>OY728167.1:606448396-616448396 GCA_963277665.1 Viscum album
TGGGTTGGGTTTTTACGTCAGTTATTTAATAACCGACGTCAAAAAGGCCTCAGATGCCGCCTTTTTTACATCGGTTATTTTATAACCGACGTAAAAAATTCGTTGATACCTCGTTTTTTATGTCGGTTATTAAAAAACCGACGTGAAAAATGCCTCACTTTGGTTTTTGACATCGGTTATTTTATAACCGACGTAAAAAACGAATGCGTGGGATTTTTGACGTCGGTTATTAAAATAACCATCGTCAAAAATTTATTATCCATATTTTTTACATCGGTTATAAAATAACCGACGTCAAAAACCACGTATCACAGATTTTCACGTCGGTTATATATAATCGGCGTAAAAAATGGTGATGTTAAAAACGTTTTCTGCACTAGTTTATCTTTCATGTTTTTTCAATTTTATCCTTCATGTATGAATGAAACCATACATAGACTTCCACATGAAACCCTCTATATTACTTGCACAAACCTGAATGGGTATAAGTGCAATGTTCTTCTTTTTACAGCTACGCACATGAACTTCTCAAATCTCTTAACATAATACACTGTTTGTTTGGATGAAAAAAACATGCATGGGTTCTTATATTTTCATTCAAAATTCTTATAATTCTATAGGTTTTCATTAATTTGAATTAGTTCATGTGATAATGATACCTTTATGTGATTGAAATGCACAAATGTCTTCTTCTTCATGAGGACAGAGTAGTCTGCAAGTTCCTTCATGTGACAAGGTTTTGTTTGTGATTGTTGGTTCGTGCGAAAGAATCATGTGAGTGCCTTATCCTTCATGTGAAAGGATCATGTGAATTCTTACTTCCTTAAACAATATTCTTTATTTTTATATAGCACTCAATATTTTCAATATAAGAATCTTAATCTCTCATATGAGCCTCAGCTTATATAAGAGGATTTCACCACCTCTCCTCCATATTTTATGTTATTCTAAGGACCCATTCAAACTCATCAAAGTCTTGGGATCTTTTTAATGATAAAAGTATCAAATTCCTCAAACCTCATGAAACTCCAAGTAATCATGAAATTCATGAAATTTCTTTTCATGATCACTTAATCGATCATATAGTTCCAAGGTAGATAGATTCTTTACAAATAGCCGGAATCTTTCATGCTATAATAGATATAATTAACGGTTGGTTCATATGATTAAAGATATGTTCTACTTAATTCGATAGCCTATCACTGATTCTTGATTTATTTACATAATCTAAATAAAATCATTTGATTCCACTAATGATTTTCATAAATTCATGTGATGTACTCATGTGATGTCATTGGTTCATACAAAACCCAAACATCCTCATTCATAATGCTATATTTGGATTATTTCGTGGGTGTAGTACATCGATTTCATGATTGATGTTAAGGAGAAATTTGGATCCACATTCCTTCAGCATGATTAGTGGAGATGGATGGTTCATCTTAATCATTTCTTTTCTTCGAGATCAGAGACATAAACCAACACTAAAAAAATCCCGTTGGTGGATGAGGTTGAAGACAATGAACTTACAGTGATGATCATCAATATCATTGTTTCCCTCTAGAATTGGGGATGATCTCATTGATTTAAGATTCAAACATTCCAAGCAGTTTCTAATGGGTTTGTTCGTAGAACCGGAAACATCCAATGATTCCATATCCATTTGAACCTATTTTCCAAAGGTAGGCGCTCATTAGTTGTGGACTGATGAGGTTTAGGAATTGGCATTGGTCGAGAGGATGGGTGGTCGGACTCATCACACCTTTTTGAGGGGAATTATTGTCTACTCCGGGACTCTCTTTATAGATTTAAGTTATGTTCGTGAATCCTTATTACATTACCAAGTATAAAAGGATTTTTCCTTTAGATCTGACAATCAATGATTTATATGTAGGAAATTTAGAGAATCTTTTATATGTATTCAAGGTTCTTCATCGATAGAGAATCATCTGTATTTGTTTAGAGATTCTTAGTCAATGGTATCCTTTTAATACATAAAAGTCTCTTGGTCATTATGATGACCATACTGGTTTTAAAGCCACTCAGTGGGGAACTTGAAGTTTATTGTCATTCAGAAGGACATGGATTATTTCAGAGTTGGGATCATACCCGCAGATGGGCTACCTACGTATCCTTTGTTTTGGAAAAGGAATCAGAACCCACGTAGTTCGAGTAAGGGAATATGATGTTTATGATTGATGGCTCAAAGAAAGATGACATAATTACTTTTACACTCTAAGCTCACGTGATTCATGCTCGGTGTGAGAAACAATAGGTATTGGTAAAACCAGACAATTGTTCCATGAAAGATGCAATCATAAGAAATGATGTGGGGCTTATGTATGTATGACTGCCCAAATAGATGAAGATTAGGATTTACTTCAGGGAAAAAAATCCAGGAAGAGGGTCCATAAAGGTATATGTACTTTATGGATATTTGGATACTCTAATTTGGGGCTTACTTCTGAAAAGGAGGCCCAAATTAGGAGGGGACTTATGATTGGGTTTTATTCCTGAGAAGGAGACCCAGATCAAAAAGAAATTAAGACTGGTTAAGAGAGATTAAGGCTGGGGATTACTTCTGAGAAGAAGGCCCGGATTAAAGGACTTAAAAAATTAAGGGACTTGGGGCTTACTTCTGAAGAGGATTCCAATATCTGGGAATTTTAAGATTGGGGATTACTCCTAAAGAGGATGCCCAAAATTAATGGAAATTATGACTGGGACTTACTCCTGAAAAGGGGGCCCAGGTTAAAGAGGATTTGGGGCTTACTCCTAAGGAGGATGCCCATATTTGAGAATTATGACTAGGGATTATTCCTGAAAAGGAGGCCCAGGTTAAGAGAATTATGGTTGGGGCTTACTCCTGAAAAGGATGCCCAAATTAGGGTACTTGGGGCTTACTCCTAAGAAGGATGCCCAGATTTGAGAATTATGACTGGGGATTATTTCTGAAAGGGAGGCCCAGTTTAAGGGGTTCTCTCATCTTAATGGATGAGGTTGAATGAATGAAATCTCAATCTTTAGTGACATAAAGATGTGTAAATCACTAGGTTTTGAGAGATATTCCATAGAATTCCTTTCAGATAACAAATTTAATCAAGAAAACATGAAATAAATGGCTTTGAAGAATGTCTTGAAGACTGAATCTTGGATAGGAGAGGTGGAATGGTATAAGAGGGGTTAAATGGGCAAGAAGGGCACCCAAAAAGGCAGGGGCGCGCAAGTCCTGGAAGGCGTGCAGGTACTGCGTGGGCGCGCAAGTCCTGGTCGCACAGGTATACCTGCGCGACACATGGGTACTTGCGTGATTGTTAACCAGTAGGGTAACATTTGGGTGATCCCTAATCAAAGCCTTTAGAATTATTCTGAGGTACTTCCAGAAGAGATGTGTGCAAGTTTTGATGAAGAGGTAGGGAAGCGCACAAGTATGTTCATTTCCATTAAGGGTAAAACACCTTAGGTGCGCAAGTGTTAGTGAATTCTAACACTTAGACCTTACTCCTCTTGTTTAGACATTCCATTCTAGGTAAAGAATTACCTTAGAAGTGTTCGGAAGACCTGAAGAAGAGACTTGGACGTTCAGAGCTCTATATCCAAATTTTGGAAAAGTTACTCTCAAAATGGGGGGCCCACAGGGTCTATTTATAGGCTGGAGAAGACCCCAGGCAGTTATCATTTAGGGCGCGCAAGTCACTTGCGTGACTATTAGGCGGCGCGCAAGTATACTTGCGCGACAGTGAGGTAACTTGCGCGACCCTTGTGAATTTGAAGCCTTGTTCATGCCTTTGTCGATTTTTGAGGTTTTCTTCAAAGGATGAATCAATTTTTGCTAAGTCATTTTCCTTTCCATTCCTGTAGACAATGTGACGAAAAGGAGCGTCAACAAAAGTTCCCCCTCAGAGTTGGATCCGAAAGAATAAGGATGTGACTCTGAGGAAAAGAAGAAAACCAAAGGGAAAGAGGCACGCAGGTGTTCACCGCGCAACCATCATCGCACAGGTGCGAGTCGCGCAGGGCTGGAGCACGCTGGATGGAGTACGCTGGCTGTAGGCACATAGGTGGGCCGCCAGGCCTATAAATATGCGATCATTTATCGCGCATAGCACCTGATTTCCGGATTTTCGAGCTCTCGCTGCGCAGGTCACCTTCACCGCACAAGTTGCTCGTTTTCCGCTGTTTTTTTTTCACTGTTGCGCTGCTGTCAAGGTATTTGGACTTGCGCGATTATACTTGTGTGCCAAAAACATGCGCGGCACATCCATACTTGCGCGTCAAAATTATACTTGCGTGCCTTAATGCCTTATCCATTTTTTCTGAATTCCTTCACAAATTTTATGAAAAATAAACCTATTTAAGAGTTAGTTTATTCAACTTTTGTGCAGATTCAATGGCTCCCAATAGAATTGGAATGGATGATGAATTGGATATCAAGTGGATATATGATATGATGGATATCATTGGCCATGATTACTATGATATCTGTGACAGCACTCTTCCATATTTGGCTAAGTACTTGAAGAAATATCATCTTAACTTCCCACATAGCATCTATCTTCCCTTGTATGGTCATGGTCATCTGCAAGGAGTCAATATTCCAGATGTAAAGAACTATATGCCTGAGATGAAACTGCACTGCTACTCCTCTATTTCGGTTATGCTGTGCATTAAGAGCAACAACATTGGCATGAACATTCAAATTTTTCCTGCATGCCATTTCCTTACAGATGTGAAAATGGAAAACCCATGGGCTGAAATGTTTTCCACTGCCGGTTGGTGGAGAGAAGATAAATATGGTATTAGAACAATATCTGAAAAGAGTACTCTCTCCAAATGGCTCTTTACTTCCAATTTTTCATTCTCAAATCCATGTATCCATCTTCCAAGTCTCTTGGACAGAAACAGAGTCACTGTTTGATCAGTAGAAAATTTTCTCAAACCGCACTCAAGAACATTATTTTACAATTGTTCCAAGAAGAGCTGGTATCGCTGCATCTCTTATGGTATCTAGTTGAATGAATGAATTCCAAGTGGCTGTTGATGAAGCTCGGGATGCCGTAAATCAAATGAAGAGTTGTGTTGAAAGTCTTTTGTAATCCCTGAAAAAGAGAAGAGACTCCAGTCTGTGGATGTCCTTCTAACTCATGTTCATCAATGAAAAACAATTTCACCTTCAATCATTTGTACCTACATTCTCTTTTTCTATCTTTTTTAAATTTTACCTAAGCCAATGGGCCTAGTAAGCATAGTTTTATTTTTTACAAGGATTATTATAAATAACCCTACAAACTTTGAATCTTTTTAATTGCTCAATATTACCTAAATCATACAAAATGTATGTTTAGTGAGCTGGAACTTGACCTTTATTCAGAGTTCCCTTGTCTTTTTTGGGCAGTTTGAAGTCATGCACGTCGGACATAACGAGGATAATGTTTAAGGTCGAAATAGATTTGACCGAATGAATTAGAATTGACTCAATTATTTTACAATTTATCTAAAAACATATTACCATACTCAAGTATGAAGGAAAATATGTAAACTATGACTTAAGAATATTTGAGTATGAGTAATGATATGAAAAATATCTAAAAAGTCATTAGAAGAAGTAGTTCCCAAGAATGAAGTTAACATTATTTAACAAACCCGTTAGGGGGTTGAATTATGCAGGGCCACCTAAGGAAATTGGCTACATAGTCAAATAAATAACATCTTTTGGCTGACAGGTCCGTTATGTAGACTACCATGCAAGGCCACCTAAGGGAACGTTCTTCATAGTCAGGCAAAAGAAATCTCAGAAATTTACTTTCCTAGTGCTAAAAAGCCAGTGAAAGTTTATGGAGATTCAAATTTTCCAAAGTATAGAGTTTTCTGTATGGAAAGAGGTACCTGAATATGGAGAAGATATTTCCAAACAAGATTATCGAAGAACTGGATGGATATCACTCCTACAAAGGTCTAACCGAAACTTAGGGAAGGAGAATATAAACCATAGACTTGAATACTTTTAGATCATGAAAAAGGATATGGGACAAATATATTAAGGATGGGTATTTTTGTGGATCCCTACATATTGTCATTTCAGAAAAATAAGGACAAAATAGGATTTCTTCCCAAGAATGAAGTTAACAGTATCTGACAAACCCGTTAGGGGGTTGAATTATGCAGGTCCACCTAAGGACATTGGCTGCATAGTCAAATAATAGTATCTTTTGGCTGACAAATCTGTTATGGAGACTGTTTATGCAAGGCTTCCTAAGGGCACGTACTGCATAGTCAGGCAAAAGAACTCTCAGAAATTTGACATTTTTGTGACTAGAAGTCAAGAAAAGGGTTATGGAGATCTGAAAATATTTAAGCTTAGTATTATGACACATAAAGATGGGTATTGTCCAATGTATGCAGAGATACACAGATCAATGCTAACCATAATCTTGTTGTGGCTGGGTCCTGAATTGAAATGTTGGACTTCACTACGTATCCCATATGGATGGGAATCAAGCCATACGTATTTCTTAAACTACAGTTTAACGTTGTGCTAGACAAAAGGATTGGAGATCTTAGTTTAGGGTCATAGAGCTTGGACCATTATAAGAAATACACAATGTGTGTTTTCATGGGGACTTTTCAGCCAAGGGACTGAAAGTGGAATTTGGGGTTAGGCCCAAAGACTTGGGGATGGATTCGAGGGACACTCGATGTAGAGACCCGAAGCCTGACGTACATGGACATTACATTACTTTTGCGGAATACTTAGTACATAACAAAAACACACACACAAGGATCGTAATAGTTTAGTGTCTTTGGAAACTCGGAATATAATCTTCTAATTGTGGTGAAAGATCTTCAACATCTCCCATAAAGATCTTCCTTTTTTTTACCTAAAACCTTTCTTTATATCCTGGGGAAAAGAAAACATAAAAGGGTGAGCTCAAATGCTCAGTAAGGGTAAACAAAAGAAATATCAATCACATCATTTTCATAAGAACATAAAATTTTGGAAATCTTAACCTGAAAAAGAGAGCATAATTTCATAACGTGGGATAAATCATAGTAGTGAAATGAAATCCCAATAATCATAAAATAAAACATGAAACTTTTTGGAATACACACATAATCATAGAGAATCATATCTTATTAGTCAAGACTCATTTCCAAGACTATCTTAGTGGACAAAGTCCATTTCTGAACCGAGTCACCCTCGTTTCAGTCCTGTTTCACTGAACCGGTATAACCTACCATTCCAGCCATGTCTATCTCATGAGATATAAAATCTTTGCCCAATGCATTGGAGGGAGATATAGGTCCCACCCATCTCATAATGAAACCATTATTATGTGTGCCACAAAATCATAAATCATACATCATAGCATAACCCATGTAATAAAAATGGGATTCTTAAACAACATGACATCATAAAACAATTCATATAAGATAAAGGAATTCATAAAAATAATTCCATCACAACATAACCAAATCAATGTAATAATAGGGATAGAAACATAACCCTATGTTATCTTAGATGGAAAATAATTTTGATAAAACACGTGAAATGAATTCTTGAGGAAAATATCCTTTCTTCTTCAAAATCAATTTCTTTTCACAAAACGTCGTGCAATTTTAAAAGAAAGAGATTTTATTGAAAATAGTCATGAAATATTTTGGAGGAAGCTTTAGGAAAATAAGGCTTTATAAAACCGTAAAAATCCGTTCGGGCCGTATAAGTTAAAAAAACATTCTTCTCGTACTTTTGTCGGAAAAGTCAAAAAGTACCTCGTACGAAAAACGAAAAAAGATTACTTTCATATTCTTTACTAAAAACTCACCGAAGGGTAAAATTGGATTTAAAAAATTTTAGGAGGATGGAAATAATATTACATATTGAGGAAAAATGGATGTGGATTATAAAATACACCCCGGTAAATACCAAAGTATAAACAATCTCAGATAAAAATGAGATTGTGATATTTCCCTTACCTTAGATCCGATTTGCTTCGTAACTGTCCGAACCTCCTGTATAATGATTTAAATAATGTCATTGACTTATTAAAGAATCATATTCATTGTTATTATATCATATATGGTTCACTTATGATGTTATATTACCCGATATTTTGTAAATTCATGTTAAAGTAGCGTTTTGGGTAAAATCGTCTCATTTGTCCTTCGTGTTTTAACTTGTAATTATTCATATGATTACTTAGATCATGATTACTTAATTCTAGAATATAAAACATGATTTATATATAATATATATTCAGAATATACATATATATAATGGATTGATAAATGGAAAGAAATACACCGTTCATGGAGATGATAGGCCGTACGTACGCATGAACGTTGTTTTCGTTTCCTTATTGAATTGAGTGGAATTAAGTAGATGAAATAAATATATATATACATAAATCCAGTAGTATTATTATGTCATATATTTCATGACTACTTATTATATATAATTTATAATCATTCATGAATGGTTAACGTGGAGAATGAATCTCATTGCATCGTGGAGACGGTAGTCCGTACGTACGCACGAGCGATGATATCGTTCTCATGATCGTGGGATTGTATTTAAGTGTATTTATACTATTTCAGAATCAATAACACTTTACAATAATCATATATAGTTATTATTTATACCATTATACCCATCCAAGTAAGGTGGTGGTGGAAAATAGATTACACCACGGCGTGGAGACGGTATTCCGTACGTACGCACGCGCGGTGATTTCATTTTCCGTAGGATGGATAGATGGTGAAATAGGGTAGTTTCATACTTATAATAACATATCAGTATATGAGTGATACTGATGTTATTACTTCATGATGAAACAACTAAATAAGAAGAAGTGTAAGAAGAAATAAAGATAAAAGAATCGGTAACAGGCATTACCTCTTCTTTGAAGCGCCTCTTTGAGACCTCCTTTTAGGGAACTAAAATTGGTCTTTGAGGAAGACCAGAACCTCTAGGATGTTTCTATGGAATTGGAGAAGAGAATTTGGCAAGGGTTGGCCGAGCTTGAAGGCTCAAAGTTGTGTGAGGAAGAGGGGGAGGAGGTGCCCTTTTATAAGGGAGGAGAGGGGTACCTTTGGAATAACTAAAACTATTATTTTATTATTAAGTCAAATTCGGTTTTAAATAGCTCCAAATTGATTTATTTTGAAGATAAGGTGGGTATGGGTCGAAATCCTCTCATCCAATAGAATTTAGACAAGTTTAGGTTCCTATATTAACCTTATCTTTTAGTTTTAACTCTTAGTTAATTAGATTGACATTTACCATGTCACTTTGTATTTTTATATTATATAGTTAATAAACTTACCATATACATCCAAGCGACCCTCAAGTTGTTTTTTATTAATATATATAACCTTATCTAAGTCATTTGGCCTAACCTTATATTTTTAGGAATAAAATAACAATTAATAATATAATATTTGTTTTAAAAACTATTTTATGTCAATTTAGACACTATTCAATAGTTGATTTTTTTGAAACTCATAACAGAATGATTACTTCGACCAAAGTTAATTACATTAATCCTAACATGTAATATTAACCTATAAAATTATTTTAATTCATAAAAAGTCTCAAATTATACTTATTTAGGTATTTATAATATCAATTATTCTAATTTTTCACTATTATGGTAATTACTGCATCATCATTGTGTCATAAATAAATTAAATTATTTAAAGTCTAAAAATTACAAATAAAATATCATTATGTAGGAAATATTTTTAGCTTTCTAATTAATATTTATAGTAGTATTTATCTTATGTATAACCTTATATTAAAAATGTTTTAATAAATAAACTTTGATTTTAACTCTTTTAACTCTTCTTTGAATTAAATAATAATAAATGTCCTAATCTAATCCAAGTGGGCCTAAATGGAAATATTTTATTCCTAAGGTTGTTTTTGGTCGAATTACACTTTTCCAATAGAATTAGGACATGTGTTAGGGTAATAATAATATCATTTTTACCCTTAATTACCCTATTTACTTTTAACCGTGGTAAAAAAAGTAAAAAGTTACAATTCACCAAAAAATTATTTTCATCTCATTGAACCACATTTTACTTACTGACATCAACCGTGTCTCTCGGATTTTTGAAATTCCACTCACAGAAGCCGTAAAATTATGTTTTATGAAAAATTCAGTTTTTTAACTACCACTTAGTGGTTTCACTATTTATCAAAAAATGAAAGTTTCCAGAAAAGTACCAAAAATTAGATCTAAGCTATATTTGATATTATGAATTCAAAAATTATGTCTATTTTATCAAATTCAAAACATATCAGTTGCATTAATTAATTTAAAAATTAATTCCCGTCGTCAAAACAAATAGCGTGTTCTTAAGAGATAATAACTATCAAAAGATTGACACTTGTTTATGACTGGTTTAAATGTGAAATTACATCCAATGACCAACATTGTATTAAATTGTAAAAATATATTCTAAATATACTTTAAAACAACTCAAATTAATAATTTATCACTATTAATTATTTCGATTAAAAAAGTTGTTTTTAATTATAATTTAGTAATTTTCACTATTCATCAGAATATGAAAGTTATCCGAAAAGTACCAAAATATCACCCTAAGCTAATTTTGATATTCTGAATCCAAAAATGAAGTCCATTTTAAAAAATAAAATTTACAAAATTTCAAAAAGTGGTTATTACTATTCATAACGGCTAGTTTTAATAATATTTTAATAGCATATCGTTGTTTAGTGAAACTCGGTATTGCGTACGACGCAAGCTATCGAGGAAGGTCGTGATTGCGTGTAATGAAAGGCAAGTCAAGGATGCGTGTTGTGAAAGCTCCTTTTGGTGTAGCGTACAACACAAGACATTAATGAAATTAAAAGAATATTTTACATATAATCTCAGGGTGTTACATTCTACCCCCTTAAAATGAATTTCGCCCTCGAAATTCATCGGGGTTATAAATGGTTTACTATTCGAAAGATTCTTTAATAGAAACCCACATCGTAAAAAGGAATACCAAAATCAATCTTTAAAAACAAAAGTATAAAACGTAACGGTTACCCAAATAAACTAATCACTGGGTTTCCACATAGGTGAAAATATGGATATGGAAGAGAAATCTAACCCTCATGTTTTGATGGAGAGTGGTAGAGAATATGGCTATGGAAAAGCCAGCAATCAAAAAGCCATAAATTTGTGATGATCTAGGGTACCATCTGATTCATCGGATATAAGGGCACTAGGACAACATTTTTGGTTTTCAATATCATTTCCCTAAAGTTGATGAAATTGGAATTAGAAGAAATAATTTTGTGATTTCGGTATAGTCTCACTGTTGGTTGTTCTTTGGACAATTTCCACTTCATCTCTTAAAGAAATGAAGTTGAATTTGTCATTCATGATGTGTTAGCAGATCATGTGATAGAATGATGGGTCATTTCATCTATCTCAAACAAAAGGTTAGAAAAGTTATAAGTCCATCTATAGTGAGATTAATCATATATGGTTCCTAAAATGGACTTATACTTCATATATCATACTGCTTAATATAATAAAATTAGTTTCTACTAAACAGGGACTTCCTGTAGGCCAGTGGTAGGTGATAAAGGCCAGTCGCACTTCGGTTGTGGGTTCGATTCCCACAGCCTTGTCCGACGCGATGGGCTGTCGCCCATCCTGCAGGTTGTCCTTTTTCTAAAGCTATATTACTATAACATCCCATCAATAATATTGAAAAAAATTATATCCTTAAACAATACTAACTTATGTCCAACATAATCCATTCCAATCTTTAGGCTTATTCATAATACTACAGTCCACTCTCATAATATAGTGAAAACAATTACCAGAGATTTAATACCATCGTTGATCCCCATATATCATAAGATATGTCTTGTTGGTCACATTCCAAACATTCAAAGGCCTTAATCATGTATTCTTTTGAATACCCATTGAACTTAAGTGAAATCATGAATGCAGTTAAAAGTTAACACTTTCCACATACCAAAATCCAAAAATTCTATATACTCAAACCATGATATAACCTTCTCCTTATATCAGTCATGAGCTTATGAATACGGTCAAACATTTCATTTTCTCGTTTTCCTTTCATTATGCGCATATCATCTTTTTTCCAAAAATATCTCAATCACATTCCATGGTTACCGATACCATTGAAAACCAAAATATACCAATACATAAATACTCCAATATTCCACGATACTATATACAACATTATTTTGGAATCCCATTACATAAAAACTTAATCATTCCACCACATTGTTGTCATATTCAACATCGCCAATAGTGATCGCATGTGACTTCCCTTTGTCCTTTTCCTTAAGTGGTTGCTCATGTCGATCATCACTAACCCTTATATTAGGGAATTTATTATCATAATGCCCCATTTCCATGCACTTGAAGCATTGAAATGTTGGTGGTGAGTTCTTTTCAGTCTTTTCTTTATTCCCATCATTAGAAACCCTTTTTCCATTACTTCGACACTCAGCTACTCGATGACCTTCTTTTCCACACTTAAAAAATTTTATAGTCCCTTTAAGACAATCTCCACCATGCTTCTTTCCACACTTTGTGCATAAGGAAACATTCATCTTCTTTTCACCATTATTATGAGATTTCTCCTTGAACTCTATCTTTCGTTTCTTGTCAAAACTATGAGACGGATAAGTAACACCAACTTCCATTTCTACCTTGATAGCACAACGTACAATTTCTTCATAGCTACTGAAGTCTCTTATAGCTAATTCCCTTCGAAGATTTGGTTTTAAGCCACTGAATAATCGATCAACTTTACTTTCAGGTTGGATGATAAATCCAGATGCATACCTTGCAAGCCTTGTAAAATTCGCTTCGTATATACCAATAGATTCATCATCCTTTTTCTTTAGTTCAAGAAACTCCTTCTCCATCTTTGTTCGAAGAATACGAGGGAAGTACTTATTGAAAAATAAGTTCTTGAACTCGTCCCATTCCATGGACTCAATTTCATCTCTTTGCCTCGTATTCTTGATAAGATTCCACCATTGATCAGCTTCACCTTCCAAACGATATACTGCTAAGATGAATTTATCATGTTCAGAACATTGAAGAACTGAAAATATATTTTTAGTGGTAATGATCCATTGTTCAACAACAAGTGGATCAGAAGACCCACTGAAAGAAGGTGGACGTTGCCTCATGAAGGACTCAATAGAATATTGTTCCCTTCCCTGCCCATTTGGAAGTCCAGAATGATTCATAGCTTGTGTAAGTATAGAAATAATATTTTGCACTCCATCTCCCCTAACACTTGTTTGTTCAGGAGGAAAATCATTGAATTGTCCATTAAAGTGATCAAAACAGTTCCTTCGGGTTCCAGCCATCGTCTAAAACCCAAAAAGAATAGTGTGAGAGGAAAAAATAATGCTAGGGAAAACAACATAATAAAAGGGGAGTATCCTCAATATGTAACATCTTAGGTTAAATTCTATGATCGTTACGGTAGTTCTAGGACTGTATCCTATACGTATACTTATCCTTAGAGACATCCCTAGACATACCTTAGAAATATCTCTAGGGATCTCACTAACATTCTCACATCCTAGTTTCCAAAGGTTGACTAAACCTTTCCTCTGATACCAACTGTAGAGACCCAAAGCCTGACGTACATGGACATTACATTACTTTTGCATAATACTTAGTACATAACAAAAACACACACACAAGGATCATAATAGTTTAGTGTCTTTGGAAACTTGGAATATAATCTTCTAATCGTGGTGAAATATCTTCAACATCTCCCATAAAGATCTTCCTTTTTTTTACCTAAAACCGTTCTTTATATCCTGGGGAAAAGAAAACATAAAAGGGTGAGCTCAAATTCTCATTAAGGGTAAACAAAAGAAATATCAATCACATCATTTTCATAAGAACATAAAATTTTGGAAATCTTAACCTGCAAAAGAGAGCATAATTTCATAACATGGGATAAATCATAGTAGTGAAATGAAATCCCAATAATCATAACTAAAAACATGAAACTTTGTGGCATACACACATAATCATAGAGAATCATATATTATTAGTCAAGACTCATTTCCAAGACTATCTTAGTGGACAAAGTCCATTTCTGAACCGAGTCACCCTCGTTTCAGTCCTGTTTCACTGAACCGGTATAACCTACCATTCCAGCCATGTCTATCTCATGAGATATAAAATATTTACCCAATGCATTGGCGGGAGATATAGGTACCACCTATCTCATAATGAAACCATTCTTATGTGTGCCACAAAATCATAAATCATATATCGTAGCATAACCCATGTAATAAAAATGGGATTCTTAAACAACATGACATCATAAAAAAATTCATATAAGATAAAGGAATTCATAAAAATAATTTCATCACAACATAACCAAATCAACGTAATAATAGGGATAGAAACAGAACCCTATGTTATCTTAGATGGAAAATAATTTTGATAAAACACTTGAAATGAATTCTTGAGGAAAATATCCTTTCTTCTTCAAAATCAAATTCTTTTCACAAAACGTCGTGCAATTTTAAAAGAAATAGATTTTATTGAAAATAGTAATGAAATATTTTGAAGGAAGCTTCATGAAAATAAGGCTTTATAAAATAGTAAAAATCCGTTCGTGCCGTATAAGTTAAAAAAACATTCTTCTCGTACTTTTGTCGGAAAAGTTAAAAAGTACCTCGTATGAAAAACGACAAAAGATTCCTTTCATATTCTTTACTAAAAACTCACCGAAGGGTAAAATTGGATTTAAAAAATTGTAGGAGGATGGAAATAATATTACATATTGAGGAAACATGGATGTGGATTATAAAATACACCCCAGTAAATACCAAAGTATAAACAATCTCAGATAAAAATGAGATTGTGATATTTCCCTTACCTTAGATCTGATTTGCTTCGTAAGTGTCCGAACCTCCTGTATAATGATTTAAATAACGTCATTGACTTATTACAGAATCATATTCATTGTTATTATATCATATATGGTTCACTTATGACGTTATATTACCCGTTCTTTTGTAAATTCATGTTAAAGTAGCGTTTTGGGTAAAATCGTCTCATTTGTCCTTCGTGTTTTAACATGTAATTATTCATATGATTACTTAGATCATGATTAGTTAATTCCAGAATATAAAACATGATTTATATATAATATATATTCAGAATATAAATATATATAATGGATCGATAAATGGAAAGAAATACACCGTTCATGGAGACGGTAGGCCGTACATACGCATGAACGCTGTTTTCGTTTCCTTATTGAATTGAGTGGAATTAAGTAGATGACATAAATATATATATACATAAATCCAGTAGTATTATTATGTCATATATTTCATGACTACTTATTATATATACTTTATAATCATTCATGAATGGTTAACGTGGAGAATGAATCTCATCGCGTCGTGGAGACGGTAGTCCGTACGTTCGCACGAGCGGTGGTATCGTTCTCATGATCATGGGATTGTATTGAAGTGTATGTATACTATTTAAGAATCAATAAAACTTTACAATAATAATATATAGTTATTATTTACACCATTATACCCATCCAAGTAAGGTGGTGGTGGAAAATAGGTTACACCACGGCGTGGAGACGGTATTCCATACGTACGCACGCGCGATGATTTCGTTTTCCGTAGGATGGATAGATGGTTAAATAGGGTAGTTTCATACTTATAATAACATATTAGTATATGAGTGATACTGATGTTATTACTTCATGATGAAACAACTAAATAAGAAGAAGTGGAAGAAGAAATAAAGATGAAAGAATCGGTAACGGGCATTACCTCTTCTTTGAAGCGCCTCTTTGAGACCTCCTTTTAGGGAAGTAAAATTGGTCTTTGATGAAGACCAGAACCTCTAGGATGTTTCTATGGAAGTGGAGAAGAGAATTCGTCAAGTTTTGGCCGAGCTTGAAGGCTCAAAGTTGTGTGAGGAAGAGGGGGAGGAGGTGCCCTTTTATAAGGGAGGAGAGGGGTACCTTTGGAATAACTAAAACTATTATTTTATTATTAAGTCAAATTCGGTTTTAAATAGCTCCAAATTGATTTATTTTGAAGATAAGGTGGGGATGGGTCGAAATCATCTCATCCAATAGAATTTAGAAAAGTTTAGGTTCCTATATTAACCTTATCTTTTAGTTTTAACTCTTAGTTAATTAGATTGACATTTACCATGTCACTTTGTATTTTTATATTATATAGTTAATAAACTTACCATATACATCCAAGCGACCCTCAAGTTGTGTTTTATTAATATATATAACCTTATCTAAGTCATTTGTCCGAACCTTAGATTTTTAGGAATAAAATAACAATTAATAATATAATATTTGTTTTAAAAACTATTTTATGTCAATTTAGACACTATTCAATAGTTGATTTTTTTGAAACTCATAACAGAATGATTACTTCGACCAAAGTTAATTACATTAATCCTAACATGTAATATTAACCTATAAAATTATTTTAATTCATAAAAAGTCTCAAATTATACTTATTTAGGTATTTATAATATCAATTATTCTAATTTTTCACTATTATGGTAATTACTGCATCATCATTGTGTCATAAATAAATTAAATTATTTAAAGTCTAAAAATTACAAATAAAATATCATTATGTATTAAATCTTTTTAGCTTTCTAATGAATATTTATAGTAGTATTTATCTTATGTATAACATTATATTAAAAATGTTTTAATAAATAAACTTTGATTTTAACTCTTTTAACTCTTCTTTGAATTAAATAATAATAAATGTCCCAATCTAATCCAAGTGGGCCTAAATGGACATATGTTATTCCTAAGGTTGTTTTTGGTCGAATTACCCTTGTAAAATAGAATTAGGACATGTGTTAGGGTAATAATAATATCATTTTTACCCTTAATTACCCTATTTACTTTTAACCGTGGTAAAAAAAAAGTAAAAAGTTACTATTCACCAAAAAATTATTTTCATCTCATTGAACCACATTTTACTTACTGACATCAACCGTGTCTCTCGGATTTTTGAAATTCCACTCACAGAAGCCGTAAAATTATGTTTTATGAAAAATTCGGTTTTTTAACTACCACTTAGTGGTTTCACTATTTATCAAAAAATGAAAGTTTCCAGAAAAGTACCAAAAATTAGATCTAAGCTATATTTGATATTATGAATTCAAAAATTATGTCTATTTTATCAAATTCAAAACATATCAGTTGCATTAATTAATTTAAAAATCAATTCCCGTCGTCAAAACAAATAGCGTGTTCTTAAGAGATAGTAACTATCAAAAGATTGACACTTGTTTATGACTGGTTTAAATGTGAAATTACATCCAATGACCAACATTGTATTAAATTGTAAAAATATATTCTAAATATACTTTAAAACAACTCAAATTAATAATTTATCACTATTAATTATTTCGATTAAAAAAGTTGTTTTTAATTATAATTTAGTAATTTTCACTATTCATCAGAATATGAAAGTTATCCGAAAAGTACCAAAATATCACCCTAAGCTAATTTTGATATTCCGAATCCAAAAATGAAGTCCACTTTAAAAAATAAAATTTAAAAAATTTCAAAAAGTGGTTATTACTATTCATAACGGCTAGTTTTAATAATATTTTAATAGCATATCGTTGTTTAGTGAAACTCGGTATTGCGTACGACGCAAGCTATCGAGGATTGTCGTGATTGCGTGTAATGAAAGGAAAGTCAAGGATGCGTGTTGTGAAAGCTCCTTTTGGTGTAGCGTACAACACAAGACATTAATGAAATTAAAAGAATATTTTACATATAATCTCGGGGTGTTACATTCTACCCCCTTAAAATGAATTTCGCCCTCGAAATTCGTCGGGGTTATAAATGGTTTACTATTCGAAATATTCTTTAATAGAAACCCACATCGTAAAAAGGAATACCAAAATCAATCTTTAAAAACAAAAGTATAAAACGTAACGGTTACCCAAATAAACTAATCACTGGGTTTCCACATAGGTGAAAATATGGATATGGAAGAGAAATCTAACCCTCATGTTTTGATGGAGAGTGGTAGAGAACATGGCTATGGAAAAGCCAGCAATCAAAAAGCCATAAATTTGTGATGATCTAGGGTACCATCTGATTCATCGGATATAAGGGAACTAGGACAACATTTTTGGTTTTCAATATCATTTCCCTAAAGTTGATGAAATTGGAATTTGAAGAAATACTTTCGTGATTTCGGTATAGTCTCATCGTTGGTTGTTCTTTGGACAATTTCCACTTCATATCTTAAAGAAATGAAGTTGAATTTGTCATTCATGATGTGTTAGCAGATCATGTGATAGAATGATGGGTCATTTCATCTATCTCAAACAAAAGGTTAGAAAAGTTATAAGTCCATCTATAGTGAGATTAATCATACATGGTTCCTAAAATGGACTTATACTTCATATATCATACTTCTTAATATAATAAAATTAGTTTCTACTAAACAGGGACTTCCTGTAGGCCAGTGGTAGGCGATAAAGGCCAGTCGCACTTCGGTTGTGGGTTTGATTCCCACAGCCTTGTCCGACGCGATGGGCTGTCGCCCATCCTGCAGGTTGTCCTTTTTCTAAAGCTATATTACAATAACATCCCATCAATAATATTGAAAAAAATTCTATCCTTAAACAATACTAACTTATGTCCATCATAATCCATTCCAATCTTTAGGCTTATCCATAATACTACAGTCCACTATCATAATATAGTGAAAACAATTACCAGAGATTTAATACCATCGTTGATCCCCATATATCATAAGATATGTTTTGTTGGTCACATTCCAAACATTCAAAGGCCTTAATCATGTATTCTCTTGAATACCCATTGAACTTAAGTGAAAACATGAATGCAGTTAAAAGTTAACACTTTCCACATACCAAAATCCAAAAATTCTATATACTCAAACCATGATATAACATTCTCCTTATATCAGTCATGAGCTTATGAATACGGTCAAACATTTCATTTTCTCATTTTCCTTTCATTATGCGCATATCATCTTTTTTCCAAAAATATCTCAATCACATTCCATGGTTACCGGTACCATTGAAAACCACAATATACCAATACATAAATATTCCAATATTCCACAATACTATATACAACATTATTTTGGAATCCCATTACATAAACACTTAATCATTCCACCACATTGTTGTCATATTCAACATCGCCAATAGTGATCGCATGTGACTTCCCTTTGTCCTTTTCCTTAAGTGGTTGCTCATTTCGATCATCACTAACCCTTATATTAGGGAATTTATTTGCATAATGCCCCATTTCCATGCACTTGAAGCATTGAAATGTTGGTGGTGCGTTCTCTGCAGTCTGTTCTTTATTACCATCATTATAAACCCTTTTTCCATTACTTCGACACTCAGCTACTCGATGACCTTCTTTTCCACACTTAAAAAATTTTCTAGTCCCTTTAAGACAATCTCCACCATGCTTCTTTCCACACTTTGAGCATAAGCAAACATTCATCTTCTTTTCACCATTATTATGAGATTTCTCCTTGAACTCTATCTTTCGTTTCTTGTCAAAACTATGAGATGGATAAGTAACACCAACTTCCATTTCTACCTTGATAGCACAACGCACAATTTCTTCATAGCTACTAAAGTCTCTTATAGCTAATGCCCTTCGAAGATTTGGTTTTAAGCCACTGAAGAATCGATCAACTTTACTTTCAGGTTGGATGATAAATCCAGATGCATACCTTGCAAGCCTTGTAAAATTCGCTTCGTATATACCAATAGATTCATCATCCTTTTGCTTTAGTTCAAGAAACTCCTTCTCTATCTTTGTTCGAAGAATACGAGGGAAGTACTTATTGAAAAATAAGTTCTTGAAATCGTCCCATTCCATGGACTCAATTTTATCTCTTTGCCTCGTATTCTTGATAAGATTCCACCATTGATCAGCTTCACCTTCCAAAAGATATACTGCTAAGATGACTTTATCATGTTCAGAACATTGAAGAACTGAAAATATCTTTTTAGTGGTACTGATCCATTGTTCAGCAACAAGTGGATCAGAAGACCCACTGAAAGAAGGTGGATGTTGCCTCATGAAGGACTCAATAGAATATTGTTCCCTTCTCTGCCCATTTGGAAGTCCAGAATGATTCATAGCTTATGTAAGTATAGCAATAAGATTTTGCACTCCATCTCCCCTAACACTTGTTTGTTCAGGAGGACAATCATTGAATTGTCCATTACAGTGATCAACACGGTTCCTTCGGGTTCCAGCCATCGTCTAAAACCAAAAAAGAATAGTGTGAGAGGAAAAAATAATGCTAGGGAAAAAAACATAATAAAAGGATATTATCCTCAATATGTAACATCATAGGTTAAATTCTATGATCGTTACGGTAGTTCTAGGACTGTATCCTATACGTATACTTATCCTTAGAGACATCCCTAGACATACCTTAGAAATATCTCTAGGGATCTCACTAACATTCTCACATCCTAGTTTCCAAAGGTTGACTAAACCTTTCCTCTGATACCAACTGTAGATACATGAAGCCTGAAGTACATGGACATTACATTACTTTTGCGGAATACTTAGTACATAACAAAAACACACACACAAGGATCATAATAGTTTAGTGTCTTTGGAAACTCGGAATATAATCTTCTAATCGTGGTGAAAGATCTTCAACATCTCCCATAAAGATCTTCCTTTTTTTTACCTAAAACCTTTCTTTATATCCTGGGGAAAAGAAAACATAAAAGGGTGAGCTCAAATTCTCATTAAGGGTAAAAAAAATAAATATCAATCACATCATTTTCATAAGAACATAAAATTTTGGAAATCTTAACCTGAAAAAGAGAGCATAATTTCATAACATGGGATAAATCATAGTAGTGAAATGAAATCCCAATAATCATAACTTAAAACATGAAACTTTGTGTCATACACACATAATCATAGAGAATCATATATTATTAGTCAAGACTCATTGCCAAGACTATCTTAGTGGACAAAGTCCATTTCTGAACCGAGTCACCCTCGTTTCAGTCCTGTTTCACTGAACCGGTATAACCTACCATTCCAGCCATGTCTATCTCATGAGATATAAAATATTTACCCAATGCATTGGAGGGAGATATAGGTCCCACCTATCTCATAATTAAACCATTCTTATGTGTGCCACAAAATCATAAATCATATATCGTAGCATAACCCATGTAATAAAAATGGGATTCTTAAACAACATGACATCATAAAAAAATTCATATAAGATAAAGGAATTCATAAAAATAATTTCATCACAACATAACCAAATCAATGTAATAATAGGGATAGAAACAGAACCCTATGTTATCTTCGATGGAAAATAATTTTGATAAAACACTTGAAATGAATTCTTGAGGAAAATATCCTTTCTTCTTCAAAATCAATTTCTTTTCACAAAACGTCGTGCAATTTTAAAAGAAATAGATTTTATTGAAAATTGTCATGAAATATTTTGAAGGAAGCTTCATGAAAATAAGGCTTTATAAAATCGTAAAAATCCGTTCGTGCCGTATAAGTTAAAAAAACATTCTTCTCGTACTTTTGTCAGAAAAGTCAAAAAAGTACCTCGTAAGAAAAACGACAAAAGATTCCTTTCATATTCTTTACTAAAAACTCACCGAAGGGTAAAATTGGATTTAAAAAATTGTAGGAGGATGGAAATAATATTACATATTGAGGAAAAATGGATGTGGATTATAAAATACACCCCAGTAAATACCAAAGTATAAACAATCTCAGATAAAAATGAGATTGTGATATTTCCCTTACCTTAGATCCGATTTGCTTCGTAAGTGTCCGAACCTCCTGTATAAGGATTTAAATAATGTCATTGACTTATTACAGAATCATATTCATTGTTATTATATCTTATATGGTTCACTTATGACGTTATATTACCCGTTCTTTTGTAAATTCATGTTAAAGTAGCGTTTTGGGTAAAATCGTCTCATTTGTCCTTCGTGTTTTAACATGTAATTATTCATATGATTACTTAGATCATGATTACTTAATTCCAGAATATAAAACATGATTTATATATAATATATATTCAGAATATACATATATATAATGGATCGATAAATGGAAAGAAATACACCGTTCATGGAGACGGTAGGCCGTACGTACGCATGAACGCTGTTTTCGTTTCCTCATTGAATTGAGTGGAATTAAGTAGATGACATAAATATATATATACATAAATCCAGTAGTATTATTATGTCATATATTTCATGACTACTTATTATATATACTTTATAATCATTCATGAATGGTTAACGTGGAGAATGAATCTCATCGCGTCGTGGAGACGGTAGTCCGTACGTACGCACGAGCGATGGTATCGTTCTCATGATCATGGGATTGTATTGAAGTGTATGTATACTATTTCAGAATCAATAAAACTTTACAATAATAATATATAGTTATTATTTACACCATTATACCCATCCAAGTAAGGTGGTGGTGGAAAATAGGTTACACCACGGCGTGGAGACTGTATTCCGTACGTACGCACGCGCGGTGATTTCGTTTTCCGTAGGATGGATAGATGGTGAAATAGGGTAGTTTCATACTTATAATAACATATTAGTATATGAGTGATGCTGATGTTATTACTTCATGATGAAACAACTAAATAAGAATAAGTGGAAGAAGAAATAAAGATGAAAGAATCGGTAACGGGCATTACTTCTTCTTTGAAGCACCTCTTTGAGACCTCCTTTTAGGGCACTAAAATTGGTCTTTGATGAAGCCCAGAACCTCTAGGATGTTTCTATGGAAGTGGAGAAGAGAATTTGGCAAGGGTTGGCCGAGCTTGAAGGCTCAAAGTTGTGTGAGGAAGAGGGGGAGGAGGTGCCCTTTTATAAGGGAGGAGAGGGGTACCTTTGGAATAACTAAAACTATTATTTTATTATAAAGTCAAATTCGGTTTTAAATAGCTCCAAATTGATTTATTTTGAAGATAAGGTGGGTATGGGTAGAAATCCTCTCATACAATATAATTTAGACAAGTTTAGGTTCCTATATTAACCTTATCTTTTAGTTTTAACTCTTAGTTAATTAGATTGACATTTACCATGTCACTTTGTATTTTTATATTATATAGTTAATAAACTTACCATATACATCCAAGCGACCCTCAAGTTGTGTTTTATTAATATATATAACCTTATCTAAGTCATTGGGCCGAACCTTAGATTTTTAGGAATAAAATAACAATTAATAATATAATATTTGTTTTAAAAACTATTTTATGTCAATTTAGACACTATTCAATAGTTGATTTTTTTGAAACTCATAACAGAATGATTACTTCGACCAAAGTTAAATAAATTAATCCTAACATGTAATATTAACCTATAAAATTATTTTAATTCATAAAAAGTCTCCAATTATACTTATTTAGGTATTTATAATATCAATTATTCTAATTTTTCACTATTATGGTAATTACTGCATCATCATTGTGTCATAAATAAATTAAATTATTTAAAGTCTAAAAATTACAAATAAAATATCATTATGTAGGAAATATTTTTATCTTTCTAATTAATATTTATATTAGTATTTATCTTATGTATAACCTTATATTAAAAATGTTTTAGTAAATAAACTTTGATTTTAACTCTTTTAACTCTTCTTTGAATTAAATAATAATAAATGTACTAATATAATCCAAGTGGGCCTAAATGGTCATATTTTATTCCTAAGGTTGTTTTTGGTCGAATTACAATTGTCCAATAGAATTAGGACATGTGTTAGGGTAATAATAATATCATTCTTACCCTTAATTACCCTATTTACTTTTAACTGTGGTAAAAAAAAGTAAAAAGTTACTATTTACCAAAAAATTATTTTCATCTCATTGAACCACATTTTACTTACTAACATCAACCATGTTTCTCAGATTTTCGAAATTCCACTCACAGAAGCCGTAACATTATGTTTTATGAAAAATTCAGTTTTTTAACTACCACTTAGTGGTTTCACTATTCATCAAAAAATGAAAGTTTCCAGAAAAGTACCAAAAATTAGATCAAAGCTATATTTTATATTATGAATTCAAAAATGATGTCTATTTTATCAAATTCAAAACATATCAGTTGCATTAATTAATTTAAAAATTAATTCCCGTCGTCAAAACAAATAGCGTGTTCTTAAGAGATAATAACTATCAAAAGATTGACACTTGTTTATGACTGGTTTAAATGTGAAATTACATCCAATGACCAACATTGTATTAAATTGTAAAAATATATTCTAAATATACTTTAAAACCACTCAAATTAGTAATTTATCACTATTAATTATTTCGATTAAAAAATTTGTTTTTAATTATAATTTAGTAATTTTCACTATTCATCAGAATATGAAAGTTATCTGAAAAGTACCAAAATATCACCCTAATCTAATTTCAATATTCCGAATCCAAAAATGAATTCCATTTTAAAAAATAAAACTTCAAAAATTTCAAAAAGTGGTTATTACTATTCATAACGGCTAGTTTTAATAATATTTTAATAGCATATCGTTGTTTAGTGAAACTCGGTATTGCGTACGATGCAAACTATTGAGAAAGGTCACGATTGCGTGTAATGCAAGGCAAGTCAAGGATGCGTGTTGTGAAATCTTTTTTTGGTGTAGCGTACAACACAAGACATTAATGAAATTAAAAGAATATTTTACATATAATCTCGGGGTGTTACACTCGAACGTTCCTATGTATCCTATAAGGATGGGAATCAAGCCCACGTAGTTCTAGAAATACCCTCTATACAAATTTGGTTCGTACATGTGAAGGGTGAAAGGGGACTTTAGTGCAATGATGGTTTAACCCAAGATAAAAGGTTCGGGCATTGCCATGTATGCACGTAGTCTTTGGAATATAACATGATTGAAAATAAATGTAAATAATGGTTCCCTCTCAGGTGAGGGTATCAAAGAATGTTATAGTTTATTGTCGTACATGACAGAAGTATTGTATAGTTTAACGTCATATAGAAAGGACGAAAGTGAACCAATGTAAAGATATTGATTCTGGGGGTGGTTTCACGAATCAACATCGTATGCGATGGAGGTGAACCGATGTGAAGAGATTGATTTTGGCCTTGAACCTTGGGAGTTTGCCTATGTACCCAACCAGGAAGGCAAGGATAAAAGTATGCGTAAGGATTAGTGATCAAGTTGTCCTTAGGGACAACGGCCTAAAAAAAGTGTTGGGACTTACACAAGGTTAGTAGCCCAGAGAGAGTGTTATGGTTGAAGTTTGCTCTAAGCTCAGGTGAGTCATACTCGGTGTGAGAAACAAGAGGTAACAACAAACCTGACGATGCATAGCTTAATGTCATGTAGGAAATATGAAGGGAATATGCAGTTTAAAGTCTTGCAGTTAGGACTATTGGTGCTGCACAGTTTAGTGTCATGTAGCAGGGACAAAATACAGTTTAACGTCATGTAGGACGTATTAAAGGACTTTCTGTACAGTTTAGCATCATGTAGTTAGGACGATGGGGACAATATAGTTTAATGTCATGTTGGACAAAAGGGGAACTGTGCAGCTTAATGTCATGTAGTGAGGACAAACGAGTACACCATTTAACGTCATGTTGGACGTATTAGTGACTTTTTCACAGTTTAACGTCATGTTGGACGAAAAAAAGGACGATACAGTTTAGTGTAATGTTGGACGTAAGTGTGAATAGTTTAGGGTCGTATGCATTGTAACACCCCGAGATTCTATGAAAAATATTATTTTTAATCTCATTAATGTCTTCTGTTGTATGCTACACCAAAAGGAGATTGCACAACACGCATCATTACACGCATTAAATACCTTCCTCGATAGCGTGTGTTGTACGCAATACCGAGTTTCACTAAACGAGATATTATTATAATATTATTATGAACTAGCCGTTATGAATAGTAATACCCACTTTTTGAAAATTTATAAATTTTATCGTTCAAAATGGACTTCATTTTTGGATTCATAATATCGAAAATATCTTAGGGAGAAATTTTGGTACTTTTCGGATAACTTTCATATTCTGATGAATAGTGAAAATTACTAAATTTTAATTAAAAACAACTTTTTTAATCAAAATAATTAATAGTGATAAATTATTAATTTGAGTGGTTTTAAAGTATATTTAGAATATATTTTTACAATTTAATACAATGTTGGTCATTGGATGTAATTTCACATTTAAACCAGACATAAACAAGTGTCAATCTTTTGATAGTTATTATCTCTTAAGAACACGCTATTTGTTTTGACGACGGGAATTAATTCTTAAATTAATTAATGCAACTGATATGTTTTGAATTTGTTAAAATAGACATCATTTTTTAATTCATAATATCAAATATATCTTAGGCCTAATTTTTGGTATTTTTCTGGAAACTTTTATTTTTTGATGAATAGTGAAACCACTAAGTGGTAGTTAAAAAAACTGAATTTTTCATAAAACTTAATTTTACCGCTTCTGTGAGTGGAATTTCAAAAATACGAGAGACATGGTTAATATCAAGGACTAAAATTTGGTTCAATTAGATGAAAATAATTTTTGGTGAATAATAACTTTTTACCTTTTTTTACCACGGTTAAAAGTAAATAGGGTAATTAAGGGTAAATATGATATTATTATTACCCTAACACATGTACTAATTCTATTGGATAAGTCTAATTCGGCCAAAAACAACCTTAGGAATAAAATATGACCATTTAGGCCCACTTGGATTAGATTAGGACATTTATTATTAATTTATTTAAAGAAGGGTTAAAATAGTTAAAATAAAAGTTTAACAACTAAATCATTTTTAATATAGGTTTATACATAATATAAATTCGACTATAAATATTCATTATAAAGATAAAAATATTTCCTACATAATTGTATTTTATTTGTAATTTCTAGACTTAAAATAATTTAATTTATTTATGACACAATGATGATACAGTAATTATCTTATTAATGAAATATTGACATAATTGATATTATAAATACCCAAATAAATGTAATTTGAGACTTTTTATGAATTATGATAATTTTATTTGTTAATATGACATGTTAGTATTGATTTAATTAACTTTTTTTGAACTAATAATTAGGTTATGATTTTCACAAAAATCAATTACCAAATAGTGACACAATTGACATAAAATAGTTTTTAAAACAAATATTATATTACTAATTGTTTTAATATTCATAAAAATCTAAGGTTCGGACAAGATACTTATATCATGATAGGTGTATCATTAATGGACCACTTGGGAGTCTCTTGTATGTAAATGGTAAGTTTATTAACTATATAATATAAAAATACAAAGGGACATGGTAAATGTCAATCTAATTAACTAAGAGTTAAAACTAAAAGATAAGGTTAATATAATGACCTAAACTTGTCTAAATTCTATTGGATGAGAGGATTTTGACCCATCCCCACATTATATTCTAAATAAATCAATTTGGATCTATTAAAAACCGAATATGACTTTATAATAAAATAATATTTTTAGTTTTTCCAAAGGTGCCCCTCTCCACCCTTATAAAAGGGCACCTCCTCCCTCTCTTCCTCGCACCACTTTGAGCCTTCAAGCTCGGCCAAACCCTGTAAAATGATCTTCTACACTTCCCTAGAAACATCCTAGAGGTCCTGGTCTTCTTCAAAGACCAATTTTAGTGCCCTAAGAGGAGGTCTCAAAGAGGCGCTTCAAAGAAGAGGTAATGTCCGTTACCGATTCTTTCAACTTTATTTCTTCTTCCACTTCTTCTTCTTAGGTTGTTTCATTATGAATTAATAACATCAGTATCACTCATATACTTATATGTTATTATAAGTATTAAACAACCCTATTTCACCATCTATCCATCCTACGAAAAACGAAATCACCACGCGTGCGTACGTATGGAATACCGTCTCCACGCCGTGGTGTAATCAATTTTCCACCACCACCTTACTTGGATGGGTATAATGGTGTAAATAATAACCATATATGATTATTGTAAAGTGATATTGATTCTGTAATAGTATATATACACTCCAATAAAATTCCATGATTATGGGAACAATATCATCGCTCGTGCGTATGTACGGAATACCGTCTCCACGACGCGATGAGATTCATTCTCAATGATTAACCATTCATAAATGATTATAAAGTACATATAATAAGTAATCATAAAATATATGACATAATAATGATACTGGATATATGTGTATATATATGTATGTCATCCAATTAATTCCATTCAATTCAATGAGGAAATCAAAACAACGTCCATGCGTACGTACAGCCTACCGTCTCCATGAACGGTGTATTTCTTTCCATTTATCGATCTATTATATATATGTATATTATTAATATATATTATATATAAATCATGTTTTATATTTTGGAATTAATTAATCATGATCTAATTAATCATATGAATAATTACAAGTTAAAACACGAACAACAAATGAAACGATTTTACCCAAAACGCTACTTTAACATGAATTTACAAAAGAACGGGTAATATAAAGTCATAAGTGAACCATATATGATATAATAACAATGAATATGATTCAGTAATAAGTCAATGGCATTATTTAACTCATTATACAGGAGTTTTGGATACGTATTAAGCATATCAGATCTAAGGTAAGGGATAATTTTTCAAATCTCATTTTTATCCGAGATTGCTTATTCGTAAGTATTTACTGGGGTTATTGATATCATCCATGTCCATGTTTTATAAAAGTGTATTCATGTATGTTTAAAGTCCTTTTTACCCATTTTTGACTTTTACTACATGGTATGTAAGGAATCTTTCTTTTGTTTACGTTACGAGGTACTTTTTGACTTTTCCGAAAAAAGTACTTGAAGAATGTTTTTTTAACGTATACGGCATGAAAGGATTTTTATGGTTTTATAAAGCCTTATTTTCATGAAGCTTCCTCCAAAATATTTCATGACTATTTTCAACAAAATCTATTTCTTTTAAAATTTCATGGCATTTTGTGAAAAGAAAATGATCTTCAAGAAGAAAGGATATTTTCCTCAAAAATTCATTTCAATTGCTTTATCAAAACCATTTTCCATCTAAGATGACATTATTTCATATGTGTATGTTTCAAGTATAATTTCTATATGATTTACATGGTTTCAATTTTCTTATTATGAAATGATATCCATTTATTTTATATGGATTATGTCATGATGGGATGATGTTTTTGAAACCCATTTTATTCATTGGGTTATTATGAATGATGTATGTTTATTTTGTGGCACAAGTAAGAATGATTTCATTATGAGATGGGTGGGACCTATATCTCCCTCCAATGCATTGGGTAAAGATTTATATCTCATGAGATAGACATGGCTGGAACGGAAAGTTAAACCGGTTCAGTAATACAGGACTGGAACGAGGAGTGAACTCGATTTAGAAAGGGACTTTGTCCACTAAGATGGTCTTGGAAGCAATGCCTTGGATAATATGGAAATCATATCATGTGCTTAATGGTTTCTACAATTACATGTTTTATTACCATCCTATTTTATCATGGTTTATGTGCCATTATGATCTATGCCTTACGTACTTCCATGTTTTATGTCATTGCTCAAGATTTTGACGTTTAAAGATTATGTTCATGTTTTTAAGTTCAAATGTATATGGTATGTTTTATTTTATCCATGCTTACCCTTACTGAGAATTTGAGCTCACCCTTTTTATGTTTTATTTTCCCCCAGGATCAAAAGAAAGGTTTTAGGTAAGGAAACAAAAAGTGGAAGATCTTTATGGGAGATATTGAAGATCTTTCACCATGATTAGAAGATTACGTTCCAAGTTTCCAAAGACACTAAACTATTACGGTCCTTGTGTGTCTGTTTTTGTTATGTATTAAGTATTCCGCAAAAGTAATGTAATGTCCATGTACTTCAAGCTTCGGGTCTCTACATGCATGGACCTTTGGTTATGCAGTTTAAGGTCTTGCTAGATGGAAGAGAATTCTGTACAGTTTAGCGTCATGTAGTTAGGACATCACAGTTTAACGTCGTGTGGGACGAAAGTGCGAATAGTTTAAGGTCATATGCATGGACCGTGGATGGTGCAGTTTAACGTCATGCTGGATGTAAGGGACGTGAAAATAGTTTAAGGTCGTATGCATGGACCGTTGCTGTATAGTTTAACTTCATATAGCAAGGACGATGAATGGGACACAGTTTAACGTCATGTTGGACGAATTAGGGAACTTTTTCACAGTTTAACATCATATTGGAAGAAAAATGTGAATAGTTTAAGGTCATATGCATGGACCGTCGGTTATGCAGTTTAACGTCTTGCTAGACGATGGTGAGTGGTTTTAATGTCATACCAGACCAATGATGATATATTTTGTGTTTATACAAAATACTTCTCCAGAAATCTGGCATTGGTTGGAGTAGTGATGAGTTCTCCATCCATCGAGATTAATGAATAAACTCCATTAGAGTAGACCTTATGTATTGAATAAGGTCCTTCCCATTTTGGTTCAAGATTGGGAGGTTTCTTTCCTGGTATCATTGGAGTTCTGAGAACTAATACCAATTCTCCCTGAGTGAATGAACGAAGATGAACCTTTTTGTTAAAAGCTCGTGCTATTCGATTCTGATAGACTTCCAAGTGGTACATTGTGCACAATATTTTCTCATATAACCATTCCAATTCATTCAATTGCTTTTGAGATTACTCATCTATAGATGACTGATCACAAATGGCTACTCTAAGCGAGGTTAGTTGAACTTCAATGGGAAATACGACTTCTGTTCCGTATACTAGTGAATATGGAGTTGACCGCGTTGTAATGCGGGTGGTGGTCCGATAATCCCATAAATCATGAAAGAGTTTATCAGGCCATGACTTCTTATCCTTATCCACCATCTTTTGCAGTATATTTGAAAGAGTCTTGTTGAAGGCTTCTATCTGGCCATTGGCTACTGCATGATACCGAGATGAATGGTTGGATTTGATGTTGTATTCTTGATACAACTTCTTCACCTCAAATGAACAGAAGTTGGTGCCATTGTCCGTCAATATGGTATGAGGCACACAAAATCTGGTAATGATGTTAGACTTGATGAAGCTATAAATGCATTTAGAACTGACTTCCTTAAAAGGTATTTCCTCTGCCCATTTGGAAAATAAATCAGTAGCAGTAAGAATATACTTAAACTGCTTGGTCGTAGCTAAAGGGTAAAGTCCCACCACATCCATTCCCCATGTGGCAAATGGCCATGAGTATTTAGCTGTATTATGCAACTCTGGAGGTTGGTGAATGAAATTGGCATGTACTTGTCATGAATGACACTTCTTTGTGAAATCAACACAATCTTGTATCATTGAAGGCCAAAAGTATCCAAGCCTTCGAATCTGATCAGACATTCTATGTCCAGACTGGTGGGCACCACAGACTCCTGCATGCACCTCTTTTATGACAACCAGTGTCTCTTCACCATCAATGCATCTGAAGAGAAATCCATCAAAACCACGTTTGTAGAGAATTTTCTCTAGGTGATATGGGCTATCATAAAGAGTGAAATTGACCACACGTCGCCAAATTTGTTCTTTATCAGCTCTATCAGGTGGAAGTGTTCCATTTTGAAGGTATTCCCTGATAGGTGACATCCATCCTGTAGTATGACCATACGGTTCAGGAATGGGACTAATTTCATTAATCTCCTCTATTTTGGTTTGAACATAAGGTGAAATTGCACGACGGTGGGAAATACTGATGGTTGTCTCGTCCCGATTTGGATCTTCCAGAGTTGTGGCTATATTAGCCAGTGCATCAGCTTGATCATTTTGTGATCGCGGGATATAAGAAAATGTTGGTTCCGAAGGTAATTCTGCCATTAACTCTCTGACATAATCATACAAAGGGATTAGTTCTTCTTTTCTGATGTCTTAATCCCCATTGACTTATTTGATTACCAGGTCTGAATCACCTTTCACCTTTAAGTGATTCACTTGTACTTGAAGTGCCAATTCCAAGCCTGCGATGAGAGCTTGGTATTCTGCTTCATTATTGGTACCACCTTCCCATAATAAGAAGGAATAAGGTAACATTGCCTTTTCTGGAGAAATGAGCACAATTCCTAATCCAACTTTTTTGAATTTAGGATTTTCCATTTTCCTCCCTGTTGGACTTCTGGAAGCACCATCAAAATACATTTCCCATGCCTGAGGGCTTTCTTGAATAGAGAAGACTTCCTCATCAAGGAGTTCAATATCTGAAGATGTGTCTTCCACTGAAGGGTGTTCTTCCAGATCTTGGCCCTTTATTTCCTTTTGAGACACATACTGAATGTCGAATTACTGCAAAATAACTGCCCACCTTGCCAGACGTCCTGTAAGCATTGGACGACTAAGGATGAATTTGAGCGGGTTATTGCGAGATACCAATTGGACCTTGTGATGTTGCAAGTAGTGTCTCAACTTATAAACTACAAAGATTAATACCAGGCAGCACTTCTCAATATTTGAATACTGGGTTTCTTCTTGAAGCATAGTCCGACAGAGGTAGTAGAGGTTGTTTTCAATCCCAACATCATTCTTCTGAGCAAGAAAGGCACCCAATGATCGCTATAAGGCCATCACATAGAAGATAAGTGGACTTCCTTCAATAGGTGGCATAAGTACCGGTGGACTCAAGAGATAATTATTGAGAATATCGAATGCTTCTTGACATTCTTCAGTCCACTAGTAAGTGGATCCCTTCTTCATCAATTTGGTGAAGGGTAAACTTTTGCCTGCCAAATTGGCGATAAAATGCCAAATATATTCTAAGTGTCCTTGAAGTCCTCTCAATTCCTTCAAATTTTGAGGAGGAGACATACCAAGGATTGAATTTGTCTTCTCAGGATCAACTTCAATACCATGATGGCGTACAACAAAGCTGAGAAATTTTCCTAAGGTTACCCCAAAAGCACATTTTAAGGGTTTCATCTTCAAATTATGTTGTCAAAGCTTACAGAATATGACTTCCAAATCAGCCAAGTGATTAGAAAGTTGTTTGGATTTAACCACCAAATCGTCCACATAGCATTCAACAAACTTCCCTAAAAAGGGTTTGAAGATACGATGCATGGCACGCTGATATGTTGCGCCTGCATTCTTTAAGCCAAAAGGAATTACCCGGTAGCAAAACACACCTTGAGGGGCTCTGAAGGCTGTGGATTCCTCATCTTCTGGAGCCATTCGGATTTTATTATATCCAGAATATCCATCCATGAAGGAAAGTGCTTCATATCCATCTATTACATCAATTAACAATTCTATAATCGGAACTGGGAAATCATCCTTAGGACAATGCTGATTAAGATCTCTGAAATAGATGAAAACTCTAATTTGTTCATTTTTCTTCTTTACAGGGACAATATTATCCAACCAATTGGGATGTTTAAATTCTCTGACGAAGTTAGCTTTGATAATCTTATCCACTTCATCTTCAATTTTGGAAGCATAAGTTGGGTGTGTTCTTCTCGCGGCATGCTTAAATCCTCGATGTTCTTCTGGTAAACCCAAATGATGAGTAGCAACATCAAGATCAAGCTTGGGCATCTATGTATAGTTACAAGCAAATATGTCTCGGTTTTGCTTTAAAAAGGAAATATAAATCTCTTGTTCTTAAAAAGTCATGGCCGCACTGATTAAAGTGGGGCGTGGATCTTCTTTTGTACCCAGATTTATTTCTCTGAGTTCATCCATGGTGGTAGAGATACCCTCTTCAAATGCTGGAGGAGAATCTCTAAGATCTTCCTCTTCTTCTTCATCATGTGTTATTTCTTCCATTTCTAATTGCATAGTAGATGATAAAGAATAATTTCCATGATCAGAAGAGATTTTAAAATTTGAACATCTTGAAGAAGAAGCTTCCATTTCTGACCCAATTGATGATGAAGGGTCTTCCTTGGAAAATAAAGAGGAGATTATGGATTGAGAATCGACATCACTGTTCACCTATGATGTTTCTATAACTTCTTCTGGCCTGATTGGTGAAGTATAGAATTTCTGGATTTCAGCAGATGAAATGAAGACATCTCCATTTGGGCTTTCATCACTGCTTGGTGGCTCGCCAATTTCTCCCATGTTGTCTGGCTCGATTGCCATAATTGACATTATGGATCTCTCCGTAAGAGTATTTTGATTTGGGTCTATCCTGTCAATTTGACTGATAGGAAACACATAATCTGTACTCACATGCACAAATGGATTTACAGGAATCTTTTCCAAACCATACGGAGCATTAACTTTGGTAATCTCCTTTGTTGTGGATTTCTCTCTTCCCTTCATGTGATAGAATTCCGCCTCAATGTATTGAAACTCACATGTCTTGAACGGGGCCTTATCACCATAAAATGTCCCAACTTGACCATCGAAATAAAATTTGAGACATTTATGGTATGACGAAGGGATATCCGCATGTTGATGTAGCCAGGGTCTTCCAAGCAAGATGTTGAAGGCTGAATCTTGATCAACAACCATGAAATCTGAATTAGATACAAGATCTCAAAACTGAGTTCTGATTGTAATATCACCCAATGGTTCTTGTTCATTTTTATCATATCCTTGTAACATTATAGTAGAAGGAGATAAATCTAATTCTGTGAGGCCCAATCGCCGAAGTGTACGAATGGGAATGAGGTTGACTCCTGAACCATTATCAATGAAAGCTCTTCGGACGTCTACGCCATTGAACTTTCCAGATAAGTACAGAGGTATAATATTCCCATTCACAACATCATCTTCATCTTCATCAGTAAAAGATATTATTTCATGGCATTCTGCAAGATTATTCTCTATGTGACAGACTTCAGCTGCAACAATTTCAGTTTCAAACTCCTGAGGACTTAACAAAGCCTCGATGAGTGCCTCCCAAAGATCTTTTGACAGATTCAAAGCATCCAAAATTGATAACTTGGCTAGTACTTGGGCCAGGTGTTTCAATATATCATACTTTTGATCTAGAGGTCTGCGTTTCCCAACAGGAACATGTGGTTTAACAGGTTCCTTGGAAGTTGATGCTCAGGAAGTTGATGCATCTTGTATCGGGATAGGATTTGGCAATATTCCTGGCTTTGGAAGATTAGAATGAATAGATCCATTTACTTTATGAGAGGAAGAAGATGGAACCTTCAACTGGTCTTCCAGAATAACTGTTCCAGGACTAAATTTTCTATGGGTGGAAGAACTTGCTTGTTCTTGTTGAGCTCGTTGAAGGGCTCTACCATGAGTTTCTGCTGCATACACAGTTCTAGAAGGATTAGAATTGGAATAGTAGCCTCTGAAAGATCTATGTCTTCCCCTGTATCCTAAGCCTCTGGAACTTCCTCTAATTCCTCTGTTTGATACAGGGAATTCAGGCTCATCAAAATAGAAACTGCAACTGGAATATGGATCTGTTAATTGAATCATATTAACAGAACTGAAGATCAACTCTTCATCTGATGAAGACTCTTCCTGATTAACCTGCTTAGGTTGTGTCATTTGGTGGGGTGGTGCCCGTGGCTTTGAATTAGATGGAATGAAATCTTCCAGAGTCAAAGACAACTTAGGCTTTGACACATACTCATCTTCTTCTGATTGTTCCACTTTCTTGGAATTGTTCCGTTTCTTTGAGGATTTTCCCTCTGATGAAGAGGGTTTTTCTTCAGCATTTATGGCAGAAGGCACAATTGGTTTCTTCAATTGTATTCGCAAAATAGCATGAGTTTGGTTGATCATCTTTATGACCATCCAATCATCATATTTTTGTGCATTTTTGCTTTTGACTTCTTTCCATTCGCCTTCCTCCTCTGGAACTATAGCAGTAACACATGCTACCTGAGCTGAATAACCTTTCAGTTTGACTTTTCCGGAGTCGAACATCTTTTGCAGGAGGTCTTTAAAGACAAAACACTCCTAGATGGGATGCCCCAACATTTGATGAAAGGGGAAATAATTGGGACAGTCTTCATCTCCTTCCTTGTTTGGCCTCTTGGGCCTTGGAAATTGAACCAAATTATTCTCTAGAGCCGAAATGAAGTAGCCAGGAACTTGTTCATTTCGGAAAGAGTAAACTTTTCTCTTCAACTCATCAAACTATTTTCGTCTTTGATCTCTTTGATCGTCTTGATGAAACAGCCTTTGTTGTTGACGCTCAAGAGGCGGAGCCCTTCGAGAAGATGAAGGTTTTGAGGTAGAAGTAGGTACTGGTGCCTGTTTAGGCATAACTGTAGCAGTCTCTGCTTTACCCATTATCCTTCCTAGAGCTGATGGAATTACACGAGATTTATCCTTAGTCTATATAAGAGAATATTCAATCTGTTGAGCGATTGAAGTAAGGTCTCGAAACCCTCTTGCGTATTTCACAGGGATCAACGACGTGCGTTATTCATCACACAGATTTTCCACACATATTGGCAACAGTTCCTCTTGAGGAAGTGCTAATCTCAGGGAATATGTTAAACCCTTCCAGCGAGCAATGAAATTAGAGAATATTTCATTCTCCCTTTTCTTAAAGTTTGTAAGATAGAAAACTATTATCTTTGGAAAAGTTGAGCTGAATTGGAGAAGGAATCTTTGGCGAAGATCCTCCCATCCGGTAATTGACTAGGATTGCAAGATTGTATACCAGACAAAGGCTGGTCCTTGCAAGGTTCGCACGAAGCGTCTGAGTTTCACTGCTTCTTGTTGCTCCGGAGTTTCCATCATAGGATCGCAACAAGACATGTAATGCATCAAATGCTGTTCAGGGTCGCCTGATCCATTGAAAATAGGGAATACAGTGTTCCCAAAACTTGATGGGGGAGAGACTGAATCTACCCATTCAGGGTAAGCTCTCTTTTCTGGTTGAACCTGCACATGCTTCCCTTCCATAGTCTATAACCAAGTTTTTAATGACTCAATGGTAGTTATTAACTTTTGAGAAACATCTGGTTGAAATTGGACTTGGGTAGGTGCAATAACTGGAGCTTGGACAGGTATGGTGGTTGGTGCTGCAACTGATGGTAGCACCGCCAACTGTTGTTGCACTTGACCCGTAGGATTAGACCTGTGAGGGTGTACTGATAGAGGAGGATATTCTTGATCTATCTCAGTAGTTGCAACAAATTCCCTTGGATGACTGACTCCATCATGCTTAGGAAGAAGACTACCCTGAAGTAGTTCTGCATTCAACCTCCTCAATTCCTTTATTTCTTCCTCCTATTGTGCAAATCTTTGCTCTAGTGTGAGCGATTGGACTTCTCCAGAGGAAGGATATGTAACCTGATTCTTTCCCCTCCATTTTTGGATCCTTTTCGAAGAGGGGGGAGTGGTTTACTTAAAGGATTACCTAGGTTCTGAGTAATCCTTTGATTTCGTGTACGCACACCTTCTTCATTTTTGTCTGTGCATACATCTTCTTGAGCAGGAACATCTTCATCTGAATCCTCTGAGTGAGCCTCATCTGGTGGACCAGCAACAACAGAATTGATGAAATTGATTGATGTATAACGCATCACATCCCTTCTATCAGCATTTCTGTGATATTATCTTCTTCCATTTCTTTGATGAGACATTTCCTTTTGTTCATTCGATCTCTCAGGAACTTCTTGACGAAACGTAATTTGGAGGGAATATCCTGATAATTTGGCTCTTCGTTCCTCCTGTGGCTTCTTCCCCAATTGATAAAAGACCTAATTTCTCTGAGGAGGGGGTTGATGATTTTAAAAAGTCCCCAGTCCAGTGGACTGGGGCTATTCCTACTGTCTTTTCTCAACTCCTTGAATCCGATTTGTTGATTCTAAGGGTTGGTTTAAAAGAGTCCCCAGTCTGGCAAGCTGGGGTGGCTCTTGACATGCTATGTCTGAGACTTTCTTAAAATCTATCCTGATCTTGCGGACCATAGTCTAGAAATTATATGGATGCATCAATTGACATCCACTTTTATCACCCGGCTCAAAAGACCGTTGGATGATTTCTGACACTTCTGTCACTTGATGATGTTCTTGCTCCATACGAGAGGCTAGTTCAATATTCTCGTTTTCTTGATGCAGAAGTAATTCAACAACTTGTTCCCTGTATTCTTGATTTTGAGAGGAACTAGTTGAATCCTGTTCTTAGGAAAGCTTTTGATTACAAACAAATCCAGGTATTTGTGGCCAGCCATGGGCAATAACATTGCATGAGACCATTTTTAGCAGGCTTTGCTGACTGGAGAGCACCGTGAAATGTAGTGCTCCATGAACACCTCATCCTCTGACATGAATACCAGATGGGGCATTGATAATTAACTGGTGAAATCTTCTTAGTGCTCCAAGGCATGAACACTGAAGGTCTATCTGCTGCTTTTCAGCCTTCGGATATCAAGAGACTGATAGAGATGCCAAGTCAATTTTATGTTGTAACCCTTCTATTATCTTAACATGATTTTCATATTCATCATAAGATAATACATTCTTTTTCAACTGAAAAAGATTTTTCCATATGTTGAGACGAATATCATGAATTCCATCTTCCATCAACATCTCTGGAATGTCATACTGAGAGTCATCCAGAGTCCAAAACATGACTGGAACTTCACCTTTCGCCAGTTGTTTTCTCATGTTCATCATTTCCTCTTTATCATTCAATGAAGATTCTTCTACCTGATTGGACCAGAGATGGTGCTTCCTTGTTGCTTCATCGGATTCAACAAGATTGGTAGATAAATCACTGATCAAACTAGAAGATGCATGACTTAGGGGTGGTTCAGACCCTAGGCTATCTTCCGATTGAGAAAGTATTTCACCTGCCAGCGATGAAGCATCAGACATGACTGGTTTCGCATTTTCAAGTGCCTCCAGATAAGAGGGATTTCTCGGCACTACATTGTCCACTGGAGAATTTTCCAGGAAATGTACATCACTACTATAAAGAGGACTTTCGCAGCAAAATTCATCATCATGGGGAGGACTACCATGGTGGGTTACAGCAAAAGATGATATCTCTTGCTCCTTGGTCTTCTGACCACATAGAGGGTTCCTGTGGCTCTCATCTGAAGATGAAACTTTGAGATCGACCGAATTGTCATGAAGCAAGCCTTCATGAGGAAATGTCTATTGAAGACCTTTAGAATTAATGTTACCACTATTGGGAATTGAGGGAGTAGAACCATGAATTCCAACAGATAACTATCTGAGGGCTTCAAGAACTCCATCATCGAGCAAGGCCTTGTTACAGATTTGATCTGGATCTCTTGATTGTGTTGGGTGGGTCTTCTTCTTAGACGCCTTCTTAATTGCCTTGGAAACCACTTGTTAACGAAAGTGGCTGCTCTGAGCAGGTGTATATGCCTTATCAGGAGAGATGGCCAGGTTAGGCTGACGATCTCTACTCAAATCAAGTTTATGTTCCTGAATTGGTTGTCCGTATGATATGGGGGAGTATGACCCACAATCCTCTTGTACTAGAACAGATGTGTGTATCTGCTCTGGAGGGAACCGTTGATGTGTCACTCCACTGCTAGGGATAGATTTGTGTGTCTTTCCCTGAGATGTTGCTGAAGCTGTTATAATATCCAGGCAAGCCTCCAGAATATGAGCAGGGATTTTCTTCTGCTCTTTCACCATTGATAGAATATGCTTGGTGACTTCAGCTGCTGGAACGTGGATATATGTCCATTCTATGCTTGGAGTAGGTGTATGTGCCTGCTCATGTCCTCCTTTTCCTATCAGTGAATCCTGAAAGTACTCAAGTGTGGGGGAAGAAAGTTGAGTCTGCCTCCTGTTTGTACCCGGAGCTTTCTGACTAACTTCTCTGTGAGCTACCAAGTGAGACTGTTGGTAGTCTTGATCAATACTAGTAGGTGTATGTGCCTACTGATTTCACTTCTCCAAACATGGTTGACAAGATCCATCATATGTAGTCAGATGAGTCTGCTGACTAGCTGATGACGTATAAATAGGTGTATGTTCCTACCTATAATACTCCGCCCGAATTTCCTGGCGGGATTGGCTTGATGCTGCCAGATGAGTCTGTTGGATAGTGGAATTAAAATGGGTAGGTGTGTGTGCCTGCTCGTTTCTTTCCACCAAGTTAGGTTGGTGGACTTCTCCGGATATGGCAGAGATGAGAACCTTCTCACTATTAACCAGATTTTGCCTCTTGCGATTCGTCTTCCCTGCTCGGGTTCGAGGAACCTGAGCCGAACGCCGGGAGTCGGTACCCTCATCATGTTGAGGGCGCACTGCCGCACGAGTCCGGAGGCGATTTTTGATAGTAGCCCTTGGGAAGAACTCCAATTTCTTTTCATTAAGTCCCTAAGGGCCCTGCTCATTCACCTCCTCAGAATATGGGAGTGAATGGTAATTGCATTCTGTGGATAACGACCCGAAATGGTTGGAGACGGTGGTTAGAACCGCCTGCTTCTTGATCATTGGTCGTCGTTTTCCGGACGACCGGTGTGAGTTGTTCACTTGGAGGGCTTGTTGGGCAGCTTCCAGAGTTGGAATGGTACCATTTTGATGGTACTCCTTAACCAGTGCGTTTGATACCTAGCATTGAAGACGCTAAGTAGGTGATGTTGTCCTGAGAGCGGACGACGATCCAGCAGGAGTAGCAGTACTGGCATTCGTAGCAGCGGTATTCACAGGTGTGAACTTGAGAGCATCCATTTCTTAGAATGTAGAAAATCTTGGAAAAGAGTGCCTGTTTGGTATAACAAACGTAATCAAGATAAATACAGCCACTACATCTTTTGGATGAGCACATATGTCAATGATTGTTTTTGTTTGCCCTCTCATTGTGTTTTAAATAGGGGCCTAACAAATAAGTAGAACATCATTTTAACTTGGTTAGGGATTCACGTCGGGTTCACCATATTTTGTGTCCCTCTGGAATTGGGGATGATCTCATTGATTTAAGATTCAAACATTCCAAGCGGTTTCTAACGGGTTTGTTCGTAGAACTGGAAACATCCAATGATTCCATATCCATTTGAACCTACTTTCGAAAGGTAGGAACTCATTAGTTGTGGACTGATGAGGCTTAGGAATTTTCATTGGTCGAGAGGATGGGAGTTCAGACTCATCACACCTTTTTGATGGGAATTATTGTCTACTTTGGGACTCTCTTTATAGATTTAAGTTATGTTTGTGAATCCTTATTACATTATCAAGTATAAAAGGAGTTTTCCTTTATATCTGACAATCAATGATTGATATGTAGAAAATTTAGAGAATCTTTTATATGTATTCTAGGTTCTTCATCGATAGAGAATCATCTGTATTTTTTTAGAGATTCTTAGTCAATGGTATCCTTTTAATACATAAAATTCTCTTGGTCATTATGATGACCATACTAGTTTTAAATCCACTCAGTGGGGCACTTGATGTTTATTTTCATTCAGAAGGACATGGATTATTTCAGAGTTGGGATCATACCCACAGATGGGCTACCTACGTATCCTTTGTTTTGGAAAATAATTCAGAACCCACGTAGTTCGAGTAAGAGAATATGATGTTTATGATTGATGGCTCAAAGACAGATGTCATAATTACTTTTACACTCTAAGCTCATGTGAGTCATGCTCGGTGTGAGAAAAAAGAGGTATTTGTAAAACCAGACAGTTGTGCCATGAAATATGCAATCATAAGAAATGATGTGGGGCTTATGTATGTATGACTACCCAAATAGATGAAGAGTAGGATTTACTTCAGGGAAGAAATCCAAGAACAGGGTCCATAAAGGTATATGTACTTTATGGAGATTTGGATACTCTAATTTGGGGCTTACTCTTGAAAAGGAGGCCCAAATTAGGAGGGGACTTATGATTGGGTTTTATTCCTAAGAAGGAGAACCAGATCAAAATGAAATTAAGTCTGGTTAGGAGAGATTAAGGTTGGGGCTTACTCCTGAGAAGAAGGCCCAGATTAAAGGACTTAAAAAATTAAGGGACTTGGGGATTACTCCTGAAGAGGATGCCCATATTTGAGAATTTTAATATTGGGGCTTACTCTTAAGGAGGATGCCCAAAATTAATGGAAATTATGACTGGGACTTACTTATGAAAAGGATGCCCATGTTAAAGAGGATTTGGGGCTTACTCCTAAGGACGATGCCCAGATTTGAGAATTATTACTAGGGATTATTCCTGAAAAGGAGGCCCAGGTTAAGAGAATTATGGTTGGGGCTTACTCCTGAAAATGATGCCCAGATTAGGGGACTTGGGGCTTACTCCTAAGGAGGATGCTCAGATTTGAGAATTATGACTGGGGATTATTCCTGAAAAGGAGGCCCAGATTAAGGGGTTATCTCATCTTAAAGGATGAGGTTGAATGAATGAAATCTCAATCTTTAGTGACATAAAGATGTGTAAATCACTAGATTTTGAGAGATATTTCACAGAATTCTTTTCAGATAAAGAATTTAATCAAGAAAACATGAAATAAATGGCTTTGAAGAATGTCTTGAAGACTTAATCTTGAATGGGAGAGGTGGAATGGTATAATAGGGGTTAAATGGGAAAGAAGGGCACCCAAAAAGGTAGGGGTGCGCAAGTCCTAGCAGGCGCGTAGGTACTACGTGGGCGCGCAAGTCCTGGTCGCGCAGGTATACCTGCGCGACACATGGTTACTTGTGTGATTGTTAACCAGTAGGGTAACATTTGGGCGATCCTTGATCAAAGCCTTTAGAATTATCCTGAGGTACTTCTAGAAGAGAGGCGCGCAAGTTTTGATGAAGAGGTAGGGTGGCGCACAAGTATGTTCATTTCCCTTAAGGGTAAAACACCTTAGGCGCGCAAGTGTTAGTTAATTATAACACTTAGACCTTACTCCTCTTGTTTAGACCTTATATTCTAGGTAAAGAATTACCTTAGAAGTGTTCGGAAGACCTGAAGAAGAGACTTGGGTGTTCAGAGCTCTATATCTGAATTCTGGAAAAATTCATCTCGAAATGGGGGGCCCACAGGGTCTATTTATAGGCTGGAGAAGACCCTGGGTAGTTATCATTTAGGGCATGCAAGTCACTTGCGCGACCATTAGGCAGCGCGCAAGTATAGTTGCGCGACAGTGAGGTAACTTGCGCGACCCATGTGCATTTGAAGCCTTGTTCATGCCTTTGTCGATTTTTGAGGTTTTCTTCAAAGGATGAATCAATTTGTGCTTAGTCATTTTCCTTTCCATTCCTTTAGACAATGTGATGAAAAGGAGCATCAACAATCATATGACTCTCATTCAATCTATATTTTTTAGTGGTGTATGAATAGTAAACCTCATCTAAGATTCCCATATTGATGTTGTTCTTGCATTGGAATCTTCTTTATATGCATTCCTATATCTCACTGGCCTAGTTGTGAGTTTTCTAGTGTCAAATATTGAAACCAAAAATTCACACACAAGATTAAATTGGGTTCACCGACCCACAATTTTCCACCTTCCCAAGACCTTTATCCCCCTAATGGGTTCTCTCCTTTGGTCCTATAGGCATGTTGGGATTTTTTGATTTAAAATTTAAATATTTTTGAGAGAGAAAAAGGGATTAAAGATTTTGATATGAAAAAATAGATATGTGGAATTGGATATGAAAAAAAGGAAATATGTGAGATTTGATATAAAAAAGAGATATTTTTTATCTTTATGAGGGGTGGAAGTCACTTATAAAAAGGATTCACCAGGCCTCTTGAAAGGAACAGAGTGCCGAAAAGATGTAGCCGACAAGGGAGAATTGATAAGGGGTTGTCACGCTTGTGGTAACTGGTGCAGAAAGAGGGAATGCATGATGTAGATGCCTAGAGATAATGAGGAAGAGGATAACATTTGGGGTAGCTTATGCAGAGAGATGATGAAGACAATGGCATGTGGCGATTATGATAGAATTGTCAATGATGATGTGAAAATAAATTCATGATGGTGCCATGCATCGAAATTCTTCTAGGTTGCAAAGATAAAGTGGCGTGTCCCGGTTTTTGTGATCTATGGTACATCAAAATGGTACGTTCATGGGTGTGAGTGTGTTGTAAAAATGCCTTTGGGTGTGGTGTGAAAATCCTTCAGTTGAGAATGTCAAAATTCCTTTAGGTGGAAAAATCCTTCAAGTGCTGTGTAAAATTACTTCGGGTGATAAAAGGCCTCTGGGTGAATCTTCTATTATGTGTTTATGCAACGAATACTTCTGCTAAAACGTCGGTATCCGACCCAACAATTGGTATCATAGGAGTTTCAAGGTTCCGACATGAGAAGATCGATAAGTAGCGATGGATGATCTGATGCAGATGAAGATCTAACTAAGGTGGAGTTTATGTGACATATTTGATCATGGCTGAGTCGATGATAGTGGATCTGAAAATCATGATGGTGCTGAAAGAGGAGATGAAAGTGGAGTATTTAGATTTTAAATCAATTTGGAGATTATTGGGATTTTTTGATTTAAAATTTAAATATTTTTCATATAGGAAAAGGGATTAAAGATTCTGATATGAAACAAGAGATATGTGGGATTGGATATGGAAAAAAGGAAATATGTGAGATTTGATATGAAAAAGAGAGATATTTTTTATCTTTAAGAGGGGTGGAAGTCACTTATAAAAAGGCTACACCAGGCCTCTTGAACAAAACAGAGTGCCTGAAAGATGTATCCCGCAAGGGAGAGTCGAGAAGGGGTTGTCGCACTTGCGGTAATTGGTGCGGAATGAGGACATGCAAGATGTAGCTTCCGAGAGATAACCGGGAAGAGGCTATCGTTTGGGGTAGCTCATACGAAGAGATGAAGAAGAAAATGGCATGCGACGATTGTGAGAGAATTTTCAACCCTGGCGTGCAAAGTTATTTCTGATGGTGCCATGTATCGAAATTCTTCTTTGTTGCGGAGATCAAGCAGTGTGTCCCGGTAGTGCTGATCGGTGGTACATCAAAATGGTACATTTTTGGGTGTGAGTGCATTTTAAAAATGACTTCGGTTGTGGTTTGAAAATCCTTCGGGTGAGCATGACAAAATTCCTTCAGGTGGAAAAATCCTCCGGGTGCTATGTAAAATTCCTTTGGGTGATAAAAGGACTTCAGGTGAATTTTCTATTCTGTGTTTCTGCAATGACTACAACTGATACGGTGTCGGCCTCTGCCCCAAAAAGTCATTCCTCTACAAACTATCTCCATATGAACTAGGTAGTTGGATCCTCTACATGGTTAAGGTCCACCTCCCACAATGTGGGGATGAGCTGGCTTGTTATATTTTAATGGTTGGCCCATTTTTTGGATAACACTTAGAATTATCGAAGATTATATCCCACCTCATATATTCATAAAATTCATTTTCAAATATGAATTATAATATCATATTCTCCTCAAATACCTCTTATAAAATAAATGATATTTTTCATGGATTTATTTTAATTCATCATATAAAGACTTCTTCATTCAAATAAATATTTGAATGGTCTTAAAATATTCATATTCCCCAAACAATAGTGTAGTGTGTAATTTATTTAGCACATTTAATTTCCAATTAAGATTATCTTTAACAATATCCGCATTTAATCATGGATAATTTCCCAATTTTTACATCCAATTTCATAAAGTGTGTATATAACAATTATCAAGGCATCACTACTTCATCTATCAACACATATTTATTTATTGACAACAAATGAAACACAAATGAAACCTAGGATCAAAAGTATAAAAAAATAAAATTAAAAAAAAAATCCAAAATCTAAAAAATGAAAAGGTAATAAGTCAAAAAAATTAATTGAATATGAAGTACACATGAATCCATATGTAGTAGTTGAATGTGAAGGATAAGTAGAACCAACAAATTAACATTCATAAATGAAGTTATATTTGATGATGCTAAAAAAGTGATGGTATATTTAGAAGAAGAAAATATTTTGTGTGGATTTAAAAGTCAAAAAACATTCTTAAAAGGGTAAAAACATAACAAAGGGCCTCAAATTATCTTGGAATCATAGGGAAAAATATGTCAAATAATTTAAGACTTGAGAAAATAGAAGTCTCATCTATCCAACGAGTGGTGATCTCGCAATTACAAAAACTATGGTTTTAATGATTTTAAAATTAATTAATAAACAAGAATCAAAGGGTCTAAACCTTGAAGCTGACATAAAATTGTCATGAAATCATAAAAAAATGACCACTGCTTAATTTTTGACATGTAATAATAGACTACACATCATTTATAATATATTATGTGTTTAGAATGATCCAAATTTTAATTTTACATAAAAAATTAATAAAAACAAGTCATATAACCAAAACCTTCCAAACAATATTGAATTATCCATAAATCAAAAAACAATGACCATCGTTTATTTTTTGAAATGTAGAAATGGAACATTAAAAAATCCAATTTTTGGTTTTCCCATAATGACCACAAGTGACTTTTTATTATTTTAAAATTCAAATATCATGGTGTCAAAAAGTCAAACCTATCGAATGATATCATGGTATCATTAAATAATTTGTAACGAGTGTGAATATAGTGCACTATAATGAACTATGGTCAAAATGAATAAAAAATAGTTTCATTAGATTTAAAAATCATTAAAACATGCATTAAAGGGTTATAATCTTACCAATGACCTCATATTAAATTGAAATAAAAGGAAAATGACCATTATATAATTTATGATATGTAGAAATAGATCACATGTCTATTGGAATCATGAATCATTAGTTAAAATTACATAAAATTAATATCATTATAATTTTATCTATATAAATAATCAAAGCACATAATATTTTCAACATAAATTTTAGGTTTTTACCATCAAATTATATAGAGTGGTTTTGAATATCAAAGTTACCACTAGTAAAAAATTTAGATTTGGTGACTTCTAAAAGTAGTCGCCAAAAAGTAGTAATGGCCGCCTAGGTTTCATGGTTGATGGGGGGAAATATAACCTCTGGTAATGGTATATGGAGGTTTTGGTATTTTATATATAGACAAAAAATATATATATATTAATATTGGAAAACACTAATTGATGCTTCCAATGGCGGTCACCAATGCTCTTGTTTATTAAATAAAAATCATGAATAATAAAAGCATTATATAATTTTATAATTTTATCAATAAAAATAATAAATACCAAAAAAGTATACAATAAAATATATTATAATAAAAAACACCAAAATATTTCTAAATAATGCATCTCCTAAATACAAAATGTGATATAAAAAAAGATTTAGATGACCTATTAGTTTGATGTGTGATGACCTCCATTTAACATAAGTAAAAAAAACATTCATCAAATGGTCGAAACCTAGAAAACAACATCAAATTCTGATGAAATCATGGGATAATGATTGATGGTCAATTTTTGACATGTAGTAATAGACCACGTATCAATCCAAAGTGAAATGTGGGTAGAATGATAAAAAACAATTTTATTAGAGTAAAGTCATTAAAAATTTTCTTCAAAGTGTTAAACCATAGAAAACGACCTCAAACTATCAAGGAATCATAGGATAATTACATTCTTTTACTTTGTACCAATTTAAAAAAACTACACCATCAATATAATATGCAGTTTCCTCTAAATTATCATAAGTGTGTTGTGATATATTTTAAACCCAAAAAATCATTATTAGGTCAAAACCTCAGAAAAATGATATCGACTTATCATAAAATCATATGAAAATGATTTTTTAATAATTTTTGATATTTTGAAAAATATTTATTGTCATTATGACATGAAGTGAGCTCAAAATAAAAAAATGTTCATTTTTTAAGTTTAAAAACTTGTTTTAAAGGGTCAAGACCTTAGTAACAACCATTTATTATCATGAAATCACATGGAAACAATTTTCAATTAATTTTTGTTATATAGGAAGAAAACTCATATTAATTAGAAAAAATATTTGTTCAAAATGAACAAACATGTGTTAAAAAATATATATGTATTAGATGGTCAAAACCTTTCAAAAAACCTCAAATTTTCCTAGAATCATTGGAAAACATTTGTCAAATAATTATCAACTTGTAAAATATATTTCTTATTAATCCAATATGAATTGAGCATGGGATAAAGAAATGTGTGTTATCAAAGGATAAAAAATGAGTAAAAAACTTGGATTATCATTAAATAACAAGATAATGGACATAATTTAATTTATGACCAGTAGGAATAGATCTCATGTCCTTTATATATACCGTGTGGTTAGAATGATCGAAAAAATAGTTATCCATTAATAAATGAATAAAAATAGGTTATACTACCAAAACCTAGAAAAGAACTCATATTTTCATGAAATCATAAGAAAATAACCACCATTTAATTAGTTACATAAAAAATGGACCATCCATCAATATGACTTGTGGTTTTATTAGAATGAAAAAACGTGTCTTTTATTGATTTAAAAGTCAAAAAACATGAGTCCAATAATCCATGTGCTGATAGGCCACACTTAAATTTAGTTGGTCATAACAATAAGAAAAACAATTTTATTAGACTTAACAATATTTAAAATCAAACTTATAAGATTAAAATCCTATCCAATGACCTCAGATTATCATGAATACATAGAAAAATGAAAATCTTATAATTTTTGATGTGTAGAAACAGATCTCATGTCAGTCTAAATCAGGATTTAATATCTAACATTTAGGAATAAAAAACACAAGAATTTAACTTGTGGTTCACTCGTGATAGTTCAAAGTGATTTTTTATTGTTTTAAAAGTAAAAAACACAAGTTAAAGAGGTAAAACCTAGAAAATGGAATTTGATTTTCATGAAATCATATAAATATGATATATCATTAAGTTTTGACATGTATAAATAAACTTTACATCAATATGACATGTTGTGTAATTGGAATGACTGAAAAAGTAGTTTAATAAGACTAAAATTTCATTAAAATCATGTTCTAAATGGTCAAATTCTAGTAAAAGACTCATAAATTTCATGAAATCCAAAGAAATAATTGATTAATTTATGACATGTATGGATAGATCACACATCAATCATCCATGTAGTGTGGTTGAAATGACTAAAAAAACTATATTATTAGATTTAAAAGTCTTCAAAAAAAAGCAACAAATGGTTAAAACCAAGAAAAAAACTTTAATTATTGTGAAATTGTATAAAAATGACCTCTATTTAATTATTTACATGTAAGAAATGATCTAAAATCATTCTAACATGAAATTTTATCTTAATGATCAAAACTGTGTTTTTATTGTTTTAAATATTAAAAAAAGTTACTCAAAGGTTCAAAACCTTTAAAATGTCCCTAGATTTTTGTGAAATCACAAGAAAATGATCATTGATTAATATTTGACATTTTTGTATACAATTCATTTCAATATAACATGTGGCGTGTGTGGTGTGGTCTGAATGACTGAAAATGTAGTTTTGTTAGATTTAAAAACCATTGAAGCATACATCAGTTGGTTAAAACTGCGAAAATGACCTCCGATTATCATTAAATCCCAGTAACACAATCACCATATAATTTGTGACTTGTAATAATTTGTCGCATGTCAATAAAACTTGAAGTTTTCTTGAAATGACTAAAATTCCATTTTTATTGATTTAAGACAAAAAGCATGTGTCAAAGAGTAAAAACATATTAAACAACTTTGAATTGTTATTAAATCACAAGATAATGATTAATGTTCAATTTATGAAATGTATGGAAAAACTGTAAATCAATATGACATAATGTGCTTTTGGGTTGACAGAAAAAATTACTATATTAGATTTAAAAGTCATTAAAAACATGCTTTAAAGAGAAAAATAATAGAAAACAACCCTTATTTTTCATGACGTTATATGATAATGACATCCATTTAATTTGGGGCATGTTGGAAGAGGTTTCACATCAATTCTACTTTTGGTTTTCTCAGAATGGTTAAATGTGATTTTTTATGGATTTTAAATTCAAAAATAAAAATGCAAAGTGGTGAAAACCTACTAAAAGACATCATATTATATTAAATCATAGTAAAATGATTTTCAAATAATATGTGACATGTATGTATTTAAAAAAGTGCATCAAAGGGTCATGACCAAGAGAAAGACCTTGGATTGTTCTGAAGTCACAAAAAAATAACCAATATTGAATTTGTAAAGGTTTAATATCATGCATGTCATTCAAATGTACAATACAGTTAGAATGATAAAAAAATTTGTTTTATAGTAAAAAAATATAAATGATAGTCTATAAATTCAAAACCTACTAAATGACCATGGATTTTCAATAAATCATAGAAAAATAAAAATCAATTTATTTTTTCATATAGGAATAAACTACATGTCAATCCAACTTGTAATTTTATCAAAAGGGTTAAAAGGGTTTTTTATTGATTTATAAGTAAAAAATGTGTGTTAAAGGTTAAAAAATCAATAAACTATCTTCGATTTCCCTTAAATCAAAGGAAAATAATTATTGATTATTTTGTAACATGTATAAATAGAATGAACGTCAATTTCTTGTGTGGTATAGTTATAATAATTTTAAAATCAGTTTCTTTTAAATATAATAGTCAATAAAAACATGTATCTATTCGTCAAAACCTTAAAAACGACCTCATATTTTCATAAAAAAGTAGTAAAATGTCTGATGTATAATTTTTTATATGTAGAAATAGATTTCATGGCATTTTGAAATGCATTTTTCTCAAAATGACCAAAATAGTTTAATTATTGATTTAAAATTCAAAAAATGAGCGCCAATGTGTCAAAACCCAGCAAACAACCTCATATTTTCATGAAATTTAAATATAATGGTTACCAATTAATTTTTAACATATAATAACTAACCACATAACAATCGTATAAATTCTACCATGTAGGAACAAATAGTCCATCAATTCAACATGTAGTGGGGTCGGAATAATCGGAAAAATGGTTTTATTAGATTTAAGTCATTAAAAATATACATTAAATAGATAAAATTTTAAAATTTCTGATTATTATCAATAAATAATAGTAAAATTATTATCGATTAATTTGTAACATGCATGAATATATCAGACACCAATCTGACATGTGGTATGGTCTCAAATACTGAAAAATAATTTTATTTGATAATATCCTTAAAAGCATTCGTCAAAAGTTTAAAATCTATAAAATGGAATTATATTGATGTGAAATCATAGATTAATGATATACATTTCACCTTTTAAATAGAGGAAGAGACCGAACATCAATCTTACTAATAGTTTACTCATAATCAATAATAATGTATTTTTGTATATTTAAGAGTCTAAAAATATACATCAAAATGTATTAATAAAATAAAATAATCAAGGATTATTTTTAAATCATAGGAAAATGATTATTTACATGTTTTGACCATAAAAAATATATCTTAGGTCATTGTTACATGTATTGTGGAAAAAAATATCGAAAATAGTGTTTTTTTATATTTAAAAGTCCTTAAAAACATGCATTAATGGATCAAAACCTAACAAAAAACCTCAGATTTTAATTTAATCGTAGAAAAATGATTGAAAGAAATATTTTATTGATTTAAAGTTATTTAAAAATTATAATCAAAGTAAAAAAACATAAAAAAAACTCATATTTCCATTAAATCATCAAACAATGACCTTTATTTAATTTTTGACACATAGGAACAGACATCATGTCAATCCAACTGGTGTTACAATCAAAATGATCAAAAATGTTTTTTTATTGATTTCGAAGTAACAAAATTTGTCTTAAAGGGTAAAAAATTGGTAAACAGCTATAAATTTTTGTTAAATCATTAGATAACATCCATTTATCAATTCATGACATTAAGAATAAATTGCATGACACTACGATGTACAATGTGTATAGAATTATCAAAAAAAGAGTTTTAATATATTCAAGTAATTAAATAAAAATTTCAAAAATCCAACAAAACAACCAATAGATGTAATAAAATCATATAAACATAATCAATGTTTATTTTTAATCATATAGGAGTAGACTACATGTCAATCTGAAATGTGATTTGATTGAAATGGCTAAAATTTAATTTTCTAAAGTTTCCATGTTAATATGTTTTCGTCTAATAATTTTTGACCACTTGGTGGTTGAGATGTCATTTTCTTGAAATTATCAATTTAAAAAGATATATTGTACCATACCAAGACTTTAAGGTACCATATTGACATGTGGTTGATTATATAGATCTCAAATAATTTTAAGATCATCCTACTATGTTTTCATTTAAATTAAAAGAAAATATATAAGGTGAATCCAAAATCAGTAACATATTCCATAAAAATTATAATATTTATAGAAGGAATAATATAATTGAAAATATTTCAGTCTTAGAAAATAATATCAGATTATTATGAAATAATTGGACAATGATTGTTGAATAATTTTTAACATGTAGAATTAGATGACCCATCAATCTGATATTTGGTGAGCTCAAAATAACCAAAAGTTAATTTTTAAATATTCATAAGTATTGAAAAAACATTCTTCAAAGCATAAAAACCTTGAAAATGAAATTTAATTTTCATGAAATAATGGAAAAAATCACCATTTTACTTGTGACATGTAGAAGTAGACCACAATTCATTCTGATGTGCTATGTGTTCAGAATGAAAAAAATAGTTTTACAGTTAAAAACTGTTTTAAAATAGAATATAAGTTAAAAATATAATAAACAAACTCAAACTATCATGAAATCATAAAAATAAAACCATTGTTTAATCTGTAACATATATAAGTAGACCGCATGTTAATCTAACATGCAGTTTTCTAGAAATGAACTTTAGTGCATTTTTATTAATTGAAATTCAAGAAACACGTGTCAAAGGTTAAAAATTGAGAAAATGGCCTCATATTGTCATAAAATCATAAGTAAATGATCATTGAATAATTTAAGACATATATGAATATATTTCATGTTAATCTATCATGTAGTGTGGTAGGGGTGACTGAAAAACCTATTTTATTACATTTAACAATCTTTAAAAACATGCATTAAATGGTTTAAATTTAGAAAATGACCTCATTTTTTTTTTGAAATCATAAGAAAACAACCTCCTTATAATTTTATATATATTGGAATATATAGCGCATCAATCCAACATGTGGTTTACTTGGAATGAACAAAAATCCATCTTTATTAATTTAACATCAAAGGGTTATATCTAAACAAATAAACCTAGATTGTCATTAAATCATAGGATAATGATCGTTGATTTCTTTTTCACATGTATGAATAGGTTTCATGTTAATCCAACATGTGTTGTCTTTGTAAATACCAAAATGTAAATTTTTATAAATTTAAAATTCATTATAAAACATGAATCAAAGGGTCATAACATAGCTAATGACATCAAATTATCTTGAAATCACATGGAAACGACATATTGGTTAATATGTGGGAATAAAGCACACATAAATTCAAGAAATTATTTTCTCAGAATGAATAAAAAGGGTTTTTATTGATTTAATAGTAAAAAAACTTGAATCAAATTATCAAAACCTAGTATAAAACCTCAAATTATCATAAAATCATAAATGCCTCATCAATCTACTGTGTGGGGAGCTTGAAATAAAAAAATGATCATTTTTAAATATTCTAAATGTCTTAAAAAACATGTCCCAAAGTGTCAAAACCTAGGAAACGACCTTAGACTATCCAAAAATCATAGAATAATTACCAATATTTATTTTATGACATATAAGAATAGAAAAAACATCATTTTGATGTACTATGTGGTCAGAATGATTGAATAATAAGTTTTATAAAAAATAATGATAAAAATAGGTTATACATTCAAAACAGATAAAATAACATTACATTTACATGAAATAATAAATCAACTACCAATGTTCAATTTGTGATATAGAAATAAACAACATATCAATACAACTAATGGTTTTCTAGGAATGACCAAAAATGTATTTTTATTCATTTAAAATTCAAAAAACAAGATTCAAAATGTCAATCCTTGAAAATGACCTTAGGTTGTTTTGAAATCATAAAACAATTAATATTCATTAATTAGTGAAATGCATGAGTACACCACATATCAATTTAGTGTGGCCAAAATTACTAAAAAATAATTTTAATATATTTAACAATCATTAAAAACATACCTTGAATGGTCAAAACCTAGCCAACAACCTCTGATTATCCTGAAACAGGTCACACATTGTCCAAATAGCATTTTAATATTTATTATTTTAGAATAAACTGTATTTAAATTCAAATTATGATTAGATTATAATGGCCAAATATATATTTTTATTGATTTAAAAGTCCAAAACTTGTGTTAAAGAGTTTAAAAATATAAAATGACCTCATATTGTCCTGAAATAATAGGAAAATGATAATTGATTAATTATTAACAGGTATGAATACACATCATAAAAACCCCATGTGTAGTGAGCTCTAAATGACCAAAACTGAGTTTTATTATAATTAATTCTTTAAGGACAAGTTTCATGTGCAAAAAACCTAGCAAAAAATCATGGAGTGTAAAACTATAGGGTCTAGCAAGGCTTCCTTGCAGGAGGTTGGAAATTCTTCTAGTTCAATGGGTGGGATGAGTTATGAACAGGCTGGGACCGAAAGGGTTGTGAACATAGAATAGGTGGTTGTCAAGAATGGTTATAGGAATTCTAAAGGTCTGGATCCGTTGGTTGTACCTTTTTTTCTTTGAGAAACAGGTTTAACGGGCTGTCGGAGGACATGTTGGCTGAAGAAATGGAGGTGGAGGATGTAGGGAGAGGGGGTGAGGCAGTGGTCCTAGAAAATCAGCATGCTGAAGATAGAGTGTTTGAACATACTAGGAATAGAAGGGATTTGGTGGTGGCTCAATCAGCTGAAGGCATGGGGTAGGATTCAGTTGTTCTGAATCTGGAAGGCGACCCCATTATGGACAGGAGTTATGATTTGGTGGAAGGTTCGGATCCAGTGGCTTTGAATATTGAAGGCTTGAATATTGGGAACATAGGGCTGGTTCTAGATGTCCAGGAATGAGTTCTATGTATGGAGGCACATTCCACGGTTGGGGAGAGTATATCGTTGGAGGTCGAGCACCTCCCTTTGAGGGAGATTTTCACGCCAGATCATAGGAGGGGAAGTAATGGAGAACAGCCTGGGGAGGGGAAGGAGAACTCTAGGGGAGGAAAAGAGATATTGAGTACCCCGATTGGCCGGTCCTTCAGTGATATTGTTCAAAATGGGACTCAGAAAGAGGCTGTAGGTGAAGGATCTTTGGCTGAAACTTCATCAAGAAGACCAAGGAAGGACTATTCATATCTCTCGTAACCAATGCGGACCAGGTCCTCTTCAAAAAACCAGGTGGTTATAGCAATCGAGAAGGGCAGAGGGATTAAGAAGTCTTCTCTAGATACGGCTATTTTGGATCAGCTTAGGAATCACGTTCAAAGTGTGGGATTTTGGAGAAACCCAGAGTGGGAATCAGCTACTGGAGAAGAGGGATCCAGTTTGGGGTATGGTGATGATGTCAGTTATTATGATGTTTAGCTCTGTGTTGATCTACTTCCTTCTAGTTTAGTTTTTCTGTGGCACTGTATGTTGGGCACCAGACACCCCTAAGCCGGCTATCATAAAATGAAAAAAAATGATTATCATGGGAATAATCAAGTCACATGCACACGATTTAAAAAATTTAAAAATCGGTATATGTGTGTCTAAAAATATTCACCTTTAATTTTAACATTGATTTACAGGAAATCTGACATTAATTTTTTTTTAAAAAAAAATCAGATCAATTTTCTAAATATGGACGTGAAATTTATGACCTTTAAAGTATGTTTTCAAGGAATTAGATTTTAAAAGTTGTTAAAAAAAACACTCTTATCATTAGTTTTCTAAAAACCAATGTTAAAATGTAATTTTTAATGTCTATTTTTAGAAAATTACATTAAAAGTAGATTTTTATGTTTAGTTTTTGTAAAATAGAGTTTTAAAGTATCTTTTAACAACTATTTTTATAAAAATATATGTTAAAAGGATTTTTATGTAAGTTCGTTCAAACTGATGTTAAAAGACTGATGTGGAATGCTATTTTTCTAATAGTGAATGACAAATAAAACGACCCCAAATTATCTTGAAGTCATTAGAAAATTATCATTGATTGATTTGGGACATATATAAATAGATCATACTTTAATTCTTCCCATGGTGTGGTCTAAATGAATAAAAAAGAAATTGTATTACATCTAATGGTTTTTAAAACCATGAATTAAGTGGTTATATCTAGAAAATAATGAAATATTGATATTTGTTTGGTTCATATATATTTGAAATTAATCAAAGATTGTTTAGTGTGTTTTCGCACCAATTTGAAATTGTTTTCTAGGTTTTTACCCATGAATAAGTGATTTTTCATTTATTAATAAGTGTTAACAAAATAAAATAATACCTCCCAATATATTGAGTATTATGGGAATTAGATTGATACACAGATAATTCATACATATTAAAAAATGACTTAGGGAGTGTTTCCCAAATCTTCATTTTCAATCGAATGTTGTCTTCTCAGTTTTGATTCCTTGATTGCAGATATGTCATTTTAATAAAAATAACTTGATGAAAATAATCATTGTATCATACCGAGAAATCATGGTATAAAATTGATACATGTTTAATTCCTAAAGATGAAAAATCATTTTAGGACCATTTTCTAATGTTTTCATGACAATCTGAACCATTTTCCTTGGTGTCAACCCCTTTTAGGTGAGACATTTGAATGTGATGTCCAAAAAGAACTATCAATCATATTGAGAAATTCTAGTGTCAGATTGATGTGTGGTTGGTTCATTCAAATAAAAATGACTTGAATATCATTTTTTCATGTTTTTACATCGATCAAATTTTGTTTTCCCAGTTTTGACTTCTACATGTGTGATTTTTCATTTATTAATATGTGTTAAAAATATAAAATCATATTTTCCATCATACTAAGAAATATAGGCATTCGATTGATACACAAATGATTTCTATAAATTGAAAATGGATCAAGGATCATTGTCTTATGTTTTCATTTCAATATGAATTTTTCTTCTTGGTTTTTCCCCCTTGATGAGCGAAATGTCATTTTAATAAAAGTATAAAGGATAAAATTTTACTTGGACCATATATAAAAATAAAGGGATTAGATTGAAACATGTTTTATTCTAACTAATCCAAAATAATTTTAGGATCATTATCTTATGTTTTTGGGGGCGCCTTTTTTTAGAATGCCCCCTTTTAGATTAGTTTTCACTCTAATAAGAATGTCATGGTAAAACAAAAATTTCAATCATATTAAGAAATTTATGAGTTTTATTGACATGTGATTAGTTTGTATAGATAATAAATGACTCTATGACCGTTTCCAATGTTTTTCAACCAAACCTATATCATTTTCTTAGTTTTGAAACCTACTACATGGGTTATTTTTCATTAATAAATGATAAATACCCCATAAATTTTTCAAAACTGAGCAATTTATTAATTATATTGGTGTGTGGATAATTCTTATAGATCAAAAATGACTCATAGAACATTGTCCTAAGTTTAAATGTCAGTCTAAAATCATCTTCTCAGTTTTGATCACTTTATATATGATTTTCCATTTAAATAAAAATATCATAGTTAAATAATATTTCATACTATACTGAGTAATACGCTCATTTTATTTACATGTGGTTGATTCCTAAATATCAAAAATGATTTTAGGATCATTCACCTGTGTTTTTATTATAATTTAACTGTGTTTTCTTAGTTTTGATCCATTTTAGATGTCTTATTAGATTAATTTGATGACTAATTCAAATGACACTTTCGATCATACCGAGAAATCTAGGTTTTAAATTGATCTAGGCATTCTTAGTATTTATTCTAAATTATTAAAAGATTATTTTCCTATGCTTTTTATAAAATATGAGCTCATTTACTCTATTTTGAATCCAACATGGTTTTAACTACCTTCTTTCAAGGAGTTTCTCAATGTAACAAGAATACAAATATAAAATAAGATGATTATCATTTATAATTGATGAAATGTAACTAGTGTTATCATAAATAATCAAATATTTGGTTAAACTCATTCCCAAATTAGTGTGTGCGCATTGTATCCACAATATTTGGGTGTAATAACTTCCAACTGCTATAAAATTTAGCATCAATAGTGAAGGTGCCACTTAAAAGAATTACTTTTCTAATACATTATAAACACTATGAAAAATAAATATGAATAATTCTTAAAAATATAGTCAGATCCATAAGAATATAAAATTCTAATTTATAAGATATGATTCTACAAGGACATAATCTCACATTACAGAGTGGGTCAATGGATTTCATCCCTCCGTCCAAGATTCTTCTAACACATTAGTTACGATAATACCCACAGGTGGCCCAGCTAGTACATATCACTAGAAGAGAGTTCATCTTCATGGGTCCAATGATGATCAACAGGCCCACTAGCCCACCCCATAATATGCAGAATTTCGATTCCCCTATAAATTGTTCTCAAGTTCACTCGGAACACATCTGAAACCCCCACCAATAGACCTATGGACGATTAGAAAATGGACATAAAAACACATTTCAAATTAACATAACTAAAATATAAATTGTATTGGGATACAAAAAAAATAGGAACCATAAGATAACATTTTGAAAAATGAATAGTAGCCTCCCTCCAATAGCAGTGATGGTTTTCTCATTGTCATTTTTGTAACCATGATTCGATAATTTCATTAGTTCTTAGAGGGGGAAGTAATCATGAGAAAAATAGAAACAAAGAGTTTCAGTAATCATAACTCAAATGATTAATCTTTTCACACTATATGGAGATCATCTCCCCATGAATGAGTCTCATAAGGGTATAAAAGTAAAAATTTCTAGATTTATTTCCATGAAAATATACTATTTTAACTAAACTGATGATTTTCAAATATGATATCTCATTTTCAATATATTTCATTTTTCATTCAAAATTCATTTTTCATTATAATGTTAATTATTAAAATAACATAACATTATTAATTTAAACAACCATGATTTATATTAAAAAATAGTAATAACTAAAAACCACTCTTCTCTCATAGTGATCATTTATATATATTAGTACACTAGTAATAAAATGATGAAAATATAGAAGAAGATATTTAAAGGTAAAAAATTAAAATCTATAAGAAATTAAAAGGCATGAAAATGGAAATGCACATATATAAAGTGTAAGTATAAAAATACAGTAGATATGGAAAATAGTAATACTTGAAAGTAAAAAAAATAGATTAAATAAATAATAGTTGGAAGTAAAAATGAACAATTTAATAGATATGTAAAAAAAGATGAAATTTATGAAAATTTAGTTTCAAAAGTGAGGTTATGAGAAAGTGAAAATTCAATAAGAAATATTTAAAATAAAAAGTATAGTGGGAAGGAGAAGTTGATGAAAACACAGAAATATTAGTAAAATATAAAGAAAGAACATAAGAAAAAAATTAAATCCATAAATATTATAAAAAAGTAGAAGAAAGAACATAAGGGAAAAAATAAAAAACATATTCAAAAGCATAGGTAGAAGAAAAAACAATAACATGGGAAAATTTAGAAATAAGTGAAACTCAAAACATATATATCAAAAATTAAAATTCATTTCACCAACTTGAGATAAAACAAAAATAATAAATATGAATGTTATTATCGAATGTGATAGTGGGGTAATAAGCAGAAGCAGAAGATGAATCACAATCCAAAATCTACAAACAATAATGAAGTTCTAGAAGGAAGAAAATAAATTTAAAATAAAATAAAATTTCAAATGTGAAAAAAATATGAATGTAAAATAAAGAATAAAAGTATTCATGAATACATAAGTCATAATACATGATCAATAAAATAATAATAATTTAAATTAGAAACAAAAAAAATGTAGAAGAAGGATTTTATGTAAATATAAAATTAGAACTATAATAGCTGTTTAAATAAAAAACCATAATCCAGATGAAGAAGCATAAGGAATAAGACAAAAAAAATTATGTATATAGTGTAGAAATTTTAAATAGAAGGTAGAAAAAAATAAAAAAATCCCATTTCATATGGAGAAACATATAAGGAATATTTTAAGTAGAAGAAAAAATGTATTATTGAGATATTAAAATTAAAAAACATAGAAGGAAGAAATGAAATGTTCAAGAACAAAGAAAACTTAAATAAATCTGGTAAATAAATTATAAAGGACAAAGGAAGAACCAGAATCAGAAGTAAATCTATAGTTGAGAAGATAGAATACGAATGCATAATAATAAATAAGAGTAATTAAAAAATCTAGAAGTGTTGAATATAAAAGAAAAAAGTTATAATAAAAGGTATAAGAAACCAAAAAAATCCAACAAAACTAATAAAAGTATAATAATAATTTCAAGAAAAAATAAAAAAATAGAATTAAAAGAAGATGATAGAAGTCAAAAGAACAAATTAGGATGCATAATAACCCTAAATTCAAAAAAAAAGGAAACGAGGAAATGATTGAAAAATAAAAAATCAAAGGTAGAAGTCAGAACCATTAGATGAAAAAACATTCAATGGATGGATAACCATAAGTGAAATTTTAACCATTGAGGAGTGGCACAAACCAAGAGAAGAATACATAAGAAATAAAAATAGAATTAATAGAATAGAGAATATATAGAATAAAAAAAATATGAAATTATATAAATACAATTGTAAATATAAGATAAATCAAAAGAAGTAAAGTCAATATAAATTCTAGAAGCTCAAAATCAGAATCTACAAATTCTAGAAGATATATAAGTAGGAGATAAAATAGTGAAAACAAAATAAGTGAAATAAAAAAAATAAGAATAAATAGAAATAAAATCATAAATAAAGTGAAAAGAATAAAAATTGAAGATAAAAAAATTCAATATCCAAAATAATTAAAGGTAATTAGCTAAAAGTAATGGTTGAATTTGAAGTAGGAAAGAAGCCAGAAGTAGTAGTTGAATTTGAAGTATATGTAGAAGCTATAAAAATTTTTCATAAAATAATTTAATATCAATGTCGGGAAAAAATTAATGGTAGATGGAGAAGCAAATATATTATGTTTTTATTCATTAAAAATGTGAAAAACATGCATCATGGGGTCAAAAGATAGTAATTTTCCTCATCATATAGTTGATTCATAGGTAGAAATTTGTCAAATAAATTTTTTCTTATAGAAATATGTCTCATCAATCCAACATGTCGTATATTAAATATAATGAGAAATTCATTTTTATTATTTTAAAAGGATTAAACTTATATAACAACATCATATTGTCATGAAATCATGGGACAATGACCACCATTTAAATTTTTAATTCTAAGATTTTTCAGGAAATCACACTTCATTCCAATTTATCGTGTTCCTAGAATTTTCAAACAAAATTTACATTAAAAAAGATTAAAAAAAATTTATATGGTCAAAATATATCAAAAAAACTTGAATTCCCATGAAATCAAAAAACAACAACTATCCATTAAATTCTGACATATATAAATAGAAAATATGTTAGTCTAACTTTCTGTTTTCTAATAATGATCTATAGTGAGTTTTTATTGATTTAAAATAAAAAACGTGAGTCAAAAAGGCTAACCTATCGAATAATGTTTAATTGCCTTGATAGAAAAGGAAAAAACACATTGATTAACTTGTGACAAGTAAAAATAGAACACACTTTAATGCGATGTGGTCAGAATTAATGAAAAAATAGTTTTATTAGATTTAACAATATGAAGAATGGGTATAAAGGGTTAAAAACCTAATCGATGATCTCATAATATCATGAAATCATAGGAAAATGACCACTGTCTAATTTATAATATTTAGAAACAAATCACACATCAGTTTTACTCAAAAATAATTAATCAAAATTTCAAAAAATTAATATCATAATAACCATATCATGATTAATCAATTAACGTATAAAATATTTTTATAAAAAAATTAGCTTTCAACCTGTAAATTATATATAGAGGTTTTCAATATCTAAGTTTCCAATTGTATAAAATTTAGCTTCCCAAATTCCAAAAGTGGTCCCCAAAATGTATTTATGAAAACTCGGTGGCCACGATTAATAAGGGGTGTAAATAACCATTGGCGACCGTATATGGAAGTTGACCTATTATATATATATATATATATAATTTTTAACATGGGAACCACCAACGAAGTCTACTAATGGAATCCACCAATCATTTATTTATAAATAGAAATATGAATAATAATAATAATAATAATTTTAAAATTTCATTAATAAAAAATAATAAATTAAAAAAAAAGTATACAATAATGAATATTATCATCAAAATTTTGTATAATAATTCCAAATATTCCATATTCTCAATATAAAATAAGATATACCAAAAAATTTATAGTTGACCCATTAGTCTAATTTTTGTTGAGCAATATTTAACATAGGCCAAAAAATGTGTTTAAAATGGTTAAATCCTATTGAAAAACTTTGTATTATCATAAAATAATAGGATAATGATTGATGATAAATTTGTGGCATGTAATAATGGACCACATGTCAGTCTGATGTGTGGTGTGGTCAGAATTTAAAATAAGTAGTTTTATTAGATTCTAGTATTTAAAATAATGATTCAAAGTGTTAAAACCTAACATAATATCTCATATTTTCATGAAATCATAGGATAATTACCTTCACCTAATTTATTCCTTGTTGGAAAAGAAAACACATCAATCCGGCGTGTGATTTTCTTAGAATTTTCATAACCGTATTTTTTTAGATTCAAAAGCCAAAAAACTATAAGTTAAATAGTCAAAACCTAGTAAAATTAATCTCAAAATATTATTAAATCATAGGATAGATATTATTTAATAATTTTTTACATATTGGAATTGAAAAATTTTCAACATGACAAGTGGTGATCTCAAAATAAATAAAGGTTCTTTTTTTAAAATTATTGTCTCTAGAAACATTATTCAAAGGGTCAATACCTCATTAACAACCTTGTATTATAATTAAATTGCATGGAAACAATTTTTTTAATGTTTCAGATATAGGAATAAACCTCACATTAATTAAACATGGATTTTTATCAAAGTTACCAAATGTGCGTTTTGAATTTAATGGTAAAAAATTGGGTTTCAAATGGTCAAAACATAGAGAAAATATCAAATTATCATAGAATCATGTGAAAATATTTTACAAGTATTTTTTGACTTATAAAAATAGATGACTCATATTTCTAACGTGTAAGGAGAACATAATAATGAAAATTGTGTTTTTAATTCTTTAAAAGTATTTAAAAGAAATGCATCAATTTATCCAAACCTACTAAATGAACACCAATTTTCATGAAATCACAATAAAATGACCACTATTTAATTTATGACCCATAATAAAATACCTCATGTCATTTTGATGTATCGTGTTACTGTAATTATCGAAAAAATATTTTACATCAAAAAATATTAAAAACAAGTTATAGGGCCAAAACCAAGAAAATACGTTTTTATTTTCAATAAATCATTAGAAAAAAACCACCATTTAATTTTCTACATGTAGAAATAGATCAACCATCAATCCAACTTTCAGTTTTCTCGAATGACCAAAAGTTTCTTCCTATTACATTAAAAGTAAAAAAACGAGTAAAAATATCATACCTAGGGAATGAACCTTAGATTTTTATGAGATTATAGGACAATTATCATTGATTAATTTCTGAAATGTAATAATATATCACCCTTGAATGTTGTGTGGTAATAGTGATATAAAAAAAGTTTTATTATATTTAACAATCATTAAAAACATGTTAAAGGGATAAAACCTAGTCAATGGCCTCAAATTATTATGAAATCATAGGAAAATAACCATTGTTTAATTTTTATTATGTATAAATAGATCAAATTTCATTCATAATCATGGTTCAATTTCTAACATATTGGAATAGACTTTACATCAATTTGACTCGAGGATTTCTCATAATGATTAAAAGATTTTTTGTTGATTTAAATGTTAAAAACAGGCATTGAAGGGTTAAAAAAAGAAAATGAAATCATATTGTATTAAAATCATAGGAAAATGATCTTTGATTAGTTTTTGACATGTATGAATATACCTCACATTAATCCAATGTGCGGTGTGGTCGAAATGTCCAAAAAAATGAGTTTTATATGATTTAAATTTTTTAAAATACATGTGTCATAGGGCCAAACCTAACAAAATACCTTGAATTATCATCAAAACCAGAGACAAAATTGATTAATTTATGAAATATATGGATAGATCAAATGTCAATATTTAATTTAGTGTGTCCAAAATGATTGAAAAAGTAGTATTATTAGATATAATGGTCATTAAAAATATGGGTCAAGTGGTTGAAACCTAGAAAATATTTATTGTGAAATGGTATGAAAATCCCCTATGTTTAATTTTTGACATGTTAAAATAGAAAACACGTAATTTTAACATGTTCTTTTCTTAGAATGACCAAAATTATGTTTATATATATTTAAATATAAAAAATGAAAGACAATGTGTGAAAACCTTACAAACAACTATGTATTGTTGTGAAATGAATTGATAATAATCATTGATTAATATATGAAATGTATGAATAGATAAAATATAAATATGATGTGTGGTTCATTCATTTTGGTTATAATTACTGAAGAAGAAATTTTATAGATTTAAAATACATTAAAAACATGCACCAAAAGGTTAAAACCTAGAAAACGACCACTAATTATTGTTAAATCTCAGGAACACAATCAACATTTAACTTGTGACATGTAGTAATAAACCACACATCAATTCAATTTTTTGTTTTCTTTGATTGATTGAATTACATTTTTATTGATTTATGTCAAAAAAGGTGCATCAAATAGTAAAAACTAAGAAAAAACATCAAATATTTATGAAATCACATGATAATGGTCGATGATCAATTTTTGACATCTATAAATAGACTTCACATAAATCATACATAATTTGTGGTGTGAATGACTGAAAATCCCATTTTATTAAATTAAAAATTCATTAAAAACATGATTTAATGTGTCAGAACATATCAAATAACCTTGGGTTGTCATAAAATATCTAGATAATGACCTCTATTTAATTTGTGGAATATTGTAAGAGGCATCACATCATTCCTAAATTTGGTTTTCTTAGGATGATTAAAAGTGAATTTTCATGGATTTAAAAGTCAAAAAACATGCATCAAATTGTCAAAAACTTCTAAACTACCTCAGATTACCCTGAAATTAGTGGAAAATTATTTTTGAATAATTTTTGAAATTTATGTCTTTAAAAACAATCTTTAATGGGTTATGGACTAGAAAAATAAAATGTATTATCTTGAAATCAAAGAAAACAACGCCAATTAATTTGTGACATATGAGAATATACTGCAATACATTCCAATGTATTGTGTGGTTAGAATGATAAAAAGCATTTTTAAATTAAAATATAGTCAGAAATAATCTATAGAGTCAAAACAAAGTAATTGACCTTAGATTTTCATTAAATATAAGGGAAAAACCATCATTTAATTTTTGGAATATTGAAAGAGATCACATTTTAATCCAACTAATTATTTCTCAGAATAACCAAAAAAATTTAATGATTTTAATGTAAAAAACATTCATTTAGGGTTGAAAACCCAATAACTGACCTTGAGTTGTCAATAAAACAAACGAAAATGACCATTGATTAATTTTTGACATATATGAGTAGAATACACATCAATATGTTGTGTGTAATAGTCAGAGTTATCTAAAAAGAAGTTTCACTATATTTCATAGTCATTAGAAATTTTTGTAAAATGGTCAAAACATTTAAAATGAGCTCATATTGTCATAAAATCATAGGAAAATGGCCACCCTTTAATTTTTTATATGTAGGAATAGATAGCATGTCATTCCAAAATCCATTTTAATTAATAAAAAAATAAACTATGTATTTATAGATTTAAAAGTCAAAAAATGAGTGTTGATGGATAAAAACATAGAAAAAAACTCAGATTACCATGAAATCATATGGTTTGGGACTCAATTAAAGACCTTATATTCTCATTAATTCCTTGTAAAATGATAATTTTTAAATTTATTACATGTATGAATAGATAACATGTCATTTTTTTATGTGGTTTGGTTGAAATGATCAAAGAAACTACTTTATTATATTTACTAGTTATTAAAAACATGCATAAAATAGTCCATACCTTAAAAATAAACTCATATTTTCATTAAATCCTAGTAAAATAACCAAAGTTTAATTTTTGATATATGGGAATAGATCGCATTCTAGTCTGACCTGTGGTGTTCTGAAATGAAAAAAACTGTGTTTTTATTAATTTAAAAAAGTTAAAAACAATCTCTAATGGGAAAAATATAGAAAACGACCCCATATTTTCATTAAATAATAATAAAATTATTGTTGATAAATTTTGACATGTAGGAAATGACTGCATATCAATAGGATAAATTATAGCATGTTGGTATAGACTTCCCAACAATTCAATGTGTAGTGCGATCAGAAAAAATATAAATAACGTTTTTATTATATTTAATTCATTAAAAACATACATTAAATTCTCAAACATAAATAACCACATCTAATTTTTATTATCCCACTGTAAAATTTTTATCAGTTAATTTGTAACTTGTATGAATATGCTGCATGTCAATCTAATGTGTGGTGTGATCATATTGTCCAAAAAACAATTTTATTAGATAATGTCTTTAAAATCACATGTCAAATGTTCAAAATCTAGAAAAAGGAATAAGATCAAAGTGAAACCATAGGATAAATACTTTCTATATTATTTTGGCATGTAGGAATATGCCAAACATCAATCTGAGTTGAATTTTACCCAAAATGGATAATAGTTTGTTTTAATAGATTTAGAAGTATAACCCCATAAATTGAAAAGTATAAATCAAATAAAATGATCTTAATTTTTGGTGACATTATAGGAAAATTATTTTTCAATAATTTTTTACCATTATAATCTTTTGTTAATTCTATATGTAGTGTGGCCTAAGTAAAAATATTTTTTTAGTTTTAAAAGTCTTTAAAAATTTGCATCAAAAGATTAAAATATTACAAAACACCTAAAATGGTAAAAAAAATTTAAAATGAGATTCATTTAATTTTTGACGTGAATGAATAGAAACCAATTCAATCTGACTTGAGGTTTTCTAGAAATGAAAAAAATGTGTTTTAATTGTTTAATAGTTAGAAAATATGTGTTAAAGGGTTCGAATAGACCGAATGGAAATATGATATTCAGTGCAGTCAAAATGAGTGAAAAATAAATTTTATTTGATTTATGTAATTTAAAACATGTTTCAAATTATCAAAACCATGAAAAAACATCCAATTGTCATGACATCACATGAACACAATCACCATTAAATTTTTGACATGTCAGAATAGACTACATGTCAATTTGACTTGTGGTTTGATCTAAATAACCAAATATCATTTTCCTAAGTTTCCCTATCAATCCTAAGTTTTTTAATCCATTAAAATTCCATGATAGTTGATATTTTATTTTAATGAAATTTCATGATGAAAATTTACATTGGAACATACCGAGAAATATGGGCATTATATTGAACTCAATTGATTACTATAGATCCCAAATTATTTTAGGATCATTATACAAATATTTCATGGAAATAAAAATATAATATAAAAGTTTATGGAAAAAAATTAGAAACATAATACATAACATAAGGCTATAACTAAAAGTGATATACTGAAGATAATGAGTCAATACCTTATAAACAATCTCATATTATTATAAAATCATAAGGCCATTATTGTTGAATAATTATTTACACATAGGAATATAATTCCCATCAATATGACATAAGGTGAGTCTATAATAACAAAAAGTGAATTTTAAAAGATTAATAAGTCTTAAAAGAACATACTTTAATGTGTAAAGACCTAGAAAATGACCTAATATTGTTGTTAAATCACACAAAAACCATTAAATATGTGTTTTTGGTCAGATGTGTGCAGTAATACTTCTTAGGGGTGGAAATGTCCTCTACATTTTATTTCGATAGTTTTTATCCATCTATAGTTGGCTAGGATAGTGGGTTATTAAATTGGGTAAATGGATTATAGGGATTGGTATTTTGGTATTCAGTATTTATTCAAAAATTCTTATTATATGGATCATTCATTGGGATTTATGTTCATGGGATCATTGGGGGAGTGGTATTATTTTGGTGAAGATTCTTCTTTTTATTTCTCAAACTTCTTCCTCTCCTACCATAACCATTATCTATTTTGTGGTGTTTTAGTAAAAATATATGTATTTTCCTTCTTATTACATTTATTGAGAAATTCATCCATCATTAGGCATGAGACCTAACATTTTGGGCTCTCAATGATATAATCTTTCCATTATGAACTCAGGGAGTGAGAGATGGTAAGAAGGTTGGACATTCAGTGTACTATCAGAGTTGTAAAACAATAGAGAGTGGATGTTCCAAAACAATTTATGTGCACTGGGTATAATTGAATGTTGAGATCCATTTGGTTAAGTGTTGTGATCACAAGAGGTACACGATTGTGGTTGAGATACAAAATCACTACTGGAAAAAAATGTGTACACAATATAAGAGAATTTCTCGTTCTTAAACATAATGATTGTTATGAAGTATACTCTATGACATAGAGGTCGGTGAGATGATTATGTAGTTGGGAGATAATGACCATAGTGGAATATTATTTAGTTTTTTTCATATATTTTGGGTGGTAGTTTGATTTTTTCCATGGAATGTGAATTGGATATCAAACTCTCCTAGTGTGAATGGTTTAATATGGAGGTTTTGTATATAAGATCAGAGTATAATTAGTGTATATAAAGATGATATTGTAAGAAATGAAGTCTAATAATAAATTATAATACTAGGAGAATCTATGGGAAAAATAGAAGGACTAAGTATAGGATCTGGAAGAGAAGAAACTGGAGGCACCATCAACTGGGGGGAGTTGGTCACCAACTTCCTATGAATGATATATGAGATGAGGGAATTACAACTATAATTCCAATTATAAAAAATAAAAGTGGGCTTATAATTTTCTACACTGAAGGTTGATCTAGTACCTACAACATGTGTAGATGATGAAGATGATATTGTTTGGATGACATTTGAAGATGTTGAGGAAGCTGAAGAATTACTAAATAAATTTCCTTAATGCATGTACAATAAATGTATTTAATGTGATTTTAAACCAATGTTTTTTGTTAAAATGAGTTAGTTTGTATGAACCACTATGTAAGATTGGTGTGTAAATATAAATTCAAGGCATTGAAAATTAGAGTTGAAATTTTTGCATTAGATGATATGTAAAATTATAGAGTTTACTGTTTAATATTTCTATGACGAGGAGTACCTAAAATAATTTCTGGAATGACTTGAATAGCCTCCCATTGAGGATTTTGTGATGAAGAAAACTCTTCCAGGTGTATAGAGAAGGAAAGGGAGAGAGGTGAACAACTTAATTTCTAATCTCCATGTAAAAGATAATAAAATTATGACCACTTGTTTGAGACAATAAGAATGTATAAAGGATTAATTTGATTTCTCTTATAAAGGTTATCTTACATGAGTTCTAATTTTGAAAATCGAACCTAGTATTCTAGAATAAATCAGTTTTGGGTATGTAGTAAATTCTATTTCGAGTACTAAAAGTGATTTTTTTAGTTTGATAGCTATAAAAACATGGGTGTTGGGTGAGGTGGTATTGCAATATAAATTCTTTTGACTAAAGAAATCCCATTTAGAAAAGGTTTGGTGAGAAAAAAATGATTTATTATGGAATTTTAGAATATTGGGAAGGGTGGAAGAAAGAAAACTAGAAAAATATATATGTCCATGATGTGAGTATTATAGTGGGATCTGTATATAACATAAAAGATATAAATCTAAAATATATAATGAATCTCTATCTATTCTTCTCACATTCATCATGGGTGTTTTATTTTGGACCACAGTTCGACAAATACCTGGTATTTGATCATCATGTGGTCATTCTTTGGTTCAATGGATCAATACATGGGTGTGGTTCATGATCAATGGTACAATTGACATGTGATGATGGTGGTGGATGATTAGGAGTAAAACATAAGGATTTTTTGTTCCTGTTATTCCTGGTTTTTTATGAACGGTGATGATTTTCTCAAACAAATTGATTTATGAGCCGTTTCAAACTCGGAATCATGAAATCAAGAGAATAAAGGCTCGAGTGTTCCCTGATCTATAGGTTTCGGAAAGGGAGGAGGCTCTGGCGAATCACAGGATACGACGAAAGAAGATCTGGAAATAATGAGCAACACAGCGTGTAATCTGACATTGCACATTGTGTGTCCCCCTGGTTGCGGTGCTAGGATTCCATACAATGTTAAGTATCACATTCCATGTGAATCGATCACACACATTGAGACCCCTTCTATGAGGTTTATCATGTACTTCAGAGAGTACACAGACATAAGAAAAGTACATGGCTAAGTAGCATGTCATGTACTTAGACATTAACATGGATTGGCATACATGGGGTCGGTACATGGACATGGACACCATACATGGACATGGATAGGAGAAACTAGTAGGATATCGTGTGTCTCTACACACTGTGTTCTTATTCTGCATTTCGTGTATATGGAGACTTATATGTCGTATGAGGATATTTCACAAAAGAAGGTATGGGGATAGTTGGACATGTCGTGTACCCCTGGGACACACCATGTACCCCCTAGGACACTCTTTTTACCCCCATAAAGATTGTTTGTATCTCTTTGTTTTCTTAGTTAGGACCAGTATAGGTTGATTGGGTTCCCTTGTTCCATTACCTTGAGGTTTAGGTGTGGAATTACATCCAAATCATAGGATTTTGATCCCCTCTAGAAGCCAAATTTGAGATTGAGTTGTGGAGTCCCTCCATGATATTGGAGTGCATCCTCTATCACCTATGTTCCCTAGGTGGGGTTTTGGAATTGAAATGACCTCCCTGAGTAGGGTGTTGATCCTCCATCTAATATTCCATATTGGTAGGGTTTTTGGTATCGTTGACATATGATCCCCTATGTAGCAGGTTGATCCAAATTAGGTTTGTGGTGTCGCCCAGTAGTTTTGGGCATGACCCCCTATCTGTGTATATAGGTATTCTTAGAACATTGATCTTTCTTGGTGGGTAAAAATGATCTAGACCTCTTCAATGTGTGTCTGTGATGGTAGCACGACTCGTGGAGTGGGTTCTCCTGAAACAAGCATTTCTTTGAGAAGAATATTATGGATGGTAGTTGGTTATGACTTCCTAGTGGCCTGGTGTCTTTCTTGAGTATATTTGGGTTATTTATATTGTACATTTATTGTTATATATTGTATTGAAATTACTATACTTGGTTCTTCATGTTTAGTGTTTTCAGGGTGTCCTACTGAGTATTGTTATACTCACCCTTGCATGTTCTTTTCCCACTTATGTCATGTCTTATGTAGATAAAGGCCCATTTGACAGTGTCCTGGGAGGAAAGAGAGAAGGTGGAGCATAACTGGAACCTTCCAAACCAATGTGTTTTACTGGAATCTTACATTTGACGATAGACCTCTCACTTGGAGTAGTTTTTAATTTTTTATCAGTTTTGGATGGACTTGTATTTGGCCTCTTTTCTGCTTTTCAGTACTTTACTGTTGTGCACTATTGTTGGATATTAGATATATTCATGATTTGGTTTTAGTTTTTTTACATTTCATCATTAGGTGGGCTTGGAGATGTGTGTGTGGGGGGGGTACTTTAGGCTAATACCTCCCATTTGTAGGATATGCTTATTCAATGCTGGTCGCCAGCCCCTAGCCTATTGGAGGTGAGCATGGGGTAGTCATGAGTTAGACCTTGGCAGGTCGAGTCGTGACAGAATGGTATCAAAGAAATCAGTTCTACCTTAGGACCATATTTTGTGAGTTTGGTTTGGGGAAATAGTGTTTATTGTTTTGAGTTTGGATTTCAGGCAAGGGAATCCAGTGTTGGTGTGGCGGTTGATGTATTCATACAGCAGGACTCTAATCACTTGCCTTCCAACTCGGTACATGTAAACATTGGTTGCAGGGGAAATTTTTTGGTAAATTCATCATATAGGAATGGTTTTTCTTCATGTCCTTATTCAATTAGCTCCCCATATATACTCTTTTGATCATGGTATATCTTGTTTTATTTTAGGATTCATCTATATAGATAGCCATTCGGGATTCCACTACATGATCATGAGGATGATCTACCTAGTGGTGAGGTATTAGTACATGGGCCTATACTATAGATAGAACCTATGGGAGGTTTACTGGCTATACCAACACCCTTTGAGTAGAAGCTATCACTTGTAGTACCATCTGAGGATGCACACGGGTTGAGTGCTTTGCACGAGTTTTAGAGGCAGTGACCTCCTAGGTTTTGGGGTGAGCTAGACATCTAGTTGGTTGAGGAGTGGCTAGAGTCATTCACTCATTTTTTTCATCTTATGAGGATCCATGAAGACCAGATAGCAGTCATCGCAATGAGTATTCTTCAGGTATCTACAGGGTGATGGTGGAGCTTTGGGATTCAGTCTCATGATGAGGCATCTCTCTCCTAGATAGACTTTGAGTATCTCTTTGGGGTGGAGTTTTATCCGGCCACATTGTGATCGGTATGCATACAAGAGCTTCTGCATCTACAGCAGGGAAGTATGATAGTGTTGGAGTACTCAATGAGGTTTATTGATCTCTCACATTACTCTTTGGATATTATGAAAGACTAGTTATTTAGATCTTGTACCTTTGAGCGGGTCTTGCATCGGGACATCAGGTATTTAGTGTTATACCTTTTCATTCCCACCTATGATGGGGTAATTGAGTGATCCTTATTAGTGGAGAGATTTTTGGTAGAGAAGACACCCACAATGGGATCCAGTAGTGGGAACCTAGTAGCTGAGTCCTCGGTAGCAGGCAGCCAGCGGTAGTCACATTGATCCAAGCGATTCCAACGGTTTAGGAGGTGATCCCAGGACTCAGGTCTAGTGGTGTAGGGCTCTTATGGTGGCTCGAATTAGTTGAGGGATAGGAATTGTTTATCCTACGATGTTTGGGTAATTCTGGGTCAGGATTGTCTGACCCATCACACAAATGAATGGGAGATGGTTGGGGGACCTCTAAGACAGATATAGAGGTAGGAATATGGTGGATCATAGGGCGAAAGACATAGAAGAGGGTACAAAAGGGTAGAAATAGGTGGTTGGAGGTTCTTCCTTTTACCACCACCACCCCCAGGTGGTTGACACCATGCTCAGGGTGTTGGTGAATGGGGACAAGGCTAGATACAGGCTATGGAAGTATATGACCCCAAGGATCAAGGGATGACATGGGGTACAATCTGTGTCTTTTCTACTTTAGTTGCAGTAATAATAGACAAAGGTGAGAGTCATTACTTCCTTACCACTTCTTTGGTTAGAGACTTATAGATTCTAGTTAAGTAATTGGCTCAATCCTTGTGGTTGGAGACTCCAACTGGTAGTGACTATGTGATTAAACTCTTGTGTTGACTATGCGATCTGATTCTCAGAGGTGGAGTTTTGTATGGGGTCTCTTCATTACAACAATGAGTCCTTATGATTTCATCCTAGGTATAGACTATTTATCTATAGTTCATTCCTAGATTGAATATTTTAGGTGGAGGATACAGTGTTTCTGTGGTAACGGAATGACACTAGTGCAGAAAACGTTTTTTACGTCACCATTTTTTACGTCGGTTATATATAATCGACGTAAAAATGAAACGAGTAGATTTTTAACGTCGGTTATTTTAATAACCGACGTTATAAATCGTGCCTGTTCGGTTTTTACGTCGGTTATCTTATAAGCGGCGTAAAAAACCAATGCGCGGGGGGTTTTTTACGTCGGTTATTTGGAAACCGACGTAAAAAACCTGATATCTACGCGTTTTTTACGTCGGTTATTAAATAACCGACGTAAAAAACCAAAGAGCGGGGTTTTTTACGTCGGTTATTTTATAACCGATGTAAAAAACCCCCCCGTGCTTTGGTTTTTTACGTCGGTTATTTGATAACCGACGTAAAAAATGCGTAGATATCCGGTTTTTTACGTCGGTTTCCAAATAACCGAAGTAAAAAACCCCCCGCGCATTGGTTTTTTATGTCGGTTATCTTATAACCGACGTAAAAAACCAAAGTGCGGGAGATTTTTTACGTCGGTTTTAAAATAACCGATGTTATAAAACTTTTAAAGAAATTAAAGCCCCGTGGTCTGTCATTTACGATTTTTCGATTGACAGTCCGCCGGCTCATCTCTCTCGTGCGGTAAACCCTAATCGGCTCATCGATCGACCTGCGTTAAACTCATTTTGGCTTCATTGTTTATCTTCTTCACTCCTCTCAGATCTATCATCTCAACTCGCAACTTTCAAGTAAGCCCCACGAATTTATTTCGTTCGTTTTTTTTCACGGATATTATATAATTATGTTTTGTGATTTTTGTACATTTAATGTAAACAAGATGTAGTGGTTTTCAAGTATGCACCTCATTACTATTTTGATAAGATGGTGATGAGATAATCTAAGATACATATGATTCATTGATGGAAGTGATACAATTTCACATGGTGTAGGATGATTTATGGGCGGGGTGAGACCATGACATTAGCATTGGGGTGTGAGAGGAAAACTAGTGGAGAAGTGGTATCTGAGAACCGTAATTTTAATATATATATATATATATATAATTTTTTATACAAAAAGGTTTATTTAAATGAATTATTTTGTGAGTGATCCATAGTGAGTATATGAAACTATTTTTCCTTGTTTAGGTGATGATTTAGATTCCTTTTTTCATAGGGCTTTAGTGTGCTTCCTCAACATTTTCATGAGATGTTTTAGGTAAGATCTTACTATGTATACATGTTATGCCCACCATACATATATATAAACAATTTTTTTGGTTTTTAAAAGCAATTTGTAGTTTTTTATAGATGTTAGTAGCATGGAAGTGTTGTGGAGTAGCTTTCATGAGTATATAGAGTTTATTGTTTCTTCCTAGTTTTACTTTTAGTACTAATAATCTTCTTTTTGGTTTATGTACAACAATACATGTATGAATTCATGCATAATTATCTAAATTTATTCATTTTGATCTAAGGAGGGTTACTTTTGGTGGGAGCAGATCCTAAATGATATGGTATGAATTCATTCTATCATAACCATAAATAAAATATAGTTGTATTTTATTTATCATATACATCAACTTATACTCTTCTTTTTCATCATAAACCCTTTGAGAATAAAAAACCAAACTAAGGGCTTTGGTATCCACATTGACTTTTGTTATAGAATATGGGACATCAAAATCAAATGATTGAACATATTCCTCCCAAAAACACTTCCATTGAATTTTATAATTGTTTAAAAATATTTACCAAATGGATTTAGGGTCTACAGAAACCATTAATAACATGTTAAATAGGTAGTTTATCTAATATATTAAAACATCAAAACCGCAATCAATATTAAACTATGTAGGCGTCATGGTTTTCTTTGATTCAATGAAATTTAAAATTGTTATATCTAACTATATTTTGTTTTAAAAATAATATTCAAGCATATTTTTTTAAATACCTATAGATTTGTTTTATATTTTAAATTGTTTTACATTAAAATTATGATTTTTTTTCATATAAACATATATTTGTCTTATCTTAAAAATATATATTTTTTGTTGATATTTGTTATAGGTAATAATGAGTCAAAGTTGGATTACGGCACATTGAATGAGCAAAGAATTTGAGGAAGGTGTTGATGCCTTTTTGGAATTTGCAAAACGAAACGTTCCAAGTAGTGAAATTTTTTTCTGTCCATGCCTGAAATGTTTGAATATGAAGAAGTTGAAAAGTAGAGAGATAAAAGATCATCTGATTTGTCATGGTTTTAATCCGAGTTATAGCCCTTGGATTTGTCATGGTGAAACTGGACGGAATGTCAGTGATGATGATGATTCGCAAGATGGTAACTCCGATGGAATTGAAGAAATGATTCGCGATATTGTAGCAGAACAAATTGAGATAGAACCGACAGTTGTGCGTCTATACGGTGATGCTGAAAAACCATTATATCCTGGTTGTACAGATTTTACGGTTTTGTCGGCGGTGTTAGGATTGATTAACCTGAAGGCGAAGCATGGATGGAGTGACAAAAGTTTTACAGAGCTGCTACAGTTGATGAAAGACATTCTTCCAAAAGATAACGATCTTCCAGATTCACATTAAAAATCGAAGAAAATATTATGCCCGATGGGATTGGGATACAATAAAATACATGCATGTCCAAATGACTGCATTATATATAGGAAAAAATATGAATTTCTATCATAGTGTCCTAAATGTGGGACATCACGGTATAAGGTGAAAGAAAAATCACAGGCTGATGTAGAGATTACAAATCTCCCTTCAAATGTATTTTGGTATCTTCCTATAATTAATCGTTTCAAACGTTTATTTGCTAATTCACATGATGCAAAAAGGTTAATATGGCATGCTGAAGAGCGGGTATGTGATGGAAAAATACGTCATCCAGCTGATTGTCCACAATGGAATAAAATTGATGCACAGTATTCTACATTTGGAAATGAAATTAGAAATCTCAGACTAGGGTTGTGCACAGATGGAATGAATCCATACCGAACACTCAGTAGCACACATAGTTCATGGCCTATTTTATTGGTAATTTACAACCTCTCTCCTGATGTTTGTATGAAGCGCAAATATTTCATTTTGAGTACAATGATCTCTAGTACAAAGCAACCCGGTAATGATATTGATGTTTACTTGTCACCGTTGATTGATGATTTGAAACTGTTATGGGCTGATGGTATTAGGGTGTATGATTCTTATAAAATGGAATGTTTTCAACTGCATGTAGTGCTTCTGTTCACTATAAATGACTTCCCAGCGTATGGAAATTTGTCTGGATACAGTGTTAAAGGGCATAAAGCATGTCCAATTTGCGAACAACATACGTCATATTGTCAATTGCATCATGGGAGGAAAACAGTGTACATGGGTCATCGAAATTTTTTGCCTATGGAACACCCTTATAGAAGACTAAAAAAGGCATTCAATGGCTCACAAGAATTTGATACTGCTCCAAAACCTTTATCCCCTGATCTGTATTTTTAGAGGGTGAAAAACCTTGACGTGACATTGGGAAAGACACAGAAATCTGGCAATGATAGACATATTTAGAAGAAAAGGTCAATTTTTTTGAGCTACCATATTGGAGGTATCATGAAGTTAAACATAATATTGATGTCATGCACGTGGAGAAGAATATCTGTGATTCTTTTATTGGAACATTGTTAGATATTAAAGGAAAGACTAAAGATGGGTTGAATGTAAGATTAGACTTACTATCAATGGGAATATGTTTGGAGTTAGCTCCCACTCCTAAAGGAAGACGAACATTTCTTCCCCCAGCTTGTCATACATTATCGAAGAGGGAGAAAATTAGCTCCTGTCAGTGTCTTCATAATACCAAAGTGCCTCAAGGTTATTCTTCTAATGTAAAAAATTTTGTCTCATTGAAGGACTTGAAGTTGATAGGTATGAAATCACATGATTGTCACGTCATGATGCAACAAATTCTACTCGTTGCATTGCGTGGAATACTGCCCATTCGTGTCAGAAAGACTATAATGAAGTTGTGTTATTTTTTCAATTCAATTTGTAACAAGGCGATTGATGTGAATGCTTTGAACATTTTGGAAAAGGATGCAATTTTTATACTTTGTCAATTGGAAATGTATTTTCCTCCAACTTTTTTTGATATAATGGTGCATTTAATGATTCATCTGGTTCGAGAAATAAAGCTTTTTGGACCTGTATATCTTCATTGGATGTATCCTTTTGAAAAGTATATGAAAGTATTAAAGGGGTATGTTAAAAATCTATATCGACCTGAAGCCTCCATTATTGAAAAGTATATTTCTGAGGAGTTAGAAGAGTTCTGTACAAGCTACTTGGCTGCGGCGCAACACATAGGTTTGCCTCCATCTCGCCATGAACGAGTTAATCATGAGGGAAAGGGGATTCGCGGCTTAAAAGTCAAATCATTGTCAGCTGAACAGATGAAGAAGTTAGAATCATACATCTTGAATAACATAGCTGATGCTCAACCGTATATCACATTGCATATTAATGAGTTGAAACAATGTCATCCAAAGAATAAAGAAATGTGGATTTTCAATGAGCACAACAAAACTTTTTTTTCATGGATTAAAAAGACTTTGCTTGGTAGATCAGATGTATCAGAGACATTAAAATGGATAGTGGGTGGTTCATGTTTAAATGTGATAACATGGTCCGGTTATGACATTAATGGTTATACATTTCATACAAAAGCTCAGGACAACAGAAGTGCAGTTCAGAATAGTGGTGTATTGGTGTTTGCAGAAGCAATGCATTTTTCGAGTGCTAAGGACAAAAACCCAATTTCTGTATCAAGTGCATATTATGGAGTGATTGAAGACATATGGGAGGTTTATTACTTTAAAATTAAAGTTCCCGTTTTTAACTGTAAATGGTTTAACGGTAACAACAGTGTCAGACACAATGAATTTGGAATGACACTTGTTAATCTGAATAGATTGGAAGACACAGCTGATTCTTTTATAATGGCAACACATGAAAAACAAATTTTCTATGTAGTAGATCAATCAGATATGCAGTGGGCTATTGCTTTACAAGGGAAAAAAATATGTTGGTGAGGATGAACTTGATGAATATGCTGATTTATGTGAGATCCCTACATCCATGGAAATATTAACAGAACATAATGATGATCATGTTGAAGACATAGTTTGTGCCATAAGGAACGATCACGACAAAGGAATTTGGGAAAACAATCCATTTGTACATTCCTAAAATTACAGGTAACATATGTTTATTTCTTGTTTACATTTATTTTTTCCATAAATGTTAGATATTCTAAGTTTTTTATTTATTAAAACATGTTTTAAAATAAAATAAGTATATGTTTTTGTTTGTTTTAAGTTTTTTTAGTTTACTTTATCATGTTTATAACCATTACATGAATTTTAAAATGCTTATTTTTGTTCACTGACAATTACTTTACCATGTTTACAATGTTTACCAGGTTTACCATTTTTACCATTTTTACCATCTTGACCATCTTGACCATCTTTTCCATCTTTACCATTGTTTAACATGCTTACCATATTACCAATGTTTACTATTATGTAACTTAGTACACTTTTCTATTTTCTGATTACAGTAGTATTAAAATATTTGAATTTTTATATTTGTGAACTGAAGTTTGTTTTTTTGATTTGAAGGATAATGACAGATCATTCAGATGATCAACCACATGATTCTGGAGAGGAACATATTGCTGGTCATACCTCTGGGGATGAACATTCACATGCTCCTATTACGACAAAGAGTTCAAAGGTTGGTAAATATGGGTGCACACATTTACCAAAATTATCACTTGCCCGTACGTAGGATCAGAGGATAGTCGTTGAGTTTGATGATGATGATATTCCTAGAGGTCCGAATGCCAAAGATTTTAAGAGTTTTGTTGCAACTCAGGCTAAGACCAAAGTAAGCATTCTGTATGATGATTGGAGAGGTGTGGATAAAGAGATTATCTCTCAGTTGTGGGAGACGATTTTGGTAAGATCTTTTGTCATTGTTTGACCATTATTTTAATGTTTCTAGTATATATAATATGTTTAACCTCTTCTTTATCAGATGACATTTGATATTCCTGACACTGGAGGAGTCAGGAAGAAATTCTTATCGTTGGCTGCCAGGAGATGGAGGGATTTAAAATCAACCCTCTCATCTGATTTCATTTATGGTCATAGGAGTCACGACAATCCATGTCGTATATATCCTTTTATAGATGAAGACACATGGAGAAAGTTTTTTGAAAGTAGAAAAAAAGAGTCATTTCTGGTATGGGCAATGTAAACTTTTATAAACTTTCTTATATAAATGATTTTATTAATGTTTTGTTAATGATTTCTTATTCTTAAATTACAGCAAACAAGGAAATCTCATCAGGAGATCCAATCTAAAAATGTATACCTGCATAGTTTATATCGGGGAGGGTATGCATTATTGGAAGAACAAATGATGGCGGAAAAATTTCAACAACTAAGAGCTGAGTCTTCAAGATCTAGAGAGGTGGCCCCTCCATCCCCTCCATCTAGACATGAAAAATGGAAGAGAGCTCAGAAGGGAAAAAAAGGGCAATATCTTTTGGAAGAATCGAGAATCGTAGCTGAGAGGATTGTAAGATATCTATTTAATTTATTTAAGTTAACTTTTTTCTTCATATAAGTTTCAATCATTATAGAAATGTTCAATTAATTAATATAGGACTCTCTTGAGGAGCAGAGTTCAGAGGGGACATTTATAGCTACTAGGAGGGAAGATATTTTATTTGCAGCATTGGGAAGACCTGAACATCCTGGTCGTGTAAGAGGATATCCGGCAGGTGTATCGATAAGAAAAGTGTTTCCACGTTCTTCAACTTCTAACATTGAGGAGGTTTATAAAAAAAATATAATCCTTGGAGGCTGAAGTTCAAAATATTAATGCGATGATGGAGGACAAGATTATAGATTCGGTGTAGTCTATGTTTGCAGAAATGAAAAGAAAATTTCAGACTGTAGCTCTCACTCCTATACCTCCCCCTGCAGACCCCATTATTTATCCTCCACCTCCGCCAGTAGCTCCCACTCCCCCACCTCAGCCTGTGGACCCCATTTTTTATCCTACGCCTCCGCCGCAGCTTCCTACATATTGCGAGTTGTATGTTGATGATTCTCAACATCATATAGTAGCATACGGGTTGGTATATTGTATAGGAGATACAGTTCATCATCAACAATTAGAGGTAGAGAATCAGAGGGTCACTGTACAGGATATTATAGATAGATCAGCCAGGGTACCAATACCTACAAATGAGGTGGCGACCATTGGACAGAGTATCGACCATTTTTTAGTTTGGCCATCCAGACTTCTTCGACTCATTACCATAGAGGTATGAATGTTATATCTTTTATTTTATTTTTTTTATTGAAGTTGTTTTATCATTTGAAAACTACTATATTTTTCAATTTTTTTTCACAGGAATACTTTAAAGGTAAAGAAATACTGTATAGACAACAACAAAGAAAATAGGCTATGACATCAGATACAGATTCCAGTGGTCTTGACAGATTGTCAAGATATTCACATTTGTTGTTGGGTTTTTATGAGTTTCCAATGGAATCTCATGTTTGTGGACGTGAAATAAGTGTGGGGATTACAAAAACTGATATCATGGAGCTTGTTACTAGAGATAAGTTGGGCATCAACGTGGTGAAATTTTTTTCCATGTAAGTCTTAACACCTTTTCCCTGCGTTATATTTTTTAAAAATGTATACTTATGTATGTTTTGTATTAGGTATCTTTATAAAATTTGTGAGAGGAATGAGCTGACAGAAGTATATGGATTCATGGACCTGCAATTGATTTCCCCTGAAGCATGTGCATTGAATGAGGAACAAAGAATGGTTTATATTGCTGAAAGATTTGAAAAGAATATAATCACACAATGTTGGATGATGCCTTTTTGTGAGAGGTATGAAACACATTTCTCTCAAAGAGTTAATTATCTTTTAACATAAAAAACCACTAGCATTAAATTTCCTTTTATCAGTGATCATTGGATGTTAGGGATTTTTTGCCCAAGGGAGAAATCTCTTTATTGGATATGCTCTGTTCATGGTGATGTGTGGGAATGTTTTAAGAATATATTGGAAAAGTAAGTTTCAATTTCTCAATAGTTTTATATATTATAATGAATTTTAAATTTACCCCATTCGTATTATTTTCTAACAGTGCATGGGTTTACTTTCAAAAAAACACAAAGAAAAGAAATGCAAAGATCAAATATGTAAATGCGAAGGTAAATTTCCATTTATAATTTGTAATTTTTGATTTATTACATAAAAATAATATATTGAATTTACACTCATTCAAACAGAATTGTCATGAACAACAAGGCATCATCGAATGCGGATATTATATATTAAGATTTATGTATGAAATAATAACAACTGGGACAGTTGTGAATTTTGACCTGGTACGATTTCCTCTTAAACTTTGCCATAATATTTCAATTTGATTTATTCATTATACACATTAACTATCTTCTTTTTCATTTGTAGCTTTTTGATGACCCTCAACCCTATACTGATGAAGACATCAAACACGTACAAGTGGAGTGGTCAAATTATTTTACAGGTTTGATTGAATTTTAGTTGTTTGTAATGTAAAATGTAATTTTGAATATTGTCATTTTAATTGTGTATTTGGTATTTGTTTAGGTTGGATTTAGTTTTTTTTGAAGTTGACAGTGTAAGTTTTGAATGTTATATAAGTGAATGTTTAATTTTGCTCTACTTCTTGTTTTGGTCTACTTTTGATGGTTTTTCTGGTATTGATTTGGGTCTGTGGGGGAGGGGTTCCAAGGGTGTGGGGGTGTGGGGGTGTGTTCAGTGGGGTTGGGGGGTGTCCAGCGGTCTGGGAGGGCTGTCCGGTGGGGTGGGGGGATAGTCCTGGGGGGTGGCAGGGATGTCCAGGGGTGTAGGAAGGCGGTCCAGGGGTGTGGGAGTGCTGTCCAGGGGTGGGGGGCTGTCCAGGGGTGTTTGGGGCTGTCCAAGGGTGTGGTGGGGCTGTCAAGTGGGGTAAGGGGGTGAGGGGGTGCTGTTCAGGCGGGTGGGGGTTATCGAGGGGTGTTTGGGGGTGTCCGGGGGTCGGGGGGCAGTCCAAGAGTGTGGTGGGGGCTCCAATGGGGTGGGGGAGGGTTGTCCAAGGGGTATACATGAGGGTGGGAGATCCAATGGGGTGGGGGAGGGCTGTCCAGGGGGTATACATGAGGGTGAGGGCTCCAACGGGGTGGGGGAGGGCTGTCCATGGGGTATAAATGAGGGTGGGGGTTGTCTAGGGGGTATGTTTTATATGTTATCTATATACATGCTTAATTTTGATCTACTTCTGTTTTTGTGGTACGATTTCTTGATTTTTTTTCTGGTTGATTCTGGTGGAGAGAAGATGACTGCATTCTGTTTAAAAAAAATTGGGTTTATCACGTCGGTTATTAAATAACCGACGTTATAAAATGCCTGGAAAATAGTTTATCACGTCGGTTATTTAATAACCGACGTGATAAAAGTCCTGGAGAATGGTTTATCCCGTTGGTTATTAAATAACTGACGTGATAAAAGGCCTGGAGAATGGTTTATCACGTCGGTTATTTAATAACCGACGTGATAAATGGCCTGGCGAATGGTTTATCACGTCGGTTATTGAATAACCGACGTGATAAACGGCTTAGACAATGGTTTATCACGTCGGTTATTGAATAACCGACGTGATAAACCGCCTCCCGCCGGTTTATCATGGCGGTTATATAATAACCTACGCGATAAACCATGCTCACCCCAGTTTATCATGTCGGTTCTTATAGAACCGACATGATAAACCCCCCTCGCCCCTGTTTATCACGTCGGTTGTTTAATAACCGACGTGATAAACCATTTTCCAAGCCTTTTATCATGTCGGTTGTTAAATAATCGACGTGATAAACCCTTCCCATTTTCTTTATCACGTAGGTTCTAAAATAACCGACGTGATAAACATCGCGATTTTATGTTTTTGACGTCGGTTTTTAAATAACTGACATCAAAAACCTTATTTATAACGTAGCATGTATTAACGTCGGCTAGAAACCGACGTAAAAAATGAAAAATAACCAACGTAAAAAACATTTTCTGCACTAGTGTGAGGTTTTCCTTTGTGAGAGAAAAAGAAACCTTGGAGGAGTATGATGAGATCCGGTATAGGATGGTGTAGTCAATTACTCACCAGTTGGCTAGTATGAATCTTGGAGTAGTGAATAATTTGGGATATCAGTTTCCTGCAATGGTGGAGGAGTATGAGGATGTATTTATTGAGGATGTACCAGGTTTACCTCCCCACTGAGATATAGAATTTTGTATTGAATTTCATCATATAATTACACAAATGTATTCACCAGCATATCAGATGGCTCCTGCAGATCTTCAAGAGATGTGGGTGCAGTTGGTAGACTTATAGGAGAAGGGACTCGTGATACCCATCATTTCCCCCCTGGTTAGCCCCAGTGTTGTTTTCCAAGAAGGCATATGGAATATTGAGGTTATCTATGGAATATCGGCACATGAACTAGGTGACCATGAAGAATAAGTATCCACTACCAAGGATTAACGACCTATTCGATCGGTTGAAAGGGGTACAATGGTTCTCAAATATTGAACTCAGCTTAGGATATCACCATCTATGAGTACGAGATGAGAATATACCAAAGATAGCATTCTGATGTCACTACAGCCACTATGAGTACTTGGTGATGTCGTTCGGCATGATGAACTCCCCAGCAGTGTTCATGGGACTCATGAACCAAATATTTCAACCCTTCTTAGACCGGTTCATGGTGGTCTTCATAAATGAAATCCTAGTGTATTTTGTAACAACCTAAGGATTTTTAAATAAATTTAATATTTAATTCATGAAATATTTAGTCCCTACATAACAACACTTTGTTATAACCTTGCCAATGAACACATTTTTTCCACTTCTGTGTTTTGAATTTCAAAAATCTGATGTACACAATTGTGTTCACCAAGATATTTAGAGTCTAATAAGATCAAATTACATTTTTTGGTGAATAATAACTTGACCCTTATGAATAGTAACCACACCCATGAAGGTATAAATAAAATTTAAACACCTTATAAATGAAATAGAGTATTTCAGAAATTAATAATTAAGGGTTGGTATTTTGTGAGTAATAAATATTTAATTACAATTTTAAATTAATAAATTGATTTAAAAAAAATTAATTTTCATAAAATGTATTCCTAAATAAATATTTTTTTACTATAATTTTAGGATAATTTAATAAGACCTTAGTTAATTTTTGAAAGTATTATAAAACCAGTTTTAAATTTAAATCTGTATTTTTCAAGTAAATAATGATTTTATTTAAAAATTAAATTTATATTATTTAGAAAATTATTTTGATAAAATGGAGTCCATTTTTTAATTCTACACGTCAAAAGATGGTTAGGATGAATTTTTTGGATTTTTCTGAAATTCGATAATTTACTAAATACACTAAATAAATGATTTTTTGCATCATGCTTGAGTCATGGATGATGTAAATGGCCATTTTTTATAACTCACATACACTTATTACTTTGTTATTCATATTAATCAAACACTTTATTTTCTTGAGAAAAATAATTAAATAATGAATTAAATATTCAAAATTCACTCATCTCTTCCACTATAAAACCCCCTCACTCCCTATTATCTTAACTCCTCTCAAACCTTTTTCCTTATCTAAATTATTCTCAAATATCATCCCAATATCATCCCCTGCTTCCAACATCCCTTGGTCTCATAAAAATACCAAATACTCTTACCTAAAGAGGCTCTCAAGGATGATTAATTCAAGAGTTAAATTCTTCTTTTCAATTATTTTACTTTCTTTTCAAGTTCCTTTGTTTTCTTTTCTATACTAACCTCTCCTTATAAAAATTTTATGAAAACTACAATAACTTAAATGTACTATAATGTTTTTATGATTATGTAATAATTTATTATCATCTCTCCTTTACCCTTCTTTTATGCAAGTAGTAAAAAAACCATTTGAGATGTGTTAATTTACCGCATTCAAGGATGATGGGTTTTCAATTTCTATTACCATATTCAATTATGGTCATGAAAACATTATTATGGTTGAAACAGACTATAATATATGTATTATGTATCATCTATTTTTATTTAATATTTTTGTAAACATGGTTTTGATTTATAATCAAAATGATTTCGTTGTGTTCAAAAACCGCCAATTAACCCCAACAGTTATCATTAAATAATTTATATAATGATTCATCTTCACTCCAAGTAACCAAATGAAATTTACAACCATGTAACCTTATGAATGTTCACTAATAACATATAACTTTAATTCTATACAACCATCCTCATTTTACATGATTCTCTGTTCATGTATATAAGTATACCGATCATGAAACAAACACTAGTGTAGAAAAAGTTTTTTATGGCGGTTATTTTTTATTTTTTACGTCATCTTTTGGCCAAACTTATTACAGGAGACGTTATAAACATTTTTTTACGTCGGTTATTTTAAAACCAATGTAAAAACCAAAAATATGAAGCCTTTTTCATGTCAGTTCCCCAAAAACCGACGTGGAAAATGCTTCAGAGTTGTGATTTATTACGTCAGTTTTCAAATAACTGACATGGTATATACTTTATTACATCGGTTATATAATAACTGACATAATAAACTACGCCTCCAAAGCATTTATCACGTTAGTTATGAAAATAATTGACATGATAAACCAGTCTTCCAAGAGTTTGTTACATCAGTTAAATAATAACCAACGTGAAAACATGTATACTACGTCGGTTATAAAATAAACGATGTAAAAAAGCTCTTCCTTTCCATTTATTACGTCGGTTATGAAAAAAACCGATGTAAAAACCCATTACCATGCATTTGTTACGTTGGATTTCAAATAACCGACGTTAAAAACCCATTCCCATGCATTTTTTACATTAGTTAGAAAATAACTGACGTAAAAACCAAATTTTTTTTAAATAAAACCATTCAGCCACAACTATGCCCTGCAAAGAAGACCTAAAACAGACCAAAAAATACCTCCCACACCCCTAGAAACCCCCTACCCCCTGGACAGCCCTCCTACCCTCCTGGACACCATCCCACCCCCATGGACACCCTGGACACCCCCACCCCACTGGATAGCCCTCCCGCACCTCTAGAAACCCCCCACCCCCTGGACACCCCCCCCACACACACCTCGGGACACCCCCTAGATAGCCCCCACTCCCCTAGATATCCCTCCCACCATTTTGGAAACTCTCCCACCCCCATAGACACCTTGGACACCCCCCCCCCCCCAACACACACTGGACAACCCTCCCACACCCTTGGACGGCCCCCGCACCCCACTGGACAACCCCCAACCCCTACACACCCCCTCGACAGCCCCCACTCCCTTGGACAGCCCCCCACCCCACTGGGAAACGCCCACACCCCTAGACACCCCCTGGACAGCCCCCCCCCCCCCCCTCCCCCCACTCCCATGGACAACCCTCCCACCCTCCTGGACACCCTCCCACCCTCATGGACACCCTGTACACCCCCACCCACTGGACAGCCCTCCCCACACCCCCTAGAAACCCCACCCCACTGGACACCCCCCCGCCACACCTTTGGACACCCCTGGACAGCCCCCACTCCCCTGGACAGCCCTCCCCACCCCCTAGATACCCTCCCACCCCCATGGACACCTTAGACCACCCCCTCCCCCACACCCCACTAGACACCCCCCCCCCCCACACACCCCTAGACACCCCCACCCTCCTGGATAGTCCCCACCCCCTAGACAGCCCTCCTAACCTCTTGGACACCCCCACCCCATGGACACCCCCTGCCTCGCACCCCTGGATTTCCCCCCGACCTCCTGGACAGCCCCCCCCCCCCACCTCCTAGACAGTCCTGCCCCACCCTCCTGGACACACTCCCACCCCCATGGACACTCTGGACACCCCCTGCCCCACTAGACAGCCCTCCCACACCTATGGACCCCCCCCCCCACCCCCCTGGACAACCCCCACACCCCAGAACACCCCCTGGATAGCCCCCCACACCAAGACACCCCTACCACCCCCATGGAAACCCTCCCACCCCATGGACACCCTAGACACCCCCCACTGGACATCCCTCCCACACCCCTAGAAACCCCCCATCCCATTAGACACCCCCACACCCCTGGACACCCCCACACCCTTGGACACCCCATGGACAGCCCCCACTCCCCTGGACAACCCTCCCACCCTCCTGGACACCTTCCCACCCCCATGGACACCCCACCCCACTAGACAGCCCTCCCACACCCCTGGAACTCCCCCCCCCCCCCCGCCCACCCCCACACCCCCACTGGACACCCCCCACCCACCCACACACCCCTGGACACCCCCTAGATAGCCCCCCCCCCCCCACCCCCACCCTCCTGGATAGCCCCCCCCCACCCTCTAGATATCCCTCCCACCCTCCTGGACACCCCCCACCCCCATGGAAACCCTGGACACCCCCCCCCCCCCCACCCCACTGGACAGCCCTCCCACACCCCTGGAACCCCCCCCCCCCCCACCCCACTGGACATCCTCCCACACCCCTGGAACCCCCCCCCCCACCCCTCTGGACATCCCCCCCCCACACACACCCCTTGGAAACCCCCTAGACAGCCCCCACACCCTCCTGGATATCCCCCACTCCCCTAGACAGCCCTCCCACCCTCCTAGACACCCTCCCACCCCCATGGACACCCTAGACACCCCCCACCTCATTATACATCCCTCCCACACCCCTATACCCCCCACCCCCACCCCCCACCCCCACTAGACACTTCCCACACCCCTGGACACCCCCTAGACACCCCCACCCTCTTGGATAGCCCCCACTCCCCTGGACAGCCCTCCCACCCTCCTAGACACCCTCCCACCCCCATGGACACCCTAGACACCCCCCCCCCCCCACCCAACTTGACACAACCCTGGAACCCCCCCCCCCCCACTGGGACCCCCAACCCCGGAAACCCCCCCAGACCAGAATCCATACCAAATATCATCTAAAAAACCTAAATCCTACCTAAATGACTACCGAATACAAAATTATAATGACAATATTCAAAATTACATTTTACACTATAAACATACTAAAATCCAATCAAACCTGTAAAATAATTTTACCATTCCACATGTAAGTGCTTGACCTCTTGATCACTATAGGTTTGAGGGCCATCAAATATCTAAAAATTAAAAGGATAGTAGTCAACATGTATAATGATTAAATCAAATAAAATATTATGGCAAAGTTAAAAGGAAATCTTACCAGGTCAAAGTTCACAAGTGTTCCAATTGTAATTATTTCATACATAAATCTTAACATATAATATACGCATTCGAAAATGCCTTGTTGTTCATGAAAATTATATTTAAATGAGTGTAAATTCAAAAAATTATTTTTATTTAATACATCAAAAAGTACAAATTATAAATGGATATTTACCTTTACTTTTACATATTTGATCTTGGAACTCCTTTTCTTTGTGTTTTTTTGAAATTAGTCCCATACCCTATTATAAAATAATACAAATGGGATAAATTTAAAATTCATTATAATATATACAAATATTAATAAATTAGAACTTACTTTTCCAAAATATTCTTAAAACTTTCCCCACACATCTCCATGGACAGAGCATATCCAATAAAGTGTTTTCTCCCTTGGGAAAAAAAACACCTAACATCCAATGATCACTGATAAAAGAAAATTTAAGGTTAATGGTTTTTTATATTAAAAAGATAATCAACGCTTTTCCAGAGATATGTTTCATACCTCTCACAAAAAGGCATCATCGAACACTGTGTGATTATATTCTGTTCAAATATTTCAAAATATAAAGCATTCTTTATTCCTCATCCAATGCATGTGATTCAAGGGAAATCAAATGCGGGTCCATGAATCCATATACATCTATCCTCTCATTATTCTCACACATTTTATAAAGATACCTAATACAAAACAGACATAAGTATACATTTTAAATAAATATAACACAAGTAAAAGGTGTTAAGGACTTACCTGGAAAAAAAATTCACCACGTTGATTCCCAACTTATCTCTAGTAAAAAGCTCCATGATATAATTTTTCAGAATCCCCACATTTATTGCATGTCCAAAAACATGATCTCCCATTGGAAACTCATAATGATCTGCCAACAAATTTGAATATCTTGACAATCTGTTAAGACTATGAGAATCTGTATCTAATGTCGTAGCCATTTGTCTTTGTTGTTGTCTATGCAGTATTTCTTTACCTTTGAAGTATTCTTGTAAAAATAAATAGAATAATATATTAGTTTTCAAATGTTTAAAACAATTTTAATAAAAAAATAAAATCGAAGATATAACATACATACCTCTATGGTAATGAGTCACAGAAGTCTGGATGGCCCAAATTAAAAAATGGTCGATACTATGTCCAATTGTAGTCACCTCATCTGTAGGTAATGGTACTCAAGATGATCTATCTATAATATCATGTACAATGACCCTATGATGCTCTACCTCTAACTGTTAATGATGAATTTTATCTCCTATACAATATACCAGCCCATGTGAAACTATGTGATGTTGAGGATCAGCAACATACAAATTGCAATAAGTAGGAAGCCGTGGTAGAATATTAGGATAAAAAATGGGGTCCATAGGGTTAGGTGGGGGAGTGGGAGCTACTAGTCGAGGTGGAGGATAAATAATGGGGTCTGCAGGGGGAGGTGGAGGAGTGGGAGCTGTAGTCTGAAATTGTCTTTTCATGTCTATAAACATAGACTATACTGACGCTCTAATATTTTCCTCCATCATCGCATTAATATTATGAAATTCAACCTCCAAGGATTCTATTTTTTTTATACACCCTCCATGGAAGAATTTGAAGAACGTGGAAACACTTTTCTTACTGATACACCTGTTAGATATCCTCATACATGAACATGATGTTCGGGGCTTTCCCACTGTTGTAGATAAAATATATTTCCTCCCAGAAGCTGTAAATACCCCTTGTGAGCTCTGCTCCTCAAGAGAATCCTATATTAGTTAATTTAACATTTATATAATGATTTAAATTATATGAATAATATAGTTAACTTAAATAAAACAAATAAATATCATAAACAATTTTCTCTGTTACGATTCTCGAATCTTCCGAAATATATTGCCCCTTTTTTCCCATCCGAGCTCTCTTCCATTTTTCATGTCAAGATAGAGGGGATAGAGGGGGAAACCTCTCCATAGCTTGAAGACTCAGCTCTCAGTTTTTGTAATTTTTCCCCATCATTTGTTCTTCCAATAATGTATACCCTCCCCGAGATAAAAAATGAGGGTATACATTTTTAGATTGGATCTCCTGATGATATTTCCTCGTTTTTTGTAAATTAAGAATAATAAATCATTAAAAAAACATTAATAAGATCATTTATATAAGAAAGCTTATAAAAGGTTATATTTCCCTTACCAAAAATGATTCTTTTCTTCTAATTTCAACAAACTGCCTCCATGTGTCTTCATATATGAAAGGATATATACAACATGGATTTTCATGACTCCTATGACCAAAAATGAAATTAGATGTGAGGGTTGATTTGAAATCCCTCCACCTCCTAGAAGCCATCTATAAGCATTTCTTCCTGACTCCTCTAGTGTCAGGAATATCAAATTCCATCTAATAAATAATAGGTAAAACATATTATACTAGAAAAATTTTAATCATAGGAAAACAATAGAAAATGATCTTACCAAAACCATCTCCCACAACTAAGATATTATTTCATTGTCCGCACTTCTCCAATCATCATAAAAAATGATTACTTTGGTCTTACCCTAATTTGATACAAAACTCTTAAAATATTTTGCATTTGGACCTCTAGGAATATCATTCTCATCAAACTCAACGAGTATCCTCTGGTCTTGTGTACGGGAAAGAGATAATTTTGGTAAATGTGTGCACCCATGTTTACCAACTCCGGAACTCTTTGTCATTATGGGAGCACATGAGGAAGATTGGGGAACAATAAGAGGATCATGTGAATGTTCCTCTCCAAAGGTATGATCATTATGCTCTTCTCCAGAATCATGTGGTTGATCAACTGATTTATTTTTCATTATCCTTCAAATCAAAAAGAAACAAAACATTAGTTAAAAAATATACAAATTCAAATATTACAAAACTAATGTAAACATAAAATGAAAAATTGAACTAAGTTACGTAATAGTAAACACGGTTAATATGGTAAGCATGTTAAACAATGGTAAAGATGGTAAATATGGTAAACATGGTAGTGTAATTTCCATTCAACAAAATCAATAAATATATAAGTTACGTAAAGGTAAACTATGGTAAACTACGGTAAAATAAGGTAAACATGGTAAACAGGGTAAACATGGTAAACATGGTAAACATGGTAAACATGGTAAACATGGTAGACATGGTAGACATGGTAGACATGGTAAACATGGTAAACTTGGTAATGTAATTTTCATTCAAAAAAAATAATAGATACATAATTTATGTAATGGTAAACATGATAAAATAAACTAAACTAAATTAAAATAAACAAAAACTTCTACTTATTTGTTTTAATATGCATTTTAATAAAGAAAAACATTACAATATCTAACATTTTATGAAAATAATAAATGTAAACAAGAAATAAACATATGTTACCAGTAATATTAGGAATGTAAAAATGTATTTTTTCCCAAATTCCTTCACCATAATCATTCCTTATAGCACAAACAATGTCTTCAACATGCTCATCATTATGTTCTACTAATCTTTCCATAGAAGTAGGGATCTCACATAAAACAACATATTCATCAAGTTAATCCTCACAAACATATTGTTTTTTCCTTTTAAAACAACATACCACTGCATATTTGATTGATCAACTACATATAAAATTTGTTTTTCATGTTTTTCCATTATAAAATAATATTCTGTGTCTTCCAATCTATTCAGATTAACAACTATCATTCCAAATTCATTGTGTCTGACATTATTGTTACTGATAAACCATTTACAGTTAAAAACAAGAACTATAATTTTAAAGTAATCAACCTCCCATATTTCTTCAATGACTCCATAATATGCACTTGATGCAGAAATTGGGTTTTTATCTTTAGAACTCAAAAAATGCATTGCTTCTGTAGACACCAATACACTACTATTCTGAAACTCATTTTTATTGTCCTGAGCTTTCTTATGAAATGTATAGCCATTAATGTCATAACCGTACTATGTTATCACATTTAAACATTGACCACCCACTAACCATCTAAATGTCTCTAATACATCTGATCTACCAAGAAATGTCTTTTTAAACCATGACAAAAATGTTTGTTGTGATCATTCAAACTCCACATTTCTTTCTTCTTTTGATGACATTGTTTCAACTCATTGATATGCAATGTGATATATGGTTGAGCATCAGCTGTGTTATTCAAGATGTATAATTCTAACTTATTCATCTGTTCAACTTATAATGATTTGACTTTCAATCCATGAATCCCTTTTCCCTCATTATTAACTCATTCATGGTGAGATGGAGGCAAACCTATGTGCTCTTCCATGGCCAAGTAGCTCGTACAAAACTCTGTAACCTCCTCATAAATATACTTTTCAATAATTGAGACTTTAGGTCAATATGGATTCTTAACATACCCCTTCAATAATTTTATATACCTTTCAAAAGGATACATCCAATGAAGATATAAAGGTCCACAAAGCTTTATTTCTCGAACCAGATGAATCATTAAATGCACCATTATATCAAAAAAGATGGAGGAAAATACATTTCCAATTGACAAAGTATAGAAATTGCATCCTTTTCTAAAATGTTCAAATCATTCACATAAATCACCTTATTAGAAAATGAATTGAAAAAATAACACAACTTCATTATAGTCTTTTTGACATAGATGGGCAATATTCCACGCAATGAAACTGGTAGAAAGTTGTAGCATCATGACATGAAAATCATGAGATTTCATACCCATCAACTTCAAATCCTTCAAAGAGACAAAAAATTTTACATTTGAATAATAACCTTGAGGTAGTTTGATATCATGAATACACTGAAAAAAGCTAATTTTCTCCCTCTTGGATAATTTATGACAAGACAGGGGAAGAAAATGTTCATCTTCCCATTAAGAGTGGGAGCTAACTCCTAATGTATTTCCATTGATATTAAGTCTAATATTGCATTCAATCCATCTTTTGTATTTCCTTTAATATCTAACAATGTTTCTAATCAAACTATCGTAAATATACTTCTCCACGTGCATGACATCAATATTATGTTTCACTTCATGATATCTCTAATATGGTAGCTGAAAACATATTGACCTTTTTCTTCCAAATATGTCAATCATTGCTAGATTTTTGTGTCTTTCCCAATGTCACATCAAGGTTTTACACCCTCTAAAAATACACATTATTGGATAAATATTTTGGAGCAATATCAAATTCTTGTGATCCATTAAATGCCTTTTTTAGTCTTATATAAGAGTGATCCAAAGGCAAAAACCTTCGATGACCCATGTACACTGTTTTCCCTCTCATGATGCAATTGAAAATATGAAGTCTATTGTTCATAAATTAGTCATGCTTTATGCCCCTTAACACAGTATCCAAACAAATTTTCATATGTTGGGAAGTCATTTATAGTGAACATAAGCACTGCATGTAGTTGAAAGAAGTCATTTATAGTGAACATAAGCACTGCATGTAGTTGAAAATATTCCATTTTATAAGAATCATACACCCCAATACCATTCTCCCATAGATGTTTCAAATCATCAATCAATGGTGACAAGAAAACATCAATATCATTTCTGGGTTGCTTTAGACCAGATATCATTATAATCAACATGAAATATTTGAGCTTCATAAAAACATCAGGAGAGAGGTTGTAAATTACCAATAAAATAGGCCATGAACTATGTGTGTTACCGAGGGTTTGGTATGGATTCATTCCATCTGTGCAAAACCCCAGTATGAGATTTCTAATTTCATTTCCAAATATAGGATACTTCTCATCAATTTTCTTCCATTGTAGAAAATCAACTGGATGATGTATTTTTATATCATATATCTGCTCATCATCATGTAATCTTAACCTTTTTGCATAATGTGAATTTTAAAATAAACGTTTCAAATGCTGAATTATAGGAAGATACCAAAATACCTTGGAATGTATCTTTGTAATCTCTACATAAGCCTGTGATTTTTCTTTCAACTTATTCTGTGATGTCCCACATTTAGGACACTCTGATAGAAATTCGTATTCCTTCCTATATATCATACAGTCTTTCGGAAAGGCATGTATTTTCTTGTATCCCAATCCCATCGGGCATAATATTTTCTTGGCCTTATAATGTGAATCTGGAAGATCATTCTATTTTGGAAGAATGACTTTCAATAATTGTAGTATCTCTGTAAAAATTTTGTCACTCCATCCATGTTTTTCCTTCAGTTTAATCAATCTTAACACCACCGACAAAACCATAAAATCCATACAACCAGGATACAATGGTTTTTCAGCATCACCATATAGATGAACAACTGTCGATTCTATCTCAATTTGTTCTACTGCAATATCACAGATCATTTCTTCAATTCCATCAGAGTTACCATATTGCAAATCATCATAATCAGTAGATCTGAAATTCTATCCAGTTTCACCATGAAAAATCTAAGGGCTGTAACTCAAATTAAAACCATGAAAAATCAGATGATCTTTGATCTCTCTACTTTTCAACTTCTTCATATTCAAACATTTCAGGCATGGACAAAAATAAATGTCACTGCTTGGAACATTTCATTTAGAAAATTCCCAAAAGGCATCAACACCTTCCTCATATTCATTACTCATTCGATGTGCCATAATCCAACTTCGACTCATTATGACCTATAAAAAATATCAAAATTATACATCTTGTTAAGATAAGACAAATATATATTTATATGAAAAATATCATAATTTGAATGTAAAATAATTTTGAAATATAAAACAAATCTAGGCGTATTAAAAAAAATATGCATGAAAATGATTTTAAAACGAAAATATAGTTAGATATAATAGTTTTAAATTCATCTTGGGTCCTTTCTTCTTAAGGTACACAAAGAATACTTCCTGGTGCAACTGGATACCAAATTCACCCTTCCGTAAAAAAGAAATATGAAGTGTAAATATTAAAATATGTATACATTCACTACTGAAAATTACACATATCCCAAAAATTTGAAACCATTGGAATAGCCCCTAAAACCATTGGGATAGAATACCCCAATGGTTTCACACACCGTTGGCATGATGGTCATTGAAATAGCCCTATACCAATGATTCTATAGGAACCGTTGGTATAGACTACCTGAAGTTAAAATATTCAAACGGTTTTAATGAAACTGTTGGGATATATATATACCAATGGGGTGTCCAAGGGGGTAGAGGGATATCCAATGGGGGTGGTGGGGGCTGTCCAAGGGGGTAGGGTCTATCCACGGGGGTAGGGGTTGTCCAGGGTGTCCAAGGGGGTAGGGGGTGTCCAGGGGGTGGGGGCCTTTCCAGTGGGGGTGTCCATGGGGGTACGTATTTGAAAAAAATATGCATGAAAATGATTTTAAAAAGAAAATATATTTATATATAACAGTTTTAAATTCATCTTGGATCCTTTCTTCTTAAGGTACACAAAGAATACATCCTGGTGCAACTGGATACCAAATTCTCCCTTCCGTAAAAAATAAATATGAGGTGTAAATATTAAAATATGTATAAATTCACTACTGAAAATTACACATATCCCAATGACTTGAAACCATTGGGATATCCCCTGAAACCGTTGGTATATAATACCCCAACGGTTTCACACACCGTTGGCATGATGGTCGTTGTAATAGCCCTATACCAACGATTCTACAGGAACCGTTGGTATAGACTACCTGAATTTAAAATATTCCAATGGTTTCAATGAAACCGTTGGGATATATATATACCAAGGGGGTGTCCAAGGGGGTAGGGTTCTGTCCATGAGGGGTGGTAGGGGATTTCCAAGGGGGTAGGGGATATCCATGGGGGTAGGGGTTGTCTAGGGTGTCTAAGGGGGTAGGGGTGTCCAGGGGGTCGGGGCCTGTCCAGGGCGGTGTCTATGGGGGTGCGTATTTGAAAAAAATATGCATGAAAATGATTTTAAAAAGAAAATATAGTTAGATATAACAGTTTTAAATTCATCTTGGATCCATTATTCTTAAGGTACACAAAGAATACATACTATTGAAACTGGATACCAAATTCACCCTTCTATAAAAAAGAAATATGAAGTGTAAATATTAAAATATGTATACATTCACTACTGAAAATTACACACATACCAATAGTTTTAAACCATTGGGATAGCCCCTAAAACCGTTGGGATAGAATAGCCCAACGGTTTCACTCACTGTTGTCATGATGGTTGTTGCAATAGCCCTATATCAAGGATTCTACAAGAACCATTGGGATATATATATCAAAGGGGTGTCCAAGGGGGTAGGGGCTGTCCAGGGGGGGTGGTGGGGGTTGTCCAAGGGGGTAGGGGCTATCCACAAGGGTAGGGGGTTGTCCAGGGTGACCAAGGGAGTAGGGGGTGTCCAGGGGTGGGGGCTTGTCCTGGGGGTGGAGGTGTCCATGGGGGTGGGGTGTCCATGGGGGGTGGGGGAGTGGTGTCCAGAGGTGAGGGGGTTGTCCAACCCCCTACCCCATTGGACACCACCCCCACCCTTTGGACACCTCCTAGACAGCCCCCCACCCCTTAAAAAGCACCCCCTCCCCCTCTGGACACCCCCACCCCCTGGACCCCCACCCCCTAGATACCCCTACCCCCTTGGATATCCCACTCACCCCCCTGGACACCACCCCCCACCCCCTTGGACCCCCCACCCCTCTGGACACCACCCCCAACCCCCTACCCCCTTGGACACCCCCCTGGACACCCCACCCCCCTGGACAACCCCCTCACCCCTGGACACCCCCACTCCTAGACACCCCTACCCCCTTGGAAATCTCCCTCACCCCCCTCGACACCACCCCCACCCCCTACCCCATTGGACACCCCCTGGACACCCCCACACCCCCTGGACACCCCCACCCCCCTAGACAGCCCCACCACTCCCCCGGACACCCCCCCTGGACACCCCTACCCCCACCCCCTTGGAAACCCACTGGACACCACCACCCCCTTGGACAGCTCCACCCCCTTGGAAATCCCCCTCACCCCCTGGACACCAACCCCACCCCCTGGACACCACCCCCCCTGGACACCCCCCCCCCTGGATAGCCCCCCACCCCCACTAGATAGCCCCCCACCCCCTAGACACCCCACCCCCCTGGACAGCCCCCTGGACACCCCCTGGACACTCCCACCCCCTTGGAAGGCCCCCTCACCCCCCCCCCCCCCCCTCGGAAACCACCGCCACCCCCTTGGACACCACCACCCACCTGGACACCCCCACCCCCTGGCCACCTCATACCCCCTTGGACAACCCACTCACCCCCCAGGACACCACCCCCACCCCCCAGGACACTCCCACCCCTCTAGACACCACCCCCACCCCCCTACTCCTCTTAGACACCCCCTAGACACCCCCACCCCCTGGACACCCCCACCCCCTGGACACCCCCACCCCCTTGGAAAGCCCCCTCACCCCACCCCCCAGACACCACCCCCACCCCCTTGGACACCCCCTCAGCACCACCACCCCCCTTGGATAGCCCTCCACCCCCTGGACAGCCCCCCAACCCCTATGGACAGCCCCCACCCCCCTGGACACCCCACCCCCTAGACACCCCATACCCCCTTGGACAACCCACTCACCCCCCTAGACACCACCCCCCCAACCCCCTAGACACCCCCCTTGACACCACCCCCACCCCTACCCCCTTGGGCACCCCCACGACACCCCACCCCCCTGGACACCACCCCCACCCCCTGGGCACCCCTACCCCATTGGAAAGTCCCCTCACCCCCCCCCCCCCCCCACCCCCTTGGACACCCCCTGGACACCACCACCCCCTTGGATAGACCCCACCCCTTTGGACACCCACCCTGGATATCCCCCCAACCGTTTGGACAGTTCCCCCACCCCCTGGACAACCCCCCCCCCCCCCACCGCTCTGGACAGCCACCCCCCCCCCCGGACAGCCCCCCACCCTCTGGACAACCCCCCCCCCCCCCGGACACCCCCACCCCCTGAACACCCCTTCCCCCTTGGACATCCCACTCACCCCCTTGGACCCCCCCTGGACACCCCTACCCCCTTGGACAGCCCCCCACCCCCTGGACACCCCCCACCCCCTTGGACACCCCCAACCCCCTTGGATAGCCCCCGCACCCCCTGGACACCACCCCCCCACCCCCTTTGACACCCCCTGGACACCCCCACCCCCTGGACACCCCCACCCACTTGGACATCCCTCCACCCCCTTGGACACCCCCTGTATGTTCACACACACATGATAGAACACATAAAAATCGTAAACTTGCATGATATCACTTCCATAGGTTTTTTTTACCAGAAAAGAATTTAGCATGGTATAAATGAACAATATGAAACTTACTATGATAACAAGAACAAAGATAGAAAAATAACATCTCAAAAAATTAGTTTAGGGCACCGCAAAAAATAAAAAATGAAACTGAGTTGTGTGAGGCTTACTTGAGTGTTGTGAGTCGACCTGATATATCTGATGATAATAAAGATGATGAATGATGTTGGAAAAATGTGGCTGGTGGTAACGAATTCAAAGAATCATTTCTAGGTTTTCCGCACGAGAGAGACGAGTCGCAGGTCGCCCAATCGAAGAAAACAGAATGACTGAATACGGGGTGCAATAAATCATTTAAAAGATTTATCACATCGGTTATTTAATAACCTACGTGATAAACTATTTTTTTATATGTTTATAACGTCGGTTATTTAATAACCGACGTAGAAAATAATTTATCACATCAGTTATTTTATAACCGACGTGATAAATGGTGCTTTATCACATTGGTTCTTTTGATAACTGACATGATAAATTGCCGATATTTTCTTTATCACATCGGTTATTTTATAACCGACGTGATAAAACTCCCAGATTTGATATGTCACATCGGTTATAAAATAACTGACGGGATAAAGATAATCTTAGTTTTTATTACATAGGTTATAAAATAACCGACATAAAAAATTGATTCTCATCGATTTATCACATCGGTTATAAAATAAATGACATGATAAATCGATTTTTATAGCTTTGCACATCGGTTATATAGAACTAACGTGAAAAATACCGATGTGTTAAACGTATTTTCCACTAGTGAAACGGACCCGAACAATGAAATTGAACCTATTAACCCATAAAAAAGGCCATGAATGAACATAATAATATTATAATAAATCAATTAAATGAATATGAGGTTCTATAATTATTAATTAATGAACCTAAATTTGATTATCCAGATCATTAAGATCAAGTGGAGAACACCTTAGGACTTAAGGTAAGGGTTTCTTCATCTCACTTCCATTTTTGTGAGATATTCTATATTCCCTTCTATTACTTTTGTATGTTGTGTGTATACTGACCATTAATATTTAATATCATGAATCTATTTATTTTTATGATATTCAATGTATCATTTGATTATTATTAATTTTGGGGCATACAATTCAATTGATTATAATGTTGTAGGTATTTTCTACCTGAACCTCCATTTTCATTCGGGTTGCTCTTATTCTCTACTCACCTCAATGAAATTATTATTTATTTTTATGTAATCCTAATAAATTAGGTGTAAATGTTCTATATATGTTTACCAATCATAATCCTTCTTTATTTTATGGAGAGTTACATGTTTTAAAATAATCCTTCAAAAATTCTTCCAAAATGCAAGCCTGATTCAAGGAACTTCTCAAATTCTTACCTATTTTAAAGTTCAGGCTATAATCTATTTTAATCCAGATTTATCTTTCTAAAAAACACAAATTTTAACATAAAAAATCTATTTCGGTTAATTTCTAGTTTTATGAAAGAAAACATGCCTTTGCGCTTTAAAATATCTTCAATGAATTCCTTAAACCACACTAAAATATTTTAATTCTAAAGCTTCTTCAAAAACACTTTTTACATGATTTCACTTCAATGGGACATAATTTATGCCTCAAATGTAATATCAATTTCCTTCCCTTTTCTTTTCTATTATATACATGTTTAAAACTATATTTATTGAAAATAAAACTTATTTTCCAAAAGAACTCTTCTTTGCAAAGTAAAATAGATTTTTCTCATCTCACTTTAACTTTTATGATATATATGCCTTATTCACCACTCTTCCTTGCATGTGGTGTATTTAATTATCCTTGGAATATCATATAAAGATTCTCCTTATTCTCATGATATTCTAAGGGATTATTATTTGAATTTTTCAAGGTGTTATGGGATACTTTGGAATGTTTAAGGATTATTTCCTCAAGAATTTCTCAATGGTATCATTTAAAATTATCTTTATTTATGTCAACATCATTTGATGAATCTTGTATTTCATAGAGGTTTATATCTTATGATATCATCTTAAATATATTGTTTAAGGGTTTCTAATTATTTTTAATGTGGATGTTCTATCTTGATATCATTCACCAATTTACTTCAAATGGTTAGTGTTTGTGTTTAATGTACGGGGAAAGTTATTTACATTTCATATGTTAGTTTCAATATGAATGTATATATTGTTTATGTTTATCCCCACTCATAATAGGAATGCATTGGACTTATTAAGTGTTGTTTGGGGACCTCTATATCCCCTCGGTGCATCGGTAGGTCTCATGAGACAAACTATGGTCTTAGCACAAGGCCTTGACAAAATGGATATTTATGGTCTTGGAACAAGGCCTTGATGGTATGGTTAGGATGTCCTGTATTATGCATTCCCTCGTTAGGAAACTAGTAATTGAAAGTTCATGTGGTTATTTGACTAGTATAATACCCATGATTATGCTTTATTAGGTCATTATCTATTCATCTCTTATTCCTACCATAATGTGTTTAAGTTTATTTTTAAAGGCATGTGTTTTTAGTTATTCACCATGCCGAATGTTTATGTTTATGATGTATTTAATTGTATTGCTTACCCTTACTTAGAATATGAGTTCACCCCTTACTTATGTTTCATTTTCTTAGGACATGAAGATGTTTATTATAAATAACTTATAGGGATAAACTTAGATTTGTGGATGTTTCCAATAAAAAATTTATGTTGTATTTCATTTCAAGTTGTAATCTTGAACCTATATATGTATCTGGTTTTCCCAAAATACTAAAATATTTGGTCCTTCGGGATATGAATTTATTGTAAGAATGACAATGTAATGAAATAATTCATCGGCTTCAGGAAACTAGGGTCGGGGCGTTACATATTTGGAATCCGAGGAAGAGCATGCTAGGCACTTGGGGATAGTCCTGGACACACTCTGAGAGAACCAGTTGTACAAGAAGATCTATAAGTGTCAGTTTAGGATTTTAGAGCTCCACCTTTTGGGAAACTTCATCTCAAAGGCTAGAGTTGTAGTGGATATAGCGAAGGTTGGGTAAGTTTTTGATTGGGAGCCACCCAAGAGTGTTACTGAGGTGTGGAGTTTCCTTGGGTTGGTAGGGTACTATCAAAGTCTTATACCTAAATTCTTCAAAGAGGTGATGCCCTTTATAGCTTTTACTTGAAATGGGACACCTTTAACATGGAAAAAAGTTTCCACCTATTCTTTTAGAAGTTGAGGTAGAGGTTGATGAGCACCCCCATATTGAGATTCCTGGAGGAGGTTTTTGAGTACATAGTGTTATGTGATGCATCAAGGGTCAGATTAGGTTGTGTTCTAATGTAGAGGTAGGTAGTTATTTCCTATGGTTCACATTAGTTGAGACCACATGAGAATAAATACACAACCCATGATCTTGAGTTATCATTGCTAGTCTTCACATTGAATATTTGGTGACACTACCTAATGGGCGAGTGGTTTATCATTTTCTCTAACCAAAAGAGTGTCAATTATATCTTCTCAAAGAAGGGTATTAACTTAAGATAGAGGAAATTTATATAGTTCCCACAAGACTATGAATTTGATATTGTATACACTCCTGGAAAGAGTAATGTGGTGGAAGACACTCTCAGTAGGAGGTCTTATTCTCATTTGTTGGCTGAGGCATCGGAGTGGTTAGAATCATTATAGTTGTCCTTCATATGAATGGATAGTGCTTCATATCTTTAATCAATGGTTATTACCCCCACCAATTTTACATCATTATAGGGATTTTAATCATGGAGATACTAACTGTGATACCTTACATACTCAGGTATCCATAGTACATGCTCCTGGTAGATATTGTAAAGGTGGGGATCACACTATCCTTTTCAGAGGATAGACGATGGTGCCATTGATGTTCTGAGAGTAGGTGTTGCAGGAGTTTCATACATACCATTTGGAGTTACGTCCAGGTGTGGAAAAGATGTACCTGGATCTCCAAAATTATTTTTTGTGGCCAGGTATAAAGAATAAAGTTTCAGATTTTGTTTCTCAATGCGTCACTTGTCAACAAGTGAAGGAAGAGAACCAAGTTCCAGTGGGTTTAGCTCAACCGCTTGAGGTGCCAAAGTGGAAGTGGGATGGGATTTACATGGACATAATGATGGGATTACCACATATTTATATGGGAAATGATTCCATATGGGTTATCATAGTCTAAATCACCAATTCATACCACTTCCTAACTATTCAAGAGAAGAGTTCAGTAGGGAGTTTGGGATGCCTCTATGTGTAGGATATAGTCCAGCTCCATGGAGTTCCATCGAATATTGTCTTTGAACATGATGATTCCTTCACATCCCAATTATGTATAGGATTAAAGGAATACTTTGGGAATCATTTATGCTTGATCATGGCATTTCACCCCTATATTGATATCCAGACAGATCAAACCATTCAGGACATGGAGAAAATCATATGGTCTTCCATGTTGGACTTTGGCTGTAGTTGGGATGATCACCTACTCTTAGTGGATTTTGTAACACCCCGAGATTTTATGAAAAATTCTCTTTTTAATTTCATTAATGTCTTGTGTTGTATGCTACACCAAAAGGAGCTTGCTCAACACACATCCTTGACTTGCCTTGCATTACACGCAATCGCGACCTTCCTCGATAGTGTGTGTAGTACGCAATACCGAGTTTCACTAAACAACGATATGCTATTAAAATATTATTAAAACTAGCCGTTATGAATAGTAATAACCACCTTTTAAAATTTTAGAAATTTTATCTCTCAAAATGGACTTCATTTTTGGATTTGGAGTATCGAATTTAGCCTAAGGTGAAATTTTGGTATTTTCGGATAACTTTCATATTCTGATGAATAGTGAAAATTACTAAATTATAATTAAAAACAACTTTTTTAATCGAAATAATTAATAGTCATAAATTATTAATTTGAGTGGTTTTAAAGTATATTTAGAATATATTTTTACAATTTAATACAATGTTGGTCATTGGATGTAATTTCACATTTAAACCAGTCATAAACAAGTGTCAATCTTTTGATAGTTATTATCTCTTAAGAACACGCTATTTGTTTTGACGACGGGAATTAATTTTTAAATTAATTAATGCAACTGATATGTTTTGAATTTGATAAAATAGACATCATTTTTGAATTCATAATATCAAATATAGCTTAGATCTAATTTTTGGTATTTTTCTGGAAACATTTATTTTTTGATGAATAGTGAAACCACTAAGTGGTAGTTAAAAAACTGAATTTTTCATAAAACTTAATTTTACCGCTTCTGTGAGTGGAATTTCGAAAATCCGAGAGACACGGTTGATGTCAGTAAGTAAAATGTGGTTCAATGAGATGAAAATAATTTTTTGGTGAATAGTAACTTTTTACTTTTTTTTACCACGGTTAAAAGTAAATAGGGCAATTAAGGGTAAAAATGATATTATTATTACCCTAACACATGTCCTAATTCTATTGGACAAGTGTAATTCGACCAAAAACAACCTTAGGAATAAAATATGACCATTTAGGCCCACATGGATTAGATTAGGACATTTATTAGCAATTTATTTAAAGAAGGGTTAAAATAGTCAAAATCAAATTTTAATAAGTAAATCATTTTTAATACGGGGTTATACATAAGATAAATTATACTATAAATATTCATTAGAAAGATAAAAAATTTACTACATAATGGTATTTTATTTGTAATTTTTAGACATTAAATAATTTAATTTATTTATGACACAACGATGATGCAGTAATTATCTTATTAATGAAATATTGACATAATTGATGTTATAAATACCCAAATAAATATAATTTGAGACTTTTTATGAATTACACTAATTTTATAGGTTAATATGAAATGTTAGTATGGATTTAATTAACGTTTTTTGAACTTATCATTCTGTTATTATTTTCACAAAAATCAATTACTAAATAGTGTCAAAATTGACATAAAATAGTTTTTAAAACAAATATTATATTATTAATTGTTATTTTATTCCTAAAAATATAAGGTTCGGCCAAATGACTTATATAAGGTTATATATATTAATAAGAAACAACTTGGGGTTCGTTTGTCTTGATATAATAAGTTTATTAACCATATAGTATAAGAACACAAGAAGACACGGTAAAAGTAAAATTATTTAACTTAATGTTAAATCTAAATGATAAGGATAAAATAGGAACCTAAACTTGTCTAAATTCTATTGGATGAGAGGATTTCGACCCATCCCCACCTTAGACTCAAAATAAATCAATTTGGAGCTATTTAAAACCGAACTTGAATTTATAATAAAATAATATTTTTAGTTATTCCAAAGGTTCCCCTCTCCTCCCTTATAAAAGGGCACCTCCTCCCTCTCCTCCTCACACCAATTTGAGCATTCAAGCTTGGCCAACCCCTGACAAAATATCTTCTCCACTTCCCTAGTATCATCCTAGAGGTCCTGGTCTTCTTAAAAGACCATCCTTAGTTCTTTAAGTGGAGGTTAAGAAAAGGCGCGTCAAAAAGAGGTAATATCCATTACCGATCTTTTTCAATTTCTTTCTTCTTCAACTTATTATTCTTTAGTTGTTTCATGATAAATTAATAACATCAGTATTTATTATATACTGATATGTTATTATAAATATGAAACAACTCTAATTAACCTTCTATCCATCCTACGGAAAAAGGAAATCACCGCGCGTGCATACGTACGGAATACCGTCTCCACGCCGTGGTGTAATCTATTTTCCGCCACCACCTTAATTGGATGGGTATAATGGTGTAATGAGTAACTATATATGATTATTATAAAGGGATATTTATATTTAAATAGTATACATACACTTCAACACACGTTCACGATCATGAGAATGATATCATCACTCGTGCGTACGTACGGACTACCGTCTCCACGACGCGATGAGATTCATTCTCCACATTAACCATTCATGAATGATTATAAAGTATATATGATGAATAATAATGAAATATATGACATGTTAAATCTACTGGATTTATGTATATATATATATGTATTTCATCTGCTTACTTCCATTCAAGACAATAAGGAAAGGAAAACAGCGTTCATGCGTACGTACGGACTACCGTCTCCATGAATGGTGTGTTTCATTTCATTTATCTATCTATTATATATATATATATATACTGAATATATATGATATATAAATCATGTTTTATATTCTGGAAGTAAGTAAATCATGATATAAGTAATAATAATGTCAAGAACAACAAGTCCAAACACCTACGATAAATGAAACGATTTTACCCAAAACGCTTCTTTAACATGCAATTTACAAACGAACGGGTAATATAAAGTCATAAGTGAACCATATATGATATCATAATAATTAATATGATTCTGTAATAAGTTAATGACATTATTTAAATCATTATACAGGAGGTTCGGATACGTACAAAGCATATCGGGCATAAGGTAAGGGAAAATATCACAATCTCATTTTATCCGAGATTGTTTATACTTTGGTATTTACTGGGGTGTATTTTATCATCCACATCCATGTTTCCTCAATATTTAATATTGTTTCAATCCACCTACAATTGTTTAAATCCAATTTTACCCTTCAGTGAGTTTTTAGTAAAAGATATGAAAGGAATATTTTGTCGTTTTTCGTACGAGGTACTTTTTGACTTTTCCGACAAAGTACGGGAAGAATGTTTTTTAACTTATACGACATGAATGGATTTTTAAAAAATTATTTCCAAAAATCTTACTTTAAAAGTTTTCAAGTTTATTTTTAATCAACTTATTTTATTTTAAAATTGTATGACATGTTAAGAAAAGAAAATGTTTTTGAAGTAGAAAGGATATTTTCCTCATGAATGGAGTTCAAGTGTTTTATCAAAATTATTTTCCATCTAAGATAATAAAGGGTTCTGTTTCTATCCCTATTATTACATGGATTTGATTATGTTTTGATGGAAATATTTTTTATGAATTCCTTTATCTTATATGAATTGTTTTATGATGTCATTTTGTTTAAGAATCCCATTTTTATTACATGGGTTATGCTATGATGTATGGTTTATGATTTTGTGGCACACATAAGAATGGTATAATTATGAGATGGGTGGGACCTATATCTCCCTCCAATGCATTGGGTAAAGATTTTATATCTCATGAGATAGACATGGCTGGAATGGTAGGTTATACCGGTTCAGTGAAACAGGACTGAAACGAGGGTGACTCGGTTCAGAAAGGGACTTTGTCCACTAAGATATTCTTGGAAATGAGTCTTGAATAATAAGATATGATTCTCTATGATTATGTGTGTATTCCACAAAGTTTCATGTTTTAAGTTATGATTATTGGGATTTCATTTCACTACTATGATTTATCCCATGTTATGAAATTATGCTCTCTTTTGCAGGTTATGATTTCCAAAATGTTATGTTCTTATGAAAATGATGTGATTGATATTTCTTTTATTTACCCTTACTGAGCATTTGATCTCACCATTTTATGTTTTCTTTTCCCCAGGATATAAAGAAAGGTTTTAGGTAAAAAAAAGTAAGATCTTTAGGGGAGATGTTGAAGATATTTCACCACGATTAGAAGATTATATTCCGAGTTTCCAAAGACACTAAACTATTACGATCCTTGTGTGTGTGTTTTTTTTATGTACTAAGTATTTCGCAAAAGTAATGTAATGTCCATGTACGTCAGGCTTCGGGTCTCTATAGTTGGTATCAAAGGAAAGGTTTAGTCAACCTTTGGAAACTAGGATGTGAGAACGTTAGTGAGATCCATAGAGATATTTCTAAGGTATGTCTAGGGATGTCTCTAAGGACAAGTATACGTATAGGATATAGTCCTAGAACTATGGTAACGATCTTAGAATTAAACCTAAGATGTTAGATATTGAAGGTACTCCCCATTTATTATGTTGTTTCCCCTAGCATGATTTTTTCCTCTCACACTATTCTTTTTGGGTTTTAGACGATGGCTGGAACCCGAAGGAACCGTGTTGATCAATGCAATGGACAATGCAATGATTGTTCTCCTGAACAAACAAATGTTATGGGAGATGGAGTGAAAAATCTTAATTCTATACTTACACAAGCTATGAATCATTCTGGACTTCCAAATGAGAAGAGAAGGGAACAATATTCTATTGAGTCCTTCATGAGGCAACGTCCACCTACTTTCATTGGGTCTTCTGATCCACTTGTTGCAGAACAATGGATCATTACCACTGAAAAGATATTTTCAGTTCTTCAATGTTCTGAACATGATAAAGTCATATTAGCAGTATATCTTTTGGAAGGTGATGCTGATCAATGGTAGAATCTTATCAAGAATACGAGGCCAAGAGATGAAATTGAGTCCATGGAATGGGACGAGTTCAAGAACTTATTTTTCAATAAGTACTTCCCTCGTATTCTTCGAATAAATATGGAGAATGAGTTTCTCGAACTAAAGAAAAAGGATGATGAATCCGTTGGTATATACGAAGTGAATTTTACAAGGCTTGCAAGGTATGCATCTGGATTTATCATCCAACCTGAAAGTAAAGTTGATCGATTCTTCAGTGGATTAAAACCAAATCTTCGAAGGGCATTAGCTATAAGAGACTTCAGTAGCTATGAAGAAATTGTGCGTTGTGCTCTCAAGGTAGAAATGGAATTTGGTATTACTTATCCATCTCATAGTTTTGACAAGAAATGAAAGATGGAGTTCAAGGAGAAATCTCAGAATAATGGTGAAAAGAAGATGAATGTTTCGTTATGCTCAAAGTGTGGAAAGAAGAATGGTGGAGATTGTCTTAAAGGGACTAGAAAATGTTTTAAGTTCGGTAAAGAAGGTCATAGAGCAGCTGAGTGTCGAAGTAATGGAAAAGGGGTTTCTAATGATGGGAATAAAGAAAAGACTGTAGAGAACGCACCACCAACACTTCAATTCTTCAAGTGCAAGGAAATGGGGCATTATGCTAATAAATGCCCTAATCCAAGGGTTAGTGATGATTGACATGAGCAACCACTTAAGGCAAAGGACAAAGGGAAGTGACATGCGATCACTATTGGCGATGTTGAATATGACAACAATGTGGTGGAATGATTAAGTTTTTATGTAATGGGATTCCAAAATAATGTTGTATATAGTATCGTGGAATATTGGAATATTTATGTATTGGTATATTGTGGTTTTCAATGGTACCGGTAACCATGGAATGTGATTAAGATATTTTTTCAAAAAAAGATGATATGCGCATAATGAAGGGATAAGGAGAAAATGAAATGTTTGACAGTATTCATGAGCTCATGATTGATATAAGGACTAAGTGATATCATGGTTTGAGTATATAGAATTTTGAGGATTTTGGTATGTGGAAGGTGTTAACTTTTAACTGTAATCAGGTTTTCACTAAGGTTCAATGGGTATTCAAGAGAATACATGATTAAGGCCTTTGAATGTTTGGAATGTGACCAACAAGATATATCTTATGATATATGGGGATGAATGATGGTATTAAATCTCTGAGAGTGGACTGAAGTATTATGGATAAGCCTAAATATTGGAATGGATTTTGTTGGACATAAGTTAGTATTGTTTTTTTTCGATATTATTGATGGGATATTATAGTAATATAGTTTTAGAAAAAGGATAACCTACAGGACGGGCGACAGCCCATCGCTTCGGACAAGGCTGTGGGAATCGAACCCACAACCGAAGTGCGACTGGCCTTTTTCGCCTACCACTGGCCTACAGGAAGTCCATGTTTAGTAGAAACTAGTTTTATTTTATTAAGAAGTATGATATATGAAGTATAAGTTCATTTTTGGAATCGTATATGATTAACCTCACCAAAGACGGACTTATGTATATTTGATAACTATTGCTAAAATTTTATTTGAAACAGATGGAATGACCCATCATTCTATCACATGATCTATTAACACTTCACGAATAACAAATTCAACTTCATTTCTTTAAGAGATGAAGTGGAAATTGTTCAAAGCACGAACAACAGTAAGATTGTACCAAAATCAAGTAAGTATTTCTTCTAATTCAAATTTTTCAACTTTAGGGAAATGATATTGAAAACCAAAAATGTTGTCATAGTGATCTTATATCTGATGAATCAGATGGTACCCTAGATCATCACAAATCCATGGCTTTGTGATTGTTGGATTTTCCATAGCCATGTTCTCTACCACTCTCTATCAGAACATTATGGTTAGATTTCTCTTCCATATCCATATTTTCACCTATGTTCTCCTATGTGGAAACCCAATGATTAGTTTATTTGGGTAACCGTTACATTTCATACTTTTGTTTTTAAAGATTGGTTTTGGTATTCCTTTTTACAATGTGGGTTTCTATTAAAGAAACTTTCGAATAGTAAACCATTTATAACCCCGACGAATTTCGAGGGCGAAATTCATTTTAAGGGGGGTAGAATGTAACACCCCGAGATTTTATGAAAAATATTCTTTTTAATTTAATTAATGTCTTGTGTTGTACGCTACACCAAAAGTATCTTGATCAACACACATCCTTGACTTGCCTTGCATTACACGCAATCGCGACCTTCCTCGATAGCGTGTGTAGTACGCAATACCGAGTTTCACTAAACAACGATATGCTATTAAAATATTATTAAAACTAGCCGTTATGAATAGTAATAACCACCTTTTAAAATTTTAGAAATTTTAGCTCTCAAAATGGACTTCATTTTTGGATTTGGAGTATCGAATTTAGCCTAAGGTGAAATTTTGGTACTTTCGGATAACTTTCATATTCTGATGAATAGTGAAAATTACTAAATTATAATTAAAAACAACTTTTTTAATCGAAATAATTAATAGTAATAAATTATTAATTTGAGTGGTTTTAAAGTATATTTAGAATATATTTTTACAATTTAATACAATTTTTGTCATTGGATGTAATTTCACATTTAAACCAGTCATAAACAGGTGTCAATCTTTTGATAGTTATTATCTCTTAAGAACACGCTATTTGTTTTGACGACGGGAATTAATTTTTAAATTAATTAATGAAACTGATATGTTTTGAATTTGATAAAATAGACATCATTTTTTAATTCATAATATCAAATATATCTTAGATCTATTTTTTGGTATTTTTCTGGAAACATTTATTTTTTGATGAATAGTGAAACCACTAAGTGGTAGTTAAAAAACTGAATTTTTCATAAAACATAATTTTACTACTTCTATGAGTGGAATTTCGAAAATTTGAGAGACACGGTTTATGTCAGTAAGTAAAATGTGGTTCAATGAGATGAAAATAATTTTTGGTGAATAGTACCTTTTTACTTTTTTTTACCACGGTTAAAAGTAAATAGGGCAATTAAGGGTAAAAATGATATTATTATTACCCTAACACATGTCCTAATTCTATTGGACAAGTGTAATTTGACCAAAAACAACCTTAGGAATAAAATATGACCATTTAGGCCCACATGGATTAGATTAGGACATTTATTATTAATTTATTTAAAGAAGGGTTAAAATAGTTAAAATCAAATTTTAATAAGTAAATCATTTTTAATACGGGGTTATACATAAGATAAATTTGACTATAAATATTAATTAGAAATCTAAAAAATTTCCTACATAATGGTATTTTATTTCTAATTTTTAGACATTAAATAATTTAATTTATTTATGACACAACGATGATGCAGTAATTATCTTATTAATGAAATATTGACATAATTGATGTTATAAATACCCAAATAAATATAATTTGAGACTTTTTATGAATTAAACTAATTTTATAGGTTAATATGTAATGTTAGTATGGATTTAATTAATGTTTTTTTAACTTATCATTCTGTTATGATTTTCACAAAAATCAATTACTAAACAGTGTCAAAATTGACATAAAATAGTTTTTAAAACAAATATTATATTATTAATTGTTATTTTATTCCTAAAAATCTAAGGTTCGGCCAAATTACTTAGATAAGGTTATATATATTAATAATAAACAACTTGGGATTCGTTTGGCTTGATATAGTAAGTTTATTAACCTTATAGTATAAGAACACAAGAAGACACGGTAAAAGTAAAATTATTTAACTTAATGTTAAATCTAAATGATAAGGATAAAATAGGAACCTAAACTTGTCTAAATTCTATTTGATGAGAGGATTTAGACCCATCCCCACCTTAGCCTTGAAATAAATCAATTTGGAGCTATTTAAAACCTAACTTTACTTTATAATAAAATAATATTTTTAGTTATTCCAAAGGTGCCACTCTCCTCCCTTATAAAAGGGCACCTCCTCCCTCTCCTCCTCACACCAATTTGAGCATTCAAGCTCGGCCAACCCCTGACAAAATCTCTTCTCCACTTCCCTAGTATCATCCTAGAGTTCCTGGTCTTCTTAAAAGACCATCCTTAGTTCTTTAAGTGGAGGTTAAGAAAAGGCGCGTCAAAAAGAGGTAATATCCATTACCGATCTTTTTCAATTTCTTTCTTCTTCAACTTCTTATTCTTTAGTTGTTTCATGATAAAGTAATAACATAAGTATTTATTATATACTGATATGTTATTATAAATATTAAACAACTCTAATTAACCTTCTATCCATCCTACGGAAAAAGGAAATCACCGCGCGTGCGTACGTACGGAATACCGTCTCCACGCCGTGGTGTAATCTATTTTCCGCCACCACCTTAATTGTATGGGTATAATGGTGTAATGAGTAACTATATATGATTATTATAAATGGATATTGATACTGAAAGAGTATACATACACTTAAACACAAGTTCACGATCATGAGAATGATATCATCACTCGTGCGTACGTACGGACTACCGTCTCCACGACGCGATGAGATTCATTCTCCACATTAACCATTCATGAATGATTATAAAGTATATATGATGAATAATAATGAAATATATGACATGTTAAATCTACTGGATTTATGTATATATATATATGTATGTCATCTGCTTACTTCCATTCAAGACAATAAGGAAAGGAAAACAGCGTTCATGCGTACGTACGGACTACCATCTCCATGAACTGTGTGTTTCATTTCATTTATCTATCTATTATATATATATATATACTGAATATATATGATATATAAATCATGTTTTATATTCTGGAAGTAAGTAAATCATGATATAAGTAATAATAATGTCAAGAACAACAAGTCCAAACACCTACGATAAATGAAACGATTTTACCCAAAACGCTTCTTTAACATGGAATTTACAAAAGAACGGGTAATATAAAGTCATAAGTGAACCATATATGATATAATAATAATGAATATAATTCTGTAATAAGTTAATGACATTATTTAAATCATTATACAGGAGGTTCGTATACGTACAAAGCATATCGGACATAAGGTAAGGGAAAATATCACAATCTCATTTTATCTGAGATTGTTTATACTTTGGTATTTACTGGGGTGTATTTTATCATCCAAATCCATGTTTCCTCAATATGTAATATTGTTTCAATCCACCTACAATTGTTTAAATCCAATTTTACCCTTCGGTGAGTTTTTAGTAAAAGATATGAAAGGAATCTTTTGTCGTTTTTCGTACGAGGTACTTTTTGACTTTTCCGACAAAGTACGAGAAGAATGTTTTTTTAACTTATACGACATGAATGGGTTTTTAAAACATTATTTCCAAAAATCTTACTTTAAAAGTTTTCAAGTTTATTTTTAATCAACTTATTTTAGTTTAAAATTGTATGACATGTTAAGAAAAGAAAATGTTTTTGAAGTAGAAAGGATATTTTCCTCATGAATGGAGTTCAAGTGTTTTATCAAAATTATTTTCCATCTAAGATAATAAAGGGTTTTATTTCTATCCCTATTATTACATGGATTTGATTATGTTGTGATGGAAATATTTTTTATGAATTCCTTTATCTTATATGAATTGTTTTATGATGTCATGTTGTTTAAGAATCCCATTTTTATTACATGGGTTATGCTATGATGTATGGTTTATGATTTTGTGGCACACATAAGAATGGTATAATTATGAGATGGGTGGGACCTATATCTCCCTCCAATGCATTGGGTAAAGATTTTATATCTCATGAGATAGACATGGCTGGAATGGTAGGTTATACCGGTTCAGTGAAACAGGACTGAAACGAGGGTGACTCGGTTCAGAAAGGGACTTTGTCCACTAAGATAGTCTTGGAAATGATTCTTGACTAATAAGATATGATTCTCTATGATTATGTGTGTATGCCACAAAGTTTCATGTTTTAAGTTATGATTATTGGGATTTCATTTCACTACTATGATTTATCCCATGTTATGAAATTATGCTCTCTTTTGCAGGTTATGATTTCCAAAATGTTATGTTCTTATGAAAATGATGTGATTGATATTTATTTTTTTTACCCTTACTGAGCATTTGAGCTCACCCTTTTATGTTTTCTTTTCCCCAGGATATAAAGAAAGGTTTTAGGTAAAAAAAGGAAGATCTTTATGGGAGATGTTGAAGATCTTTCACCATGATTAGAATATTATATTCTGAGTTTCCAAAGACACTAAACTATTATGATCCTTGTGTGTGTGTTTTTTTTTGTGTACTAAGTATTCCGCAAAAGTAATGTAATGTCTATGTACGTCAGGCTTCGGGTCTCTATAGATTTTGCGTACAAAAACTATCATTCCTCTATTTTTATAGAACCATTTGAAGATTTTTTTAGGCAACCCTACATCTCACTAATTTTTTGGACTGATCCAATTGAGTTAGTACTCATGGGACCAGAGTTGGTGAGAGCTACAACAGAGAAGGTTTAGGTCATCAAAGATTGGATGATGACTGCATAGATTCATAATAAGTCTTATAAGGATTGATGATGGAGACCTCTGGAGTCGAGGAGGGATACCATATATTCCTTAGAGTCTAACCTCAATGTGGATTGAGGAGATTTGGTCACTGTGGAAATCTATCTATGATATTCATGGATCCTTTTCCGATACATTATAGAGTTGTAGAGGTGGCATACTGCTTAGCTCAACCACCACAATTATACTGGGTATATGATGTCTTTCACATGTTACAGCTAAGTAGGTACATGCACGAACCATTGCACATTATCGACTAGGTCAATATGGACATCGAGGATGGATCTAACTTTATAGAGTACCTGGTAGATATCGAGGATTGGAATGAGTAGATCCTTTGTGGATGAGTTATTCCTTTAGTGCATGTCCAGTTGTATCATGGGAATATCCATGAGAGAACATGGGAGCAGGAATCTCAGATTCATGCTCAATACCCACATCTCTTTGTGTAGCCCTTGTTATGGCTTTTTAGGATGTAAATCTCTAAGGTAGGGATAATATAACATCTCCTATTTTCCATGTATTATTTTTGGATATTGTATGAATTATATTCAAGACTATGAACTAAGTCGACATGCGATTCTGAGGCCCAGTGTTCCCAGAATAAATTTAGGAAATATATTAAATATATTAAATATCACGTACACACATTTTTACTAAAAAATTGGAAAAAATCCCAAATGGGAGCACATATAAAAAATCTAAGGGAACCATTGAGTTCAGAATGTGGGTTTTACCCTAGGCGTGATATAATCTTTTTTGGCAAGGGCTATTTGTGGAAAAGTTATTTCGGGCGTAATTAAATAAAATAAATTAAGGGATTAATTTATTTTGTTTTGTTTTCTACACATCAATTTTTTCTCCTTTAAATATATGGTTATAAAATTTCCTCAGGTTTTCTACTCAAACCCTGGAGATTTCAGACAATAGTTGGAGATCTTTTCCTAGAGAACGATGACGGATGGAGATCGAATCATGGATCGTCATGCCAAAAGAGTTGGAAGATCTCATCAATGATGGAAACACAACCGTTCTTCATCAATAATCGATATAAACTCTAGGTAAGGATGTTTTTATTTGTGATTTCCATCCCATTTCTTAATCTTGGATGAATGCAAAACAATTTAAAAACAGAAATGATATGCACATCATCAGTAGAATTAATTTCATGAAATCATTAATTGTAAAAACTGTTTAACCCTCTTCGTTCATCTCTTATACATTAATGAATTGAGGGAAAATGAACAAATCCTGGGGTTTGTTTCTCAATTTTATGGCTTGTGGTTTTCTCCCTCCCTTCTTCTCACATTCATCATGGGCATTTTCTTTTGGCACACAGCTTGATGAATACCAAGTATTCAATCATTGCATGACCATTATTCGGTGAAATAAATCAATACTGCAGGTGCGGTTCACGATCGATGGTGTGGTCGAGAAGAGATGATGGCGGTGGATGATTGGGATTAGAATAGATGTATTTTTGGTTCCCTTTATTCCTAGTTCTTCATGAACGGTGATAGTTTTCTCAAAATAATTGATTTTCAAGCAGTTTCAAACCTGGAATCCTGAGATCAGGTGACTAGAGGCCCATCCAAACCCCAATATATAGGTTCTAGAAAGGGAGGAGGCTTCTTCAAAGAGAAGGATGCATCGTAAGTAGATCTATAAATCATGAGCAATGCAAAATGTAATCTGGAGTTAGACATTTTGTGGCCCCTGGCTATGGCGCTAGGGTTCCATCCAATGTTAAGTATCACACACAATGTGAATCGGTCACATTCCATGTGACCCCTTCCTTGAGGTTGATTCAATAAGGTTTTCCTTATGACTTTTCCATTCCTTCATACTTGGGGGGAGATTGTTGAGTCAATAAGGTTTTCTTATGACTTGACCATTACTTCTTGTTTTGAAAATCACAAACACCTTATCTCAAGGAAAATCTGATTTTACCATGTGTTTTACTTCTATAAGGAAAAATTTCCTTCCCCAAGGAAATTTATCCTTAAAATATTTTTCATTGTTCATTCTTTAGTCTAAGTATAAAACTTGATGCCATATCTAAATCCTCATAATCGTATAATACTTAGATATGAATCATTTTGTTTTTAACTCCGAATTGTGGATACGAACTTTTATGAAGTTCAAATCCGAATTCTGGATACGAACTTTTATGAAGTTCAACTCCAAATTCTAGATACGAACTTTTATGAAGTTCAACTCCGAATTATGGGTACGAACTTTTATGAAGGTCAACTCTGAATTCTAGATACAAACTTTTATGAAGTTTAACTCTGAATTCTGGATATGAACTTTTATGAAGTTCAAATCCGAATTATGGATATGAACTCTCATGAAGTTAAACTCCGAATTATGGTTACAAATTTTCATAAAGTTCAAATAAGAATTCTGGTTATGAATTTTGATTATGAATTATCAGGAATTCTGACTCCGAATTCAGACTACGAATTCCCTGATAAACAGAATCAGAAGATCTATCAATATAGACTCCGAATAATATTTTTCATTAGAATCTGAACTTTTATTTGCTTACACTCAAAATATTTGAGTTTGGTTATATAACCATATTTTTTCTTACACTTGTTTTTGTTATAAAACGATGTCGTACATTCAGTTACTAACTAACCGTTGTTTGAGTGACATGTGTACAGGTCTCTCTGAGATTTAAGGAAAATATGACCATTGGAGGAGGGAGCTGATTGTTAGTGTTGTGCCTATAAATAGGAGCTCATTTGAACGAGCTCAACACTGTTCTATGACTCTAGAGATTACATTTTGTTGAAGTGATTTATAGAGAGAGACTCTCATGCTTAGTACATACTGAACTTCTTGTTCAAATTTGCTTCGTGCAACTCCGATTTTTGTTGTGTACAATCAAGGGCTTCCGGGGATAGGAAGACAGAGGTTCTGACTACCTTAAAGTTCGAGGACTTCCTTGTTGAGGAAGATAGAGGTGTCAACTACCTGAAAGTTGAAAGATTGCAGGGATAGCAAGACAGACTCTGATCTTCGTATCGAGGGCTTACCCTGGTGTGGGTAAGATAGACTTTCTTGAAAGTATAAATCAAGGGACCTTTATCCACGGTTGTTGGATACCATTCTCTTTGGGTTAAAAGATTTACTACTTGTTACTTGTTTTGTTACAAGTTTTCCACTACATTTGTGTTGTTGAGGAAAGTATAACTATCTTATACCTCCTTATACTTGTACTCTGATTTAGTTAGATTCTATATGGTTCAAGGTAGAATCTTCATCTTTGTAAACGTTCATTAAGTTTCATTTTCCAGAACCATCTTTCCGGATTCACATTCTCGGAATCATATTTCCGGAATCAAGCAAGTGTGTAGAACTAGAAGTTTTGTGAATTACCTTATTTAACCTTATTAAACATAACCAAATTTAAAAGTTCCTAAAGAATTTTTAAAGTATAAAATTCACCCCCTACCCTCTTGTATTTTTAGCATCATTAGATACTACATACAGTATCTCTATTATTTAGATCCTACATTTGTTATTATAGAGTATATCATACTCACATACAATCTCAAAAATTGGTATCAGAGGATTGGTTCAATCTGAATTAATCTCATGATTAGATTCAAAAGAGAAATCATCTCATTCTTTTCTTGGAATCAGTTTTTCGGACTCATATAGTTCAGATTCATTTTTTCTTAGAGATACTCTTAGAAATATTTCATCATTTACAAACTTGTTTATACTAACAAGTTTGTGTGGAAATATTTTTCTTTAAGATGACAGGAATCAGTGTTGGTTCCATTGACAATCTCAATCTAACTAGACCACCTATCTTTGATGGAAATGATTATGAATATTGGATAGATCACATGAAGACATTAGTTATCAACACTGGAGTAGATAATTTTGTTATGCTTGCTGAAGGATACAAAATCCCTGATAAAGAAGTTAGTACCTTTACAAATCAAGAAAAGCATGAATATCAATTGTATTATAAGGTGAAAAATACTTTTCTTTTCTCCATGACTAGAAATATATATATCCAAATTTCATCTTGTGAAGAAGTAAATTATATTTGGAAGAAACTTGAATTTACACACTTTGGAACTTCCAAAGTTATTGAAACTAGAAGAGCCATGCTCAGAGCTGAATATCATGGTTTTTTCTTTCCTTATGGAGAACCCATATATAAGGTTCAACAAAGATTCATGACTATTGTGAATAGTTTACAATCAATGGGTGATAAAGGATTAGATGATGAATCTCTTGTTGATAAGATCATAGACATCATGTCCAATGAGTGGGAATCCAAGAGAACAACTATTGATGAAAATAGGAAGGTTACTTAGATTTCTCTTGATAAAATTTTTAGAACTCTTCTTCAACATGAAACCAGAATGAAGAGAGATGATGATAACATAAAGAAGAAGAATGGTAATGGCAGTGTTTCTTTTACTACAACTTCAACATATGAAAGCCAAAAATACCGAGAGAGTTACTAGATCTAAGTCTAAGAAGGTTGTTATACAATCTGAATCTAGTGGAATTGAATCTTCAGAGAATGAGTTAGAAAATCTTGCTTGAAGGATGAACAAGATAGCTGGACAGAAAAAATTTCAATCCAGATATAAGAAGAAATAAAGGAAAGATAAGAAAGATTCAAAAGTTACTTGTTATGAATGAAAGAGAGTTGTACATATAAGACCTAATTGTCCTATGCTTAAGAGAAAAGGGAGAAAAGAAAATCATTCAGAGAGAAACAGAAAGAAGTACTACAAGGCTAAATCTAAGAAAGTCTTGAAAGCTAATGACACCTGGAGTTCCAGTGGTGGTGACTCTTCAGATGAATCATCAGATTACGAATCTTCTGGATAGAAGAATATTGGTTTAATAGCCAGACTACCTATTGATAATCATTTTTTTATGGATAAGGTACACAATGCTGAATCAATCACCAATGTTTCTTTAAATACAAACTATAGTGATAATAGATATTATAACTCTTCTGGTGATGAATCTTCTTCTGATGAAGATAATACTTTACCTACCTATGAAGAAGTTTTTAGGTTTGCCAAATTTCTTGATATTGAGAACTCAAAACTCATGAAAAATCTTGATAAGGAAAATTCTAGGAATATTATTCTTACTAAGGAAAAATCAGATCTTTCAAAATATCTTGATAAGAAAAATGTAGATTTTGAAAGTATTTAAAAAAATCTTGAGGAAGTAAATTCTGAGAATGATAAACTTTCTAATGAACTAGAAAACGTAATTTCTAAGAAAAAAGTTTTCGAGCCTAACTCTAGTTCTAAATAAAATTCTTTTGAAGACAAGAATTTAGTTATCAAACTAAAATCTGAAATTTTTTCCTTAAGGAAGTGTTTGTCAAACTTTTCCTTAGGTAAGGAAAATTTTGATAAAATGTATTCACAAATCCAACCTCTAAGGAATAGTTCTGGTTTTGGTTATACTGGTTCTAAACTAATTTTAAGTAACAATTATTTTGTTCCTCAAAGTTCCCCATTCTGTACTAAGTGCCAGTGTGGTGGGAATTGGGAAAAAAATTGTTCTCTAAACAAAACTCAGTCACTAGGATTTCATAAAGCCTATTTTTATAAAAATATGTGGGTGCCTAAAATTTTACTTTCTGATATTTCTGGATCCAAGAAAGTCTGGATTTCGAAAACCTAACTTTTTCTTATTTTTAGGAAAATAGAGAGAGTGACAAGAGTAATACATGGTACATGGATAGTGGATGTTCCTGGAATATGACTGGTAATAAAAACAATTTTGAAAATATTATCAAGATGAAAGGAGGGAACGTAAATTTCGGAGATAATGCTCAGGGAGAAATTATTGTTATAGGTAATATCGTTCTTCTTGGAAAAACATTGATTTCAAATGTTTTGTTTGTTAAGGGTCTTAAGAACAACCTCATTATCATAAGACAATTATGTGACGAAGGTTGTCTTGTAAATTTTAGGAATGATAAGTGCTTAGTACACAATTCCAAGGAAGATTTTATTCTTTCTACCCATAGGCAAGAGAATGTATACACACTAAACCTAGAAGACCTTAGAATCCAAGATCTACCTTGCCTTAGTACAATGGAGGATCATTCCTGGTTGTGGCATAGAAGGTTAGGACACTGTAACCTTAGGAAATTATGCAAACTTTCTAAGAAAAGATTAGTTAAGGATCTACCGAAGCTTAGATTTGATTCTTCAAAAGTTTGTGATTTTTTTCAATATGGAAAGAAACATAAATCAAGTTTTAAATCAGTCAGTGAAGTCAAAACTACTAATGCATTACAGTTATTTCATATGGATCTTTTTGGTCCTACACAAACCAGAAGCATTGGGGGAAAGTATTATGTATTTTTCTTTGTTGATGATTACACTAGATTTACATGGGTCTATTTTCTAGCAAATAATTATGAAGCTTTTTTGTATTTAAAAATTTTTAGAGCCCAAGTTAAAAATGAGAAAAACCTTCCATTGAAAACTATTCATAGTGATCATGGTGGAGAATTTCAAAATTCTAATTTTGAAACTTTTTGTAGTAAAAAAGTTATCACTCACAATTTCTCAGCACCCAGAACTCCTCAACAAAATGGTGTTGTTGAAAGAATAAATAGAATTCTTCAAGAGATAAGAAGAACCATGTTGTGTGAGTATTCTTTAGACAAACATTTTTGGGCTGAAGCTGTAAGTACTACTTTTTATACTATAAATTGAGTTTTAATCAGACCATTTCTTAATAAAACCCCTTATGAGTTATGGAATGGTAGAAAAACTAGACTTTCCTACTTCAAAGTTTTTGGTTTCAAGGTGTTCATTCTGTACACTAAAGATAATTTACATAAATTTGCACCAAAATATAATAAAGGAATTTTCTTAGGCTACAAGAAATAGTACATGTGAAATTTGATGTAACTAATCCTTTTATTTTTAAACAACCGCAACCTATATCATCGGATGTGTTTTCAAAAAATGATTATCAACCAATGATAGAAGATCCTTCTGATAAGGAAAATTTCCAATAAAATATTTCTGAAACATTTACCCCAGAAGACTTCTTACCCTATGTTGATGAACAGGATTTACAAAACCCAAATCAGGTGTTTCTTAAGAATCATCCCAGTGATAGTATCATTGGTGATGTGAATCAACCTATAAGGACTAGAAGTTCCTTATGAAATGAAATATAAAATATAGCATTCCTTTCCCAATTAGAACCAAAAAGCACTTATAAATCTTTAGGTGATGATGATTGGATAAAAGCTATGTAAGATGAGCTAAATGAATTTGAAATTAATAAATTCTGGACCTTGGTTGAAAGACCTAAGGAAACTTCTGTTATTGGAGTAAAATGGGTCTTCATAAAAAAGTGTGATGAAAATTGAATCATAGTAAGAAATAAAGCTAGATTAGTTGGTAAATGCTATAATCAACAAGAGGGGATAGACTATGAAGAAACCTATGCTCTAGTATCTAGACTTGAATCTATTTGTATCTGACTTGCCTTTGCAGCATACTTCAATTTCAAACTTTTTCAAATGGATTTGAAATGTTCTTTCCTTAATGGTTATGTTCAAGAGGAAGTTTTTGTAGAACAACCTCTTGGTTTTGAAGATACAAAACATCCTGGTCATATTTTTAGACTTACCAAAGCTTTTTATGTACTTAAGCTAGCCCCTAGAGCCTGGTATGATAGACTTACAGGATTTTTTGATTCAAAATGATTATGTTAAGGGAAATTCAGATCCAACCCTTTTTATAAAGAAAGATAAGAAAAATGTTTTGATTGTTCAAATTTATGTTGATGACATTATATTTGGTTCAACTCAGCAATCGTTAACTGATTCCTTTGTGGATCTAATGAAATTTGAGTTTGAAATGAGTATGATGGGCAAGTTAACATTTTTCCTTGGTTTTCAAATTTCTCAAAAACCAGAAGGAATCTATATATCCCAACATAAGTATATTAAAGATCTTCTTAAAAAGTATGGATATGGCAACACTAAGAGTATTAGTACTCCTATTGGTACCTCAAACTCACTTGATCTTGATGAAGCTGGGAAACCAGTAGATCAAACATCTTTTAGAGGTATGATAGGAAGTTTACTTTACTTGATATCTAGTTATCCAGACTTAATGTTTTCAGTATGCTTATGTGAAAGATATCAATACAATCCTAAGGAATATCATTTAAAGGCAGTGAAAATAATTTTTCTCTACTTAAAGGGAACCATGGATTTAGGACTCTTTTATACTTCTGGAAATGATTTTATTTTGAAATTTTTTTCAGATGCTGACTTTGGTGGGTGTATAATAGATAGAAAGAGTACATCCGGAACTTGTAATTTATTAGAAGATTCATTAGTTTCTTGGTCATGCAAGAAGCAACACTCAGTATAACTTTCCACTGCTGAAGCTGAATATGTAGTAGTTGGAAGTTGTTGTGCTCAAGTGTTTTGGATACAACACACACTCACAGACTATGGTATGAGTTTTACCAAAACTCAAATCTTGTGTAATAATACTAGTTCCATTTCCCTTAGTAAAAACCTTTCACATCACTCTCATTCAAAAAACATAGATATTAGGCATCACTTTCTTAGGGATCACACAAAAAAAGGAGATATCATTCTTCAATTTATTGGAATGCAAGATCAACTTGCTGATATTTTCACAAAATATTTACCTTCTGATAGATTTGAATACATTAAACAGAAGTTAGGAATGATAACCATAAGGTAATATTCCTTAGTAACTATCTGTTGAATCAATATCATTACATTAATAAACTCCTTTTCATAGGGGGAGTACATTTGTTTGTTTTTGTAATGAAAATTTCCATAGTTAGTTCTTCAAATTTTTTGTAATGAAAATTTGCGTACTCAAATTTTCATAATGGGAATTTTCATACTCAAATTTTCGTAAGGGAAATTTCTATACTAAAAATTTTCGTAATGGAAATTTTCTTACTCAAATTTTCATAATGGGAATTTTTGTACTCAAAATTGTTCTAATGGAATTTTCATACTCAAATTATTTAATAAAATTTTTGTTCTTAGATTTTCGTAATCAGTATCTCGTAGTCAATTGTGTTTAAATCTAAAATTCTTCAAGAAGAATATCACTTACTATGAATAACCTTCCTAGAAATCTGAAAGGTATGATTATTTCTTGAGATTTTGTAATCACCTTTTACTTGCCGGTATTTTATTTTGTCTTTTAAAATTTCTTGGATTCTAGTTTCCTTAAATATGAATGTTTTTTTTAAAACCTCAAAATATCGGATCCTACCCAATTTTTCCTTGCGACTATCGTATCAATTGTTAGATCTGATCAAAAGGTTTTTTAACCATTGGATTGGAATTGGAAGATGAAACGTTACCTCTATTGTCTATATAAAGGACCCCTGAAGGGTTGTCCCACATCGGTTTTCAAATCTTTTGCATGTCAAAGCTCTGCCTCAGTTAAAAAGCTCATTCCAAACTTTTTAAAGTCTTTCTCTAATCCGAATGTCTAGAGAAGCTCCTTCTCAAGAGATGGCTACTGTCAAGATGATTACAGAGTGTCAAATATACAGGGAGAGGTTGGTGCATCCGAACTTCTTCAAATATGATTCTATTACTTCAAAGAATATCAAAATTAATGGATGGGAGAGCATGTGCATATCAAAGCCAGGTGCTCAAGACTTGGTGTATCCGGATCTTCTCATATAATTTTATGAGTCAGTTTCATTCTTTAAGGAAAAATGCCGATAAAAATTTTCCTTCAAGAGTTATGGAAAAACATATAAACTTTCATACACCAAGGCTGCTAGCCTGGTGGGGCTGTCTTATGAAGGGGAAGCCGAGTTTTGTTCCCACAAGCTGCCAGATGTTCAAGGAAGTTTTATCAAGGTGAAGGCTTTGGAATGTCTTGGACTTTTAAATGTCAAGACCGCAAAGATTACTCACTTATCTACCAACAATCGGATCCTGGAGTTATGGGTTCAAGGTTTTATCGTACCGAGAAAGGGTGACAAGGACACCTTGAAGAAAAGTGATATGTATATCTTGGAATTTTTGGTAAATATAAGGAAAATCAATCTGATGAGGCATATTCTCATTACGATAGAGAATATCAAGAATGGGAATTTGAGAGCACATATTATCTTGTATTCTGCCCTACTCTCCAAGTTGATTGTTCAATGTCTTGAGTCCTTCATGATTACTTGTAGTTCTAAGCCGAGGAATTGAAAAGTTATGTTAGTAAGTGATGATACTTTGAAAAGTATGAATATTGGTTTTTCTAAATATTCAGGGGAGTTTTATGATCTACCAATGGAAGAAGCAGAAGATGTTCTGAAAAAATGCAGAAGAGGCTGAACCGACCAAGAAGGCTAGAAAGAAGAGAAATCTGAAAGAAGAGGAAGAAGCAGAGAAAACACCTAAGGCCAAAGAAACTCAATCTGCACCTCTTAAACCCAAGAAGGATAAATCTTATCCTGATGAGGTTGTAGCAAAATGGAGGGAGGATAAAAAGAATAGAAAACAGGGGAGCCACAGTTCGGTTTGGATCTTCCTGAGGCTAAGGCCTTGAAAGAGTCAACTGCTGAAGAGCTTGAGAAGCAAGCCAAAGAGAAGAAGCTTAAGAAGAAAATGTCTGAGGCTGAGATTGTGCAATCTCTTTTGAAGGCTACAGAAGTAGCATCTAAGAATATTCATGTTCCAAAATCATTCTTAGTTGAACCCTTACCTGAGACTCCGGGAAAGAACTTCTTCACACCGGAAAAATTTAAAGAAAAACTTGTTGAAGAAGTGAAAGAGGTGGAAGAAGTAAAATAAGTGCAAGAAGATGAAAGCGGTGATGTGACAACTAATCTGATAAAGAAAGTTGAATACTTTCATGAGAAAGAAAGTGCATCCGAAAAATTTTCAATCCAGACTTCTCAAGCCGGATCTTCGAAACTTGTTACTCCTAAAATGGATGAGAAGGCTGAAGAGGAAGTGAACAAGTCATCTGAGGAAGAGATTCATAATCATGACTTAATTCATTCAGAAGATTTTGAGGAAGGAGATGAGAAATAAAAAATTGATGAAGATGAGATTGTTCAATTGTCTGAAAGTAAGCATGAGTCTCCAGATGAAGAAGCTGTTCCGAAAACCATTAAGGGGAAACAAGTGGTTGTTGATACCCCAACCAAAGAAATTTTAAGAAAGAAGGAAGCTGGTGCATCTTCTAAGAGGAAGTTGGTCGAGCTACAGGAAGAACCATCACCAATAAAAGTGTCAGATTCGGAATCATCAGCTCTGGGACATGATTTTGTCATTCAATCTCTAAAGATTCTTGTTGACACCATTCTGATCTTTCCAACCATTGACTCCAGATGTCAAATGATCCAATATATCATGAATCAGAAATCAGATTCTATATCCATGGTGATAGATAGGTGAATAAAGATTGAGGCTGATTACAAGAATTTCCTTATCAACTATGAAGCCCACAGAAAATCTTGTAAGAAAATGGTCAGCTGGTCGAAGAATATTGTTTAATATATGAGAGAGCTTGATGACTTTCAAAATGATGTTAAGGAAAACTTTGACACTCAAGACAGAAAAACCAAATATCTAACAAATAGATTTGAGAAAAAGATAACTCTTGAGCATAATACCCGGATTCAGGATGTCAAGGATCTGAATGGGAAGTTGAATTATGTTGTCCAAAGTTGGAAAATAGAAAGAGATCTTCGGATTGAAATTGAAGAGAGGTTAGTGAAGCAAGATGACTTGTTGAAAGCTCAGGAAGATGCTCTGAAGGATTAGGATGATAGGATCAAAGCCGTATAGAAACACATAGAGGAAGATCAAAAGGAGCTAAAGAAGCTGAAGACCATATTAAAGAAGTTGATACCCAAGGACAAGGAAGAAAAATAGACCCGATCCGATCTTTTTTTGCATCTTTCCTTGTACAAATTCTTCCTATTTTAATGAAATTTTTGGTTTCTTGTTTTTGTTTGCATGTTTTTTACTAATATTTTAGGTACTATAATTTCCTTTCCATTCCCTCAAATTCTTTTTGAAAATCACAAAGGGAGAGAAAGGAAAAATAATACTAAGTAAAGAATAAATATCCCTAAGTAAGGGGGAGTTTTATCTAAAGGGGAGTTTTCCATAACAGAGATTTCTGTACTCAAGATAAATCTCATTCCAGAAATCTAGAATATGATCCTTAGTGTTCCAAAGACTAGGGGGAGTTAGTCGTATTCATCTTTTCCAATGTGAAAAGGGAGATAAGTTTTATTTTCAATGTCTAGAAAAATTTTCAAATTCCTTTTATTCTTTTTCGAAAGAATGTTTGTGCTTTCCAAAAAGGGGGAGATTATTGAGTCAATAAGTTTTTCCTTATGAATTTTTCATTCCTTCATACTTGGGGTAGATTGTTGAGTCAATAAGTTTTCCTTATGACTTGACCATTCCTTCTTGTTTTGAAAATCACAAACACCTTATCTCAAGGCAAATCTGATTTTACCCTGTGTTTTACTTCTATACGTAAAAATTTTCTTCCCCAAGGAAATTTATCCTTACCATATTTTTCATTGTTCATTTTTCAGTCTAAGTATAAAACTTGGTGTCATATCTAAATCCTTGGAATCATATAATATATAGACATGAAGCATTTTGTTTTCAACTCCGAATTCTAGATATGAACTTTTATTAAGTTCAACTCTGAATTTTGGATACGAACTTTTATGAAGTTCAACTCTAAATTCTGGATACAAACTTTTATGAAGTTCAACTCCGAATTCTGGATACAAAATTTTATGAAGTTCAACTCCGAATTCTGGATACAAACTTTTATGAAGTTCAACTCTGAATTCTGGACACAAAATTTTATGAAGTTAAAATCCGAATTATGGATACAAATTCTCATGAAGTTCAACTCCGAATTCTGGTTACGAACTTTCATAAAGTTCAATTATGAATTCTGGTTACAAATTCTGATTACGAATTCTCATGAATTCTGATTCTGAATTCAGACTACAAATTCCCTGATAATTAGTATTTGAATATCTATCAATATACACTCCGAATAATCTTTTTCATTAGACTCTGAACTTTTATTTGCTTACACTCCGAATATTTGAGTTTGGTTATATAACCATATTTTTGCTTACACTTGTTTTTTTTATAAAACGATGTCGTACATACTGTTACTAACTAACCGTTGTTTGAGTGACACATGTACAGGTACCTCCGAGATTTAAGAAAATATGACCGTTGGAGGAGGGAGCCTACCGTTGGTGTTGTGCCTTTAAATAGGAGCTCATTTGAACGAGCTCAACACTGTTCTATGACTCTAGATATTGCATGTTGTTGAAGTGATTTCTAGAGAGAGACTCTCATGCCTAGTGCGTACTGAACTTCTTTTTCATATTTGATTTTTTCGACTCCAATTGTTGCTGTATACAATCGAGAGCTTCCAGTGATAGGAAGACCAGAGGTGCCGACTACCTTAAAGTGTGAGGACTTCCTTGCTAAGGAAGATAGAGGTGCCGACTACCTGAAATATGAGGGCTTGTGGGGATAGAAAGACAGGCTTCGATCTTTGTATCGAGGCCTTACCCTGGTGTGGGTAAGACAGAATTTCTTGAAAGTATAAATCAAGGGACCTTTATCCAAGGTTGTTGGATACCCTTCTCTTTGGGTTAAAATATTTACTACTTGTTACTTGTTTTGTTACAAGTTTTCTGATGCAATTGTATTGTTGAGGAAAGTATAACTATCTTATACTTCCTTATACTTGTACTCTGATTTAGTTAGATTCTATACGCTTTAAGGTAGAATCTTCATCTTTGTAAACTTTCAATAAGTTTCATTTTCTGTAACCATCTTTCCGGTTTCACATTCTCTGAATCATATTTCCGGAATCAAGCTAGTGTGTAAAACTAGAGGTTTTGTGAATTACCTTCTTTAACCTTATTAAACATAACCAACTGTAAAATTTCCTAAAGAATTTTTAAAGTATACAATTCACCCCCCCCCCCCCTCTTCTATTTTGAGCATCATTAGATACTACATATAGTATCTCTATTATTTCAATCCTAAATTTGGTATTATAGAGTATATCATACTCACATACCATCTCAACATGAGGCACATCATATAATTAGGAGAGTACACAGTCATGAGAAAAAGTACATAGCTAGGTAGCACACCATGTACTTGGACACAGACATAGCTTGGAATACACTGGCCGGTACATGGATACAACCATTGTGCACGGACACAGCTAGGCAACATGAGCAGGATACAATGTGTCTCTACATGTCGTATACTTTCTATACACACCATATATATGGAAAATTATATGTCATGTGAGGCTCATACACATTGGAGGGTTGGGGATAGATGGACACACCATGTGAAGTGGGCAAGGATCTGTTAGAGAGCACTGAGAGGGGGTGAATCATTAATATACTATTTTTACAAATTCTTTAACTTTTTATTCAACCTCTATGACTAATTAATGTCTTGATCCATTGTTTTTAATAATCATCCTCACCCTACAAGCAATAAGAAACAAAGAAAATAAATCACATAGGTTTTTACAAGGTTCGGTACAAAGACCTACTCCTTTTCATGTTGGTTAGACCCCCCCCCCCACAAATACGGATTCTACACTATATCAGAAGGTGATTGCAATATTAATTGGTTATACCCCCCCCCCCCCAATTATAAACTATTTATACCCCCAGTTCCAATAAACCTTTAATAGTTGGTTAGACCCCCCAACTACACATTCTTCATAGTGATTGGTTAGACCCCCCAATCATAATCTTAAACAACATGTTAGACCCCCCAGATGTAGCCTTAAACTTTATATGATTGATACACTATATAAAGATCAATTGAAGATTCTACTCGACAAGCTTGTTGAATCACAAAGGCTTGTGTACACTTTTAAGTTCCTTTGCACATATGTTGTACTTTCTCAAATAATATCTTATCACTAATTATAACCAGGTACCTCACTACAAAACTGCTTGGGAAAGAATTATTTCTTCTATTGAAGACACATCCTCTCAAAACACAGAAAACTCATATACATAAATCTTCTGAAACTCTGATAGAAATATTTTTCTGGCTTCAATTTCAAATATATTTTTCCTCAAAAACACATTTTTTGCTATTTGATACTCAATGCATGTGTTTTTATGGATGCTTGCATATACTTAATAAATTTTTTCTCATTGTAAGTATCCTTTCTCAAAACCTTCATACAATATATATGAACAAACACTCTCACCCTTATTGTGCAATCATATTTTCACACACACATTTTCTCAAACATTCACGCACACAAAATTGATGCATGAAAATACTATCAAATCCTTTGAAAAATAGTGTGTGAGTTCTTTGTTTCTTCACGCAAGAAAAATGGGTAACACATTATGTGCTAACCAAATTGATTCGTGAAACCAGTTTCATCGTGAAGAAATCTGAGTGAGAAAAGAACATGTCGAATACTTGTGGGTTATGGTCTACTTTACGCGAACAGAAGAGGTATGGAAACCTTTGCGAACCAGAGAGATTCACTGTGGAGTAAATTCTTCTAGAAAATGAAGTTCTCTCAAAACTCAGTAGTAGAAACTAAATGTCTCAAATGGTATTTATAGGCATCTTTCCACCGAAAATTACCGTGAGCACCACCCGCTTCCCATCACTTCCTAGCACTACCCCATGTCGGGTCCTTCTCCTCCCCCTTATTATCCCGCAAAGTGGTTTCTCTACTACACATGTACCTCACGTAGGTGTTCTTCTTGTGATAGATCTCCCTCAGCTACGACCTTCCCATGCTAGCCGTCTTAGGGTCTTGATCTTGACTGCGCACAGTGGTGTTTCTCCCCTTATCTAGCTGGAATGGGTTGGTTATTTTTAAATGTACACATTAAAAAAATTAACCAATTTAAAATACAAACAACTCAAAATTTAATCACAAATATAAACTCCCATCATGCATGGACTCTTCTGCAAATATCATATCCTACTCCCCTCATGCATGGCCTCTTCTACAAATATCATATCCTTCTCATGCATAGCATCTTCTTATTTTTACTCCATTCACTATTGTAAACATTATTGCAACTCGAATGATCAATGACACATGTTCTTCAGAAATAAAAACCATCTTGGAAATCATCATATTTATAACTTTAAAACATATTAAAATCCTTCACCAAACACTAATTTTACAATAAATACAATTCTCTAGACACTTCAATCTCCCCCTTTTTGTTTTTTTTGAATACTCAAATGATGTTAATATGTTTAATTTTTTTTCTCCCCTTATTGGAAATGAATAAAAAGGGTAATTTAGGAGTTCAAACTTCAAACAAATTCTTTCACCACTTAAATTTTTAGCTAAAAGAAACCTCACTCAACAAAAGAAATAATATTTTAGTTAATCAACTATAAGTCTATGTGGGAAATCCCAATGTAGAAAACAAGAGAGATTTCACCTAAGCAACAAAGATATTCAAATATTATAATGTGATACAATTCTCAAACTTATTTCAATAACCTATTCATAGGGAAAAATTTAAAAAATATTTCTAAGATATTCGCTACACGTATCTCAACAAACAAATCAGAAGGTTCGGGTTTAAAAAAATAGATTCCCCTTTTGAATTTAGATTAAAAATTGGAGAGTGGTCATTATTTTCACAAGATTTTGAATATTTTAAAGCTTCACATCATCTATGATACCCCTCAAGGGATGAATCCATATCCTTCGATTCCCTGCATGTTAGTATAAGGGAATTTATATAAGGAAATAAGGAGAAACTTGTTATTTCCTTATAAATAGAACTTAGGTTGAGAGTTGCCTCTCAACCTTGATTTTCCCTTATTCCTTTTAAAATCATATTTGGAAGAGTTATCTTTCATCTCTTGGGTTGTTAGAAGTATTATGCAATGTTCTGTGTCATGCCCAATTTGTCCAAACCTTTCACACTTCCGAATTTTCAAGTCATAATATATAGATGACTCCTCATAAACATTAAATTCTTCATATGTTACCAATTGTTCTTCCTTTTCTTTGACAAGCTTCTGATCTTTTTCAAATTGATTCTTCTTCTCACACAATTCACTGGTGACTATATCTTTCTTCACTATCTGAATTTTCTTCTCATATTCATTATGAGGAATATCACTTGATAAAAAAATATTTATTATCTTTATGACCTTCTTGACCACATCATCTACAAACTTCATTCAAAAATTCATTTAAGTTTTGCATTGACAATTTAGATGAAGTCTTGATCACCGAATTATCTTTAAAATAATATTATCTCATATAATCAGTATTTATTCCTCTTGATTCATGCCTTATTCTTGGTATTGACATGTTATACCATCATGAATAATATTTATGAAAAAACACTCCACAAAACCAACAGTACCCTCTAGAACTTGATCTTCTAGACTGATAGAAATTCATCTCTAAAAATTGTAGTTGTTTATTTTTCACTGACTATGGATGTATCTTCTTAGAATGAAATCTTATGGATGAATTTGTATATTCTTTCTATGTGGAAATTTTTTTCTCATTTGTTCTTTTAGGCTAGTTTGATTCAGTCTTGTATTTTAGAACAGCATTTTTATAAATACCAAAAGTACATTGAGATTCATTTGGTTTAGAATCAACATTTTTCTCTATAGATTTAGAAGATTCACCCATAATCTCAACAGATTTGGTGAAGTCTTATTTTATATTATTCAAGTCTCTTTAATCTATAAGGCATGTAGATTTTTTTTAAGATACTTTTTCCTCTTTATCAACAAGTATTTCTTCAATATCTTTCACCATTTTCTCAAATTCAACTAATTTTAAACAATTTTGTTTATTCTCTTCAAAAAATATTGATTCTTCCTTGTACATATATTTCTTACCAATGGTTTTAAGTTTTCTTTCTAGCTCATCTATATTTATCTTATTTTCTCTTATATCATTAAGATTGATCTCCTCTTTCTTGACACATTCTTTATTCTCAAAGGAGATCTTGTTAATTTCTTTCTTTAGTATTTTATTTTCCTTCTTGAGTTGTATATTTTCAATAAGAGTAGATTCCATATTTTCTTTTAGCATCCATTCTAAATCAGTTCTTTCATCACCTTCAAATGGGTCTTTAGATTTTTTAGATTTACCCATAAAGCACATTTGATTCTTAGAATATCTACCATCTTCTAACTCAAAATTTGATAATGTAAATTCATCTATTTATCTACTCATCATATTTCTTTTCTTGAAAGTAAACCTCTTCTTATGTTTATTCCACTTCTTTTTCTCATATTTCTTATCCTCTTCATCTGATTTAGTATCATAAGCCTTCTTCTTTGAATAATTACCAATAAAATGAACAATGTTATGACAATTTCATCACTTTGGTGATTGTTTTCTATTTTCTTTCCATATTACCCTATTGAACATTCTTATAAACAAGGCCATTATTTTTTTTATAGTCTTGTTCAGCTTCTTCATCATTAGAATCACTTGATTCTGGTTCTTCTTTGATTTTAGTTTTACCTTTTATCATGTCTTCAAAGGCCATCTAATCTCTTTACCTTTTCTTAAATTCTGGAACTTTTCTCATTTCATAAGATATGATAGTAATATGAATTTCATCCAATGATAGATATTATCTCTCTTCAAGTGAAGAAATATTTGATTCAAATGTATATGAGAAATTTCTCATAAGATTTTTCAAAATTTTAGAATCATCCAGCTTCTCTCCAAAACCTCTGATATTGTTGATAATTCTATTTATTATTGTAAAGTATTCATCAATGCTCTCATCATCAGCCATTTTAATATCTTCAAACTTTCTTCTCAAGATTTGTAACTTGGATTCTCTGACTTTAAGATTTACTTTATAACTACTTCTCAATTTATCCAAGATCTCCCTGGCAGTTTGGAGACCCATCACTTTAGTGTAAACTTTTTCAGATAAAGCCATCAAGATTGCATTCTGATCCTTGCCATCAACTTCCATATTTCTCTTATCAGCTTGAGTCATAGAAACATTTTCATTAATTTGAGGGAAACCCACTATTTCTACATATCTCACTTCTAAGACAAGAGATATAAGATAAAGAAGCATTATATTCCTCCAACTATGGTAATTTATTCCATCAAAAGTAGGAACTCCTCGGCAGCTCATGGAATTCAAATTATCTATTCTTAAAAAAATTCTAGATATACATAGGATACCTTGTGCTACGGTACCAATTGAAGTGTCCAAAAATCAATTAGATACCACTGAGAGGGGAGTGAATTAGTGGTATACAATTTTTGAAAATTCTTTAACTTTTGATTCAGCCTTTATGACTGATTAAATTCTTGATCACTTATCTTTAATACTATGCCTCTCTCTGCAAGAAAAAAAAATAAAGAAAACACATCACATAGGGATTTACAAGGTTCGTTACAAAGAACTAATCCTTGTCATGTTGGTTAGACCCACCAACACAGATTCTCCACTATATCAGAAGGTGATTACAACAGTAATTGGTTAGACCTCCAAATAAAAATCTGATTATACCCCTAGTTCCAATCATCCTTCAATAGTTGGTTAGACCCCCCAACTACACCTTCTTCACAGTGATTGGTTAGACCCACCCATAACAATATTCATCAACTGGTTAGACCCCCCAGCTACTGTAACACCCCAAGATTTCATAGTAATTTATTTTCCTTAAATTAATTCAATAGCTTGCGCTATACGTAACACTGAGTTTGAGTGCACCACGAATGACCAAACTAGACGTTCAAAAAAATAGTTATGAATAGTATTGACTAAATTTTGAATTTTATATACTTCATATAATTTTAACATCCATATTATTTGTTTTTTAGACATAATATAAGAACAAATTCAATTTTTTAGATAAAAGAAATATATTTTAAAAATTTGCAATTTTACTGCCTTTTAATTGTGAACCCTTTTTAAATCCAATATTTGATACTTTTATATATTCAATTTTACAAAATAAACTTTTTATTTAGAATAGGGACATAAAAATTTAGTTTGGATAAATTTTCGGTGCTTTTCAGATTACTTTCATATTTTGATGAATAGTGAAAAATACTAAATTTTAATTGAAAACAACTTTTTTAATCAAAATAATTTATAGTGTTAAATTATAAATTTGAATGGTTTTGAAGTATAATTAGATTATTTTTTTATCATTTAATACATTTTTTCTCATTGTAAGTAATTTTACATTTAAATTGGACATAGACACATATCAATCTTTTGATAGTTTTTACTTCTCAAAAACCTGCTTTTGGGTTTTGGCAACGGGAATATTTTTTTAAATTAATTAATACAATTTCTATGTTTTGAATTTTATAAAATAGAAAACATTTTTGAATTTGGAATATCAAAATTACATTTGGTTGAATTTTTGGTATTTTTCTAAAAACTTTCAATTTTTGATGAATAGTGAAAAACACTGCGTTATTGTTTAAAGCTGACTTTTTATTTAAATAATTATTTTTAATTTAGATTTATTTTAAAGTAAAAATAGATACATAATACCTATATTATTTCAATGTAATTCATTTAATTCATTTTATAATAATATTAGATATATAAAATTTTATTGAACTTTTTACTGTCTTTTACACACCTTCTAGGCACATTTGCAAATTTGTATAAAACATAATTTTACCACTTCTGTGAATTGAATTTCAAAAATTCGAGAGAAAAGATTTACATTAGTAAGTAAAATGTGGTTCTATACGATGAAAATAATTTTTGGTGAATAATAACTTTTGAATTTTATTTACCACGGTTAAAAGTAAATAGGGTAATTAAAGGTAAAAATGATATTATAATTACCATAACACATGTCCTAATTCTATTGGATAATTTTTTTGACCAAAATCAACCTTAGGAAGAAATATGATATTTTTTGATCCACTTGGATTAGATTAGGACATTTATTATATTTTATTTAAAGAAGAGTTAAAAGTGTTAAATTCAACGTTTAACAACTAAAATATTTTTAATATAGGGTTACACATAAGATAAATTAGACTATAAATATTCATTATAGATCTAAAAATATTTAATACATAATGGTATTTTATTTATAATTTTTAGAGATTAAAAAATTAAATTTATTTACGAAACAATGATGATGCAGTAATTACCTTATTAATTAAAGACTAAACTAATTGATGTTATAAATATTAAAATAAATGTAAATTGAAACTTTTGATGCATTACAATAATTTTATAGGTTAATATGACATGTTAGGGTTGATTTAATGTATTTTTTTCGAAGTAATCGTGTTTTTTACTTTTACAAAAACCAAATACTAAATAGTGTAATAATTGACATAAATGAGTTTTTAAAACAAATACTATATTATTAAATGATATAATATTTCTAAAAATATAAGGTTTTGACAGAGAAATTATATAAAGATAGATATTCCATTAATGAATCACTTGGAGTTTTCTTGGCATTTTTTAGTAAGTTTATTAACCATGTAATATACAAATACAAGAAGACATTGTAAAAGTTAAACTATATAACTAAGAGTTAAATCTAAAAGATAAGGTCAATATGGTGACATAAAATTGTCTAAAACCTATTTTTTGAGAATATTTAGACCCATACCCACCTTATCCTAGAAATAAATCCATTTTGAGACATTAGAAACCGAAAATTATTTTATAATAAAATAATATTTCAAGCTTTTCCTAAAGTGACCCTCACCTCTCTTATAAAAGGGTACTTCCCCTTCTCTCAAATTAACACATCCAAAGCCATTTGGATTGTCCAAAACCTACTCAAATATCCTCCCAACTACCCTCACTTAAACTTATAGGCCTTACTTTGATCATAAATCCAACCTAAGGATCCCTTTTGATTAAATCAAAAGGAATCTCCTGAAGAAGAGGTAATAATTTCACCACCTCTTTCAGAGTTCTTTTCTTCTTCCACTTCCTCTTTCTTTGTTGTTTCCATAACAAAAAAATAAATACAGTAAATTCTACATACTGTGATTTTATTATAAATATGGTACATCAATACTCATTATTCTATCCATCCTATGATTGACAAAGTCACCATACGTGCGTACGTACAGCTTACCGTCTCCACGTCGTAGTGTAGTTTGTTATTCAACATTTCATTATTTGGATGGGTATAATAATGATGTATAATTGATGTAAATAATAAATATAAAATTTTAATGATTCTTTATATGTAATATAATTTACAATTACATACTATTTCACCATCAATAGAATGATATTGTCGCTCGTGCGTACGTACGGATTACCGCCTCCACGAACGTGATGAAATTCATTCCCCATCATAACCATTCAAGAATAATTTTCATTTTATGATTAAAAATAATGTTTAAGTACTTAATATCATTCTAGATATGAATAAAATACATCCTATACATAACAAACACGACTTACATAACAAAACATATGAAGGAAAATGAATAAGTTAAGACCTGAAACAATGATACTACTGAAATATTATTAACAAAGAAATATTAGAAGATCATATATGATATCATATTTATGTATGTGTTTATTCTATAATTTAATAAAAATTATTTAACTATTATACATGAGGTTAACATACCCTCGACTAAGGAAAATTATAGGGTAACTGGTTTTCATCTCACTTATATTCTCGTGAGATTCATGCTATATTTGCCACTATTTCCTTTTGTGTGGTGTATGTACTTCCCATGATTTTATTCTTTGTGTAATATAATTTAATTTATTGGTAATTATATCTTAATTTTATGATCCTTATTTCATGTGTTTTATTTTTTTTAAGTTACCAAATCGGTAAGGGAATTTCTAATTTCAATTTCCACTCATTGGGTTTTACGCAAACTTCATTGATTATTTTACTCCAAGATTATGTGTGAAATCACTATTCATTTACTTATGTAGTAATTTCCCCTAAAATTTTGTGAATTTACTTTTGATACACATAATCTCTCCATTAATAAATTATCAATTCATTGATATGAACTTGATAAGAGTAATCTTAACTCAATTTCCATTCATTGAGTTAAACATCCAAGTCACTAATGTTGTTTTTACAAGAATATGTGTGAATTTCCTTTGATTGATTTACACTAAATATCCAATCATATTGAGTGTATTTATATTTCTCACACATAATTATGTCATTGATATATCCTTAACCTAAGGATACAGTTTTACAAGGGATTTCATCTCAATTTATATTCCATTGATAATTCTTTGATGTTATGTGCCAATTCACTTTTATTTGGTGTATATATTGTACTTTTACATAGAATATCATGAATCCCTTTATTATCATGATATTATAAAGTTTTTTATTACCTCAATTATCTGTATTCAAGCGTCTCGCATTTGGTTAGCAACTCTAACTAAAATATCATTTTAAATGTTTTAAAGATTTATTCTTCTAAATCTTTATCATTAATGTACATGTTTTAAAAATGGTGTTAAGGATTTATTTATATGTACATGAGTGTTTTAAAATTAAAATTCCTTTTAAAAGTTTCAAATTGGTATGGTATACTTTGATTTGAAAATCTATTTTTAACAGCTTCTTGATAAATAGTGATACTTTTAAATGTTTTCCAGAAAAAAAAGATATTTCTCTCAAATAGTTTTATTGATTATTTTCATCTCTGTCAATATCCTTAATTATTATTGATTGAGGTTTATTTATTATAATAAAATCTTCCATATTGTATTGAATGAGTTATGTTTGACTGTGGATGTGCTATTTTTATACCATTCATGGTTTGTGGTTAAAATATTGACATTTCATATGCTAGTTTTAATATGAATGTTTATATTATGTTTCAACCATTTCATATGAGGAATGCATTAGACTTAGTAAGTGATGGGTGGAGCCTGCTATAGCTCCTCGATGAATTGGTATATATCATAAGATAAACTAGTGTCTTGGAACAAGGCCTTGACAAAGTTATTATTTTTAGTCTTGGAACGAGGCCTTGACTCTGTGGTTATGATGTCCAGAATTATGAATTCCATCATTATAAAATTAGTTATTGATGTTACTTGTGATTATTCGACTAATAGAATATCCATGTGAATAAGTAAATTTCACTATTTGATTTATCTTTTACATATTATGCTAAAGTTTAAGTTTAAAAGGCTTGTGTTTTAGTCTTATACATTTCCTTAAATGATTATTTTTATTTATGAAAGTTTCTGTTATATTTTTATCCTTACTGAGCATCTGAGCTCACCCCTTTCTATATTTTATTTTTCCCAGGATACGAAGAAGTATATTATGAATGACTTGAAGGGATAAACTAAGGGATATGAGTGTGTTAAAATGAGGCACAATGTTTTTGTTTTTCATTTAATAATGTAATATAAAACTTATGTATGTATCTAGTACTTCCAAGGCTACTAAACTAATTGGTCTTTCGGGGTCTGATCCTGTGTGATCAAGACAATGTTATGTAATAATGCACCGACTCAGGGTAACTAGGGTTGGGGTGTTATAGTTGGTATTAGAGGAAGTTTAGTAAAAACCTTAGAAACTAGATTTAGAAAAACTTTGATTAGAGAACATTACCCTAAGATAGACTTTGAGGAATAGTATAGAAGAACTTCCTAGAATTTTGGTAATGTAGAGATTTTATGAATTTTCCAAGAAATACATCCCTGTCTAGATACGAGTAGGTAGAGGTGACTCTGGAATAGATGTATCTATGGTTAAAACCTGAAAACACCTCTTTGATCTAGACTTGAATGGGAACTGGTGCACGACAACGAGACTTGCTGCACTCTTGGTTACGACACTTCTTGGGGATATGCTTAGGATAATTCACATTTCCTTTACAAACTGATTTGAAGGATTTTAATATAAGATGATAATAAATCACCTTGGTTAATACTAAGGTGTTTTAGATTGAAAATAATGTGTCATGATATTCTATAAATGATTTTATGAATATTGTTACTCACACTATGATTTCTGGTTTTAGTCAATGGCTGGATTCCAAGGAAGTCATAATAACATTGAACATGATGTACAAGGTGGAAATGGTGGTGTAAATGAGAAACTAAATGTAATGTTGATTGGCATAAAATATATCATGTTCATTCTGAAGTAGGTTTCCAAAAATATGATCAACAACATATACATTAACTAACTCCCAAACTCAGCAAAGAAGAGAAAGGTGAAGAATGATAAGAGCTCCAGGAGTGGAGACCGTGGAGAAAATAAATCTCAATTTTCATCATACAGGAAATGTGGAAGGAGACACCCAGGAAAGTGTCTCAATAGAATAAAGAAATGATTTATGTGTGGGAAAGGACATAAATTAAAAAAATTATGATAAAAAATTAAGAGTACTATGGAAGAAAATAAAATTGATCCTAAGAATACATTTACAGTCATTTTGTAAGGACCCGACCCTAGTTGCTCGGAGACGGTGTCTTATTGGAATAAAAACAAGGAATAAGAAACCTAAAGGACCGAGTTGTTTATTATTATTGGAAACAATATACATAAATAAGTTTATCATTACATCATGAAGGAAAAAACTACACTAATTTATTCCATTAGAAACATCCATGACTCCAAGATTAAGCTTGCAAGTCATTCATAATTTACTTCTTCCTGTCCTGGGGAAATGAAACATAAGAAAGGGGTGAGATCAAATGATCAGTAAGAGTAAGAAATACAGTGGAAGATAATATAAACATTAGACATGGTGAATAATTAAAAACACGTTCCTTTAGAAATAAACTTGAACATAATATGGCAGAAATATGAGCTGAGTAAATATTACCATAACAAAACATAATCATGGGTATTCTACTAGTAGAATAACCACATGAAATTTCAATTAATGGCTTCATAATGAGGGAATTTCATATTTCAGACATTTTGAAACATTTTTTCAAGGCCTCGTCCAAGATGTCTAATGATTAAGGTCTCATCCAAAATCCATATACCACATTGGGAAAGGCCTCAGCCAATTCCACGTCTATTTGTATCATGAGACCTACCGATGCATAGTGGGTCTATAGTAGGCCCCACCCATCACATAATAAGTCCAATGAATTCCTCATATGAGAGGTTATAAACATAACCAACATATACATTCATATTGAAACATCATATGAAATTTAACTATCTTTCCCCAATCATTAAACATAAAACACTAACCATTCTGAGTAATATGGTGAATGGTTTTAGGATATATCATCCACAATAGAGTTAGTCATAAACCATTAAATCAAAAATGGTAGATTACTTCATAAATGATTAAACCCATTAATACATAATAATCAACAAGAGTTTTCAATCAAATAAAAATACTCTTATAAAATCCTTAAGCAATCTTGAGATAAATACTCTTTTATTTTGAAAAGAAGATTTCTTTTGGAAAATAATTGTATAAAACCAGAAGTGAAGCAATATAGTATTTTAATAATAAAATGAGTGTTTTTAGAAATATACTGGTTTCCAAAAAAGACAGATTCTAGAGTTCCCTTGAAAATAGATATGAAATTGAGAAATTCCCTTGAATCGGGCTTGTATTTTGGAAACAGTTTTGAAAGTTTCTTTTAAAACATGTAACAATCCATAAAATAGAGAATGATTCTGGTTGGTGTACATATATAGAATACTCACACAGAATTTATTTGGAGTACATAAAAATATATAATAATTTCATTGAGGTAATTAGACAATGAAAGTAACTCGAATGAAAATGGAAGTTCGGGTGGAAAACCCTTACCTTAACTTCGAACGTGTTCCGCTCTCAAACCTAAGCTCCTGGAATATGAAATTATACTTATTAATAACTTATATAAGAACCTATTAGACATGTATCATAATTCTGGTTATTTCATTTATGTTCTTATTGATAAGTTATTGTATTGAATTTCGTCGTTCTGGAGTGTTCGTTTTCTTTATTTTCATATTTGGTTCACTTGTTTTTAAGTATGTGGAATGGATTTAAATCTACAGAATTAAAAGTTTATATTATTTATGAACATAAATAGTTGTTATTTTCTATTTATATAACTTTTTTACATGCAATGAGGATGAATTATTATATAGAACTTCAATGATAATTGTTTCTGTTAATTTGTGGGTATTGATTACAACAAACTCATTTTTCTTTATAACTTAATACCATTTGTACAAAGGGATTACAGAATCTTAAATAGGTTATATTACATATATAATAATCCAGATAAACCATCACAAGAATGGTTTCATGACCATAATTGAGAATGATAACAGAAATCGAAAGCCCATCATCCTAGAATATGGAAAATTGACACATCTCGGATGGTGTTCTTGCTACTAGTATAAACAAAGGTAAAAGGGAGAGATGATGATAACTTATTACACTATCATGAAAAAATTCCAGAACATATAAGGTAATGGATTCATCAAAAAATTTGGATAAAGAGCGGTAATAGAAAAAGAAAACAAATGAACTTGAAAAGAAAGACAAAAAATTGAAAAGATGAATTTACCTCTTGAACCAAACTTCCTTGAGAGCCTCCTTAAGGGAGAGGTTTTGGTATTTTTATGAGACCAAGGCTTTATGGAAGTGGGAGAGGAGGTTGGGAGGGTATTTTGATAGAATTTGGAGAAGGTAAAAAGCTTGATAGGAGGGAAGAGAAGAGGGAGTGAGAGTAGGTTTTTATAGTGGAGGGGAGAGGGGATTTCTTAATATAAAATTCATTAATTTATTATTTCCCCACAAGAAAAGGAATAGTGAGTCTTCCTTGACCAAGAATAGTAATTTTATCATGTGAGTTCGAACCAAGTGGGATTTCATCACTTGTGATGTCATGAATAGTGTATTTAACTGATATATGGTATTTTACCGTATTTCATTATTCATCAAAAATTCAAGTATTTCAGAAAAATCCCAAAAATTAACCCCAACCATTTTTCGACATTTATAATCCAAAAATGAAGTCCATTTTTCAAAAATAAATTTCTAAATATTATTAATTTAATATTTAATTAAAATCATAATTTAATCTAAAAACAATAGTTTTAAAACATTCTTCTACTTATTCCAAAGCATAGGTATATCGAACTTTTACTTGAATATTATTTATATACTATCATATGTAAGGTTAATAAACCTTAGGGTATATTACTATTCATAGGGGTATGTTACTATTCATAAGGGTAGGTTACTATTCACCAAAAATTATGTTTTTCTTATTGGACTCCAAATAACTTACTGATCGCAACCGCGTATGTCAGATTTTTGAAATTCACATCACAAAAGTGACAAACTTATGTTTACTTGGATAGGTTATAAAAAAGTGGTGTTTTTAGAGACTCAGTGATCCATGCATTCTATAATAAATATATTTTTAAATTCTTTGGGTGTTACATTATCCCCTCCTTACAAAAATTTCGTCCTCGAAATTTGAAATTGAACTTTGAAATTTAATGGTTGATACTTGAAAATCCCCTTATGGAAACCCACATCGGAAATATAGTTAATAAAATATCCTCCTAAAAAGGTTAATAGAGATGATGTGTTCACCCCAAAAAGTATGCTTTCAAATGAGGTGACATTAGTTGGAATAAAAAAAATTGGACATAGATGAAAAATATAACTATGAAGTTATGATGGAACATGATAGAGGAAATGTTCAGATGAATGTTGATTACTACAAAACTATAAACTAAAATAAATAAATTCATCGACATTATCAATGATAAGGATAATAGGAAAACATTTTATTTAACACTATTTTCCTTGAGTCGAGGAATTATTCCACTCTATAATAGTATAAATATGCATTTCTACTTATAATCTCATCCTTTTATTGTAGTTTAACTATCTATACCTTGTCTCATAGCATGGGTTACGCCATTTGGTGAAGCAATACATTAACCTCTAAAATCTTGTACAATGATCAACTTAAACCATTTCATAAATGGTTAAAAAAATTCCAAAATATAATGATTCAACACATTATAAGGAAGTGATCTAAATTTCCAAGATGAACTTATCATTAACCCTTTATCAATAAGAAGTATCTCTAAAATTCACATTCCAAAAATGGGAATAACTTCATCATGCATCCTCTTGAAATATTTTAATAACTTTAATTACTGTAAAAACCATATTGTAAACATGCATTCTTCCATATTCCTTAAGTAAGATACATGTTATTGGATATATTCCTTAAATCCAAGAGTGTTGTAAACTCCATCGATGATAGCATAGACCACTTATCGAGTAGTAAAAAATCAATTCCAAGGTAGTTAGTACTTATATAAATCAATCATTTCATCATCATTATCTCAACATCAGATATATATTAAGGGTTTTCGTTCCCCCAATCATATTTTTTTCTAAAAAGTTTAACTTTCCACTGAATCACTTTTTTGTTGTAACATTCATCATATGACCTAAAATCCTCAATGAAAGAGTATTGTAGTACAATCCTTATATATCTCATAATTAATACAACTAGTACATTACTGAAAAAATGTGCAAATGGAATGATTCTTGAATAGGCATATTAATCATTCAACTTAATTTGCGGTAGCATCATAACTTGATCATTATCCAGAATCATAATTTGGGGTATATTCCTTTGACACTTGGGACATTGATTCACATAGTGTCCCATATACTTGCAGTTGAAGTATTATACATTGGAAACCATTTTCTTACCCTTGAAATCATGAATATTGTGTCCTTTTTCTCCACACTTACAGAAAACACCCATTCCCTTCAAGTATTTACCATGGTGATTCTTTCCACAGTTATCACATGTGGGAAAACACTTCTTTCCCTTCTTCCCTTTATCCCTGTTTCCTTATTTCTTTTCCTAGAGTTTTTAGTAGCCCTCTTCTTTTCTTACTTTACCTTAAAGTCATAAGACTTAGAGAATTATTTTTCTATCTTGATAGCATATGAAACTATATCCTCATATGATGAAAAACATTGGGAGACCAGTACCCACCGGAGGAATGTCATTAGGCCATCAAATAATCGATCAATTTTGTTCCTTGGATTTTGAATGTAGTCCAAAGAATGTCTTTCTAACCTTGTGAAGTTAGCTTCGTACTTTGAAACATTCTCATCTTCCTTCTACCTCAGATTCAAGAATTGTCTCTCTATATCTGTTCTATGTTCATGAGGAAAGTATTTCTCTAGGAAGATTTATTTAAAATCTGTCCATTCCATTTCTTCTATTTATTCCTCCTCCTTTGTGTTTTGGATTAATGACCACCATTGATCTGTATCTCCTGATAGCCAATAAACTTCCATGATGACCTTCTCTCTTTCATTACATCCCAAAGCAAGAAATATCTTCTCAAGGGAACTTATCCACTGCTTAGCTACAAATGGGTTTGTAGTCCAATTGAATGATGGAGGTTGTTGTCGCATAATGCGATCTAGCATAGCTCCTCCACATGGTGGATCTAGATGCTCCATATATAACGACCCATACATTACATACATTGTTATTACTTCAAAATTTAAGCACACTTATTACAACATATAACCAAACCATGAAAGGGCCGTATAGGTATAGTGTCTTTAGAAACTGGGAAACATAAACAACTGGTTCATAAATCATCTACGTTGTCTCCCATTTATTTCATCATATCTAGACTCCCTTTTGTCATATCCTACTTAATACCATTCTTCCTAACCCGAGGAAAAGAAAACATACAAAAGGGTGAGATCAAATGCTCAGTAAGGGTAAACAAAAGAAATATCAATCATATCATATTCATAAGAACATAACATTTTGAATATCTTAACCTGAAAAATATATCATAATATCATAACATGGGATAAATCATAGTGGTGAAATGTAATCCCAATAATCATAACTTAAAACATGAAACTTTGTGGCATACACACATAATCATAGAAAATCATTTAATTTTAGTCAAGACTCATTTCCAATACTATCATAGCGGACAAAGTCCATTACTGAACTGAGTTCACTCCTCGTTCCAGTCCTGTATCACTGAACCGGATTAACTTTCCATTCCAGCCATGTCTATCTCATGATATATAAATCTTTACCCAATGCATTGGAGGGAGATATAGGTCCCACCCATCTCATAATTAAACCATTCTTATGTGTGCCACAAAATCAAAAATCATACATCATAGCATAAACCATGTAATAAAAATGAGATTCTTAAACATCATGCCATCAAAATATGATCAATATATAATAAAAAGACATCATAAAATTAATTAAATCATAAAATAATAAATAAATGTAAAAATAGGGATAGAAACAGAACCCTATATTATCTTATATGGAAAATAATTTTGATAAAACACTTGAACTCCATTCTTGAGGAAAATATCATTTCTACTTCAAAAACATTTTTCCTTTCTTAACATGTCATACAATTTTAAACTAAAATAAGTTGATTAAAAATAAACTTGAAAACATGTAAAGTAAGCTTCATGGAAATAATGTTCTAAAAATCCATTCATGTCATATAATTTAAAAAGAAACATTCTTGTCATACTTTGGCCGGAAAAGTCAAAAAGTACCTTGTACTAAAAACGAAAAAAGATTCCTTTCATATATTTTACTAAAAACTCACCAAAGGGTAAAATTGAATTTAAAAAATTGTAGGAGGATATAAATAATATTACATATTGAGGAAACATGGATGTGGATGATAAATATTCCTCGGTAATTTCTGAAGTAGAAACAATCTCGGATAAAAATGAGATTGTGAGATTTTCCCTTACCTTAGGTCTGATATGCATTGTACGTGTCCAAACCTCCTGTATAATGATTTAAATAATGTCATTGACTTATTCTAGAATCATACTCATTATTATGATATCATATATGTTCATATTCTTAGCTTCTTATTAGTAATATTTCATTGCTACTTGTTATTTGGGTGTTTATTGCTTTATGTTCTTATGTGTGTTTTGTCGAATAAATTCTTATTATTATTTTTATGTAATAGATACCTCATTTACATAATGGTATTAGTGTAATATATATCATATTTATTCATTCAATTCATTTATATAATCATTATGCAATGAAGATCATATAGAACGAGTCGCATCACATCGTGGAGATGGTAGGTCGTACGCACGCACGAGCGATGATATCGTTCCCATGATCGTGGAATTGTATTGAAGTGTATGTATACTATTTCAGAATCAATATCACTTTACAATAATCATATATATTTATTCTTTACACCATTATACCCATCCAAGTAAGGTGGTGGTGGAAAACAGATTACACCACGGCATGGAGACAGTATTCCATACGTACGCACACGCGGTGATTTCATTTTCCATAGGATGGATAAAAGGTGAAATAGGGTTGTTTCATATTTATAATAACATATAAGTATATGAGTGATACTGATTTTATTACTTCATAATGAAACAACTAAATAAGAAGAAGTAGAAGAAGAAATAAATTTTAAAGAATTAGTAACGGATATTACCTCTTCTTCGACACGCCTCTTTGAAACCTCCTATTAGGGCAATAATATTGGTCTTTAAAGTAGACCAGGACCTCTAGGATGTTTCTAGGGAAGTGTAGAAGATAAATTGTCAGGGTTTGGCCGAGCTTGAAGGCTCAAAGTGGTGTGAGGAGGAGAGGGAGGAGGTTCCCTTTTATAAGGGAGGGGAGGGGCACCTTTGGGAAGTGTGAAAATATTATTTTATTATAAACTTATCTTCAGTTTCAAAAGGTCCAAAAATCATTAAAGATGAAGATAAGATGACTCATGGTAAAAATAAAATCATCCAATTATAATTGTACATGTTTTGGAAAATATTTTAATCATTGTAATCTTATTTATTTAAATCATTTATTAGTGAGATAAATACTGCATCATTATTGTGTCATAAATAATTTAATTTATTTGATGTCTAAAAATTATAAAAAAATATCATCATGTAGGAAATATTTTTATATTTCCAATTAATATTTATAGTCTAAAATATAATTTATATAACCCCTTATAAAAATTAATTACTAAAAGATTTTTGTTAATGTCAATTTTGTCTTTACATTAAACTAATTAATCCAAATTGTCATTATCACTACCAAGTGGCTCAATGGGGTCCCAAAATCGACCCAAGGATGCCCATGGTCTTCCACTACTCATCCAATAATGTTAGGACAAGTGTCAAGGTAATTTGGAATTATTATAATATTCTTTTAACCTTGAATTACCCTATTTACCTTTAACCGCAAAAAATAAAAATTATCGTAGTTACTATTCATAATATCAAAAAAAAAGTAACCTATTAACATAATTTGGACCCATTGATTCCAAATATGGAATCAATTTTTCAAAATTCAAAATACAGAAGTTGCAGTAATTAATTTAAAATTAATCCCGTTGTTAAGCAAACAGGTTTTAAAAGTTAAAACATTGCCAAAGATTGAAATGTTTTTACCTATGAATTCAATGTAAAATTAATGATAATGACATACATTATATTAAATGGTAAAAATATATTATATTTATACTTTAAACCCATTCAATATTATAATTTAACCATATAAATTATTGCGATGAAAAAATTTGTTTTTAATTAAAATATAGCATGTTTTTACTATTCATCAAAATATGAAAGTTACCAGAATAATATGAAAATTTTATCCAATGTAAATTTTTATATCCTGGTTCCAAAGAAGAATTTTATTTTGTCAAATTGAACTTATAAAAATGTCCAAAACTAGATTTAAAATGGGTGTGCCATCAAAAGGTGGTAAAACTGCATTTTTTGAAAAATACCTCTTTTATCCGAAAAACTGATTTTGTTTTCATACCTCATTCTAGAAAATGTGTAAGATGAATTATAATGTTATAAAATTCAAAATTCAGTTAATAATATTTATAATGGATAGTTTATAATATTATAATAATATATATAATTGTTTAGTGAAACTCGGTATTGCGTACTACACATGCTATCGAGGAAGGTCACAATTGCATGTAATGCAAGCCAAGCTACTGTTGTGTGTAGTGAAAGATTACTTTGATGTGGCGTATAACATAATAAATAAAAAAATATATACTTCTCATAAAATATTAGGGTATTACATTCTACCCCCCTTAAAATGAATTTCGCCCTCGAAATTCGTCACTTCGTAACAAAAAGATGAGGATACCTCTCTCTCATCATATCCTCAAGCTCCCATGTAGCTTCTTCTAATTGGTTGTTCCTCCATAAAACTTTCACCAAGCGAGTGGTCTTGTTCTATAGGAATTTTTCGCTATGATCCAGAATTTCTATCGGTTGTTCTTCATAAGAAAGATCTTGCTCCAGCGGTACAACTTTTGAGCTTAGTATATGTGAAGGATCAGGTATGTAATTTCTTAGGAGAGATCCATGGAACATAACTTTAGAGAGATTCGGTGGAAGCGCCAATCGGTAAGCTACCTTCCCAACACGATCCAGTATTTTTAAAGGACTGATAAACCTAGGGCTCATCTTTCCCTTCTTCCCAAATCTCATTACTCTCTTCCAGGGAGATATTCGTAAGAACACTTTATCACCCACTTCAAAATCTAGGTCTTTTCTTCGGTTGTCGGCATAACTTTTTTGTCGACTCTGAGCTGCTCTTATGTGTTGTTGAATAGATCGTACTTTTTCTTCCATCTCATCAACAAGATCAGGTCCTAATAGATTTATTTCCCCAACTTCATCTTAGTAAGTTGGAGTTCTGTATTTATTTCCATAGAGAGATTCATAAGGATCCATCTGAATACTGGAGTGAAATATATTATTATAGGAAAATTCCACCAAAGGTAGGTGTTGATCCCATCCACCTTTGAAATCCATAGAGCAAGCTCTTAACATGTCTTCTAGAGTTTGAATTGTCCTCTCAGACTGACCGTCTGTTTGAGGATGATAAGAAGTGATGAAACTCAACTCTGTATCTAGAGTATGCTGAAGACTTCCCTAGAACTTTGAGGTAAACCTCGGATCCTGATCAGATATAATGGAAAGTGGTACTCCATGCAATATTACCACTTTCTTTACATATATCCTGGCAGGCTGCTCTAGAGAGAAATCTTACCTAATAGAAATGAAGTGTGCCGACTTCGTAAGATGATCAACTATAACCCAGATAGCATTATTTCCTATGGATGTTTTAGGAAGTCTAGTGATAAATTCCATAGTGATGTTTTCCCATTTCCATTCTGGTATGGGTAATGGTTGTAACATCCCTTTAGACTTCTGTCTCTCAGTTTCAACTTGCTTACAAACCAAGCATCGAGAGACATATTCAACAACATCTCTTTTTATGCCATCCCACCAGAAGTACTCTTTCTGGTCCCTATACATCTTCGTGATTCCAGGATGAATAGAGAATGAAGAACTATGATCCTCATCCAGTAGATCCTTCTTTAATTATGGGATGGGAGGAACACAAACCCGATTCCTGAACCTTATTATCCCATCAGAATCAAGTCTGAATTCAGGAACATCTCTCACCTTTTTTAACTCAACATCTTCTTTTTGTGCCTCTTTAATCTTCACATGTATAGATGGTTGAACATTCATTTGAGAAAGATACGATTTTTCCCCTTCCATTATAATTCCAAGATCCATCCTTTTTAAATCTATAAATATTGGATCTTTTGAGATCCTCATCATGGATAAGCTAGCATGGTCTTGTCGACTTAATGCATCTTCCACCTTGTTTTCATTCCCAGGGTGATAATGAATTGAGCATTCATAATCCTTAATCATCTCCAACCATGTTATTTGGCGCATATTCATCTCCTTTTGTGTGAAAATATACTTTAAACTTTTATGATCAGTATAAATATCACACCTTTCACCATAAAGATAATGCCTCCAAATCTTTAATGAAAAGATTACCACAGCTAACTCCAAATCATGAGTTGGGTAATTTTTCTCATGGATTTTCAACTGTCGTGAGGAATAAGCTATCACCATATCATTTTGTATGATAACACACCCCAATCCCTTCTTGGATGCATCACTGTAGATCACAAACCTTTCTCCACTACAAGTCAGTGTGAGCACAGGTGCACTGGATAACCTTATTTTCAACTCCTTGAAATTCTCTTTACACTCCTCCGTCCACATGAACTTAACTCCTTTTCGAGTCAACCTGGTGAGTGGATTAGATAATCGTGGAAAATCTTTCACAAAACATCGATAATATCCAGCCAAACTAAGAAAACTTTGGATCTCAGTTATTGTTGTTGGTCTCGACCATCTTTCGATAACCTCTGTTTTTGATGGATCCACAAATATCCCCTATTTTGAGATTATGTGACCCAAAAATGAAACTTTTTGAAGCCAAAATTCACACTTGGTAAATTTGGCATAAAGCATCTCCTTTCTCAGGGTCTTCAATACAATTATCAAGTGATCTTCATGTTCTTACTTGCTCTTGGAATAGGCAAGAATATCGTCTATAAAGAATACCACAAACTGATCAAGATAGTCTCTAAAGACTCTATTCATTAGATCCATGAAGATAGAAGGGGAATTAGTAAGACCGAATGGCATCACTATAAATTCATAGTGTCCATACCTTGTACGGAACTCTGTCTTTGGTATATCTTCCCTTTTGACCCTTAATTGATGATACCCTGAATGAAGATCAATCTTTTAAAATTATTGAGCTCAGTGTAGTTGATCAAATAAGTCATCAATGCGTGGGAGAGGATATTTGTTCTTGATAGTGAACTTGTTAAGTTCTCGATAATCAATGCAGAGTCGCATTGATCCATCTTTATTCTTAACAAACAGAACAGGTTCTCCCCAAGGTGATGCACTAGGGCGTATGAATCCCTTATCAAGATTCTCTTGGAGTTTCTTCTTCAATTCATGCAACTCAATTGGGGTCGTTCTATAATGTTTATTTGAAATACGCATAGCACCTGGTATGAGTTCTATTAAAAACTCAACTTCTCTATTTGGTGGAAGACCTGGAAATTCCTCCAGAAAGGCATCATAAAACTCCCAAACAATGGGCATATTCTTAATCATGAGTTTATCTCCAACCATTTGAGATAAATAACCTTCATTTATTGGAATCAAGACCCATAAGATGGAAGAAATTTCCACTGGAAGGTTATATTCATCCTTGCAATGATAGGTGATCATAGATTGATCAGGAATATTAAATGTAACTTCCCTTCTTTGGAAATCGATATGAGATCCGTATAAACAATGCCAATCCATGCCAAGAATCACATCAAATTCCACTATAGGAAGGATCATAAGATTTGTAGGAAGCACTTTCCCACAAACGTCAATCGGAGAAGAATTGTAAACTTTTGATGCGACCGTTGTGCCATTAGGAGTTGTCACAGCTAACTCAACATCTAATTGTTAAGGTAATATGGTGATACCCTTAGAAAATTCTTCAGAAATAAAAGAGTGGGTGGATCCAAAATCAAATAAAACATTTGCTACTTTAGAGTGGATGGTAAGTGTACCTTTCACCACTTTGTTATCATACTCCACATCGCTGATAGTAATTGCATGTGACTTTCCTTTGTTTTTGGCCTTAAGAGTTTTTTGACATAGATCATCATCAATAACCCTTGGATTAGGTCATTGATTAGAATAATTCCCCATTTCCTTGCACTTGAAACATTGAAGTGTTGGAGGTGCATTATGTGTATCCATTTCTTTGTTCGCATCATTAGACATCTTCTTCCCATTATTTCGACATTCAATTTTCTGATGACCTTCTTTTCCACACTTAAAACATTTTCTTGTCCCTTTAAGACAATTCCCTCCATGTTTCTTTCCACAATTTGAGCATAAATTAAAACTTATCTTCTTTTCAGTTCGGTCTTTAGATTTCCCTTTGAATTCCATTTTCCTCTTCTTATCAAACCCATATGACTGATGGGTTACTCCAATATCCATCTCAAACTTGAGATCACATCGAACAATTTCCTCATAGCTATTGAAGTCCCTTATGGCTAATTCCCTTCGAAGACGTGGTTTTAAGCCACTAAAGAATCGATTGATCTTACTCTCAGGTTGGATAATAATCCCAGAAGCATACCTTGCAAGCCTTGTAAAATTTTCTTCATAGATACCAACAAATTCATCATCCTTTTGCTATAGTTAAAGAAACTCCTTCTCCATCTTTGTTCTAAGAATACAAGGGAAGTACTTATTGAAAAATAAGTTCTTGAACTCGTCCCATTCCATGGACTCAATTTCATCCCTTTTCCTCGTATTCTTAATAAGATTCCACCACAGATCAGCTTCACCTTCCAAACGATATACTACTAATATGACTTTATCATGTTCAGAACATTGTAGAACTTAAAATATCTTTTCAGTGGTACTAATCCATTGTTCAACCACTAATGGATCAGAAGACCCGCTGAATCAAGGTGGACGCTGCCTCATGAAGGATTCAACAGAATGTTTCTCCTTTTTTTGCTTGTTTGGAAGTCTTGCGTGTTTCATAGCTTGAGAAAGTTGGGTAATCATGGCTACAAGATTTTTCATTTCAGATCCCATAACGTTTGGTTGCTCAGGGGGACAATCATTGCATTGCCCGTCGCATTCCGCATTAACACAGTTCCTTCGGGTTCCAGCCATTGACTAAAACGAAGAAGAATAGTGTGAGAAACACTAATTATAATAGGAAAATTAAATAATCAAGAATAAAATTTCACACTTAAGGTCTTATCATAGGTTATTCGTGTCCATTTCTAAAACACTAATATTGTGTTCTATTCTTAGACATATCCTTAGAGTTCTTACTAGGGCTTTCACATCCTAGTTTCCAAAGGTTGACTATACCTTTCCTATGATACCAACTATAACGACCCATACTTTATATACATTTTTATTACTTCGAAATTTAAGCACACTTATTACAAAATATAACCAAACCATGAAAGGACCGTATAGGTATAGTATCTTTAGAAACTAGGAAACATAAACAACTTGTTCATAAATAATCTACGTTGTCTCCCATTTATTTCATCATATCTAGACTCCCTTTTGGCATATCCTACTTAATACCCTTCTTCCTGACCTGGGGAAAAGAAAAAATACAAAAGGGTGAGCTCAAATGCTCAGTAAGGGTAAACAAAAGAAATATCAATCATATCATATTCATAAGAACATAACATTTTTAATAACTTAACCTGTAAAAGAGATCATAATATCATAACATGGGATAAATCATAGTGGTGAAATGTAATCCCAATAATCATAACTTAAAACATGAAACATTGTGGCATACACACATAATCATAGAAAATAATTTCATTTTAGTCAAGACTCATTGCCAAGACTATCATAACAGACAAAGTCCATTACTGAACCGAGTTCACTCCTCATTCCAGTCCTATATCACTAAACCAGATTAACTTGTCGTTCCATCCATGTCTATCTCATGAGATATAAATCTTTACCTAATGAATTGGAGGGAGATATAGGTCTCATCCATCTCATAATGAAACCATTCTTATGTGTGCCACAAAATCAAAAATCATACATCATAGCATAACCCATGTAATAAAAATGGGATTCTTAAACATCATTCCATCAAAACATGATCCATATAAGATAAAAGGACATCATAAAATTAATTCCATCATAAAATAATCATATAAATGTAAAAATAGGGATATAAATAGAACCCTGTATTATCTTATATGGAAAATAATTTTGATAAAACACTTGAACTCCATTCTTGAGGAAAATATCTTTTCTACTTAAAAAGCATTTTTCCTTTCTTAACATGTCATACAATTTTAAACTAAAAGAAATTTATTAAAAATAAACTTCAAATATTGCAAAGGAAGATTCATGGAAATAATGTTTTAAAAATCCATTCATACCATATAAGTTAAAAAAAACATTCTTCTCATACTTTGGCTGGAAAATTCAAAAAGTACCTCGTAATAAAAACGACAAAAGATTCCTTTCATATCTTTTACTAAAAACTCACCGAAGGATAAAATTGGATTTAAAAAATTGTAGGAGGATAGAAATAATATTACATATTAAGGAAACATGGATGTTTATGATAAATATTCCCCAGTAATTTCTGAAGTATAAACAATCTCGGATAAAAATGAGATTGTCAGATTTTCCCTTACCTTAGGTCCGATATACTTTATACGTGTCCAAACCTCCTGTATAATGATTTAAATAATTTCATTGACTTATTCCAGAATCATAATCATTTTTATGATATCATATATGTTCATATTATTATCTTCTTATTATTAATATTTCATTGCTACTTGTTATTCGAGTGTTTATTGCTTTATGTTCTTATGTGTGTTTTGTCGAATAAATTCCTATTCTTATTTTTAGGTTATAGATAACTCATTTCCATAATGGTATTAGTGTAATATATATCATATTTATTCATTCAATTCATTTATATAATCATTATTCAATGAAGATCATGTAGAACGAGTCGCATCACATTGTGGAGACGGTAGGCCGTACGTACGCACGAGCGGTGATATCGTTCCCATGATCGTAGAATTGTATTGAAGTGTATGTATAATATTTCAGAATCAATATAAATTTACAATAATCATATATAGTTTTTATTTACACCATTATACCCATCCAAGTAATGTGGTGGTGGAAAACATATTACACCACGGCGTGGAGATGGTATTCCGTACGGACGCACGCGTGGTGATTTCATTTTCCATAGGATGGATAGAAGGTGAAATATGGTTGCTTCATATTTATAATAACATATCATTATATTAGTAATACTTATGTTATTACTTCATAATTAAACTACTAAAGAAGAAGAAGTAGAAGAATAAATAAATTTGAAAGAATTGGTAACGAATATTACCTCTTCTTCGACATGCCTCTTTGAAACCTCCTCTTAGGGAACTAAGATTGGTCTTTGAAGTATACCAAGACCTCTAGTATGTTTCTAGGGAAGTGGAGAAGATACATTGGCAGGGGTTGGCCGATATTGAAGGCTCAAAGTGGTGTGAGGAGGAGAGGGAGGAGGTGCCCTTTTATAAGGGAGGGGAGGGGCACCTTTGGAAAGTGTGAAAATATTATTTTATTATAAACTTATCTTCAGTTTCAAAAGGTCAAAAAATAATTAAAGATGAAGATAAGATGACTAATGGTCAAAATAAAATCATCCAATCAGAATTGGACATGTTTTGGAAAATATTTTAATCATTGTAATATTATTTATTTAAATCATTTATTAATGAGGTAAATACTGCATCATTATTGTGTCATAAATAATTTAATTTATTTAATGTCTAAAAATTATAAAAAAAATATCATCATGTAGGAAATTTTTTTATATTTAAAATTAATATTTATAGTCTAAAATATAATTTATATAACCCCTTATAAAAATTAATTACTAAAAGATTTTTGTTAATGTCAATTTTGTCTTTACATTAAATTAATTAATCCAAATTGTCATTATCACTACCAAGTGGCTCAATGGGGTCCCAAAATCGATACAAGGATGATCATGGTCTGACGCTACTCATCCAATAAGGTTAGTACAAGTTTCAAAGTAATTTTGAATTATTATAATATTCTTTTAACTTTGAATTACCCTATTTACCTTTAACCACAGTAAATAAAAATCACCATAGTTACTATTCATAATATCAAAAAAAAAGTAACCTATTAACATAATTTGGACCCACTGATTCCAAATATGGAATACATTTTTCAAAATTCAAAACACAGAAGTTGCAGTAATTAATTTAAAATTAATCCCGTTGTTAAGTAAACGGGTTTTAAAAGTTAAAACATTTCCAAAGATTGAAATGTTTTTACCTATGAATTCAATGTAAAATTAATGATAATAACATAAATTATATTAAATGGTAAAAATATATTCTATTTATACTTTAAAACCATTCAATATTATAATTTAACCATATAAATTATTGTGATGAAAAAATTTGTTTTTAATTAAAATATAGGGTGTTTTTACTATTCTTCAAAATATGAAAGTTACCAGAATAATATGAAACTTTTATCCAAAGTAAAATTTTATATCCTGGTTCCAAAGAAGAACTTCATTTTTTCAAATTGAACTTATAAAAAAGTCAAAAACTAGATTTAAAATGGGTGCTCCATCAAAATGCGATAAAACTGCATTTTTTGAAAAATACCTCTTTTATCCAAAAAACTGATTTTGTTTTCATACCTCATTCTAGAAAATGTGTAAGATGAATTATAATGTTATAAAATTAAAAATTCAGTTAATACTATTTATAACGTCTATTTTATAATATTATAATAATATATATCATTGTTTAGTGAAACTCGGTATTGCGTATTACACACGCTATCGAGGAAGGTCGCGATTGCGTTCAATGCAAGCCAAGCTACAGTTGTGTGCAGTGAAAGATTCCTTTGATGTTACGTATAACATAATACATAAAAAATATACTTCTCATAAAATATCAGGTTATTACACCATACAAGTAAGGTTATTATTCATAACCTGAGAAATTTGTCCCAGTATAATTATGAGTTGCTCAGCACCAGTCATAGCACCAGAGCCAACCTCATTATCTTGCATCAGAGGAAAATCCCTACATGGGAAATGTGTGTTTGTGCGGTTTCCATTCCTTCCACTAGGAACCATTTCTATATAATTTCATACACTGGATTAGGTTATGAATCATAATGTATAATCTTACTCAACAAAATACTTTTCACAAGTTGAAATTCTATGCATGGCTAATCCCATAATCACAAGAATGGTTTCTTTGAGTAAAATCTTACATTTAAATCCTTCATAATGGATTTTAAAGAAAATTTGAATTATCATAAGAATATCCCCCAGGAGTGTCGTAACCAAGAGTGCAGCAAGGCCCATTGTCATGCACCAGTTCCCATTTGAGTCTAGCTCAAATCGGTGCTTTCGGGTTTTACCCCTAGATACATCTGTGCCAGAGCCGCCTCTACCTGCTCATATCCAGACAGGGATGTTTTTCTTGGAGGATCCACATAATCTATTCCTTACCAAAATACCAGGAAGTTCATGTATTTTTATCCTCAAAACTATATTAGTGACTCTTCCCTAATCCACATTTTCTAAATCTTGTTTCCAAGTTTCCTACTAAACTTCATCTGATATCAACTATAAGGACCCAACCCCAGTTGCTCGGAGCCGGTGCCTTATTGGTATAAAAACAAGGAATAAGAATCTCGAAGGACCAAGTTGTTTAGTATTATTGGAAACAAGATACATAAATAAGTTTATCATTACATCATGAAGGGAAAAACTACACTAATTTATTCCACTAGAAACATCCATGAATCCTAGATTATGCTTGCATGTCATTCATAATTTACTTCTTCCTGTCCTGTGGAAATGAAACATAAGAAATGGGTGAGCTCAAACACTTAGTAAAAGTAAGAAATACAATAGAAGATAATATAAACATTAGACATGGTGAATAATTAAAAACACATGCCTTTAGAAATAAACTTCAACATAATATGGCAGAAATATGAGCTGAGTAAATATTTCCATAACATAACATAATCATGGGTATTCTAATAGTTGAATAACCACATGAAATTTCAATTACTAGCATCATAATGAGGTAAGTGAATATTTTGGACATTCTGAAACATTTTTTCAAGGCCTCATCCAAGATGTCTAATGATTAAGGTCTCGGCCAAAATCCATATACCACATTGGGAAAGGCCTCAGCCAATTCCACGTCTATTTGTCTCATGAAACCTAATGATGCATAAAGGGTCTATAGCGGGCCCCAACCATCACATAATAAGTCCAATTCATTCCTCATATTAGTAGGGATAAATATAAACAACATATAAATTCATATTGAAACTATCATATGAAATGTAACTATCTTTCCCCAATCATTAAACATAAAACACTAACCATTCCGAGTAATATGGTGAATGGTTTTAGGATAGATCATACACAATAGAGTTAGTCATAAACCATTAAATAAAATATGTTATATGAATTCATAAATTATTAAACCCAGTAATACATAAGAATCAACAAGAGCATTGAATCAAACAAAAATACTCTTATAAAATCATTAAGCAATCTTGAGATAAATACTCTTTTATTTTGAAAAGAAGAGTTCTTTTGGAAAATATTTGTATAAAACCAGAAATAAAGTAAGATGGTATTTTCATAATAAAATGAGTATTTTTATAAAGATATTGGTTTCCAAAAAATACAGATAATAGAGTTCCCTTGAAAATATATATGAATTAGAGAAATTCCCTTGAATCGAGCATGTATTTTGGAAACAATTTTGAAAGTTTCTTTTAAAACATGTAACAATCCATAAAATAGGGGATGATTCTGGTTGGTGTAAATATATAGAATACTCACACATAATTTATGAGGATTACATAACAATATATAATAATTTCATTGAGGTAATTAGACAATGAAAGTAACCCGAAAGAAAATGGAAGTTCAGGTAGAAAACCCTTACCTTAACTCTGAACTTATTCCGCTCTCGAACCTAAGCTCCGGGAATATGAAATTATACTTTTTAATAACTTGTTTAAGAACCTATTAGACATGTATCATAATTCTTGTTAGTTCATTTATGTCCTTATTTATAAGTTATTGTATTGAATTTCGTCGTTCCGGAGTGTTCGTTTTCTTTATTTTCATATTTGGTTCACTTGTTTTTAATTATGTGGAATGGATGTAAATATCTAGAATTGAAATTATATGTTATTTATGAACAAAAATAGGTTTTATTTTTCATTTATATAACTTAGTTACATGGAATTAGGATGAATTATTATATAGAACTTTAATGATAATTGTTTCAGTTAATTTGTGGGTTTTGATTACAACAAACTCATTTTTCTTTATAACTTAATTCCATTTGTACAAATGAATTATAGAATCTTAAATAGGTTATATTACATATATAATAATTTTGTTCTACCATAACAAGAATGTTTTCATGACCATAATTGAGAATGATAATAGAAATCGAAAGCCCATCGTCCTTGAATGTGGAAAATTGACACATCTCGGATGGTGTTCTTGCTACTAGTGTAAACAAAGGTAAAAGGGAGAGATGATGATAACTTATTCCACTATCATGAAAAAATTACATCACATATAAGTTACTGGATTTATCAAAACATTTGGACAAGGAGAGGTAATAGAAAAAGAAAACAAATGAACTTGAAAAGAAAGACAAAAAATTTAAAAGAGGAATTTACCTCTTGAACCAAAATTCCTTGAGAGCCTCCTTAAGGGAGAGGTTTTGGTATTTTTATGAGACCAAGGCTTTCTGGACGTGGGAGGGGAGGTTGAGTGTCTATTTGGACATAATTTGGAGAAGGAACAAGGCTTGAGAGGAGTGAAGAAAAGAGGGAGTGAGAGGGGGTTTTATAGTGGAGGGGAGAGGGGATTTCTTAATATAAAATTCATTAATTTATTATTTCCCCACAAGACAAGGAATTGCGAGTATTCCTTGACCAAGAATAGTAATTTTATCATGTGAGTTAGAACCAAGTGGGATTGCATCACTTTTGATGTCATGAATAGTGTATTTAACTGATATACTGTATTTTACTATATTTCACTATTCATCAAAAATTCAAGTATTTCATAAAAATCCCAAAAATTCACCCCAACCATTTTTCAACGTGTATAATCAAAAATTGAATTCCATTTTTCAAAAATAATTTTCTAAATATTATTAATTTGATATTTAATTTAAATCATAATTTATTCTGAAAACAACAGTGTTAAAACATTCTTTTACCTATTCAAAAGCATAGGTATATCGTACTTTCACTTGAATATTATTTATATACTATCACGGGTAAGGTTAATATTCCTTAGGGTATATTAATATTCATAAAGGTATGTTACTATTTATAAGGGTAGGTTACTATTCACCAAAAATTAAGTGTTTCTTATTGGACTCCAAATAACTTATTGGTCGCAACTGTGTATGTAAGATTTTTGAAATTCACATCACAGAAGTGACAAACTTATGTTTACTTGCATAGGTTATAACAAAGTGGTGTTTGTAGAGACTCAGTGATCCATGAATTCTATAATAAATCTATTTGTAAATTCTTGGGGTGTTACACATTTTTCGTAAATGAATGGGACCTGGGCATTACCCGAGTCAATGCCCTATTCTATAGGATAACCACTAGGTTAAGGAAGAACCTATGTAAAAATAAATGGATAGTGAAATGTTTAAAAGTATTAATTCTCTTTGTTGATGGGATTACTTTGGAAGACTTTTCTATTGTATGTGTAACCCTGCAGTTTGTTATGTGAAAATGCTATTTGAGGAATAATTATCTTTTCTTTGTGGATATAGTTATAAAGAAGCATTTGGGTTTATATGATCCTTGAATTTGAGGTAATTACAGGTTATTAATTTTTGGGATGAAAATGTGAAGTATAAGATAAAATTTGTGGTTAAATTATGTTATGGTTATTTTGAGGAATTTATCTCATTTTGGGAATGTTATAAAATATAGTTTTTGAAAAAGGACAACACGCAAACCGTGTGACAACCCATCGCGTCAGACAAAGCTGTGGGAATCGAACTCACAACCAAAGTGAGATTGTGGTTTATCGATTACCACTGGACTACATGAATTCCCTGGTTAGTGTGACTAATTATTTTTAGTTAAATGATTCTATTGATCAATAATAAGTTAATTTGGGATCTTATGTTTTATCAATTGGATATCCTTAGTATAGGAAAATGATTTGGTGATTAAGTGATAAATGTTATTTTGGAAGACGTTCGCTCTGTTGGGAACACTATATGCCTAAGGAAAATAGAATACTATGGGATTTCATTTGAGAAGTAATGGTGGATTTTTATTTTTGGAATAATCTATGTTTTTATAGAGATTCAGGTTATTAATGTAAATGATTAAAATATCATAGAGAATATGTGATTTGGGTGATTACACTTCAGTATGAGACTTTAAGAGTAGTTGATGTTAGTTGGAGATAAATGTTAAGATTTACTATGAAAGACTATGTTATTAAATTCTTCTGATTTTTGGGTTTCAATATTAGTTTGGATTATATAGAAAGATTTTAAGGACAATTGTTTATTTAATTGTCTTTATTGAACTTTGGGTATTATTTTTTTAATTTTGGAAATTCAGATTAGTATTTCTTTCTATAAAGGATTATCCATTTTAGGGATCATCTGATCTTGTACTAACCATTTGGTTTTGGTTAATCTCTAAAGACAGGGGAAATATATAGTTCATCCTTTGTGGATTATTTGATTCTCTAGAAGTTTATTCTAGTACTTTAGGTGTGACCAAGTCATCTTGAATACTCATTATTTGGATAAAAGATGAGTTAGTGGTGGAAATTTATTAAAGAATGAAACTCTACATGAAAAGTAAGTATATATCTTTATGTTCTTAGTAAATATCATAAATAAATTCCTCAACTTTATGAAATGAAACTTAAAACAAAAAAACATTGTCTTTTTACTTTTCCTACTGGGAAACTAATGACCGTTTAATCCATCACAAGTTTGTGGTTTTCTTGTTGTTAAATTTATCTTGATCGTATTTTCTATCTCTCCATCATAACTTGATACTTAGTTTATCTTCCATATCCATGTTTTCCTACATGTAATCCTTGTATGGGTTATCTTGGGTGACCTTTGTACTTCTCTTTCTTTCTTTTAAAGTGATAGTTTTATTGACTCGTTTTCTGATGTGGGACTTTCAATGAATTTCCCAAGCCCAATTTTAAAATTTCGAGAATGAAATTTTCAAAAGGGAGGAAGAATGTAACACCCCAAGATTTCATAGTAAGTTATTTTCTTTAAATTAATTCAATAGCTTGCGTTACACGCAATATCGAGTTTGAGTGCACCACGACTTACAAAAACAGTCGTTCAAAAAACAGTAATGAATAGTATTAACTGAATTTTGAATTTTATATACTCTATATAATTTTAATATCCATATTATGTGTTTCTTAGATATAATATAAGAACAAATTCAATTTTTCAGATAAAAGAAGTATTTTTCAAAAATTTCAATTTTTCCGCCTTTTAATGGTGAACCCTTTTTAAATAAAATATTTGACACTTTTATATATTCAATTTGACAAAATAAACTTATTATTTAGAATTCAGACATAAAAATTTAGTTTGGATAAATTTTCGGTGCTTTTCTGATAATTTAATATTTTGATGAATAGTGAAAAATACTAAATTTTAATTGAAAACAACTTTTTTAATCAAAATAATTTATAGTGTTAAATTTAACATTTTAATGGTTTTTAAGTATAATTAGATTATATTTTTATCATTTAATCCAATTTTGGTCATTGTAAGTAATTTTACATTTAAATTGGACATAGACACATATCAATCTTTTAATAGTTTTTACTTCTCAAAAACCCACTTTCTGGTTTTTTCAATGGGAATATTTTTTTAAATTATTTAATAAAATTTCTATTTTTTTAATTTGATAAAATATACATCATTTTTGAAATTATAATATCAAAATTATCTTTGGTTGAATTTTTGGTATTTTTCTAAAAACTTTCAATTTTTGATGAATTGTGAAAAACATTGTGTTATTGTTTAAAGTCGAATTTTTATTTAAATAATTATTTTTAATTTAAATTTATTTTAAAGTCAAAATAGATACATAATACCTATATTAGTATAATTTTATTTATTGAAGTCATTTTATAATAATATTAGATATATAAAATTTTATTGAACTTTTTACCGTCTTTTACCCACCTTCTAGGCACATTTTCAAATTTGCATAAAACATAATTTTATCTCTTCTGTGAATTGAATTTCAAAAATCCAAGAGACACAGTTGACATCAATAAGAAAAATGTGGTTCAATAGGATGAAAATAATTTTTTTGTGAATAGTAACTTTTGAATTTTATTTACCACGGTTAAAAGTGAATAGGACAATTAAAGGTAAAATGATATTATAATTTCCTTAACACATGTTCTAATTCTATTGGATAAGTTTTTTTCGATTAAAATAAACCTTAGAACAAAAACATGATCTTTTTTGATCCACTTGTATTAGGTTAGGACATTTTTTATATTTTATTTAAAGAAGAGTTAAAAGTGATAAATTCAATGTTTAATAACTAAAACATTTTTAATATAGGGTTACACATAAGATAAATTCAACTAGAACTATTCATTAGAAATATAAAAAGATTTACTACATAATGGTATTTTATTTATAATTTTTTGAGTTAAAATAATTAAATTTATTTATGACACAATGATGATGCAGTAATTACCTTATTAATGAAAGACTAAACTAATTGATGTTATAAATATTAAAATAAATGTAAATTGAAACTTTTGATGAATTAAACTAATTTTATAGGTTATTATGACATATTAGGGTGGATTTAAATTATTTTTTTCTAATTAATCACGTTTTTTTTACTTTCAAAAAAACCAAATACAAAATAGTGTCAAAATTGACATAAATCAGTTTTTAAAACAAATACTATATTATTAAATGATATAATATTCCTAAAAATATAAGGTTTGGTAAAAGGACTTATATAAAGATATATATGTCATTAATGAACCAATTTGGGTTCTATTGGCGTTATATATTATGTTTATTAACCATGTAATATAAAAATACAAGAAGACATTGTTAAAGTTAAACTATTTAACTAAGAGTTAAATCTAAAGGATAAGGTTAATATGGTGACCTAAACTTGTCTAAAACCTATTGAATGAGAATATTTCAACCCATACCACTTTATTCTATAACTAAATCCATTTATATCCATTAGAAACCGAAAATTATATTATAATAAAATAATATTTCAAGTTTTTCCTAAAGTGACCATCACCTCTCTTATAAAAGGGTACTTCCCCTTCTCTAAAATTCACACGCCCAAAGCCATTTGGATCGAAAAATCTCTTCTCAAATATCCACCCAACTACCATAAATTCAACCTAGATGCCTTAATTTGATCATAAATTCAACCTAGGGATCCCTTTTGATCAAATCAAAAGGAAGCACCTGAAGAAGAGGTAATAATTTCACCACCTCTTTCAAAGTTATTTTCTTCTTCCACTCCCGCTATCTTTATTGTTTCCATACCAAAATAATAACTCCAGTACCTTCTAAATATTTTGATGTTATTATAAATATGGTAAAAAAATACTCATTATTCTATTCATCCTATGAATAAAAAAGTCTCCATACGTGCGTACGTACGGCTTACCGTCTCTACGTCGTGGTGTAGTTTGTTATTCAACACTTCATTATTTGGATGGGTATAATAATGATATATAATTGATGTAAATAATAAATATAACATTTTAATAATTCTTTATATGTAATATACCATCCAATTTCATACAATTTCACCATCAAAAGAATGATATTGTCGCTCATGCGTGCGTACGAATTACCGTCTCCACGAACGCGATGAGATTCATTTCCCACCATAACCATTCAAGAATAATTTTCATTTTATGATTAAAAATAATGTTTAAGAAATTAATATCATTATTAATATTAATCAAATACATCATATCCATAACAAACATGACTTACGTAACAAAACATTTAAAAGACAAATAATCAGTTAAGACCCGAAACAATGATACTACTAAAATATTATTAACAAAGCAATATTAGAAGATAATATATGATATCATATTTATGTATGTGGTTCTTGTATAATTTAATAACAATTATTTAACTATTATACAAGAGGTTAATTTACCCTCAACTAAAGAAAATTACAAGGTAAGGGGTTTTCATCTCACATTTATTCCCGTGAGATTCATGCTATATTTTCCACTATTTCCTTTTGTGTGGTGTATGTACTTCCCATGATTGTATTATTTGTGTAATTTAATTTAATTTATGGGTATTTAAATCTTCATTGTATGATCCTTCTTTCATGTGTTGTATGTTTTTTAAGTTACCAAATTGGTAAGGGAATGTCAAATTTCAATTCCCACTCATTGGGTTTTACGCAAACTTCATTGATTATTTTACTCGAAGATTATGTGTGAAATCACTATTTATTTAATTATGTAGTAATTTCAACTCCCCTTTTGTGGATATACTTTTTATACACATAATCACTCCATTTATATATTCTCAATTCATGGATATGAACTTGATAAGTGTAATATTAACTAAATTTCCATTAATTGAGTTAAACATCCAAGTCATTGGTGTTGTTTTTACAAGAATATGTGTGAATGTATTCTGATTGATTTACACTGAATATCCAATCATATTGAGTGTATTTATATTTCTCACACATAATTATGTCTTTTATTTATCCTTAACCTAAGTATATATTCTTTACAAGGGATTTCATCTCAATTTACATTCCATTGACACTTTGTTGTTATGCGCCAATTCACTTTTATATGATGTATATATTGTACTTTCAAATAGTATATCATGAATAACATTATTATCTTTATATTATAAAGTTTTTTATTACCTCAATTATCTATATTCAATTGTCTCTCATTTGGTTAGGAACTCTAACTAAAATATCATTTTAAATTTTTTAAATATTTATTCTTCTAAATATTTCTCATTAATGTACATGTTTTAAAAATAGTGTTAAGGATTTATTTATATGGACATGAGTGTTTTAAAATTAAAATTCCTTTTAAAATTTTCAAAGTGGTATGGGATACTTTGATTCAAAAATCTATTTTTAATATCTTCTTGATAAATAGAGATACTTTTAAATGTTTTCAAGAAAAAGGGGATATTTCTCTCAAATAGTTTTACTAATTATTTTCATCTATGTCAATATCCTTCATTGTTCATGATTGAGGTAGATTTATTATAATAAAATCTCTTATATTGTATTGAATGAGTTATGTTTGATTGTGGATGTGTTATTTTTATACCATTCATGGTTTGTGGTTAAAATATTGACATTTTGTATGCTAGTTTTAATACGAATGTTTAGATTATGTTTCAACCATTTCATATGAGGAATGCATTGGACTTAGTAAGTGATGGGTGGAGCCCGCTATAGCTCCTTGATGCATCGGTAGGTATCATGAGACAAACTAGTGTCTTGGCATAAGACCATGAAAAAATTATTATTTTTAGTCTTGGCACAAGGCCTTGACTATGTGGTTATGATGTCCGGCATTATGCATTCCATCATTATGAAATTAGTTATTTATATTACATGTGATTATTCAACTAGTAGAATATCCATGTGAATAAGTAAATGGAACTATTTGATTTATCTTTGCCATATTATTCTAAAGTTTAAGTTTAAAAGGATTTTGTTTTAGTCTTATACATTGCCTTAAATGTTTATATTTATTTATGAAAGTTTTTGCTATATTGTTATCCTTACTGAGCATCTGAGCTCACTCCTTTCTATATTTTATTTTTCCCATGATGTGAAGAAGAATATTATGACTGACTTGTAGGGATAAACTAACGGATATGAGTGTGTTCAAATGAGACACGATGTTGTTGTTTTTCATTTCATAATGTAATGTAAAACCTATGTATGTATCTAGTACTTACAAGGGTACTAAACTGGTCAGTCTTCCGGGATCTGATCCCTTGTGATCATTCCAATGTTATGTAATAATGCACCGACTCTGGGTAACTAGGGTCAGGGAATTACAGCTACACCCTTCAGCTTCAGATGATTTATCCCCTGTAGAAAGATCAATTAAATATCCTCCTCCACAAGCTTGTTGGATCACACTGACTTGTGTAAAATTTCAAGTTCCTTTACATAGATGTTGGACTTGGTCAAATAATATTTTACAACTGAATATAACTAGGTACCTTGGTACAAAACTGCTCGGGAAAGAATTATTTCTTCTGCTAAATACCCGGCCTCACTAAACACTAGAAACTCGGATACGGAAATATTCTGAAACACTGATAGAAATATTATCCTGCACACAAACTCAATGCATGAAAATATTATCAAATCCTTTGAAAAATAGTGCATGAGTTATTTTTTTCTTCACACAAGAAAAATGAGTAACACATTACATGCTAACCGAATTTATTAGCAGAAACCATTTTCATTACAAATAAATCTGATTGTGAAAATCATATATCAATCACTTGTGGGTTCTAGTTTTCTTCACGCAAATGGAAGCAACATGACAAACTTCACGAATCAGAGAGATTCACAGTGGAGTAACTTCTTCTAGAAAATGAAGTTCTATCAAAACTCATCAGAAAAAACTAAATGCCTCGAATGGTATTTATAGGCATTGTTCCATTGACCTTGCCTGTGTGCACCATCTCTTTTCAAATCATAATTAATTTCCTTCACGGTAGAAGAAAATACCATCATTGAATTATCAATCTTCTACACAGTGTAAAGTTTCAGTTTGTTCATTATTTAAATCATTCAAACATATCAGTATATTGAATTCAATAATTTTTGAATCATCAAAACATTCAAATGATGTTTTAAGATCACGTCTTGAGCTAAAATTAGGGCAGCAATGGAGCTCTTGGTGAGCTAAACTATCGGGCATGATCTGAGGTTGAAGAAAACACGACTAAAGAAATTGTATGGCCTGGATCTTCATATAGATAAATCGAACAGAAATATTTTGTTTGAATCTTGCCAAATATAATCAATAGATAGGATAAATCAATTGAACGATCAGATAGTTCCAGTTAATTTAGTGAAATCCCACATCAAAACACGCTAAGTATTTATGCTTATTTATAATACAATCCAAGTGGACACTGAAGCATAATTGGTTATCAGTCCACTTACCATCACTCCCTGTCACCATCCCATGTCGGGTCCTACTCTTCCCACTTACCTCCCTACATGGTGGTTGTTCCACCTCACTTGTGCCTCACATAGGCATGCCCCTTGAAATAGATCTCCCACAGCTACGACCTGCCCATGTTTGTCGTCTTAGGTTCTTGAGCTTGGATTCCATTAGTGGCATTGCTCCCCTCTTCTGGAAGGTGTGGGTTGGTTATTTTTTAATGTACAACACATAAAAAAATTAACCAATATACTTAAATTGTAAATCCAAACAATTCAAACTTTAATCACAAATATAAATTCCCCTCATTCATGACCTCTTATAAAAATATCAGGTCATTCTCATGCATAACCTCTTCTTATTTTTACTCCATTAACTATTGTAAAAATTGTTTCAACTCAAATGATAAATGAAACGTGTTCTTCTAAATTAAAAACTATCTTGGAAATCATCACATTTAGAAATTTAAAACATATTGAAGTCTTTCACCAAACACTCATTGACAACAAATGAAATTCACTAGACACTTCACCATATACCCCTAAGGACACACTATGTACCCCCTTTAAGAGTGTTTGTAGCTATTCATTTTCTTAGTTTAGACCAGTATAGGTTAAGAGGTTTCCCTTGGTGCATTACCTCAAGGGTGAAATGTGGCATTACATCCATATAATAGGATTTTGATCCCCTCTAGAGACTGAGTCTCAGATAGAGTTGTGTTGTACCTCCATAAGACTGGAGTGATATCCTCTATCACCTATGTTACCTAGGTGGGTTTGTGGAATCAGTGTGACCTCTCTAAGCATGGAATTGATCCTCCATCTAGCAGGTCATATCGGTAGGGTTTGTGGTATAATTGAAATATGATCCCCTGCATATCGGGTTGATCAAGATTGGGTTTGTGGTGTCCCCTAATGGTTTGGGGCATGAACCCCTATCTATGTATCAAGGTCTTCTTAGACTAGTGATCTTTCTTGGGTGAGGCCCAATGATCTAGACCTCTTCATATAGTGTCTCCTATGGTAGCATGGATCATGGAGTAGGTTCTCCTGGAATGAGTGTTTCTTTGAGCACAATTTTGTAGGTGGTAGTTGGTTATGACCACCTGATGGCATGGTGTCTTTCCTAAGTATATCTAGGTTGTTTCTATTATACATTGATTTTTATATCTTGCATTGAGATGACTACACCTAGTGCTTCATGTTTAGTGTTTTCAGGGTGTTCTATTGAGTATTGTTATACTCACCCCTACAAGGACTTTTCCCACATGAGTCATGTCTTATGAAAACGATGGCCCATTTTTCGGTGTCCTGGGAGGGTAGTGAGTGGGTAGAGCATTGATTGAGCTTGTCAAACCAAGTTTTATTATTGTTGTAACACCCCAAGATTCAGAACATATATTTAATATTGAATGCATGAAACACTAAGTCTCTACAAAACACCATTTTTTATAACCTATCCAATAAACATAATTTTTCCACCTTTGTGATTTGAATTTCGAAAAACTGACATACACGGTTGCGTTCAGTAAGATATTTAGAGTCTGATAAGACAAACTTAATTTTTGGTGAATAGTAACATACCCTTATGAATAGTAATATGAATAGTAATATGACCCTTATAAATAGTAAATAATATTATTATTTTATTTTCTTAAGGTTATAAGATAATGAGATCTTGATTATTTTTTCAAGGTGATATAAAACGAAATGTAGATTTAAAATTGTTTTTTTAATAAATTTTGATTTTATTAAAAAATTAAATTAATAATATTTTTAAAATTATTTTCAAAAAAATGGAGTTCATTTTTGAATTCTACACATCAAAAAATGGTAAGGGTAAATTTTTTGGATTTTTCTAAAATACTTGAATTTTTTATGAATAGTAAAATATGGTAATTTACCGTATATATACATTATCAGTTAAATTCACTATTCCTATCATCATGTATGATGTAATAACTCTTGGTTTTAAATAACATGCATATATTACTATTCTTGGTCACAAGAATCAATATTATTGGTTGTCTTTGGAAAAATAATAAAATAATGAGTAAAATAATGGGGAAACCCTCCTCTCCTCCACTATAACCCTGAATGGCCCGAAGGCCTTCATTTTTATTGATTTTTTATAACCCCCATTTTAAGGGATGAGGGGAAACCTTACAAGGCCCGTAGGCTCAGAGATTACATGGCTCGTAGGCTTAGGATATTACATGACCTGAAGGTCTTAAGGAATTCAACCAGACTATCTACAAGGAACTGCCCCTCCCCAGCATCTGCATCATGATAGTAGCTCTCCACCTTCGCATGGCCATCTAGCTAGGCTTCCCATGCAACCCCTCCACTATAACCCCCCCCCCCTCACTCCCTCTTATATTCACTCCTCTAATCCTTGAAGCTCCTCAATGTTCAGACCAAATACCCATACCTAGTCACTCCCTACATCTAAGAGCTCTTGGTCTTTCCAAAAGACCAAAACCCCTTCCCTTAAAGAGATTCTCAAGGAGATGGATTCAAGAAGTAAATTCACATTCTATTTCTTTCAATTTCATTTCAAGTTTCTTTCTATTGTTATCCTCTCCTCACCCCTCTATCAAAATGACCATTATAACTCCAGTATCATCTATATACTACAATTATATCATGTGAATGAAAGAACCATCATCAATATCTATAGAATCTCGTGTTTTTGAACCGGACTAAAATACGAAGGTTTTTGAACTTTTTTCGTTTGTTGAACCAGTCATTTTTAAAACCGAGCTTCAAAACATAATTTCGAGTGTTGGAACACTTATACGTGTTGTTTTTGGACTTGGGTGAAATCTCGAGAAGTCTCCTGAGTGGCTCAAGAAGTCTCTTGAGTGTTGGACCAGAAAAAATTTAGGTTTTAAAAGACAGCAGAGGGCGCACGATTTGTGCACGGTTTTCTAAACCATGGGGCCCACTGTAGGTAATTGTGTGGACCTGTTTAAAAATGGGTGGTAGCCTTGTGCAAGGGATATACACAGTTTCGTAAACTATGTTCCTATCCCGTGAGGGGTGTGTCTTGGAGACAGTATAGTCTACATGGTTTGCGCACATTTTGGAAAACTGTGGTGTTCAAACTGTGAAGACGGGTATTTTTAAAGAATTTAATTAACTTAAAATAAAATTAAATAAACAAAATAAAACCTAAACTAACCTCATCTCCCTATCACCCTCAACTCGCGACGCACCAGGGGGATCCCCTTTGAGCCACACGTGCGACCCCTCCTCGGCCACCTCTTCCTCCTTCGATTCCGCTCATTCTTCATCGCAAATCTCCCTCGGTTCATTATGGTGAGTCCTCTCCTCCCTTCTCCTCCTTGTTTCCAACTTCGCTTCGACCTAATCAGTTCCTGGTGAGGTGCGTCTGAACCTTGGGTTTAGGGATAACCAAGATTTTTGGTTCTCTCTTGTTTTAGGTTGGGTCGAATGGTTTCCTAGGAACTGTGGGGGCATGTTCCAGAAACCGCTGCCAAAGGCGAGGTAGTTCGGGTGGTTTTGGTCGGTCATCTTGGTTTTGGGGTAAGGTTTTCACCTCCTTAGGTTCTCACTTGTTTAATTTGGTGATTTTGGTATTTATGAGTCCCCTACATGTTGTTTGTAGTGTATTGATCTTCGTCGTGTGGTTTCATCTCGTTTTGGTTCATCGCCAACATCTGAGGTGAGGGTTTTCAATTGTTTCTTAGTCCTGCGCAATTTAAATTTCATTATTTAATGATTTTAAGGTTCATAGTGTTAAATGTGTAGTGTGTTAGTCCTTTATTGTGGGTTTCAATTCTCCAAGTCAAGGGCGACTCGCATGCATATGCATAGGTTTGTATGTATGTATAAGTGGGCTCCCCCATTATGTGAAATTCAACCATGGTAGTGAATGAACATGTATGGGGATAGTAATTCCCATGTATATATATAAAAATGCATGCATAGGTGAGTGGAGACTTGTATATGCATATAATCATATGTGTAAGGATCCCCTTGCGCATGCCCATGGCCATGCAGGTGTGTGCATAGGGGATAGGTGTCCTTAATGTATATGAAAGTTCATATACTCAGTGGGGGAGTAGCTGCTTTTAGTTAGAAATCTCCAAGAGATGAAGTGGATGGCTTGCTTCCACCCTCAGGTAGGGTCCCTTTCCAATCCATTAAATATTATAAATTCTTCAATAAATTTCTTACTACACATTAGTTAGAATTTAAATTAATGAAGTGAATTATCTATATTGAATTCTCTTAAATGTGATTTATCATGATTCATATTTAAAATTCTAAAGGTGATAAATAGTTTTTGTGATAAGTAATGTCATGATTTTATAATAAAACCCCTTCGATGGAGGTGCGCTTCCTTCAAGCTAAAAATTAGTGATTAAAACTTGCTTTCTTGACTTTTCATGTTTATAATTCTTATACCTTGATGTTATGTTGAAATATGGAATGTTTAGGACATGGACCTAATGGCATTAGAAAAACAGAGTTTCCTTTTTGAAATAATTAAAAGGGCCAAGGCACCCACTAAGTGCTTGGCCAAGTTTGAAATTGGATTTAACCATGTGTGATGTTTCCCATAATTGTTGTTTAGTGTTTTGACGCATTCGGGCCACCGTTCGGGTGTAACTTGGCATGAACTTTATAAAGGAAAGACCTTCTATATTAAGTGGTAAACTTTTCTATTAATCTCATAATGTAAAGTACTGTGTACGCTCATCACTTTACTCACCTAAGGTAAGTGCTTTGAATTGAAAATTAAATGCAAAATGTGATTTGGAAAGTATAATGAGTATATCACTTATGCTTATTAAGAGTAATTGAATAAAGGTTTCATCTCCATAGAACCCCTTTCTATTATGATGAAAGGTATCATAGTGAACCGTAATTATTGAATATTCCTTAATTGATTTAATAAATGAATGGTTGTAATGACACTTGAACTCTCCACACTAATTGAAGGCAAGGCTTGAACCAATAATTAAATGGTTGAAATTCTACTTGACCTTTCCTCACTAATGGATGGAAAGGCTTGGACCAAAATGAATTATTATGTGACTTATTTATCAATTAGGAATAGTTAGACTCGATCTTGTATTGGATTGTAATCGAAGAATACCTTGACCACTCGTGTACCCCATTCCAAATTCAAGGATGGATTGCTAAGGTCAAGACTCACCTAGATCTCGTTCCTTGTCTTACCTTTGGATGCCCAGTATACTACCATTGGGTCCTCCATATAGTACAACAGGATTCCTCAGATAAACTCCTTGGATCCAGCAATGACAAGTAGGTGCCTTGGATACACTCATTGGACCCAATTCTTGTTTAGCCCCATTTTACCTTGGATTCACTCCTTGGACTTGGTAGGTTCCTCATCGTGGAATGCCTTGGACTACGCTCCTTGGATTACATCCTTACCCCTTAGATAGACACAGATACTACTAGGTTAGCGGCCCTCATGAATTATGTTTCCATGGTTATTACCTTGGGACTTTATTACTAAATATCATCATAAGATTCCTTGGATACACTCCATGGGACCAGCATTGATAAGTAGGTTCCATGGTTAAATACCAGTGGGCCCGATCATTACTTAGCCCCATTTTCCCTTGGATGAGACTAATTGGACTCGGTAGGTTACTTTCTCACATGTGAATTTTGAATAAACTAGTAATACTCAAGTAATGAACTAATTACATGTCCAGACACTAGCTGAGGGTTGAAGCAGGTACTTGGGTATTTAGTTACATTGTACTGCTTACTTCATTTATGCATTCTTTCACCCTATTTAATTTGTACTACACTGTCAGGTTTGGGTTAGATATCAGTGGTGTCGGCCTAGTGATATTAATATCTCACACCCTACTCAGGATGCCATTTCACTAGGGTACCCGAGTAGACCTTTCTTGTTCATAGGGCTTTGGACCTTGCTTGTTTCTATTTGCTTATACCCGGGAGTTAGGAGAAAAGGACTTATCTAGATCTCAGGATGCTCATGGGGATCTCCTTTGAGTTTTTAGTTCTTTTCTTTACTTGAATCCAATATTATATTGTATTGAAAATTATGTTGAACTATTTACTTCTTTCCATCATGTATCAATACCATGTAATGCATTCATATATTATATAAACTATAATTGGCCAATTTTGTTCGTTTAATATGAAATTTGTCTTCTGTTTCTTTGTTAATTACGTATTAATGCTTCCGTTGTTGATTTTTATTTACTCTATTATACTGATGTACAACTCTGATAAGAGGGTATAGTCTTCCCATTAACTATCCTTACACCCTCACTGCTAGTCGGCAGCCTCTGGAATACGGGGAGGCATGCTTGAGGACATGTGGTGAATGGTCCAACCCCCGTCTTAGTGTTGATCTAGGTCGGGACATTACAAAGTGGTGTCATAGGTGGTTTTTCCTTTTGTCTTACTATTTTGGGTTGGTAAATAAGAGACTAGGAAACTTTCGGACCTTGGTTAATAGTCGTGTTTGGGATTGATCACCCCATGTACGGGGAATGACCAAGTGGCTAGGACTAGGATTGTTGTTTATACTATTCACTATTACAATTGATTTGATTTCACCTAGAGTGACTGGTGTACATTCCGATCCTTACGATTTTCAGAATTTTGTAAACTTTCCTTGGCCTGATATGTCAAGGAAGTTGCATTAGATGCACCATATTAGGCACATAGAAATTCGTATTCCATGCATATATTCCATGCCATGTAGTTTCATTAGTAAGTTTCCTACTAAGTATGATTTTGGGGCTTACTGATATCCCATGATTAGATTTATACCTGTTTAGGTAATACATTATCATTCCTTATGTGCTTACTGATTTTCATAGCATATTTCTATGATTAAAATTCCATGCTTCTGTGATTTTAGCTTGTTTCTCTGTGTTAGTTTCTTGTAGTGGCATACTACCTTGCTTGATATGTATATAGTTGTTTGATTTTGTTAAATTAAAAAGTTTTTCATTACGAAGGGAGCCATTTTTCAGTTTTAAGGTGTATTGGTGCCTTATAGCTGGGAAAAAAGGTAACCAATGTAATTAAACCATTATAAAAAGGCTGCTAAATTAAATTGCTATAGTAGGTGGGTTTTAACTAAAGGGATCCAAATTCCAAAATGTAAAGTGTATGGGAGCTTTACAGGTTGGTATATGTCCACCCATATAATTTGGACCATTATGTTTGATCAGGTTAAATTCTGAATTGACATTAGTATCGATTAAGGGGACCCAACATTCAATCCATGAATTGTATGGGCGCTTCATGAATTGCGAAATGGAAACCCATATTAAATGAAATGGAAAAATACTTTTTGAAATGATTACAAATGTGAAAGAGGTTTAAATTTGATTATAAATAAAATGGTTAGCCTTTAAAAATGAAACTGGACCAAAGTAGGTTAGTTGGAGAATGTTTTTATGAGATGACCAGTTTGGGTGTTTAAATTTTAATAATTTGTGCGATTTCTATTGGGTTGCTTTATTGAGAACCTAGGTTGGTTAAAATGGGACCCTCATAGGTATTCTTATCTTCTTAAAAGAAATTTATTTTGATATGTTTCCTAAAAATTACAGGAGGTCAACTAACTTAAAATGTTTAAAAAGGGGGTTTTATAAAACTTGCATGTTTTCCCTTGAAGATTTGGTTAAAATAAATTACCTTATGTTTTTTTTTTGAAAAATGGTACCATGAGGTTTTGATTAAATATTTTGATGATTAAATATTAAATTTAATTAAATATAAGAGGCTTGGAAATGGATCCTATAGTGGTGTCCACTGTTTAAAACCCTTGTGTAAGGGTAGTTTGGACTTCTCCTTGAGTTTCCTTGGAATAGAAGTGCGAGTGTTTTCCTTAGGCGTTCTTATTTTAGAAATGGATTTATGATCAGCTTTTTATCCTAGTGAAGTTTTTTTGACGTGACCCAATTTTAGGGTTGACACTTGTTCTTCGTAAGGGGATAACCCGTGGTAGGTTGTGCCCTCAGAATTTAAATGCCTTGCTAGTGCTGTGACTTTTCTCACTTTTGGTACCATTTGGGTGTCGTTGTCCTAGGTAAGACTTTCAGTTTTAAAGTGACACCCTTTTTCGGATGGGTGGTCATATCGTTATTAACCTTGATGTGGTTTCGAACATCGAGTAATTTTTATTTTCAGCTATTAATATGTGCCTCAAGCATGGTCAGACACTTCGTAGGTTGTTTGACCCTCTCTTATCCTTAGTGATGGATGACTTTGTATGGCGTCATCCAAGAAAATAGTTGTATGAGGAAATGTGACTCTAGAATAAATCTTCTTGTACTATTGAGTATGGTCTCGGTTCATCACCAAGTAGAGAGAGTTGATAATTATAAAATCAGTTTCATCACAATACTCAGGATGGTTTTCGAAAGACTCGAGTGTTTCGACATGACGGTCTCCTTGTTATAATTTAGTGTGCTTATGAGCGGCTAGTTTTCTTCCCTTTCGGCTAGGAAAATCCTAAGGTGGCTAGTTTCCTTTTAAGTCTATTAAAAGTTCCCTTCCAAGTATAATTAAAACCTAAGAGGACCATTGGTATGTGGTTGGTGATTGCTTGAATTCCCTTAGGGCTTGTAAGTCTTAAATTTTGTCAGTGCTTGCTCGGCGACATGACTTTGATATGGTTTGACTATTTTATCTTCTAGCTTCTGGGTGTGTTTGACTAAGAAATACATCTTAAATATTCTTAGTGCACTCTTCTTAAGTGACAATAATTTCCCATATCTTGACGTTGTCCTCGATGCACTAAGATAACATCGGTCTTACACCGCACTAAATATTTAAAAGCTTTTGAACTTTTCGGATGATTTCTGCTAGTGTTACATGATAAAGTGTGGTTCTTATTGAGGCTTGGTAAGTCCTGAGTCATTTCTAGGTTCCCGCATAGGAATTCCTTGGTTGTACTCATAGACTCCAATGGTTTATTTTAAGTTACGCTAACTACCTAATCTAAACTTCTTCGAGATAAGTCAGCTAAATGGCTCAGCTCATTCTCTCTCTTTTTAGTTTGATGTTTATGGTTGGTGATGAATCCATTTTAAAGCACATTTCCAGGTGAAGGTATGTGTAGTTTCAAGTTCGGAAGTATCTTCTAAGGAATCTTGCTTGACTAGTTCATTTAGGTTGATCAGAATTTGACTGTTTCCCTTTTAACGAAAACATGCCAGCAATGTCGTAAGAACACTCAAATTCATGCTTTGTATGGAATATCCAATGGTGGAGGTACAATGGCTTAGAATTTCCCCCTTCCTTAAGTCAAGACCTATGGTGGGAATCACCTTATGTTTAGTGTTTATCGAGACTTTGACGTGATCGTTTCTCTATCTAAACAAGATCAAGTAAGCTTTGTTTCTATGTTTAAGTTGAACTTTGAGCATTGGCTCAAGTTATAAAGGCTGAAGTGCAGAATGCATAGAAAATTATTAAGGTGTATCAGGCGTTGGGAATGAAATGAAACCATTGAACAAAACTTCATGACCCTAGTAGGTTGGGTGATTCTTACATTGTTCCTGAAGGCTTATCGGGGATGAGAAGTTTTTTAGGTGGGTAGATTGTATAATCTTGTGTTTTTCAACCAGACTAAAATAAGAATGTTTTTGAACTTTTTTCATTTTCTGAACCAGTCTTTTTTCAAACTAAGATTCAGAAATTAATTTTGAGTGTTGGAAAAATTATATTTGTTGTTTTTGGACTTGTGTAAAAGACCAAGAAGTCACTTGAGTGGCTCGAGAAGTTTCAGGAGTGTCGGACCTGAAAAACTTCAGGTTTTAAAAGATAGAAGAGGGTGCACGGTTTGCTAAACTGTGCGGACCACTGAAGGTAACCGTGCAGCACTATTTAAAAAGGAGTAGTGGCCTTGCACATGGGTTGTGCATGGTTTCCTAAACTGTGTGCCTAGCCCATGCGGGGTGTGTCTTGGAGGCAATATACTCCACATGGTTTGCACACGATTTGGAAAACTGTGTGGGTCAAGCCATGCAGATGGGTATTTTTAAAGAACTAAATTAAATTAAATTAAAATTAAATAAAAAAAATAAACCCTAAACTAACCTCACCTCTCTCTCTCCCTCAACTCTTGACGCACCAGGGGGCGCCCCTTTGAGCCATGTGTGCGACCCCTCATCAGCCTCCTCTTCCTCCTTCAATTATTCTCGTTCTTCATCACGAATCTCTTCGATCCATCATGGTGAGTCCTCTCCTCCCTTCTCCTCCTTGTTTTCGACTTCGCTTTGACCTAATCGGTACCCGGTGAGGTGCGACCGTACCTAAGGTTTAGGGATAACCTAGATTTTTGGTTCTCTCTTGTTTTAGGTTGGTGAAAATTGTCTCTTAGAAATTGTGGGGGCATGTTTCAGCAACCACCACCAAAGGCGAGGCGGTTCGGGTGGTTTCGGTCCATCGGCTTGGTTTCAGGGTAAGGTTTTCACCTCCTTCTTTGTTTCACACTTGTTAAATTTGGGGATTTTGGTATTTATGAGTCCCCGACATGTTGCTTTTAGTGCGTTGAGATTCTTTGTGTGGTTTAATCTTGTTTTGGTTCATCACTGACACCTGAGGTGAGGGTTTTCCTTTGTTTCTTGGTCCCACACCATTTAAATTGCATTCTTTAATGATTTTAAGGTTCGTAGTGTTAAATGTGTAGTTTGTTGGTCCTTATTTGTGGGTTTTGAGTTGTCATGTCAAGGGTGACTCACCTGGGTATGCATAGGTATCTATGTATGTATATGTGGGTTCCCCCATTATGTAAAATTCATCCATGGCAGTGAATGAACATGTATGGGGATAGGTGTTCCCATGTATATATATATATATATAAAAATGCATGTGTGGGTGAGTGGCGACTAGTATACGCATATAAGCATATGTGTATGGATCCCCTTGCTCATGTCCATGGCCATGCAGGTGTGTGAATAGGGGATAGGTGTCCTTGCATGTATGTGAAAGTGCATATACTCAGTGGGGGAGCAGCTGCTTTTAGTTAGAAATCTCGAAGAGACGAAGTGGATGGCTTGGTTCCACCCTGAGGTAGGGTCCCTTTCCAAGCCATTAAATATTATAAATACTTTAATAAATTGGTTACTTCACATTAGTTAGAACTTAAATTCATGCAGTGAAGTATCTATATTGAATTATATTAAATGAGATTTATCATGTTTCATATTTAAAATGCTAAAGGTGATAAATAATTTGTGTGATAAGTAATATCATGATTTTATAATAAAACCCCTCCAATGAAGGTGCACTTTCTTCAAGCTAAAAAGTAGTGGTTAGACCTTTCTTACTTGATTTTTTCTGTTTATAATTCATTTTCCTTGATGTTATGGTGAAACATGGCATGTTTAGAAAATTTCCCTAATGGCATTAGAAAAACAGAGTTACTTTTTTGAAATAATTAAAAGGGAGAGGGCACTGCCTAAGTTCTTGGCCTAGTTTGAAATAGGAATTAACCATGTGTCATGTTTTCCATAATTGTTTTTTTGTGTTTTTACACATTCGGGCCACCGTTCGGATGTACCTTGGCATGAACTTTATAAAGGTAATAGCTTCTATATTAAATGGTAAACTTATCCTATGAATCTCATAATGAAAAGTACCATGTATTCTCATCACTTTACCCTCCTAAGGTAAGTGATTTGAATTGACAATTAAATGTGAAATGAGAATTGGAATGTATAATGAGTATATCACTTAGCCTTATTAAGAGTAATTGAATAAAGGTTTCATATTGGTAGCACCCCTTTCCATGTTTATGGAAGGTAGTGGAGTGAACCTTAATTATTGAATATGCCTTAGTGTATTTAATAAATGAATGGTTGAAATGATACTTGACCTCTCCACACTAATGGAAGGAAAGGCTTGAAGAAATAAATAAATGTTTTCAATGCTACTTGACCTTTCCACACTAATGTATGGAAAGGATTGGACCAAAATGAATTATTATGTGACTTCTTTATCAATTAGGAAGGGTTAGACTTGAGCTTGTCTTGGATTCTGATCATAGAATACCTTGAGCACTCGTGTACCCCATTCCAAATTCAAGGATGGGTTGTTAAGGTCAAGACTCACCTAGATCACATTCCTTGTCTTATCTTTGTATTCCTGGTATACGACTATTGGGTACTCCATGTAGTACTATATGATTCCTTGGATACACTCCTTGAATCCAGCATTGAAAAGTGGGTGCCTTCGATACACTCCTTAGACCAAGTTCTTGCTTATCCCCATTTTACCTTGGATGAACTACTTGGACTCAGTAGGCACGTCATCGTGGAATGCCTTGGACGACGCTCCTTGGATTACACCCTTACCCCTTAGCTTGACCCATATACTACTGGGTTAGTGGCCCTTGGGGATTATGTTTCCTTGGTTATTACCTTGGGACTTTATTAGTAAATATCATCATAGGATGCCTTGGATACACTCCTTAGGTCCAGCATTGACAAGTAGGTTCCATGGTTAAATCCTAGTAGTACCGGTCATTTATTAGCCTCGTTTTACCTTAGAGGAGACTCCTTGGACTCAGTAGGCGACTTTCTCACATGTGACTTATGAATAAACTGGTAATACTCAAGTAATGAACTGATTACATCTCTAGACACCAGTTGAGGGATGAAGCGGGTACTTGGGTATTTAGTTACATTGTACTACTTACTTCATTTATGCATGATTTCACCCTATTTAATTTGTACTAAACTTTCAAGATTGGGTTAGATATGAGTGGTGCTGGCCTACTAAGATTATTATCTCACACCCTACTTGGGCCGCCATTGCACTGGGGTACCCAGGTAGACCTTTCTTGTTCATAGGGCCTTGGACCTTGATTTTTTTTGTTTTCTTATACCCGGGAGTTAGGAGAAAAGGACTGAGTTGGAGCTCAGGATGCTCATGGGGATCACCTTTGAGTTTTTAGTTCTTCTCTTTACTTGAGTCCTATATTTTATTGTATTGAACAACATGTTGTATTGTTTACTGCTTTCCGTCATGTATCAATACCATGTCATGCAGTCATCTATTGTATAAACTAGAATGGGCCAATTTTGTTCATTTAATATGAAATATTCCTTCTACTAATTTTTCAATTGTGTAATATTTCTTCCGTTGTTGATTTTTATTTACTCGGTTATACCGTTGTGCAACTCTGATAAGAGGGTATAGTCTCCCCACTGACTATCCTTACACCCTTGATGCTAGTCGACAGTCTCTGGTGTATGAGGAGGTACACTTGAGGCCATGTGGTGACCAGTCCATCCACCATATTAGTGGTGAGATGGGTTGGGATGTTACAATATCCTTACTCTCTCTCTTTTATTTTATAAACGAAATCCTTGTCCTTGAGGGGCCAATTTACAACCTTTGTGGACGACAAAGTTTCGTTCTTCAATTTCCCCTTTAATACTAGTCATGAAACCATTTTTATGGTTTAACTAGGCTATAATATATGTATTATAACATATTTAATATTAAATAACTATTATATGTATATAATATTAAATAATATGACCAAACTAGTTCTAAATAATCAAAATACCGTTAAAATAATCTAAGTGATTGTCATTAATAATTCATCTAATGATTCATCCTCATTCCATGTAAAAAATTGATATAAATGACCATTACCACCTATGGATGTTCATAAATAATATATAAATTCAATTCTGAAGATTGACATCCATCCCACATGAACTCCATTACATAAAAACAAATGAACAGATTATGAAAATCAAGAAAACGAACACTCTGGAACGACGAAATTCAATATTATAACTTATCAGTTAGGACATAAATGAACTAAAAAATTATGAAAAAATAAATACATGTATAATAGGTTCTCAATTAAGTTATTAGTGAGTCTAATTTCATATTCTAGGACCATAAGTTCAGGAACTTAATATTTGGACTTCAGGTAAGGGTTATCTACCCGAACCTCCATTTTCATTCGGGTTGCTCTTATACTCTACTTACCTCAATTAAATTATTATTTATTCATACTTACTCCTCATATATTCTGTGATAATTTTATATATATATGTACCAACTAGAATCCTACTTTCATTTATGGGGAGTTATATGTGTTAAAAGTATCTTTCAAAAATTCTTCCCAAAATACAAGCCCGATTCAAGGGAATTTCTCAAAATATTACCTATTTTCAAGGGCACTATATAATATTTTTTTGGAAAACATTATCTTTATAAAATTTTAATTTTATTATGAAAATACTATCTTACTTCACTTCTAGTTTCAGACAAATATTTTTTCAAAAGAACTCTTCTTTTCAAAGTAAAAGAGTATTTATCACAAGAATTACTTGATTATTTTATAAGAGTACCTTCATATATTTCAAAAAACTTGTCGATTATTATGTATTACTGGGATTAATATTTTATGATATCATATACCATATTTAATTCAATGGTTTATGATTATTTTGACTATGGATGTGATATCTTAAAACCATTCACCAATTTACCCTGAATGGTTAGTGTTTATGCTTAATGTTTGGGGAAAGTTATTTACATTTAAAATATTAGTTTCAATATGAATGTATATATTTTTTATATTTATACCCATTCATATAAGGAATTAATTGGACTTAATAAGTGTTGGTTGGGGCCCTATATAGCCCCACAGTGCATCGGTAGTTCTCATGAGACAAACTATGGTCTTGGAATGAGGCCTTGACAAAATGGATATTTATGGTCTTGGCACGAGGTCTTGTCGATATTCTTATGATACCCCACATTATGAATTACCTAATTATGAAAATAGTTTTGATAGTTCATGTGGTTATTAGACTAGTAGAATACCCATGATTATATTTTATTATGGAATTATTTATTCAACTCTTATTCCTTCCACAATTTGTTCAAGTTTATTTTTAAAGGTATGTGTTTTTAGTTATTCACAATACCTAATGTTTATGTTTATGATAGATTCTATTGTATTTCATACCCTTACTAAGAGTTTGAGATCACCCCTTTCTTATGTTTCATTTTCTCAGGGCATGGAGAAGTTTATTATGTTTGACCTGCAAGGATAAACTTATAGTTGTGGATGTTCCCAACAAAACTTATATGTTGTATTTCATTTCAAGTTGTAATTTTGAAATTATGTATGTATATTATTTCCAAATTTACTAAACTAATCGGTCTTTTAGGATGCATATTCCTTGTTTGTATTCCAATGTAATAAAAGAAGGCACCGACTCTGGGTAACTGGGGTTGGGTCCTTATAGTTGGTATCATAGGAAGTTTAGTAGAAAACTTGGATACTAGATTTAGAGAATGTAGATTAGGGAACAAAACCCTAAGATAGTCTATGAGGATAAAAAATACTAGAACATCCTGTAATTTTGGTAAGGAATAGATTATGTGGATATTTCTAGAAAATACATCCTTGTCTAGATACTACAAGTGGACGTGGTTCTGGAACAGATGTACCTAGGAGTGAAAACTCCAACAAGGAGTTTCGGTCTTGACTTAGGGTATCCTGGTACATGATAACAAGACTTATTACGCACCTGGTTTGACACTCTCAGGGGATATACTTAGGATAATTCACATTTTCTTTACAATCCATTATGAAGGATTTAAATGTAAAATTTTCCTCAAAGAAACCAGGTTTGTGATTACGGGATTATCCATGCATATGATTTCAATTTATGTTAAGTATTTCACTAAGTTGATATTATACATTATAATTCATAACCTAATATATTTTATTCCATTATTTAGAAATGGCGCTTAGAGGAAGAAATGGAAACTGTATGAACATGCATATCCCATGTAGGGATTGCCCTCTGATGTAAGATAATGAGGTTGGATCTGGAGCTACGACTGGTGTTTAGAAACTTATAACTATACTAGGACAACTGAATAAGGTTATGAACAATAACCTTATCCGTATGTATAATCCTGATCAACAACATGGTGGAGCTATATTGGATCGCTTTATGCAACAAAATCCTCTATCATTTAATGGGACTAAAAACCCATCTGTATCTGAGCAGTGGATAAGTTCCCTAGAGAAGATATTTCTTGCTTTGGGATGTAATGAAAGAGAGAAGGTTGTCATGTAATTTTATCGGCCATTAGGAGATGTAGATCAGTCGTGGTCTTTAATCCAAAACACAAAGGAGGAGGAAGAAATAGAAGAAATGGAATGGAGGGATTTTAAAGAAATATTATTATAAAAATACTTCCATTGTGAGCAGAGAACAGATATGGAAAGGAAATTCTTGAATATGAGGCAGAAGGAGGATGAAAATGTTTCCAAGTATAAATCCAACTTTACAAGTCTGGAAAGGCATGTTTCGGACTACATATGTAATCCAAGGAGCAAGATTGATCGATTCTTTTGTTATTTAAAACCATTCCTCTGAAGGGCTTTAGTCTCCCAAAGTTTTTCATCATATGAAGATATAGTATCAAGTGCTATCAAGATGGAAAAATAATTTTCTAAGTCTTATGACTTTAAAGGAAAGCAAGAGAATAAAAGGGTTACTGAAAGCTCTGGAAAAGGAAATAAGGAAATGGGGAAGAAGGGAAGAGTTTACCTTTCACCTTGCAGTAATTGTGGAAAGAAACACCCTGGAACTTTCCTGAAGGGAATGTGAGTTTGTTATAAGTGCGGAGAAAAAGGCCACCTATCTTAGGATTGTAAAGGGAATAAAGAAGCTACCAATGTTCAATACTAAAATTTCATAGATATGGGACATTATTCACATGAATGTCTTAATCTTCATGGAAACATTCCCCAAAGAAGGCTAAGGGAGCAAGGACAAGCTTATGTTGTCAAAACTACAGAGGTTGAAGTTCCTAAAGATGTTGTGGAAGGTACTTTAATTGTTTCCTTGAACTTATACAATGCTTTATTTGATTCTATATCATCACATTCTTTCATTTATTTCCAGTTTTCCAAGAAAATTAGATATTTCCAATTTAATTTAATAAGGTATTTTTTAGTCAAAACTTATAAGGGAAGTATCATTGCAATAAAGTTGTGTCAAGAAGTCCCTATTATGGCATATAAATGTGCTTTATCTGCTGATTTTATTGTCATACCCATGATTGAATTTGATATATTCATTGGTATGGATTAGATTTCAAACCATGATGCGAAAATTTATTTTAAGAAGAAGGAGGTTACAATTTTTGAGGACGATGTGGAATCCCTTATCTTTGGGGAAGAAACACCACCATATGATTCTCATATAGATCTACCCCCAGTACCTCTATTTAATTCAATTATTCGGGAGGAAGGGAATGCAATAACTATGGGTGAGTAAAATAATGTTCAAATAGAGGATGTACCTATTGTGCAAGAATATGTTTACGTATTTCCAGAGGATTTACATAGAAATACTCCAGAGCAGTAAATTGAGTTTTCCATTAAATTAATTCCTGATTCAAGGCCCATATCAAAGACCCCTTATAGAATGGCCACTGTGGAATTAGTGTAACTGAATAAAAAATAGAGGAATTGATTGATAAAATATTTATTCACCCTAGTGTTTCTCTATGGGGATCCCCTATTCTTTTCGTTAAGAATAAAGTTGGATCTATGAGGTTGTGCATTGACTACAAGGAGATCAATGATATAACAATAAAGAACAAGTATCCCCTACCTTTCATTGATGACTTATTTTATCAACTTCATGGAGTTCAATATTTTTTGAAGATTAACCTTTGATCTGGATATCATCAATTGCTTGTGATAAAGGAAGACATTCCAAAAACAGCATTTCCAACTAGGTATGGGCATTATGAGTTTACAATAATTCCTTTTGGACTGAATAATGCACCCTCTATTTTCATGGATCTAATGAATAAAGTATTCAAGGAATATCTTGATGACTTTGTGGTGGTATTTATTGATGATATCTTAGTATAATTCAGAATCTATAAAGATCATGAAAATCACTTGCATACTATTCTGAAGACTATTAGAAAAATTGAATTATATGGGAAGTTTAGAAAGTGTGAATTTTGGCTTCAATCAATTTCCTTTCCTAGACACATTGTCTCTAAGAATAGAATATATATTGATCTTGTGAAGAAAAAGGATATTCAAGAATGTCCTACTCTAATGAACATAACTGAGGTATGTAGTTTTATTGGCTTAGTGGGTTATTATCAGTGTTTCATTCAGAACTTCATCTGTTTAGCCAACCCAATGACCAAGATTACATGTAAAGGGGTTAAGTTTGTATGGAAAAAATAACATGAGGACTGTTTAAATGAATTGAATAGGAGATTAGTGAATGCTCTAATCCTAACCCTTCCATCGTGGAATGATGGGTTTGTGATCTATAGTGATGCATCAAAGAAAGGACTTGCTTGTGTCCTTATGCAGACTGATAGATTTATTGTCTATGCATCAAGTCAGTTAAAAATTAATGAACAAACTATCCTACTCGTGATCTTGAGTTAGAATGACTGTAAATTATTTTTTTTATTGAGAATAAACCTCTTTTAAGGGCTACGAGGAAACCCATAATGACATCATTGACTTAGACAATAAAAAATCCCCAACAGACCAAAGGCTCAAAATCACAAACAACCAACACTACAAGAAGGAATCTCCACCCAGCAACAAAAAACATTAAGTCCACTTTCCACTATCTTAGAGCTGAACGGATAGATGTCCTATGAAAAAGCGCATGGGCCCGGTACCGATGACCGAATTCATACCCTCTCAAACATCCAATTCCGAAATGCCATGAAACAATGAGAAGCCATTTCCTTGAACCTCATCTGGAACAAATTCTTGTAGACAATTAATTGCTGAAACCCTTGAGCACCGGACCATCGAGGCCAAAACCAAATCACATTCCAAAAATACAAGCCACAAAGGAGAATAAACATCATCAACCCAAGAAATTCTTAAGAGAAATATCCTACCGAGCTTCAAGAAACATGCATAAATACAAGCAAAAACCACAATTCATAGTATGACCACCATTGAGGAAAATCCTTCATTCCCAATTCAATCGGCACAAAGCAGGAGGAATCCACACATCACCAACTGGCATCCCTCCTCTGCCTGAGGCAAAAAGAACCAAGCGCATGGAACAAACACAGTCAAAATCAGACAGCAAACCTCCACTGAGACTGCAAATCGCCATTGGAGCCAGAAAAAATACCCTGTCGCATCCGCAATACACCCTCTTACACCATAACGCATCAAACCGGAGAGGAAGACGAACCAGGGGGAATGAAGATGAGACTTCGTCACCCAGGACTGGAAGCCCCACCCGTACCTCGAGGCAGCATCGCCGTTGAGAGAAACTGAGCAGATCTGTGGTCGCAACACCTATCTGGGCTTGGAGTGGGATAGATCAAACCATGGAAGAACACTCGCTGGATTCCAAACTGGCCAGACTGCGGGAAGAATAAGGGACCTGCGGGGAAGGAACAGGGCACTCCGATGACGACATCAGTGCAGGAACACCAACAGAGCATCCAAATCATACCTGTCAAATGAACCGCAAACCTACTGGAAAGAAACTTAGGGCATCCAAACACCATAAAACCCCCTCCCCTCTGCATCACTCTGGGGCCGACGCCATTCCCACCAGACAGGTTCGGAACACCTCTCTCAGCACGACGCCACGCCTTCTAATGCAGACTCGGATCCAACACCGAAAACCCTTCGTTGGCCCGCACATCGCAGCCGTACTCCAGATCCAAGGCCATCGACCCAAGTCTCGGCCATCGAGACCCTCCCCCATTGCGAACAATCCTGAATCACGCCAGTGCCTAGACAGAGCAGGAGCCGAAGCCAAGCCGTAGAACCAGAAAAGGAAAACAAGGTAGCTGATGCATTGAGCAGGAATGATCATGGAGTTCTCAACAAAATGAGGATTGACAATGATCCTTTGTACATGGATCTAGTGAGGATGGATATGGGAATTATCAAAGAAGGTGAAGCTTCACTACTTTTTCAAATGATTGGCCAACCATCTTTATTAGAAAGAATTATAGCTTCACAGTCGCATGACAAGAATATTCAAAAGAAAACAAATGTTTTGAAAGATGGGATATTGGGTGAATTCATGTGTGAGGATGGAATAAAGAAATTTGTAAAGATGCTATGTGTTACCTCTCTACCTGAGCTAAAAAGGGATTTATTGTATGATACTCATAGCTCTAATTTATCTATACACCCTGGTAGCACTAAAATGTATAGATATTTGAAGGAACATTTCTGGTGGGACAACATGAAGAGGAAAATTCCTGATTATGTATCAAGATGTTTAGATGCAGAGGGTTTTGTTGAGAGCTAGGGTTTTGTTGGCTTCCTAATTCAATGGTCGTCACGATGGTCCCTCCCCCACCGGAGGGGGAGGGACCTGTACCTCCTCAAGACAAATTGAGAACCTTCATGTCGTTCTCCAACCCTGATTCCCTCCCTCCTTTTCCTCATATCTCGCTCATACCGAAAGTGTCTGAGATTTTTGGAGGATTCCCTAACCTTCTGATCTCTGATGTAGAGTTTTTCTGAAGCCTCTTCTCTCTTAAACCTTACTCTCATTGCTCGGTTTTTCCAGCGTCGGCCTTCGGTGGATAGTTTCGACAGGCTTGTGTTCAACTCTTGGGGATTACAGGATCGCGTAATGGTGGGTTTATTGGATAACAAGAACATCATGGTTCGTTTTTTAATGGAGGCTAACCTTATACGGGCGTGGTCTAGTGCTCCCTGCTCCCGCAATGGTTTTTAGTTCTCTCTTTTTCAGGTGGTCCTTTGATTTCCATATGAAGTGTGACTCCTCATCAGCGTCCATTTGGGTAATTCTTCCTGAACTTCCAATGCCATTTCAAAATCCCTAAATTTTAAAAATGGTGGGGAATATGGTAGGAAGATACCTGTGTTCTGACAGTAGAACCAGGTCTGTGTGTCATCCTGTATCCCCTCGAATTTGTGTAGAGATAGACTTATCTAGATGTCTGGTCGATCTTGTTTGGATTACTTTTGGGAAGTAATTTCGTTAAAAGAAACCTTCCATCTTTGAGTCTTGGATTTACTTTTGACCTTCATGCAAGAATTTGGGTCAAAATCTCTCAACTTGTAGGCACATGAGGCAGATAGACGTAGGTCCTAGAGGCAGTGGCAATAACCAGGATGCTGGTTTTGGTGATGGTATGATAGAGCATCCACCCCTGGGTACATTCAGGGAGAATTCAAAGGAAGAGAGGGTTCAGGGAAACAGTAGATGTTTTTCGCACATATGTGATGGAAGTGCGAGGAGGAATTTGTAACAAACCTATAAGTGTACTTCAGACAGCTAGGGAGGGAAGTTATAAGGATGGTCAGAAGTGGGAGTAGCCAAGGCAAGGTGGTAGCAGTCATAGGGAGCAGAGGGTTTTGTCATGTCTTAACCTTAACAACTATTTTGACTGCCTAAGTAATGATGAAGGGGTAGACAATTCCAGTTTCCACTCAGAATCATAGTGTGATCCATGAGGTTACAGTAAAGGATTGCACAGCCCAAGGAGGAAGAAAGGGAACAAAGAAAATAGGGACCTAGGGAACTACATTGTCTCCAAGAAGAAGATTTTGAAGGGACGAAAGGCCTACTCATATCTGTCAAGGAAAATGGAGACTTGGTCATCCAAAAAGGGTGGAAAATCCAAGGAACGGGAGTTTTAGACAGTGGAATACGGTAAGGAGGTTCATCCTTTAGGTGATACCAGGTCCCCAGTGATTATCAAGGCAGCAGCTGCTGAGGATACTTCGGGAGATTTGGCAATGCCTCAAGGGGATGCTGAAGAGATGTCTGAGGATCAGCATGGGGGTAGATTCCTTTAATTAGAGAATGTGTAGATGGAGGAGGTTGCACATACTCCTACACTTCAGTGTGAGGAAGGCTCTCCCTCAGGGCCACAACAACAGGATGCTTTGGTTGGGGGAAACACGAAACTGCTCATGCATTCGGGTGAAGAAATAGTGGAGGACATCCTGATGATTAAGGTGACGAAGGAAGAGGTTGACCAAATGATGGGAAGATTGTTGTGGGTAGACACCAAAAAGGAAAAAATTCGACTAGATTGAAAAGCAAGATTGCATTTTGGTTAGAGGTTTCAACAAGGGGAAGATTTGCAAGGAGGAATACATGCAATCATGGGACTACCTGGAAAAGCACTATGAAGATGTATTAAAGTATAATCCTGAAACTCAGGTAAATTATCTCCCCTGGAATTTGTTTAAAGATATTGATTCAGATTGGTTCATACTTTTATTTAACAAGTCAATAGTCTCTTTTGGTGTTTGAACTGGTTATCTGTTTGGGTTCTCACTTTTCCCATAAAAGTGTTTAAAAATAAAAAAGTTACTTTGGAGTGTATCAAGATGTTTAGTCTGTCAATAAGTGAAGGCTAAAAGAAAATATTCTAGAGGATTCATGCAACCTATACCTATTCCTACATGGAAATGGGATGAAATCACTATGTATTTTGTCACTGTATTACCCAAAACTCCAAGAAAGAATGATGCAATATGGGTAATTGTTGATCGAATTACAAAATCTGCACATTTCCTCACTATAAGGGAGTATTTTCCACTGGACCAGCTTGCACGACTCTATATCAATGAAGTTTTAAGACTTCATGGAGCACCTCTTTTAATAGTGTCTGATCGTGAACCTTGATTTACATTGAAATTATAGAAAAGTATTTATAAAGCTTTGAATACTAAGCTTCGTTTGAGTACTGCTTATCATCCTCAAACTAATGGGAAATTAGAAAGGATGATCCAAACTTTAGAATACATGTTGAGATCATGATCTCTCGACTTTGAAGGTATGTGGGATCAGTATTTACCCTTGGTGAAGTTTTCCTACAATAATAGTTTCCATTCCAGTATTCAAATGGCACCATATGAAACATTTTATGGAAAGAGATGTCGTACACCAACATGTTGGGATGAAGTTGGTGAAAGGAAGCTAGTGGGCCCAGATCTTGTGGAGGAAACAACAATGAAGGTAAAGACTATTCAAGGTCATAAAAAAGTAGATCAAAGTAGAAAAAAAAAGATATGTTGATAATCGAAGGAAGGATTTGGAGTTTCAAGTGGGAGATAATGTTTTCATAAAAGTATCTCCATAGAAGGGTGTTATAAGATTTGGGAAGAAAGGGAAAATGAGTTGTAGGTACATAGGCCCTTTTGAAATTCTGGAGAAAATTATATCTGTTGCATATCGTTTGGCTATGCCACCTAGCCTGTTTAAAGTAAAAAATATGTTCTATGTCTCATTTCTGAGAAAGTACATGCCAAACCCAACACATGTCCTCGCTTCTAAAGGTATAGAATTGGAACCTGACTTATCTTACTATGAAGAGCCTATCCGGATTATGGACACTAAAGAACAAGTGTTGAGGAATCGGACGACTCGACTGGTAAATATACTTTGGAAAAATCATAAAATCAAAGAGGAAACATGGGATCCTGAGGAGCTTATGATGAATAACTACCCAAATCCTTTTGTGAGGTAACATTCTGGTAATTTCGAGGATGAAATTTTTGTAAGGAGGGGATAATGTAACACCCAAATATTTATCACATATATTTAATATTGAATGCATGAAACACTAAGTCTCTATAAAACACCACTTTGTTATAACCTATCCAGTAAACATAATTTTTCCCCCTCAGTGATTTGAATTTTGAAAAAAAATGATATACACAGTTGCGTTCAATAAGATATTTAGAGTCGGATAAGACAAACTTAATTTTTGGTGAATAGTAACATACCCTTATGAATAGTAATATGGCCCTTATGAATAGTAAATAATATTATTATTTTATTGTCTTAATGTTATAAGATAACGAGATCTTGATTAATTTTTCACGGTGATATAAAATGAAATGTAGATTTAAAATTGTTATTTTTTGAATAAATTATGATTTTATTTAAAAGTTAAATTAATAATATTTAGAAAATTATTTTCAAAAAATGGAGTTCATTTTTGAATTATACATGTAGAAAAAAATTTAGGGTGAATTTTTGGGATTTTTCTGAAATACTTGAATTTTTATGAATAGTAAAATATGTTAATTTACTGTATATATACATTATCAGTTAAATTTACTATTCCTAGCATCATGGATGATGTAAGCACACTTGTTTCGAACTCACATTTTCATATTACTATTCTTGGTCACAAGAATTAGTACTATTGGTTGTCTTTGGAAAAATAATAAAACAATGAGTAAAATAATGGGAAAACCCTCTTCTCCTCCATTATAACCCCCACTCCATCTTCTCTATACTCCTCTAAGACTTGAAGCTCCTCAAATTTCTGCCCAAATACCCTTTCCTAGTCACTACCCACATCTATGAGCTCTTGGTATTGTCAAAATACCAAAACCCCATCCCTTAAATAGATTCTCAAGGAGGTGGATTCAAAAGGTAAATTCACATTCTATTTCTTTCAATTTCATTTCAAGTTCTTTTCTATTGTTATCATCTCCTCACCTCCTCTATCAAAATGAACAGGATAACTCCAATATCATCTATATACTATAATTATATCATTTTAATAGAATAAACATCATCAATATTCTTACTCTCTCTCTTTTATTTTATAAACTAAATCATCGTCTGTGAGGTGCCAATTTACAACCTTCATGGACGACGAAGTTTCATTCTTCAATTTACCCATCAATACTGGTCATGAAACCATTTTTATGGTTTAAAAAGGCTATAATATATTTATTATAACCAATTTAATATTAATTAACCATTATATTTACATAATATTAAATCATAAGACCAAACTAGTTCTTAATAATCAAAATACTGCTAAAATAATCTAAGTGGTTATCATTAATATTTCATCTAATGATTCATCCTCATTCCATGTAAACAAATGATATAAATAAACATTAACACCTATGTATTTTTATAAATAATATATAAATTAAATTCTATAGATTTACATCCATCCAACATGAACTCCATTACTTAAAAACAAGTGAACCGATTATGAAAATCAAGAAAACGAACACTCTGAAACGACAGAATTCAATATTATAACTTATCAATAAGGACATGAACTAAAAAAATTATTATAAACTAAATAAATTTCTAATAGGTTATTAATTAAATTATTAATTATTCTAACTTCATATTCCAAGACCATAAGGTCAAGATTAGAACATTCAGACTTAAGGTAAAGGTTTTCTACCCGAACCTCCATTTTCATTCGGGTTACTCTTATTCTCTACTTAGCTCAATTAAAATTCTTATTTATTCATATGTACTCTTCATATATTCTATGAGAATGTTCTATATATATGTACTAACCATAATCCTACTTTCATTTATGGGTAGTTATATGTTTTAAAAGGATCTTTCAAAAATTATTCCCAAAATATAAGCCTGATTCAAAGGAATTTCTCAAATTATTACCTATTTTCAAGGGAACTCTATAATCTATTTTTTTAAACCAATATCTTTATAAAATATATCATTTTATTATGAATATACTACCTTAATTAACATCTAGTTTTATACAAATATTTTTCTAAAATAACTCTTCTTTTCAAAGTAAAAGAGTATTTATCATAAGAATTACTCGATGATTTTGTAAGAGTATATTCATATATTTAAACACTATTGTTGATTATTATGTATTATTGGGATTAATATTTTATGATATTATCTACCATATTTAATTTAATGGTTTATGATTATTTTTACTGTGGATGTTCTATCTTAAAACCATTCACCAATTTACTTTGAATAGTTAGTGTTTATGCTTAATGTTCGAGGAAAGTTATTTAGATTTCATATATTAGTTTCAATATGAATGTATATGTTGTTTATGTTTATCTCCATTTATATGAGGAATTAATTGGACTTATTAAGTTTTGTTTGGGGCCTACTATAGTCCCTCAGTTCATCGGTAAGTCTCATGAGACAAACTATGGTCTTGGCATGAGTCATTGACAAAATAGATATTTATGGTCTTGGCATGATGTCTTGACGGTATGGTTATGATGTCTCGCATTATTAATTACCTCATTATGAAAATACTATTGATATTTCATGTGTTTATTTAACTAGTATAATAACCATGATTATGTTTTATTATGGTATTATTTATTCAACTCTTATTCCTGCCATAATGTGTTCAAGTTTATTTTTAAAGGAATGTGTTTTTAGTTATTCACCATGCCTAATGTTTATGTTAATGATACCTTATGATGTATTTCTTACCCTTACTAAGAATTTTTTCTCACCCCTTTATTATGTTTCATTTTCTCAGGGCATGAATAAGTTTATTGTGTTTGACCTACAAGGATAAACTTATAGTTGTGGATGTTCCCAGCAAAACTTATATGTTTTATTTCATCTCAACTTGTAATGTTGAACTTGTGTATGTATTTTGTTTCCAAATATACTAAACTAATTAGTCTTTATATATTAATATTCCTTTTTTTATTCCAATTTAATAAAATAAGGCACCAGCTCCAGGCAACTGGGGTCAGTTCCTTACAATCGAGAGCTTACATTTGAATTTATTTATCAGCCTTGGAGAAAGTTGGACTTTTTTATCAATTTTTTTGGGCTTGTATTTGGACTACTTTATTCTTTTTATTACTTTAATATCGTACTATATTATGGGATCTTAGATGTATTCATGCATTGTTTTCAGTTGTTTTATATTTCAGCATTGGGTGGGCTTGGAGTTGTGTGCATGTGTAGAGGTACTTTAGGCTAATGCCTCCCATTTCTGGGATATTCTTGTTCGATGCAGGTCACCAAAACTAGAATATTGAAGGTGTGCTTGGGGTATTCATGGGTCATACCTTGGTGGTTTGGGTCATGACAAGTATAATAATACTATTTTTCAATCATTTTGACCACATTACTTGCTAGATTGACACGAGGTATCTTCATAAAAGTCAAAAATTAATCTATGATAGATGTAAAACAATTAAAAAACAATTATATGTCATTTTCTATATATTAATCTTTTGATGTGTTTTTTTTACTTTTAAATCAATAAAAACAAGATTTTGTTCATTATGAGAAAACCACAATTCATATTTATATGGGGTATATTGAAACATTTAAAGAATTAAATGATCATCAATTTCCTATGATATAAATCTAATACAAGACCTAATTTAAGAATTTTACACTTTCACACATTATTTTTGGATTTTAAATAAATAAAAATTCAATTTTGGTCATTCCGAACAAACCACATGTTGGGTTAATGTGTGGTCTCTTCCTACATGTCAAAAATTAAACAAATGAAATTTTACATTGATTTAACAAAAATATGAGGTCTTTTTCAAGTTTATGAACCTTAGTAATTAATTTTAAAATTATTTTAAATCTAATAAAACTCTATGTTCAATAATTATGACCACACTGCACATTGGATTTACATGTAGTCTCTTAGTAGTTGTCATAAATTTTCATATAAATTTGGAATCGTTTTCTTTTTTTTAACCTGAAACAATAAAAATTTAAAGGTAAAATAGAACTTTTGATTATACTAAAAGATTCATGTGTATATTGATGTGTGGTTGGTTCATATAGATCATAAATGACGATATGATCATTTTCATATGTTTTTGCACTAGTTTGAGCTCATTTTCTCATTTTTCCCCTTTTTTATAAGAGTTTCTCAATGTAAGAACAATAACAATAGAAAAGTGTAGGATGAAAATTTAAAATTGATAAACTGGAATCAGATTTATCACAATGAGTTAGAGATTCAAGGAAACTAATTATAAAATTTTTGAGTGTGTGTTTCATCTACAAAAATTGGACGTAATAACTTCAAACTACTACAAGATGTTAATGATTCTCTTAGGAAGTGAAAACTTATGTAAGTAATTTTCCTATCCATTATAAAACCTATGAAATCTACATTTTTTAAAACATAAAAATAAACTTGAATCTATAATATTATAAAATTCCATGTTAGATGTTAACATTCTTCACAGAATTAATTTTAAATGACATAGAGAGGATTAAAAGATCTCACCCCTCCCCCCAAAATGCCTTTGCCTTGGTAGTTGTGATAACTCCTCCAGTTGGAATAGCCAATACAGATAACCAAAAGTGGATTTATCATTAAGGATATTATTAGGATCAGTAGGGCCACCATCCCTCTTTATAATATGAATAATTGTATTTCCCCTAACAACCCAACTCAAGATCACTAGGAACACATCTGCAACCCCAAGAAACAAACCTACAGGATATTGGCATGTTAACATAAAAAAAATCAACTTAACTAAAATAAAAAGTGGATCATGATTCATCAAAGTAGGATCCATAAGATATCATTTTGGAAAATTAATATAATCCCTCATCTAATGGAACTAGCGGTGGTCTCATTTTCATCAGCATAACCAAGAATAGATCACGTCATTATATCTAAGAGGGGTAGTTTAATGAAAAGAAAACCAAACATCCTTCAAATTTATTAAATTTAATTATAATTAAGATGAATTAAATTAAATTAATTATAAAACATAAATAAAAATAACATTAAGATCATAAATAAAATATTAAAATGAATGATAAAGATATAAATTAGGAGGTTCGGTAATCATATCTCAGATGATTCATCTTTTCTCACAACAGTGCTTTGGGAAACACCTCCCCGTGCATCAGTCATTGAATAGATCAAAAATAAAAATTTCTAAATATAATTCCATAAATAATACATTTATCTATGATTTAAATCACTAATTATTTTCAAATATGATATCTCATTTGTGTGATATTTTCATTTTTATTTCAAAATATTTTGTTCATTATAATGTTAATAATTAATTAAATTGATTTTATTAATTTAAATAAAATTTATTTCAATAAAAAACCACAAGAACCTAAAACCACTATTCTCTTAGGGTGATCATTTATATATCTGGATATTAGTGCTTATAGGAATCAAATGTGGAATAAAAAAATTAAATGGAAATGAAATAAAACCAAAGAAAACACAATGCAAGAAAATTGAAATGGGCATAGGGATGTCATTACTATAAAATGAAATAGATGTGGAAAGTGATAAGAGTTGGATAGAAAAAAGTATAATAAATAAATAATATTTGGAAATAATAACTAAAAAAGTAATATATATCAATAAATATATGAATAATCATAAGATAAACTAAATGTAAATGAAGATTCCAAATCTATAGTAGGAGCAAGAGAAATACCAGTATCGAATGTTGGAAAGATGATGTGGGGGTGGATGGGGAAGTAGAAGTAGACATAGAAAAAATAAAAAAAAATATTAAATAAGAATATAAGTTAGAACTGAATCCATAAAAATATTCAAAAGTATAGGTAGAATAAAAAATAGTAACACTAGAAAATTTTTATGTCAAACTGAAAATCAAAACATAGATATCATAAATTAAAATTTATTGCACCTACAAGAGATGAGGCTAAAATGTGAGTTTTGAAAATGATGATCAGATGTGAAAGTGGGGTAAAAGTGGAAGTAGAAGATATAGAAGAATAAAAAATCTATAAAGAATAATGAGATATTATAAGGCAGTAGGGATATTTAAAATAGAAGGAGAAAAACAAATGTAAAAAATTAGAAGGTGGAATATAAAATAAAAATAAAAAGTAGGCATAAATAAATAAGTCATAGTAGAAGTATAATAAGAATATAAATTAGAAACAAAAAACAAATTTAGAATATGGATTTTATGTAAATGTAAAATGATTACTAGAATCAAATATCAAATCAAAAAACCATATTATAAAAGAAGACAAAGATGGAATAAGTCAAAACCAATTGTACATGTAGTTCCAAAAGTGAAAATATAAGGTAAGCAAAATTCAAAATCTATAAGTCATATTGAGAAGATCAAAATGAAGAATTTAAGTAGATTAAAAAATTTATTATTTAGATTCAATAATAAAATGTTGTGTCAAAAGTCTCTTTTGAAATTTTCCATTCCTTTTTTTTGGAAATCAAAAACTCATTCTTAAATATAAAATATCTAATACTTTTATGTCCAAAGTATTTTTATAATGTTTTTATTGAAAAAATATACTTTTACCATACTTTGAAATAGTTTTAAAGTATTCAAAAAAAATAACATTGTCTATTATGATTGTCGTAATCAGTCTAGAACCAAGAATAATAGGATTAATTGAAACTGATAACAATTGTATTCACATCTAGACAGAACATCATAATGACATGTATAAGTAAATCCATCGGATTTACTTCTGTTTTAATCCAGAATATGGATAAATTTTTTATTGTAATGGAATTAATTTCACTCTATATATGTGTAAATCAAAATGGTTTCGTGCTTTCTATTACAGTATATGTGAAGAAAAATGATGTCATTCTTTCAGTTATTTTATGACAGTTATAGTGACAGTTTTCAAAGTCATTGTAACAAATTCAACCTTTGGAGATCAAGATGATCATTGGAGAGGCATGCCAATAAATAATAGCTAATTTGAAGAGCTCGATACATTCAATAGAGAACTGAAGTGTGATTATGCTATAACTCTCATTGAATTTCTTTATTCTCGATTTTTTATAAAGAGTAAAAAATCATGAACAACTTGTTCCAAGTCTTTTGTATTACTTTAGAGAGTGTATTTCTTAAGGAAACCTTGTCAGGTTGTATCCTTAATAATTTTTTTATTAATTCATTTAATTCTTATTTTTGTGATTACAATTGAGGGATTCTGAGGATAGGAAGACAGAGGAGCCTATCACCTTTTTGATCGAGGGATTTTGGGGATAGAAAGATAGATTTGATCATCGTATCGAGGGATATTGGGGATAGGTAGATAGAAGATGATCATCATATCGAGGGATTACCCTAGTGTGGTTAAGACATACTTTCATGAAATTATAAATCAAGGGACCTTTATCCTATGTTATTATATACCCTTCTATTTGGGTTAAAATAATTGTATTTATTGGCTAACTTGTTTTATTACAAGTCTTTCATTTCCAATGAAATTGTAATTGAAAGTGAATTATTTTATATTCAACTTTCTATTTGTATTATTTATATCATAATAAATTTATGATTCATTTGATTTTATCTGTGTAATGTTGTGAATACAATTTTACTCTAAATAAAATTCTATACGCTTTAAGATAGAATCATTACTTATTGTACTACTTAGATTTATCATAACCATTGTGATTACAATAACTTTTTTAAACACTCTGATATATAATTTTCTACTGTGAATATGATTAAACGTTGTTTAAGTTACCACCATTTACTAAATATGATTATATTCACTAGAATCAAACATGTGGATTATATATTGGAATCTACTTGATTACGATATTCTTTTCATAGGAACTGTAATGACCCGTCAATTCACATTGTCTTGAGAGTACAACGAGTCATTACTTGGCCTTAAGCAATATCCCCAAGATTCAAAAGTCTAGAAATAAATGCCGAAGGGTTTCACATACAAGTGGGTGATGATTTACCCTTTAAGAAATAAACCATTAAACCAACAAACCATAACCAAGCCATTCACTAAATGATGCATGAACAAAATAAAGACCACTGAACAACTTCATGTATCTCAAAACCACATCAAAGTGTGAAACAGTGGAAGACTAATCCTATATCAAAGTAAAAAACATATAAACAACTCAAGACTCTCAAGAGACTACAAAACTCTATTATCCACAAGCTCCAAGCTCCACAATCACCGAATAGCCCAAATATCATGAGGTAGTGCTAAAAACATGGGAAAGGTTACATTTGCCCCTGTCCTAGAAGATAACATCTGCAAAATCACCAAAGTGACAAAGTAGGGGTGAGTATAAAAATCAATAGGTTTTCCCCAATGACTTACCTACTAATGTCACTAGGACAGAAAATTTAGCCACATTTATATAAAATAGTTTATATAAATCAATTTACCAAAACAGTTTATAACCAAATATAAACAAGTTCCAAAAAACCATTTACAACCAAGTGAAAATAAAATGAATGAAACCAATTTCCATACAGTTATTTTTCCAGAAAAATAACTAATCAAAGCTTAAAACCCAATTCTTATTATCATTTGGAATACCCATTCTATATTTCACCACACACCCACACATGCATGCTTTGTTTGACAGTTTCATACTCATGAGAGGTCTCTCATCCAATTTCCTTGTGTCCCAATGTCACACGCCCCCAATCCAGGGTCACATACCTTGTACCCCAATGGTACTCATACCTTATTAAGGGCCTGTTAATCATGAACTCACACCAACACCATTTATTTCAAACATTTACTTTTCCAAAACAAACCATTCCAATAAAACTGAACTTTTATTGAAAACCAAATCACAACCAATTTCAAAGCAGATTTTCATTTAAATAAAACCTTTTATTTTATTGAAAACATCCAATCCAATTCATGTGACAACAATATAGAAAAATCCAATTTTTAAAATCCATATTTTAAAACCAAGAGAAAAAGCACTTTACTCAAGCACCCAATTTTCCATATTTCACAACCATAACTCAAAAAGGTTTACAAAAGGTGTTCAACAACCAAATCACAATAAATTCACACTATGCATTCAATTTGAAAGCATGACAATCAGTTATACTAAGCAGAGTCGAGAAAGAAGCCTCCTACCTTGAAGGTTTTGACAAAAACCCCAACGAACAAAGAACTCATAAGAAAACCGGGTCGATTCTCCAAGAACCCACCTTAGATCTCTTCTCCTAGAAAGATCACGACCAAAAATCACCATATTTGGAATCCAAACACCTATATCTACCCATAACAGGCATAGATCTAAGAAACAAAGTGGAAAGGAGAATTATATCTAACTAGATATAAGAAATCGATCAAGAACGAAGAAGAACGATCACATACCTCAAGAATTAAGCTTTGATTCACCAAGGAAAGCCTTCTAATTGAATCCAAAATTATGGGGAGAGGTTCTCATACCTTCAAGGAAGGGAAATCTCGAGTTATGGCTACTTAGGAAAAAAAATGAGTCACTTAAAGGCAAAAATGTGTGAGATCAAATTTTTTAGGATCTCACTTAAACCATCTGCACAGTTACTTTGCACAGTTAGACAAACCGTACGTTAACCACATGTTAACTACTACCTAGGAATACCCTTTCATGGCTTCCTCACAAAGTCTCCATAACCATGCTCCAACCGTGATGGAGCTTCTGCCTCAGGAGAACTATTTTGCATGGTTTGGCCACACGGTTAGTCAAACTAGGCGTCGCCCGTGCAACTTCCATTTTTCCTCAAAACTACTTCCAAAGTTCTCCCAACTCTCCCATCCATCACCCTCAAACTTTAAAACCATAAAAATCATCAAGTAAGGGTTACATACCAGAAACTGGGGTACTAAATTCTCCCTACCATTGGTCTTTCTATCCTCAAAAAGTAGAAAACCCTCACCCATCTGAAAGAGTTTCAGACACTGCTCTTTTATTTCGTTTTCACATTCCCAAGTCCCTTCCTAAATCTGACCATGCTGCCATAAAACCTGAACCAGACCGATTCTTTTTCCACTTAAGACTTTCTCTTGCCTATCCACAATCCTCACTAGGATATGTATAAATGAAGAATCTGGCTCTAGATCAATGTGATCTCATATAATCACATTGTCTGGATCAGGCTGATACTTTTTCAAATGAGATACATGGAACACATTATGCACCAAATAGAAATCTGGTGGTAATTCCAACCGATATGCCACCTCTCCAACCCATTCCAGTATCTCGAAAGGGCCAATGTGTCTAGGAGATAACTTTCCCTATTTCCTGAAACGACGATGTCCAAGCCTTGGAGATATCCTCAAGAAGACATGATCACCCATAGTGAACGATAACGGTATTCGACGATGATCTACATAAGATTTTTGATGAATATGGTCCATCTCCATCATCTTTCTAATCAAATGAATCTTCTATGTTGTTTCTTGTACAAAGCTCATCCCAACTAGTGAATTTTCACCTATTTCCACCCATCATAGTGGAGAACGTCAAGGACACCCATACAATGATTCAAAGGGATCCATATGTATTGAGGCCTAATAGTTGTTGTTATATGAGAACTCCACTGAGGGTAGATTCTCCTCCCATGAGCCACTAAAATCCATTATACAAGCCTACAACAAGTCTTCCAATGTTTTTATTGTCCGCTCGGATTTCCCATCCATCTGAGGATGATACGCTATGCTCATAGTCAACTGAGTCCTAAGGGCTTGCTCTAAGGATTTCCAGAAATGAGACGTGAACCTCAGATTTCTATCAAAGATGATTGAAACTGGTACACCATGTATCTTTAACACTTCTCAGATATAGATTTTTGAAAGATCCTCCACCATATTATTTTCACAAATAGGGATGAAATGGGCCGACTTGGTAAGACGATCCAATATTTCCCATATGGCATCGTGTTTCTGAACCATTCTTAGAATACCTGTAACAAAATCCATTGTTATATTCTCCCATTTTCACACTAGGATACATAAAGACTGCAACATACTCGCCGGTCTCTGATGCTCTGCCTTAACTTGATGACAAGTTAAGCACCGTGAGATGAACTTGTCCGCCTTTCTTTTCATGCCGCTCCACCAAAACTATGCCTTTAACGCCTTATACATCTTTTGTGTACCTGGATGTACATACCATCTAAAATGGTGGCAAGTATGAAGGATTTGTTTCTGACAATCCATTGGTACAACCATTTGATATTTAAAGCACAAAACTGAACTCTCATTCAGTTTACATCCTTCAATGGTCTCCCCACCATTGAGTTTTTAAATCATAACCAGACATTCTGCATCATATGTTTGTGCCTATTTGACCATATTTACTAAACCAGGAACACACATAGCTGAAAAGAAAGCCACAACATCACCTCAGTCTTCACATTCCATGTGCATGTTTGCTCAGACCGACATCAACTACCATTCATCTGAAGCTTCTTTCTCCAACTAAGCATATGAATTTTTACTCAATGCATCCACAACTGAATTCCATTTTTCTGCTATATACATCAAGTCAAAGTCAAAAATTTGGAGATACTCCATCCATCTTCTTTTCCTTAGATTCATATCTCGCTATGAGAAAAAGTGATTCAAGCTTTTTTGTTCAATGAAAACAGTTAATTTCTCACCAAATATATAGTGTATCCATGTTTTCAAAGCATGGGCGATTGCAGCTAACTCCAAATCGTGTGTTAGATAATTCTTCTCATGCACCCTCAACTTCCTTGAACCATAGGCAACCACATGGTCTCCTTTCATGAGAACACTTCCCAACCCTAATTCTGAAGCATCATAGTATACCACATACCCCTATCCTGATGCTAGAAAAATCAAGATAGTTGTAGATGTAATCCAATATTTTATCTCTTGTAAAGACTTATGACATTCCTCTATCCATTGGAATGGAGCATTCTTCTTTATCAGAGTTGTCATTAGTGAAGCTAGTCATGAGAAATCATGCACAAATCATTGGTAGTAACCAGCTAGACCAAAAAAAATTCATATCTCAAAGAAATTCTTCAGTGGTTTCTAGGAGATAACAGCTTCTATCATTTCAAGATCAATAGAAACACATTTTTCAGAAATTACATGGCCAAGAAAACGTACTTCCGATATCCAAAAATCACACTTTGATAATTTGGAATACAAACGGTGGTCTCTTTAGATTTGTAACACTGTTTTTGGATGCTCCTCATGGTGAGCCCTTGTCTCTGAATAAACCAAGATTTCATCCATAAACACCACCATAAAATAATCCAGATATTGTTGAAATATCTAATTCATCAAATCCATGAAAACCTATGGTTCATTTGTTAGACCAAAATGCAGGACTACATATTTGTAATGTCCATATTTGATTCTGAAAGCTGTATTTGGAATATATTCCTTTCGAACTCGCAATTGATGATATCCGGATAGCAAGTCAATCTTGGGGAACCACTGATCTCCCCTTAATTGGTCGAATAGATCATCAATGCATGGAAGTGGATATCTTTTCTTTATCATAACTTGGTTAAGCTTATGGTAATCAACACACAGCCGAAGAGTTCCATATGCCTTATTCACAAACAAAACTAGTGTTGCCCATGGAGATGTACTTGGTCGAATGAAACCTTTTCTTTCTAGCTCTTCCAGCTTCACTTTCAATTATCATAACTCTATTGGTTCCATTATATGAGATGGAAGGGAAATAGGGATAGTCCCCGGAATGTGGTCAATTGTAAACTCCACTTCCCTTATAGGTGGTAACCCTGAGAAGTTCTTGAGAAATACATCTGGAAATTGATCCACAATTGCTAGAAAATTATTTTCCTCGATCTCTTCCATTGCTTCCAAATTCAACACTTCTAATTGATAAGAGATCATTCCCACCATTGGTGTCAACAATCTCTTTTCACCTTTCTTTACCATCTTCTCTCCTCTGAAGATATGTTTGATGTCATCCTCAGTCATGAAACTAACGGTTCTCCTATAACATTCGATGTGAGCCTTAAACATTGTCAACCAATCCATACCCAGGATTACATCACAGACATCCATGTCCAACATCGAGAAGTCTCATTTCAACTTAGCTCCATCAACCGTTATAGCACATGGTCTACACATAATAGGATTTGTGAATATGATTTGTTTAATCCTATTAAACATTATTTCTTTTAAGGTTAAAAACAAAAGTTTTTAAACTTATAATTCACCCCATGATGTGGCTCATTTTTAATGCTCTTTTTCACATCTATTTTTTATATTTTTGTTGACTTTTTAATATCAAACCATTATTTTTTGTTTCATATTTATCAATTGTTTTTTTTGGTAAATTACATTATAAAAAACATTTTTATGTATTAAAAGTGTGTTTTTGTTGTTATTTTCTATTTTTATTCAATAATAAAATTAAGTTGCTATTTTAATTTCATTTAATTAATTATTTATGTTATTAGTTTTCAATAATTTTTAATTCATTAATGAAATTGATTAATGATTTATTATTAAATTGAAAATAAATAATACATGTTACTTTTTAAGTCTTTAAATAATTAAATTATTTTTAACATTTTAATTTTATTCAATTAATAATTATATTATTTAATTTAATGAGTTATTTAATTTATTAATTGGTTACAGCAAGTAACTGTAATTACTTTACTTTGTTCTTAAATTAATTTTTTTATAATTTTTAAGAAAAATAAATTCATTCTTTTAAATTAAGCATAATAAATTTTGTTATTTAACTTTGTTTTATTTATTTAGTTTTTAATTGTTTTCTTTTTAATTTAATTGATTAATTTTTAGTTGTATTAAAGTTTTAATTAATTTAATTGTTGTGTTTATTTTTCAGGTATTGCTGCGTGTCGCGGTCTCTTCATGGTCATGATGCCACCGTATTGCCTCCAACCAGTCTCACCGTTTTCCCAGCCACCGCAGCAGTTACACTATCCCATCGTGAACATCACTCACCGCCTCAGTATTTTTCTCTTCCCACTGGTTCCCCCATACACTGTTTCACTCCTTGTTGTCTCAAAGAATACGTGACCAGTACTCACGGTGGTCCATCCCACCGTTCTCCTTGTTGTGCCACTGTTTCCATCCTCTTGGAACAATTTTATGCCACTGTCTCACCGCTTTCTTCATGGTGTTGCAGTCACCTATCTTCTGGTGCTATCAACGCCACTAGCACCATCCCGTGCCATCAGCCGCACCCTAATCCTCCATCCACTTCTCGTCTCCCCTCCACTTCAACCACAAGTAGCACAACAAAGATAAAATTATGCTATCAAGTGAATCAATAGCAGCAGACACAAACCAGTAGATCGAACACACAACAAGAAGAAACCCCAAATTAAGTTTTCTCAAAATTTAAATTGAAACTCCATTTGTTTTCAGATCTACAACTCAAACCCTTTCCCCTCTCCCTGCTGTCCAGTCTGGACCTCGCTGCAACCAACCACCACTAAAACCCGAAACATGCCACCCTTCCTCTCCATATCCATGCCTCCTCTTCTCAGTCGGCGCCCCTCTCTGCGAACCCCAGTCGACCCACATCTCCACTAGCCCTAGGCCTCAAACTACTACACGCACTCCTACCCTACTCCAAGCCAAGGCCATCCCAGCACCGAATCTTCCTCAGGCTATGTCGCCGCCTCCCCTGCGCCGAATCATTTCCCCCTTTCTCCCCTCTCTTCCAGGCCGCACCCCACCCCTTTTTCATCTTATTTTTCTTTTTTTATTTTATTTTGTTTTAACTAATAATCATTATATATATAATACATTATAAAATATACATAACATATAATACTTATATATATATAATGTTAATTACTTTTGTTTTATAATAAATAAAATATTAATAAATATAATAATTATATTTACATATAATAGTAATAATAATATTAAGTATTATATATATATATATTAATAAGTATTTTTACTAACTAATAATATTAATATATAGTTATTTTAGCTTCATTTTATTTTTTTTAACGTGTTTTAGTTTTTCTATTATTCAGTGCAAGGGGAGCTGCTCATGGAAGGGGTGATAACAGGAAGCTGTCCGTGGGGAAAAAAGATAGTGAATATGGAGTTCATTGCAAGAGGTGGAGTAAACTCACTGAGATTCCACTTAAAGGTCGATGACGTGCACATAAAAGTGCTCCACATGGATAGAAACTTCCTGTTATTTTAGTTTTATGTGTTTTGTTTTCTAAATAAGTGGTCCTCGACTCCACTCTTTAGAAAAAACAGCCAAGGCCAGAACAGGGCCGAGGGAGGGCACCATTCCACAGTGGGGGGGAGGAGACTCCACCACCATTCACGCACCATTCCATACCACTTCACCAGACTGGAACTCGTCTTCGACCTGGAGACAGGTTCTCACTCCTCCATTTCATCCATCCTCCCGACTCTGTTTTTAGTGTTTTATGTTGAGTATGTAAATACTCTCATAGTGTTTCATGTTTAGTTAATTGAATTGTGATGTTTGTTTTATTTTTATTATGTCGTTCATTCATCTTCACTTTGTGTTATGATCTCGAATCTCCATAAATGGAGATCTAATTTGCGGGGTTGGATCCAGTTTATGAAACCTAACACGATCTAAAGATTCGTGCATTAACACGATCACGTTATTTTTATTCACCTTGGTTGATCACGTCTGCGAGTTAGATTGAGCAAGAGAAAAGATCTTGCACAGGATGATCGACTACTTTATTGCTTAATTTCTTCTCCCCTTCCTATCCTGATTTCTTGAACTGAGAATCTAGATTGGTTGTGTGATGTGCTGATCTTAGTGGAATAATGCTAACTTGTGAGAAATTCTTTCCATAACGACTTTTTTGAGTGAATCACCTTGCATTTTGGAGGAACGCTTGAGTATTGAATAACTTTTATCCTTGAGTTTTTACTTTCTAGGTGAGATTGGTGTGTGATCCGAGACATTGATCATGCAATGAGAGAAGTTGAGAATTGTTGATCAGCTTCTTATGTTGATCTAGTATAAGGAGTAGAGGGTGAATTAACCTGGGTCTGGCCTTGTTAAAATTGTCTTTTGTCTTCTGTGTCTTGGTGTTATTTGTTTTTTCTATATCTTTTGTTGTGTTTTAGCATTCTTTCTTTTCTTGGTTTTTTTACGTGTCTCTTTATTTTTTCACTTTTCCATCTCTATTTCTCCTCTGTTCGTTCACCTTCCCACATCCACTGTGCTCTTCAGCACTGATTAATGATTTCTTAGGAGTTGTATTTTTCTGTTTTCAAAATATTTAAAAATACAAAAAGATTTTTAGAATGACCACTTAGGCTCTCTACATTTCTTCCTTGAGAGCGACCTTGTGGTTAGCCACTGTGCTATATCTTGGGTGTTTATAAATTTAAACTTGACCATCCTCACGATAAGGACGCACGCCAAATTTTGGTGTCGTTTCCGGGGAGGAAATGAGTGTCTCAGTGGTTTTTCCAATTTTTATTTTATTTTAAAACAAAAAAAACATATAAAAACACACACAGTGATGAACTATAACGAATCTGATATAGTATCATTGTTTGACCCGGTTCAAGAGCTTGAGGAGGCTGTTGCTAAATTTAAAAGTTGGATTCATGAAAGGTAACATTGAGAGCTTACTAATGAGGAGATAAATTATTCTCATGAGATCATGCAGTTGATGCAACAAGCCAGGGATAAGGTCAAAGGATACCAAGAAGATAGTGCAGTACCACCACCTCCCAATGAAGCCCAATATTCCGTAAAGTTATTGAGAAGGAAAGAAAAAATACATAGAAGAAAGAAAAGGTTGGAGTTTCCCAACTTTCATATGGATTTTCCCCTAGAGTCAGGGCTAGAAATTCCAGAACCAATTTCTGAGGACTTTTTTAAGGGATGGCAGCAGATGGAACTTTCAAAGATTCATAATGCTGGACATTTATTTGATGATCATTTTTTACATGATTTCCATTCTAATGATTTTTCTTGCACTAACTATTTTAATGATTTTTCAATGCTTCAACAGGTGGAGCCAGCACATGACATCCTAAAACTCTCCTTAGAAGATTCAACAAGTGAGGTGGTGTGTTTTGAAGAGATATTGGATGAGGTTGGCTACCTTTCTCTTTCCATGGACCCACTCCCAGGATCACTATTTCATCACGAGGAGCAATAAGCATCACTAATAAAGGGAGTGGACAATTTTATGGAAGAAGCTGTATTTTTATTCAACTTGGATTACATCGAAGATGATTTTAATTGTTTTTCTCCCAGTGAAGGTATTGAAGATGCAATACACCTTTTTGATTTCCTGGAGAGTGAGGAAATTGAGGTTTCAACTACTGAAGAGTTTATGGAAATGCCAATTCTAGATGACACTTCCAGTTTGGGAGTTATTTTTGAAGATGAATTTTTGGAGTTGTGCACTACAATAGAAGTGTATGATGACACATTAATTGCTTTCCAAGAGGAAAAATTTTATTGGAATGAGCCATAATACAAGTCACACCCAAGTTTTCCAACATTAATACTTGTGCACACTCAACCTCATGCAGAAGAAGTAGGTAAGTACCCCTATATCCAGTTTTCCCCTCCACCATTAAACATGAAGTACTTCACTGTGAAGGAGGTGAATTTGATAGAAGCTGCACATGGGGTATGCCAAAGATGGAAAAGCAATGAAATTGTAAGGAATCACATATGGTGGTTCCTAAGAAAGAAGCTTAATCCCCCATCAGACTGGGGTTGATCTAAGGACCGTCTAGCTATGGGCAGTCAAACTATAGCACCCCCTGGGGGGTTATCCTAGGATTATCCCTTTACATTTATTGCTTTACTTTATTTTTTTATTATAGTTTTTAATTTGAGTGTTGTTTTCTTAGGACAATAAATAGGAAGAAGCTTCCACGTGGCTATCATTCAAGTCCAAGAGGAATAGTACACTGAAGATCATGGATAACACTCCCTAAATCATACCATGTGGTTTCTTTTTATTTGAACTTAAAATCTTGAACACTAATGTTAAATTGTTTCATCGTGTAGGTGCCAAATTGGAGCATCCAGAGTTCATGCACAAGGAAATAAAAGGGAGACATTTTTAAATTTAATAATCTTCACATTCAGGGGAGTATTGTTTTATGTTTCAATTTTTTACTCTTCACATTTTTATTTCATGTTGTTGTGAATTAAGTGTGTGGGACTTCCCCCTAATCTATGAAAAATGGACATTTTCTCTTGCATGGGTGTTTGGATTCTAGTATCTAGAGAGTTGAAAAAATTATTTTGAGTTAATTTGTGAAACATGCTTGCACCCACTACTTTCAATTTTATTACGTTTCTACTGCACATCACTGTTAATCATGATACTATTCGAAGTAAATTGATAAAATATTTTGTCTACTCACAATGATTAAAAGCATGAATAGTTTAGTAATATAACTATACTTGGTTTCTGGTTATGGTTGGTGGGGTTGGGTTCTTTTGGTTTTATTTTTTGGTGTTTTTATTTTCTTTCACTTTTTGTGTGTCAAAGATTTTTTTTAACCTCATTGATACCCTTCCATATCCTATTTAAGCTAAAATTTCTATCTATTTTGAACTTAAACTATATCCCACCTTGAGAGTCAATATTGGAGACAATTTTTGGTTTTGAGTGTGGGGTGGAGGGGTCGTACTAGTGTCATTTCAAATTCTCCATTCTTGAACCTGAAGTTTGTGTTTAAAAAAATGGTCAAATTTTTTCAAAAATTGTTCAAAATATTTTTCAAAAAAAATTCAAGTTCTTTCATCACATTATGGCCAATGGAGGTTCATTGGTACTTAAATTATGTCACGTTAGTGGTTGACTACTCACTGGATGATGAGAGTGGAACTTAATTGGAAACTGTTAATCATGAGTTGTTGGTGAGTGTAATTGTTCACTGTCTTTATGAACCTTTCTGTTTAGGAACTGAGGATGGGGGTGTGAAAACATAGGTTTTGTGGGATGAGGATCATGACTTGGAGTAACTAGAATTTCTCACTGGAACCTAGGAGACTAAGATTTTTATTAAAAATATCCAATCACTTTAGGAAGTCAACTCGATTGATTATTAATTAAGTCCTTTGTAACTGGAGTAAAATAGAAAAATGGGATTCCATGGTGAGTATCTGAGACAAGGTGCATTGGGTGCATTTCTGTGAATAAATAAAGACAATTTCAATCTTAATAAGTGCTATGCATAGTGCTCTGCACATGGAATATGGCTGGGAAAGATTAAAATAAAGTTCCCTTATCAAAAACGATCTCAATAAAGTGAGGGGAATTTTGAACCCAGATGAAGAAGGGAGAAATTGAATTGGTTAATGTTAATTTGAGTTGAATGAGTAAAGTGATCAAATTAATGGAATTTAATTTTTGGAACTTGGTATAAGGTGAGAATGGAAGGTGCCCCTGGTTAAGCTTTGAGTTCCACTTCATCTAACCTTTCATCACTCCTTGAATTAGAACTTGAATTGGAAGGTAAAGTAGGACAGTTAATGAGTACATATAGGCGGAGCTCTCACCGAGCTCTAGGGTTTCTCCTCCCATCCCCATCCCTCTTCCTCACTTGCTCTGGTTCTCGTCGTGGATGCTCCTTTCATCGGTCATCATGGTGGGTGGTTCTTGCTTCATTGGGTTTATTTTTTATTTTGAATTTCTTTCCTCTCCTTGTTTTCAGTTCTTATTCCGCTGCTGTTCTATGATGCTCTATTGTTCGTCGTCAATTCGTGTTCCCTGGAGGTTGGTACCATTCTCTAATCACCGGAACCTTGACACCAAAACCCCACATTGGTTTGACCCAAAGGGGATATGGTGGTTTGGGATCTGTTGGTATCAATGTCCAGTGGTTATCCTATTGTCTCAAATGCACATCTCTGCTCTTGATACCTTTCCCTTATACTAGATTCCATTTTGGTCTGGTATGAAGGTGGTTTGGTAGTTTTGGGATGGTGTTGGTGGTGCATTTGGGGTCAAGGGAGCGTATCAGCGGTGTGGCTCCGGTGCTTGGTCTCGTCAGCTGCGTCTCACGTTTGTTCTCTTCTGTTCTTGGGGTTATTTTTGCTTGTTTCTTCTCAGTTTCTGAAAGTCATTTGATCTTGGTGGTGTGGTTCATCCTCAGATGATGTTTTCCCTGGTGATTTTTCAGATTGGATGATGGTGTACCTTCCGATGGTTTTCTTTTGTTATCAGTATTTTGCAATGTTCTGGTTTGGTTTTCATCCTTGCGACATCAGCAGTGATCGGTGATGGGTTTTTTGTTCGACTCCGATGTTTTGGGTTTTTATGGTTTTGATTGTTCTGGTTCATCGCCCTCTGGTTCTCTGCTCTGGCTCTAGGTCTCCACCACTCGCTCTGAGGTGGAGTTTTACGGTGGTCTCCCCGGTGCTTTGGGATGTGAGTTCGAGCGGTCTTGCGACTCATAGTGGTTTCATATTCATTGGCCCTAAGAGGATGAAGGTGACCTTCAGTTTCATGGAATGGGGTCTTCCAGTTCTCTTTGTGTGTTTGTCATCGATGACAGTAAATTGCGTAGTTGATGATGATTTTTGGAGGTTCCTTGTCGGTGATATGTTGTTCTATGAAGTTTCATTGTGGTTTTTTATAGTAGTGACGATAGACTCTAACGGTGAGGGGATGTTCACGATGGATGTGGAGCACCACATATCGGCTCTAAATAAATGTGTTCTCCGGCGTACAGGTGTGATGAAGGATTGCAAAAATGATAGCGATTATGGGTTGGCGTCAACGACAGATGGTTTCTGGTGACCGAGGTATGTTTGGACGACGTCTTCAGTGTCAGGTGTGCATCCCGAGATGGACGACGACAGAGGCATGATGATGATCTGGCTATCTTTCAAATTTCAAAATTTGAAATGGCTGTTTCATTTGGCGGAATTGTGGTGTCATGGGAGTCGTTGATGGTGGAGGATGGTTTTCTATGGACCAGCTTTGGTTGGCATAAGATATCTTCTTTATGGATTTTGAATTTTTTTTGATGTTGTGTTTGTTTCTGTATTTTGAAGTTGGTGGGTTTTGATGTTCTTTAATATCTTAAATGTTTAATCTGGTTGGAACTTTATAAAGGTTCACACTTATCCTTTAAAAGTGTTATTAGCAAATAAAAAAATATGGATTTGGTGGTGGTAATGAGTAAATATATGAGGCATGACATACTTGACAGTGTATGAATTTGTGAGGCTTTTGACTTCCAGTGAGTTTTTGAAGCTAGGTAGGACATCATTTTTAAACACCCTTGAATAGCCTGACCCACTATTTGGTAGAGTTCCTCTGGCTATTAAAGTTTAATCATGCACTTTTTGAACTGAAATTCACAAATCGTCTTTCTGTTTTAAAGTCAAAGGCATGTACTTGTTTGAAGACAAAAAAAGTATTAAGTGTGGGGGAGTTTGATGTGGCTCATTTTTAATGCTCTTTGCCACATATTTTTTATATTTTTGTTGAATTTTTAATATCAAACCATTATTTTTTGTGTCATATTTATCAATTGTTGTTTTTGGTAAATTATATTATAAAAAATGTGTTTATGTATTAAAAGTGTGTTTTTGTTGTTATTTTTTATTGTTTTTCAATAATAAAATTAAGTTTCTATTTTAATTTCATTTAATTAATTCTTTATGTTATTAGTTTTCAATAATTTTTAATTCATTAATTAAATTGATTAATTCTTTATTATTAAATTGTAAATAAATAATACATGTTACTTTTTAAGTCTTTAAATAATTAAATTATTTTTAACATTTTAATTTAATTCAATTAATAATTCTATTATTTAATTTAATGAGTTCTTTAATTTGATAATTGGTTAAAGAAAGTAACTATAATTACTTTATTTTGTTCTTAAATTAATTTGTTTATAATTTTTAAGACAAATAAATTCATTCTTTTAAATTAAGAATAATAAATTTTATTATTTAACTTTGTTTTATTTATTTAGTTTTTAATTATTTTATTTTTAAATTAATTGATTAATTTTTAGTTGTATTAAAGTTTTAATTAATTTAATTGTTGTGTTTATTTTTTTGGTGTTGCTGTGTGCCGCAGTCTCTTCACGGTCACGGTGCCACCGTATTGCCTCCAACCAGTCTCACCATTTGCCAAGCCACCGCAGCAGTTTCACTGTCCCACCATGAACATCACCCACCATATCACTATTTTTCTCTTCCCACCAGTTCCCCCATACACTGTTTCACTCATTGCTGTCTTAGAGAAACCGTGAGCAGTACTCATAGTGGAACATCCCACCGTTCTCCTTGTTGTGCCACCATTTCCATCTTCCTAGAACTGTTTTATGCCACTGTCTCACCGATTTCTTCACGGTGTCGCAGCCACCAATCTTCTGGTGCTATCAACACCACCAGCACCATCCCCTGCCATCAGCCGCACCCTCATCCTCCATCCACTTCTCGTCGCCCCTCCACATCAACCACAAGAAAAACAACAAATATCATAATAACTCTATCAAGAGAATCAATAGCAGCAGACACAAACCAGTAGATCAAACACACAACAAGAAAAAAGCCCAAATTAAATTTTCTCAAAATTTAAATTGAAACTCCATTTGTTTTCCGATCTGTAACTCAAACACTTTCCCCTCTCCCTGTTGTCCAGTCCGGACCTTGCTGCAACCAGCCACCACTAAAACCCAAAACGCGTCACCCTTCCTCTCCCAATCTGCGCCTCCTCTTCTCAGTTGGCACCCCTCTCCTCAAACCCCGGTCAATCGACATCTCCACTAGCCCTTGGCCTCAAACCGCTACCTGCGCTCCTACCCTACTTCAAGATGAGGCCAGCCCAGTGCCGAATCTTCCTCAGGCTATGTCGCCACCTCCCCTATGCGAAACAGCTTCCCCCTTTCTTCCCTCTCTTCCACGCCACACCCCACCCCTTCTTCATCTTCTTTTTCTTTGTTTCTTTTATTTTATTTTAAATAATAATCATTATATGTATAATAAATTATACAATATACATAACATATAATACTTATATATATATAATGTTAATTACTTTTGTTTTATAATAAATATAATATTAATAAATATAATAATTATATTTACAGATAATAGTGATAATAATATTAATTATTATATATATATATATATATTAATAAGTATTTTTACTAACTAATAATATTAATATATAGTTATTTTAGTTTCATTATATTTGTTTAACATGTTTTAGTTTTTCTGTTGTTCAGTCCAAGGGGAGATGCTCATGGAAAAGGTGATAACAGGAAGCTGTTCGTGGGAAAAAAAGACAGTGAATATGGATTTCATTGCAAGAGGCGGGGTCCACTCACTAAGAGTTCACTTAAAGGCTAGTGACGTGCACATAAAAACATGCCACATGGATAGAAACTGCCTGTTAGTTTAGTTTTATGTGTTTTTTTCCTAAATAAGAGGACCTTGACTCCACTATTCAAAAAAAAACAGCCAAGGCCGGAACAGTGCTAGGGGAGGTCACCATTCCACAGTGGGGGGGAGGAGACCCCACCACCATTCACGCACTATTCCATAGCACTTCACCGGACTCGAACTCGTCTTCGACCAGGAGACGGGTTCCCGATCCTCCATTTCATCCATCCTCCCTACTCTGTTTTTTGGTGTTTTATATTGAGTCTGTATATACTCTCATAGTTTTTCATGTTTAGTTAATTGAATTGTGATGTTTGTTTCATTTGTATTATGTCATTCATTCATCCTCACTTTGTGTTTTGATCTTGAATCTCTAGAAATTGAGATCTAATTTGTGGGGTTGGATCCAATTTATGAAACCTAACATGATCTAGAGATCCATGCATTAACACGATCATGTTCTTTTTATTCACCTTGGTTGATCACGTCTGTGAGTTAGATTGAGCAAGAGAAAAGATCTTGCACAGGATGATCGGCTACTTTCTTACTTAATTTCTTCTCCTCTTCCTATCCTGATTTCTCAAACTGAGAATCTAGATTGGTTGTGTGATGTGAAAATCTTAGTGGAATCATGCTGACTGGTGAGAAATTCTTTCCAGAACGACTTTGTTGAGTGAATCACCTTGCAGTTCGGAGGAATGCTTGAGTATTAAATAACTTCGATGCTTGAGTGTTTAATTTCTAGGATAGATTGGTGTGTAATCTGAGACATCAATCATGCACTGAGCGAAGTTGAGAATTTTTGGTCAACTTCTTTTGTTGATCTAGGATAGGGAGTAGAGGGTGAATTAACCTGGGTCTGGCCTTGTTCACACTATCTTTTGTCTTCTGTGTCTTGGTGTTATCTGTTTGTTTTGTATCTTGTGTTGTGTCTACACCTGCTTTCTTTTCTTGGTTTTTCATGTGTATCTTTATTTTTTCACTTTTCCTTCTTTGTTTCTCCTCTTTCCATTCACTATTCCACATCCACTGTGCTCTTCAGCACTGATTAGTGATTTCTTAGGAGTTGTGTTTTTCTGTTTTCAAAATATTTAAAAATACAAAAAGATTTTCGGAATGACCACTTAGGCTCTCGACACTGCTTCCTTGAGAGTGACCTCGAGGTTATCCAATGTGTTATATCTTGGGTCTTTATAAATGTAAACTTGATCGTCCTCATGACTATGATGCACGTCACCCCCCCCCCTCTTGTATTTTTCCATCTTCATATACATTTTGATCCTATAATTGGTATCAAAGAAAAGTCTCTATATTACTGATATATACATTTGGTATCAAAGAAGGATTCCACTATTGATACTTGCTGATTCTTTTATATTCCTTTGCTAGTTAGCCCTAATTTTGTTATAAAATTTCTGTTTATAAAATTTTTATAATCTAACTTGTATTGTGGAAAATTAATTTTTGTATTTTCTTAAAGATGGAAGGATTAAATGTCGGATCTATTGATAACCTCAATCCCACAAGACCACCAATTTTTTATGGTAATGATTATGAATATTGGAGACATAGAATGAAGACTTTTTTTATCAACACTGGAGTTGACTATTTTTTTATGCTGAGTGGATATTAAAAAATTCCTAATAAAGAGTCCAGATCCTTTACTAATCAAGAAAATAAGGAATATCAATTGAATTAAAAGGTAAGGAATACCTTATTATGTTCCATGAAAATAAACATATACAACCAAATTTCTTATTGTGAAGATACTAATAGTATTTGGAAGAAGTTATAGATTACTCATTTTGGTTTTTCTAGTGTTGTTGAGACAGGAAGAGCTATGCTTAGAGCTGACTATGAAGCTTTTGAATTTCCTTATTGTGAACTTATTATTAAGGTAAAACAAAGTTCTATGAAAATTTTTAATAGTTTAAAACCTATGTGGGAAAAGGACTAAAAGATAAAATACTTGTTGAAAAGATTATTGAAATCATGCATAATGAGTGGGAATCAAAGAGAACTACTCTTGATGAATCCATAAAGATTAAAAATTTTACTCTTGATGATTTGTTTGGAACTATTTTACAATATGAGAATAGATTGAAAATAAATGTTGACAAGACTAAAAATAAGAGTGGTGGAGTTTCTTTTAATTCTACTTAAAATCCAATGAAATCTCAGACTCCTGAAAAGGTTGTTAATTCAACAAAGAAAAAGTTTGTTACTCAGTTAGATTCAAGTGATTCTAAAAATTTTGAGAATGAATTTTCCAATATTTCTCGAATAATGAACAAGATTTTTGGAAAAAGGGACTTTTAGTATCGTTATAAGAAAAGTAACAAAAATAAAAAAGATAAAAAAAGATTTTGAAGTTTCTTGTTATGAATGTAAGAGAGTTGGAAATATAAGACCATATTTTCCAAATGTAAAAAGTAAATATAGAAAATAAATACATTTTGATAGAAATAAAAAAAATTATTACAATAAAAAAGATAAGAAAGTCTTGAAAGCTAATAATTTTTGGAGTGATAGTGGGGGAGATTCTTCTAATGATTCTTCAGACTATGAAAATTATGGATAGAGTAATATTGGTCTCTATGCTAGAATACCTTTTGAAAATCAATGTATTATGGATAAGGTACACACTTCTGATTCTTTAACAAATATGTATTTAAATACAAACTATCCTAATGAAAAATATTATATTTATTATGAAGAAGAAACTTTTCATAAACCAACATGGGTATCCTGGTAATCTGATAACCGAGCTGGCCCTAACATAGCCCAAAGGGCATTCCCAATCCCCAAAGGTTGATGACTAGCACCTAGTGTCATAAAAACTAGATGTGGGAACGATTTTTCCACTAACAATGAAAAAATAAAAGAAGCAAGACAATATACATAAACAAAAGAAACTCAGCTGGGAGTAATGTACCAGAAGTCAACAAGGCATAAACCAGACCAAATCACTATAACCAAAGTACTAAAATAGGAAAATATCCCCAAGGTCCCTAAGGAAACAACTCACCAAGACCAAAGCTCAACAGGTGGATCCACCTCCAAGAGATCCCTTCCCTTTACTTTAACCTAGAAGAAGAAAGTCTACAAACACCCAAAGGAAAAATTAGGGTGTGAGCCTAAGACCAGTAGGATACCAACAAAGATTACACAACAGATGCCAAATATAGATTATCCAAAGTAATACTTTTAATTTTTAAAGATAAATATGTTTGGAAATTCAAAAACATTTTTTCAAAAAACATTCCATACATTTTCAAAATGATGGAAATTACATTCAAAGAACATACTTTACCTTACAAGAGATGGAACATTTCTAAAACAATGGATTATGTAAAACATTTATATAAAATAGTTTATCTAAATCCAGCAGGCATGAAAATCAGTTCACACAAACATTGGAATACATTTATATCTCAAATATAAATAAACAAGTGAGAAACATGGTCATCTACCAAAAGGTACGATATTATTAAACAGATATAGGATTCTGAACTCTCTATGTGAACTCAGAAAAATGTGTATACACATGTCCCTATGACACTGGCCAAAGGAGACCCATCACTAACCTGTCGGGGATGTGACCCACCACAAGTATGTTTTAGAACGTTATCATAGCGTAGATTCTATCCAAATAACTCACAAACTGCATGCACTCTTACAAGATGGGTCAACTATTTTAAGACTACTTAAAAGTATGATCAATCCCATTCTTCCATTTCAAAAGTGCCAATTTATTTCCATTTAAAACAAAAATAGGTTTTATTCAAAAACATTCCTTTTCAAAAGATAAAACCACTGGGTTTCTATCAAATCATTTTACGCCATTTTCACCAGTTTTAAATCAATTCAAAACCAATTCCATCATTAACCAATTTATTTCCATAATTAAATTCAATAATTTAATTGAAATCATTTCCATCAATTCTACAATTTAAATTAAATAATTTAAATCATCCAATTTCCATAAACACAAACAATTCAAAGGAATCATGGGTTTTCCAAATTTCTATGCCAAAACCATTTCAAATATCTCGATTCACTAGAATCAAGTTTTTATCAATTTAATTGAAATCAAATTTAAGCAATTGAATTTAAATAAATAATTGAGATAAATCAAGCAATACAAGAATAATCAATTTGGCTAATCAGAACAAACCCACCTACCTCAAGGTCTTTGATGACAGAAGCAAAGATAAACCACCATGTGTGGTATAATACACCTCCTTATGACCTTATTATTTCAAGTGTCGACATAGTAATGTTTGACGTTCGTTGAAGGTTACTAGAACCAAAACTTGTTATTTTATTTCAAAAAAAAATAAAATTTCACATGCGATTATAAGTTCTATCTCCTAGATAATTTTAAAATTACCGATTAAAATATTACATGCGATAATATTTTATCTCTCATGGATAATTTAAAATTATTGATTAAAATATTACATGTGATAATACTTTATCTCTCTTGGATAATTTTCAAATTATCATTTTATAATTATAATATTTATCCTTTGAGAAAACATGTAATTATCCTATGATAATTATGATAATCTAGGTCATGTGATAGTTACCTTATAATTATCTAGTAACAAATTGAATAAAATTATCTCAATAATTTAATGAAATTATTCTTTGATAATTCATTGTGATTATCTTTCGATAATTTATGAAATTACCATTTGATGATTTTTCATTATAATTATCTTCCAATAATCATGCGCATTTAACCTTTAATAATTCATCACAATTATTATCTGATAATTCTTAATAATTATCTTTTGATAAAATCACAATATTTATCTTTTGATAATTTAATTACAAATTATCCTTTATAATTATATTTTATAATTTTTATTAAAAATTATCCTTTATAATTTATCCTTTGATAAATCTTCTTAAGAATTATTCTTTGATATTCTAGTAATTATCGTTTGATAATTTATTTTCAAAGATCCTTTAAAATGTGAAAAAAACAGATTGAGGAATACCTTATTGCCTTCGAAACAAAAAATATTATTTTGATTCTGCTCGCCGAGATGAATTCAACGGTACTGATGGCGCACAATTCTGATCATTAATGAAGAAGTTATTTAATTTTGATGATTAAAAAATGATAATAATAATAATAATAATAATAATAATTTAAAGTAATAAATAAATAAAATCACCTCCTTCAACTTTGTAGCATTCCAAGGAATGAAAAAAAAATAGAAACCTCACACGAAGGAATGGTCGTGCGGAATAGTGTCAGTCTGACAAAATCTTCAACAATCACTTGGAAGGAAACTTAGAATCACTCATATTCAAAATGATTGACCAACACTAAAGATTAATGGGTTTCAAAAATTTAAGAACCCTAAAAAAATGCATCACACCTAAACCCTTTTTAAAACACCCCATTTAATATGTGATTCAATCGAAAATTAATGATGGGGTCATTAATTTCCCCTCACTAATGCACTGCAACTGAAACCGATGGAAACAATTAAGAAACGGAAGGTTTTGAAAATTTAATGAGGCTTCAATGGAGGATGACCTTGTGTAGAAGATGAAGCGAAGGAAATAACGAATTTCATAATTAAAATTCAGTATTAAATATAAACAAAATTAATTATTTAATATAAAAATTAAACAACTTCAAATGTCTCTTACGCATAAAAAATACACCCTATCTAGGTAAAACACCTCATTCCGGACACAGTGGTCGTCTCGAATTTCTCAAACAATGAACCATTTGAGAGTGATTAATGATTTATTTATATAAAATCTGAATAAATAATTAATTAAAATAAAAGGGGTTATTTTTCGAGTGAGGCGTTCAAAATTCCAACGCCTACAAATGTTATAGCCCGCCTAGGGTAAACATCGTGTTCTGAACCTATCAGTTTCCTCAGATTTCTCAAACAATGAACCATTTAAGAGATATTAATGATTTATTAATAAAAAATTGGAATAAATAATTAATTAAAACAAGGGGAAATTTTTGCGAGCAAGGCGTCCAAACGCCTGATGCTTATAAATGTTATACCCCATCTAAGGTAAACCCCTCATTCTAGACCCATCAGTGGTCGCATATTTTTCATACGATGCACCATTTGGGATATATTTAATTATTTTTAATAAATAATATATTAAATATTATTTAATAACTTTATCTCATGAGTGAGACATCCAAATGTCTAGAGCCTTTGAATGTTATACCCCTCCTAGGGTAAACACCATATTTTAGACATAACAGTGCTCTCAGATTTGTCATACGATGAACTATTTTGGAGTTATTCAATTATTTTGAAAAAAAAGTGTGTGCTTCATATAATATAATTAATATTTTCTATGTAGTCTTCTTCAAGCCTTTGTGGGCCTCAGAACATCACAATAACTTATTGTAGAACTCCAAAAATATTAAATTGAACATTCCAAGATGTTAACTGGAATTTAAGGCCCTTAACACATTTATCAAAAATTTGATGATAAATCATTTTTTTTCCACTTAAAATATTAACAATTCAACACAAGAGGTTTTAGGAATACCTAAAAGAGTAATGGGATGTTATAACCGACCCACCAAAGGAACTTTATGTCCCCATAAAGGCTACAAGGAAGCCTCCTCATCAAAAAGATGAGGTCACTTGTAACAACCCAATATTTCTTCAATGGAAATTCCTTTCTTATAAATATTTCATAATCAAATTAAATCACAACATAATGAACTAATTAGTGTTATTTTACCCTTAAAGAAAAGTTTTCCACTTCTACGATGTGAATTTTGAAAATCTGACATACACAGTTGTGATCAGTAAGTTATTTGGATTCTGATAAGAAAAACATAATTTTTGGTAAATATTAACCTACCCTTATGAATAGTAACATACCCTTATGAATAGTAACCATACCAATGATAGTATATAAATAATATTCAAGTGGAAGTACGATATACCTATTCTTTGGAATAAGTAAATAAATGTTTTAAATTTGTTTTTTTAAAATAAATTATTATTTTAATGAAATATTAAATTAATCATATTTAGAAAATTAATTTTGAAAAATGGACTTCACTTTTGGATTCTACACGTCAAAAAAAATTAGTGTGAGTTTTTGGTATTTTTTTGAAATACTTTAATTTTTATGAATAGTGAAATACGTTAAAATATTGTATATAAAAATTATTAGTTAAATACACTATTTATGACATCATAAGTGATGTAATCCCACTTGGTTTGAACTCACATGCATTTATTACTGTTCTTGTTCATGTAATCATCCCTATTTCTTTTCTTGAGGTAAATTAATAAACTAATGATTAAAAAATTATGAAAATCCTCCTCTCCTCCACTATAAAAACCCCCCATCACTTACTCTTCTCTTCACTCCTCTAAGCCTTGAATCTCCTCAAATATCTGCCCAATTACCCTTCCCTAGTCACTTACCATGTCCAATAATATCTTGGTATTTCCAAAAGACCAAAACCCCTTCCCTTAAGAAGGTTCTCAAGGAGGTTATTTCAAGACTTAAAGCACCCTTTTTTTATTTAGTTTCACTTCAATGTATCTTCTTTTGTTATCCTCTCCCCACCTCCTCTGTACAAATGACCATGATAAATCCAGTATCATCTATATAATAGAATTATATCATGTGAATCAAAGAAACATAATCAATATCCTTACTCTCTCTCTTTTATTTTATAAACGAAATCAACGTCCATGAGGTTCCAATTTATAACCTTCGTGGACGACGAAGTTTCATTCTTCAATTTCTCCTTAATTACTGGCCATGAAACCATTTTTATGTTTGAACCATACAATAATATATGTATTATAACCTAATTAATATTTATGAAGTAGTATATGTACATATTATTAAATCATATGACCAAACTAGTTCCTAATAATCAAAATACCGCTAAAATAATCTAAGTGAATATCATTAATATTTCATCTAATGATTCATCATCCTTACATGTAAAAAAATGATAGAAATGACCATTAACACTTATTTATGTTCATAAATAATATGTAATTTCAATTCTGGAGATTTACATCCATTCCACATGAACTCCATTACATAAGAACAAGTGAACCGATTATGAAAATAAACAAAATGAACACTCTGGAATGATGAAATTCTATATAATAACATATCAATAAGGGAATAAATAAACTAAACAGAATTATGAGAAACTAAATAAATGTCTAATAGGTTCTGAAATAATTTATTAATAAGTCTAATTTCATATTCCAGGACCTTAAGTTCAAGAGCAGAACACATTTTGACTTAAGGTAAGGCTTTTCTCACCCAAACCTCCTTTTTCATTCAGGTTACTTTTTTTGTCTAATTACCTCAATGAAATTCTTGTATATTATTATTTAATCCTCATAAAATCAGTGTGAGTTTCCTATATATGTTTACCGACCATAACCCTTCCTTGTTTTTTGTATTGTTAGAGGTTTTAAAAGGAACTTTCAAAATTATTTTCGAAATACAAGCCCGTTTCAAGGGAGTTTCTGAAATTCTTACCTATTTTCAAGGGCATTCTATAATATATTTTTGGAAACCATAATATTTATAAAATCACTCATTTTATTATGAAAATAATATGTGACTTCACTTCTGGTTTTATACAAATATTTTTCCGAAATAAATCTTCTTTTAAAAGTAAAAAGGATTTTTCTCATCTCATATTAACTTTTATGAGATATATTAATTATTCACAACTTATTTATTTATTGTGGTGTATGTACTGCCATTTAGTATATCATATCAAGATTCAACTTATTCTCATGATATTATAAGGTATTATGATTTTAATTTTTCAAGGTGGTATGGGACACTTTGGAATGTTTAAGGATTATTTCCCCAAGAATTTTTCAATGGTCTCATTTAAAAGTATCATCATCTATGTCAACATCCTTTGTTGAATCTTTTAATTAATTAAGGTTTATATCCTATGATATCATCCACTATTTTTTATTTTAAGATTATTTTGACTATGGATGTGCTATCTTGAAACCATTCACCATATTACTCTGAATGGTTAGTTTTTATGATTAATGATTGGGGAAAGTTAGTTACATTTCATATGTTAGTGTCAATATGAATGTGTATGTTGTTTATGTTTATCCCTCATTATGAAAATAGTATTGATGGTTCATGTGGTTATTTAACTAGTATAATACCCATGATTACGTTATATTATGGGAATATTTACTCATCTCATATTTCTTCCATATTATGTTCAAGTTTATTTTTAAAGGCATGTGTTTTCAATTATTCATCATGTCTAATGTTTATATTATCCTCCACTGTATTTCTTACTCTTACTGATCATTTGAGCTCACCCTTTTCTTATGCCTCATCTTCTTAGGACATGAATAATTTTATTATGAATGACAAGATGAAATAACCTAGGATTTATGGAAGTTATCTCAAGAGTTTCTATGTTATTTTTCATTTCAAGTTGTAATTTTGAACTTATGTATGTATCTTGTTTCCAAGAATACTAAACTACTATGTCCTTTGGGATTCTTATTCCTTGTTTATATTCCAATGTAATCAAATAAGGCACCGGCTCTGGGAAACTGGGGTCAGGTCCATACAGTTGTTATCAGAAGAAGTTTAGTAGAAAACTTGTAAACTAGATTTAGAAAACGTAGATTTGGGAAGAGTCTCTAAGATAGTCTTTGAGGATAAACATACAAGAACGTCTTGGTATTTTGGTAAGGAATCGATTATGTGGATATTTCAAGAAATACATCCCTGTCTGGATGTGAGCAAGTAGAGGCAGCTCTGGCATATATGTACCTCGGAGTGAAAGTCCCGAAAAGGAGTTTCAAGCTTAACCCAGGGTATCCTGGTACACGACAACGGGCCTTGTTGCACTCTTGGTTATGACACTCCTGGGGGATATGCTTAGGATAATTCACATTTTATTTACAAGACATTATGAAGGATTTAAATGTAAATTTTCCTCAAAGAAACCATTTTTGTGATTATGGGATTCGTCATGCGTAATATCTCAATTTATGTTAAGTATTTTGGTAAGTTAAGATTATACATTATGATTCATAAACTAATCTAGTGTATTCCATAATCTAGAAATGGTGCCTAGTGGAAGAAATGGAAACTGCATGAACACGTGTATCCCATGTAGGGATTGATCTTCGATACAAGATAATGATGTAGGGTTTGGTGCTATGACTAGTGAAGAGAATCTTATAACTATATTGGGACAACTTACTTAGGTTATGAACAATAACCTTACCCGTATGGAGCATTAGGATCCTCCACGTGGAGGAGCTATGTTAGATCGCTTTATGCGACAACAACCATCATCATTCAATGGGACTACAAACCCATTTGTAACTAAGCAGTGGATAAGTTCCCTAGAGAAGATATTTCTCTCTTTGGGATGTAATGAAAGAGAGAATTTTGTCATGGAAGTTTATCATATATTGGGATATGAGGATCAGTGGTGATCGTTAATCCAAAACACAAAGGAGGAAGAATGGATATAAGAGATGGAATGGAGGTACTTTAAAGAAATATTCCTAGAGAAATATTTTCCTCATGAACAACAAGAAGATATGGAAAGGAAGATTCTAAATTTAAAGAAAAAGGAAGATGATAATGTTGCAAAGTATGAAGCTAACTTCACAAGGTTAGAGAGGCATGTTGTGGAATACATATGAAATCTAAGGAGAAAAATTGATCAATTTATTTGATGATTTGAAACCATTCCTCTGAAGGTCTCTAGTCTCCCAGAATTTCTCATTATATGAAGATATAGTTTCATGTGCTATCAAGACCGAAAAGTAATTCTCTAAGTCTTATGACTTTAAGGGAAATCAAGAGAAGAAGAGGGCTACTAAAAACTCTGGGAAAAAAATAAGGAAATGGGTAAGAAAGGAAGATTTGAATATTTTTCCTACAGTAATTGTGGAAAGAAACACCCTGGCACTTGCCTAAAGGGAATGGGAGTCTTTTACAAGTGTGGATAAAAAGGCCACCAAACTCAAGATTGTAAGGGGAAGAAATAAGCTACCAATGTTCAACTCTATAATTACAGGGAGATAGGAAATTATGCGCATGAATGTCCTAAGCATTAGGGAAATGTTCCCCAAAGAAGGCCAAGGGAGCGGGGAAAAGCTTATGCGATCACAACCACTGATATTGAAGTCCCTAATGAAGTGGTGGTGGGAACTTTAATCATTTCCTCAAAATTCTCCAATGTTTTATTTGATTCTGTATCATCACATTCTTTCATATCTTCCCAGTTTTTCAAGAAAATTAGATATTTCCAATTTGACTTACTAAGGGAGTTGTCAGTCAAAACTTCTAAGGGAAGTATCATTGCAACAAAGTTTTGTGAATCAGTTACCATTATGTCATATAAAAATTCTTTATCTACTGATCTTATTGTCATACCCATGATTGAATTTTATGTAACCCTTGGTATAGATTGGATTTCAGATCATGATGTGAAAATTTATTGTAATAAGAAGAAGGTTACAGTTTTTTATGATGATAAGGAATTTCTTATCTTTAGAGAAGAAACATCACCATCTGTTTCTCATCTAGATCCACCCTAATAGATCTACTGAATTCAATTATTATAGAGGAAGGGAATTCAATAACTATGGGTGAGGAAAATAATGTTCAAATAGAAGATGTACCTGTTTTACAAGAATATATTGATGTCTTTCCAGAGGATTTACCTGGATATCCTCTAGAGTGGGAAATTGAGTTTTCAGTTGACTTAAATCCTTGTTCATGGCCCATATCAAAGACCCCTTATAGAATGGCTATTGTGGAGTTAGTGGAACTAAGGAAACAACTAAAGGGATTGAGTGATAAAGGATTTATTCTCCCTAGCGTTTCTCTATGGGGAGCCCCTATTCTTTTCATTAAGAAGAAATATGGGTCTATGAGGTTGTGCATTGAATACAGGGAGATCAATTTTATAACAATAAAGAACAAGTATCCCCTACCTCACATTGATGATTAATTTGATCAACTTCATGGAGCCCAATATTTTTCAAAGAGTGATCTTCGATCTAGATTTTATCAGTTACTTGTGAGGAAGGAAGACATTCCAAAAACAGCATTCCAAACCAGGTATAGGCATTAAGAGTCTACAGTAATACCTTTTGGACTAACTAATGCAACCATCTATTTTCAGGTATCTAATGAATAAATTTTTTAAGTAATATATTTATAAGGCCCCAGCCTTAAACCTTACTTAATATTGAATTAAATGAGTAATTCACATTGAGGATCTTTTCAGGTTTAGAGTTTTAGATAATTAGGACATAACTATTACATCTCAAAAAGATTACAAAGTAGTCGCTTCTACTAAATTTCCATAAAATAAAAACTCTTAAAAAGAAACATGTATAGTTCCATGTTTTAGGTAGCATGACATTCCCTTGATCCCATCCTTGACCCTATTCCACGCTAAGTCCTGTGAAAAACATTTCAAAAACGTGGGATGAGCATAAGAAGCTCAGTAAGGGATACACAAAGAATAAAAACTGTTAGTTTTTCAAAACAACAAGTAAACCATGAATACTTTGTCAATGTAATACTTTTCACCTTCTTGAGGTAGTAAAAACTCTTCACTGAAAAAAAAAGTATCATTACTTACCTTTTTGTAACCAAAGGATTACCATAAAACCCATATAAAGAACACATAACATATATAAAGGTAACTTGGGACATAAACATACTTAAGTGGAATAACCATACGGTCGACTCCCACACATATCACTTAATGGAATAGCCATACGGCCAATTTCCATACATACTTAATGGAATAGCCATACGGCCGACTTCCATACCCAATGCATTGGAGGTTATAACATAACCACCCGTCCTGGTATTCACGGCACCACCCGTCATATGGTTTATAACGTAACCACTCGTTAAAATGTCCAAGTACCAGTATAAAATCATAAAACATAAAACCAATATAAAGGAATGATAAAATTTCCACATTTCAATCACAATATATCATAAATATATTGACATAATAGAATCCTTTTTCAAAACCATTTTCAATAGCAAAATACATAAAAGAGTATATGGTATTTATTTTATTCTAAAAACATTATGGCTTGTTGAGAAAGCCAAATACCAAATAATACTCGCGGCGGCGGAAAAGTTCGTTGTCACCGAGTACGTTAAAAAAACATTCCTTTTTTTCGTTTAGTAAAACGCTTCGTAGAAAAAGATTCCTTTTGTATAAAAGTAAAAGTCAAAGGGGTTTATACACCGTATAAAAGAAAGTTGTGTATAAAACGAAATATGCCTCAATGAAAGGAGATTGAGACGAAGTCCCTTACAAAGACGGTATCCTTGGTTTAAGGATAAATCAATTGCATAATTATGTGTGACAAATGAATACACCAAATATAAGTGGATATTAAGTGTAAAACAATCAGAGGTTATTCACACATATTCATAGAACTACATATTCAAGGAGTACAAGTTTATCCCAAAGAATCAAATTTGGGCTAAGAAGTTCCCTTGCAAAAATTTGACAGCCTAACGGCGTCACTTCAAAAATTCAGAAAATGAGTTGATGAGAGATAAAAAAGGGAATCCCATAACTTGGACATAAAATTTACATCAATAAGGATATAGAAGAACATATCCCAACATAATAGTATGTGAATTAAAAGACATAACAAACGAAGTCTTTTAAAAAGAGGAGGGTGAAAGGTTCCCTTACCGACTTGGGTAACTTTCGAAAAGTACACCCCATCGAAGAAGTGTCATACAATGAATATGTAAATACCCATAAATGGAATTATATTACAAAAGGAGTGTAATAGTGTCCAGTACATAAACCACTCAATGGAAATTGTGGCAAATGTAGCATAAATCTCACGGGAATAAAAGTGAGATGAAAAATCTCTTACGAAAACTCGGCAGCCTAACGGCGCCACTTAAAACTTCCAAAATGGATTGATGAGAGGAAATAGGGTCTCTCATCACATCAACATAATGTTTATAGAAAGAGTAATATAAAATAACATCCTCCAACATAACAAATAGGAGCTTAAAAGAAGTGACATAAAGGAGAGTACTTTAAAATAAAGAGAGGGGTTAGATCTCTTACGAAAATTCGGTAGCCTATCGGCGCCACTCAAAACTTCCAAAATGGATTGATGAGAGAGAATAGGTTCTCTCATCACATGAACATAAAAATTACAGTATGATTAATATAAAATAACGTCCCAATAACAATAAAGATGATCTATAAAAGGAATGACATAAAAGAGTGTACTTAAAAAGAAAGAGAGGAGTAGGATCCCTTACCTCGGGTCCGACTTGACTTGATCATTCTTTAACGTCCTGAATAATAAACTTGAGTTAATTTCTATTTGCTTAAGAACCTTTTTCATGTTAATTATTCCTTTTATATCACTTATTTCCATGTTATAAACATTATGTAATCATTTAAGTTAATAATGTTTGTTTTGTCGATATTTGGTTCTTAAGTCGAAAGTGGACTTCTTACAATTACATGTTGTTCGTGTGGTCAAAGGTTCTTTATAGCCAGAATGACATTCCTGATTTGGATATCATATATATCATTTATATCCATCATATACATGTATTTATAATATTACATAATCATTTAGAGGTAAGAAATTAAATGCACCATTCATGGAGACGGTAAGCCGTACGTACGCATGAACGCTACTTTCATTTCATTCTCATATTAATGGAATTAAAATTAAATGAGAGGTATGTATATTTTAATTCCAGAATTATATTCATCATTTAGATGTATCATTAATTATATATATCCATTATATACATATACTTTTAATAGTACATTACATTTGGGGATAAGAAATGAAATGCACCGTTAATGGAGACGGTAAGCCGTACGTACGCATGAACGCTATTTTCATTTCTATCTCATACTTTAATGGAAAGAAATAATAATTATATAGAGGTATATTATAATTCCAGTATAACATCATATATAATAACTTTAAATCCATCCTTTACATGTCCCACATATGGCATTAACGAATCACATCACTTTGAGGGGGCGGTAGTCCGCACTTCCTTAAATGAAGATATCGTGTTTACCCATAATGGAAACCATAAAGGTATGCCCAAAATGAAAAATACAGAAGCTTAAAGAAAAAAATAAACATATTATATATCATATATAAAAATAGTGACATCATAATGGCCACCCTTGAAGGTGTTAAATGAGTATTGAACAATCATCGTTTCGGGAGGCAGAATTTCGCCATCCACGGAAACCGTGTGTTCTTTAACCATTTGATGTAGTTGTGTGATATTGTAGCTCGAATAAATATTATAACAACATCCTTGTATATTTAAGATACTGGTTTTTTTACAAAAGAAGTAAATAAAAAGAGTTTAGAGGGTTGGAGAAGCAAAATAAAACAAATGAACAAGAGAGAATGAATTACCTTTAAAAGTGTAACTCCTTTTGATTTGAGCCTAAAGGCTTCCTTCGAAAGAATTCTGCCCAAAGGGAATCCTCTAGGATGAGGAGATGGATGTGGAGAGAGTAAATGGGCAGGGTTTGGCCGAGCCAAAGGCTTGAGGAGTGTGTGAAATGAGGTAGAGGTGGGGGCCTTTATAAGAGGAGAGGAGGGGCACTTTTGGAAAGTAAAGAAATATTACTTTATTTGAAAATTTGTTTCGGTTTTAAAAGGTCCCACATTGATATAATTCGTGGATAAGGTGATAAGGGTTCGAAATCCACTCATCCAATTGGTTTTGGACGTGTAGTTTATAGATTTTACATTATCTTTCCATTTTATTTAAATATTCAAATAATGATGTCATCGCTGCATCATTATTATGTCATAAATAATTTAATTTATTTAATGTCTAAAAATTATAAAAAAAATACTATGATGTAGGAAATCTTTTTATCTTTCCAATTACTATTTATAATCAAAATTCTGATCTTTATAACCCCATGTAAAAATTGTTTTCGTAAAACATATTATGTTTGTGTCATTTTTACTTTTACATTAAATAAAAAGTTATTTATGTCATTTCCCAACCAAAGTGTCTCCATGGGGTCCCCAAGTTGACCCATGGCTTGTCTTGGTCGGTCATGACACAAAAAATGAGGGTATGACATGTGTCAAGCTCATCTTATTTTATTAAAGCATTATTTTTACCTTAAACTACACTAATTACCACTAATCGCGATTAAGAACTTAATAAGTTACTATTCACCAAAAAATTATTATAATCTCATTGAACCACATTTCACTTCTTAATGACAACCATGTATGTCGGATTTTTGAAATTCAAAACACTATGATGGCAAAATTTCATTTAAACGGAAATTCAGTCTTTATAAGTACCACTTAGTGGTTTCACTATTCATCAAAAATTGAAGTTTTTCAGAAAATTACCAAAAATTCACCCTAAGCTATATTTGATATTATGAATTCAAAAATGAAGTCTATTTTACAAAATTCAAAACATATAAGTCACATTAATTAATTTAATAATTAATTCCCGCTGTCAGAGCAAATAGCGTGTTTTTATAAAACAATAAGTATCAAAAGATTGGCACCAGTTTAAGTCTAATTTCAAAGTGAAATTGATTCCAATGACCACCATTGGATTAAATGGTAAAAATATATTCAGATTACACATTAAGACCAATTCAAAAGATAATCTAATCATATAAATAAATTAGATTAAAAAGAGGTTTTGAATTTAAAATACAACATTTTACACTATTCATTAAAAAAATGAACTTTATCAGAAAGATACCAAAAATTTACACAAAGTAAATTTTGATGTACCGATTCTCAAGAAGAGTTTTATTTGGTCCAATAGAATGTATAAGAGTGAACAAAACTATATTTAATGATGGTTCAACATCAAAAGGTGATAAGTGAACCTTTAGTGAAAACTAGGGCATATACGCCTAAAATTGAATTCTTTCCATATTTTAAGCCATTATATTTTATTGGATAAATGTAAAAACATTTAAAAACATATATAATCATATTTTAGTTATTTCTATCCATTCCCGCCAATACAACGGCTACATGTTAACTACCATTTAAAATAATATTATTTTATTATTAGAGTGCAACGTAAGATTCCCAAGAAACTCATTGTTGCGTATTGGGTACGCCATCGGGCATAGCATCCCCTTTAAAGTCATATTAATATTTTATTCACAAATTTGGATAAATAAGAAAATGTCATATTCTTTATTTACCTGGGGTGTTACAATATTGATGAATTTGTGGTGGTGTTTATTGATGATATCCTAGTATACTCCAAAACTATGAGGATCATGAAAATCACTTACGTACTATTCTGAAGACTCTTCGAAGAAATGAATTATATGGTAAGTTTAGCAAGTTTGATTTTTGGCTTCAATCGGTTTCATTTCTAGGCCACATTGTCTCTAAGGATTTAATATCTGTAGATCCTGCAAAGAAAAATGTTGTGCAAAAATGTCCTACTCCAATGAACATAACTGAGGTACGTATTTTTATTGGTTTAGCATGTTATTATCGGTGTTTCATTCATAACTTTGTCCTTTTAGCCAACCCAATGACCAAGCTTACACGAAAAGGGGTTAAGTTCGTATGGACAAAGGAATGTAAAGAATGTTTTGAAGAATTGAAGAGGGGGTTAGGGAATGATCTGATCCTAACCCTATCATCAGGGAATGATGGGTTTGTTATCTATAGCGATGCATCAAATAAAGGACTTGGTTGTGTCCTTATGCAGAATGATCGAGGGATTGCCTATGCATCTAGGCAGCTAAAAATTCATGAACAAAAATATCCAACTCATGATCTTGAGTTAGCAGTGGTAATATTTTCTCTAAATATTTGGAGACATTGCCTCTATGGAGAAAAATGTAAGATATATATAGATCATAAGAGTTTGAAATATATATTCTCACATAAAGAACTCAACATGAGACAAAGGATATGGATTGAGCTACTCAAAGATTGTGATTGCACAATACACTACCACCCGAGGAAGGCAAATAAGGTGGCTGATGATTTGAGTAGAAAGGACCATGGAATTCTGAATAAGATGAGAGTTGAAAGGGATTATATGTTCATAGATCTAGTAATGATGGATATGGGAATTATCAAGGAAGGTAACACGTCACTACTTTTTCAAATGGTTTCCAAACCTTATTTACTGGAAAGGATAAAATGTTCTCAGGATGATGATGAGAAATTTCAAAAGAAAATTAAAGCTATAAATGATGGTAGGTTAACTGACTTCATATATGAAAGTGGAATTTTGAAATTCAAAAATAGGCTTTGTGTTCCCTCTATTCCTGAGCTAAAGAGGGAACTGTTGGATGACGATCATAGCTCTAATTTCCCTATACACCCTGGTAGTACAAATACGTATAGAGATCTAAAGTAACATTTTTGGTGGGAAAACATAAAGAGGGAGATTGATGATTATGTTTCGAGATGTTTGGTTTTTCAACAGGTGAAGGGTGGAAGACAATGTCCTGGAGGAGTCATGTAACCCCTTCCTATTCCTATGTTGAAATGGGATGATATTACGATGTACTTTTTCATGGGTTTTCCAAATACTCCAAGAAAGAATGATGTGATTTGGTAAGAAGTGAAAATTAAGTCTGAGGTACATCGAACCTTTTGAAATTCTGAATCTAATTGGATCTGTAGCTTACCATTTGTAAATTCCACCAAGTCTCTCCAAGGTTCACAATGTTTTATATGTATCAATGTTAAGGAAATACATGCCAGACCCAACACATGTACACACCTATGAAAAAATAAAACTTGAGCCCGATCTGTCTTATTGTGAAGAGCCTATCAAGATTATTGACACCAGAGAACAAGTACTGAGAAATCAAACGACTCATCGGGTAAAGTTTCTTTGGAGGAACCAAAATATGGAGGAAGCAACGTGGGATCCTGATAAGCTTATGTTGAATACATACCTGAATCTTTTTAGGTAACAATTTTGTGAATTTTGATGACGAAATTTTTGTAAGGAGGGAGAATGTAATGACCCAACATTTCTTCAATGGAAATTCCTTTCTTATAAATATGTCACAATCACATGAAATAACAACATAATGAACTAATTAGTGCTATGAGACCCTTAAACAAAAGTTTTTCACTTCTGTGATGTGAATTTTGAAAATCTGACATACATTGTTGCGATCAGTAAGTTATTTGGAGTCCGATAAGAAAAACTTAATTTTTGGTGAATAGTAATCTACCCTTATGAATAGTAACATACCCTTATGAATAGTGATATACCCTAATGAATATTAACCTTACCTATGATAGTATATAAATAATATTCAAGTGGAAGTATGATATACCTATGCTTTAGAATAAGTAAATAAATGTTTTAAAACAGTTGTTTTTAGAATAAATTATTATTTTAATTAAATATTAAATTAATCATATTTAGAAAATTATTTTTGAAAAATGGAATTCACTTTTGGATTCGACATGTTGAAAAATGGATAGTGTGAGTTTTTGGAATTTTTCTGAAATACTTGAATTTTTGATGAATAGTGAAATATGGTAAAATACCATATATACAGATTATCAGTTAAATACACTATTTTAGACATCATAAGTGATTTAATACCACTTTTTTTTAAATCACATGAATATATTACTATACTTGGTCATATAATCATCACTATTTCTTGTCTTGGGGGAAATTAATAAACTAATGATTAAAAAATATAAAAACCCTCATCTCCTCCACTATAAACCCCCCATCACTTCCTCTTATCTTCACTCCTCAAAGCCTTGAAGCTTATAAAATCTCTACCCAATTACCCTTCCCTAGTCACTCCCCATGTCCAAGAATCTCTTAGTTTTTCTAAAATACCAAAACCCCTTCCCTTAAGGAGGTTCTCAAGGAGGTTATTTCAAGAGGTAAAGCGCCCTTTTTTTATTTAGTTCCATTTCAATGTATATTCTGTTGTTATCCTCTCCCCACCTCCTCTATCCAAATGACCATGATAAATCCATTATAATATATATACTGTAATTATATTATGTGAATGGAAGAACCATCATCAATATCCTTACTCCCTCTCTTTTATTTTATAAACGATATCAACGTCCATGATGTTCCAATTTATAACCTTCGTGGATGATGAAGTTTCATTCTTAAATTTATCCTCAATTACTGTTCATGAAACCATTTTGATGGTTAAAACAAACTAAAATATATGTATTATAATCTAATTAATATTTAGTAACCAGTATACGTACATATTATTAAATCGTATGACCAAACTAGTTCCTAATAATCAAAATACCGCTAAAATAATCTAAGTGAATGTCATTAATATTTCATCTAATGATTCACCTTATTTTCATGTATCCAAATGAAATAAATGACCATTAATACTTTTGGATGTTCATAAATAATATTTAATTTTAATTCTGGAGATTTACATCCATTCCGCATGAACTCCATTATATAAGAACAAGTGAATCGATTATGAAAATAATGAAAACGAACACTCCGAAACGACGAAATTCTATATAATAACTTATCAATAAGGGCATAAATGAACTAAAAATAATTATGATAAACTAAATACATGTCTAATAGTTTCTTAAATAAGTTATTAATAAGTCTAATTTCATATTCCAGGACCTTAATTTCAAGAGCGGAACACATTCAGACTTAAGGTAAGGGTTTTCTCACCCGAACCACCTTTTTCATTTGGATTACTTTTATTGTCTAATTAACTCAATGAAGTTATTATATATTATTATTTAAGCCTCATAAAATCTATTTTAGTGTCCTACATATGTTTACCAACCATAACCCTTCTTTTTTTGTGGATAGTTAGACTTTTTTAAAGGAACTTTCAAAATTATTTCCGAAATACAAGCCCGTTTCAAGGGAGTTTCTGAACTTCTTACCTATTTTCAAGGGAATTATATAATATATTTTTGGAAACCATAATCTTTATAAAATCACTCATTTTACTATGAAAATAATATGTTAATTCACTTATGGTTCTATACAAATATTTTTTCAAAATAACTCTTCTTTCAAAAGTAAAAAGTATTTTTCTCATCTCACATTAATTTTTATGAGATATATTCATTGTTCACCACTTATTTCTTTATTGTGGTGTATGTACTGCCATTTGGTATATCATATAAAGAGTCACCTTATTCTCATGATATTCTAAGGGATTATGATTTTAATTTTTCAAGGTGGTATGGGACACTTTGGAATGTTTAAGGATTGTTTCCTCAAGGATTTTTCAATGGTCTCATTTAAAAGTATTATCATCTATGTCAACGTCCTTTGTTGAATATTTTACTTAATTAAGGTTTAAATCCTATGATATCATCCACTATTTTTTATTTTATGATTAGTTTGACTATGGATGTGTATCTTGAAACCATTCACCATGTTACTCTGAATGCTTAGTGTTTATGATTAATGATTGGGGAAAGTTATTTACATTTCATATGTTAGTTTCAATATTAATTTGTATGTTTTTTATGTTTATCCATCATTATAAAAATAGTATTGATGGTTTATGTGGTTATTCAACTAGTATAATACCCTTGATTACGTTATATTATGGCAATATTTACACAACTCCTATTTCTGCCATATTATGTTCAAGTTTATTTTTAAAGGTATGTGTTTTCAATTATTCACCATGTCTAATGTTTATGTTATCTTCCACTATATTTCTTACTCTTACTGAGTGTTTGAGCTCAACCCTTTCTTATGTTTCATCTTCTCAGGACATGAAAAATTTTATTATGAATAACATGCTGAAATAACCTAGGAGTTATGGAAGCTGACTAAGGAGCTTCTATGTTGTTTTTCATTTCAATTTGTAATGTTGAACTTATGTATGTATCTTGTTTACAATAATACTAAACTACTCGGTCCTTCAGGATGCTTATTCCTTGTTTATATGCCAATTAATAAAATAAGGAACTATCTCCAGACAACTGGGGTCGGGTCCTTACATCACTGCTCTCTCATCAGGGTCTCCCTCTCCAACATCTCATGAGAAATAGAACCATGCTGCCATAGCACATAGACCAGAGGTATCTTCCTTCCTCGAAGTACCTTGGTCTTAGAATCAACAAATATGACTGGATGTTTAGCTACAGATAAATCAGGATCAATCGCAAGACCACTCCAGCTCAAAACGTGAGATGGATCAGAGAGATACTTTCGCAGATCTGATACATGGACCATGTTATGTATCAACGTCAACTGCGGTGGTAGTGAAAAATGGTAAGAAATTTTCCCCACATGATCAAAAACCTTGAAATATCTCACAAAACAAGGGGAAATCTTCCCTTTCCTCCCAATCTTCCAATTAACCAACCAGCGTGAAACTTTCAAGAACACATGGTCACCAAACAAGAACTCCAAAGGTCCACAGGGATGATAAAAATATAACTTATATCGGATTTGGGATGTTAACGTTTACTAACGAACCAATTGAATCTTTATTGTTGTCTCTTTCACCAAACTTGTTCCAACCAAGGAACTTTCTACAATTCTGACCAACACAACATATATTTACAAGGATGACCATACAATGCCTCAAAAGGATCCATTCTGATCACAGACTGGTAAATGTTATAAGAAAACTCAAGTAGCCCTGAATGATTATCCCAAGCCCCACAAAAGTCGAGAACATAAGAGTGAATCATATCCTCATGAATAACATCCAACTGGGACTTCAACTCTTTTAGTTCAGTAGGAGTCATGTGGTAAGATAGAATTGAAACTGGTTGAGTACCAGGCATTATGTTAATAGAAAACTCAACCTTCCTTTGATACCATTTTTTCAGGAACCAACCCTGGTAACACGATAATCGATCTAGCCCTGACATATCCTGAAGGGCGTTCTCAATCCCCACAGGTCGGAGAATAGCACCTAAAATCATACAAACTGAATGTGGGAACGATTTTGCCACTAACAATTCGGAAATAAAAGAAGCAAGACAATATGAATAAACAAAAGAAACTTCACTGGGAGTAATGTACCAGAAGTCAAAAAGGAATAAACCAACCCAAATCACTATAACCAAAGTACTAAAATGGGAAAATATCCCCAAGGTTCTTAAGGACATAACTCACCAAGACCAAATCTCAACATCTGGATCCACCTCCAAGAGATCCCTTCCCTTTACTCAAACCTGGAAGAAGAAATTCTACAAACACCCAAAGGAAAAAGTAGGGTGTGAGCCTAACCCTGGTAGGATACCACCAATGATTCCACAATAGATTCCAAATATAGATTATCCAAAGTAATTCTTTCAATTTTTAAAGATAAACAGGTTTGGGAATTCAAAATCATTTTTAAACAAAACATACCATACATTTTCAAAATGATGGAAATTACTTTCAAAGAAAATACTTTAATTACAAGAGATGTAACATTTCTAAAACAATGGATTATGTAAAACATTAATATAAAATAGTTTATATAAATTCAGAAGGCATGTAAATCAGTTCACACAAACATTGGAATACATTTATATCTCAAATATAAATTAACAAGTGAGCAACATGGTCATCTGCCAAAAGGTACGATAGTATTAACCAGCTATAGGATTCTGCACTCTCTATGTGAAAATAGAAAAATGTGTATACACAAGTCCCTATGACATTGTCCAAAGGAGACTCGTCACCAACCTGTCAGGGATGTGACCTACCACAAGAATGTTTTAGAACATTGTCGTAGCATAGAGTGTATCCAAATAAATCACTAACTGCCTAAGGCTTGTATATGCTCTTACATGATGGGTGAAATATTTTAAGACTACTTAAAAATACGATCAATCCCATTCTTCCATTTCAAAAGTGACAATTTCTTTCCATTTAAAACCAAAACAGGTTTTATTCAAAAACATGCCTTTTCCCAAGATAAAACCACTGGGTTTCTATCAAATCATTTTAAGCCATTTTCACCAATTTTAAATCCATTCAAAACCAATTCCATCATTAAAAAATTTATTTCCATAATTAAATTCAATAATTTAATTGAAATCATTTCCATCAAATCCATAATTTAGATTAAACAATTTAAATCATCCAACTTCCATAAACACACACAATTCAATGGAAACGGGGGTTTTCCAAATTTCCATGCCAAAACCATTTCAAATATCTTGATTCACTAGAATCGAGTTTTTATCAATTTAATTGAAAGTAGATTTTAGAAATTGAATTTAAATCAACAATTGATATAAATCAAGCAATACGAGGATATTCAATTTGGATAATTATAATAGAACCACCTAACTCAAGGTCTTCGATGACATCGGTAAAGATAAAGCACCCTGTGTGGTACAATACACCTCCCCATGACCTTATTATCGCAAGTGTCGACACACCAATTGTTGACATTCGTTGAAGGTTCCTAGAACCAAAAATTAGTTATTTTATTTCAAAAAGAAATTGAATTTTACATGCGATTATATGTTCTCTCTCTTGTATAATTTTAAAATTGTCTATTAAAATATTACAGGTGATAATATTTGATCTCTCATGGATAATTTCAAATTATTGATTAAAATATTACATGCGATAATACTTTATCTCTCATGGATAATTTTCAAATTATCATTTTATAATTATAATATTTATCCTTTAACAAAACATGTAATTATCCCATGATAATTATGATAATCTATGTCATGTTATATTACCTTATAATTATATAGTAACAAATTGAATAAAATTAACTCGATAATTTAATGAAATTATGCTTTGATAATTCATTGTGATTATCTTTCGATAATTTGATGAAATTACCATTTGATGATTTTTCATTATAATTACCTTCCAATAATCATGCGCATTTAATCTTTAATAATTCATCGCAATTATTATCTGGTAATTCTTAACAATTATCTTTTGATAAAATAACAATATTTATCTTTTGATAATTTAATTACAAATTATAATTTATGATTATATTTGATAAATTTTATCACAAATTGTCCTTTATAATTTATCCTTTGATGAATCTTCTTAAGAATTATTCTTTGATATTCTAGCAATTATCGTTTGATAATTTATTTTCAAAGATCCTTTAAAATGTGAAAAAAATAGGATCGAGGAATACATTACTGCCTTTGAAACAAAAAATATTATTTTGATTCTGCTTGCCGAGATGAATTCAACGGTACCGATGGTGCACAATTCTGATCATTAACGAATAAGTTATTTAATTTTGATGATCGAAAGAATGATAATAAAAATAATAATAATAATAATAATTTAAAGTAATAAATAAATAAAATCATCTCCTTCAATGTTGTAGAATTCCAAGGAATGAAAAAATAGAGACCTCACGGGAAGGAATGGTCACGCAGAATAGTGTCGGTCCCACAAACTCTTCAACAATCACTTGGAAGGAAACTTGGAATCACTCATACTCAAAAGGATCGACCAACACTAAAGATTAAGGGGTTTCAAAAATTTAAGAACCCTAAAAAAATGCAGCACACCTAAACCCTTTTTAAAACACCACATTTAATCTGTGATTCAATCGAAAATTAATGACGGAGTCATTAATTTCCCATCACTAATGCATTGCAACTGAAACTGATTGAAACGATTAAGAAAAAGAAAGTTTTGAAAATTGAATGAGGCTTCAATGGAGGATGACCGTGTGTAGAAGATGAAGGGAAGAAAAAAACGAATTTCATAATTAAAATTAAGATTTAAATATTAAACTAAATTAATTATTTAATATAAAAATTAAATAACTTCAAATGTATGTTGTGCATAAAAATTATACCTTATCTAGGTAAAACACCTCATTCCGGACACAATGGTGGTCTCATATTTCTAAAAAAATGAACTGTTTGAGATATATTAATGATTTATTAATATAAAATAGGAATAAATTGTTAATGAAAATAAAAAGGGTTATTTTTGTGAGTGAGGTGTTCAAACTTCCAACGCCTAAAAATGTGATAGCCCACCAAGTGTAAACATCACGTTCCGAACCTATCGGTAGCCTCAGATTTTTCAAACGATGAACCGTTTAAGAGATATTAATGATTTATCAATTAAAAATTGGAATAAATAATTAATTGAAATAAAAAGGGTTATTTTTTCAAGCGAGGAATCCAAAAACCCGATGCTTATAAATGTTATACCCCGTCTAGGGTAAACCTCTCATTCCGAACCTATCAGTAGTCTTAGATTTTTCATACGATGCACCATTTGGGATATATTTAATTATTTTTAATAAATAATATATTAAATATTATTTAATAACTTTATCTCATGAGTGAGACATCCAAATTTCTAACTCCTTCAAATCTTATACCCCTCATAGGGTAAACACCATATTTTAGACATAACAGTTATAAGGACCCGGACTTATTACATTACATAAATCTTGATTTTAGAAAAGAAATCACTTCTTTTTAGGTTGAGGATATTTTCAAGTTTAAAACTTTAGATAATTGGGACATAATACATTCATGACCTTACACATTGTTACAGAGTGGATACCATAAAAACAGTTTCCATTTTTTTCAAAATATAAAACATTAAAACTTAAAACATGATTTCTTTGAAAATTATTAAAACATTTAACTTGGATTCCTTCTTTGCCTTACACATCCTTATAACCTATGAAAATCATTAAAAAACTCTGGATGAGCACAAAAATCTTATTAAGGTATGTAAAAGAAGAAAAGAGAACATTAGTCCATGAATACTTGTAACGTATGAAAACATTTTCAAAAGACATACGCATCACTCATATATACTTACTTTTTGAAACATGAGATTTCCACAAGATTTACACAATACATAGGAACATAAATATAACAATAAAGGTATCTTGGGGAATTACTTATATAATCTTGTAACCCTCTCGGCTACCTTATAATTTGTAACCCTTACGGCTACCTTACAATTTGTGTAACCATCGTAGTTACACTTGGAGTAACCATACGGCCAACCTCCAACTTACACATACCCAATGCATTGTATGTAAATATAGGTCCCACCCTTCATCATAAACAATTCCCAATAACCAAAACATAACCATACAACATGAATAATTTCATAAAGACATTACTTTTGAATGTTGTAAAACAGAGTTTTAAAATAGGATTTTAAAGGAAAAGCCCCTTAGAAATATCATATAATTCAAGTGAGACTTAATAGAGTGGATGGAATATGTATATAATCTATAAATACACATAATAAAACATAGTATAATCATAATTCATCACACAAAAAATTTAAATACCACATAAATAATGAAGAATAAGGTTAACCCAAAGGATGGAAATCGGGTTAAGAATTCCCTTACCACAAGTTTTTCTTACTTCCAACTCATTTAAACCTCATGTATAATAGTTAAAAGAGTGATATTAATATATTAAAGAATAATATCCATATTTATAATACCTTATATGATCATTTAATCATTTCACCCGTTAATTGTTATTATTTTGTTCCTTTCACTGTTTTGGGTGAGTTCTTTACATGATTTTCATGATCGGTTCATGATGGATTGTTCTTGTCGATTGGAAGTGAAAATCCAAAATTGGAATGGAGTAATATTTACATATTTCCAGAACCATAACTTATACCATTTATCATTTTTAATTCTTTCATGATGATGATTCATAAGTTAAAACATTAATGATGTTTGTTTATATCATTTTAGTGGTTCTTTGATAATAACAACCTCATTTTGTTTTATAAATTAAAACCATGTGTACAAAAGAATTACAGAACCATGAAAGAGACATAATACACATATTATAACCTGGTTCAACCGTAAAAATGGTTTCATGTACAGACTTGAAATAATTAATTCAAATTGAAATCACATCGTCCATGATGTCGGTAATTTGACACATCACGGACAATGTTTTTATTCCTTGAATAAGTGGGAGAGGAGAAGAAGAATGATGATGAATTTTTCATGAACATGAGAACATACAGAATATAAATGATTTCTAGAGCTTTCATTCCTCTTGGGTAAGATGATATGAAGAAATAATAATAAAATAAAGGAACTCAAAAAAAAAGAATAATTGAGAAATCCCTTACAAAAAATTCGGCAGCATAACGACTATGCAACATGGTTTTAGAAAATATAAAAAAGAGAGGGGACAAGGGTCACCCATCCAGAAATGAATCATAATACAGAATAGATAAAGAATAAGAATGAAATAAGAACATGGTATGGAAAATTGAAAGTTATACCACATAAAAGAGAACTTGAATGGAAAAAGAAAGAAATTGAGAATTTTCTTACCTTGTAGAGTAACTCCTAGAACATGAAGGTTGGGACCTTGGGGGATTGAGAAAACATTGAGAGGACAACTAGGGAGGTTAGGAGTCCAAAGCTTCATTGATGAGGAATTTGGAATGAATTTAATGAAGGAAAGGGATTGTATTTATAGCAAAAGTGAGGGATTATTTTAATAATTTTCAAGGGACACCTCATTAGTGGTATTTGAAAACCCATGGGCTTGACCATGGTATTCGCCCATGGTATTATCCACTTGGGACACCTTTCATCTTATTTAACTGTATACAATTTAACCCAATTTATTACATCATTATTAAATCATTATTGATGTCATTAACACTGAAACTCAAAACTGTATTTTTTACTATTCACCCAAAAATCAACTGTTTTAGAAAAATCCCAAAAAAATTACCCTGAACATTTTTCGACATGTAGAATTTAAAAATGAAATCCAGTTTTTGAAAATAATTTTCTAAATATTATTAATTTAATTTTTAAATAAAATTATACTTAATTCAAAAATTAACAATTTTAAAACTATAACTGCTTTTATATCACACTGAAAAATTACCCGAGATGTCATTATCTTAAATCCTTAAGAAAATAAATTAATAATAAAATTTACTATTCATTAGGTTCACATTACTATTCATATTACTCTTTATAAAGGTATGTTATAATTCACCAAAAAAACAAGTTGGTTCCATTACACTCTAAATAACTTACTGAACACAATTGTAGATGACTATTTTTCAAAATTCAAAACATAGAAGCTGCTAAATTAAGTTTAAAGGCTAGTTATAAATATCTAATTAAAACAAAGTTTCAAGGATTCAATTTATTTTTAAAACCTTGGGGTGTTACATTATCCCCACCTTCTAGAAATTGCGTCCTCGCAATTTTATTTACTCATTAAACAAGTGAGGGTACCTTTCCCTCATAGCATTTTTAGAATCCCATGTTGCTTCTTCTACCATGTGGTTTCTCCACAAAACCTTTACCTGGTGGATTACCTTATTCCGCAATACCTGTTCCCTTCGATCAAGGATCTAAACTGGTTTATCTTCATAAAAAAGGTTCTCTTCTAGCTGAAATGCTTCTGGGCTCAAGACATCTGATGAATCTAGGACATACTTCCTCAACATCGAAACATGAAAAACATTGGGAACCTGAGACAAACTCGGAGGAAAAGCTACTCGGTATGAAAATGTTCCAACTTTCTTCGGGATTTCAAAAGGGTCGATGAACCGTAGACTTAGCTTCCCTTTCTTACTGAAATGCATCACACTTTTCCAAGGAGACATTTTAAGGAAAACATGGTCACAAACCTCAAAAGAGAAGTCTTTCCTTTTATTATCTGCATAACTTTTCTGTCTGCTCTGAGATATCCTCATGTGTTCCTGGATCATCTTCACTTTTTCAGCCACTTCTTCTACTAATTTTGGCCCCATCAAATTTCTTTCACCGACTTCATCCCAAAATGCTGGAGTCTGACACCGCTTCCCATACAGTTCCTCAAAAGGTTCATTCTGAATACTAGAATGAAAACTATTATTATAAGAAAACTAAACTAAAGAAAGATGATGATCACAACTTCCCTGGTAGTCCATTGAACAAGATCAAAGCATATCCTCTAAAGTCTGAATTGTTCATGCTGACTGCCCATCTGATTGAGGATGAAAAGATGTACTGAAATTTATTTCTGTGCCCAACAAATTCTGAAGTCCCTTCCAAAAGTTAGAAGTGAACCTAGGATCCTAGTCAGATACATTGGAAAGAGAAAACCCATGTATCCTGAAAATCTCTTTGAGGTAAAATCAAGAAATCTGATCCAAAGACATTATATCTCGAATAGAAATAAAATGTGCATATTTTGTTAGTCGATCAACAATAACCCAAATCGCATTGTTACCATGAGAAGTCTTTGGTAGTCCCACCACAAAGTCCATGGAAACATTCTCCCATTTCCAATATGGCATTGGAAAAGGCTGAAGAATCCCCTTCGGTAACTGCCGCTCTACCTTAACCTGACATGTCAAGTATTTCATAGTAAAATCAGCAATATGTCTTTTCATTCCATCCAAGCAATAATACTCCCAATGGTCTCCGTACATCTTAGTACTACCAGGATGAACTTAAAATGGAGAACTATGAGCTTCACACAACAATTCTTTCTTCAACTGGGAATCACAACGCACACACAACCTTTTTCTTAATCTTAAAACACAATCTTTATCAAGATTAAATTCTAGAAACTTACCCATTTTAACCAATTATACCTTTTTCTATAGCTTACGGTCTTCTTTCTGCACTTGCTTAGTTCTATCTGATAATGATGACTGCACTGAAACCTGAGACAAAATAGATGTATTCCCTACACCAACAACTTCTAATCCAAAATTCATTAAATTATTAATCAAGGGGTCATTTTCCAAACGTAACATGGTTAATGATGCATGATGATTTCGAGTCAAGGTATCTGCCACTTTGTTTGATTTTCCTAGATGGTAATTGATCGTGCAATAATAATACTTTATCAGTTCAAGCCATATTTTCTACCTCATGTTTAATTCCTTCTGAGTGAATATATAATTCATACTTTTATGGTCGGTATATATTTGACATTTGGATCCGTATAAATGATGCCTCCAAATTTTCAAAGCAAAAAACTAAAGCTACCAATTCCAAATCATGTGTGAGATAATTTAACTCATGAGGTTTAAGTTTTCTTGAAGAATAAGCAATTACCTGATCATTCTGCATCAAAATACAACCAAGTCCCTTCAAAGAAGCATCATTGTAGATGACAAACTCACCATTTCGGTAAGGTAAGGCCAAAATTGGATCATTCACCAATATCTTCTTCAGTTCCTGAAAACAAACGTCACATTATTCTGTCCAAATAAATTTAAACCCTTTTCATGTTAACATAGTTATCGAGATAGATAACCGTGAAAATTTCTTAACAAACCTTCAATAAAAACCTAATAACCCAAGAAAACTACGAATATTTGTAACATTTGTGGGTCCTGTCCATTCATCAACCACTTTTTTTTGTCAGGATCAACTGTTATTCTATCCTCATTTACAATGTGGCCAAGAAAATAAATCTGTTGCAACCAAAAATCACACTTTCTGAATTTTCCATACAGTTTATTTTCTTTTAAGTTTTGTAAAACAACCCTTATATGTTTTTCATGCTCCTTTTTATTTTTAGAAAATACAATAATTTCATCCATAAATACAACCAAAAACTTATCCAATAACCCATGAAATACTCTATTCATAAGATTCATGAATACAACAGGAGCATTAGTTAACCGAAACGACATAATAACAAATTCATAATGCCCATATCTAGTATGAAAGGCTAATTTCGGGATGTCATTTTCCTTCACCTTTAGCTGATGGTATCCAGATATTAATTCAATCTTGGAAAAGTACTGAGCTCCCTGGAGCTGATCAAAGAAGTCATCGATATGAGGCAAAGGATAATTTTTTTTAACAGTGATGTTATTCAAAGATCTATAATCAATTCAAAGTCACATGGAACCATCTTTCTTTTTAACAAACAAAATAGGAGCACCCCATGGTGAAGTGCTATGATGAATGAATCCTTTATCAAGAAAATATTTCAACTGATTTTTCAATTCAAGAAGTTCTATTTGTGTCATATGATAAGGGGTTTTTGAAATTATCTTAGCATTAGGAACTAAATCAATTGTGAATTCGACTTCCCGATCAGGTATGACACCAGGTAACTCATCAGGAAAAACATCAAGGTATTAATTTACCACTGAAACATCATTAATCTAAACAGTTCCCTTGTTTTCAAAAATATGAGAAATATAACTTTCATTTCCATCTTTCAATAGTTTCTCAGCTTCCTGAAATGTTATCAATTGTATGGATTCTTTCTTGTATACAAACTGAAACTCTTTCTGAAAAACAACCTCTTTAGATCTATAGTCAATCTTTTTATGACAAACAAAAATCTAATCCATTCCCAGAATAACATCAAACTCAACTAAGGTTAAAACAAAAATGTTTGCAGGTAAATTATTTACACAAACCACAATAGAAAGATTCTTATAATTCCTCTTTGTTATAATATTTTCCCTAGTATTTTAACAATAAGTTACGGTCTCATTTTTTTAGGTGATAGTTCCAATTTACCAAAAAATTTCTCAGAAATGAAGGAATGTGTAGACTCTGTATCGAACAAAACTTTAGAAAAATCTGAGTAAACAAATAGAATACCTGATACCACTTCGTTGGATGGACCGACATCTACTAACATAGTCTCAAAGGATCTCACTACACCTTTCTTCTTGTAGTCTGGCTTCTTTGCATCATTTAGATCTCTCTTTGGGAATGCATTTGCATAATTATCCATCTCACCACATTTAAAACACTTAAAAATTTTCTTATCAAGATTAGTCTTAGGATCATTTTAATTACAATCTCGGGCCATATGTCCAAACTTACCACATTTAAAACACTTTCCAGTTTTTCTAAGATATTCCTCAGGGTGCTTCTTGCCACACTTTTCACAAACTGGAAACTAGATTTTCTTACCATTAGATTACTTTTATTGATTCTTACCCATCGCTTTCCATCTGTAACTCTTCTTCTCCTTGTTTCCAAAATGCACGTGATCATCAGCAAACTCCATCTCTACCCTCTCAGAAAATGGGACAAGTTTCTCATAACTTTTGAATTCACGAGTGGCTAATACCCTTTGATACCTTGGCATCAGTCCTGAGTAAAAGCGGTTGATTTTTCTATCAAGATCTAGAATAAGATTTGGAGCATACCTCGCCAGTCGGGTGAAGTTCGCTTCATACACAGCCATTGAATCTTCCTCCTTTTGCTTCAATTCAAGGAATTGATTCTCCATCCTAATTCGCACCACCTTAGGAAAATATTTTTCAAGGAAAAGACTTTTAAATTCATCTCACTCTAAGGCATCAACATCCTCCCTATCCCTGATATTCTTTGCCATTGACCACCACCAATCAGCTTCACCTTCAAAAGGGTAAATGGAAATACTTACCTTTTGATTATCTGAACATCCCATAACATTTAATATCTTTTCAAGGGATTTAATCCATCCTTCATCCGCTACTAGGTTAGAAGATCCATTGAAAGAAGAAGGGTGTTGTCTCATAAAATGTCCCAATACTATCATGTTCTGTTCTGGTACCTCTGGTTGTTCTCTTGCATGGATTCCACCACCATTTATTACTTGTGTTATCTGATCCATTACTGTCACAAATTGCTCGGTTACAATCCCTACCATTCCAGGCTACAGATTCAGAAGGATTTCGTTCTGTTAGTGTCTCTCCTCTTCAGCTTCCCTGTTTCTTCTGCAGACAACCATTCTGAACAAACATATCTTAGATGAAGCAACATGGTAATCATTAAATTCTATAACATTTCAAATTAATCATAGAGTAAAAATCATTTATGGTATTCTTTTAACATCATCATAACCCCTAATGTTATTTAAACTATCCTCTCATACCAACTATAAAGACCCAGCCTTATTACATTACATAAATCTTGATTTTAGACAAGAAATAGCTTCTTTCTAAATTGAGTATCTTTTCAAGTTTAGATATTTATAGAATTGGGACATAATATATTCATAACCTTACACATTGTTACAGAGTGGATACCATAAAAATAGTTTCCATTTTTTTTCAAAATATAAAACATTAAAACTTAAAACATGATTTCTTTGACAATTCTTCAAACATTTAACTTGGATTACTTATTTGGCTTACACATACTTATGACCTGTGAAAATCATTAAAAAACTTGGGATGAGCAAGAAAATATCAGTAAGGTATGTAGAAGAAGTAAAGAGCACATTAGTCCATGAATACTTGTAACATATGAAAACATTTTCAAAATACATACTCATCACTAATATATACTTACTTTGTGAAACATGATATTTCCACAAGATTTACACAATACATAAGAACATTAATATAACAATAAAGGTATCTTGGGGAATTAATTACATAATCTTGTAACCCTCTCGCTTACCTTATAATTTGTAACCCTCGCGACCACCTTACAATTTTTGTGACCATCGCAGTTACGCTTGGAGTAACTATACGGTCGACCTCCAACTTACACATACCAAATGAAATAGAGGGAAATATAGGTCCCACCCTTCATCATAAACAATTCTCAATAACCAAAACATAATCATACAACATGAATAATTTCATAAAGGCATTACTTTTGAATGTTTTAAAACAGAGTTTTAAAAGAGGATTTTAAAGGAAAAAACCCCTTAGAAATATCATATAATTCAAGTGAGACTTAATAGAGTAGATGAAATATTTATATAATATGTAAATAAAGATAATTAAACATAGTATAATCAGAATTAATCACACAAACAATTTAAATACCACATAAATAATGAATAATACAGTTAACCCAAAGGATGGAAATCGGGTTAAGAATTCCCTTACCTCGGGTTTTTCTTACTTCCAACTCATTTAAACCTCCTGTATAATAGTTAAAAGAGTTTTATTAAAATATTAAATAATAATATCCTTCTTTATACTACCTTATATGATCATTTCATCATTTCACCCTTTAATTGTTAGTATTTTTCCTTGCACTGTTTTGGGTGAGTTCTTTACATGATTTTCATGATCGGTGCGTGATGGATTGTTCTTGTCGATTAGAAGTGAAAATAAAAAATTGGAATAGAGTATTATTTAGATATTTTCATAACCATAACTTATACCATTTATCATTTTTAATTCTTACATGATGATGATTCATAATTTAAAACATTAATGATGTTCGTTTAGATCATTTTAGTGGTTCTTTGATAATAACGACCTCATTTTATTTTATAAATTAAAACCATGTGTACAAAAGAATTACATAACCATGTATGAGACATAATAAAAATATTATAAACTGGTTCAATTATAAAAATGGTTTAATGACCACACTTGAAATAATTAATGCAAATTGAAATCACAACGTCCATGATGTCGGTAATTCGACACATCACGAACAATGTTTTTATTCCTTGAATAAGTGGGAGAGGAGAAGAAGAATGATGATTAATTTTCCATGAACATGAAAAAATATAGAATATACATGATTTATGGAGATTTCATGCCTCTTGGGTAATAGGAGATGAGTAAATAATAAGAAAATAAAGGAACTCACAATAAAAGAATAATTGAGAAATCCCTTACAAAAATCCGGCAGCCTAACAACTGTGCAACATGGTTTTAGAAAATATTAAAAAGAGAGGGGAAAAGGGTCACCCATACATAAATGAATCATAATACATAATAGATCAAGAATAAGAAGGAAATAATAACATGGTATGGAAAATTTAAAGTTATACCACAAAAAAGATAACTTGAATGAAAAAAGAAAGAAATTGAGAATTTTCTTACCTTGTAGAGTAACTCCTAGAACTTAAATGTTGGGACCTTGGGGGGCTTGAGGAAACCTTGGTATGACTACTAGGGTGGTAAGGAGTCATGATATTTGTTGATGGGGAATTTGGAATGAATTTAATGAAGGAATGGGTCGATATTTATAGCAAAAGTTGGGGATTATTTTAATAATTTCCAAGGGACACCTCATTAGTGATATTTGAAAAACCATGGGCTTTCCCATGGTATTTTCCCATGGTATTAGCCACTTGGGACACTTCACATATTATTTAACTGTACACAAGTCAACCATATTTATTACATCATTATTAAATCATTAATGATGTCATTACACACCAAAACTCAAAACTATATTTTTTACTATTCACCCAAAAAACAAATGTTTCAGAAAAATCCAAAAAATTCACCCTAACCATTTTTTGACATGTAGAATTAAAAAATTAAATCTATTTTTTGAAAATAATTTTCTAAATATTATTAATTTAATTTTTAAATAAAATTATACTTAATTCAAAAATTAACAATTTTAAAGCTATAGTTGCTTTTATATCACACTAAAAAATTAACAAAGATGTCATTATCTTAAAGCCTTAAGAAAATAAATTAATAATAAAATTTACTATTCATTATGGTCACATTACTATTCATATTACTATTCATAAAGGTATGCTACTATTCACTAAAAAACAAGTTGGTTCCATCAGACCCTAAATAACTTACTGAACATAATTGTAGATGACTGTTTTTCGAAATTCAAAACATAGAAGCTGCTAAATTAAGTTTAAAATCTAGTTATAAATATCTACTTAAAACAAAGTTTCAAGGATTAAATTTATTTTTAAAACCTTGGGGTGTTATAACAATGGTCTCAGATTTGTCATATGATGCACTATTTTGGAGTTATTCAATTGCTTTGAACAAAAAGTGCGAGCTTAATATAATATAATTAATATTTTTTATTCAGTCTTCATCGAGCCTTTGCAGGACTCGTAACATCGCAATAACTTAGTGTCGAACTCCAAAAATATTAAATTGAACATTCCAATATGTTAACTGGAATTTAAGTCCCTTAACATATTTATCAAAAATTTGATGATAAATCATTTTTTTCACTTAAAATTTTTATAATTTAACATAAGAGGTTTTAGGAATACCCAAAACAGTAATGGGTTGTTACAACCTCCTCACCATTAGAACTTTTTGTCCCCAAAAAACATACGAAGAAGCCTTCGCATCAAAAATATGAGGTCACTGCTCTCTCGTCAGGGTATCCCTCTCCCACGTATCATTAGAAATAGAATCATGCTAGCATAGCACATGAACTAGAGGTATATTCCTTCCACGAAGTACCTTGGTCTTAGAATCAAAAACTCTGACTGGTTGTTTAGCTACAGATAAATCAGCATCAATCTTAAGATCGCTCCAACTCAAAACGTGAGATGGATCAGAGAGATACCTTCATAGATGCAATACATGGAACACGTTATGTATCGATGTCAGCTATGTTGGTAGTGCTAAATGGTAAGAAAATTTCCCCATGATCAATAACCTTGAAAGGTCACACAAAACAAGGGGTAAGCTTCCCTTTCCTCCCAAGTCGTCGATTGACCAACCGGGGTGAGAATTTCAAGAACACATGGTCTCTAACCAAAAACTCCAAAGGTCCACAGTGATGATCAACATATGACTTATATTGGATCTGGGACATTAACATTCACTGACGAATCAATTGAATCTTTATTGTTGTCTCTTGCACCAAACTTGGTCCAACCAAGGAACTTTCTGCAATCTCCGACCACCACAACATATATTTATAAGGATGGCCATAAAATTCCTCAAAAGGATCCATTCTGATCGCGGACTGGTAAATGTTATAAGAAAACTCAAGCAAGCCAAAATGATTATCCCAAGCCCCACAAAAGCCAATAACACAAGAGTGAATCATATCCTCATGAAAAACATCCAACTGGGACTTCAACTCTTTCAGTTCAGTAAGAGTCATGTGGTAAGATAGAATTGAAACTGGTTGAGTACTAGGAGTTATGTTAATAGAAAATTCAACCTCCCTTTGATACCATTTAGTCACAAACCAACCTGGGTACCCTGGTAACCTGATAACCGAGCTAGCCCTAACATATCCCTAAGGGCGTTCCCAATCCCCATGGGTCGGCGACTAGCACCTGGCATCTTACAAACTGAATGTGGGAACAATTTTTCAACTAACAATGCAGAAAGAAAAGAAGCAAGACAATATTCATAAACAAAAGAAACTCCACTGGGAGTAATTTACTAGAAGTCAACAAGGCATAAACCAGCCTAAATCACTACAACCAAAGTACTAAAATGGGAAAATATCCCCAAGGTCCCTAAGGACACAACTCACTAAGACCAAAGCTCAACAGCTGGATCCACCTCCAAGAGATCCCTTACCTTTACTCGAACCTAGAATAAGAAAGTCTACAAACACCCAAAGGAAAACTTAGGTTGTGAGACTAAGCCCAGTAGGATACCACCAAATATTACACAATAGATTCCAAAGTAATGTTTTCAATTTTTAATGATAAACAGGTTTGGAAATTCAAAATAATTTTTAAACAAAACATGCCATACATTTTCAAAATGATAGAAATTAGATTCAAAGCACAAACTTTACTTTACAAGATATGGAACATTTCTAAAACAGTGGCTTATGTAAAAAATTTATATAAAATAGTTTATATAAATCCAGCAGACATGTAAATCAGTTCACACAAACATTGGCATACATTTATATCTCAAATATAAATAAACAAGCGAGCAACATGGTTATCTTCCAAAAGGTACGATAGTATTAACCAGCTATAGGATTCCGCACTCTCTATGTGAACTCATAAAAAGGTGTATACACATGTCCCTATGACAATGTCCAAAGGAGACTTCTCACCAACCCGTCGGGGATGTGACCCGCTGCAAGTATGTTTTAGAACGTTGTCGTAGCATAGAGTGTATCCAAATAAATCACTAACTCCCTAAGGCTTTCATGTGATCTTACATGATGGGTGAACTATTTTAATACTACTTAAAAATAAGATCAATCCCATTCTTCCATTTCAAAACTGCCAATTTCTTTCCATTTAAAAACAAAACAGGTTTTATTCAAAAACATGCCTTTTTCAAAAGATAAAACCACTGGGTTTCTATCAAATCATTTTAAGCCATTTTCACCAGTTTTAAATCCATTCAAACCCAATTCCATCATTACACAATTTATTTCCACAATTAAATTCAATAATTTAATTGAAATAAATTGCATCAAATCCACAATTTAAATTAAACAATTTAAATCAGCCAATTTCCATAAACACACACAATTCAATGGAATTGGGGGTTTTCCAAATTTCCATGCCAAAACCATTTCAAATATCTCAATTCATTGGAATCGATTTTTTATCAATTTAATTGAAAGCAGATTTGAGAAATTGAATTTAAATCAAAAATTGAGATAAAACAAGCAATACAAGGATAATCAATTTGGCTAATCAGAACAAAACCACCTACCTCAAGGTCTTCGATGACAGCAAAAAAGATAAACCACCCTATCTGGTACAATAAACCTCATTGTGACCTTATTATTGCAAGCGTCGACACACCAATGGTCGACGTTCGTCAAAGGTTCCTAGAACCAAAACTAGTTATTTAATTTCAAAAATAAATAAAATTTCACATGCAATTATATGTTCTATCTCCTAGATAATTTTAAAATTATCGATTAAAATATTACATGAAATAATATTTTATCTCTCATTGATAATTTAAAATTATTGATTAAAATATTACATGTGATAATACTTTATCTCTCTTGGATAATTTTCAAATTATCATTTTATAATTATAATATTTATCCTTTGACAAAACAGATAATTATCCCATGATAATTATGATAATCTATTCCATGTGATAAATACCTTATAATTATCTAGTAATAAATTGAATAAAATTATCTCGATAATTTAATGAAATTATGTTTTGATAATTCATTGTGATTATCTTTTGATAATTTGATGAAATTACCATTTGATGATTTTTCATTATAATTACCTTCCAATAATCATGCACATTTAATATTTAATAATTCATCATAATTATTATCTAATAATTCTTAACAATTATTTTTTGATAAAATCACAATATTTATCTTTTGATAATTTAATTACAAATTATCCTTTATAATTATATTTCATAATTTTTATCAAAAATTATCCTTTATAATTTATCCTTTGATAAATATTCTTAAGAATTATTATTTGATATTCTAGCAATTATCATTTAATAATTTATTTTCAAATATTTTTTAAAATGTGAAAAAAATCGGATCGAGGAATACATTGCCACCTTCGAAACAAAAAAAAAATATTATTTTGACTATGCTCGCTGAGACGAATTCAACGGTACAGATGGCGCACATTTCCAGTGATTAACAGAGAAGTTATTTAATTTTGAAGATTGAAAGAATGATAATAAAAATAATAAAAATAAAAATTAAAAGTAATAAATAAATAAAATCACCTCATTCAACATTGTATCATTCCAAGGAATGAAAAAAATAGAAACCTCATGCAAAGGAATGGTCGTGCGGAATAGTGTCGGTCTGAAAAACTCTTCAACAATCACTTGGAAGGAAACTTTGAATCACTCATACTCAAAAGGATCGACCAACATTACAGATTAAGGGATTTAGAAAATTTAAGAACCCTAAAAAAATGTAGCACACCTAAACCCTTTTTAAAACACCCAATTGAATCTGTGATTCAGTCAAAATTTAATGACTGATTCATTAATTTCCCCTCACTAATGCATTGCAACTGAAACCGATTGAAACAGTTAAGAAATGGAAGGTTTTGAAAATTGAATGAGGCTTCAATGGAGGATGACCATGTGTAGAAGATGAAGGGAACGAAAAAATGAATTTCATAATTAAAATTTGGATTTAAATATTAAATTAAATTAATTATTTAATATAAAAATTAAAAACTTCAAATGTCTATTGCGCATAAAAATTTTACCCTGTCTAGGTAAAATACCTCATTCCGGACACAACAGTGGTCTCGGATTTCTCAAACAATGAACCTTTTGAGAGATATTAATGATTTATCAATATAAAATCAGAATAAATAATTAATTAAAATAAAAAGGGTTATTTTTGTGAGCGAGGCATTCAAACTTCCAACGCCTACAAATGTTATAGCCCTCCTAGGGTAAACACCACATTCTGAACCTATCGATGGTCTTAGATTTCTCAAATGATGAACCATTTAAGAGATACTAATGATTTATTAATTAAAAATTGGAATAAATAATTAATTAAAATAAAAAGGCTTATTTTTTCAAGTGAGGCATCCAAACACTCGATGCTTATAAATGTTATACCCCGTCAAGGGTAAACCCCTCATTCTGTACCCATCGGTGGTTTCAGATTTCTCATACAATGCACTATTTGGGACATATTTAATTATTTTTAATAAATAATATATTAAATATTATTTAATAAATTTATATCATGAGTGAGACATCCAAATTTCCGGCGTCTTCGAATCTTATACCCCTTCTAGGGTAAACACCATATTTTAGACATAAGAGTGGTCTTAGATTTGTCATACGATGCACTGTTTTGGAGAGTTATTCAATTATTTTGAAAAAAAAGTGCATGCTTAATATAATATAATTAATATTTTTTATTCAGTCTTTGTCGATACTTTTCAGGACTCAGAACATCACAATAACTTAGTGTCAAACTCCAAAAATATTAAATTGAGCATTCCAATATGTTAACTAGAATTTAAGGTGCAAGAACTCAGATCTTCTTTTTAGGTATGGGTTTTTATTTTCTGGTGTTTTTCATAAAAATATTAGAATCTGGAAATATAAGGAGTACACGCCGTGTACTTAGGAGTACATGTCGTGTACCTAGTTTTTGCGGGTGACCGTATACTGGCCATGTAACGGCCATGTACATAGCTGTGTGGGGTGACCTAGAGATCACCAAAAGCAGGGCTCGGTAAATGCATATACATGCCATGTACTTTTAAAAGACGTGCCGTGTACTTTTCTTTTTATTTTTTAAATCAGACCAGGGTCACGTCTAATTGGCAGAAATGCCTTCTTCTCGGCTCGTCTCATCCAGGAGCGACCGAAGCCGACAATTCTTCTCTGATCCCTCGACCCGCCGTCCATTCTCTGAATCGATCGTTATCGATTGCGTTGGAATCGACATGATGAGTTCTTCCTTCTTCTAGAGCCCCATTCCTTGATTTCTCCTCTTTCGTGAGATATCTTTGGTTGATCGTTTTTGACATTTTTGTAGATCTACCGTATTTTAGGTCGATTCAAGGGACAATGCCAGAGTATATCGATCGCACAACACCAAGGTAGGTGGTTTGTGCCTTTCCATAGTTATTCTTTGAATATTATGTACAAAAGTACCCAATAACCAAGATTTGAGTATTTCATGTTTAGGGATTTTAACCCTGTTGATACCTGCTATGCTTGGTTTCTTGAGTTAGGGATCTTGTTTTTAAATAGGGTTATTTTTCCAAGTTATGGAGGTGTTTTCCCATGTTTGTTTTGATATTGACCATTTGGTCTAGTGTTGCTTGTTATGCTACTTTCTTTCCATGCCTAGTGTTGTTAGGATGGAGTAATTTTATCTGATGTTGTGATATGCTTTGTAGCTGTTTAGCCAAGTAGTTCTTGTGATTTACTTTGGCTGCTGGATATCGTTTGTGCATGATTGACTTACACAGGGTTATGGGAACCTAGTGTAGTTAGACCATAGGGTAAATGGATGTTGAGGGATTTCCCAGAGTGTTTGTTTACATTTATGTTACGAGAACATAGGGGGGTGGACTTGTGTGCTCCCTCAAAGTGTTTGTAGTTCCACGTTGCAAGACCACAGGGGTAATTAGACGTTGAGTGCTTCCTCGTATTTTCTTTAGTTACCATTACGAGACTGCAGGGGGAATTAATGGTGAGTGCTTCCTCATAGATTCTTTGCTAAAGCTGAACCAGAGGGGTTAGACTGTGAGAACTTCCCAGAGGGTTGCTTGTGTTTGGTTGTCTGTTTATTTTGATAAATGAAAATGAATGTAATTGAAACTATAGGATTGTTTACTTTTGATTACTTCCTTGTTTATTGCTCATTTTTTATATTGTCTGCTATATATATATATATTCACAGACTTTTAGGCATGGATATTTGGGTGGTTGCCTACTGGGATTTGTCTCAAACCCTATTTGGGTCATTCTTTTGGGCCCCAAACAGATTATATTTTTGTAGGTATAGATAATTGCAAACGCCCTTCTACTTCAGGCACTTGACTGCTGTGGAGTTGGGGAGCATGGGACCAAGCTGAGGCTTGCGATGCTGTTGGAGTTGTTTAATTTTTTATCATTATACTTTGGTTTATTATTGTATTTTAGCATTTTGACTTGTTTGGATACTTTCCTAGACATATGTAACATGCATCATTTATATATGTGCTTTAGTTGTTTTTTTACTTTAAGTCTTCTTCTGATTTCTATTGTATGGTATTATTACTACTTCCTCTACTGTTATCTATTTCTTTGTGCTACATTTCTCTGCCAATGAGGGCATAGTTTCCCCACTATCACACCTAAGGCCATCACTACTGGTCGGCATCCTATGGAATTTGGGGAAATGTGCTTGTGTCAATGTGACCAACCGGGTACGGGGCACCTCTGGGAGGCACCTGAAACCAGGATGTTACAAAGTGGTATCAGAGGGATTATTTTCTTCTTGACTTACTGTTTGGAGCCTGTAGATAGGGATGGGAAGTAATTGGTACTTGGTAATAAGTTGTGCCCAAGAGTAGCTAACCCGTGTATAGGGAAAAGCTAATTTACCTCGATTATTGAAATTTTTATGGTTTTGAAATTTTACAGTTTATTTGATTTCACTGTTGGGTGATTCACATGGTTTGTGTTGTTAACATTGATAATATTTAGGTTCTATTTCTATTTCAACCCGATGAGATGAGGGTATTCCATCTCATGCATCATATAGGCACTTTCTAGGAATCACATGTCATGCATTCTTGCCATGACATTTAGGGTGCATTACTGATTACATGTTGTTGTGATAGATTTTATGCTAGATATGAATGTTGTTATGATAGATGCCTTGATAGAATACCTGGTATTTAATAGGGTATTGTATTTTTTAAGGTTTAGTTTGAATGAACACCAAACTTTGGTTCTTGAGGTGTTATGGGCCCTCATGGATCGGAATTTGGTGTATCATTGCACTATTATGCTTGTATATGACATGTATAAGATGCCAAAATTTGATTCACGAGGAGTATGGGCCCTCACAGATTAGAATTTGGCACTTTAATGTTCGTTTCATTGTTTTTATGGGTTCCAGAGTAGTTTCTGAGGCTTACTATCTGGAAAAACCCAGAATACACGGTGTGTATTGCTGAATACATGCCATGTATCTTTGTGTTCTGGAAGGAACTGTTTTTATTAAGTACACACCATGTAGTCTCTAACCATGTCACTGGATATGTGGGAATAGACACAGGGTTGGGAAATCCTTGGAGGAACACGCCGTGAATCGGATGTACACAGCATGTTGTAAGGACCGTGTGTCCACCCGTGTGACTAACAACATGGATGGATGAAACTTAAGTTATACACATTGTGTCTAGCTTGAACACATCCTATAGTGTAACCCATGTATCCGGACGTGTGACTAACAACACGGGTCGGTGAAATCCTTCTAGTACACATCGTGTCTGGCACGAACACATCATGTAGTCTCGTTCTAGGAGAACAGTGTGGGTTAGTTGTGTAGAAGAACTCGGGCAGGGGAAAATGATTCAATTACATGCTATGTATGGGGAGAACACGATGTGTGTATGGGGTGTTACACGACCAGGGTTGGCAGGAGTACACGCCCATGTAAATACTTAAGCGAACACACCATGTAGGAGATTATACGCGCCGTGTAGGGGATTATACACGTCGTGTATCCATGTTTTAAAGAACTTGAATGCTTTCTTTCTCCTATTATTTTCTTACACTTATAAGTTTCGGTCCTTGATAATCTTAAGCTAAGGTGTGTGTTTGACCTTAGAGAGTCATCCCACCAAGACTTCCTTCGATTGTACGCTAGATACAGGGTAGTGATCAGACACCAAACATGGTTGATCGGGGACTACCAGCAGATCCTCCAGTTTTTCCCGTCTTGGCACCAGCCGTTATCCCGGATATAGGTGTCAATGCATAGTTTTGAGAGGGATTCATGAGTTTTATGCAGACCTTCCGAGGATTACCGCATCCTGCCCCATCTATGGAAGAATTGACGCAAGTTTTTTAGCAGCAGTATCCTCCCACTTTCTCAGGGGAAGGAGGACCTCAGGCTTCAGAATCATGGTTAGAAGTCGTGCTATCAATCTTTGAGAATCTGGAGACGCCTCCAGAAAGGAGGGTGAAGCTCGCTACGTATATGCTTTGGGATTTCTCCAAGAGGTGGTGGGATGTGATCTCATAGAAGCGACTTTAACACCCAAAGATTTCATAGTAAGTTATTTTCTTTAAAGTAATTCAATAGCTTGTTCTACACGCAACACCGAGTTCGAGCGCACCATGACTTACCAAACTAGCTGTTCAAAAAGAGGTTATGAATAGTATTAACTGCATTTTGAATTTTATATACTCCATATAATTTTAACATTCATATTATGTGTTTCTTAGACATAATATAATAACAAATTCAATTTTTCATATAAAAGAAGTATTTTTTAAAAAATGAAATTTTACCACCTTTTAATGGAGAACCCTTTTTAAATCCAATATTTGACACTTATATATTTAATTTGACAAAACAAACTTCTTATTTAGAAGCGAGACATAAAAATTTTAGTTTTGGATAAATTTTCGGTGCTTTTCTGATAACTTTCATATTTTGATGAATAGTGAAAATACTAAATTTTTATTTGAAAACAACTTTTTTAATCAAAATAATTTATAGTGTTAAATTATATATTTAAATGGTTTTAAAGTATAATTATATTATGTTTTTATCATTTAATCCAATTTTGGTCATTTGAAGTAATTTTACATTTAAAATGGACATAAACACATATCAATCTTTTGATAATTTTTACTTCTCAAAAACTCTCTTTCTCTTTTTGTCAATGGGAATATTTTTTAAATTAATTAATAAAAATTCTATGTTTTTAATTTGGTAAAATATACATCATTTTTTTAATTTGGAATATCAAAATTAGCTTTTGGTGAATTTTTGGTATTTTTCTAAAAACTTTAAATTTTTTTATGAATAGTGAAAAAACACTGCGTTGTTGTTTAAAGCCGAATTTTTATTTAAATAATTATTTTTAATTTAAATTTATTTTAAAGTCAAAATAGATACATAATACCTATATTAGTATAATTTAATTTATTTAAGTCATTTCATAATAAGATTATATATAAAAAAAATTATTGAACATTTTACTGTCTTTTTACGCACCTTCTAAATATGAAACACAAAGTTTACATCATTAAGTAAAATGTGGTTTAATAGGATGAAAATAATTTTTGGTGAATAGGAACTTTTGAATTTTATTTACCACTGTTAAAAGTAAATATGGTAATTAAAGGTAAAAATGATATTATAATTACCCTAACACATGTCATAATATTATTAGATAAGTGTATTTAGACCAAAATAAACCTTAGGACAAAAATATGATCCTTTTTTATACACTTGAATTAGATTAGGACATTTATTATATTTTATTTAAAGAAGAGTTAAAAGTGTTAAACTCAAAGTTTAATAACTAAAACATTTTTAATATAGGTTTACGCATAAGATAAATTAGACTATAAATATTCATTAGAAATATAAAAAGATTTAATACATCATGTTATTTTATTTATAATTTTTAGACATTAAATAATTAAATTTATCTATGACACAATGATGATGCAGTAATTAACTTATTAATGAAAGATTAAAATAATTGATGTTGTAAATATTAAAATATATGCAAAATTGAAACTTTTTATGCCATCCACAAATTTTATAGGTTAATATGACATGTTAGGGTTGATTAAATTAATTTTTTTGAAAGAAATAATATTTTTATGACTTTGAAAAAAACCAAATACTAAATAGTGTCGAAATAGATATAAATGAGTTTTTATAACAAATACTATTTTATTAAATTATATAATAGTTCTAAAAATATAAGGTTCAGAAAAAGAACTTATATAATTATATATATTTCATTAATGAAGTACTTAAGGTTCTCTTGGAATTTTATAGTAAGTTTTTTAACCATGTAATATAAAAATACAAGAAGACATATTAAATGTTAAACTATTTAACTAAGAGATAAATCTACAAGATATGGTTAATATGGTGACCTAAGATTGTCTAAAACCTGTTGGTTGAGATTTTTTCTACCCATAACAACCTTATCCTCTAAATAAATCCATTTGGAGCTATTATAAACCTAAAATTATTTTATAATAAAATAATATTTCAAGCTTTTCCTAAAGTGACTCTCACCTCTCTTATAAAAGGGTATTGTTCCTTCTCTTAATTTAACACCTCTAAATCCTTTTTACTTGGCCAAAAACTTCTCAAATATCCTCCAAAATACCATCAATTAAACCTAGAGTCCTTACTTTTATCATAAATCCAACCTAAGGAGCCCTTTTTTTCAAATAAATAGGAAGAACCCGAAGAAGTGGTAATTACTTCATCACCTCTTTCAAAGTTCTTTTCTTCTTCTACTTCCTATTTATTTTTTTGTTTCCATAATAAATTAATAACTCTAGTACCTTATATATACTTATATGTTATTATAAATATGGTATAACCATATTAATTATTCTATCCATCCTATGAAGGACAAAGTCACCATATTTGCGTACGTACGGCTTACCGTCTCCACGTCATGGTGTAGTTTTTTATTCAACACTTCATTATTTGTATGGGTATAATAATGAGTATAACTGATGTAAATAATAAATATAACATGTTAATGATTCTCTATATATAAAATAACATCCAATTACATACAATTTCACCACTAATAGAATGATATTGTCGCTCGTGCGTATGTACGGCTTACCGTCTCCACGACACGATGAGATTTCATTTTCTATCATAACCATTCAAGAATAATTTTAATTTTATGATTAAAAATCATGTTTAAGAACTTAATATCATTCTTTATATTAATCAAATACATCCTATCCATAACAAATATGACTTACATAACAAAACATATAAAGTAAAATGAATTAGTTAACAACCAAAACAACGATACTTCTGAAATATCATTAACAAAGCAATAATAAAAGATTATATATGATATCTATGTGGTTATTGTATAATTTAATAATAATTATTTCACCATTATATAGGAGTTTAACCTACCCTCATCTAAGTAAAAGTAGAAGGTAATGGGTTTTCATCTCACGTTTTATTCCCGTGAGATTCATGTTATATTCGCCATTATTTCCTTTTGTGTGGTGTATGTACTACCCATGATTGTATTTATTGTGTAATATACATTAATTTATAGGTATTTACATCTTTATTGTACGATCCTTCTTTCATGGGGTGCATGTTTCATAAGTTACCAAATCGGTAAGGGAATTTCTAATTTCAATTTCCACTCATTGGGTTTTATGCATACTTCATTGATTATTTTTACTCCAATATTATCTATGAAATCACTATTTATTTATTTATGTAGTAATTTCCACTCCCCTTTATGTGGATATACTTTTTATACACATAATCACTCCATTGATAAATTCTCAATTCATTGATATGAACTTGATAAGGATAATCTTAACTCAATTTCCATTCATTGAGTTAAACATCCAAGTCATTGGTTTTGTTTCTAAAAGAACATGTGTGAATGTACTCTGATTGATTTACACTTAATATCCAATTATATTGAGTGTATTTATTTTTTTCACACATAATTATTTCATTTATTTATCCTTAATATAAGGATACAGTATTTATAATGGATTTCGTCTCAATTTACATTCCATTGAGACTTCTTTGTTGTTATGCACCAATTCACTTTTATATGGTGTATATACTATCCTTTGACATATTATATCATGAATCCCTTTATTCTTATGATATTATAAAGTTTTTATTAAATTTTATTCCTCAATTATTTTTATTCAAGCATCACTCATTTGGTTAGTAACTCTTTAACTAAAATATCATTTTAAAGATTTATTCTTCTAAATATCTATCATTAATGTACATGTTTTAAAAATGGTTTTAAGGATTTATTTATATGGACATGAATGTTTTAAAATTAATATTCCTTTCAAAAGTTTCAAAATGGTATGGGACACTTTGATTCAAAATTCTCTTTTAAACAACTTCGTTGATAAATAGTGCGACTTTTAAATGTTATCAAGAAAAGGGGATATTTCTCTCAAATAGTTTTAATGATTATTTTCATCTATGTAAATATCCTTCATTGTATTTTAATCTTGATTGAGGTTGATTTATTATAATAAAATCATCCATATTATATTGAATGAGTTATGTTTTACTATGGATGTGAAATTTTTATACCATTCATGGTTTGTGGTTAAAGTATTAACATTTTGTATACTATTTTTAATACGAATGTTTAGATTATGTTTTACCATTTTCATATGAGGAATGAATTGAAATTAGTAAGTGACGGGTGGGGCCCACTATAGCCCCTCGATGCATCGGTAGGTATCATGAGAAAAATTAGTGTCTTGGCACAAGGCCTTGACAAAATTTTTATTTGTAGTCTTGGAATAAGGCCTTGACTATGTGGTTATGATGTCCAGTATTATGCATTCCATCATTATGAAATTAGATATTGATATTTCATGTGATTAGTTAACTAATAGAATATTCATGTGAATAAGTAAATGGAATTATTTGATTTATCTTTTCCGTATTATGCTGAATTTTAAGTTTAAAAGGCTTGTGTTTTAGTCTTATACACTACCTTAAATGTTTATGATTATTTATGATTGTTTCTGCTATATTGTTATCCTTACTGAGCATCTAAGCTCACCCATTTCTTATGTTTTATTTTTTCCAGGATGCGAAGAAGTATATTACGATTAACCTATAGAAATAGGATAAGGGATATGAGTGTGTTCAAAGGGGACACAACTTTGTTTTTTTTTTATTTCATAATGTAATGTAAAACTTATGTATGTATCTAGTACTTCCAAGGATACTAAACTAATTAGTCTTTTGAAACTTGATCTCTTGTGATCATGCCAATGTTATGTAATAATGAACTGACTATGGGTAACTAGGGTCAGGGCGTTATAGGGATGCCAAAAGGTTATGGCTTGGGATGAGTTCCAGCATGACTTCTACGATTACTTATACTCAGAGACTTTGAGGGCCGATCGAGCCCGAGATTTCATGATTCTGGAATAGGGTACTCTTTCCGTCATAGAGTACTCTTCTCGCTTCACAGAGCTACAAAGATTCACTCCCATTCCAGGGGGTGATGAGTTATTTCTGGCGAGGAAGTTTGAGGATGGTCATAGGCATGATATCTGAACTCAGGTGAACATATTCAGGTTGGCATCCATCACCTCTATAGTCAACCAAGTGTTGATCACCGATTGCAATATGAGGGATTCTGGAGCTGTGAGCCAGTGAGGCTCGGCATCCGGAGTTGGTACGCCTCTTACTGATAGTAGGAAGTGTCGTAGGGAGTCTACGCATGGAGTCCCGAGGAAGTGGGATACTTCTTATGGTATCCAGGTGGTGTGCTGCCAGTGTTGGAAGAGTGTGCATATGAGGCCACATTGATCGAGAGACCTAGTGGAGTGTCGATCTTGTGGCAAGATGTGTCATCTTTAGTGTTTCTGTTAGTTTATATCACCAGCAGCTGGTGATAGGGGTTCTGTCTCGACTCCTTGTACCAGATCAGGACCACTAGTCCCACATCAGTTAGGGAACTGGAGTTCTTCAATCCGTTCAGGCTAAGGTGAGGTCACGGTCTTGGTAGCCAATTGGGAGACTTTCAGTGACAACACGGTGGATCAACTCAGGGTGGTCAGGCAGGGTCACAGGGTTGCAGTACAGGCCAGACTTTTTCAGTGGAGAAAACCCAGCAGGAGCAGGATCCCAAACCCTTTACAGTTTGAGGTATGATCCTAGTTGCCTCAGTTTTAGCTTCTTCACTTTTTGATACAGGGGATTCCCATAGTTTCATATCTATTGCTATTTTGGAGATCCTTGGTCTATGTATCATTACTTCTGTTGATGTCTTGATGTTGGACACTCCGTTGGGGACAAGAACTTCTAGTGTACATCAGTGCAGGGAGTTCCCTCTTAAGGTTGGTGGGTGTCACTTCTTATGGGACCTCTATGTCCTAGAGATGACAGGCTATGATTTCATTCTAGGAATGGACTGGTTAGTTCCCTTCCAGGTTATGGTTGATTTCTATCATCGTAGGGTGAGTTTCACATCACCAGAGGGTGAATCGTTTCTTCATAAGGGCGAATGGGATATGCAGGCGATCAGAACGGGACCCGATCATCATGGGTTGGGAGGAGTTACATCCCTGATTTCTAGTCTATATCTAGATGACCAGGGGAATTCATAGATGTACTTTCCTCTAATGGTGGATCATTTCAGGGATGTCTTTCCAGAGGACTTTTTTTGTTTTCCTCTAGAGAGAGAGGTGGAATTTTCTGTCGAGATTGTTTTAGGAGCGGCACCAATGTTCATTCCTCCTTATAGGATGGCTACACCAAAGTTACAGGAGCTCAAAAAGCAATTAGAGGAGTTATAGGTGAAGGGTTTCATCCAACCCAGCACTTCTCCATGGGGTTCGCCTATCCTGTTTGCAAATAAGGTAGATGGTACCCTCATACTTTGTGTGGATTATCAGAAGCTGAACCAGTTGATGGTTAAGAACCGATATCCTTTGCTAAGGATTGATGATCTCTTTGATTAGCTTCGAGGAGCCTGGGTGTTCTTGAAGATCTACTTGAGATTCAGTTATCATCAGTTGTGTGTTAGACCATCTTATATACCTATTATAGCCTTTTAGATAAGGTATGGTCTATATGAGTACGTGGTTATTCCATTCGGTCTCACGAACGTGCCTGCAGTTTTCATGGCACTGATGAACTGAGTGTTCCATCCATACTTGGATTCATTCATGGTAGTTTTTGTGGACGACATCTTGGTGTAGTCTCACACTCGACAGGACCATGCCACACATCTTGAGATCTTTTTTAGTACACTGAGAGAGCATCATTTATATGCTAAGATCTCAAAATTCCACTTTTGGATGGACCAAATTCACTTCTTAGGTCACATTATATCATAGATAGAAGTATCAGTAGACCTAGAGAAAGTGAGAGCAGTAGTTTCCTGGGAGCATCCGAAGAATGTATTTGAGGTACAAAGTTTTCTAGGGATGGATGGATACTACAAACGTTTCATATAGGACTTTTCACTCTTACCATCACCACTGACGGGCCTGACTAAGAAGGGTGTGAAGTACCTATGGAAAGATTCCTGCGATTTAGCCTTTAAAGAGCTGAAAGGGAGGTTGAATTCAGCACTGGTACTAGTTTTTCCAGATTCAGGCAAGAGTTATATAGTTTACAGTGGTGCATCAGGTATCGGGCTGGGAGCAGTGCTTATGCAGGGAGAAGGAGTCATTGTGTACGGGTCTCGGAAGTTGGGGCCACATTAGAAGAATTACCCGACACACGATCTCGATTTGGCTGCAGTTTTTCATGGATTATGCTATTGGATACATTATCTTCTGGGATAGCATTTTTTGGTTTTCACTAATCACAAAAGTCTAAAATATATCTTTACACAGCGCGATCTGAATTTGAGACAGCGAAGGTGGGTTGAGTACCTTCAGTCCTTTGACTTTGAGATTACCTACATACCTGGGAAAGACAATGCAGTGGCTAATGCGTTGAGCAGGAGGACGCAGATACAGGTAGTTTGGGAGGCTAGTAGTGAGTGGCATCTTATGGCTCTATTCTCTGAAATGCATTTGGAGGTTCAAAACAAACAGGGGCATATTTTTCTTTCTTCTATGGATGTTACCTCCACTCTACTTGAACAAGTGCGAATGAGGTGGCTATCAGATTCTGAAGGCCTGGTTCTACGGGAGAGTTTGTCAGGATAGGACACTATTCCTAGATGGACCATATGAGAGGATGATATCTTACGCTTTCATGGACGATTATGGGTGTCAGAAGACATATGCAAGAAGAAAATGTGGGATTTTCATTCCTTAGTTTGGGCAGTTCATCCTGGTGTCACCAAGATGTATCGAGATCTGCACTGTCATTATTGGTGTCTAGGTATGAAGAGAGATGTTGTTGGTTTTGTCATGAGTTGTTCCACCTATCAGCAGGTGAAGGCGGAGAATCAGCGACCAACAGGGCTTTTTTTGCAGTTACCCATACCTGATTGGAAGTGGAATGATGTCACGATGGACTTCATGAGAGGTTTTCTAGGGTCACCTTGAGGGAATGTTGCAGTATGGCTTGTCATTGACAGACTCACGAAGGTTTCTCACTTATTTCTGATCAAGGAGACTTTTAGTATTGATGACCTGGGAAAGTTGTACATTCAGGAGATTGTGCGCTTACATGGGGTTCCACACTCCATTGTTTCATACAAGGATGTTCGTTTTACTTCTTGGGTTTGGCATGGACTACATAGGGCTTTGGGTACACAGGTACTTCAAAATACAGCTTACCACCCCCAGACAGATGGCCAGTCTGAGCATACTATTCAGGTGCTAGAGGACATGCTTCAAGAATGTGTCCTAGATTTTTGAGGTTCTTAGGAGAAGAACATACCTCTTGTGGAGTCCGCCTACAATAATAGTTTTCAAGAAACTATTCAGATGGAACCTTATGAGGTTTTTTACGGTAGGCCATGACGATCACCACTATGTTGGCTGGAAGCAGGAGAGGCAGTTATACTGGGACCTCGTCTTGTTCAGGAGATCACAGAGCAGGAGGAGTTTATTCGAAAGAGGATTTCTATTGAACAGTCACAACAGAATTCTTATGCTGATAGACGGAGACGACCTCTAGAGTTTGAGGTCAGAGATCAGGTTTTTCTACTTGTTACACCGAGGTTGAGACACAGGAGGATTATGAGACAGGGTAAGATTTCACCGAGATATGTTTGACCCTTTAAGGTTTTGGAGAGAGTTGGTTCGGTTGCATATCAGTTGCAGTTACCTCAGAGGTACCGGGCTATGCACGACTTCTTCCACGTTTCTTAGCTACGACATTACTTCTTAGATACGTCTCATATTTTTCAACCCAAGGAGGTTGAGTTGGAGGTGGATACATCATTCGAGGAGCATCTTATCCGGATTATTGATCACAGTGCAAAGGTTCTCTATGGATGGTCTGTTCCTCTAGTACGAGTGTTATGGCAGAACGGGAGAGTACATAACGAGACTTGGGAGAGGGAGGCTGATGTATGATCGCAGTGGCCGGAGCTGTTTGAGGATTCTTCTTCTACGCCGCCTTGCTGGGGAAATTCGGGGATGAATTTCTTTATGGGGGAAGTTTGTAAGAACTCGGACCTTCTTTTCAGGTATGGGTTTTTCTTTTCTGGTGTTTTTGAGAAAAATAGGAGAATCTGGAAATTTAAGAAGTACACGCTGTGTACTTAGGAGTACACGTCGTGTACCTGGTTTCCACGGGTGATGGTGTATTGGCCTTTTAACGGCCGAGTACATGGCTGTGTGGGGTGACCTGGAGACCACCTAAAGCGGGGCTTGGTAAATTCATATACACACTGTGTACTTTTAAAAGACACACCATGTACTTTTATTTTTATTTGTTAAATCAGATCAGGGTCGTGTCTAATTGGCAGAAACACCTTCTTCTCGGCTTGTCTCGTCCAGGAGCGACTGAATATAACGATTCTTCTCTGAGCCCCCGACCCATTGCCCGTTATCCAAATCGATCTTCATCGATTGAGTTGGAATCACCATGGTGAGTTCTTTCTTCTTATAGATCCTCGTTCCTTGATTTCTCCTCTTTCGTGAGATATCCTCAGTTGATCATTTTTGACTTTTTTGTAGATCTACCACATTCTAGGTCAATTCAAGGGCCAACACCAGATTATATCGATCGTACAAAGCCGAGGTAGGTGGTTTTTTCCTTTCCATAGTTATTATTTGAATATTATGTGCAAAAGTTTCCAATACCCTAGATTTGGGTATTGTGTGTTAAGGGATTTTAACCCTGTTGATGCCTTTTATGCTTGGTTTCTTTAGTTAGGGATCTTTTTTGTAAATAGGGTTATTTTTTCATGATATGGAGGTGTTTTCCCATGTTTTTTTTGATATTGACTGTTTGTTCTAGTGTTTCCTGTTATGATTTTATCTTTCCATGCCTAGTGTTGTTAGGATGGAGTGATTTTATCTGATGTTGTGATATGTTTTGTAGCTGACTAGCCAAGTAGTTCTTGTGATTTACTTTGGCTGTTTGATGTTGTTTTTTGCATGATTGACTTACACAGGGTTGTGGGAACCTGGTGTAGTTAGACCATAGGGGAAATGGACATTGAGGGCTTTCCCAGAGTGTCTGTTTACTTTTACGTTATGAGACCATAGGGGGGATGGACTTGTGTGCTCCCTCAGAGTGTCTGTAGTTCCACGTTGCAAGACCATAGGGGGAATTGGACGTTGAGTGCTTCCTCAGAGAGTCTTTGCTAAAGCTGAACCAGAGGGGTTAGACTATGAGAACTTCCCAGAGGGTTTCTTGTGTTTGGTTGGCTGTTTATTTTGATAAATGAAAATGAATGTAATTGAAACTATAGGATTGTTTACTTTTGAGTACTTCCTTGTTTATTGATCATTTTGAATATTGTCTGCTATATATATATTCAAGGACTATTAGGCACAGATCTTTGGGTGGTTGCCTACTGGGATTCATATCATACCCTGTTTGGATATGCTTTTGGTCCCAAACAGATTATATTGATGTAGGTATAGATAAGGGTAGGTGCCCTTCTACATTTGGCACTTGACTGTTGTGGAGCTGGGGAGCATTGGACCAAGCTGAGGCTTGCGATGCTATTGGATTTGTTTACTTTTTTTCCTTTGTACTTTGGTTTAGTACTGTATTTCATCATTGTGACTTCCTTGGATGATTTCCTAGACATATGTAGCATGCATCATTTATATATGTGCTCCAGTTGTTTATTTACTTTTAGTCTTCCTCTGATTATTATTGTATGGTATTATTACTTCTTCTTCTACTGTTATCTATTTCTTTCTTCTACATTACTCTGTTAATGAGGGAATAGTTTCCCCACTATCACACCCAATACCCTCACTACTAGTCGGCAGCCTCTAGAATTAGTGTAAATTCACTTGAGGCCATTGACCAACCGGGTACGGGGCACCTCTAGGTGGCACACGAAACCGGGACGTTACATAAGGCCCTTAACACATTTATCAAAAATTTGATGATAAATAATTTTTTTCCACTTAAAATATTAATAATTTAACATAACAGGTTTTAGGAATACATAAAATAGTAATGGGATGTTACAACCTCCCCACCATAGGAACTTTCTATCCCCGGAAAGCCTATGAAGAATCCTCCACATCAAAAAGACGAGGTCAATTCTCTCTCATTAGGGTCTCCCTCTCCCACGTCTCATGAGAAATAGAACCATGTTGCCATAGCACATGGACCAGAGGTATCTTCTTTCCATGAAGTACCTTGGTCTTAGAATCAAAAACTCTGACTGGTCGTTTAGCTACAGATAAATCAGGTTCAATCTCAAGATCACTCCAGCTCAAAACGTGATATGGATCAGAGAGATACTTTCATAGATGCGATACATGGAACACGTTATGTATCGATGTCAGCTGCGGTGGTAGTGCTAAATGGTAAGAAACTTTCCCCGCCTGATTAACAACCTTGAAATGTCCCACAAAACACGGGGAAATCTTCCCTTTCCTCCCAAGCTGTCGATTAACCAACCAGGGTGAAACTTTCAAGAACACATGGTCACCAACCAAGAACTCCAAAGGTCCATGGTGATGATCAACATATGAATTATATCAGATCTGGGATGTTAACATTAACTGATGAATCAATTGAATCTTTATTTTTTTTTCTATTGCACCAAACTTGGTCCAACCAAGGAACTTTCTGCAATATCCAACCAACACAACATATATTTACAAGGATGACTATACAATGCCTCAAAAGGATCCATTCTGATCGCAGACTGGTAAATGTTATAAGAAAACTCAAGTAGCCCCAAATGACCATCCCAAGACCCACAAAAGTCGAGAACACAATAGTGAAGCATACCCTTATGAAAAAAATCTAACTGGTACTTCAAATCTTTCAATTCGGTAGGAGTTATGTGGTAATATAGAATTGACACTGGTTGAGTATTAGGTGTTATGTTAATAGAAAACTCAACCTCCCTTTGATACCATTTTTTCATGAACCAACCTGGGTACCCTGGTAACCTGATAACCGAGCTTGCCCTGACATAGCCTGAAGGGCATTCTCAATCCCCACGGGTCGGCGACTAGCACCTGACATCATATAAACTGGATGTGGGAACAATTTTTCCACTAACAATGCCGAAAGAAAAGAAGCAAGACAATATGCATAAACAAAAGAAACTCCACTAAGAGTAATATACCAGAATTCAAAAAGGAATATACCATCACAAATCACTAAAACCAAAGTACTAAAATGGGAAAATATCCCCAAGGTCCCTAAGGACAACCTCACCAAGACCCAAGCTCAACAGCTGGATCAACCTCCAAGAGATCTCTTCCCATTACTCAAACCTGGAAGAATAAATTCTACAAACACCCAAAGGTAAAAGTATGGTGTGATCCTAATCCTAGTAGGATACCACCAAATATTCCACAATAGATTCCAAGTATAGACTATCCAAAGTAATGCTTTCAATTTTTAAAGATAAACAGGTTTGGAGACTCAAAAGGAATTTTTAAACAAAACATGCCATACATTTTCAAAATGATGGAAATTACATTCAAAGCACAGACATTACTTTACAAGAGATGGAAAATTTATAAAACAATGGCTTATGTAAAACATTTATATAAAATAGTTCATATAAATCGAGCAAGTATGTAAATCATTTCACACAAACATTGGCATACATTTATATCTCAAATATAAATAAACAAGTGAGAAACATGATCATATTCTAAAAGGTACGATAGTATTAACCAGCTATAAGATTCTACACTCTCTATGAGAACTCATAAAAATGTGTATACACACTTCCCAATGACACAGGCCAAAGGAGACTCATCACCAACCTGTCAGGGATGTGACCCGCCACAAGTATGTTTTAGAACGTTGTCGTAGCATAGATTGTATCCAAATAACTCACTAACTACCTAAGGCTTTCATGCACTCTTACATGTTGGGTGAACTATTTTAAGACTACTTAAAAATATGATCAATCCCATTCTTCCATTTCAAAAAGTTCCAATTTCTTTCCATTTAAAACCAAAACAGGTTTTATTCAAAAAAATTCCTTTTTCACAAGATAAAACCACTGGGTTTCTATCAAATCATTTTAATCCTTTTTCACCGGTTTTAAATCCATTCAAAACCAATTCCATCTTTACACAATTTATTTCCATAATTAAATTCTATAATTTAATTGAAATCATTTCCCTCAAATCCAAAATTTAAATCAGCCAATTTCCATAAACACACATAATTCAATGGAATTAGGGGTTTTCCAAATTTCCATTCCAAAACAATTTCAAATATCTCAATTCATTGGAATTGAGTTTTTATCAATTTTATTGAAAACATATTTTAGCAATTGAATTTAAATTAACAATTGAGATAAATCAAGAAATACAAGGATAATCAATTTGGCTAATCAGAACAGAACCACCTACCTCGAGGTCTTCAATGACAGTGGAAAAGATAAACCGCCATGTGCGGTACAATACACCTCCTCACGACCTTATTATTGTAAGCTTCAACACACCAATGGTCGACGTTCTTTGAAGGTTTACTAGAACCAAAACTAGTTATTTTATTTCAAAAAGAAATAAAATTTCACATGTGATTATCTGTTCTCTCTCCGGGATAATTTTAAAATTATCTATTAAAATATTACATGCGATAATATTTTATCTCTCATGGATAATTTCAAATTATTGATTAAAATATTACATGCGATAATACTTTATCTCTCTTGGATAATTTTTAGATTATCATTTTATAATTATAATATTTATCCTTAGACAAAACACGTAATTATACCATGATAATTATGATAATCTATGTCATGTGATAATTACCTTATAATTATCTAATAACAAATTGAATAAAATTATCTCGATAATTTAATGAAATTATGCTTTGATAATCCAGTGTCATTATCTTTCGATAATTTTATGAAATTACCATTTAATGATTTTTTATTATAATTACCTTCCAATAATCATGGGAATTTAATCTTTAATAATTCATCACAATTATTATCTGATAATTCTTAACAATTATCTTTTGATAAAATCACAATATTTATCTTTTGAAAATTTAATTAAAAATTATCCTTTATAATTATATTTGATAATTTTTATCACAAATTATCCATTATAATTTATCCTTTGATAAATCTTCTTAAGAATTATTCTTTGATATTCTATCAATTATCATTTGATAATTTATTTTCAAAGACCCTTTAAAATTTGAAGAAAATAGGATTGAGGAATACCTTACAGCCTTCGAAACAAAAAAATATTATTTTGATTATGCTTGCCGAGATGAATTCAACGGTACTGACAGCGCACAATTCCAAAAATTAATGAAGATGTTATTTAATTTTGATGATTGAAAGAATGATAATAAAAATAATAATAATAATAATTTAAAGTAATAAATAAATAAAATCACCTCCTTCAACATTGTAGTGTTCCATGGAATGAAAAAAATAGAAACCTCACGCGAAGGAATGGTCGCATGAAATAGTGTCGGTCCGAAAAACTCTTCAGCAATCACTTGGAAGGAAACTTGGAATCACTAGTGCTCAAAATGATTGACCAACACTAAATATTAATCGGTTTTGAAAATTTAAGAACCCTAAAAAAATGCAGCACACCTAAACCCTTTTTAAAATACCCCATTTAATCCGTGATTCAATCAAAAATTAATGGCGGAGTCATTAATTTCCCCTCACTAATGCATTGAAACTAAAACTGATTGAAACTGTTAAGAAATGAAAGGTTTTGAAAATTGAATGAGGATTAAATGGAGGATGACCATGTGTAGAAGATAAAGGGAAGGAAAAAAAATAATTTCATAATTAAAATTAGGATTTAAATATTAAACTAAATTAATTATTTAATATAAAAATTAAATAACTTAAATGTCTATTGCACATAAAAATTATATCTTATCTAGGTAAAACACCTCATTCCGGACACAAGGGTGGTCTCGGATTTCTGAAAAAATGAACCGTTTGAGAGATATTAATGATTTATTAATATAAAATTAGAATAATTAATTAATTAAAATAAAAAGGGTTATTTTTGTGAGTGAGGTGTTCAAACTTCCAAGGCCTACAAATGTTATAGCCCGCCTAGGGTAAACACCTCATTTCAAACCTATCAGTGGTCTCAGATTTCTCAAACGATGATCTGTTTAAGAGATATTAATGATTTATTAATTAAAATTGGAATAAATAATTAATTCAAATAAAAGGGTTATTTTTTCGAGTGAGGCATCCAAACCCCCGATGCTTATAAATTTTATACCCCATCTAGGGTAAACCCCTCATTCTGGACCCATCAGAGGTCTCATATTTCTCATATGACGCACCATTTGGGATATATTTAATTATTTTTAATAAATAATATATTAAATATTATTTAATAGATTTATCTCACGAGTGAGACATCCAAATGTTCGGCACCTTCGAATGTTATACCCCTCCTATGGTAAACAAATATTTTAGACATAACAATGGTCTTAGATTTGTCATACGATGCACTGTTTTGGAGTTATTCAATTATTTTGAACAAAAAGTGTGCTCTTAATATAATATAATTAATATTTTTAATTCAGTCTTCATCGAGCCTTTGCAGGACTTAGAACATCAGAATAACTTTGTGTTGAACTCCAAAAAAATTAAATTGAACATTACAAGACGTTAACTCGCATTTAAGTCCTTAACACATTTATCAAAAATTTGATGATAATCATTTTTTTCCACTTAAAATATTAATAATTTAACACAAGAGGTTGTAGAAATACTTAAAACAGTAATGGTATGTTACTACCTCCCCACCATAGGAACTTTTAATCCCCAAAAATCCTACAAAGAAGCCTCCACATAAAAAAGATGAGGTCATTGCTCTCTCATGAGGGTCTCCCTCTCCCACATCTCATGAGAAACAGAACCATGCTTCCATAGCACATGGACCATAGGTATCGTCCTTCCACAAAGTACCTTGGTCTTAGAATCAACAACTCTAACTGGTCCTTTAGCTATAGATAAATCAGGCTCAATCTCAAGATCACTCTAGCTCAAAACATGGGATGAATCAGAGAGATACTATCGCAGATGCGATACATGGAACACGTTATGTATTGACATCAGCTACGGTCGTAGTGCTAAATGGTAAGAAACTTTCCCCACCTGATCAATAACCTTGAAAGGTCGCACAAAACAAGGGAAAAGATTCCCTTTCCTCCCAAGTTGTCGATTAACCAATCAAGGTGAAAATTTCAAGAACACGTGGTCACCAACCTTGAAATCCAAAGGTCTATAGTGATGATCAACATATGACTTATATCGGATCTGGGACGTTAACATTCACTGAAAAATCAATTGAATCTTTATTGTTATCTCTTACACCAAACTTGGTCCAACCAAGGAACTTTCTGCAATCTCTGACCAACACAATATATATTTACAAGGATGACCATACAATGCCTCAAAAGGATCCATTCTGATCGCAGACTGGTAAATGTTATAAGAAAACGCAAGCATCCCCAAATGATCATCTCAAGCCCCACAAAAGTCAAGAACACAAGAGTGAAGCATATTCTCATGAAAAACATCCAACTGGTACTTCAACTCTTTCAGTTCAGTGGGATTCATGCAGTAAGATAGAATTGAAACTGGTTGAGTATCAGGTGTTATGTTAATAGAAAACTCAACCTCCCTTTGATACCATTTTGTCACGAACCAACACGGGTACCCTGGTAACCCGATAACCGAGCTGGCCCTGACATAGCTCGGAGACATTCCAAATTCCCATGGGTCAACGAAAAGCACCTGGCATCATAAAAAATGGATGTGGGAACAATTTTGCCACTAACAATGCGGAACGAAAAGAAGAAAGACAATATTCATAAACAAAAGAAACTCCACTGGGAGTAATGTACCAGAAGTCAACAAGGAATAAACCAGCCCAAATATCTACAACCAAAGTACTAAAATGGGAAAATAGCCCCAAGGTCCCTAAGGACACAACTCACCAAGACCAAATCTAAAAAGCTAGATCCACCTCCAAGAGATCCCTTCCCTTTACTCGAACCTGGAAGAATAAATTCTACAAACCCCCAAAGGAAAAAATTAAGGTGTGAGCCTAAGCCCAGTAGGATACCACCAAAGATTCCACAACAGATGCCAAATATTGATTATCTAAAGTAATGATTTCAATTTTTAAAGATAAACATGTTTGGTAATTCAAAGGAATTTTTAAACAAAACATACCATACATTTTCAAAATGATGGAAATTACATTCAAAGCACAGACTTTACTTTACCATAGATGGAACATTTCTAAAACAATAGATTATGTAAAACATTTATATAAAATAGTTTATATAAATACAACAGGCATATAAATCAGTTCACACAAACATTGGCATACATTTATATCTCAAATATAAATAAACAAGTGAGAAACATGGTCATCTGCCAAAAGGTACGATAGTAATAACCAGCTATAGGATTTCACACTCTCTGTGTGAACTCAGAAAAATGTGCATACACACATACCTATGACACTAGCCAAAGGAGACTCGTCACCAAACCGCCGGGGATGTGACCCTCCACAAGTATGTTTTAGAACATTATCGTAGCATAGAGTGTATCCAAATAACTCACTAACTATCTAAGTCTTGAATGCTCTCTTACATGATGGGTGAACTGTTTTAAGACTACTTAAAAATACGATCAATCTCATTCTTACATTTCAAAAGTTCTAATTTCTTTCCATTTAAAACCAAAATAGGTTTTATACAAAAACATGCCTTTTTTACAAGATAAAACCACTAGGTTTCTATCAAATCATTTTAAGCCATTTTCACCAACTTGAAATCCATTCAAAACCAATTCCATCATTACACAATTTATTTCCATAATTAAATCCAATAATTTAATTGAAATCATTTCCATCAAATCCACAATTTAAAATAAACAATTTAAATCATCCAATTTCCATAAACACACACAATTCAATGGAATCAGGGGTTTTCTAAATTTCCATGCCAAAACCATTTCAAATATATCGATTCACTAGAATCTAGTTTTTAGAAATTTAATTGAAAGTATATTTGAGAAGTTGAATTTAAATCAACATTTGAGATAAATCAAGAAATACAAGGATAAACAATTTGGCAAATCAGAATAGAACCACCTACCTCAAGATCTTCGATGACAACGACAAAGATAATCCACCTTGTGTGGTACAATACACATCCTCGTGACCTTATTATCGCAAGCATCAACACACCAATGGTTGACGTTCGTCGAAGGTTCCTAGAACCAAAACTAGTTATTTTATTTCGAAAATAAATAAAATTTCACATGTGATTATATGTTCTCTCTCCTGGATAATTTTAAAATTATCGATTAAAATATTACATGTGATAATATTTTATCTCTCATGGATAATTTTAAATTATTGATTAAAATATTACATGTGATAATACTTTATCTCTCTTGGATAATTTCCAAATCATCATTTTATAATTATAATATTTATCCTTTAAAAAACCCGTAATTATCCCATGATAATTATGATAATCTATGTCATGTGATAATTACCTTATAATTATCTAGTAAAAAATTGAATAAAATTATCTCGATAATTTAATGAAATTATTCTTTGATAATTTATTATGATTATCTTTCAATAAATTGATGAAATTACCATTTGATGATTTTTCATTATAATTACCTTCCAATAATCATGCGCATTTAATCTTTAATAATTCATATCAATTCTTATCTGATAATTCTTAAAAATTATCTTTTGATAAAATCACAATATTTATCTTTTGATAATTTAATTAAAAATTATCCTTTATAATTATATTTCATAATTTTTATCACAAATTATCCTTTATAATTTATCCTTTGATAAATCTTATTAAGAATTATTCTTTCATATTCTAGAAATTATCGTTTGATAATTTATTTTTAAAGATCCTTTAAAAAGTGAAAAAAAATTGGATTGAGGAATACCTTGTTGCCTTCGAAACAAAAAATATTATTTTGATTCTGCCCACCGAGACGAATTCAACGATACTGACAGCGCACAATTCTGATCATTAACGAAGATGTTATTAAACTTTGACGATTGAAAGAATGATAATAATAATAGTAATAATAATAATAATAATAATAATTTAAAGTAATAAATAAATAAATTCACCTCCTTCAACATTGTAGCATACCAAGGAATGAAAAAAAATAGAAACTTCGCGTGAAGGAATGGTCACGCGGAATAGTGTCAGTCTGACAAACTCTTCAACAATCACTTGGAAGGAAACTTGGAATCACTCATACTAAAAAGGATCGACCAACACTAAATATTAAGGGGTTTTAAAATTTTAAGAACCCTAAAAAAATGCAGCACACCTAAACCCTTTTTAAAACACCCCATTTAATCCCTGATTCAAACAAAAATTAATGACGGAGTCATTAATTTCCCCTCACTAATGCATTGCAACTGAAACCGATTGAAACGGATAAGAAACGGAAGGTTTTGAAAATTGAATGAGGCTTCAATGGAGGATGATCGTGTGTAGAAGATGAAGGGAAGGAAAAAAATAATTTCATAATTAAAATTCGGGTTTAAATATTAATCTAAATTAATTATTTAATATAAAAAATAAATAACTTCAAATGTCTGTTGCGCATAAAAATTATACCATGTCTAGGTAAAACACCTCATTGTGGACACAATGGTGGTCTCAGATTTCTCAAAAAATGAACCGTTTGAGAGATATTAATGATTTATTAATATAAAATTGGAATAAATAATTAATTAAAATAAAAAAGGGTTATTTTTGCGAGCGAGGCGTTCAAACTTCCAATGCCTACAAATGTTATAGCCCGCCTAATGTAAACATCATGTTCCGAACCTATTGGTGGTCTCATATTTCTCAAACGATGAACCGTTTAAGATATATTAATGATTTATTAATTAAAAATTTGAATAAATAATTAATTAAAATAAGAAATGCTTATTTTTGCGAGCGAGGCATCCAAACGCCCGATGCTTATAAATGTTATACCATATCTAGGGTAAACCCCTCATTCTGGACCTATTAGTGGTCTCATATTTCTCATACGACACATTGTTTTGGATATATTTAATTATTTTTAATAAATAATACATTAAATATTATTTAATAATTTATCTCATGAGTGAGACATCCAAATATTCAGCGCCTTCGAATGTTATACCCATAATAGGGTAAAAACCATATTTTAGACATAACAATGGTCTCAGATTTTTCACACGATGCACTGTTTTGGAGTTATTCAATTATTTTGAACAAAAAGTGCGTGCTTAATATAATATAATTAATATTTATTATTCAGTCTTCGTCGAGCCTTTACAGGCCTCGGAACATCAAAATATGTTAGTGTCGAACTCCAAAAATATTAAATTGAACATTCCAAGATGTTAACTGGAATTTAAGGCCCTTAACACATTTATCAAAAAAAAATATGATAAATCATTTTTTCCACTTAAAATATTAATAATTTAACACAATAGGTTTTAGGAATACCTAAAATAGAAATGGGATGTTACAAATCTTCCTCAGTAAAATATAATACTTTACCTTCTTATGGAGAAGTATCTAGATTTACTAAATTAATTAAAAATGAAAATTTTAAAGTGAGTAAGAAACTTGAAAAGTTAAATACTAGAATAAATGATTTGATAAAATAATTATTAGATCTTTCAAAATATATTGATAAGAAATATTTTGAAATTGATTTTATTTCTATAAACATTAAAATTATAATTTTGAGCAAGATAAGATTTATAAGGATTTTGAAAGAACTAATTCAGAGAAAAATGTTTTAGAAACAAAACTCACTTATGAAACTAACAATTTTGATGATAAGAATTTAGTTATAAAACTAAAATCTGAAATTTTTTCTATAAGGAAAATATTATCAAATTTTACCTCTGAAAAAGAAAATTTTGAAAAGATTTATCAACAAATACATCCTCATGGTAATATTTTCCTAATGGGTTACTCTCATTCAAAACTAATTTTTAGTAAAAATTATTTTTGTTCCAAAAAAGTGCACCCTTTTGTACAGAATTTCAAATTGGTGGAAACTGGAATAAAAATTGTTCAATTAATAAAATTCAATCCTTAGGGTTACACAAAGGCCATTTTTTAAACAATTTTGGATTCCTAAAATTTTCTTTTTTAACATTTTTGAAACCAAGAAGGTTTGGGTTCTGAAAGCCCAATTGTTTTGTTTTTAGGGAAAAAAAGCACCAAAAAAATAATACATAGTACGTGGATAGTGGTTATTCCCGGAATATGAATAGTAACAAATATTTCTTTGAAAATATTATCAAAATAAAATGTGGAAGAGTTACTTTAAGATATAATTATCAAGGAGAAATTATTAGTATAGGTAATGTCATTCGTCTTGGAAAAGATTTAATTTAAAAAAATATTTGTTAAAGGTCTTAAACACAACCTTATAAGCATAATTAAATTATGTGATGAAGGTTACCTTTTTAATTTTAGGAATGATAAATGTGTAGTACACAATTCCAAAGATGGATTCATTATTTTTGTCCATCGGTAGGAGAATGTTTATAAACTAAACTTAGAATACCTTAAGAGACAAGACTTACCTTGACTTAGTACAATAGAAGATCACTTAGTTATGGAATAGAAGGTTAGGACACTATAACATTAGAAATTTATGTAAATTGACTGAGAAAATACTTGTAAAGGATCTACCGAAACCTAGATTTGATTCTTCAAAAGTCTGTAACCCTTGTCAATATGGAAAGAAACATAAGTCAAGATTTAAATCTATTAGTGAAGTCTAAACTACTTATGCTTTGCAGTTTGTACAAATGGATTTATTCATTCCTACAAAAAATGGAAGTATTAGTGGAAAGTACTATGTATTTGTTTCAGTTGATGATTACACTAGATACACATGGGTCTGTTTTCTAGAAATTAAATCTGAAGACTTTTTTATTTCAAAACTTTTGTAGCAAAAGTTAAAAATGAGAAAAATCTTCCATTGATAATTATTCACAATAATCATGGTGGAGAATTTGTAAATTCTGATTTGGAAATTTTTTATAGTAACAAATGAATTACTCATAACTTTTCAGCTCTAAGAACTCCTTATCAAAATGGTGTTGTTGAAAGAAGAAATTTCATTCTTAAATAAATAATAAGAACCATGTCGAGTGAATACTCAATTGCTAAAAAAATTGGGCTGAAGCTATTAGCACTACTTTCTATACTATAAATTGAGTTTTAATTCGACCTTTTATTAATAAAACCCCTTATGAGTTATGGACAGGACAAAAACCAAAATTTTCATAATTCATAGTATTTGGATGCAAAGTATTCACCATGAATACAAAAGACAATTTACACAAATTCACACCTAAATCCGATGAAGTTATATTCTTAGGTTATTCCACTAATTCTAAGGTATATAGATTTTTTAATAAAAATTATTGTATTTTTGAAGATAGGTTATATGATTAATTTGATGAAATTGATCATTTTTTTTTAAAAAAAATAATCAACATCCTCATATGTGTTTTCAAAAATTTATTAAACCTTTGATAAAAAACTCTCCTCCTAAGGAAAATAATCAAGAAATTGTTTCTGAAATATTTACTTAGGAATATTTTCTACCTTATATTGATGAACAAATAGTAAAAAACCCAAGTCATTTGTTCCTTAGGAATCATCCTAGTGATAGTATCATTGGTGATGTCAATCAAACAGTAAGGACTATAAGATCTTTAAGAAATGAAGTAGAACACCTAGCATTTCTTTCCCAATTTGGACCTAAAAATCTTGATGAATCTTTAGGTGATGAAGATTGTATTAAAGCAATGCAAGATGAACTAAAATAATTTGAAATAAAAAAAGTCTGGACCTTGGTTAAAAGACCTAAAGAAACTTTTATAATTAGTGTAAACTATGTTTTCAGAAACAAATGTGATTAAAATGGAATAATCATTAGAAATAAAGAAAGACTTGTTGATAAAGGATATAATAAACAAGAGGGAATTTATTATAAAGAAACATATGTTCTATTATCTAGACTTTAATCTATTCGTATTCTATTATCCTTTGCAGCATTATTTAATTTCAAACTTTTTCAAATGGATGTGAACTGTGCTTTCCTTAATGGATATATTCAAGAGGAGGTTTTTTTTAAAAAAAACTCATGGTTTTTAAGATACAAAACATCCTAAATACATTTAAAAACTAACCAAATATTTATATGGCCTTAAACAATCCCCTAGAACTTAGTATGATAGATTAATAGGATTTTTGTTACAAAACAATTATGTTAAGGGAATTCTTGATCCAAATATTTTTATAAAGAAATATAACAAAAATGTTTTTGATTGTTCAAATATATGTTGATGAAATTATATTCAGATTAACTCAACAATCCTTAATAGATTACTTTTTGAATCTTATGAAATCTAAGTTTGAAATGAGTATAATGGGTGAGTAATCATTTTTTCTTGGTTTTCAAATTGCTCAAAAACCAAAAGGTACTTATATATCTCAATATAAGTATATCAAATACCTTTATAAAAATTATGGATGCAACAATACTAAAATTATTAGTACTCTAATCGGTACCTCAAATACACTTTATATTGATGAAGTTGGGAAACTAGTTTATCAAACAAATTTCAGAGGTATAATAGGAAGCTTTCTATACTTAACTGCTAGTCGCTCAGACTTAATGTTTTATGTTTTCCTATGTGAAAGATATCAAGCTAATCCAAAGGAATCTCATTTAAAATAAGTTAAACAAATTTTTCATTATCTAAATGGAACCATGGATTTATGAGTTTTCTATTCTTCTGGAAATGATTTTGAATTAAAAATATTTTCAGATACTGAATTTAGTCGTTGTAGAATATATGGGAAAAGTACATTCGGAACATGTCATTTCTTACGAGATTCATTATTTTATTGGTATTGTAAGAAAAAACAATCAGTATCACTATCCACTGTGGAAGTTGAATATATGGTAGCTGAAAGTTGTTGTACTCAAGTGTTGTGGATGCAACACACACTTACTATGGAGGTTTCAGAGGAGGTTCTGGGATGTGTCTGTGTGAGCGGATGGTGCTTCAGGAGATGGATTTTAGTGATTCTTCCAATGGTCAACGGTGGTTTCTTGGATTTATGTGCTTGATGGTGTTTCCAATGGCGGAGGTTGTTGGTCACAGCGACATCTTATGGCTCATTTTCGGTGCTTTTCCTCTACTCTGGCACCAGGATCCCAAAACCCTTCTCCCAGTCAGACTTGAGTGATGGGTTTCATGGTGTTTTGGGATGTGTAGTTCAAGTGTTAGACGGTGTTCCAGGAGGATTTTTTCATGATGGCTTCTTATCTTCCTTCGGGTCTCTGCTAGGAATGTTCTCAACGGATCTGGTTTGTTTCCATTTTGTGCAATGTTTGTCTCAAATGGTGCTGCTTCTGAAATATGGCGTTGGTATGGATTTTAGTTCTTTAAGAAGGTGATTCGAATATGGAAAGGTTGTTTGTATTCGGTGTTCATGGTATGTAGCTTTAGTGGGATTATTTCTGGCGATCTTTTCTAGTAGTGGTGATTTTTTGTTGAAGATGGTGAATCGTCTGCTAAGGGTGTGGCTCAAGGAGGACCACTGCTTGAGTTTTCATGACTCGAGGCGGTTCAATGGTGTTAGGTTCAAGACATATCATTTTGAATTTCAAATGTCATTTTTGTGGATCTTTTTGAATTTCAAATTTGGGATGTGAGGGTGTGATGGATGAACAGTTTGAATGTGAGGGTTCCACTTACCCATAAAGTAGGTTCTTAGAAAATACCAAAAAAATGGATTTGGAGGTATAAAAACTCCAATACTTTGTGATAACACAAGTGTTATTGCCCTTAGAATAATCCCTGCACATCACTCTCATGAAAAACACAGACATATTAGGCATCACTTTCTTAGGGATCACACACAAAAAGGAGATATCATTTTACAATTCATTAGAACGCAATAACAACTTACTGATATTTTTACAAAACCATTACCTTCCAATAGATTTGAATACATTAAATGAAAGTTAAGAATGATCACTGTAAAGTAATAATTCATATCTACTTATTTTTTAAAACATCTCCTTACATTAAGTTACTCCTTTTCATAGAGGGGTATATATAATTTATTTTTAGAAAACCTTTAGTATTTCAAAGTTTTAATTTTTAAAAAAAAAAATTATAATAAGTCTTTCGGACTTGAGTTTGTTTTAAAATTATATTTAAAATTTCAGATTTGGAAATTTTTCAGATTTGAAAATTTTTGTATTCAAATTTCTAATCTGATTTAGAAAAACAATCAGATTTGAATTTAAAATCAGATTTATAAAAACAGTCATATTTTAATTTCTAATCAGATTTAGAAAAATAGTTATATTTTAATTTCTAATCAAATTTATAAAAATAATCAGATTCGAATTTTTAATCAAATTTAAAAATTATATTATAATTGATTTGAAAATCCAAAATTTTCGAGTTTTCTTTTGAAAATTTTCATAATCAAAAAATTACAGTATTAAATTATTTTTTAACTATCATGATCTATTTTGTTACCAAAAAAAGAACATGTTATTGTATTAATATTTCCACTCTGAAAGATATTTTTCCTTCTTTTATACTTTAAACATTATTCCATTCTAATTATTTTTCTTCTTCTTAGTTGTTATTCTTAATGTTTTTTTTTCAATTGTTTTACTTTTTAAATCATATTCACCTAATACCATAAGAGTTTTATAAAACCTCGATAGTTTTTTTCTTTTAAAAAAATATTTCTTCAGATATAATCTCAACCGTCAGATCATAGAGTTTGAACATCAACCATTATATTTGTTTGGAAGTTCAAACGTCGCTCGAGATTGCCTATAAAAAGGGACCCCCTTGTCCCACTTTTTCTCATCTTAGAATTTCTCCTTGAAGATTTTCCACGTTTAAATCTCTGACTCTAAATCTCTTCATGTTTGATTCTTTCGTATCCGGCCCGAATATGATGGCTCCAACAAATAATTACAAAAAGTGTTTCATTTTCCATGAAAGGTTAGTCTCTATATCTTTTTATAAAAAATATGATTCATAATTGAAAATAATAATACAATTTCAAGGATGGGAATCATTGTGTGTTTCACAGCTAGATCCAAACAATGATTTATTCTATCTTGATATAGTTTATGATTTCTAAGATTTAGTTATGTTTTAAAAAGAGGATGGAAAGACATGTTTTCATTTCGTATTTATGAAAAAACATTTGAGATGTCTCATATATATGTTGTCAGTTTTTTTGGAATATTGGATGGAGGAGATGTGTTTTTTCCATCTCACAAGCTACTAGATTCAAAGGGAACATTTGTAAAAGATATAGCTGAGATGCCTTTGTTCAAAATAAATGAAGATCCGAGAAAATTCACTCATTTAATACTAGATCATAGACTGATAGCCACTTGGATGCAAGGATTTCTCATTCTAAGAAAAGGTTATAGAAATACTCTCAAAGTATCTAATGTTTTCATTTTGGATTACCTTTTCAACATGAGGAAGATTGATCTTGCTGGATTTATCCTTTTTAGTGTCTAAAATATCAATTCAAAGTCAATAAAATCTAAAATTATAATGTTTCTCATATTGATTAGTATGATGATTGAAAACAGCTTGAGACATTTCAATATCGCAATCAAATTTGAACCTGTTAGGGAAAAGATAATGTTTATCAGTGATGATATGATAAGAAGGATAAAGTTTAATTTTGATTCGAAATCAAAGATTTTTATGAAGAATACTCATGTGTCTGCATCAGAGGTATAAACTTCTTTAACAAATAAAACATAAAAGAGTTTTAAGAAGAGAAAAATTGATTCTCTTCCCACAAAGAAAAAAAACAAAATAAATACCCAAAGGAAGTATTTGATTAATATAGAAAAAGATAGACCGAAAGAAAAGAAGGAGATGTTTAAATTGGACTCAACTCAGCTGAAGTTTTTGATTTAAGACTTCATGGTGAGGAAGTTTTGGAAGAAAAATTAAAAGAAAAGAAGCATAAGAAGAAGTTATTAGAAGCTCAATTTGTTTAAAAAATGATGAAAGGAGCTGAGGATGCCTCTATAAAAATTGGTTTACCATTTCCAGATGATAATATAGTTTTAAAAGAAACATTAATTATTCATTTTTATTCCCCTTCTATCAAAAACAAAGTAAAAGATGTGGTTGTTGTCCAAGAATCTGTTCCTGTTGGAAAAGATGATTTGATATCGAAGTCTTAACTCTGAGAAGTATATATTAAATATATAGAGAAACATGCTAAAGGTATTGAAGAAGAATGTATCTTTAGACAAATAGAAGAATATAAAGGAGAAGGATAAGGGAAAGAAGAAGAAAAAGAATAATAAGTAAAATAAGGAGAAGCTAAAGTTGAAGAAAAAAGTAACAAAATTCAAGAGAAAGAAAACTCTGAAGAGAAGGAATAGTAATATCATTATGATAAGATTTCTTTAACAAATTATAAGGCTTAATTGAAAAAATTATCTTCCTTGGGCAATTGTAATGAGAATTTAGTCAGTCAGGAGAAAAAAAGCCTCCATTGATTCAAGAAATCGTATCTTCATCCAAGAGGGATAAACAGAATCAAAATTAGAAGTCTAAAAGGAAGTAAAGAGGTTATTGAAGAAGCAATTTAAATTTCTGATGGGAATAATGGTGAACAAAGATTTTAGAAATTAAATCCAAATAAAGAGAAAATAAATTCAGTGAAATAATAATTCGAAACTAGCAAAAGAACCAATCACTCGGAATCAAAATCCTAGAATACAATCATTGCTCAATGTATTGATTACATTTATCATACATTAAGCATACTAGAGAAAAATATTCCATACTTTCCAATATTAGAAACAAAAGTTAATTTGTTTGTGGAAAACCAATACAAATATTTAGATTCAGTAAAATCTTTGATAGATATGTTAATTTGTTTGGAAGAAAATTTCAAAGTTTACAAAGAAAATTATGAATCTCACAAGAAGAGTTGCACTAAAATTATGAAATGGACTTGTAGAATTGATGAAGACATCAATATTCATGATCAAAATATTATAAAATTCAAGAAATATCTGAATTAAACAGATACTACTATCAATAGTCTCATAAGGGATATGGACAATAGGGTAAAGTATTTTGAAACTTTTAGAATTGATTCCAAGAAGCAAACTAAAGATATCTCAGATTTACAAGAAAACTTAAACTTTTTACTCAAAGATATTTCCATATTCAAAATATATAAGGATGAAATTACTATTTTGATGAATCATCGTGATGTTTTATCTGAAATAATAAAATCCCAGAAAGATCATAATAAAATTTTGGAAGAAAAGTTTCTGGCTCAAAAAGAAAAGGAGAAAGAACAGGATGAAAGAATTCATATTCAGGAGGAAATTATTCAAGAGATGGAAAATAAAAACAAGTCTCGAGAGGAATTATTGGAAAAAATTTAAGAATACATAAAGGAATTCAAAAATATAAAAACAATTTTTAGATGCCTAATGCCATCAAAAAAAGATTGATTTCCTAAAACTCTTATTGTAACTTTTTTTATTTGGAATCTCAATGAAACACTTTTTCAACTACATATAATCTGATTGAATGCCTTCCAATTATTTTGGCTAAATGTTATTTCATTTATTTTTAGATGATCGAGTACTTTATTGTTTCATATAGATTTTTTTCTAACCATTTTCAGGTACCTCAAAATTTATTCCCATTCCTTTTTCAAAATCATAAAGGGGAATAATTCTATAGATATGGGAGAAATTTATACAAAAAAGGGAGAATTCCATAGTAGGGGAGAATTATTTACAAAATAAGATAATATGATCCTTATGGGGATTCTTATCCTAAGGGGAAGTTATTCGTATTCACTATCATATTCAGTAGATTTTATAAACTCAAGGGGAGATAAGTATATATGTTTATTTATGAATAAGATAGTTCTTAAAAAGAATTTCAGACTTCAATTTTTAAAAGTTATTTTCTATTTAAGCTTTGTGGTTTGTACTTTCCAAAAAGGGGGAGATTATTGAGTTAAAAATCTCTTTTTACTTTTCGATTCCTTTTTTTTAGAAATCAAAAACTCATTCTTAAATACACAATATCTAATACTTTTATGTCTAAATTATTTTTACAATATTTTCATAGAAAACATATAATTTTACCATACTTTGAAATAGTTTTAAATTATTCAAGAAAACAAAATAACATTTTCTGTTATGATTATCGTAATCAGTCTAGAACTAAGAATAATCATATTAACTAAAACCCATAACAACCAGATTCACATCCAGATAGACCATCATAATGACATGTATATATAAATCCATCAGATTGACTTCTATTTTAATCCTGAATACAAAAAACTATTTTATCGTAATGGAATTAATTTCACTCTATATATGTGTAAATCAAAATAGTGTCATGCTTTCTGTTACAATATATGTGAATAAAAATGATGTCATGATTTCAATTATTTTATGAGAATTATAGTGATAGTTGTTAAATTCATTGTAAAACATTTTAACATTGGAGATCAAGATGACTGTCGGAGAGGTGTGCTTATAAATACTAGGTCATTTGAAGAGATCAGTACATTTAATAGAGAATGGAAGTGTGATGTTGCTCAAGATCTCATTGAATTTCTTTATTCTTAGTTTTTTCTAAAGAGTACAAAGCATGAACAGCTTATTCCTAGTCTTTTATATTTCTTTAGAGAGTGTCTTTGTTAAGGAAAAATTTTCAGGTTGTCTCCTTAAGAATCTGTTGTATTTCTTCATGTGATTCTGATTGTTGTGATTATGATCGAGGGATTCTGAGGATAGGACGACAGAGAATCTGATCACCTTCTTGATCGAGGACTTGTAGGGATATCAAGATAGATCTAATCATCATATCAAGGGAATCCTGGGATAGTCAGACAGAAGTTGATCATCGTATCAAGGTCTTACCCTGGTGTGAATAAGAAAGACTTTCTTGAAATTATAAATCAAGGGACCTTTATCCTAGGTTATTGGATACCCTTCGCTTTGGGTTAAAAGAATTGTATTCATTTTCTAACTTGTTTTATTACAATTATTTCATTTCCACTACAATTTTAATTCAAAGTGAATTATTTTATATTCATCTTTCTATTTGTATTCCTTGTATCATAATAACTTTAATTACGATTCATTTTCTTTACTTTGTATTATGTTTTTGATAAAATTTTACTTTGAATGTGATTCTATAAACTTTAAGATAGAATCATTACTTTTTTTACTACTCTAATTTATCATAACCATTGTGATTATGATACTTTTTATAAACACTCTGATATATCATTTTCTAATGTGAGTATGATTAAAAAAAATTTATGTTACCACAATTTAACAAATAAGATTATATTAACCAAAATAAAACCTGTAGATTATATATCAAAATGTACTTGATTATGATATTCTTTACATCGAAACCTAGGGCCCAATACGATTATAGTTTTAATACATAAGATAATTTTTTAATATTATTTGTTTAATCCTATTAAACAAATTTCTTTTAAGGTTAAAAATGAAAGTTTTTAAACTTACAATTCACCCACCCCCACCCCCCCCCCCTCCCCTCTTGTATTTTTTCATCAGCATATACATTTTAATCCTACATAAAAATCTAGGACATGTGAAAAAAGAATAAAACAAATATACTACAATAATTAAAAGATAATGACATTAGGTAGAAGAACTCTAGAGGAAAAAGGAAGAACCATAGTTAAAGATAATATATAAGAGAGAATATATAAGTCATAAGAAGAAGAGAAAATTAATTATCTAGATGAATCAAATATAAAAGAAAAAAACTAAATGAAAACTTATAAGAAGAAACAAAAAAAGTGACTAATATAAAAATAAAAATAAAAGTATAAAAATAATTTTAAGAAAAAATAAAATAAAAAATAGAAGTTAAATAAAAGGATAGAAGTGAAAGGAAAAAATTCAAGAGGAATAATAAGTAAGAATCTAAAAGAAAATGAATGAAATAGAAAAAGTAAAAGGTGGAAACTAGAAGCATCAGATGAAAATAAATTAAATTGAAGAATAATTAGAAGATAAGGTTGAACCAGTGTACATAGGCTCAATCCAGGAGGAAAATTCATAAGAAATATAAATAGAAGTAATAGGAGAAAAAATAGATGGATGAAAAAAACATAAGTAATAACATAAAATAAACTAAAAATATAAGAATAATCAAAACAATTTAAATTGAAATCAAAAATCTAGTAGCTTGATGTCATAATCTATAAATGGGATTAGATGCATATGTAAGTAAAGAAATAGTTGAAACAAAATAATTGTGATAAAAAACATGTGAATTAGAGATAATAGAAGAGATAAAGACATAGAAAAAAACAAAAATCAAAACAAAAATCAAAAATCAAAAAGAATAAATGGTATGGATCCAAAAGTATTAGTCGAATCTAATGTAAGAAAGAAGGTTAATATAGTAGTTGAATCTAAAAAATAAGTAGAATCTAGAAACTAGAGTCATAAATGATGTGAATGTCAATGATGGGAATAAGAAATTGTAGATACGGAATAAAATTCAAAATTTGAAGCTAAAAGAAGAAACATAATCCATAAAAATGAGAATACAAATAGAAGGAATAAGTTGAAATAAAATATGTAAAAGTAGATTCATATAAAAAAACCTTCAAATAAATTCAAATGAAAAGGGTTAAAAAAATAATACATTCTTAGATTATCATGAAATCATTTAAAAGTGGTTATTGAATGATTTTTGACATGTAGAATAGATGACCTGTCAATTAGAGTTGTGAGGAGCATAAAATCCATGGCTGTTTGTTAGGTCATCACTTTTGGATGCATGTTTTTAATGAATTTTAAATCAAATAAAACTATTTTTGGATCATTTTGACCACACTGCATATTAGATTGATGTGAGGTCTATTCATAAATTTCAAAAATTAATTAATGATATATTTTTTGAGATTTCACTAAAATTAAAGATCATTTTATACTTATTATCCCTTTGATGCGCCATTTTTTACTTTTAAATCAATAAAAAAGATTTTTTTCATTTCGGTAAAATTCCTAATTAGATTGATGTGGGGTTAGTTACATGTCAAAAATTAAAAGATAATTGTTTTACCTATGATTTATCTACAATACGATGTATTTTGTATTGTTTTTACGCTTGTATTCACATATATTGACTTTTAAATCAAGAGATACGCACTTTTGGTTATTCCAGAAAAAACACAAGTCACATTGACGTATGGTCTATTCCAACATGTCAGAAATTAAATGACAAATGTTTTCATTTGATTTCTTAAAAATATAAGGTAACTAAATAGGTTATGACCCACATAAACATGTATCAAAGACTTTTAAATCTAATTAAATATTATGTTTGGTCCTTATGACCATGTTGTAGGCCTTATTTACATGTGATTTATTCATACATGTGATAGATTGTCATGGGATTCCGAACTCATTTTCCCATTTCTACTCCCTTTTCCAAATGTCATGTTTGATCATAACAATACATTTGTGTGTTGTATTGATGTGTGGTCTGTTCACATATAATTGAAATGACTCAAATAACTTTTTCCTTTGTTTTAACCTAAATTCAAGATCCTTTCCTTGGGTTTTTACCCCCTTTTCACAATATTTTTTCAATATAAGAAGGATAACGTTAGAAAAGCATAAGATTCACATTTAATGTTAAAAAATGGAATAGGTGTAATCAAAAGGAATAAAATATTGAGTGAAAATCATTATGAAAAATGTGGGTGTGTGTTACATCCATAATAATTGGGGATAATGATTTCCAACTACACACATAATCATCATTTATTTATTTAAAAGGAAATAGAGGTTACAAACAAACAAAGGAAAAGGCCTAAGGAGGTCAGAAGTAGTGAAACTTGAGGGCATCCCATCTGATCAGATTAACCCCCTAGGTCTTCAAGAGATTCAAGTTATAGGAACATGAAACATCATAACCTAGAACTGTAAGAGATTCCAAATAATCAGCCACCTTATTTCCCTCATGCCACATGTGCCTCAAACAAGTGCTATTGCAAAGAATTCTGTGACACTTCCTGACAATGTAAATAATGGACCAAGGGGTGAGATTAAGACCTTGTAAAGAGTTGATGAGGACTAGGGAATCAGTTTCAGCCTCAGAAATGTCAATACCCCCATGCCGACAGATATTGAGTCCAGAAAGGAAGGTAAGAGCCTCTAGCTGAAGGGATGTGCCGCTGCCAAAGTAAGTTGTGAACGCGAGGATAACAGCACCCCTGATGTTGCGGACAACCCCTCCACCAGGCATGATACCATTTATGCAGGAACCATCGATATTAAGCTTCAGCCCCGAGGTTGGTAACTACCAACAGACCCACTGACGCCTCAAGGTATGAGTCGGATAAGTGTCAGTTGTCTACAGTATTTGAAGGGAAGGGGCCTCCCTCCAGTGATCAAGAAACCTGACCGGGTCGAGAAAGTGACTGAAAGTGCTAGCGATAATGGCCCTCCCCAAGTAGCAGCTTCCCTCATATCTAACTTTATTTACATAACAATGTTTCTTGCAAGATGAAGATACTAAAGCTTCACCTAGGAAGTGACAAGTTCATGAAATACATTTCCTATTCTTTCTGATGCCGATGAAATCTATATCTGACTAACTCTTATGAATAAATTGGGATATAGAATAATATAAAAGGCCAAGTAAAAATACAGTATTACATGTAGACTTAATTTTACATTTCATAATGAAGATAAATGGATTTAACCCATCACCTATGATGCTTCTAACCCAGTCGTTGTGATAACACCTCAAGATGGATCAGAAAGTACATATCACGGAAAGAGACTTCTTTTGTGTGGGTCCTATCAGGACTAGTGAGCCCACCATCCCACCCCATAATAGGAATAAATAAATTCCCCCAAACACTCTAACTCAAGTTTACTAGGAAAAAAATTTCAACCCCCACCAACTTTCCTACAATCTATTGGAAAGTAAACTTAAAAACACAGTTCATGATAACCTAAATTAATAAAAATGTTATTTTGGTACATTAAAACAATTATCTAGAATATATGATTTTGGGAAATGAATAGAAATTGACCACTTGTGGCAGTGGGGGTTTTCCCACTATCATCATTGTAACCATGAATTGATCGTGTCATCATAGCCAAGAAGTGGCAGTGTAAAGCTCAATGAACTATTCTCCTTTATCTTTTTTGAATTTAATTTTAAATAAGATAAATTATATTAAAAACATAATTAAGCTTTGTATTATGATATCATATCAAATATTAAAATGCCTAAGGAAAATATAAATTAAGAGGTTTAGTAATCATATATTAGATGATTCTTCAATTATCACTATAGTGCTCAAGGAATCACCTCCCCAAGGCTCACCTATGGGACTGAAACTAAAGATTTCTATATTTTTATCTGTAAAAAAATACAAGTCTATAATCAATACTATACTAATTATTTTGAAATATGATATCTCATTTGAAAATAAAATTTCATTTTTCCTTCAAAATCCACTATGAATTATAAGGTTAAATATTAAAATAATAAATTTTATTAATTTCAATAAATGTGATTAAAATTAAAAATTAAAATAAACTAAAACTACTCTTCTCTCAATGTGATTATTTATATATCAACACATTATTGATAAAATAAAGAAATTATAGAAGTAAAAAAATTAAAAAAACAAATCACAACATAATTTGTGAAAATTAAAATGGACATAAAGATAAAGTTGGTAGAAAAGGAAGTCTATGAGGAAAATTAAAAGAGTTAAAAGGAAAAAAGTGGTTATAAAGATGAATTATTAATAATAATTGAGAAAGATAATACATATAAATAAATTAAATATAAACCAGATAAAATGTAGTTTCTAAATCTAGAGTATTAGCAAGAGTATAAGTAGTAAGAAAAGTTTTAAATAAGTGGAAGGGGAAGTAGATGTAAACATGGAAACATTAGAAAAATATAAATTAAGAACACAATCCAAAATGAAAGACATGATCATATTCAAATTTATTGCTAGATAAAGAAAATAACACTAAAAAATTGAATAAAAATTGAAACTCAAAACATAGATATCATAAATCTGAAGGTAAACCACCAATATGAGATGAGACAAAATGTAAAATATGAAAATAATGATCAAATTTGAAATTTGGGGAAAATGTGTAAGCCGAAGATGAATCATAATCCAAAATATATAAACAAGAAGTTTGATATAGAAAGAAATAAATAGATTTCAAATAGAGAAAAAAATAAAAAAACAAATAAAAAAACTAGATGGTAGATTGTAAAAGAAAAAATAGAAGTAGACATAAAAAAATAAGTCAGAATATATGATCAAAATAGAAGAATAATTTGTGTTTGAAACAAAAAAACGAAAGGATTTGATTTAAATGTAAAATAAGAACTAGAATAAAAGTTAAAATCAATATTTAAATAAAAAATATATAATACAAAATCAAAAGGGGGAGAAATAGGAGAAAACCAATTGTGAATGCAGCACCAAAATTGGAAATATAAAGTGAATAAAAATACAAAATCAAAAGGTTTGAGGGAGAATATCAAAAGGAGGAATGGAAGTGGTAGAAAAAATATATTCTTTTTTGTATAATAATAAAAAAAGGATTTACACAAAAGGAATAAAATAGAACTACAAGAAAAATAAATAGTTAAATGCATTATGTAGAAGAAAGGAAGAGGAAAAAGGAATAATTATAGTTATATGTTAATCTATAAGGGTGATGATAAAGGCAGAAGTATATTGAGAAGTTGGAGTAAATGAAAAAACTAGAACACTCGAAATTAAAATAAAAAAAACTAGAAGAAAAGTGGATGAATAGACGAAAAAAGGATATAAAATATAAATAATAATAAAATTTAAAAATAATAATTTGATGAAAAAAACAAAAAGTAAGAGAAAAGCCTATAAGTAAAAAAGACAAAAATATAGAATTAGAAAAAAAAATCAAAAGAAAAATTATAAGAAAAAATTAATTAAAAATAAAAATTAAATGGTATAAGTTGGAAGCATCAGGTGAAAAATCATTAAATAGAAGTATAACTAGAAGTTAATGATGAGTGGAAGAGAAATGGTGAAAGATAAGAGAAAATTTCATAATAAATAGAAATAAAATTTAAGGAAGAAAGAAAATTTAAAATAAAAATTCATAAGTAATAACAAAAACTAATGTATAAATATAAAACAATTAAAAATAACTAAAATAAAATTAAAAAATCAACAAACTCGAAGTCAGAATATAGAAATGGAAGTAAATTCATGAGAGAAGGAATAATTGAAATAAAATAAGTGGAATAAAAAACCTAAGATGAATCAAAAATAAAATCGTAAAAAATGAGATATAAATGAAATGAAAATAAAAAAATAAAAAAAATATCAGAAGAAGAAAAGGTAAGAGGCGAAAAGTAGTAGTTGAATCTAAAGAAGGAAAGAATCCAGAAGTAGTATTTGAATCTGAAGTAGAAGTAGAATCTAAAAACTAGAGTCATAAAATAAGTGAAAGTCAATGCTGGGGAATTAGTAATGGTAGATGCGGAAGAAAATATTGAATTTAAAGAAAAAATTAAGAAACATAAGTCATAATAATGTGAATATTTATAGAATATCTAATCTGAATAAAAATAAATAAAATTATATGTCACAAGGAGTACCGAGAAATAGATAAAAATTAAAAATAGTAAAATCTAAGAAAATGATCTCATATAACCTTGAAATCATTGGAAAAAATTGATGTATATTTTATGATATATAGAAGAGTATTTCTTATCAGTCGTACATGTAGTGAACTCACAATATGAGGTCGTTAGTTAGGTCTTGACTATTTGATTTTGTTTTTAAGGACTTTTAATTCCAATAATTTTTAACATTCATTTGAACCACATTGTATACTATATTGACATGATCCCTATTTGTTCATCTCAAAAATTAATCAAAAATAAATCATTATTGATTTAATGAAATTTCAAGGTCATTTTCATTGTATTAACACTATGACACAACTTTTTTTTACTTTTAAATCAATTAAAACAAACATTAGTTCATTTCAGGAAACCCACCTGTTATATTGATGTGGGATCTAATGAAACATGTCAAAAACTAAACGAACATCGTTTTCCTATAAATTAACTTCCATATGAGGTATTTTTCTACATTTTCCCCATTGATATATATTTTTTTACTATTAAATTAATAAAAATTCACATTTGTTCATTTTAAACAACCCACAAGTTGGATTGATGTGGAGTCTATTTATAAATGTCAAAATTTAAATGAATGAAATTTTCCATTGATTTAACCATAGTCTGAGGTCGTTTTATTGGTTTATTAACCTAAAATGAATGTTTTAAAGGACATTTAAATATAATAAAAATGTATGTTTAGTTATTATGACCATACCAAACATTGGATTGACAGGAGTTATATTCATACACGTCAAAAAATTTCATTTCAATCTAAACTCATTTAATCATTTTTTTACCTTTAATATGAATGTGAAGGTCAAATGACCCTATCGATCATACCAAGTAATTAGGATGTCATATAATCTTGTGTTTAATTTTACAAATCATAAATGACTGAAATATAATTATATAATGTTATTAGGACAATCCAACCTCAATTTCATAGTTTTTTACCACTTTTTTCTAGGAGTTTTTCAATATAAGATGAAAAACATTAGAATAGTGGAAGATTCACTTTTAATGTTAAATAAATGGCATTGATGTTGTCATAAATAGTAAAAGTTTTAGTGATTCTTAATCCAAAATCAATTAGTGTGCATTGTATCTACAATAATTGAGTGTAATAACTTCCAACTTCTACATTCAAATTTATAAGTGGTTTGTTTTACTGGATGATGTTTTTCATTACACCAATAAACTAAATCTTCTCATAGGAAGTGGAAATTTGTGAAATTAAATTTCCTATACATTCTATATCCTAAGAAATATACATTTGAGAAACTCATAAGAAAAAACTCATATCTAAAAGTCTAAAAATTTATAAGTCATAAGATATGATTTTGTATAGACTCAAATTTACATTTCATTGAGTAGATCAACAAATTCCACCCCTCCCCCCAATATGCCTATAACTTGGTAGTTGCGTTCATGCCCCTAAGTGGACCAACCAGTACAAATCACCAAAAATAGTTTCATTTTTGTGGGTCCTATTAGGATAACCAATCCCACTATCCCTCCCCATAATCTACATAATATTTTTTCCCCTAGCACTTGAACTAGAGTTCATTGGGAATGGATCTGATACCCCCACCAACAGACCTTTATGCTATCGGAAAGTTAAGATAAAAACTCACTACAAGTCAAATTAAATAAAATATTATATTTATTATGACTCATCAAAACAAGGATCCAAAAGATAAAATTTATTAAAATTAATAGAAACTTCCCTCTAAAGGTAGTGGAGGTTGTCTCGTTGTTATCAGTGTAACTAAGAATCAATCATTTCATCATATCTGAGAATGGGGAGTGTAATGATTTTATAATCAACTCCCACTAAACAATATTATATATAATTATAATTTATATAAATTAGATTAAAATTAAATTTGAAATATAATTAAACATTAAACTATGATCCAAAATCAAATACTAAAATGAATTAGTAATGTATAAATTAATATGTTTAGTAATTATATCTCATATGTTTCTCTTTTTACCTTCGTAGTGCTCTAGGAACCACCACCCATGCAAGGTTCTGAAAAAAATTATAAATTTCATTCTATAAAAAACTCATTAACCTAAGTTATACTAAATTGACGATTCTCAAATATTATATCTCATTTGAATGATATTTATATTTTTCTTTCCAATTCAATTGTTCATTATAATGTTAATTATTAAAATAAATTTATTTTATTAATTTAAATACCTGTTATTGGAGTAAAAAAAATTAGATAAAACCACTCTTCTCTTAGGGTGATCATTTATATATCGTTGTATTAGTACTAATAAGAATAAAATGTATAAGAAAAAATGAAAAATAATAAAATAAAATAAAAGATAACGGCGTGAAAATATAAATGGAAATAATGAGAGATTTATTTGAAAATGTAGTAGATCTGACAAATAATAAGACTTAGAATGAAAAAAAAAGTAGAAGATATAAATAAAATTAGGAATAAAAATCGAAATAAAATTTACATATAAAGAAATATAAGATGAACTAGATTAAAATCAAGTTTCTAAAGCTAGAGTAAGAGTGAGAGAAGAAATAGTATGCAAAGTTTTAAAGAAGGGGAAGAGGAAGTGAAATTAAGAGTAAGCACATAAACATTTGAAAAATATGAGGTAAGAACATAAGAGAAAACAATATCCACATGCATATTCATGACTAGAGGTGGAATAAAAAACAAAATCACTCAAAAAGTTAAAGAAAATGTGAAACTATAAACAAAGATATCATAAATCAAAATCCAAATCACTAATAGAAGATAAATATAAAATGTGTAATCTAAAAATGATGATCAAATGTGAAAGTGGGGGGAAAGTGAATGTTTTAGATGATGTAGAATCTAAAATTTATAAATAAAATTAGTTGCTAAAAGGTACTATGGATATTTAAAATTGAATAAAAATAAATAGATGTAAAAAAATCAGAAGGTGGAATATAAATGAAAAATCAAATGTAGTTATAAATGTAGAAGTCATAATTCATGATCAAATTTAGAAGAAGAATTTGAAGGAGAATAAAAAATAGAATAATGATATGATGTAAAATTAAAGTGAGAAAAAGAAAAACATTTAAAATAAAAAAACATAATCTAGAAGCATAAGGAGAAAGAATAAGTGGAAACCAATTGATAATGTAGTGCCAAAAGTTGGATGAAGAAGCTCAGAAAATATTTGAATGTATAAGAAAGATTTATTAGTTGGATATAATAATAAAAATCATGGAATTACACAAAATTATAAAAATAGAAGAATAATAAAATAGAATAGTTGAAGACATCAGTTAGAATAATGATCGAGGAAAAAGAAAGAACCATTGGTTAATCTAGATATAGAATCAGGAGTATTGGTAAATGAAATATATATAAGACTTGAAATTAAAAGAGAAAAAAAACTAAAAGGAAAAATAGAAGAATAAATAATAAAATAATCCAATATAAAAATAAAAAAATTATGAAAAAAAAATATTTTTATAGAAAAATAAACAAAACATGAAGTAAAAGAAATTATTGGAAGTAAAAATAAAAAATCTAGAAAGAGAAGATGAAGAAATAAGAAAAAAGGAAAAGAATAATATAAAATGAATAAAAATAAAATTTTAATAGTAGACGTTATAAGAGTCAAATAAAAAAAACAATAAATTGAAAAAAAAAGTATAGGTGAATGTTTAACCAAGGTGTGGAGGTTCAAGACAAGAGAATAATTCACAAGAAATAGAACTAGAATTAAAATGAAAAAGAAAAGTGAGAAGAACAAAAAATAATGACATAAACTCATGTATAAACATAAGAAATATTAAAAGTAAAATAAAAAAAATATGAAAACTTGATGTTAGAATATAGAAATTAAAGTAGACGCACAAGTAAGAGAACATACGGTTGAAACAAAATAAGTGGTATAAAAAATAAGAAGAATAAGAAATAAAGTCATAAATAAATAATAAATAAAATCTAAAATCTAAAATCTAAAAGAAGAAAATATAAGAATCCAAAAGTAGTAGTTGAATCTAAAGTAGGAAATAATCTTGAAGTAGTTGTTGAATCTGAAGTAGAATTAGAAGATAGAAACTATAGTCATAAAATAAATTAAAGTTAATGTAGGGGAAGAATTAATTCAAGATAAAGAAGAAAATATAAATGTTTAATCCCAAAGTAGAAACATAATCTATAAACCGAAGAATATTAGAATAATGCATAAGCTAAAGTAATAAAATTAAAAATAGAAGTCGTAATTATTACCTATAAATATCAGCAAATGAAAAAAGGTAAAACCCAAGAAAATGATCTTAGATTATCATGAAATCATTGGACATCAATTTTTGAATACTTTTCATTTATTAATAAAATTATCATCGATATGATGGTATTTGTTCTCATAATCTGGGTTTTTTTATAGGCCTTGACTCTTTGACACGTTTTTTTAAAGATATTTAAGTCCAATAAAACTGTTTTTTTAGTCATTCAGACTACACTGCATACTAGATTGATGCAAGTTCTATTCATACATAAACAAAATTAATCAATAATTGGTGCCTAAGGATTTCATGACAATTAGATTTTTTTTCTACATATTAACCCTTTAAAAAGCATTTTTTGACTTTTAAATCAATAAAACCACATTTTCATTCATTTAAAGAAACTCACATACCAAATTTATAATGAGTATATCGCAACATGTCAATGATTTAATGTAGGACATTTTCAAATGATTTAACTATAATATATGTTCTATTTCTAGGTTTTCACACTTTCACACAAGTTTTTTGACTTTTATTTCATTAAAAATTCACTTTTGTCCATTTCTTACAAACAAAAAGTCTTATTGATGTTTGGTATGTTCTTATATGTCAAAAATTAAATGAAGGACATTTATTTTTCTTTAATGAAAATCTAATGCAATTTTCTAGGTTTTGACCCTCAAAATCACATTTTATAGGATTTTAAATCTAATAAAAAAATTATGGCTTTTCATTATGACACATCACACCTCAGATTGACATGTGGTCTATTAGTATAAATTTTCATGGAAATATAAAATCATTTTCTTAGTTTTGACCCCCTCTAATAATAATGTAAATTCCAAATGACACTTTTGATCATACCAACCAATTCAGGATTCATATTGACATGTGCTTGGTTCGTACATATTGAAAATGACATGAATATAATTTTCCTATGTTTTTTCATAATTCTGAGATCATTACTAATTTTTTTAAAACATTCTTGTAGGATTTTTTCAATATAAGAAGTATAAAGTTATGAAAGTTGAAGAAGAACATTTATTATTAAAGAAATAACACCGCTATTATCATAGAAAATTGATGTTTTAGTGAAAATAATTCCAAAATTATTGAGTGTGTATTATATCCTAAAAAATTGGGTGTAATGACTTTTAGCTTCGACAATCAGTTTCAACAGTGGAAAGTTTTACAAAATGATGCTTCTTGCTAGAACAAGAAGCTAAAACATCTCCTAGGAAGTGAGATGTTGTATATGTATTGTTCCTATCCATTTTAAAACCAATGATATATATATATAAATAAAAGATAAAAATAAAATCAGATCCATAATAATAGAAATGTCCAACTCAGAATGTAACATCCCCAGACCGGGAGCCACTAAACCAGTGCCCCAAGCCGAGTCTCCACATGACATCAAGTTCACCTCCTCATACGCCAAAGTTTTCTAACTAGAATTGAGGGTCTAATAGATCGTGTGGAGAGACTATATCCCCTTTATTAGTGTAATCCATATAATATAACATGAGAAATAAAGGAAATAATGAATAATAAACAAGAATCATGCATTACCAACCATTTCCCAAAACTGGGTACAAACCATAACCAAATAATAAATATGCCATGTTGTGCTAATAGTGCCAAAAGTGAAGAAAACCCAAAATAAATACCAATGAACGAATCCCAAAATAGGTCCTGACTACAAGTCTGGATCCCTCATCCATGCACATCCCAAGCCCATATTTAACACCCTAGCATAGGTCCATTTCCCTTGTCTTGACCTATAACCATAAATCTTCTTGGGTACCCAATGGAGACCAGAGTAGGGTCTAAGTACAACTCAGTAGGTCACCACTAATTATGTCTAAAAAATATCTAGTCTAAACCAACAATGTATGCAAGTGATAAGTAAATGATACGGTAAACAAAAACTAACTTAGGTGTCATTAGTTAACAATATTCACTTTAACCATTTTCATCATTATTTCTATAGGTTAAGAATTTACATCATTTATACTACGGCCTAAGCTGGTCAATTACTATGCATAAGGAGATGAGTCAAGTTCTTTATCTCACTAAGGATAAACATTTAATAAAAAAATTCATCACACTTACCTTGGAACCTTGGTCTAGGTAGTCTCATCAAATGCAACCATTAGGGGCATAGAGCCTTAGTCCCCTTCCCTAACCCATCCATTATAGGGGTGGGGTTTAGAGCCTCAGTCCAACCTAACTCATGAGAGTAGATCCTCTAATCCAATACCCAAAAACTAACAAGCCATGTGCACATGATTTATTATCTATTTACCACATATAACTTGTAACAAACCATACACATTCAATACATATAACATTCACAATTCATATTCATTCACATATAAATAAATATCAAGCCTTATCCCACTGAAACATTTACCATTTACATTTCATAACCCATTTAACCCATTTACCTTTTTCATACCTTAACCAATTTAGCATATTCAACAATTCCCATACATTATTCCATTTAACACATTCCTCAATTCACATGCATTATCCCATTTAAGAATTTCAATTACAACTCATAAGTCATTTGACACATTCACTTATTCCATTTAACCCATTTTAAAACATTCAAAATAATCCCTTATTCCATTTCCAATGACTAAAAATAACTACCACTAGTTCCTCTTTAATGTTCAAACAAACATGTCAACATATTTATCATGGGATATATTTCAACACAAATAAACTCTATGCTTAACATTGCGATTTTCTATACTCGGGAATGTTGGCACACCCCATGGGTGGCCCTAAACTGGTATAATCAGTCTCAATGCATCCCACAGGGATCATGAGGGGTTTGATTCATCATTTAGCTAGCCATTTTACCATATCTGACTAAAGGTGTCAAATACACAAAAAGGGATAAGCAATAGAACAAATTCATATACACAAATCTACTACAAGACTATGGGATATAACTTGTGGACCACCTGCCTTGATTCCAAATATGAATACTCACTTAACCTCATCCCTTGACTTAGATTCAAGCACCCATTGAATTCCCAACCTATGATCATGTCACGACCCACCTTCATCAAGATGAGGGAAGGGACAGAAAACTGCTTGACCCATCCTTCTTCAAGATGAAGGGGAGATAATGAACCCCCCCCCCCCTCGAGTCCCGCCTTCAATAGGCACCGGAGTGGCGACTAGAACCAAGGGTATAGAATCTCACACAAAATGGAAGGCATTACCCTTTTTATAGAACAATATCAGGAGATAAGGTGGTAAACCCCAAACAAATCCAACTACTAAAAGTAAAAGTAAATCCATAATCCATTCCCACATGCATGTTCAAGAGTATAGTTGATACAAAGTACAATGAAAACTTTAAAGTAAAGTACCAAAAGAAAAGATTCTAAATAGCAACATCAACTAATCCTGACACCCAAGATAGTAAAGTCCCGCACGGTCCTCAAAGTCCTCTTGGAAACATAAAAATAGTTTTATATACGTAGGGTGAGCATACAAGTATACTCAGAAGGGAAACTAAAGTTACCCATACACAAGTGGGGGAATATACTAAATACCTTATGAAAAAACAGAATAACCTCAGGCACTTACCAAGGAGTACTAACCAGCCCAGCCTCACCCAGGCATGCTCACCAAATAATGAAAGTCAAGTAAAGCAGTAGTATAAGCACATCAGCATTTGGGTACCCCACACCACTTTCCCACTAGTTAACTGCTCATTATTAATGGCTAACGTCTTGACGCTACCACTCTTTCCATATGTAGTCCCACTGCCACAACTTTCCCGCACACACCTGGGCCACATTAACACCACACATCCTACCCACAGACTCTTAGGCCACAAAAACCAAGTCTCTCACTCGAAGACACTTGTGCCTCATCACAAAGACACTTGGGAACACAACCTGGCCCGTAAACACCTATGCCTCTCATCCACAAAAAAACCCTCGCCCAAAGAATCTTAGACTATGGTAAGCCTCAAGCCATTACATCCTGCCCGGATATGCTCAAGAAATAAGAACCCTGAAGAGAGTGTGAGGAAGAAATTCAGTAACCAATCATTCATCCTCCCATCAGTATGTTGGGAAAGACACCCTACCCCATGAAATGGGGGTGTTCAAAACATGGTGCTCAATAAGGTTGGGTGTGTATAGAAATCACAAGGAACTAAAATTTATATACATATAGGTAATCAAACACTCAGCCCAACCTGCGGGATTCAAACAAACAAACAAACAAACCCACCAGTACCACTTTTTATGTTACGCCTATATGTACAACCACACAACAGCTACTGCCAAAGCATAACCTAGACCCTTTTTATTTAACCACGCGCCATTCATTTATTTAAGGGATTCACTTTAATCTATTCAAGCACTACCGGGCAAATACCGTCCATGAACGTATAAAAAACAACAAGAAAAACCAAACTGCAGTCCCACTACTCAACAACACAAAACCATATTTATAGTTTACTGCACAAACCCTCATTCTTCCTAGACACATGTTCATCCATTTCCAACTATCATTCTTCAAAATTATACCGCACAATCCTTCTCTCACAACCCAGCCCTACAGCCCAAACAATTCCCAGATGTAGTCCCACTGTATAACAAGTTCATAACCACCCCGTAGTCCCACTGCCCAATATCGCTCTGTAGCCACGACACAAACAAAGTCAGTCCAACTACCTACAATTCCATCCATTCCACAATCAATCAGTCTCTCAAACTGGGATACCAACACACCCCCATGTACCACACACATACTAAGCCCACAAAACCCAAACCAGAACACACAACACACAACCAAATCCATCATTCCAAGTGTATTAATATTTAACCGACAGAGGTTCTTTAATTCCACTTTAATATAACCGGGGTGATCACAGAATAGGTTTGATCTTGGGGTATCCTTTTATTTAACCATATATATGTGGTTAAATAGTTTCCATGTTATGGCCATTTATCAAAGTATCATAACAAAATAGAACATTACCAGTGTGTAAGAAAAGAACACCAATGACTATGATTTTCAAATGGCATGCATCCATAACAACCATAGAATAAATAAGGATAGGAAAATAAAATAGGTGATCAAACATCAAACCACTCCCTGCCCATTATTTTATTTAGACCTATTATCTTTTGACCATATTCACTTCTTATTTACTTATCATTTTAAGAAAAGTATTCATCTGTTCTTCACAAGGATTCATTGGTACACTCACCCTGCTTGATATACAAATTAAATAGAGATAAAATAAATCCCGACTTGGATGATCAAAGGATCGAAGTTCCTCCTTGCGCCAAGAACAGGGGATCACGTGAGCAGCAGGAAACTCCAAGAAAACTGAGCAGTAGGGTTCTAGCACAGGCACACGACTCATCTAGGTAGTAAGTCTCTAAGTGCACCAAGGGGAAATGGAAAACACACTTGGAAGGGAAGATCTCATCTTTGAAGAGTCAGATCCTATATTAAAGGAAGAACGGTTACCAAAAGTCATTATCATGGGATTGTGGTCAAGATCACGCTGTTTGAGTATCTCAAATCCCCCAGGTTGTTAGGATATTAAAGATATAATTAATATCCTTTGAAATGCCCTTAAAAATGACCAAGTAAAGATTAAAACTCATTTTACGTCAAATAAGATGTTAGAGGGGTGAAACTGGGTAAACTCGGGAAATAGGAAAAAAACAAAGGGTGAGACACCGTTTCAGCGTGCCACCATTTCGATGTGGCTCCGTCATAGTGCCACCATTAAGGTGCCACCATTTCGGTGTGGCACTGTTTCGGTGCCACCATCATGGTTTGCCACCGTTATGGTGCCACCGTTTCTGTGTCATCGTTACAGTGAAACCATTTTGTGAACGGGATTTTTGGAAAACCCAAGAAACAAAACCACTGTGACCCCCAACAACAACACAAGCATTGGATTTTCACAAAGTAAAAGCTCAGGGAAATCCAGGTCATCACATCAGATACCTCTCAAACTATTCTCATCCCTGATAAATTAAAACTAAACTCAGAAAGGAGAGGGGTCTGAACAACCACCCATTAAGATTCCTCTCAGAGACAAACCACCCTGTGTTGTTTGAAAACTGGAGAGAAAACCTCAACATCTAGGAATACCTCCTTGACATATATCTCATGAACAACTGGGGAAACACTAAGGCTCCATTTCCCAAAGAAATCGCACAAACTCCAAAGGTCGCACTATCCAGACACATGGATTAGGGAGCTCCTTCCTCCATGTCAAGATACTATCAGCTTTGGGTGGAACTGACACGCCCACACGGGTTTAATCGTATCCGCATTATCCATCTCGATTAGGGGTCAGGTCCTACCTTCCCCACATGTCAGTACTTTTCTCACAAATACTCAAGGAAACATCTCATCTCATAGAAAAAAAGGTCAAGAATTACATCACAAGAAAACCACACAAGAAAAACAATAGAGAAAAACTCAAAATAGCTTTGGGTACTAGGCACATATCTGTGCCTCCATCCATCCAATGGCCCAAAGGCCTTCATTTTTTATTGATTTTTGATAATCCACCTTTCAAGGGGTGAGTTGGAACCCTTACAAGGCTCGTAGGCGTAATTATTACATGGATCATAGGTTTTAGATGAATTCATTGCCCGTAGGCTTCAAACATTACATACAACCCAGACTAACTACTTGGAACTGCTCATCCCCAGCATCTTCATCGTGAAATCTGCTCTCCACATTCCCATGGCTATTCGGCTAGGCTATCTCATGCATGCACTAGCTTGTCCTGATGTTAGGTGGCATACCCTCTCATTCTTGAAATATGTGTAGCTTCTGATGTGGTGAAAGCTCCTTGATCATCCTCCTTATAGAGCTTGTTCCTTGTAGGTTGTCTGGTTTTTATCTGCACTTAAGGTGGCCTGAAGGCATTGAGGTGGCCTGAAGGCCTTACTGGACCGATGTCTTGGGTGTCTCGAAGGCCTTAAAGGACTTGGGGACCAAATCGGTGGCCCGAAGGCCCAAACAGGGGCAAATTTTTGGCTGCTATAGTACCAAACAGTGCCTGCTACAATGCTGCTACAGTAACCTGGAAATTGTGCCTCTTCCTGGATTTGATCCCAGGTCGCCTGGATGTACTTAAGAGTCCTCACCAACCGGGCTGAGGCTCATGTGCTCTGTGCCTCCTATTCTCAAGTACTCTACTCGAGGCCACTATGCCTACAGAGCACACGAACCAAAGGAATGGTCCATCCACAAAGCACCTTCTCCTCATGATCCTCGATTCTTACTGGTCGTTCCATGAACGTCACATCATTCTCGATATCAAAATCTTCCCATTCAATGGCATGGGAGTCATCGTGTAGATACCAACGGAGCTGAGAGACATGGAAGATGTTGTGGATCCTCTCCAACCATGGTGGAAATGCCAGCTGATATTCCACTTTGCCAACTCATCCCAACACCTCAAAAGGTCTGATGAACCTGTGAGAAAGCTTTCTTCCTATTCCAAACCTCCACTGTCCACGTCAAGGGGAAACCTTCAAGAAAACATGGTCCCCAACCTCGAACTCCAAAGGTATCCTCCTATGATTGGCATACGACTTCTTTCGGTCCTGAGCTGCCTTCATCCTCTCACGCACGAGTTGAACCTTTTTTGTCGTGCTATTCACCACCTCTGGGCCAAGAACACCCACCTCCCAAACCTCTATCCAATACACGGGTGAATAACACAATCTTCCATACAAGGATTCGAACGGTGTCATGCCAATGGTAGAGTGATAGCTATTATTGTAAGCAAACTATATCAGAGGAAAGTATCATACCCACGATCCTCCAAAGTCTAGAACACATGCTCGCAACACGTCCTCCAACATGTGGATGGTCCTCTCTGTCTTCCCATCCATATGAGGGTGTAAAGTATTGTTAAGGCGTAACTGGGTGCCAAAAGCATGTTATAGTCCCTTCCAGACTTGTGAGGTAAACTGTGCATCTCGATCTGAGACGGTGGATCTTGGAACTCCATGCATCTGCACCACTTCACCTACATACCTTTGTGTTAAGTCATCCACTGCGCTCGACTCCTTGATCTCTAGGAAGTGAGTTGATTTCTTCAATTGATCCACCACTACCCAGATAGCATCACAGCCTCCCTGAGCCCTAGGTGGTCTTGTGAAGAAATTCATTGATATTTTGTCCCACTTCCACTCAGAAACGTATAAGGGCTGCAACAGGTTGTCGGTAACATGGTACTCAGCCTTCACCTGCTAACACACTAGGCACTTTTCCAGAAACTCTGCCACTTCCCGCTTCACCCCGGGCCACCAAAACTGTTCACTCAGGCCTCGGTACATCTTATAAACTCTTGTATGTACCGCCAGGGGTAAGCTATGGAACTCATAGAGAACTCACTCGTGCATTTTTACTAGGACAAACCAATTCCCACGAAACAACATCCAATTTTGGCCATCCTCGAACCATCCTTCTGAAGCATCACCCTAGAAAACATGGTCGCACATCACTTCATCCTCTGAGTCTCCCCATTGAGACTCCTCCACCTGCCACATCAAGGAAGACTACACTGTCATCTGAAACAGACAACCTTTTCCACTATCCTCCCCAGCATCCAGGTGCAACGCGGCTAACTCCTCCATCACCTTCCAAGAATCTGTGGATTCTTGGACTACCTCCTCATGAAAATTCCAGCTCAAAGCATTGGACACAACATTTCCCTTTCCTGAGGTGTAAGAGATCTAGAAGTTATAGTCCTGGAGGAACTCCATCCACCTCCATTACCACAAGTTCAGGTCTCACTGGGAAAAGATATACCTCAAGCTCTTGTGATCCGTGAAGACCAAAAAGTGTTCCCTGATGAGGTAATGCCGCCAAAACTTCAGCGCGAACACTACCGCTGCAAGCTCCAGTTCATGGGTGGAATAGTTACGTTCATGAGGATGTAACTATATAGACCCATAAGATATCACTCCCCACTACTACATTAGCACACACCCTAAGCCTAGACCATAATCTTCGTAAAACACCTCAAACAACACCCCTTCCTCTAAAAAACTGAGCATCGGAGCACTGACCAGCCTCCACTTTAGATAGTTGAAGGTTGTCTGACACTGCTCACTTCATATGAAGGCCTGAACTTTTCTGGTCAAAGATGTCAATGAAGCTGCAACTCAGGAGAATTCATGTATGAACCTCCAGTAATAGCCTGCCAGACCCAGAAAACTACGAACCTCCACCACATTCTTGGGTGCTGCCCAAGAAACAACTGCTTCAACCTTTGATGGGACCACTTTTATCCCCTGTTGTGACACTGATTTCCCAAGGAAGTGCACCTCCCGTGTCCAGAACTTGCACTTGGATAACTTTATGTAGATTCAGTGGTGTCGGAGGACCTCCAACAGGAGTAATAAACACCAGGGGCACGGAAAGTCTCTCTACATCTAGACCCAGATCATGGGCTAGACTGGGTAAAACAGAGTACAAATCTCCTGAATCAAAAAAAGCACACGTAAGGGTATTAAAAAAACTGATCATACCATGAACAACCTCTGACCCTGCCGAAACTGATGCCACTTCGGTGTAAAACTTCCCACGCCCAGTTCCTTTGCCCCTCAGCTATCGAGTGCCTCCCCGACCACACCCAGGTTGAGGTCCCTAAGGAGTGCCCTAACTAGAAACTGTTGCTGGTGAGGTGGGCCCTAGACCTACCCACCCCCACCATACTGAGTTTGAACTAGGAACTAGTTCTGAAGATGCACATGGCTGCTACAGACAAAGAACCTCGGTCCTAGGACCATGAGGAAAGGGCGAGGACCAGGAGATTGGAACTGGAACTGTTGAGGCCTACTCCCCGCTGGCCGAAACTTAGAAGGCCCTGACACTGGAGACCTACTGCTGACTGCCTTCCCCTTTGAAAAACTCGGCTAGATCCCCTCTCATAGTACACCTTCCTGTGATTGCATCCTCTCTACTAATTCGGCCTTCTTCTAAACTTCCAAGTATGTTGGCAGAGTAAAGGGAGTGACGGTATACTGAAGAGAAGCTTGAGGTGCCTCATCCAAGCATCTCACTTGCGACTCCTCATACGAAAAGAGATCTGGATCAAAGAGTAGGAGATCCTTGAACTCGATCCCTAGTTCCCTCACCAAAATACCCCCTGATGGAGGGAGAGTAGCTCCTACCTCTTCTCGACCTTCACCGTGGAAGAATGGAATTCCACCCGGAACTCCTTCTCAAAATCAACACATGAGACATCAGTCTCCTTCCTCTACCTGAGGTAAAGCGTCCACCACTGACGTGCCACTCCTTGCATCTGGATAATTTCCAAAGGAACCCAGTACTCCAAAGGATCCTGGATCAAGCTAAAAGTGATTACCAGCTCCTCGAGCCAACTCTTCATCTCCATGTCTGAGACGCTGCCCTTGTAGTTTCCCAGAGTCTACTGCTTGAATGCATGAAGCATCTTCTGATACTGGTCATCCTCCTCCTCTTGATTGGTCCTCCGCTGATCAACCTGGACAACCTTCTGGGCCTCAAATGCTCGTACCACACGTAGGCTATGTCTGGGTTCCATAGATGAAAAGGAAACAAGGAAATCCTAAGCATGGGTAGTACGGAAATTTCCTCTTAAATTCATTTTAACTCATTATTTATTTCATTTCCTGAAATTCCCAACTCAAAAAAGAACACAAGTCATTATGATGTATGTACCTTTCCTAGGGTCTCTACCCTACAATCAGTGTAGCCTCACTTGGTCGTTCAGTAGGTCCAAAGTCCTTGCATCAGATCACAGGGGGCCCTAAAATCCTGTGTCCTAGCCAGTCTTCCCTGGCCTATTTCATGCACCAAGGTTGCCAAGCACTGTTTCCCTACCATCCCTTGCAATTCTCATTGTGCCTAACTCTGAACTTCATCCTATACCTCAAGAACCTTTCCCTTTGATACCATTTTGTCACGACCCACCTTCTTCAAGATGAGGGAAGGGACAGCAAACTACCAGACCCTTCCTTCTTCAAGATGGAGAGATAATAACCCCCCCCCCCCCAAGTCCTACCTTCAATAGGCCCCGGAGTGGCGACCATCAACAAGGGTAGAGGATAACACACAAAATGGAAGAGTAAATTTGATACAAAGTACAGCAAAAACCCCAAAGTAAATTACCAAAAGAAAAGAGTCTAAGAAGCAATAGAAACTAATCCTGATTCCCAAGATAGTAAATTCCATCGTGGTCCTCAAAGTCCTCAAAACTTGAAAACAGTTTTATATACGTAGGGTGAGCATACAAGTATACTCAGTAGGCAAACTAAAGCTACTCGTGCACAAGTGGGGGAACATACTAACGCCCTTGTGAAAAACAGTAGAACCTCAAGCACCTACCATGGAGTACTAACTAGCTCATCCTCTCCAAGCCACGCTCACCAAATAACGCAATTCGAGTAAAGTAGTATTACAAGAACATCAGAATTTGGATACCCTGCACCACTTTCCCACTTGTTAAATGCTCATTCCTAATGGCTGACGTCTTGATGCTACCACTCTTCCCATATACAGTCCCGCTGCCACAACCATCCCACACACACCTGGGAAACATCCACACCACACATCCTGCCTGCAAACACCTAGTCCACAACAACCATGTCTCTCACCCGAAGACACCTAGGCCTCATCCCAAAGACACTTGGGAACACAACCTGGACAGTAAACACCTAGGCCTCTCATCCACAACAAACCCTCTCCCAAAAAATCTTGTACTATGGTACGCCTCAAGACATTATAGCTTTCCCGAATATGCTCGAGCGGTAAGAACTCGGAAGAGGGTGCGAGGAAGAAAGTCAGTAACCAACCATCCATCCTTCCATCATGATATTGGGAAAGACACACTCCCCCATGAAATGGGGGTGTTCGGCACATGGTTCTCAACAAGGTTGGGGTGCGCATAGAAATCACAATGAACTGTAATTTATATACATATAGGTAATCAAACACGCAACCCAACCTATGGGTTTCAAACAAATAAACAAACAAACCCATCAGTACCACTTTTACTGCTACCCCTATATGCACAACCACACAATAGCTACTGCCAAAGCATAACCCAGAACCTTTTTATTTAACCACATGTCATTCATTTATTTAAGGGATTCACTTTAATCTATTCCAGCACTACTGGGAAACTACCAGCCATTATCGTATCAAAAACAACAAGAAAAACCAAACTGCAGTCCCGTTGCTCAACAGCACAAAACCAGATTTACAGTCCACTGAAAAAAAAAAACCATTCTTCCTAGACACCTATTCATCCATTGCTAACTATCATTCTTCAAAATTATACCACACAATCCTTCTATCACAACCCAACCCTACAGCCCTGCTCCCCAAACAATTCACAGATGTAGTCCCACTGCATACCAATTTCATAACCACCCTGCAGTCCCACTTCCCAACATCGCTTTGTGGCCACAACACAGACAAAGGTAGTCTCACTACCTATAAGTCCATCTATTACACAATCAATTAGTCTCTAAAACTGGGATACCAACACACCCCCATGTACCACCACACATACTAAGCCCACAAAACCCAAACCAGAACACACAACCACCATCATTCAAATTTTATTTAGATTTAACTGACAGAGGTTCTTTAATTCCACTTTAATATAATCGGGGTGATCACAGCATAGGTTTGATCTTGGGGAATCCATTAATTTAACCATATATACGTGGTTAAATATTTTTCATGTTACGATCATTTATCAAAGCATCACAACAAAACATAACAATACCATTGTGCAAGAAAATACCACCAACGACCATGATTTTCAGAAGGCATACAGCCACAACAACCATAAAAGAAACAAGGATAACAAAAGAAACATGTGGTCAAACACCAACCCACTCCCTGCCCATTATTTTATTTACCCATGTTATCTTTTGATCATATTCACTTCTTATTTACTTCTTGTTTTAAGAAAATTATTCAATTGTTCTTCACAAGGAGTTATTAGTACACCCACCCTGCTTGATACAAAAATTAAAGAGAGATAGAAGAAATCCCTACTTGGATGATCAAAGGATCGAAGTTCCTCTTTATGCCAAGAACAGGGGATCGCGCGAGCAGCAGGAAACTCCAAGAAAACTGAGCAGGAGGGATCTAGCACAAGTGCATGACTCATTTAGGGAGGAAGGCTCTAGGAACACCAAGGGGAAATGGAAAACACACTATGAAGGGAAGATCTCAACTTTGAAGATCTAGATCCTATATTAAAGGAAGAATGGTTTCCAAAAGTCATTATCGTGGGATCGTGGTCAAGATCATGTGGTTTGAGTATCTCAAATCCCCCAAGTCATTAGGAAATTAAAGATATAATTAATATCCTCTTAAAATCCCTTAAAAATTCCCAAGGAAGGCTTGAAACTTGGTTTACATAAAATAAGATGTTAGAGGGGTGAAACTGGGAAAATTCGGGAAACTGGAAAAAAGCAAAGGGTGAGACACTGTTTCAGTGTGTCACCGTTTTGGTGAGTCACAGTTTCGATGTATCAGCATTTCAGTGTGTCACCATTTCGGTGTGGCACCGTCATGGTGCCAGTGTCACGGTGCCACCATTACGGTGCCACATTTCAGTGTGCTGCTATTTTGGTGCCACTTTTACGGTGAAACCGTTTATTGAATGGTATTTTTGGAAAACCCCCAAAACAAAACAACCATGACCCCCAAGAACACCACAAGCATTGTATTTTCACAAAGGAAAGGCTTGGGGAAATCTGGGACATCACGGATCCATTAGAAAAAGAGGGTTTTAGAGCTTCAGAAGAAGAAGAAAAATCTACAATACCTAATCCGAAAAATAGAAGGAAGGGAAGTGTTAGACTCACCTAGAGCATAGATTTTCACCCAACCATGTGCCTACCTCTATCCAAGAGGGGTCAAGTCATGCGGTTACTTGGGGATACCGCATGATTTGAAAAACCATTTTCCAACCCTGTAGAATGGTTCTATACAAGACCACATAGTTTGGCCTCCCCACTTGCATGGTTTACTTAACCATTCACCCCTACTCTCGGCTAGCATGGTTTGGGTGCACGATTACAACTATCTGTGTGCCAAGCATGTGACATGCATAGAATGGCCCGATTCTCCCTTATTTCATGTCCTGAACCCCCGGTACACCATCGAGACTCCTAATACACTTGGTAAAAATTTCCTTGGCCATCTTTAAGTTATTTAAACAAAAATTTAAATAGGAATATACCTCCATAAAGTCTAGGATATAAAAAAAATACAATACTGCATAGAAATAATTTTACAGGGCACAAAGAGGGTCAATAGAATTCTATCCTCCCACCAAGAATCCTATGACCTTGTAATTTCGATAAAACCTCTTAGTGGACCATCCAATATATATCACCAAAAGAAACGTCATTTTTGGATCTTATCAGGATCAACGGACCCACCAGAAATCCTTATAATAGGTAGAATTGTATTTCCCCCTGCACTAAAACCCAAGTTCACTAGGAATGCATCTACAACCCCTATCAATAGACCTATATGATATTTTCAAGATAATATTAAAACAAACATTATGTAAAGTTAATTAAAATATAAAGTGTATTTCAATTCATCAAAATATGGATTTGGAAGATATCATTTGTGAAAATGAATAGTAACCATCCTCAGATGGCATTGGCATTTGTCCTATCATCATCAGGGATACAAAGAATAGACCATGTAATCATAGGTGAGAGGGGGAAATTTTAAATCTTCAACAATACTAAATTTAATTTTAGTTAATATGATTTAAATTAAAATTTAATTCAAAAAATAATTAACCTTTATATTATGATCTCAAATAAAATATTTAAATTTTTGGGGAAAAATATTAATTAATAGGTTTAGTAATTTTATCTGAGATGATTAATAATTTCGCATTAAAGTTATCTGGGAACCACTATCCCATCTAAGAATATCTAAAGGGTTTGAAACACAAAAATTATAAATTTCATTCCACAAAAAACAAATTACAATAATAAATACTACAATAATGATTTTGAAATATGATATATTTTTTGAAAGATATTATCATTTTTTATTCAAAATAAATTATCCATTAAAATGATAATAATTAAAATAAAATATATTTTTTAATTAATATAACTACGATTTCAATAAAGAAACCACAGTCATAAAAAAAACTACTCTTCTTTAAGGGTGATCATTTTTATATGTTGACATTAGTCCTCATAATAAGAAAATGAGGACAAAAAACTTAAAAGAAAGAAAATAAAATCCATAGAAAATAGAAGGTATGAAAATCGAATTGGGTGTAGAGATGGAGTTACTACGAAATTCAATATAAGAGGCATGTTATAAGAGTTATAAGGAAAAAATAAGTCAAAAAAGAAGATACCAAAAAAAATGAAAAATTATATACATATGAAGAAGAATAAGTTAAACTAGATGCAAATAATATTTAAAATGTTAGAGTAGAAGAAATATTATTAACCAAAGATTCAATAATAAAGTGGGAGTGGAAGGGAAATTTTAATTATACACAATAATGTCAGAAAAAATAAAGCAATTTAATGAGAAAAATGAAAATACAAAAACATTTTTCAAAAGTAGAGGTAGAAGAAAGAACAATAACACTATAACAATATGAAGAAAAATCTCAAAGGTAAAACATAATCATGAGATGAATCTAAAATTTGAAATATAAAAATAATGGTCAAATTTGAAAGTGGGGGAAAACTTGGAAACCGATGATAAAGTCGAACTCAGAATCAAAAAAAAATAAAGAGGCGCTGGAATGCGGTAGGAAGATTGAAAAGAGATTAAAAACAAATGTAAAAACAAAATTTGAAGGTAAGATATAAAAGAAAAATATGAATTAGGAATAAATAAATAAGTCATAATACATGTTCAAAAGTACAAGAAGAATTTGAAGTAGAAACAAAAACATATGTAGATTAAGGATTTGATATAAAAGTAAAATGAAAATTAGAAATAAAGTTAAAAAATCATTATCTAGAAGAAGGAGAAATAATAAGTCAAACCCCATTGTTAATGGAGTTCCATGTTTAAAAATAGAAGGTGAAGCAGAATCCAAAATCCAAAAGTTGTATTGAGAAGATAAAATATCATATTGGAAGTAATTGAAAAAATATATTAGTTTCATATGAAAATAAAAATAAAGGACATACACAAAAGGAAGAAAGTAGAATTTCAAGAATAAGGAAAATTTTATGTCATTATTTTGAAGTATGCTAGAGGAAAAAGGAAGAACCAATGTTAAAGTAAATATAAAATAGAGAAGATAGAAGAAAAAAGTAGAATTAAAGTAAATTAAATATCTATAAGACTCAAAACTAAAATTAAAAACAAAAACTAGAAGAAAAAATAATGGGGAAATAAAAAAATATATAAAATAAAAATAAAAATAAAGTATAAAAAAATTTGAAGAACAAATATAACAAAACAATAAGTAAAAGAAAATACATGAAGTCAAAATCTAAGAATCAAGATGAATAAGAAGCAATAAGTCAAAAAAAAAATAAGGTAAAATGAATGAAAAATAAAAATAAAAAGGTTTAAGTTGGAAGAATTAGATCAAGTAACAATAATTATATGTATAAATAGAAATTGATGTTGAACTAATGATCATAGGCTCAAGCCAGGAGAAAAACTTATAAGGAATAGAAATAAAAGAAATAGGGAAAAGAAAATATAGAAACAAAAAACATAAGTAATACAATAAAAATAAGTAAAAACATAAAAAAAATAAAATGAAGATAAATTAGAATTATAAATCTCAAATTTTGAAGTCAAAATCTAGAAATGGAAGTAGATTCATAAGAGAAGAAATAGTTGAAACAAAATAATTGGAAAAAAACAAAATAATTGAAAATAAAAGAAGAAAAAAAGAAAAAATAGAAATTAAAATAAAAAAAATCCAAAATTTAGAAGAATGAAATATACGAAACTAAAAGTAATAGTTTAATATGATGTGTTCAAGAATCCAGAAGACGTAGTTGAATCTGATGTAGAAGTAAAAGATAGAAACTAAAGACATACAAGTAGTGACAGTCAATGTTGGGGAATAAGTAATTGTTAATACCGAATAAAATTTAGATATTGAAACCAAAACAAGAAACATAAGCCATAAAAATGAGAATATGATCTAAAGGTGTAAAAAAGTTAAATAAGTAAAAGTATAAGTCATAAGCAGTGCTAAAATATAATAAAAAAGGGTCAAAACCTAGCATACGATGTCAAATTATTTTAAAATCATTGGAATCTGATTATTTTGTGTCTTATGGTACGTATTAATAGAAAAAATGTCAATATGACATGCGGTAAGAACATAATCTAAGGGAATTTTTTTGGTCATGACTTTTTGACACATGTTTTTAAAAACTTTTATGTTTAATAAAACTAATTTTTTGTTTATTTCGACCACACTATATGCTGGATTAATTTGAGGTCTGTTTATGAATTTCAAAACTAATCATCAATATATTTCCTATGATTTCACTATAATTTAAGGTTGTTTTATATTTATTAACCACTTTATTCATGTCTTTTTTACTTTTAAATTAATAAAAATGCACTTTTGTTCATTTTGAGAAAATCGATTGTGAGATTGATGTGCGGTCTATTGAAAACATGTGAAAAAATCAATGATAGAAATTTACCTATGATATATATTCAACCTGATTTATTTTTATAGGTGTTTACACTTTGATAGATGTTTTTTTACTTTTAAACCAATGAAAACACACTTTTGGTCATTTAGAACAAACAAAAAGTCGGATTGACGTGAAGTCTATTCCTACATGTCAAAAATTAAATGAAAAATATTTTCCATTGATTTAAAAAAATTGAGGTTTCCTTCTTGGTTATGACACTTAGAAAATAATTTTTAAAGAATTTTAAATATAATAAAACTATTTGTTCAGTCATTATGACCACACCATATGTCATATTTCCATGCATTCTATTCGTACATGTCATAAATTTTCACTACAATCAGTACTAGTTCACTCGTTTTGACCCCCTTTAACAATAATATGAAGGATAAATGTAAATTTCGATCATAATGAGAAATTTTGGTGTATGAATGATGTGTGGTGGGTTATTACATATCAAAAAATTCTTGAATATCATTTTCGTATTTTTTTCACATGAATCTGAGATCATTTGCTCAGTTTTGGACCCCCTTTATTATGATTGTTTAATGTAATAAGAATGAAATTATAAAATAGAGTGATGCACATTTAAAGTGGATGGAATGGAATTGGTGTTATCCCAAGGAATCATATTTTTTGTAAAACTCTTTCCAAAATCAGTGAGTGTGTATTGCGTCCACAATAATTCAGTGTAATAACTTCCAAATGCAATAGTCAGCTTCAATAATGGATCTTTTACATAATGGTTCTTCTTGGTGGATAAAAGAACTTAAAATTCACCTAAGATGTTAAATGTTATGGATTTAACTTTCCTATCCATTTATCAACCTATGAAATCTACATCTGAATAGAAGTTAAGAAAAAATATGATCCAGAAAATAGAAAAGTACAAGTCAAAAGATAGGATTCTGAACTGACTTATTTTAACATTTCATAGCGAGGATAAATGGAATTGACCCCTCTACAAAATATGATTCTAGCCTGGAAGTTGTGATAACACCCCTAGGTGGCTCAGCCAATAGATATAAATAGAAGTGACATCATCTGCGTGTGTCCTATCAGGATCAACAGGCCCACCAGCTTTCCCCATAAAAGGTAGAACTGCATTTCCCTCATCACTCAAACCTGAGTTCACTAGGAACACATCTGTAATCCCAACCAACTATCTAACAAACTATTGGAAGGTTTACTTAATAAAACACTTCAATTTAACTTAAATAAAATATATTGTATTCTTATTTATTAAAATGAGAATCCAGAAGATATCATTTTCAAAAATGAATAGCAACTGCCCTCAAATGGTGGTGGTGGTTGTCCCACCATCATTAGCATACCTATGAATTGATCTTATCATCATTCATGAGTGGGGGTTTTGTAAAACAAAAACAATCCATTCTCTTTCAACATTATTAAATTTAATTATAATTTTGATAAAATAAATTAAAAATGTAATTAAATCTATAGTTTGATCTCAAATAAAATATTAATATGCATGAGAAAAATAGTAAGTAAGAGGTTTAGTAATCATATCTCAGATGATTTATCTTTTCTCACTACAGTTATTTGGGATCCGCCTCACCATGAAACGGTCACCTAAGGGTCCAAACAAAAAAATTCTAAAAAAAATCCATAAAAAACAGTGCTCTAATAAATAATGCATTGATGATTTTAAAATATGATATCTTAGTTATATGATGTTTTCATTTTTATTTAAAAATACAATGTTCAATATAAATTTAATTATTAAAATAAGTAAATTATATTAATTTATAAAACCATGATTTGAATAAAAAATTTAAAACCACCAAAAACCACACTTCTCTCAAGGTTATCATTTATATATCATCACATTAATGATAACAAGATAAAAAATTTCTAAGTAAAAAAAACAAAAAACAAAAAAAGTCATGAAAATGGGAATGGGAATAGAAATTGTGTTACTAAAAAATCAAATAGATGAGGAAATTGATAAGAGTTAAAATGAAAATGCTATAAGAAATAAAGAATATTAGGGAAAATTTTGAAAAATCTTATACATGTGAAGAAGTATATGATAAAAAAATGAAAATGTAGCTATCAAAGAAAAAGTATGAGAATGATTATAAACAGTAAACAAATTTCAAAAGATGAAGTTAGAGTGAAGGGGATACTGAAGTAGACATAGAAACATTAGAAAGAGATAAATTAGGAATATATAATAAAAAATGAATGCTATAAGAATATTCAAAATTATAGATTGATGAAAAAAACAATAACACTAGAAAAAGATGAAGAAAAGTTTAACTCAAAACAAAGATAACCTAAATCAAAATATAAAGCACCAATAAGATGTGATGCTACAATATGAAATTTGAAAATGATGATTGAATGTAAAAGTCGAGGAAATAGCAGAAGTAGAAGATGATGCAGAATCAAAATAAAAATAAAAATAAGGTGTTAGAAGGAAGTATAGATATTGAAAAGAGAAGAAAAAACTAAAGAAAAATATATAAAAAAATAATGTAGAATATAGAATAATAATCAGAATAATAAATAAATAAGTCATAATATATGATCAAAATTATAAGAAAATTTGAATTTGAATAAAAAAAGTAAAATAATGCTTTGATTAAATAGTAAAAGGAGAGCTAAAAATAAATTTCAAATAAAAAACCATAATAAAAAACCAGTAGGAGAAGGAATAAGTCAAAACCAACTGTGAATATAGCTGCAAAAATGGAAATAGAAGATAAAGTAGAATCCAAATTCAAAACAATGCATTGAAGAGCTGAAATGCATATTGGAAGTAGAGGAAAAAATAAAATATTTGGATATAAAAATAAAAATAAAGGACCTATGAAAAAATAAGAAGATAGAAGTTCATGAATAAGAAAAATTAAAATACATTAGGTATAAGAATCCTAGAAGAAAAGGGAAGAAATAGAGTTAATGTTAATCCAAAATACATAATACATAAGTCATAGGTAGAATCAGAGTAAATAAAAATTCTAGAATACTCAAAAGTAAAAAAAACCAAAACTATAAGAAAAATTAGATGAAGAAACAAAAAAAATCCAAAATAAAAATTAATAAAAATGTAAAAAATGAATTTGAAAAATTATAAAAAACTGGAAGTAGAAGAAAATTCTAGATGCAGAAGAAAAAATAGAGTGGAAGAAGAAGAAAAGTGTAAAAAAACTATAGTTAAATTGAATATAAATGAAAAAATCAAGGTTAGAAGTTTGAATCATCAGATGAAAAAATATTAAACAAAATAAAACCAAGAAATAGAAGCATAACCAATGATAAGTGGTGCAAACAAGGATAATAATTCATAATAAATTGAAATAGAAGTAATAGGAGAAAAAAAGTTATAATAACAAAAATAAGTAATAACATAAACTTAATTACCAAAATTAGTCGTATCAAAAGAAGTTAAAAAAATAAAAAATCTAGATGCTTGAAGTAAAAAATATATAAAAGGAAGTAAATGAAGAAGTAATAGAATAAATAGTTGAGATAAAATAAGTGGAATAAAAATCATAAGAATAATAAATAAAATCTAAAATAAAGAAAAATAAATAAAATTTAAAATAAAAGTAAATATCCAAAATACAAATAAGAAAAGGTAAGAATCCAAAAGTTGTAGTTGAATGTGAAGTAGGAAGGAATCTAAAAGTAGTAGTTCAATCTAAAGTAGAAGTAGAAGTTATTTACTAGATTTGTAAAAATAATTGAAAATCAATGTTGGGGAAGAAGTAATGGTTGATACATAATAAAATATGGAAGTTGAATCCAAAAGTAAAAACATAATCCATAAACATGATCCTATGAATATAAGGCATTAGTTGAAGCAAAATAATTAGTGGTTGAAGTCATAAAAAGTACTTAGAAATAAAAGAAAATGACAAAGGGTCAAAACAAAGCATACAAGATTGAATTATCATGAAATCAATGGAAAGTGATAGTTGAATGATTTTTGACATGTTGGAATAGATTCCTAATTGATATTACATGTAGTGAGCTTGCAATCTGAGGTTGTTTGTTAGATCTGGACTTTTTTATGAATGTTATTTAAGACTATTATGTGTAATAAGACTTTTTGTTCGAACTTTTTGATCACAATACATGTTGTATTTATGTAAAGTATATTCATAAATGTCAAAAATCAATCATTGATAAATTTCCTATTATTTCATGATAATTCACGGTCATTTTCAATTTATTAACCCTTTAACTCATGTTTTTTAAATTTTAAATCAGTAAAAAGACACTTTTGTTCATTTTAGAAAAACTACTAGTGGGATTGATGTGAGATCTATATCAATAAGTTAAAAATTAATTTGTAGCCATTTTATTATGATTTAACTACAATATGAGATCTTTTGATAAGTTTTCTCCCATTAACTCATGTTTACTGACTTTTAAATCAATAAAAACACAGTTTTAGTCATTTCAAAAAAACCAAAAGTTGAATTCATATGTGGTCTATACCTACATTCTAAAAATTAAATGAAATTTTTTTTCCTTTGATTTAATGAAAATATAAACTTTCCTTCTACGTTATAACCCTCAAACGCATGTTTTTAAATACTTTTAACTCTAATAAAACTATATGTTCAATTACTATGACCACACCGCATGTTGAATTGACATGTAATCTATTTGTACATGTCATAAATTTTTAAGGAAATCCAAACTAATTTTTTTATTTTGTCCATATTTAATATTATTGTGAAGACCAAATGGAACAATTGATTATACTAAGCAATTTTGGTGTAATATTAATGAGTGGTTGGTTCCAACATATCAAAAATGAATCGAATATATTTTTCCTAATATTTCACAAGAATTCGAGCATGTTTGCTCGTATTTTTACCCCCTTTTTCTAAGAAATTTTCAATGAAAGAGAAAAAAAATTAGAAAAGTGGAAGATGTGAATTTATAGTTGAAGAAATTGAACTGGTGAAAATAAGTAGAGTTTGTGTGAAACTCATTCCAAAATAATTGAGTGTGTGTAATTTGTGAATGTGTTATACACCCACAACAATTTGGTGTAATAACATCCAACTACCACAATCAACTTTAGATTTGTAATGTTTTATAGAAAGATTCTTCTTACTGGATGAAGAAACTAAAGATTCTACAAGGAAGTGACAAGTTATGGATATACTTTTCCTAACCATTTTACAACCTATGAGATCTACATTTAAATAACTATTATGAATAAACTAGAATCTATAATAATAGAAAATTCTATTTCTGAAGAAAATATTTAGCACATACATAATTTTACATTGCATAGTGAGGATCAACAGATTTCACCCCTACCCCCAAGATTCTTCTGAACTGGTTATTGTAATAACACCCCTTAGTGGATCAGAAAAGTATAGATCATTGAAAGTGGATTCTTTTTTGTGGGACCTATCAAGATCAATCATCCCACCATCCCTCCCCATAAGAGATATTGTGTTTCCCCCAGCACTCAAACCCAAGTTAATTAGGAACACACTAGCAACCACCATCAATTACACTAAAAGATACATTGAATGTAACATAAAAAACACATCATGTTATCTTTACTGAAATATTAAGTGTATTTTAATTCATTAAAACAAGGATCGGGAAGATAAAATTTAAGAAAATGAATAGAAACATCCCTCCAATGGTTGTGGTGGTTTTCCTGTTGTTATATGCATAACAAATAATCGATCAGGACATCAAAGCTGAGAGGGGAAGTGTAATGCTACAATAGTCTATTCTCCTTAAGTTTAATCAATTTTATTTTTAATTAAGATAAATTAAACTAATAACATATTTAAACTTTATATTATGATCTCAAATAAAATATTAAAATTCATGAGAAAAATATAAAATAAGAGGTTTAGTAATCATATCTCATATGATTCATCATTGAATGTTATAGTTCTCCGGGAATAACATGCCCATGAAAGGGTCTCCAAAGGGTCTGAAATACAAAAATTATATATTTCATTAAATAAATTCATGTTTATCTAAGCAATAAAACACTAATTTTTTTATCAAATATGATATCCCATTTTCAAGATATTTTTATTTTTCTTTCAAAATCCATTGTTCATTATAATTAAAATTATTAAAATAAATTTATTATCAAAAATTAAATAAAAAATCAAAAATCTCCCAAAACCAATCCTCTCTCATCTTAATCATTTATATATAAATACATTAGTTCTAAAAATAGGAAAATGTAGATATAAAAATTTAAAAAAAAGCAACAGAATAAGCAAGGAATGAAAATGGAAATGTAAAATGATATATATTTAGTAGAAAATTCAGTAGATGGTGAAAATAATAAGAGTTAGTAGGAAAATAGTAGATGTAATAAATAAGTGGTAGAAAAAAATTAAAAAACAATATACATATGTAGAAGTATAATATGAACAAGATTAAAAGGTAGTTGTGAAATCTAGAGTGAGAGAAAGAGCATAAGTAATAAGAAAAATTTAAAAGAAGTTGAAGTTGAAGGGGAAATCGAAATAGAGACAAAAAAATATCAAAATATGAAGCAGGAAAATAAAAAAAATGAAATCCATAAAAATATTCAAAGTAGATGTATAAAAGAATACAATAACACCATTAAAATTTAAAGTTAAAGTGAAACACAAAACATATATTTCATAAATCAAAATTCAAAGAATTAACCATATATGAAGCTAAAATGTGAAATCTGAAAGTGATGATCAAATTTGAAAGTGGGGGGAGTGGAAGAAAAATATAAAGTAGAATCCATATTCTATAAACAAGAATGAGGTTCTAGGAAGGTACTATCAAGATTAAAGATAGATTAAAAAGGAAATTATAGAAACAAAATAATAATGTTAAATATAAAAGGAAAATATGAAGTGTGAATAAATGCATTAGTCATAATACATGATCACAAATAGAAGAAGAATTTGATATAGAAAAAAATAGATATATTTGATGTAAAATTAAAAGGAGAACAAGACTCAATGTTAAAATGAAAACCCCTAATCTAGATGTAAAATAAAAAGGAATAAGTTAAAACCAATTGTTAATATAGCCCTGATAGTGGATATAGAAGATTAAACATAATAAAAAATCCAAAAATTTTAAGGAGAATATCCAAATTGGATTGGAAGTAGGATAAATAATTTATTATTTAGATATGAAAATAAAAAACAATGATGTAATAAAATGGAATAAAATATATGTACAAGAACAAAAAAAAGTTAAATACATTAGGTAGAATAATTCTAGAGGCATAAGGAAAAATAAGATATAGAAGTAGAATCATAATATGGAATACATAAGACAGAAGAAAGAAGACAAAAGATAGAAGATGAATCAAAAGATAAAGTAAATGAATAATCTAGAAGACTAGAAATTAAAAAAAATCATAAGAAAAGGTAGAAAAAGAAATAATAAATGAATCCAAGATAAAAATAAAAACAAAAGTAGAAAAAAATTGATGAAAAAATCAAATTGAACTAGAAGTGAAATTATAGGCTACAAGTAAAATTGAAAAATCAATAACTAGAAGAAAAATAAATAATTAAAAATAAAAGGTATAAGATAAAATGAATGAAAAATAAATATTCAAAGGTAGAAGTCATATGCATCGGTTGATAAAACATTAAACGGGTGCATAACTTGACATGAAAGCTGAACCAACGAGCATAGGAACAAGATATGAGAAGAGTTCATAATAAATAGAAATATTAATAATAGGAGAAAGAAAATTTGGAAGAAAAAAACGTAATTAATAAATTAAAATCATGTATAAACATAATACAAATCCAAAGAAGTAAAATCAAAATAAAAAATCTTGAAGCTCGAAGATAGAATCCATAAATGAAATCAAATGCATAAGCAAGATAAGAAATAGTTGAAACAAACTAATTGGAATAAAAAACATAAGAATATGAAATAAAACAATAAATAAAGATAAAATAAATAAAATGAAAATGAAAACAAAAATCAAAAATCCAAAAGAAGGAAAGGTATAATGCTAAAAGTAATTGTTGAATTTGGTGTATATAAGAATCCAGAAGTAGTAGTTGAATCTGAAATAGAAATAGAAGATAAAAATTTTTGTCATAAAATAAGTGAAAGATGATGTTGGCGAACAAGTAATGGATAATACAGAAGCCAATATAGAAGTTAAAGGAGAAATAAGAAACATAGTCTATAATAATGAGCATATTAGCAGAAGAAATAAATGAAAGAAAAATAATTTAAAGTAGAAGTCATGAACAATTCTTAGAAATAAAATCAAATGACAAAAGTTCATAAACTAGCATATGATCTTAAAATACCATGTAATCATTAAATAGGGATTTTTGAATAATTTTTTCTATGTAGGAATAGATGATCTATAAAACAGACAATCAATGAGCTCACAATGTGAGGTTATTTTTTAGGTAATAACACATTGACACGAGACTTTAAAGACTTTTTGTACGTGTTTGGATCCATCTAGTCAGGCCCTTTTTGTGTTTCTGAAGCACATGGTGCTTGGAGTAGGCCTATAGAGAGTCTGGAGGTGTTTGAATGCTAAAAGATAGAAGCAAGGAGGATTCATGACATGTAAGAGTTTCACATCGTGAATATACAGTTCATGGATTGGGTGAGAGCCCGATTCACTTTCTGTAAAATTTCCTACATGGATGGATCAGCTATTTGGATGAATTATCTATGTGGATCCATCGGATACATGAGGCATCAGCTATGTGACTATATTAGCTATGTGGATAAATGAGATACGTGGATGGATCAGATATGTGGAGGGATCAGTTACGTAGATCTGCTATGTGAATTATCTATGTAGTTTTATCAGTTTCGTGAATTGGATATTGAAAATAGATATGTGGGGCTTTTTTCTATGTGGGTAATCCTACTACATAGGGCTTTTAACTACATTGGGAATTCAACTATGTGAAATCACCCACCTGGAGATTTCCACTAGTTTTGTAAAATGGACATATGGGTCTTTTGGTGGTGCGAATCAAGGGAATTCAATGGTTTTTCACCAAATATAATTATATCCTTGAATTTCTAAGATGTACAATGGAATTGGCATGTTATTATACATGGAGTTTAATGAGATATGAAAAATTTGGAATCAAATATTTTGTGATCTGTAAAACCCAATCGTCTTGTATCCATCAACTTAGAAATGAAGGTTATTTTCCTTCATTCTACCCTTCTTTCATTATCTTGGATTAGAGGTTTTGTAATCCCTCCTTTGGAGTCATAGAACCCTTTTTCTGGTGGCTCGAGTTCTCCTATGGTGATCCCATCTTGTGCACACCCCCTGTTTTTGTGAAGCAAGTCGTGTGGAGCTTCTTTTTCTCAGTAAGAGATTCATTGCTTCTCCTATTTTTATGAAATCGTAATGTTGTCATGGTTTATCCACTTGGGTAGAAATGTAATTATCCTAATGAAGATTTAATGGATTAATAATGAATTAGATTGTGATCGTCTATGACATGCTTATGTAGAATTATATTATGATCAATTTTTTGTGTTGTTCTTGATGGAAAATGGTAAATAACGTAAATCTAGAATTAATTTATAATTAATTGGCTAGAGAATAAAGATACGTGTTTAATGAATCTGGTTTTTTATGTAATTTGATAATGATCAGATTGATGTTGACTGTAAGTTTAATTGAATATTAAATTGCCTGTGTTGATGGAATTTTATAAATAATGTGAAGTATGATGATTCTTTTATGAAAATGATTTAAGGTATGTTAATAAATTTGAATTCCATAAGTTTTTTGAAATTGGAATGTATGTTGGGAAGCATGTTTAAATTAATTTTGTAATTGATCTAGTAGTTTATCATAGCTTGATGCCTTAGGTTACCATAGTTGGAACCTATGAATAATTTATCAGTTAATTCAAGATGGAATATGAACCGGTTTTGTAATAATGATAATTTATAGGGCCTAAGTTTCCATTTTTCTTGATACAGATGAGTGCCTTGTGATTAGAGTTCTGAGAGGTCGTTTATGTGTAAAGGTCGGATGCCTTGTTTTAGGGACTAGATTTCCATACTAACTATGATTGTTTCTTTATTCCTTGTGATGTTATCTAGATGTTAGAATATATATGTGATGTGGTATGGGATGGGGAGTCTTGGATGTGTTATGATGTTGGGATGGTTGAGCCTAGGATGGATGATGTGATGGGGCAGGGAGGCTCGGATGATGTAGCAGTAGTTGATGCCATTGATGGAGAGATCCATTAGGATATACATTTGTGTGTTGAGGATGGAACCATGGATGATGGAACAAGTTGATTCTAGGCTTACCCGTTTCTATGATATCGAGATCTAGGATGTGTTCTTATGAATTTGTTTAATGGCCAATGGTCGGTTTTCTTGTTTTATTTGTATTACTTTCCTCACTGCTTGAGGATGCTAGATGCGCTTGATTGCATTTTTCCTCTTAGTGGTAGATTAGGATGGTTTTCCTAAAGTACATGTATTATGAAATTATGCTAATAATGTCTAATAAATGACATGACCCATGGGGTTGGTGTTGATGGAATGAAAATGATGAAAGATATTGATATTAAGAAATGATAGACTCGGTTTGGATTATTCCTAGAGGGTATGGACTTTTCTTGATGGTTAATAATGTAAGTGTCTTAATTTTTTTAATTAATTATAATGAATTAATTATCGAAAAGAAATAGTAAAAAGAAAATAATTAATTTAATGTATCTCTTTAAATTTATGAGTGCTTATAGGATATCTAGTCTTAGTAGTGGCAGTCGGGAGTCCGAGTGATGTTAGTTGTAGTTGAGTCTAAGACTAGGCTATTCCCATAGTGTTATTGTGATCTATATTATATATTGTATATTCTGTGATTTCATACGCTACCCCACTTGTATTTGTTAGGGTGGATGACACACAGTGGGCACTTGGAAGGTGTTTTCCCCAACATTCTAGTGAGAGAATGGATGGTTGAGTACCCCCTATGATCCTACTCTCTTGTCTTGGTATTTACTTTCTCAAGTATGCATGATAGTTAGTTTTCCCATATATATGTGTAGAGGATTTTGATGGATTGTGGTTATTTCATACACATGTATCTCCAAATATAATATACAAAGGATTATTATAAGTACAATATGTATAGGATGTGATGGATTGAGGTACCTTACTCGGTGTATTGTCTGTGATGGATTGTGGTATAATACTCAATGTATGATACATGTTATACTAGCTATGGTGGATCCCAAAAACTAAATGATTAATATTTAGAGATGTGATAAAGGATGATGTGATGACCTGATGCATGAGGTGTATGTTGTAATTCCTTTCCCAGGTGTCTTCAGACTTTCCTATTTTGTAGAGAGATGTATTAGGACATATGATGTTGGGGAAGAGTTAAAAATCAGTGGGGAAGTGGTAGAGAAGTACCTTTGATGTTTCATTATAATATTATATGCTCTCTCGTATGTGATATTAGGTGAGATATTTATATGGTGAGGCAAGGAACTCAGTATACCTGTTTATATGACAAGTTAGTTTCACTGTTATTCAATGTGATTTGGCTTTTTTTATTTATATTTTTCATGAGAGACTATGGGTATGATTCTAATAGGTATACTATTATGATCACCCTATGTATAGAAATTTTTTCCAGGTCTACCAGAGTTGGAAGGAGATCGGGCTGGATATTACTAGGTTGTGGTTTTATAGGAGCTATTTAGGCTTCATGGTTGCTATCATCCTTACCTTTTTAGTACTTGTAGTTTCTTTTTCAGTTACTTTGGTACTACATGAAATTGCATGTATTCACTTTGTATTTATATTATATATTTATAAGTATTTTTTGATTGGTTTATCTGTCTTATCACTATATTCATTACATTATCTTAGAGGTTAATCCCTCTTATATGTATTCTTATTATACCCTCAATGATACTCGCCAACCTGGGGCCTACTGAAGGTGGGACTCGGGTAGTCATCATCTCTATTATCTCATTTATAATCTAGGAGGGGTACTCTTATAGGTATGATGTGTATAGGTTGTGATGGATTAAGGTACCTTACTCGGTGTATGGGTTGTGATGGCTTGAGGTATAATACCTGATGTATGATACGCATCATATGGGCTATGGTGTCTCCTGGAAACTACCTGATTGCTATATGAAGATGTGATATGGGATAATGTGATGATGTGATGCATAAGGTATATGTTGTGATGTCTTTCCTGGGTGTCTTCATCTGGCCAATTTTGGAGAGAGATGGCTCAGAATGTGTGATGTAGGGGAAGAGCAGAAAACCAATGGGGAAGCAGTATCATGGTGCCTATGATGTTTCATTATTGTATAATACACTCTCTTGTATATGATACTTTGTGATAGTTATCCATGGTGAGGTTGTGAGCTTATTATACCTATTTAGGTGACAAGTTTGTTTTATTGTGCTTTAGCATGCTTTATTTTTCTTTTACAAGAGAGGATTCGGGGAGGATCCTACTGAGTATACTATTAGGATCAACCTATATATATAAACTATTTTCTAGTCAGCCAGAGTAGGCTTCAGATCAAGCTAGATATTACTATCTTTTGGTTTTGTTGGGGCGGTTTGGGAAACGTCATCGCTACCATCATTACATTTTTGGTACTTGTAGTTTCTTTTTCAGTTGTTTCAAACAGTATGACAATGAATATATACACTTGGGATTTATTTTATGTATGTCTGAGCAGGTTTTGATTGGTGTATTTATCTTATCTCTCTATTATGCATGTTCTCTTAGAGGGTAATACCTCCCATATGTATGCTTATTATACCCTCGGTGTTATCCGCCAACCCGGGGCCTACTGGAGGCAGGACTCAAGCAGTCACCATCTCCCTTATCTCATTTCCAGCCCAAGAAGGGTACTCTTTAGGAGGAGGGGCCATGGTGATATCAAAGGTTCATGTTTGAGGGATAATATGGAGTTTTGAGTTTGGAATAGGTGATATTACATGGGTTGGTAGGGAAACAGTTTCATCTATGTTTAGTAAGAAATGTAAACATCGGAGACTGGAAGATACATGAGTATTTAGGGCCCCCTAAGATCTGATGCATAGACCATTATGTTTACTGAGCCTACTAAATGAAGTGATATTGGTTTCAAGGTAGAGACATAGGAAAGGATCATGCATCATTCATATTTTCACCTATGTTTGAAATGAGTAGACCTTGGAATAGGTTAAAACCTTAAGAAGATCTTAATTAATTAATTAATGTTTAATATTCCATAATCCATGGTTATGAGCTTTATTATATTGTTCTTTTTCTAAGAATGTCTCCTTCTCGATGTCCTCATCAGGTTCGTGCTGAAGATGTTTAGCAGGATGTGCCAGCAGATCACTGCATAGTGAAGGTAGATGACTATGAAACTTGGAGGAGGAAAATCTAAGAGTTTCAGCGCCATAGTTTGTATGAGTATGAGGGATCCATTTCATATTTATTCAAAGAATAATGGTTATAGTATATTGAGATAGCTTTTAGTTTGATTCATTCTTGGAAGAAGTACTGGGTTCCGTTGGATGTGACGATGCTGCATGGAGCAATGAGAAAGTAGTGGTTCTTATTCTATGGGAATCGTGAGGATTCGATAGTGTCATGGGAGAAGTTTCTATACCAGTTATGAGTAGATTTTATTTCTTCAACCATAAAGGTATCCAATCGCCAGGAACTGCTTACCCTTCAATAGGGGAGTTCCATTGTGCAAGGGTTTGGGATCTGTTTCAATACCCTTCTGCGATATGCTTCTGTCACGACCCGCCCTCGGGGTCCGTGCCGTGACTACCCCAAGCCCGCCTTCCATAGGCCAGGGGCTGGCGACTAGCACCAAGGCGTAAATCCCGGTAAAAAGGGAAGGCATTGCCTTTGTAAAGTAAACAAACACCACAGAGTAAGCAAGCGGAAAGTAAACACTAAGCAAAAGCAGAGTACAACTGAAAGTGCGGAAAAGTAAATGGGCCAGTATACAAACCCAAACTGAAAGTAAAGTACAACTCGAAAGGGAAAACAGCAACTGAAAAGTAAAAGCCACTACACCAAGCTGTCCACTGCAAATCCCACCTGAAGGGTGGGTACAGATAGCTCCACTGCTCCACGGGTCCCGCCGTCCGCTCCGAGCACGTCCCGCCCAGTGGTCCACCTCCAGGTACCGTCCTGCTCTGCAAGCCTCAGCTGAGATCAACGCTGTCCGTCGTCTGCAACCAACACAACGTAGTGCGGGCAAAGCCCGTGCAGGGGTGAGTATAAGCTACTCAGTAGGGACCCCGAGACCCCTGAAGGTCTCTCAAATCCACAAAGGATAAACCACGAAGAAAGGTACAATCACGAAGTAACAACCGACAATGCTTAGGTATATGCCCATACATATACCTAAGTCATCAAATTCAAATACGCTCCAACCTCCGAGCCCAAGTACAACTCAGTCCACACAGGAAAGTAAACATAATCCACATAGGATAGCACAACGTAATCCACACAGGATAGCACAACACAATCCATACAGGAAAGCAACAGGATTCAGCTCACACAGGTATACTTCTTCAAAGGACGATAAAGATGATCTCTGATCCATCTAAGTCGTCGGACCCATGAAGGATCGATAGGTAACTAACCCCCGCAAAAGACCCACACAGGATCGGGCCCACGTAGGACCTATAGGCGCTGGTTCACACAGGACCGCTGACCGCAAGGACCCACACAGGATCGGACCCACACAGGATCGGGCCCACACAGGACCTGTAGCACTGATCCACGTAGGATCGCTGAGTGCTGAAGTCGTCGTCGTCGAATCCACACAGGATCTCTGTACTGTCGTCGTCGCAGTCACAGTAGCAGTAGCAGTAGCAGTAGCAGTCACAGTAACAGTCGCAGCCAGCACTAGGGTTCCCGCACACAGCAAGCTCGTTCGGAGGGTCTGCTCCACGAGCCGAGAGGCTGATACATCAACTGTCACAAAGTCCAGAGTTGATGTATCCAAAAGTTCTGTATCGTCAACAGGAACTCAACGCAACAGACGGCGCGTCGATCGGACGCCCGGTCTGAGAGTTATTGGCATTTTCGTCCCCGGGGCCCGGTTGGTTTTTAAGGCAAAACCAACCCGACCGTACTCCACCTGCGTCCAAACCTCGGGCGGAGTATGCCAAAAGATCCTTCTCACTAAGAGGAACACAACAAAGCTGACGGCACGTCAATCGGACGTCCGTATCTCAAGATATGAGCGTTTCTGCTCCGAAGGCCCGGTTGGTTTCGTGAACGAACCAACCTGGCCGAACTCAAAGTATTCCGAAACTTTGAGTGCGATATACCAAAACGACCGTCTCGATCCAAGGATCGCGTTGCCGCAGACGGTTCGTCGATCGGAGGTCTGTGGCTCAAGTTATGGCCAAAAGACCGAAACTGATTCGAAACGGGGGGGTCCGGGTCCGGGCCGACCCGGCCCGACCCCCCCCCCCCCCCTGGGTCGGCCCGAACCGGGTCGACCCGACCCGGGTCCGACCCGGTCCGCTGGACCCGGCCCGGCCGGTGGCGGCGCGGCCCGGCCAGCGGCGGCGCGGCCAGGGAGCCGCGCATGTGCCGCACGCGGGGGGTGAAACCCCCCCTTTTTTCGGATCTCGGCCGGCCTAAGGCCGGCCGTTTCTTTTCTCACGCGGGACCCACGGGTCCCGCCTCCTATCCAAACCGGCGGCCAGCGCGGCCGGCCGCCTTCCTCTTCTCCGCCGCGGCCGTAGCCGCGGCTCTTCTCCAATCTCTGGCGGCCGGCGAGGCCGGCCGCCCCTGGCTGCTCCGCCGCGGCCTTCCTGATCTCCGGCGCCGGCGAGGCCGGCGCCCCTAGCTGCTCCGCCGCGGCCGTCCGGCCGCGGCTCTTCCTCTTCCACTGGCAGACGGTTTTCCGGCCGCCCCTTCTTGCTCGGCCCTTGAACGATTGGCGCGGCATAATGGCGTCACGCCCCTCCGCCGCGGCCCGACTCCGGCCGCGGTCTCATCCGATTTCAAAGGCGCGGCATTATAGCGCCGCGTTTCTTCGTCGAGACCCAAACCGGCCTTAAATTCTTTTGTTCCTGCGCGGTGCGACGACACCGCGCTGTCTCCGCTAAATCAACACGAAAGATTAGAAGGGGGAGGAGAATCGGCCGTGTTCGTGCGGTCCGGTCTCCTCCCGTTAAAACGATAACAATTGGCCAATCGTATAAACACAACCATGAACGTTTCACAAATTTTTAATAAAATTTGGAACTATGCCCAACGGATTATTCTTACATGATCGAGGGAATGAAACACGTAATTTGAAAAGGACAATCCCCTACCTTGGTTCTGGAACGAAGTTCGATGATCGACAACGATTCGCGGAAGTCGAGCGTCGCGGAAGAAGAACGTCGATGTCGCGGTTATGTCGTCACGGGAGACGGAGAAAAGAGGAGCGGCGTTCTTCGTCGGAGTTCGAAGGTTCTTCGTGTTCTTCGTCAGAGTTGAAGAAGACGAAGAAGGAGAAGCTCCCAAAATCCTCACAAGTTGGCTAAACAAGTCTAACCAAAAAAAAAGAATAAGCTAAGGGTTATTTTATTAACTCAACCAAACCATTTGAATTTCAAAGGTTTGAATTAAGACAACTCAAGCCATTAATTAACCCAACTTGCCAACTTAATTTAAAAGGGGAGTTTAAGGGAGAAGATGAAAGGTTTAAGTTCTTGTGGGTCCCACCACACTTAATCCTCTCAAGGGAGGTTAAGTGGGTGTGGGTCCCAGCCCTAACCCCCTTTGAGAGAAGTAAACCAACAAAAGTAAAATAAAAAGAATTCCACATTTTTTTATTCAACTTTTTTATAATCTTCCCAAAAACTAACTTTCGTCCCGCAATAAACGCAACTTCTGAAAAGGTCTCCTTAAGCGAATATCGGCGCTGCGAGTTCATCGGTGCCCTCGGATTTTAATTCCGAGCACCGGATCAAAAGTTAAGAATTCCCGCTCGTTCGTTCACTGAACGTACCCGATCCAAACTTCGGAAATTGATTCCGGGCACTCCGGGCCTCGGAATCAGGTGCCGTCAGAAACCGCGCTCTTGTAAAATTCCAAAGAAATTTAAGAAAAAATTTCCCTTGAATTTTACGGGTCTTTACATTACTCCCACCTCAGGGCTTTACGTCCCCGTAAAGATACATCAAAAACTAGGGAAACAAATGAGGGTACTGAGCACGCATCTGAGCCTCCCGCTCCCATGTGCTCTCCTGGAGATTCTCGTGCTGCCATCTGATGCGCACAAGAGGAATCGATCACCCACGCAGGACCCGCTCCTGTCGATCCTCTATCTCCACCGGGACCTCCGTAAAAGTCGCCCCATCGTCAACGTCAAGCTCCCCATGGTCAATGATGTGCGTCGGGTCGTGCACATATCTCCTCAGCTGGGATACGTGGAAGACGTCGTGCACCCGGTGCAACTGAGGTGGCAGAGCCAGGCGATAATCCACCTCGCCAACCCTGCTGAGGACCTGGAAGGGTCCGATGAAGCGCGGAGATAACTTTCCGCCTCGGCCAAATCTCCGAATACCACGTCGAGGTGAGACCCGCAAGAAGACGTGGTCGCCATCCTCGAACTCTAGTGGCCTCCGCCTCCTGTCAGCGTATGACTTCTGCCGGCTCTGAGCTGTCCTCATCCGCTCCTGGATGACCTGGACCTTCTCTGTCGTGGCCTGGACCATCTCCGGTCCCACGAGTGCTGACTCTCCAGGGTCTGTCCAGCACAAAGGTGATCTACAAGGTCGGTCGTACAACGCCTCGTACGGTGCCATCCCGATGGTGGAGTGGTAGCTGTTGTTGTACGCAAACTCCACCAAGGGTAGGTGGTCCTCCCAGCTACGACCAAAGTCGAGGACACATGCGCGGAGCATGTCCTCGAGAGTCTGAATGGTCCTCTCCGTCTGACCATCCGTCTGAGGGTGAAAGGCTGTGCTCAGACGTAGCTGCGTCCCGAACGCCTCCTGTAACCCCTTCCAAAGCCGGGATGTAAAGCGAGCATCTCGATCGGAGACGATAGATGATGGCACACCGTGGAGTCGCACAATTTCCTGAACATAGAGACGTCCCAAGCTCTCCACTGAGCCCTGCTCTCTGATGGGTAAGAAGTGTGCCGACTTGGTGAGTCGGTCAACAATCACCCAGGTGGAGTCGTGACCTCTGGAAGTACGTGGAAGTCCAGTCACGAAGTCCATAGATATGTCGTCCAACTTCCACTCCGGAACCTCCAAGGGTTGTACCAAGCCTGCTGGTACCTGATGCTCTGCCTTCACCTGCTGACAGGTGAGGCATCGAGAAACGAACTCTGCTACTGCCTTCTTCATGCCCGGCCACCAGTGCTGTCGTCTGAGGTCCTGGTACATCTTCGCCACTCCAGGATGTACCGCCAAAGGAGAAGTGTGAAACTCTCTCAGCACTTCCTCTCGCAAAGCGACTGGCACCATGGTACATCCTCTGAAAAGGATGTCGTGCTCTGCTCCAAGGGAGAAACCATCAGGTGCCTGTCCCGAGGATATATGTGCACGCTGTGTCTCACAGTCAGTGTCCTCACGTTGTGCCTCTCTGACTCGCTGCAGTAGTGGAGGAGTGACTGTGAGAGACTGAAGGAAGGCTGCTCCATCTCTGTCCACGAAGGATATCTGCAAAGAGGCTAGCTGCTCCGTCGCCTCCTCAAGTAGCCGAATGCCCGTCCTCCTGCTAAGGGCATCGGCTACTACGTTCCCCTTCCCAGGAGTATAGACTATCTCAAAGTCATAGTCCTGGAGGAACTCGAGCCATCGCCGCTGTCTCAGGTTCAGGTCCTTCTGCGAAAAGATATACCTGAGACTCTGATGATCGGAAAAGACTGTAAAGCGCTCTCCCATCAGATAGTGTCGTCATGTCTTCAGAGCGAAGACCACTGCTGCTAACTCCAGGTCATGGGTAGCGTAGTTCTGCTCATGCGGCCTCAACTGACGTGATCCATAGGCGATCACTGCCCGCTCCTGCATCAGAACACATCCGAGTCTGGTCCCTGATGCATCGCAGTAGACTACGTACCCTACTCCCTCCTCGGGCAACCTCAAGATAGGTGCGCTAGTCAATCTCTGTCTCAGCTCCTGGAAGCTCTGCTGACATCTGTCTGACCGCACGAAGGGTTTCCCCTTCTTCGTCAAAGCTGTGAGTAATGCCGCAACTCTAGAGAAGTCTGGCACGAATCTCCGATAGTATCCAGCTAGTCCCAAGAAACTCCGAACCTCAGTCACGCTCCTGGGTGGCTCCCATGCTAACACAGCCTCAATCTTCGCGGGATCCACTGCAACTCCCGCCTCAGAGATAACGTGTCCCAAGAAGTGGACCTCACGTATCCAGAACTGGCACTTCGAGAGCTTACCATAAAGCTGGTGCTCTCGGAGTGTGTCAAGTACAACTCGCAAGTGATAGGCGTGCTCCTCCTCAGTCGTAGAGTAAATCAGAATGTCGTCGATGAAGACCACGACAAACCGATCGAGGTATGGCTGAAAGATCCTGTTCATGAGGGCCATGAACACTGCTGGAGCATTGGTTACGCCGAAAGGCATAACCAAGAACTCATAGTGGCCATACCGACATCTGAAAGCCGTCTTCTGTACATCCTCGTCTCTAACTCTGAGCTGATGATAGCCTGACCTGAGGTCTATCTTCGAGAACCACCGTGCTCCCTTGAGCTGATCGAAGAGATCATCAATCTTCGGTAGCGGATACTTGTTCCTCACTGTCACCTGGTTCAGGCGACGATAGTCAACACAAAGTCGCAAGCTCCCGTCCGCCTTCTTGGCGAATAAAATCGGGGAAGCCCAGGGTGAAACACTAGGTCGGATGAACCCCTTGCCCTGCAAGTCCTCCAACTGTACCCGTAGCTCTCGAAGCTCGGTGGGGGCCATCCGATATGCTGGAGTGGATATCGGGGTTGTCCCGGGGTACAAGTCAATATAAAAGTCTACCTCTCTGCGAGGAGGTAGCCCTGGAACGTCGTCGGGAAAAACGTCTGCAAACTGATCCACCACTGCAGGAAAACCAGGACTCCGCACGTCAACTGCTCCAAGGATAAGGCTAGCCAACTGATGAGTGATGGACTGTCCTCTCCTCTGCGGAAGTCCATCCTGTGCTGCTAAGGCTCCCTTCTCGCCGGTGAAGGTGAACCTGCTCCCGTCGGTGCATACACATCGCACCTTGCGCCTAAAACAGTCAATCTGTGCATGGACCGTAGATAGCCAATCCATGCCCAAGATGACGTCGTAAGGCCTCGACGCTGCTACAAGAAGATCCCAGCCGAAGCTCTCGCCTCCTAGAGTAAGCTCACACTGCCGGCACCAGTGCGTAATCGTCGAGTCTGCTCCCGTAGGAGTCTCTAGCCGTAAGGATCGAGCCAACGGCTCTGTCGGAATCTCCGAGCTCCGAACAAGGGCAGCGGCTATGAAAGAGTGACTCGCTCCTGTGTCTATAAGAACTGCAGCAAGGGTGGAATAGACACAGATAGTACCTCGAATCATCTCGGGTGCGCCGTGGTCGTAGGCCTCTACTGCCTGGAGTTGTGCCTGTCTCTGCCCGCCAGCTCCCTGTGGTCGGGGTGGACCTCCTGGTGGTGGTGGTGGCAGAGCCTCAAAGCGTCGCCCACCACCGGCTGCTCGTCCAGCTCCTCTGCCTCATCCGCCTCCTCCCTGCAGACCGCCACGGTCGACCCTCTGCCTCTGCCTCGGTGGTCCCTCAACCGACTGCTGCTCCTCGGCACGGCGGGTCGGGCAGTCACGAGCCATGTGGCCCTGCCCGCCGCACGAGTAGCACTGTCTGCCTCTCGAAAGACTGGCTCCTCGCTGTGTGCCCCGCACTGCTGAGCCAGTGCCCTGAGGTTGTCTGCCCGAAGGTCTGGTCTGCCTGGACCCCTGAGTCATCCGTCGACTGCCTGCTGCAGATGACTCTGCCACGTGCCGCCCTGCGGTGGGTCGCTGCGCTGGTGTAGACTCAGCAAGGAAGCTCTCGATCAGAAGGGCCCGCTCCAGTACTCCTGTCTGAGTCGGTATGCTGAGGGAGATCAGTGATGCCCTGATCTCGTGTCTCAAACCCTGCTCGAAGGTCCGGGCCCGGGAGAATGGGTCCCGTACCATGTCGGTCGAGTAGCGCGAGAGATCGGTAAATCTCGCCGAGTACTGAGCGACCGTCATGCTGCCCTGCCGCAGCTGAAGAAGCTCCTGGATACGCACCGCATGAAGGGTGGCTGGGACGAACTCCGAGCGGAAGAGGCTCTCAAAGTCCGTCGAAATTAGAGATGTCTCATCGTGCACCTGGAGCATCAAGCTCCACCATCGTCCTGCTGCTGCGTGTAGTAGGCTCGCAGCGAGGATCACCATGAGGTCTGTTGGTGTCCTCACTAGCCTAAACACTCGTACCACTGCCTCCAGCCAGTCCGCAGCTGTCTGGGGATCCGTCTCCCCACGAAACCTGGGTGGTCGCTGGCGCTGAAACTCATGCAGTGCACTGAGGCGACGTGCATCGTCAGCGGCAGGTGCTGGAAGTATCGGGGGCTCGGCGGGTAGAGCTACCGCCGGTGCCACTGCTGACAAAGGGCCCTGCACCGAAGCCTCGTCGCTTGGTGGGCTGTCGTCACACTCGACTCTCGGAACCCTAGCTGGCTGTCGTCGTGGGGCCATCCTGAAAAGGAAACAGGTGCGCCACGGTCAGAACAGTATACCTGGTGAGATGATTTATAAGTAATCACAAAGAAAACTTTGAAACACACACGCAATCAATGTTTTCGTGCATTAAGTCGGAAATCAGAAGTCAGGGTCCTGGTGTACGGATACGTCGACCGCCGCACCAACACTGGACTCCCTGGACTGATAACCACACTCAATACGCTAAACATTATTGCTTCACATAGAAAAGATCAGAGTTCGCGGTAGAACCGAATTCCTCTGATACCAATTTGTCACGACCCGCCCTCGGGGTCCGTGCCGTGACTACCCCAAGCCCGCCTTCCATAGGCCAGGGGCTGGCGACTAGCACCAAGGCATAAATCCCGGTAAAAAGGGAAGGCATTGCCTTTGTAAAGTAAACAAACACCACAGAGTAAGCAAGTGGAAAGTAAACACTAAGCAAAAGCAGAGTACAATTGAAAGTGCGGAAAAGTAAATGGGCCAGTATACAAACCCAAACTGAAAGTAAAGTACAACTCGAAAGGGAAAACAGCAACTGAAAAGTAAAAGCCGCTACACCAAGCTGTCCACTGGAAATCCCACCTGAAGGGTGGGTACAGATAGCTCCACTGCTCCACGGGTCCCGCCGTCCGCTCCGAGCACGTCCCGCCCAGTGGTCCACCTCCAGGTACCGTCCTACACTGCAAGCCTCAGCTGAGATCAACGTTGTCCGTCGTCTGCAACCAACACAACGTAGTGCGGGCAAAGCCCGTGCAGGGGTGAGTATAAGCTACTCAGTAGGGACCCCGAGACCCCTGAAGGTCTCTCAAATCCACAAAGGATAAACCACGAAGAAAGGTACAATCACGAAGTAACAACCGACACTGCTTAGGTATATGCCCATACATATACCTAAGTCATCAAATTCAAATACGCTCCAACCTCCGAGCCCAAGTACAACTCAGTCCACACAGGAAAGTAAACGTAATCCACACAGGATAGCACAACGTAATCCACACAGGATAGCACAACACAATCCATACAGGAAAGCAACAGGATTCAGCTCACACAGGTATACTTCTTCAAAGGACGATAAAGATGATCTCTGATCCATCTAAGTCGTCGGACCCACGAAGGATCGATAGGTAACTAACCCCCGCAAAAGACCCACACAGGATCGGGCCCACGTAGGACCTGTAGGCGCTGGTTCACACAGGACCGCTGAGCGCAAGGACCCACACAGGATCGGACCCACACAGGATCGGACCCACACAGGACCTGTAGCACTGATCCACGTAGGATCGCTGAGTGCTGAAGTCGTCGTCGTCGAATCCACACAGGATCTCTGTACTGTCGCCGTCGCAGTCACAGTAGCAGTAGCAGTAGCAGTCACAGTAACAGTCGCAGTCAGCACTAGGGTTCCCGCACACAGCAAGCTCGTTCGGAGGGTCCGCTCCACGAGCCGAGAGGCTGATACATCAACTGTCACAAAGTCCAGAGTTGATGTATCCAAAAGTTTTGTATCGTCAACAGGAACTCAATGCAACAGACGGCGCGTCGATCGGACGCCCGGTCTGAGAGTTATTGGCATTTTCGTCCCCGGGGCCCGGTTGGTTTTTAAGGCAAAACCAACCCGACCGTACTCCACCTGCGTCCAAACCTCGGGCGGAGTATGCCAAAAGATCCGTCTCACTAAGAGGAACACAACAAAGCTGACGGCACGTCAATCGGACGTCCGTAGCTCAAGATATTAGCGTTTCCGCTCCGAAGGCCCGGTTGGTTTCGTGAACGAACCAACCCGGCTGAACTCAAAGTATTCCAAAACTTTGAGTGCGATATACCAAAACGACCGTCTCGATCCAAGGATCGCGTTTCCGCAGACGGTTCGTCGATCAGAGGTCTGTGGATCAAGTTATGGCCAAAAGACCGAAACTGATTCGAAACGGGGGGGTCCGGGTCCGGGCCGACCCGGCCCGACCCCCCCCCCCCCCCTGGGTCGGCCCGAACCGGGTCAGACCGACCCGGTCCGCTGGACCCGGCCCGGCCGGTGGCGGCGCGGCCCGGCCAGCGGCGGCGCGGTCCGGCCAGCGGCGGCGCGGCCCGGCCAGCGGCGGCGCGGTCCGGCCAGCGGCGGCGCGGCCAGGGAGCCGCGCATGTGCCGCACACGGGGGGTGAAACCCCCCCCCCCTTTTCGGATCTCGGCCGGCCTAAGGCCGGCCGTTTCTTTTCTCACGCGGGACCCGCGGGTCCCGCCTCCTATCTAAATCGGCGGCCGGCGCGGCCGGCCGCCTTCCTCTTCTCCGTCGCGGCCGTAGCCGCGGCTCTTCTCCGATCTCCGGCGGCCGGCGAGGCCGGCCGCCCCTGGCTGCTCCGCCGCGGCCGTAGGGCCGCGGCCTTCCTGATCTCCGGCGCCAGCGAGGCCGGCGCCCCTAGCTGCTCCGCCGCGGCCGTCCGGCCGCGGCTCTTCCTCTTCCGCCGGCGACCGGTTTTCCGGCCGCCCCTTCTTGCTCGGCCCTTGAACAATTGGCGCGGCGTAATGGCGTCACGCCCCTCCGCCGCGGCCCGACTCCGGCCGCGGTCTCATCCGATTTCAAAGGCGCGGCATTATAGCGCCGCGTTTCTTCGTCGAGACCCAAACCGGCCTTAAATTCTTTTGTTCCTGCGCGGTGCGACGACACCATGCTGTCTCCGCTAAATCAACACGAAAGATTAGAAGGGGGAGGAGAATCGGCCGTGTTCGTGCGGTCCGGTCTCCTCCCGTTAAAACGATAACAATTGGCCAATCGTATAAACACAACCATGAACGTTTCACAAATTTTTAATAAAATTTGGAACTACGCCCAACGGATTATTCTTACATGATCGAGGGAATGAAACACGTAATTTGAAAAGGACAATCCCCTACCTTGGTTCTGGAACGAAGTTCGATGATCGACAACGATTCGCGGAAGTCGAGCGTCGCGGAAGAAGAACGTCGATGTCGCGGTTATGTCGTCACGGGAGACGGAGAAAAGAGGAGTGGCGTTCTTCGTCGGAGTTCGAAGGTTCTTCGTGTTCTTCGTCAGAGTTGAAGAAGAAGAAGAAGGAGAAGCTCCCAAAATCCTCACAAGTTGGCTAAACAAGTCTAACCAAAAAAAAAAGAATAAGCTAAGGGTTATTTTATTAACTCAACCAAACCATTTGAATTTCAAAGGTTTGAATTAAGACAACTCAAGCCATTAATTAACCCAACTTGCCAACTTAATTTAAAAGGGGAGTTTAAGGGAGAAGATGAAAGGTTTAAGTTCGTGTGGGTCCCACCACACTTAATCCTCTCAAGGGAGGTTAAGTGGGTGTGGGTCCCACCCTTAACCCCCTTTGAGAGAAGTAAACCAACAAAAGTAAAATAAAAAGAATTCCACATTTTTTTATTCAACTTTTTTATAATCCTCCCAAAAACTAACTTTCGTCCCGCAATAAACGCAACTTCCGAAAAGGTCTCCTTAAGCGAATATCGGCGCTGCGAGTTCATCGGTGCCCTCGGATTTCAATTCCGAGCACCGGATCAAAAGTTAAGAATTCCCGCTCGTTCGTTCACTGAACGTACCCGAGCCAAACTTCGGAAATTGATTCCGGGCACTCCGGGCCTCGGAATCAGGTGCCGTCAGAAACCGCGCTCTTGTAAAATTCCAAAGAAATTTAAGAAAAAATTCCCCTTGAATTTTAAGGGTATTTACAGCTTCAAACCTATTTCTAGATGAGATTGCTAGGGAGATGCATTATGAGGAGGCTTTTCATCCAGAAATCTAGTGCCAAGTCACCCCATTTATGTTGAAGAGATATCTCAAGGTACTGGTGAGAACAAAGTCATTGACAGGACGCTTTCTAGAATTGGATCATCATAAGATGGGAGTCATCAGGATTCCTCGCAAAGAAGATTTGTGGTCCTAAGTTCCTAGTTTCCTAGATAGAAGATCTTTCAGTTAGTAAGGGGCAGTCCCTAGAACTCATCATCTCATTTATCAAGGGGAAGAGATTCTTGGGATTATCTCAAGGGATCAAACGCATATTTTTCTTATGGTGGTCGAGGACCTCATTAGTAGGAGTGCCTAAACTTTTTGAGCAGTCAGTGTGCTCCAAGTGTTCCATTGAGGTAGAATTAGTTGAGGTAGTAGCAGCAGGGTGATCCAGTTTGGGATCAGCAGATAGAAGATAGGGTAGGAAGAGTACAGCCCTGAGATGCTCCTTATCCTCATATATGAGAGCATTGTCATGGAGGTGGTCATCATCAGGCTCAGTGATGTTGGGGAGCAAGTTGTGGTCAGCTTCATGCTTCAACATTTCTAGCGTCGAGCGAGCGAGGTGTCTTTTGAGGTACCCTTTTTTTATACATGGGTGAATGATTTTTTTTATTCTGGAGATACACAGTAATTTATATCACCTACCCTCATCCATTATTTGGGGTATGAGATAGAGAGGCTTTCATTTCCCTTGGCATTGACTATGCACGTTAGAGGTCGATATGACTTGTATGAAGTATCTAGAGGCTACGAGCTAGTGTTAGGGAAGCATCACACTTGGTGAGATTTCCTTTGTTTAAGAATATAGCCATATGAAACCATCCTTAGCATGGATTGGTTGTATTCAGTGTTGGATATTGTGGATTGATTCAGGAGGAAGGTTTTGTTCAATGATAATGATAGAGATCCAAAGGTTTTTTTTAGTAACAGAGAACCTCGTATGGGTCTAAGGTATGTTCCATCCTTGTCTTTCTTGATGACAGAGCTGATGCTGATCTTGTCAAAGGTTCAGCAATCGATGTTTCCTAGGGTTGTGTAAGAGTACCCTAATGTCTTTCTAGAAGAGGTTGTAGCATTACCCCTCAATGGGAGATTGAGTTTGGGATCTAGCTACAGCCAATCTTGTCTCCAATATCGATGTCTACTTATAAGATTTAGAATTTAAAATTGCGATGGATGTGAGTACAACTTGATGATCCATTGTAGTGGGGTTTTCTTTGGCCAAGTGTGTCACCTTGGGGTGCACTGGTTTTATTCTTGAAGAAGGATAATGGTAGTTTGCATATTTGTATCAATTATCATTTCTTGAACCAAGTGAAGGTGAATAATTGTTATCCTCTTCTGCGAATTGATGATTTATTCAATCAGTTTAAGGGTGAAAGTTGGTTATCGAAGAACGATATGTACTTCGGATTTCATCAAATGCGGATGAAGAATTAGGATATCCTAAAGACTGCTTTTCGTTGTTGTCATGGTAATTATGAGTTTGTTGTGATTTAGTTTGGCATGAAGAATGATCCATCTGTGTTCATGGGGTTGATGAACACAATGTTCTTAGACTTCTTTGATAAGTTCATGGTGGTTTTCATCGATTAAATCCTTGTGCACTTCTTGTTTGAAGAGGAGCATGAAGAGAATCTGTGTGCCATTTTTAGGGATCATCAACATGATAATCTATCCAGGAAGTTTTTTAAGTGTGTGTTATGTAATTGTTGGAACAAGAAAATGCGTCCCCAAAATTTTCCAAATGCTTACATACATGATCTAAGATCGTAGCCCATTTCTCAAGCTTCGATTTGGTATGTCGTAGGGCACGAACAGAGTTACGGATTAGGAGTTATGGACATTTGAAGTTGGGCTGGAAAACTGGTTCGTGAATCCCATTCGCGAAGCCCCCTCCACGATCGTGGAGCGTCGCCGTGAAGCAAGGAGGCAGGACGGCTCCGCGAACCCATTTGACGTTCACAACCCGCCACGAAGCAAGGAGGCAGGATGGCTCTGCGAACCCCTTTGATGTTCGCGATCTGCCGCGGAGCGAGCTCTGTCTTCGCGCCGAGCGAGCTCTGCTTCACGGCGCCTCTCCCTTATAAATACCCAGCTCACCCCCCTTTGACAGGGGGGTCACTCTGCCCCTTGGGCGGCCGATCTCCCGGTTCGCGGAGCTCTGCTTTCCTTTGCGAAGCGGCTCCGCAAGCCCATGCTCCACGAGCAGCTTCCTTCGCGTTGCTGCTTCGTGAGTCCATGCTCTGTGAGCAGCTTCCTTCGTGATGCTACTCCGTGAGTCCATTCTCCGTGAGACCCCATTTTCCACGAGCCCTTTTTACTCTGCGAAGCTACTTCGCGAAGACCTATCCTTTGCAAGGATCCTACCTTCGCACCCGCTGGTCCATACCGCGGAGGGTTGCGCCCCCGCTCGGGGTCCGTGTCGAGCTGCGGTCTCGGCCCTTCGGGCCCGTCCCTTTGCTACCATCACCGACCCCCATGAAAAATGGAGAGTTGCACCATGAACTTTTCGGGCCGCGACATCAGGATTTTCCATTGCGCCCTTATGCGCAGCCGCCTTCCACCTATGGGATACCATGATTTTAGATACTCCTCTGCACACCATGAAACACCTTAAGTCGACATATTCCTCTTCGTTTGTTTCTCATGTCGTGAGTTGAGATTCTCATCATCAATTCTCCGAGTACCTTGAGTCGAACCATTCCTCTGGCAACTCCTCCAAACCCTATCCCTTGGCTCTTATGCCATGTTGAACCAGAAAGGTCCATCCTTGTGTAAGTCCCAACACAAACCATTGCTAGTCACCTCATGCCTAACAGTCCTCTCTACATTACTATAAACTGTAGTGCACCCTATGTTCCAAATATAGGATGCCTCTTGCTCCAAATAAGAGATGTCTCTTGCTCCAAGCATAGGATGCCAATAGTCCTATCTACATGACTTTAAACTATAGTAATCCCTATATGACAGACATAGGATGTCTCTTACTCAATATTAGAGATGTCTTGTGCGTCAAGCATAAGATGCCAACATTCCTCTCTACATGACTATAAACTGTAGTTCACCCTGTGTTCCAAATATAGGATGCCTCTTGCTCCAAATAAGAGATGCTTCTTGCTCCAAGAATAGGATTCCAATAGTCCTATCTACATGACTTTAAACTGTTGTAATCCCTATATGACAGACATAGGATGCCTCTTACTCAATATAAGAGATGTCTTGTGCACCAAGCATAAGATGTCAACAGTCCTCTCTACATGACTATAAACTGTAGTGCACCCTATGTTCCAAATATAGGATGCCTCTTTCTCCAAATAAGAGATGTCTCTTGCTCCAAGCATAGGATGTCAATATTCCTATCTACATGACTTTAAACTGTAGTAATCCCTATATGACATACATATGATGCCTCTTACTCAATATAAGAGATGCATTGTGCGTCAAGCATAAGATGTCAACAGTCCTCTCTACATGACTATAAACTGTAGTGCACCCTATGTTCCAAATATAGGATGCCTCTTACTCCAAATAAGAGATGCCTTATGCTCCAAGCATAGGATGTCAATAGTCCTATCTACATGACTATAAACTGTAGTACACCCTATGTTCCAAACATAGGATGCCCCTTACTCTAAATAAGGGATGTCTTATGCTCCAAGCATGAGATGCCAATAGTCCTCTATACATGACTCTAAAGTGTAGTGTACCCTATGTTCCAAACATAGGACGCCTCTTACTCTAAACAATAGATGCCTTATGCTCAAAGCATAGGATGCCTAATGCCATGACTATAGTGGCGTAATTTCAAGATCACTGAAATACGTTCAAACATTCTATCACTCCCCCTCACACTTTGTGTGTCCTTCATTCAGGTCCTCATTCTCTTCCATGTCTAAAGGGACCCCCTAACGGCCTGGTCTCATGACGCATCGACTCACCTACCGTCCTAGGACAACTCCCCAAAAGACTTAGGACAACACTTTGAGTCAGGTCCTGTGTTTCGAACACGGTCAACATTCGACCCTCATTTGTTTGTCCCTATTTCAGGCTAATGCGATATGGATGTTGTGTTTCAAACACGGTCAACAGTTATCCTCCATTGTCACGCCACCCTCACCGCATTCCGAATGTTGTGAATGTGATTCACACTTTCCATTCCCCTTTGTTCGGACTAATTCCAATGTCGTTGGCATTATCCCTCTTGTGCACTAGCGCATAGGTGAAGGCCTCAACCCACCAGTGGGTTGGGATGCCCTCATGGCCAGACATGAGGAAGACGTTACGGGCAGCTTCCTTGCGTAAGCCCCATCCACCATTGTCGCTCCATAGCGGCACCCGGGCAGCTTCCTTGCGTAAGCCCCTTGCACCATTGCCACTCCATAGCGGCACTCGGGCAGCTTCCTTGTGTAAGACCCTTGCACCATTGCCACTCCATAGCGGCACCCGGCAGTATCCTCGTGTAAGCCCCATCCACCATAGTCGCTCCATAGAGGCACCTGGGAAGCTTCCTTGCATAAGCCCCTTGCAACATTGCCGCTCCATAGCGGCACCCGGGCAGCTTCCTTGCATAAGCCCCTTGCACCATTTCCGATCCATAGCGGCACCCGGGCAGCATCCTCGCGTAAGCCCCATCCACCATTGTCGCTCCATAGCGGCACCCGGGAAGCTTCCTTGCCTAAGCCCCTTGCACCATTGCTGCTCCATAGCGGTACCCGGGCAGCTTCCTTGCGTAAGCCCCATCCATCATTGTCGCTCCATAGCGGCACTTGGGCAGCTTCCTTGCATAAGCCCCTTGCACCATTGTCGCTCCATATCAGCACCCGGGCAGCTTCCTTGTGTAAGCACCTTGCACCATTGTCGCTCCATAGCGGCACCCGGGCAGCATCCTCGCATAAGCCCCATCCACCATTGCCGCTCCATAGCGGCACCCGGGCAGCTTCTTTGCGTAAGCCCCTTGCACCATTGCCACTCCATAGCGGCACCCAGGAAGCTTCCTTGCGTAAGCCTTTTGCACCATTGTCGCTCCATAGCGGCACCCGGGCAGCATCCTCATGTAATCCCCATCCACCATTGTCGCTTCATAGCGGCACCCGGTCATCTTCCTCACGTAAGCCTCATCCACCATTTCCGCTCCAAAGCGGCATCCGGGCAACATCCTCACGTAAGCCCCATCCATCATTGTCGCTCCTTAGCGGCACCCGAGCAGCTCCCTTGCATAAGCCCCATTCACCATTACTGCTCCAAAGAGGCATCCGGGCAGCTTCCTTGCGTAATCCCCATCCACAATTGTCGGTCCATAGCGGCACCCGGGCAGCTTCCTTGCATAAGCCCCTTGCACCATTATCGCTCCATAGCGGCACCTGGGCATCTTCCTTACATAAGCCCATTGCACCATTGTCGCTCCATAGCGGCACCCGGGCAGCATCCTCGCGTAATCCCCATCTACCATTGTCGCACCATAGCGGCACCTGAGCAGCTTCCTCACGTAATCCCCATACACCATTGCCGCTACAAAGCGGCATCCTGGTAGCTTTCTCGCGTAATCCCCATTCACCATTGTCGCTCCATAGTAGCACCCGAGCAGCTTCCTTGTTTAAGCCCCATTCACCATTGCCGCTCCATAGCGGCACCCGGGTAGCTTCCTTGCGTAAGCCCCATTCACCACCCTTCATGGACGCACCTTTGTGTTGTGATCATCAGGTTCTTGTTGTCTCTTTTTTCTCACACCGAGCATGACTCATGTGGGCTTAGAGAAAGCATCAACCATGACATCTTCTACGGGCAGCCTAGACTGTAAGCCCCAAACCACACCCACCACCTGAACTACGTGGTCTTTGATCCTTGTCTCCTAGATAAGGTACGTAGGAAGTCTCCCTGAGGTTCAAGCCCAACACTCGATCGCTCCAACCTCCTTCACGTCGGTTTTCCCACTCAACCTGAACTACGAGTTCTTTGATCCTTGCCAAGGCGAGGTACGTAGGAAACCTCCTTGAGGTTCAAGCCCACCACTCATTGGTTGTTTTGATCATCTTCACGTTGGTTCACCAACACCTCGGGTAGCCTAGAGTGTAAGCCCCACACACCACCTGAACTACGAGGTCTTTGATCCTTACTAAGGCAAGGTACGTAGGAAGCCTCCACGAGCTTCAAGCCCACCACCCATTGGTTGCTCCATCCCCCTTCACGTCGGTTCACCAACATCTTGGGCAGCCTAGAGTGTAATCCCCACACCACCTGAACTACGAGGTCTTTGATCCTTGTTAAGGAAAGGTACGTAGGAAGCCTCCACGAGGTTCAATCCCACCACTCATTGGTCATTCCAATCATATTCATGTCAGTTCACCAACACCTCAGGCAGCCTAGAGTGTAAGCCCCACACCCCACTTGAACTACATGGTCTTTGATCCTTGTCTCCTAGATAAGGTATGTAGGAAGCCTCCCTGAGGGTCAAGCCCAACACTCAGTCGCTCCGACCTCCTTCACGTCGGTTTGACCACTCAACCTGAACTACGAGGTCTTTGATCCTTTCCAAGGCGAGGTACGTAGGAATCCTCCCTGAGATTCAAGCCCACCACCCATTGGTCATTCTGATCATCTTCACGTCGGTTCACCAACACATCGGGAAACCTAGAGTGTAAGCCCCACACCCCACCTGAACTACGTGGTCTTTGATCCTTGTCTCTTAGATAAGGTGCATAGAAAGCCTCCCTGAGGTTCAAGCCCAACACTCTGTCGCTCCGACCTCCTTCACATCGGTTCTCCCACTCAACCTGAACTATGAGGTCTTTGATCCTTTCCAAGGCGAGGTACGTAGAAAGCCTCCATGAGGTTCAATCCCACCACCCATTGGTCGTTCCGATCATCTTCACGTCAGTTCACCAAAACCTCGGGAAGCCTAGAGTGTAATCCCCACACACCACCTGAACTACGAGGTCTTTGATCCATGCTAAGGCAAGGTACATAAGAAGCCTCCATGAGGTTCAAGCCCACCACCCATTGGTCGGTCCGACCCCCTTCACATCGGTTCACCAACATCTTGGGCAGCCTAGAGTGTAATCCCCACACCACCTGAACTACGAGGTCTTTGATCCTTGCTAAGGCAAGGTACGTAGGAAGCCTCCACGAGGTTCAAGACCACCACCCATTGGTCGTTCCGATCATCTTCACATCGGTTCACCAACACCTCGGGCAGCCTATAGTGTAAGCCCCACACCCCACCTGAACTACGTGATCTTTGATCCTTGTCTCCTAGATAAGGTACGTAGGAAGCCTCTCTGAGGTTCAATCCCAACACTCGGTCACTCCGACCTCCTTCACGTTGGTTCTCTCACTCAACCTGAACTACGAGGTCTTTGATCCTTGCCAAGGCGAGGTACATAGGAAGCCTCCCTGAGGTTCAAGCTCACCACCCATTGGTTGTTCCGATCATCTTCATGTCAGTTCACCAACACCTCGAGAATCCTAAAGTGTAAGCCCCACATCCCACCTGAACTACATGGTCTTTGATCCTTGTCTCCTAGATAAGGTACGTAGGAAGCCTCCCTAAGGTTCAAGCCCAACACTCGATCGCTCCGACCTCCTTCATGTCGGTTCGCCCACTCAACCTGAACTATGAGGTCTTTGATCCTTTCCAAGGCGAGGTACGTAGAAAGCCTCCTTGAGGTTCAAGCCCACCACCCATTGTTCATTCCGATCATCTTCACGTCGGTTCACCAACACCACGGGCAGTCTAGAGTGTAAGCCCCACACCCCACCTGAACTACGTAGTCTTTGATCTTTGCCAAGGCGAGGTATGTAGGAAGCCTCCCTGAGCTTCAAGTCCAACACCCCATTGGTTTCGACCACCTTCACGTCGGTTCCCACACCACCTTAACTACGTGGTCTTTGATCCTTGCCAAGGCAAGGTACATAGGAAGCCTCCCTAAGGTTCAATCCCACCATCTATCTGGGCCCCAGGTCCACTTTCACGTCGGTTCACCCCCGTCCAACATGACGTTAAATTGTGGACCTTAATCAGCGGTAAGTCGTTGTTCCCCCATTCAGCGGTAAGTTGTTGTCAACCTCATTTGGCGGTAAGCTGTTGAAGTCCCCCAATCGATGGTAATCCGTCGTCAGATGAACTACGTGGACTTTGATTCCCTACCACGAGGATATGTAGGAAGCCTCCATGAGGTTCAAGCTCAACACCCATGTCTCATCCTGATCTATCCATCAATCCCATGTGTTCCGGGAAGATCATGCCCCAACCCGGAGGTTCCACTTCCTCCGGGTCCCATCCATGCATCCATTCTCACGGGCTGCCTCCTCAGGTGTCTCATCGTCCCACCGAACTACACAGACTTTGATTCCCTGCCACGGGGATACGTAGGAAGTCTCTTCAAGGCTCAAGACCAACATCACCGTCGTCCTCATGTTAGTTCCATCTCATTCTCTCTCCACTTCATTCAACTCTCCATCATCTATCTTGGTTCTTACCCAGGTCGTGACATCCCGATGGGATCATGTTATCCACCTCCTCGCTGCTCCTAGCAACACTTGGGCCGCTATCCATGTGTAAGCCCCAGCATGTATTCGGGTTGTTGTCCTCTATGTACACCCTGTTTCATCACCCCTTCAAACTACATGGCTTTTGATCCCTGTCGTCTACATAGGGTACGTAGGAAACCTCTACGAGGTTCAATCTCATCCAAAGGTAAACCTTGGTGTTCCCCCACTTTGGGGTGCACTCTCTCTGATCTGCCCTCAGTGGTGTCCAGATCAGCAATTACGGTGTGACATCTCCCCTCCATGGGACGCACCACCTCGGATCTGTCCTCATTGGGCGTTCTAATCCATCCATCTTCCAGGTGTTCCCTCCTAGAGATGTACCAATATGATCCGTCTCTATGGGACATTCTGATCACTCTCATTTCGTCTCTACAAGACGTTATACGCGCGACATACCCCGTGTTAAACATGGGAAGCTGAGAAAACCTTTGAGACATGCCTCTAGCATAAGATACCCTGCGACTGATGTAGGATGCCTCGGGTTATGCGCCCTAGAGATGCCCTCTTATGAGGAAGAATACAGGTTCCACAATGTCCATGCATCCAGATATTCCCCAACATGGCTGATGTTACCATCTAATCCGACCAAAGGTTTCTACCATGTCAAGACCCCATGGAATGTCCTGACGGAAGTAGTGTAATTAACCGGCGTCCACAAAGATATAGCACCGGGAACGAGATTCACGAACCATGACTTAATCTTTAAGGGAGACCCGGACGAGGTGACGAGTTCTGAGGAGGAATCCATGGAAATAAGAACTGGCATCCCATCATCCTGTTTCGATCAAGGAGAAAACGTCCCTAAATAAGGAACGGATGTCACCCGCCTTTGGAAAGCGGGAATGTGGGGCAACAGTTGCGCGTCCTCACGGAAGGATGCGCGTGCCCCGGTGAAAGCGTCGGAAACAGTAATCATGGAGTTTGTTTCTTGGGGCATGTCATGTCCCAACAGGGAGTAACTGTGGATTTTTCAAAGATAGAAATTGTTGTGTCTTGAGAACCCCCAATAAAGTGGTAGAGGTGTGAAGTTTCCTTGGTCTTGTAGCCTATTATAGGAAGTTTGTAGCCGATTTATCTTGGTTTGAAACTCCTCTAATAGCATTGCCCAGAAAAGATCATGTATTCTTGTGGACTGACCAATGCCAGACAGCTTTTGAATACCTGAAGGAGAAGTTTTTCAGCACTCAAGTCCTTTGTTTTCCAGCAGAAGGAGTTCAGTTCGAGGTTTTCTATTAGACTTCATGTCTTGGGTTGGGCTATGTTATGATGTAGCAGGGATCAGTTTCATCTTATGGGTCTTGTTAGTTATGTCACCATGAGAGTAGTTATTCCACCCATGATCATTAGTTGGTTGTAGTTTTGTTTTCTTTGAAGTTTTGGTTACATTTCCACATTGATGAAATTTTTATAGTTTTTACTGACCACAAGAGCCTGATTCATGTTTTCTCCTAGTGTGACATAAACTTGCATCATCATCGATGGATGGAATGCTTACAGGATTATGACTTCGAGATTTTGTATACGCAAGGTAATTGTTATATCCAATGTGCTAAGAAGGAATCCACGTAGTGATGTTGTGCATGAATATAGGGATTCCTTGAGAGTGATGGATGAACTCTTAATGATGAATCTAGGTATGCGAGAGGTTTAAGGAAGTGATTATCTTTTCCAGATGATAGTGCAATCATCTTTGGTGTAGCACGTGGAGCAGTCCCAGTTGGGTAATTCTGAGGTGGAAGTCTAGAGAGGAGAGTTGTTTTTGGCGATGCCCCTAATGGTTGGTCTATGAATAAACAACATTGGGTATTATTCCAAGGAGAATTTTGGTTCCTTCAGTGATGCATGAGATGGTTCTATGTGACTCCCATAGCTCTACTTTGGAGGTACAACCCGGTGTGAAAATTATGTACCAATCCTTGAAGGTCGGTTTTGGTGGACTAGGTTGAATCGTTCTATTGTAGAGTTTTTTTCTCGATGTTTTGTCTGCCATAAGCTAAAGGTTGAGAACCTTGTTCCCAGTGGTTTTCCCTAATCATTGTATATCCCCTTGTAGAAGTGGGAGGACATCTTGATGGACTTTGTTACCAGTTTTCTTCGAGCTCATGAAGGTTAAGAAGTTATATGGGTGATAGTGGTTTGTTTCAAGAAATCATCCCACTTTATAGAAATCAGGGAGTCGAGATTAGTGTAGGTTTTGTCGAGGAAGTATCTGGAGGAGGTGGTGTGACTCCCCAGATTCCTGAGGATGGTCATATTTGATCGCAATCCTTATTTTAATTCCAAGTTGTGGAGAGGTATTCATCATTCTTTTGGATCTCAGTTATTCCTTAGCACTGCTTTTATTCCAAAAATAGAAAATTAGACAAAGCAGATCATCCAGACTCTTAAAGATATGTTGCGCTCTTATGTCTTAGATTATGGAGGTTCATTGATGAGGAACCTTCCCTCAGCAGAGTTTTATAACAATAATAGGTTCTAGTCCACCATTGGTAAGGCGTCATTTAAAGATTATCATGTCCAACCTTTTCAATCTCCATAGAGCTAAATTGGGGTCAGAGAGGTGGTAATTTCCAGGTCGTAACTTATATATAATATGATAGATATGGTTCTTTTAATTAATGAACAGATAAAGGCAGCATAGGAAAACTAGTAGAATGTGTTGTGCGGGTATTCAATTCCCTTGGTACATGTCTTGTGGTGGAACAGTGGCGTGGAGGAGAGTACATAGGAATGTGAGTCGTAAATGTACACTTGGTAACCCAAGCTGTTTGATATTTATGTTGTATATTATAACATTTATCTCTTGTGAATGTTGACCTTTTTGGATTATTATATGGTTCCCTCTTGTTTCTTGTTGTCAGTTTACTCTCATTTGAGAGGTATCTCTCCCAGGAGAGTTATTGTTATGTGGTTTTATGCTTGTTTCCTCAAATGAGGTGGTTAAGATCCTATGATGGTGAGATCCTTGAGAGGTATCTCACGGGGTAGTTTTTAAGAAGAACCCTTTTCGTTTTCTCTCTGGGTATGGTTTTAGATTCCTGAGGATGAGAATTTTTTGAGAGGTACCTAATGTAAGGTCACAAATCCATCTTTTCTGGCCTGTTGCATGTTTCTAAAGCCCTTGGTCCTTAAAGGAGGCCTAGAGCAGGTATGAAGGTATATGGATGCTAAAATCTTGAAGCAAAGAGGATTCACGACATGTAAGAGTTTCACATCGTGAATGTGAGGTTCGTGGATTAGTTAAAATCTTGATTCACATTCAGTTGAATTAGTTACATGGCTAGATAGGATACATGGATGAATCAGCTATGTGGAGACATCGGCTCTATGACCCATTGGCTACGTGGCTGGATTGGTTGTGTGGATGAATTGTCTATGTGGCTGGATTGGCTTTGCGAAGAGATCAACTATGTGAATTGGCTACATGGTTGGATTGCCTACGTGAATTGGCTACATGAAAATAGCTATGTGGGGATTTCAGCTAGGTGAGGAATTCAGCTACATAGGGATTTTGGCTATGTGGGGAATTCGACTACGTGAAATCATCCACCTGGAGATTTACACCGGTTTCATAAAACGGCCATGCAGTTCTTTAGGAAACACTAATCAAGGGACTTCAAAGGCCTTTTGTCAAAGATAATTATATCCTTTAATTTATGAGATGAACGATGTTGCCAATGCATTCTTACATGTATAGTTTAATTAGATCCTCAAAAGTTGGAATAAAATCTTTTATGATCTGGAAAACTCAATCGTCCTAAATCTGTCAACTCAGAAATGAAGGTTCTTTTTTTTCTCACCTTCTTGTGTTCTCTCCAGTTTGGAGGTTCCATAATTCTTCCCTTAGAGTTATGGAACCCTTTTTCTGATGGATCGAGTTCTCTAGTGTATTTACCTTCTTTAGTGCACCCCTTGTTTTGTGCAGTGAGTCACATGGAGATTCTTTCTTCCGGATAGGGAATTTGTTTTGTTATCCTATCTATATTCAATCGTAAGGTTGGCATGGCTTATCCCCTTGGGTGGAAATGGAATTTACCTAATGAAGATTGTACCAGATTATTAAATAATTAGATTGTGATCTCCTATCATTGCTTTTAACCATGATAATAGTTTTCCTCTATATTTTCTAGATAGAGTGTTATCGATGTTTTTCTTATGTAGAATTCTGTTATGCTCATTTTAGATTGTTTTATTTATGTAAAATTTTATTGAACGTAAATATGGAATTAATTGATAATTAATTGGATGGAGAAAAAAGAGGCATGTTTAACGAATCTGGGGTTTGATGTAATTTGATAATGATCAAATTGATATTGATCGCATATTTAATTGAATATGTAATTCCACGTGTTGATGGGATTTGATAAAGAATTTGAAGCATGTTGATTCTTCATGATGAAAATAATTAATGATATATTAATAAATTGGAATTCAATATTTCTTTTAAAATGAGAATGTATACTGGGAATCTTGTTTAAATTAATTGTATAATTAATATAGTAGCATGTCATATATTGATTCCTTAGTTTTCCCAAACTTTAAAAATATGAATAATGAATTTTTTAATTCAATATGGAATAATAATATGTTTTGTGATAAAGATAATTTCTAGGTTCTGAGTTTCCCATTTTCTCGAGAAGGCTGAGTTTCTTATGATTAAATCCATGAGAGATTGTTTGTGTGTAAAGGCTGGATGCCTTGTTTTAGGGCCTAGATTTCCATGCTGACTATGATTGTTTCTTTTTTCTTTGTGATTTGGTTTAGATGTGATCATCACTATGTGATGTGATATGAGGCAGGGAGTCCTAAATGTGTTATGAGCATCGGATGGAAAAGCCTTGGATGGATGATGTGATGGGACATGGAGGCCCAAATGATGTGGTAGGAATTGATGCATATAATGGAGATATGAATCGGGATATTCATGTGGGTATCTAGGATGGAACCTGAGATGATGGAATAGGTTGAATAAGGGTTTACCCATTGATGTGATGATGAGAGATAGGATGCTCTCTTATGAATTTGTTTAATGGACGATGGCCAGGTTTCTTGATTTATCTGCATTCCTTTCCCCGCTGCTTGAGGAAGATTAATGTTCTTGGTTGAATGTTTCCTCTTGATGTTAGCTTAGGATGGTTTTCCTAGAGTACATAGATTTTGGAATTATGTTGATAATGTTTAATAAATGACTTAACTCATTGGGTTTGTGTTGATGGAATGAAAATGTTAAAAAGATGTTAATCATGAGAAATTGTGGACTCGGTTTGGATTATTCCTGGAGGACATGGAATTGGCTTGATGGATAATAATGTAAGTGGATTAATGTTGTTAATTAATGGTTAATAAATTAATTAATAAAAGGAAATGGTAGAAAGAAAATAATGAATTTAATGTATTTCTTTAAATGTCTGAGTTCTTATAGTATATATAGTCTTAGTAATGGTAGATAGTAGTCCGAGTGATGTTACTTGTAGTTGAATCTAATACTAGGTTATGCCTAGAGTGTGGTTGTGAGCTATTGTAATGACCTGGATTTCCCTGAGACTTTCCTTTGCGAAAATCCAATGCTTGTAGTGTCCTTGGGGGTCGTAGTGATTTTGTTTCGGGAGTTAGCCAAAAATCCAGTTCACCAAACGGTTTCACCGAAATGGTGGCACTGAAATGGTAGCACACCGAAACGGTGGCACTGTAACAGTGCCAATGAAACAGTAGCACACTGAAACGGTGGAACCGTAATGGTAGCACCGAAATGGTAGCACACCAAAATGGTGGCACCGTAACGGTGGCACTAAAACGGTGTCACACCGAAACGGTGGCACCGTAAAGGTGACACTGTAAAGGTGGAACCGTGAAGGTGGCACCGTGATGGTGCACACCAAAACGGTGGCACCGTGACGGTGCCACACCGAAATGGCGGCACACCAAACAGTGTCTCACCCTTTTTTTTAGTTTCCCAAGTTTTCTCAGTTTTTCCCCTCTAACATCTTATTTGACGTAAACCGAGTTTCAAGCCTTGGGCGTTTTTAAGGGAATTTCAAAGGATATTAATTATATATTTAATATCCTAACATCCAGGGGTATTTTAGATACTCAAACCACATGATCTTGACCATGATCCCACATTAATGAATTTTGGAAACCGTTCTTCCTTTAATATAGGATCTGGATCTTCAAGGTCAGGATCTTCCCTTCCTAGTGTGTTTTCCGTTTCCCCTTGTTGCGGCTAGAGCCTTACTCCCTAGATGAGTCATGCACCTGTTCTAGTGCCCTCCTTCTCATCTTTCTTGTAATTTCATGATGCTCGTGTGATCCCCTGTTCTTGGCGCAAGGAGGAACTTCAATCCTTTGATCATCCAAGTAGAGATTTCTTCTATCTCACTTATTGTGCATCATACGGGGTGGGTATACTAATGATTCCTTGTAAGGAATGACTAAGTAATTTTCTTAAAATGAGAAATAAATAAGAAGTTATTTTGATCAAAAGAAAATAGGGGTAAATAAAATAACTGGCAGGGTGTGGCTTGATGTTTGATTCGCCTATTTTCTTTTGTTATTCTTGTTTCTTCTATGGTTGTTATGGTTGTATGCCTTCTTAAAATCATGGTCATTAGTGGTATTTGCTTACGCAACGGTGGTGTTCTATTTTGTTGAGATGCTTGAATAAATGGTTGTAACATGAAAATATGCTTAATCACGTATACCTGGTTAAATAAATAGATGTATCATAATCAAACATGTTCTATTATCACCCCAGATATTTAAATTGAAATTCAAGAACCCCTGTTGTTTAAATCTAAATGTATCATGTGTGATAGGTGTGGGTGTGTGTTGTGTTCTGTTGGGTTTTTTGACTTTGTGTGGGTTGTGTGGTGCTGCTGTTGGGAGCACCGTTATGGGTACAGAGGTGGATGGGGGAGTTAGTTCTGTGAGAAGGGTATAGTATGGGTGCGCGCAGTGGGGATGTGGGTAAATGGTAGTTATTGTGGGTTTGGTGTGTGGGGTGATACAGAGGGTGTTTTGGTATCCCAATTTGAGAGACTGATTGATTGTGGAATGGATGGATTTGTAGGCAGTGGGACTGCCTTTGTTTGTGTTGTGGTCGCGGAGCAATGTTGGGTAGTGGGACTGTGGGGTGGTTATGAACTTGTTATGCAGTGGGACTCCATATGGGAATTGTTTGGGCAGTGGGACTGCGGGGTGGTTATGAACTTGTTATGCAGTGGGACTGCATCTGGAAATTGTTTGGGTTGCGGGGCTATAGGGATGGGTTGTGAGAGAAGGATTGTACGGTATAATTTTGAAGAATGATAGTTGGTGATGGATGAACAGGTGTCTATAATGAATGGGGGTTTGTGCGGTGGACTGTAAATCTATTTTTGTGATGCTGAGTAGTGGGACTACAGTTTGGTTTTGCTTGTTGTTTTTGATACAGTAATGGTCGGTAGTTTCCCGGTAGTGTTGGAATAGATTAAAGTGATTACCTTAAATAAATGAATGGCATGTGGTTAAATAAAAAGGGGTTGGGTTATTCTTTGGAAGTAGTTGTTGTGTGGTTGTGCATATAGGGGTAGCAACAAAAGTGGTATTGGTGGGTTTGTTTGTTTGTTTGTTTGAAACTCATAGGTTGGGATAAGTGTTTGATTACCTATATATATAAATTTTAGTTCCTTGTGATTTGTATACGCACCCCACCCTTGTTTATCACCATGTTCTGAACACCCTCATTTCATGGGGAAGGGTGTCTTTCCCAACATCCTGATGGGAGGATGGATGGCTGGTTACTGACTTTCTTCCTCGCACCCTCTTCTGGGTTCTTACTGCTCGGGCATATTCGAGAAGGCTGTAATGGCTTGAGGCTTACTATAGTCCAAGATCCTTCGGGCAAGGGTTTGTTTTGGATGAGAGGCCTAGGTGTTTACGGGCCAGTATTTTTTTCACAAGTGTCTTTGAGATGAGGCTCAGGTGTCTTCGGGCGAGAGGCGTGGTTGTTGTGGCCCAGGTGTCGTGGGTGGGATGTGTGGTATGGATGTGGCCCAGGTGTGTGTGGGCAGGTTGTTGTAGTGGAACTGTGTATGGGAAGAGTGGTAGCATCAAGACATTAGCCATTAAGAATGAGAAGTTAACCAGTAGGAAAGCGGTGCAGGGTACCCAAAGGTCGATGTGCTTATACTACTACTTTACTTGACTTGCGTTATTTGGTGAGTGTGTCTTGGTGAGGCTGGGTTGGTTAGTACTTCATGGTAGGTGTTTGAGGTTCTGTTATTTTCTCACAGGGGAATTAGTATGTTCCCCTACTTGTACAAGGGTGGCTTTAGTTTCCCTATTGAGTATACTTGTATTATCACCCTACATATATAAAACTGTTTTTAGGTTTCCAAGAGGACTTTGAGGACCGTTCTGGACTTTGCTAACTCGGACGTCGGTATTAGTTGTTGTTTCTGCTTAAACTCTTATTTTGGTACTTTAATTTGGAGATTTCGTTGTACTTTGTATCAGCTTTACTTTTGAACATGCATTTGGGAATGGATTTTGGATTTACTTTTACTTTTATTATTTGGATTTTTTTGGGATTTACCATCTTATCTCCCTATATTTTTTTATAAAAAAGTCAATGTCTTCCATTTTTATGTGAGATTCTATACCCTTGGTGTTGGTCACCACTCCGGGGCCTATTGAAGGCAGGACTAGAGGGGTCATTATCTCTCCTTCATCTTGAAGAAGGAAGGGTCTGGCAGTTTTTTGTCCTTTCCCTTATCTTGAAGAAGACGGTTCGTGAAAAAATGGTATAAAAGGGAGAGGTTCTTGAGGGATAGGATGGAGTTTAGAGTTAGGCATAGTGATAATTGCATGGTCAGGGAGGCGGTCGACGGCTGAGGGGCAGAGGAGCTGGGAATGGGCAGTTGCACTCCACATAGGCAGCAGTTCCAGTAGGACCGGAGGTCGTTTGAGGTATGATCGGTCTGTTTAATACCCTTGTGTGTGATTTATTTGATTCAAGAGCTTTTCACTCCTTTTTTGCACTCAGTATAGCTCATTCTCTCGGTCTAGACGTAGAGAGACATTCCATGCCCCTGGTGTTAAGTATTCCAATTAGAGATCTGACCAATTTACTTGATGTTTTTTGGGGATGTAGACTGATGTTGGGGCCACATCAGTATAATGGGGATCTTCTTCTTCTATAGATGCATCCATATGATGTCATCCTAGGCATTGACTGGTTTCTTTCTGTACACGCCGTTATCAACTACTTCCGGAGAAGATTCGTGTTCTCATATATGGGTGGCCAGCACATTGCTTTCGTTGGTAAGCGAAGTTTTTGGGTGGGTATCCGGCGTGTAGAGCCTCTTCTTTCCTTGTTAATCGAGTTGTCAGTGGAATAAGCAGACACATATATGGTGGAAGTTCTGGGGGTTTTCAACGAATTCCTAAATTTCTTCCCTGAAGAGGTTGTGACTCTACCCCCTAGATGTGACATTGAGTTTGAAATAGACTTACAACCCAGTGCCAGTATGATTTCGTTGGCTCCCTATCGGATGGAACCTTCTGAGTTGTGGGAGTTGCGAATTCAGGTTGATGACCGGATGAAGAAGGGTTTTATCTAGCCAAGTGTGTCATCATGGGGTGCTCCGGTCATGTTCGCAAAGAAGGCAGACGGTGGCCTAAGACTGTGTATAGACTAATGGAGAGTGAATCAAATGACGGTCAAGAACCGTTACCCCCTCCCGAGAATAGAAGATCTTTTCAACCAGTTGAAGGGAGCAGGTTAGTTCTCTAAGATCGATCTATAGTCTGGATATCACCAGTTGAGGGTGAAGGAGGGAGACATCCCGAAGACTGCTTTTAGGTGTAGGTATAGGCACTTTGAGTTTCTGGTCATGTCGTTCGGCATTACGAACACACCAATTGTGTTCATGGGGCTCGTGAACTCTATTTTCCATGAGTACCTGGACTAGTTCATCGTCGTGTTCATCGACGACATCATGATCTACTCAAGGTCATAGGAGGAGCACATCGAGCATCTAAGGACAGACTTAGAGGTCCTCTGACACAACCAGCTCTACATAAAGTTGTCCAAGTGCAAGTTTTGGACACGGGAGGTGCACTTCCTTGGACACGTGGTGTCCCAGCAGGGGACAGTAGTGGACGCATCAAAGGTATAAGTGGTTATTTATTGGGCAGCACCCAAGAACGTGGCAGAGGATCATAGTTTCCTAGGTCTGGCAGGCTATTACCAGAGGTTCATACCCGAATTCTCTCGAGTTGCAGCTCTGTTGACAGCTTTGACCAGAAAAGGTCAGGCCTTCATGTCAAGTGAGCAGTGTCATGCAGCCTTCAGCTATCTGAAAGGGAAGTTAGTCAGTGCTCCAGTGATCAAGTTTCCAAAGGAAGGGGTGTTGTTCGAGGTGATCTCTGACGCTTCCAGTCTAGGCTTGGGGTGTGTGTTGATATAGCAGTGGGGAGTAATCTCTTATAGGTCTAGGCAGCTACGTCCTCACGAACATAACTATGCCACTCATGACCTGGAGCTTACAGCGTTCGTGTTCGCGCTGAAGTTATGGCAGCATTATCTCGTCGGGGAGCGCTTTGTGGTCTTCACAGATCATAAGAGCTTGAGGTATATTTTTTCAGCGAGACTTGAACCTGCGACAGTAGATGTGGATAGAGTTTCTCTAGGACTGTGACTTTGAGATCTCTTACACCTCAAGAAAGGGGAACTTTGTGGTCGATGCTTTGAGCAGGAAGTTACAGAAGGAGGTGGTTCGGGAATCCACGAATGCTTAGAAGGTAATGGAGGAGTTGGTCGCGTTGCACCTGGATGCTGGGGAGGACAGTGGCAGGGGATGTCTGTTTCATATGAAAATGCAGTCTTCCTTGATGCGGCAGGTGGAGGAGTCTCAATGGGGAGACTTAGAGGCTGAAGTGATGTGTGATCGCGTTGTCCAGGGTGATGCTCCGGAAGGATGGTCAGAGGGTGGTAAAAATCAGATGTTGTTTCGTGGGAAGTTTGTTGTCCCAGTAACAATGTGTGAGGGAGTTCTCTGTGAGTTCCATATCTCACCCCTTATGGTACATCTAGGAGTTTCCAAAATGTACTAAGTCCTGAGAGAATAGTTTTGGTGGCTCGGGGTAAAGCGGGCAGTGGCGGAGTTTGTGGAAAAGTGCCTAGTGTGTTGGTAGGTGAAGGTTGAGCACTATGTTCTCGGCGATCTGTTGCATCCCTTAGATATTCCCAAGTGGAAGTGGGATAACATCTCAATGGATTTCGTCACAAGACTACCCAGGGATCAGGGAGGTTGTGATGTTATCTGGGTAGTGGTGGATTTATTGACAAAATTATCTCACTTCTTAGCGATCAAGGAGTCTAGCGCAGTGGATTCCATAGCACAAAGTTATGTAGGTGAAGTGGTGTGGCTGCATGGAGTTCCAAGATCCATCGTCGCAAATCGAGATGCACAGTTTACCTCATGAGTCTGTAAGGGATTACAGTATGATTTTGACACCTAGTTATGCCTTAGCACTGCTTTCCACCCTCAGACGGATGGGCAGATAGAGAGAATCATCCAGATGTTGGAGGATATGTTGCGAGCATATGTTCTGGACTTCATAGGATCGTGGGTATGACACTTGCCTCTAGTAGAGTTTGATTACAATAATAGTCATCACTCTACCATTGGCATAGAACCATTTGAAGCCTTGTACAGAAGACCGTTTCGTTCACCCGTATGTTGGACAGAAGTTGGGGAGGCAGGCGTTCTTGGCCCAGAGGTGGTGTAGAGCACGACGGAGAAGGTTCAGCTTGTGCGTGAGAGGATGAAGGCGGCTCAAGACCGGCAGAAGTCATATGTCGATCATAGGAGGATTCCCTTGGAGTTTGAGGTTAGGGACCATGTTTTCTTAAAGGTTTCCCCTCGATGTGGGAAGTGGAGGTTTGGCAGAGGAAGAAAGTTTTCTTCCAGGTTCATCGGACCTTTCGAGGTGTTGGGACGATTTGGCGACGTGGCATATCAGCTGGTGTTTCCACCACGGTTGGAGAGGATCCACGACGTCTTCCATGTCTCTCAGATCCGTCGGTATCTACACGATGACTCCCACATCATTAAGTGGGGAGAGTTGGATATCAATAATGACACGACGTTCATGGAACAGCTAGTAAAGAAACAAGGATCGTGAGGAGAAAGTGCTTCATGGATGGACCATTCCTTTGGTTCTTGTGATCTGGAGGCATGGTGGCCTCGAGGAGAGTACTTGGGAATATGAGGCATATATGTGTGCCCTATACCCAGAGCTATTCTGATTTTTGCTTCTGTATTTTACTTTTGTGATTTGACTTGTGATGTAATGCTTGACCCTGTTTGTTGTAAGATGAGATGATTCCTCGTTCTCTGAATGTGTGTGAAAATTCCTGACTGTGGGGAGGGGAGAACCTGGTCCCTAATCAAGATGCATTAATGTGGATGTGATTGAACCCGTTCAGGTGAGTCGGTGCTACCCAAAGTGGATAGTATCTTGACATGGAGGAAGGAGCTCCCTAAAACCATGTGTCTAGACAGTGCGACCTTTGGTGTTGTTCGGTTGCTTGGGGAAGTGGAGGCTTAGTGTTTCTCTAGTTTTTTAGGAGATAGATATCAAGGAGGCATTCTCGGATGCCGAGGTTTTCTCTCCAGTTTTCGAACAACGCATGGTGGTTTGTCCCTAAAAGGTATCTTACGGGGTGTTTGTTCGGACCCCTCTCCTTTCTGATCTTGGTTTTAAATTCTCGGGGATGAGAATAGTTTGATAGGTATCTGATGTAATGACCCAGATTTCCCTGAGTCTTTCCTTTGTGAAAATCTGATGCTTGTGGTGTCCTTGGGGGTCGTAGTGGTTTTGTTTCGGGGGTTAGCCAAAAATCTTGTTCACCAAACAATTTCACCAAAACAGTGGCACCAAAATGATAGCACATCGAAACTATGGCACCATAACAGTGGCACCGAAATGGTATCACACCAAAGTGGTGGCACTTTAATGGTGGCACCGAAATGGTAACACACCGAAACGGTGGCACCATAATGGTGGAACTGAAACAGTGGCACGGTGACGGTGCCACACTGAAACGGTGTCATCGTGATGGTGCCACACTGAAATGGTGGCACACCAAATGGTGTCTCACCCTTTGTTTTTTTCCAATTTCCCGAGTTTTCCCTGTTTTGCCCATCTAACACCTTATTTGACGTAAACCGAGTTTCAAGCCTTCCTTGGGCGTTTTTAAGGGTGTTTTAAACGATATTAATTATATATTTAATATCCTAACATCTCAGGGGATTTGAGATACTCAAACCGCGTGATCTTGACCACGATCCCACGTTAATGACTTTTGGAAACCGTTCTTCCTTTAATATAGGATCTGGCTCTTCAAAGTTGGGATCTTCCCTTCCTAGTGTGTTTTCCATTTCCCCTTGGTGCGCCTAGATCCTTCCTCCCTAGATGAGTTGTGCGCCTATGCTAGAGCCCCCCTACTCAGCTTTCTTGGAGTTTCCTACTGCTCGTGTGATCCCCTGTTCTTGGTTCAAGGAGGAACTTTGATCCTTTGATCATCCAAGTAGGGATTTCTTATGTCTCTCTTATTGTGCATTATGCGGGGTGGGTATACTAATGATTCCTTGTGAGGAACGGCTGATTACTTTTCTTAAAATGAGAAATAAATAAGAAGTGATTTTGATCAAAAGAAAATAGGGGTAAATAAAATAACGGGCAGGTTGTGGCTTGATGTTTGATTCACATGTTTTATTTTGTTATTTTTGTTTCTTCTATGGTTTTTGTGGTTGTATGCCTTCTAAAAAACATGGTCGTTGGTGGTATTTTCTTGCACACCGGTGATGTTCTGTTTTGTTGAGATGCTTGAATAAATGGATGTAACATGAAAATCTTCTTAATCACGTATACTTGGTTAAATAAATGGATGCCCCAGGATCAAACATGTTTTGTGATCACCCCAGTTATTTAAAGTGAAATTCAAAAACCCCTATTGGTTAAATCTAAATGTATCATATGTGATAGGTGAGGGTGTGTGTTGTGTTCTGTTGGGTTTTGTGACTTTGTGTGGGTTGTGTGGTGCTGCTATTGGGAGGACCATTATGGGTACAAAGGTGGACAGGGGAGTTAGTTCTGTGAGAAGGGTGTGGTATGTGCGTGTACAGCGGGGCTGTGGGTAAATGGTAGTTTCCATGGGTTTGGTGTGTTGGGTGGTACAGGGGGTGTGTTGGTATCTTAGTTTGATAGACTAATTGATTGTGGAATGGATGGACTTGTAGGTAGTGGGACTGCCTTTGTTTCTGTTGTGGTCGCAGAGCGATGTTGGGCAGTGGGATTTCAGGGTGGTTATGAACTTGTTATGCAGTGGGACTGCATTTGGGAATTGTTTGGGCAGCGGGGTTGTAGGGATGGGTTGTGAGAGAAGGATTGTGTGGTATAATTTTAAAGAATGATAGTTGGTGATGGATGAACAGGTGTCTAGGAAGAATGGGGGTTTGTGCGGTGGACTGTAAATCTGGTTTTGTGTTGTTGAGTAGTGGGAATGTAATTTGGTTTTGCTTGTTGTTTTTTATACGGTTATGGCCGGTAGTTGCCCGGCAATGCTGGAATAGATTAAGGTGAATCCCTTAAATAAATGAATGTCATTTAGTTAAATAAAAAGGGGTTGGGTTATACTTTGGCAGTAGCTTTTGTGTGGTTTTGCATATAGGGGTAGTGGCAAAAGTGGTACTGGTGGGTTTGTTTGTTTGTTTGTTTGAAAATCATAGGTTGGGCTGATTTTTTTATTACCGATATGTATAAATTTTAGTTCCTTGTGATTTGTATATGTACCCCACTCTTTTTGAGCACCATGTTCCGAACACCCCCATTTCATGGGGGAGGGTGTCTTTCCCAACATCCTGATGGGAGGATGGGTGGATGGTTACTGACTTTCTTCCTCGCACCCTCTTCTGGGTTCTTACTACTCGAGCATATCCGGGCAGGCTGTAATGGATTAAGTCTTAACATATTCCATGATCCTTTGGGCAAGGGTTTGTTTTAGATGAGAGGCCTAGGTGTTTACGGGCCAGGATTGTTTTCCAAAGTGTCTTCGGGATGAGGCCCAGGTGTCTTCGGGCGAAAGGCGTGGTTGTTGTGGCTCAGGTGTCTACGGGTGGGATGTGTGGTATGGATATGGCTCAGGTGTGTATGGGAAGGTTATGACAGTGGTACTACATATGGGAAGAGTGGTAGAGTCAAGACGTTAGCCGTTAGGAATGATCAGTTAACGAGTAGGAAAGCGGTGCGGGGTACCCAAATGTCGATGTGCTTATACTACTATTTTACTTAACTTGCGTTATTTAGTGAGTGTGTCTTAGTGAGGCTGGGCTGGTTAGTACTTCTTGGTAGGTGCTTGAGGTTCTTCTGTTTTTTCATAGGGGCATTTGTATGTTCCCCCACTTGTGCACGGGTAGCTTTAGTTTCCCTACTGATTATACTTGTATGCTCACCCTACGTATATAAAACTGTTTTCAGGTTTCCAGGACTTTGAGGACCATGTTGTACTTTACTAGATTAGGCATCGAGATTAGTTGTTGTTGTTGCATAGACTATTTTCTTTTGGTACTTTACTTTGGATTTTTCATTGTACTTTGTATCAGTTTTACTTTTGAACATGCATGTGGGAATGGATTTTGGCTTTACTTTTACTTTTAGTATTTGGAGTTGTTTGGGATTTACCATCTTATCTCTCAATCTTGTTCTATAAAAAGGGTAATGTCTTCCATTTTGTGTGAGATTATATACCCTTGGTGCTAGCCGCCACTCAGGGGCCTATTAAAGGTGGGACTCGGGGAGGTCATTATCTCTCCTTTATCTTGAAGAAGGAAGGGTGTGGTAGTTTTTTGTCCCTTCCATCATCTTGAAGAAGGCGGGTCGTGACAGTTATATTATATCTTATGTATTTTATGATTTCATATGCTACCACACCCCTGATGGTTAGGGTGACTAACACCCAACAGAATCTGAGAAGGTGTTTTCCCCAACATTATGGTGGGAGGTGGATGGCTGACTACCCCCTCTTACCCCACTCTTTTCTCTTGATAGTTACTTGTATTGGTATACACAACGATTAGTTTTCCCATATATGTGTGTAGAGAGCTATGATGGAACTTGGTTATTTCAAACACATGTATCTCTAGATATAGCATCCAAAGGATTGTTATATGTACAATCTGTATAGGCAGTGATGGCTTGAGGTTCCTTAATTGGTGTATGTGATGTGATGGCTTGATGTATGATATTGATCATAAGAAATTATATGATATTGATTCAATATGATATTGATTAAAAAGAAATTATATGAATTAAATATCACTAAAGAAAACTTATGTAACTTTGAATAATATTTAAAAGATAATGGGACTATTAAATTACTTAATTTGTTGAGAAGAAATTAATTTTTTACAAAAATCGGTATTTTTTACTATTCACTAAAAAATCAATATTTTCCAAAAAATCCCAAAATTTCACCTAAAGTTAGATTTTGTATGATGATTTCAAAATTTAATTTCATTTCATCAAATAAATTTTCTAAAATCAATAAAAATTAATTATAATATTTTTCCATAAAAATATATATAAATTATTTTTGAAGAAAACATTTTTTTGGAGAATAAAATCACTTCACTAAAAATTGATTGATTATTTACCAAGTAATTATCAATAAATCAATATTAATTAGTAAATATATATATATCCTAAATTGATTAAAATTATTCATACATGCCACCTTAATGTCTAGGTTATAACGATCATATATTTTTTGAGTAATTTGAGTTGGGTGTTGTGTGTTTCGCAAGCTTTCAAAGATTTAATTTATCTAAATTGAAATATATCATAAATACTTTTGGTGTTTCCTTCTCTCATATGATCAGTGTTTCATTTCATATATTTTATCGATCATGAAGATCCTCTTTTAAAATAGTAAGGCGTTACATCCTCCCCTCGTTAATAAATTACGTCCTCGCAATTTGAATTTGATCTATTTAATTAAAGGTTTGAAATTTGAAAAAACTTTTATTGAAAACCTACATCATAAAAAGAGTTAATAAGACATCCTCTTGATTAGAGAGAAATGGATGTACGAAGGTAATTTAGAATAACACATAACTAGGTTTCCATGTATGAGAACATTGTTGGTTAATGAATATTTTGGACATGGAAGAAAAGTGTAAATAATACGGAGAGTGATATAGGTAATTGATCACAATAAAGTGAATGATCAATGGAAAATTAAGAAGCTAAAAACCATAAATATGTGATGAGTTAAAATGTCATTTATTTCATCAGATATGATTGTAATAGGAAAACATTTTTGTTTCAAGATCTTTTTCCAAGAGGTGGGGAATTCCATACCGTCTAGACTAAGAACATAAGAAAATATATTTACTTGATAAGTTGAATTTCAATATTTAATCAATTTCCACCAAAATTGCATCTTTGACTCCAAATGATGAGTATTCAAGATAAATTTTTCATTTGTAAAGCACCAATATCAACTTTTAAAGAATCACATAACCATAAAAGGGATGATAATTTGTTCCACCTTCCATTAGATATTAACCAAAACCAAAATGGTTAGTACAAGGAAAGATAATTCCCAAATGAGTAAACTTTCATATGATGAAACAATATATTAATTTCCAAAACTAAATAGTAATTCTCAATGTTCAATCTAAATCATTACATTAATAAATAACCCTATATCCCAAATAATATTAGCCAACGAGCCCGTACCCGAGTGGTAAGGGCTCATGCTTAGCATCCAAGAGACCCAGGTTCAAAACCGGGTGGAGGCGAATTTCCGGGTACTGTAGCAGTACTGTAGTAGTACTGTAGCAGGTACTATAGTAGCCATAACTATTCACCCGATTTGGGCCTTCGGGCCACCGGTTTGGGCCTCGGGTCTCACAGGGCCTTCAGGTCGTCAAAGGCCTTCGGGCCACAGTGCCTTCGGGCCACAAAGACCATGGAGTAGCTCAGTTCACACAGATCAGGCCCCAGAAGAGGATCAGAGCAACAATAGCAGTCATCAGACGCAGAGCTAACCAGATTGTCAGAATGAGAGGGTATGACAACCACCATCGGAACCAGGCATCGTGCAGCTTTGTACGGGTCAATGCTAGTCGATCAGCAATTCAAGGTGGGGAGCTAAGACGATCAATGATGCAGACGCTAGGGAGGGACAACTCTGTGGGTTGGGCCTACGGGTCATGTATTGGGCATAGTATGCCTCTGGGCCTTCGAGTCATGTATTGCGGGTCATGTCGGACCTTGTGCCTTGGGCCTACGGGTCATGTACGGGTTCCCCTTCATCCCTTAAAAAGGGGGATTATCTATAATAAAATAAAAATGAAGGCTTTTGGGCCATTCGGGCTAAATAATATCAAATGTTATCTCATACCTTTCGGCTTACAAGCCCGAAAATATAGCGATATTCTTCTGAAATAACATTAATCACTTAGTTGCAAAATCAATTTTCAATAACATGGTTATCTATACGATAAAACATGTGTTCCGATAATTACCTTAAAATCCAAAATCATATAAACCCTAAAGGTTATAAATAGCTTAAAACTTATTCCCAAAAAAGTAAGCGCATACATCACATTAAACCAAAGCATTAAATATACTTCGGCATAATTAAACATCTCCTAAAATGTCATTAATCACTTTAAGATCTCATCACATAAAACCTAAAATGGGGTATCTATGACATTGAACTTATGATTAACCTTAAACCTGTAAAACCATGATGGAATCCATAACTATTGAGATAACCTCACATGTAAATATCATAATCTCCAAAGTTATCCAAACTCAGCTTTGATACCAACTATAGTAGCCCCGAGCACACGGTCTTGAATCCCATGCTGAAAACATGATCTTTACATTCATGGATTGATATCGAAAAATGTGACCCAATTTTTTTCATCCAAAACATACAACATCCAAAGGAAATATTAGATCACTTACATACCCATGGACCTTTTAGGTTTAGAATTTTTGAGAATTAGGATAAAATCATACATAAACAATACCCATGAGTTAGAGGGGTTATTTTTTCCCACTATACCCAGCTTTTCATATTCCATATTATGTCTTCAACATCTCCCACAAACTTCATCACATTAGAAATCATTCTAGACACAAATAATTTAGTCATAATTCTTCTTAACTTTGGGAAAAGGAAACATAAGATAGGTGAGCTCAAATTCTCGATAAGGGTAATCATCAGCATTAACAATTGAATGTAATTAGTGAAAATAAGAAGAGAATATGGGTATGATGACATAATCAATGTGCATGAGTATAACATAAGAATATTGATACCCATCAATACATGGATCACCGAACATGAAAATAGGTAATAAGGCTTTAACAAAGGCAGGAGTTATCAAAATCAATAATAATGATCCATGTGATATCAATCTTGATCAAAGAAAACATTTACATCTCATAACAAGCTTAAGAAAACATAATGGTATCATAGAACATCATATTCATAAACCCTTATAGAAACCATAAAAACCAATTACAAATGGAATAATCATACGGTCAACTTTCATCTTCAGAGTACTTAATGCACTGGAGCACTATCTAGGTGCACCAATCGTATAAGCTATATTAGGCTCACTAGGTGCTATATGGGCACATCCATCGTATAATAATGTCTAATAAATATAAATAAATTACATAGAGCTCACATTTCATCATAAAACTCATAAAAACAATCTTTATTGACCTATGGAAGAGAAATGGGTTTCATGAATATCTCTTTGAAATGTGATTATCTCGTGGAAAATAAACGAGTTCTATGAAAATCTCTTTAAAACATGATTAACTCATGGAAAAGAAACGAGTTTCATGAAAATCTCTTTCAAAAAATCATAATCCATTCAGAGAAAGAATGAGGTTGGTATCAATAAAAAATATCCCTTGTTTGGTATAAGAAACAACAAGGTTTGTTGATGTTGAAGAATGGAAAACACATTAGAAGATCATTTAAATAATTCTTGAGTAAAATAAAATTTTCACATTGTAAATCACATTTCAAAAAAACACATAAAATATTCTGAAAATTCATATCATTGAAAATAACCTTTCATACTTGTAAAGTAAGCATCAAATAAAATAATGGACATAATAGTGGGAAAATCCCTTCAAGTTTTAAATGATAAAAATAAACATTCTTTTCAAACATTTTATAATGGGAGTCAAAAGTGACCCATTTGGAAAATGTTATGAAATTTTCTTTTTAAAACCAATTTAAAGAAGTTCAAATACCATTTAAAATAGATTTATAAAATCATTTAAGTTCATAATATTATATCATTGAAATAATTTTAGAAAACATAGACATGGAAGAGAAAGATAACCGATCTAAAAGAAAATATAAGATCGGTATCACTTAAAAATGACATTCATGATATTTCTTTAATAAATAAGGGAGGAAATAGAAATAAAACATGTTAACCGCATTAATAACCAATGGAGAATAATGATATGTGGTTCAAGAAAATAATAGAATATGGTTTCAACACAAGGAACCTTGAACGCAAACAATCCCGAAAAGAAAGGAGATAGTAACACAAAGCTTTTTCCATTTTGTAACTCTTCAATCGTAAACCCCATGAAAAAATGACTTCAAATGATACTTTAAATATCATGAAAATAAGGAGATTCATGATATAACATTTCAAAATTGAAATATATAAACCTTATAAAAGGCGATAGGTGTAGATGTCCCAATGAAAGGAATATGGAATGATTAACCCTTATAATGATCGTATCACTGGATTAAGAGTTAATCAATGGAGAGATTATGTGTAACAAATTTAAATCCACAAAAACAAGTGAAAATATAGAATAAAAAAATAAAATATAAATTCACACATAATCATTGATGAGAGCAGTTTATCACGAACCACTATTCATTTAAATTCTTATTATCCTAAGAATGCACCATAGTGGAATGCCCTAGGGTCGATCACAAGGAGGCCGCTCACAACACACATATTTTTCTATTATCACTATTATAAATCTGCCTAATATAAAACTAATAAACTAATATATATATATATATAGGGAGTTTTAAATTCATGAAATATTATATATATATATATGAAAACACAAAACATAACGAAAAATAAGAAACACACAAAGATGTTAGCAGAAGAATCGTTGTCATTCTTGGGAGATTGTGGTGATGAAATCATTGTTCTTTAAAGAAAATTTATTCTCAATATTCTACTCAATGTTGAGATCAACTCTATCAGTCAACATCTTCCCGTGAAATGTTATTATCTCACACCGACCCTCCACATGCAAGATAATACTCACTCACATCATCACCACAATGCTACTCCACCTTGGATGCAACATTACGACGATAAAGGAGAAGAAAAGATTATAACGGGGAGAAAAACTCAATAATAGTGAAAGTGGGGTGAACCCTGCACCAAACCCATTTCACCGCTATTCAAGTTCTCAGAATAAAATAAAGAGAAACATTTAAGCACAATAAACTCAAGAACCGCCACTACCCCCTCGAACAACAATGAGAGTTAGTTCTCCACTTACATGGAGATTAGAAGGATCACGGTGGGGACACACAAAATAGAAAATAAAAGAGAAGTGAAATGAATAGAAGAAGAATAAATGAGCTAATATATAATGAAAATATAAAGAACTATTACAAAAACTAAAATACATCTTTCCCCCTTGAAATGGCTATCCTTGTAAGAGATAGAAGAGATGACAATTTATAGAGAAAATTTGTGGGAAAATTTGGCTCCAATTCTGTCCTCTGGATTGATCTGTGCTTTATCCTCATTTAATAACAGAATTAGGTAATGGTGTCTTCTACAAAGTTTTTCCCCAGCTTTATCCGCGTTCACCATGAAAATTTTAGCAAGATTGGGCTTCAGATGTAGTAGTTATGGCTGATTTACTCAGAGAATTTAATTCTGTCCAGGTGACCCTTCATATTCCACTTTTCCGACTTCCCGCGCCATTATAACCTTTCCAATGGCATATTATCGCATGACCTCCTTAATGAAAGTTCTTAATTAATGTCTTCTATAGCTCCATGTAGAATTTTAGCTCCTTTGGGCCTTGCCACTTCTAGATATAAGCTCATCTCTAAATATGTCTGGATCTGTTCACAGTTTTCGAGGCCCGGTTTGTGAGCTGAATTTGGGCATCCAAATGAATTATTGAGCTTTAACTTCAGAAAGATTAAATGAGGCCCAAGATATATTGAAACCTACAAAAAAATAATTTCATAATTTTATTTAGTGTAGAAAAAGTTATGGCCGAAATACAAAATAAAAATAAAACATTTAAAATCCAAATTAAGCCATTTTTGCATTTAAACTCAAAATACCACAAAAACCTAAAAATGTGACAATTGCTCATAAAATAACACTATGGTGGGATTAATAACATTGAATTACATAATAAAATATGTGAATATGTTAGCTTCATCACTCCCCCACACTTAACCATTGTACTCCCAGGCAATCACCATATATTCAAATCATAATCCACACAACAATCAAAAATGAGAAAACATTCATGATCTTATCAAAAAAAGAACTCCATCATGTATCCTCAATGAAAAACAATCCACCATCATTTTCATTCCCCGCATTTGAATTTTCTCAAGCTCATAAATTTATCCATGGTCCAATCACAACCTACCTCACATTGAATTTTATGTCACTCTTCACTCAAGAGAAATTGAATCTGGAGTTGTGTTCATACTCGAGAGTTGCATGTATCGTCATAGGCTTCTGACAATTCTCATATCTCCACAGCACGAATCATGAAAATATTTTCAATCATGAGTTTTTTTTTTCAAGGTAAATTTTGTGGCTTAGAGTTGATGGGAAAATGATTAAAAAATTTAAGGTTGAAAAGAGGAGGTTTTGACTCTTAAGCACAATGCATGAATATTCAAGTGAAAACACAAGATGAACCTCACTCAAACCCCCTTGAAAGTATGAAACAAAACACCAAACCACCATTTATGACATGAGACATGATCCAATTAGTGATTAAAATAAATGATATCATCCAAATTCTCTCATTTTCCCATTTTTTTAAAGCTTCAGAAAGACACATCTTTATTTTCTTTTCTTTTTTTTTGATTTTTTTCATGGAGAATGAGCTAACAATTGAATAAAATGAATGAATGACAATAATGCCCTTTATTTGAAAGAGGGACATGAGTCATAAAAGGAAGTACAATGAAATATTCAAGCTCGTCTCTATTTTGTTTCTTTTTTTTCTTTTTTTTATTAGAAGAACAGGATGAAATAGATAAAACATAATGAAATGATGACTCAAGCCCAATTATCTCATGATACACTGCCCAAAATGTTGACACACACCTCACAATACCCAAAAATGAAACGCATCCCAAAAAAACACACATGAAAGGCCCTTCTTCCACACTCAATCTTGAAATATCCATACAAAACTACCAAGACTGTGGGCAAGTAAGGATAAATCAACTTATAATGTGGCTTAAACCTACAATGCAATTCATGGCATCTAAGGGCTAACGATGGATAGATGTAAGGGTGGGTCTCAAGATAAATATGTGGCTACCCAAACAAGTTTCTCAATCATGTTAAAAACATTCCATGAAATCCAATGTTTTGAAAGAGAAAAATCACAAATTATGGTTCTCACACAAAATTCAAGTTTTCCTCAAGAAAGTGTTGGTATTAGAAAGAATATATCAATGATGTTCAGAATACCTCACAGTACTGAAAAAATGTTTTGAGTCGGTGTTTCATGGGCATGGATTTCAAAAATTGGTCAAACTCATAAAAATGATTGAAAATCCAATTCAATGAAAAAGTTTCTCACATCAACAATCATTTAAAATCCATTTTTTCAAAACCCATTTCAATTCTCTCAAAATCAATTGAAGAGTAAAAAATGATCAAAATATTCATTAAACCTCAATGTTTCTAAAAAAATGAAAAAAAAATCAAACAAAAAGACAACTGAGCTGGTTGACACTCTCCTCACACTTAGAATTCACTACCCTTCGAATCAACTCAAAAAAAATTAAAAATAAGGGTAGAAAGACTAAAGGGGGGGAATGATACAACCAGACTTTATTTTCTAGTGACAGTTTTAAGTTAAGATCCTAGTTACTACCACTAAACCTAGAAAGCATGAAATAAATAAAAATATAAGAAAAAATAAAAAACAGAAATAGAAAAGGAAATAAATGGGATAATTTTTTATTTGACCCCCAAGCGGGTGCTAGGTTTTTACTGCCCCTAGTCAGGCAATCACAGCGGTTTAACCCCAATCCGAAGGTGGATGGGGTTTCTTGCTTAGAAACCACCACATTTTAGTTTTCCCAACATCCATAAGTGGATGCAAGGAGTGATAACCGCAAATGAAAATGAAAATATCTGCAACCCCCATAGAAGAAGAAATAAATATTTTGAGGTGTAGAGGAAGAGGGAAAAGAAAATAAGAGTACCCTCTGTTGACTTTCGTGGTGTCCTCTATATGGTATGCAAGTTTTTGTAGAGGAGGTAGTCACACCACCAACAACTTCTCCAACTCTTCTTCTTTGATCACCACCACTTGGGTGGCATCTCCCTTAACATCCAATGTCTGCTCCATTTGTGTTGTATCAGAAATTTCAAAAAAGAAGAAGTTAGAAAACAATTCAACTTGAATAAGATTAAAATGTGGAGGATTAATAAAGAAATCTTTCCTTTCAAGTAAGTCAGCCTGAAAATTGATCTTTTCGGGCAAGACCATTGGCAACTCAATCTCAGCAGGTGCATATTCATTGTCATCTTCCAAAGCAAGAGAGAGGCAGAGAGGTGTTGATTTTTCATTATCAATGATAGGAGAATCACATACCTTTTCAGCTTCTACAAAATCGGCCCAATATTCATCCAATTCACATTGATCTCTCACATGTGCAGGTACCTCCTCTGGAAATGGTATGGATAGGTTCGACGCTAGCTCCTTCATAATTTCTTCCTCGCATGGCTCTTCAATTGAAAATGTTGGAAAAATAAGCTTTGATTCCTCTTTTTCTTGAGCCTCCTTTTGAGCTGCCAATTCCTTACGATGAAATGAATGTCATTTGATTCCTCAACTCTTCTATCATTTTTTCATTCTCATCCAATTGATTCTTCAGTGATACTTGTTTGATATACTCATCAATATTGTTAACATGAAAATCATATGAAAATTCACCTTTAAATTCCATCTTCGATCCAAGAAAATAAAGATATTTAATGATGTTCAATTTTTTTGGTTTTTAAAATTTATGATTTTTTTGGGTTTTTTATGAAAAACAGTGCGCGTAAGCGCTTGGTCTCCCCAGCAACGGTGTCAAATTGATGATAAGGATTTATCACGAACCACTATTCATTTAAATTCTTATTATCCTAAGAATGCACCATAGTGACACACCCTAGGGTCGATCATAATGAGGTCGCTCACAACACACATATTTTTCTATTGTCACTATTATAAATCTACCTAATATAAAACTAATAAACTAATATATATAGGGGGTTTTAAATTCATGAAATATAAAAATAATATATATATATATATATATATATATGAAAATAAAAAACACAACAAAAATAAGAAACACACAAAGACGTTAGCAGAAGAATCGTTATCATTCTTAGGAGATCGTGGTGATGAAATCATCGTTCTTTAAAGAAAATTTATTCTCAATATTCTACTCAATGTTGAGATCAACCCTATCACTCAACACCTTCCCGTGAAATGTTATCATCTCACGCCAACCCTCTACATGAAAGATAATACCCACTCACATCATCACCACAATGTTACTCCACCTTGGATGCAACATTACGACGATAGAGAGGAAAAGATTATAACGGGAAGAAAAACTCAATAGTAGTGAAAGTGGGGTGAACCCTACACCAAACTCATTTCACCACTATTCAAATTCTACGAATAAAATAAAGAGAAACATTTAGGCACAACAAACTCAAGAACCGCCACTACTCCCTCGAACAACAACGAGAGTTAGTTCTTCACTTGCATAGAGATTAAAAGGATCACGATGGGGGAACTCAAAATAGAAAATGAAGAAGTGAAATGAATAGAATAAGAAGAATAACTAAGCTAATATATAATGAAAATATAAAGAACTATTACAAAAACTAAAATACACCTTGCCCCCCTTGAAATGGTTATCCTAATAAGAGGTAGAAGAGATGACAATTTATAGAGAAAATTGGTGAGAAAAATTGGCTCCAATTATGTCCTTCGAATTGATCCATGCTTTATCCTCATTTAATGAGATAATTCAGTCATGGTGTCTTCTACAAAGTTTTTCCCCAACTTTATCCGCGTGCACCATGAAAATTTTAGTAGGATAGGGATCCGGATGTAGTAGTTATGGCTGATTTACTCAGAGAATTTAATTCTGTCCAGGTGACCCTTCGTATTCTGCTTTTCCAACTTCTCATGCCATTATGACCTTTTCGGCGGCATATTATCGCATGACCTCCTTCATGAAAGTTCTTAATTAATGTCTTCTACGGCTCCATGTTGAATTTCAGCTCCTTTGGACCAACCCACTTCTAAATATAAGCTCATCTCTAAATATGTTCAGATCTATACACAGTTTTCGAGGCCCGGTTTGTGAGCTGAATTTGGGCATCCAAATGAATGATTGAGCTTTGACTCCAGAAGGATTAAATGAGACCCAAGATATATTGAAACCTAAAAAAAATAATTTCAAATTTTCATTTATCGTAGAAATTTTTATGGCCGAAATACATAATAAAAATAAAACATTTAAAATCCAAATTAAGTCATTTTTGCATTTAAGCTCAAAATACCACAAAAACCAAAAAAATGTGACAATTGCCCATAAAATAACACTATGGTGGGATTAATAATATTGAATTATAGAATAAAATATGTGAATATGTTAGCTTAATCAATCATATCATAACGAAGTCAGAGGATAACAATTATAACCCAACGAAATGAAATTGAGTTATGAAACCATTTACCACTTTGTAACATTCAAATCAAACCACCTTGGGTGAAATAATTCAAAGTGAAACTTGAAATACCATGAAGTATAAAGGATTTAAGATATTACATGTAAAGGGGTAATATATACACCATATAAAATATGTTAGGTGCATAGCATTAAAATATGTCTCAGTGAAAAGAAATTGAGCTGAAGTCTCTTACCTCGTGTCAAGACATTCTATGCATTTACTTTAACTCTTGCATAATAATCTTATATAAATTTCATGATTTCCTAAAAACATTTTACAGGTTTAATACATTATAATTAAATAATTTATTTTATTTCTTTTAAATGATATATTAAAATACTCACTCAGTGAAGTCCACGTCGGGTGTTTTGAGGATGTTTGGTCCATATTTTCAAAAAGGATTTGATGTGTTAACCATGGTCAAAGAGGTATCTATTTCAACATATACATAATGATAATCATGAAATATATATCATATTTACACAGCAATTAAACTTTTACAACCAATCATGAAATATTATTTTGAAAAATGAACCACGTTACAATTATAGAAACGATAGGTCGTATGTACGTATGAGTAACGTTTTCCATTGTTCAATGATCATTATGCAAATAAGGTAAGCATTGTTTTTTCTTTCAAGAATTATCACCATATAATAGATATTATATTACTTAATTAAATATCCTTTTATATATATATCATCTTTTTTTGTGGTGATGAAAAAATAATCACATCGCTTCACAGAGACGGTAGTCCACATGTACGCACGAATAATATTATCATTTTTCATTGTATGTGAAGGTAAGAAAAAAAGGATATATTATATTTTTAGAATGATAAATATGTCATGATTATCATAATTATGTCATGTATATCACATATATTCATAAAATGTATCATTATTACCTTCCATGTAAAGTGTTAGAGAAAAATGGATCACATCTCTTCGCGAGGAGGTAGTTCGTTGTACACATGAGCGACGTTATCATATTTCTGACAGAATGCAAAATAATATGGTATAATATGTACAAATGAGCGACATTATCATATTTCCCACAGAATGCGAAATAATATGGTATATGTGATATCATAACTCCATAAGTATAAATATTCAATAAATATCACATATATACTTTAAATCTGTCATTATATCAAGCCATTAGAGGCGGTGATGGATAACGAATGGCATCGGTTTGCGAGGCGGTTGTTCGTTGTATACACGAATGATGATGTTGTATCCCATTTGATGAAAGAGGGTATGTATTTAGGTTATTACATTAAAATAATAACATATAAGTATATTGGATATACTGGTTTTATTATATTATCATAGTTGATGAAGTTTTTAAGATGGTGGAAGAATAAATAAAACAAAAACGCATAGTAAGGAATTTTATCTCTTCTCAAAACACCACTTTAAGATTATACCTAAAGTATTCCTAGAATGTATTTATGAAAATAAAACAAGGCTTCTATGATGATGGGAGGTAATTTGGGAAGCTATTTGGGCAAGAATATTCCGATCCAATAGGGTTTGAAAGTGTGAAGATAAGATGAGAGGTAGTGACCTTTTATAAGCGAGGTGAGTAGCGCACTTGTAATTTTTAAAATGAAAAGGGTGTACCGTGTTTTTGACATGTCACATCGATCCAAAATGGATCATTCTAAACAAATAAATATTTTTAGGTAGAAATATAGTTATCCAATATATTTTTATACAATTTTTTAGATCATTTTAACCCTAATCATTTTAGTTTAACCCCCGATAAATTTGTTTTTACCATAACCGCGGTAAATAATTTTTACTGCTTTTACAGTTCATTATAGGGAAAAATTAAGATAAACTTATTAGATGATATAAAAAAATTTGATTCAAAATATGAAATCCATTATTCCTAATTTAAATCACAAATTTGACAATATTTATTTTAAAATAAAACCTACAATCTCGAAGAAAAAACAGTTTTTCAAGAAGTGTATTTTTCAAGAAAAAAGATGTTTATATTAACTCTAAGACTAATAATGATCATTAAATTAATTTAAATTAATATTTATAGATATATAATATACACATTTAATTTAAATAATTACTCATTTGGGGTCATTTAAATTAATTAAAATAGAAAAACATTATGCACTTTAAAAACAGTGTTCAAAAAAATCTCGTTTTTAAAGCCAAAAATAAACTTATACTAAAATCCAATATGATGTTGATTAAAAATAAATTAATTGGATAAAATATAAATAAAGAACGCTTATGATACTTTAAATTATATTGAAAAAATAATGGGACTTTTAAATTACTTAATTTAATGAACATAAATGACACTTACAAAATCAGAATTTTCACTATTCACCGAAAAAATCAATATTTTCCAAAAAATCCCAAAATTTCACCCGAAGTTTTATATGATGATTAAAATAAATATGTTTATATAATCAAATACCTTCTCTAAAATATCAAATAATTAATTAAAATATTTTCCCTTAAAAATTATAAAAATCATTTTTAGGAAAACATATTTTTGGAAAATAAAATCAGTTTACTAAAAATTGATTGGTTATTTAAGAATGATTTATCAATAAATATATATTTAGTAGAACATATATATATTTCATAAAGTAGTAAAAACTATTCATACTCACCTATTTAACGGCTAGATTATAACAGTCATATTTTGCAGGTCGTTTAAGCTAGGTGTTACGTTTTTCGTAAGCTATCTAAGAGATGGAATTTATTCAAAAAGAAATATATCCTAAAGTCTTTGGGAGTTTCATTTTGTTCTAAGCTTAAGAGTTGTGTGTCATATACACTATCGATCATGAAGTTCTTTCAAAATCTTGGGGCATTATACACAATACCTCAACATAGTAGGCAGTTTTGGCTTTACCCCAATAATCTAACCTGAGTTCACTAGGAACACATATGTAACCCCAGCCAAATGTCCTACAAACTATTGTCATGTTAACTTAAAACACAATTCAAGATAACTTAACTAAAATATAGTGGTGATTCTTAAAAAGACTTTGATGATGTCATTTTAGAAAATGAATACCAACTATCATCCAATAGTAGTGGCGTTTCTCCCGCCATCGTCAGTATAACCAAGATTTGATCATGTCAACATAGAAGAGATGGGGTAGTGTAAAGCTTTGAAAATACATTCTCCATCTAATTTATTAAATTTATTTTTAATTGCGATAAATTAAATTAAAAACGTAATTAAACACAATATTATTATCTTAAATAAATTATTAAAATGTAGGGGAAAATATAAACTAAGAGGTGTAGTAATCATATCTTAGATTATTCGTCTTTGCTTGTTATAGTGATCTGGGAACAACCACTCGTGCAAGGGTCTCTTAGGGGTTTGAAATTAAACATTTCTAAAAATAAATCCATAAAAACAAATTTCTCTAAGAAATACTACACCGATTATTATAAAATTTGATCTCATTGGAAATATGTTTTAGTTTTTCTTTTAAAATCCTTTGTCCATTATATTGTTTATTATTAAAATAAATTGATTTTATTAATTTAAATAGTCTTGATTTGAATAAAAAAATGGCAATCGCCTAAAACCACACTTCTCTCATATTGATCATTTATAAATCATCACATTTGTTCTAATAAGAATCAATTGTAGAAGTAAAAAAATAAAACAAATCAAAAAAATAAAACAAATCAAAACACAAGGAATGAAAATAAATATGAAGTTACTATCAAATGCAATAGTTGGGGAAAGTGATAAGAGTTTAAAGGGAAAAAAATAGAAGAAATAAATAAGGGTTGGAAACAAAAAATTTAAAAACATATATATATATATATAAGGAAAAGATGAACTAATTGAAAATGCAGTTGTCAAAGCTAGAGTAGGAGAAATAGTAGAAAAAGTAACCAATGTTTTAAAGATGAAGTCCGAGTGGAAGGGAATGTTAAAATTGACATAAAAAGTTGAGGCTGAAGCCTCAGTTTATTCAGGAAAAGGGGCTACATTACATAGAAAATCAAACACCCAATGCAAGAAAGTACTCGACGAGACTCGAACCCGAGACCTCGTCGAGACCCTGCAGGAGTTGCTACCAACTAAACTGCACCCTAGGGGCATGAATTTGACATATCAACATTAGAAAAAGATGATGCAAGGACATATATGAAAAAAAAAAAAAAAACATAAGCATAATTAAAAGTAGGGGTAGAAGAAAAAAGAATTTAACTTGAAAATTTTGAACCAAAAGTGAAACTCAGACATAGATATCCTAAAACAAATGGAAATCACCAAAACGAGATGAATATAAAATCTGAAATCTGAAAATGATGACAAAATGTGAATGTGGGAGGGAAAGTGGAAGGAAAATATAAAGTAGAATCCTTAATTTCTAAAAATGTTGTAGGTTCTTGTCAAGACTCATCCCCTGGGGGCCGTGTCGTGACATAGCCCAAGCCCGCCTCTCGAAGGCCAGAGGTTGGCGACTAGCGCCTAATGCGTCAACCTGCAAGTGAGAGGCATTTGTCTGGGTACCTGTACGCACGCACACACAACCATGTTCCAAAGCTGGGAAAGTAAACATGCATGCTACTAAACAACCACAGAGTAAAAGTACAAATTGTAGGTCAAATGGGTCAGAATACAAACCCAACAAAAGATTAACTAAAAACAGGAACGTACAAGGAAACTCTAAAAGTCATCCGTTGAAAACCCCACCTGATTGGTAAGTATAGAGTAGCCGCTGGCAGCCGTAGAAGTACGCTCTGTCTGTCTGGTCTCACTGGGCACCACCGGGTCCTGGGCCACCAAGTCCTCCGTCAAGGCGGCGGTTGTCTGCACCAGACACAACACGTGCGGGCGAAGCCCGTGCAGGGGTGAGTAACAATATACTCAGTAAGGACCTCAAACCAACAAGAAAAAACCACAAAGCAGTCCATAGAGAAAACCATGAAGCAAGACAGCTCACACCAGGTATAATCTAGAGTAGGAAAGTATGACCATCAGTCATATCATCGAACACCTTAGGCTGCTGGAGAACTCCTCAATGAGTACAGTGGGTCTGTCGGGTCACACAGAAGCTGCTTCCCACTAACCTTGGACTATTGTGGTACTCATCCCTGATGAATACTGTAGGTATGTTGGGTCACATAGAGCCGCTCCCCACTGTGGGCATGTCAGGTCACACGGAGCCGCTTCCCACCTTGGCCATACTGAGGTACTTCTGTCGAATACCGTGGGTCTGTCGGGTCACACAGTCGCTGTCACATACATGAAATATTTTAAAGGTATTTTTCTTTTATTTTCCATTCATTCTTTGTTTTGGGGGTTTCCCAAGCTTTTATAGAGGAATGAGTGAGTTTTCATGAATTGGGCGAAACCGTGAGCCCAATTCTAGATTTAAAAATAAATTTTGTTTCTTTTATAACTTTTTCATTTTTCAACATTTTTCAAGGAGCCTTTAGAAATCCATAACCAAGGTGTATATGGGTTTTTATTTAAGAGACTGTGTCTGCCCGGAAGCCCAATTCCAGTTTTAAAAATCAAATTTGTTTAATTAATAACTTATACAATTTTAATGTTTTTTCGATGATTCCAAGTCTCATCCAAGCCCATTGAACCCAGTCGCGCGCCCAACCTCTCCCCCCTCTTTGGAGCTCTTCTGCATCACGATTGAGTGCAGAACATCTTAGGGTTTCTAAAATCGGCCAGATTTGAGGAGGTAAGTTCTTTCCATCATAACTCTCTCAATTCTTACTATTTTTCCTCCATTCCAGTTTCTAAATGACCTCCCCATCCTTCTTCGAACCTCTCTTGAAATTTTGACTGTTTTAAAATTCAGCTACTGGTGTATTTGGGGAGATTCTTCAAAATCCCTCAAGTAAGTGAGTCTCTTCCATTCCTCTTTCAAATTGCTTATGGTTTCATTCTATTTGATTGGGGTTTCTTCCCTTTTCCTTGAATTACCAAATGACCAGGGGGTAGGGTTTCAAACTTAGGGTTTAACCTTGGGTTTTCTTGGTCCAATTTTGTGGTTTTAGGTTTGTTCTAAGTCCCTCTTGGTGCGGTGGTGGTGCGACGTGATTTTCGCACGTTGATTCAAGGGTTTTCATTACTTTGGTAGGTGATTCCTTTTGGTATGCAATCTTTGTGATCTAGCTATTGTGTTTATGGTATTTGAATGTATATTTAATTTGAATGTTTCGGCCAAAATTGGTTTTAGTGGCATTTATAAAGCAAATGAATTTTTAATGCCAATTTCATGTGAAATTTGGGGGGTTTTCATATAAATCTTTTGTTGGTTCCTTAAGGGGTGCCCTATAATTATTTAGTTGATTTTATTGAACTGTATTAGGGCTGAACATGATGTTTTCAATGTTTTTATCCTTTGGTTGTTGCTGCAAATTGGTTTTGGGTGACGTTCGTTACGAAAATGGTTTTTGGGTACCCATTTGGTGTTGAATTAGGTGCTTTACATGGCTATTTTATATGATGCTTATTGGGGGTTGTTTTATAACTCATGTAATAGGTTTAAAGAAATGTTTAAGGTTATGTGAATTCTATTTTGGTTAATGTGAGTATTCACATGGTGTTCAAGTGGGGTTTTCAAAGAGTTTTGGGTGCAAAACAAGGAAAGATTTGGAGAAGTTGATTTATTGAAACTCCAAGTGTTTTGTTGTGTGTTTTAAATGGTATAAAATGTGTGTAGCTACTGTATTGGGTGCATGTGACCGATAGTAGTGTTTTACATGAAAATGTATATGTGTTGCATGCTGAAATTGTTTGAGCACAAAGGGGGAAGCCCGGGTACCTAGGTGGGGCAGATGTGTACTAGTACGGCTAGTGGACCGTATGGGATTTGTCCTTGTTTCACTTAGCATTTGGATAACGACAACTCTAACTAAACTATGTGGATGATGATTGGGGACCACTAGGTTATGGGTATGTTCCCTACTAGTAACTCGTGCATGAGAACAGATTTACTATGGTTACTTTACACCGAGATATAAGGTACATGGGGCTCAAGACTATCTAGTGCCTAGGGGTGTTTCCAATTTTGTTGCTCATTGTGTTTGTGGTATTTTCCCTTGTATTGGGGTGTTTTTTGCAGTACATTACAGTATCTAACATGTCTATTTAAATGTGTGAACATTCTGAAAATTTTAGCTTGAAAACTGTTTCCAATTGAAAGTTGCATTTTCTTGGATTTTATCACTGCTTTTCCTTGAGTTTTAAAACTGCTTGCTTTTTCACATTGTATCGCATTCTCTTTGGAATCATTGGGTGGTATCCTATTGGGCTTAGGCTCACACCCTACTTACACCCCTTGGGTGTAAGTAGACTTTATTTTGGTTGACTCAGGTAAAGGGAAAGCTAAGGGTGATGGCGGTTCAGAGTGTTAGTCCCCATCCTTGGGGCGGAGTTGTGGAGATGGCTTGTGGGCGATGACCCCTTGTCGTGTGGAGTCTGTGGGGCTGTCTTGCTACTATATTTATTTGTATTTGGACCACTTGTATTGTCTTTAAACAAATGTATCCAGTCTTGGTTTTTGCTTAAGACTTGTTTGGCTCAAAAATTTCAGATTTATATTATGGATTGTTTTTAATGTTTTATGCTTTCATACTCGGGTAAATCGTTCCCAAACCTAAATTAATGACACCTGGGCACTTGTGCCAACCCGTGGGGATAGGGAACGCCCTTCGGGCCTTGTCACGGGCTGGGTTTGGTATCGGTATTGGTGGTGACCAGATTCGGTTCGTGACAAAAATGGTATCAGAGGAGGTTAATGTTTTTTTGGGTTATATTGCTATTTTGGATGAGTCGGAATAGACAGGAGCTAGGACTGTCGGGACTCAGGGTTTTGGTAGTGAGTAGGGTGCATGGCCCGCACCTCTCGTGGCAGACCTTGAGTCACCAGGGGATGTTGGAATTTACAGATTGACTTCACTTCCAGGTGAGACGTGTGGGCTGCAGACCACACGTGGACATCAGGCAGATGTGGAGTAGTTATTTCTTTTGTTACTGGAATATGTTGAGATTATTTATATTTGATTAAAATTTTCAGAATTGTGGTATTGACTATTGTTTTGTGACTGTTGCATTTTGTAGCAACATGCCTTCACGGAAAGCTCTCACGCGCCCAAGGGAGGAAGCTGGAGAGAGTTCTCCCACACCGATTGATCAGAGGCTGTGGTCCGGGCTATCCAAGCTTTGGGACAGGGACCAGCTCCTACTCCTATTCCTGTTAGGGCAGAAGAGACAGGTCCTAGAAAAGATAAAGCACGAGAGTTTCTGAAAAACAAGTCTCCTACCTTCTGAGGTAGCTCAGAACCCCAGGAAGCAGAAGAATGGCTCGAGAAGATCGAGCGTATGTTTGAGTTCCTGGAAACATCCGAGGAGCTCAGGGTGAAGTGTGCCTCCTTTCTATTGGAGGGTCCCAGCCGTAAGTGGTGGGAGTCAGTGCTTCAGGCTAGGAAGAATGAGCAGATGCGCTGGGGAGATTTAAGGTCATCTTCAATGAACAGTACTGCCCTAAGGTGTTGGCTTATGCTAGGTCCAGAGAGTTCATGGACCTTGTTCAGAGGAATCTATCTGTGATGGAGTACGCCAACCGTTTTGTTGAGTTGGTTCGGTATGCTCCAGAAATCGTCTCCAATGAGCAGGCGAAGGCCCAGAGGTTTGAGAAAGGATTGCGACCCGAGATATACTCTCAGGTGTTCTTGGTTAAGCTGAGGACCTATGTTGAGGTCGTTGGTCGGGCGTGCATGGTAGAGATTGATAGGAAATGAAGGGCTGGTTTCTCTGGTTCAGTATCAGTAATGGGCAGTGGCAGCTCCTCAGAGAAGAAAAGGAAGCGGGAGGAACATGTGAAGAAAGGAGGTGGCAGTTCTGACCACTCTTTCAGACAGTTTTCGTCTGCGGCTTCGGATGCGAGATCGGTCGTGTGCCACCAATGTGGGAAGTCATGACACATCCGACCAGCATGCCCACTTCCTCCGAAGCCCTATTACCAGTGTGGAGGAATGGGTCATTTACAGCGCTTCTGAGGTGTGGCACGTCCACTTCCGAGTGGGGCAGGGTCAGTGACTTCAAGAGGAGTGTCAGCACAGTCTGAGCCATCGAGGACTGACGGATCTCGATTTGGCGGTCGTGGTGGTAGGGCTGGGTCATCTTCTGGGCAGAGCCAGTTCAGGGCACAGACACAGACTAGCGGTCGTCCTCAGACAGAGACTGGACATCTCCATGCGGTGGATCAGGCACCAGCAGGATCAAAGGCGGGGTCGTTGACAGTTCGAGATACCGTTTTGATCGCATCTTCTATAGCTGCTGCTCTTTTTGATACTGGCGCCTCTGTTTTATTTATTTCTGCTCGTTTTGTGGACATTCTGAATTTGCCAAGTGAGTTGATGTCTTTCGCGATGGAGTTGGTGACACCGCTGGGAAAGAAGGAGCAGGGCCTCAAGTGCCCCTCGTGTGAGCTTTCTGTGTCAGGGGTTGACATGGAGTGGGACCTCCTGGTTCTAGATATGGAATTGTTTGACAAAATACTTGGCATGGATTGGTTATTACACTTCCAGGCACACATTGATTGCTACAGGCGGCGAGTGAGTTTCACGGTACCTGATGGGAGTCGTCAGGTTTTTCGGGGAGAATGGGATCCTCGGTCGGGTCGCGCAGGACCTCCACTCCCAGAGTTCGGAAGTCTTACCATCCAAATATCATCGCTCATGCTAGAGGATAGTCTTTCCCCTGGAGGTTCACTACCTCATGTTGTGAATGAGTTTCCGAAGGTATTCCCGGATGATTTCTCAGGTTTGCCCCCGAAGCGGGATGTGGAGTTTTCGATTGATCTGGCACTGGGAACACAATCGATATCTCTTCCCTCTTATCGCATGGCCCCCACCGAGCTGAGGGAATTAAAGATACGGCTGGACGACTTAGAATCCAAAGGATCCATTCGCCCGAGCGTCTCTCATTGGGCCGCTCTTGTGTAGTTCGCGAAAAAGACTGACGGATCCCTCCGGTTGTGCATTGACTACCGAAAGCTGAATAATGTAACAATTAAGAACAAATATCATTTGCCAAGAATAGATGATTTGTTTGATCAGTTGAAGGGGGCAAAGTGGTTCTCAAAAATAGACTTGCATTCTGGCTATCATCAGCTCAGGGTGAAGGAGTCAGATATCCCAAAGACAGCCTTCTGAAGCAGGTACGGCCACTTTGAGTATTTGGTCATGCCCTTCGGATTGACCAATGCTCCAGCAGTCTTTATGGAACTCATGAATAGGTTGTTCCATCAGTATCTTGATTCCTTCGTTGTGGTGTTCGTGGATGACATTCTAGTATACTCTGGCTCTGAGGAGGAACACGAACATCACTTGAGGATCGTGTTGGGCACTTTGCGGGATCACCACCTCTATGCAAAGTTGTCAAAGTGCACTTTCTGGATCAGGGAAGTGAGATTTCGGGGGCATGTGATCTCTGAGCAGGGGGTTTCAGTGGACCCCGAGAAGATTAGTGCGGTTATGTCATTGGAGCAGTCGAAGAATGTGTTCGAGATTAGGAGTTTCCTTGGCCTGGCAGGTTATTACATACGATTCGTTCGGGATTTCCCTCAGCTTGTTTCACCGATGACCGCCCTCACCCGAAAAGGGGTGAAGTTTGTATGGGGCCCAGAATGTCAAGCATCGTTCGAGGAGCTGAAGAGGCGGTTGACTACCACCCCCGTGTTGATCTTGCCAGAGGTTGGAAAGGGATATGTGGTCTATTGTGATGCTTCAGGTATGGGTCTTGGGTGTGTGCTTATGCAGGATGATCACGTGGTGGCGTATGGCTCTCGCCAACTCCGACCACACGAAAAGAACTACCCGACCCATGACTTGGAGTTGGCAGCGGTGATGCATGTTTTGAATACTTGGCGTCACTACCTCTTTGGGGAGAAGTTTGTGGTCTACTCTGATCACAAAAGCTTGGCCTGTATCTTCTCGCATAAGGACCTCAACTTGAGGCAGCGTCGTTGGATCGAGTACTTACAGGGGTTTGACTTTGACATTGTCTATACCCCAGGAAATGGTAATGTGGTGGTCGATGCTTTGAGCAGAAGAGTTCCAATGCAGGCTTTGAGGAAGTATAGTGAAGAATGGACTTTGATGGGGCTCTTTTCTCAGATGCATGTGAAGACCAGGGAACAGAGTGGAGGGGCATCCTTGGCGAGTGTCCAGTTGACTCCTCTATTGGAGTTGATTCAGCAAGAACAGCCTAGTGATGAGCTTTGTCAGCGGTCGAAGCAGTTTCTTCATGGTGGGGAGACATCCTCTGATTGGTCATCGTCTCCCGATGGCATCTTGTACTTCAAGGGTCGTTCAGTAGTATCGTTATCTCTGCGGAAGGTGGTGATGGAGGACAGCCACCTGTCTCAGTGGGCTGTCCATCCGGGTGCCACCAAGATGTATTATGATGTATGTCGGCAATTCTGGTGGCCTAGTTTGAGACGAGACATAGCGGGCTTTGTGTCAAGATGTTACACATGCCAGTAGGTGAAAGCAGAGCATCGAAGGCCATCCGGTTTGCTCCAGCCATTACTCATTCCTACCTGGAAGTGGGAAGAGGTTGTCATGGACTTCATTGTTGGCTTACCTCATACACCTCGGGGTAAGAATGTCATTTGGGTGGTGATTGATCGTCTGACCAAATCAGCCCACTTCATTCCGATCAAAGATACAGCTAAAGTGGATGAGTTGGGCCGTTTATATCTTCAGGAGGTGGTGAGGCTCCATGGCGTGTCATCAGCAATTGTCTCAGATAGAGACTCTCGTTTCACTTCTCGGTTCTGGGAAGGCCTTCAGAAGGCCTTGGGGTCTCAGATTAAGATGAGCACGGCATACCATCCTCAGACGGATGATCAGATAGAGCGGGCAAATCAGATTTTGGAGGACATGCTTCGTGCATGTGTCTTGAACTTTGGAGGTTCTTGAGATAGCCATTTGGGGCTGGTTGGGTTTGCTTATAATAACAGTTACCAATCCTCCATTCGAATGGCTCCTTTTGAGGCACTCTATGGTCGGTCTTGTCGGTCCCCCCTGTGTTGGACTGAGGTAGGTGAGACCTCACTGTTGGGGTCGAATCTGGTGCAGGAGACGTCTGAGAATGTCAAGTTGATCAGGCAGCGTTTATTGACAGCTCAGAGTCACCATAAATCATATGTTGACCGAAGGCGTCGAGACCTAGAGTTTTCTGTGAGTGACAGGGTATTCTTGAAAGTGGCCCCTCGTTTGGTCCAGCGTCGATTGGGGAAGCAAGGGAAGCTGACGCCACGATATGTTGGCCCTTCTGAGATCACCGAGCGTATTAGAAAAGTGGCATACAGGTTGGCCTTATCTTCTCAGTTGACGTCCATCCATGACGTCTTCCATGTCTCCCAGTTGAAGAAATACAACCCAGATCCGTCTCATGTGCTGAGTTGGGAAGAACTGGAAATAGAGCCTGACTTGTCAGTTTTTGAGCGGCCAGTGCAAATAGTGGACTCCCAAGAGAAGGTGCTTCGAGGGAAGTATATTTCGTTGGTCTGGGTTCGTTGGCAGCATGGTAATGATACACATGAGACATGAGAGCGAAAGTCATGGGTTGAGGAAGAGTATTCGTTCATGTTTTCCTGTTTTCGTTGATCAGGCAGCGTTTATTGATAGCTCAGAGTCGCCATAAATCATATGTTGACCGAAGGCGTCGAGACCTAGAGTTTTCTGTGGGTGACAGAGTATTCTTAAAAGTGGCCCCTCGTCTGGGCCATCGTTGATTGGGAAAGCAAGGGAAGTTGACGCCACGATATGTTGGCCCTTTTGAGATCACCGAGCGTATTGGAAAAGCGGCATACTAACTGAATGGCCCGAAGGCCGAAATTTTTATTGATTTTTGGATAAGCCCCCTTTTAAGGGTAAAGGGGGGGAAACCAAGACTTCAAAGACATCAAGACATTAACAAAGTACGAGAAAACAAAGGGTTGCAACCCGGAAAAACTACAAATAAGTACTTCAACCCAGCATCAAAAACATCAAGGCACGACTCCACCAAAGCACGGCTGCTCAGCAAACTGTCTCGTGCAAGAATGCACGAGCCCGGTACCGATGGCAACGCCATACCCCTCAATCAACCAAATCCGAAAAGTCATGCACGGTGGAGACGACCAGCACTATCCTCATCTGAAGCAAAACCTTGTAGATTGTCTGAGTTCCCCAAAAATCCAATTTCACCTCCAGCAACAATCAACCAGAAACAATCCAGATTACCAGTAGACACAACCATACCAGCAGATTCACAACACCACCAAAAACATCCAGACAAACAAAGTCCCAACAGCACCAAAACAAACTAAATCAAAAGCTGGAAGAAACTTACAGCAGCACCAACTCGCAATGCATCCCCCTCCAGATCTGTCTCATGTGCTGAGTTGGGAAGAACTGGAAATAGAGCTTGACTTGTCAGTTTTTGAGCGGCCAGTGCAAATAGTGGACTCCCAAGAGAAGGTGCTTCGAGGGAAGTCTATTTTGTTGGTCCGGGTTCGTTGGCAGCATGGTAATGATACACATGAGACATGGGAGCGAAAGTCATGAGTTGAGCAAGAGTATCCGTTGCTGTTTTCTGATCAAACTTCAAGTTGACTTTTCGGGACGGAAAGTTTTCATGGTGGGGAGAATTGTCACATACATGAAATATTTTAAAGGTATTTTTCTTTTATTTTCCATTCATGCTTTGTTTTAGGGGTTTCTCAAGATTTTATAGAGGAATGGGTGAGTTTTCATGAATTGGGCCAAACCGTGAGCCCAATTCCAGATTTAAAAATAAATTTTGTTTCTTTTATAACTTTTTTATTTTTCAACATTTTTCATCCATTCCAATTCCTAAATGACCTCCCCTGACATGTTAACACCACCATTGAAATTTGGAGCCTTTAGAAATCCATAACCAATGTGTATATGAGTTTTTATTTAAGGAATTGGACCTGCCCGGAAGCCCAATTCCAGTTTTAAAAATCAAATTTGTTTAATTAATAACTTAAAAAAATTTAATGCTTTTTCAGTGATTCTAAGTCTCACCCAAACCCATTGAACTCAACCGCGCGCCCAACCTCTCTCCCCCCTCTTTGGAGCTCTTCTGCATCGCGATTGAGTGCAAAACATCTTAGGGTTTCTAAAATCGGCCAGATTTGAGGAGGTAAGTTCTTTCCATCATAACTCTCTCAATTCTTACTATTTTTCCTTCATTCCAGTATCTAAATGACCTCCTCATCCTTCTTCGAACCTCCCTTGAATTTTTGGCTGTTTTAAAATTCAGCTACTGGTGTATTTGAGGAGGTAAGTTCATTCTATTTGATCCATTTTCCTTGAATTACCAAATGACCAGGGGGTAGGGTTTCAAACCTAGGGTTTAACCTTGGGTTTTCTTGGTCCAATTTTGTGGTTTTAGGTTTGTTCCAAGTCCCTCTTGGTGCGGTGGTGGTGCGACGTGATTTGCGCACGTTGATTCAAGGGTTTTCATTACTTTGGTAGGTGATTCCTTTTGGTATGCAATCTTTGTGATCTAGCTGTTGTGTTTATGGTATTTGAATGTATATTTAATTTGAATGTTTCTGCCAAAATTGGTTTTAGTGTCATTTATAAACCAAATGAATTTTTAATGTCAATTTCATGTGAAATTTGGGGGGTTTTCAACAACTCTAACTAAACTATGTGGATGATGATTGGGGACCACTAGGTTATGGGTATGTTCCCTACTAGTGGCTAGTGCAGGAGAACGGATTTACTATGGTTATTTTACACCGAGGTATGAGGTACATGGGGCCCGAGACTATCTAGTGCCTAGAGGTATTCCCGATTTTGTTGCTCATTGTGTTTGTGGTATTTTCCCTTGTATTGGGGTGTTTTTGGCAGTACATTACAATATCTAACATGTCTATTTAAATGTGTGAACATTCTGAAAATTTTAGCTTGAAAACTGTTTCCAATTGAAAGTTGCATTTTCTTGGATTTTATCACTGCTTTTCCTTGAGTTTTAAAACTGCTTGCTTTTTCACATTGTATCGCATTCTCTTTGGAATCATTGGGTGGAATCCTATTGGGCTTAGGCTCACACCCTACTTACACCCCTTGAGTGTAAGTAGACTTTATTTTGGTTGACTCAGGTAAAGGGAAAGCTAAAGGGTGATGGCGGTTCAGGGTGTTAGTCATCATCCTTGGGGCGGAGTTGTGGAGACGGCTTGTATTGTCTTTAAACCAATGTATCCAGTTCTGGTTTTTGATTAAGACTTGTTTGGCTCGAAAATTTCAGATTTATATTATGGATTGTTTTTAATGTTTTATACTTTCATACTCGGGTAAATCGTTCTCAAACCTAAATTAATGACACCCGGGCACTTGTGTCAGCCCGTGGGGATAGGGAACGTCCCTCGGGCCTTGTCACGGGCTGGGTTTGGTGCCGGTATTGGTGGTGACCATATTCGGTTTGTGACAGTCGCTCCCCACCGTGGGTCTTCCAAGTCACACAGAGCTGCTTCCCACTGGGTCATCGTAGCTGATCCACATAGGGTCGCATGTCAGCAATCTTCATGTCTCAGCCAACCGCAGGGTTTCCGCACGTAGTGCGTTTGATTCCTGGAGAACCGCTCCTCAAGCCATTCTTCGTATTTCAACTTCCATGAAAGTCTCGTTGAGCATGCCAAAAGATCTGCCTCGTCGTGAGCGATACAATGTCGAAAATGGCTCGTCAATCAGACGCTGAATTGTAAGTTATTGACGTTTTTTCAAAAAGGGGATGGTTGGGTCCCAGTCTGCTCCGACCCAGTCGGACCGACCCGACCTGGCCCGGCCCAACCTGGGTCCGGCCCGCTGGGGGGGCCACGCCCTGTCCGGTCCGCCATAGGCATACAGGTTCTTGCTTGGCCAGGACGCGCTGGAAGTCACACCCGCTCCCCCTGCCTCACGGGTCGTCCGCGGGGCCAACTCCTCTGCCGCGGTCAGTTGACTGCAGCATTGTCGTGTGCGACGCGGCGCGCTGCCGCATCCGCAGTACCTCCGATGTGGTCGGGTGGCCGCGCCCGCCCGCCGCCAGCCGCCGGCACCGACGTCAGCGGCTCCTGCCACACCGCCGCGGCCCGTGCCAGTCGCGACGCTTCTCCAGGCGCGTCGTCACGGACCACCGGGTCCGCTCCGGTGGTCTGTTCTCCGCACCGCTTGCACCTACGGCCTCTGGGGGATGTCATCTTCTCGGCGATGGCCTTGAATCCTCCTTGTCGCCACTTCGAAGATGCGACCACGAAGAACGCACAAGGCGAAGGGGCTCGAGCCTTGTTCGTGTCGGCCTGCGCCCTCCGCGTTAGAGGTTTAAACATGGGGAGGTTTAGGATTGAGGTTCTATCAACAAATAAATAATCCCAGCATAGAAAACCCAAGAAAAACACTATCCCGCAAGAACGAGTGATCCGCGGATCAACCTGTTCGTAGGTTGATCCGCGTTCGTCGTTTCAGAATAAAGGACGGGGAAACTTGAAACAAAATAAACCCCTACCTCAAAGGTGTTCATCGTTGAAGCGGTTTGTCCGTGGGGGTTCAAGTTTCGTTTGAAGTCGTCGGCGTTCGTCGCTCTCTGGTCCCGTTCTTCAAGGTGCGTTGACATCGCTAGCGATTCGTCGGCGTTCGTCGTTCGTCGTTGGAGAGGATTGTCATCGTAGGTTCGTCAGAGGAATTCCCCGTTTGATTCCCCAGCGTGTTCTCATTAATAGAGAGAAGCGTCGCAGCGTTTCTGTTACGCAGCGTCACCATGTCGTTACGTTGTTTCATTAATGAAACAGCGCGTCTGTTTCGCTTCCGTTAAGGAGTCTCATTAAAGGGGCTCATCGTCGCATCGTCGCCGCACCGCAGTGCTGGCGTGCCACCACTCAATGGTGAGAGAAGAAAATAAAATAACTTTTTAAGTTATTTTATTATTTTCCGAAAAGTCTGAAAACTAACTTTTCCGGTCGATCCTCGCCGGCCGAAGTTAAGTTCATACTAAGGCGAATCTCGTCGTTCTGAGTTCAATGATGCCATCAGATTTTTGATCCGAGCACCGGTTTAAAAGTTCAGAAAAACCAGCTTGCGCGTTTACTTAAATGAACTTAAAAAAAGTTCAAAATTCTATTCCGGACTCACCAGGCCTCAGAATCATGTGTCATCAGAGCGCCTGGTCTCAGAATAATTCCATATAATTTAAAAAAAATTACACGGAATTTTTGGGACATTATATTACCCCCCCCCTTGGGCTTCACGTCCTTGTTAGCGAAAACAAGGCTAAAAAAACAAATGGGGGTGTTGAGCACGAATCTGAGCCTCCCGCTCTCATGTGCTCTCCTGGAGATCCTCGCGCTGCCACCGAACGTGCACCAAAAGAATTGACCGTCCACGAAAGACTCGCTCATGTCGACCCTCTATCTCCGCTGGAAACTCCGCAAACGTCGCCCCATCGTCAATGTTCAGCTTGCCCCAGTCGATGACGTGCGATGGATCATGCACGTACCTCCTCAACTACGACACGTGAAAAACATCGTGCACCCGGTGCATTTATGAGGGGAGAGCTAGGCGGTACGTCACCTCGCCAACTCTACTAAGAATCTGAAAAGGTCTGATGAACCTCGGTGATAACTTGTCGGCCCGGCCAAATCTCTACAATTCTCGTCGGGGTGAGACCCGAAGAAAGACATGGACTCCCTCCTCGAACTCCAAGGGTCTCTGTCTCCTGTCAACATACGATTTTTGTCTGCTCTGTGCAGTCATCATCCGCTCCTGGATGATCTGCACCTTCTCTGTAGCTCGTACCAACTCCAGACCCATGAGTGTTGACTCCCCCTGGTCTGTCCAACATAGAGGTGATATGCATGGTCGCCCGTACAAGACATCAAACGGTGTCATGTCAATTGTGGGGTGATAGCTGTCGTTGTATGCAAACTTCACTAGTGGCAGGTGGTCCTCCCAACTGCGACCAAAATCAAGGACGCAAGCACGAAGCATGTCCTCCAAGGCATGTATGGTCCACTCCGTCTGACCATCTGTCCGAGGGTGAAAGGTTGTGCTCAAGCGCAGCTGAGTCCCGAACGCCTCATGTAATCTCTTCCACAGTCGGGATGTAAAACATGCATCACAGTCTGAGACGATCGTCGAAGGCACCCTGTGAACCTGCACTATCTCCTGTACGTAGAGGCATCACAAGCCTTCTACCGATCTCTGCTCCTGAATGGGTAAGGAAGTGAGCCGACTTGGTGAGTCAGTCAACGATCACCCAGATAGAATCGTGACCCCTGGACGTGTGTGGTAACCCCGTCACGAAGTCCATCGAAATATCATCCCACTTCCACTTCGGTACCTCAAGTGGTTGTGTCAAGTCTGCTGGAACTTGATGTTCGACATTCACTTGCTGACAAGTGAGGCATCGTGAAACAAATTTTGTCACCGCTTTCTTCATCCCTGGCCACCAGTACTAACGTCAGAGGTCATGGTACATTTTCGTCACACTAGGATGTACTGTCAAAGGGGATGTATGGAACTCCCTCAACACTCTCTCCCACAACGTCACTGGTACTACGATGCGCCCTTTGAAAAGGATGACATGCTCTCCACCTATCGAAAATCCATCAGATGTTTGTCCTGAGAATAACAGATCATGTCAGGCCTCGCAGTCAACTTCCACAAATTGTGCCTCCCTGACTCGTTGTAAGAGTGGAGGAGTGACAGTCATCGACTAAAGGTAACTGCTCCATCATCATCCATAAAGGATATCTACATCGCAGCTAGCTGCTATGTCGCCTCACTCAGCAACTGCAAATCGGACCTCCTACTGAGCGCGTCTGCCACCATGTTCTCCTTCCCAGGAGTATAGACTATCTCAAAGTCATAGTCATTGAGAACTCCAGCCATCGTTGTTGTCTCAAGTTCAGGTTTTTTTGTGAGAAGATATACCTAAGACTCTTGTGGTCGGAGTAGACGGTAAACTGTTCACCCATCAAGTAGTGTCGTCACATCTTCAAAGCAAAGACCACTGCTGTTAACTCCAAGTCATGGGTCTCATGGTTTTGTTCATGTTGCCTCAACTACCGTGAGCCGTAAGCGATCATGGCTCACTCCTGCATCAGGACACAACCCAGTCTGGTCCCTGATGCGTCGCAGAAGACTACATACCCAACGCCCACTTCTAGTAGTCTCAAGATAGGGGCACTCATCAGTCTCTGTCTCAGCTCTTAGAAACTCGGTTGGCACTTCTCCGTCCACACAAAGGGTTGTTCCTTCTGTGTCAAGGCTAATAAAGGTGTTGCTACCATGGAAAAGTCAGGCACGAACCTCCGGTAGTATCCAGCCAACCCTAAGAAACTATGCATCTCAGTCACGCTCTTGGGTGGCTCCCAAGCCAGCACTGCCTCTATCTTTGCCGGATCCACTGCAACTTCAGCCTCCGAGATGATGTGTCCTGGAAAGTGGACCTCCCAAATCCAGAACTGGCACTTCGATAGTTTACCGTAAAGTTGGTGCTCTCAGAGTGTATCAAGGACTATCCACAGGTGTGTAGCGTGCTCCTCCTCCGACGCCGAGTACACCAAGATGTCATCAATGAAGACCACCACGAAACGATCGAGGTAAGGCTGGAAGATCCTATTCATGAGTCTCATGAACACTGTTGGGGCATTGGTCATGCCGAAAGGAATCACCAAAAACTCAGTGGCCATACCAGCATCTAAAGGTTGTCTACGATACGTCCTCATCCCGTACCCGAAGCTGATGATAGTCTGATCTGAGGTCAATCTTCGAGAACCACCTCGCTCCTTTCAGCTGGTCGAAGAGGTCATCAATCCTCGACAGTGGATACTTGTTCTTCATGATCACCTGGTTCAGGCGCCGGAAGTCCATGCATAGCCTCAAACTCCTGTATGCCTTCTTGGTAAACAACACTGGGGTTGCCCATGGTGAAACGTTGGATCTCACAAAGCCCTTCTCCTACAAGTCCTCCAACTGTACCCTCAATTCACGAAGCTCCGCGGGAGCCATCCGATATGCCGACGTGGATATCGATGTCGCCCAGGGTACAGGTCGATGTCGAAGTCTACCTCCCTGCAAAGAGGTAGTCCCGAAACATCCTTAGGAAAGACATCCTTATACTCATCCACCACTACAGGAAAGCTTGGACTCCTCTCATCCAACGCACTGAGAGTGAGGCTAGCCAATTGGTGAGTGATCAGTCGCACCCTCCTCCGACAAAGTCTGTCCTATGCTGCAAAAGTTCTTTTCTCGCTGGTGAAGGAAAATCTGGTCTTATCCTCACGGACACACACCGCACTTTGCGCCTAATACAGTCAATATGAGCATGGACTGTAGATAGCCAGTTCATACCCAAGATGACGTCATAAGGCCTCGACACCGCTACTAGGAGATCTCAGTCGAAACTCTTGCCTCCTAGAGTAAGCTCGCACTGTCGGCACCAGTGTGTAATCGTCGAATCCCCTCCCATAGGAGTCTCTAATCGTAAGGATCGAGCCAACAGCTCTACCAGAATCTATGAGTCTCGAACGAGGTTTGTGGCAAGGAAAGAGTGGCTAGCATCTGTGTATAAAAACTGCAGCTAAAGTAGAGAAGACACAGATTGTACCTCTAATCATCTCTAGAGCACCATGGTTGTAGGCCTCCATCGCCTGAAGCTGGTCTCGCCCCTATCCGTCGGCTCCCTGAGCCCGCGGTGGACCACCTGGGGGTGGTGGTGGTAACACCTCGAACTATCATCCACCGCCTGCCGCTCGGCCTGCTCCCCTGCCACGTCTGCCGCCCTGCGGACCTCCTCGCTCGAACCATTATCTCTGCCTTGGCGGTCCCTCGACCGTCTGTTGATCGTCTGTGCGGCGGGTCGGGCAGTCACGAGCCATGTGTCCCTGCCCGCCGCACGTGAAGCACAGTCTGGTTCTCTGATGACTCTCTCTGCTCTGGGAGGCCCGCACTACCGGCCCCGAGTCCTGGGGTCGTCCCCTGAAAGATCTGACCTGCTTGGGTCCTCGTGTCTGTTGTCTACTGCTCACTACTGAAGACTCTGTCGTCTAATGTCTGTTGGTGGCTTCGGTTGTCGGTGTCTGCTCTGCTAGGAAGATCTCCACAAGGGCTCGCTCCAGCACCCCAGCCTGAGTGGAGATGCTGAGAGACGCCATGGATGCTCTGATCCCCCGTCTGAGTCCCTACCCAAAGGTCTGGGCCCTGAAGAAAATGTCTTGCACCATGTCTGTGGAGTAGCGAGAGAGGTCTGTAAAGCTCGCAAAGTACTCAACCACTGACATGCTGCCCTGCAGTAGGTGAAGCAGCTCATGTATGCGCACCGAGCGCAAGGTCGCGGGGAAGAACTCCTCCAGGAAAAGCCGCTCGAAGTCAACCCAAGAGAGGGTCGCCTCATCATGAGTCTGAATCGTCAAACTCCATCGTCTCTCTGTCGAGCCCTGAAGAAGGCTCGCGACTAAGATCGTCATTTGGTCAAGTGGCGTCCTCACCAAGCGGAAGACCCGCGCCACCGCCTCCAACCAGTCCTCAGCGGCCTGAGGATCTGTCTCGCCCCTGAACCTGGGAGGTCTCTGTCTCTGGAACTCATGCAAGGTGTTGAGCCTGCGTGCGTCCTCTACCGGTAACGCCGGTAGTAACTTTCGATCAACAGGTGGTGGTAACGTTGGTGCACCACCCAGCAGGGTCATCTCTAGCACTGGTCTCTGAACCGACGCCTCATCACTAGGCGGGTTGTCCTCACGGTCACGCATCGAAATCATAACTGGTCGTCTGCGTGGAGGCATCCTGATACAGATCAAGATGTATCATGGTTAATATATTATACCTGGTGAGCTGACTCTTATTCAAGAAGAACATAAAGAAACATTCAATTCCTATATAATGCATGCAACCAGTGTTTTTTATGTATAGAGTTGAAAAGCAGAATTCAATGTCCTGCTGTGTGGATATGTCAGTCGCCGCACCAACACTAGACTCCCCGAATCTGAAAGTCGAACTCGAAACATTTAACACTGTTGGTCAAACACAAAACAACAGACTCTCGATCTTTGAGGTAGAACCAACCACCTCTGATATCACTTTGTCACGACCCATCCCCCAGGGCTCGTGTCGTGACATACCTTAAACCTGCCTCCCAAAGGCCAGGGGTTGGCGATTAGCGCCGGAGGCGTCAACCTGCAAGTGGGAGGCATTTGCCTGAGTACCTGTACGCACGCACACACAACCACGTTCCAAAGCTGGGAAAGTAAACACACATGCCACTAAACAACCACTGAGTAAAAGTACAAACTGTATGTCAAATGGGTCAGAATACAAACTCAACAAAAGATGAACTGAAGACAGGAAAGTACAAGGAAACTCTGAAAGTTGTCCGCTGAAAACCCCACCTGGTGGGTAAGGGTAGAGTAGCCGTTGGAAGACGTAGAAGTACGCTCCGCCTGCCTGGTCTCACTGGGCACCACCGGGTCCTGGGCCACCAAGCCCTCCGTCAAGGCAGTGGTCGTCTGCACCAAACACAACACGTGCGGGCGAAGCCCGTGCAGGGGTGAGTAATAATATACTCAGTAGAGACCACAAACCAACAAGGAAAGACCGCAAATCAATCCACAAAGAAAACCCCGAAGCAAGACAGCTCACATCAGGTATAATCTAGAGTAGGAAAGTAGGATCATCAGTCATATCATTGAACACCTTGGGCTGCTGGAGAACTCCTCCTCAATGATTACAGTGGGTTTGTCGGGTCACACAGAAGTCGCTTCCCACTAACCTTGGATTGTTGTAGTACTCATCCCTGATGAGTACTGTGGGTATGATGGGTCACACAGAGTCGCTCCCCATCGTGGGCATACTGGGTCACACATAGTCGTATCCAACCTTAGACATACTGAGCTACTCCTCTTGTCGAGTATTGTGGGTCTACTAGGTCACACAGAGTCGCTCCCCACCGTGGGTCTGTCGGGTCACACAGAGCTGCTTCCCACTGGGTCATCGTAGGTGATCCACACAGGGTCGCTTGTCAGCAGTCTTCAGGTCGTAGCCAACAGCAGGGTTTCCGCACGTAGTGGGCTTGATTCCAAGAGAACCGCTCCCCAAGCTATTCTTCGTATTTCAACTTCCATGAAAGTCTCCTTAGAGTATGCCAAAAGATCTGCCTCGTCGTGAGGGTTCCAATGTCGTAAACGGATCATCAATCGGACGCTCGGTTTGTAAGTTATTGGCGTTTTTCCAAAAAAGGAATGGTTGGGTCTGGGTCTGGTCTGACCCGGGGTCCACCGACCAGACTCAGGTCCGCCAACCCGACCCAACCCGTCCCAGCCTGGGTTAGACCCGTTGGGCCGCGAGTCCGGCCCGGCCCGCTAGGGCGGCCAGCGCCCTGCCTGATCCACCATAGGCGGACCGATTCTTGCTTGGTCGGGACGCGGTTTGAAGTCGCGTACGCTCCCCCTGCCCCGCAGGTCATCCGCGGGGCCAACTCCTTCGTCGCGGTCGATTAATCGCGGCTTTGCCGCGTGCGACGTGGCGCGGTGCCGTGTCCGCGGTACCTCTGAAACGGTCGGGTGGCCGTGTCCGCCCGCCCCAGCCGCCAACACGGAGGTCGATGGCTCCGGTCACGACGCTTCTCCTGGTGCGTCGGTGGTCCGTTCTTCACGCCACTTACGCCTACGGCCTCCGGGGGATGTCATCTTCCCTGCGATGGCCCTGAATACTTCTTACTTCCACTTCGAAGATGCGGCCACGAAGAACGCACAAGGCGGAGGGGCTCGGGCCTTGTTCGTGTCGATCTGCACCCTCTGCATTAAAGGTTTGAAGGTTTGAACATGGTGAGGTTTGAGATTGAGGTTTTATCAACAAATAAATAATCCCAGCATAGAAAACCCAAGAAAAACACCATCTCGCAAGAACGAGCGATCCGCGGATCAACCTGTTCGTGGGTTGATTCGCGTTCGCCGTTTCAGAATAAAGGACGGGGAAACTTGAAACAAAATAAACCCCTACCTCAAAGGTGTTCGTCATTGAAGCGGTCTGCCAGGGGGTTCAAGTTCTGTTCGAAGCCGTCGGCGTTCGTCACCCTCCGGTCCCGTTTTTCGAGTTGCGTTGACGTCGCTAGCGATTTGTCGACGTTCATCGTTCGTCGTTGGAGAGGATTTTCGTCGTAGGTTCGTCAGGGGAATTCCCTGTTTGATTCCCTAACGTGTTCTCATTAATAGAGAGATGTGTCGCAGTGTTTCTGTTACGCCGTGTCACCACGTCGTTACGTTGTTTCATTAATGAAACAGCGTGTCTGTTTCGCTTTCGTTAAGGAGTCTCATTAAAGGGGCTCGTCGCCGCACCGCAGTGCTGGCATTCCACCGCTCAACGGTGAGAAAATAAAATAAAATAACTTTTTAAGTTATTTTATTATTTTCCGAAAAGTCTTAAAACTAACTTTTCTGATCGATCCTCACCGGTCGAGGTTAAGTCCATACTAGGCAAATCTCATCGTTCTGAGTTCAACGGTGCCCTCAGATTTTTGATATGAGCACTAGTTTAAAAGTTCTGAAAAACCTACATGCACGTTTACTTAAATGAACTTAACAAAAGTTCAAAATTCTATTACAGACTCATCGGGCCTCAGAATCAGGTGTCGTCAGAACGTCTGGTCTCAGAATAATTCCATATAATTTAAAAAAATACACGGAATTTCTGAGGCATTACAGTTCTAGATGAAAATAGTGAAATTGAACATAGAAGAAAAAATAAAAAAAATGTAAAAAAAATTAGGTGGCATAAAAATGAAAAATTAGAAGTAGACATAAATAAGTAAGTCATATTTAATGATCAAAAGTAGAAGAATTTGATGTAGAAAGAAAAACAAAAGAAGAAGGATTTGATGTAAATGTAAACGGAGAACTATAAACAATGTTCAAATCAAAAAAACCAAAATCCAAAAGTAGGTGGATGAATAAGTCAAAACCAATTGTGAACATAGCGCCAATAGTAGACATAGAAGGTGAAGATAAATCCAATATACAAAAGTATGATTCAAAACCTCAAAAGGCTAATTGAATGTATAAGAAAAAATATATTAGTTAGATATTTCAATAAAAAGAAAATACTTAAACAAAAAGAAGAAAATTGAAGTACATGAATAAGGAAAAGATAGACATAATCTAGAAGAATGCAAGAGAAAAAAGGACGAACAAGTTTTACTATTAATCTTAAAGAGATTAGAAAAAATACATAAGCAGAATCAGTGTAAATGAAAAATCTAGAAGACTCAAAATTAAATGAAAAGCAAAAACTAAAAGAAAAATTAGAAGAAACGAAAAAAATAAAAAATAAAACTAAAAATGTAATTATAAAATGAATTTGAAAAAAATATGTAGAAAAACTAGAAGTAAAAGAAATAGATAGAGGATAAAATCTAAAATTGTAAAGCTAAAGAAGAAGAAAGAAGTAAAAAGGATATATACAAAATGAATGTAAATTAAAAAGAAAGAAGAAGTTAGAAGCATCGGATGAAAAACCATTAAAAAAAAGAATAATAAGAAATGAAAGCAAAACTAATGTGAAGAGGTGCATACCGAGAGATGAATCCATAAGAAATATAAATAAAAGTAAAAGGAGAGAGAAGTTATAAAAAAATCATAAGTAATAATATAAACACAGGTAAAAACATAAGATCAATCAAAAGAAGTTGAATCAAAATAAAAAATCTAGAATCTTTAAGTCGGAATCCAGAATTTTATGTAGATGCATACATAAGAGAAGAAATAGATGAAACGATGTAAGAGGAATAAAAACATAAGAATCTAAAATAAATGCGAAAATAGATACATAATAAATAAAAATTAATATTATTGGAGTATGTGTCTCACATCATACTTGTGGTCTTATGTGATCTTTATTATTGATTATAAATAAACTCCAAAGTCTCTTTAGAGGTATCTTGTGTATTGGGTTCACCTTCTCTATCATTTCTACATGGTATGAGAGTGGCTTCTCTAACCCTAGTACACCCTCCCCTTTTTTTTCTCAGAGAACACCTACGTTTTTTTTCCACCAAAGGAGGCAACAACCCTTGGCGAACAGCCGTCATTTTAGTCGGCCACCCCCAACGACGTCTCCTATCGTCCGTTGTGCCCTGCCCTGTCGTCGACCTCCTGCGCGTCGCCCTCCGCCCCACGACGGCCCCTCCCGATGCGCCCCTTCTGCGTTTATTCCCTGCATGATCCCTTTTGCTCTGCGCTACTGCACGACACCCCCTTGTCATTGAATCCATCACTGTCGGCCGATGAGGACCACACCAATGTCGCTCGTCCGTGTTGTGCCGCTCCTCCTCCCTAATGCGCTACTGCATCCCGGCCAAATATGGAAGTCCCGACCACCATGAGCTCCGACCGCCGGCCTAACCGGGTTCACTAGAGCCAAATCTCTATCATTTCTACATGGTATCAGAGTGGGTTCTCTAACCCTAGTCCACCCTCCCCCTTTTTTTTCTCAGAGAACACCTACGTTTTTTTCCACCAAAGGGGGCAACAACCCTTAGCGAACAGCCGTCATTTTAGTCGGCCACCCCCAACGACGTCTCCTCTCATCCGTTGTGCCTTGCCCTGTCGTCGACCTCCTGCGTGTCGCCCTCCGCCCCACGACGGCCCCTCCCGATGCGCCCCTTCTGCGTTTATTCCCTGCACGATCCCTTTTTCTCTGCGCTACTGCACGACGCCCCCTCGTCATTGAATCCATCACTGTCGGCCGATGAGGACCACACCAATGTCGCTCGTCCGTGTTGTGCCGCTCCTCCCTAATGCGCTACTGCATCCCGGCCAAATATGGAAGTCCCGACCACCATGAGCTCCGACCGCCGGCCTAACCGGGTTCACTAGAGCCAAATATTGCCTCCTCCCTCCTGCGACATTGCCTCCCTGCTCGCCCTCCTGCACCTTCAGCAAAACCAGGGGAGCCACCTGTGCCACCCCTCTTTTCCCGTCGTGATCCTTACCTGCTTCCTACTCCCCCCCCCCCCCCCCACCACCTCTAGACGCGGCTCCCCCCTGTGCCACCCCTCTAGTCGGTGGCCCTCCTCCCTACGTGATGGCTTATTCTTGCACAGTTGCTTTGTTTTTTGTTGCTATTTTCACCGGATCTGTTGCTGCCCAGGCTCCTGCATTTTCTCTGACAGCTTCTCCGAAGAATTCACCTTCCGCGATCCACACTAGCGCCGCTATGCAAAGCAATCGCACGCCCCCTTCCTAATCCAGGCTTGCATGACACAACGTCCCTCTTCCTAGATTGGCTTCTTCAAATTTGCTCTTTGGTCGCATACATCCCGTTGTAAAATGACATCTTTGACTCTATCAGGTTCTCCACTGCTCCCTGATGTTCCTCAGACCTTTGCTATCAATCAGAATTTACGGTCCGCAAAGTCGAACGCCGCTTCACCCGACCTTTTGGGTCCGCTAGTCGGACGTCGTTTCACCCAACCTTTTGGGTTTGCATCTCTTATCATTCTACAAATATAAAAACAATAAACCAAAATAAAAAAGAAACGATTACGATCCAAAAGTATTAGTTGAATATGAATTAGGTAAGAAGCTAAAATAAGTAGTTGGATATAAATTAGAAGTCGAAGAAAGAAACTAGATTCATAAAAGAAGTGAAAGTCTATGTTGGGGAACAAGTAATGATGATTCAGAAGAAAAAAAATATAAAAATTAAAGCCAAATGAATAAAAAATAAACCATATATATGAGCATATGAAAAGAAAGCAGAAGCAGAAGAAAGAAGAAAAAGTAGAAGTCATAAGCAGTAACTAGAAATAAATGAAAATGACAGTGTCAAAATAGATGGTTTGTTAATTTGTCGTGTGGTGAGCTCATAATCAAAAATCCTTTGTTTGATCTTAACTTTTTAACGTGAGTTTTTAAAGACTTATGTCTATTAATACAATTTTTTCAGTTATCCCTACCACTCCATGTTGGATTGACGTGAGGCCTATTCATAAAAGTCAATAATTAATCAATGATCGATATCCTATGTTTTCAGGATAATTTGAGATCATTTTATCTTTAGTAACCATTTGACATACATTTTTTTTTAATTTTAAATCAATAAGGCCACTCTTTTGTTCATTTTGGACAAACTGTATGTCAAATAGATGTGAGGTCAATTGAAACATTTAAAAAATCAAACGACAATATTTTCCTATGGTTTAACCACAATCAAAAGACTTTGACAAGGTTTTCACCCTTTGACGCACATTTTTTACTTTTAAATCAATAAAAATGCAGTTTTGGTCATTTTAAACATTCCACAAGTCAGAATGAAGTGTAGTCTATTCCTACATTTTCAAAATTAAACTGTTAGAATTGGTGTCTTAGAACCAACTGTCAGTACTTTGATTACATGAATATTTGATTTATTAAATATTAAATTAAACATCTTATTACATATTGTTCATTGTTCTGCATGACCATAATGTAATAATGTCCTAGAATATTTGTTGCATTGATAAGATCATGGTAGTTTCTTGTTATGATGAGAACATTGAAGTGCTCTGACAATATTCTTAATATAGTTTTATGGTTGGATAACATACTACGATGGGATACATAGTATATAGACTGTCAGGTGCGAGTACTCATAAGCATCTTTCTCATGAAGTTTCCACTTAGTAATCTCCAAGTCGGGAGATTATGAGAACAGACCCGCCAGTAGGAATTCTGCATGTTTTGATGTAATCGGATATTCTTATCTGTGAGGTGTGTAATGGTCCTTAGACATTAAGAATATCATTAATACATGTCATGACTCGCGCACTTAGATTTTCTGACGAAAATTGTCACGCCATATGTTGACGGGAAGTAGGGTACGTTGGGTGTGTCACGAATGACATGTAATTAATAGATAAGTCAAGGAATGATTTGTCTCTTCCATATTTATGGAAGTTGATATCTCGGTCCTTTGATTTTTTTTTTGACAAAGGAAGATATATTAATCACGACGGTCGGCAGTTACACAGTCATGCAACCAAGAAGGAAAGTGGTCAAGCCAGAGATGATTCACGCCGGACGTGCTGAATGAAGCCAGGTGATGGGCTGCTTCATTTTCATCCCTTTTAACGAAGGAGAAGGAGCAGGTTGTGAAGCTTTGATTGAAAGACTGGATGTTCCTGATAACGGGGCCAAAAGAAGAGAAGTCGCCGTCATTGAGCTCAATAGCGTTGATGATGGTGAGGCAATCAGATTCAATGGAATAACTTCTCATCCTCGATCTTTTGCAAACGTCAGCCCGGTAAGGACAGCGAAGGCTTCAGCAACAACGGGCTCCCAGAGAGCGTGGTATGATTCATGTTTGGCCGCAATGATCTGACCATGACAATCTCGTGCCACAAGTCCAATTCCGACAATTACATCCATGGAGATAGATGCGTCAACGTTAATCTTGAGGATCCCTTCTGGGGGTGCCATCTTGAAGCAGTTGTGTGAGTGCCAGAGATCCCATGACGGTCAGAGTCCCGCTTCCACCCCTCAATCCAGGATGACGCCCGATCAATCCAAAACCTGGGGGGCTTTGCAATATGATTAAAGATGAAGTCATTGCGTCGCACCCAGACGATCCATGCCACGATGCATAATGAAGCAACTTTGTCCGCAGTGAAAGAAGACGACCACAACATCAGCAGTGTTGGAAGGTCTGGCGCCGTATCCAGCATAAGCTCCAAATCAGAGCCCCAAAAAGTCCAGATCTCTTCCACCCCCGGGCACTGGGTGATCACATGCAGAGGAGATTCGAGTGTACCCGAGCAGATGGGACATTGCTTGTCATTCGTGACATGTCGGAGGGCGAGAAAGTCCATAGTAGGAAGAATACCTGTGCAAACATGCCACCAGAAAAAACGGATTTTCGGGGGGACCTTAAGATGCAGCAAGCCCGTACCCTTATTTCACTGTATAAGATCCAGAGACATCATTGCTCCAAAAGGGACAGTCTGGCCCCGCCTCTCTCACACAGGGGATGCTAAGAATGATCCTTCTATCCCTTTTGTTGAACCATGAGTTGATTTTAACCATACACCACCCAGAACCATGATCGTCGAACAAACAGCAAACTGTGGCGTTCTCATAGCCAGGTACGGCGAGGGAGGTAGCTTGCAAGCCATCTTTATCAATCAGCCAGAGATCGGTCCAAATATTAATTTTCGTACCATCTCCGACCCTCCGGCCCAACCCTTTAAAAAGTAAATTTCGTGATCCCCAAAGGCTTCACCATAGAAAGATGGGGCGGGGGCCAAGAGAGGAGTTCTGGAAATCTGAGTGGGGAAAGTATTTTGCACGAAGAATCCGCGCACAGAGAAGATGAATGAATCATGAGGTGCCAGCCTTGTTTGGCCAAAAGAGCGTCATTAAAGAGTCGGAGGTCTCGAAATCCCATTCCGCCGCCTATTTTAGGGGTACAAAGTGACTTCCAAGCAATCCAGTGAATTTTTTTCCTGCCATTATTATGACCCCACCAGAAGTTAGCGATGTGGGAGTGGATATGGTCAACAAGCGTGCCAGGAATCTTGAACATGGACATAATATAGCTAGGGATGGACTGCAGTGCGGCTTTGATGAGTGTTTCCTTACCCGCTTTAGAGATTCTTTTCGGAGTCCAGTCTTGGATTTTTTTCTCGATTCTATCAACCATAGATGAGAAGATTTCTTTTTTTGAGCGACCAACAATAGTGGGAAGCCCAAGGTATTTATTGTGTTTGTCAACCAATTGAATGCCTGCAGAAAGACAAAGCTCCGCTCTCTTGGTTGGTGGGACGCCAGAACTGAAAGAGATTTCCGACTTGGCTGGATTGATCGCTTGTCCAGATGCCCTCTCATAAAGCCAGATCACCTGGAAGATAGTGAGGCATTCATTATGAGTAGCTCTGGAGAAAAGAAGGCAGTCGTCGGCAAAGAAAAGGTGCGAGACAGGTGGGCTGGCCTGACAAACCGTTGCCCCATATATCCCTTTTGAGACAGCGGCCGAGGAAATGAGGTTAGAGAAGACGTCAGCCACCAGGATGAAGAGAAAGGGGGAAAGGGGATCTCCCTGGCGGAGGCCACGGGTAGGTGAGAAGCCTTGGGCGAGTCCACCGTTAATGTTAATCCGAAAGGAGATGGACGAGACACATTTCATGATCATATCTGTCCATTTGGGGCAGAAACCCATTTTTGTCATGACGTCCTGAAGTGTCATTCCACTCGATCATAGGCCTTAGTCATATCCAGTTTCCAAGTCATGATACCTCTTTTTGCTACGGATCGCGTTTTCATAGAATGAAACACTTCATGGGCCATGATGGCATTATCCGTGATAAGCATCTTTGCTACAAAAGCACTTTGATTTTCAGAGATAATAGTAGGTAACCACGTGCGCAGACGATTAACCAGGACCTTTGAGAAAATCTTGTAGGAGACGTTACAGAGACTGATAGGCCTGAAATCCGAGGCCGCAAGGGGTTTCTTGATCTTTGAGATGAGGGTAATAATTGTCTCATTAATAGAGAAGAGGTTAATTTCCCCAGCCCAAATGCCTTTTAGAAGTACGCATATGTCAGGGCCGATAATGTGTCAGTATTGCTTAAAAAATAGAGCACGGAAGCCATCAGGACCAGGGGCTTTTGTGGAGTGGATTTGTTTGAGAGCCTGAAGGATCTCATTGTCCGTGAAATCTTTTTTGAGTTGGCGGTTCATCTCGTCGGTAATCACATGTTTGATGCAGGACTCAACCTCCGACGATAAGATGGAATCTCCTGCAGTGTAGAGTTTTTGGAAATAACATGAAATAATATCGTGGATACCTCAATGTTGGACACTGTTCCCCCATCAGGGTGGGTGAGGATCGCAATGTTGTTTTTGCGGCGCCTGGCAGAAGCCTTCTGGTGAAAGTAACGGGTGTTTGCATCCCCTTCTTTGATGTGGATTTCTCGTGCGCGCATAGCCCAGAAGCTTTCTTTAATGCGAAGAGCCGCATCCATTTCACTTTGCAGACTAGCAATTTTAGAGAGAATATTATCCGTTGGGGGTTGGGCAAGAAGGTCAGTGAGTTGTCGTTCAAGGAGTTACACAGCTTGTCGGGTTGGCGAAATTTTTTATTACTCCATGATTTCATATTAACAGCCACCTGCTTGAGGTTTAAATTGATGTCTTCACATCCACCTTGCCAACACGATCGGATAACTTCTTCACACTCTCGGTCTTTGGCCCAATAGCTTTCAAACCGGAAGGGTTTCCCACATCTTGAATTGCAGCCACTATGAGAGAAATCGATAACGATAGGGAAATGGTCCGAACAATTCGGGGCCAAGTGGGCGATATGAAACATCTTGAAGATATTAGTCAATTCCGTCGATCCCAGAAATCTGTACAGTCGCTCAGCAATGCGTGTGCTTTCCGTGTTCCCCCGAAACCAGGTGAAGGGGCTGCCTGCATGGCCCAGATCAACCAAGTCCACCCTAGAAATCGCATCACAAAAGCCTGACATCGAGGCAAAGGGCCGATGTGCTCCACCTCGTTTTTCATGCTGGAACAAAATCTCGTTGAAATCACCGCCAAAGAGGATAAGGCCAGAAATACCTTGTCGTAAAGAACAGAGAAGTTCCCAGGATTTCCATTTATCGTTTTGTGAGGGTCAGCCGTAGAAACCCACAAAAGTCCAAGGTGGAAGGAGGTCATCATGGATGGATGCAGCCACATGATGCGCCGAGTACGAGAGGATTTTGACGTTGACATTGTCCTTCCAGAAAAGGCTCAGTCCCCCTGAGTGGCCTTGGCGGGGTACTGGGAGGCAACCCTGAAACCCACATTTGAGAGCGATGCAATTGTTGTCCTTGTAATCCAACATGGTTTCGAACAAAAAAACCATATCAGGGTGGCTTTGTGCGCAATGGCGCTGGAGCATCCGAACCGTTCGTGGGTTGCCAAGCCCCCGACAATTCCAACATAGGGTTTTCATTGCTCTAGGCGGGGTTGGGACATACCCGCCTCCGCCTCTGAAACTTCATAGAACTGTCCATCACCTGCCGCTTTCCACCTCTTTGGGAGGCGTTCAGTCACTTTACAATCCTCCAGATGTCTTATGTTCCCCGGGTTTTGCATTAATAGGATCACCACTCCTATCACCACGATTTGCCCTTTTCCATGTCCGTTGAGTAAAGGTACCTGATGGTTTAATCCCAATCGCATTGGCTTCATCCATGCGGTTGATCCCTAAAGCAGCAGACACTGACCCAGGAGCAGACTCTGTTGATTCGATGCAAAGTTGCCTGGGTTCAGAAGTCGGGTCTGGTGGTTCCTTACATTTTGACCTTGGTCCAAATGGTGGTGAGACGTTGTCTTTCGAAGGTACATGGGTCGGACTTGGGAAAACAGTCGGGTCCGAACTCTGACTCGCATGCTTGTCCCCAGTTCTGGCCTCGTTCATTGAGTTGTACGAAGACCCTCCTTCCGCCCGCTGGTCGTCATGATTGTCCCCCGAAAAATCCAGTAGTCCTAGCATGATGATAGTATTGAGTTCTGGTTCGGTTTGCTTGGAGTAGGCCTTCGCTAGTCGGTCGCGATCCTTTTGTTTTTCCGCCTCAGAAATAGTCACAAATCTTGCTGTTTTCGCGCGGAGCCAAGGGCCGTATTGCAAGATGATGGTGCCTTTGCCCTTCTCCTTCAAATCACAAACTTTCTCGAGGTGTCCAATACACCCACAGAAAAAACAAAAAATTGGGAGTTTTTCAAATTCAAAAGAAATCCAAGCGTTTGAATCTTCAAGTGATAAGAACAGACCCCTCATAAGTGGTTGTATCACATCGACTAAGGCTCTAATCCTCACCACGGGTCCCCAGTGGATGGGGTCAGATTGGTCCCAGTCCAGAAATTTACCAACGCGTTCTCCAATTTCCCGCATAACACGTTCCGTTCTACCATGAAACGGAATTCCTTTGATTAGTATCCAGAAGGGTGAGTGAGTCAGTTTAATTTTCTGGATGTCGTCCCCGCCTGAAAAGTCATCCATGAGAATGAGTTGATTGTCGAAAAACCATGATCTGCCTTTTAACACCTTTTCTTTATCTTTATTGTTGAAAAATTCGAATACAATGAACCCATCTCCCACTTCACGTATGGCAACGCCATCCTCCAATCTCCATAAATTTTGCAGAGTATTTTTTAAAGCCCCCAGGTTGAATGAATGTTTGGCTAAGAATTTCCCTACCAGCAGGAGCGACATGCGATGTGACAGAAAGGCGTCTTCATTTTTTCGTGTGGCGATTGACGTTTTCTCTTTATCAGTCAACGAAAGGTTCTTCCACTGATTTACCAATCCAGATTCCATGACAAGCAAAGAGCACCTCATCAACGTTGCCTCTCGAGCATACCCTTCACGGTCCCAGAACTCTCACAAACAAAACTCCTCACTGCGATCAAAACTTTGCAACACAAACCATAGAGGACTCTATTGTACGAGCCAAAGTCTTAGCACAAATCAAGATTCAGCGGCCCGGTGACAGTCATCGCGCAGGAGCTCTTTCGCGCAATAGCAAACCCCAAAGTGAGTATCGCCTTTGCGGTCAGAAACGTTGCACACAAACTGTACGAGTAAAAACCGTAGTTACACCTCTTTATGTCGCAATCATGACCCTTTGTGAGTAACTCCTTCGCGCTCAATACTTCGCGTGAGCACCACCGATACACTCAAGTCCCTGCGCGAGCCCCACCCAATGCGAGTGACACCTGCGCGCTCGAGCCACCTGCAAGTAACACCCGCGCGCTCAGCACCTGCAAACAACGCACTGCGCGAAAACACCTGCGCGCCCAACACCAACAAACAACACACCCTGCGCGATAACACCCGCGCGCTCAACACCTGCAACCAACACACCCTGCGCGATAATACCCGCGCGCTCGGCACCCGCGCGCTCAAGCCACCTGCGCGAGCACCACCAAACACTCACTGCCCTGTGTGATCCCACCCATGCGCAAATAACACCCGCGCGCTCAACACCTCCACTGTCTCGTCAATCTGAAGAAGAAAAAACGATCGGTCGAACATCGTTCCAGCCCGTAAGCCGTGGAAGGATTAGGAGCCACAAATCTCAAACAACCAGAATCTGTCAAAAGGATCTGAAGCCGAATCGCAAGCCGAAAGAAGAACGGGATCTGACTTCAAGTCGGATTCGCAAGATGAGAATGGCAGGGATTCAAGAAGAATGGAGCCCTCAAGTCGCGGAAACCCCAAATAAACGCGATCGGGACTTCAGGCTGAGGAACGGGAACATGAAACCGAGAGGAGGCACAGTGCACCGAAGAAGAGCAAAAGGGGAGGATGAACCGGGGAAGGCCGATGCAGACGCCGATCTGAAAGAAAACGGGCCGCCGATCTAAATTTCATGGTCATGGTGTAACGACGAGTTTATTTCAGATAGTCAAAGAATGATATAACAAGCATATAGGTTTATGACACTATCATACAACCTACTTGATGAGATTATGTGAAAAATGGATTATATTACACAGTGAGTGTTCGTATGTGTTTGTCGTCGTTGCGACTTTAAGTTCTTTCTCTTGGGTGCCTTGACCCGTTGCTAGACAGTAATCTTAAACATTAGACAAGTCCGCCTAATGCCAACGAGAAAAAATCATAAAGGGTCACACACTAAGTGTTTTTATTTAAGTTATATTGATCGCATAAATTAAATAAATATTTATTCATCGGATTGTGAATAAAATATATTTATTTATTTTATTGAATATTTAATAAATATTTATTTACTAGTTTGTGAATAAAATATTTATTTAAGAGAATAAAATATTTATTCCGCTGTTTAATAAATACAAGATTTCGAACGGACAAAGACCGTGTTCGGTGATAAAATAATTGTTTACGAGTCGGTAAATATTATTTATCAATTTTATGCAAGTTGGCGCACCACAAAATAATAATAATGTTATTATTATTATGTGGCATGGGATTTCATTAATGGTTATAATTATATTTAATGGTTGTTATGCAATTAAATTTTGTAACTAAAATCTCAACTCTATAAATAGACAGCTACATCTATTGTATAATTCATTTGAAACAAATTCCAAGTTTGAGAATAGAGAATTGTTGCGCACAACGAATTCTCCCTTGACTCGTCCCCTCTCCCTCTCAAGAACGAGAACCCCAAGAGAGAATTTCTTCAAGACCGAAGAATGGGCGATCAAGAACGAACAACGCAAGACATTCGATTCGCCGCACTAGCACCCGGAGAACGAGTGGCGTTGCTCGGAGACCATTGAAGCACGTGTGGATCACTGCTAGAGGGATTCTACCCTTGGATCCTCACAAGCGCAACGAAGGTAATCCGGAAGGGCCGTTTCGGACGATCAACAATCATCAACGAAGTTCATAAGCCCGGGTATTTATTTCTTCATATATTAAATAAATTAATTATAAATCTGACGTGTAAGATGCTCGCTCTTAGTTTCGAGCAACGATTATTAAAAGAAATTTTAATATATCACCCACCAATGCACGCTTCTGCTACGTCCGGAATCAACAAGTGGTATCAAAACTGTCACATTTAAATTTATATTTATTTATTTGATTGTTGATCTATACGCAGTTGTGGTTAGATTTTATTCAATGTTATTCGTTCTTTAATCCGATTTGAATTAATTATGTTCGTTCAGTGTTTCATTTTCTTAAAGGTTTAAGAACAAATGAAGAACGACCGGAGATCTCATCAAGAAGTGCCAAATCATTGGCTGGTAAAACTGGATTACACGGCGTGTGGCCGGAGCACAAGTTGTATACCCATGCGGAGTGTATCTAGATGCGTTGAGTGATTAATTACATGTTGTGCTTTTATTGCACATCACGTGTTGACTGGGCCAACCTGGCACACGACAAGCGGATACAGGGTGTGTAATTGGCATGTACACACCATGTAGTCCGACCGAGTCAACACACTGAAGCCCCATGCATGTGACTTGGATATACGGCAACCGAGGTACATGACGTGTAATGTACACATCGTGTAATCTCCCATTAATAAACAAAATTAAAAATTACATTAAATTTGAAATTACAGCATTAAAACTTTATTTTATTGATTAGCACAAAGTTGTGTGTTTGACAATTTAATAATTGTTTTAAAGAATTTTAAATGCTCAATTAATTTATTATAATTAATATGTCGTTATTGGTTCTGACGTTTATTTGCCTTGAATGCCATTAATGATGAGTATCTCCAAATAAGATCGGATTATCACTAAGATGAAAGAGAATTAATTTATTTATTAATTAATTAATTAATACAAGCGCGTTTATCTTAAATAATAAAAGAATGAATAATGAAATAAATGCTAGCCGTTTAGTTTTATGTATCTGTTGCATGTGTGACCGTTCATGAGCTTGACCAAGACCTATGTATGTGTTGGCATTTATTTAATTAAATTTATTGCATAGTTTTGCAATTATTTAATATTAAATTAAAAGATGGTCTGCGAGTCATCTCTCCCTCCATTATTATGTAGGACCTATGAGTCCTAAGATATTTATGTAATTGCCTTTAATCGATCCTTTGGCTTCCCTCACCTGCGTGTGAGTAATAAATATTTGTAATTAATGGAGCATCTCAAGGCGTGTGAGGACGATTCAAGACGGAACCATAATGACGCCAACTAGGTGATACATAGGTGGACACGTGGAATGTTGTAGCTCGTGTCAAGTCCGACATAAGGAGTTATTTCCCCTAGGTCATGGTTGATTTAATGTCCACTCATTAAATCAACCATTACATAAGCTCATGATCAGGTCATTTAATTATTTATTTATTTTATGTCTAATGTATTAAAATTATATTTATTAATGCAAGACCGCAATCACATAAATAAATGAATTAATATGCAAAGTCAGAATTTAAATAAAATTGATTATGTGTAAATGTTTTATCCAAACATGGTTGATTAATTAAGTAAACATCCACTTAAATATTAACAAGACATGTAAAGGATAAAACAACATAAAAATTTATGCATAATAAAATAAAATCTCTCAATCTAATATTAAGTCAGGCTAAGTCTTTCGTTACTTGATTAGGAACAAAACTCAATAGAACTATTTGTTTGACAAACCCTTGTTCAGACACTTACTTTTATAAGGAGAGTTCTTATGAAAGTTTCGGGTTGACTTAACCATTTTACATCAAGAGGGAAAACCCTTGCTAGACTTGGTGTAATTTGGAGGCAAATGTTGAGAAAAATCGAAGTCGGAATTTTTGGTTTGGGGAGTCCACTCAACAGATCAAGGAGCTGCAAACCCGCAGTTGGCAAAGACTTGACTGCCTAAATACCTTCAAAATAGCTTGACCAACCCTTATTGGGGTTATGCGAAGGGGAATATGGATCCTTGTCACTAAAATGTCATAGCAACTAGACATTCCAAGTTCAATTGTGAGGACTATTGAGACTTGATAAAATAATGGGAGATTTAATAAAATCAATTAATTATTTCTCACAAAATTTGTAATCAAGCAAAGTACTGATAATTTGTTCTTTTAATTGTAGAATAAAATGACAAGCTCTCTATCCCTACTATCAATATTGGATAAAGACAATCTCCTCACTGGCAGTAACTTCCGGGAGTGGTTTAGACGTCTTCAGGTTGTTCTACGTCATGAACGGAAATCTTACGTGCTAGAATCCTCAATTGTATGATCTGCCTACTCAAGAGGTGAGTGATGAAGAGTTCATAGTCTACGAAAAACATATGAACGACGCGGTCGACGTTCAATGTTTGATGATTTCATCTATGTCTAGTGAACTCATGAAGTCTCACGAAAACACGGATATGTATAGCATGCTTGAGCACCTTTGTGGTCTTTACCAGGAGAGAGATAGATAGGAATGATTTGAAATTTCCAGAACACTCTTTCAGAGTAAGATTGGAGAGGGTTTCCCAGCTGGGGTTCACGTAGTCAAACTCATTGGCTACATTGAGCGCTTAGAGGTTCTAAGGTTTAAACTCCCCAAAGAACTGAGCACTGATCTCATTCTGGCATTACTCCCTCAAAGCTTCTCCAGTTTTGTTGTGAATTTTAATATGAACAACATTGAGAAGTCTCTTTCAGATCTTTTTATCCTCCTTCGCCAAGTAGATAAAGATATGAAGCGTGAAAAGTCTTCTGTCATTATGGTGAACAAACGAAAAGGGAAATCAAAGAGCTTTAAACCCAAAGCTTCTCCACGCTCTTCTAAGAAGAAGAAGATCAAAGGGGAAGCAAGGGAATAGGATGTTGTCTGTTTCGCATTGGCAAGAAGGGCTACTGGAAGAAAAACTGCATCCAGCTAAAGAAACAAGGGGAGACTTCAGATGCGTTTATTATCGAGTGCAATTTATCTATTTCTACAAATTGAGTATTAGATACAACTTATGGTGCTCACATATGTATTCAAATACAGGAATCAAGTAGATTCAGAAAAATTGACCGAGGGGAGGTAGATCTACAAGCAGCCAACGGAGCTAAACTTGTTATAGCTATTGGGGACTACCACCTCACATTGTCGACCATAATGATTTTGGTTTTAAAGGGTTGTTATTATGTGTCTTGAGTTCCAAAAAACATTATTTTTGTATCCAGACTAGATACTGATGGATTCATTTTCAAATTTGGAAATAAATGTTGCTTCTTTTATAAAGATAGCATTTGTTATGGTAAGGCACATTTACATAACGGTCTTTACGTGTTGGATTACATGAACCAAGTAATGGCAATCGATAACGAAGTTAATTCGCATGACTCATACCACACCCAACTTTGGCATCACCGGCTAGGTCATGTAAATGAAAAACACTTGACAAAATTACATCAAGATGGATATTTAGATTCTTTCGAACTAAAACCACTTGGTGTATGTCACGCATGTTTACAAGGCAAAATGACCAAAGCCTCATTTAGTGGGAAATGTGAAAGGGCTAAAGAGCTTCTTGAATTAGTTCATACCGATTTGTATGGACCATTTCCTATTGAAGCAAGGGATGGGTTCTCATACTTCATAACTTTTACTGGTGATTTTAGTAAATATGGATATATTTACTTAATGGGGTATAAGTCGGATTCTTTTGATAAATTTAAAGAATGCAAGAATGAAGTAGAGAACCAGTTTGGGTAGGAAGATGAAGAAACTCCGCTCAGACCAAGGTGGAGAATATCTTAATCAAAACTTCATTGATTACTTACGAAAGTTTGAGATCTTATCTCAACTCACTCTTCCTTACACGCCTCAGTGGAATGGTGTAAGCAAAAGGAGGAACTGCACCTTGTTGGACATTGTGAGATCAATGATGAGTCATGCAAGTCTTCTATTATCCTTTTAGGGATATGCGTTACAAACAACGGCACACATACTAAACCAAATACCAACTAAATCAATAAATGGTATTCCATACGAATTTTGGAGTGGAATAAAAACCATGTTATCGAATTTACATGTGTGGGGAAGCGAAGCGTTTTTTAAGGCCTCTTCAGGTAACAAACTTGCACCCCGAGGCACAAAGTGTACCTTTATAGGATACCCTAAGGAAACAATGGGATATTACCTATACGATCCCTCGGACAAAAGGGTTACAGTGGCAAGACACGTCATATTCCTTGAGAGAGAGCACATCTCCAAAAGAGATGGTGGGAGCGAGACAAACTTCGATGAAGTCGAGACTCAAGGCACACAAGAGTTGATACATGATCAGATTCCACAAAGCCTCATGGAAGAAGAAATTGTTCCAGAGACACAAGAACTGCGTAGGAGTACAAGAAAGATTGGAGAACCAGAACAGTACGGTTTTCTAGTTACCGAGGATGGTGACTCATTAGTTGATAATAATAATCCTCTAACATACAAGGAAGCAGTAAGTGGCACAGATGTTGTCAAGTGGCAAGAAGCCATGAATTCTGAAATAGATTCCATGTACCAAAATCAAGTCAGGATTTTGGTAGATCCTCCGGTGGATGTAAAGTCTGTTGGTAGAAAATGTGTATTTAAGAAGAAACTGGATATGGAAGGACAAGTTAGTACCCATAAGGCGCGACTGGTTGCAAAAGGGTTTAAACAGCATCAAGGTATTGACTATGATGAAACATTTTCACCAGTTGCAATGTTGAAATCCATTAGAATTCTACTTGTCATTGCGACTTACCATGACTATGAGATTTGACAAATGGATGTCAAAACAGTCTTCCTTAACAGGAACCTTCAGGAAGATGTCTACATAACACGACCTGAAGGGTTTGTGACTCCAAAGAATGCCAATAAGAGATATGCAAGTTGCAAAAAAAACCATTTATAGATTAAAGCAAGCATCCATGTCATGAAGCATTCGTTTTCATGAAACCATAACGGAATTTGGTTTTAGAAAGAACGAATGTGAGCCTTGGGTCTACAAACAATTTAGTGGGAGTACAGTCGTTTTCTTAATAGTATGTGTTGATGACATATTACTTATTGGAAATGAAATATCAGTCTTACAGTCTGTTAAGACATTGTTGAATAAATGTTTTTCCATGAAAGAACGAATGTGAGCCTTGGGTCTACAAACGATTTAGTGGGAGTGCAGTCGTTTTCTTAATAGTATATGTTGATGACATATTACTTATTGGAAATGAAATACCAGTCTTACAGTTTGTTAAGACATGGTTGAATAAATGCTTTTCCATGAAAGAACGAATGTGAGTCTTGGGTCTACAAACGATTTAGTGGGAGTGCAGTCGTTTTCTTAATAGTATGTGTTGATGACATATTACTTATTGGAAATGAAATACATGTCTTACAGTCTGTTAAGACATGGTTGAATAAATGTTTTTCCATGAAAGACTTGGGCAAGGCAGCATATATTCTTGGGATCAAGATCCATCGTGATATATTCAAGAGGTTGCTCAACTTAAGTCAAAGTACATACATTGACAAGATACTGAAGAGATTCAATATGGAACAATCCAAGAGGGGATTGTTGTCAGCGTCACATGGCATTCATCTTTCCGAGAAAATGTGTTCTCAGACCCATGAGGAAAGAAATAGAATGGCAAGGATTTCATACGCATCAACGATTGGGTCAGTCGTGTATGTTATGTTATGTACTAGGCTAGATGTTATCTGCGCATAAAGTGTGGTAGGCACATATCAAGCCGATCCAGGTGACCGTCATTGGATGACAGTCAAGACTATCCTTAAGTATCTGAGGCGTACTAAGGATATGTTCCCGGTTTATGGAGGAGATGAAGAACTAGTCATCAGAGGATATGTAGACGCTAGTTTCCAAACTGATCAAGATGACATGAAGTCACAAACGGGATACACCTTCACTTTGAATGGAGGTATTGTGAGCTTAAATAGCTCAAAGTTGGTTGTGGTCGCATATTCTACAACAGAGTCTAAGTATATTACAGCTACTGAGTCAGCTAAAGAAGCAATTTGGATGCGCAATTTCGTCCAAGAGCTTGATGTACTACCTAGCAGTAAAGATATTATCACACTCTATTGTGATAATACTGCAGCGGTGGCTCTCGCAAAAGAGTCAAGGTCACATCAACGGACGAAGCACATACTTCGGAAGTATCATCTCTTGAGGGATTTTTCTCAGATAGGTGAAGTTGCAGGGAGCAGTATTTCCACAGAAGACAACGTGGCGGACCCCTTGACTAAAGTCTTGACTCAGCAGAAACATGATTATCATGTGATGTCTAACGGACTGAAAAGTCGTCGTCAGTTGGCTCTAGTTCAAGTGGGAGTTTGTTAGAGTTGGTATCCTAGAACCAACTGCTCGTACTTTGATTACATGAATATTTGATGTATTAAATATTAAATTAAACATCTTATTACATATTGTTCATTGTTCTACATGACCATAATGTAATAATGTCCTAGAGTATTTATCGCATTGATAAGGTCATAATAGTTCTCCGCTATGATGAGAAGCTTGAAGTGCTAAGACAATATTCTTAATATAGTTTTGCGGTTGGATAACATGCTATGATGGGACACATAGTATATAGACCATCAGGTGCGAGTACTCATAAGCAGATGAGACTTCTTCTCATGAAATTCGCACTTGGTAATCTCCAAGACAGGAGATTATGAGAATAGATCTGTCAGTAGGAATTCCGCATATTTTGGTGTCATCGGATATTTCTATCTACGAGCGTGTGTAATGATCCTTAGACTTTAAGATTATCATTAATGCATGTCATGACTCGCGCACTTAGATTTGCTGACAAAAACGGTCACGTCATATATTTGTGAGAAGTAGGGTAGGTGTGTCATGAATAACATGTTATTAATGGATAAGTCAAGGAAAGATTTGTCCCTTCCATATTTATGGAAGTTGATATCTCAGCTCTTTAATTGAAATAAAACGCCTTAAATTCCATGATCATGGTGTAACGACGACTTTATTTCAGATAGTCAAAGAATGGTGTATCAAGCATATAAGTTGATGACACCGTTATGCAAATTGTTTGATGAGATTATGTGACAAAGGGATTATATTACACAGTGAGTGTTCGTATGTGATTGTCGTCGTTGCGACTTTAAGTTTTTTCTCTTGGGTATCTTGACCCGTTGTTAGATAGTAATTTTGAACTTTAGACAAGTCCGTCTAATGACAACGATAAAGAATCCTAGAGGGTTACACACTAAAAGTTTCTGGTGGTCTCGATTAAATTCTATTTGAATTTAATTAATGTAATAAATATTGTTCTCAAAACTGATAAATAATTTTATTTAAGTTATACTGATCGCATAAATTAAATAAATATTTATTCATCGAATTGTAAATAAATATTTTTATTTATTTTATTGAATATTTAATAAATATTTATTTACTAGTTTGCGAATAAAAAAATTATTTAAGAGAATAAAATATTTATTCGAGTGTTCAGTAAATACAAGAGGAGTTCGAACGAGCCAAAACTGTGTCCGGTGATAAAATAATTAATTACGAGTCGGCAAATATTATTTATCCATTTTGCTTAAATTGGCGCACCACAAAATAATAATACTGTTATTATTATTATGTCGCATGGGATTTCATTAATTGTTATAATTATATTTAATGGTTATTATGCAATTAAATTTAGTAACTGAAATCTCAACTCTATAAATAGACGGTTACGTCTATTGTGTAATTCATTCGAAACCAATTCCAAGTTTGGGAATAAAGAATTGTTGCACACAACGAATTCTCTCTCGACTCCTCCCTCTCAAGAACGAGAAACCTAAGAGAGAATTTCTTCAAGACCGAAGAACGAGCGATCAAGAACAAACAATACAAGACATTCGATTCGTCACGCTAACACTCGGAAAACAAGTGGCGTTGCTCGGAGACCGTTGAAGCACGTGTGGATCGCCGCTAGAGGAATTTTACTATTGGATCCTCGCAAGCGCGACGAAGGCAATCTGGAAGGGGCCGTTTCAGACGATCAACAATCATCAACGAAGAAAGTTCTTAATCTCAGGTATTTATTTTTTCAGATATTAAATAAATTAATTATAAATTTGACGTGCAAGATCCTCGCTCTTGGTTTCGAACAACGATTATTAAAATAAATTTTAATATATCACTCATCAACGCAAGCTTCCGCTGCGCTCGGAACCAACACAAACATTTTTCATTGTTTTTAAAGACTTTAAAATCTAATAAAACTATATGTTTGGTCTTTATGATCACAGAGCATGTCGGATTGAACTGTTGTTTATTCATACATGTCATAAATTTTCTAGGAAATTTGAACTCATTTTCCCATTTTTTACCCCCTTTAATAAGAATTTGAAGGTCAAATGTAACATTCGATAATATAGGGTAATTTGGTTGTATGATTAACATGTGGTTAGTTCCTACATATCAGAAATGACTCGAATATCATTCTCCTATGTTTTCACATGAATCTGAGCTCATTTTCAAAGTTTTTAACTCCCTTTTTCTAATAATTTTTCAATGTAAAAAGAATAATGTTAGAAAAGTTGAAGATGCACATTTAATGTTGATGAAATGCCACTTGTGTTTCAACAATGATTTACAATTTGAGTGAAAATCATTCCAAAATCAGTATGAGTTCAATCAATGAGTGTGTGTTGCATCCACGACAATTGGGTGTAATAACTTCCATCTACCAAAGAAATTTTTTGATCTCAAACAATGTATGTTCTTCATCATATATAGGAGATTGTTGTTGACTCACCCCACAAGCCTAGAGAAAAATTATCCTCATAATGACAGCAAGATGTTTTCTTCACCTGAATGATATAGAAGACATGTTGGTAAAGTTAACTACATGAAGTTTACTCGACCCGATATTGATTAGGTGGTTTGAAATGTGAGTTAGTTTATGGAATCCCCAATAAAATCGTAGTGGGGGGATGTTCATCACATTGTTAGATATGTGAAAAAAAGAACCATAATTCAGTCTTCTAAATTTTGATCATTGGAATACATATATTGACGTATTTATTTATGAAGATTATGTTGGATATCTCTAATCTAGGAGATCTACATCTAGTTTTGCAGTATTTGTTGAAAGAAATTTGAACTCATGGTGAAGCCAGAAGTAGACAGTTATTTCTCAATCAAGTGCAGAGTCGAATTATTGTGGCATGGCATATGTGATTGTAGAGATTATTTGAGCAAAAAAAATTCTATAGAAGATTGGGTGTACTATCAAGAAACCAACACATATCTAGTGTTACAATCAATCTCCTATCAATATTTCCCAAAATCCAAGAAACCAACACATATCTAGTGTTACAATCAATCTCCTATCAATATTTCCCAAAATCCAATCTAGCATGAGGGGACAAAACATATTATGATTGACCGGCACTTTGTTTAGGAAATCGTTAAGGAGAAGATCACATTTTTCCATTTAATGCCTCTAATAAAATTAGAGGTGCTCTCACAAAACAAGTGTCTAGAATACATGTCCAATTTTTGTGAAACAAGATGAGCATGATAAATATACATGTCCCTCCTTAAGGGTGAGTATTAAGAGTATATATTTTTAATATTCTTGTTCCACATCGGTATGGGTTACATATTGTACTCCTATCATTTATAAATAATGTGTCATGCCTTTTTGTGGAGTAAATGATTCCATCCAACATTGGGAAAATAAATTTTAAGATGTTTGAGGGGCATTACAAATATCTCTTCACTCCACTTGGTTTAATGAATTCACCAACTACATTTCAGGCACCGATGAATGTTATTTTCCTTCCATTTTTGAGAATGTTGGATTGGTGTAGCCTGATCCGATTGGACCGAAAGTTTGTGGTCTGCAACTGTCGCGGGTCAAGCTCCGCGGTGAGCTTGTTGGGGGTTGCAGAGGGCAACGCGCCTCTGGAAAACCCTGTAAATTGTGCTCCCGACATATAATGAATATTTTGTCTCTCCGTGGACGTAGGGATTATTCCTGAACCACATAAATCCTTGTGTTCTCGTTTTAGTTTTTTTTTTTCCTTTTACTCTTCTGTTTTTTCGTCGTTTCTGTCGCTGCAACTCCCTGTGTTTTCGCAACAGAGAAGAGCAATGTTAATGTTTTTTTATGATAATATAATCTATCACAGTGGTTTGCATGATAATTTGGGGAGACTCCAGTAGTAAGTTCTGCAGATTAAGACAACCAATTCTTTATATGCTAAACAAAAAAGTGTACATTTGGCAAAGGGGTGGTAGAATACCTGGGACATATCATCTCAATAGAAGGGGTCTCAATGGAGCAAAGTGGAGGTTGTAAGACAGCGGAAGGAGCCAAAAAAAATTCAATGTGGTTCGAGGATTTTTTAGCTTAATGGGATACTAATGTAAGTTCATCAAATAATAATGGATGATCGTCTGACCAAAAACAGCTTTACCAAAGAAAGGGAGGGGGGTTCAAGTTTACCGTTGTAACCCAAACTTCCATGGAAGGATTAAAGGGAAAGATAAATTCTACTCCTGTTTTAGCCATGATGTAATTTTCCATGATGTTTTACATGGAATGTGACAGTTATGCTTTTGGAATTAGAGAATAAAATTTACAGGAAGAGAGACCACTTCCATATTTTTGTAAAGATTTTTTTAGATGCAAGTCTTTCAAAATCAGTGTATGAAAAGGAACATATGGAAGTGGTGTTATCATCCCAGCACAAGAGGAGTTACTTTTTATGATGACTCTTTGAGGTAGTAACCAATCACTAATTTCATAAATATATGCTTACTCAACGAGTGGTTTGGATGGATCAGCAATGCTGGATAGCCAGGCTATTGGGGAATGAATTTTAGGTTCCCTAATAGCCCGGTATGCTTAACAATACAGCTGATGCTTATTCAAGGGGTGATAAGGAAGGCCTGTACATGATAATGGCTACTTCCCAGCCTCGTTGGAAATGACTTCAGATGGCTAAAATCAAACCAGATAATAATTTGAATGCTATAATAGATTTTTTTTTTGTCCAATAGAATAGTTCCATCAAGTTATTCTTACCGCACTTTCTTAATTTTCTTCCACAACAAGTTGTTTTTTTCCAAAAGACATTGATATTAATACAAAATGTTGTTACAGAATCACCATTCCACCCCAGGAGGTGGCCATTCGGGATATCTCATGACATTTAAGAGGCTTGCTAATGGTGTCAAATGGGAATGAATGACATGAAATGTTCATCAGTTTGTCCAGTCCTGTGATGTTTTTCCCCAAGATAAATATGATTCTTTTAGTCCTAATATACTATTGTAGCTGCTGCAAATTCCTACATTAGTTTGGAAGGTAGCTTCTATGGAATTGTTTTTAGAAATGCCTAAATATAAGTCATGATGATGTTGTGTTTGTAGTGGTTTATAAGCTCCACATGTATGCATATTTTATTCCACTCAAACACCCATACACCACAAGTTCTATTTAGTACTTTTCATGAATGAAATTATATGTCTGCCCAGGATAACAAGTGTTATCATCAGTGATTATTCACTATCTTTTTCTTGCAGGAGCTTTCTAAGCTACATGGTACGGCTCTGAAGAAGAGTTGTTCTTATCACTAATTAACTAATGGGAAAACTAAGGTCGTCAATCGATACATGGAAATTTACATGCTATGTTTCTCTACTAATCACCCAAAGTAGAGCGTTACATGGATTTCATGGGATGAATTCAACTACAATAAATTTTTTTTCAAACAACTTCTAGACAGGCCCCTTTTGAATTCAACTATGGCTGTAAATTTCCCTAGATCCTACATTATATAGTTGGTGAGACTGTCATCGAGGAAGTGGGTAATGCTTTGGTAGACTATGATGAAGCTCGGAAACAACTTCATGAAAATATTCACAAAGCTCAACAGTATATGACTAAATAAGCCAACCAGAACAACCATGATTTGTTTTATAAAGACTTAGATACTTTATGTGTGAAATTCCAACAGAAAAAACCTGGAGCTGTTACCAGAATCAATCAGAAACTGGCCTCATGATATTATGGTCCATTCACTGTGATGTGAAAAGATAAATTTTTTTCTTATAATCTCAAATTACCCAATACCAGTTGGATACATCTGTTTTTCCACATTTCCCAGTATAATGTTGCGGTTGGAATACAACTGGTAGAATATTCTTTTCCAACCTATAAAACTAATGATAGGTATTGCCCATAAGTTATTATGGAAACTTTAATTGAAGGCTCATCTGTTCAGTGGAATATTAATTAGCGAGATCAAACCCCAGACGAGGCAACATGAGAAGACGCTGCAGTTTTCAGGATTCAATTTCCATCTTTCCAACTTGAGGACAAGGTGTCTTTCCAAGAGGGGTAAATCGATAGGTCTATCGATAAAAGGTGTTTTGTTGGTAGTAATATCAGACATCCTATGTTGTATACTTATCAGAAGAGGGGTATTTGTCATAGGCAATGGGAAACACTACCATGTGAAGACTTGCAAATATCTATTTTCATTCATAGGATTTAACACCAAAGAATATTAAAGGTTTAAAAGACTAAATATTACTACCCATGTCAACATGTTGAACCATTATTTTCAAGAGCGTACCTAATTAGAACTCTACAGTTAGGCATGCTTTTCCTAGAGTAGTGTTCATCATGGGTGACCACCTGAGAAGTTTCCTAAGTTGTGTGTGGGTAAGGACAAAGAAAACTGAATGAACATGTGTTTGTCCTATGGAGAAAATCATTAGTATGATGATACTTTCAAGCATGTGAGTAGGCCCCAAGTAGGGGAAAACATGTCTTTGGGGAAAATAGCGGTGCATGGAAAGCCAGAACTCGATGACCATGTTAAGGGGGTGTTTGTGGTGTGATATGGTCTCAATTGTTACATTGGTATTGGAGGACGAACCCAGCCGGATTTTCAGTGGCACGACTTGGTTTGAGATATAGTGTCCACAGCAAGGACGTTGTACTCTAATGGGTGTGTGAATGTAACAGATAATAATATTTAATGGTTAAAAGACTAAATTTAACTATGTCAACATGGGGGACCTTTATTTTTGCGATCCAACCTAATTAGAACACCACAATTAAGTGTGCTTGACTTGGAGTAGTGGTCATGACAGGTGACATCCTTGATTGTTTCCTAGGGGGGGTGAGGACAGAGAACACGAAAATAAAATGTTTTTGTCTATGGGGGCAGTCATTAATCTGATGATCTATTTGGGCACGTGGGTGGGCCCTAGTTAGGGAACCACATGTCTGCGGGGTGACTGGTGGTACCTTGTGCGCCAAGTCTCGACGACCATGTTAAGGAGGGGTGCATATGCTTTCAGCAGGGCCAGTTGTTACTTGGGAGTTGGGGGAATAAGTAGTGTAGGGGTTGTCATAACTGGTCATTTTGTTCTTTGATAAACATAGGAACTGTGCCTAGCCAAAGAGAGTTGCCCCTCCCAGGAGTGTTACCAGTTCCCACTATAGTATAGTGATTTATCCAAACCGGTAAGCAACTGTTCAATTCTTCCCTATGTTTCCCCTCTCTAGAACTAGCACTCTATCACATATAGTTCAACTGGGGAATAGATTTGTTTGATTGAGCTTGGTAAAAACAAATCCCTAACCCAAATAAGGAATTAATACTAGCATTTCAAAGATTTATTCATGAAAAGTATCACCAGAATGCTATAATAATTATGAGTTTTATTAATTTCACCGGTCAAAAAACTAGAATCAACATGTTACGTTGTTAAATATATAAAAAACTATGTCATAAACAATATGGAAAATAAATGCGTACCTCGATGGTTATCTTCCATATCTCTAATGTTTCCAAAAGGTTGGCCTGAACAAGGTATGTTGTTAAATAAATCAAAAGCTTTGACTTTAACTAGAAGGAAAATAGATATATACCTTGATGAATAATATCCAGATCTCAAGTGGTAATGATGCGAAAACTCTTGATAATACATCACCAAATGTTTTCAAGTCCGTTCCCTATTTTTTCCCACCGGATACAGCCACATAGTGAAGGATCAGGAACTCCCATTTGATTATTGATTAAAGATAATGATGAATTCAATCCAATTTGATAGAGTGTGATAGTGCAGACATGAAACTACACTGATTATGTGGATGAGAATTCTAGATGTAAAAAGGATACTGTAAGTTTGGATTCAAAATAGGATTTAGTCCAAATCATTTACACAATAGGGTACACATGTGGACTTTGTTATAAATGGAAAGAATATAAAGTGCAATGGAATGGGGTTATGGTATTTCTAGGTATTAATACTATAAATAAAAAAACAATGCTTGTTATACATTGAAAATAAAAATAAAAATTGAATCGAGTTTTTTGGACTACCAGAAATGAAATTTTCCTAAAGTTGAAAAAATAACCATGTTAGAGGAAATGGAGAGGCAATACAAACCAAGTTAAGTTGAAGGATGGAAATTCCTGTCGATCGTGCTGGAGTGGATTATAGATTGATCTTTGAAGAAGAGTCATCAATGTCTTGTCTCTAGGCAACAAAAAGGTCATCCTCCACGACTAAATGGGAAATGATGCATAATCCATTGCATGCTGCAGATTTATTTATCATTTGACGAGGTCCATCCAGGAAAAAAAATTAGAAATTCACTAAATCAAAAACCTTATAAAAATACTCATTATAAAAAATGATGATTGGGATAAATCGGAAGAACAAAATTAATCAAGGAGAAGCTTGGGTTGGGTTTACCGAGAAGATATCTAGCAGGGTAGGGACTAACCGGGGCCATAAATGCTAGCAGTGAACCTATTGCTTTCCATAAGCCTTTGTAGCATCAATCATTAACCCCATCATTTCTGATTGCAAAAACAGGGACCAGGAGGAGGAGGCCGCAAGGTGGGAGGTGTCCGAACAGATTCAGGTGGTGACAGTGAAGTGGCACGGTGAGATGTGGAGATGTTGTGGTCAGAGTTCATGCCCACGGAACGAGTTTCGAAGAGTGCGCTGACAGATGTGGAGCGGGCAATGGCCATGGAGAAGCGGGGTACCTGACACCGAGCAATGAGGAGAAGAGATGGGGATATGGGGTGGCGGGTGGCTGGGGAGCAGGGTGGCACGGTGGGAGGAGGCGTAGTAGGGAGAAATCATCGCATGGGAGGAGGCGCACTAGGGAGGTGTGGTCGGGCCTGCTAGGGTTTTATTGCAGCTCACGAATCGCGAGTGTTAAGGGAGGTGAAATGTGGGAGGGAGGAGGGGAGATAGGGGTGGAGGATGAGGCCTGATAGGAGACCGAGGGGGGAGGCGACAATCACCTTGTCATCGGGTGAGGGCTATTGTAATGACCAAAATTAGACAACATCTATGCATGGAACCAAATTTAAAAATAAAGCAATTAAAAAAACATTTTATAGGAATGTGACTGAAAATTCATGCCATTAATTCATTAATTTTATTAATATGGTGATGATAAAATTGTTGACGTTCATGGAATAGATAGATTAAATAGTATTAATAGTATATGATATATTATGTATTTTTAAACATCATTTTGTTCTAAAAGACATCTTTTGGTAAAATATATTATTGTTTATATTTTAATGAAAATGCGATGTTGGCTGAGTGGCGCGGAACGCCTCAACTACATCCAGGCGGGCGAGGTTCAAATCTCATTTGCTGCACATATGAGGCCCCCCGATTAAATTGGTGTGAAACATTGTTTATAGTGTAATTACGACATCGGCGTTGTGTTGATGCATGTGTTTGTTCTTGTGGAAAGTGGATTTGACGGACCACCACTCGATGGAGGGGGTGTTTAAGGTGGTCGACGTCAACTAACACCGACATAAGGGGAGCTCCACCCAATGATGGGGTCAATGCTCGATCGAGTTCGATGTCAAGAGCCATAGTGAGGTTGGGGATGAGATTTACGAGCGATGGAGATTCGTGTGGACGACGACTTCTCTATCGTCGATACATGGCGGGCGATCAGTGACGAGATCCCCCAACATGCGACATGTGTAGGAACCGGGCGTGCAGCGGAAGCCCAAAACAGGTGGGATTTTAAAATTTTTCCACCGACGATCGACGTAAACTTGTCGACGTCAGTGAAGAGCAGCCCGGTCAAAGCCGGGGATCTCACGTGAAGGGTTTTGAGCACAAAAATAAACCGTAAAATACTTTGTTTAAATTCGAAGTCGCGCAGGATGTTTGCTCGTCGTTGGCGATCGCTGCTCGAAGAATCTGACATCGAACTCCTCTAGATCGTCCGCACGCGCTTCAAGAAATCAGCGGGAGCGCCGTTCGTCGTAATCTGGATGCTAACGTGTAATTCTGACGACGCCTTCGACGCTCCAACGATCCTCGCACCAATTCGCCAGTGATGTCTAAGAGAGAGCTTCATCCGAGCTCCTTGGATCCAGAGCATCTCTCTCTAGATCATGGGAGAGAGGGGAGGAGAGAGAAGCCCTACGAATAGTGCTTGGCAAAAGCCCCTCTTCTATTTATAGTGTTTAATTAAAATATCTAGTATAGCCTCGCTGGCCCCGAATACTTCACGTACTATCAACGACATTTTATGACTACTAATGTAAGTCATAAAATTATTATTGTCACTCTCTTGTAATATATTAAAATATTATGTGATAATAAATGAGTCATTAACTCGACTCGTTGTTCCCATAAATATTAATCGAACCTTGAATATTTTTAGTATTCGTCGATTGATATTTTTCACGTATTTACTTAAAACCCGTAAATACATTTAATAAATAAATTCAATGCTCGTTATTCTAAACTCGAATAATATGAATTTATTTATTGCATTGGTGACCGTTTTTCCTTGGACAAATCCCGAACCCCTGTGGTGGGACCCACTATGTCCAAAACTCATATTCAACTGAATATGACAAATTCTCGAATACGCTATTGTGTGTGACCCTCTAGGCCCTTATCTCGACAGTATTGAATAGTATTCATAGACCAAGAGTAGGATCTAGCAACCCATCATGACCCCTAAAGAGAAGGATTGTCACAGCAGTGACAACCAACCTACAAATACGCACTGTGTAATATAATCTCTTTGTCTGTAATGTCTCATAAAGCAGGATGCACTCTCGTGTCATCGCCCTTTTCTTGCTTTATTGTTTGTTGATCTAACTAGACGAATTTACCCTTGACTGCCATGGTCATGGTCTTATAAATGTATTGCCATCCTTATCAACATGACCTGAGATATATAACTTGCATAACCCGGAAGCGACAAATCTTTTCTTGACCATTCAACCAATGTCATGTCACCAATGACACACCCAACACAAACTACCTCGCCACGACTTTATTGCCATGGTTTTCGTCTTGCATCAAAGTATGCAATCAAATGACATACATTGGTAATGATCTCAAGTTAGGAGACCATTACACATGATCATAGATAAGAACATCCAATGACACCCAAAATATGTGGTGTTCCTATTGGTGGGTTAGTCCTCATGATCTCACTACTAGAGATCACCAAGTACGAACTTCATGAGAAGAAGTCTCAATGTTTATGAGCCCCCAACACCTGATATTCAAACATCTACTGTGTCCAATCAGTAAGATGTATATAGACCATAAAACATATATTTAAGATTAATGTCATAATATCTAGAGGTTCTCATTATAGCCTGGGAACTACTATAACTTTTCGATACAACAATTAATCTTTGGACATTACCATTTCAATAGTGGATGCAGAAAAGTCTGCACTATAATGGTAAGATGGCATCATGTATAGCTAACTGTATACACAATATGGTAATCAAAAGCACTAAATAGTTGGGTTTAGGGCACCCACTTGCACTAGAACCAACTTGCTAACCAAACTTGTTAGCTGCTCACATGATGACCATCATGTTTCTACTGAGTAACGACTTTAGCTACTGGGTCTGCCATGGTTCCGCCGTATGGCTATTCTGCTATAGCAACCTTGTCTCGTTGAGTAAAACTTCTCAAGAGATGATATCCTGATTATATTCCACATTTCCATTATCATAACTTGACATCTTGGCTAGTAAGAATATCATAATTTTCACTATGATAATACTTTTCTTACCATGTGTGATTCCAAGAACTGGAACAAATCGTTGCATTTAATATCTGCTTCTTAGCTGCCTTAGAAGCTGCAATGTACTCGATCTTTGTAGGTATGGATACCACTAGCTTATATGAGTTTGACTCGCTCATCGTCTTTAGCCTAACTGTGATAGTAGACCACTTTGATCTGTGGAAGACTAGTTTGTATCCCCGAAAACTAGTATCCTTTATTCTCCACTTACCAGGTACATATCTTTTTTACTTTTCGAAGTACAATTAGATAGTTCTGACTACATCCCTTGCAGTGCTCCTGGATATAACTGATATTTGCCTACTTTAAATTCTGTCTTGGAAATATCAATTTTGTACATATTATGGCATGCATGATTGATCCATCGCTTCGACGTATGGATTTCAACTCACCAAGTTTATCTCTTCCCATGTCCCGGACATGTCAACCTGAAGAGATTATGCCCTATGACATAGGCAAAAATTCATCTCTTGAATTGTTCCAACTTGTATTTTTCAATACAATGTCACTATACGTAAGATTGACAAGGTCCAAACAACCTATAGATCTACCTTAGTAGGTCTTATTCCCTAGAATTTAGGTTACTACTTTAAGTCAATCATTGGAGAATAAATTTCATCATGGTATTGACTAACTGTAAGACCAATGTTTGTTTTCCATATGTTGTCGAACGTACTTTTCTTGGAAAACTTTGATGCCCCCACTAACCTCTCGTAGACACATGACAATCATTTGTTGCAAATGTATATTTTACGATCATGTTGCTTACTTTAATCCTAAATCAAATTTCAGTAACTTGCAACCTTTGTTAGCATTCTGTGACGTGACCATCCCTTTCTGGTTGTGTCGTATAAACACCATCCACGATTGGTGGTCATGACATCCAATGCTAAATAATTTGATCATAGATATTAGCTATGATAAGTAAAATTCTAACGGATTTAGGCATAACGACTTGGTCAAACTAATTGATCCTTATTGGTACCACGCTTGTACCATCCACATATCAAATCACTTGAATACCCACTACAGTATTCAAAATAATAATCCCCATTTTCACTTTGATACATGGAATCCATTAATTGAATTTTAGTTGGTATTATCAATTTTAGCTAATTGCGATACACTTCTTACTTGTAGGAAATATTATTCACATTGAATAATATATCACCGACTGCGGTGAATATAAAAACCATCACTATGGTTTTATCCTTCCTACGCAGTATGTGTCTCTGGAACATACTCTGCTCCACATGAACTTGTGGAACTAGTTCCTATGACAACTATTTGTGCATCTTGAGCATTGACTAAACTCAAGTCAATATAGCTCCCACTATCTCTAATAGAGATGTACACCCTTATATATAAGTGTAGTCTATTACTTGACTACCTAATTTTCTATCTTAGGGTTTTATGTAATATCCTAAGCAATCATTAGGATTATTACACTAAATGCACAATGTGTTTGTCTTTATGAAAGTTTGTTTATGTCCAAACCCTTTGCATCCAAACACATGTCGTTATGACATAATAGATTTACATCATACTATGACTCGCATGATATCAATTTTTCATTTTAGTTGGAATATGATCATGAGATTACGCCGTTATTTTCAAATCATTTCATGAAATATAATGGAAGTTTCTACAAGTTGCAAAATTGATACTACTTACATCAAAATTTTGATGTATAACATACGCGTTTAGGAATTTCTCCATGCTACATGTTTGTTGATCAATGTTTATACGTAAGAATTCATCATCAATCCTCCTCATTAACATCAATTTCGTGATTTCGATAAGGTGATGTACGTTTAGGAATTACTCCATGCTACATTATCATGATCGATGATTGCACAGTCAAGATATTCTTCGGCATGCCGGCTCGAAGCAGCTCATATCTTCTGACCATGCACTTACTTCATTTTACCATTCCTTAATTACTTAAAGGAATCATATGAAGTATATATACCTCTAGATTATGCTTGGAATAGTTCACGTTTACTTGTTGAACTATTTCCAAAAGTTTTGTGACATACCTTTATTTCTAAAGGCTCTTTTGTCCAAACTAAAAACGGTGATAATACCAAAAGTATTTTGTTGTGATGAGACTAAATACCATACTTTGTATATTTATGACTTCCACTTTTAGTATTACTTGATAAAAAATTATCTTGTCACAACTGGGTATAAGTTTTTCATTTATATTCATCACTAATTGCCTATGATTCATGTATTACTGAACTAGAGATTGAGTTTTAAATACCAAAAACAAGATTCATTCCAAAACCTGAAAGAATGTATCCTTGCATCCAAGGACACATGAGATTAATGTTTGTGGTTCTACTCAATAATAGTTCAACACAAATCTTTCACTTGGAAATTAAGAAGTCGTGTACTTCTCACCACTGGCCTAGGTATCACCCTTTTGTAACCACTTGGAGAATACTCCTGACTTCTAGTAATATATCTATACTTACTTGGTAACTATCTTTAAATACACATATGTAAAAAGCATATAGTATTAAATACTCAAGTAGTAAAAAGGAAACATTACATTGATGAATATGCCTGATGTAGAAGCGACAACTTACTTCTTTAAATCACTTTATTGCTTTTAAACTTCCATTGTTTTGTTTTATAATATGCAATGCAAATAACCTTTGTTAATACCTCGTTAATTGAATAACGTTGCAAATGTTCCATTTGAATTACTTGCCTTTTGGCCTTTTCGCATTGTCTTTCAATTTATTCGCCATAAGAATTAAATATAAAACTGTCTTTGATATTATTATTCACTTGGCGAACCTTACCTAAATTGGTAATGAAGCATTTACTCAATAATTATTCGTTTTGTAACTTAAAACGAAACTTGAGTAATGTGGTGAAAATGATATGAGAAAGGGATCCATTTAAAGATCATGATCAATCTTTCAATTTACACATGTCAGTGTAATCATCGACTTATTCATATCATTGTTTCACTTTCTCCTTGCAAACATCTCGGATATGAGACTTCATGTTTCATTATTCATGTACTGGTGTAGCTACCACATCTGACACTGAACATTGATGAAAGAATAATGATATTACTATCACATACTTTGTACATTAGTCTCCTGTAAGCAATTTCACCCTCGCTTCTTGAGGTAGTTTAACAGTGTTGGGGACACTGGTACCTTGAGTTTCCTATATCATAGTATTATGTGCACACACTTATACTATTCATGGATACTCATTTCAGTGATGACACTTACTTTTTCCATTATAATATCACAGTTTTAATCTTGTGGTATAACTTTCCATTTTTCTACAAAAATGAATTTTAGAAGATTAGTTCTTTTATCATGATTACCAGTTAAGACATTATCTAGTGGCAAGGATCCCAAAACCACCCCTCATAGTCTACAATCTATGGCTACGCCACTACTTGGAGGGTTCAAGGTAGGCTCTTGACTGGCCTACCGCTTTAAATTGTGGTTCCTTGATATGTTGAGTGAAGTCCCAGATTCCAAAATCAGAATTTGATTTACTCAACGCTTGCCTCTAAAATGACAGAAAGTTAGATATGGCTAATCCTTACTATCACTTTAGTTAAGTTGATCCATAATTCTTATAAGGACTCCCCGGTAGTAAGAGGTACCCTCAGCTATGGCATGACCGACACCTCAAATATCCGGTTTTGTCCAAATTTGAATGGTAGAAGACTGTTATGACTTAATATATCTTTGAGGGTTTTATTATTTTTAATGTGACGAAAGAAATAATTTTCTATTTTTATAAGCATGTACTATGTGATCACACTCACATCAGACCATGCAAAAAATAGAAATTTCATCACGTCACATGCTCATTTTATATTGCATGCTTGTTTATTATTATTCTATGTGATTGCGCTCTTACTACACATTCACAAAATAATAAACCATGCAGAAATAAAATGAAAAACCTGATCATGAGCCAGTGCTAATGTAACATCCCAAGTTTTTCTAAAAATAAATAGAAATGCATGGAACTTTGTTTTCAAGTAGATATTTATAAATAGCCTTTAAACATAATTTTATTTCTTATATGTTTTGAATTTCGAAAAACGGTCTTCTGAAATTGTGTTCAGTATGTTATTTAGAGTCTATTGGAACCAACTTGTTTTTTTGGTGAATAATAATATACCCTTATGAATAGTAATATGACCTTAATGAATAGTAAATTTTATTATTATTTTATTTTCTTAAGGTATTAAGATAATAACATCTTGGTTAATTTTTCATCGTGATATAAAAGCAGTTATAGTTTTTAAATAATTAATTTTTGAATTAAGTATGATTTTATTTAAAAATTAAATTAAAAATATTAAGAAAATTATTTTCAAAAAATGGAATTCATTTTTTAATTCTACACGTCGATAAATGGTTAGGGTGAATTTTGAAATTTTTTCCAAAACAGTTGATTTTTCAGTGAATAGTAAAAAATACAGTTTTTAGTTTCTGTGTGTTAATGACATCATTAATGATGTAATAATGATGTCATAAATCTGGTAAAATTGTGTATAGTTAAATTAGATGTGAGGTGTCCCAAGTGTCTTATACCATGGGCAAGCCCATGGTTTTACAAATACCACTCATGAGGTGTCCCTTGAAAATTATTAAAATAATCCCTCACTTTTCCTATAAATACCAACTCATTCCTTCATTGAATTCATTCCCAATTATAAATCAACTAATATCTGGACTCCTTACCTCCATATTAGTCCTCCCAAGGTTTCCTCAAGTCCCCAAGGTCCCAACCTTCAAGTTCTAAGGGTTACTCTACAAGGTAAGAAAATTCTCAATTTCTTTCTTTTTTCCTTTCAAGTTCTCTTTTATGTGGTATAACATTCAAGTTTCCATACCATGTTATTATTTACTTATTATTCTTGATCTATTCTGTATTATGATTCATTTATGTATGGGTGACTCTTGTCCCCTCTCTTCTTAATGTTTTCCAAAACCCTGTCGCATAGCCGTTGGGCTGCTGAATTTTTGTAAGAGATTTCTCACTTATTCTTTTATTTTGGGTTCCTTACTTATTATTTCTTCATATATCCTTACCCAAGAGGAATTAAATCTCTATAAATCATGTATATTCTAGATTTTATCATGTTTATGGAAAATCCCTCATCATTATTTTTCTCCTCTCCCACTTATTCAAGGAATAAAAACATTGTCCGTGATATGTCGAACTACCGACATTGTGGATGATGTGATTTCAATTTTCATTAATTCTTTCAAGTCTGGTCATGAAACCATTTATATGTATGAAACAGGTTATAATATATGTGTTATGACTCCTCCATGGTTCTGGAATTCTTTTGTACTCATGGTTCTAATTTATAAGACAAAATGAGGTTGTTATTATCAAAGAACCACTAAAATGATCTAAACGAACGTCATTAATGTTTTAACTTATGAATCATACTGATATAAAACATCAAAATGATAAATGTTATAAATTATGGTACTATAAATATGTAAATACATTTCCTTTCCAATTCTAGAGTTTCACTTCCAATCTACAAGAACGATTCATCATGAACCGATCATGAAAATCATGTAAAGAACTCACCCAAAACAATGCAAGGAACAAAGTACTAACAATTAAGGGGTTAAATGAGGTTATGAAATGACCATATAATATGTTATAAACATGAAAATGTTTCTTTAAAATACTAATAACACTCTTTTAACCATTATACAAGAAGTTTAAACAAGTTTGAAGTAAGACAAGCCTGAGGTAAGGGAATTCTTAACCCGATTTCCATTCTTTGGGTTAACTTTCTACTTCGTTATTTATGTGATATTTAAATTGTTTTTGTGATGGGTTCTATTTATATTATGTTTTATTATGTGTATTTACAATATATATACATACTAAATCCACTCCATTAAGTCTCTCTTCAATTGTATGATATTTATAAGGGGCTTTTCTTTAAAAATCCTCTTTTTAAATTCGGTTTTACGAAATTCCAAAGCAATGTTTTTATGGAATTATTCATGTTGTATGATTATGTTTTGGTTCTTGGGAATTATTTATGATGAAGGGTGAGACCTATATCTCCCTCCAATGCATTGGGTATGTTTATGTTAGAGGTCGGTCGTATGGTTACTCCAAGTGTAACTGCGATGGTTGCACAAATTGTAAGGTAGCCACGAGGGTTACAAATTATAAGGTAGCCGAGAGAGTTAAAAGATTATGTAAGTAATGCCCCAATATACCTTTATGATTATATTTATGTTCTCATGTTTTGTGTGGATCTTGTGTAAATATCATGTTACACAAAGTAAGTATATATGGGTGAAAAACATGTCTTTTGGAAATGCTTTCATACGTTATGAGTTTTCATGGAATAATGTGCTCTTTCCTTATTTTGCATCCCCTAATGAGATTTTGTGCTCATCCCAAGTTTTTAAATGATTTTCACAGGTTAATGGATGTGTAATACAAGGAATGAATCCATGTTAAATGTTGAAGAATTGTCAAGGAGTCATTTTTAAGTTTTAATGTTTTATATTTTGAAAAAAAATGGAAACTGTTTTTACGGTATCCACTCTGTAATAATGTGTAATGTTATGAATGTATTGTCCCAATTATCTAAAGATATAAACTTAAAAAGATCATCAATGTAAAATTAAGTGTTTTCTTGACTAAATTCAAGATTATTTATGTAATAAGGCTGGGTCCTTATAGCTAATGGTTGATCCGTTGAGTGAATAACGGACCAACCTAAAACCCCAGGGGGTGATACCTTGAGTCGCATCACTTGCGACTCGAATTACAGTGCATGCCTATCCATTGCATTCAACTCTTGTTTGGTGTGTCGCCATCACTTGGCACGAAGTGCGTCACACCTTGTCTCGTCATTATACAACAGTACTTTCACACAGGCGAGGGGATCTCGGGGAGTAAAATGTACAACTCAGAATGAGCGTGCATACCCTTATACATATAACGACTTTGTGACGACACACAAATCGCCTTTAAATTAATTAAACTAATTATTAAAATACCATGCAATAATTAAATAAATTAATTAAATAAAAATCACTAGACGCACATTGGTCAGTCTAAGGCTCATGATCAGTCATATATGCATTAAACTCACGTATATTAAATAAATGCAGAATAAAAATTAAACTTGCATTAAAAATAAACTTGAGGGCTTCTAATTGAATTAAAAATTCACTCATATTTTTAATCCAATATTTACGTCGTTCGATCCCAATTAATTAATTTAATTTTAAAACGAAAAATTAAATTAATTAATTATTTTAATTATTCACCAAATTAAATTAATTTAATCTGCATTAAATTTTAATAGCCAAAAAATTAATATTTAATTAATCTTTGATTAAATTAAAACATTCGGATCCTTAAAACTTTGGGCAGGCCTATGTGGGTTAGGTTGAACCTTCAGAGACCCATTACAGGCTGTATCGACCCCGTGCAGGGGTGATTTGGGTTAGGCAGGTCCGTCCAAGCCCGTGCGGGGCTGGGCAGACCCGCTGATGCCCATTTCGGACTGGACCGGTCTGTGTAAAGCAACAAGGGAGTACCTTGCTCAAGGAGACACTGCAACCAAGCTGTGTGAGGCGGATAAGGCGGGTCGCGACTCGCCGTATCTGATAGGGGGTGTGGCCACGGTGGTCCGACTCTGGAGGAGGCAAAGCGCAGTGGTGGTCCATGAGGCCGACACGGGTCGCACAGACATGGGTTGTTGGGCTCTAGGCCAACGGTTGCTGACCGGTGAGGCGACAGGGCTACGCCGCTCTGGAGGGGCACAACACACCTTTGGAGATGTCGTGCAAGGGGGTGCCGCGGCGAGAGGTGACGCCTATGGTGCGACGCCAACACGCCTGGTGCGGGAGCTCGCCGGGAGGGTGCAACGCCATTGTGGAGGGTTGGCGCAACGATCAGATAGGGGAGGCACAATGAGTTGTGCTAGAGCGGAGGTGGTCCGAGGAAGCCGTCAGGGCGCGGCAACGCTGGCGCGCCTGTGCGGAGGCAGACGCCAGCGGTCGAAGGGCAAGGGAGAGGTGACTCGGGGCTCAGTGACTAGCACGACGTCGCTGGCTTGGTGCATGGATTGGTGCGCCGCGGCTCCGCGGGGCTGTGTGGTGCCTGGGTGCGGGGTACCGGGGTGGCCCGCTACAGCGCAACGGAAGGGAGGAGGCGGAGAGGGTCTATCAGTTGGGGTGTTGTGCGGTGCGCCACTACGGGCTGCCATGACTGGCTTGGTGCACCGCGCCTCCACGGGGAAGACAGCCGGACAGGGGGCTGTTCGGCCCCCCCAAACCCTGCATTTTTTTTGTTTTCCCAAGTGGGCGTCGACCCCCCTTTTTTTCCTTTTTTTGTTGTTTGATCAGAGACCTGCTTTACAGGTCTCCCCACTTGTAATTTTTTTGTAGACTTGACCCGCAAAGGTGGGTCATCCCCCCCTATTAAAAATTTCCCTAAAACCTATATAGGTTTAGGAAAATAATAATAATATTAAAATATTAAAATATTAATATAATAAAATTATTATAATAATTAAATTATTATTATAATAAAACTATTATTATTATAATAAAATTATTATAACAATAATAGTTTATAATCGTCATCGGTAAATAACTGGTCCCGGAAAACACTATTCTGACGACCGGAATTCCCCCAGGGAGGATAAACTCTTTCGATTTATAACTTCAAATGACCGCAGATTGGCCATCCGATATAGGATTCAGATGCAGTCTACGGTGTTGGAACCAGAACAACAACCTCTATAAGTATTAATACAAATTTAATTATTTCATTGGATTAAAATCAACACACGTCACTCTGATACCACTTATAGGAACCGAGCGTGCATCGGAAGCCCCAAACAGGTGGGATTTTAAAATTTTTCCACCGAAGATCGACATAAACTTATCGACGTCTATGAAGAGTATCCCGATCGAATCCTAAGATCTCATGTGAAGGGTTTTAAGCACAAAAATATACTTTAAAATACATGGTTTAAATCTGAATCCGCGCATGACGTCTGCTCTTCGTTGGCAATCGCTGCTCGAAGAATTCGACATCGAACTCCTCTAGATCATCCACGCATGCTTCAAGAAATCTACATGAGTGTTGTTCGTCATAATCCGGGTACTAGTGCGGAATTCCGACAACACGTTCCACACTCCAATGATCACTGCATCTATTCGCTAGCGATGCCTGAGAGAGAGCTCCATCTGAGCTCCTTGAATCTAGAACATCTCTCTCTAGATCATGGGAGAGAGGAGAGGAGAGAGGATCCCTATGAATAGTACTTGACAAAAGCTCCTCCTCTTCTATTTATAGTGTTTAATTAAGATACCCGATATAGCCTCACCGGCCCCGAATACTTAATGCACTATCAACAACATTTTATGACTACTAATCTGAGTCATAAAATTATTATTATCACTCTCTTGTAATATATTAAAATATTATGTGATAATAAATGAGTCATTAACTCAACTCTTCATTCCCATAAATATTAATTGAACTTTGAATATTTTTAGTATTCGTCAATTAATATTTTTCACGTATTTACTTAAAACCCATAAATACATTTAATAAATAAATTCAATGCTCATTATTCTAAACTTGAATAATATGAATTTATTTATTGCATTGGTGATCGTTTTTCCTTGGAAAAATCCCGAACCCCTATGGTGGGGCCCACCATGTCAAAAACTCTTATTCAACTGAATATGGCAGATTCTTGAATACGCTATTGTGTGTTACCCTTTAGGCCCTTATCTCGAAAGCAGTGAATAGTATTCACAGACCAAGAGCGGGATCTAGAAACCCATCATGACCCCTAAAGAGATAAGGATTGTCACAACAGCGACAACCAACCTACGAACACACACTGTGTAATATAATCTCTTTGTCTGTAATATCTCATAAAGAAGGATGCACTCTCGTGTCATCGCCCTTTTCTCGCTTTATTGTTTGTTGATCTAACTAGACGAATTTACCCTTGATCGCCATGGTCATGGTCTTATAAATGTATTGTCATCCTTATCAACATGACTTGAGATATATAACTTCCATAACCCGGAAGCGAAAAATCCTTTCTTGACCATTCAACCAATGTCATGCCACCAATGACGCACCCAACACAAACTAACTCGCCACAACTTTATTGCCATGGTTTTCATATTGTATCAAAGTATGCAATCAAATGAAATACATTGGAAATGATCTCAAGTCAGGAGACCATTAAACATGATTGTAGATAGGAACATCTGATTACACCCGGAACATGTGGTGTTCCTATTGGTGGGTCAATCCTCATGATCTCACTACTAGAGATCACCAAGTGCGAACTTCATGAGAAGAAGTCTTAATGCTTATGAGCCCCCAACACCTGACAATCAAACATCTACCATGTCTAATCAGTAAGATGTATCTAGAACATAAAACATATATTTAAGATTAATGTCATAGTATCTAGAGGTTCTCATTATAGCTTGGGAACTACTATAACCTTTCAATATGACAATTAATCTTTGGAAATTACCATTTCAATAGTGGACGCAGAAAATTCTACACTATAATGGTAAGATGACATCATGTATTACTAACTGTATACATGATATGGTAATTAAAAGCACTAAATAGTTGGGTCTAGGGCACCCACTATTTCAATAACATGTACAATGGTGGGGGCAGGGACTCAAGGGCAGACCAACGTCGTTCTCTAGTGGTGTTGGTCCAAGTGATGGTGATACAACGTGTTTGGGCCACAAAAGGGTCATGACCATGATGAGTGTCAGTCTTTGGGCCACCAATTTTTTTTTCGAGCCTTTAGGCCATAAAATGTCCTTCTGATATATATATATATAATAATAAATAAAAGGGTCTCAATGGGCGGGATACCCCTCAGGGGGCTATGAATTTCCTTGGGTGTAAGGTGTATCTACATTTAGTTGTAATTACACCAATAACTACCTAATATATGTTAGGTCAGAATATACAAATATACACAAGAGGGGGTAAATTGTGTCTTTTCAAAATCTTTCACAATTATGCCTTTTGATGTCAACTGTAGATTATGCGGATAAGCAGTGTTTATCTTCTGTATGAAAGTATGAGCAGCAGATAAAATAGAAATATAGAACACAACTATTTATAGTGTTTTGAGGTGAAAAGATCCCCTAGTCCACTCCACCAATTACTCTCTCTGCAAGCTTGGTGAATTTCACTAGTTAGAACCTCATATCATAAGACCAATCCACAACTGAGTGTAGGTAGTTGACACCTTTACAAATAAGGATAAAAATATAGCCTTCTAGTTCTTTAACAGAGAACCAAATATCCAAAGCTTAGATCGATAAGCTAATACTCCACCACAACTGAGTATGATCAATTAAAACTCTCAATAAAAAGATATTGATTTAAAAGGTTTCGATTGAACCTCACAGTTGTAACAACAACTGATAGTAGATGGATCTTCTTCTTCATAAAATAATTTCTTCAAAAAAGAGTAGTTCTGAAGTGATCCAGTTGTAATAGATATTTAAATAAAAGAAACAATGATTATCAGCAGTAGGCTTATATCAAATATGAGATTCAAAATATGTATATCTCCAAAGTGTAGCCTCTTCTGTTGAGAACAGAGTCTGATCGATTATTGCAGCAGATCTGTAAAAGATCTTAACAAGAATGCAGTTGAATAGTAATATGTGTCCTTTTTCTTTTTAATCACACACACATGAATATATATTGAACAAATACAATGATAGAATAAATAAAACATAGATCCTTCTTCCCAATTCCAAATCCAAGAAAATCTCCTGATAAATTGTGAGAGTTCAAATTCATAAGACAACTCAGAGTAGTCATAAATTCCCTTAAGAATATGAGATAATTTCTCCACTTAATACAATTCTTTGAATCAATCATAACAAGCTTTGAATCGTTTAAAAACAAGCTTTAAATCGGTCAAAAATGAGCTTTAAATCGGCCTGATATTCCACAAAGACTGTTGCATGAAACTCTGATAAAATCGTAAATTCAAATCTCTGATGCTGAAATGTCAAATGTAGGGTTCCTTCATAAAATGACAAAATACCAAACATAGGGTTCAACCACGTAGTGTTCATTCTCCAACATATGGTTGACAACGTAAGGTTGATCGCAAAAGTAAGATAGATGATCTATACGCTTGCTTCTCAAATGTAGGGTTCCATACTTGCGTAGGGTTCTTTAACCATACTTTTTCTCTTTGTCAAACGTAAGGTTCAATACAAACGTAAGGTTCTTTATCCATACGTTTCTGTCAATGTAGGGTTGATTAACTATACGCGCTGATCTTTCAACATGAGGTTTAATACAAACATAGGGTTTGTTTCTTATGTTACATTCTTCAACGTAGGGTAGGAACAATGTTTTCAGAATATGATGAACAGTGTTTCTAGAATACTTTGAAAAATATTCCATGTGAATAAAAACCTTGAATATAATTCCAAAATAAGTATTATAAAGAATATTAATTTCCTGAAATACACTTAAAGTAATATCATTAGTAAAACAAAAAAGAGTATTTTTGAGCATCAAAATCAATAATATTTACAGAGTATTGTTGAGACAATATATGCCCAAAAATATCTCCTTTTTTGATGATCAAAAAACCCATAAAATTAGTAACAAAATTTAGAATTTTGAAAATAATTAAAAGAAAATAATTCGAAATTCGGTTTGACGAAATTATTTCAATAAAAATAAATGTTGTGTTTATCCAAATTTCTTCTCCTTTTTATGAGATAAAAAAGAAAGTATAGAAAAATATTAAAACACATTTAATTTTTCACAGATCAATAAGTGAATGTTATAATAATCTGTTTAGATAAATAAGACTATATTTTTGTCTATAGACATAAACATAGAAGAATATGAAATAAAGAACTAAAAAATAAAAATAAAGAAATTTTATTGACCAAAAATTGTATAAGTATAATAGTCAGTGTGACTAGAAAATAGGTTAGTCAACTGATAAGGTTAGGGTAGATATGGTTGGGTAGGATTTTGAAAATCTTGAAACATGTCTCTCATCTCTTCCATCTATACCCACAACTTTTTCATAAGACTATCTCCCAAATCCATAATAAAAACTATACAATATTGACTAATATGAAAATTTTCAACATGATTGAATTTCAAAAAGTCATGCAAACTCTCATCTTGCTGCATAAACTGGTCTAATTTATCTATAAATTTGTTCAGCAGAAATCTGATATACGGTTCATTCTGAGTCAATTGGTCAACTAGAAATTTCTAATTGTCCAACAAAACTGACAAAGGAGCATTATTGCACTGAAGGTTTTGCAGATGATCATTCATGTCAGCCATAACATATGTGATTTCCTGAAATCTTCAAATCAGATCTAGAGAGGTAGTAGGAGCAGAGGTAGATATACTGGTCTGATTGACACTACTTTTTATTGACTCAAATTGTCTCCCCAAATACCACTTTATATCTATAAAGTATGACTTAGAAACAACTTTAGATTTGATCTTTCCAACATTATCCAACATTTATCTCTTGAAAGCATCAAAATACTTTTTGAAAATAGAATTTTATTTAAGATCCTGAAACTTTTTCCTTTCAACTTTGAGCTCTTACCAAAGATTTACATTTTCTTCCTAAGATTTATTGTACTTAATCACAAGCTCTTAAACATGATGTGATAAAGAATCATATGTTCCTTCATCTGGATTCTATGTCTGATCAACAACCATAATTGATAAAGGGTTAGCAATTGACTTCTCCACAGATTTCTCAATTGGGTTTTCAACTGATTTGGCACTTGAACAAGATATAATATAAAAAACTTCTATTTTTTCTCTAGAAACAGATTCATGTCTCTCATAGAAATGATCAAAAATTGAGTAAACAAGATTCTCAACAATTTATGTAGCCACATTTTCTGATCTGATCATTTTTTGATCTTCTTGAATAGCTGACTCTTCCTCCTGAACAACTGGAATAACAACACTTTTCAAATATCGAATTTTAATTTCAACCTATTGGTCTTCCTTAATAATATGTTCTTCCAAATGAACTGACCTGGTAGCTTCACCTGAACCCAACACTGGTTCTTCAGTAGGTGAATCTACTCTTTTCCTTAGTTTCATAACCAATTCTTCTAGCACAACTTCTTATTCCTCTTATTCTTCAACAAATCTCAATTTTCTCTGGGTATATTTGGAAACACCTTCACCTCTGGTTTCTCCAATCCCCTCATTTCCAATAGCACTTTTCTCCCCTTGAGCAAAAGCTTCAGATCTTTGTTGCTCATCAGCACCAACAGGTAACAATTTTTCTATCACAACACTCTAGAAAAAACCTAATTCCTTAGAGTTCCTACATTGAGTATATTTCTATGATTACATTTTATTCAAGAATCAATTAAACGAATCATATCTTTATTAAACAGAATCTGAGAAATTATCCTTCCATAAGGATAAAAAGTCATCCTTGCATCTGTTTGATAGTAGTATTGAAGACATCTGAACATATACCTTGTAAAATTCAGATTTATTTCACTTAAAAACATAAACATGATGTATATGTCTGGATATAGAATTTTCTCCATCTCATCCATCCTTGGAGTAATTCTGGTTTGAATAAATTTAACCAAAATTTTCTGATCTGCCTCGAGATATTTGACAAACATCTTCCCTATGTTTATTGATCTATAAAGAAAAGACATAATGTCTTCAGAATTATGATCCTTATATCCAATAGACCATAGATCAAAGCGAAAGACTCCGTCATGAGGACATTTCAAAATTTGGGAAATTTCAGTGGAAGAAATGGAAAAATCCTTGTCTTCTATTCTCGTGAAAACAATATCTTCAGAATCACTAAAACTAAACTGTACATTGTTTCAAAAAAAATTTAGTTTTACCTCATTGATAAACTCTGAGTTTTCTTTACTGAACATAGATTTCAGACCTTGAAATGCCAATTCCTGTTTTAGGAGTAGATTCATCTGGTAGAGCCATTCAAAATCTATCACTTTTCCTTGAAGAATCTTTCTTTTGGAAACTCGTTGTTGCTTTGGATCATTGGCTTCACCATCTTCATTTATCTTGATTTTCATCATTTCTGAAAATCGAAAGCTCTAAGGTTCTCAGGTTCTAGGGTTTTGAAGGTAGATGAAGGTAGACGAAGGCTTCAGTATTCGAAAAGGGTTTAAAAAATGAAAAGGTTTGGTATTTAAAAGGTTTCTGATAGGTGATATCATATCATTGTTTCCTGTTCTAGTCACATGGGGTAATCACGAAATTTTTTGAAAATACGCGGCACGAATAAATTTAAGATAAAATAAATTAACTAAAATATATAGAAAAATAAAAATATTAAAACAAATTAGATATATAATAATATTAAAATAAATTATAAATAAATAAATCGAAATAAAATGAAATAAAATTTAAAAGAGAAAAATATTAACATTTATTTAAAAATTAAATAAACTTAACCCCCCTTAATAAAATAAAAACTTATAGTGAGAAGTGGTTTATTGAAAATATCAGCTAATTGATATTCGGTGTTGATAAATTCTAAAGATATATCCTTTTTAAGAACATGATATCTTAGAAAATTATGCCCAATATCAATATTATTAGTTCTTGAATAACTTATAAGATTTTTTGAAATATTTATATCACTTGTATTATCACATAAAATATACATACTATTAAAATTTAGTCTAAAGTCTATTAGTGTGTTTTTCATCCACAATACTTGTACACAACAACTGCCTGCATATACATATTCTACCTCGGTTATTGACAAGACAACTGAGCATTTTTTCTTACTTGACCATGATACTAAAGATTTTCTTAAAAAGTGACAGGTTCCTGAGGTACTTTTTCTATCTAATCTGCAACCTCCAAAATCGACATTTGAATATGATATTAAATTAAAATCAAAAGTTTTTTGATAAAGAAGATATTGAAAAACAGTTTCTTTTAAATATCTAAAAGTCCTTTTGACAATAATAAGATGGGATTCTTTAGGATTTGTTTGAAATATAGCATAAAAACATACAGAAAACATAATTTCAGGTCTGCTAGTAGTAAGATATAATAAAATACCAATCATACCTCTATATAACTTATTGTCCTCTGGTTTTCTAGCTTCATCCAAATCAAGTTTTTATATTAGTACACATGGGAGTTGTATATGTCTTACTGTTCTCAAGAACAAACTTTTTTAATAAATCAATAATATATTTACTCTAGTTTAAAACATTTCCATAATATTTTTGATAAATTTGAAGTCCTAAAAATAAATTTAATTCTCCCATCATACTTATTTCAAATTATTTTTTCATGAGTTCTAAAAAATCATTGCAAAGTTTTTCATTAGATGAACTAAAAATAACATCATCAACATAAATTTGAACTAATAAAGTGTTATAATGAATGGTTTTCCTAAAAAAGTTGTATTTCCAAATCCAATAGTAAATCCATTTTTTAAAAGAAAAGAACTTAATCTTTTATACCAAGATCTAGGTGTTTGTTTAAGGACATAAAGAGATTTAGTAAGTTTAAAAATAGAATCTGGTTTTTGAGAATTTTCAAAACCAAGAGGTTGTTCAACATAAACTTTAACCATTAAATAAACATTTAAAAAGTCACATTTAACATCCATCTGATATAATTTAAATTTCATATGAGATGTATAAGATAAAATGATTCTAATTGCTTTTAATCTAGCTACAAGGGAAAATGTTTCATCATAATCTATACCTTCTTACTAATTATATCCTTTAGCCACCAATCTATATTTGTTTCTATTTATAATCCCTTTATAATATTGTTTATTTATAAAGACCCATTTAGTTCCTATAACTGGATAATTTGATTGTCTTTTAACTAATTCCCAAACTCCATTCCTTTTGAATTGGTTTAGATCTTCTTGCATTGATAACATCCAACTCTCATATTCTAAGGATTATTCAAAAGATCTAGGTTCTAGTTGAGATAGAAAGGTAGAGAATTCAACTAGGTTTCCTATATTTATTCTAGTTCTTATTCCTATGTCTAGGTCTCTTATAACTGTTTCTAAAGGATGATTCTTTAGAGTTCTAGACTGTCCAGGTAAAACACTTTTATTTTCATCAGTATTACGTTCTTCTAAACCGGACTGAATTTTATTTATATTATTTTCAAAATCAATTTTTAGGTTTTCAAGTCTCATGTTGTCAAATGAGTCAGTAATTTCATCAGTTTGATCTTTCTCTTTAATAAAAGGGTCAGTTTCATAAAACTTCACATGAAATAATTCTTCAACAATCTTTGAATTTTTATTAAACAATCTACAGGCTTTAGAGGTAGAAGAATATCCTAAAAATATTCCTTCATCAGCTTTTGGATTGAACTTACCAATATTATCCTTGGTGTTCAGGATATACACCTTGCATCCAAAAACTTTAAAGTAATTTACTTTAGTCTTTATGTTATTCCAAAGTTCATAAGGTGTCTTTTTGAAAATAGGCCGAATTAAAACTCTATTCATGATATAGCGCTGTATTTACAGCTTTTGACCATAAGTAGATAGGAAGACTGTATTCATTCAGCATAGTCCTAGCCATTTCTTAAATAGTTCTATTTCTTCTTTCAACGATTCCATTTTTTTAGGTATTCTTAGTGTAGAGAAGGTGTGTTTAATACCCAGATTTGAACAAAAGGAATTAAATTCTTGATTTTCAAATTCTCTACCATGACCACTTCTTAATGAAATTATCTTAAAACCTTTTTCATTTTGAACAGTTTTACAAAAAATTTCAAAAACAGTAAAAGATTTACTTTTGAGTTTTAGAAAATAGACCCATGTAAATATAGAATAATAATCAACTAAAACATATATATATATATATAATTTTCTAGCCAAACTTTCTACTCTTGGTGGTCCAAACAAATCCATGTGGATAAGTTCTAGAGGTTTTGATGTAGCAATTTTGTTAACATATTTGAAGGAAGATTTGTGTTGCTTTACAATTTGGCATGCATCACAAAATTTGTCACCATCAACTTTAAGACTAGGTAAATCAGAAACTAACTATTTCTTAGAAAATTTATGTAAAGAATAAATATTACAATGACCAAGTCTCCTATACCAGATCCATGGCTCATTTATCTTAGAAGTTAAACAATTCACTTTCTGTTTACATAAGGAATTTAAATACAAAGTATAAACATTATCAGTTATAGGTGTTCTGAACTTAAAAAATTTATATTTAACCACATATCATGAATTGTTAGAAAAATCAACATAATATCAATCATCATAGAGTTGAGAGATAATTATCAGGTTGTGCTTCAGCCCTCGTACATATAGTACTTTTTTGATTGAAATAGTTTTTGGATCTTCAACAGTTCCAAGTATAATTATATTTACTTTGGAATTATGACCAAAGGTGATTAGACCTACATCTATTTGAGTCAGTGTACTGAAGTTTGATGAGTTTCCACTCATGTGCCTAGAGTATCCACTGTCCATATACCATATAACTTTTCTTTTTCTGTGACCTATTTCCTGCAAAGGCAATTTAGATAAAAGTTTGTTTTGGTACCCATATCCTCTTAGGTCCAGGAGTGTTAGCTAGCAGAGATCTGGGAATCTAGATCTGCTTTTTTTTTCCACAACTCATATCATTTTCTTCAGATAAACTTTTTGAAATAAAAGTTCTTTTAATTCCACTTATTTAAGGATTTCTCAAATAACAGTTTTTTTTATATGTCCCTCTGTTCCACAAAAATGACAAGTAACTATTTTTGAGTTGGGAGAAAAATAATTCTTATATAGTTTAGATTTTTCACCCTTACTTCCTATACCATATCTTTCCTTTTTAATGAAATTCTTACCAAGAATTTCATTCAAAATATTTTCTCCTTTTGTAAAAAAAGAGTAGAATTCTTATAAGTTTCTACTTCATCTTGTAATGCTTTAATCTTATTTTCATGATCATAATAGTTTGTGGTAGATGAGTTAATTTTTCAATTAACTCTTGATGTTGTTTAATTGAGGTATCTCTTTATCCTAAAACAAAATTGTGAATATTCTTTAAAGATTTGTTTTTTTAATAAGGAGTCATATTTTTCTTCTAGAATTGTGTAGTAGGAAACCAATTTATTATTTGAATAATTTGAATCAGAATAAGAATCAGAATTAGATGAATAATAGGTTTGTACCTTACCTTATTCAGTCATGAAGCACATATTTGCTTTCATATTTGATTCTTCCTTATCTAAATCAGATTTTGATGAGCTGCTGGAGTCTTCAAAAACACTCCAAATAGCCTTCATTGCTCTTTTCCTTTTTGTTCATAATCAACATTTTTATGATATTTCTTTTCTGTCTTTCTATTTTTAACTTTTAGTTGAGGACAATCAGGTCTTATATGACCCAATTTCTTGCATTCATAGCATCTGAATTCTCTTGAGTTTTTCTCGTCCCTTTTGAAGGGTTTTATGAATCCTCTTTTCTTATTATAAAACTTGATAAACTTTCTAGCTAATTGAGCCAGTTCTATTTTAGAATCAGATGTATCTGAATTCTTTTCTTCTCTGACTTCTTGCTTTATTATTCTGCTTTGCTTATGAGACGTTACCTTTAGATTAGTATTATCCTTTTTCACTAATACTTTATGATCTTTAGCTTCATCTTGTATTTCAGCTTCATACATCATCAGTGTCCCAATTAATTCTCTCATTGTCAGATTTTTGATAGGTGATGATTGGAGAATTGTAGTTGATATACCATTACATTTAGTAGGCAGTACTCTCAATACTTTCAAAGCTTGATTTGATTGTTTGATAGGATCACCTAAGGCTGTAATATTATTGATAATCTCTATAAGCCTTCCATTCATCTGAGTGATACTTTCTCCATAAAACATTCTAAATGTGTCAAATTTCAACTTTGTTGTTTCATACCTCATTTGTCTTACATTATCTATTCCTTCATAGGCAACTGCAATGGTTTTCTACATTTCATAAGCATTAGGAAATTGAGAGACAAGATTTAATTCATCTGGTCCAAGACCACAAATAATAGCTTTCAAAGCTTTAGAATTCATGTCATACTCATCCTCTATATCATCAATCCAACTTTCAGGATTTTCATGAATTATATAAGGAGTAATGATCTTTGAGTAGACTTTAAATCCCAGATTCTTCAAATAGATAATCATCCATGATTTCCAGCATCCATAATTTTCACTATTGAAATAAGGAGCATGAACCATTGGAATTACTTCTCTTTGATCATTCATTTCCATCTTTGTATAGATCTTATACTTTTAGCTTGTTATAACTTTGTTTAAAAGCTCTCCTTTGACACTAATTGTTAGGTCAGAATATGAAAATATGCACAAGAGGGGGGGGGGTGAATTTTGTCTTTTCAAAATCTTTCACAATTCTTCCTTTTGATATCAATTGTGGATTATACAGATAAGTAGTGTTTATCTTTTGTATGAAAGTATGAGCATCAGATAAAATAAAAATACAGAACACAACTGTTTATAGTGGTTTAGGGAACAAAGATCCCCTAGTCCACTCCTCCAATTACTCTCTCCGCGAGCTTGGTGAATTTCACTAGTCAGGTCCTCATATCATAAGACCAATCCACAACTGAGTGCAGGTAGTTGACACATTTACAAATAAGGCTAAAAACATAGACTTATGGTTCTTTAACAGAGAACTGAATATCCACAGCTTAGATCAAGAAGCTGATACTCCACCACAACTGAGTACGAGCAGTTGAAACTCTCAATAAAAAGATATTGATTTAAAAGGTTCCGATTGAACTTCACAGTTGTAACAACAACTGACAGTAGATGGATCTTCTTCTTCAGAAAATAATTTCTTCAAGAAAAAGTAGTTCCAAAGCAATCCAATTGCAATAGATCTTTAAATAAAAGCATCAACGATTAACAACAGTAGGCTTACAGCAAATACGAGATTCAAAACATATATATCTCCAAAGTGCAGCCTCTTCTATAGAGAATAGAGTTTGATTGATTGTAGTAGCATATTTGTAAAAGATCTTCACAAGAATGTAGTTGAATAGTAATATGTGACCTTTTTAATTTTTATCACACACACATGAATATATATTGAACAAATACACTAATAGAATAAATAAATAAATAAGAGATCCTTCTTTGCAATTCCAAATCCAATAAAATCGCCTAATAAATCATGAGAATTCAAATTCATAGCTCAGAGTAGTCATAACTTCCCTTAAGAATAGGAGATAATTTCTCCACTCAATACGATTATTTGAATAAATCATAACAAGATTTGAATCATTTGAAAATGAGCCTTAAATTGGCTGAAAACAAGCTTTAAATTAGCATGGTATCCCACAAAGACCATTGCACGAAACTTCAATAAAATCATAAATTCAAATCTTTAATGCTAAAAAGTCAAACGTTGAGTTCCTTCATAAAATGACAAAATACCAAATGTTGGGTTCAACTACATAGTGTTCATTCTCCGAACGTAGGGTTGAAAATGTAAGGTTGATCACAAAAGTAAGGTAGATGATCCATATGTTTTCTTCTCAAACATAGGGTTCTTTAACCATACCTTTTCTATTTGTCAAAAATAAGGTTCAATACAAATGTAAGGTTCTTTATCCATACATTTATGTCAACATAGGGTTGATTAACCATATACGCTGATCTTTCAACATAAGGTTTAATACAAATATAGGGTTTGTTCCTTATGTTATGTTCTTTAACATAGGGTATGAACAATGTTTCTAGAATATGACGAACAATGTTTCCAGAATACTTTGACAAATATTCCATGCGAATAAAAAGCTTGAATATAATTCCAAAATAAGGATTATAAAGAATATTAATTTCCTAAAATGCACTTAAAGTAATATCAATAATAAAACAAACAAGGATATTTACGAGCATCAAAATCAATAAGATTTATAGAGTATTGTTGAGACAATACATGCCCAACAATATATATTATATTCCAAATTATATTGATTTAATTATTGACTACACATCATGGATAATTTTTTTAATATGTTTTTTTAAATTATTTTAATCAATGGGATAGGGTTTTAAGTATTGTAAAAAATGGGTCTTGAGAACCATGAACCCCGTTCACATTTCTGCCTTCGCCGGGAAGAGTGAATGAAGTTCACATTTTTGTCTTTTTGTCCATGTGGGTGTAAGATGTGTTCACACTTTTTTTTCTAATTATACCACCAACTACCTAATGCATACTATATTTCAAATTATATTGATTTAATTATTGACTACACATCATGGATAATTTTTTTAATAGTTTTTTTAAAATTATTTTAATCAATGCGTTAGGGTATGAAGTATTGTAAAAAATGTGTATCAAGAAGAATAAAAATCATTCACATTTCTACCTTTGCCACGAAGAGTGAATGAAGTCCATGCTTCATAAGTGAAATTTTTAAAGGAAGAGTGGACAACGTTCAATCCTCTAATCACAATTTTTTATTAATATATATATATATATATATATCTTAAAAATTAGAAACAAGTAAAAACAAATATTATTTAATATATATATACATAAATAAATATTCATGATTGTTAGTAATTATTAATAAATATTAATAAATACTATTAAATATTAATAAATATCAATTCAATATTTATAAATTGATATAAATATATATTAATAAATATCATTAAATATTAATAAATATAACTAAATATAAATAAATATAAATAAATATGAATAAATGTTAATAAATATTAATAAATACTAAAAAATATAAATAAATATTGATAAATATTGATAAATATCAATTAATTATTAATTAATAAATATTAATATATAAATCAATAAATATTAATAAATATTACTAAATATTAATAGATATTATTAAATACTATAAAAAATTAATTTATATTATTTGTAAAAAAAATAAAAAAAAATAATTATAAATAATAATAAATATTGATAAACATTGATAAATATTAATTTTATTATTAATATCTATTAATAATTATAAAAATTATTTAATATTTGGTAATATTTAGTAATATTTATTAATATTTATTAATAATTAATACTATATATAAATATTTATTAATAGTTATTTATATTTAGTAATATTTATTTATATTTATTTATATATATTATATTTAGTAATATTTATTAATATGTATTTATATTTAATAGAATTTAATAAAATTTGATAAAATTTATTTTTTATTTATTAATATTTATTAATATTTATAAGTACATATTAATATTGATTTATTTATATTTATATTTATTAATATTATACTTAATATTTTTTTTATTTATTAATATTTTTTTATATTTATTAAATTTATAAATAACATTTATTAATATTTCTATTTAGTAATATTTATTTATTAATTTTTAATTGGTAATTATTAATTCATATTATTATTTAATTTTATATATTTTTATTTATTTATGTTTATTAATATTTATTTTTATTTTTATTCATATTTATTAATTTTTATTATTTATATTTATGTATATTTATATAAATATATACATATGTAGGAATATTTTATAATATTTTTTAATAAAAAAATTTCTTAGGATGAGTGGACATCATTAACTCTTCCTTTTGAAATCTCATGTAGGAAGCGTGAACCACATTCACACCTCCTAGCATAGGAATAAGTATGAAAATGGTTCACACTTGGTGGGGGGGCATTTTTTTAAATATTTCAAACACTATCCCAATGTTTAAAATATTTTTTTTAAGAAAAACCATTAAAAATTATCCTCACATCATACACGACACATATTATAATCAATTTAACGTGTTATATGTATGAAGTGTCTCAATAGTTAAAAATATCAATTTAGGGTGTCACATGTTGACAAATTTATTTATCTTTCTGAAAGTGGGCATCATTTAGGTGAAGGGTGAATCGATATAGGATTCTAAGGCTCAATAACATAGCAATAATCATGCTCTCATCCAAAAATCCTTATAGGAAGTAGGGAGGGAAAACTCTTGTTAAGTGAGTCATGGTAGTCTCCACATAAGACTACTCGGAACGAAGATCAAATTTAGAACAAATGAATTTTGAAATGATGAGATTTATAGGATATAATAGATTTGGTGGTCATGGTTTGTGGAGTTAGATGGTTGACCAGAGGAGGTCGCACCACGGTGAAGGGAATTATGTCATGGTGGACCGAGTTGTTGTTAATATCTCTATTTTATTCATATTTAGATTGATTCCATATATAAATTTGACTTTATTTATACTTTATTTGTAGTGATTTTTTTATTTTAAATCATTTGAGTATATTTTGGATCCACCTAAGGTTTTTAAGATTAGTAAGTTTAATCTAAACCCCATCAATATTTTATAATTATTTATTAAATTAAATATAACATTTTTTTTAATTTTTAATTTTTAATTAACAAAATAAAGAATGTATGGTTATAATAAAAAGAATATTTTTAATTAAATAAGCATGATGGGTTAGAATCATAGGGTATGATTTGACCTAGGATCCTCATGTAGGTCGTGAGGTGGTGCTTTGAGGGTCTGAATTATTTAAATGGAATTCACGTGACTATTAAATCAATTGAAACACATTTTATAATAAAAGATTATTTTTCTATGATCTTGAAAAATTTTTAGGTAGTTTGCAGGTTTTGACCAGTTGATGCATTTTTTTGAATTCTACAGGTCATGTAATACGGGTCGGTCGAGCCTTGTGCCTTGGGCCTACGAGTCATGTACGGGTTCCCCTTTAACCCTTAAAATGGGGATTATCCATAATAAAATAAAAAGAAGGCCTTCGGGCCATTTGGGCCAAATCAATAAAAACTCATTTTTTTTAATTCCGAGCAAACCAAAAGTCAGATAGATAGGAAGTCCATTCAGACATGTCAAAAATTATACATATTCCTTTATTATGTTTGTATGATAACCCATGGTCATTTGATTGGTTTTGACACTCTAATGCATGTTTTTAAAGATTATTAAATCTAAAAAATAATTTTATCTTTCATTTATTCCACACCATGCATCAGATTGATGCATGGATTATTTATAAATTTCAAAAAATCAATCATGGTTATTATCTTATGTTTTCATGAATATTAGAGCATGTTTACTAGTTTATGTCATTTCAATTCATCTTTTTTTTTGTGTTTTAAATCAATAAAACATGCTATTGGTCATTTCGAGAAAACAACATATCAGATATATGTTGTGTATTCCTAAATTTCAAAAATAAGGAAAAGATTGTTATACCATGATTTAATGATAATATGAGGTTTTTTCTTGGTTTTGACCCATTGAAACATATTTTTAAAGACTCCTACATATAAAAAAACTATTTTCTTGATCAATCTGACCACATAACACATCTTATTGAGGCGTGGTATATTCGTTCATGTTACATATTAATTAATGATCATTGTCCTATGATTTCACAATGATCCTATGATTTCACAACAAAATAGGTCATTTTCTATGCTTCAACCATTTGATATATGATTTAAACTACTTAAATTTAATTAAATTTCTATTTCAATTATTTCGACCACACTATGTGTCAGATTGAAGTGTTTTATTTTCATACATGTCACAATATAATGGAAGATCATTGTCCAATGATTTTATGAAAATTCAATGTTTTTTACTGGTTTTGACCCTATAACGCATGTTTTTAATGAATTTTAAATCTTTAAAAACAAATTTTTGGTTGGTCGAAGTCGTCATCGGTCATCTCTGTATGCTGTTGAAGTCGTATTCGGTCACCTCTATATGACACTATTTATAGACTAAAACCTAAAGAGTGAAACTATCTGATGTTATTAATTAAATTATTGATGTTCATGGAAATAAAAAAAACATTTTATAAGATTTTCACTGATAATTCATGTCTATAAATCATTAATTTTATTAATAAGATGCTAATTAAATGATTAATGTTCATGGAATATTTGGAATAAATCATTTTAATAATATATTACATATTCAATATTCTTATACATCATTTTATACAATATGTTTTTGTTTGTATTTAAAATTATATTGAATGCAGTTATTGATTTAACTATTTAATTCACATCATACATGAACAATATTGTTTCTAATTTAACATGTTATAATTTTGAAGTGTATCAATTGTTGAAAATATTAGTTTTTGGTGGAATATATTGATGAATATATTTATATTTCCCAAAGACAACATCATGGAGGTGAAGAGTGAATGGAAACTGGATGCCGAGACTCAAAACAAGCATAGGGGTGATCATGACCTCATGGAATAATCCTTATGAGAAAGAGTAAGGTGAAACTGGTGTTAATAGAGTCATTATAGTCTTCATATAAGAGTAACCATAATGGGAATCCTAGGTTTGAAATGCCAGTTGCCATGATGATTATCATGATTTCTGAAGTTATTCTAATATGGACAATAAGCCACGATGAATATTGTAGTATAGGTATTTTTTCATAAAAAATGGTTATTCATTATTAAGAAGGTTTATTCACCTTGGTGGAGATCAAATTTAGATTAATTAAATTTTGAAATGATGATATTTTTAGGATATAAGATATTTAGTGGTTATGTTTTATAGAGTTAAAGGGTTGATTGGAGGAGGTCACACCACAGTGAATGGAATTGTATTATGGTGGACCGGGATGCAGTTAATATCTCTATTTTATTCACAATTATATTAATTCAATACTTAATTTTGACATAAATTTATACTTAGTGGTGATGATTTTTTAAATTTAAAATATTTTGAATATATTTTGGATCAACTCAAGGTTTGTAAGATTAATATGTTTAATATAAAACACATATAATTAATATAATATTAATTATATGTAATATAATATTTTTCAAATTTTTAATTTTTAATCAAAAAAATGATGAATTTATAGTTATAAAAAAATAATAATTTTAATTAAATAATCATGATGGGCTATAAAATTTGGGTTGAATTTGACTTAAGATCCTTAATTAGGTTGTGAGGTGGTTCTTTGAGGTTTTGAGTTATATAAACATGGGTATTGTGATTTTTAAATCAATAAAAACATATTTTATAATCAAAGATCGCTTTCCTATGATTTAATGATAATCTGATGTTGTGGGTAGGTTTTGACCAATGGACCGGCGTTTTTGAATTTTAAATCAATAAAAATTCTTTTTTATCATTCAGAGAAAACCAAAAGTCTGATTGACATGATGTTTAATCATACATATCACAAATAAAATGAAGGTCTTTATAAAGTGATTATATGACAATCCATGGTCATTTGATAGTTTTTTACTCTTTAACGAATGTTTTTATGGAAAATTAAATTTAAAAAATATCTTTATTAGCCATTTACACAAAATTTACAACATATTGATTTGCGGTACAATCTTACATGTCAAAAATAATTCTACAATCATTTTTATATGTTTTCGCTACATTCAGAGATTTTTTACACAGTTTTGACCCTTTAACAAATTTTTTTTGAGTTTTAAATCAATAAAAACATACTATTGGTCATTTTGAGAATACCATAAGTTAGATTGATATGAAGCCCATTCCTATATGTAAAAAAAAAATAAAACAATGGTTTTTTACTATGATTTAATGACAGTATGAGTATATTTTCTAGGTTATGACCCTTTGGCACACATTTTGAAAGCATTTTTAAATCTAGTAAACCTATTTTCTCCAACATTTTGGCCACAATGCACATCTGATTGACATGTGGTTTATTAATGCATGTTGAAAATTAACTGATGATCATTGTCCTATGTTTTCAAATAATACTATGTTTTCACGACATTTTAGGTTCATTTTATAGGATTTGAACATTTGGAACACATTTTTAATTACTTAAATATAATAAATCTTCTTTTTCATTTATTCTGACCATACCAAATTTTATATTGACATGCTGTATATCTATTCATGTTACAAACTAATCAACCTTCATTACCCTAGGATTTCATGACAATTCGAGGTTATTTTCTAGGGTTTGACCCTCTAAAACATGATTTTAAAGAACTTTATATATTTAAAAAATAATTTTTGTTTTGTTGAAGTCATTTTCTGTTATCTCTACATGTCTCTGAAGTCGTATTCAGTCACCTCCTTCTTACTCTACCTATAGTGTAAAACCTAGAGAGGGAAACTCTGATAACCATCAAATTATCATTGTGTCTTTTCTCAATTGGAGGATTATATAAATTTATATTATACTCTATATGGAACAACCATCTGATTGGATCCCCAAACCCATGGCCCAAAAAATTTATTGATAAAAGGAAATATACAAGGGAGAACAAAGAGAGATGATACAAGGTACAAGTAACCAAGAAAAGATAGTCAAGACTAGGAAAATTATAAAAAAAACAAAAAACATGTGGACCAAATCTACTAGATGCATTTATCTCTTCTTATGACTAATTCCCTAAATCGAGAACCACCCTGATGGGTCAGGTGCCTACCTATCCTCCATTGGGTGTGGGGTTGAAATGGTGCATCTTGATTATCTGAATATGATGACTCTTCCTTCCCACTTGAAACAATTACAGATTCCTCGTGCATAGGTTCTTCTCTATACGGGGGATCCAAACATTCTTCTTCAGTAAATGTATATTATTAGTCATAAATCAAGAATTAAATCTACTAAATGATAAAGAGAATATTAAATTAAAAGGTACATCTCTCATTTTTAAAATTCAATTAAGAAATCATATTTTCTGATTCTTTGTCTCATTTTTCTCATTTTATATCAACCTAAATAATGGTATGTCATTTGGAAATATATTCACTAGTGCAGAAAACGTTATTTATGTCGGTTATTTTTCATTTTTTACGTCGGTTTTTAGCCGACGTTAATATAGACGACATTATAAATAACATTTTTTACGTCGGTTATTTAAAAACCGACGTAAAAAACATAACATCGCGTTGTTTATCACATCGATTAATTAATAACCGACGTGCAGAAACGGGGGGGGGGGGGGGGGTTATCATGTTGGTTATATAACAACCGACGTTATAAACCCGTGCGAGGGATGTTTATCACATCGGTTATTAAATAACCGACATGATAAACCTCTGGACATGGTTTATCACATCAGTTATATAATAACCGACGTGCTAAACCAGTCCGGGGGGGGGGGGGTTATCAAGTCGGTTATTTAATAACCGACGTGATAAACCATTTACCAGGCCTTTTATCACGTCATTTATTAAATAACCGATGTGATAAACCATCCCACAAGTTTTTATCACGTCGGTTATTAAAAAAACGGACGTGATAAACCCTTCCCGATTTCTTTATCACGTCGGTTATAAAATAACCGACGTGGAAGACAATTTTTTTTTAAAATCGAATGCAGTCCTATGCTCTCCCCTAGAAACAACCAGAAACCAAATCAAGAATTCGTACCACAAAAAAAGAAGTAGATCAAAACAAGAACTAAAGAAAAATTAATCTTTTACATTGATAACATATAAAACTTACCCCACTTGACATCCCCCACCACACCCCTGGACTGCCCCCCCGACCCCCTGGACAGCCCCAAACACCCCGGGACAACCCCCCCACTGGACTCCCACCACCCCCTCACCCCACTTGACAGCCCCCAACACACCCCTGGACTGCCCCCCGACCCCCTGGACATCCCCAAACTCCCCGGGACAACCCCACCACCCTCCTGAACAGCATCCCTCACCCCCTCACCCCCTCACCCCACTTGACAGCCCCCACCACACCCCTGGACTGCCCCCCGACCCCCTGGACAGCCCCAAACACCCCAGGACAACCCCCCCACCCTCATGTATACCCCCCACACCCTGGACAACCCTCCCCCACCCCATTGAAGCCCCCACCACACCCCTGGACTGCCCCTCGACCCCCTAGATAGCCCCAAACACCCCTGGACAACCCACCCACCCTAATGTATGCTCCCCCACCCCCCTAGACTGCCCCGACCCCCTGGACAACCCCAAACACCCAGGACAACCCCCCCACCCTCATGTATACCCCCCAACACCCTGAACAGCCCTCCCCCACCCCATTGGAGCCCCCACCACACCCCTGGACTGCCCCCCCGACCCCCTGGACAACCCCCAAACACCCCTAGAAAACCCCCCACCCTCATGTATACTCCCCCACCCCCTGGAAAACACTTCCACACCCCTGGACAGCCCTCCCACACCCCTAAAACAGACCAAAAAGCTACAGAAAACAAACCAGAACCCCCTCACTCCACTAGACTTCCCCCACCACACCCCTGGACACCCCCCCACACCCTTGGACATCACCACCCATGGACATCCCCCACCCTCCTTTAGATCCCCCCACCCCCTGTACAGCACTCCCACATCCCTGGACAGCCCTCCCACACCCTTGAAACAGACCAAAAAGTTACCAAAAACAGACCAGAACCCCCTCAACCCACTAGATAGCCCCCACCACACCCCTAGACTGCCCCCCATCCCCATGGACACCCTGGACCCCCCCACCGGACAGAACCCCACCCCTAGAAACCCCCCTCACCCCACAAGACACCCCCACACCCTTGGACACCCCCTGGACAGCCTCCCACTCCCCTGGAAAACCCTTCCACCCTCCTAGAAATGCTCCCACCCCCCTGGACTGCCCCCCCACTCTCATGGACACCCAGGACCCCCACCCCACCGGACAACCCTCCCAGACCCCTGGACACCCCCACCCCACTGAAACACCCCCCACCCTTGGAACCCCTCCCCCCCAGACCAGAATCCATACCAGAAAAACCATCATAAGTAGACCAAAACAAGAAGTAGAGCAAAATTAAACATTCACATATATAACATTCAAAACTTACACTTTCAACTTCAAAAAAAACTAAATCCAACCTAAATGACTACCAAATACACAATTACAACAACAATATTCAAAATTACATTTTACATTATAAATAACTAAAATTCAATCAAACCTGTAAAATAATTTGACCACTCCACTTGTAAGTGTTTGATGTCTTCAGTAGTATAGGGTTGAGGGTCATCAAAAAGCTACAAATGAAAAGGATAGTAGTTAAAGTTTATAATGAATAAATCAAATTGAAATATTATGGAAAAGTTTAAGAGGAAATATTACCAGGTCAAAATTCACAACTATCCCAGTTGTTATTATTTCATACATAAATCTTAACATATAATATCCGCATTCGATGACGCCTTGTTGTTCGTGACAATTCTGTTTGAATGAGTGTAAATTCAATATATTATTTTTATGTAATAAATCAAAAAGTACAAATTATAAATGGATATTTACCTTCGCATTTACATATTTGATCTTTTCACTCATTTTCTTTGTGTTTTTTCGAAAGTAGGCCCATGCCCTGTTAGAAAATAATACGAATGGGGTAAATTTAAAATTAATTATAATATATAAAACTATTGATAAATTGAAACTTACTTTTACAATATATTCTTAAAACTTTCCCGCACATCATCATGGACAGAGCATATCCAATAAAGTGCTTTCTCCCTTGGGAAAAAAACCCCTAACATCCAATGATCACTAATAAAAGGAAATTTGAGGTTAGTGATTTTTTATGTTAAAAGATAATGAACTCTTTGAGAGAGATGTGTTTCATACCTCTCACAAAAGGCACCATCCAACATTGCGTGACTATATTCTTTTCAAGTCTTTAAGAAATATAAAACATTCTTTATTCCTCATCCAATGCACATGCTTTAGGGGAAATCAATTGCGGGTCCATGAATCCGTATACATCTGTCAGCTCATTCCTCTCATAAATTTTATAAAGATACCTAATACAAAACAGACATAAGTATATATTTTTAATAAATATAACACAGGGAAAAGGTGTTAAGACTTACATGGAAAAAAATTGCACCACATTGACGCCCAACTTATCTCCAGTAACAAGCTCCATGATATCAGTTTTCATAATCCCCACATTTATTTCACATCCACAAACATGAGCTTTCATTGGAAACTCATAATGACCCGCCAACAAATTTGAATATCTTGACAATCTGTCAAGACTACTAGAATCTGTATCTGATGTCATAGCCATTTGTCTTTGTTGTTGTCTATATAGTATTTCTTTACCTTTTAAGTATTCCTTTAAAAATAAATAGAAAAATATATTAGTTTTCAAATGATAAAGCAACTTTAATAAAAAAATAAAATAAAAGATATAACATTAATACCTCTATGGTAATGAGTCGAAGAAGTCTGGATGGCCAAATTAAAAAATGGCCGATACTATGTACAACTGTCGTCACCTCATCTGTAGGTAATGGTACTCGAGCTGATCTATCTATAATATCTTGTACAATGACCCTCTGATTCTCTACCTCTAATTGTTGATGATGAACTGTATCTTCTATACAATATACCAACCCATATGAAACTATATGATGTTGAGGATCATCAACATACAACTCTCAAGAAGTAGGAAGCTGCGGCGGAGGAGTAGGATAAAAAATGGGGTCCGCAGGCTGAGGTGGGGGAGTGGGAGCTACTGGCGGAGGTGGAGGATAAATAATGGGGTCTGCAGGGGGAGGTGGAGGAGTGGGAGCTGCAGTCTGAAATTGTCTTTTCATGTCTGCAAACATAGACTGTACCGACGCTCTAATATTTTCCTCCATCGTCGCATTAATATTATGAACTTCAGCCTCCAAGGATTCTATTTTTTTATAAAACCCCTCAACGTTAGAAGTTGAAGAACATGGCAACACTTTTTCTTACCGATACACCTACATATATCCTCTTACACGACCAGGATGTTTGGGCTTTCCCAATGCTACAGATAAAATATCTTGCCTCCCAGTAGCTGTAAATGCCCCCTGTGAACTCTGCTCCTCAAGAGAGTCCTGTATTAATTAATTAAACATTTCTGTAATGATTGAAATTACATGAAGAAAATATTTAACTTAAATAAATAAAATAGATATATTACAATCCTCTCAGCTACGATTCTCGATTCTTCCGAAAGATATTGCCCTTTTTTTCCCTTCTGAGCTCTCTTCCATTTTTCATGTCTAGATGGAGGGGATGGAGGGGCCACCTCTCTAGATCTTGAAGACTTAGCTCTTAATTGTTGAAATTTTTCCGCCATCATTTGTTCTTCCAAAAATGCATACCCTCCCTGAGATAAACTATGAGGGTATACATTTTTAGATTGGATCTCCTGATGAGCTTTACTTGTTTTCTATAAATTAAGAATAATAAATCATTAACAAAACATTAATAAGATCATTTATATAAGAAATCTTATAAAAGTTTACATTGCCCTTACAAAAAATGACTCTTTTCTTCTACTTTCATAAAACTGTCTCCATGTGTCTTCATCTATAAAAGGATATATATGACATAGATTGTCATGACTCCTATAACCATAAATGAAATAAGATGAGAGGTTTGATTTGAAATCCCTCCATCTCCTGGCAGCCAATGATAAGCATTTCTTCCTGACTCCTCCAGTGTCAGGAATATCAAATGTCATCTGATAAAGAAGAGGTTAAACATATTATATATACTAGAAACATTTAAAGAATAGTCAAACAATAGTAAAAGATCTTACCAAAATCGTCTTCCACAGCTGCGAGATTATTGATTTATCCACACTTCTCCAGTCATCATACAGAATGCTTACTTTTCTCTTAGCCTGAGTTGATAAAAAACTCTTAAAATCTTCTACATTTGGACCTCTAGGAATATCATCATCATCAAACTCAATGAGTATCCTCTGATCCTGCGTATGGGTAAGTGCTAATTTTGGTAAACGTGTGCACCCACGTTTACCAACCTTTGAACTCTTTGTCGTAATAGGAGCATGTGAATGTTCCTCCCCAGAGGTATGACTAATATTCTCATCTCCAAAATCATGTGGTTGATCAACTGAATGATCTGTCATTATCCTTCAAATCAAAAAAACAAACATTAGTTCACAAATATACAAATTCAAATATTTTAATACTACTGTAATCAGAAAATAGAAAAGTGTACTAAGTTACGTAATAGTAAACATTGGTAATATGGTAAGCATGTTAAACAATGGTAAAGATGGTAAAGATGGTAAATATGGTAAACATGGTAAACATGGTAAACATGGTAAATATGGTAAACATGGTAAACATGGTAAACCTGGTAAACATGGTAAAGTAATTATCACTGAACAAAAATAATTGACATATAATTCATGTATTGGTAAACATGATAAAGTAAACTAAACAAACTTAAAAAAAAACTTCTACTTATTTTGTTTAAATACATGTTTTAATAAAGAAAAAACTTACAATATATAACATTTTATGAAAAAAATAAATGTAAACAAGAAATAAACATATGTTACCTGTAATTTTAGGAATGTACAAATGGATTGTTTTCCCAAATTCCTTCATCGTGATCATTCCTTATGACACAAACCATGTCGTCAACATACTCATCATTATGTTCTATTAATCTTTCCATGAAAGTAGGGATATCACATAAATTATCATCTTCATCAAGTTCATCCTCACCAAAATATTGTTTTTTCCCTTGTAAAACAACATCCCACAGCATATCTGATTGATATACTATATAGAATTTTTTTTTCATGTGTTTCCATTATAAAAGAATCAGCTGTGTCTTCCAATCCATTCGGATTAACAAGTTTCATTACAAATTCATCGTGTCTGACACTGTTGTTACCTATAAACCATTTACAGTTAAAAACAAAAACTTTAATTTTAAAGTAATCAACCTCCCATATGTCTTCAATCAATCCATAATATGCACTTGATGCAGAAATTGGGTTTTTGTCCTTAGCACTCGAAAAATGCATTGCTTCTGCAAACACCAATACACCACTATTCTGAACTACACTTCTGTTGTCCTGAGCTTTTGTATGAAATTTATAGCCATTAATGTCATAACCGGACCATGTTATCACATTTAAACATGGACCACCCACTATCCATTTTAATGTCTCTGATACATCTGATCTACCAAGCAAGGTCTTTTTAAACCATGACACAAAAGTTCTGTTGTGATCATTCAAAATCTACATTTCTTTCTTCTTTGGATGACATTGTTTCAAATCATTAATATGCAATGTGATATACGGTTGAGCATCAGCTATGTTATTCAAGATGTATGATTCTAACTTCTTCATCTGTTCAGCTGACAATGATTTGACTTTCAAGCCACGAATCCCCTTTCCCTCATTATTAAATTGTTCATGGCGAGATAGAGGCAAACCTATGTGTTGCGCCGCAACCAAGTAGCTCGTACAAAACTCTGCTACCTCCTCAGAAATATACTTTTCAATAATGGAGGCTTCAGGTCGATATGGATTTTTAACATACCCCTTTAATATTTTCATATACCTTTCAAAAGGATACATCCAACGAAGATATACAGGTCCACAAAGCTTTATTTCTTGAACCAGATGAATCATTAAATGCACCATTATATCAAAAAAAGTTGGAGGAAAATACATTTCCAATTGACAAAGTATAAAAATTTCATCCTTTTCCAAAATGTTCAAAGCATTCACATCAATATCCTTATTAAAAATTGAATTAAAAAAATAACACAACTTCATTATAGTCTTTCTGACACGGATGGGAAATATTCCACGCAATGCAACTGGTAGAATTTGTTGCATCATGATGTGAAAATCATGTGATTTCATACCTATCAACTTTATGTCCTTCAATGAGACAAAAGTTTTTACATTTGAAGAATAAAATTGAGGCACTTTGATATCATGAAGATACTGACATAAGCTAATTTTCTCCCTCTTCGATAATGTATGAAAAGCCGGGGGAAGAAATGTTCATCTTTCTTTAGGAGTGGGAGCTAACTCCAAACATACTCCCATTGATAGTAAGTCTAATCTTGCATTCAACCCATCTTTTGTCTTTCCTTTAATACCTAACAATGTTCCCATCAAACAATCACAGATATTTTTCTCCACGTTCATGACATCAATATTATGTTTAACTTCATGATACCTTCAATATGGTAGCTCAAAAAATATTGACCTTTTCTTCCAAATATGTCTACCATTACCAGATTTCTATGTCTTTCCCAATGTCACATCATGGTTTTTCACCCTCTCAAAATACAGATCAGGGGATAAAGGTTTTGGAGCAGTATCAAATTCTTGTGATCCATTGAATGCCTTTTTTAGTCTTCTATAAGGGTGATCCATAGGTAAAAACTTTTGATGACCCATGTACACTGTTTTCCTCCCATGATGAAATTGATAGTATGACGTCTGTTGTTTGCAAATTGGACATGCTTTATTCCCTTTAACACTGTATCCAGACAAATTTCCATATGATGGGAAGTCATTTATAGTGAAGAGAAGCACTGCATGCAGTTGAAAATATTCCATTTTATAAGAATCATACACCCTAATACCATCATCCCATAAGAGTTTCAAATCATCAATCAACGGTGACAAGTAAACATCAATATCATTGCCGGGTTGCTTTGGACCAGAGATCATTATACTCAACATGACATATTTTCACTTCATACAAACTTCAGGAGTGAGGTTGTAAATTACCAATAAAACAGGCCATGAACTATGTGTTCTACTGAGGGTTCAGTATGGATTCATTCCATCTGTGCACAACCCTAGTCTGAGATTTCTAATTTCATTTCCAAATGTAGAATACTGCGCATCAATTTTCTTCCATTGTGGACAATCAACTGGATGACGTATTTTTCCATCACATACCCGCTCATCAGCATGCCATCTTAACCTTTTTTAATCATGTGAATTTTAAAATAAATGTTTGAAACGATGAATTATAGGAAGATACCAAAATACCTTTGAAGGGATCTTTGTAATCTCTACATCAGCCTATGATTTTTCTTTCACCTTATACCATGATGTCCCACATTTAGGACACTCTGACAGAGATTTACATTCCTTCTTATATATAATGCAGTCATTCAGAAAGGCATGTATTTTCTTGTATCCCAATCCCATCGGGCATAATATTTTCTTGGCCTTATAATGTGAATATGGAAGATCGTTATATTTTGGAAGAATGTCTTTCATCAATTGTAGCAGCTCTGTAAAACTTCTGTCACTCCATCCATGTTTCACCTTCAGGTTAATCAATCTTAACACCGCTGAAAAAACCGTAAAATCTGTAGAACTAGGATATAATGGGTTTTTAGCATCACCATATAGACGCGCAACTATCGGTTCTATCTCAATTTGTTCTGCTATAATATCGCGAATCATTTCTTCAATTCCATCGGAGTTACCATCTTGCGAATCATCATTATCAGTGACATTCCATCCAGTTCCACCATGCCAAATCCAAGGGCTGTAACTCGGATTAAAACCATGACAAATCAGATGATCTTTTATCTCTATACTTTTCAACTTCTTCATATTCAAACATTTCAGGCTTGGATAGAAAAAAATGTCACTACTTGGAACATTTCGTTTAGCAAATTCCAAAAAGGCATCAACACCTTCCTCATATTCATTGCTCATTCGATGTGCCGTAATCAAACTTTGACTCATTATTACCTATAAAAAATATCAAATATATATATATTTTTAAGATAAGACAAATATATGTTTATATGAAAAAAATCATAATTTGAATGTAAAACAATTTTGAAATATAAAACAAATCTATGCGTATTTAAAAAAATATGCTTGAATATTATTTTAAAAACAAAATATAGTTAGATATAACAGTTTTAAATTCCATTTAATCAAAGAAAACCATGGGGCCTACAATGGTTGATAGAAAATTAGAGAAAATGAAGTAAACCTGAGAATCAAATCAAATTTAAAATAAAAATTCAGATGGAGAAAATCACAATGTAAAGCCAATAATCATGGCACAATCATCATGTTATAATCTCAGAAACCAAGATGCAGTAGTCAATCCCAACTGACACTTATCCCCCACCCCCTTGGATACCCCCTGGACACCACCACCCCCTTGTACAGCCCCCACCCCCTTGGACACCCCATGGACACCACCACACCCTTGGACAGCACCCCCACCTCTCCTGGACACCCCCACCCCCTGGACATCCCCCCACGCCTCCAGACAGCACCCCCACCCCTCATGGACATCACCCCCATGTAACGACCCAAAGTTTTTCAATGGAAAATTCCCTTCTTATATCTATGTAATAAAAACACAAAATAATGAACTACTAAGTGATAAGTGACCTTTAAACATAATTTTGTCACCCCTATGTTTGGAATTTTAAAAATCCAACATTCACGGTTGTGTTCAAGATAGTTTTTGGAGTGCAATGAAACAAAAATAATTTTTTGGTGAATAGTAACATACCCATATGAATAGTAACCTACCCTTATGAATATTAATATGACCCTTATGAATAGTAAATAGGAGTAACTTTACCTATGAATAATAAAATAAAATTTAGACATCTTAGAAAGTGACAATTTGACCTTAGTAAACGTTTTTGGTATTTTATAAGTCATAAATAATTAATTATAATTAATTAATTAATTTAAAAGAATATTTATTTTCCTGAAATATATTCATAAATTATTGAATAAATAGTTTTTAGATAATTTTATAAGACCCTAAGTAATTTTTGAAAGAATTGTAAAATCAGTTTTAATTTTAAAAGCTGTTTTTTAAGTAAATTATGATTTTAATTAAATATTAAATTAATAATATTTAGAAAATTATTTTTGAAAAATGGACTTCATTTTTGGATTCTACACGTCGAAAAATGGTTGGGGTAAATTTTTGGGAATTTTCTGAGATACTTTAATTTTTGATGAATAGTGGAATCCGATAATTCACAATAAAAGCTAAATAATGTATTAATTGAGTCATTGCTGATGTTCTGCTGATGTAAGCCCACTTGATTCGGGATTACATTATAAAATTATTATTCTTAGTCATCCAAGACTCACTATTCATCGTCATTGGTGGAATTAATAAACTAATCAATTTTATATTAAGGAAACCCCTCTCCCCTCCACTATAAAAGCCACCCTTCACTCCCTCTTTTCCTCACACCTATCAAGCTCCAAGACTTCTCTAAATTCTACCCAAAAACCTTCCCTAGCTCATCCCCCACGTCCAAAAGCTTCTGGTCACATCAAAATACCAAGCCTATCTTCCTTAAAGAGGATCTCAAGAGAAGGATTCTAAAGGTAATTTCTCTCTCTCTTCTCCTTTAATTTCCTTTCAAGTTCAAGTTCCTTTCTTGATCTCTCCCTACTTATCTTCATCCAAATTGTTTTGTAAATCCAGTATTATACATATACTGTAATCTTATGATTCTAATGTTATATTATATCACCCTACACCCTTTCCCTCTTCCATTTATTTTATTAAAGAGAACGTTGTTCATGAGGTATTAAATTTATCACCTCCAAAAATGACATGTTCTCTTCTTCCATTTCTACCTTCAAATCTGGTCATGAAACCATTTTTATGTTTGAACCAGAATATTTTATATGTATTATGTTCTATTTTAAGTTCTGAAAATAACCTATGGCCATACTACTAAGTGAAAAGTTAAAATGAGTTGGTTGTGATCCAAAAACCGCTCAAATTAGCCCAAATAACCATCATTAAAATCTTATCTAATGATTCGTCCACATGGATATAATATAACTCATTATAAAATAATTCAAGATTCTGTAATATCATTAATAACATGTAATATCAGTTCTGGATGTTTACCCATGATCTACCCAAACATCAAATTAAGAATACAAGTGGACCGCTCAAGAAAACCATGAAAACAAACATACCCAATCAATGTTTTTAAACTCTATAAGTCATCCAAAGGAACATAATATGAAATAATGAAACCAGAATGAACACTATTAATGTATAAAAGGTTATTTAATTTCTAATTAATGAATATAATGTCATTATACAGGACATTAAAGAGAAGGAGGTATTCGAGTACAAGGTAAGGGGAAATCTCGAACCCAATTTTCTTCCTTCGGGTTCTCCCTCTTTCACTCCATTTTTGATATGGTTTCTCCTCAAAGGTCTTTTGTTAATCTTTTACTTTACTTTTCTGGGATATACATGTTTGTAACCGGTTTTTATGTCCATCAAAATGTTTTCCAAAAGAACTCTTCTTTCAAGATCTCACCTTTTACCTCTCATTCAAGGTTGATGGTTCTTATATCAAGTATGTTGTTCCCTCTTTCTTTTGGGAACCCAAAGCTTATGAATGTGTTATTATGAGATGAAACCCATTACTTTACATGGGTTATTTATGTACATGTTTGATATGTGTTCTATGTGGAAAGCATGATAATGATAATGTTATGATGTGACAGGTACGCCCGGAATTATATAGCGCAATATGAATGTTTAAATGTGACGGGTGCGCCCAGAATTATATAGCGCTCCAATGCATTGGGTAAAGTGATGAATCTCATGAGTAAATGTGAAATGATGCGTGAACATGATGCTAGCTTTGTTCACAAGTATGTGTGGTAGTTAACCACTAGGACATGATGTTTCATTTTTATGCTTTGCCACATTTCAAGTTTATTGTTTATGCTCTTCTCATGTTCAAGATCTTCTTCATGATTATGCTCAAACCATGCTATATTGTTCTTATCTATCCTCTTACTAGGCTTTTAGCTCACCCCTTTTGATGTATATCCTCAGGTGGCTACATGTACTAAGGAGAGGACAAGTGCTACTAAGAAGCTATAGAAGAAGAGATTAAATGAATTTTTATGCTTGATGTTGTACTTGTTATGTGTTGTCCTAGTTTTCCCAAGACACTAAACCTCTGGATCCTCCATGAGTAATACTATTATGTTGTTTATCTTTGAAATGATGTAATAGTAATGCAAGAAAAGTCCGGGTCGCTATAGTTGGTATCAAAGGAAAGGTTTAGTTAATTTGGGAATTAGGATTAGTGAACCCTAAAGAAAACCTCTAGCATGAGACTAAGTACAAATATGCACACAAGGATATTTACCTAGGGATCCCATATGTTATGTTTTTGGTATAATTGTTTAAAAGGATAAGTTATTCATGACTTGTTTACTTATGTTTTGTTCTAACCTTTTCTATTTTAGAAAATGGTGGGAACCAGGAGAAATCAGGCCAACAACTCTTGTGAAGGCCAATGCAACGATTGCCCGAATGACATCCCCAATGATTTTGGAGGTGGAGTTCAAAACTTCATGGAAATGCTTACCCAATTATCCCGGGTTATGAATAATAACCATAATAATGGGGAACGTCCTCCTTCACCAAAGAGGGAGCAACTAGCTATCGAAAGTTTTATGCGGAAACGACCACCGACGTTTTGTGGATCTTCTGATCCACTAGTTGCGGAACAGTGGGTCAACTCCATGGAGAAGATCTTTTCTGTTCTTCACTGTTCCGAGATGGAGAAGGTGACTCTAGCCGTTTATCGTCTATATGGAGAAGATGATCAATGGTGGGCTTTGATTAAGAACACCAAGCCAATGGATGAAATTGAAGAGATGGAATGGGAAGACTTTAAGATAATGTTTCTTAATAAGTACTTCCCACGAACTCTTCGCACGAAGATGGAGAGAGAATTCATAGAGATCAAGCAAAAAGAAGGAGAATCTGTCACAACCTATGAAGCAAATTTCACAAGGCTCTCAAGGTATGCTTCGGGTTTTGTTATCAACAATGATAGAAAAATTGATAGATTCTTTAGTGGATTAAAACCACATCTTCGAAAAGCTCTTGCAATTCGAGACTTTGGGAGTTATGAAGAAGTTGTTCGGTGTGCTCTCAAAGTGGAGATGGAGTTTGGCGAATGGTCCCATGGCTATGGTGATAAGAAAAGAAAGATGGAGTTTCAAGCTGGTGGATCTAGTGATAAAGATGGGAAGAAAACACAACGACCCACTTGCCAAAAATGTGGGAAGTTGCACAATGGGAACTGCCTCAAAGGGACGGGGAAATGCTTCAAGTGTGGTAAAGAAGGACACCTAGCTCACGAGTGTCAAAGAGACATGAAAAGGAAGGATAATGTAGCCGATGAAAGGAGAGAACCACTCATGGTTCAATGCTACAACTGTAAGGAGTTAGGGCACTATTCAAACCAGTGCACTAAACCTCGATATTTTGAGGGTAATCAGCGCCAACAAACACCAAAGCCAAAGGAACAAGGGAAGGATTATGCCATCACTACTGCGGAGGTGGAGCATGATAATGAAGTCGTACAAGGTACACTTCCTATTCACTCAAGAATGGAAAAAGTCTTATTTGATTCTGGTTCTACGCATTCCTTTATATCTTGCAAGTTTGCTAGAACTATAGAATCGAAGCCCCGAAACCTTGAAGTAGAGATATCTGTAAAAAAACCAAGTGGTGCAATCATTGCAACCCAAGTGTTTTATTCTTCTCCTGTTGACGTATGTGGGAAGATTCTTCCGGCAAATCTCGTAATACTTCCCTTGGTGGAATTCGACGCTATAATGGGAATGGATTGGCTCTCATTATATAGAGAACATATCAAATGTCGGGAAAAGGAAATATATTTTCATATTCCGAACCATCCCATGCTCCTCTACAAATGCAAGGAAGATCATGAATCTCCTTTGAGAAATCCTTCAATGGTGTGGGTGATGATTCCCTATGAAGAAGCATACCTCGCCCAAATGTTTGAGTCAAAGGAAAGTTCCAACCTTGAGGAAATGCCCATCATAAGGGAATACGGTGATGTATTTCCTGAAGAGTTACCCGGAATTCCCCCGGATCGTGAGGTAGAGTTCTCAATTGAACTCATACCCGGAGCTACTCCTATCTCGAAGTGCCCCTATAGGATGGCTCCTATCGAACTGGAGGAGTTAAAGAAGCAGCTGCAAGAGCATTTGGACAAAGGGTTCATACGCCCTAGTGTATCACCTTGGGGTGCGCCCGTGCTCTTTGTGAAGAAGAAGGATGGTACCATGCGGCTGTGTATCGATTATCGGGAACTAAACAAGATCACCATAAAGAACAAGTATCCTCTCCCAAGGATTGATGACTTGTTCGATCATTTAAGAGGAGCTCAATACTTCTCAAAGGTGGATCTTCGTTCTGGATATCATCAAGTAAAGGTGAAGAAGGAAGATATTCAGAAGACTTCCTTCCGTACAAGGTATGGGCACTATGAGTTTTTGGTGATGCCCTTCGGACTTACTAATGCCCCTGCAATCTTCATGGATTTGATGAATAGAGTCTTTAGACATTACCTCAACAAATTTGTGGTAGTGTTTATCAATGATATTCTCATCTACTCCAAGAGAAATGAGGAACATGAAGAACATCTAAGACTTGTGTTGGCGACATTGAGAAAGGAGAAGTTGTACGCCAAGTTAAGCAAGTGTGACTTTTGGATGAATCAAGTCACGTTCTTGGGATATGTGATCACAAGAGAGGGAATTTCTGTGGACCCTTCAAAGAAAAAGGCAATTGAAGAATGGCCCAAGCCCTCTAGTGTCACAGAAATCCGTAGTTTTCTTGGATTAGCTGGGTACTACCGACGTTTTGTGAGAAACTTCTCACGATTGTCAAGCCCGCTAACTAAGTTAACAAGGAAAGGGGTAAAGTATGTATGGACGGAAGAATGTGAGGGAAGCTTCAAGGAGTTAAAGAGAAGGCTGATCATTGCACCTGTACTCACACTTCCGAAAAGTGGAGAAAGTTTTGTGATATACAGTGATGCTTCAATGAAAGGCTTGGGTTGTGTACTCATGCAAAATGATAATGTGATAGCCTACGCCTCACGACAGTTGAAGATCCATGAGCAGAACTACCCAACGCATGATCTAGAGCTGGCAGCCGTGATTTTTGCCTTGAAAATCTGGCGGCACTACCTTTATGGTGAGAAGTGTGACATATACACCGACCACAAGAGCCTAAAGTATATATTCACACAAAAGGAGCTAAACATGCGTCAAAGGAGATGGTTAGAGCTAATCAAGGATTACGATTGCTCCATTCACTATTATCCTGGAAAGGCGAACAAGGTAGCTGATGCTCTAAGCAGGAAAGAACCTGCTACTCTATCCATGTTAAGGATTGAGAAAGACCCTATCTTCTTGGATATGCAAAGGATAGATTTGGGAATCGTAAGGGCAAGGGATACATCCTAACTTGCCCAAATGATTGCGCAACCATCCATCCAATAAAAGATTAAGGAAGAAAAAAGGGATGATGTGGAGATACAAAAGAGGGTGAATGCAGTAAAGGAAGGGAAGCTGCAAGAGTTCCATATCGACGAAGATGGTGTGATTCGGTTTGGAACGCGGCTTTGTGTGCCTTCATCACCCGGAATAAAGAAGGAGCTATTGGATAATGCACATAGCTCAAATTTCTCTATTCATCCTGGAAGTACCAAGATGTATCGTGATCTCCGAGAACACTTCTGGTGGGATAACATGAAGAAGGAGATTGCGGAATATATATCAAGGTGCTTGGTATGTCAGCAAGTTAAAGCTGAGTGGAAAAAGTCCAAAGGTATGATGCAACCTTTGCCTATACCCATGTGGAAATGGGAAAATGTTACTATGGACTTTTTCATGGGTCTCCCGAAAACGTCAAGAGGAAATAATGCGATATGGGTTGTGGTTGACCGACTCACCAAGACTGCCCATTTTATCACTATTCGGGAAGTCCTCTCACTTGAAAAACTTGCAAGGATATATGTGACAGAAGTAGTGATATTGCATGGTGTTCCACTCTCGATTGTCTCTGACCGTGATCCAAGGTTCACTTCTAAATTCTGGAGGAGCCTTCAACATGCTTTGAGTACTGAATTAAATTTCAGCACGACCTATCACCCCCAAACTGATGGCTAGTCTGAAAGGACTATTCAGACACTTGAAGATATGCTAAGATCCTGCTCTCTTGAATTAAAAGGTGGTTAGGATCAGCATCTCCCATTGGTTGAGTTCTCATACAACAATAGCTTCCACTCGAGTATTCAGATGGCTCCGTATGAAGCTCTTTATGGGAAGCGATGTATAACTCCAACCTGTTGGGATGAAGTTGGATAATGAAAGCTACTTGGTCCCGATCTTGTTCAAGAGATGACAGAGAAGGTTCAAGTCATCCAGAAACATATCAAAGCTGCTCAAAGTTGGAAAAAGAGCTATGCTGACAATCGTCGAAGGGACTTGGAGTTCGACGTTGGAGATAAAGTCTTCCTTCGAATATCTCCATGGAAGAGATTCATGCGATTCGGGAAGAAAGGGAAGCTAAGCCCAAGGTACATTGGCCCCTTTGAGATCCTTGATCGTATAGGAGCTGTGGCCTATTGTCTAGCACTTCCACCAAATATGGCTCAAGTTCACGATGTGTTTCACATATCACTACTGAGGAAGTACATTTCAGACCCCTCACATGTACTAAACTCAGAGGTGGTACAGCTGGAAGATGATCTCTCCTATGAGGATCAGCCGGTAAAAATTCTGGACCGAAGTGATAAGGTTCAACGCAACAAGACAACCCGCCTTGTCAAAGTGTTGTGGAGGAACCAAAAGTTTGAGGAAGCAACTTGGGAACCGAAAGAGGCAATGAAGGAGAAGTACCCTCACCTGTTTGTGTAAAGTGAAATTTCAGGGGCGAAATTTCTTAAGGGGGGAAGAATGTAACGACCCAAAGTTTTTCAATGGAAAATTCCCTTCTTATATCTATGTCATAAAAACACAAAATAATGAACTACTAAGTGATAAGTTACCTTTAAACATAATTTTGTCACCCCTATGTTTGGAATTTTAAAAATCCAACATTCACGGTTGTGTTCAAGATAGTTTTTGGAGTTCAATGAAACAAAAATAATTTTTTGGTGAATAGTAACATACCCATATGAATAGTAACCTACCCTTATGAATAGTAATATGACCCTTATGAATAGTAAATAGGAGTAACTTTACCTATGAATAATAAAATAAAATTTAGACATCTTAGAAAGTGACAATTTGACCTTAGTAAACGTTTTTGGTATTTTATAAGTCATAAATAATTAATTATAATTAATTAATTAATTTAAAAGAATATTTATTTTCCTGAAATATATTCATAAATTATTGAATCAATAGTTTTTAGATAATTTTATAAGACCCTAAGTAATTTTTTAAAGAATTGCAAAATCAGTTTTAATTTTAAAAGCTGTTTTTTAAGTAAATTATGATTTTAATTAAATATTAAATTAATAATATTTAGAAAATCATTTTTGAAAAATGGAATTAATTTTTGGATTCTACACATCGAAAAATGGTTGGGGTAAATTTTTGGGAATTTTCTGAGATACTTTAATTTTTGATGAATAGTGGAATCCGATAATTCACAATAAAAGCTAAATAATGTATTAATTGAGTCATTGCTGATGTTCTGCTGATGTAAGCCCACTTGGTTCGGGATTACATTATAAAATTATTATTCTTAGTCATCCAAGACTCACTATTCCTTGTCATTGGTGGAATTAATAAACTAATCAATTTTATATTAAGGAAACCCCTCTCCCCTCCACTATAAAAGCCACCCTTCACTCCCTCTTTTCCTCACACATCTCAAGCTCCAAGCCTTCTCTAAATTCTGCCCAAAAACCTTCCATAGCTCATCCCCCACGTCCAAAAGCTGCTGGTCACATCAAAATACCAAGCCTAGCTTCCTTAAAGAGGATCTCAAGAGAAGGATTCTAAAGGTAATTTCTCTCTCTCTTCTCCTTTAATTTCCTTTCAAGTTCAAGTTCCTTTCTTGATCTCTTCCTACTTATCTTCATCCAAATTGTTTTGTAAATCCATTATTATACATATAATGTAATCTTATGATTCTAATGTTATATTAAATCACCCTACACCCTTTCCCTCTTCCATTTATTTTATTAAAGAGAACGTTGTTCATGAGGTGTTAAATTTATCACCTCCAAAAAACGACATGTTCTCTTCTTCCATTTCTACCTTCAAATCTGGTCATGAAACCATTTTTATGGTTGAACCAGAATATGTTATATGTATTATGTTCTATTTTAAGTTCTGGAAATAACCTATGGCCATACTACTAAGTGAAAAGTTAAAATGAGTTGGTTGTGATCCAAAAACCGCTCAAATTAGCCCAAATAACCATCATTAAAATCTTATCTAATGATTCGTCCACATGGATCTAATATAACTCATTATAAAATAATTCAAGCTTCTATAATATAATTAATAACATGTAATATCAGTTCTGGATGTTTACCCATGATCTACCCAAACATCAAATTAAGAATACAAGTGGACCGCTCAAGAAAACCATGAAAACGAACATCCCCGATCAATGTTTTTAAACTCTATAAGTCATCCAAAGGAACATAATATGAAATAATGAAACCAGAATGAACCCTATTAATGTATAAAAGGTTCTTTAATTTCTAATTAATTAATATAATGTCATTATACAGGACATTAAAGAGAAGGAGGCATTTGAGTACAAGGTAAGGAGAAATCTCGAACCCAATTTTCTTCCTTCGGGTTCTCCCTCTTTCACTCCATTTTTATATGGTTTCTCCTCAAAGGTATTTTGTTCATATTTTCCTTTACTTTTCTGGGATATACATGTTTGTAATCGGTTTTTATGTCCATCAAAATGTTTTCCAAAATAACTCTTCTTTCAAGATCTCACCTTTTACCTCTCATTCAAGGTTGATGGTTCTTATATCAAGTATGTTGTTCCCTCTTTCTTTTGGGAACCCAAAGCTTATGAATGTGTTATTATGAGATGAAACCCATTCCTTTCCATGGGTTATTTATGTACATGTTTGCTATGTGTTCTATGTGGCAAGCATGATAATGATAATGTTATGATGTGACGGGTGCGCCCGGAATTATATAGCGCAATATGAATGTTTAAATGTGACGGGTGCGCCCAGAATTATATAGCACTCTAATTCATTGGGTAAAGTGATGAATCTCATGAGTAAATGTGAAATGATGCGTGAACATGATGCTCTCTTTTTTCACAAGTACGTGTGGTAGTTAACCACTAATACATGATGTTTCATTTTTATGCTTTGCCACATTTCAAGTTTATTGTTTATGCTCTTCTCATGTTCAAGATCTTCTTCATGATTATGCTCACCCCATGCTATATTGTTCTTATCTATCTTCTTACTGGGATTTTAGCTCACCCCTTTTGATGTATATCCTCAGGTGGATACATGTACTAAGGAGAGGACAAGTGCTACTAAGAAGCTATAGAAGAAGAGATTAAATGAATTTTTATGCTTGAGTACTTGTTATGTGTTGTCCTAGTTTTCCCAAGACACTAAACCTCTAGATCCTCCATGAGTAATACTATTATGTTTTTTATCTTTGAAATGATGTAATAGTAATGCAAGAAAAGGCTGGGTCGCTATACCCCACCCCCTACCCCCTTGGACACCCCCTGGACAGCACCCCACCCCTCCAGACAGCACCCCCACCCCTCCTGGACACCACCCCATCCCCTACCCCCTTGGACACCCCCTGGACACCCCCCAACCCTCTGGACAGCCCCCACCCCCTGGACAGCCCACACCCCTCTAGACAGCACCCCCACCCCTCTTGGACACCACCCCACCCCCTACCCCCTTAGACACCCCCCTGGACACCCCCAACCCTCTAGACATCCCCCACCCCCAGAAAACCCCCCAAACCCTCTGGACAGGTCCCTACCCCCTTGGAAAACCCCCCACACCCACCCACCCCCTTGGACACCCCGCTGGACACCCCCCAACCCTCTGGACACCCCCCACCCCCCGGACAACCCCCAAACCCTCTGGACAACCCCCACCCCCTGGACATCCCCCACCCCCTTGGACAACCCCCCCACCCACCCACCCCCTTGGACCCCCCCTGGAAACCCCCCTAGACACCCCAACCCTCTGGACAGCCCCCCACCCCCTGGACAGCCCCCCACCCCTCTAGAAAGCACCCCCACCCCTCCCAGATGCCACCCCCACCCCCTGCCCCCTTGGACACCCCCTTGGACACCCCCAACCCTCTGGATAGCCCCCACCCCCTGGATAGCCCCCCACCCCTCTAGACAGCACCCCCACCCCTCCTGGATACCACCCCACCCCTACCCCCTTGGACACCCCCTGGACACCCCCCAACCCTCTGGACATCCCCCCCACCCCCTGGACAGCCCCCATCCCCTTGGACAGCCCATCCCACCCCCTTGGACACCCCCCTGGACACCCCCAACCCTTTGGACAGCCCCCACCCCCTGGACAGCCCCCACCCCTCTAGACAGAACCCCCACCCCTCATGGACACCACCCCCACCCCCTACCCCCTTGGACACCCCCTGGACACCCTCCAACCCTCTGGACAGCCCCCACCCCCTGGAAAACCCCCACCCCTCTAGACCGCACACCCCACCCCTCCTGGGCACCACCCCCACCCCCAACCCCCTTGGACACCCCCTAGACCCCCAACCCTCTGGATATCCCCCACCCCCTGACAACCCCAAAACCCTATGGACAGGCCCCCACCCCCTTGGACAGCCCCCCACCCATCCCCTTGGACAACCCACACACCCCCTTGGACCCCCCCACACACCCCTGGACTGCCCCCCACCTCCATGGACACCCTGGACAGCCCCCAACCCCCTGGACAGCCACAAACCCTCTTGATAGCCCCACATAACCATGAGATTTTAACCCCAAGCTACTAGTTTTGGCATATCTAGAGATTTTAACCTCAAGCTACTAGTTTTGGTATTATGCAAGTATTCAAAATGAGAACCATGAATTGTATCTCATACTAGTCTAAAATGGTATATTGTGCAATGAATCGGTTTTTAATAGCATATGAAGACTTATAATTGTCCACGAAAATAAGAGACGTAAATAGATTATGGAACAACAAAAAGTGATACCCAAAATAGAAACAACCAAGGATCCAAAAAAAACATTCCACCATGAAAACCATATATATACTTATAAAATAAATCACACTGGTACACGGAATGGGTGTATCACAATGGTTTACATATAAATTTCAGTAATATAGGTGAATGAGATCATTATTTGTCAATGAAAACAAAAATTACCATCAATGTCAGGTATTCGTGAAACAAAAACAAACGCGAAACAAAAACAAATGAAATAGAAGTAGGTGAGGCTTAGGTGAATATTGCGAGTCGAACTAATAGATCTGGGGATAATAAATAATATGATGATGGAAAAACTAGGTAACAAGGTTCGAAATCGAATAATCTTACCTAGTTTAAACAAAAAAAATCGCAAAACGTAAATATAGAATATCCGAAAAAAAAAAACGAATGAAATAAAGTCGAGGGAGGCTTACCTGAGTGTTGTGAGTTGAGATGATAGATTTGAGGAGAGTAAAGATGATAAATGATGATGGAAAAATGAGTTTAATGCAATGAGATCGACGAGTCTATTAGGGTTTACCGCACGAGAGAGACGAGTCATCGGACTGTCGATCGAAAAATCGTAAATGCCAATCCACAGGGCGTGTTAAATTTTTAAATGTTTTATAACATCGGTTATTTAATAATCGACGTTATAAACTGTTTTTTTTTACATTTATAACATCGGTTATTATAATAACCGACGTTATAAATGTATCAGATACATCTTTTTTTACGTCGGTTATAAAATAACTGACGTAAAAAAATCCACGTGTTGGTTTTTTTACTTCGGTTATAGAATAACCAACGTAAAAAATACATCATAAATATCAGTTTTTTACATCGGTTATAATATAACCGACGTAAAAAATTCTGCGAGTTGGTTTGTTACATCGGTTATCAAATAACTGACGTCAAAAAGGCCTCAAAAGCCATTTTTTTTACGTCGATTATTTGATAATCGATATAAAAAACACCGTGCTTTAGTTTTTTATGTCGGTTAATTTATAACCGATGTAAAAAACAAACGCGTGCGATTTTTAACGTCAGTTATTAAAATAACCGACGTTAAAAATTAACGTCAGTTATTAAAATAACCGACGTTAAAAATTAACTCACCGCAATTTTTACGTCGGTTATTTTATAACCGACGTAAAAAACCACGTTTCACAGATTATCACGTCGGTTATATATAACCGATGTAAAAAATGGTGACGTAAATAACGTTTTCTGCACTAGTGATTATTCCCAAAATGATGTAATTATCATTTTTATTGTAAATTACATTAAAATATATATAGAATCGTTAACTAAAATTTCACAAACATAATAACATTATAACCGTATTTATATATAATATAAAAGTACACAAGAATTTAATCTTAAACATTATGTTTCAACCTTCAAATTCTGAATATATGACTTTCCGGAATTAGAAAATTTATATTTTACAACCATCAAAAGAATTATCCAAAAAGTATTGATGATTGCCTAGTGGTCGCTGTTGATGGGGGGATAAACTTTGGAGGCTATATATGGAAGTTTCCCTATTTGATATATATATATATATATTATCATCAGTGAAAACCAATGGAGGATTCCTATGGTGGCTTCCAATGATCTTATTTATTTATAAAAATTAATGTGAATTAAAATAATAATAATCATAATAATAATTATTGTAAAATTTAATTATTAAAAAATAAATAAATTCTAAAAAAATTATCCAATAATCAATATTATAATAAAAATTATAACATAATTATTAAAAGTAATCCATATTCTCAATAAAAATTAAGATACACAATATAAGTTGTAAACGACCTGTCAGTTTGAAACCTAATGAAATATTTATAACATAAGTAAAAAAACATGCATTAAATGGTCAATACCTAGAAAACAACATCATATTATCATGAAATAATTTTATATTTATTGGTGTTCAATTTTTTACAAGTATGAATACACCACAAATCATTCTGACGTGAGATGTTGTCAAAATGGCCAAAAAATCAGTTTCATTAGATTTAAATGTCTTAAAAAATATGCTTCAAATTTTCAAAACCAAGTGAACAACATCATATTTTCACGAAATCACAAGTTAAATACCTCCATTTAATTTGTGCCATGTTGGAATATACCGTTCATCAATCCAACATGTGGTTTTCTCAGAATGATTATAAGTATTTTTTTTATGGATTTAAAATCTAAATAAATGTTTTCAAAGGGTTTAAACCAATAAAATGATCTCAACATATCATGAAATCATAGGAAAATTATTTTTTTACATGATAGTGTAACGTACCAGACCTAGATTCCAATGAAAGGTACCCCGAGCCCGATGGGTCACATGGCCTCAAGTGAACCTCCCAAAATGCCAGAGGCTACCGACTAGTAGTGAGGGACTGGGTGTATTTGTGGGGAGACTATACCCTCATTATGAGAGTGTAGCACAACATATAATAATCATATACAAGTAGCGAAAGTAGTAAACCATACAGAAGGCAAGAGTAAGTAGTGGAAGACTGATAAATAAACAAATACAGAAGTCATCACATATACAAGATGATGATACATTTTATATTTCTATAATAAAGCATCCAAAATAGGAATAAAAGGAAGATGTAAATGACATATAACAAAAGTAAAAAAGGCTAAAAGTATCCCAATAGCATCGAAAGCTTTAGCTTGGTATCATGCTCTCTTGCTCCAGACCAAAAAATCAAGAACCTGTAGTAGGGAACTTGACCATGTCCATACCTACAATCATATAGTCTACTGAGGCACCAATGGCACCTGAGCAGGGTGTGAGACTAAAACCCAGTAGGCAACCACCCAAAGTTTGTGCTAATCAGTCAGTTATTATATATAGCAGACAATGTTCTATAAGTAAAGCAGTAGGAAAGTAAGTACTCAAAAGTAAACATCCTATAAGTGTAAGTTCTCATTTAATATCCATTTCATTTAATTAAATTCATTTAACAATTCAATCTTATTGAATTTATAATTATCGAGATCTGGCTCAAGCTCGACATCCCCATATAGTTTAAGCACAACAGATGCCTAAGGAGGCTATCTAAAAAATATAAGTCAAGTCTGAATCCAAGCTTGTGCTTTGGCTTAGCAGACACATCATAAGAGTCAATTCATTTATTATTCAATTAAGAACCCAATTCCATCCTTGAAATTACTAAATTGGAATTCAAGTATCACTTCAGGTATAATTTCAACCAACACCTTACAAGACCATACAAGGAGAAACTCTAAGAAACCCAAGTATTTCTCTAGGTGTGGTATAACATCCCTGCCAATCGAGCATGTCCTCAAAAATCCACTAAGGGAGACCGGGTATCACCCATGGAATAAATATTTAATGCCCTTTGAGTCCATACATGAAATTCTCATATGAATCCATGTATCACTCAACATATAAGTCAAGCCTCAAAGTTCATTCTTGGTTGTCTGTTTGGGAGTCCAAGTATCACTCAGGCATAAGCAAGGTTCAAAACAAATGAGTTCATCTGTGGCATTATAATATGAATCCACGCATCACCTAAGGAATATAATTCAATATCCAAATGAGTCTATCCATGGAATTATAATATGAATCCATGTATCACCCAAGTCTAATTAGAATTTAACCAATTTAATTCCATTTAATCAATTTATCAATCATGCCAAGGTCAAAACCAAGAGCATCCAATTCAAACTCACCTCAAGAGGTGATTTAATAATTTTCCAACATTGTAAGGCTTGGCCTTTCAATTACTCACATAGGGAAACATAATAATAATTATATCAATATTAGACAAACCATTCCATATCATGGCCTATATATAACTCACATGGTCATAACAATACAAGCTCATTTAAGCAATGGCATAACAAAGGTCAAGGGGCAAGTCATTCACCCCTTACCTTTAATCCATTTATTTATAATTCATTCACATTGTAATTAAATTCATAATAAAACTCACATTTAACATCCCATACAAGGGGTAAAGGGAACACCTAAGGATTTCTAAGCCATAAGCCGTCAAATGGACACTTCAAGGACAACTCACCCAAAGGGGTGGTTTCGATTCAAGGTATTAAAACTATAACAAGAATTAATAATCCTATTTAACTGAGTAGGCTATACCTATCAATTCTAGGATTAAATTTCATTTAAGGAGACACCCAAAAATTGAGTACATGACACACCAACATATATAAACAAATAAAATTTAAATGAAAGGCATGAGACCACCTACCTTGAGTTCGTAGTCGATAGATCGTCCAGTATCAGCTCCTGATTCAGATCCAATCAGGAGCAGATCGAAGAATGAATGAAGAACCTATTCATAGGGAAAATCAACTTGAAACCAAATAGCACAACCAATATCAAGAAGAATTAATAATTTATAAAAAGGAATCGAGGTCTTACCATTACATATCCAACGAGATGAATGACCTTCGAATTGGAGATCAAATGAAGGATCTATCTCAAATATAAGAATAGTCTCTAAGGAGGGATCCCAAATGTTGAAGGTGATGTGCGTGAGAAGGAATGAGATATTTAGGTTAAATAAAATTTAATTTAATTAAAAACAATTAAATCTATCTCAAATCTAAGAATAGTCTCTTGGCATATAACTAATGATTTATCAGTGTATTCAAAATGATCTCAAGATGTTTGGAATGGTTGTGTCGATTATGAGTGTTGGACTCCACTAGTTATAATTCTCTAAATTCATGATTAATTATGTTTTATTATGCTATATATTGTTTAAGCATGTTTACATTTAATCTTGACCTCTTTTGTTAGTGTTTATATCATAATTCAGGTTAATAGAATTTGGATAAGTATAAGTCACTGATAAGTATAAGTCACTGATACTTATAAGTCACCGATAAGGATGAGTTACCGATAGAGTACCTACCGAATGATTCTCAAAAACTTCACTAAGGACGAGTCACCGACATAAGTCTGAGTTACCGATGGCATTTGTTACCGACAGAGTAACCTACCAACAAAGCGACTGACCGATACTCATAATTTTCGCTAAGTATAAGATACTGATAGCTGACTGACCGATCGACCTACTGACACATCACCTACTGACGCATCACCTATCGACGTATCACCTACCGGCATAGTGATATACCGACAGACCGACCTACTGACAGTCTGAGACACTGACATACTGAGACACTGATGACCTAACCTACCGATCTTGAGACACCATCATTCCATCCTTTTATATTTAAATTCAAAATTAATTCTAACAGTCATATTTATGAAACTTATAACTACTTATTATATTAACTATCTTGTTTGTATTTTGTGGGCAACATTTAATGGATGTTAGAGACTAGTATGTGGTATGAGGTACCAGAGAACATGTTGCTTGTCTATTACACTGTATAAAGTGTTGGAGTTGGTGGCTTAGAACCAACTACTTTGTACTTTATTCATTAATAAAAGACTTATCACATCTTGATTGTTCTTCTGCGTAATGATGCATGTGATAATGTCCTAAGGATAGTTGTTGCATTAAAGGGTCATAGCGGATCCCTGCTATGATGAAAACCTGAAAGTTCCATAACACTATTCTTGAATATATGTTCTATGGATGGATGATATTATTTTAGGGACACAAATAATATAGGTCATTAGGGTGAGGACTCATAAAACTTTGAGGCACCTTCTCATGGTGTGCACCCTTGGTAATATCCAGAAGGATATTATGAGAACGAGACCCGCCAGTAGGAAATCCACATTTCATAGTGTCATTGGATATTCCTATCTGCGGACGTGTGTATTGGTCCTTAGACTTTAATATTATTATTAATGGGTATTACAACTCACGCACTTAGATGTATTGACGAAAAATGTGATGACACACTGTTCGCAACAAGGTAGGATACGTTGGGTGCATCACAAGTAATACTGCATTAATAGATAATGCGAGAAAGGATTTGTCCCTTCTGTTCCATAACAGAAGTAGATATCTCAGGCCCTTTGATGGAATTGATATAACCTACATAAATACATGGCCATGGTAAGATATGGGCGAGTTCAATTCCGGGAAGTCAAAGAAAGAATAATCGAGCACATGGGTTGATGGAACTAGCATGCATCCCGCTTGATTAGAGATATCGAGACAAAGGGATTATATTACACGGAAAGCGTTTGTAGGAGGTGACATGTCATTGTGGCGTTAACTTCTTTCTCTATGGGCGCCTTGGCGTGTTGCTAGACGCTAACCTTGGACTTTAGGCAGGCTCCACCTAATTCCACTGAGAAAGAGGCCTAGAGGGTTACACACTAAGTGTGTCCATGTGTCTCAGTTAAATATTAATTTAACAAGTTAAATAAAGATTATTCTTGACTGTGGTTTAATAATTATTTAAGGATGCCTGATCGCATTTATTTTGACACTAGTTATTTGAGAGAATATATTGTGGGTGAAATAATATATTTATTAGCAAGTAATACAGTTACATTTATTTAAGAAATAAATAGCCATTACTCAAGGTCTAATAAATGTGGTGGAGGAAATAAAGAAAAATAAAAGTACACACCGTGTATATTAAATATACACGTCGTGTAGTTTTATGGAAAATGAGTACATGTCATGTATTAATGATTACATGCCGTTTAGTTTTTCCAGTTGGGATTTTGAGGATATAATATTGTTTTATTAAATTATATAATCAGTGTGGGCGCATGTCAAGGAATTAATGATTCTACATGGGGGTTTCCAATAAGAGTTAATGAAATAAATAAAATGCGTAACGTGTTTATTTATTGTCATAACTCTATAACCCCAAACCCAATTATAAATATCCTCACAACCCCAGCACCTTTTCATTATAAGAGAATCATTGTGCACAATAATTCTGAAGAATTCTTTCAAGCCCGAAATAACTCATTCCTCCAAGAACGCTCTCAAGACCAAGAGATCAAGGCGATCGAAGGACATCACAAGTGAAGGTTCTTCCGCGCTAGCACCCGGAGATCCCTTCAGCGACGTCTGGAGATACAGGGCACACGTGTGGATCACCGTTAGAGGAATCCTACACTTGGATTCTACAACGCAACGACAGATCACCGAATCGTGAATGGACACATCAACAAAGAAAGAATTCCACCAAGGTAATTCTTGTGAATTAATTAAATTAATTATAACCAACATATGATGATCCTATCTCTATGGTTCTGGGATTCCCTCTTTTGTTTTTCGTTCTTCGTTCTATTCCAAATATCCGGCGTTTTATATCGTGACAGATCTCGGTTTGAACGTTGTTTAACACTAAAATTAAAGTTGGGCAAACCCACCAATGCACTTCTGCTGCGCCCGGAACCTACAAGTGGTATCAAAGTGAGGTTATATCGTTGATTATAATTATTTAGTTTTTCGTTGATGTTTTACACATTTAATAATTTAGTTGTTTCAATTCAAGTTTAATCATTCTGGAAATATGAATCTCGAGATCTGTTCCTCCTCCATCGTTTCTCGTTCACCTCACAGAAACAAATTTTTCTTTTAATTTTGATTAAAATAATATAGTGGAACTCATTTGGAGGAGCCAAACGTTTCTGGCCGTATAACACCAGAATACACAATGTGTATTTGGAAGTACACGCCGTGTAGTCTAGATTCATGCATCAGACTGATCCGCCAAATCAGGCTGTGTATTAGATCCTATCTAATTCATTAATGACACCATGTGTTGACCAGGAACAAGCGGCACATAGTTTCCGGATTACACGCCATGTGGTCCAATGAACACGGCGTGTAGTCCCTTTGGGTTAGGGTTGGACTGTGTACCCCGTACACGACTTGCCCGACTGGAAACCGTGTAACGCAGAAACTACATGGCATGTGTCCCACTGAACATGCCGTGTACTCCAAAAATTTACGAAGTACATTAACACTCCATGTCCTCGGGCGTGTACTTCGGATGGACGGTGAACAAAAGTACACGCCGTGTAGTCAGAACTACACGTCGTGTACTCGTTCAAATTACGCAATGAACGGGAATTCACCGGGTTTCCTCCAAGGTACAAGTTACATACAAGGATAATTTTAAATAAATTTATTTATTTAAAATTATGATGGATGAGAATCTCAAGGAAATTCAGAAAAAGGGTTTAAGATAAAAGGATTGATTAATTAAAGATAATTAATTAATTTGAGCGTGATTTATCTTAAACAAGAACAATTAAATAATTGAATGCTAGTTTTATTTATGCGTAAATATCGTTGCATGTATGGATGATCATGAGCTAGACCGAGACCTTTGTATGTGAATGGTTTATTTTAATTAATTTATTTAAATTAAATTTGTTGGCCTGCGAGCCATCTCCTCATTAATATGCAGGGCCTGCGCGCCCAAGGATTATTTTATGTAAAAACCCCTTTTTACCCCTCACATGCGTGTGAGATAAATGCATATGTAATGGATGGAGCTCCCAAGCTAGTGGAGGCAGCTCAAGTCAGGAGCCAAGGTGAAACCAATCTAAGGAGATACAAAGGTGGACAGGTGGAAAGCTGTAAACATGAACCCAAGAGGTTCAAGGTGTTTTCTCCCCTAGGTCCTGGGTTAGTTTATCAACCACTAGATAAACTAACCAATAGAACAAGCTCATGATCATACCATTTATTTTATTTCTGGAAGTTTCGTGGTTTATTTATTGTGGGTGTGTTGTCAAGATCACACAATTAATGAATTAAACAAGCATGCAAGATGGAACTAAAATAAAACCGGCTTATGTGTAAATATTATCTTAGACATGGTTAATCACTTAAGTATATCCCACTTAATATTAACAAGCATGTAATAAAAAATAATAGATTGGAAATTTATGTATAAGGATAAAATCCCTCAAAGAAATATTAAGTCGGTATAGCCTTCCATAATCTTGGTTAGAATCGAACCATAGTTCAAAGTGATTGACCAACCCTAGTTGGGGTGCTTTCAATTATCAGGGAATTATAATTCAAGGTTTTGGGTTGACTTAACTTGGTTCGCATCAAGGGTTGACTGCCATAGCAGGACTTGGTGTGGCTAAGAGGAAAAGGTTGAGGAAATCCAAAATAAAATTATTTTAGGATTGGGGAGTCCACTCAGAGGATCAAGGAGCTGCGAGTTAAATGCAGTTGGCATTTGGAATGCCTACCTAAAAACCCTTCAAGTTACTTGAACAACCCTAGTTGGGGTAATGTGAAAGGAAATATGGATCCTTGACGCTAGAATATTCAGGCAACAGAATATTCCGAAGTCAATGGTGAGGGCTATTGGATTTCGATAAAATAGTGGGAGACTAATAAGTATTAATTTATTTATTTGTCTCATTTTTTTAATAAAGTACTAAACCTTTTATCATCTTAATTTGTAGAAACAACAAGAAAATGACTTCAAACATATCATTGCGCACCATAATCGAGAAGGAAAACCTTCTCACCGGCACAAATTTCCAAGAGTGGCAGAGGCGTTTACGCGTCATCCTTTGCCACGAAAGGAAATTGTATATACTGGAAGAGCCTATTCCAGTTGCGCTTGGGAAAGAGGCCAGTGATGAGGAAATATCTCTCTACGTGAAAAACATGGATGATGCCACATATGTACAGTGTTTCATGCTATCAGACATGTCTAATGAGCTCTTGAAGCAACATGAAAACATGGACGTGTATAGCATGATGTCTCACCTTAAGGATATCTACCAAGAGAAGGAGAGACAAGAGAGATATGAGATCTCCAATGCTTTGTTTACAACTAATCTTGGAGAGTCTGCGCCAGATGGGCATCATGTAGTCAGGATTATTGGCTACATTGAACGCCTGGACATCTTAGGGATTAAATTCCTGGATGAGTTGCGTACAGATCTCATCCTATCATCACTGCCCAAGACCTTCTCTAGATTCATTGTCAATTATAACATGAGCAGAAATGAGAAGAGTCTATCAGAGCTTTTGACCTTGATTCTCCAGGTAGACAAGGACATGGGGCGTGACAAACCCTCAGTCCTTATGGTGAACAAGAAAATTAAGGACAAGGTAAAGGGGACAAAGACTTATAAATGGTCTGAAACCCCCCGAGCATCATCCCTCTAAGAAGGGGAAGATCCAGAGGTAGGGCAAGGAACGGGAGGCGGTGTGTTTTTCATGTGGAAAGCAGGGCCACTGGAAGAGGAACTGCACCCAGAAGCACGGTGACTCTAAAGGTGTGTTCGTTATTGAGTGTAATCTTTCCATTTCTACACATTGGGTATTAGATAAAGCTTGTGGGGCTCACATCTGTATTTAAATGCAGGAACCAAGTAGATTTAGAAATATTTCCAGAGGAGAGGTGGATCTTCGAGCTACCAATGGCGCAAGGCTGGCTGCGTTGGCTATTGGTGATTACCACCTCTCATTACCGAATGGTATGATTTTGGTCTTACATAACTGTTATTATGTGCATAGTGTTACTAAGAACATAATTTCTGTATCTTGTTTGGATATGGATGGATTTATTTTCAAGTTTGGAAATAAGGGTTGTCTCTTTTATAAGAACAACGTATGTTATGGTATGGCACATTTAAATAATGGTTTGTATGTATTAAATTACAAAAACCAAGTGTTGGAAATCGATAACGAAACAAACTCACATGACTCGTACATCACCCAGCTGTGGCATCACCGTCTCGGTCATGTAAACAAGAAGCGCTTGAAAAAGCTCTGCCAAGATGGCTATTTAGACTATACTGAGCTAAAACCACTTGATAGATGTCACTCTTGTTTACAAGGAAAAATGACCAAGCCACCTTTTGGTGGACAAGGTGAAAGGGGCACAGAGCTTATAGGATTGGTACACACGGATGTGTGTGGACCATTTCCAGTAGAATCTAGAGGTGGATATTCTTACTTCATTACTTTTACTGATGATTTGAGTAGATATGGATATGTCTACTTAATGAGGTATAAGTCAGAGTCCTTAGAAAAGTTTAAGGAATTCAAGAATGAAGTAGAGAATCAGCTTGGTAAGAAGATAAATAAGATTCGATCAGATCAAGGTGGAGAATATCTGAACTAAGAGTTCATCGATCTTCTACAGAAGTCTAGGATTCTATCTCAGATCACTCCTCCTTATACACCACAGTGGAATGGTGTTAGTGAAAGGAGGAACCGCACCTTGTTGGACACGGTGAGGTCGATGATGAGTCATGCGGATCTTCCATTATCCTTTTGGGTATATGCATTAAAAACTATAGCATACACATTAAACTGAGTACCAAATAAGGAGGAAAATGGAATTCCCTTCGAGTTATGGAATGGAAAGAAACCCATTTTGTCGCATACACGTGAATGGGGATGCGATGTGTTTATTAAGGCCTTCTCAGGAAAAAAAATAGCACCCCGGGGCACGAAGTGTATCTTTATAGGATATCATAAGGAAACAAAAGGATATTACCTATATAACCCTCAAGACAAGAAAGTGACTGTCGCTAGACAAGCCGTATTTCTTGAGAGGGATCACATCTTCAAAAAGGATAGTGGGAGCAAGATTGAATTCGAAGAAGTTAATGCTCAAGATACATAAGAGTTGGTACAGGAACAAGTTCCATAGGTCCCCATGGAAGAGGTTCCAGAAACACAAGTACTACGTAGGAGCTCAAGAGAGGTAAGGGAACCAGAGAGATTTGGTTTCCTAGTCACCGAGGATGGTGAATCATTATTATTGGGCAATGATGAACCTCTCTCCTACAAGGAAGAAGTAGAAATCTTAGAAGCTGCAAGATGGATAGAAGCTATGAATTTTGAGATAGATTCCTTATATCAGAACCAAGTCTGGGTTCTGGTCGATGAGCCAGTTGATGTAAATCTTGTTGGATGCAAATGGGTATTCAAGGGAAAACTGGACATGGAAGGTCAATTTAGCACCTATAAAGCAAGGCTAGTGGCTAAAGGATTCATACAACGTCAAGGAATTGACTATGATGAAACCTTCTCACCAGTTGCCATGTTTAAATCCATAAGAATCATACTTTCCATAGCAGCTTACCATGACTATGAGATTTGGAAAATGGATATCAAAACAGAATTCCTTAATGGGAACCTTCAGGAAGATGTCCATATGACACAAACAGAAGGGTTTGTGACACCAGGTGAAGCCAAATGGGTTTTCAAGTTTCAAAAATCCATTTATGGATTGAAGAAAGCATCCGGGTCATGGAACATTCGATTTGATGAAGCCATAACATAATTTGGTTTCATTAAGAACAAATGTGAGCCATGTGTTTATAAGCGGTTTAATGGGAATGCGATCATTATCCTAGTAGTATATATTGACGACATATTACTTATTGGAAACGATGTATCAGTCTTACAGTCAGTTAAGGACTGGTTAAACAAGTGTTTCTCCATAAAGGACTTCGGAGAAGCAGCCTATATTCTAGGGATCAAGATCATTCGTGATAGATCCAAGAGGCTGCTTGGACTAAGTGATGGTACATACATTGACCAGATACTAAAGAGATTTAGTATAGAAAAATCAAAGAGGGGATTGGTTCCAGTGTCACATGGCCTACATCTTTCTAAGAAAATGTGTACTCAGACACAACAAGAGAAAGATAGAATGAGTAAGATCCCATACGCTTCGGCTATAGGATCCATCATGTATGACATGTTATGTACTAGGCTTGATATTGCCTATGCACTGATCATGGTAGGCAGATATCAAGCAGATCCAGGAGAAAAACATTGGATTGCTGTTAAGACTATCCTTAAGTATTTGAGAAGAACTAAGGATATGTTCCTGGTGTATGGAGGAGACGAGGAGCTTGTCATCAGAGGGTATGTTGATGCTGGTTTTCAGACAGATCAGAATGATCTGAAGTCGCAATCTAGATATGTTTTCTGTCTCAATGGAGGAGTTGTGAGCTGGAAGAGTTCAAAGAATCCAGTTGTCACTAATTCTACAGCGGAGTCTGAATATATAGCGGCTTCTGATGCATCCAAGGAAGCCGTCTGGATTCAGAACTTTTTCCAGGAGCTTGATGTGGTTCCTAGCAGTAAGGATACCATTACATTGTATTGTGATTATACTGCAGCGATGAATCTTGCAAAAGAACCAAGGTCACACCAACGGACAAAGCACATACTCCAGAAGTATCACCTCTTGAGGGATTTCTATCAAAGGGGTGAAGTTACAGTGAGCAGAGTGTCCACGGAAGAGAATGTGGTGGACCCCATGACTAAAGTCCTATCTCAGCAAGAGCATGAATATCATGTGAGAGCTAGAAGGTTAAAGGTTATTAGCAGTTGGCTCTAGTCCAAGTGGGAGTCTGTTGGAGTTGGTGGCCTAGAACCAACTACTTTTTACTTTATTCATTAATAAAAGCCTTATCACATCTTGATTGTTCTTCTAGGTAACGATGCATGTGATAATGTCCTAAGGATAGTTGTTGCATTAAAGGGTCATAGCGGACCCCTGCTACGATGAGAACCCGAAAGTGCCATAACACTATTATTGAATATATGTTCTATGGACGGATGATATTATTTGAGGTAAACAAATAATACAGGTCATTATGGGTGAGGACTCATAAAAATTTGAGTCACCTTCTCATGGTGTGCATCTTTGGTAATATCCAGGAGGATATTATGAGAATGAGACCCACCAGTAGGAAATCCACATTTCATAGTGTCATTGGATGTTCCTATCTGCGGACGTGTGTATTGGTCCTTAGAATTTAAGATTATTATTAATGGGTATTACAACTCGCGCACTTAGATGTATTGACGAAAACTGTGATGACACACTATTCGCAGCGAGGTAGGATACGTTGGGTGTGTCAGGAGTAATACTGCATTAATAGATAATGTGAGAAAGGATTTGTCCCTTCTATTCCATAACATAAGTAGATATCTCAGGCCCTTTGATGGAATTGATATAACCTAAATAAATCCATGGCCATGGTAAGATATGGGCGAGTTCAATTCCAGGAAGTCAAAGAAAGAATAATCGAGCACATGGGTTGATGGCACTAGCATGCAACCCACTTGATTAGAGATATCGAGACAAAGGGAATATATTACACGGAAAGCGTTCGTAGAAGGTGACACGTCATTGTGGCGTTAACTTATTTCTCTATGGGTGCCTTGGCGTGTTTCTAGACGCTAACCTTGGACTTTAGGAAGGCTCCGCCTAATGCCACTGAGAAAGAGGCCTAGAGGGTCACACACTAGTTGTGTCCATGTGTCTCAGTTAAATATTAATTTAACAAGTTAAATAAAGATTATTCCTAACCGTGGTTTAATAATTATTTAAGGATTCCTGATCGCATTTATTTTGACAGTAGTTATTCGAGAGAATATATTGTGGGAGAAATAATATATTTATTAGCGAGTAATGCAGTTACATTTATTTAAGTACTCAAGGGCTAATAAATGTGGTGGAGGAAATAAAGGAAAATAAAAGTACACGCCGTGTATATTAAATATACACACCGTGTAGTTTTATGGAAAACGAGTACATGTCGTGTATTAATGATTACACGCCGTGTAGTTTTTCTAGTTGGGATTTTGAGGATATAATATTGTTTTATTAAATGATATAATCAGCGTGGGCGCATGTCAAGGAATTAATGATTCGACATGGGGGTTTCCAATAAGAGTTAATGAAATAAATAAAACGCATAACGCATTTATTTATTGTCATAACTCTATAACCCCAAACCCAATTATAAATATCCTTAAAACCCCAACACCTTTTCATTACAAGAGAATCGTTGTGCACAACAATTCTGAAGAATTATTTCAAACCTGAAAGAACTCCTTCCTCCAAGAATGCTCTTAAGACCGAGAGATCAAGGCGATTGAAGGCAGACATCGTAAGGAAAGTTCTTCCATGATAGCACCCAGAGATCCCTTTGGCGATGTCCGAAGATATGTGGCACACGTGTGGATCATCTCTAGAGGAATCCTACACTTGGATTCTACGACACAACGATGGATCACCGAATCGTGACCAGACACATCAACAAAGAAATAATTCCACAAAGGTAATTCTTGTGAATTAATTAAATTAATTATAACCAACATATGATGATCCAATCTCTGTGGTTCCGGGATTCCCTCTTGTTTTTCCTTCTTCGTTCTATTCTGAAGATCTGGCATTTTATATAGTGATGGATCTCGGTTTGAACGTTGTTTAATGCTAAAATTAAAGTTGTGAAAACCCACCAACGGGCTTCCGCTACGCCCGGAACATACATAAAGGGAATATTTGGATTAACAAGAAAAAGGTTCCATATGAAAAAATATACCGAGATGCTCATGAACCCTATAAAAATACAAGAACTACTCATTGTTTACACTATGCAATGCTGATGAGAGACTAAAAGGAAGAAAATTTTACTGTAAGAAGAAGATCTCATCCACCAAGTCATAGACCTTGCTTGAAATAGAAGACTGAAGCACTCACGACACTATATTTTGATGCCTATTTCTAGAAGTTTACTCCAGCTTCACTTCTGCCATCTCTAAGGAGTTTGGAAGCTAAAAGCACATCACACAAAGTCATATAAACCCTATTCTCATCATATTGCTCTGCCTATGTACATTATTTACATTTTGAGCAGTGTGTGTATCCTTGTTATATTAACAAATGTTGTATCCTATGCGTAATTAGAAGATACATTGATATCTTCACAAACTTATTTTTTAAACCTTATACTCCCACGAACAACAGTGGAAGAGGTCCCTACATGGACTGTTATAATTTTCAATCCTACAAAAACTGTGGAAGAGGTCATGTTGACTTGGATAGCTATGTATGTGGTTGTATACTCTGATCCAGGTTGTGGATAAAATTTATTTATATATATTGCTTGGTGGTAGGTGATAAACAAGTAGAGAGGACTAAGTATTAGCTTGATACTGAACCTCTTGTTTTAAAGCCGCTGTGTCTTTCAAAGTTATGTTTTCACTATTTTATTTAAATTATAAAACTTTACTTCACTTTGATAGTTAAACTTAGATAGTATTTATATTAGAATTTTATTTAATAGATTGATTTAAAAAGTTGAAATTACAATCCATATTGTTTTAACTGAGAATTAATCAATATTTGAGAAATCTTTTAAAAGATAATTTTTTTTTATAAATCTACGACTTTGGTTCACTGGGCCGTATTTGATTTTAAATTAGGGATTTTTTAAATAATAATTTCAGACATAAAATTTTATAGGGACTCATGTAAAGACCCGGAGATTCCATGTATTTTTTTTATTTATATGGTAATTTTACGAGTCCGTAAAAATTGACGGCGCATGATTCCGAGGCCCAGAGTGCCCGGAATGAATTTCTGAATTTTTTTTAGGTACGTTCAGTAAATATGTGAGCAGGTTTTTGTAACTTTTGAACTGGTGCTCAGAATTAAAATCCAAGGGCACCGTTGAACTCGCAGTGCCAATATTCGCTTAAGGAGACTTTCATCTCGACCACATTTGGACGAGGGTGAAAGTTAGTTTTCATGTTTTTTTTGGAAATAAAAATAAAATAAAGAACAAATTTTATTTTATTTTTATAACATCCCAATTGAATGTTCAGTGGTGGGGACCACCCGAGCTTAAAACATCGCATTTTGAAATTAATGGTGGGGACCACCCGACCCCCTTAAACTCCCTCTTTAATAAGAGAGGTGAATCTTGGTTTTCTCCTAATTGATTGTGCCGCCCTAATTTAATTAATGTACAACTTTAATTAAATTAAACTCTAATCTTTTAAATTGGCACCACACCTCTCATGGGAAAAAAATTTGGAAAAGGAGAGGAGAGATTTGGGAGAATATTCTACAATGAAGAACTTGCTCCAACGAAGAATGAGGAACCGACCCTGATCCCGGATCGAAAGCACCTTGTGGAAGCAATGAACACCGATGTTCTTCAATGACTTTGTCTTCTTCCTCGCGCCTCCTCCTTAGAAAACTTCAAGGTAGGGGTGTGTTTTTGATTAATCTTCATTATTTTCTTTTACGTTGAATCTCTCCCCATGAGCCGCTTACTACTGCTCTAACGTGGAGGGTGCGGTCCAAATGAAAATGGCCCGACCACTCCACAACCTTTTTGGTTTTTGATGCATTATTCACGATGGAGGAGGACGGAGATCGGTGCCGGCGACTAGCACCAGTGGGAATCAGGAGTGGTGGCCGGCACTCGAGTCGGCCGCGAAGATTGCGGCAGCGCAACCATGCTGCCGGAGAAGGGTCGCGGCCCGTCGACTGCGGTGGAGCGAGGGCAGCGGCTGGCGCATGGTCGGCCATGTGATGGTGATGGTGGCGTGTGTCCACGCCACTCGGCGTGCAGGTGCCGTGGCGCGCATCCGCGCCGCCTGGCTTGCAGGTGCCACGACGCAAGGCCGCAGCGGCGGTGGAGGGGCGGCCGACTCGCTGTCTTCCGCCGGTGGTGGCGCGGCGCCTGATCGCGCCGTGGAGGATGGCTGGCCGTACGACCAGTCGAGGAGCCGAGCAGGACCCAGGGTCCTGCGTGCCAGCTGTCAGCGCCACATGGTGTTGGCCGGTCGGTCACCCAACCTGAACGGTTGGGCCGTTCGGGGTACCCAGGGGGTGCCTCCCCTTGGGTGGCGGCTATGGCGGTCCCCACCATGGGGCCACCCAGCCGTGGACCTTCCTCGAGCCACCTAGTGGGATGGGATGGACCCAGCGGGCCGGGTCAGACCCTGGTCGGTCCGGCCGGGTCGGACCGGACCCAGACCAACTTCGACCCTTTTCACTCTTTCGGCCATATCTTGAGATACATGCATCTGTTTGATGAACCGTCTATGGAACCATAAACCTTGGATCAAGATGTTCCTTTTGATATACCCAATTCTAGTTTTGGATAAAGTTGGGGTATGACCAGGTTGGATCGAACACGAATCCAACCGGGCCCTCAAGACCAAAAGGCCAATAACTTAGAGACCAGGCATCCAATTGACGCACCGTCTATTGTGTTGATACCCCTATTACATGGCGGTACTTTGGGATACTTCTTCTTGGGACTTAGTGGTGGTTGGAGTATTGACCTATGGATTGAGGAGCGGATCCTCCTAGAATCAAGCGATCTTAGTGTGGGAACCCTATAGTTGGCTGCAACATGATAAAGGGATCCTATGTGGGTCATTGCTTTGGGATCATACGTGGGTCTATGTTCGAGATTACCGCTTGGACCGATCTAGGAAATCCACATGGGACTACTCTAGGATCCTACGTGGGTCTGCTATACTAGGATCCTATGTGGGTCTGATGATCAAGGATCCTATGTGGGTCTGATAATTTAGGATCCTACGTGGGTCTTCCTCTTAACAGAGTAAGATGATTCAGTAGTTACATCTAATCATATTTACCTTTTTGGTACTTACCTTCTTGGTGATACCTTTGTGGTATTCTTCTATGCGGCGTTACCTATGCGGTACTTACCTTTGTGGTGTTACCTTCGTGGTACTTACCTTCGTGGTGATAACTTTGTGGTATTCTTCTATGTGGCGTTAACTTTGTGGTACTTACCTTCGTGGTAATCTTTCCTTCATGGAACAGTTTTACTTTGGTTAAGGATTTGGGCCTTGAGTTTCCTCATGAATGAGATGGGTATACTTGATAACTTAGGTATATGTATGGGCATATACCTAAGCAGGGTTGTCAGTTGTTTTCATGATTTGTAGTTTATCTTTTGTGGATTTTGTGAGACCTTTGAGGGTCTCAGGGTCCCTACTGAGTATCGTTGTACTCACCCCTGCATGGGCTACGCCTGCACCTTTTTGTGTTTGGTGCAGACAATGGACAATGCTGACTGAGGACGAGGGTACTAGGACTTGAGGTAGCTCATAGGTGAACCTTATATGAGGTGTACCGCAGAGACGACCGTTCGAGAGCTGTACCTACCCTTCAGGTAGGATCCTTGGCGGGTGTTCACATGATCTGTTCGGTTTACTTGTAATTTCTAGTTTTCTTGTACTTTCCAGTTGGGCTTGTATTCCAGACCTTTTACTTACTGTACACACTCTTTTTACTATATAGTTTACTTGTATTCATATCTTGTTGTGTGCTTGGTTGAGTGTGTTTACAGGATATAAAGGAAATGCCTTCCCGGTTTTAGGTAATATGCCTTTTGGTGCTAGTCACCAGCCCCTGGCCTATGGAAGAAGAGCTTGGGGGTAGTCACGGCATGGGCCCCAGGGGGACGGGTTGTGACAAATTGGTATCAAAAGAGTCGGTTCTACTGTAGAACATTGGACTCTGATCTTTTAACGAAAATAGTGTTAAGTGTAGTGAGTGTGGTTATCAGTTTAGGGAATCTAGTGTTGGTGTGGCGGCTGGCATATCCATACACCAGGACCCTAACTTCTGATTTCTGACTTAGTTCAGAAAAACATTGATTGAGTGTGTGTTTCGAAAAGATTTCTTTGTGATCTCTTTGAGTCATCTCACCATGTATAACTTATTGATCATGGAACACATGTTTCTTTTCAGGATTCTTCCACGTAGACAACCATATAGGGTTCCAGGTATAGTACGCGATGATATCCCACCAAGCGACGAGGCCTCAGTACATGGCCCTTTATCAGTAGGGGCACCAGCGGAGGCACCAGCAGTACCATTACCCATTGGGCCACTGATGCCACCAACCTTAGCAGCAGAGATTGCACTCTGCTTGAGCGCGTTGCACGAGTTCCAACGCCATAGGCCACCCAGGTTCAGGGGTGAGACGGACCCACAGGCGGCTAAGGATTGGTTGGAGGCCGTGGTGAGAGTCTTTCAACTGGTAGGGACACCGACTGATCTCATGGTGATCCTTGCTACCAGTCTTCTACAAGCAGCAACAGGCAGATGGTGGAGCTTGATACTCTAGGTTCACAACGAGGTGACATTTCTCGGGGTAGACTTCGAGAGACTGTTTCGGGTAGATTTTTTCCCAATTACCCTTCGTGCAATGCACATACAAGAGCTTCTTCATCTGCAGTAGGGAAACATGACTGTGGCTCAGTACTCAGCGAGGTTCACCGACCTCTCACGCTACTCCACTGATATGGTGCATGACCAATTCTTCAGGGTCCAGACCTTCGAGTAGGGACTCAGGTGGGAGATCAAGTCTTCGATGATTTCTCTCAGCATCCTGAAACAGGCGGGGGTGTTAGAGTGAGCCCTCTTAGTGGAGAGTTTTCTTGCTAAGCAGTCACCAGCAATGAGACCCACCACAGGGCGTCATGTAGCGGTGTCTTCTGTAGCTGGAAGCAGACAGATGTCATAGAGGTCCAAGAGGAACAAACCTACAGGTGGACGACCGCAAGATTTAGGGTCGGTTGTGCGGGGCACTGGAGACAGAGCCAGTCATGCGAGGAGCAGGTAGTGTTACACATGTGGTGGACGGATTCACATGGCTCTAGACTTCCCGAACCGCTATATGGATGATCAACAGACGGTCAAAGGACCACCTAGGTAGAGACAAGGGTTCGACCGAGGAGGTCCGTAGGGAGAAGACAGACGTGGTAGAGGAATTTTCTGTGCAGATGGCGGTGGGAGATGATTCGATATGTTACCGCCACCACCACCAGGTGGTCCACCCCGACGAAAGGGAGTAGGTGGACAAGGGCGAGCTCAACTCCAGGCAGCTGAGGCCTACAACCATGGTGCTCCGAAGATGATACGAGGTACGATATGTGTCTACTACACCTTAGCTGCAGTACTTATAGACATAGGTTCTAGTCATTATTTTATTACCACGACCCTCGTTTGGAGCTCGGAGATTCCGACGGAGCCGTTGGCTTGATCCTTATGACTAGAGACTTCTACGGAGAGGATTTGACGATTACAAACTGGTGCCAGCAGTGTGAGCTTACTCTAAGAGGCAAGAGATTCGAGTGGGATATCCTAGTAGCGGCATCGAGGCCTTACGACGTCATCTTGGGTATGGACTGGTTATCTATAGTCGATGCTCAGATTGACTGTATTAGGTGCGAAGTGCGGTGTGTCCGCACTGATGGGACTAAGTTTACCTTCACTAACAAGAAGAGAACCTTTTCAGCATAGGACAGACTTACCTAGAGGAGAGTGTAGACGATCACTCATAATTTGGCTAGCCTTACCCTCAGAGCGGTTTTTGTGGAGAGTCCGATCTATCCTGTAGTGGTGGACCAGTATGCGGATGTCTTCCCTGATGATGTTCCAAGTTTACCTCCTAATAGAGAGGTGTACTTTTACATTTAATTGTACCCAGGGACGACACCGATATCTACACCAGCGTATCAGATGGCTCCCAGGAGCTTCGTGAGCTACGGGTACAGTTGGAGGACTTACAGGGTAAGTGGTTCATCTGTCCTAGTGTTTCTCCTTGGGCAGCCCCAATTTTGTTCTCCAAGAAGGCAGATGGGAGATTGAGACTTTGTGTTGACTATCGACGCCTGAACCAGGTGAACGTGAAGAACAAGTACCCACTCCTGAGGATTGACAACCTCTTTGATCAGTTGAAGGGAGCACAGTGGTTCTCAAAGATAGACCTCAGATTAGGCTATCACCAGCTCAGAGTACAAGACAAGGATGTGCAGAAGACAACTTTTAGATGTTGGTATGGCTGCTACGAGTTCTTGGTTATGCCATTTGGCGTGACTAACACTCCAGTAGTGTCCATGGGACTCATGAATAGGATCTTCTAGCCATACCTTGATCACTTTTTAGTAGTCTTCATCGTTGACATTCTGATCTACTTGGCTACTGAGGAGGAGAATGCCTATCATTTGCAGATAGTTCTGGACACACTCCGAGAGCATCATCTTTATGGTAAGCTCTCGATGTGCCAGTTCTGGGTCCGAGAGGTTCACTTTCTGGGACATGTCATCTTAGAGGCTGGAGTAACGGTGGATGCAATGAAGAGTGAGGCAGTAATTTCTTGGGAGCCACTCAGGAGTGTGACAGAGGTATGGAGTTTCCTAGGTTTGGCTGGATACTACCAAAGATTTGTTCCAGATTTCTCCAGAGTTGAAACACCTTTATCAGCGTTGATGAAGAAGGGGAAACCCTTCATTTTTTCGGAGAGATGCTAGCGGAGTTTTCAGGAGATGAGGCAGAGAATGAATAGTGCCCCCATCTTGAGGCTTCCGGAGGAGGGCGTTGGGTACGTAGTATACTACGACGCATCAGGGACCAGACTCAGATGTGTCCTAATGCAGGAGTGACCAGTTATCGTGTATGGTTATTGATATCTAAGAAAACATGAGCAGAAATATGCTACCCATGACCTAGAGTTAGCAGTAGTGGTCTTCACCTTGAAGATGTTGCGACATTACTTGATGGGAAAATGTTTTACAGTCTACTCATACCACATGAGTCTTAGGTATATATTCTATCATAAGGACCTAAACTTGAGACAACGAGGTTGGATTGAGTTCCTTCAGGACTATAACTCACTACAAAAAAAACATGGTTTAGCGGCGGTTTTGTGGCGGCGGTTCACAAAACCGCCGCTAAACCTTTTTCGGTGAATGTTTCGCGGCGGTTTTTAATAAACCGCCACGAAACCCGAATTATTTTACACAGACGCCAACCCTTTCCCCCTTCCCCTTCGCGATCCCTAACCCTCGCGACTCTGCACCCCCCGCGCTGCCGGCGACTCCCCACCCCCCGCGCTGCCGGTGACTCCTCACCCCCGCGCTCTCCGGCGAAACCCGCACCCCCGGTGCCCCCCTCGACCACCGGCGACCCCCTCGACCTCCGGCGAAACCCGCGCCCCCCGCGCCCCCCGCGCCCTTGGAAAATCTAGGTCCTACTATGCTTGGTGGAAGGTTGGTTTGTTTATCATATAGTGGAACATACTTGTGTGATTGAAATTAATTGAATGGAAATTCCATTTATCTAAAAAATATGCACTTCTAAATCTTGATAAATGCAGGTCTTCACCAAAACAACTGGAGGATATTCCTCCCCCTTAATACATGGGCAGTGTAATTTATTTTAATTTTTTTTCGTGCATATGATAATTTTTCCACTTCTTTTTTGATAAATTATATATCATGTTTTTCTTTATTATGTTCTTATAATGAGTTTTGTTTGCATAATACAAGATACTATTATGATTCTCAATTTTATTTTTCTTATCTATATGACATTTTTATGAACACTTTTATGTGTATTTTTATACTTTGATTATACATTGTTTATGTTGTGGAAATGAAGGTATTTAATGATGGTCGTTGATGACAATATGGAAGAGGAGTCTTAAGTGGAGCTGACTTTTAAAAAAAACTACATTGGAAAGAGTAATACAAGGGAGTCAATATAAACAACATCTTAGGCTTGTGGTTCCTCTTCATTCTCTAGAACTTTTTATTGCACTTTAATTTCTATTGGATTTACACCATCCAAAGATTAATGAACTTTTATATACATATTTTTACATTTCAGTAAATGTTTTGTAGTTTTATTGAATTGGTTTCATTCATAAATGTCTAAAAATTTCTTGTAAAAAATGGCCTGATAACTTTTATAACTTTATATGATCGCATGTTTTTGTGGATGTTGTGAATCAGGTGGGATTTGATATCAATATTTCTACTATCCTTGAGTGGCTGTTTGTTCGTCTATAGTTTAATTTTAAGATAGGATTGAGGAAGGAGGCATCTTTATGAAGACCTATAGTGTGATCAAGGGTTATTTTTAGTAGCACTTCATGACATCTAATTGGGTTACTAGTATTTTTTTCAATTCTATTCAGTTTTTAAGAAGTTCCATCGACTAGGGTGGTTATTATATCACGTGAAATCACACGGGGGTTGATGCTGTTTTTTTTAAATTATGTAAAGAAAATATCCATATATTGGTCTTTAAAGACCAAAAATCAAAAAATCCTTCATTTTTATGAAATATTATAAGCAAAAAGATTCACCCACCTCTCAAGGGGAGCCTCAAGATGGAAAAATATGGCCTACATCTACTCTTTCCAAAATATAGTAGATTATAAAAAATTGATGAGGTGTTGGTCCTCCTCAATAATTCCCTGAACAAATTAGCATGATACTGGGCATTGATGATATTTCATTAGAGAAGTTGTGAAACCATTATTTTGGACTGGTATTTGAGATAGATATAACCTTTCTCTAATTTTCGGTTTTCATTGAAGAACATATCTCTTTATTGTTGGGTTAGTTTTTCGTCAATCTTTAGGCTCAGATGTCTAATATTAACATGTATTCTATTCCTCCTATATCGGGTTTGGATGCGGAAGGTTGGGTATATATGTGCTCAAACCTAATTGAGTTATTCCCACACATGTCATGTATATATAGATAATGTACAAATTAGTTGTGTATTATGTTGGTAAAAGGGATAATTGGGTTAATTTGACCTTACATGGTGGTCGATGATTATAGATCAATAGTCGATCTCTCTATAATTCATTCGTTTCATATTATTGTCAGGATATGTAATATTTCCCTATTAGGTGTATATTTTTTCCATTTGTTTTCATATTACCTATTGTACTATTTTTTATTCTCTAAAGTAAATAACATGATAGAATGTAAATATTTAGTTTATTTTCTCTTATTTTTATTATTATGAACATATTCATATATATGGTTGGGTGCATGCCTACATGTACATTATGAAGAGGCCTACCATTATAATTATTCATTCTCGTCACTTATCTTTAAAAAATGGCCTATGGTGGAAAGAATTGGGTTTTGGTGGCCTAGTCTTCCACCGCGAGGAGGTCATTACTACGTCGAGTCTCAAAAAACCATAATGGGAAATAAAAACACATGGGTCATCAAAATAATGAAATATCTAAAAAATTATTTCAATTATGACAAATATACATGCCACCTTATCAACAACTACATGACTTAAATATTTCAAAATACCAACATATATTCCTATGATGTAGACATTGTTTTTGGGAGAGGCAGATAGATAGAGAAGGGGAAGGGGAATAAATTATATGGTTAGGAAGAAGTATATGTAACCAACACATCAAAAAGGTGATGCTAATGTCAAATAGGACATCATTTGATTATAAACTACTTGCATCAACCTTGGATAAATTCCTCTACAACATCATTCATGGCCATGGTTGGGGTCAAACATGTAGTATTATTTCCATTATGTATGACTACATTTGATGTTACCTTTACATTGTTCTTCATTTATTTTTGGATTTTTTGGTTAGATTTTGGAGATTATTTACACTGGATCATTGTATAAATCATCTGATCTGATAATTATTTTTCTCAAAACTGATATGAGATGTCCCAACATTATTATCTCATGCTGTAACATGTCATTGGGTTAGAGGTACATCACCATTTATAATTTTTAAATAGTTTTAATTAAAATTAGATTAAGTTAAGTTATTTTGTTGATTGACTTGGTTCAACTTCATAGGTAATTTTTTTGGGATAAAGGTTGGAGTTCACCACAAACAATACATAAGTGGTTGGTTATTATATTGGTGTGATGAGGTGGGCTGGTGATTTTTAGGCAATTATTCCTTGTTGGTTTTAATTGAAATAAATTATAATTTTTATAATAAAATTATATAATTAACTATAAATTGTATATAATTATGTATTTGGTGTTGTGCCTTGAGATAGGTACTAAAGATATGATTTCAGATTTAAAAAATCATAGACAAGAGTTATAGGGTTGTTCTTAAAAAGTGAAAAAAATATAATTGATGTGAGTAGTCCTTCTTCATTTCCCATGTGTTTATGAATTTGATGTATGTATGTGTTTTACATTCTCACCACTATAGTGATCAAACCCTTTTAAAAAATTAATTTTTTTTATTAAAATAAAATTCTTATAAATGAGATTAATAATGTTTCAATGTCTAAGACAACCCTTGAATAAAAAACTGGTTCTTTATATGTCGATGGTTGAAGACATGATTATAAATGTCTGACTTGTAATACTCAAACCTAGAGAGGTGACACTTTGATGAATAAAGTGAACATAGTGGCCCTCTTTATAGTTGGTTGTGTATGAAACCATTGAGAAACATCATTCCTCTTGGAGGACATCTAAGGTCAAGCCTAAACAATCACATAATGTCTCAGGTTTAAAATGCATTATGATCAGTTTCGATCACACATCAATGGGGTGTTTTTTGAGGCAACATAAATGTGTGATCGATAGTGTTATGATAAGTGTGTAGCCCGATATTCTTATTGCTCCTCAATGAGGTGTTGACGCTGTCTCATCTCCTGGAAGCTCTTCTAACATCTATCTGACCACACGAAGGGTCTCACCTTATTCTTCAAAGCTGTAAGCAGTGCTTCAACTCTAGAGGAGTCTGGCACAAATCTCCGATAGTACCCAGCCAGACCTAAGAAACTCCGCACCTCCGTCATGCTCCTGGGTGGCTCCCAAGCTAGCACTGCCTCAATCTTCGCAGAATCCACCGAAACTCCCACCTCAGAGATGATGTGTCCCAAGAAGTGGACCTCGTGTATACAGAACTGACACTTCGAGAGATTACCATAAAGATAGTGCTCTCGGAGTGTGTCCAGTACAACCCGCAAGTGGTAGGCGTGCTCCTCCTCAGTGGTCGAGTAAATCAATATGTCATCAATGATGACCATGAAAAATAGATCGAGGTAAGGCTGGAAGATCCTGTTCATGAGACTCATGAACAATGTTGGAGAATTGGTTATGCCGAAAGGAATAACCAAGAAATCATAGTGTCCATACCGACACCTAAAGGCCATCTTCTGCACATCCTCGTCTCGAACTCTGAGCTGATGATAGCCTGACCCGAGGTCTATCTTCGAGAACCACCGTGCTCCATTGAGCTGATTGAAGAGGTCGTAAATCCTTGGAAGTGGATACTTGTTCTTCACGGTCACCTGATTCAGGCGACGGTAATTGACACACAGTCGCAAGCTCCCGTCCGCCTTCTTGGCGAACAAAATCGGGGAAGCCCAGGGTGAAACACTGGGTTGAATGAATCCCTTTCCCTTCAAGTCCTCTAGCCATACCCGTAGCCCTTGAAGCTCAGTGGGAGCCATCCGATATGATGGAGTAGATATCAGGGCTGTCCCAGGGTATAGGTCAATATAAAAGTCTACCTCTCTGCAAGGAGGTAGTCCTGGAACGTTGTCAGGAAAAACGTCCGCATATTGATCCACCGCAACAGAGAACTCGGACTCCGCACGTCAACTGCTCCTAGGATGAGGCTAGCCAACTGATGAGTGATCGGCTGTCCTCTCCTCTACATGAGTCCATCCTGCACTGCAAAGGCTCCATTCTCACCGGTGAAGGTGAACCTGCTCCCATCGGTGCAGACACACGGCACCTTGCGCCTAATACAGTCGATCTGATCATGGACCGTAGATAACCAATCCATGCCCAAGATGACGTCGTAAGGCCTCGACGCTGCTACAAGAAGATCCCATCCAAAGATCTCGTCTCCTAGAGTAATCACACACTGCCAGCACCAGTACGTAATCGTCGAGTCTACTCCTGTAGGAGTCTCTAGCCGTAAGGATCGAGCCAAAAGCTCCGTCGGAATCTACGAGCTCCGAACAAGGGCAGCAGCAATGAAAGAATGACTCGCTCCTGTGTCTATAAGAACTGCAACAAGGGTGGAATAGACACAGATAGTACCTAGAATCATCTCTGGTGCGCCGTGGTCGTAGGCCTCCGCTGCCTGAAGCTGAGCCTACCTCTGTCCGCTAGCTCCCTGTGGTCGGGGTGGACCTCCTGGTGGTGGTGGTGGTAGAGCCTCAAAGCGTCGCCCACCACCTGCTGCTCGGCCAGCTCCTCTGCCTCGTCTGCCTGCTCCCTGCAGACCACCACGGTCGAACCTCTGCCTCTGCCTGGGTGGTCCCTCAACCGTCTGCTGCTCCTCTTCATGGTGGGTCGGGCAGTCACGAGCCATGTGGCCCTGCCTGCCGCATGCATAACACTATCTGCTCCTTGTAAGACTGGCTCTACGCTGTATGCCCCGCACCTCTGAGCCAGTGTCCTGAGGTCGTCCACCTGATGGTATGGTCCGCTTGGATCCCTGTGACATCCGTCGAATGCCAGCTGTAGAAGACTCAGCTACATGCCGCCCTGCGGTAGGTCTCGCTGTTGGTGTAGGCTCAACAAGAAAGCTCTCTACAAGAAGGGCTCGCTCCAGTACTCCTGCCTACGTAGTAATGCTGAGGGAGATCATCGATGCCCTGATATCATGCCTCAATCCCTGCTAGAAGGTTTGAGCCCGGAATAATGGGTCCCGTACCATGTCCGTGGAATAGCGTGAGAGATTGGTAAATCTTGCCGAGTACTAGGCTACCGTCATGCTGCCCTGCCGCAACTGTAGTAGCTCCTGAATGTGCACCGCACGGAGGGTGGCTGGTACGAACTCTGAGTGGAAGAGGCTCTCGAAGTCTGACCAAAGAAGAAATGCCTCATCATGCACCTGAAGCATCAGGCTCCACCATCTACCTACTGCCGCATGCAGGAGACTCACTGCAAGGATCACCATGAGGTCAGCTGGTGTCCCCACTAACCTGAAAACTCGTACAACAGCCTCCAGCCAATCCTCAACTGCATGAGGGTCCGTTTCCCCATGGAACCTGGGCGGTCTTTGACGCTGAAACTCGTAAAGTGCACTAAGGTGATGTGCACTCTTAGCGGCTGGGGCTGGTAGCATCAGTGGCTCGGCGGGTAGAGGTATCGCCGGTGCCTCCGCTGTAATAGGGCCCTGCACCGAGGCCTCGTCGCTCGGTGGGCTGTTGTCTCGCACAAAGCTTGGAACCCTAGCTGGATGCCATCATGGGGCCATCCTGAAAATAGACAGGTGTGCCACGGTCAATACAGTATACCTGGTGAGCTGACACAAGTAATCACAAAGAATACTTTGAAACACACATTCAATCAATGTTTTCGTGCATTGAGTTGGAAATCAGAAGTCAGGGTCTTGGTGTATGGATACGTCAGCCGCCGCACCAACACTGGACTCCCTAGACTAATAACTACACTCAATACTCTTAACATTATTGCTTCAAATAGAAGAAGATCAGAGTCCTGAGTTCTGCTGTAGAACCGACCTACTCTGATACCAATTTGTCATGACCCGTCCTCGGGGCCCGTGCCGTGACTACCCCAAGCCTACCTCTCATAGTCCAGGGGCTGGCGACTAGCACCAAAGGTGTAAATCCTGATAAGAGGGAAGGCATTGCCTTTAGAAAGTAAAAAATCACCACAGAGCACACAAACTGAAGTAAACACTAAGTAAACTGAACTATAAAAGTAAGTGTTGGAAAAGTAAATGGGCGAGAATACAAACCCAACTGAAGTAAATTACAACTGAAAAGAAAGTACAGTAGTAGAAAAGTAAAGCAGCAACTCCGAGACATCCTCTGGTAATCCCACCTGAAGGGTGTGTACGGATAGTCCACTCTGCTCCTCGGCTCCAGCCGTCCGCTCTGAGTACATCCCGTCCAGTGATCCACCTCCAGGTACCGTCCAGCTCCACGAGCTCCCACCTCGATCAGTGCTGTCCATCGTCTGCATCCAACACAACGAAGTGCGGGCATAGACCGTGTAGGGGTGAGTATACGCTACTCAGTAGGGACCCCGAGACCCTCGAAGGTCTCCCAGAATCTACGAAGGATAAACCATAAAGGAAAGATATAATCATGAAGTAACAACCAACTCTACTTAGGTATATGCCCATACATATACCTAAGTCACCACTTCCAGCTCGACTCCAGCACACGAGCCCAAGATACAACCCAGTCCACACAGGAAAAACATAACCCATTCCACATAGTAATTCATAACCCAATCCACACAGGAAAGCACAACCCAATCCACACAGGAAAGCACAACAAACTTATCGATGATAATGATTGCAAGTCAAGACTCAGATCACACATGTATACTTATTCATAAGACGATAGAGATGATCAGATTTAGCCACTGATTCATCTAAGCTATCGGACCCACATAGGATACAAGATCAGCTAAGCTGTCGGACCCACAAAGGATACAAGACCAGCTACTCTGCCAGACCCACGTAGGATACAAGTACATAGTCAAATACTGCCGGATCCACTTAGGATACAAGAACAGCAGTCAAGTACTTCCAGACCCACATAGGATACAAGAATAGTATTCATCGCCATCTAACCCACGGAGGATTCCAGTACGGTCGTCATCACTGCCGAACCCACAGAGGATCCCAGTACAGTCGTCATCGTCGTCACAGTCGCAGCCAGCTCTAGGGTTCCCGCACACAGCATGCTCGATTCCGGGAGGGTCCGATCTACGATCCAAGGGGGTAGATACATCAAATAACACTAATTATAGAGTTGATGTATCCTGAAGTTCCATCTCGTCAAAAGGAACTCAACGCGACAGACGACGCGTCAATCGGACGCCCGGTCTGAGAGTTATTGGCTTTTTCGTCCCAGGGGCATAGTTGGTTTTTAAGCTAAAACCAACCCAACCATACTCCGACTAAGTCCAAAACTCGAGCAGAGTAATCCAAAAGAACCATCTCACTAAGAGGAATCCAACAAAGTTGATGGCACGTCAATCAGACATCCGGAGCTCAAGTTATAAGCATTTCCGCTCCGAGGGTCCAGTTGGTTTTGTGTTTGAACCAACTCGGCCATACCTAAAGTTCTTAGAAACCTTGAGTGTAATATATTGAAATGACCTTCTTGATCCAAGTATCGCTACGCATCTGACGGTTCATCGATCGGAGATCCGTAGACCAAGTTATGTGCGTTTGAACGGAACTGACCCGAAGTAGGGGGTTCGGGCCCGGTCCGACCTGGCCCGATACCCCCGGGGTTGGCCCGAACCGGGTCGACCCGAACCGGGTACGAGTACGACCCGGTGGGGCGCAGCCTGACCTGGCTGGCGCGGCTCAGCCCAGCCAGTGCGGCCCAGCCCGACGCGGGGGTCCGGCCCAACGCGGGCGGCCCGGCCCCACGCGGGCGGTCCGGCCCGGCGGGGGCGGTCCGGCCCAGCGCAGCCAGTCCGACCAGTGCGGGCGCCCGCACATTGAGAGTACGCGGAAAGGGGGAGGCCACCACCGCCTTCGAACCGAACGACGGACCCCACGAGGTCCGCCCTGTCCATTGACCGGGGGTTTCAACCCCCGGTTTTCCAGGGAAGCGGCCGACCTTTATGGCCGGCTGTTCGGTTCTTGTGGGACCAACGGGGGTCCCGCCTCTAGGGTGTGCTGGCAGCCGGATCAACCGGCCGCCTCCCAGAACCACCGCAGCCATAGGCCGTGGCCTCTTTCGGTCTCAACGGCGCGACGCGACGGCGCCGCGCTCCTTCGCCGCGGACCGCACTGGCCGCAATTCCTTCGTTTCCGCGCGGTGCGACGGCATCGCGTCGCCTCCATTCCAAACCATAAAGAAGTACAACAACAATGGGGAGGAGGGTCGGCCGTGTTTGTGCAGTCCGACCTCCTCCCGTTAATTCGATAACAAGTGGCTATTTATTTAACGATGAACGCCATAATTATTCACGAACGTAAAAACAAACCCCTACCTCAAAGAAGTTGTCGAACGATGGTCGTCGCGGGAAAAAGACATCGCGAGGTGAAGCTCCATATATGTTGATGGAGAACGTTTGAGGAGGAGCGGCGTCTCCCTTACTTTGACGTGGGAAGAAGAACGAAGTAAGGTGCGTCGTCGTTCTTCGGGAAAGGCGTCACACATTGGCTGCGGATAGGAGAAGAGACGGCACGTCGATCTCTCATTACGGTGTCGGCGTTCTTTGTCAAAGAAGAAGAAGTTATTCTAAGTATATAACTCTCCCTCTCTCAAATCTCCACACAACACATCAACTAAAAATAAAATAAGGCTTTGCCTTATTTTATTTACACATGCCAACATTTTTAAAATTCGAAATTGAATTCACCTCATTAATTACATCTAGTGTTGTCAAAATTAATGGGTGTAAGTTGGCATCATTTAAAGTGGAAGAGGAGTTAGGGGAAATGAAGGGGTAGGGCTCGTGTGGGACCCACCTCACTAATATCATATCAAGAGGATATAAGTTCAATTGGGTCCCACTCAACTCCCTCACATGGAGTTAAACTACTTGGATGTGAAATAGAAATTGTGACACAATTTTTATTTCACTTTAAACTTAATCCTTTTTTAACAACTCTTCCCAAGAAAACGCAATTCTAGAAAAGATCTTCCTAAGCAATTACCGGTGCTACGGTTTCATCGGTGCCCTCAGATTTTGATTCCGAGCACTAGTTCAAAAGTTAGGAAAACCCGCTTGTTCGTTTGCTGAACCTACCCGAGCTAAACTTCGGAAATTGATTCCGGGCACACCGGGCCTCGGAATCAGGTGCCGTCAGAAACTGCGTACTCATAAAATCCAAAAGAAATTAAGAAAAAATTTTCCTTGAAATTTACAGGTATTTACAAAAATTTAGCCCAAGGATATCCACAATGGGAACATATATAAATCTATAAGAATCCCATGTATCAAAGAGTGCAGAAGATAAAGAAGAAGTTACTAGAATAATACCTTTAATAGTAGAAGGTTTGGGATCCTCCGCCTCAAAAGTCTATTGCACTGCATATTCCTAGCTTCATTTGCAGCCCTGTGGCACTACCTGGATACCCTAAGAAGATCCACCCTACTATTGCTGCATAACTGGGGTCTAACTACCAAGGCCATGACCACCACCTCGGCTTGATCGAACAACTATATTTCAGCTCCTGACCTAATGAGAAACTACTGACCCAACTCCTAAATGTGGAGTCGGTGCAGACCCTTTATCACTAGCTGCTGGTGGATTTTTTTTGTAGAAGTGATATAGCCGTCTAATCTTTCCATAGGATCGACACTCGATTGGGTCCATCGTACACCGTGGCCTCGCATGTCCTAGCCTACCACACTAGTAGCACCTCACCTGGATACCTGAGTGTGTACTCCGACTAATAATATCACCACATGGAAGATCCAGATGATGCTTCCTACTATCGGTCGATGCGGTACTAGATGTCACTTCCAAACCTCCCTGGATTGCACCTCTAGCCTCCCTCATGTTACGTTCTATGATAAGCACCTGATTCATAATTCTAGAAATAGTATTTATCCAAAAGAAATTAACCTACGATCAGATGTCATACTCGATACCATCCTCAAATTTCCTAGCTTTAGATAACTCTCCACCCTTCAGAATAGGTGAAAAGTGCTGGAGTTTAGTAAAATGGGCCAAGTATTCCATAACAGATAGCACGCCCTACTCCAGATGCATAAACTCATAGATTCGATCATCCCTCAATGTATTAGGATATAAATAATTATAGAAGGATGTATAAAAATTCATCCAGGCTATCTCTTGATGATAATCTGACTGGGTGATCACATCCCACCATCTCTTGGCAGAGTTACGCAACATATACGTAGATATCTTGACCCTCCTCTCAAGATGGGTATTAATATGATCTAAGATAAATAGTATAGCCTCTAGCTAGGGCTCTATAGCCTTTGGTTTGCCATACCCCAAAAACATGGGCGGATGTTGCTGCAAAAAACTCACGTGTCAACTCTACCATAGTCAGGGAAGGTCGCAGTGCTCCCTGAATGGTCTAGATGAAGCACAAGAACCCATCACAAAACTATGCCTTAACACTTGTGTCCGATACAATTATTGGTGCCGTAACTAGCAAAACTAGATGATCCACTTGTATCCCATAACCCACCAACTCTAGAGTATTATCATCACCACTCTCCCCAGTGTATGACTGGAGGACTTCATAGTGGAATTCCTCTACAATTCCAAACACACACCTCAATTTGAGGTTTTTAAAAAGGTTCAAAACTCAAAAGCATAGGAACATAAATAGCATACGTACGAGACTTCCAATATAAGAATACACCCCTATGCTTGCCCCATGGTCCAGGTCTGGATGTTAGAAAGATCATGTATAAGCAAGAGACACTACTAATCGACAACTAATAAGGTTGGGTCTGGTCAAGTTCTATGATATAATCCATTCCAGTTTCCATTTCATTCTCATTTATTCAATTTCATTTGAATTCATACCCATTTCACACTTATCCCATTTCATTTTAGAATGTTGAAGCAATGGTATACCAAATTCCGATCCAAGAGGGCCCATGCAACTCAGGGACCAATGGATGGAGTCCACCTATTCACACCATAATAAATTTATATATACCTTTCACAACAACAGAAATATATATTACAACACTTATCACAACAATATGTAGTCGATAATGCATCCTAAATGGCATGACATAATGCATGGCATGCGAATTCTAGTAGGTGCCTATATAATGAATATTACGGAATACCCTCATCTCACCAGGTTAAAACATAATAGAACCCAAAATCATATCAATTATAACATTACAATTCAAGTGTGTCACCCAATAGTGGAATCAAATCAATTGTAATAGTCAAAATTTAGAAAACTGCCATTCAATTCGAGGCAATTTGGATTTTTCCTATACGTGGGTTAGCTACGCCTGAGAACAACTCATTACCAAATTCCATTTCCTTCCAATCCCATTATATTATCGCAAAATAGTAAATAAAACAATAAAATACCCCTATGATACCACTTTGAAACATCCTAGATCCAGGTGACACTGAAATTCGCCCTGATTCCGATGGGTTACATGGACTCAAGTACATCTCCACAAATGACAGAGTCTTATGAATAGAAGTGAGGGCCTATATGTGTTTGTGGGGAGAATATTCCCTCATTACCAGAGTGTAACACAATGGATAACAATCTGATACAAGTAGAATAAGTAGTAAAACATACAGAAGGCAAGAGTAAATAGTGGAAGACTGATAAATAAACAAATCCAGAATTCATAACATATACAAGATGATTATACATGCCATATATCTCTAATAAAGCATCCAAAGCATGAATACAAGTCAGATGTACATTACATATAAAAAAATTACAAAAATGCCAAAAGTATCCCAGTAGCATCTCAAGCTTCAGCTTGGTCCCATGCTCCTAACCAATGATCAAGAACTTGTAGTAGGGAACTTTATGTTATCCATACATGTAATCATATAGTATACTCAGGAACCAAAGGTGTCCGAGTAGGTTGTGAGACTAAATCCCAGTATGCGACCACCCAAATTATGTGCCAATTAGTCAGTGATTATATATACCAGGCAGTGTGCAATAAGTAAAGCAGTAAGTAAGGAAGTACTCAAAAGTAAACATCCTATAAGTGAAAGTTATCATTTAATATCCATTTCATTTAATCAAATTCATTTAACAATTCAATCTTTACTACTACAAAACTGGGTTTATCCAGCTCTAGGGATTTAACAATGCTAGCTAAAAGTGTTGTTAAAGACCCCCTTTGTCACTGATAAAAAAACATTATTAAAGGGGGTCTTTAACAATGCTAAAAAGTGCTGTTAAAGGGAGACCTTTATCAGTGCTTTTTTACAAGCACTGATAAATTCCCACCCTTTATCAGATCTTTTAAAAAAGCGCTGATAAATGAGGTCTTTTATCAGTGCTTGTAAAAACGAACTAATAAAGGGGGTTTTTATCAGTGCTTTTTTAGAAGTTCTAATAATGGTATACTTCAAAAAAAATTTATTAAGAATAATATATAAATATATAAATATATAAATATATTTATATTGATATAAATATAATATATATTTTTATAATATGTTTTAGATAAGGTAAATAGAAATTTACACTTAATATATAAATTATTTAGTGAAAATGGATTATAAAATAATCAAAAAAATATTTTTAATTAATAATTTTCATATTATTAACAAGTAATAGTCATTTAATATCAATTTGAAGATAAAAAAAATCACAAAATCAATAAAATAACTCAAATAAGTTGAAAAAATAACTCGAACTTCAAACAAACATAACTTTTGATCTGGGTATCCGTTTGGGTTATAACACATATCAAATCAAATTTTATGATGATATATACCCCCTTAGTGATATAAGTAAACCTCTATCACATTTTTTGAGGCCAAAAGGCCTAGAAGGCCTCCAAAACTGAGTTTTTAGTCAGGGTACCCCAATTTCTTAACATTCGATAGATTTTTAGCCTTATTTAAGGGGGTCATGTTTCCTTTTTTGGTGGTGACTGAATTTATTCATAGGGATTACATTCATATTAATATTATAGTTTTTAGATTTTATCATTTTTCACAACATAATTTTCTTTATAATTAAATATATGCATGTTTTCTTATATTTTCTTATAATAAATCACTCATATAAATACATACATCAACATATTTATGTAAAAATGTATATTCTAATATATGTAAATAAATACATATTCTAAAAATGTATTTAAAATAATATCTAACCATTTTTTACACTATAAAGATTTATTTATAATGTTATATGTGTGTATTAATAAACATATATATATTTATATTATATTCTAGTATATGTAAATGAATATAATATATAATATATTTAAATAAATATAGGTATATATATCATAGTCACACAAATATTGTATAAATGTATTTAAAAATAATTATATAAAAATATAAATAAAAAATAAATATGTAAATATTTATGTAAATATATATATATATATATATATATATATATATAAACAGAAATATCATTAAAGAGACAAAAAAACAACATGGTGTAGTGGTAAAGGTGTTCCATCTTCGAAGGAGTGGTGCAAGGTTCAAATCTAGGAGGGTGCACACGAGGTTGGGAATTCACAAGGCGCTAATAAAAGGGGTGGTGTGGTAGAAAGTGCTGATAAAGATTGGGGAACACTATTAAAGGTGTTGTGGAAGCACTGATAAAGGAATCAGGCCCATGGATGTCCAAAAAAATATAATTTTACCCCTTTAAAAGTAATGCCTTTATCAGTACTAAAAAATAGCTGTTAAAGGCCCCCTTTAACAGTGCTAAAAAATCATTGTTAAAAGGGCCCTTTAACAGTGCTAAAAAAGCACTATTAAAAGGGTTCATTAGCAGTGCTTTTTTCTAGCACTGTTAAAGGGTCATTTTAACAATGCTTTTTTAGAACTGATAAAAGTTTCAAGATTTTAACTATGCTCCGATTATCAGAACTTTTTTAGCTCTAATAAAGGTCTATTCTAGAACTGTTAAAGGCCCCTTTTGTATTAGTGCCTATTAAATTTATAATTCTCAAGATCCGGTTTAATTCCGACATCCCTTGTATAGTCTGAAGCACAACAGATTCCCAAGCAGGCCATCTAAAATATATAAGTCAGGAATGAATCCAAGCTCATGATTTGGATTGACAGATGTGTTATAAGAGTCAATTCATTTATTATTCAATTTAGAACCTGAGTCCATACTTGACATTCCTAATTTGAAATTCAATTATCACTCTAGGTATAATTTCAACCAACACCTTACAATCCCATCATAGGTGAACCTCTAAGGAACCCAAGTATCGCTCTAGGTGTGGTATAATGCCCCTGCGAATCAAGTCTGTCCTCGTCAGTTCACTAAGGGAGCCTGAGTATCACCCATGTAATAAATATTCAATGCCCTTTGAGTCCATCCATGGAATTCTCATATGAATCCATGTATCACTCGACATATAAGTCAAGCCTCAGAGTCTATCCTTGGCAGTCCACTGGGGAGTCCAAGCATCACTTAGGCATAAGAAAGGTTTAAGCCAAATGAGTTTGTCCATGAAATTCTAATATGAATCCACGTATCACTAAAGGAATATAAGTCAATAGCCAAATGATTCTATCTATGGGATTCTAACATGAATCCATGTATCACCCAAGGTTAATAAGCATTTAACCAATTCAATTCCATTTAATCAATTTATCAATCACACCAAGGTTAAAACCAAGAGCATACAATTCAAACTCACCTTAAGAGGTGATTTAAGAATTTTCCAACCTTATAAGGCTTGGCATTTTAATTACTCATATAAAAAAAACATGATAATAAGAATATCAAGATTAGACAAACTATTCCATAACATGTTCTTTATATAACTCACATGGGCATAACAATACAAGATCATTCAAGCAGTGGCATAAAAAAGGTCAAGGGGAAATTCATCCATCCCTCACCTTTAATAAATTTATTTACAATTAATTTACATTGAAATTCAATTCATAATCAAAATAACACTTAACATCCTATACAAGGGGTAAAGGGAACACCTAAGGGTGTCCAAGACATAAGCCATCAAATGTCAACTTTAAGGACAACTCACCCAAAGGGGTGGTTCTGATTCAAGGTAGTAAACCTATAACAAGCATTAAAAATCCTATTTAACTAAGTAATATATACCTATAAATTATAGGATTAAATTTCATTTATGGTGACACCTGGAAATTGGGAACACGACATTCCGACATATATAAACAACTCGACTTGAAACGAAAGGTATGAGACCACCTACCTTAGGTTTGAAGTTGATAGCTTATCCAGTATCAGCTCCTGATTTGGATCTGATTGGGATAAAATCAAAGAATGGTTGAAGAAAATATTCATGGGGAAAATCATATTGCACCCAAATAACACAACCAATATCCACAGGAATTAAGAACGACTAAAAATGAATCGAGGTCTTACCGTTACAGATCCAACAAGATGAACTGTAACATCCCAGGTAAATAAAGAATAATACATTTTCATATTTATTAATATTTGTGAATTAAATATTAATTTTACTTTAAAGGGGACTCTATGTTCAATGGCGTACCCGATGCACAACAATGAGTTTCTTTGAAATCTTACATTGCACACTAATAATATAATAATATTATTTTAAATGGTAGTTAACGCCTAGCTGTTGTATTGGAGGGAATAAATAGAACTAAATAAAATATGATTATACATGTTTGTTAATTTTTTTTACATTTATGCAATAAAAGTTAGAGGCTTAAAATGTGAATGAATCCAATTTTAAGCACAAATACTCTAATATTCTTTAAAAGGTCGATTTAACGCCTTTTAATGACGAACCCTATTTAAATATAGTTTTGGTCATTTTTATATGTTATATTTGAAAAAATAAAATTCTTCTTTATAATCATGACATCAAAATTTACTTTGGAAGAAATTTTGGTATTTTTCTGATAAAATTCATTTTTAATGAATAGTTAAAAATACTGTATTTTAATTCAAAACTACCTTTTAATCTAATTTATTTATATGGTTATATTATCTTTTTAATTGGTTTTAAAGTTTAATTATATTATGTTTTTACTATTTAATCCAATTTTGGTCATTGAAAATAATTTCACTTTGAAATTGGACATAAATAAGTGTCAATCTTTTGATAGTTATTATTTCATAAAAACACGCTTTTTGTTTTGACAGCGGGAATTAATTTTAAATTAATTTATGCTACTTCTGTGTTTTGAATTTGAAAAAATGGATTCCATATTTGGAATCATTAGGTACAAATTTTTTAAATAGGTAACTTTTATTTTTAGACATTATGAATATTTACTTCAGTAAAAATTTTATTTACCATGGTTAAAGGGTAAATCTGATAAATAAGGGTAAAAAAAATAATATTATAATAATATTAAATTATCCTAAAATGTATCCTAATCCTATTTGTTGATAAATTTCCGACCATGGGCATCCTTGGGTATATTTTAAGACCCCATGGAGCCACATGTTAGTGATAATGACACTTTATTTTAATTAACTTAAAGTAAAGACAAAAATGACATAAATAAATATCTTTTAGTAAATCAATTTTTACATGGGGTTATATAAGTTATGTATTCTACTATAAATATGAATTTGAAATCTAAAAATATTTCCTAAATCATGGTATTTTTTTTATAATTTTTAGACATCAAATAAATAAAATTATTTATGACACAATAATGATGCAGTGTTTACCTCATTAATGAATGATTTAAATAAATAAGATTATAAATACCAAAACAATATCCAAAACCTATCCAATAATTATTGGATTATTTTATTTAGAACATGAGTCATATTATATTCAACTTTAATTATTTTTGGATCTTTTGAAACCGAAGATAAGTTTATTATAAAATAATTGTTTCAAACTTTCCTAAAGAGCCCCTCCCCCCCCTTATAAAAGGACACCACTTATAACTCATTCCTAACACCTCTCAAGCCCCTTGGATCTTCTAAAATCTGCCTAAATAAGCTCCCAAAATCCCTCTTCGCCTCCTAGAATCCTTACATTAGGCATAATACACTTCAAGTAAACCTTTTGGTTCAAACCAAAGGGAGATACCCGATTTAAAGGTAACGTCTTCTTTTAAGTTCTTTTCTTTTATTTTACTTCTCCAACCCCCTAAACTCTTTTTATTCATTTATTTTATAAAAAAACCAGTATCCTAAATATACTAGTTTTTTTTATTATAATTATTCAAACTAGACTTACACACACCTCCATCTAATGGATACGAACATACTGTTTATGTGGATGACGAACTACGACCTCACGAAAGGATGATTGTTCAAATATATCCAACAGCCTCTCATGGTGGCCATTAAGATGTAACTGTATTTATATGTGATATATATTGTATTTATATTGTTTATATACTTCTTTATTTTTAATTTATATAATACCTTTATGGTTTCCATAGTGGGTAAACGCAATAATTTAATTTGAGGAAGTGTGGACTACCGCCCCCTCAAAGTGATATGACTCGTTCATGCCTTATTTAGGATGTATAAAGGATGGAGTTAATGAAATTATATATGATATTATACTTGAATTATAATATACCTATGTATAATTATGCTTTCATTCCATTAAAATATGAAATAGAAATGAAAGTAGCGTTCATGCGTACGTACGACTTACCGTCTCCATGAACGGTGCATTTCATTTCTTATCTCCAAATGTTATGTACTACTATAAATACATATATATACTGGATATATATGATATATATGATATCTAAATCATTAATATAATTATTGAGATAATGAAATTTCAACCACATGAACAATTTATAATTATAACAAATTCATTTTCAACTCAAGTTCCGAACATCGACAAAATGTCCAATATGAACTCAAATAATTAACTAATTGTTATAGAAAAGTAATAAGTGATATAAAAGGAATAATAAACTTGAAAAAAGTTATTAATAAATTAGAAATTAACTTAAGTTTATTATTCAGGAAATTAAAGAATGAAGGGGTCAAGTCGGGCACGAGGTAAGGTAACTTCTTAACCCAATTTCCATTATTTGGGTTGATCTTCTCTTTCTTGTTTATATCCTTCTTAGATTATGTGAGAAATGAATTTTTATATCATATCTTGTATTTATTCTTGATTAATGTGTAATTTTAGTGAATACACATAATTTATCTATTTTATTTTCAAAATTATCTTGGTAAGGGACTTTGTCTCAATCTCTTTTCATTGAGGCATATTTTAATTTATACACAACTTTATTTTATATGGTGTATAAACCCCATTGAATTTTCATTTCATTCAAGAGGAATATTTTTTCTATGTATAATTTTACTAAATGACAAAAGTAATGTTTTTAACATTTGCAGCGACAATGACCTCTCCGCCACCGTAATCATTATTTGGATTCCTCTATAAGCCTTAATGTTTTCTTTAAAATAAAAATAAAAAAAGAAACCCCTTATTAAGTTTTTTGGTGTTTTGGTATTGAAAATGGTTTTTGAAATGGATTGATTATTTCAATATCTTGAAATGATTTCTTGTGATTTAAAATTAAATGTTATTATTGAAATGTTTATATTTGAAATATTTTATAAGTTATGATTTTATAATGGTACTTGGACATTTGACGGGTGGTTACGTGATAAAACAAATGATGGGTGGTGTCATGATAAACCAGAATGGGTGGTTACGTTATAACCTCCAATGCATTGGGTATGGAAGTCAGCCATATGGCTATTCCATTTAGTGATATGTGTGGAAGTTGACTTTATGGTTATTCCATTTAAGTATGTTTATGTCCCAAGTTACCTTTATATGTTATATATTCTTTCTATGGGTTTTATGGTAATATTTTGGTTACAAAATGGTAAGAAATGATCTTTTATTCAGTGAAGAGTATTTACTACTTCATAAATGTGAAAATTATTACTTATGATAAGGTATTCATGGTTTACTTGTTGTTTTGAAAAACTAACAGTTTTTCTTCTTTGTGTATCCCTTACTGAGTTTTTTTGTGCTCATCCCATGTTTTTGAATTTTTTTTCACAGGACATAAAGTGGATTGGGATCAAGGATGAGATCAATAAAAAGTCATGCTGTCTAAAACATAGAACTAGACATGACCTTTTTTTTAAATTTTTTTATTTTATAAAAAAATGGAAACTGAGTAGAAGTGTCTACTTTGTAATATTTGAGATGAAATTTAATAGTTATGGACTAACTCTCTAAAAATATAAACCTGAAAAGATACTAAATGTGAATTATTAATTTAATTCAAGACTATGTAATGTTTTAAGGCCGAGTCCTTATATGAACGACCTTCGAATCGGAGATCAGATGAATGATCTATCTCAAATCTGAGAATAGTCTCAAAGGAGGGATCCCAAATGTTGAAGGTGATTTTCGGGAGAAGGAATGAGATATTTAGGTTAAATGTAATTTAATTTAATTAAGAACTATTAATTTTTTCCAAAATTAAGTGGCCGTACTGTTTGGAAAACCGTGCTCCAATCATGCACATGAATCTGTAGGAGAAGGGGCGCTGTACGGTTTCTCCGAATGGTTTGACTAACTGTGTAAAAACCATGAAAATATACTTATCCAAATTGAAGAACTATCATCATGGTTTTTCTTCAACCATGTAACCTTCCCGCATGGTTTTCAATAACCGTGCACCAGGCAAATTTCATCCAAAAGTTAGGGTTCCAGGCTCCAAATGAGCCCCAAACACCTCCGAAACCTCTATGATCCTAAAGTTCATTCATAATAGGAAACTTTAAAACATTTAAAATGATAATTTATGGAAAATAAGGAATATATACCTCAAAGAATAATCGAGTTCTTACAATAGAATAGAAAACATGTCAATATGACTAGAAAAGAGCTCGAAAAAACCAAAAGTGCATTTTTAATGATAAAAAGTCTATAAACACATGTTTTAATGGTTCAATACCTCTCTAAAAATGTTATATTATAATGAAACACATGGAAAAGACATTCATTTAATGTTTGATATGTAGGAATGTACCTGACATCAATTCGACACACGATTTTCTTAGAATGAAAAAAAGTGTGTTTCCTGGATTTAAAGTTAAAAAATTAATGTCAGCCGATCAGAACCTAGAAAACAACCTAAAATTATCATGGAATGACATAAAAATGTTTTAAAAAATAATTTTTTACTTATAGGAATAAACATATCATCAACCCAAAGTGCAGTGATCTTATAATGATGAAAAGTATGCTTCAAACCATTAAAATAATTTAAAAACATGCATGTAAGGGTAAAAACCTAATAAATGACTTCAGATGGTCATGGAATCATAATAAAATTAACACCATTAATTTTTTTATCTGTATGAATAAAACTCATTTCATTTTATGTACTTTGTGGCACAATGATAGAAAAATAAGTTTTAAAGTTAAAAATGATTAAAAATAGGTTATACGATCAAAACCTAGGAAAGAAAACATGGATTGTCATGAAATCTCAAGAAAACCACCACAGTCTAATTTTTTTACATTTATAAATACAACATACACAAACCTTGCATCATTTAGCGAAACTTTTTACCATCCCCTGGTCGACCTGCTGCACCCCCTTGAGAAGGGTGGCCTTGATATTAAAAATCTCAAATTTTTCAATGAAGCCCTCCAAGCTAGGATCACTTAGAGACTGATCAATAATACCTATGAATCTATTTCTTTCCTTAGAAATAAATTTTTTATGAGGTTAAAAAATGGGAATCTAAACTATGTCCAATCTTCTCTCTGGCCCTCCTTAAAAACATTGTTTGTTCGCATCATGAATAACTCTAGATGGTTGGTTAGCCTGGATTCCACCATTCTCTTTTGGATAGATAACTGGATGAGTTCCCCTCTTATTTTCAAGCTTCATCCTAATACTTCACCTAATAGCATTAATTGCACTATAAATGAAGTGATGCAATCCAGAACCTTGGAGCTACCTGACTCTGTCATGCAGGTTGTTGATGGTTACCCTTTCTTTAATGATGAGGATTTATTGGTTTGGGAACCGACTCACAATGGAATTCTTAATTCAATTTTTTTTACAATCATTGTTTTTCAAACTTGGAGTCTGACTTTTATTGGCTGAAGTTTTTTAAAAAACCTTGGATTAAAAATTCTAGGCTTAACCTTATTTGGCGCTTGGTGCACAATCATATCCCTACTGAGACTTGTCTCTAATCTTTTGGTATTCATATCTTCTCTAAATGCCCTCTCTTTCATCAACACCGAGAGGATATCAACCATCTATTTTTATCTTGTGCTACGACTTTTTCCATGTGGAATTTTATTGCTAACATTTTTGATTGCAGGTGGCCCTCTTTTGACAATATTCTTTCCCACCTAAAGCATTGTGTGAAGTTCGATTTCTCACCACAAGTCAAAAACCTCTTCTTATCTACTGTGGAGGAGATTCTACACATTATCTGGTATGATATAAATTCCATTATTCACAATAATTACTCGTCCAATCTCATTATAGGCCGTACGAGAATCCTGATTTCCATTAACGATGCTTCCTCGATTCAAAAAGCTAATTGTGACAATTCGATCGATGACTTCGTGATCCTGCGACGTCTGAAGATTGGAGGAATATTTCCTTATCAAAAACGTTTTCTTGAAGTCTTCTCATAGGCCCCAGTACCTAGATGGATCAAGATCAATATTGATGGAGCCCCCAAAGGAAACCTAGGCCCTGCGGGTTGTGGAGCAATCTTCAGAGACTACAAAGGTCACTGCCATGATTGTTTCTATGGAAGCTGCAGGGTCACCTCCTACCTTGAAGTAGAGATGTTGGCTCTCATCCATGCCATCCAATTTGTTAAGATTAAAGGCTGGAACAACATCTGGATTGAAAGCAACTCCACCACCATTGTTCAGGCAATTTGGAATGGGTACGTTTACCTCTCTTGGCCCCTTACTGCGAGTTGGAAGATCTGCCTGAACTCACTTCTAGAAATCAGATATATTTCCACCCATTCCTACTGTGAATCTAATATGGTGGAAGATAGTCTTTCAAATAAGGGGATCATCCTGGAAATTACGTGGTCTGATTAGTTACCGGATGATCTCCTCCTCTCCTCGCTAAAGATTGTAATAAAATTCCCTCCTTCATACTTTTGTAATTTTCTTTCTTGTTATTAATATATTATATCTTTGTCATTGACCAGGACATTTCTTTTTAAAAAAAAACATACACAAACCTTACTTGTGTTTTGCTTGGAATGACCAAAAGTTCAATTTTATTGATTTAAAATTTAAAAAACATGACTCAAAAAAGTCAAACATTGGAAAAAGACCATGGATTGTTGTAAAATTATATGAAAATGATCATTGATTAATTTTTGACATGTATGAATAGGAAAAAATTAAATGTAGTGTGGTTGAAATGATCAAAAAACAGTTTTATTATATTCTAACATGCATCAAATGTTCTAAACCTAAAAAAAATCCTCTGATTACTATGAAATCATAGTAAAATGGACACTATTTTATTTATGATATGTAAAAATAGATTCCATATTAGTCTAACTCATGGTTTAATTTCTAACATGTAGGTATAAACCACACATTAAATTGAATGGAGATTTGTTTTTAATGACTAGAAGTGTGTTTTTATTGATTTAAATTTAAAAAAATGCATCAAAAGGTTAAAAATAAGAAAAAAATATCATATTATGATGAATGTCCTGTCATAAGGCTTCCAAAAAATGAATATTTGAATCCAAATTAAAAAAATTAGTAGTGGAATTAGGCTGTCTTCAGAAAGTATAGTGTTTTGGGTTTGTTTTTATCTTGTTTAGTGGGTCTAGAATATGAAATCTATAAATTAATGGGATTTATTTTCAATTAATTTTTTTTAAGTGACCTAAACTTGGATATACTTATCCTAACACATTAAATCATAATTCCATTTATCTCATATATTATCTCTTTAGTAAAATGAAACCTCATTTGATTATATTACCCTAATTATTTTAGCATAATCTGTGTGATGAAATAATCACTAAAATCACTAATCTCAGTTATCCTAAAAATTAGATAACTATAATAACTCATGGTTTATCACAATTCTTATGATCTCAATAGAGAAGAAACTCTAAGTGGCTAGTGTGTAGAAACCAAGGAGAAAGGATGAAGAGTTAAAGTTCATAGAATAAAAGTGAATATCCCAATATTCAATGTAGTTAATAATTAACGAGATAAGATAAAAATAGAAATATGATTTAATTATTGAATTAATTAACAAAATAATAGATAATCTCCTCATTTTGACCAATAAAGATCTAGTGTTCCATCACATGAGTTATTACAATAAAATGAAATTAGAAAGATATAAAACAGTATCTCAACTCTCAATTGTGTAACTCTCAATCGAGTAACTATAGAAATAACCCACAACCTAGATTAATATCTCCCCCCATATAATATAATGATCCAGGTCTTTGGTTTCCATGTGTAAAGTAGTGGAGTTTAGACTTTAAGGGTGGAGTCAGCCTGCACCAATCATCAATGTGGCTAGATGGTAATGATCAGAGTGGACTTGGAAAAGACTTCAGGCATCATGAAAGTGATGAAAAGTCTATGATACAACATTATGATTCTCTACTTGGACCCTTGGGAATATTCAATGGATCATGAGTTTCACTTAGCATGATAAACATGAAATTGATATAAAATATTCAGATTGGAATGATCATAACTATCCATAAACTATAATGGTTGAGCTGGTAACAAGAAGACAATTTCCCAATTTGTAAAACATCTAGTCATTATTCAGGTGTGAATCTGGTATGATGATTAGGAATATAATATAGAGGTGGAAAACTAGTTCCATATTGGATATTCTACAAAAATTTGAAAGGTGCTCCTTGGGTGATGGTTAGATTGAAAAAGTGTGTTGAATTTGTAGTACATAACTTCACAAGGGGTCTTATCATATTATTTCAAGTGCAATGGTGATGTTAGAGATGTGGATATGTACACCATAGTGGGATAAAGTAGTGTGTGAACATCATGTATCAGAATCTTGGATATCTCCTCATTATAGTCAACTCAATATTGATGGATTTAGGTTTGAATAGGCTAGAATTAATGGTAATGATATGGAACTTAGGTTGATGGTCACCAGCTTCTGGCCCAACCATCATTGACTTCACATAAAATTCAATCATAAAAATTTTCATGGGTATGTTCATCTTCCATCAGCAATAAATCAAACTCCAATACATCTCCGTACTGATCAAATTTTGATTTTCATATTGGGGATCCTTTTTAGGTGAATCTTCATTGAGGTGTTATTTAGAACACTAAGTATGTACCCATCAATAGGCTTGAAACTATATCATTATGAATTGTCTTGGACTCCTTAGATATTGTTCTTCATAGGGAACAAATAAATCACAATTGATCATCGATGAGACTCTTATGAAAATTACCATCTCGGGTAGTCCATATTAAATCCATAATTTTTAAACATGAATGAATAGTTATAAATCATCCTTGTAACATCACTTAGTGCATTTTAATCTTCCTATAGCTTGATGTTTTATATCATGTTGTTTGGGGTTAGATAACACTAGACTTATGTTACTCTTATTTAACTTCCAGCAGTGATCTTAAGAGATTTAAACTCTTTTCCTTTTTGTTCATTGCTCGATGTGGGTTCAGGTGTGGTGCTACAATGAGGGTTGAAATATAGTTCTTGAGTGATGAAAATAACCCAGTGTGATGTTTTTGAATAGGGGTTTGACATTTGTTAGTGAAAAAATGAATTGGGGGAGGGGAATGATTAATTGAGTTTCTATAGTCTGGTGGATTAGCCTCACGGTCAATTGAAGCTATGATAGATCAAAGATTATTACCATAGTAGACGAGGATGTGGAATTCATATCTAGTGAGTGGTTCTTAATCTAAGTGAACCCATGACCACTTGAGTGTATTTGTGTGTTAGATTTTATTTCATATTATAGTATCTTGTGTGAGGTATGACATGTGGAGTGATTGTGCAATGGGTGGAAGGTCAAGTGACTCATTTGTAGTAATGATATTTTCTTCCTATGATAGGTATGAATGGTTGGTAATAGAGGCATAGTAAGTGGAGTGACTATGTAGTGGGATTTAGGTCAAGAGATTCCTTTTTGGTAGTTGGATTTCCTTCATGTGGTAGGCTGGAGTGTTTTTTCATAGAGTAATGATAGGTTATCTATGCCTTGTGTGAAAATTTGAAGTATACAAAGGATAAATCATCATGCGTTCAGTTGAATGAGGGTGATTATGGTAGCTTAGAGATTTTTCTTATGGTTAGTTCAAGGGCTTCACTCCATCAGTTGATCTTCATAATATGTTGATGGTTATGTGGTCATATGAGTGACAACAACATCTTCATGGGGTAGGTTTAGGTTATACATGTTGTGAGTTGGAATTTTTCTCTTACAGTCAAGGAAGTGACTATGCCTCCTTTATTTGGGTTCTCAAACTACCATGAGTCTTGTAGTAGATTATGCATATGCAATTTTTTTAGCCTCATATATGCAATAGTGAAAATAATTTTCATTGTTGATTTTGTTTGAATTAGAATCAAAATGAATTAAATATTTAAAAATAAAAATGAAATTCCCTTCTAGAAACTGAATTCATGTTTTATAGAATTAATATATGGATTATAAAAATTTAATAAACACAAAAAAATTATATTTTATTCTATTTATCATATTTAGTCATGACATGATTTAAGAAATTAAAAATTACAATTTAATTTCTTTGAAAAAATTAAATTCAAAATTAATAGAATGGGGTCATAATAATTCCCAAATTTAATAAATCATGTAAAAACCAAGTTCTACACCATTCAAAAAATTAATTCCAATTTTCAAAAAATTAATATAAATCAATATATTACCTAGGTTTTAATCTAAATTAAGGTGTGAATTATCATTAGAAGCAACCTAAAATTTATAAATTTTTGGATCTCATAACTCCCCCCACACTTGAACTATTTCACTCCCAATAAATTTTATCGATGGACATATAAAAGAAAAATCAAAATTCCATTATGAACAAATATTCTAAAATAAAACTTTTAGAACATTTCAATACATATTCCTACATTCAATCTAGTGAAAATTAAAATAATAAAACCAATCTCTAAATATAACCTCTTTATCTTAAAGCTAGGGTTGGGGACAGATTGGTATGTCTTGATTTTTAATAAAAACAAATCCATACCACAATTTTTGGTTGAGTTTTTATACATTAAAACTAAACCTTTTAATAGTTGTTTAGTTAGGATAAAAAATTTGAAAACCATTAATTTTTTGTTTCTTTTAGTTTGTATTGTAGAATAACCTATTATTTTTACAATGTAATTTATATAGATTCATGTGGTGAAACCCTTTCTCTGTCAATGTAATACCTTATGGATCTTGGGTTTCCTCTCGTCTCGCATTTCTTGCAAATATCCCGCCTCATCATTTCTCCCCTACTACCCGACAATGATTGGATTTTCCTACTAATTTTCCATCAAGGACGATGTGTTTACCATCCACCATCAATATGGTTCATTCCACATTGGTTTCCTCTAACTACAACAGTATAATGTTATTCCTTACTACTCATTTACCCCCTTATCAAAACCTAACTTCCATGGGTCATGAATTTGGTCATCGGACGCCATGGGTATCCTGTAATACCTTAGTTTCCTTCCTAAAACACCACATGATATTTAATATCAAGTAAAATATTCATAATAATGACTATCCCCATAGTCCAACACATTTTCTTTTAGTGTGCTTTGTGCTTCCACACACTCGCCCTAAGAAACATCAAAAAATGTCACCCATTATGAAACTACTATAGGACAAGAATGCTTTACTATAGAGTTTTAATATCATAGGATCCTGAAAATAAAGGTTCACTTTTTTGACATTTGTAGTAACATTTAGTCTTTTAGGTCTCACTTTTCTAGGGGTGTCAGACTCTACCCCACTTTAAGTCATAATACCCTAATTATGGACCACAAAACTCAAACCCAGAAGTTACACTACACAATAGGTTGGGAATTGGATCTAATACCATTTCTCATGACCCAACATCTTTGGGTTATGAATGTGGTCATCTAACCCATGGGTATCTAGTAATGCCTTAGTTTCCTTTCTATTACGCCATATGTTATTACCCATTAGGTTCATCTATTAGATTAATGACTATCCTCATAGGCCACTACATATTATTTTACTGTTCTTTTTCCCTAGTCACACATACCCTATGAAACCACCCATGAGGTCACCCATCCCAAAACTACATCAGGCCAAAAATTATTGACTATGGAGTTATAATTAGGTAGGATCTATAAAATTAAGGTGAAACTTGTCAACATGTTTAGTAATATTAAGTATTTTATGTCCATCTTTTCCTATGGAGTGACACCGCTATTTCTAGTATCGATCCTCTAGGATTACCTCTATTAAAACCATAGTTCTATTTTATATTCATTGTGGTTGTTTGGTTAAATATAGCGTTATCCCCTAAAGGTGTTTCTTCATTGGTCTTGATGGATACAGATTCTATCCTAGAGAAATGCATCAAGTCCTGACCATCCTGATTCCCCTCTTAAATGATATCTTTTGGTATTGTTTGTTTAGTCTCCTAACATTGAGTTGTGTTGAATCAAATTTCCCCCTGATATTTCAGTCTTTTTTGGATTTTCTTTCCATAGTGATGATGATTTAAGTTTGATGACATTTGTGAGTATTGAGGCCTCCCTTCCTTCGATCAGTATTATAGCATAATGGTTGGATTCATGATCCATTGAATTACTATATGATGGTTGAAAATCCCATAATGTATCAATATGAGTGTCACAAAAAAGATAAACTATAAGAATTATGTATGAAATTTTACTATTCTTTATTTGGAATGGGAAGCAGTGATGTGGTATAGTAGTTTTAGAGATAAAGGCTCACATTTTCCTATTTTATGGCGACTGAGAGCTAATGAAAAGGAAGATTTTCCTCTTTTTGTTTTCACTTATTTTCTATTTAAATAATTTTTTATTTTAAGGCCTTTTATATGATAGGTTTCTTATGATTTTTTTGTCTTTTAATCCATCCATTTTGTTGGAAAAAATTTGGGTGTTGTGGTTATTAGAGTAGCAGGGTTTTATTTTGTTTTTTTGGGTTTTCCATGGTTTTGTAGAAATCTATACTCTAGATTTATTTATAGAGTCTATTAATTTTCATGTTCCTATTTTAACATACAAATTTTCTCACCTATATTTTAGGTGTCTAGGTAATATCTTTGTGTTATTTAAGAATTCATTTAGGCTTGGTGAAATGATGTAAATGGTGACCTACTGCTAATGATGGTGTTGTATTTCCCATATCTAGTTATAGTTTTTTTAGAGGAGTATATATTTATAATCATTGATGGAGAATTCATGGGAAAAAAATATGGTTAATAGATGTAATTGTTGAAACCTAGGTTTATGTTATATTTAATGGCTTATTGATGTAGTTTTCATTGATTGATTTTATTTTGGTGAATGTGTTTGTTTGTTCATTAATTTTTTTTGGTAGGTGGTTCCCATTAAACCATAAATGGGATCATTTATAATCAATAGATTGGATCATAGAGAATCATGTTTTTATAATTATTTGTGGAATTTATACATAATCACCGACACAATGACATAATATTACACATGACATTTTATAAAAAACATGTATTCATTAATGGTGACTGGAAATAAAATTTAAAAGAGGTTTTGGATCATGAAATCATTTCATGAGGTGATCCAACATAAAAATTGAAAATTATGTTTAAAAAAATAGGTGAGATTCAATTTAACAAATGCAGTTTTGTTTCAAACCTAAACCAAATAGCAAACTATAAAGGTCTATTCAATTATCACCAAAAACCAACCATATGAGTAAAACCATCATTTCAATTCAATTTTTCTAATTTGGTGGATTGGTTCGCTTTGGGTGGATTTATTCCCACCCCTACCTATATCAAAACATAAACCTAAACACTAAACCTATATCCTAAACTAAAAAACTAACCTCATACCACATACTAAACCCCAAAATTATACATAAACCTAACTCATATACCTAAAATATTACCTCTCTATATCACCCTAAACCCTAAATCAAGCACCACAACCCTAATTCCATCCCTAACCCATAAACATAACCCCTTGAACTATAACTAAACCTAAACCATAAATTGAATTCTAAACATAAATTCTACACCCCACCTCACTCTTAATCCACAAAATCTAAACCTATTCCCCCGACCCCAATACTAACCCCATTACATACTCCCTGTAACCTAAATTCAAACCTAACACTAGCTCACCCCTAAAACTTATACATAATCCCCACCTAAATATAGAGATAACCCATTATAAATCTAAACCTACAACCTAAAACTAATCATTTAACATACCCCACCTAAACATAATGATAACCCAACATAAATCTTTTCTCCAACCCTTAACCTAACACCTAGAAATAACCCATTTATCCTAAAGACAAACCTAACAGTTCCTTACCCCTAAACCCTAAATATATCCCACACATAACATATCGATAACTGAATATAAATATAAACCAACACCCTAAAACTAAACCCAAAACATACCCCCATCACACAAACAAAAACTTACACTCTAAAACTAAACCCTAACCATAAAATCTCAAATATTAAAACTACAACCCTATATTAAAATTAATTATAAACCCTAAACTAAAACATTAACCTCTCTACCTCACTCTAAAACCTAAACAAAACATTCATTTATGCCAACACCAACCCATAAACATAACATCATAATATAAAACTATACATAAACCATAAACTAAACTCATAATCCTAAACTCTAACATATTACCACACTATTAAACCCTAAACCCTAAACACCACTGACCTAAACCCTAACCCAAACCCCTAAGCATAGCCACTCTAACATAAACACTAAATGAAACTCCTAAACCTATAGAATAACCCACTACCTCACCATTAAACACTAAAATTAAATCTAAACCATTAAACTAAATCCTAAATCTAATCTCTGACCCATCCACCTCACCCTAAACCATAAACCTAACACCACCACCCCAACCTCAACCCATAAACATAACCCCCCAACTAAAACTAAAACTAAACCATAAAATAAACTCTAACCCCTACCTCACTCATAAAACCTAAACCCTAAACCTAACACCACAAACCCTAAAAATAACCCCTCTAAACTAAAGAATATCCAAAAATAACCTCACGCCTAAAACATAAACACACTAAACCACATAAACTTAAAGAAAACCTAATATAAATTTAAACCTACTCCCTAAAATTAAACTACAAACACTACCCCCACACCTAAACATAATCCCACACAAAAACATAAAGATAAAACAACATAAATTTAAACCTATTAAAAAAACCCCTAATCATGAACTACCCCCACCTAAACATAACCCCCACATCAACATAAAGATAACCCAAACCTAATATAAGCCTAAACCATAAAATAAAACCCTAACCCTAAACCCCCAACTTTTAAACATAACCCTCTTATCTAAAATTAAATTTATACCCTAATCCTAACTACTAAACCAAAACTATAACCTCTCCACCACACTCAAAACCCTAAACATAATCCCATTTACTCTAAACCAAACCCTAAACCTTAAACATAATACTATAATCTAAAACTAAACCCTAACCCTAAACCAAACACTTAAAAAAACTCTAACATCCCACCCTACTATTAAATAATAAACCCTAAACCTACCCCCCACCTCAACCTCAACCATAAAATCAAACCCTAAAAATAATTTATATAACCTAATGATAAACTTAAAACTAGCTCCTAAACATGAAAATTAACCTCTGACCTTAAGCACCCACCCTAAAAATCAACCAAAAATCTGACCCAACCCACTAAATCCAAACTAAACCTATATCTTATGATACTAATCCACCTTCCAAGACCCTTCTAAAACTACACTTTAAACCTTAACCATAAATTACTAACTCGATATCCTAACCCATGACCACTTTTCCCTTTAAATTAATGATACAAAAAATATTTGATTTAGTTTTAGGGGTATAATTTTTTTAAAATTTTAAAGGAAATATAAAGTTATTAATATTTTGAATGTCATTAATTTTTTATGAAATAATTTAATAATTATTTTATATGGTATAATGAAAATAGTAACATAACATTTCAATATCCATATAAATAATTTCTATTTATGGAGAAAATAAATTGGGTTTTTATTTTTATTGTCCATATAAAAGGATTAAGAAAACTTGTTTTAGCAGTTTCTTTTTTTGAGCCTTATTTTCATTTATTCTTATTTTTAACTAGTTAATAAAGAATTAAATTGATCAAAGAATACCAATTTTATTTTAGTTACCATATTTGATACATCCTAAAAATTATCCTTTGTAAATTAACTTCAAAATTTCCAGAAATAATGAAAATTAAAATAAATAAATCTAATTAAATGATAAGAAGTGGCATGTAAATGTTTTAGAAAATATGAATTGCCCAAAAAAATATTATCATATTTTAATGAAAATTATTCTAAAATATATTTTTTGTTTCTAAAAATTAAATTCTATCAATTTTAAAAGAGACCCACTAAACAAAATCTGTAATTTGAAAAAAATTATATTTTTTTCAAAATTGATAAATACTACAAACAGTTTAAAAATTACTATAAAAAAGTCTAAATATAGTTATGATTTATATAATGATATCATGAATAAATAGTAATATTTTTGTTTCTAAATAAATTTTTTAGATAAATTTATGAAAAATATTTCTTAATTAATTAATAGAAAAATACAGTTTCAAGCAATTTGAATACAATTACATTAATAGATTATTAAAAAATAATATATATTCTAAGAGGTTTTAAATAAGTAATACCAAATTAAGCCTAAATATTTTTTTAAAAAATAATTTCACATAATTTGCATATAAATTTCTTAATAACCCATATAAATAATAGAAAATTATATTTTATAGCAATTTTAAAACACTTATACTAAAGCATTTATCATAACTATTCAGCCCTATCAGCAGTTTTCAGTCATGAAAATGAATTATATTATATTTTACTAAACATATACAAGAAAACCCTAAATACCAATAGAAAACTTATAAGTCAACATGAATCCAACCTATATTTGTGATAATATACAACCATGAAATGTCAAAAAAATGAATACACAATTTTATTAGTGCACACCACCGACCTTCATATAATTTTTATAAGGATACCTAAAACATTTTTAATCAAAATTAAGAGGATCCTATATATAAAATCCCAACTAAAAATAATAAAATATACTTCTATAAAAGTAAAAACATTTTATTCTTTCCAATCAATAATGAAAAAGTAACAAATCATTGGTAAGTAGCATAACCACCGTAAATTGGATCATCATAAAAATATTATTTTTCTTTTGAGGGGACCCTTGTGTAATCAACATAGTTCATGTTCCCTATATTTCTTTCAATCTTGATCTTCTCATAATCATCATGTGGCAATAGATATGATTTAGTTTTTTTGATTTCTACATAGTCAAATAAAGAATAAACCTTCATTAAAAATTATATCACAACATACTATATAATTTGGATTAGTTCATTAATATTTATAAGTCATTATATTATTCACATTATATGAAGCACTAATATTTTTTATCCATTTTTATAAATGTTTATTATTTTCATATAATTATAAAATATACCAATGAATTTAGAAACCTAATCTCATTCCACAACTATATACAACATCCTCCAATGGCCTAAATGCCATCATTTTTTATTGATTTTGATAATCCAACTTTCAATTGGTGAGGTGGAACCCTTAAAAGGCCTGCAGACGTAAGTATTATATGGCCTGTAGGCCTTAGAGGAATTCATTGCCTGTAGGATTCAAACATTACATACAACCCAGACTAACTACTTGGAAATGCTCCTCCCCAACATCTTTATTGTGAAATCATCTCTCTACCTTCACATGGCTGTTCGGTTAGGCTTTCCTGTGTGTGCATAGGCTTGTCCTAATGGTAGGTGCCATACCCTCTCATTCTTGCAATCTATTTAGCTTCTGTAATGGTGAACGCCCCTTGCTCATCCATCTTCTAGAACTTGTTCCTTGTAGGTTGTCTGGTTTGTATCTACACTTAAGGTGGCCCAAAGGCCTTAAAGTGGCCCGAAGGCCTTAAGGTGGCCCAAAGGCCTTACTGACCCGAAGGCATGGGTGGCCCGAATGCCTTAAAGGACTCAGGGACCAAATCGGTGGCCCGAAGGCCCAAACGGGAGAATATTCCCGGCTGCTACAGTGCCAAACAATACCCACTATAGTTCCCACTACAGTTCCTGCTACAGTACTGCTACAGTTCCACTACAGTACATACTACAGTACTGCTATAGTTCCACTACAGTACCTTCTATAGTAATTCCACAGTACTGCTACAATACTACTATAGTACTCCCCCTAGAAATTATGCCTCTACTTGGATTTGATCCCGGGTTGCCTGGATGCACTTAAGGAGTCCTCACAAATCAGGCTGAGGTTCATGTGCTTATATACAACATGCATCTTACTAATCAAATTGTTTCTACTATTATTCAACTTTACATGTACCAATTATTCACATTAATTAATTTATGAAATTAGTAATTTTTTTTAATAAATAACATAAAATTTGTGCCTAATTTAATGTAGTCTATTAAAATATTTTGAAATTCATAATATGGGTATTGACTAGTTCAATCATATCCTCTCTTCTCCTCTAGGTTTAATTTTTCATTTCTATTCATAAGAGTTAATATATGCATGTTTCCCATATTTAATTCTCGTAATTCCTATAATAACCTTAATCATATATAAGAACACAATATCCATAATTTTAACCTTTATAGGTAGTTTTATAAGCAATAAAATAATATAAATCACATTGAATAAATATGCTGTACCAAGAAAGAAGGTAAGAAAATAGGCCTAGATCCTACCAAAAAGCTAATAAAAAGGATTTATAAATAAATATAACAATTATCATGATTTTCAAAATAAATATAGAAAAATATAAGTCATATCATGAGGTCTTTATCAAACAAATTTTTCCTGACCATAAAAATAATCTAAAACAAATCATATATTTATTATAAAATTTGTTTGAAAAATAGAAAAAAAGAAATTCTAAAAATTCATGAGAACCAATAGAGATTCCCAGATTATATTGGGATGAGATATTTGTGATTCTAAAGTTACATGATTAGTTAATTTATATATATTTTTGATTAAATATAGAAAAGGCATTAAAACTTAACATTCATAGTAGAGAGTGTCCTATATTGTGTTTATATTAATTTTTTTATGTAATTTGCATGTAAAAAAATTATAATTAATACACCAGGTGAAGACATAACAATATGAAACTTAAAGAATAGTCAAGGGAAACCTATTTTGTCATTATCCTTTAAGTGGTAGAGTCATTGTATTTCATAAATGCATAATTAAAATTTATACATCATGTAAATATAAAATGTTGACTAATATTCCAAGTGAAGAGTTAACAATATGTGATCAGAAGACCCTAAAAATCCTAGAGAGTGTCATTATTTCTGATAGATTTCTAGAGATTAGAATTTATAGTTCAAGATAACAAAAAACACTAAAGATAATAGAAAATAGTATAAGAATGTGAATATTGGGGGTCAGAACTACAAGGAAAAGAGAAACTTAGCGACAACTCTTAACCAAATGATAAGTCAACATGATTTTACCAAAATCATGAATCTCCATTTACTTAAATCAAATAAATAATATAAAGGAATATGGAAAAGATAAAGATACGAGAACCAATTTTGAAGCATGGTTTTACCAATATGGGTGACTTTAATTCACTCAAAAAATAATAAAATTAAATACTTGTGCTACAATAATAATATAAATAGAAACATGGTCATTTACTAATGAAATAAACTCACCATACTAACCCTCTTGATCCTAAAATCCAGAATAACTAATGAGAATTAAGTTTTTTTGCAAAGGCAGAAGAATAATCTAATCCATTTTTCATAGATTAATCACCTATGATACACTGGGGTTTATTCATTATTGAAAAATTAAATCTATGGTTAAATAAAAAATATAATAAATGTTATGTAGAAACTTAATAGTAAATTATGATATTTCACTAAGAGTGAGAATAAAATCAAAACATGCGCTTCACACCCTATCCAATTGAAACTGCTCTCTCTAATGGGTTCAACCAATCATCATCAAATGTTTGGAGATGATGAATAAAGTACACACCATGGAATGGAGGATAGATTAGAGATAATGGAAAGCATAATCAATAAAAAATATATCATAATTATAGAACAAAAAAAAAACAAAAAAAAATTAAAATATAAAATAAAACCCCACCAATTGAACTCCCCCAGACTGTGATTGGTCATACTCCCCATGGTTTTTTGATCCACCTCCAAAGTTGATTTCTATAACTCAATATACTCAAGAAGGGAACATAGAATGACCTATTCACATCAGATTCTCTCTTATGGGAATATAGAAGAGATAAGATATTCATATTATGAAAATAATATTGATAACTAGATCATTTTATTTACCATGATGTGGTAACACCCTTTTTAGAAATGAATCATCCTTATGATCTATAGATTCATCCTCCACAGTCATTTCATATAATGTTTCCACCTTCATCAATTTTCATTGGATTTTTCTTGATCTTCTCACTACAACATGAAATTGACTTTTTAAAGGGGTTTTTAATTGTTTTTCAAAAAACAGGATGAGGTTTCTCATATTTTCAAATATGGGATCATAGAATCATGAACCCCATTTACGCTTCTCCATTTTGAGAGGGAAGTGTGAATGGGGTTCACACTTCCCCCTCTACTACCAAGGAATTGTGAACCCCATTCACTCTTCCTTCACATATTTTATAAAGGAGGCATTATGCCTCTTAGCCTCCCAAATCTATAAAATGAGGTGCCTCCCCCCTCCATTTTCCATTCTTCTCTACATTTTCCCGCAAAGACCTATTGTGATTCTTCCTCAACATATATTTATGTCTTTTAAGAAGGTAAAATTTCTATTTAAAATTTAAATTATATAATTGTTATTTTTTATGGTTTATTTATTTAATATGTATAGATGTATGAATGTATGGATGTATCAATTATTGTCATTTGTAATATTTATTTTATGAATGAGTTATTGTTTTTTGTATTATATAATTTAAATTGAATGATTAATAAATTTAAATATGGTTTTTATATAATTGAAATGTTATGTATAAAATATAATTTATATTTAGGGAAATAATATTCTTTTAAAAAGTGTATATATTTGTAATTAAAATAGTGAGTAATTAGATTTTAATATATTTATATGCATATAATATATATTATATTTAAATTAATATAAATTTAAGTTATAATATTCTACACACAAAGGTAATTCTCTAAATATTTTATAAAAAATATATTATTAAAAATATACTAGTTATAATAAGTATCATATTTAAAATTTTTAAAATATATATAATATTATTTTTGTTAATGGTATAATTTTTTTACTGCAAATAATAATTCTAAATAATAATTTTAAATTATATTAAGTATAAATAATTATATAAAGTATAAAATATAATTACTTAAATTTTGGAAAGTAAAAATATGAAAAAGATTTTATATATACATATGTAATTTTATAAAATTGAAAATAAAAAATTTTTAGAGTATTTTAATGGTTATTATGTAAGTGTAAATTAAATTACCTTTATTTATTATAAATAATACATTTAAATTATATTAAGTATAAATAATTATTATTCCAAGTAATAAAGTATAAAATATTATTACATAAATTTTTGGAAAGTAAAAGTATGATAAAAATTTTATATATACATATGTAATTTTATAAAATTGAAAATAACATAAGTTTACTGTATTTTAATGGTTATTATGTACATGTAAATTATATTAATTTTATTTACTAAAAATAATAAATTTAATTTATATTAAGTATAAATAATTATTATTCCAAGTAATAAAGTATAAAATATAATTACATATGTTTTGGAAAGTAGAATAATGAAAAAAAAAATTATATATACATATGAAATTTTATAAAATTGAAAATAACATAAGTTTACACTATTTTAATGGTTATTATGTAAGTGTAAATAAATTACTTTTATTAATTAAATTTAATAAATTTTATTATTAATAATATTTACAGTATTTATGTATAAATTATTAATAAATATATTTATGAATCTATAATTTATAAAAGTATATGTAATTATATTTTAAAATAATAATAAATAAAGTTGAATATATTTAAATTTATATATATTTATGTTATATTATTTAAATATATTTATTCATATATATTACTGTATATTATATCCAAAGTAAAAAAATTAAATTATAATATTTGATACACATAGGCAAATAAAGTGAATATACCTAAATATATATATACATACACACATTGAAAATTTAAAATTTTAGAAAGAAGGTGTAGATATTTATTATATATTAGATCTAGTTATTGGTAAAGTTATATAATATGTATAGCATAATAAGTATACCAGAAAAAATGTTAAGAGTATTGTGTGAGGACTAATCTTGAGATGACCGACCAATGAATAATTGAAATTGAATGTCTTTTTTGTGTATGTGGTTATATAATTTGTAATAATTTCATTTTATTTTTCTCGTTGATGACCTGTGAGACATCCCTCTCTAAGTATGTAAGGACCTACATGTCCACCTAAAAAATGTTATGTATTTCAAACCCATAGACCCCCTCACTTGCATGTTAGTAACATTGTAATAAAAAATATGTTCTTCATGAGACGTTCAACAAGAGGCGTTCGAAAAGAGGCATTTGAAAAGATTCATTTCTGTTTGGAAGGAGACTGATGTTTTTTGAAATATGCGATAATATAGACTCTAGGAGTCTACCCTTAGATTTTGGTTATTTTATCAAATAATTATAAAATAATCTATAGAATAAGTCTCAAGATAAATTCATAGTTATTTATTCATATGTAATTAAAATACATGAAGCATTTTATGATGTGGTATAAAAATATATAATGTTTTATTAAATTTTATTTGGTAATAATATCACCATCAATATACTTAAATAGTGAGGTTATTTATATCGATCAAGGTTTTAGTTATAGTTTGTCACATGTAACAATGAAAATTCTTTATTAATGTCTAAATTTTTGGTCTTAATTGGATTTTATGGCATCCTAGAATTCTTTACAATATTTCAATTGCCATTGGAGTTCTTATTATAATGGATAGAGAAACAGAAATGGCTAGATTCAGTCACTATGCTAGATGCCTCATTGAGATTGATCTTTGTTCAACACTTGTTGATAGGGTTTATTTATCCACGGATGATGAAGAATTAGAGCTGAGAATTGAGTTTGAAAGGGTACCTAAATTCTACCAAAGCTGTAAGGTTTTAGGTCATGATGCTACAACGTGTAGGAAGGCTATAGTGTGCAGCATATGCTCCCTTAGAGGACATGACTCCAAGTCATGTGGAAAGGTTGAGAGGGTGAAACCTAGCTCTGTTAATTTGGATCAACAGAGCAAAGATTTTTTGCCTACTGTTTCTAACAGTAATGATGTCCAGAGACCTGAAGTTACAAAATCTTTGAATTTTAATAGGACCTGTAATCAAACTAAGAAATCCTGGGTTGAGATTGTGGAGGAGGGAGATCCCTCTTCATCCTTGCAAGCTAGGGAGGAGGATGTGATATCGAATAGGACAACTATGGCTTTGAAATCTTTTGATCACACTTATGTTTGTTCTAAAAATTTGGTTACAGTGCATACTACCTCTGATATGGTTGACACTTCTATGGGATCACAAGGGAACTTGTATCAGGATTTTCAACCTGGGTCTGATTTTGGACAAAAACAGAATGTAGCACTGGCTACATCTCAGATTATGATGCCTTTATCTGATCCATCTAAAGTGACAAATACTTATAACAAAAATAAGTCAAAGATGGACTGTGTTCCTGATGTTGAGAGGCTTCAGAATGCAGGATTCTCAGAGCCCCAAGCTGAGGAAGGGCTATCCAAACAGAACTCTACTTTGGTTACTTCGGTGGAAAAACGTCATAGTGTGCAGTGCAGTTATGTTGATCACACTGTAACTCCTTCAAAATATGTTAATGTTTCTTCTAATGTTGATCTTGTTTCTCCTATTCTAGGGGATTTGGATCTATCAGTAGGGGCTGGAACCATGCCTCCTTTGGGGGGAGTTTATTATGAATCTCAAATTGCCAATATGAAAGTGCCTGATATAGTAGGGACTGAAGATGACAAAAAAGAAACAGAGGATTGCAATTGGAAACAAGAAAGAACAAGAAGCCAAAGGAAAAAAGAAAGGAAGAAATGAAGAAGAAGGAAGATGATCAAACTTCCAGCTCTGATGAAGATATTGAAACATTATTGCAGCAAGATCAGGAGATTTCAGACCGTTGCTTCGGAGGAAGAGGTCGGGGGCGTATCAGTGCCAAACTGTGGAATGAAATGAGAGACCAAGAACGCAAAATTGAAGATAAGGTGAGGAAAAAGATTTGTTCCCAAGGAAGGGGATGTTAATGTATTTGTTTGCACTGTTTTCATGTGTTTCTCCCCTTGACTCTCTTTTATAAATAAATTTGCGGGGCTTGGACCCCTCAACTTAAAAAAAATATATAATGTTGAATTATTGAGATAATTCATCTATTGAATGATTTGAATTTCATGTTGTATTTTTTATTCAATTTTTTAGTTTGTAATAATTACATGATCTTGAGATGAATGACTAATGTATGATTAAACTTGCTTTTGGTGTTTTTTTCCAGTTATAGAATTTGTTATAATTGCATTTTATTTTCCTCATTGATGACCTACATGTCATCCCTCTCTCTAAGTATTTAAGGACCCACATGTCCACTTAAAAAAGGTTATGTATCTCAAACCCTTATACCCCCTCACTTGCAAGTGAGTATCATTGTAATAAAATGGTGTTTGAAAAGAAGTCTTGCTGTTTGAAGTTGTATTTTTACACCATGCCAAAGAAGAGACATTTGGTTACTAAGATATAAGCTAATAGAGGTGCTAGGATCCCCATAGGTTTTGGTTGGTTTATCAAATATTGATAAACCAATCCATAGAAAAATTATCAAGATCAAGCCAATTATTTAATCGCAAAAAAATTAAAAAATTAAAAAATTTCATGATTTAGTATATAATATTTCATTAATCATTATTTTTAGGTAATCTGGTCGATGAAAATATATTTAAATAGTGAGATAATTTATACTGAGAAGGGTTTTAGTAATAGTTTTCCACCTGAAGGAGTGGAAAATCTTTGTGATTCTATGACATTGGATGAAGTTCTCAAGAATTTTTATGGAAAGTTAAAACTAAGGATTGATCAATCAATTACTTCAATTACATATCGACATCTTCAATATCCTAAATGTTTTTGGAACATTGAGTATCCTCTTGTTGACAATGAGGTTTGGATGGATGCATCATTGTTATTCAGGTAACAATATAGAAATGGTATAATGAAATTATAAGTGGTGATTTATGATATTGATGTGGTGAAACCTACTACTACAGAACCATGTTTTGTGAGCTCTACAGAAGTCGGTCCTTCACAACACTATAACTCATTTCTTGATCATATGACTCCTGTGATAGAAAAAAAATATGAAAAAGATGATCATAATTTAGAAGGAAATGTAGGGTAAATCCCTATGTGTACTCATAATATACTAAATGATAGTTTATTTAATTAGGAAGTATCTAGTGAGGCATCTAGAGATGATATGGGTGAGGGTGATGTGGGTAATGATTCTTCTGAGGATCCTATGATAGATAGGAATCCACCATTTAGTGGTAATAATCCTACACTATTGACTTCCTTAGTTGAAGGAATGTCACATGCACAACATTTTGATAGGGATTTCATTACACTGGATACTAAATTCCATGGAATTATAGGGAGTATATCTTCATCAACTGATAACACCATCTATGTCGAGATGGAGTTAGAAAGTAAATTTTCCATGGGAAATGTGATTAAATAATACTACATAGAGTAGAATTTTTCATTTGTGGTTGATGAGTCGAAGGATAAAAAATATCTCATTAGATGTGGAAAATATTGGAAAGAATATAAATTCCACTTGGGGGAAATATAGGATAATTTTTTTTTCATGTTGGAAGATACCAAAATTAGAAGGCCCACACACTTATGTAAATCCAAGCTTGTTGTAGGATTAATATTCACTTTGTGTAGAGTTTATATCAACCATTATTACAGAGATGATATGAACATGTCAGGATGTTCCTGTGTCCCTTGTTCAAGAACAAATATAATAGTTGTTTAACTATAAGATATCCTAGGACAAGCTTGGAATGAAAAAAAGGAAATTATAAAGTTTTATGGTTATTGGGATGAATCATATGCAATGTTGTCATAGCTTATGGAATTTTTGTCTCTCAACAATAAAATTATTTATCATTTGGACACTGTTGAGTATGTATCCACTAATCACCATGTTGAATAATCAAAGGTGAAGTTAAATAGGATGTTCTGGTTATTCTGGCCATGTATTGCTGCTTTCCCCTATTTTAATCAATTCTATCAAGTCGATGAAAATTTTATTTATGACAAGTATACAAGTGTTCTAATTATTACATCCACATGGTATATTAATCATTATCCTCCACCACTTTCATTCTCAATTATTGAAAAAGAGAAATTTTCATCCTGGAGTTGGTCTTTAGAATGTATACACATTCACTTCACACAAAATCGGGGAGTGTTTCTGATATCTAATCACCACCGAGTGATTATATAGGTCATTAATAGTGATGGGGTTCTATGTAGAGAACAAAATACTTATCATTGATATTTCATTAAACATATTTAAAGTAAAGTGTATAAGCATTTCATCAATGAGTTAATAAATAAACCGATCATCAAGATAGGTATGTTTCTATAAACATTTTTTAAAAGAAAATTTAATATCATTTATATAAATAATTCTATTATGGTTTCATTATAAACTAATAGAAAATCCACCTATACCCATAGTTTTAAACCATGGGTATATCCCCTAAAACCATGGGTATAGTCTATACCCATGGTTTTCAGAATCGTGGCCTGTTGAGGTGTCAGTATAGACTTATACCCATGGTTTCTATAAAAATCATGGGTATAGGTCCCATAGATTATACCATACCCATAGTTTTAATAAAACCATGGGTATATATCTATACTCATGGTTTAAATAACCGTGGATATATCTTTTCCCATCAAAGAACCTATATTCAAGGTTTCGAAAACCATGGCTATAGGTAGTTAACTACATTTGGCAGCAATACCACCACTTCTTCCTCCAAATCATGAAAATAAAATAAAACATACAGTATACATTCAATGCAATGAAAATTCTATACATTTATCATCCAACCAACAACTTTTAATAGTTTTCAAACCATATAAAATACTAAAACATACATATAAATCCCTACAACAAATCAATTCAAGTCATTACATAACTACACAACTATCCTTCCTACTAAGTCAAAAATATAGAGGGATCAATGTATCACCCATTTCCAATATCCTCATCCTCAACAATATCAACAAAATTATTATCATCATCATCATTAGCAGCAAAATCCTCACCAACAACATCATCTAGAGCAGTAACATCATCAACAACATCATCATCACCACCTTTAGCTTGATCTCCACTAGGAAACTTATTGGAATCACTCAGGGCATAATTTAAAGAATGTATTTATTACATATATGAATCAATATTAGTATCAGCCTCTGATGGAAGTGATTAACTTATAACCAACATAGATTTTAGGAATTTTTTGGTGATCATCTTACTTCTTTCATACTCTTGTTTACTTATTTTGCGCTCCTCTAAAGCTATTTTTTTTCCTCCACTACTTCTGCATGAGCGCTTTGTAGCTAGAGGTTATGAGAGGTTTTAGAGGAGCCTGATGAGGACCAATACCTATAGGGGATGATGTTTTTCCCTAGTCGACATTATACTCTACCCTGGCACTCGTCCCCTAATACCTTACTCAAATGATCGTTCATACTGAAGTTATCATCTTATTTATCATCAAGGGACTCTAGGGAAGTCTGTTGAAAATATAAACAAGATATTTAATTATGAATTTAGTATAAATATTTGAAATATAAATAAAAAACTTATAATATTTTCTTGTGTTTGTGAATTTACTGCACTTCCATTCGTTTTCTTCCTACCCGAGAAAAAAAATTTAGCTCGAGTTACACAAACTTCGATGCCCAAAACAACTTGCTACAAATGAAATTGATTAGTATACAAATATTCACAATGTAAAAAATTTATAATCTTTAATAATAAAATGGAATAACTATTAAATGAATTAAAAATTCATAAATTTAAAAATATGATAAACACTGATGAAAAATTCATATATAAAATCTAATCATAAACACTTTATAATTTTAGGTACTCATTATATACATTCAATAATCATGAATATGAATTCTTTATATTCATTTCGTAATATGAACTCAATATTATTCATTATATGGCCAATTAGCCATTAGGCGTAATGGCCTAATGTCCAATTGGCCTCTAGTCTTAATGACCATTTGAAAGGGGTATTTCTAGCCTTATATTAAAAGTAGTAATGACAATAAAACATAAAATTCATCATGAAAAGATAACTAAGTAACAATATAAATAAGGACATCATTTAAATTTAGATTGAATTACCTGGTGTTTCTCATTCTTGGTCATTGTAGTGCACCCCAATGTGTGTAAATATGTCATTGAATCTTTGTTCTTTTTTCCCCAAATAATTCCTAAAAAAAATTCAATACAAGTAATAATAATTAAATTTTATATAAAAACCATTAAATATTTGGAATACCTTAAACTTATCAGTATTACAATATGAAATCATATTTTGATATTGATTTTTTGGATAGTTGATAAATATGGGTAGACCCTCTAAATCAGAACCAACTTTTCTCTTCCAACTAGCATACAACTCATGATTGTATGATCTCCATAACCCCCCAAGATGTATCAACCTTGTAGTCTTAGTAGTTTCAGCATATATAAAGTTAAATTAACTCTAAAATGAACATGTTAATTCATATAAATACAATAATAATATATGTATAAATTTATAAAATTTTATTACCCATATCTACACCCATGCTTTTTACTTGATGTCATTACTGAGATATCTTCATGAGATTGGTTCCAACAGAATGATATTATGGTACTTGGATAAAGTGGCCATGAAACTTCTACACCGCCTGGAATTTTTACCTATCATATGTTTTTCTTCATTATAATCCACCATTATCTATGTCTAGCGATTCCAAGATTCCTGCATAAGAGTGGGCCCACGTCACCTACTAGAAGATCCCACCAAATAAAATAAGAGGGAAAAAAAGAATAATTAAGTCATGTTACAATAGGAAAAAAATTAAGTAATATAATTTGACATAGTCGTAATAAAAAGAAACCTGATTCAGGCTTCTCAATAGGCTATCCTGGATCAGTAGCCTCTGAAGGAAGTGTCTATTCCAATGCATGATCTGGGTGATCTTCATGCACTAGAGTGGAAGATGAAGGAATAGACTCATCAGATTCTAGATGGATGGTAGTAAATAGTGTCAGCTTAGACATAGAAGAATATGGGTGTCCGCTGGTTGTTCATTGTGGTAACAGGTATGAAAGGCACTCCACCTAGGTCTAGGATCATCCCCGCTCGGACCCATGCTAGTAGGAAGGGGAGTCAACTCTGGTCGAACTGAATGACCTTAAAAAAAATTTGATAAAGAATATTAACATGACATTATATGTAATTCAAAAGAAAAATATTTCAATTATTATACTCACTAAGGGAAGTGAAGGAGGCAACCCATGGTCGTTCACTTGTCAATCATGATCAAATAGAAACTTCCTTTTAATTTCTGAAGTATTTTTCATAATCTTCATAAGAATGAAATGTAAATTTTTAGAAATAGTTTTTAAAAATCATGTATACAACTTAGAAGTCAAAGAAGGAATAAGAAATTTCATAACATCTTTTAGTAAAACCAGGTTATACATTTTTTAAAAACTATTTTTAAACTCAATTATCTGAATTGAAATAAATATAATTAAATGAAACGAAACTAAACAATACTAAAACAAACATATCATTTCAAAATGAAACTAATTATAATAATACTAACCTGATAAACTCATGTCAATATAAAATGAATGAACAATGAACATACATGGTTGCTTCTATATATTACCCACCACTACTTCAGGTTCAATATCAACTCTCAAAATGGGAACATTTGAGTAATAAAATGAAATATTTTGGCCAAAACCAATGGGGGTGTCAATGGTAAAAATTTCATCCCCAGTGTCATGAAAAATATTTCTTAGGATTACTTCATTAATGACACCATAATTAGGTCTCATATGATCTTTCAAATAAAACACTTATTTTTACATTGATGCTAAAATTTATGGTTCATCAGTATATAGGAATCGACTCATGTTAATAACTTTGAATCCACATTCATCAATAAATGTACACTTATGCGTCATTGAATCAAACCATTTACATTTCATCATAGTGACTCAACCTTGAGAGTGGCAATCTAATAACAATATTTTCTCAACAAGTCCATAATAATACATATATTCATATTGAGGCCGACTATCTGATGGACTGGCATTAAAATCCATTGTAGTAGTTAACATAATTCCATCATGCTGTGTTCTCATTTTCACCTCTCCATCAGTTGTAACAAATTTATATCCATTGATTATTAAAGATTTTCATTTACGAACCAAAGAATTGGGACTAAAATCCAACGCTCTTAATTTTTGATAAATATATTCAACAGGTAAAATCAATACTTGAAATATATATGAATAATACAATTAAATGAATATCCATATTTTAAGATAATTAAAGTAATGGTCATTCCTTTTATTTCAACCAAGTAGGAAACTCTAGGCTATGAAAAGCCTCTCTCCTTCTCAAAGGCAAAGATCGATGGACTATACTTATAATTTGTTTATGTTCCATAAATAAAATGATAATAAAAGTATAAGGTATATGTGAAATTCCATAATATGAGATAAAATATAAATATCAAAATTACTTACTTGATATAGTTATTGAACAAATCATAGTTAAACATGACTGTGCGATGTTCCATATCTCGTTCTTCAAGGATCAATGTAGCTAATGTATAAGACCCAAAATTTCATCCTATTTGGGGAAGAGATGGAAATGAGGGATCAATTTCCCCATACTGGTCATATTCATTTCTCATTAGCCAATTATTTCTTGTGATCACATCAGAAAAATACATTGAACAAAAATCTATACATTCTTGAGCCAGATAACCTCTCACAATCGAACCTTTAGGATAATTCCTATTTTGGGAATATGATTTCATTGTGAACATATTTATTTTAGTAGGATACATCCATAGAAAAGAAACTGGTCCCCCAATAAGTGTTTTAGTTGGAAGATGGATTGTTAAATGTATCATACAAGTGAAAAAGGGTGGACGATTTTTTCCCATCTCACACAAAATTAATGGTGGCTCCTACTACATTTTTATCAATAATAATTTGGATAAACTTTTAACATAAATGTATCTAAAAAATGGCACAAGAAAATCACTATCACCCTTACATTATTGGATAGAAAATTCTGAATTTCTATTGGAATCAATTCATGAAGAAGTATGTGATAATCATGAGTTTTTAGGGATTTTAGTTTCAAATCCATTCTATTGAATTGTTTAGATATATTACTGGAATAGCCATAAGGAACCTTTATATTCTCCAATACTACCAGAAATTGATCTTTCTATGATGATGTCACCCCATAAGAAGCACAATGAAATTTCCATTTGTTTTCACCGATACACAAAGGATGCAGTTCTGGTCGAATAGCCCAATCCAACAAGTCCATAAGAGATCAAAAGTAATATTTGGTCTTCCCATGGTTATTTAGAAGAATTGAAAGCAAAATTTTACACATATTTTCTCAATGTGCATTACGTCTAAACAATGACGTAATAAATTGGTAGACCAATATGGAAACTCAAAAAAGATAATTATCTTTTTACAATTATAAGTGGCTTCAGTGTCAACATTATTCCTATTTTTAGATTTCAAATGACCTTTCTATAATGAAAAACTGAAATACTTAAATTCATTAAGCACATAGATACCTGAAATAAATTGAGGTGGTTGTTCAGTGTCCACAGTATTATCAAACCTCCAAAAATTATTCATGTATTGATGATCCATTGGCAAGAATCATTGATGCCCTATGAAACTGAAACTAATATAATATTTAATCCTTCTAGATTATGTATTCTTTATTTATACATGACATAATAGTTTTCCCTTTATGCTCCAACTAGACATCAATTCATAAGTAGGGAAATCATTTATAGTCCATAGAAGGAAAACATGTATCTGAAATATTTTTTTTAAGAATCACCAAATTTCTACACACTCATATCCTAAAGCTTATTCAACTATATTATTAAAGGCTGAAAGTAGATGTATATATCATTATTGGGATCAGAAGGTCCAGATATTAGTATACTCAAGAAACTGAAAGGTTTTTTCATCCACATACATAGAGGAAGATTATAAACATGAATAAAAATTGGTCATGTGCTGCGAGCAGTAATCATATAACCAAACAGATTAAAACCATCACAGGATAGAGTCAACCTGATATTACACACCTCAATTGAAAATCAGGATTTTGTGCATCAAATTATTGCTATGATAATCCTTCTGTAGGATGAACCAACTCATCATTAACTTTAATTATATTAGCATCATTCCAACACATATTGGCTGGTATTTTTATGGACATGAATAGATTTTAAAGTCTGGGAATCAATGGAAAGTGCCATGTGACTTTTTGTGGCACACGATATGGTGTTCCATCTACATTTTCCTTCCATATAGATGTACCACATTATTTATAGTCATTACAACCAGTTTTTTCCTCCCAAAATAAACTGAAATCTTTTGGACATGCATGAAATTTATTAGTAGAAAATCCAAGATTCTTAATTAACTTCCATGGATTATAATTATTTGAGATAATCTTTGCACCATCATGAAGAAAGTCCTTAAAAAATGTCAGAATATAATCAATGGAAGTATTAGAAATTCCATACATGGTTTTTCCATGATATAACCATATTAAAATTTCCAACTTGGTCATTTTAGTGAATTCCTAATATACTAGAGTTCTAATGTCATACATTAAAATTTTCACTCTATCAACATCAGTATCTTCAATCATTTCCTCATGTGTATTGAAATCATTACCTTCTTGCACTGCCATACTATCTCTCTCATGATGATGCATAAATGGAAACTGATAAAATATTAAATTCTCCATACCACTTCTTTATTTTCATTAATGAACAATAGAATATTGTCCCATCTCTCCTTAGTGATACCAAATATAATAATTTTTTTTGAAATCCAATGTTCTTTATATAGTATCTAACTTTTTCTTGGATTAACCACAGTCTTAAAACACAATTATAGCATGGAAATTGTATACAACCTCCATCTTGAGCATTATTAAATGAAAAATTTAAAAAAAATTACAAATTATTTTGAAACCCAATTGAAATCCGATCAGTATAATACATCCAGCTTCTATACATTCTATTACAAGGAAAAAAGTTATGTTTCAATAAAAAATGTAAAACATAATTAAAAAAATTAATTACAACCAATTTTAATATGAAAGTCATCAAAACATACTAGTAGCTAGAAAAATAATAATAATAAGAGAACTAAAATATGCTATAAGCGATGACTAAAAATAAAGAATCAAGGTGGGTATCCCTGAAATTTAAGAATTAACTATCATGGTGGATAAATTGAATAACTTTGACACTAAAATCCATATTATTCCCTTCAACTCACTTAAATTTTAATAAACTAACCCTATCTATCTATCCCTATACTCAATCCTCTCTACCACAAGGATTAAATTTCATTCCTGATCAATAAGGGCTGACAAAAAGTTCCAAATACATCAACATACACAATGTAATTGATTTCACCACAATAAAAATATAACTAAAAAAATAATTCCATCATGGAACCTAGGATGAAAAATTCATGTAATTTTCATTAATACATATGAAATAAAGGTTTTTGAAATAAATAAAATTCAAACATATAATTATAAAATAATAAAATATTAAATGTATTATAAAACATAAATACATCAAATATAAACATAATCACTATCTTTTAAATATATCCAACTATCATATAAAACATCCAAAACAACCTTTAGGAAAAAATATGACATTATGTTTTGAAAAACATATAATAAAAATAGCTATTTAATTATATGAAATCAAAGCAATAAAATAAAATCACATATAAATCATGATTACTCAATGAAAATACGTATATAACGATCGTGATATCAGTCCTCATCCCAACATACCATATTCATAATTTTCAAATTAGTAATGTTAGTGGAAAAATCATGTTTAAATTATTTATTCATTCCATTTCTCTTTTTAGTTATGGTTTGATTATGGTTTACGAGAAAAGAATCTAAAACAATAATATTTGAGGTAATTTAATAATAAAAAGAGAATATATTATAACTATCATCCATTTTTGTGTCATCCTTACATAACCACTTAATTTAAATATATTATTATTGAACATGTGATTCTATTCATGATAATTTTATTGAATGGAGTGAATTCAGAGGGGTAGTGGATATGTCATTTTTTAGGTGTGGTTGGGTGGATGTTTTCTATATAAAAATTCATTAACGTGAATGGAATAAAATTTTCAATGAAAGTGGCCCAATAGTACCATATGGATAAGGAAAGGTCATTAATTATCTCATCCACTTATTTAACACATAAAATGGAATGCCATTTAGTTTTTTAATACATCAAATGGATCTTTAATGAGAACAATAATATAAAACTTTTATGAAACATTTATATAATAAAATAATTCTATTAAATACTATATTTTTGTTGCATTGCTTATCATTTGTGAATTATATTATTTTGGACTTATTAATAAAAAATAAAAATCATAAATATACCTATTGGATATATTCTTGGTCAATGACTATATATTGAATGACCTTAGTCTTAATGACTATATTTCAAAGCACATATATCAAGTGACCAAATATACAATGGTCTTATTTAATTTTGAAATACATCCTTACATATATTTATAAAACCATTAATTATTTTAATTTCATTCTATCTCAGTATGTCAATTATATTTCCAATCTCTAGTAGTTGAAAACTAGGATTGAGTGATCAAATAAACCATTGTGAAACTTTTTCCCCAAAAAATACATAAACTAAAATGGAAAATCATGCATTTTAAATCTAAAATAGTTGAAAAATATTAAAAACTATAGTAAAAACAAATTAATTTTTATAAAATTGACTCACACCCATGAAAATGGAGGAATAAAGAGAATAAATAAGATCAAGGAAGGAAATGTTACCTCTCAAAGATCCCAATAAAAAAATTACCAAAAATAGAGCAAGAACATCATCATATGGATGAAATGTCTCATGGGGGATGCTAAATTTGACCAAGGAGGGAAGGGGAGGCCGAAATATCCTGAGGAGGGGAGGGGGATATAAAATCCTATTGAATAGAGGATGTAGGAGTCCAAATTAGACCAAGGGGAGGGGGGAATCACAGATGAATGGGAGGCTTAGGGTTTGAATGTGGTAGAGGGGAGGAGGAGCCTGAGTGGGCCTCCAATATCAAGAACTCTATACCCACAGTTTTAAAAAACCATTGATATAGACCAAACTATACCAGCGGTTTCTTAAAAACTGTTTGTATAATCTTGGAAAACAACTCTATACCAACAATTTTCCCAAACCATGGGTATAGCTCTGTGGGTATAGGTGTCTTTTCTAGTAGTGATACAAGCACCAAGAAGAAATGTTTGATGAACATCATGAAGAAATTAAAAGGGATAATCAAGATTTGCATGATTATATGATGCAAATTTCAAAGGATAAATAGCCATTAAGATATGATGGTGGCAGGAGATATGGCCATGTGACTACTAATATATTGGAGTGCATAAATAGGGTCTTCAAAGGTGTGTAAAAACTACCAATCATATAGTTAGTACAAGATACATTTTATAGATGTGTAAAGTACTTTGTTGAATGGTCCCAATAGTCCTATCAGAGGATAAAAAAATGAAATGTGTTTTACTCAGTATTTCCAAAGTTCCATTGCTCATATATATCATGACGTATCAGGATTGCATGTTCTAACCTTTGACTGGTTAAAGAGCCTATTTTAGGTAAGAGAGTTCCAAAAATGGGTTACAGGAAATAGTGGTGGAGTGTTGGTGGTCATGTTTGATAATATGTACTATGATTGTGGTAACTTCTAGGCATTGAGATATCCATATACACATGTTTTTGCAGCTTGCGTATGAATGAACATATCATGGGAGCCCTATTTTGGCATGGTTTATCACGTGAGAACTCCAGTTGACTGTTATAGTGCACCTTAGATTCCTATTGGTGACTTTCATTCTATCACATTGCCTGCTAATCAGCTAACTTTCATCCATAATATTTCAAGGTTTTTGTATTTTGGATTCTTTATTTATGATTTTTTTTCATTTTTATCATTTTGAATTATTAGCTTCATATTACCAGGTTGCACCCCCAGAGAAGACCAATGTCTACTCGAATCATAAATTAGATGGGATGTCCTCAATAATGGGGAGGGGGACTACTATGAAACATTTGGCATGTAGAAGGGCATACTCATAAGATATTTCCCCGAGTGGAAGTATAGATCTCCACTTCCGATCATCTATGATAGAGTCGATATATTTTATCATGAATGTGTATTTTTTTCGTATGCAGATGTTTTGTTAATGAATCATTTTATTTCCGTCTTTTTCCATTTCTGACCTGTTTCAATTATGTTTTGTTTCATTTTTGGATTCATTCAGAAAATAATTTTTTGATACTTTAACTATTGAAAAATAAATGGAAAAAATGAAGAAAAATTGGTTTAGCCTAAAAATTAATTATTTTCAAAATATGTCCTTCAATTCACACAGTCGATTGAATATAACATGCAACCACATGTTCTACTCGGGGTTTTCATCACAGATGATTTACATCAAAATATATAGAAATAAATTTAACATGATTGGAGGTTATTTAAATAAGAAATTGATAGAATAAATCAACAACACCAGTCACATATATTTTTACCTCTTTTTTCCATCATAATTTTGAATTATACTACTAATTTTCTTCCTCAATTTTCTTATTATAGTTTTTTAAAAAATATTTTATTTTTTTTAAAATTAAATATAAAAAATTAATTAAGATATTAAATGTATAGATAACAGGTCCTCCATTGCTCATATTCTAGGATAGGCATGTTTCATGGATGGTTTAGAGGGACTTTAAGTGCCTAATTTGAGTGTATGATGATCTCATCATTTACATCATGCTATACCACCTCCCGTTATCATACTTTATCTTCGTTATGCTGGATTCTACGACATAGCGATGTGCGACTTCACATTTTTGATTATCATCTCATTGATTTTCTCAGAGATATGGAGGCCAGATACATATACATTCAATTTTATAGAGGGAGAGATGAATATTACACAACAGGATGTGTTCATTATGTTGGGCCTCCCCATTGACAGTGCGACTATGACAGGATGAGTCGCTGCAAATTGGCTAGACCTAGTTCACATATTATTGGGCATTGAGGTCCATGAAATGGTAGGGCCATCATTGGTAGTAGATTATGCATGCCATGGATAGACCATCACTTTTCTCATCTATTTGATGATGCCGACAAGATCACTTTCACGATCATACATTATGAGGTTGATCAGTGTCATGATATTCATTGATCATTCAACTAAATTTGTACATTTGATGTATTTACCTTTATTAGAGGGCTCAGACGAGAAAAGTTTATATAGACGGGGGTCTTCATGTCTCACATATACATACAGGGGGATATGTAGCGCATGTCGCATCAATAAGATACAAATCACATGATTTTTTATTCTTTTATAGATGTGGATATGAGATCACATCCCTCTCTTAGCTCCACATGCACACACACTATTGCCTGATTATATTATAGAAGATTCTCCACATGGATGATGATATATTATTCCTTCCTTATAATATCTAAATAAAATTTATAACTTTATATTATGAAATATAACTATAATAATGTTATCTACAGGTGGAGTCAAGAATATCAACATTCTGATACAGCTAGACATGATGCCCACACTTACAGACTTATATTGGAAAGTCTTTGGCCAGATAATGTAAGTGGTTATTATTTATATAGTTAAATAATTATTATGTACTATACATGATTTCATTTATTAATTTATTATTATTTTTTTAGATTTCATGGATGCCATATACTGAGGATATCATCCAGATACTCCCACTAAATTATACAACAATGCTTGCTACCAGTTCCTACATCGCTCATATGATTCATTTTTATATTGTTGAGTGGCATCAAACTGATAGAGTTATGAGGTAGCTCAGATTATATCAGCACATTCCTGCATTTCCTAGTATGTTTCCTTCACATAATTCCCTAAATATTTCAAGGATGAGATACTTTGACTAGAGGATATATCATGTAAGATATATTGAGTTGCGGGACAAACGACATGAGTCCCAATTTCAAGGGGTGAGCACAGTACTTATGCATTTATTTGATCAGCTAGATTATGCGCCTTGGTATCGTATGTACCCAGTCATATTTCTTATGTGACATGAACGAGGCTGTTATGACCTGGTAAGAATTCTTCCTTCCACTGTTGAATTTTTTTTATTAACATTACTTAACAACATTTTTTTCTCTCAAGATACTCGTATTATCCATATCCTTCACATATCTGATTTGGTAGAGGGAGTCGTGTTTGACAAGGCATATTTTCATAAAGCCGTGACAGAGTTGTTTCCTCCAATGGACAAGATTTATGAAGGGATTTTCTTTGATCTACTAGGAGATGATGAGGCTGATATAGATATTCCAGTAGGTGACATCCCTATTAAATATGAATATGTGGTATAATAGGAGGGTGTTCATTATGATTATACAGATGCTCCTACATCTCCTACTTCATATGAGCCACAACCACAACCAGAAGCACAAGCACAAATAGGGTCTGTTAGCATGTCATATATTGTTGCATATATAGACATTGTATAGTCCATGCTGTATTATTTATTAGCCTATAATCCATAGACATCCACAACACAACAACCATCTTGATCATATGATCACGAGAGTTCCAGCCAACAACCACTATCCTTAGAGTCAGGACATGGTACAAGCGACGAGACTATGCATCCATTGCAGACTACATAGGATGATGTGGAGGTGGGTGCTAAAGATGATATACTAGAGAAACGTATGCCAGAGCAGAGACATAGATAGACACGATGTGGAAACATTATACACACACACCTGACTATGGCATAAAGGATCATCCATGCCACATACGTAGATTAGATTGATGATACATGTTGTATGTTTTTTAAATCATTATTTATAAATTAATTATTAACAAACTAATATATTACATAATGTTGTATAAATCAATTAATTGATATAATTGGAAATTCATACAAATAATTTTGAACAAATAAGAAACATTAATATTAATAACTGCATTGGTAATATTAATAATTACTATTTTTTATTTATATTTTTACATCATTGTATTATTATCCATATTATGAATAATAAATAATATTCTTAAATTTATTATTAATATTAATAATACTTATATAATTGAAAATAATAATATTATTAATATTTAATAATTAATTTAAGATGATTATATATTATATTTAATATGGATTATAAAAATAAGTATTAATATAATAAATATTCAACTTAAATTAATTATTAAATAATAATATTATTATTATTTTCAATTCTATAAGTATTATTAATATTAATAATAAATATTCACTTATTTATTATATAAGTAATTAGTTAACAATACAACATAATATATTAAGAATAATATAATTATTAATTAGTAATTTTTTTATAAATACAAATTATTTTATTTACATTATTATACAAAAAATATTACTTATAATTCTATTAATTATATTAATACCGTATTAATATATTACTAATTAATAATAAATAATACAATTGGTAATTAATAAATAATTTACGTATTAAAAAATTATGAATAACTATATCAATAAAAAATTTAACAATAATTTATAATAATAATCTTAAAATGATATTATAATTACTAACTAGTAAATATTTTACTAAATACAAACTATTTTATTTACATTATTATACAATAAATATTAGCTATAATGATATTAATTATATTAATACCATAATAATCTATTATAAATTAAGAGAAAATAATAAAATTGATAATTAATAAAAAATTTACATATTAATATATTACTAATAATTATATCAAAAAATAATTAAATAAATATTTATTATTAAAATATTATAAATTTTATTTTTTTACTATTAATTAATTAATAACATAATAATATAATTTTAATTAATAATAAATAATACAATTCATTGTTGATAAATATATTATTTATTTACAAATTGGTAATATTTTATATCAACAAAAAAAATTACAAAAATTTACAAGTAATATCCATAGAAATTAATAATAATTATTATATTATTCATTAGATAAATAAATTAATAATATTACACACACATACACACAAAGAGGTGTGAACGAGGTTCACGACTCTTTGGACGAGAGGAAGAAACGTGATCTTCGTTCACAATTCTCTCTCGAAATGAGAAGGTTGAATGAGGTTCACACTTCTTGGGACCCATTTTTTAAAATAATCCATACTATATCCCTTCATTTTTTTAAAAACCAATTAAAAAATCCCATGAAATCGATTTTTCCCACAATTTTTCTCTACGCTTTCTTCGTGCATCATTCCAAACACCTATTTTTATCACACATCATTCCAAACTCCAGTTTTCATCTTGAAACATTCCAAACTCCCACACAAGATAATTATCAAGCAATCCCATACATTTCATGTTCCAGTATAGACATTTCTATCGTGCAAGATGTTTTGCATTCATGTAGGGTAGATTCATAGTGCCTTTACTATTGTTTGATTAACACTGATTATTTTATTGTCTCAATTGACATTTTAGTTTACATTTTGTCTTTAGATTGAGTTCAATGCTGATGGACATGTTTCAGTTGATACTGGATGGATTTCGAATACGATGCAACCACTATATACTAATAATGACCCAAGACCATGCATGTTGTGGTTCTTCTCAGTGGGTTGTAGGTATTATAGTTTGATTCCTAGATCGAGCCCAATATTGGATTTTTCGTTATAACTTTTTTTTAAAATATATTAAAATAATACTAAGTTTAAAATATTTTTAAAACTAGGCCAGAAAGGCGACATCGACCTTACAACCTTTGGGTTTTTATCTAAAGGCAGCAAGGACGATGCCGCCTTTTCCAAAATTTTTAAAAAATAATTAAAAAATTAAAAATATCTATCTTTATATATCTATTATATATTTTTATTTTATTTTATTTTTTAGATACATATATACAAAAATAATCTTTTAATAATACCATTATTGTTAGTATTTTTTATATTACTAATATAATTATGTTTTAATTTAAAAATATATTGTTAATTATTTTATTAATTACATTAATAATTATATTAATTACATCATTATTAAGATTTATTATTTTTATTATTGTAAATATTTAATTCTATAATTAATATATATAAATAATGTAATTATTAACATTTTATCATAATAACATAATTAATAACACTTTAGAAATGTAATTAATAATATAATAATTAATAAGAATTATTTCCATTAACATTTTAAAGTGAAAATGTTATGTTTTAATGCAATAAATTTTGTGACATGTAAATTAGCTTTTTTTATTATATTTATGATTTTTTTTAATTTTTAATAATGTTTTATATGCCAAGTAAGTTTGTTAAATTCACTACCATAGAAAGACCCTATAATAGCATGCAAAATGGGATTTAACAACGCTAAATGAGTGTTGTTGTCCTAAGTATCATTAAAAGGGGGACCCTTTATCAGTGCTATAAAAACATTGATAAATGAGGACCTTTATCAGTGCTAAAAAAGCTCTAATAAAGGTGGTTTTTATCATCGCTAGTTTAGTACTGATGAAGGCACTAATACTAAAGTGTGCTATTTGAATTACAACACACTAAAACAACAACCTGTATATAGAAATTTCATAATTTAATGGAAATAAACATTAAATCAAAATTATATAAAGAAAACTATATTATAGACATTTCAAACAATGTTTTATACAATTAAATTATCAAGTCCTATAACAAAAATTCAAAAATATCAATGTTTCATTATTTTTGGTACTCGACCCTCTCTCAAAAAAGTGCGATCATGGTATTAGTTTCCAAAAATACCACCCCAACTCAAGAAAAATAATCAACCTATATAATAAAACAATTCATATGTTAGTAATATTATAAAGAAAAAAATTAAACATAGTATGAAACAATACATGAATAAAATCTTAATTTTAAATAAAATGACACACTTAGAGTCACACTGGTCTCATTGTGCATCAGATTGGGGTGGGGCTAATTTCTAAATATCAAATACAACTTATGGATTGTTTTCATAATGTATCAAAACAACCTGAATACATTTTATAAGTTTTGAGTTTGTCACTTATCTTTTTTACTAAAATGTCATTTTATACTGAAAACACACACTTTGAGTCATACCGGTCACATCATGTATCGTTTTGAAATGATATTTATTTACACATAAAAAATGACTTATGAATCATTCTCATGAAGTATCAAGACAATCCGAGCACATTTTCTTGGTTTTCAGTGAGTGACCCATATTTAGAAATAAATTGTCAATTTTAGATTGAAAACAGACAGTTTGAGTCATACTGGGAACTCCTTGTATCATATTGAGGTGAAGATAATTTGTAGACATTAAAAATTATATGTGGATCATTTTTCAAATGTATCAAAACAATATGAATGGTTTTCATTAGTTTTAATTATGTCTCTTTTCTTTTTTACTAAAATGTAAATTTTAAATAAAAAGACACAAATGGATTAATAGCAGTCAAACCGTGAATTGGATTGAGGTGATGATGATTCCTACATATAAAAAATTACTAATGGATCATTATCCTAAAGTATAAAAAAATTAGATTTTGTTTTATCATTTTTGAGTATGTCAATTGTGTTTTTAATAAAATGTCATTTTAAACTAAAAACATGCATTTTGAATCATACCAATCACATCGTGTGTCAGGTTGATGTGAGAATAATTCCTACATGAAAAAATGTCTTATGAATCATTTTCTTAAATTATCAAGATAATTGGAGTGCTTTTTCACAATTTTCAGTTAGTGACACACGTTTTGAACTAAAATTTCACTTTTAAATTGATAATGGTCACTTTGAGTTATACTGGGCACATCATGTATTGGATTGAGTTGTGTCTATTTTCTATATTTCATAGATAATTTATGTATTGAATTTTTAAAGTATAAAAACAATTCTAATGTGTTTTCTCAGTTTTTGAGTATGTTAATTGTGTTTTCTACTAAAATGTCAATTTTAAATAAAAATACACACTTGGATTCATACCGGTCACATCATATACTGGATTTAGGTATGCCTGATTCCTATATGTCACAAATAACTTATGAATAGTTCTCCTAATGTATCAAAACAATTTGAATGAATTTTCTTATTTTTTGATAATGTCACATTTTTTTACTAAAATTTCATTTTAAACTAAAAGCATGCACTTTGAGTCATACCTATCACATCGTATTTTAGTTTGATGTGAGACAAATTTATACACCTCAAAAATGAATTATGAATTATTTTCCTAAATTATTAACACAATTGGATTGTGTTTGATCAGTTTTCAGTGATTGACACATGTTGTGAACTAAAATTTCAATTTTAATCTAATTACTGACACTTTGATTCATACCGGTCACATCATGTGTCAGTTTGACATGAGACTTATTACTATATGTCATAATTTAAGTATGAATAATTTTTCTAAATTATCAACAATATCAGTGTGTATTTTCTTATTTTTCAGTGAGCGACACATGTTTTGATCTAAAATGTCAAATTTAAACTGATAACAAACACTTTGAGTCATAACAGGCACATCATGTATCAGATTGAGGTGAAAATTATTTTTACAAGTTAAAAATGACTTATGGTTTGTTTTTACGAAGTATCAAAACAATATGAATTTTTTTTCTCGGTCTTGAGTATGTCACTCGTCTTTTTTACTAAAATGTCATTGTAAATAAAAAGAAACACCTGAAGTCATATTGGTCACACTGTGTGTCAAATTGAGGTGTGGATAATTCCAAAACATCATAAATGACTTATTAATCATTTTCATAAAGTATAAAAACAATACAAATTCATTTCCTTTGTTTTGAGTATGCCACTAGTATTTATTTACTAAAATGCCATTTTAAACTGAAAACGTGCACTTTGAGTCATACCGGTCACGTCGTGTGTCGGGTTGACATGAGACCGATCCCTACACATCAAAAAATAATTATGAATTATTTTACTTAATTATTAAGATAATTGGAACGTGTTTTCTCAGTTTTCAATGAGTGAAAAATGTTTTGAACTAAAATGTCAATTTTAAACTAATAATAGACACTTTGAGTCATACCAAGAACACAATATATCAGATTGAGGTGAGGATAATTCCTAAACATCAAAACTTACTTATGAAACATTTTAAAAAAGTATAAAAACAATCTGAATGTGTTTGATTATTTTTTAGTATGTTGCATTTCTTTTTCACTAAAATTTCAATTTTAAATAAAAAAGAAACACTTGGAGTCATACCAGTTACACCGTGAATTGAAATGTGGTGCGACTGATCCCTACATGACAAAAATGATTTATGGATCATTTTAATAAAGTATAAAAACAATCTGAATATGTTTTCTTGGTTTTGAGTATGTCACTTGTCTTTTTTTACAAAAATGTCATTTTAATCTGGAAGCACACACTTTGAGTCATACCGGTCACATCGTGTGTCGGTTTAACATGAGATTGATTTTTACACATAAAAAACTTCTTACTAAATTATTAAGTAAATCCAAGTGCATTTTCTTGGTTTTCAAAGAGAAACACACATTTTGAACTAAAATGTCAATTTTATACTGATGACGACCACTTTGAGTCATACTAGGCACAACCTGTATCATATTGAGGTGAGTTGAATTCATACACATCAAAAATGAATTATAGATCATTTTTATAAAGTATCAATATAATATTAATGCGCTTAATAAGTTTTGGGTATGTCACTTGTCCTTTTTACTAACACCAATGTCAATTTTAAATAAAAAGATACACATGGAGTCATACTAGTCTCACAGTGTGTCAGATTGAGGTGTAGTTGATTCGTACATGTCACAAATGACTTATGGATCATTTTAATAAAGTATCAAAAAAATATGAATGTTTTTTATTAGTTTTGAGTATGTTATGTGCATTTTGAATTGAAATACAAATTATAAACTAAAAACATACAGTTTGAGTCATACTGAGCACACTGTGTTTTAGATTGACATGATACTGATTAAGTATGTGATGTGTATTTTTCTTTCAAATATATACACTAAGATAGAAAAGATAGAACATGTTACATTTTTATGGAAGAGGAAAACCCATGTTACCTGAAACACATCACATTTTAGGAAGTTAGGGGTTTCCTCTTCCATACAAAATGAATATGTTCTCTCTTTTCTATATTTTTACAGATAGCTGAAAGAAAAATATTAATTGCCAATAGATATATGAAAAAAATTATTAGATAAAAATTATAAGGAGATTTAATTTAAAATTTTAAATGAAATGATGAAAAAGTTAACAAAATAATAAGCAGGAATTTACTTTTTCATGATGTCTATATACATTTTTGACACATTTCCTTATTGACATTATCTCAATTTTAGACTCAATGTCCAATATATCATGATCATGAGAAGCTTCAAAAAAACCACCCCAAATTGAGAAAAATAATCTAGATGTATAAGAAAATATTTTTTATGTTAATAATAATATAAAGAAACAAATTAAACATAAATATGAAACAATACATTAATAAAATGTCAATTTAAAACCTAAACCGCATAATTTGAGTCATATCAGGTACAACATGCTTCTAATCAAGGTATTGTAGATTCCTACATATCAAAAATGACTTATGGATAGTGTTCATAAAGTATCAAAATAATCCAAATGAGTTTGTGTATTTTTGATTAAGTTACTTGTCCTTTTTACTAAATTATCATTTTAAACTGAAAACACTCACTTTGAGTCATACCAGTCACATAATGTGTTGGTTTTATGTAATACTGATACCTACACATAAAAAATGATTTAATAACCATTTTCCTAAATTATTAACATAATACAAACATGTTTTTATCATTTTTCTTTGTGGGAGACATGTTTTAAACTAAATATCAATTTTAGAATGATAACAACCACTTTGAGTCATACCAGAAGGACCGTGTATTGTATTGAGGTGAAGATGATTTCTACACATCAAAAATGACTTATGGATCACTTTATTAAAGTTTCAAAACAACCTAAATGTGTTTGATCGGTTTTGAGTATGTCACTTTTCCTTTTTACTAAGATTAACATCAATTTTAAATAAAAAGACACAATTGGAGTCATACCGGTCACACTGTGCATCAGATTGAGATGCTTAAAAAGATTCATTAAGTGTAATATAAGAGTAACTTATAATATTCATTAGGTATAGTTGGCTTGGTACATATTGCTATAGGAAATCATAGGTTGCTGGGTTGAATTGAGGGACTTCCATGAATATCAGAAGTCGGTACTACTTGTTGACCACTTGGGATGTAGTATAATTAGGTGAGACCACATATACATGCATGGTGATGAAATTATCATGAAATTAATTATTATTAGTGATATCATTTTTTGACTTAACCAAATTTATTATAATACTTGTATCTTTTGAAGAAATAAAAATGAAGTAGTGTTCTACTTGGAATGTTGAATGCATTGGAAAATAAAAAGAAATTAGAATCATCATGATTTCATCATCCTTGTTGATTTCATGATCAGAGTACATAAGTGAATCATTATTTTTGATAAAGTAATTTATTCATGATCTCTGTGAAAATTAGCAAAATAAATATCAAATAAAAATGATAATAAATTAACTAAAAAGAGTAGATAAAATGATGAGAAAATAAACAAAATAAGTAGTAGAAAGTCACATCTTCATGATATAAGTGTACATTATGACACCAGGAATGTTTCCCATTTATTTTAAAAAAATATATTTCCTCTTATGAATATTAGGACTTTCAATAGACCTGGTAGTACTAGGAAACTATAAATGCACAAAGGATTACTAAATATTTTAAATAAAATTATAATTATCTTTGAAAATACCTCTTCAGGGATTCTAGTTTGTTGGTGGTATATGATATATTTCATAAATTTTAAAAAATAATATCCATAATCATTTCCATTGGTTTGTTTCAGACACTGTAGAAACCTTGAAAAAATAATTATTTGTTTTGATAGTGAAATATTATTACATATACCCTAATACTTATCCACTTGTAGAAGACGATAAGCTCCTTGTGCTCATGGAATATCCTCATGTCATGATTTTGAAGATATTTAAGCACCACCTTTTCATAAATGAATTATCAATAAAACATAATATAAAATATATAACTTTATGTTTATTTCTAAATCATTTCATGTAGTGTATTAAAAATTGAAAAACATCATCATGTGTGGTTGGGTTTTTGGGTATCTATGCAGTGAATCCAGAAAATAAATCTTTAGAGTATCTAAATTTACCACAATGGGTAAACAATACTGCCTAAAAAAATAAAAAGGAATAAGTAAGTAAAGGAATGAAAATATATTTTATTTGAATAAATTGTAGAGTTTTATCCCCACATCATTGGTAATAAGAAGAGTATGTCTTTTGTAAGTTTTCTTTCAAAAAATGCAACCATTTTTTTCACTATTACATTAATTTGATTTGATTCTAATGAGGTTTTTTGTTTATAAGTGATGTGAGGACTAATGAGTCCATAATTCTATTCATAGGATTTTACCTTCAAATAGTATTGATATATACATCTGAAAAAGATATATGAATTGTATTTAGTCATAATTAACATAGTAGATGAACTATTGGAAAAACCAATCATGACAACACACCTCATGTATAAGTTTACGATTGAGACTCCTAGCCATTAATAAATGAGGATTTTATTTAAATTCTCAAGAGAATTATAGTCTGTAATGGACTCTTTGTACATTTTTTATTCAAAATAAACTATGATATTACTACCACCTTTTAACCTCGTATCTACATGAACCATTAATTTTCATAAATACAGAAGTTTAACAGGAGGGTTAAATGTACTTTTTGAAGATCTTTTTGATTTTTTGGTTGATCCTTTAGGTCATTTTGATTTGAAATTTCATTTCACCCCTTCCCTTTTTTATATGTAATAACATTAATTAGTTTAAACCCTTTCCCCATAATTATTAAATGTTTTAAATGAAAAATAAATTGGAAATGAATACCTCCCAGCAGACATGTTTTTTAAAAGATCTAATGACCTTGATATGAAAGTTCCAATAGCTTTCTCAACCAGATGAATATATACATCATCAATTAGAACATGTATCTTAGTGATCAACTCATTATCTACATTAATCCCCACTCTAACATGACCTATTGAATGTTTTATGTTGTGTCGAATATCTTCTTTGATATTAAATGTGGTATCCCTTGAAACATGGAAATGGGTGGGTGTTGATATATATAAATCACAATAATTTTAAACCTACATATTATCAATATAAAAAAGGTATCAATGTATTCTTGATTCACATTTCACATATTCAATTATGAGAAAATTGATTACCTCATATAAGATAGCTCTTTTAGGGGAATGGCTCACCTCAAAGCTAGTGGAGCCGGTGGGAGGGATCTTCACATAGTGGGTTTTTTGTAGTTATTTCTTCTCCTTTATTAATTACAATAAAATTTTATAGTAACTCTACCTTCCAATAAAAGTTTTCTTCAAGAGAATCTAATAATGCCTAAAACACTTCCATTTTCTTATATTTTTCCCCCTGTTCATTTTTTTCCTCAAAATATGTTCGGGGATTCATCCCAAAACTCACACCTTTGATGTAGAAATACTGTTATGGATTCTTCATGGCCTTTGATAGTATCTTTTCATTGGGTACAACTGATGATGATTCTTGTGTCTAAGTAGGATAAAAAATATAGGAAAATTAGTAATCATTATTATGTAATATTGATTTTATGATTTTTTTTTTCATATTTACACATTCTTTCAACACTATTTGTGTGTTTTCATCTATTAGTATCCCTTAATTATTTACACGCGCCTCCTTCTATATCACATGACATGGGTTGAAAGTGGATTTAGATTTGTACTCATAAATCTGTATATAAATAGAGGAACATAATTATGTTATTGATTCGTGTCACATAAAATTATTATGGTATATTTAAAATATGTACCATTTTTTTCATGTAAAGCATACCCCATGCTTTCTTTATGGAAAGGGTATGTTGGTTTTTATACCCTTTACCTATTTTTAGCTCTCAATTTATATTTCATAAATTAATAATTATTAATCAAAGTGATTAATAAACATATTATCAAATAGTGTATTACTAGTCACAATTTACCAGAAAAGATGTCTCATAATGATGAACAGTAAATACATCCCACACTTCTTGTCTTGTCAGGTGTGCAAACATTTGTGGTGGGTGCATATTTATTTTCCCTTCAGCATCTTTGAGATGAACATTTGTAAGAATTTTCAAAAAGACACTTTGAGCATTTTTAGAAAGAATTAATACAAATTTCATTGGGGATTAATCTACAATAAATGCACTCTTCAAGGGATAATTATGAGTAGTTCATTGTTTTAATATTTTGTTTTTTATTAAACTAAATAAAGTTTATCATAATTTTACCCTAATAAATTCCCAAATTAGTGTCTTATGAATGGGAAAAAAATTACGCCACAAGTCCATATCAATAGGAATGCACTGTCGAGTGGTGAGCCCAATGTAACTACCAAACATGGCCTTGATGAGGTTAATAGCCTGGCCGCATGCATTCCATCTAACCTCAAATTTTATTCCTTTGTTTCCCACCTTAATAATTTTTTCTAAAACCATCAATCTATGATGCTCCTATTCTTTACGGAACATAGTTTTTTCACCGTATACAATTTCATCAAGTTCAATACCGTTAATATTTTTTTCCTATGGATTGGTAGCATCAACATGTGTATAAGGTTATTTTACCTATGAATTGGGAACACCAACAAGTTAATAAACATATTGTTCCTTGGGATTGGGAGCATTAGCACATGTAGATGTCATTAATTGTAGAAGTGGTTGAATATTTAATTTAGATTACATAAATACAATAATGAAAAGATAATAATATGATGTTTCACAATATATATTTTAACAATATATAACATGATTATTGAACTATTTTTTAAATGTTGAAGGAATTTGACCACTCTATCAAGCATCCAAATCTATTTATTATAGTATCATCTAACATACACGATCTCATCTATATTGGGAACACTGCAAAATTATTGTGATGTCTCAATGAAAGGGGAATCTTAAATTTAATTTTCATCAGATACTTTAGTGATTTAGGTTGATAATAGAACAATTTACCAATTTTAGTTTGTGGGATCTGATACATGAAATACTCATACTCCCTATGATTCTATTAAAAATGGTTTGTCTTTGTACCTTTCCTTACCGAAATCAACTTTCACAAATCCCAATTCATCTATTCTAACAACACTCCTATTATTAACCCACCTTCATTAAAAATTCATCACTTTCAATGTTGTATAATCTAAATCCCATATTTTTTTTGATGATGCCAAATTATCATATATTCACATAAATTGAATTTATATCCTTGTTTCCAGATACATACATCGCTTCACCCAAAAGTGTAACTCCACTATTTTTCATGGAAATTCATTCATCATTTTCATTTTTATAGAACATATAACCATTAATTATATATCCATTATAAGATAATACATTCACACTTTTTCCTCTATCTAGCCATCAATTTTTTTCTAAAATTGAATCAAGATTTTAAACTGAAAACTTAAAAATATGGTCTCGAAACCATCCTATAAACTATTGATTATGTGTATTTGATATCCAAATTTCACCCCTTAATGGATCCATATTCCTAAAAATTTATTTGTGGGCTTCAACATATGGGAAAACCTCTAAAATGTCATGAAAAACCTAAAGATGGGACTAATCCTGATCTGCAATAGTGATTGTGACAATGTCTATTCTAGAAATTCCTTCACCCACAATCCCCCTCAGTGTGATGAGATTTCAGTAGAAAAATGCATTCCACATAAGATAGGTAGTCGGTATAGAATTCAATGAAATACTCAATAATATATCACTATAAAATATAACCTTTCTGACAAATTCAATTTTTGACACACCCTTTCAAAATATTCATATACCATTCAATGGGGTACATCCATCTATAATTTACATGATCACAGTGTCGAATCTATCTTACCAAGGGAACCATCAAGTGAAACATCATATAAAAGAATATCAGTGGGAAGAACATTTCCAATTCACATAATATGATTACAATTTCCTTTTCCATAGTTGGAAATTTATTTAGGTATATAACTTTTCTATATATATCTTTGAAAAATAAACATATATTGGTTAATGTATGAAATACATTCTTGAGGAAAATTAAACATAAAGCTACAGGTATTAGATCTTTCATCAAAACATGACATTCACATGATTTCAGACCCTTTAACATTAAATCAGTTATTGAAACGATATTCTTTATATTTTATAAATACCCCTCTAGAACCTTTACATCATTCAAGAAGTTGAAAAACCGATATCTCTCCCACTTAAAAAGAGTGTAAGCTTAAAGTGGAAGAAAATTATTTTTTCAACCTTCACTAGTTCCAACTCTTCTTGTATTCCTAGGTCAATCATGACCAACCTAGCATTAATTCCATCCTTTGTTTTTCTAGGTGAATTTAGTAATATTCTAATGACACTATCACAAATTTTTTTTTCAACATGCATAACATCAATAAAATGACTGACTTACAAACAATTCTAGTATGGTAATTGAAAAAAACTAATCTCTTCCTCTAACTGATTTTTTTAAGGTTTTTTGAAAAAGGTTTACTAAAATAAGTGTCCATATCTATTAATTTCTCAAACAATTGATCACTTGTTAGTGGGGATAGTGTTTCATGTTATTATGAAATCCCATCGAATGATGTTGTCCAAGAACGATACTTATGTCGATGGGGTAGAAATCTATAATGTCTTAGAAAAATAGTCTTCAATGAATGTTTTAAACTAATTTACTATGTACCTTGTTCACAAATGTGACACCCTTTATTTCCTTTAATGTTATATCCTAACAAACATCTATAAAAAAGAAAGTCATTTATCATCCTATACAACATGTCTCTCAATATAAAATTTTCATTTCTATAAGAATCATACAGCATAACACCTAAATCCCATAATAATTTTTAATCCTTTATCAATTGAGCCAAATAAACATCAATATCATTACCCGGTTGTTTTGGACCTAATATAAAAAGAGATAAAATAATGTATTTTTGTTTCATGCATAACCACAATGGAAAGTTATAATTTACCAACATAATCGGCCTTATACCATGTGTTATACTTTGAAAACCAAAAGGATTCACTCCATCTATATATAACACAAGTTGAAGGTTTCATGGCTTTTTTTTCCAAATTCAGGATACTCGTGATCAATTCTCTTCCACTGAGGAGAGTCGTTCAGGTGATGAAGTTTCCTATATTTATTCCTTATATATTTACAATACATAAATTTCCTTACAGTCTCCTTAATTATATAAAGGATACTAAACCTTGTAATTATTGGAAAGTACCATACAAAATTACTAGTACCTGATTTATCTTCCATGTATCGAGAAGAAACATATTTTGGGAATTCTTTATGTAATTTTTAGTCCTTTAAGAATATTATACAATCATTTGGACATGTATATAATCTATCATATATCATACCCATTGAATGTAGCATTCATTTAGAGTCATATGTTCATCTATAAAGCTCACTATCTTCTAGGATCATATCATTCAAGAGAGAAAGTAGTTTAGTAAAACTAGAATCACTCCATTTTTTTATAGATTTTAAATTATACAGCTTCAATATATCTAAAAATGGTTTATATTTAGTATAACCAACATATGAAGAAATCTTCACATAACTCTTTAACTTATCAATTTTTTGGACTATCACGATGTTCCTCTTCAACATTCATTTTCATTTACTCAATAAAATCTTCATCATCATTTACACCTATAATCACATCCTCAATACAATCATATTCATTTTCTACACGTTTAATCATATAAGATGATCCATAAAATGTATTTTTATCCCACTCACTAGATACATTCACTTTTTCCCCATGTTAGTCCAGCATTTATAACTTTGATCTATTTTGTGATATATCAAGTGTTCTTTCAACTCATCTGGACTAATTAGTCTTAAATAACAATAGTGTAAACACATAAAAAGGATTTGATAAGGGTCATATTCATGATATTTTGAAAACTTCTTGAACTCTTTCACCCCATCTTCATACACTTTTTTTTCATTCGATTGGAATTCATACATTTTCAATTAATATCCATAATATTGGATTTGGTAATATTAAAATTTATCAAAACAAATAAATAAACAAAATAGGCCTTTCAATTAATGGGAACCCAACATTTGAATGTTTCAAATAATTTCATAATGCTTGTAAGGAAATGGGTAATTGAATTTAATAAAAAAATTACTCCAATGGTGGTAGGTGTTATCCTCTGAATTCATCCACAATGATCACTGCTATATGGTATGGGATAACTAAAACTTAGATTAGTTCAAGTAACATAGGAACATGTTTAAAAGAGGCGGGGGATGTGTCTTAGGAAACAAAAATCAATAATAACTGTTTAGGAGATGAAGATGATTAGGATGATAGTTGTCTCCTTACCAAGAACGAAGTGATCCATGGGTTAAACCCATAGACCCAAAAATTTATTAAAGAAAGTAAACATACAAAGAGATAATGGATTTTCAAGATAAATAGCTAATAAAAATGTCACCACCATAAAACACCATAAATACTTGCATAATCACTTTTTTATACCTATCACCTCTTCCTCGTAATCCGCCCTGACCTCTCAGGTGTCTACCTATCCTCCATTGTTTAGGATATTTCCTTGTAGCATCATGATGAACTATTTCTAACGAGTCATCCTTCACACTATGTGATTCTTGATCCCCATCAATGTAATCATCCTACATCATAATTTCATTTTCTTGATCACCAATTATGTATTGTTCTGCAGCATCATCCTAGGGAAAGGTTACATTATTAAGAGGCCTATCCCCTGGAAGGTCTTGAGTGATAGAAATGTCCCAAAGTAGGTAATCCTCACAATTAGAAGTGTCCACCTGAAGGTTCTCACATGCAACCTACAAATTAACCAAAGATGAAGCATAACAGTCATCATTTATCTTTGGCCTACTTTTATTTTTTATTCCTTTATTTTCAAATCTCTCAAGATAAAAATCATCAAATTATAGGTTATTAATTGATTCTAACATATCAAAGAAAATGGGTATAATAACACCCTCATTTTCCCTTTTTATTTCAGCCAGAGCATCAGCTCCGAAGTCATTAGGCCTAACATAAGTGATTATACACCCAGTGGAGGAAGATTGTATCTCAGCCCCTCCATTCTTTGGATGCATTTATTCATGTCCCGTAGACTTCACATACCCTTTATTACCTTTAATATGAAATGAGGGACCCTCATGCACCACAATAACATTACCTGTAGAAGATATGAACTTCCCACTGTCAAAACTAGTAGTGCATGAAGTCTCTAATAGAGCTGTGGCTGGTGTCTTTAGACTGGTGAAATTAGTTTCCATGGAATCCTACTTCATGCTTCCAAAACGAGTCTTGGGTTCGATCAATGCATTCCAAGTATCAGCCTTGAATTTATACCTTACCTATAATTTTATCTCAGTAAGATTTTAATTCTTTCCCTTACTATTTCCCATCTAAAAATCATCTCCAAGAAGCTCAACCAGATCTAGAAGTTATTTGGCCAGGGAGTTGGCGAATCCGCAGACAACATTTCTTAGTTTTATGCCTAATTTTTAAAAAATTATAAGTATTAGTATGATCCCAACAAGGGATCCTTAATTGGTGTGACTGTGATAAGGCTCAACAGGATGGTCTTTCACACATTCCTATCGAGAAAACCATTACCGTTTCAACATTCAAAGAAATCCTTCAATTACTCCATGAAAAGGAAAAGGATTTTGGTCTGAGGACTGAATTTTAGTAGCACTTAGCTTCCTATGAGGACAAGGTTATAGGAGTGGGGTCATGATGGATATTGTATGGGTTGGATGGAGTTAGTGACATACCCTTTCCATGATGTTATTATAAATAAATATTATATAGGAGGTGAGATTTTGTGTATCTAGGAGGTCTCTGAATGTTAATATAACAGGTTTTAAAAAGTCATTTTAGTTTTAATCAATGAGAGTAGGAGGGATACATGGAAGAAAATGGGAATATTAAGAAGAAATAAGATTGCTTATGAACGCACTGTTCAAACCATTTAGGAAGAAGGTAGAATCACTAAGGTTTGTCTTATATTAAGATTAAATTGAACTGTAATAAGTGTGGTTGGAATAAAATCAAATATGGGATAAGTTCAAATTAGTGGAGACCATTATGTGATCCATTTTAGCTAAATCACCACTTGAAAGTACTACTATGGATTATATCACACTTCGGTCGTATATAGATGTATGCATGTGTTATGTAAGTAATATTTATGGAGTTATTTATGTGTAACAATTTATTTAATAAAATATTCTTTTAATAATTATAAAATGTATTTGATATGAAGTCATTGTATTTATTAAATTAATATTTTTAATTGAAAATAAAATTTATTATAATTAAATGGTTAATTTTAAAAAATAGATTTTATATGTTTATATATAAAAATAAAAATAATTAGTAATCCATAAATAATAAAGGATGATCAAGAATTTAAAATAAAATATTTTATAATAAAGAAGTATCTCCTACAAAAAAACTTAAATTTAAAATACATTATATGTTTTAAATTAATAATTCATCTATATATATTTAGATTTTGATTTTAAAAAAATACATTCTATGTTTTGAATCAAGATATCAAAATTTATTAAGAGATTAAACATCATTTATTAGTAAAAAATCTATTACATGTGAGAATAGTTAAATATGTCGATGAATAGTAAATACTAAAAAAATACAGTAAATGGTAAAAATGATGTATATATTTAAAAAAAATATATCATCATAATTTATTAATACAATACCCAATTTGTATTCTTTCAAAATAAATAGCATTTCAAAAATATTAATTCAAAATAATTATTAATTCAAAATTATTTATAAATTATTTATATAAATTATTAATTGAAGATATTCAAAAATTATGTATAATAAAAAATATGTATATTAAAAATTATCTATAGTAAAAATTATTTATAAATTATTTATAAACTATTTATAATTATTTATATACAGATAATCTATAGAAAGACATCTGAATCTCCCTAAAATAAAATTCTAAGAAGGATCATATGGTTTTAACTCCAGAAAAAATACGAAAATCATGACCTCCCCATATTTAACAAATGGTTGTACTCAAGAAATAATTGTAAGGCTTCTTATAGGAACAATGAATAAGAGACCAAACACTAGCTTCACAGGAAGCTCAATCATTAGAGAACCAAAAACTAGACCATGATATGATCTAGAATCCAGATGGGATAACTGAATTATGTATTCAATAGGGAGCCTTGGCTATATAATAAATCAAAGTAGAATTGAACACCACCTCCATTATACTCCAAACCATCGCAAAATCAGTCGAGAAGGCCCAAAACTAGCGAGTCAGAGAGTAAGGGAAACAAAGAATCACGAATAAATCCCCAATGTCATGAAAATAAAGATCTAAAACAATGTTGGTTCACGTCATTATTGGTAAAGTTAAAAAAACTGTATTAATAATAATATTCACACAAAATTTAGATAATAATCATCACTTACATCCTTAATATATAGTTAATAATTTCTATTTAATCACTAAAAAAGGCTGAGGAGGCTTCCTAATAATCTAAGGAGGTCCCATATATTATCCAAAAAATTCCCCTCTTGAACCCTAACCATCCTAATAATATCTTTCATAATAATAAAAGAATTATTAGGGGTTAAACAACATACTGGTTTTCTGAATTTTTTGTCTAGATTCCCTTTCAAAATAATTTTAAAGCCTCAAAATCTCCCTACATTACCGAATCAAATTTATTGAGAATATAATTGCATTAACCAAAAAAATTGGCATATGATGGACCATGTGAGAAATTTTGACATTGAATATCTCTCCCCCACATTAAAACCCCTTAAAAATAGGGTTTTAAACCTCTAAGAACATAATAAGAAGAAAATGGGACAATGGGTCACTTTGATAGACCCCCTAGAGGGTTACACATAAACTTCGACTTCACTATTAATAATGAAAGGGTTGAATATAATCTGATTTAAATGAACCTAAACAATAAAGAATGAAAATATAATTATTGAGAAAGAAATGTGATTCAATAAGAAGAAGAAAAAAGAAGAAAAAAGAGTGGCATCATGAAAATAGAAATAAGAATCATAAACTAATACAGGAAAGTAAAACTGTGTTTACATGATTTGGAGCACATAGATACTACATTCCAAGTGTTAAAATGGAGTAAAGACCTATATGGAATAATATCATGATTAAAGATAAGAATAAATAATTTTGTACCTTAGAACTTGAGAGGATCAACTCATCGAGAAGTTAGATGAAAAGTGGAGGTGAGGATTCAGTTCAACAAAAGCTTGAAGGCATGAGGGAGGACTGATAGAGTTAATATTTTCATTATTTTTAATATGTGTTTCAATGATTTAATCCCTTAAAATTAATCAATTTGATATTATTTTCATCATTTTATTACTTTTGGTGAGTTTTGATCTTAAGTGTGAAAATTAGTTAATTCTGGACATTTAATAGTTTTATGCTGCCTCTTTATTTTGAGCACAACTCTTACAAATTTCATCCAATTCATATGATTAATTCTTTAATATGACATGATTTGTGGTCTACAAATAAGTCTTCTGGACCTAGAGCCAATTTTAACTCCAACATGCCAAAAAAAAGGTCAATGTGAACACATAATCTGGTCGACAGAATGGACCATGCCTTATTTAATGAGGCATATCTCTGGCTACCAACCTCCAAATTGGATTCTTCTAGCTGGGTTCAAAATCCAACTCGACTAGGAAGTTTCAAATTAAATTTAATGGATAAATTATTTCATTAAGGCCTCCATTGAACCGGTCAAAGTAAGGTTGGTGGAATAGTGTTTGGTGGCCTGGAAAAGTCAAGTTTAGTAATATGGCCCTAACTTCTTTCACACTACACCAATTGATCTTAAATTTCAAGGGTATCTATCCAAACCCATTCCAAACATCCTATAATAAGGGACCATGTAATTATTCTACCATATGGTGGGAGAACCAAAGCTATCATTCTGGTAGAATATTCTGGAGGAGGAAATTTTATTCTTTCTTTTCACTCTTTTATTCTTCTTATTTTTGTAATGCCTCCATCTTCCCCATTCTTCTCAATTACCCTTAATATGGCAGGGTAAACATATGAGTTATTGGGTAAGGGTAGGTTTTATATTTATGTAATGCATGAGTTCTTGTAATTTAATGAATAAAAACTCTTTCTCTTTCTACAAAGTTGTTTTCAATTTCATTTAGTGGTTTTTATTATCAAGTGTGATTGTATTTGGTTTTTGATTCTGTTATTTATTTTAGATTTGGTAAATTATAATTATCTCCCTACAATAGGTTCTGGTTTATATATAATAGAATAGATCAGATCTTAGTGGTGAAGTACTTGGTGATCGTCATTACGTGTGAGAATTGTAATGCATATTCAATATTTTTTGGGATAAACAAGACCTGATCGGGAATTGACTAAATCAATTGAGGGAATTCACTACAACTCTTACACAAAAGGAATATTATTAGAATGAAATAATATCTTGTTAAAGTTTACTCTCACCATCACCATTTACCAAGTGAGTGATAATAAGCAATTGTAAAATATCACTTAAATCGACTTAGCAGAAAAGGATTGAATAAAATGGAAAAATGATAACATTGTAATTAGAAAACCAAACCCAACCTTATCACCCAATCCTTATCACTATTTTTAATCACATTATTTTTCAATTTTATTCAAGCCTTTTACTTAATTTATTTCTTTTGTTTCGTTACTTTTTTTTTCAAAACCAAACAATATAAAAACCAACCCCACTTCATTATCAAATTTAAAGTGAAATAAGTGATTGTTCAGAACTCCTCTATGGAGAAAACCTAGGTTTACCACTATACTATATTTTAAATTAGTAAATATTTTTTTGTCACACCCCACAACAGGAATGTTTCAAAACTTGGCATCATTTTCGGGGAGGTAGTGCCACAATCTAATTATAAATATTTGAAACTTTACAAAAAAAATTTAAAAAAAATCTCTTGCCACGATGTTTTCAAATGATTATTTCTTTAATTAATGGAATAATTACCCACAAGTACAATATCAAGAACAAGAATTTTATTATAGTGATCTAAATGATCGAGTAAAAAGGATAAGTGATACTCTAGATGACTTGGGGAGAAAAATGGAAAGAGCATTTGACTATGTTCATGAATTAATAATGCAACCTGACCTTGATCTAGAGAAAGATACTAAGCACGAACTTGAATAGGCCAAGAATGAATAATTTTCTATTGAGCTACATGTGGGAGATAAAAAATATCTAGATATATTTTGGAATGAGTGTGAATAAATACTTGATCCACATATTCCTTACAAAGTAGAAGAACCAGAACCACTGAAGGAAGACCCCACCAAAGCGGTGGAATTTAAAGAAAAGATGAAAGATCCTGACTACCTACCTCTATCTTGTGAAATTCAAGTACAAGAGGCACCTCCAATTAAAGAAGAAATTAAAGCTAAAGAAACTCAGGGATAGAATCTTTTCTTATAATCTTTTCATTCTGATTTTATTAAATCTAAATTGAGTATTACCTCCCCTTGTTATAAATTTTCATATTAGGATAACAATTGTATTTCATTGGTGGTTAAGGTAGAAAAAGAATATGAACCTGTTGAATAACATCTAGATCTCACTAAACATGATGAACACTTATTGGAAAAAGTTTAAGAGGAGACCAAAGTGGATTTTTCTAAGGAAACTGAGACACAAGATTCTTACTTTGAAAGGGAAGAATTCGATATTGATTTATCATGTTTTAATTTTGTTCAAATAGAATTACACTCTAACTTTACCTTTGTCTATTATTTTGATGAAATATTCCTCGAGCAACCAATGGAGAATAAAAAAAAGGTTGTGCAAGTGGAAACTAAGAAAGAGGAGGACTCATTATTTTTCCTAACCCCGCCATACAAGATGCATCTCATTTTCATGGGGGTTTACTTTCTATACTATGTATATGGAGTCCTTATCAAAAATAAATAATTACAAACTGGAAGGAATATGTATTTGTGGTTCATATTAAAGAAACTCAACCCACCATCAGATTGGGGATAACCAACTGAAACTGCCCATCTAGAGGAAGTCAAAACCCAAGGCCCACTTGGGGGATTAAACCAAGATTTATTTTTATTTTCCAACCCTATTTCTATTTTTGTTTCTTTTAATAAATTTCTAATGTTGTTTTCTCTACTTTTGGTTGTAGGTTTTCATGTGTGCAACACTTAGGAGCTTAACTCAACATTGCATTGCCAATAAGTCAGGTTATACTTCTCATTAACACTTTATTACCTATTGTGATTCAATTTAAAATATTCTTACATGTTAAATCCACTTGAATGAATTACGGACACTACATCATTTAATTATGGGGGAGGGAACCTTTATAGTTAAGTAATTTCAATTGTTTGATTTTTTGTTTTTCAAAAAAAAATGCGTGTTTTTCAATTTTTTTTTGTGTTTTTAAAACTTTTGATCTGAAATGATTTCATCACCATTTTTGAAACCCATTTCAATGAGTGAAGAAATTTATTCAATGAAACCGATCTTAAATGAATGATAAAAATGACTTTGTTTCAATTTCATATCTTTATGAATTTCATGAAATGTATACTGATTTTTGAATCCCATTCCACAATTCAATGTCTTTATCATTAAAATAAATTTCCTATGATGCTTATAAACCTATTTTTCATATTCTTTTCATTCACCTCACTTCTTGAGATAACCATACCATGATTGATTTAACTAGAATTTGATGTATTTCTATCAAAACTTGAGGGTTTGAGGTACATGTGTTTTAAATGATTGAGGAATTTATTTATTTTTAACAACCCCTTTCAAGATAATACTTTTTATAATGTCCTAACATGAACATTTAATCCTTGTATCAATTAGAATCCATGAAAAACCTATTAGGTTAGCCACATTACAAGCCAATTTTCCTTATCCAACCTGCTCTTGAAGTGAAATTTCATAATCTAATTAAATTTAAGTGTGGGGGAAGCTATCTTGTGTTGTGATACCACATTTGGTGATACTTTGGGTGGAAAATTAAGTTATTAAGAGATGTGTTTTCTGATGAAAAAAATAATTATATTGAAATCCGTGACTTATCTAGAGCTTTTATGTATGAGAAGCTGTGTCTTTCTCGAGCTTCTAATAGAGGAAGGAAGGTGTGCCTATCTGGAGCTTTAAAAAAAATCATTTTTGAGAAGATTGAAATTTTTTCTACTAAAATAATGAATTGTGTGAAAATTACATGATTTTTTATTATGATGTATCTGAATTTATACTAAGGTGAATGATGAGGATACCATACTTTAGTGAAAATTAGAATATTGCAATTTTGCTTAAAAATATCCAAACCCTCCTCATTCAGACTCAGATTTTTTCACATCTAAATCTTACCAACCTAAATCCATAGAAAAACCCTATAAATTTCTCATGATAAAAAAATTTCCTTGAATCACATCGGGTGGATATTTAGGAATTTATCAAGCCCAAGGTGACCCTTGTATGAGTTTGGATGAGAAAGACATTGCTGAAAAGCTGAAATTTGTGTGATCAGAGAAAATGAAAGTGAGTTAAGTGTTTTGTGTGAATGTATGAAGAAATGAAGTGGAAATATATTGAATGATATTAATTTATAACTTTAAATAATGGTTTTTAATGAGGCATGATATCTTTTGTTTCTTGGTGATAAATTGTTGGATCTCAAGGATATGTGCTTTAAAATTTTATTTGATTTGATATCGATGTTTACTTATCTAGGAGTCCAAGTTATAAGTGTGGGGGAATTGATAGAGTTAATATTTTAATTATTTTTAATATGTATTTCAATGATTTAATCCCTTACCATTAATCAATTTGATCTTATTTGCATCATTTTATGACTTTTGGTGAGTTTTTATCTTAAGTGTGAAAATTGGTTAATTCTAGACATTTAAAAATTTTATGTTTCCTCTATATTTTGAGAATAAATCTTAAAAATTTCATCCAATTCTTGTGATTCCTTTTTTAGGATGAAATTATTCGTGTTCTAAAAATAATTCTTCTAGACCCAGATCTAATTCGAACTCCAACAAGCCAAAAAAACGGTCAATGTGAACACATAATATGGTCTACAGAATAGACCATGCCTCATTCAATGAGGAATATCTCTGGATAAAGAACTATAAATTGGATTCTTCCAGCTGGGTTCGAAATACAACTTGACTAGGAAGTTTCAAATTAAATTTTATAGATAAATTATTTCATTAAGGCCGCCATTGAACCAGTCAAAGTGAGGTTGGTGGAATAGTGTTTGGAAACCTGAAAAAGCCAGGTCTAGTAATCCGTCCATAACTTCTTTCAAACTGTGCCAATTGATCTAAAATTTAAAGGGTATCTAGAAAAAACCATTACACACATCATATAATAAGGGACTATGGCATGATTCGACCATATGGTGGGAGAACTGAAGCTATCATTCTGGTGTACAGATTCTGGTGGAGAAAATTTATGTTCTTTCTTTTCATTATTTTCTTCTTCTTATTTTTGTAATGCCTTAATCTTCCCCATTCCTCCAAATTAACCTTAACATAGTGGGGTAAAAATCTGAGTGATTGGGGAAGGGTAGGTTTTATATTTATGTAATGTAGGGGTTCTTGTAATTTAGTGAATAAAAACTCTTTCTCTTTCTGCAAAGTTGTTTTCAATTTCATTTAGGGGTTTTTATTATCAAGTGAGATTGTATTTAGTTTTTGATTCCGTTATTGATTTTAGATTTGGTAAATGATCATTATATCCCTCCACTAGGTTCTGGTCTATATACGATGGAATATATCAGAGCTTAGTGGTGAAGTACTTGACGATTGTCAGTACGTGTGAGAATTGTAGTGCATATTCAAGATTGTTTTGGATAAACAAGACCCGACCGAGAATTTCCTAAATCAATTGAGGGAATTCACTAAAACTATTTCACAAAAGGAATATGAGTAAAACAAAATAAGATATTGTTAAGGTTTACTTTCACCATCACCATTTACCAAGGGAGTGATAAAAAGAAATTGTGAAATATCACTTAAATCGACTTAGCAGAAAAGGATTGAATAGAATTGAACAATGATAGCATTGTAATTAGAAAACCAACCCCAACATGATCACCCAATCCTTATCACTATTTTTAATCACATTATTTTTCAATTTGTTTTAAATATTTTACTTTATTTCTTTCTTTAGTTTTGTTGCTTTGTTTTCAAAACCAAACAATATAAAAAACAACCCCACTTCATTATCAAATTTAAAGTGACATAAGTGATTGTTGAGCGCTCCTCTCTGGAGAAAACCTAGGTTAACCACTATACTATATTTTAACTTAGTAAATAATTGCTTTTGTCACACCCCTATATAGGCATGTTTCAAGGACTCTATTAGGGTTCTATTTAAAACACCGGGTAAGGATTTTATCAGCACTTTCAAAAATCCACTGATAAAGATACATTTTATCAGTGATAAAATAACAATAACTGCTAAAATGAATCTTTATCGGTGATAGATTTTTAGCGCTGATAAAGACCTAATTCTAATAAAATAATATAAATAATTAAAAAATTTAGATTTATTAAATTATAAATAAATATTACAGGAATTACAAATATGTATTTATAAATATAATTATAAATAAATATATTTATTATATAAATATATTTATTATAATTTCATAATTATTTAAATAAATAAATATATTTATTTATAATTATAATTAAAAATAAATATTTATTAAAATATAATTATATAATTATATATATTTATACAATTAAATATAATTATATAATTATATAATTATATATATTTATTAATATATTAATATATATAATTATAAATATAATTAATATATTTATGATAATTTTATAATTATTTAAATTTATATATATTTATTTTTAATTATAAATATAAATATAAATATAAATATATATATAATTATATATATATTTATATAATTACATATAATTATATATATATATATTTATTAATATATAAATATATAAATTTATTATATAATTATATATATTTATATAATTATATATATATATTTATTAATATATAATTATATATATTTCTTCATTGCTTCATGGAGGCACTTGATCCAGCCTGGGAACTCTCTTATTATTATAAACCACACATTTCTTGCATGAACAAAGGAAAAAGATTTGACAGGTAGAAAATGTGTTTCCTTTGCGAAATCCATCAGAAGAACACCTGGAGTCTCAAAGGAGCATTCAGGTCGAGAATCCAAGAACAACAAAATATAAGACATAGGCTTCTCAGTTGTGGCTGATTTGGAAGACATGCAACAATGATTGAATCTTTGTATGTTTTCCCTGATAGGTCGGATTATACTCATTAAGGGGGAAGACCTTGGACGACTTTAGATATTATAACCAATCTTGGGAAATACTGTGGTCTATTGCACTAGAGGTTTGTCCCTATTTACCGAGGCTTTTTTCATGTCATATTCAATAAAAAGGAGGATCTTGAAAAAGCATGGAGGACTGGGAGTATCTCCCTGAAGCCAAGTATTTTTAGAGTGACCAAATGGGACCTCAACTTTAATCCCTTTAATAAAAAAATCCAATACCCAATTCTGGATTAGGATGTATGGTCTTAGCTGGGTATATTGACATCTTAAAATCCTGAATGACATTACGTCATGCTTTGACACTCTACATAAATTGGATCAGCGCACTCTTGAAGGTAGAGTTGAATACATGCCTTCATTTTGTGATTTATGCAAGATTGTGGGACACTATATAGCTAATCCAGAGTCATGTCAAACCAGTGTCCTTAGACAAGGGAAATACCTAGAAACATGTGAAGAAAAGGATAAATAGAATTCAACTTTGAAAAATGTTATTCCGACAATAAAGAGGCTAACATTGACAAGAAGAGGCACCTAAGTCTTCAAACTGCAGATCAGAATCACTCAAAAATAGATGTTGAGGTGTAAGGATAGTCTTTTGTTACTCCAGTGCAGCATGAGCTACCCCATAGACCCGTTGGTGATGTCCTGGATGGGCAGGTGAAGGGATGTAAATCATGGGATGATGTAGTGTAGGAGGCCAATGATGTCCATAGTCTTGGTAAAAATATTTCCCAGGCTGAAATTATTACCCAAGAATTTTCAGATTCTAAATTAAGATAGGAGCAACTCATTTCCTCAAGGGATCCCAAGGGTAAGGAAAAGATTGATACTGAAACTCTATGAGGAGTAATTCCAAGAACCAGGATACTGTTGGATGTCTTTCCAATGAAACTGATAGACTAGGTGATATACTTATAAAGCTAGACACTCACAAAGGGGCCCCTCACCCGACGAGAGATGAGGAAGGGAGTAGAGCTGTGGCTCCACCGAACCCTATTAAGAATAATTTTAGCCTGCATAACATCTTAATCAGATCTAATGTCAAGGAAGTCTTCCTTGAGGAATTTGGAAATGCTCATGGAGTTCTCCTTGTTGGACAAGTATTGGAGGACTTAGGTTTAGAGTAAGATCCAACCCCACCGATGATAATGATGATGAGATATGGAAGCAGCCCAAAACACGGAGGATAGATCATTATATAAGAGGTAGGGTTGGTGGTCGATCCCATAGATGAATATTATACTTACTGTGAAGTGGTTCTTCACTTGCATACTTTCCCCATCCCCCTTGTTCTTTGTGGTTATTTGATTATCAATAAATTTCATAACCATGGGTTATAACCCATGGTTTGCGCTATCTTGGTATAAATAAATATATTTAAATAATTATAATTATATTTATATAGTAATATATATTTATATATAATTATATTAAGTTACATTATAATATATATAAATATATAAATATATAAATATATAAATATATGTAATTATAAATTCAATAAATATATTTATTATAATTTTATATTTATTCAAAAAAAATATTTAAAATTATAATTATAAATATATATATTTAAAAAGTATTTATATATAATTATGAATATATATATATATATAAATATAAATATTTATATAATTATATATATACTAATTAATATATTAATATAATAAATTTGTTTATTATTTAATTATATTTATTATAATTTAATATTTATTTAAATATAAATAACTAAATATATTTATTTATAATTATATTTATAAATAAATATATTTATAAATAATTGTATATAACTATTAATATATTAATATAATTATATAAATAATAAATATATTTAATATTTAAATATTTTTACTATAATTCTATAATTATTTAAATACATATTAATTTATTTATATTTATAATTATAAATAAATATATTTATAAATATTTTTATATAATTATTAATAATTTTATATAATTATATATAAATAAATAAATAAATATATTTATATACTTATATATATATATTTAATAATATATAAGTATATAGAATTATAAATATAATAAATTTATTTATTATGATTTTATAATTATATATATATATATATATTTATTTATAATTCTAATTTTAAATAATATTTTATATATATTTATAAATATATTTACATAATTATATATAATTATATAATTATATAATTATATATATATATATATTAATATATAAATATTTAAAATTATAAATATAATAAATATATTTATTATTTAAATATATTTATTACAATTTTTTAATTATTTAAAAGCATATTTATTTATAATTTTATAAATAATTTTTTTAAACATTATATATATTTATTATTTTATAATTAACTATTTAAGTACATGCCAGAAATACATATTTACACATGTTTACAATAGATCATTTTTATTTATATAATTCTTTGAATTATTAAAATATATATATCAATATATTATATCTATATTAATTATATACATGCATTTTGTAATTAATGTATATAAATAAAAAATTATTTTTTGAATATAAATATTATAATTTTATATATAATAAATTAATATATGTAAAAATAAATATTACAAAATGAATAAATATATTTTTAACATTTTTAATGAATATATAATAGTAAATGAGTAAATAAAATTTAATAAATTACAAAAATATTAAAAAGTGAATTCGTAACATTTACACATACATATACACATGACAGACATACATATGCATACATATAAATCTATATACACACATATACATTTACAAATACACACATACATTTACACATGTACATATATTTTAAATTAATTAATATCAAAATAAATATATATTTAAATAAATATATTCATTTATATATTATATAATTATTTAAATAAAATATTAATATATTATATTTATTTTAAATATATAAACATGTTGTAATTAACATATATAAATAAACTATTAAACATTTTGACGAATATAAATTTGATAATTTTATGAATATAAGATTTATTTTTTATTAAAAGTTATATAAATCATATAAATATATATATATTTATTGTAATATAAATATTAGTTAAAAATATATAAATATTTATATATAAATTAAATTACTGACTATAACATTTATGAGTGTTAGAAAAAAGTGCTGATAAAGGTGACACTTTTATTAGCGCTAATAAATGTGGGACCTTTATCAGTGCTAGAAAAAAGAGCTGAAAAATGGTAACCTTTATCAGTTCTTTCTTTTGTACTAATGAAAGGTAACATTATCAGTGATTTTGGAAAGTGATGATAAAAGTCCCCCTTTTATCAGTGCTTTTTGTCTAGCACTGTTAAAAGCCAGTGCTACATAAGGCATAATCTGTGGTAGTGATTTTATTTATATTGTATTTAAATTTTATAATTTATAAGCTTTCAAATTCACCTACATGAAACCTAATTATGTTTCAAGTCAGTAGTTTTGAAAGTTTATAAATAATACAATAGAAATAAAATCTAAATGAAATTTGACACACTTATTGAACGTATAATAAATAATTAAAAATAACAAGCATGCCATAAAAATAATTAATGAAAAGAAATTTTAGTGGAACAATATTTTGTTGTTTTAAATCATTACATTTTTATTTAATGTTTTTTACATTCCATTCATTTTTAATTATTTTTTATATGTTCTCTCAATGTTCTAAATTTCATTTATATTTTAATTATACTATATTTTATGCTTTTTTTAATTTGTAAACATTATGTTTTTAATAAATAATGATTATTTCATGAAAATTATCTTTGTTTAATTATATTTATGAAATATTTTTTCATCAATTTTTTATATGTTTAGGCTATGTTTTTTATTTTAATTAAATTATTTTTATATTTTATATTTTATACACTTTTAAATTTACCTACTTGAAATTTAATAAGTTTTCCTATGTTTCAAGTAGTCATCTATGAAATCTTATAAAATTTAAAATATATGTAAAATATAAATTAAAACTGAAATAGTGGATAAACTTGTATTAAATGGTTGATTGTAAAACGAGTTTCATCAATTTAATAGACAAGAAATCATATAGAGGATAAAATTCACTGTTGTTTCAAATCCTTTAAGTCAATAGAAAACATATAAATAAAAGAGTATAATCACTATCAATGATGAGGTTTTGTCCCAAAATCTAGTGTGTGAATGAGACACCCTATCGAGATCGCTGACCTCTGTGCTGGGGTGGAGTATGATGAGATGGAGAGGGATCATCCTCAGCTGTTGGAACCCCATATGTTTGATTATCTGCCAGTGACTCATCAAGAGGTGGTGGCATCTGAATTTCATCTTGTGCATCTGATCCTTCCCCCACTACGTAAGTGGAATGACCTACCACCATCTGATGAGAGAACCATTAGGCCTGTGAAGGCATGATCATGAATGGTGGAGGCATGGGAAATAAACCCTTATACAAGGTCGGGTTAGATATACCCGGGGGAAAACTATTGATATCCTGATAATATAAATGGATCCCTTATCTCTTCGTGCACATATAAAATTGGCTGACGCTGGACTGCTAGAAGTGCGACCTCTGTCTGTGGAATAGGTGAGGCCTCACACACAATACGATGTGGTCTATGTAGTCGTTTTTGTGGCTTCTCAAAATCAACAGCTTCTTGAGGATGTTCCTTAGCAGGAACCTCCCATTACTAGAAGGGACATAATCTTATTGAGGTGGATGATCAAAGATAATATCATGTAGAACATGATACACTTTCACTATCCCCTACACTGCATCATGGTAAGCTGCATTTATAAACTCCCCCTCCTTTGGATCAATCATGTGGATAATATGATATAGTCAAGTATTCTATAAAGAGATTCAAAACTAATTATAAAAAAGTAAAAAAAAACTAATAGAAATTTATTAATTTACCAAATCTTGAATCCCTCTACTTTGTGGAGAAAGATATAGTATAGAATTCAGTATATACCATGGATCATACTTGAGATGCTATACAAGAGGGAGTCACATCATATGAACAACCTCAATTTGAAGCAATTCTAGTCTATCTCAGAGTTCAAGATACACTTCATGTTGTTGGAAATAGTTGACATCATTCCTCCATGTCAACTTCACTGAGTGAAGCACTGCTAACTATTTAGATTAAAAGGGAACATGTTGAACAAATCCAAACTAGCGCATGACTCATTTAGGCTGGTTCCACTCAAAAATATAAATATGAATGGGATACACTATTGTTGTGTCATTGTGAATCCCATCAGTGAAGTATGTGGATAGTTGGTCTAATAGAGCCTAGTATGGAATCCATGAAATCTGAAATGTCATGTGATATTTGTTTAATTTTTTTTACTAAAAATCAAAAAAAGAAAACATTATGAAATTGTTTAGTCAAGGAAATACTATATATACATACATCGATGGGTACTAGACTATTCAACATGAGATGATATGCACCCAAGTTGTGCCTCAATATCCTAACAATGTGGTGTGTGTGACTCCACCTGTAATGTACAACATAGAAAGTTATAAATAATAAGAAACTAAATTTAATGACTCATAGTAGAATCATAAAACAATAAATATGAGTGATCATATCAGCATCCATGTGGAGCATCAATGAACACATATATATGAAACTCCTAAAAAAAAATAGAGGAGAGGGGAGGGATGAACTCCCATGACCACATCAGAGTAAGGATGAAACATCCCTAGGGATTAGTGTAATCTGATCAGCATGACATGCATAATTATTTATAAGTATATGCTAACCATGATGATCCCTAACTATATCTCGTGACCTGATAAAAATTATCAAGTATCCCATATACATCATGTGGATGTACATACCAGCGTGATCAGTGCATAGTGTCCCTACAATGAGCCATAAGATATATGCACAGGTGTGACACATGAAAGCTTTCTCATTAGTGTCAGTGGGTAACTATGAAAAGTGCATCTCAATACAACTCATAGATATCAACCCACCATCTATAGAATAATCATCGACCAAAATGTGAATGCCTAGAAATCACTGTACAAGCTCAGGCCAGTCTCTACATCCCCCTATATAGGAAGTCCAAGTAGAACTGCCACATCCAAAATGTTGATGGTTATATATCCCTCAGGAAAGTGGAATGTGTGATTCTCAATTCTCCATCTCTCGGTTAGGGAAGCAAGTATTTGATGAGAAACCAATGTATAATCAGATAAAAAGACATTATAGAAGCCAACACAACATTGGTATGGTATACTGGTGGCTAGAGGTTGAATGTGATGATAATAGTGGGCTATATGCACTCTGATTCGTTGAACCTCATGACCTTATAGCACATCATGTGAAACATGAATATAATTCTTAGTGAGTTGAGTAGTATCCTCCATCACTTTGTATAAAATTGAAATATATATTAAGTAAGTGTAAAATATAAATATAATGCTATGGTCAATATAATGTTATGAATAGTATAATTTAAGAAATAACATGTCTATTCCCATTATACTATGAAATTTTTCTTACTACAAGAAAAGTGTGTGTCTTTATGTTTCATAAAACATATTTATAAAGTGGTATTAGATACCAAATGGTGTTATTTTACATTTATGTATGACTTATCACATTATGGTATATTTTATGGTTATTTTCTCACATGTTTTTTTATGGTGTATCCATGGATAGTTTGATAAGGATTTTTTTTCATCCCACGTGTAATTTTCATATTCCTTATAATGTGAATATGAAAGGATTATTATGAAAACCAAAGTATGATTTACAAAATGGTTTTATAATTTGAAAAAGTTTTTTAAAGGGAAGGGAATTATGTAGAAGAATGTTTTATTTATTGAAATGATGTAATGTTTAGAAATGTTTATCTTATCTATGATTGATTTAAATGGTTGTATAAATTATCAAATATTTATTATTTGATAGTAAAAGTATTTATAAATCTCATATAATTCAAAAAAATGAAGGATTTTATATTAAAACAATGTAATTAATAATATGAAAAGTCCATATTAAAGGAAATACATCATTTTGGATAAGAGTATGAACTCACTCCAGTAATGTTAGGGCATAGTTTCCTATTATGACCTTCTCGATGACATATACTACATCTGAAATGATTCCCTTATTATTTAGAATAGTCCATATCATTTTTCATCATGTTTAACTTCTGTCTCCATCGGTGTAACAACTTACTAATGACAGGTATCAATATTGACTGGTCTTCAGAAATTAGGAAATATCGAAACTCCCCAATAGGAATCCATGGTGCAACATAATAGTTAGAAATGGTGTTCATATGGTAAAATGGATTAACATATACTTCCCATGATATTTTCACGTAGTCACATGCTATAATTTCGTGTGCGAATGGATACCACAATGTCTGGAACATTCTATAATGACAATGACTTGCTTCCAGTAATACCACTAAGACTCAACTGCTACTACCTATAATGGGTTCTGGACACTCTCACAATTAAAATAGAGAGTCTTCTCGAAGAAAAAGGAAGACTTGATAAGAATAACCTTCTTTAATTTTCTTTTCAATATCTCGATGAATGTTTCGTTCATACCTTATCCCCTACTTAATCCTGTTCACATTCTATTTTTCTCTTTCATATAAGTACAAGAAAAAATCATAAAATGTCTCCAGAACAAGTCCAGATATACGTAACTTTAAAATCCCCTTGAAGATTAAATTGATTCACTCCAAATTGTTTTTGGCCATGTGTCTATACCTATTCCCCAATCATATACCAATGTCCATTTTTCTTTTGGAATCTGTATCATATAATCATACACTCCTTGATTTTCCCTACGAATTTCTTCTAAGAGTCATTCAAAACTTCATTGATATAACTCATATGATACATGAAAGTGATCATATTTCAAATAAATTAATTTTATCATTACATTTAAATAGTACAAAATAATAAAGAGATTGTATAACAAGCCTCATGATTGACTTATTCAAGGTTCATCATGGAATGTTTTTCACGCATTTCTAGAAATATGTCTGATGTAGTACCAATGATGTGAATTCAATGGCCTATATGTAATATGATCTACAATTATTTCATTTTTTATTTCCCAATGATGATAAGATATCAAACAGAAACCTTGAATGTGTGCGAAATGGTTTCTCGTACATGCTAAAAACCAATACAAAGATTTGTAATTTTCCTTCTCTACAATGAAAATTTAAGTGGAATAGGTGAATGGTTTCCATATTAGTTTTTCATAATAAATAATACTTCTATATAGAAACATTCCATCAATTTATAGGAATTGTTTATAGAAAATAAATGTGTAAATACAAGGAAGGAATGCCTAGAAAAACCGATGAAATTTTACATGAGATGGATCATGTCAGTTATCTTAAGACACATGTTCATTTATATCAAGATGGAGGAAAACTTGGTCATTGTGTCTCACTATAGATAGAAATTTTAGTAACACCTGATATGAGTCATCCCAATCACCATCGACCTTTACAATTTCCTTTTTTCCCGCCATCGATTCCTTATTATAGGAAATCTTATAACCAAAATATTATTGTATCCTATCCTACATAAGGTATGAACGCACATCTTGGAAGGTCCTAATCATATCAATGATAATAGATGACACAATTTCAAAATCCAATGATGTATGATCTTGTGTTAGGTTTGGTTAAACACATGTTTGAGTAGACTTAATCATATAAATTCTCCAACTTCCAATTTCAATGTCAGGAATCACCCTAAATAAGAATCTAAAATCTTCACCATATTTGTCACACCGTATGATTTATTTTTTATAGATTAACTCTAAAACTAAATATCTTAAATTTCTATCAATATGAAATCTTTTTATTATGTTTTTCATTTCATATTTACTTGGAAAATTTCATCCAATATATAATGTTTTGTCCATCCCACTAAATATACCCTCTAAAACTATAGGAAACTTAGTTATTGGTGTGATAACTATTGGTTACAGGCATAACATAAGCATGAAGAGGTAGGATATATATTAAAATTTATTTTAATAATCATTTCTTAAAACCAAGAGTGAGGATCTTGCACATTAAATTTATAAATAATTTATTTACTATTTGAAGAAATAAATACCCGAGCCTAGGAACTTTATTTGTTGGTGAATTTTGATCATCTAAAAAGACCATTTCAAATTAAATTTTTTATACTTTGAGGATCTAAGGATAGAATCCCTATAGCGTCTATCTACATGTGCTCCTATGATCTCTGAGAAACACCACTCGATCTCTGAGTGCTAGCGTGGTGACTTGAATTTCTTGCGTCGTTCGTTCTTGATCTCTCTTTCTTTGGTCTTGAAGAAATCCATTACACACTTCTTGTTCTTAAGAGGGAGAGAGGAGGAAGAGTTGAGAGAGAATTAATTGTGTGAAACAATTCTCTATTCTAAATTTTTGGATGCTCTATACAATAGACATACATATCTATTTATAGAGTTAGGATTTAAGTTAAAATATAATTTAATTGCATAACAACCATTAAATAACATTTATTACCTCTAATAAAACCCATACCACATAATAATAATTATATTATTTTTATTTTTTGGTGTATGTGAACTTATGAAATAAAAAATATTATGTAACGATCTTTTTAATTAATATTTTCACCAAACTCGGTCTTGGTCCGTTCGAACTCCTCTAGCATTTATTGAACAACCGAATGAATATTTCATTCATAAATAAATATTTTATTCAAAATCTAGTGAATAATTTTTTATTAAAATATTATATAAATAAAATAAATATTTTACTCATAAGTCGGTGAATAAATATTTATTTGATTTATGGGATCAATATGACTTGAATAAAATTATTCCCAGGACTTGATAATAATATTTATTCCATTAATTAAACTTAAATAAAATTTAATCAAGATAAAAAAACACAGAGTGTGTGACCCTCTAGGATTATTTCCCATTGGAATTAGGAGGGCTTGCCTAAAGTCTAATATTATTGTCTAGCAATGGGTCATAGATCCCAAGAGAAAGATAATAATGTCGCAACGTCGAAAACCACATATGAACACTAAATGTATAATATAAACCCTTTATCATAATATCTCATTAATTAGGTTACACATACATTTCACCAACCTATATACTCGATATGTATTTCTTTGACTATCTAAAACAAACACATCGTTACACAATGGCCATGAAATTTAATGCGACGGTTATATTCCAATCAAAGGGCTGAGATATCAGCTTCCATAAATATGGATGGGATAAATCCTTCCTAAAATTAATCATTAATAACATGTCACTCATGATGTACCCAATGTATTCAACTTCTCCATGAACTATTATCATCATTGTTTAAAAAATACATTTAATTATGTGAGTTGAAACATGAATTAATAATAATATTAAAGTCTAAGGACCATCACACATGCTCGTAGATAGGAATATCCGATGACACCAAAACATTTGGAATTACTACTAACGAGTCTACTCTCATAATTTCCTATCCTAGAGATTACCAAGTGCGAACATCATGATAAGAAGCCTCATCTTCTTGCAAGTAATCACATCTAACATTCTATGTACTATGTGTCCCATCATAGTACGTTATCTAGCCGAAGAACATTATTTGAGAATATCATCATAACATATAAAGGTTCTCATCAGAGAGGGAACTGTTATGAAATTATCAATGCGATGTATACTCTAGGACATTGTTACATTAGAGTTATGTAGAATAATAAAAAATATTTAATAAGAAAATTTATTAATATTCAATACATCGAATATAAATGTAATCAAAGTACATACAGTTTTTACTAGGACACTAACTCAAAAAAACTCCCACTTGGAATAGAGACTACTACTTATGACCTTCAGTCCACTAGACCTCACATGAAAGTCATGTTTATTCTGAGTAAAGGCATTAGTCAAGGGGTTTACCATGTTGTTTATGTACAAATACTCCTCATTACAACTTCACCTCTCCAAGAAAAATCCCCCAAGAGATGATACTTCCAAAGTATGCTCTTCATCTGCTGATGTGAGATTGGTTCTTTTGCAAGAGTCACCACTGTAATATTACCATAATAGAGAGTGATATGATATTTACTCCTAAATACCACATCATGCTCTTGGATGAGGCTATGAATCCATACCGCTTCTTTAGCTGCCTCAGAATATTCAATATACTCAAACTCTACTATATAATCTGCAACCACAAACTACTTTGAGCTCTTCCAGCTCACATCACCTTCATTCAAAGTGATGATGTATCCCATTTGTGACTTCATGTTATCTTGGTCAGTTTGAAAACTATCATCTTCATATCCTATGATGAATAGTTCCTTATCTCCTTTATAAACCAGGTACATATCCTTAGTAAACCTCATATACTTAAGGATAGTATTAATTACCATACAATGTTGGTCATCTAGACCAGTTTGATATCATCCTACCACAATTAATGTATAGGAAACATCTAGACTAGTACATAGCATGACATACATGACTGACCCAATAGTTGATATGTATGGAATCCTTATCATTATTTTTCTTTCCTCATGTGTTTTAGGACACATTTTCTAGGAAATATGAATGCCATGTGATATTGGTAACAATACCATATTATATTGTTTCATACTGAATCTCTTCAGTATATTTTCAATGTATTTACTTTGACTTAGTCCTAGAAACCTCTTGGATCTATCATGATGGATCTTGATACCAAGAATATATGCTGCCTCGCCCAATTACTTCATAGAGAATCATTTATTCAACTATACCTTAATAGACTGTAAGACTAGTATTCCGTTTCTAATGAGTAATATGTCATCAACATACACTATTAAGAAAATGAATACACTCCCACTAAACCATTTATATATACACGGATCGTATTCATTATTTCTAAAACAAAATTAAATTATATATTCATCAAAATGAATCTTCCATGACCTAGATGCTTTCTTTAATCAATAAATGGATCTTTTCAACTTGCATACCATGTTGTAATCCTTTGAAGTTAAAAACCCTGCATGTTGTGTCATATATACATCTTCATGAAGGTTACTATTAAGAAATGTTATTTTGAAATCCATTTTCCAAATCTCATAATAATGGAATTCCACAATGGAAAGTATAATTAAAATGGATTTCAGCATTGCAACTGGTGAAAAGGTTTCATCATAGTCAATGCCTTGATTATATTTAAACCCTTTTGTAATGAGTCGTAACTTATAAGTACTGACTTGTCCTTCCACATCTAGTTTCTTCTTAAATAACCATTTTCAACCAATATTATTTACATCTACTGGAGGGTATATGAAAATAAAAACTTTTTTTTAGTACATGGAATCCATTTCAAAATTCATGACTTCTTTCCACTTGGAAAAATATATGATACTTACTTCCTCCTTGTAGGTTAGAGGATCATTATTATCAACTAATAATGAGTCACCATCCTTGGTGACTATAAAACCAAACCATTCTGGTTCTCTAACTTTTCTATTACTTCTACACAATAATTATTTATTTGGAATAATTTCTTCTTCTATGGGGAATTGTAGAATTTTTTCCTATGCCAACTATTGTGTATCTTGAGCCCAGAATTCATCAAAGTATATCTTTATCCCACTATATCTTTTAGATATATGATCCTCCTGAAGAAATGTGGGACATTTATCAACCAAAACCTTTTTTATGAAGGATTGTATAGGTAGTATCACTTTGTTTCATTGGGATATCCTATATAGATACAATTTATGCCTTGAAGTGAAAGATTGTTACCTTAAGAGGACATAAAAAATGCTTCACAACCCCACACATGCATGTAAGACAACACAAGTTTCTTTCTATTACATAATTGGTATGTATACTGTCTGTTGATTTAGTTAACACCCAGTTTAGTTGTATGTAGCTGTTTCTAATGCGTATCCCCAAAAGGAAAATGGAATACTCGCATGACTCATCATTGATCTCACCATGTCCAACAAGGTGCAGTTACTACTTTCTCTTACACCATTCAATTGAGGTTTATTAGGAGGATTTATTTGAGATAAAATCTCAGACTCCCATAAATAATCAATGAATTCTTTATTAAGATATTCTCCACCACAGTCTGAGTGAAGTTTCTTAATATTCTTACCAAATTCATTCTCAACTTCATTCTTATATCCATTGAAATTATCAAAAGATTTTTACTTATACATCGTTAATTATAAATATCCATATCTACTAAAATCATCAGTTTAAGTTATGAAGTATGAGTACCCACCCCTTGCTTCAACAAGAAATGGTCTACACACATCAGTATGAACTAATTCAAGAATATTTTTATCCCTTTAACCTTTACCATTAACTGAGGATTTGGTCATTTTCCTTGTAAATACGCGTGACATACAACAAGTGGTTTTATTTTAAAAGAATCTAAATATAAATCTTGATGTAATTTAGTCAATAACTTTTCATTTACATGACCTAGTCGATGATTCCAAAGTTGGGTGTGGTATAAGTCATGTGATGTAACTTCTTTATCAATTGTCATTATTTTGTTCATGTAATCTAACTCACAAAGACTATTATTTAAATTTTCATTACCATAAAAAATTCCATCCTTATAAAAGAAGCAACATTTATTCCCAAGTTTTAAAATAAATCCATCAGTATCAAGTCTGGATACAAAAAATAATGTTTTTGGAAACAAAGGGCACATAATAAAAAACCTTTAAAACCAAGATCATTCCATTTGGCAACGTGATGTGGTAGTCTTTGATAGATATAGTAGAAAGTTTATCTCCTTTGGATACTCAAATATATACCTCTCCTTGGTCAATATTTTTGAATCGACTTGGTTCCTATATTTGAATACATATGTGAGCACCAAAATCTATATCTAATACCCAATTTTTAGAAATAGATAAATTGTAATTAATAACAAACACACCTGAAGATTCCCCTTGCTTCTTTGGATGGGTGTAGTTTTCCTTCTAGTGACCCTTCTTTCCACATGCGAAATAGACAACATCATATTTATAATGACCCAAAGTTTGGAGTACATGGACATTACAATACTTTTGTGGAATACTTATAACAAAAACAAACACTCAAGGACCGTAATAGTTTAGTGTCTTTGGAAACTTGGAATATAAACTTCTAATAATGTTGAAAGATCTTGAACATCTCCCATAATGATCTTCCCCTTTTTTGTTTCCTTACCTAAAACCTTTCTTTTAATCCTGGGGGAAAATAAAACATAAAAAGGGCGAGCTCAAATGCTCAGTAAGGGTATGCATGGAGAAAATAAAACAAACCATGAACATAATGTTTAAACATAAAGATCTTGAGCAATGACATAAAACATGGCAGTACGTAAGGCATAGATCATAATGGAACATAAATCATGATAAAATAGAATGGGAATAAAACTTTTAATTATGGAAAAACATTAAGAACATGATTTGATTTCCATAGTAGCCAAGGCATTGCTGCCAAGACCATCTTAGTGGACAAAGTACCTTACTGAACCGGGTTTACTTGCCGTTCCAGCCCTGTATTACTGAACCTGATTTACTTGTCGTTCCATCCATGTCTATATCATGAGATATAAATCTTTACCCAATGCATTGGAGGGAGATATAGGTCCCACCCATCTCATAATTAAATCATTCTTACGTGTGCCACAACATAAACATAAATCATTCATCATAACCCAAAGAATAAAATGGGTTTCATAAACATCATCCCATAATAACATAATCCATATAAAACAAATGGATATCATTTAATCATAAGAAAAATGAAACCATGTAAATCATATAGACATTATACTTGAAACATAATCATACTAAATAATGTCATCTTAGATGGAAAATAGTTTTGAAAAAACACTTGAAATGAATTCTTGAGGAAAATATCCTTTCTTATTCAAAATCATTTTCTTTTCACAAAATGCGAGGAAATTTTAAAAGAAAAGTATTTTTTTGAAAATAGTCATGAAATTTTGTAGAGGAAACTTCATTGAAATAAGTCGTTATGAAACCGTAAAAATCCATTCACGCCGTATAAGTTAAAAAACATTCTTCTCGTACTTTTTTCTGGAAAAGTAAAAAAGTACCTCGTATGGTAAACAAAAGAAAGATTCCTTACATACCATGTAGTAGAAGTAAAAAATGGGTAAAAAGGACTTTAAACATACATGAAACCATTTCTAGAAAACAGGGACATGGATGATAAATATAACCCCAGTAAATACTTACGAATAAACAATCTCGGATAAAAACGAGATTGGAAAAGTTATCCCTTACCTTATGTCTGATATGCATCGTATGTATCCGAACCTCCTGTATAATGATTTAAATAATGTCATTGACTTATTACAGAATCATATTCATTGTTATGATATCATATATGGTTCACTTATGACTTTATATTACCCTTTCTTTTGTAAATTCCATGTTAAAGCACCGTTTTGGGTAAAATCGTTTCATTTATCATACGTGTTTGACTTGTTGTTCTTGATATTATTACTTATATCATGATTTAATTAATTCCAGAATGTAAAACATGATTTATATATAATATATATTCAGCATATAAATATATATGATAGATCGATAAATGGAATGAAATACACCGTTCATGGAGACAGTAGGCCGTACGTACGCATGAACGCTGTTTTCATTTCCTTATTGAATTGAATGGAATTAAGTAAATGAAACATATATGTACATAAATACAGTATCATTATTATGTAATATCTTTCATGATTATTTATTATATATATACTTTATAATTATACTTGAATGGTTAATCCTGGAAAATGAATCTCATCGCGTTCGTGGAGACGGTAGTCCGTACGTACGCACGAGCGATGATATCATTCCCATAATTATTTAATAGAATTGGAGTGGATGATATAATATCTCAGAATAAGTATGATGTTATAATAACCATATATAGTTATTATTCACAACATTATACCCATCCAAGTAAGGTGGTGGTGGAAAAACAGATTACACCACGGCGTGGAGACCGTATTCTGTACGTACGCACGCGCGGTGATTTCGTTTTCCGTAGGATGTATAGAAGGTGAAATGGGTTTTTTTCATATTTATAATAACATATCAGTATATTAGTGATACTTATTTTATTACTTTATAATGAAGCAACTAAATAAGAAGAATTTGAAGAAGAATGAAACATGAAAGAATCGGTAGAAGAGATTACCTCTTCTTCGACGCACCTCCTTTAAGAATCTTCTTAGGGCACTAGGGTTGGTATTTTGAGAATACCAAAACCTCTATGATATAACTATATATGCTGAGAAGTGTAATTGTCAGGGTTTTTCTGATCTTCAAGGCTCAAATGGGTGTGAAGAGAAGTGGGAAGGGGTGCCCTTTTTATAAGGGAGGAGAGGGGCACCTTTGGAAACATAAGAAATATTAATTTACAATAAATTCAACCCCACTTAAAAACCACAAAAAATGAATCAAATACGAATATTAGATGCTATAGGGTTGTAATATCATCAGCCAATAAAATTTAGACATGTTGGGAATTTAATTTAAACATTATCAACTTGATTTATCCTTATTTAATCTATTTAATTTTATTTGTGGTAATAAGATTCTAATTTTAAAATTGTTATAAATAATTACTTATGTGTTGTGAATTGTCCAAAGTTGGATAATGTATGATATTTTAGACCATATAAATTTTAATTTATAATTTTTAAATATTTTGGTGATTTTTAAACAATTTTATATTATGTTATTTTTATAAAATAACAATAGTGTCAATTTTGACACTATTCATTTATTTGAATTTAAATAAAATCCACACAGAGGATATGTTCGAAATAAAATATTTAATAGATTTATAACATGTCATATATATCTATAAAAATCTTGGATCACATTAAATAGTTCATATAATATTTATTTTAATATTTTTAAAACCATTTATTTGATATTTCTCTTAATAAAATAATTACTACATCATTTTTGTATAATTATTTAATATACTTATTTGTTGCATAAAAATTAAAAATAAAATACTATGATAAATATAAATCTCATATATTTGATAATAATACTTTTACTAGAATTTATCATCTTAAAATCACAACATGTAAATTGTTATATTTATTAAATTATGAAGGTGACAACTTTGGAATCATTTAAAATAAAATAATATAAGTTTCATAATCGCCTTTATAAGGATCCAAATGGTCAAAAATTAGGGAAGTGGATGATTAGGGTTTATATATACACTACCAATAAGTTTAGTTTAGATTTTTGGGCCTTTTTATATGTATTACTATTTCAATAAAAACTACATTATTGATTTTTCACTAAATAAATAATTTCTGCATCATTAATGTATAAGATAATAAGATAATTAAATAACTCTTAAAAAATAAAAATAAATTACCATGATAAAGAAAAACATTTTATATTTCAAATGAGTATTTATAACCAAATTTATATTCTGTATAACCTTATATTAAAAATACTTTAATTATTAAAGTTTGAGTGAGACATATTTCACTTTCCTTTAAATAAAATAAACTAAAGGTATTAATAAAATACAAGCGGGTTCCATTAGATTCAATTTCTACCCAAGTATAATTTAGGGCGAAATATAATCATCCAATTATATTAATACAAGTTTTAGGGTAATTTTATAATATTATATTTACCCTTAATTACCCGATTTACCTTTAACTGTGGTAAATAAAATTTACCATAATTACTATTCATAATGCCTAAAAATAAAAAATAACTTATTAACATAATTTGGACATAATGATTCTAAATATGGAATAAATTTTTCCAAATTCAAATCACAGAAGTTGCAGAAATTAATTTAAAATTAATCCCGCTGTTAAAAAAATGAGTTTTAAAAGTTAGAACATTGCAAAAGATTGAAATTATTTTATTTATGAATTCAATTTAAAATCAATGCTAATGAAATAAATTATATTAAATGGTAAAAATATATTCTATTAATACTTTAAAACTATTCAATATTATAATTTAACCTTATAAATTATTATGATGAAAAAAGTTGTTTTTAATTAAAATATATCGTGTTTTTACTATTCATTAAAATATAAAAGTTTTCAGAATAATATGAAAAATTTATCCAAAGTAAATTTTAACATCCTAATTCCAAAGAAGAATTTTATTTTTTGAAATTGAACTTATAAACATTTCAAAAACTAGATTTAATGTGGGTGCGCCATCAAAAGGTGACAAAACTGCATTTTTTAAAAAATACTTATTTTACCTGAAAAATTTATTTTGTTCTCATACCATGTTTTAGAAAATGTGTAAGATGAATAATAATGTTATAAAATTCAAAATGTAGTTAATACTGTTCATAACAGCTAGTACATAATAATATTATAACAATATATCGTTGTTTAGTGAGACACAGTATTGCGTACTACACACGCTATCGAGGAAGGTCGCGATTGCGTGTAATGCAAGCGAAGAATAGTGTTTGTGTATAATATAAGCTAATACGGTGTTGCGTATATTACAAGATAATTTTGGTGTAACGTACAACACAAGAAATCAATGAAATTAAAAGAATAATTTTCATAAAATCTCAGGGTGTTACATTTTACCCCCCTTAAAATGAATTCCACCCTCGAAATTCATCGGGGTTATAAATGGTTTACTACTTGAAAGTTTCTTTAACAGAAACCCACATCTTAAAAAGGAATACCAAAACTGAACTTTAAAAATCTAAATTATGAAACGTAATGGTTACCCAAATTAACCAATCACTGGGTTTCCACATAGGAGAATATAGGTGAAAATATGGATATGGAAGAGAAATATAACCATTAAGTTCTGATGGAGAGTAGTAGAGAACATGGCTATGAAAAATCCAACAATCACAAAGCCATAAATTTGTGATAATCTAAGGTACCATCTGATTCATCGGATATGAGGACATTAGGACAACATTTTTGGTTTTCAAGATCATTTCCCTAAAGTTGAAGAATAATTAAAAGAAATAATTACTTGATTTTGGTACAATATCACTGTTATTTGTGCCTTGAACAATTTACACATAATATCTTAATGAAATGAAGTTGAATTTGTCTTCCGTGAAGTGTTAGCAAATCATGCGATAGAATGATGGGTCATTCCATCTGTCTCAAACAAAAGGTTAGCAAAAGTTATCAAATATACATAAGTCCATCTATGGCGAGGTTAATCGTATATGATTCTAAAAATGGACTTATACTTCATCTATCATACCGCTTAATATAATTAAACTAATTTCTACTAACTAGAGACTTCCTATAGGCCAGTGGTAGGCGATAAAGGCCTGTCACACTTCGGTTGTGGGTTCGATTCCCGCAGCCTTGTCTGACGCGACGGGTTGTCTCCCATCCTGTAGGTTGTACTTTTTCTAAAACTACATTATTATAACATTCCATAAATAATATAGAAAAAAGTTCTAGCCTTAAAAAATACTAACTTGTGTCCAACATAATCCATTCCAATCTTTAGGCTTATCCAAAATACTTCTGTCCAAGCTCATAGTATAAAGAAAACAGTTACTAGAAATGTCATCTGCCGAGCATGTGAATACCATCATTTATCCCCCATATATCATACAATATATCTTGTTGGTCACATTACAAAAATGTGAATACCTTAATCATGTATTCTCTTGAAATAACCATTGAACCTTAGTGAAAACATGAATGCTGTCAAAAGTTAACTCTTTCCACATACCAAAATCCCAAAATTTCGATATACTCAAACCATGATATCACTTTGTCCTTATATAAGTCATTAGCTCATGAATACTATCAAACATATTATTTTATCCTTATCCATTCATTATTTTCATATACTCTTATTTACAAAAGTATTTCAGTATAATTATTGAAAACCAGAATAAACCAATACATGGGTATTCCAATATTCCACAATATTATAAATTAGATTCCATGATACTATTTTGAAATCCCATTACATAAACAATTAATCATTACACAACATCATTTTCATACTCAACATCAAAAATAGATATCGCATGTGACTTCCCTTTGTCCTTTTCCTTAAGAGGTTTTTTATGTCGATCATCATTAACCCTTGGATTAGGGAATTGATTAGCATAATGACCCATTTCCTTGCACGTGAAGCATTGAAGTGTTGGTGGAGCATTCTCTGTAGTCTTTTCTCTATTCACATCATTAGCTACATTTTTCCCATTACTTCGACAATCAACTTCTCGATGACCTTCTTTTCCACACTTAAAACATTTTCTAGTCCCTTTAAGACAATCTCTACCATGCTTCTTTCCACACTTTGAGCATAAAGAAAAATTCATCTTCTTTTCACAATTATTATGAGATTTCTCCTTGAACTCCATCTTTCGTTTCTTGTCAAAACCATGAGATGGATATGTAACACTAACTTCCAGTTCTACCTTGATAGCACAACACACAATTTCTTCATAGCTACTGAAGTATCTTATAGCTAATTCCCTTCGGAGACTTGGTTTTAAGCCACTGAAGAATCGATCAACTTTAATTTCAGGTTGGATGATAAATCCAGATGCATACCTTGCAAGCCTTGTAAAATTTTCCTCGTATATAACAAAAGATTTATCATCCTTTTGCTTAAGCTCAAGGAACTACTTTTCCATCTTTGTTTGAAGAATACGAGGGAAGTACTTATTGAAAAATAAGTTCTTGAACTCGTCCCATTACATGGATTCAATTTCACCTCGGGGCCTTGTATTCTTAATTAGAGTCCACCACTAGTCTGCTTCACCTTCTAAACGGTAAACAACCAGAATGACTTTTTCATGTTCTGAACATTGAAGTATGGAAAATATCTTTTCAATGGTACTGATCCATTGTTCAGCAACAAGTGGATCAGAAGACCCACTAAAAGAAGGTGGACGTTGCCTCATGAAGGACTCAATAGAATATTGTTCCCTTCTCTGCTTATTCAGAAGTCCAGAATGATTCGTAGCTTGTGTAAGTATAAAAATAAGATTTTTCACTCCATATCCCATAACATTGGTTTTTTCAGGAGGAAAATCATTGCATTGTCCATTACATTGATCAACACAGTTCCTTCAGGTTCCAGCCATCGTCTAAAACCCAAAAAGAATAGTGTGAGAGGCAAAAATCTTGTTTGGAAAACAATATAATAAAGGGGGAGTACCTTCAATATCTAACATCTTATGTTTAATTCTATTATCGTTACCATAATTCTAGGACTATAACCTATACTTATACTTAACCTTAGGGACATACCTAGACATACCTTAGAAATATCTCTAGGGATCTCACTAAAGTTTTCGCATCCTAGTTTCCAAAGGTTGACTAAACCTTTCCTATGATACCAACTATAACAACCCAAAGCTTTACGTACATGGAAATTACAATACTTTTGCGGAATACATATAACAAAAACAAACACTCAAGGACCGTAATAGTTTAGTGTCTTTGGAAACTTGGAATATAAACGTCTAATCATGTTGAAAGATCTTCAACATCTCCCATAATGATCTTCCCCTTTTTGTTTCCTTACCTAAAACCTTTATTTTAATCCTGGGGGAAAAGAAAACATAAAAAGGGTGAGCTCAAATGCTCCATAAGGATAATCATGGAGAAAATAAAACAAACCATGAACATAATGTTTAAACATCAAGATCTTGAGCAATGACATAAAACATGGAAGTACGTAAGGAATAGATCATAACAGAACATCAATCATGATAAAATAGCATGGGAATAAAACTTGTAATTGTGGAAAAACATCAATCACATGATATTATTTCCTTAGTATCCAAGACATTGCTGCCAAGACCATCTTAGTGGACAAAGTCCTTTAATGAGCCGGGTTTACTTTCCGTTCCAGCCCTGTATTACTGAACCAGATTTACTTGGCGTTCCATCCATGTCTATCTCATGAGATATAAATATTTACCCAATACATTGGAGGTAGATATAGTTCCCACCTATCTCATAATTAAATCATTCTTACGTGTGCCACAACATAAACATAAATCATTCATCATAACCCAAAGAATAAAATTGGTTTCATAAACATCATCTCATCATAACATAATCCATATAAAACAAATGGATATCATTTCATCATAAAAAAATGAAACCATGTAAATCATAGAGACATTATACTTGAAACATAATCATACTAAATAATGTCATCTTAGATGGAAAATAGTTTTGACAAAACACTTGAAATAAATTCTTGAGGAAAATATCCTTCTTCTTCAAAATCATTTTCTTTTCACAAAATTCCTTGAAATTTTAATAGAAAAGGATTTTGTTGAAAATAATCATGAAAATTTTTAGAGGAAACTTCATTGAAATAAGTTGTTATGAAATCGTAAAAATCCATTCACGCCGTATAAGTTAAAAAAAAACATTCTTCTCGTACTTTTGCTGGAAAAGTCAAAAAGTACCTCGTATGGTAAGCAAAAGAAAGATTCCTTACATACCATGTAGTAAAAGTAAAAAATGGGTAAAAATGACTTTAAACATACATGAAACCATTTTTAGAAAACAAGGACATGGATTATAAATATAACCCCAGTAAATAATTATGAATAAACAATCTCGGATAAAAACGAGATTGGAAAAGTTATCCCTTACCTTTTGTCTGATATGATTCGTATGTATCCAAAACTTCTGTATAATGATTTAAATAATGTCATTGACTTATTACAGAATCATATTCATTGTTTTGATATCATATATGGTTCACTTATGACTTTATATTACCCTTTCTTTTGTAAATTCCATGTTAAAGCACCGTTTTGGGTAAAATCGTTTCATTTATCGTACGTGTTTCGACTTGTTGTTCTTGATATTATTACTTATATCCTGATTTAATTAATTCTAGAATTTAAAAAATTATTTGTATATAATATATATTCAGCATATAAATATAAATGATAGATCGATAAATGGAATGAAATACACCGTTCATGGAGACGGTAGGTCATACGTACGCATGAACGCTGTTTTCGTTTCCTTATTGAATTGAATGGAATTAAGTAAATGAAACATATATGTACATAAATACAGTATCATTATTATGTAATATATTTCATGATTATTTATTATATATATACTTTATAATTATACTTGAATGGTTAATCATGGAAAATGAATCTCATCACGTTCGTGGAGACGGTAGTCCGTACGTACGCACGAGCGATGATATCGTTCCCATAATTATTTAATAGAATTGGAGTGGATGATATAATATCTCAGAATCAGTATGATGTTATAATAACCATATATAGTTATTCTTTACACCATTATACCCATCCAAGTAAGGTGGTGGTGGAAAAACAGATTACACCACGGCGTGGAGACGATATTCCGTACGTACACACGCGCAATGATTTCATTTTCTATAGGATGGATAGAAGGTGAAATGGGGTTGTTTCATATTTATAATAACATATAATTATATTAGTGATACTTATGTTATTACTTTATAATTAAACAACTAAATAATAAGAAGTTGAAGAAGAAAGAAACTTGAAATAATCGGTAGAAGAGATTACCTCTTCTTCGACGCATCTCCTTTAAAATTCTTCTTAGGGCACTAGGGTTGGTATTTTGAGAATACCAGAACCTATATGATATAAATAGATAGGTTTAGAAGAGTAATTGGCATGTTTTGGCCGAGATTCAAGGCTCAAATGGGTGTGAAGAGAAATGGGAAGGGGTGCCCTTTTTATAAGGGAGGAGAGGGGCACCTTTGGAAACATAAGAAATATTAATTTATATTAAATTCAAACCCACTTAAAAACCTCCAAAAATGACTCAAATACAAATATTAGATGATATAGGGTTGTAATATCATCAACCAATAAACATTATACATGTTGGGAATTTATTTTAAACATTATCAACTTGATTTATCCTTATTTAATCTATTTAATTTTATTTGTGGGAATAAGATTCTAATTTTTAAATTATTATAAATAATTACTTATGTGTTTTTAATTTTCCAAAATTGGATAATTTATGACATTTTAGACCATATAAATTTTAATTTATAATTTTTAAATATTTTTGTGATTTTTAAACAATTTTATATTATGTTATTTTTATAAAATAACAATAGTGTCAATTTTGACACTATTCATTTATTTGAATTTAAATAAAATCCACACAGAAGATATGTTTGAACTAAAATATTTAATAGATTCATAACATGTCATATATATCTATAAAAGTCGTGTATCACTTTAAATAGTTCATATAATATTTATTTTAATATTTTTAAAACCATTTCTTTGATATTTATCTTAATAAAATAATTACTACATCGTTTTTGTATAATTATTTAATATACATATTTTTTGCATGAAAAATAAAAATAAAATACTATGATGAAGATAAATCTCATAGACTTAATAATAATACTTTTACTCGAATTTATCATCTTAAAATCACAACATGTAAATTGTTATATTTATTAAATTAGGAAGGTGACAACTTTGGAATCATTTACAATAAAATAATATAAGTGTCATAATCGCCTTTATAAGGATAAAAATGGTCAAACATTCGTCCAGTGGATGATTAGGGTTTATATATACACTACCAATAAGTTTTTTTCAGATTTTTGGGCCTTTTGATATGTATTACTATTTCAATAAAAACTATATTATAGATTTTTCACTAAATAAATAATTTCTGCATCATTAATGTATAAGATAATAAGGTAATTAAATAACTCTTAAATATTAAAAATAAATTACCATGATAAATAAAAACATTTTATCTTTAAAATGAGTACTTATAACTGAATTTATTTTCTTTATAACCTTATATTAAAAATACTTTAATTATTAAAGTTTGAGTGAGACATATTTCACTTTCCTTTAAATAAAATAAACTAAAGGTCTTAATAAAATACAAGTGGGTTCCATTAGATTCAATTTCTACCCAAGTATGATTTAGGGAAAAATATAATCATCCAATTATATTAAGACAAGTGTTATGGTAATTTTATAATATTATATTTACCCTTAATTACCCGATTTACCTTTAACTATGGTAAATAAAATTTACCATAGTTACTATTCATAATCCCTAAAAATAAAAAGTAGCTTATTAACATAATTTGGAAATAGTGATTCCAAATATGGAATCCATTTTTCCAAATTCAAATCACAGAAGTTGAAGAAATTAATTTAAAAATAATCTCGCTGTTAAGAAATTTTTTTTTAAAAGTTAAAACATTGCAAAAGATTGAAATTATTTTACTTATGAATTAAATGTAAAATAAATGATAATAAAATACATTATATTAAATGGTAAAAATATATTCTATTAATAATTTAAAACTATTCAATATTATAATTTATCCATATAAATTATTATGATGAAAAAAGTTGTATTTAATTAAAATATAGCGTGTTTTTACTATTCATTAAAATATGAAAGTTATCAGAATAATATGAAAAATTTATCCAAAGTAAATTTTCATATCCTGATTCCAAAGAATAATTTTATTTTGTCAAATTGAACTTATAAACATGTCAAAAACTAGATTTAATGTGGGTGCGCCATCAAAAGGCAACAAAACTGCATTTTTTGAAAAATACTTATTTTACCTGAAAAATTTATTTTGTTCTCATAGCATGCTTTAGAAAATGTGTAAGATGAATAATAGTGTTATAAAATTTAAAATTTAGTTAATACTATTCATAACGTCTAGTCCATAATAATATTATAACAATATATCGTTGTTTAGTGAAACCCAGTATTGCGTACTACACACGCTATCGAGAAAGGTCACGACTGCATGTAACCCAAGCCAAGAATAGTGTTTGCGTATAATATAAGATAATACGGTGTTGTGTATAGCACAAGATAATTTTGGTGTAACGTACAACACAAGAAATAAATGAAATTAAAAGAATATTTTTCATAAAATCTCGGGGTGTTACAATATTCCCTTTCTTTCTCCTTTATAATCCGCTTCTTGGAAGGATGCAAATAAGATTTGGGATTAAATATATTTATTTTCCCTTTCTGTTTTCTCAAAATAAGGACATAATGTTTTTCATTCTTTGTATCCTTATATTCTCGGTGAATAAGATTAATAATATCTGAAATATAATTATCAATGATGTTCATATTAATATTCACAATAAAACTAGAGAAGCTCTGAGGGAGTGATGCCAGAATGATGTCAGTGCCTAGTTATTCAAGGAGTTTAAACCCCAAAACCTCTAAGCACTCAATGAAGCCAATGATATTAACTACATGAGACCCATCTGGGGAACCCTCTATACACTTTCTCTAAAAGAGTTCCTTGTAAATCTCAATTTTTTCTTGTCTATATATCCCTTGGTAAAGACCATGGAGGTGCTCAAGCATTCTATATGCATCCATGTTTTCGTGATACTTCATTAGTTTACTAAAAATTGACGAAATCATGAAACTTTTAATGGCGAACACATTGCTCAAATGTTTTTCATAGACAATGAACTCTTCTCCACTCACCTCTTTAGTCAGAGAATCTAACATTGAGGATTCTAGCACGTATTATTTCTATTCATAGAGTAGCATAACTCAAATGCATCTAAATAACTATGGGAAGTTACTACTAGTTATGAGGTTATGTTTCTCAAATATTGATTGTAGGGATAGTGCGGATGATGAACTTTTCATTTTATTCTACAATCAAAAGGATTAGATTATTAGTACTTTTCTAGATTAAAAAATAATTGAGATATAATAAATTATTATTATTTATTTATTTATTAAATCCCCCACTATTTTATCAAGTCTCAATTGTCCTCACCATTAAACTTGTAATGTCTAGTTACTTTAACATTATAGCGGCAAGGATCCACATTACTTTTCTTAATGATCTAGAATTTGTCCATGAAAACCATAATAAAGTATTTAGGTAGGCGGTCTAGCCAACTAAGAACTTGAAGCTCCTTGATCCATTGAGTGTAATCCCCTATCCTGAAATCCTGATGTGGATTTCCTCAAAACTTGCCTCCAAATATTTATTGAATAGAATCTAATGTTAAAATCAATAAAATTATAGTTAATTCAACCCAAAACAGTCATGGTAATTCCCCAATAAAAGCTAGTATTCTGAATTTGGCCATGTACTGCACTTAGTTCTATAGTTTCATTCCCAATCAAGTAATGGAAGGCTTAGACTGAATTAATATTTAATTTTAAAGATTTTAATTTATCAAGCATAAATTTTATCTTGTTTTATACTTTACATATATTATTAATATTATGTGGATGTTACTCAATTAATTAATCATGTTGGATAAAACATTTATTCATAATTCATTTGTTTAATTTTCATTTTTGAAAATTAATTCATTTATTTATGTGATTGCGACCTTAAATCCATAAAATAAATAATTTCATAGATAAAAATAAATAATTAATTAAGTTTCCCATCCATGAGCTTCATCTTACACTTTATTTAATGAGTTGACATTAAATCAAACTTTGACCAAGGGTAAATAACTTCTATTGCTAGCCTTGGCATGAGTTACAACATTCCACCTATTCACCTGTGTATCACCTGGGTTGGCTTTATTATTATTCCATCTTGAACCACCTCCACATGCCTTGGGATGCTCCATTAACTAAAATTATTTATTATTCACATGTATGTGAGGGGAACCAGAGGATTGGTTAAAAAGTATTGCATAAATATACTTGGACACAAAGGTCCTACATAATAATGGAGAGAGATATGACTCGTAAACCATCATTTAATTTAATATTAAATAATTGAAAACTCATGTAATAAATTAAATTAAAACAACCAACACATATAAAGGTCTTGGTTAAGCTCATGAACAATCATACATGTAACAAATATACAAAATTAAATGACTAGAATTTATTTCTTTATGCGTTATTTTATTATTTAAGATAAAAGAACTTTCATTAATTAAATAATAAATAAATAAATAAATTCCCTTTCATCTTAATGATCATCCGATCATATTTTCATATACCTATCATCAATTTAATTTTTGAAAAATAAACAAAAGATCCAATAATGATATATTAATTACAATAAATTAATTGAGAAATTAAAATTATTTAAAAAATTATTAAATTATCAAACACACAATGTTGTGATAATAAATAAAACAATATTTTATTGTTTCAATTTTCAAATTTAATGTAATTTTAATTCTTTCCATTAATGGGTGACTAAACGGCGTGTGCATCTACCTACACACCATGTAACTCGGATGTCGTATATCCAAGTCACACGCATGGGGCTTTGGCTTGTTAACTTGGTCGAACAACACAACATGTACATGCTAGCTACACACCTGTATCTGCTTTCCTTATTCCAGGTTATCCCAATCAACATATAATGTGTAATAAAATCCCTACATGTAATTAATTGCTCGACGCATCTAGATATAATGTGCATGAGTATATAATGTGTGATCTAGCTGCATGCCATGTAACTCAGTTTTACCCACCAAAGATTTGGCACATCCTGATGGAATATCTGGCTGTTATTCATTTTTTATTAAACCTTTATGAAAATTAAACACTAAAAAAACATGATTAATATGATGATAACATGTTAATTCAAATTGGATTAAAAAATTAATAACATGAAATACAAATCTAACCAAAAATGATCATAGATCAATAATCAAATAAATAATTATAAATTTAAACGTGACCCCTCTAATAACCCTTGTTGGTTTTGGGTGCAACAAAATAATTCATATATGGGTGATATATTAAAATTTATTTTAATAATAATTTCTCAAAACCAAGAGCAAAGATCTTGAATGTCAAATTTATAATTAATTTATTTAATATTTGAAGAAATAAATACCTAGGCTTCGGAAATTTGTTCATTGGTGAATGTTTATCATTCTAAAAGACCCTTTAATATTACCTTTATTGTGATGTGAGGATCCAAGGATAGAGTCCCTCTAGCAGTGATCCACACATGATCCTATGATCTCTGAGCAACACCACTTGATCTCTGAGTGCTAGGGAAATGAGTCGAATGTCTTACGTTGTTCATTCTCGATCGCTCATTCTTCAGTCTTGAAGAAAATTTATCCTGCACATCTCATTATTGAAAGGGAGAGAGAAGGAGGAGTTAAGAGAGATTTTTTTGTTCGCTACAATTCTTTATTATTAATTTTTGGATGCTCTGCACAATAGACACAACTATCTATTCATAAAGTTAGGCTTTAAGTTAAAATATTATTTAATCACAAATTGGCCATTAAATAACATTTATTACTATTAATAAAACCCATGCCACATAATAATAATAATTATATTATTATTATTTTATGGTGCGTTCTAACTTACGCGATAACAAATATTTTGTAACAATATTTTTAATTAATATTTGTCACCAGACTCGGTCTTGGTCCATTCGAATTCCTCTAGAATTTAATGAAAAAATGAATAAATATTTTATTCATAAATAAATAATTTATTCATAATCTAGCGAATAAATATTTATTAAAATATTCAATAAATAAAATAAATATTTTATTCACAAGACGATTGATAAATATTTATTTAAATTATGCGATCTATATAACTTGAATAAAATTATTCCTCTAACATGATTATAATATCTATTCCATTAATTAAAATCAAATATAATTTAATTAAGACAAATGGAAACACTTAGTGTGTGACACCCTAGGATTATTTATCTTTGGCATTAGGCAGACTTGCCGAAATTAAAACATTTCTATTTAGCAATAGGTCAAGGATCCCTTGAGAAATAACTCATTTTAACAACATTGAAAAAAACATATGAATGCTCAAAATGTAATATAATACCTTTTCATAATATCTCATCAAGAAGGTTTCAAATCCATGTCACCAACCTATATACTTGATATGTCTTTCATTGACTAGATGAAATAAACATATAGTTACACCATGGCTATAAAATTTAATGCGACGGTTCTATTCCAATCAAAGGGAAGAGATATCATATTCCATAAAGATGGAAGAGAAAAATATTTCCTCTACTTATTCATTAATGACATGTCACTCATGACATACACAACATATCTAGCTCCTCCATGAACCATTATAGTCATAGTTTACAAAATCTATCTAAGTACACGAGTTGTAACATGCATTAATGATAATATTAAAGTCTAAGGACCATCACACACACTTGTAGATAGGAATATATGATGACACTAAAACATGTGGAATTACTATTGGCAAGTCTATTCTCATAATCGATAGTCTTAGAGATTACCAAGTATGAACTTCATGAGAAGAAGCCTCATCTACTTATGAGTACTCACACCTGATAGTATATGTACTATGTGCCCTATCATAGTACGTAATCTAAACAAAGAACATAATTTGAGAATATATTCATAGCACATTAAGGATCTCATCATATTAGGGAACTGTTATGACATTATCAATGTAACGTATACTATAGGACATTATTACATTAGATTCATATAGAAAAATAAACAATATATAACAAAATGTTTTATTAATATTCAGTACATTGAATATACATGTAATCAAAGTATAAATAGTTGGTCCTAAGACACCAAATCCAATAATAACATTCTAGTCAAATTCAAGAAAGCATTCCATTTCTTTTGAATAAGATGCGAAGAGTGGTGTATGATTTATTATGTGTCGAGGCTTCTGTACAACTACTACATTTCTAGAAACCTCCTCCAAAACTTCCATAAATTCTTCCTCATCAGCATTTTTCTCTCCATCTATTCCATCATTAAAACTTCCTTATCATTGAAATTTTGTTTCTGTATATCTAGAAGATCAATTAGGATGTCTTCATCTGCATCATAGGTAATATCCTCATTTTCTTGGGATGAACCTACTTCAACTACTCTTGTATGTCTATGTCTTCATACAATTGGATATTACTGTTGTACACCAAAAAAACTCAATATATAACTCCATCATGGAACCATATGACCATTAGGAAAATAATGTTGTTTCTTGAACCCAGTCCTCATCAACACCCAATGGACATGTTAGTTAAAATAAAATAGCTGGTAATTGAGAATGTATATAGCTAATAGACTAGATATCATGATCAGGTCCCAGATTTAAATGACAAAAGATTCTTTCCTGATTTTCTCTTAAGGTTACACAATTAGATGTCCTAAACATTGTTTCTGGTTTTTTCTTAGTTTAAATAACCTCTCAGTAGTGGTAGGCATAAGGAAACATTATTTTAGAAGTGAAAATTATTTTTGATCAAGATTTCGATAGTGTAAATAATATTGACAAGGAGGAATAATCATGAAGCATTGACCAAAAAATATTTACTTTACCAAAATTTTAGAACGTATTATTATATCTTAAAATATGGCACTAATGTTTTTTAGTTCAATTTTTAATATTTAAAAATTCATGTTCATTATTTTATAAAGAGAATGTTAATAATCTAAATCATATCCCATGTGAGTGTCAAACTAGTTGCGCAATAAGGCCCATTATCGTACACCAATTCCCAATTGATTCTAAATAAATATAATGTTTTCGAGGTTTTTACCCCTAGGTATATCTTTCCCTATGCCACATCCACTTATAGTATCAAGACACGAGTTTCATTACTTAGATAACCACATAATATTTACTTTACTAAAATTTTAAAATGTCTTCTTATATATTATAAGATGAAACTAATGTTTCTTAGTACAATTTGTAATATTTATAAAGGTATGTCCAGTAGTTTATAAATAGAATTTGAATCACCAAAAGTATATCCCCCAGTACTGTCAAACTAAGTGTGCATCAAGGCCCATTATTGTACACCAGTTCCCAATCGAGTCTAGATTAATATGGTATTTTCAGAGTTGTTACCCCTAGGTACATCTGTTCTAGAGCCACATACACTTTTAGTATCCAGATATGTATTAAATTTCCTAGATAACCACATAATATTTACTATACCAAAATTTTAGAACGTCAACTTATATTCTAAAAGATGACACTACTGCTTCATAGTAATTTTTTTAATCTTATTAAATATATGTTTAGTAGTTTATAATGAGAATGTGAATCATCTAAAACATATCCATCAAGAGTATAAAACCAGGTGTCAAGTAGTGTATGAATAATCTAAATCACATGAGTAACAAATTAGGTGTGCAGTTCAACATATTTTTCATGCAGTTATCCATATTTGATAACACTCTTTGATCCTATGTTAATTCTATATTAAACCAATTTTAATCAATAACTTTCTTAGTTTTTCATTACTAAGTCAGTAGTTAATCATTCATTAATTAGTAGTTATTAAGTAGTTAGTTTAAATTTAAATAATAATTAATCATTAATTAATCCTAAGGTAAGTGTTAACAAATCCAAAGTTAAGCACTACTTATTCCTAAGTTAATAATTAATTATTCCTAAGTTAATATTTTCTTAATCATTCATTAATGGATCATTAATCACTAGTTAATAATTCATTAATAATTAATTAATTAATAGTTATTAATTAGTTAGTTTAAAGTCAATTAATAGTTAATCCTTAAATAATTATTTTTTAATAATTACTTCATCATTAATTACTGCTAAGGCTGTCTTTCCTTAATCAATGAATAATAATTACTTAATCAATGATTAATAATTAGTTAATCATTCATTAATCTTTCTTCAATCATTGGTTAATCATTTTTTAATCATTACTTGATCATTCATTATGCATTAGTTAATTCTAAATCAACCACACCTTAATCGTTTGTTAAAAACTCATTAATCATTACTTAAATATTAGTTATTAAGTAGTTACTTTAAAGTTAATTAATAGTTAATTACTATTTAAACATTATTTATGTAGTTAGATTATAGTTAATTAATAGTTAATCATTACTTAATTGTTGTTTAATCATTAATTCATCATTAATTAATCCTATATTAATCATTCCTTAATCATTGATTAATCATTATTTAATCACTTGTTAATAATAATTTTACCATTCATTAATATTTTACTAATACTTAGTTAATCATTATGCAATCATTCGTTAAACATTATTTAATTGTAAATTAATTATTCCTTAAGCATTCGGCAATCACACGTTAATAATTACTTAATTAATAGATATTAAGTTGTTACTTTACATTTGATTATTAGTTAATTAATATTTAATCATTAATTAATTATTAGTTAATCATTATTTAACCATTATTTAACCATTTTTTATTTATTAGTTAATTATTATATTGTCATTAGTTAAATATTATTTAATCATAACTTAATTATTAATTAATCATTCTTTAATCTCTTATTAATCATAACTTAATTAATAGTTAAGTACTATATAGTTAGTTATTTTTTAATTATTATTCATCACTATTTATTTATTAGTCAATAATTATTTAATCATTACTTGATCCTATGTTAGTGCTAAGATAATCCTAGGTTATTAATTATCAAATAATTCTTTAATCCTAAGTTATTTATTAGTTAATTAATAATTAATCATTACTTTAGCATTAGTTAATCATTACTTATTTAATAGTTAATTATTAGTAAATAATTATTTCACTAATATTTATTCATCATCTAGTTAATATTAATTCCTAATTATGTCACTAATTTTTTTTTAAAAAATAAGTTATGATAAATAATAATCTTATTATAATAATTAATACATTAATAAGACTAATTATAAATCAATTAATCATAAATCATAAATAAATAATAATATTTTATTTACTAATATCAACTATTATTTCTAAACTATATCAAACTAACTAAACAAATATGTAAATAAAAAATTTGAAAATAACTAAAAATGAAACAACTAAGTAAATAAATAAATTTAATATAAATTAGAAAAAATACCTATAAATGTTGCTTCTCAAAATTCGGGACTCTTTTAGACCACTAAAAAGGCCGCGCACAAGGGATAAAATATCAGAAAAACTTTAGAGAGAGAGGGAGTGGAATTAGAGAGTTTAAGTGGACTTGAGTGAGATGAATGGGGAGGAGAGGATGCCTATTTATAGGGGGTTCATGAAAAGGTGACACCGGGACACTTCCTATTCCATATCATCGATCTTGGTTAATAATTGGAAAAGGTAGCATCAGCCTTGATACCTTTTTGGGTTAAATTTAAAAATACTTTAACCCTTGGATTATTTATATAAATATTTTATTTTAGAAATGTATAACCCCTCCAATCTCCATTTTTTTTACCACTATTCTAAATCATTCCATTATATTTTTTAGGAATTCTTGGATAGCACATTGATCCACCTTGAATCTTCTATTTCTACCCCCATACATTCTTGGATTAACTCATTCCTGATGCACTCGTTACACCTACTATCACCTTCATGTGTAATTTTGTTAGCCTTTACAATTTGCAGTAGGATTTTCAATACATGCAACCTATTCATGGACTACTTCATTTATGCGAGCATTTCATGTATACAAAACCCTACCTTAAGCTCAAAATATCCTTGGTATACAATCATTTCACCATGTTTTTTCTATGATTCCTGATGTACATGGATTTTTACATGTATTTTTATTTATTTTTACTTAGTTTTAATTAATTAGTTTAAACATTTTTAATATTTTTAGTTTATTTTTGTAGGTTTATAGTAATTTAGTTATTTTGGATAATTTTTAGTTAATTTATATATTGATATTAGTATTTTAGTATTTTTATTAGTTTATATTTTATATATTAGTATTAGTTTCATTAACATTTCTCTTAATTACTTTTTATTTTTTTAGCTAATTAGAATTTTATATATTTAATTATATTATTATTATTTGATTAACATTTAACAATTTTTCTTTTTTTGTTTAGAATTTTAGTTTAAATTTTGAAATTTGTTTCCCCCCTTTTACTCCTCTACCTGCCGGACCCCCTATTTTTCCTCACCCGCCGCCCCCCTTTTGACCCATTCCACACCACCCTCCCGGCCGTTTCCCCTCCTCTCTCCAATCATCCCGGAGGCCGCCCTTTTTTATTTTTTTTGAAAACCCCCACTCCACTTATCTCTCCCCGGCCCCGCCCCTATCTCCTGGCCGTGCGCACACCCAGCCGCCCCTGCCTTCTCCATTCGCCCGCACTCCCCCTGGCCCTCCCTTCTCCACGCCGTCGACCCAGCCCCTCGGCCAAACTCCCTCTCACCCGCATCATCTATCACCGGCCGCCTCGGCCTTCACGCACGCAGCACCCCAGCGCCTGCAGCCACCCGCTCCCCGCCGCTCTCCCTCACCCCGCTCATCCCACTCGCACAACGCCCTCCGCCATCCCTGCTCCAGTTCTTTTGTTTTCTTTGCAGCGCACCGGTCATCGTCATCCGAGGAACCGACCCGCAGCCGCGTACCCGACCACCGACCGTTCGAGAAGCCACCGCGGTCGCCGTAGCAGACCAACATCCACTACATCCCTCAACATCTTTCGTTCTAACGGTCGCGAAGCCGGCGCGCGACGTCATCACGTGCCGAGGTGCAGTCAGACAGTGAAGCGCAAATTGCATGCGGTGAGAGTGAAGACCGACACGATCATTTTTGTTGGTAACACAGTTTTATTTTACATGGCTTGTCCTATTATTACCGTGCTTGCGTTTTCAGTTGTGATGTCGGGGTAATTTTATTAGTGTCGGGATGTTGGTTGATTAATTAAAATTATTGCGCATGCCATGCAAGTATTATTTGATGATTAATTGTCAATTAAACTTATTTTAATTGAATATTTATCTGTTTAAATTATTTTTGCACTGAATTAATTGCTAAAATTAAAACTGGCCATTTTAATTATAAGTCGACGCGGCGGTCTGAGAAGGTAAACCGCGTTGACTGATGGTAGGTGCAAATTAGTGACACAACTTTGTGAGAAACGGGTTGTGTCATTTCTCCGTGTAGTTCGGGGCTTGAACGAGTTTTCTAATTTATTTATGACACCAGAGAATGGGACTTTAAATAAAATTGGGAAATTAAAATTGAGCATCTAAAAAATGGTTATATTTTCAGAACTGGCGATAATTAAACAGAATAAATAGTTAATCATCCTAAAGAATACCTTGCACGGCTGCGTGATAATTTAATTGTGACACCAGCATCCCCGACACATTTTGTTGACTTAGAGTCCATCATCATTTTCATTTGCAATTTTTTTTACCTTTAGTCTTCTCCGTTTTAGTTTAATTTAAAAGAAAAAAAAGAAAACTCACAAATAGGCATTCCTTCAATCCCTTGTCCTTGTTCGTCTAAACACCGTCCAACGAAATATTTTTAGTGAACTAGATTCCGTGCTCTCTGTGGTTCGACCGTGCTCGCCACTTTTACAGTAGCCAGTCGGTTATAAAAATTCGCAAATTTGCACGCGTTGTGACGCGCGTGCCAAATTTCTGGCGCCGTTGCCGGGGAGCACGCGCACGTCTAGCATTAAGAAAATTTCAAGTAGACCTTGCTTTAGGCACTGTTCGCCTAAATAGTGAACACTCGTACTTCTGATCCGTCAAAGAACGACACACCCCTTGATCCACAACTTGAACATCAAAGAAAGGTAAAAGAACAAGTCGGTACCTCAGCTGCAAACGCAATGCATCCACCTGCGGAAAGCGTTGAAACTCATATTCTGACACTTCCTAGTGGACAAGTCCATCCACTTTTACAAAACCGTCTCGATAATCAACGACCTCGAACTACTATGAGACAGGAGTTGCGACCCAACACAGTCGGAATGAGCTCAGGTATAACACGACCCAGAATTCAAGCAACGCACTTTGAATTGAAGCCGTCCACGATCAACCTGCTCCAACAACATGCACAGTTTCATGGATTGAGCAGCGAAGACCCTTATATGCATGTGAACAGATTTCTTGAAGTCTGTGACACATTTAAATATAACGGAGTAACGGATGATGCGTTGATCCTATGACTGTTTCCATTTTCGTTGCAAGGGAAAGCAAAGGACTGGTTGGAGAGTCTCGACCCCGAAACAGTTTTCACATGGGAAGTGTTGAGAAGAAAATTCCTTGATCGATATTACACAACAGCTCAATCTTTGAAAAACAAGAGAGACCTCGACTCCTTTTTCCAAAGTGAATACGAATCGTTAGGAGAATATTGGGAAAGATTCAAGTCCATGTTAAGACGTTGTCCCCATCATGGGATGAAGTTGGAAAACCAGCTGCAAGCTTTCTACTATGGACTTCAATCCGAGAGTAAGTCTGCCATCAACACAGCTACTGGAAACGCGTTCATGGAAATGGATCCTGAGGACCTGTACATATTGATTCAAAACATGGCCGAACACAGTTTCCAGTGGCCAGAAGATTTTTCAAGACGAAAGGCAGGAGTGCATCACGTTGATACTCAGACATTCATGGCTGCACAATTTGAAGCTCTCAACAAGAGGATTGACAACTTGTCAATAAACCCGCCTAAGCCAGTCCATGTTGTTCAAGCTGAACACTGTCCACACTGTGGTGGTCCTCATGATTATTCCATGTTTCCATATAACACTACAGAGACCAAGATGTCTGAAGCTAACTTCGTTAGTTACAACCGTGGAAATTATGGGAACAATTACAACACAAACTGGCAAGGAAATACCCAAAATCAAGGTTGGAAGGAACCAGTGGCTACTCAGCCAATGAACCATAACATGGGTCCACCTGGATTCACTGCTCAACCTACCTTCAGACCCGCCATGCAACCACAAGATCAAGGGTCTCAATAGAAATACCGACCACCGTTCCATCAGCAACAGCAGTATAAGGAGCAAAAGCAAACAACGGACTGCGCCCCTGCTGCAACACAAGGTCAAAAATATTGGGGAGAAACTATAGCAAAGTTATTGATGTCCAATCAATCACAGTTTGAATCACAAGAGATGGCAACCCAAAACTTACAGGCTTCCATGCGCAACATTGAAAATCAAGTCGGTCAGTTAGCCGCACAAATGCAAAACCGACAGCAAGGAACTCTACCAAGCAACACAAGAGTCAACCCAAGAGAAGAAGCAAAAGCCATCATATTGCGAAGTGGCACACAGTTACCAGAGCACCAAAAGCCTGATGTTCAACCAAAATATGAGACGCCTATACCTTCCACTGAAAATGGAGACTCAACAAACAAAGCAATCCAACTTGAACCCAAAGAGGAGGAAGATCAAAACATACTTGCAAAGAATGAAAAGTCAAGAAAGGAGAAGGAAAATGAGGCACTCAATGAAAGAGCGAAATCCCACATACCACCTCCTCCATTTCCACAAAGACTGAAGCAAAGGAAGTTGGATGTTCAATTTTCAAAATTCATGGAGATGTTCAAAAAGCTTCAAATAAATATTCCTTTTACGGAAGCCATCACACAAATTCCCCACTATGCCAAATTTCTCAAAGAACTTCTGTCAAAAAGAAGAAAATTAGATGATGTGGGAACATTCATAATGCACGAGGAATGTTCAGCGGTCATACCCAGATCCATACCTCCAAAACTAAGAGACCCTGGGAGTTTCACTATTCCTTGCAATATTGGAGGATGTCAATTCGGAAGAGCTTTGTGCGACCTCGGAGCTAGTGTCAATATCATGCCGTCTGGAATCCTTGAAGAACTGGGCATCACCGAATTAAAGCCAACGAGAGTCGCCTTGCAAATGGCTGACTGATCAGTGAAGCATCCTCGAGGGATTCTAGAGGACGTTCTTGTCAAGGTTGATAAATATTACTTCCCTGCTGACTTCATTGTCCTCGATATGGAAGAAGATAAGGACGTCCAACTCATTCTCGGGAGACCCTTCTTGGCGACATGCAGAGCACTGGTTGATGTCCAAGAGGGAAAGTTAATTTTTAGAATTGGGGATGAGAACATAACATTTGATGTCCTAAAGGCCATGGAAAAACCATCTGTAGCAGACTGTCATTTCCTGGATACGATTGAAGAATGGGATGAGTTTGCAAGCGATGTGCTGGACCTCGCAGATTTGCACAAAGAAAATAAAGAGTTCACTGAATCAATCGAGGAAGTAGAATTCATCAGGAATATAGTCGAGCCTTTAGATAGACATGAATTCACTTCACTTACTCCATCACTTGAAAAGCCTCCAACACTTGAGCTTAAACCTCTTCCATCAAACCTGAGATATAGCTACTTGGGAGATTTAAACACCTTACTAGTCATCATAAATGCCAATATTTCGAGTGAACAAGAGAGAAAATTGCTCAATGTACTGTCACAAAGGAAACCAGCAATAGGTTGGACGATTGCTGATCTAAAAGGTATAAGTCCTGCCATCTGTACTCACAGAATACATATGGAAGATAATTCAAAACCCTGCAGGCAACCACAACGACGCTTGACACCTCCCATGAAAGAAGTAGTCAAGAAAGAAGTCATTAAACTTCTTGATGCCGGTTTAATTTTTCCAATCTCCGACAGTCAGTGGGTTAGCCCGTTGCAAGTGGTACCTAAAAAGGGTGGAACCACAGTGGTTGAGAATGATAAAGGAGAATTGATAACCACAAGAACAGTGACTGGATGGAGAGTGTGCGTCGACTATCGGAAATTGAATGATGCCACTAGAAAGGATCACTTCCCATTACCCTTTATTGATCAAATCCTTGAACGATTGGAAAGACGAGATTACTACTGTTTTCTGGATGGATACTCGGGCTATAATCAAATAGCAGTGACACCAGAGGATCAAGAGAAAATCACGTTCACTTGTCCATATGGTACATTTGCTTATAGGCGAATGCCTTTTGGAATATGTAATGCTCCAGCCACATTTCAACGATGCATGATGGCAATGTTCCATGACATGATCGAAGAGTTCTTGGAAATTTTCATGGATGACTTCTCAGTGTATGGAAATTATTTTGATGACTGTCTAGAACATTTGGATAAGTTTTTGGCAAGATGTGAAGAAAAGAATCTGGTACTTAATTGGGAAAAGTCACACTTCATGGTCCAAAGTGGAATAGTCTTAGGCCATCAAATTTCAAAGAAAGGAATTGAAGTTGACTCCGCAAAGATTAGTACAATCTCTGAGTTACCCATGCCTTCTTCAGTTCGTTCCATTCGAGGTTTTCTTGGGCACGTTGGATTCTATAGACGCTTCATCAAGGATTTCTCTGTTATTGCCCGACCCCTTACGAATCTATTGGGAAAATATGTCACGTTCCACTTCGTCCCTGAATGTCAGGAAGCATTTAAATTATTAAGGCAACGTTTGGTTGAAGCCCCAATAATGATTTCACCTGATTGGGAGCAACCATTCGAGTTAATGTGTGACACTAGTGACTGGGCAGTTGGAGCTGCCTTGGGGCAAAGAAAAGAAAAGATCTTTAGGCCAATCTACTATACTAGCCGAACGTTGAATGAGGCCCAACATAACTACACAACAACTGAAAAAGAGCTGCTAGCAGTTGTTTTTGCCTTTGATAAATTTCGATCCCATCTGTTGTTCTCAAAAGTCACTGTCTATACGGATCACGCTGCACTTCGGTATCTAATGGCCAAGAAAGATGAAAAACCGAGACTCATTCGATGGATACTGTTACTTCAGGAATTTGACATTGAAGTCAAGGACAAAAAGGGAACAGATAACGTCGTTGCTGATCATTTATCACGCCTCGACCATGACACAAGTGAAATCAATATCGAATTAATCACTGAAACATTTCCTGACGAACAACTCTATGCCATTGAGACAATCACACCTTGGTATGCTGATTTTGTGAACTACTTAGCTTCAGGTGTGATACATCCAGATTTATCAAAGGAACAGAGGAAAAGATTTCTGAATGAATCACGACATTACTACTCGGATGATCCTTTACTTTTAAAAGACTGTGCGGATGGAATGATAAGAAGATGCATCCCTGAAGAAGAAGTGTAGAGTGTTTTGAACTTATTCCATACTGGAGAAGCTGGAGGACACCATGGGATTCATCGAACAATCAGCAAGGTGTTACAATGTGGTTTGTACTGGCCAACCATGAATCGTGATATTCGTGAATTCGTCATGAATTGTGACAAATGCCAAAGAACCGGGGGTATAAGCTGGAAGCGCGAAATGCCACAACACTCAATCATGGGAATTGAAATTTTTGACATATGGGGAATTGACTTCATGGGTCCTTTTCCTAAATCTTTTGGTAAATCCTATATCCTTGTGTGTGTGGACTATGTGTCAAAATGGGTGGAAGCTGAGGCATTCTCGGAAAATACTGCTCGAGTCGTCATTAAATTTTTGAAGCAACACATTTTTACCCGGTTTGGAATTCCAAGGCTCATCATTAGTGACCGTGGTACCCACTTCAATAATGTGCTGTTTCAGAAGCTAATGACTCTCCATGGATGTCACCACTACATGAGCACCCCATACCACCCACAGACCAATGACCAAGCTGAGGTTTCAAACCGAGAAATTAAGGGTATTTTGGAGAAAACTGTAAGTACATCTAGGAAAGATTGGGTCACCAAACTTGATGATGCACTATGGGCCTACAGAACTACCTACAAGACACCCATTGGAATGTCCCCATATAGGTTGTTCTTTGGGAAAACCTGCCACTTACCTGTAGAATTGGAACATAAAGCTTATTGGGCTGTGAAGAAACTGAATTTTGATCTCAAAACTGCCCAAGAGAAGAGTTTTCTACAAATGAATGAACTGGATGAGATGAGGAGAGAAGAATATGACAATGCTTTGATTTACAAAGAGAAAACTCAAGCCTGGCATGAAAAACGGATCCAACAAAGAAATTTTTCAACAGGCGACAAAGTTCTCCTCTTCAACTCATGACTTCGAATCATGGCTGGAAAACTCAAGTCGAAGTGGTCAGGTCCTTAAACCGTCACAATTGTTTATCCACATGGTGCTGTCGAAATTTCTGATGGGAAGATGCCCCCATTCAAAGTAAATGGTCAACGCCTTAAACTTTACCACACTTCGGATAAAATAGGCATCATTGAAGAACTACAATTGCAATGAGAAGTTATCCGTCTGGCTGAAGACGTAAAACTTAGCGCTGATCGGGAGGCAACCCGACTGCTTCTTCATTCTTTGATCTTTGTTTTCTTACTCTATATCTATCTCTCTATCTGCTTTGTGAATGCAGCTAAAAAAAGTCTAGCTCTTCTGATTCTTCTGTGGTCATCGATGCGCTTGTTCCGTCTCCCTCTGACTTAGTACGACAGATGACTCAGGAACTGGCTGATATCGAGCGTCGACTTGAGGAACTTTCACTGGAGATTCGTGCTCAGCATCCAGCAACTCCACAAAGAGCACAGATTCCGTTCCTCCCTCACCAGCTTCACGCTCACTTTGCTCCGGAGGTGGTTAATCCCACCAAGAGTCCCCGTGAGATTGAGGACACAACCACTAGTTCTCGTAAGAGGCAGAGGAATTCTGAGCTGATGGACCAAGACGATTGAACATTGTCCATCCGTCTGGCTGAAGACGTAAAACTTAGCGCTGATCGGGAGGCAACCCATGTTCCAGTTTCATTTCCCCCCCCTTTTCTCCTTTTACCTGTTCTAATTTGTTTGAAAAAAATAATAATAAAACATGGCATGTGTGATTTTTTTTAGCTCCTCCTGATATTTGTATGCACCTGTCACTCTTCTGCATCTCTGCTTCTATTTAGATGATTCTTGGTGTTATCTTTATGATATGATGCAGGTATGTGTTGTCCATATGTAGATTTTACAGGTACATCAATTCTGGAACTTCATCGGATACAGGAAGCCTCTCCGCATCTATTTGCACTTACACAGGGAAGTGTTTTAATTTTCGCCATATTTTCTGCTTCCAAAAACACCATGTGAAAAAAAAAGACTAACACTCCTGTCATTCATGAACCCACATAAGAACTGTTGTATTTTTATCGCAACCCAGTCGGGAACATACCACTTGTGTCCCTAGGCAGTTTGAGCACCTGATTCTTGTTCTGGATTTCTTTAATCCTTGATCTCATGACTTAGATGATTGCTGATATTATTTCATGCTTCGAATGTTTTTTCAAAAACTTGAATATTTTTGAGACACTTATTTGCACTCATTCTCATCTGTGCTGTCCAACATTATATTTCCATACCCGTGAGGACTCTAATCCATTTTAAAATAATCTCTTATTTCTCTTTTTCTTGAGAGAATCTCAACCATGTTTTGTCTTCTAGAACTTGCCATGTTTTTCCATCAAAGCGATAGGAATTTTTGAAAGTTACACTAAAATGATCGAGGCATCTGTTTGATATTTTAGCCCCGTTGACCCACTGAGCCACCCAAACATTTTCTCCTTCGTATATCCCTTAGAAGCCATGCAGGATCCTTTTAGGATGAGCCCAAGCCGATACCCTTCCCTACCAATTTCTTGAATTTTTGCATGATGATTTCAATCTAAGTGTGGGGGAGAGAGACTTACTCATGGAGAGGGTTCTTCGAGGGGCAGTGAGTCATTTGATGTACATGGATTGACATTATTCCATCCTGATCATATGAGTTCTTTTTCACAGTAGCGACATTCATTTCATATTATTTTGATATAGGAATATAGAACCCTTTTCAGTTCCAACAATGAGTACATTGGTGGTCATTACGCGGTAACCCTCGACTTTGGGGATACCTATTAAAGTGATGATCCATTACTCCAGGAACTAGAGAGTTTTCTATATGACCTACCTTCATTGAGATGTTACAGCATATACGTTGCTTGTGTACCATTCTTTGGGATTATTGTCTGACACCTATTCCAGGGGTTTTTTTGGTTTGATACTCACCAGTTTTTCTTGACCATATTATGTGAGTGAGTTGTGTCTTAAAAAAAAAGTGAAAAAAAGAGAGCGAAACATTGGCTTATCATATGCTTGGGGACAAGCAATGTTTTAAGTGTGGGGGAGTGAGAGTTTGAGGGAGACATTTGGATTGACTTATCATGAATTTATTTCAAGATTCAACCCTCCTTTTTACCAAAAAGATGTCAATTTTTTTTAAAAAACCCACCATCCCACAGCTTCAGAAACATTTGAACCTCATGTAAAGTCCTTGAGATTGGTGCATACTTTTGATTTCCACTAGTGGAGATGTGAAATTTATGGTAAGCCTATGGTAAGCATGCATGTGTATGAGAATTGAGAAAAACATTGATCATTTTTTTAGAGAGATGAGAGTAATGGCGAGGTAGGTCACATGATGAATGAGTGCACGTACTTGTTTTGAAAAAATGAAAGTGAAAGAAATTTTTTTTTGAAACTGAAGTTTTAAATGAAGCATGATATATTATGAGGAAAGAGATTGACAATTTTTGAACTTGTACTTTTGATGTTTGGATTTGTCTACAGGACCACTTGTGTTCTCTTTCTAATTGTTTTTCCCAGGAGTGCAAAAGTTTAAGTGTGGGGGATTTGATGTACATGGATTTTTACATGTATTTTTATTTATTTTTACTTAGTTTTAATTAATTAGTTTAAACATTTTTAATATTTTTAGTTTATTTTTGTAGGTTTATAGTAATTTAGTTATTTTGGATAATTTTTAGTTAATTTATATATTGATATTAGTATTTTAGTATTTTTATTAGTTTATATTTTATATATTAGTATTAGTTTCATTAACATTTCTCTTAATTACTTTTTATTTTTTTAGCTAATTAGAATTTTATATATTTAATTATATTATTATTATTTGATTAACATTTAACAATTTTTCTTTTTTTGTTTAGAATTTTAGTCTAAATTTTGAAATTTGTTTCCCCCCTTTTACTCCTCTACCCGCCGGACCCCCTATTTTTCCTCACCCGCCGCCCCCCTTTTGACCCATTCCACACCACCATCCCGGCCGTTTCCCCTCCTCTCTCCAATCATCCCGGAGGCCGCCCTTTTTTATTTTTTTTGAAAACCCCCACTCCACTTATCTCCCCCCGGTCCCGCCCCTATCTCCTGGCCGTGCGCACACCCAGCCGCCCCTGCCTTCTCCATTCGCCCGCACTCCCCCTGGCCCTCCCTTCTCCACGCCGCCGACCCAGCCCCTCGGCCGAACTCCCTCTCACCCGCATCATCTATCACCGGCCGCCTCGGCCTTCACGCACGCAGCACCCCAGCGCCTGCAGCCACCCGCTCCCCGCCGCTCTCCCTCACCCCGCTCATCCCACTCGCACAGCGCCCTCCGCCATCCCTGCTCCAGTTCTTTTGTTTTCTTTGCAGCGCACCGGTCATCGTCATCCGAGGAACCGACCGGCAGCCGCGCACCCGACCACCGACCGTTCGAGAATCCACCGCGGTCGCCGTAGCAGACCAACATCCACTACATCCCTCAACATCTTTCGTTCTAACGGTCGCGAAGCCGGCACGCGACGTCATCACGTACCGAGGTGCAGTCAGATAGTGAAGCGCAAATTGCATGCGGTGAGAGTGAAGACCGACACGATCATTTTTGTTGGTAACACGGTTTTATTTTACATGGCTTGTCCTATTATTACCGTGCTTGCGTTTTCAGTTGTGATGTCGGGGTAATTTTATTAGTGTCGGGATGTTGGTTGATTAATTAAAATTATTGCGCATGCCATGCAAGTATTATTTGATGATTAATTGTCAAATAAATTTATTTTAATTGAATATTTATCTGTTTAAATTTTTTTTGCACTGAATTAATTGCTAAAATTAAAACTGGCCATTTTAATTATAAGTCGACGCGGCGGTCCGAGAAGGTAAACCGCGTTGACTGATGGTAGGTGCAAATTAGTGACACAACTTTGTGAGAAACGGGTTGTGTCATTTCGCCGTGTAGTTCGGGGCTTGAACGAGTTTTCTAATTTATTTATGACACCAGAGAACGGGACTTTAAATAAAATTGGGAAATTAAAATTGAGCATCTAAAAAATGGTTATATTTTCGGAACTGGCGATAATTAAACAGAATAAATAGTTAATCATCCTAAAGAATACCTTGCACGGCTGCGTGATAATTTAATTGTGACACCAGCATCCCCGACACATTTTGTTGACTTAGAGTCCATCTTCATTTTCATTTGCAATTTTCTTTTTACCTTTAGTCTTCTCCGTTTTAGTTTAATTAAAAAGAAAAAAAAAGAAAACTCACAAATAGGCATTCCTTCAATCCCTTGTCCTTGTTCGTCTAAACACCATCCAACGAAATATTTTTAGTGAACTAGATTCCGTGCTCTCTGTGGTTCGACCCTGCTCGCCACTTTTACAGTAGCCAGTCGGTTATAAAAATTCGCAAATTTGCACGCGTTGCGACGCGCGTGCCAATTCCTAAAACATTTTACAGATGAAAACCTTAAGATCATGTAAAACATGTCCAAAAGGACACTGTCTTAGGTGAGATCAGAGTATTTCATCATTTTAAACATAGACAACATAAAACAATCCCATATTGAGGTTCTTCTAGTATGACTTATACATAATATACAGAGTCATTCCATAGAAACAAATTTGTTCTCTATTGGTGCCTCCCCGCACATGGAACCTTACTAACGTAAAGGAGGCCTTCTCTAGACACGAGCCTCTATATTTCCTCCTTAGAAAAAAATGATACTTTTTTCTCTATGAATTTAAAATTTACTTTCCCATTTTATTTTATTTTTCCACTAAATTCGAATAAAATTATTCCCAACCATTATAGCATAAAAACACTAGAAATTAAGAAATATTACATATTTATCCAATCGAAATAAAATTAAAATATATTTTAAATTTAATGAAAATAATGATAAAATGTAGTGATATGAAACCCCCCTATGCTAAATTTTTTATCATCCTCAAGATCAATCGCAACATCATAGTAAAAAAAAAATCCATTTATCAATAAGGGAAACATTCAAATCATCAATCTTAGAGAAATAGTTTTATAAATAAAAATTTTCAAAACAAAAAACATAACCAATAAATACTTTTCAAGTCATTATTATTCTATAATTCTCAACTTAATAAAATTTTCCACTTTCAGTCACATTATTAAAACTTTCATCAATATCAATTTAATTTATGATTTAACCTATGGAAATTACTTTTTTTCATAATAAAAGAATATACAATCAGAGTTATGCACAATTTCAATCAATATTCACTTAAATTATAAGATTTTAAGTAGTCTATATCTCCACATAGAAATCAAACCAAAAAAATAAAAAAGACTATGTATTTAGGGTTATAATTCATCTAAGGCTAAATGATATGTGGATAATGAGGTGAAAAATATAAATCAAGGTTTTATAAAGGTTGATTGATTTCATTAAGCACAACACATTATATTGAAGTTAAATCTCAATGAAAAGGAATCCTCCTTCAATATACCTTAAAATTAAAACATCTCCACTTACCCTTTATAAATATTTGGTTCAAAAAATATTATGTAAAATAGTGATAAAATTACTTTTTTTCACATATAATTTTTCCACACATATTTTGAAATGGATTAAATGTAATTTAAAGTCCCACACCCTTGGTAGTCAAACCCACTATAATCTCAACCCCCACCATCAATCTCCCACCGACACTAATTAGAATAGTTAGTATAATAAAAGGGAAAGTGTTCTATCTTAAGGTTAATAGAAAATATAAAATTATCACATTTTTTTAATTATATTTTTCTTACTTTAACTTTTTTTCATTTCTTTTTTCAAAATGTATTTCCTTCGACAAATCATAGTGATAAACTTTGTGATATTTAAAAAATAACCATGATATGTTTTCCCCCACACTCATTTATGATATAATCTCCTAATGGTACCAGGAAATATTCATATCACTCTTTAATGTTCTTGGGATTTCATAAAAATAAACTCAAACAGTAAGGGTTGTAAGGAAACATAGTATTGTAATGTAGCTTCCAATCAAGTGATTTCATGGTTTCTATTGGTTTAACAAAAGGTCAAATGTAGGGTTGATCTCATGAAAAAATGAGCTCAAAAAAAATCATTATAATGCCTCAATCATTTTTAATTTGACTTAAAATCATCATGCATTAATAAAACTAACAAGCATGTTCTAGTATTGGTGAATACCTCGAGTTCTTCAATAAATATGGTATGATAAATAAAATTATTATGTAGGCTTAGAACCCATATAGGAATAGGATACATAAAATGGGTAAATCATGACATGTAATGAAAACCAATAATTAGTTTAATCAATACAAGTATCTAGGAATCAACATATTTAATAAAAAATCAAAACAAAAATCATTTTTAATCAACTCCAAATTGAAGTTAGAACGTGACTTTAAAAAATGTTCTACTTTATCTTTAGCATTTATAAGAAATATAATTAAAATTAACTAACATGCTAAATTTATTCTCCCAAGTTTTTAAATCTCATAAATTAGTGAGTATGAATAAAAGATTCAAGAAGTTGTGGGTGAATTTATTTCAATCTAGTTTATGCACAAATTATGATTCTTTTTCAAAACATGGTTTGTAGAATTTGGATAATAAAAATAATAGAAAGTAAAAATAATACTACCCTATCATGTAGTTCATCATTTTTTCTCTTCTTACTTTTTAACTTCTTCTTATTCTTCTTTAGATACTAAAAAGAAATAATATCTTTGATAAAGTCCATGTTTTTATCCCATTTCACCTCAAACGGATAAAAGAATCAACCGCATGAAGATCCCCTAACATAATCTAAATTCATAAATCTATATCCTAGAATAAAATTAAAAACATTTGTTCCCACCTAGTAGACCATTCTTTGAGTTTTTTAAGTTAGATAATTTACCTTTTTTTATATAATTAGAAAATGAAATAAATTTTCCTGATCTGATGTTGAAACTAATTTTAAACTATACTCATATGGATTGAAGGGTATCCTTTTTCTTTCCAACTTTGTGACATTGAGTTGTGGTAGATTCCAAATTTTGGAAAAATTTAATTAAAGAACCAATAATTCAAAATCTAACACTATTTTTTTCATGATTGATCCACCAAATCTTAATACTTATCTTGTTAATAGAATTTTTTACCAAATCTTTGAATTATAGCACCAATATTCTATTCTTTTAGTGTTGAAGATTCTTCTTATTTGAAAATTTTAGAATTCCACATGCAGTTCGCCTCCACCACTTCTTTTTATTTATTCTCCTTGTGTTTAAATTATATAATAAAATCCTAAATTGCAACAACCTTTTTCTCATATTTTTCCAGAATTAGAGATTCTATTATATTGAAGGTATCATGATAACTCTAGTGATTTTGGATCCACTAATTAATATTTTTTATCCATTTAAGTGTTGTGATGGTTCCTTGTATTTTATTAAAAGTCTCTTATTCAAGTGTTTCATGATCTTCTTCTTTGAAAAATTCTACTAGTAACGCCACCCACAAGAATCATTACTTCTCTCATGGAAATCAAATTAAAAATTTATAAACTAAACTATCACTACTTACTTTTAAAAATGTAGTAAAGTTGGATTCATTGTCAGTACATAGAGAATGGGAAGAAATTATTCATAATGTTTCTAGGAAAATTAAATGCATATTTTTTTTTGATTTGGATTACTTTTAAGAAAATGTGATGAGTGAACCATGAATAGTAAATTCAAATTCATTAACATATTAAAAAAATATTAATATTTTCTTTGATGGTGTTGGAATTAACCTCTAGCGAGCCTCCTCTCAGAGTACTCACCCTCTAATCCATATAAACCCCTTTCCCTTCTTAGTTACTTGGTTTAATATATGTTTAGGTGTTCAATTTTTTTTAAATGTAATTAATCTAATCCATGCATTCGTTATACCATATAATAGTGTAATTAGTTATTAACTTCTAAGGATCAACCTCCATAATAAGTAATGGTCATGCATGATCGATGAGGGTTAGTTTTTAAAAAATAAAAATAGAGATAATAACCCATTTTTAACAAATCAAAAAAATAACATAATTCAACAAATTGAACTCCCCCTGTTTTAAATAGCTTATTACAAGAATCATTTACACACTTATGATAGTCATGAAGGGATAGAAAATTAAAAATTTCATTCTATAGTAGAAACACATTATAGGTAACGTGGGAGGTTCAACTCTAGTCATCCTCTAGGAGTGAGTTGTCCAAACCCTTGCACAACATCCTTTGAGTTATTTTTATTGTCAAACCCTCCCAAGTGAATTTTCATGATTCCCCTTATTATGAGTATTATTATTTTTTTCAATGAGAGAGGGGTTCAATATCCAATTTCAATTAAAATACCATTGGGGACTCTTGAACAAAACCTTGATTTATGGAGTGTTTGAACAACTATTTTTATGGAGAGGACCATGCACACATGTATCTTATTTTATCCCCTAAAGATTAGCCACTTTCATGTGTTTATCTTGAAGGTATCAGCCATTATAATTTTTAGAAACCCCAATGACTACTCCATAGAGTGATTCACCACCATATAGCCTATTTTAAGGTGTGGATTGATATTCATGGATTGTGGAATAACCTACCTCCCACATCTGTAGCATCTATTTTCATTCTAAACCTCACCACTTCCATTTTTGGAACCTCTAAATCATAGCTAGAAACACTACAATTTAGACCTTAATGCATCATTTACTTCAATAAACCATGGTATAGTGGTGATTAAATACCCCAAAACCTCATTTTATCCATTATCATGTATAAGAAGCCACAAAATAGTTCTTATGATGAGGGTATACCTTATTTATTTTCAATATCCGCTGAATATGGCTACGATAGAGTAGTGTGGCCACTATAAATCTCTATATTTATCAATATAGAATACCTAATTCACTACACCACAATTCCATGGATATATTGTTGTGGTCTTTGATTTTATATTGGAACAAATGTTCTCCATCAACCGATCATTTCAGTTTCACGGCACAACGACAACGACTATAGTGTAGCTTGGTGGATCTCTATAGCATATAATCTACCTGAGGATAATGATTTAGGTAATTGGATGAAATCATGCTTCTTTATTAAGTTGGAATATTAGTTGATATTTTTGCATCACACATCCGACTTCCCCACTAATTTCCTCGAGATAATAAGTAACTACATCCCATGGCCCACCTATCTTATTGGACTGGTGTCAAAGAATGCCTACAATTGCTGTGCGCCACCCCGCACTGATAATTCCTTCATCCTACAACCACATATACCTATACCCTAATCATAAGTGTGCTCCACTCCCATTTGATATATGTATGAGCTTAGGTCCCTCTCTGTAGCCCCTTGCTAGGCTCTCCCTATGGATAGGCTTGGCTGATAGACCCTCATGGGTTAATGATAGTGAGATTTTTTTTTTGTGTTGTGAAAACCTCAATTAATATTTTCCCCTTTTAAATACAGCATAGTGGTGACCACATGGTTGTCTCTTGAGGAGGTTGCAGTGTGAGTTGCAATAATATCACTATTGTTTGAGTAATTTTTGAAAGAAGAGAAAAATGGGGGATTTACATAATAGTTTGAAAACAGAATATAAATCTAAAATTAATTGAAATAATTTTAAATGAAAGATAAAGTGGGTTTGAAATAAGGATTTAAAACAGCGGTCGCGGACAATCTTCACTCTCTCAGTCACTCCCCTCTTCCTTGTATATAAAAATATCCCTTAATTTGAATTCCTAAATGTACCCCCCAAGGACCCCATAGGTGTACACTAAAATTTTTATAGACATAATATTAAGACTTCAATATGATTTTTCCCACCTATAAAAGTGACCCAATTACTTAAAGACCTCCAAGTAATTGAACCAAATTTAATTCTCTATGCTCAATGGCAAGACCTCAACGAAGAATTTTAAATAGAAAAATCAATTGATTCACTTTATAGATGGAAAAAATATCCAAAAAATTTTGTTGAAAATATATTTAAGAAATAAAACAACCTAATTCATTCAAAAATATAGGTTTAATAGAAACTCAAAAAGAGATTTCACATTAAGATTGAAACTTGGAAGAGAGTGTCCGTCGGGTGTCGCCATCTGGAACCACTTGCCGCTTAGCCATGCATCACTTGAGAATAATTCATCATCACTATTGAATACTCAAATAATGGAATATTATTAAGGATCTCAATCTCTACCTTACCCTTTTCTCTCTCAAGAAAAATCCAATTGTGATGGATTATGTGGTGATGAATAAAATGAGTCGAGAGGGAGGACCTCCCCTTCTTTTATAGGGAAAATTTATATTCCTTGAAAGTGAGCACGTTTTTGAACCATTAAATGGATTATTCACACGTTTTTTCCTTCATAAAGTTTGTTCATAAATATCTTTTTCACTAACCATAAAAAGTTCAGCTTAATTGTATGTACCTAGAGGGAGTTATGATTTTTTTATTGTATATGACTTTTTATAGACGAAGGTTCCATGAAACTTCCTTAAAATTGTTTCATTAAATGGCCACCATAATGGATTCAAAACTCCATTAAATTTACTTTGTGAATGCTAATTTTAGTACTAGTTCATATCCAAGTTGAATAACCTCATTTGGAGGTGTGTAGACTGAATTGTGTTTATGTTACAGAGGTGGTGTCCACGCTGTCCGCCCGAAAAATTGTTCAACTTGATTTATTTTTTAGGCCTCAAGATGCTCTAATCAATCCATAATACAAAATAAAAAGTTTAAGGAAATAAAATAAATATTCTAAAAAAATTATAATCACAAAATTTGGAAATATATTTTATGATAAATAACCAAAATACCCTTATGATAAAAATTTGTTAAAAATCCCTAATTATGAAATTTTAACTTTTTATCCCAAAACACACTCTAAAACAAAAATTGTTACAAATAAGATCAAATTGTTAAATTGGTGGGATTTAAATCATTAAATTACATAAAAAAAATAGTGGAAATATTAGCTCTATTAATTCCCCCACACTTAGAATTTGGACTCCTGGACAAATGAGCAGTAAATAGTCAAATTCAAAACACATACCAATAGAGTTTACCAATGTATCACAAAGAATCAGAAGATATAATGAATCATTAAAAAAAATATTTCAAATTCTCAATTTATATCATTCAATCCATTTTCACTTATTTTATCCTCCCATGCACACAACACACTTACCTCACATTCATTTTCTCTCAACACACAAATATGGATTTTTAACAAGGCTTTTCTTATCCCAACCCATGCAAGAATAACCATAGTATTGATAAATTTCTACATCTAAACCCTATGTGAGGAAATAAAATGTTATTATCATGAATAATTTACAAGTTTTTTCTATGGATTGGGGTTGGTAGGTTTCAAATGTGAAAAATTATGAGGTTGAAAAAGGAGGGTTTGGCCCTTTTTGAAGCAAAAATGCATGATTCTAATTTTCACTAAAGTATGGTGTCCTCCATACTCTTCTTTGTAGAAAATAAGCTCTAATAATCTCTTTTCCATAAATATTACAGTAGAAAATATGAATTTTTTTAGGGAAATCTCTAGATAGGGCACAACTTCCTTCCATTGCGAGATCCAGAGAAGCACAACTCCATTTCATTTTAGAGCTCCAGATGATCACAAATCTCAACAAAGTATGTTCCATTAGCAAAACCATCTCATAAAAGTTTGAATCTATAATCAAAATAACAAAAAATGATGCATCACATCACAAGTCATCTTCACCCCACACTTATGTTCAACTAGATCATGCATTTATACTTTTAGAACATATTGGAAAGGGAAATTTGGGTTATAATGTGGATAACATAATAGGTTATACATGGCTACTAAGGGCTCAAGAAAGATCAAATGTGCAATGAAGGCCGAAATAAAAAGCATAATTATAAAAAAGGGGGCTCTAATATCCAAAAAATGCCTCAATCATTTTAATTACAAGTATCCCATCCCTCAAGTTTTTATAGAAATAAATCAGGTTCTGATTAAAACAAGAACAAATTAGTTCTCTCAAGGAATAGGTGAATGTGAAGAAGATGTCAAAATGGGTTCAAAGGCCTCATAGGAATGGGATTTTCAATTATAAATACAGTGAAATATGGCATGGTATTTGAAAATAAGAGGTATTTTCAAGAATTTTCTAAATTTATGAACTTGAAATAATGTCATTTTCAGCATTAATTTATGTTTAATTTCTGAAAATAAATTGGTTCACTCCTTGGAATGAGTTTCAAAAAAATATTTTAGGGAATTTCAAACACGCACACAAATTTTTTTATGCTAAATTTTAAAATAAACACACAAAAAATGGAAAGAAAAAATTTAAAACAAAATATTTCAAAGGAAAGCACACAAAATCCTAATCCACCCAGCATTGTACCTACCCCCACACTTATTCTGTAGAATATCCTCATTTTGTAGAAAATTTATATTCGAATGAAATTCATGAAATTAAAGAAATAAAAAAATATTTGAGAAGGAAAAACACAACCTGACATCAATTGTATTCCGTGTCTTGAAGTTGGATATCCTTCCCTGGAGGATCTTGAAAATTTTCTCAAAACAGCTTCAGCTTGTGCCCATTGATAGTGGATGGTATCCCTCTATCTGGATCTTTAATTTGGGAACAACATCAATCTGGCATCGAATAACATAACTTTGTATCCCTCCTTGAAGTTTTTGTTTAGAATCATCTCATCATGAAATTATTTTTTTCTCTATTTGTACAACCAAGAGATTTCATATGCATTATTTCTTATCTCCTAAAACTATTGTAAACAAAATTTTCTTTCTTTTCCAATAGTAAACAAATTCATGTTAAATGTTTTGACAGCCCAAAAATATGTGTGTTCTAACTCAACTGACTGGTGAAAAGTTTTTTCATAGACCAAAATAAATGGTGACATGCCAATTTTGGTTTTGAAGGAAGTCTTTTAGGCCCAGAGAGCATCATCAAGTCTCAAACTCTAATCCTTTCTATTTGGGTTTACAATTTTTTCTAGAATTTTTTTGATTTCTCAGTTGGACAACTCAACCATTCCATTTGTTTAAGGATGATAGAGTGTAGAGACCCTATGACGAACTCTATATTTATTAAAAAGTGTTTTCAAAGTCCTATTGAAAAAATGGATATCTTGATATGTAATCAGGAACTTTGGAAATCCAAACCTTGATTTTTTTCCTTTCATAAACTTTGATACAGTTTTGGTATCATCAGCTCTTGTGGGAATTTCATCTACCCACTTGGACACATAATCAACATAGAATAATATGTAAAGATATCCAAAATAATTTCGAAAAGGTCCCATGAAATCCATTCCCCATACATCAAATACATCACAAAACAAAAGTGGGTTTTGTGGTATCTCATTCCGTTTGGAATTGTTTCCTTGGAATTGACAGTTTTTACTGTTTCTGCAAAAATCAAAAGAATATATGAAGATGGTGGACTAATAAAAACTAGAATCAAGAAATATTATTGCAGTTATTTGTGGCCAAAAGTGTCCTCCATATCTCGAAGTGTGAAAAAATGTAGGACAGATTTAAATTTTGAATTTGGAATGCATCTTCAAATCATTTTATCACTAAAAATGTTCCACAAGTAGGGATCATCCCAAATGTATTTATTTGAATCAATCAAAATTTTATGAATTTTTTTTCTTGGAAAACCATTGGGGAATTTTATCAGAATCCAAATAGTTCACAAGATTAGAAAACCATGGCCTTTTACATTGATAAACAAACAACTCCTCATCTAGAAATGTTTCTTTAATTGGTGGACAGATCTGAAATTTTCCATTCAAAACTGATGGTATCCTAATCAAATGATCAGAAAAAAGGTTCTCAATTCCTTTTTTACCCTTTATTTCAACATCAAACTCCTGTAACAATAAGATACATATCAAGAGTATAGGTTTTTCATCATGTTTCTTCATAAAAAATCTGATTGCAGAATGATATGTGAAAAAAATCACCTTGGAGCTTAGATGATAGCATCTAAATTTGTCCAAATAAAATATAACAACCAGGAGCTCCTTCTAAGTTGTTGTGTAGTTTGATTGGGCCAGATCTAATGTTTTTGAGGCATAAGCAATCACGTGATATTACTTTTCCACCCATTGACTTAACACTGCCCCAAGTGAAAAGTCAGATGCATTAGTCTTGATTTAAAAGGTAAAGTCCAATTTAGGTGGTTAAACAATGGGAGGGATTATCAGTATTTATTTCAGCTCATGAAAGGTGGTTTTTCAATTCTCATCAAATACAAATGAGACATCTTTTTTGAGAAATATGGACAATGTAAGTGCAATCTTACTGAAATATTTAATAAATATATTATAAAATCCATCATGCCTAAGGAAGGATCTCACATATCTCACAGTTTTTGGGGATGGTAATGAAGAAATGACCTCAAATTTAGATTTATCAACTTGAATTCCATCATGGGACACAACATGTCCAAGAATTATCCCCTTACCAACCATAAAATGGATTTTCTCATAATTTAGAACAAGGTTATTTTCAATGCATGTTTCAAGGACATGTGCCAAGATTTTCAAGAAACTTTCAAAAGATGATCCATACACCGTGAAGTCATCTATAAAAACTTCCATGAAGCTTTCCGAAAAGTTATATAAGATTATCATAATACACCTTTGAAAAGTTCCGGTAGCCTTATATAAACTTAAGGGCATCCTTTTGTATGAAAAAGTTTTTAAGGAGCATGTGAAGGTAGTTTTCTCTTGATCATATGGTGAAATATGAATTTAAAAATATCCAAATAATCTATCAAGAAAACAATAGTGGATTTTCCCAGCTATTCTTTTAAGAACTTGATCAAGGAATAGTAATGGGAAGTGGTCTTTCCTTGTAACCAAATTGAGCTTCCTATAATCAATGCACCTTTTACATTTATTTGGAAGCATTACAGGGACAATCTCACCAAATTCATTCCTTAAGATTTTAAATCCACTTTTTTTAAGAACAACATGGACTAAACTTACCCATTGACTATCAGATATGAGAAAAATAATTCCAGTAGCTAGAAGGGTGGTGACTTCTTTCTTCACAACCTCCATAAGTGTTGGGTTCAGTCTTATTTGAAATTGTCACACTGGTCTAGAATTCTCCTCTAGTAAAATTATATGCATGAAAACTGAGGGAATAATTCCTGTTATATCATAGAGAGTCCATCCTCTGGCTTCCTTGTGGTACTTGAGGACTTCCAACAATTTGTTCTCCTGGTTTCTCAACAACTCTTTTGTGATGATGAGTGGGAATTATTTATTCACCACTAAGAAGGCATACTTTATGTTCTCTAGAAGGGGTTTCAATTCTATCTTAGATGGGGTGGTTTCATTGATCACAGGGAACTACTCAGAAGTTATATTTTTTAGTGAAGCTCCAATTTCATCATGGTGATATCCTTCCATGATCTCAAGAATTGTTTCATGTGAAAAATTTTAAACTTCTCCAGGGATACCACTAAGAGGTGTAGTGGTTTCCAGAAATTCATCTTTATCAGTGCTTAGATATTCAGTCTCAACATCCCAAGAATCTTCATAGTCTTCAATTTAAACCTCTTGTTGATATGATTCATTATCATACAAATTTCCATCTTTTACCTCATCAGTTGGAATTTCATCCCAGGAAAAATTAGGTAGCATGTCAGAGGAAAACCAAAATATCATGTTCACTTGGGGGGATTAATGATCCTCAACTGGGTGTTTCTTTGAATTAAAAATATTGAAATGAAAAATATATCCTCCAAATTCTAGTGAAAGTGTCCCTTTGTGAACATTGATGATCACCTTTTCCATTTTCAAAAATGGTCTCCCCCGGATAAGGGGAGCATGTGTGCTAAACCAATCATCTTCCATATCCAAAAAATATAAGTCAATAGGAAAATCATGTCTCTCACATAAATGAGAACATCCTCTATAAATATAGTAGGTTTGGTGGTACTTCAGTTGGAAAGTTGAATGATAATTCCAGAGGGTTTCAAGTCTCCAACCTGTAGAGATGAGTAAACAAAATGTGGAATAACATTGATGGAGGCCCCTAAATCAAGCATGAAATCCATGAATTCACATTTCCCAATGTTATAGGGAATGGTTAATGTTCCTGGGTCTTTACATTTGATAGGTAAATCATGTTGAATCATGGATGAAACATTCCTCCCTAAGTTGAATTTTTCTCCTCCTTTGAATTTCATCTTGTGGGTGCACATGTCTTTTAGAAACTTAAAATACCGTGGAATTTGTTTCAGAGCATCAATCAAAGGTATTTTGACTTTTACTTTTTTGAAAGTTTCTAAAACCTCTTTATCCAACTCTTTTTCAGCACTTTACTTTGGTGGTGGTTCACACCTTGGATAAGGCAGTGGAGGTTTGAATGTTTTTGGGGTAATCTGAGCACGGTTTGGGGAAATGTAAGGACCAAACATCATCTTCCAATAATTCCTTATTCGTTCAAACAATATTTCTTGAATTTTTGTTTATATCAACTTCCGATTTTTTATCATTTTCATCAGTGGAGGGAGTTTCCTTAATAGTTTCAGCAACAGGCTTGATGTTCTCAGTTTGAGGGATATTCAATTTTGTTCCACTCCTAAGTTCAATGACACTCACATTTCCCTTTCCATTATCTCTCGGATTCACTTGAGGTTGTGAGGGATGAACACCACCCATTTGATTTGTTATGAAACTAAGACCAGAGGCGAGTTGACCCACTTGAGTCATCAAGGTATTAATCATGTTCCGTTGTAGTTTTGAGACTTCTTTTTGTTCCCTCATAAACTCTTCATGTTTACTCTCTGAATTATGAGTTGGAGGGGAGGGATGAAAATTTATTCCAAAATTATCATTGGATTGATCATTAAAACATCTCGGTTGGGAATTACTCGATTGTCCTTGAAAGAAGATTCTTGGTTGTTCAGGCTACCGAAATATTTCATTTTACTGGTTGTTCTAACCATGATTAAAATTTTGGTTGTTTTCAAATGGACTTTGTTGAAAGTGTTTTCCAAGAAAATTGTATTTCAGTCCTCTGAGGGATCTTTCATATGGGGGAATTGATCATTGAAATGTTTATTTGTAGAGAAAATTCCATAGTGAACTTGTACTTGGAATGTTACTTTAAGTTTAGGTGGTGTTTGATGGTTGTTTGATAGCATTATTGATCTCACCATAGTGGTAAGATCAGAGAGTTGACTAACAATTGTGTTGTTTTCAGGACCAATGGTGGGGAATTCTTGTGAAAATTTTACATGGAGAAGGCTTCTTGTTCAAAATTGATGAGTATTTTGGGCCATGTTCGCAATTATAATCCTAGCAGTAGCTGGTGTCTTGTCTACCAGAGCTCCTATCGCAGCAACATCAATCATGCTTCTATCAGTCAGACACAGTCCTTCATAAAAGTATTAAATAACCTGTTGGTCAATTATTTTATGATGGGGGAAAGCTAAAATATAGTCTTTTGAATCACTCCTATTATTTGTGCAATTTCTCTCCTTGAGTTTGTCTGATTCGAAAAATTTCCTTCTGAATGGAAGCAGTTCTTGAGGTAGGGAAAATTTTTCAAGGAAAATTTTCTTCAATTCATTTCAACCCCTAATCAAAGTTTAATGGTAATATAAGAACCATTCCTTAGAAACTCTTTCTAAAGAGAAACTGAATGACCTCAATTTCATCTGATTTGCATCAACTCCACAAGGTTTCATTTTTACACAGAGGTATCTGAATTATTGAAGGTGTTTGTGTGGACCTTCCCCTGAAAATACATTTAATTTGGGTAGTTGGTGGATAAAACAAGATTTAATTTCAAACTCAGTAGGTGCATTGGGGTATTCTATAGGATTCTCTTGATTTTCGTCATAGGACGAAACCCGTTCTTTCAAAGTTTAGTTTTTAGCCATTGGATGTATAGTTTCAACTACATTCCTTGTTGGTTCATTAGTTGATGATTCACAACTTGGGATAGGTGGGTTAGAATATCTAACCCTAGAGTGAAATGTTTTATCAATTTCAGGGTCCCAAGGTAAAGGGTGTGGGTTAAAATTTTGGGTCATAAAAAAATAAAATCAACTATAGCAACCTCCTCAGCAACGACGCTAGTTGGTAGTGAGGTTTTTTTGTGTCATGAAAACCTCAATCAATATTTTCCCCTTTTGAATGAAGCACAATGGTGACCATAGGGTTGTCTCTCAAGGAGGTTGGAGTGTGAGTTGCAATACTATCACTATTGTTTGGGTTATTTTTGAAAGAAGCGAAAAAAGGAGGATTTTCATAACATTTTGAAAAAAATTATGAATTTAAACTTAAGTGAAATAATTTTAAATGAAAGATAAAGTGGATTTGAAATCAGGGTTTAAAATAGAAGTCACGGACAAGCTTCACTCTCTTAGACACTCAACTCTTCCTTGTATATAAAAATATCCCTTAATTTGAATTCCTAAATGTACTCCCCAAGGACCCATAGGTGAACACTAAAATTTGAATAGACATCATATTATGAATTCAATATGATTGTTGTCCCACCTATATAAGTGACTCAATTACTTAAAGACCTCCAAGTAATTGAACCAAATTGAATTCGCTATGCTCAATGGAATGACCTCACCGAAGAATTTTAAAAAGTGAAATAAATTGATTTAATTTATAGAGGGAACAACGATCCAATTTTTTTTTGAAAATATATTTAAGAAATAAAACAATCCGATTCATTAAAAAATATAGTTTCAAGAAAAATTTAAAAAGGGATTACACATTAAGATCGAAACTCGGAAGAGAGTGTCTATCGGGCGTCGTTGTCCGCAACCACTTGCCACTTAGTCGTGCATCACTTGAGAAGCCTTCATAATCTCTATTGTATTCTCAAAGAATGGAATATTCTTAAAGATATCAATCTACACCTTCCCCTTTTATCCCTCAAGGCAACTCCCTTTTTTATGGATGGTGTGGTGATGAATGGAATGAGTTAAGAGGGAGGAGCTCCCCTCCTTTTACTTGATAGATTTCTATTTCCCAAAAGTGAGCACATTTTTGACCCATTAAATGGATGATTCACACGTATTTTCCTTAATAAAGTTTGTTCATAAATATATTTTTCGTTCACTATCAAAATTTCAGCTTCATTGGATGCACCTATAGGGAGTTATAAATTTTTTTATTATCTATGAATTTTTCTAGATGAAGGTTTCATGAAGCTTCATTCAATTTGTTTCATTCAATAGAAACCATAATGGATTCAAAACTCCATGAAATTTACTTTGTGAACACGCCTTTTAGTAATCGTTCATCTACAAGTGGGAAAACTTCATTTGGAGGTGTGTATACTGAATTGTGTTCCTGTTCTGGAGGTGGGGTCCACACTGTCCGCCCAAAAAATTATTCAACTTGATTGATTTTTTAGGCCTCAATATTCTCTAATAAGTCCCTGGTCCAGAAGAAAAAGTTGAAGGAAATAAAATAATTATTATAAAAAAATTATAATCACAAAATTTGGAAATATATTTTAAGAGATATGACCAAAATACCCTTGTGATGAAAATCTGTTAAAAAACAGAATTATGCAATTTTAAATTTTTATCCCAAAACACACTCTAAATCCAAAATTTTTATAAATAAGCTCAAATTGTTAAATTGGTGGGGTTTAAATACTTAAATTACATATTAAAAATAGTGTAAATATTAGCTCTATCAGTTAACCATGTGTATTTCCCCCCATATGATAAGGGTTAGCTAGGGGTTGGTCTATTTTTATTTTTTTACTCAACTTTTCCATTCAACCTATATAACATGGGTAAAAATAATTTGAAAAAATATTACATGTACAAATAATTTATCTTGATTATATTTATACATTTTCATAAATGTTATTATAAATTTCAAAACACCCATATATGATTATTATTAATTAAAACATGTGTATTCTCAATTATAAAATACATTTGTTCATTAAAAATTTAAAATTTATGAATAACAAGTAGCTCATCAATGTTTTAATGCCTCACACAAGTGTTGTTACTTCTCTTAGGGAAATCAAATTTAAAATTAATTAACTCAAATATCCCTAATAACATTTAAAAATTATGTAATGTGGGTAATTTGTTCAGTCCATAGTGGATATGAAGAAATTAATTAGAATCTTTATAGGAAAATTTAATGAAAAACAGAAGTTGATTTTTTTGGTTTTATGAAAAATTTGATGATTTCACCAAGCATAGTGAATTATGATTCATTAACTTAGTGAATAAAAATAATATGATTTGGTTTTTATGGTGTTTGAATTAAACTATAGTGAGCCTCCTCTCGGATCACTCACCCACTGATCCATAGATACCCCTTTCCCCTCTCACTTACATTTTTTAATATACTTTTAGGGGTTTAAAACCATATTAAACATAATTACTCCCATATATTAATTGGTTGTGCCATGGAAAAGAGTAATTATATTTTACCTTCAAAGGAACATCCTCCTTAATCAGTAGTGGTCATGCATGATTGAGGAGGGTTATTTTTTAGAAACTAAAAATATAGAAAATTAACTATTTGAAACCAATTCTAGAAAACTTAATTCCACTATGTGCACTGCCTTTATTTTACATATCATGGTACATGTATGATTTACCCCCTCATTCTAGTCATGAGGTGATACTAAATTAAAAACAAATTATAACAACACCAACAATTCATATAAATATTATAAATATATGATTATATCATTATTTTTGATTCACGTGTCCACCCCCTCACAGAACATCCTCCAAGTTTTTATTTTAGGTATCCCCCCATAGAAAATTGTCCCTCTTCCCCTTGTTTTTATTTTTTTATTCTATTAGTGATTGAGGGGTCAGGTCTATTTTTTTTGATGTGTTTGAACTCATTAAGAGTAGGAACCAAACCACGTACCCATTTCTCTTGAAATATCATTTGGGACTTCTCCTTTATTTTCGTAGCATTTTAACTTCTATTTTTTTAGTGAGGCTCCTACACAAAAATTTCTTTATTTATCCCAAAAATTAGTGAAATTGGATTGATTTCATCCCAAATGTATTAGGAATTTAAATTTATATAATCCCATAAACCTATGATGTGGATTGAGTCACTATAACACAACCTATTTTATGATGTTCATTGCCATCCATGTCTTATAGAATATCATACCTCCCATGAGTGAAAACTCCCTTTACCATCCAAACCGAATCACTATCACTTTTAGAACATCCACATAATAGCGATAAATAATACTCCAAAGACCTCCATGCATTATTTTCTTCAATAAAACCACATTAAAATGGTGATATACTACACTACAGCCTCATTTTCTCTATTCTTGGGTTATAGTAATCCACAAAAAAAGTTATTATGATGACTAAATATCTTGATTCTATTCAATATCTAGCCAATAAAGCTATGAAATAATATGGAGTCCATAGTAAAATTCCACATTCATTGATCTAGATTCCCTAGGTTGCTACACATCATATAATTTTATGTGGTGTAGTGGTCTTCTATTTTCCATCGGCACACAATCTCTCCATTGGAAGATCATGGTGGTTCTGTGGTATAGTAAAAATAGCTACAATGTAACATGATGGATCTTTATGGAATAGAATCTATCCAAGGATGATGTCACATGGCTTCATTTTAAATGGTTCCACTTCAATATGTTGGAACAACACCCGAGAGTTGTGCATCCCACATCATACTTCCTTGCGAGAAGGCTCCACTGAATAATTAAATGCACCCCATGACCCACCTATCAAATTGAATTACTTTTTGACAATTCGTACCACCATAATGAAACTACCCACACCAGTGATTCATTCCTCCCATAGCTTCACAAGACTAAATCCCATGGTTCAGTGTGCTCCACTCCCATGAGAGCCATGAATGAGCTTTACTCCCTCTCTAACTCCCCTAAACATGCTCTCTATACGGGCAGGCTTGGACGGAATACCCAAACAAGTTAGACATGTAGCTTATTCACATTAGTTTGAGGGATAGTTATGAGTTTTATTATTTATTTTCCTAACCCCCCATTTCTATTTATCACACACATCACATATAAAAATACATAGAAAAATATGACATATAAAAAACATATTTTTTAATCATATTTTGTTTTCAAAAATGGCATTATAAATTTGAAAACACCAATAAATTATTATTAATTAAAACATGGGTATTCTCAATTAAAAATAAAATACACTTATTAATTAAAATTTGAAAATTTATTCATAAAAACTATCTCATCAAATCCCCCACACATAAATCATTATTTTCCTCACATGTGCATCTAAATTATGAATTAAACAAGAAAATACCATTTTACCAATATTGAAAATTGAAAATTACTAAAACTGGAAAATTATAAATGCGGGGGAGAGTATATTTGAAGGTTAAATATGAATAATGTTCTAAATCCCCACTCTACACAATGTAAATAATGTTACCTAATGAAAAATTATGGATCCTCACCTCCCATTCATTCATGATTCTTAACATATAATTATTTAACGTGACGTGTCATGATCTAAGTAACTTATTTATTTATTCTATCATCACTCAAGGTAGAATATAAATGTGATATTTTCATCATACCTTGAGTACATTAACCAAACATATGAACTTGAATATGATCTACATTATCCACTTATTATAGATAAAAATCTCTAAAAATCATGAGGAAATTTAAAATTAGGATCATATGGTTATGAGGATTAATGATAGGGGTAAATTGATGAGAATAATTAAATCTCAAAAAGTAAGTTATCTTTATGTGTAGTAAAAAATAATCAAAGCAAAAACCAATGAAATTATCCTCTTCATACATACATATTCCCCATATCCCAATGATTAAAGTGAAGTACATAAATAATTAAATCACAATGAATGAGTTACCCACTATATATTTTTTTATTTTTAATTCACTTTTAATCATATCTCTTTTTTGAAAATTAATCTAGGATAGGTCTCACATCCACCACCCAACTCTAAATCATAAAAATAATTTCTCAGCTGATGGTTATTAATGACTATCCATAACTCAGACAATTTTTTTCCATTTTTTAGAGGGGTATTAAAAAATTAAATTAATGATGACATGGCATTTTCAAAAACCCAATTAAACACCCAAATTATTTTCCATTTAAGACACTACATAAATTTTCCATGAACTCCCTAAACCTGCCTACACATGAACATTGAAAATCATACAAAATATTGAGAAATTATAGGATTGGTTAATTTGGAATCATATATGGATTATTCCTATCAAATTCAATTCAAATTCTCTAAGGGTTAAAAGTAGGATTATTGTAAGGTTGGTCCTAATGGCATTGGATACATCAAGAAACAAAAAAAAATCATAATTAAATTGAATTTTTTACAATAATCACTTTGATAAGTTCAAATTCAAATCCTAGTAGTTATCTTGTACCATGTTCTCTCAATAAATTTACTATGAAATAATGTAATAATTTGGTCTAGAAACCTCTTGAGAATAAGAGAATTTAATTTTAGTCAGTCACTCAAGTCTTTTGTAATAATAAAAAATTAATCAACCTAAATTACTGAAATTAAAAGCATGAAGGATTGAATGAAATTTCATATTCATGTGACTAAAAAGAAAAATCACGATTAATTGAATTTTATGATTCTATATTAAACTCTAATAATCCAATCTCCACATATTATATTTTCAATTCCATTAACTTAAAAATTTAAATATGGCATCATGGGGCTCCTAAAAATTATTGGTGTGTCTGATCAAATACAAATCACTAATCTAAGTGGGGACATGCATTTTTTCCCACAAAATATCTAATAAAATATTGAATGATGTGAAGTAAATTTACGTATACAAATTTTAATCTTACTCCCATTTATTATGAATTTGTCATTTTTCTTGCAGCATAGGGTCCATGTACATCTTATCTTCATGGACCTAAAAATACAAACAATGAAAGTGCAATACCATTATCACGATAGATCAAAATTAATGGAAATGCACCCGTAAACAAGTACCTAAATATAATATAATATAAATTAAATCCTAAAGCATAAAAAATGTTCATTTGTACCCAAAATTTCTTTGATTATGTTCATTGATATTGACTTTAACTATTAAAGTTATGTGATTAAGGGTAGGATGATTGTGACCTGATCCAAATATTCAAATTGTTGAAGATGTGATTCTTCCATGTAGATAGGTATAATCCATTTTTCTAAAAATAAAATTACTATTCCTCTAAAAAATACTCTCTCTACCTCCATAGGCCTAATACAATGGTTTTTTCCCAGCCTTGATTAATCAAAGGGAAACTCACTAACTCACTAAACATATTGAAACTCCTCAAAATCTTCAGGGACAATAGTCCCTATACATTATAAATATTTTCTTATAGTCTTTTTTATTTTTTGTATCTTATTTTAGGGTTCCAACATTAGATACATCACTATTATTTTCAAGTGCTAAATCATCCTCATCTTCTTGCAAGATATCCCCTATCAACTTATCTTCCGTTTCTTCCATATTTTTCATTGCCCAATGTTTGTTGATCTTAAATTCTTTTCCAAAAACTCTTATAAATAATTCCCCACTTTGAACATCATTCAGTTCACATCCCTTAGTAAGTAATTTTCTTCCAAATATTATCGGGGGTCTTCTCTTCAGCCTTTTCCATCATAACAAAATCAACCCAAAAGTAGAATTTGTGTACCATGACTATGAAATATTCAAGTATTCCTTTGGTATTTCTTAGTGTTGTATCCCCAAGTTGAAGCATAAATCAATTTGGATTCATAGATCTCATTCCTAGTCTCTTAAATGTTGAGTATGACATTATTTTGACACTTTCACCTAAATCACATAATGAACTTCTAAACTCATTAGGACCAATATTAATTTTAATATAAAAACTACCTGGATAACTTTTTATCTTTGGAATGATCCTTTATAACACATCTGAACATTACCCTATCAATGGGATGGTTCCAAATTCCTCATGATTTATTTTTATTGTCACTAACATTTTAATGAACTTCACATAGGCAGGAATGCTCAAAATTTCTTCTATAAACAACATATTGATGTGTTGTTTTTTTTAAAAAATAGAAAATTTTCTCTTTTCTCACCAAACTATAATTTCATTACTCACTCTGAAAAAGGTATTAGAGGTTTGTATAGTGGTGGTGTTTCCTCTTGAAAAAATCTATCATCTTCTTTGTATTTTTCTTTCCTTTTATGTACTACTCATTGTTCTTCCACTTTTTATTCTTCACCTTATATTGTAACTTTTATAGAACCATGTTGGGCTATATTTTTTCTTCTTAGGGTGATTTAATTAAGTTCACCATGTAATAGAACATCATTTTCACCCAATAAAACTCCCATAAACCTATCATTTAGTTGTTTGGATATCTGAACCACTTGGATTTCCATGTTCCCCATTATAGTTCATTGATTTTGTGAGCCCTATATCAATTATAGGATGAAAAAAACTAGATCCTTGGAATAAGATATAAACTCCTTCACAATACTTCCTATAGTTTTTATAAAACATTAAAAGATATCTTCTAGTGAGTTTAATTGACTTGTAAGAGTTGGGCATTAGTGATGAGGTTGAAAACCTTATTATGTTGGATGAAATCCTTTCCCTTAACCTTGATTCTACTATTGTAGTTGATATGGCCTCCATCCATGTGAAATTTTTTCATGATTATATTCCAAATAATTAAAATATAAACAGTATATATAATGGGGATACTTATTTTCCATCATCACATCTATTTTATTTGAAATACATACAATTGGGTGGAAACCCAGCTATTTTCCACCATGTCCACTCCTTGAAAATCCCCCCCATTAAGCTACTACCTAAAACTATTATTGGGAATTTCATCAAACAAGTTATAGTTCACTTATTGTGACTTTCAAATCAGTGAACCTCCCATTATAGAATCTAAAATAAAATAGTTACCCTATGATAAACCCTTGTAAATGATTTTAATTAGAAACCATGATTCAATGTCGTGGTGAGGATATTTCCTAATCAAACTCTTACATATTTCCCAAGAACTATAATTTTATTATTCATTTATTTGTTCAAAATTTAAAATGATTACCTATAGATCCATATATTTTAAAGGAGCTTAAATCCTCATCAAGAACATTCTTATCAGATCTCCCCATATTGTGATGGAGTGCAAGGGTATATTGTTGATCCACTATTATGCAATACCTTTTAGGGAGATATAAAAACCCATACATTTCATACATTGATATTACATATTATTTGATTAATATTCATTACATATCATAACCATCAAATATATACTTGTATAGGTCTTGTATCTTTGGAAACATGGAGAAATAAAAAAATGGTTCTTAAGGGTCTCTAAATAAGTGTATTTCATACATATATTTTAGGGTATACTAATAAATCAATTTGAATAATAGAATTGATATTTTTTCCAATATTTGGAATATTTAACTTGTTTTTTGATTTATGGAATGATACTACCAACAATCAGAAAAGTAACAAAAAGGGAATATTTTTATGATTTGAAGATGGTTCATGATACGTCTAAAGGGAATCAATATTTTGCTACATATTTATTCATTTTTTTAAACTAAAAGTGTGCTGAATAGTTAATAAAAATATATTATTCATAGATATTGAGGTTGAACCCATAGAGATGGTGAATTAGTTTAATTAGGTTTTTAAAGAAAACCATTTTATTGATTGATTAAATAATGGGGAAAGAAACAAAAATAGGTTTGAAACTAGCTCAAAGTAAGTAGTAAATGAAGGAAAATCAGGTTGGATTACTTAAAATCAACTTTGTTGGGCATTTTAAGATTATACAGTTCTAGGGTTTGGGTGATATTTTATTTTATCAATTACATCAATTAATACATGTGTTAGATTAGATTATAGATGAGGTTTATACAATGGTTATGGTATCCCCTCATTAATATAGAAATCCCCAATTTCACTTGGTCCGGTAATTTAGGGTTTTTCCAAATCGAGTTTGTCTCGATACCATATTTATAACTAGTTACAAAAAACATGAAAATGGACATGACTAATTTAGGATAACCAATTTCTCAATTAAAAGGTTTATTTCAAATTTATTAACTAATAATCATGATTAAATAAGAAAAGGGATTGGAATTAGATAAATAAACTATCGTAATGAAAAAACATGAATAAAATAAAAGAAATAAATCCAATGGCACATTCATCCTTTGGATACATAATACTATAAAAATGCACTGTTTACTTTCTCATCATAGCAATGAGCGAGTTAGAGGGAAGGAAGAAAGAAAAAAGCAAAACATAAAGAAAAGGGTAGAGATGTAAAACTAGTGAGGACCCTTTACAACACAACTTATTGCCCCATTATTTGGTCTCTAGATATGTGTCTAGAAACAAAAAAAACCCTGTCTATTTATATAACTCTAGGGGGACCATATGGATTTTAATGGAATCAAAAAGTTACCCCAGGTGGTCCTATGTTCATAAAAAAAGGTCTTCACCACCTAATATGTCGAATATGGCTATATTTGGGTCGTTTCGACACTTTCACATCATGTAAGTGTTTAACCACATGTAATGTCCTTGGCCTTGAAATATTCACATCTTGTTTTCACATTTTGTCTTTGTTTCACATACTGTAATGTTTTATGATGTAATTTTTTTTCACAATGTGAATTGTGAAATTATAAGAACATTTCAAATTCATTTCTTCATAATTTTCTATTTTTTTATTTTCCAAATATTTGTAGTATCCTTACATAAATTAAAAAATTAGTTAAACATTCCAAATATTGGAAAAAATATCAATTATATTATGAAAAATTAATTCATTAAAACGCCCTAAAATATATTCATGAAATACACTTATCATATCCCATTAAGTTATTAATAAATATCACCATTCTTATGAATATCATTCCTAAAACCATTATTGATAACCTATGGAAAAGAAACATATGAATGGGTGAGATTAGATGCTCAGTATGTGTAAAAAAAGAAGATATCAATGATCACATAAGCATAACATGATCATAAGGGTATGAGAACATGATCATAATAATTGAAATAGACACCCTTCAAATCATAGATCATAATCTTGAGTCATCACATAAAGTGTATAATTTCATAAAACATGAATCATAATGTAATCAATGAACATGAACCATGAGATCATAACATTGGAATAATACATGGAATTTTTTTATACACATAATCATAGAAAATAATTTGCTTACTTTTCAAGGATAAATACCATGACTATAATAGTGGATTAAGTTTGCTCCCCAAACCATTATAGTAGTAAAGTTTCACTACGAATACTATCAAAGTGTATTGCATTCATTCCCCAAAAAATCATAGTAGTCATGGTCCACTCCCAAGATTATCATAGTGTATTGGGTTCACTACCCAAACAATCATATTGGTTAAGGTTAAAACCTAAGACTATCATATTGGAATGGGTTCACTCCCCAAACCATATTAGTAGTCAAGGTTTACTATAAAAAATATCATAGTGGATAGAGTCCCTTACTAAATTTGGTTCAGACCCCATTCTTGTCTGGTTTATCTAATGAGATATATATCTTTACCCAATGTACTGGAGGATATATAATTCTAAAACCACCCATCACATAATGAAAACCATACATATATGTGACAAAAGATCATAAAACATTAGTCATATCACATCCAATGAAAATAAATGGGTTTAATAAACATTTCATCATAGAATAACCCATGGAAAAAATACATTTAATAATTTCATCATAATATAACCCATATAAAAGGAAATGATTTCATTCCTATGGTTTCATCATAAAAATTAACCATCTATAGAATTAATATGGATGTTATACTAGTATATTATCCTCATTAAATTATTATTAACATCATATGATGTTATCATAGATAAAAAATATCATTAAAGGATCACTGGAAAATTTCTTGAGGAAAATATCATTTTTACTTTGAAATACCATTTTTAATGTATAATAATTTCCAAAATATTAAGAAAAAACATTTTCATTGAAAATAACCATTGAAACTTGTAATGGTAGATTCAAATAATTGATTGTTCATGATGGAGATAAATTTCATTCATGCCGTATACATTAAAATAAAACATTCCTTTCACACTTTTTTAGAAAAAATAAAAAAGCACCTCATTTTAAAAATGAAACAAGATTCCATTTAATATCATTTTTTAAATATTCATACATGGTTAAAAATGTCTTTTAAAAAAAGAGAATAATAATATTCTCCATTAAAATAATTTTAAAAAATATGGTTTTGGAAGAAAAAGAATTTTCAACTGAAGATAGAAATAAAGTCGATTTTCCTTAAAGAAATATTTTCTTTCCCTTGAGTATATAAGGTGAGAAAAAGGAAAGGAAAAAAAATGATTCCTCAAGAAATAAACAAATGATAAGAAAAGACATCAGTTTATTTAGAGTAAGTTTATATATTTTCATCATCATAAACTTAATCATAAACAGTCTTGATAAACAATGAGATTGTATCATAAAATAGTTAGCAATTTGTTAGATTTTGAATCACAATCCCTATGAAATAAATAACCTTAGATGGATATGTAAATACACATAAAATTTGTAATAAGAATTATAAAATATATTCATATATATTATATACAACACATAAAATATTGTTGAGGTGAATATGGAATATTTCTTAAATAAATAAAAGTAATATGAAAACCCCTTACTTTAGGTCTGACATCATTCATATGTGTTGAAACCACCTCTCCTTTGAAATAAATCCTTTAAATTTCCTCTGGTTGGTAATTAGGGAAGAATATCACCTCTAGAATGTCACTAAGGAAGTTGAGAAGGTATTTTGGAAGGGAATGGTTGAGCTATAAGGATCAAAAGGTGTGAATAAGGGAGGGGAGGAGCTCACCATTTATAATTGAGGTGTGGGGAACTTTATGAATTTCTTAAAATATAAAAATTTATTATAGTCATTATCTAGGAAAAAAAATCCTCCAAAAGGCTAGTTATTCAAAGATATGATAAAATTAAAATTTAGATAATTTTATATGGTGTTTTAATCCTTATATTTTGGTTTAACCCCTTAGTTAACCAATTTTAACATTAACCGCAGTAACGTATTCTCAACTCTTAAATGGTTATAATTTTACATATAAAGTAACTTTTTAATAATAAAGGGAAAAATTATGAAATTTTAGTAAAAAAACCTCCTTCTCCTCTTACATGATTTTTATTATTTTTAAATATTTTAACAAAATATTATTTTGATAAAATATAAATAATTTTTTTATAATTTTATATTGTGTTTTAATCCTCATATTTTGGTTTAACCCCTTAGATAACCAATTTTAACATTAACCACAACAACATCTTCTCAACTCTTAAATGGTTATAATTTTACATATAATGAAACTATTGAATAATAAATAGAAAAATTATGAAATTTCAGACAAAAAAATCCTCCTTGTCCTCTTACATGATTTTAATTATATTTAGATAATTTAATAAAATATTATTTTGATAAAATATACATAATGTAAAATTTTGACACTATTAATTTAATTTGAATTAAAAGTAATGAAGACAAAGTTGGAATTAGAGTATAATACTTTTATAAAACACTAATATTTCATATCCATCTACAATTTTCTTAGAACACTATAAATAATTCAAATTATATTATATTTAATATTTTTAAATTAATTTATTATGTTTTTTTAATTGATGAAATACGGTGTCAACATTGCATAAAAATTGAAGGTAATTACATAAATACCAATAATTAGAAAAAAATCTATCATGAAAATAATATCTATTTTCTAAAAATAGACATTTATATTCATTCATAATTTTTTTTCTCACTATGTGAAAACATAAGAAATATTTAAAACTAAGATTATGAAAGTTTGTTACATTATTTTTATTTTAATATTATATAATTAATTTTCATGGACAATTTTCCATTAAAAAAACTCAAAATTGGGAAAAATTTGAGAATGGTTGAATTAACTTACTCCAATAAGAATTAGGAAGAAAATATTATGACCTTATCACTTAGTTTTAACCAACATTATCCTTTTCCAAAGTGGTAAATTTTACTAAGGTTACTAATCAAATTGACCATAAATAAAAGGGACCTCTTTTAAAAATTTGAACATACTAATTAAAAATATGAAATACATTTTAGAAAATTAAATTTCTATAAGTTTCAAAAATTAATTTTAAAAATAATGGTGTAGCATGCGATAAAATCTGCTATTTAGAAAAAAAAAATACATTTTTAAGCCTAAAAATTATATTATTCTTATCCCATGATTAGAATTTTTTTTAAATTAATGTTAAAATATTTGATTGAATATATAATATGAAAATTTAATTAAAATAATTCACAAATATTTATTAATATATTTTTTAAGATAAAAATATCTTATGTTCATAAAAATAATTTTTCATAAAAACATCTTTCTTTATTTTCAAATGATATTTATTTATTTTTTATTATGTATAATTAATTGAAAACTAATGAATTAATTTTGTACATATGTGAACATAATTTTTCATAATTTAGTTAGACCTACTTATACTCATTAACCCAACAAATATGCAATAAATATAAAAAAATAATATTACAATAGTAACTTTCGGTTCGTTTAAACACAGTGTTTCATGTAACACAAACTATCGAAGAAATAAAATTCACATGAAAAAAATATTTCTTCAAATAACAGTATATTCTATTATAACCACCATATAATGAATATAACCCTCAAAATTTTTCAATCTAATACAAACAAATCGGGATATCTTTATTTTGTTACATCTTCGGGTTCCCATGTTGCTTATATGAATATGTTATTTATGTAGGGAACATTCACAATGTGAGTAGTTTTGTTCCATATAACTTTATCTATCTGATTTATGATTTTTACCAGTTTTTATTCATAAGAAAGATCATGTTATAGTGGTACGAACTCCAATTATAGTACATGTGAGGGATCATGTGTACTTCCTCAAGAGAGATACATGGAACAAATCATAAACTTGAGAGAGGTTCAGAGGAAGTGCTAAGTGATAATCTATTATCCCTACTAAATCAAGAATCTAAAAGGGGACAATATACTTAGGGATTACCTTTACCTTATTTTTAAATCTTATATCCTTCTTCCATGGAGATATTCTTAGAAACACCTTCTCAACAAATTCAAATTCCAGATGATGCGGACGATTGCATGCATAACTTTTCTATCAACTCTTGGATACCATGATGTACTATTTAATAGACCCAACATTCTATTCCATTTCATTATTTTCTTAGGTACCAATATCATTATTTATATAACTTCATCCTATAAGTTTGGAGTTCTACACTTATTTCTATAGAGGGATTCACAATGATCCATCTGAATACTTGAGTGAAAGCTATTAGAATAGGAAAAATTGACTAGCCAAAGGTGTTGATTCCAACAACCATTGAAATATATATAAAAATATATCATAATATCCTCTATGGTTTTAATTATTCTATCACATTTACCATCTATCTGAGGATGATACATAGTTTTTTTACTCAACTTTGTATCCAGGTCCTACTAAAGATTTTGTTAGAACATTGAGGAAAATATCATATCCCAATCAGAAAAAATAGAACGTGGTAATCCATTCTACATTAAAACTTCATTAATCTATATAATAGAAATTTAATGAACAGATAAGTATTCTATGTTGGAAATGAAGTTTTCTGAAATTATAATGTAATCAACTCTAACCCATATAGAATTATTCCATTTTGATGATTTGAGGAGTCTAACGACAAAATCCAGGGTGATTTTTTCCATTACCATTATGGCATGGGTAATGATAATAACATTTACTTATAATTATATCTCTTATCCTTAACACATTGATATACTAATCACTTATATACATAATCATCATTATATCTCTTCATATATTCTCAATAGAAATACTCTTTTAGATTTCTATATATCTTTGTACATCCAGGATGAATAAAGAATGATAAAATATGATCCTCATCCAAAATCTCCTTATTCAAGTCTTTTATAGACGGAACATATACAAGGTTCCTAAACGTTATCATTCTATCCTGATCAAGGTTAAATTTAGAAACATTTTTACCTTCTTCTATAGCTTTATAACTTCATTTTGTTCCTATTTAATCATAACTTGGATTGATGGTTAAAAAATTATTTGAGAAATATAATATTTATCCCCATCCATTATGATTTCAATATCCATAATTTTCAAATGCAAAAAATTGGATCTTTTATGATCCTAATCATAGATAAGCTATCATGTTCCTTTAAACTTAAAGAATATTCTTCCTTATTTACTATCCCATGGTAGTAATTTATGGGGTAGTCATAATCATTAATCAGCTCCAACTATCTTCTATGGTGCATATTAAACTATTTCTATTTGAAAATATACTTTAAACATTTATGATCAATATATATATATATATAAACTTTCTACATAATGATAATTATTCCATATCATTAATGAAAAAATTACCGTAGCTAACACCAAATCACGAATTGGAAATTTTTTCCCATGAACCTTCAATTAGTGTGAGGGATAAACTACCACCATATCATTTCTCATGAGAAAGAAATCCAAATCCCTTCTTTGAAACATTGCTATAGATTAAAAAACATTATCCACTTAAGGGTAAAGTAAGAATAAGTGCACTGACTAACTTTCTATTCTAATCCATGAAATTTTGTTCACATTCATCCATCCATATGAATTTAGATCCCTTATAAGTTAACTTGTTGAGTGGATTATAAATTCATAAGAAATTATCCAAAATTTTCTAATGAAAACCATCCAAACCAATAAAAATATAGATGCCATTCATAGTGGTTGGTTTAGGCTAACATTTAATATAATATATCATAAAAGGATCTTCTAATATAGACTCACTTGAGATTATATGACCAAATAATGAAAAATGTTGAATAAAAAATTGACACATGGTAAATTTTGTATAAAGATTATTCTTCCTTATGCTTTTTTGAGAAATCCTCTAATGATATTAACTTCACTTTGAATAAATAAGTATATTATATATAAATAATACCACAAACTGATCAAGAAAATATCTAAAGAATCTACTAATTAAATCCATGAAGATAGTGGGGGAATTAGAAAGACCAAATTGCATCACTATATATTCCTTTTGGCCCCTCAATTGATGATATCTTGAGTGAATATGAATCTTCAAAAAGTACTGAGAAACACACAGTTGATCAAAAAAGTCATAAATATGTGGTACATGATACTTTTTCTTAATAATTATTTTGTTATGTTATAGATAATCAATACAGAGTCTCATTGACCCATCATTATTCTTAACAAAAATAAATAGTGCACACCATGGTGACATACATGGATTAATGAATATAATTTCAAGATTCTCTTGGAGTTAAATCTTCAATTCCATCAAACCAAATAGGAAAATTAAATATGGTGTCTTTGAAATAGGTATAAAACCTTGTTTGAGTTATATTGAGAACTCAACTCCATGATTCTATGGAATTAAAGGAAATTATTCCAGAATGATATAAAAAAATCATTTAAAATTGGAATATATTTTTTACTGAGTCCCTCTACATCCATCTAAGATAAAAAACATTTTGAATAGGAATCATGACCCGTACAATGGATGAAATTTCAATTAGAGTTTTATATTTATCATCATGATGATAGATGATTATACTATGATTCAGAATATCAAACCTATCTTACCTTTCTTGGAAATTGATGTGAAATTCATTTAATAAAATAAAATCCCACCTATGATGAAATCAAATTAAACTAGACGGAGAATAAGAAGATTTAAAAGAAGAAAATTCTTACAAAATTTAAATCAAGAATAATCATAGACTTAAGATTTGATCATCATACCATTATGGGATTCTACTGTTATCTCAACATCTAATATTTGAGTTAGTACTTATATCCCCTTAAAAAGTTCTACGAACATAATAGAGTGGGTAAATCTAAAATCAAAGAAGTTATTAGTATTCCTAGAGTATATCGTAAGTGTACCTTTCCCCACATTTTTTTATACTCCACATTTCCAATAGTGATCCTATGATATTTTTCATTGTCTCTAGGATTAATATATATTTTTTGTTGATCATCATCATTAACCTTTGGGTTTTATAATTTGTTAGAATAATACCATACTCCTTGAATTTGAAGCAATAGATTATGGGTGGTATATCCTCTGGATATTTATATCCATTCAAATCATTAGATAACTTATTCCTTAAACCTTTTTATATAATTTCATGATGAACTTACCTTCCACACATAAAATATTTACCAATATCCTGAATACAATTTACACAAATTTTCCTTACAAACCTAGAGAATAAGGGAAATATCATCTTCTTATCTCTATGGTTCTTTGGGTTTTTTGAATTCAATATTTCATTTCTTTTCAAAACCATGGGATTGATGGGTAACTCCAATCTCCATTTGTACCTTGATGTCATATCGAACAATTTCTTCATAACTATTGATGTTTCTTATAGATAATTCCCTTATGATACATGGTTTTATACCACTGATGAATAAAAAAACCCTAATTTTAGGTTGGATAATAATACTAGAAGAATACCTCTCATTCCCCATAAAAGTTTCCTTGTAACCAATAGATCCACCATCTTTCTTCATTAGCTCATGAAATTCCTTCTCTATTATCATGAAAAGAATATGAAGAAACTACTTGTTAAAAAATAATCTCTTAAACCCATCCCACTCCATGGAGTAAATTTATTCTTATTTCCATGTGTTATTGATAATATTACACGATTAATATGATTCTCCTTCCAAATGATACACAATAAAAATGTTTTTTTCATGTTAAAAATGCTATAGCATAGAAAATAACTTTTCAGTGGTATTGATCTATTACATAGAAACTAATAGATCAATGATAAAACTAAAATAATTTGGATTCTTCCTCATAAAGGACTTAATAGAATGTTGTTCCATCCTTTTATCATTTGTAGTTTTAGAATGATTCCTATATTGAGAATGTTTTTTGATCATAGAAATTAGATTCTAAATTCCCTTTACCATAACATTTGGTTTCACATGAGGAAAATAATTGAATTATCAATAACATTAATTATTAACTTGATTATGTTAAGTTCAATCCATTTTCTAAAAATTCATTGTGTGAGAAACAATAATCATATTATAAAACCACATAATCATGAAAAATTATTTATATAATGTCTATTTGAAGCCACCTTCTTTCCAATCTATGAAACATTAGTTTTAACCCAGTTCATTTGGTATCATTACTAAAAATTTCTTGAATTATAATTTACTTAGACTTATCCCATGGTCCTCACTAAAGTATTACCATCTAAGTTTCCAAAGTTTAACTGAACCTTTATTTTATACTAACTATAAAATCCTATAATTTTAATACATAGATATTAAATCTTATTAGATGAATATTGATTACGTATTATAATGATCCATGAAAGAATCATATAGGCGTTGTATCTTTGGAAAGATGAGAATATAAAAAACTAGTTCATAGGAGTCTCTCATTAAGTTTGTCATAACTATCACCCTTATTAGTCATATCATTCCTAAAAAAATTCTTTATAACCTAGGGAAAAGATACATAAGAAAGGGAGATCTTAGATGATCAGTAAGGGTAAACAAGGGAGATATCAATTATCACATCAACATAACATGAGCATAAGGGTATGTGAACATGAGTTTAACATTTCAAATCTATACCCTGTATATCATGGATTATAATCCAATGTCATGGATTAAATCTTGGAAGTTCATAGGACACGAGTCTTAATTGAATCGAAGAACATGATCTATGACAAAATAACATTAGAATAAGACATGGAATTGTTGCATACATAGAAGCATATAAAATAATTTCCCTAGTAGTTAAGATTCAATAAAATACTATCATTATAGAATGGTTCACCCCCCCAAAACCTTCATAGTAATCAAGGATCACACCTGAAAGTGTTATAGTGGATCTAGTTCACTCCCCTACCCATCGTAGTAATCAAGAATCACTAATAATACCATCATAGTGGATTATATTCACTCCCTAAACCTTCATAGTTGTCAAGGTTCACTACCAAGGCTAATATAGTGTATTGAGTTCACTCCCCAAACCATCATAGTAGTCATATTTTACATTAAATACCATCATAGTGGAAATAGTCCCTTATTGAACTAGGTTCACTCCCTATTCTAGTCCTATTTACCTCATGATATATCTACCTTTACTTAATGGATTGGTGGTCTATATAATTATGATTCCACCCATCACATAATAAAAATAATACATATATGTGCCAAAATATCATAAAATATTCATCCAATAAAAACCCATGAAATGAAACAGGCTTTATAAAAATTGAATCATAGCATAACCCATGAAAATTAAATTGGTTTCATAAATATTTCATCATTCTTTTCATAGAATAACCTGTGGAAAAGGATTGGATTTCATACATATGATTTCACTATAAATATAAAATATCTATGGAAAGAATAAATATATTATCCTTGGATATATCCCCAATAAATCATAAGTAACATCAAAATATGTAATCATAGATGAAAAATTAAATTAATGGATCACATGAAAATTTCCTAAGAAAAATATCTTTTTTTACTTTGAAATAACATTTTTAAAATATAAAAATTTACAAAATAATATAGAAAACATTTTATTTGAAAATAATTATGGAAAATTGTAATAGAAGCTTAGAATAATTCATTGGTCAGGACAATGTGATATTTTTTACAAGTCGTATATATTAAAATAAAATATTCCTTTGAAAATTTTGTATAAAAAGAAAAAAATTACATCATTTAGAAAAAGGAAAATTTGATTATTTTAAAACCATTTTATAAAATTTCAGACATGAGAAAAAATGAAAGTATAAAAATTAAAGGATAATGATAAAAAAAATTATTTAAGAAATTTTTAGAAAACATATATTTGGAAGAAAAAGGATTTTCAATTAAAGAGAGGAATAAAGTCAATTTTCCATAAAAAATTTATAGTACCTTTAGTACTTTAGGTGAGGAAAATGAAAGGAAGACTTGTATCCTATATAAATAAATAGAGAAGAAGAAAATACAACAGTTTCTTAAGAGGTAGATAATAATTTTCCATAATTAGAAACATAATTATAAATAATTCTAACAAAAATGAGATTATTACATAAATCCATTACCACTATGGTAACTTTTGAATCATAAGTCCCGTGATGGAAATAAAATTATATGTATAAGTAAATACCCAAAAATTTAATAATAAAAATAAAAAAATACATTGATAGGAAGTATATGCACCACCTAGATTAAACAAATGGTGAATACGACATGTGTCATAGAAATAAAAGTGAAATGAAAACCCCTTACCTTAGGTCTAACTTCCTTCACATGTGTTGGAACTTTCTATCCTTTGAATGAACACATTTATATATCCTTTTAAGGATCCTAGAGTTTGTTTTTTGGGAATAAAATCACATATAGAATGTTTTTAAGGAAGTTGAGATAGAAATTTGGTAGGGAATAGTCAATCTATAATTCTCAAATGATTTAAAGAAGTGAGGGGAGGGGGTTTTATTTTACAATTTAGGTGTGGGGAAACTTTGAAATTTCATAAAATATTAAAGTATAATAAATTCATTATCTAGAAATAATTCCTAAAAAAGTACATGGATTCGAATATATGATATGATAGGGTTGGAATTCCCTCAACCAATATAATTTGGGCTGGTTTATATAGTGTTTTAAAACTTATCTTTTGTATTAATCACTTAGTTAACTGATTTTAACTCTTACCTTAGTAATGTATTTTCACTCTTAAAAGGTTATAATTTTACATATAAGGTAACTATTGAATTATAAATGGAAAAAATGATGAAATATTTGACCATATATTTTTATCACTGTCCACTTACAAGACTTTCATGATTTTTAAATAATTTAATAAAATATTATTTAAAAAAAACAATAATGCCAATTTTGACACTATTAATTTAATTTGACGTAAAATAAATAAATAAAAAGTTTTAATTTTAATCTATTCCTTTAAAACAACACTCTTATTTCATATTCATCTATAAAATTTTGGGGACACCATTACTAATTCATATTATATTACTCTTAATATTTTTAAAGTCATTTATTATATTTTTTCTTAATTGAAGAAATATTATGCCAGAATTGCATAATAATTTTTGGTAATTATATAATTAATAAAAGATAGAAATAAATATCCATTAGGAAAATAATTTCATTATTCTCAAAATATAAATTTATATTAATTTATAAGTTGATTTTGTCTTGATGTGGAAACATAAGAAATATTGAAAACAAAGAGAGTGACAGTTTGTAACTATCATTGATTTAAATATTATATATAAAAACTCTACCCTTTTACAAATATTATGTAAAGACCCAGAAATTTCAAGGGAATTTTTTTCTTAAATAATTTGGAATTTTATGAGTCTGTGGCTTCTAACGGCACTTGATTCCGAGGCCCGGTGTGCCCGGAATCAATTTCCGAAGTTTTGCTTGGGTACATTCAGTAAACAAACGAGCGAGTTTTTATATCTTTTGAACTGGTGCTCGGAATCGAAATTCGAGGGCACCGATGAACTCACAACGTCAGAAATTTCCTAAGGGGACCTTTACTGTAGTTATGTTTGCATGGTATGAGAAGTTAAAATTTGTTGATTAAATAAGAAGTGAATAAAAATTGTGGGACAATTTTTATTTTATATCTAAGGTGGTTATATACTACATGGGGGAGTTGGGGTGGGACCACAAGCACCTAACTACCCATGTGAGGATATTTGTGAGGTGGGGCCCACATGAGCCCCAACCTTTCACATTCCCTAAACTCCTTAAACCCCCCTTCTTTAATTGTTAAGTCCTATTTAATTGAGTAACTTTTCCTCTCCCTCTCTCACACCATTAAATTTTCCAGCCTACCCCTTAATTAATTAAACAACTCTGCATTTAATTAATTAAGGGGATTTGATTTTTGAATTTTGAGATGCATGGAAAGATTAAATAAAATAAGGAGAAGCCTTATTTTATTTGGGATTGGCAATTGTTGTGTGGGAGGATTTGGGGGAGAAATCTAGAGTTTTGAAGAACATCTTCCTCAATGAAGAACGGTTCTTCTCCAACGAAGACCTTTCCTCTCGGCGAAGAACACACTTCCCTTTCTCTTCTCCACAGAAAGTGAGGAGATGCCGCTTTCTCCTCGGACGCTCTCCATCGACATCTACGAATCCTCACCTTGCGATGCCGTCTACCGCGACACCGACGTTCGTCATCAATTGTTGAGGTAGGGTGAATTGTTTCAATTTTATTGAAAATAAAATTGTTTGGTTGTGCTTCGTGAACCTTGTTCAATCATGGATATGTGTTACCTTCTAACGCGGAGGGTGCGGGCCAAACGAACACGGCCAAACAACCCTCCGCAAGAACTTTATCCCTTTGGAATTGGAAACCGGAGGCGGGGGAAGAACGGCGCCGTCGAGCCATGCCCAAAACATGGCGAATGAAGCCGGCGCCGTCGCGCCGACTATGGCCGCTTCGGCGGAAGAACCGACCGTCCCGTCGGTCGGCCGGGCGAAGCTAGACTGCGGCTCCAGGAGGGCGCCACGCTGGAAGACCAGTGGCCTGCCCGTGTGGGCCTCGTGCGCCAGAAGGACGACTGGTTTGGGAAGGGTGGCGCCGCCGGTGCGGACAGCCGGGGGGGGGGGGGGGCACCCCCCTCGGAACTGCTCGGCCAGCCGGCCGAGCCGGCCGGGCCGCGCGCCCAGTCAGCCAAGCCAGCCGGGCCGTGCCACTTCGGGCCAGGTCGTAACCCTTCGGGCCGAGTTGTGTTTTCCTTCAGATTGGAACAACACCCCTGCCGGGTCAGACCCGTCAAACTGGGTTAACCTGACCCATCGGCCCACTGGGCTAAACGGGCCGGGCCTTTTATTCACTTAAACGTGAATAACTTAAAGACCACGCGTCCGATCGATGCGCCATCTGCGGCACTGGGAATATTTTGAAGAGATGATCATTTTGAAATACTCTAAGTTAGTTTTGGAAAACTTTGGTAAATAGCCGGGTTTGGAACGATCATATTTCCAACCAGACCCCTAGAACGAAAAAGCCAATATCTCTCAGACCGAGCGTCCGTTTGACGCACCGTCTGTCGTGTTGAGTTCCTTTTGACGAGACGGAACTTCTGGATACATCAAATCTGGACTTCGTGACAGTTGATGTATCGACCCCTTTTACTCCAGGAGCAGACCCTCCCAGAATCGAGTACGCTGTGTGTGGGAACCCTAGAGCTGGCTGCGACTGCGACGACGATGACGACTGTACTTGGATCCTACGTGGGTTCGGCAGCGAGGAAGACTGTACTTGGATCCTCCATGGGTTCGGTAGCGATGATGACTGCACTTGGATCCTACGTGGGTTTGACAGCGATGGTTACGGTACTTGGATCCTACATGGGTTCGGCATCGACGACTTCTATAGTTGGATCCTACGTGGGTTCGACATAGGAGATGATTGAGAGGCTATATCTAATCATCTCCACCCATCTTCATGAGTAGTATACCTGTATGAGATGATTCTTGACTATTCAATCACTACCATGGGTGTGATTGACTTCTTTCCTGTGTGGACTGGATGTGCGTGGGCTTGAGAGTTGGTGCCGAACTGGAATTGATGACTTAGGTATATGTATGGGCATATAACTAAGTAGAGTTGGTTAATACTTAGTGTTTGTATCTTTCCTTTTTAGTTTATCCTTTTTGAATTCTGGGAGACCTTCGGGGGTCTCAGGGTCCCTATTGAGAATATTTATACTCACCCCTGCACGGGCATTGCCCGCACTATGTTGTGTTGGTTGGAGACGACGGACAACACTGATCGTGGTTGAGGCTTGTGGAGCTGGACGGTATCTGGAGGTGGACCACCTGGCAGGACGTACACAGAGTGGACGAATGGACCCGTGGTACAGAAGAGACTAACTGTACCCACCCTTCAGGTGGGATTCCCGGAGGACGACTCGGTGATTGCTGCTTTACCTTTCAGCTGTTGTACTTTCTTTCTCAGTTGTACTGTACTTTCAGTTGGGTTTGAATACTGGCCCATTTACTTTCCAGCACTTACTTTTGTACTCAGTTTACTTTGTGTTTACTCCAGATTGCATACTCTGTTGTGTTTGTTTACTTATATAAAGGCAATGCCTTTACTTTTAACGAGATTTACACCTTTGGTTCTAGTCGCCAACCCCAGGCCTATGGAAGGCGTGCTTGGGGTAGTCACAACACGGGCCCTGAGGAAGGGTCATGACAAATTGGTATCAGAGGAGTCAGTTCTACTGTAGAACTCAGGACTCTTATAATTTCTTATCTGTGAAGAAATAGTGTTAAGAATATTGAGTGTGGTTTTCAGTCCAGGGAGTCCAGTGTTGGTGCGGTGACCGAAGGATCCATACACTAGGGCCATGACTTCTGATTTCTGACTCAGTGCTCAAAAACATTGATTGCATGTGTGTTTCAAAAGTTTTCTTTATGATTACTTCATGTCAGCTCACCAGGTATACTGTATTAACCGTGGCGCACCTGTTGTTTTTCTGGATGGCCCCACGTAGGCAGCCAGCTAGGGTTTCGAGCTACGTGTGAGATGGCAGCCCACCAATCGATGAGGCCTCGGTGCAGGGCCCTATTAAAGTGGAGACACCAGCGGTACCACTACCCATTGGGACACCGATACCACCAGCCCCAGCAGTAGAGAGTGCACACCGCCTGAGTGCATTGCACGAGTTTCAGCGACAGAGGCCGCCCAGGTTCCGTGGAGAGACAGAACCTCAGGAAACTAAGGATTGACTTGAGGCTATCATCAGAGTCTTCATATTGGTAGGGACACCATCAGACCTTATGGTGATCCTTTCCATGAGTTTCCTGAACGCAACATCAGGTAAATGGTGGAGCCTGATGCTCTTAGTGCACAACAAGGCATCTCTACTTTGGAAGGACTTCGAGAGTCTCTTCCGCTCGGAGTTTGTTCCATCCACCCTCTCTGCGGTGCGTATCTAAGAGTTACTGCAACTGCGGTAGGGCGGCATGTCAGTATCCTAGTACTCGACGAGATTTACCGACCTCTCGCACTACTCCATGGACATGGTATGGGACCCATTCTTTTGGGCCCGGACCTTTGAGCAGGGACTGAGGCATGAGATCAGGGCTTCGATGATCTCCCTCAGCATTCTGACATAGGCAGGAGTACTTGAGCGATCCCTTCTTGTGGAGAGATTTCTTGCTGAGCCTACGCCAGTAGTGAGGCCTACCGCAGGGTGACACGTAGCGGAGTCTTCTGCAGCCAGTAGTAGACAGATGTCGCAGAGGTCCAAGTGGACCAGGCCATCAGTTAGGCGACCTCAAGATACTGGTTCAGATGTGTGGGGTACACGCAGTAGAGCCAGCCATATGAGAGGTAGGTAGTGCTATGTATGCGGCGGGTAGGGCCACATGACTCGTGACTGCCCGACCCTCCATTCAGAGGAACACCAGACAGTGGAGGGACCTCCCAGGCAGAGGCAGAGGTTCGACCGTGGCAGTCTGTAGGGAGTAGGCAGACGAGGTAGAGGAGCTGGCCGAGCAGTAGGTGGTGGACAACGCTTCGAGGCTCTACCACCACTACCACCAGGAGGACCACCCCGACCATAGGGAGCTGGCAGATAGGGGCGGGCTCAGCTCCAGGTAGTCGAGGCCTATGACCACGGCACACCTGAGATGATTTGAGGTACTATCTATGTCTACTCCACCCTTGCTGCAGTTCTTATAGACACAGGAGCGAGTCATTCTTTTATTGCTGCTGCCATTGTTTGGAGCTCATAGATTCCGACGGAGCCATTGGCTCGATCCTTATTTCTAGAGACTCCTACGGGAGCAGACTCAACGATTATACACAGGTTCCAGCAGTGTGAGCTTACTCTAGGAGGCGAGAGCTTCGGCTGAGATCTTCTTGTAGCGGCGTCGAGGCCTTACGACGTTATCTTGGGCATGGATTGGTTGTTTGTAATCCATGCTCAGATCGACTGTATTAGGCACAAAGTGCGGTGTGCCCGCACAGATGGGAGCATGTTCACCTTCACTGGAAAGAAGGTAGCCTTTGCAGTGCAGGATGGACTTACGCAGAGGAGAGGGAAACCGATCACCCATCAGTTGGCTAGTCTCATCCTAAGAGTAGTTGATGTGCGGAGTCCAAGTTTTCCTGTTGTGGTGGATCAGTATACGGACGTTTTTCCTAACGACGTTCTAGGACTACCTCCTCGAAGAGAGGTAGACTTATACACTGACCTATACCCTAGGATACCACCGATATCTACACCAGTATATTAGATGGCTCCCACCGAGCTTCGTGAGCTTCGGGTACAGCTGGAGGACTTACAGGGAAAGAGATTCATCCGACCCAGTGTTTCACCCTGGGATTCATCGATTTTATTCGCCAAGAAGGCGGATGGGAGCTTACGACTATGTGTCGACTACCGTCGCCTGAATCAAGTGATCATAAATAACAAGTACCCACTCCCAAGTATTGACGACCTCTTTGATCAGCTCAAAGGAGCATGATGGTTCTCAAATATAGACCTCAAGTCAGGCTATCATCAGCTCAGATTTCGAGACGAGGATGTGAAGAAGACGACCTCCAGGTGTTGGTATGGCCACTATAAGTTCTTGGTTATGCACTTCGGCGTAACCAACACACCGAAAGTGTTCATGAGTCTCATGAATAGGATCTTCCAGCCTTACCTCGATCATTTTGTCATAGTCTTCATCGACGACATACTAATTTACTCGACTACTGAGGAGGAGCACACCTACCACTTTCGGGTTGTACTGGACACACTCTGAGAGTATCAGATTTATGTTAAGCTCTCAAAGTTCCAGTTCTAGATTCAATAGGTTCACTTCTTGGGGTATGTCATTTTGGAGGCGGGAGTTGCCGTGGATCCTATGAAGATCGAGGCGGTACTTGCTTGGGAACCGCCCAGGAGCGTGACAGAGGTGCGGAGTTTCCTAGGTCTGGCTGTGTACTATCAGCGATTTTTTTCATACTTATACAGAGTTGTAGCACCAAATTCAACTTCAACGAATAAGGGGAAACCCTTAGTGTGGTCAAATAGATGTCAGAAGAGCTTCCGGGAGCTGAGACAGAGATTCACTAATGCACCCATCTTGAGGCTACCAGAGGAGGGCGTAGGGTATGTAGTTTACTGAGATGCATCAGGGACTGGACTCGGGTGTGTCCTGATGTAGTAGAGGGTAGTGATAGCCTATGGTTCACAACAGTTGAGGCAGAACGAGCCGAAATACGCTACCCATGACCTACATTTAGAAGTAGTGGTCTTCGCCTTGAATATGTGGCAGCACTATCTGATGGGAGAGCGCTTTGCAGTCTACTCTGACCACCAGAGTCTCAGGTACATCTTCTCGTAGAAGGACCTGAACCTGAGACAGCGGCGATGGCTAGAGTTCCTCCAGGACTATGACTTTGAGATAGTCTATACCCCTGGGAAGGGGAACGTAGTAGCTGATGCTCTCAATAGGAGATCGGGCATTCAGCTACTTGGAGAGGCAACAGAGCAGCTATCCTCATTGCAGATATACTTTGTGGATAGAGATGGGGAAACCTTTCTACAGTCTCTCACAGTCACTCCTCCACTACTTCAGTGGGTCAGAGAGACACAACATAGGGACATTGATTGTGATACATGATGTGCTCAGATTTCCATAGGGCAGGCACCTGATGGATTTTCTGAAGGAGAAGAGCACGTCATCCTCTTCAGGGGATGTAACATGGTACCAGTTTCACTATAGGAGGAAGTGCTGAGGGGGTTTCACACTTCCCCTCTAGTGGTACATACAAGAGTGGAGAAGATGTACCAGGATCTCAGACGACAGAACTGGTGGCCGAGTATGAATAAGGCTGTAGTAGAGTTCATTTCATGATGCCTCACTTGCCAGAAAGTGAAGGCGGAACACCAGGTACCAGCAGGCTTGGTACAACCCTTAGAGGTTCCAGAGTGGAAGTGGGATGGGATATCCCTAGATTTTGTGACAGGGCTCCCACGTATTTCCAGAGGACACGACTCCATCTGGGTGATTGTCGACCGACTCACCAAGTCGGCCCACTTCCTACCTATAAGAGAGATGGGCTCAGTGGAGAGCTTGGGACTCCTCTATGTTTAGGATATTGTACGGATTCATGGTGTGCCATTTTCTATCGTCTCCGATAGAGATTCTCGCATTACTTCCCGACTTTGGAAGGGGTTATAGGAGGAATTTCGGATGCAGCTACGCTTGAGCACCCCCTTTCATCCTCAGATGGATGGCCAGATGGAGAGGACCATTCAGAAACTCGAGGACATGCTCCGTGCATGTGTCCTTGACTTTGGTCGCAGCTGGGAGGATCACCTACCCTTGGTGGAGTTTGTGTACAACAACAGGTACCACTCCACCATTGGGATGACACCCTACGAGGCACTATACGACTGACCTTGCAGATCACCTCTGTGCTGGACTAACCCTGAGGAGTCAGCACTCATAGGACCGGAGATGGTTCAGGCTATGATGGAGAAGGTGAAAATCATCCAGGAGCGGATGAGGACTACACAGAGCAGGCATAATTCCTATGTTGATAGGAGGCGGAGACCACTGGAGTTCGAGGATGGCGACCATGTTTTCTTACGGGTCTCACCTCGACGTGGATTACAGAGATTTGGCCGGGGCGGCAAGTTATCTCCGTGCTTCATCGGACCATTACAGGTCCTCAAAAGGGTAGGCGAGGTGGCTTACTTCCTGGCTCTTCCACCTCAGTTGCACCGGGTGCATGACGTCTTCCATGTATCTCAGCTGAGGAGATACGTGAACGACCCGACACATATCATCGATCACGGGGAGCTGGACATCGATAATGGGGATACATTCATGAAAGTCCCGGTGGAGATCGAGGATTGACAGGAGCGAGTCCTACGTGGATGGTCGATTCCTCTATTGCGCATCCGGTGGCAGCACGGGAACCTCCACGAGAGCACATGGGAGTGGGAGGCTCAAATGCATTCTTAGTACCCTCTTTTGTTTCCCTAGTTTTGTTTTAGGTTTACAGGGATGTAAATCCATGAGGTGGGAGTAATGTAAAGACCCGGAAACTTCAAGGAAATTTTTTTCTTAAATAATTTGGAATTTTACGAGTCTTTGGCTTCTGATGGCACTTGATTCCGAGGCTCGGTGTGCCTGGAATCAATTTTTGAAGTTTAGCTCGGGTACGTTTAGTAAACGAACGTGCAAGTTTTTCTATCTTTTGAACCGGTTCTTGGAATCAAAATCCGAGGGCACTGATGAACTCACAGCTCCGGTAATTACCTAAGGGGACCTTTACCGTAGTTACATTTTCACGGGATGAGAAGTTAAAATCTGTGGATTAAATAAGAAGTGAATAAAAATTGTGGAACAATTTTTATTTTATATCTAAGGTGGTTATATCCTACTTGGGGGAGTTGGGGTGGGACCCACAAGCACCTAACTACCCATGTGAGGATATTTTTGAGGTGGGGATCACACGAACCCTAACCTTTCACATTCCTTAAACTCCTTAAACCCCACTTCTTTAATTGTTAACTCCTCATTAATTGAGTAACTTTTCCTCTCCCTCTCTCACACCATTAAATTTTCCAACCTACCTCTTAATTAATTAAACAAATCTACATTTAATTAATTAAGGGGATTTGATTTTTGAATTTTGAAATGCATGGAAAGATTAAATAAAATAAAGAGAAGCCTTATTTTATTTGGGATTGGCAATTGTTGTGTGGGAGGATTTGGGGGAGAACTCTAGAGTTTTGAAGAACATATTTCTCAATGAAGAATGATTATTCTCCAACGAAGACCTTTCCTCTCGGCGAAGAATGCACTTCCCTTTCTCTTCTCCATGAAAATTGAGGAGACACCTCTTTATGCTCGGATGCTCTCTGTCGATGTCTACGAATCCTCACCTCGCGACGTCGTCTACTACGACGCCGATGTTCGTCATCAATTATTGTGGTAGGGTGAATTGTTTCAATTTTATTGAAAATAAAATTGTTTGGTTGTGCTTCGTGAACCTTGTTCATTCATGGGTATGTGTTACCTTCTAACACGGAGGGCGTGGGCCGAACGAACAGGGCCCGAAGACCCTTCGCTGGAACTTTATCCCTTTGGAATTGGCAACTGGAGGCGGGGGAAGAATGGCGCCGCCGCGCCATGCTGGAAACATGGCGAAGGAAGCCGGCGCCGTCGCGCCGGCTGTGCGGGAGGAACCGCGGCTTGCATCGCGGGCCGCTTCAGTGGAAGAACCGGTCGGCCCGTCGGCCGACCGGGCAGAGCTAGACCGCGGTGCCAGGAAGGAGCCGCACTGAAAGACTGGCGGTCCGCCCGTGCGGGCCGCGTGCACCATAAGGATGGCCGACCAAGCCGGCCAGTTTGGGAAGGGCGGTGCCACTTGGCACCGCCGGTGTGGAACGTTGGGGGGGCTGCGCCCCCCTCGGAGCCGCTCGTCCAGCCGGCTAAGCCAGACGGGTCGCGCCGGCCCGGGTCACACCAGGCCGGGCCGGGCTGCGCCCCGCCGGGCTGGGCCACGCCCCGCCGGGCCGGCCTGCGCCACTTCAGGCCAGGCCGTGCCCCTTCGGGCCGAGTTGTGTTTTCCTTCAGACCAGACCGACACCCCTGCCGAGTCGGACCCGTCAAACTGGGTTAACCTGACCCGTCGGCCCACTGGGCTAAACGGGTCAGGCCCGTTATTCACTTAAACGTGAATAACTTAAAGACCGCGCGTCCGATCAACGCACCTTCTACGACACTGGGACTCTTTTGATGAGACAGTCCTTTTGCGATACTCTAAGTGAGTTTTGGAAAACTTTGGTAAACGACCGGGTTTGGAACGAGCATATTTCCAACTGGGCCCCTAGAACGAAAAATCTAATATCTCTCAGACCGCGCGTCCGTTTGACGCACCGTCTATCGCGTTAAGTTCCTTTTGACGAGACAAAACTTCGGGATACATAAACTCTGGACTTCATGACAGTTGATGAATTGACCCCTTTTACTCGAGGAGTGGACCCTCCGGGAATCGAGTACGCTGTTTCCAGGAACTCTAGAGCTGACTGCGACTATGAAGACGATGACGACTGTACTTGGATCCTATGTGGGTTCTGCAGCGAGGACGACTGTACTTGGATCCTCCGTGGGTTCGGCAACGATGATGACTGTACTTGGATCCTACGTGGGTTCGGCAACGAGGGTTACTGTACTTGGATCCTACGTGGGTTCGACAACAACGACTTCTGTACTTGGATCCTATGTGGGTTCAACAGATGAGATGACTCCGAGGCTATATCTAATCATCTCCACCCCTCTTCGTGAGTCGTATACCTGTGTGAGCTGAGTCTTGACTATTCAATCATTACCATTGGTTTGATTGACTTCTTTCCTGTGTGGACTGGATGTGCATGGGTTCGAGAGTTGGAGCCGAACTGGAATTGATGACTTAGGTATATGTATGGGCATATACCTAAGTAGAGTCAGTTAATACTTCGTGTTTGTATCTTTCCTTTTTGGTTTATCCTTTTTGAATTCTGGGAGACCTTCGGGGGTCTTGGAGTCCTTAATGAGTATCATTATACTCACCCCTGCACGAGCATTTCCCACACTACGTTGTGTTGGTTGTAGACGATGGACATCACTGATCGTGGTTGAGGCTTGTAGAGATGGATGGTATCCAGAGGTGGACCACCTAGCATGACGTACACGGAGCAGACGGACGGACCCGTGGTACCGACGAGACTAACTGTACCCACCCTTCAGGTGGGATTCCCGGAGGATGACTCAGTGGTTTCTGCTTTACCTTTCAGCTATTGTACTTTATTTCTCAGTTGTACTGTACTTTCAGTTGGGTTTGTATACTATCCCATTTAATTTCTAGTACTTACTTTTTCACTCAGTTTACTTTGTGTTTATTCCAGCTTGCGTACTCTGTTGTGTTTGTTTACTTATATAAAGTCAATGCATTCCCTTTTAATGGGATTTATGCCTTTGGTTCTAGTCACCAACTCCTGGCCTATGGAAGGCGGGCTTGGGGTAGTCACGGAACGGGCCCCGAGGACGGGTTGTGACATATTATTACATAATTTAGAAAATAATTAACTATCAATTATAAACCAAGGACCACATAGTCTAGTCTCTTTGGAAGACCATGGACAAAATTAGAAAACATGAAACCAAAGTTAAAACATCAGTTATTTAATCTCCATAATAAGTTCCTAACATCCTTTGAGTTCTTAAATTTTCAAAGGATAAACTGGTGAATACATGAACAAAGTGATGAGGTAAAAGCATTGTAAGTGAATGAACACAGGAATAAAGCATAGCACATGGGTTAGAAGGTATATCATGATGACATAAAATGGCATGGAAGATGAATAAACATATAGAAGAATAACATATAGAAAAATGGATCACGTAATCATGGAATCATATGAATTTGGTAACAATATACAATATGACATAAATAATGAGTCAAGAATAACTACTAAGACCATTGCACATGGAAAACAAATCCCCATAAAGGAATCAGGTTCACTCCCTTTCCCAATATGACATCTCATGAGACTAAAACATTACCCAATGAATTGGAGTGTTATCTGGGTGTACCCATTATAACATGTTCACGAATATGTGTGCCACATGAATAATCATACATAAGTAATAAACATAAGGGTTACCAATGGAAAGAAATGGGTATCATAATCATGTCATGAGCCATAATAAGTGGGCGTATCATAAAGGTGTACATGAAAGAATTTATTTAAATCATACATGGAAATTAAAAAGGGAAAATAGTCATATATAATGATAAAATATGTCTAACTTAAGTGAATTCATGCAAAAAAGTGTTTACAAAACTTTAGAAATGAGTTCCTTTGGTGTGGTTTATGGGAAAATTTTAAAGAGTATTTTAAGAGGATAAATTCATAATTATTTGATAAAACCATAAATAAAGAAAGATATTTTTTAATGTTAAAGTTATTTATTTTATAAAAATTAATGTGGATTAAAACAAATTATATATGGTACGTAAAAATTGGTATGAAATTGGGGAAGTTCCCTTTAATCGGGTTTTCTTTTCATGAAGAATTATGAAGAGAACCATATAAAAATGTATCTCCCTACCAAATAAAGAGGAATTGAGCTAGGTACATATGATTGGAACATAAAAATAGAATTTATTTGGATTAAATAATAATAATTAAGAATTACATTGTGGTAAACACAGAGAGAGAAAGCATAACACAGAGGAAAATATGGAGGATTGGAAAGAATCCCTTACCTTATATCCGAAAGTGTTTTGCACTTTCACTTAATGTCCTGTATAATGAAATTAAATTCATTAATAATTTAATTAAGAAACTATTAAACATGATTTTTTTGGTACAATTTTATTAAGTTCACTTATGGAATTTTTGATGAGTTATAAGATTCAATTTCGTCATTCAAGAGTGTTTGTTTCCTTGGTTTTCATGATTGGTTCACTTTTATACATGTAAAAGTTCATGAAAAATTGGAATAGTTATCTAGAATTGAAATTATATGTTATTAATGAAATTACAGAATATTAAATGGTCTTATATATCATTTTTTAATATATTAGGATTATTCATTTGATAAAACGTTAATGAAAATGATTTAATTTATTTTGGTGGGTTTTAGGACCACCACAAACTTATATCATTTTATTTAATATCATGTTTATATATTGGTTCAATAATATTATATAAATTATAATATGTATAATAAAATCTAATTTAATCATGTTAATGGTTTTATGAATAGCCTTGAAGGCGGTAATGGAAAATGAAAACGCATCATCCACAATGGCAGTAAATCAACACATCACAGATGATGTTTTCATTTTTAGAAAAAAAGGGATAAGAGAAGAGGATTGATGATGGATTATTCCATTAGCACAATAATATTACAATATATATAATATAATGGATTTATCATGCCACTTGAAAAAAAGGGAGGTGAGGAGAAAATAATAATAGAAAAGAAATTGAAATGAAATTAAAAGAAAACGAAAGAGGATTTTACCTCTTGAACTTCTCCTTGAGAAACTTCTTAGGGTAATTGGGCTTGGTCTTTTTTGGATACCAAATTCCCTTGTACATGGGGGAGAGGATAGAGAATATAATTAATCATAATTTTAAAAAGATTAAATGCTTAGAAGTTGTGAGGAGAAGAGGAGGTAAGTTGTCGTATTTATAGGGGAGGAGAGGGGAGTTTTTTGATTATTTTATTCATTAATTTATTATTTTAGAACAAGACTATGAATAGTTTTGATTCCCATGACTAAATAAAGTAAATGGATAAGGATAGTTCGAGATAATGGTGCTTATATTATCTATACAACAATAATGACTATTTTTTTGTATTTGGCTTATATCGTAAATTATCGCATTTCACTATTCACAAAAAATTCAACTATTTTAGGAAAACTCAAAAATTAACGCTAAACATTTTTTGAAGTTTAGAATTCAAAAATTAACTCCATTTTATGAAAATAATTTTCTAAATATTTTAAATTCAATTTTTAATTGAAATCATCATTTATTCGAAAAATACCGATTTCAAAATTATAACTAATTTTATGACACTTTGAAAAATAAATTAAGGTATAAAAAATTAACTTATAATCATAAAAAAATAAAATATGAATTTATTAATTTATTTTATGAAAATAAATTTTCTTTTAAATCATTATAATAATTATGAAATTTTTAATAAACATTAACGTTTCACAAAAATACCCATATTTAATTTATCATTTTTAAAACATTTATTTACTTATAACATGATATAAATATATAATATTTTCATTTATAAGACACCTAAATTTTATTTATAGTTTCATAGGTGAGGTTATTATTTTATTGGTCCATTTACTATTCCTAAAGGTCACATTACTATTCCAAAGGTCAAGTTACTATTCCATTGGTCTAGGTTCCTTAATTTCTGGAAATACCTCTTATTTCATTCATTATTAATTTATAGAGTTTGTATTGTGGTATATATTTGATTTTATGTGTTTTATACTGCATTAAATAATTATAAAAAGAGAAATTTTATTGATATAATTCTGGGTCATTACATTCTTCCCCCCTTATGAAATTTCACCCTCAAAATTTCATTTTACAGAACAAAGTGAAAATAGGTGAGAGTACTTCTCCTTCATTGATTCCTCTGGTTACCATGTATCCTCTTCATACTTATAGTTCCTCAATAATACTTTTACCAGGAGAGTAGTCTTCTCATGTAGAACTTTATCTGTACGGTCCAAGATCTTCACCAACTTCTCTTCATATAAGAGGTTATCTTCCAATTGTACCACCTCTAGATTTAGTACATATGATGGGTCAGGTATGTACTTTCTCAAGAGAGATACATGAAAAAAGACAAGAAATTAATCCATTTTTGGTGAAAGTGTAAACTAATATGCCACTACTCCAATGCAATATGGGATCTAAAATGGGTCAATGTACCTTGGGATAAGTTTCCCATTATTTTTAAATATCATGACCCTCTTCCATGGTGATATTCGATGGAAGAATTTTTCAACAACATTGAACTCCAAATCCATTCATCGGTTGCTATAATAGCTCTTTATCTGACTCTGAGTAGTTTGGATATGTTATTGGATGGCTTGAACCTTCTCTATTATCTCTTGAAAAAGACCAGGTCCAAGTAGCATTTATTATACAACATCATCCCAACAAGTTGGAGTTCTACATCGATTTCCATATAGATCTTCATATGGAGCCATCGAAATACTTAAGTGGGAACTATTGTTATATGAGAAATCAACCAATGGGAGATGCTGATCCCATCTTCCTTTTAATTCCATTTAGTAGACTCTTATCATGTCTTTGAGCATCTGAATATTCATTTCAGATAGGCCATCAGTTTGGGGGTGATAGGCCATACTAAAATTCTATTTAGTACTCAATGCATGTTGAAGAATTCAACAAAATTTATATGTAAACTATGGATCATGATGAGAGACGATTGAAAGTGGAACCCCATGCAGCCTCACCACTTACTTCACATATATTTTGGAAATTTGTTCAAGAGAGATATCTTCTTGAATAGTGATAAAATGAGAAGTCTTAGTGAGTCGATCCACCACAACCCATATCACATTATTTCCTTTGGATGTTATCAACAAACCAGTGAAAAAGTCTATAGTGAAATTCTTCCATTTCCATGTGGGTATATGCAATGGTTTCATCATCCCTTTTTACTTATATTTCTATGCTTTAACTTGATGACATAACAAACACATTGAGATATACTCCTTATTATCCTTTTTCATGTTATCCCACTATAAATTTTCTTGAAGATCATGTTATATATTGGTACTTATAGGATGGATAGAGAAAGTTGAGCTATGTGCATTATACAACAGATAATTATTTATCTTAGGTGATGAAGGCACAAAAATACTAGTTCTAAATTAGATGACACCTTCATCATTGATATGAAACTCTTGTAGATTCCCTTCCTTTACCATTTTCACCTTATTTTAAAGCTTCAGATCATCCATTTGTTCCTCTTTGATCTTATCTTGGATAGATGGTTGGGAAATAATTTGGTAAAGGTAGGATTTATTCCCTGCCATTATGATTTCCAAATCCATCCTTTGCATATCTATGAAGATGGGGTTTTTCTAAATCCACATCATGGATAAGGTAGTGGGTTCTTTTATACTATGATCATTAACTACCTAGTTTTCATTTCCCAGATGGTAGTAAATATAGTAATCACATACCTTGATTAGATATAACCATCTTCTTTGGAACATGTTCATTTCCTTATGTGTGATAATATATATTATACTCTCATGATAAATATAAGTATCACACTTCTCACCGTAGATCTACGACCACTATATTTTCAAGGGAAAAATCATAGCACCTTGCTTATGATCATTCATTTGGTAGTTCTTCTCATGGATTTGAAACTTCCATTAGGTGTAGGCTATCACATTATCATTATACATGAGTACACTACCCAAGAATTTATTTTAAATATAACTGTATATCACAAAGTTTTATCCACTTATTGGTAATGTGAGTACAGGTGCAGTGGATAGACTCTTCTTTATCTCATTCCTCTACATTCTTCCATGAATACATACTTTACCACTTTCCTTGTTAACTTAGTTACTAGGCTAGGTAATTGTGAAAAATTTCTCACAAACCATAGATAGTACCCTATTAATCCAAGCAAAATACATATTTCTATGACACTAGTGGTTCTAGGACACTCTTCAATTATATTTGTCTATGAATGTTCCTTAAATATTCCTTTACTAGTGATAAAATTCCCCAAGAATGATACTTACTCTATCTAGAACTCAAATATTACATAATTTTCATAAAGTTTATCCCTTTGCAAAGTCTTTAACACAATATTCAAATTCTCCTCATGTTCCTCCTTGATCTTGGATTATATTAGAATATCGTCTATAAAGACTACAAAAAAATTGGTGAGGTAATATCTAAAGGATCTATTCATCAAGTCCATAAATATTGTTGGATCATTAGTGAGTCTGAAATTCATCACTATGAACTAATAGTTTCCATACCTCATTCAAAAGTTATTCTTGGGAATATCTTCCTTCCTCACCTTTAATTGGTGACATCCCAACTGATGTTCCACCTTAGACAAGTAACTAGCCCCACATAGATGATCGAACAAGTCATCAATTAGTAGAAAGGGATACTTTTTCTTTATGTTGATTTTTTGAGCTCATGATAATCAATGCAGAGGCACATTGATCTATCCTTCTTCTTGATGAAGAAGACTGGCACACCCCTCAGTGAAGAACTCAAGCTTATGAAACCCTTGTCCAGATTCTCTTGTAACTACTTCTTCAGTTATTCCAACTCAATGGTGAAAATTCTATAGGTGTATTTGATATATGAAGAGATCCAAGAATAATTTTAATTGAGAACTCAACCTCTTGATCAGGAGGAAGAACAAGAAATATCATAATGGGCATGTCTTGGAGCATTATTCTCTCATTTGTCTCAATATATTAAGCTAGATATGATTTCTCATAAGTCAATAATATCCATAATTGAGACAATTATTTTGAAGGAGATTGATCTTCCTCCTTACACTTATATAGAATTGGGGGATGTCTTGGTATGTGAAGGGTGATATCCCTTTCCTCATAGTTGATGTTGGATTTGTATAATGATAGCTAATCAATTCCTAATATATCATAAAACTTCCCAAAAGGAAGCAATACAAGATTTTCTAGAAGTCTTATCCCACAAAAATTATCAAGGGAGGATTTATATGCTTTGTATTCAATAATTTCCCCATTTTCTATTCTCACAGACAAATTAACCTCCATATTATGAGGTGGTGTTGGAATTGTTCTACTAAAATTGCAGGATATAAAAAAATTTATAGAACTAGAATAAAATAGTATGTTTTCAATTCTTGAATGAATAACCAATGTACATATCACCACATCATTATTGGGATCCACCTCAGTATTAGTGATAACATATTACCTTCCTTGTTGCCTTGGAGGTTTTTGTTGATTATTGCATCCAACAACTCTTGCCTTGGGAAAATTTTAAAGAGTCTTTTAAGAGGATAAAGGCATAATTTTTTGATAAAACCATAAATAAATAAAGATATTTTTCATGTTAAAATGATTTATTTTATAAAAATTAAGGTGGATTAAAACAAATTATGTATGGTACGTAAAAATTGGTATGAAATTAGGGAAGTTACCTTTAATCAGGTTTTCTTTTCATGAGGAATTATGAATGGAACCTTATAAAAATGTATTTACCTACCAAATAAAGAATAATTGAGCTAGGTACATATGATTGGAATATACAAATATAATTTATGTGGATTAAATAATAATAATTAATAATTACATTGTGGTAAATAGAGAGAGATAAAGCATAACATGAAGGAAAATACTGAGGATCAGAAAGAATCCCTTACCTTATGTCTGAAAGTGTTCTGCACTTGCACTTTATGTCCTATATAATGAAATTAGATTCATTAATAATTTTATTTAGTACCTATTAAACATGAATTTTTTTGTATAATTTTATTAAGTTCATTTATGGCATTTTTTATGAGTTATAAGATTCAATTTCATCGTTCAAAAGTGTTTATTTCCTTGGTTTTCATGATTGGTTCACTTTTATACATGTATGACAGTTCATGAAAAATTGTAATAGTTATCAAGAATTGAAATTATATGTTATTAATGAACTTAAAAAATATTAAATGGTCTTATATATCATTTTTTTAAGATATTATAATTATTCATTTGATAAAACGTTAATGAAAATGATTTAATTTATTTTGGTGGGTCCTACGACCACCACAAAATTATATCATTTTATTTAATATCTTGTTTATATATTGGTTCAATAACATTATTTAAATTATAAAATGTATAATAAAATTTTATTTAATCAAGTTAATTATTTTATGACTAGCCTTGAATGCGGTAATGGAAAATAAAAACACATCATCCACAATGGTAGTAAATCAACACATCACGGATGATATTTTCATTTTTAGAAAAAAAGGGAGAGGAGAAGAGGATTGATGATGTATTATTCCATTAACACAAGAATATTACAATATATATAATATACTGGAGTTATCATGCCACTTGAAAAAAGGGGAGGTTAGGAGAGAATAATAATAGAAAATAAATTGAAAATAAATTAAAAGAAAACGAAGGAGGGTTTTACCTCTTGAACTTCTCCTTGAGAAACTTATTAGGGTAATTGGGCTTGGTTTTTTTGATACCAAATTCCCTTGTACATGGGGGAGAGGATAGGGAAGATAATTAATCATAATTTTAAAAATATTCAATGCTTAGAAGGTGTGGGGAGAAGAGGAGGCAAGTGGTGGTATTTATAGGGGAGGAGAGGGGAGTTTTTTGATTATTTTATTCATTAATTTATTATTTTGGAACAATACTATGAATAGTTTTGATTCCCATGACTAAATAAATTAAATGGAGAAGGATAGTTCGAGATAATGGTGCTTACATTATCCATACATAAATAATGACAATTTTTTTTGTATTTAGCATATATTTTAAATTATCGCATTTCACTGTTCACAAGAAATTCAACTATTTTAGGAAAACTAAGAAATTAACTCTATACATTTTTTGAATTTTAGAATTAAAAAATTAACTCGATTTTATGATTTTTTTCTAAAAATTTGAAATTCAATTTTTAATTAAAATCATCATTTATTCGAACAATACCGATTTCAAAATTATAACTAATTTTATGACACTTTGAAAAATTAATTAAGGTTTCACAGAATTATATTAAAATCATAATAAAATAAAATATATATGTATGAATTTATTTTATGAAAATAAATTTTCTTTTAAATAATTATAATAATTATGAAATTTTAAATAAACATTAACGTTTCACAAAAATACCCATATTTAATTTATCATTTTTAAAACATTTATTTACTTATACCATGATATAAATATATAATATTTTCATTTATAAGACACCTAAATTTTATTTATAGTTTCATAGGTGAGGTTACTATTTTATTGGTTGGTTTACTATTCCTAAAGGTCACATTACTATTCCAAAGGTCATGTTACTATTCCATTGGTATATGTTCCTTAATTTCTGGAAATACCTGTTATTTCATTCATTATTCATTTATAGATCTTGTATTGTGGTCTATATTTGATTTTATGTTATTTATACTGTATTAAATAATTATAAAAGTGAAATTTTATTGATATAATTCTGGTTCATTACATTCTTCCGCCCCTTATGAAATTTCACCCTAGAAATTTCATTTTATAGAACAAAGTGAAAATATGTGAGTGTACTTCTCCTTCATTGATTCCTATGGTTACCATGTATCCTCTTCATACTTACGGTTCCTCCATAGTACTTTGACCAGGAGAGTAGTCTTCTCATGTATAACTTTATCTTTACGATCCAAGATATTCACCGGATTCTCTTCATATAAGAGGTTATCTTTTAATTCTACAACCTATGGATTTAGTACATGTGATGGGTCAGGTATGTACTTTATCAAGAGAGATACATCGAACAAGTCATGAAATTGATCCATATTTGGTGAAAGTGCAAGCTTATAGGCCACTGCTCCAATGAAATCTGGGATCTCAAATGTTTCAATGTACCTTGGGATAAGTTTCCCTTTATTTTTAAATTGCACGAACCTCTTCCATGGTGATATTCGATGGAAGAATTTTTCACCAACATTGAACTCAAAATCCATTCATCAGTTGTCAGCATAGCTCTTTTTTTGACTCTGAGTAGTTTTGATATGTTATTGGATGACTTGAATCTTATCTGTTATCTATTGAACAAGACCAGGTCCAAGTAGGATTTTTTATCCAACTTCATCCCAACAAGTTAGAGTTCTACATTACTTTCCATATAGAGCTTCATATGGAGCCATCCAAATACTCAAGTGGGAGCTATTGTTGTATGAGAACTCAACCAATGGGATATGCTGATCCCATCCACCTTTGAATTCCATTTAGTAGACTCTTATCATGTCTTTGAGCATCTGAATATTCATTTCAGATAGGCCATAAGTTTGGGGGTGATAGGCCATACTAAAATTCAATTCAGTACTCAATGCATGTTGAATAATTCTCCAAAATTTATATGTAAACTATGGATCATGATTAGAGACGATTGAAAGTGGAACCCCATGCAGCCTCACCAGTTACTTCACATATATTTTAGAAATTTTTTCAAGCGATATATCTTACTGAATAGTGATAAAGTGAGAAGTCTTAGTGAGTCGATCCACCAAAACCCATATCACATTATTTCCTTTAGATGTTCTTAGGATACTAGTGAAAAAGTCTATAGTTAAGTTCTCCCATTTCCATGTGGGTGTATGCAATGGTTTCATCGTCAATTATTACGCATATCACTATTCTTTAACTTGCTAACATAACAAACACCTTGAGATATACTCCGTAATATCCTTTTCATGTTATCCCAATAGAAATTTTCTTGAAGATCATGGTACATCTTGGTACTTATAGGATGGATAGAGAAATTTGAGCTATATGCATTATCCAATAGATCATTCTTTATCTTAGGTGATGAAGGCACAAAAATCCTAGTTCTAAATCATATGAAACCATCATCATTGATATGAAACTCTTGTAGATTCCCTTCCTTTACCACTTTCACCTTCTTTTAAAGCTTCAGATCATCCATTTGTTCCTCCTTGATCTTATCATATATAGATGGATAAGGTAGTGGGTTCTTTTCTACTATGAGCATTAGCTGCCTTGTTTTCATTTACCAAATGGTAGTAAATATAGTAATCACATACCTTGATTAGATATAACCATATTCTTTGGAAAATGTTGATTTCCTTATGTGTGATAATATATTTTAGACTCTCATGATAAATATATATATCACACTTCTCACTATAGAGGTACAACCAATATATTTTTAGGGCAAAAATCACATCCCCTTGCTTAAGATCATGCATTTGGTAGTTCTTGTCTTGGATATTAAACTACCGTTAGGTGTAGTCTATCACATTATCATTATACATGAGTACACTACCCAAGAATTTATTTTAACTATCACTATATATCAGAAAATTTTATCCACTTATTGGTAATGTGAGTACAGGTGTAGTGAATAGCCTCTTCTTTATATCCTTGAAGATTTCCGCACATTCTTCCATGCATACATACTTTACCACTTTCCCTGTTAAATTAGTTACTGGGATAGGTAATCATGAGAAATTTCTCACAAACCATAGATAGTATCCTATTAATCCAAGAAAACTATAGAATTCTATGACACTAGTGGGTCTAGGACACTATTTAACTATATTTGTCTGTGAATGTTCCACAAATATTCGTTTTCTGGTGATAACATTCCCCAAGAATGATACATTCTCCATCTAGAACTCAAATATGCTATAATTTTCATAAAGTTTATCCCTTTTCAAATTCATTAAAACAATATTCAAATGATCCTCATGTTACTCCTTGATCTTGGAGTATATTAGAATATCTTCTATAAATACCACCACAAAATTGGTGATGTAATATATAAAGACTCTATTCATCAAGTCCATAAATATTTTTGGATCATTAGTGAGTCTAAAATTCATCACCATGAACTCATAGTTTCCATACGTCATTAAAACGGTATTCTTGGGAATATCTTCCTTACTCACCTTTAATTAGTGACATCCCAACTGATGTTCCACCTTAGATAAATATCTAGACCCACATAGCTGACCGAACTAGTCATCAATTAGTGGAAAGGGATACTTTTTCTTTATCTTGATTTTTTGAGCTCATGATAATCAATGTATAGGCACATTTACCCATCCTTCTTCTTGACTAAGAGGACCGGAACACCCCTCAGTGAAGCAATCAAGCATATGAAACCGTTTTCCAGATTCTCTTTTAACAACTTATTCAGTTCTTCCAACTCAATGGTGGCCATTATATAAGGTGTATTTGATATAGGAAGAAATCCAGGAATAATTTCCATTGAGAACTCAACCTCTTGATTAGGAGGAAGACCAAGAAATCTCATAATGGGCATGTCTTAGAGCATGATTATATCCTTTATCTCAATCAATTGAGCTAGATATGATTTCTCATAAGTCAATAATATCCACAATTGAGAAAATTATTTTTAAGGAGATTGATCTTCCTCCTTACACTTATATATAATTGGAGTATGTCTTGGTATGTGAAGGGTGATATCCCTTTCATAATAGTTGATGTTGAATATTATAAAGATAGCTAATTCATGCCTAATATATCATAAAACTCCCCCAAAGGAAGTAAGACAAGATTTTATTGAAGTCTCATCCCAAAAAAATTATCAAGGGAGGAGTTATATACTTTGGATGCAATAATTTCCCCATTTTCTATTCTCACAAAAAAATTAACATCCATATTGTGAGGTTGTGTTTGAATTGTTCTACTAAACTTTCATGATATGAAAAAATTTATAGAAATAGAATAAAATAGTATGTTTTTTTATTCTTGAATGAATAACCAATGTACATATCACCACATAATTGTTGGGATCCACCTCAGTAGTAGTGATAACATATTACATTCCTTGTTGCCTTGGAGGTTTTTTTTGATGATTGCCTCCAACAACAGGAAAATGGCTCCCATAATGTCCGTGTTCCTTGTAGTTGAAACACAATACTATAGGCTGAGTATTGATCCGAACCTTCCTTTCTTTCTTCAAATTTGTGGTATTCTTCATCTCCCTTTGGAAATTATTAGGGTAATAATCACATTTCCTATCACATTTATTTTTGGAATGAGTTATTTTATTTCTATTAATTTACTAAGAAAAATAATTTAAAATTATGGGGGTTTTAATAACGAGATAATAAGAATATGAAAATGAAACTTTGAACATAGACGTATAAACTTGTTAATGAAAAGTATATCCTAACATTTTATTCCCTATGTTTCAATCTAGGTTATTAATGGTTATTGAATTATCCCTAGGGTTATTAATAATGTTTTCATGTCCTAATCCCCAATATTAACTAGACTGTTCTCTAATAATAACTATAACAACCCTCTCATTTTAAAAATATTATCACATTATTTAAATCATAATTAAGCATAAAATAAAAAACAATTATTTTTGAGTCTATTGTCTTTGGATGACTAGGTACAAAATTAGAAAACATGAAACCAAAGTAATAATATATATTTTTAATCTACCTAATGAGATCCTAAATTTATTTAATATCTTACATCTGCAAAGGATAACTTAGGGAATACATGAACAATGTTATGATATAAAAATCCCAATAAGGGAATGAACACATGAATAAAAAATAGAACATGGGTTAAAAGTCATAACATGATGACATAAAATGGAATGGAAAATGACTAAACATATGGAAGAATAACATATAGAACATGGTAACATATAATCATGGAATCATAAGAATTTGATAAACAAATACAACATGACATAAAGCATGAGTCAAAGCTAACTACCAAGACCATTGGACATGGCAGACAAAGTCACATAAATGAATCAAGTTTACTCCCAGTCCCAACATGATATCTCATGAGACTAAAATACTACCCCATGAATTGAAGTTCTATATGGTCGCATCCATCATAAAATTTTCATGAATATGTGTGCCACATGAATAATCTTACATAAGTAATAAACAAAAGAGATATCCATGGAAAGAAATGGGGATCATAATCATATCATAAGGCATAACAAATGGACATATCATAAAGGTGTCCATGAAAGAATGGATTTAAAAAATATTGGGACATTAATAAAAAAGGCACATATCATGATAAATGATTTCCGATTTTAGTTAAAGCATTAAAAAATAGTGTTTAAGAAAATTTAAAAATGATTCACTTTGGTACGGTTTAAGGGAAAAGTTTAAAGAGTATTTTAATAGGATAAAGAAATAATTGATTGATAAAAACAAAAATTAAGAAAGATAGATTTTCATGTTAAAAAGAGTGATTTTATAAACATAAAGTTGTATTAAAATATGTTATTCATGGTAATTGAAAATGGGTTTGAAATTGGGAAGTTCTCTTTAATTGGGCTTTCTTTTCATGAGGAATTGAGAAGGGAACCTTATAAAACGTGTATTTCCAAACAAAATAATGAATAATTAATCTAGGTACATATGATTGTAACATAAACATAGAATTTAGGTGGATTACATAATAATACTTAAGAATTACAATGTGGTTAAGAGAGATAAAGCGTAACCTGAAGGAAAATATGAAGGTTCGGAAAGAATCTCTTACGTTATGTCTGAAAGTGTTATTCACTTGAACTTAAAGTCCTATATATTGAAATTAGATTAATTAATAATTTAATTAAGAAAATATTAAACATGTATTTGTTTTATTATAATTTTATTAAGTTTATTTAAGGCCTTTTTGATGAGTTATAAGATTTAATTTAATCATTTGGGAGTGTTTGTTTCCTTGATTTTCATGATTAGTTCACTTGTATACATGTATGAAAGATCATGTAAAATGAGAATAGTTATAAAGAATTGAAATTATATGTTATTAATGAACTTACATAAGAATAAATGGTCTTATATATCATTTTTTCCTAGATATGAGGATGATTCAATAGATAAAATGTTAATGAAAACAATTTAATTTATTTTGGTGGGTTTTATGGCCACCACAAAATTATACCATTTTATTTAATATCATGTTTATATATTGGTTTAATAACATTATATAACTTATAATATGTATAATAAAATCATATTTAACCATATTTATGGTTTTATGACTATCCATTAAGGCAATAATGAAATGAATCATCCACGGTGGTGGTAAATTGACATATCACATATGATGTTTTCATTTTTAGAATAAAAGGGAGAGGAGAAGAATATTGATGATGGATTATTCCATTAACATATTAACATTAAAGTATATATAAGATACTAGATTTATAATTCTACATGGAAAAAGGAGAGGTTAGGAGAGAATAAAAAATTAAAAGAAAATGAAAATAAATTTAAATAAAATGAAAGTGGATTTTACCTCTTGAACTTCACATTGAGAACCTCCTTAGGGAAATTGGGTTTGGTTTTTTGTTGAGACCAAAGGAAAATGAATGTATGGGTTAGGATTTGAATATAATTAAGTATAATTTTTATAATATTCATGTCTTAAAAGTTGTGAAGAGAAGAGGTGGTGAGGGGTGGTATTTATAGGGGAGGAGAGGGGAGTTTTTTAATTATTTTTTTCTTTAATTTATTATTTTGGATCTAGACTATGAATAGTTTTGATTCCCATTAATAAATATAGTAAAGGTTGGAATATAGTTTGAGATAATGTTTCTTAAATCATCCATAAATAAAAAATGAATAAAAAATTTATGTATTTAGCTTATATCATAAATTATCATATTTCACTATTCACTAAAAATCTACTATTTTAAGAAAAACCAAAAAATTCACCCTAACCATTTTTTGAAATTTATAATTCAAAAATTAACTCCATTTTATGAAAATAATTTTCTAAATTTTCTAAATTTAATTTTTAATTAAAATCATCATTTATTCAAAAATATTATTTTCAAAATTATAACTGATTTTATGACACTTTTAAAATTTAATTAAGGTCTTATAGAATTATATTATAATCATAAGATAACAAAATATTAATTTATGAATCTATTTTACGAAAATAAAGTTTCATTTTAATCATTATATTAGTTATATAATTTTAAATAAACTTTTACATTTCACAAAAATACCAATATTTAATTTATCATTTTTAAAACATTTGTTTACTTATACTATGATATAAATATATCATATTTTCACTTATAAGATACCTCAATTTTATTTATAGTTTCATAGGTGAGGTTACTATTTTATTGGTTGGTTTACTATTCCTAAATTTCATATTACTATTCCAAAGGTCAAGTTACTATTCCATTAGTATAGGTTTCTTAATATCTAGAAACACCTATTATTTTATTCACCCTTCATTTATAGAGTTTGTATTATGTTGTCTATGTGATTTTATGTGATTTATACTATATGACATAATTATGAAAAGGGAAATTTCATTGCTATAATTTTGGTTTGTTACATTATATAGGTCATTTTGATGGAAAAAAATCTATTAAACAATTAAATTTATAGCCCAGGGTGATAAGAGTAGAATTTACATCACCCAATAAGGGTGCAACATGATACCAAAACTTATTTTTAGTCAAATAAATTTTTAAACATGAATATTGGTTTATTCTTATCCAATTCTTAGAAAAAATATTAAATGAATGTTAAAACATTTTATTGAATATATAATACATAAAATTTATTAAAATAATTCAAAAATACTGATAATTTAATATATTAAGACAAAAATACATTGTGTGTATAACAAGAGTTCTTTAGGTTTTTTTTTATTTTCAAATAATGATAATGATTATTTTTATTTATAAATAATTGATAAACAATGAATTAATTTTATACATATGTAAGGAAAAGTTTTAATAATTTAGATTATCATATTCATACCCACCAATCTGATGGAATGGTGAAAAATATCACATTATAATATTATAATTATATTTAAAGGTTTGTTTAAACTTGGAATTGCATGTAACACAAACTATCAAAGAAATAAAATTAATTTGAAAAAATATTTCATAAAATATAAGGGTATCATGGGAAAAGAAATAGAGATGCATCTTGATATCTTATCTTGTTTTTCTATTAAACTATAATTTTCGTAGAATTCTTCTAATTTGAGAATTTGGGTCATCATTAGGTAGCCAAGATAATTGAATGGAATGTGTGATCATATGTATGATCACAATCTTGATTTGGAATTTCTGAGAAGTAACTGGAGGTATGAGGATACTCATATTGATCTTGACATCTGAGGGTCTTTTATAGTTGATGAGATATTGCACCCTTGGGATCCATTCTTCATTCTCTTAGTGTGATCCATATCTATATTCTTACCATTGTTCTCTTCTAACAATATTTCCTTCTTACATACTTTTATTCCAAATTTCTATGGTCTTTTCAATATTGGGATCAAAAAGAGGATCAGTATATTGTTTTTACCACAGTGGAGTATTTAAATATAATTTTTCCCTAAAACCAAAGCATGATAATACCAAGTGTAAATTAGTGAAAAAAAATAGAAGGGAAAATTCCAAAACATTCTAAACATTACTAGTCACTCCACCTTGGAAATGACACTTTTTTTGATATCGTCAACATGAAACATTAATTTTCATAGTGAAATCAAATTACATATTTTTAAACTCAATTATAACTACTATATTTTAAAAATAAAATAAATTTTGAGTCAAGGTTGGTCTATATAAAACAGAATAAATTATTTATCCTATTTATAGGAAAATTAAATGAAAAATTGAAATTTAATTTATTTTGGATTTGGAAAAAATGTGATAAGTTCACCAAGAATAGTAAATTACTGTTAATGCACTTAGTGATTAAAATTAATAATATTTTTTTTATGGTGTTTTAATTAAAAATTATCAAGCCTCCCCTTAGATTAGTCACCCTCTATTCCATATATTCCCCTTTCCCCTCTTAGTCACTTGGTTTAATCTTTGGTTAAGTGTTCAAAATCATATTAAAAAAATTTAATCCCATTCATAATTTTTTTATTACATAGAAAGGAGTAACTATTTATTACCTTTAAATAAAAATCCTAAATAGTTTTTAATGGTTAACCATGTTCATGGAGGGTTAGTTTTTAAAATTGAAAATTGAAAAAATAACCCATTTTAAACCAACCAAAAAAAAATAATTCCAATAAGATAGTAACCAATTATTTAACTAAATTGGTACATGAATGATTTAACACTAATTATAGTAACTAGGGGACAAGAAATTAAAAATGACATACTATATTAGAAACACAACACAAAAATAACAACATACTCAACTTCTGTCATTTTCTAGGAGAAAGGTGTCTAACCCCTTACACAACATCCTCCATATTATTTTTATATGTATCCGCCCTAATGTGAATTATCCCACTCCATCCTATTTTGAGTTTTATTTTTAAATTAATTATAGAGGGGATGGGTATACTATTTTTTAGAGTGTATGAACTATTTATGGTGGGCAGTAACCCATATACAGGTTTCTCTTCAAATATCTTATGGGACTCGGTCACATATCCATGATTTATGGATTGTTTGAACTTATATTTGTGTGGAGAGTCCAATATAAACATATTTAATCATACACCCTAAAGATAAGACAGTAGAATGTGTGAAACCTGAATTTATCAGTCTTTTGAATTTTTAGATTCCCATAACCCTATGTCTTGGAGTAAGTCACTACGTCACATCCTATTTTAAGTTGTGCATGTACATTATAGGCTTGTAGAATTTCCTTCCTCCCACATTTGAAAAATAATTTTTCCTTAAAAAATAAAAAACTATAATTTTTCGATCCTCCAAATAATATTTGGAAACACTACTCAGTATAAATTCATACATCCTTTTATTCAAGTAAACAACGGTGCAACAGTGATCGATAACACCACAACCTCATTTTCTCCATTATGAGGTTATATGAAGCCCTGATAAAGTTCTTATGAGGATGAAATAGATTATTTCCTTTCAATATATCTAGAATAGGTATTCCACATAGAATCAAGGACATGGTACTATACCATATTCATTGGTCCAGACACTGAAGGCACTATACTGCATAGCCATGACTATATAGTTATGAAAACCCTAGTCTTTATTAAATAATAATTCATGATTTATTACATAAGAATACACATAATAAAACCTATAATATTGATAAGTCTAGTGTATTTGGGTAATTATGTTCATTAATAAAAACATAAATATGGGGGTGTACATCGACATTATCAAAAACTTCCTTAAAATACTCATAATTTTTTATCGTTCTTAAAACTGCATGAGATGACCATGGGACATACATAAGAATGGGGTGAGATATAAATACCATGAAGGGAATAAAAAAAGTATAGTATGAAGAAATTATTACATGTTATAAAATAATAATTTCAATGGGACATAAAATGGGTGATAATCATAAATATGAATAATGAGTCATGGTATAACATGATAACATAAAAGGTAACATCGGAATTTAGAAACAACTTTAAACACAAAATCATAACAATGGGACAGGGATAACCAACAAGACATCATAATGTGGTGGAAAATGAACTATAATGGATTATGTTCACTCCCTAATCCCATACATAATATCTCATGAGACTAAAATGTTACCCAATTCATTGGATCACTCTGTAATTCCGGGCACACCCGTCACTTTCATATCATGTACATAAAAAAGTGTGTCACATAGATTATACAACATAATGATGCATTTAATCAATTTTAACCCCTTGATAATGGAGTGTGGGTTACACACATGGATATACCAAATAAATAAATAATATTTACATCTAGGTCAATAACCTTGAGTGGAAATGGGGATGCATATTCATGACAAAATCGTTTGGCATGGAAAATCACAATGAAATTTTGGAAGCATAACGATTATACTTAAATATTCATAAAAGGATTTAAAGATTGTGAAATGTGTATATTATATTTTTTATATAAAAATTATAGTAATGGGGAAGTGTAAAAACATATCCCAACATTTTTAATTGGAAATCAAAAGGCACAAAATAGATAAGATTCTTGAATAAAGAGGATAAGGGGAGGATATCTTACTAAAATTTGGCATAGTAATAACATAGGTAAATGATATAATGAGAGAGTATAAATGAAATATAATTATTAGTACATAAATTTTATAGTATATATATCTTTATAAATTCATGAAACCATAAAAAATTGAGATTCAAAAGGCTAATTAGAAAGAAGATGCTTGAATGGAAAAGAAGAGAGAGAGGTCCCTTAACTTGAGAGGGTGATTCCAAAAGCATGCATGGAGCTTCTCAAGAGTATGGGACACCTTTTTAGGACCCTATAGAGGATATTTAAGCATAATTAAGTGATACAAGTTTTTTCATTGAATATGAATGGGATATTGGGTGGGTTTATATAGGAAGGTAGAGGGGAGTACTTTATTTTTTCCCAAACATAGGTTTTGGACTCTATATAATAAAGTAATAAAAATGAAAAAAATTACCCTAAATTTTTCCCATGGTTTCTTAAAAATAGGATTGGTTTTCATTATTTTATAATTCCATGTGAATAACTCAATAAAATATTACCCTTAGTGATGTGGAAGTGATTCATGTCTATAATGAATTGATTTTAAAACCTTAAAATATAATATAGGTTTTGGAGGATTCATAAAGACTTTATAAAATCAACCAAATTACCTCAAAGACACATTATTTTAAAGGGTAAATATATATTTTTTCTTTTATACCCTTTATATAATTTATTACATCATTTTTGGGTCGTTATAATGTCATAATACACACTATATTTGTAATGTATTTAATTTTATGTGAAAATTCAACTATCTTAGAAATTTATAAAAAATTCACTGTTTGTTAATTTAAATGAGATGATTGAAAACATAATATTTATTTTATCAAAATAATTTTATTAATATGTAAATTTTTCCTTTTAAAGAAATAATTGACATTTATTGATAAATGCTGGTTGTTTCGATAATAATAGTTTTCAAACTCTTATAACAATTACATATGACTTCATAAAAAATATATCATCATTTATATTTAATAATTTTTTTATTTTATTATCTTACTAATATATTATTTATTTTTAAAATTCATGAATTCATCAAAAAGTAATACCTTAATTGAATTTGAATATTATAGTAAAATAAAAATTGTATTTTATCATATCAAAATCAAAATCATTTAAAAAGTAATGACAATAAGTTGTAAATATATTCAATATTCTATACAATATACATATTCATATTATTAGGGTCTTGATAAATATCCCTTTATTACACCATAAAACACCCTGATGGTAAGGGGAACGATGGTGATATTTTCATGGGGTGGTTCGATGTACATGGTTTAGGTTGTGATCTTGATGATATTGAACTTCTCTCATAAACTATTTTTATCATGCTTTAGTTGTTGGATATTGGATTGGTCTTGGTCAATGGAAAATCCCAGTGATTCTGTATCCCTTGGAAGCTTCGATAAACATGCTTCATAGTGTATGATCTTGTTGGTTAAGGCCATTGATTCTTTTGTTCGTGTCAATTGGATTTATCATAACCCTATATTTATACTAATCATATGATCACTATTAAACAAAATTTTTACAAAGATTATGTTGATTAAGAGTATTTTAAATATTATATGATATAATATTCCAAAAAAAAAAACAAATAAATAAGTGCATATTTTTTCTATAAACATAATACATAACAGGGAATTTAATTGAAAATGAATTTTTATTTATAAAATTTTAGGTCTTTAAAATATTTCCCCTATGAAAATTTCTCCCTCAAAATTTTCATTTCATACACTAAAATAGATGAGGGTAATTATATTACACAAACTCCTTCAATTCCCATTTCACTCATTCAAAATTTTAGTTTTTCTATAGCACCATGACAAGGCGCATTGTCTTATTTCCTAAAAGCTTGTCAATATAATATAATATCTTCACTGACTACTCCTTATATGATATATCATTCTCCAACAGTACTACCTATGGATTTAGAACATGTAAGGGGTATGGTATATAATTCATTAGGATGGATACATGGAACACATCATGTATTTAGGATAGGTTAGGTCAGAGTTATAGTCAATGGACCAATGCTTTGATACGATCATGGATATCAAAGGGATCGATGTATCTTGGACTAAGATTTAACTTCATCCCAAATCTATTAACTTTATTACATGGAGATATATAGAGGAATACCTTATCACCAACCTTAATCTCTGAGTCTTGTTGATGATTGTTAGCATAGATCTTTTGTCAACTATGATCATCCCTAATGTGCGACTAAATGGTTTTGACCTTTTTAAGAATTTCCTTGATCATTTTAAGAACCAACAGTTTGTGTTCACCAACTTCATACCAGGATGCAGGTGTTATGCATCTTTTACCATAAAGAGATTTATAGGAATCCATTTGGATACTTGATTGTAAACTATTTTTCTATGAGAACTCAACTAGAAGAAGATTTTGAGCCCATATTTCTTTAATTCCATTTAGAATTCTCTCAAATTTTCCTAGAGTGTATAAATAGTCCGCTCATATTGGAACCGGTTTGAGGGTGAAAAGCCATTATAAAGTTCAACTCAGTATTTAGAACATGTTGGATACTCTTCTAGAACATGGAAGAAAATATTAGGTCTCGATCATATAGAATGATAGTGGTTTCTATGAATCCTCACCACTTATATATTTTATATACTTGCAAGTTGATCATGTGATAAGTCCTCTCAAATTGAAATGAAGTGAGAAGTATTTATAAGATGATCCACCACAACCCATATATCATTATTTCCTCTTGATTTATTTCTAATACTAGTGATAAAGACCATAGTTATGTTTTCCCATTTCCATATATGTATGGGTAATGGATTCATCGTCCCCTCGGATTTTTTACTTTTATCATTCAATTGATGAAATACAAGATGAATTGATGTATATTTGATGATCTCCTTCTTCATATTGTCCCAATAATAGTGCTCTCAATGATCTTGATACATCTTCGTGCTCTATGTATGGATGGAGAAGGTTGAGCTATGTGCATCATCCAACATCACATTCTTTAACTTAGTATTTAATGGCACAAATAGTCATGACCCACATATTAAAACTCATTATTCATTAATTTTGAACTGTGAGGATTTACCTTTTTTATACCTTCCACCTTATTTTGAATTTCCTTATAGTCTCTTTAAGCATCTATTAACTTCTTCAGAAATGATGGTTGAGAAATAATTTTTGAAAGTATTGTTGATGTTCCTTCCTTTTTTATTCCCACGTCCATCATTTTCAAGTCTAAGAAGATCTAATCCTTATGAATTATCATTAGTGATAATATTTCTAAAACCTTTCTACTTAGAGTCTCTTCTACATTTCTTCATTCCAAGGATGGTAGTGGACTGATCAGCCATTGGACTTGATCAGCCTAACCATCTTCAATGGCTCATATTTCATCTATTTTTGTGTGAATATATACTTTAGGATCTTATGATTCATATATATTTCCCACTTTTCTTAAATATAGAATGATTTCATATTTTCAATGTGAAGATTAATTCATCCAATTATAGATCATGCATTGGGTTGTAATATTCATTAAATTTCAATTGACTTGAGGAAAAAGATATCACTTTCTCATTTTGTGTTAGTACACAACCCAATCCCTTCTTCGAAGCATCATCATATACCCTGAAAATTCCCCCACTTGTGTGTAGCGTAAGTACATGTGAAATGATAAACCTCATTTTTAACTTCTTGAAGATCTCTTCTCATTCATTATTACAAAAAAACTTGACTCCCTTGCAACATATCTTTGTTATTGAGTTTAAAAATTGTGATAAATTTCATACAAATTGTCGATAATACCTAGAAAATCTAAGGAAACTACGAATATCTATCACATATGTTGGTCTCAACCATTATTCAATTTCTTATGTTTTTAAGGGTCCAAGATATCATTTTTTAGTGATGAAATGCACTAGTATTTTTGCTTGTTCTTGGTATATGTTTGATTGTTAACTCAACAAATCATTTCAGGGAGAGACCAGAAAATTCTTCGGGAAACACATTAGAATATTCCCTCAAAATGGGCATGTATTCAAGGATGATATTTTCTTTAGTCTAAATAATTTCAGATAGATATGTTTTCTTATAGGGAGATATTATACATAATTATGATGATGATACCAATTAATATTCATCCTCCTCCTTTCACATGTATAGAATCCAAGGGTGATTCATGGTAAAGATGGTGAATTACTTCTCCCACAAATTTATGTTGGCTTTATAAAAGTAAAACAATTATATAACTTGGATAACATCAAATATCACTAAAGGTAGGCTAATAATATTTTCAAGAAGAACATTCCCACAAAAATTAACATGTGATATAATAATCATAGATGTTTTATTCCCGATGATATCAAATCATTTCGGGTGGTGACTCAAAGTTCTTAGAAAACTTAAAATATATGATAATAGTGAATAAATTAAAAAACAACATGAAATACACTAATATGAAGTAGTGGTTACATTTAATTCAATCATCATGACCCATCTCAATATAAGACTTGCCCTTTTCCCTTGGTCTTGGAGATTGTCGATGCTCATCATGCTTGTTAGCCCTTGGAATAGTGCATTTGATTGGATAATGCCCAAATTCTCAACATTTAGGACATATAACTATATATGGTACCTTAGATTGATTTTTTCCCCATATATAACATTATTCATTTTTTCATTTAAATTATCTACTTTATGCCCTATTTTACTACACTTAAAAAATATCCTAGTACGTTTGTGACATTTACCTTGGTGCCTCTTTCCACATTTTATACACAAAGGAAATTGGGTATTATATCCTTTATTACCTTTATCAGTTGAAATTCTGTGATATGTCATCCTCCAATTATTTGAAATATTTGGAAATTCAAATATATTCTAGTTATAAACTGTGATTTTGATAAATATTTTAGCATAATCACAAGATGTCTTACTTAATCTCCCATCATGTTAGGCATATCATTTTGGAAGTCATCACATTTACCATCACATTGGTTATTGACTCAGATCATACTATTTACAACCATTATCTAGAATAAATGGAAAATTAAGGATGAGTAATAAAATATTAAACACAAAAAGGGTAATACAATAATATTAAAGGGATAAATTATTAATGGCATATAGTTCCTTAACTGATGAATTTATAGTCTTCAATCTATGTTATACATGATCCATTTCCTAACATAGACTGTTATGGGAAGTTTTGTTCCCTTAATAATGGTTTGTAACGAGCTTGTGAATTTACCAATTAATATCTCCTAGGAGTTTCAAACTAGGTGTACAACAAGGTCTGTTTTCATAAACCAGGTAATGATTGAGTTAAGATCAATGTGCCCTTTTCAGTATTATTACACTAGATACCTCTGTCTAGAGCCATATCTATTTTTTGTATCTAGATATGGATATATTTTCTTGAGAACCACTCACTCTATACTTCACCAAAACATAGGGATTTTTTTTCTATACTTAGTATTATCCATAATTATTTCACTATAGTTTTCTAATCCTAATCCCAAAAATAACTAGACTTACCTCTGATGCCAACTATGACGACCATTCTTTCATTAATTCATGATATATTATATAAGAATACACATAATTCAACCCATAAGATAGAGAAGTATATTGTATTTGGGTAATTAGGTATATTATACAAAAACATAAAATAGGGGGAGGGGGTAAATTGGTGTTATTGAAAACATCCTTAACATACTCATAATTTTCTATCACTCTTAAAACTATATGGGATATTTTGGGGGCATACATAAGAAATGGGTGATCTATATAGCCCAGTAAGGGAATAAACAAAGAATAAAATGAAGAAATTATTACATTTTATACAATAGTAATTTCAATTTGATATAAAATGGTTAAGAATCATAAATAGAAAAAATGATTCTTGATATAACATGATATCATAAAGGCACCAAGGGAAAGTGGAAACCACTTTAAACATGTAGTCATAAACATGGGTCAAGGATAAAATCAGAGACATCATAACATGGCCAAAAAGGTACCATAATGGATTAATTAAACTCCCTTATCCCCTAAATGGAATCTCACGAGTTTAAAACATTAACCAATGCAATGTATCTCTAAAAAATTTTAGGCGCACCCGTCGCTTTCATATAATGTACACGCATAAGTGTTCCATATATATTATACAACATAAGAATGTATTTAATTAATTTTAACCCCATTATAAAGTGGAGTGGGATACATACTTGTAAGTCCCAAATAAATTAAGTATAGGTACATCTAGGTGAATACCATTTAGTGTAAATTGGGGTGGATAGTCATGAAACAAATTTTTGGCATGGAAACTCGTAGTGAAATTTCGGCAACATAACGACAATACATAAAGATACATAAAATGGTTTAATGAGAGTGAAAGGGGAATATAGTCATTTGGATATAAAATTTGAAGTAATACGAATGTGTAAAAACATATCCCAACATTAATAATTGGAAATAAAATCACATAAAATAGAGAAGTTTCTTGAATAAAGTGGAGAAAGAGAAGATCCCTTAATAAATTTCAACATAGTAATGACTTAAGTAAATGATATAATGAGAGGAAATAAATGTTATATAATTTTTATAAAATCAATTTGAATATATATGGATCTTTATAAATTCATTAAAATATAAAAAATTTAGATTCAAAAGGATAATTACAAAGAATATGCTTGAATGGAAAAGAAGAGAGAGAGGTCCCTTACCTTGAGAGGGTATTTCCAAAATATTGGGAGGAGGTTCTTGAGATATTGATGAAAATTGCGAAGAATATATAGATCATATGTTAGAGTATGTATTCTATATGTTGTTTTTTATTTAAGAGGAATCAGAGCTTGGGTGGGTTTATAAAGGAAGAGAGAGGGAAGTTCTTTATTATTTCCCAAACATAGGTTTTCGACTCTCTATAATAAAGTAATCAAAACCACAAACCTTCCTATTATTTTCCCATGTTTCTACCAAATAGGACTGGATTTAATTATTTTATAAGTCTAAGGTAATAAATCAATAAAATATTACCCTGGGTGATGTGGAAGCGAGTCATGTCTATAAATAATTGATTTTAAAACCATAAAATATAATACATGTTTTGGAGGATTCATAAAGGCTTTATTAAGTATATAAAATTACCTCAAATCAAATTATTTTAAATAGGAGAAATATATTTTTTCATTTTAAACTTTATATCATTTATTATATAACTTTTGAGTCATTATGATGTCATAATACACACCGTATATTTATAACATATTTAATTTTTACCCAAAAATTCGACTGTCTCAGAAAATTATGAGAAATTCTCTATTGGATAATTTCAACATGCTGATTAAAAAAATATTTTTTTATCAAAATAATTTTATAAATATGTGAATTTTCAATTTTATATAGAATAATGGACATTTATTAAGAAATTTTGGGTTTTTTAACAATAAATTTTTTGATCCCTAATAACAAGTACATTTGACTGAATATTATATTATCATTTATATTTAAGAAATAATATTTAATTGTATTATCTTATTAATATACCATTTATTTTGAACATTAATTATTTCATCAAAAAATAATATCTTAATTGAGATTATAAATCATACAAAAATATAATTTTTGTTTTATCATATCAAAATCAAATTCATTTACAAACCAATGACAATAATAAGTAAATATATTAATTATTATATAAAATATACATATTCATATTATTAGGTTATTAATACATATACAATTTTTATAACATAAAACACCACGAGGGTAAGGTGCGTGAGGGTGATATTTTCATGGTGTGGTTAGGTGCACATGCTTTCGGTCATGATCCTAATGATCTTTAACTTATCTCATAAATGGGTTCGCTCATGCATTTGTTATTGGATCTCATCTCCGGATTGGTCAATGGAAAATACCAGTGATTCTATCCCCCTTAGAGGATCTGATAAATAGACTTCATAGGGAATGCTTATGCTGATTGAGGCCATTGCATCTTTTGACCATGTCAATTGGATTTATTGTAACCCTATATTTATAATAATAATATTATCACTATGCAACATATTTTCTATCAATGGTTATGATTCTCAATGGTATTTTAAATTTTATATGATATAATATTTGTAAAAAATAAGTTCATATGTTTTATATAACCATTAAACATAATAGGGCATTTAATTCAAATTTAATTTTTATTTATAAAAGTTTTGTGCATTACAGGAGTAGTGGTTATCAAATTTCTAGTGTTACTCAATCTCTCCATCTGCTGGTTGTAGAGGTTATGCAGTGTAATGATAATAGCTTTGGAATAACTCAGTGGCTCTCTATGTCTTTTCATATATATAAGGATGATTCTATTGGGTCATTTGTTGAAACAAAACCACTTTGGTAAATTGGAAGAGAACTCAGGGGATGCACATCCCATATCATACTTCTATTAGGGATGGATCTTATTAAAATTTAACCACATCCCTTTATCTATAGATCTTGTTAGATTAGTATCTAAGAACACCTACCACTATCATACACCACCCCTCACCGGTGATACCTTTTTATTTCCTCCAAACGAACCTGATCCCAATGAACTGGTGTGCTCTGCTATTGTGTGCACCATGCACAAGCTCTTCTCCCTCTCTTCCACCACTTAGTATGCTCTCTCTATGGCCAGGCTTGTCTATAAGACCCTCATGGGTTATCAACAAGTCTTCCCCCATATTTTCACGGCTACCAAGGCGTTGGTATATTTTTTTTGTCTAACTCCACCTTTTGTTTCTAACTAAACAACACATATGAAACTACTAAGAAAAAATATAACATCAAAAAACATGAATTTTAATTATATTAATATCTTTTTTTAAAAAAATTATTCAAAATTACAAAATAGTGATAAATTATAATTATTATTTAAAACTTGTGTATTCTCTAATAAAAACAAGACATTTATTAATTAAATTTTAAAAATTCCATCTTAAACACTATCTCATCTTCTAGTTCATAAAATTACAACTCCTCCATTGTTTATTTTATTTGATCCTCTTGAAATCCAATTATATATTTATCTCTATACTTTTATCCTTCTTTGAACACTATTTATTCAATTAATTCCATTCTATTCCTCTCTTCTTAATCCTGTATTTTACAGAGAGATTATTATTATTTATTTTTTGATGAGTGTAGGAGGGGGTTCTTCTTCTTATTTAGGAGTAAAAGGTCACTATTTTTTATATTTATTAGTGAATTTAGAACACACAAAATCCTTTTCCTTCTTCTTTTCACCCACATCCTTCACTACGTCAAACTCCTTTTCCTCATCCACTTTTTTATTCCATAGATTAGAATGAAAAAAAGTCACTCACCATGGAATATAAATTTATAATTATTTGTTAAAGGTTATTTGTTAGCTATTATTTATAATTGGGGTGTTCCTCATGTCCATCCACCATCCTATCAAAAATTTCAATATCCTTTATGAGTAATTCCAAACTTCTTTCTTGTGAATCTGGTACTTAAAGAACATGAAATTTAGGTCCATATTGAAAGAACTTCTTAGCCCAAGATCCGCCTTGATAATTATAGTATTTAGGATCTCCTCTATAGGACTGATGATAAGTGAAATTCCAATATTTTTTTAGGTTCATCGTATTCATATGAACATGAACTATCTTATCCCACTCTTTATTTTGAACAACATTCAGAATTTCGTGCCGCACAAGAAGAAAATTCTTCTTAGTATCCTATGTACTCCCATGATGGTGTAACATAGTAATGAAATTTCTAATATTATCTATTATCTTCATCGAAAAACTACTAATTATATAAATTGGAAAATAAAATAAAGAAAAAAAACAAAGAACTAAACCAAAATAAGTAAATGAAAATAGGAAAGACAAAAGTATTTGAATTAGTCAAGTGGTCTTGAGTCATAATCCACATTTAGTTATTCCATAAAAACAATATAAAAATATTGAAAGGTTTAGTTAATGTCGTTACCATTGACTGGTTTTCATAGATTATAATTTATAGTTCATAACAACATAACTTTTTAAAATACTAATAACTATTATAGAAATATGATTACCTAGGTTAAAACCATAGGGAATAGGGAAGATTAAAGGGAATTGTTGATCGAATGATAAGTTTTATTTATATTTTCATGATTGTGACACTCAATTTACTAAAGCCAAATAATTGACTAAGGATATGAAAGAAAAATAAACTAAAGGAAGAATGAAAAGTTGAAGAGAGTGGAAACGGTTTCCAAGGGTAGCCTTGATAAGATGGGTGACTTGAATTCACTTATAAAGAAATAAAATTAAATAGTTGTGTGATCATAATTGTATTCAATAGTAATATGGTTAGTTACTATTGAAAATACCATAACATTATTACCATCATGATCCAAAAATCTTTAATAACTTGTATTATGTTGATTACAAAGGAAAAAGGATAATTCAATCTATTATTTATGGATTAACCACTTTTGTTTCATTGTGATTTATTCATTATTAAATATATTTATTTGATCTATGATTCAATAATGAGTAAAATAAATTTTAAGTCATAGAACAATAAGAAATTATGAAATTATTCTATGATCAAGTAAATAATAAAAAATTGCAGTACATAGTCTCTTCGACCAAAACTTCTCTCTCCTATAGGTTCAACGTACCACTTTCAAGTGTTCATCTATGATGAATAAACCACACCCCATTAGAAAGACGATATAGTAGTGTTTATTAAGGGACAATAAAATAAATATATAAAATATATAAATATATTAGAACATATAAAACAATAGAAAATAGGGGAAACAAAATTTGTAACCTAGTTATGTGAACTCCCTTGGGCCTATGATTTCCCTACCTCCCTAATATTTTTTGGTCTCCCTACAAAGTAGTTTTCTACATCATAAAATAATCCAAAATTTTACATATAATTCCCCTTCACATATTCTTATCTCTTTCTAGGATATATGAGATATAAAAAAAATTATTCTTGAAACAATCTTCAAAACGACTTCATTTTCTTTACAGTAGTGTGGTAACTCCAATTTCATTATATATCTTCCTTCACTATGCCTATAGTACCTACTAAACTTCATATAATATACATATTCAAATATATAACTTCTGAAAAGATTATAATATTTCACTACATCAAATATTCATCATCATCATCATCATACCACAGTAAGTAAATTCCCATCATGACCCTTTCCTATCAGCATAGAGTGCACCCCCATGTCAAAAGCCACACCGAAAACATACCCATATTAGATTTTCAATATCCCAATGATCCATGTATTCCCCATTCACAAAAATTTCATATTAAGTTTCCTCATTTATCAATATTAATCATATTTTTATTGAGAATCTCACAATGACATGAAAGTCATGTTGCAATCTATTTTCCTCAAAGTTTCCTGCATGTGTCATTCCAAAATCCTATTTTATTCACTGTTCATGATCATGAACTTAGAATTACCTTAGATATATTGACTCAAGATCCTCTTTTTTTAGTTTTTCCTTCATGATATTTATAATATTATTCTCATGAAAACCTGACTGTTTCATGTTCTTACATCAATATTAAATAATTGTAGGATATTTTTCATTCATGAAAGGACGAGTCACAATGTATTCATTGTAGTTGGATTAGTGCTAGTTATAAAATTGGAAAAGGGTAATTTTTTTATACCATTTTTATATTTAGTTCATCAATGGAATCCATGCTCGTAATCCCCTCTACAGGTGTCAAAAATTTATGCAACCACATTTTAGATCATACAGGATGAAGCGAGAATACATCACATCCAATGCCAACTCATATAGTGATAAGACCATGTATGTTGTGGTTCTTCTAAATGGGAGTCATGAAATTATACATAACCAGTGGAGGATATTATGGTTTCATTACAACGATGATCATAAGATCCATTTTCACTATCATTGTGTATAGACAGTCCATGAAATGTTTCAGGCATTCCAAGATAGTAAATTAATCCCCATTAAATTCACTACCTCCACTTCCATACATTATGGGATTATCTCATGATTACTACACCCATTTCACCTTTAATAACCTTCATGTGGTATTTTTTCATAATTTACTATTTTTAGTAGGAAATTCTCTCCATTCAACCTGTTCATGCACTGATTGATTCATGCAGGTATTTTATGTTTACAAAAATAGGCCCTAAGCTCAAAACCACCATGACATATAGTCATGCCTCTAGGTTTTTTTGGAGATTAATTCAGTGTTTTACCAATTAAAACCCTAGTCTCATGGGGAATATTTCCTAAATGATCCCATCTCAAATGAGATTAGTTCGTTTCATTATTTTAAAGCATCCCGTATAAAGAGATCCCATATCATTGTTTTTATCATATAGATTCTAATTCATATACCTAATCCTGAATTTGGGACCAAGATGTTTTGAAATTTTTTTATCATAAGAAGAAACTGGTTATGATTGAATAAGGAAGGTTTGGGTGCTGTCATTTTTTGATCAATATAAAATAGTTAAATTTGTTGATAACATGAATCACATAACATTATTTCCTTACTTAAAAATTCATAAAATAGAGTCCATCAACTTGAGTTTGATAGGCCAAGCTCACATAATGAAGTTAACTTGTTATAATATTCTTGTAACAATGTTCTAAGGTATGAAGTATCTACAATTTAAGGGTACTAATTTAAAAAATTTAATGGATGTATGTTATCTTGTTTATGTTTTCGGATTGAGTAGGGAATAGTGAGAGGACCAGTTTGGAATATACCTAACACTGAGAGGGGGGGGGGGGTGAATCAGTGTTGAGGACTTTTTAAACCAATTATTACTTTTTATCCTTGTACCTATTGACCTATTAGGATCTTGATTATCTTATTCTCTTTTACTTGTCACATGCAATAATAGAAAGCAGTAAAAATATGCACATGATATTTTTACAAGGTTCACCACTCAGTAAGAGTAGCTACGTCCATGCATGGGAATGACTAGTGCATGGATTCTCCACTATAATGTAACATTCTGTTACAATTGAGTGGCTAAGAAAACAATACTCTACCTAGTGTAAGTCCCTACACTTTGGAGGGGGGTGAGAAAAAATCCTCTTCCCTAGACTGGTGATATTCTAGTCTAACTTGCATCCTCTAGCTGGTTCTTTATACTTCCTATAGAGACCGCCTTCTTCCTTCTTGATAAGGCAGGTTCTGCTCTTGGTCTTATTTAGTGCTCTTCACTTGATTACTTTCAAATTAGTAGGAAACCATTTCTTCATTATTTCTTTCTCTTCTTCTCTAGTGCAACACCAACTGCACTAGACTTCCTCTTTCTTCTTCTTAGTGCAATAACCAACTGCACTAAATGTTCTTCTCTCTTCTTCTTAGTGCAATAGCCAACTGTAGTAAATATTCTTCTCTCTTCTTGGACAGAATCACATATACCAATGTGATTATTCAGAAACTAAGGATCATCTCACATAGCATCATATGAATTAAAATTCCCTAAATAATTGTAGGATTCAATTAGTCATACTCTGTTCTTCTTCTTCTTCTTCTCTTCTTTCTATGCAACAAACCTGTAAGCTACACACTCTTCTTCTTCTTCTTCTTCTTCTTCTGCTTCTTCAATGAAAAACTAGCTGCACTAAAACCTACTCTTATTCACACATTTTTGTTCAGTACAAAACCATCTTCACTGATCTCTTATTCTTCTTCTTTCTAGAATCACAAGTTCTCTTTGTGATTGTAAAAATAATGAAGTCTAGATCAACTTAGAATCATCTCAGTTGATCCGAAGCAGGTAAGAACTTCTAGAACAACTCACAGCTTGCGCGCCAATCCTTACTTGCGTGCCACCCTTCTTGAGTTCCTCCCTGCTTGCGTGCCATGAAATACTTATGCGCCATAATTGTTCACAACTCACAACTTTCACGCCACTTCTACTTGCGCGCCATGCTGCTTGTGCGCCACTCTTCTTGTGAGCCTCCCTACTTGTGCGCCTTATAAATAACCCTTAACTTGCGCACCACTTCATCTTGCACTCCACTTATACTACATGCACGATGAGAGATCAAATTTTTTCTTAAGTGTTGAGCCTTAAAAAAATGAGCAGGCTAGTCGTCTATTTATAGGCATTTTGGTGACTTGCACGCCACATACACTTGGGCGCCACTCTAGAACTTGAGCACCACTCCATCACTAGCGTGACACTTTCTTTCCTTTGTCTAATTTTGATATGATGATGTTGAAATATGACTTGCGCGCCACATACACTTGCGCACCGCTCCAGCACTTGCGCGCTGCTCTAGCACTTGCATGACACTTTCTTTCCTTGGTCATATTTTGATATGACGATGTTGAAATATGACTTGCATGCAACATACACTTGCGCACCACATATACTTGTGTGCCATACTTGCACACCACTTTTGACTTACATGCCTCTTTCTTTCCTTTTCCAAAAATACTTATTTACTCTCCCTATCCTTCATATGTCTTGCATCACAAGTTCTCCAAACTTATGATATTTGTGAAATACAAAATATAAAATAATCGTCATATTTACAATGGAAAGTACTGAAACTTCCCTATCTTCCAGAAGCATTATTCCTTCCAATCAAAATTGTATATGACTAGCATCATCATTTCTCCCCCTTTCCATCGTAAGGATTGGATCACAAGTTCTCCTGATTTATGATATTTGTGAAATACAAATCATAAAATCATCATCTAGTTTTGTCCATTATTTTTGGAATATGAATTCCAAAGTACTTCTTCATCCTCCCTTCAAATCCTCAATTCCTTTTGGAGTGTTAATTCCAAAGAACTCCAATCACCTCTCTTCATCCAAAAGCGGAGGCTTGAAGCATCTTCAAATACCTTCAATGTTGCAGACAATGTATCACCTTTGATACATGTATTTGGAACTTTAAGAACAGTTCAAAAATCATCCGATTTCAAGGCAATGTGTAATTCATGACCTTCTTAGAATGCCAAACCCTACCACACTCTCTCTTCTTCTTCATCCATCATTCTCTACTTCATTCAAATCATATGATTATTTTCTTCAAGTAAACTCTTGCATGGTTCTCATGCAATCGTGAAGCATTGCATGATCTTCTTTAAATCCACATTCTTCTTCAATCATCCATAGATGGATGATACTTCACCATTCTTCATTGTTGTAAACAATGTGTCACCTTTGAAACATGTTCTTTGAACTTAGTATCAGTTCAAAAATTGTCTGAATTGATATTCTTGGAGAATTTCTCAAGTATGAAATCCAATGCTATGATTTCATATCAATTATCCAGGCAACCTCACTTCACCCAATCTCCACTAACTTTTTAGTTCTTCTTCATCTCCTTCTTCATTTTGACGAGTATTGATAACTATTGACAACAAATAAAATCTTCATACACAAAGTGGTCCCAACAATCTCCCCCTTTGTATTTTTCTGTCAATACCACAAAGTCTCCTCAAATGAATGTGTCAATGTCAAAATAAGAATCTTATCTCTCCCCTTTACTTGTTTCTCTCTACCTTTCATTTAAAACTTTCATTTCAATTTCTCTCTCCCCTTATAGACAAGAAATACAAAGTTCATGGTAGAGAGGGTATCATTCCTTACTTAAGCAGTGTGCCATCAATCATTTCACTCTAAGTCTACTAGAGAAAATCTCAATTTAGAAAACAAGAGAATTTGATTTAGACAACAAAGCTGCCCATTATCCATTGATCGTGATACCTCATGAGATGAGATCTGCTACACTTGTCTTCAAGGGTTTTCCACTTTCATTCTAGGACAAAGATATTGAATGTGATATGAAATAATCAATCCTGAAATTCCTACACTCACTTCAATAAAAGGATAAAAAACATTCAAGTTCAATTAGCAGGATAAGTGGCCTTGGGGCACTTTCATTCTTCTTATGTCACTGATTGACCTAGTTACTCCACCTTTGTAAAATTATATTTATTTTGAGTAACCAAGGATGCGAGATTAAGAAATGACATACCTTTTCCAATAAAATGATCTTTAGACAATCTTCATAGTAATTTAATTTTATACCAACTGATGTTTATACTGATTGAGATAATGACTCTGACAGCTTCTTCATGTGTCTCCCCCTCAAGGGAACACTTCTCCTCATTGAATCCCAGGTTTTCCCCCTGACATCTTACTTCACCTTCAATTACTTATATGATAATAACAAATAAAATACACAAAGATTTAACAAAATAAGGTGGATCATCTTTTATCCATCAATGTGAACAACAAGGTGGAGATGATCTTTTCAACCTATATTCTCCATTCTTCACATTTTCACAACCGATCTTCAATGCTGACTGTGATTGTGTGGACCTCACTATTTATTCCATCTCTTTGTGTGTGAATATTTTTTCTTCAAGGGATTTCAAAGCACTAGAATCTCCTGAAGAAACTTTCATCTTTTTGAGAAATTTTTGTTGGGTTGGAGTAAATTCAAAGCATATTTTAATAGTATGACCAACCTTGTTGCACCTCACACACAAAACTTCCTTTTCTTCATGTAGAATCTTCTTTTTTCTTTTAGCAAAAGTATTAACCTGTGCATCTTATATCTTTATCATTCTTTCCAAATCTTCTAGCCAAACCACCAAAATATCATTAGGGACTGAGACAACATGATTGGATCTTCTACATGGCTTCTTCTGAGTGGATTCCTTCTTAGTAGTTATTTTGGATGCACAACCCTTCACCTTCTTGGATTTAGAATCCAAGGACTTCTCATCTTTCCTTCTTGAAATCATCCTGGGTGAATTTGTTTTCATATTATTTATTTGATTTCTTCCCAAGGATGCTTCTTAATTCTTACTCAGCTTCTATGATCTTCTTTTATTATATGAACATGCACTATTCATATGACCACTCCTATTGCATACATCACAAATGTTATCTAACATTCAAAATCTGTTTGCAGTATACAGATTCTTTTGAATCTGTGGATGTTGCTTCTTCTTCTCTGGATTTCTCCCCCTTGAGATGAGCTTTCTCTGTGCTTTTACATTTAAGGGGTTGTACCAACAATCTAGTGCACAATGCCCAAATCTATTACAACATCAGTATTAACCAACAAACCTTGACTTCTTCCAATCTTCTTTATAAGGTTGCTAAATATTCTTCTTGGTATGTTGTGATTTATGTGGGGATCTATCTTCCACACTCTTTCCCCTATCCACAATAGACATGGTGGTAGGTTTCTTCTCACTTTTCTTCATCCATACTTGTTTAGAATTTTTCTTCCAACCCGTACTTTTTGTAGAAACAAAAATATTAGTACAAGTTGGTATGGATGGTACCTTTATTTTCTCAGCTACTTTTGATAGATCAATGAGTGAATCCATGATATTCTTATCAAATTTTGGAGGTATTTTAACATTATAATCCTCCATTAAGAATTGAATACTGGTACTGACTATTTAATTCTTTTTTGGAGACTCAATATGTGTTTTCTCAAGGTTGGTAAACTCAGATTCCAATTCTAGACATCACATATTAAGGATGACTTCCTGGTCTTCAATCATAGTCATCTTCTCTTCACAAGCCTTATTTAATCTTTCAACTTCATCTTCATACATCTTTACTTTGTTTTGTAACAAAGAGTCAAGTTATTTGATCTTCTTGGAGTTTTCTTCCAAATATATCTCCTTGACACCATTTCTCTTTTCATCTCATCTTCAAGTGTATGGATCTTCTCTTCTAGAGTCTTGTTGACTCCCTCTTTCTCTTCAACATCTTTGAACCACTTTGAAGAACTTACTTCAAATCCCCTCTTTATTGCTTCAAAGGCTCCAACCTGTCTGGAGAGCTTTAAACATTCGACAATTTTTGCTTGTAAGCCTTTCTCCAAAACATCAGTTTCTTCTTCCAGTTGAGTGATATTTTCCTGTATGCATTGAAATACTCCACAAACAAGAGATGCACTCTCTTCAGGAATACCATGCAGAATCATTCTTAATCTATCAATTGATATTTCATGAGATGTTGTAGATTGATCATCACAACTTGTTCCATCATTTTTATCATGAGAATAATTTCCAAATGTACAAACACATACATCCTTAGCATTTGAGGTAGGAAGGTTATCCATCTTCTTAGTAGAAACTTGAGCCACCTTCTTATAAATTTCCAAGTATGGTGTGTCTTTAATGTATGCTAGATATGGAGAACTAGATACATCATCTTCTTTAGATAGGAGGGACTTCTTCTTCAACTTTCTCTTCCCCTTATTTTTCCTATTTATCATGGTCTTAATAGATATAGCCTTCTATTCAGAGATAATTGAATCTTCACTGAAAGTTCACTTCATTGATAATTCAGGAAAGAAACTCAAATATTCAAAAGAGAATAACTTCACTGTAGAGAATCCAACAGAGGTTAACCTCCCTGTGATACCAATTGAGAGGACCAGTTTAGAATATAACTAACACTGAGGGGGGGGGGGGGGGTGAATCAGTGTTGAGGACTTTTTAAACCAATTATTACTTTTTATCCCTGTACCTCTTGACCTGTTAAGATCTTGATTCTCATTTCTCTTTTACCTGTCGCATGAAATAATAGAAAGAAATAAAAATATGCACACAATATTTTTACAAGCTTCACCACTCAATAAGAGTAGCTACATCCTTTCCATGCATGGGAATGAACAGTGCATGGATTCTCCACTATAATGTAATATGCTGTTACAATGGAGTGGCTAGGAAAACAATCCTCTAGCCAGTGTAAGTCCCTACACTTTGGAGGGGGGGTGAGAAACAATCCTCTTCCCTAGACTGGTGATAGTCTAGTCCAACTTGCATCCTCTAGATGGTTCTTTATACTGCCTATAGAGAAAATATTATTTCTTCTTGATAAGGTAGGTTCTGCTCTTGGTCTTATTTAGTGCTCTTCACTTGATTACTTGCAAAGTAGTAGACAAGCATTTCTTCATTATTTCTTTCTCTTATTCTCTAGTGCAACACCAACTACACTAGACTTCTTCTTTATTCTTCTTAGTGCAATAACCAATTTCACTAAATCTTCTTCTCTCTTATTCTTAGTGCAATACCCAACTGCACTAAATCTTATTCTCTCTTCTTGGACAAAATCACATATACTAATGTGATTATTCAGAAATTGAGGATCAACTCACATATCATCATCTGAATTAAACTGCGCTAAATAAGTTTAGGCTTCAATTGAGCATACTCTGTTCTTCTTATTCTTCTTATCTTCTTTCTATCTAGAAAACCTGTAAGCTGCACACTCTTCTTATTCTTCTACTTCTTTAATGAAAAACTAGCTGCACTAAAACCTACTCTTCTTCACACGTTTTCTTTCAGTACAAAACAATATTCACCGAGCTCTTATTTTTCTTCTTCATTCTAGAATCACAAGTTCTCTTTGTGATTGTAAAAACAATGAAGTATAGATCAACTTAGCATCATCTCAATTGATCAGAAGCTGGTAAGAACTTCTAGAACAACTCACAACTTGTGCACCAATCCTTACTTGCGCGCCACCCTGCTTGCGTGCCTCCCTGCTTGCGCACCATCAAATACTTGCGCTCAACAATTATTCACAACTCACAACTTGCTCGCCACTTCTACTTACGCACCATGCTGCTTTCTCTCCACTCTTCTTGCGCACCTACCTAATTGCACACCTTATAAATATTCCTTCACTTGCGCGCCACTTTAGCTTGCATTCCACTTATACTACTTGCGCGATCAGAGATCAAATTTTCTCTTAAGTGTCGAGCCTTAAAAAAATGAGGAGGCTAGTCATATATTTATAGGCATTTTGGTGACTTGCGCGCCACTTACACTTGTGTGCCGCTCCAGCACTTGCACGCCACTCCATCATTAGCACAAAACTTTCTTTCATTTGTCTTATTTTGATATGATGATGTTGAAATATGACTTGCGCTCAACATAAACTTGTGCGCCGCTCCAAAACTTGCGCGCCGCTCCAGCACTTGCACAGAACTTTATTTCCTTTGACATATTTTGATATGATGATGTTGAAATGTGACTTGCATGAAATATACACTTGCGCACCACATATAATTGCGTGCCACACTTGTGCGCCACTTTTGACTTGCGTGCCGCTTTCTTTCCTTTACCAAAAACCATTATTTACTCTCCCTATCCTTCATAAGTCTTGCATCACAAGGTCTCTAAACTTATGATATTTGTGAAATACAAAAAAGAAAATCATCTTCATATTTATAATGGAAAGTACTGAAACTTCCCTATCTTCCAGAAACATCACTCCTTCCAATCAAAATTGTATATGAATGGCATCATCATTTCTCCCCCTTTCCATAATAAGGATTAAATCACAAGTTCTCCTGAATTATGATATTTTTGAAATAAAAATCAGAAAAGCATTGTATGAATTTGTCTATTCTTTTTGGAATATGAATGCCAAAGTACTTTTTCATCCTCACTTCAAGTCCTCAATTCCTTTTGGAGTGTTAATTCCAAATAAATCCAATCATCTCTCTTCATCCAAAAGTGGAGGCTTGAAGCTTCTTCAAATACCTTCAATGTTGGAGACAATGTATCTTTTTTGATACATGTATTTGGAACTTTAAGAACAGTGAAACAATCATCTGATTTCAAGGAAATGTGTAATTCATGACCTTCTTAGAGTGCCAATCCCTTCCACACTCTCTCTTCTTCTTCAACCATCATTCTCTACTACATTAAAATCATATGATTCTTTTCTTCAATTAAGCTCTTGCATGGTTCTCATACAATCGTGAAGCATTGCATGATCTTCTTTAAATCCTCATTCTTCTTCAATCATCCTTAGATAGATGATACTTCACTATTGTTCATTGTTGTAAACAATGTGTCACCATTGACATAAGTTATTTTGAACTTAGTATCAGTTCAACAATTGTCTGAATTGATCTTCTTAGATAATTACTCAAGTATGACATCCAATGCTATGATTCCATAACAATTCTCCAGGAAACCTCACTTCATCCAATCTCCACTAACTTTTTAGTCCTTCTTCATATACTTATTCATTTTGATGAGTATTGACAACTGTTGAAAACAAATACAATCTTCATACACAAAGTGGCCAACACATAGAATGTTTATCTAACTATGCTCACAAGTTTTATTGGATATAGATGTTCTATATGGAATATCAGGGAACTATTATTTTTCACTAATGTAACAAACTTATGACTAATGAAAGTTATCATGATCCAATATTGAGTACAAAGTGAAGTTTGAGATAAGGCTTTACAAAGTTCTTTTTATGATGTATTTTTAAGTACACCAGATTGATGTTATCAAAAAATGTGTTGCTATTTTAAAGTAAAATTGGAAAATTAATAAAGATTAATGAATCAATGTTTGACGGTTATGATGTTTTGGACTTATATCTATGAAAAATGTTATCATAGATACATATATGTAACATTCTGATTAGAGGATGATTAAAGAAGTGTTAGACATAGGTCATTGGGAAATTTCATTAGAAATATTTTATCAAATTAATTTTATTAAGACATATGACATTTTCTACCAAAAAATAAATATTTTTCTTGTCATCAGTAAAAAAAGGTTTAGATTTTAGTAAATAAACTTTTATATATTCATTAGATAGAATAATGTTTTCTTATATATGAATTCTATTGGATGGACTTGTATAAGTGTATGTTTTGATGCGAAGAATTTATAGAATGATCAGATAGAGGACTATAATTCATCATATAGAAGTCTATGTATAAGGTCATAAGATGAAAATTTCTATCTAAAGTTTATCTGATAGAGGATTACTAGTGAAGTGAACATATGATGTTTTCTGAATTAAATAATTGAATAATGTAATCATCTTATGAATGAATTCATGACGTTTTTATGAATTTTTAAGGGAATACTAGAAAATTATTAATCGAATGGAAGGGGATTTTGAAAGTTATACCAAACTGAAGTTTTTTTGGTATTTATGAAGCTTTATTAAAATATTTTCTATGATGATTTAAAGATATTCATTCAATATTTCAATAATCACAGAGGAATGATTGTGAATATAACTTGGTTTTATAGAATTTTGATGAATATTGTTGATAAAATTTTTGAAGGAATGTTTCAAAAAATCATTAAATCATATATTTAAAGAATATTGTATGTGGTTAAATATTAGAAAATTTTTAGAAGGATGTTTATTTTCTGATTAGGATATATGAGTTTGACATTTGTAATACCCCCTTATTTTTTGGAGAAACATCACCTATATAAAGATGTAGGTGCACCGAGAAGGTTTGTATTTTGTGGTAGCTAGGTGAAATTATACAATACTAAATAGAATATCATATGAATTGTATAAAGGGATGTCAATCATATAGATAAAACACAATGTATACTAATAGTTGGTATCACATGAATGGTGTATAGAGGCGATCTGATGAACATATTACAAAAGAAAACCGATGAATAAGGAATTAGACTGCATTTCATCTGACCAAGAATATTGGATTAAGAATGTATCAGATGAATTATTTCATACATAATTTTTGGAAAATCATTTTTTCTCACTACTATGCAGGAAACTGAAGAGGAATATGAACATTAAATAATGGAATATTTGAATAATGTTCATGCATCACAATAAAAATATATCAAATGCAGTAGGTAAAATTTCATACAATTGTTATAAAAGGATATTACCTTATTTTTTTAACCACCAAAAGGATTATGTTATATATTATGTGAGGTCTTGTATTATTTCAAAACACTAATATGGACTATTTACTCTTATTGAGTGGTGGAACTTTTAAATACAAGTTTTCTTTTGTTTTTTCTTATTTTATATTTTCTAGCAGATTCAATTATCACTAATAATATGAAAAGGTTGTTTTATTAAATAAGAAAACATAAAATTAATAGATCACTAATTCACCCCTCTCCTCTCAGTGATCATAAATACCCTGATTGGACTTCTCAGATTCTATAGAAACCTCTTGGTTCAATCCTAGTGTCACCCCAAAAAGGTATCCTTAATTATTCTTTTAGCAGTGACCCTCTCTATAATTATTCCTCAATTTACTTCTATATATAAAATATTCCATGTTCTTTATCCCAAAATAAAAAACATTATTTCTTCTTTCCATTTTCTTTTTACACAAAATTAAAATAAGCATTCTACTTTCCATTATAATATAAAACCAATTGAAATTAATTAAGAGTACCTATATTACCAATAAAAATATGATGAACCTATATATTCAATATAATGGTAATAAATATATAAAATAAAGATATCAAACTCCAACATACATGAATTTTTTTTTCATCCTTAAGAAAAATCTCAAAATCATAGCACAAACAATCCATACCACAATAAGAGAAATATTCAAAAAATAAATGTAATAAATATGAAGTTATAAATGAAAATATCTAATGAAAATCATAAAAAATAAAGAAATTTCGAACCATGATTCATCTATAATTTTCATGTCAAGGTATTTTTCCTCTTCCACTATAGAGAACCAGGCATCTCACACACAATATTACATCTTTTTAAATGAATAATCAATACATTATACAACTACACGACTGAGGATTATAATAGTTTAGTGCCTTTGGAAACTTGGAACATAATATTATAATTTGGTGAATTATATTATATATCAACCCACAATTTTTACACATATTATTGCATGATTTTTGAGCATATTAATTCTCATAATACAACTAAGGATCTAAAAGTTTAGCGTCTTTAAGAGATTAGGTACATAATTAGAAAACAAAATACTTGAATAAGACATCTATTTATTAATCTTCCATAATGATCTCCTAACTTCACATTGATCTCCTACATTTAAATAGTATAACTTGGGGAATATATATACAAAAGGGATGAGCTAAAAAGCCTAGTAAGGGAATAAACATGATAATAAAGCATAGAATATGAGTTATAATGCATAAAATGATAACATAAAGACATGGTTCATGAATAAAAATAAGGAAGCATGATACATAGAACATAGAATCTAATGATTATGTAAATTTAGGAAAGTATCAATGATATACAACATGACACAAATATGAGTCAAGGTTAACTAGTAAGACTATATAACATGGTGGAAAAGGTCCCATAAAGTAATTATGTTTACTACCTATCCCAACATGACATTTCATGAGACTAAAAGATTACCCAATTCATTTTAGTGCTATAAGGGTGCACCCATCACAACATGCTCATGCATATGTGTGCAACACATATAATCAATCATAAGGAATAACTAGAAGGGTTACCCATGGAATTAAATGGGTATGGTAATATTGTCATGAAGAAAAACTAGAGAGAATAAAATAATGGAATCCCTAAAATAAGGTTTTAAATAAATATTTTACATTAATAAGGTAAAGAATAGATAAAATATAATTATTTACAACTGAATTCAAAACATGAAAAAGAGTGGTTATAAATTTTCCACTTAATTGCAGTTTTTAGGGAAAATAAAGAGTATTTAAAGAGGAAAAAAGAATAATTATCTTAATTAAACCAGAAATAAATATTTTTACATGATAAAAATGAGTTATTTTTGAAATAATATTGGTATATTAAAATAGAATAAGTATTTTACTTGAAAATGGGATGGAAACAGAGAAGTTTCCTTTAATCAGGCTTGCTTATCAGGGATAATTGAGAATGAAACCTTATAAAACATTTAATTACGCATAAAATTATGGTGAATATAGATACAAAAATATGTTTGGTATATAAATACATAACATAATAGAATTATATAAGATAAATTAAGGGATAAATTAAGGCATAGAGAGAGAAAATGTAACCCAAAGGTAATATGGAGGTTCAGAGAGATCCCTTACCTTATGTATGAAAGCATTATACACTTGTACTTAATGAACCATATAATAAAATTAAATTATTTAATTACTTAATTCATAACCTATTCAAAATTTATTTTATTTATTATAATTTTATTAAGTTCATTTATGATCATTTTTATGAGTTATAAAGATCAATTTTTTCATTCTGGGAATGATCGTTTCATGGTTTCGTGATTGGTTAATTTGTGTATAATTATGGAAGTTCTTTTTGAATGGGAATAAAAATAAAGAAGTGAAATGAAATGATATTAATTAAAATACAATTGTTTAAATGTTTCCATATATCATTTTTATGAGGATTTTTCATTAGATAAAACATTAAGGATAAATGTTTAGTTTATTTTGATGTTTTTTTCGATCATCCCAAACTAGTTTTGTTTTACTTAAAATTATGTCTATATACTAGTTATAGAACCTGAAATAATTTATAATATACATATTTAAATATTCCTTAACCATAATAATAGTTTTATTACCAGTAATTAATGCATTAATATAAATCAAACACAATCCTTAATCATAGAGGTGATTAACCGGCAAAACTTGGACAATAGTCTCTTTTCTTTGAATAAGGGGTGGTAATAAAAGGTATGGTTATAATATATTCCAATAAAAACATAAAAATAAAGTATATAAATTATTTTTGAGTTATTATTCCATGATTTATGAGTGAGGTTAGGAGAAATTAGAAAAAGAAAAGAAATTAAGAGAGGTGTTTTTGAGAAAATTTCCTCTTGGATATCACCTCCTCAAAGGATCCCTTAAAGACCTTGGAATTGGTCTTTGGGTGAGTAAATAAACACTTTTACATGGGTAGCATGATTTGGATAAGTTTTAGAAGTAATTTTAGTACCCTCAAGGATTTTGGGTTGAAATGGGGTGGCAAGGGGTGGTATTTATACTTGAGGAGGAGTGGTTTTAAGTGATTAAATAGTGATTATTTTATAATTAAAGCTAACCACATTGAGGTGGAATTAATTTCAACAAATTATATTGAAAATTAATGTTATGTAGTATGGTTAGGTTCTAAATATAACTCAAAAAACCATTAGATATTGTATTTTGTAGGTATGTTAAGCTCTTACCTTTTAATTTTAACCCTTTACACTATTTTACATATACTATGGTAAATAATTTTTTTACCGTTGTAAATTTTTTATAAATAAAAATTAAATTGACCTTAAAAAATAATTTGGAACTTATGATTCTGAATATTTAATTCATTTTATAAAATTTAATTAACATAATTGGAAAAACTAGATTTAAAATAAATCCTACAGATGCAACAAAAAATTGGGTTTTTAAAGTGAAAAGTTCAAAAGTTCAAAATGTTTTTTATACAATTTCAATGTGAAATTGATTACAATGACATAAATTGGATTTATTTATTTAAAATTTTACCAATTATAAATTATAACTAAATTAAAATATAATTTAACTCTATAAATAAATTATACAAAAAATAGTTTTCAATTAAAATTCAATATTTTTCACTATTTATAAAAAATGACACTTATTCGAAAAATACCAAAAATTTACCCTAATATAATTTTTATATTTTAGATTTAAAAAATTAACTTTATTTTTTTAAATAAAAGTTATAAAATTGTGAAAATATATATTTAAAATAGGTGCTCCATCAAAAGGTGAAAAATTGTCTTATAGAAAAATATAGATTTTTATACTTAAAATTGGAGTTTATTCTTATCTTAAGACAATCCAACTTATTTAATTAATTAAAAAAATTATTTAATATATAAAATATAAATTTCAATAATATATTTCACTAATAATAATTAATTTAATTTATTATGATAGAATTCCATTATGGGCATAAAAATAGCTTTTTATAAAAACACATCCATTATGTTCAATTGGTTTTAATTTTAATTTATAATTAATTGGTAACCAATGAATTAATTTTGTAAACATGTATAAAGTATATTTTCATAATTTATTTAATATCATTAATTCTAGTTATTCCAATAACTGGGTGATAACTTTTAAATTATAATATTTAATCGTTTGTTTAAGCTCATTATTTTGTGAAAAGTAGCTATAAAGGAAGTTGAATTTATTTAAGAAGAGACATACCATACAATATTGGGGGGTTAAATTCTACCCCACCCTAATTAAATTTCATCCTTGAAATTTCATTTTACATAATATGTTGGAAACATGTGATGGTACTCCTCCTTCATCACTTCCTCTAGTTCCCATCTCACCTCTTCATATTTTTTGTTCCTATATATACTTTAATCAGGCAAGTGGTATTGTTATGTAGAACATTATCTCTGTGGTCCAAGATCATCATCGTATATTCCTCATAAGCGAGATCATTTTCCAACTGTACCACCTTTGATTTCAGTACATGTGAGGTATTTGGTATGTACTTCCAGAGGAGGGATACATAGAATACATTATTCACATGATACATGGTTTGTGGAAGTGCTAGTCGATATGACATGACTCCAATGTGATCAATAATCTCAAAGGGGGTTATGTACTTGGTACTTAGCTTTCACTTCTTACCAAATCTCATTACTCTCTTCCATGGAGATATTTGGAGGAAAACATTATCTCCAGTAGGAACTCTAAGTCCCTTCAATGGTTGTCAACATAACTCTTTTGCTGACTCTGAGCATATTTTATATGTTATTAGATGGTTAGAACCTTATCATCAATCTCTTGCACAATATAAAGTCCAAGTAGCTTTCGTTCCCCAACTTCATCCCAACAAGTTGGAGTTCTACAACACTTCTATAAAACCCTTCTTTTTATTACATATTAATTCATGATTTATTACATAAAAGTACACATAATACAATATGAAAGATCGAGAAGTATAATGTATTTGGGAATTAGGTACATAACATAAAAACTTAAAATAATTATTAAATCATATTCATTGAATGAATCTTTAACATGATCATACTTAAAATTATATGGGATAACATAGGGACATACAAAAGAAAGGGGTGAGTTATAAAGGTCAGTAAGGGAATAAACATGGAATAACATCATGAAATTAATACATGTCAAAAAATAGGAATATTAATGGAGAATAAAATGGGTGAGAATAATAAACATGAACAATAAGGAATGATATATCAAGATAACATTAAGACAACATGGGAAATGTTGAAACATCTAAAAACACTACATCAGAAACATATGTTAAGGCTAACTGCCAAGACATCTTAATGGAAAAAGTCATATAAAGGAATTTGGTTCACTCCCTATCCAAACATGATGTCTCATGTGACTAAAAATTACCCAATATTTTGGATCACTATATAATTATTGGCACACACATCACATTTATTTCGTTCTCATGCTTAAGTGTGCCACACAGATCATATAGTCTGGATTCATTCACCATAATAATTTATTACATGATAAGGGAGTGTGGAATAAATACATGTTAGTCCTAAATAAATGAAGAATAATTTTATAAATGTGAACACCCATGATAAGAAATGGGTATAGCATTCACTAAAAAATTGTTTTGGCATGGAAAATCATGATTAAAGTTTAGCAGCATAACGACATCACTTAAAGATTCCTAAAATGGGTTGATGAGAGCGAAATGGTTCTATAATAATTTTGAAATAAAATGTACAGTAAGAGGTATATGGAATAAAATATCTTAACACTAACTAAGGAAAATTTATATACATAATATAATGGATCTTCTTTAATGGAAATGAGAAGAGAGAAGTCCCTTACTAAGTTTTCGACATGGTAATAGGTGTACATAAGGGTCCATGGGAGGGAATAATGAGAGTGAAAGGGGTATATAATCATTTAGAAATAAAATGGATATTATGGGAGATATGGGATAATTTATCCAAAAATTAACAAATTTAATTTAATAGACATAACATAAAATAGGTGTTTGATAAAAAGAGGAGAGTGGAAGATCCCTTACTAAATTTCAGCATGGTAACAAGCATAGATAAAGGTTTATGGGAGGTATTAATGAGAGTGAAAGGGGTATATTATTTAAAATACATAAAATTTAAAGTAAGTTGGTTATATGAAAACATAACCAAACAACCAAAAATTGAAACTAATAATAATAACATAAAAGAGGAACTTGAATGGAAATGAGAAGAAAGAAATCCATTACTAAGTTTTCAGCATGGTAATGGGTGTACATAAGGGTTCATAGGAGGTAATAATGAAATTGAAATGGGTCTCTCATAATTTAGAAATAAAATTGATAGTAAGGGTGATATGGAAGAACATATCCCAACATGAAATAATTAAAATTGAGAGACATAATATAAAAGAGGTTCTTTAATGGAAATGAGAAGAGAGAAGTCCCTTACTTGAGTATGTGACTCCAAATTCTTGGTAGGAGCTTCTTGGGAGATTCGGATGCCTTAGGAGGACTCTAGATAGGGGAGAAAAGAGTAAGGACATAATAAAAAGATTTTTAGTGAAGTGAAATGGGATCTTTTGTGGGTTTATGTAATAAATGAGTGGGGATTTATTTTTTATTTCTCAAACTTAGGTTTTGGACTCTATAATAAAATAACCAAAACCATAAAAATTACCATGGTTTTCACACATAGAGTTTTACAAATGGGAGTGTTTTTAATTATTTTATAAGTCCATGGTTCTAACATAAAATAATAATACCCCTTTTGATGTGGAAGTGAGTCATACTCTTAAGTAAATTATTTTAAAACCTTAAAATATATTAATGGTTTTGGAGGATTCCTAATGGATTTATAAAATTAATAAAATAAACATAAAATCATATTATTTTAAATATAAAAAATATATCTGGTCATTTATACCTTTTATAGTATTTATTGCGTCACTTTTGGGTCATTATGATGTCATAATACACACCGTATATTTATATGGTATTTAACTTTTACCCGAAAATTTGACTATCTCAGAAAATTATGAAAAATTCACCATTGGATAATTTTATCATTATGATTCCAAAATTAATATTCATTTTATAAAAATAATTTTATAAATATGTTTATTTTCACTTTTAAAATAATAATCAATATTTATTGAGAAATAATGGGTTTTTTGATAATAATATTTTTCGAACCCTTATAAAAATTACATTTGACTCCATAAAAATTATATGATCATTAATATTTATTAATAATTTTTTAATAATAAAATTTTATTAAAATATAATTTTTTTAAAAATCCATTATTTCAAAATTCATTAATTATTCATTAAAATAAATTCTTTAATTGAATTTGAATACTACCGGAAAATAATTTTTTTGTTTTATTGTATCAAAAATAAAAATCATTTATAAAGTAATAATAATAAGTTGAAAATATATTAAATATTCTATAAAATATACATAATTATTTTTTTAGGGTCTTGATACATATTCCTTTAATATACCAGCAAACTCTTTAAGGGTAAGGTGTGTGATAATGATACTTTTATGGGGTGGTTCGACATAAATGGTTTGGGTCATGATATTGATAAACATAAAATTCTCCCATAAATAGTTTATATAATTATTAAGTTATTGGATTTCAGCTTGGTCTTGGTTAGGGGAAAATCTGAGTGATGCTATCTCCCTCATTGGATTTAATAAATGGGCTTTATAGGGTACAATCCTAATTGTTAAGGCCATAAATTACTTTCTCTCTCAATTGGATTTCCAAAAACCCTATATATATATTAATCATATGATCACTATTCAATGAACATATTATCAATAGTAAATATTCTTAATGGTATTCTAAATATGATATAATAAGACCAAGGAAGTGTATGTGTTTTCTATAACCATAATAAATAATAAGACATTTAATTAAATCAGAAGGGGAATTTTATTTATAAAAGTTTATGTCGTTATAGTTCCTCATACATAGATTAATATCGAGCCATTTAAATACTCGAGTGAAAATTATTATTATATGAGAAATCAACCAATGAGATATGCTGATCCCATCCACCTTTTTAATTTCATCTATAAGGATCTTAGTATTTCCTTAAACTTATGAATAGTCCTTTCAGATTATCCATCAGTTTGGGGGTGATAAACTGTGATGAAATTCAACTCAATACTCAAAGCATATTGAAGACTTGTCCAGAATTTAGATTTGAACCTTGGGCCATGATCAAAGATGATCAAAAGTGAAATCCCATGTATTCTCACCACTTCCTTAACATATATCTTGGAAAGTTGTTCATGTGAGAAATATTCCCGAATAGTAATGTAGTGGGTAATATTGGTGAGTCAATCTAACACAACCCATATATCATTATTTCCTTTGTATTTCTTCATGAGACCAATGAAATAGTCCATAGTGAGAATATCCCATTTCTACACGGGTATAGGAAATGATTGCATCATCCCTTTGGACATATATTGCTCTACTTTAACTGCCTAACATATTAAACACTGTGATATATACTCCCCAATATACTTTTTCATGTTTTTCCATTATAAATTCTCTCCAATATCATGGTACATATTGGTACTTCCAGTATGGATAGAGAAATTTGAGTTATGTTCACCGTCCATTAGCTCCTTATTTATCTTAGGTGATGAAGGCACAAAAAAACTTGTTCAAAACTGAATCACACCATTATAATCAATGTGGAAATCATGTAGCTTCCCTTATTTTACTGATTTCACCTTCTTTTGTAGGTCTAGATAATCCCTTTGTGCCTCCCAAATATTATCTTGGATAGATAGTTGGAAAATCATTTGGGAAAGGTAGGATGTATTTCCTATTGTTATTATTTCCAAATCAATCCTTTGGATATCCATGAAGACATGGTATTTCTCAAACCACATCATGGATATAGAAGTAGTCTATTTTCTGTTAAGATAATCAGATACCTTATTTTACATTCAAGGATAATAGTGAATAGTGAAATCATAGTCCTTTATTAGATCTAACCATATTCTTTGATTCATGTTAATATCCTTCTATGTGAATATATATTTGAGGCTCTTGTGATCAGTATATATCTCACACTTCTACCTAAAGAGTTAATGCCTTCAAATTTTCAAAGTGAAGATTACAACTACTAACTCTCGATCATATGTGAGATAATTTTTCTATTGAAATTTTATATTCCTTATGGATTAGCCTATTAATTTATTGTTTTTCATTAGTACACATCCTAATCCCTTATTTGATTCATTGTTGTATACCACAAAGAGTTATCCACTTGTGGGTAGTGTGGGTATTGGTGTAGTGGTAAGCCTCCTTTTGAAATCTTTAAAACAGTTTTCACATTCATTGGTCCTGAAAAACATGACACCCTTCTAAGTTATCTTGGTTAGGGGTTTTGAAAATTATGAAATGTGTTTCACAATTTTTTGGTAATACCCAGCTAAACCAAGTAAACTACGGATCTCCATTACATATGATGGTCTAGGAAACTCCTCAATTGACTTTGTCTTAGAAGGGTCCGAAGATATCCATTTGCTGGTGATAACATTTCCCAAGAATGATACTTCCTCCAAACAGAACCCACATTTACTATACTTTTCATATAGTTTCTCCCTTTGCAAATTCATTAGAATAATATCCAAATTCTCATCATGTTCCTCCTTATTCTTGGAGTATATCATAATATCATGCATAAAGACTACAAAAAAATTATCAAGATTATATCTAAATAATATATTCATTAAGTCCATGAATATTTCTGGAGCATTAGTAAGTTCTAAGGTAATAAATATGAACTCTTAGTGTCCATACATCATTCAAAAGGTAATCTTGGTAATATCTTCCTTATTTACCTTTAATTGGAGATATCCCGACCAAAGGTCAACCTTAGAGAAATGCTTATCCCCACATAGTTTAATTAACATGTCATATATTATTGGAAGGGATACTTTTTATTTATCATAATTTGTTTGAGCTCACGAGAATCAATGCATAGGAACATTGACCCATATTTCATTTTGATAAAGAGGACTGGTGCACCCCACGGTGAAGCAATCAAGCGTATGAAACCCTTGCCCATATTTTCTTGTAACCGATTATTCAATTACTCTAACTCAATGGTGGCCATTCTATAATGTGTATTTGATATGGGTAGAGATATAGGTATAAGCTCAACTGAGAACTCCACCACTCATTCATGAGGAATACCAAGTGATTCTTTAGGGAACACGTCAGTGTATTCCCTCACAATTGGTATTTCTTCGAGCATGGACCGCTCTTTTTTCTCAATAATTTGGGATATATATTCTTTATTATAAAGAAATAATATTGACACTTGGTTTGATAGATTATTAATGATATTCATCCTCCACCTTACACTTTTATAGAATTGGAGGATGCCTCGAGGTGTGAAGAGTGATCCCCCTCTCCCGACAGTTGATGTTGGCTTTGTATAGAGATAGGCAATCCATTCCCAATATAGCTTAATACTCCACAAAAGGAAGAAATAAGGGATTTTTTTTAGGTTCAATCCAAAAACATTGATTGGGGAGGATTTATATACTTTACATGTAATAATTTTCCCATTTCTGTTCTCACATATAATTCAACTTCTATATTTTGATTTGGTGTTTGAATAGTTATACTAAACTTGCTAGATATGAAGGAATGCATAGAATCATAATCAAATAGTACATACAATACTCATGAATTAATAACTAGAACACTTGACACCACATTATTTTTGATCTCCACATCATTAATAGTGATAACATATGCTTTTACTTACTGCCTTGGAGTTTACTATCATAGATTGTCCTTGATAACCTTTAGCTTAGTGAATTGGCTCGTATAGTTCGCATGTTTCTTGCAGTTAAAACACTACACATTTGGAATATTATTCATCTAAACCTTCTTTTACACTTCATAATTAGTGGGTTTCTTTATTCCACCACTATATTGATTAGCATGGTGCCCCTCTTTTCCACACATGAAGAACCTTTTGGTTCCCCTTAATAATTTTCCAAGATGATTCTTCCAACAATTTTCACATATAGAATGATGGGTTTTGATTCCTCCATGATATTTTTCCATTTACCTTTCTGAATATAATTACATGTTACATTTATTATATCCATTCCCATGAGACCACTTAGAATCACTTATATCCATCTCAACATTAAGGGAATAACTAAAAATCTCTTCATAACAATCAAATTCCCAAATTTCTAATGCTTTTCATAGACTCAGATTCAATCCACTAAATAATAGGTCTACCTTACTTTTAGTATTTATGACAAAACTAGCAGAATAATAAGCAATACATGTGATTTTTACCTCATTTTCTCAGATATACTCATCTTCATTTTGGTTCAGGCTGAGGAACTCCCTCTCCATCTTAATACAGAGAGTTTGGGGAAAATATTTATTGAAAAATATTTTCTTCATTGATTCCCATTACATGGAATAAATTTCCTATTTAGTATTCATTTTGTTTATCTATGTCCATCACTGATCAAATTCCCCTTCAAAATGATAGACCCCCCAGTACGATTTTATCCTCTTTTCAGCATTAGAGGACATAAAATATATTATCAATGGTGTTAATCCATTGTTCCATGATGAGGGGATCATAAGACCCAATAAATATAGGATTCCTTTGTCATATAAAGTATTTGACCACAACTTTCTATTTCTTATGAAGATGGATCTCTAAATTATTCATGTCAAAATTCATAACTTGAGTCAATTTAGATAGTATTGTCATGAAGTTTTGATCTCTTGTTACCATTAGGTTTGGCATGTCATTAGGGAAATCATCACATTGACTATCACATTAGTTGTTGTCATGGGTTCTCTTATTTCTATCTATTAACATAAAAATTAAAATAAAATAAGGGTGCTTGAATAATTATATAATAATCATATAAAAATGAAACTTCCAAAATAGAAGGATAAACTTATAAATGAAAAGTATATCCAAACTTGGGATTCCCTAAGTTTCAATCCAGGTTATCCATGGTGATATAATTATCCCTAAGTTTATTAATAATGTTTTCTATTCCTAATCCCCAAAATTAGGTAAACTGTGTTATGATACCAACTATAGTGGCCCATGATTTTTACACATATTATTACATGATTTTTAAGCATAGTTACCCTCAGAATACAACCAAGGAAAGAAAGGGCTAGTGTATTTGGGACACTGGGTACATAATTAGAAAACATGAGACTAGGATAAAATGTATCCTTATTAAACTTCCATAACAATCTCTTAAAATAATTTTGGGATCCTTCATCTACATAGGATATCCGAGGGAATACATATACAAAAGGGATGATCTAAAAATACTAGCAAGGGAATAAAGATGGGAGTAAAGAAAAAAACATGAGTTAGAATGCATAACATGATAACATAAATCAATGGATCATGAATAAACATAAGGAAACATGACATATAGAACTTGGAATATGATGATAATGGAAATATATTAATGTGGTAGTGACATATAATATGACACAAAAATGAGTTAAGGCTAACTTCCAAGACTATATTACATGGTGGACAAGGTCCCATAAAATAATTAGATTTACTCCTCATCCCAACATGAAATACCACGAGACTAAAACATTACCCAAATAATTATAGAACTATATAGGAACACCCATTGCAATATGCTTATGAATATGTATTCCACACAAATAATCAAATATAAGGAATAATCATAAGGGTTAACCATGGAATGAAATAGGTATGGTAATATTGTCATAAAGAATAACCATAGAGAATATAACAATTGTATCCATGAAATAAGGGATTAAATAAATATTGTACATTCATAAGTTAAATAATAGATAAAATATAATTATTTCTGACTAAATTGAAAATATTAAAAGGGGTGGTTAGAAATGTTCCAATTAAGTGTGGTTTTTAGGGAAAAGAAAAGTAGTCTTTAAAGAGGAAAATGAACAATTATCTACATAAAACCATAAATGAAAAAATATTTTTCCATGATAAAAATGAGTAATTTTATAAAAAATATTGGTAGCTTAAAAAAGTATAAGGAGTGTACATGAAAATTGGAAGGAAACAGAGAAGTTCCCATTAATCGGGCTTGATTATCTGGGAGAATTGAAAAATAAACCTTATAAATCATGTAATTCCCCATCAAATAAAGGTGAATAGATATAAATACATATTTTTGTTACATACATACATAACATGTTAGAATTATATAAGATAAATGAAGTTATAAATTGAGTAAAATAGAAATAAAACGTAACCCACTAGTAATATGGGGGTTCAAAGAGATCACTACCTTACGTCCGAAAGTGTTTTTCACTTGTACTTACTATCATGGATAATAAAATTTGATTAATTAATTACCTAATCAATAACCTATTACTAATTTAACTGATTTATTATAATTTTATTAAGTTCATTCATGATCATTTTGATGATTTATAAAGATCAATTTCACTGTTCTAAGAGTGTTCGTTTCATGGTTTCGTGATTGGTTTACTTGTTTATAATTATGGAGGACCTCGTTGAATGAGAATAAAACTCCATAAGTGAAATTATATGCTATTAATTCACTTATATGAAATAATTTTTTTTCCATATATCATTTTATGAGGATTATTGATTAAAAAACATTAACAAAAAATGTTTAGTTTATTTTAGCAGTTTTTCAGTCATCACAAACTTGTTTTGTTTTAATTAACATTATGTATATATACTAGCAAAATAACCTAAAATATGTTATAATAAAATTATTAAAATCTTATTTAACCATAATAATAGTTTTATGACCACCCATGAAGGTGGTAATAGAAAATGAACACAATCTTTATTCATGGAGGTGATTAACCGGAAAAACTAGGACAATAGTCTTATTCCATTGAATAAAGGGAGGTAATAAATGGTCTGGTTTTAATAAATTACATTAACAACCTAAAAATCAATTATATAAATGATTCTATAATTATCATTCCTTTATGGATGAGGTAGGTGAGGATAAAGTAGAAAATTTAAAAAAATTAAAAGAGGTGTTTTGAGAAAATTACCTCTTGGATATCACCTCTTTGAAGGATCCATTAAAGACCTTGGAATTGGTATTAATGTGAAAAAATAATCACTTGTATATGGGGATAGTGAGAAGTTAATGGTTTGGAAGATATGTGAGGAGATTAATGTTTTTTTGGGTTAAAATGGGTTGGTATTTATACTTGAGAAGGGGTGGTTTTAATTAATTAAATAATGATTATTTTATAATTAAAGCCAACCACATTGAGGTTGAATTAATTTCAATGAAGTATATTTTAAATTAATATTTTAGAGTCTATTTATGGTCTAATAATACCTCAAAAAACCATTAAATCTTTCAATTTTTTAGTATGTTAAGAACTGCATTCGACGACTTGTGGCGTTCGACTACGATGCCCTAACTAGGGTTGATGATGGCTTCGACCTCCCCCCTTACAATCGAAAGGGATGAGAAGGCTAATCTTGTTCCATATTGTCCCTTCACTGCCTTATCCAATCTATAAGAACAACCAAATTTTTCACCTATTTCGCTCAGTCTGAAGTTTCCAGGTTTTCTTGATGGTGCGCCTCAACTGCCGCTATCAATTTTGGAATTTTCGGAAGCTTCTGGTCTTTTGAACCTTACTGTGGTGGCTCGGTTTCAACAATGACGACCTAAAATGGATGATTTCATCTAGTTAATTTTTGATTCCTGGGGGATTCAAGACCGAGTAACTGTGGGACTTCTTGACAAGCGGCACCTGATGATTTTCTTTGCAACATAGGATGACATGATTCACGCTCTTTCCTGTGCTCCACGCAAATAGCCCGGTTGTAGGTTCTTCCTTTTCCAATGGAATTTTGATTTTCACATGAAAAAGGAACTTCCCTCTATTCCTCTATGGATTATATTCCTATAATTACCACTACTGTTTCAAAATCCCTCTATCCTCACAATGCTGGGGAATATGGTGGACGTTATTGTGTGCTAACATTAGAACTCAATCCATTAGCCACCCGATTAACCCTCAGATTTCTGTGGAGGTGGATGTATCCAAACCACTAGTAGAGTGGGTTTGGGTTTTTATTGGTGAAGATTATAGGTGAAAACATGCTGTTGTCTTCGAATCATGGGTGGATTACTGCTCGATTTTTAGGCATTTCGGGCATACGATTTCTGATTGTAGGTGTAGTGCAAGGCAAGGGGATGTGAAGTAGAAGAAGGATAGAGAAATGGATTTGGCCCCCAGTGTTAGTAATATAATGTATACTAGCATTTCAATGCAGAAGAAGGATCCACTGGATCCTATAAATTAGGGGAATGATGAGTTTGTTGAAGTGGAACAAACAGGAAGTGTCTCAGCGGATGTGAGTAGGATGTATGTGGTTAACGGGAAACATGCAGTGGTGGTTTAGGAAAACCCCAAGCTTTCAAAGGACTTTAATAGGTTGAGAAATGATTTTTCTGGACCCAACAACATTTGTGATCCTAGAAATTCCTATGTTGGAGGGCGCACATGCTCTATTTGGAAGGAGGTTGACCCTTGTGAGCCGCAAATGGCTGTGTGTGTTACTGCTGCTGTTCAGGTGGAAAGTGGAGAAGAGGACGTTGCTACTATTTCTTCAGAGGCAGTTGTTAGTTTGGGTAGTGGGATGCTGAACTCAGGTAGGAAGGGGTCTGCCATGGGTGTGGATGTCCAGATTGGTAAGTCAGGGGGTCCTGCTCTAAAGAACCAGACTCTAATTCGGCTAAGAAATTGACTTGAAGGTCTTGCATTGGAAGGATTGGGCTATGGGCATGCAGACTCAGATGAAGAGGTCCACGTAAAGGAGCCCAAAAATCTTTATTACAACCTTTCTATAGATGAAGCTCCAAGTCTGAGGGGAAATATGGGTACCAGGAAGAGGAAGGGTTGGAAGGATTACTCATCTCTACCACCCCCTATGGCGACTCGGTCAGTAAAAAAGGAATATGACAAGAAGAGGGATGGTGAGGTTGTTATTAAACAAAAACCAGAAGGTATGGGTGTCCCAAAATTGGTTCTGATTATGAGTTCGAATGAATAAATGGTTGAGCATGTTCTGTTACTCAATGCCTCTGAAGAGGAAGCGACCAAAATGATGGGGAGGTCAATAAAAATGGATCTAACTGAGGAGAAATACGTCTGGATTGATAAGAAAGACCTGATTCTAGTTGGGGGCTTCAACAAGGGGAAGATCAACATTAAAGAGTATATTCATTCCTGGGATAAGATGACATCTTCTTTTGAAGAGTTGTTAAAGGAAGATCCAAGCACTCAAGTAACCACCATCTCCTGGAACTTATTTAAAGAAAAGGATTCTAGTAGGCTTAAATTATACTTTAATGACTATGATCTTTATTATTGTGGTTGATTCTTGGTTTCTCACTTTTTTCTGTAAAATCTTTTGAAATAAAAAATTAATTTTTAGTGAGTATGTTAAGCTCTTACCTTTTAACTTTAACCCTTGTCACTATTTTACCTATACTACGGTAAATAATTTTTTTACCACGATAAATTTTTATAAATAAAACTAAAATTGAAATTAAAAAATAATTTGGACCTTATTATTCCAAATATGGAATATACTTTATCAAATTTAATTCACATAATTGGTAAAATTAGAATTATAATTAATCCGACATACATAATGAAAAAGATAGTTTTTAAAGTGAAAATTTCAAAAGTTTTAAATGTTTTTATATCCAATTTCAATGTGAAATTGATTCTAATGAAATAAATTGTATTCATTTATTTATAATTGAGGTAATTATAATTTATAACCAAATTAAAATATAATTTAAATATATTAACAAATTAGATGAAAAAAGCAATTTTCAATTAAAATTCTGTATTTTTCACTATTTATTAAAAATGAAACTTCTCCAAAAGATACAAAAAATTCACAGTAATATAACTCTCATATTACTATTTCCAAAAGAAAATATGTTTTTTCAAATAAAAATAATAAAATTATGAAAATTAATATTTAAAAGAGGTGCGCCATCGAAAGGTGAAAAATTGTCTTTTAGAAAAATAGAGTTTTTATGCAAAAAATTGGATTTTATTCTTCTCTTAAGCCTATCCAACTTATTGAATGAATTAAATTTTTTTATTGAATATATAACATATAAATATCATTAATAAAATTCAATAATAGTTATTAATTTAATTTATTAAAATATAATTCCATTATGGGCATACAAATAGTTTCTTTTATAAAAACACATCCTTTATGTTCAATTGGTTTTTATTTTTATTTATAATTAATTCATAAATAATTAATTAATTTTGTAAACATGTTTAAACTATGTTTTAATAATTTATTTAATATCATTCATTACCATTATTATAATGTATAGGTGACAACTATTAAATAATAATATTTAATCATTTTTTAAGCTCAGTGTTATCTAAAACGTAAGCTATTGATGAAATTGAATTTATTTAAGAAGAGACACACTGAAAAATATTATGATGTCAAATAATCAAAATCTTCCAAAATTAACTTATCACATAGTACTTTACATAGGAACACCCTACCTAAACCTTTCATCATATCATGGTGATGAAAACATAAGAAATGGTGATCTTAGATGCTCAGTAAGGGTAAACATAAGAGATATCAATATTTGATCATATGAAAGCATAAGATAAGTATAAGATAAGAATAAGGGTATGTGATCATGAAAATAAATTAAAAATTTCATACCCAACCTTTCATGGATTATAAAAATGAGTTATAGAATAAAACTTTAACATTTCAGAAAACATTGTCTATAAGAGTGAGAAATCATCATAAATCAATCATGAACCATAAGCTCATGTCATAAAATTTTCACACCAACATAAATATAGAAAATCATTTAACGTTTTATGGTTAGCTACCAATAGGATAAAAATAGTGGATTAAAACACACATGTTTCCCATAACAGATCGGGATGTACCTGTTTCCCATTTTGAATCAAGACACCTATATCCCATAATGGATCAGGACACACACGTTTCCCATTATGGATCAAGAAACACTTGGCTCCCATTATGGATCAAGCTCGTCAACCGGTTTCCCATTTTCATCTCATGAGATATAAATCTTTACCCAATTAATTGGAGGGAGATATAGATACCACCCACCATATAATGAAAATCATATATATGTGTACCAGAAGTTCCTAAAAAATTCATCATATCATAACCCATGAAATGAAATGGCTATCATAATAATTTAATCATATCATAACTTATAGAAAAGTGACAGGTTTAATAATCATTTCATCATAGAATAACCCGTTAAAAGAAGTGGGTTTCATAAACAATCCCTCATGGTATAACCCATGGAAAAGAAATAGGTTTTATAAATAACTTGTCATCATAGTCATAAATCATTTAGAGAAATAATAAGTATGGCTTCCTCGGATCATATCCCAAGTAAGGGATAGGTAACATCAATAGAAGAAATCATATATGGGAAATGATCTTGATCGATCATTTAATACATTTATAGATAAAAACATCCATTACTCTTTAACAAATTCTTAAAAAAAAAATTTGAAAACCATTTTCCTTAAAAATATCATTGAAAAATTATAAAGTAAGATTTTAAAACCATTTGAAATAATTTTTAATATTAAAACATTTTAGAAATAATTTTCTATGAAAATATAATTTAAAACATATAAAGGAATATTTAAAAATAATTTCAAATTATTTTTAAAACAAAAAATACTTTCAAAATTCATTTCATTGAAAATAATTCTTGAAAATTAAAAAGAAAGATTTGAAAATACTTTAAAACACCTTTTAAAACATAACACATCTTAAAAATCCTTTTCACTGAAAACAACCTTTGAAACTTATAAATATTTTTTTTGAAAATAATTTAGAATAAATTTTAAACATAAAACATTTTAAAAAATTTTTTCCTTGAAAATAACTTAAAAGATATTTTAAAAAAACATTTGAAATTTTTTCGTGAAAAAATGGTTTTGGAATAAAATAGATTTACTACTGAAGAAGGAAATAAAGATAGATTTTCTTAAAAAAATATTCTTAATTATCTTAAGTACTGAATAATGTAAAATTGGTTCCATCACTACAAAAGAAGGATGTTATTAGAATGGGTTATAACCCCTTCTGAAGGATTTAATGGAAGTTATGGAGAACAACTGCTAAGGTGGCCGCACTATATGATTAGGGATGATTTTCTACAACCATTAGTATATTTGTGTGTACATTAGAGGTGGTTCAATTAGCAGGGGTTTAAACCCCTTCTAATGCCTCCATAAATCTGTTAGAAAGTGTAAATTTAGAAGGGTTTTAAACCCCTTCTAAATAATGTATCAATTTACGAATGGTTAAAACCGTCCGTAATCGATTTGGAGGGAAAAATTTAGGAACAATTTTGAAAACCACCCCTAATAACCAAACTATTTAGGGGCGGTTAGAATCTCCCCTAAAGTTCCATAATTTTTTTTCAAATGTGCCCCCTTGCTGCCCTTCCCTCGAGTTCCCTACTCACCCTCCCCTCTTCCTCCAGTCCTTTCCCTTCCTAATCGTCTGCTCGTTCCCTCCAGTCCCTTCACTCCTAGTTCCACGCTCGCCCACTATCCCCTTTCCTCCCATTCCCCTTCCCCTCATCCCTTCACTCCCACTCCCCATCCCAGGCCCCACATGCAGACCATGCCCAGGTCAGGTCCAACATCTCCCACACCCCGTGCCCTATATAAAATTAAATCTGCCACAGGGATTCGAACCTAGGACTCCTTGCTGAAGATTGCCCGTGCACCAACACCTTCTACCACTATACTGATCCAGTTTTTTAGACATACATAGAGATAAGTATATATATATATATATATATTTGATTATCTATTTTAATTAATATTATTTAGATAATATATTTAAATACATTTATATATATAACCTATATATACATTTATATAAACTATAAATTTATATATATATAAACATATGCTTATATATTTATAAATATTTTAATATGAATTAGCTATATAGTTAAATACATGTTTATATATTATATACATGTTTATTCATATAATATATATAAATAATTATATTTACCTATATAAATATATATTTATAAATACATTTATATTTTTCTATGTTAGTTTATGAATTTATATAATATTTATCGATACAATATAATTATAATATATATTTATTTAATTACATTCATATACTTATATGTGTGTGTGTGTGATAACAATAATATTATTAATTATTATTATTGTTATTACACCTATTATTTAATTTATAAAAATTATATATTTTTTTTATAAATACTATACATTTATTTTATGATTTATATCATAAATATATTATATGAAATACATTTATATTATATATTTATGTAATATTTTTTATAATTAAATACATATTTATATATTATATACATGTCTATTTAAAGAATATATATATATATATATATATGCATTTACTTAATATATTTATGTAAGGTCATTAAAAATATATTTATATAATGTATTTCAAAAAATATTTTTTATTTTTATTTACATTAATATATATATATATATATTTGTATAAAATTTATAATATTATATATAATTAATATATAATTATTAATATATGAAATAATATTTATACAAATATTTATAATATATAATTGATTGTATATGAAATAAAATTTATAAAAATATTTATAAAATGTTATATGAAAAACAATTTTATATTATATATAATTAATATTATATGAAATACAATTTATAAAAATATTTACATAATGTATTTCAATACTTATATTTATTATTATATACATTAATATATATCTATTTCAATAAATATAATTGTATAATATTGTGTAAATTAATATATATTTATTTTTATAAATTATATTTCATATAATATTAATTATATGTAATATAAAATCATAAACACATTATTTAAAAATATATTTGTTGTTATTATAATATAAATTATAAAAAGTAAAAGCTTGGGTTTTTATATGATATATTTTTAAATAAATTATATTTATATATATATTTATAAAATATTTTTATGATTTTATCTTATAAATAATTAATATTATATGAAATACAATTTATACAAATAAATATATATTAATGTACATAATATTATACAATTATATTTATGTATACATATAAATACAATTAAATACAATCATATAAGTATTTTATATAATATAATCATATAATGTATTTAAATAAATTTATATATTGTGTTTTAATTATATATATATATATATATATATTATTGATGTTTCTTTAAAAAAAATAGTGGGGGTTTACAACCTCCTCTAATTTAAAGACATTAGCGGGGGTTTTGAACCCCCTCTAATTTAAAAAATTAGAGGAGCGGGGGGGGGGGGGGGGTTGAACCCAGTCTAATTTAAGACATTATAGGGGTGTTTTCAACGCCCTCTAATTTATGATATTATAGGGGGTTTTAAACCCCATCTAAAATCCAACTAGATATTAAAAAAATGTTAAAAAAGTTAGAGGGGGTCTATAACCCCTCTAAATTCAATGATTAGTGAGGGTTTTACATAACCCCCCTCTAAATTTGATGATTATAGGGGTTGTGCAAAACCCCCTCTAATTATATAGAAAATGAATTTAGAATGGGTTGTGCATAACACCCTCTAAAGAACCCCCTCTAATGAACCACTTTTTTTGTAGTGCATTACATAACGATATCATGAGTACCTATAGGATAAAAAAATTCATGATAAATATTGAGAGGTAGATCATGACATTTCAACATTAGAGACTTAAACATAAACAATCCTGATAAATGATGATATTGTGACATAAAATCATTACCACTTGGGTAACATTGAATCATATAACCCATGGAGGAATAACATAAAATCAATCATAAAATATCATGAGGATGAATAAATTCATTATATTACATGTCAATGGGGTTGTATATACACCTCATGAAATAATATAGGTGCATAAAATAACAAACTTCTCAAAGGTTTTAAATTGAAACAAAATCCCTCAATGCTTTGGTAACTTTTGAACCTTAAACCCCATGAAAGAGGGATCCTAAAATTGATATTTAAATCCCAATAATTTTCAAGAGTATAATCAAAATATAAATTAATGGTAAATATATACAGAACATAAAATAAATAGGCGGTAAATATGGATTTTGTATCACATAATTAAAAAGCGAGACACAAATCCCTTACCTTAACTCTTGACTTCCACCGTACATGTTCAATCCTACTCTTCTTCTGGTAATCTCCTTAGGTTTTAACTGAAGTCTTCCCCTATTGAATTTTTTCACAAAATATGGTTTCTAGAATTAGGGGAGGGAATATGGGATGCAATTTTGGTATGGGTTTGTTGGGTGAAATGTCATGAGAGGTGTGAATAAGGGGTAAGAGTGAGTGCTCTTTTATAATTGAGGAAGAGCGACATTCTTGTAAATACCAAAAATTATTCACTATTGGGATGTATAACATACCTCATGTGCCTCCAAAATAGATCAATAATGGAGGTGAGGGTTTTAAAGACCTGGAAATTTCAAGGAATTTTTTTTCATAAATACTTTGGAATTTTACGAGTCTGTGGCTTCTAACGACACTTGATTCCGAGGCATGGTGTGCCTGAAATCAATTTCTGAAGTTTTGTTCGGGTACGTTCTATAAACGTATGTGCGGGTTTTTCTATCTTTTGAATCAGTGCTTGGAATTGAAATTTGAGGACACCGATGAAATCGCAGTGCCAATATTCACTTAAGGGGACCTTTATCACAGTTGCATTTTATGCAGGTTGAAAGTTAATTTTTGGGGTTTAATCTTAAATTAAATAAAAATGTGTGGTACACAATTTTATTTTGATATTTGGTTATTTCCTCCCATGGGGTAGTTATTGGTGGGTCCCACACCCACATAACCTCCCATGAAAGGATATTTGTGAGGTGGGGCCCAAACGATCCTTAACTCTCCATCTCCCCATAACTCCCCTTAAACCACCCTTATTTATTATGACAACTCCCCCTTATTGAATGAGATCTCTTCACCTCCCTCTCTCTCTTTAATATTTGAAAACACATTTTAATTAATGAATTCAAACTCTTAAATTAATTAATTAAAGGGTTTGAATTTTGAATAAAATTTGTGAATAAAAAATAATAGCCTTATCTATTATTTTATTTTGGGGCATTCGTTGTGTTGAGAGGATTTTGGGAGAGCTCTTTAGTTTTTGAAGAACACCATATTTACAACGAAGACCTGCCGAAGAACGACGATCACTTCCTTCGATATTCGGCCAAGCCAAAGGAGAAGGAGCCCCCTACAAAGAATACCGACGACACGCCATCCTCGACTCCTTCTACCCCGACGTCAACGAGTTGACGCCGTCTCCCCGAGACACCGTCTTCCGCGATGCCCGAATACCGTGAATCTTATTTCGAAGTAGGGGTTTGTTTTAATTTTGATTGAATAAAATTGTTCTTCATCCCTCATTGAAATCAAGTTTTACCTTTGGCCATTTGATACCGCTTAACGCGGAGGGCGCAGGATGAACGAACATGGCCCGACGACTCTCTGATTGTTCTTGGATACTTTGGCGATGGCAACGAGAGGCGGTGGTGACGAATGGAAGCGGCGGCCATGCGCCGACCATGTGTGGAAGAAACGAAGCCCGAAACCTTGGGCCGCTCAGCCGACGAAGAACCGGCTGGCTAAGGTCAGCCGGGCTGAAGAAGGACCGCGACGCCACAAGGGGTGCCGCGCTGCGGAAGACTGCGGCCCACGTTTCGCGGGCTGCTCGGCGGGTGAACCGACCGGACGGGATGAGAAGAGCTGTGATGCCAAGAGGGCGCCGCACTGGAGGAACCGTGGCCCGCCCGAGTGGGCTGTTTGCGCTGGGAAGGCCGTCCGGCTTTGGCTGGCCGGTTTGGGAGGGCGGCGCTGCTTAGCGCCATCAGTTCGGGTAGCCGGGGGGGGGGGGGGGGGGCGCCCCCCCTCGGGCCACTCGGCCCCTTCGGGCCGCGCCCTACGTGGCCGGGCCGTGCTGTGCTAGGCCGGGCCGCGTCGTACCGTGCCACGCCCCTTTGGGCCGGACCGTGCCCCTCGGTCTAGGCCGCATGATTCTCCGGGCTGGTCTGACCCTTTGCTGGGTCAGACCCGCCAAAACTGGGTTGACCCAACCCACCAGCCCACCGAGCTTTAAGGTCCGGGCCCGTTTTCACTTAAAGGTGAATAACATGAAGACCGTGTGTCCGATCGATGTTCCGTCTATGGAAATAGGACCCTCATGACGTTGTAGTCCTTTTGTGATACTCTATGTGAGTTCTGGACAACTTTGGAAAATGGCTGGGTTTGGAACGAGTGTATTTCCAACCAGGTCCCCATAGAAAAAATGATAATAACTATCAGACCAGGCATCCGATTGACGTGCCATCTATCGCGTTGGGTTCCTTTTGACGAGAAGAAACTTCGAGATACATCAAATCTGTACTTCATGAAAGTTGATGTATCGAACCCTTGGCTCAAGGAGCGGACCCTCCTAGAATTGAGCGTGCTGTGTGCGGGAACCCTAGAGCTGGCTGTAACTACAAAAACTACCGTACTAGAATCCTCCATGGGTTTGACGATGATGAAAAATGTATTGGAATCCTCCGTGGGTTTGACGACAACGACCACTATACTAAAATCCTCCATGGGTTCGACAGTGATGACTACCATACTTGAATCCTCAGTGGGTCCGACGGTTTGACTTCTGTTCTAGTATCCTACATGGGTCCGACAGAGTAGCTCGTCTAGAATCCTATGTGGGTCCGACAGCTTAGTTGGTCTAGTATCCTACATGGGTCCGACTGCTTAGATGAATCAGTGACTACATCTGATCATCTTTATCACTTTACGAAAGATGTATACCTGTGTGAGATGAGTCTTGACATTCAATCATTATCATCGATGTGATTGACTTCTTTCCTGTGTGGACTGGGTTGTGCTTGGGCTCGAGAGTTAGATCCAAACTAGAATTGATGGCTTAGGTATATGTATGAGCATATTCCTAAGTATAGTTGGTTGATATTTCGTGATTGTATCTTTCCTTTTTGGTTTATCCTTTTTGGATCCTAGGAGACCACCGGGGGTCTCGGGGTCCCTACTGAGTATCGTTATACTCACCCCTTCATGGGCAATGCCCGCACTACGTTGTGTTGGTTGTAGACAACAGACAACACTGATCATGGTTGAGACTTGTAGAGATGGACGGTACCAGAAGGTGGACCACTTGGTGAGACGTACTCAGAGCAGACGGATGGACCCGAGGTGATGAGGAGACTATCTGTACCCACCCTTCAGGTGGGATTCCCGGAGGATGACTCAGTGGTTGCTGTTTTCCTTTACTGCTGTTGTACTAGCTTTCAATTTGTACTGTACTTTCAGTTGGGTTTGTATTCTAGCCCATTTACCTTTCAACACTTACTTTTGTATTCAGTATCACTTTGTGTTTTATTCTATTGTGCACTCTAATGTGTTGTTTACTTTTATAAAGGAAATTCCTTCCCTTTTTATTGGGATTTATGCCTTTGGTGCTAGTCGCCAGCCCCTGGCCTATGGAAGGTGGGCTTGGGGTAGTCACGACATGGGCCCCGAGGATGAGTCGTGAAAAATTGGTATCAGAGGAGTCGGTTCTATTACAGAACTCAGGACTCTGATCATTCTTTCTATGAATCAATCGTGTTAAGAGTATTGAGTGTGGTTCTCAATCCATGGAGTCTAGGGTTAGTGCGGCGGCCGATGTATCCATACACCAGGACCCTGACCTCTGATTTCCGACTCAGTGCACGAAAAAACTGATTGTATGTGTGTTTCAAAAGTTTCCTTTGTGATTACTTTGTGTCAGATCACCAGGTATACTGTTATGACCGTGGCACACCTGTTTCTTTTCAGGATGGCCCCATGAAGGCAGCCAGTTAGGGTTCCAAGTCGCGTACAAGATGACAACCCACCGAGCGACGAGGCCTCGGTGCTGGGCCCCATCACAATGGATTCACCAGCAGTACCACTACCCGCTGAGCCACCGATACTACCAGCCCAGTAGCAGAGAGTGCACGCCGCCTGAGTGCATTGCATGAGTTTTAGCGACAGAGGCCACCCAGGTTCCATGGAGAGATGAACCCTTAGGCAGCCGAGGATTGGCTGGAGGCTATCATCAGAGTTTTTAGATTAGTAGGGACACCAGCTCATCTTATGGTGATCCTTGCGGCAAGTCTCCTGCACACAGAAATAGGTAGATGGTGGAGCTTGATGCTCCAGGTGCCCGATGAGGCATCTCTACTTTGGACAGACTTCAAGAGTCTTTTACGCTCAGAGTTTGTTCCCGCCATCCTTCGTGCGGTGCGGATTAAAGAGTTACTTCACCTGCGGCAGGGCAACATGATAGTAGTTCAGTACTCAATGAGGTTTACTGACCTCTCGTGCTACTCCACGAACATGGTACGAGACCCATTCTTCAGGGCCCGAACCTTTGAGTAGGGACTCAGACATGAGATCAAGGCATCGATGATCTCCCTCAGCATTCTGACGCAGGCAGGAGTGCTGGAGCGAGCCCTTCTTTTGGAGAGATTTCTCGATGAGCTGACACCAGCGGCGAGACCCACCACAGGGCGACACGTAGCAGAGTCTTCTACAGCCAGCAGTAGACAGATTTCACAGAGGTCCAAGAGGACCAGGTCATCAAGAGAGCGACCTCAGGATACAGGTTCGGTTGTGCAGGGCACCCGAAACAGATCCAGCAATACGAGGATCAGGTAGTGCTATGCATGCGGCGGGCATGGTTACATGGCTTGAGACTGCCCGAACCACTGTGTAGATTAGTAGCATACAGTGGAGGGACCTCCCGGTCAGAGGTAGAGGTTCGACCGTGGCGGTCCGCTGGGAGAAGACAGACAAGGTAGAGGAGCTGGATGAGCAGTGGGTGGTGGACAACATTTTGAGGCTCTACCACCACCACCACCAGGAGGTCCACCCCGACCATAGGGAGCTAGCAGACATAGTTTGGCTCAGCTCTAGGTAGTGGAGGCTTAAGACCACGACACACCTGAGATGATTCGAGGTACTATCTGTGTCTAATCCACCATTTTTGCAGTACTTATAGACATAGGTGCAAGTCATTCTTTCATTGCCACTACCCTTGTTTGGATCTCGGAGATTTCGACGGAGCCGTTGGCTCGATCTTTATAGCTAGAGACCCCTACGGGAGCAGACTCGATGATTATGCACTGGTGACGAAAGTGTGAGCTTACTCTAGGTGGTGAGAGCTTTGGCTGGGATCTTCTTATAGTGGCATCGAGGCCTTACGATGTCATCTTGGGTATGGACTGGTTGTCTACAGTCCATGCACAGATTGACTGCATTAGGCGCAAGGTGTGGTGTATCCGCATGGATGGGAGTAGGTTCACCTTCACAGGCGAGAAGGGAGCCTTAGTAGTGCAGGACCGACTTACGCAGAAGAGAGGGCAACTGACCACACATCAGTTGGCTAGTCTCATCCTCGAAGCGGTTGATGTGCGGAGTCTGAGTTTTCCTATTGTGGTGGATCAGTATGCACTCACTTTTCCTAAAGATGTTCCAGGACTACCTCCTCGCAGAGAGGTATACTTCTACATTGACCTGTACCCCGGGACAACACCGATATCTACCCTAGCATATTGGATGGCTCATGCTGAGCTTCGTGAGCTGTGGGTATAGCTGGAGGACTTACAGGGGAAGGGATTCATCTGACCCAGTGTTTCACCATGGGCTTCTCTGATTTTGTTTTCCAAGAAGGCGGATGGGAACTTACGACTATGTGTCGACTACTATCTCCTGAATCAGGTGACTGGGAAGAACAAATACCCACTTTTGAGGAATGATGACCTATTTGATCAGCTCAAGGGATCACATTGGTTCTCGAAGACAGACCTCAGGTCAGGCTATCACCAGCTCAGAGTTCAAGATGAGGATGTGTAGAAGACGACCTTAGTTGTTAGTATGACCACTACGAGTTCTTGGTTATGACCCTTCGGCGTAACCAATGCACCAGAAATGTTCATGAGTCTCATGAACAAGATCTTCCATCCATACCTCGATTGTTTTTTTGTAGTCTTCATCAATGACATACTGATATAATTGACTACTAAGTAGGAGCACACCTACCACTTGTGGGTTTTATGGGATACACTCCGAGAGCACCAGCTTTATGGTAAGCTCTTGAAGTGTCAGTTCTAGATTCAAGAGGTTCAATTCTTGGGACACGTCATCTCGGAGGCTAGAGTTGCAGTTGATCCAAAGAGTATTGAGGCAGTAATTGCTTGGGAGCCACCCAGGAGCGTGACAGAGGTGCGGAGTTTCCTAGGTCTGGCTAGGTACTATCGGAGATTTGTTCCAGACTTCTCCAGAGTTGCAGCACTACTTTCAGCTTTGATGAAGAAGGGGAAGCCCTTCATGTGGTTAGATAGATTCCAGTAGAGCTTTCAGGAGTTGAGGAAAATATTGACTAGTGATCCCATCTTGAGGCTACCAGAGGAGGGCGTAGGGTACGTAGTTTACTATGACGTATCAGGGACCAGACTCGGGTGTGTCCTGATGCAGGAGCGAGAAATGATCGCATATGGTTCATGGAAGTTGAGACAACACAAGTAGAACTATGCTACCCATGACCTAGAGTTAGCAGCAGTGGTCTTCGCCTTGAAGATGTGGCAACACTATCTGATGGGAGAGCGCCTTACAGTCTACTCTGACCACCAGAGTCTCAGGTATATATTCTCACAGAAGGACCTGAACCTGAGACAGTGGCGATGGATCAAGTTCCTCCAGGACTATGACTTTGAGATAGTCTATACGCCTAGGAAGGGGAATGCTGTAGCTGATGCTCTCTGCAGAAGATCAGACATTCAACTACTAGGAGAGGCAATTGAGAATCTAGCTGCGTTGCAGATATCCTTGGTGGATAGAGATAGAGCAGCCTTTCTACAGTCTCTCACAGTCACTCCTCCACTCCTTCAGCGATTCAGAGAGGAAAAATGTAAGGACGTTGACTGTGAGGTGCGAGGTGCTCAGATATCCACAAGGCAGGCGCCTGATGGATTTTCTGAAGGAGGGGATCACGCCATCCTCTTCACGGGACGTACTATGGTACCAGTTGCACTACAAGAGGAAGTGCTGAGGGAGTTTCACACTTCCCCTCTAGCAGTACATCCAGGAGTGGCAAAGATGTATCAGGACCTCAAATGATAGCATTGGTGGCCGGGTATGAAGAAGGCTGTAACAGAGCTTGTTTCATGATGCCTCACTTGTCAGCAAGTGAAGGCAGAGCACCAGGTACCAGCCGGCTTGGTACAGCCCTTAGAGGTCCCAGAGTGGAAGTGGGATGGGATATCCATGGATTCCATGATGGGGCTTCCATGTACATCCAGAGGACACGACTCTATTTGGGTGATCATAGACCGACTCACCATGTCGGCCCACTTCCTACCGATCAGAGAGTAGAGATCAGTAGAGAGCTTGGGATGCCTCTAAATTCAGGAGATCGTACTACTTCATGGTGGTCCATCATATATCATTTCCGATCGAGATGGTCATTTCACTTCCCGGCTATGGAAGGGGTTACAGGAGGCTTTTGGGATGTAGCAATGTCTGAGAACCGCCTTCCATCCTCAGACGGACGACCAGATTGAGAGGACCATTCAGACTCTCGAGGACATGCTTCGTGCATGTGTCCTCAACTTTGGTTGCATCTGGGAGGATCACCTACCCTTGGTGGAGTTTTCATATAATAATAGCTACCACTCCACCATCGGGATGGCACCATACGAGGAACTGTACGACCGACCTTGCAGATCACCTCTATGCTAGACTGACCCTAGGGAGTCAGCACTCGTAGGACCAGAGATGTTCAGGCTACGACGGAGAAGGTTAAGATCATCCTAGAGCTAATAAAGGCTGCACAGATTAGACAAAAGTCCTATACTGATAGGAGACGGAGACCACTGGAGTTTGAGGATGGCGTACACATTTTCTTACGGGTCTCACCTCGACGAGGTCTACGGATATTTGGCCGGGGTGACAAGTTATCTCCACATTTCATCAGACCATTCTAGGTACTCAGTAGATTAGGCGAGGTGGATTACCACATGGACCTTCCTCCTCAGTTGCACTGGGTGCATGACATCTTCCACATATCTCAGCTGAGGAGATACGTTCACGACCCGAACCACATCATCGATCACGGGGAGCAGGACATCGACGATGGGGTGACATTCTTGGAGGTTCCTGTGGAGATCGAGGATCGGCAGGGGCGGGTAATTTGTGGATGGTCGATTCCTCTGGTGCGCATTCGCTGGTAGCATAAGAACCTCTAGGAGAGCACAATGGAGAGGGAGGCTCAGATTTGTGTACAGTACCCCCATTTGTTTCCCTAGTGTATGTTATAGCTTTATGAGGACGTAAATCCCTGAGGTGGGAGTAATTTAAAGACCCAGAAATTTGAAGGAAATTTTTTTCTTAAATACTTTAGAATTTATTGAGTCTGTGGCTTCTGACAACACTTGATTACGAGGCCCAGTGTGCTCGGAATCAATTTCTGAAGTTTTTTTCAAGTACGTTTAGTAAACGTACGTGTGAGTTTTTCTATATTTTGAACTTGTGTTTGGCATTGAAATCCGAGGACACCGATGAACTCGCAACGCCTGTATTCTCTTAAGGGAACCTTTACCACAGTTGCGTTTTATGCGGGTTGAATGTTAATTTTTGGGGTTTGATCTTAAATTAAATAAAATTGTGTGGTACACAATTTTATTTTGAGAGTTGGTTATTTCCTCCCATGGGGTAGTTATTGGTGGGTCCCACACCCACATAACCTCCCATGGGAGGATATTTGTGAGGTGGGGCCCACATTAGACTTAACTCTTCATCTCCCAATAACTCCCCTTAAACCCCCCTTACTTATTATGAAAACTCCCCCTTATTGAATGAGATCTCTTCACCTCCCTCTCTCTCTTTAATATTTGCCAAAAAATTTTAATTAATGAATTCAAACTCTTCAATTAATTAATTAAAGGGGTTGAATTTTGAATTACATGTGTGAATAAAAAATAATATCCTTAGTTATTATTTTATTTTGGGGCATTCGTTGTGTTGAGAGGATTTTGGGAGAGCTCTTGAGTTTTTGAAGAACATCGTATTTCCAACGAAGAACCGCTGAAGAACGACGATCACTTCCTTCGATCTTCGGCCAAGCCAAAGGAGAAGGATCCACCCACAAAAAATGCCGAGGACACTCCATCCTTGGCTCCTTCTACCCCGATGTCAACGAGTTGATGCCGTCTCCCCGCGACGCCATCTTCTGCAATGCCTGACTACCGCGAATCTTATTTCGATGTATGGATTTGTTTCAATTTTAATTGAATAAAATTTTTCTTCATCCCTCGTTGAAATCATGTTTTACCTTTGGACATTTGATATCGCCTAACGCGGAGGGCGCAGGCTGAACAAACACGGCCCGAAGACCCTCCGATTGTTCGTGGATACTTTGGCGACGACAACGAGAGGAAGTGGTGATGAATGGAAGCAGCAGTCGTGCGCCGACCACGTGTGGAAGAACCGCGGTCTGCAACTGCGGGCCGCTCGACCGATGAAGAACCGGCTGGCTAAAGCCGGCCGGGCCGAAGAAGGATTGCGGCACCACAAGGGGCGCCACGCTGTGGAAGACCGCGACCCACGTTCCGCGGAACCCTCGACGGGCGAACCAGCCGGCAGGCAGCCGACTGGGCTGAGAAGAGCCCCAACGCCAGGAGGGCACCACGCTTGAGGAAGTGCGGCCCACCCGAGCGGGCCGCTTGCACCGGGAAGGTCGGCCAGCTTCGGCTGGCCGGTTTGGGAGGGCGGCGCTGCTTGGCCCCACCGGTTCGGGCAACCGGGGGGGCTGCACCCCCCTCGGACCGCTCAGCCCCTTCAGGCCGAGCCGCTCGGCCAGCCGGGCTGCGCCATGCTGGGCCGGGCCACGCCCCGCCGGGCCGGGCCGCTCCCCCTCGGGCCAGGCCGTGCCCCTCGGGCCAGGCCACGCCCCTCGAGCCGGGCCGCACGATTCACCAGGCCAGTCCGACCCTCTGCCGGGTCAGACCCGCCAAAACCGGGTTGACCCGACCCGCCATCCCACCGGGCTTAACGGGCAGGGCCCGTTTTTACTTAAAGGTGAATAACTTGAAGACCGCATGTCCGATCGACGCGCCTTCTGCGGAACTGGGATACTCATGACGTGGATGTAATTTTGCGATACTATATTTGAGTTCTGGAAAACTTTGGAAAATGGCCAGGTTTGGAACGAGCATATTTCCAACCGGGCCCTCAGAGAAAAAATACTAATAACTCTTAGACCGGGCGTCCGATTGACGCTCTGTCTGTAGCGTTGGGTTCCTTTGGACGAGACAGAACTTCAGGATACATCAACTCTGGAATTCGTGGCCGTTGATGTATCGAACCCTTGGATCGAGGAGCGAACCCTCCCTGAATCGGGCGTGCTGTGTGCAGGAACCCTAGAGCTGGCTGTGACTGCAACAACTACCATATTGGAATTATCCGTGGGTTTGATGAGGATGAAAAATGTACTAGAATCCTCCGTGGGTTAGACGATGATGAAAAATGTACTGGAATCCTCCGTGGGTTCGACAGTGATGACTACCATACTTGAATCCTCAGTGGGTTCGACGATTTGACTTCTGTTTTAGTATCCTACGTTGGTCCGACAGAGTAGATGGTCTAGATTCCTACATGGGTCCGACAGCTTAGCTGGTCTAGTATCCTACATGGGTCTGACATCTTAGATGAATCAGTGACTACATTTGATCATCTCTATCACTTTACAAAAGATGTATACCTATTTGAGCCGAGTCTTGACTTTCAATCATTATCATCGATGTGATTAACTTCTTTTCTGTGTGGACTGGGTTGTGCTTGGGCTCGAGAGTTAGAGCCGAACTGGAATTGATGACTTAGGTATATGTATGGGCATATACTTAATTAGAGTTGGTTGATACTTCATGATTGTATCTTTCCTTTGTGGTTTATCCTTTGTGGATTCTGGGAGACCTTCGGGGGTCTCGGGGTCCCTACTGAGTATCGTTATACTCACCCCTGCACGGGAAATGCCCGCACTACGTTGTGTTGGTTGTAGACGACGGACAACACTGGTCGTGGTTGAGGCTTGTAGAGCTGGATGGTACCAGGAGGGGGACCACTTGGTGAGACGTACTCAGAGCAGACAGACAGAACCGAGGTGCTGAGGAGACTATCTGTACCCACCCTTTGGGTGGGATTCTCGGAGGACAACTTGGTGGTTGCTATTTTCCTTTACTGCTGTTGTACTAGCTTTCTAGTTGTACTATACTTTCAGTTGTGTTTGTATTCTGGCCCATTTACCTTTCAACACTTACTTTTTTATTCAGTATCACTTTTTGTTTTCTTCTATTACATACTCTGATGTGTTTTTTACTTTTATAAAGGCAATACCTTCCCTTTTTATTGGGATTTATGCCTTTAGTGCTAGTCTCCAGCCCCAGGCCAATGAAAGGCGGGCTTGGGGTAGTCACAACACAAGCCCCGAGGACGGGTCATGACAAGGGTTTATTTGGTTGATAAAAAACTTCAACACACAAAATGGAATACATTTTTATAATTTTATTCCTTAGTATATTACTTTACTCAAATTTACCTTTTTAGTTTTTTACCATGGTAAATTGTATTTTTTTTATTTAACTAGGTAATCTATATCTTAAGTCTATAACTTAAATGAGTTTTATTATATAAATTGGATTGATTGATATAAAATTTAATTAATTTTACATTATAACCAATTCAAAATATATCTTAACATTATAAATAATTTTAATGAAAAAGCAGTTTTCAATTAAAATTGGGTATTTTTTACTATTTATCAAAAACATAAACTTTTCATAAAAATACCAAAAGTTCAAACTAAGATAATTTTTATATTAATATTTTAAAAATTATTTTTATTTTATCAAATTTATTTTATAAAAGTGACATTTTTTTTAAAATACATGTGTCATAAAAAGGCAACAAAACCATTTTTTAGTAAAAAAACAGTTTATAAGAATAAAATTATATTTATTATTATCTCTTGTGAAGAAAACATATAAAAATAAAGTTAAAAATTTGATTGAATATATTATATATAAAATTCATTAAAGCCTTAAACCAAAACTGATCTGGTTAATTTATTGAAATAAAACACTCTTACACACATAAAAATATTTTTTTATAGGAAGTTTTCCATTTATTTTCAGAAGGGTTTTATATTTATTTATAATTAATTAGACACCAATTAATTCATTTTATATATATTTGAAAACCTTATATTCATAATTAATTTAATCTTATTTATATCCTCTATTCTAATGGCTTGGTGAAAATACTAAATAAAAATATTTTAAATAACATGTCACATTTCATTTAAGCTTAGTGTTGCGTGTAATGAAAACTAAGATCAGTGTTGCGTGAAACATATGACAATATAAGTGTTTCATTTAACTCTAGATAAACATAGTGTTTTGTTGTACCTCTCGAACCCCTCGTGGTTTAATTTTCATGATCACAATCACTCTCTTATTTATCTAATATTGTTTTAAGTGTTTTTGTTGATAGGCATGATTTCAGGTGGCCAAGGAATTGGGCCAGGAAAGCAAGAAGCCAAAGTGGACTGTTTTTTCAGTCCACCGGCCAACCGGTGGAAGACCACCGGCCAACCGGTGGAAGACCACTGGCCAGCCGATAGAGGCCTGGACAGAAGGCATCCCTCTGTCCAGACCACCGGCCAACCGGTGTCCCACCACCGGCCGGCCGGTGGAGCCCAGACAGAAGAGGTTGCTACTGCCTCCTCACCGGCCAACCGGTGGCCTCCTCACCGGCCAGCCGGTGGCACCCAGACAGAATAGTATCATCCACTGCCTCAGCACCGGCCAACCGGTGGCCTCTTCACCAGCCAGCTGGTGGTGCCTGAGCCCGAAGGCCTCTCCATTTTGCAAGCACCGACCAACCGGTGGCCCTGCACCGGTCCGCCAGTGGAGCCAGTCAAACTAGCCGTTGGGCTTTGACCAGGCTTGTCCACTTGACTCCCAACGGCTCCGAAGGCCTCTCCAATGGCTCCGAAGACTCCCAAAGGCCATTTGAGGGTTCCTCCTCTATAAATAAAGGACTAGGAAGCCCCAGAAATACAAGGAAGCCCACAGACACATTTTTGATCATTTTGGAGAACCTCCGGCGCATTCCTCCAAGGAACTCCAATAGCTCCAACTCAATTCCACATCCAAGGAGCACCACCATAGAAGCTTGGGAGCGCCCTTCATCAACTCCATCAATCCTTTGGCGCCCAAGGCTTCTCCCCATTACGGTTTTTCTTGTTTTATCATTTTGAGCATCAATTTGGGTTTGTGCCTATAAACCCCTCTTTCTCTCATCTCCCTTTCATTTGGGTTTTCAAACCAACTTCAAGGTGTGAAGAGGTTAGTCAAGCCTTCCCTTTTAAAAGGCTTGAATCAAAGGTGAGATAGCCTTCACCTGTAAGAAGGCTAGTGGGTTCTTGCTCAACCAATAAAAGCAAGTGGGTTCTTGCTCAACCATTGAAAGCAAGCTGTAATAGGTTCTAGACTAACCTTAAAGTCTAGTGGGTTTCTTGCTAAAACCATTAAAAAGAAAGCGGTAGTAAATCTCTCAACGGTTGAGTTGGGAGCGGAGACGTAGGCTTGGGTTTAAGCCGAACTCCGTTATCAAGTTGTGTGTTTTGCCTCTTTTATTTCCGCTGCACTTTGATAATTGTTTTTAATTGTTAATTATTTTTTTAAAAGGCAATTCACCCCCCCTCTTGCCATCACTTCCTTTTCTTTTCCGCCCAACAATTGGTATCAGAGGGAAATTTGAGTAATACCCTAACCGGTTTCAACTTCAAGATCCATTGTGATGGCTTCAACCTCTTTCGCCCCCGAAGGCTATTCTTTGGGTCGTGATCCATTCTTTGATGGAACCGACTATAACTATTGGAAAACCCGCATGACCACTTTTCTTAGAAATATAGGTTATCCCATATATAAAATTGTCATGCATTGTTATTCTCTTTCTTCTCCCGATGAATCCAAATGGACTCAAGCCGATATTAAAAATTTCGAGCTTGATGGAAAAGCCATGAACGCTCTTCATTGCGGCCTTGATCGTAATGAGTTCAATCGAGTCTCCACATGCACCTCATCACATGAAATCTGGAAACTATTGGAGGTTACCCATTAGGGGACCAACAAAGTTAAGGATACTCGATTGGATATGTACCGTCAAGATTTTGAGTCTTTTTCAATGCATCCATCTGAAAATATTTTTGATATGTTTACTCGCTTTACTATCGTTTTCAATGGTAGAAAATCTCTTGGAGATGATGTTTCTGCAGAGACGATGGTCAAGAAGATCCTTTGGATCTTACCAAGCTCATGGGCACCGAAGGTGACGACAATTCAAGAAGCGAAAGACATCAAGAACATACCAGTTGAAGAGCTCATCGGATCACTCATGACTTACGAGATCACCATGAGGAGGCACGCTGAAAAGGAAGGCAAACCAATCAAAGTTCCAAAGAACATCGCCTTCAAAGTTCAACAAGAAGAAAGCTCCTCCTCCTCCTCATCTTCCTCTTCAAGCGGCGATTCCGAAATGGAGAATCTTGCCCGCAAAATGCACAAGTTCATAAAGAAGCACAAAAAGAAGAAATCCCACAAGGCTCGAAAGGCTCAACCCAACGAAAAATCCGAGCCCGAGGTAACATGCTACGGGTGTGGCAAGAAAGGTCATTACAAGCCCGATTTTCCACTCAACAAGAAAAAGTCCAAGCACAAGGAAAAGAAGAAGGCATTCAAGGCCACATGGAGTGATAGCTCCACATCCTCCTCCTCCTCCTCCTCAAGTGACAACGGTAAAAAATGCCTAATGGCATTTCATGAGGTAACATCTTCCGACTCCTCATCCTCTAGTTCTTCAAATTCTTTCAATCACATGTCTTATGAGGATCTCCAACATGCAAGAGATCAATTGGAGGAAGGTTTTCATGAACTTTCTTCCAAATTTGTTGCTTTAAAAAAGAATTTCAAAAAACTCTCTTCCGAAAAGGAACAACTTCTCAAAGAAAAGGAGGAGTTGTCCCTCAAAATCCAAAACCTTCCCGATGTTGATTCCATGGAATCAACCATCAAGGATTTAAGGGAATCCCTAGCTAAGTTCACCCAAGGGGAACAAAATTTGACCAAACTCCTTGGTTCCCAACGCATATCTAGAACCACCGAAGGGCTTGGCTATTCCAAGCAAGCTTCCTCTTCCCATGCTCCAACTATTTTTGTAAGGGGGAGCTCTCAATTTAAATTTTTTAATTATTGTAAAAAACCCGGGCACTTAATCTATGAGTGCAATTGCAAAAATTCCCGGTATGGTAGGCCCAAAACCATTTTCTTTAATGATGAATTTCAAAGGAGAATACCCGCCATAAGACAAGTGTGGATTGAAAAATCCCTTCTAGCGAGTCTCACCGGACCAAAATTTGTCTCGGTTCCAAAATCCTCTCCTCGGTGATTTGTTGTTTTTATTTAGGGGGAGTTAGGATCGTTTAAGCTTTTTTCAAAATTTTCGATTCAAAACTTTCAATTCAAATTTTCGATTCAAAACTTTCAATTCAAATTTTCGATTCAAAACGTTCAATTCAAATTTTCAATTTCAAAACTTTCAATTCAAAACTTTCAATTCAAAATTTCGATTCAAATTTTCATTTCAAAACTTTCAATTCAAATTTCAAAAATTTCAATTGGTTTTCCCTCAATCAAGTTTTATGCCCCGTTCTATTTTGATAATCACAAAGGGGGAGAAATTCTTGGTTGATTGGGGGAGAAATCTTTCTCTCATGCTTTGCTTTACTTTCCCATTTATCCTTTAAAGCTTGCCTCTCATTTCAGTCTTTTTACATTGTTTGTTTTGGTGATTGTGATCATCAAAATAGGGGGAGATTGTTGTACCTCTCGAACCCCTCGTGGTTTAATTTTCATGATCACAATCACTCTCTTATTTATCTAATATTGTTTTAAGTGTTTTTGTTGATAGGCATGATTTCAGGTGGCCAAGGAATTGGGCCAAGAAAGCAAGAAGCCAAAGTGGACTGTTTTTTCAGTCCACCGGCCAACCGGTGGAAGACCACCGGCCAGCCGATAGAGGCCTGGACAGAAGGCATCCCTCTGTCCAGACCACCGGCCGGCCGGTGGAGCCCAGACAGAAGAGGTTGCTACTGCCTCCTCACCGGCCAACCGGTGGCCTCCTCACCGGCCAGCCGGTGGCACCCAGACAGAATAGTATCAGCCATTGCCTCAGCACCGGCCAACCGGTGACCTCTTCACCGGCCAGCCGGTGGTGCCTGAGCCCGAAGGCCTCTCCATTTTGCAAGCATCGGCCAACCGGTGGCCCTGCACCGGTCAACCGGTGGAGCCAGTCAAACTAGCCGTTGGGCTTTGACCAGGCTTGTCCACTTGACTCCCAACGGCTCCGAAGGCCTCTCCAACGGCTCCGAAGACTCCCAAAGGCCATTTGAGGGTTCCCCCTCTATAAATAAAGGACTAGGAAGCCCCGGAAATACAAGGAAGCCCATGGACACATTTTTGATCATTTTGGCGAACCTCCAGCGCATTCCTCCAAGGAACTCCAATAGCTCCAACTCAATTCCACATCCAAGGAGCACCACCATAGAAGCTTGGGAGCGCCCTTCATCAACTCCATCAATCCTTTGGCGCCCAAGGCTTCTCCCCATTACGGTTTTTCTTGTTTTATCATTTTGAGCATCAATTTGGGGTTGTGCCTACAAACCCCTCTTTCTCTCATCTCCCTTTCATTTGGGTTTTCACACCACCTTCAAGGTGTGAAGAGGTTAGTCAAGCCTTCCCTTTTAAAAGGCTTGAATCAAAGGTGAGCCAGCCTTCACCTGTAAGAAGGCTAGTGGGTTCTTGCTCAACCAATAAAAGCAAGTGGGTTCTTGCTCAACCATTGAAAGCAAGCTGTAATAGGTTCTAGACTAACCTTAAAGTCTAGTGGGTTTCTTGCTAAAACCATTAAAAAGCAAGCGGTAGTAAATCTCTCAACGGTTGAGTTGGGAGCGGAGACGTAGGCTTGGGTTTAAGCCGAACTCCGTTATCAAGTTGTGTGTTTTGCCTATTTTATTTCCACTGCACTTTGATAATTGTTTTTAATTGTTAATTATTTTTTTAAAAGGAAATTCACCCCCCCTCTTGCCATCACTTCCTTTTCTTTTCCGCCCAACATGTTTCATATAATGAAAAATATCTAAATGATTAAATTCACTTAAAAAAGATATTTCCAAAAATATCATGGTGTTACATTCTTCCCCCCTTAAAATGAATTTATCCCTCGAAATTCATCTCAATCACTAAAGGATAAAAATTTGAAAATTTCCTTAATAGAAACCTATATTATACAAATGAATAATAAAACTTCCCTTAAAAAGGTAAATTTTAATGATAAAGGCTACCTAATGTAACTCATTACTAGGTTTCCACATAGGAGAATATAGTTGGGATGTTATGATTTTGTCATGGAAGAAAAGCATAAATAATTATAGAGAGTGATATAGATTATTAATCATAATAAAGTTGGATATATAGAGAAATTTAATGACCAAAAAACCATAAACCAAAGAGGCATGAAAAATTCATTGATATCATTAAAATTTATGATAATAGGAAAAGAAATTTATTTCAATATTCTTTTCCTAAAGTTGAATAATTTTCATGATAAGATATACTTGATTTAATTCCATTTCCTAAGTACAATTTTATTCATCTGTTGTGCTTTGATTAATTTCCACTTTACCTCCTACTATAATAAATAAAGGAAAAACTATTGTGCTTAAAGCACTAATGGATCATAAGATCTATAAATAGAATGATAAGCCATTCTATCTGTCTCATCACAAAAAAATGGTTAGAATAGGTGATCAAATATGCATAAATCTTAATACGGTGAAGTAATATGTTAATCTAAAAAACCCAATATAAAGTTAAAATTAAACTGTTCCATACATAGTTAACCTTATAACCCTTAAAAAATTCATAATTTATAAATATGGTTATTAAATTTCTTAAAATTAACTTATCATCAATCCCCCATATATAATAAAGTATCTCTTGATTATCACATACCAAAAATGTTAATACCTTCAAAATTTATTCTATTGAAACATAGTAATATCCTAAATTACCATAAAACCATATTGAAACATTCATTATTAGTTATTCGATTCATATAACATCGATTATTGGATATATTCCATAAATCCAAAAATGATTTAAACTCCATCAATGATAGAATATACTAGTTACCTATAAAAATCAATTATCAGTTATGTGGTTATCAATACTATCATTTTTACTTTATCCATGTTAATAATTTGTTTATCAAAACTAAATACAATTTTCTCAACATCTGGAACACATTAAAGGTTACCTTCCCTTAATCAAAATATCACATTTCAATTAAATCAATTTTCCAGGTCATCAGAAACATTCAATATATTTTTTCAAATCCTTAATGAAAAACTTATAATTTATGATTCCTATAAAATAATTATTTAATTCCAATACATAAACACTTGAACCATCCCAATTCCATATTAAACGATTTACAAGGGTTCATCGTCTTATTACTTAATACCCCTTAACTAAAATATGAAATATTAATCATATTTGAACATTCATCAATCTCAATTTATTCATGCATATAAACAATATTATTAGAATAACCCATATTTTTGATACGTCATTTATGGTCTCTTCATCATTATAAGAACAACCATTTACTCATACAAACTTTCTGATTTACATCACAAGATTTCCTCTTAGGACACCAATTTTAATAATGCCCATACTTTCATCATTTAAATCATTCAACAGTCGATGATATCTTAGGTTGATGATTATTCCCATCCATTGTGTTAAGTAAAATTTTCATTCTCCCTTTTTAGTTACATTCTTTGTGTCCTTCTTTTCCACACATTCCCATTCCTCTGAGACGTTACATTGAGTATTTCTTCCCATATTATTGACATATAGGAAACTAAATATTTTTTCTTACATTGTATCTACTACCTAAACTCTTATAAATATCTATCCTTCTTTTATTTGGTGAGTTTGAGAGTTGGTTAATTTACACAGTGTTTATCATATTTCATGAAAAATAATTAGACATAATTTAATCCACTCATCATCCCATTTTGTTTCTTATTAGAAAATTATCTATCACACTCAGCACGAACATGATTCATTTGGGTTCCAACAATTGACTAAAACCAAAATCATAGTGTGATTAACATAAATCATAGTGGGGAACCACATGATCATAAAAAATTACATATAGGAATTCTAATTCACAACACCTTATTTAATATATGTTTTATTTTATCATTTATAGTCATCATCTATTTAAACCATTCATGATAGTTCATAAAGAGATTGTGAATTTCTAAATCATATCCCCTAGGATTGTCAAACCAAGTGTTCCACAAGGCCTATTGTCATGCACGAGTTCTCAATTGATTCTAGATCAATACGGTGTTTTTAGGGTTGTTACCCCTAGGTAAATCTGTTCTAGATCCACATCCACTTGTAGTATCTAGAAATGGATGTAATTTCTTCAAATCTGCACACTCTATCCATTACCAAAATTCTAATACATTTTCCTATACATTAGACCATCCTTATACTTATCTATTGAGACATACCTAGAAATATCCTTATAAATAGACCTAGGGATATCACGAATGTTTTCTCATCCTAGTTTCCAAAGGTTTACTAAATCTTTCCTCTAATACCAACTATAGAGAACCAAAATTATCATACATGAATATTATATCTTTTTTCAAGAATATTCAATATATTTCACAAACACACTATTGAGTACTATAATATTTTATGGCATTGGAATCTTGGAACATAATATTATAATTTGGTGAAAGATCTTCAACATCTACACATTGATCTTCTCACATAGTACTCCTCTTAGGCATAACATACCTAAACCTTTCTATATAACCTGGATAAGGAAACAAAAGAAAGGGTGAGATCATATTCTCATCAAGGGTAAAAATAAGAGACATCATTATATGATCATATGAAATAATAAGATAATCATATAGATTTGTGATAATCAACATAACATACAAAGTTTATACCCAACCTATCATGGATAATAAACAAGAGTCATGGAATAAAACTTTATCATTTTAGAAAACATGGTCCATAAGAGTGAGAAATCATCATAAATAAACCATGATCCATAGTATCATGTCCTAAAATTGTATCACCATCATAAATATATAAAAACATTTAATATGTCAAGGTTAAAAACAAAAACCATTGACATAGTGGATCATGACACACCTATTTCCCATGCTGTATTTGGACACACCAATTTTCCATTATGGTTCAAGACACACCTATATCCAATAGCGGATTAGGAAATTCATATTTCCCATTTTGTATAATGAAACCCCCATTTCCAATTGTGGATCATACCTATCATCATGTTTCATAATTTCATTTTATGAGATATAAATCTTTACCCAATTCATTATAGGGAGATATATGTCCCACCCATCAAGTAATGAAAATCATACATATGAATCCCACAAGTTTATAAAAAAATTAATCATATCATAACCCATGAAATGAAATCAGTATAATAAACATATCATCAAATCATAACCTATCAAAAAGAGACACGTTTCATAATCATTTCATTATAGAATAGCCTGTGAAAAGAAGGGGGTTTCATAAGCAATTTCTCATGGTATAACCCATGAAAGAGAAACAAGTTCCAAAAACAAATTTTCATCATATATATAAACCATCCAGAGAAATAATAAGAATTTTATCCTTGGATCACATCCCCAGTAATCCATATGTAACATCAATAGATAAAATCTTAGAAGGAAAATGATTTTGATCAATCACTTAAAACATTTCTTGAAGAAAATATCCATTCATATTAAAAAAATTATTTTTAATAGATAAAACATTTTTAAAACCATATTCATTGAAAATAACTTTGAAAACTAATAATGGATTTTTTGAAAATAATTTAAAACATGTTTTAAACATAACTATTTTTTTGAAATAATTTTCTTTGAAAATAACCTTTGAAACTTATAAAGGAAGCTTTAAAAATCAATTAAAACACTTTTTAAAACATAAAAAAATTTCAAAATCCATTTCATTTAAAATAAAATTTGAAAATTACAAATAATTATTTTAATATAATTTTAAAAGCTTCTTAAAACATAAAACTTTTCAAAATCATTTTCTTTGAAAATAATATTTGAAACTTATAAAGGAAGCTTTGAAAATCATTTAAAATAAATTTTAAACATAATTTTTTTTTTCAAAATTCTTTCCTTGAAAATGATCTTAAAAGATCATTTAATTTTTTTTTGAATAAATTTCTTAAAATCATGGTTTTGGAAGAAAACATATTCCTGAATGAATAGAGAAATAAATTCATATTTTCTTAAAAACATTTTCTTAATTATCTTATGTACCAAAGAGTGGAAAAATGGTACCACTACTTAGCAATATCATGAATAAACATAGGAGAATAAAATTCATGAGAATTATTGAGATTTAGATAATGGTATTTCAATATTAAAGACTTAATCATAAACAGTCCCAATAAATGATGAGATTGTAATATAAAATAATTACCACTTTGGTAACATTGAATCATAATCCCCATTAAGGAATAACATAAAATGAGGCATAAAACATCATTATGATTAAAAAATTCATGATATCACATGTTAATGGTGATTTATATACACATAATGAAAGTATTTAGGTGTATAACATAACATATGTATCAAATATTGAAATTGATAAAAAAATACCTTACACCTTTGGTGACATTTCAACCGTAAAAACTATGGAAGAGAGATCTAGAAATTGATATTTAAATCCCAAAAATTTTTATGATAAAAATCAAAAAATAAATTCATCGGTAGTATATACACCATATAAAATAAATATGTGGTGAATATGGATTGTGTCTCATAGAAGTAAAAATTGAGATGGAAATCCCTTACCTTAAGTCTTAACTTCTTTCTTACACATTAAAACCTAATCTACTTTGGGTATTCTCCTTAGGTTTTCACTAAATACTTCATAGGATGGATTTATGCCCAAAATAAGGCTTCTATAATTAGGGTAGGGAATCTGATAGGTGGTTTTTATAGGGCTGGGTCAAGTTAAATGGCATGCAAGTTGTGAATAAGGGGGGAGAGTGAGTTCCATTTTATAATTGAGGAGGAGTGACATTCTTGTAAATACCCAAAATTATTCACTCTTGGGAGTCTCCCTTAAGTCAAGATCCTCCAAAATTGATCAATAATAGAGTTTAGGGTTTATTTGGTCGAAAAAAACCTCCAACACATGAAACTAAATACATTTTTATAATGTTATTCCTTAGTCTTTAAGTTTATGAAATTTTAACATTTTAGTTTTTTACCATGGTAACTTGTATATTTTTATTCACCTAGGCAACTTATCCTTTAATAATATAATAAAAATGAGTTTTATTAGATAATATATAATAAAAAAAATCTAAATATGAAATCCAATTCAGTAAATAAAAATCATATGGGTGTGTAAAATTAATTTATTACAAACACATGTAATGATCAAATCTCTGTTTTAACCTTAATTTCGGTAATTAATTTCAATATTTTTCAATAATAATTATGGTAAAAAATTAATTTTATATTATTAGATAATATAGATTATTATAATTAAAAATATGGAATCCATTTTTCAAAATTAAATTCAAATAAGTAGTATAATTTAATTTAAAATTAATGCTCTAGATGTGACGAGAAAGCAATTTTTTAAAGAGAAAAAAATTCAAAATATTGAAAATAATTTATATCAAAATTCAATATGAAATTGATTAAAATGACCTAAATTGGATTAATTGATATAAAATTGAACTAATTTTACTTTAAAACCAATTTAAAATATAACTTAACATTATAAGAAAAGGTAGTTTTTAATTAAAATTTAGTATTTTTTTATTATTCATCCAAAATGAAAATTTTCAAAAAAATACCAAAAATTAACCATAAGATAATTTTGATATTAATATTTCAAATATGATGTTTATTTTATCAAATTAATTTTATAAAATTTTTAAAATTTAGTTTTAAAATAAGTGCTCCATAAAAAGGCAAAAAACAACTTTTTAGAAAAATAAAGTTTTTAACCATAAAATTAAATTATTATTTTATCTTGTTAATAAAAAATATAATTGGATTTTAAAAATATTGTTTAATTTATTATTTTTTAAATTAATTATAATCATTAAACCAAAGTTATTTGGTAAATTTATTGATATAAAACACACTTGTGTGCATAAAATAGTTTTTTCAGAGAATGTTTTCCTTTTATTTTGAAAAATGATTTATCTTAATTTATAATTAATTTTTCACTAAAGAAGAATTATATATATATATATGATTAAACCATATTTTCATAATTTAGTTATTCTTATTTATAATCTTCATTCCAATTTCTAGGTGAAAACTTTTAAATAATAACATTTTAAATAATATGTCACGTTTTATTTAAACTTGGTGTTGTGTGTAATACAAACTAATATCGTTGTTACACGTAACATAAGTTGAAATTAGTGTCACATGTAACTCAAGAAATCATAGGGTTGCATATAATGAAGAATATTGAAAATATTAAATTCATATGAAAAAAATTCACAAAATCTAGGGGTGTTACATCCACTCACATTATTTGACCTGTCATCATTATTCATTTCATTTATAATCTAACTCTATAAAATCTATTTTCACCCATCATTGAAGAATATATGATTGTAATTTTTCTCAATATCAAGATATATGCACTATATCCATAGGATTTTAAGTACTCTACATCTTCACATATAAATAAAACCACAAAAATAAAGTAGGCATTGAATTTATGGTTCTAATGTATCTATAGAAAATTGGTAGGTGGAGAATGATGGAGAAAATATAAACTAAGGTTTAAGAAATGAGGGTTGAGTTCTTTAGACATATAACATGATATTCAAGATAATTCTCAATTAAAATGATTCCTCTTTAACTTGCCTCAAAATTTCATCATTTCCACTCCTACTCTTTATCAACATTGGGTTCACAACATGACATTTAAAACAATTATGAAATTAATACTTTTCATATAATTTTTCCACTAATATTTTGAAATGGAACATGTTTCAAGACAAAGTATCACACCCTTGTAAGTAAAACCCACTAACACATTAATCCCCACAATCAACCTCTTAACAACACTAATTGGAATAGTTATCACATGATGTGGGAAGACGTGTTAAGCTATGGTAAACCTAAGAAACCAAATGTTCACACTTTTTTATATATTATTTTTTTATTTTATTTTTTAGCTCTTTTATTCAAAATTTGTAGGATTATATAATGTGATATTACAAAATAGTTAACCTTCCCATATAACCATGTGATGGTTCCCCCCATAGGCATGTATTAGAGTGCTCTCTAGAAGTAGATGGAATGGGTATTTGAAATTTTAAATTGCCACATCGATATAAAATCGACTTCTCCTGTGATTAGAGCCCTGATAAAAAGGATGATAATCTAACAATAATTAATACAAGAACATAAATTTAGTCAAACAATTACCTAATTGGATTTAAAGTTGCGTTCAATTACTACTTTTTGTTAATGACCATCACTCGACGGAACCAAGGTAGGATCCATCAATATCACCCACTTGTGGTTTTAATGTCTATTATAATGCCTATAGTTGATATCTAGGTTCTAGTAAAGATATTCAATGAAGCCTTCGATGCCCATATGATCACTACCGCACAGTTCCTTTGATCCGTGAAGGAGATCTTGGATCAATTTCTTAGAATGATTGTTTCTCTCTCTAGGTTATAGGAGGGAGGATAAAGGATCTCTCAAATTAGAGTGGATGCATAATACCTTTGAAAGTAGATACATCTTTCTTATATAGTGTAGATTAAAAACCAAGAAAGGGCTCTCCAACCCCCGAATAAGTAATTCCTACTAAATAATCCATAAATGACATGTTATGACCAAATAAGTTATCCATCAATGTAATATACATTTTTATAACATACTTGTAATAAAATTAATATATTATATGATAAAAGTGAGTCATTAACTCAACTCATAATTCCTAAAAATATCAAACAACCCTGAATATTAAAATGTTATTCATTCATTAAATATTTGCAACATTTTTTCTTAATACTAGTAAATACATTAAATAAATAAATATAAATCCAACTATTCTATACTCGAATAATAATGAATTTATTTATGAGCCAGTGGTTATTTTTTATAGAGCATCTCTCATACATCAAGGTGGGGACCACTATTTCTTACAAACATATTAATTATAATATGATGTACTATTGAATAATCTATGTGTGTGATCCTCTAGGACATTATCTATATAAAAGTTTACTAAATTTCTATACTAGGTGTGATGTTTAGCAACCTATCAAGGCCCTTATGCAGATATTGAAAATTCATTGTAACAATAACCTTTCCCATAAGCACACACCATGTTATATAGTCTCATCATTTTATGATATATCATAAATCATGATGATTTTTTTTTCATCATATATTCATGATTTATTATTCATTGACATCACTACGAAGGATTAACTTTTTCTTCTATGTACATTGATATAATGAAGGAACTACCATCTTGATCAATGAGGTCCAAGATATCACTTTAACTTGGAAGCGATAAATTCTATCTTGATTATTTAATTAATGTCATCGCATTAATAGAACACCCAAGTAAAGATAAATCACCAAAATATAAATTTCATGGTTTTTTATTTCATCAATTTACATAATAAAATTGTAGACTTTGATAATAATATCAATTTTAAGACCAATACACATGTTCAGAAATAGGAACAACCAATGAAAAATGAAACATGTAGTGTTACTATTAGTGTTTCAGTCCTCATGATCTCATCTACTTGAGATCACCATGTGTGAACTTTATATGAAGAAGTATCAATTCTTATGATCCCAAGAACCATATAGTCACACATCATCTATGTCCTATCAACATGATGTATTTGGACCATATGAACTATATTTAAGATTACTGTGATGGTATATCATGGTTGTCATTATAGCATGATAACTGCTATAGAATTTTGATATGACATGCAATCTATGGAAATTACCATAGAAACATAGTGGACATAGGAGAATAAACTATATTATTTTAAGATAAACACACGTATATATCAAACTGTATACATGTAATGGTAATTAAAGTATATACATGAGTTGGGTCTATGGAAACCACTCACAACACCACACTCATTTATGGAACCCTCACTAAATGGTACCATGAATCAACCATCTCCCTCATTAAATATCATGCGATTTCATGAAAATAACTACAAATAATATGGGTGGGAATGAAAAATAATCTTGTAATATAATTCCTATCTATGGATTCCTAGGTTTCTATTAGTTTAGAAATTTTTTAAATCAAATTTAGGTCTCAATGTAAAATGGTAACAAATAAAATAAATAATTACGTTATTCATTTTAACAAGTCTTAAAATCATCACACTTTAATAAGACTAAAAATAAAGTTCATGTAGTTGTGCATAACTAAAGTTCTTTCAAGAAATAGTAAATATGAAAGAAATTTAAAAAATAGGATCAATACCTTATCTAGAATGGGAAACATGAAATTGGTAAACTAAGTCATGGAAGAAACATACAAAATAAGTTAACATGATACAAGTATCTTGGATTCAATATTAAGAATAAAAAATCACATTCACAATCATTTCTCTCCAACTGTAAATTGATGCAAGAATGTTCCTTTTAAAAATATCCACTTGTATCTCTAAGTTCCTAAAAATATTCCCTATAAATAAATTAAAAACTCATGTTTCATCCAAAAACCACTTTATTTATGGTTATCAAGATATATATTTTACCTTGGTGTCATTTAAATGGAGAAAAAAATAAATTTACCTGGTTTGGTGTTGAAATTGATTTTGAATTCTATTCATAAAGATAAAATGGTCTCCTTATTTTTCATTCCATATTTATGACACCGAGTTTTGGTGAATTATAGATTTTTTATAGATTTAATTAAAGGAACCAAGAATTCAAAATCCAATCATATTTTCTATATTGATTCATCCATCACCTCTTCATTATTCAGTTATTCTTAAAATTCATCATTGGATCTATGAATTATAACACCCATTTTTATTATTTCAAGGTTGGAGGTTCTTCTTTTATGAAAATTTAAGCTTCCCCCCTAAAGTGTTCCTCCACCAATTTTTTCCCAACCTTCTCATTATGTATAAATTTTTGAATTACATCTTGAATTGCATCATCTTATTCATCCTTTTTTCCATAAATGTATATTTTTTTAGTGAAGGTCTCAACTATCTCTAGGGATTCCACATCCATTATTTCATCTTCATTAATTTTTATTTATTATGATGGTTCTTTGTATTTTATAAACATTTTCTTCTTCAAGTGTTTGAAAATTTTCTTCTTTTAAAAATTCAGCCTGTTAACTGAAGTCCAACTCCTTTTTCATTGGTTCCTCTTTTAAACCTATTAATGTCCAATTATATCTTTATAGATAGATTTTTCTCCTTTCACTGTGAATTTTTTTCTATTAATTTGAACAATTTTATCTCTTCTAGTTATTATAATAACATAATAGATTCCTATTGTTTTTAATCTGGTGAGTGTCCAAGGGAGGGACACTCTTATTCTTTAGGAGTAAAAGGTTCCTCTTTTCCATTCTTATCAGTGAATGTGAAACCATCTCCATCATTTTCCTTCTTCTTTTCACCCACAACCTTCACTTCATAAAACTCCTATTCTTATTAATATTTTTCATTCCTAACATCACAATGTCACCACAAGTTACTCAATAGGAAATCTAAATTCATAATATTTTGGGAAAGGTTATTAGTCATCTCTTCTTGATCTTTGAGTTGTTCCTCATGTTCATCCATCCTCCTATCCGAAATTTATATACCCTTCATGAGAAATTCAAAAAGTCACTCATGTGAATCCATATCTTATGGTGAATGATAGGAAAGTCTTTCATGACGTTACTTCTTATCCCCATATCTGCCTTAGTCATCACACTATTGGTCCCAAGGGTTATCATATTCATATAAATTAGAATTATCCTAGTCTTCTCTTTAATATGAACACCTTTGAGAATATTATTCCACTAATGAAGTGGAATATTATTGGTATCCAACATTATCAAATGATGGTATATCATAGTATTGAATTGGATAATATTCCATCCCTCAAACCAATACAAAATACAATATTATTAAAATGGAAAACAAATGTAAAATTTAAAAATAAAGATCTAATAAAAAATTAGTGAATTTAAATGGGAAAGAGAAAAACTTTTACCTAAATAATCTTCATTAATCCATTATTTAAATTCCACTATTCCTTGGAAACATTTCCTAAATAATTCTAGGCTTATCCTATTTCATCACCTCTGATGGGATTCTAGTTTTCAAAATTTATAAGGAATAACAACACAAATCATTAATTATAATATAAATAAGTATATGAATGTGAGTACCGAGGATAATACCATAGGGAAAATGAAATTATAGAGAAAAATATTTACCAAATATTAATTTTTCGAGATATTTTCATTATCTTAACACTCAATTTACATAAATTAAATAATTAACTAAAGAAAAAAAATAAAAAAATAAACATTAGGAAACCCTAAAATATTGAGGGGAACCAATTTCATAGGGATATCTTACACATATGGGTGAATTATTAAAATAATATAATTAAACAGATGTGTGATTTTAATTGTATTTAATAGCAATGCAGTCAGTTACATTTGAAACTACATTAGTATCATGACCCTCTTGATCTGAAAATTTAGAATAGCTAGAGCGTGTTATGTTGATCGTAAAGGAAGAAGGATAATCCAATATTATGTTTACTAATTAATATTCTATTTTTCATTGGGATTCATTAATTATTAAAATTTTTTTATCCATAATCCAATAATTAATAAAATAAATGTTAAGTCACATCACAATTGTAATTTAGAACATTATTCTATAAGAGAGGAAAAAATCAAAGCAAGTAGTACTAACTTGTTATGAGAAAAGTTAATGGTGTTAACACAATTTATAATGATGGGTAATTAGAGTTTCAAATACCAATTATGTGAGTAAAATTATATATAAGTCACGGGAAAATGAGATTCCATCTCACCACATTAAAGTTTCAATATATCTTACATTGTATGGATGGAGAAGATGGGCCTATTGTTACTCTTATCCAATCTCAAAAGTGATGCATGAATCCCATTCCTAATGTTTTCGTGGATTTTTGAATACTTACCCATATGGAGATTCTAGAATGAAATTATGCGAAAACAATTTCAAATATGGTGGGCTAGTTACGCAAATCCATGTTCAGTGGGCAATAGGTAGAAAGGAATATGTTACTTTTTCAAAATCCTTTTTGACTTTAAGTAGTCAAGGTTAAATTAAGAATTATGACTTTAGGGTATAAAAAACACGACCTTCTCTATCACCTATATGACATAAATATTAACTCTATGGATTTATATTTACATTAAAGTTTTATTAGTGAAACACTATGAGTTTTCTTTCTCTCAATTATAAGGAACTCATTTGTTACTTCCATTGATCTTTTCATTTGTTCCTTGTCAATCGAATTGTTAGATTGTTGATCCAATATTTCAAATCCCCCAATTTGTTCCTCAACCAAATTTCATATTTCTATGGATTGGATACCTTATCCCTCTCAATTGAGTTTGTTATTGAAGTAGTAGGTCTTAATCAATATCTCATTGTTTGACTACTTTCATCTACTTTTGATACCCATTATCTGTCACATAATCCAAAACTATATACATCATATGCCATATAATTACATGAAGATAAGGCCACCCCATGTGTCTCTCGTCAATTGGTATTATATTTTTAGTTGACATGATAGGCACATATCATTTATTTGTTAATACATTTATCAATTATCATTTTTATTTATCCCTTATCATACACCCTTTCAAAAAACATCTTCTTATTGAAATTTTTATAATTTAGATCATATTGTGAATGATTTAATTTTTTATATTGATTTAGAATCAATATATCCATATGTACACACCCATTTAATATATTTTAATTTTTTCCTAAAAAAATAATTTTCTTATCATGCTCCTCAATCTCGTGCTATAATTCCTTAAGATCATTTATTTTTTTGGGAATACAAAAATAATTAAATATATTGTTGAATCATTTTCACCCATTTCTATGTTAATTTTTAGCACCATTAAATTTCACCTCATAATACACTATATTTTATATATTTATCACTTATTTTCATTTTATCTTTATCTTGCAAAATAATTTGGAAAATACACATATCATACCCATATACCCTTTTCCCACTATTTCCCATCTTATAACCTTTCTTTTCAAACATCTATCCACATTATATCCCTTTTGACCCTAAATGTAGTGTGTCAATCCATCTCCCAAAATAATATTTATTAGGAAAGGATTAGTGGAACATGATATCTATAAACATGGTTCTATATTTCATAAGAGCTTTGGATTTTAGTTGATCATTGAGAATGGAGAGAAAGAAGAATTTTTTTTGGTTGTGTATACATTTATGCGTGAGTGTGAAAATCTTCTAGGAATGAGTGTGTATATCTTGTGTGTGTGTGTGTGTATCCTTGTTCATATGTGTGTGGATTTTTGTGAGTGTGAGTGTGTGTACAATTTTTGAGTTTTACGTACATTTTGTGCATGTGAGTGTGTACATCATATGTTAAAGAATGATAGATATAAAATTAAAAGAAAAATACTAGAAGAAAAATTAAAATAATAATTTAAAAAATAATATAATATAAAAATAAAAAATGAATAAAATGTATTTGACTAAAAAAATAAAACAGGTCAAGGTGTAAGGATCAAAAGTAAAAAATAAAAAATGGATAAACAGAAGAGGGAAGAAGTAATTAGAAAATGCATATGAAAAAATAGATGAAAAATAAAACATCAAAGGCATAATCTAGAAGAATCAGATAAGAACTCATTAAAAAGGATAATATATTGAAGTGAAAGTTGAAACAATGAGAATATGATCAAGTAAGGTGAACATTTATAAGAATAGAAATATATGTAATAAGAGAATTAAAAGATAGAATATAAAAATAAGTAATAACATAATGTCAAGTAAAAACCTAAGAAGAATCAAAATAAGTAAAATCAAAATAAAAAAAACCATAATCCTAAAGTCATAATCTTGAAATTGAAGTAGATTCATAAGTTATGAAATTGTTGAGACAAATTAAGTGTAATAAAAAACATAATAATTGAAAATAATATCCTAATTAATGAATAAAATAAAATAAATAAAATAAAAAAAACCAATATCCAAATGAAGAAAATATTTTAAGACAAAAGTAGTGGTTGAATTTGAAGAAGGAAAGAAACAATAAGTAGTTGTTAAAAATAATGTAGAAGTAGATACTATAAAATTGAGTCATAAAATGTATGAAATACTATTATAAGAAATAAGTATTTTTAGATATTGAATAAAAAATTGATGATAAATCCAAATGGAGAAGCATAAGCCATAAACATGAGCATATGAATAGAAGGAATAAGTCAAAGTGGAAGAGGCGAATATGGAATTCATAAGTTGTACCTAGAAATAAAATAAAATTAAAAGGGGTTATAACATATAATATGAACATTATTTACAATTAAATAATTGAAAATAGATTTTTGAATTATTTTTGACATATTAAAATATATGGCCTCTGAATTTAATATGTGATGAGCTCACATTTTGAGGACACTTGTTTGGTTTTGACCTTTTGACTCATGTTTTTTAAAGAATTTTAAGTCAAATAAAACAATTTTTTTTTACTTTTTAACACAATGCATGTTGTATTGATGTGATGTCTATTAATTAATGTTTAAATTTAATCAAAAGTTTATGTGTAGTGATTAAATGAAAATTAGTGATCATTTTATATTTATTAACCCTTTGAGATAATGTTTTTGAATTTTAAATATAAAAAAAATGTGATTTTTTTTAATTTCAGGATAATTGTCTATCTAATTGATGTGGGATCTATTGCATCATGTAAAAAAATAAATGATAGCTATTTTAATATGAATAAAATATAGTATGATGTCTTTTTCTAGGTTTTCAATCTTTGATGCATGTTTTTTGGATTTCAAATAGAAAACAAAATTTTTGTCTTTTCAAAGAAACCACCAGTTAGATTATCATGTAGTATGTTCCCACATGTCAAGAATTAAATGAAAAGAATTTTGTTTTGAATTATTGACTATATGCGGTATCCTACTAGGTTATATCCCATGAATGAGAATCTTTAAAGACATTTAATTATAATAAAATTGTATGTCCAGTCATTATAACCACACCACATGTCATATTGACATGTGGTCAATTTTTTAATTTCAATTTTTTTAAGGAAATCCAAAATTTGACCATTTTTTCCTATGTTAATAAGAATTTGAAGGCTAAATGACACTTTTGATCATATAAAGTGTTTTTTGTTTATTATTGACTTGTGTTTGATTCCTCCATATCAGAAATTATTTGAATATATATTTACTAAGATTTCACATGAATAAGAACTAGTTTGGCGGGGTCCCCCCCCATTTTACTTGTTTTTCCAATATTTTATGAATAATGATATAAAACCAGAAGATTAAAATTTAAATGATAAGAAATGACACTATAGTTATAAAAAATAATTGGTGTTTGATTGAAAATGATTCCAAAATTAGTGAGTGTGTGTAGTATCCATATTAATTGTGTGTAATAACTTCTATATAATTCTAAAATCAGCTTATGTAGTGGAACATTTTACAGAATGATTCTTATTACTGAATGAAGAATCTTAAGCTTTTCCTAGGAGTTTACATGTTATGGATTTAATTTTCATATATATTCCCCAAACTATGAAATCTATATCTAAATAACTATTAAAAATAAACTATGATATATAATAGTAGAAATATCCATGAAAGTAGATTAGATCTTGCAGGTAACTATGTTTACATTACAAAGTGAGGACCAACATATTTCACCCCACCCCCAAGATACATATGACTTGTTAATTGTGATAATGCCCCTGATGGCTCAACAAATAGGGCCACCAGACCTCCATACAATAGGAAGAACTGTGTTCCCACTATGAAATTAACCTAAGTTCACTTAGAACACATATGAAACCCCCACCAACTGTCCTATAAGATATAAGGAATGTTACTTGAAAAAAAATTCATTGTAATTAAAATATATAGTGTATTGTGATTTATCCTAACAAGGATCCATAGGATATCATTTTTGAAAATTAATAGCAACAAACCTTTAATGAAGGCGGTGGTTTTCCTTCCATCATCAGTATAACCAAGAATCAATAATGTCATCATAGATGAGAGGGGGTAGTGTAAAGATTATAAAACCCATTCTACTTCTAATTTATAAAATTTAATTTTAGTTAACTTAAATTAAATTTAAAACATAATTAAAAAATATATCATTATCTCAAATTAAGTATAAAACGAATGATCAAAATATAAATTAAGATGTTTGGTAATCATATATCAGATGACTTATCATTTCTCACTATAGTGACCTAGGAACCACCTCCTAATTGACCGAAACAAAAAAATCATGATTTATTTTCATAAAAAACAGACTTTTATAATAAATACTACATTGATTATTTTTAAATATGACATCTCATTTGCATGCTATTTTTATTTTTATTTCAAAATTATTAATCGAATATAATTTAAATGATTAAAATAAATAATTCTATTAGTTATAATAACTATTATTTTAATAAAAAATGACATCCACATAAAAACTACTCAACTCTTAGAGTAATAATATATATATCACCAAAAAAGTGGTAATAAGAAACAAATGTAGAATTTAAAAATTAATAAAAAAAGAAAACACAATCTAGGAAAATTGAAATGGACATAGAGATAGAGTTACTAGAAAATATAGTATATGGATAAAATGATATTATTTATAATGGAAAATTGGAATAAATAAGGAAGAGTTGGAAAAAAATTGAAAAATAACACACACATAGACACACTTAGAAGCTTAAGATGGACATGATGAAAATACAGTTTCCAAATATTTGGTAGTAGTTTAATAAAATGAAGTAATCAATGTTCGGATGAACTATATGTGGAAGGGGAAGTTGATGTAGACATAGAAAAATTTGAAAATTATAAAGTAAGAACATAAGAAAAAACAAAATAAATATGAATTTTCAAATATAGAGGCACAAGAAAAAGAAATAACAATAGAAAAAGGATGAAGAAAAAGTTAAAATCAAAACATAAATAATATAAATCAAAAGGTAATGCACCAATATGAGATTAAGATAAAATTTATAATATATAAATGATTATCCAATGTGAAATTTGGGGGAAATGTAGAAGAAAATGATGAATTAGAATCCAAAATCTACAAACTAGAAGGAGGTTCTAAAAGGTAGTATATTGATTAAAAATAGAGGAAAAAATGTAATAAATAAATCATAAGGTAAAATATAAATAAAAAATAAGAGTTTCTCATAAACTTTGACTTCATTATACATGAAAAAAATGTAGAAGAATAAATTGAAGTATAAAAAACAAAATTAGAAAGAATTTTATGTAAAAGAAAAAGGAGAACTAGAATAAAGTTCAAATAAAAAAATTACAATCAAGAAGTTTCAAATTTAAAAAATACTAGAATAAAAAGTAGAAAAAGAATAAAAAAATGAATCCAATATAAAATAAATAAAAATTATAAAACTGAACATGAATAAAAAATAAAAGAAAACTAGATGTAATATAAATAGATAGAAGTCAAAATCCAAAATTGATAATATGAAGAATCAATATGTATAAAGAAAAAGGATAATAGAAAATTAATGAAATAAAAAATTTCAAATATAGAAGATGGAAGAATTAGATAAAAAAATTAAATTGATGCATAAATATAATTCAATACTGAAATAATGATAATAGGTATAATTTGAGAGAAAAATTCATAAGAAATAGAAATAAATGTAATGGGTGAAATGAAATTTAGAATAAAATTCATAGGTAATAACATAAACTCAATTGTAACCATAGTAAAACCAAAAACATATAAAAAAATATGAAAAACCGTGAAGTATGAAGATATAATATATAAATGGAAATAGATGCATAACCAAGAGATGAAATAGTTGAAACTAAATAAGTATAATAAAAAACATAAGAATATTCAGTAATAAAAGAAAAATTATGTAAAAATTAATAAATTAAAACCAAAATAAAAAATTCAATAAAGAAAAGGTATATTAAAAAAATTATTAGTTGAATATTAAGTAGGTATGAAGCCATAAGTGGTATTTGAATTTTATTTATAAGTATATGATTAAATCTTGAGTCATAAAAACGTTAATGTCAATGTTTGGGAAGAACTAATGGTAGATGATGAAGAAAATATAGAAATTAATCTCAAAATTACAAACATAAACAAAAAACATGAGCATATTAGTAGAAGGAATAATACAAAAAAAATGTGGTAATGTAGAATTAATATGGAGTACCTAGAAATCTAAGCAAATAAAAAAAGGTCAAATTCAAGAAAATGATCACAAATTATCAAGAAATCATTTGAAAATGATTGTTGAATAATTTTTTACATGATATAATATATGGAATTTCAATATGAGGTGTGGTGAGCTCCCAATCTAGGGTCATTTTCTTGGTCTTAACTCATTGAAACATGTTTTTAAAGACTTTTAAGTTCAATAAAATTAATTTTCTAGTCATTTTTACCACATTACATGTTGGATTGATGTGAGTTATATTCACACATGTAAAAAATTAATCAATAATTGATATCCCAAAATTTAAAATTAATTTTACGTCATTTTCTATTTATTAACACTACGATGCAAATTTTTTTACTTTATAAAAAATAAAAAATCAATTTTGTCCATTTCAGAAAAACTTCTTGTCAGATTGAAGTTGGGTTTATTGAAACAAGTAAAAAATAAAATGATTATCATTTTAATATAATATAAATAAAATTTAAGGTATTTTTATTTTATTTCCCCTTTTGATGTATATGTTTTGACTTTTGAATAAATAAAAATGAATTTTTGGTCATTTCAAACAAAGAAGTTGTTGGAATAACGCGTGGTCTATTCTTACTTGTCAAAAAATTGAACAAAATATGTTTTACTTTGATTTGATGACATTACATGGAATTTTTCAAAGTTATAACCCTCAAATGTTTATTTTTAAATACATTTAAATATAATAATACTTTATCTTCATATACTATGACCACACTGTATGTTAGATTAACATGTGGTATACTCATATATGTCATAAATTATAATAGCAATCCAAAATCAATTGAACATTTTTTTACCCCATTTAAAAACATTTTGAAGGACAAATGGATCTTGAAATCATACCATGAAATTACGATTTTATATTGATAAGTGTTTGGTTTGAATAAAACTAGAATGACTAGAACATCATTTTTATAAGTTTTCACACAAATCTAAAATATTTTTTTATAGTTTTTAAACCACAATTCAAGGAGTTTTTTAAAGTTATAAGATTAAAATTAAAAATGTGGATGATGTACATTTATAGTTGAAGAAAAGGCACTAGTTTTATCATAAATAATCAGAGTATGAGTGAAAATTATTAAAAAATCATTTAGTGTGTTATATATCCACAAAAATTGGTCTTAATGAATTCCAACTAACATAATCATCTTTAACAATGAAACATTTTATATAGTAATGCTTATTGTTATACCAAGAAACTAAATATTTTCCTATTAAGTGACATGTTCTGGAAATACTTTTCAAAAAAATTATATAAAATACTAAATCTATATTTGAATTTTTTTTAAGAATATACTCGAATCTAGAAGAATAGAAAAGTCTATGTCTGAAGATTGGATCCTAAAAAAATATAATTTTATATATTATAGTGAGGATAAATAGATTTTACCACTCTTCCCATGATAAAATTTAACTAGTAGTTCAGTTAACATCCCTAGGTGGTCCATCTATTATTGATCACTAAAAGTGTCTTCGTCGGTGTGGGTCCAATCATTATAAGTAGGCCCACTAGGCCTTCTTATAATCAATAGAATTGTGTTTCCCCTGAAACTCAAACCCTAGTTTACTTTGAATTATTTTTTTACCCCTAGAAACTAACATATAAGATAATGTAAGGTTTACATAAAAATAAACATCAAGTTAAAATAAGTAAAATAAATGGGTATTTCAATTAATCAATACAATGACATCGAAGATGAAAATTTTAAAAATCAATAAGAACTGCACTCTAATGTAAGTGGTTTCCATCCCGTCTTAATCAGTGTAACCCAGAATCAATCATGCCATCATATCTGAGAGGGGGTTGTGTAAATGATATACAATCCATCCACCCTCAACTTCATTAAATTTAATTTTAACTAAGGTAGATTAAATTAAAATTAAATTAAAAACATAATTAAACATTATATTATGATATCAAATAAAATATCAATAGCCATTATAAAAATATAAATTAATGGGTTTAGTAATCACATCTCAAATGATTCTTCTTTTCAAACTATAGTGATTTGAGAATCAGCTCACCATTCAATGATATCCTATATGTCTAAAACAAAAAATTTATAAATTTAATTCTATAAAAAAAACATTTTTCTAAGAAACCCTACAGTAATTATTTTCAAAAATGATATTCCATTTGAAATATATTTTCATTGTTGTTTCAAAATCCACTATTAATTATAATGTTAATTATTAAAATAAATAAATTTTATTAATTCATATTATTGTGAAGTAAATAAAAAATCCAAAATCACATAAAACCACTATTTTCTCAGGTTCATCATTTATATATCAGAACATTAGTGATAATAACAAGAATATGTGGATGAAAAATGGAAGTAAGCAAAAGAAAAATAAAACACAAGTAATAAAAATAGAAATGTACACAGAGATAAGGTTAATAGAAAATGCATGGAAATGAATATATAGATGGAATTAGTATAAATGAAGTAGATGTGTAAATTATAAGATACTGATGGTAAATATTAAAATAAATAAGGAAGAGTTTGAAATAAAAAATTAAAAAAACTATAAATATGGAGAATAATAAGATGAACTAGATGCAAGTGTAGTTTATAATGTTAGAGTAGGAGTAATATTAGATATAGTAAGAATAATATGAAATAATGGAAAGTATAAGGGGATGTAGAAGCTAACACAATGTCATTAGAAAAGATGAAGCAAAAAATATAACGAAAAAACAAAATCTGCAAGAATATTCAAAACCAGGGGTAAAATAAATTACAATAACACTAGAAAAGGTTGAACCATATGTGAAATTCAAAACATATATATCGTAAATAAAAATTAAAAGACTCAATGGGTATTGAAGAAAAAAATATTAAATATGAAAATTATGTTTGAATGTAAAATTTAGTGAATAAATGGAATTAAAACACGAATAAAATAGAAAATCTATAAAAAAAGAGGTGATAAAGAGATATAAAATAGAGAATTTTTTTTTAAAAAAAAAATTCAAAAGGCATAATATAAAAAATAAGTAGGATTTAATGTAGAAGTTATAATAAATGATAAAAAGTAGAAGAACAATTTAAAGTAGAAACAAACTTTTAGAATAAGGATTTAACGAAATAGTAAAATGAGAACTAAATATAATGATCAAATTTAAAAAATAGTAATCCAAAAGTTGAATGAGAAGGAATAAGTAAAAAATTATGAACATAATAAAAAAATTTATAAGGAGAATGTCAAAATAGGATAAAAAGTATAGGAAAAAATTTATTATTTAGTTATAAAAATAAAAAATGGAATTATACAAAAGGGAGAAAGTAGATGTAAAAAAAAGGATGATTTGAAAACAATATATGATATATAACAATTATAGTTGAAAAAGGAAGAATCAAAGGTTGATATATAAGAGATAAGAGAAAATGAAAAAGAATAATCATAAGTTAGAGTAAATGAGAAAACTGTAAGACTATAAAGTAAATGAAAAAACAATAAATAGAAAAAAATAATAATAATAAAAAAATGAATATTATATAAAAAAATGTTGAAAAATAATTTGAATAAAAAATTATACAAAACTAGAAGAAAAAGAAAATTCTTGAAGTCAAAAACCAAAATCGAGAAGCAAAAGAAAAGGAAATAATTTAAAAAAGAAAAATTAGAGGAAAAATAAATGAAAAGGAAAAATAAAAAGACAGATGATGGAAGAATCTAATGAAAAAACATTTAATGTAAGAATAAATATAATTGAAAGCTAAACCAATAAATTTATTTAAAAGGAAGGAGAAAAATTCATAAGAAATAAAAATAGAAGTGATAGGATAAACAAAACCTAGAATAAAAAAACAAAGATAATAACAAAAAATAAAGTATAAACATAATAAAAACAAGATGAAGTAAAATAAAAATAAAAATTGCATAATATAAATGTTATAATAGAGAAATATAAGTATATAGAAATGTAATAGAAAAATTAGTTGAAAAAAATTAAGTTTTATAAAAAATAAGAATTACAAATAAAAGTTTAAATAAAGGTCACATAAATAAAAATGAAATAAAATAAATACAAAATAAAAAAGAAGAAAATGTATGAATATTGAAGTAGTAGTTGAATATGAAGTAGCAAAGAATCCAGAAGTAGTAGTTGAATCTAAAAATGATATAGAAGATAAAAACTATATTCATAAAAGAAGTGTAATTAAATACTAAAGAAGAAGTAATTATAGGTGCATAATCAATTATAAATGTTGAATCAAAAACCATAAACCTAATCCATAAATGTGAACATATTATCTTATGGTATAAACTGAAGAAAAATAAGTAAATATAGATTTCATAAGAGGTACCTAGAACATTAAGTAAAAGAAAAAGGGCTAAAACATAGAAAATGACGTCGGATTATTATAAAATCATTGGAAAATGATTTTTTAATAATTTTTTTCATATAATAATTTACGTTACATCAATATGATTTCCATTGAGTTATCAATTCAAAGTCATTTTTTACCAACCAATATACTTTTTATTTTATTAAAAGGAAAAAAGGCTAAAAAGCCTATATAAATACAGTTAAGGGGGCCTAAAATAGTGCAACCTAAGAGCGTTAGCCCGAATGAAATGAAAACCCTTATAGGAAAGGAACCAAGACTAGAAAAAAATACAAGACTATCCTAAAGAGACACTTTAGAGGAAAGGAAGTCAGCAACAACATTACCCTCATTCTAGGTATGTATAATGAACATCTGATTGTTCATAAGCTGCTTGCACCTTCGAATGGAGTACTAGATAGACCACAGAATGGGACCTTGACCTGAAAGAGCTTTATAAATTCTCAAAAAATGGGCCTCTGCTTGAAGAGAGTTACCGTTTCCGATGGAAGTTAAAAAATCCACCACAACGGAGCTTTTATGATCCTAGATAACTCCACCCCCACGTATTAAACCCATGAAACATGACCCGTCAGTGTTTATATTTTTCCCCAAAATAGGAGACTTAAACTTGAACCAAATCCCCTTAGTAGATAAGTCGTTGCTTGTACAAGGATGCTGGGGATGAAGGGACATAATGGAAGGTCCAATCGTTGTATCCCTGCATAAACTATTAAAATCCAGCACTAAGTTTTGGATTTTAAAGTGAATACTAGTAACTGTTCTTGGAGAGGACTGGTGGAGACTGGCATTTCTAGTTGACCAGAGGACCTAACACCCTACTATGAAAATCAGCAACCTTGCCTTCCTCTCTGGACCAGGTCAGTTTTCTCATTCAAAACAAAGCAGGAGAAAAGAATCTGCAGAGGTAAAACACCGAATCACCCAGAAAACTGCCGAAAGGATCCCCAGGTTGCCTTCTCCCATTCTATATTGAATAGTAGGTGGAGAGTGGACTCACAGATTGGAATCTTTCAGCACTGGATTCTAGAAGCATGGATGATCCCTCTACGTTGAATGCACTCCTTGGTTGGCAAGGCATTGCTCCGAACGCGCCACAAAAGAAATAAGATCTTCAAAGAAATCTCTTTGTACAATAGAATCTCACCCAAAGGATCCTGGACAACAGAAACAGATTTAATAGATAGAAAATATTTGATTTTAAAAACACCTATAGAATCTCCAGTAAAGACACATCATTCCTGGTCATTTGACATCACTATGTTATCAAAAAACAATTATTATCATCATTAAAAAATGGTATTCATGATGAGGGGATAAGCACAAGCTTCTCTAAAACTGATACTTGAATATGGGTAGTGAGGAAAGCCAAGAACAGTTCCAACCCAATTCTAATGCCAAAATCTTATATCACCATTGCCAATAATCCAATGAGAATGTGACTGAAGAATAGAAAGATACTGCCAGACTAACTTCTGGATTCTGGAAGGCTTGCATCTAGAATTAAAACCATCAGCTCCATTAGTACATTGCATATTTTTCCCCATAAATAATTCCCCTCAATAATCTTCCAATCCAATTTGGCATGAAGTCCATCCATAGTTCCCCAAATACTCTTAAGATTGATACCACCTTCAAAAATTTGTTTAGCCATCTTCCTCCAAGAATCCTAGTGATGCTTACCCTCTGAGTGCCCATCCCAAAGGAAAGAAATCAGAGTTATGTCTATGATTTATGTCACCTTATTTGGAACCTTTATAGTTGATAAAAATATTCACAAGGATATAGTATAAAATAGAATCAATAAATGTGATTTTTCCTCTAAAAGAAAGAAACCTATTTTTCCAGTTAAGAATGTGCTCCACGAGCTTTTCAACCATAGAATAAAAGTGATTAATAAGAGGAGGAATATGAGATATCATATCACACAAATAGTTCATTGGGAAGGCGCCTTTCTCCATGCCAAGACTGGATTCCAACACCCTTATTCTCCTCTCAGAACATTTATTAGCGACAAAGAAACAGCTCTTCTCACGATTGACCATCTGGCCACTCTAATTAAAGTACACCTCTAAAAATTCATTAACCCCCTGAATTTAACTTATACTACCACTAGAAAATAGGATAGTGTCTTTCTCAAACATTATATGAGAAATAACTCCAATAAAATGTTTATTATGAAAATTAATCACCTTGAAAACCTCAATGAAATGATTAAAGTACCTGCTAAGGGAATCTTGAGCAATGATAAACAGAGAGGGGGAGAGGGGATCTCCCTACCTCAAACCTCTGACAACATTAATGAATCTAAAATATTTGCCCATAAATGAAGTAGACACCCAAGGAGAGCTAAAACAAAAAAAGAGAATATTGGTGACCCCCTCAGCAAACCCCATGCTTTGAAGAACCCTGATAAGAAAGCACCACTCAATCCCATCATATGCCTTGCTCATGTCCAATTTTATTTCAACATTACTACCAAAAGTTTTCAAATTGATATCAATAATAACTTCATGGTCTAAATCAATGGCCTCTTGGATGGATCTTCCATTCACAAACCCATGTTTTTCCTCAGACACCCAACTAGGAATAAGTGGTGAAAGTCTTCTGTTGAGGACACCAACCAAAACTTTGTAAGGAACATTACATAAGCATATAGGCCGAAATTGATTTAGAGATTGAGGATCCTTAAATTTGGGAATAAGACCAATTTTGGTAGCACAATATACTCTAGGTATATTTCCTCCAAGAAATAAATCTTGCACCACATTGATCAAAATCCCTTTAACAATACCCGAAGTAGCTTGGTAAAAAGATGCGGAGAACGAATCCGGCCCCGACGCGCTGTCAGACTTCATGTCCCAAACCACCTCATGAATTTCATCCTCACCTGGAATAGATCTCAACTTATCATTCAACTCTTCCATAATAATAGATGGAATCAAGTCAAAGAGATATGAAGAGCCACTCAGATAACCCCCAACTATGCTATGATTAGGGTCCGCCAAGAGGGACCTAAAGAAAGAATCCGCCATATGACCAGAAACACCCCTGTCATTAGTATAGGAACTATCCTATATAAGAAGATTGGGATTCATGGGTCCGCGTCTTTCACTGAGACATGCATGAAAATAACGATTGTTTCTATCACCTTTACATAGCCACTTGACTATATACTTTACACGAGAAATGTGCTCATTTTTAAGCAATAAATCCGCTAGATAATCCTTCTTGGATCTCATGGCACCAAAAAATTCATCATTCCAAACATTTTTCTAGCTCAATTCCATTAGGTGCATGTATCTATTGATGTGGGGTATGTTGCAACATTCCATGAATTAAAATATAGTTATTTTCCTATGAATTAACGATAAAATGAGTTATTTTTATATTTTTTCACCCTTTAATTTTTGTTTATTGTCTTTGAAATCAAAATAATTGAAAATTTGGTCTTTTTGAAAAAACCACTAGTCGGATTGACATATGGTCTATTCCTACATATCAAAAACCAAACCAATATTTTTCCTTTTATTTTAAAACAATATGAGGTCATTTTATAGGTTATGCACCTCATATGAGTGTTTTAATTACTTTTAAATCTAAAAGAACTTAATGATCAGTCATTACGACCACACTGCATGTTGGATTGACCTAAAGTCTATTTATAAATATTATAAATTGTCATGGAAATATGAAATCGTTTTATCAATTTTAACTCCATTTAATATAAATGTATAGGGAAAAAAATTTGGTCATAAAGAGAAATTCAGGTGTTAGATTGATGTGTGGTCAATTTTTACATATCATAAATTATTTGAATATCATTTTTATTAGTTTTTGTAAATATATGAGCACATTCATTCATTTTTGGACACTTTTTCCATTTTTTTTTCAATTTAATAATAATAACATTAAAAAAGAAAAATATGAAAGATTAATACTGAAGAAATTGAATTAAAGTTTTCACAATGAATCAATGTTTTAATGAAATTCATTTTAAAACTAGTGAGTCTGTGTTGCATCCATAATAATTGGGTGTAATAAATTCCAAATGCTTCTTGATGAAAAATATTTTCCTTTAAAGTGACATGTTATGAATGTAATTTTCCTCTCTATTATATAATCTGTGAAATTGATATCTGAATAACACATAAAAATAAACTCAGATATAAATGAATAGAAAAGTCTAAGTTAGATGCTATGATTTGGAACAAAATTAATTATATATAGAATAATAGTGGTCAATGGATTCCACTCCACACCCAAAGATACATATGACCTGGTAGATGTGATAATTCATCCACCTATCCTAACTAGTAAAGATCATAGAAAGTTGATTCATTTTCACAGGTCCTATCAGTATTAGTAGGACCATCAACCCTCCCCCATAATTGGTAAAATTGTGCTTCACCAAACACCAAAACCCATGTTCACTTGGACACATCTGCAATCCCCAACAATAGTCCTAAATGATATTAGTGAGTTAACATAAGAACACACTAAAAATTAACTTAACTATATTATAAATTGTATTGTGATTCATCAAAACAAGGATTCATAAGATATAATTTTGGAAAATTAACAAAATCCACCCTCTATTGGATTTGGTGGTGGCCCTATTATCATCAGCGTAACTAAGAATAGATCATGTTATCATAGTTGAGAGGGTGTAGTTTAAATCTTCAACAACCCATTATCCTTCAACTTTATTAAGTTTTATTTTAATTAATATCATTTAAATCAAAATTAAAATAAAATAATAATTAAACATTATATAATGATGTCAAATAAAATATTAAATTACTTGGGAAAAATAGAAATTAAGAGGATTAATAATCATATCTTAGATGATTTTCCTTTTCTCACAACAATGATCTGGGAACCATCTGCCCATGAAATTATCTCCTAAGAGTTCGAAACTAATAATATCAAAATTTCAATCCATATAAACACTTTTATTTAAGAAATAATACTCCGATGATTTTATAATATGATATCTCATCTGCATGATATTTTCAAATTTATTTAAAAATACATTGTTCATTATAATGATAATAATTAAAATAAATTAATTTTAATAATTAAAATTACCATTATAGTAATAAAAATCCCCCAATCACATAAAACCACTCTTCTATTTGGGTGATAATTTATATATCAGGACATTAGTGACCATACGAATAAAATGTGGATGAAAGAAATAAAACTAAGAAAAAAACCATATAAAACAAAATATAATGAAAATAAAAATGGGAATAAAGATAGAGCAACTTATAAATGAAATAGAAGTGGAAAGTGATAACAGATAGAAGAAAAATATTATAATAATTAAATAAGAGTTTGAAAAAAAATTTAAAAATAATATACATATACCGTATAATATGAAAAACTATATGAAAATTCAGTTTTGAAAAGTAGAGTAGTAAAAAGAGAAAAAGTAGTAAAAAAGTTTGAAAGAATAAGTGGGAGTGGAAGGGGAAGTCAAAGTATAGAAAAAAAACATTTGAAAAAGATTAAGTAAAAACATATAAGAAAAAATAATAACCATATGAATATTCAAAAGTAGAGGAAGAAGAAAAACAGAAACACTAGAAAAAGTTAAAGAAAAAGATAAACTAAAAACATTGATATTATAAATAAAAAGTAAATAACTAACAATAGATAAAGATAAAATTTAAAATCTAAAAATATTGATTTATTATGAAAGTAGAGGAAAAGTTGGAAGCATAATATGATGTAAAGTACAAAATCAATAAACATGAATGAGGTGAGGAATTCAATCGAAATATTAAAAAGATAAAAATAACAAAAAACAAATTCAAAAAAAAAAGGTTGAATATAAAATAAAAAACAGAAGTAAGAATAAATAAATAATTCATAATACATAATAAAAAATTGATGAATAATTAGATGTAGAAACAAGATTTAAAGTAGAATGTGTTTTCTCATATAAAATTAAAAGTTAAACTAGAAACAATGTTCAAATAAAAAACCATAATCCAAAATTAGATAGAAAAGGAATAAGTAAAATCCAAATGTAAATATAGTAAAAAATGTGGAAAAAGAAGTTGAATTGGAATCCAAGTAAAAAAATTCAGATTATGTTTCTCAAATTTAGGATAATAAGTATAAGAAAAAATATACAAATTGGATATAATAATAAATACATGTAATTACACAAAAATAATAAAATAAATGTACATGAAAAAATAAAATTGAAATAAAGTAGGTTAAATAATTATAGAGGATAAATGATGAAACTATATTAAAGTTAATCAAAAAGAGAGAATACATAAGATAGAAGAATAATCATAGTAAATGAAAGATATAGAAGACTCAAAACTAAAAGAAAAAAATGAAAACTAAAAGAAAAATATGAAAAAGAAACAAATAAATGAATCAATTATATAAATAAAAATTGAAGTATAAATACAATTTGAAGAATAAACACATAGAACTAAATGTAAAGCCTTGATGTTAGAATCCAAAATAGAAAACCAAAAAAAAAAGAATTCAAAAAAATGAAAAAAAGAAAAATTAATAAAGAAAGAAAAACCAATGGTAGAATTTGGGTGTATGAGTAATAAAAAAATTAATCTGAAGTATAATTAGAATTCAAAGTTGAACTAGAGGGAATAGACACAAGTTAAGAGAAAAATTGATAAGAAATAGAAATATAAGTAATAATATAAATAAATGTTAGATGAAAAAAAATATAATAACATTAACTCAATTATAAAGATATAATGAATCAAAATAAGTTAAATAAAAAAATCTAGAAGCTGGAAGTCAGAATTTGGAAATAGTAGTAGATTCACACATAAAAGAAGAAATAGTTAAATAAAAATAAGTGCAATATAAAACATATGTATCATAAATAAAAGATAAAGTAAATAATCAATGAATTAAAATTAAAATAAAAACAAAAAATCAATAATCCAAAAGGAGAAAAGATATAAATCCAAATATAGTAGTAAATTTTATGTAAACATTTTTTTAAAAGGTGGCGACATGAACTAGTTTCCCAGCACATGCCCCATAGGAATTTATTAATATAAAAAAGAGTTTAAAAAACAAGCTAGAGGTGTATCATACTTACACCAGCAGGGAATTGGAGATTACAAATCATAGAAAAAAATAGACACCAGCAAGGTACCTTCATTGAGAGAAAGATGTGCCTCCATGACCAGCCCTTATAAACTTCAGAAAGTATTAGATAGCATGAATAGATTCTTCAGAGAAGTAAAGTTCTTTTAGATCCAACATGCATCAAAATAAACTCATGAAGGATGAGAGTCCAAACTCAAGAAAATGATTCCAAACAATAACCAGAAATACTGCATCCAAGAGATGCCTCAAAATGGCATGTTAGTAAATACATGCATCATACCCAACACCAACTGGGAATAGAGAAAGCAGCCAAAAAATAGGGGAGAAGGTAGACCGGGGCTTCCACAACAAATAAACTGGAGGTAGAATCTTCACAAACTGTCACCTTCTGTCCAAATTCATGAAAGTATATAGAATCCTGATTCATCAAAGCAGCATGGCATGCGTCCATGACAAAACTTTCAGGAGAAGGGCTTCAGCATTGAGAACAGAGATGGAGTGCGGTAGGAGGAACCCAGCCAACATGCATCCAACCAACCTAATTCTAGGGGTGTAGCACCAAGGAACAAAAGGACTCAATTTAAACTGAGTCAGAGGTAAACAGAGATGAAAAAAACAGCAATAAACAGATCCAAATAGCACCAATTCAGAAATGAAAAACAGACCTGATTAAGAGATCACAGCCAAATCCCCATAGGATGTAGTTGAATATGAAGTAAAATTTGAAGCTAGAAACTAGAGTCATAAAATTAGTTAAAGTTGATTATGGGGAATAAGTAATGTTAGATATAATACTAAATATATAATTTGAAGAAAAATATTGAAAAATAATACATAAACATGAGAATATTAATAGAAGGCATAATAAAAAGTAAAAGTTGTAAATGTGAATGTAATATTTTAGTAAAAAGAAATAAAAGAAAATGAAAAAGGGTCAAAAAGCAGCGTGTGATCTCAAATATTAGTGAAATAATTGAAATATGATATTTCAAAAAATTTTAACATGTAGAAACCAATGAATATTCAATAATATGTATGGTGAGATCAGAATTTAGGGTTATTTATCAGATCTTTACTTTTTGATGTATGTTTTTAAAGACTCTTAAGTATAATGAAACTATTTTTTGTTCATTCTGACCGTACTGCATTTTGGATTTATATGATTTTAGTTCATAAATATTAAAATACAATAAAAAATAAATTTCCAATTATTTCATAACAATTCATGTTCATTTTAAATTCATTAACTCGTTGGCACATATTTTTTAACATATAAATCAATAAAACATGATTTCATTCATTTTAGAAAACCTCTTGTTAGATTGAAATGGGGCCAGCTGCAACATGAAAAAAAATAATCGATGGTGGTTTCATATTATTTTTTTATAATATGTGGTATTTTTGATGGTTTCCACACTCTTACACACATATTTAGACTTTTAAATCCATAAAAAAACACTTCGGGTCATCTTCATCAGTACACTACTCTAATTGATGTGTTGCCTGATTCTACATAAAAAAATTAAATTATAAACTTTTTCTATTGATTTAATGACATTATGAGGTCATCTTATCAGTTATGACCCTCAAACATGTGTTTATAAAGAAATTTAAATCTAATAAAACTTTATGTTCAGTCATTATAACCACAAAACATGATGAATTGGCATGTGGTCTATTCATACATGTAATAAATATTTAGGGAAATCCAAACTTATTTTCTTATTTTGGAACCCTTTAATAAGAATTTGAAGGCTAAACGACACATTCAATCATATTGAACAATTTAGGTGTAATATTGATGTAAAGTTCATTCCAATATAATATAAATGACTCAAATATGTATTTCTCATGTTTTAACATGAATCTAATATATTTTTTAGTTTATTATGAAATTTTTCCATGTGTTTTTAGTGGAGGAAGAATAAATTTGGAAATATAGAGGATTCATATTTAATGTTGAAGAAATGGAACTCATGTTGTCACAAGGAATTTAATTTTGAGTGAAACTAATTTTTGAATCAGTGACCGTGTGTTGCATTGGGAACCAATAAGGGTAATAATTCCAACTTATTCATAATATTTAGTAGTATAAAGTTTTACAAAATTATGTTTCTTAATGGAAAAAGAAACTAAAGATTCTCCTATGAAGTGACATATTCTAGAATTAGTTTTCATATCCATTATAAAAAACTTTAAAACTACATCTAAATAATTATTAAGAATAAATTCATATTCATAAGAATTGAAAAGTCTAAGGAAGAAGATATGATTTTACATAGATCTAATTTTACATTTCATAGAAAGAATCAATGAATTTTACCACTCCCCCAAAGATTATTTTGACATAGTAGCAGTGATAATTACCCTAGGTTTCTTAAGAAATAATAATCATCGAAAGTGGATTATTCTATAATTTTTCTATCAAGATCTATAAAAACACCAAACCATATAATAAAAGGCAAAAATGTGTTTCCCTAGCACGGAAACTCGAGTTATCTAGGAACACATATGAATCCAACTCCTACATTCATAAAAACCATTATCATTTAAATATAAAAACATACTTTAAGTTAACTTATCTAAATTTACTGTGGTTTTTGATTCATCATGATAAGGATATTTAAGATATCATTATGGAAAATGAATATCAACCAACCTCTAAGGGAGGTGGTGGTTTCCCATACACCATAATCATGACCAATAATCAGTAATGTCAATATAGTTTGGATGGGGAAGTTTAAAGCTTTGATAATCTATTATCCTTTAAAATTATTAAATTTAACTTTAATACAGATAAATTAAATTAAAAACACAATTAAACATTATATTATAATGTCATATTAAATATTAAAATGAATGACAAAAATATAAATTAAGTGGTTTAGTAATCATATCTCAGATGATTCATCTTTCACCACTATGGTTCTCTAGGAATATACTCCCCCAGGGTCTCCTAAGGGTCCAAACGAAAAATTAATAAATATTTATACCTAAAAAACACATTTATCTAATAAATTATAAATTCATTATTTTCAAATATATTATCTCAATTTTAAGATATTTTCATTTTTCATTCAAAATCCATTGTTTTTATATTGTTAATTATTAATATAAATTAATTTTATTAATTTAAATAGTTTTTATATGAATAATAAATCTAAATTGACCTTAAAAATCTTCTCTTAATGTGATTATTTATATATATGAACATTAGTTTTAACAAGAATAAAATGTAAAAGTAAAAAAAAATAAAAAAAAATAAAAATACATTATAAGAAATGAAAATAAAAATGGTTATAGAGATAGATTTGGTATAAAATGTAGTATATGAGGAAAATGACATGAGTTAGAAGAAAAACATGGATAAAATATATATGTTTTGGAAATAGAAATAAAAAAATTATAAACATATATAGAATCATAAGATGAAGTAAATGCAAATGCATTTTACAAAGACATAGTAAGATTAAGAGAATAAGAAGTAAGAAATGATTGAAATAAGTGGAAGGAGAAGGGGAAAGTTGAAGTTCACATAGAATTATTAGAAAATAATGAAGTAAAAATATAAAAAAATCAAATTCCAAAAGAATATTCTAAAGTGTAGGTAGAAAAAAACAATAACACTCTAAAAATTTAAAGGAAAAGTGAACATCAAAACATATATATAATAAATCAAAAGATAAAGTGCCAATTAGAGATTAATATAAAATTTGAATTTTGAAAATGATGATGGAATGTAAAATTTGGGGAAAAAGTAGAAGAAGAAGAAACTAAATCCAAAATCTAAAAATAATTAGGAGGTTCTTGAAGGAAGTATTGAGAATGATAATAGAAAAAAATATAAAAAAATAGAATTTAAAACATGAATATAAAATCAGATGTAGAAATAAATATAGAATTCATAATACATCAAAAAAATGAGTATAATTATTTGAATTAGAAACAAAAAAGTAGAATGGATTTGATGTAAACGTAAAATAATAACTATAATTAAATTTTAAATAAAAAAACATAATAAAAAAATGTAGAGGATGAATAATGAAAAAAATTGTGAATACAGCACCAAATTTGGAAATATAAGGTGAAGCCGAATCCAAAATCCAAAATTTTGAGAGAGAAAATCAAATAGTGAATTGGAAGTACAAGAAAAACTATATTAGTTTGATATATAAAAAAAATAAACTACTTATGAAAAAGGAATAAAATATATGTAAATTACCAAGGAAAAGTTAAATTCATTAAGTATAAGAATGATAAAGGTAAAAGTAAAAACTATAGTTAGAAGTTAATCTAGAAGGGAGAAGACATAAAATAAAAGTTTAATGACATGTAGGTGTAAAAGAAAAATCTATAAGACTTAAATGAAAATGAAAAAATAAAAACTATAAAGAAAATTAAAATTAAAATATAATCCATTATAAAATTAAGAACTAAAATTAGAAAATGAATTTTAAGAAAAAATAAAATAAAAATATAAGTAAAAGAAAATTATAAAATTATAAACTAAAATAAAGAAGTAAAAGAAGAAGTGAAAAGTAAATAGAAAAAATATATGATAAAGTGAATGAAAAATGAAAAGTAAATGGTAGATGTTAGAGGAATAAAATGGAAAAAAATGAATGGAAATATAATTAGAAGTTAAATTAGAACCAATGAGAAAAGGATGAATCCAAGAGAACAATTAATAAGAAATTGAAATAAAAGTAACGAGGGAATGAAAATTTAGAAGAAAAATTTATAAGTAGTAGTATAAAATCATGTATAAACAAAATATAAATAAAAATTTATAAAATCAAAATCAATAATCCAGAATAGAAATTCAAAATCATGAAATGGATGTAGGTTCATAAGATAAAAAATATTTGATAAAAAATAAGAAGAATAAAGAATATAAGAATGAACAATTATAAAAGAAAAAGTAAAGGAAAATTAATAAAATGTAAATTAAAAACAAAAAACCAAAATTCAAAGGAATAAAATTCAAGTGGCTAAAATTATTAGTTGAATTTGAAGTAGGAAAAAAAATAAAATTTATATTTTTATCTGAATTATAAGTAGAAGTTATAAACTAGAGTCATAAAAGAATTAAAAGTCGATACTGAAGAAATAATATTGGTAGATGTTGAAGAAAATATATAAGCTCCAACCAAAAAATACAAGAATAAGTAATGAATATTATCATATGAGAAGAAGAAATAATATGAATCTAAATAACTAAAATTAGAATTTATAACCAGTACCTAGAAATAAAATAAAATGAAAAAAATTTCAAAACCTAACAAACGATCTTGGAATATCATCAAATAATTAGACAATGATTGTATAATTATTTTAGATAATATTGAATAGATGGAACATCAGTCTGAAATATAGAGAACTGATAATTTGAGGCTATTTTTTGGTATTGACTCTTTGAATCATGTTTTTAATTACTTTTATGTCCAATAAAACTATCTTTTTATTCATTCTATCAACATCACATGTTGGACTGTCATGAGGTCTACTTATACATGTAAATAATTAATTAAAAACTGATCTCCTTAAATTTTAGGCCAATTCATGATTTTTTATATGAAATAACCTTGAGAAGAATATTTTTGAACTCTAAAATAAAAAAATTACATTTGTTTATTTTGGCCAAATAGTTGTCAGATTGATGTGGGCTGTATTGGAACTTGTAAAAAACTAAATGAATTTTTCCTATAATTTAACTATAATATGTTCGTTTTCTATGTTTTCCCCCATTTATTTATGTTGTTTGGACTTTTGAATCATTAAGAAATACACTTTTGGTCATTTTGAACAAACTAGAAGTTGGATTGACATGCAGTCTATTCCTATAAGTGAAAAAATAAAAAAAGATTTTTTTACATTGATTTAATAAAAATCCAAGTTCATTTTATATGGATATCAATAACCTATTTTAAAATACAATTAAACATAATAAAACTATGTGTTCGGTCAATATGGCTTCACAACACATCATATTGACATTCGATCAATTTTTACTTGTTGTAAATTTTCATTGAAATTTTAAATATTTTACTCATTTTTTACCCCCATTAATATGAATGTGAATTAAAAATGAAAAATTAAAAAATAATAAGAAATTAAGATTTAATATTAACATTTTTTTGGTTCCTAAAAATCATATATGACTTTAATATAGTTTTCCTATGTTTTTACTCTAATATGAGATCATTTTCTCAGTTTTGACCCTATTTTTCTAAATTTTTTAAACAAAGAAGAATAATAATAGAAAATAAAAACATGAAATTTTAATTTTGATGTAATGGAACTAGTGTTATAATATAACATCATAGTTTGAGATAAACTCATTCAAACATTAGTTAGTTCGTGTTGTATTCACAACAATTTGGTGTAATAATATACAACTACTACAATCCACTTTAGCAGTAGAATATTTCAAAGAATTATACTTATTATCACACCAAGAAACTAATACATCACTAATAAAGTAAAACTTTCTAAAATTACTTTTCCTATAAATTCGATAACCTATGAAATCTATTTATAGATAAGTCTTATGAACAAAATCATATCCAGAAGTTTTGAAATGACCACATCAAAAGATATGATTATGTAAAGCCATAATTTTACATTGCATAGTATTGATCAACAGATTTCATCCCTCACCCCAAGAATCGTCTTACATGATAGTTTCTCTAAAACCCTAGATGGAATATCCAGTATAGATCAATGAATGTAGTTTCATTTGTGTTGTTTTTATTTGGATAACTAGGCCCCCAGCTCTACCCAAAAGTGACATAATTGTGTTTCCTATAGAATTAAAACCAGATTTTACTATGAACACATCTTAAACCCCATCCAACAAACCTACATAATATTGGAAGTGAACATAAAAACACATATTATGTTAACATCTAAAATAAACTATTTATTTTCATTCATTAAAAGAAAGATATATAAGATATCATTTTGGAAAATGAATATAAACTTCCCTTTAACATTAAATTAGGATAAATCTAAATATTAAAATGAATAAAAGAAGTATATATTAAGGATTTTATTAATCATATCTCAAATGATTTTTCTCCCTCACTATAATGGTTCCAAATATAATATATTCTAAAATTATTTCCTTAAAAATCATTTCCCTAAGAAGTAATAAATCCATGATTTTAAAATATGATATATCATTTTCAGGCTATTTTAATTTTTCTTTAAAAATAAACATTAATTATAATGTTAATTATTAAGATAAATTATTTTTATTAATTTAAATAACTATTATTTTAATAAATATTCCACAATCCACCAAAATCGCTCTTCTCCTAGGGTGATCATTTTTATATCATCACATTAGCTCTATGAAGAAGAAAATATATAAGAAAAAAAAGACAAATAAAAGAAAACCAAAACCCAAGGAACCAAAATGGATATAAACAAAGAGAGAGATAATAGGAAATTAAATAGATGAGGCAAATGATAATATTTTGAAGAGAAAAATTAGAATATATAATAAAGAGTTAGAAAAACATTTAATAAATATATGTATATATAGAAATATAAGCAAAATTAGATGCAAATAAAGTTTCCAATGAAAGAGTAGGGGGAAGGGAATAAATAGTAATAAAAATTTGAATGAAGGGGAAGTATATGGGGAAGTAAAAGTAGACAATGAAAAATTATAAAAATAAAAATAAATATCATAAAAAAATTACTTCCACAAGTACATTCAAATATAGAGGTGAATAAAAAATCAATAACACATGAAAGTGTTTTTGAAAAAGTGAAACTAAATACCTAGATATCATAAATCAAAATTAAAATCACTTATATGAGATCAATCTAAAATATGAAATCACAAAATGATGATCAAATGTAGAAGTGGGGGAAAAATTGAATGTATTAGATTAAATGGAATCCATCATCCATAAACAAAATAGATGTTCAAGATAAAAGTTGAGATATTTAAAATATAATAAAAAAACAAAAAAAAAGTGAAAACAAAATTATAAAGTAGAATATTAAATAAAAATTAGAAGTATGCATAAATATAGAAGACTGTATGCATGAAAAAAACTATAATAAGAATTTGATGTCGAAGAAAAAAAAATAAAAAGTATAATATTGATTTGATATAATAGTAAAGGGTGGACTATTATTAATTCTCAAATTAAAAAACCATAATAAATAAGAAAAATGAAATGGAATAATTCAATTTTTTTGAATTTAGTGCCAAATTGGGATGGCGAAGCTGATAAATTTATTGAAAGTAGAAGAAAAAAATGAATTATTGGGATATAATAATTAAAATAAAGTCCTTACTAAAAATAATAAAAAAATAGGAACAAAAACAAGGAAAATATGAATACATTAGGTTTAATAATGTTTGAAGAAAAATAAGGAAAAAAGGGTTAATCAATTATAATAATCAAAAGTGGGAGTAAATAAAAAATATAGATGATTCAAAAGTAAGATCAAAATAAAAAACTAAAATAAAATTCATAATAAATAAAAAAATAATCTAATATAAAAATAAAAATAAAAATTGAAAAATAATTTGACGAAAAAATAATAAAAAACATAAATTAAAAAAATATAATAGAAGTCAAAATCCAAAATTAAGAAGTAGAATAAGTATGAAGTCAAAATAAAAATCAATACTAAAAATGAATAGAAAAAAATTTAATTGTATAATATAGAAGCATCATATGAAAAAAAATAAACTGAAGAAATAATATAGTAGAAAATTTATCCAATAAGTAGTGGTGTAATCTATGAGAAGAATTCATAAGAAATATAAATTGAATTAAAAGGATAATTAAAAGTGAGAATAAAATAAATAAATTATAACATAAAATCAACTATAATCATAAAAAAGATAAATAGATGTAAAATCAAAATAAAAAAAATCCAAAAAATTGAATTCAGAATCTATTAATGGAATTAGATGCATAAATAATAGAAAAATAGTTGAAATAAAATAATTAGAATAAAAATAGGAAGAATAGAAAATAAAATTAGACATAAAGGAAAATTAAATATAAAATAAAATAAAAACAAAAAACAAAAAAACAAAAAAAACAATAAAAAGTAATATTCTAAAAGTAGTAGTTGAATTTGAAGTAATAAAGAGTCCAAAAGTATTAGTTGAATTTATTTTAGAAGTATAAGTTATAAATTAAATTCATAAAATAAATGAATGAATATGTTGGGAAAAAGTAATGATAGATGTAAAAGTAAATTTATAACTTGTTTCCAAAACTCGATATATAATCCATAAACCTAAAAATATTACCATAATCTATAATTCGAAGTAAAATAATTAAAAATAGAAGACATAAGCAGTACCTATAAGTATATGAAAATGGAAAAAATTCAAAACCTAGAAAATGATCATGGGTTATCAAGAAATAATTGGAAATGAATTGATGAATAATTTTTGACATGTAGGAAAAGAAGACCAATCAATATGATGGGTTCTAAACTCACAATATGAGGCCGTTTGTTAGGTTTTAACACTATAAAACATGTTATTAAAGATATATAAGTCTAATAAAACTATTTTTTCAGTTATTTTGACCACAATACAAATAGGATAGAAGTTAGGTCTATTCATAAATTTCAATAATCAAAAAATTAATGATATAATTGGATTTTAGAATAATTTGAGTTAATTTTCAATATATTAACCCTTTGACACACATTTTGTAACCTTAAAGTCAATAAAAACACAATTTTGTACAATTCAAGAAATTAAAATATCAGATAGATGTGGGATCTATTGAAACATGTCAATAATTATATTTTGGTAAATTTCATTTTATTTAACTAAAATATAAGTATAAATTCCTAGTTTTCATTCTTTCACAAAATATTTTTTAATTTTAAATCAATAAAAATTATTTTTTATCCATTTTGAACAAAACATATATCATATTGACCTATAGTCTATTCCTATATGTCAAAAAATTAAATCACAGACATTTTACTTTTATTTACCAAAAATAAAAGGTATTTCTCTAGGTTACGACCTCATATGTGCATTCAAAAATTTTTTAAATATAATATAACTATATGTATGGTTATTATGACCACACCCATGCTAGATTATCATGAATTACATTCCTAAATATCATAAATTTTCATGGAAATCTAAACAAATTTTCTTTGTTCTAACCCCCTTTAAAATAATTTAAATCCCAATTGACAATTTAGATCATTATAAGTAATTTGGGTGTTATATTGAAGTGTGGTTTATTTGTGAAGACCTAAAATGACTCAAATATATTTTACTTATTTTTTGTATTAATCTGAGAGCATTTTATATTTTTTAACAATTTTTTCTTGGAGATTATTAATTTAAGAAGAATAATGTTTGAATACAGAATATACACATTTAATTTTAAAGAAATAAAACATGTGTTATCAAAAAGTTTTATATTTTGAGTGAGAATCATTCCAAAACCAGTGAGTGTGTGTCACATCTATGAAAATTGTGTGTTATGACATCTGAATACTACAATCAGTTTCAGTAGTCGAATCATTTACAAAATGATTCTTCTAATTTGAATAAGAATCTAAATCTTTTATTATGCTTTGATGATTTTAGAAAATAAATTTAATATCCACTATAAAATATATGATATCTACATTAGAAAAAAACTTAAAAATAATCTCAAATCATGAAAAATATAGAACTAAAACATAGAAGATAAGTATCTGTAATGACATTATTTTACATAGAATAGCAGGGATCAATAGATTTTCCACCACTCCCTAAGATTCATCTGACCTGATAGTTGTGATAACACATATAGGTTTCCCAATTTGAACATATAAATTAATGTATCTTTATCTACATGGGTCCTATCAGGATCATTAGGCTCACCAGCCCACCCCAGAATAGGTAGAATTGTGCTTCCTCTAACACTCGAATCCAAGTTCATTAGGAATGCATGTATTACCACCAATAATATACCTACACACTATTGGAAATATAACTTAAAAACACACATCAAGTTGACCTAACTAAAATATAATATGTATTTTAATTCATCAAAATAATTATCCAAAAGTTATCAATTTGAAATAAGAATATCAACTTCCCTATAATGGTTATGATGGTTGCCCCACCATCATTAGAGTAACCACAAAATGATCATTACATCATATATAAGAAGGTGTAGTGAAAGTCCTTGAAAACCTAACCTTCTTAAATTTTAATAAATTTAATTTTAATTAATAATATTTAAATAAATAATATATTATAAACCTAATTAAAAATTATATTAGGATCTCAAATATTATATTAAAATTCATGATCATAATAGAAATTAAGAGGTTTAGTAATCATATCTCATATGATTAGTATTTTTTTCTATAGTGTTTAGAGAACCACCTCCCCATACAAGTGTATCCTTATGTATCAAAACTAAAAATTTCTAAAGTCCATTCCATTTAAAAAATAATTCTTTAATAAATAATATACTAATGAATTTCAAATATGACAACTCATTTTCAGGTTATTTTAATTTTTTTGATCAAAATAAAATTTTCATTTGTTAATAATTAAAATAAATTAATTTTATTAATATAAATAACCCTGATTTCAATAAAAAACCACAATCACCAAATAACACTATTCTATTAGGGTGAGCATTTATATATTGAGACATGAGTTCATAGAACAAAAAATGTGGACCATAAATTTAAAGTTAGGTAATAAAATAAAATGAAAACACAAGGCATGTAAATAGAAATTGACATAGAGATAAAGTTACTAGAAAATAAAATATTTTAGTTAAGTGGTAAGAGTTAAAATTAAAAAATAATTTTAAATAAATAAGAGTTGAAAAAAAATTAATAATGAAATACATATTCAGAATAATAAGATAAACTATACGAAAAATAATTTTTCAATTGTAGAGTTGGAAAAAGAGGAAAAGAATTAACTAATGTTTGAATGAATAATTAGAAGTAGAAGGGATGGTCTAAGTAGGCAGAAAAAAATTATAATACGATTAAGTAATAACCAAAATAAAAATTAATTATATATAAATATTTTAATTTATTTTTATATTAAAAAACAATAACACATAAATATGTTGAAGAAAACATGAAACTAAAAAAATAAGTATCATAAATTAAATGTCATAGAACCATCCAGAGATGAAGCTAAAATGTGAAATCATAAAATTATGATTAAAATTGAAAGTTGGGGAAAATATGGAAGCATAATATGAAGCATAATACAAAATATACAAATAAGAAATAGTTGTTATAAAATAGTAGTGATAATAAAAATAAAAAAAACAGAAATAAAAGGTATAATAGAAAATAAAAATCATATGTATGTATCAATACATAAGTCATAATAAAAGATCAAATGTAAAATAAGAAATTTAATTATAAAATAAATTAATGTAAAATGTAGATATGATGTAAAATGAGAAATATAATCAAAATTCAAATAAAAAATCATAATTTGGAAGTAGAAGGACAAGAAATAAGTCAAAACAAATTGTGAATATAAATCTCAATGTTTAAATAAAAAATAAATAAAAATAAAAAATCTAGAATTCAGATGGATAATTTTTGAATCCAATTATATGTATAATAAAAACTGTATTAGTTGGATATGACCATAAAAATCATGGGCATACTAAAAAAGTTTAATGTAAAAGTAAAAGAACAAATAAATATTGAAGACAGAAAGTATAATTATTATAAGGGAAAAAGTAATAAATAGATTTATAAGTTAATATAGAAGTGATAAGATAAATGAAATAAGTGAAATAAAATGTCATAAATGAAAAAAATAATAGAAGCTGTCAAAGAAGAAAAAAAAATAAATTATAAAAATAAAAATAAAATCCAAAAATTAAATTTAAGAAAAATTAAAACAAAACTAGAATTAAAAGAAAAGGAAAAATCCATAGGTCATAATTGATATGTAGAAGAAGAATAAATAATTAAAAAGAAAAAATAATAAGATAAAATGAATGAAAAAAAGTAAAAGGTAGAATCAGGAAGCATTAGATGAAAAAAATAAAAAAAATAACAATAAGTAGTGAATGCTAAACCAACGACCAGAGTCTCATGATAAGAAAAGATTTCATAATAAATAAAAATGAATGAAATAGGATAAAGAAATGATAAAAATGAAAATTATAAGTAATAATATAAAATTTATTATAAAAATAGCACAAATGAGATGGAGAAAAATCAAAATAAAAATATAGAAGCTCCATGTGAGAATCTTAAAATAGAAGTAGTTGTAGAAGCAAGTGAAGAAATAGTTGAAACAAAATAAGTGAAATAAAAAACATAAGAAGAATAAAAAATAAAATTATAAATTAAGGAAATATAAATAATAATTGAAATAAAAAAATCTATTGGAAGAAAACTTAAGAATTAAAAATTAGTAGCTAAATACAAAGTGGGAAAGTTTCCATAACTGTTAGTTGAATATTAAGTAGAAGTATAAGCTAGAAACTAGAGTCATAAATGAAGTGAAATTCAATTCCTAGAAGGTAGTAACAGCGGATGAAGAAGAAAATAAATAATTTAAATGAAAAATTAAAAATATGAGTCACTAGATCATATTAGCATAGGGGATAAACTGACAAAAAAGAAGTTAAAAAAGAAGTTATAAGAAGTACTTAGAAATTGAAGAAAATATAAAAGGGTAAAAACCTAGAAAACGATCTCAAATTAGCATTAAATATTTGGAAAATGGTTATTGAATAATTTTTTACATATAAGAATAGACGAAACATGAATTTTTGGACATAATTTGAACTCACATTCTATGGTTTTTGGTTATTTCTTGACTTTTTAAGGCTTGTTTTTAAAGACTTTCTAAATAAAGTTTTTTTCACTCATTCCAACCAAACTACATGTTGGATTGACATGATGTCTATTAATATATATATATATATATTTATATATGTAATAAATTATCAATTTACTATGATTTAACAACCTTTCAAGGTCATTTTCAATTTATTAATGATTTTACACACATTTCTTGAATTCTAAATCATTAAAACTTGATTTTGTTCATTCTAGGAAAACTATGATTCAAATTGAAGGGGTTTTTTTGAAACATATAAAAAATTAAACAATAATTTACTTACAATGATTTAACTATAATTCAATGTTTTTTTCAATGTTTTCACACTTTGATTCATGTATTCAGAATTTCAAATCAATAAAAAGGACTTTTTTTCATTTTGAACAAACCACAAGTCGGATTGATGTATGGTCTGTTCCTACATGGAAAAAATTAAATAAATAAAGTTTTAATTTGATTAAAAAAATAAAATGAGATATTTTTATAGGATATGAACCCCATACACACATTTTTATAGACTTATGAATGTAATTAAACAATATGTTTGGTCATTATAACCCCCTCATACTTCGAATTGGAATGCAGTCTTTTTATATTTTTCAAAAAATTTCATGCCAATTCAAAATTATTTTCTCATTTCAGACCACCTTTAATAATAATGTGAATTTCAAAAATCACATTCGATCATATTAAACATTTTGGATGTAATATTTATGTGTGGTTGTTTAGTAAATTTTAGAAATGACTCAAATATAGATTTTCTATGTTTTTTCATGAATCTAAGCTCATTTAATTAGTTTTTACCCACTTTTCCAAGAGTTTTCAATATAATATAAATAATAATAGTAAATAGTAATAAGGTTATTTAATTTTGAATAACTTTCATGGTTTTTATCACAAAAAATCATAGTTTCTGAGAAGCTTATTCGAAAATCAGTGTGTGTGAGTGTTGCTGTAATAGCCCAGAAAATTCTAAACATAAATTTATTAAAAATATATATATTTAAATAGATTTCGTTATAATAAAAAAAACTAATAATATTTATAGTTTATTTAATTTAAGAATAATAATTTAAATTAAGTCTTTTAATTAAATTGATCATAAGTATGCTTATAGAGAATTTCTAAATTAATTTTATAGCATTAATTTTTTTAATGGAATATTTTAATATGAATATATTTATTATTTTAACAACATTTATTTTTATCAAAAGGGATATTTGATAAAATATTTTAAATAAATAAATTTAATACGAAACAATAAATACTACACATTGAATATAATTAATTTGATTTTATTTTCAAAAATATGATGTATATATATATATGAAATTGTAAATATTGGTTTTAAATTATAAACTTTGATTAGAATAACGTTTTATAAGATTATTAATATTATGAATTTATTTTAATAAATTTATAAGTATAAAATATAATAACTTTAAATATACATATTTGAAAGTTATAAAATTAGGTTATAATTTATTTTATAATTTTTTTAGGATTTATAAATTGTGATAATTTTAATTCATTAATATAATCTTGTTTTATAAAAAAATATATGATATATATATATATAAATGTATAAAGATATAATTAATTTAATTTATAAATACTTTATTATATTATAATCATATTTCATATATATATAATAAAAAGTAATAAGAAACAATTAACAAAATTGAAAATGGATAAATAAAAAATAATAATTGAAAATTGAGAATAAAAATGAAATAATGGAATAAAAAACGAAACAGAATAGATGAAGATAAGAGAAAATCGGGTCTGAAGGGTTTCATAAAATGGAAATAGTTAGTCCGTGTCAAACGTAGGTCACAAATAGGGAGGACGAGCTTGAATGAGAGATCTATGGAGGTCGACCGAGTTTGAGCGTGTCGAGGTTGAGTTTGGACACCGGTTTGGTGTCGTCTGGCCACCAACAAGGGAGATCTGTTGGAATCGTGATTTGGATATGAGTTTGAGTCAGATTAGTTGCCTGGATGGGATTTTGGGGAAAATTACTTGTAATTTGAATATCTACCTCGAACCGTCCGTATCTACAACTAGGTGTAACGTCACGGTTCTGGAAGCCACCTTGAGGAGCCCCGTACCTGGTTGGTCACATAGCCCCAAGCGCATTTTCCCGAACGCCAGAGGCTGTCGACTAGCAGCGAGGGCCTTGGGTGTAATAGTGGGGAAATAATACCCTCATCAGTAGAGTAACACAGCAGAAGAGAAACAAATATACAATAGCAGAAGTATTAAATATCCAACAATAATGAATAATGGAAGACTGAGATAATAAACAATTGGAACACAGATATATATAAAATGATGCATGGTACATATGTCTAGGATAATAACCAACAAGTCACAATGCTGAATACAACTAGTAGTAAACCAAAGTACAAAATAAACAGATAAATAGATCCTTAATATCGCAAGCCAAAACATGGTTCCATGCTCTCCAGCTGCACAATAAGTCAAGTACCTAAAGTAGAAGGGTGCTTGCCCTTGTCTATACCTGCAACAATATAATCAGTTTGGGCCCAAAATCATGGACCAAAAAGGGTGTGAGATGAATCCGAGTAGGAAACCACCACAAGATCTTTTCCTTACAGTCAGTGAATATATGGCAGGAAAAGTGAAGAAAATAGTAAACAATGAAGTAATCAACAGTAACAATCCACTGTTTTAAATTCCAAGCAACAACTAATCAAAGCAGATAATCACAAATAGGTAACCCTCTAGGAAGTAATCACAGCCTATCCCCTCTGGTCCTACCTACCAGGTACAAGAAAGAAGCTAACAAACAGGTTACCCTCTGGGAAGTTCCCACAGCCTATACCCTCTGGTCCTACCTATCAAGTACAAGAAACCCTCTGGTCAATACACCCAGTCTAACCCCTCTAGTTTAGCTTAAGCATAGACTCTCTAGGGAAGCACTCACCGTCAATTCCCCCTATATTTTCGTATTGTACTAAAGGCGCTTTGGGGAAGCACTCAATGTTAATTCCCCCTATGGCCCGCGTCGAGGAACTACAGACACTTTGGGGAAGCACTCAACGTCAATTCCCCCTGTGGTCTCACATCGTATAATTATAAAGACACTCTAGAGAATCCCTCAATGTCAATTCTTCCTATGGTTTATACACCAGGTTCTCATGACCCTGTGTAAGTCAAGCAAGTGTAACAGTGCATATCGGCCAAAGTAAACCTCAAGAACTACTTGGCTAGCAATTTACAATATATCAACATGCCAGATAAGCAAGATCACTCCATCCTATAATACTAGGCATGGAAAAAAAACAAAGCATCCTAATAGGCTATGCAGAACCAAATGGTCATAAGAAGAACATGCATGGGAAACACCTCCAAAGCATATCAATCAACCCTATTCACATACAAATAACCTCTACTCGCATACACAAGCAAAGCAGGAAATTAACAGGGTTAAAAACGGTAAACGCACAATACCCCATTTATTGGTATTGGTGATTTTGCACATACAATTCAAATATCTTAAACCGAAAGTCACAAACCAAATACCTCTTAGGGTTTGGTGAAATCGACCTTATCTCCTAAATGCGCTCCAAACCGGGTGAACACCTCCTTGAAACCACCTCAAAAACTCTTCCCTAACATCAACAAGTTCAACCTTTAACACATAAGGCAACACAAACCTAGATCTACATGAAACCCTTGTATATCTAGGAAACTAAGAGAGGAAGATGGATAACCCTAACCAAAATTTCAAAGAACCAAAAGAGGGACTTACCCAAGGAGAACCACCTTCAATCCGCTAAGAAACCCCTTTAATTTGCCTCCAAAACGAGCCAAGGAGCTCCCCCAACCTCTGAAAATCTCAACTCCCACACGAACCATGAGTGGGAGGAAGAATGGTAGAGGAATGAGAAATCTCAAGCGGCCTAGGACATAAAAACCCCAACTTTAAGTGGCCGCATGGTTACCCCGCACGGTTTGGAAAACCGTGCACCAACCGTGTAGTTGTCACTATCTCACCCAGGGACTTCGCATGGCTTGCCCACATGGTTTGACAAATCATGCATAGCCCATGCAGATCCCACTATCAAGGGTTCACGGTTTCCTGGGCTGGCCGCACGGTTTGTTCAAACCGTGCGCCAACCGTGCACCCCTGCACAACCTCTAGAAAAACCTCTTTTTCTCAAAAGTGACCAGAAAAGTAAAACATACCTGAAAATAAGGTCCGGGTTCTTACACTAGGTATCCAGATATCATGTCAAGATTTTCTTTTAGGTGTATACATTAATCGTCTTTAATTTTATCTTTCCTAAAGTTTACGTCCTCCTATCTTTATTTTTTAGATCTACATGAAGGATTAGTTTATTTAATTTTTGATATTTGAATATTATCTATTATTAGTGTTTTGATTTCATTGCTCATCCTATTCTTCTATTTTTCTTCTTCGAATGACATTGGAAGTCATATTCATGTTTGTACATTCAATGTATCTATCCTTTTTGATCAATATCTTCAATGTTGTTTATTTTAGTATTTTATGTATCAATTTGTTATGAATGGTATTCAAATATGTTTACTATTTTTTGTAAATTTGAATCTAAATAAAACAAAAAACGTAATTTTTGCATACTAGTTTTCATCTTCCAATAGTGATTCGACACACTAATTTTTTCATACTACACTGCCCATCTATTTCATCATCAGATCAAATTGAGAAACTCATTTATGTACTCTTCTCAAACATTTGAAAATTTAAATATATATATATACATATATGTGTGTGTGTGTCAACATCTCAACTTGCACTCCACTTTCCCTGAAAATCCAAAAAAATATCAATTTGAAACAAATTATTCACTTAATTTCACCCTAACGAGTATATAAAAGGGGTGTGACGAGGTCTAGAAAAGGATAAAAATGTGTAGGGCTAAAGCCCTATTTTCTCTCTTGCAATTTTGTTTAGTCCTAAGAGACAGTGTGTTGAGAAAAGAGCTTTGGAAAATGGAAGGTGTAAATAGATTTTAATTTTCAGTAAAGGGATTTATTTTAGTTCAAAAATTATATTTCAAAATTTTTAGACTATGTATTAATGGATAGTTTGGTTATCTATTTCAAAATTATGTTTTTTATTCTCTGAAAGGGATTTATTATTTAATTTTATGATCAAACTTACTTTGTAAGGTGTCACTTTTTTTAACTAATTATTTTAAAGGGATTACATGCATTTTTTAAAACTATTATATTTTTATTTACTTAAACATGATTTAGTTATTTTATGTTCAAGTCTATTTTCAAGGTATAATTATTACATAAAATTATTATAGGTATTATAGGTTCTATGTTTTATAAAAAATATGAATCACCAATTAAATTTTTAATTTGAGATTTATACCTACATGTAATGCTCAACATGTATATATATATTAGTATTAACTCATAAGAATTACTTTTTTTGTTTTAATTTTATTCATGTTTTTATTATATATATATATATATGTATATCAATATTATACACGAGAGATTATTTTCATGTTTGAATTTTTTTTGATCATACGAATAATTATTATTTTCAGAGTTTATAACTATTCTTAAATTAATTATTAACCATATATTTTCAAAAATTCATCGTGTCATATGCATGTCATATGAAAATTAGGATTATGGTCATACATCGATTATTTTATTTTCATGATACGTATATATTAATATATGAATACTTATATAAACATATTGAAATATAAATATACATAAGGGAATTGAATAATCTTTATAAAAATAAATTTTACAGGATTAAGAATGAAATTTCAAGTATGTGATTGCTAACTAATCTTCCATATGAAAATTTTATGTAGCATGAGATTTGGCCGTACCAAGTCGATCATGTAATTTCCAATGAATATTAGTATATTTATATATATAATTAAAAGTGATCATATGTATTTCATGCATAATTATATATATGTATATATATATATATAAACATATACATGTACTAAAGATGTTTTCAAGTGTTTTTAAAAGTAGAAACTCTAGTGGAAATCTATATGTACGTAAAGAAAGCTTAAAATGTTTTAATAAAACCCAGAACTTGGAAATTGTAAATATGGTAGGGAATTGGGGAGTGAAAAAAATCCCTCAAAAAGTGGGTAGGCCTAAGATAACCTTCAATGTTTTAAGTTGTCAGAATGTTTTTGTTTTAAAAATATTTCATAGTGTTTTCTACAAATCACTGGATTATATTTAAAATAATTTTTGTACATAAGTGATTTCAAAAGTGGTATATTATTTTAAACATAAGTAATTTCAATTAAGTTTTTCAAAGGGTGTTTTGAAAAGTATTTTTATGTTATATTTAAAGGAGTTTATCGAAGTTATTTTTAAAGAAGTGCTTTTTAAAAAGTATTTAAAAAATTTAAAAACTTCTTACTAGGAAATAAAATGCCCAACCATCATTTTAAAATGATTTGTTCACAGGTATCTTAGAAGTTCAAAATCATATGTCATCAATTTCTGAGTTAGTGAGTGCATAAGCGTAGTAGGCATTTATATACTTTTTTTCAACTATGATAAATGTAAGGTGTTGTCTAATCCACCAGAACCTAGACCGATAAAAGGTCCTCATTTTTTTTAGTGTCATTTAATTATTTAGTTACTTTTATAAAAAACAATTCACAGTATTTTCAAGAACTTAGCACGGAAGAGCGGACTCGGGGCGTTATAGTTACATTTAAAACAAATGGGTGTAATAACTTCTGATGGATACAACAATCTTCAGTAGTGGAATTCTTTAAAAAATAATGATTTTTGCTCGATGAAGAAACTAATGATATGCTTAGGAAGTAAAATTTTATGGATATAATTATCATATCCATTTAATAACCTATGAAAACTAAATATGAATAAATATTAAGAATAAAATCATATATAGAAGAATAGAAATGTTGAAATAAGAAGACCAGATTATGAAATGACTTATTTTATATTATAAAATGAGGATAAATGGATTTAAACCCTCCCCCTTGATGCTTTTAACATGGTAGTTTCGATAATTCCCCCATGTGTCTCAGCCACTATATATCACTAAAATTTCCTTGATCTTCTTGGGTCCTAACAGGATCAGTAGGGCCACTATCCCTCCTCATAATAGGAAGGATTATGTTACCCTAATATTAAAACTAAAGTTCACTATGAAAGTATCTCAAACACAAACCAATAATACTACATGATATTTGAATTATTACATAAAAAATATTCATGTTAACTTAACTAATATTTAATTTGTATTTTGACTCATAAAAATAACGATCCGAAATATATCATTTTTAGAAAATGAATTGAAATTTCCCTTTAAAGGTGGCAGTGGTTATCCTATCATCATATGCATAACCAAGAATCAATCATGTCATTATAATCGATAGGGGACTCTATAATGCTTTAACAATCCATTATCCTTTGACTTTATTAAGTTTAATTATAAATAAGATAAATTAAATTAAAATAAATATAAAAAACATAATTAAACATTATATTATGATGTACAATGAAATATTCAAATGCATGAGAAAAATAGAAATTATGTTGTCTATTAATCATATCTCGTATTATTCATATTTTCTCACTATATTTCTCTAGGAATAACCCCCAAAGGCAATTGTCTCTTAAGGTCCTTCAACTATTTATTTTGAATTTACATAAATAAAAACAAATTTCTATAATCAATATTGCACTAATGTTTTTTAAATTTTTTGAACTCAGTTGAATGATATTATCATTTTTATTTCAAAAATAATTCTTCATTATAATTATAATCATTAAAATAAATTAAAATTTAAAATTTAAGTATTTATAATTAGATTAAGGAAACCAAAATCACCTAAAACCACTCTTGTCTTAGGGTGATCATTTATATATTAGAACGTTAGTGCTTACAATAATCAAATGTAAAGGTTAAAAAAATAAAAATAAAACACAGAAAATAAAAATGGAAATGGACATAGAGATAGAGTTAGTAGAAAATGAAGTCGATGAGGAAAATCATAAGAGTTAGAAGGATTTATTTTAAAAATAAACAATATATTGAACCAAAAATTTAAAAAATATATATATGAAAAATCATAAGATAAACTAGTTGAAAATATAGTTTCTGAATCTAGATAGTGGGAAGAGAAGAAGTGGGAAGAGAAGAAGTAGTAAGAAATGTTTGAAATAATAATTGGATAAGGAAGTGTTAATACAATTATACACAAAAACAATAGAAATATATGACACAATAACATAAGAAAAAATGAAATCCATAATCATTTTCAGAAGTATAGGCAGAATAAAAAACAATGAAAACATAAAGTAGTAAAATCTAATCCCAAGACATAGATATCAAAAGTAAAATGGTAAAGAACTAAAAAGATATTAAGTTAAAAAGAGAAATATGAAATTTATGATCAAATGTTATAGAGGGTGGAAATATGAAATATAAGATGAAGCAAAGTCAAATATCTTTAAAAGGAGGATCTTTTAAAAGGAATTAGAGATATTGAAAATAGAGGAAAAAACACAAAAATGTAAAAACAAAATTGTAATGGAGAATATAAATTAAAAATCATAAGAAAGATTAAATCTGTAATTTATAATACATTATCAAAAGTAGAAGAATAATTTGAAGTAGAATACAAAATTAATATTTAAAATGAATTTATTTAAATCTAAAAAGAGAATTAGAAAAAATGTTCAAATAAAAAAACCTGAATCCAATTTAGAATAATTATAGAGAATAAATGAAGAACCATAGTAAGAAAATAATATATAAGAGAGAAGATATAAGAAAAAAGTAGAATTAGAAATCAGAGTAAATAAAAAATCTAAAAGACTCACAAGAAGATTAAAAGACAAAATCTAGAAGAAAATTTAAATGAATAAAAAACATAATCCAAAATAAAAATAAAAATATAATTATAAAATGAATATTAATAAAAAATAAATCAAAATTATAAGTAAATAAAAAATCTATTAGACAAATGCTAAAACTATGAACCAGAAGAATTAATAAGTTAAAAGAAAATGTAGAAGAGAAAATGAATGAAAATGAGTAAGTCAAATGTGAAAGCTGGAAGCATCAGATAAAAAACATTAAGTAGAATAATATTTATAATTGAATGTGGAACCAATGAGAAGTGGATCAAGATATAAACAATTTGAAATGAAATTGAAATATAATTAATTGGATAATGAAATGTTATAATAAAAAAACATAACTAAAAAAATAAAACCATTTAAAAGAATAATACAAATTAAATGACGTTAAAACAATATCAACAATACATACGCTCGAAGTTAAAATCTAGAAATGAAAGTAGATTCATATTTAAGAGAAAAAATAATTGAAACCAAATAAGTTTAGTAAAAAAAATATTCAAAAATAAAATAAGGAAAAAATTCAAAAAAAAAAGAAAAAACGAAAATTAAAAATATAAAAGAAGAATAGGTAGGAAGATAAAATTAGTAGTTTATTATGAAGTAACTTGGAATCTAAAAGTACTAGTTGATTTTTAAGTAGAATTAGATTCTAGAAACTAGATTCATAAAATAAATGGAAGTATATATTGGGGAACATTTAATATTATATGAAAAAGAATATATAGGTGTTGAATCCAAAAGTAAAGACATAAGACATAAAAATAACTATTTGAATGGAAACCAAAAGCCGAGGAAAAATAAGTAAAAGTAGATGTTATAAGAAGTATCTATAAATAAAATAAATTTCAAAGGGTAAAAATATAGTATACGATCTCATATTGTCATGTAATTATTGAAAAGTTATTATTGAATGATTTTGGAATATATAAATAGACATATTATCAATTTTATATGTGTGATATCACAATATGAACTCTTTTATTAGGAAATAACTTTTTTGTATCATGTTTATAAATACTCTTATGTGTAATAAAACTTCTTTTTTGGTTATTCTGATCACACTACATATTGGATTGACGCGTGTTCTATTCAAAAATGTAAAAAACTAATCATCAATTGATGTCTTGCGATTTCTCGAAAATTCAATGTTATTTTCTATTTATAACCCTCTGATGTATATTTTTTCCTTTTAAATCAATAAAAATGTGCTTTTATTATTTTTAGATAACAAAATATTTAATGGATATGGGGTATATTGAAAAATTTGAAAAATTAAACAATGATCATGTTTCTTTGATTTAACTATAAACCATGGGTTTTTCTTAGTTTTAACTATTTTATTCACATTTTTTGAATTTTAAATAAATAAAAATTCACTTTTTTCCATTTAAAGAAAACTAAAAGACTAATTAACATGAAATATATTACCAAGTATCAAAAATTAAACAATAATTTTTTCCTTTAATTTAATGAAAATGTGATATAACATTCAAGCTTATGACTCTCAGACATGTGATTTAAAATAATTTTAAATATAATGGAAATAACTTTTTTATTAATTATTCCCACACATCACAAAGTATTAACATGAGGTTTATTCATACATGTTATAAATTTTTAGGAAATTTGAACTAATTTTCTCATTTTTTTCTCCCTATAAAATGTATGTGAATTCCAAAGGAACTTTTGATCTTATCGAGTAATTTGGGTGTGCGGTTGGAATGTGATACTTTCCTACATATTAGAAGTAAATATAATATATATTTCCTATGATTTGACATTAATATGATCTCGTTTTATCGATTTTACCCTCCTTCTCTAAGGGTTATTAAATTTAGGAAGAATAATGTAATAATATTGTAATATACACATTCAAGGTTGAATAAATGGAACTGGTGATATTAAAGGGAATCATAATTTGAGTAAAACTCATTCCAAAATTAATGAGTGTGTGATAAATCCATAAAAATTGGGTATAATAACATTAAACTCTTACAATCAGTTTTAGAAGTGGATATTTAACAAAATGATGCTTCTTACTGGATGAAAAAACTAAAATAACAGCTGTAAAGTTAAATGTTAAGGATTTAAATTTCCAATACATTCTATAACCTATTAATTATACATCATAATAAATCTTAAGAATAAAATAGGATCTAGAAAAATAAAAAATTTCAAGTTAAAAGATAGGATTCTACACAAATTTAATTTTACTTTATAGTGTGAGGATAAATGAATTTCACCCCACCCACAAGATTCTTTTGAAAAAATATTTATTACAACACCCCTAGGCGAATAAGAGATCACAAATAATCAAAAGTGGTTTATTATACATGGGTCTTATCATGATCAGTAGTCCCACTAGCCCTCCCCCGAATTGGAAAAATGACTTCCCCCAACACTCAAACCCGATTCATGTGGGAATGCATTTGCAACCCCAACAACTATCCTATAAGATACTAGAAAGATAACATAAAAAAAAATTCATGTTAACTTATATAAAATATATTGCATTTTGATTCATTAAAACATGGATCTATAAGATATCATTTGTTAAAATGAATAGAAACCGCCCTCCAATGGTGGTGGTGGTTGTCACACTATCTTCATCATAACCATGAATCAATCATTTCATTATTTCTGATAGGGGGATTCAAAATGATTCAACAATCCATTAACATTCATCACAATTAAATTTAAAATAATTAAGAAAAATTAAATTTAAAACATAATTAAATATTATATTATGATAGGAAATGAAACAATAAAATTCATGAGAAAAATAGAAATTGTGTGGTTTAGTAGTCATATATCAGATTATTCATCTTATCTCATTATAGTTATCTTGAAACTACACAACCATGAAAGGGTATTCAAAGAATATGAAAATAAAAATTCCTAAATTTATTTCCATTTAAAACACATTCCTCTATACAATAGTACACTGATAATTTCCAAATATGAGATCACATTTTAAAGATGTATTAATTCTTCCTTCAAAATCCATTATTCGTTATATTTTTATTATCAAAACAAAAAAATTAATTAATTTAAATAACCATTATTTGAATAAAAAAGGATAATAAACTAAAAACACCCTTATCTCAGAGTAATAATTTATATATCAATACATTATTGATAAATATAAGTAAATGTAGAAGTTAAAAATTTAAAAAAAAGACAACACAAGGAATAAAAATGGAAAAGTGCATAAAGATGGAGTTAAAAGAAAATAGAATAGATAATTCATGTGATAAGGGTTAGAATAAAAAATGTAGAACGACTAAATATGAGTTGGAAATAATAATTGAAAAGGAATATTAATTTAAATAAGAATGGGATGAAATAGATCCAAATACAGTTATAAAATCTAAAGTAGGAGAAAGAGATGAATTAGTATCTAAATATTGAAAGAAGAAATTGGAATAAAATGGAAAGTATAAGTAGATACAAAAACATTATAAAAATATTAATAAAAAATATATAATCTAAAATGAAATCCATAAGAATATTAAATGGTATATGTAGAATAAAAAAATAACAAAATAATAAGTTAAGGAAAAAGTGAATAAAAAAAATAGATATCATAAATAAGAAAAGTAAATCATTGACATGAGATGAAGAGAATATGTGAAACTGGAAAATGATGATCAAATGTGAATGCTGGTTTAATGCCTCCAAAATTTATTAAAAATTGGAATATTTAAAATAATATTTTTTGTTTTGGGAATGGAGTCGACACTGAATTCTAGGGAATAGAGAGCCTCAGTAGGAATATATTAAAAATATTAAATATAATATATCATGCATGAGAGGTTTTTTTAACATAATAGAATAACTCATAAACAATTTCAAGAAACTAAGACATCTATTAAATATAGAGTGCATGTTTTACCCTAGACACAACATAAGTCATGTTAGTGATAACCACTTTATTAGAGTGTAGTCATATGTAGAATATATGAATTAAATGAATGTATTAATTTAATTTTCCTTTATTTGAAAGTCACTAAAAATTTCTCTATATAAAATTCTATATGAGGAATTCATTGTTGTTAGGCACATAACCCTAGAGGGATTGAGAGTATAGGGATAGAAAACTCTGGTGGCAGATGTGTTAGTAGATAGTCACATGATTTTGGATTGATGATATGAGCACCATGAGGATTTTTTTCAGTGATTAACTTCTTAGATCTCACCAATGGAAATGAAGTAGAAATTTTTATCATTAGTAATCAATCCAACTTGAGGTAGGGAATTTTATTTTTTTTGGTTTAATCCTTCTTTATATTTTGATATGCGTAAAAAATTAATTTTTTCTAAAATTAATTCACATATAATTTTATATTAGTTTTTCAGACATATGTTTTTTAGGGTATTGTAAATTGATATTTATTTTATTCCCCATTAATTCTTATAGATTTGGTAAACCACTACACCTTAGATTTAATTGATGATGGTAAATGGACAAGACCATCGATTTAGGATCGCTTTGTGTTATGTTCCTTTCTCCATATTTTCTTATGTGTTCATAATCATCATTTAAGTTAGATGATGATCATTGATACTTTGGACGACCAATCATTGTGCATTCCTTCTTTGAAAATTGATCATTTTCATGGTAGCATCTTTGGGTTTTAGAGATTTTATGGAGGTTTGGATGAGAAAATGAGAATCTAATGATGGTGTATGTAACAATAGATTCATGATCCATATAGATAGAATCTCTCTTAAGGATAAATGATAGTTGTTTCCAAGCATCTGATGGATAGAATTTGTCCAAACGCAATGATAAATATTTGGTGTTGGTGTGGACAATGGGGTATCCATGATGCAGAACATGTGTAGCTAAGGGGTGGAAAAGGGGATTGTCTTTAATAGTGAAAAATGATGATAATAAAACTTTTGTCTAGTATTTGAGGGTGTTCATCCCAAAGCCTATTTTTGTGGAATGACTGGCAGAAAAATTAAAGGTAATGAAAGAGGGGAAAGTGAAGCTACATGATGAAATGGAATTTCTATGAAATCATAAACTACTCATCACATAGTCTATTGGATCATACAATATGTATTTCCTTCACTATGATAGTTTTTATTTATGTGATGAGTTAAATATCACATGCCATGTGATGTACACAGACACCATGTGACCCTTATCCAACCATCTCATTGTATACAAGGAGTACACATCTAAGAATCCATGTAGTGAAACACACCATGTGAACTACTCACACTCCATGTAACCCTTGGAGAAAGACTCAATGTGTATCGGGAGTACACACCATGGAGGCCATGTGACCCCACACCCCATTTTTTTGGGTGACATACTGTATACATCATAAAGTGAACATGAATAGGATTGAGAACAACCATAGTACACAAGGATAGTCCAGAGTAAATAGGATTGTACCAAAATGGTATTATGTGTACCAGAAAAAACCCTGTATATAGTGTACCTTAGTAGACATGCCATGAATTTTTATAAGGAAATTCCATGTGAGACTACGAGACTTGGCCAGTTACAGACTGCTAGAGACATTCCACATACCCCATAGGAAAGAATTTGTACTCCTTAATGTGTATGTTAGATCTACTATTATTTATGGAACATCTATGATATGAGTTTGGTTGAGTTCCCCTGGATATTTTTATTGTGGGTGCGTTCCCTTGGTATATCTGTATGAGGGTACAATGATGTATCACATCCTGAGAAGAGGATGAGGGATCCCCTTTAAGGGATTAGTCTTAAATATATTCATGTATACATCAGTGTGGATTTGGGTGTGATATTTTATCATTCTTCCCTAGGTTGGTTCCGGTATACTATCTGATATTATTAGCGAGTGTGATCCATATCCAGATGGTTTAATCAGTGTAGGTTCAGGTATTATCCATAGGACCAAGTTATGCCCCTATCTATTTATCAATAATTTTTTGTCTTCTAATAAGTTATAGTCAAATCAAGTGAGTAACATTTTTGATCCCTCTCAGTTTCTTTGGTGCTTCATTATGGTGACTAATGATAGTTATAAGCACTTTGATGGGGTTATTCAATGTTATTAAGTTATCTAGAGTGAGTTCTCTTTGATTAGCATTACCTTGGAGCCTTAAGTGGAGTCTTAGGATGATAGTATTGTTGTGACTTTACCTAAGAATTTGTGTCTATCTAGAGTATATCTGGGTCATTATTTTTATTTACTCACATTATGATTAACATAAATGTATGATAATGAGTTGATTACTTACACCTTATTTCATTATGATTGGTTATTACTTGGTTTACAACTATGTATGTTCATATTCACACCTGTATGGGATATTCCCACACATATGTTATGTATTATGTAGAAGAAAGGATTTTTGATGGAGTGCTAGGTGGACTATGAGGAGGGGAAGATTAGGTATCCAATATAGATCTCATTTGGTTTCCAGAGTTGATTTTGGGTAGTTTCCCCATTATTTTCATTAGATCAGGTTCTTTTCCAATTTTGGTGGTCTTGTATTTGGCTATTTTTAATTATTATATACTTCTTAATGCACCATAATGTGGGATAACTGTTATGAATGAATTTAAAATATGAGTTTTCTATCTTTATTCATTATACTGAGTTATGGAGACGATTTTGTGTACTTATACATTACTAAAAGGCCTCCTATGTGTGTGATATGCCTACTCAGTTATATTTTATAGCCCTAGACCTGTTGGTGGTGGGATTGGGGAGTCATTCTTCGTATACCAAAGGCCAGGTGAACCCTAGTGGGTCAGGTCATAATAGTGGGGGGAAATTTTTAAGTAGATGAAAAATCATAATCCAAAATTTTATAAATAAGAAGGATGTTCTAAAATGAAGAATATAGATTGAAAAGATAAGAAAAAAAATGCAAAAACAAAATCAGAAGGTAGAACATAAAAGAAAAATCAGTACCAGCAATAAATAATTAAGTCATAATACATAATCACAATTATAAGAATAATATGAATTTGAAAAAAAAACAAATGTAAAATAATAATTTGATGTAAAATTAAAAGTACAACTAGAAACAATGTTCAAATACAAAACTATAATCTAGTAACAGAAGGAACATGAATAATTCTTGACCAAATGTGAATATATAACTAAAATTGGAAATAGATGGTTATTTTGAATCCAAAATCCAATATTCAGATTGAGAATCTCAAAAAGAGTATTTTAAAAAGAATTAAAAATATAATAGAATAATTTTACAATAAAAACAAGGGACTTACACAAAAATAAGAAAATAGAATTATAAGAATAAGGAAATATTAAAGTCATTATAGTTAATATTGCTAAGCAAACAGGATCATTCCATCTAGAGGGTAGTAATCGACCAAGCAAGGTGGATTATTCCATTCCAAATTTCTTGGAAGATAGTAATCGAGTCACCTTTGATCCAAAGGTTATTCCAACCAAAGGATTTGGAAAATGTAATGGAATGAATCAAGCCCAACATCTCAGATTTGAGGGAGGTGGCAATGCCACATTTACCCATGAAGCATCCAAGGATCTGGCTGTAGTGATTTCTGAAGACAACACCACACCCTATAGGTCCCAGATTTCCGTTGGAGGCGCCATCGATATTGATCTTGACCCATCCTGGCAAATAGATTTAGAATTAATGAAATAAAGTGAAGTTAGAAGAAAAAAACTTAAGTACTATCATAATCTAAAGTACCAAAATAAGTCGAATAAAAATAATTTAAATCAAATAATTACTTATGCTCGATGTCAGAATCATGAAATTTAAGTAGATTGATATATAAGGGAAAAGTTAAAAAAGTAAAATTAATAAAAAAAGAGTTAGAAATAAATTATTAAATAAATTAAAAAAACCCAAAATCCAAAATATAAAAGTTAATAAGCCAAAATTAGTATTTGAATATTAAGTAGGAATGATGCTAAAAGTATAAGTTAAATATTAAGTAGAAGTAGTTAATCAAAACTAGAGTTATAAAATAAGTGAAAGTCATTTCTGGGGAATAACTTATGGTAGATACGGAAAAAATATATAAGTTTAAGAATAAATTAGAAATATAATCCATAATCAGGAGAATATGAATAAAATCAACAATATAAAGAAAAAGAAGTAAAAGTTGAAGTCATAATAAGTAATAATAAATAAAAGAAAATGAAAAGGGGTTAAAATAAATAATACAATCTCAGATTATCATGAAATCATTGGAATAATTTTTTTGAAGGTTTTTAACAAGTATAAATAAATGGAATGTCAATATAAAGTGCTAAGATATCACAATACAAAGACTTTTTTTTTCTTCAGATCTTAACTTTTTGATGCATGTTTTAAACACTTTTTAGTATAATAAAATATTTTTATCTATCATTATGACCATAATTCTTTTTGAATTGACAGTGGGTCTATTTATAAATGTCAAAGATTAAGAAATGATTTATTACCTATGATTTGATAATAATTTTAGGCCATTTTCTATATGTTAACCCTTTGACACACATTTTTCTTTATTTTAAATAAATAAAAAAGTGTTTTTGATCATTTTGGAAAAACCACCTGTCAGAATGATGTGGATTCTATCGAAATATGTCAAAAATTATATAACAAGTTTTTCTTATGATTTAACTAAAATATTAAGTCTTTTCCAACGTTTTGACATTTTGACGCATGTTTATCTACTTTTAAATCAATAAAAACTCACAGTTGGTCATTTTAAACAAAATAAAAGTCATATTAATCTGTATTATGGTATTACATGGACAAAATTTAATAATTTTTTTTAATTTTATTTAATGAAAATATGAGGTCTTCATCTAGGTTATAACCCTCAAACACGTGTTTTTAAAGATATTTAAATATAATAAAACAGCATGACATGTAATTATGACCACACCAAATGTCGGATTAACATTAGGTCTATTCATACTTGTCATAAATTTTTAGCAAAATATGAACCCATTTTCTCATTTTTGAGAACCTTTAATATGGATGTAAATTTCAAATGAAACATTCAATCATAATAAGAAATTTTGGTGTAAGATTGTTGTGTGGTTGGTTCATATATATTAGAAAGAATAGAATATATGTTTTCATTTATTTTCACATGAATCCATTCTATTTTGATTAGTCCCCCCAATTAAATAGTATTTCAATGTAAGAAGAATGATGATAGAAAATTGGAAGATACACATTTAATCTTAATTAAATGACACCGACTTTATTAGAATGAATTTAAGTATGTTTGAAAGACATTCCAACATCACACTGTAAGAAATAGTTGAGTGTGTGCTGCATCCAAAATAATTGTGTATAATATATTACAACTACTAAAATCATATTTATTAAGGGAATGTTTTACAGAACAATTCTTTTTATTGGATGGAGAAAGAAAAGCTTCATCTAGGAAATGACATATTCTAGAAGTTCTTTTCCTTTATATTCAACAATATATGATTTCTAAATCTGAATAAGTATTAAAAATAAACTATGATTTAGAAAAATAAAAATTTCTAAGTTAGAATATAGGATTATCCAAAGCCATAATTTTACATTAGAGAGTATGGATCAATAGATTTCACAACTCCAACCATGATTTTTTTGAAATGGTAGTTTCCATAACTCCCTTAGGTGTTTTATCATGTATAGATTGCTAAAAATAGATTCTCATACATGGGTTATATTAGGATCAATTGGCTCAACATGCCTCCCCATAATAGGAAGAACTATGTTTCTTCAATCACTTGAACATGAGTTCATTAGGAACTCCTAAAAAACCCCAAAAAATTCTACGATAAAAAATTATAATATTAACTTAAAAATACAAATCTAGTTAACTTAACTAAAATATAAAGTGTATTGTTATTCATAAAAAATTATCTAGAAGATATATATTTGGAAATGAATAGAAATTGAATTCCAATGGTTATGGCAGTTACCCCTTCATTATCATCGTAACCAAGAATGATTAATGTCATCATAGTAGAGAGGGGGTTTTGTAAATATTAGGTAATCCATTATCTTTAAAATTTATTAATTATTATTTTCTTAAGGTAAAATAAATTTAAAAAATAATTAAACTTTACATTATGATCTCAAAAAAATTTAAAATTCCTGAGAAAAATTGAAATTAATATGTTTTGTGATCATATCTCAGATAATTAATTTTTTCTCGCTACAATGCTTTATGAACCAAATCTCCATGGAAAGGTCTAAAAAGTGTCTTAAACTAGAAATTTATAAAATTATTTACATAAAAAATCTCTATGAAATACAACACTAATGAATTTAAAATACGATAAATCATTTGGATTATGTTTTCAATTTTCATTCAAAATACATTGACCAATATAAAGATAATAATTAAAGTAAATTAATAACCATGATTTAAATAAAAAACCATAATCACCCAAATCCGATCCCATATCAGGGTGATCATTTATATATCCTGGCATTATTGTTAAAAACATGAAAATATATAATTAAAAAATAAAATCAATACAAAACACAAGTAACAAAAATGGAAATAGAAAAAAAGATAGATTTAGTAGAATATATAGTAGATTAGGGGAATTATAAGAGTTAGAAGAAAAACATTAGAATAAATAAAGAAGGGTTAGAAATAAAATTGAAAAAGAATATAAATATAAATAAGAATAAAACAAACTAGATGCAATAGAAGTTGGGAAATCTATAGTGGGAGTAAGATAATGAGTAAGAAAAGTATAAATTAAGTGGAAGTGGAAGTGGAAGTCAAAATATAAAAAAAACCATTATAATGATTTGAAGTAAGAAAATAAGCAAAAATGAGATAAAAAACATATTCAAAACAAGAGGTGGAAATGAAAAAAATAACAAAAAAAAAGTTTAAGTAAGAGTGAAACTAAAAACAAAGATATAATAAATAAAAATTCAAATCACAAATCAGAGATAAAGAAAAAATATGAAATCAAAATGTGATGATCAAATGTGAATGTGGGAGAAAAAGTGGAAGAAAAGTATAAATTTGAATCCAAAATCTATAAACAATAATATGATTCTATAAAGACACTAGCGTGATTAAAATTATATATAAAAAAAGTAAAAAAATAAGAAGGTGGAATATAAAAAGAATATCAGAAGTCAGAATAAATTTAATATTCATAATACATGATCAAAAAATAATAAAAATTTCATGTAGAAACAAAAAAGATAAGTATTTTCTATAAAAGTAAAAGGATATTTAGAATCAAAGTTCAAATAAAAAATCCATAATTCAGAAGTAGATGGACAAGGAATAAGACAAAACCTATTGTGAATATAAAAAAAGTGGAAATGGTAGGTAAAATATAATCTAAAATACATAATTAATAAGGATAATATCCCAAGTGGATTTTAAGTAGAATAAATAATGTATTTGTGGGATATGATACTAAAAAAATAAAAGATATATATAAAAGGAAGAAAATATAAGTACAAAAAAAACAAGTTAAAGAAATTATTTAGAAGAATTCTTGAGGAAAATATAAGAACCAAAGTTAGATATAGAATCATAATCTAGAAATAAAAATATAGAAGTAGAATCAAAATTTGGATTAAATGAAAAAATATAGAATATTTAAAAGTAAACGAAAAAAACTAAAAGAAATGGTAAAAAAGAAACAAAAAATGTAGATAGTATAAAAATAAAAACAAAATTAGAAGAATAATTTAATGAAACAAAACAAGAATAAAAATCAAATGATAACATTCATAACTTAAAATTGAGAATAAAAATAAGAAGAAATAATTTATAAGAAAAATCCAAAGTTAAAATGAAATAAAAATTAAAAGTCAAAGGTAGAAGGAAGAAGCATCAGATAAAAAAATCATTAAAAAGATTCATAACTATATGTTATATTTAAACAAATGATAGTTGGTGAAATCCAGTAAAATAATTTATTATAAATAGAAATATATTTAATAGGATAAATAAATTTTATAAGAAAAATAGGTAATAAAATAAACACAAATATAAATATAATACCAATCAAAATAAAAAAATCAAAATAAAAAATCTAGAAAATAAAATTTAGAATCTATAAATGGAACTATATGCATAAGTTAGATAATAAATAGCTGAAAACAATTTACTGTAACAAAAAAACTATAATTTTAAATAAATATGAAATAAATGTAAAATAATTAAAAATGAAATTAAAAACAACAATCAAAAATCCAAAAGAAGAAAAGGTATGAAACCAAAAATAGGAATTGAATTTGATGTAGGAAAGAAGCCAGATATAATAGATGTATTTGAAGTTGGAGTAGAATATATAAAATCAAGTAAAAAAGATGTGAAATTTTATTTTGGGGATCAAATAAGGTTATATCTAGAATAAAATATAGAATTTGAATCCAGAAGTAGAAACCTAATCCAAAAAGCATGGGCATATTAGGAGAAGGCATAAGCCAAATAAAAAGCTATAAGAGTTGAAGTTATAAGAAATACCTAGATATAAGTTCAAATGATAAATGTTCAAAACCTAGAATACAATGTCAAAATACCATGAAATAATCAGTAATTTATTGTTGAATAATTTTGGAAATGTAGGAAAAACCAACTCATCAGTTTGACTTGTGGTGAACTCATAATATGAGGTTGTAAGTTCGGTCATGAAACATTGAAACATGTTTTTAAATAGTTTTAGGTCTAATAAAACTATTTTATTGATCATTATGACCAAACTACATATTGGATTCAGGTTATATACCTAAAAAAATTAATCAACGATAGATGTCTTGCATTTTTTGTTGACTTTAATTCAATAAAAAAATGTTCTTTTGTTCATTTCAAAAATAAAATAAAACATTGGATCAATGTGGGGTCTATTCCCACATCTCAAAAATTATATAGTGATCATTTTACAATGATTTATTTACAATATAAGGTATTTTATTTAGATATTACACTTTAACAAATGTTTTTTGAATTTTAAATGAATAAAAATGTACTTTTGGTAATTTTGAACAAACCATAAGTCAAATTGACCTGCAATAATTTCCAATATATCAAAAATTAAATGATGACAGTTTTCCTATTATTTTACATAAATTAGAGGTCAATTTATTTGTTTTTATAATTTGATACTTTTTTTGAAATTAAATCACATAAAACACATTTTGGTTATTTTAAGAAAATAATAAGTCTAATTGACAGGTGGTTTGTTCCTACGTAATAAAAATTACACAATAGTGAATTTTAATGGATTTAAACACCAATCTGAGGATTTATGGAGGGTTATGACCCTTTGATGCATGATTTTAATGACTTTAAATATACAGAAACTGCATTTTCTGTAATTGTGACTTCACTGTACATTGGTTTTATATGCAATATATTTATAAATATAAAAAATTAGTTAAACATTTTTTGCAATAGTATCATGAAAATATGAGGTTGTTTGTAGTTTTTGACCATTTGATGCTCATTTTTAATGATTTTTAAATATGATAAAACTGTTTTTTAGTCATTCCGACTGCAACATATTTTATATTGGAATTAATTTTATCCATAAATGTATGCAATTAATAAAAAATAGTGTTTTTATGAACTCAGGATTATCTATGGTCGTTTTCAAGGTATTGAGATTTTAGGACATGTTTTTGAAAATAAAAATTAATAAAATGATATTTTTGGTCATTCTAAGAAAGACAAATGTTTAATCGACATATATTATTTTCCTGTATGCCAAAAATTAAATGTTGACCCTTTTCGTATGATTTTATGATAATCCAAGCTCGATATCTTGGATTTTAACCTTTGATGCATGTTTTTAATGACTTTTAAATATAAAAAACTATTTTTTAGTAATTTGGAGAACACTACACATTGGAATTATGTTCATTATGTATAGGTCAAAAATTAATCAAATATAAATTTTCGAATATTTCACAATAATGTGAATTCCTTCTCTAGGATATAACCCTTTCAAACATGCTTTAAAAGACATCTATATAAAATAAAAAATCTTTTTTTAGTCTTTCTGATCACACTGCATGTCAGATTAATGTGAAGTGTACACATACTGTAAAAAATTTAATCCATGATTATCCTTATGGTTTCAATAAAATCATAGGTTATTTTCTAGGTTTTGACACTTTGATGCATGTTTTTAAAGATTTAAATCTAATAAAACATTTTTTGGTCATTATGAGAAAACCATGATCAGATTCATGTGTGGTGTAATTGTACATTTAAAAAATTAATCAATATATATTTCCTATGATTTAATGAAAATGCGATTTCCTATTCTTAGTCTTAACCATTTAACATTTTTTTTTCTTTAAAATCAATAAAAATATAATTTTGACTGTTATGAGAACACCATGACAATATTGATGTGTGGTTTATTCATATATGTCAAAAAATTTATGATTTTCATTTACCAATACTTTGTAGAAACCGTGATGTCCTTTTTATGACTTTGAATCATTAAAGGACATTTTTATTGAGTTTTAAATCCATTAAAAAATCTTCTTCAGTCATTCTAGCTACACAACATATCTAAATGATGTAAGATCTATTTTTACATGTCAGAAATTAATCAATACTATCAAATTTTTAAAAAAGTACTTTTGGTTTTTTAAAGATCACTGTATATTGGATTTTAGTATGCTATGTAACATTAAATTCATAAATAGTAAAGTGATCATCTTTAGTGATTCCAAAATATAGACATTTAACATTTAGAGTTTCTTCTAGAAGATATCTTCCCATGTTCACATAGAGTAACATGATTTTAAATGGAGTAGTTCTGGAAGTTGTACTGAATAAATATTTATCTTCTATTTTATGATATTTTGGAAAATATGCTGTAATTTCATGATTAGTAAACACAATTCCATATAAAAATGTACTTCACCTTTTTTGAGATGTTTACAATGTATGGAGTATAAGGTTAGAAATGTGGAAAATGACCATTTAATTTTTAATAAATGGCATGGTGTTATCACAAATAATTAGATTTTGAGTGAAACCCATTCCCAATTTAGTGATTGTGTGATATATCCACAATAATTGTGAATAATAAAATATAACTACCATAATATTAGATTTCGTAGTAGAATGTTCTATACAATTATGATTGTTCTTAGTCTAAGAAGCTAATGCTTCTCTTAGAATGTGACATGTTTTATAATTTTTTTCTCATCCATTTTACAACCAATGAAATCTATTTATGAATAAATATTATGAATAAAATAGGATAAAAAATATAAGTTTCCATGTTAGAAGACACGATCATGAATAGACTTAAACACACACATCAAGTTGACCTAACTAAAAGGTAAAGAGTATTGTTATTCATCAAAATAATGATAAAAATATATTTATTTCGAAAATGAATATCATCATCCCTCCAATGGTAGCTATGGTTGTCCCACCATCATTAGCATAACCAAGAATAGATCATGTCATTATAGTTGAGAGGGTGTAGTGTAAATCTTATACAATCCATTATCCTTAATTTTTTTATGATTAATTTTAATTATGATACCAAAAAATCTCATTAATAGGAAAACCTATGACCATTTATTAAAATAAAAGAAAAGTACAGATAGCATGTAAAAACTAGAAAAGGCCAATATAGATTGAAAAAATCATACGCATCACCACATCCATGATAGATTGCTTCTTCTACAGTAGCTGATTCCAACTTTGAGATTTCATAGTGCTTCAGAATATTGACATACTTCTTTCTATGATTAAATTACTCCAAAGATAGAAACTTATTAGAAGATTGATTACCATTTTTCAAACTAGGGAAAACCCCACTTTCCTTCCTGACAGAAGACCTGGGGGACACCAGATTCAATAGAGAAGAATAGTCTTTCCTAGACCTTATTCTTATTGGGGTAGTCATAACTTCCTCATTTCCAGACACCTTCTACTTCCCACCCTGAACAATGTCACTATAGGAAGGTATGACCATGATACTATCATTTACCTTGTCACTTTGAGAGACATCCCCCCATTTTCCAGGGATATGCATGTTTTGGTAACCATATTTCGCTCCCTAATCCTGCTGATATTGTCTGTTAATATCAATCATGGAAAAATATTATGTGTGCTCCATAGAATCATGACCATTATGTATCTCCTTACTCATTTCACCTTCTCTAGTTACTGAATTCTGAGATGAGAAATCAAGATTCATACTGGAACCTTCATTCCTTTGAGGACCCTCCTCTACACGATGAAACTCTTCATGCTCCAGTTCTAGAAAGCGGTTGCAAGTAGGGACTGTGATCTTCAAGACTCCATCGATATCAACCAGCCCTTCCAACCATCCAACACAATCAGCCGGCGCCCCCAATATAGACGGGAAAACTTCTACTCTTGAGTCTTGTAAAGCCCTAATTCATACACCATACTCACAGACCACAGAGTCCAAGGTCTCCTCATTAACAGGCTCTGGCCGTGGGGGACAATTTTCTATATTATTTTCCACTGGCGGTTACTTCTCAATACCAAGATCACGCTTTAGATGATCAAAAACCGGACTCACCATCAGATCTGGTGGCGTTCAGTGCACCTACTTCAGAACATTACCATGAACATTGACCCCTACATTATCAACCTTCTTCGCCTCCCACTCTGTATTTTCCTGAGGTTCCTCCTCAACCACTACATGTCCAACAGAATTTGCCTCTACTCACACTCCCTGCTCATGAAAGACTTCCACAGAAGCTCACCTTAGTGGAATACTCTCTGGCTGATCCCTCAATATTGACAAAGATGAATTAGAAGCTACACAACCACAATTACCCATCTTCATCACCCCTTGTGACGTCATAGTCAAGACTTTGCTGTGACTAACCGATTCCGTGTGACCAAATCAACCACAAGCAACACAGTAGAACATCCAAAACTCAAATATGACCTCCTTCTTCCACCGAAACTCCTGTCCATCTGTGATCCAAACCCAATTCACATGTTACCTTGAAACATCAACCTCAACAAAAATTTGTGTATAGATGGGATGACATACCACCCTTGTTCGATGATTAGAGTAGAGGTACCGACCTACCATATTTCTGATAGAACACAGAATGGAGGGATTTTGAAAGGAAAGTGTAAGACCAGAAATACTTACCCATGTCGCCATCGTCGATGGATAAAACCACATGTAGAACTTGATACTCCATCAAAACAAATAAAAAATATATCCATTGCATCTTCGAGGGGACCTAGACTAGGCGGTAATAAAATCATCTTTCGAATCAAACCGAATTATAACATGCCTCCAATCAATTAAACTGAAAACCTCACACTCTTGAAGATCCCAAGAAATGAAGACGAACCGATCAAAATCATCAATAGAGGGACATTGAAGGTGAAACTGATAAATTAGAGTTAGTTTGCATAGGTTCGTGGTGATATTGAGCTCTACTGGGGAAATAGATAGCTAAGGCGCTTCCAGAAAGAGATCAGAGACTTTCAGAGAAAGCTTAATCCTCGGGAAGGGTGGAAGATAATAAAGATTTGAGAACAGAAAGAGTGTGCTACCGTTTCCATGAGAGTGAGATCGTGAAACTCCCCTCTGATCGAGAGGGGGAGCACGGTTCTGCGACATTAGGTTTAGGTCATCGCCGCGAGGGAGAGCTCGCCCCCGCCTCCTGTCATCCATTTTAATTAGGATGAATTAAATTAAAAATAAATAAAAACAAAATTACACTCAATATTAAGATCTAAAATGAAATATTAAATGCATGATCGAAATATAAATTAATAGTTTTTGAAATTGTATCTCATATTATTCTTCTATTCTCATTATAGTAATCTAGGAACAACCACCCCATGGTATTGTATCCTTTGGGGCTGAATCTAAAAAATTATAAATTTCATTCAATAAAATAAACATTTATATAAGAAATGCTACATTAATGCTTTTAAAATATGATATCACATTTACAAGACATTTTATTTTTTATTTCAAAATCCATAGTTCATTATTATGATAATTATTAAAATAAATAAATTTTATTAATTTAAATAATTTTTATTTAAATAAAAAATGAAATCACTTAAAACCAATATTCTATAAGGGTAATCATTTATATATCAAGACATTTTTTCTATCAATAATTAAATATAGATGAAAAAAATATAAGTTAAAAAAATAAATGCAATAAAAAATAAAAGAAACAGAAATGGAAATATATAAAGAGTTAGTAGAAAATGTAAAAGACGAGGGAAATGATATGATTTAGAAGGAAAAAAGTAAAGGAAATAAAGAAGTGTTTGGAAAATGTGAAAAATAATATACATATATAGAAGAATAAGTTAAAGTAGATTAAAATATAGTAGCCAAATTTAGAGTAGTAGATCGATAAGATGTAGTAAATAATGTCTGAAAGAAGTAGTTGAATTTGAATGGGAAGTCGATGTACACGAAAAAATTATTAAATTATGATGCAAGAACATAAGAAAAAAACTGTAAGCATATTAAAAATTAGGTGAAGAAAAGAAATCTATAACACTAGAAAAATTTAAAAAAAATGTGAAACTCAAAACATAGATATGATATATCGAATGTGAAAGCACCGACCAGAGATGAATCTAAATTGTGAGATCTGGAAATGATGATTGAATATGAAAGTGGGGTAAAAGTTAAAGAATAATAAGAAGCAGAATAAAAAATCTATAAACAAGAATGATGTTTTTGAAGGAATTAGTATGATTGAAAATAGAATAAAAAAATAAAAATAAAATCTGAAGGTAGAATATAAGAGAAAAATTAGAATGAAACATTAATGCATAAGTAATTATATAAGATAAAAATTATAATAATAATTTAATGAGAAATCAAAATAAAAAGTAAAATAATGATATTATTTAAAAATAAAAGGATAAATATAATCAAACATTATATAAAAGCATAATGTAGAAGCATATTATGATGGAATAAGTCAAAAAATAATGTGAATGTAGTTCCAATAGTGGAGATAAAAAGTGGAGAAGAATCCAAATTCAAAATGTTAGAATAATAATAAAAGTGGATTAGAAGTAGAAGAAAAAATATATTAGTTGGATATAACAATAAAAAACAAATAATTACACTAAAGGTGGAAAATAAAATTATATGAATGTAGAAAAGTTGATGAATTTTGGTAGATCAATAACCAAGGAAAAAGGAGGAAAAAAAGTTAGAAGTTAATCTAGATGATAGAAGATGGAATATAGATGAAAAATTAGATGTAGAGGTAATTAAAAAATCAACATATCTCGAATGTAAGAGAAAAAACTATATAATAATGCATACAAAGAAACCAAAAAAGGAATCCAATATAAAATATCAGTTAAAGTAGAAAAATAATTTAATGAATTTTTTTAAAAAACTAAAATTAAAAGAAAAGACTAGAAGTAAATAAGTCAAATTGAGAAGTAAAAGAAGAATCAAGAGGTAAATTTAAAAAATAATAGTAGTTAATAAATGAAAAAATAAAAATTAAAAGGTAAAAGCTAGAAGCATCAGATTAAAAATGTTTCGAGAGATGCATAATGAGAAGTGAAAGATGAACCAATGAGAATTGACACAAGTAATGTAACCCCACAAGAGATTAAAATATTTTTATTTTAGAATAAAATTAATTTTTTTTAGATTTGTTTATATTCAACACTATGATAATCTTACACTACACACAACACTGAGTTAACTTTTGTTACACGCAAGACCGAGTTTTACCACTTTTTAATGACCTACCTATTTTAAAACTAAAATATGAAACTTTATAAATTTTATTTGTAAAAATAATAATATTTTTTAATTTTTAATGTCAAAATTATTTTAGGGTGTTTTTTTGGTATTTTTCTGTGAAGATTTATTTTTTAATGAATAGTGAAAAATACTTCATTTTATTTAAAAACTATCTTTTCGTTTAAATAATTATTGATGCTAAATTATATTTTAAATTATTTTTAAAAGTCAAAATATATCTACTATACATATATTAATCCAATTCAGGTCATTGGAATCATTTTTAATTGAATTTGGATATAAAAACAAGATGAACTTTTGTTAATTTTATCTTTAAAAACCCGATTTCTCGCTGCATCTGCAGGATTAACTTTAAATTTAATTTTTACACTTATGTGAATTGAATTTAAAAAAAATACATACATAGTTTTAATAAGTATAATATTTATATCCCAATATGATCAAATTATTTTTTTACCAAAATGATAAGTGAATGTAATTAAAATTAATTACAACAATTAAGATAAAATTAACCTTATTAAGGGACTAAACATTAAACATAAGTGTACATATGACCTAAAAACTTTTTAAAAGGAAAATTTCAAGCAAAATTTCTACCATATCACATATTGGTAGTAATTTTATTAGTAATTGGGACACATTTTCATGAAAGCTCCCTATATGATAAGTTATGTAAGGAAAAAGACAAAAAAAGAACCTTTCTTACCTTTAATATTTATAAAACATTAAGATATGAAAAAAACATATTTTAGGTTATACATATCCATATTAAATATAAATGAGTTATTTTTATCATAAATAATTATAATTTATTTTTAGAGATGAATTAGTTACATTAAAATCTTAACAAACACTAACACATGGATTATTTAGTTAATAATTAAATAAAATAAATAACGCTAAAAACATTAAAAGTAATAAAAATTTAATTAATAATTATGTTTTATTATTTTTCTAGATAAATATTTCATGTTACACATATGTTATCTTAATATATTTTAATTACATCATTGTGTTTATATTTTTAAATTTAAATTAAGTAAATAATGTCCAAATTGTCAATAATATTATTTTTTAATAAATAATATTTTATTTAAAAATAATTAAAAGTAATAAAAATAAAATATTAATCAAATTGATTTATAAATTTTAGTAAATATTAAATATGGTCTATTTATGGACCAATTTAGCTTTTATAATTAACATATTGACCCATAAATAGTAAAAACATTGTTAGCACGATCTATGTTAAAATAGTGTTTTTGCTCATTACATACGCTTTTTTTAAATTAATTTCCAAAAAACATGGGATTTTTATTTTTTAAATTATATATCATATTTATAATCTATTGGGAATATATTTTATAATAAATCTTTCCTTAATTTAGTCTTAATGGTTAAATTACATAGGTTTGGAAAATTAGTTACTTAAATGAAAGAGCAAAATGAAAAATATAAGGAAACTTAAAGACTAAAAGAAACATTTATAAAAAATCACTTATTTTTGTTTGGTAGATATTTTTATCGCCCATAAATTCAATTTAATAAATTATTTATCCATTTTTAAGAAAACGAGGTAAGGGAAACCACCCAATAGTTTGTACCATTTGGTATTTATAAGAATGCCACTCCCCTCCAATATAAAAAGGAATTCAATCTTTCCATTACTCACACCTCTAAATCCAATTTTTCTCATCCAAAATCTTACCAAATAGTCTCCCAAAATCCTTTCCCTAAACCTATATTCCTTAATTTTTTCTAAAATCTAACCATGCAATTAATTTGGTGGAAACCAAGAGGAGTTACCCAAAGAAGAGGCAACATCCCTCCACATGCTCTTTTGATTTATTTTCCTTCTCCACCCTTAAAATCTTATTATTACATGATTATAAAATAACATTAGTGTACTAAATGTATTGATATGTTTTTATAAAAATGTTTTGATCTAAAATCACACACACTTCCATCTAGTGGGTAATGAAATTATCATTCGTGTGTACGACGGACTACCACCACGCAAAATAATGATTAGTCGTTTTTTCCATCACCACATCTCATGGCGGGAATTATGATGAAAGAAATATTTTTATATGATGTATATATATATATATTATATTTATGTTTTCTTTATTTATATTTAATTATTATATAAAACATATCTTCATTCTTTCCATTTTGTGTAGAAATGATAACATCATTTGTGGACATGTGGACTACCGCCTCCTCAAAGCAATGTGATACGTTCACACATGACATGGAATGTATTAAAGATGTTTTTAATTAAAAATATGTGATATAAATTACATATATATTATATTAATGAAATAATTAATTTTATGGTAATATAATATATCATTTTCTTTATTTCCCATTTCACACACTAAAAAAGGTGATAACGTCATTTGTGGACGTGTGGACTACCGCCTCCTCGACACGGCGTGATTCCCTTTACATCAATAGAATTATATATATAATTATATATAATTAAATAATATGGTATTAATAATATAATTATCATTCTATAATTATATAATGTTACTTACCTTCTTTCAATAATGATCATTGAAAAAGAGGAACATTACTCATGCATATGTACGACTTACCATCTACATAACTATAATGTTTGTTCATTTTTCAAAATTATATTTGATTATTGGGTTTAAAACTATAATTTATTTATAAATATGATAATTATTTCATGATTATTATTCTATATATATTTATATAATGACCCATTTTACTATAGTTGACTTACCAAAGTCATTTTTGACATATAAACCAAATATGGTCAAAACACCCGATGTAAACTTAATTATTTAAGTAGTTGTTTAAAACATTTTAACAAGGTAAATAAAACTAATGATAAAAAATTAATAATTTTCTTAATCATATAAATAATTAACATAAGTTTATTATTAAAGAATATAAAGACACACATGACAAGTTAAATTCAAGGTAAGATATTTCATATCAATTTATATTCCATTGAGACTTATTTGTTATTAGGAAAATATTCACTTTAATGTGGTGTATATACGGAACATTGACATGTTATATCATTAATATCATTATTCTCATGATATTCTAAATTTAATTTAATGTTATTACTTCATGAGGATTATGATTCAAATGTTTCAAAGTGGTATGCGACACATTGGAATGTTTACAAATTATTTTCCTCAAGAAATATTTAATGGCCATTCAATGGTATTTCCATTAATCAACATAAAAAACCCTAGTTGTTACTTATCCTCCACTAGGGAATTATTGGTAAATTAGTATTATTTATTCAATATAGATATTTGATAAGTAACATAGTTTATTAATAAAATATATTACTTGATATATGAGGAATGATTTGAATAAGTACAACATGGGTGGGACCTGATTATAGATAGCCCCTTGATGCATTTGTAGTCTCATGAGATGAATAAACTAGGAAAATCAGATGGTTTTTTACCCTATATGTTATAAAACATCTTTTTAATAGTATTAACTATAAAGGCAACATCTAACTAGGAAACATGACAACAAATAATTAAGAATCCCCTTAATTCAAACTTATTTATTATTTATCCATGAGATTTTTTCTTTAACATTATCAACAGATTCTTTTCATTATTAGTTTATTGATTAAATAACAAGTGTTTTAGTTATTTAACTTTAGATACTGATCATGCCTTTTATATATTTTTAGATGGAACATGTTTTCAATTATTTAACTTTATATATTGATCATTCTTAGTGATTAGTTATTATTTCCATTGTACACTTACCCTTACTGAGAATTTGAGCCCACCCTTAAGTTTGTTTCCTTTCCCTAGGTTATAAAGAAAAAATCTTTGAATATGATTTTAAGGATGTTGTTTATTTCATTTTATTATGTATAATATTTTATTTTCTATTTCTTAATATAATATGGGTATCATGTGTGTAATCTAGTTTTCTAAATCTGCTAAACTGATAGATCCTTCAGGATTTGATTCATTATAATCATAACAATGTAATAAAATAATGAACAAACTTTGGGATTCTAGGGTCAAGGAATTATATTTTGTATAAAAGAATGTTTAGCAGTACCATGGAAGCTATATTTTGAAAAATATATTAGAGAACACAACCCTATGATAGACTTTGAGGATAAGTATAGAAGAACATCCTAGAATTTTGGTAAGGTAGAGATTATATGGGACTTTCTAGAAATAAATCTCTATCTGGATACTACTAGTGGAAGTGGTTTGGGTATAGATGAAATTAGGAGTAAAAAATCCAACAAGGTGTGTCAGGCTTGACTTGAGCATAACCTGGTATATGACAATGAGCCCTAAAATGCACCTAGTTTGAAACTCCCAGGAGATACACTTAGGATAATTCAAAATTTCATTACAAACCATTATATAGGATTTGAAAGTAATTATATCCCAAAAGAAACCAAGTTTATGATTATAATATTAGCTATGCATAAAGTTTTCAATTTATGGTAAGTGTTAAACTATATTTAAAATTACAAATAGTTCATAATTTTATGTGTTAATCTTGTATATTCCATTGTTTAGAAATGGAACCTGAAAGTAAGAAGTGTATAAATACTCATGGAAAATGTAGAGGTTTCCCCACTATGAAATCTGATATATCTAGTATTGGAACTGGGAAATTTATGTATATACTAGGGAATCTTAATCAGGTTATGACAAATAACCTTTCATGAATGGATCAACCTGCTCCAAAATGAGAATCACCTATTCATATCTCTTTATGTGACATGGTCCCTCATCATTTTGTGGGACTAGTAATCCAATTATATCTGAGCAATGAATTAAGTATCTGGAGAAGATATTTACATCCTTGGGATTTAGTGAAATGGAAAAGGTTACACTTGAAATTTATTGTCTCAACAGTGACGTTGATCAATGATGGTCCATGATCTAGAATACTAGGGAGGAAGATGTTATAGAACTCATGGATTGGAATTATTTTAAGGAAAAATTCATTTAAAAATGTTTCCCTCATGTGGAAAAAATGATATGAAAAGAAAGTTCCTTAGTTTAAAGAAAAAGGAGGAAAAAAGTTTTGTTAAGTATAAAGCTACGTTTATAAGATTAGCAAGGTATGCTAAAAATTTCATATGTAAAATGAAATGAAAGATTGATAACTTATTTGAAAGACTTAAGAAAAGTCTCTGAAGGGAACTATCCTCTCAAATTTTTCTTCATATGGTTAAATAGTTTTATGTGTTATCAAGATAGTGAAATAATTCTAAAATTCTTATAGATTCAAATGGAATCAACTGAAAAAGATAAAGTAAGATAAAGTAAGAGATAAAGAGAATAAGGGAAATAAGGATAACCCCACATGTGATAATCATGGAAAGAATCACCCCGGTAAATACTTAAATGGAGTCAGAGTTTTTTATAAGTGTAGAGAAAAGGTTCACTAGGAAAAATAATGCAAAGGCAAGAAGGAAAATGATACTATTCAGTGTTAAAATTTCAAGGATCTGGGGAACTATGTAAAAAAATTCCCCATGCATCAAAGGAATATAAATCTAAAGAAGTTATGGGATCAAGGTTAAACATATATTATGGACACAACCAAATTGGAATGATTATTGTACTTATATATTTGGATTGAAGAAATATGTTGTAAAAGTATCTTATTGATGATTTTATCACCATATGAATTATGAAATATATATATATATATTGTAATACTATACTTTTTTTGAATATTTGAGATCATATGTCGAACGATACCAAGAAATTCGATTTAGTAGCAAGTCAAACTTTTTATAAAGTATATGGTTGAGAGAAATATAATCCTTAATATTTTCCTAATTTTAGTACAATGTTTTTTTAATAAAGAAATGATTGATTTGGATAAGTTATGACTGCCTGAGAACTGATGAATGATTTGTCTAAAAAGTGGTTTATGCAATCATTGATGGATTTTACAACACTTTTGGATTTAATTAATATATCAAATAACATGTGTTTTACTTAATTAAAAAGGAAGCATGAATGTTTTCAATAAGGTTTTATGGTAATCCAAGTTATTACAATATTTCAAGATAATACATGATGAAGGTATTCACATGTTTGTAATGTGACAGTTTAGAGCTGGTTTATATTGATTAAAGGATAAAGATAAGTTCATTTTTGAAATCCATTGACCTTATTTCTAAATTATTAGATCATAATATTTTGTAAAAGTTAACATTTTATGAAATTGTTTAATTTTAACTTTGTATCTGGTTTTTGATATTGATATATTACTTCACTATATGAATCATCTTGTGGTAAGAGATGAAGTAGAAATAGTTCAAGGAACAATCAAAGTAAAAGTCTATGTTTATAAAAACATATATTTACTTACATTCTCATAGAGTGAAATAATTTATCAACTCTAAGAAAAGGGTATCAAAACAAAAATGTTTCCCTATTATCATCATTTTTGATGATATCAATGACCTTTATTCACACCTTTGTTTTATGTCTTTGTGGTCAATAACTTTCTCAGAAACATGTTGTCTATCACTATCCATCAAAACATGATAGTTACATTTATCTTCCATATCCATGTTTTAACCAATATCCTCATATTAGAAATAATATTTTTTCGTGTTGAAAACCACATTTCATTTTCCCTATTATGAAGAAGATGTGTTATTAAACCTATTTATGATGTGGGGTTTTCAACAACAATATTTTAAAATATCAAACCCTCGATTACTGAGATCAAGTTTAAATTGTGAGGATGAAATTTAATTAAGGGGGGGAGAATGCAACACCCAAATATATTAAAATATTTTCATTTTAGAATAAAATTATTTTTTTTCTAACTTGATTTATATGCAACACTATGGCATAGTTACACTACACACAACAATGAGTTTTCTTGTATTACACGCAAGACCAAGTTTTACTGCCTTCTAATGGTACACCTATTTTAAAACTAAAACTTGAAACATTTATAAATTTTGTTTTTAAAAATATTTTTTTTGAATTTATAATGTAAAAATTATCTTATGGTTAATTTTTGGTATTTTTCTAAGAAGTTTCATTTTTTGAAGAATAGTGAAAAATACTAGTTAAAAAAAGCCTTTTCATTTAAATAATTATTAACGTTAAATTATATTTTAAAATGGGGTTTAAAGTCAAAATATATCAATTATACATATATTAATCCAATTTAGGTCATTAGAATAATTTTTATATTGAATTTAGATATAAAAGATTAATGAACTATTGAAAATTTTTACTTTAAAAACTCATTTTCTCATTGCGACTGTGGGGTTAGAAAGAAATATAATTTGGAAACTTATATGAATTGAATTAAGAAAAAAAAATATGGTTGTAATAAGTATAATAATTATAGTCAAATAAGGTAAACATAGTTTTTGTCCAAAAATACTAGCGAAAGTAATTAATATTAATTATAGCGATTACGGTAAAATTATGCTTAACAAGGGTCTAATCCTTAAACATAAGGGTCAAAATGACCTATAAACTTATCTAAAGGCCATTTTTTTTAAAATAGGTCCACCATATTCCCTCTTTGTTCTAATTTTATGAGTTATTTGGACACATGTTCATAAAATCTCCCTATATGATAAGTTAAGTAAGGAAAAAGACCCAAAAGAACCTTCCTTACCTTTAACAGTTATAAAATATTGAGACATGAAAAGGACAACATATTTTCGGTTATACACATTATTTTACAATATAAATTATTTTTTATAGTAATTAATTATCATAAATTTTTAGTTATGAATTTGTTACATTAAACACTTAACAAATGCTAACACATGGACTATTTAGTTAATAATTAAAAAAAATATATGATGCTAAATAAAATAAAAGTAATGTAAATTTAATGAATCATCGTGTTCAATTATTTTTTAGATGAATATACCATGTTACACATATATAAACTTAATATATTTTAATTCCATAATTTTATTGATATTTTTAGATTTAAATTAAGTAAATAATGTCAAAATTGAAATTAATGATATTTTATAATATATCATATTTTATTTTAAAAAGAATTAAAATTACTAAAAAACCAATCTTCTTACAATTGATTTATAAATGACAATAAATATAAAATATGGTATATTTATGGTCTAATTGATCTTTTATAATTAACATATTGACCCATAGATAATAAAAACATTGTTAGCATGGTCTAGGTTAAATTAATGTTTTTGCGCGTTACATGCACTTATTTTAAAATTAATTTCCTAAAAAATGGATTTTTTATTTTTTAAATTAGATATAATATTTATAATTAATTATGAATATATTTTCTAATAAATATTTCCTTAATTTAGTCTTAATTGTTAAGTTTCATAGGTTAGAAAAATTGTTACCTAAATGAAATACTAAAATGAAAAATATAAGAAAACTTAAAGGTGAAGGACAAAAATTAAAAAAATGAACTTATTTTTATGTGGTGGAGATTTTTATCAATGATGAATTCAATTTAATCAAATATTTTTCCATTTTTTAAAAATATGATGTCAGGTATACCTCTAAATAGTGCACACCTTTTGGTATTTATAAGAATGCCACTCCCCTACAGTATAAAAAGAAATTCACTCTTCCCATTCCTCAAACCTCTCATGAAACTTTTTATCATCCAAATTCTACCCAAATAGTCTCCCAACATCCCTCCCCTCAACCTAGAGTCCTCACTTTAGTCATAAATCTATGAAATCAATCCCCTTTGTGGATACTAAGAGGCGTTACCCAAAGAAGAGGTAACATCCTTCCAGAAGATCTTTTGCTTTATTTTTCTTCTCCACCCCTAAAGTCTTATTATTTCATGATTATATAATAATTAAAATATCCTCAATATACTGAGATGTTTTTATTAAAAAAATTATATCTAAACTTATACAAACTTCCATCTAATGGGTACCTAACTTACTGTTTGTGTGTACAAATGACTTCCGCCTCACGAAATGATGATTGTTCGTTTTTTCCTTTACCACGTATTGTTGGAATCACCTATTTTGATAATCCCAAATCATGTTTAATTTATATAATTCATCTTGTTTCTCCTTTAGGATAATTGTTTATGTGAAAATAATTCTTACGTCAAAGTAATACCTATGTACTATTAATCTCACTACTCTCATTTTAAGCTTACAGTTTAGAATTTATCTAAGTACAAGGTCACCGATACAAGGTCACAGATACAAGGTCACATATACAAGGTCACCGATAAAAGGTCACCGATACAAGGTCACTGATACAAGGTCACCGATACAAGGTCACTGATACAAGGTCACAGATACAAGGTCACATATACAAGGTCACCGATACAAGGTCACTGATACAAGGTCACCGATACAAGGTCACAGATACAAAGGTCACTAATGCAAGCCTACTGTTGATGGTTACCGCTAAAGGTTACCGATGGAAGGTTACAGTTAGAGGTTGCCGATGTGAACCTACGATTGAATCCTACTGATGTGAAGGCTACCATTACAAGTCTATCATACTCTTCTACTCCATACCTTGTCAAATTATTATGATTATTCTAACGGTCATATTTTCTAAATTTAATGATTTTTACTTAATTAATGCTTTTTGTAGACATACCAGGAGACCATATCTTGACAGTATGAGGTATGAGAAAGATTACACATGATGCACTTACTCCTACTATCCAACCTCAAATATGAAAGAAAAGACCGAGGAAGAACGATATATAGAGGCACATAGAAAAACAATAAATGAAAGTCCAGAAGTTAAATGCATGAGGAAGAAATTACTGAAGAACAAGAAATAACCATTCGATCACCTTCACTGCAAACTCCAAGAACTTCATGAAGATCATTTCAGGAAAACAACTTGAGGCTACCTTCTGTGTCTCATAAATTTTCAATCAACTCAAGAAGAAAAACACTCAATTCCTGAAAGCAAGTACCTCGAGTTGCGACACTCTGTTTTGTAGACAAATTCGAGAGATAGACTCAAATTTTAAATTCTTCACTCCAAGGAGTCAAAATCTGAACACCTAACACACAACGCTTTCTAAACTCAATCTTATAGTCTTAGATATATTATGTTCTTTCATTTTACATTTCTAAGAGGTATGTGTGTCTGTCTGTGTCACACACTGTCTCCTGTGCTAGAACTGGTGGATATTGAATATCCTTACATCAAACCTCACTTACATATTCTTCCCACATAAAACTGTGAAAGAGATCGTGTGAGTTCTGTATTGTTTGTCTTTACCATGAATAATAGTGGGAGAGGGTGTGAACCCTAGACAGTTTTTGAAAACTGTTTTAAAGCTTGATATAGGCTCTGTATCAAGTTTATTGCTAATATAAACTTCTTGTTGGTAGGTGATCACCAAGTGGATAGGATTAAGTCTCAGATTGAGACTGAACCTCTTGTTTTAATTCACTGTGCACTATATTTTGTTATACTATGTTTTATCTATTTTTCTGCTTCTTATATTTTCTAAAACATAAAACTATTTTTCATTTACTTTGATAGTTAGTTTTGGTTAGTGTGTGTATTTGTTTAATTTATTAAACTTGTTTCAAAAGTCAAATAGGTGTTTTACACTGATTCAACTGAGGATTAATCACCTTTTAAGAAACCTGTTGACCAACTAAACATTTACATCTCTACTGCCTTAATTAACTGGGCCATTTTAAAATTAGGGGATCCTTTTAAAATAAGGTTTTAACAGAAATTTTAAGTAGGAACTCAATTCTCCCCCCGCCCTCTTTAGATTCCACTCCGACCAACATTTGGTAACAGAGTTTTTAATTTTTTTCTTCATTATTTATACCATCTAAACTATTAGTGAAAGGTTTCAAATTATTCTCAAATGTGATTTTATTTATATCTTAAAGATCTTAAAATTTATGTCATATCTAAATTTTCAATTCTTTAAATTCTAATTAACAATGGATAATAGAGTTGAGGGTGCTTCTACTAACATGCCAAATTTCTTTAATGGTAATAACTATGCTCAGTTGAAATTAAAAATGAAAATTTATCTAGAGAGCATGGGACCTGAAATATGGGACACAATTGAAAAACAACATATATTTCCTGCTAATACTAGGGACACATGGTCTCAGTTTAATAAAGCCACATATAACAATAACTGTAAATCAATGAGTGATTTTTATTGTTCTCTAGGTGATGAAGAATTCAGAAGAATATCTACATGTAAAACTGCTTATGAAATTTGGGATACTCTAGCCATTTCCCATGAGAGAACGACCAATGTTAAAGAAATGATATTAAATACTTATACTATTAAGTATGATAATTTTAAAATGAAGCCTGATGAACCTATCTCTAAAATGTATCTCATTTTCAATGAAATAGTGAATACCATGAGCCTACTTGGGAAACCAGTGGACAACAAGGACCAGATTATGAGATTACTTAGATGCCTACCTGACAGATGGAGAGGAACTTCTATCTCTATCCGAGAATTTTGTGACATAGGAAAACTACCAGTGAAGGAACTAATTGGAATGCTTATGATGTATGGAGAAGAACGTAAGGTGAATCAAGAAGTATATGAAGAACCAGGGAATAAATATACAGCATTCAAGACTGCTACCTCAAAGAACAAGGATAAAGAAAAAGTTCAAGCTCTTGTAGACACTTCCACAAGTGAAGACTCTGACTCTGATAGTGATTATGAAATGACTCATCTTGAAAGGAGATGCAATAAGTTCTATAGAAAGGAAAATTTCTTTAGAAAATCAAACTACAAAGGATATTTTTATAATAAAGGACAGTGGAAAAAGGATAGAAAATGGAATAACAATCAAAATGAGATAGTCTGCTATGAGTGTAAATGAAGAGGCCATGTGAAGGCTGATTGACCCAAGCTTACATTTAACAAGAATATATGAAGACAAGGGAAGGTGTTATAAAAGGGTTATGGAAGCTACTTGGAGTGCCTCAGAAGACAGCTCAAGTGGATCTGACACTTCTAATAGTGACAAGAACAAACATGCAAATCTGTGTTTCATGACAAAAACATCCGAGGTAACACCCAATTATTCTATACATAATACTTACTATTTTGGGAATGAAGGTGAATCAAACAATGATGAAAATATGACTAAGGATAAACTATTTTAATATCGTGGAATTCTTGATGATACCTTTAAAGAACTCAAGGATAAATATAAACTGTTAAAAAGATAACATGATTTAAATTTTAATTACAAATCGAATCTAGATATTGAGAAAGTAAAATGTGCTCAGCTATTAAAAGAAACTACTAAACTTAAATTATCAAATGAGAAATTAAAAAGGGATTTGGAAAAGTTTACTGCTGTTAGAGAGAACTTGACTCAGTTTCTAGGAAAACAAATTGCCCCAAAATACACAACTGGTCTAGGATATCATCCAAGAGGAGAAAAATTATTAAAACAAAATTTATGTGAAAATCTGGACAGTTCACTGCTAGTTCCAGTTATGGACCATCGTTTGAAATACAATTTTACAAAGTAATTAACAAAGTCCTAATGTCTCAAAATATATCTATTGATTATAGGAAATCTTTAAAACAAATATGGGTTCCTGAATTTCTACTTTCTAATCTCTCTGGACCCAAGAAAATCTGGGAACCAAAGTTACCCCATGCTTAATATGTCTTGCAGGGAAATTCCTTAAAGAGTTCCTGTAAAACCTTATGGTACTTGGAAATTATATGTTCAAGACATATGATAGGATACTATTCTTTCTTTAAGAGTCTAATAAAATTTTTTGGTGGACATGTCACCTTTGGTGATAATGCTAAAGGAAAAATCATCATCTTAGGCCAGATTGGTAACCCTAATACAATATTCATTTCCAAAGTACTTTTTGTTGATGGATTAAAGTACAATTTACATAGTATCTCTCAGTTGTGTGATGATGGTTTTAATTTCAGGTCTGAAAATGATTCATGTAATATTTTTTATTCTAAAAATGATTTAGTTTTCACTTCCTATAGAAATGAAATTGCATATGTTGTTGATTTAAATTCCTTATCCAAGTAAAATGTTTCTTGATTATGCTTTTCATAAGGAATATTGGTTATGAAAAAAAAGATTAGGACACTACAATGTACACTCTGTTAGGAAACTATGTAAGAAAGGTTTAGTTAGAGACTTACCTAAATTGGAATTCCCACTTGAAAAAGTGTGTAATCCATGTCAAAAGGGAAAACAAAACAAAGTTTCCTTCAAACTAAAGAAATAATTCTCTACTTATCAACCACTCAAGTTGGTTCACATGGATTTTTTTGTACCGTCAAGAGTTTCAAGTTTAAATGTGAAGCAATATGTTTATGTTCTTATAGATGATTTTTTTAGGTACACATGGGTATAATTTCTGGATTACAAAACTGAATCTTTTTCTTATTATATCAAATACTTCATGTCTGTAGAAAATCATAGTGGACTTAGAATTAAGACCTTGAGAAGTGATCATGGCTGTGAGTTTGAAAATCAGGATTTTGAATCTTATTGCTCACAAAATGGATATAGTCACAATTTATCTGCTCCTAGAACACCTCAACAGAATAGAGTCGTGGAAAGAAGAAATAGGACCCTTCAAGAGATTGTTAGGACAATGCTCAATGAATATGATTTTCGAATTTATTTTTTGGATGAGGCTGAAAATACAACTTGTTATATCATTAATAGAGTTTTAATTAGACCTCTTCTTAAGAAAACCCTTTATGAACTTTGGAATAATATGAAGCCTAAGGTTAATTACTTTAAAGTTTTTGGTTTCAAAGTATTTATCCTTAACACTAAGGAGAATCTTGAAAAGTTAGCCTCCAAAAGTGATGAGGGAATTTTCCTAGTTTACTCAATCTCGAGTAAAGCCTATAAAGTATTCAATAAGAAATAAAAATGTGTGAAAGAATCAGTTCATGTCAAATTTGATGAGACTGATCCACATGAATCTAAAACCACACTTGAGTATCTTGAGAAAGATATGTCAATTCTAGACCTTAATGATAAATATAGTGAACCCCTGTAAAAGTAACCAGTTCTGAGAATCTTATAGAATCCACACCTGTTGAGTCTGAACCAATAGACAACCTTCAAGAATCTAGTTTGACCCTTTATAGAGGCATTAAGACTCTTAAGAATCATCCTTTAGATTCTGTATTTGGTTATTTAAATAGAGGTATACAAACTAGAGCTTCTCTTTGAAACCAGTTTGAACATCAAGATTTTCATTCACAGCATGAAACCAAAAATATTAATGATGCAATCAGTGATGAATTTTGGGTGATACCTTTGCAAGAATAATTGAATCAGTTTGAAAGAAAAAATGTTTGGGAATTAATAGACATACCTAAAGAAACTTTGACCATATGCACTAAATGGGTATTTAGGAACAAATTTGATGAGTATGGAAATATAGTTAGAAACAAAGCTAGGTTAGTTGCACAAGGGTATAGTTAAGAGGAAGGAATAGACTATAAGGAAACCTTTTCTCCCGCAGCTAGAGTATAATCCATTAGGATACTACTTGCTTATGCAGCTCATATGAATTTCAAAATTTTTCAAATGGATGTCAAAATTTCATTTTTAAATGGGTATATAGTTGAAGATGTATTTGTTGAACAACCTCTTAGTTTTACAAATCCCCATTTTTCAAATCATCTCTTCAAACATTCTAAAGATTTATATGGTATCAAACAAGCTCCAAGGGCTTGGTATGAGAGACTTAGTTCTTTTCTTATTTCAAAAGGTTTTACTAAAGGAATAGCGGATCCTACTCTTTTTATTAAAAAGATTTCCAAAGATGTTTTAATAGTACAGATTTATATAGATGACATTATTTTTGGATCCTATAACAATTATTTATGCACTGATTTTTAAAAAATTATGCAAGATGAATTCGAAATGAGTTTAATGGGGGAACTTAATTTTTTCCTTGGATTTCAAATTTTTCAACATTAAAATGGTATTTTTTTAAATCAATGTTAATATACTAAGGATCTTTTGAAATGTTTTGGTTTGGATAGTAATAAAGGTAGTGATACACCTATGAGTACCACTTGTAAGTTTGATGCTAATGAAACTGGTAAACCAGTGGATCAATCAAATTACGAAAGTTTTATTGGGAGTCTGCTATACCTTTCTGCTAGCAGATTAGATATTATGTTCAGTGTCTGCATGTGTGCCCATTTTCAAGCCAATCCTAAAGAGTCTCATTTAACTGCTGTTAAAATGATTTTTAAATATCTCTAGTATACTAAAAACTTAGGATTGTTTTATCCAAGAGGACAATCATTTGATCTAATGAGTTATTTAGATGCTGATTTTTCTGGTTGCAAGTTATACAAAAAGAGAACCTCTGGAACATGTCACATTTTAGGCAAGTCACTAGTGTCATGGTGTAGTAAGAAACAAAATTCTGTTGCATTATCTACTACCGAAGATGAATATATAGCTACTGGTAGTTGTTGTGCTCAAATTCTGTGGATGAAACACACTTTACTAGACTGTGGATATCAATTCAAATATGTCTCAATAAAGTGTGATAAAACAAGTTATATTAACATCTCTAAAAATCCAGTATCTCATGCTTGGACAAAGCACATTAATGTGATACATCACTTTTTGATAGATCATTATCAAAAGGGTGATATCACTCTTGAATTCATTGGAACTAAACACCAATTGGCTGATATAGTCACAAAGCCTTTGAATTCTGGGAGATTAAACTACATCAAACATGAGACAAGAATGATAAACTGTTAAGGTTTGAAACCTCACAGTTAGGACCTCACCATTGGATCTTACCGATAGGACCTCACCGTTGGACCTTACCAATATGACCTTACCGATAGAAACTCACCATTGGACCTTACCGATAGGACCTCACCGTTGGACCTTACTATTATGAACTCATCATTTGGACCTTACCGATAATACCTCACCGTTAGGAGCTTACCGATGATGTCTTACCGATAGTCGACTTAAGTCTGGGACTTTAGCATTTTTCTACTGGAATTTGAAACGTTTTTAGTATTATTTATTTTCTTTACTTGAGTTGTTTTTAGATCCCTAAATGATAAAATTAAAACACATACCACATCTTTATCCACATCAAAACCTCTCCCGAATCTTTTTCTCCTGAACCTAAAACCTCTACTAAAACCCTCGAACTGCTCCAGATTGATGGCTAGATTGAAGAGGCCGCTAGTCAGTGATGAAGAGGATGTGCCAAATCATAATAGACCAAGATCTGAGTCTAGTGGTGGAATCCAGAATGTGGAAAAGGTTCCTAAAGTACATTTATCGAAGAGGCAAATAGTTATTGAGAATGATCTTAGCTCGTAATGGCTTCTGACGAGCCAGTCATTAGTGCTGAAGGAACTTGAAGCTCAAGGTTGAGTCGAGTGATATGAAAACAATAATAGACCTTATTATCCAAAGCTTGTGAAGGAGTTTTATGAATATCTAAGATTTGAGTAGTCTGAGAATGAGAACTAGATGAATTCCAATGTAAATGGAGTAAGTGTGAGCTTCTCCTCTGCTGAATGGGATGAATGTTTGAGAGTACCCCATAAAGGGATTTTTGACTATTACTCAAAAGTGGTGCCTCCCACTACTGAGTTATTTTGTCATGAAGAAGCTCTGGCTGAATTGACAGGGAGTGGGATCCCTAGAATAGTTATTGCTGCTGAGATAGAAGGAGAATATAACCCACTGTTTATGGTTTTCCAACATGTTTTGAGTCCCAAGAGAGGGGACTTTTCAACTTGAAAGTTTCAGGATATTTTTCTCTTGTATCTATTGAAGAATGAAATGAAGATCAACTTATGTAGGCTATTAATGATTCAACTAGAAGATATGGCCAAGCCGAGTTTCAAATCTAATGCCTTATTTCATGCTAAGTTTATATCCCATATGTTGAAAGTGAAAGAAGTTGGTGGAGCTAAGGAGGAAACTGTTGTTGTGGGGTATAACCATTGCATCACCAAAGTGATTAGAAAGTTGATTAAGATCAACTAGAATCCATGGATGAGGAGATGGGTGAATGATGATGCTAAGGTATATGTAGAGTTTAACCCTATGGATCATCCTACTAGACCTAAGAATAAGAGATACCCTGGTCTTTAGCGTGATGAAGTTGAGCCTGCCTATTCAGATGAAGAAGGAGAAGAAGTTGCTGTTGTGCAAGAAAGAGAGGATTCTCCTATATATGATAGGAGTGATCTGAAACTTCCCTCCAATCCTCATACCAGTACTGTATCCTTTGGTGTTCCCATTCCACCAAAAAGGATACCTAGAAGGGAGACTGTCCTAAGGAACAGTGATGAGGAAACTAGTGAAGAAGAAGGGGCTAAAAATTTCGTAAGAGACATTAGAGATACCTCTGATGAGGATGAGGAATCTGAGTCAAGTCATGATGACTATGAAATAGCTACTACTGAAAGTGAAGAGGAATTTCTAAGTCTTAGTCCTCTATAGAGGACTGTACAAAAGATCCTGGATTTGTGGTGTTAGGTTTAGATTATGGAGATTCTGAAGATAACCAGCCTACTAGAAGTCCTCCAATTCCTACTATTTCAGAAACTACTATTGTGCAGCCAGTAGTACTTCTGCCTTGAGACTATGTGAAGAAGGAATATTTGGAATCAATAAAGTTAGATTTGAGGAGCCAAATTGATGTGATATTGGTTTGTTTAGAGAGGGATATGAATCAAGATCAAGAAACTGTCACTTCTATAGTGGAAATGCTAGTTTCTACCTCTCACTCAGCTATGTTACATGACGTCAAGGTATGTCAGGATCAAGTACAAGCATTGGAAGATTCTATGGAATCAGTGAAGCAGTCTATTGCCAGCGTAGATGCATATATGGATTTAAGAGATCATATGGATAGAGATATCAGGTATATCAAGAGTGTGGTTCAGAAGTTTGTAACTCTGTTTGAGGACTTCAAGAAGTCTATGGAAAAACATGTCGAAGGCCAATATGATTATGTGAAAAGGCTCATAAGTGGGCTGAAAAAATATTTCAAGGAGGAAGTGGATTTCTATTTGGAACCACTAGGTGCATCTGCTTCCACTTCAGTATCTCCTCCAGTTGATATAGAGGCTTTCAGATCTATTGTTAGAGAATAAGTAGAAAGATTCTCTAGTACCAATACCCAGGTCCCTCAATCTGTGACTCAAGTCATTTTCATTACCAGGAATATTCATAAGCTTGTGGGAGATTATTTAAGGGAAGCTTCTCAAGATCAGAAGGCCATAAAGGATCAAGTTGACTTTTGTTACAAAAGGGTATATACTAAGAATCAGATGGATGGTCACTTCAAGTTGTTGTTGGAGAACTTAAAGATTCCACCTATCACTCAGGCCTTTAAGGATCAGGTTATCAAGATCAGGGAATTGACTCCTACATTAGAGAAATTTATGGAGAATACAGATGATTTTATCTCTGCCATGGAAAGAGGAGGCAATATCATTATGGATTTCAGGAATCTTCTGTTACCCTTTCTCGATGTGGACTGCACTCCCATCATTGTTCCTCCTGCTTTTCCTTCTACCTCAGTTGCTTCAGGTTCCACCAGTGCTGCTCCTTTGATGACTCGTGCTCAAGCTATCACAAGATTGACTCCCACGATTCCTCGGAGATCTACTCACTATAGGTCTATTGATTCCTCTTTGGATTCTCCTCCTACACTACCCACTTCCATCTCACAGCCTATTCCTTCACCTTCAGCACCTGACTCCTCAGCTTCCAAAGCCAAAGCTCCAATGGAAATATCTGATGTGGATTGAGTGTGAACTGTCTTAGCTAATACGGATCAATGTATTTCTTTTTGTATATTGAACTCTTGTTTTATTAATACAAACCCTATCTTCTATCTCTTTTTATTATGTATACTTTTTGTTAATCACAAAGGGGAAGAAGTGTTCTATCATTGATTTATATGTTCTGACTTCAATTTAATTTAATTTTAATGATTTACTGTTATGTGTATGAAAACATCACTAATGGAATTAGAAGATGTGTTTAACCTTGATTTAACAATTCAATGACATAATTTGTGATTATCAAAAAGGGGGATATTTTTGGACTCACCTATTTTGATAATCCCAAATCATGTTTCATTTATATAAAGAATCATGTTTCTTCAATAGGACAATAATTTATGTGAAAATCATGCTTATCTGAAAGGAATACCTATGTACTGTTAATCTTCATACTCTCATTTTAATCTTATAGTTCAGAATTTATCTATGTACAAGGTCACTGATACAAGGTCACAGATACAAGGTCACATATACAGGGTCATTGATACAAAGTCACCGATACAAGGTAACTAATACAAGGTCACATATACAAGGTCACTGATACAAGGTCACTGATACAAGGTCACCGATACAAGGTCACTGATACAAGGCCACCAATACAAAGGTCACCGATACAAGCCTACTATTGAAGGATACCGATGGAAGGTTACAGTTGGAGGTTGCTGATGTGAACCTACTGTTGAATCCTATCAATGTAAAGGCTACCATTACCAGTATACCATAATCTTCTATTACATAATTTGTCAAATTCTTATGATTATTCTAACGGGAATATTTACTATCTTCAATGCTTCTGACTAAATTAATGATTTTTGTAGACACATCAGGAGACCATATCTTGACAGTACGATGTACGAGAAAGATTTCACGTAATTCACTTACTCTTATTCTCGGACCTCAAATAAGAAGGAAAAGACCGAGGAAGAAAGATATATAGAGGCATAGAGAAAAATGAGAAATGCAAGTCCAGAAGTTAAATTCATGAAGAAGAAATTACCGACTGAAAATTAATTTTTTTATTAAGATAACCCCTTTTAAAGGGTGAGGGGGAACCCAACATGACTTAAATGACATAAAATACAACCAAGACTCACATTCCAAAGTCCCAAGGACAAAAAAAGTCTAATTCAGGCTGCAAAGAATGGCCCCTCCCCAGCAATAAAACATTAAGATCAGCTTCCACCATATCATCGTTGCTCGGCTAGCTGTCCCATGCAAGAATGCATGGGCCTGGTACTGATGGCGAATGTCATACCCTCTCAAACTTCCAATTTCATATAACAGTGATCATATGAAAGCTCCCTGCTCTAAACCTCTTATGGGACCATCCCTTCTAGATGAACTGAATGCAATGTCCCATGGACTACAAACCAAGAGCCACAATTCAAACCGACCAACACAAAAACTAGTCCATGGAACCACAAAATCATCACCCACACGCTACAAAACACAAACCAATCGTTCCTCCATCATGAACCTTCACACTTGAAATGTCCCAAAAAACCACAAACCAACCCAAACAAATACCCCGTTCACCAATCATCTCCAAATACCAGAAAATAAATAAATAAAAACCCACTGATTCACTCCAACAACCAAATCAACCAAAATAGATCATGACCCATCGGATCAACCAAAACACATGTAAAATCCACTCCTAAAAACAAAGGCAATAAAACAGAGTTCAAGAAATTGTCACCAAGAAGCTGACCACCCGAATGCCATGCTCGCCGGAATCCGCCGAAAAATAGAAACCAAAACCTGTAGCCGCCATCCCTGCTCACAGAGACCAGAAATAACCACCTAACGCTAATCCAGGAGATGAGGAAGCAACCCTCAGACGCGGAAGCAAGACCTCAGCCACTAGACCATCACCGCGCCGTCAATGAAGTCCCTCTCCAGTGAAGGTGGAGTGAGGTAATAAGAAGGCTGGAAATGATGAGGTGCATAGACGGCCGAGTCCAGGAGGTCACGACGCTGCCACAGAATGATGAAACTACCACCACAGATTCACTGAGAAATCGTCGAGGATGGGAGCTGGACCGACCTGAGGCGGAACGGGGCAGTGACGGCAGGGGAACCCTAGCAGAGGGGTTCCCCATATGGGCTCATAGGAAGAAATTACTGAGGAACAAGGAAGAACCATTTGAAAACCTTCACTGCAAACCCTAAGAACTTCAAGAAGATCATTTGAGGAAAACAACTTGAGGATTCCTTCTATGTCTCATAAACTTTCAATCAAATCAATAAGAAGAACACTCAATTTCTGAAAGCTAGTACATGGAGTTTTGACACTCTGTTTTGGAGACACCTTCGAGAGATAGACTCAAAAATCAAATTCTTCACTCCAATGAGTCAAAATTTGAACTGTTAACACACATATATTTCTAAACTCAATCTTATAGTCTTATCTCTATTGTGTTCTTTCATTTTACATTTCGGAGAAGTTTTTGTGTATATCTGTTTCACACACTGCCTCCTGTTTGAGAACTGGAGGATATTGAATATCCTTATATCAAATATCACTTACATTTTGTTCCCACATAAAACTGTGGAAGAGACTGTGTGTGGTTTGTATTGTTTGTATTTCCAACGAAGAACATAGGTAGAGGGTGTGAACCCTGGATATTTTGCGAAAACTTTTTTAAAGCCCGATACAGGCTGTGTATCAAGTTTATTGCAAATATAAACTGCTTGGTGGCAGGTGATCACCAAGCGGAGAGGATTAAGTCTTGGCTTGAGACTGAACCTCTTGTTTTAATTCACTGTGCACTATATTTTTTTATACTCTTTTTTATCTATTTTTCTGCTGCTTATATTTTCTAAAATATAAAACTATTTTTCTTTTACGTTGATTTTTAGTTTTTGTTAGTGTGTGTATTTTTTTAATTTAGTAAACTTGTTTCAAAAGTCAATTAGGTGTTTTACAGTGATTCAACAAAGGATTAATCACCTTTTAAGAAACCTGTTGACCAATTAAACACTTATATCTCTACTTCCTTAATTAAATAAGAAATTTTAAAATTGGGAGATCCTTTTAAAATAATGTTTTTAACAAAAAATTTAAGTAAGAACTCAATTCACCTTCCTCTTGATATTTCACTCCGTCCAGTACCTATCACGGTTGGAATTATGATGGAAACCATGTTTTTATATGATATATATATATATATACATGATATTTATGTTTTCTATATTATTTTTTAATTATTATATAAAACATACCTTCATGCTATCAAGTTTTTGTAAAAATGATAACATCATTTGTGGATGCGTGGACTACTGTCTCCTCAAAGCGATGTGATACGTTCACAAATGATATTGAATGTATAAAGGATGTTTTTAATTAAAAATATGAGACATAAATAATATATATATTATATTCCAGAAAAAAATAAATTTATGGAAATATAATATATAATTTTATTTATTATCCTTTTCACACACTAAAAAAGGTGACAATGTCATTCGTGGATGTTTGGACTACCGCCACCTCGACACAATGTGATTCCTTTTACATCACAATAATTATATATATAAGTATATACTATTCAATAAAATGGTATTTATGATATAATGATCATTCTAAAAATATATAATATGAATTACCTTTTTTCAATAATGATCATTGAAAAATAAGAACGTTACTCATGCGTATGTATGACCTACCATCTCCTCGATTATAACATTGGTTCATTTTTCATAAACATATTTCATGATTGTTTTTAAAACTATAATTGATGTATAAATATGATAATTATTCCATGATTATTATTCTTTATATATTTATATAATGACCCTTTGGATCATATTTGACCTACCAAAGTCATTTTTGACACATAAACCAAATATGGTCAAAACACCCAATGTAAACATAATTGTTTAAGTAGTTTTTTAAAACATTTTAATAAGTGAAATAAAAGTAATGATAAACATGAAAATGGTTCTGAAGAAAGTAAATAATTAACATATGTTTATTATTTGGGATGATAAAGACACATGTGATAAGTCAGACTCAAGGTAAGAGATTTCACCTCAATTTACATTCCATCGAGTATTATTTGTTGTTATGAACCAATTCACTTTAATGTGGTGTATATAATACCCATTGAAATTTTATATCATGAATATAATTATTCTCATGATATATTAAATTTCATTTAATGTTATTACCTCAATGTGATTATGCTTCAAATGTTTTAAAATGGTATGGGACACTTTTTAATATTTAAAGATAATTTTCCTCAAGAATAATTTAATGATATTTCAGTGGTATTTCCATTCATCAAGGTCAAAAACTCTTATTGTTAATTATCTTACACTGGGGAATTATCGATAAATATGTATTATTTATTCAATAAGGATATTTTATAAGGAACATGGATCATGAATTAAATCGATTACTCGATATATGAGGAATTATTTGGACAGATACGACATGGATGGGGCTGAGTTATCAATATCACCTTGATACATTGATAACATCATGAGAAAAATTAGTTTTCCAAATTAGATGGTTTTTACACAATTTTTCATAATCCATCTTGTGAAAGGTATTGATGATAAAGGTACCATGTACATTGGAAACATGGAATCCAATAATTAAGCATTTCCCTCATTCAGACTCAGTTATTATTTATACATGAGATTTTTCATTTGAAATTAACTATGGATGAATTTAATTTTTAGTTTATATATTAAATAGAATGTGATTCAATTATTTACCTTTCCATATTGAATATTCCTTATCCATTTGTTAAAATGGAAAGTGTGTTAAGTTATTTATGTTTATATATTGACTATGCTTATTGATTTATTATTATTTCCATAATACTCTTACCCTTACTAAACATTTTTGATCACCATTATTTTTTACCATTCCCCAGGTTTTGAGGAAGAAATCATTTAATAAGATTTCAAGGATGATGTTTATTTAATTTTATTATGTATCATGTTTTATTTTCTATTTCCCAATGTAATATGGGTATCATGTATGTAGTTTGGTTTTGCAAAATTAATAAAATGAAAAGTCCTTCAGGATTTGATTCCATGTAATCATTCAATGTAATAAAATAATGCACCAGATCTGGGCTTCTGGGGTCAGGTCCTTAAAAGTAAGGTGAATAATTCCTAATAAATAGATATAAAAATAAGAGTTGAAATAAAATTTAGTATAAGAAAGCGTAATTAATAAAATAAAATAAAATATAAACACACAAAAAAAAATGAATAAAGAAAATCTAGAATCTCAATGTCATAATATAGAAATGGATGTAGATTTATAAGAGAAGAAATAGTTGAAACCAAATAAGTGGATTAATAACATAAGAATAACAGGAAATAAAAGAAAAAATAATATAAAAACTAATTAAAATGACAATAAATAAAAAAAAATAAAAAAGAAGAAAAGCTAATATTCCAAAGGTAGTAGTAGAATATGGAGTAGGGAATAAGTGAGAACTGGTAGTTGAATTATAAGTACAAATATAAGTGAGATACTAAAGTCATACAAGAAGAGAAATTTAATGTACGGGAAGATATAACAGTAGAGGTGGAAGAAAATATAGATGATGAATCTAGAAGAAGAAACATAAGTCACATAATCATATTAGTAGAGGACATAATTTGAAGAAAATAATTTAAAAATAGAATTGATAAGAAATACCAAGAATTATACTCAAATGAAAAAGGGTAAAAACCTAGATAATGATTTCTCACTGTCATAAATTAATTTGAAAACCATTATTAAATAATTTTTTATATATAGGAACAAACTTACCATCAATCTCACATTCTGTGTACTTGTAATCTTAGGTCGTTTTTTAGGTCATTACTTTTTGATGCATGTTTCTAAGGACTTTTAAGTCTAAATTAAAATATTTTTCAATAATTTAAACCATACTTCAAGTTTTATTGATGTGATTTCTATTTATACATGAAAAAATTATTCAACAATTTATTTCCTAATATTTCATAAAATTTTGAGTGTATTTTAAAATTTTAACCCTTGGAAGCATGTTTTTTTACATTTAAATCATTAAAATTGTACTTTTGTTCATTTCAGGTAACCTAGATACCTGATTGACCTGGTTTTTTTTAAACATGTCAAAAAATAAAAATTAGTCACTTTCTTATGATTTAACTTCAATATTTGGTATTTTCTAGGTTTTCAACCATTGACACATGTTTTTTAAATTTTAATCCATAAAAATAAATTTTTGGACATTTTGAATAGACCACAAGTTAGATTAATGTTCAGTATATTCAAACAAGCCAAAAATTAATCTAATGATTTTTTCCTTTAATTTATTGATAATATGAGTTATTTTTATAGGTTATAACCCTCATTAATGAATATTTGAAGATTTTAAATCTCATAGAACTGTATGTCCGGTCATAATTTCCACAGCACATTGGATTGACAAGTAGTCTATTCATGCATATCAAATAATTTCATTACAATCCAAACTTATTTGGCCATTTTCACCCCATTTAATAAGAATGTATAGAAAAAATGATACTTTCAATCATATAGAGAAATGACTCTGTAATATTGACATGTGGTTAGTTAATACATATAATAAATGAATCAAATATTTTTTATATATGTTTTCTTATGAATATGAGATATTTTGCTCAGTTTTACACCCCCATTTTCCATGATTTTTTCAATGAAAGAAGAATAATATTAGAAAAGTGGAAGATGGAAATTTAATTTTATGAAATGGAACTAGTGATACCTAAATTAATTGGATTTTTAGTGAAATTCATTCCAAAATCAGGGTGTATCAGTTGCATCCACTATAATTTGATGTAATAAATTCAAACTACTACTATCATTTTTGACAGTGGAATGTTTTATAGATTCCTATTTTTCATTATATGAATAAACTAAACCATTTTATATGATGTGACGTCATATGGATCTAATTTTACTATCCATTATACTACATATGAATTCTACTTCTGAATATTTTTTATGAATAATATCAAATCTAGAAGAATATATTAGCACAAGTCAAAAGATTAGATTCTCTATAGACTTAATTTTACAGTAAATAATGGGGATAAATGAATTTAAACTATGTACCCAAGATACATCTAACCTGGTAGATGTGATAACACCTCAAGGTAGCTTATCTAGAAAAAATCACCAAAAAAGCTTCATCCATGTGTTTTATATGAGGATCATCTGACCCATCACCCTCGATAATAGGTTGAATTGTGTTTCCCCAACACTCAAAACCAAGTTAACATTAAATGCATATGAAATCATCAGAAAAATTCCAACAAGTTATTTGAAATTTAAATTAAAGTCACAATTAATCATAACATAAAAAAAATAAATTTTTTTATTATGATTCATCAAAATAAGGATCCAAAATATATCATTTTTGAAAATAAAAAGAAACTTTCCACAAATGTAGGTAGTGGTTGAATCACCACCATCTGTATAACCAAGATTAAATCGTGTCTTTATAGCCGATGTGGGGCTGTATATAGCTATGAAAATCCATCCACCTTCAACATAATTAAATTAAATTTTAATTGAGATAAATTAAATGAAATTAAAAAGAAATACATAATTAAAATTTATATAATTGTATCAAATCAAATATTTTAATGCCTGAGAAAAATAAAAATTAAGGGGTCAAGTAATAATATCATATATGATTTTTCTTTTCTCATTACAGTGATCTTTTAACCACACTCTAATTAAATGGTCTCCTATAGGTATGTGTCCAAAAATTTATAAATTTCATTCTATTAAAATATGTTTCTCTAAAAAGTAATAAAATTTTTAATTTCAAATTTTATATCTCAATTGCAAGATAATTTCAATTTTCTTTCAAAATCATTTTTTTATTTTAATTTTAATTACTAAAAAATTATTTTTATTAATATTAATAATAATTATTTGAATAAAAATCCAGAATCACCTAAAAATTCTCTCCTCTCAGGGTAATATTTTATATATCAACAAATTAGTCCTAAAATTAAGTAAATGATGAATGGAAAATATTAAAATAAAAAAATAAGTCATGAAAAAGGAAATGGACATAGTGATAGAGTTAGTATAATTTTTTTGATGAGTCAAATGAAAAGAGTTGGTAAAAAAAAGAATAAGTAAAGAAGAGTATAAACCAAAAATTAAAAAGGAATATATATAAATGAAAAAAAATAAAATTAATTATATGCAAGTTAATTAGTTAAAGATAGAGTGGATGTAACAGCCAAGGCAGTAAGAAAGGATTGAGAGAAAAAGTTTAAGTGGAAGGGGGTGGTGAAGTAGGAACAAAAACATTATTAAAACATGAAGCATGAACATAAGTAAAAAATTAAATCCATAAGAATAATGAAAAGTAGAGGTGGAAGAAAAAAACAACATTATAAAAAAATGATGCAAATGCGAATCTCGAAACTAAATATAATAATTTAAAATGTAAATAAAAACCCAGATATTAAGCTAAAATGTGATATTTGAAAATAAGGATCACATGTGGGTGTGGATAAAAAAGTAGAATCAAAAGATAAAGTTGAATCCAAAATATATAAAAAATAAGGATCTTCTAGAAATAAGTAGGGAGATTTAAAATATAAAAAAAGAGTAAAAAAGAGTAAGGAATATAATATAAAAATCAGGAGTAGGCATAAAATCATAAGACATAATACATGAGAAAATTTAGAAGAAGAATTTGGAGTATAAATACAACAAAATTAGAAAGGTATTTTATGTAAAAGTAAAAGGATAACTAGAAATAAATTTCAAATAATAAAAACATAATATAAGGTATAAAAATTCAAGAGGAAAAAAGAAGAACTAAATCTAGAAGATAATCTAGAAGAGAGAGGATAAAAGGAAAAATAATAATCAAAAGTATGTGAAAGTGCAAAATCATAAATAATTTAATATAAAAAAAAAACTCAAATATAAATTATAAGGAGAAAAAAAATTCCAATATAAATATAAATATGAAATTAGAAAAATATTTTAAAGAATAAAAATCAAGAAGAAAAATAAAATTATAGAACCAAAATTAAAAAATTGAGAAAGAGAAGAAGAAGAAAGTAGTGAAATGAAAATAAAATAAAAAAAGAATGAAAAGGAAAAATTAAAAGGTTTAAGCTAGAATAAATATATAAAAAGACATTAAATATAAGTATAAATATAAGTGAATAATAAAATGAAGGTACCAGGGTGTTTAGTAGAATAAGATAGGTTGGGTAATTAAAATTTCTTTATCACTTATTGATGTAAATATGTCATCTTTAGCAGTTCATATCCCCCAAAAAAAGCCAAGGATCATTCATGAAGAATTTAGGTACAATAAATATATCAAAAAATTACATTTCTAAATTTAAAGTTGCATTTAAAAAACGATCATCATTGATGATTTTTTATCAAATAAACCAATTTCGTATCACTCTAGATCATAAAAATGTAAAAATAATGTCTATGGGAACATGCATCATCAAAATATGGGTGCTATTATGGATATTCAATAAATTATTTAATGTCTCCATGATCACCTCCACGTCAATACTTCAATCCTTATTGGAGAACATGGTTCGTTTTCAGGGATAAGAATATTCTTTCCCTAGGAAGTGGGATATAGGAGATAGAGTGTATCAAAATCATATATTGAATAGTACCCAAAATGAGAGCCACCTCTCACTTTAATAGTGAGGTATAAAATACCAATAAATGGATCTCTGACCCCTAAGTATGTTTTACCTACTAAAAGATCCATAGATGACATCATATGACTATTTTACTAAGTCAAAAAAATCATTTATGTTTTTATCTCTTTCTTATAATATAATAAATATATTAATTGATAAAATATATCGATTAACATGAGTTTTCATTACCATAAATATTACAAAAACCATCAATATTAAAATAATATTCATTTGTTAAATATTTTTCAATATACTCACTTTAATACTTGAAAATATATTAAATAAATAAATTCAACTCCAATTATTCTATATTCTAATAATAATTAATTAATTTATTCCTTAGATATAGTTTATACATATATATCTCCTAGACTCTGTGGTGGGTCCCACCATGTCATATATTACCATTATGAAGAATATGACCATAATTTTTAATATTCCAAATATCTGAGCCTCTAGGTCCTAGTCTCGATAATAGTGAATGCTATTCATAGGCTACAAGTCAAGTCTTGCAACCCATCAAGACCCCTAAGGAGAAAATGAATAGTCATAGTAATGATAACCTTTCCTAAAAACAATGGCCTTGTAATTCAATCTCATTTTATCATGATAAATTAAAGATAAGGATAGAAACCTGGTTTCATAATCCATTCAATATTTATCATCCATTGACCATACTGAATGTACTTACATTCTTCAACCATGGATAACAATTTAGTGAAGGTACTACCATCCTGATCAACTAGGCATGAGATATCAATTACTTTTGGAAGTGAAAAATTCTATCTTGAATATTAAATCAATATCACATAACAAATGGTAGAACCAACACAATATACCTCACAATTACATAAATTTTATGGTTTTAATCTTGAATCAATGTATAGAATCATATAGGATACATTGATATTAATCTCATTTTAGAATACCATTATATGTGATTGAAGATAGGAACAACCAATGAAACCAGAAATATATGGTGTTCCTATTGAATGGTTAGTCCTCATGAACTCATATACTTGAGTTCACCATCTAAAAATAACATGAGAATAATATTAAATACTTATGAACCTTTAACACCTGATACACATCATCTATGTCCATAAAAAAGATATAACTTGACCATATAGAACAAGTTTAATATTATTTTAATGGTATCTATATGTTCTCATTATATACAGGGAACTTATTTCACCTTTAAATATGAGAAATAAACTATATAAATTACCATGTGATTATTCGAAATAGAAATATAAACATCATTGTGGTAATTGTAAGAAATTCATAACTCACCATAGAAAAGATATGGTAAATGAAAAGTATTGTTCAAGTGTTTTCTAGTCACTTCCACTATGGAAAACTTGCTAACTACCCTTTTTATCTCTCATGTGATAAGAATATTATTTTCTAAGTTATGGATTTAGTTATTGGTCCTACCATGTCTCCACTTCATGGATACACTTCTACTTGTGACATCACCTCATAGAGTTAAAATCGTTATGAAATTATATTCCCAAGTATATTCATTTTATCCTTTATCTAAAAATGACACCATTTATACTACCATTAATGTTGTTTTCTAATAATTTATATTAATATAACAATTTACTTAATAGGTGTGATTCCAATAACTAGAAAAAATCATTATGTATTTCATAGCTTCATCAGAATCTACTATACTCTGAGAATTAATATATATATCTACCATTTTATTGAATGATATTTTTATAATCATTCCCTTAGCATGAATGTGATATTAAATCACATTGATACATATGGATATTGGTTTGTATCCTAACTAGTGTCATTTCCTCTCTATATACTGAGAACATATCCCTTTTACTATCTTAAGTATAATTGGATAGTTTTGATAGCTTCCTATGTATTCTTCTATATTTAACTGATATTATCCTACCATGAATTATTTATTTTCAATATTATATTTAGTAAATAACATGGAATATATGAAAGAACCATTTCTAATTCTTATGGAATTATAATCACCACTTTAATATCATCCTATGTCTCATACATGTCTTCTTGGAGAGATTTATACCATGCGACATTGCTAAAAATTCACTCTCAAATGTTTCCAACATTTATTTTCATCGCATTTTAAGTATATATACTTTGGACTTAGTCTAAGAAACACATTAGATCTACCTTAGTAGATCTCATTATCAAGAATTTAGGATACTACATTAAGTCAATATCTATATAATTACATTCATTCTAATCTTACCCAACTATAATACCAATCAAATATTTTCCATATGTTATCTTAATATTTTACCGGGAAAACTATTGATCCCTCATTGACCTATTATAAAAAAATGGAAAAACATCATTCAAAATGAATATTCTATTATTTTGTTTCTTATATTAATACAAAACTAGATTTTAGTAAATTAGACCTCTTATTAGTATACTATGGTGTCACCAAATCTTTCTGGTTGTATTATATAGACAATTTATAATAATAGATGTCTTGAAATCCAATTCCAAATAAAATGGTTATTGAAAGTAACTATTAAACATAAAATTATAATGGTCTTAGGAATGATTAATTGTTATAAAAAATAAAGCCTTATTTGTACCAATCATGTACTACCAATGTAATATTTCTCTTTAATACCACTGTATTATCAAGATTTATAAAATTCAAAATAACAAGAACCTGAAATTTGATACATGGAATCCATTATTTAATGTTAATTGAAATTTTAAATCATAGAATGTGTATATTTACTAATTACATATAATTTCAATTATTCTCAAGGAATAATTTATCACCCTCCTCAAAGAATATAAAACCAAATCTATGGTTTCCTCATTCTTATGAAGTATGTGTATCTGGAACACTTCTTTTCTAGAGGCTCTTATTGAACTCATTTCTATACAAACTAGTTGTACATCTTCATCCCTAACTTAACCCAATTTAATATTTAACCCACTATCTTGGATAGAGATGTCCAAACTTTTATATAAATATAGTATATCACTTGACTATGGATTTTCCATATTAGGGATTTTTTTTATATCCTTATAATTTTTTTGGAAAAATACATTAGATTGACATTTTTTTTATTAAAGAACATTTGTTTATACCTTAGAAAATGCATTGTATCTAATCATTTTTTATTATGAAATGATTGATTTATATCATTATATAGATAATATGATATCCATTTTTTTTATAGTTGGTATATGGATATGGGATAACATAGCTATTTGGAAAGTATTTCTTGAAAAATAATGGAAATATATTCAATGTATATGAATCCTGAAATTGATTCTAGTTTTACTTAAATCATAACTCTGATGTATTTAAGGAAATTTTATTTTCAAAACTACTTCATTCTATATTTTAATAATCAATATTTTCATCTCCGAATCATTATAAATCATTATTAATAAAATAATTTCATTAATGTTTACAAGGAAATATGTATTTAGGAATTACTCCACACTACATTATAATGATTGATGAATGCTTGGTCAAGATATTTTTTCTCAGTGAATAGGCATGAAGAAACTCATATCTTCTGACCCCGTATATTCCATACTTCAATTTTACATTCCATATAACAATTTAAAAATATTATGATGCTTATAAGTTTTCCTATATCTTAAAATTGGAATAGTTCATGCACTCTAGTTGAACTGTCACAAACCAACCCAGGTCAATCCTGAACTGGTCACCCGATTCGGACCGCAACAAGTCCCAAAGGGCATTCCCAATCCCCACGGGATGGTAAGTAGTGTCAGGCATCAAAAAAATAAATTGGGAATTATTTGGACCTTATAAATAAAAGTAAACAAATATAAACTAAAAAGTAAAAATGAACAGGAGTAGTGAAAATAAATAAAACTACAAATACATCCACGTGACCCTGTGGGTGACCACCAACAAGCAATCCAACATTTCTCCATGGTGACCGAATCCAAGGTACATGTAACACCAAAGATAAAAATAGAAATGCGACTATAGGTACGAGTATTAAAACTCCGTAGGAATTCCCAAATAAGTTATTCCCCATGCCTTACCTTTAAAATGAAAACCAATTCATGCTAGTTTGAAAATACAACCATATAAAAATAAGGTTTTCTGTTATTTTAAATTGAAGAAACAAGTTTCCATTTTCAAGAAAACCTTTTCTTTCTATCACATTTTCTAAATAGTTTCCATGAACGCATATAAATTTTAAAATGAAAGGCTAATAGTTTAGATTAAAACGTGTTTTTTTATAAGGGGTGAAACAAACATGAAGCAACTAAAATAGAAAAAACAATGCAAGTATCATTTCACAAGTGAGAACCATGGGTAAATCCCTATAGGTAACTAACACTAGAGGGACCCCAGAAACCTTATTCCTTGGTGATCAAAATCCTCCACTAAACTACTAACAACATCCTCATGCATGAGCCACTAGAGAGGATCTCATCTAAAGTTCTAGTGGTACCCAAATCATAATACAAAACCTAAAATGTTCCCATTCACAAGCCACTAGAGAGGATCTCATCCAATTTTCTAGTGGTCTCCAATCATATCACATGTTTAGTTAGTATTGTAATTATTAATCATGATATATTAATATTGTCCTAAACCACTTCCGAATCAATTAGAATAATATATCTAGTTCATTATCCTAGGTACCTGAGTTTCCAATGTGATCTATTTTCAATGGTGGTGAGTTTTTATCAAACTAACATATATGAACATATCATTTTCATTACCTAAAAACCTATCCAATATCTCACAACCAATATCTCTCCTTGAGCACATCACCCTTCTTAAGTCACACAACAATTCAAAATCCTCTTCACTAGGCACATATCAAAAATTACACATTAACACTTACATCAAAATTTACAAACAAGGGGGCATGCCTCAAGGGGGGTTTTCCATTTCCACACAAATCATTCTCGAAATTCCAAACGAGCCTCATTACTTTACAAGGAATAATTTCATTTTAGAAAACATAATCACCCAATAATTTTAAGTTCCAAAAACTAAAAGATCAATTAAAAAACCAAGGCACTACACATTTAAAAACAAACTTAAAATAATGTTTAAAATGAAGAAATCCTTTTAATAAAGGAAAATCACAATTTAACCTCAAATTCACACCAAAAACCAAGAATTTTTTCAAACTTCACAAAACCTGAAATTTCCCTATTTTAATATCAAATACAAACCCATTATATTTCAAGTAAACTTTTACAAATATTTTTAACAAAACAAACATCTTTGGAAATAACCCTCACACAAATAAACCCATTTTGGAAACCACTTTAGAGCTCTTTAGAAAGTCAAAAATATCATTACACTTTTATAAAAAAACTGGATAAAAGGAAAATTATATTTTTACATTACCAATTCAACCAATATAATACATTTTGAAAACCAATGAAGTACTAAAGAATCCTAGAGTTACAAAACAAGAATAGAGAACACGTTTTAATAAGAAAACCCCATAGTGAAACATAAGAAATGTATTGAAAAACATGAAATAAACTGATTGTGTTCAAAAATATATTTTTCTACAATTTAATAACTTTATAATATAATGAAACACCTAATAAGACACAAAATAAATTATAGTTTTCAATTTAAAGGCTCAAACATAGTGTGATATACCTTAAACTCAAGGTGCACTACTTTTGATAACAAAAGCTCAATTCGATCCTCTGTACTTACACACACATGAATTTACACACACACAAACACACACAGAGAGACACACACACACACACACATATAAATACCCCTAGATTAATTTCAAATTTTCCCCTCACCATGAGGGAATATGTACAAGGAGGGAATATATATATATATACATATTCCTTACCCATGTGTTCACATGTTAGCGTTCTTGATTCCTGTAGCTTAAAACCACATCAAAGAGATCCAATAAACTCTATAAAATATACTGGAAACTCAAAGAACACAAAAACCTTAATTTAAAATTAATCCAAATAAAGGAACCAAAGAACCTTACCTTAAATCAAAGAAAAACCTGCTGCCTTTGACAATCACGGAAAGGATGGTCCTTAATGGGGCCAAGGAACCCTAATCACCATGAATCGACCAAAAAATACCCCGAAATTCATTAGGATTCAGAAAAGTCATGTACACCACCTGAGAGAGAAGAAAACCAACAAATTTGAAGAGAAAAAGGAATATGAGAAGAAGTAAAACCTACCTTAAGGGATCACACAAGGGATCAACTCAAAAAGGGAGCACCAGAAAAAGAGGGGAGGTGGCGGTGGAACATTGTGGGGGAGATTTGACCTAGGGGGGTTTCATGAGATAGGGAGAGGGAGGGGAGGAGGTGTGTCATGTATGGTGTAGATAGGGGAGGGCACCCATTTGAGGGTTTTATTAAAAACCTAATACGAATAATAATAATAAACATAATAATAATAATAATAATAATAATAATAATATCATCATCATTATTATTATAACATTTTTTTAACACTAGGAAAGTCGTATGGTTTGGTTTTATGGTCTACTAGACTATACTCCAACCATGCACAACATACTGGAAATATAATACCCTCGCATGAGCTGGCCGCATGGTTTGAGAAACCATGCACCGATCGTGCAACTCAACCCTATCATTTGAAAGAGCTATTTCTCACATTTTTAGTATGGTTTCCCTTAACCATACGCAAGTCGTACTCCACCAAAATAAGAGCACACAATCACTATTGGGCCTCACATGGTTTGGGATATACCATGCCCAAACCGTACATAGGGTCAAAACAACCCAAAGACTCCAAAACTCAAAATATTTCACCAGGAACTCAACCTGAACTTAAAAAAATTATATGAAACCAAGAAAAGAATAAAATTATGGAAAAACATGGTTAGGTTGGAAAAAATATCCCCACAAAAAAAAATCCCAAAAAATTCATCCAACTAAACGAGGAATAAAACTTAAGCTCAAAACTAAATAAGGCCAATGAAACCACGAACTTGGTGTGAAGTTTCAATTATCAGTCACATCCAACCAGATTTAAAAGAAACCATAATAAGAATAACCATGAATAAAAGAGGATCATTATCCCCACCACAAGAGACCAATTAGCATGACAACATTAAAACTCCTAGCACAGGCTAACCCCCACCACAAGGGGGCCTTGATGAAAACCCCCAAACTGAGTATCGAACCAAACCACAAAGAGACCATCATGAAAGGGTCTATAACCATAAGACACAATCATAACAATTTATTTTTACAAGGATACAAGGCCACTAAGACTTTCACAACCAAAGGGGAACATTCAATGACCAGGAAAACAACAATAGATGAAATTTCAAAACAAAGAAGCCTACAATAAGAAAATAAGGCCTCTATGCCTTTAGTATTAAAAAATAATATTAAAAGATGAAGGAGATACAATATAGAAACATAAATTTTCCCCATTCCAGTACTAGAGAAAAAAATCCAAACCAAGGCCCCCCACACCCAATGGTTCCGAACTGCTTGAAAAGTTTCACTCTAAGACCTATGGTTGGAGCCCTGATATCTTGAAGCATCTGATACCCCATATCCAAGAGTTGGATATCTTCATCTAAAACTTATTATTTCATAAGTGTGACTTATGGAACCCCTTTAGAATACCCAAGTGACCATGACAATCAATGAAAATATTTATAGGATGATGCGAACAAGACATTTCTCTGTTTTTCACCTAACAAAGGTGAAAGAAAAACCAAGAAGACTCAGGTGTTGTACAAAGTCAAGAAAGGCTCTATCTCCACCACTCAATACATATTTTGGGTAGAGTCATCAATGAGTATAATCAAATAAATACTTATTCATAATTTCCTAAAAACCCTAAACACTTTAGTTTTGACAAGTTTAAACCACTAAACGATCACCGACAGTGATTCCCAAAACCGAAATTCACCTAAAGAAGGAAGAAGATATCATAAAGTATGACTTTCCACTCCATATTGGGACCTTTAGGGGGTATAATCAAAAACAATAATTACAAATCAAAATCAAAATGTATCATAAACCAAGATTCCACACTTCAATAACAAACCAATACCCAAACTCAAATCACCATCCCAACCTCATTTTCAACATATGAAAAACAAGATACCATGAAAAAGGATTCCAAACATGAAAAGAAAATGCAAAACTGCTCACTTCATTATCAAAACATTAAAATACCCTTTTTGAAAACCATTTTTCAGTAATCAAAATAACTTAAATATCTACAATTAGTATTCCATGAAGTATCACATATATATATCCTTGTTCTATCTCAATCAACCATCCAAAAATACCAAAAATTATCCACTTAACCCATGTGTAAACCCATATATATGATCACTCATAGAAATACCAAGGTTCAATTCAAAACATCTCTCATTCCCAAAATAGAAAATTCCACTTAAAGCGCAAATTCCCAACCAATTTGATGTTGTCCCTTATCATTAAAGAAATAACTTTACAAATTCCCAAGTAACATTAATTTCACATTCCATAAATTATTTTTAAAATACATAAACAATTTCCAAAACACCTTTCATTTTTCCTTTGAAACAACACATTACGTTAAAATGAAATCATTTCCAGAAATAATTTCCATTTCAGAAACAATTTTTCCAATCCAAAATACACATTCCCTTTTGAAAAACTCTATCCTAAGAAAACATTTTCATTTTTTAAATGCACCCACACTAACCCAAACTAATCCAAAACACAAATCACATCAAAACATTAAGAATAAGGATCTAGTGGTTATGAATAACCCATCAATATAGATTAACAGACCTTGTTCTAAGCGAGCATCAATCGAATGAAGTATCTTGAAACATGCACATGGGATACACATGGGTCACTACTCCATGAAATACCATTTATTAGAACTAGATATCTCCCACTATTATTTCTTATATATATAGACCAAACAAAAGACTCAAATGTCAGACTACCCTTGGAAACTCAAGGATCAGGTTTGGAAAGGGTTCACGACATTCTTCCTACACCTTATCGAGTACCAACAGTCCTAATCACCAAGCTAACTTACACCCAAAATAACTAGGGCCACCTCTAATACCATTTTATCATGAACCAACCTGGGTTAACCATGAACTAGTCACCCAATCTGGCCTATAATAAGCCCCAAATGGAGTTTCGGATCCCCATGGGATGACAACTAGCGTCAGGCATCAAAATAAATAAATTGGGAATGATTGGTGTCGTATAAAAAATACAAGTAAAAAATATAAACTAAACAATAAAAATGACCATGAGCAGTAAAAATAAATAAAACTACACATACCTCCATGTGTCCTTATGGTTCACCACAAACCACCAAACCAATATTGCCCCACATCGATTGAATCTAAGCAAGAAGCATCACCAAATCTAAAAATAGAAATGAAACTATAGGTATGAGTATTAAAACTCATAAGGTGTTACTAAATAACTATTCCCTATGCCTTACCTTTAAAAATAAAATCAATTCATGCTAGCTTGAAAATAAAACCATATAAAAATATGGTTTTCCATTATTTCAAATTCAAGTAACAAGCTTCCTTTTTAAAGAAAACTATTTTATTTCAATCATGTTTCCAAAATTGTTTCCAAGTAAACATAGAAATTTTAAAATGAAAGGAAAAAAAATTTAGATTAAAATAATTTTTTTCATAAAGGGGGAAAAATGAAGTAACTAAAATGGAAAACTCATCACATGTATCATCTAACAAGCGATAGCCATGGATAGATACCTATAGATAACTAGAACTAGTGGGAAACTATAAACCTTTTACCCAAGTGATTAAAATCCTCCACTAAACTACCAACAACATCCTCATGCATGAGCCTCTAGAGAGGATCTCATCCAAAGTTCTAGTGGTCCTAAAATAATAAGCCAAAACCAAGTGTGTGCTCATGCATGAGCCACTAGAGAGGATCCCATTCAAAGTTATAGTAGTATCCGATCATATCACAAGTTTAGTAAGTGTTGTAATCATAAATCCTATTAGATGAATCTAGGCCTAAGAAACTTCTAAATCAACTAGCTTAGTAGTTCTAGTTCACCCACATAGTTACCCAAGTTTCCTATGTGATCTATTTTCAATAGTGGTGAGTTTTTATCAAAAAAATATATATATGAAAAAAATCATTTTCTTTACCCAAAAACCCGTCCAATTTGTCACCAATGATCTGAATTCTTGAGCACATATCCTTTATTAAGTCACACAATAATTTACAATCCTTTTCACTAGGCACAGATACAAAATCCCACATTAACACTTACATAACATTTTTTTGAACAAGGGGGTCATGTGTCATGAGAGGTTTTCCACTTCCACAACATTCATTCTCGAAATTCCAAACGGGCCTCATTACTTTTCAAGGAATAATATCATTTTAGAAAACAAAATAATCCATCACATTTAAGTTCTAAAACCATTAAAAATATCAATTAAACAAATAAGGAACAAGACATTTAAAAACAATTTTGAAGCCTTGCTGAAAACAAATAAATCCTTTTAAGAAATGAAAATCTCCATTTAACCTTAAATCCACACCAAAACACATGCATTTCTCCAAATTTACCAAAACATGAAATTTTACCTTTTTAAAATCACATAAGAACCCACTATCATCCAATTAAACTTTAAAAACTATTTTTCAAAAACCAAACATCTTTGGAAATACCCATCACACACCCTAACCCATTTTAACAACCACTTTAGACCTCTTTGGAAAATCAAACATTTCATTACACATTTATAAAAAAATTGGCTAAAAGGCCAAACATCTTCGAACATTTACAATTAAACCAATATAATACATTTGGAAAACCAATCAAGTACTCCAGAAGCCTACAAAACCATCATAGAGAACATTTTTTAATAAGAAAAACCCATAGCACAATATAAGAAATGTGATGAAAAACATGAAATAAACCAATTGTTTTTGACAATATATTTTTTTAAAATTTAATAACATTACAATATAATGAAACAACCAATAAAACACACAAGAAATTATAGTTTTAAATTTAAATTCTTGGACATATGGTGACCTACCTCAAACTCAAGGCTCGCTACTTTTGATGACGACAAATCAAGTTGACCCACCAGGATTACACGCACATTCATTTATATATATATATATATATATGAATACCCCTATATGAATTGTAAATATTCCATTAATCATGTGGGAATATCTACAAAAGGTTACATATATATATATATGCCTTACCCATGCATGCACATATAGGCATTCTTGATTCCCACAGCTTAAAACCACATCAAATAGATCTAACATACTCTAGAAAAATTACCGACAACTCAAAAAACAAAAAAAAAATTAATTTAAAATCAGGCCTTAGTAATGGAACCAAATACCCTTACCCAAAATCAAAGCAAAATCTACTGCCTTTGACAATTGTGGAAAGGACGGTCCTCAACGGGGCCAAGGAACACTAATCACCATGAATCAACCAAAATAAAACCCCCCAAAATGCATTAGGGTTCGGACAATACATGAAAACCACCTATAAGAGAAGAAAACTAAAAAATCAGAAGAGAAAAAGGAATAGGATAAGAATAAAACCCTACTTTAAGTGATAAAAAAGGGGTTAACTAAAAAACGAGCATTGGAAGAAGAGGGGAGGAGGCGGTGGTGCATCGCGGGGGAGCTCTGAATGAGGGGGGTCTCACAAGATAGGAAGAGGGAGGGGAGGGGTGGATCACACAGAGAAAGGGGAGGGGTACCCCTTTAAGGGTTTTATTAAAAACCTAATAATAATAATAAAAATTAATAATAATAATAATAATACGCTCAATAATAATAATAATATTATTATTATTATTAGAAAATTTTCTTTTAATTTTTATTTATTTATTAATTTATTTTTTGAAAAGTGCGTAGACCACATGTTTTGGCTACACGGACTTCTAAACCATGTTCCAACCATGTTCAACCTACTAGAAATAATGGACCCTCACACGGACTGGCTGCAAAGTTTGAGAAACCCTTCACCGATCGTGCAACTCAACTCTGTCATTTGACAAAGCCATTTCGCATGCTTGTCACACAGTTTTCACTAACCATGTGCAAGCTATGCTCCAACAATGGAAGGGTGGATGTTCACTGCTGGGCCTTACACGGTTTGGTCCAAACCATGCCCAAACCATGCACATGGCCAAAAACCACCCAAAAACTAAAAAACGCAAAAACAATCACTGGGAACATGACCCAAACATTAACCAAAGTATATACCACCAAGAAAATAATAATATTAAAGAAAATCATGGTTAGGGTGTGACATAAACAAATTCCAAAATCTTTATGGCCTAACTTTATTTATAATGGTTTCTCTATCAAATGTTAAACAAGTAAATGTGTTGACAATACCTAAGGTATTTATCTCAAAAGATTCTAAAACCAAAATAGGTATATCTTTAACTACAAAATATTTTTACCAGAAAAAGAATTATATTTCCAAAACTATGTACAACCGAGGCTTATAATTTATATTATTCATTTGTTTTTAATGAATCAAGCATTAATGTACTATTTGTTGAGTATTTGACACCACAAATAACATTAAATCAAAAAATGTAATAATGTATCATTGTTTCCAATGAACCTATGAGATAAATTTTGTTTTAATATATTATAAAAGATCAACTAGATCCAATAAACATGAAATTAGAAGTTTTGTACATCTCACCACAAACTTAGGAATCACACATTCTCAGACACACAGAGAATTGTCATTACTTATTGTATTATTTATTTTCATACTTGGTTACTCTCTTTTAATATACATATGTGATTGGAATATTTTATTTATTACCCAATAAGTAGGATAGAAACATCACATAAAATGATGAATATACACTAAGTAGAAGCATCTACTTGCTTATACATAACTTAATTTCATTTTATCATATAAAGACTTATCTCAAGACATGTGAAGAAAATCGACTCATGTATAATGACCAAACTATTTTAATTGATGATGAAATGAATGTTCCTTTGGTGAAACATTTTCCATTATTCATTACACATTTTCATTCAACATGTTCACTATAAAATGAAAATATTAATCTATCATTAAGTTCTTATCTTCTTGGAGAACCTTACCTAAAAGGTAATGATGCATTTTCTATATTCTATTCATTTTATAATATTAAAAAAAATTTGTAACTGGTTGATAAATATATATGAACGAGATGTATTTAATTTTCATGAACTATCACTCAATTTATATTTATTAAATTAATTCATCATCCCATTCATTTCTTAGTTCACTTTCTACTCACTACCTCTTGAAGATGAGACAACATATTAAACCATTGACTTCCTAATAGTGTTTTCATAACACATCATACATTGATGATATAATTATGATGTAAACATAAAATTTATCATATATTAGACTCATATAATCATCATTCACACTATCTATTCCTATGGTAGATTAGCAGGTAGCGTGGAATCCTAAACAAAGAATTTACTACATTATAGCACATTACGCAAGTGCCCACACTACTCTTAGAAATTAAATCTGATGAGGAAATGTATTTTTTACTATATAAATCCCAGTGTATCTATGGTATTACATCCAAATTTATTAAAAACAAATTATTCATATTATTAGTTTATCTTGATTAGTGGTTAGGCATTAATGATTACAAAAATAATTTGATGTCATCCAATATTTTACTGAACCCTATTAGATCTCACTAAAAGATTCATAATAACTAATCACTTGATTATTATTGTGTAAAGGGTCCCTAAAAACCCTCCAGATAGTATAAAATTTGGTTACACCACTACTAAGAGAGATTCAAGGTTCATGTTTCACTAGCCAACCACATTTACTCACGAATCATTGAACTGTTGAGTGAAGTCACAATATTTGAAATCAATAAACATGATTTAGTAAACAATTTTCATATAATGTGGAAATAAGTTAGCTATGGATACTTTTTTTGTTCCATAATTAGTTAAGTTGACATATAAATTTTATAATAACTCCCTATTTATAGGAAGAACCATCAACTAGGGATGACAAGAACCTTATACACATGGTTTTTGTTCACATTCAAATGATGGAAGTCTTTTTGACTAAAAATTTCATTGAGGATTTTATAATTTCTTAATGAGTGAAATAATTTTAATTTTTTTCTCATACTTAATGATCAAACTGACCTTATGTTAATTTAGTAAAAAACAGTCACCTCTTAATTTGTTTTAATATATAACTTTTTTACTTTATTTATTTATGTGATTGTGTAACATGTATATTCAAAAACTAATAAAAAAACATGAATAAATTAAATAAGTGAATAAAATGTTCATGAGAATTTATTACAGGTTGATACATTATATATTAATGGATTAACCGTGAACTTTAGGGTAAATACTTGATTTGTATATTACTTATGTCGAAGTTCCCACCTTACTCAATGTATTTACTTATTGTCCGGAACATTTCCTCATGTTAGTATGGTCTAATTTTTTTCTTCATCACAATACATATAAACTCTAACACAATAAATTGGATCTTAGGAAATTTTAATAAACATGAAAAATATCTATTTTAGGAACACATTCCATTTTACATATAATGAGATAGAAAGATTATACATAGACCATCTAATTAATTAACTAATTACTTAAAATATCAATCACATGCAATAAATAAATAATAAATAAAACTCATACATACATTGAACTTTCACCACTCATGATCAGTTGACATGAAAAGTTAATCCATATTAATAATTAAATTTGAGATAAATTTATGTCGAGGTAAATTAAATGAATTAAAATAAATCAATGTAATTTTAATTCAAATAATATATGTACCTCATTCCCAAATTATATTCCGTTTTATTCCAAAAGAATTATTTATTTTTGATTTTTTAAAACATGAATTTTGTTCTTGGTCCCATGGGTATCCTGGATGGGATAAGAAGGTCGTGTAGGGACCGACCTAGATGATTCTATCTCAGGCCAACATTTTTAGGATGCTTCTTTGATTGACAATGATACATACACAACCCCACATGGGGAAAGAGATGGAGGGTGTTTGTTGGGTATCAACGTTAGTTAATTCTACATAATAGAATGTGGAAGTGTTTATTGGAAGTATTTAAGTCCATGATAGGGGTGGGGTGAAATGGGAGGAAATATATTGGATCTAACTGGAAGCATGCTGAGAGGCTTGCAGTGGGTCTTCCTGGTGGCCCAATGGGAGGTGGGGTGATAAGTCAGATCAGCAGCATGATGGGAGGCGTGTTGCAAGACTACCCAATGATGTGATGGGAAGTATCCAACATGTCTTTTTGGTGGTGAGATGGAAGCTATGGCAGTAGGGAAAGTCTTAATTATGATGATAGAGGAGGCCGGTGGTGGGATGATGGTGCTGATGCACCTAGTTTTTTTATTTGGATTATAAACAATCCCCAAACCACTTTTTTGTAGGATTGATTAATGGTGCGTGGAATCCACACCCTTTCCACTACTTTTTATTTTTTATTTTCTTTCCAAAATCCCACTACATACTCATTAAATTAAAAATAAATATTAATTTCATTGAGCTTTCCATAGTTATGTTGAACAATTACTAGTTGGAAAATACTGTTCCATCCACTAGAAAACCACCTGATAGATAATGTTAACTAGGAATCTCTTAAAACAATTAATACAATTAAAAATAATATATATATATATATATAACATTTTTACATATATGTTATTTAATTTTTACACATACAAAACTGATTACAATTCGATTAAAATCATTAGATTGACACAACATGGCCATTCAATGTCATATGGAATCACTGTCTATGGTGATGGGACTATAATTATTACCTCTTATAATTTAAATAAAATTTAATTTTAATTTTAATAAAAATTCATAAACATTCTCTGATAAATAATGAAGGTACCAGGGCATGAAGGTTAAGTAGATAGGCTGAATAATTAAAAAAAATTCATTGCTTATCAACATAACTACATCATATCCTCTGAAATACATCCCAGTAAAAAAGGTGAGGATCTTTCATGTATAATTAATGAAAGATTATTAAATTAAAAAATTACCTCAATCAATTTGAAGGGTCATTCAAAAAATGGCCATCGCTGGAAACTGTTGGTTGAAGGAACTGAGTTCAAATTCCTCTAGATCATCCAAAAAAACAATAAATGTCTATAGGAATGTTGATCATCAAAATTATAGTACTATAATGGATATTAAATGAAGCCTTATATGTCTCAATGATCACTAAAACACCAATAATTTTATATGTGAAAGAGAAATTGGTTCAATTTCTCTGATAGAAAACTTCTCTCTCAATGAAACATGATATAGGAGGGAGAGGCACTCAAAATCATGTAGTGAATAGTTCCCCAAATTAGATCCTCCTCTCACATATATAGTGTGGAATAAAATACCCAGAAATTATTCTTCAGACCCTAAATATTTTTTACCTATTATGAATATTCATCTCTTGGATCCCATGGTGGAACCAAATATGTCCTAAAATTATATTCTCATGAGTCAGACCAGACTTTTGAATCTATTAAGTGTGTAACCCTCTAGGACCTTATCTCGATCACAGTGAATAATATTCATTTATCAAGAGTAGAGTCAGAAAACCCATCAAGGCCCCTAAGGATATATGTATTATGCATAGTAACATAAAAAATACCAACAAACAAGTGGTTTGTATTATAATCTCTTTGTCTCTTGATATCCAAAAAAATAAGGATGCACACTTGGTTTCATTATCCTTTATTGTTATATTATGAATTGAACTTATAAGAAAAACATAAATTATTCTACAATGGAGACAGATTTAATGAAGATACTACCATCCTAATCAACTAGGCTTAAGATATCCATTCCTTTTGGAAGTGAAAAATTATATATTGATTATTCAATCAATGTCATGACGCTAATGGAATACCCAATGAAAGATAACTATATATGACATAAATTTAATTGTTTTAGTCTTGAATCAATGTATGTAATCAAATAGTATCAATGATAATAATCACAGAAAATGAGATCATGACAATTATTCAATGATAGGAACTACCAATGACACCTAAAACATGTTGTGTTCATTTTGGTGGGTCAATCCTCATGGCCTAAACTACTTGATATCACCAATTAATAAATTAATGAGTATTAGTTTCAATGATTATGATACCCATGAACCTGATGGCCACACATCATCTGTGTCCTGTCAACATGTTTTTAGACCATAATAATTAAGTTTCAGATTATAGTCATCGTATCTATAGGTTTTAATTATAGCCTTGGAAATGATATAACCTTTTTTCATGAAAAATAATGTATGGAAATTACCATTTAAATAATGGATATAGTAATATCAACACTATTATGGTAAGTGAAAATTATGCATAAGTAAATATATAGATTATAGGATAATTTAAAATTGCTATTCAAGTTGGTTCTAGGGAACCCATTTCATCAACAAGAACCAATAAGCAGTGGATCAAACTAGGACAATAAGTTTTAACAAATATAAATAATTGTAATAGGAGAAAGAAATATCAGAAGAAAAATTGATATGTTATAACATAAACTGATGTATAAACTTATGTTAAATTAAAATAATTAAAAACAATATAAGAAACATAGATTCTCAAAGTCAGAATCATTAAATAGAATTAGATTATTATGTAAGAGAATAAATAGTTTAAACAAAACATGTGAATTAAAAAACATAAGAAGAATCAGAAATAAAATAAAAATAAAAATAAAAAATAATTAAAAAATTAAATAAACACAAAAATACAATTTAAAAAATATGAAAAGGTTAGAATGAAAATGTAGTAGTTGAAAATGAGGTAGGAATAAAGCTAGAAGAAGTAGTTGAATATGATGTACAATTAAAATCGAGAAACTTGATTCATAAAATAAGTACATGTAGATTCTTGGGAAGAAGAAATTATTGATGCATGATAAAATTTAAAATTTGAATCTAAAATAAGAAACATAATCCATATAAATGAGAATAATAGTAGTGTAACACCTCGACCTTAGTTACCCAGAGTCGGTGCACTATTTTATTACATTGGCATGATCACAGGAAATCAAATCCCGATGGAATGATTAGTTTAATATCCACGGAAAAACTAGATACAAACATATATTTTGAATCATATATTGAATTAAAAAAAACATAGTGTCTCATTTGAAAAAAATTCATATCCCTTAGATTATATCTGAAGGTCAGTCAAAATATACTTCTTCACATCCTGGGGAAAAAAGTAATATAAGAAATGAGTGATCCCAGATGCTCAGTAAGGATAAACAATATAGTGGAATTAATCATAAATAAGCATAAATTTTTTATGTAAAGGTATAAAAATGGAACAAAAGACTTTTAAACATAATATTCAGCATAATATAGCAAGAATAAATCAAATAATTCCATTTAAACATTCACATTGATATTCTACTTGTCTAATAATTACATGAAATATAAATAACTAATATCATAATGAGGTAATGCATAATGCCAGACATCATAACTATACATTCAAGGACTCGTGCCATGAACCTAAATAACCATACTGTCAAGGCCTCATTCCAGGACACTAGTTTCTCTCATGAGACCTACTAATGCATCGAGAGTCTATAAAATTCCCCACCAGTCACTTACTAAGCCCAATCCATTCCTCTTATTAAATGGGTAAAACATAACATAAATATTCGTATTAAAACTAGTATAAGAAATGTTAATAATTTAACCATAAACCATGAATGGTATCAAAATAGAAAATCCATAGTCAAATATATCATAAACCCTTCAATAAAATATAGAATATTGTTTCATAAAAAATGAACCTCAACTAAATATAAAATCCAACAAATTATGTTGACATAGATGAAAATAATCTAATAAAATCAGTAAAAATATTTGAGAGAAATATCATTTTTTTACATTGAAATCATTTAAAATCCAAGAAATTATAAAAGAAAACATTTATTTTTAAAATAACATTTTAATATTATAAGGAAATCTTTAAAATGTGAAGACATCATAATGGTGGAAAATATAATCTCACACTGTATAAGTTTATAAAAATAATATTTCCTTAATTTTTTGAAAAGGTCATAAAATACCTTGTTTGAAAAAACATAGAAAGTTTAATTTAAATTCATTTTATAAAAATTAAAACTTGTGTAAAAATTCCCTTAAACAATTTTCGATGATATTTTGAGATAAATTTTAAGAAACACAAACATAGATGATAAAGGTGTCCTAGTAGATACTTATGTATAAACAACCATGGATAATAATGAGGTTTTGAAATTAACCTTCACCTTATACTTTCCTTTAGTCGAGGGTAAATTAACCTCCAATATAATGGTTAAAACATGTTAATAAATTATAAAATAACCATTTCTATATTTATGACATCATATATTATCCTCTTATATCATTTTGTTATTAATATTTCAGTATTATCGTTGTTTCGAGTGTTAACTACTTCTTTTTCCTATACATGTTTTGTTGTATAAGTCATGTTTGTTATGAATAATATGTATTTTATTCATATAAGAAATGATATAAAGTTCATAATAATTATTTTTACTCATCATATAAATTTAGTAATAATTCTTTATTGGTAAACGTGGAGAATGAATCTCACCACGTTGTGGGGACAGTAGGCCGTATGTACACACGAGAAACAACATCATTCCATTGACAGTTAAATGGCATTGAATTAGACAGTATATTAATTATAGTGAATCATTATCATTTTAAATTAATTATTTATATCAATTATACTCATAATTATACCCATCCAAATAGATTATTGTTGAATAACAAATTACACCACGGCGTGGAGACGGTAAGCCGTATACACACACACATGGTGATATTGTTATTCTTAGGATGTATAAATTGAGGAATATGGTTGTTAATAATTCTAATAACATCTAATCATGTATATTATACTTTATTTATTACTTTGGTATGGAAAAACATAGGAATAGATAGTATAAGAAGAAAATAAATTGAATGGAATTATTAAAACAATTACCTCTTCTTTGAGCATCCTTTTTGATATTTACAAAATGAATCCTTTGGATGGATTTATGCCCAAAGTAAGGACTCTGGGATTAAGTTAGGGAATTCTTGTGGAGAATAGGGTGGGTTTTTTTTTTGATAAAAATGGATTTATAGGTGTGAGTAAAATAGAAGGAGATACACCCTTTTATAATAGAGGGGAGGGGCGCTTTTGGAATCTCCAAAACTATTAATTTATTTTCAGTTTTCAATAGCTAAAAAGTGATTTATTTAAATTATAATATGATTATGGGTAAAAATAAACTCTTCCAATTATTTTTATACAAGTTTAAGTCACAAAATTAACCTTATCCTTTGGGATTAACCCTTAGTTAAACAGTTTAACTCTTACAGCGTCTACTTATCTTTTTATACTACAGGGTTAATATAGTTACAATAAAATGACAATATAACCCCAATTGGATAATTTATGACATATTTAGAATTATACTAGATATTTTACCAAATCTGATATTTTTATAAATTTTATGACCTTTAATAAAATATTATTTATTTTAAAGTATCATTTATGTCAATTTTGATACTATTCAATATTTACATTTTAAAAAAATATCAAAAAACCATGATAACTTTAAACGAATACTTCCAATATGTCACTAAAATATCTATGTTTTCTATAAAATTCTTGGATGTCATTAATTAAGTAAATTATATTTATTTTAATATTTTTAATATCATTTAATTTATTCTTCCTTTAATAATTAAATTACTGCATTATTATTCTATCTCCATTTAATTTAATTACCTATTTCCAAAAATTATAAATAAATTACCATTATATAGATAATAATATTATATTTCTAAATACTATCTGTTTTCAACTATATCACTTATATATCATGATATTAAAATTGATATAGTTATTAAAATTTGAATATGACATTTTTAACTCTTCTTTACATAAAATATAAAAAATGTTCTAATATAACACAAGTGGATTAAAAAGGTTCATATTTTATAACTAAGTATTATTTTTGTCAAAAAACACTTATCCAATGAAATTAGGACATGTTTTAGGGTAATATTATATTATTATAATATTATTTTTACCTTTAATCACCCTATTTACCTTTAACCATGGTCAATAAAATTCAAAAGTCAATATTCATCAAATTTTTTTTCCTATTAGACCACATTTTTCATACATATTACAACCATGAATATCCATTTTTTAAAATTTATTTCACCGAAGCGGTAAAATTACATTTAATGCTAATCTGCAGATGTGGTTAGAAGGTGAGTAAAAGAGACGTTCAACAGTTTAATAAAATTTTTATATCTAATTATATTATAAAAATGATTCCCATGACCTAAATAGGACTAAAATATTTATTGTGTATCTATTTTTACTTTAAAATATATTTAAATTAAAATAATTATTTAAATGAAAAATTTTGTTTTTAAATAATAATACAGTATTTTTCATTATTTATCAAAAATTGAAACTTTTCAGAAAAATACCAAATATTCACAATAATCTGAGTTTGATATTCAAAATTCAAAAATGAAGTCTATTTTGATAAATAAAAGTTATAAATTTTATAAATTGGCAATACTATTCATAACCACTTTTTAAACGGCTAGTTTGATAGGTCATAGTGCACTCGAACTCAATATTGTGTGCAATGAAATCTATTGAATTATTTTAAAGGAAGCTTACCATGGAAGATTGGGGTGTTACGTTTTTCCCTCATTTAAATAATTTCATCCTTGAAATTTCAAGAATATCACTTCATAAAAAGATATAGGCTATTCTTCATCATAAGTTATTCTCGTTCCCACGTCATCTCTTCCATTTTATAGTTTCTCTAAAGAACATTTACCAGACAAGTCGTCCGATTTCTCAAAACTTGTTCTCTAGTGTCAATAATCTTGATAGGCACTTCACAGTATGATAGATCGGGTTCTAGTTTTATTTCTTTATAGGTGAGTACATGCGTTGGTTCTGGCATGTATTTCCTTAACAGTGATACGTTGGACACATCATGAACTTTGGAGAGACATGGCAGCATTTCCAAATGGTAAGCTAAAACTCCAATTTGTTCAAGAATTTAAAAAGGTCCGATATAAATTGGACCCAATTTACCCTTCTTACCGGATTGTATAGAACCTTTCCATGGATATACCTTCAAGAAAACATGATCTCCCACTTGAAATTCCAAATACTTCGGTTATCGACATAACACTTTTTCCTACTATGATCTGTTTTGATATGGGTCTGATTAGTCTTTACCTTTTTCGTTATTTCCTCAACAAGTTCTAGGCCTATGAGTTTTCTTTCACCTAAATCATCTCAACAAGTTAGTGTATAAAATCTATTTCCATTTAATTCTTCATATGGTGCCCTCTAAATACTTAATGGAAGGTATTGTTATAGGAAAATTCTACTAGAGGAAATAATGATCCCAAATACCTTTAAATTGATGTGAGAAAGATCTAAACTTGTCTTCTAAATCTTAAATAGTCCTTTCTAATTGTCCATCAGTTTGAGGGTGGTAGAAAATGCTCAAATGAAGCTCAGTATCTAGGGCCTTATGAATCCTTTTCTAGAATTCTAATGTAATATGGGTATCATGATCCAAAAAAATCGATAGGGGTATACCATGAAGTCTTACAACTTCATTAATATATAGTCTTTCTAAGCATTCAAGAGGTAAATCTTATCTTATATTAGTAAAATGTGATGATTTGGTAAGACGATCAACAATAACCCATATCACATCATTTCTTATGGGAGTCTTTGGTATCCCCATGAAATATTCCATAGTAATATCATCCCATTTCCACATAGGAAAAGGAAGAGTTTGATGAATCCTCTCGGATGTTGTCTCCCAACCTTTACCTATTGAAAAACCAAACATCTCGACACATAATCAACAATATCCCTCATCATGTTTTACAAAAAATAAGTTTCCTTAAAATATCTATAAATCATAGTTCCACCAGGGTTTATAGAGAAATTGGAGCTATGAGCATCATCCGATAATTCCCTTTTTAGATCAGGTATAGCCGAAAGAAAAAGACTCTTCCCAAATTTCTAAATACAATCTTCAAATACGAAGTCAATAAATCTCCCATAATTCACATCTTTAATTTTCTTTTGAAACTCCTCATTATCAGACTGAGTACATTTTATCCTTTCCAATAAAGAAGTTTTGGAAACCATTTGAAAAAGTAGTGATGTTTCACCTTCCATGATAATTTCCATATCATTCTTTACTATATCCATGAACATAGGATCCCTTTCAACTCTCATTTTATTTATAAATACATAGTACTTTCTAATCAAAGAATATACCACCTTATTTTCCTTACTTAGGTGGTAGTGTATTGTGAAACCATAATCCTTGAGTAGCTCAAGCCACCTCCTTTATCTCAGGTTGAGTTATTTATGTGAGAAAATATATTTTAATCTCTCAGTATATATCACACATATTTCACCATAGAGATAGTGTCTATATATATTTATAGGAAATATTACTTATGACAACTCAAGATCACGATTTGGGTAGTTTTTTTCATTTATTTTTAATTTCCTTGATGCATAATCAATAACTCTATTATTCTGTATAAGTACACAACCAAGAAATTCCCTTAACGCGTCACTATAAATCACAAACCCATCATTCCCAGATGGTAAATTCAAGATTGGAGTGTTGACTAATCTTCTCTTCAATTATTCAAACCATTCTTCACATTATTTTTTCCAAATTAATTTAACCCTTTTACATGTGAGCTTGGTTAACAGGTTTGACAATTGGGAAAAATTCTGGATGAAATGCCGATGGTACCCTTCAAAACTAATAAAATTGTGTACCTAGGTTAAACTCATTGGTGCTGGGCATTATTGGATTGCCTTTTATCTTTCAAGGATCATCATAGATTATATACTTGGAGACAATATGACCAAGAAAAGAAATTTCTGGAATCCATAATTCACACTTTATAAATTTCCCATATAGTTCATTTATTCTAAGAGTCATTAGAATAATCCGCAAGTGGTTCTCATGGTCTTCGTAGATTTTTGAGTATACCAAAATAAAATCAATAAATACTACGAAAAAATAATCAAGATATTCATTGAACAATTTTTCATTAGATCCATGAAACAAGAGGGTACCTTAGTCAATCAAAATGGAATTACTGTAAATTCATAATGACCATACTTCGTTTGGAATGTTGTCTTTGAAATATCATCATTTTTTACACAAAATTGATGATATGCAGAATAAAGGTAAATCTTAGAAAAATATGTAGCTCCATGAAGTTGATCAAACAAATCATCAATGTGAGGAAGAGGATACTTGTTCTTTATTTTAATAGCATTGATTTCTCTATAGTCAATGCACAACCTCATTGATCCATCTTTCTTATTAACAAAAATAATTGGGGATCCCCCTGGAGAAATAGTCGGGAAAATAAATCCCTTATTAATAAACTCCTATAGTTGTTTCTTAAACACTACTAATTCCACAATGGCCATTCTATAGGGTGTTTTTGGTATTGGCCTTGCATGAGGGATTAAATAAATTTTAAATTCAACTTCCCGCTATAGAGGATTTCCAAGTAAATCCCATATAAATACATCATTATATTCTCATAAATAGGTACATCATTAATTCGAATATTTATTTCTTCTTCCCTAGATGTTATTTCCTCTTCCTCCCCAATAATCTCATTCATTAAAGATACCAGGGGTGGGTTTTGATAATAATCAGGCAATAGAGTTTCTACTATAAAGATCATGGATTCTACATTTTCCTTACAAATCACAACTTCCTTCTTCTTGTAATAAATTTTTAAATCATATTTTGATAGCTAGTTCATACTGAGGATTATATCATATTTGACCATATGTATGTTGATAAATTCAGCAGATAAAACACATTTATATTCCATAATGGGAACTGCTTGACACATATTTGTTTCAACGAGACTTCCCTTAGGGGTGTTGACTGACAACTCCCTTGTTAATGTAAATTAGAAATATCTAATTTCTAAAGAAAAATGGTAAGATATAAAGGAATGTGAGGATCAAGAATCAAATAAAGCTTCGGATAAATTTTAGGAAACGATTAAAGTACCTACCACCACAACATTAGGAACTTCAACCTCAGTAGTTGTGATCATAAAAGATTCACCTTTATCCCTTGACCATTTCAATGGAAATTTTTCTTGATGCTTAGTAAAATCATTTGAATAATGTCTCATCTCGTTAAAATTATAGAACTAATATTGATAACTTATTTCTTCCCCTTGAAATAACGATCTTGATGGACCTTTTCCCCACATTTGTAACAAACTCTTATTCCCTTTAGGCATGTACCGGGGTGTTTCTTCTCACAATTACTACAGGGTAAAAATTCAAAATTTCCATTCTTCCCCCTATTTTCTTTATCAGAGTGTTCAATGACCCTCTTCTTCTCTTTCTGTACTTTAAAGTCATAAAACATAGAGAATTCCATTTTGGTCTTGATAGCACAAGAGACTATATCTTCGTACGATGAGAAAGATTGTGAGACCAGTACCTGTTGGAGGAATAGTTTTATCCCATAAAAGAATCAATCAATTTGACTTCTTTGGTTACATATGTAGTTATCAAAATTCCTTGTTAACCTTGTGAGGTTAGATTCATACTTTGCAACATTCTCATACTCTTTCTACCTCAAACTTAGAAATTTCCTCTCCATATCTGCTTGTAGATCATGAGGAAAGTATTTTTCTATGAATAGATATTTATATTACGTCCATTACATATTTTTTACCTCTTAATCCTCCATCATGTTTTGAATCTATGACCACCATTGATATGCAACTCTTGATAGATGATAGAATTCGATAACAACTTTTTCCTTTTTGTTACTCCCCAAAGAAAGAAATATTTTCTCTAAGGAACTTATCCATTTCTCAGCTACAAATGGATTTGTTTTCCCATTTAATGTTGGAGGTTTTTATATTATGAAGTGGTCTAACATTGATCCTCTATGTTGTGGATCCGTCTGCTCCATATGGATAAGGTTATTATTCATAACCTGAGTCAGTTGTCCCAGTACAATTATAATTTATTCTGCACTAGTTGTATCACCAACATCACTATCATTATCTTTTATAGGAGGGAAATCCCTACCTAGATTACGCACATTGGTATGGTTTCCTTTCCTTCGACTAGGAACCATTTCTAAACAATGACATATAATAGATTAGGTTACAAATCATAATGCATAATTCTAAACTAGTAAAATAATTAACATAAATTGAAAAAATTATGAATATCTAATCCATAATAATAAAAAATGGTTCTTTGGGGACATATTTACTCATAAATCCTTCAAAATGATTTATAATAAAAAATGTGAATTATTGTAAGCATATACTTTGGGAGTATCAAACTAGGTGTGTAGTAAGCCTCGTTGTCGTGTACCAGGTTACCCCGAGTCAAGACCAGAACACCTTGTCCGAGTTAATACTCCTAGGTAAATTTGTTCCAGAACCACATCCAGTTGTAGTATCCATACATGGATTTATTTTATAGGAATACTCACACAATATCTATTTTACCAAAATTATAGGTTGTTCTTCTATACTTATCCTCAAAGTCTATCTTATGAAAATGTTCCCTATTCAAGGTTTTTCTAAATATAGTTTCCAATATTTTTACTAAACTTCCTTTGATACCAATTGTAATTACCCAAACCTAGTTACCCAGAGTCGGTGTATTAATTATTTACATTGGAAGGATCATAAGAAATAAAATCCTGAAAGGCTGATTGGTTTAGTATGGAAAATCTAGATACAAACATAATTTTTACATTACATATTGAAATGAAAACAACATAGTGTCTACTTTGAAAAAACTCATATCCCTTAGATTATCTCTTCAAGTTAGTCATAATATACTTCTTTTCATCCTAGGGAAAAATAAAACATAATAAATGGGTGATCCCAGATGCTCGGTAAGGATAAAAAATATAGCGGAAGTTATCCTAAATAAGCAAAAACATTTTAAGAAAAGGTATAAAATTAAAACAAAATCCTTTAAAACATAATATTCAGCATAATATGGCAAGAATAAATCAAATAATTCCATTTAAACATTCACATGGATATTCTACTAGTCGAATAATCACATTAAATATCAATAACTAATATCATAATGAGGTAATGCATAATGCCAGACATCATAATTATACTGTCAAGGCCTCATGCCAAGACCATAAATAACCATATTGTTATGGCCTCATGAAACAACACTAGTTTGTCTCATGAGACCTACCTATGCATCAAGGGGATATAGCAGGCCCTACCCATCACTTACTATGTCTAATTCATTCCTCTTATGAAAGGGGTAAAACATAACATAAACATTCATATTAAAACTAGCATATGAAATGTTAATAATTTAACCATAAACCATTAATGGTATTAAAATAGAACATCCAAGGTCAAATATATGATAAGACATTCAATACTATATGGAATATTGTATTATAATAAATCAAACTCAATTAAGCATAACATCCAACAAAGGATGTTGACCTAGATGAAAATAAACTAATAAAATCATTAAAAATCTTTGAGAGAAATATACCTCTTTTACTTTAAAATCATTTAAAATTCATGAAAATATAAAATAAAACATTTATTTTGATAATAAACTTGTATTATTTTAAGGAAATATTCAAAATGTTAAGGCATCATAATGGCGGAAAATAGCAGCTCACACCGTATAAGTTAAAAAACATTCTTTCCTTAATTTGTCAAAAAATTCATAAATTACATCGTTTGGAAAATGACAGAAAGATCACTTAAAATATATTTTATAAAAATTAAAACATTGGTAAAAATTTCCTTAAAAAATTTTCAATAATATTTTGAGATACATTTTAAGAAACATGGACATGGATGATAAAGGTGTCCTAGTAGATACTTATGTATAAACAACCTCAGATAATAACGAGGTTGTGAAATTAACCATTACCTTATACTTTACTTTAGTAGAGGGAGGATTAACCACATTTATAATTCTTAAAACAAGTTATTAAATTATACCAAAACCATATCCATATTTATGATATCATATATGATCCTCTTACATCATTTTGTTAATAATATTTCAGTATTACCGTTGTTTTGAGTGTTAACAACTTCATTTTCCTATGAATGTTTTATTGTGTAAGTCATTTTTGTTATGAATAGGATGTATTTTATTCACATCCATAATGATATAAAATTCATGATAATTATTTTTAATCATCATATAAATTTAATAATCATTCTTGAATGGTTAACGTGGAGAATGAATCTCACCGTGTCGTGGTGACGGTAGGCCGTACGTACACACAAGCGATGGTATCATTACCTTGATGGTCAAATGGTATAGAATTTGATTGTATATTAATTATAAAGAATCATTATCATGTTAAATTAATTATTTATATCCATTATACTTATCATTATATCCATCCAAATAAATTAGTGTTGAATAAAAAATTACACCACTACGCAGAGATGGTAAGACATACGTACGCACACAGACATGTTGATATTATTATTCGTAGGATGGATAAATAGAGGAATATGGTTGTTACATAATTATAATAACATCTAAGAATTTATATTATACTGGATTTATTACATTGATATGGAAACCACATAGTAAGAGGAAGTAGAATAAGAAAACAAATAGAATGGAATTGGTAAAATAATTACCTCTTCTTTGATTGTCTCCTTTTGATTTTCACAAAAGGACTCCTTAGGATGGACTTATTCCAAAAGTATGGCCTCTAAGATGAACTGATAAAAGTTGTGAGGATAAGTGGTTTGGGGTTGGCTGAGACAAAGGGCTTTATAGGTGTTAATAAAAGAGAAGGAGAGATGCCCTTTTATAATAGAGGGGAGGGGAAGTTTTGGAAACTCCAAAACTATTAATTTATTATAAATTGGTTTTTGGTTTAAAATATATTCAAATTCAGTTATATAGAGTCTAAGATTATTACGGGTCGAAATCATCTCAACTAATTATTTTTATACAAGATTAGGTGACAAGATTGACCTTATCTTTTAGGATTAACCCTCAGTTAAACAGTTTAACTCTTATCATGTCTACTTGTATTTTTATACTATAGGGTTAATATAGTTACTATAAAATGTCAAAAGAACACCAATTGGATCATTTATGAAAACTTTAACACTATCCTAGTTATTTTGTTCAATATTATATTTTTATGAATTTTAGAACATTTAATAAAATATTTTTTATTTTAAAGTATCAATTTTGTCAATTTTGATACTATTATATATTTTCATTTTTGAAAAATATAAAAAAAAACATGATATCTTTGAAAAAATACTTCCAATATTTCGCTAACATGTATATATTGTCTATAAATTTATTTTATGTCATCAATTAAGTCAAATTATATTTATTTTAATATTTTAAATATTATTTAATTTATTCTTCCTTTAATAATTCAATTATCACATAATTATTGTGTCACCATTTAATTTAATTATTTATTTCCTAAAATTATAAATAAATTACCATTACTTATATAATAATTTTAGATTTCTAAATACAATTTATAGTCAAAAACATCACTTATATTTACTCATATTAAAAACGATATAGTTATTAAAATTTGTATATGATATTTTTAACTCTTCTTTAAATAAAATATAAGAAATGTCCTAATCTAGAAAAAGTGGCTTAAAAATATCATCTTTTAGACCTAAGTTTGATTTTTTTCAAAAAAATTATCCAATGAAATTAGGACAAGTGTTAGGGAAATATTATATTATTATAATATTATTTTCAACTTTAATTACCCTATTTACCTTTAACCGTGGTAAATAAAATTCAAAAGTTGTTATTCTCCAAAAAGTATTTTGATCCTAGGAGGATAAAATTTTCACACTGATTAAAACCATGTATGTCAATTCTTCAAAATTTAGTTCATATAAGTTGTAAAATTATGTTTAATGTTAATCAACTGATGTGGCTTGAAGGTAGGTAAAAGAGACGTTCAAAAGTTTAATAATTTTTTTATCTAATTATATTATAAAATTAGTTCAATGAACTACATTAAAATAATAAACTAATTAATTATCTATTTTCACATTAAAATAAATTTAAAATTAAAATAATTATTTAAATGAAAAATTTGTTTTTTAACAATAATGAAGTATTTTTCACTATTCACCAAAAAATGAAACTTTTCAGAAAAATACCAAGAATTAACCATATCTTAATTTTGATATTCTGAATTCAAAAATAAAGTCTATTTTGAAAAATAAATTTTTTAAATTTCATTACTTTGTTAATACAATTCATTTTTTTTAAACGTCTATTTTGATAGGTCATGGTTCTCTTGAACTCGATGTTGCATGCATCACAAGCTATTGAATTATTTAAAAGGAAGCGTACTGTGGAAGCTCGGGGTGTTAAATTCTTCCATACTTCAAATAATTTCATCCTCTAAATTTCTATAATATCAATTCATAAAAAAATTCTAGTGGTTCTTTATCATACGTTCCTTTGGTTCCCTAATTGCCTCTACCATTTTATGGTTTTTACAAAGAACTTTTACCATACAAGTCATTCGATTTCTCAACACTTGTTCTTTAGTGTCAAGAATCTTGATAGGCACTTCACAATAAGACATATCAGGTTCCAGTTATATTTTTTTATAAGTGAGTACATGTGTTGGGTCTGACATGTATTTTCTTAATAGTAATATGTGGAACACATTATGAAATTTGGAGAGACTTGGCAACATTGTCAAATGGTAATCTAAAAATATATTTTGTTCAAGAATTTAAAAAAGGTTTAATGTACCTAGGAATTAATTTACCCTTCTTACCGAATCATATAACACCCTTCCATGGATATACCTTCCAGAAAACATGATCTCCAACTTGAAATTAGAAATACTTCCTTTGGTTATTGGAATAACTCATTTTCCTACTTTGATCTATTTTGATATGGGTCTGAATAGTGTTTACATTTTTCATCACTTCCTCAAAAAGTTCTGGGCCTATGAGTTTTCTTTCACCAACTTAATCCCAACAAGTTAGTGTACAAAATCTCTTTCCATATAACAGTTCATATGGTGGCATCTTAATACTTAAATGGAAGCTATTATTAAATGAAAATTATATTAGAGGTAAATACTGATATCACATACCTTGAAAGTCAAGTGAGAAAGATATCAACTTGTCTTATAAATCTTGAATAGTCCTTTATGATTATCCATTAGTTTGAGGGTGGTAGTAAGTGGTCAAATGAAGCTCAGTATCAAGGCCCTTCTAAAGAATTTTCTAGAATTGTGATATAAAATGGGGATCACGATCAGAAACAATCGATTGGGGTACAACGTGTAGTCTTAAAACATCATTAATATATAGTCTTTATAAACATTCAATTTGTAAATATTTTATTATAGAAAGAAAATGTGCTGATTTTCTATGATGATTGAAAATAACCCATATCACATCATTTCATATGGGATTCTTTAGTATCCCCATGACAATGTACATCATAATATCATCCCATTTCCAAATAGGTATAGGAAGAGGTTACATGACTCCACCAGGATGTTGTCTTCCGGTCTTCACCTATTGAAAAACTAAACATCTCGACACATTATCAGAAATATCCCTCTTCATGTTGTCCCACAAAAAATGATCCTTATAATTTATGTATTTCTTAGTGCTACCAAGGTGCATAGAGAAATTGGAGCTATGGGCATCATCTAATAACTCCCTTTTTAGATCAGGTATAGCCTGAACACAAATCCTCTTACCAAATTTCAAAATACCATCTTCAAATAAAAATTCAATTAGTATCCCATCATTCTCATCATTAATTTTCTTTTGAAACTCCTCATCATTAGACTAATTACCTTTAATACTTTCCAGTAAAGAATTTTTGGAAACCATTTTAAAAAGTAGTTTTGTTTCTCCTTCCATGATAATTATCATATCCATCTTTACTATATCCAAGAACATAGTATCCCTTTCAACTCTCATTTTGTTTAGAACTCAATGTTATTTTATACTCAAAGAATATGCCACTTTATTTTTTTCCCTGGGTTGTAGTGTATTGTGAAATCATAATCCTTGAGTAGCTCAAGCCATCTCCTTTGTCTTATTTGGATTACTTTCTGTGAGAAAATATATTTCAATCTCTTGTGATTAGTATATCTGGCACATATTTCACCATAGTGATAGTGTATCCATATATTCAGATAAAATATTACTATTTCTAACTCAAGATCATGAGTTGGGTAGTTTGTTTCATGGATTTTTAATAGCCTTGATGCATAATAACTAACTCTATCTTTCTGAATAAGGACACAACCAAGTCCTTTCCTTGATGTATCATTATAAATCACAAACCCATCATTCCTAGATGGTAAAGTCAAGATAGAAGAATTGACCAATCTTCTATTTAATACTTAAAAAAATTCTTCACATTCTTTTTTACAAATTAATCTAACCCCTTTACATGTGATCTTGGTTAATGGGTTTTCCAATCGGGAAAAATTATGGATGAAATACCGATAGTAACCTACTAAACCAATAAAATTGGGTACCTCGGTTATAATCTATGATGATGGAAATTCTTGTATTTCCTTTTTATTTGCAGGATCAATATAGATTCCATCCTTGGAGCCAATATAGCCAAGAAAAGAAATTTCTTGAAGTTATAATTCACACTTGCTAAACTTCCCATATAGTTCATTTCTTCTAAGAGTCATTAGAACATTCTACAAGTGGTTCTCATGGTCTTCATAGCTTTTAGAGTATACCAAGATATAATCAATAAATACTATGAAAAAAACACCAAGATATTCCTTGAACACTCTATTAATTAGATATATGAAAACATACGGTGCATTAGTCAATCCAAATGGCATTAATGTAAATTTGTAATGACTATACCTCATTTGAAATGTTGTCTTTGGAATATATTCATTTTTTACACAAAATTACTGATATCCAGAATGAAGTTTAATCTTCAAAAAATATTTATCTCCATAAACATGATCAAAAAAATCATCAATGCGAGGAAGATGATACTTTTTATTTATTTTAATGGAATTGATTTCTCTATAGTCAATGCACATCCTCATTGATCCATCTTTATTATTAACAAAAATAACTAGGACTCTCTATGGAGAAAAACTAGGGTGAATAAATCCCCTATTACTCAACTCCTCTAGTTGTTTCTTAAAATATACTAATTACACAATGGCCATTCTATAGGGAGTTTTTGATATTGGCCTCGCATCAAGGATTAAATCAATAGTAAACTCAAATTCCTACTCTGGATGATGTCTAGGTAAATACTCTAGAAATTCATCAATATATTCTTCTACAATTGGTACATACTCAATTGGAATATTTCATTTTTCATCCCTCGATGTTATTTCCTCTTCCTCCCCAAGAATCTCATTCAATAAATCTATCAAAGGTGGGTTTTGATAAGAATCTAGTAATGAAGTTTATGTTATAGAGATAATGGATTCTACAATTTCCTCAAAAATCACAACTTCCTTATTATTATAATAAATTTTCACATTATATTTTGATAGCCACCCCATACAGAGGATTATATCAAATTCGACCATAGGTATGATGATAAAGTCAGCAGATAAATCAAGTTTATATGCCATAATGGGAACTGCCTGACACATCTTTATTGTAATGAGACTTCCCTTAGGGATTTTTACTAACAACTCCCTTGTTAATGTAATTTTGAAATATCTAATTTTTAATGGAAACTAGGAATATATAAAAGAATGTGAGGATCAAGAATCAAATAAATATTTGGATGAATTTGAGGAAATGATTAATGTACCTTCCACCACATCATTAGGGACTTAAACATCATCAGTTTTGATCATAAAAGATTGGCCTTGATCCCTTGGATTTTTATTGGGAAGGTTTTCTTGATTATTAGGAGAATCATTTTCATAATGTCCCATATCTTTACAATTGTATCACTGAACATTGATAGATTATTTCTTCACATTGTAATCATGAGCTTGGTGGACTTTTTCTCCACACACTACTGAAAAAATGGCCTATACCCACGGTTTTGGGAACCGTGGGCTGGAACGGCGTCAGTATAGGTCCCCAGCCTATACCCACAGTTTTGGAAAACTGTGGGTATAGGTGTCATGCCACCATGTCACCAAAAAATAACCAATTTCCATGGTGTCAACGGCTTTTACCCTCGGTTTCAAAACCGTGGGTATAGGTCCTAAAATAATGCAGGCGCCGAGTTTCGATCCCGCAACCTCTTCGCTGCAAACACTGTGTCTAAACAATACCCTAACATCACCTATATATATATATATATTAAGTTAAATATAGTTATAAAAACTGTGGGTATAGAGGGATGAATCGTGGGTATAGGGTTCCCGCCAAAAAAAATTTCCTTCCCGCGGATTTTTTTTTCCCGCGCACACAAAAGTGACCTATACCCATGATTTTTCATAACCGTGTGTATAGGTATTTTAGCCCAGACCTATCCCCACAGTTTTCCCCAAAACCGTGGGGATAGGTACCCCTATACCCATGGTTTTGGAAAACCGTCGGTATAGGTGACTTTTCAGGACCTATCCCCACGGTTTTGGAAAACCGTGGGGATAGACCCCCCTATACCCACGGTTTTGGAAAACCGTGGGTATAGGTCCTAAAAAGTCACCTATACCTACGGTTTTGGAAAACCGTGGGTATAGGGGGGGTCTATCCCCACGGTTTTCCAAAACCGTGGGGATAGGTCAATTTTCCAGTAGTAACATTTGTAATAAACTCTCACTCCCTTTAGGAATGTATGAGGGTGTTTCTTCCCATAATTACTACAGGGTGGAAAATCCACTTTCCCCTTCTTCCCCATATTTCCTTTTCTAGAGTGTTCAATGACCATATTTTTCTCTTTGTTTTATTTAAGGTCATAAGACTTATAGAATTCATTTTCTATTTGGATATCACATGAGACTATATCTTCGTATGATGAGAAAGATTATGAGACCAATGACCGTTAGTGGAATGATTTTAACCCATAAAATAATCGATCAATATTACTTATTGGGTTATGTATATAGTATTCAACAATACTTTCTAACCTTGTGATGTTAGATTCATACTTTACAAAATTCTTAACATCTTTCTGCATCAGACTCAGAAATTGCCTCTCCATATTCACTCGTAGATTAGAGAAAAGTATTTTTCTAGAAAGAGTTCCTTAAATTACCTCCATTCTATATTTTCTACCTCTTCATCCTACTTCATGTTTTGAATTAATGAACACTATTGACCTGCATTTCTTGATAGATGATAGAATTCTATAATAACTATTCCCCTTTCCTTACTCCCAAAGCAAGAAATATTTTCTATAAGGAACTTATCCATTACTTAGAAAAAATGGATTTTTTGTACCATTTAATTTTGGAGGTTTTTGTCTCAAGGAGTGGTATAACATTGATCCTTTGTGTTGTGGATCAGGCTACTACATAAGGGTAAGGTTATTATTCATAACCTGAGTCAGTTGTACCAATATAGTTATAAGTTTTTCATCTCCAGTTGTATCACCATTACCACTATGATTATATTGAATAGGAGGTGGATCCTTACATGAATTATGTGTATTGATACAGTTTCAATTCCTTTCACTAGGAACAATTTCTAAACAATGGAATAAAAAATATTAGGTTATGAATTATAATGCATAATTCCAAACTTGTAAAATACTTAAAATAAATTGAAAAATTTATGGATATCTAATTCATAATCATAAAAATGGTTCTTTGGATGCATATTTACTCATAAATACCTTATAATGGTTTATATAAAAAATGTGAATTATCCTTAGAATATCCCCAAGGAGTGTCAGACCAGGTGATCAATAAGGCCCGTTTTCATGTAACAGGTTACCCTGAGTCAAACTTAAAACACCACGTCAGAGTTATTAATTCTTGTTACATCTGTGATAGAACCACGCCCACTTGTTGTATCCATAAAGAGATTTATTTTCTAATAATACCCACAAAATATTTATTTTACAATAATTCTAGTATGTTCTTCTATACTTTTCCTTAAAGTCTATCTTATGGTAATATTCCATAATCAAGGTTTTTCTAAATCTAGTTTCCAATATTTGTACTAAAATTCCTTTAATACCTACTCTAAAACCCCAAACATAGTTAATAAGAGTTGGTGCATTATTTTATTACATTGGCATGATCATAAGAAATCAAATCCTGAAGGACTAATCAAATTAGTAGCCTTGGAAAAACTTGATACAAACATAAATTTTACATTACATATTGAAATTAAAACAACATAGTGTCTCCTTTGAAAACACTCATATCCCTTAGATTATCCCTACAGGTTAGTCATAATATACTTCTTCACATCTTGGGAAAAATAAAACATAAGATAGGGGTGAGCTCAGATGATTATTAAGGATAAACAATATAGAGGAAGTTATGATAAATAAGCATATAATTTTTAAGGCAAGTTATAAAGCTAAAAAAAAATACTTTTAAAAATAATATTCGGCATAATATAACAAGAATAAATCAAATAATTCCATTTAAAAATTCATATGGATATTATACTAGTCGAATAATCACATTCAATATCAATAACTAATATCATAATGAGGTAATTCATAATGCCATACATCATAACAATACCATCAAGGCCTCGTGCGAAGACCATGAATAACCATACCATCAAGGCATCATGCTAATACAATAGTTTGTCTCATGAGACTTACCGATGCATTTAGGGGCTATAAAGGGCCCCACATGTCACTTATCAAGTCCAATGTATTCCTCTTATGGAAGAGCTAAAACATAACATAAACATTCGTATTAAAACTAATATACTAAATGCTAATACTTTAACCATAAACCATGAATAGTATCAAAATAGAACATCCAAATTCAAATATATCATAACACCTTCAATAAATTATAGAATATTGTATCATAATAAATCAACCTCAATTATGAAAAAATACAACAAAGTATTTTGACATAGATGAAAATAATCTAATAAAATCATTAAAACTCTTTGAGATAAATATACATTTTTTTTACTTTGAAATAATTTAAAAGCCACACAATTATAAAAGAAAACATTTATTTTCAAAATAAACTTGTATGATTTTAATGAAATATTAAAAATGTTAAATCATCATAATGGTAGAAAACAACCGCTTATGCCGTATAAGTTAAAAAATTTTTTCTCCTTAATTTGTCGAAAAGGTTATAAAGTACCTCATTTGTAAAACGAAGAAAAGATTACATTAAAGATATTTTATAAAAATTAAAAAATGGGAAAAAATATCCTTAAACAATTTTTGATAATATTTTGTGATACATTTTAAGAAACATGGACATGGATGATAAAGGTGTCCTAGTAAATACTTATGTATAAATAATATCAGATAATAACGAGGTTGGGAAATTAACCATTACATTATACTTTCCTTTAGTTGAGGGTAAGTTAACCCCCGTTATAATGGTTAAAACATGTTATTAAATTAAATCAGACACATATCCATATTTATGATATCATATATGATCCTATTATATCATTTTCTTAATAATATTTCAGTATTACCATTGATTTGTGTGTTAATTGCTTCATTTTCCTATGCATGTTTTGTTGTGTAAGTCATGTTTGTTATAAATAATATGTATTATATTCATATAAATAATGATATAAATTTCATAAGAATTATTTTTACTCATCATAAAAATTATATAATAACTCTTGAATGGTTAATGTGGAGAATTAATCTCACCACGTCATGGAGACGGTAGGTCGTATATACGCAAAAGCTACGATATCATTCCCTCGATGGTTAAATGGTATGAAATTGGATGTTATATTAATTATAAAAAATAATTATAATGTTAAATTAGTTATATATATCCACTATCTTATAATTATACCCATCCGAATAAATTATTGTTGAATAAAAAATTACCCCACGTCGTGGAGACAGTAAACCGTATGTATGCACACATGGTGATATTGTTATTCATAGGATGGATAAATGGAGGAATATGGTTGTTACATAATAATAATAACATCTCAGAATGTAGAATATATTGGATTTATTAATTTTTTTTGGAAAAAACATAGGAAGATAAAGTAGAAGAAGAAAATAAATTGAATGGAATTGGTAGAACAATTATGTCTTCTTTGAGCATCTCCTTTTGATTTTCACAAAAAGACTCATTAAGATGGATTTATGCCCAAAGTATGGCCTCCACGATGAAGCGAGGGAAGTTGGGAGGATAATTGGGTAGGTTTTATCTGATACAAAGGGCTTTAGATGTGTAAATAAAAGAGAAGTAGATGTTCCCTTTTATAATAGAGGGGTGGGGCACTTTTGGAAACTCTAAAAATATTAATTTATTATAAATTGATTTTTGATTTCCAATTGCTCCAAAGTGAGTTATTTCGAGTATGAGATGAGTATGGGTAAAAAAAATCTCAACTAATGATTTTTAGACCAGTTTAATTCACAAAATTATCCTTATCTTTTGGGATTAACCCTTAGTTAAACAGTTTAACTCTTACTGTGTTTACTTGTGTTTTTTATACTATAGGGTTAATATAGTTTCTATAAAATTACAAATGAACCCCAATCAGATCATTTATAAAATATTTAACATTATACTAGTTATTTGGATGATCATGAGATTGTTTTTTTTAATTTTATAAAATTTAATAAAATATTATTTATTTTAAAGTATCATTTTTGTCAATTTTGATAATATTAAATATTTTTATTTTTAAAAAATATCAAACCAATGTGATAACTTCGAACCAATACTTTAAATATGTCACTAACATGTATATTTTATCTATCAATCCTTGTATTTTATTAATTAAGTCAAATTATATTTATTTTATTATTTTTAATATCATTTAATTATTTCTTTCTTTAATAATTTAATTACTGCATCATTATTGTGTTACCATTTAATTTAATTATTTATTTCATAAAATTATAAATAAATTAAAATTTTGTTGATAATAATTTTATATTTATAAATAGTATTTATAGTCAACCATATCACTTATATATACTCATATTAAAAATGATATATCCTCATATTAAAAATAATATAGCTATTTAAATTTTAATATGACATATTTATCTTTTCTTTAAATAAAATAAAATAAATGTCATAATATAACAAAAAGTGGCTTAAACATGATCATATTTTCAACATAAGGCTTATTTTGGTCAAAAAACACTTATATTATGGAATTAGGATATGTGTTAAGGTAATATTATATAATTATAATATTATTTTTACCTTTAATTACACTATTTTCCATTTACCGTGGTAAATAAAATTCAAAAGTTACTATTCATAAAAAATATTTTGATCCTGTTAGACCAATATTTTCATACTTATTACAACCATGTATGTTTTATTTTCAAAATTCAATTCACAGAAGAGGTAAAAATACCTTTAATTCTAATTCACAGATGTGGTTAGAAGGCCGGTAAAAGAGACGTTCAAAAGTTTAATAAAATTTTTATATCTAATTCTATTATAAAAATGATTCATATGACCTAAATTAGACTAATATATTTATTGTTTATCTTTTTTTTACTTTAAAATAAATTCAATGTAAAATAATTATTGAAATTAAAAGGTCCTTTTTAACAATAATGTAGTATTTTTCAATATTCATCAAAAATTAAAACTTTTCATAAAAATACCAAAAAATCACCATAAGATAATTTTGATATTATGAATTCAAAAATGAATTATCTTTTGAAAAATAAAATTAAAAAATTTAATAATTTGGTCAATACTATACATAACCGCTTTTTAAAAGGCTAGTTTGATATGTCATGGTGTGCTTGAACTCGATGTTGCGTGCAACACAAGCTATTGAATTATTTGGAAGGAAGCGTACCGTGTAATCTTGGGGAGTTAAAATTAGAAGGAATAAGTTAATGAAAAAGAAGTAAATGTAGAAGTCATAAGCAGTACCTTGAAATAGAAGAAAATGGAAAAGTTTTAAAACATAGTAAATTATCTTGGATTTTCATTATATCAATGGAAAATGATTGTTGAATAATTTTTGACAAGTAGGAATATAAGTACCATCAATCTTGCTTACAGTGAGCTCATAATATTAAGTTTTTTGTTAGTTCTTAACTTTGTGAATAATGTTTTTAAAGAATTTTAATTATAATAGAACTGTTTTTTAGTCATTCTGATCTCACTGCATGATTGATTTATTTAAGGGATATACATTTCATAAATTAATCAATGATTTATTTTCTATGTTTCCATGAAAATTAAAGTATGTTTTCTATGTTTTTACCCTTTGAAAAACTTTTTTTTTATTTTTAATCAATAAAACTGCACTTTTATTCATTTAGGAAAAAATCCTATCAGTTTGACATGGGTTCTATTGAAAAAAATAAAATAAAAAATGATGGTAATTTTACTATAATTTTTCGACAATTGGATATTTTTCTTGGGGTAAAACCTTTGATGAACATTTTTTACTTTAAAATTACTAAAATAACCCATTGGGTCCTTTTGATCAAACCCTTGGTCAAATTGATGTGAGGTCTATTCCTACATGTCAAAAACTGAATGATGGATTTTTTCCTTTGATATAAAGTCAATTTGAGTCTTTTTGTTAGGTTATTACCCTAAGAAACATCATTTACGAAACTTAAATATAATAAAACTTTTGTGTACAATCACTATAAACACACCAAATGTTGGATATAAATGCAGTGAATTCAGAAAAGTCTCAAATTAATTCATGATAATTTTTCCTCAAGTTCACAATGATATGTGGTCATTTAATAGAGTTTTAGAGTTTAACACATTTTTGTACCTTTATGTCCATAAAAATACATTTTTAGTCATTCTGAACAAACCATAAGTTAGATTGATGTGTTGTATATTCCATCATGTCACAATTTAGAATATTTTCATGGTATAATTACTTCATGGTGGTTAGATATTTTTTTCTAGGTATTAACCATTTAACTACATTTTTTAAAACCATTAAATATAATAAAACCACTTTTTTGGTCATTCTGACCACCTTACACATCGAATTTTCATACGGTCTATTTAGATACATGAAGAATCAATAAAAAATCATTTTAAAATGATTTCATTAAAATCATAGGTCATTTGGTAGGTTTTGACCCTTTTGACAAATTTTTTTTGACATTAAAAAAAAATATTATTTCATTCTAGGAAAACTGCAAGTCAAAATGAAATGTTTTTTTTCCTACATGTTACAAATAAAAAAAGGTCATTTTTCTACGATTCAATGATTATTTGAGGTTGTTAGTTATATTTTTAAATTTTTTCACATGTTTAAAAAAACTTAAATCTAATACAATTAGTTTTTCCATCAATTTGAGGATCATGTGGTATTTTCATTAAAACACGGTCATTGAGTTACTATCGTAACAACATTTTCATTATTTGACTATCTTAATTAATTCTACAGAAGAAGGATAAGAATTCTCAAAAATTGGTTGATAGATATATTTTATTGAGTTTTTTATTCATAAATTTTCTTTTATTTTTTTATCATATATTTCCATGATTCATATTATAATCATAATATTAATTTACATGTGTTCTATTTGTGATGATATATAAAATCATATTATTTAATGTCAATATAAGTGAAATAAACTTAATATTATAGTATTAATTATTACTTCAATGACGACTTAATATTATCAATTTTGACATATTTGGTTCCTATTTTATGTATTTCAAGATTTACTAAAAAGGTATGGAGAAGGATTATGGTTTAATAAAAAAGTTGCTACTAATCTGTTTCACAAATGTCTAAAATGGGGATTTTATTTGGATTTAAGAATCCCTACTATACATTAACACCAAAACAATAATCAAGAACGTTTTCTTATTCATAATGATTATTAGAGAATTTTATTCTATTGGTAGTAGGAGATGATCACCATTTCTATATATTTATCATAAGAGGGGTATTCATCCTAGGGGAAGAGAAACAATACTAGGGGAAGAATTGTAAATGCGTATATTAATACTTGGGAATTGGGGGAATAAGTAGGGGATGGGTGGGCCAAATTTTCCATTGAGTTTTTCTATTTAATATTGGAATTGTGCCTAGATAGATAGGGGGTTTCTTCATGAGATTTTAAGCAGTTCACTCTATAGTATAGTGATCATGTCAAATTTGTTTGTAAATCCTTATTCGATTTTTCCATATATTTTCCCATCCTAGAATTAACACTCGATTACTACGGTGCATTCATTTAATGATGCATGGGATCTAGAAAATATGTGTTGGAGATGGGTGAGAGAGTACTCTACGGGGAAGTGTGTTGATCACATATTTTGTTTTGGTATGGTCATGAGATGTACACATGTATGGTGTCCTGGGTAGAAAATGTTGAATCCTCAATAACAAAGTTAGAATAATATTTAAAATTGATAATTCTCTCATTATTGGTGATGAAGATAATGATGAATCCATTGTATAAGGAAAAAATTGAGAGTAAGGTGCAAGAGTAAAGTAATGTAATGTCAACATTAGAAGAGGTCGGTGAGTATAGTTCTCAATTGAGTGAAAGAGGTTCATATTGTCATCATTAATTAAATTCAGAAATCAAAAGATTCTGGCATGTGATGTTTGAGTAATTTCATACATAGACCAGGTATCTGGGGATGCTGATATTTACAGGATAAGGTCTATTATTAGGGATCACACAAGTGGATACATACTTAGTAATAGAACAGATGTAGGAAGAACTTATGATCTCTTTGGTGTATCTTTTCATGGAAGGCATGTGAAAAGTTTGATAATTTCATTAAAAATGATTATGATAGGGGTTAGGTGGTAATAACATAAGGAGGAGGTTATAGGATTATTTGAAAGTGAATCTATGGAAGATATTGTTATGTTTATTTATAGATTGTGGCAGAAGGAATCAATAGGTATATACAAAGTTTAATATGAACGTGTAGCCTTACCAATTCCATATATTTCATAGAAGTTGTACATGAGAATATTCATAGCAATAATAAAACCAATTATTGGTATCATAGTTATAACACATCATGAAAATTATAAATCATGGTTGATAACTCTATTTAGAAGAGTTATACATGAGATGTAGGTGAAGGTTATAATCAAGATACCTAAAACTTGAATGAAGAATATAGATCAGAGTGGCTAAGGATGAGGATCAAATAGAAATATAGTAAGAACTTGATGTAGGTGAAGGTTATAATCAAGATACCTGAAACTTGAACCAATAATATAGCTCAGAGTGGTTAAGGATGAGGATCAAATATAAATATAGTAAGAACTGTTATTTTGGAGAATATAATGATAATTTCAGGAAAAGTGGAATTTCTCCATGATTGAGAGGATTTCATAATTTATCAACATAGGTGTATGAAGACAGGAAAACCAAGGGACTATGATATTCTTTTGGATAGATATTCTCTCATGGTTATAGATTCCCATACAAGGGGTATTGAGTTAAGATATTAGGTGGTATTTAGCCATGTGATGAATAAGGAAATAAATATGATAATATGGACGAATTCCCAGAATTATCTGACATTCTATAGGAAATAGAAATTTTAGCCATGCTAGCTTTTTATCAGCATAAAAACTTGTTGTGATCCAGTTTATCATACTTTAGGTCTTCAAGGAGAAACACTTAAGCACTTCTAGGGTTCCCTAATAAAACCTAGTGGTTCTATGAGGAATTTCCAATACATGATTATATCTGAACCACCATCCTTTGTAGAAACTAATGTGGGATTAGGTTTTCACCCAAAAATCCCCCCTAAAACCATATACCTCACAACCTGGTCTCCCCTTCAATGATAATCTATCTGATCCAAATTAACTTGTACTTGCACTACTATTTTCTCTCTCCATCGCGACGTGCTTCCTTCCCACCGTTATAATATAATTTTTTTTGAGGTCATCCACATCACACTTGAGATGCACTATGACTTTTATACCTCTCTTCAGGATCAATTTAATACATCTCTAGGTCTTCCAGGCCCAAAAAATATGACCTTCTAGGGTTCCACCCTAAAATCCATGGGTTTTTAGGAGGAATTTCCCATACATGTTTATATGTGATCCACTATCCTTTGTGGAAACTGATGTGATATTAGGTTTACACCCAACATAAAAAAGATAAGTCGGATTGATCAATGTTGATAAAAGGTAGTATTAGGGAAGTACAATTGTTTATATTACTAGATATTGGGGTGAGTAATAATTTCAATTATAAAAAACATTAAAATATTCTCATGGTAATAATTTCTGAAACAAAGTGGTTTTACAACAAGTTAAGGGATAGACATCAAGAGTTTTCTAGGGGACTATATAAATCTTTAATAGTTCATCTGGGTGAGAATAAGTATGATTTTTATGGATATTATTTTGAATACAGAGGACCTGATAATGTCCTATGAATCTCTTAGTTATAAAATCTCATTTATATAATGAAACAATTGAAGAAAATAAAATTATAATTTATCTCAAAGGAATGACTATTTTCTATACATAGACTAAAACAATGAAAAAGTTCTCTAGAAGTATAAAAAGAATTCATTAGGAGAGGGTGATTAAAATGACTATGTATATAGTGGGTATCCATGGGATAAGAAAAGTTGGAAAGAGTGGAATTGGAGTCGTTCTAGAGAGTATAGTTTATGGAGTTGTAGAAGTAGTATTGTTGAGTTTTTATGGATCCAAGAGGACTAACTCTAAGAAGAGATATTAACCATGATGTCAAATTAAACAAAGGGTATGATCACATAAATTTTAGACCATATAAATTGTTATATCATATGAAAAGTAAAATAAAATGGAAGGTCCATGTGATGATTTCATAAGGTCTTATTAGAAATAGTACTGACCCATACTCTAGTATGATAATAAAGGTGCACAAAATATATGGAGGAATTAGAATATGTGTAGATTACAAGGAAATAAACAAATAAATAGTGTCTGATAGTTTTATAATTACATTGATTACAAAATTTATGGATGAACTTCATTAAGTGACATATTTCACAACATTAGTTCTAATGCCCAGTTTCCATCTAGTATACCTGAAGAGATAATATGTTCAATGTTAAGAGTGTTAGATATTTTTAATATTTATGGCCCAAATCCATATGGGTTATAAATTTTAATAATTTTCTCATCTATTAATTTTTATTTCTCTTTCACTAGTACCAAAATATTAGAAATTCCCACCATATTACATCCCTCCTTGATATATAATAACATTTTTGTGTGTGTAAAACTCTTCTAGAACTCATCATTTATATCTATTATCATGGTATTATGATCTTTCATGGTCCCAAAAGAGGTGGTTGTCATTATAGGATTTGTGGTAAACCTTGTACCCATAGAAATCTCATGCATTGCAGCATATACTATCACATGATTGATACTTTTTGGCATTTTCATTGTTTCCAGGAGGGTTCTCTAGTTCCATGCTTCTCACGATCTTCACAACCCATAATACTTACCCTCATTCCATAAACTAACATTTTACATACTATTTATTATTCTAATGACGTGTATTAGTATCTATAGTCTCAATGATTTGGAACTACATTGTTTTCTACTATTTCTCATTGCGATGAACCTTCCTCTCTTCTATCTCAACAATTCGACTCATTGGTTCTTGATTCGGGTGCCTCAGAGAATATAATTGGGAATATAGGTATTATTTGGACTTATAAATTGAATTTAATAGGGGAAACTATATAGTGTCTGAATTTAAGACAATAAAAACCATTGGTTATAATATTTTCTTGATTACACCTATCTTAATGCTCTCTACAATTTCTCATGTTCTGCACTTTCCTTTTAATTTTTTGTTTATTAGAAATCAAAGATCTGACTTACAGGGCACACACATATTCTTATTGACATTGGTTGTCTTTCAGGATCCTTTGATGACTTGGGTGATTGGTTGTGGAAATATTCAATGTGGTATGTATTTATATGACTATTCCCTAGATCTCACATATCCTGTCACTTTTGATCATGCCCTATAACTCTATTTTCCCCTTGTTCGTCCATATAAACCCATTCTTCAGTAACTTATTCTGGTGTTGGTTCATGATTCACTATTTTATCATTAATCATATAATTATTATAATAATCATTGGGCCACTTATGTCCCCCATGCGATTGCTAATGCATTTAGTAATTTTCATTTAATTCATTCTGATGTATGGGGATCGATAACTAGTCCTTATAAAATGGATTATCATTATTTTATAACTATAATAAATTTTTATAAGAATGAAATGGGTATATTTTTTGAAAAATAATTCTGAAAATTTTAGAGTGTTTTATCATATTATCATGAAGTCCAAATTCATTTTTCCTCTAAAATTAAATTTTTTAACTCTAAAAATGGTCATGTGTATTTTTAGGGACCATTTTATTCCTTTATTGATGTCTTTGGAATTATCCATCATACTTATTTTCCTAATACACCTCAAAAAAATGGTAATATAGAACATAAGAACCATCATCTATTAGAATTTTTTTGAGTTATTTTATTTCAAAAGAATGTTCCAACTAATTTTTTGGGTGATTTTATTCTCACAAGTACATATATCATTAATAGAATTACCTAATTAGTTATTAAGGGGACACTCCCTTCCATTCATTAATTCTTACATTATCAATACATATGATTACTCTTTTAATTTTTTGTTGTCTCAATTATGTTCGTGATACTTTATCCTTCCATTCATTGATATATGCATACAAACATGGATTCATATTTCTTGGTTATTCATAAAATAAGTGTGGCTATCACTGATTTTACCTAGACATGTATTGTTATGTCACATCTACTAATGTATCCATTGTTGAATATTTCATATTTTATGTTTTGGGTTCCCCATAATCACCAACCTTTCTTGATTCCAACCTTAAATTTCCCTATTATATTAATCCTCCAACACCAATATCTCTTCCTTGTTATGGTATTCATTCATGTTTTTTTTCAAAATTATAATCACCACCATTTCTTACCTTCCACCCAAGAGCCAGATACTACTACTACACCATATAACCCCCTAGCACTTGGTCCTCCATTTCTAGAGTTACCCATTTCCCTTAATAATGGTACATTCTACTGTTATAAAAATAATAGTTCATCAGCTTCTTATCAAGGATTATCTAACAGTAAATCTCACACTATTTTTACACTAGTTTCTCAGTCAACACCGTACACTATTTCTATAGAAAATATCATCCTAGATGTTAAAGTTAATACAATATAAACATAATTTCTTAGAAACTATCCATAAAATGGATCATATCCCTCTTCAATCAGATAAAAAAATTAGTTGGTTCTAGGTGGACCTATACCATTCATATCTACACTGATGGATATCTTAGTTAGCACAAATACTAACTTATTATAATGGTTAATACTTAAACATACGAAATAGATTAATTTTATAGATTTAATCCAATGGCCAAATGTGATTAGTTTACTTATATAACTCTCTTTTAACATCCTATCACTGGTCCCTCTATCGTATAGTTGTGAATAATTATTTTATTCATGGTTTTCCCGATGAATAATTTTATATGGAAGAACCACCAGGTTTTGTTTATTAGGGGATTCTTACAATGTTTTTCTCCATTAGTGATAATTGCATTTCCTCAGGTAGCCACCTCATGCATTTTTGGTACATATGAACCATTTTTCATAGCATTGGCATGTGTCAAATCCTAATGTATTCTTCTTTTTTATATCATAAATCTAGGATATGTCTAATTCTGTTGATATTATAAGTGGATGATAATTTCAAACTATCCAGTAATGATTCCAACATTGATAAAAAAATCCATCATCAAATCTTTAAGACAAAGGATTTTTTCCACTATGATATTTCATGGGGATTTAGTTCTCCAAATGTAACAATTTTTTTTATATCTCAGAGAAAGTTTGTTCCTGATCTTATATAGGATAATATAATGAATCAAGTTGACTCAGTTCAGTCACCCCTCGAATATGGTAAAAATTCACTTCATAATGGAAATGAGATGATTTAATCATCATATAAATATAGAATAGTTTTTTAGAAGATTAACTACTTGATAATGACATGGCATGATATTTCTTGTGTGGTTATAAATGTTATCCAATTTATGGAATTAGAAATAAACATAGTTGGATGATTTTATTTGCATTGTTAGATATGTGAAAAAACTATGTTTAGGTCTTCTATATTCTGATCACGGGAATAAAAATACTGTGGTAATTTTTGATTTAGATAATGAGGGATTTCTCTCTTCTAGGAGATCTAAATCTAGTTTTGTATTATTTGTTGGAGGAAATTTGATCTCATGGAATAAAATTATTAAAAAAGATATATCCTGAGAAATTGAAGAATTGGAGTATCATTTCTTAGAATATTTGACTACAATGATTATTTAGGAACAAAAAATTCTATAGGATATTGGTTATAATGTCATGAAACCAGTATATATCTGGTATGAAAAAAAGTTTCTATCAATATTTCAACAATTATAGTAGTTCATGAGTGGAAAAAAACATATTAAATTTGATATTTACTTCATTCAAGAAAAATTTTAGAAGAAGAGAATCAACTTCATCCATATTATCCCCTTTGATCAACTTTTGGATGTTCTAAAAAAAGGGTTTCTTGGACCAAAAGTATAATTTTTGTGTAACAGGATGGTCATGATATATATATATATATATATGTGTGTGTGTGTGTGTGTGTGTCTGTGTGTCTGTGTCTGTGTTTACTTGTGAGGGGGTGTTAAGAGTGTTCGATATTGTTAATATTTATGTCCCACATCAGTATGGGTTATCTATTGTACTAATTTTATCATATTTAAATAATGAACCCTACCTCTTTGGGGGGGGGGGGAAGGGATATTCATCCAGTATTTGGAAAAAATATTTTAAGACTCACAAGGTACATTACAAATATCCTTTCATGGAAATTCGTTTAATGAATGTAGGAGCTATATTTCTAGAAAGAATGAATGTTATTTTCTGATGATTAATCATAGCGGGGTGTTAGTGATTTTTTATGATATTTTAATATATGTCGTTGGTTGGAAGGATCATTTGGGGTGACTTAAAATTGTTCTATGTATTATGAAATAAAATTACATATATGTTGACTTGAAAATGTGTTCATTTGGAAGATGTGAATTAGATTACATGGGATATATCATCTCTATAGAAGAGATTTCATTGGACTCTAGGAAAGTAGAACTTGTATGACAGTGGAAGGATATAATAAATGTTAATGTGGTGAAAATATTTTTATGATTGATAGGGTATTATCATAAGTTCATAAAAGACTATGAGAAGATCACCTAACTAATAATGTCTTTATTAAAGAAAGAGAGGGGGTTTAAGTGAATCGTTGAAGCCCAAACTTCCTTTTAAAGGAATACTGGGAATGATAGATTCTAATATTATTTTTTCCATGCTATATTTCTCAAATAATGTGGTCATATAATTTTATGGTAATTATTTTGGAATTGGATAAGTACATGGATAGGAAGGATTATCACTTGTATATTTTATTAAATAATTGTTAGATGTAACTCTTGCTAAATTAGTGTATGAAAAGTGACTTATGGAAGTAGTGATACCAATCTTAAAAAAGTGTAAATACTTGTTAGGAGGATGATTTGAGGTAGTCACTGATAATAAAAGTTTTAAATATATACTTACTAAACGAGTCATTTCAATGGATCAATAATGATTTTTGGACACGATGTTGGGGTATGAATTTGAGTTTATCAATTTGACCAATTGGTTTAATAATAAAATTGATTCTTTATTGAGGGGTGATAAATAAGTCCTATATATGAAAAAGAATAATTCCCAACCTCATTAGGAATAATATTAGACCATGAGTATAGAAATAAAATAGGGAAATCATTTGAAATATATAATAGATGATTTACAGGATGATTGAAAAGTTCCATCAAATTATTCTTACCTCACTAGCTTATAGATATTCAAAAACACGTTTTTTTTCATATACATTTGAAATGACACCGATGTTGTTATCACAACACTATTTAACCCCAAGTGCTAGGAATTAAGGTTATCTCAATACATATAAGATACATTCTAATGGTGTTAAATGGGTATGGATTATACCAAGTGAATAATTTTTATTTTTGGTTCTGTGATGTTTTTCATCAAAATAAATTTGATTATTTTAGTCTCGATAGACTATTGAAGCCATTATAAATTCCTATATTAGTTTGGGAGTAAAAAACAATGGATTTTTTTATTACAGAAATATCATGGATATGATGTTTTGTTTTTTGGTTGATAGGCTCACTAGACATGATCATTTTATTCCTATCAAACACCAATACTCACAAAGATGTTTTTACAAAGTTTTCATGAATGAAATTATGAATATACATAGGATAAAAATTACTATATTTAGTAAATAATATCACTTATTCACTAGATTTATCAAGTAGGATATTTATATGATACATGGTATGACTATGAAAACATGTTCTTCTTTCCACCCACAAACGAGCATCCCAACTAGGGTTATAAATTGATATTTAGAAATTTACCTTCAATGATTCTCTAATAATAACTAAATGAAGAGAATTAAATGGATATATTAGGATTAATTCAACAACAATATAATTTTCTAAATACCTTCTAGACAGTCCCCTACTGATGTTGTCTATGGTTGTAAAGATCTAAAGATTAAATATTATATAGTTGTTGTGAGTGTAATTTAGGTAGTGGATAATGATTTTGTATAACATGATTAATATTTAAAATAAATTCATATAAATCATCACATATATTAGTAGTATATCACTAGGGAATCCAAATTTCACCATTATAAAGGGTTTTATAATTAGGGAGATACTTTTTGGGTGAAACTCCATCCTATAAAACCTAGAGAACATACCATAACCAGTCATTAATTAGCCTCTTGATATTATGGAACATTTACTTTAATAGGAAAAGTTATATTTATCTCATATAATCTCAAATTACTAGATACCAATCCGATAGATATGGTTTTCCATGTTTCTTCGTTAGAGTATGCATTCAGGGTAAAACTAGAAGATAAAACTTTTGCAACCAATTTAACTGATCATAGTGATTACCCAGAAGATATTATTGAAATAGGAACTCAAGGTTCTTTTGTATACTGACCTGTTATGTGGTGAGACCAAACCCTAGATGTGGCAACATGGGACGATGGATGTTTTTAGGATTCAATTCTAAGAATTCCACCATGAGGTCAAGTTGTATTTCCAGGAGGTGGAAATTGAAAGGACTATTTAGGAATGGATTTCAATTCATAGTAGAACCTGAAAAAATGAATTGAATACTTATCAAAGTAGGTTATCTAGTCCAAGTTGAAGGGAAACAATGCCATGTATATACTTTTAAATGAGTTTTTTAATACTTGAGAGTCTAGGTAATATGTATGGGATAGGGGGTCTCAATTGGACAATCAATTCTTCTATTAAACATAGGAAGTGTTCCATGATTGATATAAGTGTTCCTACTAGGAGTGTATCCAGGTTCCTCTATAGTATAATGATTCCTCAAAACTGGTATGTACATTTTTAATTCATCCATTTTCTCCTTCTTGATAATTATCAAACTATCCAATATAATTTAAAATTGGAATGTTATTTATTTTATTGATCTTTGTAAAATGAAATCTGTAATGAAAATTTCATTAGGGGAATTTAGTCTAAAGTTTTTATTCTTTTTTTCATGATAAATATCACCAAAATACTATTATAATTATGAGTTTTCTTAATTTTACATTTCAAAAGACTGGATCAACATGGTGCCTTTTTAAATATATAAAAAACTATGACTTAAAATATAACGAAAATAAATTTTTACCTCAATGGATAACTTATAGATCTCATGTGTGGCCCGAAAATTAGCTTCAATAGGGTACAAAGTTAAATATATAATAAAATATGTGTTTAACTAGAAGGAAAATAAATAATTACGAATATGGATGACTTCCACATCTTAAGTTTTAATGATGTAAAAAACTATTAATAATACTTCAAAAAATGTTTTCAATACAATTTATTATATTCTTGAATAGTTACAAAAACTTTTTGAATGATCAAGAACATAAATTTGATTATTGATTTTAGGTAATAATGAATGAAATCCTATCTGATAGAGTTTGATAGTTCTTCCATGAAACCATACTAATGTTATAGATGAGAATATTGGATGTAAAAATGATAGTGTATGTTTTGATTCAAAATAATATTTAATCTAAACATTTTAGATAATAACCTGCACATATGGACCTATATATACAGGGAATGAAATTAAAGCATAATGAAATGAAGTAGCAACATATCTACTTATTAAATTAATAAATAAAAAAATGCATGTTATTCATTGAAAGTAATAAAAAAATATTAAATTTTTTATAGGTAATACCCATAAAAAATAAGTAAAAAATGAAATTTTCTGAGAGTTGAAAAAATTAATCAGGTTAGACAAAATGGAGAGAAAAAACAAATCTAGCAAGGTGGATTGTCAAAAATTGATATTGGCGATGTTGTAAAAGATTAAGGATTGAACCACAAAGTTGATTCATCAATTTATTTCCTCTAGGCATCAAAAAGGACATCCTAAATTACTAAATATGCATTGATGCATGATCTAAATATTTCTATAGATTTAGTTATCATTTTAATAGGGTGGGTAAGTAAAACTTTATAAGTCCACTAAATCAAAAACAATATAAAAAATATGTTTAGAAAAAAATAAATATTGTTTGGAATAATTAAGAAGAACAATATCACTCAATGAATAATTGGGGTTTGGTTTATAGGGGAGTGCATTACTATATGGAGGGATGATTCTTTGAGGTATTCAATGCCTATTACACCATCCCATTTGGGTTTTTTAAATGTAATCTATGTATTTTTTAAGGGAAAATATATCCCACATTGTGGTTTAAGGATTATAATCAATATACTTAATTTATATAAAATATTTTTTGGTTCTATATTTTTCTATATTACTCATTGGAAACATTGGATTCAACAAAAACTAAATTTACATGATTATAAATAATGGGAGTTTGTATATTTCATATAAAACACTCTCTTGTAAAATGGTCAGAGGACTAATTAGAAGTGTCACTGAAATCTGAGCTTAATTCTTAAATAACATGTTTAATTTTATGGTTATGTATAACCCTATATTTCCACTAACAAATAACTATTATTTCATTTTCATTATTTTTATTAGGTTTCACAAGTATAGGATTGGAGTTTTTCCCTTTTTTTAGAGAATACTCATCTAATGTAATATCTCAACAATTTAAAAATTAATTTAATCCTATATTATAACCAGAAATCATATATGGATGAACTTCTATGTTAAATCATTTCATTTTTATTATTTTTTCATGAAATATACCACCAAAATACTATGATAATAATAATTATTTTTTATTTCACTTTTCAAAAAAATATAATCAACATGGTTCCTTGTTATATATATCAAAAATATGAATTCAAATATAAGAAAATTAAATTCCAACCTTTATTTATAATATCCATATCTCAAGTGTGGCCCAAAAATTGTCATGAACAAGGTTCCTTGATAAATATAAAATAAATAATGACTTCAAATTGAAGAAAAATAAATTCTTACCTCAATGGATAACTTCCATATCTCAAGTGGTAAAGATATAAAAACTCTGGATAATACATCACTAAATGCTTTCAAGATAGATTCCTATATTTTAAAAAGTTCAGTTTGATTATTGATTGAAGAGAATGATGAATTCAATCCAATTTGATAGAGTGTGAACATGCTGAAATGAAACTATACTTACTGAATAGATGGTAATTCTTGATGTAAAATGAATAGTGTGTGTTTTTATTCAAAATATGATTTCATGAATAGAATTTACGTAATAGAGTGAGCATGTGGACTAATATATACATGAAAATAAAATAAAGTGCAATGTATTAGTGTAAGAGCCTTTTTGGACATCAAAACTGTAAATCAATAACAACAATTCCATTTATACATTGAAAATGTAAAGAAAATTAAATAAAGTATTGGTAATACCAATAAAAATTCAATAAAAAGATAAATTAAATGTTCCTAGAGTTGAAAAAATTAACTAGGTTAGAGGAAATGGTGTGACAATACAAACCTATCAAGGTGAAATGCTGAAAATTACTACAGGTGATGTTAGTGAGGATTATTGATTGAAAATTAAAGAGGAGTCATCAATGTATTGTCTCTAGGGAAAAAAAATCACCCTCCATGACTAAATAAACAATTATGAAAAATCCATATATTGTAATAAATTTAGATATCATTTGAATAGTGTTAGCGTAGATAAAATTAGAAATTCAATAAATCATAAACCATAAAAAAATCTTGATTCTAAAAAAAATGATTTGTGTAAATCAGAAGAAAAAAATTACTCAAGGTCTAACATGGTTTTGTATTACCAGGAGGATTCATTGTGGGGAAGGGAGGGAGTATGAATATCCATGCCAATAGTGGACTAATAGCATTCCATTATCTTTTATTGCATAAATCACTCGCCCCATGATTTCTGATTGCAACCACATGTATTAGGATGAGGATGATGTGATGCCACCAAACATATTTGGGAGGCGATGGTGATGTGGAATGTTGAGATATAGAGTTTTTGTATCCATAATTCCCTCATGAAAACTAAATTTTATTGATGGTATTGGCATGGGTGGAATAGGAATTGGGAATAGAGTAGAGGGGTACCTGTCACTATGAAAGGAGGAGGTGAGATGGGGATTCAATGTTTCAGAAAGGTGGGGAATTAGGGAGGTGCGGTGGGAGGAAGAAAACTAGAGTGGCACCATCGATTGTGATAGGAGGCATGGTAGGGAGGCATGGATGTTCCAACTAATTTATTATTGTAACCATCAAATCACGAGTGATAGAGGGAGGTCAAATTTGGGTGGGAGGATGGGAGATAGGGAGGTGTAGGAGTATGCGTCATAGGAGACAATGTGAGGAGGAGCTAATAGATTTATCATCATGTAACTGAAATGGTAGTGACTAGAATCAGGTGGAATCCTTTTATGGATCCAGATGTGAAAATATTTCAAATAAAAATAACATTTTTTAGTATTTTTACTGGAAATTCACCAGTATAATCCATTAATTTTATAAATATAGAATCCCAACTTGGATTCCACAAAACAGTTCCCTGAGATGGTGGGTTACATGGTATTAATCAGGCCTCCCTAAATTCTAGAGGCTTCTGACTAGCAGTGAGGGCCTAGGGTGTGTATATGGAGAGACTATGAGCTCATGTTAGAGTATATCATAATAGAATAATAGTAATAATGAATAGAGGAAGCATTAATTCAACCAAATAGAAGATAAAAATCCAAGATAGAAGTATATAAATAATTCCATAAGTAATCTCATTTAAAGAATGTTGTTTCATGTCATGTATCTAAAAAGAATCCAAAATTGGTACATATACATAAGTATAATACATGTATTGAAATACAAAAAAGACCAAAAATTAACAATCCTAGCTAGCTTCACGAGCATACCTAGGTCCTGTGCTCCACTCCTCTTAAGCATATCAAAAATCAAGCATCGTATGGTGGGTACTTTCCCTAGTCCCTACCTACATCCATGAAATCTATTAGGTACCCAACAACGGCCCAAACAGGGTGTGAGATAAAATCACAGTAGTCCACCACCAATAGTGTCAATAAAAAATCTAGGATATTTGTAACAATCTCAAGTAATGTGTCATTTATACAATATTAATATCAGTACTAGAAGTAATGTTCCAAAGATATATGTGATGCTATCCATCCAAAACAAGGCTCCCTACAAATAGTAGTCAAGCTCCCAAAAATAAGGGTAGTTATAAAGAAAAAAACAATACCTTCCAGGATACCAACTACATGATGATACCCATGATAAAGCTATACATAATCATAGGAAAAATACACAATGGCCTCACTGTGTGATCAAAAGAAAACAACTACCATGACCATGTCATATAATCTAGTATATAACATTTACCATGGCCATGGTGTATAATCAGAGTCATCCACAATGATCTCTCCATGTAATCAGAAGTGCCCAACCACAATAGGCCAGATCCAACGTATAGAATACAAAAACATCCTCTTCATGTCCCAAAAGCATCTCAATGGAAACTCAGTAAAGAATTGGGTTGAGTCTAAGGAGAATGTCAATAGCACATGTCCAATTTGAGTCCAAGAAATCTTGTTAAATGGTGTAGAAAGCCCCAAGGCATCCTACAAAATCAATAATCAAGGAGGAAACAAGTCCAAGGCATCCAATACCACAATCAAGATCTATGGGAGAAATTTCCATGGAATCTAAAGTAATTAGGATCCAAGTTATACCAACCAAGGCATCTACTACCATAATCATATCATCATAACATTAATTACTCATTTCACAATCATTCTCATTCCATGAGTTCATCCAAATCATATAAAAAATCTCTTTTAAATAGTTTAAACAATTTACATAATGTCAACACATGGAAAGGAGGCGTCAACCATCTCTTAAACATTCAATTAAATTCTCATTAATTATAATGGATCTATCTAACAAGGATAAAACTCACACACCCAAGGGGTGGTATAAGGTAAGGAATATACAGAGAAACACCCCAAGGTAGGTCTAGGTTGGGGAAACAACCTCCATCAATCTCAAGGGTACTCATGAGAAACCTATACAGGTACAAATTCATTTAATCAATGCATTAAATTCATTTTAGGGGAACCGTCGAAATTTAAGGCATGCATAATAACTAAAACTATGATAAAAAGCACCAAAACCCAAGGAAAAGTTATAGATCAACTAGTATATACACATGGAAGAACAATAATCCATTATCAGCCTCGGATTCGGTCTATATCAGGAGAAAAATTATGAATAGATGAAAACCCTGGAAATATGGCATACTATCTTGCACCAAAATAACTCAGTCGATACCACGAAAAATGAAGAATGACATAATAGGAATGGATAACATACTGACACATATCCAACAAGATTTAAGGAAGACTAAATAGAGTCTATATAATGAAACAAAACCAATGCCTAGGTCTTCGATCCATAGGGTGCTCTCGTGTGAGAGAAGATAGAGGAGGTGAGGGATTTTGTAGGAAATAGAGGATCTACCTCTATTTTTAAAAACTAATCTTAGGAATTTACACAACAAGAAAATGAAATACATTTCTTTCAATTCATATCATTTTCCTCTCAAGAAAAAGCCTAGGTCTTGGATCTATAGTCCTCTTGCCTCTTCCTTTCCAAAAAATTCCCAACCAAACCATGAACAAACATTGTGTCTAAGGTAAACGAAAACATAAAAATGAGTTCAATTAGAATAAAAGAATCCATACCTTAAGAAAAAATAGGGATCTTTTAATCCTCCTCCCATAAAAACAATTCACACTCGAATTTACCTTCTAATTGAGGTCAGTAATCACATGAGAAAATATTAAGAAACTGAGCATGTATGTCGGCCTCCCACTCCCAAGTATCATCCTACAAATGGGAATGCTATAATAACAACTATACTAGAGTAGCTGAATGACCTTAAATAACATTTGTGCTCCTGTCAAAAATACGAATAGGATCCTCCTAAAAAAAACACCTATGTGTAACATTAACTAATCTGGATACATAGTGTGAGATTGGTTTACGTGATAAAATATTTACTGAGATGCGTGGAAGTCATAAGGAATGGATCAATACAGATGAGTTAATAAAAAATGATAGGATGCTAAACCAACATTCTTGAAAATGTCAAATGGTCCAACATATCACGGTGAAATCTTACCCTATATCCTAACCTGTTTGTGTCCTCACCTTAGTGAGATACCTATAAAGAAAAGATCCTTGAGATCACACTCTAGACATCTTATATAGTTATTGGTGTATGATTTCTATCACGACTGTGCATTAGACATCCGCTTTCTGATCAACTAGAAAAGCTCAAATATATCTTGCATGATACACAGTCCTAATAAAGTTTCACCACTTACCTATAACTAGAACATGAGCTATTTTCATGGACTACCATAAAGAGTCTCTTAAGGTTCCATATTTATAGTCTCATGATAACTAAAATTGTAATTGAAATCAACTAGGGGAATATGCCTCTCCCAAGTGCCCCCAAAATATAGTACGCATGTATGCAACATTTTCTAAAGCACAACAATCTTTATCTCAAAATGGAAATCATTTTGCAGGTGGAATAGTATGCTCATAATTACCCATGTACCCAAATACCTCTAAAAACTCTTCTAGAAAAGATACATAAAAAGAGAATCCCTATCTAAAATGACATTATAAGATATCTGTGAAGTTAAACTATCTCATTCATATACATACTCCCAAGATCATCTATACTGAAGGTCTCCAAGATCAGTAGGAATTTAGAAACCTTCATGAGCCTTTCCATAAAACCCACACAACATCACTGCATTGAGGTGACCTCATCAAAATGGTGATGAAATCCATTACGACATCATTCAACTTCCACTCAGGAACGGGTAAATGTTGTAAAAGTCTGGCTGGTTACTGATGTTCTGCCTTCACCTAAAAATTGGTGGAACATATCATAAAAAACCAACTACCACACATTTCATCCCTAAACATTGATACTGGTAATACAAATTATGATAAATATGGGTAATAGTATGATGTACCACCCAAAATGAGGCATGGAACTCCCACATCAGGTCCTTGTATATGTCTAATAAAACCGAAATATAGCCATGGATATGCCTGATCTCATCCTCACCTATGATCCAACCAGGAGGCTGGTCCTCACTAGCCACACTCTCCTAATAGACAAGGCCCTCAGAATCTGATAGCCTCCTCATCATTACTATATCAAGAAGGTTAGATGTTATAGATAAGGTTGAATGAAAATTCTACCCCTAAATTTCCTATAACTCCAAGTTAATCTTAGAGAACAAGTCCATAATATTCCACTCGCTACTGCCCTCCTAAACTACCTGTATTTGATTCCACATGCTCAGTGCATTAGCCAGTATATTTCTATTTCAAGGCATACATGTAATCTCAAAATAAATCAAATATAAGTAATAAACCCACCTTCTCTACCTCAAATTCAGATCATGTTGTATAAATATATACTAGAGGGTTTTTTGGTCTGTGTAGACCACAAAATGATCTCCCAGTACATAATGTCTCCCACAGTGCAAAGCATGCACAACAATAGATAACTTGAGATCATGAACTATGTAGTTCTAATCGTGTGGCCTCAACTGTCGATACCTATACACCATGACTCTATCCCCCTACACCAGAACTTCTCCAAGCCCGATATATATTCATTGCAATACATAGTGTGTCTTCCACCCAAATCTAGAAGAATAAGGACTGGTGCTGAAGCCAGTCTCCATTTCATCTCTTGAAAGGATGTCTCATAGGTATTTTTCCATACAAAATTCACACCCTTCTTAGTCAAGACTGTAAGAGGTTCTTCTAATCATGATAATTCCTATATAAAATTCTTATAATATCCCTATATTCCCAAGAAACTCCATACATCAAATAAATTCCTGGGATACTACAAGGAAACTATAGCTCTCTCATTCTATAGTTCTATTGATACTCCTATATCTGAGATAATATAGCCCAAGAAGTGAATATTATCCATACATAAGTGGAAATTTGTGAGAATAGAATATAAATGATGTTATCTCAATGTATCCGAAAACAATCTCAAGATGTTTGGCATCGTAGCATTGATTGAGAGAATACATGAAGATATCCACCAAGAATTATATTAAAAAAAGAATTCAGATAAGGATGAAAAACACGGTTCATCAGCTCCATGAAAATAACTTGTGCATTCTCTAGAATGAATGACATAAGAAAATACTCATATAGACCATACCTACTAAAAAATGGTTATATGAGGTATGTCTATAGGTCGAATACACACCTGATGTTATCTAGATATCAAATCAATTTTCAAGGAAACCCGAGATCCTTAGATCTGATAAAAGGGTAATCTATCCATGGAAAGGGATATATATTCTTAACCCCCAACTGGTTTAAATTATGACAATACACACATAGCCTAATTATAATATCAAACCTTTTCACAAAAAATTACTTAAGAATCCCATGGAGAATTACAAGGTCATATAAACCACTTTGCCTCAATGTTCGATAGATACCTCTTGAGCTCCTATAACTCCATAGTAGATATCATGTAAAGAGAAATGGATACTAGTGTAGATCTTGACACTAGATCAATGAAAAAATCAACCTCCCTCTTAGTAGGTAAACAAAAAAATTCATCTGGTAAAAAATCCATCGAATGACCAACCACTTGAGATAATTCTTCCAAATGCAATCCATAATCATCCATATACAAACTAGAAATCAAGGCTGTCATCCAGTACAAACCATGATGTTGTTGTCTGACTTGAATTTCTTGGACATCCCATTCACCCTTGTGAATAAAAAAGATTCCCTCTGGTAACTATTTGATGATAGAAATCAACATACCATCGATAAGAAACTACCCAGTCAATCCTGAGTATGAAATAAAAATTAGAAATCTCATGGAAAAAAAGAACCCATACAATGTGACACCCATCAATATCAGGGGAGAACCCCCTAAACTAGCATACACCATCTGTTATAATTCTTAGTGGTGTGACAAGCACAATAATTCTATATGAAAAATAATCATAAATAAAAAGGATTTATACAAGAGGTGATGCTATGAAACTATGCGATGCACCTATGTTAAAAAGATATGAAACAAGAATATAGGATACTATGATCGTACCTATCATTGTAGACTACCCAACGCTCTACTCCACAGGTATAGGCTATATATAATAGATCTGTCCTGTACCACAACCTTGTGACACAACCTCTCAACCCAAAGCAGTCTGATTTTATTGTATAGGTTCCTTACAACCTCAACTACAACCACTACCTAGACATGAAAAACTGGTACTTCCATAGGTCCTAGCCTAACATAGAACAATGAAACCCACTCCCATATGTGTTTTTTAAGCTTTAACTATCCAAATAACTGCTAGAGGGTAGATTATGAAAAAATTCTACACCTGACCCATCATACTTATGATCTCATCATTAGACTGGTTATTGATCTCACTCATTACTCATATGACCCCATATTCCACATTGATGATTGAAAATAGAGTTTCTAGCACTAACAACATGGTGGGTACTCCCCTAATAAGAATCCTAAAAATGGACCTTCCTACCACTGGAAGCTGAAACACTAGGCCAAGAGACTACATTGCTCTGCTCTATGTCCCCAACATCCCTCAAGCTCTACTCTGTAATCTATTCCTGATTTATAATTGTATTAATATTAATCAACATAAACACATTAACAAGTGATTTAATAGAATTTTTGATACCTTACATTTAGTGTCACACCCTAAATAGCTCGTGCATATGGTATATCAATGCAAAATCTTTCATCTCCATAAAGCATGCTTAATATTCCATAACAGTCACCACACCCTTATCCAGATGCACAAAATCAGTGGCCTACTCCTCTCTCAGAGTCTCAGGGACAAAGTAATCATAAAACGTGGATTGGAAATCCATCGATACCATAACTCAGAGTGTACCATCCAGGTTCAAAATATCACACCAGTGCTTAGGTACTCCCTAAATTATATATATTGTGATCTTCATTCTCATCTCAAGAGGTGTCTTTAGATGCTCAAAAATTGAAAACATAGTCAAAACCCAATGCTCACTATCTTGTAGACCTCCATCCCTTGATAACATGCGATAATTCACTACTGGGCCACACATGTTAGCTCTACCATAGACCATGTAAGTGCAGTGCTCCTTTAAAAGTATGCATATAGCATAATACCCCTCTCAGAACTTTGCCTCATCACCTGTGTCCAATAAAACCATGGGTACCTCAGCTAGAATGATAGGAGGATCTACGAGTAGCCCATGACCCTCCACCTCTAGATCATGGTTGTTTCCAACCTCCCGACATACAAATGGTGGCATTCGTGGTGGAATGCCTATACAATTACAAACACACACCTCAAAAAAGATTTATAAAAGAATGTTCATAGTTAAAAGTGTAGGACATGTTAATGAATTCCTATAAACATATTATACCCATCTTCCTGCTCTTAAATCTATGAATTGGTATATATAAAAAAATCATAACAAGAACCAGATATACTACATGCTACCCACTCAAAATCCTGGTCAATGTCTTGTTCCCTATTTCACCAAAGTCAATTTCCATTTCAGTTCACATTTATATCACAATTATATTTTAAATGGTTGAACCAAATGGGTCATCAATTTTAATCCATAAGGGTCCATACACTGCATGAACCAAAATATGGTTCCCACATGATCCAAACCATAACACGTTCCATTCTATGCAACAAATGGTTTATGATACAATGTGCTATAGTTGACTACTTAGGGTGCATACTGTAGCATAAGTAGGAAAATACTGTTTCGGTTATGAAAGGCACTCTAAGTACTAGCCATGTTATCCAATTAACTTCAAATAAATATCTATAAAAACAAAAGGTATATCCCACAAGGATCATATAACAAAGTCATGTATTCAAGCAATGAATCCTATATGGCATGGCATAATTCATGGCATGTGAATCCTATTAAGTGCCTAAAATGACGCATGATGTGCATACCCTCATCTCATATGGAAGTGGTAAAAAAGATCCTAAATAATATAAATGACAACATAAAACTCATGTGCATCACCCAATGGTGGAATCAAATCAACTATAATAGGAAAAATCTAGAAAAGAACAATTTCATATGTGGAAATTTTCCTTTTTTCTTATACATGGGTTATCAACTCCCATAAACAAATAATTTACAAATTCCAATTCCTTCATAACCACATTTATATTTTCTTAAAGTAGTAATGATATAAATGTAACTTCTGTAATACCAATTTGTATTGTACCAACCTGGATACCACAAAACAGTGCCCCAAGACAGTGGGTCACATGGCCTCAAGTGCACCTCCCTAAATGTCGGAGACTGCTGACGAGTAGTGAGTGTCTAGGGTGTGAATGTGGGTAGACTATGCACTCATGTTAGAGTGCATCATAGAGAAATAATTCTAACATTCAATAGAAGAAGTAGTAAATTAACATACAAAATATAAACATCTAATACATAAATATATAAACAATTTCAGAATTAATATCATATAAAAAACGATGTGTCATGTCATGTCTCTACAAAAAATCCAAAATAGGTATAAAAAATCAGTATAATACTTGTATCAAAATACCATAAGTAAAAAATAGGACCTATACCATCTAGTTTCACAAGCCTATCTCGGTCCTATACTCCCCTGATCCTATTCATAGCACACATGAAGAATCATTCTGTGGGCGCTTATCCTGGTCCAAACCTACATCCATGAAGTCTGTCTGGGTAAGAAAAAATGTACCAAATAGTGTGTGAGATAAAATCCTAGTAGGTCACCACAAACAGTGTCAATAAAAAATCCAGACTATTTATAATATGCTAAAGAAGTTTTTAGTATATAAATAGTTATATCATTATTTAAAGTAATGTTACCAAGGAATATGTGATACTATACTACCCAAACAAGGATCCGTACAAAAAATAATCAATCTATCATAACCAAGGGGATTCATAAAGAATAAATAAACAAATAATATGTCCCAGTATAAAGACTACAAGCTGGTACCCATACCTAGGCTATCTGTAAGCATTGAGAAAATCCACAACAGACTCATAGTGTGATCCAAAGTAAAAAACTACCATTTCCATGCTGTATAATCCATTATATAACATTTAACATGGCCATTCCGTATAACTAGATTCATCCATGATGGACTAACAATGTAATAAAAAGTGTCAGATCAAGAAGGGTTGGATCTAAGGTATAAAAGACCGAGGTATCCTCATTGAGTCCTAGTATCATCTCGATGGAAACATGAAAATGGTTTGGGTGGAGCCCAAGGAGCATATCAACAACACATGTCTAATGCGAGTCCAATAAAGATGGATCCAAGGGGTAGAATGTCACAAGAAATCCTACAAAATAAATACACAAGGAGGAAACAAATACAAGGCATCCATTATCAAAATTAGGATCGATGGGAGAAACATCCATGATATCTAATAGAATTAGGATCCAAGGTATATCAACTATGATATCCACTACTATAATCATATCATATTACTATTCATTACTCATTTCACAATCATTATCAATTAAATATTTCAACCTAATCATATAAAAAATTTCATTTAAACATTTAAAACAATTTACATCATGTAAACACATGGTAAGGAGGCATCAACTCTCAACTAAACATTCAATTAAATTATCAAAAATTATAACGGCTCTCTCTAACAAGGAGATAACTCACACACCCAGTGAGCAGGTATAAGGTAAGTCATATATAAATGCACTCACAAAGGGATGCTTGGGTTAGGTAAAAAACCTCTAATAATCTAAAAGGTACTAATGCAAAACCTAAATAAGTTTTAATTTATTTAATCAAGGAATTTATTTCATTTTAGGGGCACCACTAGAATGTCTGACATGAGACACAACTAAAAATATACTAATAAAGAACAAAAACTCAAGGTAAATGTATATAACACCTACCATATACATGTAGTAGAACACTTGTCCAGTATAAGCCTCTGATTTGTTCTTGATCAGGAGAAAAGGATGAACAGACAAAAACCCTAGAAATAAGGAATATTTGATTGCACCAAATTAACTCCATCGATACAAAGAAAAATGAAGAAGGACATAAGAGGAATAAATAACATATCAGAGTAGATCTAATTTGACAAATGTTAGAAGAAACATTATAACACCCCAAGCTTCCACGGTACGTTTCACTTTGAATAATGCAGTGGCTTGCGTTGTGCGTAACTTGGAGTTTCAACACACCACGACCAATCAAACTAGCATATATGAATAGTAATACCCACTTTTTGAAATTTTATTTTTCATTATAGACTTCATTTTTTTAATTTAGAATATCAAAATTAGCTTAGGGTGAATTTTTGGTATTTTCTGAAACTTTCAATTTTTGATAAATAGTGATAAACACTACGTTATTGTTTAAAATGAACTTTTTATTTAAGTAATTAGTTATTTTATTTTAATTTATTTTAGGTTAAAATAGATACATAATACCTATATATGTTTAATTTAATTCCTTGAAGTCATTTATAATAATTTTAGATATATAAAATTTTATTGAACTTTTTATTGTCTTTTACCCATCTCCTAGGAGCATTTGTAAATTTGCATAAAACTTAATTTTACCGCTTCTATGAATTGAATTTCAAAAATCCAAGACACGGTTGATATCATTAAGTAAAATTTGGTTTAATATGATGAAAATAATTCTTGGTGAATAATAACTTTTAACTTTTATTTACCACGATTAAAAGTAAATATGGTAATTAAAGGTAAAAATGATATTATTATTACCCTAACACATGTCTTAATTATATTGAATAAAAGTATTTTGACCAAAAATAACCTTATGAATAAAAAATTATCCTTTATGTCCACTTGGATTAGATTAGGACATTTATTATTATTTAATTTAAAGAAGAGTTAAAAGTGTTAAACTCAAGTTTTCAAAACTAAAACTTTTTTAATATAGGGTTATACATAAGATAAATTTGACTATAAATATTAATTATAAAGATAAAAAAATTTCATATATAATGGTATTTTATTTATAATTTGTATACATTAAATAATTAAATTTATTTATGACAAAATGATGATGCAGTAATTACCTTATTAATGAAAGATTAAAATAACTGATATTATAAATATACAAATAAATATAATTTGAGACTTTTTTTGAATTATATTAATTTTCTAGGTAAATATGAAATATTAGGGTTGATTAAATGAGTTTTTTTCTAAGTAATCATGCTGTTATGACTTTAAACAAAACAAAATACCAAATAGTGTCAAATTGACAAAAAAGAGTTTTAAAAACAAATATTATATTATTAATTGATATAATATTCCTAAAAATATAAGGTTAGTCCAAAGGAATTAGATAAGGTTATGAACCACTTGGGGTTCATTTGGATTTTTATAGTTTTTTTATTAACCATATAATATAAAAATACAAAAATACATGGTAAATGTCAAACTATTTAACTAAGAGTTAAATATAAAAGATAAGGTTAATATGGTGACCTAAACCTGTATAAAACCTATTGTTTGAGATGTTTTAGACCCATACCCAACTTAGTCTTGAAATAAATCATTTTGGAGCCATTATAAACTAAAAATTATTTTATTATAAAATAATATTTCATGCTTTTCCTAAAGTGACCCTCGCCTCTCTTTTGAAAGAGAACTTCCCCTTCTCTCAAATTCACACCTCCAAATCCATTTGTCCCATCGAAACCCTAACCAAATATCCTCCCAAATTACCTCAATTCATCCTAGAGGCCTTACTTTGGTCAAAAATCCACCCTAAGGATTCTTTTTGATCAAATCAAAGGGAAGAACCCAAAGAAGAGGTAAATATTTCATCACCTCTTTCAAGTTCTTTTCTTCTTCCACTTCCTCTTTATTTGTTGATAACATTATAAAATAATAAATCCATTATATTATACATATTGTGATGTTATTATAAAAATGGTACAACCATATTCATTATTCTATCCATCATATGAATGACAAAGTCACCATACATTCGTATGTACGGCTTACCGTTCCAAGTTGTGGTGTAGTTATTATTCAATACATTATTTTTTGGATGGATATAATAATGATGTATAATTGATGTAAATAAAAAATATAACATGTTAATGATTCTGTATATATGATATAACATTCAATTATATAAGATTACACCTTCAATTGAATGATATCATCGCTCGTGCGTACGTACGGATTACCGTCTCCACGAACGCGATGAGATTCATTCCCCATTGTAATCCTTCAAGAATAATTTTCATTTGATGATTAAAAATAATGCTTAAGAACTTAATATCATTATGGATATGAATCAAATAAATCCTATCCATAACAAACATGACTTACATAAAAAAACAAAAAAAAATAGAAAACAAATTAGTTAACACCTGAAACAACTATAATACTAAAATATTATTAACAAAGTAATATTAGAAGATCATATATGATATCATATTTATTTATATGGTTCATGTATAATTTAATAACAATGATTTAACTATTATACAGGATGTTAAAGTACCCTCGAACAAAGAGATGCACAAGGTAAGGGTTAATTTTACGATCTCTTCATTATCTGAGGTTGTTTATACATAATTATCTACTGGGACATCTTTATCATCCACATACATGTTTCTTAAAATATATTTCAAAACATTTTTACTATGGGTTAAAGTTATTTATAACCTTTTTTTACTTTTTATAAGATGTTTATAAAGGAATATTTTCTTCGTTTTCCAAACAAGGTACTTTAAGACCTTTTCGACAAAATTAAGGAAAGAATGTTTTTTTAACTTATACAGCGGGTGTGGCTATTTTCCGCCGTTATAACACCTTTGAAGTTTCCATTTAAAGATCATAAGAATATTTCCAAAATAAATTTTTTCTTTTAAATGGTTTCAAAATAGAAAGTTCTATTTCTTTTAAACAGTTTTCATTTCATCTATATCAACATCCTTTGAGGGATTTTAAACTTGTTTGAAGTTGATTTATTATGATACAAATCTTGCATATTGTATTGAAGGTTTGGTGATATGTTTGACTATGGATGTGTTATTTTTATACCATTCATGGTTTATGGATAATGTATTGACATATCTTATTCTAGTTTTAACACGAATGTTTATGTTATATTTAAAGCTTTTCATATTAGGAATTCATTGGACTTAGTAAGTGACAGGTGGAGCCCGTTACAGCTCCTCGATGCATCGGTAGGTCTCATGAGACAAAATAGTGTCTTGGAACAAGGCATTAAAAAAATATTATTTTTAGTCTTGGAAGAAGTCCTTGACTATGTGGTTATGAGGTTTGGAATTATGCATTCCATCATTATGAAAGTGGATATTGATATTTCATGTGATTATTAGACTTGTAGAATATCCTTGTGAATAAGTAAATGGAATTATTTGATTTTATCTTGACATATTTTGTTGATGTTAAAGTTTAAAAGGCTTTGTATTTAGTCTTATACATTGCCTCAAATGTTTATGCATATTTATGAAAGTTTTCTCTATATTTTTATCCTTACTGAGCATCTGATCTCACCCCTTTCTATGTTTTATTTTTCCTAGGATGTGAAGAAGTATTTTATAGTTGACCTGTAGGTATAGGTTATGGATATAAGTGTGTTCAGAATGGGACAAAATGTTGTTGATGTTTTTATTTCATGATGTAACGTAAAACTTATGAATGTATCTATTACTTCCAGGGCTACTAAACTGATCAGTATTTCGGGACATGATTCCTTGTATCTTACCAATTTTATGTAATAATGCATCGACTCTGGGTAACTGGGTTTGGGGAATCACAAACATACTCTAGATCATGAAATGAAACCAAAGACTAGGTCTTGTATCCCTAGGGTGTTCTTATGTGAGAGGAGAGGGAGGAGGTGAGGGGTTATTTCTAAAATAGCGGCCCTGCCTCTATTTTAAAAGTTTGAACATGTGAATTTACAAGACATGTAAATGAATTACACTTCGTGTAAAGATCATGGTCTTCATCACTAGGAAAACTCTTTACATGACATGAATGGTTTTTTCCAGACAAATACATGTCATGTAATTGATACACATCATGTATTCTAATTAAATGGATTATAATTGGCCTACACCCAAAATACAAACCTCCTGCCTCTTCCTCTACAAAATCTACCGAACCGGCCCATGAATCTGCTTCAGGGTTTAATCCAAAAGATGACATAAACAAGTGTTCAACTAGAAATAAAACAATTCATACCTTAGAAAAATCCAGGATATTACAATAAATATAATATTAAATAAATTATTGATATTCATGGAATAGTAAGATTAAATGACTTTAATAATATAAGATATATTATGTATTCTAATAAATGTTTTTTACTCTAAAAAATATCATTATACAATATTTTTTTGTTTTTATTTTAATTTATTCTGAATTTAGTTATTTATTAAACTATTGAATTCACATCATGGATAATTTTTAAATTGTTTTTTTATAAATAAATACTTTAGAAAATGGTAGGGTTTGAAATATTTTAAAAAATGGGTCTCGAGAAGCATGAATATCATTCACATTTTTTCTTTCTCTATGAAGAATGAGCGGAGTTCACAATTCTGATGTGGAATTTCATAATGGTGAACGACGTTCACTCTTCTTACCATATTTTTTTATTAATAAATATTACTATAAATATGTATTAACAAACATAAACACATATTAATAAATATAAATAAATATAAATAACTATAAACAAATTCAAATAAATATAAATAATTATTAATAAGTATAAATAAGTATAAATAAATATAAATAAATATAAATTAAATTTAAATAAATAAATATAAAAAATTCCTAAATATATACTAATAAATATTAGTAAATATTAATAAAAATTAATGAATATTAATAAATATAAATTAAATATTAGTAAATAAACATAAATAAATATTATTAAATAAAAATAAATAAAAATAATAAAAAATAAAAAATTAAAAAATATTTATAAATATTAATAAATATTAATAAATATTAATAAACATTTAAAAATATTAATATTTATTAATATTTATCAATATTAATTAACAAATATTATTGTTTTATAGTTTTTCTTAATATTTATTAATATTTATTAATATTTAGTAATATTTTTTTATATGTAGTAATATTTATAAAAATTTATTTATATTTATTTATATTAAATAATTTTTAAAAAAAAATTAGTGCATATTAATATATATATATATATATATATTTAAATTTATATAAATTTATTTAAAAATATATTAAGGTTCATAACTATTTATTAAAATAAATTAAAATTTAATAAAATTTAATAATATTTATTAATATTTATTTAGAATTAATTATATTTATTGGCATTAAATAATATTTATTAATATTTATTAACTTGTATTAATATGAATTAATATTTATATACATTTAATAATATTCATTAATAATTATTAATATTTATTTATTATTCATTTTAACATGTAGGGGGAAAGCCCATGTTTTTATTAAACGAATGAAACCCCCATCATTTTTCCGGGAAGAGTTATCTCATACATGGACATTATAGGCCCAAATACATAGAGGCTCCAATAAATGGCCTGAAGACCTAGACTCATAGGTTTAAATTTCTCATGAAGGCGCTACTGTTGGTGTGCCTATGCTTGATCGAGCCTACTGCCAGACATCGACCGCCATCTACTATGCTTGAGCCCTCCGTCTACCATCGTATCCTATTCCCGCACCTGTATCACTCCTTCCATACCTGTACACTCGCACCAATGGTGATTCAATATTTATTAATATATATTTTAATATATTTAAACAGAATTAATTAATATTAATTAAGTATTTATTAATTATTATATATATATATATTAATATTTATTTATGAGTATAAATATTTTTTACTATCATTTATAAATTTTTATTAACATTTATTTATATTTAAGTAAAAATTATTAATTATTAATTATATTTTTTATGGTCATTTAAATTTATTTATACAAACACACCTATATATATATTTATTAATATTTATTAATAAAAGAAATTATAGGATGAGTGAATGATATCTACTCTTCCTTTAGAAATACCACAATGTTAGTGTGAACATTATTCCTGTCCAAGTAAGGTCGTCGTGAACCTCATTCATTATTCATGGTGAAGGAAGAAGCATGAAAAAGATTCACACTTTTGGGGACCAATTTTTTAAGTATTTCAAAACATATCCTATTGTTTACAGTATTTTTATTAGAAAAACCTATTAATTAAATCCTCACCTCATAGATGAAAAATATTGTTTCCAATTTAACTTGTTATAAGTACACTGTTTCACAACTATTGAAAATTTTAATTTGTGGTGTCATATGTTGACTGATTTTTTTATCTTTCCCAAATAGGGGTGAATGGAAATGTTATGATGAAACTTGAAACAGGAATAACAATGATCATAAACTCATGTATAAATCATTAAGAGAAATATGGAGGAAAAACTGGTTTTAATAGATTAATAGTAGTCTTCATCTATGACTAACCAGAACAAATATCTCAGGTTAGACATGAAAAATGCCATGGAGTTTATCAGTTTTTTTGATGGTTTTTGAAAATAGATAAAATTCCATGGTGCATATCGTAGTGTAGGTAATTTTTCATGAAAATGTCTATTCCATGTTAAGAAGGATTATACATAGTGATAGAGATAAAATATAGAATAATTGAATTTTTAAATGGTGATATTTATAGGATATAATATTTTTGGTGGTAATGGCTTATGGAGTTAGAATATTGACTAGAGGAGGCCACACTATGGTGAAGAGAATTATGTCTTGGTAGGATGAGGTGAAATTAATATATATATATTTTTTATTCACATTTATCTTGATTCCATTCTTAAATTTGACTTTATTTATACTTTAGTGGTTATTATTTTTTAAAATTTAAATCATTTAAGTATATTTTGGATCAACATTAGGATTTTAAGAATATTAGGATTAATATGAAAACCACTAATTTTTTATTTTTTTAAAAAGAAAAATTAAATATAACATTTTTAAAATTTTTAATTTTTAATTAATGAAATGAATAATTTATGGTTATCAAAAAAATGAATTTTTAATTAAATAAACCTAACAAGCTAGATTCTTAGTGTTGAATTTGACATTGGATCCTCAATTAAGTTATGAGAGGGAGATTTGAGTGTATGAATTATTTATACAGATGTATTGTTACATTTAAATCAATAAGTACACATTTTTTTAATCAATGATCTTTTTTATATGATTTCATGACAATTTGTGGTCATTTATAGGTTTTGACTGGTTGTTGAATGTTTTTTGACTTGAAAATAAATAAATACATATCTTTTGTCATTCTTTGTAAAAAAATCATGTTTACATTCTATTCATTCATACATGTCACAAATTTATCTTGAGTACTTATCATGTGATTGTATGAAAAAAGTAAGTTGATAGGTTTTAACTCTCTGTCACATCATTATAAATACAATTAAATCTTAAAAACAACATTTTTAGTAATTTATTCCACACCGTATATCATATTGATGTATGTTCCATTCATTCTTATCAAAAATCAATCAAAGATCATTTTTCTATTATTTCACAATAATTATAGATTGTTTATAAGGTATTTACCATTTGACACATGTTTTTTTAGTTTAAAATCAATAAAAATGAACTACTGGTTATTTTGAGAAAACCATACATCTGATTGTTATGTATTCTATTTCTATATGAAAAAATAAAACACATGTTGATTTACTATGATTTCATGACAAAACGAGTTTATTTTCTTGGTTTTTACCATTTGACATGTAATTTTTAAGTCATTTAAATCTAATAAAACTATTTTCTAAGTCATTAAAAAAATCCAACACATTTGATTGACATGTGGTATCTTCAGGTATTTTACAAATTCCTTGATAATCATTTCCTTATGATTTCAAAACAATAATATGATTTTAAAACAATCCACAGGAATTTTCTAGGCATTGACCATTTGACATACATTTTAAACTACGTAAATATAATAGATCTTATTTTTTAGATATTTGGATCACACTATACATCATATTGACATATTTTTTTATCCATACATGTCACAAATTAATGGAAAATCATTGAAATAATATTTCATGAACATTCTAGTTTGTTTTCTTGTTTTTGACCCTCTGAAAAATGTTTTTATAGAAATTTATATATTTAAAAATGTTTTTGGGCCGGTTTATGTAATCATTGGCTAGCACTGCATTCCGATAAAGTCATATTCAGTAACATCAATATGCCCCTACATGTGGCCTAAAACCTAGAGAGAGAAACTCTATGATAATATTAGTTAAATTATTTAGATTCATGGAATTATAAAAACTTATTGTCTAGGTTTTTTACCGACAATTCATTCCCGTAATTCATCAGTTTTATAAAAATTATATTAATCAAATTATAGATGTTCATGGAATAGTTGGATTAAATCATTTTAATAATATATGATATATGTTTTATTCTTATACATAATTTTGTGTAATTTTTTTTAAAATTATATTGAATTTAGTTATTAATTTAACTATTGACATCCCATCATATATACCCAATATTATTACCAATTTAACATGTTTTAATTATCATTTGTCTCAATTGTGAAAAATATCAATTTTTGGCATTGTATGGTGAATAATTTATTTATATTTTCCCAAGAGAACATCAATTAGGTGAGGTGTGAATGGAAACAAGATGTTAAGACTCACAATGGGAATAGTAGTGATCAAGATATTATAAAGAAATCCTTATGAGAAAAAGGAAAGTGAAACCGGTCTTAAGAGGGTCATTGAAGTCTTCAAATAATACTAACCCGAATGGGGATCTTAGGTTGAAAATTCCAGATGCCATAGAGTTTATTAGATTAACTGAAATGGAAAAATGTTAATGTACATATTGTATTGTAGGTCATTATTCATGAAAAAGGGCTATTCCATGATAAGAAGGTTTATGAACCATTTTGAGATCAAATATAGAACAATTGAATTTTGAAATGATGGGATTTTTAGGATATAATAGATTTGGAGGATGCTATTTTGTGGAGTCTAATGGATGAATGAAGGAGTTTTTGCCACAATGAATGGAATTATGTTGCGGTGGAATGAGTTGGAGTTAATATCTCTATTTTATTTATAATTATATTTATTCCATACTTAAATTTGACATATATTTATAATTGAATGGTTAGGTTTTTTATGAAATTTTAAATCATTTGATTTATTTTGGATCAGTTAAAGGTTTTTAATATTAATATGTCTAATATTAAAACAACATAATTTTTATAATTATTTATAAAATAAAATATAGATTTTATTAATTTTAGATTTTTAATCAATGAAGTGATGATTTTTTGGTTATCAAAACATAATTTTGTCAATTAAATATATATCAGTGGCTAGAAACACAGGGTTGAATTTGACTTTGAATTCTCAAGTTGGCCTGGAGGTTGTTCTTTGAGGGTAAAAATTATTTAAATAGAGGTCTAGAGACTTTCAAATCAATAATTTTTTTAAACCAATGATCTAATTATTATTATTTCATGAAAATACTTAGTGTTTTGTAGGTTTTTACCAATTAACACATGTTTTTTGACATTTAAATCAATAGAAATACAGTTTTATTAATTATGTGAAACCCCAAATTCATATTGACATATAGTTTATTCATATATGTCTCAAATTATATAATGGTCATTATCATGTGATTGTCTATAAATCCAAGGGTGTTTGATAGGTATTAACTATTTGAATCATGTAACACTCTGAACCTAGAATCCCATAGTCGATGCATTTTTTTATTACATTGGAATAATTACAAGGAAGAAAATATTGAAGGATCGATCAATTTAACAGTTTTCCAAAACCAAATTGCACATATGATACCCATATTACATTGGTGAATATAAAATAAAACATGATACATAATAAAATGGAATGGACTGCATCCCTGAAAGATTATTCAAATATTTCTTCTTTATAACCTGGGGTGAGGAAACAAAATAAGGTTGAGCTCAAATTTTTAGTAACAAAAAGCATAATAGAAGCAATAGTGAATCAATAATCATAATAAATATGGAAAGGTAAATAAATGAACACACTTTCCATTTAAGCAATTAGAAAAGGCATAATCAATATGGAAAAGTAAATAACTGAAACACATTCCATTTAATTAATAATTTGATAATGAAATGTATCCATATATATGTCGACACAAAAACTCATGGATAAATACAAACTAATTCTAATGAGGGAAATGCTTAATTATTGGATTCCATATTTCCTAGGTACATGGTACCTTTACTATCAAGAAAATTTAGCATATCAGGTAGAAACCCATCTAATTGACCAACTATTTCATATCACGAGACTACCGATGCATCAAGGGGCTATCTATAACTAGAAAAGAACTTTGTCATACCTTTCCAAACCATTTTTCATATCTCTAATAACAATATGCCTTATCAAATAACCGTATTTTATAAAAGATATAGGTTTATCAATAATTCCCCATTTAATTAAATAACTATTACAGTAAACATCGTATGAAAAAATGGTATATGGTTTAGGAAATTATAATATACATTGAATGATAATATGGTTATTGAAGATAAATTTAATGTAAAAATATTATCATAAGGGAGGTATTGTTTAAAGATAAAGTTAACATTCACAAAAGACAGTGTTATTAAAAAGATAACTTTTATCACTTGGTAATTTTCAAGTCAAAACCCATTGGAAGAGATAATTGAAAGTGTAAAAATAAATAACATGAAGATAAAATGACTCATGATATAATATATCAAAATGGGTAGTAGGTGCACAACACAAAATATGTATGTGGTGAAAACGACGTATGCCTACCAGAAAGAAAAGTGACCCAAGAATCCCATATCTTTTTCTTCCTTTTAGTTTTGTGGTTTTTAATATCCTATATAGTGGTTTAAACATATTACTAAATTATAATAGAACCATAATTATATTTATAATATCATATATTAACTTATTATAATATCCAGTTACTAGTTTTTTAACGGACTGAAATTTATTTTTTATTCATTTTAAAACCATACATTAAGCAATAAATCATGGCGGTCTATAATGGTGAAGCCAAAGAGCGTCCCCCAGAACAATACCAACACATTCCTGAGGAAAGGATTCCATAGTATCAAAAATCATCAAGGGATCTCTGGGACAACTACAGCGAGAAAGAGAATCAACAGCAAAGTTGGACTCTATGGGTATATGACGAACCACACCTCCACGAGAAAATTCGGAAGCACATCCACGAACCAAATAGGTCAAGCCCCAAGGAATCACACCTGCCCCCCGTAATGCCTAAACCAGAATCTCAGAATCTGACTCCACCTCCGAAGCCATCCAACCGACCCTCTTACAAAGCATCAGGCCAGAGTGCAAAGCTTGCACCTCTGCACCCAGTGAATTCCTCGGACCATAAAAGTTACTAAAATCCACCAACACAGAGCCATTCTTATCCCGAATGAGACCCCCCCACACATTTTCCCATTCAAAAAGGATTCATCCACATTATGCTTCAGCCCGGTACTTGGTGGTTACCAACACACCCAACTTCCCTAGGTATCACGACGAGATATATGCCTGTTGAGAAGACTACCAATAATATCAGAATTCAACCCACCCTTCACTAGAGACCCAAAATCATGAAGCAGCCCTCTCATTCTCATTCGAACAAGAGGAACTGAGATCCTTCCTTCTAATATAGCTTTATTCCTATCCTCCTACAAAGTCCAAAAAAATTTTGTGAGAATAATACAACGGACCTTACTCCCCATACCCTGATGTTTCGCACCTGCAAACCAGGACTCAACAAACTCCTGCATGGAAGCACAAGATGTAGAGAACTTACCCCATCTCTTAACTGAATTCTAGAGGTAGACTGCCGAATTGTTATTTATAAATAGTTGCATCTGTGATTCTATCAGAGGAGAGGTATAGCAGTAGCATCTCGACGCCAGCCAGACCCCATTCCTCTGAATATTATCCTCTATTGGAAGTGCCTAGTTTCGTGCTCTCCATACCAGGAAACTCATCTTATTAGGAAGATCCTTACACCATAGATGAATGTTCCACTCATCTCGGCTCCCACTCTATCGAATGAGGTCACGGTAATCCCGACCTTTGAATAGCCCTGTGCGAGATTCAGTAAAGCATAAACGGCCAACCTCCTTAGAGAAAACAATTTCGGTGGAGATTTTCTTCTAGTCATCATTGAAAATAGCTTCCAGAAACCTTGGGTGCTGCCAAACCTCCCTCACAGACATTTCCAAACTAGGAAATTGTAGAAAGAATAATTTTTCACCAAGCCAATTGTCCCTCCATAAATTAATATCCCTACACCCCAACACCCATCGACAGGATCCCTACAACACATCTAGATGTGCTACCACTGTCCATCCCAGTCTGGAAAGTTTGGATCTATTATAGTCTTCCCAGTGAACACCATATTTTACACTTAAAGTCTTCTCCCACATCGTGTTCCTAATAATGAAATCCTAAGATAGCAGAGCCTGCATGGATTTCATGGTTGTATATAAGTCTATATGGCCCACCCCTCCTTCCTCAACCGGCTTCGCCATTCGAGTCCACGAGGCACAATTCTCCCTTCTTGCGTCATTAGTGTCCCATAGAAACATATAAATTATCACCACCATAGAAGAGATAACCCTCTCTGGAGGAGAAATAATAGACAGAATATGCATGGGGATCAAGGAAATAATACTACTTAGCAGCACCACCTGACCCCCAAAAGAAAGGAACCTATTATTCTAGTTGTAAATCCTTCCAACCATTTTCCTAAGAAGATCTTCGAAGAAGACTATTTTTATCTAACCATGAGAGATATGCGACCCAAGATAAACCATGGTAAACTAGATCTGACGGATCCCAAGGATGTCTTGGATGTTCCTCTCCCTTCTTATGGAACATTTATTAGAGATAAAGACATTAATATTCCTTGAATTGATTCTTTGGCCACTTAGCCTATCATAAACCTCCATGAGCCACATGAAAGAGACCAAGGATAACCTCCTGCCATTGAGAAAAACCATAATGTCATCAGAAAACATGATATGAGAAGAGTAACCATCTAAATCCATCGAAATATATGGGAGAATATTCTTATCCACAATGTTCCTTTGAAGATTCGCAGACATGGAATCTTGAGCAATGATAAATAAGGTGGGTGATAGAGGGTCCCCTTGCCTCAACTCCATTACATTCTTGAAGAAAAAAACCCCTTCCCTAATAAAGAAATTGTGATCCAAGGGGAGGAGAATCATCAGAAACATAGATCACAAACCCACTCAATAAACCCAAGCTTCCTCATCACCCTAAGAATGAAATTCCATTCCAGTTTAACATACACCTTTTCTATATCCACCTGAATAATAACATTTGAACCAAACAATTTCTTTTTTGCATCCTCCAACAACTCCTGAGCTACTCCCATCGCACCTTGAAGAGGCCTTGCACGAAACCATGCTGCTCCTGAGAGATAATATTCGGAATCATCTTGTTCAGCCACCTCACCATGAGACTTGCAAGGATCTTGTGCGATACATTACATAAAAAGATTGGATGATACTGATCCAATTTAGTTGGGGTTTTCACTTTTGGAATAAGCACCACCTGAGAGGCAAACGTACCCCTGTTGAGATGGCCTCCTCTAAAGAAGTCTTGCACTGCCTCGGAAACCATCAGGCCCACAAAGCTCCATGCAGTAACATAGAAGGAACACGGGAAACCATTAGGTCCAGGAGCACTTTCTAGAGGTAAAATATTAACCACCTCCCAATCCTCCTCACCAGAAGGAATAGCTACCAGAGACTCATTATCCCCCCCCTCAATTTTCCTGGGGATACTCTCAATAAAAACATCCTGATCCGACACATCAGAATCCTCTCCCTGAGGCCATGTACGATCACCTGCTAGTAACCGTTCAAAGTGCACCAGCGCCATCCTAATAGAAACATCGACATCCGAGGAGAAATAACCATCCTCTAACCTTATATTAACCTTCAAACTTTGTCTCTCCTTCATGCTCACAAGGAATAACCCGTTGTTCTGATATCCTTCTTTAAGCCACCAGACCCTAGCTCTCTGTCTGAGACTCTTCTCTACCTCCAATAATTTCTATGCAAGAAAGGCCTAACTATCACATAGCCGAATGAAGAATAACTCATCCCAGTTTTTCTGAAGCATATCTTCTAAATGGTTGATTTCCTCCTGTAAATCCTCCACTTAATCTTCATGTGTTAATTATCTTGTTTTCTAGTATGTTTTGACATGTTATTTTTATTATTCTTACATATATAATGATTTCATCATATAAATGATGTAAAACATGATTTAATTCTCATATATATTTAATATATATGTATTTAGAACAATCCATAATATTTTTTGATAGGAAATGAATTATACTGTTTATGAAGATGGTAGGCAGTATGTAAGCATGAGCGCTACTTCCATTTCTTTGTCGTATTAAAATAATTAAAAGTATATGATATGTATATGTATATGTATATTATAATTAAAGTGTCATTTTCATATTTTATATGTAACATAGTTTTATTCAATCCATCCTTTCTACATTTTATGTATAGTGTGAAGGAGTGACATCACTTTTAGGAAGTGGTAGTCCATACGTCCACAAACTATGTTATTGTATAACCAAAAAATAAAAATCATGAAGGTATTAGTTATATAAGATTTTTTAAATCATAGATAAATTATACTTATCATATACATAATATATAAACATAATTTTAATCATAATTCCCAACCATGAAAGGTGGTAAAGGAGAAAAGAACAATCACAGTATTGCGAGGCCATAGTTCACCATACATGAATGGTATGTTCGTTACCCATTAGATGGAACTGTGTGTAAGTTTAGGTAAAAACATTAATAAAAAAATATCATTATATTTAAAATATTGATTATATTATATAATCAAGTAATAATATTAGTTTAGGGGGTGTAGAAAGAAAATAAATCTAAAGAGTTCGAGGTAGGTTGTTACCGCTTCTTTGGGTAACTCTTTTTAGTTTTCACCAAAGAGATTTATTTGTGGGATTCTTTCCTAAAAGTTGGATTTTAGGATTAGGGGAGGGATTTTGGGAGATTATTTTGGAATAGTTTAGGAAATACAATTTTTTTATAGGCATGAATAATTGGGAGGGGTGAGTGCCTATTTATAGCAGAGGAGTGATAATCTTATGATTTTTTGAAAGGGGAATTCCACCCAAATTATTCTCATGTACTATGGATCCAAAAAAGGTTAAAATATTATAAAATAGAGTATAGGGTATATATATGGCTAGAATATGGTTTCTGGAAATATTTCTAGGTCGTTTTGGCCCTTAAGTTTAAGGTTTATTCCTTTTTAAGGTAATTTTTCTCTTAATAAATGTAATTAATTTTAATCACTTTCACAAATATTTTTTCTCAAAAACATAATAGAAAATATTAAAAATTATAAATTATTATTATTCAAAATATGGAATCCATTTTTCAAAATTCCAATAACATAATTTTTAGAAATTAATTTAATATTAATCTCGTAGACGGGACAACAATACAGGTTTTTAAAGTAAAAAAATTCAAAAAAATTCAATGTTTTTATATCTAATTTCAAAGTGAAATTGAATATAATGACCTCTATTGGATTATATATATTTGATATAATTTTAATTTAAATCCAATTTCATATATAATTCATCCTTATAAATAAATTATATGAAAAATCAGTTTTGACTTAAAATTTAGTATTTTATACTATTCATTAAAAATGAATCTTCACAGAAAAATACAAAAAATCACCTTAAGATAAATTTTTAATTCCTATTTTCAAAATTAATTTTATTTTGATATATATAATTTTCAAAAGTTTCAAAATTAATATTAAAAATTGGTTCTCCATTAAATGGTGGTAAAACAGCTTTTGTAAAATATAGGTTTTTTATGTGTAATATTGGGTTTATTCTTATATTATTCCTATCAAATATGTTAGATGAAATTAAAAATATTTCATTGGATATAAAACATATAAATTTACTTTATAAAATCTCTAAAAGTGTTAAAAATTAATTGACTATGAAAAATATGACTAAATAGTGTTTTGTTTAAATTTGGTATTGTGTGGATTGGAAATTAACTCAGTATTGCATGTTTTTCTAGATATCAATGAAATTAAATTTATTACAAATGGAAAATATGGTAGTGTGTTGGGGTTATACATTATTTCCTCCAATAAAAATTTTATCCATGAAATTTTTGGCCTATTAATTTCTAAAAAGATGTGGGTAGTTCTTCTTTATAGAATCCTTTAGTTCCCATGTTGCTTCTTCTATTTTGGGATTTCTCTAGAGTAACTTTACGAGACGAGTCATCTGACTTCTCCATACTTTCTCTTTGGTATCAAGAATTTGGATGGGTTATTCACAATATCAAAGGTCGTGTTTGAAATATCTTGCATCATAGGTGAGCACATGCATTGGATCATGAATATACTTCCTTACGAGAGATATATAAAACACATCATTTACCATTGAGAGATTTGGAGGTATTTCCAAATTATAAAAAAAAATCCAACTCTTTCATGAATCTTAAAGGGTTCGGTGTACCTGGGATGTAGTTTTCTTTTCTTACCCAACCTTATAAAACCCTTCCATGGAGACACTTTCAAGAAAACATGATCTTCCACATCAAACTCTAAATATTTCCTTTGATTATAGGCATAATTATTTTTCATATTTTGATCTTATTTAATATGATCCTGAATAGAATTTACCTTTATCATCATTTCATCAACATGTTCTGGGCCTATGAGTTTTCTTTCACCAACTTTATCCCAACATGTTGGAGTATGAAACCTCTTTATATATAATGCTTCACACAACTCCATTTGAATACTTTCATGGAAACTATTATTATTGGAAAATTCTACCAAAGGTAAGTAATGATCTTACATACCATGAAAGTAGAGTGAGATAGTCCTAAACATTTCTTCCATTTTTTGAACTGTTCTTTCAGACTATCCATCAGTTCAAGGGTGGTAGGCAATGCGCCAGTGAAGATCATTTTTAAGAGACTTCTAAAGAATTTTCCATAAACTGGATGTAAACTGAGGGTCTCAATCAGAAAAAATTGACAAATTTACATAATGAAGTATTACAACTTCATTTATATAAAGCATTTCTAGGTGTTCAAAATATAGTTCTTCCCTTATAACAAATAAATGTGAAGATTTAGTTAGGTGGTAAATTATAATCTATATTGCATCATTATTTATAGGAGTCTTTGGTATTGATATGAATAATTCTATAGTAAATTTATCCCATTTCCACACAGGAATTGGAAGATGTTGCATGAATCCTTTAGGTTGCTGCCTCACAACTTTCACTTGTTAAAAAACCAAACATCTGGACAGATAATAATCAATTTCACACTTCATGTTATCCCACAAAAAATATTCCTTCAAATCCCTATACATTTTTTTCTACCAGGTTGTATAGAGAAATTTGAGCTACGTTCATTTTACAACAATTCCCTTTTTTAGATCAGGTATAGATGGAACAGAAAGTCTTTTTTCAAACTTTTGAACACCATATTTACTATTAAAGGCTGTTAATTTTCCTCCATTCACACCTTCAAGTTTATTCTGAATGTTCTCATCATTAGATTGATAATTATTTATCTTCTCTAATAACTATGGTTTTGAAATAATTGAAAAAATGATTTATTTATCCCCTTCCTTATAAATTACCATATCCATCATTACTAGGACCATGAACATAAGATCCTTTTCATTCCTCATTTGGGTTATATCATCGTGATCCTTCCTACTCAACGCATATGCTACATTATTTTCTTTCCGTGAGTGGTAGTGTATTGAGAAATCATAATCCTTGAGTAGTTCGACCCATCACCTTTATCTCATGTTGATATATTTCTATGAGAAGATGTATTTCAGGATTTTATGATCCATGTATATATCAAATCTTTCACCATAGAGATAATATATCCATATTTTCAAAGAGAAGATTATAGCCACCATCTCAATATTATGGTTTGGATAGTTCTATTCACGAGTCTTCAATTATCTTGATGCTTATGAAATAACATTTTCATTTTTCATTTGGACACAACCAAGTCCCTTCTTTGAAGCATCACTATATATGAAAACCCATCACTTCCATATGTTAGAGTTAAAATTGGACCATTAAATAATATTCTATTTAGTTCATCAAATCAATATTCACAATCCTTTTTACAAACAAACATAACCTCTTTTTGCATAATCTGGGTTAACAGGTTAGCTAATCGAGGAAAATTCAGAATGAATCGCCAATAGTAACCTTCCCAACCAATGAAACTACATACCTTGGTTATGTTTGTCAATGTATGACATTATATGATTTCCGCTTTCTTTTCAAGATCAAGTTATATTCCATCCTTAGAGAAAATATGGCAAGAAAAATAAATTTATTGAAACTAGAAATCATACTTACTAAATTTCGCATATAACTCTTCCTATCTAAGAGTATTAAGAATGATTTACAAGTGATTCTCATATCCCACATATCTTTTAGAATACAATAGAGTATCATCAATGAATACCATACAAAATTCATATAGATATTCCTTGAATACTCTATTCATTGGGTTTTAAAAAATATAGGGTTCAGTAGTCAATCCAAATGGAATTACTGTAAACTCATAATGTCCATACCTCGTCCAAAAATATATCATTTTAATGTATTCCTTCTTTAATCGAAATTAGGGATACCCAGAATGAAGATCAATCTTTAAAAAATATTAGGATCCATGAAGTTGATCAAAAAATTCATCAATGTGAGGTAGAGGGTAATTGTTATTTATTTTAATATAATTTATTTACCTATAATCAATGACCAACCTCATGGACCATATTTATTCTTTACAAAGAGGTCATGGGACCCCCATAGTGATACACGAGGGAAAATAAATCCCTTATTACCCAATTCCTCTAGTTGTTTCTTCAAATCCACTAATTCCACAGTGGCCATTTTATCGGGATTCATTGATATTGGCATTGCATCAAGGATTAAATAAATTGAAAATTCAACTTCATGCTTCGGGGGATGTCTAGGTAATTACTCATGAAATAAATGAATGTATTTTTGTATAATAGGTACATCCTAAATTTTAAGATTACCTTATTCATCACTATATATATTTTTCCCTTACCCCCAAGAATTTCATTCAGTAGAACTACTAGAGGTGGATCTAGATAAGAACCAGGTTAGGAAACATTTCTCTAAAAATGGGAGATTCTACATCTTCCTCACAAATCGTAATTTCCTTCCTCTTACAATAAATTTTTTTGCATCATATTTTGAGAGCCATTCCATTATGAGGATTATATCAAAGTCAACCATAGGTAAGATAATGATGTTTTCAAGTAAAGAACGTTTATGTTTCATAATAATGACTACCCGACACATCTTTGTTGTAACAAGACTTCCCTTATGAGTTTTGACTAAAAAATATCTTGTTAAATAAAAACTGAAATGTCTAATTTTCCTTGAAAACTATGTAGATATAAAATAGTGAGATGATACAGAATCAAATAAGTAATTTTCGAAATTTGAATATGATTAATTGACCTACCACCACATCATTTGGTACTTCTACCTCTTCTATATTAATTGCATAAACTTGGCCATATCCTATTGGCCTCTTCTTTGGTAGATTCCCTTGATGCTTTGGGAATTAATTTTAATAGTGCACCATCTCCCTACAATTTTAACACTGAATAATAGTGTTTTCCTTATTCCTCTTACATTCTTTAGCATGGTGACCACTTTCTCCGCACTTATAACAAATTCTCATTCCCATTAGGAGTTTCACTGGGTGACTCTTTCCACAGTTTTCACAAGATGGAAATCGATCAATCTTCTCCTTCTTCTTTGATTCATTCACAATTTCATGTTGATCATATGACCTATTCTTATCTTGGATTCCTTTAAATGTGTATTATATTGAGAATTTATTATCTGTTTTGATATAATATAAAACTATCTATTCATATGGAAAAAAGTTTAAGAAACTGGTTCCCTTTAAATATTTATCTTAAGACCTCAAAAAAGTGATCAATCTTATACTCTGTGTTGTGCATATAATCTGTATAATATGTAGATAACATTGTAATGGAATCTTCATAATCTGAAACACTTTCTTCTTCCTTTTTCTTTAATCTAATTACCTTTCTCTTCATCTAAATTTTTTAATCATAGGGGAAGAATTTATTAAATAATGACTCCATAAAAGTTTTTAATTCCATGAGTTTTATTTCTTATTCCTCCCCAGTATTATAGATCAAGGACCACCATTGATCAACATCACCTTTGAGATGATACAACACAAGTGTAAAATTTTTCTTTTCACTACATCACAACGCTATAAATATTTTCTCCAGATACTTAATCCATTTCTCAACTACAATTGGATTAGTATTCCTACTAAAGAATTGAGGAATCTGTCACATAAATTGATACAACATAGGAGATTATCATTTTGTAATAAGTTTTTTATTCAAGCAAGGTTATTTTTCATAACCTAATTTTTTTAGAGGTTGGGGCCAAAGCCTCATTTATTATTAATGCAACGAAAAGACCTCTTTAGCTGGGTAGAGGGAGACCCATTACATAGCCCGAAGGCCCAGTGGTCATTTACCCCATTACATGGCCCGTAGGCCCAAATTTTTAGCCTAAGGCCCATTTTGTGAATAGTACTAATTATGATTCCCTAATATCGCCATAATTTTCTCCTTTCCGATACAAGTTGTATTGGTTTCCTCAGCAAGTAAATATCTATATTTTCCACGAGCCTTGATACCATTTCTCATTCTAGGTGCCATTTCTAAATAATGGAATAATCTGGATTAGCTCATGAAATTATTAATATCAAATATGGTATAACACTATACATAAATTAAAACTTTCTGCACCATAAATCATAAAAATTGGATACTTTGTGGACATATTTAATTTTAAATCCTTTATAATGGTAGGTAAGTAAAATGTGAATTATCCCAAACTTATCCCATGGGAGTGTCAAACCAGGCTTGTAGTAAGGCCCATTTTCCTGTACCAGGTTATGTCAAGTCAAGCCTGATACACCCTGTTGGAAGTGTTACTCCTAGGTACATTTGTTCCAGAAATATTTTCACTTGTATTATACTAATATGGATGCATTTCTTGTAATACCCACATAATCTCTACCTTACCAAAATTATAGGATGTTCCTCTATACTTATCCTTGACTTATGTCATTGGTTTATGTTCCCTAATCTATGTTTTCTAAATCTATTTTCCACATTTTCTATTAAACTACAATTGATACCAACTATAACGCCCCAGCCCCAGATTCCCAGAGCTGGTGAATTATTTTATTACATCAGAATGATTATAAGGAATGAAATCCTAAAAGACGACTAAATTTAGAGTTTTTAATACCATATTACATACATGATGCCCATATTATTTTGGGAAATATAAAATAAAATATGATACATAATAAAATGGAATGAGCTGCATCCTTGAAACCTTATTCAATGATTTATTCTTCATAACATGGGGAGAGGAAAACAATAAGGGGGATCTCAAATGCTTAGTAAGGTTTATAAAAATGGAATAAATAATTAATCAATAAGCAGAATCACTAAGTAATGGTAAATAACTAAACACACTTTCCTTTTAAACAACTAGATTAGGCATAATCAATATGTAAAGGTAAATAACCGAAAAGAATTATAATTAATCAATAAATTGAGAATAAAATGTATCCATAGATATGTAGATGAAAAATATCATGGATAAATAAAAACTTATTCTAATGAGGGAAATTATTAATTATTGGATTCCATGATTCCTAGGTACATGGAACCTTTACCGTCAAGATGGCTTAGAATATCAGGTAGAAACCCATCTAATTGGAAAACTATGTTGTATCATGAGTCTACCAATATATTAAGGGATTATCTATAAATATGACCAACATGTGTTGTAACTTTAAAAATAATTCCTCATATCTTGAATACAAATATTCTTTATCAAATAACTATATTGAATTAATGATATTGATTTAGAAATAATTGCCTACTTAATCAAATAACTCTCTATGTCAACACCATATGAAAAAATGTTATAAAGTTTTGGAAATAATAATATTTACTGAATGAGAATATGGATATTCTATATAGATTAAATTTAAAATAAAAATTATCATAAAGGAGTTATTGTTTCAAGATAATGTTAACAATAAAAATAGAATTGGATATTACAAAGTAAATTTTACCACTGGTTAATATTATATTAAAAAATAACATAGATGAGATAATTCAAATTTAAACCATAAATACCATGAAGATAAAATGATTCATGATATAATATATTATAATATACAGTTGGTACACCACACAAAATATGTATATGGTTAAAATGGAGTATGCCTCACGGAAAGGAATGTGAGACAAGAATCCCTTACATTATTATTCCTTTTAGTTTTGTGGTATTTAATCTAATATATAGTGGTTTTAAACAAGTTAATAAATTATACCATAAACATAATTATAATTATAATTTCATTTATTAAATTCTTATAATATCATGTTACTAGTTTGTTAACAACCTTTCATCAATTTCATTATTTTGGGTGTTAATTTCCTAGTTTTCCGGGTATGTTTTGACTTGTTATTTTTGTTATTATTACATCGATCAAGACTTCCAAATATTTAGGATGTAAACCATGATGTAATTATTATATATATTGAGTATATATTTATTTATAATAATCCATGATATTTGGATATAGGAAATGAATTGTACTATTCATGTAGATGGTAGGCGGTACGTACACATGAATATTACTTTCATTTTTTTGTTGTATTAAAAGAATGAAAATTAAATGATATATATATATATATGTGTGTGTGTGTGTGTGTGTGTGTGTGTGTTTGTGTGTGTGTGTGTATGTATATCATAATTACATTATCATATTAATGTCTTATATATAACATAATTTTATTAAAACCACCATTTATATGTTCTATGTATAGTGTGAACGATTGGCATCGCTTTGAGGAGGCGGTAGTCCACACGTCCACAAAAATGTTATCATTTTTAAAAAATAGAAATCATAATGGTATTTGTTATATAAGAATTAAATAAGAATAAATACATTATAATTATCATATATATCATATATAAATAGTGTGTCCATAATAATTCCCAACCATGAAAGGTGGTAAAAGAAATATGAACAATCGTCATTTCGTGAGGCGGTAGTTCATCGTACATGAACTTTGAGTTTGATAACCATTAGATGGAAGTGTGTGTATGTTTAGGTATAAACCTTAATATAAAAAAATCATAGTATATAGAGGAAAATTATTTTATAATATAATAATGGAATGAGAATAGTTGAGAGGGTGTAGAATGAAAATAAAACTAAAGATATTGAGGATGGGTGTTAACTCTTCTTAAATGAAGGGAGTCTTCTAAGAAGAGAGAAGGTATGTTTGGAGATTATTTTGGAATATTTTGGACTATCCAAAGGGATTTATATGTGTGAATAAGTGTTATGGGTGAGTTCCTTTTTATAGTTGAGGTGAAGTGGCATTCTAGTAAAGTTTTGAAAAATGGATTTCGTCAACATTTTCCCATATTAATTTGAAATAAAAATGTTCCAAATTATATTAAAGGGAGGATAGGGTCTATATATGGACATATAATGGATTTTGGAAAATTTTTTAGGTCTTTTTGTCCCTTAATTTTATGGTTTAGTCCTTTGTTAAGTTAATTTTTCTCTTAATCACTACAATTAATTTTAATCACTTTCATTGAAATTTTTGGTCAAAAATAAGTTAACATTAATATAAATTATTAATTATGAGGATTCCAAATATTGAATCCATTTTTCAAAATTACAATCACAAAAGTGGAATAAATTAATTTAATATTAAACCCACAGATGAGACGACAATGTGGGTTTTTAAAGTCAAAAAATTCCAAAGTATGATATGTTTTAATATATAATTTCAAATTGAAATTTATTATAATGAACTACATTGGATATAATATAAATTTAAAACCAATTTAATTTATAATTTAAAAATATAAATAAATTATACAAAAAAGTATTTTTGAATTAAAATTCTGTATTTTTTACTATTTATTTTAAAAAATGAATCTTCATAGAAAAATACAAAAAATTCACCATAAGCTAATTTTTATGTCCATTTTTCAAAAATTAATTTTTTTTTATATATAAAATTAATATAAGTGAAAAAATTCATATTTAAAATATGTTCTCTATTAAAATGTTCTAAATCTGCATTTATAAAAATATAGTTTTTTATGTGTAATATTGGGTTTATTCATATATTATGACTATCAAATATATTTCATAAAAGTAAAAATATTTTTTGGATATATAAAATATAAATTTACTATATAAATTATCTAAAAGTTTTATAATTTAATTGACTATTTAAAATGTGACTAAATACTGTATAGTTTAAACTGGTTACTGCCTGCATTTCAAATTAACTCAGTATTGCTAGTTTTTAAAGATATCAACAAAATTAATTTGTTTCTAAAAGGAAAAATGTTAAAGTATTGGGGTGATACAAAGCTTGTTTATAGAGGTAGTTAAATATAAAAAAATAAATTTCTTGGTCATTTTGGATAAACAATATGTTAGAGAGGTTTGTAGTCTATTCATACATATCAAAAATTAATAAACAATAATTTTCCTATGATTTTAGGACAATCATATATCATTTACATGGTTTTAACCCTTTCATGCATGTTTTTTTTATTTTTAAATCAATAAAACTTAATTATTGATCATTTTGATAAAACTGCAATTTAGATTTATATGTAGTATATTACTACATGTAAAAATTAAAAAATGGTTGATGTACTATGATTTATTGACAATAAAATTATATTTTTTTAGGTTTTTACTATTTGAAATATATTTTAATGAATTTTTAAATCTAGTATAACTATTTTCTCAATCATTCTGACCACACCACACATATGATTAACATGCAGTCTATTCATTCATGTTAAAAATTAATCGATGATCATCGTCCTATGATTTCATGATAATAATATGATTTCACAACATTTCAAAGTCATTTGTAAGGATTTGACCATTTTAAATATGTTTTTAATTATATATATATATAATTAAACTACTTATTTTGTTATTCCAACCACACTAAGCATATTATTGAAAATATATCTATCTATATATGTCAGAAATTAATATATAGACATTACCTTAGGATTTCATGATAATATGATATTTTTATAGGGTTTTACCCTCTAAAAAATGTTGTAAATGAATTACAAACCTTTAAAAATGAATTTTTGGTCAGTATAAATCATTTTCTGTTAGCTCTATATGTCCCTGAAGTCATTTTCATTAACCTCCATATGTCTATTCTTGTATCCTTAAACCTAGAAATAGAAACTCTCAGATAACAATTATATTTTCATTGTTTCTTTGTCTCATTATGAGGATTATATAATTGTAACTTAGAAGTCATAAGTCAAGCATTAAATCCACTAAAATCTAGAGGGAATGTAAAAGTTAAATAAACTTATCTCTTTGTTAATATTTAATAAAAAAATTAAATTATATCATTCTTAGTCTCATTTGGTTAATTTCATATTAACATAAAAATTGTTATTTAATTTTCGATGTTATTATTCCTATATTGAATTAAATCTAAATTTTATTGAAAATAGAATTAAAATATATCTAGAATCATTAATATATATATATATTTGAAAAATACTATAATTATAACCATATCTATATATAAAATCAATGTACATAATCCTATAATCATAAATTTTAGGCTCTAACATTAAGATTTTATAAACAGGTTTGAATATATAAGTTTCCACAAGTATAATCTTGGGGGATAGTATATAGAAGTTTCCCTATTTGATATATATATATTATCATAGGTGCCTACCAATGTAGGATTCTAATGGTGGACTCCAATACCATCATTTATTTTAAAAAATAAACCTAAATATTTATAATAATAATATCAAAATATTTAAAATTTTATTAATAAAAAATCAATAAATTCCCAAAAGAAAATATCCAATAATAAATTTTATAATAAAAATATAAAATAGTCATTAAAAATAATCCATATTATCAATAAAAAATATGATAAAGAAAAAAAATTATAGATGACCTTTTAGAATGACATGCGATGACCTCGGTTTATCTTAAATAAAAAACAAGGGTTACATGAAAAAACATTGGAAAAAACCTTGTATTATCTTGAAATAATACGATAACGATTAATGGTAAATTTTGGAAATGTAAAAATATACCAAAAATTAGTCTGGTATAGGATGTGGTCAAAATGACAAAAAAATTAGTTTCATTAGATTTAATTTTTTTTAAAACATGCTTCAAAATGTAAAAAAATAGGAACTGAAAATTTATTTTCATGAAATCATAAGATAATTACCATCTTTTAAATTTTTTCACATTGGAATAGATCACACATCAATCTGAAATTTAGTTTTCCCATAATACCCATAACTATGTTTTTATGGATTCAAAAGAAAAAAATGTGTTTCAAAGGTTCAAAACAAATAAAATGATATCATATTATCATTAAATAAAAGGATAATTTTTTTTAATAATTATTGATATTTTAGAATAGGTGACTTGTCAATATGACATGCGATGTGCTTAGAATAACCAAATGTGAATTTTTAAAGATAAAAAATTACTTAAAAAAATGTTTCCATGCATGAAGTCCTTCCTAAAAACTATAGATTATCATGAAATCACATAGAAATTAATTCCATTAAATTTTTGATATATAGGAATAGTCCTTACATTAATTCATCCGTATATATTCCTCCAAATGAATGAAAGTGTATTTTTTGGATATAAATGTCAAAAAATGCACATTAAAGTTTCAAAACAAAGAAAACAATCTCAAATTACCATGTAATCACAAGAAAATATCTATAAAATAATTTTTGACTGTTAGAAATAGAAATATCATCAATCCAACATGCAGTGAGCTATGATTAATGAAAATTATGTTTTAAATATTTTAAAGTCTTTAAAAAATACATTAAGGGGTCTAAACCTTATAAACGAGCTCAAATGGTAATGGAATCACAATAAAATGGAATTGAATTAATTAATGACTTACAGGAATATAATTCATTTCATTTATATGTATTGTATAGTCAGAATGATTGAAAGGGGATTTCTATATTAAAAAATTATTAAATAAAGGTTTTATGGTCAATACTTGGAAAAAACTAAGATTTTCATGAAATATCAAGAAACAAATAACAATTTAATTTTCTACATTTTGAAATGGAAAATACATAAATATGACATGAAACTTTATCAAAATGACCAAAAGTGTTTTTTTATTGATTTACTTGTTGAAAAATAGAATTCAAAAAATCCAAACCACATAAAAAGACTTTGGATTGTTGTTAAATTATTGGATGGTTATCATTGATTAATTTGTGACATGTCTGAATAGACTACACAAAAATTCATTATGGTCTTAATGATAGAAGAAATAGTATTGTTATATTTCACAATCTTTAAAAATGTACATCAAATAATAAAAAACTATCCAAAGATGTAATATTGTCATGAAATCATAGGAAAATTTAAACTGTTTATTTTTTATATGTTGAAATATATTACATATTAGTAGGTATCCTGGATTAATTTCTGACTTGTAGGATTTCACCTCTCACAAATTTGACTTGTGATTTTCTTGTAAATACTATAAGTGTGTATTTATTAATTTAATAGTAAAAAAGTAGGTTATAAATGGTTAAATTCTAGAAAAAGAAATCGTATTTTGATGAATGGTCTATCATATGGCTGATGACTAATAAATTTTTGAACCTAAATAAATTATAGTAGCAGTGGACTCAAGTTTTCTTTTGAAAGGAGAGTGTTTTGGGTGTGTTATTATCTTGTATATTGGTTTTATAATATAAACACAACAATTGAATTTGACTATTTTTCAATTCAAAAGTTATATATGTTTCACAACCTCATATAACATAATATTAAACCATTATATCATCATTCCAATTTTCTCTTATATTCTCTCTCCAGTAAAATTAATCCTCATATGATTATTTTACCCTAATTTTCTCATCATAATCAGATGAATGCAATAATCACTACATTCTCTAATATCACATATCTTAATAATCAGACAACTCTAATCACTCATGGTCATCACACTGTTTATTATCACAATACTGAATATTCTCTAGGTGGATTATGTTTGAAAATTAAGGATAATGGAATAATATTCCATGTGTATAGAATAAAAAGAAAATATATTAATATTTAATGTAGTTAAACAAATCCTGATACATGAATTGAATATAAATAACATTAAATTATTGAATTCATCCACATAAAAATGGGTAATCGCCTCGGCTTGACCACTAAGGGTCTAGTGTTCCATAATAGAAGTCAGTACAATAGAATGAAATAAGAAACCAGTAAAATTATATCTCAAATCTTGATTGGGTAAGTGTGGAAATAAACCAATACCTCTATGAACAGTTCACCAACATGTAACAGAATGATCTAGGATCTTGGATTTCTATGGGTTTAGAAGTGGAATAAAAAATTCAAGGGTGGATTCAACCTGTACTGATCTTCAAGGTGGTGAGATAGTAATTCTTTTAGTTGACATGCACAAGACATCATGCATTATTGAAGTTATGATAGGTTTGAGATCTGGCTCTGTGAGGCTCTTCTTGAAAACATTGGAAGTTTTAATGGATTTGGAGTTTCACTTGGATCGATGAACCAAAAAATGATATGAAATTTTTTTATTGGCATGATCCAAATACATGAAAAACTATAATGGTTGAGCTGGTAACTAGAGGAAAATGTCATGGAATATATTGGAATCAAATCTTCATTTCGGTGTAAATATACTAAGATTTCTTGGAAAAGGATATAGAGGTTTGATTCATATTTTGTCTTATTAATTTTACAATAAATTTAATGGTTCTTATTTGGATATTCTTATATTGAAAATGTGTCTTGAATTTAAATTACATGACTTCATAGGGGGGCTTTTCATCTGGTTTGAAGTTTAATAGTCTTTCTAGTAATGAGGATAATTAGATCGTGGTGGAATCAAGTAGCATGTGAAAATCATGTAGTGAAATCATAGACTTGAGCCTTGTTATATAAAACTCAGGCTTGGTGGATTCATTTATAATTTAGATAGAATTAATTTGTCAGATCATGCACATGGGATGTTGTTCAAGGGATTCAAGATCAACCATCATAGACTTTATATCCAAATCAATACATCAATTCGTATGGGGTATATTAAACTTCAATTAGTAGTAAATCAAACTTTTAAACATCTCTATACTGATCTCATTTGTATTTTCATAATATGGTATCCTTTTCATAGGAGAATCTTCATTGAGGTGTTATGTCAAATACCTACTATTCACCCATCAGTAGGACTAAAGCTATTACATTGGGGAGTGTCTAAGACTCCTGTGATCTTGATCCACACATGAAAAAATACTAGAGAAGTGATATTTGAATGGATTTTTATGAAAATTCCTATATCAGTAAGGATATCCTCGAACCATTATTTTCAAAAAATCTTGGACAATCACTCACTCTCCTTGAAACGTTAGTCAGTGAATATCTACCTACCTTCATCTTGAATTTCGACATCTTAATATTGTGTTTCAGTTAAAACCATACTTATGTTACTATTATTCATCTTCCATTAGTAATCATAGGATAATTGGCCTTAGTGTCTTCATTTTCATAGCTTGATGAGGGATCGAGTGTGGTGTTTCAGTGATGGTTAAAATATGGTTCTGGGGTGATACACACAATCGGGCGTGGTGCAGTTGAACATGGGATTAATATTTGTTAGTGAAATATTGAATTGGGGGAGTGGGTGATGCAAATTGAGTTAGTAATTTTTTTGTTTAGCCTCATGGTGAATTGAAGGTACAAAATCTTTAGGATGATTTTTGTGACAGGTTGAGGATGTGAGATTCATAGTTTTGATCACTTATTATGGAAATTTCACCCATAACCACCTAAGAGTATTCATCCAATAGCTCATAATTCTTCTTGAGGTATCTTGAGTGTGGTACTATAGGTTGATTGACTGTATAATGGGTGGTAGTTCAAGAGAATAATTTTTGAGAACTATATTTCCTTACCATGGTAGGTAGGAATGGTTTTTCATGAAGGCATGATTGGAGGAGTGACTTCACAGTGGGAGGAAAATCGAGAGACTACTTTATTGAAGTGGAGTTTCCTTCCAGTGGTAGGTTAGAGTGGTTGTTCATATAGTCCTGATAGGTTATCTATGACCTATGTATTCAAGGAAGGATATGATGAATCATTATACAATCATTTGAAGGAGGGTGCTTGTGGTTATTAGAGATTTTTCTTGAATAATTTTTGAGGGCTTCGTGTGGTCAGTTGATCTCCACAAAAATGTTTTCGGTTATAGGGTTATTTGATTGAACATGTGTTCTTCATGTGGTAGGTTCAAATTCTGCACGCAGTATGTTGGACTTTATCTCTTATGGCTGGTGAAGTGATCATTCCTCCTTTATGAGGTAGCTTGAATTACAATGAATTTTGTGGTAGGTTGTGTATTTTCAAATTTTTAGCCTCAAATATGCAATAGTGAAAATTTATTTTAGTGCCTTTTGTCCAAATTAGATTCAAAATCAATTAAAATTTTTAAAAAAAATTGTGATATAACAACTAAATAAAAGTTTTATAGAATTAATATAGGGATACCAAAAATTAAATAAACATGAAAAATTATATTTTAATCCATTTATCATTTTAGGTCCATATATGATTTAATAAATTTAAAAAAGTTAAATGAATTTTCAATAATTAAATTCCAATTTCAATGTATGGATTTATAATAATTCCAAAATTTAATATATAATGTAATAACAAATTTTTTATCCATTAAACAAAATAATTCAATTTATCATAAAATTTTAAAAAATAAATCAATTACTGAGGGTTTATTTTAAATTAAGGCGTAACATATTATTTGAAAAATAATAATTTTTTAAAATTTTGGGTCTCTTCACTCTAGAAAAAATGATTTATTTCACTCTACGGAAAGGTTTTCAATTAATATAGAAATGAAAAATAAACAATCAATTATGAGAAAATTTTCCAATATAACAGTTTCAGAACAAATAAAAAATTTCTACAACGTTATAACTAGTGAACTTTCCCACCATAACACCAATATATAAATAAAACATCTCTAATATAAATCAAGGATTGAAAAAAATTCTCTGGTTTGACTTTGAATAAAAATAATCTAAAATTTTGGTTCTATTTTTATAAATAAAAACAAAACCTTTTAATACCAATTTTGTTTGGATAAAAAATTTCTTAACCATTAATTAATGGTTTGGTTCTATTCATATTGTTGATTAAAATATTTTTAGACAATATCTATTATATATATTATTTAGGGTCATCACTTTCTCTCTCTATTGACACAACTTGGGGATCTTTTGTTTCCTCCTATCTCTCCTTTCCCAAATTTATCTGATCTCATCTTTTTGTTCCTATTTCTCAATCATGATCATAGTTTTTTCATTATTTTCCATCCAGGCCAACATGTTTCCCTTATAAATTTGATATGGTTCCTTCTCTAGAAGCATCCTCAAGTGGTGTCAATATCATGTTATTACTTAATTCTCATTTTTCACTCATTAAGATCCTTCCTCCATGGGTCTGGATTGTTGTCATCAAACCCCATGGTTATAATGTAATATCTTGGTTTCCTTCCTAACACACCACATGATATTACCCATTATGATAGTTTATCATTCTAATAAATTTCCTAATAGACCAAAAAAAATTCATTAAATTTGTTTTTTTCCACCCACATAGACCTTAGGAAACTTCACAGGTTGTCATCCATCCTGGCACCACTCCAGGACAAACATGCTTAACTATGAGTATATAATCAGATAGGCTCCTGAAAATAAAGTTACACCTTATTGACATGGGTAGTAATATTTTTTCATTTAAGGATCATTTTTCTCATGGCGTTACACTCTACCAAACATTAAATATCAATGACCTCATTGTGGACCTCAAACCGCAAACCTGGGCAGTGCCAATGATCTTTAGGATGGGTATTGGATTCGATACAATTTTCCGGACCAAACCTCCATGGGCCAAAAACATAGTAATATGACCCCATAGGTTTCCTATAATACCTTAGTTTACTTTCTATAAAACAGCCTTTTATTACCCATATGGTTCAACTGTTATACTAATGAATTTACCCACATGAAAAATATATTTTTTAGTGTAATTTGTACTTATTCATAGAAACCATGTGAAACACCCTACGAGGTCACGCATATTTGATCTAATTAAGGCCAAAAACACATAACTGTAGATTTCTAATCAAGTAGTATCCAAATTTTTTTTACCTTGTTGACATGGGATGTAACATTATATATTTTATGTCTCACATTTTTAAGGATGCTACACACCTTTTTCTAGTCTCACTCTTCTTGTAATCCCTCTATTCAGACCCTTGTTCAATTTTTCTATCCTTATGGTTCTTGGGTTCGAAATGTTGTCATCCCCTAGAGTAAATACTTACTTTTTATTATTAGATTATGATTCAATCATAGAGAATCACTTCAGGTCCAAATAATCTCAAGCTACCTCTCTGATGATGTTTTATCGTATTGTTTTTGAGTTTTATAGCCTTTAGCTATGTTGGATTAATTTCCCCCTCATATGTAAGGATATTTATATTTTTCCTCAAGAATGAGTAGGATTTAATTTTGATGACTTTTTAGTGTTTGGAGGCATTCCATCCTTTGATAGGTGTTACAAGTTGTTTTTTGGATTCAGGATGGTTTTAGGTACTTAATGATATTCTCAAATCTCAAAGTTTATCACTAGGTGTTTCACAGCAAAGATAAATTAGAATGAGTAAGTATGTAAGTTCATTATTATTTATTTTCATTGATCAAAACTAATGTGGTTTATTAGATTTAGAAATTATGTCTTCTAATTTTCTATTTTATAGCCACACAGAGCTAATGGTAAGGATGATGTTCCCTTTTAGGGTTGCGGTGGTTTTCTATTTGAAGTATTTTCAATTTAATGTTATTTTATGTGTATGGTTTCTTATTATGTTGTGTCATTCTACCATTCCATTTTGTTTAAAATTTTCATTGATGTTGTGCCCTTTCGAGGTGTAGGGATTCACCCAACTTCAGTTTTTTGGTTTTCTGTGGTTTGGTAGAAATCTAATTTCAATCATTCTTTATACTAGTTAGTGATTTATATGTTCCCTCTTTCACTTAAATATTTTCTGGCCTACATTTTATGTGTTTAGGGAATCTATTGGTGTCATTAATGAATTATTTTGTGCAGAGTGAATTAAAGTCAATCATGACTTTCTGTAATTTATGGTTTTGTGTTTCCTTTGGTTATTGAACTATTTTTTTGGACAAGTATATTTAAAATCATTGATTTAAAATTCAAGAAAAAAATCGGGTTATTATATATAATTTTGGAAACCAAGGTTGAAGTAATATTTAATATTGTTTTGGTATAGTTATATTTGAAAGTTTTTATTTTGCGGATTGTGTTTTTTGGACTTTAACATCTTTTTTAGGTGGTTCCCACTAAACCATAAAGTGGATCTTTGATAATACCAAAAATGAATTATAGTGATTCATAATATTTATATTTATTTGGTTAATTTATATATAATCATCAACCAAGTTATCTAATATTACACTTTAATTTTTATCAAAATAAAACTTTTATTCATTAATAGTTACTAAAAATAAAATTTTAAAGAGGGTTGGGATCATAGAATCTATACATGGTGTGATCCAATAGAAAAATATAAAATTGTGTTTTTAAAATAGGGGTAATTTAATTTAACATGTGAAGTTTAGATTGGAACTTGAAAAAAAATCATAAACCATAAGGGTCTATTAAATCTACACCACAAACCAATACTAAATAAAAATGACTATTTTAGTTAAATTTAGATTTATTTGAGGTTTATTTTAGCTTTAGTGGTTTTTAACCACTTATACATAAAGATAATACTAAACCTAAACCCTAAACCCAACTCATAAACCTAAACACTGTCCCCATACCTCAACCTACACAAAAAAATTAAATCTATACCCTAAAAATAACTCATAAACCTAAAATTCAACATCTTTACCTAATCTTATTCCCTAAACCTACCCCCACCCCAATGAAAACCCTATCCCTTAAATATAATCCCCTCAACTAAAACTAAACAATTACCATAAAATGAATACCTAACCAAAAATCCACCCCCCATCTCACTCTAAAACCCTAAAATCCAATCCTAAATCCCCCAACCCCATCCCCAACCCTTACCCTTAAAAATAACCTAACTAACTTAAAGATAAACTTAATACTCGCATATCCCTATACCTTAAACATAACCCGAACCTAAATGTATAGATAACCCAACATAAAACTAACATGGAACCCTAAAACTGAACCCTAAAAAATCCCCCACCACCTAAACCTAATTATAACCCAAAAAAATATAAACTTAAAAACTTACCCCAACCCCTAAACATAACCCCTATAACATAAATAAAAACTTAAACTACCTCACCATAAACCCTAATCATAAACCCCAGCTAAAAATATAGATAATACAATATAACTCTAAACCATAACCCCAAAACTAAATTCCAAGCATACCCCAATCACCTAAAAATAAATCTAAGACTGCACCCCAAAATAAACCCTAAAACTTAACTCCAAAATATTAAACATACCCCATAAAAATTAAAATTAAAATAAACCCCTAACCTAAACTCTAACATCTTTACCTTGTTCAAATACCTAAACCTAACACTCGTCTTACCCAACCCCAACCCTAACCATTAAACATAATTATATAACCTAAAACTAAACTTAAACTAAAAACTAATCTATTTAAACTGATGTATAGAATCCCAACTCTCTTATAAACTTATACCTAAACTCCCCTTTACCTATATCCTAATCCAAGATCCTAAATATAACCCCTCTGACCTAAAAACTAAACCTAACTCCTAAACAAAAACACTAACCACCAAGCTCACCCATAAGCAAAAAAATTATATAAAAACCATAATCCTAACTCTTAATTATGACCTATACCCTCTCCACCACACCATAAACCATAATCCTAACAATACCACCCCATCCTCAAACCTAAAACCTTATGAACACACCTAAAACTAAACAAAAACCATATACTGAACTCTTACACCCCCACCTTATTCTTAAACCATAAACCCTAAACCTAACACCCCAAGACCTTAACGTAACCCCTACAAACAAAATATAACCTAATAAATCCTGAACTATAAACCCTAAATATACCCCACCTAAATATAAATATGACCCTATATAAATTTAAACCCATTCCCTAAAACTAAACACTAAACAAAACCTCCCCCACCAAACTAAACATAACGATAACAAAAAAAATTAATCATATTCCCTTAAACTAAGCCCTATACACAACCTCCCCCAACATAAATATAACCCCCACCACATAAACATAAAGATAACCTAATGTAAATAAAAAACTTCACCCTAAAATGAAACCCTTATCCTAATCCCCCTAACTCATAAACACAACTCTCTAACCTAAAATTAAATTGAAACAATAACCTTACTCCTAAACTAAAAAATATAACCTATATACCTCATCCTAATCACTAATATTAACCACATAGAACCTAACCCTTAAAAATAACCCCATTATCTAAATTTAAATACAAATAATAAACCAAACCCTTAAACATAAACTCTAACATCCCACCAAACTCCTAAAACATAAAACCTAAACTTAAGACCCCCAAAACTCAACCTTAAACCCAACCCTTAAACTTAACTTGTATAGCCTAAACCAAAAACTATACATAAATCATAAACCCAAACATTATTCCCCAACCTTAAACACATATAATAAAAATAAACCATTATTATGACCCAATCAACTAACCACATACTAAACCTACATCCTAGGACACTAACACACTAGACTATCCCAATTATTCTACCCCTAACAACTTACCGCTTAAAATTAATGATGCAAAACAAAATTATGATTTATTTTTAAGGGTATACAATTTTTAATTTTTGAATTTTATTATAAATTTATTAATATTTTAAATATTTTGAATATTTTTTATTAAATAAATAAATAATTATTTTCAATGGAAGACAAAAATACTTTTAGAAAATATGAAAATCCATAGAAAAAATTCCTATTTATAGGGAATTTTATTTTTAATTTTTGGTCTATATGGAATAATTAAGAAAACATGTTTCAATAGTTTCTTTTTTTAAAAGGTCCATGCCTGCATTCTTCCTTTTATATGGTTCAGCACACTTTGAATCCAATGGAGCATATCAACATCGTTTATGAGACTTTCTAGAAAACTCCTCGAATGCATCATTTTCATAAAAAATTTTAAATATCATGAAGAAGTAGGAAAATTAAACAATCTACTGAATTGTTAATTCGGGGTGTCAAAATGTTTCAGAAAATGTGAATTATCTAAAAAAACATTTTTCAACTATTAATGAAAATTATCCCCAAGTGTGTTTGTTATGTTTCTAAAAATTCACTTCGATCAATTTTAAAAGTGCACCACTAAACCAAATCATTAATTTGAAAAAAAATTTACAAATTCATTTATCACATGTGATAAATACATTTTTTTCATAAATACATCTAAAAAATATAAATATAGTAATGATTTAAATAGTGAAATCAAGAAAAATTAGTATTTTTCTATTTATAAAAAAATACTTTTACATAAATTTATCAATAACCCCGCATTAAAAATTAATAGAGAAAAACACTTTCATGGAATTTGAAAAAACATAGTGAAAAAAATTTATCACAACATTTAAGTACTCTAAGATGTTTTTATGAAATGATTACTTATAAATCCTATGTAATTTTTTTTCTAAAAAAATATTCACATAATTTTTATTTAATATTTTGAAGAAAACCACTTAAATAAAAGGAAAAAACAAGTTTTATCAGTATTTTTTAGTCATACTAAACATTATATTTTATTTTAAGAAAAAAATATAATTAAACCCTCAATCCCAATCGAAACAACTATAACTAAACATGAATAAAAAATGTATTTTTGAGAGTGTGAAACTATGAAATGATAGCATCATGAGTGAAAACATTTCTCAATGCACACCACTAACATTCATATAATTTTTCCAAGTTTACCTGAAACATTTTTAATAATCATTGGCAGATCCCATAAATCAAATATAAACTACACATAATAAAATATATTTTCACCAAACATAAATCATTTCATTCATCCCAAACAAAAATGAAAAAGTAATAAAAATTGGTAAGTAACATATATTTTGTAAACTGAATAATCATAAGGATATGATATTTGGAGGGTTCCATTATCTATTAAACATATATTAGGCAACCAATGACACAACCTAAAACAAAAATTCTTTTAAATTAGAAATGATGTTAGAAAATAATTAAAAAAATCAGTGGCCAACTCTTTCATTCACGCATTATATTCTCATAAAAGTCATGTGGAATGAGATAGAATTAACGTTTTTGATTATTTTAGTGTCAAATAACGATGAAACATTCATTTTAAATTATAGAAAAAAATTATATATCATTTTATTTAGGAAATTAATATTTATAGGTTAATTTATAATCACATGATGGGAAAATGTAATATTTATCCCCCCCCCCATTTTTATCGATGTTTCTTATTTTTATAGAACCTTAAAATATATCAATGTAAGGTCAAACATAACCTCATCCAAAAAACTAAATAAAAAATCATCTTTATAATCATTTTTCTTCTATTATTTTTTCCACAATACATGTATTTATTATTCACATTCATTCATTTATGAAAATATTACACACATTACTATATATTCACTAAACATGGTGTCTACCATGATGCAGGATATTGGAAAATTTAGATATTCTTGATAGGGTTATTGAATAGTTCTATCATATCCCCCTATTACCTCTTGTTTGAATTTTTTCTTTTCTATTTAGCATATTTAATATAGGAATGTTTCTATGTTTTTATTATCTTATTTCCTATGAAATACTACATCACATAGAAGCATGAAATATAATTTATTTTAACCATTATAAATACTTTTATATGGAATAAAATAGCACAACACACATTTACTAAATATGTTTTCCCACGAAATATTATAAAAAAATGACCTAGATCCACCCCCACCTAATCAAAAAATCTATAATTTAATATAAAAATTATCTTGATTTTAACTAAATATGAAGAAAAGAAGTAATTCATATCATGAGGTATTTATCAAACAATTATTTCATGACAAGAAAAAATAATAAATAAATAAAACTAATCATTTATTGAATAAAAAATTGGGTTTAACAGATGGAAGAAAATTAAAAATTAAAAATATTGAGAACCAATAATGATTCCCATATATGTTTATATTAGACATTTCTTATTATAAAAGTAAATTTCTTGTATAGTTTATATTTTCTTACAAAATCCTCATTTGGAAATAGAACATAACATTCTTGGTTGAGAGATTCCAATGTCATGTTTATCGAAAAGGTGGTTGTGTCATTATAATGCAAAATGATTTTTTTATGACTCACCAAGTGAGGTATTAAAAATATGTGATTTAATGAAAATTCAAGAGATCGCAATTTCATGATTATTCTATAAGTAATTTTTTCATTTTATTTTATACATGAATAATTTAAATTTAAGAAAAATGTAAATATAAAATGTTTAGTATTATTATAAGTGAATAAATTAACTTATGTGACCTGAATCCCCTAAAAGGATAGCCCATGTAATGACCACTTAAGGGATTCAAGAGTTTATAATTTAGAGTGCACAATAACATAAATAACTAATGCTCATAAATATTATTATATGAATGTGAGTATATAGGTGAAACCCATGGGAATATGGAATCCTAGAAAAAAATATTGAGTAAATGTTATGTCATCACGATTTTTATAAAATTTTGACATTCAATTGACATAAATTAAACAATTAACTTTAGACACAAATGAAAAATAAACAAAAGGTATAATATATAAATGATGATGTAATGGGAAACAGTTTCAAAGGGAATATTTACTTATATGGGTGACTTGACATCACCCACAAAACAATCTAATTAAATAAAAATTCAATCATAATTATATTCAACAGTAACATGATCAGTTACTATTGAAATTAACTTAGTATACTAATCATATCGATCTAGATATATAGAATAACTAAAATTTATTAAGTTTTTCACAAAGGCAAAATGATAATCTATTACATTGTTCATTGATTAATCACCTTCGCTATATTGGGTTTCATTCTTTTTTAAACTCATTTATTATAGGATTATACAGTGAGTTAAATATATGTAAAGTTTTATATCCACACTAAATTATGAGATTATTCTAAAAGGGAGGATGGAATTAAAACATGCGCTACACACCTTCTTCGACTGAAACTGCTATGTCTTATAGGTTTAAAAAATCATCATCTAGTGATCATCATTGGTGAATAATATACACCCCATCAAAGAGAGGTTATAGTATAGATATTTCAAAGAACTACATAATATAAAATATATTAGAATTAAATAATTTTAAAAACATTAGAAAATAGAGAAAAACATAGACGAAAATCTCAACGCCTGAACTCCCCCATACAGATGGTTGGTAATCCTCCCCATATTTGTTCAATCCCCCATAAAAGTCAATTTATATACCTAAAAACAATCTATAGTCCTGCATGTAAATTCCAATTAACATATGATTCCATCTCCCAAGGATATAAGAGAGATAAAATATTACTACTTAAGATATAATCTTCAAATGGATTTATTTTCTCAACCATTGCATGATAACACCCATTTCATTCCAAATATATCTTTACCATGCCCGTGGTACCACATACACGCCATTAAAATTATACAAATCCTTATTAAACATTCACAAAGACTAGTATATTTTACTGTTTTTAATGTCACACATTATATTAACAACAAAACATGTAACTTCCCAACATAATAATTTATTATCATCACACAACGCCTCCACCATGCTAAAGGCCAAACCGAAACTAATACCATTTTAGATTTAAAACATATCTTTATTATATTGTTTCTTACACCATGTAAATGTCATAAAACATTTCCTTCATCAAAATATTCATTTTATTTTTCCTTATCTTATCATCATTGCATAAAATACATGATTCCCACAATTTTTCTCGATTTTTTATTCACAAATCATTCCAAATGATTTTTTTAATCAAAATTCAATTTCAATCTACATTTTTCTTCAATAATCGTTATAAAATCCCATTTTATTCATTTTTATAGATCACAAGTTTATTTCTACCCTACATCACTCAGCATGAGCTCCTCTAGTTTTGAGAATTTCATTTACGGTGTTTCTAATGATGGAAATTCTCTTGAAAACCTAGTCGCTTAAAGATCAAAAATTGACATTTCCCTCATGTATGCTATTTTGTATTCTTGTAAGTTTGAGTCATACTGTATTCAAAATGTTTTTATTAGCATTGGATGCTCTATGAAAATAGTGGGAATTTTAGTTTCCATGAATTATTTTTCTTGAGTTTGATGTTGACGGTCATTGTTAAGTTCACGCAGATTGGAGATTAAATTTATCACCAACACCACAAATTCATACATATCATAGAACCTGCATATTGTGGTACTTATACATGGTAGGCACTGATGTTTTTGTATCATTAATATATCATGTTGACGCCCCCATTGTACTTCCATTGTGCACAACCATTCCATGGAATGTTTCAGGCGTTCCGGCCAGTACAATGATCCCCCTTGAATCTGCTATTACTACTACAATGAATTCTCATTTCAATATAATATAGATACACCCATTAAACCTATTTTCACATTAATGTTTCATTTTTTTCATAATTTTAAATTTTTAGTAGGTATTTCACTTCATGAAATCTATTTATACACTGGTTCATTTATGCTGTAATTTTATGTTTATAGACACATTCCATGAGTTAGAAACTGATTTGGCATGAAATCATTTCTCCATATTTTTCTTAAATTTCCTTAATAAGTTCATGAATTAAAACCCTATTATCATTGGAAATATTCCCAAAAATATCCCATATTATGTGATATTATAGTGTTTCATCATTCTATCCAAGAACAATATAAAATGATCCCATATCGAAGGTTTTCTCATCCATATTCTACTTTATATACTGAGTCATTCCAAAGAGTCTTCATGGTTCTATCATGGTGTCACCCCACACCAGGACCCTTACTAGTGTAAAGGTTACATGATCTATACTTTGACTTCTGTATTTCTTTCTATGAAGAAAAGATGCAACATTTTTCTCTCCAATTTTAATTTTTTTTCTTTGTTATTTTATTTTTCCACTAAATTAAACTAACCTTATTCCTGAACATTATAACATAAAATTAAAAGAAATTAAGAAAGTGGACCCATTTTAAAAATCAATTTTTTTACCTATATATTTTTTTATTGTAAATAAATGTATAAAATTGATATATCAGACTCAACTAAAATTAGTATTTTTCTTTTCCTAGAGAAAAATCTAAAGATCTGAGTATAATGGATCCATACATCAACCAGGAAACATTTTAAATCATCATTCTCAAAGAAATAAATTTCAACTACAAGTTTTTTTAAAATATTACCCATAAATAGATTCTAAATCATGATTCTTCTATAATTATCATCTGATGAAAATTTTCTTCTTTTACTCATAATATTCATGCTGTTGTTAATATTCATGCCTTTTTTATTTACCCTATTGAAATTTATTTTCAATAATAATTTAATAACATATTGTTGGAGTTATTATCAATCTCAAGAAATATGGACTCTACCCATAGGGTTATAGTTAGTTTACATCTCTACATAGTAATAAATCAAAACAAATCAATAGGAAATTATATTTAGGGTTCTAAATTTGAGGAAAAATGGTAACAGTATAATGATGTGAAAAATATAATATGTGGTTTGAAATTGCAGGGATGATTTATTTATTCAAAAAGTATGATATTCAAGATAAATCTCATTTAATTTTCTCCATAATTTAAATTACCTTAAAATGACAACATATCCACATAAATTTATCAATATTGGGTTCCCTAAATATTTTTTAAAATAGTAATGAAATTTAAATGTTTCTTTGTAATTTTTTCTAATCATATTTTTAAATGGAATATATGAATGAAAAAGTCCCCCACGCTTGGAATTTAAACCCAATAGAACCTCAATCCCCACCATCAATCCACTACCAACTATAATTGGAATGATTTCTATAATAATGGAGAATGTGTGTTAATATTTGGTCAATGCAACATTTAACATACCTCACATTTTTTTCATTATTTATATTTTTTATTCTTCACTTCATTACTTTACCTTCTTTTAAAATTTAGAGGCTTTGATGAAGCCCAGTGAAAAAATTTATGATCCTTCCCTAATAACCAAGAGATGTTTCATACGACAATAATTTATGAAACCCTCATCAAATGGTACCATGAAACATCATTATCACTCATTAAAATTAATGTGATTTCATGAAATTAATCTACAAAATAAGGGTAGAAAGGAAACATATTATTTTATTTTGTCTTCCTATAAAGAGATTTTAGGTTTTCAATTGGATTTATGAAAGGTCAAATGTATGTTTTGAATTAAGGTAAAATGAGCACAAATAAAATTCAATGATTTACATAATCTATTTAATGTGATTAAAATTATTGATCTTAAAAAATACGAACAAGAAAGTTATAGCAAAGGTGCATACCCTGAGTTCTTCATGAAATGGGTATGGGAGGGAAAATTATTTAAAAGGCTTAAAAAAATATCTAAAATTGGAAAAATAATGATGAACAATCAAGACATGGAATGAAAATAAATAACCTTTTTAATAAATGTAATAATATAGGATTCAAAATAAATAATAAATAAACTACATTCATTTATAAGAATCTCCAAATTGATCTAAGAATGTGACTTTAAAAAAATTCCAACTATATATTTAACATTTATGAGAAATATAATTCAAATTATATAACATTCCAAAATACTTATCCTAAAAGATGAAATCTACTAAATTTGTGTGTATGAACAAATATTCATGTTGTTTTGGGATACATCTATTCAATTTAGTTTATATTAAATTTCTTCCTCATTTTAAAAACATGGTTTAGAAAGAGTAAAAATATGAGAAAATAAAAATATTACTCCCCTATAATATTTTTCATAATTTATTATATTCTTTATTTTGGGATTCTCCTTCTACATATTTACATGAAAATGAAAAACATATATGGGAATAACCATGATTCCATCCTAGTTTAGCTCAAATAGATTAATGATTCTACTATGGGGAGTGTTTCTAACAAAAAATAATTTTCTAAAACTACATCCTATAAAGAAATTAAAAGCACATGTGACCTCATAGGAGTGTTTTTTATATGTTCATTAAGCTATGACTTTACCACGGGGTTCCATAATTGGAAAATGAAATGATTTAACCTGATCTGATGTTGAAACTTATTTTAAATTCTACCCGTATGGGCCGAATGGTTACCTTTTTTATTTGAAAATTGTTTCATTGAGTTGTGGATTATAGATACTAGATATATTTAATGAAATACCCAATATTTCAATATGAAACCATATTTTTTAGCATGATTCATCGACAAAAACTTACTTCTATCCATGTTCTTCATATTTTGTACCCATTCTATGAATTTCATCACCATTAATATCTTCTTTCAGTGTTGGAGGTGATAATGTTTTGAAAATTTTAGCATTCCCAACGTTTTATCCTGAAACCTATATTTTACTTCTTCATTATTCTGTTTAAATAATTGAATTAATTATTGAATTATAATAAAATTTCCCCCTCATTTTCTAGTAATGAAGATTTAGTTTTAGTGAAGTTCTCATTGTATCTCAAGTAATTATTCCTCCACTTATTCATCATCCTCATTTTTATGTGCAGTGATAGTTCCACGTATTTTAGAAAATGTTTATTCATCAAGTGATAAAGGATCTTATTCTTTGAAAAAGTCAACAAGTTCAAAAAATTCCAAATCCTCAACCACTTCCTCTTTTTGTCCCTCTTTAAATCAAATTATATATTCAGCTATAGAATATTATCATTTCTCATTAACTATTTCTTCAATTAATTATTTCATGTTACATTTTTATTGTTATTGTATATCCCTAAGAGATTCCAGTTTTCCTTTTTCTAGTGATTACAATAGAGAGAGTTATTCATCTTCTTCAGTAGTCAATGGTTACCCATTTTCAGAATTCTCAGTGAAAGAACAATAGTCTATATCCTCTTCCTTTTTCTTTTCACCCACAACCTTTAATTCATCAAACTCATTCTCCTTATACTCTATTTTATTCAAATTAAAATAATAAAAAACATGTCACTCACCAAGGAATCTAAATTCACAATAGTTTCTTAAATGTTATTGGTTATATCTTGTTTCTCTTTGGGATGTTACTCATGTTTTCCATCCTCATATCCAAAATTTCAATATTATTCATGAGAAATTCCATAATTCATTATTGTGAATATGGATCTTAATGTACTTGAATATTAGGAAAATATTGATGTTACCCCTTAATAATGTATTATACTTGGCCATTATTGTATTTGCGATTCCCTCTAAATGACTAATCATAGATTTCTTTCAATGGATGGTTCTAAGGGCCATTATATTCATATAAATATGAAGTATTCATAATTTATCATTATTGGGGTTTCCATTAAGAGTTTTTTTCACCCATAAATAAATCTCATCTTGGTATCTTGTGTACCATAGATACATTTTATCCTGGTAATAACATAGAATATATTCTATATTCCACTCCACCACAAACTACCAATTTCATAAAATTGAAAACAACAGAAAAAACAAAAGTAATTACTTAACCCAAAATTATTAAAAAAGAAGGGAAAGAGAAATGTAATTGACCTAGTAATATAGTCCTGAATCTTTATCCATGTTTGATTATTCCCTGAAATCGTCATAAATATCATGACATTCCTAGTTGGTGTCATTACCTACAATGAGTTTCCAGAGTTTATAATTTATAATGCACAATAAGAAACCTTGATAAAAATAAGAAAATATAGTATATGAATTTTAAAACTGATGTCAAACCAAAAGGGAACATGAAATATTAAAGGAAAAAAGATGAATAAACACCATGATTTCATTGTAACACCCCGAGATTTTATGAAAAATATTTTTTTTAATTTCATTAATGTCTTGTGTTGTACGCTACAACAAAAAGAGCTTGCACAACACACATCCTTGACTTTCCTTGCATTACACGCAATCACGACCTTCCTCGATAGCGTGTGTAGTACGCAATACCGAGTTTCACCAAACAATGATATGCTATTAAAATATTACTAAAAACTAGCCGTTATGAATAGTAATAACCACTTTTTGAAATTTTGTAAATTTTATTTTTCAAAATGGACTTCATTTTTGGATTCGGAATATTAAAATTAGCTTAGGGTGAAATTTTGGAACTTTTCGTATAACTTTCATATTCTGATGAATAGTGAAAATTACTAAATTTTAATTAAAAACAACTTTTTTAATAGAAATAATTAATAGTGATAAATTATTAATTTGAGTGGTTTTAAAGTATATTTAGAATATATTTTTACAATTTAATACAATGTTGGTCATTGGATGTAATTTCACATTTAAACCAGACATAAACAAGTGTCAATATTTTGATAGTTATTATCTCTTAAAAACGCGCTATTTGTTTTGACAACGAGAATTAATTTTTAAATTAATTAATGTAACTGATATGTTTTTAATTTGATAAAATAGACATCATTTTTGAATTCATAATATCAAATATATCTTAGGCCTAATTTTCGGTCTTTTTCTGGAAACTTTCATTTTTTGATGAATAGTGAAACCACTAAGTGGTAGTTAAAAAACTGAATTTTTCATAAAACTTAATTTTCCCGCTTCTATGAGTGGAATTTTGAAAACCCGAGAGACACGGTTAATATCAAGGACTAAAATGTGGTTCAATGAGATGAGAATAATTTTTGGTGAATAGTAACTTTTGACTTTTTTTTACCACGGTTAAAAGTAAATAGGGTAATTAAGGGTAACAATGATATTATTATTACCCTAAAACATGTCCTAATTCTATTGGATAAGTGTAATTCGATCAAAAACAACCTTAGGAATAAAATATGACCATTTAAGCCCACATGGATTAGATTAGGACATTTATTATTAATTTATTTAAAGAAGGGTTAAAATAGTTTAAATAAATGTTTAATAAGTAAATAATTTTTAATATAGGGTTATACATAAGATAAATTCGACTATAAATATTCATTAAAAAGCTAAAAATATTTCCTACATAATGATATTTTATTTGTAATTTTTAGACATTAAATAAGTTAATTTATTTATGACACAACGATGATGCAGTAATTACCTTTTTAAGAAACTATTAACATAATTGATGTTATAAATTCCCAAATAAATGTAATTTGAGACTTTTTATGACTTAAACTAATTTTATAGGTTAATATGACATGTTATTGTTGATTTAAGTAACTTTTTTCGAACTTATCATTCTGTTATGAATTTCATAAAAATCATGTACCAAATAGTATCAAAATTGACATAAATTAGTTTTTAAAACAAATATTATATTATTAATTGTTATTTTATTCCTAAAAATATATGGTTCGGCCAAATTACTTAGATAAGGTTATATATATTAATAATAAACAACTTGGTGTTCATTTGGCTTGATATAGTAAGTTTATTAACCATATATTGTAAGAAAACAAAAAGACACGGTAAAAGTTAAATTATTTAACTTAGAGTTAAATCTAATTGATAAGGTTAAAATAATAACCTAAACTTGTCTAAATCCTATTGGATGAAAGAATTGCGACCCATCCCAACTTTATATTTGAAATAAGACCCTTTGGAACCATTATAAACCGAATTTGACCTTAATATAAAATAATATTTTGAGATTTTCCTAAGGTGCCCCTCTCCTCCCTTATAAAAGGGCACCTCCTCCCTCTCCTCCTCAAACCAATTTGAGAATTCAAGCTCGGCCAACCCCTGCCAAAATCTCTTCTACACTTCCCTAGTATCATCCTAGAGGTCCTGGTCTTTTTCAAAGACCATCCTTAGTTCTTTAAGTGGAGGTTATGTGAAGGCGCGTCAAAAAGAGGTAATATCCATTACCGATCTTTTTCAATTTCTTTCTTCTTCAACTTCTTCTTATTTAGTTGTTTCATGATAACATCATTATTTCTTATATACTGATATGTTATTATAAATATGAAACAACTCTAATTAACCTTCTATCCATCCTACGGAAAAAGGAAATCACCGCGCGTGCATACGTACGGAATACCGTCTCCACGCCGTGGTGTAATCTATTTTCCGCCACCACCTTAATTGGATGGGTATAATGGTGTAATGAGTAACTATATATGATAATTATAGAGTTATATTGATACTGAAATAGTATAAATACACTTCAACACAATTCCACGACCATGGGAATGATATCATCGCTCGTGCGTACGTACGGACTACCGTCTCCATGACGCGATGAGATTCATTCTCCGCATTAACCATTCATGAATGATTATAAATTATATATAATAAGTAATCATGAAATATATGACATAATAATGATACTGGATTTATTTGTATATATATCTATGTCATCTACTTAATTCCGTTCAACTCAATAATGAAACGAAAACAGCGTTCATGCGTACGTACAACCTACCGTCTCCATGAACGGTGCATTTCTTTCCATTTTATGATTTATTAAATATATTTATATTATGAATATATATATAAATCATGTTTTATATTATGTAATTAAGTAATCATGATCTAAGTAATCATATGAATAACTACAAGTCAAAACACAGACAACAAATGAAACAATTTTACCAAAAACGCTATTTAAACTGGAATTTACAAAAGAACGGGTAATATAAAGCCATAAGTGAACCATATATGATATCATAACAATGAGTATGATTTTTGAATAAGTCAATGACATTATTTAAATCATTATACAGGAGGTTCAGACACATACGAAGCAAATCAGACCTAAGGTAAGGGAAAATATCACAATCTCATTTTTATCCGAGATTGTTTATACTTTGGTATTTACTGGGGTGTATTTTATCATCCACATCCATGTTGCCTCAATATGTAATATTATTTACATTCAACTACAATTTTTTAAATCCTATTTTACCCTTCGGTGAGTTTTTAGTAAAAGATATGAAAGGAATCTTTTGTCATTTTTCGTACGAGGTACTTTTTGACTTTTCTGACAAAAGTACGGGAAGATTGTTTTTTAACTTATACGGCATGAATGGATTTTTAAAACATTATTTCCAAGAAGCTTCCTTTACAAGTTTTCAAGTTTATTTTTAATCAACTTCTTTTAGTTTAAAATTGTATGACATGTTAAGAAAGGAAAAAATGTTTTTGAGGTAGAAAGGATATTTTCCTAAAGAATGGAGTTCAAGTGTTTTATCAAAATTATTTTCCATCTAAGATAATAAAGGGGTCTGTTTCTATCCCTATTATTACATGGATTTGATTATGTTGTGATGGAAATATTTTTATTAATTCCTTTATCTTATATGAATTTTTTATGATGTCACGATGTTTAAGATTCCCATTTTTATAACATGGGTTATGAAATGATGTATGATTTATGATTTTGTGGCACGCATAAGAATGGTATCATTATGAGACGGGTGGGACCTATATCTCCCTCCAATGCATTGGGTAAAGATTTTATATCTCATGAGATAGACATGGCTGGAATGGTAGGTTATATCGGTTCAGTGAAATAGGACTGAAACGAGGGTGACTTGGTTCAGAAAGGGAATTTGTCCACTAAGATAGTCTTGGCAATGAGTCTTGACTAATAAGATATGATTCTCTATGATTATGTGTGTATTCCACAAAGTTTCATGTTTTAAGTTATGATTATTGGGATTTCATTTCACTATTATGATTTATCCCATGTTATGAAATTATGCTCTCTTTTGCTGGTTAAGATTTCCAAAATGTTATGTTCTTATGAATATGATGTGATTGATATTTCTTTTGTTTACCCTTACTGAGCATTTGAGCTAACCCTTTTATGTTTTCTTTTCCTCAGGATATAAAGAAAGGTTTTAGGTATAAAAAAAGGAAGATCTTTATGGGAGATGTTGAAGATCTTTCACCACGATTAGAAGATTATATTTCGAGTTTCCAAAGACACTAAACTATTACGATCCTTGTGTGTGTGTTTTTGTTATGTACTAAGTATTCTGAAAAATTAATGTAATGTCCATGTACGTCTAGCTTTGGGTCTCTACCGTTGGTATCATAGGCAAAGGAGGTAGGAATGTATTCGATCCTTGGGAACTCTCACATGTGAGCGTTGGACGAAGCATGGCTCTCCGCCCAAGGGCTTCATGAGGAAATGGTTGCCACTGGTGATGGTGGTGTGTCCCGCCCAGGGGGTGTAGCCACCCATGGAGTGCCCTGATAGGTATCAATTATAGTCCACTGGAAGTAATTCCAGACCGCAACAGTTGGTATCAGAGGAAAGGTTTAGTCAACCTTTGGAAACTAGGATGCAAAAACGTTAGTGAGATCCCTAGAGATATTTCTAAGGTATGTCTAGGGATGTCCCTAAGGTTAAGTATACGTATAGGTTATAGTACTATAATTACACTAAAGATCATAGAATTAAACCTAAGATGTTAGATATTGAAGGTACTCCCCCTTTATTATGTTGTTTTCCCTAGCATGTTTTTTGCCTCTCACACTATTCTTTTTGGGTTTTAGAAAATGGCTGGAAACAAGATGATTCACGATAATTGAGGATATATTCTTCATGAGAAACCAAATGAAATAGGATTTGGAAGTCCAAACATCATTATTATGCCGAATCAGCAATCTCATAATATGATCAATAAAGTAAAATTTGGTACGTTTCCTGACTCGGCTAATAAGAGAAATATGGAGTTTTATGATGATCATAGAGGAAAGAAATTTCAATTTCACCTATGTAAATCATGTGGGAAGAGGCATCAAGAAGAATGTTTCAAAGGAACTGGGAGATGCTTTGGGTGTGGAAAAGAAGGACACAAAGCCAGTAAGTGCAAAGGAAAAGGTTCAGTTAACACCAGGGATGAGGATAATGGTATTGCTATGACATCAACAATGGTTAAATGTTTTAAATGTGGAATGTACGAGCATTATTCAAACCAATTCCCTAAGGGAAAGTCTCATGAAGAGAATCAGTATTGTCGTATGGGTAGTATTTATGTGGATGATGATGAAGAGACTACAAATGATATGTGAGATGAAAGAATTTTTGAAGCTCGGTCAATGGTTTAAGAATGTAGTGGAATGATTACATGTTTATCATGTGTAATGTTGTATAAGTAATCTCATGGTACTATGGAATAAAGAGACATCTAAGGATTGTTACACTGTTTCCTTTCCTTGAGTTTTGAAAGTGTATGATTAATGTTACCTGTATTCATGAAAGGTTATTCAGATATTTTTGGAATGTAGATGATATGCGCATAATGAAGGGATAAGGAGAAAATTAAATGCTTGATAGTATTCATGATCTCATGACTGATATAAGGAGAAGGTTATATCATGGTTTGAGTATATAGAATTTTTGGATTTTGGTATGTGGAATGTGTTAACTTTTAACTACATTCATTTTTTCACTAAGGTTCATTGGGTATTAATTTCTCAAGAGAATACATGATTAAGGCCTTCGGATGTTTGGAATGTGACCAACAAGACATAGCTTATGATATATGGGGATTAATGATGGTATTAAATCTCTGGTAATTGTTTTCACTATATTATGAGAGTGGACTGCAGCATTATGGATAAGACTAAAGATTTGAATGGATTATGTTGGACACAAGTTAGTATTGTTTAAGGATAGAAGTTTTTTCGATATTATTGATGGGATGTTATAGTAATATAGTTTTAGAAAAAGGACAACCTGCAGGACGGGCGACAACCCATCGCGTCGGACAAGGCTGTGGGAATCGAACCCACAACCGAAGTGCGACTGGCCTTTATCGCCTACCACTGGCCTACAGGAAGTACATGGTTAGTAGAAACTAGTTTTATTTTATTAAGCGGTATGATATATGAAGTATAAGTCATTTTTCGAACCATATACGATTAATCTAACCATAAGATGGACTTTTAACTTTTGCTAACATTTTGTTTAAAACAGATGGAATGACCCATCATTCTATCACATGATCTGCTAAGACATCACGAATAACAAATTCAACTTCATTTCATTAAGGGATGAAGGGGAAATTATTCAATTAATGAACAACAGTGAAATTGTACCAAAATCATGTAAGTATTTCTTTTAATTCACCAACTTTAGGGAAATGATCTTGAAAACCAAAAAAATGTTGTCCTAGTGCCCTTATATCTGATGAATCAGATGGTACCTTAGATCATCGCAAATCTATGGCTTTGTGATTGTTGGATATTTCATAGCCATGTTCTCTACCACTCTCCATCAGAACTTGATGGTTAGTTTTTTCTTCCATATCCATATTTTCACCTATGTTCTCCTACGTGGAAACCCAGTGATGAGTTAATTTGGGTAACCGTTATATTTCATACTTTAGTTTTTAAAGCCAAGTTTGGGTATTTTTTTTTACGATGTGGGTTTCTATTAAACAAACTTTCAAGTAGTAAACCATTTATAAACCCGACGAATTTCGAGGGCGAAATTCATTTTAAGGGGGGTAGAATGTAACACCCCGAGATTTTATGAAAAATATTCTTTTTAATTTCATTAATGTCTTGTGTTGTATGCTACACCAAAAAGATCTTTCACAACACGCATCCTTGACTTTCCTTGCATTACACGCAATCACGACCTTCCTCGATAGCGTGTGTAGTACACAATACCAAGTTTCACCAAACAACGATATGCTATTAAAATATTACTAAAAACTAGCCGCTATGAATAGTAATAACCACTTTTTGAAATTTTGTAAATTTTATTTTTCAAAATGGACTTCATTTTTGGATTCGGAATATTAAAATTAGCTTAGGGTGAAATTTTGGTACTTTTCGGATAACTTTCATATTCTGATGAATAGTGAAAATTACTAAATTTTAATTAAAAACAACGTTTTTAATAGAAATAATTAATAGTGATAAATTATTAATTTGAGTTGTTTTAAAGTATATTTAGAATATATTTTTACAATTTAATACAATGTTGGTCATTGGATGTAATTTCACATTTAAACCAGACATAAACAAGTGTCAATCTTTTGATAGTTATTATCTCTTAAAAACACGCTATTTGTTTTGACGACGGGAATTAATTTTTAAATTAATTAATGTAACTGATATGTTTTGAATTTGATAAAATAGAAATCATTTTTGAATTCAAAATATAAAATATAGCTTAGGCCTAATGTTTGGTCTTTTTCTGGAAACTTTCATTTTTTGATGAATAGTGAAACCACTAAGTGGTAGTTAAAAACTGAATTTTTCATAAAAATTAATTTTCCCACTTCTGTGAGTGGAATTTCGAAAATCCGAGAGACACGGTTAATATCACGGACTAAAATGTGGTTCAATGAGATGAAAATAATTTTTGGTGAATAGTAACTTTTGACTTTTTTTTACCACGGTTAAAAGTATATAGGGTAATTAAGGGTAAAAATGATTTTATTATTACCCTAAAACATGTCCTAATTCTATTGTATAAGTGTAATTCGACCAAAAACAACCTTAGGAATAAAATATGACCATTTAAGCCCACTTGGATTAGATTAGGACATTTATTATTAATTTCTTTAAAGAAGGGTTAAAATAGTTAAAATAAATGTTTAATAAGTAAATAATTTTTAATATAGGGTTATACATAAGATAAATTCGACTATAAATATTCCTCAAAAATATAAAAAGATTTCATACATAATGATATTTTATTTGTAATTTTTAGACACTAAATAATTTAATTTATTTATGAAACAACGATGATACAGTAATTACCTTTTTAGGGAAATATTAACATAATTGATGTTATAAATGCCCAAATAAATGTAATTTGAGACTTTTTATGACTTACACTAATTTTATAGGTTAATATGACATGTTATTGTTGATTTAAGTAACTTGGTTCGAACTTATCATTCTATTATTAATTTCATAAAAATCATGTACCAAATAGTGTCAAAATTGACATAAATTAGTTTTTAAAACAAATATTATATTATTAATTGTTATTTTATTCCTAAAAATCTATGGTTCGGCCAAATGACTTAGATAAGGTTATATATATTAATAATAAACAACTTGGGGTTCGTTTGGCTTGATATAGTAAGTTTTTTTTTGACAAAAAAAGACGGATCCATTAATGATGGAGATCAGCAGAAATACAGCAGCATAACCATGATGGAAAATGATTGAACCAAAGCAAATCCTCTTAAGGAGGGCCAATGCCGGCCATCTTGTGAGCGGATTCATTCGCTTCCCTTTTAACAAAAGAGAAAATTCAGGAATTGAAGCCTTGTCTCCGCGATTGAATACACCGGATAATGGGGCCGAAAGGTTGAAGCCCGCCGTCAGTGAGATTGATGACATTGATTACCGTGAGACAGTCGGACTCGATGTGAATAGAATCCCAACCGCGATCTTTTGCGAAGTTTAACCCAGCAAGGATGGCGGCGGCCTCCGCGACTGAGGGCTCCCAAAGTGTGTAACGTGCTTCGTATTGGGCTGCGATGAGATTTCCCAGGTTATCTCGGGCCAGTAAACCTAGTCCAACTGGGCCATCCTTAGGGAGAGAGGCATCCACATTGATCTTAAAAATCCCTTCCGGTGGAGGGAACCAGTGTTGGGGAAGAGGAGAGGGGGTGAAAAGTCTTTGTTGCTCAGGGTGGTTCTGCCAAACCGCAATCCATGACGAAGCCCGATCAATCCAAAATCTGGGGGGCCTCCAGAAATGATTGAAAATGGCCTCGTTCCGCCGATCCCAGATAATCCAAGTCAAAATGCACAGGGCGCCTACTTTAGCCGGCGAAAAGGAGGAGCACCATCGTAGCAGAAGAGAGGTAGGATCTGAGGCGACGTCCAGGGACAGCTCGGTAGTTGATCCCCAGCCATTCCAAACCTCCTGGGCCCCGGGACATTGAAACAGAGCATGGAGAGGGGATTCAATCACAGAAGGGCAGAAAGGGCATGAGTTGTCGTATGAAAAGTGTCTGTAGGCAAGGAGGCTCTTAGTAGGAAGTATACCGGTACACACCTGCCACCAGAAAAAGAGAACTTTAGGGGGAACATTAAGCTTCCAAATTGATGTCCAAGGCCTCGCATCTCCTTCTGTAATTTGGGCAGCAAGAGCTCGCCGGTAACCAGCTTTCACCGAATACTCTCCTGAGCTGTCGTTTGTCCAGTAGAGATGATCTGGCCCTGCGTCTGGAACACAGGGGATACTCAGAATAATTCTCATATCCCTCTCATTAAACCATGATAAGAGTTTTTCCAGACACCATCCCGCCCCTTGATCATCAAAAAGACAACTGACTGTGGCATGTTCGGATCCTGGATAAATAGGGGATGACGCCTTCGTACCTGCCTGATAAAAAAGCCAGGGATCAGTCCAAATCTTGACCGTTGAACCATTCCCAATCCTCCAGCCAAGTCCTTTCTTCAGAAGATTACGACCACCCCAAATGCTTCTCCAAAGAAAACTGGGTCGATAGCCAAGATGGGAATCCAAGAAATCCTTATGTGGGAAATATTTAGTCCGGAGAACTCGCGAGCATAGGGATGATGGGTTATTAATTATACGCCAACCTTGTTTAGCCAGCAAAGCATCATTAAAAAGAGAAAGGTCCCGGAAACCCATTCCGCCTTCAGATTTTGGTTTGCAGAGAGCAGACCAGGCGATCCAATGGACTTTATTTTTTCCGTCTTTTCGACCCCACCAAAAGTTAGATGTTCTGGATTGAATCTTTGAAAGCACCACATCAGGCAGTTTAGAAATAGACATCAAATAGCTGGGGATAGATTGAAGAGCCGCCTTGATGAGGATTTCCTTCCCGGCCTTGGATATTTTTTTAGGGGTCCAACCTTGTATTTTTCTTTCAATTCGATCCACAATAGCTGAACATATTTCTTTCTTTGACCGTCCAACCACCGTCGGGAGCACAAGATACTTCTGGTGCTTATCGACCCCAGGGATGCGTGCTAAAGAGAAAAGATCTTCTCTTTTCGGCTGGGGGACTCCAGAGCTGAAAGAAACTTCTGATTTACTCTGGTTGATCATTTGTCCTGAAGCCCGTTCATACTGTTGTAAAAGTTAAATTATTTAACTTAGAGTTAAATCTAATTGATAAGGTTAAAATAATAACCTAAACTTGTCTAAATCCTATTGGATGAGAGGATTACGACCCACACCCACTTTATATTCGAAATAAGACCCTTTGGACCCATTATAAACCGAATTTGACCTTAATATAAAATAATATTTTGAGATTTTCCTAAGGTGCCCCTCTCCTCCCTTATAAAAGGGCACCTCATCCCTCTCCTCCTCACCCCAATTTGAGCATTCAAGCTCGGAAAAACCCTGACAAAATATCTTCTCCATTTCCCTAGTATTATCCTAGAGGTCCTGGTCTTTTTCAAAGACCATCCATAGTTCTTTAAGTGGAGGTTAAGTGAAGGCGCGTCAAAAAGAGGTAATATCCATTACCGATCTTTTTCAATTTCTTTCTTCTTCAACTTCTTCTTATTTAGTTGTTTCATGATAACATCAGTATTTATTATATACTGATATGTTATTATAAATATGAAACAACTCTAATTAACCTTCTATCCATCCTACGGAAAAAGGAAATCACCGCGCGTGCGTACGTACGGAATACCATCTCCACACCGTGGTGTAATCTATTTTCCGCCACCACCATAATTGGATGGGTATAATGGTTTAATGAGTAAATATATATGATTATTATAGAGTGATATTGATACTGAAATAGTATACATACACTGCAACACAATTCCACGACCATGAGAATGATATCATCGCTCGTGCGTACGTACGGACTACCGTCTCCACGACGCGATGAGATTCATTCTCCACTTTAACCATTCATGAATGATTATAAAGTATATATAATAAGTAATCATGAAAAATATTACATAATAATGATACTGGATTTATGTGTATATATAGGTATGTCATCTACTTAATTCCGTTCAACTCAATAAGGAAACGAAAATAGCGTTCATGCATACGTACGGCCTACCGTCTCCATGAACGGTGTATTTCTTTCCATTTTCTGATTTATTATTATATATATATATATTATGAATATATATATATATAAATCATGTTTTATATTCTGGAATTAAGTAATCATGATCTAAGTAATCATATGAATAACTACAAGTCAAAACACGGACGACAAATGAAACAATTTTACCCAAAACGCTCTTTAACATGGAATTTACAAAAGAACGGGTAATATAAAGCCATAAGTGAACCATATATGATATCATAACAATGAGTATGATTCTGGAATAAGTCAATGACTTTATTTAAATCATTATACAGGAGGTTTGTATACATACAAAGAAAATCGGACCTATGGTAAGGGAAAATATCACAATCTCATTTTTATCGGAGATTGTTTATACTTTGGTATTTACTGGGGTGTATTTTATCATCCACATCCATGTTTCCTCAATATGTAATATTATTTCCATTCACCTAAAATTGTTTAAATCCTATTTTACCCTTCAGTGAGTTTTTAGTAAAACATATGAAAGGAATCTTTTGTCGTTTTTCGTACGAGGTACTTTTTGACTTTTCTAACAAAAGTACGGGAAGAATGTTTTTTTTAACTTATACAGCATGAATGGATTTTTAAAACATTATTTCCAAGAAGCTTCCTTTACAAGTTTTCAAGTTTATTTTTAATCAACTTCTTTTAGTTTAAAATTGTATGACATGTTAAGAAAGGAAAAAATGTTTTTGAGGTAGAAAGGATATTTTCCTAAAGAATGGAGTTCAAGTGTTTTATCAAAATTATTTTCCATCTAAGATAATAAAGGGTTCTGTTTCTATCCCTATTATTACATGGATTTGATTATGTTGTGATGGAAATATTTTTATTAATTCCTTTATCTTATATGAATTTTTTATGATGTCACGATGTTTAAGATTCCCATTTTTATAACATGGGTTATGAAATGATGTATGATTTATGATTTTGTGGCACGCATAAGAATGGTATCATTATGAGACGGGTGGGACCTATATCTCCCTCCAATGCATTGGGTAAAGATTTTATATCTCATGAGATAGACATGGCTGGAATGGTAGGTTATATCGGTTCAGTGAAATAGGACTGAAACGAGGGTGACTTGGTTCAGAAAGGGAATTTGTCCACTAAGATAGTCTTGGCAATGAGTCTTGACTAATAAGATATGATTCTCTATGATTATGTGTGTATTCCACAAAGTTTCATGTTTTAAGTTATGATTATTGGGATTTCATTTCACTATTATGATTTATCCCATGTTATGAAATTATGCTCTCTTTTGCAGGTTAAGATTTCCAAAATGTTATGTTCTTATGAATATGATGTGATTGATATTTCTTTTGTTTACCCTTACTGAGCATTTGAGCTAACCCTTTTATGTTTTCTTTTCCTCAGGATATAAAGAAAGGTTTTAGGTATAAAAAAAGGAAGATCTTTATGGGAGATGTTGAAGATCTTTCACCACGATTAGAAGATTATATTTCGAGTTTCCAAAGACACTAAACTATTACGATCCTTGTGTGTGTGTTTTTGTTATGTACTAAGTATTCTGAAAAATTAATGTAATGTCCATGTACGTCTAGCTTTGGGTCTCTACCGTTGGTATCATAGGCAAAGGAGGTAGGAATGTATTCGATCCTTGGGAACTCTCACATGTGAGCGTTGGACGAAGCATGGCTCTCCGCCCAAGGGCTTCATGAGGAAATGGTTGCCACTGGTGATGGTGGTGTGTCCCGCCCAGGGGGTGTAGCCACCCATGGAGTGCCCTGATAGGTATCAATTATAGTCCACTGGAAGTAATTCCAGACCGCAACAGTTGGTATCAGAGGAAAGGTTTAGTCAACCTTTGGAAACTAGGATGCAAAAACGTTAGTGAGATCCCTAGAGATATTTCTAAGGTATGTCTAGGGATGTCCCTAAGGTTAAGTATACGTATAGGTTATAGTACTATAATTACACTAAAGATCATAGAATTAAACCTAAGATGTTAGATATTGAAGGTACTCCCCCTTTATTATGTTGTTTTCCCTAGCATGTTTTTTGCCTCTCACACTATTCTTTTTGGGTTTTAGAAAATGGCTGGAAACAAGATGATTCACGATAATTGAGGATATATTCTTCATGAGAAACCAAATGAAATAGGATTTGGAAGTCCAAACATCATTATTATGCCGAATCAGCAATCTCATAATATGATCAATAAAGTAAAATTTGGTACGTTTCCTGACTCGGCTAATAAGAGAAATATGGAGTTTTATGATGATCATAGAGGAAAGAAATTTCAATTTCACCTATGTAAATCATGTGGGAAGAGGCATCAAGAAGAATGTTTCAAAGGAACTGGGAGATGCTTTGGGTGTGGAAAAGAAGGACACAAAGCCAGTAAGTGCAAAGGAAAAGGTTCAGTTAACACCAGGGATGAGGATAATGGTATTGCTATGACATCAACAATGGTTAAATGTTTTAAATGTGGAATGTACGGGCATTATTCAAACCAATTCCCTAAGGGAAAGTCTCATGAAGAGAATCAGTATTGTCGTATGGGTAGTATTTATGTGGATGATGATGAAGAGACTACAAATGATATGTGAGATGAAAGAATTGTTGAAGCTCGGTCAATGGTTTAAGAATGTAGTGGAATGATTACATGTTTATCATGTGTAATGTTGTATAAGTAATCTCATGGTACTATGGAATAAAGAGACATCTAAGGATTGTTACACTGTTTCCTTTCCTTGAGTTTTGAAAGTGTATGATTAATGTTACCTGTATTCATGAAAGGTTATTCAGATATTTTTGGAATGTAGATGATATGCGCATAATGAAGGGATAAGGAGAAAATTAAATGCTTGATAGTATTCATGATCTCATGACTGATATAAGGAGAAGGTTATATCATGGTTTGAGTATATAGAATTTTTGGATTTTGGTATGTGGAATGTGTTAACTTTTAACTACATTCATTTTTTCACTAAGGTTCATTGGGTATTAATTTCTCAAGAGAATACATGATTAAGGCCTTCGGATGTTTGGAATGTGACCAACAAGACATAGCTTATGATATATGGGGATTAATGATGGTATTAAATCTCTGGTAATTGTTTTCACTATATTATGAGAGTGGACTGCAGCATTATGGATAAGACTAAAGATTTGAATGGATTATGTTGGACACAAGTTAGTATTGTTTAAGGATAGAAGTTTTTTCGATATTATTGATGGGATGTTATAGTAATATAGTTTTAGAAAAAGGACAACCTGCAGGACGGGCGACAACCCATCGCGTCGGACAAGGCTGTGGGAATCGAACCCACAACCGAAGTGCGACTGGCCTTTATCGCCTACCACTGGCCTACAGGAAGTACATGGTTAGTAGAAACTAGTTTTATTTTATTAAGCGGTATGATATATGAAGTATAAGTCATTTTTCGAACCATATACGATTAATCTAACCATAAGATGGACTTTTAACTTTTGCTAACATTTTGTTTAAAACAGATGGAATGACCCATCATTCTATCACATGATCTGCTAAGACATCACGAATAACAAATTCAACTTCATTTCATTAAGGGATGAAGGGGAAATTATTCAATTAATGAACAACAGTGAAATTGTACCAAAATCATGTAAGTATTTCTTTTAATTCACCAACTTTAGGGAAATGATCTTGAAAACCAAAAAAATGTTGTCCTAGTGCCCTTATATCTGATGAATCAGATGGTACCTTAGATCATCGCAAATCTATGGCTTTGTGATTGTTGGATATTTCATAGCCATGTTCTCTACCACTCTCCATCAGAACTTGATGGTTAGTTTTTTCTTCCATATCCATATTTTCACCTATGTTCTCCTACGTGGAAACCCAGTGATGAGTTAATTTGGGTAACCGTTATATTTCATACTTTAGTTTTTAAAGCCAAGTTTGGGTATTTTTTTTTTACGATGTGGGTTTCTATTAAACAAACTTTCAAGTAGTAAACCATTTATAACCCCGACGAATTTCGAGGGCGAAATTCATTTTAAGGGGGGTAGAATGTAACACCCCGAGATTTTATGAAAAATATTCTTTTTAATTTCATTAATGTCTTGTGTTGTATGCTACACCAAAAAGATCTTGCACAACACGCATCCTTGACTTTCCTTGCATTACACGCAATCACGACCTTCCTCGATAGCGTGTGTAGTACACAATACCAAGTTTCACCAAACAACGATATGCTATTAAAATATTACTAAAAACTAGCCGCTATGAATAGTAATAACCACTTTTTGAAATTTTGTAAATTTTATTTTTCAAAATGGACTTCATTTTTGGATTCGGAATATTAAAATTAGCTTAGGGTGAAATTTTGGTACTTTTCGGATAACTTTCATATTCTGATGAATAGTGAAAATTACTAAATTTTAATTAAAAACAACTTTTTTAATAGAAATAATTAATAGTTATAAATTATTAATTTGAGTTGTTTTAAAGTATATTTAGAATATATTTTTACAATTTAATACAATGTTGGTCATTGGATGTAATTTCACATTTAAACCAGACATAAACAAGTGTCAATCTTTTGATAGTTATTATCTCTTAAAAACACGCTATTTGTTTTGACGACGGGAATTAATTTTTAAATTAATTAATGTAACTGATATGTTTTGAATTTGATAAAATAGAAATCATTTTTGAATTCAAAATATAAAATATAGCTTAGGCCTAATGTTTGGTCTTTTTCTGGAAACTTTCATTTTTTGATGAATAGTGAAACCACTAAGTGGTAGTTAAAAACTGAATTTTTCATAAAAATTAATTTTCCCACTTCTGTGAGTGGAATTTCGAAAATCCGAGAGACACGGTTAATATCACGGACTAAAATGTGGTTCAATGAGATGAAAATAATTTTTGGTGAATAGTAACTTTTGACTTTTTTTTACCACGGTTAAAAGTATATAGGGTAATTAAGGGTAAAAATGATTTTATTATTACCCTAAAACATGTCCTAATTCTATTGTATAAGTGTAATTCGACCAAAAACAACCTTAGGAATAAAATATGACCATTTAAGCCCACTTGGATTAGATTAGGACATTTATTATTAATTTCTTTAAAGAAGGGTTAAAATAGTTAAAATAAATGTTTAATAAGTAAATAATTTTTAATATAGGGTTATACATAAGATAAATTCGACTATAAATATTCCTCAAAAATATAAAAAGATTTCATACATAATGATATTTTATTTGTAATTTTTAGACACTAAATAATTTAATTTATTTATGAAACAACGATGATACAGTAATTACCTTTTTAGGGAAATATTAACATAATTGATGTTATAAATGCCCAAATAAATGTAATTTGAGACTTTTTATGACTTACACTAATTTTATAGGTTAATATGACATGTTATTGTTGATTTAAGTAACTTGGTTCGAACTTATCATTCTATTATTAATTTCATAAAAATCATGTACCAAATAGTGTCAAAATTGACATAAATTAGTTTTTAAAACAAATATTATATTATTAATTGTTATTTTATTCCTAAAAATCTATGGTTCGGCCAAATGACTTAGATAAGGTTATATATATTAATAATAAACAACTTGGGGTTCGTTTGGCTTGATATAGTAAGTTTTTTTTTGACAAAAAAAGACGGATCCATTAATGATGGAGATCAGCAGAAATACAGCAGCATAACCATGATGGAAAATGATTGAACCAAAGCAAATCCTCTTAAGGAGGGCCAATGCCGGCCATCTTGTGAGCGGATTCATTCGCTTCCCTTTTAACAAAAGAGAAAATTCAGGAATTGAAGCCTTGTCTCCGCGATTGAATACACCGGATAATGGGGCCGAAAGGTTGAAGCCCGCCGTCAGTGAGATTGATGACATTGATTACCGTGAGACAGTCGGACTCGATGTGAATAGAATCCCAACCGCGATCTTTTGCGAAGTTTAACCCAGCAAGGATGGCGGCGGCCTCCGCGACTGAGGGCTCCCAAAGTGTGTAACGTGCTTCGTATTTGGCTGCGATGAGATTTCCCAGGTTATCTCGGGCCAGTAAACCTAGTCCAACTGGGCCATCCTTAGGGAGAGAGGCATCCACATTGATCTTAAAAATCCCTTCCGGTGGAGGGAACCAGTATTGGGGAAGAGGAGAGGGGGTGAAAAGTCTTTGTTGCTCAGGGTGGTTCTGCCAAACCGCAATCCATGACGAAGCCCGGTCAATCCAAAATCTGGGGGGCCTCCAGAAATGATTGAAAATGGCCTCGTTCCGCCGATCCCAGATAATCCAAGTCAAAATGCACAGGGCGCCTACTTTAGCCGGCGAAAAGGAGGAGCACCATCGTAGCAGAAGAGAGGTAGGATCTGAGGCGACGTCCAGGGACAGCTCGGTAGTTGATCCCCAGCCATTCCAAACCTCCTGGGCCCCGGGACATTGAAACAGAGCATGGAGAGGGGATTCAATCACAGAAGGGCAGAAAGGGCATGAGTTGTCGTATGAAAAGTGTCTGTAGGCAAGGAGGCTCTTAGTAGGAAGTATACCGGTACACACCTGCCACCAGAAAAAGAGAACTTTAGGGGGAACATTAAGCTTCCAAATTGATGTCCAAGGCCTCGCATCTCCTTCTGTAATTTGGGCAGCAAGAGCTCGCCGGTAACCAGCTTTCACCGAATACTCTCCTGAGCTGTCGTTTGTCTAGTAGAGATGATCTGGCCCTGCGTCTGGAACACAGGGGATACTCAGAATAATTCTCATATCCCTCTCATTAAACCATGATAAGAGTTTTTCCAGACACCATCCCGCCCCTTGATCATCAAAAAGACAACTGACTGTGGCATGTTCGGATCCTGGATAAATAGGGGATGACGCCTTCGTACCTGCCTGATCAAAAAGCCAGGGATCAGTCCAAATCTTGACCGTTGAACCATTCCCAATCCTCCAGCCAAGTCCTTTCTTCAGAAGATTACGACCACCCCAAATGCTTCTCCAAAGAAAACTGGGTCGATAGCCAAGATGGGAATCCAAGAAATCCTTATGTGGGAAATATTTAGTCCGGAGAACTCGCGAGCATAGGGATGATGGGTTATTAATTATACGCCAACCTTGTTTAGCCAGCAAAGCATCATTAAAAAGAGAAAGGTCCCGGAAACCCATTCCGCCTTCAGATTTTGGTTTGCAGAGAGCAGACCAGGCGATCCAATGGACTTTATTTTTTCCGTCTTTTCGACCCCACCAAAAGTTAGATGTTCTGGATTGAATCTTTGAAAGCACCACATCAGGCAGTTTAAAAATAGACATCAAATAGCTGGGGATAGATTGAAGAGCCGCCTTGATGAGGATTTCCTTCCCGGCCTTGGATATTTTTTTAGGGGTCCAACCTTGTATTTTTCTTTCAATTCGATCCACAATAGCTGAACATATTTCTTTCTTTGACCGTCCAACCACCGTCGGGAGCACAAGATACTTCTGGTGCTTATCGACCCCAGGGATGCGTGCTAAAGAGAAAAGATCTTCTCTTTTCGGCTGGGGGACTCCAGAGCTGAAAGAAACTTCTGATTTACTCTGGTTGATCATTTGTCCTGAAGCCCGTTCATACTGTTGTAAAAGTTAAATTATTTAACTTAGAGTTAAATCTAATTGATAAGGTTAAAATAATAACCTAAACTTGTCTAAATCCTATTGGATGAGAGGATTACGACCCACACCCACTTTATATTCGAAATAAGACCCTTTGGACCCATTATAAACCGAATTTGACCTTAATATAAAATAATATTTTGAGATTTTCCTAAGGTGCCCCTCTCCTCCCTTATAAAAGGGCACCTCATCCCTCTCCTCCTCACCCCAATTTGAGCATTCAAGCTCGGAAAAACCCTGACAAAATATCTTCTCCATTTCCCTAGTATTATCCTAGAGGTCCTGGTCTTTTTCAAAGACCATCCATAGTTCTTTAAGTGGAGGTTAAGTGAAGGCGCGTCAAAAAGAGGTAATATCCATTACCGATCTTTTTCAATTTCTTTCTTCTTCAACTTCTTCTTATTTAGTTGTTTCATGATAACATCAGTATTTATTATATACTGATATGTTATTATAAATATGAAACAACTCTAATTAACCTTCTATCCATCCTACGGAAAAAGGAAATCACCGCGCGTGCGTACGTACGGAATACCATCTCCACACCGTGGTGTAATCTATTTTCCGCCACCACCATAATTGGATGGGTATAATGGTTTAATGAGTAAATATATATGATTATTATAGAGTGATATTGATACTGAAATAGTATACATACACTGCAACACAATTCCACGACCATGAGAACGATATCATCGCTCGTGCGTACGTACGGACTACCGTCTCCACGACGCGATGAGATTCATTCTCCACTTTAACCATTCATGAATGATTATAAAGTATATATAATAAGTAATCATGAAAAATATGACATAATAATGATACTGGATTTATGTGTATATATAGGTATGTCATCTACTTAATTCCGTTCAACTCAATAAGGAAACGAAAATAGCGTTCATGCATACGTACGGCCTACCGTCTCCATGAACGGTGTATTTCTTTCCATTTTCTGATTTATTATTATATATATATATATTATGAATATATATATATATAAATCATGTTTTATATTCTGGAATTAAGTAATCATGATCTAAGTAATCATATGAATAACTACAAGTCAAAACACGGACGACAAATGAAACAATTTTACCCAAAACGCTCTTTAACATGGAATTTACAAAAGAACGGGTAATATAAAGCCATAAGTGAACCATATATGATATCATAACAATGAGTATGATTCTGGAATAAGTCAATGACTTTATTTAAATCATTATACAGGAGGTTTGGATACATACAAAGAAAATCGGACCTATGGTAAGGGAAAATATCACAATCTCATTTTTATCGGAGATTGTTTATACTTTGGTATTTACTGGGGTGTATTTTATCATCCACATCCATGTTTCCTCAATATGTAATATTATTTCCATTCACCTAAAATTGTTTAAATCCTATTTTACCCTTCAGTGAGTTTTTAGTAAAACATATGAAAGGAATCTTTTGTCGTTTTTCGTACGAGGTACTTTTTGACTTTTCTAACAAAAGTACGGGAAGAATGTTTTTTTTAACTTATACAGCATGAATGGATTTTTAAAACATTATTTCCAAGAATATTCCTTTACATGTTTTCATGTTTATTTTTAATCAACTTCTTTTAGTTTAAAATTTTATGACATGTTAAGAAAGGAAAAAATGTTTTTGAGGTAGAAAGGATATTTTCCTCAGGAATGGAGTTCAAGTGTTTTATCAAAATTATTTTCCATCTAAGATAATAATGGGTTCTGTTTCTATCCCTATTATTACATGGATTTGATTATGTTGTGATGGAAATATTTTTATTAATTCCTTTATCTTATATGAATTGTTTTATGATGTCACGATGTTTAAGATTCCCATTTTTATTACATGGGTTATGAAATGATGTATGATTTATGATTTTGTGGCACACATAAGAATGGTATCATTATGAGATGGGTGGGACCTATATCTCCCTCCAATGCATTGGGTAAAGATTTTATATCTCATGAGATAGACATGGATGGAATGGTAGGTTATACCAGTTCAGTGAAACAGGACTAAAACGAGGGTGACTCGGTTCAGAAAGGGACTTTGTCCACTAAGATAGTCTTGGCAATGAGTCTTGACTAATAAGATATGATTCTCTATGATTATGTGTGTATGCCAAAAAGTTTCATGTTTTAAGTTATGATTATTGGGATTTCATTTCACTACTATTATTTATCCCATGTTATGAAATTATGCTCTCTTTTGCAGGTTAAGATTTCCAAAATGTTATGTTCTTATGAATATGATGTGATTGATATTTCTTTTGTTTACCCTTACTGAGCATTTGAGCTCAGCCTTTTATGTTTTCTTTTCCTCAGGATATAAAGAAAGGTTTTAGGTATAAAAAAAGGAAGATCTTTATGGGAGATGTTGAAGATCTTTCACCAGGATTAGAAGATTATATTTCGAGTTTCCAAAGACACTAAACTATTACGATCCTTGTGTGTGTGTTTTTTTATGTACTAAGTATTCCGCAAAAGGAATGTAATGTCCATGTACATCTAGCTTCGGGTCTCTACATTCATGATATTTTTCAGACCATGACACTTAATTTATAAAGAATTAAATAATTTACTAAACAGACTAAAGAAAATAAAACTAAAGGTAGATAGATCAATGATTAGAGGGAAACTAGATGTTAAGGGCAATCCTACTATAATGGATGACTTTGATTCACTCATAAAATAATCAAATTAAATTGTTCCACAGTCATTAATGTATTTAATATTGAGGTGGTGTATTATTATTTCAAATACCATTGAATCATGAAAATATTTATCCAAAATCCTATACTATGTAATGTGTATTATTTAGATCGCAAAGGAATCAATATAATTCATTTAGATTTTTAACAGATTAATCTCCTTGGTATCATTGGGGTTAATTTATTATTGAACAAATTTATTTGATCCATGATTAGACAATGAATAAAATATATGTCAAGACATAATGCAATAATAAATTACCAGATTCTTCTATAGGTGAGGTAAGAGTCCAAACATTGGTACATAGTCTCTTCAACCATAAGTACTCTCTCATATGGGGTCAAAAAATATAGTCAACTGTTTTTCAACAATAAACGAATCACAAACTATAAAATATAATATAGTGTAGAGGTAATTAAGAGAGAATATTCATACTCTACAAAATATATCAAAACATTATAACATATAAAAATTTTAAAAAATGGAAAAAATAAATGAAAAATTAGTTACATGTACTCCCTATGGCCGAGGCTTAGTCCACATTCCCACAATTGTTCGATCTCCTTAAAAATTCATTTTATACACAAAAAATTGAAATATATATATCATAAAAATATTTTAAAGTTTTTATAATTTGAATTATCATCCTCATCACACCAAAACATGTAATTTCAGAACATGACCATTTCAGTTTATCATGAATCATCTCCATCTTTCAAAAGTGTCCCTAAAACCATGTCCGATTTAGATTTTCAACATCAAAGCTTCTCCCTCCATAGACTTTTCATATGAAATTTTCACCTTCATCAAAACTCATTAGATTTTACTTATGGTTCTCAGTATGGAATTAATGTCATGTTTCTTAATGTTTTTATTGACCATTCCTACACAAATCACTCAAAACATCATATTTTCATTAGTGTTACTAATCACAAACTCAGTAGTTCCCTATATCCCTTGACATATGCTTCCCCTATTCCAAGTGTTTCCTATAATGCATTTTCAAGAGGATTCACAAGAAAACCTGTCTATTTCAAGTTCTAGTATTAGTACTGCCATCTTGCAAATATTTTTTCATTAATACAAGATAAATCCACATAACATTCTCCTTGATTTGACCAGAATTGGTAATTTCATTAATAGTGTGTATTTGTTTAGTTACAATGTCATATTTATCTCTAGTTTGAATATGAAAGCGATTCTCATAATCCACTCTAATGTTGTCAAAATTTAAATTAAACCATGGTTTTGTTCATGATAGATGGGAAAAAAATACATCATAGAAACCAGAAACTCATGTAGATCCTAGAATATGCATGTTTTAATTATTTTTAGTGGGTATAATTCAGTTCTTCTCAGTTGGATGTGTTATTATGGTTTTATTCATGTGTTAAGATTAATATCCTGTAACACTACGAATATTTATATCCATTCCATTCAATGTTTCATATGTTTTAGGAATGCACATTGATTACCCTAGAATTTACTGATGATACATCCATGAATTATCTGTTCAGATCTTGCTCGCTGCACCCATTTTAGATACCATCATATGCCTACGTCATTTTGTTAGGGTTTTCAATTTTCAGTTATTTTTTTCTCTTCATGAAACTTTTTTATGGACTGTTTCATTCATGTTGATGTTTTATGTATATGAAAATTGGGATTGAGCCTACAACCACCATGACATGCATCTATTTCTCTAGGTTTTTTAGTGTTCCCTAAAGTGTAAAACCAATGAAAACTCTTGGATCAAGGGAAATATGGAATAAAAGAACCCTTTTCTAGTGAGAACATTGAGTTTCATCTTATAAAAGTGGATCATATAAAGATATCCCACATTGAGGATCTTCTAGAATGCATTCTTCTTCATATACCCAAGAATTATGGTGGGAACAAGTTGTTTTGACATGTTACTTTCTAAAGTAGATACCTATTATATAGGATCAAATATGGTTTTACTGTTGTATTGTTTTTTTTGATGTAACATAGTTAACATTTTTGATAAAATATGCACTTAATATTATTCCATATAATGTCATTAGATGGAGTCCAATAGCTTGAGGTTGATGGAATGAGTTTTCTTAATGATGTTACAGTGTTACAAATTTTACATAACAAATATAGAAGGTATGAAGTCTTTACAATGTTAAGGGTACAAGGTTGAAAAATATACTAGAATGAGGATATCAAATCTATTTTATCAGATGGAGAACAACATAGAATTTTAATCTAAATGTGGTAACAATTTTTATCATACATATATGTTCTATAAGGAAAATCAAGCACTAATTTCCTCTTCTTTAATGTACAAAACATCATGATTATTTCATGTTCTCATAATCCAACCTTGAGTACAAAGGGGAGTTTGAGATAATGTTGTAAAAATTTCATGTTGTGATCAATTGTGACACGCATAGAACTGATAATATAGAAAGATGTTCATCTATTCCAAAGTTAAAGAGGTGAACTAATAATGTTTGATGATTCAAAGTTTGATGATTATGCTGTTTTGGAGTTGTGTTGGAATAAATTGTTACTAGATTGAAATATATGTAATCATATGATCATAGGAAGTTGAACAAAGTATATAATATAGGTCATTGGGAAATTTCATTGAATGTAGTATATCAAATGAATTTTTTTAGGTTATATTGCATTTTTGACCGAATGGATTAATGTTGTTCATGTAATCAGTCAAACGAAAGGTTGAGAGATCACCAAAAGAACCATTATATGCTCATCAGATATATAATTTTTTTCATGTGTGTGAATTATATTATATCTAATTGTTCAATATCTATTTGTGAAGTAAATATGTTAGAGAATTATTGAATAGAGGAATCTGAGTCATTAGATGAATAGTTTAATTTAATGTCCAATGAACAGAGGTTTCCTAGAAATAGAAACTAATGAAGTTTTATGAGTCATGTCATCTCATGAAGGAAAAGTCTTATGAATGACAATGAGATGTTTTGGTGAAGTTGTGAGGGAACACCAATTAGAGTTTCACCAGAAGGAAATGGGGCATTGAATTTATACCAGATAGAAGGTTTGATAGTCTATACTTTTTTATAAAGTCTTTTAAGTGAATATGTTAGGAAATTTGTTCAACAATTCAACACTCATGGAGGAAGGACCATGAATCTCACTGGGATTTAATGATGTTCAAAGAAGTTATTGGACTTTGATTTTTAAGGAAAATTTCAAAAGATATTTTTACTCATATCCTTAAGAGAGGTTGAAGTTAGCTAATCATTTGAAAAGTATGAGCAATGTGTTTAATGTTTGAGAGGGATATATTAAATTTATATTTTAACTACACCATACATTTTCATATAAATGATTCTTATATAAAAGGCATAGGTGTACCGAGAAGATGTTTATTTTATTGTAGTTGGTTGAAGTATTGAAAAAGTAGAGAGATGATTGGAAGAATAGTATTAAGAGGCATAAAATATACAGATTCTAGAACAAATTTCCTATAATTTGGTATCATAAGAATGGTTTGTAGAGAATATTAGACAAATAGGTTGCATAAGTGATCAGAGGAATTGGTTGTAAAAGAAAATTGGAGAATAAGGCATCATATCAAGTTTCATTAGGCCCAGTATAACATATGAATAAGTGACTAGAAAGATTATTTCATATAGAATATAAGTAAAAAGTTCTTACTCACTACTATGAAATAATTTTAAAAGGAATAAGATCATATAGGAAGGTAATGTTTAATGAATTTTGAAGCATCACAGTGAAAAGGTATCAAATCATTTTTTAAATTTTCTTATAGTTGTTAAAAAAAATGTAATATCATTTATCTATTCATGAAGAACAAGAATTTATGATTAAAAATAGTTCTTTAAAAGTGAAGTGATATTCCATTCTTTCTATACCCATAAAAGATTTATTTTTAGTGGTTTTTGGTATTGGATTACATCCAAACCAGTATAAAGAATAGATATCCTTATTGAGCAGTGAACCTTTTAAATACTTGTCTTCTTGAGGTTGTGAATGGTTGGAGTTTTCCAATATAGTTGATTCTCTAATTAGAATAAAAGGTTGTTTCTTATGTAAGAAAACATAAAAGGAAAAGTTCATCGATTCAACCATCCTCTTCTTAGTGATCACACATAGAATGTCTGGTCATTTCACTTTCTATAGAAATATCATAGTTCTCTCTTAGTGAAACACCACACTAGGAAACTTACTACTTTTCCTAGTGGCGACCCTCTATATAATTGGTCCTCTATTAGATCCTATTTATAAAATGGTCCAGGTCACACTCTCAATACATTAAAAAAATATTTTCATTTTTATTTTCTTTTTCCAGTAAATTGGAATAAACAAATTTTCTGCCAATATAATTTAAAACAAATAGAAATTAAGAAAGAGTATCTATATTTATATTCATAATGTAGTGAAACTATATATACGATCTAATAGAATTAAAGATATAGATTATTGATTTAAAACTCCACCATACTTGAATCTTTTTCTCATCATTAAGAAAAATCATAGCATCCTAACACAATGGATCCATACCCCAAAGAAAGAATATTTAAAATAATCATCCTTATAAAATAAAGTTACTGTTGGCTATTTGTAATACCCAATTCATACCAAGTAATGAAATTCCAAATCAATCTTCATTTATAATTCTCAACTCAAGAAATTTTCCTCTTCCACTCAAAATATTCAACATCCTATCAGTATTCATTTCATTTATGATTTACCTCAATAAAATTTATTCTAACTCATCACTTAAGAACATATGATTAACGTTAGGATCAATTACAAACAATATTATATCTATATGTAGGATTTAATATAATCTAATTCTCTACATAAAAATAAAACTAAAAAATTCAAGGGGGAATTTAGTTTATTTTTTTAATGCATCTAAGGATAAATGGGAGGTGGATATTAATGTAAAAAATATAATCTATGGATTAAATAAAGAGGGTTGGGTTTTTTAATCATAAAAAATTATATTAAAGGTAAATATAAAATGAAAAAGACTCCCCTACCTCAACCCTTTAAATGAAAACACCTCAATACAACATGTTAAATAGTGATGAAATCGTTATTTTTCTATGAATTATTCCACAATTATTTTGTAATGGAACATGTGTAATGAAAAAGTCTCATGAAAATGGAATTTAAACCATCTATCAATGTAATCCCCACCATAAATATCTTACCAACACTAATTGATATATTTAGTAGAAGGAGTGTGGAAGTTGTGTTAAGATAAGGAAATCCCAAGGTATCACACATTTACAATTGTTTCATTATTATTTTTTTATCTTTTTTTAAAATTTTGTAGTCTTTGACAAACCCCTATGAAAAAATATATAAACCTTCCCAAATAACTAATAGTTGTTTCCCACCACATACAGATATAAGGGAGCTCATTGGAATTATATGGGATGAGGATTTAAAATTTTTCATAACCAGATCGACATAAAAACATCGTCTCGAGGGATTTGAATCCCAGTAAATGGTAGATAATATCAAGAGAATTGATTTAAGAATATAAATTAAAAAAAATATTCCTCATTAAATTTGAAGTCATGTTTTTTACTCATATTCGGTTTCCATTGCTTGATGGAACTGATTCTATATCCATTTAGGTTGTCCACACATGATTCTATAGTCTTAAAGAATATCAATCATTTATATTCGAGTGATAGTACCGAGATCTGGTAAGGACTTTGATATCTTGATGATCATAACTAAGATGTTCCTTCAATCCATGAAGGATACATTGATTCAATTTCTTTAAATTAATGATTTTATCTATAGGATGTGATAGGGTGGAATTAGGTTCTCTCAAAATCATGTGGATGAAAATTGACTCACAAAAGATCTCCCTCTTTCTTTCCTCCAACCTCCAAATCTTTTTTTTTTCATTTTCTGAATAAAAAACACTTTTATGGATAAGTGGAAAACTCACAACCTCCACCATTAAAAAGTTTCATACACCAAAACAAAAACAAGATAGTCATAAAATATAGTACACCAACATATTCAAATTTAGAAACCATATCAAAGTAAACATATGAACATGTCATCATGGGATGCAAGCCTCCTCGAGCTGTGAACCATTCATAGCAGTCACCATTATCGTCAATCAAATCTAATCATTGAAAAGAACCCAACCAAGTCAAACCAGAATCACTTTTCTAATCCAGAAAAATACTGAAGCGCAAGCCTCCATCACCACTATGAAAAAATGAACCACCAAAGGATCACTCCTTCCAACAATAATCACCAACATCCGGAATCAACCCTGAATACAGGAAACAATAGAGATATTGATATACACCAAAACAAGGTTTGTATGACCACCGTATTCCAGGTCACACCTCATGAATCGGCATCCTCAGTTCAAACAACACCATCCCAAAACCTCACCAAGCTCCATTGCACCAAGCCGACCCGGCTTAGAGAGAAGAAATCAGAGGCCAGAGAAGAGTTTGGTGAGGACATGGTTAATCAGAGAGGGGGGACATTTGACTAGACCACAAACTACAAACATCAGAACCACCATCAGTGTCACGGAAGGAACACCGATCAAATCCAACCATCCAGAAGAGTCTAGATGTGAAACAGAATAACAAACAACCAGTGGGTATACAATAATTGAAAATGAAAAAAATGGGATCTGGGGATTTGAACAATGAAGGAAGACCAAGGGGTGAAATAACAATATGAAGAAACCCATAGCATCACGACTACCACCGCCACAATCCCAAACTGATCTTAAGAGACCCGCACACCCAACCAAGATGGGGTCATGCGTGTTGTCTTAGGTCAGAAGAACATGGGTGGAAGAGAGTAAAATGGGACCACTCAAGAGATCAGGAAAAAATCATAAGGGAAGAATTAGGGAAAAAGGAAGCCAAGGGAACGCTAGTGCGAGCTACGATGAAAAACAAAAAAATGAGCATCAGAGTGAAAAAGCCAATAGAATCTGGAGGAATGCAGGTTGGAAAGGAATGAGAAGATGGGGAGACCCATCGGTGGGGGAGGGAGGTGGGATAATCCAAAGGAATGAAGTTTGGATAGGTAAGAGTAGATGGTAAGACCCATCAGTGGGGGAGGGAGGTAGAAACCCTAGGAGGGGAGAGTCACTGCCAAGAGAAGACTGGGCGAGTGGGGCACCATCAGCTCCCTCTTTCTTTTATTGTGGATGTTAAACACAAGGAAAGGGATTCCCAGAGTTTATATATATTTAATTCCCATTAAATAAACCATAAATGCACATTATGACCAATAATATTTTTAATAAATTTCTTTTACACTTTTATCAAAGAATTTTAATATTTTAAATATATTATATGAAAAAAGACAATCATTAAAAAGATTCATAATTTCGTCAATAATTAAAAATACATTGATTATATTAATAATATCCAAAATTAAATATTTTACCATGCATTAACTTGAATACTTGTAAAAGTATTATATAAATAAATGAAACTCCAATTATTCTATACATGAATAATAATGAAATTATTTATTTCTTGGTTATTATTTATTCTAAAACATATCTTAGACATTGTGGTGAGACCCACCATGTCCTAAACTCTTATTCATTATAATATGCTAGACTTTTGAATATTCTAAGTGTGTGACCCTCTAGGACCATATCTTGATTATAGATTATACAATTCATATACTAGGAGTGGAGTCTAGTAACCCATCAAGACCCACAAGGAGATATGTAAAATTCATAGCAATATTATAAACCTTTTCTATAAACAGGTATCATGTAATATAATCTATTTTTTCATATGATATCCCATAAAAAGGATGTACACTTTGTTTCATCAACAATTATTTCTTTATTATTCGTTAAACTCATTTGACCAACTTTTCTTATTTTACCATGTCCGTGGATTTAGTGAAGGTTTTATAATCCTAATTAATTCAGGATGATATATCACCTCTACTCAGAATAGAAATATATAATCTTGATTATTTCATAAATACCATATCATTAATGGTACACCTAATACAAGCTACCTCACTTCTATATAAATATAATCGATTTTATATTTCATCAAATTATGTTAAAAAATTATATACATTGATAATAATCTCATGTTAGGAGACCATTACACATGTTCGAAAATGGGAACTAATAATGACACAAAAAACCCTAAATTTTCTTATTGAAGGGTCAATCGTCATGATCTAATATTATCGAGATCCCCAATTGAAAACTTCACGAGAAGAAGACTCAATGCTTATGATCCCCCATCACTTGATAGTCACAAATCATTTATGTATTGAACACATGATGTATCTATACCATAATACATATATATAATATTAATATTACATCTTATATTGGTTCTCATTATATATAGGTAACATGTATTACATTTTGAAATGACTTGTTATCTATGGAAGTTACCATATAAATATAGTTTTCATGGATGTTTGAATAGTAATATAGTAAAATAAACACATGTATATATAATACTATATACACATTATGATAATCAAAGTACATAAATGAGTGGGGTGTAGGAAATCCACTCAAAAAACCAAAATCGATTGTGGAACCCTCACTGATTGGTACCATGAAACATCAATCTCCAAATTTAGATCTTAAGTGATATCATGAAATTAACTTGGAATTATTTGTGTGTTAATGATACATCGGGTTGTACTATGAATCTATATCAAGGGATTCCAGTGTTTCTAGTGTATTTTAAAAAATATAAAATTAGGGAAGGTCTTAATATCAAATGGACTAAAATAAAATCAATTGACATCCTCAATCATTTTAATGTTCCTTAAAGTCATCATGCTTCAATAAGACTATAAATATTGTTCTAGTAGTTGAGAATACCTCAATATTCTTTAAGAAATAGTGAATGGGAAAGAAAATTAAAAAATAGGATCAAAAGCTTCTCAAGAATGGGAAACATGAAATGGGTCAATCATGTGATGGGATGAACTTCAAAAATCGGTTTACTCAATGAATATATCTATGAATTAGTATAAAGGATAAAAAATCATATAAAAACTGATTTTTAAGAAAAAATAAATTGAAGTAAGAATGTGGTGTTTAAAAATTTCAATATATATCCCTAATTTCCAAAAATTACATCCAAAAAATCCATTAAAAACTTTATTTGGATTCCTGAAGTTTTTTATTTGTGTTTATAGTTCCATAAAATTTACCTTCCTGTCACAAAATTAGGGAATGAAATAAAGTTACATAGTATAGGGTTGAAATAGATTTTAAATTCTACTCATCTGAACTATATAGTCTCCAAATGTTTCATTCCATATTTTTAACATTGAGATATAATGAATTCTATATTTTGAAGATGATCAATTAAATATATAGGAATTAAAAATATATCCATATTTGGTATCTTGATTCATCCACAACCTCTTCTTTCTTTTGTTATTCTTCATTTCCTTGTTGGATCTGTAAATTAAAAAAGTACTTTTTTCATCTTTCAATGTTATTGTTTCTTCTTCCTAGAAAATTTTGGTATTCTCCATGCATTTATCTTCCTATACTAATTTTTATTCCTTTTACTTATTTTAAAATTATAAAATTAAATATTAAATTGTAGTAACCTTTTTTCCTCTTTTTTCTAAATTGGATACTATTTTTAGTGATGTTCAAAGCTCTGTACAATGATTCCACTTCCATTACATCATCATCCTTACAATTTTTAAGAGTTTTTATAGTTCATTGGATTTTAAAAAATATTTATTCCTCATGTTTTGGAAGATCATGTTATTCAAAAAATTAATTTAGTTCACTAAATTCTAATTCCACCTCCAGTGCTTCCACTTTTTGAAACACATTAAATCCAATTTTATAATCAACTCTTTATTTTTCTTCTTTCTCATAACCCATTTCAATAATTAATTCCATCATGTTAGTTTCTTCTATTTCATATTAGATACCAAGAGATTATAGTTCTTTTTCTTCTAGTGTGTATCAAAGAGAGGTTTTTTTATTCATTAAGATACAAATGATCATATTTTATGGAATTATCATTGAATGTGTGACACTCTTCATCCTCTTTATTCTTATTTTCACCCTAAAACTTTAGAACATAAAAATCCTTATCTTCCTCCATTTTTTAATTACCTACATCAGAATTTAAGAAAAATACACACACTTGAAAATCAGAATTCATACTATTTTGGGAATATATAATGTTCATTATTTTTTCTATTTTAGATGTTACTCATGTTTATCCATTGACCTATCCAAAACTTTAATAGTCTCTATGATTAATTAAAAAAGTTTTTCATGTGAATTCGACTCTTAAGGTACTTGAAAGGCTAGGAAATCATGATGATAATTCTAATCCATAGATTCCTTTTTCATTTTAATATTGGTTTTGAGGATCATCATATCCATATAAATAAAAACTATACCAGAAAGTTCTTTATTGTAACCACCATTCATAATTTTTTTCCCTCTTATGATGTAATTCTTTTGTTATCCTATATTCTCTAATGATGGTGTATTATAGTAAGGATTTGGTTGATATTTCTGTAGGAACACAAAAAAACTACCTTGTTCATAAAGTGAATTCCAAAATAAAAAAATACCTAATCTAAAAACAGTAAACAAAAGTGGGAAATAGAAAAGTATACATGTTTTTTTGTTCCATATAAATGGTTCCAAAAACATAAAAGGATCATCCGGTGTAGTTACCTCCAATGGGATGCTAGTGTTTAGAATTTTCAGTGCACAAGAAACAAATTATTAATTATTCTAAAATATATTATAATGATGTGGAGTACTGAGGCTAAACCAATAGGTAATATAGAAACCTAGTGATAACTATTGTGTAAATTTTTAGTTGTATTTATTTTATCAGGTTTATAAAAAATAAATTAATTTAATTTAATAAATAACATAATAGACCAATGAAAAGTAAAATTAAGCAAAATATAGAATATGGACGTGAACCAATTTCTTGGGGTGATCTTACTAAGTTAGATGACATAAATCAACTTAAAAAACAATCAAATAAAATATTTTCATGACCATAATCATATTTAATAGAAACATCATCACTTTCTATTATTTTTACCTCATAATACATACTAGATTTATTTGAAAACTATGTATAACTGAATTAAATTTAGATAATCATAAAAGAAAAATGATAATTGAAATTTTTGTTCATTTATTATTCACTTAGGTTTCTTTTTCATTCATTCATTATTAATTTTTTTTATAAATGACTCTATAATGATTAAAATAAATGTTATATCATAGAACAACACAAAATTTCAATATTATTCTATAAGTGAGGAAATACTCAAACCTTTGAGTACACACTTCATGTGAGTGAAGTTAAAGGTGATGACCCGATTTACCATGATGAGGAGATGGTGTTGCAAGACCCAATGATGCAAGGAAATTTATTTATAATTAAATAAGAAACATGATTGCATCTCACCACATTTAAGGAATAATATATATTTCATTGTATGGATGAATAAAATATACATATTATTAATATTAACATTCCCAAAAGTGATGCTTGTAGCCCAAGTGGAAATGTTTCATGTATTTTGGAATAATTTCAAACATGAAGATTCTATAATGAAATAATTGTTAAAAATTTAAAATCTTATTGGATAGGTAATCAAAGCCGTGTCCTCTGGGATTTAGGTAGAAATGATTTTTCAACATTTCCAAATGTTTTTTTACTTTAAGGGTATAATTTAAGATTAGGATTTATTTCGTTAGGTATTATAACCTTGAAAATTTGTATCACCCCTTACCTATTAATAGTCATCCCATAGCATTTTATTTCTATTAATGTTTGAATTACTGAAAATCTATGAGTTTTATTTCTATATATTGTTAGGAACACCTTTTATACTTACCTTTATCTTGTGAATTCATTATTTTTCAATCATAAATTTAGATTAGTGATCCATGAAACCCCCCCCCCCCAATTTGTGCCTCGTTCCAAGTGCATCATTTTGTGGACTGGATACCTCAACCCCCTCACTTTACTGTATTGTTAAGTTATTAGGTCACAATACATATAGCATTGGATGACTACTGGAATCCTATTTACATAACCATAATCTATCACATTGTCCCAAATTGTATCATTTATCCACCACCCTATGTCATGAAGATCAGAAAACCCTTGTTCATATTATATCAATTGGTTTGAGAGACTTGGTTGACATGATAGACATCTACAATTTATTTATTATTCCATTTATCCAATATATTTATTGATTCTCCCTTATCATTTGAAACATATATAATTTGGATCATATTATAAATATTTAAATTTTTATATTGATATAATATTCATATGCTTGTATTTAAATTTAAATTTACTTTATTTTAATTTCTTCCTAAAAAATGATTAAATTTTCTCTCGATCCTAAATATTGTGATATACTTCATTAATTTTAATTATTTTATAGGAGACTAAAAATCCTAAAAAAATATTTGGGGATAATTTTTACCAATTTGGGATTTATATTGTAAGCACCATTCATTTTTATCTTATAATACACCACATATTATATATTCTTCTATTGTTGATATTTTATTATTATACTTTATAACTATTGGGAAATCCACATATAAAACTCATCTACCTTTTCTCATTATTTCCCATCTTCCAACCCTTATTATACACACTATATACAAATTATATCCCATTTACCTCAAACAGGGTGTACTAATCTATCTCTTAATGAAATCTTGATGGAGAATGTATTAGCATCACAAGATCTCCTAAAACATTGTAATATATATCATATGGTATTGGGATTTTAATTGATCTTTGAGAGTGGAGAGAAATAAGAAAAAAAATCATTATTGGGTGTGTATCCTTATGTGCATGAGTGTCTACATCTCATGGGAATGATTTTGTGAATATTGTGTGTGTTAGTGGGTATCCTTGTTCTTGTGTATGTTAGTATATATTTTTGAGAGTTAGTGCATGAGTATCCCTATGGGTGTGAGTTCATAAATCTTATAGGCATGAGTGAATACATCTTGAAGAAATGGGTTATTAAATATTAGTTTTAATAAATATAGATATAATATAAAAGGAAAATTAATAATAAGACAAAGTATTAGAATAAAAAAGAACCAATTTAAAAAAAATGTATAAAAAAACATAAGGAAAAAAACAAAACTAGAAGTAAAATGAAATGATAGAAGTTAAATGAAAAAATGAGAAGAAAAATAAGAAACAAGTTAAATGAAAACTAAGAATATAAAATGAATGAAAAAATAAATATCAATGTTTAAAAGAATATGATGAAATAAAATTAAATTCAAAAACAAGTAGAAGTGAATATTGAAACAACATGAAGAGGATCGATCTAGAAGAATTTTTTTAAAAAATATAAATTGAAGTGATTTGGGAAAGAATAGTTAGAAGAAAACATTAAAGTATTAAAATAAAATAATATAAAAACATAATATGAATTAACTGACTAAAAATAAAAATAAAGCATCTATAATCTTGAAGTCAAAATATAGAAAGGGAAATTTATGCATAAGAGAAGTAATATTTGAAACAGAATAAGTGTAATAAAAATATAAAAATCAGAAATAAAAGTATAAATTAAGAATAAAGAACAATAAATGGAAGTAAAAAACAAATATCCAAAATCCAATAGAAGAAAAGGTAATAATCCAAAAGTAGTAATTGAATCTAATGTCAGAAAGAATCCAAAAGTAATAGTAAAATTTGAATTATAAGTAGACAATAGAAACTAGAGTTATAAAAAAGTGAAAATTAATGTTAGGGAAGAAGTAATGATTGATGTAGTTGGAAAAATAAAATTTGAATTCTAAATAAGAATAATATTTATAAAAAATAGCATATGAACAAAATTGATAAGATAAAGTAATGGATGTAATAGTATAAGTCATAAGTAGTATACAGAAATTCTGGAAAATTAAAATGGAAAAAACATGGAATAAGATCATAGATTATTATGAAATTATTGTGTTATATTTAATGAATTATTTGGGACATGTAGGAACATAAGGTAGGTCAATCTGATGTGTAGTGATCTCATAGTCAAAGGAATTTTGTTCGATCTTGTCTTTTTGACTCATTTTTTTAAAGAAATTTTAGTCGAATAAAAATATTTTTTTTGATCGTTCTTACTACACATAATGTTTGATTAACATGATGTCTACTAATAAGTGTGAAAAATTAATCAACGATCGATGTACAATGATTTCATTAAAATTAGGGATCATGTTATTTTTTACTCACTATTTGATGCATATTTTTTGGATTTTAAATCAATAAAAATGTCTTTTTGTTCCTTTCAGGAAAATAGTCTATCTGATGGGAACATGTTTTATTCCAAAATGCCATAAATTATATTATGGTGTTTTTTCTATTATTCAACTATAATCTAAGGTTAAGTTCCTGATTTTCAATATTTAAAACTTATTTTTTGACAATTAAATAAATATTAAAACACTTTTGATCATTTTGAAAAAAGAAAACGTGGGATTGGCCTATTGTCTATTCCCACATTTCAAAAATTATCTTAAAAAGTCATTCAATTAATTTAATTATAATATGAGGTTTCTAAAGAGGTTATGAACCCCATATGCATGTTTTTAAAGAAATTATAATAAAAAAAACTGTATGTTATGCCATTATAACGGCACCGTATGTTAGGCAGAGATGTGGTATATTAGTACATGTCATAAATCATCAGTGAAATCCACTAGTTTCCCAACTATTACCCCTTTTATTAAGAATGTGATGGATGAAAAATGAATTTGACCATACTGAGAAATTTGGGTTTAATATGGGCATAATGTTGATTCATACATATCAAAAAAGACTCAAATACAATTTTCCCTTATTTTTACATGAATCTAAGATCATTTAATCAATTTTAACCCCCCTTTTCAAAGACTATCAATTTTGGAAGATTAACATTAGAAAAGAGGAAGAGTCACATTTTTTGTTGAAGAAAAGAAATTTGTGTTATCACAATGAATCATATATTTAGTGAAAATCATTCCAAAATATGTGAGTTTGTTCTACATCCATAATAATTGGGCATAATAACATCCAACTACTTCAAAAGTTGCCTTCAGAAGAGGAATGATTTACCGAATTATGCTTCATTGTAAAATAAGAAATTAAAACTTCTCTTAGGAAGTGAGTTCTATAAGTTCTTTTCATATACATTATACAACATAATAAACATTCATACGAATAAATATTAAAAATAAAATTAGATATAGAATAATATAAATGTCCACATATAAGTATATGATTCTTCATAGATTTAATTTTAAATTGGAATGAATGTATCAATGGATTTCACCCCTCCCCCAATGACGATTTTAATCTTGTCATTATGATAACACCCCTAGTTGGATCCAAAATTATTGATCACTAAAAGTGGATTATTCTATGTGGGTTATATCAGGATTAGTAGGACCACTAGACCACCGAAAAATATGAATAATTGTGTTTCCCCTAGTACTCAAACCCAAGTTCACTAGGAACACATTTGAAACCCCAACCAATAGTCCTAAAATCTATTATCATGTCATCATAAGTCACAATTCATGTTATATTAACTAAAATATTTATTTTATTATGATTCTTCAAAACAAGGATATGGTTGATATAATTTTTGAAAGTGAATAACAAATTCCATCCAATATAGGTGATGGTTGTGCCACCATCATTAACAGTACCCAGAATCTATTATGTCATCATATCTAAGTGGGGCCAGTGTAAATCTTAAAAAATTCATGTTCCATCATCTTTATTAAATTTAATCTTAATTTAGAGAAGTTAAATTAAAACAAAATTAAAAATTATACCATGATCTGAAATCAATTATTAAAATTCTTTATCATGATATAATTAATGGGATTTAGTAAACATGTTTGAGATGATTCATCGCTAAATTCCATAGTGCTCTTAGAAATGATAAGATTTAGAAGGATTTTTTTTAATAAATAATTACGAGTTGGAAACAGAAATTGAAAAATAATATACATATACAGAATTATATAATGTATTATATGAAAATAATGTTTCCAAATACATACTAATAGTAAGAACAGAAGTAGTAAGAAATGTTTGAAATAAGTGGAAGGGGAAGTCAATGTAGATATAGAAACATTAGAAAAATATTAATTGATAATATAGGAAAAAAATAAAAAATAAAAATAAAACGTACTTAGATAGTAATACATAATAAAAATATAAATTTTAAAAGAAAAATTGAAACTCAAAAAGATAATATTATAAGTCAAACGGTAAAGGATCAATAAAATATGAAGCTAAAATGGGAAATCTGACAACGATGATCAAATATAAATGGTGGAGAACAAGTGGATGAAGAATATGAAGTGGAATATAAAATCTTTAAACAAGATGGGTGTTCTTAAAGTTAGTATAAGGATTGAAAATTTATGAAAGAAAAAAAAATAAAAAAAATAAGATGTTAAAATATAAAAGAAAATTTAGAAGTAGGTATAAATGCATATATCATAGTACATGACCAATAGTATAAGAAGTATTTGAAGTATAAAAAAGTAAAATTATTTGATGTAAATGTGTAAAAGGAGAGCTATAATCATAGCTCAAATAAAAAATCCATAATCCCAAAATAGAAGGAGATTGAATAAGACAATATCAACAGTGAATATAGAGCCAAAAGATAAAATTAAATGTCCATTAGAATCTAAAATCTATAAGTTAGATGGAGAAGCTCAAAATGTGCATTCAAAGTGGAAGAAAAAATGTATTAGTAATATATAACAATAAAAATAAATTAATTATGAAAGATCAATAAAATATAAGAACTAGAATCAGGAAATGTTAATGAAATTAGGTTGAGGAATTCTTGGGACAAAAGGATGAAGCATATTTAGAAGATAATATAGAAGATATAATACAAAATAAAAAGGAAGAATTATATGAATTTTTTAATGAAAAATCTATAAGTTTCTAAAGTAAAAGAAACAAAATATAATAGAAAAATTTGAAGAAGAAACAAAAAAATCCAATATAAAAATAATAAAAATATTTAATAACTATTTTGACAAAAAAATAAATAAAAACATGAAGTCAAAGAAAAGGATAAAAGTCATAATCCAAAATCTAGATGAAGAAGAAGAAAAAAATTAAAAAATTAGAGTTGAAAATAAATGCAAAAAGAAAAATTCAATAGTAGAAATTATAAGCATCAGATGATTAAAAATTAAATGGTTCCATAAATAGAATTGAAAGTTGGGCCAATGAGAAGATTTATAAGCTGGAATAATGATTCGTAAGAAATAATAATATAAGTAATTATAGAAGGAATAATTATAATAAAATTTTAAAAATAATAACATAATCTCAAGTATAAAAATTCTACAAATCAAATAAATTAAAATAAAAATCAAAATTATAGAATCTCAAAGTTAGAATCTATAAATGTATATATATAAATATATAAGATAATAAATACTTGAAATAAAATAAGTTGAATAAAAAACATAATATGAATCAATAATAAAAAAAATAAAAGTAAAATAATAAAATAAAAAATAAAAATAAAAAATTCAAAAGAATAAAATTTAAGAAGCCAAAAAGAGTAATTGAATCTAATATAGCAAAGAATCCAGAAGTAGATGATGATTCAGATGAAGATATAGAGGCTAAAAAAGAGTCATAAAAGAATATAATATCAATTTTGGGGAAAATGAAATGGAGGATATAGATATAAATATATAAATTGAATTAAAAAAAGAAAAAATATAAACTATAAATAGGACCATATTAACACAAGTTATAATCTGTATCCAAATAAAAAAGATTTGAAGTCATAAGGAGTAACTCTAAATAGAATCCAATTAAAAATGATAAAATCTATTCTAATGATCTTATATTATTATGAAATAATTTAAGTAATATTAATGAATAATTTTTTACATGAAGGAATATAAAACCTAATAATATGATGTATAATGATCTCCCAATTTGAGGTCATTTTTTGGGTCTTCACTCTTCGAAGCATGTTTTTATATAATTTTAAGTATAATAAAACTATTTTTCTTATTATTCTAACCATATTTCATGTTCATTTATATGAGGACAATTAATACATGTAAAATGTTTTTCAATGATTAATCTCTTATTATTTCAGAACAATTTGAAGGTTTTTTATGTTTTAACCCAAAAACACACATTTAATAACTTATAATTCAATAAAATTAGAATTTTAATCATTTTAAGAAAATTCCTATCAGAATGATATTAGGTATATTGAAAAATATTAAGAATTAAAAAATATATGTTTTCCAATAATTTAACTACAATTCGAGGTTTTTTCTAGGATTTCCACATTTGACGTATGTTTTTTTACTTTCATTTCAATAAAACTTCATTTTTTCTATTTTGATCAATGAACTTGTCAAATTGACATAAAAACTATTCCTAAAAGTAAAAAATTAAATAAATGATTTTTTAATTTGATTTAATGACAAAATGTGGTTATTTTTTTTGATATAAACCTCATGCACATGTTTTCAATTTCTTTTTAATCTAAAAAACTATATGTTTGGTCATTATAACCACCAACATGTTGGATTAACATTTGGTATATTTATTTATGTCATAAATATTTAGGTAAATACAAAATAGATTTCGCACATTTCCCTCTATAACATGTATGGTATGGTCAAACCCTACCAATGATCATACTGAGTAACTCGTATTTCAAATTGATTATTGTTCATTCATTATAGGTTTAAAATGACTCGAATATTGTTTTTAGATGATTTCATGCCAATCCATTCACATTCTCTCAATGCATGACCCCTATTTTTGAAGTGTTTTCCTAAGAAAGAAGACTAACATTATAAAAATAGAATATGATCATTTAATATTGATGAAATGGAAGTGGTTTTATCATAAGTAATCATAGTTTTAGTGAAACACATTCCAAAATTATATGTTTTTTATTATATCTACAAAAATTTTGTATAATAACATGAACCTACTATAATAATCCTTATCAATTAAGTGTTTTAAATAATGTTTCTTCTTGTCAACAGATAATCTATAACATTTCCTAACATGTGTCATATTCTGGAAGTACTTTTTCCAATCAAATATACATTATATAAAATCTATATATGGATAAATCTTATTAAAAAACATGGACCTAAAATACTTTAAAAGACCATATCAAAATATTAGATTTTTTTAAAAAATTAATTATTCAATTCATAATAGGGATCAATGGATTTCACCCCTCCCACCAAGATGCCTCAAAGCCAGTTGTTACTTTTAACTCCCTCGGTTGGCCCAACCAATATTAATCACTGAATGTGGATTCATTAATGTGGGTTCCATCATGATATGAAGGCCCATAATGAGACCCCATAATAGTCAGAATTTCATTTCCCTTATCACTCGAACCCGAGTTCATTGTGAACACATCTACAATCCCCACAAACAGAACTATGGGTATTTCAATGTTAGCTTTAAAATACACTCCACATTAACTTCAGAAAAATATATTGATTATTATAATTCTTATAAATAAGGATAAAAAAGATATAATTTTGGATTATGAATAGAAACATAACTCTAATGGAGTTTTTGGCTTCCTAATCATCATTAAAATAACTAATAATCAATCATGTCACCATAGGGGATAGTGAAATTTTAATGCTTTGAAAATCCATCCTCCGTTAATTATATTATATTGAATTTGAAAAAATATTAATTATATTAAAATTATATTATAAAAAAATTAAAATTTATACTATTATCCCAAATCAAATATCCAAATGCATGAGCAGAATAGAAATTAATATTTTTAGTAATCATTTGTCCGATGATTTTCCTTTTATCAAGATAGTTCTTTGGTAACCTCCTCCACATGCAAGGTTTTCCTAAGGCCCTAATACAGAGATATTTGTTGAATTTAATTCAATAAAAAAATAATTTATCTAAAATATAATCTAGTGATAATTTTCATTATAATATCTTGTTTTATTGTTTTTTTCATTCCTAAATTGTTTATAAAAATTTAAATTATTAAAATAATTTAGTTTTATTAATTTATATAAGGCCCCGGCCTTAAACCTTACTTAATATTGAATTAAATGAATAATTCACATTGAGGATCTTTTCAGGTTTAGAGTTTTAGAGAATTAGAACATAACTATTACATCTCAAAAGATTACAAAGTAGACACTTCTACTAAGTTTCCATATAATAATAATAAAACTCTTAAAAAGAAACATGTCTAGTTCCATGTTTTATAAAGCATGACTTTCCCTTGATCCCATCCTTGACCCTATTCCACATTAAGTCCTGTGAAAAACATTTTTCAAAAAAAAACTTGGGGTGAGCATAAGAAGCTCAGTAAGGGATACACAAAGAATGAAAATTGTTAGTTTATCAAAACAAAAAGTAAACCATGTATACTTTATCAAAGTAATACTTTTCACCTTTATGAAGTAATAAAAACTCTTCACTGAATAAAGTATCATTACTTACCTTCTTGTAACCAAAGGATTACCATAAAACCCATATAAAGAACACATAACATATATAAAGGTAACTTGGGACATAAACATACTTAAGTGGAATAACCATACGGTTGACTTCCACACATATCACTTAATGGAATAGCCATACGGCCAATTTCCATACATACTTAATGGAATAGCCATACGGCTGACTTCCATACCCAATGCATTGGAGGTTATAACGTAACCACCCGTCCTGGTATTCACGGCACCACCCGTCATATGGTTTATAACGTAACCACCCGTTAAAATGTCCAAGTACCAGTATAAAATCATAAAACATAAAACCAATATAAAGGAATGATAACATTTCCACATTTCAATCACAATATATCATAAATATATTGACATAATAGAATCCTTTTTCAAAACCATTTTCAATACCAAAATACATAAAAGAGTATATGGTATTTTATTTTATTTTAAAAACATTACGGCTTGTTGAGGAAGCCAAAGACCAAATAATACTCGCGGCGGCGGAAAAAGGTCGTTGTCACTGCATACGTTAAAAACATTCCTTTTTGTCGTTTAGTAAAACGATTCGTAGAAAAAGATTCCGTTTGTATAAAAGTAAAAGTCAAAGGGGTTTATACACCGTATAAAAGAAAGTTGTGTATAAAACGAAATATGCCTCAATGAAAGGAGATTGAGACGAAGTCCCTTACCTCGGGTCTGACTTGACTCGATCGTTATTTAACGTCCTGAATAATAAACTTGAGTTAATTTATACTTTATTAAGAACCTTTGTAAACTTCATTATTCCTTTTATATCACTTATTGCCATGTTATAAACATTATGTAACCATTTAAGTTAATAATTTTTGTTTTGTCAATATTTGGTTCTTAAGTCGAAAGTTGACTTCTTACAATTACATGTTGTTCATGTGGTCAAAAGTTCTTTATATCCAGAATGAAATTCCCGATTTGGATATAATATGTATCATATATATCCAGCATATACATGTATTTATAATATTATATAATCATTTAGAGGTATGAAATGAAATGCACCGTTCATGGAGACGGTAAGCCGTACGTACGCATGAACGCTACTTTCATTTCTTTGTCATATTAGTGGAATTAAAACTAAATGAGAGGTATGTATATTTTAATTCCAGAATTATATTCATCATTTAGATATATCATTAATTATATATATACATTATATACATGTAATTTTAATAGTACATTACATTTGGGGATAAGAAATGAAATGCACCGTTCATGGAGACGGTAAGCCGTACGTACGCATGAACGCTACTTTCATTTCTATATCATACTTTAATGGAAAGAAATAATAATGATATAGAGGTATATTATAATTCCAGTATAACATCATATATAATAACTTTAAATCCATCCTTTATACGTCCCACATATGGCATTAACGAATCACATCACTTTTAGGGGGCGGTAGTCCGCACTTCCTTAAATGAAGATATCGTGTTTACCCATAATGGAAACCATAAAGGTATGCCAAAAATGAAAAATACAGAAGATTAAAGAAAACATAAACATATTATATATCATATATAAAAATAGTGACATCATAATGGCCACCCTTGAAGGTGTTAAATGAGTATTGAACAATCATCGTTTCGGGAGGCAGAATTTCGCCATCCACGGACACCGTATGTTATTTAACCATTTGATGTAGTTGTGTGAGAGTTTAGCTCAAATAAATATTATAACAACATCCTAGTATATTGATGATACTGGTGTTGTTACAAAAGAAGTAAATAAAAAGAGTTTAGAGGGTTGGAGAAGCAAAATAAAACAAATGAACAAGAGAGAATGAATTACCTTTAAAAGTGTAACTCTCTTTTTATTTGAGCCTAAAGGCTTACTTTGAAAGGATTATTCCCAAAGGGAATCCTCTAGGATGAGGAGAGGGATGTGGAGAAAGTAATTGGGCAGGGGTTGGCCGAGCCAAAGGCTTGAGAAGTGTGTGAAATGGGGTAGAGGTGGGGGCCTTTTATAAGAGGAGAGGAGGGGCACTTTTGGAAAGTAAAAAAATATTACTTTATTTGAAAATGTTTTTCGGTTTTAAAAGGTACCAAATTGATATAATTCGTGGATAAGGTGATAAGGGTTTGAAATCCACTCATCCAATTGGTTTTGGCCATGTGTAGGTTTTAGAGTTTTCATTATCTTTCCATTTTATTTAAATCGTCAAATAATGATGTCATCGCTGTATCATTATTATGTCATATATAATTTAATTTATGTAATGTCTAAAAATTATAAAAAAAATACTATGATGTAGGAAATCGTTTTAGCTTTCCAATTACTATTTATAATCAAAATTTGGACTTGTATAACCCCACTCAAATATTATTTTAGTAAAACAATTTATGTTAGTGTCATTTTCACTTTAACATTAAATAAAAATATATTAATGTCATTTTCCAACTAAAGTGGCTCCATGGGGTCCCCAAGTTGGCCCATGGCTTGTCTTGGTCGGCCATGACTCACCCAATAGGTGTAGGACAAGTTTCATGGTGTTTTCAGATTCTTATAATACAATTTTTACCTTAAACTACATTAATTACCTCTAATCGCGATTAATGAAAAAAAGTTACTATTCACCAAAAAATTATTTTAATCTCATTGAACCACATTTTAATTCTTAATGACAACCATGTATGTAGGATTTTCAAAATTCAATACACATTAGTGGTAAACTTTCATTTAACTGAAAAATCAGTTTGCTTGATTACCACTTAGTGGTTTCACTATTCATCAAAAATTGAAGTTTTTCAGAAAATTACCAAAAATTCACCCTAAGCTATATTTGATATTATGAATTCAAAAATGAAGTCCATTTTACAAAATTCAAAACATATAAGTAAAATTAATTAATTTAATAATTAATTCCCGCTGTCATGACAAATAGCGTGTTTTTGTGAAACAATAAGTATCAAAAGATTGACACTAGTTTAAGTCCGATTTCAAAGTGAAATTAATTCCAACGACCACTATTGGATTTAATGGTAAAAATATTTTCCAATTTCACTTTAAAACCAATTAAAATAATAATCTAATCATATAAATAATTTATATTAAAAAGAGGTTTTGAATTAAAATACAACATTTTATACTATTCATAAAAAAATGAACTTTATCGGAAAGGTACCAAAAATTTACACAAAGTAAATTTTGATGTCCCGATTCTAAAGAAGAGTTATATTTGGTCCAAAATAAAGTATAAGAGTGATCAAAACTATATTTAATGACAGTTTTCCATCAAAAGGTGATAAGTGAACCTTTAGTGAAAACTAGGGCACATACGCCTAAAATTGAACTCTTTCCGTATTTTAAGCCTTTATCTTTTATTGGGTAAAAGTAAAAACATCTAAAAACACATCTAATCATATTTTAGTTATTTCTATCCATTCCCGCCAGTATAACGGCTACTTGTTAACTAACATTTAAAATAATATTATTTTATTACTTGTGTGCAACGTAAGTTTCAAAGAAACTCATCGTTGCGTATCGGGTACGCTATCGAACATAGAAACCCCCTTTAAAATAAAATTAATATTTAATTCGTAAATATTAATAAATATGAAAATTATTTATTCTTTATTTACCTGGGATGTTACATCCTTCCCCCCTTTTGGGAATTGCGTCCTCGTAATTTTATTCACTTATCAAAATAAGTGGGGGTATTTATCCCGCATAGCATTTTCAGATTCCCACGTTGCCTCTTCAATCACATGGTTTTTTCCAAAAAACCTTTTCCTCATGAATCACCTTATTCCGTAACACTTTCTCCCTGTGGTCAAGAATCTGGACCGGTTGTTTCTCATAAGATAGGTTCTCTTCCAGCTAAACTACCTCTGGACTCAAAACATGAGATGGATCTGGCATATACTTTCTCAAAATCGAAATGTGAAAAACATTGTGTACCTGAGATAAACTCGGAGGTAAAGCCACTCGGTATGCAACTGATCCAACTCTTTCCAGAATTTCGTATGGTCCAACCAACCATGGACTCAACTTTCCTTTCTTACCAAATCTCATAACACTTTTCCATGGAGAAACCTTGAGAAAAACATGATCACCTACCTCGAAAGATAGATCATTCCTCTGGTTATCCGCATAACTCTTCTGCCTGCTCTGAGCTGTTCTCTTGTGCTTCTGAATCAACTGAACTTTTTCTGCCATCTCTTCTACCAATTCTGGTCCCATCAACTTCCTTTCACCCACTTCATTCCAAAATGCTGGAGTTCGACACCGCTTCCCATATAATGCCTCAAATGGTGCCATCTGTATACTGGAATGAAAACTGTTATTATAAGAAAACTCAACCAAAGAAAGATGTTGGTCCCAACTTCCCTGATAATCCATAGAACAAGCTCGTAGCACATCCTCCAATGTCTGGATTGTTCGTTCTGACTACCCATCTGATTGAGGATGAAAAGCTGTACTAAAATTTAATTCCGTACCCAACGACTTCTGAAGGCCTTTCCAAAAGTTAGAAGTAAACCTGGGATCACGATCCGATACAATGGAGAGAGGAACTCCATGTAACCTGACTATCTCTTTAAGATACAAACGGGAAAGTTGATCAAGAGAGAAAGTATCTCGTATAGAAAGGAAATGAGCAGATTTCTTCAAGTGATCAACAATAACCCAGATTGCATTATTACCTCGAGATGTCCTCAGTAATCCCACAACAAAGTCCATGGATATGTTTTCCCATCTCCACTCTGGCACTGGTAAAGGCTGAAGCATCCCTTTCGGTAACTGCCACTCTGCTTTAACCTGTTGACATGTCAAACACGTCACAGTAAAATCAGCAATATCTCTTTTCATTCCATCCCACCAGTAATACTCCCAAAGATCTCTATACATCTTAGTACTGCCAGGATGAACGGAAAACGGGGAACTATGAGCCTCACATAACAACTCATTTTTCAACTGTGAATCACAAGGCACACATAACCTCTTCCCAAACCTCAAAACACAAACACAAACTTATACAAGAACTCATGGAAAAGTTTATTCATAAGGTCCATGAATACAGCAGGTGCATTGGTTAACCCAAAAGGCATAACTACAAATTCATAATGGCCATATCTAGTACGGAACGCAGTCTTCGGAACGTCTTATTCTTTTACTATCAACTGATGGTACCCCGACCTCAAGTCAATCTTCGAAAAATACTGAGCTCCCTGGAGCTGATACCACTTCATTCGATGGCCCAACATCTGCTGAAGTTGTTGCAAAGGATTTTACCACCCCTTTCTGCTTTTAGTCTGGCTGCATTCCCCCAGTTGAGTTCTTCGTTGGACACTCGTTTTCATAATGACCCATTTCATTACAATTAAAACATCTTACCGTTGGATTTTCATTTCCTGCTTGATCATCTTCCTTACAGTTACGAGAAACATGACCAGACTTACCACACCGAAAGTACTTACCAGACTTGGATAAACATTCTCCAGGATGCATTTTACCACACTTCTCACAGGATGGATATTTGGTTTTCTTACCTCCTTTCTTCTTTGATGAATTCTTCCCCTTTTCCTGCCAACTAGACCTCTTATTCTGTTGTTTGTCATAGAACACCTGATCATCGGCAAACTCCATTTCTACCTTCTCTGCACATCGAACAAGTTTTTCATAACTTTTGAATTCACGAGAAGCTAAAGCCCTTCGATACTTTGGCTTTAACCCTGAGTAAAAACGGTTTATTTTACTATCAAGATCTCGTATGAAGTTTGGAGCATACCTTTCCAATCGAGTGAACTTTGCTTCATAAGCAGCCACTGAATCATCCTCCTGCCTCAATTCTAGGAACTGTTTTTCCATCCTAAGATGAACCACCTTAGGAAAATATTTCTCAAGAAACATACCTTTGAATTCGTCCCAGTGAAGATCCTCAATCTCATCACTATCCCTTATATTTTTCACCATCGACCACCACTGATCAGCTTCTCCTTCAAAACGGTAAACAGCAAGACTAACCTTTTGATGTTCTGAACACCCCATGACATCAAAAATCTTCTCCAGTGCTTTAATCCACCCTTCAGCTTGCACAGGGTCAGATGATCCTCTGAATGATGGGGGATGTTGCCTCATGAAATGTTCCACCACTGACATGTTCCTCTGTGGTTGATCTGGCTGATCTCGTGCATGGATACCACCACCATTTATAGCCTGAGTCAAATGTGCCATCACTGCAACAAACTGTTCAGTTCCGATTCCGACCATCTCAGGTTGCTGATTTGGAAGGTTATCTTCCTCCTGATGTCGTCCTAACATATCTGCTTTGTTTCCTCTGCGGAAAACAATTCTGAACACAGAAATATCTTAAGCGAAGCAACATGGTAATCTGTAAATCCAATATAATTTCAATCATATTATAATTTAACACTTTTCTAACTCCTAAAGTTGTCTAAACCGTCCTCTGATACCAACTATAAGGCCCCGACCTTAAACCTTACTTAATATTGAATTAAATGAATAATTCACATTGAGGATCTTTTCAGGTTTAGAGTTTTAGAGAATTAGAACATAACTATTACATCTCAAAAGATTACAAAGTAGACACTTCTACTAAGTTTCCATATAATAATAAAAAAATACTCTTAAAAAGAAACATGTCTAGTTCCATGTTTTATAAATCATGACTTTCCCTTGATCCCATCCTTGACCCTATTCCACATTAAGTCCTGTGAAAAACATTTCAAAAAAAAACTTGGGGTGAGCATAAGAAGCTCAGTAAGGGATACACAAAGAATGAAAATTGTTAGTTTATCAAAACAAAAAGTAAACCATGTATACTTTATCAAAGTAATACTTTTCACCTTTATGAAGTAATAAAAACTCTTCACTGAATAAAGTATCATTACTTACCTTCTTGTAACCAAAGGATTACCATAAAACCCATATAAAGAACACATAACATATATAAAGGTAACTTGGGACATAAACATACTTAAGTGGAATAACCATACGGTTGACTTCCACACATATCACTTAATGGAATAGCCATACGACCAATTTCCATACATACTTAATGGAATAGCCATACGGCCGACTTCCATACCCAATGCATGGGAGGTTATAACGTAACCACCCGTCCTGGTATTCACGGCACCACCCGTCATATGGTTTATAACATAACCACCTGTTAAAATGTCCAAGTACCAGTATAAAATCATAAAACATAAAACCAATATAAAGGAATGATAAAATTTCCACATTTCAATCAAAATATATCATAAATATATTGACATAATAGAATCCTTTTTCAAAACCATTTTCAATATCAAAATACATAAAAGAGTATATGGTATTTTATTTTATTTTAAAAACATTACGGCTTGTTGAGGAAGCCAAAGACCAAATAATACTCGCGGCGGCGGAAAAAGGTCGTTGTCACCGCATACGTTAAAAAACATTCCTTTTTGTCGTTTAGTAAAACGCTTCGTAGAAAAAGATTCCTTTTGTATAAAAGTAAAAGTCAAAGGGGTTTATACACCGTATAAAAGAAAGTTGTGTATAAAACGAAATATGCCTCAATGAAAGGAGATTGAGACGAAGTCCCTTACCTCAGGTCCGACTTGACTCGATCGTTCTTTAACGTCCTGAATAATAAACTTGAGTTAATTTATACTTGATTAAGAACCTTTTTAAACTTCATTATTCCTTTTATATCACTTATTTTTATGTTATAAATATTATGTAACCATTTAAGTTAATAATGTTTGTTTTGTCAATATTTGGTTCTTAAGTTGAAAGTTGACTTCTTACAATTACATGTTGTTCATGTGGTCAAAAGTTCTTTATATCCAGAATAAAATTCCCGATTTGGATATAATATGTATCATATATATCCAGCATATACATGTATGTATAATATTACATAATCATTTAGAGGTAAGAAATGAAATTCACCGTTCATGGAGACGGTAAGCCGTACGTACGCATGAACGCTACTTTCATTTCTTTGTCATATTAGTGGAATTAAAACTAAATGAGAGGTATGTATATTTTAATTCCAGAATTATATTCATCATTTAGATATATCATTAATTATATATATACATTATATACATGTAATTTTAATAGTACATTACATTTGGGGATAAGAAATGAAATGCACCGTTCATGGAGACGGTAAGCCGTACGTACGCATGAACGCTACTTTCATTTCTATCTCATACTTTAATGGAAAGAAATAATAATTATATAGAGGTATATTATAATTCCAATATAACATCATATATAATAACTTTAAATCCATCCTTTACACGTCCCACATATGGCATTAACGAATCACATCACTTTTAGGGGGCGGTAGTCCGCACTTCCTTAAATGAAGATATCGTGTTTACCCATAATGGAAACCATAAAGGTATGACAAAAATGAAAAATACAGAAGCTTAAAGAAAACATAAACATATTATATATCATATATAAAAATAGTGACATCATAATGGCCACCCTTGAAGGTGTTAAATGAGTATTGAACAATCATCGTTTCGGGAGGCAGAATTTCGCCATCCACGGAAACCGTATGTTCTTTAACCATTTGATGTAGTTGTGTGAGAGTGTAGCTCAAATAAATATTATAACAAAATCCTAGTATATTGAAGATACTGTTGTTGTTACAAAAGAAGTAAATAAAAAGAGTTTAGAGGGTTGGAGAAGCAATATAAAACAAATGAACAAGAGAGAATGAATTACCTTTAAAAGTGTAACTCCCTTTTGATTTGAGCCTAAAGGCTTCCTTTAAAAGGATTCATCCCAAAGGGAATCCTCTAGGATGAGGAGAGGTATGTGGAGAGAGTAATTGGGCAGGGTTTGGCCGAGCCAAAGGCTTGAGAAGTGTGTGAAATGGGGTAGAGGTGGGGGCCTTTTATAAGAGGAGAGGAGGGGCACTTTTGGAAAGTAAAAACATATTACTTTATTTGAAAATGTGTTTCGGTTTTAAAAGGTCCCACATTGATATAATTCGTGGATAAGGTGATAAGGGTTCGAAATACACTCATCCAATTGGTTTTGTCCATGTGTAGGTTTTAGATTTTTCATTATCTTTCCATTTTATTTAAATCGTCAAATAATGATGTCATCGCTGCATCATTATTATGTCATATATAATTTAATTTATTTAATGTCTAAAAATTATAAAAAAACTACTATGATGTAGGAAGTCTTTTTAGCTTTCCAATGACTATTTATAATCAAAATTTGGACTTGTATAACCCTACTCAAAAATTATTTTAGTAAAACAGTTTATGTTAGTGTCATTTTCACTTTAACATTAAATAAAAATATATTAATGTCATTTTCCAACTAAAGTGGCTCCATGGGGTCCCCAAGTTGGCCCATGGCTTGTCTTGGTCGTCCATGACTCACCCAATAGGTGTAGGACAAGTGTAATGGTGTTTTCACATTCTTATAATACCATTTTTACCTTAAACTACACTAATTACCTCTAATCGCGATTAATGAAAAAAAGTTACTATTCACCGAAAAATTATTTTAATCTCATTGAACCACATTTTACTTCTTAATGACAACCATGTATGTCGGATTTTTAAAATTCAATACACATTAGTGGTAAACTTTCATTTAACTAAAAAATCAGTTTGCTTGATTACCACTTAGTGGTTTCACTATTCATCAAAAATTGAAGTTTTTCAGAAAATTACCAAAAATTCACCCTAAGCTATATTTGATATTCTGAATTCAAAAATGAAGTCCATTTTACAAAATTCAAAACATATAAGTCAAATTAATTAATTTAATAATTAATTCCCGCTGTCATGACAAATAGCGTGTTTTTGGGAAACAATAAGTATCAAAAGATTGACACTAGTTTAAGTCCGATTTCAAAGTGAAATTAATTCCAACGACCACTATTGGATTTAATGGTAAAAATATTTTCCAATTTCACTTTAAAACCAATTAAAATAATAATCTAATCATATAAATAATTTAGATTAAAAAGATGTTTTGAATTAAAATACAACATTTTACACTATTCATAAAAAAAATGAACTTTATCAGAAAGGTACCAAAAATGTACACAAAGTAAATTTTGATGTCCCGATTCTAAAGAAGAGTTATATTTGGTCCAAAATAAAGTATAAGAGTGATCAAAACTATATTTAATGACAGTTTTCCATCAAAAGGCGATAAGTGAACCTTTAGTGAAAACTAGGGCACATACGCCTAAAATTGAACTCTTTCCGTATTTTAAGCCTTTATCTTTTATTGGGTAAAAGTAAAAACATCTAAAAACATATCTAATCATATTTTAGTTATTTCTATCCATTCCCGCCAGTACAACGGCTACTTGTTAACTAACATTTAAAATAATATTATTTTATTACTTGTGTGCAACGTAAGTTTCAAAGAAACTCATCGTTGCGTATCGGGTACGCTATCAAACATGGAAACCCCCTTTAAAATAAAATTAATATTTAATTCGAAAATATTAATAAATATGAAAATTATTTATTCTTTATTTACCTGGGATGTTACAATTTATATAACCGTTATTTGAATAAAAAACTATAATCACCTAAAACCACTCATCCCTCAGGGTGATAATTAATATATTTTAACATTATTGCTAAAATTAAGTAAATGGTGAAAAATAAAAGGAGAAACATAAAATAATAATAAATCACAATCCATGAAAGGGGAAAAGGAAATAAAGATAAAGTTATAAAAATGCATAGAAATGGACATAGAGATAGAGTAGGCATAAAATATACTTGATGAGAAAAATGATAAGAGTTTGAAGGAAAAAATTATAACAAATATAAGATAGTTGGAGACAAAAAGTAAAAAAACATACACATTTTTATAAGAATATGGAAAACTAGATGAAAATTTCATTGCTAAATATAGAGATGATGTAAGAGTAGAAGTAGTAAGAAATGTGTGAAATAAGGGAAGTGGATAGGGAAGTAGAAGTAGAAATAAGATCATTATAAAATGATGAATAAAAAACATAATCAAAAACTAAATCCAATATCATATTCAAAAGTATAGGTAGAAGAAAAGAAAATAACACTAGAAAATATCGATGAAAAATTGAAACTCAAAACATAGATATCATAAATCAAAAGTAAAAAAGCCTAAAAGAGATAAGGAAAAATTGTAAAAGATAAAAATTATTATAGAATATGAAAGTGAGGTAAAAAGGGGAAGAATAAGATAAAGAAAAATCAAAATTCTATAAACATAAAGGAGGTGCAAGAGATATTGACAATAGAATAATAAAAAACAAATGTAAAAAAATACAGAGGTAGAATAAAAAAATCATAAGTAGACAAAAATGCATAAGATTTAATATATGATCAAATATAGAAGATTAATTTTAAATGTAAATAAAAATATAGAGTAAAGATTTGATGTAAATGTTAAGGGAGAATAAGAAATAATTTTTAAATTGAAAAACCATAATCCTGATGAAAAAATAGAAGAATAAGATAAAAATTTTATCAAATATAACAGAAAAAGGTTGAAGGAGAAGATAAAAAAGTATATTTTAAGTAGAATAAAAAATTAATTTTTTGGTTATAATAATTAAAATATCATACATTCACAAAAAAGAGAAAATAAAATTATAATGAACATGGAAAATTTATTGAGAAGATATTAGGTAAAGGATTGTAAGTAGAAATAAGTTAAAAAATTAGATAATATGAATGAGATAGGATAAAATATGAAATTTGAAAAATAATTTTGAGTAAAAAAAACTAGAAGATATTAATATAAAAGGAAAAAATCTAGAGGAAAAACAATAAGAAAAAATTAATCCAATATACATATATAAATAATGTTTAAAATAATTTGAAGAAAAAATAACACGAAAACAAGAAGTAAATGTAAAAGTTAGATGTTAAAAGTCAAAATAGAGAAGTGGTTGAAGAATCATGATTTCAGAAAAGCACCGAACGAATGAATGAAACAATAATAAAAATTCAATTGAAGAAACTAGATGCACAAGATGAAAAAATAATAGTCTACAAATGTATAAGTGAAAGTTGAACTAATAAGAAGAGCTACATGAAATGATAAGATTTAATATTAGATATAAATATAATTATTAGGATAAAAAATGTTAAAAGAAAAAAAAATAACATTAATTTAAGTTTTAACAATTGAAAAATACAAATAAGAAAAATAAAAATAAAAATACCATAATTTCAAATTCATAATCTAGAAATGGAAGTAGATTCCTAACCAAGTAATCAAATAGTTAAAAAATAAGTGTTATAAAAACATAAGAAGAATCAGAAATTAAATTAGAAATAATGGTAAAAGAAATAAAAATTAAATAAAAAACAAAAATCTAAAATCTAAAAGAAAAACATAATTATCCAAAAATAGTTGTTGAATATGCATTTAGATAGAATCTAGAAGTAGTTTTTGAATCTAAATTAGATAAAGAAGACATAAAATAGAGTGATAAAATAAGCGATATTAGAGGTTAGGTAATAATTAATTCTATATGTAGAATAAAATATAGAAGATTAAGCAAAAATAATATACATAACCCATAAATGATAACATATTATTATAAGGCATAATCTGAAGAAAAATAAGAAGAAATATAAGTCACAATCAGTACCTAGAAATTAAATAAAATGAAAATGGGTAAAAACCTAGAAAGAACACTCTAATTATTGTTAAATAATAGTAAAATTATTGTAAAATTATTTTATAAATATAGGAATAGATAAACCATCTATTTTTTCATGCACTGTTACCATAATATGAGGAAAATCTTTAGGTCTTGACTCATTAACTCATGTTTTTACATAAATTCAAATCCAATATTTTTTTTCATTCATTCTAAATGTACTGTATGTTGGAATGATATGAAACCCCATTATAAAAGAAAAAAATTAATAAAAAGTAAATACCCTATGATTTACCTAGAATTAGAGATAATTATATATATATTACCCCTTCTTCATGTGTCTTATTACTTTTAAATCAATAAAATTGTGCTATCATTCATTTTAGGAGAACCACCGGTTGAATTGATGTAGAGTATATCAGATAATTTAATTAATTAAATAATGTTTAAATTTTCTATTATTTTACAATAATATGATGTCTCTTTATGGGGTTTCACCCTTTCATGTATATTTTTTTACTTTTAAATCAATTTGAATGCACTTTTGGTCATTTTGAACAATCCACTAGTTGGATTGACATGTGGTATTTTCCTATATAAAAAAATTAAACAAAAGACGTTTTAATTTTATTTGAGGAAAATAAAAGGTCATTTTCAAGGTTATGAGCCTAATATAAGACTTTCATAAGACTTTTAAATCTAATAAAACTGGATGATCAGTCATTATGATCACACCACATTCCATATTAACACATAGTCTATTCGTACATGACATATATTTTCATGGAAATAGGAACTTTTTACATAGTTTTAACCCCCTTTAATTAAAATACAATGTCTAAATGGTACATTTGAATATAACTAGAAATTTAGCTATCATATTGACATTTATTTGGTTCATACATATTATATATGACATGGATATCATTTTCCTATGTTTTCACACCAATATGAGGTCGTTTGCTCGTTTTCGGACCCCATTTCCATTAGTTTTTTTAATTTTAGGGGAATAACACTAGAAATATTGAATAAACGCATTTAAAATTAATTAAATGATATCATTGTTATAAAAAAAACAGATTTTGAATGAAAATATTTCCAAAATCTGTGAGTGTGTGTTTCATCCACAAAAATTGGGCATAATAACTTCCAACTAATAAAAGAAGCTAGTTATTCACCTATGAAGTGACATGTTCTTAAATTACATATATTATACATTCTAAAACTTATGAAATAAGATTCCCAATAAAAATTTAAAAAAAATCCTAGATTCATAAGTATAGGAAATTCTATTTCTGAAAAAATGATTCCGTACAAACTTAATTTTATATATAATAGAAAGGATCAAAGGATTTCATTACTCACCCCGAGATTCAACTAACCTGGTATTTTTGATAATGCCTCTAGGTTTCCCATAGAGTAAAGATCACTAAAAGCGGCTTCATGTGCATAAGTTTTATCAATATTAGTATGCGCACTGCCATTCCCATAATAAGAAGAATTTTATTCCCCCAACACTTGAATGAGAGTTAATTGGGAATGCATCTACAAACCTAAGAGGTAGACCAACATGGTATTAGAGAGTTAATATAAAAACACATATTAAGTTAATGTAACTAATATATAATACATATTGGGATTCATTGAAAGAAGGTTCTAGAATATATCATTATGGACAATAAACTAAAATTATCCTCTGGTGGGCTTGGTGGCGGTCCTACCATAATCAGGATAAACAAGAATAGATCATAACATTACTATTGAGAGGGTATTGTCTAAAGATTAGATAACATGTCCTTATTGATCTTTATTAATTTTAATTTTATTTATGATAAATTAATTTCAAATATTTAAATACATGAGAAAAATAAAAATTAAGAGTTTTAGTAATCATATCTCAGATGATTCTTCATTTAGAAATACAATTCTCGAGGAACTACATACCTAATCATGGTTCTCTTAAGGGATTGGAAAAAAATTTAGATATTTTATTCTATCAAAAACACTTTTCTCAACGCATTTCAACACTTATTATTTTGAAAAATGATATCTCATTTTTGAGCTATTTTCATTTTTCATTCAAAATCAATTATTCTTTATAATATTAGTAATTAAAATAAACAAATTTTATAAATTTAAATAACCATTATTCCAATAAAAGAAACCATAATCATTTAAAACCATCCTTATATTGTTATTATCATTTATATATCAGGACATTAGTGCTCACTAGAAGAAAATATGGATGAAAAAAATAAAAGGGAAAAAATAAAACATAAGAAAACATAAGGCATTAAAATAAAAGTGGGAATAGAGATGAAGTTACTAGAAAATTAAATAGATGATGAAAGTGATAATAGTTATAGGAAAATAATTTTAATAATTGAGGATGATTTGGAAAAAACAACTAAAAAATATATAAATATGTATAAGTATAAGATAAGATATATGCATATGTATTTTTCAAAGATAGATGATGATCTAGAGAATAAGAAGTAACCAAATTTTGAAAGACAGAGTGAGAGAGGAATGGAAAGTCAAATTGGACAAAGAAAGATTCATAATGTATCAATCAAGAACATATAATAAAAAATAAAATCCATAATCATAATCAAAACTATAGGCTGAAGAAAAAGATACTAGAAAATTTTAATGCAATAATGAAATGAAAAACATAGATATCATAAATCAAAAGGCCAACCACCGAAAAGTGATGAATCTAAAATGTTATATCTTAAAATAATGATCAAATGTAAAATTTTGGTTGTTTGTCGAAGTAGGACACTCAGGGGGGGGGGGTTATTTGAGTTCCTATAAATATTTATGTTAAAAAGTTTATTTTAATGGTTACCCATATTTAATATAAAACTGGCCGGTTATCCAAGGTAGTAAAATTATAATTGGTTGAATGTTCAAATAGTTTCTTAGAAGATTGATTAATACTCATTTATAACAATATGAGATATTGATACAAATTTTGAAACTACTATATTAAGGAAAAACTATTATAACTACTATCCAAGACTAACCCTCAAAGTAAAATTTAGTTTTCTGAAAAATGAATTTAAATAGAGAAATAGTAAACTGAAAACACAATAGATATAAAACAATAGGTTTACTCTACATTAGATACTTATTCCTCTCTACTCGGTGATCACCTGCCACCAAGTAATCTATATAGATAAAAAAATTTATCCATACTTGGGATCGGGGTTAACACAGTAGTACACAGACTATACAGGACATAATACCTCTACCACAGTTCTATGTGGGAACAAAAATTACAATCAGGTCACACAAGACCTCTTCCACAGTTCTTCGTGGGACAAACAAGTCTAAGAATAATTTTTTTGAGGATATGTAGTACCCTCCATTTTAGTGCAATAGATAGTGTGTGTTTTTAGTACAGAAACAAAAAAAGATCAGAATTTTAGTTAAACAGTACACAATAGAGAAGAATATATTAAGAAGGGATTAGAGATGCTTGAAGTCTATTTTAATTCAGCTCTAGACTCTCTAATGTATCATAGTTGAAGATCGATTCCTCTTTTGGAAACCAACACTGAAAACAGAGTGTCGTGGAGAACTGCGTTTTGTCTTCTAGGAGGGTGAGATGTTCTTCTCCTTTGGTTTTGATGGATATCGGTGAGATGATGGAACTTTTATGATCAGCAGTTCTCTGGTTCATAGAAAGTAGGAATGAATAATTCCTTGTGTGTTCTTTCTTTCTATATGGTGCTCATATGAGGTCTCCTCATATCTTCTTGTGTACGCATGTTTGTTCGAGTCTGCCCATATGTCTTCTTTCATGTGCACTTCTTTATATATATATATATATATATATTATAGCCTGATAATGATCATGTCTGAGGTAGACACAGTACCTCATATTTCTGACATCCTCTTTTAAGATGTATGCAAAAAAACATTAAATTAATCAGTCACATTAAAACACTCAAAATATGATCATTAGAAATAATTTTAAATAAAATAAGTTTTAAACAGTCTATCAGTGAGTCCTCAATCAATATCTTCTTCTTTGGGTGACTCATTCCATCAGTGTGTAATTTTTTAGGTCTTTCCATGCATTAGTGACTCATTGCATCGATGACTCGTTTTAACTGTCGGTGAGACCTTGCATTTGTAGGTCATATACATTGGTAGGTCATTTGAATCATTTGGTTATATGCATTGGTAGGTCATTTGCATTGGTATGTCACCTGCATCAGTAAGTCATATTCATTGTTCGGTCATCTGTTGGTGACTTAGTTGAACTATTGGTATCTCATCTCTTTTATCGGTGTTAGTCTGTTACACTTAGAAAATATTCTTGTTTGGACTGTCTTACAATATAAATATTAACAGAATGTGCCAAATTTATGTGAGATAATAGATAAACATAACTGCACATACTGAAACTTAAATAATTATGATTGAAATATTTAGACATGATTAATAGGAGTTGACTTTATTTGTGATTATTAAAACTATTAATACTAGAGAGGATGGCCAACAGTCTCATATGGGCCAACTATATTCCCCTTTTTTGTGATAAAAAATCATGGCATTATTCAGTACAATCATTTTATGTGGAATGAAATCATTCTACTTATCATATCTTATTATGGATAACTATTTAAAATATAGAAAAGGTTCAGAGGTAGAATAAATTTCAATTGTATCAAAGAGAAAAAAATATATAATAGTGATATCAAAGGTAAAGTAAATAATCATAATGCAAAACTGTTTCTCCCCCTTTTGGGATTATCAAAAATAAAATTGGCTGTAAAGAAATAAAAAGTGTCATAAAGTAATATATAAAAAGTAAATAGAGGAAAGAAAAGAACCCAAAATTCCATTAATCAATAAAGTACAATGTGTTACATGTCTTCATATATTAATAACAAAAGTCAAGAAAAAACCCCTATTAGAGAATGATCCACACTACGACAGTGGATTAATAGGTTCCTTCCTTTTTTCAGAGGGATCAATAGAGGGTCCAATAGGTGATGGTTGAGAAGATGTAGGGTCTGATGAAATTTTTAGATGAAGTATGATAACTTCTTCTGGAACATTAGGTACGAGGTTGGGTTTGTGTTGGGACAACACAAAATGTTGAATATGATCTTGGATCACTGGATGAATCTAAGTAAAAGCCTAAGCAACTGACATTCGATGTGGAGATACTAATCTAGGTGGTCCAAGTGGTTCATCATTAGGCACTACAACTACTTTAATTTGGACACAAAGGTTTGACTTTAATAGCTTGATAAAATCTTCTATAATCTCACCACCATACTTAATTGCTTTCTCAAAGTCATCTTTATTCTCCATGAATTTTTTCAAAAGAGGAGTGAAGTATTTTAACATCTCTACTTGATCTTTAAAAGATCTTATTGCTGGAGGAAATGACAGGTTCTCTGTCAAATACTTAAATAGACCGGTCAACTGATGCTTGATAATGATATTTTTGGAATAGTAGTCCACCTTTTCTGTGATCTGAACATTTTCAGTTTCAGCACTCTTAGAATAGAGTCTAACCATATCATGAACATGATCACTGTTATTCTCAATCTTTTCAAGGTTTCTCAAACCAAAGGCATCAAATATAGCTTGATGTTCCTCCTTTATAACATTTCGGACTACCTCAGTGACCAGAGTATGAGATGTCGCACCAGATGTAGAAGGAATATTAGTAGGAGTTGAGGTATGAGTTTTCAAGGTTTTAAGAACAGTATCCACACAAACATTATACTTTGAGGTCAAAGTATTCACTACAGAACCAATCCCAGTCATTTATTTTCTCAATTCGGAAGTAGTTGCCACAATTTTCTCAATAGTTGTAATTAGGTTGGGTTGAATATCCTATATCACTTTCTTTGCAACATTAGCTGCATCAACATCACTTATACCTAATTTCTAACTTGGAATTTAAATAACTTTCCAATACTTCCTCATTTCTACTATTGAAAATCTAAGAGACTGTAATTAATCACTCATCTCAATGTTTTATCTTCAAGATATTTTAATCTCATGCACCATCTGAGATTGAATAGATATAATTATAACTGAACAAACTTCTTATTTAAACCTTAAAAAAATCAGTGACAGAGTCACTAGGAAGGGTCTTAGCCATTGATTCCCTTCAAACTGGTACACAAACTTCATCATCTGAATCTTCATAATCTTATCCCAGTGCTACATACCTATGATTCCATTCCCATTCAACCATTATATCTTCATCCAAAGGAGTGAGAGTATCATGTCTTACTCTTCTAAGTTGATTCTCTTCACTAGCTTGATCTTCTCTTTCTTGAGGCTCCTCCTTAATCTGAGATCCCCTCACTGGTTTCTCATATTCAACATGATGTCTTCTTATTTCATAAACTAAATGAGGTACAATAATTGATTGAGCTTCCACTTAAACAAAAAATTAATCATTTTCCCTTACTTTAATAACTTTAGGATTTTATCTTACTTCAATAACCACAAAATTTTCTCTTACTTCAACAGCTTCAGGACGTTCTCTTATTTCAATAGTAACTTCAGGATGTTCTTCCAACCGAGCCAGATCTAAAGCTTCAATAATTACAACATCTTTACCTTAATCATTTTTATTATGGTCATCATCACTTTTACTGCTTTCATTATCATCATGTACAAAGAAATTCTCTTCATTTCCATTTTTATCACCATATTCTTCACCTTCTTCATCTTTACTACCACTCCAACTTTCATCATCTTAACTTTCTTCTTCTTCTTCAGAGCCACTAGATCTACTAAAATATTCCTCATTTACTGAGACTTATATCTCCTCATCACCATTTTCTTCACGTGTGGGTCATCAGAGGGTAAGGAAAGTGGAGGACTATGAGGTTGAAAGGAAAAAACTTTGTAAGGTTCAGTGGTGTCAGGATCACTCCTATAATAGATTAGTGATTCTTGATTTCTAATGAGAGTTGCATGCTCTTCTTCTTCTTTTGAAGAGTAAACAACTTCCTCGGCTGGTACCATACTAGGATAATCCATTTTCTTAGGACTATTTGGACAGTCCACTGTATTGAACTTATCATAGATCTTATCTTCATCTCCAACCCATTATCTCTTACATGGGTTCCTATTGATTTTCATACTCTTATAAATCTATTTACTGAGGTAGATCTCACCAACCTCAGAAACAACTTCTTCTCCTTCATTTACAAAACCTTTCCATTTTAGTATAGATGATATAATCCTTGGATGGAATAGGGAATTCGTTTTGAAGGAAGGATTGATCATTTTATTCATATGCACAATAAGGTATCTAAAAAAATTTACCTTGATCCCTTTTTCTTAGTAGATAAAACAAGTATACATCTTTATACTTTAGAGAAGAAAAGTCCCCTTTCCTAGGATAGATTTTATGCTGAATAATCTTAAACATGATTCTACATTCTCTACTCAACTCTATAGAAATGGGTCTTATTTGCTCATCATTATTAGTAAGCTCCTTTAGAGATGTCTCAAAGAAGAACATATCAATCTTAGGTGAAGAGGTACCTTGATAATCATCAAATACACCTTCATGAGTAACATTAAGACATTCATCCCATTTTCTTGAAAATAAATATATCCTATTTTCTCTTACTATGGACTTGATCTAGGCAACATCACTTCATTCGAATAGGAACTCCATATTCATATAAAATTTATGAACTAGATTTTGGTAAAAGGGTATTTTATTATCTTATAACCACTCAATCCATCCCTGATCTTGTATAACTTGAGAAGAAAAGACTTGATTTCGAGCAGCCATTCTTTAAGATCTTCTTTTTCTGGAGTTACAAAACAGTTCACCAGAGCAGGATTTCTAGGTTCTGAATATTTTCTTGATTCACCCTTCTGTTTCTTAGATGCAATAGCCTCACCACCATCAAGAGCTCGCTTCACACTCACAATTCCAATAGTTCATTTTGAAGGCAAGAATGTGAAAGGTCAGGGGTAGAGAGAGAAATGATAGGGAGAGTGTAGGGGTAAATGAGTAGAGTGGATCAATTCAAATTTATATCATTTAGGGTTTTTGAAATAAAAAAATTGTGAAATTGAGAACCGGGTTCAAAAAAATCAATGAAACAATTTCGTTTTGGTAAAAACATAAAATGTATAAAAATAGTGAGTCATCGGTGTTGGAATGATAGATTTTTCATAACACTAATGGTGTTGGCTTGACAAGGTGTCGATGTCGGAAGGACTGGGTATCGACATAACAATATATTGGTGTAACCATGACAACTGTGTCGACATGACATAACATTGGTGTTGGCATGTCAACTATATCGGCATGACATAGCGTCTGTGTCGGCATGACATAGTCATCGGTGTCGACATGACATTGTTAGTTTCATACTATCAATTTTGATATGACAACTTCAATTAAAACGGTCAAAGGAATAGAAACCCAAGGTCCTATAGATTGATCATTCCTAACTCATGTCTGATATAGTTCATTCTTTCAGTGTTAAATGGATTAGTGAAAATGCCAGCAAGCTGATGTTTAGTGCCAATGAATTCTTAAGTTATATATCCTTTTTGATAATGGTCTCTCAAAATGTTATGCCTTAAATCAATGTGTTTTGTCCTATAATGTGAAACAATATTCTTATAAATATTAATAGCACTTGTGTTATACCAATTTATAGGGACATGTACGAATTGATTTCCATAGTCTAGTAATGTGTGTTTCACCCACAATGTTTTTTCACAACAACTACCTGTATCTATATATTCAGCATCGATAGTAGATTATGTAACATATTTTCATTTTATTAATACACCATGAAACTAGAGACTTTTCCAGAAGGTGAAATGTACCATAGGTTCCTTTTCTATCTAACTTATAACCACAAAAATCAGTATCTGAATAACTCACTAAATCAAAAGGTTTTCCTCTAGGATAAAATAGTACTAGGTTGAGAGTATGTTTGAGGTATTTGAAAATACTTTTAACAGCAAGAATGTGAGATTATTTTGGGTTTTCTTGAAAATTTTCACACATGAATACACTAAACATAATATCTGTCCTACTAGCAGTTAAGTAGAGTAAACATCCAATCATTCCTCTATAAGTGGTTTGATCAATAGATTTACCATCTCCATCACAGTCTAACTTATAAGTGGTACTTATTGGAATGTCACTACTCTTATTTATTTCAATGAAAAATATTTTTAAAATATCCTTATTATATTTACTTTGATTCAAAATAATACCATATTTATTTGGAAATATTTTAAATCTATGAAAGAATTTGTGTTCACCCATTAAAATCATTTCAAATTCACTTTGAATTATCTTTAAAAAATCAACACATAAATTATTCTTAGAAGATCCAAAAATTATAACATATACATAAATTTTCACTACTAAAACATCCTTGTAAATTCTCTTTATAAAGATAGTAGGATCGGCTATACCATTTGTAAAACCTTTAGAAATAAGAAAAGTGTTGAGCTTATCATACCAATCTCTTGGATATTTCTATAAACCATATAAATCTTTTTGATAATTTAAAAAAATTATTTGGAAAATGAGGGGTTTTAAAACCAGGGGGTTGTTCAAAAAAACATCATCAACTATATACCGATTTAGGGATGCACTCTTGACATCCATTTGATAATGTTTGAAATATAGATGTGCCACATCGGCAAGTAGGATTCTGATGGACTCGAGACTAGATACTGGTGTAAAGGTTTACTCATAGTAAACTCTTTATTATTGAATATAACCTTGTGTAACCAAACTAGTTTTGTTTCTAACTATTTTACCAGCTTCACTTACTTTATTCCTAAACACCCTTTTGGTACCTATAGCCAAGCTGTCTTTGGGTACATCTACAAGTTTCCAGAATTTTTTATTTCAAAAATAATTTAACTCTTCTTTCATATCCATCACACAAAATTCATCATTGATAGAATAATTTATGTTCATAGGTTCAATATGTGATAGAAAAGCTAGATGTTCAACCTGATTTCTTAGAGAATCTTTAGTCTATGCTCCTGTGTTTAAATCTCCAATAATAACATCTAAATGATGGTTCTTGAGAGGTCTAGTAGTTCTAGAAAGTGAAGGACTTGTAACTTAAAATTATTTAATAGGTTCATGTTCATTATGACTAGAATTTAGGGAATTTACAAAACTAGAAGTTTTAATAGATTTCTTTACAGGATGATCAGAAGATTTAGCATTGATGTCCAGGTTTGGAACATCTTCCTCAAGATTATCTAGAGAGGTCTTTGGCTCATGTGGATCACTCTCATCAAACTTGACATGTATAGATTGTTCCACACATTTGGTTCTCTTATTGAAGACTCTATAGGATTTACTAGAAATTTAATAACCTAGGAAAATTAATTCATCACTCTTGGAGGCATATTTTTCTAGATTACCCTAAGTGTTAAGAATATAGACTTTGAAAAAAAACTCTTTGAAGTAGTTAACCTTGGGTTTTTTATTGTTCCAAAACTCAAAGGTAGTTCTTTTAAGGATAGGTATAATCAATAATATATTGATTATATATCATTATTTATTGACATATTATACTAAAAAGTATATAGTTAGGTCATACTCACTAAGCATGGTTAGAGAAATTTCTTATAGGGTTCTATTTCTTCTTTCTACAACTCCATTTTCCTAGGGTGTCATAGGAGCAGATAAGTTTTTTCTATAGCCATTTTATGATAAAAATGATTCAAACTCTTGGTTTTTAAACTCACAAACATGGTCACTTCTGATGGTTTTAATTTTAATACCACTACGATTTTCTACAGTCCTAGAATAGTTGGTAAAATGAGGGAAAGCTTCACTTTTTTGAGCCAAGAAAAAGGTCCAAGTATATCTATAGTAATAATCTACAAGAACACAAACATAATTATTCCCAATTATATTTGAAACTCTATAGGGTCCAAAAAAATCCCTGTGAACCCACTCAAGAGGTTGAGAAGTTGAAACTTCTTTATTTGGCTTGAAAGAAATTTTGTGCTATTTACCCTTTTGACATGGATTATAGACTTTGTAATTTCAAAACTCAAGTTTAGGTAGATCCTCGAATAATCCTTTTATACAATTATTTCTAAGTGAGTGTATATTGTAGTGTCCTAATATCCTATGCCAAATCCATGATTATTTATGAAAAGGACACAATCATGAAATTATTTGGGAAATTAAATAATCTAAGTTAACATCATATACATTTTAATTTATAAGGGCAGGAAATACTAACTTATTTTTAGAGATTAAAAAATTACATGCATAATTCTAAAATTAACATTAAAACCATCCTCACAAAACTGAGAGATACTAAGTATATTGTATTTTAATCCATCAAAAAAACATATATTAGAAATTTAAACTGTGTTAGAGTTACCAATATGGTTAAGGCCAATTGTTTTCCCTTTGGCATTGTCACCAAAGGTGACTTGACCTCCATAAATCTTTATCAACTTGTTAAAGAATGAGTAATATCATGTCACGTGTCTTGAACATCCACAATCCATGAACCATAATATTTTACAGGAGCTTTTCAAACAGTTTTACTTCAAAAAAATAAGACAAGAAAAGATTTTGGTACCCATATTCTTTTGGGTCCAGTAACATTAGTAATAAGAGCTTTGAGAACCCACATCTGCTTCATGGGTTTCCTATAAGTATTATGTAAAGTATTTGAAAAAAAAAATTTGGTCAACAAAACTTGAAATAGTATAAGATGTTTCATAGATGGAACTTATAGGAAATGTTTCAGAACTGAGCGTAAAAATGGATTTTCTATATTTTGATACAAAATGAGTTTTTTTTTCATATTCATCTTTCCTGGTTGGTATCCTATTTCAGTAGTATACTTAAGATCTACTTATTTACCAATAATTTGAACTAATATATATTTACCATTGGTAAAACTCTCTATGTCCCTTTTCAATTACTCATTTGATAATTTAATCTTTTATCCTCAAGAAGTTGAGAATTTTTCTCTTTTTCCACACCAAGTTCATATTTAACAGTTTTAGTCAAAACATACCATTTATTTAATGTTTTTATTTATCTTTTAATTAATTACAAGTTTATTATATAATTTTTCAATATTCAAACATTTCCTCATTTTTCATATTTTTAGACTCACTTCCATTTATAGAATAATAGGAATTATGTTCAGTACAATTTAGTGTTCCCTTAGATGTGTTTTATATAAACCACATATTTGATTTATGAGACTTTTTATGATAGGATTTTGAGTCACTTGAGTTTTCCTCAGAAGCCGTCAAAGTTTCCTTCATGTCCTTTTATACTTTGTTTCATTATCTTCATACTTCTTCTTGTAATTTAGCTTGGTACATCCAACCTTTACAAGTCCCTTTCTCTTACATTCATAACATATTATTTCATTGGAAGTATCACCTTTCTTCCAATCCTTTTTCCAATGTCCCTTATAATCATACTTACCATTGTAGTTGGAGTTTCTAAATAATATATTCTTTCTATAAAATTTATTAAACCTTATGGATATTTAAGCCATCTCCTAATCACTCTCTACTGACGATTGTTCATCACATGAACTTTTAGTTTAATCTTGAAATTTGTCCTTATACTCAGAGGTAGTTGATTTGAATTAAATATATATTTTTTGGCTTCATCATCATCTTCTTTATTGACATTTATTCTTCCTCATACATAATTAATATGTATATCATCTCCTCTACTCATAACATTCTAATGTCACCAGATTCGTTGATTGATACAGAAGTTCCTCTCTATCTATCTGTTAAGTATTTGAGTATTCTCATGATTTTCTCCTTGGATATAACATCTCTTCCCCGAGATATAATAGTATTCTAATTTCCATTAAAGATGAGATACATGTCAGAAATAGGCTCACCAAGATTCATTTAAAAGTTATTATATTTAATAGTATATGTGTTAAGTCTCATTTATTTAACACTAGAGTTTCCTTCAAACGAAAAAGATAAAGTGTCCCAAATTTCATGGGTTGTTTTACATTTAGAAATTCTATTAAAATCTTCATCACCTAATTAACAGTATAGGTCATTCATGTATTTATAATTATTATTATAGGAAGCCTTATTTGGGCCATCCCAAGTATTTCTACCAGTATTAGGAATCTTATATTCATCTATAATTGAAGATCAAATCTCAAAACCCATAATCTATAAGTTAATTTTTATTTTGATTTTACGTTGTGCATAATTTGTTCCATTAAAGAATGGAGGTCAGTTTGTAGCCACACATTACAATATATTATCCATTATAAAAAAATATACATTTAAATAACTATAAATTTTGAACTAACAAAAATTTAAAGATCTTTAAAATACAACTAAAATAAAATTTGAAAAATATTTCAAAATAGATTTTAAATTTTGAAAATAGAAACTTGAAAAACAACCTATGATACCAAATGTTGGTCAAAGTTGGACACTTAAGAGTGGGGGTGAATTGAGTTCCTATAAAAATTTATATTAGATAGATTATTTAAATGGTTACCTAAATTTAAAATAAAATTGGACAGTTAACCAAGGGAGTAAAATTATAATAGGTTTCTTATTCAAATAATTTCTTAAAAGATTGGTTAATTATTAGTTATAATAATATTATATATTGGTAAAATTTTTGAAACTACTCTAATAAGGAAAAACATTTATAAATATTATCCAGGAATAACTATCAAAGTAAAAATTAGTTTTCAGAAAAATGAATTAAAATAATGTAAGACTAAATTGAAAAGACAACGGATATAAAACAAGACATTCAGTATCAAGAAGAGACTTAGTCCTATAAACTTGGTGATCACATGACTCCATAAAATCTATATAAACAAAAATTTTGATCCACACCCTAGATCAGGGTTAACAAAATAGTACATGTACTGTCTAGGTGACAAGGCCTCTACCACAGTTCTAGGTGGGAACAAAAATTATAATCAGGTCACACATGAACTCTTCCACAGTTATTTATGGGACAAATAAGTGTAAGAAGACAATTGTTTGAGGATATCTAGTATCCTATAGTTTAGTGTAGGAGATAGTGTGTGTTTTTAGTATAGACACACACAGACACACACTCCTCGAAAGTTTAGTTAAATAGTACAAAAAAGAGAGAAATATATTAATAAGGGATTAGAGATGCTCTGAGTGTTATTCAATTCAGTTCTGGACTCTCTGATGTATTAGAGCTGAAGCTCGATTCCGCTTCTAGAAACATACTCTAAAAGAATAGTGTCGTGGAGCACTCCGTTATTTTTTCCAATAGGGTGAGAGGTTATTCTCTTTTAGTTTAGAAGGATACTGCGGAGATGATGGAACTTTGATGATCAGATGTTCTCTAGTACACATCACGTAGGAATGAATAATTCCTTGCATGTTCTTTCTTTATGTATTGTGCTTGTGGGAGTTCTCCTTTTATCTTCTTGTGTATGTGTGTCTACGTGAGCCTTCCTATATGTCTTCCTTCACTCTCTCTTATTTTTATATATATTATTGTATCCCAATAATGAGCATATTTGAAGTAGTCAGAATACCTCTAATTTTTGACATCATCATTTAATATGCCTGCAAAAAAGAATTAAATTAATCAGTCGCGTTAAAACACTAAAAATACAACTGTTAGAAATAATTTTAAATAGAAGAAATTTTAAATAGTCTATCAGCGATTCGTCGGTCTGTATCCCCTTCTGTTGGTTAATTATTCCATCAGTGTTTCATTTTGTCGGCATTTCCATGCTTTGATTAGTCATTGCATCAGTGACTTGTTTTAATTGGTGGTGAGTCCTTACATCGTTAGGTCATATGTGTCGGTAAGTCATTTGAATCGGTAGGTCATCAAAATCAGTAGGTCATTTTCATCGATAGGTCATCTGCATTGGTATGTCATCTACATCGGTAGGTCATCTTTCGGTGACTCAGTTAAATTATCGGTTTCTCATCTCCTTTGTTGGTGTTAGTCTATTACACTTAGAAAATATTTTTGTTTTCACAGTGTTAGAATATAAATATTAAAAAAATGTACCAAATATATATGAGATCATAGATATATATACTTTCACATATTGAATCTTAAATAATTATAATTCAAATTTTTAGACATGGTTAATAGGAGTTAACATGATTTGTGATTATTAAAACTATTAATAATAGAGAGGATGACCGACAGTCTCCAAAGGTCTAACATTGGTAAATAGAGGTAGAAGAGGATAAAGTAGAATCTAATATTTATAAACAAGAATATGAGGGATATAATGTAGTAGATGGATTCAAAATAGAATAAAAAAATGAAAAGGTAAAAAAATTAGAAGGTATAATAGAAAATAAAAATTAGATGTATGAATAAATAAATAAGTTATAATATATGATCAAAATTAGAAGAGGAATTTGAAGTTGAAATAAAATTCAAATTTAGAAGAAGGATTTGATGTGAAAGTAATAGGAGAACTAGAAACAATGTTTGAATTAAAAAACCATAATCCAAAAGTAATAAGGAGAAAGAATAAGTAAAAATAAATTTTAAATTTAGTACTAAAAGAGAAAATAGAAGGTGTAGTATAATCACAATAGAAAAAGTCGGATTGGGAAGCTTAAAAAGTTTTTAGGAAGTAAATGTAATAATATATTAGTTAACTGTAAAAATAAAAACCATGGGTTTATAAAAAAGGAAGAAAATAGAAGTACAAGAACAAGGAAAAGTTAAATACATTAGGTAGAATATTTCTAGAGGAAAAAAGAAGATTCGGATCTAATGTTCATCTAAATGAGGGAATGTACAAGATTGGGGAAGAAATAATGATAATGAAAAAATATATATATTTGAATGTAAAGTAAAAAAACAAAAACATAAATAAAAATTAGAATAAAAAATATAATTTAATATTAAAATAAAAATAAAATTATGAAAATAATTTGAAAAAAAATAATACAGAAAACATAAGTAAAATAAAATTGTAGAATTCCAAATTCCAAATTGAGAACCAGAAGAAGAATTAATTCAAAAAAAAGTGAAAGAAAAAATGAATGAAAAAAATTAAAATTAAAGATGATTAAAGAATTCAATTTTAAAACGTTAAACATAATAATAATTAGAAGTGACAGTGTATCCAACGGGAAAATGATTAATAATAAATTAATAAAAAAGTAGAAATAGATGTAATAGGAGAAATAAAACTCAGAAGAAAAAAAATCATTTTTAATAATATAAACTCATGTATAAACATAAGATGAACCAATAGATGATAAATCAAAATAAAAAATAAAAAGGATTAATGTCCTAATATTGAAATGGATGTAAATTTAGAAATATGAAATGAAATAATTAAAACAAAATAATTAGAATAAAAAACATAATAATAGGAAATAAAAGAATAAATAATGACAAAAAAATAAAAAATAAATGAAAATAAAAAACCAAAATACCGAAGAATAAATGTAATAAATCCAAAAGTATTAATTTAATATGGAGTTTTAAAGAAACTAAATGTATCAGTTGAATCTAATATAGAAGTTGAAGGGAGAATCTTGAGATAATAAAGAAGTGAATGCTTATATAGGGTAACAAGTAAGGCTAGATGAAAAATGAAATATAGACATTGTAGACAAAATTAGAAACAAAATCCATAAACTTGAGCATATGAATAAAAGGTATAAGTAAAAAAATATGTAAAATTTTAAGTCATAAGAAGTACCAAGATAAACAAGAAAAAGAAAATGGATAAAAATATCATATGAACTCATATTTTTGTGAAATCATTGAAAATTAATTTTGGAATGTTTTTTAAGTATAAATAAACATCATGTTAATCATAAATAAAGTGATCCCACAAATATGAGGTTTTTTTGTTAGTTATTATCCTTTTGATGCATATTTTAAAGAGTTTTAGGTCTAACAAAACAATTTTTTTTATTCATTTTGACCACATTGCATATTTTATTTCCAAGAGGTATATCCAGAAATTTCTAAAATTAATCAATAATAGATATCCTATGATTTCAAAATCATTCGAGGTTGTTTTCTATTAATTAACACATTTATGCACATTTTTTGACTTTTAAATCAATAAAAATTATTTTCATTATTTCTTGAAAATTGGCTATCAGATTGATGTGGGGTTTGTTTCACCTTGTATAAAAACTAAAGGGTGGTAATTTTATTATGATTTCACTAAAATATTATTTATTTTTCAAGTATTTAACCCTTTGATCCACATATTTCAACTTCTAAATCTATAAAATCACACTTTTGTTAATTTCAAACAATCCACAAGTCGAAATGATATGAGGTCTATTACAACATGTAAAAAATTAAGAGAATAACATTTTACTTTTATTTAATGACAATTCTTCAACACCTATATGGTTGGTAACCTCATACCTATGTTTTTAAATAATTTTGAATCAAATAAAACTATATGTTAGGTCATTATGACCACACCACATGTAGGATTGACATGCAATCTATTCATACTTTCATAACTTTGAAGGAAATCCATACACATTTCCCCATTTTTACACCCTTAACAAAAATTTGAAGGACAAACAAAATTTTTTATTATATTGAGAAATTTGTGTGTATGAATGAAATGTGGTCATTTCCTATATAATAGAAATGGATTGAATATATTTTTCCAATGTTTTCACAAGAATCTGAGATCATTTTCATAGTTTTTTTACTAATTTTTGAAAATACACCCACCCTATTATCCTAAACTAACTAGTTACATTAATACATTATCACAAGATAAAAGGAATCACATCCCGATAGACCAAATAGTTTAGCAGTATTGTAAAAATGGATATATACTTCAATCTAAAATTAAAAATGAAAACATCCAATACAACATCATATTTTCATTGAGTAAACCATTATTACTCTTATAATATCTTTATAATTCAATAATAATAATCTTCCTACCATCCTGGTGAAATGAAACATAATAAATGGGTGAGATCAGATTCTCAGTATGGGTATTCATATAATAGATCCTAGAACCATTTAAAACATGAATAATATATCCAAGATATACAATAATCAAATATACTATATAACTAATACCATAAAATAGGGTAATAAAAACATTTATATCATAATAAAATAAAAAATAACTTGTATAATAATAAATTTTTTCATAATGGTTGAATTTATAATGTTAGACATCAATGAAATACTTTCAAGGCATTGTGTCAAGACACCATACACAAATTGGAAAGGGCTTATCCAGATACTGAAACTAGTTTGTCTTATGAGACCTATCAATGGATCGATGAGATTTAATAGGCCCTTTATGTCACTAACTATGTCCAATTCATCTATAATGTGAATGGAGTGAAACAAAATCAACATAAACATTCATATTAGAAAACTATCATATGAAATGTTAATAATTTCCGCATTCAATAAACATAATAATTAACCATCATGAGTAATATGTTGAATGGTATCATTATAGAAAATCCATTGTAAAAAATAATATTAAATATGGAATGGAGACATAGATGAATATACATTAACATAAATAATTGGAAAATAACTTGAGTAAAATACCATTTTTACATTGAAAACACTTATTTAAAGTCAATATAATTTCCAAATAATAATGAAAACATTTTTATTGAAAATTTTCTTATAACCATGTAAAGAAGCATCAATGAAATTATTTTTAATGTTGGTGGGTAATTATGTACATGATGTATATGTTTAAAAATAATTCAATCCACACTTTTGTAAAAAGGGTAAAATTACCTCATTCAGAAAATGATATTAAATTTCTATCTAAGACATTTTGTAAATATTAAAAAATAGGGAAAAATTACTATGTAATAATATCATTTATTTTAATATAATCAATGTAAATTTTCTTAAATTTATCTTCCTTATTAATGAAAATAACATGGGATCCCCAATTTGAAACACTAGGGTGTATAAATATGTTATCACACCACTCATCTAGTTTTTATTTCAACTCCACTAATTAAAAAGTGGCCATTATATAAGGATTATTTTATATTGATCTTTCATCAAGGATTAAATGAATAGAAAACTCAAATCATTCTCTGGTGGATGTCTAGGTAATTGGTCACGAAATACATCAATGCATTCTGGTATAATAGGTACATCATCAATTTTAAGATTACATTTTCCATCTATAGATTGTGTCTTATTTTCATCCCCATGAATCCAATTCAGAAGTGCTACTAAGGGTGGATCTTTACATGAATCAAATGATTAAGTATCCCACATAAATATAAGGAATTCCATATCTTCATCACAAATCATAACTTCATTCTCTTTGTAATAATTCTTTTCATCATATTATTAAATCTAGTGAATATGAAGGATTATATCAAATAAAACCAGGGGTATAATAATGAAGTAAGTAAATATCGATCATTTACGTTTCAAAATAGGAATTGACTAATACATATTTTTTTTCAGAGATACCTCCAATGAGATTGTTTGTTGATAATTCCATTAAAAAGGTTCTAGGTAAATATATAATTTTATTGGAAAAACTAGAAGATATAAAAGAGTGTGAAGATCTAGAATAAAATAAAGTATTTGATAAATTTTAGGATAGAATTAATGTACCTTACACCACATCACTACGAACTTCATAATGATCTCGGTGGACTTTTTCACAACACCAGAATAAAACTCCTATTCCTAATAATCATTTTCCATAGAATCTCTTTAAGAATATAATACATGTTGAAAATTCCACCATTACCTTCTTTTAATTTTCCTTATTTTATTTTTTAGTGTTTTCAACCACTCATTTCTCATATTACATCCATTGAAGTAATAATACATAGATAATTATTTATCTCCCTTGATGGAACATGATATTGTATCATCATATTTTGAGAATGATTAGGAGACTAGTTCCCTTTGAATAATTCACTTAATCTAATCAAGGAAAGGGCAATCTTTCTCTTTGATTTATGTATGTTTTTTTATAACTTTCCTTTATAACATAGTAAATCATATATCACACTTGAAAACATTTTAATCTTTATTTTTTCAGAAACTTAGGAATTCCCTCTCAATATCAATTCATTTGTCACATGGAAAATATTTTTCTATGAAATGTACCTTAAAATAATTTCAGTACATGATCATGATTTCTACCTCATCCTTAGTATTTTCAATCAATTACCACTATTTATCCACATCCCCTAAGAGACAATGAACTACTATGAAAAACTTCTTCCATTCATTACTTCCCAAAGTGAAAAAAATATTCTCTAAGAAACTTATCAATTTCACATATAATAATGTATTTTTAGTCCCATATAATGATATAGTTTGCTAGAGAATGAAGTGTATAACATTGTTACACTATGTTTTAGATTATATGGCTACTCTATATGGTCAAGGTTATTAGTCATAACCTTATTCAGTTGTCCAAATATAGTAATAATGTTTTCATCTCTAGCTCCATCTTCATTATCATGCCCTAGTGGTAAATCCCTATATTGATTATGTGCATTAATACAGGTTCCATTCATTCTGCTAGGAATCATTTATAAATAATTTCACTCAATATATTAGATAATAACATTATGAATCATAAATTATTATTTCAAAACATTTGAAACAATTTACCTGAACTAAAAAGTTTATGATTATATAATCTCAGAATCATTAAAATATTTTCTTGTTGAATACTATCCAATCATAAAATATTTTTTAATACTTCATAGATGTTTTTATATAAAAATTGATGTAACCAAAGAATATCCCCCATGATTTTCAAAATAGGTTCACATTAAGGGAACAATAACCGTGCATCAGAATGATGGTCGAGATATAACCAAACCAACTCTTTTTGTGGTTATTACCCCAAGATGAATCTGTATAAAAACCACATCCCATTATAGTATTTAGTCATGGATGTATTTATCACATAACAATACAAAATCTAACTTACCGAATTTTTTAGGGTATCTTATACTTATACTTATCCAAAATTTTATTCATTGGGTAATATTCCTAAATATAGGATTTCCTAATCTAGTTCTTAAGGTTTTTATAAAATTTCCCTGATACCAACTATAAAAACCCAAAACCTAGTAGTCTTGATTGAATGGTTATTTTATTACATTTATACTAGATATGGAGAATCACATCCCAATGGACTGAATTGTTTAGTAGTTTTGGAAAGCTATATACATACTTCAATATCACATTACAATTGAAAACATAAAATAGAACATATATTTTATTTTTATACACCATTTTTCCCTTTATCATATCCCTATATATCAATCATAATACCGATATTGGAATATAGGGGAAAAGAAATATAAAGTTAGATCAGATTCCTAGAAAGTGTATGCATGAAATGGAAGCTAGCATAAAGTAAATAATATATGAATAATATAGATGAGATATAAAGTAATCAAATATTTATTACAACTAATAACATAAAAGAGGTGAATAATTAAATGGACAATAAAAATAATAATCACATGGATAATAATAACTTGTTTCATAATTATTGAATGCTTAATGTTAGACACCATAAACTAATCATCAAGACCTCCTTCCAAGACATCATACATAAATAGGTTTGTCCTCATCCAAAAATAGAATTTTTTTTTCTCATGAAACCAATCTATGTGTTTAGTGGTTATATAAGTCCCTAGATATCACTTAATAATTCTAATTACGTAATTATATGAAAGGGGTGATGTATAATCAATGTATAAGTTAATATTGGAATACTAGCCTAAAAAATGTTAATAATTTACCAAATCAATAAAAATTATCATAAACCATATATAGTAATATGGAGGCTGTTTTTTGAATTGAACATCACTATTAAATAATTACATTCAATAATTAAAATTAACATTGATAAATGTACATTAAAATAAATCACTATGAAATATATTGAGGAAAATACCCATTTCACATTGAAATCGCTTATTTGAAGTCTAAAATACAACCCAAAAATAATGGGAAGCATTTTCATTGAAAGTGTAATTTTAAAAATATAAAGTAATATTTAGTTAAATTAGAGCTCATGACTAAAGGTTATTCAATACATGCTGTATAAGATAACAATACATTCATTTAACACTATTATAAAAATGTCAAAAAGTAACTCATTTTGAAAACAATAAGAAAATTCCTTTTATGTTTTTTTGTAAAAATTAATATATGGGTAAAAATTTATTTAATAATTATTTATAATAATGATAAAGATATCCCTTTATGAATTTTAATGAAAATATGTTCACTGAATATAAAAATTCTTGACCGATTATAAAAAGAATGTTGGTTTTCTTTAAAAACATTATTATGGACTATGGAGTAATAAAAAAGAAAAATTTAAAGTAAAACATGTAATTTATAAGAATAATTAGTTTAGATGAAAATATTTTTTTATGATATAAATATAAAATAATTTACCCAATGGATACATAAACGTAAACAATCCCGGATAATGAATAGATTATTAAATAAACCCTTACCTTAGGTCTAAAATCCTTTATACTTGTTCGAACCTCTTGTATAACAAATGTATATAAATTATCCTTATATTTAAAAATAATACCCATATATATCATAATTTTACTTATTTAATTTTAATATTTATTAGTAGTTTATTTATATTTCTCTATTAAAATCACTATTATGGATAATAACTTCTTCATTTTTCATTTATGTTTTTATTCGGTAGTTTTTCTCCTTTTACATTGATCATGTTTCCGTACTCTAAATATTTCTCATCATTATATAAATATCTTATATCATCATTATATATGTTTGTATTGTAATCCATAAAATATTATAGATAGAAAAATAAATTACATGGTTTTTTTAGAAGGTTTGTCGTACATATGCATGAATGATGTTTCCATTTTTTCAATAGATGGAATAAAAGAAAGGTAAATAAAAATTCACCTTTCCAGAATCATTATTATATCATATAAAGCATATATATATATATATATATTAAATAATTATATCCTTATTATAATCCATTTAAAAATAAAAAGAAAACGAATCACATCGCTTAGTGGAGGAGGTAGACCACACATACGCATGAGCAAAGTTATCATATTCTAGAAGATTGTAAGGTAAGTAGGTAGATTTGATTTTATAATTTTAGAGATATAATTATTTCATTAAAATACTATACATATATTAAATCTATCATTATATTCCCTCATGATATGCATTTAAGGTAAAAAATGCATCGGTTTGCGAGGCAGTATTCCTCCTTACACACGATCGACAGTTTAATTTTCTATTTGATAGAAGAAGTGAATGATATAGGTTATAGTATTAAAATAATAAAATATAAATATATTATATATACTAGTGTATTTATTTTGAAATATTTTATGAATATTTTACGTAGTTAGAAGATGGAATAAAATGAAAACGCATGGTTAAGTAATATACCTCTTCTTCGGACAACCTCATTGGGTTTATACAAAAAGACTTCCTAAAATGGATTCCTAAATTATAAAAGGACATTAAATATTGTTTTGTGATGTAATTAATGTATTTTATATGTGATTTTATGAACCAAAATGGTGTTTATGTGTGGATTAGTGAGGATAGGGGGTGTTATTTTATAATTGGGGGAGAGGCCAGACTTGGAATTTTTGAAAAGACTAAAATATACCCACATATCACACACACAAAATGGATCCAAAATAGAAAATTATTTAACTATAAATTGATAATGTTTATGTATTTCCATAAATAGATGTTTATTATGTTGTTTTAACCCTTATCATTTTAGTTTAACCCAATGGTACCTATTTTAACCTTAACCGCACTAACAAATTTTAACTATTTTTACTATTCATTATGACAAAAAATATGTTTACCTTATTATGTATTATTAATTATTATAATTAAAAATATGGAATCTATTTTATAAAATTCAATTTACAGATGTGACATCATTTAAATTAAAATTTAACTCACAAGTGTGATGAAAATGTGGTTTTCCAATGAAAAATATTTCTTAAGTATAAAATGTTTTTAAACCAAAATTAAATGGAGAATTGAATATAATTAACTAAATTAGGAATAAAAATTATATAATTTAACTAGTTTTATGTTTATAACCATTTAAATTAAAATGTGACTTTTTAAATAATTTAAATGAAAAGGAAATTTGATATAAAAATCATTATTATTCACTATTCATAGAAAAAATAATATTTTAAACAAATTATCAGAAATTCATTATATGATATTTTTAAAAGATGATTTCAGCATAAAATTAGATTTATTATTATAACTATAAAAAATATAAGATGAATGATAACACATTTTGTTGACAATATAATATATATATAAATATTCAATTTATATCAGTAAGTAATAATTATTAAATTATATTATTGTAACAAAAAACATTAGGCGAAAAAACATTTTTTCTGGAAAAAAATTATTTCACTTTGAAATGATTTTAATATTTATTTATATTCAATTGATAACTAATGAGAATATTTTAAACATATGCAATCTATATAAATTTCATAGTCTAGTTATCCATTTTCATACCTTCCAATTTAAGGGATAGGTTATTACTATATAATATATTATTATTCATTTCAACTCACAGTTTCATGTAACACTAGCTATCAAATAGATTAAATGAATTTAAAAATAAATATATCATAAAATTTCAGGGTTTCAAACCTTTTTTCAAGAGTATTTCAATTAAATAAGAATAATTATAGAAAAAATTATATGAATATTTAATGTTGAAGAAATGGAACTGGGGTTCCCAAATAAAATTAGAGTTTAAATGAAACTCATTAAAAATTTAGTCAGTGTGTGCTGTGTCCACAAAAATTAGGGGTAATATTTTCCAATTACAAAAATCTTCCTCAAAAGTGGAATGTTTTATAGAATGATGTTTCTTTCTTGGTGAAGAAACTTAATATTTTCATGGAATGTGATATGTTCTGGAAATAATTTTTCTATCCATTCTAAAACCTTTGAAATATATATCTAAAGAACTCTTAATAATAAAATGGATCCCTAAAATTAGAAAATAACATGTCAAAATATGTGATTTTCAAGGACATAATTTTACACTTCATAGTGAGGGTCAATGGATTTCACCACTCTCCATAAGATTCTTCAAACATGATTGTTTTGATAACTCCCCCAGGTGGATCAATAAGTATAGATCATCAAAATTGGAAAATGTTATCTATTTTGAGATAGGACTATATAATTCTTCAATAGTCCATTATCCTTAAACTTTATTAAATTTAATTTTAATTAAGGTAAATTCAATTATTAACAAAATAAAACATTATATGATGATCTAAAATTAATTATTAAAATGTATAAAAATAGAAATTAATATCTTTATTAATTATATATATGATTATTCGTCATTCCATTATACAATTCTCTAGGAACCAACTCCACAAGGGTCGCATAATTGTTTGTAACTAATTTTTTTAAATTTTATATATAAAATAAACATTTCTCATTGAAATAATACACAAAAGATTTTCCAATATTCTTTCTCATTTTTAATATATATTAATTTTTGTCTTTAAATCTATTATTAATTATAATATTAATTAATAAAATAAAATAATTTTATTAATTTAAATATATGTTATTTGAATAAAAAATAAAAATAGCCTAAAACCACTCTTCTCTAAATCTATCATTTATATATTCCCACATTATATCTAACAAGGAGAAAATGTAGAAGTATTTTAAAAAAAAGAAAAAAAGAGGTATGAAAATTTAAATGGTCACTGAGAAAGAATTTACAATAAATGTAGTATATAAGGAAAATGATAAGTGTTATAACAAAAATATTGAATGAAATAATGAAAATTTAGAAATAAATATTTAAAAATAACATACATATTAAGAAGAATAAGGTGATCTAGATGAAAATTATTTTTTAATTGCTAGTGTTGGATCAATAGTAGCACCAATAAGCAATGTTTGAAATAAGAGGAAGGGGAAGAAGAATTCAAAGTAGAAAAAGAAAAAATAGAAAAATATGAAGTAAGAATATTAGAAATAATAAAATCCATAAACATATTATAATGTGTAGGTAGAATAAAAATAAATAAAATTGGGAATTTTTGAAGAAACATTGAAACACAAAACATTTATATAATAAATAAAAACCTAAAACAACAATAAGAGTTCAAGATAAATTGTAAAATCTGAAAATTATGACCGAATGTGAATATGGGGGAAAAGTGGAGGCAATAGAAAAAGTAGAATCCAATATCTATAAACAAGAAGAAGGTTCTTCAAGATAGTAAAAATACTAAATATAGATAAAAAATTAAATCCAAATATATAATCAATATCACAAGGTAGAATATAAAATTAAAAACAAAATTATGCATAAATGATTAAGTCGTAATACATGATCAAAAGTAAAAGAAGAATTTAAAGTAGAAAAAAATAAATATTAGAAAATATTTGATATAAAAGTAAAATAGGAAATAAAATCAAAGTTCAAAACAATTTTGAAATAAAAAAACATAGTCTATAAGCGTAAGGATAATGAAAATAAAAAACAATTATTAATGTAGCACCAAAATTGGAAATAAAATGTGAAGCTGATCCAAAATCCAAATGTTAGAGGGAGAATCTCAAAAGGAGGATTATAAGTTGATTGAAAAAATATTATTTGTATATATCAATAAAATAATGAACATATAAAAAATAAAGAAAGTATACAAATAACATCATGTAAAAGGAAAAGACATCAAGTTTTATAAAGGTAAATGAATAAGGGATAACCTTATTTAGAAGTCAATATATAATATAGAAGAAAGAGGATAGATTATATGTCAGGAGTAGGAGTAAATAGAAAATCAAGAAGTCTCAAAAGTAAAATAAAAAATAGAAGAAAAATTTAAAAAATAATTCCATTTGAAAATAACTTTAAAAATAAAAAAATTAAATTTAATAAAAAATAAAATAAAAAATAAGTAAAAGTATAGTCTAGAAGAAAAAAATCCAAAATCGTGAAGCAAAAGAAGGATCAATAAGTATAAAGAAAAAAAAAGAGAAAATGGGAAAAAAATTAAAACAATGGTTGTATTTGGAAGCATCAGATAAAATAACAATAAATATAAGTTTAACTAGAAGTCAATTTATAACCTTCTAGAAAAGGTGAAATCCATGTGAAAAATTCATAAGAAATAGAAATAAAAGTTATGTGAGAAACAAATGTTAAAAGTAAAAAATCATAATTAATAACATAACTCAAGTATAAACATAGGATAAATCAAAAGAAGTAAAATAAAAAGTAATAACATAGGAGCTCAAAGTTAGAATCTATATATGCAAGTGGATGCGTATGAGAAAAATAATTGAAAAAACATATATTGAATAAAATTATTAACAATAATTTGTAATAAAATTTGAAATAAATAAAAAAGAAAAAAATACAAAATCTAAAAAAATCATATGAAGAAAATGTAATAATCCGAAATTAGTAGTTCAATATGAGCTAGGTAAGAAGGTATAAGTATTAGTTGAATCTTAAGTATAGGTATAATATAGAAACTAGAGTCATAAAAGAAGTCAAAATTGATGATAGGGAAGAAGTGATTGTAGATGGAGAAGAAAACATAGATGGTTAATCAAAAATTATAAAGATAAGTCATAAATATTATTATACAAGTTGTAAACCTAATCCTAAGGAAATGAAGTTAAAGTATATGTCATAAGGATTACCTAGAAATAGATGAAAATGAAAAATAGTAAAATCATAGAAAATGATATTATATTATAATAAACCAATTAGATGATGATTGATGAATAATTTTTCCTCTGTAGCAATAGATTTTCCATCAATCTTACATAAATTAAAATCATAATATAGGTCTTTTATTATAAAATAACTCTTCAAACTTATATTTTAAGGAATTTTAAGTCCAATAAATCATTTTTTTCATTGTTTCTGACCACATTACATGATTTTAAACTTTTTAATTAATTTAATTGAATGAAAAAATAGAAAATGAATAAAATATTGTAAATAGAAAGAGGATTATCACATATTATTTATAATTAATTCAATCAATTAACGAATTACCTTGTGTGAATTATTTCTTGATTGATGGATCTGAAAAAATATTCATTGTACCTTTATATCCTTATTAGAATAAAAAATATATTTCCTATTGTATTTATCTACACATGTGCCACAAACATATGAACATCATTGTAGGAATTGCTGGGTACTCGCATGGAAGATCCCAACACTTGAGTCATTCACTTTTTTATTTCCATGAGATTCACTTCCAAAGTATTCTCCTTGATCTCTCTAGACTCAAGAGTGGATTTTGGTGGAATATTTCTCTTCATTCATGCCAGTGTTCTTGGAGAGGGAGATCTATAGTGATTGAGAGGATTCTCTCCAGCCGTTATTGTGAAAAAAACAAATGAATTGGCTCTCATGAAAAATATTATAATTGGGTTTAATTAATGCAAGGGTTTAGAAGTAAGTATGTTCACAAGTATCCTTTAATATTTATTTAATGCCTTTTGGAACCCTATGTATAAAATAATAATAATAATGTTTTTTTCTAGGATATTCTATTAACATTATAATTAAATTAAATATTATCTAATCAAATAATAGTCAATATATATTATTTCTCACCGGAAAAAAACTCAGTTCTCCATTCCTCTATAATATTTATTGTGCCTTTAATAATAACTATTAATTTAATAAATAAACATCACTACATTATTCACTAATAAATAAATAAATATAATATTCATTAAATAGAAAATAAATATTTATTAAATATTATTCTCACTTAGTATTCTCTCAAATAAATCGTGAGAGAATATGTACTATCAAGCATACCTGAATAATTATAAAAACATGTGTGGGAATAAAATTTATTCAATTTTTTAGATAATAAATAATAATATATTATTTGACTGAGATTCTAGATACACATAGAGTGTGACCCTCTAGGCCTCTTTCTATGTGGCATTAGGAGAGACAACCTAAAGTCTATGGTTAGCCTCTAGAAATAGGATAAGAAAACCATGGAGAGATATTTTAATGCCTCAATTACAAAATACCTCATACGATCGCTTACTATGTAATATAATCCATATATCATGATATTTATAAACAATAATGTTGCACACTGGTGTCATCCACCTATGTGATTAGTGTCTCTTTCTTTGAATTTTTGGAAATAAAACCCGCCTATAGAGGACCATATCCATGGAATTATTTAGGCTATATAATTTCAATAAAAGGGACTAAGATATGAACTTTCATTAAATAATATAAGGGTTAAATTCTTTCTCTCATTATTCATTAATGTAATATTACTCAAGATAAACCATACACATCCTACCTTATTGCGAACATATGTTGGCACTATTTCATCAATAAATCAGAGTATGAAACTCATAATAATTATTAATAATATTATTAAAGTCTATGTATCAATGCACATATTCTTAGATAGGAAAATATAATGATATATACAAACATGGATTTCCTATTGGCATGTCTTGTCCTCATAATATCCTACAATGGATATTACCATAAGCGTACACCATGAGAAGTTGACTCAAAGTCCTCTGAGTCTCCAACCATGATATCCTGTATCATTTGTGTCTATCAAATTATATCTCCAAGTTATATAACATATATTTAGGAATAGTATCATAGCACTTACAAGTTCTCATCATAGTAGGAAACTGCTATGACCTTTTAGTGTAAAAAATACTCTTAGAAAATTATCTCATACTATGTTACACAGAGAAAAATCATGATGTGATAACAGGTTTGTTCATATTAAAAAATATGAATACATGTTATCATAAAGTACAAAAAAATTTGTTCTAGGGAACCAACTCCAACACAATACCACTTTCACTAGAGGAATCTACTAAAACCTTCAGTTCGCTAGATCTCACATGATTCTCAAGATTCTACTATGATAATCCTTTATTTAAGGGGTCCTCCACATTAACTTTTTTGTTTACTCTTATTATTGAAACTTCACCCATTTGATAAAAGTACCTTCAAAGGTGATATTCTCAGAGTATATTCTTTGTCTGTTTGTGTGTCCTTGTATATTTTTCAAGATCCACTACTGTAGTATTATCATAATGCAATGTTATAGGGTCTTTAATTATATGTACCACATCAAGCTCCTGGAAAATGTTTTTTGTCCAAACGACATCCTTGGATGAATTAGAAGTAGCTATATACTTGGACTACTCTTTAGAACTAGGGAAAATTGGCTAATTTGAACTCTTCCAGCTCACATCTCATCCATTAATACAAATAAAATATCCTAACAACAACTTTAAATAATCATGATCTGTCAGAAAACTAGCATCAATATAACCTATGATGACCATATCCCCATATCCTTTATACACAAGAAATATATCCATATTTCTTCTCATATACTTAAGGATAACATTAACATCAGACCAATATTATTCTCCATGATCTTCTTGAAATCTTCCTACCATGATCAATACATAGGAAACATCTTATCTAGTATATAATTTGACATACATTATTGTTCCTATTACTAAAGTGTATGGGATCATACTCCTTCTCTCATTCACTTGTTTTATTTGAGGGCACCAATTCATAGAAATGTTTAAACCATGTGACACTAGAAATAATCCCTTCTTGGATTATTCGATACTCAATATCTTTATTTTATAGTCAAGTTATATACTTTCACTCAGTCCAAGTAGCCTCTAGGATCTATCAAGAATGATCTTGATCCCTAGAATATTGGTATCTTCTCATAAGTCATTTATAGAGAATCATTTTTTAACTAGTCCTTAACAGACTATAGGACTGGTATTTCATTTCCAATATATGATATTTAACTAAGATATACTACTTGGATAATGACTACATTTACACTAAACCTCTTTTAAACACACGTATCATATTCGTTCATTATTAAAACAAATTATATTATAGATTCATTGAATTAAATATTCCCTAACCTGGGTGATTACTTAAATCCATAAATGAATCTCTTCAACTTCAAAATCCTTTTGGTATCACTTAGAGCCAAAAAAACATTCGGTTATGTCATATATAAATCATTCTAATAGTTACCATTAAGGGATGCTATTTTTAAATCCATCTTTCAAATCTCATAGTCATGGTAAACCACTATAGCAAGTAGAATTCTGATGGACATAAACATATAAACTGGTGAAAAGGATTCATTGTAGTCAATTAGTTGACGCTTTTTAAACCATTTATCTAACAAACTTACTTTATATGTATTTACTTTACCTTCCATGTATAGTTTTTCCTTGTATACCCATTTAAACACTAAACACATTAAGTGAAGATGCACATCAACCAGAACCCAAACACAGTTCCGATACATGGAATAAATTTTTGAATACCTGTTTTCTTGACATCTTGAATCATCTGATCTCTCTAATTCCTCTTTGTAGGAGAGAGGTTCATTATTGTCAACCAATAACGAATCCCCCTACTCGGTAACTAGAAAAAATATCTCTCAAGTTCTCATACCTCTCTTGTGATCCTATATAGTACTTGTGTTTTAGGAACCACTTATTCCACAAGGACATGTGGAACTTATTACTATACCATATATTGTGTATAATGAACAAAAAATTCATCGAATTCAATCTTTCTCACACCATATTTTTTGAGGATGTGCTCCCTCTCAAGAAAGATAGATTCTCTAGTGATTGTCACTTTCTCTTCAGGGGGTTGTACAGTTTTCATCTTTTTGTTTCTATGGGAAACCCTATAAATATACACTTTGTGCCCTAGGGTGCTAGTTTGTTTCTTGAGAAGGACATAAAAAACTATTCACAACCCCATACATGTGTATGGAACAAATTGGTTTTCATTCAACTCCATAACTCAAAGCGAATTACATTTCCTTATTTAGTTTTTACTCAGTTTAATGTTTTTTTCGTAATTTGAAATGTATATCCCCAAAAGGATAATAGAAAATCTACATGAGTGATTATGAACCGTACAATGTCTAAAAGGTATAATTGCTCCTTTCACTAAACCAATTACACTATGTTGTTTAAGGTGGAGTGAGTTGAGATAGAATCCCAAAATCTTGCAGAAAGTTGATAAACTACTGGTTAATATATTTACCACCACAACCCGATTGATGCATCATTATCTTCTTTCCATATTTATTCTCTATATCATTATTTATTTTTTCTAATTAATCAAAGGAATCAAACTTATAGATCATCAAGTAGATACAACCATATCAACTCAAGTCATTTGTAAATATTATTAAGAATGATTACACACCTATAACTTCTAATGGAAATGGTCCACACATATTAGTGTGTACCAATCCAAGAAGCCCTATGAACCATTCCACCAGTACACAAAATAGAGTTTTAGTAATTTTTCCTTGCGAACAAGAATGACATATTTCAGGTGGTTTTACCTTAGATGAGTCTAAATAACCATCTTGAAAAAGAATTGTAAAACTCTTATCATTTACATGACCAATACGGTGATTCCATAACTAGGTGAACATGACTCATTATAAATTGTCAATACTTTGTTTTCATAATCCAATACATAAAGGCTATTATTTAAATGTTCAATACCATAAAATATGTTTTCTACAAAATAAATAACTTTTATTTCAAAAGTTGAATATAAAACAATCTGCATCCAAGAATGATATAGAAATAATGTTATTGGTAATCATTGGTACATAATAACAATATTTTAAAAACAAAATCATTCTTGTTGGAAAATAATGGTGGAATTCACCAATGTCTATAGAATCTGACCTCATATCAATGATAGCATGCAAGTCCAACTCTCCTATAAAAATATTTTGAAAAATATTTTTTTCCTGAAATTGGATACAATTGTGAGCACGATAAGATGTATCTAATACCCAATGATTATAAATGTAAAGATTACACTCAATAACGAACACACATTTAGTTTCCCCTTGCTTCTGGGTGAAGTTATATTTTTAGTGACCTTTATTACCACATGAAAACCAAACCTCCTCATATTCCTTGCCCTTCCTCCAGATCTTACTCTTATTTTATAGACGATTCTTGGGAGATTTATACTTTTTATGAGTCATTGGCCCCTTATACTTATTCATTCTTTTCTTATCCACCATAAGGACCTTGTATTTATCATTCCCCATGACATTATCCTCTTGTAGAATCAATGTATGATGTTTTGAAAGACTCTTCTCATTATTTTTCATATTTAAATTAACAATAAAACTCGATAAGGTCTTGGTAAGTGAGGAATGTATTATATATTTTTGAAAATCATATAGGAATTTAATCCATAAGATGTCTAACCATTCAATGTATCCAATAAATTTTACTACATGAGGTCCAGTTGGTAATGAATCTCTATGATTAGTTTTAAAAAAAGAGTTTGAGATCTCTTATCTCTATTGTCTCCCCTTCTCTTGATAGAGATCCAGAAGGTGAGACATTGTTCTATATGTATCAATGTCCTCAAGTTCCATAAAAATATCATTTCTCATGGATGATAACATTAAACACTAAAAATATATAGAATTATCCAAATGTTTCACATAGATAGAAAAATATTCCTTATTAGTATCATTTCTTGGAATTTCGGGAATATGTTCCTCCACCACATATAATTTCCGTTCATGGAGAAGGATAATTCATAAACTCCTTTACCATTCTTGGAATTTTTTTTCTATGATAAGGTTATAGTTCTCAGTTATGGATCATAGTGATATGTTTGATGTCATTTTTATTGTTGTTTCTACATGTAATATGAGCAGATATTTATTAATTTATCTAAAAAAATTTAGACAAATAAATAAATATTATATTCATTAATCTCCCAATATTTTATCAAAACAAAATATCCCACACCATTGGTTTTATAATATCTTATTTATTGTACATTCTAGTGGAAATGGTACATATTTACCTTCTTATTACCTCACCATTGGATGTTCAAGAAACATGAATGTTTTTAGGTAGGAAGTCTAAATTCGAACAATATTAACTCAAAGTTCCATGATATATTGAGTGGAATACACAATCCAAAAATCCTTAAATTGGATTTACATAACCCTTTCCTCTCAGTTACACTAAGTCCTACTTTGGTAGTCATCCCTTGAAGTGAAGTAAGTTATGTCAACCCAAAACTTCATGTTAGAATTCCCCGATAATTGAAATCACCCCAACTCTTGTTGATTAAAAACTTTGTAATATGGTTCAATTTTAACTGATGTAGTGAATGGATTTAAAAAATTAATATAAAATTGAAATATTTTGATCTTTTTTGCATAAATTTTTAATTATTATATTTATCACATGCTTGTTAATATTAAATAGATTTACTTATGGGATTAACCATGTCTTATGTAATATTTACGCATAAAAATAATCTATTTTACTTTTGTCTTGCATTCCTTTAATTCATTAATTCATGTGACTGTAAAAAACATTCATAATGAAAGAACCACGAAACATGAAAAATATTAGTTAATAAAGTGGTATGATCATGATTTTTTACTAATGGTTATTTTATCTATCGGTAGATTAACTAACCATAGACAAAGGTTAAAAACACCTTGAACCAATTAAGGTTCATGTCACATATTATTTACCTATCCACCTATGTATCTCTCTTGGATTGGTTTTGCCTCAACACCAAATTTGAAAAACCTCTACTAGATTGAAATATTCATCCATTTTATATTATTTTACTCACATGTAGGTGAGGGGAAAAGGGATTACATAAATGATAACATGGGCATGAAGGACCTTACATAATGGAATGAGAGAATGCATGTCGGCCAAAGATTTAAATTAATAACAAATTAAATGGAACCAATGACATCAAAAGGTATAGTTTATGCTCATGATAATTCACATGCAATGAATTATGAATTCAATAAAACTGGAATTCAATTATTAATTGGAATAAGTGATTTTTCTATAACATGTTATTCTTCAATGAACGTAGAGTAATAACTATAATAGAAATCATACATGATATTGATAATTTATTCCTAGTGTATTGATTTGTTGCACCCGTGTTTAATAAATGTACCACCTATGTTTAATAACTAGTGTTCAATACACGAGGAATTATACTACTTACTCGCGTGAAATATGACATACATGACTTATCATGAACTTTCATAAAATGTACTATCAACTTAATGATTACATGAATTATATTATTTTTCTATAACATGTTATGATTCAATAAATGTAGAGTAATAACTGTAATAAAAATTAAACAAGATATTCAGATCTCAATATTATCCAGAAACTATCTCCCTATATATATATATATATTAAAACCCATCACATGGAGTGTCTTATCAAATTAATGACCACACACAATCAAATTTAAATAAGGTTTACACAGTATAATAAATAAATTTTAATTTTTTATAATTTGGTATAAGTACATGGTGGGTATAGAAAAGATACAGGACACATACGTCTCTCACCAATATCCAAGGAACTTGCCTAGCGGCTCAGTATGTAAACCATACCTCTCAGAAATTGGGGTACACGACATATACAATGGGATACATGATGTGTGGTCTGCGAGTTACATAGACACTAGTCAGGTAGGCTGTGTATGAAAATACGTATCCCATTTATAACATAAAGTACTGCACTCAGTTTACATGTGATACACAATGTGTACTCTGACTGACCATGCAGAAGGCTTCCCTGGTCAACACATAGTTTAAAAAAATAAATGCACCACCTATGTTCAATTCACATGCTTTGAATTATTTCTGAATTAATTCCTTGTGTATTGAACACTAGTGCATGACATGTAACTCTAGTTATATGTTGTGTACACTAGTGTTATACATCTAGAATCCTCATCACCTCAGGATTAGTTCTTTGATTTTATCTCTTTCACAAAAATTAATCAATTTTATTAGATCCATGAGAAACAAATGAGGAAGAATAATGTGTTAAAATTTGGTTAAAAGAATTATTACAATTGAATTGATAAAAATTTAAATCAGTAAATTATCTTTAAATAATTATAAATAATCATGTTATCCCTTTGATATCACTTTATTGTTTTGGGCATAGCATAATCGTGAGATAGGTCGTGCCCAACTTTTCTTTTTTTCATGATCGATGATCAATTAGAGATCTACATGATGATAAAGGTTGTGATCAATGTAAGTGAGTCAAAGAATGTAGTCAATTGATAAAACATCAAAACCATATATACGATCATAACATATTATTTATAATTAATTTTATCAATTAAACATTTATCGTGCATGAATTCATTCTTTACTAATGGAACTGAAAAGAAATCTATTTTTCACTATCATTTCATTATAGGAATCAGAAGAAGATTCCCTCTAGCCGTGCTCCACATGTGTTCCAAAAATCTCTTAATATCATAGTATAAATATATGGGTTCTAGAACAATAGATCCTAATTCTTGTGTTGTTATCTTTTTATCTCCATGAGAATTGATTCCAAATAATTATCCATAATGTCTCTATACTTGATAGTGGATGGTGGGGTAAGACATATCTCCATTATTAGAAGTGTTCTTGGAGAGGGATCCCTTTGGGGTTTGAGAGGATTCTCTTCGACAATTGTTGTGCACAAAAAATGAATTGGATCTCTAGAAAAATAATATAATTGGGTTTAAATACCACTAGGGGTTATAAATATATATTTTCTCAAGTTATGTTTAATTGTTTTAATACATTGAGGAACCCCATGTCTAAAATAATAATAAAATATTTATTTCCTTGACATGTTCTTAAATTAAGAATTAAATTTAATATTATTTAATAATCTAGTATTTAATAATTATTACTTATCACTCGACCTAAAACTTGGTATGTTATTCCTCCATAACATTTATTAGGACTTGAATAATAACTATTTATTTAATAAATAAATATCATAACATCATTATCCAATAAATAAATAAATCTTATATTTACTAAATTAAAAATAAATATTTATTAGATATTTCACTCACTTAATATTCACTCAAATAACTGGTGATAGTTTATATGCGATCAATAATAAATGAATTATTATTAAACCACATGTTGGAATAATATTTATTCAACTTTTTAAATAATAAGTAATAATATATTATTAAATGAGATTCTAGATACATTTAGTGTGTGACCCTCTAGGCCTATTTCTCAATGGCATTAGGCAAAGTGGCCTAATGTTCAAGGTAAAAATATAAAAACATGAAAAGGGACCCATAGAGAAAAAATTTAATGTCACAATAACATAATAAATCATAAATACACTTACTGTGTAATATAATTCCTTTATCAAGATATCTCTAATCAAGTAGGTTTCTCATTGGTGTAATCAACCTATCTGCTCGATGTCTCTTTCTCTGACTTTATGGAAATAAAACTTTCCAATAGAAAACCATGTACATGGATTTATTTATTCTATAACTAGTGTTTGAGATATTAGCTTCCATTATATAATAGAGGGGAAAATCCATTCTCTCATTATTCATTAACTTATTATTACTCGTGACACATCTAACATATCATACCTCACTGCGAACAAATGTCATCACAATTTTCATTAATACATCAAAATAAGTGTCTCAGAATACTCATTAATGCTAATCATAGAGTATAATGATCAATACACATGTATGAAGATAATAACATCCAATGACACAAATAAATATGGATTTCCTAACTGCGGGTCTCGTTCTCATAATATCCTACACTGGATATTACCAAGGGCATAAACCATGATAAGGTGCGTCAATGACCTATGAGTCTCCACGCCTGATAGTATATATCATTTTTTTCCATAAAATGATATCATCCAAATATATAACATATATTTAAAAATATTTTCATAGCACTTATAGGTTCAAATAGTAACGGGAAACTACTATAACCTTTTAGTGTGACAACTACTATTAGGTCATTATCACATACTATGTCACATAGAGAATAATCCTGATGTGATAAGAAGATTTTTAATATTCAAAACTACGAATACAAGTTATAATAACATATAAAACATTTGGTTTCAGTGAACCAACTACAATAGACTCCCACTTGCACTACAACCAACTACTATTGACCTCAAGTCTGTTAGCTCTCACATGATAATAATTCTTCATCTAAGATATAAATTTAGTTAAGGGGTTTACCAGGTTCTCTTTAGTAGGTAATCTTTTTACTAAAACTTCAACCCTTTTAAAAAATACCTCATGATGTAATATTTCTGGAGTTAATTCTTTGTCTGTCAGTGTGACGTTGGCTCTTTTTCAAGAGTTACTGCTGTAGTATTATCACAATACAATGTGACAGCTTATTTACTACTATGTATCATATCAAGATATGGGAAAAAAATTTCATATCCAAATGGATTCCATGACAACATAAAAGCCTTTATATACTCATATGTCACTGTAGAATCAGTGAAAACTAGCTGCTTTGAACTCTTCTATCTCATAGATCATCCATTAAGATAAAAACATATCATTACTACATATTAAGATCATTCTGATCTATCTAAAAATGAGCATCAGTATAACCCCTGATGACCATATCATCATCTTCTCCATACACCTATAACATATCCTTTATTATTGTTAGATACACAAGGTTAACCTTAATAATATACCAATTATTTTATCCTATATCTTCTTGATATCTTCCTACCATGCTCAATGCATAGGCAACATCAAGTCTAGAACATAACATAGAATACATTATTTATCCTATCTCTGAAGCGTATGGGATTATACTCATTCTATCTTTCTCTTGTTGTGTCTGAGGACACATTTTCTTAATAAGATGTAAACTTTTTGACACTATAACCAATCCCCTCTTGTATTTTTCCATACTAAATCTCATTAGTATCTGGTCAATGTAGGTATTTTGACATACTACAACTAGACTCTTGGAAAATGATATTGATATCTAGAATATAGGATGACTCACCTAAGACTTTCATGGAGAAACATTTCTTTAACTATTCCTTAATAGAATGTAATTCTGGTATGTTGTTTCTAATAAGTAAAATTTCATTAACATAAACTTCTAGGATAATGACTAAATTTCCACTAAACCTCTTGTAAACACATGTATCATATTCATTATCAAAGAAAAAAAAATTATTTTATAGCTCCATCGATTAAAATGTTCCACGAACTTGATGCTTACTTCAATCAATAAATGGATCTCAAAAACTTGGGAATCCTTTTGGTATCACCTGGAGTCACAAACCCTTCTAGTTGTGTAATATTAACATGTTCCTGAAGTCTCCCATTATGAAATGTAGTTTTGAAATCAATATTCCAAATCTGATATTCATGGTAATCTACTATAGCAAGTAGAATTATTATGGACTTAAACATTGAAACTAGTTAGTCAATACCTTAATGCTGTTTAAACCCTTAAAACACCAGAATTTCTTTATAGGTATTTAAATTACCTTTTATGTCCATTTTTATCTTTAATACCCATTTTCACCCTATACACTTCACATGAAATGGAATATCTACCAGAACCCAAACATTGTTCTAATAGTTGGTATCCATTTTATAATTCATGGCTTCTTTCCATATTGTAGCTTCTGAGCTCCATATGGTCTGTTTTTAGGATAAAGGATCATTATTGTCAACAAATAATGAGTCACCATCCTTGATGACTAGAAAACCCTATCTATCTGGTTCTCTTACCTCTCATGTTCTCCTATAGAGTGCTTGTGTTTCAAGAACTACTTATTCCATGGGATCTTTTGGAACCTATTCCTATACCAACTATTGTATATCTTGAGCATCAACTTCGTCAATTTCAATCATAATCCCACCATAATTTTTTATGATGAACCATCTCTTATGAAAATTTACTTGTCTACCAATAATAACTTTCTTATATGGGGGGTTGTAATGGTATATCCCTTCATTTCTTTAGTATACCCTATATGGAGACACATTTTCCTTAGGGTGATAGTTTGTTTCCTAAAGAGGCCTTAAAAACTTCTCATAACCTCATACAAGTGTATATGAAAAAACAGGTTTCCTTCCACTCTATAAATCAAAGGAAATTTGACTTTCAACTTTATTTGGTAATGAATTTAATTTGTATGCTTTAATTTTTAATATATATCCACAAATGGATAATGAAAGATCTGTATGACTAATTTTTGACCTTAGCATGTCTATCAAGGTATAATTCCTCCTTTCACTTACACTATTCCACTGTGGTGTGTATGGTGGAGTGAGTTGAGATAGAATCCTAAAATCCCATAGATTTTTGATAAACTAATAGTTAAGATATTTTCCACTTAAATACTATCAAAGATTCTTTGTCTTATTTTAATGTTTATTCTCTACTTCATTGTTGAATTCCTTAAATTTCTCAAAGGACTAGGTCTTATTCCCCATCAACAAGACATAACCATATTTACTCAAGTCATCTGCAAAATTTATGAAGTAATAATACCCACCTCTAGCTTCTAATAGAAATGTTCAACACACAACAATGTAAACCAAACCTAGAAGCTTTGTTTCCCTTTCACCCAATCCATAAAATTTAGGTTTTTTCATTTTTACTTGTAAACAACCATGACATATTTCAAGTGGATTTTTATCAAACATGTCTATATAACCATCTTGATACAGATATGTTAAATGCTTCTAATTTACATGACCATGATGGCGATTCCATAACTCGGCGTTATATGAGTTGTATGAACATGATCCATTATCAATTTTCAATACATGGTTTTCATAATTTAATACATAAAGACTGATATTTAAATGTTCCATACCATAACATATGTTGTCTTTATAAAAGAATAAAATTGTATTTCTAAGCATGAATAACAACTCATCTGAATCTATGAATGATACCAAAATAATTTTCTTTTTAACCATTGGTACATAATAAAAATATTATAAAAGCAAAATAATTATCATTTATAATGAAAGTTGGTAGTCTCTAATGGCAAGATCAGCCATCCTGACACCATTTCCAGCTCATAGATCCACCTCTCCACTAGAAATATTTAGAAATATACTTGGTTCCTATATTATGATATAGTTGTGAGAACAAAAATATATATCTAATACCCAATTCATAGAAATTGAAATATTACAGTCAATAACGAACACACCAATAGCTTCCCTTTACTTATGGGTGTAGTTCTTCTTCTAGTGGGAATTCATGCCACTTGAAAAACATAAAACCTCATTTTACCTCCATATGGGTCTTACTATTCTTAGAAGGAAGGTTCTTAAGAGATTTATACTTTCAATGAGTCTTGGTTCTCTTTTTTATTATTCTTAATTTTTTTATTCACTATAAGGATCGTGGTATTATCATGCCCCATGTCTTTGTCCACTTGGAGAATAAAAGTATAAGGTTATAAAAGACTCTTATCATTATTTTTAATCTTGTTATTAATAATAAAATAAGATAAGGTTTTGGTAGCGGGGAATGTTTGAGATCTGTATGCAGATCATCTAGGAATTTAACCCCTATGATTTATATGTGTTAAATATAGCCAACAATAATGACTACATGAGGCCTAGGTAGAATAGAATTTCTAAGAATAGTTCTAAAAAAAGAATTGGAGATATCATATATCTATTGTCTCACCTTCTCCTGATATATATATTAATGGTGATATATCGTGCTATATGCATCCATATCATCATGTTACTTCAAAATCTTATTGGTCTTAGACGATAGCATGAAACACTGAACATCTGTAGCATCGTCCAAATGTTTCTCACAGATAGAAAACTCTTCCCGACTAGACTCATTTCCAGTCACTTTATGAATTGGTTCTTTTATCACATAAAATCCCATTTCATGGATAAGGATAATGTGTAATCACCATTGACATTGTTGAAAATTTGTGCTGGTGAGAAGGTTATCCATCTAATGTATGGATCGTAGTGATATGTTTGATGTCATTTTTATATTTGTTTCTACAAGTAAGATGAGAAGAAATTTAGTACCTTATCTATTAAAATTTAGACAAATAAATAAATATTATATTTATTAATCTCCCACAATTTTATCGAAACCCAATACCACTGACCATTAGCTTTGAAATATCCTGTATCATTGAAATTCTAGTATCAAGGATATGTATCCCACTTCTCATTACCTCAACATTGGTTGTTCAAGAGACATGAATAGTTTTAGGTACCCATTCCAAATTCCAACTATATTAACTCACAGTTCCATGATATGTTGAGTGGATGCCCCAATCATGAAATCCTTAAATTGGATTTCCTCAACCATTGCCTCTCAGATACACAAAGTCATGCTTTAGAAGTCAAAACATGATGTGAACTAAGATAATTCAACCTAAATCATCATGTTAGAAATCCATGATTATTGAAATCACACCAACTTTGGATGGTCAATCAAATTGTAATATGATAATATTTTAACCAAATTAGTGGAAGGATATTCCAACATAATATATAATATAGGTATTTTATCTTTTATTCATAAATTTCTAATTATTATCATTACCACATTATAGTGAATAATATGTAGATTTTAATAAGTTTTAAACCATGTTTAAGATAATATTTATCCATAATCCAATTTATTTTAGTTCTATATTACATGCATGTTAATTCAATAATTCATGTGATCGCGATAAAAAATAAATAATGAAAAAATCATGCATATTTATAGAAATAAAATAATAAAGTGGTATGATCATGATCTTTTACTAAGGGATATTTTATCTAGTAGTTGATAAACTAACCATTGATGTAGGGAAAAATTCCATAATCAAATTATGGATTGTGTTACAGCATTCCACCTATCTTCCTATGTATATCTCTTGAAATAGTTTCACCTAGTCTCTAAACACGAACCACCTCCACTATCTTGGGACCTCCATACATTACATATGATTTTACTCACATGCATGTGAGGGGAAATGGTTTATATAAAAGAAAACATGGGCCTGCATGGCCTTACATAATGAGATGAGAGAAGGCACACATGCAAAAAAATTAATTTAATAATAAATTAAATGGAACCAATCACATATAAAGGTATTATCTATTCTCATGATCATCCATATTCAAGAAATTAAAATTTTAATAAAACTAGAATTCAATTATTAATCGTAATTATATAATATAAATCTCCCTCGAATCAATTAATTATCTTCATTACATAATCAACTCTTTTATCTTAATTCTAATCCAATCTTCCTTGAGATTCACACCCATCAATTATTTTTAATAAATTATATAAATTTATTCAAAATTAAATTTGTACATAATTGTACCTTGGAGGAAATATGGTGAATACTTATCCAACTCTACCCAAAATGTATTAAACTCATATACTATTTACTCTTGTGACATATGGAATACATGAATTATCATGTTCTTTCTTAACATGTACTATCAACTTAATGATTACAAGATTTAGAAAATTTTTCTATAACATGTTATGCATCAATACACATTTAGTAATAAATGTAAAACGAATCATACATGATATACAAAAATGAACATTATAAATAAATTAACTAAAAACACACACACATAGAGATGTATAAATATAAATATAAATATAAATATATTAAAACTCATCACATGGTGTGTCTTATCAACTTAATGAGCACACACAAGCACCCGTTGATAAGACTTACCAAATATAATAAATTAATATTAATTCTTTGTAATTTGGAATAAGTAAATGATGTGTACAGGAGAGCTATGTGGTGTGTATGTCTATCATCATATATATGAGGCACACACCTAGGGGATCAGTGTGTAAAATGTGCCTATGAGAAATTGGAGTACACATGATGTACAATTCAATACATGATGGGTGGTCTCTGATTTATACTGTCTCTAGTAAGGTAGTCCATGTATGAAAATACATAGCCCATCTATGACTTATTGGACTACACACCATGTAAATGGGATACACAGTGTAAACTCCTATTAATATTATTTCAGGCTAGCCCGATCAATACATGGTTTAGGAAATTAAATACAAAACATGTATTCAATTCATAAGGTTTGAATTATTTTTGAATTGATTCTTGGTGTATTGAACACGAGTACATAGCGTGTAAATCTGGTTATATGGAATGTACTCTTGTATTTTCTATCTAGAGTCCTCGGAAAATCTATATGAGTTCTTCGATTTTATTTTTTTCATAAAATTTATTGATTTGATTAGATCTATGAGAAATTAATGAGGAAGAATTAGATCTCTCAATCATGTTTAAATAATGATTAAACATGAAATGAAAAAAATAAAAATATGTAATTCTATCATTGATCTTTAAATAATTATTAATAATTATGTGATACCTTAGATGCCACTTGAAGGTTTTGGGAGTAGTGAAAGCATATGATTGGTCATACCTAACTTTTATTTTTTCATGATCGCTGATCAATCATATTTCTACATGAAAAAAACTCTATGATCAACAGAATTGAATCAATGAAAATAGATAATGGTAAAATGCCACGACTAGAGAGAGGATCATCACATATTATTTATAATTAATTTAATAAATTAAATAATTACCTTTCATGAATTATTTATTCTTTGATAGATCTAACAATAGATCTACATTTTACTATTATTGTGTTATAGTAATCAAAAAAATATTCCCAATAGTAGTGATCCACACATGTTCCAAAAATCTATGAACATAATTATTGAAATCTCAATATTCTAGCATGGTAGATCCAACCGTTTGTCTCGTTTGATTTTTATTTCCCCGAGAATCACTTTCAAATAATTCTCTTGGATATCTCTAGACCCGAGTATGGATGCAGGGGGAAAATCTCCCTCCATTCTTGGGATCATTCTTGGAGAGGGATCTCTCAAGGGATTGATAGGATTATCTTTTCCCATCATTGTGCATAAGAAAAATGAATTAGATCATTGGAAAAATAATATTACTGAGTTTAAATAGCACTAGGGTTTGTAAATAAATATTTTCAAATGTTTCTCTTAATATTTTTTTAATCCCTTGGAGTAATCGATATCTAAAATAATAATAATAATATTATTTCCTTGACATGAGATTTACGTGAGATTAAATTAAATATTATTTAATCAAATAGTATTTAATATATATTATTCATCACCATACCTAAAAACTGGTTTTGTATTTCTATATAATATTTATCAGGTCTTGAATAATGAATATATATTTAGTAAATAAATATCACTAGATTATTCTCTAATAAATAAATAAATATGATATTCATTAAACAGTAATTGAATATTTAATAAATATTCAGCTCACATAATATTCTATTGAATAACTGGTTATAGAATAGATGTGATCAAGTACTCATGAATAATTATTGAAACACATTCGATAATATTATTTATTCAAATTGTTAAATAATAAATAATAATATATTGTTTAGTAGAGATTCTAGATTCACTTAGTGTGTGACCATCTAACACTCTTTCTTTATGGTATTAGGCAAAGCATCCTAAATCCCATGGTTAGAGTCTAACAACACGTCAAGTCACCCATAGAGAAATAATTTAATACTAGAACCACGTAATACCTCATATGGATGCTTACTATGTAATATTATCCCTTTATCATGATATATTTAATCAAGTAGGCTGCATAATGGTGTCATCATCCTATGTGCTCAATATCTTATTCTTTGAATTTCCAGAAATAGAATATGTATATAGAACACCATGTCCATGGGTTTATTTATGCTAGATCATTTCAATCAAGGTGTATGAGATATAAACTTATGTTAAAGAACAGTAGGGAAAAATATTTTGTCACATTATTCATTAATGTAATATTACTCATGATGAACCCAACATATCCAACCTCATTACAAACATATGTTGTCCTTGTTATCATCAATACATCAAAGTACGCAACTCATAATACTCATTAATAAAAATATTAAATTTTAATGTTCAATACACATGACCATAGATAGGACCATCCAATGACATATATAAATGTGGACTTTCTAATGGAAGCTCTTGTTATAATATAATTAAATGGATATTACCAATGTAATAAACCATGAGAATGTGCCTCAATGTCTTATAAACCTCCACCCTTGATAGATTGTATCATTTGTGCCCCTAAAATGATATCATCCAGATATATAACATATCTTTATGAATTGTTTCATAGAACATACAAGTTCTCATCATAGTGGGAAACTTCTATGACCTTTTAGTGAGAAAAATACTCTTAGGACATTTTTACATACTGTGTTATGAAGTACAATAATCAGGATTTGTTAAGATGTTTATTAATATTCAAAACTATGAATAAATATTATCATAAAGTACCTAAAAGTTAGCTCTAGGGAACCAACTCCAACACTAAGTTCTATCCATACATTCAAAAAATTAATCATTGATCAAAATCCTATTATTTCATTACATTAGAGGTCAATTTCTTTATATTAACCATGAAAAACAAGATTATTTTACTTTTAAATCATTAAAAAAGGACTTCTATTCATTTCAAGAAATCCTCTTCTCAGATTTAGGTGCGATCTATTACAACATTTAAAAAACTAAACAACAGTAATTTTACTATAATTTAACAATAATCCTAGGTCTATTGCTTCGTTTTGACACATTGATGTATGTTTTTTGACTTTTAAATAAATAAAAAATCACTTTTGGTCATTTCAAACAAAAAACACATTTGATTGATTCATGGTCTATTCCAATATGTGAAAAATAAAACAACTAATGTTTTTATATTATTTAATGACAATTCAATGTTGTTTATGTGTTATAAACATCAAAATATGAATTAGTAAACATTTAAATATAATTAAACTATATGTTCAATCGTTATGAACCCACCACATGTTGGGGTTCTATGTTTTATATTCCTAAATGTAATAAATTTTAATTGAAACCCAAACACATTTTATCATTTTGACCACATTAATAAGAATGTGGAGTCCAAACGATAATTTTTATCATACCAAAAAAAATAGATGTCAGATTGACGTTTGGTTGGTTTTTACAGAACAGAAATGGCTCAAATATAATTTTCCCAATTGTTTAACTCCAATCGTAGAATATATTATTGGTTTTAACCCTATATTCCATTAGTTTTTCAAGATAAGAAAAATATTATTATAAAATGGGAGTATGAACATTTAATGATGAAGAAATGGAACCAATATTATAATAAATAATTAGATTTTGAGTGAAACTAATTAAAAAATTAGCGAGTGTGAGTTTTATCCATATAAATTAGGAAAAATAACTTCCAAATACTACAATCATCTTTAATAGTTAATGGTTTTATAGAATAAATCTTCTTATTTTTCCATAAATGTAAATATTTTCCTTGAAAAGGATATGTTCTGGAATTACATTTCCAATAAATTCTGCACCCATTGAAATTTACATCATAATTACTCTTAAAAACAAACTAAAATCTAAAATATAGGAAATTCCACGTTATAAGAGTGGATTATGCAAGACATAATTTTATATTTCATAGTGAGTATAAAGAGATTTTACCCCTCCCCCAAGATGCCTCTTTCCCATTGGTTAGGTTAAATCCCCCATGTGGCCTTGCTAGTACATATCTATGAACTTTGATTCCTATGGGTGGGTCTTATTAGGAACCCTATGTAAGTAAGGAACCTTACATTTAAGAGACAAATGAATGGTTCATAAAACATACTTTTATGATCAACCTTACATTTTCAACATTATATTTGGAAAATGATTGATACATAGTTTAACCCTACATTTCACATTTTTTAGTTTTATGAAGGAACACTATGATTGAATTTTCAATGTCATAGATTTAAATTTTCGATTTTATTCAAGATTTCTAAAATGGTCTTAAGAGAATTTTTCTCTGACTCATAGCTTGTTTATAACTGATCCAAAGATCATTGTGATCGATTCAGAGAGCCATATTCAATGGAGAAAATCACACATATTCTAAGGGAAATTATGAATCCCCTTCACTAATTTGAATTTAAATATTCACAATATTTCAAGATATTTTATTGGATCTGAATTCTAAAGTAGGCGATATGCTCTATATATTCTTCCAGTGCATATTTTAAATAGGACATACAAAGCACATATTTTTATTCGACTATATTATTCATAAATAACTTTTACAGTGATTCTGAAATGAATGATCGAATCTATTATATCCTGAAAGAGCCTACAATTTGAAGACATACATTTTGTATCTTATACTGATTTAAGATTACTGCTGCTATTTGTTGCTACTTTTATTTTAAGATCATTTGTAACCAGTATCACTTCAAATTTATTATTTATTGAAGACTTGAATTTATAAATAATAAGATCTATATACTTTCAGTTGCTACTAATGTAACTATGAAAATCAACCTGAACCATCAAATCAAATTCTTTTGATTTATTTGAATTTCAACCTATCATACTAAGTTTTGGTAAAGTTTCATCTTATTGTACTAAGCTGTGGATAATCAGTTCTCTATAAAAGAACTATAAGGCTCAGTTTTGAGCCTTATTATAAATGTGTAAACTACCTATACTCAATTATGGATTTGTGGTCTTGTTCTAAGAGGAACTAGCTAGTAAAATTCACCAAACTCGTAGAAAGAGTGACTGGTGGAGTGTACTATGGGATTGTTGTGCCCCAAAAAACTATAAATAGCTATGTTCATTTTTTCTATTTATCCAATGCTTATATTTCAAGTAAAAGAAAACACTTCATATCTGTATAAATCCTAAAGGGATTAAAAAACCAGAATTGAGGAAGATTATTGTAAAGACACCACCCCCCCTATTGTGCCATCTTTGTTTTATTCTAACCTAACATGTAGTATCAAAGGAGACCTTTTCAGATAAAGCTATAGAAAGATTTAAATAATAAATTATATAAAAATCTGATGGAAATGGCTAATCCAATAGAAGGAATGTCTATAGAAAGTGGTCTATACTTTAATGGTTACAATTATGGATGCTGGAAATCGTGAATGATTATTTATCTGAAGGATCTTGGCTTCAAAGTATATTCAAAGATCATTACTACTTATGTGATTCCTGAAAAACCAGTGACTTGGATTGCTAAAACAGAATCCGAATATGACATCAATTCAAAATAAATTAATTCTATTATATGTGTAATTGGATCATATGAGTTTAATCATGTATCACAATGTCCTACTGCCTATGAGTTACATAAAACTATTAATTTTTCTTATTAAAGAACATATAATATTAGACAAATGAGATATTCTACCTCTAAATTAAAGTTATACACTTTTATATTGTTTCATGGTGAAATAATCACTCAAATGAATAGAAGGATAACAGAGATTGTCAATAATATTACTGCCTTGGGTGATTCTATTAGTCAATCAGATCATGTTTTGAAATTAATCAAATTAGTACCTTCTAAATATAATGACATGTCTACAACTATTCTTCAGTCATCACATGCCAAAAATTTTACAATGAAAGAATTAATTGGAACTCTGATGATGTGAAATGTAGAAATTAAAGGTGAAGTTTAATATCATAATATTGTATTGAAAATGGAAAATACTACTCTCAAAGTGAAATCTGAGAAACATGACCAAAAAACAAAGTAAGAAGTCAAAGAAGACAAAAATCCAGATTCATCAGTTCTAAAATATAATAGGATCAGCTTTCTAGAGAGTTTAGAAAATTTTAATAGAAGAAAAAAGGCTTCATAAAATCTTTCAATAAGGATAATAGAGAACCCCAAGAAGTTTGATGTTATGAATGTAAAAGATATTGTCACATCTGACCTAATTTCCCTAAATTGAAAGTTGAAATAAAGATACCAAAAAAGTGATATCATAAGAATAATGATTATGAGCATAAATGTAAGAGAGCAATAAAGGCTACATGGAGTGTATCTGAAGAATCCATTACATCTTCAAAATATGATTTGAAGAAATAAACATAAAATATAATAGCCTATATGTTCTTTATGGCTAAAGAAGAAGAAGAGGTATAATCATATTACTACTCTTCTTATGATTCTGATAATTCTTGAAATGATAAATTAGCTACCTACTGTTCAATGCTAGAAGAGAAATATGATTCTTTAATAAATAAGCATAAGACATTGAAAAATATTAATAATTTTTATAGGTGAAAGCAATTAAATGTTGAAACATTATCAAGAACATGTTGAAAAATTCAATTCATATATATCAAACTATATTAATTCTAAAAAAATGAAAAATTATTACAGGATAAAGTATAATCTTATAAAAGTACTGAAAATACTTTTACCAAAGGAGAAATTTTTTAAAATGAGATTCTTAGAAAGAATGTTATTAAAAGAGAGAGATTTGGAATACGAATCGAGGTTAAAAGATAAGAATTATAGAATAAGTATTTTGTGCCCAATTCAAAAATATTATACCTGTTAGTAACGTGGAACAAAAGGTCATTTCACTAGAAATTATTATTTAAGAACTCACCATATTAGTGGTATTAAAATGGAATTTATTTCGAAAATTATGTCTGAATAATGTAATATAAATTATAGAAAGATAAGGAAAATTCATATTCCTAGATCACTGCTTGATGACATAAAAAGACCCAAGAAAATATTGGTACCAAAACAAACACATGTCTAAATTATTTTATAGGAAAGAGGCCATAGGAACAAAAATAAAATATGGTATATGGATAATGAATATTCCAGACACATCAGTAGAGACTCATCAAATTTCAATACATTGACTCAAATGGATGGAGGTCTAGTCACTTTTGGTGATAATGAAAAAAGGAAAATTTTTAGAGTTGGAATGGTTGGATATCTAAAGACTATCTCAATGAATAAAGTACTATATGCAGATGGGATAAAGAAAAATCTGATAAGTATTTATCAATTTTGTGATGATGGTTTTTATGTTGATTTTTCTAAGAATTGATGCTCAGATTTCTAAGATAAACTATATAAGTTTAGAGAACGTAGAACTGATAATGTTAAAACTTTGGATTTAAATTCCTTGTGTAAACATATAGTGAATTCTTTAACTTCTAAGAAAAATGAGTCACAGATCTGGTATATGAGACTTGGTCATGGTAATATATACGATTTATATAAATTATCTAAGAAACATTTAGTTTCTGATTTTCATAGTCTTATGTTTGACAATGATAGATTCTATGATGCATGCCAAATTAGCAAACAACACAAATCTTCTTTGAAATATATTTAAATAATTGCTACATCTAAAACTTTAGAACTCATCCATATGGATTTTTTGGACGATCTAGAGTTTCAGGTTTGGATTGTAAATTATATGTCTATGTTTTAGTTGATGATTATTCTCGATTTACTTGGGAATATTTTTTAAAACTCAAAAGTGAAGTATTCACTATTTTTGAAATATTTTGTAAAATTGTTCAAAATTAAAAGGTTTTAAAATAATTTCATTAAGAAGTGATCATGGTGGATAATTTGAGAGTCAAGAATTAAATTATTTTTTCTCAAATCAAGGTATTAAACACAGCTTCTCTACACCAATAACACCTCAAAAAAATGGAATTGTTGAATGAAGAAATATAAATATTCATGAAATGGAACGGAATATGATAACTGAATACAGTAATCATATCTATTTCTCAGACGAATCTGTAAGCATTGCCTACTATACCATGAATAGAGTTTTAATAAGGATGATTTTTAAAAGGAAACCCTATGAACTATAGAATAACATTAAACCTAAAGTAAAGTACTTTAATGTTTTTGGATGCAAGGTAAATATCTTGAATATTAAGTACAACCTTGGTATATTCAATCCAAATGCTGATGAAAGAATATTTTCAGATATTCTACTACTTCTAAAGCCTATAGAGCGTTTAATAAAAATTCAAGGATTGTTGAAGAATCTGTTCATGTGAAGTTTGATGAAATTGATCCATTAAATAAAGAGAAATATCAAATTAATGAAATTACTGATTCGTTTGACAACAAGATACTTGATACCCATAAATATGATTTTAAAAATGATATAAATAAAATTTAGTTCATGTTAGAATAACATGAAACTAAAGTACCAGAAAGTGTCTTTCCTAGATAGTCTAGAACCCTAAATAACCATCCTTTAGAAATAGTTATAGGAGACCTAGACACATGAATTAGAACTAGAAGGAATATAGGAAACCTAGATGAATTCTCTTCCATTCTATCTTAGTTAGAACCAAAGTCTATCTAAGAATCCTTTGAAGCTTATATTTGGATGTTAGCAATGCAAGAAAGACTAAACAAATTCAAAAATAATAATGAATTTTCGAAATTAGCATAAATACTATACTATTATCTAGTTATTAGAACCAAATGGGTGTTTAATTGTATGATCAAGTGATGATAACTAGAAAAAAATCCAAATTAGTAGCTAAATGATATAATCAGGAAGAATATATTATGATGAAACTTTTGACCCTATAACTAGATTAGAATCCATTATATTCTTTTTAGATTATGTATCTCATATGAATTTTAAATTAAATCATATGGATGTAAAATTTACCTTTTTAAATGGATATTTAATGATGAAAATTTATGTTTAACAGCTTTATGGTTTTGAAAATCCTCAAAAACCATATTCTATTTTTAGACTTACTAAAGATATTTGTGGCCTTAGACAAGAACCTAGAGTTTGGTGTATAAGATTATGTTATTTTCTTTTAAAAAATGGATTTACTATTGGATTTGAAAGTCCACACTTTTTAAGAAAACGGTTTGTTCTAATATTTTATTGGTACAAATTTATGTGGATAATGTTATTTTCGGTTAAAAAAAATAAAAGGCATTGTAATGATTTTTAAAAACTAATCCAAAAGAATTTTAAATGAGTATGATGAGATATTTTAATTTTATTTTATGTTTTCAAATTTATCAAAAATATTATGGAAATTTTTTAAATGAAATTAAATATATTATTGATTTATTGAAAAAATTTGTACTTGAGAAAAAAATACATACATAACTCCTATATGTACGAATATAAAACATGATTTGGATGAAGCTGGAGAACCAGTTGATAAGAAGTTATATAGTGGAATGACTGGTAGTTTGTTATAGCTTAATACTAGAAGACCATAAATTATTTTTTCTTTATGTTTATGTTCTAGATTTCAGTAAAATCAAAAAGAATCTCATCTTACCACTGTTAAATAATTTTTTAGATATTTAAAAGGAATTGTTTTTCAATATCTTCTTTACCCCAAGGATTATGATTCTAATTTAATTTCATATTAATATATAGACTTTGAATGATGTATATTAGGTAGGAAAATCACCTTAGGATCATGTAACTTTTTAGGAAAATATTTAGTATCATGGTAAAGTAAGAAACAACATTCAATTACCCTATCAACTATTGAGGCATAGTATTTATCTACTAGTAGTTGTTGTGCACAAGTATTACAGATGAAAAATACTCTACTATACGTTGGACTAAATTTTAATAATATACATATTTAATGTGATAATACTAGTGCTATAAATATTTCGAAAAATCTTATAAGTCATTCTATGACTAAGTATATTGATATAAGACATCATTCTCTAAGAGATCAAGTTCTTAAAAAGGATATATCTTTAGAAATTGTTAATACCGAATATCAATTAGATGATATTTTCACTAAACCACTTCCCACAGCATGTTTTTATTTTATTAATTCTAACACCCGATACTTTTATGAGAAATATTTTGTTTTTATAAATCATTAATGGAATCTTTCACTACACACAACACTAGCTTGGCTTGCTTTACACGCAACCACGGACTTCCTCTATAGCATGCGTCGTATGCAATACCGAGTTTCACCAAACAATGATATGCTATTAAAATATTATTAAAACTAGCCGTTATGAATAGTAATAACCACTTTTTGAAATTTTGTAAATTTTATTTTTCAAAATGGACTTCATTTTTGGATTCAGAATATCGAAATTAGCCTAGGGTGAAATTTTGGTATTTTTCTGAAAACTTTCATTTTTTGATGAATAGTGAAACCACTAAGTGGTAGTTAAAAAACTGAATTTTTCATAAAACGTAATTTTACCACTTCTGTTAGTGGAATTTAAAAAATCCGAGAGACACGTTTGATGTCAGTAAGTAAAATTTGGTTCAATGAGATGAAAATAACTTTTTGATAAATAGTAACTTTTTACTTTTTTTACCACGGTTAAAAGTAAATAGGGTAATTAAGGATAAAAATGATATTATTATTACCCTAACATATGTCTTAATTCTATTGGATAAGTGTAATTCGACCAAAAACAATCTTAGGAATAAAATATGACCATTTAGTCCCACTTGGATTAGATTAGGACATTTATTATAAATTTACTTAAAGAAGGGTTAAAATACTTAAAATCAAAGTTTAATAAGTAAATCATTTTTAATATGGGGTTATACATAAGATAAATTCGACTATAAATATTAATTAGAAAGATAAAAATATTTCCAACATAATGGTATTTTATTTATAATTTTTAGACATTAAATAATTTAATTTATTTATGACACAACGATGATGCAATAATTATCTTATTAATGAAATATTGACATAAGTGATGATTATAAATACCAAATAAATTTAATTTGAGACTTTTTATGAATTACACTAATTTTCTAGGTTAATATGACATGTTAGTATTGATTTAATTAACTTTTTTAGAACTAATCATTCTGTTATGATTTTAACAAAAATCAATTACTAAATATGTCAAAATTGACATAAAATAGTTTTTTTTTAAAATATTATATTATTAATTGTTATTTTATTCCTAAAAATCTATGGTTTTGCAAAATTACTTAGATAAGGTTATATATATTAATAATAAATAACTCGGGGTTCGTTTGTCTTGTTATAGTATGTTTATTAACCTTATAGTATAAGAACAAAAGAAGACACAGTAAAAGTAAAATTATCTAACTTAAAGTTAAAACTAAATTATAAGGATAAAATAGTAAAATAAACTTTTCAAATTCTATTAGATGATATTATTTCGACCCATACCCACCTTAGCTTCGAAATAAATTAATTTGGAGCAATTTAAAACCGAATTTGGCTTTATAATAAAATAATATTTTTAGTTATTCCAAAGGTGCCCCTCTCCTCCCTTATAAAAGGGAACCTCCTCCCTCTCTTCCTCACACCACTTTGAGCCTTCAAGCTCGGCCGAAACCTGCCAATTTCTCCAATCCACTGCCATAGAGACATCCTAGAGTTCCTGGTCTTCTTAAAAGACCAATTTTAGTTCCCAAAAAGGAAGTCTCAAAGAAGCACTTCGAAGAAGAGGTAATGTCCGTTACCGATTCCTTCATATTTATTTCTTCTTCAACTTCTTATTCTTTAGTTGTTTCATTATGAATTAATAACATCAGTATCACTCATATACTGATATGTTATTATAAGTATGAAACAAACCTATTTCACCATCTATCCATCCTACGGAAAATGAAATCACCGCGCGTGCGTACGTACGGAATACCGTCTCCACGCCGTGGTGTAATCTATTTTCCACCACCACCTTACTTGGATGGGTATAATGGTGTAAATAATGAATATATATGATTATTATAAAGTGGTATTGATTCTGAAATAGTATACATACACTCCAATACAATTCCACGATCATGGGAATGATATCATCACTCGTGCGTACGTACGGAATACCCTCTCCACAATGTGATGCGACTCGTTCTACATGATCTTTATTGCATAATGATTATATAAAAGAATTGAATGAATTAATATGATATATATTACACTAATACCATTCTGTAAATTATTTATCTATAACCTAAAAAGAATAATAAGAATTTATTCGACAAAACATGCATAAGAACAAAAAGTAATAAACACCCGAATAACAAGTAGCAATGAAATATTACTAATAATAAGCTAAGAATATGACCATATATGATATCATAACAATGAGTATGATTTTGGAATAAGTCAATATCATTATTTAAATCATTATACAGGAGGTTTGGACACTTACGAAGAAAATCGGACCTAAGGTAAGAGAAATATCACAATCTCATTTTTATCCGAGATTGTTTATACTTTGGAATTTACTGGGGTGCATTTTATCATCCACATCCATGTTTCCTAAATATTTAATATTTACATCATTATACAATAGTTTATATCCAATTTTACCCTTCGTCAAGTTTTTAGTAAAAGATATGAAAGGAATCTTTTGTCATTTTTCGTACGAGGTACTTTTTGACTTTTCCGACAAAAGTACGAGAAGAATGTTTTTTTAACGTATATGACATGAATAGATTTTTAAAACATTATTTCCAAGAAGCTTCCTTCAAAAGTTTTCAAGTTTATTTTTAATCAACTTATTTTAGTTTAAAATTGTATGACATGTTAAATAAAGGAAAATGTTTTTGAAGTAGAAAGGATATTTTCCTCAAGAATGGAGTTCCAGTGCTTTATCAAAATTATTTTCCATCTAAGATAATATAGGGTTCTGTTTCTATCCCTATTATTACATTGATTTGTTTATGTTGTGATGTAATTATTTTTATGAATTCCTTTATCTTATATTAGTTGTTTTATGATGTCACGATGTTTAAGATTCCCATTTTTATTACATGGGTTATGCTGTGATGTATGGCTTATGATTTTGTGGCACACATAAGAATGGTATCATTATGAGATGGGTGGGACCTATATCTCCCTCCAATGCATTGGGTAAATATTTTATATCTCATGAGATAGACATGGCTGGAACGGCAGGTTATACCGGTTCAGTGAAACAAGACTAAAATAATGAGTGAACTCGGTTCAGAAATGGACTTTGTCCGCTAAGATAGTCTTGGAAATGAGTCTTGACTACTAAGAAATGATTCTTTATGATTATGTGTGTATGCCACAAAGTTTCATGATTTAATTTATGATTATTGGGATTAAATTTCACTACTATTATTTTCCCCATGTTATGTATTTATGATCTCTTTTGCAGGTTAAGATTTCCAAAATTTATGTTCTTATGAAAATGATGTAATTGAGATTTATTTTGTTTACCCTTACTGAGCATTTGAGCTCACCATTTTTTATGTTTTCTTTCCCCAGGTCAGGAAGAAGGTTATTAAGTAAGATATGCCAAAAGAACTATAGATATGATGAAATAAATGGGAGACAGTGTAGACGCTTTATGAACCAGTTATTTATGTTTCCCAATTTCTAATGACACTATACCTATATGGTCCTTTCCTAGTTTTGTGATATGTTATAATAAGTGTGCTTCAATTTTGATGTAATAACAATGTATGTAAAGTATGGGTCATTATAGTTGGTATCAGAGGAAAGGTATAGTCAACCTTTGGAAACTAGGATGTGAAAGCCTTAGTAGGAACCCTAAGGAAAAGTCTAAGCATAGAACACAATCTTAGTGTTTTAGAAATGACCATGAATAAACTAGGATAAGACCTTAAGTGTGAAATTTTATTCTTGATTATGTGGTTTTTCTATTATAAATAGTGTTTCTCACACGATTCTTCTTGGTTTTAGTCAATTGCTGGAACCCGAAGGAACCGTGTTAATGCGGAATGCGATGGGCAATGCAATGATTGTCCCCCTGAGAAACCAAATGTTATGGGATCTAGAATGCAAAATCTTGTAGCCATGCTCACACAACTTTCTCAAGTTGTGAATCATGCAGGACTTCCAAATGAGCAAAGGAAGGAGCAACATTCTGTTGAATCCTTGATGAGGCAGCGTCCACCTTCTTTCAGCGGGTCTACTAATCCATTAGTTTCTGAATAATGGATTAGTACTACTGAAAAGATATTTTCAGTTCTTCAATGTTCTGAACATGATAAAGTCATCCTAGCAGTGTATCATTTGGAAGGAGATGCTGATCAATGGTGGAATCTTATTAAGAATACGAGGCAAAGGGATGAAATTGAGTCCATGGAATGAGACGAGTTCAAGAACTTATTTTTTAATAAGTACTTCCCTCGTATTCTCCGAACAAAGATGGAGAAAGAGTTTCTTGAACTGAAGCAAAAGGATGATGAATCTGTTGGTGGCTATGAAGAAAATTTTACAAGACTTGCAACGTACTCTTCTGGTATTATTATCCAACCTGAGAGTAAGATCGATCAATTCTTTAGTGGCTTAAAACCAAGTCTTTGAAAGGCCTTAGCCATAAGGGACTTCAATAGCTACGAGGAAATCGTTCAATGTGATCTCAAAGTCGAGATGGAGATTGGAGTAACCCATCAGTCATATGGGTTTGATAAGAAGAGTAAAATGGAATTCAAAGGAAAATCTATAGAGAACACTAAAAAGAAGATGATCTTTCCCTTATGCTCAAAGTGTGGAAAGAAAAATGGAGGGAGTTGTCTTAAAGGGACAAGTAAATGTTTCAAATGTGGAAAGGAAGGTCATCAAGCATTTGAATGCCACAATGATGGGAAGAAGAAGTCTAATGATGCAAACAAAGGAAGGGACACACAGAATGAACCTACTACACTTCAATGTTTCAAGTGCAAGGAGATGGGGCATTATTCTAATAAATGCCCTAATCCAAGGATTGTTGATGATGATCGACATCAACAAAATCTTAAGGCTAAAGACAAAGGAAAGTCACATGCAATTTCTATCAGTGATGTGGAGTACGATAATGATGTGGTGAAAGGTACACTTACCATCCACTCTAAAGTAGCAAATGTTTTATTTGATTCTGGATCCACCCACTCTTTTATTTCTAAATATTTTTCTAAGAGTATCACTGTATTACCTCAACAATTAGATATTGAGTTAGCTGTGACAACCCCTAATGGCACAACAGTCACATCAAAAGTTTATAATTCTTCCCCGATTGAAGTTTGTGGAAAGTGATTCCTGCAAATCTTGTGATCCTTCCTATAGTGGAATTTTAGGTGATTCTTGGCATGGATTGGCTTTCTTTATATGGAGCTCATATCAATTTCCAAAGAAGGGAAGTCACATTTCATATTCCAAATCAATCTATGATCGTCTATCGATGTAATGATGAACATAACCTTCCAGTGGAAATTCCTTCTATCTTATGGGTCTTGATTCCACTAAATGAAGGTTATTTATCTCAAATGGTTGGTGAGAAACTCACAATTAAGAATATTCCCATTTTACGGGAGTTTGATGATGTCTTTCCGGAGGAATTTCCGGGTCTTCCACCAAATCGTGAAGTTGAGTTTTCAATAGAACTCGTACCGGGTGCTTTGCCTATTTCAAAGACACCTTATAGAATGGCCCCAATTGAGTTGCAGGAATTGAAGAAGCAACTCCAAGAGAATCTTGATAAAGGGTTCATACGCCCTAGTGCGTCACCTTGGGGAGCACCTGTTCTATTTGTTAAGAAGAAAGATGGATCAATGAGACTCTGCATTGATTATCGAGAACTTAACAAGATAACTATCAAGAAAAAATATCCTCTCCCACACATTGATGACCTATTTGACGAACTACAAGGAGCTCAATACTTTTCCAAGATTGATCTTCGTTCAGGGTATCATCAATTAAGGGTCAAAAGGGAGGATATACCAAAGACGGCTTTCCGTACAAGGTATGGACACTATGAATTTATAGTGATGCCATTTGGTCTTACTAATGCCAATGCTATCTTCATGGATCTAATGAATAGAGTCTTTAGAGACTATCTTGATCAATTTTTGGTAGTCTTTATAGACGATATTCTTGTCAATTCAAAGAGCAAGGAAGAACATGAAGATCACTTGAGAATTATATTGAAGACCCTGAGAAAGGAGAAGCTTTATGCCAAATTTACCAAGTGTGAATTTTGGCTTCAAAAAGTTACATTTTTGGGTCCCATAATCTAAAAAGAGGGGATATCTGTGGATCCAGCAAAAACAGAGGTTATCGAAAGATGGTCGAGACCAACAACAGTAGCGGATATCCGAAGTTTTCTTGGTTTGGCAGGATATTATCAACGTTTTGTGAAAGATTTTTCACGATTATCTAATCCACTCACCAGGTTGACTCGGAAAGGAGTTTAGTTTGTTTGGACGGAAGAATGTGAAAAGAATTTCAAGGAGTTGAAAAGAAGTTTATCCAGTGCACTTGTACTCACACTTCCTTGTAGTGGAGAAAGGTTTGTGATCTACAGTGATGCATCCAAGAAGGGACTGGGATGTGTTCTCATGAAAAATGATATGGTGATAGCTTATGCCTCACAACAGTTGAAAATCCATGAGAAAAATTACCCAACTCATGATTTGGAGTTAGCTGCAGTAATATTTGCATTAAATATTTGGAGGGATTATCTTTATGTTGAAAGGTGTGATATATATACTGATCATAAAAGTTTAAAGTATATTTTCATACAAAAGGAGCTGAATATGTGCCAATGAAGATGGTTGGAACTGATTAACGATTACGACTTCTCAATTCATTACCACCCTAGGAAAGAAAACAAGGTGGCAGATGCATTAAGTCGACAAGACTATGCTAGCTTATCCATGATAAGGATCACAAAAGATCCAATATTTATGGATTTACAAAGGATGGATCTTCGAATTTTAATGGAAGGGGGAAAATCATATCTTTCTCAAATGAATGGTCAACCATCTATACATGTGAAGATTATAGAGGCACAAAAAGAAGATGTATAGTTACAAAAGAAGGTGAGAAATATTTCTGAATTCAACCTTGATTGTGATGGGATAATAAAGTTCAGGAATCGAGTTTGTGTTCCTCCCATCCCAGAATTAAAGAAGGATCTACTGGATGAGGCTCATAGTTCTTCATTCTCTATTCATCCTGGAAGCACGAAGATGTATAGGGACCTGAAAGAGTACTTCTGGTGGGATGGCATGAAAAGAGATGTTGCAGAATATGTCTCTCGATGCTTGGTTTTTCAGCAAGTTAAAGCTGAGAGATAGAAGTCTAAGGGGATGTTACAACCATTACCCATACCCGAATGGAAATGGGAAAACAACGCTATGGATTTTGTCACATGACTTCCTAAAACATCCAAAGGCAATAATGTTATCTGGGTCATAGTTGATCATCTTACAATGTCCGCACACTTCATTGATATTAGAGAGGATTTCTCTCTGGATCAGCTTTCTAGGATATATGTGAAGGAAGTGGTAAGATTGAATGGAGTACCACTTTCTATTATATCTGATCGGGACCCGAGGTTTACCTCAAAGTTCTGGTGAAGTCTTCAGCATACTCTAGATACAGAGTTGAGTTTCAGCACTGCTTATCATCCTTAGACAGACGGTCAGTCTGAGAGAACAATTCAAACTCTAGAAGATATGTTGAGAGCTTTCTCTATGGATTTAAAAGGTGGTTGGGATCAACACCTACCTTTGGTGGAATTTTCTTATAATAATAGCTTTCAATCCAGTATTCAGATGGCTCCTTATAAAGCTCTCTATGGAAAGAAATGCAGGACTCCAACTTTCTGGGACGAAGTTGGGGAAAGAAAGCTATTAGGACCTGATCTTGTTGATGAGATGGCAGAAAAGGTCCGATCTATTCAACAACACATAAGAGCAGCTCAAAGTAGACAAAAAAGTTATGCCGACAACCAAAGAAAAGACCTAGAGTTTGAAGTGGGTGATAAAGTGTTCTTACGAATATCTCCCTAGAAGTGGGTCATGAGATTTGGAAAGAAGGGGAAGTTGAGCCCTAGATATATCGGTCCTTTCGAAATACTGGATTGTGTTGGAAAGGTAGCTTACCGATTGGCTCTTCCACCGAATCTCTCTCAAGTTCACAATGTGTTCCATGTATCTCTCCTGAGAAAGTACATACCAGATCCTTCACATGTACTCAACTCAGAAGTTGTACCGCTGGAGCAAGATCTTTCTTATGAAGAACAACCGATAGAGATTCTGGATCGTAGTGAAAAATTCCTACGAAACAAGACCACTCGCTTGGTGAAAGTTTTATGGAGGAACCACTAATTAGAAAAAGCTACATGGGAGCTTGAGGATATGATGAGGGAGAGGTATCCTCATCTGTTTGTTACAATGTGACGAATTTCGAGGGCGAAATTCATTTTAAGGGGGGTAGAATGTAACACCTAAGACTTTTATGAGAAATATTTTTTTTATAAATCATCAAAGGAATCTTTCACTACACACAACACTAGCTTGGCTTGCTTTACACGCAACCACGGCCTTCCTCGATAGCTTGCGTCGTATGCAATACCGAGTTTCACTAAACAACGATATGCTATTAAAATATTATTAAAACTAGCCGTTATGAATAGTAATAACCACTTTTTGAAATTCTGTAAATTTTATTTTTCAAAATGGTATTCATTTTTGGATTCGGAATATCGAAATTAGCCTAGGGTGAAATTTAGGTATTTTTTTGAAAGCTTTCAATTTTTGATGAATAGTGAAACCACTAAGTGGTAGTTAAAAAACTGAATTTTTCATAAAACATAATTTTACCACTTCTGTGAGTGGAATTTCGAAAATACAAGAGACACGGTTGATGTCAATAAGTAAAATGTGGTTCAATGAGATGAAAATAATTTTTTGGTGAATAGTAACTTTTTACTTCTTTTTACCACGGTTAAAAGTAAATAGGGTAATTAAGGGTAAAAATGATATTATTATTACCCTAACACATGTACTAATTCTATTGGATAAGTGTAATTCGACCAAAAACAATCTTAGGAATAAAATATGACCATTTATGCCCACTTGGATTAGATTAGGACATTTATTATCAATTTACTTAAAGAAGGTTAAAATAGTTAAAATCAAAGTTTAATAAGTAAATCATTTTTAATATGGGGTTATACATAAGATAAATTCGACTATAAATATTAATTAGAAAGATAAAAAGATTTACAACATAATGGTATTTCATTTATAATTTTTAGACATTAAATAATGTAATTTATTTATGACACAACGATGATGCAGTAATTATCATATTAATGAAATATTGACATAATTGATGATTATAAATACCAAAATAAATGTAATTTGAGACTTTTTATAAATTACACTAATTTTTAGGTTAATATGACATGTTATTATTGATTTAATTAACTTTTTTCGAACTAATCATTCTGTTATGAGTTTCACAAAAATCAATTACTAAATAGTGTCAAAATTGACAGAAAATAGTTTTTAAAACAAATATTATATTATTAATTGTTATTTTATTCTTAAAAATCTAAGGTTTGGCAAAATGACTTAGATAATGTTATATATATTAATAATAAACAACTTGGGGTTCGTTTGTCTTGTTATAGTAAGTTTATTAACCTTATAGTATAAGAACACAAGAAGACACGGTAAAAGTAAAATTATCTAACTTAAAGTTAAAACTAAATGATAAGGATCAAATAGTGAACTAAACTTGTCAAAATTATATTGGATGAGAGTATTTCGACCCATCCCCACCTTAGCTTCGAAATAAATCAATTTGGAGCTATTTAAAATAGAATTTGGCTTTATAATAAAATAATATTTTTAGTTATTCCAAAGGTGCCCCTCTCCTCCCTTATAAAAGGGAACCTCCTCCCTCTCTTCCTCACACCACATTGAGCCTTCAAGCTTGGCCAACCCCTCCCAATTTCTCCTCTCCACTTCCCCAGAGACATCCTAGAGGTCCTGGTCTTCTTAAAAGACCAATTTTAGTGCCCTAAAAGGAAGTCTCAAAGAAGCACTTCAAAGAAGAGGTAATGTCCGTTACCGATTCTTTCATCTTTATTTATTCTTCCACTTCTTCTTCTTTAGTTGTTTCATTATGAAGTAATAACATCAGTATCAATCAAATAATGATATGTTATTATAAGTATTAAACAACCCTATTTCACCAACTATCCATCCTACGAAAAATGAAATCCCCGCGCGTGCGTACGTACGGAATACCGTCTCAACGCCGTGGTGTAATCTACTTTCCACCACCACCTTACTTGGATGGGTATAATGGTGTAAATAATTAATATATATGATTATTGTAAAGTGGTATTGATTCTAAAGTAGTATACATACACTCCAATACAATTCCATGATCATGGTAACGATATCATCGCTCGTGCGTACGTACGGAATACCGTCTCCACGATGTGATGCGACTCGTTCTACATGCTCTTCCTTGCATAATGATTATATAAATGAATTGAATGAATGAATATGATATATATTACACTAATAAAATTCTGGAAATGAGGTATCTATAACCTAAAAAGAAGAATAATAATTTCTTCGACAAAACACGCATAAGAACAAAAAGTAATAAACACTCGAATAACAAGTAGCAATGAAATATTACTAATAATAAGATAAGAATATTACCATATATTATATAATAACAATGAGTATTATTCTGGAATAAGTCAATAACATTATTTAAATAATTATACAGGAGGTTCGGACACTTACGAAGCAAATCAGACTTAAGGTAAGGGAAATATCACAATCTCATTTTTATCCGAGATTGTTTATACTTTGGAATTTACTGGGGTGCATTTTATCATCCACATCCATGTTTCCTCAATATGTAATATTTACATCATTCTAAAATAGTTTATATCAAAATTTACCCTTTGGTTAGTTTTTATTAAAAGATATGAAAGTAATCTTTTGTCATTTTTCGTATGAGGTACTTTTTGACTTTTCCGACAAAAGTACGAGAAGAATGTTTTTTTAACTTATACGGCATGAATGGACTTTTAAAACATTATTTCCAAGAATCTTCGTTTACAAGTTTTTAAGTTTATTTTTAATAAACTTCTTTTAGTTTAAAATTGTATGACATGTTAAAGAAAGGAAAATGTTTTTGAAGTAGAAAGGATAGTTTCCTCAAGAATGGAGTTCAAGTGCTTTATCAAAATTATTTTTCATCTAAGATAATATAGGGTTATGTTTCTATCCCTATTATTACATTGATTTGATTATGTTGTGATGTAATTATTTTTATGAATTCCTTTATCTTATATGAGTTTTTTTATGATGTCACGATGTTTAAGATTCCCATTTTTATTACATGGGTTATGCTATGATGTATGGTTTATGATTTTGTGGCACACATTAGAATGGTATCATTATGAGATGGGTGGGACATATATCTCCCTCCAATGAATTGGGTAAATATTTTATATCTCATGAGATAGACATGGCTGGAATGGTAGGTTATACCGGTTCAGTGAAACAGGACTGAAACGAGGAGTGAACTCGGTTCAGAAATGGACTTTGTCCGCTAAGATAGTCTTGGAAATGAGTCTTGAATACTATGAAATGATTCTCTATGATTATGTGTGTATGCCAAAAAGTTTCATGATTTAAGTTATGATTATTTGGATTACATTTCACTACTATGATTTTCCCCATGTTATGAATTTATGATCTCTTTTGCAGGTTAAGATTTCCAAAAGTTATGTTCTTATGAAAATGATGTAATTGAGATTTCTTTTGTTTACCCTTACTGAGCATTTGAGCTCACCCTTTTGTATGTTTTCTTTCCCCTGGTCAGGAAGAAGGTTATTAAGTAATATATGCCAAAAGGAACTATAGATATGATGAAATAAATGGGAGACACTGTAGACGCTTTATGAACCAGTTGTTTATGTTTCCCAGTTTCTAAAGACACTATACCTATACGGTCCATTCCTGGTTTTCTGATATGTTGTAATAAGTGTGCTTCAATTTTTAAGTAATAACAATGTATGTAAAGTATGGGTCGTTATATTAATGGATATTTAGGTTTATTTAATTTTAAATAAATGTTTATTAGTTAATTTTAATTAATGTATTTATAGTTCTAATTCAGCTTAATTAATTTCTATTAAATCTATTTATTTTTTTATTTACATTGAAAAAAATTTATTTCACTATTTATCTATTTATATATATATTTTCTCATATTTAAACCATGATTTTAAAACAAATTTAATGATTACCCTACGTAACCAGAATTCAAAATCAAACTGTGTCATCATCTATCAGAAAACAATTTTACTTACCTAACCCTTTGTCTTCAAACTATTTTTCCTACCAGAACCCTCGTCTATCTTACAAACCCTAGAATCTGAAAAAATTCAATAGCCTGATTCTTAAAAATGAAAAATACCATGTGAAGTGATGAAGGTGAACCAAGTTATCCGAATCATCAGTGTGTTACCTCCTAAAAGATTCCTCAAGGAAAAGTTGTAGATTTTGAATAGTTGTATGAGAAGACCCTTTTACTCAAGAAATATATTTCATTCCAAAATTTTGAATTTATATTTAATGAGGATAATAAAAATTTTCTTTATGAGGTATAAATGTAGAAATTTTATAGAAATATTTAGTCTAGTTTCAATGAAACAGAAGGTACAATATCATCTAAAATAGAAGATAATGATTTTTTGATCTCCTCAGTTGAAATCACTCATATTTTAAAATTCCCTCACGAAGGAGTATTACACATTGATATTAGATGAATTAGAAATAAATATCACAAATATAAATATATAATTCCATTTATGTTTGGTTCAAAAAATATTATGAAAACGTTTTTTAAGGATCTTGAGGCAGACTAGAAAGTGTTAGTAAAGTTTATTCAAACTGTTATTGCTCCCATAGTTTCTGAGATGGAGAAAAATTTATACTCGAACATGTACATTATTTTTTTTATCCTTGATATCAAGTTAACTTTTCCCAAATATATTCTGATATATCTGATTTATTTATTCCATTCAGAGTCAAGAATTTCATTCTACCCATATGGAAGTATACTTTCACTTATTTTGTTCAGAAAAAATATGATTTGTCCTTTTTATTATAGATTCAAATTTTATCACATCAATGTTTTGAATACATCGAATCTAAGGAAATTTAGTTTCCTTTGGAGTAAAATAAAAGGTAAGATGAAGCCTATTGGTGCGAATGAACAACAAAAATATGGATCTTTTTCTTAGGGGAAGCAAGGTAAATTAAGAAATAAAGAAGTTGGAGAATCCAAAATAGAAGGTGTTGATCAGCCTACCAAGATAAATATTCAATATAATGACACATGTATTGATGAAGAAGGTTCATCAGAAGATGTTCATAATGAAATTTTCTTAAAATAGAGGAATAGAAAATAACCCCAACTTGAAGAACCAATGTTAGGATTAGGAGATGCAACTCATTTAGTTAATTTGGAAGAACCCGATCATGCTGAGGGTAAACAAACATAAAGTTAGTATCAAGAGATTTAGGATGTTCCTAAACCATATAACCAAGAAAAAAGCTACTCAAGGAGAATGGAAAGAACATAAATCAGTCATTGGGACCACTGAGATAATTGAAAATCAGGCTATCTCTACCAGTGTTCATTCAATAGAGAGACTTGCATCTATCTCTATAGAAAGGAAAAAAGTTCTTGATGCTATATCCTGTTCAAGTGAGAATTCAATGGAATGTATCAAGATAATACCTTAGATATTTTAAAAGTTTATCAGTCAAAGAATCTAGATGAAGGGATATCTGATTCATTGTAAAATCAAATTTAAGATCTTGTAATTAATATTAACACGGTTCAGGAGGAGAAATCTAGTCTTTGAGAGGATCTCAAAGAATCAATAAAATATTTTGATGATTTGAGAAATTCATATTCTCAATGGATGGAATTAGAATTTGTTCAAACTCATCTTCAAGAGCTCATAGAAAATACTATGTCGAAAAGGATTTTGGTACTTTTAAAAGAGATATGTTGGGTCAGTTTGGAAAACTAAAATCAGAATCTATTTCTAAAATCTATTTTCCATATTTTAAAAGGTAATTAGGAATACAATTTGAATCACTCAAGGGGAGTGTCAATCAGGCTAGATATTCTACCTATTCCCCTCCAACCTCACTAGATCTGATCAGACGGTGTCAATATATCACATCTGTAATGGTAGATATGGATGATAGGATTTAGAATATTCAGTGCAATAGTGCACCCTTATCAGTTCTATTAGACAATAACAAATATCTTTTTGATAAAATGACTTATAGTGAACTAGGTATCAGGATGATTCTCAATAATTTCAGTCATAAGCTAGCTTAGTTTTTATAGATATAGGAGAATCATCATGACTTTTTAAATGTAAATTTGATTGAAAATATAAAAGTTAGTAAAGATTAAATAATTTTAATAATTAATTTGGGAGAGAATCTTTCCGAAAGATTACATGATCGGATGGTAGAATTGAAAGAGGTGTTTCAAATAGGTCAGACTCTATCAGAACCATTACCAAAAAAACACTATTGACCAAACCCTTTCACCTTCCAGAAGACCTTCTATCTAACCTATTTACTTAAAACAAAAAATCTAATGTAATTTTATAGTTTTTATAGAAAAATTCCTTTTCTATTTTAATATTTCGTGCTTAATTTTCTTTTAGGTTACATGTTTATGTCTACTACCAGCACCGATATCTTATTTATCAAAATAGTACACTATACACATTCATTTATTGTTCTTTGCAACATTGAAACCAGTTTAATCTTTTTTCCCTCTAATTTATTTTTGATATTAAAAAATGGGTAGAAAATTGGTTAAACACAACATTTCATTCATTTAAATATAATATTATTTGAAACAGTTAAGTGACATTGAAATATCTATTTGATAAAATTAATCATTAAAGCAACAATTTTTTTCTTTAAATGTGTTTAAAAATTCCAGGTTTTCTATTAATTATTTTATGGGTTTTCTAATCATTAAAAAATGGGGAGATTGTTGGGAAGGTATTGCTTCAATAATAATATATAAATCTTATTGATTTTGATTTCACAACTACCCTTGTTTGTTTTACTGATGATATTACTTTAAGTGTATTTTAGGAAATTAATATTCATTAAATTATTTATTATCGAATTATATTCAAGATTTTAATTAATATGGAATATTTGTTAAAGTGTTCAGAACACATTTTAGTGTATTTTTGAAACACTATTCATACCCAACATTGGTAAATGTAACATAATTAAGGAACCTTACGTAATTATGGAACCCTATGTTTGAGAGAAAAAAGTATTGTTCATCAACTTTAATTTTATGATCAATATTACATCATCAACCTTATGTTTAGAAAATAAACGCTACATAGTTGAACCCTATGTTTGGTATTTTTTTCATTTTATGAAGGAACCCTACATTTGACTTTTCAATGTCAGAGATTTAAATTCCTGATTTTATTCGAGATTTATAAAATGTTCTTGACAGAATTACAGGCTAATTCATATCTCATTTATTTATAATTCAATTCTCTTTATGATAGATTCAAAGAACTGTATTCGATGGAGAAAAGCACTCATATTGTTAAGGGAAGTTACGAATCCCCTTAACTATTTAATTTTGATTATTCATGATATTTCAGGCTATTTTCCTGGATATGGAATTTTGAAGAAGGCTATCTGCTCTATGTATTCTTCCAATGCATATTTTCAAAAGGAGATACAAGGAACATATTATTATTCAACTATATTCTTTAAAAATAACTTTAATATTTATCCTACAATAAATGATCAAATATGTTATCTATTGAAAGTGGCTACACTTTGTAGGAATAAATTTTGTATCCTGTTATACAATAAGATTGCTGCTTCTGTTTGTTGCTACTTTTATTTAATGATCATTTGCAACCGGGATTGCATCAGATTTATTATTTATTGAAATCTTTAATTTCTAAAAAAGAAGATCTAACTACTGTCAGTTTCTACTTCTAAAACTAAAAATATCAACCTAAACCATCAAATAAAATTCTTTTAATTTATTGGAGTTTCAACTACTCGTACTCAATTGTGGGGAAGTGACATCTTCTTGAACTAAGATCTAGGTAAACAGTTATTTTTAAAAGAACTAGAAGGCTCTATTTTTATCCTTATTTTAAAGGTGTCAACTGCCTGCACATAGTTGTGGTCTTTTGGTCTTATGATAAAAGGACCTTGCTAATAAAATTCACAAATCTCACAGATAGATTTATTGGTGGAGTGGACATGGGGATATTTGTGCCCCAAACCACTATAAATAGATATGTTCATTATTTCTATTTATTTACTGCATATATTTGATTCAGAAGAGAACAATTTAAATCTATATAAATCCAAAAGGCATTCAAAATCCAGAATCAATGAAGATTATTGAAAAGACAAAATTCAACCCCCTCTTGTGTCATCTTTGTATTATTCTGACCTAAAAATTCTCACTTCCCTTATACTATTGTTCATCTTATAAGATGAAGGCACTAGGACAACTTCAATATTCGTGTATCGTCATGATTTGATAATATATAAATTGGTCGGTGCCACCTAGAGGAGGAGTTCTCTATTTCATTCCTTCATGATCTTTATTAACCATTCACCTTCTCTATGGAAGATGAAGAATAATTTTATTGGATTTTTCTACATATTGTATATTACAATTATATTGGCATGTTAACTCTTGAAGATAGATCTACCTATGTTTTGGTTTTCTTCTACTATATATGGTCAAATGATGATAATGTGAAACACAATAGCGGTATCAGTTGTAAGGATTATTTATTGAATCAAAATATTTTTATTTTATGAAAAATAAAATTTTCAAATTGCAAAATGAGATATTTCAGGCTTGGAAATAAATACGAGTTCGTATTTATTACCCATGTTTATGTGAATAAATAATGTATTTATTTTAATCAAGAAAATTCATTTATTAATTGAAAAATATTATTTATAATTTGATTATAAATAAGGAATTTTTTTTAAAATATTTATAAAAACTTTCAAAACTGTTTTATAAATAAATTTACTATAAATTGTTTATATTTAATTGATAAATATTTTTAAAAAATATGTTATCTATAATTGTTTATAAATCATTTTAAAATATTTTATTTTATGAATAATTATTCATAATAAAGCTTATCAATCATTTATTAGGAAAATATTCCAAATATTTAAGGCTAATATTTCAAATACATTTCAAAAAATTAAATGGAATGCTTATGATATAAAAATAAATGGTTTATTTAGATAACAAAAAATGTGATTTATAAAGTGTTCATAAAATATATCTTATATGATATTTTGATTATATAAAAATTTATATAATAGATATTTAATTATAAAATGTCTATAATTCATGAAATATATAAAAAATTAATATAATATATAAAGGGATTCATATTGAAATGAATATAAATAGTTTATGTTATCTATAATTTTTAAAATATTTATAAATTGAATTTATTTATGAATAGATCCTAGATGTATCAATTACTTCAAAATAAGTTATTTATTTATTTTTTAAATTGAATTGTTATTAATGTTTATTTCATTTTTTGTGAAATATTAATATTTTTATTACTCCATAAATGATAAATTTAATCAAGAATAGATCCTTGCATATCATGTAAGGTTTGATATCAGTAAATTTATTTTTCAACTACCTTGTACATGTTTTATATTTGTATTTAGGTGAATAAGAATAATTGTTGTGAAAAGTTTGTGCATATTAGGTGTTAGAGTTTTCATGAATTTAATTCTCTCTTGAGTAATGTCTCTTCAGGTAGATTGACTTTCCTTTGCTAGGAAAGTGAATCGGGTTGGATATCATTCGCTCTGAGCGTACTCTTGTGGACCTTTTCAATATCATATAACTATATTCCATTAGATGATGTGTTAATGTACCTTATTCATATGATGCATTTAGGTTTTTGGGTTATTAACAATGATTTCTAACTTATATAAATATTTAAAAATTAGTGTGGCTTGAAAACATTAATCTTTTGGTTGAAATAAGGATTTCAAAATGAAAATACTAGAAGAATACATACATAAGAAATAACACATGAAAATATAATTATTACATAACACAATTTAACATTTATATGATGTATATTAAATCAATAAGACTAAAATTCCATAAATACTAAGTGTGATATTACATCCGAAACAAAACTTGTGGTGACCATGATCATTCCTCAGAGTAGTTTTTTTCCAAAGCAGGGTTCCCTTGAATTATCTTTTGTATGGAAAGAAAGTGATAGATTAAAATGGATCATCCTTAGGTAGTTTCTATATGAGTAAGGTGACCATGGATTTAATTTTTTAGTTTGTTATTGGAAATTTTTTGGGTTTCACATAGCTGGGATACCCATTGGAAGGATACTAGAGGAATAGTGTTTAGGGAACCCATATGATGGTTTTGGATATGTGGTTATCCACTAAATAATCCAAGAGTCAAAACTATTGTGATTAAGATTTTTCCCTACCTAAATAACTAATTAGTGAGATAATCTCCCAAGAAATATAATTTCTTAGTTAAAAATGGTTAATGGATTAGTAAATCAACATGATCTATTTGGTCATCATTTTTTGTGGGTATACTTTCATTTGGAGATGCTTCTATACTGATCTACATCACAAAGTTCTTATAAGCTTCTTCCCTACACAAACATACCTTGGTTTCTCATTTCAGATAGTGATGGACATTAGTGGATATAGTAGACATGTTATTAAACACTCAGTGGGGTCTTCATCATTGTGCAATGGTTGGTTTGATAAACTCAATGAAAATGAGGATTCTTTTGTTCCTTCGATGAAGATATGGGTCTTACATGGTCTAGAAGAAAGTGTTATACCATCAAATCCCCTTATTTCTCCTTCAATGTTCCTTCCATATGAAATTGAATTGTAACCTGTAGAATATAGTTATTTGGGTTTGTATTCTAGGATTTCCTCTCTCTTTCCAAAATCCTTCCATATTTTGGATTCTTGGTAATCTTGTAGGATGTTTCTTGGTTACAGATATTAGGATCCAAGTCGTTTTCCATCCAATTGAAACCTGAATCTATGTAGAGGTAAAAATATCAAAACCTCCGCTGGATTTCATCTATATTGAGATCAAGAGATAATATAGACTCAAACATCTAGTTGTATATGAGTCATGGACCCATTATCACGCCTACTGTAACCTCTAAGGACACTTAACCTGGAGATGTCATCGATGTTGCAGTAGTTTTCCTAATTTGAATCTGATAAATGTGGACACCTCAATGCACAAGGAGGCTATCGATGGGAAGAAGATTATGTATGTAGAGGTCCATCCTTCTAAGACCAAAAAGAGTAATGAATGTTTTTATACTTCTTATAAAGATGAATTGAATCAAACACACCTCTTAAAAATGATCTTGGATGAAAATTTGATAGAGGATAGACTTTATGGGTCAAAGTAATTTTCTCATTTTGATGGATTGAGTGTGTTCAATAGTCAGGAAGGTGAATATGAGGATCTTCCCATATTTCTTGATAGGAACCTTGACAAAGAGAAATCCAGCATGCTATCCACTAAAATTATCTATGGAATATGAAGTCTGAATAGATATGTGGTGTTGTGTGATTAAGGACTTACACCATTCGAAGGAGGAAGTGGAAATGTGGTAGGCCTTTAAGGGAACATTCCCCTAAAAGGCTTGTTGGATGAGATAGAGGCTGAGAAAGATTTTTATCTCAAAACATATTCTTATGAGAGAAACGAAATATAATTATTAGAAGAATATATTCAATATTCAATAATGAAAGGGAAAAGACTCATTTTTATTCTAATGGATTCATCAAGAAAGTGAGGAGGTCATGACTACTGATGAAGTATTCCAATTTACCCTGTTTTTCAGTTATAAGATGGGATAGAAAAGTTTCGTTTCATCAGAATAAACCCTCTTCTATTGTTGACTCCCCAAAGGAATAGGATATTGAAAAGGGTTGGTATGAACATAGAGGTAATCCTCCCATGGAACTCAAAGAACGTTATTCCCAGGGACTAAGAGTTTTGGGTACTCTGGATGATAAAAAATTTTCTAAAGTAGGTGGCATGGAGGATGGTAACAAAGAAAATATCTAAGAGATTATCCTTAATTACAATGAAGAGAATCCTGGGAATTCTTTACCGATCAATATCTTAAATGAAGATGCTCACAGAATGTTTGAAAGGCTGTTGTGAGTAGATTTGAATGATGAAAAGACTACTTAGATTGAGAAATAAAATCATATTTTTATTATTGGATTCAATGATAAGAAAAAAATATTGTTCAAATATTTACATACCTGGGAAAAAATAAAATATCACTTAGGGGACATCATCAATGAAAATAAAAAATTGAAGTTGGACTCTATAGAATAATGTTTATACATGGTACAAAATTCCAACTATTTTAATTTTTTGTGGAATGGTCTAATTATCTCATAAGTAGTTTGAAGTTCGTTTTATTTTGTGTCATTTTTCGGTTTCCCACTTTTCCTTACAAGTATTGGAAATAAAAATATTTAATTAGTAGTAGAATTTAAATTTTATTATTATGTTCCAGTTGTAAATATGAATTTTATTTCTGTTCCTTGTTTGGAAATGATGGGTTATTCATTCATTATTATGAAAAGTAACTATTCTATATATAAGAATGAATTATTTTATGGAATTAGGAATATAATGATTGATTTATATATAATTTCTCTGGATAATACTATTTATAAAATTCAGAATAAGAAGGAATGGGATGATTCCAATACCACCAAACATTGGAATTTCTTCCTTGGACCTATATAAGTGAAACTCATTCAAAGACTCTATAGATATTGGTTTTTTGGAGTCATTCGATTATGAAACTTTTGATACATAAAAAAATTATTTATTTGAAAAAATGACAAAGTAACATTTTTAGTGAAAAGCTTAGAGGTCTAGTGGGAGATTAGATCTTATAGATGGTAATGTTTGTAGACCAGTGAGTGAAAAAGAAAATAGTGGTTACAAGTACTTCATTAATTTTATAGAGTAATTTAGCTAATATGGGTATGTGTTTTTGATGAAACACAAATATGAAAATTTATCAAAGTTCAAAATGTTTTAGAATTATGTAAAAAATCAACTAAGAACAGTTATAAATATTCTCTAATTAGATTGGGTGGTTAATAATTAATAATGGAAATCATAGCTCATATTATAGATTGTGGATTTTTTTCACAACTTAATCTGAATTTAACACACTGATGGAATGGTTTATCTAAAAGGAGGAATATTTCCATATTAGAAATGGTTCGATGGGTGATTATTTTATGTGACCTTTATATATGATTTTGGGGTTATGATATAGAGAATAATATATTCTTACTTAAATTCATTCCATTTAATGTTGTCATAAATATCCCTTATGAGATATGGATTGAGAAATATCCCAATTTTCCTTTTAAGATGATTTTGGATTGAAAACAATTTGTATGGTGATTGCATTTAGAAAAACATGACCCAAAATATAACAAATTCATATTTTTTGGTTATCCAAGGGAACCAAGGAGTATTATCTCTATAATCCTACTAATCACATAAAGATTGTTGCCTAATTTTGCACATTACTGAAGAAAAAAAAATTGAGGAGTTATTGGGATGAATTTTGAACATGGAGATGGTAAAAAACATATGTATTCCTAATATTGAAGATGATTTGGTACTGTAAGTAGTTGAAGAAGAAGAACCAAGTCATTTACACATGAACATCAAAGGTATTGAGGGATTTTTCATAAAGATATACAAATAAAATTTTTGAGGTTAATGATGATAATGAAACATTCATATAACACAAACCTACTTCCTATTGAGAGGTCATTAAGAGTTTGTATTCTGAGAAATGGTTAAAATCTATGGAATATGAGATAGAATCCCTAAACAATAACCATGTTTAAAACATGTTTGATGCCACTAAAGGTGTCATACCCATTTTTTGTCAGTGGGTATAAACAAAAAACTAAAATGGTTAGTAGGGTGTCCACCTATAATGAACACATAGTGTAAAAGTGTTATAATTAAATTCATTCTATTGTCCATAAAGATACATTATCACCTGTGGTGATGAAAAAGTCCATTTGGATTTTTCTTTCCATAAAAACTCACTATGATTATGTGATATTTCAAATGGATGTAAAAAATACATTTCAGAATGATAATTTAAATGAGGAAAAGTACACTACTCAAAATATGGGGTTTTATGTGCCAAATTAGAATGAAATGTTTTCAAATTTTTATGGTCTATTTATGGACTGATTCTTGTGTCATGGAGATATAATATCTAGTTTCATGATTTAGTAAAAGAGTTTGGTTTCCTATAAAATAAAGATGATTCTTGTGTATACATGAGGCGTTGTGTGAGATTAGTACTATTAATAACAAATTATATTGATGACATACTACATATTGGAAATGATGTCTTGACACTTCACTCTATTAATACTTGTACAAGTAAATGTTTCTCAATTAAAGCCATGTGTGATGAAACATACATAACAGGTATGAGGATCTATAGATATTGATTTATGAAGCTTCTTAGACCGAGTTAGAACAAATACGTTGTAAATTTCCTAAATATGATTAGTATAGAGTACATCTAAAGGGGTATTTAGTAGTTTTGTGTTGAATAAATATAAGGATAATATATTACCAATCACAAAAGTTATATAGGACGGATGGGATTCCTTATAAATCTAAAAAGGGATCAATCTTCTATGAAATATTAAGTACTTGAATTGATGTCTCATATGATTTGAGAACAATGAGTTGATAATAATCCAATCTTGGTGAGATTCATTATATTTTTGTGAAGAACATCCTTACTTAATTGAGAATAACTGAGTATATATACTTGGAATTTGTTGGAGAGGATGAGATATGAGTAAAGATATACAAAGATACTAGAATCTAATTCAAAAAAATTATATAAATTCACAATCAGGATTTTCCCCATTAATGGTGGATCAATTAGTTGGAATAGTGTGAAACAATTCACTATAGTAGAATCAACAATAGAGGTATAATAAATCATGACATAAAATTCTAATATAGAAGATGTATGAATCATTAATTTCTATTTTGATCATGGAGTGGTTTATAGAATAATGAGAGAAATTGAGATATATTGTGAAAAAAATGGTTCCATTTATTATGATACAGAACCTTGGTTTCATCTAAAGACTAAATACATACATCAAAAATACCATCTTATATGAGGGATCTTTGATAAGGGTAATTTAATGATCAATAGATTGGATACATAGGAGGATGTAGTTGATCCATTAACAAAAACATTACTACAACAACACAATGATGGCCATGTTGAATATATAGCTGTTAAATTCATGTGATTTTTATTATAATATTTGAAATTATATCGTGTTATTATAATAAAGTAAAACTACATCTATCACTCATTCACGTGTGGGGTAATTTATTTTACATGAACAGTGTAATGATAGATATCCCCTCAAAGTAAAAACATTGAGCTTCCCCAAATCGATGATCATCATGGAGTATAATGGGCTGTGATAATATGTAACAGTTATCTTGAATAGATTCATATATGTATTTCAATGTGTTTTAAATAATATATTGATGAATATAATCAGGTGGTAATTAGTAAAGACTTATGTCGAGAGATTGGATATAGTATATTTCATGGAATTTCATATTGCCATAGAGGTAATTTGGATAATATGCTTATTATGAGTCCATACTAGAGGTCTGTGAGATACCAATAATGATAACTTTTATAAATTTATAACCAACATATAAAAGTCATTAAATGAACCTATATAATCATGGTTATTTGGGTATGTTTCTAATCATTTCACCAGTTGGAGTGTAACCAGTAAGGGGTTTTATACTTGTATTTGACGAAATAACGTCTTGGACATGATTGAATTTGTAAGAACTCGGTTCTTATCCTTGAGGTACGGGTTTCTTATTTTCTCTTTTCCTTAAGTAATTTTGAGAAAATAAGGAAAATGGGAAAGATCTTAAATTTTGGAAGTACATGCCGTGTACTTTTTCCACAAGCCATGTACTTTTGGCCATGTGGGATGAGTACACGGGGCGTGTGGTCATGCCGATGATGAGGGGTGTAGGAAACGAATGCATGCCCTGTAGTGGTCCTTTACACGCCGTGTCGTAAGTCGGTAGGTGAATGGTAAGGCGGTGCCCAGTTGGGGGCATCACACGCTGTGTGCTCATACAGACACGCCATGTAGTCATGTCGGCAGGTGAACAGTGCCTCGCTGGCGGGAAGCCGCCAGGGGAACAGTTTAAAAAAAGGGAAGTACACGCCATTTACTTGAAAGTACACACTGTGTACTTTGTTTTTTCTCTTAAAATGGGCAGTAGCCTCCCCTGTTCATAGGGAAATCATAGAATTGGAGGCGAGCTCGGGAGAGGAAGGTCGGAGCTTCGGAGATCTGTTGATCGCGAAACAGGAATCCGTTTCCTCCTCGGATGGTCTTGTTGGAACCGCACGGGTAAGGGCTTCCTTCTCCCTGGGTACTTCTTACCAATTCTTCTCCTAACGGGAGTTACTTGGGTTTGAATGTTTTATCTTTTACCTCAGATCTACGTCATATTTGGGTGTTTTTGGGATCGACGATCGTGTATAAAACTCGTTGGTGTTAATGGTAGGTGGCTTGGTGTTGATTTCCAACAATCATGCATTTTTTTGCGTTTTTAGTGCCACAAACCCATGTTGGGGTGTCATGTGGCTGAGGCCATAGCTATTTTAAATACCTAGAACTATATAGCTAGGTAATTTAATGTGATATTAAAATGCTGGTTGGGATCATTGCTTGGATCCAGGACCACCATACGGGTGCGTTTCACTATTTATCCATTTGGCCCGGATACCCAAGGGTATGCCTTAAAAGTAATAATTGTGGAATTTCATTGAGAGGAATTGCTTGTGAATTTTTATTTACATGTTGGGCATGGCCCGGTTACTTACGCCTGAGGGCAATGTTTTATTTAGCTCGTGGGAGTTGTTTTTCTTATCCCGATGGGAGTTGTTATCCTAGCCTGAGGGAAACTTCTTCTATGACTGTGGACAGTTGATTCTGTGCCTGAGGGTGACACTACCTATGCCTAAGGACAAAATCTGTTATGCCTGAGGGCAGATTCATTTGGTGGATACTCTTTACCTGAGGGTAGGGTTTTACGTGTCTGAGGACATTAGCTTTTTACTTAGAATATTCACTGGGGTGATATTCTAAATTAAATGATTAAAAACAATATTAAAATTGTAATATAACTGGTTAAGTTAGTTACTTTTCAGTACTACTTACTTTATTGCATTTTACTATTGCACACTGTTGTTACATTCTTACACGTAGTTGGGCATGGGCCTTTGGTGGGTGCCTACTGAGATATCTTTCTCACACACTGTTTGGGTCTTGCTTTTCGGCCCAAATAGATTACGTTTCTGCAGGTGTGGATAGGGGAAAGAGTCCCTATACAGGTACTTAACTGTTGCTGAGTAGTAGGTGGGCATGGGACCAAGCCTAGGCTCGCGATGATGCCAGCTGTTTTGTTTTGTTTTGCTGTACTCTGTATTGTATTATATTGCACTGCTGTGTAACATATTCTGGCTGTTTTCTTAGAACTTGTGGCATGTTGCATCATCATTTATATACTGGTTGGTTATATCTTCTGTAGTTATTTATTCCAGTTATGTATGGTTGTTTTCTTCCACTGTTGTATGTTTTATTTCGTATTCCGCTGCGCTACACTTTGACAAATGAGGTCATAGTTTCCCCACTATCAGACCTGGGCCCTCGCTGCTAGTCGGCAGCCTCTGGCATTTGGGGAAATGCACTTGTGGTCATGTGGCGAACCAGGTTCGGGGAACTCGTTGAGTGGCACCTGGAACTTGGGCGCTACAAAGTGGAATCAAAAGGGTTCTTTTCTTTGAAATACTATTTGGAGCCTTAGGTAGGGATAAGATGAACGATAGTTGGTAATAAGCTATGCCTGGGCATAGCTAACCCATGTACAGGGAAAATCCAGTCTACCTCGTATGTTGCAATTATACTGATTTTTAAATTTTACAGTTGAATTTATTTCACCGTTGGGTGACACACTTGGATTGTGCTGTTTATATTTTGTCTACGGGTTCTATTTAGTTGCAACCCGATGAGATGATGGTATGCCATCTCATGCATCATATAGGAACATGCTAGAAATAACATGCCACACATAGTTTACATGCCATGTAGGTGCATTAGAAATCATATGTTGTTGTGATAGTTGTTGTTCTAGTAAAGCTTGCTGTTGAGATAGCTGCTTTGATAAAATACCTACTGAGTGATAGGGTACTTATATTGAGCATGTGTCTAGAATGAACACCAAACTTTGGTTTTTGGGGAGTATGGTCCCTCATTGACCGGAATTTCGTGGCTCATTGACTGTTTATAATGTTATAACACAGATAAGATGTCAAACATTGATTCATGGGGAATATGGGCCCTCACAGGTAATAATTTAACACTTAGGTGTTGTTTTCTGGTATTTTCTGGGTTCCAGAGAAGTTTATGAGGCATACTTTCCGGAAACCCAATATACACACCGTGTAGTATCTTTACACATGCCGTGTATGGCCTTCTTTTCGGGAAGAAAAATGAACTTTTTAAGTACACGCCGTGTACTCTGCGTGCACGCCGTGTAGTCTCGTCCCGTGTCACAAACCGTGTGGGCGACGACACGGGGTAGGGAAAGGCTTGGGAAAACATGCCTTGTACCTAATGTACATGCCATGTAGTGTCGACCTGGATTTCGACCATATAACTAACAACACAGATAGAGGAGACATAAGACATACACGCCGTGTCAATGATAAACACGCGGTGTAGTGTGACCTAGGGACTCGGCCGTGTAACTAATAACATGGGTCGGTGTCACCTCTCCTTGAACACGTCGTGTACCTGTGGGACACGCCGTGTACTCTTGTCCGAGGACAGACCGTGTGGAGTTAGCCGTGCGGCTGGGAAACAGGGTGGTGTACACGCCGTGTGCAGGTGTAACACTCTGTGTAGTGTCATGCCGAGTAGTCGTCCGTGTCACAAACACCACGGGCAGTTGGAAATAACACAATACACGCCGTGTAGTTGATATACACGCCGTGTAGTTTTTTTCAAATGGAAGCCGTGTGGCTTAGCCGTGTAGAAGGACCCGTGCAGGGGAAGATAAGTCAAGTACATTCCATGTAGTCAGTATACATGCCGTGTAGTCTTGTTTTAAAAATTTTGAAATTCCTTCTTCCTCTTGTTCCCTTTGGGGATCCTTCACCTTCAGTCATTGATAATCTTGGATCCAAGGCGTGCTTTTGACCTTGTAGTGTCATGCCGCCTAGACGACTGCGCGTTGTTCGCCAGGCGATAAGTGATGAGTATACTCCAGAGATGGTGGTCCGTGGGTTACCAGTGGACCCTCCAGCAGAGCTGGATGCAGCGCCAGCTGTTATACTAGACACAGGCGTAGAGGGGCAGTTCTGTGAAGGCTTTATGCAGTTCATGCAGACCTTTCAGGGAGTACCACAGGCTGCCACATCTATGGCTGAGCTGACACATATCTTCCACTAGCATCATCCACCTACGTTTTCAGGGGATGGTAGACCACAGGCTACAGAGTCTTGGCTGGGGTCGATGCAGACTATTTTCGAGCATCTTGAGATGCCTCCAGGGCGGAGGGTCAAGCTCGTGACTTACATGCTGGGTGATTCCGCCAAGAGGTGGTGGGATGTTACCACCCAGTCAGAGCATCACAGATACATGGGATGGGAAGATTTCCTAGAAGTCTTTTATGATCTCTTCTTCGCAGAGAAGTTGAGGGCAGATAGAGCTAGAGAATTCTTGTATCTGCAGCAGAGTGCTAGGTCGGTGATGGACTATTCTGCTAGTTTCACCAAGCTTCAGCGTTTTTCACCCGTGCTAGTGGGTGATGAGACTTTGAGAGCCATCCGTTTTGAGGATGGTCTTCGTTATGACATCTGAGCACTGGTGAATGTTTTCACGATGCCTTCAGTACACGCTATTGTGAACCAGGTTCTGATTATAGAGAGAAACCTGCGGGAATCTAGTGGTGTGGGCTAGGGCAGTTCAACACCAGTTACTGGTACTATTTCTACTGGCAGGAGGAAGAGACAGATGGACTTCTCTCAGGGTGGCAGTACCAGTCAGAAGAATTCTTTGGGTGTCCAGGTCATGTGCTACCAGTGTGGTAAAGAGGGGCACAAGAGGCCATAGTGTTCATGAGACCCAGTGGAATGCCGAGCTTGCGGCAAGATGGGTCATCTGCAGCGCTTTTGTAGGGAATTTCCACCAGTGGCTAGGGAGAGGGGTTCTGTGCAGGCTCCGCATACGGGAGCAGGACCAGTGGATTATTACCAGTCAGGGAACTAGAATACGTCAGGGCGTGCAGGAAGAGATGGTGGTCATGGATGTGGTATCCAGACACCAGGATCTTAGAGGCAGGAGTTGCAGTAGGTCCAAAGAAGGTGAGAGTAGTAGTTTCCTGGGAGCAGCCTAAGAACATGTTTGAGATACATAGCTTCTTAGGGCTGGCTGGTTACTACAGACTCTTCATACAGTACTTCTCCCGCTTAGCAGCACCGTTGAAGGTCTGACTAAGAAGGGTGTGATGTTTGATTGGTCAGAAGCTTGCGAGACAACCTTTCAGGACCTGAAAGGAAGGTTGACATCAGCATTGATCCTGATACTCCCAAAGCAGGGGTAGAGCTATACTGTTTACTGTAATGCATCAGGTATTGGGCTGGGAGCAGTGTTGATGCAGGGCGATCGAGTTGTTGTGTACGGGTCTCAGAAGTTGAGGCCACATGAGAGGAATTACCCGACTCATGATCTCGAGTTGGCTGCAGTTGTTCATGTGTTACGCTATTGGAGACATTATCTATTGGGAGAGCATTTTTGGTTTTCACCGACCACAAAATCCTCAAGTATATCTTTACTCAGCGAGACCTGAATCTGAGGGAGAGGAGATGGGTCAAATACATACAATCCTTTGATTTTGAGCTTGCCTATAAGCCTGGTAAATGTAATGAAGTAGCTGATGCACTGAGCAGGAAGACTCAGATATAAGCAGTGCAGGAGGCTAGTAGTGAGTGGCAGCTTATGGACTTGTTCTCTGAGATGCATCTGGAGGTGCACGAAATTTAGGGGCAGTCTTATATTTCATCTTTAGTTCTGACTTCTACCCTCTTGGACAGAGTGAGGATGAGACAACTATCAGATTTAGAAGGCCTAGTTCTATGGGAGTTGGTGGCAAGTGAGGACCATCCTCCTGGTTGGACGATAGACGATGATGAGGTTCTGTGTTTCCATGAACGAGTGTGGGTTCCAGGGGATATACGTGAGGGGATGAATCATGAGTTTCATGCTTCATCTTGGGCAGTTCATCCCGGGGTTATGAAGTTGTACCGTGAATTGAGACGTCAGTATTGGTGGCCAGGCATGAAGAGAGATGTAGCTTGTTTTGTTACGATGTGTTCCACCTGTCAGCAAGTGAAGGCGGAGCACCAGCGGCCAGCCAGACTGTTAGAATAGCTACCCATCCCAGAGTGGAAATAGGATGATGTCACATTAGATTTCGTGACAGGGTTGCTGAGGTCACCTAGAGACAATGATGCAGTGTGGGTTGTTGTGGACATACTCACGAAGGTAGGTTAGTTTTTGCCGATCAAGGAGACCTTCGGGGTGGACGAGCTCGGAAGGCTGTATATCCGAGAGATCGTACATCTTCATAGGGTCCCTCATTCTATCATTTCAGATAGGTACGCCCGTTTTACATCTCATTTCTGGTAGAGTTTTTAGAGGGCTCTGGGTACACATGTGCTTCTGAGCACAACTTACCACCCTAAGACGGAGGGCCAGTCAGAGCGTATGATACAAGTGCTAAAGGAAATGATGCGTGCATGTGTCCTAGAATTTGGGGGCTCTTGGGAAAAGCATATACCCCTAGTCCAGTTTTCCAATAACAATTTTTTTTCAGGCAATTATCGAGATGGAACCATACAAGGATTTATATGGTAGGTAATGTCGATCACCTTTGTGCTGGTTAGAGGCAGGTGAGGCAACTTTACTGGGACCACGTCTCATGCAGGATACATCTGAGTAGGTCCAGTTGATTCAGAATTAGATGGACACCACGCAGTCTCATCAGAAGTCATATGTTTATCGCCGCAGACGACCTCTGGAGTTCATGGTCAGGGATCAGGTGTTCTTGCGTGTTTCGCCGAGGCTGGGACACAAGAAGATCAGGAGGCAGGGTAAGATTTCACCGAGGTATGTGGGGCAATTTGAGATTCTGGAGAGAGTCGAGCTTGGTGCCTATTAGTTGCAGTTACTGCAATGGTACCTAGCCATGCACAACGTCTTACATGTGTCTCAGTTGCATCTCTATCATTCAGACCTGTCTCACATCTTTCAACCTGAGGAGGTTGAGCTTCAGATGGATGCGTCCTTTAAGGAGAATCTGATTCGTATCGTTGACAGGAGCACGGAGGTTCTCCAAGGCTGGTTAGTTCCTCTCCTACAGGTGCTATGGCAGAATGGCCGAGTGCAGGACGAAACCTGGGAGTGGTAGACCGACGTACTTGCTCAGCGGCTGGAGTTGTTCACGGCTATATCTTCTCCACTCTTGGAAGGGAAATTCTGGGACGAATTGCTATAAGGGGGGAAGTTTGTAAGAACCCGGTTCTTATCCTTGAGGTATGGGTTTCTTCTTTTCTCTTTTCCTTAAGTAATTTTGAGAAAATAACAAAAATGGGAAAAATCCTAAATTTTGGAAGTACACGCCATGTACTTTTTCCACACGCCGTGTACTTTTGGAAATGTGGGATGAGTACACGGGGCGTGTGGCCATGCCGACGATGAGGGGTGTAGGAACCGACTACACGCTGTGTAGTGGTCCTTTACACTCCATGTAGTCAGTAGGCAGGCGAATAGTAAGGCAGTGGCCAGCTATGGATAGCACATGCCGTGTTCTCATGCAGACACGCCGTGTAGTCATGTCAGCAGGTGAACAATGCCTCACTGGAGGGAAGCCGCCAGGGGAACAGTTTAAAAAAATGGAAGTACATGCTGTGTACATGAAAGTACATGCCGTGTAATTTTTTTTCACTTAAAATGGGTAGTATCCTCCCCTGTTCACAAGGAAATCTTAGAACACGAGGAGAGATCGGGAGAGGAAGGCCGAAGCTTCGGAGATCCATCGATTGTGAACTGGGAATCCGTTTCCACCTCGGACGGTCTCGTTGGAACCGCACGGGTAAGGGATTCCATCTCCTTGGATACTTCTTACTAATTAGTCTCCTAACGAGAGTTATTTGGGTTGGGAAGGTTAATCTTTTACCTCAGATCTACGTCATATTTGGGCATTTCTGGGATCGACAATCATGTATACTGCTCGTTGGTGTTAAAGGTAGGTGGCTTTGTGTTGATTTCCAACAGTCGTGTGTTTTAGTGCCACGAACCCATGTTGGGGTGTTGTGTGGCTGAGTCCATATCTATTTTAAATACCTAGAACTGTATATGTAATTAAATGTGATATTAAAATGATTGTTGTGATCATTTCTTGGATCCAGGACCACCCCAGGGGTGCGTTCCACCGTTTAGCCATTTGGCCGGGATACACGAGGGTATGCCTTAAATGTAATAATTGTAGAATTTCCTTGAGAGGAATTTCTCGTGAATGTTTATTTACATGTTGGGTATGGCCCGGTTACCTGTGCCTGATGGAAGTGTTTTATTTAGCCCGTGGGCATTGTTTTTCGTAGCCTGAGGGCAGTTGTTATCCTAGCGTGAGGGAAACTTCTTCCCTTCCTGTGGGAAGTTTATTATGTGCCTGAGGGCGATGCTACCTATGACTGAGGGAAAAATCTGTTATGCCTGATGGTAGATTCTTATGTTGGATACTCTTTACTTGAGGGTAGGGGTTTACGTGTCTGAGGACATTAGTTGTTTACTTAGAATATTCACTATGGTAATATTTTAAATTAAATTATTAAAAAGAATATTAAAATGGAAATATAACTAGTTAAGTTAGTTACATTTAAGTACTGCTTACTTTATTGCATTTTACTATTGCACACTGTTGTTGCATTCTTACATGCAGTTGGGAACGAGCCTTTGGTGGGTTCCTACTGAGATATATTTTTCACACCCTATTTGGGTCATGCTTTTCGACCCAAACAGATTACGTTTCTGCAGGTGTGGATAGAGGAAAGAGTCCCTATATATGTACTTGACTGTTGCTGAGGAGTAGGAGGGCATGGGACCGATCCGAGGCCTGCAATGTTGCCAGCTATTTTCTTTAGTTTTGTTATACTCTATATTGTATTGTATTGTACTGTTGTGGAACATGTTCTGGCTGTTTTCTTAGAACTTGTGGCATGTTGCATCGTCATTTATATACTGGTTGGTTATATCTACTACAGTTGTTTATTCCAGTTATGTATGGTTATTTTCTTACTCTGTTGTATGTTTTATTTCATATTCCGCTACGCTACACTTTGAAAAATTAGGGTATAGTTTCCCCACTATTAGACCTGGGCCGTCGCTTCTAGTCGGCAGCCTCTGGCGTTTGGGGAAATGCACTTGAGGTTACGTGGCGAACTGGGTTCGGGGCACCCATTGAGTGGCACCTGGAACCGGAGTGTTACAGAATTAGAGTGAGGAAATGAGTTTCCATTTCAATTTTTTTAACATATTTTTTTTCGACTACATAGACATGGGGTGTGTTATGTACTTATCATATAGACGAATAACATGTTATGTATTAGAGAACATGGTTAGTTTTTTCATAAAATCAATAAAATGATACATTTACTATACTATATTGACATGTTCTATGTCTTTTGGATGCTTGATATCATAGAAAATAGAGTATATATGATACAAATGATGTAAATTATACATCTTGGGGTGGAAATATTCATATAGTGATATGAGTATGGATGATGGAGATCACAACAAACCCCTTAGTAGACTGAGCCTAAATGAGGTTATACTAGAGTTCACTCTTTGATTACATATATAACATACATATTTTATAGTTTTCTTCAATGTTGTTAATGACCATAGGGTCATACGATTAGGCTCGTGGAAAAGGATAAAATTTTGGAATAACTATTTTCTCAAAATGAAGAGATTATGATAAAAATTATTTTCCAAAAGAGATTTGATGGATTCAAAATGAGTTGTAATGTTATTCATAAAGTCCATATGGGACTTTAATGCAAGTGAGAGATTGATAGATGTGAACCAATATATATATATAATATGATATTATATAAATAAGTTTCTATGTAATACATGAATGTGATGTAACTATATTTTATATATTAAATATACATGCGATAATATATATATATAATAATATATATTATTTATTTATTTAACCCAAATGGTTTTATTATTAGTTAAAAACCATTACGATTGTCTAGATGTATTTATATTAATTAATTGAAGACATTCAATGAATTAACCCAATAGTACAAAATGAAAAGGATGTGAGGAGCTTCAGTGTCTACCTATATAAGAGGACAATGTCATATTCTATTGGGAATAATGAATTCTATAATCATTATGCACTACTATTAATCATTTGAGTCAATGGATCTAGAACTGCTTCATTATTTAGGTATGCCTATAATATGATCACATATCTATTGGTCATTGTACCTTATAGGCAGGATTATTTTGATAATGGATTTGTGATATTTATCATGAAATATACTTCTCTAATGAATAATAAGACTATTGTTATTGGTGTTTTCTAGGTATTTTGATTTATAGTTTTATTATGCATTGATTATTGAAAATTAATATTACTATATTTCAATTTCCTTCTAATATATATATTGATAATATGATTTTAAGGAACCCATCATATGTAAAAGTAAACATATAAACATTATAAAAATATGAAGAATGAATAGAAACAAAAAAATATGCAATCATATTCAAAAGAAGAGGTGAATGTAAAAAAATAGAAATAGTTGAATAAAAAAAATAAACTAAAATCAAAGATATCATATATCAAAAGTCAAATCAACAATTAGAGATAAAGTTTAAATTTGAAATCTAAAAATGATTATCATATGTGAAAGTGGGGTAGAACCCAAAATCATTATATGAAGTAGGATTCAAAATAAAAAATAAAAAAGGAGGTTCAAGTAGGAAGTAGAGAGATTGAAAATAAAAGAAAAAACTAATTTAAACATAAGAAAATGGTATAATATAAAAGAAAAATTTGAAGTAAACGTAAATGGATAATTTATAATACCTGATCAAAAGTATAAGAATAATTTTAAGTGTTATAAAAAAATAGTGTAGAAATAATTTGATGTAAAAGTATTGAGAGAACTAGAAACATAGTTCAAATTAGAAAACCATACTCTATAAGAAGAAAGATAAGAAAAAAGAAAAAATAAACTATGGTTTTAGTTCCAAACATAAGGAGGAGAAGCTCAAAAGTGAATTTGAAATATAAAGAAAACAATATTATTTGGATATAACAATAAAAAACAAGGATATTGAAAATTGAAGAAATATAAGTACATGAACAAAGAAAATATGAAGACATTAGGTAGAATAATTTTTGTGTTTAAAATAAGAACCTGAGGATAATATAGAAGTAAAATCAGAATTAAGAGTAAATAAAAAATCTTGATGACTTAAATGTAAAATAAAAAATGAATGCTTTTGGAAAATGTAGAAGAATAAAAAAACTATGATATAAAAATTAAAATAAAGTGAAAAAATAATTGGAGGAAAAATGAAAACAAAATTTGAATTAAATGTAATGGCTAAAAAATCAAAATCCAAAATCGAGAAGCGAAAGACGCGAAAAAATAAAAAAATAAAAAATATAAGATAAATGAATGAAAAAGAAAAAGTTAAATATAGATGATGGAATCATCATATGAAAAATAATTAAACAAAATGAAAAAGTAGAGAAGAATTTTGAACCAAGGTATATAGTAATAATCACGAAGAAGAATTCATAAGAAATAGAAATATAAGTAAAATAGAAATAAATGAGAGAATAAAAAATCAAAAAGAATAACACAAACTCAAGTATAAACATAAGACAAATCAAGATAAGTAATACAAAAAAATTCAAAAGCATGAAGTCTTAATTTAGAAATGGATATAGATTTAGAAGTTAGAAATAAAATAGTTGAAAAAAATAAGTGTAATAAAAAATATAAGATTATTTGTAAATAAAATAATAAAAAACGGAATAAGAAATAAAAATGAAAATAAAAACAAAAATACAGAATATAATAGAATAAAAAGAAAGAGACCAAAATTAGTAGATGAATTCGAAGTAAGAAAGAGGTAAAATGTAGTAGTTTAATTTGAATTAGAATTAGAATTTATAAACTAGATTCATACAAGAATTATTATTGATTATTAGGAAAGATAAAAATTAATAATCCAACAGAAGCAGGTTAATCTGATGTGGGAAAGAATCCTGAATTAGTTTTTAAATCTGAAGTTGAAGTAGATGATAGAAACTGAAGTCATTAAAGAAATTAAAGTTTATTATCAGGGATATTTAATTCTAGATACATATAAAAATATAGACATTGATTCCATAATGATAAACATAATCCATAAACCATAGAACATTAGCTATAGGCATGAGCCAAATAAAAAGATAAAAATAGAAGTCATAGGAAGTACTAAGAAATATAAGAAATTGAAAAGAATTAAAGATATACCAAATGACCTAAAATTATCAAGAAATTATTTTAAATCAGTTTTTGAATAATTTTTGACATGTAGGAATATAAGTTTAGTCAATATAAAGGGAAATCAACTAAAAATAATAGGTTTTTTATATCTTGTCCATTTGAAAAAAAAATTAATGAAATTTAACTCCATTAAAATATATTTTTCTTTCATTCCAACCACACTACACGATGAAATGATATGAATCCTATTCATACATGTCAAAAATTAATAAACCATCAATTTTCTATGAATTCTAGGAAATTAGAGGACATTTTGTTTTTATTAACCCTTTTCCACATGTATATTGACATTTAAATCAATAAAAATTAATTCTATCCATTTTAATCATGCCACCTATCAGATTGACGTGGGGACTATTTCATCATGTTATGAATTAAATGACAGATATTTTCTAATTATTTGTCTAAAATCTTAGGAGTGTTTCTTGTGTTTCACCATTTCATACATGTTTTTTGACATTTAAATCAATAAAAATTGAAATTTATTCATTTTTAATGAACCACAAGTCATAATAAAGTTTGGTATATTCCTAATTGTAAAAATTTAAATGATTGATGTTTTACTTTTATTTAATGAAAATGTTAAGCAATTTTATAGGTTAAGACCATAAGATGCACATTTTTAATTACTTTTAAATCTAATAAAAAATAATATCAAGCCATTATTACCACATCACATGTCAGACGAACAAGAATTATATTTGTAAGTGTCATAAATTTTCCTGGAAATATGGTCACTTTTATAGGTTTTAACCCCAATTATAGATAACATGATGTCTAAACAACACTTTCAATCATAACTAGTAATTCAGGTGTTATATTTATGTGTGGTTGGTTCATAGATATAAAAAATGAATCAACTATAATTTTACTAAGGTTTTCACTAATCTATGCTCATTTTATAAATTTTAACACATTTTTATAGTATTTTTTAAACGTAAGTTAAATAAAATCAAAATTAAGAATATGCATTGTTAAATTTGAATAAATTGTGCCAGTGTAATCACAAAAAATTACAGGTTTTGTGAAACTCATTTTAAAATCTGTGAGTGTGTGTTGTATCAACATTAATTGGGGGAAACATCTTCCAATTTCTATAATCTATTTCATTTGGGGAAAATTTTATTGAATGATACTTCTTGCTAGATAACGAAAGTAAAGAATCATCTCTACGGGTCCTATCAGGATAAAAAATCCCACCATCACTCCCTATAATTGGAATAATTATGTTTCCCATATCATTATAACCCGAGTCTTCTAGGAACGCATCTACAATTTCCAAAAACAAACCCAAAGGCTATTTTAAAGTTAACTAAAAAGCACACGTAGAGTTAAGTTAACTAAAATATAGCATGTATTCCAATTAATAAAGGAAAGGATATGGAAGATATCATTTTTTAGAATTAATAGAAACAATCTTCTGATGGAATTGGAAGGTATACCTCCATCATTAATTTCACTAAAAATAGTTCATTTCATCATAGCCAAGATTGGGCTATGTAAATCTTTAACAATCCATCCTCCTTTAGATTTATTAAATTAAATTTAAATTGAGATGAATTGAAGTAAAATTAAATTTAAAAAATAAATAAAATTTATACTATAATCTCAAATAAAATATTATAATTCATGAGAAAAATAGAAATTAAAATATCCAGTAATCATATATAATATGATCAGTCTTTTCTCGCTATAGTAATTTGGTAACCAGCTATCTATAAAAGCATCTCTTAAGGGTTTAATAAAAAATTATAAATTTATTTCCTTTAGAAATAATTCTTCTTATGAAATACTAAACAAATTATTCTCAAATATGATATCACACATGCAAGGTATTTTTATTTTTTATTCAAAATCCATTATTGATTTTAATATTAATAATTAAAATAAATAAATTTCATTAAATTAAATAAAATTTATTTAAATATAAAAACCACCATCACCTAAAAACACTATTCTATTAGGGTTCTCATTTATATATCAACACATTAGTTCTAATGAGAAAAATTTAAAAATAAAATAAAATGAAAAAATAAAATCAAAAGAAAAAACATGGAATAAAAATTGAAATGGGTATAGAGATGGAGTTACTAGAAAAAGAAATATATGAGGCAATTGATAGGTATGTGAAGTAAAAAAGTATATAATATGAAAAATAGTTGGATATAAAAATTGAAAAATAATAATCATATTCAAATGTATAAGTTGACCTAGATGAAAATGTATTTTCTAAAGAAAAAGTTGTAGAAAGAGTAGAAGTAGTAACCAGATTATTAAATAATAAGTGGGATGGGAAGGGAAATTATAAGTATACATAGAAAATTTAGAAAATTATAAAGCAAGATAATAAACATAAATGATAGCCATAAGTAAATTAAAAACTAGTGTTAGAATAAGAAATATAACACTAAAAAATGTTGATAAAAAATGAGAATATTAAACCACTAACTAGAAAGGAATATAAAAAGAGAAATTTGAAGATGATGATCAAATATGAATTTGAGTGAAAAATTAGTAGTATAAAATAAAGAATAATTCAAAATAAATAAACAAGAATGAGGTGCAATAAGATAGTGGAGAGATAAAAACAAATATAAATGAAAAATAAGAATGTAGAATATAAAATAAAAAAAAGTATTAATAAAAAATAAGGTATAATAAATGTTCAAAAGTAAAAATATTATATTATTTTGTAAGAAAATAAAAGTATTAGATGATTTTATATAAAAAATAATAGAACATGAAACACAGTTCAAGTCAAAAAAATAACCCAGAAGATGAAAGAATATGTCAAAACCAATTGGGAATGTAGAAAAAATAATTGATTCAGAATGTAATGTTGATTCCAATATCAAAAAGTCAGATTGAGAATCTTAGATAAAATATTTTAAGTAGAATAAGAAATACATTAGATAGATATAGAAATAAAAATCAATTATATTTGAAAATGAAGAATATAGATGTACAAGAACAATGAAATGTTAAATACATTATGGAAAAGACTGAAAGAGGAAAAACGAGTGTAAAAATTAATATAAAACAATTAATATAGAAAAAAAAGAAGAATATGAATAAATGAATGATCTAGAAGACATGAATTAGAAAGAAAAATAATACAATAAGAAGTAAATAATGAAAAGAATTTTTATATAAAAAAAATATAATTTTTTTTGAATAAGTACTTAAAAAAACTAGAAGTAAAATAAATTACTATTAAGTAAAAATATAATATTAATAAGAATAAGAATAAATTTTTCAAAATAAAATGAATAAGATTAAATTAAATAAAAATAAAAATTCAAAGTAATAAAATTGAATCCTCATATAAAAAAATATTAAGTGGAATAATATATAGATGTGACATTTGAGCCAATGGAAATAGGTTCAAGATAGGAGAAAAATTAATAATATATATATATATATATATAAGTAACCAAATAAATAAATTTTAGAAGAAAAAATACATGTAATAGAAGAAAATCTTGTACAAAGATATGACGAATCAAAAGAAGTTAATTAAAAAATGTAGAATCATGCAATCAGAATCTAGAAAAAGAAGTAGATTAATAAGTAAGAGAAGAAATAATTGAAATAAAATATTTGGAATAAAAAACAAAATAATGGGAAATATAATCCAAAATAAAGTCCAAATATATAAAAATAATATTAAAAAATATATATATAATTTAAAAGTAGAAAATAAAAGATGCCATAAGTAGTAATTGAATCTGATGTTAATGTAAAATCTAGGAACTAGACTCATAACATAATTTAAATAAAAATTTGTGTTATAATTAATGGTTATATAAAAGAAAAAATAAATGTTAAGTTCAAAATATTAAACAGAGGACATTAACACGAGCATATGAACAAACAAATTGTGAATAAGAAAACGAAGTACAAGTAGATGTCATGATTAGAACATAGAAATAAAAGAAAATGAAAATGGTAAAAACATTCTATCTGTTATGATATTATCATTAAATAATTAGAATGTTATTTTTGAATTATTTTTTACATATAGAAATAAATGGATTGTCAATTTGACATGTAATGAGCTTAGAATTTGATGTTGTATGTTAGATCATTAATTTTTGAAACATGTTTTTAAGGATTTTATATATCGACCCATGCCTTATAAAAATATTATTACACGATTTTTAACATAATAATCCATTAATTATAACAAAAATATTAGGTGTCCTAGTGTCATTAGAAGAATAAGATCATAATACATTAAAGCAAACTAAAATGTGGAATACTTATTGTTTCCATTAGTGAAATCCTAAATAATTTTATTCTCCTAAAACAATATACAATAACTTAAGGAATACATTAATGAAAAGGGTGTTCCAAAAAATCCTGTAAGGTAAAAACATGATAAGGAAACATAACACACGATTCAAAGATATAACATGACATCATAAAATAGAGGTCAGATAAGCAGTAACATGGAGGTATAACCTAAAAGAAATTTTAGAATATGATTATTACATCATAAGGGATGTTTTATCAATATATAATATGACATAAACATGATTCATGTCTAACTTCATAGACAATATCACATGGTGGAAAAAGTTCGACAATGAATTATGTTTACTCCGAAGTTCCATACATATCACCTCATGAGTCTAAAATATTACCTAATAAATTGTAGTGGTATCTGGGTAACCCCATCTTGATTTTTTTGACAAAATGTGTGTTCCATATAAAGTAAATCAATCATAAGTCATAATTTATTAATTACCCATGAAAATATAATGGGTATAATAATCTTGCATTATATCATAATCAAAATAGATTTCATAATGAAGGTAATTAATAAAGAATTTTATGGCATGTATTACCCCGAAAAGTATAGAAGATAAGCATGGAATATATATAAGAGACATATATACATAATTTATAAGCATCACATTATATTAAAAAAAATTTTAATTAATGAATATAAATACCTTAAAAAAATAATTATAACATTCTTCAAAAAATAAAATTTTCATTTTGAAATAACATTAAAAAATTAACGATTAAAAAAATAATTTTGAAATAATTTTCATTTAATATAACATTGGAATATTATATGGTTTTATTATAGGAAAATGATGATGGCTGAATTTATATATACCTAATAAGTTAAAAAACAGTCCATTTTTACTTTGGAAAAATGATAAAAAGTGAATCCTTTTGGAAAAATACAATACTATTCTATTAAAACCATTTCACAAAAAATAGAACATGGGTATAAATTTATTGTTAAAATAATGGATTCATATTACATCATTTTGAAATTTTTTTAAAGAAAACATGTACATGGAAGAGAAAGGGTGTTTGACCGAAGAGATAAATAAGTTCAAGTTTCCATAAAATAATTCTCTCAGTAATTTTAAGTACTAATGAGAGGATAAATGGTAATATTACTTTAAAATTTCATTAATAACTATAGTATAATAAAATATATTGGGTTTATGATACTAATATCAAATAACTCCCCAAGAGATACTTAAATTTAAACAATCCTGAATAGTGATGAGATTGTGAGATAAACACTTACCACTTTTGTAACATTTGAATCATAAGTCCAATGAAATAAAAAACTAAAATTGAAATGTTAAATATAACTAAGATAATGTTATTAATGATATAAAATAAAAAATGGGATGTTTATACACCACCCAAACGAAAGAAATGGTTAATATGTAATAGGTCTCATGAAAGTGAATGTGATAAGAGAAACCCTTACCTCATGTCAAATTTAATTCAAACATGATAAAAAATACTATATAATAAGTATAGGTTTATTAAGAATCAATTAAATAACCATAAAAATATATCTCATACCATATATTATTTTATTATAGTGTTTTGTGGCTTATTTATAATTAATTCCTTAATGAAATTACGTTTGATGTAATAATAGCTTCGGTTTTCATGTATATTTTGATTTGGATTTTATCCTTTTAAATTGATCATGGTGAAATCATATAAAAAATTTAAATAATTATATAAATATAATATATAGTCATTAAATATTTATTTAGTGTTATCCATTATGTTTACAGATAGAAAATGCATTAAATCATTTACGGAGACAATATGCTATATGTACACATAAACACTGTTTCTGTTTTCTCAACTGATATAACGAATGGAAGGTAAAAAATATATAATATTTTAAAAGTAATTATTATTTCATATATATCACATATATTAATTTTATTTATCCTCACTACCTTCCTTGTAAAGTGTAAGATAAAAACGATCCACATCGCTTCGCGAGGAAATAATCTGTCGAGCACACGAGCGAGGTTATAATATCCACCACACAATGGAATTTAAATGAAGTATGGGATATAAAAATTTCAAAAGTTTAATAATGTCATAAATATCATATTAATAGGATAAATCCATCCTTATATCTATTCATGAAAGCTTGCGATGGAAAATCAATCACATCAACTCATCAGGTAGTAGTCCGACATTCACATGATTAAGGATTTGATTTCCAATGTGATGGAAGTTGAGATGTATATAGGCTATGAAATTAACCTAATAATATATTAGTATATATTATATACTTATTATTATTATATTATCAAGTTTTATTAAAATTTTATTTAGTTGAAGGAGAAGTAAAACAAAAATGCACAGTTAGAAACTTTACAACCTCTTCAGAAAATACCTTTAAGTTTAAGATAAATAATTCTTATATTGTAATTATGATCTCATAAAATAATATAGGAAGTTTATAGGTAATAATGGAAAGGATTTTTTCAGGTCATATCCCCTAAAAAGGGTTTTATGTGTGAATAAGAGAGGAGAGGGGGAGTCCTTTTATAAGTGGGAGAGAGGAAAAAATAGTGTATCTGAAATGAATAAAGTGTGACCATAATTATCACATTAAAAAAGGATAAAAAATTCATAAAATTATATTATTATATGTTATATAATCAAAATAAATCTAGAAAAAATAAATTATATAAATTTTTAGGTCATTTTAACCCTTATCTTTTAATATTATCCTTTCGGTAAACCGATTCATTTCTTAAACACAGTAATTAGTTTTTATTGTTTTCACTATCAATTATATAAAAAAATAATATGACTATATAATATAATATTTATTATTTTTATTCCAAATATAGAGTAAATTTTATTAATTAAAACTAACATAAGTGGTATATTTCAATTCAAAAAGAAAACCCACATATGTGTCGAAAATCCGGTTTTCAAAAAATGCATTTTGAAGCATAAGATGATCTTATATTAAGTATATGACTATTTATGATCATTAGATGAATTTAAATTATTATATATAGATATATAATATATAAATTTCAATTAAATAATTCCTCATTATGGGTTATTTTAAATATTTATAATGGGGAATCATTATTTACTTTAAAATAGTTTTTAGAAAAATGCATTTTAAACCCAAAAATAAACATGTAATAAAATATAGTATAATGACTATTCAAATTTAATTAATTGGATTAATTATAAATTCATAATACATATTTTTTATATCAAATTTAAATAATATTAGGTCTTTTAAAATAATAATTTATCAATAATAATTGACACTTACGAAAACCTATATTTTTACCTATTCATTGAAAAAAGACATTTCTTGGAAAACCAAAAATTTCACCCTAATTAATTTTATATAATTAGATAATAAAATATAATTCAATTATTTAAATAAATTTTATAATATATGTAAAATTTAATTTTAAAATAAGTGCGCAAAGGGCGATGAAGCCAATTTTTCAAAAAATTCTGTTTTTATGAGAAAGTTTCTTTTTATTTTAAATGTTTTTTATTTTTATTTATAATAAATAGATAATAAATGAATTTATTTTAGGCATATAAAAAAATATAATTTTCAAAATCTAGTTATTTATGTTTATATCCTCTAATTTAATGACTATGTTTTAATGGTATAACATATTACAGTTCATTTAGACTAAGGGTTGCATGTTCTGTAAACTATCAACGATATTAAATTTATTTAAAAATAAGAATATAATAATTTATTGAGTTTCTAAATTCTAATTTAATCTCATTAATTTTTATATTATATTCTATCGAACACAATTTTCTTCTTTTAAAATCATAGAGCATTACATTTTAAGACTAATAAAACATTGTTTCTATCATTTCGACCACACTACATCTTTGATTGGCGTGTAGTATATTAATAAACTTCAAAATTTAATTAATTATTGAAGTGTAATAATTTTCATGGAAATATTATGTTATATTATATATATTAACCCTTTTAAACATGTTTTTTTTACTTTTAAATCAATAAAATCACTCTTTTGTTCATTTTAGAAAAACCACTAATCAGATTGATGTGTGGTCTGTTAATACTTTTCAATTATTAAATGACATTAATTTTTTATGATTGAACTAAATAAAATACATTTTTCTATATTTTTACCCTTTTACACAAGTTATTTGAGTTTAAAAGCAATAAAAATACACTTTTGGTCATTTCGAACAATCCACAAGTTGGATTGACCTACACTATATTCCTCTATGTCAATATTTAATAAATGAATGTGTTTCATTGATTTAATGATAGTATGAGTTATAAATATAGTTCATGAACCTCATATTCATGTATTTAAATAAATAAATATAATAAAACTTAATTTTTGGTTATTATGATGACACTACTTGTCAGATTAACATGAATTTAATCCGTACATGTCATAAATTTTAAGGGCTATCCAAACTTATTTTCTCTTTTATAACCATATTTATTAAGAACATGAATGAAAATAAATTTTTTGACCATACCAAGAAATTTGGGTGTAATATTGATGTTTGTTTTGGATCTTATATTTTATAAAATATTAAAACAACTTTTTCTTATACTTTCAGATTATCTAGAGATATTGTTTTTCGGTTTTTGAACCTCTTTTTCCAATGGGTTTTCAAAGTAAGATGAATAGCATTAGAAAAGTGGAAGACACATGTTTAATGATGATGAAATTAAACCGGTGTTATAAAAATTATTCATATATGGAGTCATATTCATTCTAAAATTGGTGTGTTTTCGATTAGTGATTGTGTATTGCATCCACTACAGTTTGGAATAATAACTTACAACTACTATAATAGGCTTAAATAGTGGAAATTTTTATAGAATAACTATTCTTATTGGATAATAAACTAAAATTATCCTAGGATATGACTTGTTTTAGTTGAACTTATCCTATCCACTTGAAACCATATGAAATAAGCATCTGATTAACTCTTAAGTATTATCTCAAATTTATAAGAATTGAAATTTCATAGTTAGAAGATAAGTATCTACACATAATTAATTTTACATTTTATAGATAAGACAAATGGATTTCACCTATACCCTCACAAGATTCATATGAAATGGTAGTTTTGATAACATTGATAGGTTTCTCAATATATACAGATCATTGATGGATTAATCTTGTATGTGGGATCTATTAGGATTAGCAGGTCCACCAACCATCCCCCAAATAGAATAAAATTCATTTCCCCCAAAACATGTACCTGAGTTCATTGGGAACCCACTTGTAACCCCCAAAACATGTAATACAATATATTGTCTTCTTAATATAAAAAAACACCAAGTCAACTTATCTAAAATATATTTTGTATTGAGATTCATCAAAATAATGACTCGAATGATGTCATTTTTGAGAATAAATAGAAATATCCCTCCAAAAGATGTGGGGTTTATCCCACCTTCATCTACATAACCATTAATCAGTCATGTCATCATATCCATGAGGTACATGGTAAATATTTTTATATCTATTATCCCTAAAAATTAATAATTTTAATTTTAATTAAGATTAGTTAAATTAAAAAATAATTAAAAAATATTTTATCATCTCAAATTGAATATTAAAATACATTAGAAAAATAAAAATTAATGGGTTTGTAATCATATATAAAATGATTCATCTTTTCTTACTATAATACATTGAGAACCACATTCCAAGAAAAGTGTCTCCTAAGGGTCCAAAACTAAAAATTTTAAAATTTATTTTATTAAAAAAATTTCTCTAAGAAATAATACACTAATGATTTTGAAATATGATATCTCATATTCAAGATGATTTTATTTTTCTTTCAAAAATCATTGATCCTTATAATGTTAATTAATAAAATAAAATAATAATGTGACATAAGTAAAAAAAAGATAATCATTGAAAATCACTTTTCTCATAGATTGATAATTTTTATCATTAAAGTAGTTAGAAAACGAAGAAAATGTATATTAAAAAATAAAATAATAAAAATAAAAGAAAAAACACATGGTAGAGAAATGGAAATAGAGAAAGTGATAAATTTAATAAAAAAATATTTCTATTTGGAAAAATGATAAGTGATCGATTGTAAATAGTAGAATATATAAAGATGATTTATAAATAAAAATTTAAAATTCATATACATATATAGAGGTATATGGTTAACTAGATGAAAGTTACATCTCCAAATCTAGAGTGGGAGTAGTAGTAGAAGAAGAAAAAAAAAGTTTGAACTAAGTGGGACTGGAATATGAAGTCAAAATTGAAAAAGAATCATTTTCAAACATGAAAAATGTAAATAATAAAAAGAATAAACAAATATATTCAAAAGTAGAGGTATAAATGAAAATAGCAACACACTAAAATTTAATGTAAAATTGAAACTCAGAATATTGATATCATAAATCAAATGTCAAAGAATAGACCTATAATGTATCCAAAATCTGAAATTTGAATGTGATGATCTAATTTGAATATGGGGAAAAAGTATAATCAAAATATTAATAATAATATAAAATCTATAAACATTATGTATGTGGAATAAAGAAAGTAGTGATATTGAAAATTGATGAAAAAATGTAAAAATAATAATTTTAAGTTGAATCATAATGAAAGGAAAAGTAATTTATGTAAAATTTAATGGAGTACTAGAATACATTTTTAAATAAAAAACCCAAAATAAAAAAGGAGAAGGGAAATGAATAATCAAAACCCAAATTTTAATGTAGTACTAAATATCAAAATAGAAGGTTAAAAATAATCAAAAATTTAGAATTCAGTAAGAAAATATATGAAAAGGATTAATATTAAAGAATTTTTTTAGTAGGATATATATATTTTTCAAATAAATAAGAAAAAGGATTAAAATAAATGTACAAGAATAAGAAAAAGTTAAAGAAATTTGATGGAATAATTATATAGCCAAAAAAGTACTTGAGTTAAAAGTATAAGAATAATCCTGAAGGGAGAAGATAGAAGAGATAATTAGAATTTTAATTTGGAGTAAATGAAAAATCAAGAAAAATAAAAGTAAAATAAAAAATCAAAAAAATATAATAAGAGTTTTAAGATGAAATAAAAAAAATAATCAAATATAAAATTAAATAAAAAAGTTGAAATAGATTTTGATGAAAAAACAAAAAAAATATAAATAATATTAAATCATATAAGTCAAAATCCCAAATCAAGAAGCTAAATAAGAAGAAAAAATTCAAAAGAAAATGAAAAAGAGAAAAATAAAGTAAAAAAATCAATGGAATAATCCAAATTGTAATGTCTCAGACTAGACACCAATACACCAGGGCCCTATGTCAATTCCCCAAAAGACCAAAAACATGAATCCTTATACTCTAGAAGAAAATGACTATTAGATGGGGTCTAATATGTTTCTTTGAGGTGCTATACCCCATTATCAGAGATTGAAAATATAAATAAATGAGAAATAATTATCCTCATATGAGTATATTGAAAAAATAAACAAGCATAAAATGATTTAGGTTGTAAAAAGATGTAATATAGTAATGTCTGGAATAGTAATTCCTTATTAAAAATAATAATAAACCAAAGAGAGGATCACATATAAAAAAACATGAAAACATAATACATGAGGTGCTACAAATGGATCCAATTAGTTCCACATTACCTATATCTCAAAACCTACTGAGCATATCAAACCAGATTACCAAACTCCAAACAACTAGATCCACTCAATCATGAAACCCTAGGCCACATCCCTATTTTTTGTGTATCTATTCTGAATAAAAAATTAGACATGTGGTATGCACACACACACACACACACTAAGTATCACATACTAGGGATGACCAAAAAATCATAGTATACTAACTCCAATGGTGAACCTATAACAATTGACCCTTAGTGTATTCTCACAAATATTCTAAGCCTAATTGAAACATAGCTGATATAATGACCAAAAACCACCATCGATCCTTAGGTATGAGACATTGATCAACCATTCCCACTTATCCCAATGTCATTGTCTATAATCATGTATCAATGAATGTGTATTAAAAGAAACAAGTGGGATACCGATCCATAGAAACCCCAGTCAGACCTTATGAATTCACTTATTATCTCTTACATAGTACGTAGGCACATCAGTCCCTGATACACATACCATGATAAAGTCTAAAAGTTCCCAGAGAATCAATCCAACATCTAACCCATATATCATTAAAATTTTTCCTGGAGAATCATCCCATCCCCTATTCCATAAATCAAAATAATAATAAACAGGGCATCATTCAATCTCATAAATCAAAAAGTATACTCTCAGTATCCAGAAGATCATTTTGATACCTAATCCATATAGTATAATACCCATTCTGAGAGCATCATCCTGAAACCTAAAATATATATGCCGAATTTAATTTACACTATTCTCAACCATATATATTGATCTCTATGTTCACCAATATAAACCATATTTGTGGGATTCAATGTCCACCAATATCACCCATATCAGTGGATAATAATGTCCACAAATCTCATCTATTTATGTGAAATTATTTTTCCAGAAAATTTATCCATATTTGTGTATCACCATGTCTACCAATCTCATACATATATATAGAATTCCATTCCCAAAAACATCATTCATATCTTTAGGTCCCAATTTCCACCAATCTCATCCATATATGTGGAATTATATTTCCACCAACCTCATCTATATAAGTAGATCTACATGTCCACCAATCTCATATATATCTATGGAATGCCATGTCTACTATACTCAACTATAAAAAAATCAAACAAGTATGATACATTAGTCTATCACCAAAACTACGAATAAAACTATCAGTATTGATACAGAGTATCATGTCCAACCTTCTCAATCAAGTATACATAGTATCGTGTTTATCATCCAGATACATACCTATGGATAATCATATATAACTCTCTCAACCAAAGATGAGAAGAATCATATATGAAATCTGTAACCATACATGTTGTTCGACATGTTTTAATATATCAACCATGGATGTGGTGTTTCATATTTGACATTAAGAACCATACATATTGAGCATTAGGACCAAATATCTTAACCAGAGTAGCCCATATCAGTAAACCAGACCCAAAACATGGAATCCCAAGAATATCAAAACAAACCTGATGGAATAGAACAAGTATGAACATAAAAAAGTGAAAACATATCAAGGTTTGGATGAACACCCATGAACTTCATCACCATCCCAACCACATCAGCTCACCCATCAGTTCAGGTACCAAGGGGAAACTCACAACTGTTACATCCCAAACACATGAACCCGCTTAGAGTCAGTTTATCAATAGAGGACCCACATATACCTATTGGTTAACACATAAATAGGGAATCCCTCATGGGATCCTCATAACTAGTATAAAAGTTAAGTAATATCTCTTGGGATCCATGATCACAACTAAACTCTTATTCCAACACCCATATCTTAGCTTTCACACATCCAACATCCCAGTCTCTATTTCTCATGACCTCAAAGGACTAAGAGGGTAAATATCACAATAAAGATATCCTCAAGCCCCTCCAATTTCCATGATAAACTTTATTTGGCCCACACACCCAACCTCTCTATCACCTAAAGTCATAACCCAATGCCACTAACCATAAATAGTATAATCCTAACACCAATTAACCACTCTAGAGAACCCACTATATGTCCTCAAATCATTCACTTGACCCCCACATGGGTCTCATCCCATGTATCCTTCTCAAGAGACATAAGGTTTCATTTATTAGTGTAAAACCTCACTATTACAAAATATTACTACCTCAATGATTTTTATATGTCCTCATAACACCCAGAGGATCCAAAAATAGGTTCTATGTTGAAAAATAATGAAATTGAACTCTTATTATGTACAATTCTGCCTATGAGGTGAAAAATATCCCAAAACATATATAAGGATAACAATGGGACAATACATGGTGTGTACCCTGAGAACACATCATGTAGTCTCATACATCAAACCAAGCCATGTAGATCTACATGTCATAAGTACACTAGTGTTCATTCCTAATACTAATACATGTAAATGGAAAAATGGTTTCTGAACATGTACCAGCACAAGGCCATGTTTCCCTTAAATATAGAATCTTCATATATACCCAGACACATGCCCAGGTCCCACTACATGGTGCGTACTCCATTAATAAGGAATGTACTCCAAGTATATAGTGTGTACATATAAAATATTATCTTTTATAAATACAAATAACACTTGGTTTTTATTTTTAAAACCACACATTGTGTAACCAGAATTTCCAAAAGGAAAACCCTTGAAAACCATATGAAACCACTATTTTACTTGATTAAAAATATATCAACTCCTGGGGGTAAATAGTGGTTATAAAATCTCTTTAAAACACAGAATCAAAACATCTATGGAGATTGGGGGTTAACACTCAAAAAATAGCCTACCACATGGTGAAAACATCTAAGCTTCACCTCTAAAACAACTTTCAAAACCTGCTGCACATCGATCTAATCTCAATCACTATTATAGATGATGTATGATGACACATATTTCCCCCATTCCTTATCTATTTGGTCATCCCATGAGATATAATCCCTATCCATCCATCCTTCCATTCATAGGAAACCAAAATGGGTAGGAGGGATATTTTAATAAATTTAGTTATTCAAATTAATTAAATTATAATTTAAAACCCTCATCTCGAGTCCCAAAACCTGAAAAATGTTTATAATACATCTATTAAAACACACCATGTTCCAGAATCAACTATGGAGTCAGAATATCAATAGAGTTCTTACTCTAAAGGATATCATCACCCAAACCAATATAAATAATTTAATATATAATTAAATGAATATTAAACAATTATCCAAAATATTATTGGCTCATAATTCCAAAAAACTCTTATCCTATTGTAAGAACACTATTCTGGGAACAATAGAGTTGTTATAAAAAATATATAATATAATCATCTTGGGGAAAATTAAAATTTTACAACTCAAAATCCTTTAAAATGATTTTTTTTATTTCTACTCAAAATCAAAATCTTTAGAAACATAGGTCTTTACAACATCCCTACTATAATGGCTCTCATCCTCATGAAGGCATAATGTTATTCCAACCACACATCATGACCCAACATGATCATCAATTCTTTCTCAAATCCTTTCTTTGTACTATATAATTACAACTATGTTTCTCTTTATAACTGCAAAGATATTTCATAGAACACCTCAAAGGTCAAGACACTATTTTCCACCATAAAAAAAGTTGCATTATGTTTCCTGGAAACACCCATATATCCTGAGATGTTAAAATTTCAACCAAAACTTATTACTAGGAACATTATGCTCCACATCATATATGTAAACCTACATTGTCCAATAATAATCCACACAACTTCCCACCATCGGCGTCATCCATCAAAAAAAATCTATAGCTGTACACTAACACGATCAATGTGGTTCCCATTGTATCCTTGAACCTATTCTCAAAAGAGTCTCATAACTATCATTAATCTAATTGTCCCCACTATAGGAGTATCCTTATTTTCACCATGGAACTAAAAATCAACTTCATATACCATTATCCAATCATTATTGAAAATCATATATGGACATGGTCATATCACTCTCACATTAGTGATAAAAATAAAATTCAACAATATCTATCCCAACATGAGGACCTCACTCAAAAATGGCCTATGTAAAACGTCTCACTATAATACTTCTCATGCACCACTACACGATGTCACCTTTAGGTTTATTACCCTTAGAAATATGTTTTTAAGGACTTTAATTATAATGAACTGAATTATTAGTTATTATAACAGCACTGCATGTTGTGTTGACATGAAATATATTCATATATATCATAAATATTACTAGAAATAAAAAATAAATTACTCAATTTTACCCCCGATTAATAATAATGTTAGTGTTCAAAAATACATTCAATCATAATGAGCTTATTGGTTATATGATTGATTTTTAGTTAGTTCCTACAATTCATAAATGACTTGAATATATTTTTTCTATGTTTTCAGATGAATTCAAGATAATTTTCTTGATTTTAATCCCCTTTTTACATAATTATTTCAATTAAATAAAAATAATACATTAAAATAGGAAGATACATTTATAATTATGTGTAAATGAAAATAGTTTTATGAAAAAAATCAAAGTTTGATTGAATCTCATTCCAATCATAATATGTGAGAAAATAGTGTGTGTGTTGCATCCCCAACAATTGTGTATAATTACTTCCAACTAGTACAATCATCTTTAACAGGGTAATGTTTTATAGATGCTTCTTGATAGACCATGAAATTAAAGGTTCATCTAGGATGCAACATGTTTTGGAAGTTCTTTTCATATAAATTTTAAAGATTATGAATTCTACATCTGAATAACTCTTTAAAATATCCTCAAATCCATAAAAATTGAAAAGTATATGTCATAGGATATGATTATTCACATTTATAATTTTATATTTCATCAAAATAATAAATATATTTCACCCCTCCCAACAAGAGTATTTTGAAGTGGTAGTTGTGACAATCCTCATAGGTGGATCTACTGATATAGATCACCGAAAGTGTAATCTTCTTCTTAGGTCCTATTAAGATCAGTAGGCCCACAAGCACTCCCTATAATAGGTAGAACAATGTTTCCCCTTGGGTACACAAACCTAAGTTTACTAGGAACACATCATCATCTTACACTAAATTTAATAAAATCCTATATAAAGTTAACATAAACACCAAGTTCAAATTAACCTAACTAAAATATAAAGTATACATTGATTTATCAAAACAAGGATCCAGAAGAAATCATTTTCGAAAATTCATAATATCTACCATCTAATAGGGGTGTTTTTTATCCCAAAATTATTAGATTAACTACGAATTGGTCATGTCATCATAGCTGAGTGGGGGTAGTGTAAAGCATCAATAATCCATTCTCCCTCATCATTATTATTATTTTTTCAATATGATAAATTAAATTAAATATATAATTAATATTTATAATATGATAAAAAATTAAATACAAAAATGCATAAGAAAATAGATATTAATTGTTTTAGTAATCATACCTAATATGAATCGCCTATTCCTTCTGGAGTTCTCTAGGAACCACCTCCCCATGAAAGGGTCTCTTAAGGGTCCAAAATTAAAATTTTAAAAATTTATTTCCATAAAAACATGTTTTTCTATGAAATACTACAGTCATGATTTTAAAATATGGTATCACGTTTGAAAAAAGTTTTTATTTATATTTAAAAATCTATTTTTAATTATTCAATTTCTTAATAACTATGATTTATAGAAAAATTTATAATAACCCATAACTTCTTTTCTATTAGAGTGATCATTTATATATCAGTACATTAATTTTAAAATATTATAAAATGTAAAAGTAAAAATGATGGAAAAAATAAATACATTAGAAAATTAAAGGCACAAAATGGAAATGTAAAAACATATATATTTAGTAGGAAATGAAGTAGATGAATAAAATGATAAGTGTTTGAAGGAAAATTGTTGAAGAAATAAATAAGAGTTTAATTGAAATTGAAAATTAATATACATATAAAGAAACATGAGATTAATTGTATGAAAAGATACTTTCCAAAGTTATAGTAGGATAAAGAGAAGTAGTAATCATTTTTTAAATGAATTATAAGTGAATTTTTATGTTTAAATAGTTATTGAAAATTTATCAAAAAATGAAGCAAGTAAATTAGAAAAAATGAATGACGTAAAAATATTAAAAAAGTATAGGTATAAAAGAAAAAAATAACACTAGATAATGTTGAAGTAAAACTTAAACTCAAAACATATATATCATAAATCAAAAGTTAAATTACTATCCAAAGATGAATAAAAAATGTAAAAACTGAAAATGATTGAATGAAAATGTGGCTGAAAAAGTGGATGAAACAATAATAGAGAATTATAATTCTATTAACAAGATATACGTTTAAAAAAGGTAGTGGTATGATTGAAAATAGGTGAAAATGTAAAAAAAATTAAAAGTGGGGATATAAAACTAAAATAGGAAGTAGTTTTAAATGAATAAGTAATAATAATGATCTAAATTAGAATAAAAAATTTAATTAAAAACAATTAGAAAATATATTGAATTTATTTAAAAATAATAGGAGAATTAGAATCAATGTTAGGATAAAAAAATATAATCTAGAATTAGAATGATATGGAAAAGGAAAAACCTAACTATGAATGTATCACAAAAATTTGAAATATAAAGTCAAAATAAAATCAGAAATCAAGAATTTTGAAGTAGATTCTCTCTAGAATATTGGAAGTATAATAAAAAAATTATTTATATGATAAGAAAATAAAAAAGAAAATATATAATAAAAAAGAAAATAATTGAGGTAAAATAATAAGAAAAAGTTGAAACCATTAAGTAGATGAATACTAGAGGAAAATGGAAGAACCAATGATAGATATATAAACATTATGAAGAAGAAAAATTTTAAAAACATAATCCAATGTATGAGTGAATGAAAAATATTTAATTCTCAAAATTAAAAAAAAACATGAATAAAATATAGAAGTAGAAACAAGAAACGAGTCCAATATAAAAATAAAAATAAAATTAGAAAATTAATTTGATGCAAAAAAAATTATATATAAAACTAAATCCTAGTAGTAAAAATACAAAATCAAAAATAAGAATAAGAAGTGATAATTCTAATGAAGAAGTTGAAGAGAAAATGAAGGAAAAAAGAAAATTTCAAAGTTATAAGTTGAAAAAATTAAATTAAAAAACAATAAACGACTCTGTAAATAGAATTGAATGAGAATACGACAAGTAAAAGTGAACCCCAGTAGAATAATTTATAAGAAATGGGAATATTTGAAATAGGATAAGGAAATTTTTGAAGCAGAAATCATATATATTAATATAATCTCAAGTATAATAATATTAAAAATAAAAAGAAGTAAAATAATAATAATAGATATAAATGATTGACGATAGAATCCAGAAATTGTATTATATGAATTATTAAGAGAAGAAATTATTGAGAAAAAATAAGTGGAATAAAAAAAACATGAATTAGAAATAAATGGTCAAATAAAGGCAAGAGAACTGAAAAAATCAGTAGTAAACAAAATCCAATATTCGATAGAAGAAAAGGTTTGAAGCCAAAAGTTGTAGTTGAATATGATGTAGGGAATAATCTATAAGTAATAATTGAATATAATTCATATGTAATGGAAAGAAATTAGATTAATTAAAGAAGTGAAATTAGATTTTTGGGAAAAATTAATGGTAGATTCATATGAAAATTTAGCTATTGAATCTTAAACAAGAAACTAAATCCATATATATGATTATATTACAAGAAGTAATATTCAGATGAAAAATAAGTAAAAGTATAAGTCAAAAGTAATATAATGAAATAATAGAGAATTATAATGAGTTAAAACCTATAATATGACCTTGATTTAGAATGAAAAAATTTTATAGTGATTGTTGAATAATTTCTGCCATGTAATAATAGAGGACATGTCAATCTGATGTGCGGTGAACTCACAAAATGAGGTCATTTTCTAGGTAGAAAAGTTGGGGGCAAAGACCCTTTATTAAACAAGATAAAAAGTAAACAAGCCTATTTTGTGGGAAAAGAGGGAACCCATCATAACACATGTACTAAGGTCCTATAGGCCCAAGCACAAAGCTTAACAGAGTCTGAAGGCCTAGAAAAACCATTACAAACAAAAACTATTACAGTGGCTTGGAAGCCCAGGGGGACAAATACCATTATAAAGTTCAACCCAATTAACCCCACCAACACGATGACCCATTAATAGGACCCTACCAGAACTAGATTTGTGCATCACGCCATTCTGGTTTCCAGATCTGAAAATGCCACCACCCCCAAATTTCTAGATCTGACCACAACAAACCGTCATTGCCTCACAGATCCGCTACAACCAAAGAACATCGAGGGTCGGTGACACCAAAAAATGTAGAGACCCGAAGCTTGACGTACACAGACATTACATTACTTTTGCGGAATACTTAGTACATAACAAAAACACACACAAGGATCGTAATAGTTTAGTGTCTTTGGAAACTCGGAATATAATCTTCTAATCGTGGTGAAAGATCTTCAACATATCACATAAAGATCTTTCTTTTTTTGTACCTAAATCCTTTCTTTATATCCTGGGGAAAAGAAAACATAAAAGGGTGAGCTCAAATGCTCAGTAAGGGTAAAAAAAGAAATATCAATCACATCATATTCATAAGAACATAACATTTTAAAAATCTTAACCTGCAAAAAGAGCATAATTTCATAACATGGGATAAATAATAGTAGTGAAATAAAATCCCAATAATCATAACTTAAAACATGAAACTTTGTCTCATACACACATAATCATAGAGAATCATATCTTATTAGTCAAGACTCATTTCCAAGACTATCTTAGTGGACAAAGTCCATTTCTGAACCGAGTCACCCTCGTTTCAGTCCTGTTTAACTGAACCGGTATAACCTACCATTCCAGCCATGTCTATCTCATGAGATATAAAATCTTTACCCAATGCATTGGAGGGAGATATAGGTCCCACCCATCTCATAATGATACCATTCTTATCTGTGCCACAAAATCATAAACCATACATCATTGCATAACCCATGTAATAAAAATGGGATTCCTAAACAACATGACATCATAAAACAATTCATATAAGATAAAGTAATTCATAAAAATATTTTCATCACAACATAATCAAATCCATGTAATAATAGGTATTGAAACAAAACCCTTTATTATCTTAGATGGAAAATAATTTTGATAAAACACTTGAACTCCATTCTTGAGGAAAATATCCTTTCTACTTCAAAAACATTTTTCCTTTCTTAACATGTATTACAATTTTAAACTAAAATAAGTTTATTAAAAATAAACTTGTAAAGGAAGCTTCTTGGAAATAATGTTTTAAAAATCCATTCATGCCGTATAAGTTAAAAAAACATTCTTCTCGTACTTTTGTCGGAAAAGTCAAAAAAGTACCTCGTACGAAAAATGACAAAAGATTCCTTTCATATCATTTACTAAAAACTCACCGAAGGGTAAAATAGGATTTAAACAGTTGTATGTGAATGGAAATAATATTACATATTGAGGAAACCTGGATGTGGATGATAAAATACACCCCAGTAAATACTAAAGTATAAACAATCTCGGATAAAAATGAGATTGTGATATTTCCCTTACCTTATGTCCGATATGCTTTGTACGTATCCAGACCTCCTGTATAATGATTTAAATAATGTCATTAACTTATTACAGAATCATATTCATTGTTATGATATCATATATGGTTCACTTATGACTTTATATTACCCGTTCTTTTGTAAATTCCATGTTAAAGAAGCGTTTTGGGGTAAAATCGTTTCATTTATCGTAGGTGTTTGGACTTGTTGTTCTTGAAATTATTATTACTTATATCATGATTTACTTACTTCAAGAATATAAAACCTGATTTATATATCATATATATTCAGTATATATATATATATATAATAGATAGATAAATGAAATGAAACACACCGTTCATGGAGACGGTAGTCCGTACGTATGCATGAACACTGTTTTCCTTTCCTTATTGTCTTGAATGGAAGTAAGTAGATGACATACATATATATATATACATAAATCCAGTAGATTTAACATGTCATATATTTCATTATTATATATACTTTATAATCATTCATGAATGGTTAATGTGGAGAATGAATCTCATCGCGTCGTGGAGACGGTAGTCCGTACGTACGCACGAGCGATGATATCGTTCTCATGATCGTGAACTTGTGTTGAAGTGTATGTATACTATTTCAGTACCAATATCACTTTATAATAATCATATATAGTTACTCATTACAAAAATTATACCCATCCAATTAAGGTGGTGGCAGAAAATAGATTACACCACGGCGTGGAGACGGTATTCCGTACGTACGCACGCGCGGTGATTTCCTTTTTCTGTAGGATGGATAGAAGGTTAATTAGAGTTGTTTCATATTTATAATAACATATCAGTATATAATAAATAATGATGTTATTACTTTATCATGAAACAACTAAAGAAGAAGAAGTTGAAGAAGAAAGAAATTGAAAAAGATCGGTAATGGATATTACCTCTTTTTGACGCGCCTTTTCTTAACCTCCACTTAAAGAATAAAGGATGGTCTTTGAAGAAGACCAGGACCTCTAGGATGATACTAGGGAAGTGGAGAAGAGATTTTTTCAGGGGTTGGCCGAGCTTGAATGCTCAAATTGGTGTGAGGAGGAGAGGGAGGAGGTGCCCTTTTATAAGGGAGGAGTGGGGAACCTTAGGAAAATCTCAAAATATTATTTTTGATTAAGGTCAAATTCGGTTTATAATGGTTCCAAAGGGTCTTATTTAGAATATAAAGTGGTTATGGGTCGCAATCCTCTCATAAAATAGTATTTAGACAAGTTTAGGTTATTATTCTAACCTTATCAATTAGATTTAACTCTAAGTTAAATAATTTAACTTTTACCGTGTCTTTTTTTTCTTAAACTATATGGTTAATAAACATACTATATCAAGACAAAAGAACCCCAAGTTGTTTATTATTAATATAAGTAATCTTATCTAAGTCATTTTTCCGAACCTTAGATTTTTAGAAATAAAATAACAATTAATAATATAATATTTGTTTTAAAAACTAATTTATGTCAATTTTGACACTATTTGGTACATGATTTTTATGAAATTTATAACAGAATGATAAGTTCGAAACAAGTTACTTAAATCAACAATAACATGTCATATTAACCTAGAAAATTAGTGTAAGTCATAAAAAGTCTCAAATTACATTTATTTGGGCATTTATAACATCAATTATGTCAATATTTCATTAATAAGACAATTAGTGCATCATCTTTGTGTCATAATAAATGATAATTATTTCATCCCTAAAAATTATAAATAAATTCCTATGATGTAGATACTTGTACTAGATTTCTGTATACTATTCATGTTCGAAGTTTCATGAAGATTATCACTAAATTAAAATTATTATACTTATAATATTTAAGAAAGTGACATGTTGTCACGTTCTTTGGTTTTAATAATAATTAAATTATTTTCATTGAAACAAGTCCATAAAATGAATATAATCCGACCCTTAGGTTATATGGGTCTACTTTTAGCCATCCAATAGGATTTTTCCAAGTGTTAGGGTAATTTTATAATCTTATATTTACCCTTAATTACCCGATTTACCTTTAACTATAGTAAATAAAATTTACCGTAGTTACTATTCACAATGCCCAAAAATAAAAAGTAGCTTATTAACATAATTTGGACCCACTGATTCCAAATATGGAATCCATTTTTTCCAAATTCAATACAAAAAATATGCAGAAATTAAATTAAAATTAATCCCGTTGTCGAAAGAAAACAAGTTTTTCTTTAAAACATTGCAAAAGATTGAATTGATTTAACATACGAATTCAAGGTAAAATCAATGATAAGGACATAAATTATATTAAATGGTAAAAATATATTCTATTTACACTATAAAACCATTCAATATTATAATTTAACCACATAAGATATTATGATGAAAAAAGTTGTTTTTAATTAAAATATAGCGTGTTTTTACTATTCATTAAAATATGAAAGTTATCGCAAAAATATCAAAACTTTATCTAATGTAAATTTTTATATCCTGATTCAAAATAAGAATTTTATTTTGTCAAATTGAACATATAAACATGTCAAAAACTAGATTTAAAGTGGATGCGCCATCAAAAGGCGGCAAAACTGCATTTTTTTGAAAAATACTTATTTTACCCGAAATATTTATTTTTTTCTTATACAATGTTCTAGAAAATGTGTAAGATGAATAATAATGTTATAAAATTAAAAATTTAGTTAATACTATTCATAACGGCTAGTTCATGACAATATTATAATAATATATCGTTGTTTATTAAAACCCGGTATTGCGTACAACACACGCTATCGAGGAAGGTGGTGATTGCGTGTAATGCAAGCCAAGTCAGGGTTGCGTGTTGTGAAGGAATCCTTCGTTGTTTCGTATAACAGAATCCAACCATATTTCATTTATACATTGAATATAGGTATATATATATATATACTCAATGTTGCATAGAATAACTATTATCAAAATTATGTGTAACACGATCCAAGAATAGTGTTGCGTATACTGCAAGCTAACACGGTGTTGCGTATAGCGCAAGGTAATCTTGGTGTAGAATACAACACAAGACATTAATGAAATTAAAAGAATATTTTTCATAAAATCTCGGGGTGTTACATTCTACCCCCCTTAAAATGAATTTTCCCCTCAAAATTCGTCGGGGTTATAAATGGTTTACTACTCGAAAGTTTGTTTAATAGAAACCCACATCGTAAAAAGGAATACCAAAACATGGATTAAAAAACTAAAGTATGAAATGTAACGGTTACCCAAATTAACTCATCACTGGGTTTCCACGTAGGAGAACATAGGTGAAAATATGGATATTGAAGAAAAATCAAACCATCAAGTTCTGATGGAGAGTGGTAGAGAACATGGCTATGAAAAAGCCAAAAATCGCAAAGCCATAAATTTGTGATGATCTAGGGTACCATCTGATTCATCATATATAAGATCACTAGGACAACATTTTTGGTTTTCAATATCATTTCCCTAATGTTTAAAATTTTGAATTAGAAGAAATACTTACTTGATTTTGCTACAATCTCACTGTTGTTCATGCTTTGAACAATTTCCACTTCATCTCTTAAAGAAATGAAGTTGAATTTGTTATTCGTGAAGTGTTAACAGATCATGTGATAGAATGATGGGTCATTCCATCTGTTTCAAACAAAAGTTTATCAATAGTTATCAAATATACATAAGTCCGTCTTTGGTGAGGTTAATCATATATGATTCCAAAAATGAACTTATACTTCATATATCACACCGCTTAATAAAATAAAACTAGTTTCTACTAACCAGGTAATTTCTGTAGGCTAGTGGTATGCGATAAAGGACCGTCGCACTTTTTTTGTGGGTTCGATTCCCACGGCCTTGGCCGACACGATGGGTTGTCGCACATCCTGCAGGTTGTCCTTTTTCAAAAACTACATTATTATAACATCCCATCAACAATATCAAAAAAAGTTTTATCCTTAAACAATAATAACTTATGTCCAACATAATCCATTCCAATATTTAGGCTTATCTAAAATACTTCGGTCCAAGATCATAGTATAGAGAAAATGATCACGTGAATTCCATCATTTATCCCTCATATATCTTGTTCGTCACATTCGAGTCATGTGAATACCATAATCATGTAATCTCTTGAAAAATGAATACCCATTGAATCTTAGTGAAAACATGAGTGATGTCAAAAGATAACTCTTTCCACATACCAAAATCCCCAAAATTCTATATACTTAGTCCTTATATCAATCATGAGCTCATGAATACAATCAAACATCTCATTATCTTCTTGTCCCTTCATTATGCGCATATAATCTACTTTCCAAAAATATTTCAATCAGTTTTTTTCCTGGTTACCAGTATCATATAATTATTGAAAACCAATACATAGATATTCCAAAATTCCACAATACCATAAATGAGATTCCATGATACTATTTTGAAATCCCATTACATAAACACTTAATCATTCCACCACATCGTTATCATATTCAACATCGCCAATAGTGATCGCATGTGACTTCCCTTTTTTCCTTTGCCTTAAGTGGTTGCTCATGTCGATCATCACTAACCCTTGGATTAGGGCATTTATTAGCATAATGCCCCATTTCCTTGCACTTGAAGCATTGATGTTTTGGTGGTGCGTTCTCTGCAGTGTTTTCTTTATTCACATCATTAGAAACCCTTTTTCTATTACTTTGACATTCAGCTGCTCGATGAACTTATTTTCCACACTTAAAACATTTTCTAGTCCCTTTAAGACAATCTCCACCATGCTTCTTTCCACACTTTATGCATAAGGAAACATTCATCTTCTTTTCACCATTATTTTGAGATTTCTCCTTGAACTCCATCTTTCATTTCTTGTCAAAACCATGAGATGGAAATGTAACACCAACTTCCATTTCTACCTTGATAGCACAACGCACAATTTCTTCATAGCTACTGAAGTCTCTTATAGCTAATGCCCTTCGAAGACTTGATTTTAAGCCAATGAAGAATCAATGAGCTTTACTTTCAGGTTGGATGATAAATCCATATGCATACCTTGCAAGCCTTGTAAAATTCGCTTTGTATATACCAACAGATTCATCATCCTTTTGCTTTAGTTCAAGAAACTACTTCTCCATCTTTATTAGAAGAATACGAGGGAAGTACTTATTGAAAAATAAGTTCTTGAACTCATCCCATTCCATGGACTCAATTTCATCTCCTGGCCTCGTATTCTTGATAAGATTCCACCATTGATCAGCTTCACCTTCCAAACGATATACTGCTAAGATGACTTTATCATGTTCAAAACATTGAAGAACTGAAAATATCTTTTCAGTAGTACTGATCCATTGTTCAGCCACAAGTGGATTAGAAGACCCACTGAAAGAAGGTGGATGTTTCCTCATGAAGGACTCAATAGAATATTGTTCCCTTCTCTTCTCATTTGGAAGTCCATAATGATTCATAGCTTGTGTAAGTATAGCAATAAGATTTTGCACTCCATCTCTCATAACATTTGTTTTTTCAAGAGGAAAATCATTGCATTGTCCATTACATTGATCAACACGGTTCCTTCAGGCTCCAGCCATCATCTAAAATCCAAAAAGAATAGTGTGAGAGGCAAAAATCATGCTAGGGAAAACAACATAATAAAGGGGGAGTATCCTCAATATCTAACATCTTAGGTTAAATTCTATGATCGTTACAGTAGTTCTAGGACTGTATCCTATACGTATACTTATCCTTAGGGACATCCCTAGACATACCTTAGAAATATCTTTAGGGATCTCACTAACGTTTTCGCGTCCTAGTTTCCAAAGGTTGACTAAACCTTTCCTCTGATAGCAATTGTAGAGACCCGAAGCTTAACATACACAGACATTACATTACTTTTGCGGAATACTTAGTACATAACAAAAAACACACACAAGGATCGTAATAGTTTAGTGTCTTTGGAAACTCGGAATATAATCTTCTAATCGTGGTGAAAGATCTTCAACATCTCCCATAAAGATCTTCCTTTTTTTTACCTAAAACCTTTCTTTATATCCTAGGGAAAAGAAAACATAAAAGGGTGATCTCAAATGCTCAGTAAGGGTAAAAAAAATAAATATCAATCACATCATATTCATAAGAACATAACATTTTGGAAATCTTAACCTGCAAAAGAGAGCATAATTTCATAACATGGGATAAATCATAGTAGTGAAATGAAATCCCAATAATCATAACTTAAAACATGAAACTTTGTGGAATACACACATAATCATAGAGAATCATATCTTATTAGTCAAGACTCATTGCCAAGACTATCTTAGTGGACAAAGTCCATTTCTGAACCGAGTCACCCTCATTTCAGTCCTGTTTAACTGAACCGGTATAACCTACCGTTCCAGCCATGTCTATCTCATGAGATATAAAATATTTACCCAATGCATTAGAGGGAGATATAGGTCCCACCCATCTCATAATGATACCATTCTTATGTGTTCCACAAAATCATAAACCATATATCATAGCATAACCCATGTAATAAAAATGGGATTCTTAAACAACATGACATCATAAAAAAATTCATATAAGATAAAGGAATTCATAAAAATATTTCCATCTAAACATAATCAAATCCATGTAATAATAGGGATAGAAACAGAACCATTTATTATCTTAGATGGAAAATAATTTTGATAAAACACCTGAACTCCATTCTTGAGGAAAATATCCTTTCTACTTCAAAAACATTTTTTCTTTCTTAACATGTATTAAAATTTTAAACTAAAATAATTTTATTAAAAATAAACTTGAAAACTTGTAAATAAAACTTCTTGGAAATAATGTTTTAAAAATCCATTCATGCCGTATAAGTTAAAAAAACATTCTTCTCGTACTTTTGTCGGAAAAGTCAAAAAAGTACCTTGTACGAAAAACGACAAAAGATTCCTTTCATATCTTTTACTAAAAACTCACCGAAGGGTAAAATAGGATTTAAAAAATTGTAGGTGAATGGAAATAATATTAAATATTGAGGAAACATGGATGTGGATGATAAAATACACCCCAGTAAATACTAAAGTATAAACAATCTCGGATAAAAATCAGATAGTGATATTTCCCTTACCTTATGTCTGAAATGCTTTGTACGTATCCTAACCTCCTGTATAATGATTTAAATAATGTCATTAACTTATTAAAGAATCATATTAATTGTTATGATATCATATATGGTTCAATTATGACTTTATATTACCCGTTCTTTTTTAAATTCCATGTGAAAGAAGCGTTTTGGGGTAAAATCGTTTCATTTATCGTAGGTGTTTGGACTTGTTGTTCTTGACATTATTATTAATTATATCATGATTTACTTACTTCCAGAATATATAACATGATTTATATATCATATATATTCAGTATATATATATATAATAGATAGATAAATGAAATGAAACACACCGTTCATGGAGACGGTAGTCCGTACGTACGCATGAACGCTGTTTTCCTTTCCTTATTGTCTTGAATGGAAGTAAGTAGATGAAATACATATATATATATATATAAATAAATCCAGTATATTTAACATGTCATATATTTCATTATTATATATACTTTATAATCATTCAAGAATGGTTAATGTGGAGAATAAATCTCATCACGTCGTGGAGACGGTAGTCCGTACGTACGCACGAGCGATGATATCATTCTCATGATCGTGAACTTGTGTTGAAGTGTATGTATACTATTTCAGTAACAATATCACTTTATAATAATCATATATAGTTACTCATTAAAAAAATTATACCCATCCAATTAAGGTGGTGGCAGAAAATATATTACACCACGGCGTGGAGACGGTATTCCGTACGTACGCACGCGCGGTGATTTCCTTTTTCTGTAGGATGGATAGAAGGTTAATTAGAGTTGTTTCATATTTATAATAACATATCAGTATATAATAAATAATGATGTTATTACTTTATCATGAAACAACTAAAGAAGAAGAAGTTGAAGAAGAAAGAAATTGAAAAAGATCGGTAATGGATATTACCTCTTTTTGACGCGCCTTTTCTTAACCTCCACTTAAAGAACTAAGGATGGTCTTTTAAGAAGACCAGGACCTCTAGGATGATACTAGGGAAGTGGAGAAGATAATTTGGTAGGGTTTGGCCGAGCTTGAATGCTCAAATTGGTGTGAGGAGGAGAGGGAGGAGGTGCCCTTTTATAAGGGAGGAGAGGGGCACCTTAGGAAAATCTCAAAATATTATTTTATATTAAGGTCAAATTTGGTTTATAATGGTTCCAAAGGGTCTTATTTCGAAGTTAAAGTGGGTATGGGTCGAAATAATCTCATATAATAGGATTTAGACAAGTTTAGGTTATTATTTTAACCTTATCAATTATATTTAACTCTAAGTTAAATAATTTAACTTTTACCGTGTCTTTTTGTTTTCTTACACTATATGGTTACTAAACTTACTATATCAAGCCAAAATAACCCCAAGTTGTTTTTTATTAATATATATAATCTTATCTAAGTCATTTGGCCGAAAATTATATTTTTAGGAATAAAATAACAATTAATAATATAATATTTGTTTTAAAAACTAATTTATGTCAATTTTGACACTATTTGGTACATGATTTTTATGAAATTCATAAAAGAATGATAAGTTCGAACCAAGTTACTTAAAGCAACAATAACATGTCATATTAACCTATAAAATTAGTTTAAGTCATAAAAAGTCTCAAATTACATTTATTTGGGCATTTATAACATCAATTATGTCAATATTTCATTAATAAGACAATTACTGCATCATCTTTGTGTCATAATAAATGATAATTATTTAATCCATAAAAATTATAAATAAATTCCTATGATGTAGATAATTGTATTAGATTTCTGTAGACTATTCATATTCGATGTTTCATGAAGTTTATCACTAAATTAAAATTATTATACTTATAAGATTTAAGAAAGTGACATGTTGTCACATTCTTTGGTTTTAATAATAATTAAATTATTTTCATGGAAAAAAGTCCATAAAATGAATCTAATCCGACCCTTAGGTTATATGGGTGTACTTTTAGCCATCCAATAGGATTTTTCCAAGTGTTAGGGTAATTTTATAATCTTATATTTACCCTTAATTATCCGATTTACCTTTAACTATAGTAAATAAAATTTACCGTAGTTACTATTCACAATGCCCAAAAATAAAATGTAGCTTAACATAATTTGGACCCACTGATTCCAAATATGGAATCCAGTTTTCCAAATTCAATACACAAAAGATGCAGAAATTAAATTAAAATTAATCCCGTCGTCGAAAGAAAACGGGTTTTTCTTTAAAACGTTGCAAAAGATTGAATTGATTTAACCTACGAATTCAAGGTAAAATCAATGATAATGACATAAATTATATTAAATAGTAAAAATATATTATATTTACACTTAAAAACCATTCAATATTATAATTTAACCACATAAGATATTACGATGAAAAAAGTTGTTTTTAATTAAAATATAACGTGTTTTTACTATTCATTAAAATATGAAAGTTATCGGAAAAATATCAAAACTTTATCTAATGTAAATTTTTATATCCTGATTCAAAAGTAGAATTTTATTTTGTCAAATTTAACATATAAACATGTCAAAAACTAGATTTAAAGTGGGTGCGCCATCAAAAGGCGGCAAAACTGCATTTTTTGAAAAATACTTATTTTACCCAAAAAATTTATTTTGTTCTTATACCATGTTCTAGAAAATGTGTAAGATGAATAATAATGTTATAAAATTCAAAATTTAGTTAATACTATTCATAACGGCTAGTTCATGAAAATATTATAATAATATATCGTTGTTTATTAAAACCCGGTATTGCGTACAACACACGCTAATGAGGAAGGTTGTGATTGCGTGTAATGCAAGCCAAGTCAGGGTTGCGTGTTGTGAAAGAATCTTTCATTGTTTCATATAACATAATCCAACCATATTTCATTTATACATTGAATATATGTATATATATATACTCAATGTTGCGTAGAATAACTATTATCAAAATTATGTGTAACAAGATCCAAGAATAGTGTTGCATATACTGCAAGCTAATACGGTGTTGCATATAGCGCAAGGTAATATTGATGTAGAATACAACACAAGACATTAATGAAATTAAAAGAATATTTTTCATAAAATCTCGGGGTGTTACACACAAGCTCCGCCAATGTGCATAAACCCTCCATCACGTGACCTCAGAAATCAGTCATTCCTCGCCACCCCTGTTGTCTCCTTGAAACGAGACGACCACAGAGATTCCATCATTGATCACCGCTGGTCGAGGCCACACCGAGAGAGGATCCTCATGCCGCCGAGATGACAAGCTCGAATGAAGCAATGATTGATGTCTTGTGCATTCTTTGACTTTTAAATTAATATTTTTTTGTTCATTTTAATAAAACCACAAGTTTTATTGATGTGGGTTATATTTAAATATATAAAAAATTAAAATTTGATAATTTTCCTTTAATTTAATTACAATTTCAAGATTTTCTTAGGTTCTGGCCCATTAAAGGGTGCTATTTGACTTTTAAATCAATAAGAACACACCTTTGGTAATTATAAACAAACTGAATGTAAAGTTGACCTGATTACTATTATTAATTATTAAAAAATTAATGATGATAGTTTTCCTATGATTTTACAATAATAATAAGATTTTTCTTTTATTATTTTACCCTTTATCACATGGGTTTTTTGACCTTTAAATAATTAAAAATGAAAATTCAGTCACTTTAAAAAAATAATATGTCAGATTGATGTGTGTTAAATTTTTATATATAAAAGATTAAAAGAAATTAAATTTTTTAAGGTTAAACACCAATATGAGGTTTTTACTTGGTTATTCCCATTTGATGCATGTTTTTAATTATTTTTCAATGTAAGAAAACTTATTTTTTTATTCTAACTACTCCTAAAATTAGATATACATGATATTTGTCTATAAATGTCACAAATTAATTGAAAATTATTTTCAATGGTTTCCCAACAATCTGAGATAATTTTTAGGTTTTGAACCTCTGATGCTTAATTTTAATGAATTTAAAAATCTATTAAAAATATTTATCATTCATTCCAACTAAATAATATGTCAGATTGAAATTCATTTTATTCATAAATTTCATAAATGAGTAAAAAACGTTTTCTTGTGATATTATGACTATCTACGGTAGGTTTCTATGTTTTGTTTTTTTGGAATGTTTTTGAAATTTTAAATAAATAAAAACATTATTTTCGTCATTATGAGTAAGATACATATAAAAAAGATGTTAATTCTCTTCCTATATGTTAAAAATTAAAAGACGATAATGTTTCTAGGATTTCCTTACCATATATGCTCATTTTCTATGTTTTTACACCTTAATGAATGTTTTCAATGAATTTTAATTTTAAAAAACTACTTTTTTGGTCATTACAACCACATTTAACATATAGGTCAAAAAATCATCAATGATCACCATCAAAATATTTCACAACAATCGGATTTTTTTTCTTTGATTTGACAGTATAACACATGTTTTAAAGGACTTTTAAATCTAATAAAGCATATATTTTTTATAATTATGAGCACATATCATGTCATATTGGCTTGTAGTTTACCCATACATGTTAAAAATAATCTATGATACATCTTATGATTTCCCTAAAATTAGAGGGTTTTTTATATATTTTGAGGGCTTGATGCATGTTTTTAAAGAGTTAAATCCAATCAAACGTTTTTTGGTCAATATGATCAATTTGTGATTAGATGGACATGAAATAAATTCATATATATATATATATGTATAGTTAATGAATGTTCCTATAATTTCATGACTATCAAAAGAGGTTTGGATGGTTTTAACCCTTTAACATGTGTTTTACTTTTTTAAATCAATAAATAAAAAATTATGGTCATTTTGAGACAACATTGATCAGATTGAGGTTCATCTATCCTTTCATGTCAAAAATTAAATTATGTTCATTTCTCTATGATTTCCTAAAAATCATCAGTACTTTGCATGATTTTTACTCTTTGATGCATGTTTTTAATGACTTTTAAATCTAATAAAACTAAATTTTTGTTCATTAAAGCTATATCACTCATCAATAATATGTGAGATATATTTTTTACATATTAAAAATTAATCAATACAATTAAATCATTAAAAACACACTTGGTTATTATTAAGTTGAACATTTAATATTGTTAGTTCCTTCTAAAAGATATCTTCTTATGTGTACATAGAGTATCAGGAATATGAATGTAGTGGGTTAGATTGATGTGTTGGAAACATAATTATCATTTTTTATATGAACTTCTAGAATATATGTTTTTCAATCGTGAAGAGTAAACAAAATTCCATATAAAAAATTTATATCCACTTTATTGATATGTTTTTCAATGTAAGGAGAATAAGGTTTGAAATGGGGAATATGGTCTTCAAAATTAGAGAAATGATACTTGTATTAACATAAAGAATCCAATCTTGAGTCAAACTAATTACAAATTTAGTTAGTTTGTACGATATCCAAAATAATTGAGCATAATAACTTAAAACTTCTATAATATTTATCTTTAATATTATATTGTTATAAAAATGATGATTCTTTATAGACTAATAAACTATGGCTTCTCCCAGGAAGAGACAGATTCTATAATTAGTTTTCTTATATATTCCATATCCTATGTAGTCGACAACATAATAACTATTGAGAATAAAATTGGATTAAAAATAGAAATGTCCAATTCAAAAAAATTAATTATGAAAAAATGTTAAAATACACATCCACTTGACCTAACTAAAATATAAAATATCTTATGATTCATCAAAATACGGATCTAGATTATAAAATTTTTATGATGAATATCAACCTCTCTCCAATGGTGGTGATGATTTTCCTCTATATTTATCATAAACAATAATTGATCATGTCATACTAGATATGTGGGGGAATATTAAAGCCTCAACAATCCATCATCCTTCAAAATTATTAAATTTAATTTTAATTAAAAAAATTTAATTAAAAAAATTAAACAAATTAATACCAATATTATGGTCTGAAATGAAATATTAAAATTCTTGAGTGAAATAGAAAATTAAAGGTTTAGTAATCATACCAAAGATGACTCATTATTTATCACTATAGTGGTCTTAGAACACCTTCAAATGAAAGTCTCTTCTTATGAACCATAACTAAAAAATTATAAATTAATTTCGAGAAAAAAAATTTTCTCTATAAAATACTATACTGATGATTTTAAAATATAATATTCTTTTTTAAAATGTTGGGGACGAAGCCTTATTTTATTAATAAATCAAAGAAAATACCTCTTTTGACTGGGTAGAGGGAGACCCATTTCATATCTCAAAGTCCCAGTGGTCATGTAGCCCATTAAATGGACCGTAGGCCCGATTATTTGGCCCAAGACCCATTTTATGAATAATACTCCTACAATACCTGCACAGTATCCACCGCTACTATAGTGCCCAATGTCGCTATAGTGACCACTATTTCTATAGTCCCTCCACTACTACAGTACAACTACAATACTTCTAAAGTCCCTGCGCCTAATAGGTTTTGAACCCCCATTTTTCATGTAGGATTATGGTGTGCTTACCACTAAGCCAAACCCCAACAACAAAAAATATGATATCTAAATTGTAATATATTTTCATTTTTCATTCAAAATACATTGTTCAATATAATTATAATTTTTAAAATAATTTAATTTTATTAATTTAAATAACAATGATTCATATAAATAAAACAATCGCATAAAACCACTATTATCTTGGTCTGGTCATTTAAATATCTCGAATTTAGTGTTAAGAAGAATAAAATGCTAAAGAAGAAAATTAGAGAAAAAATAAAAAATAATTGAAAACACAAGGAATGAAATTGGAAATTGAAATTGAGATGTATATATTATCAAATGAAGTAAATGGGGAAAACAAATTGATTTAGAAGGGAAAAATAGCAGAAAAAATAACGATTGGGAAAAAAATGAACAAAATAATTTAGATATAAAGAAGCATAAGATTAAATGTATGAAAATTTTTAGACCCAAATCTACACAAGAAAGAAGATAAGAATCCATAAATAAATCTTGAAAATACAAATATATGTTAAATGTGAAGTCAATATCGGAAAAAAAAAGAAAAATATGAAGAAATAACATAATAAAAAACGAGTTCCACAAGCATTTTCAAAAGAAGTCATAGAAGAATTGACAATAACACTAGAAAAAGATAATAAAAATTGAAACTAAAAAAATATATATCATAAATCAATTTTCAAAGAACTAACCATAGATGTAGCTGAAATGTTAGATATGAAAATAATGATTGAATGTGAAGTGAGAGAAAAAATATGAGGTTGAAGATAATGCTTAATATAATATCAATATTAATAAATTGGTGTTATAATGTTGTAGTGATATTGAAAATAGAAGAAAAAAAATATAAAAAAAGTATGATGGTATAATTTAAAATAAAAATAATTAGTAAGTATCAATGAAAAAGTTAGAATACATGATCAATAATAGGAGACATGTTATAAGTAGAAAGAAAAAAATAGAAGAATGATTTTATTTGAATGTTAAATGAGAAATTGAATCAAATTATATAGAAAAAACATAATCCATAAGCATAGGAAGAAATAATATGTAAAACCTAGTTTTTAATGTAGTTCTAAATTCTGAAATAAAAATTAAATAAGAATCCTAAATCAAGCTGTTGGAAAGATTATATAAATTTTCTATTTGATTAATAATAAAAAATGTATTAGTTGGATATAAAAAAACAAAATACATATGGAAATGGAGAAAATATATGTATAAGAACAATAAAACTATGATGGAATTAGGTAGAATAATGATAGATGAAAATGGAAGAACTAGATTTGTAAGTAAATATAGATGGGAGAATACAATAGATAGAAGAAAAATAAGTGGTAAGGGTAAATGAAAATTATAAAAGAATAAAATATAAAGTAAAAAAACAAAAAGAGAATATATATTTTTATAAGGGAAAAAATAATTGAATATAATAACAATAGTAAAAGTAGAAAAATAATTTGATGAAAAAATAAAAAAAACAAGAATTAAAAGTAAAATATATAAGTAAAAATTCATAATTGAGAAGATGATGAAGAAGACATAAGTCATAAGAAAAATAAAAATATTAAATGAATGAAAAACTTTCATATGTTTAGGTTTGAATAATTAGAATAAAAATACATTATTTATAAGAATAAATAGAAGTAAATGTTGAACCAATGAGAAGATATGGAGTCTATGAAGTTAATTAATAAGAAATTGACGTAAATTTAGAGAAGAATAGAACTTTAGGGGAAGAAAACATATGTAAAAATAATATAAATTATAATCATAAGAAAAATCATAATCATAATAATAAAAATAAAAATCAATATTATAGGATCAAAATATTAGAATCTATATGTGTAAGTAATGGTGTTAGTAAGAGAAAAAGTAGTTTAATGAAGGTAAGTTCAATAATAAATATATGGAGAATTAGAATTAAATGAGAAAATAAAGGAAAATGAAATAAAAATTAGAAATATCTAAAAACATTAATGAAAAATAAAAAAATCTATGAAACCAAAATAAGTAGATGAACTTGATTTGTGAAATAAAATATAAGTGGTGTTTTAATATGAAGTGGATGAAGAATCTAGAAATTAGAGTCATACAATAAGTTGAAGTTGATGTTGGGGAAGAAGTAATGGTAGATGGGGAAGGAAATATTGATTTTGATTCCCAAAGATGAAATATAAGCCATCAGATCATATTAGAATAAATAATAATCCAATTAAAGATAGGTAAAAATACATTTCATAAGAAGTACCTAGATTTATAAGAAAATGATAAGGTGTTAAATCATGAAAATGATCAAGGATTATCATGAAATAATTATAAAATTATTGATGAATAATTTTTTACATGTAGGTTTAGATGTACCATCAATATGATGTTAAATGAACTTATAATTAGTGTTCACTTGTAAGGTCCTTACTTTTAGATGCATGTTTTTGAATATGTCTAAATAAATCCTTTTTTCTGTCATTATAACCAAATAACATATTATATTGACATTATTTCTATTAATACATCTCAAAAAGTAATCAGTTGTAAATTTACTAATATTTCCAAAAAAATTCTTGTTGTTTTCAATGTATTATCCCTTTAATGCTAGTTTTTTCTACTTTTAAATCATTAAAAATGTGCTTTTTTTAGTTTGGGAAAACCTCATAACTAATTGATGTGGGGTTTTTAAAGTATTTTAAAAGATATACAATATTAATTTTACTATGATTTATCTACAATATAATAACATTTAATAGGTTTTCACAATTTTAAACATTTTTTTTATATTTTAAATCAATAAAAAATAGTTTTTATCATTTCAAACAAACAAGAATCCATATTGGTTGTTGATCTATTACTACATGTCAAAAAATAAATAAATGATGTTTTCCTTTGATTTAATGAAAATATGTGGTCCTTTTGTATGAAATGACCCAAAGTTTCTTTATTTTTAAAGTTATTTAATCACAATAGAACTGTATGTTTCATCATTTTGATCACACCATATGTTATATTGACATGATTTTCTGTTATAAATGTTAAATATTATTTTGGAAATTCATAATTGTATGAATTTTTTGACCCCTTTTAATATAAATGTGCGGGAAAAATGAAACATTCAATCATACTGAGCAATTTGGGTAAAAGATATATGTGTGGTAGGTTTATACATATTAGAATTTACTCGAATATTTATTTTATATGTTTTCACAAGAATATGAACTAGTTTTCTTGGTTTTTGACCCCATTTTATAAGAGATTTTCAATATACATTGAATAACATTCAAAAGTGGAAGATAAAAATTTAACATTGAAGAAATGGTACTTGTGTTATCATATATAATAGTAGTTTTAGTGAAAATAATTTCAGAATAAATGAGTGTGTGTTTTGTCCATAATAATTGGGCATAATAACTTCCAACTGATACAATTAGCTTATAAAATGAAAAGTTTTACCAAATGAATATTTTTAAAGGATGTCGAAACAAATTATTTTCCTATGAATTAATAAGTATTGGATATACTTTTCCTATACAATATATAACCTATGATATCAACTTCTAAATTAATCTTAAAATTAAACACTACTATATAAGAATAGAAAAGTATACATCAAAAGATATGAATATGAATATATATTAGTTTACATTTTATTTTTAGGATAGATGGATTTCACTACCCCCACCCCAATATTCTTCTCAAAATATAGTTTTGATAAAGACCACAGGTGTATGAACTAGTATTGTTCAATGATAGTAGATTTTTTACATGAGTTCTGTAAGGATGAGCAAGACCACTAGCCATCCTAATAATAGGAAGAATTTTGTTTCACTTAGCAATCAAACTCAAATTTACTGGAAACACATCTACAACCCCTACCAACTATACTATAGGATATTGAAATGTAAACATAAAAAAACTTTATATTTTCATAACTAAAATATAAAATTAATTTTAAATCATAAAAATAAGTATTCAAATTATATCATTTTGGAAAATGAATATAAATCATCCTGCATTGACGGTGTTGATTATTGCACTATGATCAACGTAACCAAGAATAATTTATATCGTTATATTTGAGAGTGGGGTATATAATTCTTTTACAATGCATGAAGAATCAATAATATTAAATCTAGTTTTAATTAATAAAAAATAAATTAAAAATAAATTTAAAAAATGATTAATCTTTTTTATGATCTCAAATAAATCTTTAAATTTAGTAGAAAAATAGAAATTAGTAGGTCATTTAATCATATCATAGATGATTTGTCTATCCTCGATATAGTTATCTAGGACCCCCAATGTGATGGTCTCATAAGGGTCTAAAATCAAAAATTCATAAACTTCATTCGATAAAAAACACATTTCTCTAAGAAATACCACACTAGAGCTTCTCAAATTTGATATCTCAGTTCCATGATATTTTTATTTTTATTTGAAAATCAATTGTTTACTATAATATAATTTATTACAATAAAATAGATTATTTTTAATTTAAGTAATCGTAAATTGAATAAAAACTATCAATCACCTAAAACCACTCTTCTTTCTTGGTGATAATTCATATATCAACACATTCATGCTAACCAGAAGAAAATGTTGAAGGTAGAAAGAAAAAGAAAACACAAGGAAGGAAAATACATATGGATATAGAGATATATTTTGTGGAAAATGATGTAGGTGTGGTAAATGATAATAGTTAAAAGGAAAAATATTGAATAAATGAGTAAGTCTTTGATTAAAAAATTGGAAAATCCTATAAATATTCATAAGAAAAAAGAAGAAAAATATGAAAAAACTTTTAGAAAATATAGAGTCTGATCAAGATCATAATCCATAATAAATGCTTGAATTATTAATTGGAAGTGGAAGGGGAAGTCTAAGTTGAAACAATAACATTATAAAATGATTTATTAAGAATATAATTAAAAAAATTCCATTATAATATTAAAAATAAGATGTGGAAAAAATAATTACAATAGAAAAAATTGAATAAAAAGTGAAACTCAACACATAGATATCATATTTCTTAAGGTAATTCTTTGAAATGATATTAAGTTAAAATTATTAATCTGAAAAAAAGATAGAATGTGATATTTTGGGAAAAAGGGGAATTAGAATCTAATGCAGAATCAAACAAATATATAAATAAGAAACAATAGATAAAAGGTAGTGTATAGATAAAATTAGAAATGAAACCAAAATAATTTCAAAATAAAATTAAAACATAGAATTTAAAATAAGAAATCATACATAGGAATAAATTCAAAATCCGTAATATATGAACAAAATTAGAAGAATAATTTTAAATAGAAACAAGAAAACAATGAAATGGATTTGATGTAAATATAGTAGGAACAGTAGTGACAATGTTCTAAAAAATACCATAATACAAGGTAGAAGAACTTTAGAGGCAGTACGATGAAATAGAGTTAGATATTTATCTAGAAGTGAAAATACATAAGGAAAAATTAGAATTAAAAATAGGACTAAATTAAAATTATTGCAAAATAGAATGTAAAATAAAATTACAAGAAGAAAAACTAAAATATTGAGAAAAAAATAATATATTTTTAAATAAAAAAATAAAAGTATAAATTTTTTTTGAATAAAATAATAAAACTATAAGAACGAACAATAGATAGAAGATAAAATTCCAAATTAATAAGTAGGAGAACAAGAATGTACTAAATAGAAAATATAGAATAGAAAATGAGTGAAAAGAAAAAAAAATAATGTTAGATGGTGGATGAAATAGATGTAAAAATAAAAAATAGATATATAACTAAAAGTTAAATCTAAACTAATAACCTAAGGTGAATGAAAAGATAAAAATTGGTAATAAATATAAATAGATGAAAACTGAGAAAAATGATATAAGAAAAAAAATCAAAAGTAAAAATATAAAATCATGTATAAATATATGAAAAATAAAAATAAATAAATTCAAAATATTATATTCCTAATTATGAAGATAGAATAATGAAATGGAAATAGAATTCGAAGTAATAGAATAAATAGTTAAAAAATATAAGAATAAGAATAAAAATAAAAATAAAAAATAAAAGAAAAATTAATGGTATTAAATAGAAAAATTCAAATAAAAAAATAAAAAATAAAAAATAAAAAATCTAATTGAAGAAAAGGATAGAAGTAAAACATAAAAATTGTTCTCAATTAGGTAAGAAGACATAAGTAGTAGTTGATTGTGGTATAAAAGTAGAAGAAATATTCTATAGTCATAAAAGAAGTGAAAGTAGACTATGTGAAAGAAGTAATGGTAGATAGTGATAAAAATAAAGATGTTGAATAAAAAAGAAGAAACTTAGGCCATAGGAAAGGTAATATTAGTTGAAGGAATAAGTTTAATAAAAATTATTCAAATTAAAATTCATAAACAATCCCCATAAATATAAAAAAAATAAAAAAGGTTCAAAACAAATTAAAAATACTCAGATTATCTGAAAATCAGTGAAAATTGATTTTTGATATTTTTTTGACAAGTAGGTATAGAAGACACATCAATATGACGTTTAATGAGATCAAAATCTGATACCATTTGTTAGATTATAAAACATTAACATATGTTTTTAATGACCTTTAAGTCTAATAAAACTATTTTTGGTCATTCAGATGAAACTGAATTTTGTAATGTGGTTTGACCTATTATTGTCAAAAAACAATCAATGATTTAGGTCCAATGATTTCAAAATATTTTGAGGCTGCTTTGTTTATTTTAGCCCTTCGATGCACAATATTTTTCTTTTAAATCAATAAAAGTACACATATGTTCATTTTGAAAAAAATCCTTTTAGATTAATGTTGGGTCACTAGAAAAATTTCTAAAGTTAAACGACCACCATTTTCCCAGGTTTTGAGAGTAATTAGAGGATTTTTCCTAGGTTTTTACCATTTTACATAGTTTTTTTAACTTTTATATTAATAAAAAAATAGTTTTTTTTCTATTTCAAAAAAACCATGTGTAAGAATGACTTACAATCTTTTCCTACATATCAAAAATAGAAAAATGGATATTCTCATTTTATTTAAGAATAATTTGAGTCATTTTTTTGGTTATATACCTAAGAGTCACATTTGTTTTTGAATTAAATTTAATAAAATTTAATGTTCCATCATTATAAAGACACCACACATCAGATATAACTGTTTTCTATTCATAAATGTCACAAATTATTTGATGAAAATTTTCTATAGATTTCACAAAAATTTGAGTTCACTTTAAAGTTTTTGATAATTTAATGCTCATTATTTACCTTTATGTTATTTAAAGTATATTTATTTTAATTTTGAAAAAATTGTAAGTCATATTGATGTGAAGACTATTCCAACATGAAAAAAATTAAAATAAATTCAATGTTACTATTATTTCCCAAAATTTATTTGTTTTTTTTAATGTACTTACCCTTGGATTGGATTTTTAAAAAATGATTAAATATAATAAAACATCATTATTGTTCATTCCAACCACACTGAATGTCATATTGACATGAAATATATTAATACAAATCAATGATTAATCAGTGATTATTTTTCAATTTTTTCATTAAAACCAAAAGTAATTTGTTAAGTTTCAATCCATTTGTACACATCATTTTACTTTTAAATTAATAAAAACACACTTTTTGTAATTCTAAGAAAAACACATGAAAAATTTATTTTTATTTTGTTCCGAGATATCTCAAATTAAACAACATTAATTGTTTTATGATTCAATGATAAAAGGATGTTTTCTAGGTTTTTTCACTTTGGATAATGTTTGAAAATTTTTTAGACCTAATTAAACCTCTTTTTTAGTTAGTTTGATCCCTAGGTGGAATTTTCATTAAAACTCGGTTATCTAGTTACTAGCGCAACACAGTTTAAATAATTCAATTGATTTTTATCATTTTTCTTATGATGTATTATAAGGTCCAAAACATGGTTGATACATTTAAATTTTGTGACTATTTTTTCATTTTTTGAATTGATTTTATTTTTTTCATATCATATATTTAAAGGATTCATATTCTTTCCATAATATTCATTTGATTTTTTTATATTTATGATGATACATAAAATCATATATTTTCAAAGTCTAGATTAGTGAAATAAATTTAGTATCAAAATATGAATAATTATCCCTTGATATTATTAGATTTCATAAATTTGGTTGATATTTAATTTATTTCAAAAATTATTAAAAGGTAAAGGAGAAGTATTTGGATTAAACAACCAATCCATTATTAATTTATATTAAAAATGACTACAGTATGACCTTGATTTTTATTTTTGACCCCATACACTAAAATGATCACAAAACCATAAACACGACATTTTTATAAAAATATTGATAGGTCTATTGAGGAAGGATGTTCTGTTTGTTGTTGGACCGATCCTCATTTACTGTATACTTAAAAGAGGAGGAATATTCATCTAATCGGAAGGGAATCATTTTCATGGTAAGACTTGTAAATATGTGTTTTAATACCTAGGAGTTGGTGGAATAAGTAGGGGTGCGGTGTCTTCATTTGGCCATTCATTTTTTCTATTAGTTTTAGATAGTGTGTCTATTATGAGAGAGGTGAACCATCTAGGAGTGTAACATATTCCATTTAGTGTATTTTTATTCTTACAAACTAGTAAGTAAATTATTATTATATTCCTCCAAGTGTTTTTCCTCCATAGTTAAAATACTCGATTACTTTGAAGAGTTCATTAAGGGATGCTTAGGAGCCATACAAGACACATTGGAGGTGGAAGTGAGGTTTCTTTGTGCAGAAATGATTTTAGAAATAGTTTTTTTACTATACAAAAACTATAGGTCCATGTGTTTGGAGTCTAGGGTAACAAATGTAGAAACTGCATTAATGAAGTTGGAAACATACGTGTTAGAGTTACTGATCTTGACGAAAGAGATTAAGATAATGATGACTCATTTATACAAGGGGGAATATGAGATAAGGAATAAGAGGATTGTATAATGTTGAAAATGGTAGAGGTAAGTGAGAGAAGTGCTCAGAAGAAAAAAGGTGGTGCAGATTAGCCTCTCGAATTAAAAGCTGAAAAAATAGTCCAACATATGGTGTTCAAGGACTTTTGTATAGAGACCAATTAGGTGGAGATGTCAATTTTTATAAGATCAGATCTAGTATCATGGATCAAATCAGTGGATACCTAATTCTCAATACATTATATATGAGAAGAACTAGAGTACCTTTGAACCCAACTTTTTAGAAAAGGAATGGTAAAATGTTATTTGATTAAATTGAAAAGGATAAAGTTTATTCATAGGTTTTCATAACTCAAGGAGGAGGTTCTAGGATAATATTTTAGTATAGTAGTTTTTGTATTAATCAACTATGAAAACAAAATTATTAGATCCACATATAAATGAATCTGAACATGTAGCCTTGTATATTCAAGAGATTATAGATAAGTGGTACATGTGATTATTCATTGAAGTAATAAAAATGATTATTGATATCCCATTTAAGATGTAAGATCCACATAATAAATAATGCTTGTCAAAACATTCTAGAAGAGTGGAGCACAAGATATCAACGAATGGAAGAATCAAGCTACCAAAAATGTGCACTAAGCCTATAGCGCCGATCGACCAAAGCAACACACCGAATTTTTATGTACCATTTTTAGAATAAATTAAATTTATTTGATGGATTGTGTTATATTCTATGCCAATTTAATCCTATGATACATGCGTAACTTCCTTTTCTTACTTTACACTTAACATTGGGTTTCTAAGAAACAACCTTTTAATATTATAAATTTTTTTAAAAATATTGTTATAACATAACCATTAAACCTAGTAATATTAATATTAACAAATAATTTTTATTTATTATTTAGTTTTTTATATATAAATAAAACTTATTGATAATAAATTAAATAAATTTTATATTAAATTCCTTATATGTTTGAAAATATTATTTCTCTAAAAGAACTTGTTTTACGTCCTTCTATGAAAAATAATAAAATTAATTTCAGAGACATTTATAAATTGAAATTGATAGAATGAACTTCATTTTTAAATTCATATTATCAAAATAATCTAGGGGTAAGTTTTGCGGATTTTTTTTTAAAATCCTCTTCTTTTATGAATATTAAAAAATACTGAATTTTAATTCAAAAACAATTTTTTATCTAATTTATTTTTATAGCTAAAAAATATTATAATTTTTTAAAGAATAATTATATAAACTATAAATCAATTAATCAGATTTATAAATTTTAACTAATTTCACAATGAAATTGGATACAATAAACTTCAAATGGTTCGACCTTTTCAGATTACAATCCCATCATCTCATCATGTCAGTGGGATTAATTTTTATTTTCTTTCATGCCTATTATATGCTTAAAATTCATAAAAATAGATTCCATATTTTGAATCAGAATAATTTATAATTTCTAATAAGTTCAAATTTATTTTTTATCCAAAGTATTGATGAATGTATTTAAAATTATTACAGTGGTTAAGGTAAAAACGAGCTTAATTAATGACTAAACATAGAATATATGGTGTTAAAATGAAACTAAACTCGTAAAAAAGTTATCTTATGGACACATTTAGATCATTAAACCTATTATGATCTAGAACAGTCAATTTTTAACCATCTGGTGATAAGTAATATGTGGGGAACACTCTAATCTTTTATGGAATACCAAATGTTTCCTTTTACCACTTATAAAAGGCCTCCCCCTCTCTTCACACATCTCATACCATTTTGATTAGCCAAAACCTTCGCAAATATCCTCCAATCCTTCCTCCATTAATCCTTGAATCCCCCCTTTCATAAAAAATACAACTAATGAGTCCCTTTGGTGCATAGAAAAAATAGTTAACAAAGAAGAGGTAACATCCTTCAACAAGCACTTTTTTATCTCTTTCTCCACTTCATAAACTCTTATTATTAAATATTTAAATAATAACCTCAATATAATCAATATAATGATATTTTTTTATTAAGGTTTTTTCCCAAACTCACACAAAGTTCTATCAAATGGGATATAGAATCATCATTCGTGTGTAAAGTGGACTACTGCCTCGTGAACTGATGTCGTTCGTTCTTCCATATCCACCTTTAAAGATTGGGAATAATGAAGAAATTTATATTATTAAATGATATTTATGGTATTTACAATGAATTTATTTTTATTGAATTATTATATAACCCATAATATCTGGATTTCAATTTTGTGGGAATACGATAATATATTGTGTGGATGTGTGGACTACCGCCTCCTCAAAGCTATGTGATTCGTTCACACTTTATAGAGAATGTATTAATGATTATTTTAGAGAACATATAAGATATATATTCCATAATAATTATACTATAATGATATTATATATATAAATATATGTCATTTCCATTCATTATTTCAATACATAATGAAAATGGAAACAATTTTCACGTGTACATACGACCTACCGTCTCCACAAATGCTGTGGTTTGTTTTTTATTTCTATCATTTTTAGATTATTATAAATAAATATATAATTAATACATATTATATTTATATATTTTTTAAAAAAATTTATGTGATGAAATCATTATAAAATTAAGAACACAAAAAATATATCATATCAAAACACATGTGAAAAACAAAGTGTTTATTATCCGAAACATAACTTTAACCTAGAATTGTTTATAAAAAAGTAATTTAAGGTCATAAGTAAATCATATATGGTATGATATATTTGAATATAGTTTGGTAAAAGATGTGTAATAAAATTATTTTTACTATATAGGAGGTTTTAATGAGTATGAAGAGAGTTAAGACATAATGTAAGGGGATTTCCAGTCTCAATTTTATTTCTGCGAGAATTATTCCATATCCACCACATGTTTCTTTTGAGTGGTGTATATAAAGACCATAAATTTATTCTATGACACATATACTTAAATGTATGGGTATTTAGAAATATATTGGATTATATTTCTTTCATGGGTTTTATGATTCAAAAGTTACCAAACCGGTAAGATAATTTTGTATCAATTTTCCATCATTGGGACACATCTTTTTCTATACATGTATATTCGTTTATGAGGGGTATATACTATACCTTGAAATGATATATCATGAATATTATTATTTCCATGTTATTATTATCTTCATTTAATGTTAGTTTATCATGTGTACTATGAATTAATTTTACCAAAATGGTAATAGTTTATTTCTACAATATCATTGTTTATCATGACATTTACAATTATTCTTCCATTGATGAAATATTATGATCCAAATCTCAAGAAATATTATATATTTTCTTCTCCTATTGTTATTAATGACATCCTCATGTAATGGTACCATTTTATTTACACTTTGGAACTTAATACGGTTAAGAAAACATCCTTAATAAAAGAAGATCATATTTCTATCTTTGGTCAGAAATACACATTATTCAAGAAAACCATGTTTTATAAAAAAATTTAAAAAATGTTTTTAAGTGATATTTAATTTAATAAAATTATTTCAATTTTTTCACATCTTCCCTTATATTTTTTCAAAACTATTTTTAATTATGTTTTTCACATGAGCCTTAGCCCGGTTGGTAAGGACTCCGTAAGTGAATCTGGGAGACTCGGGATCAAATCCAGGTGGATACATTTTTTCCGAGTACAGTAGCAGTACTATAGTGGGAACTGTGTAGTACTGTAGTGGGAACTGTAGCATGTACTGTTTGGCACTGTTGCAGCCAGGAATATTCCCCTGTTTGGGCCTTCGGGCCACCGATTTGGTCACCGAGTCCTCTAAGGCCTTCGGGCCACCAAGGTCTTCGGGTCAGTAAGGCTTTCGGGCCTACTCAAGGCCTTCAGGCCACCTTAAGTGAAGATGAAAACCATATGACCTACAAGGAACATGCTCCAGAAGGAGGATGAGCAAGGAGATTTCACCATAGCAGAAACTAAACGGATTACAAGAATGAGAGAGTATGGCACCTGCCATCGGGAAAAGCCTGTGCATGAAAAGGAATGCCTAGCCGAACATCCATGCGAAGGTGGAGAGATGATTTCACGCTGAAGATGCTGGGGAGGAGCAGTTCCAAGTAGTTAGTCTGGGTTGTATGTAATGTTTGAATCCTACAGGAATATAAATTTCTCTAAGGCCTACGGGCTATGTAATAATTATGCCTACGGGCCTTATAAGGGTTCCACCTCACCCCTTGAAAGGTGGATTATCAAAAATCAATAAAAATGAAGGCCTTCAGGCCACTGGATGAAGTTTTCAAGGTTTGTTTGAAAGAAAATGGTTTTCAAAAGGTTATATGTTTTAAAAATAATTTTCCAAATAAGAATGGTTATTTTCCCCAAGAAATGTTTTTACAATGTTTCAAAATTATTTACCATCCAAGATGACTTCTGTTGGTGTTACTCAAGCATTTTTGGGGATATAATCCAAGGTTTCTATTCATATTCCATCTATGAATCATTTAGGTTTTTTTGGAATGATTGTTATGAAACCCATTTCTCATTCACGGGTGATATGTTCGTGAATCTAATTTCTCTTCTATGAATCTTATAATTTTGAAACCCACTTTTTTCATAGGTTATTCTCTGATGAATTGATTATGAAACCTATATCTTTTTAATATGTTATGATGTGATGGAATTTTTATGATACTGATTTCATATCATGGGTTATGATATGATTTTTATGAAACAATTAACTTTTATGGGTCATGATATGAGGATTTTTTATGATCTTGTGGAAAAAATATGTATAATTTTATTATGTGATGGATGAGGCTTATATCTCTCTCAAATTAATTCAATAAATATATACATCTCATGATATAATGATGGGAAACAAGTCAAAGGGTGTGATCCACTATAGGAATAAGGGGAAACTTGATCCACTATGGGGAGAAGAGGAAAACCGATCCACTATGGGAATAATGGGAAACCAGATCCCTAATAAGGAAAGTAATGTGATTTGGTATGGTGGGTTTTCAATCCAAGTAGGTGTAGTCCCCATGAAGTGACCTGATATGTTTTGGTAACGCACCTTGAGTTATAGGGAATGGTATTACATGATTATGTGTCTCCCACAATTGCATGTCTTATTCCTATGTTATCATTTCACATCTTATGATCACGAATCCCTCATGATTCATGTATTATTAATGGCCAATATTTATTCCATGACCCATTTATATAGTCTTTGAATTATAGGGTATGATATTTTAATGTTATACTCATGTTCTCATACCGTTAGGTTCATGACTATGCTAATGTATCCACCTTGTTTACCCTTACTGAGAATCAGATCTCACCCTTTATTCTATTTACATTCCCCAGGATATGATGATATGTATTTTGTATGATGTGTTTATGAAGGATTCTATTCATGGATATCCTAGTGGGATACAATTTAGGTCATTTATGTACTAATGTTTATGTTCCCATGTTTCCAAAGGAACTAAGCTAATACAGTCTTTGGGTATCTGTTTTTGTAATGTATTAAGAATTTTGAAAAAAAGATTTAATGACAATTTATGTTAGGAGATGATCTCTAAAGTTGGTATTAAGGAAAAAGTTTTGGTATACATTGGAAAATAGGATGAGAAAACCCAAGTGATAACCTTAAAGACATGTCTAAGGATAATGCTAAGGATGATGAAAAGTATAAGAAAATGTCCTAGAATTTTGGTAAGGGATAGAGTGAGCGGTTTCCTAAAAATACATCCATATCTAGATAATAAAATATTATTTGTCTCTATAATTGATTTATATAGGGGTGAAAACCCTAAAACACCATATTGAGGTAGTCTAAATTGGGAACTAACACATGTTTATGGGCCTTTATGAACACCTAGTTTGACACTCTCAGGTGATATACTTAAGAATTCAAAAACTCTTCATAAACCATAAAGAAGTATTTAAATATGGTTTGGATATGAATAACCTAGGGTAAACCTATGGTTCCATAAATTAAATAAGGTTTCATAATTTTGACATTATATAAGTGTTTTTTCATGGTTATGTGGTTAAAAAATATGATTATTATTTCTTATTCTATTGTTTTTGGTTTTAGTCAATGACTTGAACCAAAAAAAATCAATTAAATGGAAATTTTGATTTAAAATGTAACGATTTTCATCCCAAGCAACCAAATTCAATGAGAGTTGTAACGAAAAACCTCACTGTTATGATCACCCAAATTTTTGAAGCTATAAATCATGATGGACTTCCAAATGGGAAAAGAAGGGAACATAATTTTGTTGAGTCATTTATGAGGTAACAACCACATTCATTTAGTGCATCTTCTTATCCACTTGTTGTTTAATAATGGATCAATACTACTAGAATGATATTTCCTATCCTCTAGTGTTTGAAATAAGAAAAAGTCATTCATTCTATTTAAGATTTAAAAGTTGAAGCAGACCAATAATGTAATCTATTATAAATTATATAGATGAACTATGAAATTGAATCCATGGAATGGGATCAATTCATGAACATACTCTTAAACAATTATTTTCCTCATTTTCTTCATTAAAATATGGAAAAATAGTTTATTAAGTTAAATCAAAAGAATGATGAATCCATTGGTAACTATGAGGATAACTTCACAAGACTTGTGAGGTACGCTTATAGTACTATCATCCAACCAGAATGTAAGGTTAATTGATTCCTTAATGGCTTAAAGAAAAGTCTCAGAAGGGAATTATCCATTAGATACTTTAGTAGCTACGAAGAGATTGTGTTTTGTGCGATCAAGGTTGAAATGGAGGTTAGAGTTATATATCAATTACATGGTTTTAACATGAAAAGGAAGATTATGTTCAAAGGAAAATCAAAATAACATGGAGAGAATAATAAGATACTTACTTTATACTCTATGTGTGGAATAAAGAATGAAGTAAATTGTCTTATGACGTATAATAATTGTTTTAAGTGTGGAAGGGAAGGATACTGTGAAAATGATTTTCTAATTGATGTGAATAAGTTAGAAAATGATGAAAATAGGGGGAAAACTACACAAAATGAAACTTCCATACTTTATCGCTTCATGTATAAGGATAATTTTCATTATGATAACTAATTACCAAAACCCATGGGTTAGTGATGATGATTAGATTCAACAACATTTTAATTCAAGGGATAAGGAAAAATCTCATCGGATCGCTGTTTTTGATGAGGGGTGTGATAATGACATGGTGAAAGGTACACATACCATCCAATATAGAATTTCTAATGTCTTATTTGATTCTAAAACTACACAATATTTCATACATAAAGAATTTTATAAGGGTATTATAAATACACCCAAATTATTAGATGTTGAATTAATAGTGGAAACCCCTAATGGTATGATGATTTTATCTCAATTATATGACTCCTCTCTTGTTAATGTTTGGGGGAATGTTCTTCTTAAAAATATTTTCATTCTTCCATTTGTTAAATACGATTTAATTTTAGTAATATATTGGCTTTCTATGTATAAATACTACATAATTTTTTGATAAAATGATGTTACATTTGATATTTCAAAACAACCTATGATCATCCATAAATGGGATGAAATGTATAAACTTTTGACCAAGATTACATCCAATGTTTGGGTCTTAATTACCATTTAGAAGGAGTGTTTGTCTCATGTGGATGTCTTTTTAGAATAATTTCCTATATTTTCACAAAAACAAGAAGCCATGTTCTCAATATAATTCATACCTAGTTCCACACCAATTTCAAAGACTCCATATACAATGAACCCAATTGAGTTGTAGGAATTTAAGAAGAAACTCTAAGAAACCCTTGATAAAATATATATTTATCTATGTGTGTCACATTAGGGTGCCCATATTCTTTTTGTATAAAATAAAGATGGATCAATGCAACCCTGCATTGATTTTTAGGTGTAAAATAAGACCAAAATCATGAACAAGTACCACTTCCCTATATTGATGACTTGTTTAATCAACTGTGTAGAGTTTAATTGTTTTCCAAGATTAACCTAAATTCAAGATATCATCAATCAAGTTTCAAGAAAGAGGATATACCCAATATGTAATTCCATATAAGGTATGCCTACTATGAATATATAGTTATGCCTTTTGGTATTTGTAATGCCCATACTATCTTCATGGATTTGATTGATAGAGTCTTTACAGATAACCTCGATCTATTTGTGGTAGTATTTTGAGATGAAATTATTATATATTCAAAGATTAAGGAATAAAGAGAATATAAAATTATAATTTTACTAAATATCCTAAGGAAGGATAAAATCTATGAAAAAATTACAAAGTGTAAATTTTGGCTGTATGAAGTTTCATTTTTGGGTGACATTATCTCAAGATATGGTACAGAAGTATATCCATCAATGTAAAAGGTTATTGAATGATGGAATAGATCAACCATGGTGAATGATATCCATATAACTCTTGGTTTAGATGGATATTATCGAGAGATTGTGGATAATTTCTCATGACTATCTAATCCTCTGACCATGTTAACTCAAAGGGTTCAAAGCTGTTCTAGAGAGACTAATGTGAGGAAAATTTCAAGGAACTAATGAGAAGGTTGGCTATCAAACATGTTCTCACATTACCTTATAGTGGATAAGGGTTACTAATATATATTTATGCATCCAAGAATGTATTGATAGGTTTTCTTATATAGAATAACATTTTTATTGCTCATGCATCACGATAGTTAGAGATCCATGAGAAAAACTTCCCAACTCACGATTTGGAGTTAGCAGTTTTAATTTCTTCATTAATTATATAAAGGAATTATCAATATGGTGAAAAGTGTGATATATATATCAATCATAAAATATTGAAATATATATTCACATAGAAGGAGTTGAACATGCACTGAAGAATATGGATAGAGCTGATAAAGGATTATGACTTGTTAATACATTACCACCTTGGTGAAGCAAAAAAGTGACTAATACTTTGAGTTAAAGGATCATGCTATATTTTCCATGATGAGGATCAAAAAAGATCCAATATTTATGGATTTTTAAAATGTGGATCTTGGAATACCGAAGGAAGGGGAAAATATTATCTTTCCGAATTTAATGTTTATCTCTTTATCCAAGTGATTATTAAATATGCACAGAAGGAAGATGAAGTGTTGAAAAAAAAGTTTAAAAATGTTTCTAAGTTTAACATTTATCATGAGGAAATGATAAGGTTTAGAATCATTTTTATGTGTTATATCCTTATATGATTTGAAGTAGTTGTTAGAGGAAACACTGAGTTCTTTATTCTCTATTCATATTGGAAGTATGAAGCTGCATAAATATTTTAAGGAATACTTATGATGGGATGGCATGAAGAGGGATATCACAGGGTTTGTATCTTGGTGCTTCATATTCCAGAAAGTTATGGAAAAAACAAAAAAGTCTAAAGGGATTTTGAATCCATTAAACATACCATAATGGAATTGGTAGAAAATCACTTTGTATTTTTTCATTAGGCACCAAAAAACTTCTAAAGGGAATAATTCTATATGGGGATAGTTGATCACCATACTAAGTCAGTACACTTTATCTTAATCAGATAATACTTATCTCTAGATCAGCTTATATGAATTTAAATTAAGGAAGTGTTAAGGTTTCATGAAGTACCAAATACCATTTTATCTGATTGGGATCTATGATTTACCTCAAAGTATCAGTGAAGTATTCATCAAGAACATGATATGGATTTAAGTTTAAACTTTGTTTATCATCCTTATATGGATGGTTATTCTAAAAGAAAAACTCAAACACTAGATGTTATGTTGTGATCTTGTTTTCTAGATTTCAAAGGTTATTGGGATCAACACATTCCATTATTTGATATTTATTACAAAAATATCATTCAGTTAAGCATTCAGATGTCTCCTTATGAAGAAATCTATGGAAAGAAATGTGTAGCTCCAACGTGCTGGAATGGATTTGGAGAAAAAAGATATTGGGACATGATATCACTGAAGAAATGGTAGAGAAGTTTATAACCAATCAACATAATATCATGGATATCATAGTTTATAGAAAAGATAAGATGATAATCATCAAAGTTATATATAATTTGAAATTGGTGAGATGGTGTTCCTATGAATTTCACCATGGAAGAACGTTATGATATTCAGGAAGAAAGGGAAACTAAGAATTAGGTATATCATTCTGTTTGAGATTATTGATTGCATCAGGATAGTATCCTATGAATTGTAACTTCCAGAAAACCTCTATCAATTCCATTACATGTTCTATATATATCTATTGAGGAAGTACATGCATAATCCTAAAATTTTAAAAACTCATAGACCTTACCGTCAGAGAATGATATTTCTTATCAGAAAAAACTAGTTGAAATTATGTATTGTATAGAGAATGTTATATGAAAAAATACCACCCACATGATCAATGTTTTGTGTAGAAACCACTATTTAGTGTAATATATGTGGGAACTTGAGGATAATATGAGGAAGAAGTATCCACATTTGATTGTATCATAATGATGAACATCGAGGGTGAAATTCATTTTAAGGGGGTAGAATGTAACAACCTAAATTTTTATGTACCATTTTTTATAATAAATAAAATATAATTTATGTATTTAATTATACTCTAAAACAGTTTAATCTTGTTCTACACACAACACCCTCATATCTTTTGTTACATGAAACACCTAGTTTCTACAAAATAATACTTTATTATTATAATAATTTAAATAAGATAGTTATCACATAGCCATTAAAAATTGTAATATTAATAGTAATAAATACTTTTTAAATAGTATTTATAGTGGTTTTATATAAATAATACATATTGATAATAAATCATTTAATATTTTTTGTAATTTCATTATATGTTTGGAAATACTATTTTCTTAAATGAACTACTTTTTATATCATTCTATGCACAATAAAAAAATTAATTTTAGAAAATTAAAGAAATTTAATCTTATAAATAAAAATATAATTTTGAACTCATAATTTTAAAATTATCATAGAGTGAATTTTAATAATGTTTCTAACAAACATCATATTTGGATGAATAGTGAAAATATCAAATTTTAATTCAAAACTTCTTTTTTCTAATTTATTTATATAGTAAAATAATATTTTATTTTTTTAAGTATAATTGGATGAAATATAAATAAATAAATCCAATTTAGGTCATTGTAATCAATTTACCATTGGAATTGGATAATTGTTTTTTTGATATTTTTGACCTTTTCACTTTAAAAACCCGTCATCTCATCACGTCAGCTGGATTAATGTTTAATTTTTTTCCACATCTAGGATTAGAATTTGAAAAAATTTATTAAGTATTTGAAATTTTTATTATTTATTTTTTATAATTAGGTGAACTTAGGTTTTTACCTATAATATTATTGAATTTAATTAAAATTAATTACTATGATTAAGGTAAAAATAAGATTAATTAATGGCTAAACATAGAATATAATGTGTAAAAATGACCCTAAACTTTCATAAAAATTAGTTTCTACCCATATTATTACCATTAAACCTATAAGGATAGATAATGGTCCATTTCTAACCCTTTTGGGACAATATGTGCGTAGGATCACTCAAATCTTTTCAAGAATACCCAATGTGTCATTTTCCCCACTTATAAAATGCCTCCTCTCCTACCCCTATATTAACACATATAAAGACCTTGGGTATGGAGAAAAACTAAACTATTCTCCTAAAAAATTCCATAAAATCATTATATAATCCTCTATTTTGAAAAAATCCAATCATGGAATCCCTTTGGTGTAAAAAAGAAGGATTTACCCAAAGAAAAAGTAACATCCTTTAACAAGAACTTTTGTTTTATCTCATTCTCCACCCCATGAACTCTTATTATTCCTTGTTTACATAATATAATAATTATATTGAATATATTGAGAAATTTTTACATTAGTATTTCTACCTACACTCACACACACTTCCATAAAATGGGATATAGAATCATCATTCGTGTGTACAACGGACTACCACCTCACGACTCGATGTCATTCGTTCTTCCATTTCCAGTTTTCAAGGTTGGGAATAATGATATAAAATATATTTTTATTTTATATGTATGATATTTATGATGTTTTTATTCTTATTTAATTATTATATAACACAATACTCTATTCTTTCCATTTTGTGGGAATATGATAACCTTAGTTGTGGACATATTGACTACCGCCTCCTCAAAGCGATGTGACTGGTTCACACTTTACATGGAATGTATTCAAGAAAGGTTTAGTGAAAAAATATTATATATATGAAATTAGAATTATAATGGAATTAACTTATTTATATATATACACATATTTCATTGACTATATTTCTTACAATATGATAAGACAATGGAAACAACATTTTTGTGTACGTATGACGTACCATCTCCATGAACGGTGTAATTAATTTTCTATTTATATATTTTATAGATTATTATAAATACATATATTATTAATAAATATGATATTTATATCATGAATATCATTCTATATATGATGAAATCATTATATAAGTAAGAGGAAAAAAATATATCAAATCAAAACACATGGAAAAAATGAAGCATTTATTACATGAAATGTAACTTTAACACAGAATTATTTATAAATGGGTAATATAAGGTAATAATTAAATCATATATGGTATGATATAATTTAATATAGTTCTATAATATATTTATAATAATATTATATTTATTTTACATGATGTTTTAATGAGAATGAATATAGTAAATACATAATGTAAATGTATTTCTAATCTCACTTTGATTTCTGCGGCACATATGCCATATTCACCACATGTTTCTTTTGTGTGGTGTATAATCATCCCATGAATGTATTATATTATTTTAAACCTTAAATATATTGGAATTTACACATTTATTTTATGATCTATCTTTTACGGGGTTTATGATTCAAAAGTTACCAAATCAGTAGGATAATTTTTTCTCAATTTTCCTTCCTTCAAACACATGTTTTTCTATCAACCAAATTATTGTATGAGGTCTATATACCATTCTATGAAATTTTATATCTTGAATATTATTATTTTCATGATATTATAAGATTAATTTATTTTTATTCTCTCATGGGGATTATTATTTAATGTTACCAAAATGGTAGAGTTTAATGCTACAATTTTATCATTTATCGAGATTATTTTGTATTATGCTTTAATTGATGAAATATTATGATCAATATATCAAGACCACTTAATAATTTTATTCTCCTTTGGTTATTCATGATATCCTCATGTAATGGTTCCATTTTTTTCTCCTTGGTACTTAAGATGAGTAAGAAAATTTCCATTAGAAAACATGACCTTATTTCTCTCTTCGGTTGGAAATCTATTTTATTAAAAAATCATGTTTTAAAAAAATATCTTCAAAAATTTTATTAAGTGATATTTTATAAGAAAATGATTTCAAATAATCCTTTATATTTTTTCAAATATGTTTTTATAGAATATATTTTCAAAATGTTTTCAAGATTCGTTTATTAATTTTCAATGTTATTTTGAAAGAAAATGGATTCCAAAAGGTTTTATGGTTCAAAAATATTTTTTATGGAATAATGGTTATTTTCTATAAGAAATGAATTTAATATGTTTAAAAATTATTTACTATACATTGAGACATATTTTGGTGTTACTCCTACCTTAATGGGGATTTGATCGAAGGGTTCCATTTATATTAATTCAATAAATGGTTTATGTTTTGATGTCATGATGGTTATGAAACTTGTTTATATTTCACGGGTTATATGTTCGTGAAACTCGTTTCTCTTCTATGATTTATATTCTGTTACAACCCACTTATTTTTATTAGTTATTATTTCATAAAATGATTTTGAAACCTATATATCTTCTACAAGTTATGATATGATGATGTGTTTATGATACCCATTTCATTTCATGGGTTATGATATGATTTTTATGAAACCCATCTCTTTTTACGGGACATGATATGATGGTTGTTTATGATATTATGGAACATGTATGTATGATTTTACTATGTGAAGGGTGGAACCTATATCTCCCTCCAATGAATTGGAAAAAAATTTATATATCATGAGCGAATAATGGAAAACAAGTCTATGATCTGTATCCACTATGAGGTGAAGGTGAATCCTGATCCCCTACGGGAATAATGGGATACCTGATCCACTTTGGAAAGATGAGGAATCCCAATATACTATGGGAAAAGGGGAAACACGATCCCTTATAAGTAAAGGATTTGATTAGGGATGGTGGTGTGTCTCACCCAGTAGGCGTATTCCATATGAAGTGCCCTGATAAGTTTTGGAAATGCACCTTGACTTATAGGGAATGATATTACATGTTTATGTATCTCCCACAATTCCATGTCTTATTCCTATGTTATTATTTCATGGATTATGATCGTGTTTCCCTTATGATTTATGTATTATGAACTGCTAATATTTATTCCATGACTCCGGTATATGATCTCTGATATGTAGGGTATGATCTTCTAATGTCGTGATCGTGTTCTCATAACATTATAATCATTATTATGCTTACATATCTCCCTTGTTTACCCTTATTGAGCATCTAAGATAACCTTTCTTATGTTTACATTCCCCATGTTATGAAGAAATGTATATTTTATAGTGTGTATAAGAAGGGTTCTAGTCATGGTGAACATAGTAGGAGAAAATAAATCCCACTTATGTACAAGTGTTTTTCCCATGTTTCCATAGTCACTAAAATAATACGGTCTTTGGGAATATATTTATGTAATGTATTATATATTCTGAAAAAAATGATGTAATGATAATTTATGTCAAGCAATGGTCACTATAACCAAGGATGGGGATGGAAAATCAATATAGTATTAAATTTTCTTATGGTAGTATAAAATGATTAGGAATAGAAAAGTATAAATCCTTAGTGAAGTAAAGGAGTTTTGAATGTTTCTAGATATGAGTATGAATATAGGCTAACAATGGATTGTTATACTCTTACCGAAAATGATTCACTTCTGAGAAAAAATTTTCTAACAAGGGGGTTTGATGTATGATATGGGGGTGTATCAATGCATTTGTTGACAAGGGAGAAGAATCTTATTCTACATAAGAAATTAGCGAATTAACTAGAACAATATGGGAAATTGAAATGTTAGGAAGAGTAGCTTGTGATCAAGATACAAACAATTCTATATGTCACTAGTACATTTTTATCGAATTTAGTATCAAATATGTAACATATTCATGATATTATAGAGTGGGGAGAGTCATAATTTCACTTCTAATAAACATATAAAGTTTCTCATAGTCCATATTTTATAAAAAAAGTTGTTTAACATCAGTTTAGGATATGAACATTGAGTGATTTCCATGTAAATTTTTAAATGGTTGAAGATTTATCAGTGTGAGGAGTTTTCAAATGATGTGGGTGTATATTACACCAAAATACCCAACATTATTCTTGTAATATCATGGTTATAATCTATGGGTTCTGTATCAAAACATTGGAAGAACAAGATGATGGATCTTATCTAGAATGGATAAATAGTATCCTTGTTTGGACTACAATACCCAAAATGTGATACAATAGCAATTAAAGAATTTATAGGTAGAGGGATGTCACAAGTAAATGTTTGAAATTGGTTATCCATGGGATAAATTGAGTTTGTGTAAGTTGAATTATAAACATTCTAGAGAGTATCATTTCTAGAACTCTAGTTATAGCCTAGTTTATTTTTTTTGAGCAAAGATGGAGACCTTGAAGAAGGGACCAAAGAATATGATAAAAATTTAACCATATAAACTGTCATATCATATGGAAAATGAAATGGAATAATGGGTTCAAGAGTATATTTCACAAGAAAATCTTACAGATAGCTCCAACTAATACTTAAGTCTAGTAATAATTTTTCTCAAAAAGGATGGAGGATGAAGAATGTGTGTGGATAACAACTTATTGAAAATTTAATTATTCCTAATATTTATCATCCTTTTGATTGTGGAATTAATTGATGAAATTTATAGAGAAACATATTTCATAAAATTGGATCTAATGTTAGGTTTCTATCACATTTGGATGAGGGGAGAGGTTTTTTAGTTTTATGAGTATTATATATTTTTATTATTTGTGTCCCACATAGATATGGGTCATATATGATACTCATTTTTCATCTATCAATGTTGAGTTCTCTACTAATCTTACCGACATGTTGGCTAGTTCCACTAAATTACATCCCAAATAATTTTATAATCACCTTGTTCATGTGAGTCTTCCTCCAACGAACTCATCACTGACCAATCTTATTATGTTCATATAGTCTATCATGGTACCAATACAGGTGGTGGACATTATGGGGGCCTTTTTCAACCTATTTCTAAAAATATTGCACGCAATGTGGAAAAGACTATAACATAATTAGTACCTATTAAAATTTTCTTGTTTTTATAAATGGTTATATAATTTTATGTTTCTCTCATTCTATATTTATTTTAATTCCATCCCCAGTGTCTCCATATTTTTTTTTCAAATTCTTGATCCCTCTATTGATGTCTATCATTATATATAGTCTAAATGTGATGGTACTTCATGAAGATCTATTGTTACTCACTACGATGCACTTGCAGCTTGCCTATCCTAGAGATCCCCCAAATGGGTTCCTAACCATGGAGCCTCAGAGAATATTTCATGGAATTCAAGTATTATTTAGTTCCGCAGTTTGGATTCAACCCGAGGTAATAAAACTGTGGTTGATGGAAAGGAAAAACTAATTACTGGTTATGAGAGTTCCTCGATTACAAAAAGCATGATTCTATCTACATATTCTCATATTCAATAGTATCTATTAAATTTTATATATATTAATAAATATACAATTGGATTATAATGGATATCAATATTACCACCTACTTCAGTTGTTATTCCACATCCTTCAGAGAATAAAATTCATAATAGTGGATTACTTTGGGATTCTGTTTATATTCATGACTTGACCCTATCTCTCACATGGAATATCAATTATGACCATGTCCTATAACATTATTATCTTATTTTCCATCCCTAGTAACCCGTTATTATATCACATTATCTATATTTTGTTCATGTTTCTCATTTTTTTTTAAATCATATCACGATGCTAGATATAATATTGTTGCATATGTCCCTTTGATGATTACCAATGCATCTAGTACATTTTATTTAGTTCATTATAATGTATTATGACCCAGTAATAGTCTTTATAAACTAGGTTTTTATTATTTTTTCACCTCTATTGACGAGTTTTCAAGAATTACATGTGTATATTTATTTTAAACTCATTATGAAATTTTTAATGTGCCTTTTCCTATTATCATAAAGTCTATACCAAGTTTGTTTTCTAAAGTTCATTATATGAACTCCAATAATGGTCATGAGTATTTTTCTAGAATTTTATGGTCTTTTTTGGATGACCTTTTCATTATCCTTCAAACAAATTATCTTGATAAACCTTAAAAAATGGTGTTCTAGAATATAATAACCACCATCTATTAGAAGTTTCATTCGGACTTTTATTTCAAATGAAATATCAGACTATTTTTTGGTACCATGCTATTCTCACTATTATATATCTCATTAACAAACATCCCTCATCGGTTCTTAATGGGGACACACTCCCCCATTCATTATTTCAATCCTCAATACCACATTCACTACCTATTCACAATATTGGATATGTTTGTTATGTTAGGTATTCTCACCCATCCCTTTCCAAGTTTCATACACGCACACTAAAATGAAAAGTTATTTGTTTATTAATGATCTATGTGTGGATATCACTATTTTTTCTCAAACATTTTTCATTATGTAACATATATTGAAGTTTCATTTTTTGAATCATCTATCATTTATATTTCTTATTTTCCACCATTACCTAATATTCATAATTCTAAAATTACATTAACCTTTACTCATCATCCTACATCACCGTCATCTCTTATATGTGCTATAATTGGATGAATTTTTTTCAAAGTTTATACTCACCACTATTTCATTATGATAACCCTATATCCTATTGCTACAACCTCACTAGATGAATCCTATATTCATTTACAATAATTATCAATGTAAAAAATTTACCTTCACAAATTAATACTATCATATTTTTAAAATATCCATTCAACAACCTCTTATCAGTGAATATATGTGGCTACATCTCATGATATTCTGACACTATTTTTTCACTCATCACTACAAAATATTTTTATTTAAAAATACCATCACAACTGGTTAAAGGAAATATTGGATAAACATCTGGCCATTTAAACCAACCATAATTATGATATTGTACCTCTCCCATTATATAATGATATTTTTTATGTGGATATAAACCATATTCATAAATTGTAATGGCTCTCTTAATCATCTCAATGATTGACTTATGTCAAAGGGTTATGAATAAGTTAATGGAATTGATTCCATCGGTACACATACTTATTTATCTTTCTCAGGGTTCCTTAAAAGTGTTGTATCCTTCATCAATCATTTTATGGATTCATGAATCCACCCAGTGCTTTGTTTAGGTGATTCTTCATCACCATGATTTTCACTATCATATGTTAAAGTAAAAAAAACTATTAATCAGATTTATATCATTAATATATAGAATAAATCATTGTCTTGATATTTTATATGGATTAAATTTTCATTTCTATTAATGATGATGATAAAATTTATCGACTAAAATACATGATCACAATTTTCAAACAAAGGATTTGGGACCACTATGATATTTATTATTTATTTATGTCTCCATAAGTAGTAATGGAATTTTTTTATATTAGTGAATGTATGTTCTTGATCCCCTAATAGAGACTGTAATGACTCAAGAAAACATAGTTGAATCACTCTTTAAAAATAAAAAAATAACCTTATACTAACAATGATATGTTTTCAACTCTTGATATATATAAATGAATTATTTGGAATCCAAAATACCATATGATGACTCAACCCGATATATCATGTTTGGATAGAAAAGTGATTTAGTTTATAGAGTCCCAGAAAAAAATAGAGTGGGGGAAGTTATTCACATTATTATATATGTGAAAAAATAACTATATTTATAACTTAGATATTCTGATCATGGGAATATAGATATTGAGGTATTTTGAAATGAATAATATGCTACATTTCACTCTTTGAGTGGATGTTGGTCCAATTTTTCTTTAATTTTTGGAGGCAATTTGATCACATTGGGAATAATTAAGAAAATAGTTATCTAATAATCAAGTGTAGAGTTGTAGTATTGTGTCATGGAGTATGTGATTTTATATATTATTTGGTCATAATAAATTCCACATGAGGTTGCGTATACTATCATGAAACCGACACATATTGAGTTTCACAATCAATATACTATCATGATTGTCAAAAATTCAATACTTCATGAGTTGATAAAACATTATAAAGATGATTTTCATTTATTTAGAGAAAAATCAAGAATACTTATATCACCTTTATCCATGTTCAAACCTATAACCAGTTTGAACATTTTCTCACAAAAGTGTTTCCTACACCACGTGTCTAATTTTAATATAACATTTTAGGCATGATTAGTATATATTCAATACCTTAAGGGGAGTGTTAACAATATTTGATATTTTTAATAACTATGGCCAACATCGGTATAGGAAATCAATTTTACTCATTTTCTCATCTGTAAATAAATCAATATACTTATTTTAGGGTAAGAGATTCCATCCAATATTGGGAAAATAACTTTTAAGACTCATAAGGGACATTACAAATATCTCATCATGTCATTGGGTTCAATGATTTCACTAGATAAATTTCATAGAAAAATAAATTATATTTTCGGATATTTATTGAGAAAAGTGGTATTTGTTTTTTAAGGAAATATAGTCTATGGAAGATGTTGAATGGGGATTTGGGATGATTGCAGTAAGTACTGTAGGTTGTGACAATAAATTATTTATATCCTAACCTAAAAATGTGTTTATTTTGAAAATGGGACGTATCATTCCTAGGACATATCATCTCATTATAAGGGGTCTCAATAGACTCCATGGAAGTAGATGTTTTGAGACAGTGAACAAAGTAATGAAATTTCAATGAGCTGTAGGGGTATTTATGATTATCATTATACAATCATAAGTAATAAAATACTAGAGGATGATTTCCCCAACAATAACATCTTTGAAAAATAATGATAATAGGTTCTATCGGATTATTTAATACTAAATATCCTTTCATTAATTTATGTGATAAAATATCATCTTCTAATATTGTAGAAATGATGCATTTTTCAAAGAATTTTTTCAAGGAATGTGATGATTTAGTTTTCTGAATTATATATATATATACAACGATAAATCACTTTTTTGTTTCATTACTAATTAATTTGATAGAACACTTTCTAAATTAGTGTATGAATATGAACTTATGGAAGTAGTACTATTATTCTATCAAACATAACAAATATTTGTTATGATGATGCACTGATGTAGACATTGATCACCGAAGTCATAAATATTTTCATAGTCAATGGGTTTTTCTAATGGATCAATAATTTTGGGTGACTATGTTATTGGGTTATTATTATGAAAGTTTCTATTGGCCAAGTATACATAAAAATGATTTTGATTATTTGTTTATGGGTGATAAGGAAGGCACATACATGAACATGGATTCGTCCCAACCTCATTGTGAAGAACATTATACCATAAGGACTAAAATATAACATGATAAATATTTGGAATCTATAATTGATGATTTTCATGCTGACATAACAAGGACTTTAGGTTATTTTTACAAAAATGGAATATTTTTCTTCTATAACATGTTGTTTTTTCATCAGATGTTGACATTAATACAATTTATTTTTACAAAATCACCATTCCACCCTAGGTGATGGCCATTCCGGACATATCAAGACATATAAGATAATTTTTAATGGTGTTAAATGAGATGGAATGACATCAAGTGTAAAATAGTTTGTTTGGGCCTTTGATGTTTGTTAGTAATATAAATATAAGGATTTGATTCCTGATAGACTATTTCTTCCATTACAAATTCCTGCATTAGTTCAGGAGGAAACCTCTATGGACCTTTTTTGGATTAATCATGTCTTAGGGATATAAAATTGTTTTTGTAGTGGTTCATGGGATAATTAAGTACACCAATTTTATTACACTCAAACACCAAGACACCATAAGATCTATTTATATAGTTTTCATGAAATAAATTAAACATTTATATAGGACACAAAGTGTTAACATCAATGAATGAGACCCCTTATTCAGTAGTTTGTTCTGGTAGGGGGTTTTATGCTACATGGTAGGACTCTGATTGTGAAATATTTTTACCGACCAGAAAATGATGGCTAGACTGAGTTCATTAATAAATTTATAGAAATTTACTTGCGATGTTTCCATATTGATCTCCAAATATTGTTGGGTCAAATGGAAAAAATAGGACAAATTCAATAATAACACGTATTTTCACACAAATAATAGGCATGAACCTTTTTATTTCTTTTATGGACACAAATCTCCCCTAGTCTTACATTATATAGATGGAGAGACTTTTGTGATGGTTTTGTCAAATTATGTTGAAGACTTTGATGAAGCATTGAAACAAACTCCTAAAAATCACCAAAAAGGCTCAGTGTTATGTGAGTATAAAATCCAACCGACACCTCTATGATGTGTATTATAAATGGAAGATACTATTTAGGAAAAAATATGAATGAAAAATCTTGGTGATTTTTGAATAATTATGTATAAATTTTCCTCAGGATATTATTTACCATTCATTGTGATTGGAAAAGTTGGAATTTTCTCTTATTATCTTAAATTAAAACATATTAGTTAGATACATCCATTTTTTATTACATTTCTCAATTTGTGGTTGTGATTTGGGTAAAACTAGTAGAATGCAATTTTTGAACCAATTTAACAAATGACTAAGATCACCCCTAAGATATTATGAAATTTTGGAAGCAAGGTTCATCTTTTTGATGTATTTCTATATGGAATTCCTAAACCCCAGATGATGAAACAAGAGAATATGTCATGGTTTTCAGTCTTCAATTCCAATATTTCCATCGTGATAATAGTGTTACTTTCTTGTAGGTAGTAATAAAAATATATGTTGTGGAAGGGTATTGTATTGGTATTTGGATCCATCCAAATTATATATATATATATATATTTAAGTGGTGGAATATTAGTCTTAGGGGAAGGGAAATGCTTCAATGGGTATACATTTAATTATTTTTTAGTGCTAAGTAGTTAGTAGAATATGTTGGGGAGGGGTTTTCCTGATTAGAAATTATGTTTTTCTATTAAATGTAGGTAGTGTTCATGGTGTGAGATAGGTGTGACTCGTATAAATGTAATCAATTATTTCTATAGTATATTGATTCATCTGAACCTGTAAGTATTTATTTGATTTTTCCTTGTGTTTCCCCTCTTTATAACTAGCACTCTATAACATATTATTTAAATAGGTAAAGTGGATAATTTAATTCAGATTGGTAAAAACATCCTAAAACATAATAAAATTATTAGAATTAAGACCATCATATTTAATAATTATTTATTCAAAATATCCAAAAAATACAATGATAATTTTGAATTTACAAAATTATACTTATCAAATGACTTGAATCTATAAGGTAGCCCGTTAATTACATAAAAAAATATTACATAAACTATTGTAATATAAATACGTACTTTTATGAAAAAATCTAGATCTCATCTATGTCCAAAAGGTTTTCCTCAATAAGGTACTTTTTAAATATATTAGAAACATGGAATTCCATTAGAAGGAAAATAAATACTTACCTCAATGGTTTACTTCTATATCTCAAGTGTTAATGATGTGAAAACTATTTATAATAATTCACCTAATGTTGTCAACAATGTTTCATATATTTTACATAATTTACATGTAATCTGTACAATATCATGAACCCCCATATTATTATTGATTGAATAGAATGATGAGTTCAATCCAATTTGATAGAGTGTGACGATATTGACATGAGACTAAAATACTTGTGTTGATTATATTTTTGGATGTAAAAAAGTTTGTGTATGTTTTGATTCAAAATATAATTCAGTCAAAATAATTTACATATTAGGGTGCACATGTAGACTTGGTCATACAAGGAATGAAAATAAATCACAATGGAATGTGGTAGAGGAATTTTTGGGAATTAAAACAAAAAACAAAAAACAGAAATTCTAGTTATAAAATGAAAATGAAAAAATTGAATTGGTTATTGGGAATACACCTAATAATTAAATAATAAAATAAATGAAATATGAATATAGTTGAGAAATTAAGCATATTAGTGGAAATGGAGAGGAAATATAAACTTTTAAAATTTGAAGGATGAAAATTCTTACTAGTGATGCTGGAGTGGATAGGGATTGAATACCCATGAAGATTCATCAATATCTTGTCTCTATGAATCAAAAAGTTCATCCTCCAGGACCAAATGGGAAATAATGCATAATCCATAACTTTCCACTGATTTATTCATCATTTGAATAGTTCTAGACTAGATAAAATTATAAATTCACTAAATGAAAAACCATATTAAATTACTTTTTGTGAAAAATATAAATGATTATTGTAATTAATCAGAAGAAGAAAATTGATCAAGGAAAATCATTGGTTTGGATTACTAGGAAGATGCATAATGAGGGAGGGAGGGACCAAGGGAAGCTAATCCACATGTGGTCCTCTATATTTATTAATATTTATAAATATTTGTTAATATATAGTTATGTTTAGTTATATTTATTTATTATTACCATTATTTATTTATTTTTATTAATATTAATTATTATTTATAAATATATATATTAATATTTAGTAATATTTATTTTTATATATATTTATATATGTATATTTATTATTATTTATTAACAAAAAATTATGGAAGGAAGAATGAACGTTGTTAAATTTTCCTTTTGAAATCCCACATTTGAAGCATGAACCTTCTCTACTCATCATAGCGAGGGTAGAAGCATGAATATGGTTCCTGCATCTGGGGAACCATTTTTTTAAAATATTTCAAACCATAAATAAATATAAAAAATATTCTAAAAAAAACAAATATTAAAAATTATCATGACATCATACAAAGACAATATTATTTCCAATTTAGCATATTTTAACTATCAAGTGATATCAAATTTGGTGACATTTTTTGACTAATTTTTTTATCTTGTGCAATGAGAACATAGAAAAGGTGGAGGGTGAATAGAAACAAGATACTATCTCTCAAAACATTCAAAAATATAGAAATAGTCTCATTCGGAAATACTTATTCAAAATAGGGAGGAAAAAATTTTGTTAATGGATTCATGAATGTATTAAAATCAGATTAACCAGAATAGATAGAATTGGTTAGACAAGCCATACACAATGGAGTTTATCAGGTCTTTTGATATTATTCTAAAATAGAAAGTATGTCATTTTTCATTTCATTGTGGAGATAATTTTCAATGAAAAATGAATATTCAATATTTGGAAGATGTATACACTATGATGGAGATCAAATTTAGAATAATGGAATTCATATAAGGAGAGATTTATAGGATATTTAATATTTTGAGGTCATGGTTTGTGGAGTTAGAGGGTTAACTCGAGTAGTTAATTCTACGGTTGATGGAATTGTTATGAGGTGGACCATGTTGTAGTTAAAATCACTATTTTATTCATATTTATATTGATTTTGTACTATTATTTAACTTTAATTATACTTGGAGGTTTTGTTTTTTTAGTTTTGAATCATTTGAGTATTTTCTAGATTAACTTAAGGGTTTTATGAGTAATATGATTAATATAAAACCCACCAATTTTTTATAATTATTTATTAATTTAAATATAATAGTTTTTTAATTTTTGTTATTTACTTAATTAAAAAAGTTCGTTTTGGTTATCAAAATGGAATATTATTAATTAAATGAATGTGAAGAGCTAGAAACACGATTTTGACTTGGTTATAGGATACTAAAGTAAGTCATGTGATGTTTCTTTGGGGGTCTGAAATATTTAAATAGAAGTCATGTTAATTTTTAATCAATAAAAACACATTTTTTATTCAATATTTTTTATATTATTTCATGATAATTTTTTTCATTTGTAGGTTTCAACCATTTAATGCATGTTTTATGAATTTTAAATATTTAAAACTTATTTTTTGTCATTATGATAAAACAATATATTATATTGGCATGATATCCATTCTCATGTACCACAAATTAAATGGTGGTTATTATCATGTGATTTTATAACAACCGAATATTTTTCATAGGTTTTGAGTCTTTGACATATTTTTTTAAAGAAAAAATAAATTTTAAAAATAACATTCTTGGTCATGTATGACACATTACATGTTATTTAGATGTGTGTTCTATTCATACATATCAAAAATCCATCAAATATAATTTTCCTATCATTTAATGATGATTAGAGATCATTTACTATGTTTTTACCATTTTATTCATGTTTTTTTAGTTTTAAATAACTAGAAAACCACAATTGTTCATTTTGGGAAAATTGTAAATAAAATTTAACTGTAGTTTATTCCTATATGCAGAAAATAAATCAAAGGTAGATATACTGTTCTTTTGCGATAATATAATATTCTTTCAAGGTTTTGACAACTTGATACATAATTTAAAATTATTTTCAATCTAATAAAACTATTTTCATGGTTATTATAAGCAAATACCACATTAAATTGATATAGGGACTCTAAATATTCCATGAATAATGAAAGAACATAACAGGAGAATAACCATAATGGTTTTTTCAGATTCAATAGATCATCCACAAAATTTTAAATGACATAAACATTATGAAAAAAAATAATTTCAATTAAATATTGGAATAAAAAATCCTAATGCCAAGAGATAGAGGAAATTTTCATGTTAAATATATAATTAATTTAGTTATGATTAGACAAAATGGTACATTTTCCTAGGATCATTATTTGAAGAAGTTTTTGATTGTCTGAAAACCACTTTTTTGGATTTACACCACTATGATGATATTATCAAAATGTACAATCCATATAGAAGTGATCCACATGGGATACTTGGATCTTTGAGTAACTCTAATGGTACATCATGTAATAAAACAATGGATCTACCATCTTGTTTTATTCATATTTATCCCTTTTATTTCAATTGGACTTGAAGGGATCTCTGTAGTTCTTCTTATTTTTTAGAGGAAGAGAGGAGGAGGAATGGGAAGAAGTGTTCATTACGCATAACTATTTTGAAATCTCGATTATCAATAGACAATATACATAACCATCTATTTACAGTGATTGAGTTTTGGTAAAATTATTATTCAATATTCATAATGGATTGTAAATAATATTATAATCCTTATCAAAACCAATGTAATATAATAATAATATTATTTATTATCATTCACTAACTCATGAAACTCCAAATACAATTTTATCTTCTTTCAAATTACAATTAATCCCTATTCATGATCTAGGTATGATCAAAATCTTTGATATTTATAGAATAAGTGCATAAATATTATATTCAAAAATAAATATTTTATCAAAAAACCAATGAATAATTTTTTATAAATATTCCATTAATATTTGTGCTCAATAAAAAATGAAAAAAAATTACTCCCCAGACTTGAGAATATTGTTTATACAATTAATTAAATTCAAATAGAATTTAATCTTCATAAAAGGAAATAGTTTTTTTGTGATCCTATAAGACTAAAATTAGGTTGGTTTCCCAAAATTCTAATATTATTTTCTAGCAATGGGTCAGGGATCCCATGATAAATAATATAATGTCATATCATTGACAACCACATACAAGTTTCCCTACATAATATAATCACATTGAATTAATATCTCATTAAGAGGGGTTCACATCCATGTCTTCAACCAATATTCTTGATACGTCACTCTTTGACTAGATGAAATGAACATGTCATTACACACTCGACATGTAATTTAAAGTGGAAGTTCCATCCAAATCAAAGTTATTTGATATAAACTTCTATAATTATGGACGATACAAATCCTTCCATGACTTATCCATTAATAACATGATATTCATGACACACCCAATGTACCCAAGTTTCGGTGAACATATGGCTTCACGATTTTGGTAAGTAAATATTAGTGAAAGAGTCATAAAATGAATTAATGATAATCCTATAGTCTATAAACAATTATAGAAACATACACATATGAATATATAATAACAGAAAAACATATGGAGTTACCATAAGTAGATTCGTTCTCATAATATCCCCTAATAAATATTACCAAAAGAAAACTTCATGAGAAAAATCATCATCTTCTTACCTGTACTCTCACTTGATAGCCGACAACATATTTCTCCAATCATAGGATTTTATCTGACCTTATAATTATGTTTAATAATATTTTCATGTTATTTCATGGTTCTCATCATAGTGGGGATTTTTATGACCTTATAAACATGGAAAAAACTCTAAGACATTAATACATTAAGTCATAAAGGACAATGAATAGTTTATAATAACGTGATTTTATTAATAATGAAATTAATGAATATTAAATTAATACATATTAAAAATAGTTGGTTCTAAATAACTGACAACATGAAACTCCAACGTGGATTAGAATTAATTTCCTAGAAAATTCAGTCTGCTAGACCTCACATGAAGATCATGTTTCTGTTGATTCAAGGCTACAATCAATGTGTCCACCATGTTGACTTCTATAGATATTTTTATCACTACATCATCAAATCTCTAAGAAAAATTCACCAAGAGATGGTACTTTTGTATTATGTTATTTTTCATTCTATGTAAACATGAGTCCTTTATGAGATCCACTACAACAATATTATCACAATAGAGTATGGTTGGTTATTTACTTCTAAGTACCACATCCTGATCTTGGACTATGTTTTGTATCAAAAAAAATCATTAGCTACCTAGAAAGCTATAATATAATCAAAATATGCTATAGAATCCAGGACTTCAACTTTCTTCGAGCTCTTCTAGCTCATGAAACCTCCTTTACGAGTGATGATGTATCTAGTCTATGATTTCATATCATCTTGGTCTGTTTGGAAATGTGCATCTATAGTCCCTCTGATGACTAGTTATTCATCTTCTCTATAGAACAAGAACGTATCCTTAGTATACCTTAGATACTTAATGTTAGTATTGAATTTCATATTATGGTGGTCACCTGGGAAAGCTTGATATCCTCCTACCACACTCAAAGCATAGGCATGATCTATCCTTGTATATAGTATATCATATATGAATAAATCAATCACATATGTGTATGTAATACATTCCATACTCTACCTTTTATCATGTGTTTTAGGAAAAAATTTCTTGGAAAGATGAATTGCATGCGAAATTTAAATTGATACCCTATTATATTGTCTTGTATAGAATATCTTATGTATTATGTATATATATATACCATGAATTAGGATGATCAGCCTCTTAGATCTTTCATGATGGATCTTGGTCCCAAGAATATTTTCTACTTCACCCATGTCCTTTATGAACAATAATCTAATTAACTGCTTCTTAAAAGACTATAAGACTGTTATTAAAATTCCAATAGTTAATATTTCATCAATATATACTATTAATAAAATAAATGAAATATCACTAAAGTACTTATTAACACAACTATCACATTAGTTCTTTAGGAAACCAAATACAATTCGTACTTAAAAAATTAAATATTACTTAACCTAGATGATTGAAACAATCCATATATAAATCATTACAATTTTCACACCTTATTGATATTATTTGGTGTAAAAAACTATTCATGTTATATCATAGAGTTATCTTCCTGAATTTTTCCATTAAGGATGGATATTTTAATATTCATTTTCAAAATATTATAGTCATGGTTATATGCAATGGAAATTAGATCTCCAATTTATTTCATCTTCGCAACTGCTGAGAAGGATTCAAAATAGTCTATTACATGATACTATTTGAAACTTTTTTCAACCAATCATGCCTTATAAGTATCTACTTGTCAATAAATGTCCAGTTTCATCATGAATAATAATTTACAAATAATATGAATTAAATCCATTGTAGGATCTACAAAAATCCATAATAGGTTTTGTTACATGGAATCCATTTTTGAATTCATGGATAATTTCCATATTTAAGAATCAATACCACATAAATAATAATTTTATGTTACACAATCATTATTAGAAACTAAAAAAGAGTTACCATCTTTAGTGACTAGAAAATCATATTTTTATATTCTCTAACCTCTCTTACACCCATATGTCATACTTGTGTCTCTAGAATATCTTCATCCATAAGGATTTGTGTAATTTTCTATTGTTCCAAACGTTTTATATCAGAATACTGGAATTCATCAAAGCCTATATTCCAACTTTTCTTTTAGAAAGGTTTTACCTCTTAATTAATATGGTTCTCCTTTCCACAAAAATATTTTTTTGTGGGGTTGTATAGGTAATGTCTCTTTGTTACCTTGGGTAATCTTATACTGGTACTCTTTGTTCCCTAGGGATCAATTTTATTTCCTGAAAAATCTTTAAAAACACTTTAATACCCCACATATGTAAATTTAACAAAATGGTTTTCCTTCCATGAAAATGTTCATATGTAATACCATTTGTCACTTAAGTTGTAAAATGGTTTTAGATATTTTATTTTGTCTGTAATGCATATCCCCAAAAGGAAAATAGAATACTAACATGACTCATCATTGTTCTCACTATGTCTAACAAGGTGTGGTTTATCCTTTCTCTTATATCATTAATTTTAGGTTAATAAGGAGGAATAAGTTGATATAGAATACTAACATCCATTAAATAAATAATAAAGTATTGATTAGGATATTCTCCACCACGGTCTGAGAAGATTTTCTTAATCATCATACCAAGTTAGTTATCAACATAGTTCATGCATTCCCTAAATCACTTAAACGAGTCATAATTATACCCCATCATGTTTATTCATTAAAATCTACTAAAATAATCAATAAATTTTTTGAAGTATAAGTACCCACCCCTTACTTCATCAGAAAATCGTCCACACACATAAGTATGAAATAATTCAAGAATACCCATATCACTTTCCCCAAATCCATCAAATGAAAAATTGGTAATTGTTCCTTGTAAACATGTGTGACATACACCAAGTGGTTTTTTTAAAAGGAATCTAAATATCAATCTCTGTGTAATTTTGTAAAAAAAATAAACTTTCATGACCTAGAAAATAATTACATATTTGGGTGTGGTATGATTCAATTGAAGTATTTTAATTATCAATTTACATTACTTAGTTTGTGTAATACAAAACATAAAGACCATTATTTAAATGTTACATACTATAGAAAATTATATCCTTATAAAATAGGCCACATATTTTATTAAATTTTATAATAAATCCATCTTTATGATGTATGGATATAAGGATAATGATTTTAATAACATATTGTACATATTACCAACCTTCTAAAATCAAGATCATTACAGTCGGTAATGTGAGGTGGTAGTCCTAATTATCCACAATATAAAGTGTAGCTCTATTGGGTTCATGTAGTTATAAAAACACCAACCTAGTATCCCGAAGATGATGTCTACTTTATTACACTGTCTTAGGATACAAGGAATCAAATCTAAAATGATATAATTGTTCATTTGTCTTGGTAAAAAAAATACATACAAGAAATTATTATTACAATTGAAGACAAAAAATACATAATATTTTCACATTGAGAAAAAAATTATTCCTCATAGTGTATCCCATAATATCAATCAAAAAACACTTACATGTATATTGGGGAAAATAAAACCCAAGAAACTGGTGATCTGAGTTGCTCAATAAGGGTAACCATACAACAGAAGATATGAATAAATAATAAATAATAAATTTGGAAATATAAATAGATGAAACAAAATCCATTTAATCAATATGTTGAGAATAATATGGTAGAAATTAATGATGATCAAATAATTAAATATAAATAATAAAATGATCATTAAAAAATCCCCATGGATATTCTTACTAAATGAGTAATCACTGGGAATATCAATAAATAAATTTATAATTATGTAATTCCTAGTACCAAAAATATATAAAATACCATCATAGACTTGTAACAATACATATAAATAAATTTGTAAGGCATGGGAAAGAACCAAATTTAGTTTGTCTCATGGTACATATCGATGCATTGATGGGCTATAATGGACCCCACCAATCACTTACTATGTACAACGTATTCCTCATATGAATGGGGTGATATGGAATCTACATAAAATTTTATATTTCAAAAATAATATGAAATTTAATTACTTTCCACTATCAAAAAACATAATCATAAATAATCTAGAGTAAATTGAAAGGTATCAATATAGTACTTTCCTAGTCAAACTGATAATAAACCATTTTGTGAAATAATAAAGAAGGTATAATTGTAGTATAACACCATTAAAACATATATGACATAAAATTATGTCTTATTAGATGTAAAATTATTTTGAATGATGACCTGGAACATCTCTTGTGGAAAATATCCTTTTAATAAAAATATCCCTTTTTATTTTAAAACTGTAAAATTGATAAAATATTTTCACAAACCATTTCATTTAATAACAATTTTAATGAACTAATAATTTTTAGAATATTTGAAAAAAAATTAGAATGAACCTTGAAAAAATAAAAAGGAATACCCAATGAAATTATGGTCATAATAGATGGTGATATCATACATACTATACAAGTTAAAATATCATTACTTTTTCATTTTAAAAGGTAAGAAAAGTGACTCATCTAGAAAATGATAAGAAGATTCAATTAAAACCATGTTTTAAGAAGATAAAAATGGTTAGAACTATATTAAAAATAATCTTTAGGTTAATGTTAAATCATTTTTGAAAACATTTTTATAATACATGGATTTTTACGAAATATTATTTTTAATCTAAGAAAGAAGTATAGTTAGATTCTCTTAAATACATTTTCTAAATCATTTTCATCACCAAGGAGAAGAAAATGGCACTATTACATAAAGAATTTCATGAATAAACATAGTTAATTAAAATAATTGAGTTTAAAATATAAATATTAAGTAATTACACCATGGAAAACTTAAACAAAAACAATCCCTAACAAAGATGAGATTGTGAAATAATCCCTCGCCACTTTTGTTACTTTTGGATCATATGACCCAAAAAAAAGAAATAACATAAAATAAAAATTTAAATACAATAAATAATAAATGATTCATGATATAAAATATAATAATGGGATGTATATACACCACATAGAGTAAAAAAGTGGTGAATATTGCATATTTATCACAAAAGTAAAGGCGAGACAAGAAACCCTTACCTTGAGTCTGAATCACGTTGTACATTCTTTATCTTCCTCAACAATAAACTTATGATAATTATTTAAAATATTATTAAACTTTTTACAGTTTATTATTCTTTTTTATTTCACTTATTTATATGTAATATAAAATTAGTTAATAAATTTAGTTTACATCATATTTTTCGATGATATTTGACTTATGTCTCAAAAATGACTTTGGTAGGATGACTATTGTATAATAGGTCATTAATTAAACATACATAAAATAATAATAAGGAAATACTTATCATATTTGTACATAAATATTAATTTTAATACCAATCATGAAATATTATTTTTTGAAATGAAGTATGTTATGATCATGGAGACGGTAGGTAATATGTACGCTTGAGTAACATTTCCATTCTTCAACGATCAATATTGAAAAAAGGTATGTAATATTTTATATTTATAGATTGATAATAATATGATAAATAAAATATTATTTATTAAAATATAATTATATATATAATCCATGTGGTTTGTTGATGAAAAGAGAATCACATCACTTCGTTAAGGCGGTGATCCACATATACGCGAATGACATTATCATCTTTTAGTGAGTTAAAAGGTAAGAAAGAAGAAATATATTATATTTTAATAATTATGAATATATCATTAGTATCATAATTAATTCATTTATATAACATATATTAATTAAAATTTTCTTTATTACCTTTATTGTAAATAATTAGTGAAAAATGAATCACATCACTTCGTGAGGCGATAGTACACCGTACGCATGAGAGATGTCATCGTATCTCCTACGGAATAGAAAATAAAAAGTTATATTTTATATAATGTATATAAATGTATAATTATGTTTTATATAACATATATATAATTTATATTCTACATCAAAATCAACCATTATATATTTTGATGAAAAATGTTTTACATCTGTTCATGAGATTATAGTATGCTGTACAAATGAGCAACATCATCATTTCCAATTTGGGGTAGAGTAGATGGATACAAGTCATTACCATAACATAATAAAATCTAATTATATGGTATATAATGGTTTTATTATACCATAATAAATTAATATGATTTAAAGGATACAAAATAAGAAATAAAACAAAAACACATAGTTAGGAATTTTACCTATTTTCAGACCACCTATTTAGGATTATACATAATGTATTCCTAGAATGTAATTTTGAACAAAAAAACTTATAGGATGAGGTTATGTATTTTTTGAAGATATTTTTTAAGTATTTTTTGAACCATAAGTTTTTTATGGTCTTATGAATAGAGGATTGGATGTGTCCTTTTATAAGTGAGGTGAGTGGTACACTTCTAAATTTTAAAAATTAAAATGTGTACCCACGTTTTTATAAAGAAATAATGATGTATAATGATACATTAAATATATTATAAGATAAATGGTCTATTTAGTTCCATAAAATGTGTTTTTACTTGTTTTGGGTCATTTTTTAACCTTATCTTTTTTAGTTTAACCCTTCGGTAAACCAATTTTTACCTTAACCACAGCAAATATTTGTATTGTTTTACAATTTATAATGTTAAGAAATTTAGTTTACATTTTTATATAAGATAATATATTCTGATTAAAAATTTATAATACATTTTACCAAATTCAATGAATATATGAGAATAAATTTAATTTAAAATTAACCCTGCATATGTGACGAGAAAATGAGTTTTCGAAGAGAAAATGCTTAATAGATTATAACGTTTTTATATAAAAATTCAACATTAAATTGATTCAAATTACATAAATTGCATTAATAGATATATAATTTAAATAATTTTGCATTAAAAACTATAATAATTTTTTTTTACTTTTATAAAGGAGTTAAAAGAAAATAAAAATCTTAAGAAAAATAGTAATTTTTACAATTCTCGGAGAAATTTATCTTTTCAGAAAATTATCAATATTTCACAAAAATATAACTATGATATGATTATTTTGAAATTCAATTTAATTTTTTCAAATATATTTTATGAATTTGGTAAATAATATTTATAAATTATGTGTGACACCCGGAAAAACTAATGTAAGAACATTGTATTTAATAGCCTGTATGACATGCGATAGCAGGCATGTAGTTTAATATAATATATAAATAACTTATAATATATTTAATATTTAAAATATATTATATATACTTCAATTAATTAAAAACCAAGTTATATTTAAAATCATGCAGCACTAGTTTAGCGTACATCATACGCAACAACGACCTTCCTCTATAGCTTGAGTTACATGCAAGAGAGACCTTCTTCAAAAGATTGCATTGTACGGAAGACCGAGTTCCACCAAAAAACAATATATTATTAAAAATAATAAGATATAAACCATCTAATATGAATATTATTAACTAAATTATGAAAATATATGGTTTAGACAACTAAATTGTTGGTTACAAATAAATTTGTAATGAATATAAGAACCAATTGAATATTAAAAGGATATTTTAATAGAGAACTATTTTTATGCTCACGATGTTTTTTTACCTAATATATTAAATTAATTACAATTATAGAGTGATATTAATTTATTAAAGATGTTACATATTCAATAAATTATTTTTGATATTCATCCAATATATTTGGTAAGAAAAAGATAAGACCAAACCCAATATTTCACAAAACAATATATTTTTATTTTAAATCTTTTTAATGGAAAAACTATTTTAAATATTAATTTTGAAACTATTACTAATATAATTAGATAATATAAAAATAAATTTTTAATTAATAATGTCAAAATTTTCATAGGATGAATTTTCAGGATTTTTATGAGAAACTTCATTTTTTAGCAAATAGTGAAAAATAACACGTTTTATTTAAAAACTGCCATTTAATTTAAATAATTTTTAATATAAAATTATATTATAAATTTCATAAGTAAAATTTTATCAATTATAAATATATTAATATAATTTATTTCATTAGAATCAATATAACTTTTAAAATGAATATAACAATATAACAATATTTTCAACATTTTTCTACTAAAACCAGTTAATTTGTGTGTTTGTGAGATTAACATTAATCTTAACTTTACCACTTCTATGAATTGAATTTTTAAAATCAAACAAACACCATTGTAATAAATATAATATTTCTATTCTAATAATATCAACTTATTTTTTTGACAAAAATGATCAGTGAATGTGATTAAAATTAATTACAGTGATTAAGGTGTAATTAGGCTTAAAATGGAGTAAACCCTATGTTTAAGGGCCCAAATGACCTATCCACTTGTCAAAAACCAATCAGATCGACATATTTCGGCCATTAACCTTACATTCATGAGTTATGTTGGATTGGTAAGACTTTTTTTTAGGTAAGAACATGTGTACACCTAACTTCTTTTCAAGAATACCAAGTGAGTCCTTTTCCTTCCCTATAAAATGTCACCACCTCTACCCATTCATCACACATCTAAAAACTCTTATGTTCATAAAATATATGCCCAAATGGCCTACCAAAACCCCTCCCCAATACCTATAATCCTCCCTTTTTTAAATAATACTTTTCATGGATTCATTTTTGTAAAACCAAATGAAGTTACCCAATTAAAAGATAATGTATATTCTCAACCTTTCTAGTTTCATTTCAATTCTCAAACCCCTAAAATATCCTTATTATATTATTTTAAAAAAACTAGTATCCTCAATATATAAGGATATTTTTATTTTTAGTGTTTAACCTACACATACACACACCACCATCTAATGTGTCACGTACATACTGTTCCTGTGTACAGTGAACTACTACCTCATGAAACGATGATTATTCAACTTTTCCTACCTCATCTCATGGTACCCATTATAATAGAAACTATATTTAAAAATAATATTTATTTTATTTATAATTTTTTTATGATTCTATATTTTTTATTTATAACATACCTTTATGATTACATCATGTGTAAATATGATATTCTTGTTTGAGGAAGTGTGGACTACCACCCCCTCAAAATGATGTGTTTCGTTCACAAAATACATGGAATGTATAGATGAACGAACAAAATTAAAATTATGATATATAACCAAAATATATATGATATTCATGATATAATTAAATTTATAGATATATATATATATATATATCATTTTCTTTATTACCCATTCACACACTTTAAAAGAGATAATGTCGTTCATGGACGTGTGGACTACCACCTCATCGACATGAGGTGATTCATTTTACATCACAAAATTATTTATATAAGTATGTAAGATTAAATAATATGGTATTTATTATATAATTATCATTCCAGATTATATGGTGTTTCTTAACTTCTTTCCATAATGACCATTTAAAAATGGAAACGTTACTCATGCGTATGTACGGCCTACCGACTCCATGATTGTAACGTTAATTAAATTTTCATAACCATTTTTAAATATTTATTTTAAAAGAATAATTTATATATAAATATGATAATTATTTCATTTTTATTATTTTGGATATGTTATATAATGAACCTTGTGACCATTTTTGACCAATTATAGTTGTTTTGATGTATAAACCGAATTTGTTCAAAACCACCCGATGTAAAGATAATTGTTTAAGTAGTTGTACACAAAATGGTAATAAGTGACATAAAATTAATTATAAACATGAAAAATGTTATTAATTAGGTATAAAATTAACATAAGTACAATATATAGTTAATGTATGTTCAACTGAAAGGAAACCCAAGGTAATGGATTTTCATCTCACATTTTAAATATGTGAGATTAATGTCATATTCACTACTTGAGTATTTTATATGCCATACCTAATACCAATACTGATATATTATATCATTAATCCTCTTATTCTCATGAAATTATAAAATTCATTTAGTTTCGTACCTTTTTGGTGATTATGATTTAAATGTTTCAAAGTGGTATCTGACACTTTGGAATCATTAAAGATTATTCTCTTTAAATATTATTAATCTCACTTCATTTTGTTATTGTTAACTTCACATGAAAAAATATCTTTATTATAATCATTTTCTATTATAAATTTAATTGAATATCCATATTATCATGCAATGGATATTTTTTTTCCTAAACCGTATACCATTTTTATTATGGTGGTTACTTTGACAATTATTTGATTATTCAAAAAGTTATTGTTAAATATGTATTTTTCATTCAATAAAGTTATTTGATAAGGCATATTATTTATTTTGATTATTCAATATGAGGAATTATTAGAAATGGAATGGGTGGAGCTCTAAATTTATATATCTCCTCGATGCATCGATATGTTCTCATGAGACAAATAATTACGCAAATGGGTTTCTACCATTAGTTTTAAACCGTCTTGTCAATGGTATTGACAACAATAGGTTTTCATGTGCCACATACGTGAAGTCTATAATGAAATAAATTTCCATCATAGCAGTTTTAGTTATTATTCATCCATGATATTTTTCATAAACATATCTATGGATACATTTCATTCTACTTTATTCATTAATGGAATGTGTTTTAGTTTCATACCTTGCCATATTTATTTTTAATTATCTAGTTATTTGAATGGAATGTGTTTCCAATTAATACCTTTCCATTTATATTTTTAACTTTGATTCAGTTTATTGATTAAATGGAATTTTTGTTACATTATTTATCATTTCATAATGAATATTCTCATTCATTCATTATTACTTATGCTATATTTTTCCCTTACTAATCATTTGAGCTCACCATTATTATATATCTTTCCCTAGGACTCCAATAATCATACTATAAAAGATATGCAGGAATATTCTAGATGGATTAGAGATCATCCAGAATGTTTATTTTTTTTTGATGAAAAAAGTATGTTGTAATTTGTGTATCCATTTTTAACACAATTCTCAATTATTTATCTAGTTTACCAAGACTACAAAACAGATTAGTCCTTCAGGGATTGATTCATTGTAATCATGCCAATGTATATAGCAGAAGACACCGACTTTGGGATATTTGGGGTTGGTTAACTACATTATGTGCACAAAGCATGACTAAAAAGGATTTAAAAAAATATAGTTTTTAGAAAACATTTCATCTACTTTAAAATGATTGTTATTTTATTTATAATCAATATGTAACCATTGAATTTATTTTATAAATATTTAAACCATAAAAATTTCTTAATTTATTTTATAATATTCAATCTCCTAAACTTAATGGATTGGTTTTAATGTTCATGTTTGAATGATAATATTTTTTTAGAGTATCATGTTTCTTTTAAACCCGATGTTGCATACATCACAAGCTATCAATGTGATTGAGTTTTTTAAAAAAGAAAATTATCATAATCCCTTGGGTTGTTATATTCTCTTTTATGTTTGGTGTTTTGTGTCATACATTATATTTATTATGATTTTTATAAATTAAAAATATTTGGGTTTTACATCCCCCTCATAAATGATTTTTTCCCTTGTAATTTAACCTTATTCATGATAATCAATAGTTCAACATTTGAAAATATCTTCATTAAAATCCAATATCTTAGAAATTGTTAATAATACAACCTATTGATAATAGAGAAAGGGAAGTGCAGAGGTCATATGGAATAAGACATAACTAGGTTTCTAATTTTGAGAACATTGGTGGAATGTGATGATATATACCTGGGAGAAAAGTGTAAATAATTATTGAGAGTGAAAGAGGGCATTGATCATAAGAGTGTGAATGATCACTAAAATTTTAAGGACCTAAAAATATAAATATGCGATGTTTTAAAAAACTATTAGTTCAATATAAATTAAGGTATAAATATAACATTTTGTTTCTATATCCTACGACAAGAGTTGAGGAATTACATAAACCTATAGATTGAGAATATATGAAATTATTCTTTCTTGATATCATTCTATTTAATGGGAAAAAATTTATATTTTTGTTGTGATTTGATCATTTTCCACTTTATTTCTCACTACAATAAATGTATATCCAAGATGAATTTGTTTATAAATTAATCACAAAAATTAACATTTAAAAAATCTAAATATCTATAAAAGTGTGTAACATATTTCAATCAATTTATAAAAATATTCCAAAACCAATATGGATACCACAAGTTATCAAATATAATACATTAATCTCTAAACCACTATAGTACACCACTAGTTAAAAATTTGTATTTATCCGTCAAATTATTTAACTAAAATTAATGTCATATTAACCAGGACATCAAATATGATAGTGTTAGATGCAAAAACCACACCATCCATCATTTTTTGGTTCAATCACTAAGGCCTTTCCATATGAGATGAGTTTTCACCCGACATGTTGGTTTTCCTTTTTCTAAAACCATTTTAATATATATCCTATAATTTTACTAAATTTTAATAAACCATAATTTCCTCAATATAAAATATTAGATAAACTTAAAAGGATAAAAATACATTCATGAAAACATCTTTATCATTATTATCTCAATATCTGGATTATATTATGTGTTATCATCCCACAATCATGCATTTTACAAGAAGTTCAACATGAAACTGAATCACTTTTCTTTGTACCATTCAACACATGATTTCAAATTCTTAAAGAAATAACACTTACTTACAATCCATAAACATTTATAAATTCATATAACCATGATATCATTGATTGGAATACCCCTATAATGTAATTATTGAATCCAAGCACAAGAAAATTAATCATTCCACTTTGTTTATAGTAATATAAAAATCATAACATTGACCCCTTAACTTATTTTTATGTATATTCCCTTTATTTTTGGGGTATTCATTTTTATAGTGCCCCATATTCTTACAGTGGAATCATTTCACATTGGAAATGTATTTGATGAAATTCAAAATATGAGAATGGTGTGATTACTAGCCATTTTTATACCCAAATCCCATTTTCTTTTTGAAATTACTTGGCTTTTTCATTCCAAAATTATCACATGTGCGAAGATCCTTTTTTTATTCTTCTATTTATTTATCTTTTTATCTATTTATCTTTTCTTTATTCCCATAAGAAGTTATAATTCTTGTATAATTATTTCACTCTCTTGATTGTACATGATATTATATCCTCATATAATTATAATTATTAGGAGACTAGTTATCTACATAATATTGGATTAATATCATCAATGAAATTATCATTCTTACTCTTCGTATTATGAATATTTATATAGTTGACATTCCTTCAGTTAGACCCTATTTCTAAATTATGTAATATAATATATTAGATGAAAAAATTATTAATGATAATTTATAATACTAAAACCACTGAATCATGTAACATTAATTAAAAAATTTACGCATGGGTAATCTCATTATCATAAGAATTATTTATTTGTGGATATCATTATTTTCAAATCTATCATTATGTTTTGTAATGAAAATTTTATTTATCCTAAAAATATACTTTGAGAGTGTCAAACCTGAATCACATTAAGTCCCATTTTCATGCACCATGTGATGATATGGTCAATCCCAATGCACCATTTTTGGATTTACTATCCCTTTTTACATCTGTTATAGAACCACTTCCACATGTATTATCCAGATATGGATTTATTTTCAAGGAAAAAACACGTAATATATAACTTAACAAAACATTAGAATATTATTCTCTAATTATCTTCATGTCATATCATAGGTTTATGTTCAATAATCTATGTTTTTATAATTATAATTCCTAAGGATTCTACTAAACTTCATTTGATACCAACTGTAGTGAACCTGACCCTTGTATCCCAGAGTCAGTGTCTACATTTACATATTATCATAATATACAAGGAATCAAATCCGGAAAGACATATTAGTTTAGTAGTCTATGTAAAATCGAAATGTATATAAAATTAGTATTATAATTGAAAACATAAAATACACAAGGTTTTTTGTTTTTATAAATTCATTATTCCTCATAGTGTATCCCTGTATATTAATCAAAGAACACTTGCTAGTATCCAGGGGAAATAGAACATATGAAAGGGGTGAGCTCATGTTTTCATATTGGGTAAATGTACAACTTAATATATGAATAAATAAGATATAATCGATAAAAAAAGGTAAAAACACATTCTATTTAATAAATAACTTGAACATAATATGGTAGGAATAAATGATGATCAAATAATTCTATAAAAATAATCTCATTAGCTTGAAAATATAACTATGAATGTTCTAAATAATAAAATAATCACATGAAATATGAATAAATTAATTAATAATGATGGAATTCATAATAAAAGACATCTAAAACATTAAATCGAGTCCTTTTCCATGAAATCTAAATACATGGGTAATTCCACATACAAACACCAATCTATTTTGTCTCAAGTGAACTACTGATGCATCAAGGGGTTATAGAAGGACCCACCTATCACTTACTATATCCAATTAATTTCTCATATATGAGGGGTGAAACATAATAAAAAACATTCATGTTTAAATAATAATATGAAACGTAAATAATTTCCCTAATAAATAAATATTAGAATAAACTATCCAATTTTAAATGAATGGTATCAACATTGTACTTCCTCAGTGAAAATGATCATAAACCATTTCAAGAAATAATGACCATGGTATCATTGGATTATATCCCCATTAAATAATAAGATACATCAAATGATGTATTATTATATGGAAAATTATTTTAAATGTTCACATGGAACATTTATTATGTAAAACAACCTTTCTTTGAAAATCACACCTTTTTAAACTAAAAAAATTAAAAAATAATTTCAAAAATAATTTCTTTGAAAATGAATTTTTTTATAAAGATATGTGAATATTAAGAAAAAAATGATCTTAAGAAATAAAATTTTAAACATTCAAATTAATATACAAAAATAATGAAATTTATGATGTCGGTTTATTCAGTACATACCTGATAAGTAAAAAATAACATTCCTTTTTTACTTTAAAAATTATAGAAAAGTGCCTTGTCTAGAAAATGACAAGAAAATTCCTTTAAAATATATTTCTAGGAAATAATTTTTTTAGAATATATTTAATTTATAATTTATATAAATTTAAAACATCTTTAAAAACATTATAAGAAAATAAGGTTTTGGAAGGAAAAGAATTTTCAACTAAAGAGATAAATATAGTCAGATTCACTAAAAAACATTTCTTATCAATTATAAGTAACAAAGTGAAGAAAATAGTAATATTAATTTAAAAAATTCAGTATTAACCATATGAGAATAAAATATATTGAGTTTTAGAAATAAATATCAAATAATTTCCTTAAGGGATACTAAACAAAAACAGTCCTAAATGATGAAAAGATTGTGAAATAGATCCTTACCACTTTGGGAACTTTTGAATCATAAGACCTATGAAATAAATACAATCAAATGAAACATTAAATATAATAAATATAAATATATTCATGATATAACATATAAAAATGGGATTATATACAACACACAAAGTAAATAAGTGGTGAATATGGAACAGTCTCATGAAAGTAAAAGTGAGACGAGAAAACGTTACCTTGAGTCTGAAACGTCACATACATTCTCTATATTAATGAATAATAAATATATGATAATTATTTATTTTCTTAAGAAACAATTTAAATATTATTATTAATTTTATTTCACTTATTACCATGTCATATACAATTACTTATTCAGTTAAGATTACGTCTGGTGTTTTGATGATATTTGACTTATGTGTCAAAAATTACTTCGATAAGAGGAATATTTGTCTAAGAGGTAATTATTTAAAAATATACAGAATAATAATATTGAAGAAATTATCATATTTTTATATCAATTATAATTTTATAACCAATCTTGAATGATTTTTTGAGAATGTTTGTGTCTTACAATCCTGGAGACAGTAATCCATACGCATGCATGAGTAACGTTTTAATTTCTAAAAGATCATTATGGAACGGAGTTAAGAGATATTTTATGTTTAAATAATTATAATAATATAATAAAAACATATTATTTATTTTAATTTACCTATATATTTATATAACCCATGTGATATAGTGATGAAAATTTAGTCACATCACTTTGTGATGGCTGTAATCCACACTTACATGAATGACTTTTTCATCTTTCAATGAGTGAAATGGAAATAAATTAAAGGATATAATATATTTTAAAAATTATAAATATGTAAGAAATATAATATTTATGTAATTTAGTTCACATATTTTAATTAAATCAATCCTTATTTCCTTCTATATAAAGCATTAGTGAAAAAATCACATCACTTTATAAGGTGGTAGTCCTCTGTACAGATGATAAAAATTATTATATCACATACAAAATGGAAAGTAAAATAGGTATATATAATTTAAATAATAAAAAGGTATAATTTTGTTGTAAATATAATATATACACTATATATCCATCATTTAACCCATCCAAGAGAGGTGTTGATGGAAAATGTTTTGCATAAGTTTGCAAGTTGGTAGTCTGTCGTACACACAAGTGACTTTATCATTTCCCATTTGATGGAACATGAGATATGTTTAGATCAAGATATTTAAAAAATAACATATTGGTTTGTGGTATATAATAGTGTTATTATATAATCATAAATGAGTAATATTTTAAAGAGTTTGAAGAAGAAATAAAAAATGCATAGTTATGAATATCACCTCTTCTTAGACCACCACTTCAGGATTATACGAAATATATTACTAGAATGTATCTATAACCAAAACAATACTTCTATAATTAGGGTATGCATGTTGGGTAGTTATTTTGGATTGTATTGGAAAAACCCAAAGGGTTTTTATGTGTGAATAAGAGAGGAGAGGGGGGTGCCTTTGATAATTGAGGTGAGTGGTACACTATTAATTTTTAAAATGAAAACGTTTTACCCACGTTTTTATCATTCCATATTGTTAAAAAATGATGAATTAAAAATCCTATAAGAGTTAAGGTCAAAATATGGACATATAATGGGTGTTGTAAATGATTTGTGTCATTTTTAATGTTATATTTTTATATTAGCCCTCCATTTAAACCGTTTATACATTAACCATGGTATGTAATTTTTACTGTTTTAACTATTAATTATAGAAAAATATTATGTATACCTTATTAGATAATAAATTTATGCTGATTAAAAATATATAATCCATTGTAATAAATTCATTTTATTGATTTGTAAAATTTTAATTTAAAATTTATCTTGTAGATGTAAAAAGAAAGTGATATTTCAAAGAGAAGATTATCCAAATGTTATAATGTTTTATATCAAAATTCAATATTAAAATAATTAAAATAACATAAATTGGGTTAATATATATATAATTGAACTAATTATACATTAAATCCCATTCTAAAACAATTTGGATGTTATTATTGGATTTAAAATAAATGAAAATTATTAATATAAACCAATATTTTTCACTATTTACTAAAAAATGTTCATTTTATAAAATTATAAAAAATTCAACCAAAGACAATTTTTCTTTTATTATTAAAAAAGAAGAATTTTATTTTTTCCAAATACATTTTATAAAATTTGTAAAAATTATTTATAAACTACATTCACAAAGTGTGACTAAACCGCCCTCTAGAAAAATATAGTTTTTAGAAGACATTCTTTTACATTTAAAAGATTATTATTTTATTTATCATAATTATAAAACAATTGAATTTTTTATAAATGTTTAAACTGTAAATTTTTTTATAATTTAGTTAGTAAAATTCATAACTTACAAATTAATTTATAAGTTATAATGGTCATGTTTAAATAATAATATTTTAATAGAGTATCTAGTTTCATTTAAACCTGATGTCTCGTTCCTCAAAATGTATCAAAGAGATGAAATTATTTAAAAATAAATGTATTAGGTATACTTGATATGTTATAATCTCTTAGAATCTTGGTGTTTTTGGTCATACAAAGTATTGAACATGATATTCATATTTTAAAAATATCAGGGTACTATAGTAGTTCTACCTCCTAGTGATTAACCTTAAAAAATGTTCTTGTTTCATGTATTTTAATTCATACATGAGAAACTAAAGATAGAACTACTACAAATTATAAAGAAAAATATAAATTTCACTATATAAAAAAACTCACTAGAATATTCTTCTTTCTTCTTTTTTTTGTAAAATTATTCTTTCAATGACTCTTGATTCCACATGTGAAACATATTATATCTTGTTCTATTTCTTTCACATTGATAGTTTTCTTTATGTAAGGTAATTACAAATAATATTTGATCTTAGTTATCTTATCTTTTCCTTTCCATTTCTTCACTCTAGGGATAAAAGATTATTTTACTCTTTTTTTTATGAACTTGAATTTTAAGAGTGAGTAGATCTAGGAAATACATTATATTGTTGTTCATATTGAAATTAAAATGAATGATAGATGAATATTAAGGTAGTGATAAAATAATGAGATCAATTCATATTTCTTCAAGGATTTTACCCCTAGAACCTTTAGGAACTCTATATAGCCAATTAGATTGCAAAAATTAATCCAATTGGATGTACTGACTCCTTGTATAATCAAAAGAGAACCTTGGATATCTCAACCCCTTCCTATCTATATCTCCTATGATATAAACCACATAGATACTTATAAATTTAATAAGAATCCATGTATTCATTGGAATTCTGGATTTCACTAAGAATGGATGAAAACATCTGTGACAAACCAAACTAGAAGGGAATACACGAAGACTATCACCCAAACTAGTACCCAAAGAGAATAGTCACATACATAAACGGAATTCTTGATCCCCACATACTAGAGACTAGAACCCATGAATAATAAAAAACTAGATTGGATGATTTCTCTTGACCTAGAGACGTAAAAATGAAATATATATATATATATACACACATGATGTGAAGAAACAATGGAAGAGTAAACATGAAATATATGTCATAGTAAAAAAGGAAATAGAAGGAGTGATGCAAAAAAAAGTAACTAAAAAACTCTAAGTTATAAGTCCAATAGTTAAGGAAGAATAAAAAACAACAATAGTTACTCCATGTGATAGGGTGGAAAATATCCCAGTATCTCTCTACCAGGTACCCATACATAGCTAAAAGAAACCTCATCACTTCACTAAAACACCTTGACTTTCCCTTCATCTAAAGACATAATAATGTCTGCACACCACTAAAAGGGTGTGTACAGTGTCAGATAAATAGGTTTATTGATATCCCACCCATTTTTTCCATATCAAGACTCTGTAGAATAATAAGAACATTCTCACTTTAAATAATACAAGTCATGATAAATAGTTAAATAGTTTTTATATCAATATCATTGAAAATTCTTTCCCCCTTTTCCACATTTCCAAATAATCCATGTAAAAAAGTACCAAAAATATCTCATATATCAAAGTAGTCAAATCAAATAATGCATCACAAATCAATGTAGGCAAAAGTAAATCACAGGAAAAATTATTCCCATGAAGAAACTAGTTCAATATAGCTAGAAAACTAATACCAAATATTAAAATCCACACACATAAAATCTCTTGATATATACATAAAATATAGAGATAAATGGAACACCCCAAAAAGTGAAAAACACAAAAGTTTTAACAAGTTAGTAGGAAAATATGCCTATGGATCATAGGAACACCCGATGAGGAAACCAACCAAAAGTATTAGAAGATAAGGCCTATTACTACAACTTCCAAATAAGTAAAAAACAATTCCCCTAAGATAAAATTTTCAATTAATTTCATCAAACAATGTTTCTAGAAAAAAAAATCACAAATCAATTTCACAATTCTTTGAAAATACCGTTTCATTTGACAAGATAAGGGGAAACCATATATTCTCAAAAACCATTATCCACACACACAATTCAATCATGAAAATTAAATTAAAAAATAATAATAAACAACCAGATCAATATAGTTCATCCATCATTGGATTGATATGGAACCACATAATTCAAACTCAGGTTGAACATTCCCATAATGGGATACAACAACACAGAAGAATGAGAAGACAAAAACAATGTCCCAAGATTCAATCCTTACATATCATAATCAATTCAATAAGAAAAGTGGTCAGTGAAGAAGTAAACACAACACGTACATAAATAAAATAACATTCCCCACCACAACAAACACTAGGTTCAACATCTAGATGAAGATCAGATAATGAATATATAAAGGATCAGTAGAATCAACACCCTAAGACCAACATATCTGAAAACATAAAAAACGGTATTTATGCGACCAATAAAAATGAAGAAATAGATTAGACACTTACATGTAGAGATGAATATCAACCTCAATGATGATCAACCACTTAACAAAATGATTTGGAATAAGTAGTGATCCCTAAAATCAATTGGGAGAGATAATAGTATAATAGAGGGAAGGTTGCGGTTGAATGAAAAATAAATTAGATGAGTTTCATGGTAAAAACAGTGAATCCTAAAACATCTATTCTGTGAAACCAATTCATTATGTGAATTAATTGACTTATAACATACATTGGAAAACCTGTTTTCTCATATTAAAATAACACCAAAAAACATTTTCAAGATGTGAACTAGTCTCACAATGTGTAAAAATTTCATGATTTGAACTAGTTCAGGACATCAAAACAAAAAGAGATTTACATTATCTAACCTTTTATCAATTATAAACCATCCAATAGGAAGATTATAAAAGAGAACATAGAAAAAGACCTAGGGTGAACCCATACCACAATTTACATCCTCTTAATCATTCTTTACATTTATACCTGGACTCCATTAATTCCAACAAACATATATTCCCAAATATTTATTAATTTTCCTTAGAAAAGGATCTCCACCCTCAGAATCCCCAAATGCACCCATATAAAGAAGGAAATTAAAACATAGAAGAATACCCAAAAGAGTGTAATGAGATGTCAAAAAATCAATACCATATGACCTTCCATCCCTGGAAAGTCATGTGGAAGAATGGTGTCCAGAAAGAAGTGATTCCACTTCTCCCTCATAAATGACTCATTCATCCTTGTATCATGAGAATCTGATCCATGTCACTATAGTACTTTGACAATTAAATTAACTTTCAATGATATACCTTCACTTAAGATTCAATTATCTCCACTAGATTCTCTATAGTATAATATTATTTATCTAACTAGATCTCTTACCCACACAGAATATTGGAGGGATCAAGATGGTATTTCCTAAGAATAGATATGTGTAAACTTCATGTATACCTATCAACTAAACTAGAAATTCCATATGATAAGAAACCTACCCAACTAGACCGGTGACCTCAAATGGTCAAATATACCTCAGAGCCGTATTTACATATTTTACAATATTATGGTGACCCAATAGAGGATAAACCTAAATGAAATCCTGGTCACCAATGCAAAACTCCAAAGGATAGAACCAATGATCGACATATTATTTCTTCAAACTCTAAGATTTAACCAAAATCCGACATATATCTATAATCCTTGTCGATGTATCCTTAACGAGACTCAAAACTATTAGAGAGGCCTCTCCCAAATCTTCCCAATTAAGAGTTTTCCATCACAGGAGACAATAAAAATCCTCAAATGAATCCATTCAGATTGATAACTGATAACCATTTTTATTAGAAAAATAAACATTTTTCTAGATGTCTATTACCTTATCCACAAAAATCCATGACATGGTATTGGAGAATATCCTCCAAGATATGAATTGATAACTCTATCTATAAATATATATGTGGATAGTAACCTATACTCAACTTGAACTGAGTTCCCATTTCCCTCTAGAGACTCTTCCAGATCTATGTTTCAAAACTATGATCCTTGTCTGAAATAATGGAATAGTTATTCCTATGCAAGATCACAACCTCCTGATCATACAATATAAATAGTTATTCAACTTTAGCGTAGTCCATCATAATAATGATGTGAGATGACACTTTCAACCGATTAATAACCACAAAAACATACTTAATTGCTTGAGGATTCCATAGTAATAAAAAAAATCCATGGACACCTTATCCCATTTCCAACTGTCATAGAAAGAGGTTGGAGAAATCCATATGGTTTTATATGCTCATCCTTTATCTGTTGGAAGGTGTAATAGTGGAACACATAATCTACAATATCACACTTAATACCCATCCCCTAGAATCACCATATCATTTCATAATACATCTTCATAGTTCATAAATTAACATCTCATGATGTACTATGACAGTTAAATAATATTGAGATCATCATAGATGATGTGACAAAAAACTGATCCCCAAATGGAGAATACAATATGAAGAGATAGACCAAATAGAAATAGTTTTCCCACCATATAGTTTTCTAAAATTCAATTGAAATTCTCATCCAACTGATCACCATGAAGAATAGACTCAAGTAGAGATGATTATAACTTAACAATGTTGATAACCACACCTAAAATATACTATTGATCATCCAGGTGAAACTGAGTGAAGATCCCCATAAGGTTTCACACCTCCTTCAATTATAGAACAACCTATGATGACATTTTTTTGATAATATAATATATAATGTCTTTACACCTTTCTCATTGAGTATGTGATTTTGACGTAAAAAATCTCAAGGAATTACACCCACCATCACTATTTTAGATTGAAGTATTTATTAGAAAATATATATCCTAGACTCTTATGGATAGAAAAGGTTGTGAACCTCTCCCCAAAAAGATAGTACCAACAACATTAAAGCACATTCATAACTGCATAAGTTTCTAAATCATTAGTGGGGTAATTATTTGCATGTGGATGAAGATGTAGAGAGCCGTAATCCACCACATGATTTTTAAAAATAAGCACGCAACCCAAAACATCACTAGAAGAATTATATAAAATTATATACCCCTTACTAGGATCTGGTAAGATCAGAATAGGTGATGATGTTAGATGTCATTTTATCACATCCAAAGAATATTGACACATTTCATTCAATATGAATTTCAACCATTTTCTTATAAGAGAAGTCATAGGTGTCACCAACCTTGAGAAATCCTTGGTGAACCATCGGTAGTGTCCAACATTGACAAGGAAGCTTTTAATCTCAAGGATATTTTGTGGCTCTTCCCATGAACAGAAAACCTTCAACCTCTAATTATCAACTGGTAATTCATGCTAAAAAACCATGTTCCCTAAGAACATCACATCATGAATACATAAACTACATTTTTAAATATTTCTATAAAAATGGTTACTCTATAGGATCTCCAGAACCAAACTGAATTGTTGTTTTTTCTCATGGTTAGATCTCAAATGAACAAAAATATAATCCACGAACACTACAACAAAAGAGTCGAGAGGATAAAATTATACACAGTACATTAAATCCATTAAATATTTAGGAGTTTTAGTTAAACAAAATGGTATCAGAAGATATTAATAATGGCCCTACCTTATCTTGAAATATTTCACTGGTATGTAAGTCTCCAAAAACCTGAGATGATGGAAACCTAAAAAAAGATCGATCTTAAAGAACCACTTTACCTATTGACTTGTAAATAATATCATCCACATGGAGAAAATGAACTGATAGTCCACACACAATAGGAGTGAACAATCTTCCTTCTGATAAAAGTGCATAGGGGTTGCCCAATGTGAAACACTACGATGGAAAAAACCTTTCTACATCATATCATCCAACATAATCATGATCGCTTTCAGCTTTGCTAGTTCCATACAATAAGAGTGTATCAATAATTAATGTGTAACTAGCACCAGAAAAATCATAAAATATAACTCTATCTATGGAGGAGGAACATATAAAATATCTAGGAAAATGTTTGGAATATTTTTTACAAAAAAGGTAAGATCCATAATGGAAGAATCATTATTGGGATCAACTTCTACAATAGAAAATAGACTCCTATGTAATGGTTGGGTAGGTCCTGCATGACCAAACGTCGTATCCGACTCTCCCTAGAGCACCTGAGAGATCCCACAAATATTAAAGAACAACACCTTCCATGGATAGCAATCATCCTCATCATGCTGTTCAATAAGACATTCCATCATGGTGATGACATAAAAAGATCTGGATTAAGAATGAAGAAATCATAGACTAAATCTGCATCAAAAATTTACAGCAAAAAATAAGGACACTGAAATTTTAATAATATCCCTAAAACGAGATGATATAAATGAGTGGGAGTCACCAGTATTAAATAAAGCATTTTTTTCAGAAGATGCAATAATTAAGGTACCTGTCATTATCGCTGGACCCGCATCATCCTATACTGAAAATTCATCCACTAAATGAAGGTGATTCACCCCTAAGGCATGTTGAAGGATACTTATAGTCATTAAATCATATGAGTGGGTTGTAATATCTTTTAGAGGCGATGATTGATGACCATAATGAGACATATACATATCCTAAAAGACACTATAGATGACTATAAAATCCACAATGGTTACACATCATCAGTGGTGCTGAACAAAAATGCTAGTTTTTTCCAAAAAGTCCACAGTGATTGTAAGCTAGGGAAAAACTACTAGCTATAACTGAAGGTATAGAGGAGGCCCACTATTGAGAACCGACCCCGCCTCTCCTAAGATGATCATGTAACTTCTTCTTCCTCCCCTATGAACCAAAAAAAATGTTCAACTAAGTAGAAGAGAAGGGGAAGAATAAGAAAACATTGCCTACTATATCCATTTCCTCCATTATTTCCTTATCTACTATCTCTAAATATTTTGAAAGTATTAACATAAATAACTAGGATTTAATATCCATTATCAAATCCTACAACTACTTATGAACCTTTGGTTAGTCACTCATTACTACCTCGAGAGAAAAATGAACCAGTTTTTCGAACTGATTAGTGTAAGATGACACCAAATTATCTCCCAATAATAAGGGGAGGAACACCAGAGACGTCACCATCATCAGTTACTATAAAAAAAATATGGACATAAGTGGGTTTTGAAACCCTTCCAGTCCAAGTCCATGTGTTTATCCGCATGTACCATGGAATCCCACAATCACTTATCGAGACCCTCAAGTTTGAATGTCACACACTTCACATTGATATTCTATGGTGTTTCTAAGAAGTAAGAGATTCTATCAATATTGTCTAACATGTCCTCATCCTCTTAAGGTTCATTGATAACCTTAATGGATAGTTGATTCTTAGATAAGAACACCAGTGACTAATAACCTTATCTTGTAACTCTTGGTTGTATGTCTACTACATCATTCTGTACAAATGATACAGTTTGGTCGATAGCACAAACTACCCACACAATATCAATGATAAGATTCAGATCTAGAGGAAGATTCCATTGAGGAACATATATTTCACCCTCTTGTGGGAAATATGGATGATGTCTCAAAGTCATACCACGTCAAATAAAAATAAAATAAATGATAATGAAACATTTTAAAACCAGTTCAACAAAAAAACCCCTAATAAAAAACTAAGACTAGGATCGAGTCCTCAAAATAGGAGACAAACATCCAAACATCTCATGGTAACATTAATCTCATCACGACAAGAGTTTCCTAGGAACCCACCACAACCTACCACTCAAGTACCAAAAAACCTATCTCCAGCCTACCAACATCTCAAAATTGAGAACAACCTCCTCTGATAATGAACTATGATGAACCTGACCTAGATACCCTCTCAAACTAGTACCCTACAAAAACCAGCACATATTTGATAGGAATTCCGGATCCCTATGGGCCAATGACTAGCACTCATGAATCAAAACAACTTGATGGTACAATATCTCCCAAACTGAAGCATAAAACATGTCATATATACACGACGAGAAGATGTTGAAGAAAAGTAAAGAAGAAATATATATCATAGAAAAAAGGAAATATCAGAAGTGATACAACTCAAAAGTAACAAATAAATATCCAATTTACATTACCAATATAAAAGTACCAATAAAAATGAAAAAACAACTCTATTTGATAGCATGAAAAAACTACCACCTTCTCACCTCTAACTACCTAGACATAACTAACAGAAACCTAAACACCTCACTGTGGTGCATTTCCTTTCCCTGTATAGAAAACTATAAAAATGTATATTCACTACTTAAGGGTTGATGATGGTGGTATACAAATAGGATTAGTAGGATCCTACCTAGGTCTTCCATATCATGTCTCTGTACAACAATTTTCACATTCTCACTTTAATATAAACATGGCATGATAAATTATTAATATGATTTTATATGAAATTTAGGGTACATATTTCCCCCTTTCTCCACATTTACAAATAATCCATGTAAACAAATTTAAATGAATATATCATATATCAAATTAGTAAAATGAAATTATATATCCCACATAATAACAATAACAAAATAGTGTAAACCAATGCACATGTAATATCACACCAAGGATATACATGGTCAGGATAGCTAGAACAGTAATACCAAACATAAAAAATCACACTCAAATTGTCTTTAGATAAATGCATCAAAATAAAGAGCTGAGGAACACCCAAAAAATTGGACCTCCCATAATGTCTAGAAAACCCCCTAAACAATAGGACTAAGGAGTAGAGGAACACCAAAAGAGTGAAACACCCGATAGTATCAACAGACAAGGCCTATTATTAACTCTTTTACCTATGTACCCAAGGCTTCCCATGTGATACATTTTCCAAATAATTTCATCAAAAATAATAATAGAAAACCATTTCATGAATCCATTTGAAATTTTTTTTGAAATACATTTTATTTTTCAAAAACGTGGGAAACCATCTTTTATCAAAAATACTTTTCTATAAAAACAATTCAATCATGCCAATTCATTTTTAATATTTTTTATAAAAATAGTAGAAATATAGTTCATCCAACACAGTCAAGTGACAAAACCATCTACCTCAATCTCATGTAAAAACATCCTGTAATGGGATTATCCATTATGTAAGAACAAAAATACAACAATTGAGGCCTTGGAATCAATCCTTACATCTCATAATAAATTCAACAATCAATATTGAGGGTAGAGAATACAACACAACATGTACCATAATAAACATTCATGTCACTCCACAACCAAACCCATTGTAATACATTGGAGGAAGATCACACAATGGATCTAGAATGTATCAATAGAATCTGTATTACTCGACCAAAAAATGTAAAAGTGTAGCATAATGGAACTGTTGTAGTAAACATAATTGAAGAAACAGAAATATATCATACCCAGAGAGACATAATGAAACCAAAATGAAGTTCAATAACTAAATGAATCAAACTATAAAGATTAGAGATACCCAAAATATTCTAGAAGAGCTCCTAGGTTTTGAGAGAGAAGTCATTGGCTGTTGGAAAAAGGCATCAAACAAGCATCATAGTTAAAACCATAAATCCTAAAACATTCATGACATGAAACCCTTTCAAAACGTGAATTCATTAATTTTTAACATATCCTAAAAAACACATCACCTCATATTAAAATAACCATGATCCACCTTTTCACGATGTGAACCAGTCTCATGATGTGTAAACATTTCATGCTTTGAACCAGTTCATGAAAACAACCCTATAATACATTCAGGTTGTGTATCATTTTCACGATGTGAAACCATCTAGTAGGAAGATTATGAAAAAGAACAAAGAAAAATATCCCAAGATAACCTAGACCCCAATGGACTTCCTTTTAACCAGTCTTTACATTTATACCTAGACTCCATAAATTACAAAAAACATACATCCATGAACATTAGGTCAATTTCCGTAGTAAATGATCTCCATCCTTGGAAGCCTCAAAATTCAACCAAAACGAAGGGATAAATGAAAAGATAGGTGAGGAATACCATAAATAAGGTAATGTGATTTTACAAAATTAAACACTAAATCTAAACTACATCACTCATATATTTAACATAGACATCATACTCTTCATCCCTTTCCTCCTTTACAGAAAGATCAGGAATTGAGAATTCCAATATGTAATATTTACATTCATGGTGCAATATAACTCATAGAAATCTGAACCATTACTAGATTTCACTCTGAATTTTTATATTTAATTTCCAAAATATTTATTTTGAGATATTTTGAATCCCAAAATTTCAATTTTTCTACAATTATAAATGAAATTATTAATAGTACATTAAATGGTTATGTTTTATGTGAGACATATTTAATTAAATGTTTTTATGTATCCCAATTTTTTATCAATTCCCAACATCTCATACCATTGAAATCTAAATTTCTTGTTTCGTGGAATTTATATTGGAAAGGATCCATAATCCACTTCACATTACCCATGAAAAGGATCTATAAATTACTAGAAGGTATTTTTGTAGGCATGCCATTTCAAAATGGGGGAATGGAACACCTTGATCCCTTAAGTAGATTCCCCAATCCTAAAACACTAAAAGGAATTTTCAAAAAAATTACATTCAAGTTAGGGAATGTCTAGAAAAGGCTACTCCTACTAATCTAAAATGCTTATGTTAACCAAAAAAAATTATAAGAACTCCCTATATAAACATTATTGTCCCAATAGGGTTTGGTCAAATATATAGTTCTGTTGGATTCATTTATAATCACGTAATATATCTCTTTGACTAAAATAGTTTTTGATTAATTGATTTTATTTCATTATGAATAAAAATAATCTGTTTTTTTCCGTTACATTTATTTTAAATATTAAGTTGATTTTACATAATAGATTAACCATTTTTTGATACAAACTTTACATATAATCCATTTCTTTAAACTCCATTATTGCATATTAGTTCATTAATTTATGTTATCATAATAATGCATCCATAAAATAAATAATTCATAAGATAGAAAAAATGATATTAATAATTGACCAAATAATGAGCATATCTAATGGTTGATTTATTAAGTTGAAATTATATTAATCTATAAAAAATTGGAAAACATAATGTGACAGTCATGGAAAATGTTGTAGCATTCTACCAATCCACCATTGCATTCCATGGGTTGGTATTGTTTTAGTTCTTTCATGAACAATCTTCACCCACCTTTGGATACTCCTTTTTTACATGTCTTTATAACTCACAAATAGGTGATCGGAACCAAAATATTATTTAAGGGGAGTTATATATAACCTTGGAAATGTATTTACTATATAATAAAGAAGGGATGGATGAATCACATGTCATCATCATTAGTTAAATAATTAATAATCTAAAATCCATTAAATAAATTAAATTAAATTATACCAATGCATACAGAGGTCTTTCTCAGGCTCAAAACCAAGCATACACAAGAAACGAATAAACAAGAAGTATAATGGTTGAAATTAATTTATACTCATTCTTAATTATTAAGATAAACATTATCACATTAATTAATCAATCAACTAATTAATTAATTATAATTAATCTTAATTACAATATGAATTCACATAGAGTTACCCATCATTAATGCATTCAAGGAAAATAAATATCATGGACAATAATTTTAAATAATTTCATTAATTTAATTTATCATTTATTAATTCAATAAATCCATTATTATAATTTTAAACACATCCATTGAAAGTCAATGTGATTGTGGTTTCATACTAAAATTAATTATTTAGTGTATATAAATATTTAATTTATTGGTAGATAACATGGTTTGTTCTATTGAGATACACACCATGTTCCTTATTTACATTGTACAATGGGTAAATGCCTGAGGCTTTAGTATTTACCTCAAAAAGAATACTCAACATGTACTAACCAGCTTCAAATGATGTATAATTATTTCTGTGTGTCTACGTAACCCACATAAGGACTCAACATGTTCTTCAGACGCATGGAGATGATGGCCTCATCCGGTAGATGATGGCCTCATCCAGTAGACTTGGGATGTACAGAGATCATTTTTTGCAGCTCTGAAAGGAGGTAGCATCACTAGGCTTCTCTCTCGAACAAGCCCAAGCTGAGCTTCAACACGTTAAGCTTGAGCAGAATCACCTATGGTAAAATTTCAAGTTAATAGAGATTACCACCCATGTGATGTTATCCGAGCGGCCCCAAGAGTCTATCACCATCGCACACCTTACCCTTAGGTCTTATGCAGGTGTTATAAGGGGGTTTTTCAACAAGGTATTAGTTACTTATTGTCTAATCCCTTTTGATAAATAAAAGTCTTATTCCATCAATCCCTTTATGAGAATAGTATTGCTTAATAAAATTGATGAATTTGATAAATTGATTTTTCGGGTAAAATGATACTTTTGAGAAATATTTACCTTATTATATTAAACTATTGTTTTTATTAATAATATTAAAAAAATTCTTATAAATGATGACTATATTAGTTCTTTATCTTTAAATGATTTGGTAATCAGTTTGATAATAGCTATATTTTTATACGATAAAATAGAAAGTATATTTTTCAAGAATTTATTTTAAAGAATTAATAAATTTTTGAAATAATTAATATTTTAATAAAATATTACTATCAAATTAATTTTTTTAATAATAAATGTGTATAAAATTTTTATGACATAAAATGTAATTTTTATTAAGGTTTAAAAACTATTTTTGTCATAACCCATCAAAGTTACATAAATTTTGGTTCTCATTTTAAAAGTGAAAATTTACATATTTAGAAAATTATTTATGTAACATGAATAATATTTTTGGAATCAGGAAGTTTAGATTATCCAACAATGAATAAATAATATATAAATAATATATAAATATATAATGTGTTTTTATGAAATCATAATGACCCAATAGTGATGTAATAAATACCATAAAAATGATATTCGACCAAATATATGTTTTTAATTTAAAATAATGTTATTTTATATTTATTTTAATTATTTTATAATGCCTTAATGAATCCCCCAATATGTATAATATATTTTATGATTTTAAGTTCATTTATTTAATAATGTGACGCACCTCCACATAATTAGGGATAATATTTAAATATCTTCAGCTCATGGAATTATAAAATAACGTTTTCTACTCTTATATGGAAAACACCATGGTCAATAACCCTGGTAATGTTTATTGTTGTGAATATTTAACTATATTGATTTCAAAACTTTTGTTTGTGAAATATTGAAGAATTCCCCTCTAATTTCCTATATAATCCCACACAATCTCCCACTTATCTTCACTAAAAATCCATTAATCTCATCCCTACTCTATCCTCCCATCTCTAGAATCCCCCCAAGTCATCCCAAGCTTTGAACAATCCCCTCTTAAATCTTTTGATTTTACAAACTCAAGTAAGGGTTTCCTTCCTTTCTCATTTTTATCCAAGTTTCCTTATATTGTTACACCATTTTATTCTCAATTAAAAATGATGGGGTAAGCTTTTTCACCTCCCCATACTTCCATTATTATGTTTTGATGATGAGATACCCATTTATCTATCATTTATTCCTCCAATGTACACACGTTACCATGAGTAAATTTCATAAGAGTTAGTTAATTCTTCTTTTTTCAAGTTTCTTTATTATGTTAAGCCTTCTATTTACAAATAAATAATATTTTATTATGTATTTATATGTCCCAATTTCTTCCCATTTCATGTATAAATGTTTAGAGACCCCTTTTTCTCTCATCAACACATTTTATGAATCCCCATGTGATGTTGTTATGCTGCAGAAATTGCAGCGCAATTTTCCATGCCAAAATCATCTTGTAGTGTATACCATGCCCATTTATCTATCAAGGGTATTCACCTTTATGCACATATAGTTATTTATTATATACTTTTTATATGTATTTCACATTCCTTTATCATAGAATAAATGATTTTTTTAATGAATCCATGTTATATGATCTATATGGAACACTTAAGCATGAGATTAAAATATTCATGAAGGGTACACCCTAATAGCGCTCCAATGAATTGGGTAATGTTCAGTATCATGATACATCATGATGGAATATGGTTTTAGTTTATTATTTATAGGTATTTTTTTTATCATGTTGGTATAGGGGTTTACCTGATTGCTTTATGTTAATGATGCAGTGTTTTAATTTATTACCACATTTCGATGTTATGATGATAATGATGTATCATGAATTTATGTTCATGTGTATCCTATTATCCCTTGATATGTCTATTGCATAAAATTTATTTTATTATTCATGTTATTCTTTATTTACTCCCTTACTATGCTTTATATCTCACCCTTTTCTTGTGTATGTCCTCCGGTTATCCCATGCAATGCTAAGTATGAAGGAATTTTGTGGTCATGTATAAGAAGTTTTCAATAAATATGTTGTATTTTATGTCTTAAGTTGTCATGTAATGGTCTTAAGCCCCAAATACACTAGACCTCTCAATATTCTAGGTTGTATCAAGTGAAATTTTATGTAATAATTCATGTCTAAATATGAAATAAAGAGTAGGGTCATTATAGTTGGTATAAAATGGGGGTTAAGTTATTATAGGGATTAGGATTAGAAAACCCTAGTGAAATCCATAGGGTGAGACTAAGTATATGAAAATAACCCCTAAATTTCGGGGAGTTTAGAGTAAGTGGTTTATCAAGAAAATACATCTCTGTATAGATATGAACATGTATAGGTCACTCTAGAAAATATGTATCTAGGAGTAAAACCCCAAAACACTGCTTTGAGCTATACTTTAATGGGAATTGGTGCACAAAAATGGTACTTCCTGCACTCTTGGATAGACACTCTCAGGGGATATGATTTGATAAATTCATAATCTTAGTATAAACCATTATTAAGGGATAAAAAATGCACCTAAGAATATATGGTAGGAATCAGATCATGGATAAATTAGATCGAAACATGAGAATTCATAAGTTAAAGAGATAAATATAATTTAAAAGTTATCCATTTTTATCATTAGATTACCCTTTATGTGTTTAATATTTTAAAATACTTACTCATAATTTTGCTTTTCTTCTATCCAACGGTAGATTATATGAGTAATTAGGCTAAAATTGATATGAATATCAACATGATTACTATTCTAATGAGATTCCCAATCTGATGGGAGCGGGAATTGAAAAATTTGTCAAAATAATTTCTCAGTTTACTCAAGTTTAGAATAGAAACATGGGTCAAGAGGATCTTCCACCCCAACAATAAATAACAAGTCACAATCTAGGGATACATGAGACAAAGACATCCTACTTTCAATGGATCATATGATCCCTCAATGGCTGAACAATGGACTAACTCCATTGAGAATATCTTCTCCATAATTCAATGTTCTGAACAAGAGAACGTTCTTATGGATGCTTATTATATGGAGGGTGAAGATGATCAATGGTGGACATTGATAACAAATATGAATCCTGAGGAACAGATTTAGGCGATGGGATAAATGGTTTTTTTCCAAATTTGTTTTTGATAAATATTTTCCTTGTACCCTTCATTTTAACATGGAATGCTATTTCCTTGCACTCAAGAAAAATGATGATGAATCTATTGGGGTGTATGAGGAAAACATCAATAGACTTTCATTATATATCTCAGGTTTTGTGATTACACCCGAATGTAATGTTGACCACTTCTTTCATGGGAGAATACCTTAGCCACGGAAAGCCCTAGAGATCCGTGACATTGACAGCTATGAGGAGATTTTCCAATGTTCCATCATAGTCGAGACGGATATCGGTGATTCTCTAGGGTATCATGGAGATATTAAGGGGAAAGTGTAATTGAATTTTGGTAGTCCAATGGATAAATCCAATGGTGCTAAAAAATTCCATCATCCCACTTTCCAAAGGTGCAGAAAGAATCACCCCAGAAATTGCCAAAGGGGATGAGGAAATGCTTTAGGTGTGGGAAGGAAGGACAGCAAGCCAGTGATTACCGGCAAGAGAAACCCTCTACTATGATAGAGTGAAGAAACACTCCATTTGATCCTCAATGCACTTTTCATTTCTATAACTACAAAGAACCATGGCACTTTTAAACCAGTGCCCTAATCCAAGGTTTTTTTTAGGAAACTAATAACCTCCAAGGAAGCAGGGGAATGCTTTTTTCCATCACTATTTCCAAAGTTAATTCCAATAATGAAGTGGTGATAGGTATTATAGTTATTCATTTAATAACAATGAATATACTTTTTGATTCTAATTATACTCATAATTTTATATCTCGAATTTTTAGTAGAACAATCCAAACATCACCACAATGAATGGACATAGAGATGTTAGTGAAAACAATAAATGGGGAAATTATTTCGTCCCATGCATATAATTCCTCCCTTGTCAATATTTGTGGATCAAACATCACAAAGAACCTCATCATTCTTCCCTTGTTAGAATTTGAAGAAATTCATGGAATGGATTGGATTTCCGTATATGGAGCCAAAAAAAATTTATCGCAAGAGGTAAATCACACTCCATATGTTGAATCGACCCCCAATTCTATAAAAGTGCAAGGAGGATGATGAATCATATTTAGAACTATCATCTCAAGCATGGATATTACTTCCCTATGAGAACATGTACCTTTCTATGATGATTGAGTCTAAGGAGGGAACCATCCTCAAAGACATGCCTGTTGTGAGGGAATTTGCTGATATATTTCCAAAGGAATTGCCTGGTCTTCCTCTTAGAAGAGAAGTTGTATTCTCAATTGATCTTATACCTAGGGAATTCCCAATATCCAAGAATACATATAGAATTTCTATTGTTGAGGTTGAGGATATGAAGAAACAACTAAAAGAGAATCTAGATAAAGGGTTTATATGCCAATGTACTTCACCATGGGTTAAACCAGTCCTCTATCAAGAATAAGGATGTGTTAGTTCACCTTTGCATTGATTATCCTGAGCTCAATAAAATCTAGATAAATAAAAAGTATCATTTTCCGTGAATTCATGAATTTTCAATCAGCTAAGTGGAACACAATAATTCTCCAAGGTGGATTTTCAGTCATGATATTACCAAGCATGGGTGAAGAAGGGGGATATTCCCAAGACTACTTTTTGTAAAAGGAACATGCACTATGAATTAATAATAATTCTTTTCAAACTCACCAATCATCCAAAAATCTTCATAGAAATCATGAATAGAGTCTTTAGATATTACCGCAACAAATTTATGGTAGTCTTTATAGACGATATTCTAATATAATCTAAAAACAAGGAGGTGCATGAGAACAATCTACGCATTGTACCAGAGACCTTATGAAAGAAGAATCTCTATGAAAAAGTACAACAACTATGATTTATGGTTGAAGTAAGTCTCATTCATGGGGAATATCATCACAAGTAATGTTATATCTATGGATCCTTCCAAAAAAAAGAAATTTAGGGATGTATGAGTCCAACATCTATGATAGATATTCATAGTTTCCTAGGGTTATCTAGATATTATTACTGATTTGTGAGAAATTTTACATGATTTTCAAACCCTCTTATCCAGATAACTCGGAAAGGACTCAAAATGGTGAATGTGAAGAATGATTCATACAGTTGAATAAGAGTCTTATCACTTCCCCTGTGCTCAAACTACCCAAAAGTGGGGATCTTTTTGTAATCTACAGCGATGCTTCGAAGAAGGGCTTGGGTTGTGTGTTGATGTGGAATGACAAATTCATCACCTATGCCTCAAGGCAGTTGAAAATTCCTGAGCAAAACTATCCCACACAAGTTCTAGAGTTGGAATCTATGATATTAGAATTGAAAATATGGTAGGATTATCTCTTTGGGTAAATGTGTGAAATATATACAGATCATAAAAAGACCTAAATATATATTCACACAGAAGGAGATTAACATGAATCACTGAAGATGGTTCGAGCTCATCAAGGATTACGAATGCTCAATCCATTCCCACCATGGAAAAGAGAACAAACAGGAAGATTCTCTAAGTAGAAAGGACCCAAAAATTCTATCATTGATGAGAATTGAAAAGTATCAAATCATCGTAGATTTGGTGGATATGGACATGGGAATCATAAAGTAGGGAACATCATAAATCCTTTCACAAATGATTTCTCAACCATCTCTTTTGGAAAGGATAGAGGATTCTCAAAATGGTGATGTTGGAATTCATAAGAAAGTGTAAACTATTAGAAAAGATAAATCCTCATAGGTCAATGCTAATGAAGAAGGAATTATGAGATTTTGGTCAAGACTACGTGTTCCATAAAATATATAGGTAAAGAAAGAACTTTTGGGTGATGCAGATAGTTTGAATTTCTTCATTCACCCAGGAAACACAAAGATGTATCAGGATATATGAGAGAATTATCGGTGGGATAACATGAATAAGGAGATCACAAAATATACAATAAAGTTTCTGGTATGTCTACAAGTGAAGGATGAGAGGAAGAAGTCTAAGGGTTTGATGAAACCATTACCCATAACAATAAGGAAATGAGAGAACATCACCATGGAATTTGTCACAAGACTGCCGAAGACATCCATGGGAAAAATTTCTATCTAGGTTATGGTGGATCGCCTTACAAATATTGTACACTTCATTGCGATTTGAGAGGATTTCTCTGTCACGAACCAGGTCGGGTCACCATCCGACTCGGCGCCCGACCCAGTCTGCAACATGGACCGAAGGGCGTTCCTAATCCATATAGGCTGGCACAAGTGCCCTCGTATCAAGAGTAACATGTGGTAACAATTTACCCAAAATAAGACACATAAAACAATAAAAAATATAGATAAACTAAAACTGAAAACAGACAACCAAACTATACCTTAAAATAAAATAAAATTTAATGGTCTACAACTTGAAACAGCATCCAGAAAGTAACGACTATAAAAGAAACAAGAACTCTAACTCAAACCTCCATGAAACAAGAGAGGTGTGACATCCACAAGCCACAAACACCGACATGCATGAGAATACCATCAACAACCTAAACCACCATCACTGAGTTCAACTCTTTGACCAAGAATACAAATGAAATAGAATCTACACACACCCAAAGGTGTATGAGGGTGTGAGAAAAATTCCATTAGGACATCACCCAATAAAAAGGTTCCACTTATAATTATTAAATGATAAATACATTTTCAATTTTAATTGAAGAAAAGAATTAAATGATTGAAAATTTTAAAAAATGGGATTAAGGAAAGCAGTTTCAAATGGAACAACTTAAATTAAATTAAATTAAAAAAAACACACACCCTTACTTTTAGAATAACCAATGTGTCACACTGATGAGTGTAAAGTAACCAATGGGAACTAAAATGGGAGAGGCCTCATGGGTGTCAGCTATCTTGGGCCCCTAGATATTTGTGTCTCAATGAAACATGGCTTAGAATGCCACAACCATTAGAAAACGTGGCTTAGAAGGCCACGGCCCTCAGAAAAGCATATTTTTAGTTAGTGTTCCAATCATCAGCGCTTTCAGTGAGACCGGGTCGAGTCACCTCCAGAACACTAGCCCACTAGTCTAGTCCACCCTCTTATCTACCCGGGCTTCCTAGTTTGTTCTCAAAAAAGTATCAAGTTCATGTCACATGTAACACTAATGCATAAAATCCAAATAGGGTATTTACGCATGAAAAATCACAATTGAACACCCAAACCTACTTTTAATACCATAAACACACCAAAATCATTTTAAAAAATAATCTGCATGGGTTACATCCTCAACTAAACCATATAGACAATTTAAAAGACACTAACCACTAAACAAACCACCACTTACCCACGTAAACACCATTTTGAAATAAGGTGCAAACTAAAACATTTTTCAAACACATTTCACACCATTTTCATAACTAAGTAAACCATAAAAAATTTATAATGAAATTTTAAAAGGGTGTCACATGGCTTTTCACAAACTAAATTAACCATTTATAAACTCCAACACATTCACACATCACATGCACTCAAATAAAATTTTAAAGTGCGACCTGCACCATCAAAATAATTTTATGGAAAGCCTTACACCATATGAAAAACACAGTTGCATAAACCACATAATTTAACAAGCAAGAAATAAAATCTTATAAAACAATTTAGAAGAAATCACTTGGCGTTAACCACTAAACCCACAAAAACCCCTCTTTTATGACTAAACTCACCCGACGTCATGTCAAAAACAAAATTTTTACCTCTTTCACCAATTAATATGATAATTGAATAATTTAAAAAAAATCACCAACAACTAACTAGATAAAAGTTCACAACAAAAAACACACAAGTAACATAAACATGGTACTAAAAAATTTCAACACAAATCGAACATCAATGAAAACCCACTTTGCACAACACAAATAATTAAATAACATATTAAAAAAATTAAACTTGAAAATAAATTCATCAAATTATAACTTAAATGGGGAACCACCTACCTCAATGTCAAGCCCCCAAAATTGATGTGAAATATTCAAATTCTAGTGCGAAACCTCAATCGCGCGCCATTTGCACTACAAGGAACCTAGCACAAAATCAAACACATGAAATTGAACCCCAAAACATCAAATTAAAACCCCCAAATAAGAACTCATACCCACTAAAAAACAAATAAAAAGCCCAAAGAAGAGGAAGAGACACTTATTAGGGGGGCGGAAGGTGATCAAGGCGCCGATTGGGGTGCCATAAGGGAGGCAGGGTGCACATGGACCAGGGGTTCTAGGGGTTGCGCTTCGAGCTGGCCAAGGGGATCAGGGGGTTCCAGCGGGGTTCTAAGCAAGAAGCAGGAGGGGTGTCAGCCGGGGAGGGTGTTGTGCACTAAGTGGGAGGTCGGACGATGGAGTTGATGTAACGCCCTGACCCCAGTTACCCAGATTCGGTGCATTATTTTAATACATTGGCATGATTACAAGGAATCAAGGCCCAAAGGAGAGGTTAGTTTAGCAGTATTGTAAAATAGATTACATACATGAATGTTACATTGCACTTTAAGACATAAAAAACAACATAAATAATCTTTATGAACAACATTATTCTCTTGGATTAACCTTGCATATCAATCACAATACACTTCTTGGAATCCTGGGAAAAATAAAACATAGAAATGGGTGAGCTCAAATGCTCAGTAAGGGTAAGAAATAAAACAAAAAATTTCATAAATAATCATAATCATTTAAGGTAATTTATATCTAAACAAAAGCCATCTAAACAAGAAATTCAGCATAATATGTCAAAAATAAAATGAAATAATTCCATTTACTTATTCACATGGATATTCTGCTAGTCGAATAATCACATTCAAAATCACTAATGACTTTAATAATGGTGGAATGCATAATGCTATACTATCATAACCACGTAGCCAAGGCCTTGTGCGAAGACTAAAAATAATATTTTGTCAAGGCCTTGTGCCAAAACACTAGTTTGTCTCATGAGACCTACCGATGCATCTAGGATCTATAGTAGGCTCCACCCGTCACTTAATAAGTCCAATTATTTCCTCATATGACAAGGTTTAAACATAACATAAACATTCGTATTAAAACATGCATATGAAATGTCAATACATTCTCCATAAACCATGAATGGTATAAATATAACACATCCAGAGTCAAACATATCATAACTCATTCAATAAAATAAGGAATATTTTATCATAATAAATCAACCTAAATCCAAAATAATATCCAGTAGAGGATGCTGACGTAGTTGAAAATGATGAGTAAAACTTTTTAAGAGAAATATCCTTTTTGTAAAATCATTTAAAAGTCACACATTTATAAAGGAAGTAATTTAAAAGATATTTCTGAATCAAAGTTTCCAATACCACTTTGAGACTTTTGAAAAGAATTATCATTTAAAAACATTCATGTCCATATAAATAAATCCTTAAAATCATTTTCAAAACATGGACATTAATTAAAAAGATTGAGAAAGATAAATCTTTAAAACATTTGAAATTCTGGTCTTGATAAAGAGTACCTTTCAAAATCCTTAAAATCATCATTTCGAAATCATTTTTATGAAAAATTGACATGGATGATAAAAATTTCCTAGTAAATACTTACACACAAACAATCTCGGATAATAATGAGTTTGAGGAATTAACCCTTACCAATTTGGTAACTTACAAAATATACACCCGATGAAAGAAGTATCATACAATGAATATGTAAATACACATAAATTAAATTGTATTACATAAATAATACAATTATGGGCAGTAAATACACCACACAAAAGGTAATAGTGGCAATATGGCATGAATCTCATGGGAATAAAGAGTGAGATGAAAACCCCTTACCTTGCACTTTCCTTTAGTCGAGGGTACGTTTAACCTTCTGTATGAAGATATTAGTATGTTATTAAATTAAAACAGAACATATTAATATTTTTGATATCATATATGATTCATTTATGACTTTATACTACCAATTTAATAATAATTTCCATGTTAAATTAACATTTTTGGGTAATAATTGCTTTTTTTATCATACGTGTTTTAACTTGTTACTCTTGATTGTACCACTTAGATCATGATTTTAATACATCTAGAATATAAAACATGATAAATATATCATATATATTTAGAATATAAATATGTATAATAGTCATATATATGAAATGGAAGACACAGTTTATGGAGACGGTAGTCCGTACGTACACATAAACGCTGTATCTGTTTTCATATAGTATTGAACAGAAGTAAGTGAATAAGATATATGTAAGTACATAAATACTTATATATATAAATATATATATCTCCAGTAGCATTATTATGTCATATATTACATACAAATTAGTAATATATATTTTTATAATCGTCGATTAATGGTGAACTTGGAAATGAATTTCATCGCGTCGTGGAGATGGTAATCCATACGTACGCACGAGCAAAAATATAATTCTTTTGTTATTAAAATAATATATAATTGGATGTTATATCATATATAAATAATCCTTATAATGTTATATTTATTATTTACATAAAATACATATCATTATTATACTCATCCAAACAATAATGTATTGAATAACAATTACACCACGACGTGGAGACGGTAAGCCGTACGTACGCACTTATGGTGACATGTCATTAAAAGGATGGATAGAATACTGAATATGGTTTTACCATATTTATAATAACATCAAAGTATATATGAGATACTGGATTTATTATTTTAGAATAGAAATAACAAATAAATAAGTAGTAGAATGAGAAATGGACTTGAAAGAGGGTGGTGAAAACATTACCTCTTCTTCGGGTTCTTCCTTTTGATTTCATCAAAAGGGATCCATAGGTTGGAATTAGGATCAAAATAAGGCCTCTAGGTTGAATTGAGGGAAGTTGAGAGATTATTTGGGTAGGGTTTGGCCGAACCAAAAGGCTTTTAAGGTGTGAAGAATTGGTTAGAAGTGGTGTGATTTTATAATGGGGAGGAGGTACTCTTTAGAAAAAACTCAAAGTATTAATTTATAATAAATTCATATTCGGTTTCTAATGGCCCCAAAGTTGATTCATTAAATTCTATGGTGGGGATGGGTTGCAATAATTTCAACAAATAGATTTTAGACATGGTTGGATGATTATATTAACCTTATCTTTTAGTTTTAACTCTTGGTTAATTAGTTTAACACTTACCATGTCACTTCGTATTTTTATATTATATAGTTAATAAACTCATTATATACATCCAAGAGACCCCAAATCGGTCCATTAATGATACAATGATAATGATATAAGTCATTTTTCTAAACCACATATTTTTAGGAATAAAATATAAATTAATAATATAATATTTATTTTAAAAACTCATTTATGTCAATTTTGACACTACTCAATAATTGATTTTTCTTAAAGTCATAACAACTTTATTAATTATAAAACAATTCATATAAGAAATACTAACATGTAATATTAACCAATAAAATTCTTGTATTTCATCAAAACGTTCAAATCATATTTATTTTAACATTTATAATACAAATTATTTGATTCTTTCATTTATAAGAAAAATACAGTATTGTTATTGTGTCATATATTTTTTTACCTTTTCAATGTCTAAAAATTATAAATAAAATACCATTATGTAGGAAATCCTTTTATATTTCTAATAAATATTTATAATCCAAAACATAAAATACATAAACCTATGTAAAAATTGGTTTTCTAAAAGAAATAAGCTTTTGTCATTTTTGTATTTACTTTAACTTAATTAATATAAAGTGTCCCTATCACCTACAAGTGACTCCATGGGGTCCCAAAATAGACCCAATGATGCCCATGGTTGGAAATGTATCCACCAATAATGTTAGGACACGTTTTAGGGTAATTTATTATTATTATAATATTATTTGTTTACCCTTATTTATCGGATTTACCCTTTAACCATGGTAAATAAAATATTTACTGAAGTAATTATTCAAAATGTCTACAAATATAAGATAACTATTTACAACCTTTGTACATCCTTATTCCAAATATGGAATCCATTTTTCTGAATTCAAAGCATAGAAGTGGCAGAAATTAATTTGAAATTAATTCAGGCTGTTAAAAAAGGGCGTTTTTAAAATATAATAACTATCAAAAGATTGACACTTGTTTATGTCCGGTTTAATTGTGATATTATGTCCAATGACCAAAATTGTATTAAATGGTAAAAATATATTCTAAATATACTTTAAAACAACTCAAGTTCATAATTTATCACTATTAATTACTTTTATAAAAAAAATTGTTTTTAATTAAAATTTAGTAATTTTCACTATTCATCAAAATATACAAGATATCCCAAAAGTACCAAAATTTCACCCTAGGCTAAATTCAATATTCCAAATCCAAAAATGAAGTCAATTTTGAGAGATAAAATTTATAAAATTTCAAAAAGTAGATATTACTATTCATAATGGCTAGTTTGATTGGTTGTGCTGTGTATTAGAACTCAAAGTTGCATACAACAAACGCTACTGTATTATTTAGAGAGAAGCGTACCATGGAAGCTTGGGATGTAATATTCTCCCCTCCTTAAATAAATTGTGTTCTAGCAATTTTAAATTGTTCTTTGAAAATAAAAGTTTGAAAATAGAAAATACCTTTGTGGAAAACCCATATCGGAAATAGGGTTAATAAAATTTAGTTTTAATAAGAGGGAAAGGGAAATGGGAATGTCACCACCAAATTAGGGTTTCTAATAGGATAACATTGGTGGAAATTATAGGCACATAATTAGAGGAAAAAAATAAATAATTATATGGAGTTATTGAGGTCATTAATCACAAACAAGTGTAAAATTGAGGGCCTCAAAGCCATCAATCTATGATGATTTAAAATATCATCAGTTCAACAAAACATAAGTTATTAGGATAACAAATTTTTGGTTTAAATATACCATAACTAAAGTTTAAGAATTAATTTCTTCATAGAGTAAGTGAAATATATATATATAAATGACAAGTAGATTTTCATCCTTCAATTAATCTTTACCACAAACTCAACTTTCACTCCAAAAGATAATAGAACCAAAAAATATTATATTTATCATAATAGTATAAGGTTCCAATCATTAACACATACCATTATTATGAAAAAAGATTTTGTAATAACTAGGGACTTCTTGTAGGCTAGTGGTAGGTGATAAATCCCAACCGCACTACGGTTGTGGGTTCGATTCCCGCAGCTTTGTCCGACGCGATGGGTTGTCACACGATCTGCGTGTTGTCCTTTTATAAAAATCTAAAAATAACCTTTCAAACATAATACATTCCAACCTTTAGTCTTATCCAAAATATTACTATCTAAACACACAGTCCAAAATTTATAAGAAAGTTCAACACAATGAAGATCCCCTTTTTTCATGTAATAACATGTGAACACCTTCGTCACGTATTATTTTAAAACATGGTAACATACTGAATTACCGTAAAACCTTATTGATTACATTCATGCTCCCTTATTATTTATAAAATACTAGATATACTTCTTCTATCCAAAATTTTTTAAACTCCAACAATGATAAATCATTAATCAGTTTCAAGGTTGTAAAGAATATCTAATTTAATTTATTCAAATCAACCATCTCTTATTCCAAAATCACTACCACATTATCGAGACCATATTAGGGATTACCTTTCCTTCAACCATGTATTTTCAAAAAACTGAGGCTTACTATTATGTCACTTTTCTTAGAACCATATAATATAAAATCCTCAGTAAAATAGTACTGCAATACAATCCTTATTTATCTCCATAAATCATGTAACCTGTATATTGATGATACAACAGTCAAATAAAATACTTCTATAATAACAACATAAGAAAACTAGTCATTCCTATTCATCTGTGGTAGTATCATAACTTGATTATTATCCAATAGAATCATTTGGAGCATACTCTGATGATTTGGACATTGGTTCGCGTAGTGTCCCAACTCTTTGCAAATGAAGCATTGTACATTTGAAACCTTTTTCTTACCCTTACAGTCACGTACATGGTGTCCTTTGTCTCCACAATTATAAAAAACTCCCATTCCTTTCAGGGAAGTTCAAGGGTGTTTCTTCCCACAGTTATCACATATGGAAAAATTCTTCTTTTCCCTCTTCCCTTTATCTATCTCTTTCTCCTCAATTCTCTTCTTCTATTTCTTTACATTGATGTCATAAGACTTAGAGAATTCCTTTTTTTTCTTGATAGCACATGAGACAATATCTTTGTATGATGAGAAGGATTGTGATACTAAATCTTGACGGATAAATGGTTTTAACTCATCAAAGAAATGATCAATATTACTTCTTGGGTTACGTATATAATCTGCGGCATGCCTCGCTAACCTTGTAAAGTTATAATCATACATTGCAATATTCTAATCTTCCTTTTTCCTCTGACTCAGAAATTGTCTTTCCATATCTGCTCGACGGTTATGAGGAAAGAATTTTTATAAGAAAATATCCTTAAACTCTCTCCATTCCATAGTTGATACTTATTCATCTTCCTTCAGGTTTTGTATCAATGACCACCATTGATCAGCATCTTCAGTGATGCGATAAACTTCCATGATAACTTTTTCCCTTTCACTACTCCCCAAAGCATGGAAATTTTTTTTTCTAAGGAATTTATCCATTGCTCAGATACTAAGGGATTTGTTAACCCGTTGAATGTTGGTGTTTGTTTCCTCATGAAGCGATATAACATTAATCCTCCACGCTACGAATTAGGGTTCTCCATACAGGTAATGTTATTATTCATAACCTGAGTGACTTGTCCCAATATAGTGATTAGCTGATCAGCACTAGTTGCATCACCGGATCCACTATAATTTTATTGAGTAGGAGGGAAATCCTTACATGGATTCCATGCATTGTTACAGTTCCCATTTCTTCCACTAGGCGCCATTTCTAAACAACAGAATAAACTAGATTAGTTTATGAATTGAAATACATAATTCCATACTTGTAAAACAGTTAACATAAATTAAACAGTTTATGGATGTAATCCATAATCATAAAAAGGTTTTCTTTGAGGAAGTATATACTCATAAACCCTTCATAGTGGTTTGTAAAAAAATGAGAATTATCCTAAGCATATCCCTCGGGAGTGTCGTAACGAAAAGTACAAAAAGGCCCATTGTCATGCACCAGTTCCCATTCGAGTCTAGCTCAAAGCTGTGTTTTCATGTTTTACCCCTAGGTACATCTGTGCCAGAGCTACCTCTCCCTGCTTGAATCCATACAGGGATTTATTGCTCAGAAAACTCAATAAATCACTACAATACCAAAATTCTAGGAAGTTCTTCTTTACTAATACTCAAATTCTATCTTAGGGATATCTGCTCTATTCAGAGTTTATCTAAATCTAGCTTCCAAGGATTATACTAAACTTCCTATGATACCAACTGTAATGCCCCAACCCAAGTTACACAGAGTCGTGCATTATTTTAATACATTGGAATGATTACAAGGAATCAAGTCCCGAAGGAGCGGTTAGTTTATCAGTCATGGAAAATAGATTTCATACATGAATGTTACATTGCACTTTAAGACATACAAAAAATAATAATCTTTATGAATGCCATTATTCCCTTGGAATAACCCTATATATCAATCACAATACACTTCTTGGAATCCTGGGGAAAATAAAACATAGAAAGGGGTGAGCTGAAATGCTTAGTAAGGGTATGAAATAAAGCGGAAACTTTCATATATAATCATAAAAATTTATGGAAATGTATAACTAAAAAAAATCCTTTTAAACATGAACTTCAGAATAATATAGAAAAAATAAAATGAAATAATTCCATTTACTTATTCACATGGATATTCTGCTAGTTGAATAATCACATGCAATATCACTAACCACTTTCAAAATGTTTGAATGCATAATAACAGACTGTCATAACCACATATCCAAGGCCTCATGCCAAGACTAAAAATAAGATTTTTTCAAGGCCTCGTGCTAGGACACTAGTTTGTCTCATGAGACCTACTGATGCATTGAGGAGATATAGCAGGCTCCACCCTTCAGTTACTAATTCCAACTCATTCCTCATATGAAAAGGATTAAACATAACATAAACATTCGTATTAAAGTATGCATACGAAATGTCAATACTTTCTCCATAAACCATGAATTGTATAAAAATAACACATACACAGTCAAACATATCATAAATCATTCAATACAATAAGTATTATTGTATTATAATAAATCAACCTCAATCAAAAATAATATCCAGTAGAGGACACTGACATAGTTGAAAATGATGAGTAAAACTTTTTGAGAGAAATATCCTTTTTGTAAAATAATTTAAAAGTCACAAATTTATAATGGAATTAATTTAAAATGGATTTTTGAATCAATGTTTCCCATATCCCTTTGAAATTTTTGTAAAGAATTGTCATTTCGAAACATTCATGTCCATATAAATAAATCCTTAAAATCATTTTGAAGACAAGGACATTAATTAAAAATATTTAGAAAGATAAATCATTAAAACATTTGAAATTATGATCTTGATAAAGAGTACCTTTGAAAATAATTAAAATCATCATTTTGAAATCATTTTTATGAAAAATGTACATGGATGATAAAAATGTCCCAGTAAATACTTACACATAAACAATCTCGGATAATAATGAGATTGAGGAATTAACCCTTACCAATTTGGTAACTTAAAAAACATACACCCCACGAAATAAGTATCATACAATGAATATGTAAATACACATAAATTAATCTTTATTACACAAAGAATAAAATTATGTGCAGTATATACACCACACAAAAGGTAATAGTGGCAATATGGCATGAATCTCACGGGAAAAAGGAGTGAGATGAAAACCCCTTACCTTGCAATTTCCTTTAGTCAAGGGTACGTTTAGCCCTTGTACGAAGATCGTAGTATGTTATTAAATTATACCAGAACCATATTAATATTTATGATACCATACATGATTCATTTATGACATTATACTACCCATTTAATAATAATTTCCGTGTTAAATTAAAATTTCGGGTAATAATCGCTTTCTTTATCGTACATGTTTTAACTTGTTACTCTTGATTGTATCACTTAGATCATGATTTAAATATTTCTATAATATAAAACATGATAAATATATCATATATATTTATAATATAAATATGTATAATAGACATATATATGAAATGGAAAACATAGTTTATGGAGACGGTAGTCCGTACGTACGCATAAACGATGTTTCTGTTTTCATATAGTATTGAACGGAAGTAAGTGAATAAGATATATGTAAGTACATAAATATGTATATATATAAATATATATATCTCCAGTATCATTATTATGTCATATATTACATACTTATTGGTAATATATATTTTTATAATCGTCGATTAGTGGTGAACTTGGAAATGAATCTCATCGCGTCGTGGAGACGGTAATCCGTACGTACGCACGAGCGAAATATCATTCTTTTGATATTAAAATATTATATAATTGGATCTTATATCATACATATAGAATCATTATAATTTTATATTTATTATTTACATCAAATACACATCATTATTATACACATCAAAATAATAATGTATTGAATAACAATTACACCACGACGTGGAGACGGTAAGCCATACGTATGCACGTATGGTGACATGTCATTCAAAGGATGTATAGAATACTGAAAATGGTTGTACCGTATTTATAATAACATCACAGTATATATTAGATACTGGAGTTATTATTTTAGAATAGAAATAACAAAGAAAGAAGATGTTGAAGGAGAAAGGAACTTGAAAGATGGTGGTGAAAACATTACCTCTTCTTTGGGTTCTTCCTTTTGATTTGATCAAAAGGGCTCCATAGGTTGGCTTTATGATCAAACTAAGTCCTCTAGGTTGAATTGAGTGAAGTTGAGAGAGTATTTGGGTAGGGTTGGGCTGAACCAAAAGGCTTTGAGGGTGTGAATAATTGGTTAGAAGTGGTGTCCTTTTATAAGGGGGAGGAGGGGATCTTTAGGAAAAACTTAAAGTATTAACTTATAATAAATTCATATTCGGTTTCTAATGGCTCCAAAGTTGATTATTAAAAGTATAAGGTGGTGGTGGGTATAAATACTTTAAACCAATAGATTATAGACATGTTTGGATCATTATATTAACCTTATCTTTTAGTTTTAACTCTTGGTTAATTATTTTAAAACTTACCATGTCACTTTGTATTTTTATATTATATAGTTAATAAACTCATTATATACATCCAAGCGACCCCATAGTGGTACATTAATGATAAATCAATAATTATATAATTCCTTTTACCAAACCTTATATTTTTAGGAATAGAATATAAATTAATAATATAATATTTGTTTTAAAAACTCATTTATGTCAATTTTGACACTACTCAATAATTGATTTTTGTTAAAGTCTTAAAAACTTTAATAATTCTAAAAAAATTCATTTAAGAAATCCTAACATGTCATATTAACCAATAAAATTAGTTCATGTCATCAAAACGTTCAAATTATATTTATTTTAACAATTATAATACCAATTATTTGATTCTTTCATTAATAAGGAAAATACTACATCATTATTGTGTCATATATATTATTACCTGTTCAATGTCTAAAAATTATAAATAAAATAAAATTATGTAGGTAATCTTTTTATATTTATAATAAATATTTATAATCTAAAATATAAAATATTTAAACCTATGTAAAAAATTGTTTTTCTAAAAGATATAAGCTTATGTCATTTTTTTATTTACTTTAACTTAATTAATATAAAGTGTCCCTATCACCTACAAGTGGTTCCATGGGGTCCAAAAATTGACCCAATGATGACCATGGTCGGAAATGTATCCACCAATTAGGTTAGGAAACGTTTTAGGGTAATTTATTATTATAATAATATTATTTGTTTACCCTTATTTATCGGATTTACCCTTAAACCATGGTAAATAAAATATTTACTGAAATAATTATGCAAAATGTCTAAAAATAAAAGATACATATTTACAAAATTTGGACATCCTGATTCCAAATATGGAATCCATTTATTTGAATTCAAAATACATAAGTGGCAGAAATTAATTTAAAATTAATTCACGTTGTCAAAAAAAGCGTGTTTTTAAAATATAATAACTATTAAAAGATTGACACTTTTTTTTTCCGGTTTAATTTTGATATTATTTCCAATGACAAAAATTGTATTAAATGGTAAATGTATATTCTAAATATACTTTAAAACCTCTCAAATTCATAATTTATCACTATTAATTATTTTGATTAAAAAAAATTGTTTTTAATTAAAATTTAGTAATTTTCACTATTCATCAAAATATAAAATTTATCCAAAAAGTACCAGAATTTCACCCTAGGCTAAATTACATATTCCAAATCCAAAAATGAAGTCCATTTTGAGAGATAAAGTTTATAAAATTTCAAAAAGTATATATTACTATTCATAATGGCTAGTTTGATTGGTTGTGGTGTGTATTAGAACTCAAAGTTGGATACAACACACGCTACTGTATTATTCAGAGAGAAGCGTACCGTGGAAGCTTGGGGTGTAACATTCTCCCATCCTTCAATAAATTATATCCTCGCAATATGAAATTGTTCTTCTAAAATAAAAGTTTGAAAATAGAAAATACCTTTGTGGAAAACCCATATTGGAAATAGGGTTAATAAAATTTAGTTTTAATAAGAGGGAAAGGGAAATGAGAATGTCACCCCAAAATTAGGGTTTCGAATAGGAGAAAATTGGTGGCAATTATAGACACAAATTAGAGGAAAAATTTAAATATTTATAGGGAGTGATTGTGGTCATTAATCACAAACAAGTGTAAAATTAAGGGCCTCAAAGCCATCAATCTATGATGATTTAAAATATCATCAGTTCAAAAAACATTTGTTATTAGGATAACACATTTTTGTTTTAAATATAACATCCCTAAAGGTTAAGAATTAATTTCTTCATAGAGTAAGTGAAATATATATATATATACCTGACAAGTATAGTTTCATCTTTCAATTATTTTTTACCACAAACTCAACTTTCACTCCAAAAGATAATAGAACTCAAAAATATTATATTTATCATAATAGTATAAGGTTCCAATCATTAACAAATACCATTATAATGAAAAAATATTTTTTAATAATTAGGGACTTCTTGTAGGCTAGTGGTAGGTGATAAATCCCAACCGCACTATGGTTGTGCGTTCGATTCCCACATCTTTGTCCGACGCGATGGGTTGTCACACGGTCTGTGTGTTGTCCTTTTATAAAAATCTAAAAATAACCTTTCAAACTTAATCCATTCCAACCTTTAGTCTTATCCAAAATACTACTATCCAAACTCACAGTCCAAAATTTATAAGAAAGTTATACACAATGAAGATCCCATTTTTCATGTAAAAACATGTGAACACCTTCGTCACGTATTATTTTAAAACATGGTAACATCCTGAAATACCATAAAACCTTGTTGATTACATTCATTCTTACTTATTATTTATAGAATAATTTATATACTTCTTCTATCCAAATTTTTTTTAAACTCCAACAATGATAAATCATATATTAGTTTCAAGGTTGCCAAGAATATACAATATAATTTATTCAAATCAACCATCTCTTATTCCAAAATCACTACCTCGTTATCGAGACCATATTAAGTATTACCTTTCCTTCAATCATGTATTTTCAAAAAAGTGTGGCTTACAATTAAGTCGCTTTTATTAGAACCATATAACCTCAAATCCTCAGTAAAATAGCACTACAGTACAATACTTATTTATCTCCATAAATCATGTAACAAATATACTGTTGATACAACACTCAAATAAAATACTTCTATAATAACAACATATGAACACTAGTCATTCCTCCTCATCTATGGAAGTATCATAACTTGATTATTATCCAATAGCATCATTTGGGGCGTACTCTGATGATATGGACATTGGTTCGCGTAGTGTCCCAACTCCTTGCATATGAAGCATTGTATATTTTAAACCTTTTTCTTAAGCTTGCAGTCACGTACATGGTGTCCTTTTTCTCCACACTTATAACAAACTCCCATTCCTTTCAGGCAAGTTCTAGGGTGTTTCTTCACACAGTTATCACATATGGGAATATTCTTCTTTTCTCTCTTCTCTTTATCTGTCTCTTGCTCCACCATTATCTTCTTCTCTTTCTTTACTTTGTTTTCATAAGACTTAGAGAATTCCTTTTCTGTCTTGATATCACACAAGACAATATCTTCGTATGATGAGAAGGATTGTGATACTAATGCTCGACGGAGAAATGGTTTTAACCCATCAAAGAAATGATCAATCTTACTTCTTGGGTTACGTATATAATCTGCGGCATGCCTCGCTAACCTTGTAAAGTTAGACTCATACATTGCAACATTCTCATCCTCCTTTTTCCTCAGACTCAGAAATGGTATTTCCGTATCTGCTCGATGGTCGTGATGAAAGTATTTTTCTAAGAAAATATCTTTAATCTCTCTCTATTCCATAATTGATACTTCTTCATCTTCCTTCGTGTTTTGTATCAATGACCACCATTGATCAGCATCTCTAATGAGGCAATAAACTGTCATGATAACTTTTTTCCCTTTCACTACTCCCCAAAGCATGGAATATTTTCTCTAAGTAATTTATCCATTTCTCAGCTACTAAGGTATTTGTACACCCATTGAATGTTGGCGGTTTTTTCCTCAAGAAGCGATCAAACATTGATCCTCCACGATGCGGATTAGGGTGGTCCATACGGGTAAGGTTATTATTCATAACCTAAGTGAGTTGTCCCAATATAGTGATTAGCTGATCATCACCAGTTGCATCACCAGCTCCACTATAATTTTCTTGAGTAGGAGGGAAATCCCTATATGGAGTCCGTGCATTGATACGGTTCTCATTTCTTCCTCTAGGCGCCATTTCTATACAATGGCATAAACTAGATTAGTTTATGAATTAAAATACATAATTCCATACTTGTAAAACACTTAAAATAAATTAAAAAGTTTATGGATATAATTTATAATCATAAAAAGGTTTTCTTTGAGGATGTATATACTCATAAACCCTTCATAATGGTTTGTAAAAAAAATGAGAATTATCCTATGCATATTCCCCGGGAGTGTCGTAACCAAAAGTGCAGTAAGGCCCGTTTTCGTGCACCAGTTCCCGTTCGAGTCTAGATCAAAGCGGTGTTTTAGTGTTTTACCCCTAGGTACATCTATGTCAGAGATGCCTCTACCTTCTCGTATCCAGACAAGGATGTATTGGTCGGAAAACTCACAAAATCTCTATAATACCAAAATTCTATGAAGTTATTCTTTACTAATCCTCAAAGTCTATCTTAGGGCTATGTGCTCTAATTAGAGATTATCTAAATATAGATTCCAAGGTTTATAATAAACTTCCTCTGATACCAAATGTAATGCCCCGACCCCAGTTACCTAGAGTTGATGCATTATTTTAATACATTGTCATGATTACAAGGAATCAAGTCCCGAAGGAGCGGTTAGTTTAGCAGTCTTGTAAAATAGATTACATACATGAATGTTACATTTCAATTTACGACATACAAAACAACATAAATAATATTTATGAACACCATTATTCCCTTGACTTTACCCTGAATATCAATCACAATACACTTCTTGGAATCCTGGGAAAAATAAAACATAGAAAGGGGTGAGCTCAAATGCTCATTAAGGGTAAGCAATACAGTGGAAACATTCATAAATAAGCATAAAAATTTAAAGAAGAGTATAACTAAAACAAACTCCTTTTAAAATTGAACTTCAGCATAATATGAAAAAAATGAAATAATGTCATTTACTTATTCACATGGATATTCTGCTAGTCGAATAATCACATGCAATATAACTAACCACTTTCATAATGATGGAATGCATAAGGCCGGACTATCATAAACACGTATCCAAGTTCTCGTGCCAAGACTACAAATACGATTCTGTCAAGGCCTCATGCCAAGACACTAGTTTGTCTCATGAGACCTACCAATGCATCGAGGAGCTATAGCGGGCTCCAACCGTCACTTACTAAGTCCAATGCATTCCTCATATGAAAAGGGTTAAACATAACATAAACATTCTTATTAAAACATGCATTGGAGATGTCAATACTATCTCCATAAACCATAAATGGTATAAAAATAACACATCCACAGTCAAACATATCACAACTCATTAAATAAAATATGGAATACTGTATTATAATAAATCAACCTCAATCCAAAATAACATCCAGTAGAGGATGCAGACATAGTTGAAAATGATGGGTAATATTTTTTGAGATAAATATGCTTTTTGTAAAATCATTTAAAAGTCACACATTTATAAAGGAAGTAATTTAAAAGATATTTTTGAATCAAAGTGTCCCATACCACTTTGAATATTTTGAAAAGAATTATCATTTAAAAACATTCATGTCCATATAAATAAATCATTAAAATCATTTTGAAAACATGGACATTAATTAAATAGATTTAGAAATATAAATCATTAAAACATTTGAAATAATGATCTTGATACAGAGTACCTTTAAAAATCCTTAAAATCTTAATTTTGAAATAATTTTTATGAAAAATGGACATGGATGATAAAAATGTCCCAGTAAATACTTACACATAAATAATCTTGGATAATAATGAGATTGAGGAATTAACCCTTACCAATTTGGTAACCTACAAAACATACACCCCATGAAAGAATTATCATACATTGAATATGTAAATACACATAAATTAAAGTGTATTTAACAAATAATACAATTATGGGAAGAACATACACTACACAAAAGGTAATAGTGGCAATATGTCATGAATCTCACGAGAATAAGGAGTGAGATAATAACCCCTTACATTGCACCTTCCTTTAGTCGAGGGTACGTTTAACCTCCTGTATGAAGATCGTAGTATGTTATTAAATTATACCAGAACCTTATTAATATTTATGATATCATACATGATTCATTTAGGACTTTATACTACCCATTTAATAATAATTTCCATGTTAAATTAACATTTCGGGGAATAATCGCTTTCTTTATCATACTTGTTTTAACCTGTTACTCTTGACTGTATCACATAGATCATGATTTAAATAAATACAGAATATAAAACATGATAAATATATCATATATATTTAGAATATAAATATGTATAATAGACATATATATGAAATTTAAAACACAGTTGATGGAGACGGTAGTCCGTACGTACGCATAAATGTTGTTTCTGTTTTCATATAGTATTGAACGGAAGTAAGTGAATAAGATATATGTAAGTACCTAAATAATTATATATATAAATATATATATCTCCAGTATAATTATTATGTCATATATTACATACTTATTAGTAATATATATTTTTATAATCGTCGATGAATGGTGAACTTGGAAATGAATGTCGTCGCGTCGTGGAGATGGTAATCCGTACGTACGCACGAGGGAAAATATCATTCTTTTGATATTAAAATAATATATAATTGGATTTTATATCATATATACAGAATCCTTATAATGTTATATTTATTATTTACATAAAATAAACATCATTATTTTACCCATCCAAATAATAATGTATTGAATAACAATTACACCACGACGTGGAGACGGTAACCTGTACGTATGCACATATGGTGACATGTCATTCAAAGGATGGATATAATGCTCAATATGGTTGTACCATATTTATAATAACATCCCAGTATATAGGATATACTTAATTTATTATTTCATAATATAAATAACAAAGAGAGAATAAGTTGAAGGAGAAAGGAACTTGAAAGATGGTGGTGAGAACATTACATCTTCTTCGGGTTCTTCCTTTTGATTTGGTCAAAAGGGCTCCATAGGTTGGATTTCTGATAAAAATAAGGCCTCTAGGATGAAGTGTGTGATTTTTAGAGAGTATTTGGATAGGGGTTTCTCAAACCAAAAGGCTTTGAAGGTGTGAATAATTGGTTATAAGTGGTGTCCTTTTATAAGGGGGAGGAGGGGCTCTTTAGGAAAAACTTAAAGTATTAATTTATTATAAATTCCTATTCGGTTAATAATGGTTCAAAAGTTGATTATTCAAATTATAAGGTGGGTATGGGTCTAAATATTTTAAACCAATAGATTTTAGACAGGTTTGGTTCATTATATTAACCTTATCTTTTAGTTTTAACTCTTGGATAATTAGTTTAACACTTACCATGTCACTTTGTATTTCTAAATTATATAGTTAATAACCTCACTATATACATGAAAGAGACCCCAAAGTGGTCCATTAATGATACACCAATAATGATATATGTCCTTTGGCCAAACCATAGATTTTTAGGAATAGAATATAAATTAATAATAAAATATTTGTTTTAAAAACTCATTTATGTCAATTGTGACACTACTCTATAATTGATTTTTGTTAAAGTCTTATAAACTTTATTAATTCGAAAAAAATTCATTTAAACAATCCTAACATGTGATATTAACCAATAAAATTCGTGTATGTCATAAAAAATTTCAAATTATATATATTTTAACATTTATAATACCAATTTTTTGATTTTTTCCTTAATAAGGAAAATACTGCATCATTATTGTGCCAAATATATTTTTACTTTTTAAAAGTCTAAAAATTATAAATAAAATACCATTATATAGGAAATCGTTTTATATTTCTAATTAATATTTATAATCGAAAATATAACATATATAACCCTATGTAAAAATTGTTTTTCTAAAAGATACAAGCTTATGTCATTTTTGTATTTACTTTAACTTCATTAATATAAATTGTCCCTATCACCTACAAGTGGCTCCAGGGGGTCCCAAAATCGACCCAAAGATTCCCATGGTTGGAAATGTATCCAAAAATAAGGTTAGGACATGTTTTAGGGTAATTTATTATTATTATAATATAATTTTTTTACCCTTATTTACCGGATTTACCCTTTAACCATGGTAAATAAAATATTCACCGAAGTAATTATTCGAAATGTCTAAAAATAAAAGTTACACATTTAAAAAATTTGGACATAAAAATTCCAAATATTGAATCCATTTTTCTGAATTCAAAACATAAAAGTGGCAGAAATTAATTTAAAATTAATTCCCCCTGTCAAAACAAAAAGCGTGTTTTTAAGATATAATAACTATCAAAAGATTGACACTGGTTTATGTCCGGTTTAATTGGATATTATGTCCAATGACCAACATTGTATTAAATGGTAAAAATATATTCTAAATATACTTTATAACAACTCAAATTCATAATTTATCACTATTATTTATTTTGATTAAAAAAAGTTGCCTTTAATTAAAATTTAGTAATTTTCACTATTCATCAAAATATAAAAGTTATCTGAAAAGTACCAAAATTTTACCCTAGGCTAAATTAGATATTCCTAAACCAAAAATGAATTCCATTTTGAGATATAAAATTTATAAAATTTCAAAAATTAGGTATTACTATTCATAACAGCTAGTTTGATTGCTTGTGGTGTATTAGAACTCGAAGTTGCGTACAACACACGCTACAGTATTATTCAGAGAGAAGCATACCGTGGAATCATGGAGTGTTACAATTGAAGGGGAGTAGGGGCATAGCACCCCAGAAAATAGAGTCTGAGGGAAGGTTGATGGCGCGAGGGGGGGCATAGCAAGCCGAGGGTTTCGCCAGCGGGGGTCCGTGCGACGGCGCGAGCTAGGAGCAGGGGTGCGACGTCGGACATGGGAGGGGAGGGCGGCGTGTTGGGTAGTCGAGATGGGTTACGAGCGACGCAAGGAAGAGTTAAACAAGGGGGGTGCGGGGGTTTGTGGGAAAGAGAATAAGGGAGGAATAAGGGGCTCACCGGACTGGGTAGGGGGCGCTGAAAACAAAAAAAAGGTGAAACCCTAAACAAAGAATGAAAAATGAAAAACAAAACAAAAAAAACTAATAATAATATTAAAATTAATAATAATATTATTCTTAGACTAAACCTTTATAATAATAATAATAATAATAATAACAATAACAATAATAGCATAATGAATGTTATAACCTTAAAATGACAACGTTAATTAAAACGTTAACAATTTTAATGAATATAATTAAGGATGATAATAATAATAATTTATGTTGATAGTAATAATAATGACATTTATGAAATTAATAAAAGTGGTAACAACCTAACATAATATTAAAAATAATAGTAATTGTAGTTAATGGTAAAAATATTAATAATAATGACAAGATAAAAAAAATAATTATGTTCTTAATAATAATAATGAGATTAATAATATTAATAATTATATTAATATCCTAACACAATTAATAATAATAATAAGAATAGTAATAAAAATAATTAAAATGGTAATGTTAATATTAATAACTTAATAAAATTTATATTCCCAATGATATCAACAATAACAATAATAATATTCTCAAACAAAATATTATTATTATCATCATTAAAATAATTCATTAAATTTTACCACACTTGTTTTTATTTTATCTCCATTTTATTATTCATTGCATTGAATTTGTCTTCCTTAAACTCTGGGCAGGGTGTGCGGTGAACTAGGTAAGGTCACATAGCGACCCAGCCGAGGGCGCACGACTTTGACTGTGGTGCGTTGGATGCAGTCAGGGCCAATACATTTGTTTTTAAATAAGAACTCAATAATTTTAAGTCAGGCATCAACCCGAACTACCGGATACGCAGAAAAATAATAAAATAATTTATTTAGAGGTAATGGGTGTGACAATTCTCCCCACAATAAAGCTTTCCATCCCCAAAAATTCACAACTAAGGCTGAGACCCAAAGTAAGAAACCACACACCCTTAAGGTTCAAATAGGATCCCTATGAAAACAAGCGAAAAGAGGCAAACACATTGTTCTTAGACAAAGTGGTTTAAATAATGACCTCATGAAACCCATAAAAACAATTTCAACTATGTGTCACCCACCCCCAAGAGTTCGGACACCTATAGTTGATTAATCAAGGAAAGAAACTCTCATACCCATGGAAATCGACTTCACAAGCTCAAGCACCCCAAGCCAAATCGATCAAAAACCACACCATTTGACTGGAACAAACAAACAAGACCAAGAACGACCAAGGGACCCTCTTATCACTTAAACCAATCCATCTTTAGAGATGGAACCAAAAAGGTCAACATGGATAAGCCCGAAGGGGCTCCCCACCATTGGAAACTTATTGAGGCCCAAGATGGAAACCAACACGAGAAGGCCTTGGTGGTCTCCCCTCCATTATAAAAAAACAACACCAAATTATTCCAGAGACATTTGTGTGAGACCCATTGTGGATATCCTCACCATTAGAACTGATATAAGGTACAAAGAATTGAAAAGTTCCCTACGGTAACCAAACACCCCACCACAAGGGGTGGGGAGGGATGTGCCCAACTACCCAGGGCGTCAAAACCACGACCCAAGACAAACTAGCATCCCCACATCCCGAGATGAGCACTATTTAAATTTGAGACCACTTTACCTAACATACCCCATAAGGACTACTAAAAGCGATTACACCCGGTGGGATTAAACTGCCAGGACATTAAGGTACAAGACAACCACACTTCCTTGTAGCCACAGAAACCTCACACACTCTGACGGGTCATTCGGAATGGAACACCTACCAGAAAATTTTTAAACTATTCTGACTTTCAACACCGATGAGTGAAATAAAGTCGGGTTCCCATACACTCTCTGGGTTACTGACCATGCACCAGCTTTACACTGAGGTGTATGGTGGGATCCCTAATATTTGAAGTATCTCCTGCCTCACAGTCAGGTATGGAAGACTCCCGAACAGAGCTTCTCCTTTTGGTGTCACACACAACCACACTGTAACTGAGATAACACCAACAAACACAACACACCACGACATACAACTAGTCCCTCATGGAACATCCATCAGAACATTGGTTTAGATGATGCACATGGATCACCTCTTCACCATGACCACGAAACATAAGAAGGAAAGATGCACGACAAACACTCCCCTTTAAACAGAAAAAATTAGAGCTCCCCAAGAGGACACACTCCTTTGAATACAGGGAATCTCGAAGGATCCTACAAATTCCACCTTTTCTCTTTGAAGATAACTCATACCGAAAGACGTCACCAAACTTGACCCTCGTAGCTGATGAATTCACTACAATCCTTTCAAGAAATCAGTCAGCACCAATTATTTTGAACCGCCTACACCCTTCCTAACTGGAATTCCTTTCACCATTTCTAGGGGGAAACCATCCGATGAAACGGTGTAAAACTTCATACCTGATGACTCAGACAACTCAAAGAGACCAAAACTCATTTCAACTCCCCTCACATCTATGATCCCACTGTGAGAGGATCCGCTTAGTTGTAAAATGGAGAGGTGGGTTCAATTATATAATTCAAGATGAGATTCCACTGATCAACTGGAAGGCCGACCAATGGAGAATTTCTCGTGGTTGCACTTCAATCGCATGTTAACGCATTACGGGGGGCTTACAGCAGTTAAGAAAGGAAACCATTACCCCAGTCGAACTGGTCCAATGGACAAGACAAACCATAAGAAAACACTAAACGTGCAGGGGGAACCACCGCAAGGGATTCCTGAAGCACTTTTCAAAATAATTCTCTAACCACACACATACTCACCAACTTGCAGCTAAAAATTCAAACTCAGGACATAAATCAGTCAAAAAGGATTCTCGCTTCGAAACGCCTCTCATCCAATATTTTCAAAATACAAGGACACATCACACAACTACCGGTTATTAGAACAATAAAATTTTCCGTTAACAAAACATTTTCAAAATAAATGAAGCTGGTGGGTTGCACAAATACCAATAGTGTCTCATGGTCCCCATATGTGCATGTTTTCGTTCCACACTAGAACCCACCTCATGTCCATCCATGCACTGATCCGCTCGTTCCATTAACAATTTCTCTTTCCATATACACCCATGCATGTACATTACCATGAGAACAACATGGATTAAAACTAGACCATTCCATTTTTTTTAAAACCAAAACATTCAACCCACACTTTTCAAACATTACACATTATCTTCTTTCTAATGTACTTCATTTCCAAAAAAACAATTTCCAAGACAAAATCATATTTACCTGAAAACCAAATTTCCACGAATTCAAAAAAATAGACGAGGAATGACACAAGGGGAGAATAGTGTTGGTGGGTGACTGAGACATATGGTTGGTGGCTATATGCCGATCACACCAACACCGCAGAGTGCATTCTATGGTAGTGTCCCCAGCTCCACAATGCTTGCCAGACCCTGCGATCTCACTAGGACCACTGAACCTACTCCCTTTTCATTTCCCTAAACAATATTATTCACAAATACCAACGACTCAGACAAACCTCAACCTGCTCTGGTAACTCAAGTCCTTCCACGAGGTGTGCTGGCCAGGCACCTTGCTCGTAGCTAGAACGTCGAGTTACCACACTATTAGCTTTACCTTACCCGAATCTATCTGAAAGGAAAATGGCCCAAGAGAGAAAACCTCCATCTAATACCATTTTTTCATGAACCAGGCCAGGTCTCCATCCAACCCGACGCCTGACCCGGTCTGCAACATGTCCCGAAAGGCATTTCAGATCCCCACGGGTAGGCACAAGTGCCTGAGTATCAAGAGTAACATGTGGGAATGGTTTACCTGAAATGAGATACATATAACAATCAATATGATAGATAAAATAAAATTGAAAACAGACAATGAAACATGACATTAAACTAAATTAAAATTTAATGGTCTATAACTTGAAACGACATCCAGAATGTAATAAAAACAAAAGAAACAAGAACTCTAACTCAAACCTCCAAGAAACAAGAGAGGTGTGACATCCACAAACACCAACATGCATGAGAAGACCATCAAAAACCCAAACCACCATCAATGAGTTCAACTCTTCGACCTAGAAGACTAATGAAACAGAATCTACATAAACCCAAAGGTGAATGTAGGGTGTGATCCAAAATCCCAGTAGGACGTCAACCAATAAAAATTTTGTATTCATAATTAATAAATGACAAATACATTTTAAATTCTAATTGAAGTAAATAAGTAAATTCTTGAGCTGTTGTAAAGAAAATGGGATTAAGGAAATCAGTTTCAAATCGAAGAACTTAAATTAAATTAAATTTAAAAAACACACCCTTACTTTCTAGAATAAACAATGTGTCACACTGATGATCTTAAAGGAACCAATGAGCACTAAAATGGGAGAGATCTCGTGGGTGTTATCTATCTTGGGCCCCTAGATCATTCTGTCATGGTGGAACGTGGCTTAGAAGGCCACGACCCTCAGAAAACATGGCATAGAAGGCCATGACCCTTAGAAAATGTGGTTTAGAAGGCCACGACCCTTGGAAAACATGGCTTAGAAGACCACGACCATCAGAAAAGCATATGTTTAGTTAGTGTTCCAATCGCCAGTCCTGCAAGTGTAACCAGGTCGAGTCACCTCTGAAACACTAGCCTACTAGTCTAGTCCACCCTCCTAGCTACCCAGGATTCTCGGTTTGTGCTCAATCAAGTTTCAAGTTCATGCCACATGTCACACTAATTAATTAAATCCAAACAAGATATTTACACGTACAAAATCACAATTTCACACCCAAACCCGTTTTTAAAACCATACACACAAAAAAATCTTATCAGAACATAATCTTCATGGGTTACATACTCAACTAAACAATATGGAACATTTAAAAGACACTCACCACTAAACGAACCACCACTTACCCACATAAATACCATTTTAAAATAAGGTGCACACTAAAACAATTTTCAAAAACATTTCACACAATTTTCATAACTACGTAAACCATAAAAAAATTATAAAGTAATAGTAAATGGGTGTGACATGGCTTTGCACAAACTAATGTAACCATTTATAAACTCAAACACATTCACACATCACATGCACTCAAATAAAATTTTAATGTGTGACCTGCACCACCCAAATAATTGGATGGAAAACCTTACACCATATGATAAACACAATTGCATAAACCAGATAAATTAATGGGCTTGAAATAAAAGCTTATAAAATAATTTAGAAGAAATCACTTGGCGTTAACCAATAAACCCTCACAAACCCCTCTTTTATGACTAAACGCATCCAACATCATGTCAAAAACACAATTTTACCTCTTTCACCAATTAATAAACTAAATGAATAATTTTAATAAAATCACTGACAACTAATTAGAAAAAATTTCACAACAAAAAACACCCACGTAACATAAACATGGTAATGAAAAATTTCAACACGAATCAAACTTCAATGAAAACCCACTTCGCACTACACCAAATAAATAAATAACATGTTAAACAAATTAAAGTTGAAAATAAATTCATCAAATTATAACTTAAATGGGGAACCAACTACCTCGACGTCAAGACCAGAAAATTGATGTGAAATATTCAAATTATAGTGTGAAACATCAATCACGCACCGTTTGCACCGCAAAGAACCTAGCGAAAAATCAAACACATGAATTCAAACACCATAACATGAAATCAAATCCCCAAAATCAGAACTCATACCCACTAAAAAACAAAAACAAAATGCAAAGAAGAGGAAGAGACACTTATCAAGAGGGGGGGGGGGGTGCGCGGAAGGTGAGAGAGGGTCCAATTGGGGAGCCGGAAGGAAGGAGGGGTGCGCGTGGACCAGGTGTTCCAGGGGGTTGCGCTTTGAGCTGGCCATAGGGAGTAGGGGGTTCCAATGAGGTTCCGAGTAGGAAGCAGGAGGGGTGTCATCCTGGGAGGGTGTTGTGCACCAAGTGGGAGGCCGGACGGTGGAGCTGAAGGGGAGCAGGGGCATAGCGCACTGGATGGAAAAGTCAGAGGGAAGGGCGATTGAGAAAGGGGGTGTAGCAAGCCGAGGGTTTCGCCGACGGGGGTCCGTCTGGCGGCACGAGCTGGGAGAAGGGGTGCAGCGTCGGACATAGCAGGGGAGGGCGGTGAGCTGGGTAGTCGGGAGGGGTTACGGTCGACACGATGAAGAGGTAAACAGGGGGGGTGTGGGGGTCCCTGGGAAAGAGAAGAAGGGGGGAAGAAGGGGCTCGTTGGGATGGGTAGGTGACGACGAAAAAAAAGGCGAAACCCTAAACAATGAATAAAAAATGATAAAATAAAATAAAAAAACAAAACTAATAATAATATTAACATTAATAATATTATTATTCTTAACCTAAACCTTAAAAATAATAAGATGAATAAGAATAATAATAACAATAACAACGTAATGAAAGTTATATACTTAAAATGATAATGTTAATTAAAATGTTAACAATTTTAATGAGAATAATTAAGGATGATGATAATAATAATTTATGTTGATAGTAATAATAATGACATTTATGATATTAATAAAAGTGGTAACAACCTAACATAATATTAAAAATAATAATAATCATAGTTAATGGTAATAATATTAATAATAATGACATGTTTAAAAAAATAATTATGTTCTTAATAATAATAATGGGATTAATAATATTAATAATTATATTAATATCATAAAAAATTAAAAATATTAATAATAGTAATAATAATAATTAAAATGGTAATGATAATATTAATAACTTAATAAAATTTATATTTCCAATTCTATCAATAATTACAATAATAATATTCTCAAAAAAATATTATTATTATCATCATTAAAATAATTCATTAAATTTTACCACACTTGTTTTTATTTTATCTCCATTTTATTATTCATTTCATTATTCATTTCATTGCATTTATCTTCCTTAAACGTTGGGAAGGGCGTGTGGTGAACCGGGAAAGGTCACATGGCGACCCAAGCGAGGTCGCGCGGCTTCCACCGCGGTGCGCTAAATGCATTCAGGACCAATACAAGTGTTTTAAAATAAGAACTTAAAAATTTAAGTCCGGCTTCAACCTGAACTACTAGATATGCAGAAAAATAATAAAATAATTTATTTAAAGGCGATGAGTGTGACAATTATCCCCACCATAAAGCTTTCCATCCCTAAAAAGCCACAACTAATGCTAAGACCTAAAGTAAGAAACCACGCCCCCTTAAGGTTCAAAGTGGATCCCTATGAAAACAAGCAAAAAGAGGCAAACACATCGTGTTGAAAGAATGTGATTTAAATGATGACCTCATGAAACCCATAAAAAGACATTCCACTATGTGTCACCCGCCCCCAAGAGTTAGGACACCTCCTGTTGATTAATCAAGGAAAGAAACTCTTGTACCCACAGAAACCAACCTCACCAGCTGAAACACCCCAAGAAACATTGAACAAAAACCACACCATTTGACTGAAAAAAAAACCAAGTCCAAGAACGACCAAGGGACCCTAGTATCACATACACCATTCCATCTTTAGAGATGGAACCACAAAGGCCAACATAGAGAAGCACGAAGGGGATCCTCACCATTAGAAACATATTAAGGCCCAACACGGAAACCAACACGAGAAGGCCAAGGCAGGATCCACACCATTATAAAAGAACAACATCGACTTATTCCAGAGACATTTGTGTGAGACCCATCATGGATCTCCCCACCATTAGAACTAATAAGAGGTAAAAAAAATTGAAAAGTTTTTGACGGTGACCAAACACCCCACCACAAGGGGAGGTGAGGGACGTGCCCAACAACTCGGGATGTCAAAACCACGAACAAAGACAAACCAACATCCCCAAATCCCTAGTTGAGAACTATTTAAGATTGAGACCATTTTACCCAACAAACCCCATAAGGACTATTAAACTGATACACCTAATGGGATTCAACCACCAGGACTTAAAGTATGAGAAAACCACGCTTCCATGTTTCTACAGAAACCTCATGCACCCATACGAGTCATTTAGAATGGGAGAACTACAGGAAACGTTTTAAACTATTCCGACTTTCAACACCTATGAGTGAAATAAAGTCGGGTTCCTATACACTCTCGGGGTTCCTGACCGCACGCCATCTTCACTCTGAAGCCTATGGATATAGCCATGATATTTGAAGCATCTCATACCTCATAGTCAAGAATGGAAGGCTCCCGAACGGAGCTTATCCTTTTGGTGTCACACGAAACCACACCGTAATTGAGACAACACCAACAAACACAACACACCACGACATACAATTACTCCCTCATGGAACATCCACTAGGACATAGGTTTAGATGATGCACATGCATAACCTCTTCACCTTAACCATGAAACATAAGAAGGAAGGATGCACAAAAAACACTCCCCTTTGAACAGAAAAAATTAGAGCTCCCCGAGAGGACACACTCATTTGAATACAGGGATTCTCGAAGGATCCTACAAATTCAACCTTTTCTCTTCAAAGAGAACTCATATCGCAAGACGCCACCAAACATGACCCTCGTAGCTGATGAATGCACTAAAAGCCTTTCAAGACATCAGTCAGCCCCAATTATTTTGAACTGCCTTCACCCTTCCTCACTAGAATTCCTTTCACCATTTGTGGGGGGAAAACTTTTGATGTAACGGTGTCAAACTTCATACCTGACGACTCAAACAACTCAAAGAGACCAAAACTCCCTTCAAATCCCCTCACATATATCATCCTGTTGTGAGAGGATTCGCATATTTGTAAATAGGGATGGTGGGTTCAATTTTATAATTCAAGAAGATATTCCTCTGATCAACTGGAGGGCAGACCAATGGTGAATCTCCCGTGGTTTCACATCAATCACATGTAAATGCGTTATGGGGGGCAAACACTAGTTAAGAAAGGAAACCATGAAACCAGTAAAACTAGTCCAATGGCCAAGACATACCATAAGTAACACTAAACGTGCAGGGGGAACCATTGCAATGGCTTCCTGAAGCACTTCTCAAAAGAATTCACTAACCACACACCTACACACCAACCTATAGTTAAAAATTCAAACTCAGGACATAAATCATGCAAAAGGGATTCTCGGCTCAAAACTCCTCTCATCCAATATTTTCAGAATACAAGGACACATAACACAACTATCAGTTATTAGATCCATCAAATTTTCCTTTAACAAAACATTTTGAAAATAAATAAAGATGATGGGTTTCACAAATACCAATAGTGTCCCATGGTCCCCACATGTGCATGTTCTCATGCCACACCGTCATCCACCTCATGTACATCCAGGAACCGATCCGCTTGTGCCATTAACCATTTCTCTTTCCATATACACCCATGCATGTGCTATTCGATGAGAACACCAAGGATTAAAATCAGGCTATTCCATTTTTGGAAAACCAAAACATTCAACCCACACTTCTCAAACATTACACATCATCTTCTTTTTAAAGTGCTTCATTTCAAAAAAAAATCCAAGACCAAATCATATTTACTTGAAAACCAAATTTCCACGAATTCAAAACAAAGAGACGAGGAACAATGCAAGGGGAGACTAGTGTCGGCGGGTGACTAAGACATATGGTTGGAGGCTATATGACAATAACACAAACGTTGCAGAGAGAATTCAATGGTAGTGTCCCTAGCTCCAAACGGCTTTCCAGACCCTGCGAGCTCACTGGGACCACTAACCCTACTCCCTTTTCATTTCCCCTAAACAATATTATTCATGATGACCAACGTCTCAGACAAACCTCAACATGCTCTGGAAACTCGAGTCCCGCCACGAGGTGTGCTATCCAGGCACCTTGCTCGTAGTTAGAACATCGAGTTCCGACACTATTAACTTTGGTTTACCTGACTCTATCCCAAAGGGACACGACCCAAGAGAGAAAACCTCCCTCTGATACTATTTTTTCACGAACCAGGCCAGGTCGCCATCCGACCTGACGCCCGACCCGGTCTGCGTCATGGCCTGAATGGCGTTCCAGATCCCCATGGGCAGGAACAAGTGTCCGGGTATCAATAGTAACATGTGGGAATAGTTTACCAGAAATAAGATACATAAAACAATAAACATGATAGATAAACTAAAACTAAAAATAGACAACCAAACAAGACATTAAACTAAAATCAAATTTAATGGTCTACAACTTGAAACGACATCCAGAATGTAACGACAACAAAAGAAACTCTAACTCTAACTCAAATATCCAAGAAATAAGAAAGGTGTGACATCCACAAGCCACAAACACCAACTTGCATGAGAAGACCATCAACAACCCGAACAACCATCACATAGTTCAACGCTTCGACCTGGAAGACAGGAGAAACAGAATGTACATACACCAAAAGGTGTATGTAGGGAGTGAGACAAATTCCCAGTAGGAAATCACCCAATTAAAAGGTTCCATTCATAATTATTAAATGAAAAATAAATTTGCAATTTTAATTGAAGAAAAGAAGTAAATTCTTGAACAGTTTTAAATAAAATGGTATTAAGGAAAGCAGTTTCAAATCGAAGAACTTAAATTAAATTAAATTAAAAAAAACACACAACCTTAATTTTTAGAATAACCAATGTGTCACACCGATGAGCGTAAAGTAACTAACGAGCACTAAAATGGGAGAGGCCTCGTGGGTGTTAGCTAGCTTGGGCCCCTAGATCTTTGTGTCTTGGTGAAACGTGGCTTAGAATGCCACGACCCTCAGAAAACGTGTCTTAGAAGTCCCTGAACCTCAGAAAACATGGCTTTGATGACCACGACCATGAGAAAAGAATATGTTTAGTCAGTGTTGAAATCGTCAGTCTTGCCAGTGAAACCAAGTCGAGTCACCTCCAGAACACTAACCCACTAGTCTAGTCCACCCCCTAGCTACCCAGGCTTCCCGGTTTGTGCTCAAACAAGTTTCAAGTTCATGTCGCATGTCACACTTATGAATAAAATCCAAACAGTGTATTTATGCATGCAAAATCACAATTTCACACCCAAAACCTCTTTTAAAACCATACACACACCAAAATCTTATCAAAAAATAATCTTCATGGGTTACATTATCAACTAAACAATATGGACAATTTAAAAGATACTCACCACTAAACGAACCACCACTTACCCACGTAAACACCATTTTAAAAAAAGGTGAAGAATAAAAAAAATAAAACACATATCACACCATTTTCATAACTATGTAAAGCATAAAAAAATATAAAGTAATAGTAAATGGGTGTGAAATGGCTTTTCACAAACTAATATAACCATTTATAAACTCAAAAACATTCACACTTCACACACACTCAAATAAAATTTTAAAGTGTGACATGCACCACCCAAATAATTTTATGGAAAACATTAAACCATATGAAAAACACAATTGCATAAACCACATAATTTAATGGGCCTAAAATAAAAGCTTATAAAACAATTTAGAATAAATTTCTTGGCGTTAACCACTAAACCCACACAAACCCCTCTTTTATGACTAAACACGCCGAACTTCATGTCAAAAACATAATTTTAACTTCTTACACTAATTAATAAACTAACAACACAATTTAAAAAAAATCACAAACAACTAATTAAATAAAAGTTCACAACAGAAAACACACGCATAACATAAACAAGGTACTAAACAATTTCAACACGAATCAAACTTTAATGAAAACCCACTTCGCACTAAAAAAAATAATTAAAAAACATGTTAAAAAAATTAAACATGCAAATAAATTCATAAAATTATAGCTTAAATGGGGAACCACCTACCTTGACATCAAGCCCAAAAAATTGATGTGAAATCTTCAAATTCTAGCGTGGAACGTCAATCGCGTGCCGTTTGCACCGCAAGTAACCTAGTGTGAACTCAAAAACTTGAATTTGAACCCAAAAACATAAAATTAAAGCCCCAATATCAGAACTCATACCCACTGAAAAAAAAAAAGAAAACAAAACGCAAAGAAGAAGAAGAAGAACTTATCAAGAGGGGGGTGGCGCACACGGAAGGTGAGTGACGCGTCAATTGGGGAGCTGGAAGGGAGGATGGGTGCTCACAGACCAGGGGTTCTAGGGGGTTGCTCTTTGAGCTGGACAAGGGGAGCAGGGGGTTCCAGTGGGGTTTCGAGCAGAAAGCAGGAGGGGTGTCAGCTGGGGAGGGTTTTGCGCACCAAGTGGGAGGCCAGACGGTGGAGCTGAAGGGGAGAAGGGGCATAGTGCGCTGGATGGTAGAGTCGGAGGGAAGGGCGGAAGCACGAGGGGGCGGCGGAGCAAGCCGAGGGTTGCACCGGCGGGGGTTTGTGCGGCGGCACGATCTGGGAGAAGGGGTGTGGCGCCAGGCATGGGAGGTGAGGGTGGCAAGCTGGGTAGTCGGGAGGGGTTACAGGTGACGTGGGGAAGAGGTAAACAAGGGGGGGGGGTGACAGTTCTTGGGAAAGAGTAGAAGGGGGGAAGAAGGGGCTCGTCGGGCTTGGTAGGGGGCACTGAAAACAAAAACAAAAGCGAAACCCTAAACAAAGAACGAAAAATGATAAAATAAAAAAAACACAAAACTAATAATAATATTAACATTAATAATAATATTATTCTTAAACTAAACGTTAAAAATACTAATAAGAATAATAACAATAACACAAATAATAGCTTAATAAAAGTTATATACTTAAAATGATAACGTTAATTAAAATGATAACAATTTTAATAAAAATAATTAAGGATGATGGTAATAATAATTTATGGTTATAGTAATAATAATGACATTTATGACATTACTAAAAGTGGTAACAACCTAACATAATTTTAACAATAATAGTAATCATAGTTAATGGTAATAATATTAATAATAAGGACAGGATTAAAAAAAATAATTATGTTCTTAATAGTAATAAAGAGATTAATAATATTAATAATTATATTAATATCCTAACACAAGTAATAATAATAATAATAGTCATAAAAATAATTAAAATAGAAATGATAATTTTAATAACTTAATAAAATTTATATTCCCAACGCTATCAATAATAACAATAATAATATTATCAAAATATTATTATTATTATCATCCTTAAAATAATTTGTTAAATTTTACCAAACTTGTTTTTATTTTATCTCCATTTTATTATTCGTTCCATTGCATTTATATTCCTTAAACGCCTGGCAGGGCGTGCGGTGAACCGGCCAAGGTTGCAAGGCGAACCAGGAAAGGCCGTGCGCCATCGACCGTGATGCGTTGAATGCAGTCCGAACCAATACATGTGTTTTTAAATAAGAACTCGAAAATTTTTAGTCAAGCATCAACCAGAACTACCCAATACGCAGAAAATTAATAAAATAATTTATTTAAAGATGATGGGTGTGACATTCGCATTAGATAAACTGGCATAGATATACATCATAGAAGTGTTAAGAAAGCATGGTGTACCAATATTGATTATATTTGATCAAGATCGAAGATTGACCTTTATGATCTGGAAGAGTCTCCAACACACTCTGAATACTGATTTGAACATCAATATGGCTTATCATCCTCAAACTAATGTCCAATCTAAGTAGACTATCCAAACACTAGAGGAAATGTTGAGAGGATTCTCAATGGGCTTCAAAGGAGGATGAGATCAACATCTTCCACTAGTTGAGTTCTCTTACAACAACATTTTCCACTAAAGAATCCAAATGGATCCTTATGGTTCCCTTAATAGGAAGAGGTAGAGAACACCGACATGCTGATATGGAGTTGACAGTGAAAACTTATAGGTCCAGAAATGGTCTAAAAATGGTGGAGAACGTTAAAACCATCCAGTAGCACATCAAAGCTGCTCAGAGTCGATAAAATAGCTATACTAAAAACTGCGAATGAGTCCTAGAGTTTGATGTTGGAGTTATTTTTTTCCTATACATATCTCCAGGAAAGAGAGTGATGAGATTTGGGAAAAATGGAAAGCTTATTCCAAGGTACATCATCCATTTTGAGATCCTTGATCACATCGGAGCAGTGGCCTATCGACTAGCACTCCCACCGAACATGTCTCAAGTACACTATGTTTTCCGTGTATCACTCATGAGGAATTACATAACTAACCCAACACATGAATTTAATCTACAGGTGGTACCATTTTAGAATGGTTGTTCCTATGAGGAGAAGTCATTGAACATTTTAGATCAAAGGTAAAAAGTTCTATGAAATAAGATAATTCCCCTCATCAAAGTGTTCTGGAGAAACCACAAGTTTGAAGAAGCAACATGGGAACTAGAGGAAGTGATGAGGCATAGTTACCCTCATCTATTTTAGCGTGGGAAAAGGAAATTTCGAAGTCGAAATTTCTTAAGGGGGATGTTTATAATAACCTAATCATTTATGAAAAAAATTCCATTTCTTTTAACGTCTTTTGAATATAGAAAACATAGGCACTATATTAATTATAATTATTGGTTTTAAATGACCATTAAGTATCATTACAGTTGATAACTCAGTCGTTGAATAGTGATCACACAACTAATATAAATATAAGGTTTAAAAGAATCCTATACACACAGAAAAAAGAAATGATGGTATCATCCAACAAACTCAGACCATACAAAGCTCATTTTTTGGAGCTTGGAATGGAGGGAGAATCACTGGTCTTTACACTTGACCAAGCCCAATCTGAGCTTCAACATGTTATGGTTGAATGGAATCGCCTATGGGAGAAGTCAAGTGAATACAGATTACCACCTGAGCGATGTTATCCGAGCCACCCCAAGAGTCTATCACCATTGAACACCTTACCCTTAGGTCTTATGTGGGTGTTATAAGGGGTTATGTAACAAGGTATTAGTTACTTATTGTGTAATCTTTTTCGATAAATAAAAGTCTAATTCCATCAATTACTTTATGAGAATAGTCATTGTTAAAAAAATGATGATTTTGATAAATTGATTTTTTTGGGTAAAAATGGTGCTTTTGAGAAATATTAAAATTATTATATTAAACTATGGTTTTTATTAATAATATTATCAAAAAATTCTTATAAATTATGATTATATCAGTTCCTTATCGTAATGGATTATGTAATCTGTTTGATAAGAGTTATATTTTTATACTATAGAACAGAAAGTGTATTTTTAAAAAATTTATTTTAAGTAATTAATGAATTTATGAAATAAATAATATTTTAGTAAATTATTATTATCAAATTATTTTTATAAATAATAAATGAGTGTATAGTTTTTATGAAGTCAAATGTAATTTTTATTGAGGTATGGAGATAGTTTTTTTCAAAACCATTCAATTTTAAATAAATATATTTTATCATTTCAAAAGTGAATGTACACATGTTTATAAATTTATTTAGATAAAATGAATATTAATTTTTGAATAAGAAGGTCGAAATTATCCAACAGGGAATTTTTCATAATTTTTTGATAGTCTAATTTTTGGGTAAAAATTAAATAATATATAAATATATAGTGTGTTTTACGAAAACATAATGACCAAATAGTGATGTAATAAATACCATAAAAAGGATATTAGACCAAATCTAGGTTTTAGATTTAAAATAATTTGATTTTAGATTTATTTTAATTATTTTATAACGCTTTAACGAGTCCTCCAAAATGTATAACATATTTTATGATTTTGTGTTCATTTTTTTAATAATGTGACTCACCTCCACATAAGAATGGATAATATTTTAATATCACCGGTCCATGGAAATATAAAATAATTTTATCCACTCCTATTTGGAAAAAAACCATGGTAAAAAACCTTGGTAAGGTTTGTGGTTTTGAATATTTAATTATATAGATTGGAAAACATATGTTTCTAAAATATTAAAGAATTCCCCTATCATTTCCTATATTAGCCCACACAAGATCTCACTTATCTTCACTCAAAATATTTTAGTATCCTCCCTACTCTGTTTTCTCATCTCCAGAACCCCCCAAAGGTGCCCAAAGATCTCAAGAATCACCTCTTCATGCTTTTAAAGTCACATCCTCAAGTAAGGTTTTCCTTCCTGTCTCATTTTTATCCAAGTTTCCTTATATTGTTACACCCTTTCATTTTCAATTATCAATGATGGGGAATGTTTTTTGACCTCCCCCATACTTTAATTATTATTATTTTAATGATTAGAGACCCCTTTCTCTCTCATTAATCTCTCCCATATACACCTGTTACCATGCCAAAATTTCGTAAGAGTTATTTTATCCCTCCTCCTTATTCCTTTTTTTATTAAGTTATGCCTTCTATTTAAAAATTACTCAATTTGAAACATGTATTTATATGATACCCTTACTTCCCATTTCATGTATAAATGATTAGATACCTCTTTACCTCTCATCAAACAATTTTATGAATCCCCATGTGATGTCGTTATGCTGGTGAAATTGCACCGCGATTTTCAATGCCCAAAACATCGTGTAGGGAATATCATGCCCAATTCTCTACCAAGGGTATTCACCTTTATAAACATATACATATTAATTATATACTTTAATATATTTATTCCACATTCCATTATCATAGAATAAATAATTAATTTTAATGAATCCATGTTATATGATCTATGTGGAAAACTTAAGAACGAGATTAAAATGTTCATGAATGGTGTGCCATAATAGCACTCCAATGGATTAGATAATTTTTATTATCATGATATGTCATGTTGGGATTGGGTATTACCTGATTTCTTTATAGGAAATTTTTTTTATGATATTAGGAAATGGGTTTACCTTATTCCTTTTTGTTAATGATGTAGTGTTTTATGTTGTTTCCACATTTCCATGTTATGATGATGATGCTATATCATGTCTTTATGTTCATGTTTCTCTTATGCTCTATTGATATGTCTATTTCCTAATATGTATTGTATTCATCATGTTATACCTTATTTACTCCCTTACTGGGATTTATAGCTCACCATTTTATTATGTATGTCCTCAGGTTATCCCATGAAATGCTATGTACGAAGGAATGTTGTGTTCATGTAAAAGAAGTTTTCAATAAAGATGTTGTATTTTAAGTCTTAAGTTGTCATGTAATGTTACTAATCCACAAATACACTACACCTCTCGATCTTCTAGGTTATATTACGTGCAAGTTTATGTAATAAATCATGTCTAAATATCAAATAAAGATCAGGGTTAGTATACCTCTCTTAGAACATTATATGCTAATGAATGAACTAAAGAGATATGTGCTTTAACTAACACATCAGGGGCTATATCTTGGTATTCAGTAGTGGTATTTCTAGTATTAGTTATAATAAAAATAGGTTTCTTAATACCATAAAGGGCATAAATTAAGCTGTACTAAACCAAAAAGGCATTCATACTAATTGGAAAAATACTAAATACATTATCTCTATAAAATAATTCTATTTTGAATATAGTTATTAACATGTTTACCCAAAGAGTAGATTCTGGTTCTTTCAGACAACATTAAGAGTACACCCCCCTCAACTGACCATTATCTAGGTTAAACTATTATTATCCAAATAGAATAAAAATACTATTAAATATAGAAGTTAAATTGGATTCAAACAATAATAGTAAATAGATAGTGGTGATGTTAGAAGTGATTAAAATGAGAAAATTAAAATAGACACCAGAACTGAAAAATAAGAAATATGGATCAAAATTGATAGTAGTGAAGAATAAAAAAGGTCAGGATACCAAACTATGATAGGAAAGGGTGAATCAAATGGAATCAAAACACCAAAACTAGAAATGGTTAAAGTGGTTAGTTTTCTTTTTGATGTCAAATATGACCGAACAATTAAAAAAGAATAAAAAATGAATTAAAACGATGAAAGATAAAGAAAAAAGGTATTTATCAAGCATCGATCCCATCGGGACCTACATCCATGGAAATAACACCACTCATATGAATGAATTTTATTAAAATCATATCAAAAATAGATTTACAGTGTATAGGAATAAATAAATATCAACATAAGAATAAGGATACAACTACAGTAATTGTGAATCATGAAACAATTAGGCCATAATTAACATACAGTGTTAGGTGATAAAAGTCACAGTTGTCCGAATCTATTTATGAATTCACCTGAGTACTGTTCTATAATATTCAAGCCCATTGAATATCTAGATGATCACAAGAGGTAACTCCTAATAATAGTTCATCTTCACTTAGGTACTTGGATGGGTGTAAAAACACTATCATCAATGCTCCACCAAGATCAATACACTAGCAGTGTACCATAGAGATCAGCTGGCATGAAGATTCACCAAAAATGAATCAAAGACACCAATTTAGGGTTTTAGAACTAGAAATTATAGATAGGGAGAAACAAATTCTCTATACAAAACCCGAATTAACCTCAAAGCGATAGAGGCATAGGGACTCATCAATTCACTATAAAACCACCTGCAGCGCACAAAAACACATCAAACCATAAATCACCACACATAACGGCTAAATAGAAACCCAACATAAGTAATTATTCATTGATATAGATGGATATAAATGGTCAAATGGGGGATTCAATGTTTCAAAAAATAGGAAATATCCCAAGAGAATTGACAAGGTGTCACATGATGTGTCGACAATAATTCTAACCCAAGGCTAGGGACCAAATATAAGTCCCACGTACAACATAGAGGCCCAACACATATAGAGGATACCAGCAAGGTAAACTTGAGGAAAATAAAATATATAAAAAAATCATGCATGAGAGTAATTCAGAATAAATAGTAAAATAATCATTAAAGTATTTCAAATGAAAAAATTAGAATAAATACCATAATTCATAGTTTGATTTCGATGTCAGCAACTATGATCATAATACCCTATGTAGTTTGCAGTGTTCCTATGAAGATGTGGTTCATTTAACATTAAATAGATCCTAAATATGAAAAAAATACAAAAATATCATATAGATATAAGATTATGAATGTGGAAGTTTGTTTTATTGGGCTGTGAGTATTTAGGTTTCATGAATTTATTTAGTTCAAGTTGAAGTTTCTTCTTCCACTATGTGTATATATTCCGCACAATGTGTCAAACATTCTAATCTAGAGCATCGATCCTCATCAATATTGTAGTACAACATCCATTCTTGCTTAGTTTATCCCATGAGTGCAGCACCCATTGCACCTTCCATCACCTTTATGTGGAATTTTTCAAATTTTACAATTTTAAGAAGATATTTTTCTTTATGGAACATTTTCATGAAGTGTTTCATTCGTGTAAGAATTCACGTTTACACAAGCAGATACTGAGCTCAAAATGTCCACGACATGCAACTGTTTCACTAAGTTTTTTATGTGTCCTTATGGGATTCATGTATGAAAACCCTAGGATCATTGGAAGACTTCCTAAATTACCATGTATCATGTTATCCCAACAAGTTTCATCTTTTTTGACATATCCAACATAAAGAGATCCAACATTGAGTTTCTGCTCGGTTGGATTTCCCTTCTTATACATAGGAATTCTATATAATAATCATAGTTATCTCTTTATTCTAATCCACATTAGGACCCTTACTACATCACCCAATGCCGATCTGCTCTATACTTGATCCTCAATTTCCTCATATAAGGAAATATTCATTTTTTTTCTACATTGAAAACAATTTTTTGATTTTTTATTTTATTTTCCCACTAAATTGGAATAGATGTATTGTATTCCATTATAGCATAAAACCATTAGAAATTACAAAAAATTTCCAATTTTTATGATAAAAATACCATGAATTTATGTATTAAATTTAATTCAAATAATGTTATAAAAAATATTAATCAAACTCTCTCATACATAAACTTGTGTTAATCCATTAGAAAAATCACCACATCACACAAAGAATCCATCTATGAATAAGGGAATCATTCAAGTAATCATTTTAGTGAATTAAATTTTTCATAGATAGATATTATATATAAGTAGAATAATATTCTTTACATAACATGTAACACCTCAAGATTTCATAGTATGTTATTTCTTTAATGTAACTCAATAGCTTGCATTACACGCAACACCGAGTTCGAGCACACCACTACTTACTCAACGAGCCATTCAAAAAGTAGTCATGAATACTGTTAAACACATTTTTATTTTTATTTTTATCCTATATAATTTTAACAATGAACTTTTGTGTTTCCTAGACATAATATAAGGACAAATTCAATTTTTCAGATAAATGAAGTATTTTCCAAAAAATGATGTTTTTTGGCCTTTTAATGGTGAACCCTTTTTAAATAAAATATTTTTCACTTTTATATATTCAATTTAGTTAAATTAAATTATACTTTAGAATCATGACATAAAAATTTATTTTGGATAAATTTTTGGTACTTTTCTGATAACTTTAATATTTTGATGAATAATGAAAAATACTAAATTTTAATTGAAGACAACTTTTTTAATCGAAATAATTTATAGTGTTAAATTATCAATTTGAGTGATTTTAAAGTAAATTTAGATTATATTTTTATCACCTAATATAATTTAGGTCATTATAAGAAATTTCACGTTTAAATTGGACATAAACACAAGTCAATCTTTTGAAGGTTTTTACTTTTTAAAAACCCACCTTTTGGTTTCGACAATGGGTATATAGTTTAAAACAATTAATGCTACTTATATGTTTTTAATTCGGTAAAATAGACTTCATTTTTGGATTTCGAATATCAAAATTAGCTTATAGTGAATTTTTAGTATTTTTCTGAAAACATTCAATTTTGGATGAATAGTGAAAAACACTATGTTATTGTTTAAAACCGACTTTTATTTAAATAATTATTAGATTAATTTAAATTTATTATAAAGTCAAAACAGACATATAATACCTATATTAGTTCAATTAAACTTATTGGAGTCATTTTATAATAGGATTAGGTATTTAAAATTTTATTGAACTTATTAATGTCTTTTACCCACCTTCTAGGCACATTTGCAAATTTGCATAAAACATAATTTTACTACTTCTGTGAATTGAATTTCAAAAATACAAGAGACATGATTTAAATCATTAAGTAAAATGTGGTTCAATAGGATGAAAATAATTTTTGGTAAATAGTAACTTTTGATTTTTATTTACCACGGTTAAAAGTAAATACGGTAATTAAAGGTAAAAATGATATTATAATTGCCCTAACAAATTTCATAATTCTATTGGATAAGTGTATTTTGACCAAAATAAACCTTAGTAATAAAATATTATCCTCTTTGGTCCACTTGTATTAGATTAGGAAATTTATTATTATTTTATTTAAAGAAGAGTTAAAAGTGTTAAATTTAAATTTTAATAGCTAATACATTTTTAATATAGGGTTAAACATAAGATAAATTCAACTATAAATATTAATTAGAAATATAAAACAATTACTACATCATTGTAATCTATTTATAATTTTCTGACTTTACATATTTATATTTATTTAGACACAATGATAATTCAATAATTACTTTATTAATAAAGGATTCAAATAATTGATGTTATAAATATCAAAATAAATGTAAATTGAGACTTATGATGACGTCAAAATATTTTCTAGGTGAATATGAAGTGTTAGGGTGGATTTTATATATTGGTTTCAAGGTAATCAACTTGTTACGAGACAATTACTAAATAGTGTCAAAATTGACATAAATGAGTATTTAAAACAAATACTATATTATTAAATGATATAATATTCATAAAAATATATTTTTTGGCCAAAGGACATACATAATGATAAATAAGTAATTAATGAACCACTTGGAGTTTTCTTGGAATTTTATTGTATGTTTATTAACCATGTAATGTAAAAATACAAGAAGACATTGTAAAAGTTAAATTATTTAACTAAGAGTTAAACAAAAAAGATAAGGTTAATATGGTGTCTTGAACTTGTCTAAAACCTATTGGTTGAGAGGATTTCGACCCATCCCCACCTTATCCTAAAAATAAATCTATTTGGAGCTATTAGAAACCGAAAATGGTTTTATAATAAATTAATATTTCTAGCTTTTCCAAAAGTGCCCCTCACCTCTCTTATAAAAGGGTACTTCCCCCTCTCTTAAATTCGCATCCCCAAAGCCATTTGGATCAGACAAACCCCGCTCCAATATCCTCCTAACTACATTCAATTCATCCTAGAGTCCTTACATGGATCAGAAATCCAACCTAAGGAGACCTTTTCATCTAATCAAAAGGAAGTAACCAAACAAGAGGTAATTCTTTCACCACCTATTTCAAAGATATTTTCTTCTTCCACATCCTCTTTATTTGTTGTTTCCATACCAAAATAAAAACTCCAGTACCTTCTACATACTGTAATTTTATTATAAGTATTGTACACCAATATTCATTATTCTATCCATTCTATTAATGGCAAAGTAACCATACGTGCATATGTACAGCTTACCGTCTCCACGTCGTTTGTTATTCAACCCTTCATTAATTGGATGGGTATAATAATGAATTTAATTGATGTAAATAATAAATATTACTTTTTAATGATTATTTATATATAATATAACATCAAGTTATATATAAATTCACCATCAATAAAATGATATTGTCGCTCGTGTGTACGTACGGCTTACCATCTCCAAAACGGGATGAGATTCATCTTCAATGATCACCATTCAAGAGTTTTTATAAATATATATATTGATTAAGTATGAGATATATGAAATAATATTTCCACTCGAATAATATATATTTATGTAGATGAATATATGTCTTTTACTTACTTCCATACTATATGATAAGAAAACAGAAACAACGTTCATGCGTACGTACAGACTACCATCTATGTGAATGGTGTTTCAATTTCATATATCTATCTATTATACATATTTATATTCTGGAAGTATGTAAATCATGATCTAACTGATACAATCATGAGTAACATGTTAAAACACATACGATAATGAAAGGGATTATTACCCAAAATGTTACTTTAACTTGGAGACTATTATTAAATGGGTAGTATAATGTCTTAAATGAATCATATATGATATCATAAATATTAATATGGCCCATTTATAATTTAATAACATAATATGGTTATTATATAGGAGGTGAAATATACCCTTGACTAATGGAGAGAACATGGTAATGGTTAATTCCTAAATATCATTATTATTCTGGATTGTTTATTAGTATGTATTTACTAGGAAAGTTTTATCATCCATGTCCATGATTCATTAAAATGTATTCAAAACGAATAATTTATTGTTTTGGGTAAGGGACTCTTTAGTTAGATCAACATTTTAAATGTCTTAATGAGTTATTTCTCTAAAAAAATTTAATTATTGTCTATATTTTGAAAATGATTTTAAGGATTTATTTATATGGGCATGATTGTTTTAAAATGTTAATTCCTTTCAAAATTTGCAAAGTGGTATGAGGCACTTTGATTCAAAATATCTTTTAAATGACTTCCTTTATAAACTTGTGACTTTTAAATGATTTCACAAAAAATGATATTTCTCCCAAAGAGTTTTACTGATCATTGTCAACTATATCAACATCCAATACTGGATATTATTCTTGATTGAGCTTGATTTATTATAATACAACCTTACATATTGTATTAAATGAGTTTGTTGCGTTTTGCGATGGTGGATGCGGGTGTTGAGATGATGGCGATGCTGTGTGATGATGGAGATGACCTGTAAGAGGATATGTGCAGTACACTCTCATGGATCACGAGATTTTAAGGATTTTCTATGATATGGTCTCTCTTTTAAATTCTGCAACAGATGGCGTGATGAGGGTTTTGGCGTGGTGATGCCAGTTCTGGTTGAATGTTTTGTAATTTGAATTCTATCATGTGAAATGTGTTCTTTGGAGGTTGTGGTTGAACCATGGTTTCTCACTTTTTCCTTAAAAAGTGTCTGAATAATAAAAATTTAATTTTCAGGTCAATGAGTTATGCTATGTTGGACTGTTGATGTTCTATGTTTATACCATTCATGGTTTATGGTTAATGTATTGACATTTCATATGATAGTTTTAATATGAATAAATGTCAGGTTTTAGTATTTTTATATGAGGAATGCATTGTACTTAGTAAGTGATAGGTGGGGCCCAATATAGCTCCTCGATGCATCGGTATGACTCATGAGAAAAACTAGTGTCTTGGCGCAAGTCCTTGAAAAAAAAATTATATATAGTCTTCGCACAAGGCCTTGACTATGTGGTTATGATGTTTGGCATTAGGAATTCACTAATTATAAAATTAGTTATTACATGTGATTATTCTATTAGTAGAATATCAATGTGCATATTTTTATGGTAATGTTAGATTTATTTTTTAAATATTATGTTCAAGATTATGTTTAAAAGGGATTTTGTTTTTATCATACATCTTGCATTAAAATTTTAAATCTTCAGCTAAATTATTTACCCTTACTAAGCATCTTAGCTCACCCCTTTCTTATGTTTTGTTTTCCCAAGATACTAAGAAGGGTATTATGATTTATATGTTGGTTTAATCTAGAAGAATAATGGAATTATCAAAATATTTTTTTTATGTTCATTGTGAATGTGTAGTGTAATGTTCATGTATGCAATCAATATTCCAAGACTGCTAAAATGATCAGTCCTTCGGGACATGATTCCTTGTAATCAGTCCAATGTATTAAAATAATTCACTGACTCCAGGCTTCTGGGGTCAGAGAGTTATAGTTGGTATGAGAGGAAGTTTAGAAACAACCTTGTAAATAGATTTAGATAAAATATGATTATAGAACATTACCCTAAGATAAAATTTGAGGATTAGTATAGAATAACTTCCTATAATTTTGGTAATGTAGGGATTTTGTGAATTTTATAAGAAATATATCCTTGTCTGGATACGAGCTGGTAGAGGCCGATCTGACACATATGTATCTAGGGGTAAAACCTGAAAACACTGCTTTGAGATAGACTCGAATGGGAATTGATCCACGATAAGAGGCCTTGTTGCACTCTTGGTTATGACACTCCCATGGGATATTATTTAGATAATTCAAATTTTATTTCCAATCCATTATTAAGGATTTATGAGTAAATATGTTAGCAAAGAAACCATTTTTATGATTATGAGAATAGATGTGTAAAAATATTCAATTAATTTTTTTGGATTTATCTAGTTTTTGGATTATACATTATGTTATGATCTAACCTAGTGTATTTCTTCATTTAGAAATGGAACCCAGTATATGGAATGAGTACTCTAGCAATTCTCATGATCCAAAGAGTAAGAAGGATCATATCTTTATTAATCTTATGAAAACATTTAGAAAGGAAATTTTCTCCTGTATATCTAGTATTTTATAAGGAACAAGGGAGCATGACTGTATTCAATAATGTTATATGGTAATCCAGGGTGTTACCATGTTTTAAGAGAATACATGATGTAGGTATTCAAATGTTTTTCTGTGGAAAAGGAGATCTTCGTTATTTGACCTTATAAATTTTTGGACTAAGAGTTTGGACACATGTATTTTGGATAAGTCTAAAGGTTGGAATTGAGTATGTTAAACACTTGAATTTTTTTTATATGTGGTTGAAGTATAATTTGTTGGATACTTTAACCTAACCTTTTGCACATGAGCCTCCGACCATTTGGTGAGGTATCCTTAAGTGCGTCCACAAGGCCCAGGTTCAAAACCAGGTAGAGGCATATTTTCTGGGTACTGTAGCAGTATTGTAGCAAAACATTACAATGTACAGGTACTATAGTAGAACTAAACACTATGTGGGTTCTGCAGTAGGCACTGTAGCAGTTACTATAGTAGGTATTGTTCGGTAATATAGCAGTTGGAACTATTCACCTGGGGCCACCAGTTTGGGCTTGGAGTATTTAAGGCTTTCGGGCCACCCAGGACATCGGGTCAGTAGGGATTTCAGGCCACCTTTAAGGCATAAAGGCCACCTCAAGGCCTTCGGGCCACATGCAGTTGCCCCAGACACACTAGAAACAAAGGGGAGCCGCAGAAGAGGATTCAGAATAGGTGCACTCACCAGAGTATAGCCAAATGGATTTGGCAGAATGAGAGGGTATGGCTATGCCATTAGGACTAGCCTGTGCTTGCATGGGAAACCTATCGAGACAGCCATACGAAGGTGGTGAGCTAATTTCATGATGTAGATGCTGGGGAGGGGTAGTTCCTTGTAGATAGTATTTTTTAATTCCCTAAGACCTTCGGGTCATAAATCTCCTAAGCCTTCGGGCCATGTAATCTTTAAGCCTACGGGCCTTGTAAGGGTTACCCCTCATCCCTTGAAAGAGGGGTTATAAAAAATTAATAAAAATGAAGGCCTTCGGGCCATTCAGCCTGAAGGGAATATTTGTGGACCTTGTGATTTGTCAAATGTGCTTTAGGAGTAAAAAAATCATTTTTGAACATTCATTTCCTAGTGTATGGGATGAAGTGAAAATAGATTTATGCACAACCAAATGATGAGAATATGACTATGATAGGTAATGAAATCAAGTATGTCTTTGCGAGTTCTTATCTTGATATTAAATTAATCCCAACTCCTGAAAAAAAATTATCTAAAAAACTGTGTTATCCTGATAAATTATGTTTTGTTGAACCGATGATATTTTAAATCATCACAGATTGATGGCTTTGAGGCCCTAAATTTTACATTTATGGTTCACTTTTTTGTGACTGATTACCTCAATCCCTCATTATAAATATTTACATTTTTACTCAAATTATGTTTCTATAATTTCCACCACTGTTATTCTATTCGAAACCCTAATTTGTTGGTGACTTTTTCATTACCCTTTCCCCATTATTAAGACTAAATATTATTAACCATATTTATGATGTGGGTTTTCCACAAAGGTATTTTCTATTTTCAACCTTTTATTTTCAAAGAAAAATTTCAAATTGAGAGGATAAAATTTATTGAAGGAGGGGAGAATGTAACACCCCCACGATTTCATAGTATGTAATCTCTTTGAAGTAATTCAATATCTTGCACTACATGAAACACTGAGTTCGAGCGCACCACTACTTACCAAAATAGCCTTAAAAAAAGCGGTTATGATTAGTATTAACCAAATTTTTATTTTTATATATATCCTGTATAATTTTAACATTCAACTTTTGTGTTTCTTAGAAATTATATAAGGATAAATTCAATTTTTCTAATAATAGTAGCATTTTTAAAAAAATGCAGTTCTTTCACCTTTTGATGGTGAACCCTTTTTAAATACAATATTTGAACTTTTATATATTAAATTTAGTGAAATTAAATTCTTCTTTAAAATAGGGACATAAAAATTTAGTTTGGATAATTTTTTGGAACTTTTCTGATAACTTTCGTATTTTGATGAATAGTGAAAATACTAAATTTCAATTGAAAACAACATTTTTAATAAAAATAATTAATAGTGTTAAATTATTCATTTGTATCTTTTGAAAGTATAATTAGATTATATTTTTATCATTTAATATAATTTAGGTCATTATAAGTAATTTAACATTTAAATTTGACGTAAACACATATCAATCTTTTGATGGTTTTTACTTTTTAAAAACCCACTTTTTAGTTTTGACAACGGGAATTAATTTTAAATTAATTAATTAAACTTATATGTTTTGAATTTTGTAAAATATAAATAATTTTTGGATTCATAATTTAAAAATTATCTTATGGTTAATTTTTGGTATTTTTCTAAAAAACTTTCAATTTTTGATGAATAGTGATAACACAACGTTAATATTTAAAACTGAATTTTATTTAAATAATTATTATTTTATTTAAATTTAATTTCAATTAAAAATAGATACATACTACCTATATTATTTCAACTTAATTTATTGTAGTCATTTTATAATAATATTAGGTATATAAAATTTTATTGAACTTTTTAACGTCTTTTACCCACCTTCTAGGTACATTGGAAAATTTTCATAAAACGTAATTTTACCGCATCTCTGAATTGAATTTCCGAAATCGAAGACACACTATTGATATCAGTACATAAAATGTGGTTCAATAGGATGAAAATAATTTTTGGTGAATAGTAACTTTTGAATTTTATTCACCACGATTAAAAGTAAATTGGGTAATTAAAGGTAAAAATGATATTATAATTACCCTAACACATGTCCTAATTCTATTTAATAAGTGTATTTCGATGAAAATAATACTTAGGAATAAAATATTATCCTCTTTGATCCACTTGGGTTAGATTAGGACATTTATTATTATTTTATTTAAAGAAGAGTTAAAAGTGTTAAATTGAAATTTTAATAATTAAAACATTTTTAATATACGGTTATACATAAGAAAAATAAATTATAAATATTCATTAGAAAGATAAAAATATTTACTACATCATTGTTTTTTGTTTATAATTTTTAGTCATTAAATAATTAAATTTATTTATGACACAATGATGATGCCTCAATTACCTTATTAATAAAAGATTAAAATAATTGATATTATAAATATCAAAATAAATTTAAATTGAGTATTTTGATGCCATACATGAATTTTATAGGTGAATACGACAATTTAGGGTAGATTTAATATATTTTTTATAAGTAATTAAATTTTTATGACTTTCACAAAAATCAATTACTAAATAGTTTCAAAATTGACATAAATGAGTTTTTAAAATAAATACTGTATTATTAAATGATATTATAATACTAAAAATATAATAATTGTAAAAAGGACATAAATAATGATATATATCATTAATTAACCACTTGTGGTTCTCTTGGCATTTTATTGTAAGTAATTAACCATGGAGTATAAAAATAGAGGAAGACAATGTAAAAGTTAAATTATTTAACTAAGAGTTAAATCTAAAAATCATGGTTAATATGGTGACCTAAAATACTCTAAAACCTAATGGTTGAGAGTATTTAGACCCATATCCACCTTATCCAATAAATAAGAACATTTATATATATTAGAAACCGAAAAGTATTTTATAATAAATTAATATATCAAGATTTTCCTAAAGTTCCCCTCACCTCTCTTATAAAAGGGTACATCCCATTATCTAATATTTACACCTCCAAAGACATTTGTCTCAGACAAAAACTGCTCAAATATCCTCCCAAATACCATCAAATTATCCCAGAGGCCTTACATTGATCATAAATCCAACCTAAATAGCCCTTTTGATCAAATCAAAAGGAAGCACTCGAAGAAGACGTAATTATTTCATCACCCCTTTCAAAGTTCTTTTCTTCTTCCACTTCCTCTTTATTTGTCATTTCCATACCAAAATAATAACTCCATTACCTTCTACATACTATGATGTTATTATAAATATGGTACAACCATATTCATTATTCTATCCATTCTATGAATGAAAAAGTCACCATACACACATACGTACGGCTTACCGTCTTCAGGTCATGCTGAAGTTTGTTATTCAATATTTCTGTATTTGGATGGGTATAATAATGAGTATATTTGATTTAAATAATAAATATAACATGTTAATGATTTTTTATATATAATATACCATATAATTACTTATCATTTATCCATCAATATAATGATATTGTCGCTCGTGTGTACGTACGGCTTATCGTCTCCATGACGTGATGAGATTAATCTTCAACGATCACTATTAAATAATTTTTATAAAAATATATATATTGATTAAATATGTGATAAATGATATAATATTTCTAATGGAACAATATTTTATTTATGTAGACAAATATATGTCTTTTACTTACTTCCATACTATACAATAAGAAAATAGAAACAACCTTCATGCGTACGTACAGACTACCATCTCCATGAATGGTGTTTACATTTCATATATCTATATATTATACATATTTATATTCTATACTTATGTAAATCATAATCTAAGTGATAATATCAGGAATAAATTTTAAAACACATACGATAAAGAAATCTATTATTACCTGAAATATTACTTTAACGTGGAAACTATTATTAAATGGGTAGTATAAAGTCATAAATGAATCATATATGATATCATAAATATTAATATGGTCATGATATAATTTAATAACATACTATGGTCATTATACCATAGGATAAACATACCCTTGACTAAAGGAAACAACAAGATAAGGTTTAATTCCTCAATCTCATTATTATCCGAGATTGTTTATGTGTAAGTATTTACTGGGACATTTTTATCATCCATGTTCATGTTTCATTAAAAAAATTCATAATGAATATTTTATTGTTTTGTGGAAGGGAATATTTAGTAAGATCATAATTTTAAATATTTTAATGATTTATTTCGCTAAATATTTTTAATTAATTCCCATGTTTTAAAAATGATTTTAAGGATTTATTTATATGGACATTATTTATTTAAAAAGATAATTCCTTTCAAAAGTTTTAAAGTTGGATGGGACACTTTGGTTCAAAAATATATTTTAAATGACTTCATTTATTAATTAGGTACTTTTAAATGATTTCACAAAAAGGATATTTCTTTCAAAGAGTTTAACTGGTCATTTTAAACTAGGTCTACATCCTTAACAGGATATTATTCTTGACTGAGGTTGATTTATTATAATAAAACCATCCATATTTTATTAAATGAGTTATGCTATGTTTGACTGTGGATTGATATTTTTATACAATTCAAGGATTATGGATAATATATTTACATTTCTTAAGCTAGTTTTAACAATAATTTTTATGGTATGTTTCAACATTTTCATAAGAGGAATTCATTGGACTTTGTACGTGACGGGTGGAGCCCGCTAAAGCTCCTCGATGCATCGGTAGGTATAATGAGACAAACTAGTGTCTTGGCACAAGGCCTTAACAAAAGCTTTATTTATAGTCTTGGCATGAGGCCTTGACTATGTGGTTATAATGTCCAACATTATGCATTCCCTCATTATGAAATTAGTTATTACATGTGATTATTCAACTAGTAGAATATCCATATGCATGATTATATGGTAATGTTAGATTTATTTTTTCCATATTATGTTCAAGATTATGTTTAAAAGAGATTTTATTTTTATTATACATCTTACCATAAAATTTTAAATCTTCAGCTAAATTATTTACCCTTACTGGGCATCGGATCTCACCCCTTTCTTATGTTTTGTTTTCCCGGGATACCAAGAAGTGTATTATGATTTATATGCAGGTTTAATCTTTAAGAATAATGTAATTCTAAATGGATTTTTTTAATGTTGTTTTTGAATGTTTAATGTAACGTTCATGTATGTAATCTATTTTCCAAGATTTCTAAATTGATTGATAATTCCAGAATTGAGTCCTTATAATTATGCCAAGGTATTAAAATAATGCACCAACTTCGGGCTTCTGGGGTCAGGGCTTTACATAACATAAAGATCCCTAAACATTCATATGGGTCTGGTATTTTTTGAAAATTAGAAACATAAATAACTGGTTTATAATATTTCTACAGTGTCTCCCACTTAGATATTCATAACTTTCACCCTTCTTATACATATCATACATAAAAACATTCTTGATATCCAAGTAAAAGAAAAATAAGATATAGTTACCCTTGATGCATGGTAAGTGTAAAATAAGGATATATCAATGATCATATACGAATTACATGAAAAAGGGTATTATAACCTGATAATAACCTTTTAAAAACATTCCCTATATGTTATAGATCATAATTTGGTTTTATGATATATATTTTGGAACTTTCTATGAAATAAAATATAATGGAGTTAATAAACATCAGCTATGAGATTATAATAATGAAATAAGACAAAGAATTGGGGTATAAGTATAAGCATAGAAAATAATTTACTTAGTAGTGAAGAGTAGTTTCCAATAAAATCATAGTGGAATTATTTCCCTCCACAAACCATCGTTATAATCAAGGTTCATTCCTAAATATATCATAGGGTAAAAAGTTCCTCACTGAACTAGGTTGACTCTCCATTCCAGTCATGTTTCTCTTATTAGATATTAATCATTTACCAAGCCATTTATGGGAGATATATCTCCCACCAATCACATAATGAAAATTATAATTTTTGTGAAAAAAGAGTACAAATTATTCATGATATCATATTCCATGAAATAAAATAAGTTTCATTAATATTTCAACATATAATAACTCATGGATACAAAATGGGTTTCAAAAACATCATTCCATCATAAAAATAAACCATATTGGGAAAGAACAAGTATGGTATCCCTGTATCATATCCCATGTAATGAATAATATAAATCAAGGATATCTATATGTGATGAATATAAATAGAATTAAAATACCATTACAACATTTGTTAAGAATATAAGCATTAAATTTTAAAATAGCTTCTTATAAATATAAAAATCTACAAAATATTATGGGAAAAAATTTATTTGAAAATTAAGAAGGAAATGTTTTGATTAATATTCAAATTAATTAGTGATCATGATGGATAATAATTCTTTTTATTCTATATCAGATAAAATAAATCATTCCCTTTACATTTTTGGTAAAAAGTAAAAAAATATCTTGTTCGGAAAATGACATGAAGATTACTTTTAAACCTTTCTTTAAAAGGCATAAAAGAAAAAACATAATTTATACAATCATAGGAGTATGGTAAAATCCTTATTTTAAACATTTTTCTTAAACAAGTATATGGAAAAAGGGTTTTCAATTGAAGATATAAGTGAAGTCAATTTTCTATAAAAAACCTATTTTCAATATATTGAGTACATGAGGTGATATAAATTAATGGAAATTAATTTTTTTGAAGAAATATATATAGGAGAATAAAATTCATGTGTTACATGAGAGTTATATAACAATATTTCAACATTGGAAACATAATCCTAAACAATCCCGATAGACAATAAGACTGTAACCTAAAACCCCTTACCTCAGTTTGAACGTCATTTGTAGATATTCAAACATTTTATATAATACATACTATAATGTTATTAATCATAATCTATAACCATTAACATATATATAGAACAATATATTATTTGATTTTATCCTTTTATCACCCTTTAAATAGATATTCTTTATTAAAATCAATATTCAAGGTGATGATTGCTTTATTTTGACATGTATGATTCATGTCATGAACCAAATATGGTTTCCATAAAAATGGCACCAAAACTGGCCCATGAAAAATCCCTAAGTGTGTTCTCTATCCCCATGGGCTGGCACAAGTGCTCGAGTGTCATAAACAATAGTTTGGGAATGATTTACCCAAACTAGCATATATAAAACAACACAAAACAATCAAAAACTGAATCTAAAAATTCATTCCAAACGGACATAATTAAAAATTCCTAACTAAATACATGGTTTTTAACAAGAAACAAGAGTTCCCAAACTATAGTAGTAGTAGAAAAACATCCCAAAAATAGTCACATGACAAGGGGTCATCACCCACTAGTTGTCTCCACAACTTCGCACAATAGAAGCAACTAGCAACCCGAACCACCATCTCAAAAAGCCTTGCCATTATCTATGTCAAACATAACCAAGTATACTTACCCCCAAAGGTATAAGTATGGTGTGAGCCTAATCCCAATTTTATACCACCCAAAGACTCCATGTGGTAAGCATTATATGATAAAAATCTCACAAGTGTTATAAAAAATAAATGGTAGCAATAATTTCTAAAGGTGCAACTTTTAAATTAAATTAGACTTCAAAGTGGGTAACTTTAAGGAATGAATAAATTTAAATAAAACACCTATGTTACTGAATTTTCTATCCAAACACACCATTATCCAAAGATAAATTCCAAATAGTCAATGGGCATTCATCACAGGAACACCCCTAGGAACTAGTCAGTTGTGAGCCTAGGTACCTCGTATCTCGATGTGAGAGTAACCATAAAAATATTTTTTATCATGGATGATCTAAAAGTAGGGGAGTAACACATAACCTAGTGGTCCCAGAAATCATCATCATCATAGTTTATTTAGTTTTATCAACGTCAAACTTTCTAAGTGAAACAGGGTCAAAACCAATATGGATCGCTATCATGCTAGTACATGTCTTCCCACCTAGATACATGGGTTTCCCTATTTGAGCTCAAAATAGTTCCATAGGCTACAAAAGTCCATTTACCCATAGAAACACCATTTCTGGTCATACTCACTCAAAACAGTATCTAAACATTATTTTCACCATTTTTATAACTCAAATAAACAATTTGAATTTCCGTAAAACAATTTCACTTGTTATAAAAAACATTGCACCTAAAATCCATTCAAAACCCCTATTTTAAAACCAAATTCATACCAATATTAAACCAAATCAGAATTTTCACACCAAAATACTTTCACAAACTCATTCCATTATTTATAAAACAACACGAATTGTTACAACAAGGAATGCATAAGTAAAACACCCATACTCACACAATATTGGCACTTAAAAATAAACCTCTTAACAAATTCTACAAAAAATAGTTTCCACACTGAAAGAAATGAAATATTAACATAATTAGAATAAAAATATATCATGCTAACTCATTCTACAATGATTACATATGCAATCACCTACCATATATGTCAAAAATCTCAAATCCTTGGGCGGAACTTCAACCACGCCACCGCCGTAACATAAGGGAGTGATAAACGAATCCAAAACAACAATATTGGACCAAGAAACCGAAAAAATACCTATGTACTAAGACTTAACTTTTGGAAATTTGGGGCTTTAAGAAACTTTTAAGAAACCCTAAAGAAATGGAATGAACAAGAGAGAAAACTCACTTAATTTAGAAACAATGAGTAAATCTCCCAAAATGCATTAGTGTTTGAATCTAAATGCATCCAAAATTGATATGGAAGTTCTAATAAGGATAAGGAGGTTATGTCAGGACTGAAATGGGGGTAAAAGAGTAAAAAATAAATGATTTATGAAAGAAACAAATAACTTTTTAAAATATGGATGATTTGAGAAACCTTGATTATGTTCACCCTAATCCCCAATAAAGATGAGATCCAGATAGGTAAAATAGAACATGGGGGTTCACCTAGGGTTTTTTTGAGTTTCATGGTCCAATATTTTGTTTTTTGGTTCTTTTTCACCCCCTTGTGGTGCGACAGTAGTGTGGTTGATGTTCCGCAAAAGTCTTAGTGGGTTTTAACATATATGTTAGGTGATTCATTGTGTATGAATAGTATAATGAGTTATCTTGATTAATTTATATTCATTTTATGTTCATATTTCATTGTTTTTAGTGTGAAAACTATTTTTGGTATCATTTGTTATGTGGTTAATTTTTAAGTGCCAATATTGTGTGAAAATTGGTGTTTTACTTGTGCATTCCATGTTGCACCAATTAGTGTTGTTTTATAATTCATGGAATGACTATATGAAAATGTTTTAGTGCTACCAATTCTGGTTTGGTGTAATATTGGATTGCATTCAGTTTCAAAAGAGGGGTTTTAAATGGATTTTAGGTATAAAGTTTTGTTATAACTTTTGAAATTGTTTTAGAGAATATTTAAGTGTTTATTTGAGTTATATAAATGGTGAAATTCATGTTTGTCTACCATTTTGAATGAGTATGACAAAAAATGGGGTTTTTATTTTTAAATGGTATTTTTTAATCATGTATAATTTGTTTGATCACAAAGAGGGAAACCAGGGTATCTAGGTGGGAGGACGTGTACTGGCATGCAAATTATCCAGAGTGGTTTTGTTCCTGTTTCACATAACATGTTTGAAATTGACAACAATAAAAAATCTATGATGATGATGATGTTTGGTACCACTAGGTTATGGGTGATTCCCCAACTAGTGTAATGTTCATGAGAACAGATATTGTTATGGTGACTTTCACACTGAGATACGAGGCACCTGGGGCTCACAACTAACTAGTGCCTAGGGGTGTTCCCGTGTTGAGTGCTCATTAACTATTTGGAAGTTATCTTTGGCTTATAGTGTGTTTGGGTAGAAAATTCAGTATCTTACATGTTTTATTTAAATGTATTCCTTTTTTAAAGTTACCCTCTTTGAAAAAAAAATTTGATATAAAGGTTTACCTTTAGATATTATTGCTACCATCTCTTATTTATTACACTTGCAATATTTTTATCTTATAATGCTTGTCACATGGAGTCTTTTTGTGGAATACTTTTGGAATTAGGCTCACAACCTAATTACACCTTTGGGTGTAATTAGACTTGGTTATTTTTGACATAGGTAAGGGTAATCCTTTTGGAGATGGCGGTTCGGGTTGCTAGTTGCTTCCGTTCTGCAGTGTTGTGGAGATGACTAGTGGGTCACGACCCTATGTCATGTGGTGGTATTTGGGTTATTTTGTCTACTAATTTAGTGGTATGGGACTTATTGTGACATGTTAAAAACCTTTTATTATGTTTTTAATTTTTAATAAAGGCCTTTTTATTGGAATTTTTAGATTTAGTTATTGATTGTTTATTGTTGTTTTATGTATCCTAATTTGGGTAAATCGTTCCCAAACCATTGATTTTGATACCTGGGCCCTTGTTCCAGCCCATGGCGATTGGGAACACCCCTCGGGCCTTGCTGCGGATGGGGTCGGGTTCCAGGTCTGATGAAGACCAATATTGGTTCGTTACAAATGGCATCAGAGATAGGTTGGAACTTTTGGCTCATGTCCCTTGAGGAAGAGTCAAGATAGACCAAAGATAGGATAGCCAGAACTAGATGTTATGGCTATGAATAAAGTTTCTAGCCAAAAAACCTCATGGCGGGACTCATGTTACCAGGGGAAGTTGGAGTTTGTCTAAGTCATTTGTCTTTATGGTTAACCTTGTTTGGGGGAAATTGAAAGGAAGCAGGGTCAATAGTCTCATCGAGCTCGTAGGGCCTGGCAAGCCATGTAAAGATAGGGACATTTCCATAGTAGTCTCTTTGTGATGGTGGTGTGATTGGTGTATGGACTCCAACCATATGTCTAACACAACTGCTGGCACTAATTTTCTCTAGGGTTTTCTTGTGTCTCTTTGGGTTTTGGAAATCATTTTGAAAAATTTTATTTTCAATTTTATGAAATATGGATTTTTTATGTTGAAATTACTCTATTTTAAAAGTGGTGGAACTTGTGTTTATCATTGTAACTAGTGTTTTTTAAAGAAGAGGTGTGGGTATATTGTTGTTTTGGAAAATGGAAAGAATTTGGTTCTAACCTTTTATATTTATATGGGTAACCACATGTATGTGTAAGGCCCATGAGGTACCATTGGTGATTGTGCAGTCCACCCTCCCAGTTTTATTTTTAGAGTTGTTTTTAAAGAATGTATGGGTTGTTTGATGATCCATAGTTGTGTGGTGTGTCTTTTTGTGTTTTGAGAATATTGTAGTATGGTGTTAGATATAGGGTTGAATCTTGTTTAATCTTGCCATTTCTGGTTACATATTTCCTTCTTAGGGTTTGTTTGAGGTGTAGTTGCAGTTCCACACATTTCTCTATATGTGTCTCCACAAGAAGTAGGTGGTTACATAAACTATCATCTTTAGGTGATTTAATTTACTACTTAAATAATTTTTAACATGTTCTAATGAACAATTACGTGGTGATAATTCTATTTTTGATATAATTTGACATTCATACATGTTGAATTTTATTTTTTCTAATAGAAGTTCCTATGTATACAATATGTGTTTTGTTGTGAATTTTTTTAAATGTGTTAAATTTATTAGTTAAGGTATTATTTATTGTGTTTTTCAAAAATGCTTGAGGTGTGAGTGTTATTAAAGTGAGTTTTTCAAAATAATATACACTTTTTTTACATTTTAATTTTTATTGTGAAACTTTAAGTATGTTTTAGGGGGCGTACAAGTTCAAATGGGGGTTTTTGATGAAAAATTGGAATTTTGGGGAATTTTGGACTTGTTTGGAATTTTTAGTAGAGAAAATTGTAAAATGTTTAAATGACGATGATCTAGTTTTGAAAATGATATAAAATCATGAATAATTTTATGAATGGGTCTAGACCCATTATATTGGTTGGTCATTATTGTGTATGTTTTATTGTGTTATAAAAAAATAATTTGAGAAACTATGTAAGTGGTGTGAAATGTATCTTTAAATGGTTTTAGTGTGCATTTGGGTTTAAAGAGTGTTTTGGTGTAAATTATTACGGTTCTAACATTGAAGTGTTTCAAAAATTGTAGTATTGATTTATTAAATTATATGTGTAGTGTTTGGTCCCTTCTCTATGGTTTCTAGTCACCCGGTCTAAGGAGACTCTCCTACGCGTTCATAGGTAAGTAAATATAAACATGTAGGTTCACAGTTATGTATATATTCATCCATGTAATTTAATTTAATTTTACGGGGCTAGGTGTTCCTATGTGTATATATAAAAATTAACATGTAGGTGAGTAGAGACTAGAATATGCATATAAGCATACCTGTAAGGATCTCGTATGCCTATAACATTTAATTTAATTCCTTAATTGCTTGAGTGTTTTAAAAAATTATTTTTTATATTAAATTGAATATTAATTCAATAAGAAGTGATGGTGATGCTTTATGTTGGTATTTCCTATGTTTTTCATGTTCTCTTTAAGTGGTGACATGCAAATTTTCAATTAAAATACGATCCCAAGATTTTTTTATAATGCATAACATTTTAAATGCTTAAAAGTAGTTTCTAAAATGGTTTTGGGTGTGTGGCAGGTATTTCTCAAAATGTTGGTGTGAATATTAGTTGTTAAAGTTTATTTAAATTAATATAGATTCTGGTATGTTTTTAAAAAGGTTAATTTGATAACTTTTTTAATGAAGGGAAGGGTATTTGAAAAATAGATTTTATATGGTGTGCATAAATTGAAAAAGGAAATATATTCTAAATTGGGGTGTTTTAATTGAAATGTTTGGCCTTTGTGTGAATGTGGAGGTTTGGTGTGTGTGTATGTGAACTTCAACTTGGGCACAAGAGAAACCCTAGGTACCTTGGTGGGTGGACTAGGACTAGTACTCTAGATGATACGTAATTGGTTTTGCCCGGTTTCATCTAGTAGGATTGATGTTACAACACTAACTTAATACTTGGGATGATATGAGACCACTAGGTTACGGGTGTGTTCCCTACTAGTGGCTCATGCATGATAACATAGAGTGTTGTCGTTGCTATGACATGTTTCACTGAGGTACGAGGATCCTAGGTCCCTAACATATACTAGCTACTTAGGGATTTCCCATGGTGATTAGGATATTATTTTTAATTTAGTTGTTTCATGCTTCTTTCCTCTTTCATGAAAACCATATTTAAATTTAAATTTATTCTCTTGAATTTTGTAATGTCAATGCATGTTTGGATTCTATTTTTAAAATTTAGTGCTAGATAAATGTTTTCCTTAATAATGTAAATCTGTAAGATGATTTTGAAAAGAATGAAAAATAATATTTGTGTGGGTCTTATCTTCAAAGTAGTTTGTTATGGGGTTCTTTTTAATGATAAGCGAATAGGGTGTTATTATACTCTGGAATTCCTACTGAGCATCTCAGTGATCACACCTACTTTATCTTTACAATTGTCAACGTTTATTTTTGTAATTCACTTTCAATGAGTGTGATTTATGTTCTAGGGTGACCCGCGAGGTCACTTGAGGTATGTCTTGTTACATAGTTTGTTCATTTTTCCACTTCCTTTTTGTTAAGTTAATCTTTTTTTATTAATTTTTTTGTTCAGATTATGTTTACTTATCTATATTTTGTTATTGGGTAAATTTTTCCCAAATGTTCATTTGATACCTAGGAACTTTTTCCAGCTCATGGGGTTCAGGAACGCCCCTCGGGCCTTGTTGTGGACCGGGTTAGGCGCCAAGTTCGATGACAACCCGACTTGGTTCGTGACATTTTGCATTGGTAGTTTCAGACCAGGTACCTTGAACATAGTTCTATCATTTATAAAATATTAATCATTGTATAAAAATAATATATATTCTTTATATATATATATATATATATTCATTGATAAATGATAGGGGTCAAAAATGATTTACACCGTCCTCGGAGATGGTAATCCATACATCTAAATGAACAATGTTTTCATTTTTTATTAGATAGAAAAAATTAAATTTTATTATTAATTAACCTTTAATGGTTCAATGTTATTTAATATAAATCATATATTTTCATCAATCTTATCTTCATTTCCATCCATGAAAAATATAATGGAAAAATGGCATCGCTTCACGGTGGTGGTAGTCTAGACATATTCATGTGAGACATTATCATTCCTAAAATATTATATGTGAAATGACTCTAATTTTTCAATGTATTACTTCAGAATATTATATGGATTATTATTGAATCCAGTTGTTGATAAATAGTGAAATTTGGAGGCCTGATGAGCCTAGAATTTATGTTTGAAGAATATTAAATATATTAATATCACAAATGCCTAGTTTTAATTAAAAAATATAATAACTCTTAAATGGAGTCTCAAATAGTAAATCTTAGATCCCCATTGAGTTTATATCATTGTTTTTACCCTTTTCGTGACATAATATATATTAGAATTGTAATTTGGGATTGAGTTCCTTCGTGGGTGAATAATTAAATAAATGAAATTGAATTTATTTTATTATTTAATTAAAATTCTAAACCAAAAATATCTTATAACTACACCTCTATGGCCAATTTTAAGGGTTACCCAAAAAACCATACAAATTGAGAGAGAGATTTGGTGGGGATATTGGCATATGAGATATGATGGGATCGAGATTGAGGATCACTACACCATCGAAGTGTAAGGATCATTCCAATGATGAAAATATATGAGAGTTCTCTGTATGTGATCAATCCAAACAGTAAATATGATGTCTAATTTAAGTGATTCCATACCATTCCTTTATCTTAGTTAAACATGAATCAATTACATGTATTATAATTGATTTTCACATCAATGGTTGATTTATTTAAAGCAGATTAATTTTTTCATTTCTTTTTATACCTCATTGTTCATCATGTCTATGCGAATGAATAAAGTGTATAAATGAACAATGAATAAGGTTTATTCCTCATCTTTATGGTTTATTTTATTGTCCCACATTTCATCACACATTATTCATTGTTATTTTCATTGGCCAAAAGTTTTTGTGAAATACCAAGTATATGATGGTTGTTCGACCGTTAATTAGTTGAACAGATCAATACCACCGACGTGGTTGGTGATTGAGGGTGTTATTTATTAAAGATAGTGGGGGATGATTGGAGCTGGACCAGACCAGAATGAGGATCTTTGTTATTCTTGTTTGATGCGTGGTGGTGGAGTAGTGCGGCTACAGACAGCTCGATGGGGGAATTTTCTGAGCTTAATGAAAGCCTTGAGTAAGATCTCTAGTGACAGAAAGGTGGGTCAAACCTAGATCCATGATTACCAACATTTTTTTTGGTGATTTTTTGTTGATGGATGGTGTGGGGGAGAACCATAATATTCTTGATAATCCCATGTTACATGGTGTTTAATCTAAAACTACATGCCATGTGGGGCCCTAACTACGGTTCTAGGATTTCCAGGGAGAATAATAATGCACACCCCATGTGGCACATATCACTCATAGTGGGACCCGTACTGGTGGATTGGAATGTATCTTGGAGGATACACAGGCATGATAAGATTGACATACATGGACATGGTTAGCATACACTGGCAGATCTGGGTACACGAACTTTGTCAGGTGTACATGGACGATTAGGTATAAATAGTTTGGTACATGGGAGAGACCAAAAGTACATGACCACTTACATTTGGAGGCATGTAATTTCATATCCACATCTTCATGCCATGTACCCAGTAATGACACACATTGTATTTTGAGGGTTACATGTTCTGTGAGGAAGTAACACACGAGCAGACCAGTGGTTAGATGAACACACTGTATACTCACTAGAACATGCAGTTAAATCTCTTTGTGGGTGTTTGTAGCACTTTTTTCATTAGTTTGGACCAGAATTGGTTTAGTACATTCCCTTGGTCCATTCCCTTGAGGCTATAGTGCAGAATTACATCCGCATTTCTAGATTGTGATCCACTCTTGAGGAAAAGTGTCAAATAGAGTTTCAGTGTCCCTCTATGAGGCTAGGGTGTGATCCACTATCATTCCTTCTTATATCCTTTTTGGGGGTCATGGAATTTTCATGAAATCCTTTAATAAAGAGTAGATCTACCTTCTACCAGGTAAATTTATTAGGGACCATGGTATCATTGGAATAGGATCCCCTACATAATGGGTTGATCCATATTGGATATGTGGTCTCCCCAAAAGTCTTTAGTGTGATACCTTATCTATGTATCAATATATTCATAGACTAATGAGTTTTAATGGGTGGGGTGAAATGATCATTACCTTTTAGATGATTTTCATTATTGATTGTATGGATCGTGGAGTTGTTCCTCCTAGAATGAGAATTTCCTAGAATCTTTCAGCAGAATCATGTGTCTGGTAGTTTGGTTAAGATCACCTAGATGAGTTTGTTTCCTTCTTGAGTATAATTGGGTTATTTTCTAAATTTAATTTTAGTATTATTATTATTAGGTGGATACTCTTCATGAATTATTTTTAGTGATTTCTTGGTATCTTACTGGGTATTGTTACACTCAACTCTACATGGGCTCTTCTCGCACATGTCGTTCCTTGTCTATGTGGAAGAACTTTTGAGGAAGTCCTATAGGGACTAGGAACATGCAATAATTTGTGATATAGGAAGACTGATGCATGTTATAGTGGTTTATTTTGATATTAGGTCTCTCATACCTTATATATTTGACTTTTTTTTAGATTCTTTTGGTGGGATTGTAGTTGTCCTTTGATATCTAGTACCTTTGTGTTGTACTTTGATTATGTAATTATAGATTCATGTGTGCATTGTTATCAGTTTTTTATATTGAATCATTTTATGACATTTGAGATGTGTCTATGTGTGTGTTTATAGGTACATTAGTATAATTCCTCCCATGTGTGTGATATACCTACTTTTCACTGGTCACTAGCCTCTAGCCTCTTGTAGGAAAAATAATGGTAGTCATGGATTAGGACCTATAAATTAGAGTTGTGGAATAGTGGTGTCAAAGCTAGTCAGTTTTACCTTAGGACCAGAGTCTATGATATTTTTAGGAATTTAGGGAAACATTTTTAATGTAATTTGGGCTGACCTTTTAGGATAGTGACCCCAATATTGGCAAAGTAGATGATGTATTCATTCACTGGGACTCTTAAAAACTAATTTTTGACTCAGTACATGTATATGTTGGTTTCATGGAAAAGAATTGGTACATGCATCATATATGAATGGGATTCAGTTTCCATGTCCTTATTATGTCAACTCTTGAGAGATTCTATTTTCAATGGTATATATTTCTTATTTTAGGATTCCTCTGTGAGGAAAACTAGCCAAGATTACTCTCTGTGATCATGCGGATGATCTTCAAAGTGACGAGGCTCTAGTACAAGGGCATGTACCAGAGATAGTACCTCTAGGTGGTTTAACATCTATACCTATACTCTTTTAGTATCATCTAGAACCAACATTACAGGATGAGAATGCATGTAGGATATGTATGTTGAATGAGTTTCATAGGCATTGAGCTCCTAGGTTTCAGTACGAGCCATACCCCCGAGTGGCTGAGGACTCGCTAATGGAAATCACTCGAGTTTTCTACCTTGTGAGGATACATGCAGATCAGATGAAAGTCCTAAAAATGATACCTCTTTTGGGATATGTTGGGTAATGATAGAGTCTGTTGACTTAATAAAAAATTATGAAACTCTCTTATAGTTATACATTAAGTGCCTCATCAAGGAGTATTTTAATCTGGCCTCATTAAGATCATCACACATCTAGGAAATTATTCATCTATAATGGGGTAGTTTGACTGTAGTGGAGTATTCAGACAGGTTTAATGATCTATTTTAGTACTGGATGTATGCGGTGTGAGATATATTCATCAATGAATAGATCATCGAGAAAGGATTACACGCTGATATTAGGGATTTTGTTATATCTATTTTCATTTCCACCTATACTATAGTTCTTGTGTGGGCCTTAGTAGTTGAGATTTTCTTCGAATAGAAGACACATGTAGTGGGGGATAGTTGGGGCAACCTAGGTGTTGAGACCTCAATAGCTAGTATCCGATATATTTTACAAGAATATGATTATTCTAGATGATTTATGAAACTATCCAAGAATAAAGGATCAACAGTGTATGGCTCGAGTCTGTTGAGGGTGGTATCATGTTTCTGATGCCACAGTTAGGGACATCTTGCATGGGATAATATAACCCATCATAAAACTAATTGAGATATGGTCAAGGGTCCACCCAAGAAGAGACATAGTTAGGAGCATGGAATTATATATGGTGGGGAAAATTTTAGATGGGTATTTAGAGATGCAGGAGGTGGTATGAGATTTGAAAAATTTCCAACACTACCCCATTGTGGTTCATGCCACGCTCAGGTAGATTATGGTTCGGGATGAGGACTGATGCAGGAGACTCTGTATAAGATCCCAACCTTAAACATTACTTAATATTGAGTTAAATCAAGTATTAACATTGAGGATCTTTTTAGGTTTAGAGTTTTAAATAATTTGTCCATAACTATTACATATCAACTTGAATATTACAAAGTAGACACTTCTACTATAACTAATTTTTCCTAATAATGAAACACCTTTAATAAAACAAGAGTTCTTTTCTTGATATAAATCTTATTGAATACTTACTTTCTCTTACCCTTCCATATAATTTGTGAAAAACATTTCAAAAACATGGGATGAGCATAAAAATCTCAGTAAGGGTTATAAAATAAAAAAAGGAAACATTAACCCATCAATAAATACAAATCAATGAAACAATAATTTTCAATCATAACATACCTTCTGAAATCATAATATTTATGAATAACACATAGAAATAATAAATCATAAAAGTAACTTATGGAATTCATAACATACTTACATTGTAGATATCAAATCTATATAGGGAGTCAAATTTGGAATACCCATCACAGTATATTCCATAAATCTATTAGGAGAAACATTAATGTTTACCTCTGTGATGTTACCCAATGCATTGGAGAGCTATCTCGGGCTCACCCGCCCTAGGTTTATCACAGAACCACCCGTATATGTAAACAGCGCCCAATAACCATAACATATTCATAACACATAACACAAGTAGAATGGAAAGATAAAATTTCCACATTACATTCACAATATATCAAATAAAGATATTGAAATAAACAATGCTTTATCAAATCATTTTCAAAACCATTTAAAACAATTAATAAAGATATTTTTGTATCAATATGTCCCATACCACTTTGAAGCTTTTAAATGAATTATCATTTGAAAACATTAATGTCCATATAAATAAATCCTAAAAACCATTTTGAAAAAATGGACATTAATGAGAAATATTTATAAGAATAAATCTTTAAAACATTTAAAATGATATTTTAGTTAAATAGTTTTTAACAAAATGAGAGACGCTTGAATACAAATAATTGAGGAATAACATTTAATCAGAGCTTTATAATATCATGAGAATAAGGGGATTGATGATATAATATTCCAAAGGATAGTATATACACCATATAAGAGTGAATTGGTGCATAACAATAATGAAGTCTCAATGGAATGTAAATTAAGACGAAATCCCTTATAAAAATTGTATCCTTAGATTAAGGATAAATAAATTACATAATAATGTGTGAAAAATTTTAATACTCTAAATATGATTGGAAGTTCATTTTAAATCAATCAGAGTAAATTCACACATGTTATTTTTAAGACAAAACCAATGAGATGGATGTTTAACTCAATGAATAGAAATTTAGTTAAAATTTCTATTTTCATGTTCATATCGATGACTTGAGAATTTATTAATGGAGTGATTATGTGTATCAAAAGTATATCCTCACAACGGGGAGTAGAAATTACAAAATAAATAAATAAAAAATTATTCCACACATAATAAAAGAATGACATAATTAATAATTAGAAGATTAACCCAAGGAATGGAAATTTGGTTAAAAAGTTCTCTTACAGAAATGTTATAGCCTAACGACGTCACATTAAAATTTAGAAAATGAGTTGATGAGAGAAAAAAGGGTATCTCATCACTTGGACAAAAAATTTACAATAATAAAAATACAAGAGAACATATCCCAACATAATGAGAAGTAAATTAAAAGATAGAATGAAAAGAAATCTTTTAAAAGAGGAGGGTATACTTTTGATACACATAATCGGTAACATATGAAACATAAACCCCATGAAAGAAGGATAAGTCAATGAATATGTAGAGACCTATAAATTGAATTATATTACACAAAGAATACAATCATGGGTAGTACATACACCACACAAAAGTAAATAGTGGAAAATAAAGCATGAATCTCACAGGAATAAAAAGTGAGATGAAAGCCCCTTACCATGTTATAATCAATCGAGTCATATGACCAAAAGTTGACTGACTGAAAATTATTTTTTTATTAATAAAGAAACTTTTTAGGGAAAATTGAGAAACCATAAAGTTCAAAAAACACCAAAGAGCCCCAAACAGAAAACTAGAAACAGCCTCTTACAAGCATAAGCAGCAACCGCCAACTCCAATGAAGGACCACTCAGTGATCCCATGCAAGCATGGTCCCTCCTGATGGCAATCCATACCTCTTAGTCAACCACATCCCAAATGACCTCCAGATGAAATAGCATCGTGCTCTAGCCCATCTGAGCTGATCTGACCCTCAAACATTTCCACACAAAACAAGGGCGATAGCGCAACCAAGCATTAGTTAGAAAAGGAGTAAGCATAATCATTGAAAACCAATTGAATTATACCAGAGTCCGTATCCCTAAACAACTTCCAGGATATTTTAGATTCCTGAGAATGTGGATCTCCCCTTATCAGGTCTTCAAAAGAAGAAGTCAGTTTATTCCCGACCTGAATGTACTCCTCGAGCCTGAGCATCCCCTTATGGAATCCCCCAACTAGGATGATGTCCTATTTTTCAACCCAAATATATTTCTCTTCATTAAGATCCACTTTGAGATTCCGACCCATCATCTTGGCTGCATACTCTTCCGAGGCATTGAGAAACAACACATGCTCTGTCACCACATCATCCAAACTCAAAATCAAATCCAAGGATAGTTCAGGCTGACCAGGTGGTTTTAGGTGACACCTGACCTCGTTGTCCAACTTATCATCCATTAACTTCTTTGCTGACTGAGTCCTCATAGGGTGAGGCAAGGAGGAGTAGTCCTTCTTACCCCTCCTCCTACTATTACTCCTATTTCTCCTTGAACTGGGCTCCTCTTCAGAAAAACCCTTACTGACCTCAACGACTTATTCCTCCCCGCCTCCATTAGCACACTCTGGGTAATCATGCCCCATGATCCGACCTTCCAAATCAGATCCATCGAGGTTATTCCTGCTGTATTTACCTTCCTCAACAAGAAAATATGGTTCATCTCTTGATTCTACCTCATCAACTCCTTCAAACCTGTTGCTCAAGACGACTGGGGTTCGGGTTGAAGAGTCCACACCCTTGGCATATTTCCATGGCCCGAACCCCCTGCTTCTCCAAAACTGGTCTAGAACGGCACCTCCAAGACATTCCCATGTAGTTGAAGAGGGTCGCTACCTAGTGCCAGTGCCACCCCACTAACCCTTTCCTTTCCATTAACCATTTTTTCCTCTTCCCCTGTCTCCTCCTGAGTTGTAGATTGATCAAAACCCCTGCCCATGTATTGAGGCTGAGGATTCTGATCCTCCCAGCCCCTGATTGAACCACAGGTGGCCTCAGGTCTGGATGGATCACCTGTAGAGATATAAGTCCTCACCAAAGCCCCATTCGCATGGCCCTGACTCTCTTTCCCCATACTATTGGCCACCTGGCATCCACCCAAATCCCTCCAAAGACAATTAAACACTGCCTCCACCTGAGGTCCCGAGACATTTGATGAATCCTTCAAGACTGGGCCTGCAGGCCTCACCCTCCCCGAGGCAGTAGGATCCACCGCAGAAGAATTAGAAAGATGGGACATCCCCACCCCATGTTGACTAGAAGGCCCCTGCTCCTGAACACCCCAAGGTGCCTCAACATGATCAATGGTATCCGAAGAAATCTCCCTTGACCCTTGTTTGCATGCAGCAAGTTCAGTTCCATGGACTGGACAGGCTCCATCACCCTTATCCTGATCTGAATCATCCTTATCCGCCGATGAAGTGTCAACCAAAACCACTGAAGACCTTTTGCGACACTCATCAAAACAGTGGCCCTGTCTATGACAGAAGGAACAGAATGAAGACCACGATTCATAGAAAATACTTTTCACGTAATAATATATATCAAATTTTAGTACACAATACACCACATGCAATAAATAAGTGGCAAATAATGGAAATCTCATAGAATATAAACTGAGATAAGAAACCCCTTACCTCCTATCCGACTTGACTTGTTTGTTCATTATTCTTCTTTAATAATAAACTAAAGTTAATTTATACTTTCTTAAGAACATTTTTCAAGTTTATTAATATTTTTATATCACTTATTTCCATGTTATAAACATTATTCAATCATTTAAGTTAATAATGGTCGTTTGGTCGATATTTGGTACTTGGGTCAAAAATAGACTTCTTATAATTACAAGTTCTCCTTTTTTCCAATAGTCCATTATCTCCATAATGATATTCATGAATTTGATATCATATATATTGTATTTATAATATTATATAACATTTGGAGGTTAGAAATGAAATGCACCATTCATGGAGATGGTAAGTCGTACGTATGCATGAATGTACTTTCATTTCTATTTCATATTTTATTAAAACATAATGATACATAAGTATATTTTAACTCCAATATAATATCATATATAATATAAATAACCCCATCCTTTATACTTCCAACATATGGCATTAATTAGTCGTATAACTTTGAGGGGGAATTAATCGACACTTCCTCAAATGAAATTATTGCATTTACCCATAATGGAAACCATAAAGATCTGCTATAAAAGGAAAATACAGAAACATAAATAAAATGAAAACATAATATATATTATATATAATATAGTTCCATCATAATGGCCACCATGATATGTGGTATGAGATAATTGAACAATCATCCTTTCATGAGGCGTTAGTTTTCCATCCACAGAAATAGTATGTTCTTTACCCATTAGATAAAGGTGTGTGCAAGTGTTGTTCAAATAATTCTCATAACAAAATCCTAGTATATTGAAGACACTAGTGTTTATATAAAATAAAAGAATGAAAATAGTTTAGGGGTTGCATATATAAAATAAATGAAATGAATTTAAGAGAAACGGTTTCCTTTAATTCAGGTAACACCCTTTTGTTTAAACCAAAAGGACTTATTGAAGTGCCTTATAACTAAGGTAAGGATTCTTAGAGGAAGATATAGATCTTGAGAGAATATTAAGGCAAATTTTGGATGATACAAGGGTCTTGAGAGGTGTGATTAATGAGTTAGAAGTGGTGTCCTGTTATAAGGTGAGGAGAGGCTCTTTAGGAAGGTGTGAAAATATTATTTATTATATAATGATTTTCGGTTTCTAATGGTCCAAAACTCATTAATATCAAAGATACGATGACTCATGGACGAAATAAATTCATCCAATAAGAATTGTACAGGTTTTGGATGTTACTTTAATATTTATAATCTTATTTATTTAAATCATTTATTAATGAGGTAAATATTGTATCATTATTGTGTCATAAATAATTTAATTTTTATGATGTCCAATATTTTTTAAAAAATACAATAATGTATGATATATTTTTATCATTCCAATGAATATTTATAGTCAAAAGGATAAATTATATAATCCCATGTAAAAAATAATTTAATAAAATAAATTTGTTTTTGTCAATTTTTCCTTTAATTTAAATTAATTAATATAAAGTGTAATTATCACTCCCATGTGGATCCATGGGGTCCCAAAATCAACCCATGGATTTTCATGGTCGTCCATGAGTTTTCCAATAAGGTTAGGATAGGTGTTAAGGCAAATTTTTATTATTATAATATTATTTTTACCTTGAATTACCCTATTTATCTTTATCCACGGTAAATAAAGGTCAAATGATACTATTCACCAAGAAATTATTTTCATCTTATTGAACCAAATTTTACTTACTGATAACAAACATGGTTGTCGGATTTTCATAATCCAATTTATAGAAGCAGTAAAATTTCATTTAAATGAAAAATTCAGCATTGAACTACTACTTAGTGGTTTCACTATTCATCAAAAATTGATGTTTTTCAGAAAAATACCAAAAATTCAGCCTAAGATATATTTGATATTATGAATTCAAAAATGAATTCTATTTTAAAAAATTAAAAATTATGAATTTTCATTAATTAATTTAAAATTAATTCCTGTTGTAAAAACAAATAGCGTGTTTTTTAGAAACAATATCTATCAAAAGATTGACACTTGTTTATGTCCAATTTCAAAGTGAAATTAATTCCAATGGCCACCATTGGATTAAATGGTAATAATATAATCAAATTAAACTTTGAAACGAATTAAAAAGATAATCTAACTATATAAATAAATTAAATTAAAAATCATATTTGAATTAAAATATAGTATTTTTCACTATTCATTAAAAAATGAATTTTATCCGAAAAATACCAAAAAATTACCCAAAGAAAATTGTGGTGTCCTGCTTCTAAATAAGAATTTTATTTAATCAAATATAATCTATAAAAGTGACCAATACTATATTTAGTGAGGGTTCTCCATCAAAAGGTGGTAAATCGACCTTTTGGTGAATATTAGAGTATTTATGCTTAAAATCAAATTCTTTTCTTATTTTAATCCTCTAAATTTTATTGGATAATTGTAAAAACAATTAACAAACATGTATAATCATATTTTAGTTAGTTATGTTCATTCCCTCCAATACAACGACTATGCGTTAACTACCATTTAAAATAATTAGTGTGCAACGTAAGATTTCAAAGAAACTCATTGTTGAGTATCGGGTATTCCATTGAACATATCGTCCCCTTTAAAGAAAAATTAATATTTAATTCAAAAATATTAATAAATATGAAAATTTTCATGTTCTTTATTTACTTGGGATGTTACACTCTGGTAGGAGGTGACTTAGTGATTATATGATTTTTTAGTGAAATATAACAATTATAGATGAGATCTTTGTATGGTATACCATTTTAGTGGAGATGATACCTAATTAAATTATTATAGGTATGGAATTCTTATCCATACTTAATTCTCATATTGACTGTTTTTGGTGGAGGATATTGTGTGTATTAAATTATAGGACGAGGTTTTCCTCTATGGGTGAAATGGAAACACTAGAGGAGTAGTATGGGATTAGGAATAAGTAGGAATAACATATTACTCACAAGTTGGCTAGTATGACTCTTGGAGTAGTGGATGCTATGGGATACAAGTTCCCTATGGTGGTGTTATATTATGAGTATGTCATTATTGAGGATGTTATAGGATTACCTCTCCACTAAGAGATAGATTTATTCCATGTAACAACCCATGTGAAAATACCGATATATATTCCTACAAATAAGATGTCTCCCATATAGCTTCGTGATCAAAGGGTACTATTATATGACCTATAGAAGAAGGGACTTGAGAGTCCTAGAGTTTCCCCCTTGGCATACCCAGTGTTTTTTGCTATGAAGGATGAAGAATTTTTGAGGTTAAGTGCGGATTACCATAACTTCAGCTATGTGACTGTGAAGAATATGTATCCACCACTATGGATTGAAAAAATCTTTGATCAGTAGATAGGGGTTAAATGGTTCCAAAGAGAGACTTTAGACCAGGCTATTACCATTTTTGAGTATGTCACAAGTATATACTGAGGACGACATTAAGATTTCATTAAAACCATTAAGAGTACTTGGTGATGACCTTTGGCATGATGAATGACCTAGAATGTTTTTTGGGACTCATGAACTAGATCCATCCTACTATAATAGAAAAGGTTTTGGTTGTATTCCACCATGATATCCTCATGTACTCAGCGTCCAAAGAGGAGTGTGTGAGACACATAAGGACAGTTCATGACACACTCTGATAGAACCAACATTATGGTAATATCTCAATGTGTTAGTTTTTTATTTGAGAGGTCTAATTTTTGGGACACATTAACTTAGAGGAAGTAGTGGTAGTAGATCTATCAAAGGTCGAGAATGTTCTATCTTGGGAAACACCCAAGATAATTACAAAGAAGCAAAGATCCCTTGGGATGGAAGGGTACTATCATAAGTTTATACCCGATTTATATAGAGTTTCATCACCTTTAATAGATTTGAACAATAAGGGGTAACCTTTCATGTGGAAGGATTAATTCCAACAATGTTTTCTGGATTTTAGGAAGTGATAGATGAGTGCCCAATATTGAGATTAACAGAATAATGTGTCAAGTAAGTAGAGTTTTTAGATGCCTCCAGGATAGGAATTAGTTTTGTTTTGATGGATAGGTATAAAGTGGTTGCCTATGGGTCTAGTCAGTTGAGACCACATGAGAATAACTATGTGACCCACAATCCAAATCTATATGTGGTAGTCTTTACTATGAGGATGTGGCAACGCTACCATATGGGAGAGAAGTTTACCTTTTACATCGACCATGAGAGTATCAAGAAAATATTCTATTAGAATTATGTTAATAAGATATATAGGAGATAGATATATTTCCTCAATAATTATGACTTCATGATAGCCTATAATTTTGGGAAGGGGATTGGGGTGGCAGAAGCCCTTAGAACGAGTTCTTAATATTAGTTCTTGGATGAGGCATCAGAGTAGGTAGCCTCATCGCAGTTTTCCTTAGTGGATAAAGATGGAGCATCATATCTTTTGATTATCGTTATTACCCCATTAGTTTTATAGTGTGTTATCTAAGATCAGAACAGAGATACTGAAAATGGGACCATAACTCAGATATCTACTGGATGATCTTCTTGTGAATTTTATGAAAGCGGGAAGCATGTTATCCTTTTTAGAGGATGTGCAGTGGTTCTAGTGGCATTATTGGAGGATTATATGAGGGAGTTTAATACATCCCCATTTTTGGTATATCCAACAGTGGGAAATATGTATAAGGACCTCCAATGTCAGTTTTGGTGGCTAGGAATGCTGATACGTGTGGTAGGATTTGGCTCTCGTGGCCTCACTTATCAGTAGGTGAAGAAAGAAAACTAGGTTCTAGTGGGTTTATCTTAACCCCTTCTGGTTCGATTAGTGGTAGTGGGATGTGATATCCATATAATTTTAAATAGGGTTCCCATGTACATCTATAGGACACAATTTCAACTTTGTGATCACAAATCGAGTAACAATGTTGGACCACTTCTTAGCTATTCGAGAGAAGAGTTCAATTGAGAGCTTTGGATTATTGTACTTTTAAGAGATATTTTATTTCCATGGATTACCCTCAATGATTATTTCATACTGTGATGATCCCTATACATCATGATTATAGAGTGGATTGATGGAGGCATTTGGTACTTAATATCATTAGAGCATGGGGTTTCACCTGCCAGACTGAGTGGACCATTAATGTCTAGGGGGACATGGTATTTAAATTCATGGGGGATTTTGGTCATATATGGGAGGATATCCTACCCTTTTGGAGTTTTTTTACAAAAAATAACAAGTATTCTACTATCAGTATGGCACCATTCAAGGACTTGTATGTGATACCCAACATGTCACCAATTTATTGGACTGATCCTAATGAGTCACCACTCATGGGACCTGAGTTGGTGAGATCTACGATAGAGAAGGTGAAAATCATATAGGATAATTTGAGGACCAAAAAGAGACGTCATAAATCCTATCAGGAATGATGATTGATGAATTTGGATTTTGAGGCGGGAGACCCTGTGTTCTTGAAGATCTCCCTCCGATGTGTATTATAGAGATTTGGCTGGGGAATAAAGATATATATGGGATTTATTTAAAGATTAAAGATAATTTTTAGAGTCTGTGTGATGGGGTGCCACATAGATCTACCACCATAGTTAAAACGGGTGCATGAATTCTCCCATGTCTAGCAGTTGAGGAGGTACAAGCTTGACTCATAACATATTATTGAGAAGATAAATCTTGACATCTAGGATGGAGATACCTTTGTAGAGTAGTTGGTGGATATCAAGGTTTGATATGAGAGGATCCATATAAGTCAATAGTTTCCCTTAGTGTGTGTCTAATGTAATCACCTAAGACTTCCAGAGGGATTCTGGGAGTGGGAAACATAGATACGATCTCATTAAACTCAACTCATTGAGTGAATTTTTAACTTTTTGATTAAAAAATCCAAATTTTTCGGAGTATGTAATGAATTTTATTTTTCTATGTCTTACTTACAAATTTTATATGTATTATTTTTGGAGACATGTGTTTAGACGACATGATATTGTGAGGCCTGGTGTACCTAGAATTGATGATTGAAAATTATAAAATATAATAATATTACGTGCATGTAGTTTTCTTGAAAAAGTGAAATAACTCTTAAATAGATTATCAAATTGGAAATATGATACTTTCATTGAGATTAAAGAATTTTTTTACCCACTTTGAGACATAATTTATGTTTGAGTCGGGCATTGGGTTGGAGGACCTTCATGGGAGAATAATTAAATAAATTTTATTTTAATTATTTAATAATTTAATTAAAATCATAATACTAAAAATATATTATAAATACTTCTATGTAGTCTATTTTTATTGTTATCCACATAGACTTGAAAATTGAGAGCGATCATTGGAGGAGATCTTGGTGTATGACATCAGATCAGATTGAGATCAAGGATAATTATATCCTCAGAGTTTGAGGATATCACCAATAACAAAAACATCTGACCCCTCTTCATCAGTAATCGATCTAAAATTTTTGTTATATGTTTTATCTATTTTATTCGCTTCCTTTAAATTATACCATTCAAACACTGATCAATTCCACAAACTATAATTTATTTTTTCATTAATAGATAGTTTATATTGATTTTTTTAATTTTTTTGTTGATTATTTTACCTATTTGTTCATCTTTTCTATGAGAGAGGATCAAGGATAAAAATGATGAAATATTGAGGTTCAATCCTCAAATTTATGGTTTGTGGGTTTATACCCTTTTTAACTGAATGTTCATCACTGGTAATTTCTTTGTCTAATAGTTCGATGAATAACAGGTATATGATCGTTGCACGATTGTTCTTTAGTGAAACGGATCAACATCGTGGGTGTGGTTCATCAACAAGGGTGCGATAAAGGTGGGATGGTGGAGGATTATTGATGGAGGACTGGATTAGACTAAAAAACCCAATTCTTCTAACTGGGAAAATGGTGGTGTAGAAGTGTGGCTACAGGTAGCTCGATGGGGCATTTTATAAGTAGATTCAAAGCCTAAAATAAGATATTCGATGACAGAAAGGTCATCCGACCCCATATCCACGAGTCCTGAAAGGTTTTTTGGGAAGAGGTAGTGTGAATGGATGGAATAAAGGAGAACTTAATGATTTTTGAAAATCCCATTTTACTCAACATGTACTCTAGAACAACACACCTTATGGGGCACTGGATGTGACACAAAGGTTTACTTAGAGATGAAAAGATTATACACCATGTGAACCATGAATTAAACTCAATGTGTATCTCATAGAATACATAGGAACATGCCGTCTTGGTTACAAAAAAATAATCAAAGTACATTGACAGAGCTCGGTACCTGAACAGAGACAGGTGTACACAGGCATGGCCAGCTATGCACGGGTTGGTACATGGGAATGACTATAAGTACATGGGAATAGGGAGGTGGCTAGGTAAGAGTTTCATATTGACCTTTATACACTATTTAACATGTTATTATGTACTATTTATTTTGAATGATTCATGTCATGTGATGAAACGAAAGACGGGAAGACCACGGGTTGGTTGGACACACATATTACGGCCTATTACATGATTTGCACATCGTTTTAGGTTGTTTGGAGCCCATAATTTTTGTAGTTTGGACTTGTATCATTTGAGTGTGTTCCCTTGGTCCATCACCATGAGGGTAAAATTCAGAATACTCTAGATTATAACCCCCTCTTGAAGAATAGTCTCAAATAGAGTTTTTGGTGACCCTCCATGAGGCTGATGTGTGATCCTATATCATTTCATCCTATAATATAGGCGGGTTCATGGAATTAGTGTCACCACCATACACATGGAATTTATCCCCCATATTATAGTTTGTTCATATAGATTTCATGGTATCATCGATATATTATTCCATATGTACCATGTTGATATAGATTTGGTATATGGAGTCCCTTTATAGTCCTAGGTGTGATCCCTTGTCTACGTATTGAGATATTCAGAGGGTAGTGAGCTTACATGGTAAATACTTAACCACCATGACCTCCTAGTTGAGTTTCACCGATTATAGCATGGCTTGCGAAGTGTATTCTCTCAAAATGAGCATTTATAAGAAGCTTCAAGAAAAATCCTATGGCTAGTATTCTGATTTAGACAACCAGGAGGTGTGATGTCCTTCTTGAGTATTTTTGGGTTCGTATTCTTACATTTATATAAGTATTAATATTATGATATAACGATTATTGATGCTTTATGTTTAGTTATTTTGATAATTACTAATCGGTATTAAAATATTAACCCCTACAGGGCCTCTTCCAGCATGTGTAGTGTCTTATTCAGATGAGAGGACCTTTGAAGAAGTCCTTGAGGGACCAGGAACTTACGTATCACAGTGATATAGGAAAATCTTTGTGTGCACTAGTGGTTTATTTGGATATTATTCCTATCCTACATTGAAAGTTAGAATTGTTTCCAGTTTATCTTTGTGGGAATGTATTTTCCCTTTCCTTTCTAGTACATTTTTTTCATACTCCAATTGTGGGACTATAGAGTTATGCATGCAATTTTATCATTTGTTTTAAATTTCCTAATTGTATGGGATTGGATATGTTTTCATGTGTATAGGAATATTAGGGTAATTCCTCCAATGTGTGTGATATGCCTACTTGGAATTATTCACTAGCCCCTGCCGATTGGAGGTGGGGTTTGGGTAGTTGGACCTCAGGAATCGTCAATATGGTCTTGACAGGATGGTAAAAAAGTATACATGATATTCAAATTCCATAAGGATAATTGTTTCATTAATTTCATATTTAAATATTTAACCCATCATAATCCCCAAAAATATATTATGTTAAGGAAAAATTATTTGTTTCACTACATGTATATGGTAATTCATAAATACACACAAATTATATCTTCACATCCATTTTTTTATATAAAGGTTGTGTAATTATGTTTTAATAATCAATTTAATATTTCAGAATAATTAGGATGCTAAATTTATTATTTTATGAAGATTATAATAGATTTAGAGGTTTATATGAAAAATTAAAATGAAAGTGATCGGTAAAGGATATACCTCTTCATTGAAACGACTATTTTAGATCTCCTCTAACAGGATATAGTTAGGTTTTTTTGGAACAATAGAACCTATATAATTTTTTAGGGATGTTTTAAAGTGAAATTGGATGATTTTGGATGACCTAGAAGGCATAATATGGATCAGATAAGCCAAATTAGGTATACCTTTTAATAAATTATAGGAGAGGTTTCCTTAGAATTTTTTAAAATACATAATTGATATAAATTAATTTTGATATCCTAATGGCTCCAAATTGTTTATATTCAAATATAAGATGAGGATTAGTATAAAAAATCCCATCCAATTAAATCTCTATAGTTTTGGACAACATTTATATCCTTATCTTTTATTATTAACCCCACGCTATTAATACTTTTTATAATTATAGTAATATTAAATTTTTCTACCATTTAAGGGTTAATAATTTTATAATAAAATGACAAAATTTCCATAAATGGACTATTATTTCTATTTAAAACCACATACAATTAAATATTTCACAATATAATATTTAAATTCGTTTTATATCATTTAATAAAATATTATTTAATATATAATATCATTAATTTCATTTTTAAGAATATTCATTTAATTTATCATTAAGTACATCAAGATAAATGGGAACTTGAATCTAATGATTTAAAACCTCCCAAAAATTTCATATATATCAATTAATTTTTTGGTAAACATTAGATCATTCAAATTATACAAATTTTAAAAAAAATTATAGTATTTATTATATTTTTTATTAAATAGAGAAATATTTCATCAGTGTTACATAAGCAATTAATGTCGTCATATAATTACTAAAAATTAAAACGTAAATTTTGATCATGAAAAGGTTTTCATTAATATAAAAATATACAATTATATTCATTTATAACTTGATTATGTCCCAATGTTGAGACATGAGATATATTAAAAAAAAATAGAGTGACATTCTGTATCTCTCCCTGATTTAAATATTCTATATTTCATTTCCACATAATGGTCACTATTAAATGAATATATTTCAATCCCATAGTGATAAGGGTAGAATTAAATTCCACTAATATGAAATTTGATGAAAATTTATGTCCCTAACACATAGTTTTATCCTCGATTAACCTGATTTACCCTTTACCGAAATGATAAATTTTACTGTTGTTAATCTCCATATTAGAAGGCATTAATAGAATCCTATTGACAAAATTAAAATTTCTAGATTCGTAATAAATAATGTATTTTATCTTGTTAAATACCTATAAATGGTATAAATTTATCAAAATGTTTGTGTACAAAATTATATGAAAAACACATTTTAGAAAAATATATTTTAAGTATAAAAAATGGTATGGATGGTACTTCTACCTCATCATATCCTTAGTTTCCCATTTAGATTCATCAAATTGGTGGTTTTGGCATAAATATTGACCAGGTGAGTGGTATTGTTGCATAGAACTTTCTCTCAATGATATATAATATCCATCTAATACATCTCATAAGAAATATATTTCTGTAGTTGTGTGACATCCGAGTTTAGTACATTTGAATGATTAGATTTGTGCATCCTCTGAAGAGATATATGGAACACATTGTTACCTTGCGAGAGATTATGTGGGATTTACAATCAATATTATATCATCCCAATATTATCAATAATTTTAAAATGACTTATATACCTATGGAATTGGTTTACCTTCATTCTATATCTCATCAACCTCTTCTAAGTATATTATCATTGGAGTATATATTCCCCAACTTTAAACTCTATAAATTTTTTATGTTTTTCATCCAAACTTTTGTTCAAATATGAGACTCAATTATGTAATGTTGAATAGATGTACCCTTATATGCAATTTCATTTGATATATTAGTTTATAAAGTACTTTTTCCAAAAATTCATTCTATCACATAAGATATCTACACTTCAAACCATAGAGGGCCCTATATGGAGTCATCTGAATGTTGGAGTGAAATATATTTTTGTACGAAACTTCCACAAAATAAAGGTGTTGATCCCAACCACATTGGTAATTCATAGAGAACTATATCAACATGTTCTATAGTGTTTGAATAGTCCTCTCAGACTGAACATAAATATAAAGATGATAATTAGTGCCAAAATGTAACTCTATATCCAGATCCTTCTAAAGGATTTCCCAAAACATCAAGGTAACCCTTGGACCTCGATCAGATACAATCGATAGTGGTACACCATAAATATTACCACTTCATTAATGTATTTCCATGTAAGTTGATAAATAGATAAATATTCTATAATTTAATTAAACTATATTGAATTCATATGGTGATTGGATATAAACCACATAGACTTATTCCCATTAGATGTTTTGGGGATTCTGAAAAATAAATTCATGGGGGTAGTTTTCACATTTCCATTTGGGTTTTGGTAGTGGTTTTAGAATCTCATTTTACTTCTATCTATCATCCTTAAGATGTTGACATGATAAGCACCATGAAACATAATATGCAATATATATTTTCATTCCATCCCATAAGAAATACTCCATCAAATATCAACATCATTGTACTTCCAGGATGAAAAGATAATGAAGAATCATGTGCTCCATCCAACTATGGAAACTTTAAATATGGTAATGAAGGGACACATTAATGGTTGATAAATCTTATTAACCAATAACAATCAATGTTGATCAAAATAAAATTTCACATCTTTTTTTTCTTTATATCTACCATTTTTGCCTCTTAAATATTAACATGGATAGATGGTTTAACACTCATTTTATAAAGATATTATTTCTTCCCTTCTTTAAATATTTAAAGATCCATCCTCTCCCTATCTTGAAATATCATATCTCCTGTGATCCTCATCATATATAATCGACCATGATCCTTTTAGCTTAGAGAATCTTCCACTGTGTTCCCTTTCATGGGTTGTAATTTAATGATATTTATTAATAATTAGTCATCTCGAACCATATTATTTGGTTCTTGATTAGATATTTTTTATAGAAAATTTAAATGAATCTTTTGTGATTAGTATATATGAAAATACATTTTCCATATAGAGAATTCCTCTATATCCTAAATGAAAATTTTAACATAGCTAACTCCAAATAATTATTTTGGTAATTTTTCTAATAGACCATAAATTATCATGAGGAATAAGATATAACCATTTTATTCCGCATGAGGAAGCATCATATTACCTTAATTGATGTATCATTAAAGACTACAAAACCATATACCATGTATGGTAGTGTGAGAACAAGTTCTCTAACTATCCTTCTCATAATTTTCTTAAAACATTCCTCGAACTCATCTGTACAAAGGAACATGAATCCTTACAAGTTAAATTTGTATATGGATTAAAAATCCATGAAATATGATCCATAAAGTGATGATAATATTAATATAAAAGAGTTATCATGATGGATAGAAATTGAAATACCATTACAATATTTGTTATGAATATAATCATTACATTTTAAAATAGCTTCTTATAAATATAAAAATTTACAAAATATTATATAAAAAAGTTTATTTGAAAATTAACAAGGAACATTTTTGATTAATATTCAAAAAAATGATTGATCATTATGGATAAAAATTCTTTTCATTATATATAAGATAAAATTAATCATTCCCTTCAAATTTTTGGTAAAAAGTAAAAAAATACCTTGTTCTGAAAATGACATGAAGATTCATTTTAAACCTTTTTTTAAAAGACATAAAGGAAAAAAAATTAATTTAAACAATCATAGGAGTTTGGTAAAATCCTTCTTTGAAACATTTCTCTTAAATAAGTATATGTAAAAAAGGGTTTTCAATTGAAGATATAAGTGAAGTCAATTTTCTATGAAAACCCTATTTTCAATATATTGAGTACATGAGGTGATATAAATTAATGGAAATTATTTATTTTGAAGAAATAAATATTGGAGAATAAAATTCATGAGTTACATGAGAGGTCGATCACAATATTTCAACATTGGAAAACTAGTTATAAACAATCACGATAGACAATAAGACTGTAACCTAAAACCCCTTACCTCAGTTTGAACATCTTTCGTAAATATTCAAACATTTTATATAATACATACTGTAATGTTATTAATCCTAATCTATAACCATTATCATATATATAGAAAAATATATTATTTAATTTTATCCCTTTATCACCCTTTAAATAGATATTCTTTATTAAAATCACTATTTAAGGTGATGATTGCTTTATTTTGACATGTATGATTCGTGTCATGAACCAAATATAGTTTATATAAAAATGGCACCAAAACTGGACCATGATAAGGATCAAAGGGTGTTCTCTATCCCCATGGGTTCGCACAAGTGCTCCAGTGTCATAAAAAATAGTTTGGAAATGATTTACCCATATTAGCATATATAAAACAACAAAAAACAATCTAAAACTGAATCTAAAAATTCATTCGAAACAGACTTAATTAAAAATTCATAACTAAATAAAAGGTTTTTAACATGACACAAGAGTTCCCAAACTATAATTTTAGTAGAAAAAACATCCCAAAACTGCCACACGACAAGGGGTCATCACCGGCCAGTTATCTCCCCAAGTTCGCAGAATATAATCAACTAGAAACCTGAACCACTGTCCCCAAAAGCCTTTCCCTTATTAGTGTCAAACAAAACCAAGTATACTTACACCCAAAGGTATAATTATGGGGTGAGCCTAATACCAGTAGTATATTACCCAATGAACCCATGTGGCAAGAATTATATGACAAAAATATTACAAGTGTTATAAAAAATAAATTGTAGCAATAATTTCTAAAGGTGAAACTTTTAAATTTAAATAGTATTCAAAGTGCGTAACTTTAAAGAATGAATAAATTTAAATAAAACAAATATTTTACTGAATTTTATATCCAAACACACCATTATCCAAAGATAAATTCCAAATAGTCAATGGTCATTCAATACAGGAACACCCCTATGAACTAGTTAGTTGTGAGCCCTAGGTACCTCGCATCTTGATGTGAGAGTAACCATAACAATATTTTTTATCAAGGATGATAAAAAAGTAGGGAAATCATACATAAACTAGTGGTCCCAAAAATCATCAACACCATAGTTTATTTAGTGTTGTCAATGTCAATCATTCTAAGTGAAACAGGGTAAAAACCACTATGGATCACTATCATGCTAGTACATGTCTGCCTACCAAGATACACGGGTTTCCATATTTGTGATCAAACAAGTTCCGTGGGCTACCAAATTCCATTTACACATAAAAACACCATTTCTGGTAATACTCACTCAAAACTGTAGCTAAACATTATTTTCACCATTTTTATAACTCAAATAAACAATTTGAATTTTCGTAAAACAATTTCACTTGTTATAACAAAACTTTGAACCTAAAATCCATTCAAAACCTCTCTTTTAAAACCAAATGCATACCAATATTACACCAAATCTGAATTTTCATCACAAAAACACTTTCATAAAGTCATTCTTTTATTTATAAAACAACACCAATTGTTACAACATGGAATGCACAAGTAAAAAACCCATTTTCACACAATATTGGCACATAAAAATCAACCTATTAACAAATTCTACATATAATAGTTTCCAAACAAAAATAAATGAAATATGAACATAATAAAAATGTAAATATACCAAGCTAACTCATTCTACAATGCTTACACATGTAATCACCAACCATATATGTCAAAAACCTCAAATCCTTGGGCAGAACTTCAACCAGACCACCGCTGTACCACAAGAGAGTGAAAACAAATCGAAAACCACAATATTGGACCAAGAAACTGAAAAAAGACCTTAGGTATAAAGACCTAACTTCTGGAAATTTGGGGCTTCAAGAAAAGTGTAAGAAACCCTAAGGAAATGGAATGAACAAGAGAGGAAACTCACTTAATTGAAAAACATTGAAGAAATATCCCAAAATACATTAGTTATTGAATATACAAGCATCCAAAATTTATATGGAGGTTCTAATAAGGATAAGGAGGTCATGTGTGGAATGAAATGGGTGTAAAAGAGTAAAAAATTAATGATTTATGAAAGAAACAAATAACTTTTTCAAATATGGATGATTTGAGAAACCTTGATGAAGTTTTCCCTAATACCCAATGAAGATGAGCTCTAAATAGGTACAATAGAACATGGGGGTTCACCTATGGTTTTTTTGAGTTTCTTGGTCCAATATTTTGGTTTTAGGTTCTCTTTCACATCCTTGTGGTGCGGTGGTGGTGTGGTTGAAGTTGTGCACAAGGACTAATGGGTTTTGACATATATGGTCAGTGATTCCATGTGTAAGAATTGTAGAATAAGTTATCTTAATGAATATATATTCATTTTATGTTCTTATTGCACTGTTTGTCGTGTGAAAACTATTTTTGGTATCATTTTTTTGTGGATAATTTTTAAGTGCCTATATTGTGTAAAAATGGATGTTTTACTTCTGAATTCCATATTGTACCAATTAGTGAGTTTTATAATTCATGGAATTACTATATGAAAATGTTCTGGTGCTGCCAATTATGGTTTGGTATAATATTGGTCTGCATTTGGTTATAAAAGAGGGGTTTTAAATGGTTTTTAGTTAAAATGTTTTGTTATAACTTTTGAAATTGTTTTCGGGAAAATTTAAGTGTTTATTTGAGTTATTTAAATGGTGAAATGCATGTTTAGATACCACTTTGAATGAGTTTGAAAATAAATGGGGTTTTTATGTTTAAATGGAATTTTTTATCATGTATAACTTGTTTGATCTCAAAGAGGGAAACCAGGGTATCTAGGTTGGCAGACCTGTACTGGCATGACAATGATTCGGAGTGGTTTTGTTCCTATTTCACATAGCATGTTTGACATTGAAAACACTAAAAATATATGATGATGATGATGTTTGGGACCACTAGGTTATGGGTGACTCCCCAACTAGTGTCTTTTTCATGAGAGTAGAAATTGTTATGGTTACTTTCACATTGAGATGCGAGGTACTTGGGGCTCACAACTAACTAGTGCCCAGAGGTGTTCCCATGTTGAGTGATCATTAATAATTTGCAAGTTATCATTGTATTATAGTGTGTTTGGATAGAAAATTCAGTCTTTTACATATTTTACTTAAATGTATTCATTTTTTTAAAGTTACCCTCTTTGAAAAATTGTTTTTATTTAAAAGGATCACCTTTAGATATTATTGCTACCATTTATTATTTATTACACTTGTAATGTTTTTATCTTATAATGCTTGTCACATGGAGTCTTTTGGTGGAAAACTATTGGGATTAGGCTCACAACCTAATTACACCATTGGGTGTAAGTAGACTTGGTTATGTTTGACATAGGTGAGGGTAAGCCTTTTGGATATGGCAGTTCGGGTTGCTAGTTTCTTCCGTTTTGTAGTTTTGTGGAGACGAATAGGGGGTCCTGACCCCTTGTCATGTGGTGGACTTTGGGTAATTTTTTCTAATAACTTTTTAGTTTGGGACCTCTTGGGTCATGTTAAAAACATTGTATTATGATCTTAATTTTTAATTAAGGACTTTTGATATGAATTTTCCGATTTAGTTATTGATTATTTTTTGTTGTTTTATGTATCCTAATTTGGGTAAATCATTCCCAAACCATTGATTATGATACCCAAGTCCTTGTGCCAGCCCGTGGGGATCAGGAACAACCCTCGGGTCTTGCTACAGACTGGGTCATGTTCAAGGTCAGATGAAGACCAATCTTGGTTCGTTAAAAATGGTATCAGAGGGAGGTTGGATCTTTTGGGTCATGTCCCTTGAGGAAGAGTCAAGATAGACAAAAGATAGGATAGTCGGAACTAGATGCTATGGCTATGAGTAAAGTGTCTAGCCAAAAAACCTCATTGCGGGACTCAAGTTACCAGGGGAATTTGGGGTTTATCTAAGTCATTGGTCCTTATGGTTAACCTTGTTTTGGGGAAATGAAAAGGGAGCAGAGTCAATGGTCTCATCGAGCTCGTAGGGCCTGGAAAGCTATGTAGATCTAGGAACATTTCCCTAGTAGGATCTTTGTTATGGTGTAGTGATTGGTGTATGGGCTCCAACCATATTTCCAAGACACCCGCTGGCACTAATTTTATCTAGTGTTGTCCTGTGTCTCTTTGGGTTTTGGAAATCATGTTGAAAAATGTTGTTTTCAATTTTATGAAATCTGGATTTTATGTGGAAATTATTCTATTTTCAATGTGGTGGAACATGGGTTTAACATTTTAACTAGTGTTTTTTAAAATAGGTGGTGTGGGTAGATTGTTGTTTTGAAAAATGGAAAGAATTTGGCTCTAAACTTTTATATTTACATGGGTAACCACATGCATGTGTAAGGACCATGAGGTACCATTGGTGATTATGCAGTTGTTTCGGTGCGGATGTGCGTCGGGTTACGCTGTTCCGCCAGGACGCGTTCGCGCGTGCACCCGTCAACCCGAGGGGATGGGCGCGCGGCTTGTGGTCCCGCAGTCCCGCTTTCCAAAGGCGGGCGGCATCCGTCCCTTATTCAGGGGCGTCCGCTCCTTGATCGAAACCGGGATGATGGGACGTCGGCTCCTCCTTCCTTGGACGTCTCCTCGGAACTCGTCGCCTAATCCGGGTCTCCCTCATAGATTTAAGACATGCTCGTGAATCTAGTTCCCGGCGCCATATCTTCATGGACACCGGTTAATTACGCTGCTTCCGCCCGGACGCTCCAAGGAGTCTGGTCGGGGCAACAACCTGCGGTGAGGAGGCCGGGTGGCTCTGGGTGCTGGGGGCATGTCGTAACACTGCGGCTCTGCACGTCTGTCTTCCGTCCCTAATAGGGCTTCTCGAAGGCATGATGACCTGAGGCATCCCGCACTGGGTGCGGGGAACTGTGTCCCCTGAGGTTTTCCTCAGCTTCCCATGTTTAACACGGGGTATGCCGCGAGTTTAACGTCCAGCGGGGACGGCATCGGACTGATCAACACGAAAAGTGGATCAGATGATAGAACCCCTTGCGAGGAACCTCCGACGCTGGGGCCAGCGCATGGGCGGCTTCCCAAGTGATGCGGAGTGGAGTGAAGTGGCATGACCCCACCGGGATGTGGCGGCCCGGGTAAGGATCAGGATGGATGATGGAGTGAAGAGCTTGGACCCCGTAGGGGCTTCCTACGTACCGCGCGTTAGCACGGATCAAAGTCGACGTAGTTCGGGTATACAGTTTAACGTCATGCTGGACGTCGGCAAGCCGACTCACGAAGAGGTCGAGGCCGCTGGGCGGAGGATTGAACCGAACCACCTCGCACAGAGGGGGATGGAACGGCCGGGTGGATCACAGTTTCACGTCATGCTGGACGATGGAAAAAAGGGGCTGTGGGGAGGCACAATGGAGATACACACGGGCAGTCTCCCACAGGGGCGGATTCATAGGTGAATCGACGCAAGTGTGAACCCTGGAGGGGTCCACTGATGGACGAACCGACGTGAATACGACCGGGACGACCAGGTGGTGGGCTTGAACCTCAGGGAGGTTTCCTACATACCCTGTTTAGAAGACAGGGATCAAAGTCCACGTAGTTCATTCTGTCAGGACTTACGCACTTGAGGCAGCCCGGATGCGGCAAAACTCAGTTGGAAGGGACTTGGACCGAAAGTAGGAGACACCTCGATCCCAGTCACACCCTCTACTGGCTTCGGCAGTGGGGGAGCGCAATGGAGATACACATGTGCAGCCCCCCACAAGAAACTAGGGGTTTGTAATACCCTACCCCCGTCGGGAAAAGCCGCTCCCATTAAATCGTCCCTAAAGAGGGGCAATCCTGACATCCCTGCAGAGACTAGCGGGTGGGGGCCACATCCAAACCGGAGGGGGGACCCTGCGTGCGAGGCACGGGATCGGGTGATGCGGACGGTTTAACGTCTTGCCGGACGAAGTACAGTTTAACGTCGTGTGTTGAGGACGAAGCGGACGGTTTAACGTCTTGCCGGACGAAGTACAGTTTAACGTCGTGTGTTGAGGACGAAGGTGCTTGGCGGTTTAACGTCTTGCAGCACGGACGATAGGGGCTAGGCAGTTTAGCGTCGTGCAGCTTGGACGTAGTACAGTTTAACGTCATGTTGGACGGATGCAGTTTAGCGTCATGTGGGACGTATGTGCAGTTTAACGTCATGCTGGACGTTGGTTGCCGCCGATGGGTCCGTGTCACTTCGCGCAAGCCTGTAGGGCCGCACGGGAAGACAACGCACGGTGCGGGAACCCAGGATGAAGATCATCGGGCGCCACGCAGGCGGGTACCCTCAGGGGGTCAAGGGAGGCGACCCTGGCGGTTTGCGCGCAAAAGAGGAGCTTTGCGCGCAATACCGCGGGTCGGCGCGCAATTGTGCGGGCCGGCGCGCAATCGGGCCAGCCCTTTGCGCGCGGATGATTGAGATTGCGCGCACCGGGCTTCGGGTAGCACGCGGGGGCAACGGCTCATTCTCTAACGAATGGCCACTTTGAAAATGGGGGGTGCGCGCAATCGGGCTGGATTGCGCGCACCCGGGGGCAATTGCGCGCAAGAGGCTTCTTTTCCGCGCAAAGGCCTTCGGGTTAAGGATTATTCAAAGGAAAGGAGCCAAGGGGATTGCGCACGAAGGCGAACCCCAAGGCTCTATTGCGCGAAAGAAAGGAGGTTACCTGAAGATCAGCATTGCGCGCGGAAGGGGTTGGATTGCGCGAACGAGCGACGCTTCGGATTCTAGCAACCTCAAAACGTCGGGGGTCGCCTTATATTTATAGGCAACCCCGGGCGCGGAATCCGGTCTCGGGCGCGGAATTCCCTTCGCGGGCGCGGAATCTGGACCCGGCGCGCAAGGGAGCCGCGCAGGCCACGGGCGCGCAAAATAGCGCGCCGGCCCAGCGCATTGCGCGCATCCCGGGAGGATTGCGCGCCGAGACTCAACTTTGCGCGCGGGCCTCTGAAATTTCGCGCAAGTCCTCCGGGCCCTCCGGAACGTGCCTCTGACTCCAAATATCACTTCGCTTTCCGCATCCGGAGCTTCGTTTGGGAACAACGGACTTTTCCGGCGTCTACAAAAGCCCCCCCTCGGAATCTGATCGGCGAGAGGTCGCAACGATCGGGTTCCGAGGGAGACGCCGGAATGCCGAAGTCCTGGGCTGCGCGGGACTTAGGCGCGCAAAAAGGGGCGTCGGGCGCGCAATTCGCAGCCGCGGTCGCGCAATCGAGCGTTCCGCGTGGCGCAGAATCCCAGCCTCATCTATAAATAGGGGTCCAGGGTTCCGCGTTCCGTACACAGGCCTTCCGCGCGATAAGATTCAACGCTCTCGTGCGCGAAATTGCCTTTTCTGGTCGCGAAATTCGCCCGATCGGCGCGCAAAACCATCCGGATTTCGCCTGACTTTGCGCGTAAACCCGGAACTTTGCGCGACATTCTTCCCGATTGCGCGCCGTCCACTTGGATTGCGCGCCAACCTTCAAACTTCTCTACCAGCCTCGTCCGATCCCGCACGCTTCATCCCTTAACCCGCACGACTCCCGAAACTTCTGAGATGGCCACGCATCAAGGAAATGAGGGGGATGCCGCCATTCGCAGAGCAGAGATGGCGGCGAACGAGGAGGTTTACGGAGCCAAGGAGATTGTTTCCAACAATCAATCCCTGTTCGACTTGCTGACGCCGGCCCAGAAGACATATCCACTGTCGGACAACCTGCCGCTATGGAACTTCGGCATCCTAGATGAGGTTCCGGTGCCAGGGTTCGAGGTTGATGCGCCACAGACCTGGGTGACACGGGAGGACGAGCTTCCCCGCTATAACATCACCAATAATGGGCATCCTGCCAGGGAGACCAGGCACTTGGACGTCTATGTCCTGAACCCGAGGACGCGAACCATTGACGGGGGTGAGCCTACTGCGGAGAATTCTCCAGCCCTCTACTCGAGCACATATCGCCAGAGTGTCACTGACGACACCAAGGGCTGGCTGAAGGACTAGGACTTGCGGTCTGGGGGCAATTTCACCAGCGAGTGGGCCTGGGCATTCTGGGTACGCCACACCTGCGATCACTTCGCAGAGGAGCTACGGTACATCGGCCTATTTGAGGCAGTGTGGACGTCGCAGTTCCACTTCTACCAGCAGTCCGAGCTCGGGCCGGAGCTGTTCACCCGCTGGTCTCCGGATACCAACACCTTCCATCTTCACCATGGGGAGGTCGGCATCGGTCTCTGGGACATCCACTGCATCGGAGGTATCCCGCTGGAGGGCTACCAGTATGATGAGTTCCTGCCTCCGAGGATCACCTGGGGTGACAGGTCACGGACTCCCATCCTGACGTGGCATCTGCTGGACCTGGCTACAGAGCGGCTCGGGGTCAAGGACTTCCAGAAGGACATAGCCTACAAGGAATGGTTCGGCCAGTTCTTGGATCATGACCCAGCGGTCAAGATTCCAGGCAGGGGGAAGCGGTGCCCGACCGCAGCTCAGAGGAGCCGGAACGGGTCGTACTGGCGGGTCCTGGAGACGGGCGACTACCGCTCATGGGGGTACCGCGTCATCGAGGCTCGGGACCCAAATGTCCGGTACGCGGCGTTCCTGGCCTCCTTTCTGAGTGGGTGGCTCCTGCCAGTGCGGGATGCGAGAATGGGCGTTCGCCCGGCGACACTGGCGGTGGCGGGCGCTATGGCCGCCAACAAAAGATACAACCTCGGGGTCCCAGTGCTGGAGAGGCTGTATGCCATCCTGGGACGCATCTCACGAGGGGGGTCGCCACGAAGGATATGTGGGCCCTTTCAGTTCTTCCACGGCTGGGTGGCTGCTCACCTCGGTGGGTACACGTTTCCGAACGCCATCATTCCTCCGGGCAACGGCCTGCGACCCTCCCTGCTGAACATTGCGGGGGTCGCTCCGATGACCCTAAGTGAGGAGGGCATGAGGATTCGGATTGGCAATCATGCCAATTTCAACTTCAGTCCGTTCCCCACTCCCGTCGGCCAGATGATCGACAACGGGCAGGGTCCGCTGGAGCAGCATGAATACTTCCTGAACATGCGGGGCGGGGTGCTCGTGGCTTGGATCGACGGGAAGGTGATCTGCGAGCCTTACGTGCCAACCCGGTTCGCCAGGCAGTTCGGGTGCCTTCAACGGATGCCGAAGAGGGTATTCACTGCTGTCCGGGAGGAGACGAACCCTTGCGTCCTTCGCCAGATGTGGCTGATGTTTGCCGCTTTCGGCTCTGGCGACGTCATCACTCTCCCTCCTACCGGGGTTGACGCAGGCTTGGCAACCGAGTACGCCGAACACTGGGCCATCGCGTACCCCGAGGGGCTTCTACGGAAGCCAGTTCGGCGGCTCGAGGTCACCCGTGCGGAGACCGGGCGTCAAGGGAGGAGGTGAGGCGCCGCCACACGGGGGAGAACGGAGGCGCGCCAAGCAGCGGAGCCGGCGCGAGCAGGGACTTCGGCGGCGGGCACATCGCGAGCTGCCGCTACGACCTCGGCGCCCAGAGAGGGGGCACGCGCGGTGGTCGAAGAGCGGCCCGGGAAGCAGGTGAGACGTCTGCTCGAACCCTCCCACGATGCAGTCTTCCCGGCGCTGTGGTCGGCCTGGATGACCCTGCGGCAGTCACTGGGGACCGACGCCATCTGGCGAAAGATTCTCAGAGAAGGAATCCATTTGCCAGAGGTCGGGCGCCTCCATATTGCCGACAGGGTGGACTTCAACCGGCAGTATGCGTATCTGACGGCCATGGACGATTACGCGCGCCAACGTGGTCAGCGTGCGGAGCCATCCCTTCTGGTGAAGGTGATGCTCGGTCTAGAGCCCGCTCCAGAACAGATGCCGCCGGAAGAAGACGACAGTAGCAACGACTCCGAGGAAGAGGAGGAGATGGGGGAGGATGAAGGCTCCGAGGGAAGATCCCATCAGGGGAGTCCGCGGGAGAGCGGCGAGGTGGCCGGCTCTGACAATGTTGATGTCACTGAGCTCCTCGAGGTCCGCTTCTATCCCTACTCAATCTGCTTCATCCATTCTCTTATGCAGCTTCTAACCCATTTCTCCATCTTTCTCAGGAGCGCACGGATGTTGGTCAGGAGTCCTCAGCAGGAGTAGGAGGGGCGCCAGTAGGACAAGGCGGGGGGCAGGCACCCATTATCGAATTGACAGGCGCGGAAGGGCCCCCTGCTGCAACTGTTCCTGCGGCGGCCGAGATAGCGGAAGATGACGCTCTGACCTCCCGTAAGTCTCCTTGCTTCTCCTTGCTTTACTGCTGGTGCTTGCCATTGACGATCCGTGACTAACCATGGCATGCCCCGCGCAGTGATCTCAACACTGGAGGCTCGTCGGGTTGCCGAACCCGGGCCATCCACGAGTGGACCGGTGGAAGACATACCGCCTGCTCCGGAACAGACTTCCCACACCGACCCGGCCCCACCATCTGCTGATCAGGGGGCTGCGGACGCCGGCGGTGCTAACATCGGAGAGAGGTCGGGGGCTGACGAGGGTGTCAGCGCCGCTGGGGAGAGAGAAGAAGGTCGCCCAGATGTTGGGGAACCTATCCCTCATGAGGACCTCCCAGGGGCGGACCCTGCAGCAGACCTGCTGGCTGCCTTCCCTGCCTACCGGCCTGCCGACCCCGAGGAGATGGACGACTCGGACGCGGAGGCGGTCGAGGAGAGCCGGATAACGCGCCGCAGGGGGTGGAAGTGCATCCAGCGCTTCCTCAAGCGAGACCCATCGGAGTGGCTGGGGCGCATGGGATCACTTCAAACCTGGCTGCGCTTCCTGTGTGCCGGGGGAGCTGATGCTCAACGCCTCCATCTGACGGTTCGTGATTTCATGGCCGAAAAGATGCGCGAGAGCTGCCGGCGTGCCGACGTCACACAAAGTCGGGACATGTCGGAGAGCACGCGGGCGCTCCTCGCGGCGGAGCAGGAAGTCCGGCGCCTCGAAGGGCAGGCGGCAGAGAAGGAGGCCTTCGTCGCAACGTGTACCGAGATTGTGGAGCAACTAGCAGCCCAGCTGGTTGACGCCCAGGTACAGCTGACGGAGGCGGGCCAACAGATGGTCACAATTCAGGTCGAGCGGGAGCGTGCACAGGCCAGAATCGACGAACTGCGTGCTGCGACCGCCGACGAAGAGAGGGCACGCAGAGAGCGAGAAGCAGCTCTGGAGGCCACCAGCCAAAGGGTAGCGGCATTAGAAATACTCATTCAGCACGCTAATCCCTAAGGGCTTTGTTTTTCCGTTCCCAAAACATTTTCTTCCGCTACTTTGATCCATTTGTATGAATCAATATATTTATCTGCATCTTTTGGCTTAACATGCTCAACCACAATTCGTTGTCTTGCGGGAGTGTTAACCAAGCATCAGGCATCCATAATTGGGCCTGGATTGCTGGAGAAAAGAGGGAGGTCATTCCTAGGAAAGGAGACCTCAGACCTAATCAATGTATCATCCCCCCAACTTGTTCCAACACACGAGCGGGACAACGCTAGGGGCGTTGAGATTTTATCCGAACATAGGGAAATGAGAAAGGGTGAATCGCGTGTCCCGAATCCAGACATCCACAACGGTCGGCCTTCCAGGAAATGCCCAAGACGGTAGGCGGACAGTGGATCGACCATAACAACTGCAATAGACGGACCGAAGGTCATCATTCATATTGCAGGAGGCGGACCACATGTCATCATGAATACCGCTTTGGGGTTCCTTCAGACACAAGGGTGGAAATCCAGATCAACAGGGCATGCGAAGCGTGGGGCGAAGTGACGATTGTTCGGACAGAATCCAAGGCTCTCAGAATTGCGCCACCGTGGGGAAAGCGTATTAGGAGGATGCACTAATCTGGCCGTGAATCACCCCAATCCTCAGACAGCACCTCTTTGACGAGGAAACCGTCACTTCCCATCATTGCAATGGGGCATCCCGAGCTGAATCGGGGAGAATATCACAACTGCACCACTCTACCAGAAGTCAGGCCAGACGGCCGGCGACGAGGAGGGGCGAGACTTAACGATCCCTGAGGCTGGACCCGAGTCGAGATGCCCGGGCGTTCCTACGTACTCCATCAGGCTGGAGATCAAGCCACACGTAGTTCTGAGAGTGCAGTTTAACGTCATGCAGGACGTAGAATCCCGTTTAGGGAGATCTTAGTTTAAGGTCTTAGAGCTCGGACCATAAGGGGAGATCGTAGTTTAAGGTCTTAGAGCTCGGACCATAAGGAGAGATCTTAGTTTAAGTTCTTAGAGCTCGGACCATAAGGGGAGATCTTAGTTTAAGGTCTTAGAGCTCGGACCATAAGGGGAGATCTTAGTTTAAGGTCTTAGAGCTCGGACCATAAGGAGAGATCTTAGTTTAAGGTCTTAGAGCTCGGACCATAAGGAGAGATCTTAGTTTAAGGTCTTAGAGCTCGGACCATAAGGAGAGATCTTAGTTTAAGGTCTTAGAGCTCGGACCATAAGGAGAGATCTTAGTTTAAGGTCTTAGAGCTCGGACCATAAGGAGAGATCTTAGTTTAAGGTCTTAGGGCTCGGATCATAAGAACCTCAAAGTACGCCACATCGTGGTCCTATCCCTTGGATATGCGAAGATGCACTGAGGGATAGTGTCAAGAGTGTCGAGGTTTCGCCTGGTCAGAATGGGAGGTGGAAAATGTGAATCATGCGGCCATTCACTCAAGGAATGGGGGCACCGGAGTAACGATATGGGAGTACTGCCGACCGTGGCGGAAAAGCAGCATCAATATCGCACTAACCGTTGGTGGAATGAGGCAGCAAACGAGCATCGACCGCTCAATCGCAGGATTCATATCGATTTGCTGCCCGAGGCCATTGGGGGTACCGGCCCGAGTCGGTGGGAGAGCACTGAGGCATTGTGTCCGAACCGTTCACGGGGGCTCCACCCAGGGCGTAGACGATGGGTCCGAATGAAAGGGAGCACGAAGCCTGAAAAGTGGAGGAAACCTGACCAAGCGGATCCTGACCCTCCTGGCAATAAACCAGAGTACTCTTGACACCGGTGGACCACTGCAAGGGGTCGGGGAACACGCCTTGAGGGTGACCTGAAGGCGGCGGATTCCCCAGAGAAGGGGGAATCTCTAAGAGGTGGGGGGCTGGACCCGAAGTTTCAAACATCCGGGCGTTCCTACGTATCCCATAAGGATGGGAATCAAGCCACACGTAGTTCTTGAAGCGCGGCGCAACAAAATCGGGCACCAGTGCGGGGAAGAGTGCGGGTCTGACCCTCGCACACAGAAGGAGCGGCATTTGATATTTCTTGTTTGTCCTTAAAGATGGATGGTTTTTCTTTGTGCAGTGACATGCCTGTGATTAGGAAATACCTGGCGTCGCTGCGATAATCAAGCCACGGAAGGCATTGATGAATGGTGTGGTTATTAACCAGCGCCCAACGTGAGTGCCCCCTGAGGAGGACATCACGATGCAGTGCCGTTTCTCGTCGGGCGGCCAAGACGATCACAGTTTACGGTCGTGTGGTAGGACCAGACAACACAGTTTAAGGTCGTGTGGTTCGGACCATGGAGGAACCCGCTTATTGCGGTACGGCGGACACGGCGGAGGTGGGAACATACCCAGCCCTGCGGTCACGCACGATTCCAGGAGAAGAGTCTTGGGACAGGGGTCTGCGTATGTCCATCACCCGAGGGGCAGAGATGCTAGCCTCCAGATATACTGGGCCCAGAACGCGATTGTTCGGGCGACTCCTTCCTCCTTATGGGGACGAGGGTCCAGCTACGCATGGCCCTTAGGGAGGATATCCGCATACATCCTTGGTGCTCAGATCATGGGAGCCTCGAACGACATCATTACCCTGGTTGGTCTGCCTAACGTGTAGAGGTGTACTGAAGGTCAGTATGAAGAGAGTGTCGAGATTCCACTACAACACACAAAGGCGGAGTGTGATGAGGACTGCGCAACCAATGTTCAGAGCCTGAAAGAGCCGACATGGCGATCAAGGACGTTGCTGACCATATTCGCAACACAACATCCGATTGCGTCAGCCTAAGACAGGGCAAGCAAACGAGCATCGACCGCTCAATCGCAGGATTCATATCGATTTGCGGCCCAAGACCCGCCGGTAAATCGACCCGGAGTGGTAGGAGAGCACTGAGGCATCGTACCCAAACCGCTAACGAGGATCCCTTTGAGTGAAGGCTCGAACAAGAGGAAGCGCGAGGCCTGACAAGCAACACAGGACTTGTCGGGATTGAATCTGACACTACGAGTCATAGACCGAAGTACCCAAAACATGTTAACAGATCACCGAAAAGGGTCGGAGGACTCACCCTGAGAGCAACCAAAAGAGGGCAGATCCCCGTGATCAACCAAGAGACGGGGCTGGACCTGAAACACAAGCGTCCAGGCGGTCCTACGTATCCCATAAGGATGGGAATCAAGCCATACGTAGTTCTTGAGAGGCATTTTAACGTCATGCAGGACGATGAGAGGTGTGAGGTGGTCCCACACACGGGGGGAGGCGTACGGCGCGGCCAGTAGACCGACGTGAATGAGGACATAATCCCCCGCTCACGCGATACGCCTCGTACAAAAAGGAGGGGAACTTGGGCCAGAGGCCCGACGCGGGATAGAGATTCCCGGGAAATGGGGCGGGGCCTGAAACATGTATGTCCAGGTGGTCCTACGTATCCCATAAGGATGGGAATCAAGCCGCACGTAGTTCTTGAAGTGCAGTTTAACATCATGCAGGACGAATGCTGAACAGTTTAACGTCTTGTAGCTCGGACGTAGTACAGTTTAACGTCATGTTGGACGAAACACTTGGCAGTTTAACGTCTTGCAGCGCGGACGATATGCTAGGCAGTTTAACGTCGTGCAGCTTGGACGTATGCAGTTTAACGTCGTGCAGGACGTATGCTGAACAGTTTAACGTCTTGTAGCTTGGACGAATGATGCTTGGCAGTTTAACGTCTTGCCGCGCGGACGTAGTGTACTCAGGCAAAGTACTGCTTGAGAAACCTAGCGTTGGTGGGAGGAGTGACACGCTCACCATCCATAGTCGCTAGGGAGTACGCGCCATTGGGATAGACCTTGTGGACAACAAAAGGTCCCTCCCACTTGGGCTCCAACTTGGGTGGCTTCCTGCCGGGGATCATCGGTGCTCTTAGGGCTAGCACTAGATCACCCTGCAGGAAGGAGCGGAGGCGAACCTTCTTATTGAAAGCTCGAGCCATTCTGCTTTGATGCCTCTCCAAGTTGTGAAAAGCGCGAAGTCTATTCTCATCCAGTGCTTCCAACTCGACTAGACGGGCTTCAGCAACTCTGTCCGGCACTTGCTGGTCGTAGACCACAGTGCGCAAGGACGGCAACTGGATCTCAATGGGCAGGACGGCCTCAGCTCCATACACCAGGGAATAAGGGGTCATCTGGGTGGAATTGCGAGTCGTCGTCCGATAAGCCCAGAGGGCGTTGGGGAGCTTGTCCGGCCAACTCTTCTTGTTCTGACCAACCATCTTTTTCAGAATGTTAGAGAGGGTTTTGTTAAACGCCTCGATCTGTCCATTCGCCTGCGCATGATAGCGAGATGTATGGTTCGAGCGAATGTTATACTTGGCGTACAACTTCTTCAACTCGGCTGCCCGGAAATTGGTTCCGTTATCCGTGAGGATAGCGTGAGGCACTCCAAATTGATAGATGATGTTGGAGGTCACGAAGTCAACGATCGAACAGGATTTGACCTCTCTGAGCGGAATCGCCTCTGCCCATTTGGAGAAGAAGTCCGTGGCGGTCAGAATGAACCGGCACTGGCGAGCTGTCGCCGGCGGGTAAGGTCCCACAACGTCCAGACCCCAGACTGCAAAGGGCCAGGAATACCTAGTGGTATGGAGAGGCTCCGGCGGCCGATGCACAAAGTTCGCATGAACCTGGCACGCATGGCACCTCCTGGTATACTCGATGCAGTCATGGATCATGGAGGGCCAGAAGTATCCCAACCTCCGAATCTGGTGGGACAGCTTCGGCCCAGTCTGGTGGGCACCGCATGAACCGGCATGAACCTCTTGCATGACTCGTGGGATCTCAACTCCCTGAAGGCAACAGAAGAGAACACCATCAAATCCGCGTTTGTAGAGGATCTGCTCCAGGCCGGGGCTGCTCTGGAGGACAAACTGCGATGCGCGGCGTCGAACTCGCTCGCGCTCGGCCCGATCCGATGGAAGAATGCCATGTTGGAGGTACTCAACCAAAGGCGTCCTCCAATCAGGGGATGATCCGACTGTCATATCTGGGGTACTCGGGGCTCCGGGCATAGGGGAAACCGTGGTGAGATTACTTACCAACGGGCCGCGATCTTCTTCCGGGATAACAGGAGTGATGAGCCTGCGGTGCGTCACGCGGACGATCAGGTTGTCCTGTTCAGGCTCCGCAAGTGACGCAGCAAGGCTGGCCAAAGCATCTGCTCGACCGTTCTGCGACCGGGGAATATGGACAATTTCCGGCCGAGAAGGGAACCGGGCCATCAGAAGGAGGGTGCACTCCAACAATGGCACAAGTTTCGGCTTCCTGACAACATAGTCGCCATTGATCTGCTTAACGACCAGCTCGGAGTCCCCTTTCACGCACAGACGGGGCACGTCGATCTCGAGAGCCAACTCGAGGCCGGTGATGAGGGCATGGTATTCCGCCTCATTGTTGGTACAGCCCTCTGACAACAGGAAAGATTATGGCAGCACGGCTCGCTCCGGGGTAATGAAGACGATGCCCAAGCCCACTCTGTTGATCTCAGGATTATCGAGTCTTTTACCAGTGGGGCTCTGGGAGGCACCTTCAAAGTGCATCTGCCAGCATGGATCGGCTCGATCAACCGAGAGAATGGTCTCATCAGGAAAGCCTAGATCCAGCGGCTGATCCGCGGAGGTCGGGTGAGCTGCCAGAAAGTCTGCCAATGCTTGCCCTTTGATGGCCTTCTGAGACACATACCTGATGTCGAACTGCTGGAGAATCACAGCCCACCGTGCTAGACGGCCAGTCAACATAGGCCGGCTCAGGATATATTTCAACGGGTCTACCCGAGAAACCAACTGTACCTCATGGTGCTGCAAGTAATGCCGTAGTTTCTGTACGGCAAATACGAGCGCCAGGCAGCTCTTCTCGATGGGGGAATACCTAACTTCCGTATCGAGGAGCATGCGACTGAGGTAATAGAGGCTATTCTCCGTTCCCTCGTTGTTCTTCTGGGCGAGAAGGGCACCCAGGGACCGTTCCAGGGCGGTCACATAGAGGACCAGCGGCTTCCCGGATACAGGCGGCATCAGATTCGGAGGTTGAAGCAGGTACTGCTTGATTTCCTCGAAAGCGGTCTGACACTCTTTATCCCATACATAGGTGGCACCTTTCTTCATGAGCCGAGAAAAGGGCTTACACTTGCCGGCCAGATTCGCGATGAATCGGCGTATATAGGCCAAGTGGCCTTGGAACCCTTGCAGTTCCCGGATGGTACCTGGGGGAGGCATTTGGATAATCGCCCTGAATTTCTCTGGGTCGATCTCAATACCCCGGTATCTTACCACAAATCCAAGGAACATTCCGGAGGTGACCCCAAAGGCACACTTCAACGGGTTCATCTTCAGGCAGCGAGACCGGAGGAAGCCGAACACTTTCTCAAGATCTTTGAGATGGTCCTGACGCTGGCGCGATTTGACAACCAAGTCGTCGACGTAGCATTCCACCAACGTGCCGAGGATTGGCTTGAATATGCGGTGCATCGCCCGTTGATAGGTGGCACCTGCATTCTTCAGGCCGAAGGGCATGACCCGGTAGCAAAAGGTACCTTGGGGGGCCCTGAAGGCAGTGAACTCCTCATCCTCAGGGGCCATCCGAATTTGGTTGTATCCGGAGTATCCATCCATGAAGGAGAGGGCTTGGAACCCTGCCGTGGCATCAATCAACAGCTCTGTCACTGGAAGGGGAAAATCATCCTTCGGACAGTGGCGGTTGAGATCGCGGAAGTCGATGCAGACTCTAATCTGCCCGTTCTTCTTCCTGACCGGCACAATGTTGGCCAGCCATTTGGGGTACTGAACTTCCCTCACGAAGTTGGCTTTGATAAGCTTGTCAACTTCGGCCTCAACCATGGCACCGTGGGACGGGTGCATCTTCCTGGGAGGCTGCTTGAACCCGCGATGCTTCGCCGGGAGACCAAGGCGGTGGACGGCTACCTGAGGATCTAGCCCCGGCATCTCGTCATAGCCCCAAGCGAACACATCACGGTGCTGCCTGAGAAAGTCCACGTACTGCTGCCACTCCTCAGAGGGCATGGCGGCACTGACCAATGTGGGTCTTGGATCGGCCTCGGTTCCAAGGTTCACCTGTATTAACTCATAGACCGTGGCGGGGACGCCCTCCTCAAAGGCTGGGGGTGCATCTTCCACGTCCTCTCCACTCGGGGAGGGATCGTCCACGGGAGAGACTGCGTTGGAAACTGCATTGGGGATACCAGATCCTGCTGGGCCACTGGTGCTGGCGCGGGCGGTCGCGGTCATCTCATCAGGAGACTCGCGGGCCGTCGAGACCATGGCGACGTCCAACCGGTGAATCGGGAGGACGTAAGCGTCATCCAGACTTGCCCACGGATCACTTGCAACAGCGACAGGCTCAACCTCACCTGCCAGGATCTGCTTATCCTTGCTCTTGTAATAGTCCGCGTCCAGATAGCGGGCTTCACATGAGGCAAAAGGAGAGGCATCTCCTTGAAGCACGCATACTCGACCATTAAGGGAGTATTTGAGGAATTGGTGGTATGACGAGGGAACCGCCGCGTGAAGGTGGAGCCATGGCCTGCCCATCAATGCGTTATACGCAGTGTCCTGAGAGACTACCATGAATTCGGTGTTGGAAACCAAGTCACCGAACTGGGTCTTCAAACGTATCTTGCCAACCGGGGTTTGCTCGGTGCGGTCGTACCCCTGGATCCTGAGGTCGGAGGGAATCAAGTCATCCTCAGACAACCCCAATCTCCGGAGCGTCCGAGTTGGAATCAGGTTAATCCCGGACCCCGTGTCGACAAGACAGCGCCGGACTTCAAGGCCATTGAACTGGCCAGTGACATACAACAGACGAATATGCCCCTGTATAGGAGGGTCTTCATCCTTACCAGAGAACGAGATAACTGCCTGACATTCGGCGTCCTCGATCGTTTCGGCGTGAAAGGCCTCTGCAGCCGCAACCTCTGTCTCAAACTGGAGGGGGCTCTTCAGGGCTTCAGCGAGTGCCTCGCGCATCTCAGATGACATGCGCAGAGCCTCAAGGATGGAGAGCCTTGCTGGGATGTCGGCCAAGTGCTTCAGGACATCATACTTTTTGGCCAAGCGCGAGCCCCTGGTTGCAGGAGGTTGCTCTGCGGTTGGCGGCATGACGGGCCTTGCCGGTTGGATCGGCGGCCGACTGGTACTTGGCGCATCTCGTTGTTCACTGGCTGCAGTCCGGGAAGTGGTCACCGTACTGGGGTCAGGAGGCCGGGATGGACTCGTGGCAGGGCGGAGCTGGTCGCGACGCGGCTGAGGCGGTTCTGCCTGGTCCCACACCACAAACAGCGGCGGGGGCGAATCCGTCATCCCCGAATGGGGGGGCGGCGCACGTTGTGCTCGGTTTTGAGCCTGCTGCCTAGTCTCAGTGGCGTGCACGGCCTGGCTGGAGGTACCAACGGCTGTGCCCCGGCGACTCCTGCTGCTGCGGTTCTTCCGACGGTGGCGACGACCGGGGACACTAGGGAGGTCCACCTGGTGTTCTTCAACGTCGGGAACCGAAAAGGGATTTACCAGCTCGACGGTGTTAACCGAAGCGTACCCAATACCGTCATCGGACGAATCATCCATCACCGGGCGGATCCGAGGAGGGACCCCCATCTCCGGGGGCATGAAATCGCCGAGAGTGCGGGATAGTGGCGGAACTGGCGGGGCACGCTCTTCCTTCTTGCGCTGCCGCCGTTTGCTCCTCTTGGAAGAGGCAGGCTGGGACGACGATGCCGAAGCAACACCCGAAGATTCCAGGGGCTCAGGCTGATTCAAGCGCGCACGGATGATTCCATGGGCGCGAATGGTCGTCTTGCGGGCCATCCAGTTATTATACTTCTGGGATCCGCGGTCAGAGACCAGCTGCCATTCGTCCTCGTTGCCACTATCGTCATCTGATCCCACGAACACGCCCGCCACTTGTGCTGGAGATGGGCCCAACCTGATTACATTGTTTTTAATCTGGTCTTGGAGCCAATCCTTAAACACATAGCACCGCTGGATGGTGTTCCCCAGGGCCCGATGGTAGGGGCAGTAGCGGGGGTTATTCGTAAGATGTGCCTCCTCTGGCCTCCAACACTCAGGCAGTCGCACAATCCTCTGCTCCAGGGCGCTCCGGAAATAACCGGGGACCTGATCCTCGTGGAATGAGTAAGTCAGGTGTCGCGGGCCCCTGGGAGCGTGGTCTTGACGAGGGGCTGGAGGGGCCGGCCGAGGAGGTGGACCCTGATTATCTCGCCTGGGTTGCGGCGGTACATTACGCGGAGGGGCCGGCCGGTTCTGAGGCTGCCGCTGCTGGGCCGGGAACTGAGCCCGTGGAGGCGGATTCCTGTGAGGCTGTGGAGCTGGCCTCGCCGGCAGCAGCTCCAATGGCCTGGGGGCCTCTATCTGGGCAACAGCAGCGGGCTCAGCCCTGCTGACTCTCCTTGCAGGAATCATTGGAGGCAGCGGGTGTGCCTGGCTGGCCTGTTGCAGGGCTTCCTCAAGACGTTGAGCTTTGTCTGAGAAGTCCCTGAACCCTCCGGGGTAATTTTGAGTGATCAGGGAAGGGACCAGCTCGGTCTTGACGTTCCCGACGCACATTGTCAGCAACTGCTCCTGAGTCAATGGCATGTCAAGGGAATACGTGAGACCCTTCCATCGGGAGACGAAGTCCGCGACTCGCTCATCAGGCCTCTGCTTGCACTTGAAGAGGTCTGCGATACTTGTCTTCCGGGTCGTGGAACTGAACTGGTAGAGGAACTGTCTACGGAGGTCCTCCCAGCTGGTTACCGACCCGACGGGGAGCTGGCTGTACCAGACAAATGCTGGCCCTTCCAGTGTCTGAACAAAGCAGCGAAGCTTAGCGGCCTCTTGCTGCGCCGGAGTCCCCAACATAGGCCCGCACCTCGAGTTGAAGTGGGCTAAATGCTGTGGCGGATCTCCAGTCCCGTTGAAGGGAGCGAAAGTGGGATTCCCGAATCCCGGAGGCGCCGACATGTCATCCACCCATGCTGGGTAGGGCTTGCCGTCCGGTGGGATCGCCACCTGCCGAGTCTCCAAGGCCTCCAAGCGGGCAATGAGTGCCGCCATCGGATCGTCCGGACATGGGTTCCAGTCCTGGCGAGGATCTCTAACCACGAGCGCATTGCATGGCCCTTCAATCGGGTCGTCGACCGGGTCGTCGAACTCGGAAGCTCGTGGGATGGAGGGCGGAGTGGCCCTTGGGGCAGCGGGAGGAATCCGAGCGGGGTCTCTCAGGTAGTCACGCCGCTCGGGAGGGTGTGGCGAAACATACTGCGCCCTCTTGTCGTAGGCAATGGCCTCTCTCCTGTCGGAGAACACGGCGTAATCACGGTTGCCCGGGAGAGTCTCGTCGAGGAGCGGTTGTTCCGGTCCCTGCTGTCCTGGCCTAGGATCACCGTAGTCAGGCCGCCGTTCTGCAGCGCGCTCGGCGAGGAGCTGATCAACCAGCTTCTTCTGTTCGGCGAGCTGCTGACGTAGCGTAGCCTTCTCGGGATCCTCCTCTGCCCTCTGCATGGAGGCAGATGGGTCGGCAGGCTTTATAGCCTCACTGTGCTCTTTTCCTTTGCTGACGTTTCGGCTCAACGTCAGTGCTTCAGTGGGTGCGGGGAGCCCCAGGAGGTTCCTCTGATGACGAGTGACTCTCACCGATGGCTCTGACGACGGCTTGTCTTCGGGGGGGAAGCCCCCGTCGAGAAGTTCCAAGTCGTTCCCCTCTCCCGACAGGTCAGCCATATTGACCGTTTCTGTCCCTGGGGATATACCCTCAGGGCCACCCAGCGAATCGGGCTGTCGGCGAATCACACTGAAGCGTAGGGCAGCGTACTACCCCCATCCACGGATATACACGTGGGGAGTGGCTTCCTCGATAACTTTGCGGAGTACTTGAAAACACTCAACGCATCGTTGTTGGAGGGCCTCGTGGTGCTCAAATGACCCGGGGTGCCGAGCCGCGGGGAGCATGGCCAGGTCAATTTGACGGCACTGCTCACCAATATCCTCCAGGTGCACTTGAATCCCGGGGTATGGCATTTGTAGGCGGTGAAGACAGGAGCGAGTCTCCCGGAGAGTTCGGCGGAAGCATTCGAACTCATCCGGGGTGAGCGATTCGGGTGCATCAAAGCCCGGTCCTGCGACTGGCCAAAACTTCTCAGGGAAGTGGCCCTCTGTAAGGACGGTCCAGAAGCTCCACGACTCAAACTCGGGACCCAGATCTCCTTGGTCCTCTTCAATGGCTGGGAACGGACGGGGAACCGGCAGTGGTGCCGAGGCGGGCCGCCGGGCTGACGGGCTGGCCGGCGGTGAATACGGCGAACAGGCCGATTGGCCTCCATATCCCGGGCCGCCCTCTGAGGGTGGTGGTGCCCTGGCTACCACATCACGATAGGACAGGCCGGCGAGCGAACATCCTGCCGTAGCATCGGTGCTCGCCGAGGGTGCACCAGATCGTGGTTCGACCGTCGGTCCCCAGAAAAAGTCTCCGGCTTCCCCGATTGAGGCAGAAGGCGCTTCCGGAGGGGCTGGTACCAACCGCAAGCTTTATCCTTGGGGGTCTGCCAGGCCCTCGTTACTCCGGATATACCTTCGGAGAGAAGCAGGGATCACATCGATCTCGCTCTCGGGGAGCACGAGGCTGACGTGCCGTATTCCTTCCCCTGCCCTTGACTGGCGGGATTGGGGAAAGGGCTCTGTCGCCGAATCGTACTCCGCCTCTGAATCAGAGAAGCGAACCGGCCGGATCTCTGTCCGGAATTCTGTAACATTCTTCCCTCGGCGTCGACGCCTTGCCTTCCTGCCCCTGGGTGGTTCTTCGGGGCAGGGCTGATCTCTGTCCTGGCGTCCTCCGGCCGCACTGGTGCTGGGGCCAAGAGCACTGGAAACCAAGGTGCGAGGGGCACCGGGACAGATATCAAAGGGGACGCGGGGAGAGATGATTCCGGGCAGGCCTCCGGGCCGGGATCGGAAGGTGGGATGACCCATGCCTCCTGGATCGGCCACACGGAGTAGATCCCGCTGGTGAATAGCGCTACCGCGAGGTGGTCCGCGGTGGCTACTGCCTGCACCAGCAACCGGGAGAGTCGACCCAACCTGCCTTTGGGGCGGTCGAGGCCTCGATCCAGGTCGGGCATAGAAGTTCCCCTGCTCAGGATGCGCAGGGGCCTGGCGACTGGACCCAACAGTGGCTTGGGCCAATGCGGCCGCTGTTGCTAGGGCCCCAAGGTGGGCATCCTCTTCCGCTCGTGCCCGACGTTGGCGTCGGGACAGACGAGTCGGGATGAGCGGCGCGGGCAGGTGGAGAGCCCGCTCTTCGACTTGAGAGGCCTGGCGGAGGTGTCGCCGTGGCCTGGCGGGAGTCCTTACCGTAGATCCCTGGAGCGAATCCCAGATAGGGTGATCCCGGACATCTCCCACCTCATCCGCATAGGGAAGGGAACTGTCAGAGCGCTCCGGGGATAAGCTCCCGAAGCGGTTGGACGTTGAGGTGGGCAGCGGTGCCTCCATGCGCGGCCCTCGGGGGCGGCGGTGGTGGCGAGGTGCAGCCTCCTCAAGGTCTAGGCGAGCCATGTCCCGGGTGGGGATGACTCCCTCTTCCTCATATATCCGCACCAGGGTATTGATCACCCTTCTCTGGATGACCTCCGAGGGGGAGAGAGGGCGTGGTCGTCCTGCAATTGTGGCTGCTGGGATGGCTGTGGAACGGGCGGGACCGCGCGGAGTAGCCGCGTCGGTGTTTCCCCTACCCCTGCGCCAGTGGGCGGGTGGCGATCGGGCACTGGATCGGGCGACCTGATTTCTGAAAGCAGGGAGAAGGACCCATTAACACTGACAGTAAAAAGGAATCGACAACCAACCATTAGCGCCACGACGCCTTCCGTGGGGGGAACCCAGGCCCTCGACGTTGCGAGACGGAGTGCCCGATGTCCCTTCCCCAGCCCCTGGCGGGTAAGACTGAATGCTTGGCCGGGCAACATGCCGGTCTTCCAACACCTCTGAAAGCCATCGGTCCTCATATCGAGGAGAAGAGATTCACGTCGGGTTCACCATTTTTCTGTTTCGGTGCGGATGTGCGTCGGGTTACGCTGTTCTTCCAGGACGCGTTCGCGCGTGCACCCGTCAACCCGAGGGGATGGGCGCGCGGATTGTGGTCCCGCAGTCCCGCTTTCCAAAGGCGGGCGGCATCCGTCCCTTATTCAGGGGCGTCCGCTCCTTGATCGAAACTGGGATGATGGGACGTCGGCTCCTCCTTCCTTGGACGTCTCCTCGGAACTCGTCGCCTAATCCGGGTCTCCCTCATAGATTTAAGACATGCTCGTGAATCTCGTTCCCGGCGCCATATCTTCATGGAAACCGGTTAATTACGCTGCTTCCGCCCGGACGCTCCAAGGAGTCTGGTCGGGGCAGCAACCTGCGGTGAGGAGGCCGGGTGGCTCTGGGTGCTGGGGGCATGTCGTAACACTGCGGCTCTGCACGTCTGTCTTCCGTCCCTAATAGGGCTTCTCGAAGGCATGATGACCTGAGGCATCCCGCACTGGGTGCGGGGAACTGTGTCCCCTGAGGTTTTCCTCAGCTTCCCATGTTTAACACGGGGTATGCCGCGAGTTTAACGTCCAGCGGGGACGGCATCAGACTGATCAACACGAAAAGTGGATCAGATGATAGAACCCCTTGCGGGGAACCTCCGACGCTGGGGCCAGCGCATGGGCGGCTTCCCAAGTGATGTGGAGTGGAGTGAAGTGGCATGACCCCACCGGGATGTGGCGGCCCGGGTAAGGATCAGGATGGATGATGGAGTGAAGAGCTTGGACCCCGTAGGGGCTTCCTACGTACCGCGCGTTAGCACGGATCAAAGTCGACGTAGTTCGGGTATACAGTTTAACGTCATGCTGGACGTCGGCAAGCCGACTCACGAAGAGGTCGAGGCCGCCGGGCGGAGGATTGAACCGAACCACCTCGCACAGAGGGGGATGGAACGGCCGAGTGGATCACAGTTTCACGTCATGCTGGACGATGGAAAAAAGGGGCTGTGGGGAGGCACAGTGGAGATACACACAGGCAGTCTCCCACAGGGGCGGATTCATAGGTGAATCGACGCAAGTGTGAACCCTGGAGGGGTCCACTGATGGACGAACCGACGTGAATACGACCGGGACGACCAGGTGGTGGGCTTGAACCTCAGGGAGGTTTCCAACGTACCCTGTTTAGAAGACAGGGATCAAAGTCCACGTAGTTCATTCTGTCAGGACTTACGCACTTGAGGCAGCCCGGATGCGGCAAAACTCAGTTGGAAGGGACTTGGACCGAAAGTAGGAGACACCTCGATCCCAGTCACACCCTCTACTGGCTTCGGCAGTGGGGGAGCGCAATGGAGATACACATGTGCAGCCCCCCACAAGAAACTAGGGGTTTGTAATACCCTACCCCCGTCGGGAAAAGCCGCTCCCATTAAATCGTCCCTAAAGAGGGGCAATCCCGACATCCCTGCAGAGACGAGCGGGTGGGGGACACATCCAAACCGGAGGGGGGACCCTGCGTGCGAGGCACGAGATCGGGTGATGCGGACGGTTTAACATCTTGCCGGACGAAGTACAGTTTAACGTCGTGTGTTGAGGACGAAGCGGACGGTTTAACGTCTTGCCGGACGAAGTACAGTTTAACGTCGTGTGTTGAGGACGAAGGTGCTTGGTGGTTTAACGTCTTGCAGCACGGACGATAGGGGCTAGGCAGTTTAGCGTCGTGCAGCTTGGACGTAGTACAGTTTAACGTCATGTTGGACGGATGCAGTTTAGCGTCATGCGGGACGTATGTGCAGTTTAACGTCATGCTGGACGTTGGTTGCCGCTGATGGGTCCGTGTCACTTCGCGCAAGCCTGTAGGGCCGCACGGGAATACAACGCACGGTGCAGGCACCCAGGATGAAGATCATCGGGCGCCACGCAGGTGGGTACCCTCATGGGGTCAAGGAAGGCGACCCTGGCGGTTTGCGCGCAAAAGAGGAGCTTTGCGCGCAATACCGCGGGTCGGCGCGCAATTGTGCGGGCCGGCGCGCAATCGGGCCAGCCCTTTGCGCGCAGATGATTGAGATTGCGCGCACCGGGCTTCGGGTAGCACGCGGGGGAAACGGCTCATTCTCTAACGAATGGCCACTTTGAAAATGGGGGGTGCGCGCAATCGGGCTGGATTGCGCGCACCCGGGGGAAATTGCGCGCAAGAGGCTTCTTTTGCGCGCAAAGGCCTTCGGGTTAAGGATTATTCAAAGGAAAGGAGCCAAGGGGATTGCGCGCGAAGGCGAACCCCAAGGCTCTATTGCGCGAAAGAAAGGAGGTTACCTGAAGATCGGCATTGCGCGCGGAAGGGGTTGGATTGCGCGAACGAGCGACGCTTCGGATTCTGGCAACCTCAAAACGTCGGGGGTCGCCTTATATTTATAGGCAACCCCGGGCGCGGAATCCGGTCTCGGGCGCGGAATTCCCTTCGTGGGCGCGGAATCAGGACCCGGCGCGCAAGGGAGACGCGCAGGCCACGGGCGCGCAAAATAGCGCGCCGACCCAGCGCATTGCGCGCATCCCGGGAGGATTGCGCGCCGAGACTCAACTTTGCGCGCGGGCCTCTGAAATTTCGCGCAAGTCCTCCGGGCCCTCCGGAACGTGCCTCTGACTCCAAATATCACTTCGCTTTCCGCATCCGGAGCTTCATTTGGGAACAACGGACTTTTCCAGCGTCTACAGCAGTCCACCCTCCCAGTTTTATTTTTAGTGTTGTTTTTAAAGAAAGTATGGGGTGTTTGATGATCCATAGTTGTCTGGTGTGTCTTTTTGTGTTTTGGGAATCTTGTAGTAGGGTGTTATATTTGGTGTTTAATCTTGTTCAATCTTGACATTTTTTGTTACATCTTTCCTTCATAGGGTTTGTTTGAGGTGTAGTTGTAGTTCCACCCTTTTCTCTATATGTTTCTCTACAAGAGGTAGGTGGTTACATGAACTATCATCTTTAGGTGATTTAATTTACTACTTAAATAATTTTTAACATATTTTTATGAAAAATTGCATGGTGAGAATTCTATTTTTGATATAATTTGACATTTATACATGATGAATTTTATTTCTTCCCTTATTTAAAGATTTTAAGATCCATCCTATCCCTATCTAGAAATATCATATCTCCTGTGATCCTCATCATATATAATCAACCATGATCCTTTTGACTCAGAGAATCTTCTACCATGTTCTCTTTCCCTGGGTTATAATTTATTGATATTTCTTAATATTTAGTCATCTACAACCATATTATTTGGTTCTTGATTAGATATTTTTGATAGAAAATATAAATGAGACTCTTGTGATTAGTATATATGGAAAAACATTTTCCATATAGAAAATTACTCTATATCCTTAATGAAAAATTTAACATAGCTAACTAGAAATAATGATTTTGGTAATTTTTCTCATAGACCATAAATTTTCATGAGGAATAAGATATAACCATTTTATTCTGCATGAGGAAGAATCATATTCCCTTATTTTATGTATCATTAAATATTACAAAACCTTATACCATGTACGGTAGTGTGAGAACAAGTGAATTAACTATCCTTCTCACCAATTTCTTAAAACATCCCTCAAATTCATCTGTACAAAGGAACTTGTATCCATTACAATTTAACTTGCTGTGTAAATTAAATATCCATGAATTATTATCCAAAAAGTGATGATAATATTCAAATAAATGAGTGATCATGATGGATAGAAATTAAAATACCATTACAACATTTGTTAAGAATATAAGCATTAAATTTTAAAATAACTTCATATAAATATAAAAATCTACAAAATATTATGGGAAAAAATTTATTTGAAAATTAACAAGGTAAATTTTTGATTAATAATCAAAAAAATGAGTGATCATTATGGATAGAAATTCTTTTCATTCTATATAAGAAAAAATAAATCATTCCCTTCACAATTTTGGTAAAAAGTAAAAAAATACCTTATTCGGAAAATGACATGATGATTCCTCTAAAACATTTTTTTAAAAGACATAAAAGGAAAAAAAAATTAATTTATACAATCATAGAAGTATGGTAAAATCCTTCATTGAAACATTTTTCTTAAAAAAGTATATGGGAAAGAGGGTTTTCAATTGAAGATATAAGTGAAGTCAATTTTCTATAAAAAAAACTATTTTCAATTTACTAAGTACATGAGGTGATATAAATTAATGGAAATTATTTATTTTGATGAAATAAATATAGTAGAATAAAATTCATGAGTTACATGAGAGGTAGATAACAATATTTCAACATTGGAAACCTAATCATAAACAATCCTGATAGACAATAAGACTGTAACCTAAAACCCATTACCTTAGTTTGAACGTATTTCATACATATTCAAACATCCTATATAATACATACTGTAATGTAATTAATCCTAATATATAACCATTATCATATATATAGAAAAATATATTATTTAATTTTATCCTTTTATCACCCTTTAAATCGATATTCCTTATTAAAATCACTTTTCAAGGTGATGATTACTTTATTTTGACATGTATGATTAATGTCATAAACCACATATGGTTTCCATAAAAATGGCACCAAAACTGGACCATGTTAAGGAAAAAAGGGTTTTCTCTATCCCCATGGGATTGCACATGTGCTCGAGTGTCATAAACAATAGTTTGGGAATGATTTACCCAAATTAGAATATATAAAAGAACAAAAAACAATCAAAAACCGAATCTAAAAACTCATTCGAAATGGACTTAACTAAATATTCACAAGTAAATACAAGGCCTTTAACATGACACAAGAGTTCGCAAACTATAATTTTAGTAGAAACAATATCCCAAAAAACTGTCACACGACAAGGGGTCATCACCCACTAGTTGTCTCTACATCTCCGCACAATTGATGTACATAGCAACCCGATCCACCGTCTCCAAAAGCCTTTCCCTTATCTGTGTCAAACATAACCAATTATACTTACACCCAAATGTATAAGTATGGTGTGAGCCTAATCCCAATAGTAACCACCCAAAGAACCCATGTGGAAAGCATTATATGATAAAAATCTTACAAGTGTTATAAAAAATAAATGGTAGCAATAATTTCTAAAGGTGTAATTTTTAAATTAAAATAGTCTTCAAAGTTGGTAACTTTAAAGAATTAATAAATTTAAATAAAACACGTATGTTAAAAAAAATTCTATCCAAACACACCATTATCCAAAGATAAATTCCAAATAGTCAATGGGAATTCAACACAGGAACACCGCTAGGAACTAGTTAGTTGTGAGCCCTAGGTACCTCGCATCTTGATGTGAGAGTAACCATAACAATATTTTTAGTCATGTATGATCCAAAATTAGGGGAATAACAAATAACATAGTGGTCCCCAACATCATCATCATCATAGTTTATTTAGTGTTGTCAACGTCAAACTTTCTATGTGAAATAGGGTCAAAACCACTATGGATCACTATCATGCTAGTACATGTCTACCCACATAGATACATGAGTTTCCCTATTTGTACTCAAACAAGTTCCATAGGCTACCAAATTCCATTTACACATAAAAGCACCATTTATGGTCATACTCACTCAAAACAGTATCTAAACATTATTTTCACCATTTTTATAACTCAAATAAACAATTTGAATTTCCGTAAAACAATTTCACTTGTTATAACAAACCATTGCACCTAAAATCCATTCAAAACCCTTCTTTTAAAACCAACTTCATACCAATATTACACCAAATCAGAATTTTCATCACCAAAAAACTTTCATAAATTCGTTACATTATTTATAAAACAACACCAATTGTTACATCATGGAATGCATAAGTAAAACAACCATTTTCACAAAATATTAGCACTTAAAAATCAACCTCTTAACAAATTCTACAAAATATATTTTTCACACTGAAATAAATGAAATATTAACATAATGGGAATATAAATATATCAAGATAACTCATTCAACAATTCTTACACATGGAATCACCTACCATATATGTCAAAAACCTCAAATCCTTAGGTGAAACATCAACCACACCACCATCGTACCATAAGAGAGTGAAAATGAATCCAAAACCACAATATTGGACCAATAAAATGAAAAATCCCTAAGTAAGAAGACTTATCTTCTGGAAATTTGGGGCTTTATGAAAAGTGTAAGAAACCCTAAGGAAATGGAATGAACAAGAGTGGAAACTCACTTAATTGAGAAACTTTGAAGAAATATCCCAAACTACATTAGTTGTTGAATATACAAGCATCCAAAATTTAAATTGAGGTTCTATTAAGGATAAGGAGGTCATGTGGGGACTGAAATGGGGGTAAAAGTGTAAAAAAATGAATGATTTATAAAAGAAACAAATTAATTTTTCAAATATGGACGATTTGAGAAACCTTGACGAAGTTCTCCCTAATACCCAGTGAAGATGAGCTTCAAATAGGAACAATAGAACATGGGGTTTCACCTACGGTTTGTTTTGAGTTTCTAGCTCCAATATGTTCGTTTATATTATTTTTTACACCCTTATGGTGCGGTGGTGGTGTGGTTGAGGTTCCGCACAAGGATTAGTGGGTTTTGACATATATGGTCGCTGATTCCATTTGTAAGCATTGTATAATGAGTTATCATGATGAATGTATGTTAATTTTATGTTAATATTTTATTATTTTTAGTGTGAAAACTACTTTTGGTAGCATTTGTTATGTGGTTAATTTTTAAGAGCCGATATTGCGTGAAAATGGGTGTTTTACTTGTGCATTCCATGTTGTACCAATTAGTGTTGTTTTATAATTCATGTAATGACTATATGAGAATATTTTAGTGATAACAATTCTGGTTTGGTATAATATTAGCATGCATTTGGTTTTAAAAGAGGGGTTTTAAATGGAATTTTGGTAAAAAATTTTGCTATAACTTTTGAAATTGTTTTAGGGAAAATTTAAGTGTTTATTTGATTTATATAAATGGTGAAATGAATGTTTAGCTAACATTTTGAATGAGTATGAAACTAAATGGGGTTTTTATGTTTAAATGGAATTTTTTATCATGTATAACTTGTTTGAGAACAAAGAGGTAAACCGAGGTATCTTTGTGGGTGGACGTGTACTGGCATGCAAATGATCCGGAGTGGTTTTGTTCCTATTTCACATAGCATGTTTTACATTGAAAACACTAAAAATATATATGATTGTGATGATGTTTGAGACCACTAGGTTATGGGTGATTCCCCAACTAGTGTCTTGTTCATGAGAACAAATATTGTTATGGTTACTTTCACACTGAGATGCGAGTTACCTAGGGCTCACAACTAACTAGTGCCTAGGGGTGTTCCCGTGTTAGATGCTCATTTACTATTTGGAATTTTTCTTTGGCTTATAGTGTGTTTTTATAGAAAATTCAGTATCTTACATGTTTTATTTAAATTTATTCATTTTTTAAAGTTACCCTCTTTGAAAAATATTTTTGATTTAAAAGGTTCACCTTTAGATATTATTTCTACCATTTCTTATTTGTTACACTTGCAATATTTTTATCTTATAATTCTTGTCACATGGAGTATTTTGGTGGAATACTATTGGGATTAGTCTCAAAACCTAATTACACCATTTGGTGTAAGTAGATTTGGTTATGTTTTAACTAGGTAAGGGTAAGACTTTTGGAGATGGCGGTTCAGGTTGCTAGTTGCTTCCGTTGTGCAGTGTTGTGGAGACGACTAGTGGGTCATGACCCCTTGTCATGTGGAGGTCTTTGGGTTATTTATTCTACTACTTTTGTAGTTTGGGACTTCTTTTGTCATGTTAAAATCCTTGTCTTCTATTCATAATTTTTAATTAAGGCCTTTTGACATGAATTTTAAGATTTAGTTATTGGTTGTTTTTTGTTTTTTTATATATCCTAATTTGGGTAAATCATTCCCAAACCATTGATTATGATACCGGGGCCCATGTGCCAGCCAGTAGAGATCGAGAAAACCCCTCAGGACTTGCTTCGGACCAGGTCGGGTGACGGGTCGGATAAAGACCACTCTTGGTTCGTTACAAATGGTATTAGAGGGAGGTTGGATCTTTTGGGTCATGTCCCTTGAGGAAGAGTCAAGATAGGCCAATGATAGGATAGTCGGAACTAGATGTTATGGCTATGAGTAAATTTTCTAGCAAAAAAACCTCATGGAAGGACTCAAGTTACTAGGGGAAGTTGGGGTTTATCTATGTCATTGGTTCTTATGGTTAACCTTGTTTGGGGGAAATGAAAAGGGAGTAGGGTAAATGGTCTCATCAAGCTCATAGGGCCTGGAAATCCATGTAGAGTTAGGGACATTTCCCTAGTAGGCTCTTTGTGAGGGTGGAGTGATTGGTGTATGGCCTCCAACCATATGTCCAAGACACACACTTTCACTAATTTTTTCTAGTGTTGTCCTATGTCTCTTTGGTTTTTGGAAATCATTTTGAAAAACTTTCTTTTAAATTTTTTGAAATATGGTTTTTTATATGGAAATGACTCGATTTTCAAAGTGGTGGAACATGGGTTTATCATTGTAACTAGTTTTTTTAAAAGTGGAGGTGTGGGTAGATTGTTGTTTTGGAAAATGGAAAGAATTTGGTTATAACCTTTTACATTTACATGGGTAACCACATTCATGTGTAAGGCCCGTGAGGTACCATTGGTGATTGTGGAATACACCCTCTTAGTTTTATTTTTAGAGTTTTTTTAAGAAAGGATGGGGTGTTTGATGATCCATAGTTGTGTGGTGTGTCTTTTTGTGTTTTGGGAATGTTGTAGTAGGGTGTTAGATTTAGAGTTGAATCTTGTTTAATCTTGCCATTTTTGGTTACATCATTCCTTCTTATGGTTTTTTTGAGGTGTAGTTTCAGTTCCACACATTACTCTATATGTTTCTCCACAAGAGGTAGGTGGTTACATGAACTATCATCTTTAGGTGATTTAATTTACTACTTAAATAATTTTTAACGTGTTATAATGAAAAATTGCATGGTGAGAATTGTATTTTTGATATAATTTGACATTCATACATGATGAATTTGATTTTTTATAAAGTAAGTTTCTATGTCTACTATATGTGTTCTTTTGTGAATTTTTTTAGATGTGTTAAATTAATTAGTCAAGGTATGAAAAATTGTGTTTTTCAAAAATGCTTGATGTGTGAGTGTCATTAAAGTGTGTTTTTCAAAATAATACAGACTTTTTTGACATTTTAATTTTTATTGTGAACCTTGAAGTATGTTTTAGGGGTCGTACATGTTTAAATGGGGGTTTTTGATGAAAAATGGGAATTTTGGGGCATTTTTTCCTTGTTTGGAATATTGAGTAGATAAAATTGTAAAATGTTTAAATGACAATGATCTAGTTTTGAAAATGGTATAAAATCATGAATGATTTTATGAATGGGTCTAGACATATTATATTGTTTGGTCATTATTTTGTTTGTTTTATTGTGTTATAAAAAATAATTTGAGAAACTGTGTAGGTGGTGTGAAAGGTATTTTGAAATGGTTTTAGTGTGCATTTGAGTTTAAAAAGTGTTTTGGTGTAAAATTTTATGGTTCTAACGTTGAAGTGTTTCATAAATTGTTTTATTGATTCATTAATATATATGTGTAGTGTGTGGTCCCTTCTCTATGGTTTCTAGTCACCAGGTCTAAGGAGACTCTCCTACACATTCATAGGTAAGTAAATATAAACATGTAGGTTCACCGTTATGTGTATATTCATCCATGGATTTTAATTTACTTGTATGGGGATAGGTGTTCCTATGTGTATATATAAAAATTCACCTGCAGGTGAGTAGAGTCTGGTAAATGCGTATAAGCATACGTGTAAGGATACCCTATTCCTATAACTTTAAATTGAATTCCATAATTTCTTGAGTGTTCAAAAAAGTATTTTTTATATCAAATAGTATATTCATTCTATGAGAAGTGATGGGGATGCTTTATGTTGGTCTTTCCTTTGTTTTTCATGTTCTCTTTAAGTGTTGATATGAAAATTTTCCATTAAAATAATATCCCAAGATTGTTTTATAATTCTTAACATTTTAAATGCTTAAAATTTGTTTCTAAAATGGTTTTGGGTGTGTGGCGGGTATTTCTCAAAATGTGGGTGTGAATATTACTAGTTAAAGTTTATTTAAATTAATATGGATTCTGTTATGTTTTTAAAAAGGGTAATTTGATATCCTTTTAAGTGATGGAAAAGGTATTGGAAAAAGGGCTTTTCTATGGTGTCCGTAAATTGAAAAAGAAATATTTTGTAAATAGTGGTGTTTTAATTGAAATGTTTGTCCTTTGTGTGCATGCGGAGGTTTGTTGTGTGTATATGTGAACTTCAACATGATCACAATAGAAACCCTAGGTACCTTGGTGGGTGGACTAGGACTAGTACGCTAGATGATACGTAATTGGTTCTGCCCGGTTTCATCTAGTAGGATTGATGTTACAACACTAACTTAATACTTGTGACGATGGGAGACTACTAGGTTATGGGTGTGTTCCATAGTAGTGGCTCGTGAATGATAACATATATTTTTTTGGTTTATATGCCACGGTTTACTGAGGTACAAGGATCCTAGGACCCTAACTTATACTAGCTACTTAGGGATTTCCCATGGTGATTATGATATTATTTTTAATTCAGTTGTTTTATGCTTGTTTCCTCTTTCATGAAAACCATATTAAAATTTAAATTGATTCCCTTTAATTTTGAAATGTTAATGCATGTTTGGATTCTATTTTTAAAATACAGTGCTAGATAAATGTTTTCTTTAAAAATGTAAATCTGTTACATGATTTTGAAAATAATAAAAAATAATATTTTTATGGGTCTTATATTCATACTAGCATGTTTTTGGGTTCTTTTTAATGATAAGGGCATAGGGTGTTATTGTACTCTGGCATTCTTACTGAGCATCTCAGTGACCACGCCTACATTATCTTTTCAGTTTTCAGGGTCTAGTTTTGGAATTCTCTTGAAAAGAGTGTGGTTTATGTTCTATGGTGACCCACAAGGTCACTTGAGGTACGTCTTGTTACTTAGTTTGTTCCTTTTTCCACTGAAAGCTTGTTAAGTTCATCTTCTTTTATTAATTTTTTTGTTCAGTTTATTTTTACTTATCTTTCTTTTGTTATTGGTTAAATTTTTCCCAAATTTTCATTTGATACCTAGGATCTTTTTCCATCCCATGGGGATTGGGAACGCCCCTCGGGCCTTGCCGTGGACCAGGTCAGGCGCTGAGTTCGATGACAACCCGACTTGGTTCGTGACATTTTTTATTAGTAGTTTCAGTTCAGGTACCTTGAACATAGTTCTATCATCTATAAAATATTAATCATTTTATAAAAATAATATATATTATATATATATATATTGTCATTGATAAATGTTAGGGGTTAAAAAATGATTTACACCAGCCTCAGAGATGGTAATCCATACATATAAATGAACAATGTTTTCATTTTTTATTGGATAGAACACAATAATTTTTATTTTTAATTCACCTTTAATGGGTCAGAATTATTTAATAAATATCATATATTTTCATCAAACCTATCTTCATTACCATCCATGAAAAATATAAAGGAAAAAATGGCATCGCTTCATAGCGGTGGTAGTCCACACATATGCATGTGATACATTATCATTCCAGAAATATTATATGTGAAATGACTCTAATTTTTTCATGTATTACTTCATAATATTATATGGATTATTATTGAATCTTGGTGCTGAGAAATAGTGATATTTTGAGGCCCGGTGAGCCTAGAATTTATGTTTGAATAATATTAAATATATTAATATCACACATGAAAAGTTTTCATTACAAATAGTAATAACTCATAAATGGATTCTCAAATAACAAATCTTAAATCACCATTGATTTTATATCAAGGATTTACCCTAGTCATGACATAATATATATTATAATTTTACATTGGGATTGAGTTCCTTCATGGGTGAATAATTAAATAAATGGAATGAAATTAATTTAATTATTTAATTAAAATAATAATAAAAAATATCTTATAACTACGTCTCAATGGCCAATTTTTAGGGTTACCCAAAAAACCATAAAAATTGAGAGAGATCATTGGTGGGGATATTGGAAGATGGGATATGATGGGATTGAGATTGAGGATCATTGCACCATGGATGTTTAAGGATCATTCCAACGATGAAAATGTATGATATTTCTCTGTATGTGATCAAAGAAAACAGTATGTATGATGTTTAATTTATTTGATTCCATCCCGTTCCTTTACCTGATCAAACACAGATCAATTCCATGTATTATAATTGATTTTCACATCAACGGTTGATTTATTTAAAGATGATTAATTTTTTCATTTCTTTTTATACCTCATTGTTCGTTTTGTCTATGCGAATGGATAAAGTCTATAAAAGAACAATGGATGGGGTTTATTCCTCATATTTATGGTTTATTTTATTGTCCACATTTCATCACACATTAATCATTGGTATTTTCATTGCCCAATTTTTTTTGAGAAATACCAAGTATATGATTGTTGTTCGACCGTTCATTAGTTGAACAGATCAATACCACAGACGTGGTTGGTGATTGAGGGTGTTATTTATACGATATAGTGGAGGTTGATTGGAGGTGGACCTGACCAGATTGAGGATCTCTGTTATTCCTAGATGATGTGTGGTGGTGGAGTAGGGTGGATACATACAACTCAATGAGAGAATTTTATAATCAAAATCAAAGCCTTGAGTAAGATCTCTAGTGACAGAAAGGTGGGTCAAAACTAGATCCATGATTACCAACATGTTTTTTGGTGATTTTATGTAGATGGATGTTGTGGTGGATAACCACAAGATTATTGATAATCCCATGTTACATGGTGTGTAATCTAAAACTACATGCCAGGTGGGGCCCTGACTACGGTTCTAGGATTTCCAAGGAGAATAATATTTCACACCCCGTGTGGAACATATTACTCATAGTGTGACCCATACTAGTGGATTGGAAAGTATCTTTGAGGATACACAGGCATGAGAAGACTGACATACATGCACATGGTTAGCATACACTAGCAGATTCAGGTACTCGAACTTGGTCAGGTGCACATGGGACGACTAGGTGTACATAGGTTGGTACAATGGAGAGACCAAAATTAAATGAGAAATAACATTTGGAGGGCATGCAATTTTAGCTCGACATCTCTATTCCATGTACCCAGTAATGACACACATTGTTTTTTTAGGTTTACATGTTGTGTGAGGAAGTGACACATGAGCAGACCAGTGGTTAGATGAACACATTGTATACTCACTAGAACATGTAGTTAAATCCCTTGGTGGGTGTTTGTAGAACTGTTTTCATTTTTTTTGGACTAGTATTGGTTTATTAAATTCCCTTGGTCGATTCCCTTGAGGTTATAGTGAAGAATTACGTCCACATTTCTAGATTGTGATCCATTCTTGAGGAAAAGTCTCAAATAGAGCTTTAGTGTCCCTCTATGAGGCTAGGGTGTGATCCTCTATCATTTCTTCTTATATCATATTTGGGTCTCATGGAATTTTCAAGAACTCCTTTAATAAGGAGTAGATCTACCTTCTAGCAGGTAATTTTATTAGGGACCATGGTATCATCGTCATAGGATCCCATACATAATGGGTTGATCCATATTGGATATGTGGTCTCCCCAAAAGTCTTGAGTGTGACCCTTTATATGTGAATCTATATATTCATAGACTAATGAGTTTTAATGGGTGGGGTGCAATGATCATTAACTTTTAGATTATTTTCACTAGTGATTGTATCGATCATGGAGGTTTCCTCCCAGAATGAGAATTTCCTAGAATCTTTCAGCAGAATAATGTGTCTGGTAGTTTAGTTAAGACCCCCTAGATGAGTTTTTTTCCTTCTTGAGCATAATTGTGTTTTTTTTAATTTAATTTTAGTATTATAATTATTAGGTGGATACTCTTCAGGAATTATTTTTAGTGATTTATGGGTATCTTACTGTGTATTGTTACACTCAACCCTACATGGGCTCTGCTCCCACCTGTCGTTCCTTGTCTATATGGAAGAACGTTTGAGGAAGTCCTATAGAGACTAGGAACATGAAATTATTAGTGATATAAGAAGACTGAGGAATGTTATAATGGTTTATTTTGATATTAATCCTCTCATACCTTATATATTTGACTTTTTTTAGATTCTTTTGGTGGGACTGCAGTTGGCCTTTGATATCCAATACCTTTGTGTTGTACTTTGATTATGTTATTATAGATGTATGTATGAATTGTTATCAGTTTTTCATATTGAATCATTTCATGACCTTTGATATGTGTGTGTGTGTGTGTTTATAGGTACATTAGGTTAATTCCTCCCATGTGCGTTATATACCTACATTGCTCTAGTCACTAGCATATGGCCTCTTGTACGAAAAATAATGGTAGTCATGGATTAGGACCCATAAATTAGGGTTGTGGAATAGTGGTGTCAAAGATAGTCAGTTTTACCTTAGGAACAGAGTTTATGATATTTTTAGGCATTTAGGGAAACATTGTTAAAGTAATTTGAGATGATCTTTTAGGATAGTGACCCCAATATTGGTGAAGTAGATGATGTATCCATTCACTAGGAGTCTTAAAAACTAATTTTTGACTCAGTACATGTAGATGTTGGTTTCATGGAAAATAATTGGTACATGTAACATATAGGAATGGGTTGTAGTTTCCATGTCCTTATTATGTCAACTCTTGAGAGATTCTATTTTCAATGGTATATATTTATCATTTTAGGATTCCACCATGACGAAAAGTATCCAAGATTACTCTTTGTGATCATGGGGATGATCTTCAAAGTGATGACATTATAGTACAAGGGCATGTACCAGAGATAGTACATCTAGGTGGTTTTACATCTATACCAATACCCTTTGAGTATCAGCTAGCACCAACATTACAGGATGAGAATTCTTGTAGGATATGTTTGTTGAATGAGTTTGATAGGCATTGATCTCCTAGGTTTCGGTGTGATCCATACCCCCGGGTGGCTGAGGACTGGATAAAGGAAATCACATGAGTTTTCAACCTTGTGAGGATACTTAAAGATCAGATTAATGTCCTAAAAATGAGACCTCTTTAGAGATATGTTGGGTAATTATAGAGTCTGGTGACTCAATAAAATAACGAGGAAACTCTCTTATAGTTATACATTAAGTTCCTCCTAAAGGAGGATTTTAATCTGGCCTCATTATGAACATCACACATCTAGGAAATTCTGAATCTATAATGGGGTAGTTTGACTGTAGTGGATTATTCAGATAGGATTAATAATCTATTTTAGTATTGAATGAATGGGGTGTGAGATCTATTCATCAATAAATAGGTCATCGAGAAAGTATTACACGCTGATATTAGGGATTCTGTTATATCTCTTTTCATTTCCACCTATACTATAGTTCTTGTGTGGGCCTTAGTAGTGGAGAGTTTCTTCGAATAGAATACACTGGCAGTGGGGGATAGTTGTGGGAACCTAGGTGTTGAGACGTCAACAGCTAGTATCCGATATATTTTACAATAATATGAGTATGCCAGATGCTTTATGACACAATCCAGGAATAAAGGATCAGTAGTGTATGGCTCGAGTCTGTTGAGGGAGATATGGTGGTTCTCATTCCACAGTCAGGGACATCTTGAATGGGATAATACAACCCGTCATATAACTAATTGAGATATGGTCAAGGGTCCACCCAAGAAGAGACATAGATAGGAGCATGTAATTCCATATGGTGGGGAACATTTTATATGGGTATTTAGAGATGGAGGAGGTGGTAGGAGATTTGAAAAATTTCCAACACTACCCCATTGTGGTCCATGCCAGGCTCAGATAGCTTATGGTTTGGGATGAGGACTAATGCAAGAGACTCTGTATAAGGACCCGACCTTAAACATTACTTAATCTTTAGTTAAATCAAGTATTATCATTAAAGATCTTTTCAGGTTTAGGTTTTTAGAGAAATAGGCCATAACTATTACATATCATCTTGAATATTACTAATTAGAAACTTCTACTATAACCTATTTTTCACAATAATGAAACTCTTTAAATAAAACTAGTGTTCTTTTCTTCATATAAATCTTATTTAAAACATACTTTCTCTTACCCATCCTTATAACCTGTGAATAACATTTCAAAAACATGGGATGATCATAAAAATCTCAGTAAGGGTTAAAAAATAAGAAAAGGAAACATTAACCCATCAATAAATACAAATCAATGAAACAATAATTTTAAATTATAACATACCTTCTAAAATCATAATATTTATGAATAACACGTAATAATAATAAATCATAAAGGTAACTTATAGAATTCATAACATACTTACATAGTAGCTATCACAGCTATATAGGGAGTCACATTTGGAATACCTATCATAGTATATTCCCTAAATCTCTTAGTAGAAGCATTAATGTTTACCTTTGTCATGTTACCCAATACATTGGAGAGCTATCTCGGGCTCACCCGCCCTAGGTTTATCATGGAACCACCCGTATACGTAAACAATGCCCAATAACCATAACATATTCATAACACATAACACAAGTATAAAGGAAAGACAAAATTTCCAAATTTCAATCACAATATATCAAATAAAGATATTGAAATAAACAATGCTTTATCAAATCATTTTCAAAACCATTTAAAAAATTTAATAAATATTTTTTTGTATCAAAGTGTCCCATAACACTTTGAATCTTTTAAATGAATTATCATTCGAAAACATTAATGTCCATATAAATAAATCATAAAAACCATTTTGAAAACATGGACATTAATAAGAAATATTTAGAAGAATAAATCATAAAAACATTTAAAACGATATTTTAGTTAAAGAGTTTTTAACAAAATGATAGATGCGTGAATAAAAATAATTGAGGAATAACATTTAATCAGAACATTATAATATCATGAAAATAAGGGGATTCATGATATAATATGCCAAAGGACAGTATATATATACCATATAAGAGTTAATTGGTGCATAATAATAATGAAGTCTCAATGGAATGTAAATTGAGACGAAATCCATTATAAAAATTGTATCCTTAGATTAAGGATAAATAAATTACATAATAATGTGTGAAAAATATATCTACACTAAATATGATTGCATATTCATTGTAAATCAATCAGAGGACATTCACAAATGTTCTTTTTAAAACAAAACCAATGACTTGGATGTTTAGCTCAATGAATAGAAATTGAGTTAAAATTACTCTTTTCATGTTCATATCAATGACTTGAGAATTTATTAATGGAGTGATTATGTGTATCAAAAAAATATTCACACAAATTGGAGTCGATATTACAACATAAATAAATAAAAAATGCTTTAACACACAATCAAATAATGACATAATTATTAATTACAAGATTAACCCAAGGAATAGAAATTTGGATAAAAAGTTCTCTTACAGAAATTTGACAGCCTAACAGCGTCACTTTAAAATTTAAAAAATGAGTTGATGAGAGAAAAAAGGGAATCTCATCACTTGGACATATAATTTACAATAATAAGGATATAGTAGAACATATCCAAACATAATAAGAAGTAAATTAAAATACATAACAAAAAAGAAATCTTTTAAAAGAGGAGGGTATAATTTTGATACACATAATCAGTAACATATGAAACATACACCACATTAAAGAAAGATAAGTCAATTAATATGTAAATACCTATAAATTGAATTATATTACACAAATAATACAATCATTGTCCGTAAAAACACCAAACAAAAGTAAATAGATGAAAATAAAGCATGAATCTCACAGGAATAAAAAGTGAGATGAAAACCCCTTACCATGTTTTAATCAATCGAGTCGTATGACCAAAAGGTAATAAACACCAAAAGAATCACATAATACCATGATTATACATACAATCATGATAATATATATCGAATTTTAGTACAAAATACACCACATGCAATAAATAAGTGTCGAATAATAGAAATCTCACGGAATTGAAAGTGAGATAAGAAACCCCTTACCTCGTATTCAACATGACTTGTTTGTTCCTTATTCTTCCTGAATAATAAACTAAAGATAATTTATATTTTCATAAGAACATTTTTCAAGTTTATTATTCTTTTTATATCACTTATTTCCATGATATAAACATTATGCAATCATTTAAGTTAATAATGGTCATTTGGTCGATATTTGGTACTTGAGACAAAAATAGACTTCTTATAATTACAAGTTGTCCTTTTGGTAAATAGTCTATTATCTCCAGAATGATATTGATGATTCAGATATCATATATACTTTATTTATAATATTATATAATAGTTAGAGGTCAGAAATGAAATTCACTGTTCATTGATACGGTAAGTCGTACGTATGCATGAACGCTACTTTCATTTCTAGTTTGTGTTTTATTAAAAAATAATGATATATAAGTGTATTATAATTCCAATATAATATCATATATAATATCAATAACTATATCATTTATACTTCCCACATATGGCATTAATGAGTCATATCACATTGAGAGAGAAGCAGTCCACACTTCCTCAAATGAAATTGTCGCGTTTACCCATAATGGAAAGCATAAAGGTCTGCTATAAAAGGAAAATATAGAAGCATAAAGAAAAAATAAACATAATATATATAATATATAAATACAGTTACATCATAATGGCCACCATGATAGGCGGTATGAGATAATTGAACAATCATCATTTCGCGAGGTGTTAGTTTTCCATCCACAGAAACAATATGTTCTTTACCCATTAGATGGAGGTGTGTGTAAGTGTTGTTAGAATACTTATCATAACAACATACTAGAATATTGGATATTATGGAGTTGATATAAAATAAAGGAATGAAAATAGTTTAGGGGTTAGAGAACTAAAATAAAGGAAATAAATTTAAGAGAAACTGTTTCCTTTAATTCTGGTAACTCTCTTTGGTTTGAACAAAAATGACTTCTTGAAGTGCCTTCTGCCTAAGTTATGGCTTCTAAGAGGAAGAGAGGGATCTTGAGAGATTATTAGGGAAAGGTTTTGATGAGGCAAGGGGCTTTAGAGGTGTGAGGAATGAGTTAGAAGTTGTGTCCTTTTATAAGGGGAGGAGGGGCTCTTTAGGAAGGTGTGAAAATAATATTTATTATATAATGATTTTCGGTTTTTTAATGGTCCAAAACTCATTAAGATCAAAGATAAGATGACTCATGGTCGAAATAAATTCTTCTAATTAGAATTGGAAAGGTTTTGGATGTTACTATAATATTTATAATCTTATTTATTTAAATAATTTATTAATGAGATAAATACTTCATCATTATTGTGTCATAAATAATGTAATTTATATGACGTCTAAAAATTTGAAAAAATAAAATAAAATGGTGTATGAAATATTTTTATATTTCCAATGAATATTTATAGATTAAAGGATAACATATATAACCCCATTTAAAAATTAATTTAATAAAAGATATTTTTTTATGTCAATTTTTTCTTTAATTTAAATTAATTAATCTAAAGTGTAACTATCACTCCCAAGTGGATCAATGGGGTCCCAAAATCAACACAAGGATTTCCATGGTCGTCCATGAATCATCCAGTAAGGTTAGGATAAGTTTTAAGGTAATGTTTTATTATTATAATATTATTTTTACCTTGAATTAAACTATTTACCTTTAACTGTGGTAAATAAAAGTCAAAAGTTACTATTCACCAAAAAATTATTTTCAACCTATTGAACCACATTTTACATAATAATAACAACCATGTTTGTCAGATTTTTTAAATTCAATTCATAGAAGTGGTAAAATTTCATTTAAATGAAAAAAGTCGGCTTTTAACTACTACTTAGTGGTTTCACTATTCATAAAAAATTGATGTTTTTCAGAAATATACCAAAAATTCAGCTTAAGATATATTTGATATTATGAATTCAAAAATGATTTATATTCTAAAAAATTAAAAATTCTGGGGTTTCATTAATTAATTTAAAATTAATTCCCTTGTAAAAAAATAGTGTGTCTTTAAGAAACAATATCTATCAAAAGATTACCACTTGTTTATGTCCAATTTCAAAGTAAATTTAATTCCAATGACCAGCATTGGATTAAATTGAAAAAATATAATCAAATTAAACTTTAAAACGAATTAAAAAGATAATCTGACCATATAAATAAATTATATTAAAAATCATATTTGAATTAAAATACAATATTTTTCAGTATTCATTAAAAAATGAATTTTATCAAAAAAATACCAAAAAATTACCCAATGTAAATTTTGGTGTCCTTATTCTAAATAAGAATTTTATTTGGTCAAATAGAACGTGTAAAAGTGACCAATTCTAGATTTAATGAGGGTTCGCCAACAAAAGGTTGTACATCGACCTTTTAGTGAATATTAGAGTATTTATGCTTAAAATCATATTCTTTTCTTATTTTGAGCCTCTAAATTTTATTTGATAAATGTAAAAACATTTAACGAGCATTTATAATCATATTTTAGTTAGTTCTGTTCATTCTCGCCAATACAACGGCTAGGCATTAATGACCATTTAAAATAATAATGTTATACTATTAGTGTGCAACGTAAGATTTCAAAGAAACCCATTTTTATGTATCAGGTATTCCAATGAAAATAGCGTCCCCTTTAAAGTTTAATTAATATTTAATTAAAAAATATTAATTAATATGACAAATGTCATGTTCTTTATTTACCTAGGATATTACACTATGATAGGAGGTGACTTATTGATTTTATGATTTTTATAGTGAAATATAAAAATTATAGATGAGATCTTTTTATAGTATCCCTTTTTAGTAAAGATGATACCTAATTAAATAATTATAGTTATGGAATTCTTATCCACACTTTATTCCCATATTGATTTTTTTTGGTGGAGGATGTTGAGTGTATGAAATTAAAGGATGAGGTTTTCCTTTATGGGTGAAAATGAAACACTAGAGGAGTAGTATGGGCTTAGGCATAAGTAGGAATAACACATTACTCACAAGTTGGCTAGTATGACTCTTGGAGTAGTGGATTCTCTGCACTACTAGTTCCCTATGGTGGTGTTGTATTATGAGTATGTCATTCTTGAGGATGTTATAGGATTACCTCTCCACTAAGAGATAGAATTATTCCTTGAAGTAACCCATGTAAAAATACCGATATATATTCCTAAAAATAATATGTCTCCCATATAGATTCGTGAACAAAGGGTACTATTATAAGACCTACAGAAGAAGGGATTTGAGAGTCCTAGAGTTTCCCCCTTGGCATACCCAGTGTCTTTTCCTAAGAAGGATGAATACTGTTTGAGGTTAAGTGTGGATTACTATAACTTAAACTATGTGACTGCGAAGAATATGTATCCCCCACTATGGATCGAAAAAAATATTTGATCAGTTGATAGGGGTGCAATGGTTCTCAAAGATAGATGTTAGATTAGGCTATCACCATTTTTGAGTATGTGACAAGTATATACTGATGACGACATTAACATGTCATTAAAATCATTAAGAGTACTTGGTGATGACCTTTGGCATGATGAATTCCCTAGAATGTTTTTTGGGATTCATGAACTAGATCCATCTAACTTTAATAGAATAGGATTTGGTAGTCTTACTTGATTACATCCTCATGTACTCGGCATCCAAAGAGGAGTGCGCGAGACACATAAGGATAGTTCATGACACACAATGATATAACCAACATTATGGGAAGATCTCAATGTGTTAGTTTTGGATTTGAGAGGTCTAATTTTTGGGACACATTAACTTAGAGGAAATAGTGGCAGTAGATCTATCAAAGGTCGAGAATGTTCTGTGTTGGGAGCCACCCAAGATAATTACAAAGAAGCAAAGATTCCTTGGGATGGAAGGGTACTATCAGAGGTTTATACCCGATTTATATAGAGTTTCATCACCTTTAATTGATTTTAACTATAAGGGGTAACCTTTCATGTGGAAAGATTAATTACAACAATGTTTTTTACATTTGAGGAAGTGGTAGATGAATGCCCAATATTGAGATTAACAGAATAATGTTTCAAGTAAGTAGAGTTTTTAGATGCCTCTAGAATAGGAATCAATTTTATTTTAATGGATATCCATACAGTGTTTGCCTATGGGTCTATTAAGTTGAGACCTCATGAGAATAACTATGTGACCCACAATCCTAATCTAGATGTGGTAGTCTTTACTATGAGGATGTGGAAACCCTACCATATGGGAGATAATTTTACCTTTTACTTCGACCAAAAGAGTATCAAGAAAATATTATATTAGAATGATATTAATAATATATATAAGAGATAGATATAGTTCCTCAATAATTATGACTTCATGGTATCCTATACTTTTGGGAAGGGGATTGGGGTGGCAGAAGGCCTTATAACAGGTTCTTAATATTAGTTCTTGGCTGAGGTGTCAGAGTAGTTATCCTCCCTGTAGTTTTCTTTAGTGGATAAGGATGGAGCATCATATCTTTTGATTATGGTAATTACCCCAATAGTTTTATATTGTGTTAGGTAAGATCGTCATGGAGATACTAACAATGGGACCATAACTCAGATATCTACTACATGATCTCTGGGTGAATTTTATGAAAGCGGGAAGCATGCTATCCTTTTTAGTGGACGTGCAGTGGTTTCAGTGGCATTGTTTGAGGATGTAATGATGGATTTTAATAAATCCCCATTTTTGGTATATCCACCTGTGGGAAAGATGTATAAGGTCCCCCAATGTCAGTTTTGGTGGCTAGGAATAATGATATGTGTTGCAGGATTTGGCTCTCGATTCCTCACTTATTAGTAGGTGAAGGAAGAACACCAGGTTCCAGTGGGGTTATCTTAACCCCTTCTGGTTCCATTAGTAGAAGTGGGATGTTATATCAAGTTAATTATTAATAGGGTTCCCATGTACAACTATTGGACACAATTTCATCTATGTGATCACAAACCGAGTCACTATGTGGGTCCACTTCTTAGTTATTCGAGAGAAGAGTTCAATTGAGAGCTTTGGATTATTGTACATGTAAGAGATATTTTATTTTCATGGATTACCCTCAATGATTATTTCATACTGTAATGATCCCTATACATCATGATTATAGAGAGGATTGATGGATGCATTTGGTACTTAAGAGCATTAGATCATGTGGTTTCACCTGCCGGACTGAGTGGACCATTAATATCTAGGGGGACATGCTATTTAAATTCATGGGGGATTTTGGCCATATATGGGAGGATAACCTAGCCTTCTTGGAGTTTTTTTACAAAAAATATCAAGTATTCTACTATCAGTGTAGCACCATTCAAGGACTTGTTTGTGATACCCAACATGTCACCACATTATTGGACTAATCCTGATGAGTCACAACTCATGGTACCTGAGTTGGTGAGAGCTATGATAGAGAAGGTGAAAATCATATAGGATCATTTGAGGACTACAAAGAGACATCTTAAATCCTATGAGGAACGAGGATTGAGGAATTTGGAGTTTGAGGAGAGAGACCATGTGTTCTTGAAGATTTGCCTCTGATGTGTATTATGAAGATTTGGATGGGGAACCAAGATATCTATGAGATTTATTTAAAAATTAAAGACAATTTTTGGAGTCGGTTTGATGGGGTGCCACATAGATCTACCACCATAGTTAAAATGAGTGCATGAATTCTCCCATCTGTTTCAGTTGAGGAGGTACAAGCATGACTCATCACATATTATTGAAAAGAGAAAGATGGACATCTAGAATGGAGATACCTTTGTAGAGTAGCTGGTGGATATCGAGGTTTGATAGGAGAGGATCCATATAAGTCAATAGTTTCCCTTAGTGTGTGTTTAATGGTATAACATGAGTCTTCCAGAGAGATTTTGGGATCGGGCAACATAGATACGATCTCATTAAACTCAACTCTTTGAGTGAATTTTTCACTTTTTGGTAAAAAATCCCAATTTTTTGGAGTATGTAATGAATTTTATTTTTCTATGTCTTACTTATGAATGTTATATGTATTATTCTTGTAGCCATGTGTTTAGATGACATGATATTGTGAGGCTTGGAGTACCCAGAATTGATGATTGAAAATTATAAAATATAATTATATTACGTGCATGTAGTTTTCTTGAAAAAGTGAAATGACTCTTAATTAGATTGTCAAATTGGAAATATGATACTTTCATTGAGTTTAGAGAATGTTTTTTACCCTCTTTTAGGAATAATGTATGTTGGATTCGGGCATTGGGTTTGAGCACCTTCGTGGGAGAATAATTAAATAAATTTAATTTTACTTATTTAGTCATTTAATTAAAATAATAATCCTAAAAATATATTATAAATACTTCTATGTTGTCTATTTTTATTGTTATTCACATACCCTTGAATATTGAGAGAGATCTTTGGTGGAAATCTTGGTGGAAGAAATCAAATCAGATCGAGATCAAAAACAATTATATCATCGGAGTTTGAGGATACCACCAACAATAAAAACACCTGACCTGACCGCTCTTCATTACCGATCGATCTAAAATATTTGTTAGATGTTTTATCTATTTTATTCACTTCCTTTAAATTATACCATTCAAAAACTGATCAATTCCACAAACTATAATTGATTTTTTCATCAATAGTTAGATTATATATATTTTATTAATTTTTTCATTGATTTTTATACCTATTTGTTCATATTTTCTACAATAAATGATTAAGGATAAAAAAGAAGAAATATTGAGGTTCAATCCTCAAATTTATAGTTTATGGGTTTATTCCCTTTTTAACTAACGTTCATCAATGGTAATTTCTTTGTCCAATCGTTCGATGAATAAAAGGTATATGATCATTGCACGATTGTTCTTTAGTGAAACGGATCAACACTGTGGGTGTGGTTCATGAACAAGGGTGCGATAAAGGTGGGATGGTGGAAGATGATTGATGGAGGACTAGATCAGACTAAGGATCCCAATTCTTTTAATTGGGAAAATGGTGGTGTAGAAGTGTGGCTACAGGTAGCTCGATGGGGCATTTTACAAGTAGATTCAAAGCCTAAAATTATATCTTCGATGACGGAAAGGTCGTCCGACCCCATATCCACAAGTCCTGATAGGTTTTTTTGGAAGAGGCAGTGTTAATGGATGGAATAAAGGAGAAATTCATGATTTCGGAAAAATTACATGTTACACAACATTTAATCTTGAACTACACACCTTATGAGGCCCTAGATGTGGCACAAAGGTTTCCTCAGAGATGAAAAGATTATACTCCATGTGAACCTTGTATGAAACTCAATGTGTATCTCATAGAATACATAGGAACATGCCATCTTGGTTACAAAGACATAATCAAATTACATCGACAGAGCTGGGTACCTGAACATAGCCAGGTGTGCATAGGCATGGCCAGCTATGCACAGGTTGGTACATGGGCATGACTATAAGTACATGGGAATGGGGAGGTGTCTAGGTAAGAGTTTTATATTGACCTTTATACACTATTTACCATGTCATTATGTAATCTTTATTTTGAATGATTGATGTCGTGTGAGGAAACGAAAGATGGAAAGACCAGGGGTCGCTTGGACACACCTATTACTGCCTATTACATGATTTGAACATCATTTTAGGTTGTTTGGAGCCCATGATTTTTGTATTTTGGACATGTATCATTTGAGTGTTTTCCCTTGGTCCATCACCATGAGGGTATTTAAAGACCCGTAAATTTCTAGGGGAATTTTTTCTTAATTTTATTTGGAATTTTACATGAGCGCAGTTTCTGATGGCACCTAATTCTGAGGCCCGATGTGCCCAGAATCTTTTACCGAAGTTTGGATCGGGTACGTTCAGTGAACGAACGAGCGGGTTTTGCTAAATTTTGATCTGGTGCTCAGAATCAAATTTCGAGGGCACCGATGGAATCGCAGCACCGGTAATTGCTTAAGAATGCCTTTTTCGGAGTTGCGTATGCTCAGGTGATGTGTTTAAATTTTTGGGTAAACTAAAGAATAAAATAAAATAATGTGCAACAGATTTTATTTTTATTCTAAGTAGTTTTAATCTATGCATGGTGGTTGGAGTCGGACCCACTGATATCCTAACTCCTAGGTAGGATATTAGTGAGGTGGGGCCCACACGAGCCCCACCCCTTTATTTCCTTTTACCTTCCACGTGCATTAAATGTGGTATCTCACCCGCACCCCCTCTTAAATGCCAAGTTAACCCTTGCTTTTAATTGATTTATTAAACACCTCATTAATTGGTCAACGGTTGATAATTAAATCGTGATCTATTTTCGAATTTCAAAAACTGTTGGCATGGGAAATAAAATAAGGCAAAGCCTTGTTTTATTTAGTTGTTGTTTCGTTGTGAGAGAAGAATTGGAGAAGGATTAACTCAAGCCTTGAATCTTTACCTTCTTCGTTGAAGAACGCGAAGAACGTGAAGAACGCACCGTTGCTGAAGAAGAATGCCGGCCTCCGACGAAGGTTGACGAAGAACATTGAACCCTCGAAGATCAACGACGCGACTCCATGTACCGCGATGCCGACGATTCTCTTCTCTGGGACATCGTCGACGCTTACAGAGACTTCTTCCGCAACGTTCTTTTCCCGCGATGATCTTCGTTCATCAACACCTTGAGTTAGGGGGTTTGGTTTAATTTATGTGGATTATATCCTCGGCCTTGATTTAATTGTTGATAGTGGTTTTGATCCGCTTTTTATCGTATTAACGGGAGGAGTCCAGACCACACAAACACGGCCGACCCTCCTCCCCCTTTGATGGTTGTTCTTGTTGCAGCACGAGTAAAGGTGGTGCGGTGCAATGACACCGGGCAGAAACAATTGATGAACAGGTGAAGAAGTGCGACGCCGTCGCGCCGCACCGTTGCGGTAATTAGAAGGCTCTGCTGATCGTTTAATTGAATATGGATCACCAGATGATGAAAGAATGGGCCGCAGAGGCAGTTTTATGTTTCCGTAGTAATGTTCGAGACCTGAGATGAACGCCGGCACAGACGGATTTCAAAAACGACCACCAGAGCAACTCCAGTGGCCCACAGAAGACGCCGCCGGGAAGGATCGTCGCGGTTGAAGCCGCGGTGGCAGGTGGCTGGTCCCGCGGCCATGCAGGACAGAGGGTGATGCAGTGCCGGGCCGCGTCCACTGGCAAGGAGTGGCCCCCACGCAGGGTCCGCTGCTCCAATGAAGGGGGCAGCGCCCCCTTTTTGCGCGGCTGCTCGGCTAGCGCCGAGCCGACCCCGGTCGGCCAGCGCCGAGCCGCCCCGGACCGGACCGGCTGCACCGGGCCGGGCCACGCCCACCGAGCCGGGACACGCCCTAATGGGACGGACCCGGACTCGGTCTGGGTTGTCCCGGTTTGGCCCGACCCAGGGGGGGTTGGGCCGGGTCGGTCCGGGCCCAGACCCCCCACTTTCAGACCACTTCTGGTCTTTTGCCCATAACTTGGGATACGGACCTTCGATCGATGCACCGTAAGTTACATAGCAATCCATGGATCGAGAGGGTCATTTTTTTATATTACACTCAAGGTTTCGGAGAACTTTGGGTATGGCCGGGTTGGTTCGAACACGAAACCAACCGGGCCCTCGGAGTGAAAACACTTATAACTTGAGCTCCGGACGTTCGATTGACGTGTCGTCGACATTGTTGGATTCCTCATAGTGAGACGGACCTTTTGGCTTACTCCGCTCGAGGTTTGGACGTAGTTGGAGTCCGGTCTGGTTGGTTCTGACTTAAAAACCAACCGGACCCCTGGAACAAAAAGGCCAATAACTCTCAGACCGGGTGTTCGATTGACGCGCCGTCTGTCACGTTGAGTTCCTCTTGTCGATATGGAACATTGAGATACATCAGCTACGGACTACGTGTCAGTTGTTGTATCGACCCCCCTTGGATCATGGAGAGGACCCTCCCGAAACGATCATGTTGTGTGGGGGAACCCTAGAGTTGGCTGGGACTGTGAAGACTGCACTGAAATCCTACGTGGATTCAACAGCGATGAAGACCGTACTGAAATCCTGTGTGGGTTCGACGGAGATGAAGAATGCACTGAAATCCTATGTGGGTTCGGAAGCGATGAAGACCGTACTGAAATCCTATATGGGTTCGACGGGGATGAAGACTACAATGAAATCCTATGTTGGTTTGGCAACGATGAAGACCGTACTGAAATACTATGTGGGTTAGACGGAGATGAGGACAGCATTGAAATCCTATGTGGGTTCGACATTGATGAAGACCATACTGAAATCCTATGTGGGTTCGACGGCACTGACTACTGTTCTTGTATCCTATGTGGGTCTGGTATTGTCTGACTCTATTATTTCTATTCTATGTGGGTCTGGCAGAGTAGCTGGTTTAGTATCCTACGTGGGTCCCAGCTTAGATGAATCAGTGGCTATATCTGATCATCTCTATCACCGAAGAAGTATACCAGTGTGAGCTGAGTCTTGAATTTCAATCATTTTCTTCGATATGATTGACTTTCTTTCCTATGTGGATTATGTTGTGCTATCCTCTGTGGATGTGATAGAACTTGGGCTCGGATGCTGGAGCCGAACTGGAATTGATTACATAGGTGTATGTATGGGCATATACCTAAGTTGTGTTGGTTGTTACTTTGTGATTGTATCTTTATGTTGTGGATTTTCCTTTGGAGATTCTGGGAGACCTTCGGGGGTCTCGGGGTCCCTACTGAGTAGCGTATACTCACCCCTGCATGGGCTATGTCCGCACTACGTTGTGTTGGATGCAGACGACGGACAGCGCTGATCGTGGTAGTGGCTGGAGGAGCAGTCGGTACCTGGAGGTGGACCACTATGTGGGATGTACACGGAGCGTACGGCTAGACCCGAAGAGCTGAGGTGGCTATCTGTACCCACCCTTCAGGTGGGACTTCCAATGGACGGCTCAACGTTGCTTCTTTACTTTCAGTTGTTGTTCTTTCTTTCCAGTTGTACATTACTTTCAGTTTGGGTTTGTATTCTGGCCCATTTACTTTCCGCACTTTCTTGTACTCAGTTTACTTGGTGTTTACTTCTGCTGTCTTACTCTGTGGTGTTTTTTTACTTTATAAAGGCAATGTATTCCCCTTTTTGTCGGGATTTACGCTTTGGTGCTAGTCGCCAGCCCCTGGCCTATGGGAGGCGGGCTTGGGGTAGTCACGACATGGGTCCCGAGGATGGGTCATGACAAATTTGTATCAGAGGAGTTCGGTTCTACCGCAGAACTCTTAAATATGATCTTTCTTCTATGTGAAGCAATAATGTTAAGGGTATTGAGTGTGGTTATCAGTCCAGGGGGACCAGTGTTGGTGTGGCGGCCGACGTATCCGTACATCAGGACCCTGAATTTTGATTTCTAACTCAATCCACAAAAACATTGATTACATGTGGGTTTTAAAAGTTTTCTTTGTGACTACTTTGGGTAAGCTCACCAGGTATACTGTTTTGACCATGGCGCACCTGTTTTTTTTGTTCAGGATGGCCCCACGACGGTAGCCATATAGGGTTCCGAGCGTTGTGCGAGACGACATCCCACCAAGAGACGAGGCCTCGGTGCAGGGCCCTTTGATAGCAGAGGCACCAGCGGTACCTCTACCCGCTGAGCCACCGATGCTACCAGCCCCAGCCGCTGATAGTGCACATCGCCTTAGTGCACTGCATCAGTTTCAACGTCAGAGACCACCCAGGTTCCATGGGGAGACGAACCCTCGGGCAGCCACGGATTGGATGGAGGCGGTTGTTCGAGTTTTTAGGTTAGTGGGGACACCATCCGACCTCATGGTGATCCTCGCAATGAGCCTCCAACACGCGGCAGCAGGCAGATGGTGGATCCTGATGCTCCAGGTGCACAATGAGTTATCTCTCCTATGGACGGACTTTGAGAGCCTCTTTCGCTCAGAGTTCATCCCATCCACCCTCCATGCGGTGCGCATCCAGGAGCTTCTACACCTGCGGCAGGAAATCATGACAGTAGCCCAGTACTCGGCGAGATTTACTGATCTCTCGCGCTATTCGAAAGACATGGTACGGGACCCATTCTTCTGGGCCCAGACCTTCGAGCAGGGACTAAGGCATGAGATTCGGGCATCGATGATCTCCCTCAGCATTCCGACATAGGCGGGAGTACTGGAGCGAGCTCTTCTCATAGAGATTTTTCTTGTCGAGCCTATTCCAGTAGCGAGACCTACTGCAGGGCGGCACGTAGCAGAGTCATCTGCAGCTGACAGTCGACAGATTTCACTGGTGTCCAGGCAGACTAGACCCTCAGGCAGACGACCTCAGGACACTGGCTCAGAGGTGCGGGGCACAGGGCGCAGAGCCAGCCTTCCGAGGAGCAGACAGTGCTACGCATGTGGCGGGCAGGGTCACATGGATCGTGATTGCCCTACCCGCTATGCAGAGGATCAGCAGACGGTTGAGTGGCCACCCAGGCAGAGGAAGAGGGTCAACCGTGGCGGTCCAACGAGAGAAAGATGATGAGGCAGGGGAGTTGGCCTAGCAGCGGGTGGTGGTAGATGCTTTGAGGTTTTACCACCACCACCACCAGGAGGTCCACCCCGGCCACAGGGAGCGGGCGGGCAGAGATAGGCTCAGCTTCAGGCAGCGGAGGCCTATGACCACGATGCGCCAGAGATGATTCAAGGTACAATCTGTGTCTACTCCACCCTTGATGCAGTTCTTATAGACATAGGAGCGAGTTATTCCTTTATTGCCGCTACCCTTGTTCAGAGATCTAAGATTCCAAAAGAGCCTTTGGCTCGATCCTTACGGCTAGAGACTCCTACGGGAGCAACCTCAATGCTTACGCACTGGTGCCGGCAGTGTGAGATTACTCTAGGAGGTGATAGTTTCGGCTGTGATCTTCTTGTAGCGGCGTCGAGGCCTTACGACGTCATCTTGGGCATGGATTGGTTATCCACAGTCCATGCTCAGATTGACTATATTAGGTGCAAGGTGCATTGTGTTCGCACCGATGGGAGAAGGTTCACCTTCACCGGTGAGAAGGGAGCCTTTGCAGCACAGGATGGACTCTCGCAGAGGAGAGGACAACCCATCACTCATCAGTTGGCTAGCCTCATTCTAGGAGCATTTGATGTGTGGAGTCCTGCTTTTCCTGTAGTGGTGGATCAATATGCGGACGTTTTCCCCGATGACTTCCCATGGCTACCTCCTCGTAGAGAGGTAGACTTCTATATTGACATGTACCCCGGGACAACCTTAATATCCACTCCAGTATATCGGATGGCCCCCACTGAGCTTCGAGAGCTATGGGTATAGTTGGAGGACTTGCAGGGAAAGGGATTCATCCGACCCAGTGTTTCACCCTAGACTTCCCAGATATTTTTCGCCAAGAAGGCGGACGAGAGCTTGCGTCTTTGTGTCGACTATCATCCCCTGAACTAGGTGACCGTGAGGAACAAGTATCCGCTACCGAGGATTGACGACCTCTTCGATCAGCTCAAGGAAGCATGGTGGTTCTCGAAGATAGACCTTAGATCAGGCTATCATCAAATCAGAGTTCGAGACAAGGACATGCAGATGATGGCCTTCAGATGTCGGTATGGACACTATGGGTTCTTGGTTATGACTTTCGGCGTAAACAATGCTCTAGAAGTGTTCATGAGTCTCATGAACAAGGTCTTTCAGCTATACCTCGATCGAATTGTCATGTTCTTCATCGATGACATTTTGATATACTCGACCATTGAGGAGGAGCACGCCTACCACTTGTGGGTTGTACTAGACACACTATGAGAGCACCAGCTTTATGGTAAGCTCTCGAAGTGTCAGTTCTGGTTACGTGATATCCACTTCTGGGGACATGTCATCTCTAAGGTAGGAGTTGTGGTGGATCCTGCGAAGATCGAGGCAGTGCTAGCTTGGGATCCACCCAGGAGCGTGATGGAGGTGCAGTGTTTCTTGGAGCTATCTGGGTACTACCGGAGATTTGTGCTAGACTTTTCCAGAGTTGCGGCACCACTCTCAGCTTTGACGAAGAAGGGGAAACCCTTCATGTGGTTAGAAAGATGTTAGCAGAGCTTCCAAGAGTTGAGACAGAGATTGACCAGCGTTCCTATCTTGAGGCTACTGGAGGAGGGAGTAGGGTACGTAGTCTACTGTGATGCATCAAGGACCGGACTCGGATGTGTCCTGATGTAGGAGTGGTCCGTGATCGCCTATGGATCACGTCAGTTGAGGTAGTGTGAGTAGAACTATGCTACCCATGACCTGGAGTTAGCAGTAGTGGTCTTCGCTCTGAAGATGTGGTGACACTATCTGATTGGAGAGCACTTTACAGTCTACTCTGACCACCAGAGTCTCAGGTACATCTTCTCACAGAAGGACCTAAATCGGAGACAGCGACGATGGATCGAGTTCCTCCAGGACTATGACTTTGAGATAGTCTATAATCCTAGGGAGGGAAACGTAGTAGCCGATGCTCTCAGTAGGAGGACGGGCATCCAACTACTCGGGGAGGCGACGGAGCAGCTAGCCACTTTGCAGATGTCCTTCATGGAAAGATATGGATTAGCCTTTCTTCAGTCACTCACAGTCACTCCTACACTACTATAGCGGGTCCTGGAGGCACAACGTGGGGACGATGACTGTGAGACGCGGTGTGCGCATATATCTTCAAGACAGGCACCTGATGGATTCTTTGTAGGAGGAGAACACATTGTCCTTTTCAGGGGATATACCATGGTACCAGTTGATTTACAGGAGGAGTTGCTGAGGGAGTTTCACACTTCCCCTTTGGCAATACACCCTGGAGTGGCGAAGATGTTCCAGGATCTCAGAAGACAGCACTGGTGGCCGGGTATGAAGAAGGTTGTGTCAGAGTTCGTTTCTCGATGCCTCACCTGCCAGCAGGTGAAGGCAGATCACTAGGTACCAGCATGCTTGGTATAGCCCTTGGAGGTCCCGGAGTGGAAGTGGGACGGGATATATATGGATTTCGTGCCTGGACTTCCACGTACTTCCAGAGGTCACGGCTCCATTTGGGTGATTGTTGACCGACTCACCAAGTCGGCCCACTTCTTACCCATCAGAGAGCAGGGCTCAGAAGAGAGTTTGGGATGTCTCTACATTCAGGAGATTGTATGGCTTCATGGTGTGCCATAATATATCATCTCCGATCGTAATGCCTGCTTTACTTCCCGGCTTTAGAAGGGGTTGCAGGAGGCATTCGGGACTCAACTATGTCTGATCACCTCCTTTCACCCTCAGACGGAAGGTCAGACGGAGAGGACCATTCACACTCTCGAGGACATGCTCCGTGCATGTGTCCTCAACTTTGGTCACAGCTTGGAGGACCACCTACCCTTGGTGGAGTTCGCGTACAACAACAGCTACCACTCCACCATCGGGATGGAACCATACGAGGTATTGTACGACCAGCTTTTCAGATCATCTCTGTGCTAGACAGACCCTGGGGAGTCAGCACTTGTGGGACTAGAGATGGTCCAGGCCATGACAGAGAAGGTCTAGGTCATCCAGGAGCGGATGAGGACAGCTCAGAGCCGACATAAGTCTTATGCTGACAGGATGCGGAGGCCACTAGAGTTCATGGATGGCGACCACGTATTCTTGTGTGTCTCACCTCGTTGTGGATTATGGAGATTTGGCTGAGGCGGCAAGTTATCTCCTTGCTTTATCGGACCATTCCAGGTCCTTAGCAGGATAGGCAAGGTGGCTTATCGCCTGGCTCTACCACCTCAGGTCCACCGAGTGCATGACGTCTTCCACGTATCTCAGCTGAGGAGGTACGTGCATGACCCGACACATATCATCGACCATGGGGATCTAGACCTTGACAATGGGGCGACCTTTGCGGAGGTCCCAGTGGAGATCGGGGAACGACAGGAGCGGGTCCTACGTGGACAGTCGATACCTCTAGTACGCATCAGATGGCAGCACGAGAAACTCCAGGAGAGCACTTGGGAGTGGGAGTCTCAGATGAGCACTCAATACCCACATTTGTTCCCCTAGTTTATGATGTATCTTTACGGGGATGTAAATCCCTGAGGTGGGAGTAATGTAAAGACCCATAAATTTCAAAGGAAATTTTTTCTTAATTTTCATTGGAATTTTACATGAACGCAGTTTCTAACGGCACCTAATTCCAAGGCCCGGTGTTCCTGGAATCTTTTACCGAAGTTTGTCTTAGGTATGTTTAGTGAACGAATGAGCGGGTTTTCCTAAATTTTGAACCGGTGCTCGGAATCGAATTACGAGGGCACTTATGGAATCGCAGCACATGTATTTGCTTAAGAATGCCTTTTCCGGAGTTGCGTATGCTCGGGTGAGGTTTTTAAATTTTTGGGTTAACTAAAGAATAAAATAAAATAATGTGCAATAGATTTTTTTTTATTCTAAGCAGTGTTATTCTAGGCGTGGCGGTTGGAGTGGGACCCAGTGATATCCTAAATCCTTGGTAGGATATCAGTGAGGTGGGGCCCACACGATCCCTACCCCTTTATTTCCTTTTACCTTCCACTTGCATTAAATGTGGTAACTCACCCGCACCCCCTCTTAAATTCCTAGTCAACCCTTGCGTTTAATTGATTTATTAAATGCCTCATTAATTGGTCAACGCTTGATAATTAAATCATGATCTGTTTTTGAATTTCAAAAACTGTTGGCATGGGAAATAAAATAAGGCAAAGCCTTATTTTATTTAGTTGTTGTTTCGTTGTGCGAGGAAAATTGGGGAAGGATTAACTCAAGCCTTGAATCATTACCTTCTTCGTTGAAGAACACGAAGAACGTGAAGAACGTATCGTGGCCGATGAAGAACGCCGACCTCCGACGAAGGGCGACGAAGAACACCGAACCCTTGGAGATTTAAGACACGACGCGGTGTATCGCGACATTGACGATTCTCTTCTTCGGGACGTTGTCAACACTTATGGAGACTTCTTCTGCAATGTTCTTTTCCCGAGATGATCTTCATTCATCAACACCTTGAGGTAGGGGGTTTGGTTTAATTTATGTGGATTATATCATTGGCCTTGATTTAATTGTTGATAGTCGTTTGAGCCGCCTGTTATCATATTAACGGGAGGAGGCCGGACCGCACGAACACGACCGACCCTCCTCCCCCTTTGATGGTTGTTCTTGTTGCGGCACGAGTAAAGGCAGCGCGGTGCAACGACACCACCTGGAAACAATTGATGAATGGGCGAAGAAGCGCGGCGCCATCGCACCACGCCGTTGCGGCAATTCGGAGGCTCCATTGATCGTTTAATTGATGACGGATCATCGAAAGATGACAGAACGGTCCGCAGAGGCGGTTTGAGGTTTCCGAAATAATTTTCGAGACCCGAGATGAACGCCAGTGCAGAAGGATTTGAAAACGGACCACCGAAGCAAATCCGATGGCCCGCGGAAGACCCCGCCGGCACGGCGGTGCCGGTGACTGGAGGCGGCGGTCGGTACCGGCCGACCGCCAAGAAGCGGCGGCGCCTGGCGCACCGCCGTGAAGGACCTCCATGGTGGTAGGTGGTTGGTCCCTCGGCCGCGTGGGACCAAGGGCAACGTGGCACCGGGCCGCATCTGCTGGCAAGGAGCGGCCCCCACGCAGGGGCCGCTGATCCAATCAAGGGGGCAGCGCCCCCTTTTTGTGCGGCCGCTCGGCCAGCGCCGAGCCGACCCCGCTCGGCCAGCGCTGAGTCGCCCCTGTCCAGACTGGCCACACCGGGCCGAGCTGCGCCCTAATGGGCCGGACCCGGACCTGGTTCGGGTCGACCCGGTTCGGGCCGACCCAGGGGGGTTGGGCCGGGTCTGTCCGGGCCCAGACCCCCCATTTTCACACCACTTCTTGGCTTTTGCCCATAACTTGGGCTATGGACCTCTGATTGACACACCGTCAGTTGGGTGGCGATCCTTGGATCGAGACGGTCATTAAGGTATATTACACTCAAGGTTTAGGAGAACTTTGGGTATAGCCGGGTTGGTTCGAACACGAAACCAACCAGGCCCTCTGAGCGGAAACATTTATAACTTGAGCTTCAGACATCTGATTGTTGTGCCGTTGACTTTGTTGGATTCCTCTTAGTGAGAAGGTCCTTTTGGCTTACTCCGATCATGGTTTGGATGCAGTTGGAGTGCGGTCATGTTGGTTCTGACTTAAAAACCAACTGGGCCCCTGGAACAAAAAGCCAATAACTCTCAGAACGAGCGTCTGATAGATGCACCGTCTTTCACGTTGAGTTCCTCTTATCGAGACGGAACTTTGAGATATATCAACTCCAGAATACGTGTCAGTTGATGTATCGACCCCCCTTGGCTCATGGAGCGGACCCTCCCGGAATGAGCATGCTGTGTGCGGGAACCCTAGAGCTGGCTGCGACTGTGAAGACTGCACTGAAATCCTACGTGGGTTCGGCAGCGATGAAGACCATACTGAAATCCTATGTGGGTTCGACAGGGATGAAGACTACACTGAAATCCTATGTGGGTTCGACAGTGATGAAGACCGTACTGAAATCCTATGTGGGTTCGACGGGGATGAAGACTGCACTGAAATCCTATGTGGGTTCAACAGCGATGAAGACCGTACTGAAATCCTATGTGGGTTCGACGGAGATGAAGACTACACTAAAATCCTATGTGGGTTCGGCAACGATGAAGACCGTACTGAAATTATATGTGGGTTTGACGGCATGAACTACTATTCTTGTATCCTATGTGGGTCTGGCAGTGTCTGACTCTGTTCTTGCTATCCTATGTGGGTCTGGCAGAGTAGCTGGTTTAGTATCTTACGTGGGTCCCAGCTTAGATGAATTAGGGGCTATATCTAATCATCTCTATCACCGAATAAGTATACCAGTGTGAGCTGAGTCTTGAATTTCAATCATTATATTCGATATGATTGACTTGCTTTCCTATGTGGATTGTGTTGTGCTATCCTGTGTGGATGTGATCGAACTTGGGCTCGGATTCTGGAGCCGAACTCGAATTGATGACTTAGGTGTATGTATGGGCATATACCTAAGTAGTGTTGGTGGTTACATTGTGATAGTATATTTCTTTTGTGGATTATCCTTTGTGGATTCTAGGAGACCTTCAGGGGTCTCGGGGTCCCTACTGAGTAGCATATACTCACCCCTGCATGGGCTATGCCTGCACTACGTTGTGTTGGATGCAGACGACGGACAACGCTGATCGTGGTAGTGGCTAGAGGAGCAGTCGGTACCTGGAGGTGGACTACTGGGCGGGACGTACAATGAGTGGACGGCTGGACTTGAAGAGCTTAGGTGGCTATCTGTACCCACCCTTCAGGTGGGACTTCCAGTGGACAGCTCAACGTTGCTTCTTTACTTTCAGTTTCTGTACTTTCTTTCTAGTTGTACATTACTTTCAGTTTGGGTTTTTATTCTATCCCATTTACTTTCCACACTTGCTTGTACTCAGTTTACTTGGTGTTTACTTCTGTTGGCTTACTCTGTGGTGTTTGTTTACTTTATAAAGGCAATGCTTTCCACTTTTTCGGGATTTACGCCTTGGTGCTAGTCGCCAGCCCCTGGACTATGGGATGCGGGCTTGGGGTAGTCATGGCACGGGTCCCAAGGACGGGTCGTGACAGGGTAAAATTCAGAATAATCTAGATTATAACCCCCTCATGAAGAATAGTCTCAAATAGAGTTTGTGGTGGCCCTCCATGAGGCTGATGTGTGATCCTATATCATTCCATCCTATACCATAGGAGGGGTTCATGGAATTAGTGTGACCACCTTACATAGGGAATTTATCCCCCATCTAATATTTTGTTCATATAGGGTTCATGGTATCATCGATATACGATTCCATAGGTACCATGTTGATCTAGATTTGGTATGTGTAGTCCCTTTATAGTCCTAGGTGTGATCCCCTTTCTATGTATCGAGATATTCAGAGGGAAGTGAGCTTACTTGGGAAATCCCTAACGATCATGACCTCCTAGTTGAGTTTCACCGATTATAGCATGGCTCACGAAGTGTATTCTCTCAAAATGATCATTTTTAAGAAGCTTCAGGCAAAATCCTATAGCTAGTATTCTGATTGAGACAACCCGGAGGCGTGATATCCTTCTTGAGTATTTTTGGGTTCGTATTCTTACATTTATATAAGTACTAATATTATGATATGATGATTATTGATGCTTTATGTTTAGTTATTTTTATAATTCATAATCGGTATTACTATATTAACCCCTTCAGGGGCTCTTCCAGCATGGGTAGTGTCTTATTCAGATGAGAGAACCTTTGAAGAAGTCCTTGAGGGACCAGGACCTTACGTATCATAGTGATATATTAAGATCCCGGTGTGCACTAGTGGTTTATTTAAAGATTATTCCTATCCTACATTGAAATTTAGAATTTTTTTCAGTTTATCTTTGTGGGAATGTATTTTTCCTTTTCTTTCTAGTACATTTTTTTCATACACTGATTGTGGGATTATAGAGTTATGCATGCAATTTTATCAGTTGTTTTAAATTTTGTAATTGTATGGGATTGGATATGTTTTCATGTGTATAGGAATATTAGGATAATTTATACCATGTTTGTGATATGCCTACTTGGAATTATTCACTAGCCCATGCCGAATGGAGGTGGGGTTTGGGTAGTCGGACCTCAGGCATCGTTAGGATGGTCATGAAATGATGGTAAAAAAGTATACATGATATTCAAATTCCTTAAGTATAATTGTTTCATTAATTTCATATTTAAAAATTAATCCCATCATAATCCCCTAAAATATATTATGGTAAGGAAAAATGATTTGTTTCACTACATGTATATGGTAATTCATACATACACAAAAATTATACCTTCACATCCATTTTTTATATAGAGGTTGTATAATTGTGTTTTAATAATCAATGTAATATTTCAGAATAATTAGGATACTAAATTTATTATTTTATAAATATTATAATAGATTTAGAGGTTTTATATGAAAAATTTAAATTAATGTGATCAGTTAAGGATATACCTCTTCATTTAAACGACTATTTTTGATCTCCTCTAACTAGATCTAGTGTGTTTTTTTGGAACAATAGAACCTATATTATTTTTCTAGGGATGTCATAAATTGAAATTAGATGACTTTGGATGACCTATTAGGCTTAATGTGGTTCAGATAAGCCAAAGGAGGGATACCTTTTTAATAATTTATGGGAGAGGCGTCCTTAGAATTTATTAAAATACTTAATTGATATAAATTAATTTTGATATCCCAATGGCTCCAAATTTTTAATATTCAAATATAAGATGATGATTAGTCTAAAAAATACCATCCAATAAAATTTTTAAAGGTCTGGATCACATTTATATTCTTAGCTTTTATTATTAACCCCACACCATTAATACTTTTTACAATTATAGTAATATTAATTTTTTCTACCCTTCAAGGGTTAGTAATTTTATAATAAAATGAAAAGAGTCCAATAAATGGACTATTATTTATATTTAAAACCACATACCATTAAATATTTCACAATATAATATTTAAATTGGTTTTATATCATTTAATAAAATATTATTTAATATAAAATATCATAAATGTCATTTTTAAGACTATTCATTTAATTTATCATTAAATACATCAAGATAAAGGTGAACTTGAATCTATTGATTTAAAACCTCCAAAAAAGTTCATATATATCAATTAATTTTTTGGAAAACATTAAATCATTAAATTATACATATTTTAAAAAAAATTATAGCATTTATTATATTTATTATTAAATAGATAAATGTTTCATCAGTGTTACATAATCAATTAATGTCATTATATAATTAATAAAAATTAAAACATAAATTTTGATCATGAAAAGGTAATCATTAATATAAAAATATACAATTATATTCATTTATAACTTGATTTTGTCTCAATGTTGAGACATGAGATATATTAAAAACAAATAGAGTGACATTTTGTATCTCTCTTTGATTTAAATATTATATATTTCATTTCCATATAATGGTCTCCATTAAATGAATATATTTCAATCCCATAGTGATAAGGGTCGAATTAAATTCCAATTATGTGAAATTTGATGAAAAATCACGTCCCTAACACATAGTTTTATCCGTGATTAACCTGATTTACCCTTTATCGAAATGATAAATTTTATTGTTGTTAATCTTCATATTAGAAAGCATTAAATGATTCTTATTAACAAAATTCAAATTTTTGGATTATTAATAAGTAATTTATTTTTTCTTATTAAATACCTATAAATGGATTTAATTTATCAAAAATTATGTGCGCAAAATTATATGAAAAACACATTTTAGAAAAATACATTTTAAGTATAAAAAATGCTACGGATGGTACTTCTACATCATCATATCCTTAGTTTTCCATTTAGCTTCATCAAATTGGTGGTTTTGGCACAAATATTGACAAGGTGAGTGTTATTGTTACATATAACTTTCTCTCAATGATATATAATTTCCACCTACTACTTCTCATAAGAAATAAATTTTTGTAGTTGTGTGACATTCGAGTTTAGTACATTTGAATGATTAGATATGTGCATCCTCCGAAGAGATATATGGAACACATAATGAACTTGCAAGAGATTATGTGGGATTTAAAATCAATATTTTATCATCCCAATACGATAAATAATTTGAAAATGACTTATATACCAATGGAATTGGTCTCCCTTCATTCTATATATCATCACCCTCTTATAGGGATATTATCATTGGAATATATATTCCCCAACTTCAAAATCTATAAATTTTTTATGTTTTTCATCCTATCTTTTGTTCAACTATGAGATTAAATTATGTAATGTTGAATATATGTAACCTTATATGCAATTTCATTGTCTAGATAAGGTCATAATCTATTTTTTCCCAAAATTCATTCTATCACATAAGATATCTACACTTCAAACCATAGAGGGCCCTATGTGGAGTCATCTGAATGTTGGAGTGAAAGATATTTTTGTATTAAAATTCCACAAAAGGAAGGTGTTGTTCCGAACCACATTGGTAATTAATAGAGAAATATATCAAAATGTTCTTTAGTGTTTGAATTGTCCTCTTTGACTGAACTTCAATATAAGGATGATAATTAGTGCCAAAATGTAACTCTATATCTAATTCCTTCTAAAGGATTTCCCAAAACATCAAGGTAACCCTTGGACCTCGATCAGGTATAATTGATAGCGGTACACCATAAATATTACGACTTCATTAATGTATTTCCAAGTAAGTTGATAAATAGATAAATATTCTTTAATTTAATTAAACTATACTGAATTCATAATGTGATTGGATATAAACCATATAGACTTATTCCCATTAGATGTTTTGGGGATTCTGACGAATAAATTCATGGGGTCATTTTCAAATTTCCATTTGGGTTTTGGTAATGGTTTTAGCATCGCATTTAACTTCTATCTATCATCCTTAAGATGTTGACATACTCAGCACCGGGAAACATAATATGCAATATATATTTTCATTCCATCCAATAAGAAATACTCCATCAAATCTCTAACATCATTGTACTTTGAGGATGAAAAGATAAAGAAGAATCATGTGCTCCATCCAACTATGGAAACTTCAAATATGGTAATGAAGTGACACATAAATGGTTCCTAAACCTTATTAACCAATAAAAATCAATGTTGAAGAAAATAAAATTTCACATATTTTTTTTCATTATATCTACCATTTGTGCCTCTTTAATATTAACATGGATAGATGGTTTAACACTCATTTTATAAAGATATGATTTCTTACCTTCTTTAAATATTTAAAGATCCATCCTCTCCCTATCTAGAAATATCATATCCCCTATGATCCTCATCATAGATAATCGGCCATGATCCTTTTGACTCAGAAAATCTTCCACCATGATCCCTTTCTTGGGTTGTAATTTAATGATATTTCTTAATAATTAGTCATCTCCAACCATATTATTTGGTTCTTGATTAGATATTTTTGATAGAAAATATAAATGAAACTTTTGTGATAAGTATATATGAAAAAACAATTTCCATATAGAAAATTCCTCTATATCCTAAATGAAAAATTTAACATAGCTAACTCCAAATAATTATTTTGGTAATTTTTCTCATGGGCCATAAATTTTCATGAGGAATAAGATATAACGATTTTATTCCCCATGAGGAAGCATCATATTACCTTCATTTATGTATCATTAATGATTACAAAACCTTATACCATGTACGGTAGTGTGAGAACAAGTGCTCTAACTATCCTTCTCATCATTTTCTTAAAACATTCCCCAAATTCATCATTACAAAGGAACTTGAATCCTTAAAAGTTAACTTGGTGTGTGGATTAAATATCTCTGAAATATGATCCATAATGTGATGATAATATTCAAATAAATGAGTGACCGTGATGGATATAAATTAAAATAACATTACAACATTTGTTAAGAATATAATCATTACATTTTAAAATAGCTTCTTATAAATATAAAAATTTACAAAATATTATCGAAAAAAATTTATTTGAAGATTAACAAGGAAAAGTTTTTGATTAATATTAAAAAAAATCAGTGATCATTATGGATAAAAATTCTTTTCATTATATATAAGATAAAATAAAACATTCCCTTCATATTTTTGGTAAAATGTAAAAAATACCTTGTTCTGAAAATGACATGAAGATTCCTTTTAAACATTTTTTAAAAGACATAATGGAAAAAAATTAATTTAAAAAATCATAGGAGTATGGTAAAATTATTCTTTGAAACATTTCTCTTAAACAAGTATATGGAAAAAAGGGTTTTCAATTGAAGATATAAGTGAAGTCAATTTTCTATAAAAACCTTATTTTCAATCTATTGAGTACATGAGGTGATATAAATTAATGGAAATTAATTATTTTGAAGAAATAAATATTGGAGAATAAAATTCATGATTTACATGAGAGGTTGATCACAATATTTCATCATTGGAAACCTAATCATAAATAATCTCGATATACAATAAGACTGTGACCTAAAACCCCTTACCTCAGTTTGAACATCTTTTGTAAATATTCAAACATTATATATAATACATACTGTAATGTTATTAATCCTAATCTATAACCATTATCATATATATAGAAAAATATATTATTTAATTTTAGCCTTTATCACCCTTTAAATAGATATTCTTTATTAAAATCACTATTTAAGGTGATGGTTTCTTTATTTTGACATGTGTGATTCGTGTCATGAACCAAATATGGTTTAAATAAAAATGGCACCAAAACTAGCCCATGATAAGGACTGAAGGGTGTTATCTATCCCCATGGGCTGGCACAAGTTCTCCAGTGTCATACAAAATAGTTTGTAAATGATTTACCCAAATTAGCATATATAAAACAACAAAAAACAATCAAAAACTGAATCTAAAAATTCATTCCAAATGAACATAATTAAGAATTACTAACTAAATAAAAGGTTTTTAACATGACACAAGAGTTCCCAAACTATAATTCTAGTAGAAAAAACTTCCCAAAAACTACCACACGACAAGGGGTCATCACCCACTAGTTGTCTCCACCACTCCGCACAATAGATGCAACTAGCAACCCGAACCACTGTCTCCAAAAGCCTTGCCCTTATCTATGTCAAAAAAACCAAGTATACATAAACCCGAAGGTATAAGTATGGGGTGATCATAATACAAATATTATACCACCCAAATACTCCATGTGGCATGAATTATATGACAAAAATATTACAAGTGTTATAAAAAATAAATTCTAGCAATAATTTCTAAAGGTGAAACTTTTAAATTAAAAAAAGTATTCAAAGTGGGTAACTTTAAAGAATGAATAAATTTAAATAAAACACAAATGTTACTTAATTTTATATCCAAACACACCATTATCCAAGGATAAATTCCAAATAGTCAATGGGCATTCATCAAAGGAACACCCATATGAACTAGTTAGTTGTGAGCCCTAGGTACCTCGTATCTCGATGTGAGAGTAACCATAACAATATTTTTTTATCATGGATGATCCAAAAGTAGGGGAATCAAACATAAACAAGTGGTCCCAAAAATCATCAACACCATAGTTTATTTAGTGTTGTCAACGTCAAAATTTCTAAGTGAAAAGGGTAAAAACCACTATGGATCACTATCATGCTAGTACATGTCTTCCCACCTAGATACACGGGTTTCCCTATTTGTGCTCAAACAAGTTACATAGGCTGCCAAATTCCATTTACACATAAAAACACTATTTCTGGTAGTAATCACTCAAAAAAGTAGCTAAACATTATTTTCACCATTTTTATAACTCAAATAAACAATTTGAATTTCCATAAAACAATTTCACTTGTTATAAAAAAACATTGCACCTAAAATCCATTCAAAACCGCTCTTTTAAAACCAAATGCATCCCAATATTACACAAAATCAGAATTTTCATCACCAAAACACTTTCATAAAGTCATTCCATTATTTATAAAACAACACCAATTGTTACAACATGGAATGCACAAGTAAAACACCCATTTTCACACAATATTGGCACTTAAAAATCAACCTCTTAACAAATGCTACAAATAATAGTTTCCACACTAAAAGAAATAAAATATGAACATTATAAGAATATAAATATATCAATCTAACTCATTCTACAATGCTTACACATGGAATCACCTACCATATATGTCAAAAACCTCAAATCATTGGGCGGAACTTCAACCACACCACCGTTGTACCACAAGAGAGTGAAAACGAATAAAAAAACACAATATTGGACCAAGAAACTGAAACAAAACCTTATGTACGAATACCTAACTTATGGAAATTTGGGGCTTTAAGATAAGTGTAAAAAACCCTAAGGAAATGGAATGAACAAGAGAGGAAACTCACTTAATTGAGAAACATTGAATAAATCTCCCAAAATTCATTTTTTTTTGAATTTGAAAGCATTAAAAATTGATATGGAGGTTCTAATATGAATAAGGAGGTCATGTGGGGACTGAAATGGGGCTAAAAGAGTAAAAATTGAATGATTTATGAATGAAACAAATTACTTTTTCAAATATGGACTATTTGAGAAACCTTGATGAAGTTCGCCATAATACCCAATAAAGATTAGCTCCAAATAGGTACAATAGAACATGGGGGTTCACCTATGGTTCTTTTGAGTTTCTTGGTCCAATATTTTTGTTTTAGGTTCGTTTTCACACCTTTGTGGTGGGGCAGTGGTGTGGTTGAAGTTCTACACAAGGATTAATGGGTTTTGATATATATGGTAGGTGATTCCATGTGTAATCATTGTATAATTAGTTATCATAATGAATTCATATTCGTTTTATGTTCATATTTCATTGTTTTTAGTGTGAAAACTATTTTTGGTAGCATTTTTTATGTGCTTAGTTTTTAAGTGCCTATATTGTGTGAAAATGGATGTTTTACTTGTGCATTCCATGTTGTACCAATTAGTGTTTTTTATAATTCATGGAATGACTATATGAAATTTTTTTACTGCTACCAATTCTGGGTTGGTATAATATTGGTCTACATTTGGTTTTAAAAGAGGGGTTTTAAATGATTTTTAGGTAAAAAGTTTTATTATAACTTTTGAAATTGTTTTAGGGAAAATTTAAGTGTTTATTTAAGTTATATAAAGGGTAAAATGCATGTTTAGCTACCATTTTGAATCAGTATGAAAATAAATGGGGGTTTTATTTTTAAATAGAATTTTTTATCATGTATAACTTGTTTTAGCTCAAAGAGGGAAACCAGGGTATCTAGGTTGGCGGACATGTACTGGAATGAAAATGATTCGGAGTAGTTTTGTTCCTATTTCACATAGAATGTTTGACATTGACAACACTAAAAAATCTATGATGATGATGTTGTTTGGGACCAATAGGTTATGGGTGATTCCCCAACTAGTGTCTTGTTCATGAGAAAAGATATTGTTATTGTTACTTTCACACTGAGATGCGAGGTACCTACGGCTCACAACTAACTAGTGCACAGAGGTGTTCCCATGTTGAGTGATCATTATCAATTTGGAAGTTATCATTGGCTTATAGTGTGTTTGGATAGAAAATTCATCCTCTTACATGTTTTATTTAAATTTATTCATTTTTTAAAGTTACCCAGTTTGAAAAATATTTTTTATTTAAAAGGTTCAACTTTATATATTACTGCTACCATTTATTATTTATTACACATGAAATATTTTTATCTTATAATGCTTTTCACATGGAGTCCTTTGGTGGAATAATATTGGGATTAGTATCACAACCTAATTACACCATTGGGTTTAAGTAGACTTGGTTATGTTTGACATAGGTAAGGGTAAGCCTTTTGAAGATGGCAGTTCGGGTTGCTAGTTGCTTCCATTGTGTAGTGTTGTGCAGACGACTAGGGGGTCCTGACCCCTTGTCATGTGGTGGTCTTTGGTTAATTTTTTCTACTACATTTGTAGTCTGGGAACTCTTGTGTCATATTAAAAACCTTGTATCTTGATCTTAATTTTTATTAAAGTCCTTTTGAAATGAATTTTTAGATTTATTTACTGATTATTATTTTTTGTTTTATGTATTCTAATTTGGGTAAATCGTTCCCAAACCATTGATTATGATACCCGGGTCCTTGTACCAATACGTGGGGATCAGGAACACCCCTCGGGCCTTACTGCAGACTGGGTCAGGTGCCAGGTTGTATGAAGACCAATCTTGGTTCGTTACAAATGGTATCAGAGGGAGGTTGGATCTTTTGGGTCATGTCCCTTGAGGAAGAGTCAAGATAGAACAAAGATAGTATAGTCGGAACTAGATGTTATGGCTATGAGTAAAGTGTCTAGCCAAAAAACCTAATGGTGGGACTCAAGTTACCAAGGGAAGTTGGGGTTTGTCTAATTCATTGGTCCTTATGGTTAACCTTGTTCGGGGGAAATGAAAAGGGAGCAGGGTCAATGGTCTCATTGAGCTCGTAGGGCCTGGCAAGATATGTAGAGCTAGAAACATTTCCCTAGTGGACTCTTTGTAATGGTGTAGTGATTGGTGTATGGCCTCCAACCATATGTCCAAGACACCCACTGGCACTAATTTTCTCTAGTGTTGTCCCGTGTCTCTTTGGGTTTTTGAAATCATTTTGAAAAACTTTGTTTTCAATTTTATGAAATATGGATTCTATGTGGAAATGATTCGATTTTCAAAGTGGAGGAACATGGGTTTAACATTGTAACTAGTGTTTTTTAAAAGAGGAGGTGAGGGTAGATTGTTGTTTTGGAAAATGGAATGAATTTGGTTCTAAACTTTTATATTTACATGGGTAACCACATGCATGTGTAAGGCCCATGAGGTACCATTGGTGATTATGCAGTCCACCCTCCCAGTTTTATTTTTAGAGTTGTTTTTAAAGAAAGAATGGGGTGTTTGATGATCCATATTTGTGTGTTTTGTCTTTTTGTTTTTTATTTATCTTGTAGTAGGGTGTTAGATTTAGAGTTGAATCTTGTTTAATCTTGCCATTTCTGGTTACAACTTTCCTTCTTATTGTTTGTTTGAGGTGTATTTGTAGTTCCACACATTTCTCTATATGATTCTCCACAAGAGGTAGGTGGTTACATGAACTATCATCTTTAGGTGATTTAATTTACTACTTAAATAATTTTTAACATATTTTAATGAAAAATTGCATGGTGAGAATTCTATTTTTGATATAATTTGACATTTATACATGATGAATTTGATTTTTTCTAAAGGAAGTCCCTATGTATCTATATGTGTTTTGCTGTGAATTTTTTTAGATGTGTTAACTTAATTAGTTAAGGTATTAAAAAGTGTGTTTTTCAAAAATGCTTGAGGTGTGAGTGTCATTAAAGTGATTTTTTCAAAATAATGTAGTCTTTATTGAAATTTTAATTTTTATTGTGAACCTTGAAGAATGTTTTAGGGGGTTACATGTCAAAATGGGGGTTTTGATGAAGAATGGGGATTTTGGGGAATTTTGGCCTTGTTTGGAATTTTCAGTTGAGAAAATTGTAAAATGTTTAAATGACGATGGTCTAGTTTTGAAAATGGTATTAAAACATTAATGATTTTCCGAATACATCTAGACCCATTATATTGGGTTTTCATTATTTTGTTTGTTTTATTGTGTTATAAAAAAAATTGAGAAACTGTGACAGTGATGTGAAATGTATTTTGTAATGGTTTTAGTGTGAATTTGGGGTTAAAGAGTGATTTGGTGTAAATTATTATGGTTCTATATTTGGTGTGTTTCATAAATTGTTTTATTGATTCATTAAATTATATGTGTAGTGTGTGGTCCTTTATCTATGGTTTCTAGTCCCCAGGTCTAAGGTGACTTTCCTACGCGTTCATAACTAAGTAAATAGAAACATGTTTGTTCACCGTTATGTGTATATTCATCCCTGGAATTTAATTTACTTTTATGGGGATAGGTGTTCCTATGTGTATATATAAAAATGCATATGCCGGTGAGTAGAGACTGGTATATGCATATAATCATACCTATAAGGCCCCCCTATGCCTATAACTTTAAATTTAATTCCTAAATTGCTTGAGTTTTTTAAAAATTATTTTTTATATTCAATAGAATATTCATTCTATGAGAAGTGATGGTGAGGCTTTATGTTGGTCTTTCCTTTGTTTTTCATGTTCTCTTTAAGTGTTGACATGTGAATTTTCCATTAAAATACGATCCCAAATTTTTTTTATAATGATTAACATTTTAAAATCATAAAAGTTGTTTCTAAAATGGTTTTCGGTGTGTGGTAGGTATTTCTCAAAATATTGGTGTGAATATTAGTTGTTAAAGTATATTTAAATTAATATGGATTCCGGTATGTTTTTAAAAAGGGTAATTTGATAACTTTGTAGGTGATGGAAAAGATGTTTGGAAAAGGGATTTTCTATGGTTTGCATAAATTGAAAAAGAAAATATTTTGTAAATTGGGGGTTTTAATTGAAATGTTTGGCCTTTGTGTGAATGTGTAGGATTGGTGTGTGTGTGTATATATGAACTTCAACTTGAGCACAAGAGAAACCCTAGGTAGCATGGTGGGTGGACTAGGACTAGTACGCTAGATGATAAGTAATTGGTTCTCCTTGGTTTCATCTAGTAGGATTGATGTTTCAAAACTAACTTAATACTTGTGATGATTGGAGAACACTAGGTTATGGGTGTGTTCCCTACTAGTGGCTCGTGCATGATAACATAGATTGTTGTGGTTTCAATGCCACATTTCACTGAGGTACGAGGATCCAAGGTCCCTAACTTAAACTAGCTACTTAGGGATTTCCCATGGTGATTAGGATATTATTTTTAATTCAGTTGTTTCATGCTTGTTTCCTCTTTCATAAAAACCATATTTAAATTAAAATTGATTCCCTTTAATTTTGAAATGTTAATGCATGATTGGATTATATTTTTAAAATGCAGTTCTAGATAAATGTTTTCTTTATAAATGTATATCAGTTACATGATTTTGAAAAGAATGAAAAATAATATTTCTGTGGGTCTTATCTTCAAACTAGAATGTATTGGGGTTCTTTTTAATGATAAGGGAATAGGGTGTTATTGTACTCTGACATTCCTACTCAGCATCTTGGTGATCACGCCTACTTTATCTTTTTAGTTTTCAGGGTCTGATTTTGGAATTCTTTTGCAAAGAGTGTGGTTTATGTTCTATGGTGACCCACAAGGTCACTTGAGGTATGTCTTGTTACTTAGTTTGTTCCTTTTTCCACTGCCATTTTGTTAAGTTCATCTTTTTTATTATGTTTTTTCTTCAGTTTATGATTACTTATCTATATTTTTTTATTGGGAAATTTTTTCCCAAATTTTCATTTGATAACTAGGCACTTTTTCCAGCCCATGGGGATCACGAACACCCCTCGGGCCTTACCGTGGACCGGGTCAGGCATCGAGTTCGATGACAAACCGACTTGGTTCATGACATTTTGGATTGGTAGTGTCAGTCCAGATACCTTGAACATAGTTCTATCATCTATAAAATATTAATCATTGTATAAAAATAATATATATTATTTATATATATATATTGTCATTGATAAATGTTTGGGGTTAAAAAATGATTAACACCATCCCAGGAGATGGTAATCCATACATATAAATGAATAATGTTTTCATTTATTATTAGATAGAAAAAAATAAATTTTTTATTAATTCACCTTTAATGGGTCAATATTATTTAATATATATCATATATTTTCACCAAAATCATCTTCATTACCATCCATGAAAAATTTAATGGATAATATGGCATCGCTTCATGGCGGTGGTTGTCCACACATATGTATGTGAGACATTATCAATCCCGAAATATTATATGTGAAACAACTATAATTTTTCCACGTATTACTTCAGAATATTATATGGATTATTATTGAATCCAGGTGCTGAGAAATAGTGATATTTTGAGGCTCGGTGAGCCTAGAATTTAAATTTGAAAAAATTAAATATATTAATATCACACTTGAACAGTTTTCATTAAATACTATAATAACTCTTAAATGGAGTCTCAAATAAGAAATCATAGATCACCATTGAGTTTAGATCAAGGTTTTTACCCTAGTCATGACATAATATATATTAGAATTGTACGTTGGGATTGATTTTCTTTGTGGGTGAATAATTAAATAAATGAAATAAAATTTATTTAATTATTTACTTAAAATACTAAACAAAAAATATCTTATAACTACGCCTCTATGGAAAATTTTCAGGGTTACCCAAAAAACCATACAAATTGAGAGAGAGCATTAGTGGGGATATTGGAAGATGGGATGTGATGGGATTCAGATTGAGGATCACTGCACCACCGAAGTTTATGGATCATTACAATGATGAAAATGTATGAGAGTTCTCTGTATGTGATCAATCCAAATAGTAATTATGATGTTTAATTTATGTGATTCTATCCTGTTCTTTTATCCTGGTCAAACACTGAACAATTCAATGAATTATAATTGATTTTCACATCAATGGATGATTTATTTAAAGCTGATTAATTTTTTCTTTTCTTTTTATACCTCATTGTTCATCTTGTCTATGCGAATTGATAAAGTCTATAAATGTACAATGGATGAGGTTTATTCCTCATCTTTATGGTTTATTTTATTGTCCCCAATTTCATCACAGATTAATCATTGGTATTTTCATTGGACAAAAGTTTTTGAGAAATACCATGTATATGATTGTTCTGTGACCGTTCTTTAGTTGAACGGATCAATACCACAGACGTGGTTGGTGATTGAGGGTGTTATTTATACGATATAGTGGAGAATGATTGGAGGTGGACCAGACCAGATTGAGGATCTCTGTTATTTCTAGTTGATGCATGGTGGTGGAGTAGTGCAGCTACAGAAAGCTCGATGGGGTAATTTTCTGACCATAATGAAATCCTTGAGTAAGATCTCTAGTGACAGAAAGGTGGGTCAAACATAGATCCATGATTACCAACATTTTTTTCTTGTGATTTTTTGTGGATGGATGATGTGGTGGAGAACCACAGGATTCTTGATAATCCCATGTTACATGGTGTGTAATCTAAAACTTCATGGTAGGTGGGGCCCCGACTATGGTTCTAGGATTTCCAAGGAGAATAATATTGCACACCTCGTGTGGCACATATCACTCATAGTGTGACCCATACTTGTGGATTGGAATGTATCTTGGGGGATACACATGCATGACAATATTGACATACATGGACATGGTTAGCATACACTGGTAGATCTGGGTACTTGAACCTTGCCAGGAGTACATGGGACAACTAGGTGTACATAGGTTTGTACATGGGAGAGACCAAAAGTACATGATCACTAACATTTGGAAGGCATGTAATTTCATCTCTACTTCTCCATTCCATGTACCTTTTAATGACACGCATTGTATTTTGAGGGTTACATGTTGTGTGAGGAAGTGACACAGGAGCAGACCAGCGGTTAGATGAACACACTATATACTCACTAGAACATGCAGTTAAATCCATTTTTGGGTGTTTGTTGCACTTTTTTCATTATATTGGACCAATATTGTTTTAGTACATTCCCTTAGTCCATTCCCTTAAGGGTATAGGGAAAAATTATGTCCACATTTCTAGATTGTGATCCACTATAGAGGAAAAGTCTCAAATAGAGTTATAGTGTCCCTCTATAAGGCTAGGGTGTGATCCTCTATCATTCCTTCTTATATCCTATTTGGGGATCATGGAATGAACTCCTTTAATAAGGAGTAGATCTACCATCTAACAGGTAATTTTATTAGGGACCATGGTATCATCGGCATAGGATCCCCTACATAATGGGTTGATCTATATTGGATGTGTGGCTCCCCAAAAGTCTTGAGTGTTATCCCTTATCTGTGTATCAGTATATTCATAGAATAATGAGTTTTAATGGGTGGGGTATAATGATCATTACCTTTTAGATGATTTTCATTTGTGATTGTATGGATCGTGGAGTTCGTCCTCCTAGAATGAGAATTTCCTAGAATCATTCAGCAGAATAATGTGTCTGGTAGTTTGGTTAAGACCACCTAGATGAGTTTTTGTCCTTCTTGAGTATAATTGAGTTTTTTTCTTAATTTAATTTTATTATTATTATTATTTGGTGGATACTCTTCATGAATTATTTTTAGTGATTTCTGGGTATCTTACTGGGTATTGTTACACTCAACCCTACATGGGCTCTGCTCGCCCCTATCGTTCCTTTTCTATATGGAAAAACTTTTGAGGAAGTCCTATAGGGACTAGGAACATGAAATAATTAGTGATATAGGAATAATGAGGCATGTTATAGTGGTTTTGTTTGATATTATTCCTCTCATACCATATATATTTTAATTTTTTTAGATTCTTTTGGTCAGATTGTAGTTGGCCTTTGATATCCTGTACCATTTTGTTGTACTTTGATTATGTTATTATAGATGTATGTATGTATTGTTATCAATTTTTTATATTGAATCATTTTGTAACCATTGAGATGTGTATGTGTGTTTATAGGTACATTATGATAATTCCTCCCATGTGTGTGATATACCTACTTGGCACTGGTCACTAGCCTCTGGCCTCTTGTAGGAAAAATAATGGTAGTCATGGATTAGGACCCATAAATTGGGGTTGTTGAATAGCGGTGTCAAAGCTAGTCAGTTATACCTTAGGACCAGCGTCTATGATATTTTTAGGCATTTAGGGAAACATTGTTAAAGTAATTTGATCTGATATTTTAGGATAGTGACCCCAATATTGGTGAAGTAGATGATGTATCAATTCACTTGGACTCTTAAAAACTAATTTTTGACTCCGTACATGAAGATGTTGGTTTCATGGAAAAGAATTGGTACGTGCATCATATATGAATGGGTTGTAGTTTCCATGTCCTTATTATGTCAACTCTTGAGAGATTCTATTTTCAATGGTATATATTTCTTATTTTAGGATTCCTCCACGAGGAATAGTAGCTAAGAATACTCTGTGTGATCTTGGGGATGATCTGCAAAGTGACGAGGCTTTTGTACAAGGGCATGTACCAGATATAGTACCTCTAGGTGGTTTAACATCTACACCAATACCCTTTGAGTGTCAGCTAGCACCAACATTACAGGATGAGAATGCCTATCAGAAATGTATGTTGAATGAGTTTCATAGGCATTGAGCTCCTAGGTTTCAGTGCGATCCATACCCCTAGGTGGATGAAGACTGGCTAAAGGAAATCACTTGAGTTTTCTACCTTGTGAGGATACATGCAGATCAGATGAAAGTTCTAAAAATGAGACCTCTTTAAGGATATGTTAGGTAATGATAGAGTATGGTGACTCAATAAAATAATGAGGAAACTCTCTTATAGTTATACATTAAGTGCCTCTTCAAAGAGGATTTTAATCTGGCCTCATTAAGATCATCACACATCTTGGAAATTCTCCATCTATAATGGGGTTGTTCGACTGTGGTGGAGTATTCAGATAGGTTTAATGACCTATTTTAGTACTAAATATATGTGGTGTGAGATATATTCATCAATGAATAGATCATCGATAAAGGCTTACACGCTAATATTAGATATTATGTTATATCTCTTTTCATTTCTACATATACTATAGTTCTTGTGTGGGCCTTAGTAGTGGAGAGTTTCTTCGAATAGAAGTCACTTGCAGTGGGGGATAGTAGTGGGAACCTAGGTGTTGAGACCTCAACAGCTCGTATCCGATATATTTTACTAGAATATGAGTATCCCAGATGCTTTATGATAGTATCCAAGAATAAAGGATCAGTAGTGTATGGCTCGAGTCTGTTGAGGGAGATATGGTGTTTCTCAAGTCACAGTCAGGGACATCTTGCATGGTATAATCTAACCCGTCATACAACTAATTGAGATATGGTCAAGGGTCCACCCAAGAAGAGACATATTTAGGATCATGGAATTCCATATGGTGGGGAACATTTTAGATGGTTATTTAGAGATGCAGGAGGAGGTTGGAGATTTGAAAAATTTTGAACACTACTCCATTGTGGTCAATGCCAGGCTCAGGTAACTTATGGTTCAAGATGAGGACTGATGCAGGGGACTCTGTATAAGGACCCGGCCTTAAAAATTACTTAATATCCAGTTAAATCGAGTATTAACATTGAAGATATTTTCACATTTAGACTTTTAGAAAATTAGGCCATAACTATTACATATCAACTTGAATATTACAAAGTATAAACTTCTACTATAACTGTTTTTTCACAATAATGAAACTCCTTAAATAAAACAAGAGTTCTTTTATTGATATAAATCTTCTTGAATACTTACTTTCACTTACCCTTCCTTATAACCCGTGAAAAACATTTCAAAAACATGGGATGAGCATAAAAATCTCAGTAAGGGTTATAAAATAAGAAAAGGAAACATTAACCCATCAATAAAAACAAATCAATGAAACAATAATTTTCAATCATAACATACCTTCTAAAAACATTATATTTATGAATAACACATATAAATCATCAATCATAAAGGTAACTTATGGAATTCATAACATACATGCATTGTAGCTATCACATCTATATAGGTATTCACATTTAGAATACCCATCACAATATATTCCCTAAATCTCTTAGGAGAAACATTAATGCTTACCTTTGTCATGTTACCCAATGCATTGGAGAGCTATCTTGGGCTCACCTACAGAAGGTTTATCACGGAACCACCCGTTTACTTAAACAATGCCCAATAACCATAACATATTCATAACACATAACACAAGTATAAAGGAAAGAAAAAATTTCCACATTACAATCAAAATATATCAAATCAAGATATTGAAATAAACAATGCTTTATCAAATCATTTTCAAAACCATTTAAAACATTTAATAAAGATATTTTTGTATCAAAGTGTTCCAGACCATTTTGAAGAATTTAAATTAATTATCATTTGAAAACATTAATGTCCATATAAATAAGTCATAAAAACCATTTTCAAAACATTGTCATTAATGAGAAATATTTAGAATAATAAATCTTTAAAACAATTAAAATGATATTTTAGTTAAAGATTTTTTAACAAAATGAGAGACGCTTGAATACAAATAGTTGAGGAATATCATTTAATCAGAACGTTATAATATAATGAGAATAATGGGATTCATGATATAATATTCCATAGGACAGTATATACAGCATATAAGAGTGAATTGGTGCATAACAATAATGTAGTCTCAATGGAATGTAAATTGAGACGAAATCCCATATGAAAATTGTATCGTTATATTAAGAATAAATAAATTACATAATAATGTGTGAAAAATATAAATAAACTAAATATGATTGTATATTCATTGTAAATCAATCATAGGACATTCACATATGTTCTTTTTAAGACAAAACCAATGACTTGGATGTTTAACTCAATGAATAGAAATTGAGTTAAAATTACTCTTTTCATGTTCATATCAATGACTTGAGAATTTATTAATGGAGTGATTATGTGTATCAAAAGTATATCCACACAAAGGGGAGTGGAAATTACAACATAAATAAATAAAAAATGATTCCACGCATAATCAAATAATGACATAATTATGAATTAGAAGATTAACCCAAGGAATGGAAATTTGGTTAAAAAGTTCTCTTGCAGAAATTTGACAGCATAATGGATTTACTTTAAAATTAAGAAATTGATTTGATGAGAGAAAAAAGGGTATATCATCACTTGAACATAAAATTTACAATAATAAGGATATAGGAGAACATATCCCAACATAATAAGAAGTAAATCAAAAGACATAACGAAAAGAAATCTTCTAAAAGAGGAGGGTATACTTTTGATACACATAATCGGTAACATACGAAACATACACCCCATAATAGAAGGATAAGTCAATGAATATGAAAATACCTATAAATTGAACTATATTACACAAATAATACAATCATGGGCCGTACATACACCACACAAATGTAAATAGTGTAAAATAAAGCATGAATCTCACATGAATAAAAAGTGAGATGGAAACCCCTTACCATGTTGTAATCAATCGAGTCAAATGACCAAAAGTTAATAAACACCAAACGAATCACATAATAACATGATTATATGGACAATAATGATAATATATATCTAGTTTTAGTACACAATTCACCACATGCAATAAATAAGTTGAGAATAATGGAAATCTTGCGGAATTGAAAGTGAGATAAGAAACCCCTTACCTCATATCCGACTTCACTTGATTGTTCCTTATTCTTCCTGAATAATAAACTAAATATAATTTATACATTCCTAATAACAATTTTCATGCTTTTTATTGTTTTTATATAACTCATTTCCATGTGATAAACATTATGCAATCATTTAAGTTAATAATGGTCGTTTGGTCGATAATTGGTACTTGAGTCAAAAATAGACTTCTTATAATTAAAAGTTGTCCTTTTGTTCAATATTACATTATCTCCATAATGATATTCTTGATTTAGATATCATATATATTGTATTTATAACATTAGATAACCTTTAGAGTTCAGAAATGAAATGCACCGTTCATGGAGACGGTAAGTCGTACGTATGGATGAATGCAACTTTCATTTCTATTTCGTATTTTATTAAAACATAATGATACATAAGTATATAAAAATTCCAATATAATATCATATATAATATCAATAAATTTATCCTTTATATGTCCCACATATGGAATTAATGAGTCATATCACTTTGAGGGGGCAATAGTCCGCACTTCCTCAAATGAAATTATCGCGTTTACCCATAATGGAAACCATAACGGTATTCTATAAAAGGAAAATACAGAAGCATAAAGAAAACATAAAGATAATATATATCATATATAAATACAGTTCCATAATAATGGACACCATTATAGGCAGTATGAGATAATTGAACAATCATCCTTTCGTGAGGCATTAGTTTTCCATCCACATAAAAAATATATTCTTTACCCATTAGATGGAGGTGTGTGTATTTTTTTTTTGAATCATTCTCATAAAAACATCCTAGTATATTGAAGATAATATTGTTGATATAAAAGAAAAGAATGAAAATAGTTTAGGGGTTAGTGAAGTAAAATAAACGAAATGAATATAAGAGAAGCTGTTTCCTTTAATTCAGGTAACTCCCTTTGGTTTGAATGAAAAGGACTTATTGAAGGGCCATCTGCCTAAGGTCAGGCTTCTAAGAGGAATAGAGGGATATTGAGAGATTATTAGGGAAAGGTTTGGATGAGACAAGGGGCTTGAGATCCATGAGGAATGAGTTAGAAGTGGTGTCCTTTTATAAGGGGAGGAGGGGCTCTTTAGGAAGGTGTGAAAATATTATTTATTATATAATGGTTTTCGGTTTCTAAGGGTCCAAAACTCATTAACGTCAAATATAAGATGCCTCATGGTAGAAATAAATTTATCCAATAAGAATTGGATAGGTTTTGGATGTTACTATAATATTTATAATCTTATTTCTTTAAATCATTTATTAATGAGGTAAATACTCCATCATTATTGTGTCATAAATAATTTAATTTATATGATGTCTAAAGTTTTTAAAAAAAATAATATGATGTATGAAATATTTTTATCTTTCCAATGAATATTTATAGTCGAAAGTTTAACTTATATAACCTTATGTAAAAATTAATTTAATAAAAGATATTTATTTATTACAATTTTGTCTTTAATTTAAAATAATTAATCTAAAGTGTAATTATCACTCCCATGTGGATCCATGGGGTCCCAAAATCAATCCAAGGATCCCCAAGGTTGTCCATGACTCGTCCAATAAGGTTACGATAAGTGTTAAGGTAATTTTTTATTATTATAATATTTCTTTTACCTTGAATTACCCTATTTACCTTTAACTGTGGTAAATAAAAGTCAAAAGTTACTATTTTCCAAAAAATATTTTCATCTTATTGAACCATATTTTACGTACTAATAACAACCATGTTTGTAGGATTTTTGAAATTCAATCCACGGAAGTGGTAAAATTTCATTTAAATGAAAAAGTCAGATTTTAACTACTACTTAGTGGTTTTACTATTCATCAAAATTGAAGTTTTTCAGAAAAATACCAAAAATTCAGCCTAATCTATATTTGATATTCTGAATTAAAAAATTATTTCTATTTTACAAAATTAAAAATTTTGAAGTTGCATTAATTTATTTAAAATTAATTCTTGTTGTAAAAACAAATAGCTTTTTTTAAGAAACAATAACTATCAAAAGATTGACACTTGTTTATATCCAATTTCAAAGTGAAATTAATTCAAATGACCACCATTGGATTAAATGGTAAAAATATAATCAAATTATACTTTAAAACGAATTAAAAAGATAATCTAACCATATAAATAAATTAGATTAAAAAACATATTTGAATTAAAACAAAGTATTTTTCACTATTCATTAAAAAATGAGTTTTTTCAAAAAAATACCAAAAAATTACCCAAAGTAAATTTTGGTGTCCTGATTCTAAATAAGAATTTTTTTTGTTCAAATAGAACATATAAAAGTGCCCAATACTATATTTAATGAGGGTTCGCCATCAAAAGGCGGTAAATCGGCCTTTTAGTGAATATTACAGTATTTATGCTTAAAATCTTATTCTTTTCATATTTTAAGCATCTAAATTTTATTGGATAAATGTAAAAACATATAACTAACATGTATAATAATATTTTAGTTATTTATGTTAATTCCCACCAATACAACTGTTAGGCGTTAACTACCATTTAAAATAATAATATTATATTATTAGTATGCAACGTAAGATTTAAAAGAAAGCCATTGTTGCGTTTCAGGAATCTCATTGAACATATCATCCCCTTTAATGTAAAATTAATATTTATTAAAAAATATTAATAAATATGAATAAGGTCATGTTCTTTATTTATCTGGGATGTTACACTCTGGTAGGAGGTGACTTTGTGATTATATGATTTTTATAGTGAAATATAACAATTATAGATGAGATCTTTGTATGGTATTCCTTTTTAGTAGAGATGATACCTAATTAAATAATTATAGGTATGGAATTATTATCCAAACATTAAGCCCATATTGACTGTGTTTGGTGGAGGATGTTGAGTGTATGAAATTATATGATGAGTTTTTTCATTTATGGGTGAAAAGGAAACACAAGAGGAGTAGTATGGGCTTAGGCATAAGTAGGAATAACATATTACTCACAAGTTGGCTAGTATGACTCTTGGAGTAGTGGATACTATGGGCTACAAGTTCCCTATGGTGGTGTTGTATTATGAGTATGCCATTCTTGAGGATGTTATAGGATTACCTCTCCACTAAGAGATAGAATTATTCCTTGAAATAACCCTTGTGAAAATATCGATATATATTACTAAAAATAAAATGTCTCCCATATAGCTTCATGATCAAAGGGTACTTTTATATGACCTGCAGAAGAAGGGATTTGAGTGTCCCAGAGTTTCCCCCTTGGCATACCCAGTGTTTTTTGCTATGAATGATGAAGACTCTTTGAGATTAATTGTGGATTACCATAACTTCAACTATGTGACTGTGAAGAATATGTATCCCCCACTATGGATCGAAAAAATCTTTGATTAGTTTATAGGGGTGAAATGGTTCTCAAAGATAGACTTTAGTACATGCTATAACCAGTTTTGAGTATGTGACAAGTATATACTGATGATGACATTAAGATGTTGTTAAAATCATTAAGAGTACTTGGTGATGGCCTTCGGCATGGTAAATTCCCTAGAATGTTTTTTGGGATTCATGAACTAGATCCATCTAACATTAATAGAACAGGTTTTGGTAGTCTTCCTCTATGATATCCTCATGTACTCGGCATCCAAAGAGGAGTGCGTGAGAGACATAAGGATAGTTCATGACACAATCTGAGAGAACCAACATTATGGGAAGATCTCAATTTGTTAGTTTTGGATTTGATAGGTCTAATTTTTCGAACACATTAACATAGAGGAAGGAGTTTTAGTAGATCTTTCAAAGGTCGAGAAAGTTCTATCTTGGGAGCCACCCATGATAATTACAAAGAATAAAAGATTTCTTGGAATGGAATGGTACTATCAGAGGTTTATACCCAATTTATATAGAGTTTCATTACCTTTAATATATTTGAACTATAAGGGAAACCTTTCATGTGGAAGGATTAATTCCAAAAATGTTTTTTGGATTTTATGAAGTGGTAGATGAGTGCCCAATATAAAGATTAATAGAATAATATGTCAAGTAAGTAGAGTTTTTAGATTCATCCAGGATAGGAATCAGTTTTGTTTTGATAGAAAGAAATATAGTGGTTGCCTATGGTTCTAGTCAGTTGAGACCTCATGAGAATAACTATGTGACCCACAATCCTAATCTATATGTGGTAGTCTTTACTATGAGGATGTGGCAACCCTACCATATGGGAGAGAAGTTTAACATTTACTTCAACCACAAGAGTATCAAGAAAATATTCTATTAGAATGATATTAATAAGATATATAAGAGATAGATATAGTTCATCAATAATTATGACTTCATGATAGCCTATACTTCTGGGAAGGGGATTTGGGTGGAAGAATACCTTAGAACGAGTTCTTAATATTAGTTCTTGGCTGAGGCTTTAGAGTAGTTAGCCTCACTGCAGTTTTCTTTAGTGGAAGGATGGAGCATTGTATCTTTTGATTATGGTTATTACCCCCACCAGTTTTATAGTTTGTTAGGTAAGATCATCATGGATATACTAACAATGGGACCATAACTCAAATATCTACTGGATGATCTCATGGTGAATTTTATGAAAGCGGGAAGCATGTTATCCTTTTTAGAGGATGTGTAGTGGTTCCAGTGGATTTGTTGGAGGATGTTATTAGGGTGTTTAATACATCCCCATTTTTGGTATATCCAGTTATGGGAATGATGTATAAGGACCTCAAATGTCAGTTTTGGTGGCTAGGAATGACGATACGTGTTGCAGGATTTGGATATCGATCCCTCACTTATCAGTAGGTGAAGGAAGAACACTAGGTTCCAGTGGGTTTATCTTAACCCCTTCAGGTTCCATTAGTGGAAGTGGGATGTGATATACATGTAATTATTAATAGGGTTCTCATTTAAATCTATAGGACACAATTTCATCTATGTGATCACAAACTGAGTCACTATATAGGTCCACTTCTTAGCTATTTGAGAGAAGAGTTCAATTGAGAGCTTTGGAATATGGTACATGTAAGAGATATTTTATTACCATGGATTTCCCTCGATTATTATTTCATACTGTGATGATCCCTATACTTCATGATTATAGAGAGGATCTATGGAGGCATTTGGTACTTAATACTATTAGAGCATGGGGTTTCACCTTCCAGACTGAGTGGACCATTAATGTCTAGAGGGACATGCTATTTACTTTCATGGGGTATTTTGGCCATATATGGGAGGATAAACTACCCTTTTTGGAGTTTTTTTATAAAAAAAAAAGAAGTATTCTACTATTAGTATGGAACCATTCAAGGACTTGTATGTGATACCCAGCATGTCACCACTTTGTTGGACTGATCCTGATGAGTCACCACTCATGGGACCTGAGTTGGTGAGAGCTATGATAGAGAAGGTGAAAATCATATATGAGAATTTGAGGACTACAAAGAGACATCAAAAATCCTATGAGGAATTATGATTGAAGAATTTGGATTTTGAGGAGGGAGACCATGTGTTCTTGAAGATATCCCTTTGATGTGTATTATGGAGATTTGGCTAGGGAAGAAAGATATCTATGGGATTTATTTAAAAATTAAAGATATTTTTTAGAGTCAGTGTGATGGGGTGCCACTTAGATCTACCACCATAGTTAATACAGGTGCATGAATTCTCCCATGTGTTGCATTTGAGGAGGTACAAGCATGACTCGTCACATATTATTGACAAGAGAAAGCTGGACATCTAGGATGGAGATACCTCTGTAGAGTAGCTGGTGGATATCGAGGTTTTATAGGAGAGGATCCATCTAAGTCAATAGTTTCCCTTACTTTGTGTCTAATGGCATCACATGAGTCTTCTAGAGAGATTCTTGGAGCAGGAAACATAGATACGAACTCATTAAACTCAACTCTTTGAGTGAATTTTTCACTTTTTGATAAAAAAGTCATATTTTTTGGGGTATGTAATGAATTTTATTTTTCTATTTCTTACATACGAATGGTATATGTATTAGTCTTGGAGCCATGTGTTTAGATGACATGATATTGTGAGGCCTGGTGTACCCAGAATTGATGATTGAAAATTATAATATATAATAATATTACGTGTATGTGGTTTTCTTGAAAAAGTTTAATGACTCTTAAATAGATTCTCAAATTGGAAATATGATACATTCATTGAGTTTAGAGAATGTTTTCCCTCTTTGAGACATAATGTATGTTTGATTTGGGCATTGGGTTTGAGCACCTTCATGGGAGAATAATTAAATAAATTTAATTTTACTTATTTAATCATTTAATTAAAATCATAATCCTAAACACCTGACCGCTCTTTGGAGGAGATCTTGGTGGATGACATTAGATTAGATTGAGATCAAGGATAATTATATCCACGGAGTTTGAGGATATCACCAACAACAAAAACACCTGACCGCTCTTCATCAGCAATCGATCTAAAATATTTGCTAGATGTTTTATCTATTATATTCGCTTCCTTTACATTATGCCATTCAAACACCGATCAATTTCACAAACTATAATTTATTTTTTCATCAACAGTTAGTTTATATATATTTTATTAATTTTTTTGTTGATTTTTAAACCCATTTGTTCATATTTTATACGAGAGAGGATCAAGGATAAAAATGAAGAAATATTGAGGTTCAATCCTCAAATTTATGGTTTATGGGTTTATACCCTTATTAACTGAACATTCATCATTGGTAATTTCTTTGTCTAATAGCTCGATGAATAACAGATATATGATCATTTCACGATTGTTCTTTAGTGAAACGGATCAACACCGTGGGTGTGGTTCATGAACAAGGGTGCGATAAATGTGGGATGGTGGAGGATGATTGATAGCGGACTGGATCAGACTAAGGATCCCAATTCTTCTAAGTGGGAAAATGGTGGTGTAGAAGTGTGCCTACAGGTAGCTCGATGGGGCGTTTTACATGTAGATTCAAGGCCTAAAATTAGATATTTGATGACAGAAAGGTCGTCTGACCCCATATCCACGAGTCCTAATAGGTTTTTTGGATGAGGAAGTGTGAATGGATGGAAAAATGGATAACTTCATGATTTTGGAAAATCCCATTTTACACAACATGTAATCTAGAACTACACACCCTATGAGTCCCTGGATGTGGCACAAAGGTTTCCTTAGAGATGAAAAGATTATACACCATGTGAACTATGTATGAAACTCAATGTGTATCTAATAGAATACAGAGGAACATGCCATCTTGGTTAAAAATAAATAATCAAAGTACATCGACAGATCTAGGTACCTGAACATAGCCAGGTGTGCATAGGCATGGCCAGCTATGCACGGGTTGGTACATGGGAATGGGGTGGTGGCTAGGTAAGAGTTTCATATTGACCTTTATACACTATTTACCATGTTATTACATACTCTTTATTTTGAATGATTCATGTCATGTGAGGAAGCAAAAGACGGGAAGACCAGGGGTTGGTTTGACACACCTATTACTGCCTATTACATGATTTGCACATTGTTTATGGTTGTTTGGATCCCATAATTTTTGTAGTTTGGCCTTTTATCATTTGAGTGTGTTCCATTGGTCCATAACCATGAGGGTAAAATTTAGAATACTCTAGATTATAACCCCCTCTTGAAGAATAGTCTCAAATAGAGTTTTTGGTGACCCTCCATGAGGCTGATGTGTGATCATATATCATTCCATCCTATACCATAGGTGGGGTTCATGGACTTAGTGTGACCACCTTACACATGGCATTTATCCCCCATCATAAAGTTTGTTCCAATAGGGTTTATGGTATCAGCGATATATGATTCCATATGTACCAAGTTGATCTAGATTTCGTATGTGGAGTCCCATTATAGTCCTAGGAGTGATCCCCTATCTATGTATCGAGATATTCAGAGGGTAGTGAGCTTACATGAGAAATCCCCAACTATCATGACCTCCTAGTTGAGTTTCATCGATTATATCATGGCTTGTGAAGTGTATTCTCTCAAAATGAGCATTTCTAAGAATCTTTAAGCAAAATCCTATGGCTAGTATTCTGATTGAGACAACTAGGAGGTGTGATATCCTTCTTGATTATTTTTGGGTTCGTATTCTTACATTTATATAAGTATTATTATTATGATATGCCGATTATTGATGCATTATGTTTAGTTATTTTGATAATTCCTAATTGGTATTATTTTATTAACCCTAACAGCGGCTCTTCCAGCATATGTAGTGTCTTATTCAGATAAGAGAACCTTTGAAGAAGTCCTTTAGGGAATAGGACCTTACGTATCATAGTGATACAAGAAGATATTGGTGTGAACTAGTGGTTTATTTGGAGATTATTCCAATCCTACATTGAAAGTTATAATTGTTTTCAGTTTATCTTTGTGGGAATGTATTTTCCTTTCCTTTTTAGTACATTTTTGTCATACTCTGATTATGGGATTATAGAGTTATGCATGAAATTTTATCAATTGTTTTAAATTTCATAATTGTATGGGATTGGATATGTTTTCATGTGTATAAGAATATTAGGATAATTCCTCCCTTGAGTGTGATATGCCTACTTGGAATTATTCACTAGCCCTTGCCAATTGGAGGTGGGGTTTGCGTAGTCAGACCTGAGGCATCGTCAGGATGGTCATGACAGGATGGTAAAAAAGTATACATGGTATTCAAATTACATAAGGATACTTGTTTCATTAATTTCATATTTAAATATGAAACCCATAATAATCCCCAAAAATATATTATGGTAAGGAAAAATGATTTGTTTCACTACATGTATATGGTAATTCATACATACACACAAATTATAACTTCACATCCATTTTTTTATATAGAGGATGTATAATTGTGATTTAATAACAAATGTAATAGTTAAGAATAATTAGGATACTAAATTTATTATTTTCTGAAGAATATAATAGATTTAGAGGATTTATATGAAAAATTTAAATGAAAGTGATCGTTTAAGGATATACCTCTTCATTGAAACGACTATTTTAGATCTCCTCTAACAGGATCTAGTGTGGTTTTTTTTTGAACAATAGAACCTATATTATTTTTTTAGGAATGTTGTAATGTGAAATTGGATGATTTTGGATGACCTAGAAGGTTTAATGTGGTTCAGATAATCCAAAGGAGGGATACCTATTAATAATTTATGGGAGAGGCGTCCTTAGAATTTATTAAAACACTTAATTGATATAAATTAATTTAATATCCAAATGGCTCCAAATTGTTAATATTCAAATATAATATGAGGATTAGTCTATAAAATCTTATCCAATAAAATCATTATAGTTTTGGATCACATTTATATCCTTATATTTTATTATTAACCCCTCACCATTAATACTTTTTACAATTAGAGTAATATTAATTTTTTCTACCCTTCAAGGGTTAATAATTTTATAATAAAATGAAAAGGTCCCATAAATGGACTATTATTTATAATTAAAACATCATACTATTAAATATTTCACAATATAATATTTAAATTGGTTTTATATCATTAAATAAAATATTAATTAATGTACAATATCATTAATGTCATTTTTAGGACTATTCATTTAATTTATCATTAAATACATAAAGATAAAAGGGGAATATGAATCTAATGATTTAAAACCTCCCAAAAATTTCTTATATATCAATTAATTTTTTGGAACACATTAAATCAATCAAATTATACAAATTTTTTTAAACAATTATATCATTTATTATATTTTTTATTAAATAGAGAAATATTTCATCACTGTTACATAAGCAATTAATGTCGTTATATAATTACTAAAAATAAAAACATAAATTTTGATCATGAAAAGGTTTTAATTAATATAAAATTATAAAATTATATTCATTTATAACTTGATTTTTTCCCAATGTTGAGACATGAGATATATTAAAAAATAGAGTGACATTTTGTATCTCTCTTTGATTTAAATATTCTATATTTCATTTCAACATAATGGACGCCATTAAATGAATATATTTCAATCCCATATTGATAAGGATCAAATTAAATTCCAATAATATAAAATTTGATGAAAAATTATGTCCCTAACACATATTTTTATCCAAGATTAACCTGATTTACACTTTACCAAAATGATAAATTTTTATGTTGTTAATCTTCATATTAGAAAGCATTAAAAGATTCTAATTTAAAAAATTCAAATTTCTAGATTCTTAATAAGTAATTTACCTTTTCATATTATATTCCTATAAATGGTATAAATTTATCAAAATTTATGTGCACAAAATTATATGAAAAACACATTTTATAAAAATACATTTTAAGAATAAAAATTCTATGGATGGTACTTCTACCTCATCAAATCCTTTGTTTCCCATTTAGCTTCATCAAATTGGTCATTTTTCCACAAATATTGACCAGGTAAGTGGTATTGTTTCATAGAAAATTCCATTAATGATATATAATATCCACCAACTACTTATCGTAAGAAATATATTTCTGCAGTCGTGTGACATCCGAGTTTAGTACATTTGAATGATTTGATATGTGCATCCTCCTAAGAGATATATAGAACACATCATGACCTTGCAAGAGATTATGTGGGATTTATAATCAATGTTATATCATCCCAATATGATCAATAATTTGAAAATGACTTATATACCTAGGGAATTGTTATCCCTTCATTCTATATCTCACCACCCTCTTTTAGGGATATTATCATTGGGATATATATTCCCCAACCTCAAACTCTATAAATTTGTTATGTTTTTCATCATAACTTTTGTTCAAATATGAGATTAAATTATGTAATATAGAATATATGTAACCTTATATGCAATTTAATTGGCTAGATTAGGTCATAAACTATTTTTCCCAAAATTCATTCTATGACATAAGATATCTACACTTCAAACCATAGATGGGCCCTATATAGAGTCATCTAAATGTTGGAGTGAGAGATATTTTTGTACGAAACTTCCACAAAAGGAATGTGTTGATCCCAACCACATTGGTAATTCATAGAGAAATATCTCAACATGTTCTCTAGTGTTTGAATGGTCCTCTCAGACTGAACATCAATCTAAGGATGATAATTAATGCCAAAATGTTACTCTATATCCAGATCCTTCTAAAGGATTTCTAAAAACATCAAGGTAACCCTTGGACCTTGATCAAATACAATTGATATCGGTACACCATAAATATTACCACTTCATTAATGTATTTCCAAGTAAGTTGATAAATAGATAAATATTCTATAATTTAATTAAACTATACTGAATTCATAAGGTTATTGGATATAAACCATATAAACTTGTTCCCATTAGATGTTTTAGGGATTCTGACAAATAAATTCATGGGATAGTTTTCACATTTCCATTTGGGGTTTGTTAATGGTTTTAGCATCGCATTTGACTTCTATCTATCATCCTTAAGATGTTGACATACTAAGCACCATGAAACATAATATCCAACATATCTTTTCATTCCATCCCATAATAAATACTCCATCAAATCACTAATATCATTGTACTTCCAGGATGAAAAGATAATGAAGAACCATGTGCTCCATCCAACTATGGAAACTTAAAATATGGTAATGAAGGGGTACATAAATGGTTCCTAAACCATATTAACCAATAACAATCAATGTTGAACAAAATAAAATTTCACATCTTTTTTTCTTTATATCTACCTTTTCTGCCTCTTTAATATTAACATGGATAGATGGTTTAACACCCATTTTATAAAGATTTGATTTCTTCCCTTCTTTAAAGATTTCAAGATCTATCCTCTCCCTATCTAGAAATATCATATCTCATATGACCCTCATCATAGATAATCGACCATGAACCTTTTGAATTAGAGAATCTTCCACTATGTTCCCTTTCCTTGGGTTTTAATTTATTGATATTTCTTAACAATTAGTGATCTCCAACCGTATTATTTGGTTCTTGATAAGATATTTTTGATAGAAAATATAAATGAGAATTTTGTGATTAGTATATATGAAAAAAAAATCCATATAGAAAATTGCTCTATATCCTTAATGAAAATTTTAACATAGATAACTATAAATAATTATTTTGGTAATTTTTCTCATGGACCATAAATTTTCATGAGGAATAAGATATAACCATTTTATTCTGCATGAGGAAGCATCATGTTCCCTTCGTTGATACATCATTAAAGAGTAAAAAACCTTATACCATGTACGGTAGTGTGAGCACAAGTTCTCTAACTATCCTTCTCATCATGTTATTAAAACATTCCTCAAATTCATCTATACAAAGGAACCTGAATCCCTTACAAGTTAACTTGGGTTTTGGGTTAAATATCCTTGAGATATGATCCAAAAAGTGATAATAATATTCAAATAATTTAATAAAACATTGGATATTAGTCACAATGGTTATTATAGACCAATGTTCAATAACATATATCATTAAAGGGTCTAATAATAAACCCCTACATGATATTATATGACAAAATAATGAAACCTTCTGAAAAAAGGCCTCACTTGGTAAATTTTCATAAATATTCTCCTTCCATAGAGTCGTAATCACAATCCATAAGTGATATTAAATCTCTTATTTGTCATTTAATATATTATAATATCATCTATAAAGAGTATCAAAAATAGATTATGGTATTCTATAAATAATTTATTCATTAAATACATGATTATAAAGGGGCATTGTTAAGAACAAATGACATCGATAAAAATTCATAGTTTATATTCCTCATATAGAATAATGTCTTCAGTATATATTCTTTTATAACCCTCAATTGATTATATTCATAATGAAGACACATCATGAAAAATTATTGATCTCAATTTAGTTGATCAAAAAAGTCATCAATATAGGGTATAAGATACATTTTATTGATAGTGATCATATTATGTTCTTGAAAATAAATGTATTCTCGATGGTCCATCATTATTATTAAAAAAACTATAGGTGCACCCTAAGGTGATGTAGTTGGATGTATTAATTCCATGTAAAGATCCTCATAAAGTTTATTTTTTACTACTTGAAACTCAATCAACGAAATTGTATATGGAGTCTCCGGAATAGGTGTAGTACTAGGTATGAGACCTATTGAAAAAAACTTCTCGATTAATTGGAAGACAATGAAATTATTTTCGAAAGACATGAAAAAACCTTCTTAAATAGAAAAATCATTGATGTTGACTTTTTCCCAAACAATATGAGATAAAATCCACTTTTTAATAAGAATCATGACTCATATGGTTGATGTAATTTATATAGGAAGTTCATTTGATCATCACACTAACATATGATCATATGTTATTTTTTGGATATAAAATATAACGTACCTTGTTATTAGATTGATGTGGAATTTATGTGATGAAATCTAATCCATTCACAAAATAATATTGATTTTATCTAGAGGAAAATTGAAAATATTTATAGGAAACACATTCCCACAATCATTAACAAGAGAATAATCACATACTTGGAATTAAATCAATAAATATTTAGTGGGTTTTACTGCTAACTCAATATTTATTTTTTAATGTGGTACTATGATAACCTTGGAAAAGTCATTATATATATAAGTACTGGTAGATCTGGATTCAAATATGACATTAGTAGTTCAATAGTGGATTGTATGTGTACCTTTCACAACATTATTATCATACCCCTCATATGAAATTGTGATTGAATGATATTTCCCTTATTCTCTAGGATTATAAAGTTGTTGGCATCAACAATAAATATGAACCATCATATTTGTTAACTGGTTTTAATAATTCCCATAATTCATTCATTTAAATCATTGGAGTGTTGGTTGTCAAATATATGGTTCATTCAATATATTCTCATCATTATCTAACTTCTTTTAATCACATAAACATTTAATTTTCTAAGGAACATATATTCTATACATGAGACATTTACCAGTGACCATAAGAAAATAATCCCATTTCTGCTTCCATATATTGAGCATTGAGGAACGCTCATGTGCTTCTCTCCATGGTTTTTAGAATTTCCATTGAATTATATTTTTCTTTTCTTGTCAAAACAATAGATTGATGGGAAATTCTAATATTCATCTCTAAAATGATAGAACCATGAACTATTTATTCATATATACTAAATTCCATTACATATAATACCATTTAATGATGTAGTTTTAAGCCACTAAGGAATAAATCAACCTTACATCTATGTTTATTGATAATACCAAAATCGTACCTCTCATTTCTTGTAAAATTTTCATCATGGGTACCAACAAAATCATTATTCATTTGTTTCAACTCAATGAATTCCTTCCCTATTTTCATATAAATAATATGGGGAAAATATTTGTTGAGAAATATGATAATAAACTCATCCCACTATATACAGTCATTTTATTCACATTTCTTCCTGTTCTTAATAAGAGTCCACCATTGATATGCTTTTCCTTACAAATGATAAATATCTAATATGAATTTCTCTTATTCCAATCATTGGTGAATGGAAATATATATTTAGTCATATTGAACCATTTCCTAGTGAATAATGGATCACTGAAACCACAATAAGAAGGAGGATGTTTCCTCATAAAGGACACAATATAATTTTGTTCCATCCTTTACTCATTTGGAGTCCACTGTATTTCATATATTGAGAAATTAGTGTGATAATTGATGTGATAATTTATTTCTATCTCCCATAACATTAGGTTTCGTCAGATGAAATCACTACATTGATAATCATATTCAGTATTAATATCATTCAATCATGTTACAAACATTTACTAAAACCAAAAATCATTATATGAGAAACAGTAATTATAGTGGTAAACCACATAATGATGTAAAATATTTTATTGGATGTATAAATAAAGACACATTATTATATTATTCCTTATGTATAATGTTTTTCCTTCATGATCATTACCAATTATTAAAGATTTTATCCTAAACATGGACTTATCCCATAGATTCACACTACTTTTTTCTCAACCTAGATTCAAGAGTTTAACTAAACCATTCTCTGATACCAACTATAGTGACCTGGAAGTTCCATATATAGATATTACATATAAATATATTAAAATTATTTATATAAAATAATAAACCACTCCAGAGTCACATATGGATAGTATCTTTGAAAACATGGAGAAATAAAAACTGGTTCATAATAGTCCTATATCATCTCCCATATAGATCTTCACAATTATCATCCTTCAAAGACATATAAATCAGAAAACCTTTATTTATAACTTCAGAAAGGGAATATAATAAAGGGTGACCTATGATGCTCAGTAAGAGTAAAAAAATGAGATATAAATGATAATATAAGAATATAACGAGGGAAATGGTATTATAACATGAGGATAACATTTGAAAACAATACCCGAGATATCCTAGATAATAATCAAAATTTGTGCATAAAGCATTGAAGTTTATAATACATGACACATAAATAAATCAATGAGAATAATAAATGACTTAATAATATAGGCATAAGACTTGGAATTATGGAATATAAATAAGCATATATAACCATTTACTTATTATTAAATACTCAGTTTAAAGACTATCATAGTGTAATGGGTCTAGTACTAAAACCAGTATAGTATCCATAGTTCTCTCCAATGATTGACATAGTGGAAAATGTCTCTTATAGAACTGGGTTCACACCCCATTCTAGTCCTCTTTATCTCATGAGATATAAATCTTTACCCAATTTATTAGTGGTAGATACAGGTCCCACCTATCACATAATAAAAATCCTAAATATGTGAGCCAAATGATCATAAACCATTCATTATATAAAAAACCATGAAAATAAATGTGTTTTATAAATATTTATTTATATAAAGTTAAAGGAAAATAAATGGGTCTTAAAAAAATCTTGTCATAATAAACATAATCCACCCATAGAACGAATTAGGACGGAAACCCTAAATCACACCCCCTATAAGGAATATTACAAGTCAAGGATTTCTATAATTAATTAATAGAAATACCATTAACATGAGATTAAAAAAACCTTGAGGGAAAAAAGAGTTCAATTTTGAAATATAAAAGCATAAAAAATATAATGGAAAAAATATTTACCTTAAAAATATCCTTGGAATATTTTAGAGGATGCTTCAAAATATTGAGTAGTCATAACTCATTTCATATCATATATGTTAATAGAAAATATTCCTTTCACAATTTTCCACAAAATTAAAAAAGATCCTCATTTAGAAAATGACAAGATATTTCCATTTAAACTATTTAAAAAAAATAAAATTTGGTTAAAAATAATTCTTAAAAATAATATTATACTAAAAAATATTTTTTAAATTTTTTTTTTAAAACACATATATGAAAAAAAAATCTCAAATGAAGAGAGTATTTTAAGAACCCGGTTTTTTCGGAGAAAGACTTTGGAATATTCTTGATAATATTCCAGAGCAGCGCCTTCAAACGGCGTGCTATTCCGAGCCCCGGAGTGGCCTAAATTAAATTTTCAGTGCGTTCACACTGGAAACGCAAAATAAATGGGATAACTCCTAAACGGAGTTCCGGATTAGGGATCCGAGTGTACGAATGGGTTCGTAATGGGGTGTTTATCCTTGGAACGACATAAAACTTGTCGGTGCGGGATGTTTGGACCCCTCGCTCGCTTTCGGAACGTTAAAGGGATTAATTAATTAATTAATTAATTCGTTTAAGGGTGAAACGCTGGTATCTCTTAAAAAGTGGCTTAGATTGGATAACCGAGGGCACCTTTGAGTTCGGAGCATTCTGTTTACCCTAGGAAGGGTATAAGTTTTGCGGGCGCGGGCCGTTTGTGAAAAATGACCCCAAGGGCGTTTTTGTAATTTGGCAGCCTCGGGCACTAAGTTTAATAACTTTTGAACGGGGTCTCAGATTAAAATTCTGAGACCACCGTTGTTCTCGAGAGGTCGTGTTTACCCCAGGGACGCCCTCTTTTTTGTCTGCTTCGAGAGTGGGGTCGGGGGCGTGTCGGGCGGGGGTGTTTAAGCGTTATTACTTAAACGCACCCCTCCCCCTTCTTCCCCTTCATCTTCCTCACAACCTCCCCCCTTCCCTCCTCCATTCCAGCGATCTCCAGTGAGGCGAGCTCCGGCGAGGTGGCTCCGGTGAGACGGTGGCGCGCGGCGGATCGCGCGGGAAGCGCCGGGCGAAGCCCAACGAGGTAGGCGAATTTGAGTTTTCCTCCCCTTCCCCGTTTTAATCCTTATTTATGCTCAATCGTACCAATGAATCGTCGAAAAAATCCCGTAGATGTGTAGATCCCATCTTGAGGTTTTTGGAAAGCTATCCAGATCGAAATTTTGACCACCGGATCGTTCCCGGTGGTCCTTGGAATTTTTCCGGCCACGGCCGGTTTCCGGCGAGGGCCGAAGGCGGCATACAGCGGCGGCGCGGGGCGGAGCGCGGCGCAGCAGGGCGGTCGGCCGGGCTTCCGGGTGGCGGCGGCGGCGGCTTTCGGAAGCCAGCCGTGGGCGCCGGCTGCGGGAGCCGGCGAGTGGAGAGCCGGGGTCGCGTTGTGCGACCCCGCGGCTGGGCAGAGACCCGCGCGACGCGGGTCTCCGCGTGGAAAGGCCGACCGGCCTGTCGGCCGGTCGGTGGTGGGACCGCTCGTGCGGCGCAGGCGGTGTGACCCGCAGGAGGCGGCTGGGCCGCCGTCCCGGCAGGCCGGCCGGAGCGGGCCGGCTCGAGCGGGGCGGACCGGCCGGACCGGGCCGGTCCGGTTGAGGAGGGTTTCCCCCCCCCCCATCTCTTCCTTTTAAATTTTCGGACGCCCGTATTTCGGGCTACGGGCGTCCGTTTTGCGCGCCGTCTACGGCAGCGCGGAGCTTCCATCGATGAAAAGCCTTTGATATGGTTTCGGGAATTTTTCTTTCCCGAAACGAGGGTCCGTTGAGGCGCGACGCGTCCTTAAGTGGACGAGCGTTTTCCGGGATTCTTGTTTTGGATGGCGCGGATGCGTCCGGCATCCGTTTTGAGCGTCGTCAGTGGTGTTGTGACCCTGGCACTGAGGCGGAGGTTTCCAGTGCGGTTCCAGGCGTTGAGGCTGGATTCGAGGCGTGGGCCCCACGGCCCGTCTTTTGAGCTACGTGCAGCTTCTAGAGTCTTTTTCCCCGGACGTCCGTTCGGGGCATGCGAGCAGTCGTTTCTGGGTGTTTTTCCGAGGGGATTGTAGTGGTACAATCCGCCCGCCCTAATTCGGCACGATGGTGCAGGGCCCACGGGGGCCGTTTCGAGAGTTGACGGTGATTTCCAGCTTTATCACCGGGCGACCGTTTTGGACAAGTGAGTAGTCCATCTTATGTGCCTTTTCGAGAGGATCACAATGGTGTGATCCGTTCCTTGAGTTTCGGGACCGGGTTGTTGGTTCCACATGGCACCACTCGTGTGCGGTGCGCCGGGATGCACCTTTTTCTCCGGATATCCATTGCACTCAAGAAAGTAGTGCTTTTGATGCATTTTCCTGAGGGGATCACAATGGTGTGATGTGCCCGACTGTTTTCGGGGCTGAGGCTCGGGATCACAGGACGTCGTTCGGGCGTGAGGCGGTGTTAGTGACTTTTCTGTCAGGTATTCATTGGAGACGTGTAATTAGTCGATCTCGTGTGTTTTTCCGCGAGGATTACAACGGTGCAATTCAATTTGTCGTGCAAAGCCTCTTGCGCGATCTTGTTGGAAGTGGAGCATGGAAGGTGCTCTAGAGGCGGTTCGCCCTACTTTGCTTGTAGAGGACCTTTGGCGAGTGATCACGTGCACTCCCATGTGAGTGATGTAAATGATTGAGGTGACGTGGTTGGCCATGCATGGGCCTTTGAGGTGGAGTAGTTACGTCACGCCTTTGCGCTGACATTGGGTGCCGTGTGCACGATAGCCATTGGGATGGAATGAGGTATACTCCAAGAGTATACGGGAGTGCTTGGAGGTACGTGTGGTTGTTTGTACCTGAGGATGGTTGTGCACTCAGTTGGGGTTGAGATGGGGCCACACATCGTGTGGGCCCCACGTGCGTGCCGTGTTCTGCTTTGCGTACTTGGACCTATCGCGGCGTAGAGGGTCCCTCCGTGTGTTTTTTTGACCAGTAGGGAGGAGTTTTCCCCCTAGCTCGGTGCTCGTTTGTTGTCCAGCAGGGTTGAGTGGTCTCCCCTGGTTTCGTTCTCAATGGATCGTCCAGTAGCGGTGCTAGTGGCACCCCGTGATGGAGCAGGTGCTGAAACTCTTTTGGGGGAGTTGTTCTCGAGTTGGGTGGCTGCGCGATACCCACTCCGTGTTCAATTGGCCAGTGTTGCACCCTCCTGTAGAGATGGCCAGAGCAGTTCTGAGTTTTACCCTCCAGCGGGGCTGAGCAGTGGGTTACTCATCGACATCTTCGGGTTTACCCTCCAGCGGGGCTGGGCAGTGGGTTACTCACTGACTTCTAGGGTTTACCCTACAGCAGAGACTGGGCAGTGGGTCACCCGACACACTTAGGGTCTACCCTCGAGTAGAGACTGGGCAGTGGGTCACCCGACGCACTTAGGGTCTACCCTCCAGTAGAGACTGGGCAGTGGGTCACCCGACGACCTCTTAGGGTCTACCCTCCAGTAGGGCTGGGCAGTGGGTCGCCTGTCGTCTCGTTCCAGGTCTACCCTCCAGCGGGGCTGGGCAGTGCGTTTCCTGATGATGTATTAGGGTCTCCCCTCCAGCAGGGCTGGGCAGTGGGTCACCCGATATCTGAATATGGTTTACCCTCCAGCGGGGCTGGGTAGTGGGTCGCCTGACGATGTATTAAGGTTTACCCTCCAGCAGTGATGGGCAGTTGGTCACCCAACATTTGGTTATGAATTACCCTCCAGCAGGGCTGGGCAGTGGGATACCAGTTGGCATTCCAGACTCAGTCCTCTCGACTAGGCTAGTTTGTGGCTTACCTCCGTGATTACCGGAGCGGGACCCTTGGTTGTACGGGTCAGTGTTGTGATGGCTTTACTTTGAGGAGACCTCTCGACTGCGGGGCAGTGACGAGGTGTGGTTGGACTTTCCTTAGAACTCTCAAGTTCGAGGGTCACTTTCCCCACCGAGGTGCATTCTTGTGACGCAATCTAAAACCGTGCGGGCGAGTCAGTGTCGCCCAAAGCAGATAGTATCATGATGCGTTGACTGAGCCCCTTGGCTTGCAGTTCAGGGCAGACATGCGGGATCCTGGGCATCGATGATGGTTATGTCTAGGACTGTTGGTGACTCATTTTCTTGGGCTAAGCTACGGGACGGAGATCCCCATAAGAGTTTTTTCGGGCTTCTTGGCAGAGCATAAGGATATGTATACACCTTGTTTCTGGTACCCACTTCTTGGGTTTGGTTACTCTCCTTCCAGGCGAGGTGAAGACGCGCAGGGTATGCCACGTGCTTTCCATTTCTAGCTTCTCGTGGTTGGACGAGTCTACTCTCCTGCTATAGGAAGCGAAGACTCGACGGGAAGTTCATCTTCTCACCGTTTCCATATCCTTGTTCCTGGACGAGTCTACTTCCTTTCTTTTGTTGGGTTGAGCTGGACTCTTTACTGCACTCTCTATTGTACTCCTCTACTTTCCTGTTCTCTCTACTGCTCACCCTTCAGTACCTCCTTTTGTTTCTCCCTCGAGCCTTCGGGGTATCCTACTGAGTATTTTTATACTCACCCCTGCTTGGGCTTTGCCCGCACTTGGTGTGCCCTTGCAGACGACGGACAGGTGGAGCGTGACTTTGGTGGAGCGTAGGAGCTTGGGATCTTGGACCGCGTGCGGTGGTCGTGGTCGGGATACAAGTGGGAGATCCGCCAGCTGTTTCTCTTTTTGTTTACCTATTGTCGGGTTGTGGCACTTTTCGGTTGGGCATGTGTTTTGCCCCTTTTCTTTTCAGTATGTACTTGTACTGTTAGAGGTCGATGTACACTGTGGTTTATTTATAGAAGTTTCCCTTTGCTTTTCCTTTTTACTCTGCACTTTTTCATTGAGTTTGTTGTGTGCGTGTGTACAGGTACATAGGCAAAGGCCTCCCCGAGTTGTTGTGCCTTCGGCGCTGGTTTCCAGCCTCTGGCCTATGGAGGCGGGCCTGGGGTAGTTGCGGCTCGAGCCCGGTTAGGGTCGGGTCGTGACAAAGTGGTATCAGAGGTGGTTCCTTCCTTGGGACATTGTGCGAACGTCCCTAAAAGAGGAATTGGTTGGGATATAGGGCAATAGTGTTAATGTGTCTCGAGAGTGGCTCTCCGGCCAGGGAGTCCAGTGATGGTGCAACGGCCGACGTATCCATTCACCAGGACCTTGATAACCCACTTTTCGACTCGTCATGCTGAGACACTTGTTGCAGGGAATTTGTTTGGGCATCACATAGGACTGAGTCTTGACTGTCCTTCTGGAGTCAACTCCCCATCGTTGTTGTTGTGGTATATACATATATGCTCATCCGACCGCGGCACTCCTTGATAATTTTCAGGATGTCTCCGCGAGGACAGCCAGCCAGGATACCAGTTTGGGTTTGTGACGACGACCCTGTGAGCTACGAGGCCTCAGTCCAGAACCCACCATGCGAGCTCTTTCTCCGGGTGGGCCGGTAGCAACACCCCCACCTGTTGAGTAGCAGGCAGTTTCAGCAGAGCAGGCTGAGTTTGAGCGCTGGTTGAGCGCGCTCCGTGTGTTCCAGCGGCAGGGACCGCTGAGGTTTAGTGGTGATCCAGACCCTCAGGCAGTAGAGGCTTGGCTCGAGATAGTGGGTTGCCTTTTCAGGCTTGTGCAGACGCCGACAGATCAGAGAGTGGCTTTGGTAGCCAGCCTTTTTCCGTGGATCGGCTAGGCGTTGGTGGAGTCTGGTGACTCAGATTCTTGATGAATATAATAGATTTAGAGGATTTATATGAAAAATTTAAATGAAAGTGATCGTTTAAGGATATACCTCTTCATTGAAACGACTATTTTAGATCTCCTCTAACAGGATCTAGTGTGGTTTTTTTGAACAATAGAACCTATATTATTTTTCTAGGAATGTTGTAAAGTGAAATTGGATGATTTTGGATGACCTAGAAGGTTTAATTTGGTTCAGATAAGCCAAAGGAGGGATACCTATTAATAATTTACGGGAGAGGCGTCCTTAGAATTTATTAAAACACTTAATTGATATAAATTAATTTAACATCCAAATGGCTCAAAATTGTTAATATTCAAATATAATATGAGGATTAGTCTAAAAAATCCTATCCAATAAAATCATTATAGTTTTGGATCACATTTATATCCTTATATTTTATTATTAACCCCTCACCATTAATACTTTTTACAATTAGAGTAATATTAAATTTTTCTACCCTTCAAGGGTTAATAATTTTATAATAAAATGAAAAGGTCCCATAAATGGACTATTATTTATAATTAAAACAGCATACTATTAAATATTTCACAATATAATATTTAAATTGGTTTTATATCATTAAATAAAATATTAATTAATGTACAATATCATTAATGTCATTTTTAAGACTATTCATTTAATTTATCATTAAATACATAAAGATAAAAGGGGAATATGAATCTAATGATTTAAAACCTCCCAAAAATTTCTTATATATCAATTAATTTTTTGGAACACATTAAATCAATCAAATTATACAAATTTTTTAAAAAAATTATATCATTTATTATATTTTTTATTAAATAGAGAAATATTTCATCACTGTTACATAAGCAATTAATGTCGTTATATAATTACTAAAAATAAAAACATAAATTTTGATCATGAAAAGGTTTTAATTAATATAAAATTATAAAATTATATTCATTTATAACTTGATTTTTTCCCAATGTTGAGACATGAGATATATTAAAAAAATAGAGTGACATTTTGTATCTCTCTTTGATTTAAATATTCTATATTTCATTTCAACATAATGGACGCCATTAAATGAATATATTTCAATCCCATAGTGATAAGGATCAAATTAAATTCCAATAATATAAAATTTGATGAAAAATTATGTCCCTAACACATATTTTTATCCAAGATTAACCTGATTTACACTACCAAAATGATAAATTTTTATGTTGTTAATCTTCATATTAGAAAGCATTAAAAGATTCCAATTTAAAAAATTATAATTTCTAGATTCTTAATAAGTAATTTACCTTTTCATATTAGATTCCTATAAATGGTATAAATTTATCAAAATTTATGTGCACAAAATTATATGAAAAACACATTTTAGAAAAATACATTTTAAGAATAAAAAATGCTATGGATGGTACTTCTACCTCATTATATCCTTTGTTTCCCATTTAGCTTCATAAAATTGGTCATTTTGCCACAAATATTGACCAGGTAAGTGGTATTGTTTCATAGAACATTCCATTAATGATATATAATATCCACCAACTACTTATCGTAAGAAATATATTTCGGCAGTCGTGTGACATCCGAGTTTAGTACATTTGAATGATTTGATATGTGCATCCTCCTAAGAGATATATAGAACACATCATGACCTTGCAAGAGATTATGTGGGATTTATAATCAATGTTATATCATCCCAATATGATCAATAATTTGAAAATTACTTATATACCTAGGGAATTGTTATCCCTTCATTCTATATCTCACCACCCTCTTTTAGGGATATTATCATTGGGATATATATTCCCCAACCTCAAACTCTATAAATTTGTTATGTTTTTCATCATAACTTTTGTTCAACTATGAGATTAAATTATGTAATATAGAATATATGTAACCTTATATGCAATTTAATTGGCTAGATTAGGTCATAAACTATTTTTCCCAAAATTCATTCTATCACATAAGATATCTACACTTCAAACCATAGATGGGCCCTATATAGAGTCATCTAAATGTTGGAGTGAGAGATATTTTTGTACGAAACTTCCACAAAAGGAATGTGTTGATCCCAACCACATTGGTAATTCATAGAGAAATATCTCAACATGTTCTCTAGTGTTTGAATGGTCCTCTCAGACTGAACATCAATCTAAGGATGATAATTAATGCCAAAATGTTACTCTATATCCAGATCCTTCTAAAGGATTTCTAAAAACATCAAGGTAACCCTTGGACCTTGATCAAATACAATTGATATCGGTACACCATAAATATTACCACTTCATTAATGTATTTCCAAGTAAGTTGATAAATAGATAAATATTCTATAATTTAATTAAACTATATTGAATTCATAAGGTTATTGGATATAAACCATATAAACTTGTTCCCATTAGATGTTTTAGGGATTCTGACAAATAAATTCATGGGATAGTTTTCACATTTCCATTTGGGGTTTGTTAATGGTTTTAGCATCGCATTTGACTTCTATCTATCATCCTTAAGATATTGACATACTAAGCACCATGAAACATAATATCCAACATATCTTTTCATTCCATCCCATAATAAATACTCCATAAAATCACTAATATCATTGTACTTCCAGGATGAAAAGATAATGAAGAACCATGTGCTCCATCCAACTATGGAAACTTAAAATATGGTAATGAAGGGGTACATAAATGGTTCCTAAACCATATTAACCAATAACAATCAATGTTGAACAAAATAAAATTTCACATCTTTTTTTCTTTATATCTACCTTTTATGCCTCTTTAATATTAACATGGATAGATGGTTTAACACCCATTTTATAAAGATCTGATTTCTTCCCTTCTTTAAAGATTTCAAGATCTATCCTCTCCCTATCTAGAAATATCATATCTCATATGACCCTCATCATAGATAATCGACCATGAACCTTTTGAATTAGAGAATCTTCCACTATGTTCCCTTTCCTTGGGTTTTAATTTATTGATATTTCTTAACAATTAGTGATCTCCAACCGTATTATTTGGTTCTTGATAAGATATTTTTGATAGAAAATATAAATGAGACTTTTGTGATTAGTATATATGAAAAAAAAATCCATATAGAAAATTGCTCTATATCCTTAATGAAAATTTTAACATAGATAACTATAAATAATGATTTTGGTAATTTTTCTCATGGACCATAAATTTTCATGAGGAATAAGATATAACCATTTTATTCTGCATGAGGAAGCATCATGTTCCCTTCGTTGATACATCATTAAAGAGTAAAAAACCTTATACCATGTACGGTAGTGTGAGAACAAGTTCTCTAACTATCCTTCTCATCATGTTCTTAAAACATTCCTCAAATTCATCTATACAAAGGAACCTGAATCCCTTACAAGTTAACTTGGGTTTTGGGTTAAATATCCTTGAGATATGATCCAAAAAGTGATAATAATATTCAAATAATTTAATAAAACATTGGATATTAGTCACAATGGTTATTATAGACCAATGTTCAATAACATATATCATTAAAGGGTCTAATAATAAACCCCTACATGATATTATATGACAAAATAATGAAACCTTCTGAAAAAAGGCCTCACTTGGTAAATTTTCATAAATATTCTCCTTCCATAGAGTCGTAATCACAATCCATAAGTGATATTAAATCTCTTATTTGACATTTAATATATTATAATATCATCTATAAAGAGTATCAAAAATAGATTATGGTATTCTATAAATAATCTATTCATTAAATACATGATTATAAAGGGGCATTGTTAAGAACAAATGACATCGATAAAAATTCATAGTTTATATTCCTCATATAGAATAATGTCTTCAGTATATATTCTTTTATAACCCTCAATTGATTATATTCATAATGAAGACACATCATGAAAAATTATTTATCTCAATTTAGTTGATCAAACAAGTCATCAATATAGGGTATAAGATACATTTTATTGATAGTGATCATATTATGTTCTTGAAAATAAATGTATTCTAGATGGTCCATCATTATTATTAAAAAAACTATAGGTGCACCCTAAGGTGATGTAGTTGGATGTATTAATTCCATGTAAAGATCCTCCTAAAGTTTCTTTTTTACTACTTGAAACTCAATCAACGAAATTGTATATGGAGTCTCCGGAATAGGTGTAGTACTAGGTATGAGACCTATTTAAAAAAACATCTGGATTAATTGGAAGACAATGAAATTATTTTCGAAAGACATGAAAAAACCTTCTTAAATAGAAAAATCATTGATGTTGACTTTTTCCCAAACAATATGAGATAAAATCCACTTTTTAATAAGAATCATGACTCATATGGTTGATGTAATTTATATAGGAAGTTCATTTGATCATCACACTAACATATGATCATATGTTATTTTTTGGATATAAAATATAACGTACCTTGTTATTAGATTGATGTGGAATTTATGTGATGAAATCTAATCCATTCACAAAATAATATTGATTTTATCTAGAGGAAAATTGAAAATATTTATAGGAAACACATTCCCACAATCATTAACAAGAGAATAATCACATACTTGGAATGAAATCAATAAATATTTAGTGGGTTTTACTGCTAACTCAATATTTATTTTTTAATGTGGTACTATGATAACCTTGGAAAAGTCATTATATATATAAGAACTGGTAGATCTGGATTCAAATATGACATTAGTAGTTCAATAGTGGATTGTATGTGTACCTTTCACAACATTATTATCATACCCCTCATATGAAATTGTGATTGAATGAGATTTCCCTTATTCTCTAGGATTATAAAGTTGTTGGCATCAACAATAAATATGAACCATCATATTTGTTAACTAGTTTTAATAATTTCCATAATTCATTCATTTAAATCATTGGAGTGTTGGTTGTAAAATATATGGTTCATTCAATATATTCTCATCATTATCTAACTTCTTTTAATCACATAAACATTTAATTTTCTAAGGAACATATATTCTATACATGAGACACTTACCAATGACCATAAGAAAATAATACCATTTCTGCTTCCATATATTGAGCATTGAGGAACGCTCATGTGCTTCTCTCCATGGTTTTTAGAATTTCCTTTGAATTATATTTTTCTTTTCTTGTCAAAACAATAGATTGATGGGAAATTCTAATATTCATCTCTAAAATTATAGAACCATGAACTATTTATTCATATATACTAAATTCCATTACATATAATACCATTTAATGATGTAGTTTTAAGCCACTAAGGAATAAATCAACCTTACATCTATGTTTATTGATAATACCAAAATCGTACCTCTCATTTCTTGTAAAATTTTCATCATAGGTACCAACAAAATCATTATTCATTTGTTTCAACTCAATGAATTCCTTCCCTATTTTCATATAAATAATACGGGGAAAATATTTGTTGAGAAATATGATAATAAACTCATCCCACTATATACAGTCATTTTATTCACATTTCTTCATGTTCTTAATAAGAGTCCACCATTGATATGCTTTTCCTTACAAATGATAAATATCTAATATGAATTTCTATTATTCCAATCATTGGTGAATGGAAATATATATTCAGTCATATTGAACCATTTCCTGGTGAATAATGGATCACTGAAACCACAATAAGAAGGAGGATGTTTCCTCATAAAGGACACAATAGAATTTTGTTCCATCCTTTACTCATTTGGAGTCCACTGTATTTCATATATTGAGAAATTAGTGTGATAATTGATGTGATAATTTATTTCTATCTCCCATAACATTAGGTTTCGTCAGATGAAATCACTACATTGATAATCATATTCAGTATTAAAAGGTTCATGGTCGATTATCTATGATGAGGGTCATATGAGATATGATATTTCTAGATAGGGAGAGGATAGATCTTGAAATCTTTAAAGAAGGGAAGAAATCAAATCTTTATAAAATGGGTGTTAAACCATCTATCACCGGGTGACCGTTTTGGAGAGTTGACGGTGATTTCCAGCTTTATCACCAGGCGACCGTTTTGGACAAGTGAGTAGTCCATCTTGTGTGCCTTTTCAAGAGGATCACAATGGTGTGATCCGTTCCTTGAGTTTCGGGACCGGGTTGCTGGTTCCACGTGGCACCGCTCGTGTGCGGTGCGCCGGGATGCACCTTTTTCTCCGGATATCCGTTGCACTCAATCAAGTAGTGATTTTGACGCATTTTCCCAAGGGGATCACAATAGTGTGATGTGCCCGACTGTTTTCGGGGCTGAGGCTCGGGATCACAGGACGTCGTTCGGGCGTGAGGCGGTGTTGGTGACTTTTTCGTTAGGTATTCATTGGAGGCGTGTAATTAGTCGATCTCGTGTGTTTTTCCGCGAGGATTAAAACGGTGCAATTCAATTGGTCGTGCAGAGCCTATTGCGTGATCTTGTTGGAAGTGAAGCATGGAAGGTGCTCTAGAGGCGGTTCACCCTACTTTGCTTGTAGCGGACCTTTGGCGAGTGATCACGTGCACTCCCATGTGAGTGATGTAAATGCTTGAGGTGACGTGGTTGGCCATGCCTGGGCCTTTGAGGTGGAGTAGTTACGTCACGCCTTTGCGCTGACGTTGGGTGCCGTGTGCACGATAGCCATTGGGATGGAATGAGGTATACTCCAGGAGTATACGGGAGCGCTTGGAGGTACGTGTGGTTGTTTGTACCTGAGGATGGTTGTGCACTCAGTTGGGGTTGAGATGGGGCCACACATCGTGTGGGCCCCACGTGCGTGCCGTGTTCTGCTTTGCGTACTTGGACCTCTCACGGCGTAGAGGGTCCCTCCGTGTGTTTGTTTGACCAGCAGGGAGGAGTTTTCCCCCTATCTCGGTGCTCGTTTGTTGTCCAGCAGGGTTGAGTGGTCTCCCTGGTTTCGTTCTCAATGGATCGTCCAGTAGCGGTGCTAGTGGCACCCCGTGATGGAGCAGGCGCTGAAACTCTTTTGGGGGAGTTGTTCTGGAGTTGTGTGGCTGCGCGATACCCACTCCGTGTTCAATTGGCCAGTGTTCCACCCTCCTGTAGAGATGGCCAGAGCAGTTCTGAGTTTTACCCTCCAGCGGGGCTGAGCAGTGGGTTACTCATCGACATCTTCGGGTTTACCCTCCAGCGGGGCTGGGCAGTGGGTTACTCACTTACTTCTAGGGGTTACCCTACAACAGAGACTGGGCAGTGGGTCACCCGACACACTTAGGGTCTACCCTCGAGTAGAGACTGGGCAGTGGGTCACCCGACGCACTTAGGGTCTACCCTCCAGTAGAGACTGGGCAGTGGGTCACCCGACGACCTCTTAGGGTCTACTCTCCAGCAGGGCTGGGCAGTGGGTCGCCCGTCGTCTCGTTCCAGGTCTACCCTCCAGTGGGGCTGGGCAGTGCGTTTCCTGATGATGTATTAGGGTCTCCCCTCCAGCAGGGCTGGGCAGTGGGTCACACGATATCTAAATATGGTTTACCCTCCAGCGGGGCTGGGTAGTGGGTCGCCTGATGATGTATTAAGGTTTACCCTCCAGCAGGGATGGGAAGTTGGTCACCCGACATTTGGTTATGAATTACCCTCCAGCAGGGCTGGGCAGTGGGATACCAGTTGGCATTCCAGACTCAGTCCTCTCGACTAGGCTAGTTTGTGGCTTACCTCCGTGATTACCGGAGCGGGACCCTTGGTTGTACGGGTCAGTGTTGTGACGGCTTTACTTTGAGGAGACCTCTCGACTGCGGGGCAGTGACGAGGTGTGGTTGGACTTTCCTTAGAACTCTCAAGTTCGAGGGGCACTTTCCCCACCGAGATGCCTTCCTAATGACGCGATCTAAAACCGTGCGGGCGAGTCAGTGTCACCCAAAGCGGATAGTATCAAGATGCGTTGACTGAGCCCCTTGGCTTTCAGTTCAGGGCAGACGTGCGTGATCCTGGGCATCGATGATGGTTATGTCTAGGACTATTGGTGACTCATTTTCTTGGGCTAAGCTACAGGACGGAGATCCCCATACGTGTTTGTTCGGGCTTCTTGGCAGAGCATAAGGATATGTATACACCTTGTTTCTGGTACCCACTTCTTGGGTTTGGTTACTCTCCTTCCAGGCGAGGTGAAGACGCGCGGGGTATGCCACGTGCTTTCCATTTCTAGCTTCTCGTGGTTGGACGAGTCTACTCTCCCGCTATAGGAAGCGAAGACTCGACGGGAAGTTCATCTTCTCACCGTTTCCATCTCCTTGTGCCTGGACGAGTCTACTTCCTTTCTTTTGTCGGGTTGAGCTGGACTCTTTACTGCACTCTCTATTGTACTCCTCTACTTTCATGTTCGCTCTACTGCTCACCCTTCAGTACCTCCTTTTGTTGCTCCCTCGAGCCTTCGGGGTATCCTACTGAGTATTTTTATACTCACCCCTGCTTGGGCTTTGCCCGCACTTGGTGTGCCCTTACAGACGACGGACAGGTGGAGCGTGACTTCGGTAGCGTAGGAGCTTGGGATCTTGGACCGCGTGCGGTGGTCGTGGCCGGGATCCAGGTGGGAGATCCGCCAGCTGTTTCTCTTTTTGTTTACCTGTTGCCGGGTTGTGGCACTTTTCGGTTGGGCGTGTGTTTTGCCCCTTTTCTTTTCAGTCTGTACTTGTACTGTTAGAGGTCGATGCACACTGTGGTTTATTTATAGCAGTTTCCCTTTGCTTTTCCTTTTTACTCTGCACTTTTGCATTGAGTTTGTTGCGTGCGTGTGTACAGGTACTTAGGCAAAGGCCTCCCCGAGTTGTTGTGCCTTCGGCGCTGGTTTCCAGCCTCTGGCCTATGGAGGCGGGCCTGGGGTAGTTGCGGCTCGAGCCCGGTTAGGGTCGGGTTGTGACAAAGTGGTATCAGAGGTGGTTCCTTCCTTGGGACATTGTGCGAACGTCCCTAAAAGAAGAATTGGTTGGGATATAGGGCAATAGTGTTAATGTGTCTCGAGAGTGGCTCTCCGGCCAGGGAGTCCAGTGATGGTGCGGCGGCCGACGTATCCATTCACCAGGACCTTGATAGCCCACTTTTCGACTCGTCATGCTGAGACACTTGTTGCAGGGAATTTGTTTGTGCATCACATAGGACTGAGTCTTGACTGTCCTTCTGGAGTCAACTCCCCATCGTTGTTGTTGTGGTATATACATATATGCTCATCCGACCGCGGCACTCCTTGATAATTTTTAGGATGTCTCCGCGAGGACAGCCAGCCAGGATACCAGTTTGGGTTTGTGACGACGACCCTGTGAGCTACGAGGCCTCAGTCCAGAACCCACCGTGCGAGCTCTTTCTCCGGGTGGGCCGGTAGCAACACCCCCACCTGTTGAGTAGCAGGCAGTTTCAGCAAAGCAGGTTGAGTTTGAGCGCTAGTTGAGCGCGCTCCGTGTGTTCCAGCGGCAGGGACCGTTGAGGTTTAGTGGTGAGCCAGACCCTCAGGCAGTAGAGGCTTGGCTCGAGATAGTGGGTTTCCTTTTCAGGCTTGTGCAGACGCCGACAGATCAGAGAGTGGCTTTGGTAGCCAGCCTTTTTCCGTGGATCGGCTAGGCGTTGGTGGAGTCTGGTGACTCAGCTTCTTGACGAGTCGTGTCTTTCATTGGACTACTTTCAGTTGTTGCTCCGTGAGGAGTTTTTCCCCTCCTGCTTGCGCTCTGTTCAGATTCAGGAGCTCCTGCAGTTTCAGCAGGGTTGGGACCACGGACAGCCGCGAGCTTTGGATGTCTACGATCCTGCAGAGCATGGGATGTCGAGAGGTACCCCTTGAGAATCTTCTACTTCTTACAGTAGAATTGTTAGGCTCTGCGTGTGAAAGGGATTTCTCCCTGCTCCTTGTTTGAGGTGTTACCAGGGTGACGCAGAGCGTCGGGTGTAACCCTGTGTTGGTAAGGAAAAAGGCGTGGGACCTTTTCCTTTAGTCGATGGTGTTGGCCCCTTCGCATCCGAGCGTGTAAGAGAGTCTTGGTTGAGAGACATCGACTGTGGAATCTAGCGTGACCAGATATCCTTGGGTGTTTCACCATATGGATATTCTGAAGGAGGGAATCACCGGGCCTTGTTTCAGGTGCGGGCAGTGATTCCAGTCGTGGCATGCGACGTAGAGGTTGGACCGGGGAGGTGAGCTACCCCCGAGGGCCTTCGGGCCGTTTGAGACCGTGCAAAGGGATGGCGAGGTACTCTACCGCCTTTCCCTAACTCCAAAGTCTGGAGTGGGTGCACGACGTCAGAAAGGGCCAACCTAGCATGGACAGATCAATATCTTGGTCTGTGTGCGGTGACGCAGAGCTGTGCGTGGGTTCTTCTGGGTATGGGAAAGCCAGTTATGGGCTTAGTACCGTGTGTTCTTCCCTGGTTTTGATTTTCGAGGATGAAAAGCTTGAAGGAGGGAATGATGTAAGACCCCGGTTTTTTCTGAGAAAGACATTGGAATATTCTTGATAATATCCCAGAGCAGCGCCTTCAGACGGCGTGCGATTCCGAGCCCCGGAGTGGCCAGAATTAAATTTTCAGTGTGTTCACACTGGAAACGCCAAATAAATGGGATAACTCCTAAACGGAGTTCCGGATCATGGATCCAAGTGTACGGATGGGTCCGGAATGGGGGTTTTACCCTAGGAACGACATAAAACTTGTCGGCGCGGGATGTTTGGACCCCTCGCTCGCTTTCGGAACGTTAAACGGATTAATTAATTAATTAATTAATTCGTTTAAGGGCAAAACGCTGGTATCTCTTAAACGGTGGCTCAGATTGGATAACCAAGGGCACCGTTGAGTTCGGAGCATTCCGTTTACACTAGGAAGGGTATAAGTTTTGCGGGTGCGGGCCGTTTGTGAAAAACGACCCCAGGGGCATTTTCGTAATTTGGCGGCCTCGGGCGCTATGTTTAATAACTTTTGAACGGGGTCTCAGATTAAAATTCCGAGACCACCGCTGTGCTCGGGAGGTCGTGTTTACCCCAGGGACGCCCTCCTTTTTGTCTGGTTCGAGAGCGGGGTCGGGGGCGTGCCGGGTGGGGTTGTTTAAGCGTTATTACTTAAACGCACCCCTCCCCCTTCTTCCCCTTCTTCTTCCTCACAACCTCCCCCCTTCCCTCCTCCATTCCGGTGAGCTCCGGCGAGGTGAGCTCCGGCGAGGTGGCTCTGGCGAGACGGTGGCGCGCGGCGGATCGCGCGGGAAGCACCGGGCGAAGCCCAACGAGGTAGGCGGAGTTGAGTTTTCCCCCCCTTCCCCGTTTTAATCCTTATTTATGCTCAATCGCACCAATGTATCATCGAACAAAGCCTGTAGATGCGTAGATCCCATCCCGAGGTTTCCGGAAAGCTATCCGGATCGAAATTTCGACCTCCGGATCGTTCCCGGTGGTCCTTGGAAATTTTCCGGCCACGGCGGGTTACCGGCGAGGGCCGAAGGCGGCAGACGGCGGCGGCGCGGGGCAGCACGGGGCGGAGCGCGGCGCAGCAGGGCGGTCGGCCGGGCTTCCGGGTGGCGGCGGCGGCGTTCGGCGGCGGCAGTCGGAAGCCGGCTGCGGCGCCGGCCGCGGGCGCCGGCTGCAGGAGCCGGCGAGTGGAGAGCCGGGGTCGCGCTGTGCGACCCCCGCGGCTGGGCAGAGACCTGCGCGACGCGGGTCTCCGCGTGGAAAGGCCGATCGGCCTGTCGGCCGGTCGGTGGAGGAACCGCCTGTGCGGCGCGGGCGGTGGGACCCGCGGGAGGCGACTGGGCCGCCGTCCCGGCGGGCCGGCCGGAGCGGGCCGGCTCGAGCGGGGCGGACCGGCCGGACCGGGCCGGTCCGGCCGAGGAGGGTTTCCCCCCCCCCCCTCTCTTCCTTTTAAATTTTCGGACGCCCGTATTTCGGGCTACGGGCGTCCGTTTTGCGCGCTGTCTGTGGCAGCGCAGAGCTTGCATCGAGGCAATGCTTTGGAGATGGTTTCGGGAATTTTTAATTCCCGAAACGAGGGGCCGCTGAGGCGCGACGCGTCCTTAAGTGGAAGAGCGTTTTCCGGGATTCTTGTTTTGGACGGCGCGGACGCGTCTGACATCCGTTTTGAGCGCCGTCAGCGGCGTTGTGACCCTGGCACTGAGGCGGAGGTTTCCAGTGTGCTTCCAGGCATTGAGGTTGGAGTCAAGGCGCGGGCTCCACGACCCGTCTTTTGAGCTGCGTGTAGCTTCTAGCGACTTTTTCCCCGGACGTCCGTTCGGGGCGTGAGAGCAGTCGTTTCTGGGTGTTTTTCCGAGGGGATTGTAGTGGTACAATCCGCCTGCCCTAATTCGGCATGATGGTTTGGGGCCCACGAGGGCCGTTTTGGGAGTTGACGGTGATTTCCAGCTTTATCACCGGGCATCTGTTTTGGACAAGTGAGTAGTCCATCTTGTGTGCTTTTTCGAGAGGATCGCAACAGTGCAATCCGTTCCTTGAGTTTCGGGACCGGGTTGCGGGTCCCACGTGGCACCGCTCGTGTGCGGTGCGCCGGGATGTACATTTTTCTCCGGATATCCGTTGCACTCAAGCAAGTAGTGCTTTTGACGCGTTTTCCCGAGGGGATCACAATGGTGTGATGCGCCCGGCGGTTTTCGGGGCCGAGGCTCGGGATCACGGGACGCCGTTCGGGCGTGAGGCGGTGTTGGTGACTTTTCCGTCGGTTATCCGTTGGAGGCGTGTAAGTAGTCGATCTCGCCTATTTTTCCGTGAGGATTACAATGGTGCAATTAGTTTGGTTGTACGGAGCCTCTTGCGCAATCTTGTTGGAAGTGGAGCATGGAAGGTGCTCTAGAGGCGATCCGCACTACTTTGCTTGTAGCGGTCCTTTGGCGAGTGATCGCGTGCACTCCCGTGTGAGTGATGTAAATGCTTGAGGTGACGTGGTTGGCCGTGCCTGGGCCTTTGAGGTGGAGTTGTTATGTCACGCCTTTGCGCTGACTTTGGGTGACGTGTGCACGATAGCCTTTGGGCTGGAATGAGGTATAATCCAAGAGTATACAGGAGCGCTTGGAGGTACGTGTGGTTGTTTTTACCTGAGGATGGTTGTGTGCTCAGTTGGGGTTGAGAAGGGGACACACGTCGTGTGGGCCCCACGTGCGTTCCATGTTCTACTTTGCGTACTTGGACCTCTCGCGGCGTAGCGGGTCCCTCCGTGTGTTTGTTTGACCAGCAGGGAGGAGTTTTTCCCCTGGCTCGGTGCTCGTTTGTTGTCCAGCAGGGTTGAGTGGTCTCCCCTGGTTTCGTTCTCGATGGATCGGCCAGTAGCGGTGCTAGTGGCACCCCGTGATGGAGCAGGCGCTGAAACTCTTGTGTGGGAGTTGTTCTGGAGTTGGGTGGCTACGCGATACCCACTCCGTGTTCGATTGGCCAGTGTTGCACCCTCCTGTAGAGATGGCCAGAGCAGTTCTGATTTTTACCCTCCAACGGGGCGGGGCAGTGGGTAACTCATCGACATCTTCGGGTTTACCCTCCAGCGGGGCTGGGCAGTGGGTTACTCGCTGACTTCTAGGGTTTACCCTCTAGCAGAGACTAGGCAGTGGGTCACCCGACACACATAGGGTCTACCCTCCAGCAGAGACTGGGCAGTGGGTCACCTGACGCACTTTGGGTCTACCCTCCAGCAGAGACTGGGCAGTGGGTCACCCGACGACCTCTTAGGGTCTACCCTTCAGTAGGGCTGGGCAGTGGGTCGCCTGTCGTCTCGTTCCAGGTCTACCCTCCAGCGGGGCTGGGCAGTGGGTTTCCTGATGATGTATTAGGGTCTACCCTCCAGCAGGGCTGGGCAGTGGGTCACCCGATATCTGAATATGGTTTACCCTCCAGCGGGGCTGGGTAGTGGGTCACTTGACGATGTATTATGGTTTACCCTCCAGCAGGGCTGGGCAGTGGGTCACCCGACATTTGGTTATGAATTACCCTCCAGCAGGGCTGGGAAGTGGGATACCAGTTGTCATTCCATACTCAGTCCTCTCGACTAGGCTAGTTTGTGGCTTACCTCCGTGATTACCGGAGCGGGACCCTTGGTTGTACGGGTCAGTGTTGTGACGGCTTGACATTGAGGAGACCTATCGACTGCGGGGCAGTGACGATGTGTGGTTGGACTTTCCCTAGAACTCTCAAGTTCGAGGGGCACTTTCCCCACCAAGACGTGTTCTTGTGACGCAATCTAAAACAGTGCGGGCGAGTCAGTGCCGCCCAAAGCTGATAGTATCAAGGTGCGGTGACTGAGCCCCTTGGCTTGCGGTTCAGGGCAGACGTGCGGGATGCTGGGCATCGATGGTGGTTATTTTTTGGACTGTTGGCGACTCATTTTCTTGGGCTGAGCTACGGGACGGAGATCCCCATATGAGTTTGTTCGGGCTTCTTGGCAGAGTATAAGGATATGTATATACCTTGTTTCTGGTACCCACTTCTTGGGTTTGGTTACTCTCCTTCCAGGCGAGGCGAAGACGCGCGGGGTATTCCACGTGCTTTCCGTGTCTAGCTTCTCGTGGTTGGACGAGTCTACTCTCCTGCTATAGGCAGCGAAGACTCGACGGGAAGTTCATCTTCTCACCGTTTCCATCTCCTTGTGCCTGGACGAGTCTACTTCCTTTCTTTTGTTGGGTTGAGCTGGACTCTTTACTGCACTCTCTATTGTACTCCTCTACTTTCCTGTTCGCTCTACTTCTCACCCTTCGGTACCTCCTTTTGTTGCTCCCTCGAGCCTTCGGGGTATCCTACTGAGTATTTTTATACTCACCCCTGCTTGGGCTTTTCCCGCACTTGGTGTGCCCTTGTAGATGACGGATAGGTGGAGCGTGACTTCGGTGGAGCGTAGGAGCTTGGGAGCTTGGACCGCGTGCGGTGGTCATGGTCGGAATCCAGGTGGGAGATCTGCCAACTGTTTCTCTTTTTGTTTACCTGTTGCCGGGTTGTGGCACTTTTCGGTTGGGCGCATGTTTTGCGCCTTTTCTTTTCAGTCTGTACTTGTACTGTTAGAGGTCGATGCACACTGTTGTTTATTTATAGCAGTTTCCCTTTGCTTTTCCTTTTTTACTCTGCACTTTTGCATTGAGTTTGTTGTGTGCGTGTGTACAGGTACTTAGGAAAAGCCCTCCCCGATTTGTTGTGCCTTCGGCGCTGGTCGCCAGCCCCTGGCCTATGGAGGCGGGACTGGGGTAGTTGCGGCTCGAGCCCGGGTAGGGTCGGGTCGTGACAAGTATTAAAGTCTATTTTCCTTAAAATATATTTTCTTTCTCTCGAGTACATAAGGTGAGAAAATTAAAGGAACAAATTTATTTTCAATAATTAATAAGAGAAAATAAAATTCATGAGATTCTTAACAGATATAAAATAATAATTTATCATTAGAAACATAATAATAAAAACTACAGATAAAAAATAATTTGGTAACATAAAACCCCTTACCCCAGGTCTGACATCTTTAATACATTTTTTATCATAATATATAATAAATTTTGGTTTATTATAAAAATTATTCTATATCCATAATATTATATATGGAATGAAATATTTTTTAATTTTTAACTTATCTCGTCCATTTATTGAAAAGTATTCATTAAAATCACTTTTTCTTGTTTTAATAGATTCATTTTTCTTATAATTTTTGGTTTGGTAGTTTCAATCCTAATACACTGAAAAAAGTTCTATAATCTATATAGATATATTCATAGTATAAAAATAATATATATTCAGTATATATATATATATACATCAATAAAATCTGGTTATTGAAAAATGAATTACACCATTCACGGATATGATAATTTGTACGTATACAAGAATGATGTTTTAATTTTTCAAAGATTGGAAATGAAGATAGATAAATATTAATTAAATATTCTAAGATTATTATTATATAATATATATCATATATATTGATCAAATTCTTCCTCCTTACCATCAAAGAAATATATAAATGAGAAGTGAATCGCATTTCTACATAGAGACAGTAGGTCACACATATACATGAGTAACATCGTCGTTTCCCTAAGGATTTTATGGTAATAATGTAGGCATGATATTATCAATATATAAGTATAATTGTGTAAAAAATAAAATATTTAAATATTAAAACCATCATAATATTCCTCCATAATAAATGGTGATTAAAAATGAATTGTATCAATACATGGAGACCACAACCTATACGTACAGACGACCAATACTTTCACAACCCATTTAATGGAAAAGAGGGTGTATAGTGTTGTTTTGATTATTATAAAATCATATAATTAAAATTAGGACAATTAAGTATTTTATAAATAATATAAATTACTTTTAAATGGTAAAATAAAAATTTAAACTAATGTGACCAGTTAAGGTGATTACATCATCATTGAAATGATTAATTTAGATTTCATATAAAGGGATATCAGGTTGAAATTTTAGGAAGACCTGAACTTATTCAATGTTTATATTGTAGTATAAAATATAATTTTTGATAGGTATTTCATTCTAGAATACCTAATGTGGTGTGATGAAGTGGAAGGAGGGGTTCCCTTTTATAATTGATGGGATGGCCACTCTTGGAATATCTTAAAATATTAAATTAATATAGATTAATTGTGTTAAAAAGAGTTCTAAATTTATAATATTTTATTATAAGATTATTATGATATTAAATAGTCTCATTCAATAATAATTGGAAATATTTGGATTCTAATTTTACCCTTATCTTTTAGTATTAACCCATGTTAACCCATATGAAAATTACCATAATATTATAGTTTTATACCATTTTAGAGTTAATAGTGTTACTATAAATTAAAAAAGGACAAAAAATGGACAATGGTTTATTTTTACAGTCATATCCTATTAATTTGGCTTAATATATTATTTATTTTTACTTTTATAACATTAAATAATATATGATTTGTTATTAAATACCATTAAGGTCATTTTTAGCACTATTTGTTTCATTTAACATTAAATTCATGAAGAAAAAAGGGAATTCAATTATATTGTGTAAAAACCTCCCTCATATGTCATATTTAACTAGTAAAATCCTGGAAACCATTAACTCATTCAAATTTTATCACTTTTAATATTTTTAAAATAATTTATTATAATTATTTATTAAATGAATAAATGATGTATCAGTGTTACCTATGAATTTATGGTTATTATATAAATATTAAAAATAAAAAAACAATTTAATTAATCTCAATATAGAAAATTTTTAATTTTTCATGAATTTCTTTTTTCCCTATGTGGGAAACTAAGGGATATTGAAAACAATGAGAGTGACATTTTGTTACTTTATTTGATTGAAATAGAATGTATGTCATTTTCATGAATAAGTGTTAATTAAACTAAAAATTTTTAAGATTAAGGTTACAAGGGTATAATTATTTTCATATAATAAGAATTAGGTTTAAAAATTATCTTCCTACCACATAGATTTAACCAAGACTATCCTGATTTACCCATTAATGAGGTGATAAATTTTTCCACAATTACTATTCATTTTCATAAAAAATAAAAGGGGTCTATCTACTAAATTTCAAACTCCTGATTCTAAATATTCAAATAAATTTAAATTATTCAAATACTATATATATTATAATCCAATTATATGATAAATATGTAAAAATGAGATAAAAACACAATTTTGAAAAATGACTTTTAAGGATAAAATAATATTTGTTATTATTTAATGGAAAATAAAAAATATCAAATAACTATTAAAACACCCAAATGAATATATAAAATATAAATTTATTTAATACCATTAACTAATAGAGACCAATTTAATTTAATAGGATACAAATACATTGAACACATAAATGATGTTTTTCAGAAAAACATGTTATTTATTTTTAAATGATTTTTATTTTTATTTATAATTAATTTATTACTAATGATTTTTTTATTAATCTATAAACCATAAATTTTATAATTTTTATTTTTACTATTCTTACACTTCAATCCAATGACTATGTGATAATAATATTTTAATAGTATATCGCAGTTCGTTTGAATTAGTTTCTATGTGTAATGATAGCTATCGATGAAACTAAATTTATATGAAAAATTATTTTTCATAAAATATACAAGTGTTAAAATAATTATAATATAATAATGTTTTACTAAAAAAATTCGAAAATAAAACATACCCAATATAGAAATTCCATATCAAGTTTCAACTATAATTTTTAACTCAAGGAATTTGTCTCTTTCACTGATATTATTGAACCTCTTTTCAATATTCATGTCATGTATGATTTTTTTCAAAAAAATGGCTATTTAATAAAAATTTAAAAACACAATATTATAGTTTTTCTCAATATGAATCAATATGAACGATATCCCTAATCTTTCAATTATTTTACTTCTCCAATTAGATAAGAAACCAAAAAAATAAAAGGGACATTGTATTTAAGGATTATAATGATTCTAAGGATAATGTGTAAGATCCCATATCTAACAAAGTTATAAATTACATATGGAATTTGAATTTTTGTTTACATCATGGGATAAATTGTTATACATGTCTTTTAATTGTGCTATGAGTGATGGAAAATATCAAGTAAATTTTTTCGATGAGGAATGAGTTTCAGAATGTAGACTAGATGTTTAGGGGAGACTCATGATATTTGGTTCATGTATTTGGGTATTTTGATTTTTATAGATTGGGTTCATAATTTTTTGTTCATGGAATAAGAGGAAATAATCAACACCTTAATGAATTGGGTCTTCTTAGTTCATTTTTTAACTAAGCAGGGTTATGTTTCATAGTTATATCTTGCTTTTGGTTAAACCATACGAGAAAATGAGAAATAATGAGAGGTGGTGGATAGTATAAGGAATGATTCATGGTATCTAATTTTTTTAGAAATATTGTTCTCTTTTTTTAGATTATAGTTAGTGCTAATATCATTGTTAGAAAATGGTTTTTAAAATAGTGGTGCCTAATTAGGTAAGGTAACTTGTAATTCATAGTGAATGGAATACAATTTTGAAAACCACACGGCTTTAAGGAATTTAATTCAATGTTTTAAATAGAAAAAACCCCACTTATGTTTCATATATTCCCCCTATCACTCCCCAATTAAGGGAATATGGATTAGGTGTTCCCAACCCTTTCCTCCTTCTCCAACCCCTAATATTTGGTTTACGTTAATAGTAATCTTTGGGAATTTTGTTTGTTATCATCACACTACAAGAACATATTCACTATTACGTTTTCTCCAATATGATGGTTTTATTTATATTTTTTAGGTTTTATTATAGATTCCAATAGATAATGGTTGAATATTCTGTTTCACAAGGGAATTTTGGTCAGGTTGCATAGAGGAGATCCTGAAATGACAATCAATGTTTGTTTCATGGTGTTCATTAAGGTATAAGTTCATGGTTATTTTTTATATTTACCCTAATTAATTTATTTAATTAATTTTTATAACTTTATTTCCTCATATAGATTCACCCTAGAATGATGTCATGAATCCATTGTGGACTGACAATGGTTGTTGTGTAGAGTGTTGATAATAGTTGATTTTCTAGTGATTTTTCCAATATTACATCGAGTTGAGGTTTAGTTAATTAATGAATAGTTATTTATACAATTAATTAATTATTTTTCTATGTACTGTGTTTATAAATATGGTGGTATAGATGAGCTTTTTTAGATGTTAAGGATTTTGTAAGAGGCTTGCATAGTCCTTGGAAAGGCTATCAGACATTGGAAATGTGAAGCAAATATTCCTTAATGAGAGAGTATTTCTTATAGATTTATCCCATATTCATGATAATTTTTTTTAAAGTGTATTTAGTATGTGGTCTATTTCCTTTTTAGGGTGAGTGTGATCCCTTTTCTAATAAAATTGATTTTGAATTTAGATATATGCCTAATACCTTCCATGGATTTTGAATTTTTTTTGGTGATTATGAGACTGGACTTACGGTAACCCATGGGTGTTCTGAATCATGATGAAGAAATTTTTCTATGTTATGCATCTTTTTAAATTTTTATGAGTCCTTTAAAAATTATAAAATCTATTGATTTTTATTTTCAATGAGTTATGGGTTTAAATGCATGAGAACTACGTTTTAATGTTCATATTGTTCGAAATGGAGGTGATAGACTAACATGATTTATAAAAGGGGATTTTATAGTAATTTCAAATTTTCATTTCACATGGGTGGGTGGATACCCTTGATGAAAATGAATTTATGGATCTTTTATGGTGCTTGATGGAAAGGATCTCTTGGGCATAGTTTTATATGTCCATGAAGAAAAAATATGTTTTAATGATGTATTAAAAGGTATTAAAAATGGATGTGTGATATCCACTATTTTATAAAGAGTTTTGGAATGTTGTTTTTGTATGTAAAAAGGGCTATACATTCTGATCCATTTTTTGGTGTTATATCCTTGTTTGGACCATGGTAAATGATAAAGGTTTAAAATGGGGTTTTTTGTGTTTTTATTATTTTTTATGGTCTATATGTGGAACCATAGTATTTGAAACAGGACAGAATAATTTATATAGTAGAAAGAAACTCTGAGAACTGGTTGTATATAGATTATATGTGTCACACTGTTGATCTAGAAACTGATTCTATAATTTATGGTCTAAGTTCCAAAATGATACAATATGAAATGATGGTATACAATATTGAAAAATTGATTGAATAATACTCCTCATCTCTGGACTAGTTTCAGACTAACTCAAAAATTACCATAGATATTTATGTATAGTGAGATGTTGGAATGATTCTATGGGACCATTTGGTTTGATAGATGAATAGACATTGAACATGGTTCTCCAAAAACATTTTATTTTGATGAATGAGTTGGATTTTATTCCAATGTTCATGGAATGGTTAGTATTTATTATGGAATGAGTACCCATGATTGATGTATCTAGGTCAAAAATATAATATATATAGAAGAAATATTTCTTTAATTATAGATTTCATCACCCTATGATGATGGATCGGATGGCCGATGTTGGATGAAACATGATTTGATGGATCAAGTGTCATTGTTTCACCCTATTTTCAATAGGTTATTTGATTAATTTATTTAAAATAGTTTATTTATCATGTATTATTTATTATCCCATTTTATATATGAAGACAATATGTTAAGAATAGATATTTCTTTAGATATAGTTTGTGGTGTCCTACTAAGTTTTACTCACATCCTCTTCGATATAAAAATTCACATGGGTATTTAAGTTTTTTTCAAATGTTTATTGAAGGATTTGGATAAGAAAAGGCTTATGTTTCATTTTTTATGATCAGGCATGATACGTCGAATTGTATCAGGAGACATGATGAGACTTGTATTGGAATTATATTATGGTATAGTTCACTTATCATTTAGTTTTCTATTTTATAAATGGGATAGGTATAGTTGGCCCTAATTTTTGAATGTATGAAATGTATGTTTGTTCCACAACAAAATTACATTTTTTTTCCAGTCATGTTTATATTTATCAACATTAGATTCCAATTTATAGTGAGATTTTATATTTATTGATTCCTACATAAAATTATTCTTATTAGGGGTACAGTATAATTGGATATTTTATCCATTATTGTTCACCAATAATTAGGGGTCATAGTCTCCCTATGGTAAAACCCTAGAACCCCATTACTAGTTGGAAGCTCTGGTATACATGGATGAACTCCTAAGGGATTTTCGAGAACTGACTCTAGGAAACAATTCAGTGGATTCTAGGCTTGATCATTACTAAGTGGTATTAGAGGAGTTACATTCATGTTATTTTTCACTTTTTAGGATTTAGTAGATTGGAGGTAACTAATATTTCAGATACTATGATAGATATTAGACTTATCAATCATAGAAACTTATTCCAATAGGAATTATAGGTTTCTAGGGCTATGATTGTCGTTCAATTTTTTTGGTTTTATGTTTTTATTTGATTTTCACTTTAAGAAACACACATGTGGTTTTAATTTCACAACTTATGATGGATATATGGATATTCTACCATTATTAAGAGGCTAGTTATGTGACATTGGATCTTTACTTTTTGATGAATGAGGCATCTCATACACCATTTTAGGAATGTTGTATGCACATAATATAGTTACCATAGTGTGTTATTTTTATGATATTGGAGGCACAATTTTTTAAAGTGTCATCAAATGTTTATACGTAATGTTGCCATATATGTACTAGGTGATATTCTAGTTATTTGGTCCAACATGTGGATGAATATCTTTCTGATGGAATGTTCTGTTGACATATAATGACAAACTTGATGATATGGATGTTGATGCGTTCCTCCAGAAGAGAATGGTGTAGTGTCCCTAGTGGCTTAACATGACATATGTTCAAAACCACTATACCCCTTGTGTGTAGTTTTTTTATCAAGATTAATAGTGTGCACAGGTCCTCTAGCGAGTGTTCTCGAGTATAGATTCTCAGAGAGGACGGGTTCCCGGGTTTTGGGAATTTGGTTTCGCATATGAAATATTTCATGTGTGACACCATAAATATGGTTTTTTAACATGTTGATGTTGTGTGGAATTTTTATGGTAATATGTTTGATGTCCCATGAGTTATGGTCTTCTACGAGTTGTCTTAGAGATATGTGTTAGGGCCTAGTAACTTTTTATGAGACATTACTGGTGGGGCTAGGTGGGAGATCCTAATGACCATTTTGATGTGACACCCATTTAGGGAGTTTATGAAATTGTTCCATTGATGGTGGCCCATGTGAGGGGCCAGCCGAGTTATGCATTTCTTTGGGTGTGTGATGAATGTGTGGATGCTATATACTTTTGAAAAATATTAAAGTTGATGGATAATATTATGAGGATAGGTGTATTAGATGTTTTTTGTCTTGAGAGGGAGATCTTGTGTGCTACTGCTTCGACCTTTCAGTTGGTTTCATGAGTAATAGTCTCATTTGGGATCTGTGACTAGTTAATGGTTTTCATGTGTGATTTTCTTAAATGTTTTGTGTTTGACTATGTGCACAAGTGGTGCTTCAGGGTATGTGTCTCTGGGTGTGCATGTTTGATTTGTGTAGAGACAACAATAGGGAGGTAGAACTAGTATACACAAGGATTGTCAAGCTGGAGTTATATGTGGACATGGACATCCACAAAGAGGGTTTTGGTGTGATTAATGTGGATATTCCCAATTTACTTTAGATTTAAAATAAAAGGGGTGATGATTCATTATATATTATATTGTTTTTGGAGGATATAACTGGTTAGTCTCATAGCCGGGTCAACTCTAGATGTATCTACAAAAATATTATGAGGGTGAAAATGAACCAAATGGAACTTATGAATAGTGATAATAATACATGTTAATGAAAGTAGGTTTTTGATAATTGTATAGCCTTTGGTTCTGAGAAGCACCAAGAGTTTTCTATTTTGGGTGATAAAGGAATATGAGAAATCCACGGTCAACATATAGGGCTTGTGAGACAAGTATCATGACTAAAGACTCACTTGAATTAGAAATAAGGTTTGTATTTAGTTTACACAAGTGCATGTGTTTTTTAAGCAGTAGTGGGATCTTGAATTAATTGGATAATGGCGACACACTGTGTCATTTTTTTTATATATTTGTAGATAATAAGCCAGAGGATCCTGAATTATGAGGGAATCCATGAGTAGGTTGATAATTGGTGTGACTGTAATGAGTCTATTACAATCAGGGAGGAACATGGACTTTTAATGGGTTTGACATGTCATTGATGCAAGTGGTGACATACGAAAAAGATTTTTTTTGTGGTGGTATTTATTGACAACTATATATTTTACTCAAATCATAGGGATGATAATGTTGATCATCTTCATAATGTCCTAAGTATGCACAAAGGTCATCAACAACATTCCAAGATATATAAATGTGTTTTATATATTGATAAAGGTCCTCATTGAAGGTTTTTCTCATGGATAAAGAAATATGGTATGAAGTTCACTATTAACAATTTATGAGTAAGAACCTCATAAGGGATAGTATGTCAAAGAATTCCATGTATTTCATTCATGGAAGTTTACAACATGTGATAATTGAGGTTTAATTTTTTTATCAGGTGAGAGTGAAATAGAAAAATCCAGTTCTGGGTTTCACATTTAATGGATCATGGTTCATGGAGGTTTGGGTATCTTTATTGTGGTGTTGACAATGAAACTCCTACAACAGGGAGTGATGTGTCACTTGTAGTGGTGATAACGACATGCTGGAAGGTTTATAGGTGTCTAGAATTAGCCATGGATTGGTTGTGGTGGAATAATGACTACTATGAAGATATAATAAGGTATATGTTTAAATTAAATAGAGAATTATAATATTAAATCAATTGTGGTAGAAAATCGGGATGAACATTGGCATCAGTCTTGAAGTGATTCTAAAAAATAATTTGAAGTACTGTCGTCGAAGGTGCGTTGGTGGTATGGAAAAGGAAAATACTGATTTTGAGACAACTGATAATATGATAGTGGTGTATCACTAGGAATTAGGTATGTAATATAGTGGGTGTTCTTGGGTGGTCATTTAATTCCTCTTGGTGTCAAGAAATCATGATTAGTTGTGGCCAAGACATATTGGGAATTAGAGGCTCATGTTTTTAGGTTGAGTCTGTTGAGGATAGCTTGACATGGATTAGTATCTGGAATGGATGAAATAATTTTGAAACTATATCTACTGGGTAATTTTTGGGATTATGGATGGGTTTTGAAAAGTAAACACCGCTATTGAGGAAATGTAGTTATGTTATTTGTTCTTGAATTAATGATGGGTATGTATCCAAACTAGTTTATTTTTAATTATGAGGATTAGTTTTAGTGTTTAGTTTCATTGTCATGTGTGTTGGTGTTATAATATGGTAACCATGAAAGGTGTGCTATGTGATTTTGAGTTCATGGTTCTATTTGGTTTTTTGGTGGAGGAGATTCTAGGAGTTGAAAGTGTGGTTGGAAGATAAAGCTAATGTTGAGGAGCACTATATCTCTAGTGAGTCACCATGAAATGAAATAATTATAGTTTAAATTGAATGATATGAGGAAATTACTATCTTGGTGTATAAATTTTTATATGGGGTATAGTCTTGGGTTTTGGGTGGTTTAGTTCCTTGGGTTGGAGGTCATGCCTTGGTTTCATTCTAGGATTTACGAAACTAAACAAGGGTATATCCTATAATTGGGGACCGATATAGGTTGGGTGGTGTGGATTGATGACCATATATACTTCCCATGGATATAAATTACTATAGTGGGGATTTTATAAGATCCCACCTATATAGGTGTTGGATATTCTAGAAGGAATTTAAATTTTCATATATTGGAATAGTCAATTTTTAAAGAAACAGACGGAATTGAACTCCAAGATTTGGAATTCCTCATGGAAATGTTATCAGAAGAGGATTTAGGATCAAAAGTAATATTAGTTTATTATGTGATATTGTGATATTTTGGTTATATTCTTGGGTCTTTAATGTTTTCTAGGTTGGCAGTATAGTTTGGGGCACACAGTTTAGGAGAAACAATGTTACATATTGATGTTTTGGGTGATTTCTATTCATTTTGGGCATGATCATGGTTAAGATGACAGGTTTGATTATCGGTTGGGATAAAATATCTATTCCCAGAGAGAATTAATATGATATGGTGTAGATCACGGGGCATGGTTCAAATTATTAGATAGATTGTGATACTTAATGTAGAGGGATGGTTGTACAGACAGCATGGTAGGCGCATTTTTTTCTAACTATGTGGCCTTATCATGTGAGTAATTTTATAATACCTAGTGAATGGAGAATGTTTTGGGAAACTATGATTAAAAATAACATGGGTGCTAAAAACTTCATTATAAGGTGGAAATGACCAAAATTTATGCTCGAGTTTTTTAGCCACTCCCCCTCTTCCTCCCTTATTAGGCACATGATGGCCAAGGGTGATCCCAATCCATTCATCCATCTCCAAACATTGATTTTGGGGTGATTTATGGATATATTATTGCATTTTTAGGTTATCTTCACACTATGACAACCTCTTCTCTCTTCCTTATTCTACCTCTCTAATTTTAGAGTTCTCTAGTTAATGATTTATTGATAATTCCAATAGAGCTTGATTACAATCATGGTTTAACTATTTCATGTCTTGTTAAGTGGTGGGGCCAAAACCTTGATCATCAAATAAGGGATGATGATGTGGGTTTTCAACTTCAATTACCATATTTTCACATTGAGTAAATGATGTGTTTCTAAGAGGGTAAAATTTATAGGTCTACTGGTGAATTTTTTTTCTATTTAACAAATTAACTATCCTTTTTTACTATATATTTTTAATTAGAGGGGCATTCATCCTCTGGGAAGGGGAAAAATTCTTGGGGTAGACTTGTACATGTGTGTTTTATTACTTAGGAGTGAGGGGAAGGCGTATTGTAGGTGTTATCTGGATTGTACATATAGTTTTCTCTATTAAATTTTTGTTCTGTTCCTAGACTAAGAGAGGTGGACCACCCAAAAGTGTATCTGGTTACCCCTAAAATATTTTTATTTATCAAAACATGTAAGTACATGTTCAATTTATACTTAAGTCTCAATTCTCTAGAAATATAATCCTATATCATATAGTTTTAAAGGTGTAGTGTATTTATTTGATTGATCTTAGTAAAAAAATACCTAACCAAATAACATTATCGAAATTAATAATTAAATTTTTATTCTTTGGTCATGAAAAATATCACTAAAATATAATTATAATTATGGTTTCTCTTAATTTAACTTGTTAAAATGATGGAATCAACATGGAAGCTTTCTAAATATATAGAAAACTATGACATTTCCTATATAGAAAACAAATGTGTTCCCAGATGGATGACATCCAAATATCATGTGTATCCAAAAGGATGGAAAAAATAAGGAGCCTTGTTAAATATATCAGAAACTATGTCTAGAAATAGATTGAAAATAAATGTGTACCATGATGTGTGTCTTAAATATGTAAAGTGGTTATGATTAGAAAACTCTTGATAATACATTACCAATTGTTTCCAAAACACTTTCCTATATTTCTTACCCATTACATGAACTATATACCAGATCAAGAACATCCATTTTATTAATGATAGAAGAGAATGATAAATTCAATACAATTTTATTGAGTTTCACTGTGGTGACATGAAAGTACCCTAACTGGATGAGTGAAAATTATCAATGGAAAAAACGGATATTGTATGTTTAGATTAAAAATAGGATTTAATCAAAATCATTTACATAATAGGGTTTACTTGTTGAATTAGTTATAAATGGAAAGAAAAAATCACAATGTAATGGGGTAGTGGAATATATGGGAATTAAAACATTAAATCAAACTCAAAAAATCATGTTATACACTGAAAATGAAGAAAAAAATTTTAGTATTATAAATAAATATAATAATTTAATAAAAAAATAAAATCAAATGTTCCTAGAGTTGAAAAAAATTTACCATGTTAGAGGAAATGGATATAAAATTCGAAACCAAATAAGTTTGAATTCGGGAAATGATTGTCAGTGATGTTAGATCAGATTAGGAATTGAACTACAAAGAGTACCCATAAACATCATGTATCTAGGAATAAAAATGTTAGTCCTCTATGAATAAAAATGATGTGTTAAAAATCCATTCATTTAGATTCATTAAGTAATCATTTGAAAAAGGTCGGTAGGGATAACATTTGAAATTCACTAAATGAAAAACCTTATAAAATTAATGATTGTAAAAAAATGATGATTGGGATAAATCTAGTGAACAAAATTACTCAAGGATTAACTTGGGTTGGGTTTACTAGGATGATGCGTAGTAGTGGAGGGAGGGAATGGGGCTAGCCATGAGAGTAGTGGACCTCCAGCATTCCATATTACTTTGTAGTGTTAAGCACCATGATTTTTAATCCCAGAAATAGGGACTAAGAGGAGTGGTCTATGAGTTAGGAAGTAGGGTAATAGATTTGGGTGGTGATTGTGATGTGGCGTGGAGAGAGATTGAGATATTTTGGTCAAATTACATTCATTAAAACTAAGTCTCAATGAGTTTTCTGGAAGAGGTGGAGCAAGAAGAGGGGATTGAGAAGTTGGGTACCTGACATAGAGAAAGGAGGAGGTGAGATGGGAATATGGGGTGGTGGACAGTTGGCGGAGGTAGGGAAGTGAACCGGGAGAAGGCTTAATAGGGAGGAATCCTTGATTGCTGGAGGTGGAATACTCAGGAGGAGTATCCGGGACTACAAAGGATTTATTTCAACTCATGAATCATGACTGACTAGGGGAGGTGAAATGTGAGAGGGAGGAGGAGGGTCAAGGAGGTGGAGGAGGAGGCATGATAGGTGATGAGGAAGGGATCCAAAAATAGCATTGTCATCAGGAAAGGTAAATAGTAATGATGTGAATTAGTCAACATCATTGTATGGGTCAAAATTTGAAAATAATGTAAATAAGAATACCATATTTTTTTATTTTTACCAACAATTCATACATATAAATCATCAATTCTATAAATATGATATTAATTTAATTATTTATGTTAATGGAATAGTTATATTATATCATTTTAATAATTTATGATATAATAATTATTCTCATAAATATTTTTGACTAAAAAACATCTTTTTTGTGAAATATATTTCTATTTATATTTCAAATTATATTGAATTTAGTAATTGTTTTTATTATTGACTTCACATCCTGGAAAATGTTTTTAACAGGTTTTTTAGAAAATTATTTGAAACAGTGGGATAAGGTATGAAATGTTTTAAAAAATGGGTCTCGAGAAGCGTGATCCTCATTCATATTTATTCCTTTTCTAGAATGACTGAACAGAGTTCACACATCCTATATGGAATTTCTAAGGGATGTGTGGAAAATGTTCACTATTCATACAATAGTTTATTTATTAATAAGTATTTTTAGATATGTATATATATACATTTAATAAAATATTAATAGATATTAATAAGTATAAATATATGTTAATAAGTATTAATAAATATAAATATACATATATAAATATCAATTCAATATTAAAAAATAAATATAATGAAATATAATAAATTTTAATTGATATAACTACATAATAATAAATAAGGACAAATATTAATATACATTAAAAAATATTAAAATACTACAAAATAATAATTAAATATTAATTAAATATTAATAAATTAAAATTATTAGATATTAATATATATATATATATATTAGATATTGGGGTATAATTATAAAAAATCATGCATACCACACACCACACACTGAGATACCATAAGTGTAGGTCATATCCTCCCCAAGGGATAACCCACCCATACGATCGTTATTTAATTATATAAATTTAATTCCCTCTAGAACCCTATTACATATACCAGCCAAAAGGCCAACTTTCAGTAGACCCGAATTCGGACAACATTGAAGGAACACACATCCTATTACTTGATGACCAATAAGGAAACCATTTCCCCCCCCCCCCACAATATTTGTGAATATGTGATTTGTATTTATTAAGATTTATTCTTATTTATTTATTTTTGTTAATTTTTTTATATTTATTACAATTTATTTTAATTATTCTTTGTTTACAAATATTTATTGATTATTACTAATATTTATTAATAAATATTATTATTTTTTGATATATAGTAATGCTTATTTTTATTTATTTATGTTTATATATATATAGTAATATATATTAGTTAAAAAATCTGGTAGGATGAGTGAACAATTCTCACACTTCCTTTAGAAATACCATATATGAAGCATGAACCTTGTTCACTCTTCCTAGTGAAGGAAAAGGTGGTAATAGAGATCATGATTATGGGAGCCCATTTATTATTAAATATTTCAAACTATATCCCCTTCATTGTAATATTCCTTAAAAAAATGTCCTATAAATTTATTCTCAGATCATACATGAGGAATATAATTACCAATCTAATATTTTATATATACAAAGTTATTCAATTATTTAAAATATCAAATTTTGGTGTCATATGTTTACTAATTTATTTATCATTCCTAAAGAGAACCAGTGGGAGGTGAGCGGTGAATGGAAATAGGACTCATATACTCAAAGTGGGTATAGTGGTGATCATTCCCTCTTGTAGAAATCCTAATGAGAAACAAAGAGGTGAAACTAATTTTATGAGAGTCATGGTAGTATTCACCCAAGTCTACCCCGAAGAGAGACATTAGGATAGATATGCACGATGCCATAGAGCTTATAGGGTTTTCATAAGTAATTCTAAAACTGAAAACAAGTTGTGATACATATCACAGTGAAGGGTGTTTTTAATAAGAAAATGTATATTCTATGTTAATAAGTTTTGAAGATAGGGTGGTATTCAAATGGTGTAAATACATTATATTCTTGCAAGAAACCCACGTTCAAATTGGGGGGGGGGGGTGGATATTTTAGGGTCAATAAAGAAATACTATAGCCAGTATTATGTTTTATTGTAGAATCTAGATCTATTAATCTAATTTGGCCCTTCAAGCCACCAGTTTGGGCTAAAGGTCCTACGAACCTTTGAGCCACCATTATTCCTGAGGCTACAGTGTCTCCAAGACACTTCAAGCCTCCAAGTCATGGGATTTTGGGGCACATAACCATGAAGCCGTCTAGGAGGACCACATAGGGGTAGACACCAGAATTGGATTCAAAACATGTAGTAGCCTCTAGAGATGATTTAACAAATTTAAATAATGATAGAGTATGACAAGCACCATCAGTACTACAAACCACACATCTATTCTTGGAGAATTTCAGCTGATCATCCATGCATAGTGCCTTCAATGGTATAGATTCTAGGGAGGTTCTGTTCGAGTGTAGTCATATGGTTGGGCTTTTGGGTCAATTATTATGCCATTTTCATCTAGGCCACTAGGTCATGTATTGGTCCTTCTACCTCTACGCCTATGGGTCATGTAAGGGTTCCCTCTTAACCCCATAAAAGGATGGATTATCTAGAAAAAAATAACTCAAAACGCTTCATGAGGGATTGGACACCACCATGTTAAAATGGATAATAAAATTTGGTTGAGATCAAATTTAGAATAATTAAATTTTAAAATGATGTGATTTATTGGATATATGTGATTCATAGATCATTGATTTTTGGAGTGAGAGGGTTGACCGAGTGAGTCTACACCATAGTGAAAGGCATCATGTCATGGTGAATAGATTCTCAATTAATATATATATTTTAATTATATTTATAATAATTCCGTAATTATGTTTAACTTTATTTACATTTGAGTGGTTGTGATATTTTTAATTTAAAATTATATGTGTATATTTTGGAATAATAATAGTTTTGTAAGATAAGTAGGTTTAATATAATAACCATCAATTTTTGTTAATATTAAATAAATTAAATATATATTTTTTGTTTTAAATATTAAACATTTATGTGAAATATGTATTGTTATAAAAAAGATGACTATTAATTAAATAAATATTATGAGATAGAATCTTGATCTTGAATTTGACCTAGGATCCTCATGTTGAAAATGAGGTGGTTCATTGAGGATATAAATTAGTTAAAAGTAATTCTTAAGAATTTTTAATCAATAAAAACATATTTTTTATTAAATGATCATTTTTCTATGATTTTAATTTAATTTGAGGTCTTTTATAGTCTTTGACCAAGTGAACCATAATTTCTGACTTTTAATCAATAAAAACACATTTATTTTCCTTATGATTAAACTGAAAGTGAGATTATCATGAATTCCATTTATACATACAAAAACATAAATATTAGTTTTTATAATTTTATTTTATGAAAAACTAATGTAATTTGATAGTTTTTAACTTTTTAATGAACGTTTTTAAATACAATAAAATCTAAAAAACAACATTCTTATACATTTATGACACAAAACATGTCATATTGGTGTGATATCTTTTAAAAGATAACAAAAATTAATCAAAAATCACCATCCTATGTTTTTAGAACCATTATAGATTTTTTACTTGGTTTTGAAATAGTACTGTATGTTTTTTGAGTTTCAAATTAAGAAAAACAAATTATTGGTCATTCTGAGGAGACCACAAATCAGATGCATATGTAGTATATTCCAACATGTTAAAAATAATACAAATGATATTATACTAGTAATTTCATGAAAATATGAGGTTTTTTCTAGGTATTTACCTATTGATAAATATTTTTATAGAAATTTAACTCTTCTAAAACAATTTTCTTGGTTATTCCAACCTCAAAGTACATTTTATTTAAATTTGATGTCTTCCTTCATGTTAATAATTAATTAATGATCATTTTTATATGATATCATGAAAATAATACGATTGCAAAAAAAAATAAAGGTCTTTTTCTAGGGTTTAACCACTTTATATACACTTTTAACTATATAAGTATAATAAAACCTCTTTTTATTTATTGTAATCATTTTCATATGTGTGAGTATTTATCTATTTATACATGTACACAATGTTATAAGCTTATGTGTATGAAAAAAAATCATGTCTTATACTGTTGTTATTCTTTCATGGTTCATATTCATTTATTACATCACGATTCATGTCTTATAAAACTCTGATCATTATGACACAACTCAATATTATGACTTTGATATACAAGGTAAGGTTTCTAAATTTTATTCTCATTTTCTCATACCCATATAGAAATTTTATTATTCCATATCTCTCTTATTTAACCTTATTGAGAAACTGAACTCACCCTTTATAATGGTTCCTTTCTCTAGGTTATGAAGAAATGTTTTAAATAGGGTATGCTTTTGAAGAGTACTAAAGGGGAAGATCATTATGGGAGATTCTGAAAATATTTCACCAAATTAGATGATTTTGTAACTATTCTACAAAATCACCATACTAGTATCGTCCTCCATCATGTGTTTGGGGGTATTTATTGAATATTAATAAAAAATATTTAATATCTATGTATGTGTAGCCTGTTCTTTATATTTAATATCCTAGTAAAGGCTAAGTTATCCTTTATAATGAAGTAAGATAAATCTTCTTTGATATCTCCAGGGATATTCCTAAGGATATGAATATGGATGTCAATAAGGATAAGTCAAAGGATGAGTCAATGTATATTAAAATTTCATGTAATTGTGGTAAAGGTTATAGTGAGTGGTGTCTAATATATTGCATCCTTGTATGGACACTACAAGTGGATATGGGTCTAATTTAGAGATATGTGGGCGTAATATCACTAAAAAGTAACATTGAGTTAGATTTTATCTTCATGTAGTTCATAATAATGGGCCTTGTTTTACACATTATCTGACACTATCGGGGGATATTATTTGGAAATTCAGACAATATTCATGAACTTTTTTGAAGATTTTAAGTAGATCATGACTACGAATGACCTAGGATAAACCTAAGGTGTCATAGATTAAAATGGTTTCATGATTTATACTTCTTGTAAGTTATTTTTCATAATTATTTGCTTTTTTACTATGATTAGTTTATCTAAAAACATGTTTTTTTGGTATTAGTCAATGGAAAAATCTATAAGGAATCATATTAACATTAAATCTATTGGAAAATTTAGTGACTATGAGAATGAAATTGGATGATGAATGGATAGGATGAATTTTATTTACTAACTAGTTTTCACAATATATGATTAACAATGATAAATTTAGTGAGACTACAAACACATATAATAATAGGAAGATGTAATTTTTTATGGAAATAAACATAGAGGTAAAATGATTCACCTTCATACATGCCAATAAGGTGGGAATAAAAACATAGAGGAATATCTAAAATTGAGGGTAAGTTGATATCTATGTTGAATACAAGGCCACAAAGTGAAAAAAATTTAAATGAGTTTAATGTACTATGTGCGGGGAACATGTGAATTATCTAATATAACGCCATGAATTAAGAATTAAATTTAAGTCCAAGGAACAAACTATTCTAATACATTTATTAAAGTGAAATGATCATTGTATTTATGTATTTGGATTCAATAATTATGTTTTATATTTATTTTACCAATTTTATTTTGGTTATAAGAATCATGAAACATTGATGTATTTTGTTATTTTCATAAGCATAGATGTGTCCAAGAATTATATAAACAACAGTTATGGATTCAATCATGGGCTTACGATTTTGAGGTTGATCATAAATTAAATGTATAATAATTCCCTTTTTATATTTTATGTGTTGGGAGTTTATGAATATTATGTATATTTTTAGAGACATTTATGAAAATAGAACCCTTTGTTATTGAGGAGGAATGCCTTTTTATAGTCATATGATTAATGGTTTTGGTATCATTCAAGTATTATCTTATCATTGGTGTTAATGAAATTATTTTTCATTTTAATTTCAAAATATTATTATAATTATTATAGTTTTGGAAATAGGATAACCTGTAAGCAGGGAGACAACCCATCGAATATGTTAAGTCTGTGGGGCTTGAACCCACAACTGAAGGGAGAAATGGTATATCTTCTACTATAGACCTACATGAAGGATTATTTCTTGTGTGAAAAAATAAGTAGAGATATTTATAAGTATATATCTCAATTATAATTTTGAAAGAAATTCATGTATGAGATACAAAGGGATAAAAAAATTCTAAAACCAGCATCCAAACCCAAAAAATGCAATTGGAAAGCAACATTATGGGTTTTATCATCAGACTACCCCCCAAAAAACTATAAAATATAATGATACATGGGTTATATTCAATATAATTACAAATTCATAAGACTTTATATGTATCAAAGAATACTTAAATTTTGATAATATTGGTAGGATATACATTAATGATGTGTTAAATATTTAATGGATTACAACATTATATTATATCTGAATGGGATATGATGTTCATATCACTATTTTGGTGATATCTTCAGCAAAATATTGATGTAGAGAAGACTATTATCAAATCATATTATCCTTAGATAGATTATCAATCTATGAAAAAAAAAATAAACCCATGAGGATATGTTATTATATTATTTTATAGATATAAATGATTATTGGGATGAACAACTTACTTAAGTTTATTTTTCTTACAATAATTGTTATCACATGAGAATTCAGATGGCTCCTTATGAAGCCCATTAAAGGAATTAGTGTAGAAATACAATTTACAAGAATGAAGTTTTAGAAAGAAATATATTGTGAATTGAGATAGCTGATGAAATTGAATAAAAATATAGATCCATTAAAAATAACATACTAGATGGGTTGAAAAATTTGGGAGAAAATAATCGATATAATGAATAATTTTATGTTGGTGAGAATGTATTTCTATGAATTTCTCCTTGGAGTAAAGTATGGAAAATCATTCCCTAGTTATATCAGTCCCATTAAAATTAGTAATCATATTGGTAATTTTTATTATAGGTTATTGCTCCTACTAATACTCTCTTAGGATCATGGTATGTTTCATGTATCTCTCCTAAGTAAGTACACACCTAATCCATCACATTTACTATACTCATAGCTCATACAGTTGGATCATGATATTCCATATGAGGAACAAGAAGTAATGATTCTGGATCGAATAGAGAAGGTTCTATAAAACCAAGACAACTTACTAGTTCAATGTTTTGTGGAAATCCACCTTTGTGATGAAGCTCTATGGGAACTTGATGATTTAATATGGTAGAATTATCCTTAATTTTGGGTACAAAATAGATGAATTTCAAGCGACAAATTCATTTTAAGTGGGGTAGAATGTAAAATGAAGTGATTTCGGGAAATATATTTTTTCAAATAAATTTAAGAATATTGATATTTTTTGTTACATACAATATTAATTTTATCATACATTAAATGAAACATTGATTTTATCACACAATATACGCAACACAGAGGTTAGAAAAAATGTTACATTCTATTAAAATATTATTATTTAATATGATAGTTATCACATAAATGCTTTAATGGAGGGTATGAATAGAATTAACTAAATTATGAAAATATATGGTCAACACATTTATATAAAAAAAAATCTTTTGTGAAAAATTAATTATAAAGGAAAATAATAAGTGTTTGGAAGTAAAGGAAATCATTTTATAGAAAAAACAAATTATGAACACAAACAAATTTTAACTCAATAAATTAAAAAATAAATTTAGATTACAGATTTAAATGAAATTTATATATTATAAATCCAATAATTTTTTTAACATTCATCAAATGTATTTTCTAGATAATAAATAGGAATTAACCCAATTTTTTTCAAAAAAAATGTATTTTTTGAAAAATTGTTTTCTCACAATTTTTGTAAATTTAATTTGTAATTAATAATTCATAATTTAAAAAAAATATTTGAAAAATTAAATTTCATTTTTAAATTATAATTTCAATAATTTTAGTGTTCTTTTTTAAGAATTTTTTTAAATGATTAATTGTTTTTTAAGAATAGTGAAAGATATAGAATTTTAATTGAAAACTGCCATTTCATTTAGATTATTTTTGAAGTTAAATTATATTTTAAATGGTAATTAAAATATAATTTGTTCACTTACATATATATTAATGAAACTTAGGTAATTAGAATCATTTTAATATTTATGTTTTATATAAACACTTTCTAAACTTTTAGACATTTTCTCTTTGAAAACCCCCTTTCTCGACACGTCTACATGATTCATTTTTAATTATATATTTCCACATCTAAGAATTTTATTTTTTTAAAATAATTATATATTGTTAATTAGAATAAATTACATTATATAATAATTTGAACAAATTTTTTTTTTCAAAATTAATATTGAATAAATTAAATATTAATTATTGCGAGTAAGGTAAAAACAAGTTTATCGGGTGTTAAACTAAAAAGATATGGTTTAAAATATCATAAAAAAATTATAATTTTTTTTATGACCATATATTGACCATATCTTGTCTTAGGATCAATAATACTCTATTTAAGATCCTTTTTAAATGAGAAAAGAGCAGGTGTACCTTTTTGTTTTCCAAAATTTACAAGTGTGCCACTCACCCCACATAAAAAAGGCCACCCACTCTCCTCTCTTCCCCTCACCGTCAAACAGTTTTGGTTTAGAAATTACCTTTGCAAAAACCATAGAAATATCCATCCTCTAATCCTAGAATTCTTATCTTTGGTATAAGTGCAACCTAATAAGGATTTGGTGAATACCTAAAGAGGATACCCAAAGAAATGGTAATGCTCTTAAACGAGCATTTTTATTTTTGTTCTTCTCCCAAATCCTTCATTTATTATTAAAAAATGATAATATAATAAAATCAGTATATAAAATATAATAGTTTTCTAGGGGCATGAACTAATACCATATAAACTTTCATCAAATGGGTTAAGAAATCAACATTCATGTGTACGATAGAATACCACATCTAAATCGATGTCACTCATTTTTTCATTGCCACCACTAATTGTTCAGTATGATAATGTATATAAATTGTATACAATATATTTCTAATAATATTATACAAATGGATTCATTATATCATATATAATTTTTTTCATTCAATTCCATAGTGGATACGATAATGTCTTTCATGTGTGCGGATGATTACCACCTCATGAAGTGATGTGATTCATTATTCACTAATGATTTACATAGAAGATAATGAGGATCAATTTAATCAATATATGGGATATAAAAGAAATAATTATTATATTAATGAAATATTAATAATTATAAAAAGACAATATGTAATTTTATTTCTTACCTTTTCACTCACTGAATGATGATATCATCATTTATGTATGTGTGGACTATCACCTTCATGAAGCTCTATGAGTATCTATTTTCTTAACCTTACCACATAGATGTTATGTATATGTATATATAAAGAAATAATAATATATTTATGATATAATTATCATTATTTAAATATAAATTATTATTACAACATTTCCGTAATGATTGTTAAAAAATTGAAACGTTACTCATGCGTACATACGACCTACCGCCTCCATGGTCGTAACATAATCATTTCTCAAAACCATATTTCATGATTGGGATTAAAAGTATAATTGATGTAAAAATATGATAATTATTTCCTGATTATTATTATGGAGATTATGGGACCATGATCTCTGTAAGAGGACCATAAATAACAAATCCAATCTTATGGGAAAATATTACCGTTAGCACCAAAAACATGATTTTAACATGGAATTGGTATTAAACTGGTAATAAATGGTCATATTTACATAATATATGGATAATATATATAAATAGTGTTATATTAATGATTTATTATAAACTTATATTTATTATATAGGTGGATTTATTGTTTACGAAGGAAGATGTAACTTTATGTAAGGGATTTCTTGTCTTTCATTTATTTCTTAGAGACATTTGAAAATTCACCAATCGTTTATTTTGTGTGGTGTATATACTTCCCCTTTGAAATTTTTTATCATGAATATCCTAATTTTAATGATATTTAATGGTTAATTTTATATTATTCATTTTTTGGGATTAAGATTCCAAATATTACTAAAGCGGTAAGGTATTTTTGTCTTACTTTTTACATATACGAGACACATACCACACTCACAACCTATTTTATAGTGTATATACATCAAATGAATGTGTTTTATTATGATTTTATTAAAAATTATTGGGATTATATATCAATTTGATTATATCTCAATCAATGGAATTATGTTTCAAAAACTACCAAATTCGCAATGTATTTACATTACAATCAAATCATTTATCAGAATTATTTTTGATTAATTATCCTATTTTAAAATTATATGATCCAACTGTAATTAATTATCATTAATTTTCTTCTAATATGGTAATTCAGGATATTTTAACATTATATTACCATTTTAACTCTTTGTTACTTAAAATAATTTATCAAATATTTTTAATAAAAATCAACGTTGTTCCTATCTTCAGTCAAAAACCATTTTTCTTTCAAAACCTTGTTTTCAAAAAATTTATTGAATTTTTTTAACATTATTAAAATGATTTATCAGATAACGGTTTACCCATGTTTTAAAATTTTAAAAAAAAGTTTTCAATGTAATTTTTATGGAATTTTCCAAACAAATTTCATTTCGATTTTATCACAAATTTCAAAGGGATGTTCATTTTAATGTGTGTGGAATGAATGGAATATTCTAAAATCATGTCTATTATTTAATTTTAATTAGGATTTATTGTTTTTAGGGTTATTTTCAAGGAAAATTCTCATAAAGACCAGAATTTCTATGTATTTTTTTTAATATATGGGGATTTTAAGAGACCGTGATAATTGATGGTGCGTGATTTCGAGGCATGGTGTGCCCAGAATGAATTTTTGAAGTTTTGTTCGGGTAAGTTTGGTAAACTTACGAATAGGTTTTTTCTTATCTTTTGAACCAGTGCTTGAAATTGAAATCTAATGGCACCGTTGACCTCACAATGCCGGTATTCTCTTAAGAAGAATTTCACCTTGATGACAGATGGTCAAGGGTGGATGATAGTTTTTGGGTTTTTCGTGGAAATAATAAAATAAAATAAACGCATGTTTTATTTTTTTTATCTATTATAACCACCCATGTGGAAGTTGGAGTTGGGGACCACCACACCTTAACCTCCCATGAGAGGTTATGGTGGTGGGGCCCACCCAAACCTAACCTCCCACCAGAGGTTACAATGTGGGGACTACCCGGGACTAAACCCCCCTAATAAGGGTGGGATAGGAAAACCTCTCAACTCTCCTCATTAATGAGGTAGAGTCTCTTGACCTCCCTTAACATAATGGTGCCACCACCCCCACTCTTTTAATGGTGTCAACCCTTCACCTATAATTAATTGATCCATCTCATTTAATTAAATGCTAAAATATGAATTTTAAATCCATCAAACTAAATAATAAATAATCTATTATTTGGAGGGGATATATATCCATTTAATGGAAAAAGGTTCCAAAAGGAGGATTATAGATCTTGGGAGAAAACTCTCCCAACAAAGAATGTTTCCTCCCAATGAAGAACGCTGATGAGGAACGCCTTTGACTACAAAGAACGACCTCCTTTGACTTTCTTCCATAGACTCCTTCTGACGTGGGACGTCCTTATCCATGGAGAATTGACGCCTGTATTTTTCCAAACAGTTCTTCATCTTCCCCGCGACTCCGTCGAGGAACAATAATAAAGGTAGGTATTTTATTTAATTATGATATTATTCCCTTGTTTCTTTCCTTCCAAAACAAAGAACCCCGACCAAATTATTATCAAGTTGATCCGCGGATGCTTTTCCTTGCGGGTTGGGAATATATTGTTAATGAGGGATTATGAGGATTGATGTTTTTTAGATATTTTCCACGGTTGTTCTTTATTTTTGTTCGTGATGAACCAATTGCCACCACCCAAAACATGGAGGCTGCGGGTCAAACTAACTTGGACCAAACCCCCTAAGTCGTTCTTCTTTGTGATGTTCTTCGACATGGCGACGAGGCGACGAGATGATGAAGGCAACGAAGGAAGCCTGTGCCACCCCCGTGATGCTCCGGCGCCCCGGCCGTATCAGCTCCACCACACCGGGCCGAACCGAGCCACCCTCCAGCTTCCGAGTCGCCCCAGCCACGCTGCTCACCGGCCACACCCCCCCGCTCGTTGAACCGGCCAAACCACACCACCTCAGACGTGTTGTGCCCCGGCCGAACTGGCTTCCAGCCGCCCGCACCCTCCCAACCAAATCGAGCCTCACGACACCCTCCCGAGTAGCACCGGCCACGCCAGATACTGGCTTCGTGGCCGCCCGCGCCCCTCGCGGCTCCCTGACCTCCCAAGACCCTCATGTTTCCCCAGCCGCTAGCGCCCCTCGCGGCGCTCCGGGCGAAACATGCCTCGCCCCTCTGGGCCGATCCACCATCACGGTGCCCGGTGGGCCGAGACACCCACACGGTGCCCTCCGGGCCAAACCGCCTTCACAGCAGGCTGGGCTAGGCCCAGTGGGCCAGGTTGAACCCAACGAGTTGGGCCACTAAACGAGTCGGGCAAGACCCAATGGGTCGGCCCAGACCGGGTCGGGTCGGGTCGGCCCGACCGGGTCGGACCGGACTCGCAGCCACTACAACCCTTTTACATTCTTTTGGCCATATCATTGGCACCGGATGACCGTTTGAGGAACCATCAACGGTGCTGGTAATCTTGGAACATGACGGTCCCTTTGAGTATACCCCACTAGACTTTGGGGTATAGTTGAGATATGGTTACATTGGATCATGCACAAATCCAACCGGGACCCCGTTACGAAAAGGATAATAACTAACAGACCAGGCCTCCGATTGATGCGTCCTCTGTTTCATTGAGACCCCTATGACATGGCAGACCTTTGGGATTATTCATAGTGGGAATTTGTGATAATTGGAGTATTGACCAGTAGCTCAGGGAGCGGATCCTTCTAGTGACGTGCGAGCAGAGTGCAGAAACCTAGTAGCTGGCTGAGAATTGACGACTACTAACCGAATGACTCGTAGTGACTCAACTAGCCCAGTGGGGAGAGCTTGGTTGTGGAAGTAGACCCACGTGGGAGGAGTTCCTGGTAGTGGAGTTAGACCCGCAATACTCGACATGAGGAGTACCTCTGTAGGCTATGAGGGGGAACGCCTGGTTGTGGAGGCATACCCATGGTGGGGAGCATCTCTGTGTGATGCGGAATACCCACAGTACTCATCAAGAGGAGTACCTTAGTAGTCCAAGGTTAGTGGGAAGCACGCTTGGTGTTGCGGAATGCCCACTATACTCGATTGAGCAGTAGTTCTCCAACAACAGAGGTTTCGATAATGTTAATAAAATCCTGGTTGAGTTGAGTCAGTTACCTTTGTGTTTTCCTCATGATTGAGATGGATTACATGATAAATTAGGTATATGTATGAGTATATACCTAAGTAGGTTTATCTGTTGATTTCATACTATGTGGTTTATCCTTGTTGGATTTTTTGAGACATTTAGTGTATCAGGGTCCCTACTGAGCATTGTTATACTCACCCCTATATAGGATATGCCTGTACCTCATTGTGTTGGACGCAGATGTCGTACATTACTGACTGAGGCTGAGAGTACTAGGATTGGACGGTACCCGGAGGTGGTCCTTAGGATGAGTCGGTAAACGGAGGAGACTGATGGATGTGGTGTGCGGATAAGGCTATCTGCACCTACCCTTCAGGTAGGAATCCCGGAGGATGTCCTAGCAGTAGTTTTTCCTTTCTTCAGTTGTACTTGTACTTCCAGTTCCTTGTACTTTACAGTCGGGCTTATATTTCCAACACCTTTTACTTATCATCACTCTTTTGTTATACAGTTTACCTAGTGTTTTGTATCTAGTTGGGTTCTTTGTTGTGTGATTTTATAGGTTATAAAGGAAATTCCTTCCCAGTTTTTGGGAATTATAGCTTTGGAGCTAGTTGTCAGCCCCTAGCCAATAGAAGGCGGGATTGGGGTAGTCATGACACAAACCCTAGGGGACTGGTCGTGACGAATTGGTATCAGAGGAGTCGGTTCTACCACATAACATAGGACTCTGATCTTTTCTATGAAGCAATAGTGTTAAGTGTATTGAGTGTGGTTTTATATTCAGGGAGTCCAGTGTTGGTGCAGCGGTCGATGTTTCCATACACCAGGACACTGATTTTTTATTTCCGACTCATTGAACGAAAACACTGATTGCATGTATGTTTTCGAAAGTTTTTCATTATGTCAGAACAACCCGGTCAGCTCACCATGTATAGTCTGTTAACCATGTCACATCTATTGATTTCAGGATACCTCCCCACAGATAGCTGGTTAGAGTTCATAGAGTTGTACACTCAGATATCCCACCAAGCGATGAGGCCTCGTGCAGGGACCTTTTCCAGCGGAGGAACCAGCGGTACCACTCCCCGTTGGGCCACCAATGCCACCAGCCCCCGTAGCAGACGGTGCATGCTACTTGAGTGCATCGCAGGAGTTCCAACACCATAGGCCACCTAGGTTCAGGGGAGATATGGACCCACAGGCAGCTGAGGATTAGCTGGAGGCTATGGAGAGAGTTTTCGAACTGGTAGGGACACCACCAGACCTCATAGTGATTCCTGTTGTCAGCCTTCTGCAAGCAGCAGCGGGTAGATGGTGGAGATTGATGTTCCAGGTTCATGATGAGATGAATCTTATCTGGGTTGACATAGAGAGCCTATTTCAGGCAGAGTTTTTCCCATCGACTCTCTACACTAGGTGCATTCCAGAGCTACTTCATCTACAGCAGGGCAACATGCGTGTAGCTCAGTACTCAGTGAGGTTCATAGACCTCTCACGCTACTCCATTGATATGGTGTGTGACCCATTCATCAGGGATCGAACCTTCGAGTAGGGACTCAGGTGAGAGATCAGGGCTCCAGTGATCTCACTCACCTTCTAGACGCAGGCGGGGATGTTAGAGAGTGACCTCCTAGTGGAGGGTTTCCTTCCTGATCAGTCTCTAGCAGCGAGAACCACCATCGAACGACACGTAGCAGAGTATTCTGCAGCTGGTAGTAGGAAGATGTTGGAGAGGTATAAGAGGACCAGACCTACAGGTGGACTACTACATGACTCAGGATCAGTTGTGCGGAGCACCCGAAGAAGAGACCGACATGCTAGGAGTGGGTAGTGTTATGCATGCAGCAGGCAGGGTCACATGGCTCATGACTGTCTGACCCGCCATTTCGATGATCAGCAGATGGTCGAAGAACTACCGAGGCAGAGACATAGATTCGATCATGGAAGTCTGTAGGGAGCAGGTGAATGTGGAAGAGGATCTGGCCATGCAGCTGGTGGTGGACAATGATTTGAGGTGTTACCGCCACCACCACCAGGTGGTCCACGCCGACTGCAGGGAGCAGGTGGACAGGGGAGATCTCAGCTCACGACAACTGAGGCATACGATCATGGTGCTCCAGAGATGATTCAAGGTATGATCTGTGTCTACTCCACCATATCTGGAGTACTTATAGACACAGGTTCCCTTCACTCTTTCATTTCCACTTCCCTCATTCAATGCTGAGAGATTCTGACGGAGCCGTTGGATCGATCCTTACGGCTAGAGACTCCTATGGAAGCATATTCAATGATTACGCACTAGTTCCGGTAGTGTGAGATTACTCTAGGAGGTGAGAGATTCATCTTGGATCTCCTAGTAGTGGCGTTGAGGCCTTACGACGTCATCTTGGGTATGGACTAGTTATCTACAGTCCATGCTCAGATTGACTGTATTAGGCGCAAAGTGAGGTGTGTCCGCACGGATGGGGCTAGGTTTACCTTACCGGCAAGAAGGGAGCCATTGCAACACAGGATGGACTTACTTGGAGGAGAGTGCAGCTGATCACTCATCTGTTGGGTAGCCTTACCCTCAGAGCAGTTGATGTGGGTTGTCCGAACTATCCAGTAGTGGTGGACCAGTACGCAGATGTTTTCCCTGAGGATGACCCAGTTCTACCTCCTCAAATAGAGGTGGAATTTTATATTTACATGTACCCCGGGACGACACAGATATCTACACTAGTGTATCAGATGGCTCATGAGGAGCTTCGTGAGCAGCGGGTATAGTTGGAGGACTTGTAGGGGATGGGATTCATCCGGCCCAGTGTTTCACCTTGGGCAGCCCCGATTCTGTTCACCAAGAAGGTAGAGGAGAGCATGAGGATTTATGTCGACTACCGTCGCCTAAACTAGGTGAACGTGATGAACAAGTACCCACTCCCAAGGATTGATGACCTCTTTGATCAGCTGAAGGAAGCACCGTGGTTCTCAAAGATAGACCTCAGATCAGGCTATCACTAGCTTAGAGTTCGAGATGAGGACATGCAGAAGATGGCCTTCCGATGTCGGTATGGACACTACAAGTTCTTGGTTATGAATTTCGATGTAATCAACACTCTATCAGTGTTCATGGAACTCATGAATAGGATCGTCCAGCCATAACTCAAGCACTTTTTCATAGTCTTCATCGATGACATTCTGATCTACTCGACTACGGAGGAGGGGAATTCCTATCATTTGAAGATAGTTTTGGACACACTCTGAGAGCACCAACATTATGTTAAGCTCTCTAAGTTCCATTTCTAGATCCGAGAGGTTCACTTACAAGGAAATGTGATCTAAGAAGATAGAGTTACTATGGATCCAATGAAGATTGAGGCAGTACTTGCTTCAGAGCCACCGAGGAGTGTGATGAAAGTATGAAGTTTCTTGGGTTTGGCCAGATACTACTGGAGATTCGTGCCAGATTTATCCAGAGTTGCAGCACCACTATCATCCTTGAAGAAGAAGGGGCATCCCTCTGTGTGGTCTGAGAGATTCCAGTAGAACTTTCAGGAGCTGAGGCAGAGGCTGACTAGTGCGCCCATCTTGAGGCTTCTAGAGGAAGGCGTAGGGTATGTAGTCTACTATGACACATCAGGGACCGGACTCGAATGTGTCCTGATGCAAGAGAGATTAGTGATAACTTATGGATCTCGACAGCTAAGAAAACATGAGAAGAACTACACTACCCATGACCTAGAGTTATTAGTAGTGGTCTTCGCCTTGAAGATGTGGCGACACTATCTGATGGGAGAGCATTTTACCATATACTCTTATCACAAGAGTCTCATGTATATATTCTATTAGAAGGACCTGAACCAGAGACAACGACGTAGGCTTGAGTTCCTCATGGACTATGACTTTGAGATAATATATACTCCTGGGAAGGGGAATGTTGTTGCAGATGCACTCAGCAAAAGATCTAGTATACAGCTGCTAGGTGAGGCGATAGAGCAGCTGGATACTTTACATATATCCTTTGGGGATATAGATGGAGCAGCCTTCCTTCAGTCTCTTATAGTCACTCCCTCACTTCTTCAGCGAGTCATGGAGGCAGAGTGTGGGGACGCTGACTGCGAGACGCGATGTGCTCAGATATCGACCGACAGGCACCTTATGGATTTTCTGAAGGTGGGGAGCATGTCATCCTCTTTAGAGGACGTACCATGGTACAAGTGTCACATCAGGAGGAAGTGTTGAGGGATTTCCACACATCCCCCCCCCCCCCCCCCAATCGGTTCATCCAGGAGTGGTGTAGATGTACCAAGACCTATGACGAATGCACTAGTGGCCGGGAATGAAGAAGGAAGTAGCAGAGTTTGTCTCTCAAGACCTCACTTTTCAGCAAGTGATGGCGGAGCATTAGGTACCAGCAGTCTTGGTTTAGCCTTTAGGGGTCCCAGAGTGGATTTAGGATGGGATATACAAGGGTTTTTTGATAGTACATCCACATACATTCAGGGGATAGGACTCTATCTGGGTGATCGTCGACCGACACACCAAGTCGGCCCACTTCCTATCGATCAGAAAGCAGGGTTCAGTAGAGAGCCTAGGATGCCTATATGTACAGGAGATTATGTGGTTACATGTAGTACCCACGATGATTGTCTCCAATCATGATGCATGATTTACATCCCGACTATGAAAGGGGTTGCAGGAGGCTTTCGGGAAAAAACTTCGATTGAGCACTGCCTTCCACACTCCGACGAGTGATCAGAGCAAGCAGACCATTCAGACCCTTGAGGACATGTTGCGTGCTTGTGTCCTCAACTTCGGTCATAGCTGGGAGGATCACTTGCCTTTGGTGGAGTTTTCTTACAACAACAGTTATCAGTCCACCATAGGGATGACACCTTTTGATATGTTCTATGGGTGACCCTGCAGATCACCTTTGTGCTGGACTGACCTAGGGGAGTCAGCACTAGTGGGACCAAAGATTGTATAGGCTACCACTAAGAAGGTGCAGATCATCTAGGAGTGGATGAAGACTACACAGAGAAGGCAGAAATCGTACGCTGATGGGAGACAGATAACTCTCGAGTTTGAGGATGGAGACCACGTCTTTCTACGAGTCTCACCCCAAAGAGGTCTACGAAGATTTGGATGAGGCGAAAAGTTATCTATGAGAGTCACCGGACCGTTCTAGGTCCTCAGCAAAGTTAGAGAGGTGGCATACCTCTTAGCTCTTCCACCCCAGTTGCATCGGGTGTACGACGTCTTCCACGTATCCCAGCTAAGAAGATACGTGCATGACCCTTCTCACATCATCGACCATGGAGAGCTGGACGTTGACGATAGGGGAACTTTTACAGATGTTCTTGTAGAGATTGAGGATCAACAGTAGTGGGTCATTCGTGGATAGTCAATACCTATGATGCACATTCGTTGGAAGCACGTGAACCTCCATGAGAGCACATGGGAGAGGGAGGCTCAGATGCGCACTCAATACCCCCACTTGTTTACCTAGTTTTGAGTTGTGGCTTACAGGGATGTAGATCCTTGAGGTGAGGAGAATATAAAGTCCCAGATTTTCCATGTAATTTTTTTAATATATGGGAATTTTATGAGACCTAAAAAATTGACATCGCGTGATTCTGAGGCCCAGTGTTCCCGGAATCAATTTCTAAATTTTTTTGGGTAAGTTCAGTAAATGTATGAACGAGTTTTTTTCTAACTTTTGAACTGGTGCTCTGAATTGAAATCTGAGGGCACCGATGAACTCGTAGCATTGGTATTCTCTTAAGAAAACTTTCCCCTCGATGGTAGATGGTCGAGGGTGGAAAAGAGTTTTTGGGTTTTTTGGGGAAATAATAAAATAAAATAAATGCATGTTTTATTTTATTTTATCTATTATAACCACCCCTATGGAAGTTGGATGTGGGGACCACCACACCTTAACCACCCATGATAGGTTATGGTGGTGGGGCCCACCCGAACCTAACCTCCCATGAGAGGTTACGATGTGTGGACCATCTGGGACTAAACGCCCCAAATAATGATGGGAGAGGAAAACCTCTCAACTCCCCTCATTAATGAGGGAGAGTCTCTTGACCTCCCATAACTTAATGGTGCCACCACCCCCTTGTTTTAATGGTGTCAACCCTTCCCCTTTAATTAATTGATCGATGTTATTTAATTAAATGCAAAAATTTGAATTTTAAACGCATCAAAGTAAATAATAGAAAATCTATTATTTGGAGGGGATATCAATTCATTTGATGGAAAAAGGTTGGAAAAGGAGGATTAGAGATCTTGGGAGAAAAATATCCCAATGAAGAACACTTCCTCCCAATGAAGAACACCGATGAGGAATGACTTCGGCTATGAAGAATGACCTCCTTCGTCCATCTTCCACGGACCCCTTCTGGTGTGGGACATCCTCATCCACGACGAACTGATGCCTGTCTTTTTTCCAATGGTTCGTCTTCTTCCCCACGACTCCATCGATGAACAACGAACAAGGTAGGGATTTTATTTAAGTATGATATTATTCCCTGGTTTCTTTCCATCCAAAACAAAGAATGCAGACCAAATTTTTATCAAGTTGATCCGTGGATGCTTTTCCTTGCGGGTTAGGAATATATTTATAAGGAGGGATTATGGGAATTGATGTTTTTAAGATATCTTTCATGCTCGTTCTTTGTTAATGTTCTTGATGAACCGATTGATACCACCCTAAAAGCGGAGGGTGTGGTCCAAACAAACATGGCCTGACCCCACTCCATTGTTCTTCTTTGTGATGTTCTTTGGCATGATGATGAGGCGATGATATGACGAAGGCAACCTGTGCCCCCACCCCCCCATGATGCTCCGACACCCCAGGACGAACCACGCCGCCCTTCGGATTCCGAGCCGCCCTAGCTGCGCTGACCACCGGCCATGCCGCTAGCTGGCCCAACCGGTCGAGCCAAGCCGCCCCGGCAGTGTCGCGCCCCAGCCGCCCGCGCCCTCCCAGCTGAATCGGGCCCCATGGCACCCTCCCAAGCTGCCCCGGTCACGCCGGCCTCCCGACCGCCCGTGCCCCTCGTAGCGCCCCAGCCTCCGGTGTCCCTCGCGGTGCCCCAACTGCCCGCGCCCCTCAAGGAGTTCTGAGCTGAACTGACCGCGCACCTCCGGGCCGATCCACCCTCACGGCGCCCTCCGGGCCGAGCAACCCACCTGATGCCCTCTGGGCCGAACCGCCCTCGTGGCCTATTCGGCGGGGCCTAGTGGGCCGGGCCGAACCCAACGAGCTAGCCCGACCAACGAGCCGGGCTAGACCCAATAGGTCAGGTTGAGTTGACCTGGACTGGGTCAGACCAGACAGGGTCGGGTCTGGTCGGTCCGACCTAGTCGGGCCGAACTCTGGCCAACTACGACCCTTTTACTTTATTTTGGTCATATCTTTGATACAGAATGTCTGTTTGACAAACCGTCAGTGACACTGGTAATCTTGGAGAATGAAGGTCCCTTTGAGGATACCCCAAAAATGTTTTGCGTATAGTTGAGATACGGTCAGGTTGGATTGTGCATGAATCCAACCGAGCCCCAAGAACTAAAAGGCTAATAACTCACAGACCGAGCGTCTGATTGACGCGCTGTCTATTGCACTGAGACCCCTATGACATGGAGGACCTTTGGGATACTTCTTCATGGGACTTCGTGATAGTTGGAGTGTTGAACAACATCTCATGGAGAGGATCCTTCCAGTGATGAGCGAACAGAGTGCGGAGACCTAGTAGTTGGCTGAGACTTTACGACTGCTGACCGATTGACTCAGAGTGACTCGACTAGCCCAGTGGGGAGAGCCTGGTAGTGGCGGCAGACCCATGACAGAAGAGCACCTGGTTGTGGAGGTAGACCTGCGGTACTCGATAAGAGGAATACCTCTGCAGGCTATGAGGGGGAGCGCCTGGTTTTGGCGGCAGACCCACGGTGGGGAGCGTTTCTCTGTGACGCGACAGACCCATGGTACTCGATAGGAGGAGTACCTCAGCAGTCCAAGGTTAGTGGGAAGCACGCTTGGTGTCACAACAGTCAAACTGTACTCGATGGAGCAGGAGTTCTTCAGCATCCAAGGTTTCGATAATGTGAAGAAAATCCTGGTTGAGCTGAGACAGTAACTTTTGTTCTTCCCTCATGATTGATATGGATTACATGATATCTTATGTATATTTATGGGCATATACCTAAGTGGGGTTATCTGTTTATTTCATAGTTTGTGGTTTATCCTTGTTAGATTTGGTGAGACCTTGAGGGTATCGAGGTACCTACTGAGTATTGTTATACTCACCCCTGCACAAGCTATGCCCGCACCTCGTTGTGTTGGATGTATATGTCAGACAACGCTGACTGAGGCTGAGAGTACTAGGAATGGAGGGTACCTGGAGGTGGACCTTACGATGAGTTGGTACACGAAGGAGACTGACGGACGTGGTGTGCTGATGAGGCTATCTGCACCTACCCTTCAGGTAGGAATCCCAGAGGATGACCAAACAGTTGTTTTTACTTTCTTCAGTTGTACTTTTACATAAAATGCCTTATACTTTACAGTTGGGATTGTATTTCCAGCCCCTTTTACTTTTCAACACTCTTTTGTTATATATTTTACCTAGTGTTTTGTATCCAGTTGTGTGCTCTATTGTGTGCGTTTGTAGGTTATAAATGCAATGCCTTCCTAGTTTTAGGTAACTATGCCTTTGGTTCTAGTCACCAGCCTCTGGCCTATAAAAGGTGGGCTTTGGGTTGTCATGACATGGGCCCCAGGGGAGGAGTGGTGACAATTATTTTCAAAAATTGTTATTTATTTTTTTATTAATTTTTTTTCAAGGAAATTTTATTTTCCTCAAGAAATGTTCTATGTGATATTTAAAAATAATTATTCATATATAAAAATATAATTTTATGTATCTTATGCTTTTTGGGGTTATAAATCCAATATACCATTATTATTCTTTAAATGAATTGTTTATCCTAACTTGATTCTTATGAAACCCCTTTCCCTTCAATGGGCCATACCACAATAAAATTATTATTAATCGCATATTTATTTCCACAAGTTATGATGAGATGAAATGATGAAATGATTATGAATCAGGTATCTTTTCTATAGGTTGTTATATGATTCAATTTTTATGTAAACCATTTCATTTCATGGGTTATGATCTGATTAATGTTTTATGATCTTATGGAACACATATTTGATATTTTTGTTACGTGACATGTATGAAAGAAATACCCCTATGATACATTAGGTAAATATGGATAAATAAATAGTAAATATGTTATTAATGAACCTTATTAAATGTTCAAGTTGTTATGAATAAGCCTAATTTCATTTTCACAATGTTATTCTTGAACATTATTTCATGTTCACAATGTTATACATAAACCTGATTACATGTTCACACTGTTATATGTGGACCAATATTTCATGTACATAACATTTTGCGTGTACTTGGTTTCATGCACATAAGATTATGTGAGGGCATGATTTCAATTTCTCAACTTAATGAGTGAACATATACCTATTTATATAGTTCACAGTTTTATAATCTAACATTTATGTCACCAACCTATGTCTTATGCCAATGTTGTGTTCTCATGGAAAATGTACTTTGATTCCATTATGATTAATGTCTTATGAAAATCCAATATTTATACCATGATTGAATATTGGGATCTTTTATCTGAAGGGTATGTTTTTCAAATATTATGATTATGTTCTCATACATATCACATCATGCAATTCTTATTTATATTACTTTTTTACCCTTACAGGGAATATAAGCTATCTAGTTATTTCGTTTACATTTCCCTAGGTAATGAGGAATGGTTTTATATAGGGTATCTATGTGAAGATTACTAATGGGTATGATCTTTGTGGGATATGTTTAAGATATGTCACCAAATATGATGATCGTGTATCTAGTCTCCGAATACACTGAACTATTATAGTCCTCTAGAATATGTATGTGTAATGAATTGAATATTAATATTAAAATATGTAATAAATATGTATGAGAATCCTGGGTCATTATAAACACTATGAAAATTCATACATATGATTTATATGCAAAAAATGGTTGACAAAAATTTCATAATAGTTCTTAATTGTTATGATAAATACACATGAATTACTTTACTAATTAATTTATTAACTAATTACCTTTCATCGTAATGACCATTTCAATCTTCTGTGAGATAAAAATCAATGAAGAATAATTGTTCAATAAATTGGTGAAACTATAATCAAATATTTATAAAAATAAATTAATTTTTATTTTAAAAATCATTAAATAAATTATTAAAATTTCAAACACAATAGGTTAAAATCAATAAAATAAATTTGTAATGGTGAAATTTTCAATTTAATTTAATTTAATTCTATCATAAATTGAGAGACTTCAAGACATGTAATATCCAGCTACACATAGTGTACATTAATTTTCATGTATCTAGTAGACACTCCTCAGTCTTCAGCACGTACCTCGATTGAACCACACAAACTTTTCATGTCATCTACACTGTGTGTGTCTGCTTACCGTGCGCCCGAAATAAACACATGGTATTTGGTGTGTATCACTATGGGAATACAGGATGTGTACAAGACATATACATTCCATGTTATCTATATTTCATGAGCCTTAGTAACACACCAATGGACATGGTGTGTTCTCAAACAAGAAACTAAAGGGTGTGTATGATCCAACTATGCATCATTAATCTCTTATACCATGTGTCTTCTTTTCTATTTGTATGCATGAATTGATGAACTACATGTTGTGTACACCAGATACATATCATGCATATCATTAATACTACAATTTTTCATTCTAACATGGATTTATTGTATATAATGAACCCATAGATTTCGAAAATTTCACCGCTAACCCATGTAGACTTCATAGTGAGTATGACAGCTACATGCCATGTAATCTGATGACCCAAGTGCAAGGTTGGCTTAATTTACACATGTTGTGAAATAAATGCACCATGTGTAGTTAACTACTTAGCATGTTGTGTTTCCCATGACAAAACCAGGTGTAGTTCATGTGGGTAAATGACATTTACTCTGGCTACACGTTGTGTAACCCAGTTTTGTCAGCCTAAAATTTGGCACTACCCGACGGAATATCGAATTTTTATTCATAATTGAATAGACCATTAATAAAATAAAACAATGAATGAACATGATTAATATGATCATAAATTTTTAATTCAAATAGGATTAAAGACTAAATAATATGAAATGAAAAGTTCAACCACCATTGTGTATATAGATCAATAATCAAATAAATAATCATAAATTTATAATGTTACCATTATAATTAAAATTGTAGGCTCTAAATGCAGTTGAACCACCTTTTGGGTGTTATATTAAAATATATTTTCACATAAATGTTTCTCGAAACCCAGAGAGAGGATATTTCAATTTTAATTTATAATTAACTCATTTAGATTGAAAGAAATGAATACCATATTTGAAGATATTTATTCATTGATGACGTTGATCTTTCAAAAAAATTAGATTACATTAATTGTGCTATATGGACTTATGTTCAGAATCCCTCTAGTTGTGATCCACACGTGCTCCATTAATCACCATAAAATGCTGATTGATTTCCAAGTGCTAGTGTGGGTAATCAATACCCTTTAATTATTCGTATTGATTGATCAATATCCTTCTGGAATGAAGTATTTATTCTAGTTCTTGAGAGGAAAAGTAGCAGAATTAGAGAAAGATATAGACCGATGGAGAGAGATAGATAGAGGAGTCTATTGTGTGTAATAATTCTTTATAATAAAATATTTATTAACCCTTCAAAATAGATATAATAATGAACTTATATATCTATGTTTTATGTTCAAATATTTTTTTTGAATGTGTACTATTGGATAATATAATAATCATTAAAAAACCCCATGAAAAATAATAATAAAAAATTATTATTATTTTATGGAATGTGTTATCTCTCACAACGAAAAATATTATTTTCAATCGCATAAATAAATAATCTTCACCACACACAGTCTCGATCCATTCAAACTCATCAATATTAATTTAATAACCAAATATATAAATATTTATTTAATTGAATAAAATATTTTAATCAAATTATGGTGGATAAATATTTATTTCATTTATGTGAATTATGGAATGTGAATAAAATTATTCTCATGTCATGAGAAAAATATTTATGACATTAACAAAATTAATATATAATTTAATCGAGATCAACCGAACTACATAGTGGGTGACACTCTTGGATTCATTGTTATTTTCGATAGATGGACTTGCTTATAGTCAAATGTTTCTTTCTAGAAATGGGTAAAGGTACCACAGAGAAAAAAAAATAATGTCCCAATTATGAAAAATGCATAAAAATTCTCATTTTGTAATATAATACCTTTATCATAATACATCGTTAATAAGGTCAAACATCTATGTCATCAAACTATATGCTCAATATTTATTTCTTTGACATTCTAAAATAAACACATTATTATTCCATGGACATGGAATTTAGGGAGAAATTTATATTCTAATGAATAGGTGGAGATATTAGCTTCCATAGAGATGGAAGACATAAATTATTCCCTGAATTATCATTTATTAAAATGTCATTATTGATGTAATCAATATACCCAACCTCCCTCCAACATATGAAATTTTCGTTTCCTTCAGTTTATCTAAGTTCATGATTCATGACATGCATCAATGATAATCATAATGTATAAGGACCATTGGATATGCTCGTTGATAGGAACATCTGATGACACAAAACATATAGAATTCCTACTAGTGGTTCTATTATCATAATCACCGATCAAGTTGATTACCACATGTGAGAATCATGAGAAGAAGTCTCATCCATTTATAAATACCTGCACCAGAAATTATATTTACTATTTTTATGATCATATTATATTATCTGAACACAAAACTATGTCTGATAATATCATCATAAAATATCATGTATCACATTATAGTGGGTACTTACTATGACCTTATTTATAAAAATGATATTCTATGAAGTTATTACAATAGGTCATGTGGAACTATGAAAAATGTGTAATAACATGTTTTGTTAATATTAAACACATTGAATATAAATGTAATAAATTTATAAACTACTAGTACTAGGAAACTAAATTCATCATTATTTGTATCAGTGAACTCCACAATTTGTTTATGATGGTGGCCACCAATTCCCTATTTATTTAAAAAAATTAACATCAATAAAAAATAATAACAATAATAATAAATAAAGTAATAAAAAAATTTATAATTTAATTTATAAGGTATCCCTAAAAAAATAATGGGATATAATTATCAATATAAAAATAACATGGCCGACATGGCCGACCTGATCAACCTGAGTCTCTCTCAAAGGATACCCCTTTGACTCAGAAACTAGAGACTAACTCTACCAAAATCACTAAAGACTCCCCAGAGCAGGTGCTGTGTTCCAATAAAATGCATACCACCTCCAAGGTGCCATGCTTAAATGATCGAACAGTGGTAGTGGGCCCCATGGACACTATGACTATCTCCACCAGCACCTCTGATATTCTCACACCTGAATCACCTCCAAAAGATTGCCCAATGACCCTGCATGGGTCCACAATCTCTTTGGAGAAAAATCAGGATGATGTTTTTAAAAATGAATCTAATATCTCTACTTCTTCTTCCAAGAATCAATAGGGAAAACAATCCAGCCTAATATCCTCTCAGGGACCCAGAAGGTCAACAAGGAAAAAGGGCTCAAATGGATCAAAAAAAGGGAGTTCTAACTCCAAACGTAGGTTCAAATGAATTGTTTATTTTGGAATTGTCAGGGTATAGCAAACTCTGACACTTTTATTGTGTTTAAGAGAATTATCTTGACCCATAAACAAAAATTATTTGCTATTGATGAGCCAAAAACTAATTTTTCTTCTAATTGTTTACAGTTGTTCTCTTTTGGTTACAATTTCCTTGGTGCGTGCGAGGAAGGATCTTCTACTGAAACTCTCTGGATTTTCTATCACTCTTCTTTGTAGTCTATTAATATTGTTAAAACCTATAACCAACTATTTACTTGTGAATTTTCCTCTGATGGTATTCATACTTTCTGCACGATGATATATGCTAAGAATAGATATCAAGTGAGAAGATCCCTTTGGAATGACCTCTTTACCCTATCTAGATCTATTCAGGATTCATGGCTTGTGCTTGGTGATTTCAATGCCATTCTTCTTCAGAGTGAAAATATTGGACCGGAAAACTCTCCCATCTCAACTAGAGAATTTAAGGCCTCCATTGAGGACTGTGACCTTATTGAAATCAATAACACTGGTGCTAAGTATACTTGGTATAGAAAATGCCTCAATAGGGTAGTGGCTAGTAAACTCGACAGAGCTTTTACTAATGTTGTTGCCCTTGATAAATGGCACTCTATTTCTAGTATCACCTTACCCAGGATCAACTATGACCATCAACCCATTCTTTTCAACCACGTCGCCATAGGAATAAAATCTCCTCTCCCTTTTAAACTTAACAATGCTTGGGCTGTGGACGCAGAATGTTCTACCACAATAAAGACTTTTTGGGATGGCATGCGATGAAAAAATGATTCTTTTGCTTGCATTTATAAATTAAAACTTCTAAAGCAGCATCTCAAGGTTTGGAGATTTTCTAAAACTAAAAAACTTGATGAAGAAGTATCCACTTTGGAGAATGACCTCATTCGCATTCAATGCTCCAATACTTGCTCTGATTTCTCTCTTGATCCTCAACCCGAAATCACTATTTCTTTGAAGCTTAACTCTCTTTTGAAGCTCAAATACAACATGCGAAAACAAATCTTTAAAGCCAAATGGCTCTCAGACGGTGATAGAAAAACTAAATTTTACAACTCCCTCCAAAGAATCAGGAAAACCTGTAAGACTTTTTCATTTCTTCAAGTTGATGATATTTTTCTTAACACCGAGGATGTCATTTCTAGCCATGTGGTGGATTACTTTTATAATTTGTTCAATGGTCTAGAGGCTGGCAAGAATCTTCTCCATGAAATCATCCCTAATATGGACATTGCTGAGGATAATGATCACCTTTGAAGCATACCTATGGATCATGAAATTAAGGAAACTGTGTTTAGTCTCAAACCTAATAGTGCCCCGGGACCTGATGGTTTCAACAACAGTTTTTTCCAACATTATTGGGATCTCATTTAGGTGGATGTTTGTAATCTGGTTAAATCATTCTTCTCCAATAGTGTTCTTCCTCATGGGATAAATGCTAAATTTATTACTCTTATTCCTAAAGTGGACAATGCCGCTGAGATCCACCTTTTTCAGCCTATTTCTCTCATTAACACCCTCTATAAAATTATCACCAAACTTCTTGCTAACAGACTCACCTCTACTTCTAAAAAAATTGTTTCATGGAACCAATTTTTCTTTATCAAAGGAAGAAAAATTCAATATTGTATTTTCCTTGCCTCGGAATGCACGAATCTGCTGAATAAGGTTACTAGAGGAGGTAGTGTGGCCATTAAATTAGACATTATGAAAGCTTTTGACACCATGGATTGGGGTTTTATTTTAAAGGTGCTCAAAGGATTTGGGTTCAATGATACTTTTACTGCCATGATCCGCACCTTACTTAATTCAGCTTCCATTTCTATTCTTGTCAATGGGACCCCGAAAGGCTTCTTTAAATGCACCAAGGGAGTTAGGAAAGGTGATCCTCTTTCTGCCATCCTTTTTTTATTGCTGAAGACTATCTAAGTAGAATTCTTACGAGCCTTGCGAATCAAAACAAGATTAATCCCATTCGGGATTCTGGAAATTTAAATGTTCCTACCCATATTTTATATGCTGATGATATTATTTTATTTTTAATGGGTGATAAAAGGAACATCAAAAACCTCAAAAGAGCCTTGTCTCATTATGAAGACATTTCGGGTCAAGCAATAAGTTGGAACAAATCCTTTGTTTTCTTTGGGAAGAACTTTTCCCCCACTAGTAAAAGTCACATCATTAATTATTTAGGAATCAAAGAAGGCTTTTTTCCTTTCACATACCTGGGTGTTCCCATCTTTTGGGGAAGACCAAAATCCAACTATTTTCACAATATTTTTGATCAAATTACCAATAAACTTTCAGCTTGGAAGGGTAAATCTCTCTCTATGGCTGGCAGAATTTGTCTTGTTAAATCTATGGTGGTATCCAAGATGGTTTACTCGATGATAGTTTACAATTTTCCTGCCAGCATTCTCAAGAAAATCAATGCCAATATTAAAAAAAAAATTTGGTCTGGTTGTTTGATTGAAAGAAAACTTGTCACCATTCCATGGGTCACTTGCTGCAAATCTTTGGACAAGGGTGGTCTTGGTATTAAGAACATTAAACTTTTCAATGAATCTCTTCAAGTGAAGATGACTTGGAATCTGATTCATGACAACTCTGATTCTCTGGACTTCCTAAAGAAAAGATTTGTTACCAAGTGTCGAAATGGAAATTTTAGTCATATCACCTCCTCTATATGGCCCTCCATTAGAAATTCTTTTCTTAATATCATGAATAAATCTAGATGGACAGTTAGTGAAAATTACTCTTTAAATTTCTGGATGGACAACTTGACTGGTGTCCCCTTAATCTCGATTTTGACGTCCACCACTTCTTCTGGCAACACTACCTCCACTATCAAGGATGTTGCTAACTCCCAAAACATCTCCCTTCTGAATCACATTAGTCAAATCGTTGAAAACAATCCTTTTTCTAACAAGGATTATTTCCTCATTTGTGAACCTACTTTTAATGGAGTCCTTGACTCTAAAAGTTTCTACAAAAAAAAATTCAACAATTCAATTTCTAATTTTGTTTGGTTGAAAGCCTTTAGTAAACCTTGGATCAAGCCCTCGATATTTACTCTTATTTGGCGTGTTTCCCATAATAGTGTCCCCACCGATGTGTGCCTTCAATCCTTTGGGATTCCACTTTGCTCTAGATGTCATATGTGCAATCAACATCACAAGGATGCTAACCATTTGTTCTTGTCTTGTGTTACAGCTGCAGCTCTTTGGAATTTCACTTTTGACATTTTTGGTTGCAGATTGTATATTCCCGCTACTATCAACTCCCAATTGAAGCTCTGTGTTAATCGGGACTCTTCGAAGCGAATCAAGAATCTTTTTTTGACTATAGTGGTGGAACTCCTACATGTGAGCTGGTATGACAGAAATAACATCATTCAAAATAATTTCTCTTTCAGTCTCAATGCAGGTAAAACGCATATTCTCATTGCCATCAAGGATGCTACTTCTCTTCAGAAAGATCATTGTGACAACTCTGTTGGAGATTTTGAGATTCTTGTCGTCTTTGGATTGCGGGATCTTATAGACAACCTCGACGCACCTTTGAGGTCTTCTGGAAAGATCCACTATTAGGATGGATCAAAGTGAATGTCGATGACGCCTCTAGAGGAAATAAGGGTCCGGAAGGTTGTGGTGCCATTTTTAGAGACTCCCTTCGCAGATGGCTTGGATGCTTCTTCAGTGGATGTGGCACGACCTCATCTTTGGAAGTAGAAATGATGGGTGTAATTAATGCGGTGGACTTTTCCAAACAAAAGGGTTGGAACAACTATGGATTGAATGTGATTCAACCACTATTGTTCAAGCTATTTGGAAGGGGTGGTGAACCTTGCATGGCCGCTTTCCTCTCAATGAATTAAATTCCTTGCTTTGCTCATGGACCTCGATTACATTTCCACACATGTGTTCTGTGAAGCGAACATGGTTGCTGATAGTCTTTCCAACAAGGGGGTCAATCAGGATGTTACTTCGCTTGATGAGTTGCCTGATGTTTCGCTCCCCTTTTATGATAAGGATTGTAATAAAATTTTGCCTTTAAGACTTTTGTAACTCCTTTTTTTGAGAAATAAACAGTCCATTGGTCTTGGAACGAGGCTCCACCTCTAAAAAAATACTATCGTTTTGATCTATTGTATCATTTATTGTATTTTATTCATGGTATTTGGTTTTTTATTACAATCTCTATATTCAAAATTTGTTTTTTATTAATATATAACCATATAGATTGTAAAAAAAATTAATGGTCAAATTTTTACATGTACAAAAAGACCACACATCATTCAAATGTGATATGTTGCTGGAATGAAAAAATATAGGTTCATTATATTTAAAAGTCAATAAAAATGTTCTTCAATGTTTCAAAACATATCAAATGACCTCATATTTTTAGTAAATAACATGTTAATTACCTATGTTTACTTTTTACATGTTGGCATAGATCTCATTTAAATTTTCCATGAAATCATCTCATAAGTATAATAAGTATATCTTTAAGGAATTAAAAGCTAAAGAAATGTTTTTTAAAGGGTCAAAACATATCAAATAATATAAAATTATCCAGAAATAATAAGAAATAATTTTTTGAATAATTATTTACATGTTATAATATATATCATTTAAATATGACACATGATGAGCTAAAAAATCATTTTTATAAAATGAAATGTTTTTAAATACCTATTTCAAATGTTCACGACCTCACTAACAACCATATATTATCATAAAATCCCATGGAATTTAATTTCACATAATGTTTTGATATGTTGGAATATACCTAATGAAAATTTTACACTTTTATCTTGTGATGACAAATATTGTGTTTTTTATTTAGAATTCGAAAAATGTGCATCAAAGTGTAAAAAATTAACTAATAATCAAATCACATGAAAATGTTTTCCAAAAAAATCTGAATTTTATAAATTTACATTTCATCAATCCAATATGTGGTCATATGAGAATAATTAAAATTTTTCTTAAAAGTTTCAAATGCTAATAAAATACATGCTTAAATGTGTAAAAACATAATAAATGACATTAAGTGATGGTGGAATCATAATAAAATGTCCACAATTTAATTAATAACATATAGGAATAGAAATCTTGTCATTTCACTATACTGGGTGGTAATAATAATTAAATTTTTTTATTATAAATTATTAAAAGTAATTTATACTATGCAAATCTATTAAAAAAGATGAATCTTAATAAAATCATGAGGAAACTAATACGGTCTATTTTTTTATAATAATAAATTTAATATATATTAATATATGTTTTGGTTTTATCAAAATGAAAGAATGATCAATTTTACTGATTAAAAAGTTAAAAAAATTCAAACTGAGGTCTAAATTAATTTATTTTTTGGGGAATTATTAGAAAATGATCATTTTCTAATTTTTACATGTATAAAATGACTTCACCTAAATTTTGTATAGTCTAAATGATTAATAAAATATTTTATTAGCTTTTAAAAAATTTAAAAATGTGTTTCAAATAGTCAAAACATGTCCAATGACCTCCTATAATTATTAAGTCATAAGAAATTCACCACTATTTGTTTTTTTAATATGAGGACAATGATTTCACATTCGTATAACTCAAATTTTATTTTCTATCATGTAGTAATATACCTCAAATAAATTTTACTCAAGAGTTTTTTTATTGACTTGATGTTATTTTTTATTGATTAAATAGTAAAAGACAATAGTTAAAGGGTTAAATCCTATAAATTGGCCATATATTGTGTTGAACGGACTATTATGGGGCCTCTAAGAAAATGGATTTTTGATACCCAAATAAATATTGTAATAGTGGACTCAAAATTGAATTATAAAGTAGATTGTTTTGGTTGAGTTATTATTTTGATTAGTGGGTTTTGAATAGGTAATAAATAATTGAATTTGATTTATTTTTTTCAATTGTTCAGGAAATGGTATAACCTATATTATACCACTCCTCACATATTATATAATAACTCTATTTACTTCCTCTCTTATTTATCTAGTAAAATGAATCCTCATATGATTACAGGATCCTAGTTGTTTAGGATTATTTATAGTGATAAAATAATCACTCCAATCTCATTTCTCATCTAGTATAGTAATCAGAAAACTCTAATCACTCATAGTTCATCACACAATTTATGATTGTAATAGCGAAGAAGCTTCAAGTGGATTATGTAGGAAAACCATTGATAAAGTATGTAGAGTTTAAGTGAATAGAATAAAATAAAATATACTTATATTAAATGTTGTCAAGAAATTCATAATAATTGATTTTTAATACAATTGATATTTAAGTTTTCAATTCATTAATGTGGGAATGTGGTATTTCCTTTTCATGACCACTAATGGTCTAATGAACCATCACATAATTTATTATAGCATAATAAAATAATAAAGATGTAAAATAGGTGCTCAACTCTACCACAATGAATAGTTACCCCTGTTATAATAGAATAACATGTGGAATTTGGTATTAATGTGCTGGGAAGTGGAGTAGAAACTTCGAGGGTGGAGTCAAAATACACTGATCATCAGAGTGGAAAGAGATTAACATGCATACTATTCTTGGATATGACTTTGGACAAGATGGAAATGATTATAGTTTTGAAATATAACTTTCAAATTCTCTGGTCATTCCATTGAGAAGCTTCAATGGATCAAGAGTATCACTAGGAATTGTAAACCTAAAATGGATATCAATATTTAATATTGGTGTGATCATAATAGTTCTATCCCTATAATGGTTGAGATAGGAACTATAGGACAATGTGATTGTTTATGAAGGAATATTTTCGTGATTTGGGTATAAATATTATATAATGGATATGATTGGAATATGGAGGTATGAATCATGTTATGGATTATACATGATAAAAAGTTCTCTTTAGGTGATGTTTAAATCGAAACTGTGGATTTAATTTACAGTAATAAGAATCACCATTGATATTATAATCTTGTTTGAATTTTAATGGAATTTATAGTAATGTGGATATATTTTCCATTTTGGAATGAATTTTTTTTCTAATTTATGTTGTGGAATCATTAACTCGGACCTGGTTTTGGACAACCCATGATTGGTGGATTAAGGTGTAATGAGGATAAGATTAATGGGCCTAATCTTTCACCTCGGATGATGTTCATGGGATTCAAGACCATCCTTAACAATCTTCCAATAAAATTTAATCCTTCAATTGGTCTGGAGTATTTTAATAATTAAGTTTTTCTATATAAAAATATTTCAAATCTATATACATATATCTTTTATATTTTTATAGTGTGGTATAATTATTTGATATGAACCATTATTGGGGAATGATGTCGGATACCTAGTTTTCACCCATCAACTAGATTAGAACTATAGTGTTGGGGAGTGAATAGGCCTCCTTTGATCTTGATCTATAGGGAAACAATATTTGAAAAGTAATATTATATAAGACTTAGATAAAAATTACTATATTTTCAAGGCCATATTATATAAAATTTTCTTAGAAAAACATGGGTAGTCATCAATAGTCCTTGAAACATCATTTTATTAATCTACACCTTTCACTATATTTATGTTAGAAATCATGTGATTGGGGTTTATACACAACTATAAATAATATACTATTCGTAAACATTTAGTTGAGATTAGCGGATATTTTAACCTTTTGTATTTATGTTCATTTCATGATGAGGGTTTAGGTGATGTGTTCTAATGAAAATTTCAATATGGTTCATGGGTGATGTACACAATTGGGTGTGGTATTGTTAAATAGCATATTATCATTTTTAGTGAATCAATGAATAGGGATAGAGGATGTGACTAATTGAGTTGATGTAGTCAAATGTGTCATACATTTGGAAAATAGAAGGTACAATAAATTGGGGATTATTACCATGGTTTGTTGATGATATGGGACTCACATCCGGTGAGTTATTCTTATAGTTAGTACACCCATGGACAATAGAGAGTATTCATGATGTAGCTCATCTTTTATATTGTGTTATCTTGAGAGAGGTAAGATAGGCGGTGTATCTATGCTATGAGTGGAAAGTCAAGATATTCCTTTTGGGTTATTGTATTTATTTTATGATGTTGGTAGGAATGTTTGGTAACATAGTCCCAATATGTGGAGTGATTGAAAAGTGGGTGTTAGGTTGAGAGACTCCTTTACGATAGTTGGTTTTTCTTCTTGTGGTCGGTAGGAGATGATATTTATAAAGGAATGGTAATAATATATGGATTTTGAGGTTTGTTGAAGGAATGAGATAATGAATTTCCAGGTATCCGGTTAAAGGAGGTTTCTTTCAGTATCTTGGAGACTGTTCTTGTTGATAGTTAAAGGGATGTAAGTGGGCAGTTGAACTGAACTACTGGTTAAGGTATATATAGTCATTTTAGTGAGAGTGAACTATTTATATAGTATGTTGAGGTTCTTCATTTGGTCAGTTCATATTTTTTCACATACTCTGAATGATGTGATAGTGCCTTCTTCATGCATTATATTGAGATTCTATGGTCCTTACTGTAATTTTTGTTTGTGTGAATTATATTTACCTATTATCTTTAATAGTGAAAATAATTTCCTATGTAAATTATCTCAAAATTATAATCAAAATGAAATAAACATTTATAAATAAAAATCAAATTCCTATCTATCAACTAATTAAATGTTTATTAGAATTGATACACTCCTTCCAATAATTGAATATTATTGATTATTATTTTTTAAAGCCATTTATCTTTTGATGTATATATTTTATTTAATAAATTAAAAATAAAAATTTAATGTCATCAAAAAAAATTATATTTGAAATTCACTATCTAAATTCAGAATAATTCAAAATTTTAATAAAACATTTAATAATAGAGTTTTAAGGAATTCAAAAAAATAAATCTATATTTTCAAAATGTAAAAAAATAAATCAATTACATGGTGGATAATATAAATTAAGGGGTAAATTATAATTTTAAACAACTTAAAATTTTGAAATTTTGGGCACTCGTAATTCTCAAATAATTGACCTATTTCCCTTCATTGAAATCATAAAAATCAACTTCTATAATAAAATTATATAGTCCATTAGTAAAAAAATTTAAAAAGTAAATTTTTTATAATTTATCAAAAATCTATCAAACACTATATCTAGTAAAAATTCAAACTATATGAACAAACTCAAAACATATAATCTTTAAAATAAATCTACGAGTGTGAACTTATTATATTGGTTTTAATTTTATTTAAAAAAATATAAGGGAAAATTTTAAGTTAATTTTTGTAAATAAAAAAAACTTTTAAGATCAATTGAGTTCAGATTAAAAAATTTTAAATAATAAATTTTCTATCTTGTTCAATTCTAATTTTGGATAGACATATTTATGGAAAATATCCTTTATATAGATTCACCGGGGTCATATATTTCCCTCTCGATGTGACCCACTTGGGATCTTGGGTTTCCTCATGCATCCTCTTTCCATGAATCCTCTAGTTTCATGATTTCCTCCTTACCTCTCGGTGGTGATAAGTTTTTTCCCTCAGTTTTCCATCAAGGATGTTGTTTTTCCCATCATTCTTAAAAATGGTTCATTATATGGTGGCTTCCAAAGGAAACATTAACCTAAATATAAGAATTCAAGCTCATTTGTTTCCCATTTCATGACCAGACCTCCACAATCCATGAATTTGGTCATTTAACCCCATGAGTATCTTATAACAACGTAGTAACCTTCCTAACACAGAACAATGATATTACCCATCAAGGTCAATTATCATACAAATGAATTTAACTTAAGGAGAAAACATGTTCATTAATTGTTATTTTTACTCAATCACTTTAACCCTATGAAAATTAATAGGCTCTTACTCATCAAAGAGATACTCCATGCCAGGAAGCCTAAAAATTAGAGTTCTAATGAATTTTGGCCGAAAAATAATTGTGCACTTAGTTGAAATAGGTAGTAAAATTTATTTTTTAATTATAACTTTTCCAATGGTGTTTATGCTTTCCCTAACATTAAATCAAAAAATCACCATTTTAGACCCCGAATATCACACCCAAGTTGTAACTCTACCCTTCAGGATGGATATTGGCTATCATACAATTTTTTATCAATTAATATTCTTGGGCCTTGAACTAGTCATATAACCCCATGGGTCACCTTTAATACATTGGTTTCCATTCAAATAAATCCTATTATATTACCCCAAATTGTTCTATATTAGAATAATGACTATCCAAATAAAGAAACAAATATTACTCCAATGTTCATTTTCATAATGCACACACACCATGTGAAACTTCCTAGGGGGGAAACCATTCTGATACATCATCAAGCCAAAAATTCATAACTATGGAGTGATAATTAGGGAATCTGCTAAAATAAAACATGAAAAATTTTAAAATGGGTTGTAAAATTTAGTGTTTTTACTCTCACATATTTTATAGTGTTACCTAACTCTTTATGGTCTATGTAATTTGGGCTTCCATCTCCTTAGAACCTAGTAATATTATCTTATCCATATGGTTTGTGGGTTTGATATGGTGTTAGGCCTCAGATTTGATTATTCCATGGTCATGGTTAATTAATATTAAAGAAAAATGAATATATTCTGGTGTTTGTAACATTCTATTACCAGATATCTTGTAATTTTGTGCACTGTTTTGACCATAAGTTTTTTGTTTCATGCCCGATATCATTTTCAGGGTATTTTAGAAAATTTAAAATCTTTTGGGGGATATGCATGATTAGAACAATTTTATGGAAAACCATGAGGGTCAATCCAGTAAACCATGAATTATTTCTAGGGGTTCTGGGTGGGGACACACAGTTTGTACAAATTTTGTGGTCTCCTCTCAAAATTTGTGCCTATGGAATGTCGGGATCACATGGTTGGGACATCATTTTTAATTCATGTTTTCAAACTGAACTCTCTTGTCTAGTCGCCTAGGAGTGATTTCATAATTGGTTCATGGTTTTTCTAACTGTGTTTACTAACCATGAGGAACAATCTAGAAGCCTAATAAGGGCACACAATTAGGTGAATAATTATCTCAAACCTTATGGCATAACCCATGAAACCCAAAGAATGGGTTTTTAATACCACAAAAATCATAATTAAACTCTCGAACCATCTCTCGTAAATTATAAACATCCCCTAATAAAAAAAATCTACCCATTTTCCTTTCGAGGCACTATTGGGATTATTTTTGCTTTTCAACCCATTTCCCCTAAGATTGATGTACTGGGGGATGTGATTGATCACTCTTGGGTTAGTGATTTCTATTTTAATTAGAATAATATGTTCTTATATTCTATCTTACATTTATATTAAAAAATATTCTTGTTTTTGGTGGTTATAATCTTTGATTTTATAGATTTTAATTCTTGGTATTCTGCTTCAATATTTCTCACCTTCAACACTTTGTTGGTGGTTTCCAGTTTGGGTGATTGAAAGAACGCGTGACTAAAAATAATTTTTTCTATAAGGATTTCCACTATACATGAAACCATGATTTTCTATCATTATTTGAAATTTATTTCAATTAATTTGCTGGAAAAAGTGCATTTTATGTTAGATTTCAAAAGTACTAGATTTTTGATATAATACAGTTTACAAAATAATTGATAAATTGGGTGGATTTTGAGAAATATGTTTTGAAATGTTAATTTGTTTGAAAAAATGATTTTATGTTGATCTTAAAAAAATGCATTTAAATGAAATATGATTTTTGAAACCCTGAATGTGAAAAAATACTATGATTTTATTGTAAAATTAATATGCCAGGTTGAAACCTGAATTGAGAATTTAAAATATGTATTGATTTAAAATTAACAAATTTCCCATGATTTATTGATTGATTGTTTGAATACACATGTAAGAATGGATAATAATCATGTGATTAAGAAAATAATACTATGGATATATCTTCCAATAAATGTATTGAAGATTACAACTCTAACTAAAAAATTGGCATGATTTCCCCGATGGGGTGTCAATTGATTATCCTGATGGCCCAAGTCATTGGGACATGTGAACACACTTTTATCCATGATGATGGAATATGATGTGAAATAATCAAATATATATAATCTAAATATCCTTGGTTATGATAAACATGTTTCTAGGATTTTACTTGATTATTACATTCTAATGTTTAAATAACTATTTTATTCACACCCTTATTTTTTTATTAAAATATTAATTTAATCCTATTTTGATATACGTTGAATATATATTTTCTAAAATAATAATTTTTATTGAAAATATGAAATGATTATCCAAGCCTTATTTTTATTTTAATTTAATAATAAAAGTTTTGTTTCTATTGTTAGAGATTATAAAACATTTAGTTTAACCTACTAATATTTTTAGCTCAAACAATACATATTTCAATGGGAATTTATAGATTATGTTATAGAATGTCAAAAAATATATAATGTGCCACATATAGGTGGATAAAGTTCATGACCATGGTACCTTTGGTAATGGCTACAACCCCTAGGTATTTTATTAAGTATTTTTTCAGTTAAGTTTAATTTTTTTGGAATATTATGTAACATGAAACATAGAGTTTTAACGAATTGCATTTATTAATAATATTTCAAAATAATCGCCATAAACTAGACATTAAAATGGTGGTATGGATAAAAATAACAAAAATTTTAAAAGTAATAATAAATATTTTATTAAAATATAATATATTTTTAAATAATTACATGATTATTCATAATGTAATTATATTCCTAAAAAATTAAATTTTTCCTCAAAAATGAATATAATTTTTTTGTGAGTAGATAATAAAACTAATTTTTTACACTATTATAAAATTTATATATAAAAATGAAATTAATGTTTTAAATTGAAATGTAAAAAGTTTCTTAGTGTACTTTTTTTATAATTTTTTGAAAAAAATTAAAATTTCAATTTAGTTTGAAAATTAAATATTTTTGTGGAAAAATGAATTTCCATTAAAAGTATTTAATAAATTAAAATATGTTTTAAATTGGTTTTAAAGGTAATATTATTTTAATTACATTATAATTAGTCTAATTTAGTTTATTTTAATTAATATTATGTTCAATATTGATATGAAAACATTGCATAGAAAACGTTTTTTAGAAAACCAACATGTTAGCCCAACTAGGTTAAATACCCTTTGAGGAGGGGTGAATAAAGGTATGCCAGATTAAAAAATCCGCCCCTTCAGATATTGTTTCATAATTATAAAAAACACTCTTCTATCCCTTTCCCTTAGTAATGTATAAATATATATGAGATCATGCATGAGACACAGTGATTTTTACTTGGTTCCCCCTCACTGGGATACGTAGAAGGAGAATACAATGAAAATGTGTCGATGTACCAAATATACTAAGGCTCACTACCAAAACAAGGTTTTGGAAAGATCAATTCTATTCCCAAACTCACAAAATATACAAATTTTAGGGTTAGATCAATACCTTCCCAAGGGTCACTCCCTAAGTCTCTTTCTATGGCTCACTTTCAGTGGAAAGGATCACTTTCTCCCACTTTCCTCACTACTCTAGAATGGATTAGCCCATAGTTTATGGACATGTAGGTCCCTTCAATATCAATAAGTATTGTACCCTAATTTATATGTTGATTATCTATTGAAGTTACACTTTCATAAACTTTATTAAAACTAATTTACCACATATTTACTAGGCAATTCCTTTTCAACACTGTCATGATGCTCACTGCCTTTGCAAAGCACTTTCGAGATGTTCACTGCCTTCTCAAAGCTCCCTTGTTTTGAAAAGATCACTTAGCCTTCATTAAGCTATGAAATTTAAGTTTTATTTTTATAGACATTAAAAACTCCATTACATTCACGACGCTCACACTTTTAGGTTTGAATTTATATCATTCGTGAATCACCTTTTTTGTAAACATTTTTGTAGGAATTACCTTCATGAACAACCATCGTGAATCCAGATCCTTATAATCTTCGTTAAGTATAAATAAATTTATTAAAGGGGAAGAGGAATATTTATAAGAGTTTAAATTGATTCTATATTCTTCCATCCATGTCATCGCCATTTCATGATGCTTCCCAATTTAATTTGTGATTCTCCATATATTCGCAAAGCAGCAGGGAAATGTCCCATTCATAATGCTTATCGTAGTCGTAGAGATTACCGTCAATACATTCATGAAATGAGATTCATGAATAAATTCATTGAAAAATTCTTGAATTTACCATGTTTTTATGATAAAATCATGGAAGCCCAACTTTTGAAATGATCAAAACATCCTCCAAATTTTTAGCCACACAAATTTGGTAAAAATTGGGAAACGACACTACCATACATTTGAAATTTTCTATATCACCTTTGGGGCACCCAGTCCTTTGTCATGGATCTTTGTGAAAATTACTAATAAAAATTATCTCTTTAGATCCACAACATACCTTGGAAACTAACTTTTTAAACAAATACTATCACCTCAAAAACACTATAATAATACCTTAAGGGATTTTTCCCAACACATTTTTTCATCACGTCTATGAGGTTTGCTTTAAAATAAATTATTAAAAAAAATTAATTTAATTTCCCTATATAAATTGAATAGTTAGAATTAAAATTATTTATAATATATAATATTTCTAGCTATAATTTTTTCATAATGAATTTTAAAAATAATAAAAATTAAATATAGCTATTACGGTTAAAACAATGTCTTGCGCGATACATGGACACGTGTAAAAATTAATATTAAAAAATATTGGATAACTAATTAATATTTTTTATTTTTTATTCATAATTATTAGGCCAAAATTATCTATGAATTATTATATTATTTTTTTACTGAAGGATAAATTTCCTATGTAAATAAAAAGAGACTAGTTAAGTGGTGAAAAGTAAAATTTTAAAAGTGGGTAAACATAGAGTCTAAGAAAGTAACATGATTAAAATATGTTTATTTTATATATTGGAGGAATGTATTTACCATAAAATCACCCAAATACATAACTTTTAAATTTTTGAAGAACCTATCTTGAGAGTGACATCCCATTATTGAATGATTTTGGGTATTTAAAAAAATACCACCCCTACTTAATTTTAAAAAGGAACCACCTCCCTTCACATATTGACTCAAAATAAGAAATTTATCTCAAAAAAACCACAAAAAACTATGTCCCCAAAATTGATATAAAAATTCTAGTGTTTTTGGAATTACTAAATTCTGTCCCTTGTGTCTTTAATAAGAGATCCAAAGGAGGTTTCTCTAAGAAAAGGAAATTGTCTTCACCAACCACTTTCATTTAAAATATCTTCTTAAAACTTTCATTCATTTTTAATAATTAAAATATTTGAAAATTTTATATATGATATAAAAATAATGTATTATGTTTATTTAATAACCTATATGAATATCTATTTTCATCAAATTGGAAATGAAATCGTCGATGATGTGTATAGAAGACTACTCCTTCATGACCGGATGTTATATATTATTCCATCACCTCATCTCATGGAAGGATATAATGATTGATTTAAATTATTTATATGATATTTATGCAATTATTATACTTCTAGAATTATAATATCATGTATACCTTCTATCCTTCAAATCCTTAGGTAAACCACAATGTCGCTCATTAGTATGTGTGGACAACCTCCTCTATGAAGTGGTGTGATATGTTTTCATTTTATTTTGATACAAATGGTAATAATTCTATATATTATTAATATATATAATATATTTGATATTAAAATTAATTTTGGAAATTTGATTTGTTATTTTACTCAATTTTGATCCATCCATGAAAAAATGGAATCCTCATGCATGCGTACGTACGACCCAACATCTCCATGAATGGTGTAATTTATTTTTCTATTACAAACTATTATGGATAAATATATATATATAATGAATAAATATTATACTTATATTAGTATAAAAATAATGGATATGATGTTACCATAATCAATGTAAAAGGACCTAAACTACCGAATTGAAAAATATATGAAAAAAACATAGTTGTAATCATAAAAATTAATTTTAATAATGAATTATTAATAAACGAGTAATAATATTCTATGAGTATGTAATATATGATGTGATAATTATAAAAAAGGTTTTTAATATTTTTATAATAATATATTATTTATTATATTTGATTCTTGAATGCGTACAACTAATTGTGAGACTTTAGGTAAGGGATTTTAATCTAACTTTTATTTTTGTGGGACACAATCCAAATTCACCACTTGTTTAATTTATATGGTGTATATAATTACCCAAAATGTATTTTTTATTCATCATATAATAATTATGGGGATTTAAATTTCCTTCTATGTTTCATTATTTCATTTTACTTATGATTCCAATGTTACCAAAGTACAAACTGTTTTATGTTATAATGTCATTGTTTATCAAGATTGTTTACGATTATTCTTCCAATGATAAAATATTTTGATCTAAATCTCAAGAAAAAAATGAATTTTATTCTCCTATTTTTTATATCTTTAGAATACATGTTTTATTTTAATTTTCCTTTCCTAATAAAAATAGACTAAAATAATGTTTTAAGGAAAATCAACATAATTTCTCTTTTCAGTCGAAAAACATTTCCCTTTTATTTGAATATTTGATAAAAATGTTTTCAAAAATTTTATTAGTATTATACTATGATTATTAAAAGAAGTTTTGCCCATGTTTTATATTTAAAAAATTTATTAAAATTTAGTACTATTTTCATTTTCATAATGAGTTACTTTTCACTTTTTAGAATTAATTCTAACGGAATAATCATTTTAACATATATGGAATGAATTTTATTTCCCGCCAACATGACCTCTAAATTATTTTAAAATTACTTTAATATTTTACAAATTTATTTTAAAAAATAATTAATTCCTTATTATTTTGGAAATTTTTAAATTTTAATGAACTATATTAAAAATGGAAAGGGTATTTTCCTAAATTAGTTCCAATGATCTTTTTAGGGAATTAATATTTATAAACAAAAACAACCTTTGGGGTTGCATATATTTTACTGGGGATATGATCCAATTATACCATCCTTATTATCCTTCTTAATGACTTATCATAATTATGAAGATATGTTTATGAAAACTATTTACTTTCCATGGGTTATTCTATGATGGGTTGGTGAAATGATTATGAAACCCATTTTTTTTCCACAGGCTATGTTATGATGAAATTTTTATGTACTCATTTCCATTTCCTGGGTTATAATATAAAGAATGTTTTATGATATTATGGAACACATCTTTATGAGTTTCATTATGTTAGGGGTGGACACATAATTATATATCCCCCAAATTTATTGGGTAACAATAGATAACTCATTAGAAAATATGTTATCCAAGAAAATGTTTTCATGATCATAAATTCATGGAAGTACCTATTTTTCATGTCCATAAGAGTAATTATTGACCATGTTTTCTTGTTCATAATTTTATTAATGGAACTATATTTCATTTCTATATGTTCATGCATGGACCGATATTTTATTTCCATATATTCATCTGTGGAATTTCATTTTAGGTCCATTATATTAAGTGTTGACCTGGTTTTCATGTCCACACTTTATGTAAGGGCCTAACATCACATACTTAAATTAATGAGTGAACATGAATCTATTTATACCTATTCAAAATGATAATATCTTATGTTTTTTCACATTCCAATATATATATATATATATATATATATATTGTTATCTTATAGATTATATTCTTTGATTCTACTATGAATCAAGATTATGAACTAGCGTGTTTTCTTCCCTGAATTAGTATTATGATTTATTTTTATTTAGAGTATAGTTTTAAATTGATACACTCATGTTATCATACCCTTGTTATCATTTTATTGCTTTTATATCACTGATACTGCCCATATTTATGCATAATGATAATTTGTTCTCATCTGTTTATATGTTTCTTTTCCCAAGGATATAAATAATGTGTTTAAGTTGTATTTGTATAAGAAGAGTATTATGAGAGAAGATATTTATGGGAGATATTGAAGATAATTAAATAAATAATAATTTTGTGTATGTGGTATCTAAAGACTATAATATGTTACAATCATCTAGAATGTATTAATAAGAAGCATTAAATATTCAAATAAAATTATAGATTACATATTTATGAAATTAGTAGGCTTTATATTTGGTATCAATGGACAAGATTATTTATTCATTTTATCTAGGATGTGAAATAAATTAGTGAGAACCCTAGGTATAAGTATTAGGATAATTCTAACTATATAAAAAGAACCTAGAATTTTGGTGAAGGATAGAACGAGTGGTCTCCAAGCTATTATATCCTTGTCTGGATACTACAGGTGGGTGGGGCTCTAGAACAATTAAACCAATGTTTAATTACTCCGAAAATAGTGCATTAGGATTTGAATCAATCATCACTTGGTGCTTGAAATTCGGGATTTTTTCATCCTTAGGTTGACACTCCCAGGGTTTTTTTTTGAAATTTATAAACTCTTTATAAACCAAAATTAGTGGCTCAAATATTGATGATGAATGTTATAGGTAATACTTTAAGGTATCATATATTAAAAATAGTGTTTTATGATGTAGAAATCTTATTAAATTATTTTTCATAGTTATGATTATTTTTTCTCCCTCAATGTATTTTAATTTTTTTCAATGGATATAACTAAAAGAAATAAATTGTTCAATGAATTTGATTTCCAATGCAATGATCGTCCTCATGTGTAACCAAATGGTTTGGAAGATGGGATGAAATATTTTGTGTCTATGCTCACTAAATTCCCTCAATATATAAAAGGTATCATGGGTCATAATGGACTTATGAATTCACTATGGATGGAGAAATATAACATTGAATATTTTATGTGATAGCATACACCCATATTCTATAGGAAATCTGATCCATTTCTTTCTGAGCAATGGTTCAATGTGATGGAATATATTTTTTCCATTCATCAGTACATTAACTATGAAATTTTTTTTCTAGATATTTATAATTTTGATGGTTAAGAAGATACATGGTCGAATCTTGTGAAGATTATGATTTAGGAGAATGAAATTAACTCCATAAAATGGGGTGATTTTAGCAGGATATTTTAAAGTAAGTAGTTCTATTTTATTTTCCTTAAAAAAATGGATATGTAATTTTATGAGATTAGTTATAAGGATGATGAATAGATTGGTACCATTGATAAATTTTTTGAAATATTTACAATTTCTACTTTTGAATAAATCATAATTCCTGAAATCTTAATTTGATCGAATCTTTCAATGTTTGAAACCAATTATTTTAATAGAATTAACTATAAGGGATATTTTAATCTATTAATAAATCATTTTATGTGGACTGTAATTGGAAATTGATATTTGAAACCAATATGATTTTGGTGATAAGAAATAGAATATGGAGCCTCAAGGTAGCTCCAATGTCATGTCCCATAAATGGAAGAAAAAATTTAAACCTCGTACTCACCAAAAATGTTTTAAGGAATACTTAATTAAATTCATGAAAGGAACAATAATATTTTTCAACTGTGGGAAACATGGACATAGAGAAAAAATACTATAAAAGTAATTTTAAGATTGTATTTAAAATATTTAATGAAGATAATGAAAAATAAAATAGACAACTGACACTTTTGTTACATAGATACAAGTATTTTTTAAATTATGTGTATCAATTCCATAATCAAAGAGATAATAAGGATAATAATATATAAAACCTCAAAAGAAAAAGAAAAAATAGAAATCATATGAAATGAAAACCAATGAAGTGAATCATGATAATATGGGAAAACTTATCCTCTTTTATAGAGTTGTGAATTATTTGTTGTATTTTTTATGAATGATCCACATATAAAGTTTTATTATTAATCACTTTTTAAAATTTTACATGATTATGAGCATTTATTATTCATCTATACATATATTATGGAATGATCAAATCACATATGATTATCTATCGGTTCATTGATGAAAACTAGATTCCAATGGAAATGATTTTTCTAATATAGGAGATTATTTTAGGAATAATGGGAGAATTATCTTTTGGAAGAATATTTTATTTTAGTTTTGAAAATGATTATGGTATATAATTTTGGTATGATACATTAAGAGTGACTAAAATTATTTCCATATGTTTTTTATATTTATAATTGAAGTAAGTGATATAATATTATTCCAATCCTTAGGATTCATACTTGGTCTGACATATTTGGATCATTAAGGTTAACTATTTATGGAATGAGTTTTGTTGAACATTGGGTGTTAATGATGACAATTTAGAACATATTTCTTTCTACGTATCCTTATTTGATAACATGTGTAAACCATTTTTGGTTTGGTAAATATATAGATATATGAATAATAACCTTCCATTCTTTTACGGCTCTTATGATCCATTGAATTTAATTTTTAGTGCTTATGGAATGAAAAAAATGATGAATATTCATTTCTTAGAGTTAGAGATAAAGCATAAATTGATCAATTCATATCCAAAGGATGATATTATTATTATGAAATGGAATAAAATAAAGAAAGTATATTTTCATGTTAATATTTATAAAATTTAAGAAAATGATCATGAATTTTTCCACTAATACCATCAATCTCTATGAATTTATGAGATTTTTCTCACATTATTGGTTTACATTTTGGTGGTCATTAACATTCTCATGATAATTTTATTTCTTTTGATCAATCATAGATGGAAATTAAATTTATTACATGTTTATATTTTCATGTCCCACTAATGTTCTCTTATTTGGGATAAAACTCATGTGTTATTATCGAAGACCCTTATATTTTTCATTACATATTTCCATAAGGAAGCTTAATTAATCCTTTATTAATATGTGGGCGTTTCACAAATGAATTTCCAAATTCTATACCATTTATTCCTGAGAAGAAGTTAATAATTAAAATGTAAATTGTTAATATTGGGTACAATGTAATAGCTAATGATTATATGAAATATTTTTTATAGACAAATTTATTTTCTTCGATAACATTCTTTACACGCAACACCACATTAAAACAAACCACATATCTTCTTAATATCTATACATGAACATTATAAAATAGTAATTAAAAATAGCGGTATGAATATTAGAATATATTTTTATAATTAATTAAAATGTTTATTTAAATAAAGATATTTAGAAATAAATAATTAATTTTTAGTAAAGTATTTATATACTACAAAAAATATATTTCTTCCATAAAAATGATTCTAAATATTCTTTGATAAAAAATAATAAATCTATTCCCTATTTTGAAAATTTATTTTTAAAATGAATTTCATTTATGAGGTGAAAATTTCATAATTTTATTAGGTTGATATATTTTGAATTTTTTAAAAGATTAATTTTACATTTAAAAATGAAAGAAAATTATTTTTATTAAAAACTATATATTCATTTAAGTATTTTAAAATATAAATTATATTTTAAAATAATGTTTTAAATGTATAATTATTTAAATTTTCATATTATTAATACAATTTTTTTAATTGAAATCAATTTCATTTTAAATTTTAAAATAAAAACATTGTATAGTGATGAAAAAATTTCTTTGGAAAATAACATTTTCATCTCCTCTACAGGTTATATTTTAATTTATATTATGCTACTTAGATGAAGGTAATTTTATAAAATAGACTGAAAATTTATAATTATAATAATTTAAATTATCTAATACGATCAAATTATTTTATTTTCATAAATAATAGTAAAACAACAAAAACTTATTAATTCAATTAAGGTTAAAATTGGGGTTTTAGTGTTAGATGCACATTTGTTAAAATTAATTTTCAACAAAAATATTATATTTATCTAATAAATAGAACTTAATATTTATAATTAATGTTAAAAACCATATTAAAAAGAATTTCTTATTTTTATTCATAAAGGTTAAAGTATATAGGTAAATAAAGTGACTAGTTACCATGGTGAGAACTAAAATTATAAAAGTTGGTAGAAATAGAAGCTAAGTGAATGAAAAGTGTAAAAAATTGTCTTTTTTTGTGATAGAGGTGTGTATAGATCATATAATCCATAAAATCCATTATTTATCATTTATTGAGGCACATTAGTAGACAATGAATTCTCATTATTTCATCAGTTTTGGGTAATTACAAAAATGTGACTCCTCTTAAATTATAAATGGGAACCTCCTCCCTTAACTTATTCACACCTCTTAAATAAATTTGTATCAAAAAATTCCTAAAAAAATCTTACCCAAAAATCATTTTCCATTTTATAGAGATGTTGGTCCTCCCAAAATAATAAACATTATATCCCTTTATAAAAGATTCAAAGGAGGTGTGTCTAAGTGATGATAATTGAATTAACTAATATCCTTCTATTCACTTAACCTATTACCACCATCATTCATGTATTAATAATTCCAATATGATAGAAAATATCTATCATATACTAATATTTTAATATTTTTATTGAATAATCTATATGCCTCACCTCTTCCATCATTTTTGAAACAAAACCATCGTTCATATTAATAGCGGACAACCACCCCAGGAAACAATTAATTATTTTTCCATCACCAACTATCACAGAAGGATATAATTACATATTTAACAAAAGTATATTGTATTTATGAAACTATTATACTTCTCACACTATAATATCACAAATACCTTCTTAACTTGTAATCTGATGGGAAACCAAAATGTCATTTGTGCGTACATGTCGACTACCACCTCCATGAAGCGACATGCTTTATTATTCATTTTACATTGACATGGATGGTAATTGGAATATATTTAATTAATAATAATATATATATTATGAAAATTATTATGGAATAATGAATTATTATTTTCAATTATTCCGTTAGATCCATGATAAAATACAAACATTGATGCACACTTACACCCTATCATCTCCATGAAAGGTGTAATTCATTTTTTCTAACTCTAAAATTTATGGATGACTCTAAATATGTATATAAATAGTAAATATGATATTTATTTTATGAATAAAATTCTAGATATGATGGATACATAAACAATTTCCAACGACTAAAATTACTAAACTAAATCATATATTGAAAACAATGCAGTTGTTACATAAAAATTGATTTTAAAAAAGAATTGTTAATAAATGGTGAAAGAGGTTATGATAATATCATATATGGTATGTTATATATGACTATTTTTACTTAATATAATTATAATAAATATGTATTTATTATATAATAGGTTTAAACATGTATGGTGAATGTTGAGACTTGAGGTATGGAATTTTAATATAACTTCTATTTCTATGAGACTCCTGAAATATTCACAAATTATTTTTTTATGTGTTATGTATACTTAAATTTAATGTATTTTTTAGGATTATTATGATTTTTTGGGGAATTGATATCCATATATGTTTCTTTTATTCATGTGTATTATGATACTATAGTTACCAATTTTGAGAGGGTTTTATATTACATTTCCAATGTTTAATGAAATTATTTAGGATTATGATTTTGATGATGAAATATTATGATATAATACTCAATAAAATCATGAATATTAATCATATATATACATTTGAGGAGAATACATGTTTTCATATCATTTTCATCACCTATTATAAAAATACACCAATAAAATGTTTTTAACTAAAATAGAATTTATTTCTCTCTACAGTGAAAAAAACATTCTCTTCTACGTGCATATACTCTAAAAATGTTATCAATTTTGTTAATCATTTATTATAAAATTTTAAAATTTTATCATTATCCATGTTAGTTTTTTTAAATGGTCCAAAATGAATCTACTTATCATTTTATGAATGAATTACATTTTTGTTTTTCTCACTAATGTGAAAGAAATTTTTATTTTAACAAGTACAGAATGAATAGTATTTACCACCTTCTTGGCCGATCAATTATTTTAATCTTCTATTAAAATTTTATAATATTAATTTAAAATAAAAATATATCATTAATATTTTGGATATTTAATTTTTTTTAGGAAATGTTTTTTATAATTGAAACAATATTTTCATGAAGGATTTTTTAATAATTTATTGTGGAATTACTATTTCAAAACAACAACAACCCTTACCATTTATTATATTATACTTGGTATATTATCCAATTATAAAACAGTTATTCCTTACATGTATGAATTATGATAATAATGAAGAGATAACTATGAAAATTTTTACTTTTTGATAGGTTATACTATAATGAATTGATGAGATGACTATAAAACCCATTTCATTTCTATATGTTATGATATAATGACACATTTATGATCCTGTTTACTAATAACATGTTACGACATGATACATGTTTTATGATCATGTGGCACATATCTATATGATTTTAATTATGTGATTATGGGGACAAAAATTATATATCATTAAAATTCATTAGTTAAATATGGTAAATCATGGGTAAATATGTTATGAGAGAACCTAATTTCATGTCCAAAATATCATGTGAGGATGTGGTATTCATATCAATAACATTATTATTGAACCATGTTATTATTTCAATATGTTAATGTGTGGATATGGATTTAATGTCCATTATTTCATATGTGGACCTAGAATTATTTTCAATATGATCATGCATAGACTTGGATTTCATGTTCAAAAAATTATATGTGGACTTTTTTTGCATGTTCATATGTTTAGGCGAGGTCCTAACTTTATGTCATTAACAAAATGAGTTAAACTATATCAATTTATACATCTTCATTATGTTATAAGAATATTTTTTCCATACGGATATGTATATGTTATTCTATCTTTTATTATGTTATTTAATTTTTTTATCATTTAATATTATTAAATAGAAATATTAATTCCATGACTCAAGATTATTATTCTTGTTTTTCAGGGTAGGATTTTTTAATGATAAGATCATTTTCGAATACCGTTATTCTCATAGGATGCCTATGTGATCATTAATAACTCCCTTGTTTACCATTACTAATCTTTTAAGCTCACTCTTTCATATATTTACTTTCCCAATGTTATAAATATTGGATTTAAGTAGGGATTGTCTAACAAGATTACTAGGTGGGTTGATCTTTATTAGAGATGATGAATATGAATCAAGAAATAATAAGCTTGTGTATATAGTCTAAAAATACAACAAAAAATAATGGTCAACATACATGTATTTTTTATAAGTAATGAATATTCATATAATTGGATATAATATTTAATTATTAAAAGACTAAGTCACTATAATAGAGGAAACTGGTGGAGCTGTGATCCACATTTTTGCACGGATATTCTGAGTTTAGTCTTGAGGGATGTCACATCATCTTTTCGATGATGTATTGCATTGGGATTTTTATTTGAAAACATACAGTACTATTTTCACCTTTATGAGAGTTTGGAATACTAATTATACTTTTTTTGAACCTAATTTGTTAAATATTTATTTTTAGTTCTATGTGTGATATTATTCACTCTATCTATTTAATGATTCCCTAGTGCTAATTGGGATCCCATGGGAATCGAGAATTCCCTTCCAGTTATGTTAGTAACAACTTGGGTATCGATGTACCTGGGTATTAGAGTTTTTTCAGGGTAAAGTATATCATATTAGGTCAATTATCTTTCCTTGATATCGGTATATATTTTAGGATTTTCTAGAATACAGGAGATTGAAAAATCAAGGATTGATATTTAGTTTCCAATCGAGTAAATAGCCTTCAATATCCATAGAGTACCATAATTCATCATGGTTTTTTAAAAACTCCTTTGATTATTGAATTGATATGTTCCCAAAATTCTTCCAATTTGAATATGAGTATTTTTAAATCCCCTAAATTTGAATTCTATATCAGGGAATTTATGTTCATAAATCACTTGAAAGGGTTGATGATATGAGTATCCTTGTGGATGTTTTTTTGATAACTCGTTATCTTCTATAGTATAATACCCCCTGAAGATGTCTGAACTGATTTCAAGATGGTGCTTCCAATGAACCATGGAAGGAAAACCCTTCTATTGATAAAGAACATGTTGATATAGTGGTGTACTTGGTGCAAGAATTTGTACTTCTAGACACACTATTTCCTATTTAGGTTGATGTGGTGGTACCTCTAAGGGATAAAATAAGATACCATTCTCATAATTGTTTTAGTAGAAACCATATTCATTCCATGGATGAAATTATCTTCACGAGGTACATAATGGGTTGAAAATGATTTAACATTTTTTAGTTCCCAGAAATTCCAAAATGAATAATGGTGAAATGTACTACCTTCAAGAATGGAGGAACTAGTAGGAAGTGGTTGGATTCAATGTTTAGAGTGAGAAAACATGAATAAATGTGTTTAAAGACATTAGATTTATTTTATAATAATTATTATCTCATGATTCAACGGTTCTGGGAATGTATTTAGAGTTTCTCAACCTCTAAAAACGAGATAGAACTGTGACTATGTATTCAATCTGATTTTATAAACATGTTCAAATTTCTCTAAAGGTAGTGAAAAATAAAAACTTAAAGGCCTGAAGGTTCAAAAAAGATATTTGATTTGATATATTATATCAGGTTTTAATACTAAGGATCAAATATTAGGTGGATGTTATAGATAGAGGGTTGAAGGATGATCTTGAGCTGTCTTGTATGTTAGGTTTAATGGGAGTTACTCCCACACCAAGTGGATGTTTTTTGATCTATTAAATGAAATGGGAAGTGCGACGAGTCCCATTGAGGATCATGATTACATGAATCCTAAATACCTCTTATAGTGTATTGTATATTCTCTTTGACTTTTTTTTAGTATGGAATGTTATTTCATCTGAAGAATGTTTCTATAGAGGAACCAAAGATATATGGATTACATAGTCACTCAGGACACCTATAGAAGCTCTTTCATGTATTTTCTAGACCACTTAGTGGTATAAGATCATCAACACCTAATGGTACTGAATTGAAAATAGTTGAACCAAGATCTAAGGGGTTCCAGCCATAGGAATTTGGAATGAATATTCTTCACATGCTATAATAGTCTCTAGAAGAATATTTTTAAAGTCCAGTGATATTTAGAGGCTATGTCACTATTGGTTCATATGTAGTGACTACATTATTTTATAAACGTGCATCTCATAAATTCATCTTGACTCGTGTGGTGAAACTCTTAAACCTTCATATGAAGATTATATCTTATGTGATTAACATTCTTAGAACAATTTTATTGAAGGGAGGTCAATTTCTTTGATACCATTCATCCATATTCTCCTTATCAGTCATCATGATCACCTATTTTTATATGTTCTTGAAAAAATCCATAAGATAGAATTACCATGATATATTGCTCTATTTCCTATAATTCTTGAAATGATTAATATATTTAATGGGTCTCCTTTACCACTCCCGATGGGATATTCCATGTTTTCTAATTATAATGGTTCTCAATATTGAGTAATTCTAGACCTACACTTTATGAGTTGGGTAAGGTGATATCAATGTTGTATTCGGATCTATAATAAGATTCATTTTGTGGAGATATTCCTCTAATGATATCCATGTACCCCAACATATTTCCATATGATATTTTTTCTTACCATCGGGAAGGGAGGTAGAGTTTTATATTGAAATGTTACATTGAACCTACACTATCTCTATTAATTCTTATCATATAGTTCCATACAATGTAAAATACTTAAGGACATAGTTGGATGATTTGTTGGAAAAAGGATTCATTCTCACTAGTGTGTATTCCTGGGTGGAGCCTATTATTTTTAGAAAAAATATTGAAGGGAAAAATCACTATTGTTTTTATTACCAAAATAATCAATTTTGTAAAGGTGAAGAACAAATTTTTTACCTCATATTGATGATTACTATATAATAGTTAAAAGGTTAGAAGTGGTTATTAATGATTGACTATTGGTCTGGTCTTCACTAGTTGAAAATCAATGAGCCTAACATCATTATGACCTCCTTCTAGAGTAGGTATGGAAACTATATGTTCCCTATAATGCCTTTTTTATCTTACCATTGATACTACAATTTTAATTTTACCAACGAAAAAGATATTCCCCAAGTATCTCAATTTGTTTTTTTTTGTTTTTTTGAATGATAACATAGTTTACTCTAATATATAGGATGACCATGTGCATAATTTTATTATAGTTTTGGAAATTTTTAGAGAACATCATATTTCTAAAAACCTATCAAAATGATATTTATACTACTTTAAAATGATGTTATTTGGAGATGTTTTCTTATAACATGCTATTCTAATTAATACTAAGTAGGTTAAGGATATTATAACAGTGTATCAACCATGTAATTTTTAAATTATTTAGATTTTATTGGGTTTAGTACTGTATTATTGCTGTTATTTCAAGGATTTATCAACATCACTCCCCCAATAACCTCTATCACTTGAAATGGAGTAATTTTCATATGGGATTAAAAATTATATAGTCCAGTCGATGTGTGTAACTTACTTTTGAATTATTCTTGTGAGTTTCATCTTACATCGGCTAAACAGGTTTATGTAGTCTTTTCTAAGACATCAGGATTGGGATGGGGCTATGTTCTCATGAAGGGTGTTCACATAACGACCTATAGTTCATGAAACAATATACTGTAATAGAAGAACTATCCTACTACTAACCATGAATTCATATCTATCATTCATGTTTTTAAGAGTTGTATATATTAAAATTTTTTCGAATAGTTTACCATTTATTTTGATAATAAAATCCTATGTTATATCTTCTCTAAAAAATATTTTAATATTTATAATTAGTGATAGTTTGAGTAAAAAAAATACAATGATTTCAACATTTCATTCACCCTCAGTATGGTGAATTCCATTTATAATTCCTAAAATAGGAATCATCCAACCCAATACATGAATAAATCATTACAAGAGTCGAATCTGATGAGGTTCTTTAAAATCGTTAATTTTGGTGTTTTCATGGATGATACCAAAGTTATTATCGAATGAATCCAGATGACATCCTCTATTTTAGATATAATTCTTCAAGAGTAGCAGATAAATGATGAGTTTTATGGAATTAATTATTCAGTTTATTGTGGGGACACTATTTATTAGTGGTTATTGTCTACGAGGGAATCATATGTTTCTCAAACTAGTATGTCCTACCATTTATTAAGATAAAAGTGGATATGAGGGATTTCTATAGTTCCCATTGAATCGAATACACAAACATCACAAGGATTCTCTATTACATGAAGTAATTATTCTGGTGGACATGTATGATATAAGACATTGCTAATTTTTATTCTCATTGTTATACTTACCAATAGTTCATGGTTAAGAACCAAAATCCATAGTGTTTTATCTTCCACCTTCCAATGAAAATTTTTATATTGGATGAGATATCAATGGATATAGGTATAAAATTTCCACATACCCCACATGGGAGGAATTTTATATGGTTGGTGCTAGTTTGGGTAAACAAATAATACCACTTCATCACCATTCATGATTCAAAAAATGTTGAGGGAATGGAATGTTTTTATGTATTTCAGATTGATGGATTTTAGAGTTCCATATTTTATATATTCTAATGGGGATCCCTATTTCACATACATTTTCTGGAGAGGCCTCTTTGATGAAATTTGATAACCTGTTTGTTTGAGCACAACATATCATCCATAGATGGATGACCATAAATATTGATCTATATAGATTCATAAATACATGAATATTACTCTCATTATCAATTATACTAGATAATAGGATAAAAATATGAAATTATTTATTATTATTATACAATAGTTACCGGTCTTCCATCAGGATGTAGTCCTTTGAGGTATTGTATGTCCACTCCTGAATATAATTGTTGTGTGGCATAGATATTTTTGGTAATTCTTTGGATGGGCCTAGATTTTTCCAATAGATGATGGTAAATATATAGTTTATTGATCAAAAAAATGGTGATGGAATAAATACCTTATAAATAAAATATTGATCATCATTGACTCACATTGGTGTTATCAATTGGCGACTTGGTGTATTTGAGTGATTATTCCTGGTTTGAGAATCCAATACTTGGAAAATAGTGAAAGGATTTGCTGATATATGTGGCACCATTTAAGGTTATTTAGTAGATTGTAATACTGGATTATATTTTTTATTCTTCACCCTGGTTGATGTCGATTCATAATTTTCTTCGTATTATAGCTAAAAAAGTATCTCTCTAACCCATAACATGACTTAAGTAGGGAGGACCATATTATGGAACTTAAATTGTCTCTGAATGGGATGCAAGTAAAGTTATTTATTATGAAATGAAGGTTCTTTTTTGGAAGTACATTCCATAGGTTTGGGTGTATTTTTGACATGGACTTGATTATCATGGAACACCAAAGCATGATTCAATAATGAAAAAGTAGTGCCCCAATCTCTTTATCATGGAGTCTTCTTGACCATAATTTTTGGGGTAGAAACCATTAATATGGGGATATTTTAACATCATGTATCCAGAATGATGGTATTTCTGAACCTTGTTTTACAATCCATTTTTATATCTTATTCTGATTCATTTTGAGGTACTTTTTTAAAAATTAATGTTTTATTGTTTTTCCCTGTCAACACATTGTTAGGGAAAACTGTGTAGGTCATCCTAGGAAACCGACGTCCATGTGTAGTGTTTCTATAATAGGGTACACCATTCATCCTAATCATGAAGTATTATCTAAATATTTTGGAATATTGAATTTGGGATCAGATGTTTGGGACATGGTTTTTCTAGTTTAGCAGTCCAACCATGCACCCTTGTCTAATGTCCTTAGAGGGAGTGCATTTTTTTATAAGGTTTTTTAAACTATGCGGCCTAACTATATGGAATTCTATAGACAAAATTTAATGGAGCATTGTTAGGTGTGAGGTAAGCTCTAATCTAACCCATTGGAATTTAAAGGCTCTCTATAGAGTATTTTGGATTATATAACCCCTTTTCTCTCAGAGTGAAGTGCTGGTGGGTAAGATTAATATATCTACAATAAATTATTTATCTTGGGCATGGAATCCACCTTTCTTCTCCTCTAAACTCCTTTTATAGTGTTTAATACGCATGTCTATGGTGGTTCTAAACCTCTATTTTATGGATTGTAATTCCATGGATTCCAATTTTATCTTCTTCAACATATACTCTTCATTAGTGGTTTACATTTAGTTTCATAGATTGATATTTTTACTAAAGGTAGGTGGTTCTGTATGGGTTTTCAATACACTTAAAAAAATGATTTAAAATATTTATTTGACATTTATTTTTAGTTTATTTCATGGAATTTATTGGATTTTGTGTTAGATTAAAAAAATGGATTTATGTAATAAACCACATTTCACCGTCTTTGATAAATTGGGTGATTTTTGAGAAATATGGATTGACCTAATAATTTATTTGATGAAATTATTTGACATTGATCTATGAGAAAAAAGATTTAAATTAATTATTATTTTATAAGGAATGAATTTGATGAAAATGCATTATTTAGTTTTGAAATTGAAATGGATTTTTGAAACTTGAATTAGGAATTTGAACTATAAATTTTTTAAAATGAATGAATTTACTATAAGTGATTTATTGATTGATTTAATGAACAAGTGATATTTAGTTGTTAGTGGGTGATTGTGAAAATAATATAAGGAATATAACTCCCTAGATCTGAATTGATAATGTAATATCTAGCTAAACCATATTTGGAAAGATCTTCTGGACTGGGTGTTGATTGATTATCACGATGGTCTATGCCTTAGGTACATGTACATACACATTGATCCCAGACGATTGATTATGTAGTGTGAGGAGTAGGGTTATAGAAAATAATGAACCTTCTATAATATGAACATTTTGTTTGGTTTTGACGTGATTATTACATGGAAATTATTATAGTTTTTTTACTAATTACCTTTTTTTAATTTTTCATTTAATCCCATTATGATATACCTTCCATCAATCAATATTGAATTCATTTTTTGATTGATAATTTTAAATGATTAACCATGTCGTATCTATATATTAATTAACTCATAATTTTTTTGATTATATTTTAACTTCTTATAGAATATTTTGTTTAACATATAATGTTATTTAGTACACAAACAACTATTTCATTTGGGAATTGGTAGATTATGTTATGGAATTACTAAGAAAATTGAAATCAACACATCAAGGTAAATTATTTTCTTGAGAATGGGACCTTGGGTGATGAAGATGATCCATAGAGCCAACATCCAACCATTTTATATATATATTGAGTTTATTCTAGTTGAAGTTTGTGTCATATTTAAGAGGATGGGTGAAATTCATATTTTTATCCGAATTATTATGGTAATATTTTCTCATTAAGGATTTTTTGGTATACCGGTCAAAATCCTTTTTTAATACATTTTTTTCTAGGGGTGAAATTGTACCCTCTTACCAGTTGATGATATTGTTGTCATAGTTTCCATCTGTTGGGTATTGGTAAAACCCTTCAGTTCATTTCAGGAATGACTCTGGTATCACTATACTAGGGTAATCAGGTAGGTTTGTGATAGTCTTGACTGACTCATGTCACCTCTCTATTGATTTATTTTGGTATTGTTTGTTATGTCTTCTATCCCTGAGTGTAATAGACTCAATTTTTCCCATGAGATGCCTCTCTATTTGTATTTTATTTCCAAAGTGATGTGGATTTAATGTTTTTGACATTGGTCGTTTCAAATTTTTTTCCTCCATCAATCTGTGTTACAACATGATGGTAAGATGCATGAAAGTATAAATTACAACACGATTGTCTCAAATATCATAATGAATTACACGGAGTGTCAAAATATGGAGGAACTATAAGAGGTAAGTATGTATATTCAATGTTATGTTTTTAGAATGTGCATTGGTTATATGGATTGACATATTCATCAAATCAAGCTTCTATATTCCTATTTTTTGGAAGTAGAGAGATAATGATAATGATGAAGTTACTATTTTACAATAGTTTGATATTTAGAATGATTTAAAATTTTATGGAATTTATATAATGGGTTTTAGGTTCTTTCTTATCTTCTATAAATCTAATTATGTTGGAAAAAAAAATTATGTAGTTGTCTTTGGATGGGAAGGGTTTCATTTTAAATAATTTTTGGGTATTCTATGGTTTGGTTGAAATATGTTTTCAAGAATTAGTTAATGTTATTAGTGGTTTACATGTTTTCTTTTTCACTAAATGATTAGAACTCATGAATCTGAGGTGTATAGGGAATTTTTTTTCAATGAATAATTCTTTTGGGATTGGTTAATTAAAGTTAATGGGGTCTGGAAATAATTGATGATGTTGAGTTTCTTTTGTATAATGAGGGTTTTTATTTATAGGAGTGTAGTATGAAATTAATTGATATAGAGTTAAAGGGAACAAAAAAGAATTAATAGATATAATTGTAGAAACCTAAGTAAAATTTATCTCTAAATGTGTTTTAACATATTTTTCTTGGATTGTTTTTATTATATAGAATATAGTTGTTAGGCCTTTACCTTTTTATTTGTACGTGGTTCCCCCTAAACCATAAAGTGAATCATTTATAATAAAAAATTGGACTAGTGAAATTCATGATGTTATATAATTATTATATGAATTTATAAATAAAACTCTACAGAGTGACATAATATTATAGTTGACCAATTATCAAAACAAAACACTTATTCATAAATAAAGGCAAAATTGAATATTTAAAAGGTGGTTTCGGATCATGGAATCGATGTGTGGAGTGAGGAAACTAAAAAGTAGAGAATGTTGTTTTAAAAATTGGCACTATTCAATTTTATAGGAGTATTTTTTTGGATCCCGAGCCAAATAGAAAACTATATGGGTCTATTAAGTCCTTAATATAAACTAAACCACAAGAATAATGATTGTTTTTGTTCAATTGTGTTCCATTTTCATTTTGTTCATCATAGTATGTATTTTCCCTCCCTAACCTAAATCTAAACCAAATAATATAACCTAAACCTAATTCATAATCATAAACATTAATCAAACCCCTAATCAATAAATCTTAAAATTAAATCTACACGCGAAACCTAACTCATAAACGATAACTCTAGCCTCACTACCTCACCCTAAACCCTAAAAATAATATCCCCACCCCAACCATTAAACATATCCATGTGACCAATAACTAAACCCAACCTATAAATTTAACTCTAAAACTAAACTACATCCCAATTACCCAGTTAAACACTATTCTATAAATCCTTACACCCCCATCCCCATCCCCAACCCCGACACCATAACATAACACCTATATTTAAATTCCAAAACCTTACTCTAGATCACCCCTAAACCCAAGACATAACCACAACTTAAACATATAGATAATCTGACAAAAACATTATCTTACACCATAGATATAAACCCTATATATACACCTCAAACCACCTAAACATAAAGAAAACTTTATATAAATATAAGCTCTAACCCTTACCATATACCCCAAACAAACCCTTTCTAACCTAAATCCATACCTACAAAAACCTCACCCTTAAACCCTAAAAATAACATCCACCTAAAAATATAGATAAAAAATTATAAATCTAAACCAAGGCCCTAAAACTAAATGTTGAGTCAATAAGGTTTTCCTTATGACTTTTCTAGTCCTTCATACTTGGGGGAGATTATTGAGTCAATAAGGTTTCCTTATGACTTGACCATTCCTTCTTGTTTTGAAAATCACAAACACCTTATCTCAAGGAAAATCTATTTTTACCTTGTGTTTTACTTCTATAAGGAAAAATGTCCTTACCTAAGGAAATTTATCCTTACCATCTTATTCATTGTTTATTATTTTGTCTAACTGTAAAATTCAGTTTCATGTCTAAAACCTCAGAATCATATAATACCTAGATATGAAGAATTCTATCTTTGAATCTGAATTCTCAGAATTCTGATTATGAACTTTTATGAAGTTCGACTCCGAATTCGAATTATTAACTTTTATAAAGTCCGACTCTGAATTACAATTACGATCTTTTATGAAGTTCTAATCCGAATTCTGCTTATGAATTTTATGAATTTTGACTCTGAATTATGGTTATGAACTTTTATGAAGTTCAACTCCAATTTTTTCTTACGAACTTTTATGAAGTTAGACTCTGAATTATGTTTACAAACATTTATGAAGTTCGACTCTGAATTACGTTTACGAACTTATTATGAATTTCAATTATGAATTCTGATTATAAACATTCATAAATCTCGATTCCGAATTCTTATTATGAACTTGTATAAAGTTCGATTATGAATTCTGATTATGAATTCTTAAGAGTTCTGACTCCTAATTCCTTAGAAAAATAGAATCTGAATATCCTTGTATTATAGACACCGAAGGAGCTTTTGGTTAGACTCCAAACTTTTATTTTCTTACATTCCAAATATTTGAGTTTTATTATGTAACCATATTTTTTCCTACACTTGTTTTTGTTATAAAACGATGTCGTGCATTCAGTTACTAACTAACCATTGTTTCAGTGACACATGTACAGGTCCCTCTGAAATTAAAGGAAAAATATAACCGTTGGAGGAGGGAGCCGACCGTTGGAGATGTGCCTATAAATAAGAGATCATTTGAAAGAGATTAATACTATTCTATGACTCTAGATATTGTACTTTGTTGAAGTTATTTATAGGGAGAGACTCTCATGCCTTGTTCATACTAAACATCTTGTTCAGATTGCTTTGTGCGACTCTAATTATTGTTGTGTACAATCGAGGGATTCTGGGGATAGGAAGACAAATGTGTCGACTACGTTGAATTTGAGGGCTTCCTTTCTGAGGAAGACAGAGGTGCCGACTACCTTGAAGTTGAGAGCTTTTCGGGATAGCAAGATAGACTCTGATCTTTGTATCGAGGGCTTACCCTGGTGTGGGTAAGACAGTCTTTCATGAAATTATAAATCAAGGGACCATTATCCAAGGTTGTTTGATACCCTTCGATTTGGGTTAAAATATTTACTACTTGTTTCTTGTTTGTTACATTTTTTCTGCAGTACTTTATTTGTTATGGAAAGTATAAGTATATTATACTTCCTTATACTTGTACTCCGATTTAGTAATATTCTATACACTTTAAGGTAAAATATTTATCTTTGTAAACTTTCATTAAGTTTCATTTTCCGGAACCATCATTTCGGATTCTCATTCATACAATCATATTTGCAGAATCTAGAAAGTGTCTAGAACTAGAGATTTTGGGAATAATCTTGTTGGACCTTGTTAAACATAACCATCTTTAAATGTTCCAAACGAATTTTTAAAAGTATACAATTAACCCCCCCCCCCCTCTTGTACATTTAGCATCATTAGACACTTAATTCAGTATCTATATTATTTCGATCCTACATTTGGTATTATAGAGTATATCATACTCACATACCATCTAAACAATTAGTATCAGAGCAGGTCTCTAAAATACTTATACTCACATATATGTTTTACTTTCTCAAGTTTACCTTGTTCGTAATATTTTTCCTTGCTGAGGAATATTTTCCTTGATTAGGAACTATTAGGAATATTTTCCTTGAATCCGAACTTTTTCTATTAACTTGTTTGGCTGGAAAGATATTTTTTATAAGATGACAGGAATGAATGTGATTTCCATTGAAAATCTCAATCCTACAAGACCACCTATCTTTGATGGAAATGATTATGAATATTGGAGACATTGCATGAAGACTTTTTTTCAACTCTGGAGTGGAAAATTTTGTTATGCTTATTGGAGGTTATAAAATCCCTGACAAGGAAGTCATTCCATTAACCAATAAAGAAAAGCATGAATATCAACTGAATTATAAGGTACATAATACTTTGCTTTATTCCATGACTAGTAATATATATAGAAAAATTTAATCTTGAAAAGAAGAAAATTTTATATGTAAGAAACTTGAAGTTACTCATTTTGGAACTTCCAACGTTATTGAAACTCGAAGAGCCATGATCAGAGATGAATATCATGGTTTTTGCATACCTTATAGACCACCCATATGTAAGGTGCAACAAAGATTCATGACTATTGTTATTGATTAAAATACATGGGTGAAAAAGTATTAGATGATGAATATATTGTTGATAAGATCATTGAAATCATGCCAAATGAGTGGGAATCCAAGAGAACAACTATTGATGGGAATAGAAAGGTTACTCAGATTCTTATTGATGAACATTTTGGAACTCTTCTTCAATATGAAACCAGAATGAAGAGAGATGCTAATAATATAAACAATTTGAATGAGAATGGTAGTGTTGTTTTACTAAAAATTCAAATCATATGAAAGCCGAAACTCCTGAGAGAGTTACTAGATTCAAATATAATCAGGTTGTAATATAATTTGTGTCTAGTTGAAGTGAATCATCAGATAATGAATTTTCCAATCTTGCTCGAAGGATGAACTAGATTGTTGGACAGAAGAACGTTCAATCCAGATATAAGAAAAAGAAGATATCATTCTTCAATTTATCGGAACACAAGATCAACTTGCTGATATTTTCACAAAATTTTTACCCTCTGATAGATTTGAATACATTAAATAGAAGTTATTAATGATAACTGTAAGGTAGTCTTCCTTGATTAACTTCCTATTGAACTAATCTCCTTATAGTAATAAACTCCCTTTCATAGGGGGAGTATCTTTGATTGTTAGTTTTTCAAAATTTTCATAATGAAATTTTTTGTAGTCAGTTTTTTTAAAATTTTTCGTAATGAAAATTTTCAAAGTCAGTTTTTTTTCTCAAAATGAAAATTTTCCTAGTCAGATTTTCAAAATTTTCTTAATAAAATTTTTTCGTACTAAAATTTTCGTACTAAATTTTTTGTAATAATTATTTTCTTAATGGAGGTTTTTGTAGTCTAATTTGTTTTAATCTAAAGTTCTTCAAGAAGAATATCACCTATTCCGAATAATATTCCTTTCCAATCTGAAAGGTATGATTTCCATTATTATGTTTTGATAGTCATTATTCTTTTTCTAGTATTTTCTTTCGTATTTTAAATATTTCGGATTCTAGTTTCATTAAATCTGAATGTTTCTCTTAAAAAAATCTCAAAAGATCAGATTCAGTCAAATTTTCATTGTAGTTATCATATCAATAGTTAGATCTGATCAGAAGGATTTTCTACAGTTGGATCAGAATTAGAAGTTGAAATTTCACCTCAATGACTTATATAATGGACGCCCAAAGGGTTGTCCCACATCGATCTCAATCTCCCGCGTGATAAAGTTCTGACCTTCTACATAAGGCCATTCTGAACTTCTCAATGATTTCTCCAATACAAATGTCTATTGAAGATTATTCTCAAGAGATGTCTCATGTGAATCCAATTTCAAGTTGGAATGTATATAGAGAAAGGTTGGTGCATCCAAATTTCTTTAACAAGTATGATTCGAATATCTCCAAAAACATCAAGAAGAATGGATGGGAGAGCATTTTCTTATCGAATCCAGGTGCTCAAGATATGTTGTATCCAGATCTACTTTTTGAATTTTATGAGTCAGTTAGTTTCTTTGATAAAGAAGGTAGAAGTAAATTTTTTTTCAAGAGCTATGGAAAGACATATACCCTTTGATACACCAAGGCTGCTAGCTTGGTTGGGTTGTCTTTTGAAGGGGAAGTTGATTTTTTCTCCCACAAGTTTCTAGATGATATAGGATGTTTCAATAAGTTGAAGGCTCTAGATAGTCTTGTAGACTCAGATGTCAAGACTCCAAATATCGCTCACTTATCCACAAATAATCAGATCCTTGAATTGTGGGTTCAAGGCTTCCTCATTCTGAGAAAAGGTGATAAGGACACCTTAAAGAATAGTGACATATATATCTTGGATTTCTTGGTGAATCTAAGGAATATCAATTTTATGAAGCACATTCTCATTGCGATGGATAATATCAAGAATGGAAACATGACGACACAAATAATCATGTATCCGGCTTTCCTCTCTAAGTTAATTATTCGGTGCCTTGAATCTTTCAAAATCCCTTACAGTTCCAAGCTAAGGAATTGAAAAGTTATGCTTGTAAGTTATGATACTCTAAAAATAACGAATATGGGTTTTTCTAAGGAACCATGTGAATTATATATCCTACTATAGGAAGAGGCTAAAGCTGCTCCGAAGGAAAAATAAGTTCTTGAACCTTCTAAAAAGGCTAGAAAGAAGAGGATGTTGAAAGAGGTAGTAGTTGAAGGTAAAACCCCAGAGGCTAAAGGAACTCAATCCGCACCTCCAAAGACCAAGAAGCAGAAATCCTATCTAGATGAGGTTGTAGACAAGTGGAGGGAAGACAAAAAGAATCGAAAGGAAGGAGAGCCACTGTTCAGTTTGGATCCTGCCGAGGCCAATGCTTTGAAAGAAAAGACAACAGATCAGCATGAGAAGCAAGCCAAGGAAAACAAGCTAATGAAGAAAATGAATAAAGATGAAATAGTACAATCTTTGCAAAAGGCTACTGATGTAGCATCCTAGAACATCCTAGTACCTAAATCTATCTTGGCAGAACCTTTACTAGAGACTCCGGGGATGAAATTTTTCACTCCGTAAAAATCCCAAGAAAAAATTATTGAAGAAAAGGTAGTTCAAGAAAATGGAGAAGAAGAGGCTGAAATTAGTGGTTATACTGAAGACCTTATAAAGAAATTCGAAGATTATCAGGACAAGGGAACTCCATCTGAGAAATTTTCAGTCCAAACTTCAGAAGCAGTGTCTTCGAAGTTAGAAAATCCTGGGAAGGATGAAGAAAAGGGTGAAGAATAAATTAATAAACTATCTAAGGAAGATAGTTAATATAATTATTTTATAAATCCTGAGGATTCTGAGGCTAGAGCTGAGAAAGAATAGGTTTATGAGGATAAGATTGTTCAACTGTCTGGCAGTGAACATAAATCTCCAGATGAGGAAGTTGTTCTAAGAACTGATAAGGGTAAAAAAGTGATTGCCGATACTCCTAGAAAATCGATAGTGAAGCACAAAGAGGCTAGTGGTTCTTCAAAGAGAAATCTTCTTGAGAAATAAAAATATGCCTCACCATGAAAAGTCTCGGATTCTGAATCATCTACACTTGGACACGATTTTGTTATACAATCCTGGAAGAAGCATGTTGGGACAATTCCGATTATTCCCAGTATAAATTCAAGATGTCAGATGCTACAATATTCATTGAACCAAAAATCAGATTCAGTGTCCATGGTGATGGATAAGTGTGTAAAGATGGAATCATACTTGAAATAATTTCTTATCAACTATGAATCCCACAAAAGGTATTTTAAGAAAATGGTTAGATGGTCAAAGAATATTGTTGATGACTTGAGAGATCTTGATGAGTTTCAAAATGATGCCAACGAAACTTTTGATTCTTAAGATGATAAAATCAAGGATCTATCAAACAGTTTTGAAGAAAATCTATGTCTTGAGAAAAATACTCAGAGCCAAGAGGTAAAAGATCTGAATGGAAAATTGTACCCTATTTCTCATAGCTGGAAGAGAGAAAGGGATCTTCAAATCGAGATTGAAGAGAAGCTAGTGACGCAAGATAAGTTGTTGAATACTCTAGCAGAGGCTCTGAAGGCTCAAGAAGACCAGATCAAAGCCTTAGAGAAGAAAGAAGAGGAAGATCACAAGGAGATAAAGAAGCTAAAAACCATAGTGAAGAAATTGATACCCCATGAAAAAGAAGGAAAATAGATCCAATCTGATCTTTTGTTGTATTTTCTTTCCTTGTATAAATTCTTCCTATATTAATGAAATTTTGGTTTCTTTTTTTTATTGGATTTTTTGTACTAATATTTCATGTACTATAATTTCTTTTCCATTCCCTCAAATTCTTTTTAAAAATCACATAGGGGGAGAAAGGAAAAATAATACTAAGTAAATAAGAAATATCCTTAAGTAAGGGGGAGTTTTATCAAATAGGGAGTTTTCATTACAGAGTTTTCCATACTCGAGATAAATCTCATTACCGAAATTTAGAATACGATCCTTAGTGTTCCAAAGCCTAAGGGGGAGTTAGTCGTACTTATATTTGCCCATATGTGGAGGGAGATAATTTTTATTTTGAAAAGTCTAGAAATTTTTTTCTAAGTCCTTTTATTCTTTTTCGTAAGGATGTTTGTGCTTTCCAAAAAGGGGGAGATTGTTGATTCAATAAGGTTTTCCTTATGACTTTTCCATTCCTTCATACTTGGGGGAGATTATTGATTCAATAAAGTTTCCTTATGACTTGACCATTCCTTCTTGTTTTGAAAATCACAAACACCTTATCTCAAGGAAAATATCCTTTTACCCTCAGTTTTACTACTATAAGAAAAATTTTCCTTCCCCAAGGAAATTTATCTTTACCTTGTTTTTCATTTTTCATTATTTTGTCTATGTGTAAAATTAAGATTCATGTCTAAAACCTTGGAATCATATAATACCTAGATATAAAGCATTCTGTCTTTGAATCTGAATTCTCAGAATTCTGATTACAAATTTTTATGAAGTTCGACTCCGAATTCTGATTAAGATATTTTATGATGTTTGACTCCGAATTCTGATTATGAACTTTTATGAAGTTAGACTCCAAATTATGGTTACGGACTTTTATGAAGTTCGAATATGAATTCTACTTACAAAATTTTCTGGAGTTCAACTTCAAATTTTGGTTACTAACATTTACAAAGTTCGACTCCAAATTCTGGTTACAAACTTTTATGAAGTTCGACTCTGAATTTTTGTTACGAAATTTTTGTGAAGTTCAATTATGAATTATGATTATGAACATTCAAAAAGATCGACTCCGAATTCTAATTATGAACTTTTATAAAGTTCAATTATGAATTATGATTACAAATTGTTAAGAGGTCTAACTTTGAATTCCTTATAAAAACAGAATCTGAATATCCTTGTATTATAGACACCAAATGTGTTTTTGGTTAGACTTTTGAACATTAATTTCCTTACATTCAGAATATTTGGGTTTGGTTATGTAACCATATTTTTTCCTACACTTGTTTTTGTTATAAAATGAATTCCTTCATTCAGTTACTAACTAACCATTGTTTGAGTGACACGTGTACAGATCCCTCTGAAATTCAATGAAAAATATGACCGTTGGAGGAGGGTGTCGACCGTTGGAGATGTACCTATAAATTTGAGATCATTTTAAATATCTCTATAATTTTTTTATGACTCTAGAGATTACATATTGGTGAAGTGATTTGTAGAGAGAAACTCTCATGCCTTGTGCATACTGAAAATCTTGTTCAGATTTCTTCTTGCGACTCTGATTGTTGTTGTTTACAATCGAGGTCTTCCAGGGATAGGAAGACAGAGGTGCTGAATACCTTGAAGTTGAGGGATTCCTTGCTAATGAAGATAGAGGTTCCGACTACCTTGAGGTTGAGGGCTTGTGGGGATAGCAAGATAGAATTTGCTCTTCGTATCAAGGGCTTACCCTGGTGTGGGTAAGACAGACTTTCTTGGAAGTATAAATCAAGGGACCTTTATGCATGGTGGTTGGACACCCTTTTCTTTGGGTTAAATGATTTACTACTTATTACTTTTCTGTTAAAAGTTTTCCACTGCACTTTATATGTTAACAAAAGTATAACTATCTTATAATTCATTATACATGTACTATGATTTAGTAAGATTCTATATGCTTTATGTTATAATCTTTATCTTTGTAAACTTTCATTAAGTTTCATTTTCCGGATCCATATTTCTGGATTCACATTCTTGGAATCATATTTTTGGAATCTAGCAAGTGTGTAGAACTAGAGGTTTTGTGAATAATCTTGTTTAACCTTGTTAAACATAACCGTTTTTAAAGGTTCCAAAGGAATTCTTAAAAGTATAGAATTCACCCCCTCTTGTATATTTAGCATCATTAGATACTTAATTCAGTATCTATATTATTTCGATCCTAAATTTGGTGTTATAGAGTATATCATACTCACATACCATCTCAACACTAAACCCTAAGTATAAAACCAACCACCTAAATAGAAATATAAACCTACACCCTAAAACAAAACCCTAACCCTAAAGCCTTAAATATTAATCAAAACCCTCTAAAGTAAATTAAATCTAAACCATTAAAATAAATTCTATCCTCTCTAACTCATTCAAATCCATAATCCTAATAGCCATCCACCCTAAGACCATCCTTATTGCTTAAAAATAACTTCATAACCTAAAAAAAAACACACACCATTAATTAAACACTTAAAACTAAAATCTAAAATCCTAAATCACTATTTGTAACACCATGATTTTTTATGAATTATTGTTTTAAAATAATATTTTTTCATATCTTCCATTTCATGCAGTATGAAGTTATACTTGTACTACCTGCAACACTGGGTTATCTTTAATTACACACGACACTGAGTTTTATTAAAACCATGACATATTACTAATAATGTTATTTAAAAGTGACCATTATAACATAGTCTATAAAACTAGTGATATTAATATTAATAACTCTTTTATATAACAATTATATTGATTTTAAATAATGGGAATATATTTAAAAATGTAAAAAACTTTTAGTAAAGTATTTATATGTTTCAAAAATTCTATTTTCTCAAAAATGCTTTTTTTCATTTTGTAAACATTAATAAAATTAATTTTTCAAACTTTAGACAAATTAATGTGATAAAATGAAATTAATTTTTTAATTCATCATTTAAAAATTAACATAGAATGAATTTTATGATTTTTCTAAAAGGTTTCATTTTTTGAAGAATACTAAATTATAATTGAAAACTATCTTTTCATTTAATTTATTTGCAATGTTAAATTATATTTTAAAATGGAGTTAAAGTTAAATTGGTTTAATTATACATCCATTGATCTAATTTAGATCATTTTAATCAATTTAAAACTGAATTTCATTATAGAAACTTTATAAACATTTGATCATTTTCTCTTTAAAACCCCTCTTTCCCATCATGTATGTGGGATTAATTTTAAATTAAAATTTCCCAATTAAATAAATGGTATTTAGAAAAATTTATTACATATTTTAAATCATAAAACATTAAAATATATTAAAATCTAAACTAAATTTCTGACCAAAATGAATAGTAAAAGTATTAAAATTATTTGCACTTATTAAGGTAAAAAATGGATTACCAGGGGGTGTTAAAAAAGCATTTTGGTTAAAAATAAATAAAAAATAAGTAGAAACACATTTTATGGACATATTTTTAAAATATATCTTATATGATCTATAATGGACCATTTTGGAACCTTTTGGCATGATAAAAAATTGGGTACACCTTTTTCCTAAAAAAATTACAATTATACCACCAACCTCACTTATAAAAGGCCCCCTCTCGTATAATTTTCACACATTAAAACCCTTTTAGTTTATCCATTCCTTCCACAAATCAATTATAAACTTTCATAATCTCATCTTAGATTCATTTTTTATATAAATCCATCCCAGAAAGGATTTCTTTGGAAATCTATTGAGGATACCTAAATAAGTCATAATGTTCATCAACGAGTGTTTTTCTTTCATTTATTCCAAAAATTAGTTAAATTATTATTATAACATGATGATATAAAAACATCAGTATACTCATTACAGTGAGTTTTTTTATGTAATTTGGGTGACCTACAACCACATACACATCCATCAAATGCATTATGAATTCATTATTTGTGTGAACGACAGTTTACTGCCTCACGGACCGATATCATTCATTTTTTCATTAACACCTTGAAAGGATTGAAATATGAGGGATTTATTTTTTATATATGATATTTAGGATAATATTATACATTTTGAATCATTATACAACACATAACTGCATACTCTTTATATTGTGGGAATACGATATCATCACTCATGTGTATGACAGAATTTCACCTCACGAAGCGATGTGATTCGTTCATTATTTTCATGGAAGGTAGTAAATAATGTTATAAATAACTTATGGGAAAGATATTAATTTTTTTCTATAATTATATTATATCATTTTCCTTTCATTCTATAAATTTGAGAAGAAAATGGTAATAACATTCATGCGTATGAACGACATACCATCTCCCCGAACAGTGTATTTCATTTTCTATCACTAAATATTATTGACTACTATAAATACATATATAACGAATATATATTATATTTATATCATTTTTATCATTATTTACATGATTAAATCATGATTTAAATTAGAGGACCAAGATAAAAAATCAAAACAAATACAAAAAAACAAAGCGGTTATTACCAAAAACTTAAGTTTAACATGGAATTTTAAATAAATGGTCAATAAAATTTCATAAGAAATTAAAATATGGTATTATATATATAAATATTTTTTTTAGAAATTATTTATAATAAAAATATATTTATTATATAGGATCTTATAATGTGTATGAATAATGTAAATACTTAAGGTTAGGGATTCTGCTCTCAGTTTTTCTTCTTTGAGATATATTTTATATTATACACATAAATTATTTCATGATGTTGATATAAATACCCTTTGAACTATAGTATCATGAATTTATTTTTCATTATGATATTTTATTTTCAATTTTATTTCATTCCTTCATAGGTCTTATATTCAATTTTTCCAAAGTGGTAATGATTTTTGGTAACAATCTCATCGTTTATATGGATTATTTATGATTATGTTTCCATTGAAGAAATATTATGATCAATATCTCAATAAAATCATGAATTTTATTATATTATGAAAATTATAAAAAATTCAATTAATATTACTATTTTACACTTTTTTGTACTCAAAATAGTTGAGAAAATATTTTTAAGAAAATACAACATTTTTTATCTCCTCAGTCAAAAATCTATTTTATTCCAAAACCATGTTTTCTAATAATGTTTTATATTTTTTTTATTAAATGTTATTAAAAGGAAATTTTTAACCATGTTTTCATTTTTTATAAATGTTTTTAAAAAAATATGTATTCCGTTTATTAAATAATTCTTTTTTGGATTTAACCAAAAATTTGAAAGGAATTAATGTTTTAACATGCACAGAATGAACAAAAATTACAATCATCATGGAAATTATTTTCATTGAATATTCCTTTATAATTTTTAAATTTTATTTTTTAATGAAAAATATTTTAAATATGTTATGTGTTTTAAAAAAAATTCATTGTGTAAATGATATTTTCCTCATGAAATGTTATACCTGATCATTCTAATTCATTTTCTATCTATGATGGAATCCATTAATGTTACCAATTTCTTAATATGGATATGAGACAAATATATAATTCTTAGTCATTCTATGAATGTTTTATGATTATAATGAGAATATTTTTATGAAACTTGTTTCTCTTAAAAAGGTTATACCATTATAAAATTCATATGAAACCTTCTTTTTCATGGGTTATGATATGATGAAATGAAGCAATGATTATGAAAACATTCCCTTTTCCATAGGTTAATATGTGAATAAATGTTTATGAAACCCATTTTATTTTATGGGTTATGATATGATGAATGTTTTAAGACCCCTTATCACACATATATATAATTTTAATTATTAGAATTGTTGGTTATATATATTCCTCCAATTCATTGGGTAATGTTTTTTATCTCATGATATAGAGAGGAATAGAATGTGAAGTGAACCTTCTTCAGTAAGGGACTTTTTTTCCATGATGTTATTTAGAGAGAACCTTGACTAATATGATGGTTTGGGGAGTGAAACCATTTCACTATGATATTCTTGGTAGTGATCATTGGATTCCGTGGAAATTGTTTTCTATGGTGATGTGTATGACAAATATATATGTAATATTCCAATGTTATTATCTAATGGATAATTTTATTTGATCCCCTTATGATTAACATCTTATGAACATCCAAAAATTATCCCATATCTCATGATTATGATCTTTGATATGAAGGGAATGACCTTTAATTGTTTTTATCTTGTTCTCATACCCTTATTTTCATGTTATGATTATGTGTCTCCCATATTTACCCATACTGAGAATCTGAGGTCACCCATTCTTATATTTTCCTTCCCTAGGTTATGAATAGATTTAATACATACAATATATCTAAAAAGTGTTATATAATTTTGGTAAATTATAGAGTGAGTAGTTTCTAACAAATTACATCCATGTTTGGATATTATAACTAGATGTGGTTGTGGAATATTGGTACCTAGGTGTAGTAAATCTAAAAAGGGTGTATTGATCTATACACGATCGTTACATGGTTCATGAAAATGAACCTTTTTTCAATCCTATTTTGACACTCATAGGGGATATACTTTGGAAATTCATAAAATCAATTGTGATCACCATGAAGGATTTAAATAGATTATGTCATTGAAAGACCTATCATAAACCTAATGTGTCATGATTTAGACATCCTATAATTTATTTTTCATCATAATGTGGTTCCATATAATGATGATTGTTTCTTATAGTATTATTTATCATTATATTCAAGAGATGAAACTTGATGGAACGGTGATAATATTGACTGTGATAGAAAATGAAATTATAGTCATCATGAGAATCAAAATGTTATGGGAGATAGAATTGAATGTCTCATTCCTATGAAAAAAATCATATTTCTTAATCCACGAATAATGTTGGACTTCCAAACAAAAAAATGATAGAACTAAAATTTGTTGATTCATTAATTAGGAAACATCAAACATCATTTATTGGGTCTTCTAATCCAATGGTTGCTAAAAAATGGTTCAACACAACTGAAATGATATTTTCCATTCTACAGTTTTTTGAAAATTAAAAAGACATTTTGGTTGCCAACCATATAGAAGATGAAGCGGATCAATGGTGGAATCTTATCATGAATGACAAGAAACATGATAAAATTGAATCTATGGATTCGGATGAGCTCAAGAACTTTTTTTTCAACAAGTAGAATCCTTTTATAATTTTTACAATGATGTATAAGGATTTAATTGTGCTAAAGAAAAAGGATGTTGAATCTGTTGTTACCTGTGTGGAAAATTGAATAATACTCATGGGTAATGCTTCTGGTATTATCCTCCTAACTGAAAGTACCATTGATTTTTTTTCATTAGAATAAAACCAAGTATCTAAAGGGATTTATTGATAATATATTTTAATAGTTATGAATATAATGTACAATTTGATATCATGGATGAAATGTATGTTAGAGTTACGTATCAATATCATGGTTTTTATAAGAAAAGAAAAATGTAATTCAAAGGAAAATCTAAGAACCATGGATAGAAAAAGATGATATTTCATTTATGCAATAAAATGGGAATAATCATGGTGGAAAATTTATTATTATGACTATAAAATGTTTTATGAGTGGAAGGGAAGGTCATCGGAAAATTTATTTCCAAGGTGATTGGAGGAAGTTAGCTAATAATAAGAATATGAGATAAAGTTACACAAAATTTACCACCCACACTCATGTGTTTAAAATGAAAAGAGTTCAAGTATTTTGTAAACAATTTATCAAATCCAAAGGATAATGATGATGATATATTTAAGTAATCTCTTAATACTTGATACGAAGGTAAATCCCATGAGATCACTATTTATGATGAGGGGAGTGAAAATGATGTTGTGAAAGGTACACTTAGCATCCACTATATAATAGAAAATAAATATTTGACTATGAAGAATTTTATATGGGTATCAAGATTCCACCCAAATTATGAATAATTTTATATGGGTATCAAGATGCCACCCAAATCATTTCATTCTTCCTTTGGTGGAATTTGATGTTATATGAAGAATTTTATATGGGTATCAAGATGCCAACAAAATTATTAGATATATAATTATAAGTAAATACCCATAATGGTAGGATGATCAAATCTCAGGCCATTGACTCTTCTCTGGTTGAGGTTGGTGGGACTGTTCTTCTTGTAAATCTATTCATTCTTCCTTTGGTGGAATTTGATGTTATCTTGTGAATAGATTTTCTTTCTCAACTTAAAATCTCACACCCATTATTGGGGAAGGGAAGTTAAATTTTAAATTCAAAACCAACATATGATCATCTATCATTGTAACGATATGTATGATCTTTTGATGGATATAAAATCCATTGTATGTGTCTAAATTCCCATTCAATTGGGGTGTTTATCTAAAATGGTTGGGGAGAAATGTGACATAAATTATTTTAATATTATGTGTAGATTTTTTATGTCTTTTTAGAATATTTTCCTTGCATTAAACAAAAATGTGATGTTGAGTTCTCAATAGAACTCACACCTGGATCCATACTAATCTAATAAACTCCCAATAGAATGGACCCGATTGAGTTATAGGAAATAAAGATAAAACTCCATGAAAATACATGGAAAGGGATTCATTTGGCCATGTGTGTCACCTTGGGGTGAATTAGTTATTTTTTATAAAAATAAATATTGATCAACTCAAATATGCAATGATTGTCAAGAAATGAACTACATTAAAATTATGAACAAGTATCTTATTCCCCATATGGATGATTTGTTTGATCATATGTGTAGATCTCAATAGTTTTCCATGATTTTGATTCGTTCTAGATATTAATAATTGAGGATTAATAAGTAGGATATAACTGATATGTCATTCTCGAAAAGTTATGGAGACAATGTATATATAGTGATGTCATTCGGTCTTACTAGTTTCCCACTTTCGTCATGTATTTAATGAATAGAGTCTTTAGATATTACCTTAATCAGTATTTTCTATTCCTTATATATTATATTATTATCTATTTGAACACAATGAAATATCCTTAATATAACTCATTAATTTTACTAAAGACCATAAGGAAGGAGAAAGTATACAAAAAATTTACAAAGTATTAATTATGGCTATAGAAGTTTTATTTTTGAGGCATATAATCTCAAGTGAGGGTATATCATTAGATCCATCAATGATGGAGGATATTGAATGATGTCCTAGAAAAAGTATGAGGACTGAGATCCATATATTTCTCTGTTTAGATGGATATTATCGATGGTTTGTGGTTAATTTACCATAGCTATCTAATTATATTAATTAGTTAACTTAAAAGGGATCCAAGCTCCTCTGTATAGATGAATGTGATGAAAATTTCAAGGAAATGAAGAAAATATTAGTCATATTACTAATGCATACATTACCATGTAGCGGAGATGGGCCTGTAATCTAGCGTGATGCATCTAAAAAGGGATTGGGATGTGTTATTATGCATAATGTCCTGGTTATAGCTTATGATTAATGACAATTGATGATTAATTAGAAAAATTAACAAACTCATGATTTGGAGTTATCATTGTTAATTTTTGAATTAATGATTTGGAGAAATTAAATTTATATAAAAAATTGATATATATACCGATCATAAAAGTATAAAGTATATATTCACATAGAAATTGAATATTCACTAATGGAGATAGTCAGATTTGATTAATGATTATGACTTCTCAATACATTACCACCCTAAGATGGTAAAAAATGTATCCAATTCTTAGAGTCAAAAGGATCATGCAAGCTTATCCATGATAAGGATTATAAAAGATACTATATTTTTTATTTTTAATGGATAGATCTGGAAATCCTAAAGGAAGGGGGAAAATATTATTTTGATCAATTGAATGTTCATCTATCTATCCATGTAAATATTAACATTTCTCATAAGGAATATATAAATCTAAAATGATGGATAGAAAAGTTTATGAGTTTATCCTTGATAAAAATTGGATGATAAGGGTTAGGAACCATGTATTGGTTTCATCCATAATAGATTTGAAGATGGACTTGTTATAGGAATCAAATAGTTTATCATTCTCTATTTACCAGGGATATTCAAAGAGGAATGAGGACTCGAAATATTATTTTTTGTGGGATGTAATTAAGATAAATATCACATATTTTGTATCTCAGTGCACGGTATGTATAGTATACTGCCCCCGAGTGCCTCTAATAATAGGCCCTAAGCTGGTGGGCCACAAGACCTCAAGTGTATCTCCCCAAATTCCAAATGCTACCGACTAGTGGTGAGGGCATTTGTTAAGTCTGTGGGGAGACTATGCCCTCATAGGAAAATGGAATAACATAGAGGAAGGTAATAATATAATTAAGAAAGTAGTGGAAACATTAAGAAAATAAACAGACAATAGTAAAATCAGATAAATGACCCAAAAGAAAAATATATAATAAATGACGAAGCAGAAATGTCATAACTGATGCAATGATGATTTCATTGTATGATTCCAAATTTAAATAAATAAAATTAAATGGGTATTGGGGTACAACCATATACTGCATGTTAAAAAAGACTCAAAAATCAAAATAAAAACTACCACATGGAATCTCGAGCATGGCTCGATCCTCTACCCCCAAATCTCCATCCAAAACAATAAAGAAATCAAACATTAGAAGCAGAATGCTTCCCTGTATCTATACATGTGAAAATAATGTCTACTCAGGTACTAAAAAGTTCCCAAGAAGGGTGTGAGGTATAATATCAGTAGGTCGGCACCCAAGGTGTCCAGACCCTTCCATTTCATGCAATAAACAAGTAGCAGTGTTCCAATGTATAATAGAAGTGAGAAAATCAAATAATAAAAACAATTGTAACATGACTTGAGTTCCCAAGAGGACACCCATCCCATACCACATACATTGGCCTATGACAGAATTCTGAATCAGATACCTGGTAAAGCAGAATTTATATATAATGAAGTACGTAACATGACAACTAAAGTAAAAGTTCATACCTCCAAGATTGTGCTCAAGCTTAGGGTATAAACCATAAGTCCAAAATAGGTACACTAAAGGCACAAGAAAGGATCAAAAGGCCCAAGGAAAAATCAATGTTGCGTCAATAAAATCATCTCGAACATTTATATTAAAATTGACAAGTAGAGAGGTGGAGTCTGAGCCCGTCCTGAAGGTATCACTATGATACATCCAACGAGTTATCCAATGCTTCCAATCCTATCCAAGGATATCCATTTCGGAATCCAAGTTATCACATATGGTGTGGTAACCATGATTCCATACCATGTATCACACAAAAGGGACTGAGTCTTAACCAAGGCTTGGCATAGACATCATGCTGATGGGTCTATCCTCAGTTTCCCCTTAGGGAACCAGTGTCACTCAATAGTATATGAATATCCCAAGGTATCCCATGTCTAGAGATCCTAAAAAATCACTTCCCTAGTGCAGTATGTTGTAACCTATCGAGCATATTCAATCCAATTGTGGGTTCTTAATACGGAACCCATGTTCTCTAATCAGCCCAATTACCTGCAAGGAGAAAGAAATTCATATATAAATATAACCAAGATAAAGCATTCATAACGACATCCATTTATGTAACCAATAATTTCCAACATCATAACTCAAGTTAAATAGAACACGGAATTTATCATTTCAAGTAGAGGAAACAATATTTTAAAAAATCATGGCACAACAAATGTTATCACCAAATTGTTTAGGCAAAAAATTCACCCTAAATAATATTATTCAATTTAAATTTAAACCCAAAGTATAACAAAAAAACATGTAGATACTAATTTAAAGAATCAATGATAATGGTAAAAACTTTATGATTATTTCGTCACACCTGAAGGGGTGTCAAATGTCTTAGAGACAACCTATAATTGGTTCTCGTTAATCAAAGGTTGTAAAGATCAAGAATAAGTAGTTTAATTAAATTAATAGGCTTTAATTGAGATTCATTGGTATGCACCAACGAGCGGAACAATGGTGTGAATTGAATAACATAATGAAAATAAGGAAAGATAATAGAATACCTACATCATAATCGTAGTATCTACCACATCCCATGACAACCTTTGATTTTACCTAAAACATAAGAAAACATGTTATTTTAAAAAAACCCCAATTTCAAGTAAAAACATACCATGATTTAATTCATGATAGAGACTGGATGAAATTAAATGATACTTTTTTATGAAGATTAGTCTTACCAATAGCTTCACTTATCTTCCAATGGAATTGGAAATGGAGGAGAATTTGAGGTGAAATTATCTTCCAATGGAGGAGGGAGGTGCACACAACCTGTGAAAGGGGGTGCGTGATGCACCAAGAGAGGGAGGGAGATAAGAGAGGAGAAAAAAGAAAATAAAAGAAACAAAAATGAGAGAAAAAATAAAAATAAAATTAAGAAAAATTAAAAGAATAAAATAAAATAAATGAGAAAATAGAAACTGCCACATGACATCTCGAGCCTGGCTCAGTCCACTCCTCCCAAGGCTCAATAAAAAAATATAAAAACAATCAAGCATCAGAAGTAGTGTTCTTCCCTGTATCCATACCAGTGAACATAAAATCTACTCAGGTACCAAATGGTGCCCAATCAAGATGTGAGATACAATATCAGTGGGCCATCACAAATGGTATTAGATTCGATGTACATTTGATGTGCTAATGAGGAAACTGGTCCCTTATGGGGTAGATTATGGAAATCCCCCATTGAAGGAGGAGGAGTATAATCCACCCCTTTATAAGGTGGTGTGGATACCTATCCCATCATGAGGCCTTTTTCTGGGGGATTCCTTAGGGCCAGATCCCATGGACATCAAAACCAAGTTGGCTAGACCCAAAGCAGACAATATAATGATCGTGGGATGGATTGGTCCATCACAGTATGTTAATAACTTAATGATTATAGAAAAAGTATAAGGGGATGTTCCATCCATTACCCTGACGAGAATAGAAATTTTAAAACATCACTATGTATTTTGTTGTTGGACTATCCAAAATGTCTATAGGGAATAATTCTATATGGGTTGTAGTAAATCACCTTAATAAGTCATCACACATCATCACTATCAGATATTACTTCTCTCCAAATTATATTTCTAGGATATATATCAAGGAAGTGGTAAGGTTTTAGGGAGTACTATATTCTTTTATGTCTCATCCAGATCTTTGGTTTGCCTCAATGTTCTAGACAATTATTCAGCAACATCTTGATATAAAGACGAGATTCAACACTGTGTATCATCCTCAGATAGATTCTCATTTTGAGATATTAATTAAAACCCTATAGAATATGTTATGATCTTGTTATTTGGATTTCAAATGTGGTTTGGATCAACACCTTCCTCTACATGAGTTTTCTTACAACAATATATTTCACTCAATCATTCAGATGGATCCTTATGAAGACTGCTATTGAAAGAAATATAGAAATATAATGTGATGGATGAAAGCTGGATAAAGGTAAATATTGGGACAAAATATAAGTGAATAAATATTAGGGAAGGTTAGATCCATTCGATAACACATCATGGTAGATCAAATTTGTCGAAAAAGTTATGATGATAATATTCGACATGATCTAGAATTTTATGTGGGTGAAAAGGTGTATCCATCACTAAAAATTCGACTATTTGTGACAGAAAAATGACCCGTCACAAATAGTCCCCAAATGGAGGTTATTTGCAACAAAGATAATGTTCGATCGTAAATAGTTTTGGTGGGTGTTCCAAATGCATGGTTCCAAATGAATTTGTGATATAAAAATAATTCTGTCACAAATTCCCATTGACTCGTAGGTATTTACAACGGGAATCAATGGTTGTTACCAAATACTTGTGACCGAATGACTATTTGTTACAGAATTAACTCTATCAAAAATAGTCATTTCGTTTAACCTATATGACCCCAATAATCTTCCTCTTATTTTAATCATCCTCTCCCATATAGTGGCTCTGCATGTCCTCCTATCCATCGAGATGATCCACTGTACTATAGAACCACTCCACCACTCTCCCACACCACTCCCTAAGCTCTTCGCTACCGCTCCTCCACACCGCTCTAACGCTCCCTCAGCCCCTCTACGTTGCTCCATCTCCTGCACAACCATGATGTAATCCTACATGGGATTTCTCTACTCACATCTCTTAGATACGGACTCTGGTGCTATCCTCCTTCATTTTTCCTATGTATTTCAGTTCAATATTATAGATACAACTATGTTAAAAAAAAGGTTAATAGATTTACCATCTTTTTTTAGTTTATTTGATATTTATGGTTAATCTAGATTTATTATTTTCTATTTGGGTGTCCTTTTTTCAAACTTTTCTATTTAATTTTATTTTAGTGTTTATATATATATATATTGATGTTGTGTATTTATTAGTGAAGGTTAAACAAAGTAAACATTTAGAAAAACTTTTCATTATTGTGGAATAATAAATTTTATGACTAGATGAAATGATTTTGTTACATTTTGAAAATTGATATCTGATTGGGATACAATTACATAAATCTAAAGTTTGATGACATACAATACATCAAATTTTCTAATCGTTATGGGAAGTTTGAGATTCTAGAAATTCCCTTTAGTATTATGAACACAAGGAATATTTTAATTTCATTTTTCAAGATTTCATTAATAATATTTTCATTATTTCTATTGATGATATATTACTTTACATTATGTTAGGGTAGGAATAGTCCAAAAAACATGAGGATTATTTTACAGCTTATTCTTCATAATTAAATACATGAGAGGTTATTAGAAATTAGAATTCTATAATATAAGATTATTTTCCTTAGAAATATTATATTTAAAAATGGCGTTATCTTTAATCCAATGAAGGTTCATGAAATTATTTCATGAGAGTAATCGAGTAATGTTTTTAAGTTGTGTAGTTTTATTCATTTAATATTTTAATATCATTGGTTTTTATTAAATTATATTGGATTAAAAATACATTTCACGCTCTAACCGAGATAATAATTATTAAAAATGTTGTATCAATTTAAATAATTAGTAAAAATCATTAAAAAAATTAATATATTTAATAAGTATTGAGTCATTATTATTAATAATTTGTAAATATTATTTTTAATAATAAGACAATAATAAAAATTTGAAAAAAATTATAATAAATATAAAAACTATTAAAAATTCACAACAATTTTTATAACTGTTGTATTAGTTAAAATAATAAGTATAAATAGTTCTTATAAATGTTTTGAAAAAAACTTATCTGCAAAAATATTATAATTCATCTATGGTAAAAATTATTAAATAAAAAATTATTAATTTAAAATAAATATAAATTCAAAATAAATATTAATTCCAAAAAATGGACACAAAAATCATTAATACATTTTAAAAAAATTATTAATTCAATATAATCAAATTTATTTATAATCAAAATAAATTGTAAGTAAAATTATATAAAAATTATATATATATATATATATATATATATGAAAATATATGTTTATATAGATTTGATATATGTATATGTTTTTTAAAAATGTTAGAATATATATATTTTTTGTATTTATATTAATTACGAATTCATGATATATATATATAGTGTTTATTAAATATGTTATAATAATTTAAATAATTATTAATAATCATTTTATAATTTATAAAAATTAATATTTAATTAGTTAATATTATTCATAAATATAAAATTTTAGTGTTAGTTACAAATTATTAATATCAATTACAAAATTGGAGGAAATAATGAAAATTTGTAAAAATTTGTAAAAGAAAACATATAACATACTAGTAATTGATAAATATTTGTCATATTTATTAAAAAATCTTATATAAATAATAAATAATTTGTATTACTTAACAAATAATTACATAAAATACAAAAAATTTAAATATATTTCCAATAAATATAATTTTTATCAAACATTTCCAAAAAATATATAAAATAATAACAATAAGAATTTCACCATAATTCATGTACATGTTATGTTAATTAAAATAATTTTTATTAGAAATTTGTATATATTTTGTAATATATATATATATAATATGAATACAATATTAAAAATGATACCATCATGTGTGATGTTACCAAATACAGAACTCTCTGAAATGTTATCTCGCACATAGGGTAAACCAAGAATCCCCAATCTAATGGTGGTATCATATTTTTGATATGATACACCGTTACAGAGATACATAATTTTTTTTGCAGGAAATTATAATAAAAATATCAAATTTGATTAGAATCATGCAGGATATTACCAAACACTTGATGCACAGAATGATATGTCTAATCAAGCATAAACCCCACATCCCAGACCCAACGGTTGTCTCGAATTTTTCATACAATAGAGAGTTTGGGTGATGCAATAAATTTCTATAAGAAATTATAAAAAATGTATTAGATGAATTACCCTTGATTGAAATGTAACTAAAACACACAAATGTAATGTTGTGTCTAGGGTAAACCCCACATCCCAAACATAATGGTGGTCTCTGATTTTTCATAAAATACACAGTTTTTGAGATACTTAATTTTTTATAGAGAATTATGATAAAATTAATAATTTAATTACCCTCTTGTGCAATGTAACCAAAAACATGATGAACACACAGGTTATGTCACGCATAAGGGAAACCCAACATCCCAAATCTAATAGTGGTATTAGATTTCTCATATGATACACCTTTCCTGATGTATTATATTACTTTAAAAATATATTGCATGCCTAATATAATATATTTAATATTTTTATTTTATCTACATTGATCCTCTATGGGACACTTAATCTAGTGCTAACCAAGTGTCTAACATTGATCAGTAATAATTATTCTTGTTTCAATTTTTTTAAATAACTATATACCCCATAAGTAGAAACTAGTTTCTATTATGCAATTGTAATTGGATAAATCATCACAGAAATACCAATGGATCCTGTATAAATCCTGTATACATTGATTCTATTGATACATTTTTATCATTTTTATTGTCAAATTCATATTTTTTTCTAAAAGAAAAAATTAATTTTTCATGTCATAAATTTTATCTAAGGAGATTTGAAATGTTTGATAATGTTGGACTTCATCTATTGCATTTTTTATTTCAAAAAGAATATTTTTTTGGTATCATCATGATGAATATAATTATGTAGAAAATAAAAAAATGGTTTTGGATCAATTATTTCAAAATTTTGTACATGAGGTTTTTTGTACATAGATTACAAAAAATAACTCAAAATGATATTGCAAATCCGAAATTAGAACCTTCTGAGTTTTTCAATTTTTTGAGATATTATAAAGAGACCTTATATCCGGGATTCCAGATTGGATAACTTGAAGCTGTTACAAAATTTATGGCTATTAAATCTAATTTTTTAATCTAAAATATTTGTTTCAATCATATATTATTATTGGTTAAGTAGTTTTTTCCTGAAGGAAATATATTTTCTGCAACTTTCATTAAAAGTAAGAAGTTGGTTCATAATTTGGGCAATAGTTATCGTAAGATTCATGCATTTTAAAATGATTGTATATTATATTATGGTAATTATAAATCCTTGGTTTTTTTTCCAACATGTGGAGAATCATGGTATAAATAGGAAAAATAAGTAATGTCTATATATCCTAGGAAACAGTTGAGGTATTTTCCAATTACACCTAATTTACTTTGTTTATTTATTTCTTGCAACACAATTTCATTGATTACATGACATAAATAAAATATTTCATTTTTTAATAACTTAAATCATCAATGTGATGGTAATTCATGGAAAAAAATTTATTTGAAACAACCTTCTTTTTTTTTACAACCTCATAACCTAAGTTTGGGTCTTTCTATTGATGGTTTTTGTCCATTTAGCACTTACGATAGTCAGTATTCATGTTGGCCTATTTTCATTACTCATTATAACTTACTTCTTTCAATGCTGATGAAGGAACCGTATATATATAGAGTTATCAATTCCAAGACATCCAAATAATAATATTGATGTTTATTTAGAGACACGAATAAATGAGTTAATTTCATTATGGAACTATGGTGTGACTACATTTGATATAGTTACAGATCGGAATTTTAAACTAAAGGTTGCATTAATATCAATGATCTGTGACTTTTCGGCATATGCTATGTTATCTAGGTAGAGCTCACATGGTCTAAAATCATTTCTATACTACATAGCTGAGAAAAAAGTGTTTATTGTTGGCAATGGGAGAAATAATTGTTATTTTTACTAACATTATTTATTTATTCCAATGGATTTCCCTTTTAGAATGAATAGAAATAATTTTACAAAATGTTGAATTGAACGAGATGAACCTCCAACTCTGCTCTCAGGTATTAAGGTAAAATATATGGTCTATTAATAACCTCTTGTTGCTTTTTGACTAACCATAAATGAACAAAAAATAAATAGTTTTGGGAAAGATCATAATTGGATAAAGTTGAGTATTTTTTTTATACCATTCATATTTGTATAATTTTTTGGTTCATCACATGTTATATATAATTTATATTGATAAAAAATATTGATAACATATTTTAAACCATATGAGACACACTAGGAAATATCAAATATAATATAAAATAATGGTTAGATCTTTCCCAAAATTTTAGATATCCTGAAGTTGAATTATTTTAGTATGAAAGAGAGCACAATTTAATGAATCCAAAATCAGCTTAAACACCTTCTAAAGAAATTCAATTATTATTTTTTCATTGTATTCAAGGTTTGAGGTCACCAAATGTTTATGCTTCTAATTTTTCTTTCATCATCATAAATGGACATATAATTGGTATAGAAAGTCATGAAATCCATGTTATAATAGAAATATTACTACATATTGGTCTTAGAGAACTATTTAGATCTTCAATCTAATTTTTGTTGACCAAATATCATATTTCATCCAAAATATTTGCGCAGGAACATAATATTATGATTCATTGCATATGCTAAAAAAGTATGTAGTTTTAGTTTTATGTAAATTAAAAAAAATATTCCCATTAGGCTTCTTTTACTCAATGTAACATTTAATATTACAGTTTCTATATGAAGCTAAATGTGGAGGAATGAAAAAAATTTAATAGATATACCCATTTGAGAGATGTATACAATATTTTAAGAAGAAATTACATAAAAATTATCTGTTGAAGGGTTAATTTTAGAAGCATACATGCAGAAGGAAATCTCAGGTTTCTTCTATTATTATTTAAAGTCAAAAAATCCTTAAAAACATAACTGGATGGGTCGCAATGAGAAAATGTTGATGACATCTCAGACCATCAATTGCTAGTTTTCAATGAATCTGTGTTATTTTTTGGTGGGTATCATGAATGATATATTTCATGTAAATAACTCCACAGAGAGCATACATATTTTACTCTCATTTGTAAATAAATGACATGATTTTTTCAGTAAGTACAAATTTTTTATAATTTTGTTAAAAATTTATAAAATATATCATTATTTTTTATATTATTTTTTGTAGATTATATGATGACCATAACAATAAAATAGTTTATGAAAATTACATCTGATTTATTTGAATAATGTTGACAACAAAATTCCTCAAATTGATTATAAATTATAGTAAGTTAAGTTTCATTCAATGAATAAATAAATATGTTTTCCAATGATATCTATTAATAATAATTTTCTAGTTTTTTACATGAAAAAAAAACATGAAAATAAAATTTAGATATTAATTTTGTGTACTCAAAAATCCGACATTGAAATTGGTAAAATCTTATAATGGGTATGTGGTTGATGGATTCTGACTCCATACACTCATATATAGTGGCTCAAAGAAATAAATGAATAGTGGGTTTTTTTAAATGATATCATCATAAGGAAAGTGTTGTTGAAATTTATATTATGTTGGATTAATTAATAGAGTTATGTTATCAGGGACTAAATTATGTAATAATGTTTAAATTTCATTGGTTTGACACTGATTGTGGGTTGTGAGTTCATCCATGACAAGGATTCATTGATATTATACGTAATCGTCTTCTTGCATCAAATGAACAATTTATGTTGGAACATCAAGCATATAATGTTTGTTAGGAAAATTACTATGATGATTCGAGAGATTTGAAGGAATTATGAATTGTGATAAAAAAGAAATCATGTGGAAATGAGTTTATTAGAAATGATAATGGTTCTGTGGAAGTGAAACATATTGAAACTTTTTAAGAAACAACCAAAAATATATCTCTTACTTGATGAGAAATAAATATTAATGATGATACCCCCTAGTTAAGGACCAATGATATAGATAATGTTGATCAAGTAATAAGGGATAATGAAACTGAAATTCAAATAGAAGTTGATGATTCTGAAGATGGTGTGGAAGAAATTGATCTAGAAGAAAATGACAAAGAAGATGAGATTCATGTATTATATTTAGGTATTTAGTTATGGGTAATTATTATATTATTATATTTATTAGTTTTTTATATTTGATATTTGTATTAACAACTTGTTTTAGGTATGATTATTATATTCTAGTATTTATTAGTTTTTTATATTTTATATTTTTATTTATAATTTCTTATAGGTCAGAATATTTGTTTTATATGGATGAAGATAATCCTGATGATATATTTCATTGTCTCACTATTTTCAGAATTCCTACTGATGATCCAGATTTAGCTGATCCTCAGTTTGGTGAAACTATTAGGAGGGGGAGTGGTCTGGCTTGATTGATGATTTGAGATCTTATTCTAGAGAGATGAAAATATATTGATTTTCAACCTCATTTATAGAGGTTGTTTAATTGTTTAAGATATTTATTTTGTATTAACATTGTGTATTAATTTTCTAATAATTTCTGATTATAATTTCTGATTTTCACATTTTTTCACATTTAGATGTTGGGAGGATAGTACAATTCTAAGAAATTATTTTTTCCCATTCAAGAGTGTCATGGGACCTGGTTCCCATCACTGAGTGTCGCCATTTGCTCAACCACTAGATTGTAGGCTATTAAATAATATATACTTTATAAAATTTGTTCAATTACATATGTATTTTTTAATTATCATGTAGAATTTATAGTCTATGATTCAAGATTTCTTGAGAGGTCATATCTAAGAGGCATGTGATATTTTTACACATGAGTACATTCATTAGTTTCTACACAACATTAGAAAGTGAGAAATGGATAATCCTTGTGCTACTGTTTTCGACCAGTCTTGTCTCTCCCATAGACTCAACTATATATCATCTATGGTATGGGATGGATTGTAATCCTTACAGCTAGGAGATTCTATTATGAGGATTTTATCATCTAGACATCAGATCCTGGGGGGGGAGGACACACATAGGCCTGGAAGTCGAACATTTAGCATACATCGATGAGATATGGTAAGTGATATTACATATTAATTTATATATAATTTAACTATAACATTTTTTTTCATATTATATAGTCTTATAATTACCCATCTATTATAGAGTTGGATGTATGTAAGAATATGTATACTAATCCAAATATAAGAGATGTTGTTGGTGACCAATAGTTCGATATTATGGATCGTAATTTTTTTAAAATTTATTGGATATTAATTTCATTTTTATTCTAATTTCCAATTAAATTTAATAGAAACATATGAGGTTGTGAATTCTAATTCATGGGAGAGTCAATAAGAGAGGGAACAACTTTCGACTGGTAATCTGATATTTGATGGGGGACCTGGATAAAGGTGACTTTGAAGGGTGTCAAGAAAGGTGGGGCGATTGGTATTGGTTCTCGAATGATACCTATGAGTTAATATGGAACTTCTCTGATGGAATCAGTGATCATGAAGGGAACTCATATAGATTCATCATCGATTCCATTATCTACTACATATTATGAGGAGAGGTCGAGAGCTAAGGATGATATGATAAATAGATTCAGAAAGAAGGGAGGATGATCATGAGAAATAGCGTTGGAAAGATGAGAAATGTTGGAGTATATGTAGTGACTTGCACGTGGTATTGGTTTGGAGTATACTCCCCCTGATCCTTCATGTGATCCTCCTCTACTTGAATGTAGTTCCGGTTTTTATAAGTTTTAAGACTCTTTGGTATTTTTGGTAAAACAAGCATATTATGTTAGAAATGATGTATTACTTTATGTCTGTTTTACATTTTTGTGATTTTTTTTCAGTTTTTTTTATTTTTTTTAATGATTTTTAAATATTTGTAAATTTTTTATTTATTTTTAAATATATTTAATCATTCAAATTTTTTAATTTATTTTAGTTTTTGAATTTTTTTAAATATATGTAATTTTTTTAATTTATATAAATTTTTAAATATAATTAACTTTTTAATTTATTTTAATTATTCTTAAATTTTTGAATCAATTTTACTATTTTGATTTATTTATTTATTTTATTTTATTAGGTATATTAAATTTTTAAATTTGTGAATTAATTTTATATAATATTTAAATTAGTTTTAAATATATCTATATTTTAAAATTTTATAATTAGTTTTAATTTATTAGATTTTTTTAATTATTTCTAAATTTTATTTTTTAAAAAGAATTTATTTACGACAAACGAAATTTGTTTCATAATCGGTTATTTAAAAAAAAATTGACACTAATTTGTGATAGATGATTCATTCATTGTAATTACTCACTATTTGTGACAGACTCACAAATAACCAGAACTGTAACACCATTTTTTCCCATGGTGCATTAGAAATGAAATCTTGTCATAAATGTCTTTTTGTGACACGGTTCCATCGCCAATAGTCCATCACAAAAAAATTATAAGATTAGTGCTGTTCTAGAATTTTTTTATGGAATAAGGAAATGAGATTCAGGAAGAAAGTAAAATTAATCCCAAGGTATACTGGTTCCGTTGAAATTTTTAATCATATCAAGACTATATCGGATCTCTTGTATGTTCCACTGAACCACTAGCAAGTCCACGATGTGTTCCACATATCTCTCTTGACAAAGTATAGACCTTATCCTTTACATGTACTGAACTCAGTGTTAAAACCACTGAAGACAAATCTATTGTAACGCCCCGACCCTAGTTACCCAGAGTCGGTGCATTATTACATAACATTGGCATGATCACAAGAAAGATCAAATCTCGAAAGACCGATTGGTTTAGTAGCCTTGGAAACACTAGATATATTCATAAGTTTTACATTACATCATAAAATGAAAAACTACTACAAAAACACATTGTCTCCATAATCCACACTCATATCCCCACATAATATCCCTGCAGGTCATTCATAATTTACTTCTTCACTTCCTGGGAAAAATAAAACCTAGAAAAAGGGGTGAGCTCAAATGCCCAGTAAGGATAACAATATAGAGGAAACTTTCATAAATAAGAATAAACATTTAAGGCAATGTATAACTAAAACAAAAGCCTTTCAAACTTGAACTTTCAACATAGTATGGCATAAATAAAATGAAATAATGCCATTTACTTATTCACATGGTTATTCTACTAATCGAATAATCACATGCAAAATCAATAACCACTTTCATAATGATGGAATGCATAATGCCAGACTATCATAACCACATAGCCAAGGCCTCGTGCCAAGACTAAAAATAAGATTTTGTCAAGGCCTTGTGACAAGACACTAGTTTGTCTCATGAGACCTACCAATACATCGAGGAGCTATAGCGGGCTCCACCCGTCACATATTAAGTCCAATGCATTCCCATATGAAAAGGTTTAAACATAACATAAACATTCGTATTAAAACTAGCATACGAAATGTCAATACTTTCACCATAAACTATGAATGGTATAAAAATAGCACATCCACATTCAAACATATCACAAAACCTTCAATACAATATAGAAGTTTTGTATCATAATAAATCAACTTCAAATAATCTTAAAATCCATCAAAGGATGTTGACATAGATGAAATCAAAATTCTTTTAAAAGAAATATCTCCTTTTATTTTGAAATCATTTAAGATCCATATAAAATAAAACATTTTCTTTTAAAATATTCTTATAAGCTTGTAAGGGAAGCTTTGAAGATTTTATAACGGCGGAAAATAGCTGCACCCGCCGTATAAGTTAAAAAAACATTCTTACCTTAATTCTGTCGAAAAGGTTAAAAAGGACCTTGTTTTGAAAACGACCGAAAGATTCCTTTATAAACCACTTATAAAAGTCAAAAAGGGTATAAATGACTTTAACTCATATTCTAGTAAATAGTAAAAATGTTTTGAAATACATTTTTAAGAAACATGGATGTGGATGATAAAGAGATCCCAGTAGATTATTACGTATAAACAACCTTGGACAATGAAGAGGTTGTAAAGTAAACCCTTACCTTGTACTTTTCCTTGGTTGGGGTAGGTTAACCTCCTGTATAATGGTGAAATAATTGTTATTAAATTATACAAGAATCATATATATTAATATGATATCATATATGATCTTTTAACATTGATTTGTTAATAATATCTTAGAATTATCATCGTTTCGGGTGTTAAATTACTCATTTTCTTTTATATGTTTTGTTACATAAGCCATGTTTGTTTTATCTTATTCATATCCATAATGATATCAAGTCCTTAAACATCATTTTTAAATCATCAAATGATAATTATACTTGAATGGATACGATGGAGAATGAATCTCATCGCGTTCGTGGAGACGGTAGTCCGTACGTACACACGAGCGACAATATCATTCTTTTGATATTAAAATAATATATAAATGGATGGTATATCATATATAAAGAATCATTAACATGTTATATTTATTATTTACATGAGTTACACATCATTATTATACCCATCCAAATAATAATATATTGAATAACAATTACACCATGACGTGGAGACGGTAAGCCGTACGTATGCACGTATGGTGACATGTTATTCAAAGGGTGGATAGAATACTGAATATGGTTGTACCATATTTATAATAACATCACAGTATATGTAAGATACTGGAGTTATTATTTTAGAATGGTAAGAACAAAGAAAGAGGAAGTGGAAGAAGAAAGGAACTTAAAAAGGGGTGGTGAAAACATTACCTCTTCTTCGGGTTCTTCCTTTTGATTTGGTCAAAAGGGCTCCTTAGGTTGGCTTTCTGATCAAACTAAGGCCTCTAGGTTGTAGTGAGGGATGTTGGGAGAGTATTTGGGCAGAGTTTGGCCGAACCAAAAGGCTTTTAAGGTGTGAAGAAATGAGAAGGAGGAGTGCCCTTTTATAAGAGGGGTGAGGGGCACCTTTGGAAAAGCTAGAAATATTAATTTATAATAAATTCATATTCGGTTTCTAATGGCTCCAAAGTTGACTATTCAAAGGTTAAGGTGGGTATGGGTCTAAAACAACTCAACCAATAGAATTTAGACAGGTTTGGGTACTTATATTAACCTTATCTTTAAGTATTAACTCTAAGTTAATTAGTTTCACTTTTACAATGTCTCTTTGTATTTTTATATAATATGGTTAATAAACATACTATATACATTCAAGCGACCCCCAAGTGGTCCATTAATGATGAAACTATCATTATATAAGTCTCTTGGCCGAACATTAGATTTTTAATAATTTAATATCAATTAATAATATAATATTTGTTTTAAGAACTCTTTTATGTCAATTTTGACACTATTCAATAGTTGTTTTTTGTGAAACTCATAACAGATTGATTACTTCGAACAAAGTCAATTAAATCAATCCTAATATATCATATTATCCTAAAAAATTGGTTTAATTCATTAAAAGTTTCATATTATATTTATTTGGGTATTTATAATATCAATTATTTTAATTTTTCACTATTATAGTAATTACTGCATCATCATTGTGTCATAAATAAAATACATTATTTAATGTCTAAAAATTATAAATAAAATATCATTATGTAGGAAATAGTTTTATCTTTCTAATTAATATTTATAATCTAAAATCCAACATATATAACCCTATGTAACAATTGTTTTACTAAAAGGTATATGCTTGTGTCATTTTTGTATTCATTTTGACTTAATTAAAATAAAGTGTCATTATCACTTACAAGTGGATCCATGGGGTCCCAAAATAGACTCAAAGATGATCATGGTCGACCATGTATCAACAAATAGGTTTAAGACACGTTTTAGGATAATTTAGTATTATTATAATATTATTGTTTAACCCTTATTTACCGGATTTACCCTTAACCATGGTAAATAAAATATTTACCGCAGTAATTATTCAAAATGTCTAAAAATAAAAGTTACCTATTTAAACAATTTGAACATCCTGATTCCAAATATGGAATCCATTTTCCTAAATTCAAAACACAGAAGTGGCAGAAATTAATTTAAAATTAATTCCCGCTGTCAAAACTAAAAGCGTGTTTTTAAGAGATAATAACTATCAAAAGATTGACACTTGTTTATGTTTGGTTTAATTGTAAAATTATGTCCAATGACCAACATTATATTAAATGGTAAAAATATATTCTAAATATACTTTAAAAACACTCAAATTCATAATTTATCACTATTAATTATTTTGATTAAAAAAGTTTTTTTTAATTAAAATTTAGTAATTTTCACTATTCATCAAAATATGAAAGTTATCCGAAAAGTACCAAAATTTCCCCTTAGGCTAAATTTGATATTCAGAATCCAAAAATGAAGTCCATTTTAAAATATAAAATATATATAACTTCAAAAAGTAGGTATTACTATTCATAACAGCTAGTTTGATTGGTTACGGTGTGTTAGAACTCGGTGTTGCGTACAACACACGCTAGCGTACCGTGGAAGCTTGGGATGTTTCATTTTAAATTTTTGATGTCCCCATTTAGTCAAAAAGTTTAAAATATAGTATCTAAAAAGGGTTCACTATTAAAATTTGGTAAAAGTGAAATACTGAAAATGAATTTGTTCTTACATTATGTCTAAGAAACTCATAATATGGATTCTAAAATTATAAGGATTATATAAAGTTTAATATTTAGTTAACACTATTCATAACCTCTTTTGAAAGGCTTTTTTTTGTAAGTCATGGTGTGATTGAACTCGGTGTTGCGTGTAGTGCAAGTTATTGAATTATTTTGAAGAAATAACACACTATGAAATCTTGGGGTGTTACATTCTCCCCTCCTTCAATAAATTGCATCCTCACAATTTGAAATTGTTCTTCGAAAATAAAAGGTTGAAAATAAAAAATATCTTTGTGGGAAAACCCACATCGTAAATTGGGTTACTAAAATTTATTCTTAATATGAGGAAAAGAGAAATGAAAGGGTCACCACCAAATTATGATCTCGATTAGGAGAACATTGTTGGCAATTAGAGACATATAATTGGAGGAAAAACGTAAATATTTATAGGTAGTGATTGAGGTCATCAATCACAAACAAGTTTAAAATTGAGGTCCTTAAACTCATCAATCTATGATGATTTTAAATTCCATCGGTTCAATAAAACATAGGGTATTAGGATAACACATTTTTGACGTTTCAAAATATCTTAGTTGAAATCCCACATCGAAAAATGAATTAATGAGGCCTCTATTTTAAATAAAGAGTGGAAAGTATGAAGATTAACGAAAATAACACATACTAGGGTTCCATGTAGGAAAATATGGATATGGAAGAAAAATATAACCATCAATTATCTGATGGAGAGTGGTAGAGAACATGGCTATGAAAAGGCCAACAATCCCAAAGCCATAAATTAGTGATGATTTAAGGTACCATCTAGGACAACATTTTTGTTCTAAGTTACTTTTCTTAATGATGAGGAATTTATTTATGAGATTGGCTAAGATCATAAGGAGATATACTTACTTTAAAATTAGAGTTTTATCCCTTAATAAATTTCTACCAAAAACTCATCATTCACTCGTAAAAAAAATTCTATTTATACTATTCATAGAGGGTTCCAAAATAAATGAATTTATAATTCATCTACCAGATCTTTTAAAAAACTACTTTATTTAATCCAGGACATCTCGTGGGATAGTGGTAGGTGATACACCCTTGTCGCCCTTCGGTTGCGGGTTCAAGTCTTGCGGCCTTGCCGAACGCGACGGGTTGCCGCCCGACCTCCGGGTTGTCCTTTTATGGAAATCCAAAATAATACAAACTAGAACTATCCAAAATACTTCTATCCAAACTCACAGTCCAACATTTATAAGGAAGTTAAACATAATGTAGATCCTTTTTACCCCATAATAGCATATGAATACCTTCATCTTGTATTCTTTTAATACACTGAAACATCATGAATTACCATATTCCTTATTGATTACATTCATTCTCCCTTATTCCATATAGAATGCTAGATATACTTCATCAATCAAAAAAATGTTTTAAACCCCAAAAATGATGGAATATACAAATCATTAATCAGTTTCAAGGTAGTCAAGAATATCCAATATAATTTATCCAAATCAATCATGTATTATTCTAAAATCACTACCTCGGTATCAGAATCATATTATGGTTTATCATTCTCTCAACCATATATTTTCCAAAAATTTAACCTGCTATTGAGTCACTTTTCTTTGTTCCACACAATTTCAAGTCCTTAATGAAATAGTACTGCAGTACAATCCTTATATACTCCATAATTATTATAACAAGTACATTGTTGATACAAAGCTCAATTGACATAATCAATATAAGAACTCTAATCATTCCTCTTCATCTGTGGTAGTATCATAACTTGATTATTATCCAATAGCATCATTTGCATCATAGTCTGATGACTGGGACATAGGTTCTCGTAGTGTCCAAACTCCTTGCAAATGAAGCATTGTACATTTGAAACCATTTTCGTACCCTTGCAGTCATGTACTTTGTGCCCTTTTCCTCCACACTTATAACAGACTCCCATTCCTTTCAGGCAAGTTCCAGGGTGTTTCTTTCCACAGTTACCACATATGGGAAAATTCTTCTTTTCCCTCTTCCCTTTATCCATCTTTTTCTCTTCTATCCTTTTCTTCTCTTGCTTCCCTTCAAAGCCATAGGACTCAGTAAACTCTTTACTTATCTTATCAATACATGATATTATTTCTTCATATGATGATAATACATGGGAGACTATTTCTCTTATAAATTCTAGCTTAAGACCATGAAAGATATGATCCTTCCTTCTCTTTGGATCATGTGCATTTCCAGAGTTCTCATTCCTTCTACTGGGCGCCATTTCTAAACAATGGCATAAACTAGATCAGTTTATGAATCAAAATACATAATCCCATACTTATAAAACACTTAACATAAATTGAACTATTTATGGATATAATCCATAATCATAAGAATGTTTTCTTTGAGGAAGTATATACTCATAATCCCTTCAAAATATTTTGTAAAGAAAATGAGAGTTATCCTAAGCATATCCCCCGGGATTTTCATAACCAAGAGTGCAGCAAGGCCCGTTGTCGTGCACCAGTTCCCATTCGAGTCTAGCTCAAAGTGGTGTTTTCGGGTTTTACCCCTAGGTACATCTGTGCCAGAGCCGCCTCTACCTGCTCGTATCCAGACAGGGATGTATTTCTCGGAAAACTCACAAAATCTCTACAATACCAAAATTCTAGGAAGTTCTTCTATACTAATCCTCAAATTTCATCTTAGGTCTACGTGCTCTAATCAGAGTTTATCTAAATCTAGCTTCCAAGGTTTGTACTAAACTTCCTCTGATACCAACTGTAACGCCCCGACCCTAGTTACCCAGAGTCGGTGCATTATTACATAACATTGGCATGATCACAAGAAAGATCAAATCTCGAAAGACCGATTGGTTTAGTAGCCTTGGAAACACTAGATATATTCATAAGTTTTACATTACATCATAAAATGAAAAACTACTACAAAAACATATTGTCTCCATAATCCACACTCATATCCCCACATAATATCCCTGCAGGTCATTCATAATTTACTTCTTCACTTCCTGGGAAAAATAAAACATAGAAAAAGGGGTGAGCTCAAATGCCCAGTAAGGATAACAATATAGCGGAAACTTTCATAAATAAGAATAAACATTTAAGGCAATGTATAACTAAAACAAAAGCCTTTCAAACTTGAACTTTCAACATAGTATGGCATAAATAAAATGAAATAATGCCATTTACTTATTCACATGGTTATTCTACTAATCGAATAATCACATGCAAAATCAATAACCACTTTCATAATGATGGAATGCATAATGCCGGACTATCATAACCACATAGCCAAGGCCTCGTGCCAAGACTAAAAATAAGATTTTGTAAAGGCCTTGTGCCAAGACACTAGTTTGTCTCATGAGACCTACCGATGAATCGAGGAGCTATAGCAGGCTCCACCCGTCACATATTAAGTCCAATGCATTCCCATATGAAAAGGTTTAAACATAACATAAACATTCGTATTAAAACTAGCATACGAAATGTCAATACTTTCACCATAAACTATGAATGGTATAAAAATAGCACATCCACAGTCAAACATATCACAAAACCTTCAATACAATATAGAAGTTTTGTATCATAATAAATCAACTTCAAATAATCTTAAAATCTATCAAAAGATGTTGACATAGATGAAATCAAAATTCTTTTAAAAGAAATATCTCCTTTTATTTTGAAATCATTTAAGATCCATATAAAATAAAACATTTTCTTTGAAAATATTCTTATAAGCTTGTAAGGGAAGCTTTGAAGATTTTATAACGGCGGAAAATAGCCGCACCCTCCGTATAAGTTAAAAAAAACATTCTTACCTTAATTCTGTCGAAAAGGTTAAAAAGGACCTTGTTTTGAAAACGACCGAAATATTCCTTTATAAACCACTTATAAAAGTCAAAAAGGGTATAAATGACTTTAACTCATATTCTAGTAAATAGTAAAAATGTTTTGAAATACATTTTTAAGAAACATGGATGTGGATGATAAAGAGATCCCAGTAGATTATTACGTATAAACAACCTTGGATAATGAAGAGGTTGTAAAGTAACCCCTTACCTTGTACTTTTCCTTGGTTGGGGTAGGTTAACCTCCTGTATAATGGTGAAATAATTGTTATTAAATTATACAATAATCATATATATTAATATGATATCATATATTATCTTTTAACATTGATTTGTTAATAATATCTTAGAATTATCGTCGTTTCGGGTGTTAACTTACTCATTTTCTTTTATATGTTTTGTTACATAAGCCATGTTTGTTGTATCTTATTCATATCCAGAATGATATCAAGTCCTTAAACATCATTTTTAAATCATCAAATGATAATTATACTTGAATGGATACGATGGAGAATGAATCTCATCGCGTTCGTGGAGACGGTAGTCCGTACGTACACACGAGCGACAATATCATTCTTTTGATATTAAAATAATATATAAATGGATGGTATATCATATATACAGAATCATTAACATGTTATATTTATTATTTACATGAGTTACACATCATTATTATACCCATCCAAATAATAATATATTGAATAACAATTACACCACGACGTGGAGACGGTAAGCCGTACGTATGAACGTATAGTGACATGTTATTCAAAGGGTGGATAGAATACTGAATATGGTTGTAACATATTTATAATAAAATCACATTATATGTAAGATACTGGAGTTATTATTTTAGAATGGTAAGAACAAAGAAAGAGGAAGTGGAAGAAGAAAGGAACTTAAAAAGGGGTGGTGAAAACATTACCTCTTCTTCGGGTTCTTCCTTTTGATTTGATCAAAAGGGCTCCTTAGGTTGGCTTTCTGATCAAACTAAGGCCTCTAGGTTGTAGTGAGGGATGTTGGGAGAGTATTTGGGCAGATTTTGGCCGAACCAAAAGGCTTTTAAGGTGTGAAGAAATGAGAAGGAGGAGTGCCCTTTTATAAGAGGGGTGAGGGGAACCTTTGGAAAAGCTAGAAATATTAATTTATAATAAATTCATATTCGGTTTCTAATGGCTCCAAAGTTGACTATTCAAAGGTTAAGGTGGGTATAGGTCGAAAACAACTCAACCAATAGAATTTAGACAGGTTTGGGTACTTATATTAACCTTATCTTTAAGTATTAACTCTAAGTTAATTAGTTTCACTTTTACAATGTCTCTTTGTATTTTTATATAATATGGTTAATAAACATACTATATACATCCAAGCGACCCCCAAGTGGTCCATTAATGACGAACCTATCATGATATAAGTCTCTTGGCCGAACCTTAGATTTTTAGGAATTTAATATCAATTAATAATATAATATTTGTTTTAAGAACTCTTTTATGTCAATTTTGACACTATTCAATAGTTGATTTTTGTGAAACTCATAACAGATTGATTACTTCGAACAAAGTCAATTAAATCAATCCTAATATATCATATTATCCTAGAAAATTGGTTTAATTCATTAAAAGTTTCATATTATATTTATTTGGGTATTTATAATATCAATTATTTTAATTTTTCACTATTATAGTAATTACTGCATCATCATTGTGTCATAAATAAAATAAATTATTTAATGTCTAAAAATTATAAATAAAATATCATTATGTAGGAAATATTTGTATATTTCTAATGAATATTTATAATCTAAAATCCAACATATATAACCCTATGTAACAATTGTTTTGCTAAAAGATATATGCTTGTGTCATTTTTGTATTCATTTTGACTTAATTAAAATAAAGTGTCATTATCACTTACAAGTGGATCCATGGGGTCCCAAAATAGACCCAAAGATGCTCATGGTCGACCATGTATCAACCAATAGGTTTAAGACACGTTTTAGGGTAATTTAGTATTATTATAATATTATTTTTTAACCCTTATTTACCGGATTTACCCTTAACCATGGTAAATAAAATATTTACCGCAGTAATTATTCAAAATGTCTAAAAATAAAAGTTACCTATTTACACAATTTGAACATCCTGATTCCAAATATGGAATCCATTTTCCTAAATTCAAAACACAGAAGTGGCAGAAATTAATTTAAAATTAATTCCCGCTGTCAAAACAAAAAGCGTGTTTTTAAGAGATAATAACTATCAAAAGATTGACACTTGTTTATGTTCGGTTTAATTGTAAAATTATGTCCAATGACCAACATTATATTAAATGGTAAAAATATATTCTAAATATACTTTAAAACCACTCAAATTCATAATTTATCACTATTAATTATTTTGATTAAAAAAGTTGTTTTTAATTAAAATTTAGTAATTTTCACTATTCATCAAAATATGAAAGTTATCTGAAAAGTACCAAAATTTCACCTTAGGCTAAATTTGATATTCCGAATCCAAAAATGAAGTCCATTTTAAAATATAAAATATATATAACTTCAAAAAGTAGGTATTACTATTCATAACAGCTAGTTTGATTGGTTACGGTGTGTTAGAACTCGGTGTTGCGTACAACACATGCTAGCGTACCGTGGAAGCTTGGGATGTTTCATTTTAAATTTTTGATGTCCCCATTTAGTAAAAAAGTTTAAAATATAGTATCTAAAAAGGGTTCATTATTAAAATTTGGTAAAAGTGCAATACTGAAAATGAATTTGTTCTTACATTATGTCTAAGAAACTCATAATATGGATTCTAAAATTATAGGGATTATATAAAGTTTAAAATTTAGTTAACACTATTCATAACCTCTTTTGAATGGCTTTTTTTTGTAAGTCATGGTGTGATTGAACTCGGTGTTGCGTGTAGTGAAATTTGTTGAATTATTTTGAAGAAATAACACACTATGAAATCTTGGGGTGTTACATCTTTCTTATGAAGAACAACTAGTGGAGATTCTTGATCGTATAAATAAAGTTATATAAAACAAGACCAATAACCTAATAAAATTTTTTTTGGAAAAACCACATGATTTAATAATATATGATGATACTTGAAGAAACGATGAGGTAGAATTTTCCTCAATTGATTGTATTTGAGTGATGAGTTTCGAAGGAGAAAATCATTTTAAATGTGGTAGAATGTAACACCCCATGTTTTTATGAATTATTTTAAAAAAATTAAATTTCTTATATATCTTGTTTTACATACAAAAACAAGTTAATGAAACACTACACACAACACCATGATTGCTTGTGTTGCACACAGCATCGAGTTTTAACAAAAACATTATATATTATTAATATAGTTATTAAAACATGATCATTATAACCCTGTTAATAAACATAGTGACATTAATAGTAATAACTATTTTTAGATATTAACTATAATGGTTTCATATAACAAAAAATTAGTAATTAAAAATTACTTAATTTTCTATAAAGTCATTATATGTTTTGACAATAATATTTTCTGAAAAAATTCATTTTATTTATTTTTGTGAATGTTAATAAAATTAATTTTTCCAAATTTTATAAAATTAATTTGATAAAATAAAAAAAAATTAAAAATTTCATGTCACAATTAACTTATGGTTTTTTGTATTTTTATGAAATGTTTCATTTTTTGATGAATGGTAAATAATACAGAATTTTAATTTTTTGACTAAAAAGAAACTTTTTATTCCAAAAGAGGATAAGTAAAAGACCACCTCAAAGAGGTTGAATGTGATGCAAGATGATTGAATCACCCATAACAATTATTTTACAATATTGAGAAAGAGATATAGTGTAATAATAAATAACGAGTCTATTACAGGAACTACCCCTACTAGACAACGAGTCCGCAGAAAAGTTTCATTCCCTCCAAGTATGCCTCCCCTCAAAGACCATGTCCAATATCAATTTTCATTTTTTTATAATGTACGGCAGGTCCCATGAGGTTGTTTCTTTCTCCTAAATCGTATCAACCAGAATTTTAGAGTCATATTCCACTATAGAAATAACAATGTTGTATAAATTACACAAGGAGAGCCCACTAAACATCGATCGAGCCACCATCCCAATGGAATAACCTATCCCATAGAAAACAACTAAACCTAAGAACCACAAATCCATGGTATTCCATAAGTAAAAAAACTCCTCACATCACAATTGTATTATAACACTCATCAACATTCATTTTTAACCCACTATATGGGGGAACCCAATGATCCCAACTCCAAGGAGAACCAAAACCCATTTTCATAGTAGATAACACTCGACATAGAATCAACACATTGAGATAAGACGAAGATGGCCCATATAGAAGCATTGGATCAATATCATATATAAGAATCCTCACTCAAAAATGAATGTAAGTGATCATGTAGTGAACAAATTTTGTAGCATCGTTCCTAACCTCTCATAGTACCTAGTACACAACAATGAAATCCATGTCAGGTATCTTACATCCCATAGAATTATGTTTTACCCCTTGAAACCAAACCTCAAGAAAATAAATCGATGAATCATCGTTGACTGAGAAGACCATACACTGACTAGTGTATTCTGAAATACTGTCAACACATAAACCATTGATGAATGTATGTCACACCATTTTTAAATGAGGTTCCTCGCAATACATGCAACTTGAGAACAAATAAAAATCCATACTTTGAACATTTTCATATATGGTTATATCCTTATTCCATAAATAGAAAACTATGAAATATAGATTCACTGTGATCTTCTTATACAAGATAGCCAACACATCCCACATTTAAGTTTCATGTATCAAATCATGATAATCTAGGTTGATGAAGCATTTGGTTGATGATTTCGCAACAACACTAATATAATGCTATACTATCCATGTAATGGCCTCCAAGATCATATTATCATCCTCCATAATTTTTAATTAATAATATCAAAAAATTAAAGTGATTCTGCAAAAGAAGATTCTGGCTCTGGAAATTTTGGGTAGTGAAAAAGTCCTGCCCACCCAATTTTTTTCTGAAAGCTGATGTCTCCACACCACAAAACAAACCATTCTTTCTCCTTATTGATATTCAAATGAATAATCTTGCAAAATGAAAGTCTATAATTTCTACCCAAATGATCATTCAACCCTTTCCAGTCCATCATTTACCTACATTTGATACATATATCCCATAAAATGGCCATGTCAATGATATCTTATGATGGTCTCCCTTATATGAAATACATAGACTTCGAAACACTCCACTGTTTGTTACACCCTCATATATAGTCCTTGAAATATATTCCAATAAAACCCAATAATATTTCCATATTTTTTTCATACCATATGGAAACTTTCATGATTTTCTATAACCAGTTAATATATCCTTTAGGATCTTTGATCACCAAAAGGGTCTGAATGTGAATACATGTGAGGAAGCTATTAACAAGGGTAATTATTCCTCTGATGTATAAAAAATTATTATTCCATTATTGAATCTTCCCAAGAATTAAATTAACAATAACTTCAATAAAAAAAATATTGATCCTTCCATCCTAAATGGGGGATTTAAGGTACTCCATTAGAAGGTTTAATTTTTTGTATTTGTAGTATGATCAGTATTTCCTTACCATGTCTGATTGATAATTTTTTGAGATGTACACATTGCTTTAACCACGGTTAATGTTCTCATACTCTAGGATCCATAATCATTTTTGAGATTTATAAAGTAATGTATTTTATTATTCTACCCATTGATAAAAAATAATGAAATCCTTAAATAGTAGATGAGACACAATTTCATCACTTGCTCTATCTGTGACAGGTATGATATATCAATTATTAAAACTACGCTTCAAATTCCTAGAGAGCCTATAATGTGACAGAATGAAGAGTTTTGAAGAAACATGATCCCCTTTATAAATACCACACATATTTTTAATAACCATAAGCCCTTCCCAAAAATACAAATAGTATTCTATAGAGAAGAAAATAACCTGACAAATAATAAAAATATACATTCCCTAAAACAAAATATTCTCACTTATTTAAAGTTGAAACCCAACACTATATAGTCATTGGACTTTTTTATGTCAAACATGATCAAAATATTGGATCCAAAAGATCTGATGTTAATATCATATACCAATTAAATAGAAATCCTAAGCTCCCATGAATGTTTCATCCTTTAATAAAAATTTGATACTCCATAGAGATGATCCTTGACATATCCTTAACTAATATGTTTTCCATAATGTTAGAAAATAATTTATAGTAGATATTACTTACAAAAATATGGATATATTTGTTAAGAGACTCCAGATATTTCACCTTGGGTATGAGGGCGACTGTCGATGAAAACACCTCTCTAGTGAGTGATCCTCCTTTGAATATGCCTTGGAATACCTCAACAACATGGGACTTGACAAAGTATTTGGCCACCAATGAAATAATCCTATAATCACATCATTCACTAGTGTTTTTCTAAGATCAAACTAGTAACTATATTTAGAATCTCATTCTCCCCCAGGATCTTCTTCATTCCATCATTATCAATGCATTCTAACAGGAGATGAATGTTCCTAAGAAAACGATCATAATAATTCTCACAAATATTATCACTTAATTAAATTAAAATCAATCTATCCCATCTATAAACAAAATTATTAGCCTCCATTTTCCCTTCCACATTTACATAATCCATATAAATTCTATCTTTAATACTTATATTCATCCTTCTTAGTAATTTATTTTCATTGTATAACTTCTGAAAAAAATTGTCAATATCCCTCCCTAAGATAATGAATTATTGATCTCTCTCTAAATGTTATTTCAATTTCCAATAATTTTTTGGCCAATGAATTTTGTTTTTGACCTAATAAGATGAAATCCTCATCATACCAATATTCCTAGAGCTTCTCTTCAATCCTACAAATATCCATTTTAATATCCTGAATATCATAATATTTTTTATTCCCCATTAAATCCAAATCCTAGAGTTCATTTTCCTAGTGCTCAAGATTCTCATAATGTCCCATCCATGCTGAACCAAAAACTAGTTTCATCCATGAATCACAAATAACATGGAAGAAATTCCCATCCTAAGACCAATATATTAAGTAGAAGAAATGCATACTACCCCCATCATCACAATTTAAATTAACCACCAATGAGGATTTTTTTTCAAAGAGGATCATGTTTTCTTCATATATTCTAGTGGGAATGAATCAGTACCTATCATGTTAGCCAAGAAGCAGTCGATACTACTCCAGATACACCAGTAACCCTTGCAGATTTTACACCAAGTAAACTGATCACCTGAAAATCCAAAATACAGAAGCCCATTATTTTCCCTGAATTCCCAAAATTCCATAATTTTCCTGACTGAAATGTCTTCCCATTCAATATTTTTAAATGCCTCGCCTATGGAGTAAAAGAAACCCACCATGACCCAAGACATACCCCCAAGGATTAAGTAGGAAAGATTCCACAATAAATCCTTGATTCTGAATTATCCTAGCTAGTATTACTGAATAAGAATACGATTTCCTCTATCACATATTAGCATTGAGAGTATTGTGTTGTTGAGTCATATCCATCTGATCAGTAGAAAAAATATTCCAATAAAGAATCCAAAAATTAGAGTTTCATGGGGCCCCATGCACACCATATTAGAATAAAATGCATCTAGAAAATTTCTATAATTTATTATCTTTAGTCATAGTTTCTAGAACAACAATAACAGAACCCTTATACCTATGGGATTCAGAAAAATGAGACACTCCTTTTTTCAGATCCTACAGACCCCTGTCATTCTAAATAATGAATGATATCATTAACGAAGATCAATAGAGGCCTTGAGGATAATGGATCCAACTGACAGAGAGTATGAGTGAGAAGCACCTCTTTGACCTGGGTCCAATTCAATCGGCATCCCTGAGCAGAAGTGTGCACCCCATTCTTATTTCTATTCATATAGTGACCTTTGGATGCCACCATTTTGACCTAAAAACCATCAAAACATTAAAATGGTTAGTTCAGAGAATACATTCATTAGTGAAATAGTCAAAAATATTGAGAGAAAAGATCCATTATGAATATATTCCACATTAATTCCCTTATTTTGAGGAAAAGATCCCAAAGCCGACACATATAACCCCTTTGAAAAAATAACAGGAACTTCCTATAGAATTGTGGAACTGACATATGAACCACAAACCCCCCTCCAATTGTCAACCTCCAATTCTACATTGAACATAGGTCCCAACATTTCTTTTTCGATACAATAGGAGGCACCATTAACTTTAGGGGAATGAATCAACAAAGGAATCCTCCATAGGGGACCACCTCTTGTTGGATAGGATGCTAGAGAGGAATCACAGGGAGTGGGGGAACCATAGACTTACCCATGTTTATAGAATATACATTAGAAGGCTCCTAAAGTATTGAAAATGGGGTCTAAATTTTCCCAAGATGATATATAATACAATCCTCAAGAGAGGAGCCATACCATACCCCACCACCACCATTAGAGGACTAAGCTCGTTACGAAGACAAATAGAAACTGAGAGACCATGAATCTAGAATAACTCTCAAAAATAAGGAAGACCTTGATAAAATATCGGATTACATTAGGATAACTCATCAAAAAACCAAATTATACATTAATTAATCCATTTTAGGTCATTTTAATCAATTTTATATTTTTTTAATATAAAAACATCGTATACTTTCTGAGAATTTTCTACTCAAAAATCTATTTTCTTATCACTTCAGTGAGATTAATATTAAATTAAATATTTCCATTTTTTATGAATTTCATTTTAAAAAAGGGATTCCATATTCTTTTCATCATAATAATTACTATTATCTAATAAGTTCATTATATTTTTTGATCAAAATTAATAGTATAAATAATAATAATAATTTATTGCGGTTAAGGTAAAAATGTATATACTAGAGGTTAAATTAAAATGATAAAGTTTAAAAATAACAAAAAAATATTCCAAAACCCATTTTCTACAAACATTTTGAAATTATCTATTAATTACTCTATAATGGTCTATTTTGGAACCATGTGTATTGATAAAAAGTGGGTACACCATTTTCATTCAAATAATTACAATCGTGCCCCTCACCTAACTTATAAAAGGGCACCCACACTCATATATTTGTTACACCATAAAAACCTTTTGGTTCAACCAAGAACTACCCAAATCACTTAAAAACAACCCAACACTCACCTTATAAGTGATAGATTCTACATAAATTCAAACTATGAAGGATTTTTTTGGAAACCTAAATAGGACACCTGAGGAAGAGGAACCATTCATCAGTGAAAATTTTTCCTTTATTTCTTCATACACCTAATTAAATTGCTATTATAACATGATAATATAATAAATTAATCATATTAAATATAATAATACATTGTTATGTAAAGTTAGTTACCTAAAATAATATCCACTTCCATCAAATGGGTTGTGAAACCATCGTTCATGTGTACGGAGCACTACCGACTCGCGAACTAATGTCATTTATTTTTCCATTACCACCTCTCAAGGAAGGACATAATGATTTATTGTTTTGTTTATATATGAAATTTATCATATTATTATACATCTAGAATCATTATATCACATATAACTTCATAATACCCTTATTGCGGGGATACAATAATGACGCTCATGTGTACAGAGGAATACTGCCTCATGATGTAATGTGATTCATTCCTACTTTACATGGAAGGTAATAAGGATGGATTTAACTAAATTAGGTGTTTTATATGACTTAAAAATGATTTATTAATGATAATATATCATTTATGTTTCATTCTATAAATCATTTAATAAAATGGAATCATTTTTCATGCGTACATACAACTTACCATGTCCATGAATGGTGCATTTCCTTTTCTATATAAAGCATTATGGATAAGTTAAATACATATCCACAGATTATATATGATATATTTATAATGGATAAAGTTATACATATGAAAAAATCCTTATCAAAATAATAGTTCCAAAGATATTAATTAATACTTATACTAAAAACAATGTGGTTACTAACTAAAATGTTACATTAACAATGAATTATTAAAAACGGGTAATAAAAGGTAGTAAGAAAAAAATATAAGATATGATATATATAAATATTGTTCTATAATATTTTAATAATAAAATTATATTTATTATACCTGAGATTTTATTCTGTGCCACAGATGTCAAGACTTAGCTTAAGAGATTTTTGTGTCAATTTTCCTTCTTTGAGACATAAGTTATATTATGAACTTATATTATTTCATGAGGTGTATATAAATAATCTTAGATATATTATATCATGAATTTATTTATCATCGGGATAATTTATGTTTCATTTTATGTTATTATTTTAGGAGGTGTATGATTCAATGTTACCTAAGTGTTAATGAGTTTATGTTTCAATCTCATCATTTATGGCGATTATTTAGTATTTTTCAGATGATAAAATATTATCATTTATATCTAAATAAAATCACATATTATATTCTACTATTTTTACTCGTGATATTTTAAATTAATAGTACAATTATTCCACTCATTGGTACATAAAATAATTTGGAAAATGTTTTTAAGAAAATATGACTTTATTCATTTATTTGATCAATTATCTGTTTTCTTCTAAAAGAATGTTTTTTTAAAATGAAGTTCAAAAATGATTTATTAATCTCATATTATTTTTAAAATAAATTTTTACCAATTTTTAACTTTTTACACAATAAATTGAAAATAATCTTTATTTCATTTCCTAAACAATTCCTATTTGTTTTTATCAAAAAATGCAAATTTATTCTTTGTTTTTGCTTTTATAGAATGAATTAAACATCCCATAATCATGAAAAATATTTTGGTAAAATCTTCTTTTTAATGTTTTCAAATTTTTTTTAAAAAAAAGTTTTTTCAAAAAATTATATTTTTTAATTTTTTTTCCAAAATAGTAAATATATTTTCCTCATGAAATGTATAAAATAATTGTTTAAAATAATTTTCCATATAAGATAACATCGTAGGATGTTACCTATTCCTAACTAGGGATATTATCCAATGATACGATTTTTTATAAATCGTTTATGTCTATGATGGTATGATGTTTATGAAACTCTCATCTATTCCATGGGTTATACCATGATAAATTTCTTACAAAACACACTTCTTTTTCCATGGGTAATTCTATGATGAAATGATAAAATTATCATGAAACCATTCACTTTTCTATAGGTTATGATATAAATAATTCTTTTTTATACCCATTTCATTTCATGGGTTATGATATAATCAATGTTTTTTGATCTTATGGAACACATATGTATGATTTTCATTATGAGACATGTGGGACCTATATCTACCACCAATGATTTTGGTATATATATATAATTAATAAGATAGATAGGACTAGAAAAGGGATTGAACTCGGTTTACTAAGGGAATTTTTCCACTATGATGGTCTTGGGAGTGAACCCTGACTACTATTATTACTTGGGGAGTGAATACATTCCACTATGATATCCATGGATGTGAGCCTTGTATAATATGGAAATTATTTTATATGCTTATGTTAATGGAAAAAATCAACTTATTATGCCAATGTTATGTTATCATGGCTCATGAACTTTGATTCAATTTTGATTCATGTCTTTCGAACGTCTAACATTAATTCCATGACTCATGGTTATGATTTTTTATATATAGGGTATGATTTTAAAATGTTTTCCTCATGTTTTCATACCCTTGTGTTCATGTTTTACTTAAATATACCCCTTTTTTACCCTTACTGTGAATATGTGCTCACCCTTTATTATGTTTCCATTCCCCACATTATAAAAAAATTTATTATTTATGATATTTTTATGAAGGGTGATATTTATGAAGATCATAGTGTGAAGTGATGTACTTTACCTCGTGAAATGTTGTTTGTGTTTCTATTTTTCCAAAGAAAGTAAACCATTATGTTCCTCAGTTGTGTATTGGTGTAATATAATGAATATTCAATAAAACTGACATAATATCTATATATAATAATCCTTGGTTACAATACTGTTAATCTATAAAACCTACGCACCCCCGACCTCAACCCTAACCCAAACTGTAAGCATAACCCATCTGTTTGAAACCCAAAACCAAACTACTAAACATAAAAATTAACCCAAAAAATCGTACGTACACCTTAATAATAAATATAAAAAATAAATATAACTCCTATTTATATACTCTAACATATCAACATTAGAATAAAAATTAAACCCAACACCACCACCCCATAACTCAACTAATAAACATAACCCCAAAACAAAACAAAAAAACCCTGAACAATAAACTGAACTCTAACCCAACCCACCTCGCTACTAAACCCAAAACTATAATCCTAGCTCCACAAACCCTAAGAATAACCTATATCATAAAGATAAACCAAACACTATCATACCCTGAAACCATAAACATACCCCCACATAAACACAAAGGTAACCCTATATTAAGTTAACCATACTTTTTAAAACTAGACCCTAAACCCTACGTCTCCACCACCTAAACATAAAACACCAACCAAAACATAATGATAACCCCACATAAATTTAAACTAATTCACTAAAAATAAACCCTAATAATATACCCCACCCTTAACATAACACCCCCCACACCTAAACATAAAGATAACTCAGTGTAAATCTAAAACAAGACCGTAAAACTAAACCTTCAACCTAAAACACAAAATCTTAAATATAACACATTGAACTAAAATTAATTATATTCCCTAAAGCTAACTCCTAAAAAAAATCTAAAACCACTCAACCACACCCTAAACCCAAAAAATAACCCCATCTAAACTCACCCCAACCATGTCCATTAATCATAACCTAGTAAAGTAATTATAATACTATACCATAAACCAAACTATTCAACATAAAATATGACATCCCACCCTAATCTTCATCCATAAACACTAAACCCAACACCCAAAAAACTCAACCCTAATCACTTCACCTAAAAATAACCTATCTAGCATATTTATATGCCAAAAAGTAACTCATAAAACTAAAAACAAACCCCAAATATTAAACACCAACCCTAAATATAAAACCAAAATATTACCCAACCCACTACCCCATACTAAACCTATATCATAGGAAACTAACCCACTATCATATCCCCTTAAAAACCCACACCTTAAATCTGAACCTTAAAATTGTATCCCTATAACCTAAACCCTATTTATTTACTAATTAAAATTAAAAACACAAAACAAAATTATGATTTATTTTCTAGTGTTTAAAAACTAATATTTTACAAAGGAATTATAATGTTATCAGTATTTTGAAAGTCATGATTTTTATTTACTAAATTTTGTAAATATTTTTAATGGAATAATGAAAATATTAATATAATAATTGAAAATCCACATAAAAATCGAATTTTTTTTGATAAAAGTAATTGGTTTTATTTTTCACCTAGCACATATGGCCGGATTGTGTAAGATTTTTTATGTAGTTTATTTTTTTGATCCAGCCATGGCTTTTTACTTATTTTTACACATTTTTATAGTCTTTCACAAAACCAGTGATGAAACAAAGTATAGTCAGCTCACAAAGGTATACGTCTATAACACGAAAAGAAAGATTATCAGACATAGTCCATAGAACACTCAATATTGGTAAGCCATGATGTTTTGATAACACAAGAAGAGTAGATAACACACATAGTGTCGATAATACAAGGAGTCTCGATAATACCTAGAGTGTCGATAATACATGGAGTGTTGATAACACAAGGAGTGTTGATAAGTCATGCTGACCTGAATCACGTAGTCACCACGACACATCCATCTGCAGGATTACACTCCTAGTACGCTTGTACCGGGAGAACCTACACCTCAAGCCATTAGGTCATATTCCAACATACACAACTGATCACATAGAGTCTCTAAAAAGAAACTTTTCATATCAAGGGTCCCAACGTTGTAAACATCTCTTCAAATAGACACACAATTTGAAGGCTACAACTATTTTTATAAAAAGGTTTGACCAGGGTCCGGTCCGTGTCTCACCCAACCCAACCCGGTCCAACTGACTTGACCTGGCCCTGTCCAGCCCGACCCTAACCAGCCCGGATTGCTGGGCCTGCTGGAACCAGCCCACTGGACCCAGCCCGTAGGGCCGCTGGAACAACCCTTTTTATCCAGCCCAGCCAACTGCATGTGTGGCATCCCCCTTCTCAAGAACGTGGTAGAACCAACCACGTGCACCCACTCAAAACGGCACCACCGCGATCAACACTGATAGAATCCACATCACCATCCTTCACCATGCCCTTTGACTCCAAGGGCTTCACATGGACCCTTCTATGTACGCAACCTCTCGCCACCACCCGCGGGCTCCCACGTATCCCCCCCTGGACCACATTCCACCTCTGCCACCAGCTGCCTCACTGATTTACCTTTTTCCTCGCACTTCTCTAGAACTGGGCCCCCCACTTGGACATGCCTCACTCAGCATCCATCAGCCCTGTCAATGGCTGGCTACTCACTACATTGTCCTCCTAAACTGGTCGGAGCTACTATTCTGATCGTCTACATGCACCACTTCCTTACACCATTTCACCTTTGTGGGGTCATTGCGGTGTTGGATCCCTGGTATCAGATCGTTGCATTGAGTATTGAAGGCACAATGATCCTCTGATACTGTTTTGTGAAGAATGATGAATGTAGAAGGATTAGGGGAAAGAGAAAATGAACAAAAACACCCAAAGAATTGATTTTTTCTTGGTTTGTATGATTTTCAATCTGGTCACGTTATAACGAATAACAGAGTGGGAGTAAATCAAATATATTTAACAAAATCAATCCTGATAATCAACCTACATAAATTATCCATCCCTCAATAATTGTCAAAGTACTGATTAACCTATTTTTTGGGTTTTTTCATATTCTTCATCCAAAATTAATAACATTGGAAATAATCACCAAGAAACAACACCCTACCTCAAGGTTTGGATCGATCGTTGAAGAAGATATATTTCGTTTCCACCGTCGATGAGTTCCTCGACTTCACTAGCACAACAATTCTCTTGATTCATCATCACCATTCATTGAGAGGGTTTCCTTCCACATCTCAGATGAATTTCAAGGAAATTATGATAACCTTGAATTCCCTGACAAACGTTTGTTAAAAAGGAAAACCAACACTGCATCCATCAAATATATTTAAAAAAATATTTTAATGAAATTCACATTAAAAAAAATTCACATCTGGTCTGTACCAGTTGATGTTTTCACCCAGCAAAGGTACAATTGTTTTTTTGAACACAACGGTTCCCTCAGATTTCTAATCCAGGTTCCCGTTTAGAAGTTATTCAATATTTTACTCAAAACTGTTCATGTGCTTTATTAAAAACGTAACATTCTTCAAATAATTTTTTCAAGCACACAATGCCTCATTATCTTATTCCATCTTATCACATTTTCTTTGAATTTTCTTAATAAATTTATAAAAAATTAATGAAAATATTAGTCATTACAGTCTCCCCACCATAGGGATTTACATCCCTAAATCCAAAACAAGGGTTAATCAATAAAAATATGAGGGTAATGAGCATGAGCTTGAGCCTCCCTCTCCCAAGTGATCTCCTTGAGATTCCCATGCTAATATTGAATGTGCACCAGAAGAATCGACCACCCATGAAAGATCCTTTCTTGTCGATCCTAGATCTCCACTGGGTACTCAGCAAAAGTCACACCATCGTCAATGTCTAGCTCTTCCCAGTCGATGATGTGTGATTGATCATACACGTACATCCTCACCTGCAACACAAGGAATACATCATGTACTCGATTCAACTATGGGGGTAGAGATAGGGGGTATTCCACCTTGTCAACTATACGTAGAATCTTGAAAAGGGATGATGTATCTCATATATAACATGTTTTCCTAGCCAAATCCTTGAAATCCCCATCGAGGTGAGACCTGAAGGAACACATGGCCTCCATCAAAAAACTCTAAAGGACTCTATATCCTATCATCATATGAATTCTACTAGCTCTTTGTAATTCTCATCCACTTATGGATGATCTGCACATTCCCGATGGTATCCCCCACCAACTCTCGACCCTTGAGTGTTGATTATCCTCGACTAGTCTAGCTTAGTAGTGACATGCATGGTCACCATCCAATGCCTCAAACAGTCCATACCAATGGTGGAGTGGTAGATTTTGTTATACAAAAACTCTACTAGATTTAGGTGATACTCCCAACTATGACCAATGTATAGGATATAAGAATATTTCATGTCCTCAACAACTTGAATGGTATTCTCCAGCTGGCCATCCTTCTGGGAATAAAATGTCATTCTCAAGCGTAATTGAGTCCCAAATTCCACCTGAAATCTATTCGACAACCAGGTTACAAAAAACTATCATGATATGAAATGATAATTGATGGAACTACATGAATTTGAACAATCTCCTACACGTAGAGGCATCCCAAGATATCTACAAAACTCTACTCCCAAATCGGAAGGAAGTGGGCCAACTTGGTGAGTCGATAAAAGATTTCTCAGATTGAATCATGTCCTTTGGACATGCGTGGTAAACTTTTCATAAAGTCCATCGATATCCCATCCCACTTCTACTCTGGAACCAAATGTGATTTGATTAAACATATAGTATGTCGGTACTGAGATTTCACATGCTGGAAAGTGATCCAATGTGAAACAAACTCTTACACAACCTTCTTCATCCCTAGCTACCATAACTAACATTGGAGGACCTGGTACATCTTTACCACACAGAGATGTATCGCCAAAAGGGGGTGTGTAGAACTCCCTCAGAACCTCCTCCTACAATGCCACCGGTACAAATGTGTGCTCTTTAAAAATAATGACATGCTACCCACCTATAGAATATCCTTTAGGGTTATTCTTTGTAGAAAATTGATCACATCATGTCTCACATTCAATATCCCCATGTTGTGCCTCCCTAACACACTGCAAGAGTGGAGAGGTGAAAACCATCAACTGGAGGTATTCTTCTCCATCTCCATCCACTAAGGATATCTGCAACGCGACCAACTACTCTGATGCCTCACTTAGAAACTGCATGCTGGATCTCCTGATGATAGTGTCTATCACTATGTTCCCTTTACCAGGAGTATAGACAACATCAATGTCATAGTCAATGAGTAACTCTATCCACCACCTCTATCTCAAGTTCAGATCTCTCTGAGAGAAAATATATTTGAGACTATTGTGGTTAGAGTAGATGCTAAATTACTCACACGTCAGGTAGTGTCACCAAATCATCAATGTGAAGACTACCTCTGAAAGATCAAGATCATGGGTCATGTAGTTCTGCTCATGCTATCTCAACTGGTCCGAACCATAGGCAATCACTACTTTTACATACATTAGATCAAAAATAAACCCAATCCATGATGCATTATAGAACACTACATACCCAATTCCCTCCTCTGGTAATCTCAAGATGGTATTGCTCGTGACACTCTACCTCAGCTCTAGAAAGCACTGCTGGAACTAAATTATCCACATGAAAGGTTTCCCCTTCCATGAAAAATCCCTCAAGTGTGTTTCTACTCTAGAAATGTTGGGTACAAACCTATGATAGTACCCAAACAAACCTAGGAAAGTTCTCACCTCAGTAACACTCTTGGGTGGATCCCAATAAATCAACGCCTCAATCTTCCACTGATCCACTACATCTCATGCCTCTAAAATGACGTGTCCTAGAAATTGGACTTCCCAAATCCAAAACTAACACTTTGAGGGGTTACCAAAACTATGGTGCTCTCAGATTGTGTCCAGGACCACCCTAAAGTGCATCACATGCTTCTCATCAGACACTAAGTATATTGGGATGTCATCAATGAATATCACCCCAAATTTATCTATGTAAGGATGGAATATCATGTTCATGAGCACCTTCAACATTACCGGGGCGTTTTTCATGCCAAACTAAATCACCAAGTACTCGTAGTGGTCATATCAAAAACTGAAGGTTGTCTTCAGTACATCATCATCCCATACATGAAGCTGGTGATAGCCAGATCTGAGGTCAATCTTTAAGAACCACCTCTCTCTCCCTTCAGTTGATCAAAGAGTTCATTTATCCTTGATAGTGGGTATTTTTTTTCATGGTCGCCTCTTTGGGGTTTGGGAAGTTCACACATAATATCAATCTCCCATTTGAATTCTTGGAAAACAAAACTGGGACCACCTATGGTGAAACACAGGGTCTCACAAAGACATTCCTCTATAAGTCCTCCATATATACCCTTAACTCATGAATCTTTGCGAGAGCCATCCAATATACGGGTGTAGATATCGGTGCCATACCAGGGTACATATCAATGGATAATTCTACCTCCCTATGGGGAGGTAATCCTAGTATACCCTCAGAAAAGACATCCTCATACTCCCCCACCACTATAGTAAACTGAAGACTCCTATCATCCACGGCACTAAGGGTGATACTATCCAACTAATGAGTAATCAGATACAACCTCCAATGAGTAATTCCATCATGAACTACATGAGTTTATTTTTTTTCAACAATGGAAAACATGGTCCCATCACCATGGACGCACCGCACTCTGTGCCTAAAGTATTCTTTCTAAACATGGACTGTAGAATTCCAGTCCGCACTGAGAATGACGTCTTAAGTCCTCGATGCCACTACTAAGAGATCCCAACCAAAACTATTTCCTCCAAGTGTAAGTTCACAATGTCAACCCTAGTGTGTGATCAAAGAATTCCATCTTATAGGAGTCTCTAAGCATAGGGGTTGAGTCAATGGTACCACTGGAATTTATGATCCCCAAACAAGATATGTGGAAAGAAAGAAATGACTCACACATATGTCTATAAAAACTGCATCTAAGGTGTAAATGACACATATCGTACCTCCAGTAATACCCATAGAACCACGGTCATAAGACTCTATCACTTGTAGCTGTCCACGTCCCTATCCACCAGCTCCCTGAGCCTGGTGTGGACCACCTGGGGGTGGGGGTGGTAATATATCAACCCCCCCTAATGCCTACTACAATATCTATTCCTTTTCCACATATACAATCTTATATACCACCATGATCATGAATCTTCCTATACCTCATTGGTCCCTTGATCTTCTCCTAATTTTCCATATGATGGGTCAGTCAATCTCATGCTAGATATCCTCGTCTTTTGCACGAGTAACACAATTTTTTCCTTCAGTCAACTCACTATTCCCTGGGATCCCCATACCCCTAATACCATTTTCTAGGGTTGTCCCATATATTTCTTTACCCTCTTGGTTCCTTGTATCTTTTTTCTTCTACCAAACCCCAATGACTCACCTACCTGATTTCTACTAGTAGCTCCCACTACTAGAGTCTGCTCTTCCAGAATTCTCTCTACTATCAGTGTTCGATCCACTACCCCAACATATTTAGGGATGCTAAGGGATATCATGGATGCCCTGATCTCTAAGAGTAGACCCTGGTTAAAGGTATGAGTCCTGAAGAATGGTTATCGCACCATATCTGTGGAGTAGTGAGAAAGATCAGTAAACCTCAGAGAGTACTCCGTCGTAGTCTGACTGCCCTTCTGCAGTTATAGGAGCTCCTGTATACTCACTGAGCAATATATATCTGGTAAGAACTCCTCTATGAAGAGTCTCTCAAATTATTCCTAATAGATAGTCACCTCATCATTTTTCTGGGTCACTAACCTCCACCACCGTCCCTCTACGACTTGAAGAAGATGTGTGGCTATGACTACCATATGGTCGGAAGGTGTCTCCTCAAGGCAGAAGACACGTATAACTACCTCCATCCAATCCTCAGCAACTTGGGGGCCTGGATCGCGCCTAAAATTTGGAGGTAACTACCTCTAGAACTCATGCAATGCTCTCAGCCTACATGTATCCTCAACTGGTACTGCTGGTAGTAACTGTTGCTCGGAGGATGGTGGTATCTATGGTAAACCACCCAGGGGTGCTATCTCCGATACAGGTCCCTATACCGATGCCTCATTGCTAAGCGGGTCATCCTCATAATCACGCAACAGAATCATGGATGGCTATCTACGAGGTGGCATCCTGAAACGTATCATGATGCACCACATTCAATAGAGTATATCTAGTGAACTGAATCAATATGGACATGAGAAAATACCCAAATCCTATATGATGCATATACCATTGTTTCCCCAAAATCTAGTGTTTTCATATACAGAGTTCAAAATCATGTGTCCAGAGTCCAGGTGTATGGATACATCGACCATTGTACCAATACTGGATTCCATGGCCTATAAGACGAACTCAAAACACTCGACATTGTTTCCCTAAACCATCCACACAGACTCCCATTCCTTAAGTATAACTGAACCCCTTTAATACCACACTTTCATGGATCATCTTAGAGGGTCCCTTGTCATGACTACCCCAAGACTTCCTCCAATAGGCCAGGGGCTGTTGACTACCATTGAGTAGGAAAATTCCACAAATCGGTGGAATTTTCCAATTTACTTGTACACATGCACGCATCTCGAAGACCAATATGCTGAAATGTAAAATCACTAAGTAGTCAACGCATGCAGACACGAAGATATCAAACATAGTTTACAATAGAATAAAACTGGAAGTAAATAGGGATAAAATACAATCCCATCAAAAGAAAGAGTCTATAACACTGAATGAACATTTTTCTAAAACTCATCTGTAGAAAACCCTACCTAAAGTGTAGGTGTTGGACAACTGCCTAAAGTCATAGGATAACACCTCGTTGTCCTGATCTCTCTAAGAATCACCTATTACTCATTCACCTAGGGCTACGTCAAAGTGTTGAACCTCTTCACAAGGCACAACATGAGTGGGTGAAGCCCATTTAGGGGTGATTAAAACAACACTCAGTAGGACACCTCTAAATCACAAAGGAATACTTATAGGAAAAACATGAAGTATACCACAAAGTAATTACATGAATTACACCAAAAAAGAATTTCACAAAGTACACCACAAAGGAATTACATGAAGTACAGTTAGCTCACACAGTTTTAAGTCTATATCACAAAAAGCAGGATTATCAGATGCAACCCACAGATCACCCAACATTGGTAAGACATGGAGTTTCTGTGTAACAATGAGGGTTGATAACACATGGAGTGTTGATAACACAATGAGTGTTTAAAACACTTGGAGTGTCGACAATGTAGGGAGTTTCGATAACACACGAAGTGCGGATAACACACTGATATTCGATAACACACGAAGTGTCGATAACACACAGAGTGTCGATAACACACGGAGTTTTGATAAAACATATAGTGTCGATAACACATGGAGTGTTGACAACACGTGGATTTTTGATAACCCACAGAGTGTCGATAACACATTGAGTATCGATAAGTCATGTAGCCCTAAATTCATATAGTCACCATGAAATATTCATTCGTAGGATTCTGCTTGATGCATGCTTATACTGGGAGAACCTACTCTTCAAGCCATTAGTTCATATTCCAACGTCCCCAAAAACTCACTTAAAGTATCTCAAAAGGACCATATCTTCTCAAGGGTCCCAACACCATAAACATCTCATCAAAGGGAAACATGGTTTGAATGTTATGACTGTTTTTATAAAAATATCCAACCTAGGTCTGGTCTAGGTCCACCCTGATGCGTCGGCCAACCCGACTCGGTCATACTGATCCGACTCGGTCCGGTCTGGCCTAACCCGACTCGGTCCAGCCCGCTGGGCCCCTAGACCTAGCTCACTGGGCTGCTGGTGTGGAATGGTGCATCCAACCCCGCTCGATGCATGAAGGTTGACCCCCTTCTCCCTCACCCAGTCAACGCGTAGCCACCACGGTCAATGCGGACAACCACCACATCCCCGCCCACCTTCATGGCCCCCACCACTGCCGGCTCCATGTGGACCCAACCGCCTACATGGCCCCTCACAACTGTGTCCTTGGTCACCGCCCGTGGCCTCCATCGCTACGAGCTCCCACACAGTCCTACCTGGACAGTGTTCTTCCTCCTCTACCAGCCGCCCTATCGGCGAGCCATCTTCCTCACACTCTGCCTAAACTGGGTCGCGCCTCGATCCACTATCGTCCACCTTCCCGGTATCCCACTATTTGTCACTAATTCTGATTCAATTTCCCTAAGTCGCTTCTCTGGTCAAAATCTTGGGCCACTACCTTACGTCGCCGCACCTCTGTGGTGTCATTGTAGTGTTGGATCCCCTTTCTCAGATCGTTGCGACACAAATCGAAGGCGCAATGTTCCTTTGATCATATTTTGCAAAGCATGAAGAATTTATAAGGATTGGGGGAAAGGGATAAATGCACAAGAACACCCAAATAACAGATATTGTCCTTGTCTATTTCATCCTCGATCCATTCATGTTAGAAAGAAAAACGGAGAGGGAAAAAATGAAATATCTTTAACAAAATAATTCTTATTAATCAACCCACATAAATTATCCATCCTGTAAGAATTATCGAACTGGGGATCAACTTATATATTGGTCGGTCTGCATTATTTATTGAAAATTAAGAATGAGGGAATGAATAACAAAGAAAAAACACCCTAACACGTGTTTTGGATCAGTGATTGAAGAAGAGATATTTCATTGTCGTCGTCAATGTGTTCCTCCATTTCGTTCGTGCAACGATTCACAATCATCTTGATCTATCATCGTCGTTCGTCGAAAGGGTATCCTTCCATATCTCAGAGGAATTTCAGGGCTATGGTGATAACTCTAAATTACCTAACAAAGGTTCATTAAATAGAAAAACCAATGTTTCATCCATATAATATTTTTATTAAAATATTTTAATCACACTCACATCTAAAAACTAACTTTCACATTCAGCCTGTGTCTGCTAATGTTAGGCCTCTCCTAAGTTAAATCCATTATTCATAACATAATGATGCCCTTAGATTTATGATCTGTGAACCCGTTTTGAAGTTATTCTATTTTTTTGTGAAAAAAAGCTCTCTCGCTTTATTAAAAACGTAACATTTTTCAACGAATTGTTTAAGCCACACTAGGTCCCGGAATCCCATGTCATCTTAGTTCCTTTTCTCAGAATATTCCCGATTAATTTATAAAAATAAATCCAAAGAAAATCTAAGTCATTATATATATGAACCATGTAATTAAAGAAATTTTGTTTGAGAATGAATGATGTTAAATATATTCATAACCGTATCTGGAATGGGAAATATAATGTTGGTAAATTAGGACATGGAATTAACATCATTAATAATTTTACTCAATGAATGCATCTAGGAATAAAGATAAAGAATAAAAAATTAAAATTAAAATTATTTTTTGGAAACAAAAAAATGATGTAATGACATAATTATAAAAAATGTACAACTATATATCACCAATAGGTTTTATAAAAGAAAACTATGTTTGATATAAGATTCAACATTTCACAACAAGTTTAAATGACCCACGATATATATTACTGTTATAAACTAGCTGTTAAATTGGTTGGTATGAATGGTATTAACGAAATTAAGATATATATATATATTTCATAATTAATATAAAGTATTGAAAATTGTTTGTAACTAATCAATCAATTTCTTAGTAATGTAATATCATTTATCAAAAATATGTTTTCTTCCAAAAATGATTTTGATTATTTTTTAGAAAAAAAAATTATATGTAATAATTCTATCTTTTAGAAAAAGTATTTGATTAAATTTAAAAGAATTTATTTCAAAATATAAAAGTTAAATTTTTTTGATTTTTATGTATTTTTAGGAAAGTATTAATTTTTTAGTGAATGGTCAACAATCTATTTTTTGTAAAAATGTCATTAAATTTCAATAAATTAAGAAATTTAAAGGTAACATTTTTTCTGAATATGATTTCAATTGATATAAGTAATAATTAGTTATATATAATCCACTATATTTATTTTGAGTCAACATCATATTGGATTTAAGTATAAGTTTTCTTTTGGGATTAAAAATGGGATTTTACTGAAAACTACTTTAAAATGAATAATGTTTCTACATTTCAGTTAGTGAAAATAATATAAAATTGGGAATGTTTTAAATGAAATATATATTTTCTAAATCAAAAAATATTAATTTAATATCATATTGTAACTATTATTAGTAATATGGTTAATAAAATTTCATCCTTACCATGAAAAATATACACCTTGAAAACAATTTTTCATCACGTCTATGGGTTTAATTTTAATTTTTCAAATTTTGTGAATTTAATTTGGAAAAATATATTCAATATTATCATAAATCGTAAATTATATTTTTTTTAATTTTTTAAATTTATGATTTTCCAATAATTAAGTTTGAAAAGAGTAAAAACAATTACATTGATTAAGGTGAAAACGGGGTTTACCAGTGGTTAAACTTAAATGATAAGGGTCAAAATGACATAAAAACATGTATAAAAAAAATATTTTATAGACATATATTTAACATATATTGTCTAAGGATCAATAATTATAAATTTTTATCTTTTAATCATGTGAAAAATTTTTGTACAACTTTTTATTTTCAAAAATTATAATGTACCACTCCCCTCACTTGTAAAGGCCGCCCACTCTCCTCTCATCCTTACACATAAAAACCCTTTTGGTTATGAAATAGCTTACCCAAATCACTTCCCAAAATCCATAAACTCATCCAATATTACTTTTTTATGTTCATATTGAAATTATATGATAACTTTAGGTATAATCCTAAAGAGGTGGTCCGAGAAGAGGTAAAATTACTAACTATGTGTTTTTGTTTTATTTCATCTTCAAGTACCTAAAATCTTCATAAAATTGGTAAATATGAAAAAATAATATCTTACATACTGATATGTTAATTAATCAATGGTATATTTTAAATCCATCTCATATTCCATCAAATGGGAGAAAAATGCATCATTCGTGTGTACGATGGACTACTGCATCACGAACCGATGTCATTTATTTTTCATCATCTCATATCAATTGTTTTTTACTGATATATTTAAATTATCTATATATATATATGATATTTTAAAAATATTTATTACTTTTTATTATTATACCACATACAAATTTTTTTACTTTCCATTCCTTAGGGGATATGATAACGTTGCTCTTATATATGGAAGAGTACTGCATCACAATGAGATGTGATTATTTTTCACTAATGCATTGTATTAAAGGTAATAAAGATAATGTTAAGGATTATATTTAACATATATTAAATAATTATCATTTTCATGAAAAAATTATCATTATGAAATTATAATATATCACTTTGTTTCTTTCAGTCAAAAATGATAACATCATTCGTGTACATGTGGACTACCACTACCACGAAGCGATGTTATTCTTTTTTTTGAAACCAAATTAAAATAGTGATATATAATAATATTTCTAATAAAATAATATAATATTAATGATATTATTATAAATATTTAAATAAAATATAATACAACTCTTATTTCTATAATGAACATTGAAAAAATGGAAATGTTACTCACGCGTATGTATGGCATACCGTCTACATGATTGTAATGTAGTTCATTTTTCATAATCATTTTACATGATTTGTATTAAATTTGTAATTTATAAAAAATATTATAATTATTTCATTTTTATTATTCTGGATATGTTGAAATAATGATCTATTTGATCACAGTAAACTCACCAAATCCTTTTTGAAAGAATTAACTGAATATTCTCAAAACACCCTCTTTGGACTTAACTTCTTATATATTAGAATATTTCATTAAAAATAAATAATATAAATTATTTATGTATATTTTATTTAACCTAGAATATTTTTTTATGAAATCAAATAATTTTTGTAATCTTATTATACGAGAGTAAAAGTTCATAAATGGAAATTCTGCACTCGAGGTATTGTTTTTTTCATCTTGCTTTTATTTATATGGGACATATGTTATATTCATTAAATATTTATATCGGGTGGTGTATATACATCCCCATTTAGAAATAATATCATGAATCCATGTTTCATCATGGTTTTTTAGGGTTCAATTTTAATTATTCGATCTAAGGGGATTTGACTTCAATGTTAGCAAGCGACAAAGAATTTAATAACCCAATTTCATTTAATTATGTCATATTACTTCATCATTATATTTGATATTATATGATTTTATTGTGTAATTTATTTTGATTATATTTTATTTTATTTAAAAAATTTTATATAGATTTACATTTTATACACATAATGGATTCATTAATTCAATATCAAATTCAATGGAATGATTTTTAAAAAGGTTATTCGTCTAAAATTATATATTTTTAGTCATGTGTCTATAAAATGCACCTATATTCTTGGGTGAGGTGTATCTACTTCCCTATGGAATATAATATCATGAAACTCCTTATTTTTATGATATTTAATATATCATTTGATGTTATTATTTCATGGGGTAATGATTGGAGAGGTACCAAAGTGTAAAATTCATTATAGAACAATATCTTTTCTTTTGGGTTTTTTATATTAAAGGATATATTAGAGGGAATAATATTATATTATTTTCATGAACCCCATATCCTTATTAATTTTTTAATATATTTTTCTTTATTGTATTCCCTTATTGATCAAAGAAAAATCAAAAATATATTTTTAATGTGATATTGGTCTTTTATTTCCTTTTAGATCGAGCATTTTTCTCCTCCATATCCATGTTTTCAAAAATAATAAATAATTTTTTTAAAAAATTATTTTTTATAAAAATAAATTATTTTATAATCTATTTTACATGATCTTTTACCTTCTTTTAAAATTTTTTAAAAGGAAATTTCTTATCATTTTGCAAATGGGTTACTTTTGGCTCATTTTTACTAAATGTTTTGAAAAGAATGTTTACTTTTAATGATTATGTAATGAATGGATTTTCCCACCATCATCTACATTATTTTCATTGATGTTTTCTTTATTTGATTCAATGTTTGTTTTCATGGAAAATTATTTTAGAAATATTTTTTTGGATTTTATGTTTTTTATATTCACTTTCAAAAGGTGAGGGTTATTTTACAAAAAAATATATTTTATTTCTATTTCCATTCATCACCATAAACAACTCTTATTGTTACTTATTCTCTAATAGTGTATATTATGTAATCATACCATCCTTTTTATTTATCTATATGGTCTATGAATTTTTTAATGAGATTTTTATGAATCCCATTTCATTCCCCTGAGTTAATCATGTTTCAAAGATATTTTTACGAAACCCTTTAATTTACATGGGTAAATAATGTTTCAAAGAGATTGTTATGGAACCTATTTATTATCTACGAGTTAAAAATATTTCAATGAAATTATTATTGAAATCGTTTCTTTTCTGTGGGTTTATTATGTTTCAATGAGATTATTATGGAAAAAAATTCTTTTTCATAGGTTAATCTCGTTTCATTGAGTGTTTTATGGAACCTATTTATTTTCCATGGGTTAATCTTGTTTCAATTAGAATTTTATCCAACAAATTACATATCCATGGGTAAATAATATTTCAGATAGATTTTTATGGAACTTGTTTTTTTTCCCGAATTTAATCTTGTTTAAAATAGATTATTATAGAACCTAATTATTTTCCATGAGTTAATCATGTTTTCAAAATATTTTTATGAAACCAATTTATTTTATATATATTACTCATGTTTTTTAGTGATTATTTTGAAACTCATTTCATTTATTTAGGTTAATCACATTTTGTAATGAATAAAAATTCTTTTAATGAAATTATGATAATATGAATTCTCTATGTACTTTATTCTGGAGACAGTTCATGGATATTTATTATAATGATCCACGGTTCCATTTTGATCCAAGGGTGGGTGGCTCTGTTATAGACCTTTGATGGGTGGTAACATCATTAAATAAGGATTGGTGGTTTTGTGGTAAACCAAGGACGTGTGGGACCATTATAGCCCTCCAATGCAATGGGTACTCCGAGGATATAAGTCAACCATATTTGTTATTCCATTTGTATGACTGATATGATTTTAATGTTTCCATGATACCAATAAAATTTATCAATTATTTATATGGGTTTATAATGTTTCTCATGATTATGATTGATATGATATGTATCATGATTATTTATTTTGATGGCTCTTGCCTTTGGTAAAACCTCATTCCATGTGTTAGTGTTTAATGATCCATGTATTAGTGGGTATGAATAATATTATTATATACTCATAAACATTGATAATTTCATTACAAACTTGTGAAATTCTTTTTCTCACAAATGAAATTCAATTTTTAATGCTTATTTTTACCCCTAATAAGAATTTGAGACCGCCCTTCTTATGTTTCATTTTGACTAGGTTATAAATATTTATAATGAAAAAATATGTGTAGAGGGGATTTCATATGTATGATGATGATGATAATATTAAAATAAATAAATTAAGGGTTAGGTCAGAGATATTTTTATTCGGAGACATAGGCATTGTTTATGTCATAATTCTCTAAAAATCTAAACCAAAAATTTTCTTAAGAATGTAAGTGGAAAACTATTTTATTTTGGATTATGTGTTCTTTGGATATATAAAATTAGGTCACCATCAGTGGTATCAAACCAATAAATGTAATATTTATGTTTTCAATGATAGATCAGGCAGTGCGGGTTTATCGTTGTTATAGTCCGTGCCATAGGAAATGGAAATTATATGATCCTTGTAAAATCACATATGCGAACATTTTTGTGATGCATGAATATCCTCACAATGGCTTCATGAAGAAAGGTATTCCCTTAGCGCTGGTTGTTTGTCCCTCCTTGGATGTGTAGTCACTTATTTTTTTCCCTCATAGGTATCAATTATATACCACTAGATATAAGTTCAGGCTATTATAGTTTCTATCATAGGAAATATTTAGATAACTTTAGATATTTGGATGTTATCATGTGAGGTTATCTTAATAATTATGACTAAAATTATAGTTCTATTATATTATTTATGATTATAAGTTAAAATTATTAGAATCCTATTTTGATGTTATTATGAAGATAAGATTACATATTTATAGAATTATTTTTTTTTAGATTTAGGTATTACTATTTAATTTTGGAAATTAATGATACAATGATATATTCATATTGGGAATTATCTTACCATGTGATAACCATTTTTTATTTTGTTTAATTCCATGAGACATGTGGAATATATTATCTTTTCTAGGGTTATATGGCCCTTTAAGAAATTATTTTAGTGATTCATGTATAAAAAATTTGTCTTCAATACTCATCAGTTGGAGAAAACATTGAAATTGTGGTGGAAATTTTCAAAAAGAATAAATTTTACTCATCATGTATATATGGGTAATTATTCTTTTAAACTAGATGGTACAAAAATTATTCAAATCTTTGAAAAAATCATTATTTTTTTATTAGATTAACTTTATTTCAGATGAACCAATGGTCTTTTTAGTCATCAAAAATTTGTGTTTTTTAGGTCCTTTACATTCTATTGATCACTCAGTTTCATAAGATCCATGATCTCTATAAATATCCATAATTATTTACAATTTTATTCCATTTCTATATTTCCACTTCAAACCTATTTTCTCCTATTCAGACACCTAGTATATATTATTATGGATTCCCTTGATACAAGTTTTTCTCTATTATCAAGAGAATGTTTATTTACCTTTTTTAAAATTTGGGTTTTAAAAAAATTATTATAAAATTTACAAATTTTGAGTAATGGGATAAGGTTAAAATTATGAGGATTCAATTTTCAATTTGGGGGATAATGTTACTACTATTGGACTCACCTATTTTGATAATCCCAAATCATGTTTCGTTTATATAATAAACATGTTTCATTAGTTTTTATAGATTTTATCAGGTAACATTTATGTATTTTTAATATCACTACTATCTTTATTGAGTTTACAGTGTAACATTTTCAAAGTAAAAGGTCACCGGTATGAAAATTCTCTGTTAGGAGCTTTTTGTTGTAGAGGTTACCACTTGAAGATACCACTAGAGGTTACCGCTAGAAGGTTCCCACTAGAAGGATACCACTGAGGAACCTTACCTCTAAGATATCAATGCGAGTGAGTTCACTACTACGAGTCTACCGCTCAAATGCTACTGTTGTGGAGTTACCGCTAGTGGTAACTGTTACAAGGTTACAGATGGGAAGCCTACCGATGAAGCCTACAGATGAAGCTTACCAATTAATCTTACTGATGAAGCCTACCGATGAAACTTACTGATGAAGGTTGTCGATGAAGCTTACTGATGAAGCTTACCGATGAATCCTCCCGATGAAGAATACTGTTGAGAAGACTACCACTTCCAATATACCGATACTTATACCCTTTTACTCTATACTTTGTCAATTATCTTGAGATTATTCTAATAGACATATTTGGAAATTAAATGCTTCTGAAATTAATTAATTCTTATTGTAGACATATCTGGAGACCGTATCTAGAGATAGTACGAGGTAACAAAAGGACCACACAAGGTTTTATCATTCTTATTATCGGACCTCAAGAATAAAATAGAATATTGAGCTAGAGAAGACAAGGATGAGAGAGAGAAATGTTACAATATAGTCTAGAAGAACGAGGAGACCATACCATCACTTACTCTATGAACCCAATAGATTCAGGAAGATCATTTGGGAGAATAGATTAAAAATTTCCTTGTTGTTCTTAATACAAATATCTCTCCAACCAAGAAGCTGAACACCTTAGTACCTGGAAGCTATAACCGGGAGTTGCGATACTCTATTTTAGAGACCACTTCCAGAGAAGGACTCAAACTGCAATTTCTTCACACCAAGGAGTCCATATCTAAACTTAAAACACATAGATCCTTCTAATATCAATCCTCATAATATTACCTCTAGTGTGTTATTTATTTTACATTTATGAGTAGTGTGTGTTTTTCTGTTACACACACACTATCTCCTATTCATAACCATTATGATAATGAAAATCCTAACACCAAACATTACTTTCACTCTTGATTCCAATGTATAACTGTGGAAGAGGTCGTGTGTGGCCTGGTTGATTTTTTCCCATGAAGAACTCTGGTGGAGGTTATGAGAACTAGATAGTTTGTGAAAAGGTGTTGTAAAGCCCGATACATTATAGGTACCAAGTTTGTTGTTAATATAAACTGCTTGATGGAAGGTGATCACCAAGTTGATAGGATTAAGTCTCGACTTGAGACTGAACCTCTTTTTTAATTCTTATGTGTACTTTATTTTTTAATACTCTATTTTTCTATTTTCCACTGCTTATAATTTCAAAAACAGATAACTGTTTTACATTAACTCTGATAGTTAGATTTAGTTGGTGTGTATAGGTGTTTAATTCAGTAAACCTATTTCAAAAGAACGATATGTGTTCCTACAATGATCCAACTAAGGAATAATCAACCTTTGAGAGACTTATTGTCTAATTGAACATTTATATATCTACTTCCTTAATTAAATGGGTTGTTTCAAATTGGGGGATTTTATCATATTTTTTTCAACATAAATTTTATGTAGGAACTCAATTTACCCCCCTCTTGAGTTTCCACCTCGACCAACATTTGGTACCATAGGGGTGTTTATTGATACCATTAGAACTATTTTTTAAAGATTTTCAAATTCTTTTCAATTGTGATTTTTGTTGTATCTTAAAGATCTTAAAATTACTAACATATCAAAAAAATTCAGTTCTTTAAATTTTAATTAGCTTTGGATAACCGAGTTAAGGGTGCGACTACTAAAAATCCACCTTTCTTTAATGGTAATAAATATGCTCAGTGGTAATTGAAAATGAAAATGTATCTAGAGATCATGGGTCCTGAAATCTGGGACACAATTGGAGAATAACATTCATTACCAACTACTACTAGTGACACATGGTCTCATTTGACTAAGGCTACATATAACAATAACTTTAAAGCGATGAATTCATTATACTGGGATCTAGGTGATGAAGAATTCAATAGAATATCTTCTTGTGAAACTGAATATGAAATTTGGGATACATTGGATGTTTCCCATGATGGAAAAACCAATGTTAAAGAAACAAGATTAAACACTTACACTATTAAATATGATAATTTTAAAATGAATCCTGGTGAACCTATATTTGAAATGTATCTCATGTTCAATGGAATAGTAAATACCATGAGTCTACTTGGGAAACCAGTTAACAACAAGGATTAGATTATGATATTTCTTCGATTCCTAGTTGATAGATGGAGAGGAAATCCTATTTCTATTCGATAATCTTGTGGCATAAGCAAGCTACCAGTGAAGGAACTATTTGGAAAACTCATGATGTACGAAAAAAATCTTAAGGTGAATCAAGATGAAGATGAATAAACAAGAAATAAATCTATAGCATTCAAGACTTCTACCTCAAATAGAAAATATAAGAAAAAGATTCATGTTCCTGTTTACAGTTCCACCAGTGAAGATTCAGATTCATACAGTGATGAGGAGATGGCTCATCAAGCTAGAAGATTCAAAAATTTCTACTTAAATAAGAAGTTATTTAGAAATTCAAACTATAGGGGAAGGTTTGATAGTAATGGAAAATGGAAAAAGGATAGAAAATAGAATGACAACACAAATGAGATAATCTTCTATGAGTGTCAACGAAAAGTTCATGTAAAGGATGATTTCCCCAAGATGAAATTCAAGAATAAATATGAAGACCAGGGAAAGGATATAAATAGGATATGAAAGATACTTGGAGTGCTTCAGAAGACAACTCCGGTGAATCTGACACTTATAATACTGAAAATAAAAATCATGAAAATCATGTTTCAGGACAGAAACATCTGGGGTAAAACTTAATTCTCCTATACATAATACTTACTAATCTAAGAATAAAATTTAATCAAATAATGATGGAAATATGACTAAGGATGAATTTTTTTAGTACTGTAGAATGATTTAGGATACCTTTAATGAATGGAAGGAGAAATATAAATTATTAAGAATACAACATGCTTTAAATGCCAATTATATGTTTGATTTGGATATTGAAAAGAAAAAATTTTCTCACCTGTTAAAAGATAATACTAAACTTAAATTATCAAATGATCAATTAAAAAGAGATCTAGAGAATTTTACTATTGGGAGAGATACCTTGACTCAGTTTCTAGGGAAAAAATTGCTCCAAAATACACAAATGGTTGATTATATCAACCTGGAGAGAGAAGTATTATTATAAAAATTGTTCCAAAATATGGACAGTTTACTACAAGTTCAAGTTTTGGATCATCTCTTGAAAAAAAATCTAAAGGACCTAACAAAGTGTTAATGTATCAAAACATGTCTGTTCATTATAGGAAACCTATAATACAAATATTGGTTCAAAAATCTTTACATGAAAACCTCTCTAGACCCAAGAAAATCTGGGTACCAAAGTTACCCTATACTTAATCTGCCTTGTAGGAAAATTTTCTAAAGAGTTCCTATAAAACCCTATTGTACATGTATAGTGGATGTTCATGAAATATGATTGGAGACTATTCCTACTTCCATAGCCTTATCAAAGTTGATGGTGGAGATGTTAGATTTGGTGATAATTCTAAGGGAATTATCATCAGCTTAGGCCAAATTGGTAACCCTAATACTATATTAATTTAAAAAGTACTTTTTTTTATGGGTTAAAGTATAATATACTTAGTATCTATCAGTTATGTGATTATGGTTTCAATGATAAGTTTGAAAATGATTTATTCATTGTTTCTAATTCTAAAAATGATTTAATATTCACTGCTCAAAGAAATGAAAAGGTATATGATTTTGATTTAAACTCTTTAGCCAAGAAAAATGATTCTTGTTTAAATGATTTTCATAAGGAATCTTGGTTATGGCATAAAAGATTAGGACACTGTAATGTGAAATCACTTAAGAAGATGACTAGGAACAGGTTAGTTAGAGACATACCTAAATTGGAATTACCACTTAAAAAGATTTTAATCCTTGTCAAAATGAAAAATGACACAATTATTTATTCAAACCAATAAAGTAATTTTTAATTTCTCAACCAATTGAGTTGGTTCAGATGAATTTGTTTGGACCATCGAGAGTTTCATGTTTAAATGGGAATCACTATATCTATATTATTGTAGATGATGTTTCTAGATACACTTGGGTATACTTTCTAGCTCATAAAATTTAATAATGTTCTTACTTCATTAAACATCCCAAGTCTGTAGAATATCTTAGTGGGATTAGAACTAAGACCTTGAGAAGTGATCATGGTCGTGAGTTTGAAAATCAGGAGTTCGAATATTTTTTCTCACCTAATGGCTATAATTACAATTTCTCTACTACTATAACACCTCAAAAAAATTGAGTTGTATAAATAAGAAATAGGATACCTCAAGAGATTTCCTGGACTATGATTAATGAGTATAACCTGTCTATATATTTTGGGATGAAACTATTAAAACATCTTGTTAGATCATCAATAGTGTTTTTATTAGAAATGATCTTAAGAAGACCCCTTATGAGCTATGGAACAATAGGATGCCAAAGGTTAATTACTTTATAGTATTTGGTTGCAAAGTATTTATCCTTAACACTAGGGATAATTTAGAAATATTTTCTTCTAAAAGTGATTAATGAATTTTCCTAGGTTACTCAAACTCTAGTAAAGCCTATAGATCATTAAATAAGAGAACCAAATATGCCAAAAAATCAGTTCATGTCAAATTTGATGAGACATATCCACATGAACCTAAAACCTCTCTTGAATATCATGAGGAAGATATGTCAATTCTAGACCATAATGATAAAAACAGTGAACCACCAGTGAAAACAACTTGTTGTGGAAATTTTCCAGAACCTGAGCCTATTGAATCATAATCTATAGAAAAACATAAAGAGTCTAGTATAACTCATTCTAGAGGTATTATATCTCTAAAGAATCATCCTTTAGATGATTCAGTAAGTTATCTAAATAGAGTGACAAAACTAGAGCTTCTCTAAGAAACCAGGTTGAAAATAAAGCTTTTCTTTCACAACTTGAACCCAAAAATATTAATAATGCTATCAATGAGGAATTTTCGGTGATATTTATGAAAGAATAATTAAATTAGATTGAAAGAAACACTGTTTGGGAATTAGTAAAAAGACCTAAGGACACTTTGACCATAGGCACTAAATGGGTGCTTAGAAACAAAGATGATGAGTCAGGAAATATAGTCAGAAACAAGGCTAGATTAGTTTCACAAGGATATAGTTAAGAAGAAGGAATGGACTATGAGGGATCCTTTTCACCTATATCTAGACAAGAATCAAATAGGATACTAATTTCTTATACAAATCATCTGAACTTCAAACATTATCAAATGGATGTCAAAAGTGCATTTATAAATGGGTATATAGTTGGGGATGTGTTTGTTGAACAACCCATGGCTTTACGAATCCCCATTTTTTCAATCAAGATTTTAAACTTTCTAATGCATACATAGTCTGAATAAAGATCTTAGAGATTGGTATGATAGAATCAGTTCTATTCTTATTTAAATAGGTTTTACTAAAGGGATAGTTGAACCTACTATTTTTATTAAAAGTATTTCTAAAGTTTTTTTAATAGTACATATTTATATAGATGACATTATATTTGGATCCTCTAAAAATTCTTTCTGTATTGACTTTTCAATGATGTTGAAAAATGAATTTGAAATGAGTCTAATGGGGGAACATAATTTTTTTCTTGGATTTCAAAATTTTCAAAATAAAAATGGTATTGTTTTAAATCAAAGTAAACATACTAAGGATATATTGAAACATTTTGGTTTAGATAGTAATAAAGGTAGTGATACACCTAGAGTACCACTTTTAAATTGGATGCTGATGAAACTGGTAAACCAATTGATCAAACCAATTACAGAGGTACGATTGGAAGTTTTCTCTACCTTACTACTAGTCAACCTGATATTATTTTCAGTGTATGTATGTGTGGTCATTTTCAAGACAATCCCATAGAATCTCATTTAAATGCTGTAATATGGATTTTTAAATATCACATGTATGCTGTAAACTTATGACTATTTTATCAAAGAGGACAATCATTTTATTTGTAGAGTTATTCTGATGCTGACTTTTCTGGTTTCAAGTTACATAGAAAAAGCACCATTGGAACATTCCACATTTTGGGAAAGTCACTAGTATCATGGTGTAGTTTGAAACAGAATTTTGTTGCATTATCCACTACTAAAGCTGAATATAAAGCTGGTGGTAGTTGTTGTACTCAAATTCTGTAGATGAAACACACTTTACTATACTATGGATATCAATTCAAAAATTTATCTATAAATTGTGATAATACAAGTGCTATTAACATCTCTAAAAATACAACATCTCATTCTAGGAAAAAGCAATAGTTTTGAGACATTACTTTTTGAGAGATCATTATCAAAGAGGTGATATCAATCTTGAATTCATTGGCACTGAACATCAATTGGATGATATATTCACAAATCTATTGAATTATGAGAGGTTAAATTACATCAAACATGAGTTAGGTATGATTAATTCTAGTTTAGGAAACCTTACCATTTAAACTCATCGATAAACCTCACTGTTGGAACCTTACCGCTAGTCGACCATACTGATAGGTCCTGGAATTAGTGTTTTCTTTCGGAATACGAAACATTTTAATTTATTCATTTCATTTACTCTATTTGTTTTTTTATCCCTAAATGATTAAAACAAATTCCTAGTCACATTTTAATCCACTTCAATCATGTCCCGAACCTTTTTCTCCTAAATCATTGATCCTAACCTTCTGTTAAAACCCTCGAACCATGTTAGATCTCAATGGTGAGAGTAAAGATACTGATGGTTGGGGATGAAGGAGATGCGCCGAACCCTAAGAGGCCTCGAGTTGGGTCTAGTGGTGGAAGAACATTTATGGAAAAGCCAATCGATCCTCATTTGTCGAAGAGGGAAATCGTGGTCGAAAAGGAATTAAATTCAGAATGGTTGTTGTCAATAAAATCTATAGTAATAAAGGCACTCAAAGATCAAGACTGGGTTGAATGCTTCACTAACAACAATGGACCGTATTAACCGAAGATAGTAAAGGAGTTTTATGAGTTTCTAAAGTTTGAATAGTCTGAGAATGAGAACCGAATGATTTTTAAGATTAATGGATTTAATACGAGCTTCACTTTTTTTGAATGGAATGAATGCTCAAGAGTCCCACATGAAGGCATATTGGACTATTATTCTGGAGTGATTCCTCCAACTAGAGAGTTTTCATTGCTATGAAGAGGCTCTGGGAAAACTGGCAGGGAGTTGAATCCCTAGAAAGGTTATTATTGAAAAGATTTATGGGGAAAACATGTTACTATTTAAATTTTTCCAATATATCTTGAGTCCCATGAGAGGGGACTTTGCTACATTAAAGTATCAAGACTTATTTTTGTTTTATTTGTTGAAGCATAGAAAAACGATAAATCTTTACAGACTTTTGATGGTTCAGTTAGAGGATATTACTAGGCCTGGTTCCAAGTCAAATGCTTTATTTTATGTCATGTTGATATCTTTGATATTAAAAGTGATAGGTGTTGATGGATATAAAGAAGAAACCATAGTTTTAAAGGACAACTTCTGTATTAACAAAACGAATTGCATGTTTATAAAGATAAACTCGAACCCTTGGAAAAGAGAATGGGTGAATGATGAGGCTAAGATATATGAATAATTCAACCCTATTTCCAATCCTACTAGTCTAAAGGATAAAAGAGATACATGTTTAAAACCTTATGAAGTGGAACCAGTGTATTCAGATGAATAAGAGGAATCTACTGAAATGAAAGGAAGAGAGGATTCTCCTGTAGATGAGAGGAGTGATCGTGACCTTCGATCAAGTCCCTATGGTGGTGTTGTATCATTTGGTGAGCCTAGTCCAACAAGGAAATTTCCCAGAAGAGAGACTGTCCTAAGGGATAGTGATGATGAGAAAACCACTGAAGAAGAATGTGAGGAGAATGTATTAGGAGACATTACTGTTGGAGAGACCTCAGAGGAGGAGAATGCAGTTGATTCTGATCATGAAAATTAAGAAACCTCTAATGATTATGTAAGTGAAGAATATTTCCCATGTCTTAGTCCTTTGATTGGATGTACAGAAATGGTGTAAAATGAAAGGGAAGAATAAGTTGAATCTATTCAATATGGAATTGTAATGGAAGTGGTTGGCGATTCTTTAGAATAAGTAGCTCTAGACTCTCCTAGTGGTTCAGTTGATCAAGGAAGGCTAGAAGAGAAGAATATAGTTGTCCTATAGGATGCTCCAAATAAGGGGGAGGAACCTATTTCAATAGGTTCTATTTCTGTTACTCATGAGAAGGAAGATTGGTCAGAAAAACCTGGATTCATTGATTTCAGATTAGACTATGAAGACTCTAAAGATGAAAAGCCTAAAAAAATCCCCCAAATTCATTCTGTTTTAGATTCCACTATAGTGAAACCAGAGGTTCATCTACATCATGATTATATAAAAAAGGATCACCTTGATTCATTAAAATATGATTTTCATAGACACTTTGATGAAAGATCCATTAGGATAGATAAAATAGTGGCTCTAAATCAAGAGCTGGTGGCATCTAATTTGTAATGAATAGTCTCTACCTTTCACTCCAATATGGTACATGTAGTGAAGGATTTCTAGAATCATGTAAGAACCTTTGTAAAATCTGTGTGGTCTGTGAAACATTCTATTGTGAGTTTAGACTCGTATATGGCTTCAAGAGTTCAAGTGGAAAAATACATTAAGTATGTTAAGAGTGTTGTTCAGTAGATGGTCAATGTGTTTAAAGACTTTAAGAAGTCCATGGAGGCACATGTGACTAGTTATGATAATGATGGGAAGATGTTGATCGGTGGATTGACCAAGCCTTTTAAGGAGACAATTGATTTCACCATGACACCTCTGTGTGCCGCTGCTTCCTCATCTTCCTCTCCTCCTGTTGATCTCGAAGCCTTTAGATAAGTTATTAGTGAAGAAATGGAGAAGCTCTCTGGTGCAAGTACCTCAGACCCTCAGTCTTTGACTCAGGACATTTCCACCACTAGAGACATTCAGACGCTTATAAGTGATTACTTGGGAGAGGCTTCCCAAGATCTGAAAGTCATCAAAGAGCAGATTGATTTTTATTATAAAAGGGTTTATACTAAGAATTGGATAGATAGTCACTTAAATATGATGATGAAGAACATGAGGATGCCTCCTTTCACTTAGGATTTTAAGGATCAAGTTAGAAGACATAGAAAATTGACTCTTGCTTTGGAAAAGTTCGTGAAGAATAATGATGATTTCATCTCAGGTATGGAAAGAGGCAGGAGCATCAATATGGATTTCCAGAATCTATTTTTTCCATTTCTCCATGTGGATTGTACTCCGATTATTGTCCCTTAATCCATGCCTTGTTCCTTATCTGCATCAGGATCTACCAATTCTTCCCCTTTCGTGACTCCTGTGCAGGCCATCCGAAACTCGACTCCCATGATTCCTTAGAGATCTACTATTTATCGGTCTACTGATGCTTATATAGCAGCTCTTCCTACCATGCTTAATACTATACCTCGGTCTGTACCTCCATCTTCTGAACCTGCCTCCTCATCTCCCATAGACATAGCTCCCTTGGACATCTCTGATGTGGATTAAATGTGGGCTATAATATTTGGTAGGGATCATTGTAATTTTTTTATCATGTAATCTTGTTTTATTAATACAATGTTCTCCTTTTGTCTTCTTTTTGCTTTATTTTTTTTTGAGAATCATAATTAGGGGTAATGCCTAATATTAGATCCCGTGAATATATAACATTCCTATATATTTATTCTCTGATATACTTTCAACAATAAAAGTGGTTCACTAAAGAGATTAAAAAATGTGCTTAACCCAGATTGAATAATACTTAAATATAAATTCCACTAACAAAATATGTGATTACCAAAAAAGGGGATATTGTTGGACTCACCTGTTTTAATAATCCCCTATCATGTTTCATTTAAATGATAATCATGTTTTATTAGTTTTTATAGTTTTTATCATGTAACATTTACGTATTTTTAATCTCACTTCTATCTTGATTGAGTTTACAGTGTAACATTTTCTAAGTAAAAGGTCACCGGTATGAAAGGTCTTTATTAAGAGCCTTATATTGTAGAGGTTAGCACTAGAAGTTACCACTAGAGGTTACCGCTGGAAGGTTGCTGCTGGAAGGTTACCACTGAGGAACCTTACTGCTGAGTTATCAATGCGATCGAGTTCAACCCTACAAGTCTACTACTCAAAGGCTACTATTGTGGAGTTACCACTATAGGTAACTACTAAAAGGTTACAGATGGGAAGCCTACCGATGAAGCCTTTCAATGAATCTTACCGATGAAGCCTACTGTTAAAGATTACAGATGAAGCTTAATAAAGAAACTTACCAATGAAGCATACCGATGAAGCCTACCGATAAATCCTAACATTGAGAAGGATACCATTGCCAGTCTACCGATACCTATACCCATCTACTATATACTTTTTTAATTGTCTTAAAATTATTCTAAAATTCATATTTGGCAAATATAATTCTTCTGACATTAATTAATGCTGATTGTAGACATATTTACAGACCGTATATGGAGATAGTATGAGGTATGAGGAAGACCGCACAAGGTTTTATCATTCCTACTGTCGGAACTCAAGAATAAAATAGAAGATCGAGCTAGAGAAAACTAGGCTGAGAGAGATAAACATCACAAGACAGTCCTGAAGAACTAGGAGACCATACCAACAATTACTCGGTGAACCCAAGAGCTGCACGAAGATCATTTGGGAGAAACAATTCAATGCTTCCTTGCTTTGCTTCATCAAAATCTCTCTCAAAGCAAGAATCTAAACACCTCAGTACCTAGAATCTAGAACCTAGAGTTGTGATACTCTATTTTGGAGACAACGTCCAGAGGAGGACTCAAACTACAATTTATTCACACCAACGATTTCAGAGATTAATTGAAAACAAATAGATCCTGCTAAACACAATCCTCATAATATTAGCTCTAGTGTTTTCTTTATTTTAAATTTATGAGCAGTGTTTGTTTGTCGGTTACACACACACTGTCTCATGTGCTTAAACTGGAGGATACTATAAATACTCACACCAAAAATTACTTATACTCTAGTTTCCCAAGTATGCTAGTGGAAGAGGTTGTGTGTGGCCTGGTTGTTTGTTTTTCCCACGAAGAACTGTGGTAGAGGTTGTGAGACCAGGACAGTTTGTGAAAAATGGTTGTAGAGACCGATACAGGTAGTGTATCATGTTTGTTGTTAATATAAACTATTTAGTGGTAGGTGATCACCAAGTGGAGCAGATTAAGTCTCATATTGAGACTGAACCTCTTGTTTAATTTGGTTGGGTACTTTATTTTTTTAGTACACTGTTTTTCTATTTTCCACTTCTTATAATTTCAAAACCAAAAAATTGTTTTACATTAACTCAGATAGTTAGTTTTGGTTGGTGTGTATAAGTATTTAATTCAGTAAACATGTTTCAAATGTTGGATAATTGTTCCAATACTGATTCAACAGAGGATTAGTCAACCTATGAGAGGCTTTTTGAGCAATTTAACATTTATTTCTCTACTTCCTTAATTAACTGGGTTATTTCAAATAGGGGGATTTTATCCTAAATTTTTTAACATAAATTTCAAGTAGGAACTCAATTCACCCCCCTGGAGTTTCAACCTCAACCATCAAATACCTATTATTATATAAAATAATAATATTTTCAATAGTGTATGGACACACAACACTGATCTTAAACAACCCGTGATATATATTACCATTCTAACATAGCCGTTAAATTATCGAGTATCATTAGTATTAACTATATTATGATATATATTTATTAATTTATTTATTTATATAAATATTATACTAAAAAAATTTTAAAAAAAATTCTTGTAAATAATCAATAATTTTTTTAGTAAATTAATTTTATTTTTCAAAAATAAGTTTTCTTCAAAAATGATTTCTGTCGATTTTCATGAAAAAATATTATAATTAATTATTTTAACTTTTATAAAATTTATTTAATAAAATTAAATGAATTTTTAAATTTTTTATTCTAAAATTTATTCTAGGAGAAATTATGGGATATTTCAGAAAATAGTGATTTTCAGTGAATAATGAAAAAATATCATTTTTTTGTAAAAATATCATTTATTTTCATAATATTAATCAATTAAAAATCCCTATTATGTTTTAAATAAGATATAATGTAATATAATTATTATTTTTAAAATTTAATACACTTAATTACTTTTGAATCATCTTCATATGGGATTTTAGTATAATTTTGATTTTGGGTTTAAAATTAGGATTTTTCTAAAAAATGATATGAAATGAAAAATATTTATCCATTTTAATTAATTAATATAATTTATAATAATGAATGTTTTAAATTAAATTTACATATTATAAATAAATATAAATAATTTAAATTCATAAAATAACTATTATTAGTCATATTTTTAATATAAAATCATATTTTCCTTAAAATATACACTTGTTCAATCCTACTTCGTTGTCCCGTCTGCAGGTTTAATATTAAATTAAAATTTTCCACTTCTATGAATTGAATATTTTAAATTTTTTTAAATATTTAGAATGATTATAATTTATATTATATACTACATACAAAAAAAATATTTGACCATAATGAATAGTGAAAATAGTAAAAATAAATTAATGTGGTTAAGGTAAAAACGAGTTTACTAGGGGATTAAACTAAAAAGATAATGGTCAAAAAGAAATAAAATGTTTTAAAAAAACTATTTTATTTATTTATTTATTTATTTATAACTTATAGTGTATTATTATTGATAATAATCTATTTTGGAGTCTTTTGGCATGTGAAAAAAATAGGTACACCTTCTTCTTTTCAAAAATAAAAAGTGTTCCACTCACCACACCTATAAATGTAAACCCATTATCCAATCATATTCAAACTTCCAAACCATTTTATATTCACTAATAAATGAAAAAAAACTTCAAAACTTATGTACCCTCATACTAGAATCATTTTTTCTATTCATAAATCAATTCCAAGAACACTTTTGATATAATCCTAATGAGGTGGTCTGAGAAGAGGTATGATTCCTAACTATTCATTTTTTTTATTTTTTCTTCCATATCCATAAAATCTTATTCATTTATACTCATATGATAAAAAAACATTTCATATATACAAAGATTTTATTATATTAATAAAACAACACAAATCCATCTCCACTTCCATCAACTATGACACAAAATCATCATTCGTTCGTAAAACGGACTACTGCATCGTGAACTGATGTCATCAATTTTCCATCATCGCCTACCATGTATTTTTGTAAATGATGAATTTATAGTATAAATATTAAAATTTTAATATATTTATAATTATCAAGTTATTATATCATATGTAACATTTTTACATTCCATTCAGTGGGTGATATGATAATGTCACTCGTGTGTACAACAGACCACCACCTCAAGAAGTGACGTGATTCGTTTTTCACTAAATCTTTACACGTAAGGTAATGTGGTTAATTTTAATAAATATATGTGATACAAATAAAATAATAATTATAATAATATCATCTTAAAAATTATGAGATACATATATCATTTTCATTCTTATACTAAAAAATGATGATGTCGTTCTTGTACCTATAGACTATAACCTCCACAAATAGTGCAATCATTTTTTCATCACCTCAACATAATAATGATATATATATATATGTATTTACATTTAAATAAATATTATGGTATTTATCATATTATAACCATTATTTTAAGGTAAAATAATGCATTCTTTCTTTCTATAATAATCATTGAAAAAAGGAAATGTTACTTATGCGTATGTACGAGATATTGTCTCCATGATCGCAACGTAGTTCATTTTTCATTAACATTGTACATGATGAGTTTTAAGGGTATAATTGATGAATAAATATTAAAATTATATCCTGATTATTTTTATATAAATTTTTAAATAATTTCCACATTTACCATACTCAATAAATCACACCTGTTTTGAAAAAATGAACCAAACATCCTCAAAACACCTGAAGTGGACTTAACTAAGTATTAAAATATGTAATTAAAAAGGAAATAAAATAAAATATTTTTTTATAAGTTATTGAACCTAGATAATTTTATTTAGAAATAATATAATATATGTAAGATTATTATACTGGAGTTAAAGGGTATACATGTAAATTCTGGACTCAAGGAAAGTGTTTTTCTCATATCGCTATTACTTTTGTGAGACATATGTTATGTTAACATATTATTTATATTTTATGGTGTATATACTTCACCATTTATATATAATATCTCAAATAAATCTTTAATAAATGTATATAATTTTTCAATTTGAATTATTCCATCTAAGGGGATTTGACATGAATGTCTCCAAGTGATAATGAATTTTATAATACAATTTCCTTTATTTGGTCTATTTTACATCATAAATGTTTCTAATATTATATGAGTCTAGGTTTAATTATATTTAATTATATTATATTATATTTAATTTTGTTTTATGACTATTTACACTTGATACACAAAATTAATTCTTGAAAATTTCTAAAATTCAATTGTATAATTTTTTAAATGGTTATTAGTCAGAAATTATCTTTATTTGAGATATATGTTTATGATATGAAAATATGTTCATTAGAGAGGTGTGTATACTAACCTTTGACACGTAAAATTATGAAACTAAATATGGTCATGATATTTAATGTATCTTTTTATGTTATTCCTTCACATGACATACAATTTAAGTGTTACCAAATTGGAAAAGGCTCTATGTTACAATCTCTTTCTTTAGAGATTATTAATGCTCAAGGTTCCATTATTGGAAATAATATACTAAAATTTTCAATAGAAACATATCCTTATTATATAGTAGTTTCGAATGTTATTAATATGTTTGTTTTTTATTTTACTCCCTTATTTATTAAAGAAACATGAAATATTTCATTTGTAACTAATACTTATCCTGTCATTCTATTTTGATTGGGTTTATTTCTACTGAATATCTATGTTCCATAAAATATTTTATGAAATTATTCCACAATGTTTCTTTTATTGAAATAATTTTTTCCTAAATCCAATTTATATGACCTCTTTTCCTTCTTTTAAAAGTATTTAAAATAAAATTCCATAATATTTTCCAAATGGGTCACTTTTGACTCTGTTTTTTAAAATGGTTTGAAAAGAATTTTTTTTAAAATTTATATTAGGATGATAATTTACCACCATCATGTCCGTTATTTTTTATTGAAGTTTACTTTAGATGTTTCCATGTAAGTTTTTAAAGAAAAATATATTAGAAAAATATTGTGAATTTTATGTTTTTATATTGATTTTCAAAATGAGCTGGTATTTTTTCTCAAAAAATGTTTTAATGATAATTCAATGCTATTTATATTCATCAACAGAAAAACCCTTATTGATAAATATTATACAATGGGGTATATTTTTTAATGATACCAACCATATTCTTTCTCTAGATGGATTATGATATCTTCAAATCGATTATAGTGAAACTCATTTGTTTTCTATAGGTTAATCATGTTTGAAAGAGTTTTGCATTTAATTATTTCCTTTCCATGGTTTAATCATGATCCAAATAGATTTTTTAAAAAACCCCTTATTTTCTATTTTTATCATATTTAGTATATATTTTTATGGAAACCATTTTTTCATGGGTTAAATATATATTAAAGAGATTATAATAAAACTCATTTATTTTAAATGGGTTAATCATGTTTTAATGAGATTTGTAGGGAACCCTTTTCGTTTTCATGGGTTATTCATTTATCAAAGAGAATATTATGGAACCTATTATTTTCCATAGGTTAATCATGTTTACAATATATGGTTTTGGAACCCATTTTTATTCCATAGTCCCATCATGTTTCAAATCAATTGATATAGAAATCATTTATTTTCTATGTGATAATCATGTTTCAAATATATTTTTTGGTTCATTCCACAAATTAATCTTTTTTAAAAGATATTTTAATTAAATCCAATTCCTTTCTATGGGATACTTATGTTTTGAGAACAATAATGTTTTTCAAATTATTTTATGATGAAATGAGTGATCTATGTATTTCACTCACGATACAGTTCATAGAACTTATTTATAATGATGGTTGGTTCCATTATAAAAAATGGATGGTTGATTCTATTATAAACTATGCATGGGTGGTAACATTATTAACTAAGGTTGGATGGTTCTGTGAAAAACCAAGGATGTATGGGTCCATTATATCCATATAATGTGTTGGGTACTCAAGAGATGAAATTCATCCATATAACCTATTCTATTTTTAAGAGATATTTGATAAAAATGTTTCCAAGATAGTAATACGTTTCATCTAATCATTATATTGGTTTATAATGTTTCTTATCAACAAGATTGATATTACATGGCTCATTAATATTGATTCCAATGACTCCTGCCTTTGTTAAAGTCTTATGCCATGTTTTCATATTTAATAATCTAGTTATAGATTGGTATGAATATTATTATGTCATAATCATGCACATTGATTATGTCATCATACTATTATTCTATTCTTATGTTCACTAAATAAATTCAACTTTTAAAGCTTATTTTTACCTTATTTAGAATTGAAACTCACCCTTATTATGTTTATTCCCAATTTAAAAATATTGATATTTAAATAATTTTTTCTACAATAGATTCCATATGGATGATGATGGTGAATTAATGTGAAATTATAAAATATGGGTTAGGTGGGAGGTATTTTCATTAATATACATTGGTATTGTTTTTGTTTATGGTTTTTCCTTATTCCTTAAAATAGTAATCCTAAAAGTTCTTTGAAAATGTAATTGATCTAATATTTTTTTTTATGTTTTGGAAAGAGAAAATTAGGTCACCATCATTGGTATTAAATCCAGAAATGTAAAATTTTTTGTTTTCAATGCCTGATCTGGGTGTGTGGGTCTGGGGTTTGTATAAACTATTTCTATAAATTTTATGATAATTATAATTTATTTTCTCTAACATACTTAAATAAATCTTCTTAGTGTTGAGGTCTCATAAATCATCCTGTATGAAAAGGATTCAAGAAGTTGAGGTAAGATTAAATTCAATTAAGTTTGTGTAAATATTATATTTCTTTTTCATAATATGGTTAAAAAATAGATATTTAAAATTTATGCAATAAAAACAACACAATTATTTTAATGTTCATCATTTGTTAACTTCTTTATTTTTAGATTCTTATATTTTTTACCTAAAAAATCAAAACCATTATGAAATTAACATAATAAATATATGTATATGGTAGATAATTATCATAATATATTCGAATGGTTGAATAATATTTCAAGGAGGCGGAATAAGAAATAAAAAAATACTCGGTTAATAATAAAACCTCTTTTTCAGACAACCTCTTTAGGCTTACAACGAATGACTTCCTATGATGGTTTTATATTCAAAAAAATGAATTTCAGAGATGATAAGGTAAGTAAATAATGTATCATGGGAGGGATTTTCTGAATCAAAATTCATTTTATGTGATAGTAGAAGAATATATGAGGTTTTCTTTTATAAGGGAGTGGGTGTGTATTTTTTAAAATACAAAAAATTATACAACAATTGGAAGGATCCCATGAGTATAGTGTAATAAAATTGATATATGATGTATTGATAGGATGATAAATTCCATTAACACCTCCCCCATTAACAATAATCTTTTTTTAAACATAATATTCCATTTAACTATATGGTTACTCACTTTTATCATTTTATTTTTTACCACAATAACTATATTTTTACAAAGGTAATTTTCCCTTTATGCATAAAAATAAAATGAGACATATTTGATAATTTGGAACCAATTATTTGATATATTTAATCTTATTTATCATAAAAATTTCATATGTGTGTGGAATATTAATTTTAATACAAACTCATGTAACGTAGAAAACCCCGTTTAAACCTGAGTTGCGGTAATGAATTTTTACTGGTTTTTACTATCTGTCATGAAAAACAATTAAGTTTTACTTATGAAATAATATTAATAATTATTATTTAAAAATAATAATACATTTTATCAAATTTTATACATTTAATTTGAATGATATAAATTAAAATTAAACGTGGAAAACATGTCGATATATAGTTTTTCAAGAAGTCCATTTTTTAAGCATCAGTTGATCTTACATTTACTATAAGAATAGTAATCATAACTATATGAATTTAATTTAATATAACTAGATATATCATATATATTTATTTCATTTAAAATGTAACTTAATATGTGTTATTTTAATTAATTAAAATATGTAGTCATTATGCACTTAAAAAAGGTAGCAAAAACTATGTTTTTAAGAATAAATATAAACATTCACTAAAATAACGATGATTAATTCTTAAAATAAAATTAATTATAATATTATAAATAATTTTTATAATTATTAAATTTAATAAAAAAAGATTAATATAATTGTACTTCTAAATTTCATTATTTAATGAAATCTAGTGATTATATTGGAAAAAATCATTATTCACTAAAAAATAAATCATTTCTAAAAAAATCCGAAAATTTAACCATAAGTTAACTTTGAAATGATGATTTAAAACAATTTAATAACTTTATAAAATAAAATTTCTAAATATTAATAAAATTATTTTTAATAGAGTATTATAGAATAAATAAAATTCAATTTTAAATAAAACATATTTTTGGACGAATAAAATGCATTTATTAATAATGAAATTATTATTTATTATGAGTTTATTAATAAATTTAAAATGATTACAAACTCTATATATTTTTTATAATTAATTTAATCATATTAAAATGCACTATTTTAATGGATATATTTTAATAACGATATTTAAATAATAATACTTTGTTATTTGTTTATAATCAGTATTATGTGTCATATATTCTATCGAATATGGGTAATTTTTTTAAATCATGTGGTGTTACATTCTCCTTACCTTTAATAAATTTCTGCATGAAAATTTTCACTTGAACTCAATAATAAATGTATTTACATTTTTATATAACTTTATTGAAACTCCACATCATAAAAGGGGTTAAAAAATCATCATCTTGAAAAATGGAATGGGAAAATATGAAGGGAATCTCGAATAAAACATAAATGCAAATACTAATTGGAAAACATTCATGGGAAGAAAAAATTTGGACATGTAAGAAAATTTTAATGCAAAAAATAATGACAGAGAGTGATCACAGAAATGTGAATGAGACATATTAAGTTAATAACCACAAACCATAAATCAATGATGTTTGAGAAAGGAAATCACATCATTGTAAATGAATGAAATATGATAATATTTTCATTTAGAGAACCTTTTCCAAAATTTTATGATTTATTTTAACTTATAGAATAATAGAAAATGTAAATATACATACATGATAAGTATAATTTCATCCTTAAATCAATTTCCACCACAATAAAATATTTTTCCCCAAGAAATGAGTATTCAACATGATCTATTTATTTAATCGATGATTCATTAAATCATCTTAAAATATATTACAAAATCAAAAAAAAAATAACAATATATTCTCCATATATTCAATAAAACCATAATGGTTAGCATTAATTAAGATAATTCTAAATAGGAATAAACCCTCACATGAAGAAATAATATATTAATTTATAATATTAAAAAATATACCCAACGATTTTACCTAGATCATTTCTTAATATATATAAAGCTACATCTAAAATAACCTCAATTTCCTCATTATTAAATAATGTTTTAAACTCAACGGTTATTTCATACCCTTAACCTTAAATGAAATATAATTCATCCAGAATAATACATTACGTTAACATAATGGTTATTCAACTCATCCTAATAAAACATATCAAAGAATATAAATAATTACAATAAAATCACAGAAATTGAAAAAAAGTAGATCCTATATTATGTTTACCCAAGTTAGTATAATATTTATACATCAATTCATTTAATAGAAATCAATTTTATAGTCACAATGACATCATGTAGCCCAATGGTTGGTGCTCTACCTTTTTCACCCTTCAATTGTGGGTTCAAACACAATGAAATTTTTGATGAGAGGGTTGTTTCCAATCATATTGGTGGTCCTTTTTATAATACTATATTAACATAATTACTATATCATTACAAAAAATATATTTATCATACAAAAAATAACATTAATCATTAAATAACATTATAACCAGTAAGGTTTTAGATATCGATTATATTATCCCCAAAATAAAATAATCTTAATTGACTATTATTACCTTAACATAATTGATCAGATAACCCCCAATAGTTACCAATAACTTTAAACATATTATCACATAATATAAGAACATTCTTCCTCTAATAACTATTTTTCTAATAAAAACTATATTGAACCCAAGGGCTATATTTCAATAATTTTCTATATAAATACTCTTAATAATATTAGACTTCCATAGCATTAAATATCAAAAGGGATATTTTTTCATTTATAATTATGAATGAACATATAATTATCTCACCATGACACTATAGTTTTATCCCATATCTCAATCTCATATCATAGGATTCCATAGGATTTATTTTCTAATTCATCCTGGTGGTTCATAAAAAAATTTTGAATTAACCAAAGCATATCCCCCATGAGTTTCAAACAAAGTTCACAACAAGGGAACACTCATCATGCATTAGAGTGATGATTGAGATATACACATGAAAATTATTTTAGGTATATTACCCCTTGATTAATCTATTCCAAAACCCATCAATTTATATTTTCAAAACTGGGATTTATTTGTAGAACAACTTCATAATCTCTTCCTTATCAAAACATATTGATGTTATCTTATATATATAATTATCCTAAATGTTTTTAATAATGGTATATAATACTAATACCCAAAAATAACTAGACTGTATCTTATACCAACTATAGTGACCCCATCTTTATAAAAATTCTATTACTTCATTTTTAATATAAATATACATTAAATAGAACAAAAGGACTGAATTCCTTGGTGTATTTAGAATACTAGGTATGTAAAAAACATGAAAGGAATATTTATTTTAATATCTATAATCAGATTCTAAAATACCATTGATCTCCTAGAACTGCATGTTATAACCTGTTGAACACATACACATATGGGGTTATCTAAAATCCCAGTAGGGGAATAAATATGATAATGGAATATAATGTGTGATTCGAAGGTATAACATGATATCATATAGGATACAGATAATGACTAACAAAATAATAACAAAAATTATATGGTATCATAATATCATAGAAATATAGGAAATAGGGAAGAATAATATAACATGACATAAACATGTGTTAAGGAAAACATCCATGAAAAGGTTACATGGTGGAAAAAGTCCCATAAATTATTCGGTTTAATCCCTAATTAGATACATAATTTCTCATGAGAAAAAAATTATTACCCAATGATATGGATCAATATCTAATAACACCCATCAAAATAAGTAAATTTTTATGTGTGCTATTGAAGGAAATAATTTTTAAGGAATAAATATAAAAATTATCCATCTAATGGAATGGGATGAATGATCATTACTCACATTATAATAAATGGATATTTCAGAAAGATGGCATTTTAAAAATGATCTTAATTCATGTGTTAACACATAAAAGGGAAGGTATAATGGGATATTTATATATGTTTTCTTTATATATAGAATTTAGAGGTAATTTTTAAAATCAATGGTGGTCTTTTTTTACAAAACATTTTTAAAAGTTAACATGAAATATTTCTTGAGGAAAATACCTCTTTCACTTTGAAAAAAATTATTCCAAATATAAAAATTAATAAAATATTATTGAAAATAATTTGTTTGAAGATAAAAATATATTCTTAGAAATTAATCATAAAATCAATGATGTGTTTTGTGATTGTAAAATTTTTCTCATGTTGTATATGTTAAAATAAAGTGTTCCTTTCAATCTTTTGTAAAAAAATCAAAATGAACCTTTCTCAAAAATTGATAAGAGGATTCATTTTTAAAATATTTAAAAAATAAAAACATGGGTAAAAATGTATTTGATAAATCATTGGAGAATAGTGAAACTATTATATAAGATAAGATAAGGAAATTATATACATGTAAGAGAATTATTTCTAATATAAAATAAGATACAATATAATTATTACATAAAAACAACTTTCGTGATGTAAAATTATTTAGTATGGGGGGAAATGGAATCCAAATATGTAAAATAGATTAATAACTAGAGGGGAATAAATGATTTTTGGATCAAGAAAATATTTTTATATGGTTTAACCCAAAGTAACTCCATACGTAAACAATCACCAAATGAAAAGAGATTTTAACATAAATCCTTTAACATATTCTGAAACATTCGAATCAATTACATTGTGAATAATGAAAATGAATTAAAACTTTAATTCCATGAATTATGAAGGATTAATGATAAAATATTTAAATGGGGATATAAAGACCCGGAAATTTCAAGGAAATTTTTTTATCTAAATACTTTGGAATTTTACGAGTCTTTGGCTTCGGAAGGAACTTGATTCCAAGGCCCGGTGTGCCCGGAATAAATTTCTGAAGTTTAGCTCGGGTACGTTCAATGAAGGAATGAGCGGGTCTTTTCTACCTTTTGAACCGGTGATCAGAATTGGAATCTGAGTCCACCGTTGATTTCAGAACACCAAGTTTATCCTAGAAATGACTTAACTTTGGCCAACAAGGGCTGAGAGAAAAAGTTATTTTTCAGACCTTTCGAGAAAAATAATAAAATAATTTAAATGAATTATTTTATTTTCCTTCTCCATTTTTGTGTGGAGGGCAGTGACAGGGCGGTGACGATGAATATCAATGAGGCTCATTAATGAATCATTAAACTCATAGTGTAACGATGCTTTAATGACACCATTATTGAAACGCTGCGACGTGCTCCTTTTTATATTTTGGAACACCGAGAATATGTGGAGGAAAGAAATTAGAGGATTCTCTGGCGAACCTCTGATGGACTTATGCCCCAGCGAAGAATGAGGAACACCGACAAAACTTCTTCTTCAACGCCTTTCAAATATCAGATCTGGAAAGCGACGTCGATATCTTAACCCCCCTTGAGGACGAACGCGCGACAACGAACTACAAAGAGGTAGGGGTTATTGTTGTTCAAGATTTAATTCGCCGTTATTCATTGCTTAAATTTGGACAGTTTGATATCATCATAACGGGAGGAGTTCAGACCGCACAAACATGGCCGACTCTCCTCCCCTTTTCCATGTAGATCTTTAATTGTGTTTGAGGCGAAGGCGGCGCGGTGTCGTTGCACCGCGCGGGGACGAAGAGGACCACGGGGGGTCCCGCTGTTACACCCAAGGCCGGCCATTATGGCCGGCCTTTTCATAAAACCGAGGAGGGGGGGCGCCCCCCTTCACGTCCCGCTCGGCCGGCGCCCCCTTCACGTCCCGCAAAAAGGGGGCGACGCCCCCCTTCACGTCCCACTCGGCTGGTGCCGAGCCTCGGGCACACGGGCCGGGCCCGAACGCCCGCTCTGGGCCGGACCGCTCGCGCCGCGCTAGAAATCCCGCGTCGAGCCGGGCCGCCAACGAGGGGCCTGGCCGCGCCGCTCCCAATTGGGCCGGATCCGACCAGGCACGAACCCCCTATTTTCGGACAGATTCATTCAAACGCTCATATCTTGGTCTGCGAACCTCTGATCGACGCACCATCAATTGAGTTGGGATCCTTGGATCGATACGGTCATTTAAGTATATTAAACTAAAGTTTCGGTAAAATTTGTGTACGACCGGGTTGGTCCGAACCCAAAACCAACCGCTCCCTTTGAGCGGAAACACCTATAACTTAACGACCGGACGTCCGAATGACATGCCGTCAGTTGCGTTGAATTCCTCTTAGTGAGACAGTTATTTTGGCTTACTCTACTTGTGGTTTAGACATATCTAGAGTATGGTAGGGTTTGTTTTAGCTTAAAAACCAACCGGTCCTTTGGGGAGAAAAAGCCAATAACTCTCAGACCAGGCGTCTGATTGACACACCGTCTGTCCCGTTGAGTTCCTATTGACGAGACGGAACATTGTGAAAAACATAAACTCCGGAATTCATGAAATTTGATGCATCAAACCCTTTGACTCATGGAGCGGACCCTCTTAGGATCGAGCGTGCTGTGTGCGGGAAGCCTAGAGCTGGCTGCGACTGTGACGACGACAACGATTGTACCTAGATCCTCTGTGGGTTCGACAGAGAGGACGATTGTACCAGGATCCTCTATGGGTTCGGTAGTGGGGACTAATGTACTTGGATCCTCTGTGGGTTCGGTAGTGAGGATGACTCTACCTGGATCCTACGTGGGTTCGGCAGCGAGGCCGACTGTACCTGGATCCTCCGTGGGTTCGGCAGCGAGGACGACTGTACCTGGATCCTTCGTGGTTCCGGTAGTGAGGAAGACTATACTTGGATCCTCTGTGGGTTCGGTCGTGAGAATGACTATACTGGGATCCTCCGTAGGGTCCGACAACGATGACCACTATTCATGTATCCTACGTGGGTCCGGCAGTATGACCCCTGCACTTGTATCCTGAGTGGGTCCGGAAAAGTAGATGGTCTTGTATCCTATGTGGGTCCGACAGCTTAGATGAATCAGTGGTTTCTTTTGATTATATCTATTATCTTACGAAGTGTATACTTGTGTGAGCTGAGTCTTGTTTTCAATCAATATCATTGATTTGTTTGACGTGCTATCCTGTGTGGACTGGGTTGTGCTTTCCTGTGTGGACTGGGATTTGCTTTCCTGTGTGGACTTTGATGTGCTATCCTCTGTGGACTAGGTTGTGTTTTCCTGTGTGGATTGGGTTTTACTTGGGCTCGAGAGTGGGATCTGTTTTGTAATTGATGACTTAGATATATGAATGGGAATATACCTAAGTAGAGTTGGGTGATACTTTGTGTTTTTATCTTTCCTTTGTGGTTTATCCTTTTTGGATTCTGGGAGACCTTCGGGGGTCTCAGGGTCCCATCTAAGTATCGTATACTCACCCCTTCATGGGCTATGCTCGCACTACGTTGTGTTGGTTGTAGATGACGGACATCTCTGATCGTGGTTGAGGCTTGAGGAGCGGGACGGTACCCAGAGATGGGCTATCAGGCGGTACGTACACGTTGTGGACAGAAGGATTCAAGAAGCAGAGGAGACCATCTGTACCCACCCTTCAGGTGGGGTTTCCGGAGGACGACTTGGTTATTGCTGCTTTACCTTTCATCTGTTGTACTATCTTTTTCAGTTGGATTGTACTTTCAGTTGGGATTGTATACTGGCCCATTTACTTTCCAGCACTTACTTTTGTACTCAGTTTACTTAGTGTTTACTTCATCTTGCGTACTCTATGGTGTCTATTTTCATATATAAAGGCAATTCATTCCCTTTTATCAGGATTTGCGCCTTTGGAGTTAGTCGCCAGCCCCTGGAATATAAAAGGAAGGCTTGGGTAGTCACGGCACGGGCCCCGGGGACGGGTGGTGAAAAATTGGTATCAAAGGAGTTCGGTTCTACCGTAGAACTCAGGACTCTGATAATTTCTTCTATGTGAAGCAATAGTGTTAAGGGTATTGTGTGTGGTTATCATTCCAGAGAGTCCAGTGTTGGTGCGGCGGCCGACGTATCCGTACACCAGGACCTTGAATTCTGATTTCCGACTCAGTTCATGAAAACATTGATTGCATGTATGTTTCAAAAGTTTTATTTGTGATTACTTTGTGTTAGCTCACCATGTATACTATATTAACCGTGGAGACCCAGTTTCTTTTCAGGATGGCTCCACAATGGTAGCCAGCTAGGGTTCCCAGTTACGTGCGAGATGGCAGCCCACCAAGTGACAAGGCCTCAGTGCAGGACCACATTATAGCGGAGGCACCGGTGGTACCTCTACCTGCCAAGCCGCCGATGCCACCAGCTCCAGCAGCTGAGAGTGCACTGTATGAGTTTCATCTTCAGAGACCGCACTGGTTCCCAGGGTAGACAGACCCTCAGGTAGCCGAGGATTGGATGGAGGCTGTTGTTCGAGTCTTCAGATTGGTATGGACACTAGCAGATCACATGGTGATCCTTGTGGCGAGTCTTTTGCATGGAGCAGCAGGTAGATGGTGGAGCCTGATACTCCAGGTGCACGACGAGGTATCTCTTCTTTGGACGGACTTCGAGAACCTATTCCTCTCAGAGTCTGTTCTAGCTTCCCTTCGTGTTGTGCACATTCAAGAGTTACTACACCTGCGGTAGGGCAGCATGATAGTAGCCCAGTACTCGGCGAGATTTACCGACCTCTCGCACTATTCCACGGACATGGTACGGGACCCATTCTTCCGGGCCCGGACCTTCGAGCAGGGACTCAAACATGAGATCAGGGCTTCGATAATCTCCCTCAACATCCTGATGCATGCGGGGGTGCTGGAGAGAGCCCTTCTAGTGGAGAGTTTTCTCGATGAGCAGTCAAGAGCGGCGAGGCCCTCCACTGGGCGACACATAGTGGAGTCTTCTGCAGCCGACAGTAGACATCAGATGCAAGGGTCCAAGCGAACCAGGCCGTCAGTTGGGAAACCTCCAAATACAGGTTAGGCTGTGCGGGAAACAAGGCACAGAGCCATCCATACGAGGAGCAGGTAGTGCCATGCATGCGACGGGCAGGGTCACATGTCTCGAGACTTCCCGACCCGCCCTGCAGATGAGCAGTAGGAAGTGGAGGGACCTCCCAGGAAGTGGAGGGACCTCCCAGGAAGAGTTTCGACCGTGGTGGTCCACCGGGAGTGGGCGGATGTGACAGAGGGGATGACCACGTAGTAGATGGTGGATGAAGTTTCAAGGCCCAACCACCACCACCACCAAGAGGACCACCTCGACCGCAGGGAAAGGCTGGACAGGGGAGAGCTCAACTTCAGGCAGCTGAGGCCTATGACCATAGAGCTCTGGGAGCAGACGGGCAGGAGAGGGACTAGCTCCAGGCATGGAGAATTTTGTTCATGTTTCTTCTAGATTTGTTAATGTTGTTTTTTTTTGGATCTTTTGTGTCTTGTACTTGTGCTGTTGTAATAAAAGACACTTGTTATTTGTGACGTTTATCTTCTTGTCCACATGTATGGTTGATACTAAGAGGTTCTGGTTTAAAACTGTTGACTTGATCCTCACTTTCGAGAAACCTATAGGAGGAGACCCAGTGACCACACACTGTTTCCGACAGTGTGACTCGACCCTTGGAGGCGAGAGTAATGGTTGGATCTTTTGGTAGTAGCGTCGGGGCCTTACGACATCGTCCATGACATGAAATAGTACCGTTCATGTACGGATTGACTGTATTAGGCAAATAACGTGGTTCATCCAAGGGATGAGACCAGAATTCTCTTTTTGGCAGAGGATAAATCTCAGCAACTCTTTGGTGGAACATAGAAGATGACGGGTGGAGATGATTTCTTACAATTGGATAGTCTCACCCGTTGTTCATTGAGCGAACGGTTTGTAGTTCTCTCCAGCTCAATAGTCTCAGGTGTTTTTTCCCACAGAAGGACCTGAACCAGAGACAACGATGATGGCTTGTTTTCCTCCAGGACTATGACTTTGAGATAGTTTATACTCCTAGAGAGGGGGACGTTGTATCAGATGCTCTTAGTATGAGATATGGTTTTCAAGTGTTAGTAGTGGTGAGACAGCAGCGGGACGCGTTTCAGATATCCTTTGTGGATAGTGACGGATTCAGCGCTCGTAGTGCCATAGATGGTTCAAGCTATGACAGAGAAGGTTCAGATCATCCAAGAGTGGATGAGGACTGCACAGAGCAGATAGAAGTCTTATGATGATTGGAGGAGGAGACCACTGGTGTTCGAGGATGGCGACCACGTTTTCTTATGGGTCTCACCTCAACGTGGATTATGGAGATTTGGTCCCGGCAGCAAGTTATCTCTGTGCTTCATCGAACCTTTCCAGGTCCTCAGCAGGGTAGGTAAGGTGGCTTAACTCTAGGCCCTTCCACCTCAGCTGCACCGGGTGCACGATGTCTTTCACGTATCTCAACTGAGGAGATATGTGCACGACCCGACGCATATCATTGACAACGGGGATCTGGACATCGATGATGGGGCGACATTTGCGGAGGTCTCGGTGGAGATTGAGGATTGACAAGAGCGGGTCCTACGTGGACTGTCGATACCTCTGGTGCGCATTCGTTGGCAGAACGAGAACCTCTAGGAGAGAACATGGGAGCGGGAGGCCCAGATGTGTGCTCAGTACCCTCATTTGTTCCCCTAGTTTATGTTGTATCTTTACGGGGGCATAAATCCTGAGGTGGGTGTAATGTAAAGACCCGTAAATTTCAAGGATTTTTTTTCTAAATACTTTGGAATTTTACGCGTCTATGGCTTCTGACAGCACTTGATTCCGAGGCCCAGTGTGTCTGGAATCAATTTCCGAAGTTTAGCTCGGGTACGTTCAGTGGACGAACGAGTGGGACTTTTCTATCTTTTGAACCAGTGCTCGGAATTGGAATCTGAGGCCATCGTTGATTTCAGAACACCAAGTTTCTCTTATAAATGACTTAACATCGGTCAGCAAGGGCCGAGAGAAATAGTTATTTTTCGGACCTTTTGAGAAAAATAATAAAATAATTTAAATGAATTATTTTATTTTCCTTCTCCATTTTTGGGTGGTGGGGTAGCGACAGGGTGGTGACGATGCATATCAATGAGGCTCATTAATGGAACATTAAACTCAAAGTGTAACGATGCTTTAATGACACCATTATGGAAACGCTACGACATGATCCTTTTTATATTTTGGCACACCGATAATATGTGGAGGAAAGAAATTGGAGGATTCTCTGGCGAACCTCTGAAGGACTTATGTCCCAGCGAAGAACGAACAACGCTGACAAAACTTTTTCTTCTTCGACGCCTTTCGAATATTAGAGCCGGAAAGCGATGTCGATGTCTTAACCCCCCTTTAGGATGAACACGTGACAAAGAACTACAAAGAGGTAGGGGTTGTTGTTGTTCAAGATTTAATTCTTCGTTCTTTGTTGCTTAAATTTTGGCCGCTTCATATCATCATAATGGGAGGAGTTCGGACCGCACAAACATGGCCGACTCTCCTCCCCTTTTCTGTGTTGATCTTCAATTGTGTTTGAGGTGAAGGCGGCGTGGTGTCGTTGCACTGCGTGGGGACGAAGAGGACCGCAGCCGGAGTAGGCCGCGACGGTGGTGTGCGGCGCCGTCGCGCCGCGCCGGAGAAGCTGAGAAGGGCCACAGCCAGAGCGGGCTGCGGAGGAGGAGTGCGATGTCGTCGCATGGTGCCGGTGAGACAAGTCGCAGCCATTGGCCATGGTGGACCAGCAGGGGTGGCAGGCCGAGCCGGCCGCCGGAGACTTTAGGCGGCAGGGCACGGCGCGACGCCGTGCCGGTCGAACAAGAGCCGCGACCTATGGCCGCGTCGGATTTCTGAGGGACGGCCGGTTGTTCTGGCTACTAGCGCCACCAGAAGGCGGGACTCGAGGGGGGGGGGGGCGGTTACACCCAAGGTCGGCCATTATGGACGGTCATCTCATAAAACCAGGGGGTGTAACCCACCCGACATAACCCTAGGGCAGACCCCACAGGGTCCGCCGTTCCGCAAAAAGGGAGCGGTGCCCCCCTTCGCGTCCCGCTCGACTGGCGCTGAGCCTCGGGCCGCCCGCGCAGGGCCAGACTACCCGCGCCGGGCCGCACCGCCCGCGCCGGGCCGCACCGCCCGCGCCAGGCCGGGCCGTCAGCGGGGGGTCGTGTAACACCCCGAGATTTCATGAAAAATATTCTTTTTAATTTCACTAATGTCTTGTGTTGTACGCTACACCAAAAGGAGCTTTCACAACATGCATCCTTGACTTTCCTTGCATTACTCACAGTCATGACCTTCCTCAATAGCGTGTGTAGTACGCAATACTGAGTTTCACTAAACAACGATATGCTATTAAAATATTATTAAAACTAGCCGTTATGAATAGAAATAACCACTTTTTGAAATTTTGTAAATTTTATTTTTTCAAAATGGACTTCATTTTTGGATTCTGAATATCGAAATTAGCTTTGGGTGAAATTTTGGTACTTTTCGGATAACTTTCATTTCCTGATGAATAGTGAAAATTACTAAATTAAATTAAAAAGAACCTTTTTAATCGAAATAATTAATAGTGATAAATTATTAATTTGAGTGGTTTTAAAGTATATTTAGAATATATTTTTACAATTTAATACAATGTTGGTCATTGTATGTAATTTCACATTTAAACCAGACATAAACAAGTGTCAATCTTTTGATAGTTATTATCTCTTAAGAACACGCTATTTGTTTTGACGACGGGAATTAATTTTTAAATTAATTAATGCAACTGATATTTTTTGAATTTGGTAAAGTAGACATCATTTTTGAGTTCATAATATCAAATATAGCTTAGGCCTAATTTTTGGTATTTTTCTGGAAACTTTCATTTTTTTATGAATAGTGAAACCACTAAGTGGTAGTTAAAAAAATGAATTTTTCATAAAACTTAATTTTACCACTTCTTTGAGTGGAATTTCAAAAATCAGAGAGACACGGTTGATGTCAGTAAGTAAAATGTGGTTCAATGAGATGAAAATAATTTTTGGTGAATAGTAACTTTTTACTTTTTTTTTACCACGGTTAAAAGTAAATAGGGTAATTAAGGGTAAAATGATATTATTATTATCCTAACACATGTCCTAAGTCTATTTTATAAGTGTAATTCTACCAAAAACAACCTTAGGAATAAAATATGACCATTTAGGCCCACTTTGATTAGATTAGGACATTTATTATCAATTTACTTAAAGAAGGGTTAAAATAGTTAAAATCAAAGTTTAATAAGTAAATCATTTTTAATATGGGGTTATAAATAAGATAAATTCGACTATAAATATTCATTAGAAAGCTAAAAATATTTACAACATAATGGTATTTTATTTATAATTTTTAGACATTAAATAATTTAATTTATTTATGACACAATGATGATGGAGTAATTATCTTATTAATGAAATAATGACATAATTGATGTTATAAATACCCAAATAAATGTAATTTGATCCATTTTATGAATTACACTAAGTTTCTAGGTTAATATGATATGTTAGTATTTATTTAATTAACTTTTTTCGAACTAATGATTCTGTTATAATTTTAACAAAAATCAATTACTAAATAGTGTCAAAATTGACATAAAATAGTTTTTAAAACAAATACTATATTATTAATTGTTATTTTATTCCTAAAAATCTATGGTTCGTCCAAATGATTTAGATAAGGTTATATATATTAATAATAAACAACTTGGGGTTCTTTTGGCTTGTTATATTAAGTTTATTAACCTTATAGTGTAAGAACACAAGAAGACACGGTAAAAGTAAAATTATTTAACTTAATGTTAAATCTAAATGATAAGGCTAAAATAGGAACCTAAACTTGTCCAAATTCTATTTTATGAGAGGATTTCGACCCATCCCCACCTTAGATTCGAAATAAATCAATTTGGAGCTATTTAAAATCGAATATGACTTTATAATAAAATAATATTTTTAGTTTTCCAAAGGAGCCCCTCTCCTCCCTTATAAAAGGAAACCTCCTCCCTCTCTTCCTCACACCACTTTGAGCCTTCATGCTCGGCCAAACCCTGCAAATTTATTCTCCCCACTTCCCTAGAGACATCCTAGAGGTCCTGATCTTCTTCAAAGACCAATTTTAGTGCCCTAAAAGGAGGTCTCAAAGAAGCGATTCAAAGAAGAGGTAATGCCCGTTACCGATTCTTTCATCTTTATTTCTTCTTCCACTTCTTCTTATTTATTTGTTTCATCATGAAGTAATAACATCAGTGTCACTCATATACTGATGTGTTATTATAATTATGAAACAACCCTATTTCATCATCTATCCATCCTACGGAAAATGAAATCACTGCGCGTGCATACGTATGGAATACCGTCTTCACGCCGTGGTGTAATCTATTTTCCACCACCACCTTACTTGGATGGGTATAATGGTGTAAATAATAACTATATATTATTATTTTAAATTTATATTGATTCTTAAATGGTATACATACACTTCAATACAGTCCCACGATCATGAGAACGAAATCACCGCGCGTGGTACGTACGGAATACCGTCTCCACGCCGTGGTGTAATCTATTTTCCACCACCACCTTACTTGGATGGGTATAATGGTGTACATAATAACTATATATGATTATTGTAAAGTGATATTGATTCTGAAATAGTATACATACACTCCAATACAATTCCACGATCATGAGAATGATATCATCGCTCGTGCGTACGTACGGACTACTGTCTCCACGACGCGATGAGATTCATTCTCCACGTTAACCATTCATGAATGATTATAGAGTATATATAATAAGTAATCATGAAATATATGACATAATAATGATACTGGATTTATATTTTTATATATTTATGTCATCTACTTAATTCCATTCAACTCAATAAGGAAACGAAAACAGCGTTCATGCGTACGTACGGCCTACCGTCTCCATGAACGGTGTATTTCTTTCCATTTACTGATCTATTATATATATGTATATTATGAATATATATTATATATAAATCATGTTTTACATTATGGATTTAAGTAATCATGATCTAAGTAATCATATGAATTATTACAAGTTAAAACACGAATGACAAATGAGACGATTTTACCCAAAATTCTCTTTAACATGGAATTTACAAAAGAACGGGTAATATAAAGTCATAAGTGAACCATATATGATATCATAACAATGAGTATGATTCTGTAATAAGTCAATGACGTTATTTAAATCATTATACAGGAGGTTTGGAAACTTACGAAGCAAATCGGACCTAAGGTAAGGGAAATATCACAATCTCATTTTTATCCGAGATTGTTTATAATTTGAAATTTACTGGGGTGCATTTTATCATCCAAATCCATGTTTCCTCAATATGTAATATTTAAATCATTCTACAATAGTTTATATCCAATTTTACCCTTCGGTGAGTTTTTAGTAAAAGATATGAAAGGAATCTTCTGTCATTTTTCATACGAGGTACTTTTTGACGTTTCTGAAAAAAGTACGAGAAGAATGATTTTTTAACTTATACGACATGAATGGATTTTTAAAACATTATTTCCAAGAAGATTCCTTTACAAGTTTTCACGTTTATTTTTAATCAACTTATTTTAGTTTAAAATGGTATGACATGTTAAAGAAAGGAAAATGTTTTTGAAGTAGAAAGGATATTTTCCTCAAGAATGGAGTTCAAGTGCTTTATCAAAATTATTTTCCATCTAAGATAATATAGGGTTGTGTTTCTATCCCTATTATTTCATTGATTTGATTATGCTGTGATGGAATTATTTTTATGAATTCCTTTATCTTATATGAATTGTTTTATGATGTCATGTTGTTTAAGAATCCCATTTTTACTACATGGGTTATGAAATGATGTATGATTTATGATTTTGTGGAACACATAAGAATGGTATCATTATGAGATGGGTGGAACCTATATCTCCCTCCAATGAATTGGGTAAAGATTTTATATCTCATGAGATAGACATGGCTGGAATGACGGGTTAAACCGGTTTAGTGAAACATGACTGAAACAAGGAGTGAACTCGGTTCAGAAATGGGCTTTGTCCGCTAAGATAGTCTTGGAAATGAGTCTTGACTACTAAGAAATGATTCTCTATGATTATGTGTGTATGCCAAAAAGTTTCATGTTTTAAGTTATGATTATTGGGATTACATTTCACTACAATGATTTATCCCATGTTATGATATTATGATCTCTTTTGCAGGTTAAGATTTCCAAAATGTTATGTTCTTATGAATATGATGTGATTGATATTTTTTTGTTTACCCTTACTGAGCATTTGATCTCACCCTTTTATGTTTTCTTTTCCCCAGGATATAAAGAAAGGTTTTAGGTAAGAAAAAAAGGGAAGATCTTTATGGGATATGTTGAAGATCTTTCACCATGATTAGAAGATTACGTTCCGAGTTTCCAAAGACACTAAACTATTACAGTCCTTTTGTGTGAGTTTTTGTTATGTACTATGTATTCCATAAAAGTAATGTAATGTCCATGTACATCAATCTTTGGGCCTCTACAGTTGGTATCAGAGGCAAAGGAGGTAGGAATGTATCCGATCCTTGGGAACTCTCACATGTGAGCGTTGGACGAAGCATGGATCTCTGCCCAAGGGCTTCATGAGGAAATGGCTACCACTGGGGATGGTGGTGTGTCCCGCCCAGGGGGTGTAGTCGCCCATGGAGTGCCCTGATAGGTATCAATTATAGTCCACTGGAAGTAATTCCAGACCGTGACAGTTGGTATCAGAGGAAAGGTTTAGTCAACCTTTGGAAACTAGGATGCGAGAACTTTAGTGAAATCCCTAGAGATATTTCTAAGGTATGTCTAGGGATGTCCCTAAGGTTAAGTATAAGTATGTGTTATAGTCCTAGAATTGCGCTAACGATCTTAGAATTAAACCTAAGATGTTAGATATTGAAGGTACTCCCCCTTTATTATGTTGTTTTCCCTAGCATGATTTTTGTCTCTCACACTATTCTTTTTGGGTTTTAGACAATGGCTGGAACCCGAAGGAACCGTGTTGATCAATGTAATGGACAATGCAATGATTGTCCTCTTGAACAAACAAATGTTATGGGAGATGGAGTGAAAAATATTATTGCTATACTTACACAAGCTATGAATCATTCTGTACTTCCAAATGAGCAAAGAAGGGAACAATATTCTATTGAGTCCTTCATGAGGCAGTGTCCACCCTCATTCAGCGGGTCTACTGATCCATTAGTTACTGAACAATGGATCAGTACTACTGAAAAGATATTTTCAGTTCTTCAATGTTCTGAACATGATAAATTCATCTTAGCAGTGTATCATTTGAAAGGTGATGTTGATCAATGGTGGAATATTATCAAGAATACGAGGCAAAGAGATGAAATTGAGTCCATGGAATGGGACGAGTTCAAGAACTTATTTTTTAATAAGTACTTCCCTCGTATTTTTCGAACAAAGATGTAGAAGGAGTTTCTTGAACTAAAGCAAAAGGATGATGAATCTGTTGGTATATACGAAGCAACTTTTACAAGGCTTGCAAGGTATGCATCAGGATTTAACATCCAACCTGAAAGTAAAGTTGATCGATTCTTTAGTGGCTTAAAACCAAATCTTCAAAGGGAATTAGCTATAAGAGACTTCAGTAGCTATGAAGAAATTGTGCATTGTGCAATCAAGGTAGAAATGGAAGTTGGTGTTACGTATCCATCTCATAGTTTTGACAAGAAATGAAAGATGGAGTTCAAGGAGAAATCTCATAATAATGGTGAAAAGAAGATGAATGTTTCCTTATGCTCAAAGTGTGGAAAGAATCATGGTGGAGATTGTCTTAAAGGGACAAGTAAATGTTTCAAATGTGGAAAGGAAGGTCATCGGGCATTTGAATTCCATAATGATGGGAAGAAGATTTCTAATGATGCAAACAAAGGAAGGGATACACAGAATGAACCTACTACACTTCAATGCTTCAAGTGCAAGGAAATGGGGCATTATGCTAATAAATTCCCTAATCCAAGGTTTAGTGATGATTGACACGAGCAACCACTTAAGGCAAAGAAAAAAAGGGAAGTCACATGCGATCACCATTGGAGATGTTGAATATGACAATGATGTGGTGGAATGATTAAGTGTTTATGTAATGGGATTCAAAAATAATGTTGTATATAGTATCGTGGAATTTTGGAATATTTATGTATTGGTCTATTGTGGTTTTCAATAATTTTATGGTACCGGTAACCATGGAAAGTGATTGAGATATTTTTGGAAAAAAAGATGATATACGCATAATGAAGGGAAAACGAGAAAATGAAATATTTGACAGTATTCATGAGCTCATGATTGATATAAGGACTAAGGGATATCATGGATTGAGTATATAGAATTTTGAGGATTTTGGTATGTGGAAAGTGTTAACTTTTAACTGCATTCATGTTTTCACTATGGTTCAATTAATGGGTATTAATTCTTCCAGAGAATAGATGATTAAGGTATTCACATGATTGTGATTTGACCAACAAGATATATCCCATATTGGGGATAAATGATGGCATTCATGTGATTGTTATGTGACATTTCAAGTACTCATTTTCTTTATACTATGAGCTTGGACCAAAGAATTTTAGATAAGCCTAAATATTGGAATGGATTATGTTGGACATAAGTTAGTATTAAGGATAGAAGTTTTTTTGATATTATTAATGGGATGTTATCATAATATAGTTTTAGAAAAAGGACAACCTGTAGGACTGGCGATAGCCCATCGCGTCGGACAAGGCTGTGGGAATCGAACCCACAACCGAAGTGCGACTCGCCTTTATCGCCTACCAATGGTCTACAGGAATTCCCTATTTAGTATAAACTAGTTTTATTATATTAAGAAGTATGATATATAATGTATAAGTCCATTTTAGGAACCGTATATGATTAATCTCACTATAGATGGACTTATGTAAGTTTTGATAACTTTTCTAACCATTTGTTTGAGATAGATGGAATGACCCATCATTCTATCACAGGATCTGCTAACACTTCACGAATGACAAATTCAACTCCATTTCTTTAAGAGATGAAGAGTAAATTGTCTAAAGAACGACCAACGGTGAGACTATACCAAAATCACGAAAGTATTTCTTCTAATTCCAATTTCATCAACTTTAGGGAAATGATCTTGAAAACCAAAAATGTTGTCCTAGTGCTCTTATATCTAATGATTCAGATGGTACCTTAGATCATCACAAATTTATGGCTTTTTGATTGCTGGCTTTTCCATAGCCATGTTCTATACCACTCTCCATCAGAACATGATGGTTAGATTTCTCTTCCATATCCATATTTTCACCTATGTGGAAACCCAGTGATTAGTTTATTTGGGTAACCGTTACGTTTCATACTTTTGTTTTTAAAGATTGGTTTTGGTATTCCTTTTTACGATGTGGGTTTCTATCAAAGAAACTTTTGAATAGTAAACCATTTATAACCCCGACAAATTTTGAGGGCGAAATTCATTTTAAGGGGGGTAGAATGTAACACCCCGAGATTTTATGAAAAATGTTCTTTTTAATTTCGCTAATGTCTTGTGTTGTACGCTACAACAAAAGGATTTTTCACAACACGCATCCTTGACTTGCCTTAAATTACATGCAATCGCGACCTTCCCCGATAGCGTGTGTAGTATGCAATACCGAGTTTCACTAAACAACGATATGCTATTAAAATATTATTAAAACTAGCCGTTACGAATAGTAATAACCACTTTTTGAAATTTTGTAAATTTTATTTTTCAAAATGGACTTCATTTTTGGATTAGGAATATCAAAATTAGCTTAGGGAAAAATTTTGGTACTTTTCGGATAACTTTCATTTTCTGAGGAATAGTCAAAATTACTAAATTTTAATTAAAAACAACCTTTTTAATTAAAATAATTAATAGTGATAAATTATTAATTTGAGTGGTTTTAAAGTATATTTAGAATATATTTTTACAATTTAATACAATGTTGTTCATTGGATGTAATTTCACATTTAAACCAGACATAAACAAGTGTCAATCTTTTGATAGTTATTATCTCTTAAGAACACGCTATTTGTTTTGACGACGGGAATTAATTTTTAAATTAATTAATGCAACTGATATGTTTTGAATTTGGTAAAGTAGACATCATTTTTGAGTTCATAATATCAAATATATCTTAGGCCTAATTTTTGGTATTTTTCTAGAAACTTTCATTTTTTAATGAATAGTGAAACCACTAAGTGGTGGTTATAAAAATGAATTTTTCATAAAACATAATTTTACCGCTTCTGTGAGTGGAATTTCAAAAATCCAAGAGACACGGTTGATTTCAGTAAGTAAAATGTCGTTCAATGAGATGAAAATAATTTTTTGTGAATAGTAACTTTTTACTTTTTTTTACCACGGTTAAAAGTAAATAGGGTAATTAAGGGTAACAATGATATTATTATTACCCTAACACATGTCCTAATTCTATTGGATAAGTGTAATTCGACCAAAAACAACCTTAGGAATAAAATATGACCATTTAGGCCCACTTGGATTAGATTAGGGCATTTAGTATCAATTTACTTAAAGAAGGGTTAAAATAGTTAAAATCAATGTTTAATAAGTAAATAATTTTTAATATGGGTTTATACATAAGATAAATTCGACTATAAATATTCATTAGAAAGATAAAACGATTTCCAACATAATGGTATTTTATTTATAATTTTTAGACATTAAATAATTTAATTTATTTATGACACAACGATGATGCAGTAATTATCTCATTAATGAAATATTGACATAATTGATGTTATAAATACCCAAATAAATGTAATTTGAGCCTTCTTATGAATTACACTAATTTTCTAGGTTAATATGACATGTTAGTATTGATTTAATTAACTTTTTTCGAACTAATCATTCTGTTATAATTTTAACAAAAAACAATTAGTAAATAGTGTCAAAATTGACGTAAAATAGTTTTTAAAACAAATACTATATTATTAATTGTTATTTTATTCTTAAAAATCTATGGTTCGAAAAAATGACTTATAGAAGTTTATATATATTAATAATAAGCAATTTGGGGTTCGTTTGGCTTGTTATAGTAAGTTTATTAACCTTATAGTGTAAGAACACAAGAAGACACGGTAAAACTAAAATTATTTAACTTCATGTTAAATATAAATGATAAGGTTAAAATAGGAACCTAAACTTGTCTAAATTCTATTGGATGAGAGGTTTGAGACCCATCCCCGCCTTAGCTTCGAAATAAATCAATTTGGAGCTATTTAAAACCAAATATGACTTTATAATAAAATAATATTATTAGTTTTCCAAAGGAGCCCCTCTCCTCCCTTATAAAAGGGCACCTCCTCCATCTCTTCCTCACACCACATTGAGCCTTCAAGCTCGGCCAACCCCTGCCAATTTCTTCTCTCCACTTCCCTAGATACATCCTAGAGGTCCTGGTCTTCTTCAAAGACCAATTTTAGTGAACTAAAAGGAGGTCTCAAAGAAGCGCTTCAAAGAAGAGGTAATGCATGTTACCCATTCTTCCATATTTATTTCTTCTTCCACTTCTTCTTATTTAGTTGTTTCATCATGAAGTAATAACATCATTATCACTCATATACTGATATGTTATTATAAGTATGAAACAACCCTATTTTACCATCTATCCATCTTACGGAAAATGAAATCACCGCGCGTGCGTACGTACGGAATACCGTCTCCACGCCGTGGTGTAATCTATTTTCCACCACCACATTACTTGGATGGGTATAATGGTGTAAATAATAACTATATATGATTATTTTAAAGTGATATTGATTCTGAAATAGTATACATACACTCCAATACAGTCCCACAATCATGAGAACGAAATCACCGCGCGTGCGTACGTACGGAATACCGTCTCCACGCCATGGTGTAATCTATTTTCCACCACCACCTTACTTGGATGGGTATAATGGTGTAAATAATAACTATATATGATTATTTTAAAGTGATATTGATTCTGAAATAGTATACATACACTCCAATACAATTCCACGATCATGAGAACGATATCATCGCTCGTGCGGACGTACGGACTACCGTCTCCACGACACGATGACATTCATTCTCCACGTTAACCATTCATGAATGATTATAAAGTATATATAATAAGTAATCATGAAATATATGACATAATAATGATACTGGATTTATGTGTGTGTATATATATCATCTACTTAATTCCATTCAACTCAATAAGGAAACGAAAACAGCGTTCATGCGTACGTACGGCCTACCATCTCCATGAATGGTGTATTTCTTTCCATTTACTGATCTATTATATATATGTATATTCTGAATATATATTATATATAAATCATGTTTTACATTCTGGATTTAAGTAATCATGATCTAAGTAATCATATGAATAATTACAAGTTAAAACACGAACGACAAATGAGACAATTTTACCCAAAACGCTCTTTAACAATGAATTTACAAAAGAAAAGGTAATATAAAGTCATAAGTGAACCATATATGATATCATAACAATGAGTATGATTCTGGAATAAGTCAATGACATTATTTAAATCATTATACAGGAGGTTTGGACACTTACGAAGAAAATCGGACCTAAGGTAAGGGAAATATCACAATCTCACTTTTATCCGAGATTGTTTATACTTTGGAATTTACTGGGTGCATTTTCTCATCCACATCCATGTTTCCTCAATATGTCATATTTACATCATTATACAATAGTTTATATCCAATTTTACCCTTCGGTGAGTTTTTAGTAAAAGATATGAATGGAATATTTTGTCGTTTTTCGTACGATGTACTTTTTGACTTTTTCGACAAAAGTATGAGAAGAATGTTTTTTTAACTTATACGGCATGAATGGATTTTTAAAACATTATTTACAAGAAGCTTCCTTTACAAGTTTTCATGTTTTTTTTAATCATCTTATTTTTGTTTAAAATGGTATGACATGTTAAAGAAAGGAAAATGTTTTTGAAGTAGAAAGGATATTTTCCTCAAGAATGGAGTTCAAATGCTTTATCAAAATTATTTTCCATCTAAGATAATACAGGGTTCTGTTTCTATCCCTATTATTACATTGATTTGATTATGTTGTGATGGAATTATTTTTATGAATTCCTTTATCTTATATGAATTGTTTTATGATGTCATGTTGTTTAGGAATCCCATTTTTACTACATGGGTTATGCAATGATGTATGATTTATGAATTTGTGGCACACATAAGAATGGTATCATTATGAGATGGGTGGGACCTATATCTACCCCCAATGCATTGGGTAAAGATTTTATATCTCATGATATAGACATGGCTGGAATGGTGGGTTAAACCGGTTCAGTGAAACAGGACTGAAACGAGGAGTGAACTCGGTTCAGAAATGGACTTTGTCCGCTAAGATAGTCTTGGCAATGAGTCTTGACTACTAAGAAATGATTCTCTATGATTATGTGTGTATGCCACAAGGTTTCATGTTTTAAGTTATGATTATTGGGATTACATTTGACTACTATGATTTATCCCATGTTATGATATTATGATCTCTTTTGTAGGTTAAGATTTCCAAAATGTTATGTTCTTATGAATATGATGTGATTGATATTTTTTTTTTACCCTTACTGAGCATTTGAACTCACCCTTTTATGTTTTCTTTTCCCCAGGATATAAAGAAAGGTTTTAGGTAAGAAAAAAAAGGGAAGATCTTTATGGGAGATGTTGAAGATCTTTCACCATGATTAGAAGATTACGTTTCGAGTTTCCAAAGACACTAAACTATTACGGTCCTTGTGTGTGTGATTTTGTTATGTACTAAGTATTCTGCAAAAGTAATGTAATGTCCATGTACATCAAGCTTTGAGCCTCTACAGTTGGTTTCAGAGGCAAAGGAGGCAGGAATGTATCCGATCCTTGGGAACTCTCAAATGTGAGCGTTGGACGAAGCATGGCTCTCCGCCCAAGGGATTCATGAGGAAATGGCTACCACTGGGGATGGTGGTGTGTCCCGCCTAGGGGGTGTAGCCACCCATGGATTGCCCTGATAGGTTTCAATTATAGTCCACTAGAAGTAATTCAAGACCTTTACAGGTCGGTCCGCGCCGGCTCGTCCGGTTCGTGCCATCGAGGTCGGGTCGTGCCATCCGAGGTGGGGCGCGCTCAATCGTGCCGAACCCGGACCCGGGTCGGGGCGCCCCGGTTCGGGCTGACCCAGGGGGTATTGGGCCGGGTCGGACCGGGCCCGAACCCCTATTTTCGGATGGTTTCGTTCAAACCCACATATCTGGGGCTGCGGATCTCCGATCGACGCACCGTCAGTTGCATTGGGAGCCTTGGATTGAGGTGGTCGTTTCGGTATATTACACTCAAGATTTCGGAAAATTTTGTCTATGGCCGGGTTTGTTCGAACCCAAAACCAACCGAGGCACTTAGAGCGGAAACACCTATAACTTAACGACCAGATGTCCGAATGAGGTGTCGTCAGTTGCATTGAATTCCTCTCAGTGATACGGTTATTTTGGCTTAATTCAATTGAGGTTTGGATGTATCTGGAGTACGGTCATGTTGGTTTTAGCTTAAAAACCAATTGGGCCCCTGGGACGAAAAATCCAATAACTCTCAGACCGGGCGTCCGATTGACGCACCGTCTGTCGCGTTGAGTTCCTATTGAGGAGATGGAACTTTGTGATACATAAACTCTGGAATTAGTGAAAGTTGATGTATCAACCCCCTTGACCCATGGAGCGGACCCTCCCGGGATCGAGCGTGCTGTGTGCGGGAACCCTAGAGCCGGCTGCGACTCTGACGATGACAACGACTATACCTGGATCCTCTGTGGGTTAGACAATGAGGATGAATGTACCTGGATCCTCCGTGGGTTTGGCAGTGAGGAAGATTGTACCTAGATCCTCTGTGGGTTCGGCAGCGAGAACGACTGTACCTGGATCCTCCGGGGGTTCGGCAGCGAGGACAACTGTACCTGGATCCACCGTGGGTTCGATAGCGAGGACGACTTTACCTGGATCCTCATTGGGTTCAGCAGCGAGGACTACTGTACCTGAATCCTCCATCGGTTCGGCAGTGAGGATGAATGTACATGAATCCTCCGTGGGTTCGGCAGTGAGGACGACTATACTGGGATCCTCCGTAGGGTCCGACAGCAATGACTACTATTCTTGTATCCTACGTGGGTCCGACAGTATGACCTCTCCACTTGTATCCTGAGTAGTTCTGGTAGAGTAGCTAGTATTGTATCCTATGTGGGTCCGACAACTTATATGAATAAGTGGTTTCTTTTGATTATCTCTATCACCTTACGAAGTGTATACCTGTGTGAGATGAGTCTTGTTTTCAATAAGTGACATTGATGTGTTTGACGTGCTATCCTGTGTGGACTGGGTTGTGTTATCCTGTGTGTATTGGTTTGTGTTTTTCTGTGTGGACTTGGTTGTACTTGGGCTGGAGAGTGGGAGCCGTTTTGTAATTGATGAATTAGGTATATGTATGGGAGTATACCTAAGTAAATTTGGTTGAAACTTTGTGTTTGTATCTTTCCTTTTTGGTTTATCCTTTTTGGATTCTGGGAGACATTCGGGGGTCTTGGGGTCCCTACTAAGTATCGTATACACACCCCTACATGGGCTATGCACGCACTACGTTGTGTAGGTTGCAGATGACAGACAACGTTGATCGTCGTTGAGGCTTGAGGAGCGTGATGGTACCTAGAGCTGGACTATCAGGCAGGACGTACACGTTGTGGACAGACGAATTCGAGGAGCAGACGAGACCATCTGTTCCCACCCTTCTGGTGGGGTTTTCGAAGGACGACTTGGTGGTTTTTGCTTTACCTTTCAACTGTTGTAATATCTTTTCTCAATTGGACTATACTTTCAGTTGGGTTTGTATACTGGCCCATTTACTTTCCAGCATTTACTTTTGTACTCACTTTACTAAGTGTTTACTTCAACTTTCGTACTCTGTGGTGTCTGTTTTCTTATATAAAGGAAATTCCTTCCCTTTTATCGGTATTTATACCTTTGGTGCTAGTCGCCATCCCCTGGCCTATGGAAGGCGGGCTAGGGGTACTCACAGCACGAGCCCCAAGGACGGGTCGTGACCGGGGAATCAAATACTCCATATTAAATTATTTAGGAGCATAATAATAAAATAGTTTTCAATGAAGGGAAATTGAGATGAAATCCCTTATAAACATAATAAAAATGATTTGAAAATTAATCAATGAAGTGATTTTGTGGAAAAAGGTTAAATTCATAAAAATGTTTGGAAATAAAAAATAAAATAATAAAATTGAATTGACACAAAATCTTGGAAAAATGTATTCAATATATAAGTAATACAACCTAATGAAAAGAAATTGTGTTATCAAACTCTTTACATTGAATTCAACTTATCACATATTTAGTTTATTTTATGGAATAATATTATTATTTAAGTTATTTATTTATTAAGAAATTTTTAAATTTTCATTATTAATCGTATTTTATTTAATACAAAGTTATATTTATTTACTTAATCAATTAAGTTTATGTAAAATGTTTTGATGATATTTTGTTCACATGTCCAAAATAAATTGGTATGTTGAATATGGTAAAATAAGTAATTATCCCATCATATTCATTATTAAAAGAATTAAATAAATATCATTTTAATACAAAAATTATAGTTTGAAAACCAATTATAAATTATGGTTATGAAAAAATGAACTACATTATGATCATGGAGATGGTAGGTCATACATGCAAAAGAGTAACATTTAAATTTTTCAACGCTCATAATGGAAATAAGGTAGGAATTATTTTTTCTTTACAAAATTATAATTATGTTAGATGTTGTATATTATTTAATTAAATAAAATTATATATTCCATCCATGTTATTTGGTAATGAAAATTTAATCACCTCTCTTCGTGGGGGTGGTAATCCACATGTACGCATGAACAACATTATAATTTTTCTATAAATGGAATGGTATGATAATATATTATATATTAAGTTTCAAAATAAAAATAAAAATTTCAGGAATATCATATATATATTAAATATATAATCCTAAATAGCTATGATAGATGATGATGTAAAATTAATTACATCAGTTTGTAAGGAGGTATTTCACTGTACACATGAACAATGGTTTCATATACCATTTTATGGAAGAGGAGATGGGTGAGGTTTATTCCATTATAATAATAAAATAATATTATGTGGGATATATTGATTATATATATATATTTATATAATAGATATGAATGCTACCATTTCTTTGGGATGTGTTTTCATAAAAATATTTCATAGGATGGGTTTATTTTAAAACCATGAGTCCTAGAACATGATACGGTAAATAATGAATAGATATGGTGATTTATTGGTATAACCAAAATTATTTTTATTTGTGAAGGGAATAAGACATGAGGTGGTATTTTATTAGTGGGGAAGTGTGACTTCTTTATAAATACACAGAACTATTCAATAATTGGAAGTCAATCCCAAGAAAAGTTCATCCAAAATTTAAAAATGATGTAATTTAGGGATGATAAATTAAATAAAAACCTCCACCAGTAGAGAGAAACATATTTTAAACATGTTATTACCTTTTCCTCTAAGCTTACTCATTTTTCTCATTTTAGTTTATACAACAGTAACTAGATTTTTTACTTATGTAATTATCCTTCAAACCAAAGAATAAAATGATCCTTATTAGATATTTTTTACTAAAATATAATAAACATGAATAAAAATTTATAAAATAAAAACCCTATATGTGTTGAAAATTAATTTTAACACAAGCGTATGTAACCCAAGAAAACCAATTTTATAATTTATCTTGATAATTAATTTTTTATGTTTTAAATATTAATTATTAAAAACTAATTTTACCATATTACCTAATATTATTTATAGTAAATAAGACTTTTGAATATTTTTTATATATTTTAATTCATATAAATGCTAGAATTTAATTTAAAAATAAACAATTAAAATATGTCAAAAACAATTTTTCATGAAAGGAATTTCTCAATCATAATATCATTGTACATTAACTGTATGAATTGTAATAATAGTTATAAGAATTTAATTCAATATAAATAGATATAAAATAAATCAAATTAATTTTGATATTTCTTTACTAGATTTTATTTTAATTAATTGAAATCGATAGAATATATGAACTTAAAAATAGTTTATAGAAAACTACCTTTTAAAGAATATAAAATGTTTACGTAAACCATAATTTTTTTATACAAATGAAATTTACAAGATTATTATAAATAAAATGTTTAATATTTTACATAATGAAAAAAAATATACGTGGACTTTTTAATTAATTTATTTAATTACAGGAAATGTTATTTTTTGAAAAATCAGTAATTTTCACTATTTAATGAAAAAAAATCATTTCAACAATCAAAAACTTTTCATCCTAAGTTAATTATTACAAGATGATTTATAAATATTTTCAATTCCTAAAATTAAATTTATTTAAATCACATATAATTTTTATAATATTTTATAATATAAGAAACTTAAATAAATTTTGCAGAAAACATATTTTTTAAAGAATAAAATACCTTTATTAAAAATTGAATACTCCTTTCATAGAAATTTATCAACAAATTTATATTTATTATAAAATTTTGTTTATTTCATAAATATGTTAACCCTATTAATACATACCAATTTAATTGAATGGTTATAACATCATATATAAATAATAATATTTCATGTTTTGTTTAATACTGGTGTTGCATGTTGTATGAACTATCAAACATAGTTTTATTTTGAAAATGAAGGGGTGTTTTAGTTATATCCATTAAACTTTTGAATTATTTCCTTGTTATTATATATTTTTAATTAGGGATCCAATATCATGAATCCACCAATTAATGTCTCATTACAAGTATATTATTAGGAGGTTTGGCTTCCTCACCCCCCTTGCTTGAGTTTGGTTTCAATGTAGTAGTCCATTAAACATATAATGTTGGTCGAATACATGAATATTATTTCCATACCAATCATCCATCAGATATAACCTAATTATATATTTCATTTTCCATCCTATGTTATGGGAATATTACGCCACCACCATGAGTCTCACATCAATATCCTCTTCGATCTGAACCACTCTCACCTATTAGTTAAGACAACTATATTAAAGTGTATTTCATTGATGAATAAACTAAACACCAACAGATAGAGGATAGAGTAAATATAGAGACACTATACTTTTCCATAAAACATTATATGATTTTAAGCTTAATTATACATCAGAGTACAAGCCAAGGTTCGTAAAGTCTAGTGTCCTTGAAGACTCTGTACTTAAAAGTTAAAACATGGGACTAAAAACACTTTTTTATTTAATAATCATAATAGATCCTAACTTCCTTTGAGTCCTTACATCTACATAGGGTACCCTATGGATCACATGAACAATGGGATGAGCTAAAATCCAAGTAAGGGATTAAACAAAAAGAATAAGGCTTTAGCACACGGGTTAGAGATCATGACATAATGATATAAAATGGCATGTAGAATCATAACATATAAACATGGGATCATATAGACATGAATTCATAGTTATGTGGTAGAAACATAAATAATGAATTTATCATGATTGATGTTTTTTTGCACATACAGGATCAAATGTTAAGGTAAACCACCATGACTGTTGCACATGGTAGCATGAGTCAAGGATAACCACCTAGACTGTCGCACATAATGTCCCATTAGACTAAACTTTACCCAATTAATTAGATTTCTATCTAGGCTCACCCATAATAACATGTTCTTGAATTTTATATCCACATTAATAATCATACATAAACATAAGGGAACCCATGTAGAGAAATGGGTATCACATTCATGTTATAAAGCATAATGAATTGCCAAATCATAAAAGTGTCCATGAGAGAAAGGAATTAAAATATACATGGAAAATAATAAAGTAAAGTAGTCCTATATAATGGTAAGTGATGTCAAAAATAAGTGATAACATGTAAGAAGAGTATTTAGGAAATTCATAGAAATAAAACATTTTAGTGCGGTTTTAAGGAAAATACTAAACAAAATTTAAAATCATAAAAGGAATAATATGTTATGTAAAACCAAAAGTTAAACTCAAAGTTTTTCATAATAAAAAGACAGATTTTATAAAAACAATGGTGTTTTAAATCAAATGGTCGAGTACACTTGAAATTGGATAAAAATTTGGGAATTTCCCTTAAAACGAGTTTTCTTATTGGGAAGTATCGAGGAGGGAATCACTTAAAATCATGTATATCCCGAAAATAAAATTAGGGATGGATCTTAAAACATGATTTTGGAGAATATAAACAATATTTTGTGGTTTTACCTAAAAAAATCAACTTCATTTGGGTAAAAAAAAGATAGAGCAACTCAAAAAGAACAAATTCGGTTCGGGTAGAATCCATTACAGAATATAGGCATTGTATCAGGTTTACTTAGGAGGTCTTAATGAGAGATAAATGGATTTATAATATTTTTTAAATCATTAGGGAAGTATAGGTAATTTTATAAATTATACCCCATAATTTGTAATTATATGTAAAAGGCCATAACAAAGAGGAAATTTTTTAATAAATGTGAGAATGAGAGGATCTCTTACCCTAAGTCTGATGGTGTTATCCCCTTGATATTAATGACCTGAATAATAAAATCAGGTTCATGAATTAATAATACTAGAACCTATTTTATATTGAAATTATTTATTATAACATGTTTGATTTCATTCAAAACCTATTCTATTGGTTATGAGGTTGAATTTCATTGTTCAGGTCCATTTGTTTCATGTTCAGTTTACATATATATATAAACAGATAAACATATATGGTGAGAGTGGTTGTACAGAATTGATGTTATATGACATTAGTGAACATCCAAAAGATTACATTTTTGTAAATTTAATTTTATTACATTGAGTGAAGGTGAATCATTATATAAAACATTACTGATAAACTCTTGGATTAATGTGGCGATTTTTCTAAAAATTAACCTATTTTGTATTATTATTAAACATCATGAATATATAAGGATTATAGAACATTTAATAAGATATTATATATATATATATATTATGTTCTATTTAATCCATTAATATGGTTTCGTGACTAGTCTAGAAGATGGTAAAGCAAATTGAAAACACATGGTCCTTGAATGTGATAAATCAACACATCTCGGACGGTATTTTCATTTATTGAATAAAAGTAGGGGGTAGAGATTATGATAAAATATCCCATTAGAATAATATATTTCTAGTAAATTTCTTTTACTGGAGTTATTACACCATTTGGGTGAAGGGGTGTGGGGAAAGAAACAATAAAAGAAAAGAACTTGAAAGAAAATAAAAGATTTGGAAAGAGGAATTTACCTCTGGAGTGTATCCCCTTTGAGAGCCTCTTAAGGGGAGAGGATTTGGACTTTTGAGGAGACCAAGAGCTGTTGTACATGGGGTAGGATATTTGGGAGTGATTTGGGAAGAACTTAGGCAAGGAAAAAGTCTTTAGAGGAGTGAAGAGAAGAGGGGAGTCTGAGTTGTTTTTATAGTTGAGGAGAGGAGGGAATTTTGAATATTTAATTTAGTATTTAATTATTTTGACCAAGGAAAGCAATATTGTTTTTTGATTGTGACCAAAAACATTAATAAGTGCATCTGAGTTTGAACCAATGTCCATTTACAACATCCATGACTCAATCATGACGCATAAATTTAGGTTTTAGAATTTTTTGTGAATTATGGTATTTTACCATTCATAATTATTTTTTGTATTTTAGAAAAATCCCAAAAATTCACTCTAATAATTTTTCAATGTGTAAAATTAAAAAACAAACTCTATTTTTCAGAAATAATTTTATAAATATTGTTAATTTAATTTTTAAATGAAATCATAATTTCTTCAAGAAATATTTGAAAACTATAACTCGTTTTATAACACTTTGAAAAATTAATCAAGGTCCCATAAAATTATATTATAACCATAAGACAATAAAATAATACTTTATTATTATAAATTATGAAAATACATTCCCATTTTAAATTATCAAATTAATCATAAAATATTTATGACATACAAAAATAACAATACTTATATTATGTTTGTATTTCACTTATAAGATGTCTAAATTGTATTTGGACATTCATTGGTGATGTTTATATTTTTTTGGCCAATTTACTATTCATTACTATTCATAAGGGTATGTTACTATTCACCAGGGTTTGTTACTATGAATCAAAAACTATGTTGATTATATCAGACTCTAAATATCTTACTAAACATAACCATGAATGTCATATTTTCAAAATTCAAAACACTGAAGTGACAATATTATGTTTAAAGGTCACATAGTACTTATCAGTTCATTGTGTTGTGATTTCATGTGATTATATGACATAATTTAAGAATGTATTTTTCATTGATAAATCATTGGGTCATTACATTATTCCCCCTTATTAAATTTCTCCCTTTAAATTTCTTTTTTTACATTATAAGCCATAAATAAGTGCAGGTACATTAACATCATCACCTCCTCTAGTTCCCATGTTGTCTCTTTGTACATATGGTTCCTCCATATTACTATGACTAGGTGAGTATTCTTATTACATAGAACTTTATCTCTATAATCCAATATCATCACAGGATCCTCCTCGTAAGAAAGATCATTCTCTAATTGTACCACCTCTAAAGGGAGTACATGTGAAGGTTTCAGTATGTACTTTCTTAAGAGGGATATAAGAAAGACATCGTGTACTTTGGACATGGTAGGTGGAAGTGCTAATCGATATGATGAAACCCCAACATGATAAAGAATCTCTAAGGGACCGATGTACTTGGGACTTAACATTCCATTCTTCCCAAACCTCATGACCATCTTCCATGGAGATATGCATAGAAATATCATGTCTCTAACATTAAACTCGATGTCTCATCAACTATTTTCCGCATAACTATTTTTTTGAATTTTAGGTTCCTTGATGTTTTTTGAATGGTTTCCACCTTCTCCTCCATTTCTTAGACCATTTCAGGTCCTAGCAACTTTTTCTCTCTGACTTTATCCCAACACACCAATGTTCTACACCTTTTCCAATAAAGTGATTCGTATAGTTCCATTTTGATGCTTGAGGGGAAACTGTTGTTGTAGGAGAATTCAACCAGTGGAAGACATTGGTCCCATCCTCCTTTAAAGTCCATAGAACATGATCTCAACATATCTTTGAGTGTCTGAATAGTTCACTTAGATTGGCCATCAGTTTGAGGAAGATAGGCCGTACTGAAGTTCAGTTCAGTGCTTAGAGCATGTTGAAGACTTTTTCCAGAATTTTGTGGTGAATCTTGGATCTCAATCAGATGCAATAGATAATGATAATCCATGCAGCCTTACCACATCTTCGATATATATCCTTGAAATTTGATCCAATGATAAGTCCTCTCGAATCGCGATAAAGTGAGCTATCTATATAAGATGATCCACAAGGACCCATATAGCATTGAATCCTCTGGATGTCCTTGGATGTCCAGTGATGATGTCCATGGTGATGTTCTCCCACTTCCATGTTGGTATGGGTAGTGGTTTAATCATCCCCTTATATTTCTATCTTTCAACCTTCACTTGTTGACATATCAGGCACTTTGATGAATACTCAGTACTCTCCTTCTACATATTATCCCACCAAAACTTCTCTCAGAGATCTCGATTCATCTTTGTGATCCATGGGTGGATAGAGAAGGTTGAGCTATGTGCATAATTAAAAAGCTCTTTATTTATCTCTTGATCATATGGTACACACAATTCTGATCCAAATCTTACATATCCTTCCACATCAATCATGAACTTTGAGGATTTCCCATTTCTGATAGCTTCCACCATTTTCAGGATTTCCACATATTCTCTTTGAGAAAAATTTATTTACTCCATGAGGGATGGTTGAGAAATAATTTGAGAAATGACTGATGGTGTTCCTCATTTAATGATTCCCATGTCCATCTTCTATAAATCTAAGAAGATCGGATCCTTTTCAATTCTCATCATTGATAAAGATGCAGGATCCCTTCTACGTAGAGCATCTGCCACCTTATTTATCTTACCAGGATGATAGTGGATTGAGAAGTCATAATCATTGATGAGCCTTATCAATATTCAATGGAGCATATTAAGATCTTTTTTTGAATTTATATTTGAGACTCTTTTGATCAGTATATATCTCACTCTTCTCCACATAGAGATAATACCGCCATATTTTTAACGCAAAGATCAAAACCTCCAACTCCAGATCATGTGTAGGACAGTTTTTCACATGGATTTTCAGCTATCCTGAGGCATAAACTATCACTTTATCATTTTTTATTAGTACACAGAATACGCCTTTCTTTGAAGCATCATTGTACACCACAAATAGTTCTCCACTTGTTGGGAGTGTGAGTACCAGCCTAGTGATTAAACTCTTTTTCAACACCTTAAGATAGTGTTCACATTCATGAGTCCAAAAAAACTTTACTCCCTTCTATGTTAGCTTGGTCATTAGGTTTGAAAATCATTAAACTTTATTCATAAATCATTGATAATACCCAGCTAGACCCAGAATACTGTGGATCTCTATTTTAGATGTTAGATTGGGCCACTCTTCAATCACCTTTTTCTTGGAAGGGTCTACAAATATCCATATGATGGTGATAACATGCCCAAACAATGATACTTCCTCCATCCAGAACTCACATTTACTTTAGATTGCATACAACTTCTCCCTTCAAAAATTATTTAACATAGTATTCAAATACTCCTCGCGTTCCTCCTTACTCTTATAGTATATCTAAATATCACCGATAAAGAATTCTAGAAATTTGTCGAGGTAATATCTAAAGACTCTATTCATTAAATCCATGAAAATTTCTAGAACATTACTGAGTCTGAAGGGAATCACTATGAACTCATAGTGTTCATACCTCATTCAAAAGGTAGTCTTGGAAATATCTTCCTTCATCACCTTTAATTGGAGATATCCCGACTGAAAGACGACCTTAGAGAAATAAATGGCCCCACAAAGCTGCTCACAAAATTCAGTTATCTATGGCAGGGGATATTTTTTCTTTATCGTAATTTTATTGAGCTTAAGATAATCAATGTAGTGGCACATTGATCCATCATTATTCCTGATGATGAGGACTGGATCATACCATGATGAGGAACTTAGGCATATGAAACCCTTCTTCAGATTCTCTAGTAACTACTTATCCAACTCTTCCATCTCTATAGTGTCTATTTTATAAGGTTTCTTTGTTATAAAATGAGGTATATGAATACGTTCAATTGAGAACTCAACCTTTCAGTTAGGAGGATGACCAGGAAGCCCTTCTGAGAAAAACATCAGTGTTATCCCTCACGATGGGCATGTCTTCAAGCATGATTCTCTCCTTTGTCTCAATCATTTGAGCTAGACATTATTTCTGATAAGGAATTAATATACACACATTAAACACTGATTCCAATGGAGATTCAACTTCCACTATACACTTTTAAATAATTGGTGGATTCTTTGGGATGTGAAGAGTGATATTCTTTTCTCGATAGTTGATGTTAGATTTGTATAAAGACAACCAATCCAGGGCCAAGATAGCCTCTAACTCCACTAAAATAAGTATGATGAGATTTTCTAGAAGGTTCAGTACAAAAACGTTAACCAGGAAGTGTTATAAACCATGGACACATTAATTTCCTCATTAGTTTTTCACACTAATAAATTGTCCTTTAAATTTTGAGGTGATGTTTGAATAGTTCTACTAAACCTGAAAGATATGAAAGAATGTGTAGAACCAGAATCAAATAGTACATTCACTATTCTTGAATGAATAACTATCATACCTATCACCACATCATTGTCCAACTCCACCTTAGTAGCAGTGATATCATAATCCCTTCCTTGTTTCGTTGGAGGTTGTTATTTTTTTCCTCCAACAACCCTCAGCTTAGGGAAATCGTTTGCATAATTCCTTTGCTCCTTGTAGTTGTAACACTACCCTATAGGCTGAGTATTTATCTGAACCTTCCTTTATTCTTCCACATTAGTGGGATTCTTTATATCCAATCGTTAATTTTTAGTCAGATATCCCATGTTCCCAAATTTGAAGCAATTCATGGTTCTCTTTAGATAGTTCCTAGAATGCATCTTCCAATAATTTAAACATGTGGGATTATCGAGATTCTTTCCATCATGGAATTTATTTGTGGGACCTCCCACATTAGATTCCATTTTCCTCCCCTTGACATCAAGACCACGACACCACTAAGATTCTTTGATCTCTATTTCAACCTTGAGGGAACAATGGAAAATCACCTCATAGTTGTTGAATTCTTGAATCACCATCACTTTTTTAAGAATAGACTTTAGTCTACTAAGGAAGCAATCCACCTTGCTATAGGTGTTCATGAAAAAGCTAGAGTCATACCTTCAAATCCTTTTAATGTTTGCTTCACATGTCATGATTGGCTCATCTTTATTCTTATTGAGACCAAGAAACTCTCTATAATGGCCCGAACCCTCCTGTTCCCTTAATTTTACAAATTACTGTTTTTTGGTGTATCAAGGGGACCACCAGTGACTCTTTAGGATGTTTCCAAAAACTCGGTTCCACCAAACCATTCCACCAAAATGGTGGCACTGGTAACTATGGTGTTGTGATGGTGGTTCTGTGATGGTGGTGCTATAAAGGTGGTGTCATGATAGTGGCGTCGTGATGGTGGTACCATCACGGTTGTACCGTCACATTCACACACTGAAACGGCGACAACATGTCTCCCACCCTTTTCCTTTTTCTTCCTATTTCCCAAGTTTTCTAGTTTCAACCTGTAACATATCTTTTTACGTAAAAAGTGTTTTAATGTCATTTTCAAATCCCTTTAATGCCTGTAAAATATGTTTTAAATCCCCAAGAGTTGGTCAACCTTTCATTTACCAAAATGTGTGTCTTTTTCCTCGGTGTCACACATTTCCCCATGCCTTCCAGCTTTGCCCGAATTATGTGGTTTTCTCTATTTAGAGGATATCTATCAACTCATAGCCATTATCACTACCCTATCTGAGGATAATTATTAAATAACAACTACTTCCATCATGTGTAACCACCGAACCTTGTTTTGGAACCACGATCATCCTTTTAAGAGTTTCAAGATTTCATATCTTGTAACTTAAGGATCTGGACTTTTATCACCCAAAGATTATTTTTCTTCTTCCTTGATTCCTTTATTTTCCTTGGTGCGATTGTAGTCCCACTTTCTTAAATGAATCATGCACCATGCGGGTTCCCTTCCCTCTCAGCCGAGGAGACCTTGGAGTTTCTCCTCTATAAGTCGTGCAACTCCAGTTCTTTGAGTGAGGAGAAAACTTTGATCGTTGATCATCTAGGTAGGGTTTTACTTCATCTCTCTTTACTATGTATCATGTGGGGTTGGTATGATAATGTTTCCTTGTGGTGTGGATGAAACCGAACCTTAACGAATATAAAAAATGTTTTTTATGGAATGAAGGGGGTGTGTTTTTTGATGATGTTGTTGTACTCTTTTATCTTATTTTATATGTTGTGAACTGTATGGGCTTATTCCCATTAAAAATCATGGTCGTTGGTGGTCCTTTATTGCGCACTCATGAACCTTTGTTTTCATGATAATCTTGTGATTGAATGGCAGTAACATGGAATCTATTTAATCATGTAAACTTGATTGATTAAATGGATTCCCAATGAGTAAAAATCACAGTGTGATCACCCCGATTAACCAAATAGAATGAAGGAACTTGTTAAATGGTGTGGTTAAATATGAAAACTCCCTTTCTATGTTCTACTAATAAGCACAATTATTTTACTTAATGCCTGTGGGGTGACCTTGATGGGGATGGGATCTCATGTTGGTTAGTTGTTGGTTTGTTGATGTGAGGCCGTGTGGGGTTGTATGTAGGGGTTTTGTTTGGTCTCAGTACTTTTAGGGATCTCACAGATCCCTTTTGTTGTTGTGAGTTTACAAGAGAACCAGGTGTGGATTCTTGAATTGTTGTTTGGATATTATCTTCTTTATTCTAGAGTTGATTGGACTTTTGGATGTGCCTATTAATTTCCCGGAAGTGGAGAATTATTTTTCTAACAAAATCAATTTAACATGATAACAAAATTGGGTGGTGCTCTGGTTGTGGTAGTTGCGCATTTGTGCATGTATGAATAGTAAGAAGGGTGTTTTTGTATAATCTGGTTTTAGAACCCTTAGTTTGGGATGAGTTCTTGTTCAATTATACGTATAAATATAGTTCTTGTGTTTCTTACTTTCACCCCACCCAAGTTGAGAAATTCATACCGAACACCCCCATTTCATGGGGGAGGGGGTTTTTCCCACATTTTTAGGAGTGGATGGTTATATCTCTTTTATTCCCCCTCTCCCAGGTATGCCAAGATTCTTCAAGTAGGCAGTGACGACCTGAAGTCTATTATAGCCCATGATGCTTTGGGTAGGGTTGGTTTTGGTGGTTGGCCTAGGTATGTGTGGGCAGGTTTGTTTCCCAAGTGTCTTTGGGATGAGGACTAGGTGTCTGTGGATGTAGCAGTGTTCGTTCTAGACCAAGTCTCTATGGGAATTGTTATGTATGGTTATGGTGGCCCAGCTTTCTGCGAGCGTGGTTACGTATGGTTGTGGTGTCCCAAATGTTTGTTATTGGGGTGGTAGTGGGACTGTAGTGAAAATGTAGGGGGAGGTCTAACGCGTAGGATGTCTTCAATAACTAGCCGGGATGCGGTGTGGGGTAGCCAAATATCAATGTGTTATTACTATTACTTTACATGAATTACGATATTTTGGGAGTGTGCCTTGGTGAGGCCGGGTGGGTAGTGTCCCTTGCTAGGTGTTTTGGATACCTCTACTTTCTCACGATGCATTAGAATGCCTCCCCACATGTCCACAAGTTTTTTTGGGTTTCCCTACTGAGTATACTTATATACTCACCCTACGTATATAAAACTGCTTTCAGGTATCCAAGAGGACTTCATGGACCATGTGGGACTGCACTAGCTCATACATTGTGACAATTGTTTTTTCTATTTTCATTTCATTCGGTACTTCCCTCTGGAGTTTTATTGTACCTGTAACACATTATTTTGAGCATGCATGTGGGAAAAAGGTGGTTGTCTTACTTTTACTTTATGTATTTGGAGTTGTTTGAGATTTACCATCTTATCTGAATATTGTTTTCTATAAAAAGGGTAATTCCTTCCATATTATTTGTGATTGTATACCCTTGGTGCTATTCACCACTCTGAGGCCTATTGAGGCGGGACTCAGGGGTCATTATCTCTCCTTCGACTTGAAGAAGGAAGGTTCTGGTAGTTCTTTGTCCCTTCCCTCATCTTGGTGAAGACGTGTTGTGAAAGAATGGTATTAGAGGTGATGGTTGAGTGATATGATGGTGTTCATATTTAGTCATAGTGGGGATTTCATGGGATGGTAGGGAAATAGTGTTAGGAAATTTTGGTGCATGAAATAGGTCAGGGAAGACTTGCTAGGACATGAGATTTTATGGCCCCCCTGATATGATGAAAGGACTATGGGCCTACAAATTGACCCAGTGAGGCTACATTGATTGTAGGGTAGAGACCCTAGGAATATTACATGCACCATAATTACTTGTGTTATTTTTATGGGTGTTTGGGGAGTTTATGAATAGCATGTTTATAAAAAATATAAAAGACACCTTCTACACTACTCAGGATTAGGAATTTCCTTGTTTACCTTGCAGCTATGGCACCCGAATGAAAATAATGAGTTTTGTGGGAAATTGAGGCCCAAGAGGCTGATTAGGATGATTAGAAGAGGGATGATCAAGGGGAGGAGGATGACCAGTGGTAGAAGAAGTTTTGGGGATTTCAGCAGCAGACCCTCAAGAAGTATTATGGTAACATATTAGACATAGAAACGAAGGGCTGGATCGGGGATGTAGTGATAGATTTCATCTTGATCTGGGCTCTGACAGAGTACTGGTTTCCTCTGGATGTAATCTATATACGGGGAGTTTCATGTTAGTGGCGGACACTCTATCTCAGGGAGAAGAGGGAGGATGAGGTTTCGTGGACTAACATTGAGAGGGAGTTCTGGACGGAATTCCCCTCTTCCACAATGAAGGTTGTGAAGAGGTAGGACTTACTCTCCCTCCAACAGGGGAGTATTTTAGTGAGGGAATTGGGGATCAATTTCAAGGATCTATTTTGTTTTTCTCCAAACCTATTTCGGGATGAGGAGTCTTAGGCGAGACGTTTAGTGGAGTCACTCCTACCATTCCTATAGTATATTGTTACTACCTTCACACTACTAACATAATTAGAGGTTTAAAACAAGTTTGAAGTGGTGAAGAGGATACACACGTTGTGTGGTGTGCCATGAGAGGGGATCCACTTGAGCTCATTGAAGGGTAATGCCTTCAGCAGAAGGCCTCGAGCCTCAGGACCTTCCAGGTTTTTGCAAATGGGGAGCAGGACCCAGCTGTTCCAGTTTTGATCACCCGGTCCACGCCCGTTCTCTATTGGCCCAGGACTGAGATGATTCATCTTTGACATCCATGGGCACCTTCGAAATATATTTCCAGAACGATTGAAATATATAAAAGGTGGGTAGGTTTAGTGCACACCCCAATAGTCGTAGTTTGCAGCCATTCCTTTTCAGTAGCCACAGTAGGGACAGCGAGATCCCGCTCCTCCAAGAGCACACGATGCAGGAGGAGTCCGACCTCAGGGATCTCCTCAGGGACCTTGACTAGGATGTGGTCAAGGAAGTGGCCAGCAGTCGAGTGGCAGAGGAGCTGGGCATAGGTAGTTGCACGCTACAGAGGCAGCAGTTTCAGCAGGGCCAAAGGTCGTTTGAGGTATGATAATCTTGTATAGTAAAATTATCTATCACTTGTTTTATTCAGAAGCTTCACACTCCTTTTTTTCACACAGTATATCCCATATATAGTGTCAAGATGCTGAGAGACTTCTCGTGCCCTTTGTATTGAGTACGCCAGTCGGAGGTCTGACTAGCTTGTCCTATGTTCGTCGGGGATGTAGACTAATGTTGGGGCCACATCAGTCCAGTGGGAACATTCTTTTATTACAGATTCAGCCATATATTTCCATTTATGCATCTATTTTCTATTCCCTGTTTATGACATTATTGAATACTTTAGCATAAGGTTACTATTTTCAGATGTGGGCAGCCATCGCATAGTTTTCGTTGGTGAGCGGGGTTTCTAGGAGGGCAACCAGTGATTGGAGACCATTATTTTTTTTTCGGATGATATGTCAGTGGAGATGGTAGATAAAGAGATGGTGGAAGTCTTGTGGATTATCATTTAATTCATGTAAATATTCCATGGAGAGGTGGTGACTCTACCACCTTGACATGACGTTGAGTTCGTGATAGAATTGCAACCTGATGCTCATTTGATTTCGATGGATCCCTATCGGATGGCGCCTTCTAAGTTGTGAGGGTTATAGATCCATGTTGATAACATGATAAAGAAGGGTTTTATCCGACCAAAAACTTCACCATTGTGTGCTCTAGTATTGTTCAAAAATAATGCAGATGGTGGTCTCAGACTGTGTATTGACTACCGAAGGATGAATTAGGTGACTGTCAAGAACCGTTACCCCATCCCAAGGATTGATGTCATTTTTGAAAATTTTATGGGAGCGGGTTGGTTTTCTACGATTGACGTACAGTTAGGATATCACCAGTTGAGGTTGGAGGAGGGTGACATCTCAAAGACCGCTTTCAGGTACAGATACGGGCACTTTAAGTTTGTGGTCATGTCGTTCGGCATTATGAACACACCAACCGTGATCATGGGGTTCATGAACTCTATATTCTAGGAATATATGGACCGATTTGTAGTCGTATTTATCAACGACATCCTGATCTACTCACGATTATAGGAGGATCATTCCAACCAATTGAGGATGGGTTTGGAGGTCCTCTGACAACACCATCTCTACAGAAAGTTGTCCAAGTGCAAGTTCTGAACATGAGAGGTGCACTTACTTGAACATGTGTTGTCCTAGAAGCGAATAGTAGTGGACCTGTCAAAGGTCGAGGTGGTTGTTTCTTGGGAATCACCCAAGAACATGCCCGAGGTTCATAGTTTCCTAGGTCTAGTAGGTTACTAATAGAGGTTTGTTCCCAACTTCCCTCGAGTTGCAGCACCTTTGACAACCCTGACCAAGAAATACCAGGATTTTGTTTGGAGTGAGTAGTGAAAGGATGACTTCATTTATCTGAAGTAGAAACTAGTCAGTACCCCATTACTGAGGTTTCCAAAGGAATGGGTAATGTTTGAAGTGTTATGTGATGCTTCGGGCCTAGGGTTGGAGTGTGTGATGATGCAGCAGTGTGGAGTGATCTGTTATGCATCTAGGAAATTATGTCTCCATGAGTTTAACTACACCACCCACTACCAAGATCTTGCATCAGTTGTGTTTGCACTAAATTTTTGTCGTCATTACCTCATTGGGGAATGCTTCGTGGTCTTCACATAACACAATAGCATGGGGTATGTCTTCTCCCAACGAGACATGAAATTTATATAGTAGAGGTGGATGGAGTTTCTTCATGTTTATGAATTTGAAATATTCTACACCTTAGGAAAGGGGAACATAGAAGTGGATGCCTTGAGTAGGATGTCATAGAAGGATATAATTCGGGAATTAGTAGATGCTTGGAAGGCAATGGTGGAGTTGGCTGCCATAAACCATTATGAAAGGGTGGTTGGTGGTAGAGGCTACCTATTTCAGATGACGGTGTAGTCTTCCTTGGCACAATAGGTAGCAGAGTCTTAGTGGGGGGACTTAGAGGCTGAAGTGATACATGATCATGTTAGAGAGGGAAATTCTATGGAAGGATGGTCAAAGGTTGGTCAGAATCATATATTTTTTCGTGGAAGACTATTTTTTCTAGGTGGAAATGCATGACAGAGTTCTCAGTGAGTTCCATAGCTCACCCACAGCGGTACACCCAGGAGTTTCCAAGATGTTTCGGGGATTGATGGATCAGTTTTGGTGAACCGTGTTGAAGTGGGAAGTGGAAGATTTTGTAGCAAAGAGCCTCATGTGTCAGTAGGTTAAGTATGAACACCGCATCACAAGAGGTCTATTCTAGACTTTCTATGTCCCTGTGTGGACGTGGTATGATATCTCAATGAATTTCGTCATGAGACTACCCAGGGTTCAGGGAGGCTGTAATGCTATACAGGTAGTGGTGGAATGGCTGAAAAAATCAGCTCTCTTCCTGGTATTCAAGGATTTAGTTTCGGTGTATGCCTTAACATAGAGTAATGTGGATGAGTTTTTTATGTATTCATGGAGTTCCAAGGTCCGTAGTATCAAATAGGGATACACGGTTTACCTCACGAGTCTATAAAGGATTGCAACATACACTTGGCACCAAGCTATGCCTCAGCACTTCTTTCTACCCCCAGACAGATGGGAAGATATAGTGGACCATACATACATTGGAAGATATTCTACATGCATGTTTTTTGGACTTTAGGGGATCGTGGGTACGACACTTTCCTCTGGTATAGTTTTCCTACAACAATAGTTATCACTCTATAATTGGAATTTCTTCTTTAAAATCCTTGTATGGAAGACCGTGTTGTTCACCTATGTGTTGGACATAGGTTGGGGAAACAGGTGTTCTTAGCCCAAAGTTGGTTCAGAGCACGATGAAGAAGGATCATCCTATACGGAAGAGGATGAATAAGGGTCAGGACTGACAGAAGTCGTATGCCTACCATAGGGGGAGACCCTTGGAGTTCAAGGTTGTGGACCATGTGTTCTTAAAGGTCTCCCCTCAGCATGGTAAAAATATGTTTAACAAGAGGAGTAAGCTTTCTCCTATTTTATTTGGACCCTTCAAGGAGTTGAGATGGGTAGACTAAGTGGCATATCAGCTGGAGCTACCACCACCTCTACTAAGGGTCCATGACTTCTTCCATGTATCTCATCTCTGTCAGTATCTACACGATGATTCTCACATCCTTGACAGGGGAGAGCTAGATATCGAGGACAACGTGACATTTGTGGAGCGACCGGTGAGGATCGAGGATTGTAAGAAGAAGGTGCTTTGTGGAAAAAACATTCCCTTGGTTCTTGTGTTATGGAGGCATAGTGGCCTCGATGAGATTACCTGGGAACGGCAGGCACAAATGTGTGCCTAGTACCCAAAGATATTTTGAGTTTTGTTCTATGTTTTTTTGTACTTTCACTGTGATGTAGTTCTTCCCCATGTTAACTAAGATATGGGTGGTTTCCATTGTTCTCTAAGTATGTGTGTAATGTCCCCATTGTGGGGAGGGGAGGACCCAATCCTTAATCAAGACGCATTAAGTATGATGTAACTAAACCTGTACGGGCGAGTTAGTTCTTCCCAATGAAGATAGTATCATGACATGGTGGAAGGGACTCCCTTACCCAAATGTATGGATAGTGAGACCTTTACATGTTTATGTGATTTCTTGGTGGAGAGGGTAGGTAGTGCTTCTACAATTTTTCAGTATGAGGGAGAGGTGTTCATAGGTATCAAATCTTGTTCCTAATTTCGAACAACTATAGGGTAGATTGTTTCTAAGAGGTATCTTGTGAGGTGGTTGTTTGGACCCCTCTATTTTCTCTGGGTTTACTCTTGGATTCTCAAGGATAAGAGTAGTTTTAGAGGTATTTAATGTAATGGTAGGAACCCTCTTGGTCCATTACATTGTCAAAATTATGGTGTTTGGTGTATCCTGGGGACCACTAGTGGCTCATTAAGGAGTTTTCCAAAAACTCAATTCCACCAAACAGTTCCACTGAAATGGTGGCACCGATCACGATGGCACTGCTTATGGTGTCTCACCGAACTGGTGGCATCATTACGACGACACCGTTTCTCCCACCCTTTGCCTTTTTCTTCTTATTTCCTAATTTTTCAAGTTCCCCCCCCCCCCCCCCGTAATGTATCTTTTTATGTAAAAAGTGTTTCAATACCCATTTCAAGGCCATTTAATTCCAGTAAAATATGTTTTAAACCCCAAGAGATAGGCGAACCTTCATTTACCAAAATGTGTGTATTTTTCCTTGGTGTCACACGAATCCCAATGCCTTCCATATTTTCCCATGTTATGTGGTTTTCTCTGTTTAGAGGATATATATCAACTCATTGTCATTATCTCCACCGGCTCCAAGTATAATTTTTAAATAAAGATTAATTCCATTGTGTGTAACCACCCAACCACGTGGTGGAACCATGATACGCATTTTAAGCAGTTTGAGATTTCATGTCTCGTAACTCCAGGACCTAGCCTTTTATCACATGAAGATTATTTTTCTTTTTCCTTTATTACTTTATTTTCCTTGGTGAACTTTGAATTCCTCTTTCAGAGATGAATTGTGTGTTATGTTGGAGCCATTCCTGCTCCATATTGGAGACCTTAGAGTTCTTCCTCTGTAAGTCGTGAAAACCCAATTCTTAGGGAGAGGAGAAAACTTCGATCGTAGATCATCCAGGTAGGGTTTTCCTTCATCTCTCTTTACTGTGTATCATGTGGGGTGGGTATGATAATATTTCCTTGTGGTGTTGATGAAAGTGAACCTTAACGAAGATAACAAATGTTTTTTATGGAATGAAGGTGGTGTGTTGGTTGATGATGCAGTTTTACTCTTTTACATTCGTTTATATGTTGTGAAGGATATGGGCTTATTCCCACATAAAATTTTGGTTTTTGGTGGTCCTTTCTTATGTACTAATGAACCTATATTTTCTTGATAATCTTGTGATTTAATGGTTGTAACATGGAATCTATTTAATCATGTAAACCTAGTTGATTAAATGGATTCCCAATAATAAATAATCCTTCTGTGATCACACCGGTTAACCAAACATAAATAAATAACTTGTTAAATAGCGTGGTTAAATCTGAAAATTCCCTTTCTATGTTCATCTAATAATCACAGTCTTTCTGCTTAATGCTTGTGGGGTGACGTGGATGGGGATGGCATCCTATGTTGTTTAGTTGTTGGTTTGTGGATGTGAGGCCATGTGGGGCCGTATTTTGGGGTTTGGTTTGGTTACAGTAATTTGAGGGATCTTACGGATCCCTTTTGTTGTTGTGACTTTATAAGAGAACTGGTTGTGAATGTTTGAATTGTTGTATGGTTGTTTTCTTCTTTATTCTAGAGTTGTTTTGACTTGTGGTTGTGCCTCTTAGTTTCCCAGTAGTGTAGAATTATTTTTATAATGAAATAACAAGAACATGATAACAAAAATGGTTGGTTATCTGGTTGAGGCTATTGTGAATTTGTGCATGTATGAATAGTAAAGAGGGTGTTTGTGTATAGAATGGTTTCAGAACCCTCAGGTTGGGATGAGTGCTTGTTCAACTATACGTATAAATTTAGTTCTTGTGTTTCTTATTCCCACCCCACCCATGTTGAGCACTTCGTGCTGAACACCCCCATTTCATGGGGGAGGGTGTTTTTCCCAAAATTCTTATGAGTGGCTGGTTATTATCTCCTTTCTGATCTTTCTCCTAGGAAGCCCAAGAATCTTCAGGAAGGCTATGATGGCCTGAGGTCCATTATATCCCATGATGCTTTGGGTAGGGTACATTGTGGTGGTTGGACAAGGTGTGTGTGGGCAGGTTTGTTTCCCATGTGTCTTCAGGATGAGGTCAAGGTGTCCGCAAGCGTAGCAATAGTTGTTCTGGGCTAGGTGTCTGTGGGCGTGGTAACATGTGGTTGTGGTGGACCAGGTTTCTACAAGAATGTTTACATATGGTTGTGGTGGCCTAAGTGTCTGTGGGTAGGATGCATGGTTGTGGTGGCCTAAAAAGTTTTTGTTGGGGTGGCAGTGGGACTGCAGTGAAAATGGTGGGGGAGGTCTGACATGTAGGTTGTCTTCAATAACTTGTGGCGATGTGGTGCAAGGTACACAAATATCGATGTGCTATTACTTTTACTTTACATGACTTGAGTTATTTGGAGAGTGTGACATGGAGAGGCCAGGTGTGTAGTTTCACTTACTAGGTGTTTTGGATACCACTAATTTCTCATTAGGAATTAGAATGACTCCCCAATAGTGCATGATAGCTTTTGGTTTTCCCAACTATGTATACATGTATACTCATCCTATTTATATAAAATTGCCTTCAGGTTTCCATGAGGACTTCACGAACCATGCGAGACTGTATTAGCTCAGACATTGGGATAGTTTCTCTTACAATTTTCTTTTCCTTCAGTACTTCCCACTAGAGTTTTATTGTACCTTGTAGCACATTATTTTGACCATGCATGTGGAGAAAAGGGTTTTGGTTTTACTTTTACTTTTTTTATATGGAGTTTTTTGAGATTTATTATCTTATCACCCAATATTTTTCTATGAAAAGGGTAATGACTTCCATATTTTGTGAGATTATATACCCTTGGTGCTAGTATCCACGTCGATGCCTATTAATGTTAGGATTCGGGGGTCATTATCTCTCCATCAACATGAATAATGGAGGGTCTTGCAGTGGTTTTCCCTTCCCTCATCTTAGTGAAGGTGGGTCATGATACTCTCTTTCCATGTTGAGATGGATGGTTGGGGGAAATATTTGTTTAAAAACATTCTCTTGAATTCCTCCCATTCTATGGAATCAATTTCCTACTAGGGATTCGTATTCTAGATTATTGTCAACCACCGATCAACTTCCCCATCAAGATGATAGAGAGCCAGTATGACTTTCTCTTCTTCTGAGCACTGGAAGAAAAGGAATATATTTTCAATGGAGTAAATGCACTATTCCGTAAGGAGGGGATCTGAAGATATACTAAACATTGGAGGCCTATTCCACATGAAGGATTCAACAACAAATTTCTCTTTCCATGGAGTTGGAGGGTGTTCCACATGATTCATGTTATTATTCCTAACTTGAGACGACTGAGCAAGTACTTTCATGAAGTTTTGATCTCATGTTCCCATCATATAAGACATATAATTAAGGAAATATTCACATTCCCTATCACATTGATTGTTGGAATCTATTCTTCTATTTACCTACATTAACTAATAAAAATAACATACAATTATAGGGCTTCAATACGTAGCTATTGAGCATAAAAAATAAAACTTTGAATATAAGAGGATAAACTTGTAAGTGAGAAATATATCCTAACTTTTGATTCCCTATGTTTCAGTCTAGGTTATCATTGATCTATTTCTTAGAATATAATCTTATGGTATTTTTTTAATCCTCTTAATAATGGTTCATGCTAAGCTCATGAATTTATCAAATCATATCCACTAGGAATGTCAAACCAAGAGTGCAGTAAGGCCTGTTGTCATGCACCGGTTCTCGTTCGAGTCTAGATCAAATCATTGTTTTCGGGTTTTATGCCTAGATACATCTATGCTAGAGCCACCGTTTTCTGTTTGTATCCAGACAGGGAATTATTTTCTTGATAAACCACTTACTATATATTTACCAAAATTTAGGGGTGTTTTCTTATACATAGTCTCATCTTTAGGGTACACACAAAAATTCCATATTCCTAATCATCAAAAATAACTAGACTATCCTTTGATACCAACTATAGAGACCCTAGCCTTTTGCATAAATCATTATATGATTTCAGGCATAATTATACATCAGAGTACGAGACAAGGATCGTAATGTCTAGTGTCTTTGAAGACTTGGTATAGAAAACTTAAAACATGGGGAAAAATTCATTATTTAATCTTCATAAAGATCTCCAAACTCCCTTTGATCCCTTACATATGCATAGCATACCCTAGGGATCACATGAAAAAAGGGATAAGCTAAAATCCCAGTAAGGGATTAAATATAAAAACAAGGCTTTAGAACAGGGGATATAGATCATGGAATAATGATATAAAATGGAATGTCACCACCATAAAATAGGGATTCTGCAGTGCCACCTTTTAACAGTGCTAAAAAAGCATTGATAAAGGGGTTATATTTATCAATGCTGAAAAAAGAGATGTTAAAGGGTACTTTTAATAGCACTAAAAAGTCGCTGTTAAAATTGACCCTTTTTCAGCGTCTTTTAGCACTGTTAAAGGGCCCCACTTTATCAGCGCTTTTTTTAGTAGTGCTGATAAAGGGGGGAGGGATTTATCAACACTTTTTTCCAAGAACCAATAAAGTGTATATTTAAAGAAATATATATTATATTTCATAAAGAATAATATATTGATATATAATTATATTTATATTTATATAAATATAATATATATTTTTTAAATATTTTTTAGATTGATTTGATATGTGGTAGATGTAAAACAGACACCCGGAGTAAAAGTTATGGCCTTTTGGAAGGATTAAGGACCTTTTTGGGATATGAATAATATGATAATTTTTTCCGTTGGTCACTGGAGTGTAGTTTTATTCACAAGAATCGATTTGATATGTGGTAGTAGAAAAACGGACACCCAGAGAAGAAGTTATGGGAAAACGTACACCCAAAGTATAACTTATGACCGTTGGGAGGAATAATGGACCTTTTGGCAATGAAGAACTTGAGAAGTGGTTTTAGTGGTCCCAAGAGTGTATATAGTTTTACAATATTTTATTTTATAGGTTTCGGAGCTCAAACGAACACCCGGAGCAGAAGTTATGATTGTTTGAAATTGAGCAACCCTCCTAGCGCCTAAAACCTAAGAAACTAGTAACTCACTAAAATAGCCATAAAATCAACTCTGGATTTCTGTTTGAGCACCGAGACTAGTCAAATTTAATCTCGTGAGAAGCTTTAGGACCAAATTCAATGAGTATATCAACGAATCTGGTGATATATCAGTTATACCACTCTAAAAAACTCCAACTTCAAACGAAGATAACTTTCGCTCTGGGTGTCCGTTTGGGCTCTACTAATTATAAAATCTAAGTAAATGAAGATATATATTAATAATGATGACTGGAACATAGTTTTTGTTATGTAAAAAACCCTAAAACCACAAAAAACAATTATATGGCATCCAAAACTCTGTTTCTGTCTCCGGTTCTCTGTCTATATTTTCTTAAAACGGTAATAACTCCCGATCTGTGTATTTATTTGGACTCTGCCACTTGTTATATCATATTTCATTCCATGAGATTTGGTTTTACTTTTCACGAAGCAGAAATAAACACCCATATTAGAATTTATGCCTGTTTCAGTGAATCTGTGATTTGATAGAATTTTTAAGCCCCCATTTCTAGCACTTTTGTCTTGTCTCCTATTTTTTCAAAATGCTGTAACTTATGATCTTCCTATCCATTCGGCCTCCAACACTAATCATATCAAATATCATTTTATTATCTTCTATTTTATTGTTCATAGAGCTATATCAGACTCTGAGATCATAAGTTTCCATTGTTACCCTATGTTTAGGGTTTATTTGAATTTCTGACGGTATTTAATGGTTTTGAAGGTTTCTCAAATTTTTACATGTTTTTCAGGTTTTCAGGGATTTTTATCATTTCTTAGAGTGTAATACAATTTATAATCAAATATATAACAATATATATATATATATATATATATTATATTCACACATAAAAATTTAATTTTATAAATAAATATATAATTAAACATATTTACATATAAAATATATTTCTCAATATATAAGCCTTATATAAATAAAAAACTAATATCCATTTTATTTAAAATTCAAATATATAAATACTTATATACCTATATAATGTGTACTTGTATATATATGTGTGTATGTGCGTCTGCATTGGAAACTGATATATATTATCTTTGTATTCGAAACATATGTATATATATATTAATATATAATATTTTTAAAAATATATAAATATGTATAATTATACTTACAGATACCCATATAATTTATATGTTTGTGTGTGTGTGTTGTTTATATGTATTTATTTATTTATAAATACACAAAAATCATATTTTATAAATGTATATAAAACGAATCCTATAAATATATATTAATATACGACTAAATATATAAATATAACTATATATATATATTAATATACGGATATATATATATATATATTAATATATGTATATATATATATATTAATATAACTAAATATATTAATATATTAATATATTAATATATAGATATATATATATATTTATATAACAGTATATAAATATTAATATACGAATATATATATATATATATTAATATTAAAAAAATTATATATATTAATATAACTATATATATTAATTTAAATATAAATATAAGTGTGTGTTAATATAAATATATATTAATATAAGAGTAAATATAACTAAAACTATATATATAAATAAAGATATATATTAATAAATAAAGAGAAAAAAATATGGTGGAGTGGTAAAGGCTTAGGTGCGCAGGAAACACGCCCCGAGTTCGAATCCAGGGGGATACAGGTTGCGCGCACAGGTGGTATAAGGCATATCACTGTTAAAGGGTGGGGGCGGGCGCTGTTAAAGGTTGGGTGGTGGCTGGGGTATGCGGGCTAGGGTGGGGGAGCTGTTGAAGGGGGCTTCAAGCGCTGTTGAAGCCCCTCCCTGAATTGCAGAAATATGTTTCTATTTTTTTTAATGTTTTATAACTTTTATCAGTAATTATAAAAAAGCGCTGATAAAGGACCAATTTATTAGTGCTTTTTTAGCACTGATAAAAGGGACCCCCTTTATCTTCATTGAGATCAACATCGTTTTTAGCGCTGTAAATGGACTTTTCTAGTGCTAATAAAGGGCATATTTGCAGTAGTGTAGAATCAAAACATATAAATATGGATCATATAAACATGAATTCATAGTAGTGTGGAAGAAATATAAATCATGAATTTATCATGAGTCAAGTATCATTGCACATAGAGGAGCACAAGTCAATGTTAACCACCAAGACCGTTCCACGTGGTAGCATGAGTCAACGCTAACCGTATAGACCGTTGCACATAAAATATCATGATACTAAAAATTACGCAATGTATTAGAGTTCTATCTAGGATAACCCTTCTTAAAATCTTCATGAATATGTTTGACACATAAATAATCATACATAATCAATCATACATAAACATAAGGTAACTGAATGAGAGAAATGTGTATCACATTCATGTCATAAAGAATAATGAATGGGTGTATCGTAAAAGTGTCCATGAGAGAATGGAATTAAAACATAAATGGAAATTAATAAGGTAAAATATAAATATATCATGGTAAGTGATTTCAAACAGAAGTGACAACATGTAAGAAGAGTATTTAGGAGATTTATATCATTAAAACATTTTAGTGCGGTTTTAAGGAAAATACTAAAGAGCATTTAAAATCGAAAAAGGAATAATCATTAATGTAAGAACAGAAGTTATATAATAAGTATTTCATAATAAAAATACTGATTTTTTAAAAACAAAGGTGGGTTAAAACAAATGGTAGAGTGCACTTGAAATTTGGTAAAAATTTGGGAAGTTCCCTTAAAAAGAGTTTGTTTATTGGGAAGTATCGAGAAGCGAATCGCTAAAAGAATGTATATCCCCAAAAGAGATTGAGGGATGGATATTAAAACATGATTTTTTAGAATATAAATAGTTTGTATAAGTTTTACATAAGAATAAAATACAACTTCATTTGGGTAAAAAGAATGATAGAGAAACCTGAAGGAATAAAGGCGGTTCGGGTATAATCCCTTACAGAATATCAGCATGGTATCAGGTTTACATAGGAGGTCTTAATGAGTGATAAAGTTATTTATAATATTTTACACCTCATGAGGGAAGTATGAGGATGTTTCAAAATCATACCCCATCATTATAAATTATACATAAAAGGGCATAACCTAGAGGAGATTCTTGAATAAATTTGAGAAAGAGAGGACCCCTTACCTTAAGTCTGATGGTGTTCTCCCTATGATATTAATGACCTGATTAATAAAATTAGGATCATTAATTAATCATCAAAGAACATATTTTACAAGTAAATTATTTAATATAACCTTTTTAACTTCATTAAAAACTTTTTTGATTGGTTATGAGGTTCAATTTCATTGTTCAGGTCCATTTGTTTCGTGTTCGGTTTACTTATATACATGAACGGATAAGCAAGTACGGTGAGAGTGGTTGTCCGAAAGAGAAATTATATTACTTTATTGAAAATCAAAAATATTACATGGTTGTAAATTTAATTTTACTACATTGAGTGAAGGTGAATCATTATACAAAACAATAATGATAAACTCTTGGATTAATATGGTGATTTTTCTCACAGTTAACTTGTTTTGTATTATTATTTTACACAATGAGTTTATAAGGATTCCAAAACATTAAATAAGATAAAATACATATATTATGATCTAGTTAAACATTAAAATTATTTCATGACCAATCTATAAGATGTTAAATCAAATTTAAATCCCATCATCCTTGAATGTGATAAATCAGCACACCTTATACGATATTTTCATTTATAGAATAAAGGGAGGGGGAGTGATATATTTTGATAAAATATCCCATTAGAATAATATAATTATAGTACTTGTATGTTACCAGAGTTATCATACCATTTGGGTGAAGGGAGGCGAGGAAATAAACTAGAAAACAAAAAAATTGAATGAAAATAAAAGAATCGGAAAGAGGAATTTACCCCTTGAGTTTATCTCCATTGAGAGACTCTTAAGTGGAGAGGATTTGGTCTTTTGAGGAGACCAAGGGATATTAGAAGTGGGGGAGAATATTTAGAAGTTATTTGGGTAGAACTTAGTCAAGGTAAAATTCTTGATAGGAGTGAAGAGGAGAGGGTAGTGTGGGTGATTTTTATAGTGGAGGAGAGGAGAGAATTTTGAATATTTAATTCATTATTTAATTATTTTTATCATGAAAAGAAATAGTGTTTGATCCTTGTGACAAAATAGTAATAAGTGGATGTGATTTTGATCCAATGGACATTTAAATCATCCATGACTCAATTATGATGCAAAAATTCAGGATTCATAATTTATTGTGAATTATCATATTTTACTATTCATAAAAAATTAATGTATTTTAGAAAAATGCCAAAAATTCACACTAACTATTTTTCAACATGTATAATCCAAAAATGAACTGAAATTTTCAAAAATAATTTTCTAAATATTATTTATTTATTTTTTGATAAAATCTTAATTTATTCGAAAAAAATCATGAAAACTATAACTCATTTTATAACACCTTGAAAATTAATCAAGGTCCCATAAAAATATATTATAACCATAAAACAATAAAATAAAAAAATATGATTAAAATTTAAGAAAATAAATTTTCATTTTAAATTATTAAATTAATCATAAAATTTTAATTAGTATATTTATGACATAAAAAAATACCAATACATATACCTTGATTGTTTTTTCACTTATAAGATGTCTAAATTGTATCTGTACATTCATGGGTTATGTTTCTATTTTTTCCACCAACTTACTATTCATTACTATTTATAAGGGAATGTTAATATTCACAAGGGTATGTTACTATTCATAAAAAAAATAAGTTGAATCTATCAGGCTCTAAATATCTTACTGAATGCAACTGTGAATATTAGTTTTTCGAAATTAAAAATAGAGAAGTGACAATATTATGTTTAGATGTCACATGTTCTTAGTATTTCATTGTGTTTTGATTTCATGTGACTATATGACATAATTTTAAGAACTGATTTTCCATTGATAAATCATTAGGTCATTACAGTAAAGATAATGAAAGTAGAATCCACTTTAGAAATTTTTTGACAATTACTGAACATAGAAAAATTCAAAAAAAATAAATAAATAATGATAAATGAAAACCAAGCTATGAGAACTCCACCAGGATGATGCTTGGACCTCCTCCCAACAGTTATTTGATTCCCCTATAATCAGGTTTCTTCTCATTAAAATTTTAGTTATTATCACATAAAAATATAATGTCAATCCACTTAACTCTCTTAATGTTATTGGGGAGATAAAATATTTTATTCAAGAAATATTATTCAAAACAACTTCATTTTCTTCATTTTATTCCCCACAATGATTTTAATATTCCACTACATTGAATCTCCATCATTACCTTTTCACCATTAACTATGACATTCCATCATGACTGTTTCTCATCATCACAAAACACCTATAGAATATTAATGTATATACTGAAACCATTCTCATTTTAGAATTTCAATATCCCTATGAGCCATATCTCGGCCCCCTATGGACATTTTATATAAAATCTAAATCTTCATCAATATTAATAGGATATTCCCTGAGCTTCTCATTTCTTATTGAAATTCATGTTTCCCATATATTTCTCTATTTTTTCTTCATGGATCATTCAAAAAACCAATTTTCTTCACTATTAATGTTCAAGTCCATAGTAGTTCCATGAATCCTATGACGTCCCGCCTTTTTATTATATAAACGTTTCATTACATATAACAAAACGTAGGATCATTTAAATATTAGTTTCTTGAATATGAGGAATATAATATTTTAAAACAAAAAAAATATTCTAATCCACATGATATGGTCTATCATGGGTTCATCCTAAGTTACTTTTACTATATCTCATATCCTCGGGATGTACATCAACGGAAAATGGTTAAAAAGATCCCAATACGGGAATAAGAAAGGGATATATTGAAGATTTGATCATGATCCATATCAATAATAACAAGAGGTATGAAAAAGAATAATAAACAGAAAATTTTTCATCTCAAGAAAAAATTAAAATTAATTAGAAAATGAAAATTTGCATATAACATTTAAATGATACATTAATAAGCATATATCCATGGTTTATCACCAAGGCACATTAATCAAAATTGCCATTATTATTCATGAAGGTATCGTAAAACATGTCATATCTAGAGATTAAATTATTTAAATAATTCATTGGAGTGGTATCACGGTTCATCATTCATATGTATTAATTTAATGTGATCCACATTGATCAAGATAAATCATTTTTTCAATAACCTTGGGAGAATAATGTACTAGTTTCCTATTAAAGCATTGAGTACGTAAGTTCATAAAGGCTTGAAACTAAAATAATTTTCATCCCATATGAATGTGGGTTTCATATATTTAAATCCAAAAATCAATAAATTATATTTAAATATTTTAGAGTACCCATGGATAATTAAATTTTTTAGTTTTTCATAGTATAAGAATTTTTCATTTAAAAGAGAAAAAATTAGGAACTAAATTTGGAAGCATGATGGGTATAAAAAGTTTGTTTAGAAAATTTTAAAATGAGATATAATGAATGTATACCATTGATTAAACATAAATTTTATTTAACTTTATGATCATAAAGGTATGAAGAGAGAGTGACGTAAATTTTTTAAGACATATACAAAACAATTGGTCCTTTAATTGAAGTTAAAGGATAGAGAATTCCCTTACCTTGAAGAGTTACTCCTAAATATTAAGGATTGGAACTTTTAGGGCCTGAGGAAGCCTTAGGGAACTCTTAGGGTAGAAAATGGAGTAAAAAATAATTAAGGATAAATTTTTATTCAATGTGAATGGTTAAATGGTTTGGTATTTTATAAAAAGTGGGGGAATTGTTTAATGATTTGGAAATATAGTTCTGAAAAATATAAGTTGCGATAAATGAATAACCATTGGCTGGCCCCTAGTCATTTACAGTGATTTTCTAAATTTTAATCAAATTTAATGTTATTTTAATCAATTATAACCAAATTAAATTTTTTAATACTACTTTTGACATGGAAAAGTAAAATTTCCACAAAGTAATGTTTTTAAAATCAATTATTCCATTTTAGACTTTGGAAAGTCACATATAAGCTTGGAAATTGATTAAAACCTATTAAAATACTATATATTGAAAAAAATGACATATTTTTTTGTCGTTGATTGTGTTTAATAAATTATTACATCATTATGATATAAATTTTAAGAGATAAAACTTACTGAAAACCCAAAACACAATTTTTTCTATACATTGAAAAATAAATAATTTTAAAAAATTATATAAAAATATCTATAAACTAATTTAGACATGTTTATTTGAAATGTAACATTTATTTTATCAATATTATTATCTAAATATATGAATTTTGACTTCTGAATATTCAATTCTTTATTTATGGAAGAATAACAATTTTATGGCACAATCAAATTTCTGAAATTTATTAAAATTTCCCAGGACAATATAAAATTATTCTATCATTTCTATTTAAAAAATATTTTTATAAAAGGATATTTATTATATTATTTAGAATACCATAGTTTTATATAAATGTGAATATGTTTTATGAAAAAGTAAGATTCCATTTTATTTGGGTCCAAAAATGAATTTATCTAATTCATCTTAATTAGAAAAATGTCTTATTAAGAAACGATATTATAAAAATTGAATTTATGGTATAAAATTTTTATTAATATAAAGGAAATTTCACTTTAATAAATGAATTCCTAGACATGTAACTCTTATTACACCTATTTACGCCTAAAGGGTAAGGTGTCCAATATTGGTAGTTTCATGGGGTGGCTCAACTAATATTGACTAAGTGGTAATATCCATTAACATGAAATTCTCCCAAATGTGATTTCATTCAAGATTCAGCTCCTGAAGATTTACTTTCGATTAGTCACGGGAGAACCCCAGTGATGCTACTTCCCTCTCTTGTTCTCACAAATGGGATTCAAACCACATGACTATACTGGTTTAGGACATCATTTCTCCTTTCTACATAGACTTTCCATTATCATTACTACTTATAAAAAACAATTATAATGGAAATTATTACAAAATGGTATCCAAATAGTCAAATAGACCAATAGATATATTTACCCACAATCATATTACCATTTTTTAGTCACATTTCCCCAATAAATACAACTTCCTTATTTCACTCAAAATACACTAAAATTCCTATTAAGGTAACAATATTAAATAGTTTGGATATCCCCATGCCTCCATACACATGGTCAAAGAAAACCATCGGTGTAGATTTCCCAGATCTACACTATAAGAATAGTTTGAACAAATATTTGGCATAGAGAAAGATATACCAACGGTTTTTTTGAAACTGTTGCTATTGTTTGTTCAATACCAACAGTTTTTATAAACCATTGGTATATTATTTTCACAAATTCATTTACTCCTAGCCTCCCACCATTTGTAATCTCTTAGAAAAATTTCCCTCTCTGCCTATCGAGTTGCGCCCTCCTGACCGACTGATGACCTCCAATGTGACGACTTCTCAAGCGACCAATGACTTCCCGAGTTACTAGAGACCTCCCGAGTAGTGACCCCTAAAGCAACTGGTGAGTGGATACCTCCCTATTGAGAATCAAACTCCATCTAATCCAGTGATCTCTATTTCAATTATTTTTTTATTCAGATCTTCATCAACATCACATAAGTGAGTTCTGAATCATTCTTCTCTTATATTTAGTATTTTTAACTTTTTATGAGTATTCTTTCATATAATGAAGTAAAACATTAAAACTATTTTAAATATTTATTGGTTTTGGTTGATGTCCTTTTTTATTATTTAATTTTTTTGTTTCCTAGTATTTTATAGCATTATAGATGTTGTTTTTAGAAATGCTCCTCGGAGTGCTAGTGTGTGTGACTGTTTGAGTATATGTATGCTACTTGTGCTGATTTCGATTTGTTTTGGAGTTTGTTTGGATGTTTTTGTGTTTTATATCTATGAAAGTTCCCACTAAACCCAAAAAAGTGATGTGTTATGTTCGTAATTTCCTAAATATAGTAGACCTCTATATTTGTTGTTGGATTTTATGTATATTTATCTTAAATATAATGTATACATATGTGTAAGAGATATGGTTTATTATAAATTCTATTTTTTTTAAATTCCATCTACTATGTGTTTTATGAAATGTTAATATTGGGTTATCATGAAATAATTAATATTTTATTTATTTAATGCTTTAATAATAATTATAAAAATTTAATACAATTTTTTAAAAATTGTTTTCTAATTGTATGATATTGTTTTTCTTGTTTAGATAGTGTTTTAATTTCATTATACACTTACTTTATATTTTCCCAATTTTATTATATGATTTATCATGCTACAAAGTAGTGTAAAAAACAACCTATTATTGGTTTTAAATATGAAAATGGGAAATTTAATTATTGTTTTTTAGAGATTAGGTGTGTGATTTTTAAATATTTTAATTGTATTAATTGAGGAATATATTTAGAGAAAATCATAGAGGGGGAATTTATAATCAAGGGGGTTATAAAAATAAGTACACTTTCATGGTTAGGTTACACAGTACATATATTTTCTATAGTTTTAATTACTTTCAAGATAGGATAGTCTAGTTTTGGATTACGATTTTGATAATTCCTTTTTTGATACCCTAACTATATTAGATTATGCACTAGATAGTAACATTACCTCTAGTCCAAGATTATTAATTTTTTATAGGACATGAAAATCCTTTTATTAGGAATTTGTTTAATCTCTATAGATGTCTGGGAATAAATTATTCAATATAATTATTTTATTTATAAATGTATTTATTGAGTCAAAATTTTCTCTTATGACCTTTTTCTCACCTTTTGTTTTTGAAGTCCCAAAAATACTATTTCATTATTAACTTACTTGTTCAATATGTTTTATAAATTTTTTATAAGAAAAAATAATCTTTTTATCTTACTTAGTACAAGATTTAATGACTTATGAAAATATACCTTTTCATTATGATTATCATAATGATAATCGATATGATTATAATCGTACCCAACTTTGTCAAATTGAATATAATATCTCATGTTTTGTCTTTTGTACTAAAAAAATATTAATATTCTGGCTAATAATGGTTTCAATTAAAATCATACACACACTCAAAGAATTTATCGTAAGGAATTTTTATTTTATTGTTTTTCAATATTTTAATGCTTATTTACATACTAAAAAAAATCTATATCTAATATAAAAAACATGTTTTACATTTTAAATGGTGTACATCAAAATAACATAAGACATTAAAGTGTCAGCTTCCCAAGTGATCATGAAATACTCAGAGAAATATGACCGTGGAAAAAATCAAGATGACTATTGAAGATCTACCTATAATTACCCTGTCATTTGAAGAGTTTATAGTGAAATGATGATCAATTATGTTTTCAAAATCTCAGTTTTTGAGTGATATGAAGCTTAAAAGTGTGAAATTATTGTTCTTTTTTGTAACACCCCAAGCTTCCACGGTACACTTCTCTTTGAATAATACAGTAGCGGGTGTTGTACGCAACTTCGATTTCTAACACACACCACAACCAATCAAAGTAGCTTTTATGAATAGTAATACCTAATTTTTAAAATTTTATAAATTTTATCTTTCCAAATGGACTTCGTTTTTGGATTCGGAATATCGAAATTAGCCTATGTTAAATTTTTGGTATTTTTCTGAGAACTTCCAATTTTTTTGAATAGTGAAAAATACTTAAAAACAACTTTTTTAATCAAAATAATTTATAGTGATAAATTATACTATTGAGTGGTTGTAAAGTATAATTAGAATATATTTTTACCAATTTATCCAATGGTGGCCATTTTGATGACACTATTTTCATATATGATATATATATTATGTTTATGTTTTCCTTATGCTTCTGTATTTCTCATTTATGGCATACTTTATGATTTCCATTATGGGTAAACGCGATAATTTCATTTTACGAAGTACAGACTACCGCCCCCTCAAAGTGATTTGAATCATTAATTCCATATGTGGGATGTATAAACGATGGAGTAAATGGTATTATACATTATATTATACTAGAATTATATTATACCTTTATATAATTATAACTTCATTCCATTAAATACGAAATAGAAATGAAAGTAGCGTTCATGCGTACGTACGGCTTACCATCTCCATGAACGGTGAATTTCATTTCTTACCTCTAAATGTTATGTAATATTATAAATGAATGTATATACTGGATATATATGATTTATATGATATATACATAATGAATATAATTATGGATATAATGGATATTTTACCACATGAACAAAGTGTAATTATAAGAATTTTATTTTTGACTCAAGTACCTAAGATCGACAAAACGACCGTTATAAACATAAATAATTACATAATGTTCATGAAATGGTAATAAGTGATATAAAAGGAATAATGATCTTGAAAAAGGTTCTTAATAAGGTAGAGATTAACTCTAGTTTATTATTCAGGAGGTTAAAGAACGGTCGAGTCAAGTTGGACACAAGGTAAGGGAACTTCTTAACCCAATTTCTATTCTTTGGGTTAATCTCCTACTTTCAAATTATGTCATGATATTATTATGTCCTATCTTGTATTTTTACTTTCTTTATGTGTACTTATAGTGAATACTCATAATAGATCTATTTTATTTAAAAAAATGTTCTCTGTAATGAACTTCATCTCAATCTCCTTTCATTGAGGCATATTTTGTTTTATACACAACTTTCTTTTATACGGTGTATAATTCCCTTTGACTTTGACTTTTATTCAAAAAGGAATCTTTTTTTACAAAGTGTTTTACTAAACGACAAAAGGAATGTTTTTGTCTTACATATGCGGCGACAACGACTTCTCCACCGCCGTGACCATTATTTGTGTTTCGGCTTCCTCTACAAGCCATAACTTTTTTTTAATGAAAAATAAATACAAATTTTTAACTTTCTTTTATTTTGGTATTGAAAATGGTTTTGAAAGTGTTTTTATTATATCAATGTGTTGTATTGATATCTTGTGATTGAAATGTGGAAATGTTATGTTTCCTTTATGCATGATTTATGTGATACGATTATGTTATGGTTTATGATATGTTTAAACCTATTCATATGAGGAATGCATTGGACTTAATAAGTGACAGGTGGAGCCCGCTACAACTCCTAGATGCATCGGTAGGTTTCATGAGACAAACTAGTGTCTTGGCATGAGGCCTTGAAAAAATCTTATTTGTGGCCTTGGCACGAGACCTTGGCTACGTGGTTATGATAGTCTGGAATTATGCATTCCATCATTATGAAAGTGGTTATTGATATTGCATGAGATTATTCGAATAGTATAATATCCATGTGAGTAAGTAAATAGAATTATTTAATTTTATTTTTTCCACATTATACTGAAGTTCAAGTTTAAAAAGGCTTTTGTTTTAGTTATACATTGCCTTAAATGTTAATGTTTATTTATGAAATCTCTCGCAGTATTTCTATCCTTACTGAGCATCTGAGCTCACCCCTTTCAATGTTTTAATATTTTCCAGGATGTGAAGAAGTATTTTATGAATGACCTGCAGGGATAGCCAGAAGAGGATATGAGTGTGGACTATGGAGACTTCGTTATTGTAGTTTTTCACTTTATGTTGTAATGTAACATTTATGAATGTATCTAGTGTTTCCAAGGCTACTAAACTAATCGGTCATTCGAGACTTGATCTTTTGTGATCATGCCAATGTTATGAAGTAATGCACTGACTCTAGGTAGCTGGGGTCAGGGCGTTACAGTTGGTATCAGAGGCAGTTTAGTACTAACCTTGGAAGCTAGATTTAGATAAAATCTTATTAGAGCACATAGCCCAAAGATATACTTTTAGGATTAGTATAGAAGAACTTCCTAGAATTTTGTTATTATAGAGATTTTTTGAGTTTTCCGAGCAATACAACCCTGTCTGGATACGAGCAGGTAGAGGCAGCTCTGGCACAGATGTACCTAGGGGTAAAACCCAAAAACACCTCTTTGAGCTAGACTCGAACAGGAACTGGTGCACGACAATGGGCCTTGTTGCACTCTTGGTTACGACACTCCCGGGGGATATGCTTAGGATAATTCTCATTTTCTTTACAAACCACTATGAAGGGTTATGAGTATATACTTCCTCAAAGAAAACATTTTTATGATTATGGATTATATCCATAAATAGTCCAATTTATGTTATGTATTTTACAAGTATGGAATTATGTATTTTTATTCATAAACTAATCTAGTTTATGCCATTGTTTAGAAATGGCACCTAGTGGATGGAATAGAAATCGTATCAATGCACGCACTCCGTGTAGGGATTGCCCTCCTGCTCAAGATAATTATTGTGGATCTGGAGATACAACTAGTGCTGATCAACTTATTACCATACTGGGACAACTCACTCTGGTTATGAATAATAACCTTACTCGTATGGAGCACCCTGATCCGCAATGTGGAGGTTCAATGATAGACCGCTTCATGAGGAAAAAACCACCAACATTTAATGGGGGTACAAATCCATTAGTAGCTGAGCAATGGATAAACTCCTTAGAAAAAATATTCCATGCCTTGGGGAGTAGCGAAAGGGAGAAGGTTGTCATGGCATTCTACCGCCTCACTGGAGATGTCGATCAATGGTGGTCACTGATTCAAAACACAAAGGAAGATGAAGAAGTATCAAATATGGAATGGAGAGAGTTCAAAGATCTTTTCTTAGAAAAATACTTTCCACATGACCATCGAGAAGATATGGAAAGGCAATTTCTGAGTCTAAGGCAGAAGGAGGATGAGAATGTCGCAAAGTATGAGGCTAACTTTACAAGGTTAGCGAGGCATGCTGCAGATTATATATGTAACCCAAGAAGTAATATTAATCATTTCTTTAATGGGTTAAAACCATTTCTCCATCGAGCATTAGTCTCACAAACCTTCTCGTCATATGAAGATATTGTCTCGTGTGCTTTCAAGACAGAAAAGGAATTCTCTAAGTCTTATGACTTTAAAGAAAAGAAAGAAAAGAAGAGATCTTCTGATCAATCTGGAAATGGAAATAAGGGGAAGAAGGGAAGAGTTGAATATCAGTCCTGTAGTAAATGTGGAAAGAAACACCCTGGTACTTTCTTGAAGGGAATGGGAGTCTGTTACAAGTGTGTGAAAAAGGCCACCAAGCTCATGATTGTAAGGGGAAGAAAGTTGTTGTCAATGTGGAATGCTATAATTTTAGAGAGATGGGACATTATGCAAATGAATGTCCTAAGCGTCAGGGGAACTTACATCAGAAGAGGCCAAGAGATCAAGGCCAAGCTTATGCTATCACTACTGCTGAGGTTGAAGCTTCGAAAGACGTGGTGGCAGGTAATTTAATGGTTTCCTCAAATTTAGCAAATGCATAATTTGATTCTGGATCATCACATTGTTTCATATCTTCCCAGTTTGCTAATATAATTAGATATTTCCAATTTGATTTAACAAGAGAACTGTCAGTGAAAACTCCTAAGGGAAGTATTATTGCAAAAAAGTTTTGTGAATTGGTCCCCGTTAGAGCATATAACTGTTCATTATCCACTGATCTCATTGTCATACCTATGATTGAGTTTGATATAATCCTCAGTATGGATTGGATTTTGGACTATGATGTAAATATTTTTTGTAAGAAGAAGGAGGTTACGATTTTTGATGATGATGATAAGGAACACCTTATTTTTAGAGCAGAATCGTCACCACCTAATTCTTATTTAGACCCACCCCCAGTAGCTCAACTAAATTCAATTATTGTGGAGGAAGAGAATGAAATGACTAAGGGAGAGGAAAGGAATGTTCAAATAGAGGATGTACCTATTGTGAAAGAATATGAAGATTTGTTTCCGGAAGATTTACCTGGACATCCTCCAGAACGAGAAGTTGAGTTTTCCATTGATTTAATTCCTGGATCAAGGCCTATATCGAAGACCCCTTATAGGATGGCCACCGTGGAATTAGTTTAACAAAAGAAACAACTAGAGGAATTGAGTAATAATGGATTTATTCGCCCTAGTGTTTCTCCATGGGGAGCCCCTATCCTTTTTGTTATGAAGAAAGATGGATCTATGAGGTTGTGCGTTGACTACAGGGAGATCAATGCTATAACAATAAAGAACAAGTATCCCCTACCTCGCATTGATTATTTATTTGACCAATTGCATGGAGCTCAATACTTTTCAAAGATTGACCTTCGATCGGGATACCATCAGTTGTGTGTAAAGAAGGAAGAAATTCCGAAGAAAGCATTTCGAACAAGGTACGGGAATTACGAGTTTAGAGTAATGCCTTTTGGATTGACTAATGCACCCTCTGTATTCATGGATCTAATGAATAGAGTTTTCAAGGAATATCTTGATGATTTTGTGGTGGTATTTATTGATGATATCTTGGTGTACTCCAAAATCTACGAAGATCTTGAAAATCACTTGCACATTATCTTGAAGACTCTTAGAAGGCATGAATTATATGGGAAGTTTAGCAAGTGTGAATTCTGGCTTCAGGAGATTTCTTTTCTTGGCTATATTGTCTCTAAGGATGGAATTTCCGTTGATCCTTCTAAGACCAAGGAAATCCAAGAATGGCCAGCACTGACAAGTATAATTGAGGTACGCAGCTTTATTGGTTTGACAGGTTATTATCGACGTTTTGTCCATAATTTTTCCTGATTGTCTAACCCATTAATGAATCTCACACGTAAAGGGGTTAAATTTGTCTGGACAAAAGAGTGTGAATAATTTTTTGAAGAACTGAAGAGAAGATTAGTCAATGCTCCTATATTGACACTACCATCAGGGAATGATGGGTTTGTTATTTATAGTGATGCATCAATGAAAGGACTTGGTTGTGTCCTTATGCAGAATGATAGGGTTATAGCCTATGCATCACGATAGCTAAAAATTCATGAGCAGAACTATCCTACTCATGATCTCGAGTTAGTTGCTGTAATCTTTGCCTTGAAGATATAGAGACATTATCTCTATGGTGAAAAATGTGAGATATATACCGATCACAATAGATTGAAATATACTTTCTCACAAAAAGAACTCAACATGAGGCAAAGGCGATGGCTTGAACTACTCAAGGATTATGATTGCACGATACACTACCACCCAGGGAAGGAAAATAAGGTTGCATATGCTTTGAGTAGAAAAGATCATGGAGTTTTGAACATGATGAGAGTGGAAAGGGGTCCTATTTTCAGGGATCTAGTAAAGATGGATATGGGAATCACCTTGGAGGGTGAAACATCAAAAAAATTTCAAATGGTTTCCAAACCATCTTTACTAGAAAGGATAAAGTTTTCTCAGGCCAATGATGAATAGTTGAAAAAGAAGATTAAAGCTGTGAATGATGGGCTATTGAGTGACTTTGTGTATGATGATGGAATTTTAAAATTTGGGAGGAGACTTTGTGTTCCCAATATACCTGATTTAAAGAGGGAATTTTTGGATGATTCTCATAGCTCCAATTTCTCTATACACCCTGGGAGCACCAAAATGTATAGAGATTTAAATGGACATTTTTGGTGGGACAATATGAAGAGGGAGATTACTGATTTTGTGTCAAGATGTATGGTTTGTCAACAAGTGAAAGCTAGAAGGCAATAGCCTGGTGTAGTATTGCAACCTCTTCCCATAACTGAGTGGAAATGGGATAATATTAAGATGGATTTTTTCATGGGATTACCAAAGACTCCTAAAAGAAATGGTGCAATATGGGTCATTGTTGATCATCTCACGAAGTCAGCACATTTTCTCGCTATAAGGGAAGATCTACCACTTGAACATCTAGCAAGAATGTATATTAATGAAGTTGTGAGACTTCATGGAGTACCCCTATCGATTGTCTCGGATTGTGACCCTCGTTTTACATCAAGATTCTGGAAAAGTCTTCAGAAGGCCATGGATAATGAACTTCGTTTGAGCACTTCTTACCACCCCCAAATAGATGGACAATCAGAAAGAACTATTAAAACCTTAGAAGACATGTTGAGATCATTCTCACTTGACTTTCAAGGAATGTGGGATCAATATTTACCTCTGGTAGAATTTTCCTATAATAATATATTCCATTCAAGTATTCAGATGGCACCATATGAAGCGTTATACGGAAAGAGATGTCTCACACCAACCTGTTGGGATGACGTTGGTGAAATAAAACTTGTAGGCCCAGAACTGGTGGAGGTAACGATGGAAAAGGTGAAAGTAGTCCAAAACCACATCAAAGCAGCTCAAAGTAGGCAGAAGAGCTATGCCGACAATCGAAGGAAGGATTTGGAATTTCAGTTAGGAGATCATGTTTTCTTGAAGTTCTCTCCATGGAAGGGAGTTATACGTTTTGGTAAGAAGGGTAAATTGAGTCCCAGGTACATCGGACCCTTAGAAATTCTAGAATGAATTGGGGTTGTAGCTTACCGTTTGGCAATGCCGCCAAGTCTCTCCAAAGTTCATGATGTATTCCACGTATCACTATTGAGAAAATACATGCCTGACCCAATGCATGTAATCACCTATGAGGAATTATAATTGGAACCCGATCTGTCTTATTTCGAAGAGCCCATTAGGATTCTTGATACAAGAGAACAAGTGCTGAGAAACCGGACGACTCGCCTGGTAAAAGTTCTATGGAGAAACCATAAGATAGAGGAGGCAATGTGGGAACCCGAGGAACTTATGATGAAGAATCAGCCGAGTATTTTTATACAGTGATAATATATGAAATTTCGAGGACAAAATTATTTGAAGGAGGGGAGAATGTAACACCCCAAGCTTCCACAGTACACTTCTCTTTGAATAATATAGTAGCGTGTGTTGTACGCAACTTCGAGTTCTAACACACACCACAACCAATCAAAGTAGCCGTTATGAATAGTAATACCTAATTTTTGAAATTTTATAAATTTTATCTTGCCAAATGGACTTCGTTTTTGGATTCAGAATATAGAAATTATCCTATGTTGAATTTTTGGTATTTTTCTGAGAACTTTCAATTTTTTTGAATAGTGAAAAATACTTAAAAACAAATTTTTTAATAAAAATAATTTATAGTGATAAATTATACTATTGAGTGGTTTTAAATTATAATTAGAATATATTTTTACCAATTTATCCAATGGTTGCCATTTTGATGACACTATTTTCATATATGATATATATATTATGTTTATGTTTTCCTTATGCTTCTGTATTTTTCATTTATGGCATACTTTATGATTTCCATTATGGGTAAACGCAATAATTTCATTTTAGGAAGTGCGGACTACCGCCCCCTCAAAGTGATTTGAATCATTAATGCCATATGTGGGATGTATAAAGGATGGTGTAAATGGTATTATACATTATATTATACTGGAATTATATTATACCTTTATATAATTATAACTTCATTCCATTAAATACGAAATAGAAATGAAAGTAGTGTTCATGCGTACGTACGGCTTACCGTCTCCATGAATTGTGCATTTCATTTCTTACCTCTAAATGTTATGTAATATTATAAATGAATGTATATACTAGATATATATGATGTATATGATATATACATCATGAATATAATTATGGATATAATGGATATTTTACCACATGAACAAAGTGTAATTATAAGAAGTTTATTTTTGACTCAAGTACCTAAGATCGGAAAAACGACCGTTATAAACTTAAATAATTACATAATGTTCATGACATGGTAATAATTGATATAAAAGGAATAATGAACTTGAAAAAGGTTCTTAAGAAGGTATAGATTAACTCTAGTTTATTATTCATGAGGTTAAAGAATGGTCGAGTCAAGTTGGACACGAGGTAAGGGAACTTCTTAACCCAATTTCTATTCTTTGGGTTAATCTCCTACTTTCAAATTATGTCATGATATTATTATGTCCTATCTTGTATTTGTACTTTATTTATGTGTACTTATAGTGAATACACATAATAGATCTATTTTATTTACAAAAATGTTCTTTGTAATGAACTTCGTCTCAATCTCCTTTCATTGAGGAATATATTTTTTTATACACAACTTTCTTTTATATGGTGTATCAACCCCTTTGACTTTGACTTTTATTCAAAAAGGAATCTTTTTTTACAAAGAGTTTTACTAAACGACAAAAGGAATGTTTTTGTCTTACGTATGCGGCGACAACGACTTCTCCACCGCCGTGACCATTATTTGTGTTTTGGATTCCTCTACAAGCCATAACTTTTTTAATGAAAAATAAATACAAAGTTTTAACTTTCTTTTATTTTGGTATTGAAAATGGTTTTGAAAGTGTTTTTATTATATAAATGTGTTGTATTGATATCTTGTGATTGAAATGTGGAAATGTTATGTTTCCTTTATGCATGTTTTATGTGATACGATTATGTTATGGTTTGTGATATGTTTAAACCTATTCATATGAGGAATGCATTGGACTTAATAAGTGACAGGTGGATCCCGCTACAGCTCCTCGATGCATCGGTAGGTCTCATGCGACAAACTAGTGTCTTGGCACGAGGCCTTGACAAAATCTTATTTGTGGTCTTGGAACGATGCCTTGGCTACGTGGTTATGATAATCTGGCATTATGCATTCCATCATTATGAAAGTGGTTATTGATATTTCATGAGATTATTCGACTAGTAGAATATTCATGTGAGTAAGTAAATGGCATTATTTAATTTTATTTTTTCCATATTATACTGAAGTTCAAGTTTAAAAAGGCTTTTGTTTTAGTTACACATTGCCTTAAATGTTAATGTTTATTTATGAAAGCTTCAGAAGTATTTCTATCCTTACTGAGCTTATGAGCTCACCCCTTTCAATGATTTAATATTTTCCAGGATGTGAAGAAGTATTTTATGAATGACCTGTAGGGATAGCCAGAAGAGGATATGAGTGTGGACTATGGAGACTTTGTTATTGTAGTTTTTCACTTTATGTTGTAATGTAACATTTATGAATGTATCTAGTGTTTCCAAGGCTACTAAACTAATCGGTATTTCGAGACTTGATATTTTGTAATCATTCCAATGTTACGAAGTAATGCACTGACTCTGGTTAGCTGGGGTTGGGGCGTTACATTTTTTACATGTAATTATTTTGAGTTTGTATTTATAATCATAATGACTGATCACATGGATATACTTGAGGGCTCAAGAGATAGTGAGATAGAAAATCTGATCATCATATCAAGGGATGTTGTGGATAATAAGATAGATAATTCGAACATCATATCAAGGGCTCATGGGGATAGTGATAGAGACCAATCAACATATCGAGGGATTTCCATGAAAAGGTAAAGACAGAATTTCTTGGAATTATAAAACAAGGGATATTTATCCTAGGTTATCAGATACCCTACTCTTTAGGATTAAATATGCATACTCATTTTTATTACTTGTTTTATTGCATGTTTTTTATTTCCACATCATATAATATAAAGTGACATTTTTTATATTCATATTTATAATTGTATCTTTTTTTCATAATAGCTTTGATTACAATACAATTTTTTAAACCTGTATTACTTTATTAATATGTCATTAATCTTATTACGATTCTATATGATTTCATATTGAATCAATACCTTTTTTACTACTTTGATATATCGTAACTATTGTGATTACGATTCTTTTTTTATTCGTTACTATGAATACGATTAAACTCTAATTATGTTACCACTGTTTACAGATTATGATTATATATGTTGTGAAGGCAGAATCAATTTATCATTTTCTCTTATGACATACATATCAGAATCTACTTGTTCATTATGTTTTAATTATGAGACTGAAGGGCTATGTCTGATCACCATTTAAATAATTAATAGGTTCTGTGAATATTATTTTTTAACCTTGTTAAACAATGTTTCATTAATGGTTAAATATTTTTGTTTTTAAACATATAATTCAACCTCTTGTATTTCTCCATATTCATATACATTACAATCCAAAAATTGGAATTGAATTTGGATTCCACTGCTAAAATACATTCTGATTCTTTATTTTATTAATTTTTCATGTTAGGCTTGATTTTTTTATAAACTTTTGGCTTTAAATATTTTTTATACTAATGTGTATTGGGGAAAAGAATTTTTATATCTTTCTGAAAGATAGTGGGAATAAATATTGGATCCATAGGTAATCTAAAACCCACTAGAACACAATTTTTTTATGGTACTGATTATGAGTACTGAAGGTATACAATGAATTCTTTTTAGATCAACAAAATAGTAGATAATTTTGTAATGGAAAAGGGTGATTATAAAATTACGGATAAAGAATTAATAACTTTTACCATCCAAGGAAAGTAAGAATATAGTTTAATTACATGGTAAGGAATACTTTATTATTTTATATGACAAGAAACATATATAAACATATTTCTACTTGTGAATCATCTAATAATATTAGGAAACAGTTTGTTATTTCTCATTTTGGAACATCCAAAGTGGTCAAAACTAGAAAATCAATGCTTAGAGACGACTATCAATCATTTGAATTTCTTTTTGATATAGCTATTTTAAAGGTACAAAAAAAGGTTTATGAAAACTGTCAATAGTCTGAAATCTATGAAGGACAGGGTATTAGATAATAAAATTCTCATAGAAATGATAATTGATATCATGCCAAATGAATTTTAACGTAAGAGAATAGTTTTTTATGAATCCTGGATGATAAAAAATGTTAATCTTGATGATTTATTTGGAACTATTTTTCAATATAATAATAGGATAAAAATATATATAGAGAATTATAAGAAAAAAAAATTTGGTGTTTCTTTCAACACTACTACTGTTCCTACAAAAGTTCAAACTCTACAAAAAATGGTTAAGTCATATAAAAAGAAAAGGGTTATTGTTCAATCATATTCAAGTGATTCTAAAAATTCTAAAAATTAATTTTCTAATATTTTTCAATGGATGAACAAGATTATAGGTAAAAAGGAATTTAATCATTACAAGAAAAATTAATCGGGAAAAAATGAAAAGAAATATCTAGATATTACTTGTCATGAGTGAAAAAGAGATGGCCATATAAGACCAGACTGTCCCAAGTTGAAAAGAAAAGATAGGAACAAAATTAATTCTTATAGAAATAATAAAAAGTATTTTCAGTCAAATAACAAGAACGATATTAATGAAAATGATTCCTCGAGTGAAAGTGGAAGATACTCTTTAAATAATTATTATCACTAACAATGTTTGGTATTAAGGAACATAGGTCTTCTTTCAAATTTTCCAAATGAAAATATTTGTCAAATGGCCAAGGTATTCACTGCTGAAAATCATAAAAAACTATTTTTATATGAATATTATCTTTATTCTGATGATGAAAGATATTATAAATTTTTGAATGATTAATCTTCCATAGAATAGGATAATACTCATCCTTTAAATAAATAAGTATCTCATTGTTCAAAACACTTTGAAAATAGAGATTGAAAAGTTAGCAAGCAATTTGAGAAAAAAATCAAGGATAAATGTTTTAACAAAGGAAATATGGAATCCTTAAAAATACCTTGATAAAAAAAAATTTGAAAAAGATATTATTTCTAAATATTGATAAAAGGTAATTTCTGAAAAGAATTTTTTGAAAACTACTTCTGAAAAACTCAATTTTGAAAAAACAATATTGCAAGGATAAGGATTTAGTTAGTAAAATGAAATATGAAATTTATTTTTTGTAGAATCTCTTAAAAAATATTAAAATTGGAAAATATAATTTTGATAAGATTTATTAACAAATTTGTCCTCATTGTACTAGTTTTGGAATAGTATATACCCTTCAAAAACCTATTTTTAGAAACAATTATTTTTATTGTACAAAATTCCCCCTTTTGTAAAAAATTTCAATCTGGAGGACATTGGAAAATGAATTTTTACTTTAATAAAGTCCAATCCTTAGGTTTCCAAAAGTCCTATTTTTCCAAAAAAAATAACGATTTTTTTAAAAAAATTGCTGAAATTTTTGGACCCAAGAAGGTTTGGGTACTGAACACCTAATGTTTTTATTTTCCAGAAAACAAAGTTAGTACCAAAAATAAGAATAATTGTCAAATGGATAGTGGGTATTCCAGAAATATGACTACACATAAATATTTTTTAGAAAAGATTATCAAGATGAAATGTGGAAAGGTAAATTTTAGAGACAATGGTCAAGGAGAGATTATCGATATTGGTAATATTGTTATTCTTGGAAAATATTTAATTTCAAATGTTTAGTTTGTTAAAGGTTTTAAGAAAAATATTATAAGCTTACATCGATTATGTAATGATGATTATGTTGTGAATTTTAGGAATGATAAACTTGTGGTACACAATTTCAATGATGAATTCATTCTCTATACCCATCAACAAGATAATGTATACTCATTAAACATAGATGACCTTAGGAGAAAAGACTTACCTTGCCTTAGTGAAATGAAATATAAATCTTGGTTATGGAATAGAAAGTTAGGACACTTTAAACTTAGAAATTTATGTAAATTGACTAATAAAATTTTTTAATGATCTACAAGAACATAGATTTTATTCTTCAAAATTCAAGGACCCCTGTTAATATGGAATGTAAAATAATTCAAGATTTAAATCTATTATTGAAGTCTCAATTTCTGATGTTTCATAGCTAGTGAACAACTTTTTATTTGTTCATACACAAAATGAGAGTATTGGGGGAAAGTATTATGTATTTATTTTAGTTTATGATTACACTATATACACATGGGTCAATATTCTAGCAAAGAAATCTGAAGCATTTTTTTATTTGAAAACTTTTTTAGCCAATGTTAAAAATGAGAAAAATCATCCCATGATAACTATTTGTAGTTATCATTATGTAGAATTTGTAAATTATGATTTTTAAACATTTTTTAGTAAAAAGGCATTACACATAATTATTTATATCCTAGAACTCATCCTCAAAAATGGTGTTGTTGAAAGGAGAAATCATATTATCTATGATATAATAAGATCCATGTTGAGTGAATACTAAATTGCTAAATATTTTTAGTCTGAAGTGGTTAATACTACTTTTTATACAATAATTAATGTTTTAATTAGAACTTTAATCAATAAAAATATATATGATTTTTTGGATAGCCCGTAAACAAAAGCTTCTTACTTCAGATTATTTGGATGAAAAGTATTCATCTTTAAAATGAAAGATAATTTACTTAAATTCTCACCAAAATCTGAAGAAGCTATATTCTTAGGTTACTACTTCTAAGGAATATAGATTTTTTAATAAACATTCTTATACTATTAACAAAATAGTACATGTTAAATTTGATGAAACCGGTCCTTTTATTTTTAAATAATCACAACCATCAACCTCATGTGTGTTTTACAAAATTGATTTTCATACTTCAATAGAAGATTGTTCTAATAAGGAAAATACTCAAGAAATTTATTCTTAAGTATTTACTTAGAGTTATTTTCTACCTTATGTTGAATATCTTCTTTTACAAAATCCTAGTCAGTTGTTTATTAGGATTAGTCCTTGTGATACTATCATTGGTGATGTAAATAAATCAGTTACGACTATAAGACACTTAAAAAATGAAGTAAAACATATTTATTTTCTTTCTAAATTTAAACCTAAAAATATAGATGAGTATTTAGGTGATGAGGATTGTATTGAGGCCATAAAAGATGAGCTAAATGAATACGAAAGGAAAAAGGTATGGAATATGGTAGAAACACCTAAAGAAACATCAGTAATTAGATTAAAATGGGATTTTTGAAATAATTGTAATGTAAATGGAATAATAATTAGAAATAAAGAAAGAATTATTGATAAAGGTTATAATCAATAAGAGGGAATATATTTTGAACAAACCTATTCTCACTACTAGAAATAGTTGCTATCAACATGCCCCTATAACAACAATTTTCTATAACTGTTGGGATATAGTAAAATATTGTAGTTTATCGCAATGGTTGGATAAAAACCATTTGGATAGACCTTCTTATATAACTTAAACACTCGCTTTCCATCAGGGTCTCCTTCTCTGATCCCAGTATCCCCTTGTTCCCCTTCTCTAATCCCTATAGAATTGCTGCCCTCCTCCCCTCCTTGTCAGCGGTCCGATCCCAACTAACCGTCACTACTTCTCTCATCCCCCTCATGCTCCCCTCTTCCATCCCAACCCTCTCACTACTCAACGCTCACCACTTCTCACCGATCACTGCTCCCCTCCTCCCATTCAAAGTCATAGAATCCATGGCTCACCCCTCCCCCAAAACTCTACTCTTTGCGTATCATCTCTAAAATATTCATAGAGGAACTTGAGTAATTAAACTTGGATAGGATGGTCATGTTCAAAATACTGATACAGGTTGTTTAAAATCTAATTTTAATGTATTCTCATCACCACCATTGAATCTTAGAGTACAATTTAATGTGTCTTATGAGGTAATCTTAATATTGGATTTTGAGGAGCAATTTTACACTTAGAGGAAGTATTATTAACAGGGTTTTATTTTTTTTTATTGAATGATTATTATATCGTTTAATCCCTCCATAAATTTCTAGAACATTGTACAAGCCTCTCTTACTATTTTATCTAATAATGATGTTTAATTATTATTGATGTGGAGTCATTAAACTTGGTTTGGGAGATGGGGACTCCTTTGTAAACTGTAAAAAGTTTGACAATTATTCTTTCTCTATTAAATTGTCTATCACCTAGAGATCATATATTACACCTGTACACTAATTTCATATGATATATTACTTTTTAATATCTTTAAATAAAAAATATATTAAATAGGTCTTTTTTTAACATAAACCCATAGATCCCTTACTATGATTTATTCCCTTCCTAGTACAGCCTAACCCCCACCGAAGAGGTAACATGACCACAGGTCTGGGATGTGCCTTTTGAATTGGCTAAAGTTGCCATCCCCATGTTTCCCCACCTTTTCAGATGAGTTAAATCACTAGGAGTGTAAATACAATGTTGAATCCCAGCTTTTGGGAATCAAACTCCTATCCTCAAGGATTGAGCCCCCATCCCTAACCACTGGACCACCTATAGAGGGGATTGAATGGGTCCTGCATGTTGCAAATTATGAACATCATCAATTTACATCATTCATTATTTACTTATAAATTTCTTTTATTCAATTTGTTTCAATTTTATTAGATGTCTCCAAGGAGACTCATTTCTGTAATTTGTCTTTTTCATTTTGTTTAGTTTTCCATCTTCCTTGTGTTATGAATGATATGATAATTTCCTTTTACTTGGTTTTGTGTTTTTGTATCCCATAAAATGGATTAATTTCATTTGAGGAATTATTTTTTTAGATCAATTTCAAGGAAACTATGGGTACATATCTATCACCAGATCAGAATTAAAATCAAGGACTGCATATTTGTATAAAAGTTTTTCTACACATTTTCTTAAAATTTATATAATTTGTGATCATATTTTTTGAAAACACATGTTTAATATTTCGTACTAACCTCCTGATAGACGGTTACTAGTGGGTGATGGTATTTAGATAGCTCTCCATAAAAATATCAGCAGAGAATATGTTCTTGATTTTATCATTGAAATAAAGAATGTTGACGATTTTTATCGTTCAATTCTAGATAATCTGTCCAGGGATAAAAAATACAGGATTTGGGTATTTTGTTCTTCTGGAATGCTTGGAACAGAAAATTAATCTTTTTAATATAAAAAAGATAACTTGTCTCTTTGATTATGTTTAGCACAATAGAATCTATTTAAGAGATGTGAACTAAAGAAGCTGATATATCTGGTCAATGGAGATCCTAATTCTATGTAGGCCTCTAAAATCATAAAAAGTGCACAATCTTTTTAAACTTCAAATCTACCATGAATGTGGATATTTATGCTTTCAAGATATTGGGAGAGTTGTCGATGTCAAATTTATGTGTTTTTATTTTCCTTACTAGTTACCAGAAATTGTTATATATGATTTTGATTTAACCTATACAAAATCATTGTTCTGGATAATTTTATAGTTTTTATTTATAATGATGAAATTTAAATATGGATTTTGTTTTGTCTTCGTTAAATTTAGCCTCTATTTAAGGCTAAATTTAGACTTTTTATCATAAAAAAGTAAAACACTAATATAAAATTTAGGTTATTTTTGGTTACATGGGGTCAATGGAAATTGGAATGGAAATAGTGAGTTTTCCTTCATCAGTGTATGTTTGGTTGAAAAATTGGGTTTCCATACAAACCCCGACATTCCCTCAAATGAGGGAAACCTCTAGAAACACATGAAAAATTAATATTAACATCAATAAAACATTATTTATTTTTATTTATCTATTTATTATGTATTTGTATTAACTATAATATATTATTTTAATTATTTTAAGTTATTTTATTTTCCATCCATTATCAATTATCGTATATTAATTTTACCCCTTCTTTCTATTTAGTTTTTATCAACCAAACTGGGTTGTTTATATAAGATAAAAAAACTCTATATTTGTTCTGAAAAATTAGTATGATAATGTATTGGAAAAATGATTTTGAGATGGAAAGTACAAGTTTATTTTTTTATTATAAGACAAACACATCCTTTTTCGAAATCATTTTTTTATAAAATTAAATTTTTCTTCTACCTCAAAATTAGTTATTTTTTGAACCAAAAAAAAATTATCTTAAACAATAAAATATTTTCAATAGGTTAATTGGTGTTATTTTTGAAAATCAATAAATATCCTACAGGCTTGGATCATCATATCTATGTTTGTTTCATGGTGTCTACTAATTATTGGATCATGTTTTCCCTGATTGGTGTTTCAATAGTGAATCCTGGAAAAGTGGTGTATTGGTCAGGCTGGGCTTGAATCCGGCCCTAACAGTTCTTTCAGTGGAATGGGCCATGTTTTTTATGTTTTTCCTACCATTAATACTGTGCAAATTCTAAACAATGGATATTTTGGAGAGATTTTATGTGCATAGAACAAGTTGGTTTGTGATACCTTGGGAATGTATGCCTATCTAACTCAAGAAATCAGTAGATACTATAGAAAATATTTTTCCAACATCAATTCATAAAACATTGGGAGCTATCTAGACCTCATTTAATTTATTGATAGGTAAAAATTCCTATATATGATGATAGTTGGTGATTTATTTTTAATCTAAATGATGTAGGTATTAGACTTATGAGGAAGAAGATGACAATCTTACATCTTTGGTTAAAATTTCTTATATGATGTAAAATAATCAGTTCAAAAAAATAAGTGTTTTTTTGTTTCTGAAGAACATAATATTCAATTATAGTAGAAAACCTAACATATAAGTTGAAAAAAATTCAAATACCTTTTAAAAAGTAATCTATAAAAACTTATTGTAAGTTATCGGTGGTAGAAGTAGTTTTGAATAAATGATACCAAATAGAGTCTTACTGATTTATGAATTCAGGTCCCCCATGTGACTAAATACGTTGAAATTGATGTTATAGATTTGTACCCAATAATAATTTCCCTTTTTCATCCATATTCTTTTCTAGAGGATAAGATTGGCGCACATGATGATTTACTAAGGAGCTAGAGTAAAAATGTAGTTAATGTTGCTGGTGGTAAGGGTATCTTTCAGTTGGTTTGGGGTTGTTGAATATTATTCACTATATGAGGTGAATTATAGTGGAATAATATAATATCACATTTTATTATTGGTTTTATAATGAAAAAAATATATTCATTTTGTCATTCAGAATATAGAGTACTGTATTTCGAGAATATGTTATAATTTTTGATGAATTTAATTATTCAATTTTTTTCCAATTTTCTTATAGGAACATGATTTGACCCATGGGGTGTTGTGGTTCTTATATATTGGGTGGTGACTTGTATAGTTACAGGATACACGTATGTTATATTTTAGTTTTTATTTTATTTTCATTATCACAACGACCAATTAGGCCTTTTACTGCTTTCTATGGATGGATGGTAGTTATATTCTGTAAAGGGTTCTAGAATGGCACTATAGGCAGCTACACGGTTTTCTTTATAGGGCTGGGATATTTGGTAGTGGAGAGATTAATTAACATGTTTCATTTTTTTTCTACATTTATACATTGTTTCTTTTGTTTATTTTCATTTTCTTCAGTGTAGATGTCTGACCTATGGATGGGTCATGCCGAAATTTTATTTATTTTCCGCTTTTATTTTAAGTAATTATTTGTGGGTGAAGTTGTTCCCATGTGGGGATTCAATGATGTTCGTACACTTGTTCCAGCCTATGGGCATAGTCTACCCACCTTACTTCATCCTAGTCATTCATATAATAGAGTCTAACTAGGTCATTGTTATCTTTGAACCATGGGAGTGCATAGGAAACATAGAATAACTGGGGAGGTATTAGGAACATCTTCACAATTATGCACCTCCATTAGTCTGGTTCACATATACTATCTAATAAATCAAAAAAAATAAAAAATCCTAAGATCAGAAAATCATGACCTAAATCTAGTTAATTCATGTTAGCCTACATTATAACCAATGATTCATATGATATCAAATATTCCTTTTCTCAATAATATTTTCCCTCAAACAATATTTTCATGGTTCTTTATTTTTAATTTTTATAATTTACATATATAATAAAATTGATTATAACTGTCCTAAATAATACTTAAATGCTCTGGACTTAAAACTCTAACCTAAAAAATAGGAAAAAAAATTGCATACTAAATTTCATGAAAGAAAACTCACTATGATCATCTTTAATATGTTAAGGGATAAGTGTTTATGAATCCCCTAAAATTATGGGATCCATTGCATCTATAAATAACCATTCACATATTATCATTCAACATCCTCTACTATAATATTAATGAATTATCAACCATTGAATATAGCATATGTGTATACAAAAATATATCAATAATGTTTCTAGTAATTTTTTTTATTAATCAGGATCAAGAACATTTAGTTGTTTAGTATGAACCGCCGGAAATACAAAGAATAATTGGGAAGATGAATATACATGTATCATGATCCAAAAAATCATCAAAATAGGGAAAAATCATTTTCCATCACTGAAACTGATACTTTGAAGACTTATTTGATATCTCTTAATTGCTAAGAAAACAATTGGGAGGAATATTGAAAAGTTTAAATACTATCAGGTACACTAATGATGGGAGGACCCTTGAAGGATGGAGGAATATTTTCAAGAAACATATTATAAAACACTACTAACTTATAAATGATTATGGGGGTACACTCTGCATCCCATCCCAAGATTTTCCATTGAGAGAGAAAAAGAATAAACCAAGCTCACAACATATCTTGTTATATTGTTAAAATGGAAGTTGTCACACAATTCTAAGAAAATATCAATGTGAGAATAAGATTATGGATGAGGTATCATTGTGAATTGGATGGAATGGGTAATATTTTTTATTATTTTAAGCTTCATGTTTAATTTTTGAGAAACAAACATATGGATGAGGATACACGAATTGACCCCCACATTTAAGAATCTTCCATAGTTGATGAGATCTTGCATCATTGGGATCCCAACATGGAGATATTGGTCTTCTCATTTTCCTACTAACTGTTCATTTCTTTTCCTAGTTATCTTCCTTTCATGATGTCCTCTTTCTCTATATTATTATTTAGTCTTCCCAGATTCCTTACAATCCCATGATAAAAGGTGTATTTTACTTCCCTTTCCCTCCTTTTGGAATACATGTGTACTAAAGATGATTATCTAACTAAAATCGTGAAAGTCTAAGTGTGAAAAAGGGGGAAAGTAAAAAAATCAAAAAATCGTAAAAAAATACATGTCATCGCTCCTCTTCCATAACTGAAATTTTTTAATACCTGAAAGACATCGTTAAATATCACGAAGAAAAAAAGTCAAAATTTATAAACTCTATGAAAAAATAAATGATTTAAAATAAGTTTTAGTGGATGTTGAGGTTGATGCACTAGGAATGGTATATAAATGACATAAATTGATTAAAAAATCATAAAGAAAATAAATTATTGAAGTTGGTTTGGTTTTGAGAAAAATGAGATGAGTGTACCATGATTTTTTATGTTTATGGTTTATGCACTTAGCGAGGGATAAGTGTTTTTATTTTAATTTAAATGATTTTCGTACAAAACTATGGTGATCCTACTCTTATAGTGCTCACCCTATATTTTATAAACCCTATTTCTCCATCTCAATTCTTAATATAGTTAATATATAGGATTTTAGAACCACCTTTAAACATTGGTACCCCAAACTGATGAATTTGTTTCTGATATAAGGGTATATAGTTGATTCAAATATTAAGAAAACCCTTATCTCTCTGCAATGTTCAACATGAGGGAGACGGGTAATAATTGAGATAAAAGGATAATATGCAACAACCCATTTAATATATCTGACCCACTCTAAAAAGCATGTGTATCCTTAAAGAATAAACAAGAATCATACTCTGATTTACACTTGCTAAAAATGGGACTTATTCATATTCTAAATGCATCGTATGATATATCTATTAGTTTGGATGAATATTAACTCCACGGGAGGATCCCATGACTTTTCTATCACTTAGTTAGTCCAAAAAAACCCTATTAAAAGAAGTTTCAAGGATCATGTAACTGGGAAGAATATAGACTCTATCTGATCCACATATTGAGGATCCATGTTCCCTATATATTATTATGGGAATACCAACCCATACATAGTATTATTGGATGTATCCACATTCTAACATATTTTCACATCCAATAAAGGTTTATATGTATTGATAAATTACCTGAACAACATGCTTGATATCTGTTGTCTGGTATCCAATCTAAATGGGAGAAGAATTTGAATATCATTTCATGTAAAATATATAATATATAAGAAAATTTAATCATCAAAATATATGATGAAATATTACACATTATATAGTGCCTACACATCATGACCTGACTTTGGAAAAAGTGATATGTCATGTGCATGAATTTGGAAGAAGTAAACAATGTGTAATATTGTATACAGGGTGTGTAGAACTAAGAGGGGTACTTGGAATGTACCTTATTTTATCATGCAATGTAAACTTATGTACATTATTTTTACCTCTATAACACACAACATATAACTCCATATGGTTATTCAATGAGTACATCGAGAGGAACCAAAGTCATTTTCCACCCATGGTACATGCAGTTTTTGCCATGTACAACATGGTGTTTACATCGAAATGATCATTTGGGAGTGTACATCCTATTAATGATAAGATTTTAAATATAGGTACACAATGTGTGTTATAATATTTAACATCCAGTGATATTAAATACTCTATAAACCATATCAATTGCATCCTTTAATGTATACTTCATAACAGTTTCCCAACTAGACCATGTAGACTAGAATTTTCAACCAAATTTTTATCACAAACAAAATCTAATTGAATACCCCCAATATTACACTAATCATGATGAGACCTTTTAAATTTTTTTACATGGTTCTAAATTTTACAGCTTCTACCTGGAATAGGTACCTATTGTTTTCTTGGGATGGATGCTACTGGTTTTATTTTGTATTATCAACACATTGGATCCTTACACCAATAATCTATATTATGAGAGTAGAAGTCTTTAAATATTTGTATATCTCCATACTATCTACATATTGTACTTGAATTATCAAAAGGATCTTTATAAATATATTTTACGGATATACCCTTACATATTTGTTAAATTTCAATAAGTGGTTGATCATTCTCTTACTTTATATTTTTCCTTGCTTATTTTCCTAGTACTTTTGTCTATTCATTAAATTTCCTTTCGATACTTCCATTTCTAATCATCAGAGATATAGAAATAATTATTTATTTTATATTCATATCTAAACATCTCAAAAATACACTTTATCTTGAGGTATTTGTAATGCTTGACCCTAGGTACCCTACGTCGGTGCATAATTAAATAACATTGGCATGATCACAAGGGTTCAGATCCCGAAATACCGACTAGTTTAGTAGCCTTTTAATTACTAGATACATACATTAGTTTTACATTACATTATGAAATGAAAAAAAACATTATGTATCATTTAAACAAACTCATATCCCTTAGTTTATCTCTGCAAGTCAGTGATAATATACTTATTCAAATCCTAGGAAAAAGAAAACACAGAAAGGGGTGAGGTCAAATGATCAATAAGGATAACAATAGAGCGGAAAAGTTTATTAATAAACATAAACATTTAAGGGAATGTGTGATACTAAAACACAAGACTCTTAAATATAAACATTAGCATAATATGGAAAATATAAACCAAATAGTTCTATTTAATTATTCACATGGATATTCTACTAGTCGAATAATCAAATGTAATATCAATAACTAATTTCATAATGATGGAATTCATAGTTCCATATATCATAACCAAATAGTCTGGGCCTCATGCCAAGAATAAAAATAATAATTTTGTTAAGGCCTTATGCCAAGACACTAGTTTGTCTCATGATACCTACCGATGCATCGAGGAGCTATATTGGGCTCCACCCGTAACTTACAAAGTCAAATTCATTCCTCATATGAAATTGTTGAAACATAATCTAAACATTCGAATTAAAAATAGCATAAGAAATGTCAATATTATAACCACAAACCAAGAATGGTATAAAAATAGCACATCCACGGTTAAACATAACTCATTCAATACAATATGTAAGAGTTTATTATAATAAATCAACCTCAATCAAGAATTATGATGGATATTGTTAGAGATGAAAATAATCAGTAAAACTATTTCAAAGAAATATCCCCTTTTTCTTGAAAACATTTAAAAGTATCACTATTTATCAAGAATCTGTTAAAAATGGATTTTTAAATCAAAGTGTCCTATACAACTTTGAAACATTTAAAATTAATTTTAATTTTAAAATATTCATGTCCATATAAATAAATCATTAACACCATTTTTAAAAAATGGACATTAATGAGAAATCTTTAGAAGATTAAATATTTAAAACATTTAAAATTATATTTTAGTTAGAGTTCCTAACCAAATGAGACACGATTGAATAATGATAATTGATGTAATAAAAAAATTTATAATATCATGAGAATAAAGGGATTCATGATATACAATGTCAAAGTACAATATATACATTATATAAAAGTGAATTTGCGCATAATAAGAATGAAGTATAAATGGATTGTAAATTGAGAATAAATCCCTTGTAAAGACCATATCCTTAGGTTAAGGATAAATCGATGACCTAATTATGTGTGAGAAATATAAATACACTCAATATTATAGGATATTCAGGGTAAATGAATCAGAGGATATTCACACATTTTCTTGTAAAAACAACACCAATGACTTGGATGTTTAACTCAATGAATGGAAATTGAGTTAAGATTACCCTTATCAAGTTCATATAGATGACTTGAAAATTTTTAAATGGAGTGATTATATGTATCAAAAGTATATCCACAAAAAGGGGAGGGGAAATTACTACATAAGTAAATAAATAGTGAATTCACACATACTCTGGGGGTAAAATAATCAATGAAGATTGCTTAAAACCCAATGAGTGGAAATTGAAATTAGAAATTCCCTTACTGATTTGGTAACATAAAAAAACCCAAGAAATATGGATCATACAATGAAGATTTAAATATCAATAAATTAAAGTATATTACACAAATAATACAATCATTGGAAGTACATACACCACACAAAAGGAAATAGTGTAAAATATAACATGAATCTCATAGGAATAAAACTGAGATTAAAACCCCTTACCTTGTAATCGTCCTTAGTCGAGGGTAAGTTAACCTTTTATATAATATTAAAATCATTTTTATTAAATTATAAAAGAACCACATACATAAAAATGATATCATATATGATCTTTTAATATCTCTTTGTTAATAATATTTCAGTAGTATCATTTTTTCGGGTCTTAACTGATTCATTTTCCATTATATGTTTTGTTGCGTATGTCATGTTAGTTATGGATAGGATGAATTTTATTCATATAAATAATGATATTAAGTTCTTAATCATTTTTTTAATCATAAAATAATTATTATTCTTGAATGGTTACGATGGGGAATGAATCTCATCGCGTTCGTGGAGATGGTTATCCGTACGTATGCACGAGTGAAAATATCATTCTATTGATGGTGAAATAGTATGTAATTGGATGGTATATTACACATACAGAATCATTAAAATGTTATATTTACTTTTTAAATCAGTTATACTTCCTTATTATACCCATCCAATTAATGAAGTGTTGAATAACAAACTACACCATGAAGTGGACACGGTAAGTCGTACATACAAATGTATGGTGACTTTGTCATTCATAGGATGGATAGAATAATGAGTATTTTTGTACAATATTTATAATAACATCATAGTATGTAGAATGTTCTATAGTTATTATTTTGTTATGGAAACAACAATGAAATAGGAAGTGGAAAAAGAAATGAAATTTGAAAGATGTGGTAAAATTATTACCTCTTCTTCGGGTGCTTCCTTTTGATATGATCAAAAGAGATCTTTAGGTTGGCTTTATGATCAAAGTGAGGCATCCATTTTTAAGTGAGGGTATTATGGAGGATATTTTAGATGGTTTTGGCTGATAAAAAAGTCTTTGGATGTGTGAATTTGAGAGAAGGGGAAGAACCCTTTTATAAAAGAGGTGATGGTCAGTTTAGGGAAAGCTTGAATTATTATTTTATTATAAAATAATTTTTAATTTCTAATGGTTCCAAATGGATTTATTTAGAGTATAGGGTAGTAATGGGTAAATATATTCTCATACAATAGGTTTCAGTCGTGTTTTGGTCATTATATTAACCTTATCTTTTAGATTTAACACTTAGTTAAATAGTGTAACGTTTACAATGTCATCTTGTTTTTATATAAAATCATTAATAAACATACTATAAAATTCCAAGATAACCCTAAGTGGATCATTAATGAAATATCTATATTTATATAATTCCATTGGAAGATCCTTATATTTTTATGAATATTACATCATTTAATAATATAGTATTAGTTTTAAAAACTCATTTATGTTAATTTTGACACTATTTAGTATTTGGTTTTTTTGAAAGTCAACAGAACTTGATTACATAGAAAAAAAATACATTAATGCGACCCCAAAATTTCATATCTACCTAGAAATTTTTTTTAATTCATCATAACTTTCAATTTACATTTATTTTAATATTTATAACATCAATTAGTTTAGTCTTTCATTAATAAGGTAATTACCGCATCATCATTATGTCATAAATAAATCTAATTATTTAATATCTAAAAATTATAAATAAAATACCATTTTGTAGTAAATACTTTTATATTTATAATTAATATTTATAGTCAAATTTATCTCATGTATACCCCTATAATAAAAATGGTTTAGTTGTTAAACATTGAATTTAACACTTTTAACTCTTCTTTAAATAAAGTAATAATAAATGTCCTAATCTAATCCAAGTGGATTGAAAGGATCATATTTTATTCAAAATGATGATTTTGGTCGATATAATCTCATCTAATAGAATTAGGAAATTTTTTTGGGTAATTATAATATTATTTTAACCTTTAATTACCATATTTATTTTTAACCGTGATAAATAATATTCAAATGTTACTATTCACAATGAAATATTTTCATCCTATTGAACCAAATTTTACTTACTGATTTCAATTGTGACTCTTGGAATTTTTAAAATCAATTCAAAGAAGCGGTAAAATTATGTTTTATGAAAATTTGCAATTGTGCATAGAAGGTGAGTCAAAGACGGTAAAAAGTTCAATAAAATTTTATATGTCTAATATTATTATAAAATTATTTCAATGAATTACATTGTACTAATATAGGTTTTATGTATCTATTTTTACTTTATGATAAATTTAAAATTAAAATTATTATTTAAATAAAAAGTCGGCTTCAAACAATAACACAGTTTTTTCACTTTTCATCAAAAAATTGAACGTTTTTAGAAAAATGCCATAAATTCACCCAAAGATAATTTTGATGTTAAAATTAAAAAATAATATCTATTTTAACAAATTTGAATCATATAAATTTTATTAATTAATTTTAAAAAAATATTCCTGTTGTCAAAACCAGAAAGTGAGTTTTTGAGAAGTAAAAACTAACAAAAGATTGATTTGTGTCCATGGCCAATTTAAATGTAAAATTACACCCAATGACCAAAATTGGATTAAATGATAAAAATATAATCTAATTATACTTCAAAACATTAAAATCTATAATTTAAAACTATAAATCATTTTTATTAAAAAAGTTTTTTAATTAAAATTTAGTATTTTTCACTATTTATCAAAATATAAAATTTTCAAAAAAGAACCAAAAATTTATCCAAACAAAATTCTTATGACATGATTTTAAAGAATAAGTTTATTTAGTAAAATTGAATATATAAAATTTTGCAATATTGGATTTAAAAAGGGTTCTCCATTAAAAGATGGTAAAATTGCAAATTTTTTAAAAATAATTCTTTTATCTGAAAAATTGAATTTTTTCTTATATTATGTCAAAGAAACACATAATATGGATGTAAAAATTATATAGAGTTTAAAAAATTCAAAATACATGAAATACTATTATTAAATATTTTTTGAACTGCTAGTATGGTAAGTCATGGTGCACTCGAACTTGGTGTTGCGTGTAGCGCAAGCTACAGAATTACTTTAAAGAAAATAACTTACTAAGAAATATTGGAGTGCTATATTATTCGCCCATTTTGGAAATTTATTCCTCACAATTTTTAAAATTGGGCTTGGGATCTTCATTGAATGTCCCACATCGGAAAAAGAGTAAATAAAATTATCACTTTAAAAGAAAGAAGTAGAAGTACAATGGTCACCCGAGATAACCCATACAAGGATTCCATGTTGGAAAACATGGATATGGAAGATTATCTAAGTGTCAAGTTCTGTTGGAGAGTGATATAAAACATGATCAAAAGAAATCTAACAACAAGAAAACCACAAACTTATGATGGGTTAAATAGTCATTAGTTTCCTAGTAGGAAAAGTGAACGGACAACTTTTTTTTAATTTCCATTTCATAAAGTTGAGGAATTTATTTATGAGGTTGGATAAGAAAATAATGAGATATACTAATGATTTAAGTATAGTTTCATCCTTTAATAAATTTATACCACTAAATCATCTTTTCTTTAAACGGTGAGTATTGAAGATGACTTGATCACACCTGAAGCGCTAGAATCAACTTCTATAGAATCACAAAATGAAAAATGATGAACTATATATTTCCCTTGTCTTTAGAGATTAACAAAAACCAAATGGTTAGTACAATATCAGATGATCCTCAAAATGTATAATCCTTTATCGAAAGAAATAATAATCATAATTTCCAAAAGTAAATGAACAATACCCAAAAGTTAAATAAATAATATTCAATAAACTATTGTTTTTAAAATCCATCTTTATAATCCAAACTAAGATTGAAACCCAAAACTCGGAAGAATTTAATCACATAGTCTTTCATAGTAAATCTTAACATTTTTCACTAAATAACATCAACTACACTTAAATTCTCACACTATAGTGTAATTACCCAAATCACATATTCTCTATAATAGGTTAATCAATTTCATTAATAACATAAATCTATATAAAAAATATATTATTACAAAATAAAAATCCACCATTACTACTCAAATGAAATCCCATAGTATTCTATTTTTTAGGCATATAGAGTTCCCAACAGCTCGATCATCTTCCAAAATAACATTTATCACTTAATCAACAAATCATTTTCCTATACTAAGGATATACATTTGATAAAACATTAGATCCCAAATCAACTTATTATTGATCAATAAAATCATTTAACTGAAATTAATTAGTCAAGTTAACCAGATACTTCACGTTGTCAAGTGGTAGGCGATATATCTCAGTCACACATTGGTTGTGCATTAGATTCTTGTATATTTGTCTGATGTTACGGGTTGTCACATGGTCTGAGTGTTTTTCTTTTTTCACAAACTATATTTTATACCATTTCCAAAATGAGATAAATTCCTCAAAATAACCTTAATATAATTTAACCACAAATGTAATCTTATACTTCTCATTTTCATCCCAAAAATGAATAACCTGTAATTTCCTCAAATTCAAGGATCATATAAACCCAAATTGTTATTTAAAACTATATCCACAATGAAAAGATAATTCCTCCTCAAATAGAATTTTCACATTACAAACTATAGGGTTACACATAAAATAGAAAATTCTTCCATAGTAATCCCATCAACAAAGAGAATGAAAACTTTTAAACATCTATCCATCCATTTATTTCCACATAGGTTCTTCCTTGATCTAATGGTTATCCTATAGAATAATGCATTGAATCGAGTAATGCCCAGGTCCCCAACATTTATGAAAAATGTCTGTAAATGGATTCTTAGGATCTTTTTTATTTTCTTCCATAGTACTCTTCATTTTTTCAAGGAAATTATTTACTTTATTCTCCTATTTCCCACACATAAAGCATTTCTCTATTCCATTGAGACACTTTACTGAGTATATCCTTATTAATTTCCTACATAATTGAAATTTACCTATATTTTCTCAATGGTCTCCACTACTGGAGCTCTTATCATTCTCCTTCATTCTCTTCTTTGTTGAGTGTGGGAGTTGGTTAATTTATATGTTGTTGATCATATTTTTGGAAACCTACTTTGGCATGAACATTATATCATTTACACCTATCAATATTCCATTTATTTGATCATTTCCACAATCGTTTCTACTTTGTACATCATGTTCAATGTTACTATGACTTCCTTGGAATCCGGACATTGACAAAAACCAGAAATCATAGTGTGAGTAGAAATAGTCCAAAAATAATTTATAGAACACCATGACACCTTATTTTCAATCTAAAACAACTTAAGATTTACCAAGTTTATTTGTTCTCATTGTATATTAATATCCTTCAAATCGAGTTGAAAATAAAATGGGAATTATCCTAAGCATATCATGCGGGAGTGTCGTAACCTAGAATGCAGTAAGGCCTATTTTAATGCACCAGTTCCCATTCAAGTCTTGCTCAAAGTGGTGTTTTCAGGTTTTAACCCTAGATACATCTATGACAGAGCCACCTCTACCTGATCGTATCCAGACAGAGATGTATTGATTTTAAAATTCAAAAAATCTCTACATTACCAAAATTCTAGGAATTTCTTCTATACCAATCCTTAAAGTATATATTAGGGTAATGTTCTTTAATCATATATTTCCTAAATATAGTTTTCTAGGTTTTTACTAAACATCCTATGATACCAAATTTAATGACCTGACACTAGTTACCCAGAGTCAGTGCATTGTTAAATAACATTGGCATGATCACAAGGGATCAGATCCCGAAAGACCGATCAGTTTTGTAGCCTTGGAAGTACTATATACATACTATTGTTTTACATTACATTATGAAATGAAAAACATTAACATTGTTCCTCATTTGAGCACACTCATATCCCTTAGTTTATCCCTACAAGTCAGTCATAATATACTTTTTTGCATCCTAGGAAAAATAAAACAAATAAAGGGGTGAGCCCAAATCCTCTATAAGGACGCAGAAATTTCAAGGAAATTTTTTTCATAAATACAATGGAATTTTACATGTCCGTGACTTCTGACAACACTTGATTCTGAGGCCCGGTGTGCCCGGAATCAATTTATGAAGTCTAGCTCGGGTACGTTTAGTGAATGAACGAGCGAGTTTTTCTATCTTTTGAACTGGTGCTTGGAATTGAAATCCGAGGGCACCGGTGAACTCACAATGCTAGTAATCTCTTAAGGGGACCTTTACCCACTACAAGAAAACCGCCTATTAGCGGCGGTTTAAACCGCCGCTATATAGTTTGGCGGCGGTTTACCGAAACCGCTGCTAAACTTGGCGTCAGCAATCTATTAGCGGCGATTTTATGCATTTCGCGACGGTCAAAGAAAAGTGTCGTATTACCTCATTTCGCGGAGGTTTTTTGTAAATTTAGTGGCGGTTTTAAGGGGTATTTAATTGGTGGCGGCTATAATCGCCGCGAAATTCAGGCGTGCCAGGCGCCTGTTTAGAGGCGGTTAAAACCGCCGCTAAGCAGTCTGCCGAATATAGTTCGCGGTGGTTTAAACTGCCGCTAAATGTATAAGTGGTAAAACATTAGCAGCGGTTAAAACCGCCGCGAAATGCTGACCCGGAAAAAAAATAGAATTTCTGTTTATACTCCACCACTGCCCTGGAAAACAAACCAAACAACACATATAACATATATATAATAAGGAGAAAATTTATGCACCACCTACGCAATATTCATAAACACCCATTCATTTAATATTGATTAAAAAGTTGATCCAATTCAATAATAATACCTAAAGCATACAAAATACCTAAAATTATGGATTTAGAATGAAACACAAGATAACATCAATTGAAAGAAGAGATTGGGGGTCACATGGATTTATACTTATAGTTTACAGATGATCAAAATTGAAAATATTTGATTCCATAAAGGATTAAAGTGTATAGATCAAAATGTGCCAAATAAGAGAGGGGAGGGATCACTACTAGTCGTTTGTTCTATAAGGATGAGGAACGAGGATTAAATGGGTTGATGTTCAGTCAGAATAAGAACCTTTAAAACATTATTGTTATAAAATACTTTATATCGATGATTGAAATTATGGTTCCAGGAAATAAGGTCTCTGCAGTCTACCACATAAGAAGACATTTGAGAAATAGAGGGCATATTTAAAGAGAATAGATAATATATTAGAAGATATGTAACCATTAAGAGAGAATTAGTTGTGTTAATCAAACAAAATAAGTGCATAACATGGAAAACATTACGTGGACCACATGATCCATTCTAGGTCACGAAAATCACATAACCCATAAAACATCTTTTGATCACATGATTTTTCTTAATACATATAATCATGTTACCATGTGAAGGTCACATGAATCACATAAAGATTAGTAGATCATGAAAAAATCCTCAAGAGACAACTGAATCACATAAGATAGACTAATGGCCAAGGGTGTGCATCAAAGTTCTAATAAATTACCATTGATTAGTTCATGGATTGATTAAGTGAGATATTTAGACAAGGTGATCACACAAAGAGTTCAAGTGACATGATCCCATGATTAGGTCTCTTGTATGGTTCTTGTGATGAGTTCATGCAAAGTTGTCTTGCAAAACAAACGCACAAGAGATAGGGTTTTGAGAGCTATGGAGCTTCATGTCACCGGTCAAATGACCAGCCTCTCACCCCCTATTTATAGGGAACCTCAAGAAATATGAATGGACTTATAGAAGACAAAAAGATGTTTTGAATTCCAACCAGAGAAAACATAAGAGACTCATGAAGTCATTTCCTACCTCATAACTGAGACCTTGTTCCTTCGAACATCACTTTTGTGGGGGGGGCATTTTTTGAGGCTATCCAAATGAGCATTGTATATTTTAGGAACAAAGAAATACCCAAAGACTAGGTATTAATATATACCCAAAGGAAAGAAAATTATAGCATGTATACATATAGATTAATCACCTAGGTCACAAGGACCATGTGAACTTCAATGAGGCTCATGATCACATGACCCTAGGAACATCATGCAAAGGGGTTATGCAATTCATGTGATCTATTCCTGATCATGTGAAGCCCCATCAAATAGCCCAATTAATCATGTAAAACCCCTATGATTATTCTTTTTTATCATATTACATGTCATGTAACAATCTCCCAATATGTTCATAAAATAAAAGTTAGAAAAGAGGGAATCTTCATGGGAAGGGAGTTGCATTGGTTTTTCATGTGATGTGGTTACGTGCCTCATAAAAACTATTAATGATCATGAAAATCACCTCAGAAAACAATCTTGATCTAGTGATATCCATTCAACATGGATGTTTGGACATGCAACACCCTAATGAGTCAAATTCCCAATGCTGAATTTACAACAGAAACATCAAAGAGCCTATTACCATAGATCATCTAACCAATGAAACAAACACATCATTCCCTTTACCACCTGAGGTTATTGTGATCATTCAAGGTTAGCCACTGAAGCTCCTCCAAGACCAATGGTTTTTTAAAGGTTCCATACACGACAAATGTTATATATACAAACCAACCTTTCCCATATTTGTTCAACACATCAACAATACTACTCATGTTCTGATGATGCATCGTCACCCTCTCCACCTCCATCTCCTGATTCCACCTGTAAGAACATTATATTGAAAATTAAATATTGTTTCATATTTATAATTAAACTTAAAACCAATAAAAGTTTGAAAACTAAATGATTGTGATTTTTTTTGATTTACCTACTCACCACCACTCGGTGCACTACCACTGGGGGCATATCTGCTCATCTGCTGATATAAATTAGTCAACGCTTTCTGCATAGCGGATATCTGAGTCCCTTGGTCTAGAACTGTGGCTCTTAGAGAAGAAATCTCCCTCTGAGCATCTTCAGGTATGGGCTGAACATAACCAAGAGTAGATGTGGCTGGAATCCCTGATGGCCTGCTAAAGACCTCAGATGGTACGGGTCCCAAACTCATCCCGCGCACTCTACCAGGATGCTCCTTCCCAAGGACTTATGCAACCGTGTCATCCTGGGAGACTGAGTAGGACTGACCAGGACTGGCATCCCATAGTTCTTTAATTTTTACCTATAAATCAAATATCAATACATATTGACACAGTAAAAACTGATAATAAGTTATTATAATAAAAATTTGACTTCATACCCCAACTTCTTTGGTAGGATCATTAACAAAAGAGCCATCTGATTTTCTGTGAACATCCAACCACAGTTCAGTCCGGGAGGCTTCGTGCCCTAAATTCTATGACTTCATTAATCAAAGATAAATCAAAAATTCAATATATTAAATAGATAATATTGTATTTTAAATATTTAAACTATTTAAAATATTACCAATGACATTCGGCTTCTAGAAAAGATTTTTGAGCCCGCCGTGTGATGGATGACTTGCTTCGCCCTGTTTGATGCATTCTGTCATGATAGATCCTGAAATAAATAAAATGAAATTTAATAGTAATGTATCCAATGTCATCTCCTCTTCATATACATTTATTAATGTAAAATGAGGATAATATAATAATATATATTTCAATACCATCCACTTCTCATCACGATGTCTGTCAACAAAAACTTTCCACTGCTCTTTCGGTACCCCACTAGGTAGCTTGTCATACATTTGTTCCAAGGTCAACGAAGTATTGTTGACATCACACCACAATCTCCATTTGAAATATTTCCATTTTTTACCGAGATTTTTCAAAGTCCACTTCCGTGCTATCACATCAGCAACTGTGAAGTGGAAGAACATCTGTATACAGAAATTCATTTTGAACATATTAGTAACATGACATTCAATTAAACCATAATGTAATAAGATTACCTTTATTTGAGAATCGAAAACTTCATTTTTCCAGTTTGGAGGCATATGTCTCCAATCATCATATGAAATGGGAAGGGAAATGGGCTCCGCTTCCAACTGACCTATAATCTGGCCAAGTAACCCCGTAGCATCATCCGTAGGGACCCCATAAGAATCAAATGGCACGACTATCTTTTCAACATTCAAGTTCCAAACATCTGATCTTTTTAAGTGTTTCTCCATGGTTTTATTTTTGTCATATTCAATGAGCAATAAATTAGTATAAACAAAATGCATTAAATTTATTTAATTAAAATTTATACCTATGACTGTGACCCTCCAGTGTGTCCGGGTTTAACTAGAAGGGGTCTGTCGCCGCCCAACTGATGAGGCACCTGTAGGGGGAGTCGAAAACTCAGCCTCTAATGAGAGGCTCTCTGATGGTGTGAGAGATGGTGTAGGGGGAGATGGTGCGGGGGTGTAGGCAGCTGGTGCCTCAGATGTCGTGGTGAGTGACCCAGATGGATCGGCATCCGTCGCAGAACTAGAAGAAATAGTATACCACTTCCTCCTTGGCATTCCTGTCATTTAATCAAATAAAATTAAGTTCAGAATATATATTTCAAAAAAATTATGCAGAAAAAAAAATTAAAAATGATAATAGATGCCCAGTACTAACAAAAAATATATATATAACAATGATAATGAATGACTACAGAAATGAAACAAGTGGTTGTTGCATGAATGAATAATTGTACATACAATCATTTTCCCCTTCAATATTGTCGGTTTCCTGCTCCATTGCTTCATCCACTTCATTCATCCTTGCAAGACTAATATTTTCTATATCATGATGGGAAAATAATTCTGCTTCCTGTTGTTGATGACATTCAACATCAAAGGTCAAATCTTCCACTTCATCACCCACATCATACAAATCTCTTGGTATTACGTGAGTAACTACACTCCACCCTTCATCCACAACATCATTCACATAATATACCATTTTATCTTGCGATGCTAAGATATATGGATCATGCATTTCACGATCACCAACATCCATCAAGCGAGAGAAGTTCACAGAAGTAAATTACAATGAATCTCTTTTAACACCTCTGATAATATCAAACCATTTTCATTTGAATAAAACAACAGAAAAAATGTCCATGGTAGTTTAATTCAATAATATCATGCATCTTTCCATAGTATCCCACTTCATCAAATGTAAATATACCACTATTTTGTGTTTTCAAACTCACTTCTCGATCAACTGTACGAAATCTAAAGCCATTCACATTATAAGCGTCGAACTTTCTAACTTGCTTTATAAGACCTCTAGCAAGAAACTTCAAATCTTCTGACAAGTCTGCTCGAGTATCAGTATTCATGATCTGAAAAAAGAAATATAATTTAATAGATTTACAAATTAAATGTGTCAAACTAATATTCTTATTTATTGCAATATTTATGAACTTACACGTCGTGAAAACCATTCTACGAGCTCTTTATTCACGGCTTTCGTTATATCTTTATCATTTTGTTTTCGGCCTCTCATTCGTCTCTTTGTTTGTATCCTCAACTCTTCAATAAATGGATCTGCAATTTCACTATTCAGCAGCACATATCTATGTGCCTGTAATAATTCCAATTCTGTCAGAGTCACATTTGAGGTCCTCCCAACTGATCGGCCAATAGCAGGAAATATTTTTGATTTCTGATGCATTTGATATTGAGTTGATGTGTCATCAACACATCCAACTCGATTAAATCTTGTCTCAATATCATCTAAATACCTAGAACAAAAGGTAATACATTCCTCGTCCAAATAGCCTTCAGCAATAGAGCCTTCTGGTTGAGCTTTATTTCTCACGTATGATTTCAAATGCCCAAGATATCTATGAAATAAAATAATAATATTATGCATTTATTTAAATGTCAAAAATTGTTTACTTAACTGGAAAACATATAAATAAAATACCTCTCAATTGGATAATGGTGGCACCCTAGGGTAACATTATCAGATCTGGTGGCCTAAGTTTTTGAATCTTTGTGTATTCTTCTAGATCCTTTGGAAGATCTCATTATGGAGGCCATTCCTTGGTTAGTTGTGGTGTGGCGGATGTCTTTTCTTGAGGTATTTGGTGTTTTACATTTCCACCAACCCCTTCTTTTCTAATTTATATCAATATTAATGTTTTTATTATATTCTAGGGCCTTCATTTTCATCTTTGGGTTTTCATTTTTGGTGGATCCCATTACGGGAATGTGTGACTTGAGCTTTGAGGTAGGTGGTTCCATCTCTAGCCTATGAAAATTAGCCTAATTTCTCTTAATTTATAAGTTTATATATCAAATTGGAATGACTATTTTCATTTGTTTAAGAAGGGGTTTTTGAGAGAAATGTTTTTCCATGATTTTTGATAAATGAAAATGAAATGGGTACGTTAACATAAATATGGGTTAGTGTTCAACCACTGATTGTGATCATAAATGTAAGAATAAAATTATGTATTATTTTTTCTAACTTACCCATTTTTGGTAAATCTATTTTATTAGTTATGTAAATAGAGATAAATTTATAAAAAAAATCCCTATAATATCTATTTTGTTTTAATAAGATCATGATATCAAATTCCTGACTCAAATATTACCATAAATTCACTACCCTAATTTCCATTGGATCAACTGACACCCAATGATTCTATGCCAGATACAATATGAATTTGACTAATACTCATACAATGTGTAGGTCCAATTTCTCTTATATTTAAAGGGATCTATAGGAGTCTAACCCTGATGAGGGTATGGAGGCCGATATGGGGATAAAGCCTGATTAACTAGACTAGGTAGTAGTTCTTGAGGGGGTGGTGCTGACTCATTCTACAGTGGTTGATGTATAGCCTGAGGCTGAGTAAGATGTTGATTCCTTAGTGAGGCTATAAAGGCTGATCTACTGGTAAAAAATCTAGTAGACTAGGGGACTCAACCTATGAAACAATATCAATCTAGAACATAGAGTCTCTTTTCATAGGATACCTGAGTGAAAAAATTAACACCTTCTTAGCATGTTGGATGGATTTCTCCTGGCGATGAGTCCTATTAGAGAATTTTTTGAATCCACCTATAATGTTTGGAGTGATGGGGGAGGGAACCAGTTTAGCCTTACCATTCACCATGCACATCATCAGTAGATATTTGTGAGTTAATGACTTGTCATGTGAATTCATGAGGCCCTTCCACCTAGAGACAATGTCTATGACTCACTCATCTGGTTGTTGTTTTCAAATAAAGTAGTCAGATGTTCTGGAATTTCCCATGGTGGTGCTAAACTGAAAAATAAATTGATTATGATGGTCTTCCCAACAAGATACAGACCCAATGGATAACTAGATGTACCAGAAAAAAATTTCCCTTCTAATATCAGCACAAAACATAGTTCTTTGTGTCTTCCTACTATGATAGAGTTCACAACATAGGGCCAAACATTGAAATAAAATTGGCTAGGTGTTGTAGCAGATTACACATCCCATTAAAGGGGGGAATTGTTGGATTCTAAAATTCTATTGGTGCTGACATATCATAAACCGATGCATGTTATGACATTCCATCAAGTGGTATTTCCACTTATCACTTCTCCAGGGCCTCAAAGGATACGATGAGGTTGTCCATTGTGTCCTCTAGGAAAGGATTCCATTCTGGGCCAGGATAAATGACAACTAATGAATTTCTAATATCATCAACATGGTAGGTAGGATAAACCACCCATGAAGTGATAGGTATAACAACTGGGCGAATTCCATATGATAATACTGGGGGAATTACTATAGTCAGGTCTCGAGGAAGATTCTCATTCAATTTTGGTGGATTAGGCAATAAATAGTGTGATCACTTGTCATAGGCTCCAAAATTTACCGAATTGGGAGGAAATTGATTTTCCAGATTAAAGGGAATTATTTTCTTAATGAATTTTGGATTCCCCTAACTTTCTAGTTGATATAGGACAATATTATATCATATATCTCCATATTGTAGAAACTAATTAGCATGGAGCTCATTAATGGGAATCTTCTATTCGGAAAGTTGCTGAAACATAGAAGTCATACCAGGATCAACTATATTCTACATTGAACTATACGGGTCATAGGGATTAGCAGCCCTGGTCGGTCCTTTACCCTGGTTGGGGTCTTGGTGTAAGGGTAATTACTTAGAGGAATCTGAAAGGCCATGCATCTTTCTTTGATGGTGGGTGTCAACACTTGGGGTGTCCAGTAGATGTTGTGCTACTGCAAAGGGTGGGTCCTCTTACTCAGAATTTAATTTAGTTTATCACTCCCTAACTGTAACAATCTCATCTATATTCAAGGTGACTATGCACAGAGGCGCATTATTGACGTCATTGGGCAGATTTGGATATCATAGGATGGGATTGAAGTGGAGAGAAACATAATTCCCTAAGATGCAAATCTGTACTGGTGGGGACACTTCCTTAATAATTATATGGATTAGAAAAATGTTCTGAAGACATCATTGTAGATGGCACTGGTGGTATCTTGTTGATGTGGGTGGATACGACACGAGAAGCCCTTCTAAATAAACCATGTAACGTTAATGGAAAATGTCATCCCAATGCTCTTGGATATTATATAATTCAAAATAAGGTTCAAGAGGCAGAAATGTGTCTCCCAAATGGTTTGAAAAAAAACCCTATCATGATTGAGTGACCCCAGAATTATGATGTTGGAAGTAGTGATCATCCTTAATATATCAGAAAACTGATCAGTGTTTATAGTTTCATATCATATTCTCCACTCAGAAGTGCAGTTTAACTCTTCATTTCCACATTCTTATACTTTGGGTGGCTCAGGAAGTTGAAAAAATGGTTCTGTATACCATTGTGGTAGTGGACTATCTGGTGGGGATAATGTTTCATGAGATGATAGTCCACAACCTACTAGATTGTATCTCAAAGATGGTACATACTACTTCACCATTTTCTTATAGGACAGAGTATATTCCACATATTCATGTGAAAGGGAAGTGGCTTTCAGTTGAGAATCTTGTGAGTGATATCCACCAATCATACCCAAAAAATAATTTCAATAAAGCCATATATCATTTGTTTGAATATGATTTTACATCCAAAAATAATCCTAGTAGTCTTGGATATATAAATATTTCAATTATAATTTTGTTCTATGGGATTATACGGCTTTATAAAGACCCTTGATATATAATATTCCTTCAACAGTATGCAATGAAATTTTCCTTGACCATTTCAAATAAGGAATATTATTTTCATTTAAGTCCAAAAAGAATTTAGATAAAATATTTTGAATAAAATTTTGTTCTCTATTTGGATCATAGTTCATCAATGAAGATTAATGGAAACTATAGTTAACACATTGAGATTCAAGCTAATATTTCCCTCATATGAATGTTATAGAGTTTCTTATTTTGGTATTATTAATAAAATTTCATCAGTTATTTAATTGAAATTATTAATTCGAAATTATTCATCAATAAGAGGTATACTGAGATATGTGAGTGGATAATATATTATCTTTAAATCAATTATTCCTTCAATAGGAGTAACATGACTTTGAGAAACATTCATGGAATCTATGATGTTGATTTAAAATTCATTATCCCTTTTCCTGTATCTGAAATATAATTATAATCTAATTTTTTGAAATATTCAATATATATTTTATATTAAATGAAATTATGAACATATCACCATTGAATAAGAGATGTGATACTCAAGGATATTCAAAAATTCCTTTAAACCATTACATTCTACCTCCCTAGTTTATGAAATTTGGAATCCTATACATTTCAGTCATATAAATAATTAAAAAGTAATATGATAATAGGTATACCTATATAATTTTCCTATAAAATCCAATTGGGAACCATTCTAAAGACTAGGCAAGAAATTCTTAGCAAACAGTTTCAGTTGAATCTCAAAATGTTAAAAAACACCAATTTACATTCCAAGAACTTATAAAAAATGCTAAATATGGTTTTAAAAATCCCAAATCTGGTGAGAAACAAATGAAACATTTAACTAAAAAACCAGCATGTACAACTATAATCGGATAATACCATTTTCATAAAACAAGGCCTAAACCACCGATTTTTCAAACCCAATGAATTAACCAAATGGTGCACAATAATGATTAACACCTAGAAAAAAGTATAACAACAAGAAATAGATGAAAATAATATTATAAATCCAAGCACAATAGGACCAACATTATGTGTGCGATATTTCACAAAACAAAGTCAAATATCATAAAACATGATTAGACCAACGTTTTCGAATGAAATTAATTATATAAAAAGATTGAAATTAGATTATATAAATAAAATATGGTCATAAAAACACATATTTAATGATTTTTAAATTAAAAATGTCAATTTCATGGGAATCCTACCATAAATCTAGGGCGTGATAAAAAAGAAAAACCGTAGATCACACCGTAAGGGTTATAATTCCCCTATCCTACCAAAAATTATCATTAACAATAAAAAAACAAACTAATTGAAGGAAAAAAAAGAAGAATGAAAATGGGTTTACTGGGGAGAGTTGTGCTGCTTGATCGAGTAGGAGGTCGCGGGTCGCCGAAGGTCGCGGGTCGCCGGAGGTCGCGGGTCGCCGGAGGTCACGGGTCACCGGAGGTCGAGGGTCGAGGATTGCGGGTCGCCGGGGGGTTCGAGGAAGAAGGGAGGGTGTGAGGGTTTGGGGAATGATCGGGGTGGGGGAAGAAGGGTCGGGATTGTGAAAATTATTTTCGGTTTTAGCGGCGGTTTATTAAAAACCGCCGCGAAACCTTTTGGCGAAAACATTTAGCGGTGGTTTTGTGAACCGCCGCCACAAAACTGCCGCTAAACACGGTTTTTGTTGTAGTGACCGAAGTTGCATTTTTATGGGAGGAGAAATTAAATTGTGGTTAAAATAAGAAGTGAATAAAAAATTTGGGAACAATTTTCATTCTATATCTAAAGTGGTTAAACCCTACATGGGGGAGTTGGGGTGGGACCCACAAGCTCTTAACTACCCATGTGAGGATAAATATGAGGTGGGTCCCACATGAGCCCCAACCCTTCACATTATCTAAACCCCTTAAACCCCCCCATTAAACTCCTTTGTTTAATGTTGGAAACCCCTTGGAAATAATTGAGTAACTCTTCCTCTCCCCACTCTCCCACTTTAATTCTTCCCAACACACACTTAATTAATTAATTGAACCTCATAAATTAATTGAATTAAGTGTTTGAATTTTAAAATTTTTTAATCCATGGCATAATTTAATAAAATAAGGAGGAGCCTTATTTTATGTTTGGTTGGCTTGTTGTGTTGAGATTTTTGGGAGAGAGCTCTTGAGTTTTGAAGAACGCTTCATCTCCTTGGTTGAAGAACGCCAACACTCCGACGAAGAACTTCGACTCGGAAACCACAGATTATCCATCCTGTTCTTCCTCTACAAAAAGGGAGGAGACACCAATGCAGGAACTCTCCATTGACGTCACGCCCTGTTTTCTTCTCTCCGTGATATAAAGGGGAGACGTCACTTCCTCTTCGAATGCTTTTCGTCGACGTCTACCAATCCTCACCTCGCGACGCTTTCAACTGCGATTCCAATGTTGGTCATCTTTTATTGAGGTAGGGGTTAAGTTTAATTTTTAATGGATTAAAATTGTGATTTGGTTTTTCGTTGAGATTCTTGTTTACCTCGGCCTTATTCTGTCACTTTATGTGGAAGGCACGGGCCGAACGAACACGGCCCAACGACCCTCCGTTGATCTTGTTTATTTTATTTATAATTGGAAACCAAAGGAGGAGGAGGCACAACGTCGTCTATCCATGCCAGGAACATGACAAATTAAACCAGAGTCATTGCGCTGGTTGTGCGGGAGGAACCGCGGCCCGCTACATGGGCCGCATCGGCGGAGGAACCGGCCGGCGGGGTGGAGCTGGACCGCAGCGCCAGGAGGGCGCCGCGCTGGGAGACCGGCGGCCCGCCCATGTGGGTCGCATGCGTAGAAGACCGGCCGGTCTAGCCAGCCGTTTTGGGGAAGTGCGGTGATGCTTGGCTCTGCCGGTGCGGTCAACCGGGACGCCCCCCTTGGAACCCGCTTGTCCAACCGGCTGAGCCCGCCGGGCCGTGCCACTTCGGGCCGGGCCGAGCCCCTTCGCGCCGGGCCGTGCCACTCAGGCATGGTCGTGCCCCTCAGGCCCGGCAGCACAACTCACCGGGCCGGTCCGACCCCTTTCCGGGTTGGACCGACCAAAACCGAGCCAACCCGGCCAGTCAGCCCATCGGGCCTAATGGACCGGGCCTGTTAATCACTTAAACAGGAATAACTCAAAGACCGCACGTCCGATCGACGCGCCGTCTGTGGCACTAGGACCCTATTGAAGATATGTTTATTTTGCGATACTCTAAGTGAGTTTTTGAAAACTATGGATATCGACCAGGTATGGAATGAACGTATTTCAAACCGGGCCCCTCGAACGGAAAATCCATTATCTCTCAGACCGGGTGTCAGATTGACATGCCGTCTGTCGTTTTCAGTTCTTATTGACGAGATAAGACTTTGGGATACATCAAATCTGGACATTGTGACATTTGATGTATCGACCCTCTTGGCTCGTGGAGCATACCCTCCCAAAATCGAGCGTGATGTGTGCGGAAACCCTAGAGTTGGCTGTGACTACGACAACGATGACGACTGTTCTTGGATCCTACGTGGGTTCGGCAGCGAGGATGCCTGTACTTGGATCTTCCATGGGTTTTGTAAAATCCCAAGTAAGTAATGAATAGTATATATTTCTATCTATGTCCATTTATTAATTAGATAGTGTTTTAGAGGGTTAAAATGAGAATAAATCCAATCTTAAGCATGGAATATAGTAATATTTTTAAAAGATTGTTTTACTGCCTTTTGATGGAAACCCATTTTTAAATCAAAATTTTGACAATTTTATAATCTATATTTGTCAAAATAAACATATTCCTTATGATTGGGACATTGAAATTTACATTGGATAAATTTTTGTTATTTTTCTGACAATGTTCATTTTTAATGAATAGTGACAAATACGGCATTTTACATCAAAACTGTTTTTTCATCTAATTTAATTATATGGTTAGATTATATTTTTAATTGGTCTTAAATTGTAATCTGAATATATTTTTACAATGTAATCCAATGGTGGTCATTAGTATTAATTTCACTTTGGAATTGGGCATAAACAAGTGCCAAACATTTCATAGATATTGTTTCAAAAAACCTGCTATTTGTTTTGACAACCGGAATTATTTTTAAATTAATTATTGCAATTTATATGTTCGTAATTTGGTAAAATGGATTCCATATTTTTAATCAGAAGGTCCAAATTATTTAATTAATAATCTTTTGTTTTTGGACATTATGAATAGTAACGACGGTAATTATCTTTAATTATCTTGATTAATGAGTAATCGGGGAGTTAAGGATAGTAAAATAATATCATAATAACAAAAAATGACACCAACATGTGTCCTAATGATACTGGTTGTCTCATGGAAGACCATGGGATTCCTTGTGTCAAACTTGGGGACCCCATGGAATCACTTTTGTGTGAAAGTGACTTTTTATCTTTTTATTTTTAAAGAAAGTTAAATATAACAAAGAATGTATCACCTGAGTAAAACATTTTTAATTTTGTCTACATAAATTATATTTTGGACTATAAATTTTAATTGGAAATCTAAAAAGATTTCCTACATCATAGTATTTTTTTCATAATTTTTAGACATTATATAAATTAAATTATTTATCACATCATGATGATGCAGCGATTACCTCATTATTTAAAGATTTGAATAAAATAAAAATATAATGTAAAATATAATACCTACACTTATCAAAGACCTATTGGACGACTATATATATAACCCTTATCACCTTATCCTTGAAATATATAATTTTGGGACCTTTTGTATTCGAAAATCATTTTATAACAAAGTATCTTTTCTTAACTTTCCAAGAGTGCCCCTCCTCTCCTCTTATAAAAGGCCCCCACCTCTACCTCCTTACCCACACTTCCAAAGCCTTTGGCTCACCCAACCCCTGCCCATTTTGTCTCTCCACATCCCTCTTTAACTCCTAGAAGCCACACTTTGGGCTTAATTCTTCCCAAGGAAGCCTTTGAGCTCAAATCAAAAAGAGTTACCCGATTTAAAGGTAGTGACTTATCTTGTGTTCTTATGTTTTATTTTGATTTTCCATCCCCATAAACTCTTTTTATTCATTTATTTTGTAAAAAATACAGTATATTCAATATACTAGGATGTTTTTATAATAATCATTCAATCTACACTTACACACACCTACATCTAATGGTTAAAGAACATACTGTTTCTGTGGATGGCGAATTTCTGCCTCACGAAATGATGATTGTTCAATATTCTTATATCACCTTAAAAGGGGGCCATTAAGATGTCACTATATTTATATATAATATTTTTATGTTTTCCTTAAGCTTCTGTATTTTTCATTTATGGAATACCTTTATGGTTTCCATTATGGGTATACGCGATATCTTCATTTTAGGAAGTGCGGACGACCGCCCCCTCAAAGTGATTTGATTCGTTAATACCATATGTGGTACGTATAAAGGATAGATTTAATGATATTATATATGATACCATACTTTAATTATAATACTATTATGTATAATTATGTTTTAATCCCATTAAAGTATGAGATAAAAATGAAAGTAGCGTTCATGCATACGTACGGCTTACCGTCTCCATGAACGGTGCATTTCATTTCTTATCCCCAAATGTAATATACTATTATAAGTACATATATATAATGGAAATATATGATTTATGTTACATCTAAATGATGAATATAATTATAGAATTAAAATATACCTATCTATCATTTAGTTTTAATTCCATTAATATGACATAGAAATGAAAGTAGCATTCATGCGTACGTACGGCTTACCGTCTCCATGAACGGTGCATTTAATTTCTTACCTCTAAATTATTATGTAATATTATAAATGCATGTATATACTAGAAATATATGATATATATGGAATCTACATCATGAATATAATTTTTGAGATAATGGATATTTTACTACGTGAACAACTTGTAAATATAAGAAGTTCATTTTTGACTCAAGTACCAATGATCGTTAAAACGACCGTTATAAACTTAAATAACAACATAGTGTTCATGACATGGTAATAAATGATATAAAAGGAATTATGAACTTAAAAATGGTTCTTAAGAAAGTATAAATTAACTCATTTTTATTATTCAGTAGATTAAAGAACGATCAAGTCATGTCGGATACGAGGTAAGGGAACTTCTTAACCCAATTTCTGTTCTTTGGGTTAATCTCCTACTTTCAAATTATTTCATGATATTATTATGTCCTATCTTGTATTTGTATTTTTTTTATGTGTAATTATAGTGAATACACATAATAGATCAATTTTCTTTAAAAACAATGATCTTTGTAAGGGACATCGTCTCAATCTCCTTTCATTGAGGCATATTTTGTTTTATACACAACTTTCTTTTATATGGTGTATAAACCCCTTTGAATTTTACGTTTATCCAAAAGGAATCTTTTTTATACAAACCGTTTTACTAAACAACCAAAGGGAATGTTTTTGTTGTACGTATGCGGCGACAACGACTTCCCCAACGCCATGACCATTATTTGAGTTTCAGCTTCCTCTACAAGCCATACCTTTTTTTAAATGAAAAATAAATACCATGTTTTACTTTTCTTTTATTTTGGTATTGAAAATGGTTTTCATAATGATTTTATTATATCAATGTGTTGTGTTGATATCTTGTGATTGAAATGTGGAAATGTTATGTTTCCTTCATGCATGTTTTATGTGATATGATTATGTTGTGGTTCTTGGGAATTATTATGAAGACGGGTGGTTCCGTGATAAACTAAGGGCGGGTGAGCTCGATATGGCTCTCCAATGCATTGGGTAACGTGAATGAGTTAAATGTTAAAGTTTCTCCGAAGAGATTTAGGGAATATACTGTGATGGGTATTCCAAACGTAACCAAGAGGGTTACTCCCTACGTAAGAATGTTATGAATGCCTCAAGTTACCTTTATATCCTATGATTTCTATTATTTATTCTGGATTTGATGAGGTATGTTTTATGAGTAAATTATGATTTCATTGATTCTTATGTATACATGTACTCATGTTTCCTTTTAATATTTTTATATCCCTTACTGATATTTTTATGCTCATCCCAAGTTTTTGAAATGTTTTTCACAGGTCAAGGGAAAGGTACATGATGTGATGATAGTGTCAATGAAGTTTCAAGAAAGAATCCATGTTTTATTTTAAATATGTTTCCGCTGATGGGAAAAATGAGTACTATATTTTATGTAACCACTTTTTTTAAATGTGGTATGTAATGCATGTTTTATGATCTAATTCTCTAAAACTCTATACCTGAAAATATCCTCAAGGTTTTTTCTTGAAATATCTCAAGATTAAGTAATGTTTAAGGCTGAGGCATTATAGTTGGTATCAGAGGTCGGTTTAGATAACTTTAGGAGTTATAATTCTATTAAATGATTATCCAAAAATATTTTTTTATGGTCAAATTGAAATGATATAGAATTTGAAGATTACCATGTTGCTTAATCTAAGACATGTTTGTTCAGAATGGTTTTCCGCAGAGGAAACAGAGAAGCAGTACTAGGAAGGCATACAGAAGGAAATGACCTTTCGAATCAGCAAACAGAGATGGTCAGAATCAGAATTGAGCAGTTTACTGCACAGATGGCTCAGTTGAATCAGGTGATAAATTATGGTTGTGTTTTCATTGATGATATGTTGGTGTTTTCTAAAAGTAAAGAGGAGCATGAAAGACATTTAAGGGTTATTTTTAAAACCTTGAAAGAAAAGAAATTGAATGCGAAATTCGGAAAGAGTGATTTTTGGTTGCAAAAAATTTATTTCCTTGGTCACATTGTTTCTAAAGATGGGATAACTGTTGATCCTACAAAAAAAGGTTGTTGAAGAATGGACAAGACCCACAAATGTAACTGATATTTGTAGTTTCCTTGGTTTGGAAGGATATTACCGAAGGTTTTTTATAAAGTTTTCACGGTTATCTAGTCCAATGACTAAGCTAACTCGGAAGGGTGTTAAGTTTATCTGGACAAAAGAATGTGACGATTGTTTTCAGGAATTGAAAAGAAGATTGGTGAATGCTCCAGTTTTGGCACTAACTTCCAGGAATGGGGAGTTTGTTATCTATAGTGATGCTTCATTGAAAGGACTTGGTTGTGTCCTAAGGAAGAATGATCAGGTAATTGCTTATACTTCACGACAGTTGAAAACTCGTGAGGTAAATTATCCTACACATGATTTGGAATTAGCTGGTGTTGTTTTCGCTTTAAAAATTTAGAGGCATCATTTGTGTGGAGTAAAGTGTGAAATATATACCGATCACAAAAGTTTAAAGTATATATTCACTCATAAATAATTGAACATGAGATAGAAGATATGGCTAGAATTAATCAAGGATTACGATTGAACAATTCATTACCATCCGGGAAAAGCAAATAAAGTGGCTGATGCTTTGAGTCGAAAAAGTAATGCTTCATTAAAAATGTTGTGTTTGGAATGTGATCCTTTGGTTAAGGATTTGATGAAATTTGGAATAAAAGTTGTTGGTGCAGGATGTCCTTATGTTTTGTTTCATTTATCAGTGAAATCTTCTCTATCAGACAGAATCAAGCAAGCATAGAAGGAAGACAGTGAGTTGCAGAAAAAGGTAGAGCTGGTTCAGAAAGGTAAGTTGCCTGAATTCAACATTGATAATGATTGTGTTTTGATATTTGGGAAGAGATTGTGTGTGCCTTGTGATTCACAGTTGAAGATAGAGTTTTTATGTGAAGCTCATAGTTCTCCGTTTTCAGTTCATCCTAGCAGTACTAAGATGTACAGAGGTCTGCGGGAGTATTACTGGTGGGATGGAATGAAAAGAGATATTGCTGATTTTACTGTGAAGTGTTTTATATGTCAACAGGTTAAAGCATAGCGGAAGTTACCGAAAGGGATGCTTCAGCCTTTACTAGTGCCAAAGTGGAAATGGGAGAATATATCCATGGACATTGTTGTGGGATTACCGAATACATATCGAGGTAATAATGCAATTTGGGTTATTGTTGATTGCTTGACTAAATCTTCTCATTTCCTTGCTATACGAGATAATTTTTCCGTAGATCAACTTCCCCATTTGTATCTTAATGAGATATTCAGGTTACATGGAGTTCCTCTCTCCATTGCATCTGACCGTGATACCAGGTTCACTTCTAACTTTTGAAAAGGACTTCCGAATTCGTTGGGTACTGAATTAAATTTTAGTACAGATTTTCATCCTCAATCATATGGGAATTCAGAACAAAAAATTCAGACATTGGAGGATATGCTACGTGCTTGTTCGATGGATTATCAGGGAAGTTGGGACCAACATCTTTCTTTGGTTGAATTTTCATATAATAACAATTTTTATTCCAGTATACAAATGGAACCATTTGAGGCGTTATATGGGAAGCGGTGTCGAACTCCAGATTTCTGGGATGAAGTGGGTGAAAGGAAGCTGATGGGACCAGAATTGGTAGAAGAGATGGCAGAAAAAGTTCAGCTGATACAGAAACACATGAGAATAGCTCAAAGAAGGCAGAAGAGTTATGCGGACAACAGGAGGAAGGATCTCTCTTTTGAGGTAGGTGATCATGTTTTTCTCAAAGTATCACCATGGAAAAGTGTCATGCGATTTGGTAAGAAAGGAAAGCTGAGTCCAAGGTTCATTGGACCATATTAAATTCTTGAGATAGTTGGATCAGTTGCATACCGAGTGGATTTATCTCCGAGTTTATCTCAGGTACACTATGTTTTTCATGTTTCAATGTTAAAGAAGTACATGCCAGATCCATCTCGTGTTTTGAGTCTAGAGGTAGTTAAGCTGGAAGAGAACCTATCTTATGAGGAACAACTGGTCCAGATTCTTGACCACGGGGAGAAGGTGTTATGGAATAAGGTGAGTCATCAGGTAATGGTTTTTTGGAAAAACCACATGATTGAAGAGGAAACATGGGAATTTGAAAATGCAATGAGGGATAAATACCCCCACTTATTCGATAAGTAAATAAATTTCAGGGAAGGAATTTTCTAAAGGGGAGAAGTATGTAACATCCCAAGTAAGTAATTAATAATAGATATTTTTATCTATGTCCATTTATGAATTAGATAGTGTTTTAAGTCTTAAAATGAGAATAAATCCAATCTTAAGCATTGAATACACTAATATTTTTAAAAGATTGTTTTACTGCCTTTTGATGGAAAACAATTTTTGAATCAAAATTTTGACAATTTTATAATCTATATTTGTCAAAATAAACATATTCTTTATGATTGGAACATTGAAATTTACATTGGATAAATTTTTGGTATTTTTCTGACAATGTTCATTTTTTAATGAATAATGAAAAATACTGCATTTTACATCAAAACTGCTTCTTCATCTAATTTAATTATATGGTTAGATTATCTTTTTAATTGGTCTTAAAGTGTAATCTGAATATATTTTTACCATTTAATCCAATGGTGGTAATTAGGATTAATTTCACTTTGAAATTGGACATATACAAGTGCCAAAATTCTCATAGATATTGTTTCAAAAAAACCCCGCTATTTGTTTTGACAACGGGAATTTTTTTAAAAATAATTATTGCAATTTATATGTTCAGAATTTGGTAAAATGGATTCCATATTTGGAATCAAAAGGTCCAAATTATGTAATTAAGACTTTTTTGTTTTTGGACATTATGAATAGTAACGACGGTAATTATCTTCAATTATCTTGATTAATGAGTAATCGAGTAGTTAAGGATACTAAAATAATATCATAATAATAAAAAATGACAAAAACATTTGTCCTAATGCTACTGGTTGTCTCATGTCCGACCATGGGATTCCTTGTGCCAAATTTTGGGACCCCATTGAATCACTTTTGTGTGAAATTGACTTTTTATCTTTTTATTTTTAAAGAAAGTTAAATTTAACAAAGAATGTATCACCTGAGTAAAACATTTTTAATTTTGTCTAAATAAATGATATTTTGAACTATAATTATTCATTGGAAAGCTAAAACTATTTCCTACATCAAAGTATTTTTTCATAATTTTTAGACATTATATAAATTAAATTATTTATGACATCATGATGATGCAACGATTACCTCATTATTTAAATATTTAAATAAAATAAAGAGATAATGTAAAATCTAAGACCTACACTTGTAAAAGACCTATTGGATGAGTATATTTAGAACCCTTATCACCTTATCCTCTAAATTTATAATTTTGGGACCTTTTGTATCCGAGAATCATTTTATAACAAAGTATCTTTTCTTAACATTCCAAGAGTGCCCCTCCTCTCCTCTTATAAAAGGCCCCCACCTCTACCTCCTTACCCATACTTCCAAAGCCTTTGTCTTGGCCAAAACCTGCCCATTTTGTCTCTCCACATCCCTATATAACTCTTAGAAGCCTCACTTTGGGCATAATTCTTCCCAAGGAAGCCTTTGAGCTAAAATCAAAAAGAGTTACCCGATTTAAAGGTAGTGTCTTCTCTTGTGTTCTTATGTTTTATTTTGCTTCTCCAACCCCCTAAACTCTTTTTATTCATTTCTTTTGTAACAACTCCAGTATCTTCAATATACTAGGATGTTTTTATAAGAATCATTCGAGCTACCCTTACACACACCTACATCTAATGGTTAAAGAACATATTGTTTCTGTGGATGGCGAATTTCTGCCTCACGAAACGATGATTGTTCAATATTCCTCTAACACCTTAAAAGGTGTCCATTAATATGTCACTATGTTTATATATAATATGTTTAGGTTTTCCTTAAGCTTTTGTATTTTTCATTTATGGCATACCTTTATGGCTTCCATTATGGGTATACGCGATATCTTCATTTTAGGAAGTGCGGACTATCGCACCCTCAAAGTGATTTGATTCATTAATACCATATGTGGTACGTATAAAGGATAGATTTAATGATATTATATATAATACCATACTGTAATTATAATAATATTATGTATCATTATGTTTTAATCCCATTAAAGTATGAGATAGAAATGAATGTAGCGTTCATTCGTACGTACGGCTTACCGTCTCCATGAACGGTGCATTTCATTTCTTATCCCCAAATGTAATGTACTATTATAAGTACATATATATAATGGACATATATGATTTATGATACATCTAAATGATGAATATAATTCTGGAATTAAAATATACATATCCCTCATTTAGTTTTAATTCCATTAATATGACATAGAACTGAAAGTAGCGTTCATGCGTACGTACGGCTTACCGTCTCCATGAACGGTGCATTTCATTTCTTACCTCTAAATGATTATGTAATATTATAAATGCATGTATATACTGGATATATATGAAATATATTGAATCTACATCATGAATACCATTCTTGAGATAATGGATATTTGACTACGTGAACAACTTGTAAATATAAGAAGTTCATTTTTGACTCAAGTACCAATGATTGTTAAAACGACCGTTATAAACATAAATAATAACATAGTGTTCATGACATGGTAATAAATGATATAAAAGGAATAATGAACTTGAAAAAGGTTCTTATGAAAGTATAAATTAACTCAAGTTTATTATTCAGGAGATTAAAGAACGATCATGTCAAGTCGGATACGAGGTAAGGGAACTTCTTAACCCAATTTCCGTTCTTTGGGTTAATCTCCTACTTTCAAATTATGTCATGATATTATTATGTCCTATCTTGTATTTGTACTTTTTTTTGTGTAATTATAGTGAATACACATAATAGATCTATTTTATTTAAAAACAATGATCTTTATAAGGGACATCATCTCAATCTCCTTTCATTGAGGCATATTTTGTTTTATACACAACATTCTTTTATACGGTGTATAAACCCCTTTGACTTTTAAGTTTATCCAAAAGAAATCTATTTTATACAAAGCATTTTACTAAACAACAAAAAGGAATGTTTTTGTTGTACATATGCGGCGACAATGACTTCCCCACCGCCATGACCATTATTTGAGTTTCGTCTTCCTCTACAAGCCATAACTTTTTTTTAAATGAAAAATAAATACCATGTTTTACTTTTCTTTTATTTTGGTATTGAAGATAGTTTTCATAATATTTTTATTATATCAATGTGTTGTGTTGATATCTTGTGATTGAAATGTGTAAATGTTATGTTTCTTTTATGCATGTTTTATGTGATATGATTATGTTATGGTTCTTGGGCATTATTATGAAGACGGGTGGTTCCGTGATAAACTAAGGGCGGGTGATCCCGATATAGCTCTCTAATGCATTGGGTAACATGAATGAGTTAAACGTTAAGGTTTCTTCGAAGAGATCTAGGTAATATACTGTGGTGGTTATTCCAAACGTAACCAAGAGGGTTACTCCCTACGTAAGAATGTTATGAATGCCTCAAGTTACCTTTATGTCGTATGATTTCTATGATTTATTCATGATTTGATGAGGTTTGTTTTATGAGTAAAGTATGATTTCATTGATTCTTATGTATACATATACTCATTTTTCCATTAAATATTTTTATATCCTTTACTGAGCTTTTTATGCTCATCCCATGTTTTTGAAATGTTTTTCACAGGTCAAGGGAAAGGTACATGATGTGATGATAGTGTCAATTAAGTGTCAAGAAAGAATCCATGTTTTATTTTAAATATGTTTCCACTGATGGGAAAAATGAGTACTATATTTTATGTAACCACTTTGTTTAAATGTGGTATGTAATGCATGTTTTATGATCTAATTCTCTAAAACTCTAAACCTGAAAAGACCCTCAAGGTGTATTCTTGAAATATCTCAAGATTAAGTAATGTTTAAGGATGGGGCCTTATAGGTTCGGCAGTGATGACGACTGTACTTGGAACTGACGTGGGTTCGACAACGATGGTTACTGTACTTGGATCCTACGTGGTTTCGGTAGTGACGACTTTTGTACTTGGATCCTACGTGGGTTCGTTAAGGGAGATGATTTAGAGGCTACATATATCATCTCCACCCCTATTCGTGAGAATTATACCTATGTGAGATGAGTCTTGATCTTCAATCATTATCATCGATGTGATTGACTTATCTCCTGTGTGGACTGGATTGTGCTATCTTGTGCGGACTGTGTTGTGCTTGGGCTCAAGAGTGGGAGCAGAATTGTAATTGATGACTTAGGTATATGTATGTGCATATACCTAAGTAGAGTTGGTAGATACTTCATGTTTGTATCTTTCCTATGTGGTTTATCCTTTGGGATTCTGGGAGACCTTAGGGGGTCTCAGGGTCCCTACTGAGTATCGTGTACTCACCCCTACACGGGCTATGCCCGCACTACGTTGTGTTGGATGCAGATGACAGACATCACTGATCGAGGTGGAGTCTTATGGAGTGGGACGGTACCAGGAGGTGGACCACTTGGTGGGACGTACACGGAGCGGACAGCCAGACCCGAGGAGCTTAGGATACCATTTTTACCCACCCTTCATGTGGGATATCCGGAGGATGACTCTATGGTTGCTGGTTTACATTACTACAGCTGTTCTTTCTTTACTGTTGTAATGTACTTTCAGTTGGGTTTGTATTCTGGCCCATTTACTTTCGAGCACTTAATTTTGTACTCAGTATAATTAGAGTTTACATCAGCTTGCATACTCTGTTGTGTTTTTTTACTTATATAAAGGCAATGCCTTCCCTTTTATCGGTATTTTTCGCCTTTGGTGCTAGTCTCCAGCCCCTAGCCTATGGAAGGCGGCCTTGGGGTAGTCATGACATGGGCCCTGAGGAAGGGTCGTGACAAATTGGTATCAGAGGAGTCGGTTCTACCATAAAACATATAAATCTGATAATTTCTTCCTGTGAAGCAATAATGTTAAGGGTATTGAGTGTGGTTATCAGTCCAGGGAGTTCAGTGTTAGTGCGGCAGCCGACGTATCAATACACCAGGACCCTAACATCTGATTTCTGACTCAGTTCCTGAAGACATTGATTGCATGTGTGTTTCAAAAGTATTCTTTGTGATTACATTGTGTCAGCTCACCAAGTATACTGTACAAACTGTGGAGCACCTGTTACATTTCAGGATGGCCCCACGATGGCAGCCAGCTAGGGTTCCTAGTGATGTGTGGTATGGCAGCCCACCGAGCGACGAGGCCTCGGTGCAGGGCCCCATTACAACAAAGGGACCAGCGGTACCTCTACCCGCTGGGCCACCGATACCACCAGCCCCAGTAGGAGAGAGTGCACGCCGCCTGAGTGCACTACACGATTTTCAGTGATAGAGGTCACCAAGGTTCCACAGAGAGATGGACCCTCAGGCCGCCGAGGATTGGATGGAGGCTATCGTCTGAGTCTTCAGATTGGTAGGGACACCATCTGATCTTATGGTGATCCTTGCAGCGAGTATCCTGCACGCAATAGTAGGTAGATGGTGGAGCCCGATTCTCTAGGTGCACGATGATGCATCTCTTCTTTGGACGGACATAGAGAGCCTCTTTCACTTGGACTTTGTTACAGCCACCCTCAGTGTGGTGCACCTATAGAAGTTACTACAGCTGCGGCAGGGCAGCATGATAGTAGCCCAGTAATCGACGAGGTTTACCGACCTCTCACACTAATCTATAGACATGGTATGGTACTCATTCTTCTGGGCCCGGACCTTCGAGCAAGGAATAAGGCATGATATCAGGGCTTAGATGATCTCCCTCAACATTCCAACGCAAGAAGAAGTACTAGAGAGAGCCCATCTTGTGGAGAGATTCCTTGCGGAGCCTATGCCAGCAACGAGGCCCACCGTAGGGCGACACATAGTAGAGTCTTCTGCAGTCGGCAGTAGACAGATGTCGTAGAGGTCTAAGCAGACCAGCCCATCAGGAGGCCAACCTTAGGATACTAGTTCGGAGGTGTGGGGAAGACATAGCAGAGCCAGTCATACGAGAGGAAGTCAGTGGTATGCATGCAGAGGGTAGGGCCACATGGCTCGTGACTGCCCGACCCGCCATGCAGAGGAGTAGAAGACGGTTGAGAGACCACCCAGGAAGAGGTAGAGGTTCGACTGTGGTGGTCCACAGGGAGCTGGCAGACCAGGCAGAGGAGCTGGCCGAGAAGCAGGTGGTGGATGATGCTTCGAGGCTCTACCACCACCACCACCAGGAGGACCACCCCGACCACAGGGAGCTGGCAGACATGGGCATGCTTAGCTCTAGGCAGTCTAGGCCTACAATCACGGTGCACCTAAGATGATTCGACGTACTATCTGTGTCTACTCAACCCTTGCTGCAGTTCTTATAGACACAAGTGCGAGCCATTCTTTTATTGTCACTGACCTTGTTCGGAGCTCGGAGATTCTGACGGAGCCGTTAGCTCGATCCTTACAACTAGAGACTCTTACGAGAGAAGATTTGACGATTACGCACTGGTGCTGATAGTGTGAGCTTACTCGATGAGGCGATAGCTTCAGATGGGATCTTCTTATAATGGCGTCATGGCCTTACGACGTCATCTTGGGCATGGATTGGTTATCTACAGACCATGCTCAGATCAACTGTATTAGGTGAAAAGTGTGGTGTGTCAACATGGATGGGAACAGGTTCACCTTCATTGGCGAGAAGGGAGCCTTTGCAGCACAGGATGGACTTAAGCAGAGGAGAGGACAGCCGATCACACATCAGTTGGCTAGTCTCATTCTCGGAGTAGTTGATGAGCGGAGTCCGAGTTATCCTATTGCGGTGGATCAGTATGCGGACGTTTTCCCTGATGAAGTTCTAGGACTACCTCCTCCAAAGACGTAGACTTCTACATTGACCTATACCCTGGGAAAGCCTCGATATCTACTCCAGCATATCGAATGGCTCCCTCTGAGCTTCATGAGCTGCGGGTACAGCTGGAGGACTTGCAGCGCAAGGGATTCATTCGAACCAGTGTTTCACCCTGGGCTTCTCCGATTTTGTTCGCCAAGAAGGCAGACGGGAGCTTATGACTATGTGTCGACTACCATCGCTTGAATCATGTGAACATAAAGAACAAGTATCCACTCCCAAGGATTGACGACCTCTATGATCAGCTCAAGGTAGCATGATGGTTCTCGAATATAGACATGAGGTCAGGCTATCATCAGCGGAGAGTTCCAGACGAGGATGTGCAGAAGACGGCTTTCAGGTGTCAGTATGGCCACTATGAGTTCTTGGTTATGCCTTTCGGTGTAACCAATGCTCCAATAATGATAATTTGTCCCATGAACATGATCTTACAGCCTTTCCTCAATCGATTTGTCGTATTCTTCATTGATGACATATTGATTTACTCGACTACTGATGAGGAGCTACCTACCACTTGCGGGTTGTACTGGAAACACTCCAAGAGCACCATCTTTATGGTAAGCTCTCGATGTGTTTGTTATGAATTCGAGAGGTCCACTTCTTAAGGAACATAATCTCTAAGGTAGGAGTTGCGGTGGATCCTGCGAAGATCGAGGCAGTACTATCTTGGGATCCACCCAGGAGCGTGACAGAGGTGCGGAGTTTCCTAGGTCTGGCCGGGTACTATCGGAGATTTGTGCCAGACTTCTCCAGAGTTTCGGCAATACTTTAAGCTTTGACGAAGAAGGGGAAACCCTTCGTGTGGTCAAATAGATGTCAGCAGAGCTTCCATGATCTGAGACAGATATTGACCAGTGCACCCATCCTAAGGCTACCAAAAGAGGGCGTAGGGTACGTAGTTTACTGCGATGCGTTAGAGATCGGACTCGGGTGTGTCCTGATGCTGGAGCGGGCAGTGATCACCTATGGTTCACGATAGTTGAGGCAGCACGAGCAGAACTATGCTACCCATGACCTGGAGTTAGCAGTAGTGGTCTTCTCCTTGAAGATGTGGCGGCACTATCTGATGGGTGAGCGCTTTACAATCTACTCTGACCACCAGAGTCTCAGGTACATCTTCTCGCAGATGGACCTGAACCTGAGACAGCGGCGATGGCTCTAGTTCCTCTAGCACTATGACTTTGAGATATTCTATACTCCGGGGAAGGGGAACATTGTGGCTAATGATCTCAGCAGAAGGTCGGGCATATAACTACTTGGAGAGGCGACGAAGCAGTTAGCCACTTTACAGATATCCTTCGTGGATAGAGATGGGAAAACCTTCCTACAGTCCCTCACAGTCACTCCTCCAATACTTCAGTGGGTCAGAGAGGCACAGCGTGGGGATGTTGAATGTGAGACGCGACGTGCTCAGATTTCCACAGGGCAGGTACCTGATGGATTTCTTGAAGGAGCAAAGCACATCATTCTCTTTAGGGGATGTACCATGGTACTAGTTGCACTGCAAGAGGAGGTGCTAAGGGATTTTCACACTTCCCCACTAGCGGTACATCCAGGAGTGGAAATGATGTACCAGGACCTCAAACGACAGCACTGGAGGCCGGGTATGAAGAAGGCTGTAACAGAGTTCGTTTCACGATGCCTCACTTTCTAGCAAGTGAAGGCGGAGCACCAGGTACCAGCAGGCTTGGTACAACCCTTAGAGGTTCCGAACAAGAAGTGGGATGAGATATCTATGGATTTTGTGATGGGGCTTCCACGTACTTCCAGAGGAAATGAATCCATCTAGGTGATCGTTGACCGACTCACCAAGTTCGCCCACTTCCTACTTATTAGAGAGCAGGGATCAGTGGGGATCTTGGGATGGCTCTACATTAAAGAGATCTTATGGCTTCATGTTGTTCCATCTTCTATCGTCTCTGATCGAGATGCTCGCTTTACTTCCCAGATTTGGAAGGGGTTTCAGGAGGCATTTGGGACGCAGCTACGCCTGAGCACCACCTTTCATCCTTAGACAGATGGCTAGATGGAGAGGACCATTCAGACACTTGAGTACATGCTTCGTGCATGTGTCCTTGACTTTGGTCATAGCTGGGAGGATCCCCTACCCTTGGTGTATTTTGTGTACAATAACAGCTACGCCTCCACCATCAGGATGGCACCATATGAGGCATTGTACGACAGACCTTGCAGATCACCTCTGTGTTGGATAGACCCTATGGAGTCAACACTTGTAGGACCATAGATGGTCTAGGCTATGCAGATCATCCAGGAGTGGATGAGGACTGCACAGAGCAGACAGAAGTCCTATGCTAATAGGAGGCGGAGACCACTAGAGTTTGAGGATGGCGACCATGTTTTCTTATGGTTCTCACCTCTACGTGGATTACGGAGATTTGGTCGGGGCAGAAAGTTATCTACACGCGTCATTGGACCATTCCAGGTCCTCAGCATGGAAGGTGAGGTGGCTTACCACCTGGCCCTTCCACCTCAGTTGCACCGGGTGCATGACGTCTTCCACGTATCTCAGCAGAGGAGATACGTGCATGACCCGACCCACATCATTTTTCATGGGGAGATGGACATCGATGACGGAGCTACATTCACGATGGTCCCGGTGGAGATCGAGGATCGACAGGAGCGATTCCTACGTGGATGGTCGATTCCTCTTGTGCACATTCATTGGCAGCACGAGAACCTCCAGGAGAGCACATGGGAGGGAGAGGATCAGATGCGTGCTCATTACCCTCATTTGTTTCCCTAGTTTATGATGTAGCTTTACGGGGATGTAAAGTCCTGAGGTGGGAGTAATGTAAAGAACCGGAAATTTCAAGGAAATTTTTTTCCTAAATACTTTAGAATTTTATGATTCTGGGGATTCTGACAGCACTTGATTCTAAGGCCCGGTGTGCCCAAAATCAATTTCTGATGTTTAGCTCGGGTACGTTCAGTGAACGAATGAGCAGGTTTTTCTATCTTTTGAACCGGTGCTCAGAATTGAAATCTGAGAGCATCGTTGAACTCACAATGCCAATAATTTTTTAAGGGGACCTTTACCGATGTTGCATTTATAAGGGAGGAGAAATTAAATTGTGGTTAAAATAAGATGTTAATAAAAAATTGTGGAACAATTTTTATTCTATATCTAAAGTGGTTAAATCCTACATGGGGGAGTTGGGGTGGGACCCACAAGCTCATAACTACCCATGTGAGGAGGGGCCCACACGAGCCCCAACCCTTCACATTCTCTAAACCCATTAAACCCCCCATTAAACTTCTTTGTTTAATGTTGGAAACCCCTTGGAATTAATTGAGTAACTCTTCCTCTCCCCACTCTCCCACTTTAATTCTTTCCAACACACAATTAATTAATTGAACCTCATCCATTAATTGAATTAAGTGTTTTAATTTTTAAATTTTTGAATGCATGGCATGATTTAATAAAATAAGATGAAGCCTTATTTTATTTTTGGTTGGATTTTTGTGTTGTGATTTTGGGGATAGAGCTCTTGAGTTTCGAAGAACGCTTCATCTCCTTGTTTGAAGAACGCCAACACTCCGATGAAGAACTTCGACTCAGTGACCCCAGATTCTCCGTCCTCTTCTTCCTCCGTGAAAAGGGATGATACACCAACACAGGAACTTTCCATCGACGTCACGCCTTGTTTTATTCTCTCCGTGATAGAAAGGGGATACATCGCTGCCTCCTTAGACGCTTTTCGTCAACGTTTACGAATCCTCACCTCGCGACGCCGTCAACCGCGACGCCAACGTTCGTCATCTTTTGTTGAGGTAGGTGTTAAGTTAAATTTTTAATGGATTAAAATTGTGATTTGGTTTTTCATTGAGCATCTTGTTTACCTCACCCTTTTTCTATCAGTTTATGCGGAGGGTGCGAGCCGAATGAACATGGCCCGACGAACCTCTATTGATCTTTTTTATTTTATTTAGAATTGGAAACCAAAGGCGGAGGAGGCACGACGCCATCATTATGCGATTGGAAAACAACAAAGTAAACCAGCATCGCCACGCCGGTTGTGCGGGAGTAACCTAGGCCCGCTACACGGGCCGCTTCGGTGGAGGAACCGGCCGGCCCATCGGTCTGCCGGACGGAGGCGAACCACGGCCCCAGGAGGGTGCCGCGCTGAGGAACCAGCCGGCCCGGCGGAGCTGGACCGTGGCACCAGGAGGTCACCACATTAGGAGACCGGCGACCCGCCCATGTAGTCTGTGTGTGCAGAAGACCGGCCGGTCTAGCCGGCAGGTTTGGCGAAGGGCAGCGCCGCTTGGAACCACCGGTGCGGACAACCATGGGGGGCCGCCCTCCCCCCTAGAACCCGCTCGGCCTTCGGCTGAGCCAACCAGGCCGGGCCGGGGCGCGCCCCGCCAGGCCGGCCCGTGCCCCTCCGGCCAGGCCGCGCAACTCACTAGGCCGGTCTGACCCCTTTGTCCGGTCGGACCCGCCAAAACCGAGACGACCCGACCCGTCATCCCATTGGGCCTAACGGACCGAGCCTATTAATCACTTAAACGAGAATAACTCAAAGACCGCGCGTCTGATCGACGCGCCGTTTGTGGAAGTAGGACCCTATTGACAAGAAGGTTCTTTTACGGTACTATAAGTGAGTTTTGGATGACAATGGATATCGACTAGGTTAGAAACCATCGTATTTCTAACCAGGCCCCTGGAACGGAGAAGCCATTATCTCTCAGACCGGGCATCCGATTGACACACCGTCTGTCGCGTTGAGTTCATATTGACGAGACAGAACTTTGGGATACATCAACTCTGGACTTTTTGAGAGTTTATGTATCGAACTTATTGGATCGTGGATCAGACCCTCCTGGAATCGAGCGTGTTGTGTGCGAAAACCCTAGAGCTGGATGCGACTGCGATAAAGATGACGACTGTACTTGGATCCTATGTGGGTTCGGCATTGAGGAAGACTGTACTTGGATCCTCTGTGGGTTCGTCAGTGATGACAACTGTACTTGGATCCTACGTGGGTTCGACAGCGATGGTTACTGTACTTGGATCCTATGTGGGTTCGGCAGCGACGACTTCAGTACTTGGATCCTACGTGGATTCGGCAGGGGAGATGATTCAGGAGATACATCTATCACCTCCACCCCTCTTCATGAGTATTATACCTATGTGAGGTGAGTCTTGAACATCAATCATTATCAGCGATTTGATTGACTTCTCTCCTATGTGAACTAGATTGTGCTATCCTATGTGGACTGTGTAGTTCTTCGGCTCAAAAGTGGGAGCCGAATAGTAATTGATGAATTAGGTATATGTATGGGCATATACCTAAGTAGAGTTGGTAGATACTTCGTGTTTGTATCTTTCCTTTGTGGTTTATCCTTTGTGGATTCTGGGAGACCTTTGGGGGTCTCGCGGTCCCTACTAAGTATCATGTACTCACCCCTACAAGGGCTATGCCCGCACTACGTTGTGTTGGATGCAGACGAAGGACATCACTGATCGAGGTGGAGTCTTGTGGAGCGGGATGGTACCTGGTGGTGGACCACTTGGTGGGACATACACAGAGCGGACGGCCGAACTCGAGGAGTTGAGAAGACCATTTGTACCCACCCTTCAGGTGGGATATCTGGAGGACGACTCAGTGGTTTCTCGTTTACATTACTACAACTGTTCTTTCTTTACTATTGTACTATACTTTTAGTTGGGTTTTTATTCTGGCTCATTTACTTTGCAGCACATACTTTTGTACTCAGTATACATAGAGTTTACTTCAGCTTACATACTCTGTTGTTTTTTTAACTTATATAAATGCAATGCCTTCCATTTTATTGGAATTTTTCGTCTTTGGTGCTAGTCGCCAGCCCCTGGCCTATAGAAGGCAGGCTTGGGGTAGTCACGTCATGACCCCCGAGGACGGGTCGTGACATGCTCAGTATGGAAAACAATATAGCAGAAACATTAATAATTAAACATAAATATTTAAGGTAGTGTATAATACTAAAACTCAAGACCTTTAAACATAAACTTTAGCATAATAGGGAAAAGATAAATAAAATAGTTTCATTTACTTATTCACATTGATATTCTACTAGTCGAATAGTCACATGTAATATCAATAACTAATTTCATAATGATGGAATGCGTAATGCTGGACATCATAACCACAGAGTCAAGGCCTTGTTCTAGGAATAAAAATAATCATTTTGTCAAGGCCTTGTTCCAAGACAGCAGTTTGTCTCATGAGACCTACCGATGCATTGAGGAGCTATAGCGAGGTCCACCTGTCACTTTCTATGTCCAATTCATTCCTCATATTAAAATGGTTGAAACATAATCTAAACATTCTTATTAAAACTAACATACAAAATTTCAATATTTTAACCACAAACAATGTATGGTATAAAAATAGCACATCCACAGTAAAACATAACTCATTCAATATAATCTGGAAGATTGTATTATAATAAATGAACCTCAATCAAGAATAATGAAGGATGTTGACATAGTTGAAAATATTCAGTATATTTTTTTGAGAGAAATATACCCTTTTTCTTGAAAACATTTAAAAGTTTCACAATTTATACAGAAGTTGTTAAAAATAGATTTTTGAATCAAAGTGTCCCATACCAATTTGAATCTTTTAAAATGAATTTTAATTTTAAAACATTCATTTCCATATAAATAAATCCTTAACCTCATTTTTAAAACATGGACATTAATGAGAATGATTTAGAAGAATAAATATTTAAAAAAATTCAAATGATATTTTAGTTAGACTTCATAACCAAATGAGAGACGCTTTAATATAGATAATTGAGGTAATAAAAACATTATAATATCATGAGAATAAATGGATTCATGATATACTATGTCAATGTACAATACATACACCATATAAAAGTGAATTGGCGCATAACAACAAAGATGTACCAATGGAATGTAAATTGAGATGAAATCCATTGTAAAGACCATATCCATAGGTTAAGGATAAATAAATGACATAATTATGTGTGCGAAATATAAATCCACACAATATTATTTGATATTCAGTGTAAATGAATCAGAGGATATTCACATGTATTCCTATAAAAACAACACCAGTGACTTGGATGTTTAACTCAATGAATGAAAATTGAGTTAAGATTACTCTTAACAAGTTCATATCGATGGATTGAGACTTTATAAATGGAGTGATTATGTGTATCAAAAATATATATAGAAAAAGGGGAGTAGAAATTACTACATAAGTAAATATATAGTGATTTCACGCATATTCTAGGAGTAAAATAATCAATGAAGTTTTCACAAAACCCAATGAGTGGAAATTGAAATTTGAAATTCCCATAACGATTTAGTAACATACAAAACATAAAAACCATGAATGAAGGATCATTCAATGAAGATTTAAATACCCATAAATTAATGTATATTACCCAAATAATCAAATCATGGAAAGTACATACACCACACAAAAGGAAATAGTGGCAAATATAACATGAATATCATGGGAATAAAAGTGAGATAAAACCCCTTACCTTGTTATTTTCCATAGTCAAGGGTTTTTTAATCACCTATATAGTAGTTAAATCATTGTTATTAAAATATATAATAACCACACACATAAATTTTATATCATATATGATCTTCTAGTATTGCTTTGTTAATAATATTTCAGTAGTAGCATTGTTTCAGGCCTTAACTGATTCCTTTTCCTTTATATGTTTTGTTATGTATGTCATGTTGGTTATGGATATGATGTATTTGATTCATATCCAGAATTATATTAAGTTCTTAAAATTTATTTCTAATCATAAAATGAAAATTATTCTTGAACGGTTATGATAGGGAATGAATCTAATTGCGTTCATGGAGACGGTAATCCGTACGTATGCACAAGCGAATATATCATTCTATTAATGGTGAAATAGTACATAATTGGATGGTATATACATATAAAAAATCATTAAAATTTTATATTTATTGTTTACATCAATTATACATCATTATTATACTCATCCAAATACTGAAGTGTTGAATAACAAACTACACCATGACGTGGAGACGGTAATTCGTACGTACGCATGTATGTTGACTTTGTCGTTCATACAATGGATAGAATAATGAGTATTGTTGTACCATATTTTTAATAACATCACAGTAAGTAGAAGGTACTGGAGTTATTATTTTGGTATGGAAACAACAAAGAAAGAGGAAGTGGAAGAAGAAAAGAACTTTGAAAGAGGTGGTGAAATTATTACCTCTTCTTCAGGTGCTTCCTTTTTATTTGATAAAAAGGGCTCCTTATGTTGGTTTTTTGTTACATTTAATGCCTCTAGGTTGAAGTTAGGGTGGTTTAAAGGATATTTGAGAAGGTTTTGGCCGATCCAAAAGGCTTTGGTTGTGTGAATTTGAGAGAAGTGGGATTACCCTTTTATAAGAGAGGAGAGAGTCACTTAAGGAAAAGCATGAAATATTATTTTATTATAAAATAATTTATGGTTTTTTATGGATCGAAAAGGATTTATATTGAGGATAATGTGGTTATGGGTATAAATATTCTCAACCAATAGGTTTTAGATAAGTTTATGTCTCCATATTAACCTTATCTTTTAGATTTAACTCTTCCTTAAATGGTTTAACTTTTACAGTGTCTTCTTGTATTTTTATATTACATGGTTAATAAACCAACCATAAAAATCCAAGAAAACTCCATGTGGTTAATTAATGAAATATATATCTTTATATAATTTCTTTGTCCGAACCTTATTTTTTTATATTATATCATTTAATAATATAGTATTTGTTTTAAAAACTCATTTATTTCAATTTTGACACTATTTAGTATTTCGTTTTTGTGAAATTCAAAAAAACTTGATTACTTCGAATAAAATACATTAAATCAACCCTAAAATGACATATTAACCTAGAAAATTAGTGTAATGCATAAAAAGTTTTAATTTACTGTTATTTTAATATTTATAACATCAATTAGTTTAGTCTTTCATTCATAAGGTAATTTCTGCATCATCATTGTGTCATAAATAAATTTATTTATTAAATATTTAAAATTATAAATAAAATAAAATTATTTAGTAAATCCTTTTAAATTTCTAATGAAATTTTATAGTCAAATTTTTCTCATGTATAACCCTATATTAAAAATGGTTTAGTTATTAAACATTTAATTTAACACTTTTAACTCTTCTTTAAATAAAATAATAATAAATGTCCTAATCTAATCCAAGTGAATCAAAAGGATCATATTTTATTAAAAAGGTTGATTTTGGTCGAAATACACTTATCCAATAAAATTATGACATATGATAGGGTAATTATAATATCATTTTTACCTTTAATTACCCTATTTACTTTTATCCGCGATAAATAAAATTCAAATGTTACTATTTACCAAAAATTATTTTCATCCTATTGAACAATATTTTACTTAATTATGTCAATATTTTGTCTCATAATTTTGAAATTCAATTCCCAAATATGGTAAAATTATGTTTTATGCAAATTTGCAAATGTTCCTAAAAAGTTAGTAAAAGACGGTAAAAAGATCAATAAAATTTTATATATCTAATATTATTATAAAAAGTCTTCAATGAATTAAATTGGAATAATATAGTAATTATCTATCTATTTTGACTTTAAAATAAATTTAAATTAAAAATATTTATTTAAATAAATAGTCAGCTTTAAACAATAACACATGGTTTTTCACTATTCATCAAAAATTGAATGTTTTTAGAAATGTACCAAAAAGTCACCCAAAGCTAATATTAATATTCCAAATTCAAAAATGATTTCTATTTTACCAATTTCAGGACATATAAATTTTATTAATTAATTTAAAAAAATATTCCCGTTGTTAAAACCAGAATGCGGGTTTTTGATAAGTAAAAACTATCAAAAGATTTATTTGTGTCTATGTCCAATTTAAATGTAAAATTACTTCCAATGACCAAAATTGTATTAAATGATAAAAATATAATATAATTATACTTCAAATTCATTCAAATTTATAATTTAATACTAGAAATTATTTTGATTAAAAAGTTGTTTTCAATTAAAGTTTAGTATTTTCACTATTCATCAAAATATGAATGTTAACAGAAAAGCACCAAAAATTTATCCAAACTAAATTTTCATGTCCTATTTCTAAAGAAGAAGTTTATTTTGTAAAATTTAATATATAAACATGTCAAATATTGGATTTAAAAATGGTTCTCTCATAAAAGGTGGGAAAATTGCAAATTTTTGAAAAATGCTTATTTTATCTGAAAAATGATTTTGTTCTTATATTTTGTCTAAGAAACACATAATATGAATGATAAAATTATATATAGTATATAAAATTCAAAATTCAGTTAATAATATTTATAACTATTTCTTGAAAGGCTATTTTGGTAGGTCATGGTGCACTCAAACTTGGGGTTGCGTGTAGCCCAAGTTATTTAATTAATTTAAAGAAAATTATATGTTATGAAATATTGGGGTGTTACATTCTTCCCCCATTTTAGAAATTGAATCCTCGCAATTTTTAAAATTGTTCTTGGGAACTTCATTGAAAGTCCGACATGAGAAAAAGAGTTAATAAAACTATCACATTAAAAGAATGAAAGAGAAGTACAAAGTTCAAGTGAGATAACCCATACTAGGATTCCATGTAGGAATACATGATTATGGAAGATAATATAAGTGTAAAATTATGATGGAGATTGATAGATAAAATTATTAGGAGAAAGTTACCAATAAGAAAACCACATGCTTGTGATGGGTTAAACGATCATTAGTTTCCTAGTATGAAAAAGTAAACGGACAATTTTTTTTTGTTTTAAGTTCCATTTCATAAAGTTGGGGAATTTATTTATGATATTGACTAAGAAAATAAAGATATATGCTTACTTTTTAAGTAGATTTTAATCCTTTAATAAATTTCTACCACTAACTCATCTTTTCTCAAAATGATGTGTATTCAAGATGACATGGTCACACCTGAAGCGCTAGAATCACCTTATAGAGAATCACATAATTTAAAAAGGTTGAACTATATATTTCCATTTCCTTTAGATATTAACCAAAACAAAATATTTAGTAAAACATCAGATGATCCCCGAAATGGATAATCCTTTATAGAAAGAAATAATAATCTTAATTTTCCAAATTAAACAAAAATTACCCAAAGTTCAATAAAGACCATTCAATAAAAAATTGTCCTTAAATCCTTCTATAAATTCCAAACTAAGATTGAAACCCAACACTCAGAAGAATTTAATCACATTGTCTTTCATAGTAAGTCTTAACAATTATCTCCAAATAACATCAACTACTCTTAATGTCTCATACTATAGTTCCATTACGCAAATCACATATTATCTATTGTAGGATAATAATTTCCATTAATAACCTGAATCTCTAAAACAAAATAGATAATTACAAAATAAAAATCCTCCATTATTCCTTAAATTAAATCCCATAGTATTTTACTTTACATAGGCATATAGTGTTCCCAACAAAGCAGACGTCTTCCAAAATAACATTTATCACTTAATCACCAAATCATTTTCCTATACTAATGATATTCATTTGATAAAACGTATGATCCCAAATCAACTTATTAGTGATCAATATAATCATTTACCTAAAACTAATTACTCACAATAACCTAGGACTTCACGTAGTCTAGTGGTAGGTGATAAATCCATGTTGCACTTTGGTTGTGGGTTTGATTCTCGCAGCTTTGTCCAATGTGACGGGTTGTCACTTGGTCAGTGTGTTGTCCTTTTTCAAAAAATATATTTTATAACATTCCCAAAATGATATAAATTCCTCAAAATAACCATAATATAATTTAACCAAAAATGTTATCTTATACGTCGCATTTTCATCCCAAAAATTAATAACCTATAATTTCCTCAAATTCAAGGATCATATAAACCAAAATGGTTCTTTATAACTATATCCACGGAGAAAAGATAATTCTTTCTCAAAAATCATTTTCACATAACTAACTGCAGAGTTACACATACAATAGAAAATTCATCCAAAGTAATATCATCAACAAAGAGAATTAATACTTTTAAACATCTATCCATCCATTTATTTCCACATAGGTTCTTCCATGGCCAAATGGTTATCCTATAGAATAGCACATTGAATCAGGTAATTCCCAGTTTTCCTACAATTATGACAAATGACTGTAAATGTATTCTTAGGATCATTTTTATTTTCTTCCATAAACTCTTCATTTTTCCTCAGAAATTCATTACTTTACTTCCTTATTTACCACACGTAATGCGTTTATTTATTACATTGAGACACTTCCATGGGTGTCTCCTTCAACATTTCCTCCATTATAGAAATTGAGCTTTATTTTCTCCATGGTCTCCACTGCTGGAGATCTTATCATTATTGGCCTTTCTCTTCATTTTTGAGTTCGGGAGTTGGTTAATGTATATGTTGTTGATAATATTTTTTCAAACCCGATTCGGAATGAACTGGATATCTTTTATGCCTATCAAAATTCAATTTATTTTGTCATTTACATCATTGTTTAAATCTTGTACATCAAGTTCAATGTTACTATGAATTACTTGGAATCTTGCCATTGACTAAAACCAGAAATCATGGTGTGAGTAACAATAGTAATAAAATCATTTAGAGAATATCACGATACCTTATTTTCAATATAAAACACCATAGTATTATCCAAGGTTATTTATTATCATATTATATTATAATCCTTCAAATCAGTTTGTAAATAAAATGTGAATTATCCTAAGCATATCTCTTAGAAGTGTCATAACTAAGAGTGTAGCATGGCATGTTGTAACGTACCAGTTCCCGTTTGAGTCTATCTCAAAGCGGTGTTTTTGGGTTTTAACCCTAGATACATCTGCGCCTAAGCCACCTCTACCGGGTCATATCCAGACAGGGTTGTATTACTTGGAAAAATAAAAAAATCACTACATTACCAAAATTTTATGAAGTTCTTCAATACCAATCCTCAAATTATATCTTTGGGTAATGTTCTCTAATCGGAGTTTTTATAAATCTATTTTTCGTGGATTGTACTAAACTTTATCTGATACCAACTGTAACACCCCGACCCTAGTTACTCATAATCGGTGCATTATTACATAACATTTCCATGATCATAAGGGATCATTTTCCGAAAGACTGATCAGTTTAGTAGCCCAGGAAGTACTCGATACATACATTAGTTTGACATTACATATTGAAAAAACAACAACAACATAATGTCTCATTTGAACACACTCATATCCCTTAGTTTATCCCTGAGAGTTAGTAATAATATATTACTTTACATCCTAGGAAAAATAAAACATAGAAAGGGGTGAGCTCAGATTCTCAGTAAGGATAACAGTATAGAAGAAACTTTCTTAAAAAACATAAACATTTAAGGAAATGTTTAAGGCTAAAACATAAGACTTTTGAACTTAAACTTTAGAATAATATGGAAAAGACAAATCAAATAGTTCCATTTTCTTATTCACATGGATATTTTACTAGTTGAATAATCATAGGTAATATCAATAGCTAATTTCATAATGATGGAATGCATAATTCCAGACATCATAACCACATAGTAAAGGCCTCATATCAAGACTAAAAATAATACTTTTGTCAAGGCCTTGTGAAAAGACACTAGTTTGTCTCACGGGACTACCGATGTATCAAGGAGCTATAGCAGGCTCCCCCCATCACTTACTAAGTCCAATTCATTCCTCATATTAAATGGTTGATATATAATCTAAAAATTCTTATTAAAACTAGCATAAGAAATGTCAACATTTTAACTACAAACCATGAATGGTTTAAAATTTTCACATCCACAGTAAAACATAATTCATTCTATACAATATAGAATATTGTATTATAAAAAATCAACCTTAACCAATAATAATTAAGGATATTGACACAGATGAAAATAATCAGTAAAACTATTTGAGAGAAATATCCTCTTTTTCTTGAACACATTTAAAAGTCTCAATATTTATCAAGAATCTGTTAAAAATAGATTTTTAAATCAATGTGTCCCATACCACTTTGAAAAATTTAAAAGGAATATTAATTTTAAAACATTCATGTCCATATAAATAAATCCTTAATACCATTTTTAATACATGGACATTAATGAGAAATATTTATAAGAATAAATCTTTAAAACATTTAAAATGATATTTTAGTTAGAGTTCCTAAAAAATGAGAGACGCTAGAATAAAGATAATTGAGGTAATAAAAAATATTATAATACCATGAGAATAAAAGGATTCATGATATACTATTTCCAAGTACAATATATACACTATATAAAAGTGAATTGGTGCATAACAACAATGAAGTTTAAATGGAATGTAAGTTGAGATGAAATAAATTATAAAGACCGTATCCTTAGGTTAAGGATAAATAAATGACATAATTATGTATGAGAAATATATATACACTAAACATGATTGGATATTCAGTGTAAATAAATCAGAGGAAATTCAAACATATTCTTGTAAAAACAACACCAGTGACTTGGATGTTTAACTCAATGAATGGAAATTGAGTTAAGATTACTCGTATCAAGTTCATATCGGTGACTTGAGAATTTATAAATGGATATATTATGTGTATAAAAATTATATACACAAAATGGGGAGTTTAAATTACTATATAAGTAAATAAATAGCGATTTCACACATAATCATGGAGTAAAATAATCAATGAAGTTTGCGTAAAACCCAATGAGTGAAAATTGAAATTAAAAATTCCATTACCGATTTGGTAACATACAAAATATAAAACCCACGAAATAAGGATAATAAATGAAGATGTAAATACCCATAAATTTAATTATATTACCCAATGAATACAATCATGGGAAGTACATACACCACACAAAAGAAAATAGTGGCAAATATAGCATGAATCTCACGGGAATAAAAGTGAGATGAAAATCCCTTACCATGTGATTTTTTCCGTAGTAGAGGGTATGTAAACCTCCTATATAATAGTTAAATCATTCTTATTAAATTATACAATAACCACATACATAAATATGATATCATATATGATCCTCAAATATTGATTTTTTGATAATATTTCAGTAGTATCATTGTTTCTGGTATTAACTGATTAATTTTACATTATATGTTTTGTTACATAAGTCATGTTTGTTATTGATAAGATGTATTTGATTCATATACATAATTATATTGAGTTATTAAAAATTATTTTCAATCATAAAATGAAAATTATTCTTGAATGGTTACGATGAGGAATGAATCATATCGCGTTCGTGGAGACAGTAATGCATACGTATGTACGAGTTACAACATCATTCTATTCATGGTGAAATAGTTTGTAATTGGATGGTATATTAAATATAAATAATTTTGAAATGTTATATTTATTATTTAAATCAATTATACATCATTATTAAACCTTTCCAAATAATGAAGTGTTGAATAACAAACTACACCATGACGTGGAGATGGTAAGCCGTACGTATGCACGTATGGTGACTTTTATATTCATATGATGGATAGAATAATGGGTATTATTGTACAATATTTATAATAACATCTCAGTATGTATAAGTTACTGAAGTTATTATTTTGGTATGGAAACAACAAAGAAAGAGGAAGGGGAAGAAGAAACGAAATTTGAAAGAGGTGGTGAAATTATTATCTCTTCTTCAGGTGCTTCCTTTTGATTTTGATCAAAATGGCTCTTTAGGTTGGATTTCTGATCAATGTAAGGCCTCTAGGATGAAGTTAGGGTAGTTTTAAGGATATTTTATCATTTGTTGGCCGTTCCAAATGGCTTTGGAAGTGTGAATTTGAGAGAAGGGGAAGTACCCTTTTATAAGAGAGGTGAGGGCCACTTTAAGAAAATCTTGAAATATTGTTTTTTTATAAAATCATTTTCAGTTTATAATGGCTCAAAATAGATTAACATAGAGTATAGGGTGGGTAAGGGTCCAAAAAGTATCAACAAATAGGATTTAGACAAGTTTAGGTCACAATATTAATCCTATCTTTCAGATTTAACTCTTCGTTAAATAGTTTAACTTTTACAATGTATTCTTGTATTTTTATATTACATGGTTAATAAACATGCTATAAAATTTCAAGAGAACCCAAAGTGGTTAATTAATGAAAAATATATTCTTTTATAAGTCCTTTTTATGAATTTTTATTTTTAAGAATGTTATATCATTTAATAATACAGTATTTCTTTTAAAAACTCATTTATGTCAATTTTGACACAATTTAGTATTTTGTCTTTTTGAAAGTCAAAAAAAACTTTATTACATAAAAAAAACATTAAATCAACCCTAAAATTTAATATTACCCAATAAAATTATTGGAATTCATCAAAAGTTTAAATTTACATTTATTTTAGTATTTATAACATCAATTAGTTTAGTCTTTCATTAAAAAGTTAATCATCGCATCATCATTGTGTCATAAATAAATTTAATTATTTAATATATAAATAAAATAAATAAAATACCGTTATTTAGTAAATAATTTTATATTTAAAATTAACATCTTTAGGATAATTTATTTCACGTATAACCCTATATTAAAAATTGTTGAGTTATTAATCTTTGAATTTAACACTTTTAACTCTTCGTTAAATAAAATAATAATAAATGTTCTAATCTAATCCAAGTGGATCAAAAGGATAATATTTTATTAAAAAGGTTTATTTTTGTCTAAATACACCTATCCAATAGAATTAGAACATGTGTTAGGGTAATTATAATATCATTTTACCTTTAATTACCCTTTTTACTTTTAACCATGGTAAATAAAATTTAAAAGTTATTATTCACAAAACATTATTCTAATCCTATTGAACCACATTTTACTTACTAATTTAAACCGTGTCTCTCATATTTTTTATATTATGTTAACAGAAGTGATAAATTTATGTTTTATGCAAATTTGAAAATGTGCCTTGATGGTGAGTAAAAGATGGTTAAATGTTCAATAAAATTATAAATATATATTCTTATTATAAAATAATTTAAATGAATTACATTGGAAAAATTTAGGTATTATGTATATATTTTTACTTTAAAATATATTTTAATTAAAAATAATTATTAAAAAAAAGTCGACCTTAAACAATAACGCAGCGTTTTTCACTATTAATCAAAAATTGAAGGTTTTTAGAAAAATATCATAAATTCACCCAAAGATAATTATGATATTCCAAATTAAAAAATGATGTATTTCTTACCCAATTAAAAACATTGAAATTTTATTAATTAATTTTAAAAAATATTCCCATTGTCAAAACCAGATAGCATGTTTTTGAGAAGTAAAAACTTTTAAAAATTGATATGTGTCTATGTTCAATTTAAATGTAAAATTACATTCATTGAACAAAATTGGAGTAAATGATAAAAATATAATATAATTACACTTAAAAACCATTCAAATATATAATTTAACCCTATAAATTATTTTGATTAAAAAAGTTGTTTTCAATTAAAATTTAGTAATTTTCAATAATCATCAAAATATGAATGTTATCAGAAAATCACCAAAAATTTATCCAAACAAAATTTTTATGTCCCACTTTAATAGAAGAAGTTTATTAGGTCAAATTGAAAATATAAAATTGTTAAATATTTGATTTAATAAGGGTTCTCCATTAAAAGGCTGTAAAATTGCAAATTTTTTAAAAAATTCATCCTTTATCTATAAAATTGAATTTGTTCTTATATTATGTCTAAGAAACAAATAATAAAGATGTTAATATTCTATGGAGTATATAAAATTCAAAATTTAGTTAATAATATTCATAACTATTTTTTGAATAGCTAGTTTTGTAAGTCGTGGTGCACTCGAACTCCCTGTTGCGTGTAGCGCAAGCTATTGAATTACTTTAAATAAAATAACATAATATGAAATCATGGGGTGTTGAAGTATATTAGTTATTTTTTGAGGTAACCTATAATTTTCACCCATAATCTCTCCAACCCTTCCTTTTTAATAGCCTCACCTCCCATTATTCCTCACATGGGACCACTAAGAAATAGCTCTGGGGACCTTAAAAACACAATTTTTATTGTTTATTTCCAAGATATAGTTTCTCTTATAGTGACCATGATTCCCCCCTCTGGAATGTTCTTTCCAGTCTATAAGAGTTCCACATGCTCTATCGCTGGCCTGCTTATTTTCCAGTACACACTCCTTAACATGAAATAGAAATCACAGTATTATATAAGGCATGTGTATTTCTCAGTACATGCTACTTAGCCTTTGATTCAGTCACAAACATCTATTTTGTTTGGGTATTTATTTTTCTATAAGATCTGTTTTGGGTATGTATTTTGTAGGTCCTATTTTGGGTACATATTTTTTCACAAACTCCTATTATGTTTTGGATATGTATGATGTGGGGCCTATAATTATTTCACAACCCAAAATAGAAGGCATGGTATTATGTAGGGCCTCTTTTGGGTATGTATTTTTCGGTTGTTCTGGTTAAAGAATTATATTTCTTGATAAAAAAGAGTCCAAAACATCTAGAGATTGATGATGTATCTATTTGAGGTTTTCAATGGATTCTTGAGCATATGTGTTTCATCATTGAATATAAATTCAAACAAAAAAGAATAGGTGGAAGGAAAATTTTGATATTGGGTAGTCAAATACATTAAATTCACTATTGAAGAAACTCTTGAGGGAATGTTAATTATTATTTGAAGAAATTATCACTCAAAAAGAACAATGAGAAGTCTATTCATGCTTAGTCTATCAAGACACATTGCATATACATTGTGAGAACCCCTGAGGTGAGGTATTCCCAGAAGCTCTTGCATTCACTATTTTTTTTGCTGAAATTAATTATCTGCAACACATAACAATCTGAAAACGTGAAGGAGAGAGTAAAAAACTCTAAGGAAATCATGAGATGAACATCCTCAATATTAAAGAATCTGGAGGAGCCTCACTGACATCAATCCATTATTGCATTACATCATTGTTTCATGACTATGAACAGGTGCATGTAAGTGATTATCTATAGTGGAGTTGGGAATTTCATAATGGAGTAGAGTGGATCTGGGCATTATAGAGTAGAGTGTTTTTCTACATTACAACTCTACTGCAATTTAGTGGGATGGCGGATAAGGATGTTGTAGTGAGGTAGGGGTGGTCTATACCAATGTTTCCCTAACTGTTGGTGTAGAGTTGCGAACTACCCTATCCCAATGATTCAAGGTGAACCAATGTGATATCTATCTTTCTGAACCATTATACCGACGGTTCATAGAGAACCATTTGGATAACTATCTATCCCAACCCTTATAAAGATGGTCCTTATACCAATGGTTAAAGGTGAAATGTTGGGATACCTATCTATCCCAGCCCTTATACCAACAGTTCAATTGAACTGTTGGCATAGAAATATTCCAACAGTTTCAAACCATTAGGATAATGTTTACCCAGTGGTTTGAACTGATGGTTTACATTAATTCTAATTCTTTAAAACCACTGTATTAGAACTTTCCTAATGGTTTATATTGAACTATAGGGTAATTTAAATTCCAACCAGAATATTCCAACGGTTTTCAATGAACTGTTGGTATATGGAAACTCGAATGGCCTACATGCTAATAGTTTCGGAAACCACTGGGATATGCTGTCCCAATGGTTTTAGGACCATTCCCAATGGTTTCAAACCATTCAGATTGGTTAGAATTTTAGTAGTGTCTCTAGTAGAAATACTGGAATGTATTCATATTCTATTATACTTTAAAGAATTCTTTAATTTAAAACTTTTTCAAATGGATGTGAAGTGTGATTTCCTTAACAAATATGTCCAAGAAGAAGTTTTTTTGAGAACCTACTAGTTTGGAATATAAAAAACATCATGATTCTATTTTTGAACTTAGAAAAGAATTATATGAACTTAAGAAATCCCCTAGAGCCTGGTTTGATAGATTAACATGATTTTTATTACAAAATATTTTTGTTAAGGGAATCGCTAATCCAATTATTTTTTAAATAATGCTAAAAAATAAATTATGATTGTAAAAATATACGTTAATGATATTATATTCAGATAAAATCCACAATATTTAACACATTACTTTTTGAATCTTATGAAATCTGAGTTTGAAATGATTTTGATGGGTGAGTTAATGTTTATTCTTATTTTTTAAATTTCTAAAAAATTACAAGGTACTTATATATCTCAATATAAGTATATCAAAGATCGACCTAAAAATTATGGATAAGATAATACTAAAAGTAATCATAATCTAATAAATACCTCAAATACACATGATATTAATGATACTGGCCAGTCAGTTGATCAAATAATTTTCAAAGGTATGATGGGAAGTTTTCTATACTTAACAGCTTTTCACTAAGACGTAATCTTTTATGTTTTTCTATCTAAAAGGTATCATTTTAATAAAAATTAATTCTATAATGACCTTCCAATTCTCATTGGCTTGAGAGCTCAATGAGTCATTACTAGACCTTAAGACACATCCCCAAGATGCCGAAGGCAGGAAATAAATTCCAAATCATTTCAAATACAAGTTGGGGGATGATTTAACCTTTAGGAAAATATCCCATAAAAAACCAAGAATAACCAAACATTCACTATATGATTCATGAACAAATTAAAGACCAATAAACACTTCATTTATACCAAACTACATCAATTTACACAACAGCCGAAGACCAAAATAAGAATCAAAGTACACAGCAAATGAACAGCTCAATACTCTCAAAAGACAACACAACTCCATGCTCCACAAGCTCCAAGCTCCACAAAATCTCACAAGAATCACCACAAGCCTCTAGGAATAGGATGCCTTACCTTTACCTGTTTCTCAGAACATGAAATATGAAAAAGCACCAACGTGCCAAATTATGGGTGGGTATAAAACTCAGTAGGTTTTCCCCCAATGGCTTCCCTACTCACGCCACTAGGATAGAAGAGTTAGACACATTTATATAAAAAGAAAATTTATGTAAAACATTTTCTTAAAAACAATTTATAACTAAATATAAACAAGTTTCCAAAACCATTCATAACCAAAGGCATTACAAGAGCAATTGAAACCAATTTTCCAACAAGCTATTTTTCCAGAAAAATAACCAAACTAGCTTTTGAACCATTTCACAATATCCCTTTTTTGTAACACCCCGAGATTTTATGAAAAATATTCTTTTAATTTCATTGATTTCTTGTGTTGTACGTTACACCAAAATTATCTTGTGCTATACGCAACACTGTATTAGCTTATATTATACACAAACACTATTCTTGGCTTGCGTTACACGCAATCGCGACCTTCCTCGACAGCGTGTGTAGTACGCAATACCAGGTTTCACTAAACAACGATAAATTGTTATAATATAATTATGGACTAGCCGTTATGAATAGTATTAACAACATTTCTAATTTTATAATGTTATTATTCATCTTACACATTTTCTAATACATGGTTTGAGAATAAAATAAATTTTTCAAGTAAAATATGTATTTTTCAACAAATAAAGATTTGTCGCCTTTTGATGGCATATCCACATTAAATATAGTTTCTGACTTGTTTATAAGTTCAATTTGACAAAATAAAATTTTTCTTTGGGATCAGGATATGAAAATTTACTTTGGATAAAATTTTCATATTATTCTGATAACTTTCATCTTTTAATGAATAGTAAAAACAAGCTATATTTTAATTAAAAACAAATTTTTTCATCATAATAATTTATATGGTTAAATAATAATATTGAATAGTTTTAAAGTATTAATAGAATATTTTTTCACCATTTAATATAATGTATTTCATTAGAATTTATTTTACATTGAATTCATAAGTAAAATAATTTCAATCTTTTGCAATGTTTTACCTTTTAAAACTCGTTTTCTTGACAGTGGGATTAATTTTAAATTAATTCATGAAACTTATGTGATTTGACATTGGAAAAATTTATTCCATATTTGGAATCAGTAGGTCCAAATTATGTTAATAAGCTACTTTTTATTTTTAGGCTTTGAGAATAGTAAATACGGTAAATTTTATTTACCATAATTAAAGGTAAATTGGGTAATTAAGGGTAAATAAAATATTATAAAATTACGCTAACACTTGGATAAATATAATTGGATGATTATATTTTCTCTTAAATCATACTTGGATCTAAATTGAATCTAATGGAACCCACTTGTATTTGATTAAGACTTTTAGTTTATTGTATTTGAAGGAAAGTGAAATATGTCTCACTCAAACTTTAATAATTAAAGTATTTTTAATATAAAGTTTTATAGAATATAAATTCGGTTATAAATACTCATTTTAAATCTAAAATGTTTTTCTATATCATGGTAATTTATTTTTAATTTTTAAGAGTTATTTAATTACCTTATTATCTTATACATTAATGATGCAGAAATTATTTATTTAGTGAAAAATCAATAATGTAGTTTTCATTGAAATTTTAATACATATCAAAATGCCCAAAAATATGAAAAAAAATTATTTTCAGTGTATATATAAACCCTAATCATCCAATGGACGAATTGTTGACCATTTGTATCCTTATAAAGTCGATTATGACACTTATATTATTTTATTTTAAATGATTCTAAATTTGTCACCTTCATAATTTAATAAATATAACAATTTACATGTTGTTATTTTAAGATGATAAATTAGAGTAAAAGTATTATTATGAAATATATAAAATTTATCTTCATAATAGTATTTTATTTTCAATTTTTATGGAAAAAATAAGTATATTAAATAATTATACAAAAACGATGTAGTAATTATTTTATTAAGAGAAATATAAAATAAATGGTTTTAAAAATATTAAAATAAATATTATATGAACTATTTAATATGATCCACGATTTTTCTAGATATATAGGACATGTAATGAATCTATTAAAAATATTAGTTCAAACATATCTTCTGTGTGTATTTTATTTCAATTCAAATAAATGAACTGTCAAAATTGACACTATTGTTATTTTATAAAAATTACATAATATAAAATTGTTTAAAAATCACTAAATTTTTTAAAAATTATAAATTAAAATTTATATAGTCTAAAATGTCATATATTATACAATTTTGGACAATTAAAAACATATAATAAATTATTTATAACAATTTAAAAATTAGAATCTTATTACCACAAATAAAATTAAATAGTTTAAATAAGGATAAATCAAGTTGACAATGTTTAAAATAAATTCCCAACATGCCTAAATTTTATTGGTTGATGATATTAAAACCCTATATCATCTAATATTATTATTTGAGTCATTTTTTGAGGTTTTTAAGTTGGGTTGAATTTATTATAAATTAATATTTCTTAAGTTTCCAAAGGTGCCCATCTCCTCCCTTATAAAAAGGGCACCCCTTCCAACTTCTCTTCACACCCATTTGAGCCTTGAAGCATGTCCAAACCCTGAAAATTACTCTTATAAACCTATCTAGTTATATCATAGATATTATGGTCTTCTCAAACAACCAACCCTAGTTCCCTAAGAAGAAGTTTAAAGGAGGTGCGTCGAAGAAGAGGTAATCTCTTCTACCGATTCTTTCTAGTTTCTTTATTCTTCAACTTCTTCTTTTTTAGTTGTTTTATTATAAAGTAATAACATATAAATCACTAATATATTTATATGTTATTATAAATATTAAACAACCACATTTCACCTTCTATCCATCCTACAGAAAATGAAATCACTGTGCGTGCGTACGTACAGAATACCATCACCACGTTGTGGTGTAATCTGTTTTTCCACCACCACCTTACTTGGATAGGTATAATGGTTTAAAGAATAAATATATATGGTTATTATAACATAATAATAATTTTTAGATATTATATCATCCACTCCAATTCTATTAAATAATTATGGGAACGATATCATCGCTTGTGCGTACGTACGGACTACCGTCTCCATGAACGCGATGAGATTCATTTTCCATGATTAACCATTCAAGAATAATTATAAAGTATACGTATAATAAATAATCATGAAATATATTACATAATAATTATACTGTATTTATGTACATATATGTTTCATTTACTTAATTCCTTTCAATTCAATAAGGAAACAAAAACAGCGTTCATGCGTACGTACGACCTACCGTCTCCACGAACAGTGTATTTCATTCCATTTATCGATTTATCATATATATATTTATATTCTGAATATATATTATATAAAAATAATGTTTTACATTCTATAATTGTGTAAATCAGGATATAAGTAATAATATCAATAACAACAAGTCGAAACACGTATGATAAATGAAAATATTTTACCCAAAACGGTGCTTTAACTTGGAATTTACAAAAGAACGGGTAATATAAAGTCATAAGTGAACCATATATGATATCATAACAATGAATATGATTCTGTAATAAGTCAATGAAATTATTTAAATCATTATACATGAGGTTCAGATACATACTAAGCATATCAGACCTAAGGTAAGGGATAACTTTTCCAATCTCGTTTTTATCTGAGATTGTTTATTCATAAGTATTTACTGGGGTTAGATTTATCATCCATGCCCCTATTTTCTAAAAATGGTTTCATGTATTTTAAAGTCCTTTTTACCCATTTTTTACTTTTACTACATGGTATGTAAGGAATCATTCTTTTGTTTAGCATACGAGGTACTTTTTGACTTTTCCGGCAAAAGTATGAGAAGAATGTTTTTCAACTTATACAGCATGAATGGATTTCTATGTTTTCATAAAGACTTATTTCAATAAATTTTCCTCTACAAAATTTCATGACTATTTTCAAAAAAATCCTTTTCTTTTAAAATTTCATGGCATTTTGTGAAAAGAAAATGATTTTGAAGAAGAAAGGATATTTTCCTCAAGAATTCATTTCAAGTGTTTTGTCAAAACTATTTTCCATCTAAGATGACATAATTTAGAATGATTATGTTTCAAGTATAATGTATCTATGATTTACATGGTTTTACTTTTTTTATTATTTAAATATATCCATTTTTTATATATGTATTATGTTATGATGGGATAATGTTTATGAAACCCATTTTATTCATTGGATTATGATGAAGGATTTATGTTTATGTTGTGGCACACGTAAGAATGATTTCATTATGAGATGGGTGGTACCTATATCTCCCTCCAATTCATTGGGTAAATATTTATATCTCATGAGATAGACATGGCTAGAATGGAAAGTAAATCTGGTTCAGTAATACAGGGCTGGAACGACAAGTAAACCTGGTTCAGTAAGGGACTTTGTCAACTAAGATGGTCTTGGCAGCAATGCCTTGGCTACTATAAAAATCATATCATGTGCTTAATGCTTTTCCACAATTAAAAGTTTTATTCCCATGCTATTTTATCATTATTGATGTTCCATTATGATCTATTCCTTACGTACTTCCATGTTTTATGTCATTTCTCATGATCTTGAGGTTTAAACATTATGTTCATGGTTTGTTTTATTTTCTCCATGCTTACCCTTACTGAGCATTTTAGCTCACCCTTTTTAGGTTTTCTTTTCCCCGAGGATTAAAATAAAGGTTTTAGGAATGGAAATAAAAAAAGTAATATCGTTATTGGAGATGTTGAAGATCTTTCAACATGATTAGAAGTTTATATTCCAAGTTTCCAAAGACACTAAACTATTACAGTCCTTGAGTGTTTGTTTTTGTTATATGTATTCCTCCAAAGTATTGTAATGTCCATGTATGTCAATCTCTGGGTCGTTATAGTTGGTATCGGAGGAAAGGTTTAGTCAAACTTTGGAAAATAGGTTGCGAAAACTTTAGTGAGATCCCTAGAGATATTTATATGGTATGTCTAGGGATGTCCCTAAGGTTGAGTATACGTATAGGTTATAGTCCTAGAATTATGGTAACGGTCATAGAATTAAACCTAATATGTTAGATATTTAAGGTACTCCCCCTTTATTATATTGTTTTCCTAACATGATTTTTTCCTCTCACACTATTCTTTTTGTGTTTTAGACGATGGATGGAACCTGAAGGAACCATGTTGATCAATGTAATGTACAATGCAATGATTGTCCTCCTGAACAAACCAATGTTATTGGAGATGGAGTGAAAAATATTATTTCTTTACTTACACAAGTTATTAATCATTCTGGACTTCCGAATGAGAAGAGAAGGGAATAATATTCTATTGAGTACTTCATGAGGCAGTGTCCACCTTCTTTCAGTGGGTCTTTTGATCCACTTGTTGCTGAACAATGGATCAATACCATTGAAAAGTTATTTTCTATAATTCGATGTTCGGAACATGAAAAATTCATTCTAGCTGTTTACTGTTTAGAAGGTGAAGCAGACCAGTGGTGGACTCTAATTAAGAATACAAGGACCCAAGGTGAAATTGAATCCATGGAATGGGACGTGTTCAAGAACATATTTTTCAATATGTACTTCCCTCGTATTCTTCGAACAAAGATGGAAAAGGAGTTCCTTGAGCTTAAGAAAATGGATGATGAATGTTTTGGTATATTCGAGGAGAGTTTTACAAGTCTTGCAAGGTATGCATCTGGCTTTATCATCTAACCTGAAAGTAAAGTTGATCGATTCTTTAGTGGCTTAAAACCAAGTCTCTGAAGGGAATTAGCTATAAAAGTCATCAGTAGCTATGAAGAAATTGTGTGTTGTGCTATCAAGGTAGAACTGGAAGTTGGTGTTACATATCAATTTAATGGTTTTGAAAAGAAACAAAAGATGGAGTTCAAGGAGAAATCTCAGAATAATTGTGAAAAGAAGATGAATGTTTCTTAATGCTCAAAGTGTGGAAAGAAGCATGGTGGAGACTGTCTTAAAGGGACTAGAAAATTTTTTAAGTGTGTAAAATAAGGTCATCGAGCAGTTTATTTTCGAAGTAAGGGGAAAATGGTAGCTAATAATGTGAATAGAGAAAAGACTACAGAGAAGGCTCCACCAACACTTCAATGCTTCAATTGCTAGGAAATGGGGCATTATGCTAATCAATTCTCTAATCCAAGGGTTAATGATGATCGACATCAACAACCTCTTAAGGAAAAGGACAAAGGAAAGTCATATGCAATCACTATTTGTGATGTTGAGTATGAAAATGATGTTGTGTGATGATTAAGTGTTTATGTAATACGATTTCAAAATAGTATCATGGAATCTAATTTATACTATTGTGGAATATTGGAATACCCATGTATTGGTTTATTCTAGATTTCAATAATTATATTGAAATACTTTTGTAAATAAGAGTATATGCGCATAATGAATGGATAAGGAGAAAATAATATGTTTGATAGTATTCATGAGCTCATGACTAATATAAGGACAAAGTGATATCATGGTTTGATTATACCGACATTTTGGGATTTTGGTATGTGGAATGAGTTAACTTTTGACAGCATTCATGTTTTCACTAAGGTTCAATGGGTATTTCAAGAGAATACATGATTAAGGTATTCATATGTTTTTAATGTGACCAAAAAGATATATCGTATGATATATGGGGGATAAATATTGGTATTCACAGGCTCAGCAGATGACATTTCTAGTAATTTTTTTCTTTATACTATGATCTTGGACAGAAGTATTTTGGATAAGCCTAATGATTGGAATGGATTATGTTGGACACAAGTTAGTATTGTTTAAGGCTAGAAATTTTTTTGATATTATTTATGGTTTGTTATAATAATGTAGTTTTAGAAAATGGACAACCTACAGGACGGGCGACAACCCGTCGCGTCGGACAAGGCTGCGAGAATCGAACCTACAACCGATGTGCAACAGGCCTTTATCGCCTACCACGAGCCTACAAGAAGTCCCTGGTTAGTAGAAACTAGTTTTATTAAATTAATTAGTATGTTATATGAATTATAAGTCCATTTTTAGAATCATATACGATTAACCTCACCATAGATGGACTTATGTATATTTCATAACTTTTGCTAACCTTTTGTTTGAGACAGATGGAATGACCCATAATTCTATCACATGATCTGCTAACACTTCATGTAAGAAAAATTCAACACCATTTCATTAAGAGATGATGTGTAAATTTTTCAAGGCACAAAAAAGAGTGAGATTGTACCAAAATCAAGTAAGTATTTCTTTTTATTATTCTTCAACTTTAGGGAAATGATCTCGAAAACCAAAAATGTTGTCATAATGTCCTCATATCCGATTATTCAGATGGTACCTTATATCATCACAAATTTATGGCTTTGTGATTGTTGGATTTTTTATAGCCATGTTCTTTACCACTCTCCATTAGAACATGATGGTTAGGTTTCTCTTTCATATCCATATTTTCACCTATGTTCTCCTACGTGGAAACCAAGTGATTATTTAATTTGGGTAACCGTTACGTTTCATAATTTATTTTTTTAAAGTTCAGTTTTGGTATTCCTTTTTACGATGTGGGTTTCTATTAAAGAAACTTTCATGTAGTAAACCATTTATAACCCCGAAAAATTTTGATGGCGATATTCATTTTAAGGAGGGTAGAATGTAACACCCTGAGATTTTATGAAAAATATTCTTTCAATTTCATTGATTTATTTTGTTGTACGTTACACCAAAATTATCTTGTGCTATACGTAACACCGTATTAGCTTATATTATATGAAAACACTATTCTTGGCTTGCGTTACATGCAATCACGACCTTCCTCGATAGCGTGTGTAGTACGCAATACCGGGTTTCACTAAACAACGATATATTGTTATAATATTATTATAGACCAGCCGTTATCAATAGTATTAACTAAATTTTGAATTTTATAACATTATTATTCATTTTACACATTTTCTAAATCATGGTATGAGAACAAAATAAATTTTTCAAGTAAAATAAGTATTTTTCAAAAAATGCAGTTTTGTCGCCTTTTGATTGCCCACCCACATTAAATCTAGATTTTGACATGTTTATAAGTTCAATTTGAAAAAATAAAATTCTTCTTTGGAATTAGGATATTAAAATTTACTTTGGATAAATTTTTCATATTAATCTGATAACTTTCATATTTTAATGAATAGTAAAATCACGCTATATTTTAACTAAAAACAACTTTTTTCATCATAATAATTTATATGGTTAAATTTTAATATTTAATAGTTTTAAAGTATGAATATAATATATTTTTACCATTTAATATAATGTATTTCATTAGCATTGATTTTACATTGAATTCATAAGTAAAATAATTTCAATCTTTTGCAATGTTTTAACTTTTAACAGCGGGATTAATTTTAAATTAATTTCTACAACATCTGGTATTTGAATTTGGAAAAATGTATTCCATATTTGGAATAAGTAGGTCAAAATTATGTTAATAAGCTAATTTTTATTTTTAGGCATTATGAATAGTAACTTCGGTAAATTTTATTTACCATAGTTAAAGGTAAATCGGGTAATTAAGGTTAAATATAATATTATAAAATTACCCTAACACTTGTCCTAATATAATTGGATGATTATATTTTTCCCTAAATCATACTTGGGTCGAAATGGAATCTAATGGAACCCAATTGTATTTGATTAAGACCTTTAGTTTATTTTATTTTAAGGAAGGTGAAATATGTCTCACTCAAACTTTAATAATTAATGTTTTTTAATATAAGGTTATATAGAATATAAATTCGGTTATAAATAATCATTTGAAAGATAATTTTTTTTTATTTATCATGGTAATTTATTTGTAATTTTTGAGACTTATTTAATTATCTTATTATCTTATACATTAATGATGCAGAAATTATTTATTTTGTTAAAAATCAATAATATAGTTTTTATTGAAACAGTAATACATATCAAAAGGCCCAAAAATCTGAAAAAAACTTATTTTTAGTGTATATATATACCATAATCATCCAATTGCCGAATTTTTTACCATTTGGATCCTTATAAAGGTGATTATGACACTTATATTATTTTATTTTAAATGATTCGACCTTCATAATTTAATAAATATAACAATTTACATGTTGTGATTTTAAGATTATAAATTCGATTAAAAGTATTTTTATGAAATATATGAAATTTATATTCATAATAGTATTTTATTTTTAATTTTTATTCAACAAATATGTATATTAAATAATAATACAAAAATGATGTAGTAATTATTTTATTAAGAGAAATATCAACTAAAAGGTTTTAAAAATATTAAAATAAATATTATATGATCTATTTAATGTGATCCAAGATTTTTAAAGATATATATTACTTGTTATGAATATATTAAATATTTTAGTTTGAACATATCTTCTATGTGGATTTTATTTAAATTCAAATAAATGAATAGTGTCCAAATTGACACTATTGTTATTTTATAAAAATAACATATTATAAAATTGTTTAAAAATCACAAAAATATTTAAAATTTATAAATTGAAATTTATATGGTCTAAAATTTCATAACCTATCCAATTTTTGACAAATCACAACACAGAAGTAATTATTTATAACAATTTAAAAATTAGAATCTTATTACCACAAATAAAATTCAAAAGATTAAATAAAGATAAATCATGTTGATATTGTTTAATATAAATTCCCAACATGTCTAAATTTTTCTAGTTGATGCGATTACAAGACTATATCTTCTAATATTCATATTTGAGTCGTTTTTGGAGGTTTTAAGTGGGGTTGAATTTATTATAAATTAATATTTCTTATGTTTCCAAAGGTGCCCATCTCCTCCCTTATAAAAAGGGCACCCCTTCCCACATCTCTTCACACCCATTTGAGCCTTGAAGCATAGACAAACCCTACCAATTCCTCTTATAAACCTATCTAGTTATATCTTAGAGGTTCTGGTATTCTCAAAAGACCATCCCAAGTTCCCTAAGAAGAAGTTTAAAGGAGGTGCGTCGAAGAAGAGGTGATCTATTCTACCGATTATTTCAAGTTTCTTTCTTCTTAAACATATTCTTATTTAGTTTCTTCATTATAAAGTAATAACATAAGTATCACTAATATAATTATATGTTATTATAAATATGAAACAACCCCATTTCACCTTCTATCCATCCTACGGAAAACGAAATCACCGTGCATGTGTACATACGGAATACCATCTCCACGCCATGATGTAATCTGTTGTTCCACCACCACCTTACTTGGATGGGTATAATGGTGTAAAGAATAACTATATATGGTTATTATAACATCATACTGATTCTGAGATATTATATCATCCACTTCAATTCTATTAAATAATTATGGGAATGATATCATCGCTCGTGCGTACGTACGGACTACCGTCTCCAAGAAAGCGATGAGATTAATTTTCCTTGATTTACCATTCAAGTATAATTATAAAGTATATATATAATAAATAATCATTAAATATATTACATAATAATGATAATTTATTAATGTAAATATATGTTTCATTTACTTAATTCCATTCAATTCAATAAGGAAACAAAAACAACGTTCATGCGTACGTACGACCTACCGTCTCCATGAACGGTGTATTTCATTATATTTATCTATCTATCAGAAATATTTATATGGTGAATATATATTATATATAAATCATGTTTTACATTCTGGAATTATGTAAATCAGGATATAAGTAATAATATCAAGAACAACAATTCGAAACACGTAGGATAAATGAAACGATTTTACCCAAAACGGTGCTTTAACCTGGAATTTACAAAAGAAGGGTAATATAAAGTCATAAGTGAACCATATATGATATCATAACAATGAATATGATTCTGTAATAAGTCAATGTCATTATTTAAATCATTATACAGGAGTTTCGGATACATACAAAGCATATCGGACATAAGGTAAGGGATAACTTTTCCAATCTCGTTTTTATCTAAGATTGTTTATTCGTAAGTATTTACTTGGGTTATATTTATCATCCATGTCCCTATTTTATAAAAATGGTTTCATGTATGTTAAAAGTCATTTTTACCCTTTTTTGACTTTTACTACATGGTTTCTAAGGAATCTTTCTTTTTGTTTACCATTCGAGGTATTTTTTGACTTTTTTGATAAAAGTACGAGAAAAAACGTTTTTTTAACTTATACGGTGTGAATGGATTTCTATGGTTTCAAAAAGACTTATTTAAATGATGTTTACTCTACAAAAATTCATGATTATTTTCAAAAAAATCATTTTATTTTAAAATTTCATGGGATTTTGAGAAAAGAAAATTATTTTTAAGAAGAAAGGATATTTTCCTCAAGAATTCATTTCAAGGGTATTGTCAAGACTATTTTCCATCTAAGATGACATTATTTAGTATGATTATGTTTCAAGTATAATGTCTCTATGATTTACATGGTTTCTCTTTTTTTATGATGAAATGACATCAATTTGTTTTATATGTATTATGTTATGATGGGATGATGTTTATGAAAACCATTTTATTCATTGGGTTATGATGAATGATTTATGTTTATGTTGTGGCATACATAAGAATGATTTCATTATGAGATGGCTGGGACCTATATCTCCCTACAATGCATTGAGTAAAGATTTATATCTCATGAGATAGACATGGCTGGAATGACAAGTAAATCCGGTTCAGTAATACAGGGCTGGAACAGCAAGTAAGCCCAGTTCAGTTAGGGACTTTGTCCACTAAGATGGTCTTGGCAGCAATGCCTTGGCTACTATAGAAATCATATCATGTGATTACTGTTTTGACACAATTAAAAGTTTTATTCCCATGCTATTTTATCATGATTGATGTTCCATTATGATCTATGACTTACGTACTGTGATGTTTTATGTCATTGCTCGTGATCTTGATGTTTAAACATTATGTCCATGGTTTGTTTTATTTTCTCCATGCTTTCCCTTGCTGAGCCTTTGAGCTCACCCTTTTTATGTTTTCTTTTCCTCCAGGATTAAAACAAAGTTTATAGGTAAGAAAAAAAATGGTAAGATCATTATGGGAGATGTTGAGGATCTTTCAACATGATTAGAAGTTTATATTCCAAGTTTCCAAATAAACTAAACTATTACGGTCCTTGAGTGTTTGTTTTTGTTATAAGTATTCCGCAAAGGTATTGTAATTTCCATGTACGTCATGCTTAGGGTCGTTATATTTTTGGCATACCCAACCATTCCACAACCCATGAAACCAACCATGCATGCTACGTTATGACAGTTCCATACTCATGAGTGGTTTCTCGTCGATCTACCAAGTCGTCACAAGGTAATTGTTTCCCATGTGCCATTACACCTTTGGCACCGAGCACAATTTCATATTTCAACCAAGCCTCATACATATAGTTACCATGTGCCATTAAACATTTGGCACCAAGCACAGGGTCCTATTTCAACCAAGACCCGTACATGCAATATGAACACACACCACATATTCCCATAAATCATGCCAAAACACCCCTTCAATAAAAACACCTTTTTATTGAAAAAAAATTTCCATTAAAACTATTTCAATTCCAAACCATTTCAATTCCAAACAATTTCAATTCCAAACCATTTCAATAAAACTCCTTTTTATTGAAAACCAATTCCATAAAAGTCATTTCAATATCAAACCATTTCAATAAAACACCCTTTTTATTGAAAACCCACTTTTCATCAAACCATATAAAATTTTAGCAAATCCATAATTTAAAATAAACATTTTAAATTCAAAAACCCAAATCACTTTGCACAACAATTCACCTTGATTTCACAATCTCATCAAAACCATAAATCATCACTAAAGAAGATTTATTCTATACTTTTCACAATCAAATCCATTCAAATAAACCAATTTGAATCTAAGAAAATCAATTCTAGAAGGAGGAGTCAAGAGTGCAGCCTCCTACCTCAAAGGTTTTGATGAAAACCACAACGGTCGAAGGACACTCAAGATACCCAGGTTGATTCTCCAAAAACCCACCATAGATATCTTCTCCTAGAAAGATCAAGAAAAAATCTCATCATATTTGGCACCCACACACTTAGATCAACCCATAAAGGGCATAGATCTAAGAAACCGAGAGAAGAGTAGAAGTATATCTAAGTAGATCTAAGAAACTGATCAAGAACGAAGAAGAACGATCACATACCTCAAGAATCCGGCTTCGATTCGCCAAGAGAAGCCTTCAGATCACCTACATAAGAATGGGAGAACCTTCTCTAACCAAAGGAGAAGTAAAATCTCGAGTTATGGCCTCTTAGGAGGAAAAACGATCCACTTAGAGGCAAAAACGCGTGATATCCACCATTATAGGATCTCGTTCAAGTGGTTGCACTGTTTTCTCGCACGGTTAGACAAATTGTACGCTAACCGTGCGTTAGCTACTGCCTCAGACACCCTTCTCACACAGTTTGTCTACACTGTTAGACAAACCGTTCACTGTCCGTGTAGAAACTACAACCTCCAAGACCAACTACGCACGGTTTGGCCGTACGGTTTAGACAAACCGTGCACTGCCCGTGTTACTTCCCCTTTTTCCTCAAAACATCATTCCATGTTCTCTCTACTCTCCCATTCGTCACCCTTAAATTTATAACCATTAAAATCATCAAGAAATGGATACATACCAGAAACCGGGGGTACTAAATTCTCCCCACCATTGGTCTTTTCATCCTCGGAAAGTAGAAAACCTTCAGCCAACTGAAAGAGTTCGACCACTGCACTTTCATATCCTTTTCACGTTTCCAAGACTCTTCCAGAATCTGATCATGCTTCCATAAAACCCGCACTAGACTGATGGTTTTTCCATGCAAGACTTTATCTTTCCTATCCAAAATTCATACTGGGATATGTATGAACAAAGCATCCGACTTTAGGTTAATGTGATCCCATCTGATCACATGGTCAGGATAAGGATGATACTTTTTCAACTGAGATACATGGAACACATTATGCACCGAACTAAACCATGGTGGTAATACCAACTCATATTCCACCTCTCCAATCCATTCCAGTATCTCAAAAAGGGCCAATGTATCTTAGAGATAACGTGCACTGCTTCCCAAAACGACGATGTCCAAGCCTTCGTGAGATCCTCATGAAGACATGATCACCCACAATGAACGACAATGGTCTTTGACGGTGATCTGCATAAGATTTCTGACGACTCTGAGCCATCTCCATCCTCCTTTTAATCAACTTAATATTCTTCGTTGTTTCTTGGACAAGTCTTGGCCCAACTAGTGAAGTTTCACTGGTTTCCACCCAGCATTGTGGAAAACAACATGGATTCCCATACAATGCTTCAAATGGATCCATGCATATCGAGGCTTGATAGCTATTATTATATGAGAACTCCACTAAGGGTATATGATCCTCCAATGAGCCACCAAAATCCATTACACAAGCCCAAAACATATCTTTCAAAGTTTATATCATCCGCTCAGATTTCCCATCCATCTGAGGATGATATGCCATGATCATAGTCAATTGAGTTCCGAGGGCTTACTGTAATGATTTACATAAATGATATGTGAACCTCAGGTCTCTATCTGAGACTATAGACACTCTTACACCATGCCTCTTTACCAATTCTCTGATATAGATTTTTTAAAGATCTTCCACCGTATGATTTTCACGAATAGGGATGAAATGGGTTGACTTGGTTAGATGATCCACTATCACCCAAATGGCATCGTGTTTCCAGACCGTTCTTGGAATACCTATAACAAAATCCATTGCTATTTGACCCCATTTCCACACTAGGAGGGAAAAATATTGTAACATACCAACTAGTCTCTGATTTTCTTCTTTAACCTGCTGACAAGTTAAGCACCGTGAGACGAACTCGACCACCTTCCTTTTCATGATGCTCCAAAAAAAATGTGCCTTCAAATCCTTGTACATATTCTATGTACCTGGGTGTACAACCCATTTTGAATGGTGGTAAGCATGAAAAAGTTTTTCCTGACAAACCATAGGTACAACCATCTGATCTCTGAAACAAAAAACTGAACCCCCATCAAGTTTCCAGACATCAATGGTCTCCCCACCATTGATTTTTGAACTTACAAGTAGACATTCTGCATCAGATGTTTTTGCTTCTTTGATCATCTTTAATAATCAGGAACAAGTGTAGTTGAAAAGAAAACAAAAACATCACCTCGGTCTTCACATTCCACATGCATGTCAGTTAAGTCCGACATCAACTGCCATTCATCTGAGGATTATTTCACTAAATGAGCTTGTGACTTTCTATTCAATGCATCTGCCACCAAATTTCCTTTTCCTGGTGTGTACATCAAGTCAAAGTTGAACATTTGGAGATACTGCATCCACCTCCTTTGCCTCAGATTCAAATCTCGCTGTCAGAAAATGTGTTTCAAGATTTTTTGATCCATAAACATAGTAAATTTCTCACCAAAGAGATAATGTCACAATGTTTTCAAAGCATGGACGACTGCAGATAACTACAAATCATGTGTTGGGTAATTCTTCTCATTCACCTTCAACTTCCTTGAACCATAAGCAACCACATGGTCTCCTTGCATGAGAACACAACCCAAACCTGATCCCAAAGCATCATAATACACCACATACCCCTTTCCTGATTCAGGAAAGATAAAGATGGTTGTCGATGTAAGATGAACCTTATGTTCCTAAAAAAACTTCTATCATTCTTCTATCCATTGTAATGGAAAATTATTTTTTGTCAGAGCTGTCATTGGTGATTCTAGTTGTGAGAAATCATGCACAAAGTGTCGTTAGTAACCAGCTAGACCGATAAAACTTCTTATCTCGAACACACTCTTCGGTGGATGTCAAGAGATAACAACTTCTATCTTTTCAGGATCAACAGAAAATCCTTTCTCAGAAATGACATGGACAAGTAATCGTAATTCCCTTATCAAAAAATCACACATTGATAATTTTTCATACAATGGATGATCTCTTAAGATTTGTAACACTGTTTCCAAGTGCACCTCATGCTCTTCCCCCTTTTTTTAATAGACCAAAATATCATCCAAATACACCACAACAAAAGAATCTAGATATCACTGAAATATCAGATTTATCAAAGACATGGAGACCACTGGTGCATTCGTTAAACTGAAAGGCAAGACTACATATTCATAGTGGCCATATCTACTTCTGAAAGCAATCTTTGGTATATCCTCCTTCCGAACTCACAATTGGTGATATCTGGATCGCAAGTGAATCATGGAGAACCACTGAGATCCCCTTAATTAATGTAACAGATGATCAATGCATGGAAGTGGATATCTATTCTTTATCGTAACATGGTTAAGATTATGATAACTGAAACACAGCTGAAGAGTTCCATCCGCCTTCTTCACAAAAAACTTTGGTGATGCCCATAGAGAAGTACTTGGTCGAATGAAACCCTTACTTTCTAGCTCCTCTAACTTCACTTTCAATTCCTGAAACTCTATTGATGACATCCTATAAGATGGAAGGGAAATAGGATTGGTCCCTAGAAGGAGATCAATTGTAAACTCAACTTCCCATAGAGGTGGTACCCTGATAAGTTATTGGGAAAGACATCAGAAAATTGATCGACAACGGATGGAAAAATATTTTCCTCAATCACTTCCACTGATTCCAAAGTCAATGCTGCCAGTTGGTAAGAGATCGTTCCCCCCATTGGTTCCAACAACCTCTTTCCAACTTTCATTACCATCCTCTCTCCTCTGAAGAGATGTTTGATGTCTTCCTCAGTCGTGAAACTAGCCGTTCTCATATAACAGTCGATGTGAGCCTTAAAAAATTTCAACCAATCCATACCCAGGATTACATCATAGACATCCATGTCCAACATCGAGAAGTCCCATTTTAACTCAGTGCCATCAACAGTTATAACACCTGACCTACACACAAAGGATTGACATTATCTATCACCAAGAGGAGTTTTTAGTTTCAAAACAGAAGACATTATTTCCAGATTTAAACATATCAAATAAATAGCATGAGAAGCAATGAAATAATACGATTTACCAGAATCGAAGAGAACTTGAACAAGGGTAGAATTCAGAAGAATCTTACCTGTCACCATAGATGGTCTAGCTAGATTATTGACCATCATCTACTCAGCTCCATACAATTGCTTCGTCGCTGCACTTCTCTCCTTATTTCTTTATTAAAATATCTCTGGTTGAGGAGTCATGGTATTTCGAGAATCACCATGGCTAGGTCTTTTATACTGACAATACTGAATATGTTGTCCTCTTCCTGTTGAAGAATACGATGCTTGAGACTCTTGAGAAGTGTCCCAAGAACCCGACCTAGGATCACTGTGACAATAGCGCTGAATATGTCCCATATTTTTGCAATTATGACATGCTCTAGGTTGCGTCGTACACTCTCGCTTTATGTGGTCAGTCAAACCACATTGAAAGCAACCTTCTTTGCTCTGGGGTCATGGAGGAAGGTCCACTGATCCCATCGTCTGGTTCTGGTTTCCACTTGCACCGTGGAAATATGTGTCCCTTTTCCTCTTGTTCCCAACGGTTGAGTTCCCACCGTTTCCCGTAGGTATCATCATTCCTCCTCCTATCGATCCCGATATATCACGTTCAACAACAGTCGCTTTTTTCACCATCTCTGTATAATCTGTAATACAGAGCACCACAATCATCTATTGAATCTCTTGCCTTAGCCCCGATTCGAGGATGCATTCCTTCAACAATGCACTTGCTGCAACCTCTGGTGAAAAATGGACTAAATTCATGAATTTAGACGCATAATCTGTGACATAGAGACTCTCTTGTTTCAGGCTGAAGAAGTCTGTCATTTTCTGAATCTTGAATGTGTGAGGATAGAATTGTTTGTTAAAAAATTCTTCAAAATCCTCCCATGTAAGGCTCTCATCCAATTTAGCCTGGACCTCCTTATGCCACCACTGACGTGCAAGACCCTCGAGCATATACCTCTCCAACATTACTTTCAACTCTGATGGTGTGTCGATGTAATCGAATATATGATTCATCCTACTTAGCCACACCTCCGCCTTTTCAGGTACAACATCACCATGAAAGTTTGAGGGATTCTGCTTCATGAATCGTATGGTATGATCCACATGTCATGCCTCATTCCTCTGGTTCCATGTATCCATATCTTGAAAAGCTTGGAAAATTCTCTGAACTATCTCTTGGTTCACCCGTGATTCAGGTGGAACCACATTCTCCGCAACTTCTTCGGGTTGGTTCCGACGACGCCTACCGGGTGCCATTTCTCAACCAACAACATCCTCCATCAATCTCACTATCTAGAAACCGATGTCTTATCATTTCAAATTCTATCACATCAAATATCACAACATTTTTTTCAAAATTACCTTTTTCCCATGTTCAAGCATTTTTGAAAACATTCCCCATGCCTTTTGAAAATCAACCATTTTCAAAATACACCAAATATCATGTTTTCAATATCTTTCATTGAAAATGATTTCTGAATTTTTTTTTTTCAAAAATTCTCACCTTGCACAAAATCATAAATCATTACTCAATATGAGATATGCAATCCTAATTGGAATTCATTCCTCTACAATGCATGTCATGCTCATCTCATTGGATAAACCAATGAAAATGATATTTACCAACATTATAGAAGTGTATCCAAAACACTTATGTACCCAAAAACCTGGTAACTTGAAGTTCATCATAAATGGGTTAGCTACATCCTTTTATTATATAAATTTCAAGTTCTAAAAATCCTACTCCTATCTAAGATTTCACAAGGAATAGACAACAATGAATTTCAACTCCATGGCCAATAACATCGATGACCACTTGTTAGGCAAGGACCGAACAAGCTGATACCATTTGTAATGACCCGCAAATTCTCATTTTCATGAGATCTCAACGAGTTATTACTAGACCTTAAGAAAAATCCCCAAGATGCCAAAGGCTGGCAATAAACGCCGAAGTGTTTTAGATACAAGTTGGTGGATGATTTACCCTTTAGGAAGATAACCCATAAACCAACCAAGCATAACCAAACATTCACTATATGATGCATGAACAAATGAAAGACCAATAAACACTTCATTTATACTAAACTACATCAAATTACACAATAACAGAAGAAAAAACTAAGCATCAAAGTACACAGTGGATGAACAACTCAACACTCTCAAAAGACAACACAACTCCACGCTCCACAAGCTCTATGCTCCACAACATCTCCCAAGCATCACCACAAGACTCTAGTAGTAAGATAACTTACCATTACCTGTGTCTCGAAATACTACATATGAAAAAGAACCAATGTTCCAAAGTAGGGGTGAGTACAAAACTCAATAGGTTTTCCGTAATGACTTCCCTACTCACGCCACCAGGATAGAAGAGTTAGCCACATTTATATAAACAACAGTTTATATAAAACATTTTCTCAAAAGCAGTTTATAACTAAATATAAACAAGTTTCCAAAACCATTCATAACCAAATTCATTACAAGAACAATTGAAATCAATTTTCCAGCAAGTTATTTTTCTAGAAAAAAAAACTAAACAAGCTTTAGAACCATTTCACAATATCCCTTTTTGGCAAACCCAACCATCCCACAACCCATGGAACCCACCATGCGTGCTACGTTATGATTTTTCTATACTCGTGAGTGGTTTCTCGTCGATCTACCAAGTCGTCACAAGGTAATTGTTTCCCATGTTCCATTACACCTTTGGAACTGATCACAAGGTTATATTTCAACCAAGCCTCATACATATAGTTACCATGTTCCATTAAACATTTGGCACTGAGCACAAGGTCCTATTTCATCCAAGTCCCATACATAAAATATGAACATACACCACATATTCCCATAAAGCATGCCAAAACACCCTTTCAATAAAACAACTTTTTATTGAAAACCTTTTCTATTAAAACCATTTCAATTCCAAACCATTTCAATTCCAAACCATTTCAATAAAAATCCATTTTTACTGAAAACGAATTCCATCAAAGTCATTTCAATCTCAAACCATTTCAATAAAACACCCTTTTTATTGAAAACCCACTTTTCATCAAACCATCTACAATTTCATTAAATCCATAATTTAAAATCAACATTTTAAATTCAACAAGACAAATCACTTTGCACCAAAATTCACCAAGATTTCACAATCTCATCAAAACCATAAATCATCACTAAAGAAGATTTATTCAATGATTTTCACAATAAAATCCAATAAAATAAACCAATTTTAATCTTAGACAATCAATTCTAGTAATGGGAGTTGAGAGTGAAGCCTCCTACCTGAATGGTTTTGACGAAAACCACAACTGTCGAAGGACGATCAAGAAACCAGGGTCGATTATCCAAAAACATTCCCTAGATCTCTTCTCCTTGCAAGATCAAGACCAAATCTCATCATATTTGGCATTGAAACACTTATATCTACCCATAATGGGTGTTGATATAAGAAAAAGAGAGAAGAGGAGAAGTAGATCTAAGTAGATCTAAGAAACCGATCAAGAACGAAGAAGAACGATCACATACCTCAAGAATCTGGCTTTGATTCGCCAAGAGAAGCCTTCGGATCACCTCTGGAACGATGGGAGAACCTTCTATGACCTAAGGAGAAGAAAAATCTTGAGTTATGGCCACTTATGAGAAAAACCTGGCCACATTGAGGCAAAAACGTGTGAGATCCACCTTTATAGGATCTCGTTTAAGTGGTCGCACGATTTTCTCGCATGGTTAGACAAACCATGCACTAACCGTGCGTTAGCTACTGCCTCGACCACCCTTCTCGCATGGTTAGACTAACTGTGCGCCTCCCCTGTGGAAGCTACTACCTCCAACACCATTTACACATGGTTTGGCCACACGGTTTGGACAAATCATGTGCCGCCCCTGCGACTTTCCCTTTTTCATAAAACCATCATTCCAAGTTCTCCCGACACTCCCATTCGTCACCCTTAACATTATCACCATTAAAAGGATCAAGAAAAGGTTATATACCAGAAACCAGGGGTACTAAAAATACCATCTAAAATATGTTAACTGAGTTTTTTGTTATCTAAATGGAACTATGGTTTTAGGACATTTTCATTCTTCGAGAAATGATTTTGAATTAAATTTTATTTAGATGCTAACTGTGGTGGTTTGTAAAATTGATAAAAAAAATTATGTTTGGAAATTTTCATTTATTCAAGGATTCATTAGTTTACTTTTATTGTAATAAATAAGACTCAGTATTAGTATTCACTACTGAAGATGAATATGTGGAAGCTGGAAGATGTTGTGCTCAAGTATTGTGGATGCAACACACACTCACTGATTATGGCATGAGTTTTACTAAAAATAAAATACTATGTGATAACACCAGATCCATTTCATTATATAAAAACCCTAAAAATAACTCTCAACAAATACACATAGATATTAGGAATTATTTTCGTAGGGACCACACACTTAAAAGAGATATCATTTTATAATTTATTATAATGCATGTAGAACTTGCTGACATTTCTTAAAAACCATTACCTCCTGATAGATTTGAATACAGTAAACAAAATCTAAGAATGATCAATGTAATGTAGTCATTCACATATAATTATTGTTTAAACAATTTTTTTACGTTAAGATACTTCTTTTCAAAAGGGGAGTACATATTATTATTTTAATTTATTTTAAAAATATTGTACTCAAATAAACTTCATACTCAAAATTTTTTTGTACAATTTTTTTTTTATTCAAATTTTTTATTATATTATTTTTTTTATAATCACAAATTTTTTGTACTCAAAAAAAGTTTCCCACTCAAAAATGTTTTGTACCCCAAAAATTGTTGTACTCCGAATTTATCGTACTCAGAAATTTATCATACTCACAAATTTATTCATATTATTTTAAAAAATAATAACTAGTTACAAACAATGTTAAGAACATCAAACTCAAAAAGGTGAAATTTATTACTTTATATGTTTTACACAATTTTAATTAAATTTTATTATTATAGTTTTTATTCCTTAAGCTTTTAATTTTATTTCAAAATATTTCTGAATTTTTTATCAAATTCATTGAATAAGATAAAAATATTTCCTAAAAAACCTCAAGAGTTCATTTTTTTGAAGAAATTATTCTTAAAAGGATTTATAACTATCATATTAGAAGATTTTAAATATCAACCGAAAAAGTTTAATCAAATCCCTCAACTTCCTATATAAAGGGGACTCCCCATGTGTGTCACATCGATTCTCTCCATTTTTCAACCTCAAGGAGCTACAATCCTTCAAAGTCCAACGTAATATTTTCTTATATCATGAAACGTCTTCATGTCAGAATGTTCAGTATCTCCACCAAATTCAATGCCTTCAAAGGATTTCAGTAAGATGAATATTTTCCCAAAAAGTTTAGTAATGAAAAAAATCTATGATAAATACTATTATTCCCTAAAAACAATTATAATGTTTCAATTTTTGGAATCCTTATTGGTTGAGAAAGCTGATAGCGATCAAGATATTATATTTGATGATGAGATTCAAGAATTGTATACGTCTACGGATTTTTTTCTTTCAAAATGTTGAATGGAATTTTCTTTTAAAATTTATGAAATGGAGTATAATATTTTTATTATAGAATCTTATATCCTTGTTGGTGTTCCTTCAGAAGGATAGGCATATTTTTTATCTCATAAACATCATGAAAACTGTGGATATTTTAATAAAAAAAAGATATAGGGATTCATTATTCAAATATTATGAAATAAAAAGTATTTTTTTTACATTTAACTATGTATAATCATTTAACATATTTGTGGATACACAGAATTTTAATTCAAATAAAGGGTGATAGGGAAACCCTTAAGTTTACATATGTTTTTATTTTGGTTTTTTTGGTGAATATAGGAAAAATCTATTTGATGGATTATATTATTCACACTATCAAAAATATCAATACATGTTCCATAAAATCTATTATTATTATGTATCCAGCGAAGTTTTTCTTGATGAATTTCATGGAATACTTCATTATTACGATAAAATAAACCCAGAAGAAGGTAAATATTCCTTATATCAGTGACGATATCATCAAAATTTTGAAATAACATTTTGATAATTAATAAAAGAAGTTTGTTGAAAAACATTCTAAAGTTGAACCATCTATCAGATATAAACAAGGTATTTAGAATAATTTCAATGAAGATGAAAGTGATGTTCATAAAAAGAAAAGAATAGATGTTCCCTCCACTCCTAAAATAAGTAAGAATTTGAAGAAAGTTGATGATTGTGTTTTTGAAGATCAGATGATAAAAAGTAAAGAAAACAAGGTAGTAGATAAATCTTATGGGATTAACCATGCCGAAGCCCTATAAATCAAACATCATTGTGCTGATGTTCTATAAGAAGATACAAAGAAGAAGATGATGAAGAAAAGATTCTCATAATATCATGTTCTTTGTTGTTTGAGGAAATTATTGAAAAGGAATCGACTAAACTTACCTTAATTTCTATCCAAACTAGAAAATAGAATCCAGGTAGAAAATATAACGACCCAAATCATGACGTACATGGACATTAAATTACTTTTGTGGAATACTTAATACTTAACAAAAACCAACACTCAAGGATTGTAATAGTTTAGTGTCTTTGGAAACTCGTAACATAATCTTCTAATCATGGTGAAAGATCTTCAACATCTCCCATAAAGATCTTCCCATTTTGTTTTCTTACCTAAAACCTTTATTTATATCCTGGGGAAAATAAAACATATAAAAGGGTGAAATCAAATGCCCAGTAAGGGTACGCATGGAGAAAATAAAACAAACCATATACATTTTAACTTAAAAACATGAAAATGACGTTTAAACATTAAAATCTAGAGAAATGACATAAAACATGGAAGTACGTAAGTCATAGATCATAATGAGAAAACAATCATGATAAAATAGAATGGGAATAAAACATGTAATTATGGAAAAACATTAATCACATGATATAATTTCCATAGTAGCCAAGGCATTGCTGCCAAGACCATCTTAGTGGAAAAATTCTCTTTCTAAATCAAGTTCACTCCTCATTCCCGTCATGTATCACTGAACCAGATTAACATACCATTCCAGTCATGTATATCTCATGAGATATAAATCTTTACACAATGCATTTTTGGGAGATATAGGTCCCACCCATCTCATAATGAAATCATTCATACTTGTGCCACAAAATGAACATAAATCATTCATCATAACCCAAAGAATAAAATGGGTTTCATAAACGTCATCCCACCATAAAATAATCCATATAAAACAAATGGATATCATTTCATCATAAGAATAATCAAAACATGTAAATAATAGAGAATTATACTTGAAACATAATCAAACTAAATAATTTCATCTTAGATGGAAAATAGCTTTGATAAAACACTTGAAATGAATTCTTGAGGAAAATATCCGTTCTTCTTCAAAATCAATTTCTTTTCTCAAAATGCCCTGAAATTTTAAAAGAAAAGTATTTTGTTGAAATTAATCATGAAATATTTTATTTTAAGATTCATGGAAATAAGGCATTATGAAACCATAAAAATCATTTCATGCCATATAAGTTTAAAAAACATTCTTCTCGTACTTTTTGTTGGAAAAGTCATAAAGTTCGTCTTATGGTAAAAAAAAGAAAGATTATTTCCATATGATGTGTTAAAAGTAAAAAATGGTTAAAAAGGACTTTAAAAATAAATGAAATAATGTTTAGTAAACTTGGACTTGGATGATAAATATAACCCCAGTAAATACTTATGAAAAAACAATCTCGGACAAAAAAGAAATTGGGAAAGTTATCCCTTACCTTATGTCTGATATGCTTCGTATGTATCCAAAACTCCTATAAAATGATTTAAATAATTTCATTGACTTATTAAAGAATCATATTCATTGTTATGATATCATATATGGTTCACTTAAGACATTATATTACCCGTTCTTTTGTAAATTCCATGTTAAAGCGGCGTTTTGGGTAAACTCGTTTCATTTATCGTACATGTTTCGACTTGTTGTTCTTGATATTATTAATTATAACCTGATTTACATAATTCCATAATGTAAAACATGATTTATATATAATAGATATTAATCATATAAATATATATGATAGATCGATAAATGGAATGAAATACACCGTTCATGGAGACGGTAGGTCGTACATATGCATGAACATTTTTTTCGTTTCCTTATTGAATTGAATGGAATTATGTAAATGAAACATATATGTACATAAATCCAGTATAATAATTATGTAATATCTGTCATGATTATTTATTATATATACTTTATAATCATTCTTGAATTGTTAATCATGGAAAATGAATCTCCTTGCGTTCATGGAGACGGTAGTCCATATGTACGCCCGAGCGATGATATCATTCCCATAAAAATTGAATAGAATTGGAGTGGATGATATAATATCTTAGAATCAGTATGATTTTATAATAACCATATATAGTTATTATTTACACTATTATACCCATCCATGTATGGTGGTGGTGGAAAAATTGATTACACCATGGCGTGGAGACGGTATTCCGTACGTACGCACGCGCGGTGATTTCGTTTTCTGTAGGATGGATAGAAGGTGAAATGGAGTTGTTTAATATTTATAATATCATATCATTATATTAGTGATACTTATTGTATTACTTTACAATGACACAACTAAAGAAGATAATGTTGAAGAAGAAAGAAACTCGAAAGAATCGGTAGAAGAGATTACCTCTTCTTCGACGAACCTCCTTTAAGAATTCTCTTAAGGGACTAGAGTTGGTCTTTTGAGAAGACCAAAACCTCTAGAATGTTTCTATAGAAGTGTAGAAGAGAAATGGTCAGGGTTTTTCCGAGATTGAAGGCTAAATGTGTTATGAAGAGGAGGGGGAGCAGGTGCCCTTTTATAAGGGAGGAGATGGGCACCTTTGGAAACCTCAAAAATATTAATTTATAATAAATCAAACCCCACATGAAAAACCTACATAAATGTATCATATTTGAATATTATATGATATATGGTTGTAATATAATCAACCAATAAAATTTAGACATGTTGGAAATTTATTTTAAACCTTATCAACATGATTTACCCTTATTTAATCTATTTAATTTTATTTGTGGTAATAAGATTCTAATTTTTAAATTGTTATAAATAATTACTTATGTGTTTTTAATTGTCCATAATGGGATAATTTATTACATTTTAGACCATATAAATTTTAATTTATAATTTTTAAATATTTTTGTGATTTTTAATCAATTTTATATTACGTTATTTTTATAAAATAACAATAGTGTCAATTTTGACACTATTCATTCATTTTAATTTAAATAAAATCCACACAAAAGATATGTTCAAAATAAAATATTTAATAGATTAATGACATGTATTATTTATATATAAAATTCGTGGAGAATATTAAATAGTTCGTATAAAATTTGTTTTAATATTTTTAAAACCATTTATTTGGTATATCTCCTAATAAAATAATTACTACAAAATTTTTGTATAATTATTTAATATATTTATTTGTAGAATAAAAATTAAAAATAAAATCCTATGATGTGGATAAATGTAATACCTTTCATAATAATATTTTTACTCGAATTTATCATCTTAAAATCACAAAAATAAAATTGTTATATTTATTAAATTATGAAGGTGGCATCTTTCACATCATTTAATATACAATAATATAAATTTCCTAATCTGTTTTATAAGGCTCCAAATGGTCCAAAAATCGACCCTTGGTTTCTTAGGGTATAGAGATACTCGACCAATAATATTTTGTCAAGTTTCTGGTCCTTTGGATAGGTATTGGTATTTTAATAAAAACTATATTATTGATTTTTCACTAAATACATAATTTCTACATCATTAATGTATAAGCTATTAAGGTAACTAAATATTTCTTAAAAATTACAAATAAATTACCATGATAAAGAAAAACATTTTAGATTTCAAATTATTATTTATAATCGAATTTATATTATGTATAACCATATATTAAAAATAATCTAATTATTAAAGTTTGAGTGAGACATATTTCACTTTCCTTTAAATATAAGAACTAAAAAGTCTTAATCAAATACAATTGGGTTCCATTAGATTAAATTTCGTATCAAGTACGATTTAGGGAAAAATATAATCATCCAATTATATTAATACAAGTGTTAGGGTAATTTTATAATATTATATTTACCCATAATTACTCGATTTTAACTTTAACTATGTTAAATAAAATTTACTGTAGTTACTATTCATAATGCCTAAAAATAAAAAAGTAACTTATTAACATAATTTGGACTTACTGATTCCATATATGGAATCCATTTTTCCAAATTCAAATCACAGATGTTGCAGAAATTAATTTAAAATTAATCCCACTGTTAAGAAAACGAGTTTTTAAAGTTAAAACATTACAAAAGATTGAAATTATTTTACTTATGAATTTAATGTAAAATCAATGTCAATGAAATAAATTATATTAAATGGTTAAAATATATTTTATTTATACTTTAAAACCATTCAATATTATAATTTAATATATAAATGATTACAACGTAAAAAAGTTGTTTTTAATTAAAATATAACGTGTTTTTATTATTCATTAAAATATTAAAGTTATCAGAATAATATGAAAAATTTATCCAAAGTAAATTTTTATATCCTGATTCCAAAAAAGAATTTTATTTTGTCAAATTGAACTTATAAACATGTCAAAAACTAGATTTAAAGTGGGTGCTCCATCAAATGGCGGTAAAAGTGCATTTTTTTAAAAATACTTATTTTACCCAAAAAAATAATTTTGTTCTCATAACATGTTCTAAAAATTGTGTAAGGTAAATAATAATGTTATAATATTAAATATTTAGTTAATACTATTCATAACAGTGAGTTTATAATAATATTATAACCATATATCTTTGTTTAGTGAAACCCGGTATTTCGTACAACACACACAATCCAGGAAGGTCACGATTGCATGTAATGCAAGCCAAGTCAGAGTTCCATGTAGTGAAACACTACTTTGTTGTTGCGTATAACAAAATCCAACCATATTTCATTTATACATTGAACATATATATATATACACTTTATTTTGTGTAGAATAACTACTATCAAACAATCTTGAAATTGTGTGTAACACGATCCAAGAATAGTGTTGCGTATACTGCAAGCTAATACGGTATTGCGTATAGTACAAGATAATCTTGGTGTAGCATACAATAGAAGATATGAAAGAAATTATAAAGAATATATCTAATAAAATCACAGGGTGTTACATTCTACCCCCCTTAAAATGAATTTCTCCCTTGAAATTAATCGAGGTTATAAATGATTTACTACTTGAAAGTTTCTTTAATAGAAACCCACATCGTAAAAAGAAATACTAAAACTTAATTTTAAAATGTAAAGTAAGAAAAATAATGGTTACCCAAATTAACTCATCACTGGGTTTCCACATAGGAGATCATAGGTGAAAATATGGATATAGAAGAAAAATATGACCATGAAGTTCTGTTGGAGAGTGGTATAGAACATGGCTATGAAAAATCCAACAATCAAAAAGCCATAAATTTGTAATGTTCTAAGGTACCATCTGATTCATCAGATATGATAGGACTAGGACAATATTTTTGGTTTTCAAGATAATTTCCCTAATGTTGAAGAATTTTTGAATTAAAAGAAATACTTACTTTATTTTGGTACAATCTCACTGTTGTTCGTGCCTTGAACAATTTCCACTTCATCTCTTAAAGAAATGAAGTTGAATTTGTCTTCCGGGAAGTGTTAGCGGATCATGCGATAGAATGATAGGTCATTCCATCTGTCTCAAACATAATGTTAGCAGTAATTATATACATAAGTCCATCTATGGTGAGATTAATCATATATGGTTCCAAAAATGAACTTATACTTCATCTATCATACCGCTTAATAATATAAAACTAATTTCTACTAACCAGGGTCTTACTGTAGGCTAGTGGTAGGAAATAAAGGCATGTCGCACTTTGGTTGTAGGTTCGATTCCCACAAACTTTTCCGACGTGACGGGTTGTCGCCCGTCCTGCAGGTTGTCCCTTTTTCTAAAACTACATTATTTTAACATTCATGCAACAATATTGAAAAAATTTCTAGCCTTAAACAATAATATCTTATGTCAAACATATTCATTCCAATCTTTAGGCTTATCCAAAATACTTTGGTCCAAGCTCATAGTATAAATAAAATGATTACTTGAAAGGTCACATAATAAGCACGAGAATACCATCATTTATCCCCCATAAATCATAAAATATATCTTGTTGGTCACATTCCAAACATGTGAATACCTTAATCATGTATTCTCTTAAAACATGAGTTACCATATAACCTTAGTGAAAACATGAATACTATCAAAAGTTCACTCATTCCACATACCAAAATTCAAAAATTTCTATATACTGAAACCATGATATAACTTTGTCCTTATATCAGTCATGAGCTCATTTATACTATCAAACATTTAATTATCTCTTTATCCTTTCATTATGTGCATATCATCTTCTTTCCAAAAATATCTGAATAACCTTTCATGGTTACCAGTACCATTCAACATATACATTTAAATAATTTATGAAAAACAATAGTGTAACAATCCTTAGATGTGTCTTTATTCCATAGTACCATTACCTATACAACATTACTCTTGATAAACATAAAATCATTCCACTACCATCTTAAACTATTGACTGAGCTTCCATAATTCTTTCATCTCACATATCATTTGTAGTCTCTTCATCATCATAAACATAAATACTACCCATACGACCATTCTGATTCTCTTCATGAGACTTTCCCTTAGGGCATTGGTTTTCATAATTCCCATACATTCCACATTTATAACATTTAACCATTATTGATGTCATACAAATACCATTATCCTTGTCCATGGTGTTAACTGAACCTTTTTCATTACAATTACTAGCTTTGTGTCCTTCTTATCCACACCCAATGCATCTCCGAGTTCCTTTGAAACATTCATCATGATGCCTCTTCCCACATGATTTACATGAGGGAAATTGAACTTTTTTTCCTCTATGTTCATCATGAAACTCCATCTTTCTCTTATTAGATTAGTCAGGAAACTTACCAAAGTTGATATTATTGATCATATTATGAGATTGATGATTAGGAATAATAACGATGTTAGGAAATCCAAATACCGTTTCATTTGGTTTCTCATGAAGAATATCATTCCATTGTCCAACATATTCTCCATTAACATGAATCCTCCTGTTTCCTGCCATTTCATAAAACCCAAAAAAATAGTATGAGAGGCAAAACTCGTACTAGAAAAAAAAACATAATCAAGGTGGAGTACTTTCAATATCTAACATCTTATGTTTAATTATATGATATTTACCGTAATTATAGGACTATAACCTATACTTATACTTAAACTTAAGGACACCCTAGACATACCTTAGAAATATCTCTAGGGATCTCACTATAGTTTTCGCATCCTAGTTTCCAAAGGTTAACTAAACATTTCCTATCATACCAAATATAACGACCCAAATCTTGACGTACATGGACATTACATTAATTTTTCGAAATACTTAATACATAAAAAAACCAACACTCAAGGATCATAATAGATTAGTGTCTTTGGGAACTCAGAACATAATCTTTTAATCATGGTGAAAGATCTTCAACATCTCCCATAAAGATCTTCCCCTTTTGTTTTCATATCTAAAACCTTTATTTATATCCTGGGGAAAAGAAAACATATAAAATGGTGAGCTCAAATGATCAGTAATGGTAAGCATGGAGAAAATAAAACAAGCCATATACATTTGAACATAAAAACATGAACATAATGTTTAAACATCAAAATATTTAGCAATGACATAAAACATGGAAGTACATAAGGCATAGATCACAATGGGACATAAATCATGATAAAATAGCATGGGAATAAAACATGTAATTGTGGGAAAACATTCATCACATGATATGATTTCCATAGTAGCCAAGGCATTGCTGCTAGGACCATCTTAGTGGACAAAGTCCCTTACTGAATCGAGTTCTCTCCTCATTCATGTCATGTATCACTGAACCGGATTAACTTACCATTTGAGCCATGTCTATCTCATGAGATATAAATCTTTACCCAATCCATTTTAGGGATATATCGGTCTTACCCATCTCTTAATGAAATCATTCTTACTTGTGCGACAAAATAAACATAAATCATTCATCATAACCCAAAGAATAAAATGGGATTCATAAACGCCATCCCATCATAACATAATCCATATAAAACAAATGGATATCATTTCATCATAAGAAGAATAAAACCACGTAAATAATAGAGACATTATAATTGAAACTTAATCATACTAAATAATGTCATCTTAAATAGAAAATAGCTTTGATAAAACACTTGAAATGAATTCCTGAGGAAAATATCCTTTCTTCTTGAAAAATATTTTCTTTTTTCAAAATTCCATGAAATTAAAAAAGGTTTTTTTTAAAGTAATCCTGAAATAATTTAGAGGAATCTTCATGGAAATAAGGCATTATGAAACCATAAAAATCCGGTCATGCCGTATAAGTTAAAAAAACGTTCTTCTCGTACTTTTTGTCAGAGAGTCAAAAAGTTCCTCGTATGGTAAAAAAAAGAAATATTCCTTCCATACCATGTGGTAAAAGTCAATAATGGTTAAAAAGGACTTTAAACATACATGAATCGTTTTTAGAAAACATGGTCTTGGATGATAAATATAACCCTATTAAATACTTATGAATAAACAATCTCCGACAAAATGAGATTGGAAAAGTTATCCCTTACCTTATGTCTGATATGCTTCGTATGTATCCAAACCTCTTATATAATGATTTAAATAATGTCATTGAATTATTACAGAATGATATTCATCATTATGATATGGTTCACTTAATACATTATATTACCCGTTCCTTTGTAAATTCCATGTTAAAGCAGCGTTTCGGGTAAAATAGTTTCATTAATAGCACGTGTTTCGACTTGTTCTTATTGATATTATTACTTATATCCTGACTTACTTAATTCCAGAATGAAAAAAATGATTTATATATAATATATATTAATCATATAAATATATATGATAGATCAATAAATAGAATGAAATACACCGTTCATGGAGACGGTAGCCCGTACATACTCATGAAAGTTGTTTTAGTTTCCTTATTTAATTGAATGGAATTATGTAAATGAAACATATATGTACATAAATACAGTATCATTATTATGTAATAACTTTCATGATTATTTATTATATATAATTTATAATAATACTTGAATGGTTAATCATGGAAAATGAATCTCATCGCGTTCATGGAGACGGTAGTCCATACGTACGCACGAGCGATGATATCGTTCCCATAATTATTGAATAGGATTGGAGTGGATGATATAATATCTTTAAATCATTATGATTTTATAATAACCATATATGGTTATTATTTACACCATTATACCCATCCATGTATGGTGGTGGTGGAAAAACTGATTACACCACGACATGGAGATGGTATTTCGTACGTATGCACGCGCGATAATTTCATTTTCCGTAGGATGGATTGAAGGTGAAATGGGGTTGTTTAATAATTATAATATCATATCAGTATATTAGTGATTCAGATTTTTTTACTTTACAATGAAACAACTAAATAATAGGAAGTTGAAGAAGAAAGAAACTTGAAAGAATTGGTAGAAGAGATTACCTCGTCTTCGATGCACCTCCTTTAAGCTTTCTCTTAAGGGACTAGAGTTGGTATTTCGAGAAGGAAAAAACCTCAAGAATGTTTCTATGGAAGTGGAGAAGAGAAATGGGCTGGGGTTGGCCGATCTTGAAGGATCAACGTGTTATGAAGTTGTGGGGGAGGAGGTTCCCTTTTATAAGGGAGGAGAGGGGCACCTTTGTAAACCTCAAAAATATTAATTTATAATAAATCAAACCCCACATAAAAACCTACAAAATTGACTCATATTCGAAGATTAGATTAGATAGGGTTGTAATATCATCAACCAATAAAACTTTTACATGTTGGAAATTTATTTTAAACCTTTTCAACATGATTTATCATTATTTAATCTATTTAATTTTATTTGTGGTAATAAGATTATAATTTTTAAACTATTATAAATAATTACTTATGTGTTTTGAATTGTCCATAATTGGATAATTTATGACATTTGAGACCATATAAATTTTAATTTCTAATTTTTAAAAAATTTTGTGATTTTTAAACAAATTTATATTATGTTATTTTTATAAAATAACAATAGTGTCAATTCGGATACTATTCATTCATTTGAATTTAAATAAAATCCACACATAATATATGTTCAAAATAAAATATTTAATAGGTTAATAAAATTTCATATATATCTAGAAAATTATTGTATAATATTAAATAGTAAATATAATATTTATTTTAATATTTTTAAAACCATTTATTTGGTATATCTCTTAATAAAATAATTCCTACAACATTTTTGTATAATTATTTTATGTACTTATTTGTTGTATAAAAATTAAAAATAAAAATCTATGATGAAGATAAATATAATACCTTTCATAAAAATATTTTTACTCGAATTTATCATCTTAAAATAACAACATTTAAATTGTTATATTTAATAAATTATGAATGGGACATCTTTGACATCATTTAAAATAATATAATATAAATTTCCTAATCTGTTTTATAAGGCTCCAAATCGTCCACAAATCGACCCATGGATTCTTAGGGTATATATATACTCGACCAATAATGTTTGGTCAAGTTTCCGGTCTTTTTTATAGGTATTGTTATTTTAATAAAAACTATATTATTGATTTTTCACTAAATACATAATTTCTACATCATTAATATATATGGTGTTAAGGTAATTAAATATTTCTTAAAAATTACAAATAAATTACCATGATAAAGAAAAACATTTTACCTTTCAAATTCGTATTTATAGTCTAATTTATATTATGTATAACCATATATTAAAAAAAATCTAATTATTAATGTTTGAGTGAGACATATTCTACTTTCCTTTAAATAAAATAACTATAAAGTATTAATCAAATACAAGTGGGTTCCCTTAGATTCAATTTCGACCCAATTATGATTTAGGGAAAAATATAATCAACCAATTATATTAATACATGTGTTAGGGTAATTTTATAATATTATATTTACCCATAATTACCCGATTTTACCTTTAACTATGGTAAATAAAATTTACCGTAGTTACTATTCATAATGCCTAAAAAAGTAACTTATTTACATAATTTGTACCTAATTATTACATATATGAAATCCATTTTTCAAATTCAAATAACAGAAGTTTAAGAAATTAATTTAAAATTATTCCTGCTGTTAAGATAACGAGTTTTAAAAGATAAAACAATGCAAAAGATTGAAATTATTTTACTTATGAATTCAATGTAAAATCAATGCTAATGACATATATTATATTAAATGTTAAAAATATATTCTATTTATTTTTTAAAACCATGAAATATTATAATTAAACTATATAAATTATTACGATGAAAAAAAGTTGTTTTTAATTAAAATATAGCGCGTTTTTACTATTCATTAAAATATGAAAGTTATCAGAATAATATGAAAAATTTATCCAAAGTAAATTTTTATATCCTGATTTAAAAGAAGAATTTTATTTTGTAAAATTGAACTTATAAACATGTCAAAAACTAGATTTAAAGTGGGTGCCCCCTCAAAAGGCGACAAAGACATCATTTTTTTAAAAATACCTATTTTACCCGAAAAATTTATTTTGTTCTCATACCATGTTCTAAAAAAATGTGTAAGATGGATAAATATGTTATAAAATTCAAAATTTAGTCAATACTATTCATAATGTCTAGTTTATAATAAAATTATATCCATATATCTTTGTTTAGTGAAACCCGGTATTGCGTACAACTCACGCTATCGAGGAAGGTCGTGATTGCGTGTAATGCACGCCAAGTCAGGGTTGCGTGTAGTGAAACACTCATTTGTTGTTACATATAACAAAATCCAACCATATTTCATTTATACATTGAAAATATATTTATATATATATACACTCGATGTTGCGTAGAATAACTACTATCAAACAAACTTGAAATTGTGTGTAACACGATCCAAGAATAGTGTTGTGCATACTGCAAGATAATACAGTGTTGCGTATAGCGCATGATAATCTTGTTGTAGCATACAACAGAAGATATGAATGAAATTAAAAATAATATATCTTATAAAATCTTGGGGTATTACAGGAAAAGTTTTCTTAAAGAAACTGTAGTTTTCAGTACGATCATTCCCTATGCTAAAGACAAGGAAAGGGGAAAAGAAGTTGTTCAACATAAAGATATAGATGATGTAAATTAATAAGTTTTAAATTATATCGGAGATGCATCTAAGAAATACCTTTTAGATAAAATTCCTATATGATCCACAGAAGAAACCACTTCCATGTTACATTCTCAAGAAATTAAAAAAGATAAACTAGAAATCATGGAAAATAAAAAATCACATTTATAATTAGAAGTTCAATTGTTTTATAAGAAAGTTAAAGTTGAAAAATATTAAAAATCCAACAACAATAAAGTTGTTGTGTCACTTGGTTAAAAAAAATCTAATAATTTAGTCAAACAAGATACTCAAAAATCAAATGGAATAATAGTTGATAGTATTAGTACTGAGACTTCCAAGACCAATCAATCAGAGTCAGAATCACCCAATATAATCCTAGCTCGGGGACTAAAATATATCTTCCATACCTTGAAAATATTGGCAAAAATTATTCCTTACTTTCCCAAACTAGAAACCAAGGATGACTTTATTATGGAAAATCAACATGAAAAATGGACTTACTGAAATCTTTAACAGAAATATTGATATGTTTGGAAGTAGATTTTAAAATATTTCAAGAATGTGTCGAGGCTCATATGAAATCTTATAATAATATGCTCAAATGGCCTCATGGTGTTGATAAAGGTATCAAAATTCCTGAATATAATTTCAAAATTTTAAGAAGTCTTTAAATGAAACTGATAGTGCTTTCAGTATTCTTGCTCAATACATGGAAAATTGAGTAATATTCATTTAAATGTTTAGAAATACAACCCAAAATAGAATCCATATTTCATAGAATTTGAAGGAAAGTTAATGTACCTACAACATGAGATATCAAGACTCAAGGTTTATAAGGATGAAGTTGTTTATTTGAATAATTAGAATGATGTATTCTCATATAGAATTGTAGCTCCGAAAGACAGGAATAAGCTTCTGGAAGAAATTATTTTGTATTAGAAAGAAAAAGTCAGATCTCAAGAGGAAAAGATTGAATTTTTTGGAAGATAGAAATGATTTTAATAAGATGAGGACCATTGACAAACCAATGATTCCCAAGAAAGAATAATTCTTTTATATTTGAACTCTTATTCAAATTTTCTCTATCTTTTTCATTACCAAACAGAATACTCTTTTCATTATATTGTTAGTATTTTATTTCAATAACCTTTTGCAGTAATCTCAAACACTACTACAAAACTAGACTTTAACAGTGCAATTATTTATCAGCGCTAGAAGAAAATGCTAATAAATGGAATATTTATCAGCACTAAAAAAATCACTGATACATTTAACCTTTTATCAGTGCATTTATTTTAGAACTGATAAAGGGTATCCTTTATCAGCGCTTTATTTTTAGCATTGATAAGGGGTGTATTTTATCTGTGCTTAAGTTTTAGCATTGATAAAGGGTACAATTATTCAAAACATTATTCTTAGAGTTGATAAATATTTTATTCATCAACACATTTTTAACGCTGTTAAAATTAAATAATTAAATAAATTAAAAATAAAAGAAATGTGTTTATTACAAATTTAATTAATTAAATTTTTGATAAAATGAATTGATTGAGTATACATTATTAAATATTAAACATTTTATTATTTAGATAATTATGATAATTAATGTTATTAAATTGTATATGTTAAATATATTGATATATGTTAATGTATATAAATATGATTTATATATTAACAAATATTTATGTGTTTTAGGTTCAATAGTCTTATATTTATTGAATAATGGTATATAATTTAAAATTAAAATAAATTAATAATATTGACTAATTGCGTTGTACTCGACATATAATTGAATTTCTGCCTTTTCAATTTAATATATATCAAATTGTGTGTTATATTGATTTCACATATATTTAATTAATGAATTTTTATATAAAATATGCACACTCATAGAAAATATCCATTTTTTAAATATTGTTAAATTGTACCTATATTCTTAATTTATTCAATTTCACTCATTTTTAACAGATATACTTTCCCTCAAAATTATATATTCATTAATAATGTAAACAAAATGTAAAAAAATAATTATTAATAAATATATTTATAAATATATGGTCACTATATTTATACAATTATGCAATTATAATTATAAAAAAATAAATATATTTTTAAAAGTATTTATATAATTATAAATAAATAACTATGTATATTAAAATAATTATTAAATTTATAATAAATTTACTTAAATAATGAATATATTTAAAATATTTAAATTTATTAAATATATATGTAAAATAATATAAATATATATAATGATAAAAATATTATTTTCTAAAAAAAATTCTATAATTAGAATTAAATAACTATAAAATTATAATAAATATAATTAAAATGGATGTTATTTATTATACTGATATTTATATATATTTATTAAGTATTTATAAATTTTTATAATTTTTTTATTTATATTCAAAATTATAAATCCTTTAACAACGCTTTAGTAATAAGAGATGATAAAAGAATCTTTATCACTGCTTTTTCTGTGTTGATAAAGATTAGGATTTATCAGCGCTAAAGAAAGTGCTGATGAAATAATCATTTATTTGTGCTCTAATTTTAGTGCTGGTAAATATTGGTTTTATCAACCCATTTTTAGCACTGAAAAAAGTGTTCCTATCTATTTTAAAAACCTTATCCATTTTTGAACTCGTCATGATATATAGATTTTCGCTGAAGCCACCCACTGTCGGCGCTCCTCCTTGGTGAGTCGAAGGTCAAATCACACCAATTGACTACCTCCAAACATCTTGTCCAACATTCGAAGATGGTCTCCTATTTTCTTTAACCAAGCGAGGTAGGGATTATGATTTTCTTTGGGTATTTTTTATTTCATTTTTGATTTATTACTCGTGATTTGTTTATGATCTTTTTTTTATGATCTATTGTTTATGAATTGTTTTTGATCCTTTGTTTAGGGAATGATTTGTGGTCTGTTGTTTTTATTTACAACTGATGTACGATTGGTTTTTTATACCAACTCATCAATTTGATCTTGTTGAAAAATTGGACACTAATTTTTGTTGTTATGATGTATCTGGTTCCACTCATGAACATGAAATTTTAGATATAGAAATACATCTCATTCACTACTTGAAATTAGTGTGCTTCTATCATGAAATCAGATGGAGGGTTTAATATATATGTCCATATCATGCAAGCCACTGATTGTTTTATTTGTTGGCATTTTTCTAATGATAATTGTATCCAATGATACTACTCTTTTATTAATCAGGGTGGATGATAGATAAAGGGTGCTTTTTCTATGTTCACTTGTTGCTAATCATTTATGTATATCTTTTGGAAGGTAAGTGTAACACCCCAAGATTCCACGGTACGTTTCCCTTTGAATAATACAGTAGCGTGTGTTGAACACAACTTCGAGTTTAAACACACCACAACTAATCAAAATACCTGTTATAAATAGTAATACCCACTTTTTAAAATTTTATAAATTTTATCTTTCAAAATGGATTTCATTTTTTGATTCGGAATATCAAAATTAGCGTAGGGTGAATTTTTTGTATTTTTCTGAAAAATTTCAATTTTTGATGAATATTTAAAAACACTATGTTATAGTTTAAAACTGAATTTTTATTTAAATAATCATTTAATTTATTTAAATTTATTTTAGGTCAAAATAGATATATAATACCAATATACGTTAAATGTAATTCATTGGATTCAGTTGATGTGCCTCTATTTTTATATAGTTTTGCCACATCTTTTTACTTAATTTTTAATGATTTAATTAATTATTTAATCACTTTTTACTAAATAATTGTACTTTTGTATTTTTATTATTAACATTGTCAATTTATTAATTTTTATAATTAATTATGTATTTGTAGTCTTTAAATTAATAATTTTAATCTTAATTATTTTATCTATATTTATTATTTATTTATTTTGTTGTGTTAATGCCAATCTACTCACTATTTAATAATTTGAATTTAATAAAAAATAATCTTTAAATATCCTTAATTGTGTTTTAATCAACTTATAATTTATTTTAACATTTTATTCTTTAATATGGATTCATTAAAATATTTTAACTTTATTTATTAATATGTTTAGTCGCCCTACTAGGAAAGTAAGTAAAGAATTTTAGTTTTTATTAAGTAAAGTAGTTCTCTTTTAATTTTATGTATTAAAATAGTTTTTTAACTAATTAATTAATAGATTTAAAATATTAATTGTTTAATTTTATGTATGTAGTTTGATTATTTATTTGTTTTCTATTGGTTTTAGTCTACCGGTGAGGTAGACTATAACTATCGGTAACCTAATGAGTCACCGTTGTTTTTTATTTTCACTTGCAGCTACCCTGTAATCAATTATTATTTATTTTAATTTAAGATTTTAGCCTATTTATTTTATCAATTATCCATTTCTTAATTTAAGTGTTAACTATTTAATAATTTTATTTTTTGTTTTTAAAGTTTTAAGTTTAATAAAAATCATGTTTTAATTTTATGGTATTTAAAAATATTTTAATTAATTATTTTCTGTTTTTTTATTTAGTTGACAAAACATTTAATTTTATGTTTTTTTAAGGTTACTGGTAATTCTTTATTTTATACTAGCAGTGACCTATCCATTTTAATCAAACTATCAGCGACCCTTTTTTTTCGCTATGCTAGTGACCTTTTTTGTAAGGGTGACCCATGGTTTTACCGGTGACCCGCTGATGCCCTTTCCACTTGTAACACATTTTTTTATTTTACTATATTGGTGACTGTTAAGTATCAGTAAATTTAATATATGTTTCTAAAAATGAGTTTTTATTTTCTGATGCCAACCAGTAACCTTAACATTCACTAAGGGTGACCTGGATTTTTATTTCGTAATAGTGCCCACCCACTCCGGTGCATCCCTTTTTTATTAAGCTAATAGTGGCCTTCTGCACCTCACCATTAGACTACATACCCTGCACCTCACTATAGCGCAACTTTTTTTAAAACAAAACTATCGGTGACCCTTTTATTCTAACATTGACTTTGGCCTTGTTTTATTTATCTAGTAACGGTGACCTCCTCACTGTTAGCCTCTTCGGCAATTGCTTCCCCTGCATCTGCACACACTGTTTCCTTCTCCCATTTCTCTTTCTGGTGCGTCATCCTTGCGAAACACCGGTGCTCTCCAATATACAAACCCTTAGCACCCACATCATCTCCTCATATCACTAATATCATCACTACCCGCAACCACTGATGAACTCATTGTTACTCACTTTCACAGTGTCACCAACTCCCCTGCAAATCGGAATCTACGGAGCAGAAGAAAATAGGAAACCACACAATTGATATTCATTTCACGCTAAATCAGAAATTCACAAACTTTAACAACCCTAAATCACCGCCCCTCCATCAGGTCAAAGGAAAGCATAAACTCAAAAATAAAAATCCCACTGCATTCCTCAGTCGATTGAACCTGAACCGATCCCATTTATCCAAACCATTTTTTCTACATCTCTTCTACATCTGAAGTGAGGTCATTTCACCGGGTCGATGTAGTACTATGTTCGTGAGCCGTTACAAGTAGAGATGATGTCGAGATGGATGAACCCACACCAACCGCCGCTCTCGCAGGGAGGAAGAGCTTTGTCGCGCTGTTTCGAGGAGTGGTGTGGAGCCACGCCGCACAGGAGGGTTCCAGAAGAAAACCGACTTTCCTCCCTCACCATTTGCTGCGTGGAATTTTGGGGGGTGGGGGGAAAGAATACGATGATTAAAAAATCATTAAAATAAAACTAAAATAAAAACCTAAAATAACAAAATAACAAAATTGTAATTATAAATAAATAATCAATATAAAAAAATTAATTTATAAAACAAAATCAATAATTTAATTAACATTAATTAAACTTTAATTAAACTTAATTGATTAATTAAAATTAAAATTAAAATTAAATATGGCATAATAAATAATTATTTGTTAATATAATTTAAATACTTAATGATAATTTATTATGAACAAAAATAAGATAATCTAATTAACATAAATTGGTATATAATTTAATAATAACAATCTTTTAAATTAAATTTGATAGATATAATTAATAAAAATCAATAACTTTATAAATAAATATTTTAATAAACTAACGACTTTAAATATTAATTTTTTTCCGTCTTATTTTTATTATTGTTATGAATTTTTTTAGGTACAGGGTCATTCGACGGAATGAAACATATCTATGTTCATCTAACTAACTCAGCGGGAGTTAGTTACGAGAGAAAAACTAGCGCGACGTGCCTGTCGCGAAAAAATGCACGTGTGCAGTGAAATAGGAAAACACAAGTCCAAGTTGTTGGAAGCATGCAGTGACAAGAAGAAGATGATAGAGGATATTAAAAGAGAGATGCAATAGAATTTAAAGAGCAGACACTCATTCCGATTCCACGAACACATCCATTTGAGAGCAGACTCTAAGGAGTAGTACTGGAGTCAAGATGGAGACTAAGGAGCCCGAAGGTAGAGCAACACTTAGGGAGTTCTCCCTTACCCTTTCTTTAATTCTTGTACTCTTCTTTCGGATGTTTTCAATGCTAGATTTCATTATGATCATAGGCTGAATTGTTTAACTCATGAATTTTATACTTTGTTGGTTTATTCTTTAAATTCTTCACTTTATTCTTTTCTGACATCAGAGTTGATCGGCAAGATCAATTTTAATGATCATGTAAATTGGTCAAAACTTAAATTCTTTTAAAAAAATTCATATTTTCACGTTCAATCAGAGATATTGAACATGATCATCATCATTGTTGAAGCGTTAATGTCATTCCGGTTGGAATTTTACGGTGAGTTTTATTTTAATTGTCTTCTTATTCAAATTTGTAGAAGTGGATGAATTTTGGAGCGGAGAAATCTAAAATTCATACCTCTATTTGATGTATCTTCTGGCGAGGAAGATATATAAATCTATTCTTAAGATGTGATTCAATAAATTTTAGTGGATATTTTTTTTAAACCAACCAGTTTAGAATTCCTGAGTGTTATTTCTCAATCGTTGTTCCTTGTCTTGCTTCTTAATATTAGTATACTGTATTTCTCTAGTTGTTTTTTAGTACGTATTGTAAATATTAGTTACATTGTAAAAAATCATGTTTTCTCATCCTGTTTCCACTTCATCATATAAATAAAAAAAGTAAGAAAATGTTTTTTCCACTGCTGACAATAGTGGGGGTTTAAAATTCAAAAACCTTAGAATTCACTCACCTGCCGTCTTTGTGGATCGACCCTACACCACTGTGAAACTCTAGGTTAATAAATGTAATTTTGAGGGTGATAACGACCTCCGGCCTAATCATCAGTTAATAATAATATTAGATATATAAAAATTTTATTGAACATTTTACCGTCTTTTACCCACCTCCTAGAAGCATTTTCAAATTTATATAAAACTTAATTTTATGGCTTTTGTGAGTTGAATTTTGAAAATCCGAGAGACACGGTTGATATCAATATGTAAAATGTGGTTCAATGAGATGATTTTTTTTGGTGAATAGTAACTTTTGACTTTTATTTACCACAGTTAAAAGTAAATATGGTAATTAATGGTAAAAATGATATTATTATTACCCTAACACTTGTCATAATTCTATGGAATAAGTGTAATTCGGCCAACAAAAACAGAGGAATAAAATTTGATCCTTTATGTCGACTTGGATTAGATTACGACATTTATTATTATTTTATTTAAAGAGTTAAAAGAGTTAAATTCAATGTTTGATAACTAAACCATTTTTAATATAGGGTTACACATAATATAAATTCGACTGTAAATATTAATTAGGAATATAAAAAATTTTCCTACATAATGGTATTTTATTTATTATTTTTAGATATTAAATAATTAAATTTATTTATTACAGAATGATGATGCTGTAATTACCGTATTAATGAAAGATTAAAATAATTTATATTATAAATATTAAAATCAATCTAATTTTAGACTTTTAATGAATTAAACTAATTTTCTAGGATAATATGAAATTCCAGGGTTGATTAAATGTATTTAGTTCTAATTAATAATGTTGTTAGGACTTTAACAAAAATCAATTATTAAATAATGTCAAAATTGACATAAATGAGTTTTAAAAAAAATACAATATTGTTGGTTGATATAATAATCCTAAAAATCTCAGGATCAGCCAAAAGACTTATATAATGATATTTGTTTCATTAATGAACCACATGGGGTTCTCTTGGAAGTTTATAGTAGGTTTGTTAACCATATAATATTAAAATACAAAGAGACATGGTAAATGTCAAACTATTTAACTAAGAGTTAAATAAAAAAGATAAGGCTAATATAGTGACCCAAACCTGTCTAAAACCTATTGTTTGAGATTTTTTAGACCCATACCCACCTTATCCTTTAAATAATTCATTTTGGAGCTATTAGAAACCGAAAATGATTTTATTCTAATATAATATTCCTAGTTTTCCTAAGGTGCCCCTCTCCCCTCTTATAAAAGGTCAATTCCCCTTCTATCTAATTCACACCATAAAAGCCATTTGGCTCAGCCAAAACCATCCAAAATAAACTATAAACTAAACTCCCTTAATCCTAGAGGCCTTCGGTTAGTCAGAAAGCCAACCTATGGATCCCTTTTGATCAAATCAAAAGGAAGAACCCGAAGTAGAGGTAAATATTTCACAACCTCTTTCATGTTTTTTTTCTTCCACATCGTCATTCCTTGTTGTTTTCGTTACAAAATAATAACTTTAGTATATTTTATATAGTATTATGTTACTATAAATATGTTACAACCATATTCATTATCCTATCCATCCTTTAAATGAAATGTCACCATACGTGCAGACGCACGACTTACCGTCTCCACGTCGTGGTGTAGTTGCTATTCAGTATGTTATTATTTGTATGAGTATAATAATGAAGTATAATTTATGTAAATAATAAATATAACATGATAATGATTATTTATATATGATATAACATCCAATTATATATTATTTTAATATCAAAATAATGATATTGTCGCTCGTGCGTACGTACAGATTACCGTCTCCATGAACGCGATGAGATTTATTCTCCGTCGTATCCATTCAAGAATAATTTTTTATTTAATAATTAAAAATATTGTTTATAGACTTCATATCATTCTAGATATGAATAAGATACATCCCATCCCTAACAAATATGACTCACATAACATATAATATAAAGGAAAACGAATCAGTTAACACCCGAAACAATGATAATACTAAAATATTTTTAACAAAGCAATATTAAGAAGATCCTATATGATATAATATTTATGTATATGGTTCTTGTATAATTTAATAACAACTATTTTACCATTATACAATAGATTAACCTACCCTCGACCAAGGAAAAGTATAAGGTAAGGGTTAATTTTAAAATCTCTTCATTATCCGAGGTTGTTTATACGTAATTATCTACTGGGACCTCTTTATCATCCACATCCATGCTTCTTAAAAATGTATTTCAAAACTCTTTTACTATTTACTAGAAAATGGGTTAAATTCATTTATACCCTTTTTTGACCTTATATGTTTTGAAAGGAATCTTTTCGTCATATTCTAAACAAGGTACTTTATGACCTTTTCGACAAAATTTAGGTAGGAATGTTTTTTTAACTTATATGGTAGGAGCAGCTATTTTCTGCCATTATAACATCATCGAAGCTTCCCTTACAATCTTATAAGAATAATTTCAAAATAAATGTTTTTTATAATTATGTCACTCATAAATGATTTCAAAACAGAAAGAGATATTTCTCTAAAAAGGGTTTATATTTCATCTATGTCAACATCCTTTGATTGATTTTGATCATATTTGAAGCTGATTTATTATGATACAAAACTCCCATATCGTATTTAAGGTTTTTTGATATGTTTGACTGTGGATGTGTTATTTTTACACAATTAATGGTTTATGGATAATGTATTGACATCTCGTATGCTAGTTTTAATACGAATGTTTATGTTATGTTTACACCTTTACATATGAGGAATGCATTGGACTTAGTAAGTGACGGGTGGAGCCTGCTGTAGGATCGAAATGATACTGATTGTAGTATCTAATGATGTAGATGCTCAAAATATGAGAGGGGGTGGTGAATTATATAATTTAAAAATTCATTTGAAACTTTTAAAGATGGTAATGTTTAACAATGTTAAACAAGGTAAATTCACAAGACCTCTAAGTTCTACAAACTTTCTTGATTCCAGAAAATTGATTCTAGAAATGAAACTAAAAAAAACTTTACAAAGATAAAGATTCTAACTTAAAGTGTATAGAATCATACTAATCAGAGTACACATATAAGAAAGTAAAAGATAGTTATACTTTCCTCAACAATCAAAATGCAGCAGAAAACATGAAACAATACAAGTAACAAGTAGTAAATCTTTTAACCAAAAGAGAAGGGTATCTAACAACCTTGGATAAAGGTTACTTGATTTACACTTTCAAGAATTTTTGTCTAACCCACACCAGGGTAAGCCCTTGATACAAATATAGGAGTCTGTATTTCTATCCCCACAAGCCATCAACTTCATGGTAGTCAGAACCTCTGTCTTCCTCAGCAAGGAAGTCCTCGAACATTAAGGTAGTCAACACCTCTATCTTCCTATCCACGTAATCCCTCGAATGTACTCAGCAACATTCGGAGTCACACGAAGCAAATCTGAACAAGATGTTCAGTACACACAAAGCATGAGAGTCTCTCTCTAGAAATCATTTCACCATAATGTAATCTATATAGTCATCTAATAGTGTTGAGATCATTCAAATGAGCACCTATTTATAGGCACATCTTCAACGGTTGGCTCCCCCCTCCAACGGTCATATTTTTCCTTCAATTTCGGAGGGACCTCTACACGTGTCACTCAAACAAAAGTTTTTCAGAAACAGAAAGCATGACATCGTTTCATAACCATAATAATAGTAAGAAAAAATATGATTCTTAAACAAATTCATTCTACGGAGTCTAAGGAAGAATGAATGTTCCGAGTCTAATCAAAAAACTATATGGAGTCTATAATACATGGATATTTGGATTCTGTTTATCATGGAATTCAGAGTTATAATTCTATAAACATCAGAGACTAGATTCATAAGATTTCAGAGTTTGAGTTCATTGGAATTTGGATTTTGAGTTCATTGGAATTCAGAGTCTGAATTCATGAGAATTCGGAGTCAGAACTCATAAGAGTTTAGAGTCAAAATTTAGAGAACTCGGAATCTGAACTCAAAAAGTTCGGAGTCTGAATTCAGAGTACTCAGAATCCGAACTCAATAACTTCGGAGTCTGAAATCATAGTACTCGGAATCTGAAAATAGAATGTTCGGAGTCTGAATTAAAAGAACTCGAAATCTGAACTCTGAAAGTTTAGAGTCTGAATTTTGAGAACTCATAATCTAAACTCAGAATGTTCAGAGTCTGAATTTAGAGAACTCAGAATCTGAACTCATAAGAGTTCAGATCCTGAAAACAGAATGCTTTATATCTAAGTATATATATGATTCCGAGGTTTTGGATATGAAACCGAATTTTCTACTTAGAATATGAAAAAATAAAACATGGTAAGGATAAATTTCCATGGGGAAGGAAAATTTTCCTTATGAAGATAAAACATAAGAAAATGAAATTTTCCTTAAGGAAGAGTGTTTGTGATTTTCAAAACATGAAGGAATGAAAGAGTCATAAGGAAAACTTATTGACTCAAAAATATCTCACCTTTTGGAAAGCACAAACATCCTTAAAAAAATAATATAAGGAATTAGAAAATATTTTTCTAGACTTTAAAAATAAAACATATTTCCCTTAACACATTGAAAATGATGAATAAGACTAAATCCCCCTTAGGTTTTGGAACCACTAAGGATCATATTCTGATTTCCTGGATGAGATTTTTCATAATCTTGAATACAGAAATCTTTATAATGAAAACTCCCCCTTAGATTAACTCCCCCTAACTTGGGCTTAGTATTATTTTTGACATTCCTTTCTCCCCCTTTGTGATTTTCAAAAACGATTAATGGGAATGGAAAAGAAATTATGGTACCTAAACAAATTAGTACAACATATCCAAAAGACAAGCAACCAAAAATTTTCATTAATGTTGGAAAAAATTAAACAAGGAAGGAAAATAAAACAAAATATCAGATTTAAACAAGGATATCATTCCTTTTCCTTGGGAATCTTCTTATTCACTATTTTCCTCAGCTTCTTGAGATCCTTATGGTCTTCCTCTTCTCATTTCAGAATCTGATCCAGATCCACAACTTTCTTCACTAAGGCTTTGATTTCTTCTTCCTGAGCCTTAAGGATTTCTGCCCAAGCCTTCAATGCTTCTCCTTTCTTTACTAGATTCTCTTCAATCTCAAACCCGAGACCTCTTTCTCTCTTGTAACTCTGGGAAGCTGAATACAGCTTCCCATTCAAATCCTTCACTTCTTGAATCCGAGAATTCTATTCCAGAGTTAAATTTTTTCAAAACATCTTGTGAGATCCTTGATCATACTATCTTCGGTGTCAAATGACTCTTTGACACTATCTTGGAACTCATCATGATTTCTCATGTACACTATGGTTTTCCTTGACCAAATAGTCATCTTTTTACATGATCTTTTGTGGGATTCATAGTTAATGAAAAAATTCTTGAAATCGGCTTCAAGCATGAAACACTAATCCATCACCATGGATACTAAATCCAATTTTTGGTTCAAGGTGTGTTGAAGAATTTGACATCTCAAGTCAATCAGTAGTGGAAATAAGGAATTTGAAATCAATGTAATAACGTCATTTTTTTATAAACTGACGCCAATAGTATGTGCAGGAACTTATTGTCGTCAATTTTCAGTAAATCCGACTCCAAAAACCATTATTTGATGATATTTCACATCGGTTTTGTAATACACAATGCATAAAATAAAAAAAATGTTTTCGTCGACGGTTTTGATGAAAACTGATGCCGAAAATAAAAAAAATTTGTCGTCGGATTTGAAGAAAACGGATTCCATAAGTCCAATTTTCGGCATCGGTTTTCTCGAGAACTGCTGTCGAAATTAAGAAACCTGGATATTTTTTACATCGTTTTTTGTTAAAACCAATGTCGAAAAATAAAAAAATGTATTAGGGGCATCAGTTTTAAGAAACAATGACATCAAAAGTCCATTAAAATTTATCGGGGTCGCAAAAACCTCATTTTGTTGGATCTTTGAAATCGAAATCTGCGGCGGCGCATTCGACTCGGGACAACATTTGAAGACCTATTTGTGATCTTGGATGGCCATCTTGGAAGGTTTTATTACATTTTCCAGATTTTTGGTTTGCGTTCTTCGTTATCCCTCTTGATTTATCTTTCATTGTTTATTTCTTCTTCCATAACCCTATTTTACGCGACTTGTAATGGTGGTTTGAATTTAGTTGTTGTTTATCATTATTTTTCATTATTATCATCATTTTTGGTATAAAGTTTGCAGTGTTTGTTTATCTATGTCATTATATGGAACACAGTTTGGATTGAGGATCTCCATTCGGGTTAATCTTCAAATTTTGTAAGTTTTTTTAAAATTTTGTAGATAAATTATTTATCATTTAATTTTGTTATTGATTTGCTTCAATTATTAGTTTATATTTTATTTTAAATGTGTTAGGACATGGTTAAATATTTTTTCAACAAACATTCTTAAAAATCCTGTCAACAAATTGCATCTTTTTACATAGACTCCAATCAAATTTCACCCAATTCACTTACTATATCCTTTAAATTAATGAAATCTTCAATAATTTTGACTCATGCAACATAGAAATATTGCAACAACTATGTAAAATGAACTAATAAATTTTAGAAGAATGATATTATAATTAAATTATAATATAAATATAACACACATGTATATAATATGAAAAAAATGTATACTATTTGTATATGTGTTTCATATATGATGTTTTCTTTCTGATTATCTATAGTTTTTATTAAATGTGTTTTTTACAATTTATATGATAGATATTTAAATGTTTATATGTTTTAATATATTCACCAAATATATTGTGTTATCAGGTATTTAATGGATTGTAATTGGATTCATTTATAAAGAACCACTGGTGAATATGAAAAAGGAGTTGATAATTTTTTGGAATTCACTAAACGACTTCTTCAAAACATTGATTTGATTTTATGTCCATGTGTGAAGTGTGTAAATATGAGAATCTTAAAATCTAGATAAATCAAGGATCATCTCATTTGTTATGGTTTTAGCCTTAATTATACACGTTGGATCTGGCATGGTGAAAGAACTGAAAATTCAACATCCAATGTTGATGACGATATTCATAATGAGGTAGAGGATAGTATTGAATAATTAATTCATGATTTAGGTGTTGAAACCATCGAAAAAAACCAAATTTTGAACGATTTAATGGAGATTATGAGAAACCATTATTCCCAGGTTGCAGTAAATATATAGTGTTATCAGCTGTTTTGAGATTAGTTAACTTAAAAACCACAAATTAGTGGAGTGATAAAAGTTTCTCCAGTATACGTGAGATTTTAAAAGAGCTACTTCCAGAAGGAAACATGATTCCAGGTTCCAATTATGAGGTGAAGAAAATATTATTCCCAATGGAATTGGGGTATAAAAGGATACATGCTTTCCCCAATGACTGTGTACTATATAGGAAATAGAATGAATATTTATCAAGTTGTCCTACATGTGGGACATCACACTATAAGATAGATGGGAAATTAAACTCAGATTCATTCTCAGGTGATGTCATCTAACATCATGGAAAATAAATTTTGTACATTCCAATGATATCATCCAATAGTTTTTGCGTATATTTCTGATAATTCAATTCTGGTTCATTTTTAGGTACCAGAATGAAAACTCATGCTAATGAAATTTGGTACCTTCTAATAATTCTTCATTTGAAGTGTCTATTTGAAAATTCAATTGATGAAAAAAGGTTAAGATGGAATTTAGATGAGCACATCTCTGATGATAAATTATGTCACCCTACAGATTCACCATAGTGGAAGAGTTTTGATAAAAAAATTCATGATTTTGGAAGTGAAGTTTGAAATATCAGAATGGGATTATGTACTGAGGGAATGAATCCATATCGGGGCCTCAATAGCCAACATAGTTCATGGACTGTTTTGCTGGTAGTTTACAACTTGTCCCCACATCTATGTATGAAGAAAAAATATGTTATGATGATCTTGACGATTTATGGATCAAAACAACTGGGAAATGATATCGATGGGTATCTTTAACCATTGATTGATGATTTGAAACTACTATGGGAGGAAGGTGTTAAAGTTTTCGATGCATACAAGAAAGAGTATTTTATTTTGTATGATATGATAATGTTCACTATATAAGACTTTCCTGCATATGGAAACTTATATAGATATAGTGTTAAGGGACACAAATCATGTCCAATTTGTGAAGAACAAACAACATATTATCAACTAAAGAATGAAAGAAAGACAGTGTACATGGTACATCGAAGATTTTTTTTGAATTGATCATCCTTATCGTTGTTTGAAAAAAGAATTTAACAGTTTACAAGAATACAACCTTCCCACACAACCATTGTTAGATGAATAATACTATGACAGGTTGAAAGATGTTGATTCAACATTTGGAAAGAGAAGAAGTTCTGGTTTTCAAAAACATATCTGGAAGAATAAGTCTATTTTTATGAACTACCTTATTAATGATTTTCAGAGATAAAACATAACATTGATGTTATGCATGTTGAGAAAAACATATGCGACAGTTTGATTGGAAATTTATTAGAAATAAAAGGAAAGAAAAAAAAGATGAATTTCATACTAAATTGGACTTGATATTAATGAGAATACGTTTGGAGTTAGATCCCACTGTGAAAGGAAACAGAATATATTTACCTACGACTTGTCACACATTAAGCAAGATTGAAAAGATGAATTTATGTCAGTGTATTCATGGTATTAAATTACCCAGTGTTTTTTCTTAAAATGTGAATAATTTGGAGTCATTGAAGGATTGTAAATTAATAGGTATGAAATATCATGATTTCCATGTGTTGATGAAACAACTTCTACAAGTAGCAGTGCGTGGTATATTGCCGACAGCTGTCAGAAAGACTATCATCAGGTTATGTGATTTTTTTAAATCCATTTGTAGAAAAGACTTTGATCCCAATTTGTTAGATATATTGGAGAATGAAGTAACTCTTATTCTTTGTCAACTAGAAATGTATTTACCACCCACATTTTTTGATATAATGATTCATCTTCTGGTTCATTTGGTCTGTGAGATAAGAATTTGTGGTCCTGTTTATTTAAGATGGATGTATCCTTTTGAAAGATATATGAAAAGTTTGAATAGATATGTTAAAAATACATATCGACCAGAGGCTTCTATTGTTCCAAAATATGTATCAGAAGAGGTGATTGATTAGTGTACAGATTATTTTTATGAGGTGGATCATATTGGTCTCCCTGTATCTCGACATTTAAAATTTGATAGTGAAGGTAGAGGGTTTCGAGGATTAAAGGTAATGTTCATTCCACGTGATGAAGTGATACATGCACATAAATACATTTTGAACAACCCAGATGAGTTTCAATAATATATATCCTCGCATATTGTTGAATTAATGTTATGATATAAGAAAATAAATGAAAAGTGGGTGATGAATGAGAATAAGAAGACATGTGTTTCATGGTTTAAAGAGATTGTCACCTCAGATACATATGCTTCAGAAACATTGAAGTGGTTATTAGGGGGACCATATCTTAATGTGATCACATGGTCTGGTTTTGATATCAATGGATACACATTTTACAAAAAAACATGGATCACAAGAGTACCGTTCATAATAGTGGTGTGATGGTTTTCTTTGAAGTAGTGCATTTTTCGAGTACCAAAGATAAAAACCCAATTTCTGCATCAACGCCATATTTTGGAGTTCTTCAAGACATATGGTAAATTGATTATATTAATTTTGGAGTAACCTTTTTTAAGTGTAATTGGGTTGATAGTAAATGTGGTGTGAAACATGATGAATATGGGTTTAAACTGGTTGATTTGAAAATATTTAATTACAATGAGGAACCATTTACCATGGAGACACATGAAAAACAAGAATTTTATGTCATTGATCTGTTGAATTATTAGTGGTCAGTTGTTTAGGAAGGAAAAAGATACCATATGGGTGATGAGTATGATGCTGATGATGTTAGTGATTAAATGAGCCTTATTCATCTATTACGCAATTTCAAAATGATTACAATGAGTATAAGACAAACATAGTGCAGGCAATACGTAATGATCATGATGAGGGAATGTGGGAAAACAATAAATTAGTCTCCTATTTTTTCTAGAAAATATTTATATTTTTTTCCATTTTTTAAACTTACAAATTCATGCCTCTTTTTTTACTTACTTATTTTTTTCTTCCTTGTTTCTAAATATTCAGATTTCTAATGATATGCAGGTACACAAAATTTCATTATAGTTTCTAGTAGTAATGTTAGATAAAGATAGGGAGGAGAAGTTACCGAGGAATTTCTATTTTGACATATTATTAAATTTTCAGCAATAAACTTATTTAATGAAATAAAACTGTTAATTTAAAAAACATTTGCAGGACTACTGATGCATCCTCGGTGGAGGAGACTTCTCCTATTACTACTCAAAAATCAAGTTCTCAAGTTGGTAAACATGGTATTACACGTTTACCAAAACTATCAGTTTTTCATGATGATGACAAAGTACTCAACTGTTTTGAGGATAGTAATAATGCAGTTGGCCCAAATTCAGTTCAGTTTGTCAGTTATATATCGATAAAGAGCCATCAGAGGATTAGTATTTTATATCATAATTGGAAGTTAGTGGACAGGACGGTGAAGCAACATCTTTGGGAGGCCGTGATGGTAAAATATATTAATTTATTTCTTTTATCTCATTTTTTGAATATTATATATTTTAAATGATATTTTAAATTTATTCAATTACAAATGACATTCAATTTTGAGGAAACCAAAGAAATTAATAAAAGACATCCCTCATTAGCGGTGGTTCGATGGAGAGATTTTAAAACCAAACTGAAAAAATTATGTTTTTGGAAAGATAAGGTCTGAAAGCCCATGTCTTAAGTATCCCATTATAGATGAAGACACATGGAAGTGATTTGTTTATAGTCGTTAGGAAGAGAAATTCTACGTATGGTAATTATTTTATATTTTAAAATTTATGATATATTTTTCTTATTACTTAATATTTTATTAATATATAACAAACCTCCAGGAGATCTCATCAAGAGATCCAATTGACAAATGTATACCCTCATACTTTATCACATGGAGGGTATTCGTATTTGGAGCAGAAAATGATTGAAGAAAAATTTGAAGCATCAAGTGCTTGATCAAGTAGTGGTTCAGAAGAGGTCCAGTTTGGTCCTTAATCTCCCCCCACTCGCCATTAAAAATTGAAATGAGCAAGAAGAAGGAAAAATTAAATGTATCTTACATAGGAATCTCAACGAGTGGATGATATAATTGTAAGTAAATACTATTTATTTGTTAACAATTTTTCTATTTTATAATTTATAAACACTAATATAACTTTTTTTTCATTTCAGAATGAACTTCAGGATCATGATACATATGGATCTTCCATCCCTGAGGGTAGGATGGACATCCTAGCCACTTCTTTGGGAAAGGCAGAATACCCCATCTGTGTTAGAGTATATCAGGCGAGTGTTAGTATTCGTAAGGTTTTTGGTAAGAGTAAGCAGTAAAGACACCCAGAAATTGAATCCTTAAAAGAAGAGCTGAAAGATATGAAATAGTCTATGGGTGATCAAATTCAAGAAGTAGTGCAACATGCCTTATTAGAACACTTGGGAAGACAGTCACAGTCTGCGCAGCCTTCCCAAGTATATTATTTATTTGTCATTAATTTTTCTATTTTATAAATTATAATCACTAATATTACTTTTTTTATTTTCCAGCCTTCTCAGCCTACTCACCCGGACTACCCTGTGCCATCTGCTTACCCTTCTCCATCTGTGCAAAATTTTGAGGTATATTATTTTATTTTAATCAATTTTTCTATTTTATAATTTATAAACACTAATATAAAAATTTCATTTTTCTGCCTCTCAGCCTGCTCACCCAGACTACTCTTCCCCACTAGCTTACCCTACTGCGTCTGTGAATCTTTTCGAGGTATATTAATTTATTTTCATCAATTATTCTATTTTATAATTTTTAAACAGAAATATAATGTTTTCGTTTTTCAACCTTCTCAGCCTCCTCACCCAGACTTCCCTTCCCCATCTGCTTATCATGCCCCTTCTGTGCAGCCTTTAGAGTTATACTAATTTATAATCATCAATTATTCTATTTTATAATTTCTAAACAATAATATACATGTTTCATTTGTCAGCTTCCTCACCCAGACTACCTTGCCCCATATGCTTATCCTGCCCCTTCTGCACTGCCTTTTGAGGTATATTATTTTATTTTCATCAATTTTCTATTTTATAAATTATAAACACTAATATACCTTTTTCATTTTTCTGCTTTCTCAGCCTGCTCACTCGGACTACCCTACCCCATCTGCTTACTTTGAGACTCTACCTCCTCGCTCGGATCAGGCCTTATATTGTGAGTTGTTTGCTGGAGATCCTCATTTACATAATGCTGCATTATGACAGGTGAATTTTTTGGGGTACGTGGTACATCATCAGCCTATGATGATGGGTCAGGTTAGAGTATCGGTACTTGATATTATAGATCCTACTACTCTACTACAGTTTCCTACTAAGGAGATCACCTGTGTTGGACAATGTCTGAGCCATTTTTTACTTTGTCCAAATAGTCTTCTATGTAGTATTTCATATGAGGTATGGGTTTTTATAAATATGAATTAAAAATGATTCAAAATTACTTATAATGTTTTCTGACATTTAACTTATATAGAAATATCTAAAAGCAAATGAAACAGCCAACATGCAACAAAATGTTCAGGAACAGTCATCTTTTGAACCTTCTAATATTTCTTCTGGGTTACAAAGTCTATCTTAGGCTTCTGCTTCCCTGAATTATATATATGAGTTTGATATGACATCCGATATATGGGGAAAAATTTATCAATTGAGAATAATTAAAGAATATATCACGCATTAAGTTGATTTTGAAGATCTTGGGCTGAGTGTGGGGCAGTTGTTTTCCATTTAAGTAAATTGACGTTTGAATTGCTATTTCTTTAATAAAAGATGGGTTTAAATTGACTAACTATATTTTTTTTTAATTTAGGAATGTAGACAAGATTATTTTACAAAATGAAAGAACATAAATTTACATTTTTATAGATCCAAAGTACATTTCCTTGGAAGTCGTAATTGTGAAGAATGATGATAGAGTTCAATATATATCTGAGAGATTGTCACAGAAAAAGATTAAATTCTGGTTTTTTCCATTTCTTGATAAGTAATAACATAAAAATAATTATGAACTAATTATCATTATAATGCCATTAATTGTGAACTTTTTGTATTATAGGGGATATTGGATGTTAGGTGTATTTTTCCCAATTGAATTCACCTTATATTGGGTTTTATATTTATTAGGAACAGTTCGTAACCCATTTTCCACCTTATTAAACAAGTATATTTTTATTTTTATTTTTTATAAGCTCATTATGTTTAATTGTCATTGTTTAGTCATGTATTATTAGTTCATATATATGAAAATGCAGTTCATGGAAACAATTTAACAAGGAATTCATGTCAGTAAAGAAACTAATGAAAATAAAATATGTGCAAGTACAGGTAATTAGTTTTTATATTATATTTTTTTCTTAATTTATTGTTATATATTGTATTTATTATCAATTTACTATTTTATAACTACAGTGTCATTGTCAAAATGGGAATTTTGAATGTGGTTATTATATTTTACGATTCATGTACGAGATAATCACAACTGGGGAAACCAACGATTTTCATAAGGTTAGTTGTATTAATATTTTTATATTTTCTTCCATATTAATTTATTTTTAACCTCATATCATTCAATATTATTGTAGGTATTCTATTATTCACAGTCTTATTCCCAATATGAAATGAGCCATATTCGATCTACTTTTGCGAACTATTTGTTAAGTCTGATTAGGATTTGAGGTATGTATATTCTAATATTTATATATAATAATACATATGGGTTCAAAAAACTTACTCTTTTGATATATTAGGTGTTTTATCCTACCAATAATCAAATGAATTCTTTAATAATAACCAACAATGGGCCTGCCGTAAATTTTAGGCATGTCTATTGTAATTTTTTTTAACTTTCAACGTCGTCTTTTTTATATGCTTTGTATATGTAAGTTATAGGTTTTTATTGAATGATAAATAATGTTTGAATATTTCTGTATATTTTTTTGTACAGGGGTTTTGATATTTTTAGAAGTGTAATTTTCTGATTTTTATAAAAAAAAATTGTTTAATTTACGGCGTCAGTTATTTTAAAAAGCGATGCCGATTTTTTTTTTAAAAATAAAATGGGATTTCGGTGTCATTTTTATCTAAAACCGACGCTGAAACCCCGTCAAAATTGACCTTCGGCATCGGTGTTTTGTAAAACTGACATAGAAACCTCAATTTCGAATGGGTTTTGGCGTTGGTTTTATAGAAAACTGACATAGAAACCCTTAACAAAATTAATTTTCAGCCTCCGTTTTATAATAACAGACGCCGAAAATCATGTTTTTACGTCACCTTTATTGACGTTGGTAAAAAACAGACATCAAAAATAAAAAAACCAACGTTAAATTGTGTTTTTGCACTAGTGAATTGTTGGAAAAATTGGAATAGTCCCAAAAAGCTTCTTCAATGACTGAAATACAAAATCATGTCCAAGATATGATGATTCCGAATCAGAAGCATTGCTTGTGAAGTTTCTTTTTCTAGCTCAGCAAGTTCCCTCTTTGAAGAACCACCAACAACTTTCTTCTTTATCATAGCCTTGGTAGGTGTATCAGTTACAACCTATTTTCCCTTATCGGCTTTCGAAATGGATTCCTCATCCGGAGATTCATGTTTACTATCAGACAGCTGAACAATTTTATCTTCATCTATCTCTTCTTTGTCAGCTCTTTCCTTAGCATCCTTTGGGTGTATAAAATCAAGATTAGAACTTTCTTCTTCAGACATCTTATTCACTTCTTCTTCAACCTTTTCATCTTCACATTTCTCATCTTTCCCCAGGTTAGTAAGCTTTGAAGATTCGACTTGGGTGGTTCAGAATGAAAACTTCTCAGAAGAGCTTTCCTTCTCACGAAAGTCCTCGACCTGCTTAATCAAATATTTGGTATCTCCACTACCTTCTTCTTCTTATTCCACGAACTTTTCTTGAACTTCTTTTTCTTGTATTTTTACCAGATTCCAAAAACATTTTCTCGGTGTCTCATGTAAATATTATATGAATAAATATTCTGGTACCAAAATTTTCTCAGAATCTCTCTCAGCATTTTTCAGAAGTGATTTAATAATTTCAACCTCAGATAACTTCTTTTTCTGCTTCATTTCTTTTTCTTTCTTTTCAAGCTCATCAGTAGTCTATTATTTTAATGATTTTTCTTCATCAGGATACAAACCATATCTAGAATTACCTACTTTATTGTTTTTCTTTTCTTCCCTCCATTTAACTACTACCTCATTCAGAAATGCTTTTTTCTTCTTAGGATTTGGTGGTGCGGATTGAATTTCTTTAGCCTCGAGGGATTTTTCTTTCTCTTCTACTTACTTCATCTTTCTCTTCCTACAACCCTTTTTGGAGGGTTCAACCACCTCCAATTTCTTCGGTATGGATTCAGCTTCTTCTTTTGGAAAGTCATAAAATTCTCTGTATTCTTTAGAAAATCCTACTTTCATCATCTTCAAAGAATCATCACCTACCAGCATAACATTAAAATTTCTTGGCTTAGAGATACAAGGTATTTTGAAAAAATCTATACACTGAACAATCAAATTTGATAGAATGTCCGAATACATGATAATCTGAGCTTTCAGATTTCAATTATTTATATTATCAATTGTAATCAAAATATGCTTAACCAGGTTGATCATCCTTAGGTTCACCAGGAAATCTATGATATACATGTCACTCTTCTTCAAGGTATCCTTGTCCCCTTTTCTCAAAATGATGAATCATTGAAACAATAATTCAATAATCCAAAAATTTGTGGATAGATGAGCAATATTCATGGACTTTACTTTAGAAAGTCCAAGAAAAGGCATAGCCTTAACCTTATTGAAACTTCCTTGATTATCAGGAATCTTATGAGAACAAATCTCAACTTCTCCTTCATACTGAATACCAACCAAGCTAGCAGCCTTGGTGTATGAAGGAGAATAAGTCTTCCCATATCTCATGAAAGTGAACTTATGTCTGCATTCTTCCTCGAAAAAAAAAAACATATTGTTTCATAAAATTCAACAAGAAAATCCGGATATACTAAATCTTGAGCTCCTGGCTTCGATACGCAAATACTCTCCCATCAATTCAGCTTGATGTTCTTTGAGAAGATGGAATCATACATGGCGAAGATGTTTGGATGCACTTAACTTTCTCTATAAACCATCCACTTCGATATTGGATTGACAGCTGACATGTCCTTCTTAGAATACTCTTCGACAGACATTCGTATTTGAGCAAGATCATAGAAGTTTGGAACGAGCATAAGTAGAAGGGTCAGAGCATCAACACGCGAGAGATTTAAAATCGATGTGGGACAACCATAAGGGGTCCTTTATATAGGTGTTTGAAGTAACAGTTCAGCTTCCTTACTCAATCCAATAGCTAAAAATCTTTATGATCCGATCTGACTGCTGATATGATAGTTGTAAGGAAATTTTGGTAGGATTTGATCTTTTGAGGTTTTAAAGAAAAAAATTCGGATTTAAGGAAAAGGGAATCCAAAAAATTTAAAAAACAAATGAAAAAACCAACATGTAAAAGATGATTAAGAAAATCCAAGAAAGGAAACATAACATTCGGATTGTTAGGAAGATTATTCGTAGTGAGGAAAAAATTCTTCTTGAAGAAATTTAGATTCTGAAATTTTGATTATGAAAAATTTGAAAAACTGACTACGAAAAAATAATTTTAGAAAATCTTCATTAAAAAAATATAGAAAATATTTATTATGAGAATTTTGAAAATCTTCATTATGAAATTTTTTAAAAAAATCATTACGAAAATTTAGAAAATATTCATTGCAAAAATTTTGAAAATCTTCATTACAAAAATTTTTAGACTACGAAAATTTTTAGACAACGAAATTTTTTTAGCCATCTAACAAAAAAATGTACCCCCCTATGAAAAAGAGTTTATTAATAGAAGGAGATAGGTTTAAACAAGAAGTTAACAAGGAATATTACCTTAAGTTTATCATTCTTAAATTTTGTTTAATGTATTAAAATCTATCAGATGGAAATGATTTTGAGAAAATATCAGCATGTTGATCTTGAGTTTTGATAAATTGGAGAATGATATCTCCTTTTTGTGTGTGATCCCTAAGAAAATTATGCCTAATATCTATGTGTTTTTCACGAGAGTTATGTGCAGGTTTTTACTTTGGGAAATGGAACTGGTATTATCACACAAAATTTGTGTTTTGGTAAAACTCATACTATTTTCTGTGAGTGTGTGTTTCATCCACAACATTTGAGCACAACAACTTCCAGCTGCTACATATTCATCTTCACTAGTGGAAAGTGCTAATGAGTGTTGTTTTTTGCATGACCAAGAAACTAACGAATCTTCTAATAAATGACAAGTTCCAGATGTACTTTTCCTATCCATTCTACATCCACCAAAGTCAGCTTTTGAAAAAAAATTAAAAGAAAATATTTTCCTGAAGTATAAAAGAGTCCAAGATCCATGGTTCTCTTTCAGTAGTGAAAAATTATTTTCACTGCCTTTAAATGAGATTCCTAAGGATTGGATTGATATCTTGCACATAAGAAAGCTGAAAACATTAAATCTGGATGACTAGCTTTCAAGTAAAGTAGACTTCCTATCATAACTCTAAAAGATGTTTGATCTACCGTTTTCCCATCTTCATCTAGATCATGTGAAGTTGAGGTACCAATGGGAGTACTTATACTCTTAGTGTTGTCATATCAACACTTTTTATGAAGATATTTAATATACTTATGTTGGGATATATAGAGTCCGTCTAGTTTTTGAGAAATTTGAAAACCAAGAAAAAAATGTTAACTCACCAATCATTCTCATTTCAAACTCAGATTTCATTAGATCTGCAAAGGAATCAGTTAAACATTTCTTAGTTGAACCAAATATAATTTCATCAATATAAATTTGAACAATCAAAACATTTTTCTTATCTTTCTTTATAAAAAGGGTTGGATCATCATTTCCCTTAAAGTAGTATTTTTGAAGCAAAAATCCTATAAGTCAATCATACCAAGCTCGAGGGTCTTGCTTAAGTCCATACAAATCATTGGTAAGTTTGAAAACATGTTCATGATGTTTTTAATCTTCAAAACTAGGAGTTTGTTCAACAAAAACTTCCTCTTGAACATAACCATTAAGAAAAGCACATTTATCATCCATTTGAAAAAGTTTGAAATTGAAAAATGCTGTAAAGGCAAGTAAAATATGAATAGATTCAAGTCTAGCTACTAGAGCATAGGTTTCTTCATAGTCTATTCCTTCTTATTGATTATAGCCTATAATAACCAATCAAGCTTTGTTTCATACAATGATTCCATTTTCACCACAATTATTTCTGAAAACCAATTTTACTCCAATAACAAAAGATTCCTTAGGTCTTTCAACCAAGGTCTAGACTTTATTCCTTTTGAATTCATTTAGTTCATCTTGCATAGATTTTATCCAATCATCATCACCTAATGCTTCATCAGTGCTTTTTGGTTATAATTAGGAATGAAATGATAGATGATCTACTTTATTTATTAATGAAATTCTAGTCCTTATAAGTTGATTTACATCACCAATGATACTATCACTAAGATGATTCTTAAGAAACAACTGATTTTGGTTTTGTAAAACCTGTTCACCAACATAGGGTGGGAAATCTTCTGGGGTAAATGTCTCAGAAATATATTCATGGAAATTTTCCTTATCATAAGGATCTTCTAACAAAGGTTGATAATATGTTTTTGAAAACAGATCCGAAGATGTTGGTTGAGGTTCTTTAAAAAAACGGATCTTTTTCATAAAATTTGGCATGTACTGTTTCTTCAACAGTACATGTTTTTTATTGAAAACTCTATAAGCCTTAGAAGATGTGGATTAGCCTAAGAAAATTCCTTCATCATATTTTGGTGTGAATTTGTGTAGATTATCATTAGTATTTAGAATTAATACCTTGAAACCAAAGACCTTGAAGTATGAAAGTCTAGGTTTTCTAACATTCCATAACTCATAAGGGATTTTATTGAGAAAATGTCTAATCAAAACTCGATTTGTAGTATAACATGCAGTAATTAAAGCATCAGCCCAAAAATGTTTGGCTACAGAATACTCAGTCAACATGGTTCATGTTATCTATTGAAGACTTCTATTTCTTCTTTTAACTACACCATTCTGCTGAGGTGTTCTGGGTACTGAGAAGTTATGAGTAATGCCATTTCTACTACAAGAAGTTTCAAAATCTGAATTTTGAAATTCTCCTCCATGATCACTATAAATAGTTATAAAAGGAAGTTTTTTCTCATTTTTAACATGGGCTCTATAACTTTTGAAATAAGAAAAAGCATTAGATTTCTTTGCTAGAAAATAGACCCACATAAATCTAGTGTAATCATCAAATAAGAAAAATACGTAATATTTGCCTCCAAGGCTTCGAGTTTGTATTGGTCCAAAATCATCCATACATACTAACTGTAATGCATCAGTGGTTGAGACTTCACCAACTGATTTAAAACTTGATTCATGTTTCTATCCATATTGATAAGGATCACAAACTATTGAAGAGTCAAATCTATGCTCTGGTAGATCCTTAACTATTTTTTTCTTAGATAGTTTGCATAAGTTTCTAAGGTTACCGTTATCTAGACGTAGATGACATAACCAAGAAAGATCTTCCATTTCACTAAGGCAAGGTAATTATTTTCTCCTAAGGTCTTCTAAGTTTAGTGTGTATACATTCTCTTGCCTATGGGCAGAAAGAATAAATTCTTCCTTGAAATTGTGTACTAAGCACTTGTCATTCCTAAAATTCACAAGGTAACCTTAATCACATAATTGATTTATGCTGACGAGGTTGTGTTTAAGTCCCTTAACAAATAAAAAATTTTAAATCAATGTTTTTCCAAGAAGAACGATGTTACCTATACCAATAATTTCTCCCTGAGCATTATCTATGAATGTTACTTTTCCTCCTTTCATCTTGATAATCTTTTCAAAGAAGTTTTTGTTACAGTCATATGCTGGGAACATCCACTATCAATATACCATGTATATCTATTGGTACCTTCTCTATTTTCTTGAAAATAAGAGTGTTATACTTTTGGAACCCAAACGTTCTTGGATCCAAAAATTTCAGAAAGCAAAATTTTAGTCACCCACATTTTCTTTTAAAAATAAGATTTATGAAATCCTAAAGACTGGGTTTTGTTTAAGGAACATCTTTTTCCCACTGTCCATGACACTAACTGTAACACCCCAGGTAAATAAAGAATATTACATTTTCATATTTATCCATATTTGTGAATAAAATATTAATATGACTTTAAATGGGACGCTATGCTCGATGGCGTACCCAACACGCAACAACGAGTTTCTTGGGAATCTTACGTTGCACTCTAATAATAAAATAATATTATTTTAAATGGCAGTTAACATGTAGCCGTTGTATTGGGGGGAATGGATAGAAATAACTAAAATATGATTATATATGTTTTTAAATGTTTTTACATTTATCCAATAAAAGATAAAGGCTTAAAATACAGAAAGAATTTAATTTTAGGCGTATATGCCCTAGTTTTCACTAAAGGTTCACTTATCGCCTTTTGATGGCGAACCATCATTAAATATAGTTTAGTTCACTCTTATAAATTCTTTTGGAACAAATAAAACTCTACTTTAGAATCGGGACATCAAATTTTACTTTGTGTAAATTTTTGGTATTTTTCCGATAAAGTTCATTTTTTAATGAATAGTGTAAAATGTTGTATTTTAATTCAAAACCTCTTTTTAATATAATTTATTTATATGATTATATTATCATTTTAATTGGTTTTAAAGTGAAATTAGAAAATATTTTTACCATTAAATCCAATTGTGGTCGTTGGAATTAATTTCACTTTGAAATCGGACTTAAACTAGTGTCAATCTTTTGATACTTATTGTTTCATAAAAACACGCTATTTGTCATGACAGCGGGAATTAATTATTAAATTAATTAATGTGACTTATATGTTTTGAATTTTGTAAAATAGACTTCATTTTTGAATTCGGAATATCAAATATATCTTAGGGTGAATTTTTGGTAATTTTCTGAAAAACTTCAATTTTTGATGAATAGTGAAACCACTAAGTGGTACTTATAAAAAACTGATTTTTCCATTTAAATGAAAATTTGCCACCTTTGTGTTTTGAATTTCAAAAATATGACATACATGGTTGTCATTAAGAAGTAAAATTTGGTTCAATGGGATTAAAATAATTTTTTGGTGAATAGTAACTTATTAAGTTTTTAATCGCGATTAGAGGTAATTAGTGTAGTTTAAGGTAAAAATAATGTTTTAAAAATATGAAATGAACTTGACACATGTCCTAACCTCATTGGATGTGTCATGGACGACCAAGACAATCCATGGGTCAACTTGGGGACCCCATGGAGCCACTTTGGTTGGGAAATGACATAAATAACTTTTTATTTAATGTTAAAGTAAAAATGACACACACATGAGATGTTTTACTAAAACAATTTTTACATGGGGTTATACAAGTCATATTTTTGACTATAAATATTCATTAGAAAGATAAAAATATTTCCTACATCATACTATTTATTTTATAATTTTTAGACATTAAATAAATTAAATTATTTATGACATCATGATGATGCATCGATGACCTCATTATTTAACGATTTAAATAAAATGGAAAGATAATGTAATATCTAAGACCTACACATGTCCAAAACCTATTTGATGAGTGGATTTAGAACCCTTATCACCTTATCCTCGAAACACATCAATGTGGGACCTCTTATATCCGAATACCATTTTCAAATAAAGTAAAATTTGCTTACTTTCCAAGAGTGCCCCTCCTCTCCTCTTATAAAAGGCCCCCACCTCTACCTCCTTACCCACACTCCCAAAGCCTTTGGCTCGGCCTAACCCTGACCATTTTGTCTCTCCACTTCCCTCTATTACTCCTTGAAGCCTAAATTTGGGCATAAGACTTCCCAAGGAAGCCTTTGAGCTCAAACCAAATGGAGTTACCCGATTTTAAGGTAATGTCTTCTTTTGAGTCCTTTAGTTTTCTTTTGCTTCTCCAACCCCCTAAAATCTTTTTATTATTTTCTTTTGTAACAAATACCGTATCCTAAATATACTAGGATGTTTTTATAATAAGGATTATAGCTACACTTACACACACCTACATCTAATGGTTAACGAACATACTGTTTCCGTGGATGGCGAATTTATGCCTCCCGAAACGATGATTGTTCAACATTCTTTTAACACCTTCAAGGGTGGCCATTAAGATGTCACTATATTTATATATGATATATAATATTTTTATGTTTTCCTTATTCTTCTGTATTTTTCATTTTGGGCATACCTTTATGGTTTCCATTATGGGTAAACACGATATCTTCATTTAAGGAATTGCGGACTACCGCCCCCTCAAAGTGATGTGATTCGTTAATGCCATACGTGGGACGTATAAAGGATGGATTTAATGTTATTATATATGATGTTATACTATAATTATAATATACCTCTATATCGTTATTATTTATTTTCCATTAAAGTGTGAGATAGAAATGAAAGTAGCGTTCATGCGTACGTACGGCTTACCGTCTCCATGAACGGTGCATTTCATTTCTTATCCCCAAATGTAATGTACTATTAAAAGTACATGTATATAATTGATATATATAATTAATGATACATATAAATTATTAATATAATTCTGGAATTAAAATATACATACCTCTCATTTAGTTTTAATTCCATTAATATGACAAAGAAATGAAAGTAGCGTTCATGCGTACGTACGGCTTACCGTCTCCATGAACGGTGCATTTCATTTCTTACCTCTAAATGATTATTTAATATTATAAATACATGCATATACTGGATATATATGATATATATTCTATCCAAATCATGAATATCATTCTGGATATAATGAACCTTTGACCACACGAACAACATGTAATTGTAAGAAGTCCACTTTTGACTTAAGAACCAAATATCGACAAAACAAAAATTATTAACTTAAATGATTACATAATGTTTATAACATGTAAATAATTGATATAAAAGGAATAATGAACTTGAAAAAGGTTCTTAAGAAAGTAGAAATTAACTCAAGTTTATTATTCAGGACGTTAAAGAACGATCGAGTCAAGTCGGACCCGAGGTAAGGGATCCTACTCCTCTCTTTCTTTTTAAGTACACTCTTTTATGTCATTCCTTTTAAAGATCAACTTTCTTGTTATTGGTATGTTCTTTTATATTACTCTTAATGTAATTTTTATATTATGAGAGACCCTATTCTCTCTCATCAATCCATTTTGGAAGTTTTGAGTGGCGCCGTTAGGCTGCCAAATTTTCGTAAGAGATCCAACCTCTCTCTTCCTTTTTAAGTACTCTCCTTTATGTCACTTTTTTTAAGCTCCTCTTTGTTATGTTGGGGGATGTTTTTTTGTATTCCTATTTCTGTAAACTTTATGTTGATATGATGAGAGACCCTATTTCCTTTCATCAATCCATTTTGGAAGTTTTAAGTGGCGTCGTTAGGCTGCCGAGTTTTCGTAAGGGATTTTTCATCTCACATTTATTCCTGTGAGATTTACGCTACATTTGCCACAATTTCCTTTGAGGGGTGTATGTACTGCCCATTATTATACACATTTTGTAGTACAATTTCATTTATGGGTATTCACATCTTAATTGTATGACCCTTCTTCCATGGGGTGTATGTTTCGAAAGTTACCCAACTCGGTAAGGGGACCTTTCACCCTCCTCTTCTTAAAAGACTTCTTTTGTTGGGTATTTTAAATTACATATTGTTATGTTGTGATATGTTCTCATATATCCTTATTGATGTAACTTTTATATCCATGTGATGAGATACACTTTTTATCTCTCATCAACTCATTTTGATGTGACGTCATTAGGCTGTCAAGAGAACTTCTTAACCCAATTTCGATTTCTTTGGGTTCAACATGTAGTTATTGAATATGTAATCCTTTGAATATGTGTGAATGACCTTTGATTATTTTACACTTAATATCCAATTATATTTTGTGTATTCATTTGTCACACATAATTATGTAATTGAATTATCCTTAAACCAAGGATACCTTCTTTGTAAGGGACTTCGTCTCAATCTCCTTTCATTGAGGCATATTTCGTTTTATACACAACTTTATTTTATACGGTGTATAAACCCCTTTGACATTTACTTTTATACAAAAGGAATCTTTTTCTACTAAGCGTTTTACAAAACTACAAAAAGGAATGTTTCTTTTAACGTACGCGGCGACAACGACCTTTTCCGCCACCGCGAGTATTATTTGGTCTTTGGCATCCTCAACAAGCCGTAATGTTTTTAGAATAAACTAAATACCACATACTCTTTTATGTATTTTGGTATTGAAAATGGTTTTGATAAAGGATTCTATTATGTCAATATATTTATGATATATTTTGATTGAAATGTGGAAATGTTATCATTACTTTATATTGGTTTTATGTTTTATGATTTTATATTGGTACTTGGACATTTTAGCGGGTGGTTACGTTATAAACCATATGACGGGTGGTGCCGTGAATACAAGGACGGGTGGTTACGTTATAACCTCCAATGCATTGGGTATGGAAGTCGGCCATATGGCTATTCCATTAAGTATGTATGGAAATTGGCCGTATGGCTATTCCATTAAGTGATATGTGTGGGAGTCGACCATATGGTTATTCCACTTAAGTATGTTTATGTCCCAAGTTACCTTTATATATGTGATGTGTTCTTTATATGGGTTTTATGGTAATCCTTTGGTTACAAAAAGGTAAGTAATGATATTTTATTCAGTGAAGAGTTTTTACTACTTCATAAAGGTTAAAAGTATTACCTTGATAAATTATACATGGTTACTTTTTGTTTTGATAAACTAACAGTTTTTATTCTTTGTGTATCCCTTACTGAGTTTTTATGCTCATCCCAAGTTTTTGAAATGTTTTTCACAGGACTTAGCGTGGAATAGGGTCAAGGATGGGATCAAGGGAAAGTCTTGCTACCTAAAACATGAAACTAGACATGTTTCTTTTTAAGAGTTTTTATTTTATGGAAATTTAGTAGAAGAGACTAATTTGTAATCTTTTGAGATGTAATAGTTATGTCCTAATTATCTAAAACTCTAAACCTGAAAAGATCCTCATTGTGAATTATTCATTTAATTCAATATTAAGTAAGGTTTAAGGCTGGGGCCTTATAGTTGGTATCAGAGGTCGGTTTAGATAACTTTAGAGGTTAGGGTATTCTCTAAGCACAAGTGACATTACCATAATGGTTAGGATTTTAGAAAGAGTCCTAGTAAGTATATCTTAGTGGTTATCTTCCTCATTAGTACATTATGGTTTTGTTGATATACTCACAATGACCTTTTTGGTTTTAGTAAATGGCTGGATCTAGCAGTCACCAAAGTGACAATAGGTTTGAAGGAAACTGTGGTGGTTCTATGATTAAGAGACTGGATGAAATGGGGGATTCAATGAGGAAACTCATGGTTGTTCTAAACCAACTATGAAGGAGTCATGATCAACTACTTGAACCTTGGTATGATCTGTAATAAATCATGTACATGATGACCAATTTATGTGGAAGTTCAGGTAATAATTATAAAGGTAACCATAAGAGTATATATGATCCTTAATTTTGAGGTAATTATGGGTTACTATATGTTATGATGGAAGTGAAAGGCTTGAGATAAAATTGAGGTCAAATTATGTTATGGTTATTTTTGATGATTTTATCTCTTTTTGGGGAATGATTTGAGAATTATATAGTTTTGGAAAAAGGACAACACGCAGACTGTGTGACAACCCGTCGCGTCGGACAAAGCTGCGGGAATCGAACCCACAACCAAAGTGCAACTGGTGTTTATCGCCTACCACTGGACTACGTGAAGTCCCTGGTTAGTTTGACTGATTCTTTTTACTTATATGATTTTAGGAATCAAGAGTAAGTTTATTTTGGGTTTCAACCTTAGTTTGGTTTACTTTGAATAATTTTATGGACAAATTGGTTATCGAATGGTCCTCGTTGAACTTTGGGTTTTGTTGGACAAATTTTGAGATTAAGAATAGGTTTTCTTTTTATAAAGGGTTATCCTTTTCTGGATTATCTGATATTGTACTAACCTTTTTGGTTTTGGTTTTAGTTAAATTATAAAGACATGGGAAGTATATAGTTCTCTTTTGTGGATTAGGTGATTCTCTTTAAGTTGATTATAGTACTCTTAATGTGAACACGTCTTCTTAAATACTCGTCTTTTGGAGAAAATATGAGTTTGTGTAAGGAATCTAAAAAAATTTGAAAGTCAACATGATAAGTGATTATGTTTCCTTATGAATAAATTCCTCAATAAAAAGTAACTTAAAACAAAAATGTTGTCTATTAACTTTTCCTACTGGGGAATCGAATACCGTTTAACCCATCACAAGTTTGTGATTTTCTCATGGTTAACTTTCTCCTAAACATGTTTTCTATCACTCTCCATCAGAACATGACCCTATGTTTTCTCCTCCATGTCCATGTTTTCATACTTGGAATCCAAGTATGGGTTAACTCGGGTGACCTTTGTACTTATCTTTCTTTATTTTAAAGTGATTGTTTTATCGACTCTTCTTCCGATGTGAGACTTTCAAGGATGTTTCCAAGCTCAATTTTAAAAATTGCGAGGACGCAATTCCCAAAAGGGGGGAAGGATGTAACACCCCAGGTAAATAAATAATATGACATTTTCATATTTATCCATATTTGCAAATAAAATATTAATATGACTTTAAAGGGGACACTATGCTCGATGGCGTACCCAACACGCAACAACGAGTTTCTTGGGAATCTTACGTTGCACTCTAATAATACAATAATATTATTTTAAATGGAAGTTAACATGTAGCCGTTGTATTGGCGGGAATGGATAGAAATAACTAAAATATGATTATATATGTTTTTAAATGTTTTTACATTTATCCAATAAAAGATAAAGGCTTAAAATACAGAAAGAATTCAATTTTAGGCGTATATGCCCTAGTTTTCACTAAAGGTTCACTTATCGCCTTTTGATGGCGAAACGTCATTAAATATAGTTTTGTTCACTCTTATAAATTCTTTTGGACCAAATAAAACTCTCATTTAGAATCGGGACATCAAATTTTACTTTGTGTAAATTTTTGGTATTTTTCCGATAAAGTTCATTTTTTAATGAATAGTGTAAAATGTTGTATTTTAATTCAAAACCTCTTTTTAATCTAATTTATTTATATGATTAGATTATCATTTGAATTGGTTTTAAAGTGAAATTAGAAAATATTTTTACCATTAAATCCAATAGTGGTCGTTGGAATTAATTTCACTTTGAAATCAGACTTAAACTAGTGTCAATCTTTTGATACTTATTGTTTCATAAAAACACGCTATTTGTCATGACAACGGGAATTAATTATTAAATTAATTAATGTGACTTATATGTTTTTAATTTTGTAAAATAGAATTCATTTTTGAATTCGGAATATCAAATATAGCTTAGGGTGAATTTTTGGTAATTTTCTGAAAAACATCAATTTTTGATGAATAGTGAAACCACTAAGTGGTACTTATAAAAAACTGATTTTTCCGTTTAAATGAAATTTTTCCACCTTTGTGTTTTGAATTTCAAAAATCTGACATACATGGTTGTCATTAAGAAGTAAAATTTGGTTCAATGGGATTAAAATAATTTTTTGGTGAATAGTAACTTATTAAGTTTTTAATCGCGATTAGAGGTAATTAGTGTAGTTTAAGGTAAAAATAATGTTTTAAAAATATAAAATGAACTTGAAACATGCCCTAAACTCATTTTATGTGTAATGGCCGACCAAGACAAGCCATGGGTAAACTTGGGGACCTCATGGAGCCACTTTGGTTGGGAAATGACATAAATAACTTTTTATTTAATGTTAAGTAAAAATGCCACACACATGAGATGTTTTACTAAAACAATTTTTACATGGGGTTATACAAGTCAGATTTTTTACTATAAATATTCATTAGAAAGATAAAAATATTTCCTAAATCATAGTATTTCTTTTATAATTTTTAGACATTAAATAAATTAAATTATGTATGACATTATGATGATGCAGCGATGACCTCATTGTTTAACGATTGAAATAAAATGGAATGATAATGTAATATCTAAGACCTACACATGTCCAAAACCTATTGTATGAGTGGATTTCGAGCCCTTATCACCTTACCCTAGAAACACATCAATTTGGGACCTCTTATATCCGAATACCATTTTCAAATAAAGTAAAATTTGATTACTTTCCAAGAGTGCCCCTCCTCTCATCTTATAAAAGGCCCCCACCTCTACCTCCTTACCCACACTCCCAAAGCCTTTGGCTCGGCCAACCCCTGACCAATTTGTCTCTCCACTTCCCTCTATTACTCCTTGAAGCCTCACTTTGGGCATAAGACTTCACAAGGAAGCCTTTGAGCTCAAACCAAATGGAGTTACCCGATTTTAAGGTAATGTCTTCTTTTGAGTCCTTTAGTTTTATTTTGCTTCTCCAACCCCCTAAAATCTTTTTATTATTTTCTTTTGTAACAAATCCTGTATCCTAAATATACTAGTATGTTGTTATAATAATGATTCGAGCTACACTTACACACACCTACATCTAATGGTTAACGAACATACTGTTTCCGTGGATGGAGAATTTATGCCTCCCGAAACGATGATTGTTCAACATTCTTTTAACACCTTCAAGGGTGGCCATTAAGATGTCACTATATTTATATATGATATATAATATGTTTATGTTTTCCTTATGCTTCTGTATTTTTCATTTTGGGCATACCTTTATGGTTTCCATTATGGATAAACACGATATCTTCATTTAAGGAAGTGCGGACTACCGCCCCCTCAAAGTGATGTGATTCGTTAATGCCATACGTGGGACATATAAAGGATGGATTTAATGTTATTATATATGATTTTATACTGTAATCATAATATACCTCTATATCATTATTATTTCTTTCCATTAAAGTATGAGATAGAAATGAAAGTAGCGTTCATGCGTACGTACGGCTTACCGTCTCCATGAACGGTGCATTTCATTTCTTATCCCCAAATGTAATGTACTATTAAAAGTACATGTATATAATGGATATATATAATGAATGATACATCTAAATTAAGAATATAATTCTGGAATTAAAATATACATACCTCTCATTTAGTTTTAATTCCATTAATATGACAAAGAAATGAAAGTCGCGTTCATGCGTACGTACGGCTTACCGTCTCCATGGACGGTGCATTTTATTTCTTACCTCTAAATGATTATGTAATATTATAAATACATGTATATTCTGGATATATATGATATATATGCTATCCAAATCATGAATATCATTCTGGATATAATGAACCTTTGACCACACGAACAACATGTAATTGTAAGAAGTCCACTTTCGACTTAAGAACCAAATATCGACAAAACAAACATTATTAACTTAAATGATTACATAATGTTTATAACATGTCAATAATTGATATAAAAGGAATAATGAACTTGGAAAAGGTTCTTAAGCAAGTATAAATTAACTCAAGTTTATTATTCAGGACGTTAAATAACGATCGAGTCAAGTCGGACCCGAGGTAAGGGATCCTACTCCTCTCTTTCTTTTTAAGTACACTCTTTTATGTCATTCCTTTTAAAGCTCAACTTTATTGTTATTGGGATGTTCTTTTAGATTACTCTTACTGTAATTTTTATATTATGATAGACCCTATTCTCTCTCATCAATCCATTTTGGAAGTTTTGAGTGGCGCCGTTAGGCTGCCAAATTTTCGTAAGAGATCCAACCTCTCTCTTCCTTTTTAAGTACTCTCTTTTATGTCACTTATTTTAAGCTCCTCTTTGTTATGTTGGGGGATGTTATTTTGTATTCCTATTTCTGTAAACTTTATTTTGATATGATGAGAGACCCTATTTCCTTTCATCAATCCATTTTGGAAGTTTTAAGTGGCGCCATTAGGCTGCCGAGTTTTCGTAAGGGATTTTTCATCTCACTTTTATTCCTGTGAGATTTACCCTACGTTTGCCACAATTTCCTTTGAGGGGTGTATGTACTGCCCATTATTATACACATTGTGTAGTATAATTTCATTTATGGGTATTCACATCTTAATTGTATGACCCTTCTTCCATGGGGTGTACAATTCGAAAGTTACCCAACTCGGTAAGGGGACCTTCCACCCTCCTCTTCTTAAAATACTTCTTTTGTTGGGTCTTTTAAATTACATATTGTTATGTTGGGATATGTTCTCATATATCCTTATTGATGTAACTTTTATATCCAAGTGATGAGATACACTTTTTATCTCTCATCAACTCATTTTGATGTGACGTCGTTTGGCTGTCAAGAGAACTTCTTAACCCAATTTCGATTTCTTTGGGTTCAACATGTAGTTATTGAATATGTAATCCTTTGAATATGTGTGAATGACCTTTGATTATTTTACACTTAATATCCACTTATATTTTGGGTATTCATTTGTCACATATAATTATGTAATTGAATTATCCTTAATCCAAGGATACCTTCTTTGTAAGGGACTTCGTCTCAATCTCCTTTCATTGAGGCATATTTCGTTTTATACACAACTTTCTTTTATACGGTGTATAAACCCCTTTGACTTTTACTTTTATACAAAAGGAATATTTTTCTACGAAGCGTTTTACAAAACGAAAAAAAGGAATGTTTCTTTTAACGTACGCGGCGACAACGACCTTTTCCGCCACCGCGAGTATTATTTGGTCTTTGGCTTCCTCAACAAGCCGTAATGTTTTTAGAATAAAATAAATACCATATACTCTTTTATGTATTTTGGTATTGAAAATGGTTTTGATAAAGGATTCTATTGTGTCAATATATTTATGATATATTGTGATTGAAATGTGGAAATGTTATCATTCCTTTATATTGGTTTTATGTTTTATGATTTTATATTGGTACTTGGACATTTTAACGGGTGGTTACGTTATAAACCATATGACGGGTGGTGCCGTGAATACCAGGATGGGTGGTTACGTTATAACCTCCAATGCATTGGGTATGGAAGTCGTCCGTATGGCTATTCCATTAAGTATGTATGGAAATTGGCCGTATGGCTATTCCATTAAGTGATATGTGTGGGAGTCGACCATATGGTTATTCCACTTAAGTATGTTTATGTCCCAAGTTACCTTTATATATGTTATGTGTTCTTTATATGGATTTTATGGTAATACTTTGGTTACAAAAAGGTAAGTAATGATATTTTATTCAGTGAAGAGTTTTTACTACTTCATAAAGGTGAAAAGTATTACCTTGATAAAGTATACATGGTTACTTTTTGTTTTGATAAACTAACAGTTTTTATTATTTGTGTATCCCTTACTAAGTTTTTATGCTCATCCCAAGTTTTTGAAATGTTTTTCACAGGACTTAGCGTGGAATAGGGTCAAGGATGGGATCAAGGGAAAGTCTTGCTACCTAAAACATGAAACTAGACATGTTTCTTTTTAAGAGTTTTTATTTTATGGAAATTTAGTAGAAGAGACTACTTTGTAATCTTTTGAGATGTAATAGTTATGTCCTAATTCTCTAAAACTCTAAACCTGAAAAGATCCTCATTGTGAATTATTCATTTAATTCAATATTAAGTAAGGTTTAAGGCTGGGGCCTTATACTAACACTTAGTGCATAATGGAGCACTTTGAGGAACAAAATAATTGTTACAAAAAATCATTTTCGAACTTGTATAACCAAAAACAGAATTATTCCTAAGAGGTCGGATTTGAGAATACATCATATCAAAATTTTCCTTACCTAAGGTAAATTTTGAAAAAAATTTCCTCAAGGAAAATATTTCTGACTTCAGTCTAATAACTATGTTATTGTCTTCTAAAACATTAGTTTTAGAACTAGAGTTAGGATCGAAAAAATTTTTCTTAGAAATTACATTTTCTAGATCCTTATAATGTTTATCCTTCTCAGAATTTACATCCTCACGATTTTTTGAAATACTTTATAAATAAAAAAAGTTCTAATTAAGATCTTTAGAACGATATGATATTTCCATAGTAGGAATAATATTTCTAGAATTGTTCTTATCATGATTTCTCTTCAGTTTTGAATTCTCATTCATAATGATCTTTGCAAACCTAGAAACTTCTTCATAGGTAGGTAAAGTATTATCTTCATTAGAAGAAGATTCTTCATCCAAGGATTCATAATATTTACTATAACTATAATTATCAATTAAGGATTCATTGGTCATAGATTCACCATTGTGTACCTTAACCAGTATGAAATGATTTTCAATAGGTAGTCTGGATATTAGACCAAGATTCTTCTGTCCAGAAGATTCATAAGCTGATGATTCATCTGAAGAGTCTCCACCACTGGCACTCCAGGTGTCATTAGATTTAAAAAAATTCTTAGCTTTAGCTTTGTATTACTTCTTTCTATTTCTCTTAGATTGGTTTTCCTTTCATTCCTTTCTCTTAAGCATAACAAAATATGGTCTTATATTTCTATCTATTTTTCATTCCTAACATGTGACTTCTGAATCTTTCTTATATTTCCTTTCTTTCTTCTTGTATCTGGATTGAATGTTCTTCTGTCCAACAATCTTGTTTATCCTCCGAGAAACACTATCTAACTCATTTTATAAAGATTCACTTCCACTAGAATCAGATTTGATAACAACCTTCTATGATTTAGATCTTTTAACTCTATTAGGAGTCTTGGATTTCATATGATTTGAAGTTGTTGTAAAAGAAACATTGTCATTCCTATTCTTCTTCTTAATATTATCAGTATCTTTCTTTATTCTAGTCTCATTTTTAAGAAGAGTTCCAAAAAGTTCATCAATAGAAATCTGAGTAACCTTTCTATTCTCATCAATAACAGTTCTCTTGGATTCCCACTCATTGGTCCGGATGTGTATGATTTTGTCCAAAAGAGCTTCATAATATAATCCTTTCTCAAGAATAAATTGTAAACTATTAACAATATTCATGAATATTTGTCTCACCTTTCATATGGGTTCTCCATAAGAAAATCATAAACCATAATATTCAGTTCTGAGCATGGCTCTTCTAGTTTCAATAACTTTAGAAGTTCCAAAGTGTGTAACTTCATGATTCATCCAAAAAAATTTTGCTGCTTCACAAGATGAAATTTGGCTATATATATTTCTAGTCATAGAATAATGAAATGTATTGTTTACCTTATAATTCAGTTTATAATCATGCTTTTATTGGTTAGTGAAAGTACTATCTTCCTTGTCATGGATTTTATATTTTCGAGTAAGCATAACAAAATTATCTACTCCAGTATTGATAATGAATGTCTTCATACTATCTCTCCAATATTCGTAACCATTCCCATCAAAAATAGGTGGTTTAGTGGGATTCACATTGTCTATGGAACCAACATTGATTCCTATCATCTTAAAGAAAATCTCTTTCCACAAAACCTTTTTAGTCATAAAAGTTTGTAAACAAGGATAAAAATATCACAATCAAGGAAAACTTATATGTGAATATAAGTATTTCGGAGACCTGCTCTGATACCAATTGTAGGATCAAAATTATACTGATTGTAGTATCTAATGATATAGATTCTCAAAATACGAGAGGGGGTGAATTGTATAATTTAAAAATTCCTTTGGAACGTTGAAATATGGTAATGATTAACAAAGTTAAACAAGGTAAATTCACAAGACCTCTTTGTTCTAAAAACTTGCTTGATTCCAGAAAAGTGAATCTGGAAATGAAACTAAACAAAAGTTTACAAAGTTAAAGATTATACCTTAAATCGTATAGATTCTTACTAATCTGGGTACAAGTATAAGAATGGATAAGATAGTTATGCTTTCGTGAATAATCAAAATGCAGCAGAAAACAGGAAACAGTACAAGTAACAAGTAGTAAATCTTTTAACCTAAAGAGAAGGGTATCCAACAACCATGTATAAAGGTCCCTTGATTTATACTTTCAAGAAAGTCTATCTTACCCACACCAGGGTAAGCCCTCGATATGAAGATCAGAGTCTATATTACTATCCCCGCAAGCCGTCAACTTCAAGGTAGTCGGCGCCTCTATCTTTATTAGCAAGAAAGTCCTCGAATATTAAGGTATTCGGCACCTCTGTCATACTATCCCGAAAGCCCTCGAATGTACTCAACAACATTCGAAGTCACACGAAGCAAGTCTGAACAAGATGTTCTATACGCATAAATCATGAGTCTCTCTCTAAAAATCACTTCAACAACATGTAATCTCTAGAGTCATCGAACAATGTTGAGGTCGTTCAAATGAGCTCCTATATATAGGCACATCATCAACGGTCGGCTCCCTCCTCCAACAGTCATATTTTTCCTTGAATTTCGGAGGGACCTATACATGTTTCACTCAAACAATGGTTGGTTAGAAACAGAAAGCACGACATCATTTTATAATCGTAACAAGAGTAAGAAAAAATATAATGCTTAACCAAATTCATTCTTTAGAGTCTAAGGAAAAATGAATGTTCAGAGTCTAATAAAAAACTATCCAGAGTCTATAATACATGGATATTTGGATTCTGTCTATCAAGGAATTTAGAGTTATAATTCTATAAACTTCGGAGTCTGAATTCATAAGAATCCGGAGACTGAGTTCATTGGAATTCAGTGTCTGAGTTCATTAGAATTCGGAGTCTGAATTTATAAGAATTCAGGGTTAGAAATCATAAGTGTTCAGAGTCTGAATTCAGATAACTTGGAATCTTAACTTAGAATGCTTGGAGTCTGAATTTAGAGAACTCGGAATCTGAACTCAGAAATTTTGGAGTCTGAATTCAGAGAACTCGGAATCTGAACTTAGAAAGTTTGGAATCTGAATTCAGAGAACTTAGAATATAAACTCATAATGTTTGGAGTCTGAATTTAGATAAATCGAAATCTAAACTTAGAATGTTCAGATTCTGAATTCAGTGAACTTAGAATCTGAACTCAAAATGTTCAGAGTCTGAATTCAGAGAACTCGGAATGTAAACTAAGAAAGTTCTGAGTCTGAATTCAGAGAACTTTGAATCTGAACTCATAAGAGTTTAGATCCTGAAAATGGAATGCTTTATATCTAAGTATATATATGATTCCGAGGTTTTGGATATGAAACTGAATTTTATACATAGAATACGAACAATGAAAACATGGTAAGGATAAATTTACTTGGGGAAGGAAAATTTTCCTTATGTAGATAAACATAAGAAAATGAAATGTGCCCTAAGGAAGATTGTTTGTGATTTTCAAAACATTAATGAATTGAAAAGTCATAAGAAAACCTTATTGACTCAACACTTGCTATAACTCCTCCATGCATCAGTAGGTCTCCTAAGTCAAACTAGTGTCTTGGAAATAGGCCTTGACAAAATCTTATTTGTAGTCTTGGAACAAGGCCTTGACTATGTGGTTATGAATGTATGGAATTGTGCATTCCATCATTATAAAAGTGGCCAATGATATTTCATGTGATTATTCGACTGGTAGAATATCCATGTGAGTAAGTAAATGGAATTATTTTGATTTATATTTTCCATATTATGATGATTTTTCTGTTGAAAAGGCTTTTGTTTTAGATTTATACATTGCCTTAAATGTTTATGATTATTTATGAAAGTTTCCTCTATATTGTTATCCTTACTGAGCATCTGAGCTCACCCCTTTCTATGTTTCATTTTTCCCAGAATGAGAAGAATTATATTATTAATGACCTGTAAGGATAGTCTATGGGAACTCTGTGTTGTGTATGGAAACAATGTTGTTGTATTTTTCTATTTTATTATGTAATTTAAACTTTATGAATGTATCTTGTACTTCCAAGACTAATAAACAAATATTTATTTCAAGACATGATATTTTGTGATCATTCCAATGATACGTAACAATGCACCGACTCTGGGATTTTGGGGTTGGGGCAATACGGTTTGTATTAAAGGAAGTTTAGTACAAAACTTGGCATCTAGATTTAGATAAAATCTAACTTGAGCACATTACCCAAAGCTAGACTTTGAGGATTAGTATAGAATAACTTCCGAGAATTTCGGTATTGTAGATATTTTTTGAGTTTTCCAATAAATACATCTCTGTCTAGATACGAGCAGGTAGAGGCTGCTCTGGCACAGATGTACCTAGGGGTAAAACCCAAAAAGACCACTTTGAGCTAGACTCGAACGTGAACTGGTGCACAACAATGGGCCTTGCTGCACTCTTGGTTACGACACTCGCAAGGGATATGATTAGTATAATTCGCATTTTCATTACAAACCATTGTGAAGGGTTTATGAGTATATACTTCCTCAATGAATTTTTTTTATGATTATGGATTATATCCATAAACTGTTAAATTTATGTTATGGGTTTTACAAGTTTGGATTTATGTATTGTGATTCATAAACTAATCTTGTGTATGCCATTGTTTAGAAATGGCGCCTAGTGGAAGGAATGGAAAATGTATCAATGCACGCACTCCATGTAGGGATTTCCCTCCTACGCAAGATAATTATTGTAGACCTGGTGATACAACTGGTGCTGATCAGCTTATAACTATACTGGGACAACTCACTCAGGTTATGAATAATAACCTTACCCGTATGGAGAACCCTGCTCCACAGTGTGGAGGATCAATGTTAGATCGCTTCATGAGGCAACAACCAACAACATTCAATTGGAGTACAAATCCATTAGTAGCTAAGCAATGGATAAATTCCTTAGAGAAATATTCCACGCCTTGGGGAGTAGTGAAAAGGAAAATGTTGTTATGGCAGTTTACTGCCCCACTAGAGATTCTAATCAATGGTGGTCATTGATTAAAAATAAAAAGGAAGATAATGAAGTATAAAATATGGAATGGAGTGATTTTAAAGAGATTTTCATAGAAAAATACTTTCCTCGTGACCATCGAGTGGATATGGAAAGACAGTTTCTTACTCTGAGGCAAAAAGGGGATGAGAATTTTGCAAAGTATGAAGCTAACTTTACAAGGATAGAAAGGCATGATGCAGATTATATACTTAACCCAAGATGTATGATTGATCATTTATTTTATGGGTTAAACACATTTCTCCTTCGAGCAGTAGTCTCACAATCCTTCCCGTCATACGAAGATATTGTCTCATGTGCTATCAAGACAGAAAAGGAATTCACTAAGTATTACAAATTTAAAGCAAAGAAAGAGAAGAAGAGATCTGTTGAACACTCTGGAAATGGAAATATGGGGAAGGGAAAATTTGAATATCCATCCTGTAGTAAATGTGTGAAGAAACACCCTGGTACTTGCCTGAAGGAAATGGGAGTCTATTACAAGTGTGGGGAAAAGGCCACCAGACTTTTGATTGCAAGGGGAATAAAGAGGATGTCAATGTCGAATTCAAAAATTGTAGAGAAAGGGGGAATTATGAAAATGAGTTTCCTAAGTTTCAGGGGAACTTACCTCAGAAAAGTAAAGGTATCAAGGACAAGCTTATGCTATCACTATTACTGATGTTTAAGATCTTAAAGATGTAGTAGCAGGTAATTTAACAGTTTCCTCAAGTTTAGCCAATGCTTTATTTGATTTTGGATCATCGCATTGTTTCATATCTTCCGAGTTTGCTATGAAAATTAGATATTTCCAATTTGATTTAATAAGGTAGTTTTCAGTAAAAACTCTTAAGGGATGTATAATTGCAACAAAGTTTTGTGAATCAATTCCCATTAAGGCATATAAATGTTATTTATCTAATGATCTCATCATCATACCCATGATTGAATTTGATATAATCCTCGGTATGGATTGGATTTCAGACCATGAGGTGAAAATTTATTATAATAAGAAGGAGGTTACAATTTTTGATGATGATAAAGAGTACCTTATCTTTAGAGCAGAAATGTCACCACCTAATTCTCATCTAGATCCACCCCTAGTAGCTCAACTAAATTCAATTATTGGGGAGGAAGTGAATGAAAAATTATGGGTGAGGAAAGGAATGTTCGAATAGAAGATGTACCTATTGTGAAAGAATATGTTGATGTGTTTCCAGAGGATTTACCAGGACATCCTCCAGAACAAGAAATTGGGTTTTCCATTGACTTAATTCCTTGTTCAAGGCCCATATTGACGACCCCTTATAGAATGACCATTGTGGAATTAGTTGAACTAAATAATCAACTAGAGGAATTGAGTATTAAGGGATTTATTCATCCTAGTGTTTCTCCATGGGGATCCCCTGTTCTTTTTATTAAGAAGAAAGATAGATCTATGAGGTTGTGCATTGACTACAGGGAGATCAATGCTATAACAATAATGAACAATAATCCCCCTACCTCGCATTGATTATTTATTCAACAAACTTCATGGAGATCAATACTTTTAAAAGATTGAACTTTGATCTGGATATCATCTGTTGTGTGTGAAGAAGGAAGACATTCCAAAAACAACATTTCAAACCACGTACAAGCATTACGAGTTTACAATAATGCCTTTTCGATTGACTAATGCACCCTCTATCTTCATGGATATAAGGAATAGAGTTTTCAAGGAATATCTTGATGACTTTTTAGTGTTATTTATTGATGATATCTTGGTATACTCTAAAATAAATGATGATCATGAAAATCACTTGTGCATTATTCTAAAGACTCTTAGAAGACATGAATTATATGGGAAGTTTAGCATGTGTGAATTCGTGCTTCTGGAGATTTATTTTCTTGGCCATATTGTCCCTATGGATGGAATCTATATTGATCCTTCTATGACAAGAGAATCCAAGAATGGCCAGCACCAACGAGTATAACTGAGGTATGTAATTTTATTGGTTTAGTAGGTTATTATTGAAGTTTCTTCCGGAATTTTTCCCAGTTGGCTAACCCATTAACAAATATCACACAAAAAGGGGTTAAATTTGTTCGGAGAAAAGAGTGTGAATAATGTTTTGAAGAATTTAAGAGAATAATAATCAATTCTCTTATCTTGACTCTACCGTCGGGGAATGATGTGTTTTTTATTTATAGTGATGCATCAAAGAAAGGACATGGTTGTGTCCATATACATAATGATATGGTTATTTCCTATGCATCACAATATCTAAAAATTCTTGAGAAAACCTATCCTAATCATGATCCTGAGTTTGCAGCTATAATATATGCTTTGAAGATATGGAGACATTATCTCTATGGTGAAAAATGTGAGATATATACCGATCACAAGAGTTTGAAGTATATTTTCTCACAGAAATAACTCAGCATGAGGCAAAGGCGGTGGCTTGAACTACTGAAGGATTATGATTTCACTATACACTACCACCCAAGGAAGGCAAATAAGGTGGAAGATTATTTGAGCAGAAAGGATAATGGAGTTATGAACAAGATTAGAGTTTAAAAGGATACAATATACAAGGATCTAGTAATTTTATACATGGGGATAACCATGGAAGGTGAAAAATCAATAATTTTTCAAATGGTTGCCAAACCATCTTTAATGGAAAGGATAAAGAATTCTTAGATTGACGATGAAGAGTTTCAAATGAAGCTTAATGTTGTGAATGATGGGAGATTGAGTGAATTTTTGTATGAAGATGGAATTTTGAAATTTCAGAAGAGACATTGTGTTCCCGATATACCTAATCTAAAAAGGAAATTGTTGGATGATGCTCATAGTTCTAATTTCACTATACACCATGGTAGCACTAATATGTATAGAGATTTGAAGTAACATCTTCGTGGGACAATATGAAGAGGGAGATTGCTAATTTTGTGTCATGATGTATTATTTATCAACAAGTGAAAGCTATAAGGCAACAACCTGGAGGAGTCATGCAACCTCTTCCCATACCTAAGTTGAAATGGGATAATATTATGATGGACTTTGTCATGGGACTACCAAAGACTCCTAGAAGGAATGATGATATATAGGTCATTATTGATCGTCTTACCAAGTCAGCACATATTCTTGCAATAAGATATGATTTACCACTTGAATGTTTAGCAAGAATGTATATTAATGAAGTTGTAAGACTTCATGGAGTACCCCTATCAATTTTTTCTGATCATGATCCCCATTTTATATAATGATTCTGGAAAATTCTTCAGAAATACCTGGATATTGATCTTTGTTTGAGCACTACCTACCACCCCCAAACTCATGGACAATCAGACTGGACTATTCAAACCTTAGAAGACATGTTGAGATCATGCTCACTTGACTTTCAAGGTATGTGGGATCAATATTTACCTCTGGTATAATTTTCTTATAACAATGTATTTCATTCAAGAATTCAGATGGCGCCATATGAAGCATTATACGAAAAGAGATGTCGCACACCAACCTGTTGGGATGATGTTGGTGAAATAAAACTCGTAGGCCCTGAAATTTTGGAGGAAATGATGGAAAAGGGGAAGGTAATCCAAAACCACATAAAAGAAGCTCAAAGTAGGTAGAAGAGCTATGCTGATAACCGAAGGAAGGATTTGGAATTTCAGGTAGGAGATCATGTTTTCTTGAAGGTATCTCCAAGGAAGGGAATTGAACGATTTGGTAAGAAGGGTAAATTGAGTCCCAGGTACATTAGACCTTTCGACATTATAGAATGAATTGGGGTTGTATCTTACCATTTGGAAATGCCACCAAGTATCTCCAAAGTTCACGATGTGTTCCACGTATCACTGTTGAGAAAATACATGCCTGACCCAACACATGTACTCACCTATGATGAATTAGAACTGGAACCCAATCTGTCTTTTTATGAAGAGTCTGTCAAGGTTCTTGATATAAGAGAACAAGTGTTGAGAAACCGGACGACTCGTCTGGTAAAAGTTCTATGGAGAAACCATAAGATGGAAGAGGAAACATGGGAACCCTAGGAACTTATGATGAAGAACCACCAGAGTCTTTTTATGTAGTAATATTCTAGAGATTTCGAGGTCGAAATTATTTGAAGGTGGGGAGAATTTAACAACCCAATCTTCCACAGTACATTTCCCTTTGAATAATACAACAGCTTGCGGTGTACGCAACATCGAGTTCAAACTCACCCCAACCAATCAAACTTGCTGTTATGAATAGTAATCCCCAATTTTTGAAATTTTATAAATTTTATCTTTCAAAATGGACTTCATTTTTGGATTCAGTATATCGAAATTAGCTTAAGTTAAATTTTTGGTATTTTTGTGAAATCTTTCAATTTTTGATTAATAGTGAAAACACTGAGTTATAGTTTAAAATCGAATTTTTATTTAAATAATAATTTATTTTAGGTAAAAATATATACATAATAACTATATAAGTTCAATGTAATTCATTGGAGTCAGTTTATAATAATTTTAGATATATATAATTTTTTTGAACTTTTTACCATATTTTACCCACCTCCTAGGAGCATTTGAAAATTTACATAAAACCTAATTTTACCGCTTCTGTTAGTTGAATTTAGAAAATCCGAGTTACACGTTTGATATCAGTATGTAAAATTTGGTTTAATGAGATGAAAATATTTTTTAGTGAATAGTAACTTTTGACTTTTAATTACCATGGTTAAAAGTAAATAGGGTAATTAATGGTAAAAATGATATTATTATTACCCTAACACATGTCCTAATTCAATTGGATAAGTGTAATTTGACCGAAAACTACCTTAGGAATAAAGTATGATCCTTTAGGTCAACTTGGATTAGATTAGGACATTTGTTATTATTTTATATAAATAAGAGTTAAAAGATTTAAATTCAAAGTTTTATAACTAAACCATTTTTAATATAGGGTTACACAAAATATAAATCCGACTATAAATATTCATTAGAAATATAAAAATATTTCCTACATAATGGTATTTTGTTTATAATTTTTAGACATTATATAATTAAATTTATTTATCAAAAAATGATGATGCAGTAATTGCCGTATTAATGAAAGATTAAAATAGTTTATATTATTAACATAAAAATAAATTTACTTTGAGACTTTTAATGAATTACACTAATTTTATAGGTTAATATGAAATTTTAGGGTTGATTAAATGTATTTAGTTCTATGTAATAATGTTTTTAGGACTTTAACAAAATTCAATTATTAAATAATGTCAAAATTGACTTAAATGAGTTTTTAAAACAAATACAATATTATTGGTTGATATAATAATCCTAAAAATATAATGGTCAGCCAAAAGACTTATATAATGATAGGTGTATCATTAATGAACCACTTTGGGTTCTCTTGAACGTTTATTGTATTTTTATTAACCATATAATATAAAAATACAAAGAGACATGGTAAATGTCAAACTATTTAACTAAGAGTTAAATCTAAAAGATATGGTTAATATAGTGACCCAAACCTATCTAAAACCTATTAGTTGAAAGTTTTTCGACCCATACCCACCTTATATTATAAATAATTCATTTTTTGTCCATTAAAAACAGAAAATGGTTTTATTATAAAATAATATTTCTAGCTTTTCCTAAGGTTCCCCTCACCCCTCTTATAAAAGGAACTTCCCCTTCTCTCTAATTCACACCCTAAAATCCATTTGGCTCGGCCAACCTGGACCAAATACCCTATAAACTTTCTTACCTTCATCCTAGAGGCCTTCCTTTAGTCATAAATCCATCCTATGGAGCCATTTTGATCAAATAAAAAGGAAGAATCCGAAGAAGAGGTAAATATTTCACCACATCTTTCATGTTTTTTCTTCTTCCACTTCTTCTATCCTTGTTGTTTCCATTATAAAATAATAAATCTAGTATATTATATATAATTTTATGTTATTATAAATATTTTACAACCATATTCATCATTCTATCCATCCTTTTAATGACATGTCCCCATACATGCGTACGTACGGCTTACCATCTCCACGTCGTGGTGTAGTTGTTATTCAATACATTATTATTTGGATGGGTATAATAATTATGTATAATTGATATAAATAATAAATATAACATGATAATGATTCTGTATATATGATATACCATCCAATTATATATGATTTTAATATCAAAATAATGATATTGTCGCTCGTGGATACGTATAGATTACTGTCTCCACGAACGTGATGGGATTAATTCTCCATCATATCCATTCACGAAAAAATTTCATTTTATGATTAAAAATAATGTTTAATGACTTTATATCATCTGGTATATGAATAAGATACATCCCATCCATAACAAATATGACTCACATAACATTTTTTATAATGGAAAACGAATCAGTTAACACCCGAAACAATGATAATACTAAAATATTATTAACAAAGCAATATTAGAAGATCATATATGATATTGTATTTATGTATATGGTTATTTTATAATTTAATAACATTTAATTTACCATTATAAATGAGGTTAACCTATCCTCGACCAAGTAAAAGTACAAGGTAAGAGTTTTTTCACAATCTCTTCATTATCCGAGGATGTTTATACGTAATTATCTACTGGGACCTCTTTATGATCCACATCCATGATTATTAAAAATTTATTTCAAAACATTTTTCTTATTTACTAGACAATGTGCTAATTTAATTTATACCCTTATTTGACATTATAAGATTTGAAAGGAATCTTTCTGTCATTTTCCAAACAAGGTATGTTATGACCATTTCGACAAAATCAAGGTACGAATGTTTTTTAACTTATACGGCAGGTGCAGCTATTTTCCGTTATTATAACATCGTCAAATATTCCCTTAAAATCTTATAAGAATATTTTAAAAATAAACTTTTCTTTATAATTATTTTAATCTTAAATTATTTCAAAATGGAAAGATATATCTCTCTAAAAAAAGGTTTTGATTTCATCTATGTAAACATCCATTGATGGATTTTAAGCTTATTTGAAGTTGATTTATTATGATACAAAACTTCCATATCTTATTGAAGGTTTTATGATATTTTTGAATGTGGATGTCTTATTTTTACACCATTCACGGTTTATGGATAAAGTATTAACAATTCGTATTCTAGTTTTAATATGAATGTTTAGGTTATACTTAAACCTTTTCATATGAGGAATACATTGGACTTAGTAAGTGATGGGTGGAGCCCGCTATAGCTCCTCGATGCATCAATAGGTCTAATGAGACAAACTAGTGTCTTGGAACAAGGCCTTGACAAAATATTATTTGTAGTATTGGCATAAGGCCTTGACTATGTGGTTATAAAATTCTGGCATTATGCATTCAATCATTATGAAAGTTTCTATTGATATTTCATGTGATTATTTGACGAGTAAAATATCCATGTGAGTAAGTAAATGGAATTATTTTGATTTATATTTTCCATAATATGATGATGTTTATGTTGAAAATTATTTTTTTTAGTTTTATACAGTGCCTTAAATGTTTATGCTTATTTATGAATGTTTCGGCTATATTTTTATCCTTACTGAGCATATGAGCTCACCCCTTTAAATGTTTTATTTTTCCCTGGATGCAAAGAAGTATATTATGAATGACTTGTAGAGATAGTATATGGGATTTCAGTGTTGTCTATGGAAACAATGATGTTGTAGTTTTCCATTTTATGATGTAATGTAATCTTTATGAATGTATCTAGTACTTCCAAGGCTACTAAACTAATCGGTCTTTTGATACATGATCTTTTGTGATCATGCCAATGATACATAATAATGCACCGACTCTGGGCTTTTGGGGTCAGGGTTTTACAGTAAGGATCAATCTTTTCATTATCTTTGTTTTGTATCACGGTGTATTCTTCTCCTCTTTTGATGCTTCCTTCACTTTTCATCTTCTCATGTTTTTTCTTTAAAATCATTGTTGGTGGAAGAAAATTGCATCTCGTGCATCCTTTTTGTATTATTATTTAATAATTTAAGGGTGTGTGGGTTGTGAAACCAACTCATGATGAATATTTCTAAAACAAATCACTACTTGTATTAATAATTTATAACTTCATAGTATTTCTTAATAAGAATTTTCATCTTTTGATGTAATTTTCATCTTTTAGGCCTCTTCCTGAAACCACTTTTAGCCAAATGATCTTCACTAACCATCCAATGAAATCTATTTCTCATAGGAATATACTTTTCTTTGAGTTCACATTGGTTACCTAATTCTATTCTAGGTAAATATCATGTCACACCCGACCCTCCTTCTCTTCCTGTTTCAGCGCCCAACATGCCGTTTACAGCCACCACGCACCCCTCCGTAGCACCCCAACTTCTTGCAGCGCGACTGACCTCCGGCTGAATCCTCAGCACTATGCTCCTGCCCAGTTCCTCTGGAAGTGTGACCCGCCTCTTGCCCAAGCTCTCATCCTGCTTCAGCCTTAGCCGCACAACGCATCCCTTCCGGATCCCCTTGTCCCAGCGCCCCCTGCCTGTCCGACTCTCCCGCATGAGCTACCTCTTGCGCCCCACCTCCTCCCTGTTCTCTATCTCTCCATCACCTTCCCCTGGTTCGTTCCCCAACCACTGCATCTTCTGTCCACGCACCCAGCGCCTCCCCACAACCACTCCGGTCACTTGCTGTCCATTTGTGCCCCCTGCATAGTGTCGCACCACCCTCCGGGTATGCTCCCTTTCTGCGCACAATAGCTAACACTTGCGGCATGCGAGCAACCCAACCTCCCTTCACACCGGTCGGCTCCCGGCAGCGTGTCACCATTCCAATCCCCTATCTTTCCCCAACGCCACTTCCCTGTTTCAGCCTCCTTCAAGCCCCCTTCGATAGCGCACCCCCCTGCTTCACCCACACAATGCCGGTCTTATTCACATGCCGCACCTCCCGCACCCTTCCCTTTCTGTCCAGCCAACAACTGAGTAGGATGTCACCCTCACCCTGCGGAAACCTCGTCACCAGTGCAGGATGACCAGCGGCGCACCCTCCGGCGGGCCCATACTTCGCTCCGGCTGTCCGGCCAGCCCCCGCAGGTCCGCCTTCAGCCACACTAGTCTTTGCGTCGCCGTTGACGATGTTGGTTACCTTTCCTATACACCGCAACACCCCACTAGTTGTTTTCTCTATCGCACAACCGCACTGGTTGAGCGCGTCTCCGCATCGAGGTGAGGTTTGCACTTTTTCTTTCTTTAATATTTGATAATTGGTTTAATGTATGTTGTGTTTAATTAAAATTGGTGCAAACATTTTGTTTTTGATGTTTCTCACTTGAAATCTGAAAGTTTCTTTGTTCTTGAGGTTGGATCTCATTGCCTTTTCCTCTTTATATTAAGCTTACTTTGTTTACTAGAGGTTCACACCTCTCAGGTTTCCAGATATTTGTTGTTGTTGTTAAATTTATTATACGATGTGGAAATTATTCTCTCTCCCTTGTTTTTCTAATTGTTTCAACTAGTTAATTAATTTGACATATTTTGTGATTGATTAGTTTGGTGTGAAGTTGTTTTTAAATGAGTTTAGTTTTCTGTTTATATTTTGTAGCCTGGTCATGTGAATTAATGTGTGTTTTATTGGAATCCAGTTGTGTGTTGTTTGATAGTTTTTATTAAATTATGAAATTTTTTTCATTTTAATTGTGCATGTGGTGCATGTTCTGATATGGTGTGTTGCGAGTGCGCATTTAATTATAAGAAATAGTTTTGAAAAGGTTTTGGGTGTGTAAAGTTGTGGTTTCTCTTTAAATTTGTTCAATAAATTTTAAAGTGGTTTTTTAAATAGTGTCGATGGTGTGAGTGGTGTTTTGGAAAATGTGTCGGGGTGGTGTTTTCTCCGTTAGTTAGTTTGAACTATTTTGAGTTTGTTTTTATGCATTTTAGTTGTGCGGTTGTTGCAGTGTGTCGGTGAGGAAGACCTGCGATACTGTGGTCGTCGTCTTGCGTGTGTTTGTGTGTCTGTACAAGGTGTGACGTGCCATTGTGTTTGGACTGCGTGCCGAGGTAGGTCCCCCATTGCACTCACCTTTAAATTTAGAATTTATTAATTGCTTGATGTTTTGTTAATTTTGATGAATGATAAATAATATTAGATAATAAAATTTTAAATGATTATTTAGTGTGAAAAGAGCCATTTATTTTATACCGAACACTAGGAACATTTTCTTGATGGGCGGACACCCAGTTTTGAAAGAATGCATGTTTGGACTTTAAACATAATTAACAGAATTTAAAACGTACTCATAGTTTTAAAGATATATGATTTCTTCTAAACATGTGTTTTGGGTTTTCTCGAGAAATGAAGTTTTGCTTTAAAATTGGTGAAGGCATGTTTGGCACTTTAATAAAATAGATTATTTTGGAAAACCCACTCGGGGGTGATCTTTTGTGTGCGTTTATTGCGTGAGCTATATGTGATTTTTTTTTCATCATGACTAATTGATTTACATTGTGGATGCACACCTTTTTATTGCTTGTGTTGACATGGGAACCCGTAATATTAAGTGAATTTTCTGAGAATGATTGCTGCACTAGTTTAGATTACGCACTGGCTAGTGGCCCCATAGCAGGGGAATACTGAGTTATTGCTGCTATGGGGATTGGGCCCCTCGGTTAGGCATGCAGGGCTATGCCGGGCGTTAGGGCGTTATGACGTCATCGAGTTAGGGCATGCCTTCAGGATGAGTCAGATGTATAGTATGTTCTGGATTGTTCACGATCTCCTAGGTTCGACCCATGTTTCTTTTAGTGTTTGTTTTTATGTGGCGGATGATTGAGAGGTCGAGTTTGGTTGCTGACCCCTGTGTGCCACCTTTTCTATTGCCCTTAGTGTGTGTTGTGTGTTGTGTGTGATTTTTCTTTTGACTAACAACTAAAGTTTAGATTTCTAAATTGTTCTAAAAATGTTTTAAAATGCAATGCACCTGTTTCAATCAACATTAAACTTGTTCTAAATTAAAAAGGGCAATGGATTGTTACTTGTTTTAAAAAAATGAAAATGTGTGGGGAAACTAATATTTTATATAATTTAGTTCAAACCTAGAATTGATAATTTCTTTATTTAATGGTATGTGCATTGGGAATAGAATTTTTCGGGCCTACATACTGAGTTTTAATACTCACGCCTATAGTGTTTTCCTGTTTTTAGTTTCTGTTGCAGGTTGAATTGAGCTCTCTCATTGTGGGTGAGATTTGGTTGTGGACTGGTGAGCGACTCTCGGAGTCGCGAGAAATTTTGGTCATGGTCAGGTTAATTGTTTTTGTTGGTCGTTCTTTCTTTTCATGTGGTTTATTTACATTGTGTTGTTCTATTTTCTTTCCGCTGCTTTATTTATTTTATCGGGCGAAATTGTTCCCTCTTTCTCTATTTTAACCTTACATTTCGTATGGGTCATCATGAGTGTATTTAAAACATATCCCCTATGTTAAATTTTTCTGAGAACTTCTAAATATGTTCTTATGAACCTAATAGGATGGATATGAACATGAAATGGATGCATGCTAATTTTTTGAAAAATGAATTTTATGATGGCGTTAAAGAGTTCATCAAGTTTGCAAAAGATCCTGGTGATGACCCTTCTAAAGTCATCTGTTAGTGTTTACGTTGTTGATATTCAAGAAAAATTAGTCCGGAAGTGTTTGAAGAAAATTCGATTTGTCATAGAATATATCAATGCTATAAATGTTAGACTAAACATAGAGAAAACTGAATGTGGCCATCGATTGGGATGATATTATGGTTTATGAATCATTTGATATGAATACCATTGTAAAAGATGATGGAGATCCCATGGAAGAAATTACAATGGATATTGGAGATGACCTTAGTGATTTTCAAAAGTTATTTGAGGAGATAAATAGTTTTTTCAAGAAGCTATTGTATACTGGTTGTACTAAATACACAACATTTTCAGCTATATTGAGGTTATATAATGTGAAATCTGGAAACTGATGGAGTGACAACAGCTTTACAGAACTCCTTGGCCTTTTAAAAGATATGATACTATAAGAAAATGAACTATCATTCCAAACATATGACAATTAATGAATGTTACATTAAATGGTCATGATATCTAAAAAATACAAGCTTTTCCAAATGACTGCGTATTTTTTCACAAGGACCATGAATCACTCATGAAATTCCCTAAGTGTGGCATGGATCAATACAAGAAAAATTAATCAAGTCCTACAAAATGTGTATGGTACATTACTATCATTATATATTTTAGAAGACTATATGGATGTTAGGATACCACAAGACAATTAATGTGGCATGAATATACAGGAATTAAATATGGGAAGCTAAGTCATCCCACAGATTCTCCTCAGTGGAAGAAAATTGATTATGAGTTTTCTTGAATTTTGAGATGAGACGAGAAACATTCTTCTTGCATTATCTGCAGATGGAATAAATCCTTTTGGCGTACAAATTAGTAATAATATTACATGTTCTATCTTGTTTGTAAATTATAACTTGCCTCCATGGTTATGCATGAAGTGGAAATGAATTATGTTGTCTCTACTTATATCTGGACCAAAGAAGCCTAGTAGTGTTATTGATGTATATTTTTCTCCATTGATCGAAGATATGAAATTGATGTGGGATATAGGTGTTATAAGGTATGATTCTCATAGAAGTGAAAAATTAACATTGAGGGACATGTTGTATGGAACGATAAATGACTTCCCCTATTATGTAAATTTATTAGGTTATATCATTAAATGCATTTTGGGGTGTCCCATTTATGAAAAACACACATACTCTGTTTGGTAAAAGCATTCTTCAAAGACTTTGTTTTTAGGACATCAATTTTTTTACCTTGACAACATAAATATCGATCTTGCATGACAACATTTGATGGGAATATCAAACAAGGTTCAACACCATCTCCAGTAATGGTCAATAAACTGTAAAAAAAAAAGAAAAAAAAATCGAAATTATTTTCGGTAAACCATTTTCCAAAAACATTACAAAATCATGTTGGAAGAACAGATTGATTTTATTTGAATTATATTATTGGAAATGTTTGTATGTAAGACTTTTTCTTGATTTCATTCATGTATAAAAAATTTATTTTATAGTTTTATTGGCATATTACTAAATGTTCCTGGAAAAATGAAAGATGGAATCAAGGCTAGGTTAGACTTGATTGAAATGGGGATAATGGAACAGTTGGAACCTATGAAGGGTAAAAGTTGTACTTTTATTCCTCTAAAAGATTATACTCTATCCAGATAGGAAAAATTGAAATTTTTCCTTTTCCTTCCGAGTGTAAATGTTTCTCATGGGTATTAATCAAATATCAAGAATGTCGTGTCAATGAAAAATTTAATGTTACAAGGAATAAAATGACATGACTATCATGTTGTGATGAAATATTTAATGCATGTTTCTTTCCATTGCATTCTTCCTCAAAATGTATGACATACATTAACCTATGTCTGCTTTTTTTAAAGCCATATGCAGTAATGTTGTCGACCCAGAAAAGATTCCTATCATGAATAAAGAGATTTCAATCATATTATGTGAATTATAAATGTTCTTCCCACCATAATTCATTGATATAATGGTTCACCTATGGTTCAATTGGTCATAGAGGATCAAATATGTGGTCCTGTCAATTACAGATGGATGTACCCCACTGAACGGTATATAGAGATTTTGAATGGAAATGTCTAGAATCAAAATCGTCCAGAAGGTTTTATTCCAGAATGATATATTTTGGAAGAAAATATTGAATTATGTACCGATTTCCAATCATATGTTGAAATCATCGGTCTCCCAAAGTCTCATCACAATGAACACATTATGGGTGATGGGATTTCTGAAATAAATGTTGTTACAATTACATTGACAGAGTGAGAGAAAACACATCTTTACTTATTAAATAATAGTGAAGTTTTTGATCCATACATTGAAGTACACAAAGAAATTATTATATATTTGATTCCATCAAGATATGAAATATATATATTAGATACATATAATAAAAAATTTATAGAATGGTTCAGAGATCAAATTTATAATGTGTTATCTAAAAATACGAATTCCATTACCGAACAAATTAAATGGGTAGCCAGAGGACCAAATGAAAATGTTATATCATACATTGAGTTTGTAATAAATGGTTATAATTTCTATAAAAAAGAACATGATGAATTTAGTACGATGAAAAATAGTGTTGTTATTCTTATTCTTATGGTTGAAGCGATGCACATATTTGGTTCCAAGGATAGAAATCCAATTTATGAGAATATATCATATTTTGGCATTATCGAATAGATATATGAGTCGGATTATACAACATTTCATGTTGCTCTTTTCCATTTCAAATGGGTTTACAATATCAATGGAGACAAATTTGATGAAATAGGATTTGTGAAGGTGAATTTCAATGTAGAAGGGGAAAAAGATGAGACATTCATAGTGGCATCACATGCAGTGTAAGGATTTTAATTTAATTTTTTTTATTTTCACTTTACAAAAAGGTGGATATTGTTGAGTCAAAAGTTTATCCTATGACCTTTTCATAAATTTGGTTTTTGAAATCACAAACATCCTATTTATTTATTAAATTACTTGTTCAGTATGATTTTGAATGTTTTTATAAGGAAACATAATCATTTTATCTTACTTAGAACAAGTTTTAAAGATTTATGAAAATATAATTTTTCATGATGATTATCATAAGGAGACTGGATAAAATAATTATCATACTCACCTTTTTTATACAGAATATAATAACTCATATTTTTTATTTCATACTATGAAATCATAATATTCGGACCATTAATGGTTTTAATTAAAATCGTACTCAGAGTCAAATAATGTATCATGATGAATTTTTCTATTGTTGTTTGTTAAACATTTTATGCATATTAACGTACTCAGAAAATATTATTTCTAATATAAGAAACATGTTTTACAATGAAAATAGTGTAAATAAAAATGATGTCAGAAATTATGTTATAATATATTCATTGAAGTTCTAGGTGTACTAGTCATTGTGAAAAACTCATAGAAATATGAATTTTGAACAAATAAAAATGACTGTTGAAGAATTATCTATGAATACCTAGTCATTCGATTAGTTTGGAGAGAAGTGCTAATCAATTTCATTTATAAAATCTCAGTATATGAGAGCTCTAAATCTTACAAGAGTGAACTACTTTTTCTATATACTTGTAACATTTTTGATTTCATATTTGTAATCATATTGATCGATCACATTAACACAATCGAGGTCTCATTGGGATATAAAGATAGAAAAACCGATCATTGAATTGAGGGTTGATGTGGATAGGAAGATAGACAATTCAATCATCATATCTAGGGATCACAGATTTAAAGAGACATATTGATGATTGTATCGATGGATTTCTTTAGAAAGTGAAAGAGCCGCCTTTCTGTAAGTATGAAACAAGGGACCTTTATCCTAGGTTATCAGATTAAATACTATTTATAACAAAAGAATTGTATTCATTTGTATAACTAGTTTTATTATATGTATTTTATTTTTTCAACATATAATAGAAAGTGATACTTTTATACTCATCTTTCTATTTGTATCTTGCTTTTCGTAATATATTTGATTACGATAAAATTTTATTACCCTATATTGCTTAATGAATAATGGATTACTCTGATTACGATTCAATACAATTTAAGATAGAATCACTATTTTTTATACAACTCTTATATATCGTAACTTTTTTGATTAAATCCTTTTGGTATTCGTTAATTTCAATATGATCAAACTCTGATTATGTGAACACTTTCTAATGACGATGATTCAATATGCTATAAAGGTAGGATCAATTTCTCATTATTACCTATTACTTAAATATCATAATCTACTTGATTACAATTATTTTATTATCATAACAATGGGCCAAGTCTGATTACCATTTAAATACTTAATAGTTTCTGTGAATATTATTTTTTTAACCTGGTTAAACAAATTTTCATTAAAGGATAAAAAGGAATGTTTTTAAACCTAAGATTCACAAAATCTTTTATTTATCCATCTTCATATACATTACGGTCCAACATTATTTTAGTGGATGTGAATTTTGAGTAAACAAGATTTATATGATATTTTATTTTGTTACATTTATTGTATATAAGTAAATTGTTTCTTTTCTTATATGAATATCAAAATAGAATGTCATATTTTTTTCCTAATGGTTATGAATAGAGAATTTTGTGTAATCCTAAAGGGAATCAATTCTTACAACCTTTATACACAATTTGTATGTATATATAATTTGTCTAATTTCATGAATGTAATGAAAAATATCTTCCTTGAGATAAAGAGTATTCAAAGTATTTTTCCTGATTTGATGAGATAATAGATGGGATATGTATACATGCCACATGAATATGGGTAGATGATGTTTTTTCATCTTCTACTTTATTTTTTACATATTTTGGTTTCAAGGATCTTAGTCTTAGAAACTTGCTTTTTAATTACTTTAGATATTTTATAATATAGTTGGAATATTCAGAAGATATTGATTATGTTTATATTGACGTCTTTATGTTTTATAATAAATTAAATATTTAATTATGTTATTATTCTATGTTTGAATGTTCTTTATTAAAAAACCATCATTTCATATGTATTACTGAAAAATATATGAAGTTGTCACTGTAGATTTCTTGAAGGAATTATTATTTTAGTATTATTTTTATTCGGGTGAAATCATTTCCATTTTGTATATTTATGTACTTAGAACATGTCATTATCCACTATTGATTAGGAATATAATTTAAACCTTGTGGTAGACTAGATCAAGTATATGGTAAGATAGATAGGGTTGGTTTATTCAAAAATAAAAGATTATAAGGTAATAATATGGATTGAAGTATCTCAATTTTATTAAATTTATCCACCATGATAGTGAATTCATAAATTTCAGGGATACCCAACTTAGTTAGTTCTTTGTAATAATCACTTATATCATTTGTTATTCATCTTATTCATTGTTTTTCTAGTTACTAGTGCACATTGATGGATTTTATAATAAAATTGGTTGTAATGAATTTGTTAATTATGGATATACATTGTAGATTGAAACATAAAATCTTCCCCCTATAATAGAATGGATAAAAGCTATATTTATCATACTGATCAGATTTAAACAGAGTTTCAAAAAAATAGAATGTTTTTTAGATTTTTCATTTAACAATGATTCAAATGGAGGATGTATACAGTGTCCATGAAATAATTTTGTTAAAAGACCATGGTTAAAATGAAAAAAAGTTATCTAACATATAACAAAAGATGGATTTAAAAAAAAAACAATTATGTTAGGTATCAACGTAGAAAGATGAATCAATCTTCTACTATTCATGAATGAAAAGAAAGAAGTGGTACATATAATTTTATATTTGATCAGTTTCCATTTGTACATTATCATGAGAAAGATATTATTCCAGTGAAAGAAGGAAATGATATTAATAAACAAGAGGGGAATACTAAATATAATCATGTATAGAGAGTATGTAATTTAAGGGATGATGGCAGAACTCTAGTATATCAAGAATGTACTCAAATGACTAAGTTGTAATTTTAAATGTGGTTATATCATTTAAAACATGTATATGGAATTTCGAATACTATAATTGATTATATTATTACCCTTTTAAAATACTTTCATTCAGATGGTGCGAATATTCCCTCAAAACATTATAAGACATGGAAGTTAATTAAGAAGATAAGATTTTCTATTAATAAAGTTCACTCTTGTCTGAAAGATTGTAGTTTATTTTGCTTGGAAACAACATATCTTAATGAATATAAATATTGTGTTACATATTGTTGTAGTGTGAATATATATGGAACACCATCTCATGTTCCACATAAAGACATTATGAAAATTTAATTGATTCTCAGGAATCAACATATATTGATTTCTACAGAAATATCAGCCAATATGTATTGGAATGATGCTAAGAGAATTAAAGGTAATTATGAGTTGGTTATTATTAAAGATGGATTATAATAGTGGAAATTTGATGCAGAACATGTAGATTTTCTATCTGAGGTGTGAAATATCTGGTTGGGACTATCCTATGTTGGTTTTAATCTGTTTGGTCAAATACTTACTGCTCACAACACATTACCAGTTTTTATTCACATTTATAATCTTTATCTGTGCATGTGTATTAAAAATAATTTCAATTTCTTTCATATTCTAATATCTAGACCATATAATCCTGGAAATGATATAAAATCCCACATAAAAACTTTGATAAAATATTTTAACCAGCTTTGGGATATGAGTGTGTTCACATTCAACGCTTCATCAAAAAGTATATTTTAGATGTGTGATTCCCTTCTATGGAATATAAATGATTTCCCTAATTATGAAATGATGTATGGTTAGAGAAAAAATAGAAAATTATCATGTTCTATTTGTATGAATAATGTGTGATCAAGATGGATTAAATATCACTTTTGATTCAGTTTTAGGAAGCATCGACGATTCATTCCAATGGAATATCAATACAGGAAGAATCATCGATGGTTTGATAATAATTTTGAAAATTAAAAACCACCTCAATGTATTTCAGGAACTAATGGTATTAATTAATTTAATAATTTTAGTAGTTCATTAGGGAAAGGATAGATGAAATCTAAAAATAGGAAGAATAATGACACTGATGATACTCACAATTGGAAAAAGAGAAGTTTTCTTTTTGAGTTTCCATATTGATTTGCCAATTTTTATGCCATTATTTAGACGTAATCCACATTGAAAGAAATATATGAGAAATTTTGATTCCAATTATTGTAAATATCAAGGGGAAGACCAAATATGACATCTGATCTCGTCAGGACTTGATGGATTTGGGTATTCGATCCGAACTGCATTCAATGTGTTTTAGTGATAACCAATGGAAACTTCCTTGTTCTTCTTATGTGATGACACCATTAGAGAAAAATCAATATTTTGAAGTATTTAAGAATATCACGGTTCCTGAGGGATATTCTGGATATATATATATATATGATTCAATATAAGTAATTTGAAACTGAAATCCCTAAAAACTCATTATTATCACATCATTCTATATGAATTGATTCCAATAAGAATTCAACGTTTTCAATCTAACAATAGTTGGATGAATGTGATTCTCTTGTTCATTTTTTATATACCATTATGATATAAGGTTATCCAAGTAAGTGTTGTTAAAAAATAGTAAGAGGCTCCATTAATTTTTTGTGAGTTGAGAAAAAATTCCTCCACAATTTTTAACATATATGCTGCATTTAACAGTTCATCTTCTACCTAAAACACTTCTATAGGGACCTTTATTTTTTCCATCAATGTATCATATTGAATGAAATATTTTCACAATGATATATTAGGTCCAGAAAAGACAATTATCCTTGATGTTCAACTTTGAGAAGATATTTGGCTCCAGAATGTTTGGATTTTTTCAATATATTTGTCTGATATGAGCAGAAGACAAAACAGGAAAATTAGAAATGAAGATGAGAAGTGTGGGGACATTGATCCCTTGTTTCCATCTCTTTACCAAATATGAGTAATTCCTAGGTGATATACACTAGCTACATTGATCCTTGAAGAGTGGGATATGACACATCCTATATTATTCTTTAACTGTGGTTTGTTCGATTACTATATCAAGTAAGTAATTTTTTAATTTATATGTTATCTCATTATATGTAATTTCACATATACCGTAGTATTTTTTATCATTTTATGTATGGAAAATAAAAAATTTACAAGTATAGTTAAATGATCATTGCCTTTTAGAAGGATAGAGACTTTACATAGAAATAGTTTCCTACTTGGTTAAAATCAAAGGTATGAAATTTACTTTACTAAACTGATATATAGATATCCATTTAATTTTATTATTTACATCTATTTCGGCTATTTATTATACCTTTTGACTCTGTTTATCTAGAATTAAGAGTGTTGGATTTTGGTCTCAATGTTTTGGTTCATGAATGATAATCTATAATATTTAGTTGGTATATATTTGTCACAACTGATCGAGCGGTGAAAATGAGAACACAATATGATCGAGTTATTTCAACTGATACAACATACTATTATTCCTGTGAATCAGATAGTATACCCTAATATGAATATGTGTATTATTATGTACAAGTTGAGAAAATATTGTTATTGGATTACTACTCTCAAGGTCGAGTCACTATGATGAAATGTAAATGGTTTGATTTAATGAAATGTCATGGTACATTTATTGATGATTGTGGATTCAGATTTATTGACCTGAATGGATTCCCTGCTACTGATGAACAATAAATTCATGAATCAATGAAAAAACAAAGGTTTTATGTGAAATATCATCTGATACCTTATTACGGTGTCAGTAATTAAGTAATCAAAAGACATATTTTTCATGATGCTAGGGATAAAATATTCCCCATTGACACCCCCATTGTTGTTGACCTTAATATTACATTTTATGACATAAATTTTCTGATTGTGAGAGTAGATGTTGAGCCTGAATTATTGGTGAGTAACATATAGAAGAAGCCATATATTTTCAATGTTCATTCATTTTAGCTTGACATGACCTTTTCATGTTGGTATTTCTGTTATTACTTTTATTTATTTTTATTTTGGAATGATACATATGTTTTATTATAGTTTGGTTTCTTTTGATTTAGTTGGATTTATTTTAATTCGGAAGAATAGGTGTTAAAAGGGTTTTAAAAAATGTATAACATTGTTTTAAATTATTGTTATTGAAACATGTTATGAAATTTTTTATGAATTCTTTGACTTATAAGTTTTATCCATAATTCATAAAAACTATTTCTAAAAATTATGCATTCCCTTATTATAAATATTGTAAAAAAGATTCAGATGTTTGAAGGAAGTTATTATTTGATGATGATCGATAGATGTGTGAGAATGGGTTGTATCCTCTTCTTCCATTTGTGGGTATAAAAATTTTAATATTATTATGCTTCATTACATATAATTTCATGCTAATATTCTTTAACATATTTTTAGGGAGATTCAATTTCACTAGATTTGAATCATACTCATCCTACCAAAATCAGTCCAAGTGGGGATGATCCTAGACCTAGTCCAAGTAACTGCATTACACGTTCCAACCCTGACTGAATAGAAAACAATCCATTTACCTCACCTTTCAATCCTGTAGTTGAACCTCTAGGTATATTCCCCTAAATTCCTTCATCATCGTCTCATATATCCTTTTCTTCCCATACCATGTATTCACCTTCTTCAAGGATGTTCCTACTCATGAATCCATCATCATATCATTTAGCCTCTTATTCCCATACCATGTATACACTTCTTGTAGATATGTCCACACCCATGCCCCCATCGTCCTCTCATTTATCTTCTTATTCCCATACCATATACACATTACATGTAGGTATGTTCCTAACCATGACTCCACCATCATCTAATTTTGCCTCTTATTCCAATACCATGTCTACACCACCTGCTAGGATGTCACAACCATTACCATTTTCATATCCTTTTATGTATCCCTAACCCCGATACCCATACACTTTCATGTATACATCACATACATTTCCTTATATCCATCCAAGATCTGATGATTATATTCCTTTATCTCCCACTCAAGTACACAAAGATCACCCAGAGCATGCATTGGAATAGACACATCTTTCAGAGGATACTAATCCATTACATCCCACAGACCCATTGAAACATATTAATAATTCTACAACATGTTTTTTTATTATAAGTGTACCAAATTATATCACTTTATTTTTGTCATGTTTTACTATGACAGAAATCTTATTTTTTCCATTTTATCTTATTTAGTGGGTTCTTTTAGTAAGAGAAGGGGGAACACCCATATGTGGGAATCCTAGAATCAACAAACAAAAATAAGGGTGGATTATAATTAATAAAATAAGATTATATATAAAAATTCCAGGCACTTTAGAAGTTCCATGGACACTTTAGACAATTACCATGATATCATTCATGTGGAACTAGTTTCATAGAGACATATCAGTATTGAAATAATGGTCAATGCATGGGAATAGATATGGGTAAGAAAATTTTATAAATTTATATCTATAATATTTTTATATTTATATGAATTAACATTTTTGTTATATAATTGGTTTAACTTTCCCAACAGCGAGCTACTAAAGATGTAAGGTTGATGGATCTTTGGTAGTTATGGAAATCATACAAGCATGATTTATCTATTGGTTATAAGAGTAGATCTGGTTCTGATTTAAAGGGTATACCCATATTCCCTAACTATCTAGAAACACAATTTGAAAAAATGATCACATATTGGAAGACTGATGAGTTTATGGTATTCTCAATCTTTAAAAAATTTCATAAAAATTTTCATTCTTATTACTTTTATTAATTTTTTTAGGAAGAATTAAGAAACAATAAATAATCATGATTCAATAAAATATCTACACACACTGGGGTACAGTACAATTCCCAATCATGAGAAGCAACAGGTGCTATAGAACCCATAAAGAATGATATCGTAGTTGACAGTTGTTCTATGGTAATTCTGGAGGCCAGTGGTTTTTTTCATGGAAGAAACATATATGGTGGATATTCTACAAAAACTATGATGGTATGAGATGATTCTAGGTGGATATTTTTAGTGTAGTATGTGCAGAAGAAGTCCTCTTCCTCCAGGATCTGAAATACTTCCCATTTAATGTCATCAATATAGACACTAAGGAGACACCATCCGTAATTACACCTCAAAGGTTAAGTAGTGTAGTTTATATGGACAATATAAATACATATAGAGATTAAGTTAGATAAATACTTTAGATTATATTGGTTAATGACCTCAATAGAATCATATACCTCATTCCGATTTTGTGAAAATATTCGAAAAACATAGTAAAACATACATAAGCTGGCCTACTTGGTGAAACATGATAAATTGGAAGAGTTATCCATTGATAACACCACCTCTAACTCATAGAAAAAACCACAATCTAATCAAATGTTTTATTTTTTTATAGATCCAACGGTCGATGTACTGATATTTTTAGTGGAATAAAAGAATAGAATTGTGATATAATTTTTAATGGGACTCCATATATTTCTGTTAAATATTTGAATATATTTTTAGAAAATTATCTCAGATATTAGCATTAATAAATCATGTGGTAAGGTTCATTTTGTTAGATTAATGTAACAATCATTTTCTGAAGCTTTAAAATAAGACTAACATAGCTTATTTTATGATATATTTATCATAATATTAATGTAATGATGTATATTTTGATACATTTATCGGGGTTTTTTTTGTATTTGTTCTTGTAAAAGAGTTTTTTATAGTAGTTGATGGCTCTCAATAGCTTCATCTGCATGGAATAAATTTTCTGACACATGATCCTTAATTTCTAGCCATATTTCATGATTTGAAATACTAAAGGAAACATATCTTTAGATAATGTTTACGAGTATACACATATCATAAGAGCTGCAATAATATATTCTCATTGTTGGATTTATATTTAATAAAATGACACTTGGGAAAATATCTACAATAATTTAATTATAAAATCCTTTATAAATGTGGTAATGTTAATGAATTTGTAGCTACTGTTAATGTTAATTTCAGTTTTAGAAGGTGTAATATGAATAATAATAATAGTGGATATTGATGTACACAATTTTTTTTTATTATAAGAAGATAACTATTATCATAAGGGGATATTTTTATATAATATCAATCCTATATGATCCATTTTGAAATGAAGAAAGATTCTAAAATTATGGACTACTATTATATAATAATTTTAGATTTTATTGAAAGTGTATTCATGAATGATTCCCTTAGGATTTGAATTGTTTCTTTTTTGACCATGGAAGGCTTTATGTCACAACTAGTATATGAGAAAAAATCATAAGAGGGTTCCATTATTCTTGATACATGTATATCATATTACTCAAATGATATATCATAACATTCCGAGGTAATTTATGTATTTGAGTGTGAAAGAGAAAATAATTGGACTTTTTTACAAGCATCTCACCATCCAGTAGGTAAAAACAATTTTGTGTCTCTTGTATTATAATTTATAACACTCCCAATACCACTATCTAATTAGGATGAAATCCCATTGAACATCACTACTAGTTTACATATATCACTAAGGTGTAAGGATAAATCATTGATAACTACATATTTATTAAAAAAATTATTGCATTCAAATTATGGTGTCGTATTCTATAAATGAACTAAGGATGTTATATGTGTGAGTGATAGTTAAAAATCATGGGGCGCTGTTGGGAATTGTCACTAATAAATACCTAGGAATTAATTAACAGATTTATACATATGGAAGAACGCTTTTTCTAAATAATCTATATACATCAAATAATGATGTAATAAACATAAAATAGGCAATTTTCATCCATTTTATAGTTGTTATATGTAATGAAAATCTCATTAAGCATAATCTATTCATTCTATTATATGAGATCTTACTGATGAGTTATCATGGTGTGTGATTACTTGCCTTTTTTGTTTCATATTTATCTATATATATAATTAAATTTTTTAACATATGATTTATGGACTAGACATGTATGAAATTTAGTCAACCTTTTCAACTTCAATCGGTCCTTGAGGATACAGATTTGGATTTGGAGACTCTAGTACTTTATTAAAATATCAATTTAGTAGTTTATAAAACAAGAGACTATAACTCTCATTCAAATTTATTGTGCTAGGGTAATGCTCATTTTCAATAAATGTTGGTAGTGTTTTTTTGGATATTATTTCCATATTCAGCAGTAAATAATAGATGATACTTAAGGAATTTTCATAACGAGTAACCAAAATTATACAATGTTTATGATTAACATTTATTTATAATTTTCTCATCAATGTTTATCACATTATTAAATTAATTAATTATTATTCCCTATTATTATTATTCAAGATTATAAAATGTTTACATTTTTAATATGTGTAAACTAATCAATGTCATTTGTAGTCAGCGGTATTGGGCATCATAGGTCGTGTGCCTCGAGAAAGATTATTTTTTTGGAGTAGGAACAAAAAGGATAGATGTTTAGTAAATGCACAAACATAAGAAAATATTTTAAGTATATTTATTTATATTTCAAATATTTATATGAAATTAAAATTTAAAAATCATGTTTTTATTTTCAACAGTCTACCATGGAGGCCTAGAATTATAATGAAGAAGATTACTTATGGATTAATGGTAAGTTGAGTTTGGTATTAGGTGAGGAGAACTGGGGAGTGTCCGATGTCCACCTAGAAAAAAATCATCCCAACTAGGCAATTTTCTTCATTGGGATCCTCTCAAACCTATCAGACACCAGAGTATCAAAGTTCTCATGTAAAAGGAATTGAGGAAAAAGAAACAGCTTTACAAGACTGTGAAAGACATAAATATGAGCAAGAAAGAAGTAAGATGATCACCAAACACTTTCTAAAAGATATACCAGTTATTACTTAATCACTTCCATCAAAGGGTGATACTAATATTATTCATATATGGAATCAATGATTTAATTTAATAATACCATGAGGGATTCCAAGGAGGATCCTAGTGGCGGTTGAGATGATGGTGGGGGTGATGATGCTGTTGGTAATGATTATATTGATAATGATGTTGTTGCTTCTCCAGATTTTGTTGTTGGTGATGAGGATGATGTTGATGGTGATGAGGATGTTGCTAATGGTTATGAGGTTGAGGATGTTGGTGATTAGAGAGATATTGATCCCCTCTATTTTTAACATAGATAAGGAAATATTTGGACGTTTTTTAATGACTTGAATTAATTGGTTGTATAAATGTATATGTATGTTTTAGTATTGTAAGTGGATTGAAAATTATTAAAGTAGTTGTTTTAGTGATAAAAATATAATATTTTTACTACATTGAATTTGTACTATGTGTTTTATTTGATTTAACGGTTCAAGAGCTGGTGGAAGAGGTGTTGTTTCTAATACTGGAAAATGGGGGCAAGCACCTATACCCAGAGTTTGTAGAACTGTGGGTATAGTTTATCTGATAGGATAAACTATTCCCATGGTTAGGAGAAACTTGGGTATAGATATATACCCACTTTTGTTTCTTAAACCATCGGTATTAAAGAATCTCATGGTCCTATACCCACAATTTATATATAAACAGTGGTTATAGGTCTATATTGATTCCTCCATTATCCATAGTGATGAAAACTGTCGGTATAACCTATACCCAAAGTTAGGGGATATACCTACAGTTTGAAACCATGGGTATAGACTGGTTTTGGAGTAGAGTAATATTTTTATTTTCTTAAGATGTTGATTGGTTTACTAAAATTATTATTTTTATTTCTATAGAATTTCATATGGTGGTTATTATTCTATTAGATTGGTGTGATCCCTATTTTATAATTTTATCTTTTCTATTACATATTATTTTCAATTGTCTTTTTTGGAATTTTAATTATTTTTTTAGATGACGAATGTAATGATAATTATTAATGATATATGGTTTTTTTGGGTCTTATAATTTTTTTATGTGTATAATATTATATAATTTCAAAAAAATTATTTTAGGAAACAAATATCATTTAAATATAATGTGCCGTTATATTCTTCACCCATTTATAGATTTTCCCCTGAATTTTAACTCTTCTTCCCATTTGAGAATATGTTAGGGTAAATTTGTTTCATTATTTCCTCTAGTCTCCATTTTTCATCTTCATACTTGTGGTTCCTTTAAATCACTTTAATAAGTTGAGTTTCCTTATTGTATATAACATTGTCTCTATGGTCCAAGAACTCTACCGTCAGATCCTTATAAGTGAGTTCATGTTCAATTTTCACCACCACTAGGTTCAGTACTTGTGATGGATCAGGTATGTACTTCCTTGAGAGGGATAAGTGGAATACATAATGAAATTTATCTATATTTGGTTGAAGTGCCTGACAATAGGCCAAAACACATATGCGATCAAATATTTCAAAGGGGACAATGTACCTAGGCATTGTTTTACCGTTCATTCCAAAAAACAAGACTCTTTTATATTATGATATCTTAATGAATTTTTTTTCTCCAACATCAAAATACTAGTAATTTTGATGGTTATCAATATAGAACATGTACTTAAAAAGAGAATATTTTATATTTTTTTGGTGAGAATGAACATTTTCTATGATCTCTCAAACAAGATCTGGCCCATGTTTCTTTCTATCACCATGATCATTCCAACATGTTTTAGTTCTACATAGATTCCTATATAGATCGTCACATGGATCCATTTGAATGTTTGAGTGGAATGTGTAGTTATATGAGAACTAAATTATTGGGTGTTATTGATCCCACACACCATTATATTCCATTGATCATGTTCACAACATTTCCTTGAGTTTCTAAATAGTCCTTTCAGATTGGACTTTTGTTTTGGTGTGATAGTCTATACTGAAATTCAATTTAGTATTCACAACATGATGATGAATTTTCTAGAATTAATATGTTATCCTTAGATCTTGATAAGAACTGATTGAATGTGATTCCCCATGTAGCATCATAACTTCCTTTACATATATATTGGTAAGTTGGTCCAGATATTAATCATGATGAATTGTGATGAAATGGGAAGTCTTGGTGAGTCGATCCACAGTAGACAATATCACATTGTTTCCTATGGATTTTCTTGGAAGGCTAGTGATGAAGTCCATAGTGATATTATACCACTTCTATATTGGTATTGGTAGTAGTCTCAATACACCATTAAAAAGTTATCACTTCGATTTCACATTTTGATATTCAATCCACCTTGTAGTGTAGTTGGAAATCATTATTTTCATATTATCCCACCATTAATGACCAAAAAGTTCCCCAATAATTTTCATGATTTGAGGATGTGTATAGAATATAGAGCTATGAGATTCATCCATCAGCTCATTCTTTATCTCTATGAAATATGAGATAAATATCCTATTATTAAATATTAGTACACCATATTGATCAATATTTATCTCAATAGACTTCTCATTATTTATATCCTTGATCATCTTTTGTATTAAATAATCATATATTTGATCTCTCTTGATCTTATCTAGTAATAAGTTTTTGTAAATAATTTGAGATATGATTGATGATTCCCCTTCCCTTAGGATTCCCATGTCTAACCTTACAAGGCCCTTGGAAAATATATCTTATTAAATTCTCATAATTTCTATCACAAGAGGGTCTTTCCAAAATAATGAATCAACGACTTTGTTTCCTCTTCTAGGTTGATAATGAATTGTGCAGTCAGAGTCATTAAGAATCTCCAACCATCTTCTTTGTCTCATATTAAATTCCTTTAGAATGAATATATAAATCAAAATTTGTTGGTCGATGTATATATCACATTTCACTCAATAAAGATAGAGTATCCATATCCTCAGAGAAAAAATGATTGCAGCTAACTCCAGGTTAATAAAATGGTAATTTTTATCTTGAGGCATTAAATATAGTGATTCATAAGTTATCTCCCTATCATTTTTCATGAGAAACCACCCAAGTCTATTCATATATTCATCACTATAAATAACTATTCTTTCTCTAATAGAGTATGGAGTTATATTAGGTTCATCAACTAATATCTTCTTCAGTTCATGGAAATATTCTTCAAACACTATTTTCAAGATGAACATAGATTTTTTTTGAGTTAACATGTTTTTAGGATTATAAACTCATGAATGTTTTTTCATAATCCTTCTACAATATCCTACTAATCCTATAAAACTATAAATCTCAGTTAATATTTTATGGTGAGGACATTTCTCCACAAAAGTTGTCTTGTTTGGGTCAAATGAGATTCCCTCATTAGTTATGATGTTCCTTTGTAAATAAACTTTCTGTAACCAGAATGGAAATTTTCTGAATGTTCCAAAAATCTTCTGCTTCCACATTGTTTTTTATATAACCCTAAGATGATACTCATCCTCTTCATGACTTTTAGAATATATTATAATATCTTCAATAAAAACTACCATGAATTTATCAAGGTCATCCTTAAATACTTTATTCATTAAGACTATAAATATAAAAGGAACATTAGTCAATCCAAAGGTTGTCATAAAAAATCATAGAATTCCCAAATCTTGGTCAAAAGGTAGTCTTTGGAATGTCTTATTTATTCACCCTCAATTGATGATACCCAGGTTGGTGGTCAATATTGAAAAAAAATTGAGCCCCATGAAGCTAGTCAAATAAATCATCAATCCTTGGGAAAGGGTACATGTTATTATCTATGATACCATTAAGATAACTATAATCAAATAATAGCCACATTTATCAATTCTTCATATTTACAAATATAATATATTCCCCAAAGGATACACACATGGTCAGGTAAATCCCTTCTCCAAAATATCTTGAAGTTGTTTCCTAAATTCATCTAACTATACATTTTACATTCTCTAGAGGGTCTTTGATATCTACTTCAATTTAGGTATGATTTTAGTGTATAACTATATCTATTTTTATAGAGTATGTCTATGTAACTCTTTATAAAATACATTAATGTATTCCTGAATGTTTTTTACATTTTTTATATTTATATTTTTTTCTTTATCCATCTTTAAAGATTATATACATAAATAAGGCTATGTGAGGTCCTTCTATAAAAATATTAGGCTGGGATATATCTCCTTTGAAAATAGAAATTGGTTTTAAATTCATGACTACTAATATTTTCTTAAACCTTTTGTTGATTTTATCATTATACTTTGAGATCTAGTCCATCCCATGTATAGTGTCTAATTACACCATGATAATGACTACCAGATTTGAGATGAGATTTTACTATCCAAAGTTAATACTAGAGTTCCTATACACTGTTAATGCTATGATAATCCATTATGGAGTCTTGATTGATAATTCTACTTCCTGTAGTTTGGGGATTTATTCACTTTTCTTTTCAAACATGGATGAAATAAAGGAATGCGTAGAAATAGAATGATAAAAACCACTTTTTATCTTTAATAGAACAATAAGTATACCTTAAACCATATCATTTTGATCGTGTTCTTTATCTGTTATGATATAAAATTCTCAACCATGGTTTCTTACCTTATGCTAAGTCTGATTGAGGTTTAACTCCATTATCTTATTATTTAGAAATTGAATGTAAAAGTTCCCAAGCTTCCCAAACTTGAAGCATTGAACTTCAAGTTGGGCATGCAACACCACCACTATTTTGTTAATTTTGTGATATTGAGGCTTCACCTCACTATGAAAGATCTAAGTTATATTCCTATATCTTCTACACATTTAGCACTTTCCACTGCCAATCAATTAGTTCCCTAAATGGTACTTTTGACATTTCATTCACGTGATAAGTTTCATAGTCTTTCCTCCTCTCCCAAGATGAAAATTTTCCCTAAATTTGGACCAATTTATCTCTTCTTTTCATTAGGCCTATATTACTACTGTTTCTCTCAAAAACACGAGTTCAACTTTTATAACAGTCCACAATATATCTTCATAGATTTTTGAGTCTTTATTTTCAAATTCCTCTATATATGGGGACTCGTTTCACCAAAGAAACTATCATCCTTTCCCATATGATCAATAACAAAGATAGAGATGTATCTAGCTTGGCTTATAAAGTTCATTTCATATCATCCGACATTATCATTTTACTTTTTCTTAAGATCTAATAATACCCTATCCATTATTTTTTCTCATTGAATGGGGGAAATATTTATTGAAAAATATTCCATTGAACTCTTTAAACTCCATAGAATCAATATCCCTTTTAGATTAATGTTTATAATAAGTATCCACCACTGATCAACTTCTATTTCTAAATAGTATATTTCCACAGTGACTTTCTGTAGTTCAGAATAGCCGTATACAAAAAATATTTTTCTATATTGGTAATAAAATGTTTAGAAATCAATGGGTCAGTAGATCCACTAATAGAATGTGTTCGTTGATGCATGAAGAAATTAATAGAAAGGTGTTCCCTTTGAGATGAAACTGGTCACTCAACATGATTCAAGTTATTATTCATTTATCGAGGAATTTAATTCATCATCCTCATTAAGTTTTCCATAACAGCTTCTATATAAAGACTATTAGTGAATCTTTAATTATATACATCATTTACATGGTTCCTCCCATTTCCATTTTTTTAAATGAAGAAAAACTTTGTGAGAAAAATGTTACTTTTAGTAATATTTTAACTCTAAAGGGTTTTTATGTCTTAAAAATCATGCTTAAATATGTTATTATTTAATAAAAACTTCATTTTCAATATATCCTTAATAATTATTCATAAAAATCATGTGATTAACCAAACTTATCCCCATGAGTTTAAAAATAGGTGTACAGTAAGGACTGTGGTCATGCATAAGTTCCTAATCAAGACTATCCAAAGACAATGTTTTCACCTGTTACCCCTGGGTAAATTTGTGGCGTAGCCACATATGTATGTAATATCCTGATGTGAATGTGTTTTCCTTAAAAAACAAACATAATAATAACCAAAATACTAGGATGATTTTTTATATTTTTTATTTTCTATAGGGTTCTTCCTAAAGTTTTTACGTCCCAATTTCCAAAAATATCTAAACATACCTTTGATGCCAAATATGGCATCAAACATTTTAATGGAAAATACTGTTCATTAAATAAAACAAAATGTTGTATTTTTTAATGGTTAGTTTATTGGAAATTAGTTACATAATAAAAGGAAAAAAATTATTATAATCCACATGATAGGATCCTTCAGGGGTTCACCCAAATATAATTTTACTGTATCTCATATTCTGGGTACATACGTCAAAGGAATGGGTTGAGAAAGAGCCTAGTAATGGAATGATCAAGGGTGAAATTTATCATGTGATCATGAGACATATCAATAAGAACAATAAATATAAAAATATTTCATAATGAAGAGAACAAGAGGAATCTCATGATAAAAATAAAATGAATCAAAAAATGAAAATGTGTGTACAACAGATAAATGAGACATTCATAATCATATCATTGAGGTTTATCAACAAGGTGTCATAAATAAAAATTACCATGGTTATTCATAATAATATAGTAAAACATTTCATATGTTGAGATTAAATTCCTTAGCCAATGAATTGCGGTGATATCAGGTCACATACATCATATTTCCTAATTTCTCATGAGCCTCATTGATCATAATAAATTATTGTGTCAATAACCCATGGAGAATGATGTAAGGGAATCATTTAAAGTGTAAAACCCCAATATTTCATAGTATGTTATTTTTTTTCATTCAATAGCTTGCGCTACACGCAACACCGAGTCTGAGCGCACCACGACTTACCAAACTAGCCGTTCAAAATCAGTAGTGAATAATATTAATTGAATTTTGAATTGTTTATACTCCATATAATTTTATAATCCATATTATGGGTTTCTTAGACATAATATTAGAACAAATTCATTTTTTTGAGATAAAAGAAGTATTTTTCAAAAAAATGCAATTTTACCACATTTTAATAAAAAAAACCTTCTTAAAATAAATATTTGACACTTTTATATATTCAATTTAATGAAATTAAATTTTTCTTTAGAATCGGGACATAAAAATTTATTTTGGATAAATTTTTGGAACTTTTCTAATAACTTTTATATTTTGATGTTTACTGAAAAATAATAAATTTTAATTGAAAGAAACTTTTTTAATAGAATTAATTCAGAGTGTTAAATTATGTATTTGAATGGTTTATAAGTATATTTAGATTATATTTTTATCATTTAGTACAATTTAGGTGATTATAATTAATTTCACATTAAAATTTTCCATAAACACATGTCAATCTTTTGATAGTTTTTACTTTTTTAAAACCCACTTTCGGTTTTCACAACGGTAATTAGTTATAAATTAATTAATTAAACTTCTATATTTCTAATTTTTAAAAATATAATTCATTTTTGAATTCAGAATATCAAAATTTTATTACAGTAATTTATTTTTAATTTTTCTGAAAACATTCAATTTTTGATGAATAGTGAAAAACACTGCGTTATAGTTTAAAACCAACTTTTTATTTAAATAATTATTTATTTTATATGAATTTATTTTAAGGTAAAATTGATATATAATACCTATATACGTTCAATATAATTCATTGGATTCATTTTATAATAAAATTATATGTATAAAAGTTTATTGAACTTTTTATCGTCTTTTACCCACCTCCTAGGAGCATTTGCAAATTTAAAAAAAATATAGTTTTACCACTTCTGTGAGTTGAATTTAAAAACTCCGAGAGACACGGTTGATATAATTATGTAAAATGTGGTTCAATAAGATAAAAATAATTTTTGGTGAATAGTATCTTTTTACTTTTATTTACCACTGTTAAAAGTAAATTGGGTAATTAAGGGTAAAAATGATATTATTATTACCCTAACACGTGTCCTAATTCTATTTTATAAGTGTAATTAGACCAAAAAAAACTTAGTAATAAAATATGATCCTTTCGGTACACTTGGATTAGATTAGGACATTTATTATTATTTAATTCATAGAAGAGTTAAAAGTGTTAAATTCAAAGTTCAATAACTAAACCATTTTTAATATAGGGTTGCATATAAGATAAATTCAACTATAAATATTCATTAGAAAGATAAAAATTATTTACTACATAATGTTATTTTATTTATATTTTTTAGACATTAAATAATATAATTTATTTATGACACAATGATGAAGGAGTAATTACCTAATTAATGAAATATTAAAATAATTGATATTATAAATATCCAAATAAATGTAATTTTAGACTTTTTATGAATTCCACTAGTTTTATAGGTTAATAATACATTTTAGGGTTTGTTAGATGAATTTTTTTCAATGTAATAATGCTGTTACGAATTTAGAAAAACAAAATACCAAATAGTGTCCAAATTGACATAAAAGTGTTTTTAAAAAAAATATTATATTATTAATTGATATTATATTCCTAGAAATCTATGGTTCGGTAATAAGACTTATATAATGATATTTGTATCATTAATGAACCACTTGGGGTTCTCTTGGTTGTATATAATATGTTTATTAAACATATACTATAAAAATACAAAGAGACATGGTAAATGTCAAACCATTTTACTTAGAGTTAAATCTAAAAGATAAGGTTAATATGGTGGCCCAAACCTGTCTAAAACCTATTTTTTGAGTTTTTTTCTACCCATCCACACCATATAATTAATATAATTCATTTTGGAGCCATTAGAAACCGAAAATGAGTTTTTTATAAAATAATATTTCTAGGTTTTCATAAGGTGCCCTCACCCCTATTATAAAAGGGAACTCCCCCTTTTATCTAATTCACACATTAAAAGCCATTAGGATCATAAAAACCCTAACCAAAATATCCTCCCAACTTTCATAACTTCATCCTAGAGGCCTTAATTTAGTCTGAAATCCAACTTATAAATCCATTTTTATCAAATCAAAAGGAAGAACCCGAAGAAGAGGTAAATATTTCATCACCTCTTTCAAGTTCCTTTCTTCTTCCACTTCATCTTTATTTGTTGTTTACATTATAAAATAATAAATATTGTATCTTCTATATAATTTTATGTTATTATAAATATGGTACGACGATATTCATTATTCTATCCATCCTTTGAATGACATGTCACCATACGTGCGTACGTACGGCTTACCGTCTCCACGCCGTGGTGTAGTTGTTATTCAATACTTTATTATTTGTATGGGTATAATAATGATGTATAATTTGTGTAAATAATAAATATAACATGATAATTATTCTTTATATAGTATATAACATCCAATTATATATGATTTTAATATCAAAAGAATGATATTGTTACCCGTGCATACATACGGATTACTGTCTCCACGAACACGATGAGATTAATTCCCCATCGTATACATTCAAGTATAATTTTCATTTAATGATTTAAAATAATGTTTAAAGACTTAATATCATTTTTAATATTAATAAGATACATCCCATCCATAAATAACATGGCTTACGTAACCCAGCATATAAAGGAGAACGAATCAGTTTACACCTAAACGATAATAATACTAAAATATCAATATTAGAAGATCATATATGATATCATTTTAATTTATAAGGTTATTGAATAATTTAAAAACAATCATTTCACCATTATATAGGATATTAACATACCCTAGACCAAGGAAAAGTACAAGGTATGGGGTTTCTTATCTCACTTTTAATTCTGTGAGATCTCCATTGTTTACTACTTCTTTATTGGATGTGGTGTATTGTGTACTTCCATTTGATATATATATATTATCATGATTCTCTTTATATTCATGTTATTAATTTATCAATTTGGTTTTTATTAAATTTTTGTCATATGAATCGATTGATTACAACGAAGTAAGGGTTTTTCGTCTCACTTTTTATTCCTATGAGATTCATGCTATATTGGCCACTATTTCCTTTTGTGTGGCGTATGTACTGTCCATGATTTTATTCTTGGTCTAATATACTTTAATTTATGAGTATTTACATTTTCATTTTATGATACTTCTTTTAGGGGTTGTATGTTTCATTAATTACCAAATCGGTATGGGAATTTCAAATTTCAATTTCCAGTCAGTGGGCTTTACGCAAACTTCAATGATTATTTTACTCCAAGATTATGTTTGGAATCAATATTTATTATTTATGTAGTAATTTAAACTCCCCTTTGTTTAGATATACTTTTGATACACATAATCACTCCATTTATTATTTCTGAAATCATTGATATTAACATGATATTAACATGATATTAACTCAATTTCCATTCATTGAGTTAAACATCCAAGTCATTGGTGTTGTTTTTACATGAATATGTGTGAATGTACTATGATTGATTTAAAATAAATATCCAATCATATATTAGTGTATTAATATTTTTCAAACATAATTATGTAATAGATTTATCTTGTACCTAAGGTTACAGTCTTTATAAGGGATTTTATCTCAACTTATATTGCATTGAGTCACCTTTTTTTTGTATGCCAACTCACTCTTGTTTCTTGTATATACTGTACATTTACATATTATATCATGGATCAAATTATTCTAATTATATTATAATGTTTCTATTACCTCAATTATTTGTATTCAAACGTCTCTCATTTGGTTAGGAACTCTAACTAAAATACCATTTTTAATGTTTTAAAAATTTATTCTTCTAAATCATTCTCATTACTGTCCATGTTTTAAAAATGGGTTTAAGGTTTTATTTATATCGACATTAATGTTTTAAAATTAAAATTCCTTTTGAAAGTTTCAAACTGGTATGGGACACTTTGATTCAAAAATCTATTTTAAATGACCTCTTGATAAATATTGATACTTTTAAATGTTTTCAAAAAAAGGGGGATATTTCTACCAAATAGTTTTAATGATTATTTCCATCTATGTCAATATCCTTCATTATTCTCGATTGAGGTTAATATGTTACAATAAAATCTTCCATATTTTATTGAATGAGTTATCTTTGAATGTGGATATACTATTTGTATACCTTTCATGGTTTGTGGATAATGTATTAACATTTAGTATGCTAGTTTTAATACGAATTTTTATATTAAATTTCATACTTTTCATATGAGGAATGAATTGGACTTAGTAAGTGACGGTTGGAGCCCGATATAGCTCTTCAATGCATCAGTATGTCTCATGATACAATCTAGTGTCTTGGCATAAGGCCTTGAAACAATCTTATTTGTAATCTTGGAAAAAGGACATCACTATGTGGTTATGAAGTCTGGAATTATGCATTCAATCATTATGAAAGTGGCTATTGATATAGAATGTGATTATTCGACTAGTATAATATCCATGTGAACATGTAAATGGAATTATTTGATTTTATCTTTTCCATATTATGCTGAAGTTCAGGTTAAAAAGGCTTTTGTTTTAGTCTTATACATTGCCTTATATGTCTAGGCTTATTTATGAATTTTCCCGTATTATTGTTATCCTTACTGAGCATCTGAGCTTACTCTTTTCTATGTTTTATTTTTCCCAGGATGTGAAGAAGTATATTATGACTGACCTACAGGGATAGTCTATGGGATCTCAGTGTTTTCTAGGGAAACAATGTTGTTGTAGTTTTCCATTTTATGTTGTAATGTAAACCTTATGAATGCATCTAGTACTTCCAAGTCTACTAACCTAATCGGTCTTTTGAGACTTGATATTTTGTGATCATTCCAATGATACATAATAATGGACCGACTCTGGGATTCTGGGGTCGTGGCTTTACAGTTGCTATCATAGGTAGGTTTAGTACAAACCATGGAATCTAGATTTAGATAAACTCTGATGAAAGCACATTACCCTAAGATAGACTTTGAGGATTAGCATAGAATAAATTCCTAGAATTTTGGTATTGTAGAGAATATGTGGGTTTTCTAAACAATACATCCCTGTATGGATACGAGAAGGTAGAGGCGGCTCTAGCACAGATGTACCTCGGAGTAAAAACTCTAACAAGGAGTTTCGGGCTTAACCCAGTGTATCTTGGTACACGACAATGGGCCTTGCTTCACTCTTGGTTATGACACTCCAGGGGGATATTCTTATGATAATTCACATTATCTTTACAAACTGATTTGATGTATTTTAGTATAAGATGAGAATAAATAAATTTTGTTAATCTTAAGTTGTTTTAAATTGAAAAAAAGTGTTATGATATTCTCTAAATGATTTTATGACTCACACTATGCTTTGTTGTGTTAGTCAATGGATAGATTCCAAGGAAGTCATAGTAACATTGAACATGATGTACAAGGTGGGAACGATAGAGGAAATGAGCAACAGAATGGAATGTTGATAGGTGTAAATGATATTGTGTTCATGTCGAATCAGTTTTTGAAAAATATGACCAACCTCATATATATATACCAACTCCCAAACTCAACAAATAAGGGAAATGCGGTGACTGATAAGAGCTCCAACAGTGGAGACCTCAGAGAAAAGAAATCTCAATTTCCATCATGCAGGAAATATGGAAGGAGAAACCTAAGAAAGTGTCTTAATGGAACAAATAAATTCTTTATGTGTGGGAAAGAAGGACATAAAGTAATGAATTTCCGAGGAAAAATTAAGAGTACTATGGAAGAAAATAAAAAAGATCACAAGAATCCATTTACAGTCATTTTCCGTAAATGTAGGGGACCAGGGCATTACCCGAGTGAATTCCCAATTCTATAAGATAACCCCTTGGTCAAGGAAGAACCTATTTGGAAATAAATGGATGGTCAATTGTTTAAAAGTATTAGTGATCATTGTTGATGGGATTACTTTGGAAGAGTTTTCTCTTATGTGTAAACCTACAATCTATTATGTGAAAATTCTATTTTAGGAAGAATTGTTTTTTCTATTCTTTATAGTGTTATAAATAACCATTTGGGTTTATATGATCCTTTAATTTGAGGCAATTACATGTTATTAAATTTTGGGATGAAAATGCAAGGTATGAGATAACATTTGTGATAAAGTTATGTTATAGTTATTTTGAGGAATTTATCTCACTTTGGGAATGTCATAAAATATAGTTTTTTTAAAACTTAGAACACACAGACCGTGTGACAACCCATCGTGTCGGACAAAGCTGCCGGAATCGAACCCACAACCATAGTGCAAATTGGATTTACCGCCTACCACTGGACTACATAAAGTCCCTGGTTAGTGTGACTAATTCTTTTTAGTAAAATGATTTTATTGGTCAATGATAATTTGATTTGGAATCTTATGTATTATCAAATGGATATCCTTAGTATAGGAAAATGATTTGGGGATTAAGTGATAAATGTTATTTTGGAAGATGCTCGCTATGTTGGGAATACTATATGACAATGGAAAATAGAATACTATGGGATTTCATTTGAGAAGTAATGGTGTATTTTTATCTATGTTTTTATTGTGGATATATAGCGATTTGTGATATTTATGGAAATCATTAACCTATCATAGAGAATACGTGATTAGGTTAATTAGTTTTAAGTATGTGACTTTAAGAGTAGTCGATGTTATTTGGAAATACAATTTAGCATGGAGGACTGCGTAGTCAAATTCTTCTCTGTTTTGGGTTTAAATATTAGTTTGGAATATATTGAAGGATTTTAAGGACAATTTTTTATTTAATGGTGTTTATTGAACTTCAGGTATTATTGGTTTAATTTTAGAAATTAAGATAAGTATTTGTTTCTCTAAAGGATTATCCTTTTTGGGGATCATATGATCTTGTACTAACCATTTTGGTTTTGGTTAATCTCTAATGTCAAGGTAAATATATATAGTTTATCCTTTGTGGATTATCTAATTCCTTAGTAGTTGATTATAGTGCTTTAGGTGTGACCATGTCATCTTGAATACTCATCATTTGAAGAAAAATTATTTAGTGGTATAAATTTATTAAAGGATGAAACTCTACTTAAAAAGTAAGTATATCTCTTTATGTTCTTAGTCAATCTCATAAATATATTCCTCAACTTTATGAAATGGAACTTAAATCAAATTTTTTTATCCCTTTACTTTTCCAACTAGGAAACTAATGAACGTTTATCTCATCAAAATTTTGTGTTTTTCTTGTTGTTAACTTTATCCTAGTCATGTTTTTATCACTCTCCACTAGAACTTGACAAATATTTTATCTTCCATATCTATGTTTTCCTATGTGGAATCATAGTGTGGGTTATCTCGGGTGGCCATTGTACTTATCTTTATTTCTTTTAAAGAGATAGTTATATTGACTATTTTTCCAATTTGGGACGTTCAATGAAGTACCCAAGGCCAATTCTAAAATTGCGAGGACGAAATTTCCAAAAGGTGGGAAGAATGTAACACCCTGATATTTCATAGTAAGTTTTTTTCTTTAATTCAATAGCTTGCGCTACACGCAACACCGAGTCTGAGTGCACTACGAATTACAAAACTAGCTGTTCAGAATAAGTTATGAATAATATTAATTGAATTTTGAATTTTATATAATCCATATAATTTTAGAATCCATATTATGTGTTTCTTAGACATAATATAAGAACAAATTCATTTTTTTAGATAACAGAAGTATTTTTAAAAAAATGAAATTTTACAACCTTTTATTGGAAAACCCATTTTAAAACCAATATTTGACATGTTTATATATTAAATTTACTGAAATTAAATTCTTCTTTATAATCGGGACATAAAATATTTTTTTGAATAAACTTTTGGTACTTTTCTAAAAACTTTTATATTTTGATGATTACTGAAAAATACTAAATTTTAATTGAAAATAACTTTTTTAATTGAAATAATTTAGAGTTTTTAATTATGTATTTGAATGGTTTGTAAGTATAATTATATTATATTTTTATCATTTAATACAGTGTAGGTGATTATAAGTAATTTCCCATTAAAATTGGACATAAACACGTGTCAATCTTTTGATAGTTTTTACTTTTTAAAAACCCACTTTTCAGTTTTGACAACGGGAATTAATTTTAAATTAATTAATGAAACTTCAATGTTTTGAATTTGGTAAAATAGAATTAATTTTTGAATTTGGAATAACAAAATTATCTTAGGGTAAATTTTTTGTATTTTTCTAAAAACATTTAATTTTTGAGGAATAGTGAAAAACAACACGTTATAGTTTAAAACTGACTTTTTATTTAAATACCTATTTATTTTGTTTATATTTATTTCAAGTAAGTATATATATATAATACCTATATAAGTTCAATATAAATTATTGTAGTCATTTTATATTAAAATAAGATGTATAAAATTTTATTGAACTTTTTAGTATCTTTTACCCACCTCCTAGGAGCATTTGCAAATTTACATAAAACTTAATTTTACCACTTCTGTAAGTTGAATTTCAAAAATCTGAGAGTCATCGTTGATATCAGTATGTAAAATGAAGTTCAATAAGATAAAAATAATTTTTGGTGAATAGTAACCTTTTACTTTTATTTACCATAGTTAAAAGTAAATTGGATACTTAAGGGTAAAAATGATATTATTATTACACTAAATCATGTCATAATTCTATTTTATAAGTGTAATTCGACCAAAAACAAGATGAGGAATAAAATATTATCCTTTAGGTCCACTTGGATTAGATTACGACATTTATTATTATTTAATTCAAACAAGAGTTAAAAGTGTTAAATTAAATGTTTAATAACTAAACCATTTTTAATATAGGGTTACACATAAGATAAATTCGACTATAAATTTTCATTATAAAGATAAAAATATTTCCTACATAATGGTATTTTATTTATATTTTTAGACATAAAATAATTTAATTTATTTATGACACAATAATGATGTAGTAATTATCTAATTAATGAATTATTAAAATAATTGATATTATAAATATCCAAATAAAAGTAATTTTAGACTTTTTATGAATTCCACTAATTTTCTAGGTTAATATGACATGTTAGGGTTGTTTAGATGAATTTTTATCGAAGTAATAATGCTATTATGAATTTATCCAAAACAAAATACCAAATAGTGTCAAAATTGACATAAAAGAGATTTTAAAACAAATATTATATTATAAATTGATATTCTATTACTAAAAATATAAGGTTAGGCCGAAAGACTTATATAATCATATGTGTATCATTAATTAACCACTTGGGGTTCTATTGGAATTATATAGTAAGTTTGTTAACCATATAATATAAAAATACAAAGAGACATGTTAAATGTCAAACTATTTAACTACGAGTTAAATCTAAAAGATAAGGTTAATATAGTGACCCAAACTTGTCTAAAACATATTTGTTGAGTGTTATTATACCTATCACCACCATATACATTAAATAATTCATTTTTATCCATTATAAACCAAAAATGATTTTATTATAAATTAATATTTCTTGCTTTTCCTAAGGTGCCCCTCACCCCTCTTATAAAAGGGCACTCCGACTTCTCTCTAATCCACACCATCAAAGCCATTAGTATTGGAAAAAACCATCCCAAATATCCCCCCAACTCTCTTACCTTCATCCTAGATGCCTTAATTTAGTCATAAAGCCAACCTATGGAGCCCTTTTGATCAAATCAAAAGGAAGAACCCGACAAAAAGGTAAATATTTCATCACCTCTTTCAAGTTCCTTTATTCTTTCACTTCCTCTTTCTTTGTTGTTTCCATTATAAAATAATAAATCCAGTATCTTATATACATTTTGATGTTATTATAAATATGTTACAACCATATTCATTATTCTATCCATCATTTGAATGACATGTCACCATACGTGCATACGTACGACTTACCGTCTCCACGTCGTGGTGTAGTTGTTATTCAATACATTATTATTAGTATGGTTATAATAATGATGTATAATTGGTGTAAGTAATAAATATATCATTATAATTATTCTTTATATATGTTATAACATCCAATTATATGTGATTTTAATATCAAAAGAATGATATTGTCGCTCGTGCGTACGTACGGATTACCATCTCCACGAACGCGATGAGATTCATTCTCCATCGTATCCATTCAAGAATAGTTTTAATTTTATGATTAAAAAAATTATTTAAAGACTTAATATAATTATTAATATTAATAAGATACATCCCATCCACTAAAAACATGGCTTATATAACCAATCATATAAAGGAGAACAAATCAGTTAACACCATAAACAACGATAATACTAAAATATCAATATTAGAAGATAATATATGATATCATATTAATGTATATGGTTATTGAATAATTTAATAACAAAGATTTCACCATTATAAAGGATATTAACATACCCTTAACCAAGGAAAAGTGTAAGGTAAGGGGTTTCTTATCTCCCTTTTAATTCTGTGAGATTTCCATTGATCGCCACTTACTTATTGGATGTGAGGTATTGTGTACTTCCATCTGATATATATATTATCATTATTCTCTTTATATTCATGGTATTATGTGATACATTTTGTGGTTATTAAATTTTGGTCATACGACTCAATTGAGTACAATGATGTAAGGGTTTTTCATCTCACTCTTTATTCCAGTGAGATTCATGCTATATTGGCCACTATTTTCTTTTGTGTGGCATATGTACAACCCATGATTGTATTCTTGGTGTAATATACTTTAATTTATTAGTATTTACATCTTCTTTGTATGGTACTTCTTTCATGGGTTGTATGTTTCATAAGTTACTGAATTGGTAAGGGAATTTCAAATTTCAATTTCCACTCAGTGGGCTTTACGCATACTTCATTGATTATTTTACTCCAAGATTATGTATGGAATAACTATTTATTATTTATGTATTAATTTACAATCCCCATTATATGGACATTCTTTTGATACACATAATCACTCGATTGATAATTTCTCATGTCATTGAGATAAACATGATCTTAACTCAATTTCTATTCATTGAGTTAAACATCCAAGTCATTGGTGTTGTTTTTACAAGAATATGTGTGAATGTCCTCTTATTGATTTGCAATAAATATCCAATCACATTGAGTGTATTCATATTTTTCACACATAATTATTTCATTTATTTATCCTTTACCTAAGGATATGGTCTTTATATGGTATTTAATCTCAACTTACATTCCATTGAGTCTTCTTTGTTGTTGTGCACCAACTCACTTTTGTTTGGTGTATATACTATACATTGGCATAATATATCATGAATATATTTATTCTCATGATATTATAATGTTTTTATTACCACAATTATTTTTATTAAAATGTATCTCATTTGGTTAGGAACTCTAACTAAAATACCATTTTTAATGTTTTAAAAATTTATTCTTCTAAATATTTCTCATTAATTTCCATGTTTTAAAAGTTGTTTGAAGGTTTTATTTATATGGACATTAATGTTTTAAAATTAAAATTTCTTCTAAAAGATTCAAATTGGTATGGGAAAATTTGATTCAAAAATATATTTTAAATGGATTCTTGATAAATAGTGATACTTTTAAATGTTTCCAAGAAAAAGGGGGATATTTTTTATGATTATTTTCATCTATGTCAATATACATCATTATTCTCTATTGAGGTTAATCTGTTACAATGAAATCTTTTATATTGAATTTAATGAGTTTTGTTTGATATTGGATGTGCTATTTTTATACCATTCATGGTTTGTGGATAAAGTATTGACATTTCGTATACTAGTTTTAATAAGAATGTTTATGTTATGTTTCAAACTTTTCTTATGAGGAATTCATTGGACTTAATAAGTGACGGGTGGAGCTCGCTATAGCTGCTCGATGCATCAGTAGGTCTCATGAGACAAACCAGTGTCTTGGAACAAGGCCTTGACAAAATCATATTTGTAGTATTAACATATGGCCTTGACTATGTAGTTATGATGTCTAGCATTAGGAATTCCATCATTATGAAAGTAGCTATTGATATTTCATGTGATTATTTGACTAGTAGAATATCCATGTGAATATGTAAATGGAATTATATGATTTTATCTTTGCCATATCATGCTGATGTTCAAGTTTAAAAGGATTTTGTTTTAGTCTTATACATTTCTTTAAATGTTTATTTTTATTTATTAAAGTTTCCAGTTTATTGTTATCCATACCGAGCATCTGAGCTCACCCCTTTATATGTTTTATTTTTTCTAGGATGAAAATAAGTATATTATGACTTACCTGCAGGGATAGTCTATGGGATCTTACTATTCTCTATGGAGACAATATTGTTGTAGTTTTCCATTTTATGATGTAATGTAAACCTTATAAATGTATCTAGTACTTACAAGGCTACTAAACTAATCAGTCTTTCGAGACTTGATCATTTTTTATCGTGCCAATGATATGTAATAATGCACCGTCTCTTGGTTTCTGGGGTCGGGGAATTACATAAATGCATTGAGTATGTTTGTTCGTAAATAATTGACCATAAAATCATTTTTAACCCATGGAACGATAATGTGTGTTTCATAAATTTAAATACCTAAATAAATAAATTATATTAACACCTACATGAATAACTATAGATAATAAAATTTTTTGGTTACTCACAATATTATAATTTTTCATTTAAAATAGTGAAATTTGAAAGGAATATTTGGCAATATGATAGGTATAAAATGTGTATTTAGAAATTATAGAAATGAGAAAGAATAAAGGTATAACATTGATAAAACCTAATATGGAAGTAAGGGAATGATAAAAAACTTATTAAAATAGATTAACATAACATTTAGAAGACATATACAAAAATGAGGTTCTTGAATTGAAGAGAAAGGAATGATAACTCCCTTACCTTGAATATTTACTTTTAAATATTGTGGATTGGATCCTTTTGTGATTTTTAAAACATTTGGGGGACTCATGGGGAGGAAAATTGTGCAAAATATAATTGAATATTATTTTTTTAGTGAAGGATATTGGTGAAATGGGTGGGCATTTATAGTAATAGTCAAGGAATTATATAATAACTTGAAACCATTATAATGGGTGGGCATTAGAAATATTATTTGTGAAACATAAAAACCATTATAATATCCCTATATTTTTCTAATTCTTTTGGAAATTTGAGTCAATTATTTTTATTTTAATCAATTATAACCAAATAATTTTTTTAACACTTCTTTTTTTATGAGAAAGTAATGTTTGCACAAAGTAATGTTTTTAAAATCAAATGTTCCATTTTAGAATTTGGAAAGTAACATAAAGTTTTAGAAAATTAGTAAAACCTACTAAAATAGTCAACATTAATAAAATTATATAATTTAGGAATTGTATTGTGTTTAATTAATTATCACATCATTATGTACTAAATATGATGTCATAAAACATACCGAAAATCCAAAAACCAAAACTATATTTTTATTATTTAATGACCAATAATGCATCTTAGTAAGTTATCAAAAACTCACCCTAAACTATTTTTGAAATGATTATTTCAAATATAATATATTTTTTTATTATGATAATTTTTTAAATATTAGTGTTTTATCTTTTAAATAGAAAAATAATTATTTATTAAAAAATATTAATTTTTAAGGCACAATAAAATTGATGATATTTATAGAAATTGCATAATAAATTATAATTTTTTTAAATTTAAATAAGTGAGTTTAAAAAGGATATTTTAAATATAAATCTGAATACCTTAGATTATTATAAATGTTTATACCTTTTTTTAAAAAAATAATTATGTTTTATTTGTGTCCAAAAATCCTTTTGTCAAATGTCTCTCAATTAAACATGTATTTTATTAATAAAAAAATATTCTAAAAATTGAATTAATAAAATTAAAATTTTATTAGTAAGTAGAAATTACAATTTTTCAAACTAAGGTATAGAAACATAACCCCTTATTACACTCACATATTCCCCAAGGGAATGGTGTGGGATGGTTGTAGTTTTATGGGGTGGATGGGATAACATTGACTGAGTGGTAATCTACATCATCAAAAAATTATACCATAAGAGATTTTGTTCAATATTTTCTAGTTAAATCTCATTTGGTTCATGATAAAGAGTAATCCCCAGTGATTCTACCAACCTCATGTGCTCTAAAAAATGAGCATCCAACGACACTAATGTACTAGTTAAGGCCATCATTTCCCTTTTATGTAACAATTTTACTTTCTCATTACTTCTTATAGACACTAATTATAATAGTAAAATTATTACTGAAGGGTATAATTAAAAATGGTCAAATGGAATATTAGTTATTTTGAATCATATTAAAATTCTAACAGTCACATTTATTCATATAAATACCACTTCATTATTTCATAAAAAATTGACTACAATCCATATTAATGTTATATTTTCATTTTTCAATGATGTTTATTGGTTTAAGAGTATTTTATTATCTCTATTTCATTTTATATAGGGGTGATGATTCGATAAAATTGGTGGAATATATGTTTTCCCATTTTACCATTTGAATTTTTTATATTTTTTTACAATTTTAATGTTTTCCATTTTAAAATGTTTTATAGAACACTAATGTAATGATATTTATTAAAGATATAATGCCTTTTTGGATCCTATATATTTTTTATGTGTATAATATTATATAATAAAAAACACAATTTCTTTGAAAACAATATAAATTAAAATGTTTATGTAGTTACAAATACCGTAGATCGTGTTCCTCCAACTGATAGTGTTTACATCATAGGTTTTTTAATGTAGTACGAATCTTATGAAAAAATATTTATTTCATGTTCTAACATTGGAATTTCCATACTATAGACCATTTTTTCATTAAATGTGTAGTTACATTTCCTTAATTATAGTTTCATCGATGCCCGAAATTTCCTTTAAACATTAAAAATTTTAGTTTACGTATAGTTATTAGCTCTATTTTGATATTGGTTGCTAGGCTTATAATAAAAAACAACGGTGTTTGTGTTCTTATGAATCCATGGTTCAGTTCATATCAAATAGAGCTAGAATGAATCACAACCACCATAAACTTATAAGGATCCTAGATTATGCTTGTTTCCCTTCTTCTTAGTGTCAAGTGAGTATTCTAGTTTTATTCCTACATTGATATGATGGTCTAATTTTTATTAAACTGTGTGATGCGATTCTATGTTATTTTATCGGTGTTCTAAGCCCCTACATAACCCCCCCTTGAATTTTCCAATGTTACCACCATGCATGGTCAGTTCAGCTCATGATCACCCTATCCATTGCACATGTTTTCTACATTAGGTATAATTTTTTCATTTTTTCAGTTTTTTAGTTCAAATTTCTCTTCACGTAACCTATTCATAGACTTTTTATTCCTGAAATAATTTCATTTTTACAAAATTTGGCCTAGATCTGACAACTACCATTTCATGAAACTATTTCTCCATGTTTTTTGATCATTTAATTAATCATTTAATGCATAAATAACCCTATAAACATAGTGAATATTTACTAAATAACCCTTATTCTAGAGATTTCATTATGTTTAATCATTTCAACCACACCCCACATAGGGAGATCCAACTTTTTTTTATACTTTTCTGGATTCTTCATCCTATACCTAGGTATTATGTAGAAACATTACGTTTATCTCCTGATGCTACCCGCACCAGGACCCTTACAATATCATCCAAGGGTGACCTGATCTAGTATTATCCCTGAATTTCCTCATATATAGAAATATTTCCTTGACATTCTCTACACAGTATTTTTTTCATTTTTTCGTTTCTCATTAAATACTATTTCACATATTCCCTACAATTATAAAATAAAATAAATTAAATTAAGCATGAGTAAGTATATTTTGATCAAAATACAATGAAACTATAAACACAATCTAATGTATATAAAGCTATAAAATATGGATATAAAACTCTCTCATATTTAAAATTATATTCTTCCCTATAAAAAATCACAATATTACACAATGAATTCATACATCAATAAAGAAACCTTTCAAATCAACATGCTAAATTAATCAAAGGTATAAATGATATTTAAAAACATTACACATTCACAATAAAGAAATATAAAATCAAGAATCATCACTAATAATAAAATAAAGGCATTTCTCCTCTTCCACTCACATTATTCATCATCTTACCAATATTCTTGTCATTTTTTATATACCTCACGGATATTTAATTTAACTTATCACACAAAAACATAAGATTATAGAATTTATCATTGTTATAAACTACTCAATATATCCATAATCTTACATATTTTTTACTACTCTAATTAGTAATCAATCATCCTAAATAAATAAAAAATTTCATTTATTATTTTTATTGTATACGAGGATAATCTGTATGATCATTTTCATGTATGAGTAAGAAATTTGATATAGAATTTTAATTTTAATTTATTAGATTGGTATAATATTTAAATGAGACTCAAAATGACACAAAATGAATTAGACGACATCACAGAAATGTTTTTAGATGTGGAATGAGGCACAAAATATAGATCAGGTGTATGTGTGATCCTTGGAATATTTTTTTTATGTTTTAATATTGTTCGAGTATTTTGGAATGGTTGTATGGATTGATATGCTGGTTTAAGAGAAACCATGTGACACCTTGAGGCACAGAGTGTATTTAATTAATTTTTGAACTAAACACTATTATGCTTCTTGGTTAGGCAGTGATTTAGTGTAAATTATATGATCCTAAAGAGAAACTATGTGTGGTGGTGGAGATCATTAGGCATGGATCACATTCTATTTATGGTTTCAGAAAGACCATACACCATGCTATAAAGGGGAGTGAGTGTTGACCTAATAGTTGGTGCACAATTTTTACAATCGTGCATCCTAACCATGAAAATAATTTTTAATGCATAGTTTAGGGTAGCCAATTTGAAAAACAATTAGGATTCCTAAATTTCATTAAATATGGAAATGAAAAATAATTCTGCTTGTATTTTTTATCCACTCCCCATGTTCCACCCCATTCGGCATTCATAGACGGAGGGTGGTCCCAACACCATTCTCCTTATCCATTTTATAATTTGGGGGTGTGTTTATATGATATTTGGATGTTATTATGGTTATAATCAACCTAAAACAAACTATTATATATTATTCATCCACCTATTTAATTTTAGAGTCCTATGATTTTGGTTTTTTGATGATTCCAATGGTGCATGGCGAAATCATCCGTTTCTCATGTGGATTTTAGTCAGATTGCATGGAGGAGATATATATATTACTTCACCACATCTTTGTGTGGTGTTTCTTTAAGGTATGCATTCATGGTGAATTTTAATATTTTCACCATAATTACATAATTTATATAATTTTTTTAATTTTATCGACACATTTTTATTTTTTAGGGAATGAAGTAGAGTATTCGTTGTATGGCGGTTATGGGGATTTTTGATATGAGTTGACCGCTCGGTGCGTTTTATATCATTAAAATGAGTTTTAGTTTATTTTATTAATTAATTATAGCTAATATAATTAATTTATTATTGTTTATTGTAATGTTTTTAGAGCTTAGGTGGTAGATATGAGCTAATTTTGACACTGAGATGTTTGGATAAGGCTTGGACGAGCCTTGGTAAGATCATCGTACTTTGGAAGTATAAGGCCCCGACCTTAAACCTTACTTAATATTGAATTAAATGAATAATTCACATTGAGGATATTTTCAGGTTTAGAGTTTTAGAGAATTAGGACATAACTATTACATCTCAAAAGATTACAAAGTAGACACTTCTACTAAGTTTCCACAAAATAAAAACTCTTAAAAAGAAACATGTCTAGTTCCATGTTTTAGATAGCATGAATTTACCTTGATCCCATCCTTGCCCCTATTCCACATTAAGTCCTATAAAAAACATTTCAAAAAAACTTGGGGTGAGCATAAAAAGTTCAGTAAGGGATACACAAAGAATGAGAACTGTTAGTTTTTCAAAACAACAAGTAAACCATGTATACTTTATCAAAGTAATACCTTTCACCTTTAGGAAGTAGTAAAAACTCTTCACTGAATAAAATATCATTACTTACCCCTTTGTAACCAAAATATTACCATAAAACCCATATAAATAACACATACATATAAAGGTAACATGGGACATAAACATATGTAAATGTAATAACCATATGGTCGACTTCCACACATACATAATGGAATAGCCATACGGCCGACTTCAATACCCAATGCATTGGAGGTTATAACGTAACCACCCATCCTGGTATTCACGGCACCACCGTCATATGGTTTATCACGTAACCACCTATAAAATGTCCAAGTACCATCATTACACACAAAATATTTAAAATATAAACATTTCAATAACAACATTTCATTTTCAATCAAAATAAGTAATTCCAAGATATTGAATTAATCAATCCATTTTCAAAAATCATTTAAAAGATATTTTTGAATCAAAGTGTCCCATACCACTTTGAAGCTATTATTGGAATTATAATTCTAAAAAAATAATGTCCATATAAATAAATACTGAAAACCATTTTGAAAACATGGACATTAAAGATAAATATTTAGAATAATAAATCTTTAAAACATTTAAAACGATATTTTTGTTAAAGAGTTTTTAACAAAATGAGAGACTCTTGAATACAAATAATTACGGAATAACATTTAATCCGAACTTTATAATATAATGAGAATACATGGATTCATGATATAATATGTCAAAGGACAGTATACACACCATATAATAGTGAATTGGTGCATAACAACAATGAAGTCTCAAAAGAAATGTATGGTGAGATGAAATCCATTATAAAGAAGGTATCCTTAAATTAAAGATAAATCAATCTCATAATTATGTGTGAAAAATATAAATACACCCAATATAAGTGGATATTATGTTTAAAACAATAAAAGGTCATTCACACATGTTCAAAGGATGACATATTCAATAACTACATGTTGAACCCAAAGAAATCGAAATTGGGTTAAGAAGTTCCCTTGGTAAAATTCGACAGCCTAACGGCGTCACATAAAATTTTACAAAAAGGGTTGATTAGAGAGATAAAGGGGATATCATAAATTGGAAATAAAATTTACATCAATAAGGATATAGAAGAAAATATCCCAATATAATATTATTTGAGTTTAAAGAAATAACAAAATAAGTCTTTTAAAAAGAGGAGGTGAAAGGTCCCCTTACCGAGTTGGGTAACTTTCGAAAAGTACACCCCATGGAAGAAGGATCATACAATGAAGATGTAAATACCCATAAAAGAAATTATACAACATAAAGTGTATAATAATGGTCAGTACATACCACACTCAAAGGAAATAGTGGCAAACGTATCATAAATGTCACGGGAATAAAAGTGAGATGAAAAATCTCTTACGAAAACTCGGCAGCTTAACAACGCCACTTAAAACATCCAAAAAATAGATTTATAAGATCAAATAAGGTCTCCCATAATATGAACATAAAAATTAAAGTATTAGGAATATAAAATAACATCCCCAAACATAAGAAATATGGGCGTAAAAGAAATGACATAAAAGAGAGTAATTAAAAAGAAAGAGAGAGGTTGGATCCCTTACGAAAATTCGGCAGCCTAACGGCGCCACACAAAACATCAAAAATGGATTGATGAGAGAAAATAAGGTCTATAATCATATGAACATAAACAATTACAGTTAGATTAATATAAAATAGCATCCAAATCATAAGAATGATGAGCTTAAAAGGAATGACATAAAAGAGTGTACTTAAAAAGAAAGAGAGGGGTAGGATCCCTTACCTCGGGTCCGACTTGACTCGATCGTTCTTTAACGTACTAAATAATAAACTTGAGTTAATTTACACTTGATTAAGAACCTTTTTCAAGTTAATTATTCCTTTTATATCACTTATTTCCATGTTATATACATTATGTAATCATTTATGTTAATAATGTTTGTTTTGTCGATATTTGGTTCTTAAGTCGAAAGTGGACTTCTTACAATTACATGTAGTTCGTGTGGTCAAAGGTTCATTATATCCAGAATGATATTCATGATTTGGATATCATATATATCATATATATCCAGAATATACATGTATTTATAATATTACATAATCATTTAGAGGTAAGAAATGAAATGAACCGTTCATGGAGACGGTAAGCCGTACGTACGCATGAATGCTACTTTCATTTCTATGTCATATTAATGGAATTAAAACCAAATGAGAGGTATGTATATTTTAATTCCAGAATTATATTAATCATTTATATGTAACATAAGTAATATATAATAACTTTAAATCCATCCTTTATACATCCCACATATGGCATTAACGAATCAAATCACTTTGAGGGGGCGGTAGTCCGCACTTCCTAAAATGAAATTATCGTGTTTACCCACAATGGAAGCCATAAAGGTATGCAACAAAAGAAAAATACAGAAGCTTAAGTAAAACATAAACATATTATATATCATATATAAATATAGTGACATCTTAATGGCCACCTTTGAAGGTGTTATATGAGTGTTGAACAATCATCGTTTCGTGAAGCAGAAATTCGCCATCCACAGAAACAGTATGTTCTTTAACCATTAGATGTAGGTGTGTGTGTAAGTTTAGCTCGAATGATTCTTATAACAACATCCTATTATATTTAATATAATGTATTTGTTACAAAATAAATGAATAAAAAGAGTTTAGGGGGTTGGAGAAGCAAAATAAAACAAAAGAACACAGGTGAAGACATTACCTTAAATTCGGGTAACTCTTCTTGATTTGAGCTCAAAGGCTTCCTTGGAAAGGATTATGACCAAAGGTGAGGCTTCAATGATGAAGAGAGGGATGTGGAGAGATGAAATGGGAATGGTTTGGCCTAGCCAAATGCTTGAGAGGTGTGCGTAATGTGGTAGAGGTGGGGGCCTTTTATAAGAGAAAAGGAGGGGCACTCTTGGAAAGTTATAAAATATTACTTTATTATAAAATGGTTTTCGAATTTTAAAGGTCCCAAAAGGATATATTTCGAGGATAAGGTGACAAGGATTCTAAATCCACCAATCCAATATGTTTGTGACAAGTTTAGGGCTTAGATTTTACATTATCTTTTCATTTTATTTAAATCGTTAAATAATGAGGTAATCGCTGCATCATCATGGTGTCATAAATAATTTAATTTATATAGTGTCTAAAAATTATAAAAAAAATATAATGATGTAGGAAATAGTTTTAGATTTTTAAGGAATATTTATAGTCAAAAATATGACTTGTATAACCTCATATAAAAATTGTTTTAGTAAAATAACACATGTTTGTGACATTTTAATTTTAACATTAAATAAAAAGGTATTAATGTCATTTTCCAACCAAAGTGGCTCCATGGGGTCCCCAAGTTGACCCATGGATTTTCTTGGTAGGCCATGACACATCCAATGAGTTTAGGACATGTGTCTAGGTCATTTCATATTATTGAAACATTATTTTTACCTTAAATTACACTAATTACCTCTAATCGCGATTAATAAACTTAAAAGTTACTATTCACCAAAAAATTATTTTAATCCTTTTGAACCACATTTTACTTCTTAATGACAACCATGTATGTCAGATTTTTGAAAATAAAATCACAGAAGTGGCAAAGTTTAATTTAAACGAAAAAATCAGTTTCTTTAACTACCACTTAGTGGTTTCACTATTCATCTAAAATTGATGTTTTTCAGAAAAATACCAAAAATTCCCCCTAAGATATATTTGATATTTTGAATGAAAAAATGATGTCTATTTTACAAAATTCAAAACATATAAGTTAAATTAATTAATTTAATAATTAATTCCCGCTGTCAGAGCAAATAGCGTGTTTTTATGAAACAAAAAGTATCAAAAGATTGACACTAGTTTAAGTGCAATTTCAAGATGAAATAAATTTCAAAAACCACTATTGGATTAAATGGTAAAAATATATTCTAATTTCACTTTAAAACCAATTCAAAATATAATCTAATAATATAAATAAATTTGATTAAAAAGAGGTTTTGAATTAAAATACAACATTTTTCACTATTCATTAAAAAATGAACTTTATTAGAAAAATACCAAAAATTTACACAAAGTAAATTTTGATGTCTAGATTCTAAAGAAGAATTTTATTTTATCATATATAACACATAAAATTTTCAAAAAGTGGATTTAAAAGAGGTTCGTCATCAAAAGGCGGTTAATCGACCTTTTAAAGAATATTTGAATGTTTACGCTTAAAATTGGATTCATTCGCATTTTTAATCCTCTAACATTTATTGTAAAGAGTAAAAATATTTGACAAACATATATAATCATTTTTTAGTTAGTTCTGTTCATTCCCGCCATTACAACGGCTAGGTGTTAACTACAATTTAAAATAATATTATTTTATTATTAGAGTGCAACGTAAGATTCCCAAGAAACTTGTTGTTGCGTATTGGGTACGCCATCGAGCATAGCGTCCCATTTAAAGTTATATTAATATTTTATTCATAAATATGGATAAATGTGAAAATGTCATATTCTTTATTTACCTGGGGTGTAACATCCTTCCCCCCTTTTGGGAATTGCGTCCTCGCAATTTTAAAAATGGGGCTTGGAAACTTCATTGAAAGTCCCACATCGGAACAAGAGTTAGTAAAACAATCACTTTAAAATAAAGAAAGAGAAGTACAAAGGTCACCCGAGTTAACCCATACTAGGATTCCAAGTATGAAAATATGGACATGGAGGAAAAAACAATGGGTCATGTTCTGATGGAGAGTGACAGTAACCATGTCTAGGAGAAAGTTAACCATAAGAAAATCACAAACTTTTGATGGGTTAAACGGTATTTGATTCCCCAGTAGGAAAAGTTAATAGAAAAAAATTTTGGTTTTAAGTTACTCTTCATTGAGGAATTTATTTTTTGAGCTTAACTAAATCATAATGAAACATACTTACTTGTCATGTAGACTTTCAACTTTTACCAGATTCCTTAATCAAACTCATATTTTCTCCAAAAGATGAGTATTTAGGAGGACTTGTTCGCATTAAGAGTACTATAATCAACTTCTTGAGAATCACCTAATCCACAAAATAGAACTATATATTTCTCATGTCTTTAGACAAAATCCAGAACCAAAATTGTTTGTATGAGATCAGATAATCCACAAAAGTATAATCCTTTATAAAAAGAAAATCTATTCTTAATCTCCAAAATTTACCCAAAAAAACCCAAAGTTCAATGAGGACCATTCGATAAACAATTGTCCATAAAATTCTTCAAAGAAAACTAAACTAAGATTGAAACCCAAATATTTGAAGGTTTTAATCACATAGTCTTCCAAGGTACAAATTAACTTTTATCTCCAAATAACATCAGTTGCTCTTAAATTATCATATTGAAAAGTAATTAACCTAATCACATATCCTCGAGGATAGGTTAATCATTTCCATAGATAACCCAAAATAAACTTACTCTTGATTACTAAAATCATCTAACTAAAAAGAATTAGTCAAACTAACCAGAGAATTCACGTAGTCCCGTAGTAGGCGATAAATACCAGTCGCACTTTGGTTGTGGGTTCGATTTCCGCAGCTTTGTCCGACGCGACGGGTTGTCACACGGTCTGTGTGTTGTCCTTTTCAAAACTATATAATTCTAAAATCATTACCCAAAAAGAGATAAAATCATCAAAAATAATCATAACATATTTTAACCTCAAGTTTATCTCATGCCTTTCATTTTCCATCATAACATATAATAACCCATAATTACCTCAAAAGTAAGGATCATATAAACCCTAATGGTTAGCTTTATAATTATTACCTGAACTTCCACATCTATTTGTCATCTCGTACATGATGCATTACAGAACATACCAAGGTACAAGTGGTTGATCATGACTCCTTTATAGTTGGTTTAGAACAACCACGAGTTTCCTCATTGAATCCCCCATTTCATCCAGTCTCTTAATCAGAGAACCACCACAGTTTCCTTCAAACCTATTGTCACATTGGTGCCTGCTAGATCCATCCATTCACTAAAAAAAGAAATGTCAGTGTGAGTATATCAAGAAAACCATCATGTACTAATGAGGAAGATAAACACTAAGATATACTTACTCATTCAATTTATCAAAACTTGTACTCTTTCTAAAATCCTAACCATTATGGTAATGTCAGTGTGCTTAGAGAATACCCTAACCTCTAAAGTTATCTAAACCGACCTCTGATACCAACTATAAGGCCCCGGCCTTAAACATTACTTAATATTGAATTAAATGAATAATTCACATTGACGATATTTTCAGGTTTAGAGTTTTAGATAATTAGGACATAACTATTAAATCTCAAAAGATTACAAAGTAGACACTTCTACTAAGTTTCCACAAAATAAAAACTCTTAAAAATAAACATGTCTAGTTCCATGTTTTAGATAGCATGACTTTCCCTTGATCCCATCCTTTCCCCTATTCCACATTTAGTCCTGTGAAAAACATTTCCAAAAATCATGGGGTGAGCATAAAAAGCTCAGTAAGGGATACAAAAAGAATGAGAACTGTTAGTTTTTGAAAACAAAAAGTAAAACATGTATACTTTATCAAAGTAATACCTTTCACCTTTTGGAAGTAGTAAAAACTCATCACTAAATAAAATATCATTACTTACTCTTTTGTAACCAAAATATTACCATAAAACCCATATAAAGAACACATACATATAAAGGTAACTTGGGACATAAACATACTTAAATGGGATAACCATACGGTCGACTTCCACACATACTTCATGGAATAGCCATACGGCCGACTTCCATACCCAATGCATTGGAGGTTATAACGTAACCACCCGTCCTGGTATTAACGACACCACCCGTCATATGGTTTATCACGTAACCACCCGTAAAATGTTCAAGTACCATCATTACATGAAAAATATTGAAAATATAAACATTTGAATAACAACATTTCATTTTCAATCAAAATAATTAATTCCAAGATATTGAATTAATCAATCCATTCTCAAAAATCATTTAAAAGGTATTTTTGAATAAAAGTTTCCCATACCACTTTGAAGCTATTATTGGAATTATAATTTTAAAACATTAATGTACATATAAATAAATACTGAAAACCATTTTGAAAACATGTACATTAAAGATAAAGATTTAGAATAATAAATCTTTAAAACATTTAAAATGATATTTTTGTTAAAGAGTTTTTAACAAAATGAGAGACTCTTGAATACAAATAATTGTGGAATAACATTTAATCTGAACTTTATAATATCATGAGAATAAAGGTATTCATGATATAATATGTCAAAGGACATTATACACACCATATAAGAGTGAATTGGTGCATAAAAACAATGAAGTCTCAAAAGAAATGTAAAGTGAGATGAAATCCATTATAAAGAAGGTATCCTTAAATTAAGGATAAATCAATCTCATAATTATGTGTGACAAATATAAATACACCCAATATAAGTGGATATTAAGTGTAAAACAATAAAAGGTCATTCAAACATGTTCAAAGGATGACATATTCAATAACTACATATTGAACCCAAAGAAATCGAAATTGGGTTAAGAAGTTCCCTTGGTAAAATTCGACAGCCTAACGGCGTCCAATAAAATTTTACAAAAAAGGGTTGATGAGAGAGATAAAGGGAATCTCATCACTTGGACATAAAATTTACATCAATAAGGATATAGAAGAACATATCCCAATATAATAGTATGTGAATTTAAAGACATAAAAAAAGAAGTCTTTTAAAAAGAGGAGGGTGAAAGGTCCCCTTACCGAGTTGGGTAACTTTCGAAAAGTACACCCCATGGAAGAAGGGTCATACAATGAAGATGTAAATACCCATAAATGAAATTATACTACACAAAGTGTATAATAATGGGAAGTACATACACCACTCAAAGGAAAGAGTGGAAAACATAGCATAAATGTCACGTGAATAAAAGTGAGATGAACAATCCTTTACGAAAACTCGGCAGCCTAACGGTGCCACTTAAAACGTCCAAAAATGGATTTATGAGATAAAATAGGGTGTCCCATAATATTAACATAAAGATTAAAGTATTAGGAATATAAAATAACATCCCCAATCATAAGAAATATGGGCTTAAAATAAATGACATAAAATAGAGTACTTAAAAAGAAAGAGAGAGGTTGGATCCCTTACGAAAATTCGGCAGCCTAACGGCGCCAATAAAAACATAAAAAATGGATTGATGAGAGAAAATAGGGTCTATAATCATATTAAAATAAAAAATTACAGTAAGAGTAATATAAAAGAACATCCCAATCATAAGAATGATGAGCTTAAAAGGAATGACATAAAAGAGTGTACTTAAAAAGAAAGAGAGGGGTAGGATCCCTTACCTCGGGTCCGACTTGACTCGATCGTTCTTTAACGTCCTGAATAATAAACTTGAGTTAATTTCCACTTGATTAAGAACCTTTCTCAAGTTCATTATTCCTTTTATATCACTTTTTGACATGTTATAAACATTATTTAATCATTTAAGTTAATAATGTTTGTTTTGTCGATATTTGGTTCTTAAGTCGAAAGTGGACTTCTTACAATTACATGTTGTTCGTGTGGTCAAAGGTTCATTATATCCAGAATGATATTAATGATTTTGATATCATATATATCATATATATCCAGAATATAAATGTATTTATAATATTACATAATCATTTATAGGTAAGAAATGAAATGCACCGTTCATGGAGACGGTAAGCCGTACGTACGCATGAACGCTACTTTCATTTCTATGTCATATTAATGGAATTAAAACCAAATGAGAGGTATGTATATTTTAATTCCATAATTATATTCATCATTTATATGTAACATAAATCATATATAATAACTTTAAATCCATCCTTTATACATCCCACATATGGCATTAACGAATCAAATCACTTTGAGGGGGCGGTAGTCCGCACTTCCTAAAATGAAATTATCGTGTTTACGTACAATGGAAACCATAAAGGTATGCCACAAAAGAAAAATACAGAATCTTAAGTAAAACATAAAAATATTATATATCATATATAAATATAGTGACATATTAATGGCCACCTTTGAAGGTGTTATATGAGTGTTGAACAATCATCGTTTCGTGAGGCAGAAATTCGCCATCCACAGAAACAGTATGTTCTTTAACCATTAGAAGTAGGTGTGTGTAAGTGTAGCACGAATGATTCTTATAACAAAATCATAGTATATTTAAGATACTGTAGTTGTTACAAAAGAAATTAATAAAAAGAGTTTAGGGGGTTGGAGAAGAAAAATAAAACAAAAGAACACAAGTGAAGACATTACCTTAAAATCGGGTAACTCTTCTTGATTTGAGCTCAAAGGCTTCCTTGTAAAAGATTCTGCCCAAAGTTGAGGCTTCAATGATGAAGAGAGGGATGTGGAGAGATGAAATGGGCAGGGTTTGGCCGAGATAAAGGCTTAAAGGTGTGTGTAAGGTGGTAGAGGTGGGGGCCTTTTATAAGAGAAAAGGAGGGGCACTCTTGGAAAGTTATAAAATATTACTTTATTATAAAATGATTTTCGGATTTTAAATGTCCCAAAAGGATATATTTCGAGTATAATGTGATAAGGTTTTTAAATCCACCCATCCAATAGGTTTTTTACAAGTTTAGGTCTTATATTTTACATTATCTTTTCATTTTATTTAAATCATTAAATAATGAGGTAATCGCTGCATCATCATGGTGTCATAAATAATTTGATTTATTTAGTGTCTAAAAATTATAAAAAAAATATCATGATGTAGGAAATATTTTTAGCTTTCTAATGAATATTTTTAGTCAAAAATATGACTTGTATAACCTCATATAAAAATTGTTTTAGTAAAACAACACAAGTTTGTGACATTTTAATTTTAACATTAAACAAAAGGTATTAATGTCATTTTCCAACCAAAGTGGCTCCATGGGGTCCCCAAGTTGACCTATGGATTTTCTTGGTCGTCCATGACACATAAAATGAGGGTAGGACATGTTTCTTGGTCATTTCATATTATTAAAACATTATTTTTACCTTAAATTACACTAATTACCTCTAATCGCGATTAATAAACTTAAAAGTTACTATTCACCAAAATATTATTTTAATCCCATTGAACCAGATTTTACTTCTTAATGAAAACCATGCATGTAGGATTTTTGAAAATAAAATCACAGAAGTGGCAAAGTTTAATTTAAACGAAAAAATTAGTTTCTTTAACTACCACTTAGTGGTTTCACTATTCATCTAAAATTAAAGTTTTCCAGAAAAATACCAAAAATTCCCCCTAAGCTATATTTGATATTCTGAATTCAAAAATTATTTCTATTTTACAAAATTCAAAACATATAAGTTACATTAATTAATTTAATAATTAATTCCCGCTGTCAGAGCAAATAGCGTGTTTTTATGAAACAATAAGTATCAAAAGATTGACACTAGTTTAAGTGCAATTTCAAGATGAAATTAATTCCAACGACCACTATTAGATTATATGGTAAAAATATATTCTAATTTCACTTTAAAACCAATTCAAAATATAATCTAATCATATAAATAAATTAGATTAAAAAGAGGTTTTAAATTAAAATACAACATTTTTCACTATTCATTAAAAAATTAACTTTATCGGAAAAATACCAAAAATTTACAAAAAGTAAACTTTGATGTCCTGATTCTAAAGAAGAATTTTATTTTGTCAAATATAACACATAAAATTGTCAAAAAGTGGATTTAAAAGAGGTTCGTCATCAAAAGGCGGTTAATCGACCTTTTAAAGAATATTTGAATGTTTATGCTTAAAATTGGATTCATTCGCATTTTTAATCCTCTAACATTTATTGTAAAAAGTAAAAATATTTGACAAACATATATAATCATTTTGTAGGTAGTTATGTTCATTCCCGCCATTACAATGGCTAGGCGTTAAGTAGAATTTTAAATAATTTTATTTTATTATTAGAGTGCAACGTAAGATTCCCAAGAAACTCGTTGTTGCATATTGGGTACGCCATCGAGCATAAAATCCCATTTAAAGTTATATTAATATTTTATTCAAAAATATGGATAAATGTGAAAATGTCATATTCTTTATTTACCTGGGGTGTTATAGGAAGTGTTACTAAATACTTTACTAAAGATGTAGGTGGACTAAGAGGTTTATCACATTGTATGAATAATTTATTTTAATATATATATGTATTATTATGAATAGTTACACTGTCTTGTGTGTTTGATCTATTGGTTATGAAAATAGTTTCATACATTAGATTGATGTGTTAGACATTCCATAGATTCTATCGGATCAGTTTGTTATTATGAGACCATACCTATGACCATGAATGGATGTTCTAAATATTTAAAATGAAATGTTATTGTGTACCAACACTTGTGAAATTAATAGAAGGACTTTGAAATTGTTAAAAAAATGTGAGTTATATTTGAATCCGATTTTTGGTTAAATTGGGTGTAAACTATTTTTTAATGTGCATAGTATTTGGAAGGGAGGGATTAACGTCATTTGATTTAGAAAGGGTTTTTTTAAAATGAGTTTCAAATTATGATTTTACATCATCGAGAGGATTCCCTTTTTTAAAATATCACAATTTATATTTTAAGGGTTTTGATGGAAAGGAAGTCGTCAACCTAGTTTTATATGTTCAAGGGGAAGAACCATATTTTAGTGGATACTTCAAATGTTATAAAAATGGATTTGTGATATCCATAAATTACTAATGATTTCTTTTAATGGGTTTTTCTGTAAATTGGTACCTACATTCCACTCCATGTTCTAGTGTTAAATTCCCAATAGGACCTTGGTAAATGATGGAGGATTAAAAATGTATTTTTTTGGTGTTTTAATGTTTTGTAAGGTTAATATATTAAATCCTAGTATTTAAAAAACTATTGAATAGTTACGATACTAAATTGGTGCTCCTATAACAAGTAGTATACTATATGGATTATTTATCAATCTTAGGATTTGGTCACTAATAGTATACTTTATGGTTTATGTTCTAGATTAATTCTCTGGGAAATTATTGTATACAATTTTGAATATGATATTGTATTAATTCATATCATCCTTGGAATGATTCCATCTTAACTCTCTATGAAACACTAAAGTTTATGTAAATTAATATTATGGAATAATTATTTATGCATATTTTTTTTGATGGATGAATATATATCACACATGGTTCTCCAGAAACATTTTATTTTGATGCATTGGTACAATTTTAGGAGAATATTTTGGGAATAGGTTGTATTTAGTATGTCATGAGTACCTTGAAATAATGTTTCTAGGTACCAATTAAATGATGAAAAATAGAAAATACTCTTTAAAAAATCATGAATCGCCCAATGAAAATGGACCATATGATCAATTCTAGTGGAAACAAGTTTGGTTGTATCTAGTGCCACTCTAGAACCTGAGGTATGGTAGGATTGTAGGATATTTTATAAGTAATTATTCAAATAATATTTTTCTTTTTATTTAAATTATCTTATTTTATATCTTTATACATTATGTATAGAATAGATTTAGCTGTAAACACTATTTGTGGGGGCCTACATAGTTTTAATCACACTTTTATTGGGTCCCCATTGTACAATGGTACCCAAGGACCTACCATATGTCTTTTTAAGGCACAGGTTGGGTTGAGACTCAGGATTAGTTTTTCATGATTGAATAAGATGGATCAAATTTTATGAGGATACTTCATGAGATTTTTCTTGGAGTTGCACTAGGTCATAGTACACATATATTTAGTTTTCCATATTATATATGGGATCTATCCAGTGGATGATAATTGTTCTATATGTGACATGGTCGTTCAAGACATTACTGTATGATATTAATTATCCAGTATTTTTTAAATTTAAATTATTTTATTTATAAATTTTATTGAGATATTATTTTCATTTATTCCAGTGTAATATGTGGTTTTTTATGGTATACAATGCATTGATATTTTATTTTTTATTTAACACTCTTTCAGGGAATATATTCTCCTCACTTTACTACCCTAGACCCCTACTACGTGTTGGAAGATCCTAGTGTATAGGGAGGAACCCCTGTGGTATTGTGGTAAACCGTATTAGGGAACTAGTTAAATGAATATTGTGCTAGGTTGAAACAAAGTGGTATCATAGTATTTACTTTACTGTAGTTATAAATTTTTAAGATTTTTTAGAATCTAGATATAGGATTGTGTTAGAGAATATGATGGATATTGGATTGGTGCATCACAAACTCTTTTTCTGATAGGATTTCAAGTTTAAAAGGGCTAGTATTGTGGTTATGATTTGAAATTTTATAGTTAGATTTGATTTTCTCTTTGAGTAATGTAAATGTAGTATGGGATAAAAAATTTGTGATTTATTTAGGGCTCTTTGTGTATTGGATTGATGAAATTCATGTGTCTTGGAATCATAGCCCATAAAGGAAAGTGGAATCATATGTTTCATGGTACATATATAGGATTGACATGCTATAAAACATTTCGTGTGTGTTTTTTTAGGAAAATAAATTCATAGTTAATTAATGTTTAAAAAACTAATCATACAATGTTTATCTGTATATGTACTTGGTGGAATTAATCACAGTTTTTCTGAATTTTATATTGATTACATTTTGATGTAAGGATACATGGATCTTAACTATGTCCTAGATGATGAGAAGATTGATGTGGTTCTCTTACATAGTAAGTGTAGTGACCCTGGTAGGTCAGTATGACATAGGAACATAATTGTTAGAACCCCTGTGTGTTGTTTTTTTCAAACACAATGGAGTATCCTGGTCCTCCAGGAATCATTTCAAAGTGAAAAATTCTCAAATTATATGGTTCCATAGTTATTGATAGCTGGTTTCTGAATATGTGATCTTTTACATGGTTGATCGTAGTTATGGGACTTTTTACAAGTTGATGTTGTGTGATTTTTGAATGTGAAAGTTTTTTATTCCCCAGGAGTTGTGGCCTTCTATGATATTTCTTATATATAAGTGGTTTTACCTAGTGTCTTGTTGTGATACTTTAAAAGTAGAGCTACGTGGTATAGCCTAATGAATTTAATGATGTGACTTAAATTTTGGGAGGGGGATTCATTTGAGCATTGAGGATTACCAATGAGAAGGGTCAACCAAGTAATGTGTGACTTTGGGTGTGTAAATCATGGGTGGATTCTTTGGAATTTTAAATATAGGTAATTAATTGTTATCCATTGTATGAGGTTTGGTGTATTGGATTCCCTTTGATTTGAGAGGGATAACTTGCATGATAGGGATTCTACATTCTGGTTGGTTTCTGGTGGGGTTGAATCATTCATGTTCCTACACCAAGTAATGGTTGTGAAAGAAAGATATTCCGAATGGTTATTGAATAGATCAGTATAAAAGTAGGTTATCAAGCAATGTGGTTCCAACTATAAAGGTTTTCATTGGGGAGGGATTGCACCGGGGTGGTAGAACCAGTGTTCTCATGGAAGAGTGATGAAGAACTACATATGTATAAGGGAATCCATAAAAAGGGTTTTGGATTGAGGAATGTGTAAATTCCTAATTTTATTGAGATTAAATGAACTTTTATTGATAATTATTTAGTTATTCATGTGGTATTCTTGATGGAGTAATTGTTTAGGTGTCGGGCTGGTCAGCTATGGATGTGTCTTAAAAAATACTATGACAATGAATGTAAACCCAATGGTCCATTTTAACGATGCTCATATTTAAGTGTTATTGAAGATTTTATTGTATCATTGACATTCCAATGGTTCATGGATGCACCATGGGTTCTCTATTCAAGGTTAGATAGTCCTATGGGAAATGAATGAAACATGGGTAGGGTTCTGAGCTGAGTATTCTGATACCTGACTTGCCAAAATAAGAAAATGGGGTTTTTGGTTATGTTAAACAATATGGAATGATAGTTAAGTGTTAGTGAGATCTTGGAGTCATACACACATGGTGACGTGAAATGTAACTTGGATTTTTAATCAAGAGTTATTGGTGTTTGGACCCATGTTTCTTGATTACATGGGATGTTGTGAATTGGTTGTGTACTTATCTGGGTGAAATGAAACACTTGTGGGTAGGTAGGACCGTGGTTTTTATATGGTTTTGAAATTTATATCCAATAATATTTCAAATTGTAAAATGATGGTTTTTGGTGTTATTAGATGACATATTCTTAGTGAAATCCTCAAATGAAGATGATCATATCCAATAGATTGACATCAACCTAATTATATTGAGATAATATCAGATATAAACCAAGATATCTAGATTCCTTTCATATTTTGAGATTTTTCATCATTATAGGTGGATATTATGGATTGGTGTTGGTGATTTAATATGGTTTAAATTTCAATTAATTCCATTATTCAGTAAGGACATTGTAAGTTACAATACTTTAGAAAATTTCATTGGTTCTGATCATGGAATCCTGGAACACTTCATAGTTTTTTAAAATTTTTTATCTGGTGAGAGTGAGATATAAATTTCCAACTTTATATTTGGTAGTGAATGGATATTGGTTTTTGGTAGTTGGGTTTTCTTGAGCGAGGAGGTGAAAGCAACACTCCTAAAGTGGGGAGGGATTTGTTTGTCACAAGGGTGAGACCCGCATGCTAGATGATTCAAATTTGTGTATAATTAGAAATGGAAAATATTTTGTAGAATCGTTATTCTAATGGGGAACTTATGGGGTGTGAGTAATGATTACCAATATAGAGAAAAAGTGAAATTCAATGGGATTGATGGTCAAGCCGTCCATTTTTTTGGCTTGAAGTGGTTCTAAAAATTAATCTGAGATGTTTATGTCAAAGGTGAGGTTTGGAAATAAAATGGATTTTATTCAGTAGAGAATATGATAGTGGAGACTCCCTAGTTTTGAGGAATGTAATATAATGGGTCTCTATGGGTTTTTGTATAATTCCATTATGTATGATATCATTGTTATCATGTGAGGTGGTGAAGATTCGATTGTGGGAGACGAGCATTTTAAGGAAGAGTCGGTTGAGTATAGCCTAACTTGGGATAGTATATGGAAAAAATAATGTATGTGGGAAAAGAAATATGTTGTGTAATCTTTGTGATGATATATGAGTATTATATTGTAAACAAAACATTTGATAAAGGTTTGGTTGTTCATATTTTGTGAATTTATGGAAGGTATATGTTCACTCAGGTTGATTTTCAATGATGTTGATGGGTGTCGATGTTGAGTGGAGTTCTCAGATGTGTTAGTCAGTGCGTGTTGGGAACCATGTCGGGTGTATTTTAGGACCCTGATTTGATGGTTCTATTGGGGGTTTTTGATAGTAGATTTTCCAATCATCGAAAGTGTGGTTGTTATATAAAGTTAATAATGGGTTGCACCATTGCTCCAACAAGTGATCAGGAGAAAACATAATAAGTAATTATTTTTATGTGCTCATGTATGTGGAATCTTGGTGTTTCAATTTTTATAATAGTTTTATCTTGGGTTTTGACCAATTTATTTCCTTGATTTGTAGTTTATGCCTCGGTTATGTTCAATGATTTCAGACATAGAACAAGACTAATGGATATATCTAGGGACCAATATTGGCTGCGTGGTGTGGATGGATGATCACCAAAAATTATTAGTGATTATAAGTATTATGGGGGGTTTAAGATCACGGGTCTATAAATGATGGAAATAAAAGAAGGAATTTTCATTTTCAGTTTCTAAATCGGTCAAATTTTGAAGCGAGACACAGAATAGCACCATGAGAGTTTGAATGATTTGTGGATTTCATTTTATATGGGAAACATGTATCGAATTGTAGATCATGTTTTCAGGTGAGAATCTAGAGAAGTGTGTTATGATTTGATGTATTTTTTTCATTTCCTGGCAAGGGTGCACCATTTTGAGTGAACATTTTAGGAGAAACCATGTGATATCATGGTGTTTATGTTTTTTTTTTGAGTTTAGTTTTGATCTGAACATGGTCAAGATACACGGTAGAGAATAGTTTGGAGTAAACCATGTGAGTCAAGAGAGAAACAATGAAGGGTGGAGGAGATCCTAAGGAATAAAACATGGTCTACACATGGTTTCAAATAAATAGTATTCCATGGTGTATAGGGGAGGTAGTGCTAATAGAACATTTGGTGCACTATTTTTTTAATTGTGTTGCCTAACCATGTAAGGCATTTTGTAATACCTAGTGAAGGGTTCATAGTGGGTGCATTGTTTTGGAATCAATTTTTTGAAACTATGCGATATCCCCGAATTCCATTAAAATTTTGAAATGAAAAAATTAACCATTGGGATTTTTATCCACTCCCCCATATCCCTTCCTCATTAGGCTCACACAAACCACATGTCCTCCCTTCACCTTTCCCATTATCCAACACGTGATTTGGTTTTGTATTTATGGTATTTTGGGTGTTTTTTATGATATGGTAACCATCCAAAAAAAATTCTATCTTATATCTTCCTCCTCTCTATTTTTTTTTTGGGTTATACAATTTTGGTTTTATTGATTATTCCAACCGATCATTGTGGAATCTTCCATTTTTATGAGGATTCAGTCATCTTGTATAGGGTTTATCCTAAGATGACATTATCAAATTGTTGAAAGGTTTTTTAAAGGTAATAATTGATGTTGAATTTTCATAATTTTCCCCAAATGAAAAAATTAAACTAATTTTTTCAATGGTATCACCTCTTATGTTTTTTTGGGATTGGTGTTTGGATTTTTTTTCTACCAATTGTCATGTCTATGCATAGTTTCATTAATAGATCACAACGTGGTGAGTTCTACCTCATTTTCCCAAGCAGGGGTTAATGTAATAAATAAATTATAATTGTTAAAATTAAATAATTGTTGTCTAATGGTGTATGGTTAGAGAAAGGTTGGTTGAAATGAGATTATTTGGATGCTGAGTGGTTTGTATGTGGCTTAGACAGGAATTAAAACAGGCATCAGGAGTTTTAATTTTATGAAAAAGATTTATTAATGATGTAAATGTTTTATGAGCATTATCCCATAGTATTGATAATTTATTTTCATTTGTATTTAATATGTTTAGTAGGACCATTACATGTGGGGTATTCTCCCTTAGTTTAGAAAATAGGTTTACATTTGTGGTTTATTGCTTATACCTTTAAAAGATTCTAACAAATCAATTAGTGATTATGAAACTAGACCTATGGCCTCCTATTGGTGTGTCTATTTCTAAAAATGGATTTTTTAGGTTTTGAGTATGGTAAAATTAATATGTGGCCTATGAAGTTGTAAAAATCATGAATGTTTTATTTTGATCTAGTTATGGGTTTCAAAAAGTGAAAACTATGTAATAAAGTAAATACGGCTTGGAAGGGAAGTGGTAACCATAGGTTACATAGAATGTGGGTTTTATTAACTAAATTTAAATTTTTGATTTGATATGGTTTGTTGGATTTTCTAGGTGAAAATTCTTTTATATAACATTTAATGGTTTTTATGGAAAGGATGAATTAGGAATTGTTCTGGTTGTTCAATAGGAAGACCCATGTTTTTATTTTTTTTCGTAAAATGTTTTAATAATGAATGTGATATATCCATGAATTTAGAAATATTGTATCGAATGTATTTTTTCATGTAAATATGGATCGACATTATTATCAATGTTTCGTTGTTAATTTCCTTTTTTGACCTTGGTAAATGATGAATTTTTAATAAGGGTTTTGGTTGGGGGTTTTGAATGTTTTGTATGGTCAGGATGTTAAAATAAAATATTTTAAAAAATATTGAATAGTTGAGATACTATACTGGTAGTCTAGTAACATGTAGTGTACTATATATATATATTTCATACTTTGGCTCGAGAAATTGATAGTATACATTATATTTTATGTTCTAGACTGTTGATATGGGAAATGATAGTATAAAATATGTAAAATGATGTTGGATTGATGCTCTTTATAATTTTTCTAGTTCAAGAATGATGATATGGGAACTATTGATGTTTGTGTACAACTATATGATGGATGGATGCTCTAGGAACACCTTTTTGATGGATGATTAGATATCAAACATATTTCTCCAGAAACATTTGATTTTGATGCATAATTTTAATGTTTGGAAAATGTTATAAGAAATTTTTGTATATAATATGGAATTTGTTACATGTAATTATATGTATAGGTACCTTGTAAAATATATACATGGGAAAACCTTTTATACATGAAGCATTAATCACTATATGATTATGGTTTATATGACCAACATTGGACAAAGTATGTTTGGTTGGCTCAGGATCCACTATGGAACCTGATGACTACATATTTTTTGATATTTTTTTCTAAATCATTTATTTATCATGCATTGTTTATTATCACATTTTATATCTACATACACCGTGATCATAATGGATATTTCTTTAGATACTATTGGTAGTGGAACATTGATTTAGACACATTCCATACTCAATATTCCAATAAATATGCATAATTTAGTCGTTATCACATGTATTATGATGTTTTAGTCTAGTATGAAGCTCTTGTTGAGTTTTTTCATGATCTATAAGGATTTATCGAATGGTATCAGAAAACTGGGTGAGATTCAGTATGGAGTTGGAGTATGTACTCATGAACTTATAAATCAATTTTATATTTTATATATGTTATTGGTCTAGTGGGAGATCTATGATTTATGCATGAAATGGTTTTTAGGACATTACTAAATTACATTAGTTGTATAGGCATGTCTATATTTATCTACATATTTTTCTAGTTTGTTTTGAAATGTTATAATTATCGATTCTTTCAAAATTTAATTACTATCACCAGTTTACAAAACATTATAATTTTATTTTTTATTGTGCACTCTAAACAGAGGGTATATTCTCCAAATGTTACTACCCTAGACCCCCACTACTAGTCAGTAGACACCAGTATATGGGGAGGCATGCTTGAGGACTTTTTTTTGAATCAGCTGGGGGAACTAGTTCAGTTACGCGTTATCAGGTCATTACAATGTGGTATGAGAGCAGTTAAATTCATGTTATATTACTATTTAAGAATTGGTATACTAGAGAAATAGGAACGTGTTGGATCCTATGATGGATATTAGACTAGATTTTCACGATGAATTGTTACAATAGGACATCTATGTTAAAAAGGATGTGATTATTGTTATGATTTATGATTTGATGGTTGAATTTTATTTTCACTTCAAGAAACACACATATGGTTTATATTTGATAATTTATGATTGATTTATAGCTATTATATTATTGGAAAGATGGTAGTGATGTGGATTTGACTCTTGGCATAGGGAGGAAAGATATATCTCATACATCATTTTAGGAACATAGGATTAATATGGTATATAAAATATAGTGTTTGATTTTACTAATGATATAGGGTTAGTTATTTAATGTGTCAATAACTTGTCATATGGTGTTTTCCTATATAACTACCTTTTGAAATTCTACACATTTGGGATGACATGAAGATGGATTTATTTCTTATGGAAGCTTATGAAGATATAATGTGAGACTGTTGATTAAGTGTATGTTGATGCAAAAATATCATGAAGAAGTTGTAGGGACCCTTGTGGGTCTTCATGTCAATGGTTCCCAACTATTGAACCCCGTGCTTCTGGTTTTTGTGTTTGGAATTGATTTTTTTTCTTGGTCCACATGGGAGTGGTATGATATGTAGATTCTCAAAGAGGATAAGTGACCTAGTTTTTGGTGGATTGATTAGAATATGGTGTATTTTATATGTCAGACACCAGAGATGGGTATTTTGACATGTTGATGATGTCTGGAGTTGGTAAAATAATTTATTTGAATTCCTATGATGTGTATCCTTATGTGATTTTTTACCTATTTTTTTAACATAGTGACTTTTCAAGAGAAATTAGTATAGGGGATAGGTGTTAGAGCCTAGTGACCTTCATTATAGGACTCTAGTGTTGGTTTTGGGCCCCTTTTTACCTTTTAGGGTGAAAATTGAGAGTGGGTGTCTATATTATGTATTCTATTGGATGTGTGATTATTTGGATTATAATTTGGTATTTTAAATATGGTGTATAGATGATTTGTCCTAGTATGGTGTAATTCATGTTGGATTTAATTTCTTTTCCTAAATAGAACTTATGTGCTACTACTTTATCATTATGGTTGGTTTCCTGAGGGGTAGTCTCATTCTGGTTCCTAGCATGGGTATCCATTGTATAGGAGTGTTGTTCTAGATGGTTATGAGAAAGACCCAGATCATAGGAGGTTCTCGAAGGTATGCGTTTTTAGGTATATATGATTTCATTGTGTTACAACCACACATGTGAGGTTAAAATGGAATGAACTATGAGGAACGAGAAAGTGTCATCTGTGGGTAAGGAAAACTGTAATGAGGGTTTTAACGTGAGGCATGTTGAAATTATAGGTTTCCATGATTAGATAATTAGTTTGAATGATGGATCATTATTATTCATTATGATATTTGGATGGAAAAACCAATTATGTGCCTGGTATTGTCAATTATGGATTTGCCTATTGAAATGTTGTTAGAGCATAAGTGAACCCACTGGAGCATTTGAATGAAAAACTATCGCAATCTATCATACAAGTTATTTTAGCTTAGTGAGTTTCCTTTGGTTAAGGGATTAACTAAGGATTCTCTATTCTGGGAGAGACATTCATGCGAGAAAGTAATGGCTACTGGATAGGGCTAGTGAGAAATGTTTCTTCAAAAGTGATGAACTAGAGTAGGAAAAGAATTTTGTGGTTAGTTTACATAAGGGATTATAATGGTTAAGAAATAATTTTATCATGTATGCATGGATGGATTGTGACACACTATTTTATATATCTTTTTAATCATAAGTTGATGGATAAAATTCCCATGGTGCTTGAATTTAGAGTAATGATTTTTTTTGGATAAGAACTAATGTTGGTGAAATGAGATTCACATGGGAAGAGAGGTCCAAGGCATTAAAATGTTTTTTTTCATGTACCCTCAGTAATAGGTGAAATTAAAAATTAATGGTTGGTTGTGGTATTCTTGAAAAATTCATAGTGTACTCTAAGTCTAGATATAATCATTCCAAACATCTTGACATCATATTGAGTACACTGTGTGATAATCATCTATACAAAAAGATACCTAAATGTCATTTCATGTTAGATAAAGGGAATCATTAGAGGTGGTGGTCATGGAGTGGTGTAAGTGAAGATGTGTGTTGAGAAGTACACCATCATCCTTTCATGATTAGTTCCCTTATAAAGGATAAGATGTTAGTGAATTCTGTTGGTTCATTTATTTGATACCTAGAACTATAAATGATTGATGTTTCTTTTTTTTTCACTCATGTGAGATAAATATGGCACATCAAATTATTTCGTCAGTGGTGAAGGGAATTTGGGAAATTATGGCTGGTTTGTTTATAATATATGAGGTGAAAATGAAAATCATATTATTGGGAGTGATGACTTAGTCATAGAGGTGTGACCCTCATGCCAAAATGTTCACAAATATAGAATTGTTCAAGTATTGGTTGTGTTGGAACCATGATACTAGTGATTACCAATAAAATTAATTATTAAATTACATATATAATGATAACTAGAAATTAGTTGTGGAAAATTATCGAGATAATATTTTTCTTGAGGTTGACTGGGTACTAAAAATTACTTTGAGGTACTTATTCTAGAGGTACGTCAGTTGTGAAGTAGGGAACAATGGTGATTCTGAGTTAGTGTAGGATGTGAATATGGTGTGTCACAACAATTTAGTAAAAGAATCTAGTGGGTGTGATCATGTGGTCATGGAAGGCCTCTATCCCTAAATAAATCATGATCTTGTGAGGTGGAAATTTTTCATCTTTTGGATCATGTGTTTTTTGGGATATGTCAAGTTAGGATACACTAAATTGAATTAATATATGGAATTGATGAAGTAGGTGTAAAAACACATCTAGAAGGTCATCATTGAGATGATAAATGAGTTTGATAATGTTAGCCCATCATTTGATAAAATAATGGTCTGTTCCTTGTTTTTCATGATTGGTGGGTATGCATCCAATTTAGTAGATTTTTTATGATAAGTATGCATGAAAATGATTAGTGGAATCCTCATGGTTGTTTTGAACTATAATATCTGATCCTGGTTGTGTGCATTATAGCACCACAAGTTCAAGGTTCTATTGGGTGTTTCTGAGGGAAGAGTTTCCAAGAATCTAGAGTGTGGTTTTATGTTGAAGCTTATGTTGGGGTTGAACTATAGATGAGGGATCAAGTAATGACATAAATTATGTTTCGATTTTATGAGATGTGATAGAAACCATCTTGGAGATTTTATTTTTATAATGTGCCTCAGATCGTTTTTTCCCACTTGATTTCCCTTTGTTCATGTTCATGCTTTGGTGGATTTCCAAGCATTCTAAAAACTATTAAAGCCATGGTCTATAACTGGGAACTGACGTAGTATTGGGTGTGTGTATGGATTAATATTGAAAATTCCTAGGGATAAGAAGTAATATAGTGTGGATTTTGTACAATTACAGGTCTATACGACATGGAAATTTTAGAAGGGATTTGATTTTTTTTACTTGACAGGAAAATTATGAAATAATAATCAAAAAAATGGTTCAAGAGATATAATGCCTCAATGAAAAGATTTTATAAGAAACATTATTCTAGGTTGGTATCTTGAATTTTTCGGTGATCCTCATTATATTTAAGTTACATATCACTAGTTTTTGAGTTTTCTGGATTGGGTATAGGGTTTGGTATCAATGATTTCTGTGAAACCATGAAACAACTTGATTCTCAAGAGTTTTTCAAAAAAAAAAAATAACTGAGATTGGTTAAGATTCATGGTTCAAGCATGGTTTTGGATAATTTTTTTGATATAAATAGGAAACCATTTGTGGTGGTGTAGAGTTTGTGTAAAATCCTTCCCCTCCTTATTGTCTTTAGTATATAAAGAAGTTCTACATTGCCTTAAGAAATATCCCCTAGGTGACAAAGTCTGGAAATAAATTCCAAGGGATTCAAAAATATTTGGGGATAATTTGACATTTTAAAATAAAACAACCAACCAAACATTCCACTACCAAAAACAGTACTTGATGTAAGACAACAACGTATTAAAAAAACAACATGCCAATGACATAAATACACAACCATACCATTACCAAATTAGAGTAAATTGAAGAAGACCAAAACAACAAAACCCATGAAAAAACAATATAAATTTGTAGCCGCACAAAAATCTCCCTTAACCAAATCCACAACTACCCTTCCATCATGATGTACAAATAATAAAATGATATACTTTTCATTTATCAGTGTATCAGAATAAAGCATCTTCAAAAGCACCAATTTACCAATGAATTGGTGAGTAATAATACTCAGAAGGAATTCCAAAAATGAATTCCCTACTATTTACACTAGTATTGGATAAATTTTCACATTTATATAAAATAATCTATATAATACAATTAAACAGTCTCACTATTTCCAATAATCCAAACACATGACAACAAGAATAGTTTACCCAAGTGAAACACATTTTCAATGAAAGAAACCAAAAAGGTAATTTATCATTTTTACCATTTCATATTGGTCTAATACATTTCATTTAATGAGACTTAATACATACAATTCATCACACACACAACACAACCACCCAATCTTAGTGTTACCAATGACAGTGGAACTTCAGGTCCTACCCCATACCCTTTTTATTTTGGTTCTTCACAACCACATTCCAATTACTTGATGGTGGTAATTCATGACCACTAACCATTCCCATTATCACCCATTATTAACCATTTAATCCAAACAACATTAGTAATTAACATATACCAAAATCATGTCAATCTATAATTTCCAAAAAACATTCCAACCCATTTTTTCCCCAATCACATTCCACCAATTTATTCTAAACAAAATTTTAATAAAATAATTGTTTTATTAAAAACTATAGTAATTTTTTTTCCATAAATCATACCAAGAACCTAATTTTAAATATTCATTTTACAAGAAAAAAATAAGGCATATTTCACAACAATATCATATTTCCCCAAAACCCCATAAATCAACACCAAAGGGGTTTCACACAATCTTGTAACATAAATTTCACAACCAATATCAAGAATAATAATAAATTTTACATTAACCCTTCTAGTTATATCTTGATGACCAGAAAGTGAATCCGCCTAACTTTAGGGTTTTGGAGAAAACAACCAACGACACAAACGCTCACCTAATCTGGGTGAAAACTCAACAAATCCCCCTTAGATCCCTTCCCCTAACAGCAACAAGACCAAATATAATCATGATTAGAAAAAAACCCAAAGATCTATCCTCAATAGAACTTGATATAAAAAATGATAGAGAGATAGAGAATATTAGATACAAGAAAACCCAAGAAAAATACCACAAATGTGACTTTCCAATGGAAATCTGGCTTTATCAAATCAAGAAAATCCTTCAAAAAGATTTAAAAATCAGATGTAGAGGTTCCCTATCCTTAGAGGGAAATCCCGAGTGAGGGTTGAAATAGGGATCAAATATTTTTTCTGGGTTAAAACCACATGAGTTATTTTTTTTAAAAAAAACTTGGTTTTTATTCTGTGCATAGTTAGCCCACACGGTTAGACAAAAAATGCATTAACCATTCACATGATACTGTATCAAGAGGGTTCCATTCATGGTTGGTCCACACTATTAGACAAATCGTTCACCATCAATGTAGAAACTCTCTATCCCAAGATTCATGGTTATATTGGCGAGTCCATTCAGTTTGAAAAAACCATGTACCTTAACTATGAACCATCACCCTTGTTGTTTCCTCGAATTTCATGGTTTCCTCCAAGTGTTGCATAGTTTACACTAACCATCCTCAAACTGTGCGCCCTTGGAAAATCCCCAAAACCTTCCCAAAAACCGTCCAAACTCTACCAAAGTTTTACAAACCAAATTATATACATAAAATGTCACAAATAGGGGTTATATACATCAATGTGGGTGGGTGTTCTACATCCTCCCCACCATTGGCCTTTCCGTCATCAGAAAATATAAAACCATCACTTTTTTAAAAAATCTAAGGCAATTGATAGGCCATTTATTTCTCCCTTTCCCAAGTCTCCTCATGAATCTGACCATGTTTCCACAAAACCGGCACTACTATGAGGCTCTTCCCAGGAAAGACTTTCTCTTGACTATGTACAATATGAACTGTAATTTACACCAATAAAGCATCCGGATCTAGCTCAACATGGTCCCATCGAATGACATGGTCTATATCTGGCTGATATTTGTTCAACTGGGATACATGAAATACATTATGCACCACATGGAATCATGGTGGAATGTTCAACCAATATTCCACCTATCCTACCCACTCAAGTATCTCAAAAATTCCATTGTATATTAGAGATAACATGCCCTACATTCCAATACAATGATGTCCCATCTTATGAGAGATTATCTAGAAGACGTGATTTCCCACCTCAAACGACAATGACTATCGATGATGGTCTGCATAAAATTTTTGATGACTATAAGGTGTCTCAATTATTTTCCTAATCAAATTAAAATTCATCATGGTCTCTTAGGCAAGGATCGGCCCAACCAAAAAAGTCTCACCAGTTTCTACCCAATAAAGTGCAGAATGATATGGACTCCCATACAATTATTCATAAAGAGCCATATGTATCGAGGTCCGATAACTATTTTTAAATGTGAACTAATCTAATAGTATTTTATCCTCCCATGAGCCACCAAAATCAATTACAACATCCTGTAGCATTTCTTCCAAAATTTGTATCATCCTCTCAGATTTCCTATTTGACTGAGGATGGTATCCCATTCACATAGTCAACTGAGTCCCAAGGGTTTATTTTAAAGACTTTCAGAAATAAGAAACCAAACTCAGATATTTATCTCATATAATCAAAATTGTTACACCATGCCATATTACCACGTCATTGAAATAGATTTTGGACATATACTTTACTATATGATATTAATTAATAGGGATGAAATAGGATGACTTTGCGAGTTGATCCATAATCACCCATATTGAATCTTGTTTCAGAACAATTTATTGGGAGGCCTATAACAAAATCTACAGATTCTAGCTCTCATTTACAAATTGGGATTGGTAAAGTCTTCACTATACGTGCTAGTTCCTGATTACCTTCCTTAACTTGCTGACATGTAATACATCTCGATACAAATTTAGAAAGTTTCCTTTTCATACCTTCCCAATAATACTGTGAATTTAATACCTTATACATTTTCTGAATTCTAGGGTTGAAAACCCATCTCAAATGATGGTATGAAGTAATATGTTGTTCCTGAAAAACTATTGGTACAAAAAATTGATTTTGAAACTGAAAAATAGAATCTATATCTAGTTTCTACCCCTTAATTCTCTCCCACCATTGATTTCCATGCTTGTAGACAAGCATTTAGAATCAAATGTCTACACATTTTTAACCAATATAACCGAATCAGGAACTAAAAAAATAGAAAAAACCTGTTTTGTTACCTCTGTATTCACATTCCAAACTCATGTCGGCTATGACCGACATCAATTTCCACTAATATGAGGGATATTTTTCTACCTGAGTATATGAATTCCTGGTTAATATATTCACCACCAAATTACCTTTACCCTATGTGCACATAAAGTCAATGCCAAAAATCTAGTGATAATCCATCCATATCCTTTTGTCTCAAATTCAAATATCTCTATGATAAAATATTCTTCAATCTCTTATGGTTAGTAAACACTATGAATTTCTCACCAAAAAGATAATGATGCCTTGTTTTCAAATCATTCACCACATCTTCTAACTCCAAATCATGTGTTGGATAGTTTTTCACATTCAACATCAAATTCCATGATCCATATGTAACCACATGATCCCCTTTCATGAGAACACATCCCATCCTTTCTCCCAATGCATCAAAATACACCATGTTTCCTTTCCATGGTTCTCAAAAAACCAAAATTGATGCGGATGTAAGGTGACAATTAATCTCTTCAAAGGATTTTTGACATTCCTCATTCCACAAAAATGGAATGTTATTCATTTTTAAAGCCTTCATCAGTGAATCTAATCATGAAAATTGATGAAAAAAGTTTCAATAATACCCAGCTAGACCAAGGAAGCAATGTGTCTCAAAGACATTCTTTGATGGTTTCCATGTTATAACAACCTCTATCATTTTTGGATCCACTGAAACATCATTATAAGAAATAAAATGGCCATGTAAATATACATATTGTATCCCTAAATTACACTTTGATAATTTGGAATTAAATCGATGGTCTCTCAAGATTTCCAACACTATTTCCAAGTATTTCTCATACTAATCCCTTTTCCTAGAATACACCAATATATAATCAAAAAACACCAAACCAAATGAATCCACATATGTATAAAATATCCATTTCATAAATTCCATGAAGACAAATTGTGAATTTTTAAGACCAAATGGAATATACACATAATCATAATGTCCATATCTACTCTTAAAAACTATTTTCTGAATATCATCATTTCACACCTACAACTGAGGATATCCGGATCGTAAGTCAATTTTGGAAAACAAATGATCTCCCCTTAATTGACCAAACATATCATCAGTGTTTGGAAGTGAATATGTAATCATTATCATAACAAGGTTAGTATAATGATAATCCATATATAACTAGAGAGTCTGGTCTTCCTTTTTAGAAAATAAGACTATGGATTACCATGTAGATGTGTTAGGACGGATGAATACATTGTTTTCCAGATCTTCCAACTTCAATTTCAATTCCCTAAATTTTAATGGTACCATAGAATAAGAAGAAAGTGAGATAGGACTGGTCTCTAGGAGGAGATCAATCATAAACATCACATACCTTATAGCTGTTAACCCTAAGAAATCTTCGAGAAAGAAATCCATAAAATGATCAAAAATTGGTGGCAAACAAATTATCTCAATATCTCCCATTAATAATAAAGAGAGTTCCACCAATTGATATGAGATCATCCCAACCACCAATTATAAAAATCCCATGGATCCCACCTTTACCTTTTTCTCTCTTATAAAGAGATACTTCTTACCATCATTAGTCATCAAATGCATTGTTTTCACAAAACAATTGATATGGACCTTAAGAATCGTCAACCAATCCATACCCAATACTATATCATAAAAATAAATTTCAAGTGTAGAAAATTACCATATCAACTCCACCCCATTTAAAACGCTACAACATTCTCTACACAGAATGACATGACACTCTATTTGACATAGAGGAGTTTGATGTTTCAAAACAAAGGGCATCATTTACAGATTTTAAAACAAAAAATCAATAAAAACATAAGAAATTAAGTATTGAGACACACCCATATCAAAAAATTATTTCATAAAGGTATAATTAAAAATAATCATTCCTCTCATCATGGATGGTCCCAACAGATCATCCACCATAACCTTCTCACCTCTGAAAACCTTTTTTCTAGCCACACATTGATCTTTATTACCCTTATGAAACTACCCTTTATGAGGAGTCAAGGTGTTTTTAGAATCAACATGGAATAATTAGTTCTACTAACGAGTGGTATGTTTCATTCCTCATCCTATGGAAGCATTAGACTCAGACGACCCATGATAATTGTCACGAACAACTGGCCTCAGAGCATTGCGATAGTATTTCTAAAGATGCATCATCTGGTGGTTTTCCTACAAATTCTCGCATCATGTGGATTATAGATCCACATTGGAAATATCAAATCATAATATTATGATTCAATTAAGATTCACCGATCCTGCTGACTAATTCTGAGTCATACTCCCACTTTGGAAATAAGTGTCCCTCTTCCTCTTTCTCCCCATGCTTGAGTTCCCACCATTTCCCATGGGTATCAATATAAATCCTCTACTCATATCCCCAAATATATCTCTTTGAAACTCTGTAGATATATTTACCATCTTTGTATGATATCTTATAAAGAACCATACTATTTTCGAACAAATTTCCTACCTCCAACCCACTTCAAAATTGCAGGCCTTTACGGACACACTAGCCGCAACCCCAGGTGAAAACTGGACTAAGTTCATGAATTTAGTCACATATTATATCAATAAAAGTTTATCTTATTTCAATTGGAATAACTATATTGTGCACATAATTCTTAATGTATGTGGGAAAAATTGTTTATTGAAAAATTCCTTGAAATCATCCCATACTGTACATTATTCAACTATAGCATGGACCACTAACTCCAACCACAGATATGCAGGATCTTTTGACATGTATGAATCTAAAATGACTTTAAATTCCACTAGTTTTCCTAGGAAATCAAAGATTATATTTATCCTATTCATCCACACATCTACCTTTTATGGTTCCAAATCACCTCGAAGAGTGGTTGGATTCTGTTTCTGAAACTGAACTTAATGATCCATATGCCTTGGTTAAAATTTTGTGTTTCCTTTTTCTAATATTTGAAAAGATTTCACTATGCTATTAAATAATGGCTGGTTCACCTGTGGTTCAGGTGAAACCACATTTTTCACAGCTTCATCTAGTTGGTCTTTATGATACCTACTAAGTTCCATTTTTTATCAACAATCCAAACACCATAATTTTCACTCAAATAAATGAGCATCATATATACATATGCATGCCCATCAAAATCTGGGTGCCTATAAACCAAATATATAACCTGCATCACATCAACGCCCATATCCATACACACCTCACTTACAAATCTACATCGCTTTGATTCCCACATAAATCATGACGCCAATGAACCTTATATGTATATATATAAATATCCCATAATAATTGATGGAAACCTAGTATCCAGTGCCTAGTTTGTCGAAAAACAATACTCGTGCACCTCATGCACCAAAACTGGCCAAATCCAAAATGAAAGAAAAGCACGATCACACCCATGATGTACCACTAACTATCATTAGATCATCTTCTTACTCTGATCCCAACTTATTGATAGTGTTCTTTTATCCTGATGCCAAACTACCTATGTTCTGGACTCCCTATGGAGATCCACCTGCCACTAGCCACTAATCTCATTGTTGGGTCCCACTATCTTTTACAAGACCTCCACCTATAGCTAAATCCCAACTACCCACTCACGGTACTACTCTTAGTCCGGCCTTAGATCTCTGAGTCAACCCTATTCCCTAGCTACCACATGTCTGCTAAGGCTTCCTATAGAACCACTCGAAATGGATCATCTGGTCACATGCATGACACACCTTCAGAATCATATCAAATTGGGACTGAACATGCCCTAGATTCATACTCAAAAAGAATAGTACTGTAAACCCACTCCTCAAAAGTCTTCCAGAGTCTCTAGACTGACTTCCTTGTAGAGACTCCTCATGGGCTCTCTCTTTCCTTCCTATAACATCATTGCTCGGATCACCTAACACATTCACCTGGTTTTAATAAGACCAGTGTGTCAAGTTTACATCAACTATTAGTGTCTAATTGACTACCTCTAAGAAGGATGTTAGTATGAAGATGTTGACATGCACTATGATTGTGTGTCACAAGACATCCTCAAAATGTTGCACCCTAGTGATGTCATCTCCCACCATATAATTTGAAAATCACATTAGGTTAGTGAAATTATCTTCATAGTTCATGATAGAAGTATCCCCCCTTCTTGAGGTTCATGAACTCACAAGCTCTATCTACCCTCAGTGTCTCTGGATGAAATTTTCAAAGAATATAGGCTCAAAATCCTACTGAGACAGTCCCTTGTGTCTACTTTCCTATACCTATACACCCCACAAGCGTTATGTCTTTTCTCTGAGCAGGTATGTCACCAGGCTCAACCACTGACCTGGGGTGTCTTAAGCTTGTCAAAGATATTTTGTACGAACTCTATCAAGTTCTCTATTGTTGGCGGTCCACCCTCACTCTAAAATAGTCTTGGGTGATGAGACTAGAACTGTCAAGTAAATTACACCATAGATGGAACATCTCCATGGGAACCCCTATCGATGACCTATATGAAACAAACTAATATCACCCTAAGTTTCCCATCAATACATGGCCCAAATGTTTCCATCTGCAGCTTTCTCACCTTTACCAAATCCTATACCTAGAGATCATGCTCATCCCGAACCTTGGGGGACTCATCCCAACTCATAGGGGCCTCATCCCATGAACACTTAAGAATCACCATATTCCCACCCTCCTGACACTCAACTGAATCCCGTTTAGGTGGCATCCCACTAAATACCAATCATGATGGTCAAATAGACATATCATTGTATTTATACAAATATCTCCAAAAGAAATGGTTTTAACTCATAACACATACCACCATACATACACTCCCTTACAAAACCATGTCACACAACATCTGGTCTCAAGTCTGCTTACATACGCATATCAAGGCCAGGTATGAAGTATCATCTAGTCTTATGGCCCCCATACCTACCCACATTAGAGTCAATAATCACATGTAATTTGGCCTCATAGACCCTTGCCTACCCATGATAAGTCCAAGCATCAAATCTCATGTATCAATTTGGGATAGATGCGTATAATTCCACTAAAGAGGCTATACAAAAAAACAATATTTAGCTTCTGTTTTTGACACATTAAACAACTCACCCCAAATAATCATCTATGTCTACCATTATCATGGTCAGGACCATATATCATATGCATATAAAGTCACACATAGATCTCATTGGAACCACATGATTGAGTTGGCTGAGTAGAATTCCACGAAAAGAGGCTCAGAAAGAAAGCACAATTTCGCTTCTTTTCTGACACTTTAAATAGTCCAACCCCTCTTAGCTCAGTCCAGGTTCCCAATGAAAATCATATGAAATCGTACATCATATGATCCTAAGTGCCTTTCATAATGCGTAATCAATCCTCCCTTTCCATACTGGTCTAAGAGTCATAATCCACATAATAGAAAAATATCACACCCAAGTGTGCCACCAGAGGTGGAAATAAAATCAATTGTAAAATATCAATGTAAAAGAAAAATTTAATGCTATTTGAAACTTAGTCTGCCCCCTATGAATGGGGATTAAAGAACACAAACAAAAGATATGTACCCAGTCTTGACATACTTAAAAGAACGAGTGATATAATCAAAATCTAGCAAACCCATTCAGATTGCTTTAATATTTTAAAATGATCTATAACTCATTTGGGACATGTAGGAATCAACCCCACCTCAATACGATGAACAATGTGACCAGTATAACTCCAAATGGGTCTTTTTTTATTAAAAATTGACATTTTATTAATGTATTATATCATATTAATGTTTAATTTATTTCATTATTGTTATACTAACATAAGATTTGTTTTCTTATATAGGTGTGATTTTTTAAGATTTTGGATGATTTTTTTTGGAATGTAATTTCAAGGGCGAACATTTTTGAGAGGGGATCACATATGAAAAAAGGATAAAACATTAATGTTTTTAACTGTTTGTTGGATAATAGAAATTGTGACCATATAAAACATTGTTTGAAATATACATAACAATATATTTTTGTATTAATGATGTCAAGTAAATGTATATAGAATTGTTTTCAAAACTATTGTGTGTGTTGTTTTTTTCTTCTGTTCTTTTTTTGTGTGGAGGTGATATTTTGTGCAAGTATGGAGGTGTGCAGTTGATGTTTTGTGTAGCTGTTGTTTGTGTGCATGTGTTGTTTGTGTGAAGGTGTGTAGGTTTTTGTTGTGCAATTAAATAAACAACACATCACAAGCAACCCATCCTTTATCAGCGCTATTTTGAGCGGTGATAATTGCCCATTTTATCAGCACTAATGAAGTGCTGATAAATTGGGCCTTTATGAGTGCTCAAAAGAGAGATGATAAAGGGGACCATTTTGCTGTGCTAAAAAATCACTGATAAAGGGGGGACCTTTTTCATCCCTTTTTTAGCATATATAAGGGCCCCCCTTTATCAACACTTTTTTAGCACTTTTAAAAGGGACCCCCCTTTATCTTCTTCATGATTAACAACACTTTTCTAGCTCTATTAAAATAGGTTTCTAGAACTTCTAAAAGCCTTATTTGTAGTAGTTGATAATGATTTTAGAAAATTATTCGATGGTCCTCATAAGGCCATTAGTATATCAACCCCCACTTTATGAACATTAACATTCCATTAATAATGCGGAATGCATAAACATTATACAAACAGACTCCCAAATAATGTAGTTGGTATTGTGCCTTTGGAATCATGGAAACATAAAACTAGTGTATATGTGAGCTACAACATCTCCCACTAGGTTCTTCTTGACTAGGAACCTTCTTAGTCATATAAAACATAGTACCTCTCTTCGCAACTTGGGGAGGGAAACACTGAAAGTGGCCAGATCAAATGACCAGAAAGGGTAAATAGGGGAGACATGTAAGCATTAACATGACCATAAGGGTGTGATAATTAAGATAGAATATTATACCCTGCATATCAAAGATCATATACATGAATTATGGAATAAATCATGGATTTTTATAAGACATGAATAAAAAGGAATTAAAGGACATAAGCCATGAAGGAATAACATAGGAGAAAGACATGGAATTGTGGAAACACATAAGCATATATTGATTTCTGTAGTATCCAAGGCATCACTTCTAATACAAAATATTTTTGACCAAAGAGAGAGGTGGTCAGATTTTACAAAAAAACATTATCTTAAGTACCAAAGAGTGGAAAATGGTACTAAAAATGAGGATGTCATGAATAAATATAGAATAAGAAAAATCATGAATATTATTTAATGATGGATCATAATATTTCATCAAAGTAATAATAAACATAAGCAATCTTGAAAAAATGAGGGGATTGCCTCAATAAGATCTTATAACATGGTGACTTGGGATCATACTCTCCATGTAAGAAAAGAAAATTACATGAAGCTTAAGATAGCATGAAAATAAGGATATTCATTACATTATATATAAAATGGAATGATATACACCTCAAAGAAGACTGTAGGTGCATAACCAAAATAGGATTCTCAAAGAAGGAAAATTGAAAAAAAACTATTTTAACGATTTGGTAACATTTGAAAGTTAAACCCCATGAAAGAAGGGTCATATAATGGATATGTGAAGACCAATAAATTTACATATAATATAAATAGAATAAAATCATGGGTAGTACACACACCACAAAAAATGTAATAGTGTTGATCATAACATGAATCTCACATAAATTAATAGTGAGATGAAATTACCCTTACCTTGTTTCTTGTCTCTCTCCATACTCATACAATATTCCTATATAACAAATATTACATTATTATAAATATTTTATAGAATCATATTATTATATCTATTACCATATATGGTTTGATTATAACCTTATATTACCCTCTTGTTAACGATCGTATATTAAAGTTTCACTTCAGGTAATATTTACTTTGTTTTTCACATGTGTCTTAATTTATTATATGTTTCGTCCTTATACATATATCATGATTCCAGAATGTATATCATGATATAAATATCTGTTATACATATATTATAATAATATTATAATAATATATGTCATATAGAAGTGTGAAATTGAATACATCGTTCATGAAGACGGTAAGTGGTGCGTACGCATTAACGTTGTTTTCGTATTTATTATCGTATTGAATGAAAGTAGGAAAATAAAATATGTATATATATATGTATATATACATATGATTATTAAATTATAATTAATATATAATATATATCATATAATTTCATTAAACCCATCATTAATACATTCTATGTGGTGTGTGAACGAATCACATCGCTTTGAGGGGGCGGTAGTCCACACATCCTCAAACGAGATTATCATATTAACACCAAAAGGAAGGTAAAATGAGGTGTGTTAAAAAAGGAAAAAATAATCTTAATGAAATAATAAATATAATGTATTACACATATAAATATATTTTCCATCATAATGGCCACCATGATTGGTGGTGAAGGAGAAATGAACAATCATCATTTCGTGATGTAGTAGTTTGATGTACACAGAAACTGAATGTTCAACATCCATTAGATGGAGGGGTGTGTAAGTGTATGTCAGACCATTTTCATAAAACAATACTAGTATATGGAGGATACTAGTGTTTTTACACAATAAGTGAATCAATAGAGTAGAGTGGGTGGATAAGGAAAATAAAATAAAGGAGCGTGAAAGAAGAAGTTACCTCTAAATCAGGTAACTACTTTTGGTTTGGGAGAAAAGGGTTCCTTGAGAGGGTTTCTTCCCAAAGGAATGCATCAAAGTAGAATGGAGGATTATTGGAAAGATACATGGGAAGAGTGTGGATGGACTTAAAAGGTTTGAGATGTATGAACCTGGATCATCATTTCATGTATGAATCCTGATTTAGTGTTGTTTTGGGGAGAATTGAAGGAAATACAATATTCAGAGTACACAATGTGTATTACCTTATACATGTCGTGTACCCAATTATCATGTATGTGTTAACCGCGTGTTAGTCGAGTACATGTTCATGTGGCAACCTGGCAGACCCGACTAAGTTGGGGGCTGGTTAAAGCTACTACACATCGTATAGTTTTAGAGAACACGTAGTGTAGTTTTATTTTTATTTGACATATTGGAGTGGGCCGCGTCTCATATTTGGAAATATCTTCTTATGGTCATGATTCGTACAAGAGTTCGATGGACCAGACGATGAACATTGAACCCCTCCTGATTCATCATCTGAGCTTCGATTGAGAAACCATTAGGCGCGTTGGAATCCCACAGGTGAGTTATCAAAACCCTTAGAGCCTTTCGTCCTGATGCATCCTCTCTTGTGAGTTATTCAAGGTTGGTAATTTGTCACTTTTTTGTAGATATACACCATTTTTGGCTGATTCAGGGCATGACGATCAAGTATATCAATCATACGACATCAAGGCAGGTGGTTTTATGCCTTTTGTTGTTTTTCATGGATTATATATTCTAAAAGTTCCACATACCCGAGTTTGGGGTATTTCTTGTTTTTTAATTAATCCCTTTTCATTACCTACTATGGGTTTTTTGACTGATAAAGGGTTATTTATTATGAATAAGGTTAGATACCTTGTTTATGGGACACCACATGGGTGTGATTTCCTGGATTGACTGTTTATGGAAATTTGGTTAGGATGACTGCAAGGATTCCCTTGTTTTTCATGCCTTGTTTAGTTAGGATGGAGTTGTTCATTTTATGAAATGCATGTAATATGCATTGTGACTATTTGAACCAGGGGTTAGACCATGAGAGTTTCCCAGGTGGTTGTTTATAATTAATTTAAGTAATGTTTGAATAAGGGGGATTGGACTGTGAGAACTTCCCAAAGGGGTCATTTATGTATGTTTTACTAGAATATTTGACCTATGGGTATTGAACAAGAGATATGCCTAGACATTCATTAATAGTTAATTAAATGAATTTTTTACCCAAGGGTTTAGACTGTGAGAACATTCTCAGGTTTTCATTTATAATTAATTTATCATATGTTTGACTGAAGGGGTTAAACCGTGAGAGATTCCCATGTGGTCATTGATATTTGCTTAAAGGAATTGTTGACTCAGGGTTTTAGACCTTGATAGACTTCCCTGATGGATGTTTATAATTTTTTGAGAGCAAAATAGACCAAAGGGGTAAGACTATGAGATATATCCCATAGGGCTATTATTAAATGAATTGTTTTTATGTTAGACTAGTGGAATTAGATTGTGAAAACATTCACAATGGGTCATTATTGAATAATTGAATGATTGTGAAGCATCTTCCAAGCCAAATCCCAAGCTTGGATTTGGTCTTATGTGTTTTTTTAGATGGTGTTATAAGATATCTTTTTCGGTTACTTTACATCGGGGGATATAGAGCATAGGATAGATCCCAGGGTTACATGATTCAACAGATGAATAAAGAATGTTAAATGAATGTAATTGAAATGGTAGGATTTTTTACTTTTGAGTTATTCATAGTTTATTGCACCACTTTTACATATTACTGGTTATATATATTCATAGACAGTTAGGCATAGATATTTTCATGGTTGCCTACTGGGATTCTCCTCACACCATGTTTGCATCATGCTTTTGGACCCAAACAGTTTATATGATTGTAGGTATAGAAAAGGGCATGTGTCCTTCTTCATCAGGTACTTGAATGTTGTTGGATATGGAGAGCATTGGACTAAGATAAGGCTTGTGATGCTGCTGGAGTTTAATTTTTTCTTTTTTACTTTGGTTTCTATATTTCATTATAGTATTGTGACTTGTTTGGATGTTTTCTTAGATACATATTCCATGAATATTATATATATTGTAGCATCTGATGGATTTACTTTTAGTCCTCCACTATTTATTTCTGTTTGGTATTATTTCTTCCACCATTGTTCACTATTTAGATTATGTTGTCTATACTCTGCTAATGAGGGAATAGTTTCCCCAATATCACACTCTTCCCCTCACTTCAAGTCAATAGCCTCTACCATTTGTGGAAATTCACTTGAGTTTATGTGACCAACCGGGTTCAGGCCACCTTTGGGCGACACCTAGATCCGGGACGTTACAATGTGGTATCAATAGAGTTTTCTTTTCTGCTTTTCCTTACTATTTGGAGAAAATAGACTAGTATAGGAAGGAATAGGTAGTTGGTAATAAGATGTGCTCAGGAGTAGCTAACTCATGTATAGGGAAAATCAATGTTACCTCAAATATTTTAATTTTTCTAGTTTTTCAATTGTTACAGTTGATTTGAATTCACATTTGGGGGATTCACTTGTTTTGTGTTGTTATGATTGATACCATTATTGTTCTATATCTATATCAACCCAATGAGATGAGGGTATGCTATCTCATTCATCATTTAGGCACCCTCTAGAGATCACATGTCATGTATTCTTGTCATCCCATCTAGGATGCATTACTAATTGCATGTTGTGGTGATAGATATTGTGCTAGTTATGCATGTTGTTGTGATAGACTCTGTGATAAAAATACCTTCTATTTTTATGGGTTATTGGTAAATGTAATGTTTCATTTGGATGGACACCGTGTTTTGGTTCATAAGGTGTTATGTGCCTTCTTTGATTGGAATTTGGTGGATCATGTTTGAACATTAATTGAATTTGGTTAAGATATGATATGAATAATGATGTTAAACTTTGATTTGTAGGGAGTATGGGCTCTCAAATATCGGAACATGGAATACCTGGGCCATTTTAAGATTTCGGGGGTTCTAGAGAATTTTCATAAGCTTACTATCCGGAAAAACTAGAAAACACATCGTGTGATGTTATAAACACACACCATGTGTTATTATGTTCTGGATGAAATAAAATTTCATAAGTACACGCCCTATACCATATGTACGCATCACATAGTTTTTGACCGTGTGGCTGACTATGTGTGGAGAGACACTAGATTGGTAAACTTTTGGTAGAACATTCCATGTATTGGGGGTACACATCGTGCTGTAGTCGACCCTGTATCTGGACATGTGACTAAAGACATGGGTGTATAGAACTTTTTAGTACACACTGTGTTTAGGGTGAACACACCGTGTGTATGGGGTGTTTCACATCCAGGTTAGAAGAGGAACATGCCCATGTCAAACTTAAGGGAATACGACATGTAGTGTTTCTTCATCTCATGTGACCATCTTTTGGAATACTTGAATGCTTCCTTTCACCTGTTCCGTACATTCACATATAAGTTGTAGTTCTATTAATCTAGTACATAGGTGTTTTATTGACCTTACAGAGTCATGAAACCAATATGTCCTCCAATTTTACGACATGTACATGGAAATGATCAGACCTCGGAAATGGTAGATCAAGGACTAACAGTAGATCCTCGCATCATGCCCATCTTGGCACAAACTGTTATATCGGACGTAGGTGGTGATGCATAGTTCCGTGAAGTATTTAGGAGGATGATGCAGACTTTTCAGGGAGCACCACATCCTTCCTCGATTATGGGAGAGATGAAACGGGTGTTCCAACAATAACATCCTCCCACTTTTTCAAGGGATGGAGGGCCTTAGGCAGAAAAGTCATGGTTGGAGGCCATGCTTTCTATCTTTGAGCATCTAGAGACTTCTCCTTAGAGGAGGTTGAAGATCACGACTTACATGCTATGTGATTATGCCAAGAGATGGTGGGGTGATAGCTCACTAGAAGGATGTCACTGGGATATGGCTTGGGAAGTGTTTCAGAGGACCTTTTATGATTACTTCTACCCCGAGACAATGATGGCCGACCAATCCTGGGAGTTCATGAATTTGGAGCAGGGTGCTCTTTTAGTGATGTATTATTCTTATCACTTTACAGAGCTTCATCACTTCGTACATATTTTGGGAGGTGACGAGTTATCATTGGATAGACGATTTGAGGATGGTCTTAGGTACGAAATATGATCATAGGTGAATGTTTTCAGGTTGATTTTCGCAACTACTATGGTAAACAATGCGCTAATTACCATGTGAAATATGAGGGAGTTTGGAGTTGTGATCCGGGATGGTTCAACATCCAGGGTAGGTACTCCTTCAACCTATAGTAGGAAGCGTTGCAGGGAGCTTCCGTGTGATGATTCTTCAGTTAGCTGAGTTGTATGCTAACAGTGCAGAAATAGTGGGAACACGAGACTGCAGTGCCCAAGAGACCTAGTTGAGTTCCGATCTTGTGGAAAGATGGGTCCCCTTCATCATTTTTACAGGATTTTCTCACCAGTAGCTAGTGATAGGGGATCTGTTATGAATCCATGTACAAGAGAAGGGCCACCGATTTTTCATTAGTTAAGGAATTGGAGTTCAACATGCTGTTTAGTCCGAGGAGGTGGTCATGGATGTGTAATCCATACAATGGGTTTTCACCGATAGTAGGGTGGGTCATCTTAGGGTAGACATTTTGGGCCACAAGGCCACAGTATAATTTAGACTTTTGTGATAGAAGAGACCCAACAAGAGCTGGATCCCATACCTTATACGGTTAGAGGTACGATTCAGTTACCTCAGTTTTAGCTTATTCCCTTTTTTAATATGGGTTATTCCCATAGTTTTATATTTTTTTTCCATTGTGGACAGATTTGGGCTCTGTATCTTCACTTCTGATGATGTTATGATGTTAGAAAATCCATTGGGGATTAGGATGAATAGTGTACGTCTGGTTTAGGAGATCCCTCTTGAGGTTGGTTTGTGTCACTTATTTTGGGACCTCTATGTTTTTAGATGATAGGTTCAATGTCATTCTTGGAATGGACTGGTTGGTCTCCTTTCATGCCTTTGTTGACTTCTATCTCCATAGGGTGAGTTTCACATCAACAAAGGGTATATCATTTCTACGCAAGGGATAATTGGATGTTGAGGCAAGAAAATCCAGATATGAGCATCATGGGTTGGGAGGAATTACAGCCTAGATTGATTGCTTATATCTGGATGACAAGGGGACTTCACAGATGGACTTTCTTCCAGTGGTGGATCATTTCAGAGATGTATTTCCAGGCGATTTTTCATAGTTACCTTTGGAGAAAGAGGTTGACTTATCACTTTAGTTTGTTCCAGGACTGGCACTGGTGGCCATTACTCCAAATAGTATGGCTGCACAAGAGTTACAGGAGCTTAAGAAGCAATTAGAGGAGTTGCAGGCAAAGGGTTTCATCTGACCAAGTACTTCTCCTTGGGGTTCACCTGTCCTTTTGGGAAGAGTATGGATGGAACCCTTAGACTTTGTGTGATTTATTAGAAGCGGAATAAGTTGATGGTCAAAAACCGATATCCTTTACTAGGGATTGATGATCTATTTGATTTGATTCGAAGAGATTGAGTGTTCCCAATGATTGACTTGATATCCCATTATCACCAGTTGCACGTTAGACCATCATATATACCTTTTACATCCTTTTGGAGTAGGTATGGTTTATAAAAGTTTTTAGTTAAGTCATTTGGTATCGTGAATGCACCAGAAGTATTCATGGAACTTATGAACCGAGTGTTTCATCATTACTTGGATTCTTTTGTGGTAGTCTTTGTGGATGATATCTTAGTGTACTCTCACACTCGACATGACCATTCCATCCATCTTGAGATCGTATTGAGTATACTGAGAGAGCATCAGTTATATGATAAACTCTCAAAGTTCAACTTTTGGATGGACCATATTCAATTTTTGGGTCATGTCATTATAGAGATAGGAGTATCAGTAGACCCAGAGAAGGAGAGATAGGTACTTTCCTAAGAGCATCCAAAGAATGTCTTTGATGTACGGTGTTTTCTGGTAATGGATGGTTACTATAGATTTTTTATTCAAGAATTTTGATGATTAGCAGTGCCACTGAAGGGCTTGACTGAGAATGGAGAAAAGTACTTATGGAATGATTCAGATGATTCAGCCTTTCAGGAGCTAAAGGGAAGATTGAATTCGGTACCGATAGTGATTTTTATGGAACTGAGAAAGAGTTGCACCATTTACTATGACACATCTGGTATTGGGCTAAGATTAGTTATTATGAATAGGTAAGGAGTTGTTGTATATAGATCTCATCATTTGAGGCCACATGAGAGGAATTACCCAATGCATGATCTTGAGTTGGCTATAGTTGTCCATGCATTTCACTGTTCAAGACATTATCTTTTGAGAGAGCATATTTTGGTATAAACTAACCACAGAATCTACAAGTATATCTTTACTCTACATGATCTAAATTTGAGATAGATAAGGTGGGTTGAGTACCTTTAGTATTTTGACATTGAGCTTGCCTACACGCCTAGAAAAGGAAACCAAGTGTCTAATATGTTGAGAAGAAGAGCTCAAATATAGGCAGTTCAGGAGGCTAGTTGTGAGTGGAAACTTATGGATATGTTATCTAATATGAATTTTAAGGTTCACAAAGAAGAGGGGATGACATTTCGTTCTTTTATATTTGTTATATCTACTCTACTGGATTGAGTTCGAATGAGGCAACTATCAAATTTTGAAGGCCTAGTCCTATGGAAGAATGTGTTAGGAGAGGACCCTACTCCTAGGTGGACTGTAGGTGAGGATCAGGTTTTACATTTTCATGGGCATATATGGGTGTCAGTAGACATACGTGAAGAGCTGTTGCGAGATTTTCATGCCTCCATATGGACAGTTTATCATGGTCTCACCATGATGTATTGAGATCTACATCATTAGTATTCATGTCCATGATTGAAAAGGGATTTAGTTGGTTTTTATGAGATGTTCCACCTATCTAGATGTGAATGTTGAGTATCCGCAACCAACTAGACTATTACAACAGTTACCCATTCCCAAGTGGAAGTGGAATGATGTCGCGATGGATTTTGTGATGGGTTTACCAAGGTCACATTGAGGAAATGATCTTGTATGGGTTGTTATCGACAGGATCACGAAGGTTGCACATTTCCTACCGATCTTAGAAGCCTTCAGTGTTTATGAACATGGAATGTTGTACATCCATGATATACTATGTTTTCATGTAGTTCTACACTCTATCATTATAGACAGGGATTCCTGGTTAACTTCTTGTGTCTAGAAGGGACTACAAAAGTCTTTGGTTACAATGTTACTTTTGAGTACATATTACCATCCCCAGATAGATGGGAAGTCCGAGCACATGATTCAAATTTTGGAGGACATACTTTGAGCATGCATCCATGATTTTTGGGGGTCTTCAGAAAGACACATACCCCTGGTAAAGTTTTCCCTCAATAGAGTTTTCAGGAAATGATTCAGATTGAACATTATGATGGTTTGTATGGTAGGCCATGCCAATCACCTCTATGTTGGTTGGAGGAAGGAGATGCAGCTATGTTGGGATATCATCTTGTCTAGGAGACCACTGATAAGGTGGTGTTGATTTGGAAGAGGGTGGTTATAGAAAAATCATTCCATAAATCTTATGCTAATCGATGGAGATAAACTCTATAGTTTGAGGCCGGAGATTGGTTTTTCCAATGTGTCACACCATGGTTAGGACACAGAAGGTTTATGAGATAGGGGAGGCTTTAATTGAGATATGTCAGACCATTTAAGGTTTTGGGGAGAGTCGGGATGGTTGTCTATTAGTTGCATTTACCTCATAGGTAATGAGATATGCACGACGTCATTCATGTATCTCAGTTATGACATTACTTTTCAGTCCCGTCCAATGTGTTTTCAACCCGAGGAGGTTGAGTTGGAGGTGGATGCATCCTTCGAGGAGCACCCTATTTGGATTGTGGATCGTAGAGAAAAGGTTCTCTATGGCCGGTCTATTCCTCTGGTATAGGTGTTATGGAAACATAGGAGAGTGAAGGAAGAGACTTAGTAGAGGGAGAATGATGTATGATAGAAGTGGTCAGAGTTGTTCATAGATTCCTCTTCACCAACTTTGGAAGGGAAACTCGGGGATGAATTTCTTCAAGGGGGAATGTTTGTAAGATATCAGATCATCATTTCAGGTATTGATATTGATTTAGGGTTGATTTTGAGGAAAAGGGAAGGGATGGTAATCTTATGAGTACACACCATGTATTACCTTGTACACGCCATATACCCAATTGTCACGTACAGCCGCGTGCTGACTGTGTGGCGGCTGAGTACATGGCCTTGTGTTGACCTGGTAGACCTGCCTAAGTCAGGGTCCAGTTAAGGCTACTACATGGCATGTAGTTTTAAAGAAAATGACATGTAGTTTTCTTTTGATTTGATATATCGGATCGGGGATGCATCTCATTTTCAGAAATATCTTCTTCTGGCCTGGGTTCATATAGGAGTGTGACATAACGATCGACGAACTCTGATCCCCTCCCTATTCTTCGTTTGAGCTCTGATTGAGACATCGTCTGGTGCGTTGGAATCCCACCAGTGAGTTCTTAAAATCTATAGAGCCTTTCTTCGCGATTAATTCTCTATTCTGAGTTATTCAAGGTTGGGTTTTTTTCACTTTTTTTAGATCTACACCATTTTAGACCGTGAGAGATGCTCGGGTGGTCGTTTATAATTAATTTAAGGAATGTTTGACCAAGGGGAATTGGACTATTAGAGCTTCCCAAAGGGGTTATTTATGCATGTTTTACTGTAATTTTAGACCTAGGGGTATTGAACGTGAGATCTGCCCTGGCATTCCTTCATAGTTGATTAAATGAATGTCTGACCCAAGGCTTTAGACCATGAGATCTTATCCCAGTGGCATTTTATAATTAATTGATGTTATGTTGGACCAAAGTGGATAGACCGTGAGAGATTCCCATTTGGTCTTTTATATTTTATTAAATGAATCACTGAACCAGGGTTTTAGACCCTAAGAGCTTTCCTAGGTGGTTTTTATAATTTTTTGATAGCATAATAGACCAAAGGGGTTAGACCTTGAGAGCATTCCAGGAGGTTCTCTATTAAAATAATCGTTGTTATGATAGACCAGGGGAATTGGACTGTGAGAACTTTCCCAAAGGGTCGTTATTGATAACTGAATGATTGTGATGCGTCTACCAAAAAAATCAAAATCTTGGTGTCGATCTTACTTGTTTTGTTTAGATGGTCTTATGATATGTCTATTATGGTTACATTACACGGGGGGGGGGGGGTACAGAATATGGGCTAGATCCTAGGGTTACATGATACAAAATATGAATAATGAATGTTAAATGAATGTAATTGAAATGGTAGGTTTGTTTACTTTTGAGTACTTCCTAGTTTATTTCTTCACATTTTCATGTTAACTGTTATATATATATATATATTCACTGACTGTTAGGCATAGATCATTTGGTGGCTACCTACTGGGATTCGTCTCACACCCAGTTTGGGTTATGTGTTTGGATCCAAACAGATTATATGATTGCAGATATAGATAAGGGTAAGAACTCTTTTTTCATGAAGTACTTTATTATTGTTGGAGATAGAAAGTATGAGACCAAGATGAGGCTTGAGATGCTTCTGGAGTTTACTTGTTTCTTTTTAATTTGGTTTCTGTATTGGTTTCCAGCATTATGGCTTGTTCAGATGTTTACTTAGATACATATTCCCTGAATCAAATATATATATATATATATATATATATATATATTATGGATTCTATTATATTTACTTTCAGTCTTATACTGTTTATTTCTATTTGGTATTATTTCTTCCACAATATTTAATATTTAGATTACATTGTGTATACTCTTCCAATGAGGGAATAGTTTCCCCAATATCACACATTGGCCCTCACTAATTGTCGGAAGCCTCTGAAATTTAGTGAAATGTGCTTGAGTTCATGTGTCCAACTGAGTCCAGGGAACCATTCGATGGAACCTAGATCTGGGATGTTACATGAGAGGTGTGAGGAAAGGGTAGAGGTGGTGGCTTTTTATAGGGAAGGAAAAGGACTCGCATGGATTTTTTAGGAACAAATTTAGTGTGCATGTGGTCTTACCTAACAAAAGTCTTAAAAAACCAACCATAAAAAATAATGGATGGTGTGTGGAAAACATATGGATAGAATATTTGTTTTAGAAAAGTTTCTAGTTCATTTGGGCCCTTAATTTTACGGTTTAGTTCCTAATTAAGCTTAATTTGGACTTAATCATTGTGATTAAGTTTAATCACTTTTACTAATCATTTAACCAATATTTAACACGGTATCATTTATCTAAATATTAGACTGAATAAAATGGTGTATGATAGATTTTTAAAATTCAAATCATAGAAGAAAAAAATAAATATTAATGTTAATCTCACAGACGAGATGAAATAACGGGGTTTTAAAGTAGGAAAAAGTTCAAAAGATTATTAAGATTTCATATTCAGTTTTATAATGTAATTGATTCTAATGAATTTAATTGAATTATTATATTTAATATTTATGTTATATGACCTTAAAACTATTTAAAAATATTATTAATCATTAATAATTTGTTAGAAAAAAGGCAGTTTTATCTACAAACTAGTATTTTTAACTATTCATCAAAAAATGAAGTATGTCACAAAAAAAGAAAAAAAACACTCTAAGATAATTTTGAAGTTCTGAATTCAAAAATGAAATTTATTTTATCAAATTAAATTTATAAAGGTTTCTAAAATTATATTCATTTTTATACGTAGTTTATTTGAGAAAATGATGTTTTTAAAGATAAAAAGTCTTTACAAAAAAATCATATGTTTTATTTATATAAAAAATAATAAAAAATATTTGAAAAGTACTTATTACTATTCATATTATCTTATTTAAATAATTATCTAATTTAAATAATTAAAACAATAAAAATATATATTTCATAAAAACCCAGCATTTTGTGTATCATATACCAACTCAGTGTTGCATGCATCATATGCCAAGTCGGTGTTGTGTGCAATGAATGACGAGATGGTTTCTTGGGAATGTAATATTTGACATAGTTCATTGAAATATATAAATGAAAATTTAAATTTATTCGATAAAATAGGTCCATAAAAACATAGGGTTTTACATTCTACCCCCATAAAATGAATTTCTCCCTCGAAATTCGTCACTCAGGTAAACACAGGTGATGATACTTATACATCATTAAATAATCATGTTCCCACATACTTCCTTTAATTGGAGATTTATTCAAAAAAATTAACTAGGTGATTGGTCTTTTTTCGTACAACTTTGTCTGACCAGTCCATAATTTCAACAGGTTTTTCCTCATAAGAAAGATCCTGCTCCAGTGGTATGACCTATATGTTCAGTACATGTGAAGGTTCAGGTACGTAATTCCTCAAAAGCGATACGTGGAACACATCATGGACTTGAGATAGAATTAGAGGAAGTACCGAGAGGTATGATACTTTCCCAATACGATCAATAACTTCAAAGGGGCCAATATACCTAGGGATTAATTTCCCCTTCTTCATAAATCTAATAACTTTTTTCGAGGGTGAGTTTCATAAAAACAAATTTTCGCCAAATTAGAAATCTAGATCACACTGATGGTTATCATCATTACTTTTCTACTGGCTATGATTTTCCTTGATATGCTTCTCAATGTTTCAAACCTTCTCTACCATTTCTTCAATGATATCAGACCCTAATTACTTTCATTATCTAACCTCATCCCAGTATATCAGAGCTCTACATTTCTTCCCATAAATGAATTCATAAGGTTTCATCTAAATTCTTGAGTGAAATATATTGTTGTGAGAAAACTTAACTAGAGGAAGGTGTTGATCCTAACCACCTTTGAAATCATAATAATAGGATATCAACATATACTTTAGGGTTTGAATACTTATTTAAGAATGAACATATGTTTGAGGATGATAAGCTGTGCTGAAACTCAATTATGTATCCTGCGATTTTTGAATAATTTACCAAAACATCGAGGTAAACCTCAGATCCTGATCTAATACAATAGAATGTGGTACTCCTTGCAACCTTACCACTTAATGTATATTCTGTAAATACGATCAAGAGAGAAATATTATCTGATAGTAATGAAGTGTGCTGACTTAGTAAGGCGATTAACTACCACCCATATATTATTAAACCCTTTAGAGGTCTTGAGTAGTCCACCAATAAAATCCATAGTGATGTTCTCCCATTTCCATTCTGGTATGGGTAATGAATGCAACATACCTTTATAATTTTTTCTTTCATCCTTAACTTGCTGGAATACCCAACACCAATATATCCCTCTTCATGCCATCCCACCATAAGTATTCCTTCAAGTCCCTATACATTTTGTACATCCATGGTGAATAGAAAATGAAGAACTATGAGATTCCTGTAACAACTCCTTCTTCAAATTTTTCATTGAGGGAACACATAAACGGTTCTTGAACTTATCATTCCTTAATGATCAATGTTAAACTTAGGAACATTTCAATCCTACTTTTGTAGGTCTACATATTCTTTATACACCTCCTTAATCTTCAATAGAATGGAGTGTTGAACATTCATTTGAGAAAGATAAGATTTTCCCCCTTCCTTTAGGATTTCTAGATCCATCCTATGAAAATCCAGAAATATTGAATCTTTTGTAGTCCTCATCATGGATAAGAAAGCACGATCCTTCTGACTCAAATCATTGGTTGCCTTGTTCTCTTTCCCAGGGTTGCAATGTATGGAGTAGTAATAATCCTCTATAAACTATAACCATATTCTCTGGCTCATGTTCAACTCCTAATGTGTGAATATATATTTTAGACTTTTATGATCATTATATCTATCACACTCTTCACTATAAATATAATGCCTCTATATATTTAATTAAAATATTAACGCTGCTAACTCCAAATCAAGAGTTGGGTAATTTTGCTCAAGAATTTTCAACTATCATGAGTCAAAGGCTATAAACCTGTTATTTTTAATAAAAACACAACTCAATCCCTTCTGGATACATTGCTATAGATTACAAACCCTTGTTCACTACATGGTAATGTATGAACAAGTTCACTGACCAACCTTCTCTTCAGTTCTTTGAAATTTTCCTGACATTCATGTATCCATATGAACTTAACACCGTTCTGAGTTAACTTGGTCAGAGGAATATATAGTCACGATAAATTCTCCAAAAAATGTTGATAATATCCATTTAAACCATGAAATATACAGATATCAGTCAATGTTGTTGGTCTAGGACAGCATTCAATATCCTCTATATTTGAAGTATCTACTACTATATAATCTAATGAGATTATGTAACCTAAAAATGAAACCCTTTTAATCAAAAATTCATACTTTGAAAATTTTTAATATAACTTATTCTTCTTTAGGATATTCAGTATAATTCTCAAGTGATCGTCATGCTCTTCCTTGCTCTTTGAATAGATAATAATATATTCTAAAAATAATACCACAAACATATATAAGTAAACTCTAAAAACACTATTCATTAAATCCATAAATATATCATGGGCATTAGTAAGACCAAAAGGCATAACTAGATATTCACAGTGAGCATACCTTGTACAGAATGTCGTCTTGGATATATGTTTTTTCTAGACCCTCAATTGATGATATCCATAATGAAGTTAAATCTTGGAAAAGTATGGAGATCCATGCATTTGATCAAACATGTCATCATTATAGGGAAAAGGATACTTATTCCTGATTGTGATTTTGTTCAATGCCCTATAATCAATGCAGAGTCACATTGACCCATCTTTCTTCTTAAACAAATGAACCGGTACACCCCAATGTGACACACACTGCCAAATGAATCCCTTATCAAGGTTTTCTTGGAGTTTCTTCTTCAATTCATGCAACTCAATCAGGTTCGTTCAGTAAGTAGTCTTTGATATTGGTGTGGAACCAGGAACAAGTTCTATTAATAACTCAACTTCACGTTTTAGTGGAAGACTATGAAACTCTTCTAGAAAGACATCCACATAATCCCAAAAAACTGAAATATCATTGTGGTCAATCTTCGCCCAACCTTTTGAGATAAATGACCTTTTTGAATTAGATTTAAGACCCATTCACTAAATGTAATCTCTAAACGAGGTTCTGAATTATCATCACATTGATGGTTGATCATATGAGGGTTTGAAATATCAAATATAACATCACTTTCATGACAGTTGATATGGGATTTATGCCAAGAAATCCAATCCATGCCTAAGATGACATCAAATTCGACCAAAGGAAGAATGAAATGATTTACAGGAAGCACATTACAACAAACTTCAATAAAAGATGAATCAAATACATGAGTTAGAATCATCATACCATTTTGGGTTTTCACTACTAATTCCATGTATAATTATTTTGGAGTAATCTTAACACCTTTAAAAAATTATTTAGATATGAAAGAGTGTGTAGATCCAGAATAAAATATGACATTAGTAGTTCTAAAGTGGATTGTACGTGTACATTTATTCATGTCATTATCACAACCCTCATCAGATATAGCTATTGCATAAGATTTCCCCTTATCCATAAGCTTAAATGGTTGCTAACGTCGATCATAATAACCAACCCTTAGGTTTGGGAAATGGTTAGCATAATTACTATTCTCCATACACTTGAATCACTAAATCGAGGAAGGTGCACTATGTGGGGATTTTTATCTTTTAGAATTTTGAGAAAACTTCTTCTTATCACATCAACAATAAATTTATCGACAACCTTCCCTTACACAATTAAAACATTTATTATCCCCCTTAAGGTAATTTCTTCCATGCTTATAGCTGCAATTTACGAATTAATAAAATTTCATTATTATTCTTCATGGTTTTTAGAGTTTCCTTTGACCTTTATATTACTCATCTTATTAACAGCATGAGATTGGTACATGACTCCATCCCCCATTTCAACCTTGATTAAAAAACACACAATATCTTCATAACTACTAATGTATCTTATAGACAACACCCATATGAGACATGGATTTAATCCACCAATGAACCTATTAACTTTACTTTTGGTTTGGATGATAATTCCCAAAGCATACCTCACATGTCTCATTAAATTATCCTCATAGGTACAAATAGACTCTCCATCCATTTGCTTCAACTCAAGGAACTCATTCTCCATCTTGGTATGAAGAATTTTAGGAATGTACTTATTGAAAAATAAACTCTTGAACTCATCCCAAACCATGGATTCAATCTCATCATGTTTCCTTGTATTCATGATTAGAATCCAGCACTAATCTGCTTCACCTTCTACCAGATAAACAACCCGAATGACTTTATCATGATTCGAAAACTGATGAATGAAGAATATATTTTTAGTGGTACTAATCCATTGTTTAGTAAAAAGTTGATCATAGGAAAATCTGAAAGAAGGTGGATGTTGACTCATGAAATACTGAGTAGAATGTTGTTCCCTCAATTTCTCATTTTTAAGCCCACCATGATTCATAGTTTGAGAAATTTTCATGAGCATAGAAACAATATTTTTCTTTCCAGCTCCCATAGCATTTGGTTTCTTAGGGGGAAAATCATTTCATTTTATCTTTAAATCACCATTAATGCGGTTCCTTCAAGATTCATTCATTGACTAAAACCAAAAGCATAGATTAATAAATAGTTATCATAATGAGGAGCCACATAATCATGAAAAATCACTTATAGGATTCTTAATTATTGAAACCATCCTTAAACTATGAAAAGTTAGTTTTTACTGGGTTATTCGTTGTAAACATAGGTTAAAATCATTAATAATGGTCTGTGAAGGGTTTGTGAACTCCCAAACCATGTCCCCCGAGAATGTCAACCTAGGTGTGCAGCAAGACCTATAGTTGTGTATCATATTACCTTGAGTAAATCCCAGAATATTTTGTCTGTGTTATTACCCTAAGATATATCTGTGCCAAATCCCCATCCAATTGTAGTATCCAGAAAGGGATGTATTTTTAAGAAACCACTCACCCTATCATTCAACAAAATTACAGGACATTTTCCTATAATTTTTCATTATACATAGACTTATCCATAGACATTTTCCTTAGGGTTCTTAAAAAGGTTTTATCATCTCAATTTCCAAATGTTAACTATAAATTTTATCTGATACCAACTATAAAGACCCTCTATTTTCAAACATTAACATCTCATTGAAAATGAGGAATACATAAACATTATACAAATAGACACCCAAAGACTCACTACCACAAAAACAGTTTTTCGCAGTGCCCCCCCTTTATCAGCGCTAACGAAAAAGCGCTGATAAAGGGTGCCTTTATCAGCGCTTTTTTTAGCCCGGATAAAGGGACCCCCCTTTATCAGCGCTTTTGTTAGCGCTTATAAAGGGCCCCCCTTTATCAGCGCTTGTTTAGTAGCGCTGATAAAGGGGGGCCTTTATCAGCGCTTTTTTTAAAAGCGCTGATAAAGGGTCGGCTTCAAAAAAAAATTAAAAATATATTAATATATTAATATATAAATATAGTTATATTGTTATATAAATATAATATATAATTTTCAAATATATTTTAGATAAGTATAAATGTACATTTACACTTATTATACTTAATATATATATATAAGATATTTAGTGAAAATGGCTTCTTAAAAAATTAAAAAAATATTTTTAATTAATAATTTGATAATCATTATGGAGTAATAGTCATTTAATAACAATTTGAGGACTAAAAAAATTAAAAAAGTTAAAAAAAGATCCAAAATATGTTGAAAACGCAACTCAAACTTCAAACGTCCATAACTTTTGATTTGGGTGTCCGTTTGAACTCTACCACATATCAAATCGAAGCCTGCAACAAGCTCTATGTCGCTGTGACCTGGGAGGACCTCGGTCAAGCGTTTTTCAAGGCCAAAAGAGGCCCAGAAGGCCTCCAAAACTGAGTTTTTTGTCGGGGTACCCAAATGTTTTAACATTTTGTGGATTTTCGGCCTCGTTTAAGGGGGTATTATTGGCTTTTTTTGGTGGGGACTGAATTTATTCCAAGTTATTACATTCATATTGATATTATGTATTTGAAATTTTATCCTTTTTGATAATTCACTGCTATTTATAATCAAATATATAACTATATGTACAATTTTTTTATATATTCATACCTAAAAATTTAATTATAAATATAAATAATAAAAATATATTTACATATAAAATATATTAGCTTTATCTAAATAATAACTAACATCCATTTTATTTAAAATAAAAATATATGAATATTTATATACCTATATATTAATCTAACTATATATATATATATTAATCTAACTATATATATATATAAATCTAACTATATATATATATTAATCTAATAACTATATATATATTAATATAACTACATATATATATATTAGTATTACTATAAGTATATATATTAATATCACTATATATATATTAATATAACTATATATATATATTCATATAACTATATATATGTTAATATAACTATATATATATATATTAATATAAATATATATTACTATACGAGTAAATATAACTAAATATATATATATATATATAGATATATATTAATATCACTATATATATATATTAATATTACTATATATATATATATATTAATATAACTATATATATATATATATATTATAATATAACTATATATATATATATTATAATATAACTTTATATATATATATTATAATCTAATAACTATATATATATTAATATAAATATATATTACTATACGAATAAATATAACTATATATATATATATAGATATCATGAATTGGAAGACAAATCAAAAGAGAGTTGTGGTAAAGGCTTAGGCGGGCAGGGGGGAGGTTTCGAGTTCAAATCCTATGGGAGGCAGGGGCGCGCGCGCATGGGGGAATATAGCAGCAAGCGCTGTTAAAGGGTGAAGGGGGTATGTGGGGTGCTGTACAGGGGCAGAAAAGCACTATAAAATGGGGGGGGGGGGGCTCAAGCGCTATAAAATCCCACCCGATTCGCAGTATTTTTTAATTTTTTTTTTAATTTTATAATTTTTTTTTAAATTTTTTAAATTTTTTTTAACTTTTATCAGCGTTTTTTTAAAAGCGCTGATAAAATGGTCCTTTATCAGTGCTAAAACGAAAGCGCTGATAAAGGAAGCGCTGATATAGGACCCCCCCTTTATCTACGTTGGCTTTATCAGCACTTTTTCTAGCGCTGATAAAGGCCATTTTTAGCGCTGATAAAGGCCGTGTTTGTAGTAGTGACTATAGTCAGTATTTTTCCTTTGGAAACATGGAAACATAAAACTAGTACATATGGGAGCCACAACATCTCCCACTAGGTTCTTCTTGACTATCACCCTTCATAGAAATATTAAACATAGTACATATCTTCACAAATTGGGGAAGGAAACATAAAAATGGGTGATCGCAAATGCTCAGTAAGGGTAAATAAGGGAGACATGTAAGCATTAACATGAGTATAAGGGTATGATAATGAATGTAGAATATCATACCCAACATATCAATGATTATATACAGGAATCATGGAATAAACCTTGGCTGTTCATATGACATGAATACAAAGTATGTAAAAGATATAAGCCATTAAAGAATAACATAGGATAAAGACATGGAATTTTGGCAACACATAATTATATACTAATTTCCATTATATCCAAGGAATCACTACCAAGACCATCTTAGTGGACTAATTCATTTTCTATACCAGGTAACCCCTATTCCATCCCTGTATTATTGAACCAGGTGACCCTCATTCCATCCCTATATTACTGATCTGAGTAACCCTCATTCTAGCCCTATATTTCTATACTATGTAACCCTCATTCCAGCCCTATATATATCATGAGATATAAATAATTATCCAATGCATTGAATGGATATATAGGTCGCACCCATCACATAATGAAATCCTACATACATGTCCCACAATATCATAATCATACCATAACCATTAAATGAAATGTGTATCATAAACCTGTAAACATATAATAACATATTTAAAGAGTTTGGTTTCATAATCATTTCATCATAAACATAACCCATGAAAATAAGCGGGTTTCAAAAGAATATAACCCATGAAGAAGAAATGGGATTCATAAACATCATGCCATCAAAATAGAATCCATTCCAAGAAAGAATATGAATGGAAACATAGAATAATTTAAACATAAAGGCATGAGAAACATAAATGGATGTCATATTATATGGGAAAAAATTATTAAATATATTCTAAAACATATCATGAGTAAAATATCATTTCTTCTTTGAAAAATTATTTTTATTACATAAAACCTTTTGAAAAACTTTTTCTTTGAAAATATATTTGAAAACCTATAAAGGAAGCTTTTAAAACTATAAAAAAAATTAAATCCATTTTTCTTTGATAATTTTCATTAAGTATATTTTGAAACATTTTTTAAAACATGTTGTTTGAATACAATAGATTTTTGACCAAAGAGAGATGTGGTCAGATTTTACTAAAAACATTATCTCAAGTACCAAAGAGTGGAATAATTGTACTAAAAAATGTGGATATATTGAATAAATAGAGGATAAGGAAAATCATAAATATTCTTAAATTATGAATCATAATATTTCATCAATGGAAGCATAAATATAAACAATATCAAAAAAATGGGGGGATTGTCTCAATAAACCCTTATAACTTGGTGACTTGGGATCATACTCTCCCTTTAAGAAAAGGAAATTAAATGAATATTAAGATAACATGAAAATAATTATATTCATGATTTTAAATTTAATTATATACACCTTGAAGAATATTTTTGGTGCATGACCAAAATATGAGTCTAAAAGAAGGAAAATTGGGACAAAATTGTTTTATCAATTTGGTAAATTTTGAACGTTAAACCCCGTGAAGGAAGGATAATAGAATTTATATGTCAACAAAAATAAATATAGGTATAAGATAAATATAAATATATAATGGGTAGTACATAAACCACATAAAAGTAAAGAGTGGTGATCTTAATAGGAATCTAACAGAAATTAAAAGTGAGATGAAATTCCCCTTACCGTATGTCTTGAATGTCACCATACTCGTACAAGATTGTTGTATAATAAATATAATTTTATTATAAATATTTAACAGAACCATTATATTATATATATTACAATATATGGTACGATTGTAACCTTATATTACCCACTTTTTAATGATCCTATATTAATGTTTCACTTCGGGTAATATTCTCTTTGTTCATCACATGCGTCTTAATTTGTTATATCATTGGTCATTATACTTATATCATGATTCTAGAATATATATCATGATATAAATATAGGGTATATGAAATATATTAATATTATAATAATTTTTAGCATATATTTGAATGAAATGGAATACACCATTCATGGTGACGGTAAGCCGTACGTATACATGAACGTTCTTTCTGTTTTTATTGCCGTATTGAAAGAAAGTATGTGAATGACATATGTATATATACATATGTATATATATATATATCATTATTATAGTATAATTAATATATAATATAAATAATATTATTTCTTTAAACCCATCCTTAATACAATCTATGTGGTGTGTGAACGAATCACATGGCTTTGAGGGGCCGGTAGTCCACACTTCCTCAAACGAGATTAGCGTATTAACACCAAATGGAAGGTAAAAAGAGGTGTGTCTAAAAAGGAATACAGAAGATTAAATACATAATAAATATAATATATTAAATATATAAATATATTTTCCTTCATAATGTCCACCATGATTTGTGGTAAAGGATTAATGAACAATCATCTTTTTGTGAGGTAGTAGTTCACCGTACACAGAAACAGTATGATAAACATCCATTAGATGGAGGTGTGTGTATGTGTTGGTAAAAACCTTTGCATAAAAATATCATAGTACATAGAAGATACTGGTTTTTTCACACAATAATGGAATAAATATATTTTAGGGGGGGGGAGAAAACAAATAACGTAACGAAGCTTGAAAGAAGACGTTGCCTCTAAATCGAGTAACTCCTTTTGGTTTGTGACAAAAGGATTCGTTCAGAGGGTTTCTAAATAAAGGGAGGCTTAAAATTAGAAGGTAGGATTTTTTGGAGGTTACTTTGGTAGATCTTGGATGAACATAAATGGTTTAAGAAGTGTGAGTAATGGGAATAGGTGGTGGCTTTTTATAGGGAAGGAAAAGGAATCACATGGATTGTTTAGAAACAAATTAGGTATGCACATGGTCTTACATAAAACAAGTCTTACCAAACTAACCAAACTAATTAATGGAAGGTGTGTGAATGAAATATGGATATCCTATGGGTTCTATAAAAGTTTCTAGTTCATTTGGGCCTTTTATTGGAAGGTTTAGACCCAAATTAAGCTTAATTTGGCCATAACTACTGTGATTAATTTTATCACTTTTACTAATCATTTTGGTCAAAAATTAAAATGGTATTATTAGAATCTAAATATTAGACTAAATAAAATGGTGTATGTTTGATTTTTGAAATTCAAATCACAAAATCAGAAAAATTATGATTAGTGCTGATCCTACAGACAGGATGAAATATCAGGGTTTTAAAGTAGGAAAATTTTTAAATGATTGCTAAGATTTTATATTAAGTATCAAAGTGGAATTGATTCTAATGAATTTAATTGTATTATTATATGTAATATTTATCTAACATGACTGAAAAAATAATTCATAATATCATTTATCATTAATAATTAATTAGACAAAATGGTATTTTTTAACTAAAAAACAATATTCTTCACTATTCATCAAAAAATGAAGTTTGTCATAAAAATCCAAAAAATTCACAGTAAGATAAATTTGAAAATATGAATTCAAAAATGATGTTTTTTTCATCAAATTAAATTTTTAAATGCATCTAAAATTACCTTCATTTTTAGATGTAGTTCATTCCTGAAAATGATGTTTTAAAACATAAAAACAACATTACCAAAAATCATATGTTTTATTTTTATAATACAATAATAAAAAATATTAAAAAATTAGTTATTAATTATCATATTAAAATGTTTAAAAATTAGGTTATATTTATCTTATTTAAATAATTAAAATAGTAAAAAGTTATATTTTGTAAAAACATATTGTTGCGTGTATTGTACGCCAACTCCATGTTGTGTACATCGTACGCCAAGTCAGTGTTGCGTGTAACCTATGCCAATTTTTTCCTCGTGAAATTAATCTTCGAATTAGTGTGTGGAAATATATAAATGAAAATATAAATTTATTTGAAAAAATAGGTCCATAAAAACTCAGTGTGTTACAACTAGGTTTTTTTAAATGTTAACAAAATCATGGTTAATGAGGTAGGTGATATCAGAGATTTATCCCCTAGTCGGGATAATTTATATAAATGTAATTTTAGTCTATGTAATATTTCCATTCACTGGTGCATAATATCCCTTAGTTATGAAGTTTTTTTTGGATTTATATTTATTCCATTGACCTTCCATGGATTCCATCAGTTATTATGAGACCATACATACAACCACTGATTTTTTTCCAATGCATTGAAATTGAATGTTTTTATTTTATTATTCTTGTGAAATTATTATGAGACCTTTGAAATGGTTAAAATCACGTGATCTCAGTTTTGATTTGGTTTTGGATTGAAATTATGGAGAACTACATTTTAATGTGTGTATTTTTTGGATGGTAGGTGTTAAAAAATGTGATTTAAAAAGGGGTCTTGTTGAAATGAATCTAAAATATTTATTTTACATGTGTGGGTGGTTTCCCTTAGTTAAAATACCTTTATGAATATTTTAAAATAATTGATGGAAAGGAAGACATGGGTATGATTTTGGATGTTCAAAAACAAATTAAATGCATTTGTGATATCCTTATTTTTTAATTTATTTTTTGGAATGGTGTTTTGGTATGTAAAAAGAGCTCTAAATTGAGATCCATGTTTAGACATTATGATATTGTTGGGAAATTGGTAAATGATTATGTTTCAAAATGTTATTTTTCTACTTTATTTATTTATTAAGGAAATGATATTAAACCTCAGTATTTGAAAAATAATGTAATTGTTGAGATACTATACTGAAACAATGGAAAAAATTAGTATAATATATATATTATGTTTCAAACTATGTCTTTAGAAATTGATAGTTTAATTTATAGTCTATTTTCAAGAATTATTCCCCAATAAATGATCATATACCATATGTAATGTCCTTTTGGACTAATGCTCCTTATCCTTTGGGTGGTTATAGACTAACAATCTAGGAACCATTGATGGTTATGAATTGTTAGATGATTAACTAATACTCTGGGGAAATTTGTTTTTATGGATGATTAGATGTTAGACATGGTGTTTTGGACCCTTTTGGGTATAATGCATAGTTTAGATGTTGGGCCCATCATCATAGTATTGTTAGTACTTAGTATGGAATGAATATATGTGATTGATGTGTCTAGGTACCATGTAAAATGTCACTACTGGAAACAGTTATTTACATGAAGTGTACATAACCAGATGAATATGTATCAGATGATCAGTGTTAACCAAAGCTGGACTGGTTTTCTTAGATACCAATATGGAACACGATGGGATATAGTTTATTTTATAAATGTTGTTTTAAAGGATTTATTTATCCTGGAATTTTTATCCCATTTTATATTTATATATACACTTTTTTGGGTAGTATATTTTTCTAGACACTGCTGGTTATGGCCTAGTGATTTTCACTCACGCCATTTTTAGACCACCATTGTACAAGCATACCCAATAATCTATCTCATGTTTATGTCCATCATAGGATGGGATGGGTACTATGTTGATTTTTTCATGATTGGGAAGGATGTAATAGATAGTATTATGATACTAGATAAGATTTAGCTCAATGTCTCCATAAGTCCTAGTGTAGTTATCTCAGGGTTTTTTATTATATATATTTGGTCGACCAAGGTGGAGATGATTGTTATATGTGTGACATGTTTATTCAATCTATTACTACATTAAATTGTTTTTCCTATCAAATTTATATTTTTCTACATCCATTTATAGTTTATTTTGAGATGTTCTAATTATTTATTCATATATACTCTGATTCTTGTTATCATTAAATGATAATTGGTTATTTTATTCATTATTTTTTACTCTGATCATGGGGTATAGTCTCGCCATGGTAATAACCTATACCCATGATACAATTCAAAATCCCATAGGGTGTAGTGAGGTATTCCCGAGGTCTTGTGGTGAATTTTATAGGGAACCATTACAATATATCCCTGACATAGATGTTACATAATGATTGCATGCATAATTATGTGAAAACAATAATTTAAAATGTCAAAAAAGTGGGATATGTTCATTAATCATAAATAATTGTATTCATGATAAATCAAAATGAAAATTATTCCTTATAGTTCCATTTAAATGAAAACATAACCACTTATCCTCTTTATCAAAATTGGGTTGACAACATATCATGTAAAAGAATTTTCAAATTTCACTTTTCTTCTAAGAATATTTCGAATCATATTTTGTAATAAAATATTTTTATGAAAATTTCACATTCCATTTTATGTTAGACACAATATCTTTTGAATTATCATAATAAATATACTACTAAAAATAATTTTAAATGTTTGCACAATATGGGGGGAGGAGTGTTATGCTAATGTCAATCTAAGGTATCTGATATAGATTGTGGGGTCACGGAGGGACAACCGGCAAGGGTCATTTCCGAAGGGGAAAAGAGTTTCCATATGGGGAAGAATACAATATATGTTTCATGAGTAATTAAATGAATTTATAGGGTAGGATTATCCCGGGGAATAATATGTGAGTCCCAAAATAATATCATGAGTAATATTTCATTGGGCGCTGATGGAAGTTAAAAGGGAAGGGGAAATTGAATGTAGTTAGGAATATTATTCTATTGGAGTGACCTACTAGATTGGGTAGAAGATTAGCCTTCCAGAGTGTCATTTTTATTCTCTCCATCAATCATATCCACCTCTTATTATAAATCTAGATATGTATCCCAGGAATATAACTAGTTTGAATCAATGCTGAATCACAGTGTCTGACCTCCTCCATCACCCACCCCTATCATAACAAACCATAATGAAGTGAATTAAATCTCATATATCAAAAGACCACTATAAACAAAATATTACCATGTAAAAATTAAAATAGGATAATTGGAAATGTCTCTAGGATCACTATGAGATAACTGAGTTCTGTACGTATTCAATTTTCCACAATGGGAAGATTCCCCAAACGGAGGAACAAACAGTTCTTAGACTCAGGGGTGGGATAAAATTCTATCCTACATGTTTGGAACTATCTAAGATACCAATGAAATAAAAGTCTTAATTTGAACCGGTGGATCTCTTTAATTGGATAAATAATCATAATGAGTAGTTAGAATTTCATTCTCAGTAAAAAAATCTCTAGGATTTTAGAGTTCTATGTGAGGGACATGTCACACAAATTTCCTTCCAGCCAGTTTTTTCAAAATAGAATGATGTTTTATTGTACTTATCTACTAGAATACCATCACAAACAATATTTAATATATTATTTTTGGACTCTAATGCTAATAAATACAATTTAATCATTTTTGGATTTCTAGTTTGCAGCGAATGTATGATAGTTCCATTCATGATGTGAATGGGATGGGTTAATATCATGTAGGAATACAGGTTTCTCAAGATCAAAGGGGCCACTAGTTGTGTAGAATGGATTCAATCCACACATACATGGGTGATTAATTAAAAACGAATGTGTATTTTTGGTGTGGATATGCAATAGAAAACATTGACATTGTGTATACAATGTAAAATATTCTGGTAGGGGATGACCATATGATGATGTAGTTTCTTTAAAAGACCACTCCATGAAATTATGTGACGTCTCAAGAAAGTTATATGGTGTTTATAATTACTATTTTAAAATATATAAATCTATCCCATGATGGGTGTAGAATCTGGGAGACCGATTGGGGTGTTTGTGTCAAAAAGGTGGTTGGATATTTATTTTAAGACACAACCTACCAAAATGAAATAATGAGACTACTTAGAACTACATAAATATCATATCATATATTAATCAACTTCATTTGGAGCAGTTTACCATAAAATATCCACAAAGTGTAGAATATTTATTCAATATTAATGTAATGAAATATGAGTCTTTTCCAAGGTTCATTGTTGACTCACGAGACAAAAGGTTACTACCAAATTAAATATTACTATAACATGTGAAATTCAACAATTTAATGAAATCCTTATCTTGCATAAGGGAATGAGTGTGGATGGTCATTGATATGATTTAGCTACAATGTTGTGTGCATGTGAAAACATTTTTGGTGTTATGAATGAATGTGCAGGAAATATACATGCTGAAGGACCAAAAAAGCATCAACCTAAGTCAAGGGTGGTGGTTTTTTTCTAATACACAAAATACATTGAGTATAAATACCCAAATAAAAATCTCTATAATCCTATCATATCAGAGCTATTTTCTTGAAATTTAAATGTGTCCCAGACCTAGCTCCCCTAAATACAATGACAATGATATTATAGTAATTTTTTGAATGGGATGTGAAGATGAATTGGATCATAGTGATAGATTCTGTGTATAGGGGAATCACATTAAATCTAGATTGTAGGATAAGTAGTCAAGATAGACCAATATGAATATAGGGAACTGCATAAAACTAAACTTGGACACAAATTTCATCATAATGGATGTTGTATAACATCCTCTAAATGGGGTAAAACGGTTAGTTCAGATGAATTTACATTTGTCTAAAAATGTAAGTGTGAATTTTTAACCATTCATGTGATAATATGGGGGTTCTATTAAATAGAGGTGGGTGTTTTGAGAGAGTTGGTTATGTAATTATCCTATTTGATCAGCCTTGATATTTTTCGGTTTTACCCTTGAGTTCTTGATTCGTTCTATATAACTTCTAGTCATCTTCATTTTATAATGCAATGTTAGTTTCCATCCACGTATAATTATTATATTTTATATTCCACCATATGGTGACCCATTCAACATGATTGTTCTTATAAATTGTTCAAACCTACTGAAAATAATTCTATTGGGAGCTGATAAGGTATTAAAACACCAAAAATATGCATAATGATGAAGGGGACCCTGTTGGAAAATGTGGAGGTCAACACAATTCCCCTAATGATGAATAAAGACTAGAAAATATTTTATAATAATTAGTAATTTCACTGTTATGTAGAATTTGGATTCTATAATTAACTTATATTGTGAGTACATCATTGAGAGGTGTAGTATTAGTTGAATTAAATGCATCCCATGAAGGTGGAAAAGTTGACCGAGGTTCCTTCAGAGGAGTTTGGAAAAATATAGGTACCATGGAGAAATATGATCTTGGATTCTCATTCAACAGTAATTGTACAAATAAGAATTAAAATAAATTATATTCATGAATATTCCATGATGGTATCTGAGCTATCGGTAAGTGAGTATGTTTTTGTGAAAATAATCCAAGAAAATTACCATCAGAAGTCGATTTTCAGTGATGAAGAATATTTTTGAGGAACATCTAGAGGGGAAATATGAAACAATGGTACAAGGTAATAATGATTTCTTGGAGGAATGCATTATTGGTGATGTATAAGGTTAGTTTCATATAATTAGTCAATTATAGAAAAATGACTTAAATATGTTGGTTATTGATAATACTGGCACACATTTGGATGGATATGGAGACTGTAGTCTGAATGAGGGGCATTCAATATAGACATTAGACGCTCCTAAATTTCATGTGTATGTTTCATCAATTATGATTGGAATCATTAATTTTTATACAAATACACATTATTTTTCATAAATAAGTATTTTTATCGAGATTTAGTACACAACTCTGATAAATACCTCTAATTAAACTCTAGTAAAAATTAAAACGAATATATAGATTCAATAAAGTCAGGATTCTATTTCTTATTCTATCACTCATCCCTCTTACTGACGGATATATTAAGATAAAACCATGGATCCTATTTATACTAGACTGTAGTGAAAAAAATATGAGTGGGGGTATCTAGTGATATGGAAGCACCACTCAGGGTGTTTCGTACAATGATGATGCTAATACAAGATGTTGAGTGACCCTCTATCATGATATCAATAATGGGACAAATGGGGTTTTCATCCATTTAAAAATTTGAATCTTCAATTATTATTCCTCATATATCCACAATTCGTACAACCACCACCATATCTAGGGCCTTTTTGGAGTCTCCAGTTTGGATTGTACACTAGAAATGACATGAATCCTAGAATCTTCAAAGATTTATATGGATATGTCACAAAATATCTGAAAAACACTATCATCAATGATATGGGGTACTACAAAAACATTTATGTCCTGCGATCTTTCTACTAATGAAAATTTTATGATTTTTAAAATATGATTCTCAGATAAGAAAATCTATTTTCTATTTTCTAGTTTAAACTAAGGATGATTGGAGAAACACATTATCTATAAGTAATAATAGTGTGAAGGGCTAATCATTTTGTAATTGATGATTTTATTCTTAACCCATTCAATAAAGAATAATATTATATAGGGAGGGAGGATGATAATGGGAGTAGAATAATATTTTCGTCATAGGGAGAGGAACTAGTTGTGTCTAAGGATATCCTTCTACTAATCCCAAAACGTCCTCTATGATGAACACCATTGAAATTTAATTCCAATATTCCTTGGGATGCACTACACATTTTTTGGGTTAAAGATACACAGTTTTTTTCCATCAAGAAAAAATCATCAATATTTGACATTTTTCAGATCTTATACATCATTCCATGTTTGAACATTCCTTTTTTATCACATGATTGTTCTCTTAGTTTAAGTGAAATTTGTGGCAAAGAGTTAGTGGATATGGATGATAGTTATTTAATTGTGTATTATTTTGAATTTTACTCATTTGGATAATCTTTCAATAGTGGTAATGATTGTTTTTCAAAAATATTCTAATATAGGAATTTTGTATAAATGAGAGAACATCTATGTTGTGTCCCAACTACAATGTTTTTAGAAAATTGATACATTTTCAAATGTATTTTGAAGACATGCCTCTCTTATGGGATTCAAGTCACGATAAAGAGGGTGTATCTATAGAATTTCATCCATGTATTACACTAATTTTTAAAAATAATAAAATAAAAATGAATAGTGATGTATTACACATGAATTAATTTCTATGTCTTGAGACTCTAAATATTTTTAGATCAATTAATGGATAGACATAAATTTTCATTGAATGGGACACTAGTGTTCAATATTAATGGATTTTCAGAGATGAATTATCATACATAAAAAATATATATTTTTATCCCCATAAATGGAAATACTAAAATACCTAATCACCATGATATAATATGATTAGTTTCAAGAATACATTAATGTTTTCCTCCGTATGTATCAAAATGATTCTTGGGGAAACTAATGATTCTAAGGTGGGTGAGGGATAGAGTATGGTATTAGAGGGATCAAATTCCTATTAGAAAGAGGTAGATATTTTCATGAATCCATACTTACCTCCCTAGATACCCCTCTTCTTCCATTAAAGAACAAAGAGTGATAATAACTCCAAGTCCCACCTCTAATATTCCCGTGGTTGGTGACTATAACCAATGCTTATGAATCTATAATATGGAAGGAATTACCTGAATAATGATAATGGAAATGGAGATAGGATTTCAACCAAATAGAAGCTCTATAACCGAAAATAAAATAAATGAAACCGAAACCATCCCAAAATTCAGTTGAAAATTAAAAAAATATGATCTGTCTTGGAATAAATACTCTAATAAACATCCTAAAGCAAAAAAACAACAATATCCCCAAAGTTCAACATTGTAATTTCCATCACAGTCCATGTTTTCCTCCTATAAAACTTAAAAATAATAATCTAATATTCATTGGGTGAGAAGAAAATATACACTCCATAGGATCATACCCAATCTCTCTCTTTCACATGTTAATAGATATACAAATAAACCTACAAAAAACAACAGAACCAATAATAATTAAGAAGGTAAACTAAGCAATCCCATCCTCACTACGACACAAGAACCAAATAATGCATCAAGTTATAATAACATAATATGAAAAACATCAATAAAACGGTATCCTACATAACATTACCACTGATTTTATGCTTGCACATCCCAACATCAAACATCATGGTGCTCCATTATCTTCTTTATAACCCTGATAAAAGACATATTGGAATCCACATCATTCCATGAACCATGTATGCAATAGACCATCACATATAATCATTCCAAAATTCACCTAAACCATTACATCTCATCTCACCTTAATTAAGAAAGTTTCATTACATCGAATCTCTACCACATTCATAAAAAGGGAGTAGGGTATTGTGAACATGAAGGGAATCGACCTCATTTCTTCATCTAACCATGCATGACCCCCACTATAAAACCACCTTATAATCTCATCAAACATCGCCACTACTGCACAATTGAAATCTAGTTATCACAATAGGTGGGTAACAGACTCGCGTAGATGAGAGTTAGTGGAATAGGGGGTAGCAAGACAAACATCCTCACAGCTTGGATATTGTAAAATACACCCCAAAAATATTTGGTTGTTCGCACATGGTTCTTGATGTTGGTGGGGAGAATACATAAATTACAATTTACGTACAATTTATATATGACATTCCATATCACATAACAAAACTACATTCTAATAATAAGAGTATCATCCCAACTTAATACATAAAAAAAATTCCTCACAACCTATTCCACTTTCACCACCACCTATATATTCAAAATGTTACAAAATCAAGATACAAAAATATCCATACCCCACATTTATTATAAAGTAAATATAATTTCTAAATATTTCAATTACCAACTAGATTCATTTATTCAACCCATAAATTTTATATTAAACAATAAAAACTTTAACCAAATTTCCCATTTTAATTTAGGATTTCATTTACCCATTCCATACCAAATTTTTACAATTTCATAAAAAAAAATCATAGAAAATCCTACTTAAAGGAAACATAAAAAAACACAAAATAACATACCCGTCTAATTATAATAATCCCCCATATTTAGACTATTTCATATAACAAAAATGACCTCATCACAAGAACCATATATCATCTTAACCTCCACAAAACAACCACTTACCATTACAACCAGAGCATTAAAAACTAATCCAAAAATCCACACTACAAAACCACCTTTCCTATCATCAAAATCTATTCAAAAAAGGCCTTTCATTACACTTACTTCATTATTTTCAAGGAAAGTCTCACAAAAAACTTTATATTCCATTATCAACAAATTTATTAGATGGATATACATTCATAGACAATTTAATTCAAGGTGATATAATATAATCAATCAATATGGGTTCTAATAAAATATCATCTATGACACATCCACACATGACCTTGATTCTTAATAATGGAATCAAGAATGTATAAGGAAAATAACATAAAAATGGTGGAAAATTGTGTTTTCTTTCCCATCCACTTATTCAATATTAATCCAATTTATTATCATCATTATCTTATTGAATAATACCTCCCAAAATGAAAATAAAACCATGATCCCTATGAATGTATGAATTGAATAAAGGTGATGGACCCCCATGCTTGAAAAAAGCTAATTGAATTGTTTTGAAAGGTCAGAACAAGATTTTGATGGCCTCTAAGAACCACAATTAAATGGATTACATTGGTCACCCTAGAAAACAACATAGCACATCATTCCCTTACCAAAACATTCCAAAACCAATGATTTAAATGATAAGTAAATCCTATATGGAGAGTAGGTATAATAATATGGAATATTAAACAAGTTAATCCAGATAGAATAACTACAAATTGATACACCAAGGACAGTGCCGAAAGCCAACAAGAAGAGAGTGAATGGCCTCCTAAAATATCATAGTATTTTCCCCATTAAAAATTGAAAATAAAAATGAATGATAGGGTTTAAGGATTATTTTTATTTCATAGAATTCTAGAAAACATAAGACTAAGATAAAACCTCCTATCCACATCACAGAAGTGCTAAAAAGTGAATGGCTCTAACAAAGGTGAACAATACAAGTTTAAATGAGGATGCTTAAAGTCATGTCCTAGAAGAATAGGATTTTCCATTTAATAGATCAAAAAATATGGGAAAATACTATAGTATAGGATGAAACCACCACACCGAAAATCCCTAAAAAACAAGAAGGATTCCACACTAAATCTGACTTGAAATCAAACGAATCAAAAAATTCCTCCTCTGAAAATACATTCCAGAGGTAGGTGACCACGTTGTAGCCATTTCGATAATGATAGAACCAAAAAACCATATCCTATCATATTAAATGATGAATCCATACTCCCTAAATTATTGTGACACTCTTTATAGTAAAACATTGGCCCCAATTATAATGAATCATTATTAGATGAATTTTATATAAATAACTCCTATGTTTTCCTTCATATTCCCATAGAACTTCCCCTACAAAATCCACCAAAATAATTCTCAAATTTTAATAGGTTGGATGATATGGAACGTTACATTAGATACCTAGGAGACAATTATCTTTCTTGAGAATCAAAAAAAAACATGGAATTGAATAGTAATGGTCTGATCAACCATCCTTTGACAAACCTCTTGGGAATATTGTCACACCCCAAAACAACCACTAACTGAACACACCATGTCAATCCAAAAATGTGGACAAAAACACTCCACGTAACTATATCATTGCATCATTTTACACTAGTATTAAGACTATAATTTTATCACACAACCATCTAACCAATTTTCCATATTCCACATGGACCAAGAAAAAAACATCCACAACCATCACAAAACATGGTTCCTAGTGCGCAAATCAATAGATCTTTCTTCCACATCAAAATATTACCCACGTTGGGTAGAACTAACTCTCCATTATGGTTTAATAAATTTCATACAATGTGCCTTGATTATTAAATGGTTTATATCTCTTAAGATTCTTTATTTTTTTAACACATATCTCATTAAGGAAACAATGAATATTTCTTTAACTAGAATGATCCAAAAATCACATCACCAAGGAATAAAATCCAAGGAAATACTCAAAAAATATATGGGTTTTGGGAACACTTTTGTGTCTCATGCTCACAAGTACTCTTCCCAAAGCCAACATACCTCCATAGCATACAAACAAGTGGAATGATTCATCTATGAAAAACTTTATCCCAATGATACCATATCTATATTGGCAAATCAATGATTTTCAGGTCTTCATCAATATCTAGCTCTCCCAAATCAATGAAATTCGAATCATCATGATGTTACTAATGGAGATAAAAGATGTGGGTGGAATCATGGATTTGGTCCATCTTTGGAGGATTCACGAACTAGAATTCAACCACCCTAAAACGTTCCAACACTTTGAATAGTCTGATGATCTAGGGGAAATCTTTCTCCCTCTATCAAACCTCCACCGACCATGATGAGGAGAATCCTCTACGAACACATGTTGAAAAATATCGAACTCCAATGGCCTCCTCCTATTATTATCACATATCATATACAAGTCTTGTGCATCCTTCAACCTCTAATAAACCACTTCATCCATTTTTGTGGTTCTCTACAAAACATTAAAATATTGAACAGATGACTAACATACCTCACCCTGTTATAATAGAGAACTACATGGAATCTCGTAAAAGACCTAAAATGGGGCCATGATGATGAATAACATGTAGATTTGTTATTAGAAAACATAACATAGTGAAAAATATTATCCCAATATCTTATATAGAAAACTATTCATACCCAAAATATATCCTTCATTGTGTGGATTGTACGATATTTCTTTCCATCCATCTGAGTCTATAAAGTATTTCTAAGGTGTTTATGAGTGAAACAATGAATGATAAAATCCCCTCCATACTCAAAAGGCAATACAAGAATCCTAATACAAGGAAATAGACCTCGAAATTCCATGTATTCACAATTTATTAATCCACATATATGCTTCCCAAGATGCCCATGATTCCTAAATCCTTGATCACTATAAAAGGAAGTGACTTCATTATCTAATACAAAAATTTGGAGATATCAATAAATCCACTATGTGGTTGGGGTAATAATATGTTAAGTAAGTCAAGATACCATCTCACTTATACTGTGGAACATCTAAGGGCTACAACAAACCACCTGATGGATGGATTTCAGCCTTTACTTGAGGGAAAAATCAGAATTGATCTCAAAAATTTTTCACAACTTATTTCATCCTAGTACAATAAAAATGCATATACAATAAAAGGTTCATATAGGATACTCCTAAGTAAACCACTAATGGTGATTTTTGAAACTCATAATGTAATCTCTCACGCACATGAACTAGAATAAACAACATCCCTGGAAACATCATCTTGTTTTGATAATCCACTGACCACCCCTCTAGAGAATCTCTATAGAAAAAATTGTCACACATCACCTACACCTAAGAGTGTTACCACTAAGGCTCTTCCACATGTTTCATTATATATTTTCATTTAAAACATGAAACCTCTAGTATCTACCACTATTGTATCTATGTGTCAAGAATCTGAATCCTCTATTATCATCAATGAATCCTCGTCTACTTGAACAACATCTTTCATTGACTTCACGATCATCACATTAGAAATTAAATTCCAATTTTTTGAGGTATATGAGATATAAATGTCATAATCTTGTAGAAACTCCATTGTAATTTATGTAGAGATCTAAATCATTTTGAAAAAAGAAATACCATATTAAGATGAATTTGGTGGAGAATACAGAAGTGTTTTTTGATGAGATAATGTATCTATAGCATAACCTCAATCTCAAATAATTATATATTTAGATCATGGGATGTATATTTACCCTCAATGGGGTGTAAAATACTAGAACAAAAAGATTTCACTATCTTATGTTTCATCAATATTCATAACAATCATAGTTAGGATGCATCATGAAATTACATAGACATCACCCCTTCTTCTAGAAACCGATGAAATGAAGAGAAAATCAATTTTCCCTTCATGTAGTTAAACACTTCCATATAATAATTAAATTATAAAAAATATTACTTCTAAGTTAGAGATATCAATGGGGCTATAATCCATGAGAAATTGAATATGAATATATAATAACAACCCATGAGACCGAATAATCTTCACACCTGAGCCACATTATTTTATGCTTCTAAAGAAACAACTACTTCAATATTAGTTGGCTCTGTGAACACAAACTACTAGGACACCACACACCTATGAAACTGAACCTGTCATGTCTAATATATACACATGGAAAATATCCCATAGATATGGTTGTGTGGTAGGATCTATAAGACAACATAGAGATGATCGACATGATTTTCCTATAACTTCAAGTAGATCCAGATATCATCAATGAACATGACTAAAAACGGGTCTATGAACACATAGATCATGGAATTCATGATCCTCATGAACACATATGGTTCTTTTGTGACACCAAATGATATGACCATTAACATGGAGTTCCCACACTTAAAACTAAAGTCAATCTTCATGCTATCACCTCTCTTCACCCTCAACTGGTGATATCTATACAGAAAATAAATCATAGAAAACTAACTAGATACTTGATTTTTTTAAAAAGATAACCAAACCTTGGATAATGGTAATGATTCTTGACTATCTATAGGTTCAATCTCTGATATTACTTTCACAACCTTAGACTACCATGTTCCTTCTTGACGAATAACCATGGATCACCCTTTGATGGAATACTTGGCTATATGAAACCATTATATATCAAATAATGTACCTGAATACTCAACTCCAAAAAATCATAAGGTTTCATCTGATATTTATCCATCAAAATTATAGATTTAATTGGATGTAGATATATCTCAAACCTAGTATCATGTGATAGGGGAAGTGTCACAACCTCATAAAAAACCACTAAAATCTCTCTAGAAATCCTTGAAGCCTCCTCTAACTCATCATATACTAATTAAACTAGAAACCATTGCATTATAGAAATATGGGGCTTTACAAATCTATATTCCATTTGAAAACACTATTATACAAAGAAAAGAAAATGTTGACTATCCACATCTGAGAACAAGTAATTCCTTTCAAAGCATCCAATATTAGCATACATGGAATATAACTAATCATTTATAATGATTATATAAAATGGATATACCTATATAAAGGAAGGACCTCCAATTAGATGATGTTTCCCTGTGACACCCTGAAAAACTAATTTAGGAATCTTGTATTTGTTAGTGTGTATTCCACGTGACAGCAATCCTGTAAGGTAATCTAATATATGTACACTTTATATTATATTTACTATTGAAACTATATTCTATATATTTAAATGCATGAATAACCAAGTTAGATTATAATTCATGCGACACTGAGTTAGAGTGCATAATACAAAACAACATTCTTCCACTATGGCTTACATTACACATAAAAGCCACATTCTTCGATGGCTTACACTATATGCAATACAGAGTCCTACTGAGAAGCAATATGTAATTGAAACATTATTATTTAATATGATAAGATATAAACTAATCATTATTAATAGTATTATGTAAATTATTAAAATATACATTTTATGTAACTAAATAATTGGTTTTAAATAAATTATAAATTAATATAAGAACTAATTGAATATTAAAAGGATATTTTTTTTATAGAAAACAATTTTGATGCTCACAAAGATGTTTTACCCTAATTGGTTAAATTAATTACAATTAGTGAGTGATATTAATTTAATAAATATGTTACATATTCAATAAATTATATTTTATATTCATCAAATATATTAGATAAACATAAGATAATAATAAACCTAATTGTTTTCTTAAAAACCTGTATTTTTATAAAGGCAATTTTTCCGCCTTTTAATGGAAAATCCATTTTTAATTTTAATTTTGACAGTCTTATAAATTTTATTTGATAAAATAAAATTTATTTTGAAATTAATAATTTAATATTTATCTTAGTATGAATTTTTTGTATTTTCCAAGAAACTTCATTTTTTAGTGAATAGTGAAAAATATATATGTTTTAGTTAAAACTGCCTTTTTGTTTAAATAATTATAAATGTTAAATTATAACATAAATTTGTTTTAATGTAAAATTAGATCAATTATAAATATATTAATAAAATTTATTTTATTATAATCAATACCTTTATAAATTGAATATAAAAACATAACAATCTTTTGAACATTTTTCTACTAAACCAGTTAATTTGTCTGTCTACGAGATTAACATTAATCCTAATTATTTATATTATGTGTTTTAAAATTTTAAAATACCACATAAACCATTGAAATAATGATAATATATATATTTTAATTATAACAACTTTATTTTTGGAAAAAATTGTTAGTGAAGGTGATTAAAATTAATTACAGTGATTAAAGTGTAATTAGGCTTAAAATGGAAAAAAACTATATGTTTGAGGGCCCAAATGACTTATCCACTTGTACAACACCCATTGTATGGACATAAGACTTCCCATAAAATTCCATTACTTTGTTTTGGTGGGTTTTTATGGATTCTTTAGTTAATAACATGTGTACACCTAACATCTTTTCAAGAATACAGTGTGAGTCCTTTTCCTTCCCTATTAAATGACACCACCTCTACGAATTACTCACACATATAAAACCTATTAATTTCAGACCATATATGCCCAAACATCCTCTCAAAATCCATTCCATTTACCTATAACCTCCCTTTAGGTAGAATAATTTCATGGGATTCCTTTTTGTTTAACAAAAAGAAGTTACCCGATTAAATGGTAATGTCTTTTCTCAATCTCTCTAGTTTCATTTCCATTCTCCTACACCTAAAATCTCCACATTAGATTATTGTGTAATGATATAATATCCTAAATATAAAATTAAATTTTAATGCTTATATTTTGACCTAATATTACACACACAACCATCTAATGGGTAACAAACATAATGTTTCTGTATACGGTGAACTATTGTCTCACGAAACATTGATTGTTCAATTCTTCTTTACTGCCTATAATGGTGGCCATTATGATGTAAAATATGTTTATATATATTATATATTATATTTATTGTGTCTTCATACTTTTTTAATCCTTTTATGACACCTAACTTTAATACTTTATATTTTTTGTTAACATGATTACATCCTTTGAGGAACTGTGGACTACCGCCCCCTCAAAGTGTTGTGATTCGTTCACAATAAACATGGAACGTATAAAGGATGTTTTTAATTAAAAATATGAGATGTAAAAAAACATATATATGATATTGATGACATAATTATATTTCTGGAAATATAATATATATATATATATATATATATATATCTTCTCCTTTATTACCCTTTCACAATCATTAAAAGAGATAACGTTGTTCCTGGACATATAGACTACTTCCTCTTCGACATGATGTGATTCTTTTAACATAAAATAATTCATTATATAAGTACATATGATTAAATAATATGGTATTTATTATATAATTACCATTATGTAATGATATGGTGTTACTTACATTCTTTCCATAACGACCATTGAAAAATGGCAACGTCACTATTGCGTACGTATGACCTACTGCCTCCATGATTGTAATGTTAATTAATTTTTCATTACCATATTTAATTGTTGATTTTAAAGTATAATTGATTTATAAATATGATAATTATTTCATTTTTATTATTCTTGAGATGTTATATAATGAACCCTATGACCATAGTGGACCAACAACAGTTATTTGGACGTATAAACCGAATTTGATAAAAAACACTTGATGTAATTTTTTTTGAGTTGTAATACACAAAAAGGTAATAAGTGAAATAAAATTAATTATAAACATGGAAATATTTTTGATGAAAGTATAAAATTAAAATTACTTACAAGAATTTAAAGGATGTTCATCCAAAATGGAAATGCAAGGTAAGGAATTTTTGTCTCACTTCACTTTCTGTGCGGCATAATTTATTGTTGTGAACCTAATTTCTTATATATATATGGGTTACATACTAACACATTGACATATAAAATCCGAAATCCTATTATATTCATGGAATTTAGATGTTTCATTTGATTATTATCAATTTTGGGTATTTTGATTCATATGTAAGAGATTTTTGTCTCAATTTACATTCCATTGAGGCTTAATTGTTGTTATGAACTTAGTTTCTTTTACATGGTGTATGTACTTCCATTTACATAATATATCATTAATATCATTAATGTCATGATATTATAAAAATTCATATAATGTTATTCATTCATGAGGAATGTGTTTTAAAATAATTCAACTTGGTATGGGACACTTTAGGATGTATAAAGAGTATTTTCCTCAACAATAACTATAATATTCATTCAATGAAATTTCTGTTTGAGGAAATTATATAACCAGTTTTAAATATACCCTTTCATTTTTATCTTTTTATTCATGACCATTTTCAAGTATTAGTACCAATATTCAAGGATTGGTATTGAAAATGTTTTTGAAAATGTTTTTCAGAAAACCCGACTTTATTTCTCTCTTTAGTCAGAGAACCTGTTTTCTTCAAAAAAAATATTTTTTTAAAATGCATTAAAAAATGTTCCTAAAATGATGTGGTAAATACTTTTTTTTACCCTTTTTCTCTTTTACCAATGTTACAAATAAATTTACTTGTTGCTTTCTTAATGAGGAATTTTCTAGACATTGTCCATACAAAAGTAATATTCTTCTTACCTCGTACGACATGTGCGGATTCATCCATTGTCATTTAATTGAAGCCTCCTTTTCATGTTTAAAATGTTAATTTTTAATGAAAAATATTTTCAAATGGTATTTCAAAATTAAATGATATTTTTCATAATAATATTTCTAAAATCTATTCTCTTATTTCATCAATGTCAATAACCCTCTATTTTAACTCCACATAGGGTTTGTTTTGTTGATACAATACTTAATATTTCCCTAGATGGTTTATGATTTATTTTTCCAAGGATAGTATTCACATTCACTCCAAGGATTTATTTATTTTCCCCCTTGAAATATTCAATCTCTTAAGATCATTTAACATTAAATTTCCCTTAAATTATCCATTTCATTTATCATGGATATTACTATTTCCAAAACCATTTACCATTTTACATATGGTGTATACTTTGATTGTAGTTTGATTAATATGTATCTTCTACTCTATACATATATTAGATAAGGAACATTGTTAAATATATTATTTAATAGATGGGGGATGTTTTGTATCAGTATGACACGGGCGAGCCCCAGTTATAGATAGCCCCTCGATGAATCAGTAGACTAATGGGATAAGTAATTTGGGTACCCTATTTAGATGGGTTTTACCCTACATTTTGTAAGCAGTCTTGTGAAAGGTCTTGACCGTAATGGTACCATATACCTAGAAAATATAGTGTCCAATACTTCATCATTTCCTTAATTTATATTTTGATATCATTCATCCATGAGATTTTGCGTCTACATATCTATGGATGATTTTCATTTTTAGGATTTAGTTATTATTAATCTATGAGATATTGTACAAACATATCTATTGATAAATATCATTTTCAGTTATTTAGATGGAATTTGTTTCAATTTATCACCCTTCCAAATTCTATTTTCCTTATCTAGTTATTTAAATTGTATGTGTTTCCAAATATTACCTTTCCATATTTCTTATATACTTCCATTCTGTTTATTGATTACATAGCATGTGCGTTTAGTTACTCACCTTTCCATATTGACTATTCTCATTGATTCATTGTTTTTTCTTCTATATTTTTTCCTTACTAAGAATTTGGTCACACCCTTATTATAATTATTTCCCCAAGAATCCAAGAAGTGTACTATGAAATATATAAATGGATTTTACTTGATAGATTAGAGTTATCTTTGGGGTTATTTATTTATAAAGAAGAAAAAAATATTATGTTGTATTCAATGTATTAATTTGTATTGAAATAATAATTTATATATATGGATTACCAAGACTACTAAATGGATAAGTACTTTGGGGATTGATTCCTTGTAATCCAACCAATGTATTTAGTAGTAGATCCCAACTCTAGGTTATCTGGGGCTGGGTCACTATTGTTAGTATTTGAGGATGTTTAGTAGCAACCATGAGATCTAGATTTTGGAAAACATAGATTACAAAACAAAACCCTATGGTATATTTTGAATAATTATTGATGAAAAACATAGAATTTTGGTAAATTATATATTATGTGGGACTTCCTAGAAATACATCCCTATCTGGATACTACAAATGGACATGGTTCTAGCACAAATATACCTAGGAGTAAAAACTCTAACAAGGTGTTCTGGCTTTGACTCTGGGTAACCTGGTACATCACAACGGGCCTTACTGCACACCTGGTTTGACACTCTTTGGGGATATAATTGGGATAATCCATGTTTTCATTACTAAAAATTTCAAATAATTTTAAAGGATTTTGAAAAAGAATAATCACGGTTAAACCTTGATGGACCCCAGAACACCCTGAGATGGGAGGGGTGAGTCAGGGTGTCAACTTTTTCTTTTTAAAGTTGTGGATCATGTTCCCACATTGGTATGAACTTATTAAAACTATAAAACAAATGAAAGAAGGAAGTTGACACAACACTTTTACATGGTTCACCACAAAGGGATATATCCAAGGAGCATACACCGACAATGTTTCAGTCATACCAAAATCCACTAATCTTCACTAGTTTATGGATTACATGTTTTGGTCACAGTCACACTATGCCTGGAATACTGCCTTTACAAAGGTTCAGGGAACACTCATGTCTTTCCTTGGATCAATTCTGTCTAATCCCCCTAGCTCACTACCTTGAGAGAAGTCAAACTCAATTTATCTACTTGAATGCCTCTTAAACATATTTTCATTGATGTCTTTATCTCTGTTCAGCATGAGACACTACTTGCATTGTAGTCCTAAAAAGATACACTTGGAAGCACTGAACCCCTAAACCAGATATTTGGAACGTGCAAACAGGTTACACTGATGATTTCATGAAACACCTACCTTTTCCTTGCATGACCTCACTTTTGCATGCAATACTTGATTTTCACATGGAATGTATTTCACACACCAAACCCCTTTACACGCAACCTTCACTTTTACATGCAACCACCACTTTTACTCGCAACTTTGACTTTTTCATGCACCATTAACTTTTATGCGCACCCACAATTTTTATGCGCAACGTCTACTTTTTCGCGCACCTTCTACTTTTACTTGCAACATTAATTTTTACGCACAACATCTGCGATTTTGTGGATCATAAACTTTTCCATGAAACTCTCTTTGCGCGCACCTTTTAGGGTGCATCAGAACTCGAATCTTCTCTAAGTCTTCAGCCATGCCGAATGAGGGGGCTTGCCTCTTATTTATAGGCATCACCGACCCCTGCATAGAAAACCCTGACTTGTCATGCAATACTATCCTTCTTCACGCACTCCTTTTTCGCACAGGAACCATTTTTCATGAACATCTCAGGTTTTTTTGCGCACCTCATGCCTTTTCCATTTTTCATCATTCTGATCCTAAAACACCTTTTGAGCGAGAAAACCAACTTACATTCCCTATTACATGCAAAACCAATTTAGCATGCAATCCATGTTTTTCGCGCACCAATCCAATATTTCACGCAGCTCATGCCTTTGCCATTTTTTAGTGATCTGATCCTAAAACATACCTTGCAAGCATGTTTCCAACACACCGTCCCTTTTGAATGGAAGTTCCTTTTCCAAACACGCATTTTTCGATTTCCCGATTTTCAGGCCCAAAATTTTGGATAACACCGGGAAAAGACACCACCTTTAATACTATTGTCTACTTAAACTGTATGATAACATTATTAGAAAACATTATAAACATCCAATAAGGATTGGAAATAAAAACAAAACATAATTCAATTATTTCAAATAATGGCCATTGTTTCAACAAACCTAAGGTGTTTTTTATTGAAGATAAGGTATCATGATTAATAATCATACAAATGATATTATGGATAATACTTATACTAATGAAGGTCTTATGTGGAATCAAAATGGATGAGGTATTTATGTATTGAGGTTATATTGAAAACCATAGTTATAATGCTATTAAGAGATTAACCTAATTTCAAGGATTTACATTATATTTATATTTGGAAGTTATATTGATATGGTTTTAGAAAAGGGAAACTTGTATGCCGGGTGACAAGAAATCAAATGTAAAAATGCCATGGGACATGAACCCCTGACCGAACGACGATAAGGGTTTCACACCAACCACTAACATACTCAATGTGCCTATAAATTTTCATTGTTTTTAGTTAAACAATTTAACGAATAAATATTAATGATGAAATAGTATTAACACTTTTGAGGATTAGAAATTAATCTATTAACCATATTTTTTTGGGAGATACTTGAAGAAACTTTTTAAGGCCTGTCACTCTTTTATAGGCCCCATGACACATTAAAAGTTTCTTTTAGTTCTTAAGTCATCATTTTTTTTGTAAGTAATTAATATTTGGGAGTAAAGGGATGAATTACAATTCGATCAAAGCACAAACAAAATTTAGGATCATTCATTTAAGATTGAAACCTATCATGTATGAATATTTCATTATATTCTTGGTCAGGAAAAAGATTACCCAACATTGGTAAAATGACATAGAAATAAAATATTTTCTTAATACCTAAATTTATGTTGAATGAATGGCTTTCTAAATCATCAAATATTTATGGCTTTGAGGCCCTCAACTTTCCATTTATCATTCAATTTTTTTGATTGATGACCCCATTCACTATATATAAATATTTTGTTTCCTCGATGTATGTATCTCTACTTGACAATAATGTTCTACTACTTAAATATCTAGTTATATGGTAGTCCATGTGACATTTGTACATTAAATTCTCTCTTTTCTAGAGTATGTTTCATGGACTATTCTCATGGTGTAGGATTTAAATATAGAAAATATCAAAAAATATATAACCATGACCGAGTATAAATTACAAGGATAAAATTTAAATAAGTTGGGGAGAATGTGACTCCCAAAAAACCTAAAGTAAGAACCTTGTATTTGATAGCGTGTATGACACGCGACAAAAAGCATGTAATGTAATATAATATATGTATACATTATGGTATAATTACTATTTAAAATATATTATATATATTTCAATGCATGAATCATCAAATTATCTTGCATTTCATACAAAACTGAGTTAGCATACATCATATGCAACAACTACCTTCCTATATTGCTTTCATTACATGAAAAAGCGACCTTCTTCTATGGATTATGCTATACAAAATACCGAGTCTTACTAAGAAAAAATCTATAATTAAAACATTATTATTTAATATAATAAAATATAAAGTAGAAATTTTGAATGGTATTAAATAAACTATGAAAATATATGGTTTATTGAACTAAATACTTTGTTACAAACAAATTAGAAATGAATATAAGAACTAATTTAATTTTAAAAGGATATTTTTTATAGAGAACTTTTCTTATGATCACAAAACTGTTTTACGCTAATAGATTAATTTAATTACAATTAGTGATTGATAATAATGTAATAAATATGTTACCTATTCATGATATAATTTTTTATATTCATCCATTATATTTGATAAAAAAAATATAAGAACAAACCCAATGTTTCTCCGAAAAATCTATATTTTTATAAATGCTATTTTACCGCCTTTAAATGGAGAACCTATTTTAAATCTTAATTTGAATAGTATTATAAATTTTATTTGATAAATAAAACGTTATTTTTGAATTCATAAATTCAAATTTAGATTATGATTAATTCAGTGCATTTTATCGAGAATCTTCTTTTTTTAGTGAATAGTGGAAAACTGTGTTTTAGTTGAAAAGTTCCTTTTTGTTTAAATAATTATTATGATCAAATTATATAATAAATTTATTTAAATTAAAATTGGATTAATTATACATATACTAGTAAAATTTAGTTTTTTATAATCAATTTACCTTGTTAAATTTAATATAAAAACATAACAATCTTTTGAACATTTTTATACTAAAGCTAGTTAATCTATCTGTCTGTGAGATTAGCATAAATCCTAATTTTCCCGATTTGGTGTTTTGAATTATGAAAATATAAAATAGACCATTTTAATGAAGATAATATTTTTGTTTCAATAATATCAACTTATTTCTTGACAAAAATTATTAGTGAAACTGATTAAAATTAATTACATTTATTAAGATGTAATTAGGCTTAAAAATAGACAAAACCCCTATGTTTAAGGGACCAATTGACATTGCCACTTTCTTAACAACCATTTTATGGAAATATTTCAGCCAAGAACCTTAAATTCATGAGTTTGGGTGGGTTTTTATGACTTTTTAGATAATAACATTTCTACACCTTACTTCTTTTCAAGAATACCATGTGAGTCATTTTCCTTCCTTAGAAAAGACCACCTCCTCTACCAAATCCTCACACCTCTCCAACCTCTTATGTTCGTCCAATATCTACCAAAATAGCCTAAAAAATCCCTCCACTTGACATATAAGCCTCCATTTTGTCATAATACCTTCCATGTGTGACTTTTGGTTAAACTAAATGAAGTTACATGATTAAAAGGTAATGTCTTTTCCCAATCTATCTAGTATCATTTCCATTCTACAACCCCTAGAATATCATTATTCTATTATTGTGTAACAAAAATAGTATCCAAAATATACATGGATGTTTATATGGTGATATTTTTACCTGAACTTACACACAACACCATCTAATGGGTAACCAACATAATGTTTCTATGTACGTCGATCTGTTGCCTCGGGAAATGATGATTATTCAATTCTCCTTTACCGCCTCTCATGGTGGAAATTATGAAGGACACTATATTTATATATATTATATATGATATTTATTTTGAATTCAAACTTCATTATTCCTTTTATTAAACATGCCTTTCAAAATTTCGATTTTACGTTAATATGATAACATCATTTGAGGAAGTGTGGACTACAACCCCCTCAAAGCGTTGTGATTCGTTCACACTAATCATGGAACATAGAAAGTACGATTTTAATTAAAACTATAAGACATAGAAACATATATATGATATTAATGGCATAATTATCTTTCTATAATTATAATATAGATATAGATATATATGTTGGTTTGTAATATGATTGTGTATGTATTTTAGATGACACAATACAAGAGGGGGGGGGGGGTTAATTGTAGGTTTTAAAAAATGTTGTATTTAATTTCTTAAGAAAGAAATTAGTTTTAAAGTATTAAACTAATACATTCACAATAAATATAATTAACCACAATTGTATTTGATATAATAGGTATGATAGGATGTAATATTATATGTATTGTAAAACAATAGTATTCATAATGAATACAATAATCAGAGTAATACAAATGAGAATGATTCTACCATATAGTGTATAGAATCTATTAATACAATATGAAACAAAAGAATCATAATTGAAACAATTACTATTGGAATGAATATGAAAATAAAGAGGAAATAAAACAATTCTCTTTGTTATACAAACAGTAGCAGAAAGCAAAAGTATTACAATTATTTAATCCAAAAGAGAACGATATCCTTTCACCTAGGATAAAAGGTCCGTCTTACCACCACCTTGGTAATCCCTTAATACAATGATCAACATGTTCATCTTGATGTCCTAGAAAGACCTCGATTTTATAGGTAATAGGTACCTCTATCTTTCAAACACTTGAAAGCCCTCGATATAAAGATTGGTTGCACCGTCCATCTATCCTGATAGCCCTCAATAGTTATCACCTAATCGGATGCACAAAGTAAAAAAAAATCACTTATTGAAATACCATGACTAAGACTAAGTCGTTCACGTTATGTAATTCCAAGCCTTTTGCACAAAGTAAGAGAGAAGTCATAGCGTCTCTCCCTAGAACTTGATAAAAGAAAACGCTAATCAGAGTATCTAAGTTTTTTTCTCAGCTTCAAATGACCTTATATTTATAGGCCTCTGGTTCCAATGGTCATATTTACTCCAACAGTCATATTTCTCTAAAAAACATGGAGGGACTTGGACAAATTTCATTTATAATGGTCATATTGAAATAGAAAACATGACATCATTTTGATAAGTTTATAACTAACTCAACGATATCATTTTGGTTAAAATAAATGATATACATGAAAAACATAATCATGTGTAAGATTGATATAATACATGTGTTTTGATAAAAGAATAAAATCATGTATGTGATAAATGTAAAACATGGGTACTATTAATATTATTTAGTGTAATGTATTGATATGATGCAATGTGAGTATGATGCCCAATAGTCAGTACGACAGACATAGTCAGTATGATTTCCAGAGTTAGTACAATTAACAGAGTCAATATGATAAACAGATTCAATACTATTGACTGAGTCAGTACGATTGATAGAGTCAGTATGATTGACAGTGTCAATACAATTGACATATTCAATACGATAATCATAATCAGTAAGATCAATATAAAAACTATATTCAATGTACGACCATTATTTGAGTATAAAGTGATTTGTGATTTCCAAAACAAGACATAAATGTCAAAAGAAGACTTTTGGCTTAATAATCTCCCCATTTTTGGAAAGCAAAAAACACAATGTAAAACTAGAATGAAATACTTATCTCCCCCTGAGTTATGAAAACTCTTCTAAATATGAAATTGAATACAACTAACTCCCCCTTATGTATAGACATTCCTAAGGATTCTCTTCATATTTTTTCCTTGATTTAGATGTATTATAATTGAGTAAATCAATTAAAAATTCTCCCTTTGTGAAACATTCTCCCTTTTTATAATATACTATCATTTCTTTATAATACATTGTCCCCTTTGTGATTTAAAAAATTAATGGGGTAGTATTGAGTTTCCTGAAAATGTTAGAGATAAAAAAACAATTGAAATAGTCATGATTCATTAGATCTAAAAATATTAATAATTATTAAGAAAAACAAGGAAAGAAAAAAACATTCATTTGTTTTCCCTTTAATTTTCTATCTTGATAAACTCATAAAGAACAAACATCATCTTCTTTATCTCTTTCTTGTCTTCTGAGATAGAATCACCATGAGATTTGAGAAGCTCTTGTTGATTGGAAAAAAGGTGATCCTGGTTTTTTATAGTGTCTTCTTGAACTTTGATAACTTCTTAAAGGGTATCAATTATGTCTTGAAAATTCTTATTCTATTGAGTCAACCTATTATTTTTATTTTTCAATAAAACTATTTCATCTCTGAAATATGAAACCTTCAAAAAATCTGACTGGAAAGTATTCATCCATTCTTGAAACTCTTTTACTGAAGTATCGGCTCCATGGGTTTTTGAGATTACATTCAGCCATTCAATAGTTTCTTTGTCCAGATTATTAAATGAAAAATATAGATCATTTGAAAGAATCCTTAAGTCTTTAATTGATTCCTAATGTTCATTCAATGAGTTCTCTATTTTGTAGGACCATTTAGTCATCTTATTGAAAGCCTTCATATGAACAGCCGAACTATCACTCAGAACTTTTAAATCAGCTTCTATAGAAAAAGCTCTATTTCAGAGATCTCTTACTAAACCAAATTTCATCCTTTGGTTTTTTGTGATGTAATCAATTTTCCCTTAAATTCTGGGAAAATATGGAATAGTCTTTTCAATTCTTCTCAACACATGAACAATGTAATCACTTTTCTTCAAAGAAATTGTGTGTTTTGAATCAGTATCATCATCATACGATTCAAGTTCATTTGATCGGCTCGAGTCTCCAACATGCTGTTTTTCTTTTCCTTTCTCTTTTTTCCTTTATTTATTCTTCTACTTTGTCACTAATGAAAATTAAGTTTTTGGTATGAGATGATTGAGCACCTTTATTTACTAGATAAAGAATTCTTTCTGAATGGGTTTCAAAAGATTTAGTTGGTTCTTGATCAGAAAGAGGATTTTGATGTATTCATTCACTTTGATTGTTAAGAGAAGATTCTTCTCTACTCCTCTCATAAATTTGACGGAATTCCAAAAGAAATACTTCTTCTTCATCATCACCTTCCTGAACTTATTTTACTATTTGTTTCCCTTTCTCTTTTTCTGGAAAACTCTGTACGATTGGTTCTTGTTGAACTTCTTCTTATAGTTAAGAACTTTCTAATTCAACGTCTTTAAGGATTCTAGAAACATCAAAATCTTGATATTTTCTTTTCAAAAGTGTCTTGTTTTTCTTATCTGCTTGTAGAGTATCTTGTTCCCTTATCGTCTCAGCTAGATCATCAGCTAGATCAAGACTAATCTTTGGATCACATTCTTTTCTTTGTTCATTGTCATTTCTCCACTTGGTCAAAACATCCTTGATTTATTTTTTCTTCTTCTTCATCTTAGTATGGATTTGATGATCCGACTTCTGAGGAGAAAAAACTGTTGGAATTGATTCAATTGGCATAGTTGTCGATTGATTTGGTGCGAATTCTGCTTCCACATCTTTAACAAAATGTTTTGAATCTCCACAAAACAAACATACAATTTCTTCAGCGTAATCTTACTTATCCAAGAAGGATTTGGTTATTTCAATTCTTCTTTCAAGGTAATATTACAAAATATCAAACTTTCCTGAGTGAACTTTTTTAGAATAGATGGATACATAATCAGATGGGACTTGATCAGTTCTAACTTCACATTCCTGATTATTTCAAAAATATACCCCATGAGATTTACCTTTCTGATTTTTTCAAGTCAATCGAGAATAAAAATGTTTGAAACATTAAGAGTTTCTATATCCCATTTCTTTGGGATAAGAAAACCTTGCATCTAAAGGACAAAAAATCAGTTTCTCGAAGATAAATGAATTTATTTTCTTTTCTCTTCATTTATATGATATATTTTTTTTTCAACTCTCTCTTTTTTAAACGTACCAACATCCTCAGGTAATTTATGAGATGGAAAAAAGGAGCCACCTTATATTGAAACACTAAGAAAATGGGCTGCTTGTTTAATGGACATTGAAAATTTTCTATCATACACAACAAAATTTATCATCATATTCTTGTCAAAAGACACTGCGTTGTAGAATCGTCTAACCTAGTCAACAAGGATTAGGTCTTGAGATACAAGTTTCTCAACACAACGATGTTCCTAGCCTTGAAACAAAATAAACCTCCGGATTGTTGAATCATAACTGTCAAATAAATTCTGTGAGAGTATCCTTTCTCTGAAGAAATATTTTTATGAGAACGTCTTTGAAGACATTTCGGCAGGAGTGTTAGAAGAAGACTGAGATATAAATATGAGAAAAAAAATAAAATATCGTACGTGATCTTAAAAAGTAGATGTAGAGCATTTCCAAGAAATTTAAAAATACAGTGTGGGCTTGAGGTGCATGGTCCTCTATTTATAGGAGAATTTTGATGACCATTGGTCTTATACAATTGAGATTATGAGAAGTGGTATCCAATGGTGGAGATTTAAAAGGGTTTTTATTTAAAAAAATGACAAACAATAAAACGAAAGAAAGAACATACAAAAGAAAGAATGAATGTACCTGTCCGAGATTTAATGTAAGTTTTTGGTTTCATAGTATTATGAAATTTGATATAATACGATAGAATAATTAAAATAAAATAAAAATGACCATGAAAATGATGAAAAAAAATTAATATGATCAGTTTTCAGACCGATGGAAAACAAAATAATTACTGTAGGTTGTCAAGCCGATGGAAAAAAAGTCATTATTATAGGTTCTCCTGTCGATGGAAAATAAAGTCATTACCATAGGTTGTCAAGACAATTGGAAACAAAGTCATTACCATTGGTTGTAAAGCTGATGGAAAACATAGTCATTACCATTGGTTGTCATGTCGATGGGAAACAAAGTCATTACTATATATTTTCAAGCCAATGGAAAACAAATTCAATACAATAGGTTTTCAAGCTAATGGAAAACAAAGTCATTACCATTGGTTGTCAAGATGATGGAAAACAAAGTCATTACCATTGGTTGTCAAGTCGATGGAAAAAAATTCATTACTATATGTTTTCAAGGTGATAGAAAAAAAACATTACCATAGGTTGTCAGGATGATGGAAAACAATGTCTTTACCATAGGCTGTCAAAACGATAACTAGATAGACAAGACGATAAATAGAAATTCAAAACAATAACCAAACATACAATACTATAAATAGAAATTCAAAACAAAAACTATACATACACGATGATAATTATAAATTCAAAACAAAATATCAAAAGAATAAACAAATTGTCAGAATAAAATAAAGAAGAAAACAAATATAATGTTGGAAAATAGATAAAATAGGTAAAAAATGTTCTCATCCTTTGAATAAAAGTTTCTTAATGAGCGGAGAAATTTAAAATAACAACTACATGTGAATGATTATTATAGTGTGATCATTCCTAGGTTTTTTTAATAAATTCAAATCTATCATAAGGTAATGGTTTTGAAAAAATGTCAGTAAGTTGTTCCTGTTTTTCGATGAATTGAAAAATAATATCTATTTTTTGTGTTTGATCCATAAGAAAGTGATGCCTAATATATATGTGTTTATCACATAAGAGATGTATTGGGTTTTTAATAAGAGCTATGGAACTAGTATTATCACATAGTATTTGTGTTTTGGAGAAACTCATTTAATATTCAGTGAGTGTGTGTTGCATCCACAACACTTGAGGACAACAACTTCCAGCTGCTACATTTTCATCTTTCAGCACTAGAAAGTGCTACTGAGTGTTGTTTCTTACCTGAACAAGAAAATAAATAAGCTCATAAGAAATGATATGTTTCACATGTACTCTTTCTATCCATTATATAACCACCAAAGTCAGCATATGAAAAACGTTTCAAAACAAAATCATTTTCAGAAGAATAAAGAAGACCTAAATCCAAAGAGCCTTTTAAATATTGGAAAATCTATTTCACAACTTTCAAATTGGATTATTTTGGATTTGTTTGGTATATTGCACATAATCATGTGGAAACCATTAAATCTGGAGGACTAGATATCAAGTATAAAAAAATTCCTATCACACCTCTAAAAGTTGTTTGATCCACTAGTTTCCCAGCTTCATCGAGATCAACTGTATTTGAGGTACCAATTGGAGTGATAATACTTTTAGTATTTTCATATACATATTTTTTTGAGTAAGTATTTGATATACTTATGTTGAGAAATATTGGTTCTTTCTCGTTTTGGAGAAATTTGAAAACCTAAAAAGAATGTTAACTTATCCATCATACTCATTTCAAACCCATATTTCATTAGATTTGCAATGGAATTAGTTAGAGATTGCTGAGTTGACCCGAATATAATGTCATCAACATGAATTTGTATAATCAAAACATTTTTATTTTCAATTTTTATAAAAAGGGTTGGATCCACTGTATCTTTTGAATATTTTTTTGTAAAATAAATCTTTTAAGTCTATCATACCATGCCCTAGGGGCGTGTTTAAGGCCATATAAAGCTTTGGTGTGTTTAAAATCATGTTTAGGATATTTTTAATCTATAAAACTAGGCAGTTTTCCAATAAAAACATCTTCTTGTACAAAACCATTAAGAAAATCTCATTTTACATCCATTTGAAATTAATTGAAATTGAAGTATGTTGTAAAGGCTAATAGAACACGAATAGATTCATGTCTAACTACCAGAGCATATGTTTCTTCATAGTTTATTCCCTCTTATTTATTATATCTCTTAGCAACAAGCCTTTCATTATTTATTATGATGACTCCATTTTCATAACATTTATTTCTGAAGACCCATTTCACACCTATTACAGTTGTTTTTTTAGGTCATTAAACTAAATTCTAGACTTAATTCCTTTCAAATTAATTTAGTTCTACTTACATTGATTTAATCCAATATTCATCACCTAAGGCATCACTTGGATTTTTAGGTTAAATTGGGAAAGAAAGGCAAGGTGTTCTATTTCATTTCTCAAAGAATTTCTTGTACTTACAGGTTGATTTACATCACTAATGATATTATCACCCGGATGATTCCTATGAAACAATTGATTTGGGTTTTGTAAAACTTGTTCATCAACATATGGTAGGAAATATTCTAGGGTAAATTCTTCAGAAATACTTTCTTGAAAATTTTCCTTATCGGAATGGTTTTCTATCAAGGGTTGATAATCAGTTTTTGAAAACACATACAAGGATATATATTGAGGTTGTTTAAAAACAAAGGGGACGATTTCATCAAATTTTACGTGCAGTGTTTCTTCAACAGTACATCATTTTTTGTTAAAAACTCTATAGGCCTTAAATTTTTTTGAATAACCTAGAATAATTCCTTCATCGGATTTGGGTGGGAATTTATGTAGATTATATTTTGTATTCAATATGAATACCTTGCATGAAAATACTCTGAAGTATGAAACTTTAGGTTTTTTACCTTCCCACAATTCAAAAGGTGTTTTATTATGAAAAGGTCTAGTTAAAAAAAGATTTATATTATAACAAGCAGTACTAACAGCTTCATCCCAAAAACTCTTAGCAATTGAGTATTCACCCAACATGGTTCTTGTCATTTCCTGAAGAATATGATTTCTTCTCTCAACAACATCATTTTTCTGAGGGGTTCTTGGAGATGAAAAGTTGTGAGTAATAACTTTCTTACTACAAAAAGTTTCAAAATCTGAATTTTGAAATTCACCACCATGATCACTATGAATATTTATCAATGGTAGGTTTTTCTCATTTTCAACCTGGTTGCTATAAATTTAGAAATAGAAATAGGATTCATATTTCATTGTTAGAAAATAGACCCATGTAAATCTAGTATAGTCATCAACTAAAAAAATACATAATATTTGCCTCCAATGCTTCCAGTATGTGTCGGACCGAAAATATCCATGTATACTAGCTATAATGCATTAGTAGTTTAAAATTAATTGATTGACTTAAAGCTAGTTTTATATTTCTTTCCATGTTGAAAAGGATCACAATCATTTTAAGAATCATATCTATGATTTGGCAGATCCTTAATAAGTCTTTTCTTTGAACGTTTACAAAGGTTTCTAAGGTTACAATTTCGTATCCTTCTATTCGAAAACCAAGATTGATCTTCTATTGCACTTAATCGAGTTAATTCATGGTTCCTAAGGTCTTCTATGTTAATAGTGTATAAATTATCTTTCCTCTGGGAAGTTAGAATGAATTCATCCTTGGAATTGTGAACTAAACACTTATCATTCCTAAAATTCACAAGGTATCATTCATTACATAATTGACTTATGATGATGGGATTTTTCTTAAGACCATTGAAAAAAAAATTTGAAATGAAAACATTATCAAGGAAAACAATATTACATATACCAACAATCTTTTCTTGAGCATTGTCTCTGAAGGTAACTTTTCCACATTTTTTTCAAAAATATGTTCAAAGAAATTTTTTATCTGACCATGTTCTGAGAACAACCACTATCCATGTACCAAATGTTCTTGTTTTTGGTACACATCTTGTTTTCCAGAAAGAGAAAAAAATAGTTTTTCAGAACCCAAACTTGTTTGGATCCAAAAGGGTTAGATAGATGAATTTTGGGAATCCATATTTGTTTTTCAAAATGAGATTTATGAAAACCTACCAATTGAGTTCTGTTAAGTGAACAATTTCATTCCCAGTGACCACCACATTAACATTTAATGCATAATGGGGAATTTTGAGGAAGAAAATAGTGATTACTAAAAACCGGTTTATGATTAGTATATCCAAATCCAGAATTATTCCTTAATGGTAGAATTTGGTAATATATTTTATCAAAATTTTCCTTACCAGATGTAATGTTTTAAAAACACTTCCTAAAGGAAAATATTTATGGATTTGTTTTTTAAAACTATGTTTTATCCTTTAGAAATTATTTAGAATAACAGTTATTCTCTAAACAATTTTTTTTTGAAATTATATTTTCAAATTCCATAGAATGTTTATCCTTCTCATAATTGACTTTCTCAAGGTTTTTTAAGATATTTTAAAAATTTTAAGTGTTCTTATCATGTTATTTTGAGAGATCTGATATTTCTTTTACAGGAACATTTGTTCTAGAATTTTCCTTATCATGCTTTTTCTTGAGTTTGGAATTTTTATTCTCAAGTAATTTGGAAAATCTAGATACTTCTTCAAAAAGTAGGTAAATTTACTTATGCAGAGGAAGATTCATCATCCGTAGAGTAAAAATGTTTTTCATCAGGATAATTGGAATTTAAAGATACATTTGTTAGAGATTCAACATTGTGTACCTTAGCCATGAAGCAATAATTTTCAATAGGTAGTCTAGATATTAGACCAATATTTCTTTGTCCGGAAGATTTATTTCTGAATAATCATCTGATGAATCACCACCACGTTCACTCCAATTATCATTTGACATCCAAACATTATTTTTCTTTAGCTTTTAATACTTTTTCTTATTTCTTACAAAATGTTTCTCCTTTCAATATTTTATTTTTCGTAATGGAAAATCAAGTCTAATATGACCTACTTTCTTACATTCATAACAATTTACTTCTGAATATTTCTTGTATTTCCTTTATTTCTTTTTAAATCTATATTGAATGTCATTCTTTCCCACAATCTTGTTCATACTTTGAGTAAGACTACCTAAATCATTCTCAGACTGTTCACTATCACTTAATTTATATACAACAGCTTTCTTTTCTTTGGATCTTGTCATCCTTTCTGGTGTCTTAGCTTTGGATTTAGTAGTAAAAGTGAAAATTCCATTTCCATTCTTCTTATTATTGAAAATAGAATCCCTTTTCATTCTTGTCTCATTATAAAGAAGAGTTCTAAATAACTAATCAAGAGTGATTTGAGTAAATTTTCCATTTTCATCAATAGTTGTCCTTTTCAATTCCCATTAATTTGGCATTATATCAATAATATTGTCAACAAGAGCTTCATCATCAAGAATTTTTTTTCCCATAGATGGTAAAATGTTGACGATTTTCATAAATATTTGTTTCACCTTACATAATGGTTCTCCATAAGGAAAAAAATACCTAGGATATTCTGCTCGAAGTATTGGTCTTCTTATTTCTATAACTTTAGATGTACCAAAATGTGTGACTTCCAATTTCTTCCATATACAATTGGCTGCTTCACATGATGATATATGGATATATTTATTCCTGGTCATATAACATAATAGATTATTTCATACCTTGTAATTTAGTTGATATTCTTGCTTCTCTTGATTGGTGAAAGTACTAACTTCTTTGTCAGGGATTTTATAACCTCTAGTAAGTATTATAAAATTCTCTACTAAAGTATTAATAAAAAATGTCATCATTCGATCTCTCCAGTACTCATAATAATTCCCATAAAAAACAGGTGGTCTAGTTAGATTCATATTGTTAATTGATCCAATATTCATTCCTTCCATCTGGTAAAACAAAAACATTTCCACTCCACACGTTAGTGTAATAACTAGTTATAAACTAACAAATCAAGTAATAAAAATCAGTGGAAACCTACTCTGATACCAATTGTTGGATCTTAATATGATTGTATATGTATATTAGATGACAAAATACAAGAGGGTGGTTGGGTGAATTATAGGTTTAAAAAAACTTTTTATTTAAATTCTTATCATATAAATTACTTTAAAAGTATTATACTAATACAATTCACAATCAATACAATGAACCACAATGGTCTTGGATATAATAGGTATGATACAATGTAATAATTTAAGTAATGTAAAACAATTGTATTCAAAATGAATACAATAATCAGTGTAATAAAAATGAGAAAGTTTCTACCATATAGTTTATAAAATATATTAATACAATATGTAACAAAAGAATCGTAATTGAAACAATTACAATTTAAATGAATATGAAAAGAAAGAGGAAAGTGCCCCCGTGGGCGTGGTGGAGTGGTCGAAGGCTCCGCTTCCCTCAGGGGAGGTCGGGGGTTCGAACCCTGTCAGGGGGTATGCTGTAAAAAGCATGTTCACCACACGCGGTGCACGATTGCACGCCGGTTACCCAAGCGTTTACGCGGCGCCGGCCCCCGTTGGGGAACTGGGCTTCACCCCTTGGGTGGGCCTGGGGAAGGTAGGGGATTCGCGGGCCACTGCATGCCTGACCGCGTAACCACTCGGGGGCTGGGCCATCACCCGCTTTGTTTCCCGGCCCCTACCTTTAAAAAAAAAAGAAAGAGGAAAGAAAAAAATTCCCTTTCTTATAAAAACAATTGCGGAAACTAAAAGTGTCACAATTATTTTATCCCAATGAGAAGGGTATCCTTTCACCGAGGATAAAAGGTCTATCTAACCACCACCTTGCTAAGCCCTCACGATGATGATCGGAACATCCATCTTGTTATCCCTAAATCCCTCAATTTTACAGGTAATCGGTACCTCTATCTTTAAAACACTTGAAATCCCTCTATACAAAGACTGGTTGCAACATCTACCTATCCCTGGAAACCCTCGATCGCTATCACCTAATCGAATGCATAAAGAAAAACAAATAACTTATTAAAATACAAAGACTAAGAATGATCTTTTCAAGTTTTGTAATTCCAAGGCTTTTGAACGAAGCAAGAGAGATGTCACAATGTCTCTCTCTTGGACTTGATAGAAGAAAAAGATGATCAAAGTCTCTATGTTATTTTATCAGCCTCAAATGTCATCCTATTTATAGGCCTCAGGCTCCAACGGTCAGATTTCCTCCAACGGTCATATTTCACTGAAAAACGTTAAGGGACTTGGACACCTATGATTTATAACGGTCATATTGAAACCGAAAAAATGACATCGTTTTGATTAGATTATAACTAACTTCACGACATCATTTTGGTTAAAAAAAATATATACATGAAAAACATAATCATGAGTATGATTGATATAAAACATGTGTTTTGATAAAAGAATAAAATCATGCATGTGATAAAAGTAAAACATGAGTACTATTAATATTACCTAGTGTAATGTATTGATATGATGCAATGTGAATACAATGAACAATAGTCAGTACAACAGATAGATTCAGTATGATTGTCAGAGTTAATATAATTGATAAAGTAAATATGATAAACAGAGTCAATACGATTGACAGAGTGAGTACAAGTGACAGAGTCAGTACAATTGATAGAGTCAGTACGATTGACAAAGTCAATACGATTGACATAGTCAATACGATAAACATAATCAGTAAGATCAACATAGAAATTATATTCAAAGTAATACCTTTATTCTAGTATAAATAGAGTTTTAATTTCCAAAACAAGACATAAAAATTAAAAAAAGACTTTTGACTTAACAATATAATCCCCTCTATTTCCCTTTCAAAATATTTGAAAGAGATAACGTCATTCGTGGATGTGTGGACTACCATATCCTCGACATGATGTGATACATTTTACATCACATAATTCTTTATATAATTATGTATGATGAAATAATATGGTATTTATTATATGATTATCATTTTGTAATGATATTGTTTCTTATCTTCTTTCCATAAAGACCATTGAAAAATGGAAACGTTACTAATGCGTATGTACGGCCTACCGTCTCTATGATTGTAATGTTAATTCATTTTTCATAACCATATTTAATGATTGATTATAAAAAAATAATTTATGTATAAATATGATAATTATTTCATGGTTATTATTATGTTGATGTTATATAATTAACCCTATGACCATAGTTGACCGACGTCAGTTTTTTTGACGCATAAATTGAATTTGGTCAAAAACACCCAATGAAAACATAATTGTTTGAGTAGTTTTACATAACATGGTAACAAGCGAAATAAAGGTAATTATAAACATGAAAAATGATCTGAATCATATATATAATTTACATAAGTTTATTATGTAGGAATTTAATTTATGTTCACCTGTAAGGAAATGCAAGGTAAGGAATTCTTATCTCATTTTTCTTTCGGTAAGGCCTAATTTATTATTGTGAACTGAATTTATTCTATATATATGGTGTAAATACTTAAAAATTGACATATAATATTATTAAAACAACTATCTTCATGGTATTTAGATTTTTCATTTGATGATTATAAGTTTTGGGTTTTTTCATTCATATATAGGGGATTTACATCTCAATTTGCTTTCTAGTGAGGCTTAATTATTGTTATGAACCTACTTTATTTTAAATGGGGTATATAATGAACATTACATGATCTATCACAAATATCCTTAATCTCATGATATTATAAAAATTCATATAATGTTATTCATTCATTAGTATTCTGTTTTAAAATATTGTAACATGGTATGGGACACTTTGAGATATTTAAAGAGTATTTTCCTCAATAATAACTTTAATGATCCTTCAATGGTATTTCCATTTGGGGAAATTATAGAAATGTTGTTCAATATACCATTTCAATATTCTCTAGTTATTCATGAACATTTTCAAGTATTAGTACCAATTATTTAATCATAGGTACTCAAAATGTTTTGGAAAATGTTTTTCCAAAAACACAACATTATTTCACTCTTTAGACAGAGAACATGTTTTCTTCTAAAAAGAATGTTTTTTTAAATGTTTTAAAAAATGATCCAAAAATGATTTGGAATAGAAAATTTTACCATTTTTCATTTTACCAATGTTCCAAATGAATCTTCATATCACTTTCTTAATTATGTTTTTTCAAACATTTTTCCTTATGAAAAGAAATATTGTTTTTACCTAGAATGACAGGTATGGATTCATCTGTCGTCATTTCATTAAAGCCTCCTTTCCAAGTTTAAATGGATTATTTTTAAAGAAAAATATTTTATAAAGGTATTTCAAAATAAAGGGATATTTTCCTCATGAATGTTTTTAAAAGATATTCTTTTATATTATCATAAAAAACAACCCTCTATTGTTAATCCACATGGGATTTTTTGTATTGATATTATCCTTAATCTTGATCTAGATGGTTTATTATTTATTTCTCCAAGGATAGTATTCACATTAAATTCCATCATTAATTTTTTATTCCCCTTGAAATATTCAATCTATTATGATTATTTGACCTTGAATTTCCCCTAAATTATCCATTTCATTTATCACAGATATTACTATTCACTAAATTGTATACCATTTTAAATATAGTGTATACTTTGAATGTTGTTTGATTAATATGTATCTTCTACTCCATACAGATATTATATATGGAACATTATTAACTAATTTATTTGATAGATGAGGAATGTTTTGGATTGGTACGACATAGGCGAGGCCTGATTATAGTTAACCCCTCGATGCATCGATAGTCTCATGGGATGAGTCATTTGGATAACCACCTTAGATGGGTTTTTACACTACATCTTGAAAACCATATTGTGAAAGGTATTGATGGTAAAGGTACCATGTACCTTGGAAACATGGTGTACAATAATTAAGAATTTCCACAATTTATATTCGTATATTATTCATCCATGATTTTTTGTGCCGACATGTCTTTGGATGTGTTTCATTTTCAAGATTTGGTTACTATTCATCCATGAGATATTTTATTGATATATCTATGGATACATTTCATTTTTAGCTATTTATATAGCATGTGTTTCATTATATTACCTTTCCATACCTGATTTGACTTATCTAGTTATTGTAATGTCATGTGTTTCCAATTATTATCTTTCCATATTTCTTACATACTTCTATTTTGTTTAATGATTACATGGTATGTTCATTCAGTTATTAACCACAATATATTTAATATTCTCATTGATTCATTATTTATTCCACTATATTTTTCTCTTACTGTTCAATTTAGATCACCCATTTTCTATTTCATTCCCCATGATTCCAAGAAACTTACTATGAAAGATATTAATGTATTTTACTATATGGATTAGAGTTATCCTCACAGTTGTTTATTTAGAAATAAGAAAAAAATTATTAGGTTTTAATCAATGTATTCATCTGTAATGCAATACTCATTTACGTATTTGGTTTACCAGGACTATTAAACTAGTCGGTCCTTCAGGGATTGATTCCTTGTAATCATGCCAAAGTATTTAGTAGAAAACATTGGATCTGGGTTATCTATGGTTGGGTCACTATAGTTGGTATCAGAGGAAGCTTAGTTTCAACCTTGTGAACCAGATTTAGGAAAACCTAGATTATGAAACATAACCATAAGGTATAATTTGAAGAAGTATTGATGAAAACCCAATAATATTGGTAAATTATAGATTATGTGGGTCTTCCTAGAAATAAATCCATGTTTGGATACTACAAGTGGACATGGTTCTGGAATATATGTAATTAGGAATAACAACACTAAAAAGGTGTTCTGGGCTTGACTCAGGGTAACCTGGTACATGAAAATAGGCCTTACTACTCACCTAGTATGACACTACTGGGGGATATGCTTGGGGCAACCCACATTTTCTTTACTACACATTATGAATAATTTGTATGGATTTTGACAAAGAATAATTAAGGTTAAACCTAAGGTGTTTTAGATTGATGATAAGATTTCATTATTAGAAAACATATAAATGATATTATGGATAATACATAGACTAATGAAGGACATATGTGGAAATAAAATGGATGAGGTAATTATGTATTGAGGTTGTATTGAAAACCATAGTAAAAATTCTATTTATTGATTAACCTAATTTCATGGTTGTCCATCTTATTTATATTTTGAAGTTATATTTATATAATTCTATAAAAGGATAGCCTATAATCTAGGTGACAAACAATCAAATCTGTAAAGGCCGTGGAAACTAAACCCCTAACCTAAGTACGATAAGAGTTTCACGCCAACAACTGACCTATGAAATGTAGTTGTTAGTTTTCATTGTTTTTAGTAAAATAATTTAATTAATAAATATTAATGATGAATCGGTATTAACACTTATTTGGATTAGAAATTAATATATTAATCATATTTATTTTGGTAGATAGGTAAAGAAAAATAGTAATACTTTTCATTCATTTATAGGCCTGATGACCCATCACAAATTTCTTTTAGTGCTCTAGGCATTAATGTTTTTACTAGTAATTAATTTTTGGGAGTAAATGGATGAATTGGAATTTGATCTAAGAACAAAAAAAAAGTTAGGATTGTTCACATGAGATTGAAGATTATCATGTAAAAATATTTAGTTATATTCTTGGTCAGTAAAAGGATTACCAAACATTGGTATAATGACTTAGAAATAAAAAAATTTCCCAATACCTAAATTTCTATTGAAACAATGGCTTTCTAAATCATCAATGATTTATGTATTTGAGGCTCTTAACATACCATTTACCATTCACTTATTTGTGAATGATTACCACATTCACTCCATATTAATATTTACATTTTTCCCCATGTATGTATCTCTAATTTCCACTAATGTTCCCCTACTTAGATACCTAGTTACATGGTATCCCATGTTACCTTTGTACTTTTTTTTTCTCCCTTTTATAGGGGACCTTTCTTGAACTCTTCTCACGATGTGGGATTTAAATGTTGGAAATATCAAACAATATATTAACAAGATTGAGATTAACTTGTGCGGATAAAATTTAAAAAAGGTGAGGATAATGTGACACCACAAAATATTAATTAAGAACCTTGTATTATATAGTGTGTATGACACACAATAACAAGAGAGTAAGGTAATATAATATCTATATACTTTATAATTTTTTTTTAAAAATATCTTCTATAAATTTCAATGCATGAATCACTGAGTTAGATTTAAATGCACGTGAAACTAAGTTAGTGTACATATTACCCAACAATGACTTTTCTCTATGTCTTGCATTATAATCGAAAGTGGTCTTGTTCGATGGATTATGCTATACAAAATACCTACTCTTACCAAGAAATAATATGCAATTAAAACATTATTATTTAATATAATAAGATATAAACTAGCCATAATGAATAATATTAATTGAATTATAGACATATATGGTTTAGACAACTAAATAATTGGTTACAAATAAATTATAAATGATTATAAGAACTAATTGGATATTAAAAGGATATTTTTTATAGAGAACTATTTTTATAGATAAAAAGTTGTTTTACCCAAATATATTAAATTAATTACAATTAGTGAGTGATATTAATGTAATAAATATGTTATATATTCACTAAATTATTTTTTATATTCATACATTATCTTTTGATAAACATAATATAAGAGCAACCCCAATATTTTCCCTAAAAACCTATATTTCTTATAGGGAATTTTACCACATTTTAATGGAAAACCCATTTTAAATATAATTTTTTACACTATTATAAATTGAATTTTTTGAATTAGTAATGTCAAATTTATCTTAGGATGAATTTTTGGGATTTTTTAGACAAACTTCATTTTTTATTGAATAGTGTAATATAATGTGTTTTAGTTACAAAACTACATTTTCGTTTAAATAATTATTAATATAAAATTTAATAATAAATCCTTTTTAAATTCAAATTTGATAAATCTTACAACTATTAATACAATTTAGTTCATTATAATAAATTTACCTCTTTAAATTGAATATAAAAACATAATAATCTTTTGAACATTTTTCTACTAAAACCACTTAATCCGTCTCTCTATAACAGTAGCATTAATACTAACTTTTATGCTTCTGAGTTTTGAATTTTTAAAATAATACATAAACCATTTCAATCAAGATAATATATTTTTTATAATTATATCAGCTTAATTTTTGACAAAAATTATTAGTGAAATTGATTAAAATTATTATAGTGATTAAGGTGTAATTAGGCTTAAAATAGACTAAAACCCAATGATTATTGCTTAAATGACCTAGCCACATGTACAAAACCCATTTTATAGGCGTATTTCGGCCATAAAACATACATTAATGAGTTTTTATGGTTTTATATTAATTTTTTTGGTATGAAAATTTGTACACCAAACTTCTTTTTAAGAATACCATGTGAGTACTTTTCCTTCCCTATAAAAGGACACCACCTATACCCTTTCCTCACACCTCTCCAACCTCTTATGTTCATCCAAGATCTACCCAAATGGACTCCTAACATCCCTACCCTAGATTTCGAGTCATTCCTTTGAGAATAATTCCTTGAATGGATGCTTTTTGGTTAAACTAAAAGAAGTTACCCAATTAAAAGGTAATGTCTTTTCCCAATCTCTTTAGTTTCATTTCAATTCTCTGACCCCTAAAATCTCATTATTCTATTTTTGTGTAACAAAAATATTATCCTTAATATACTAGGATAATTTTATAATAAATTTTTGAACAAAAATTACACACACCACCATCTAATTGGTAACGAACATAATGTTTCTATGTTCAACAAACTACTTCCTCACGAAATGATGACTCTTAAGTTCTCCTTTACCGCCTCTCATGGTGGCCATTATGATGAAAAATATATTTATATATATTATATATGAAATTTATTTTTTATTAATACTTATTTAATCCTTTTATTACACATACCGTTAATACTTTATATTTTATGTTATTAAGATAACATCGTTTGAGGAAGTGGGGAAACCGCCCCCTCAAAGCATTATGATTAGTTAACACTAACCATGGAACGTATAAAGGATGGATTTAGTTAAAAATATGAGAAATAAAATAAATATTATATTCATGACATAATAAACTTTCTATAAATCTTATATATATATATCATCTCCTTTATTACCCTTTCACAATCTTTAAAATATATAACGTCGTTCGTGGACGTGGGGACTACCGCCTTCTTACCATGATGTGGTTCCTTTTACATCATAGAATTATTTATATAAGTATTAATGATTAAATAATCTGGTTTTTGTTTTATAATGACCATTCTATAATTATATGGTGTTACTTACCTTCTATTCATAATGACTATTAAAAACGGTAACGTTACTCATGCGTACGTACGACCTACCATCTCCATGATTGTAACGTTAATTTATTTTTCATAACCTTATTTAATTATTAATTTTTAAATTATAGTTTATGTATTAATATGATAATTATATCCTGGATATTATTCTAGAGATTTTATATAATGAACCCTATGGCTATAGTTGACCAACAATAGCTTTTTTTAGTCATAAACTTAATTTGGCCAAAAACACCTAATTTAAACTTAATTGTTGTAGTAGTCACACACAACATGGTAATAAGTGAAATAAAAGTAATTATAAATATAAACAAGGTTATGAATCAAGTATAAAATTAACATAATTTAATTATGCGTGAATTTAAATGAAAGTAAATGCAAGGTAATGAATTCTTCTCTCACTTTTCTTTCTTTGAGGAATATTTTATTATTGTGCGGATAATTTCATATATATATATATGTGTGTGTGTGTGTGTGCTGAAAATAATAAACCATTGACATATAATATCATGAAACCTATTATATTCATGATATTAAGATTTTTCATTTTATTATTATAAATTTTGTGTCTTTCGAGTCATATGTAATTGATTTTCATCTCAATTTACATTCCATTGAGGCTTAATTGTCGTTTTGCACCATGTTTAGTTTACATGGTGTGTGTACTACCATTTACATGATATATCAAGAATATAATTACTCTCATGATATTTTAAACATTAATATAATGTTATTAATTCATAAGGATTATGTTTTAAAATATTTCAACATAGAATGGGACACATTTGGATGTTTGAAGATTATTTTCCTCAATAATAACTTTAATAATCATTCAATGGTATTTCCAATGGAGGAAATTATATATCCATTATTCAGTATAAAATTTAATTATTATTAAGTTATTCATGACCATTTTCAACTATTATTACCAATATTCATTTCTTTGGTACTCAAAATGTATTGGGAAATGTTTTTTTAGAAAACCTGAATCTATTTTTTTCTATATTCATAGAACCTATTTTCTTCTAAAAACAACGTTTTAATAAAAAAAAATTCAAAAAAGTTCCTAAAATGATTTGGTAAATATATTTTAACCCATTTTTCTTTTACTAATGTTCTAATCTAATCTTCTTGTCTATTTCCTAATGAGGAATTTTCAAACCATTTGTCGTACAAAAGGAATATTCTTTTTACCTCCTTCGACATGTACAGATTCATCCACTGTCAATTCTTGGAAACATCCTTTTCAAGTTTAAATGGTTTCTTTTTAAATAAAAATATATTCAAAAGTTATTTCAAAATAAAAGGATATTTTCCTCAAGAATATTTTTAAAATCTATTCTTTTATTTCATCGACGACAAAAACCCTCTATTTTTACTTCACATGGGATTTTTTTATTGATTCTATCCTTAATCTTGCTCTATAAGGTTTATGATTTATTTTGCAAAGGATTGTATTCAAAATCACTCAATTGATTTATTTATTTGTTACATTGAAATATTTAATCTCTTATGATCATTGATCTTTGAATTTCCCCTAAATTTCCTATTTTATTTAGCATGGATATTAGTATTTCCTAAACCGTATAACATTTTAAATACGATGTATACTTTGAATGTTGTTTGATTAGTATGTATCTTCTAGTCCATATAAATATTATATAAGGAAAATTTTTAAATCAATTATTTGATAGTTGATGAATGTTTTGGACTAGTATGACATGGCTAGGGTCTATTTATAGATACCCCCTTGATGCATCGGTAGTCTCATGAGATGACTCATTTGGCTAGCCTCCTTAGATGGGGTTTTACCCTACATTTTGTAAACCATCTTGTGAAAGGTCTTGATAGTAAGGGTATCATGTACCTAGGAAACATGGCATCATATAATTAATAATTTCATTCATTTATATTCTAATATTATTCATCCAAGATATTTTTCATCAACATATCCGTGGATGCGTCTTATTTTCAGGACTAAGTTATTATTCATCCATGAGATATTATGTCGACATATCTATGGATACATTTGTTTTTCAGTTATTTAGATGGCATGTGTTTCAGTTTCATACATTTCCATATTTTATTTTAATTATCTAGTTATTTTAATGGAATATGTTTCCAAATATTACCTTTCCATATTTCTTACATACTTCCATTTAGTTTATTGATTTCATGGAATGTGTGTTCAGTTAATCACCATTCCATATTGATTATTCTCATTGATTAGTTATTACTTCAGCTATATTTTTCCATTACTATGAATTTGAGCTCACCCATAATATGGTTCATTCCCCAATAATCCAAGAAGAAGACTGTGAAACATATGTATGGATTTTACTAGATGGATTAGAGTTATCCTCAAAGTTATTTATTTAGAAATAAGAAAAAAATATGTTGTAATCAATGTATTCAATTATAATATAATACTCATTTATGTATCTAGTTTACCAAGACTACTAAACTCATCAGTCCCTCAATTATTGATTCATTGTAATCATGAAAACATATTTAGTAGCAGACACCAAATCTGGGTTATCTAGGGCTGGTTCACTACATTCCCCATCACCAGTCAACACTCAAAACACCCGTAGAACAAGCTGTTCTGGTATGAAACTTGAATAGAAATCACAATTTACATGATATTCCTCTCTACATCTAGTACTAGAGAGAAGAATATAATGGGTAAATCAATGTGGTGTTATGTCCCTATATAAAATATGCAATAACATTAGTGGATTCCAAGACGATCATACCTTTAATGATTTTTTCCTCTAAGTGCAAGAAAATCAACTAGGTGGAACATTTTATTCAAGGATCCCCTGCCATTCATATGATAGAAACTTATATGTCCATGTTCAGGTTAGGATCCCTAAATATTGGGGAAATCCTGTGGTCGAACTCATCCTAAACCATGTCCTCCCATCACGGGTTAAGTTTTCTTCCCCTTCCTCTAAAATGAACTCACCAATAGATTCTCTAAGACTTAATATGACACCGAACCTGACCACCTCCACAATGATATACTCTAAGATGCACTAGGAACTGATTCTGATGATGACCATGACCCCCTAAAATATAATACACTAGTCTAATCCCCTTATGAAAACCGGAAAACCAATAGCCCCATGATAATGAAAATGAAGTTTCTAAGGTCCAGTCTCTACTGGGAGAAACCTGTAAGGATATAGTGCTTGTGACTAACTATTGAAATACCTTTTCCTTGAGGATCCCTTTTGCGTGCACTCTTAATATATTCCTCCTCAAGAGTTTATATTCAAAATCCCATATACACTCTACTAAACCTCTATGTATATTTTAAACAAAAATAGAGTAAATATATACTTGATAGATGGGAGAAGTTCCTCCGCATAGTAAAACCCATTGGACTCCTCATCCGAGATAAAATTGTCAGTGAAATTTAAAAGGTCCTGAACCCGAATCCACACCTCTCACTCAGACATGAACCCAAGAAGAATAGAGGGAAACCAATACCTCTTCACTAACATCATGGTCAATGATATGAACTTCTCTCAAAAACATATTTTAAAAAATATACACATGAAACTTCCCACTCATTTTCTCCACACCGTACAATATCCACCACGAATGAGGTGTACCCATTATCCGGATGACTACTAGCGGAACATAGTACCCTTCCTATGATCCAATAAAACTGAAGTTGATACTGAGCTCCTCCAACCAATTACCTATATAAAAATTAGATATAATTGTCTCATATTATCCAAATAATTATGTTGAAAAGAACACATTTTCTCATACCATTTACCATCCTCTTAAATAGTGTATACCAATTGAATGTCAACCAGGTCAGCCTATAGAAAATCGTTCACCCGAACCACATGTGGATGATAAAAATAATCATTTACATAAAGAGAAAACCAATATCTAAAAATCCAGATATTTTGAAATTTTATAAACACTCATCTAATTAATTTTATCATCTCAGAACCATCTAATTTTGATGAGAACAAGAATAATCATGATGAATGTACCTCCCCCAGATGTCTACCCTTCATTCAGATTCACCTTAGTTAGTGATTTTATAGGCTTATATTCCTTGTAATGGATCATGGGGTCCCAAAAATACCATTTTATTATTGGAATTCCTTATCCCATGACTCTCACCTTTATCAACTTACATTTTTTCCGACCAACCTGTTTAATTATCATTGATCCCAACTCTAAAATCCATCATATACATCCACCAAAACCATTGATACCACTCTTTTACGAACCCATCTATCCAAGGGTACCCCTCTTAGGCCAACAATTAATGGATAAAGATAATAACCCCCCTAAGAGTCCCTCCTCGAGTTGGAACTATAATGGAAACTAACACTAATGGTGTGAGAATCTAAAATATGCAAGGCATTACCCTCAAATATGATATTGTATTTGTATATAAGATATAAAAAACCAAAAAATCATTGAAATAAAATAAAAAACGAAATTCATAATAATATGAAATTGCATTTGAACAGTAGAAAAATATAAAGATTCTCTAATTAAATATTTAAAAAAATCTAAGGCAACGACATAGTAACAACCCCAATGTATGATCGTATAACGTGAATCACAGTCTACATTAGCCTCCTAGAAACCTGAAAAATAAATTTGTATATATGTGGGGTGATCATGAAATATAAGCTTAGTAGGATCATACCAAATGTCTCTTATACACATGTGAAAAGAGAATAATAATTAAACCATGTAAAAAGATCAATAAAAAAAGAACCAAAGCAGGTTAACTAACCAATCCTATCCCTACCATGGAATTCTCAACAGATAAAACATCCAGATGTAATAGATTAATAAGAAGCATATTGATAAAAATGGTACCCCACAATGATTTCACACTAATCATCTACTCTCAATTCCCAACATCATACATCCTAGTGCTCACATATATTTTTCATATCCCTACCCAATGATACCTATGAAGATATATTATTCCTTGATCCCCATGTGAAACATTCCATTGAATCACATATCTCCCAAAGAGTCATTGTCATTTTCAAAAATTTCACCCCAAGACACCTCAGTCGTCACATAACATCTCTACCAAAACTATATCTATAATAGTAAGGTATCAAGAACATTAAGTACATCAACATAATGAACACCTCCTACCATACATGAAATCCACTATGAACCAAATTATTTTCTCATAAAACATTTCCACTAGTTTAATTTTTAATTTTATCCATCAAAACCGATGCATATCAAACTCACCTTGAAGAGTTTGATGGGAATAGGGGGAAACCTTACATTTGTCCTTACCATATGGATGTTGGAATAAACACCCCCAAAAAATATATGGGTATTAACACATGGTTCCCAGTGTTGGTGGGGTGTGTATAGAAATGAAAATTAAAATAAAATGAGTATATAACATCAACACACACAATCCCAACCGAAGGGTTTACAACAATAGTACCAACTGAACTAAAAACATCACTATAAAGCCTCACAACCAAACCCACTTTCACATATAGATCCAAATGAACAACTAGAAACAAGAAATCCATACCAACATCCATATTCCATCATTCTTATTAAGATAATCCAATTTAAATATTTTTATATTACAAAAAAATTTCATTTATAAAGCCCCCTATTTTAATATTAAAAAAAATTAACCACAAATCCTATTTTAACTCAGGAGTTAATTAAACCGTTGCAACCTAATCCATTTAAGTTTCATTGTTAAAAACATATCTTAATACTACTAGAAACAGAAAAAAGACAAAACACAATACCCATCCATATCATATATATAGGTCCTACATTTCCACCATTTCCTCAGCTTAACAACCAAATATAATCAAAAGGAACACATCAAATCCAATTCCAATTATCATCAAAACATAAGAACCACCTAACACAACTGCTTTTCACATATTTCAAACTAGTTTATCAAAAGGGATTTCATTACATTAACTTCGTTACATTCAAGGGAATTCTCACACATAAAATGATTTTCCATGGGAAATCAATTTTTTAAATAGATATACGTTCTTAACCAATTTAATTCAATGGGATTTTAAACTATCAAAAAAATAGTTTCATAATAACATCAACTACCCCAAAATTAAATCCCCCAACAGTTATGATTTTCAGTAATGACATCAAGAATGCATACTTGAGACAATATAATATGTGGTAAAAAATTATTTTCATATCCCATTCCCTTCAAGTTCAATTAATATAATTCCTCAAAATTATTAGGATGGTTTATAAAACATTTTGAATGGAAAAAAATAATGATCCCTCCATACATAAAACATGAAGAATGATGAAGGATCCTCTACCACGAACAAATATTTCTGAACTATTATTACATTTTTGATAATGTCTATGATAGATTACAAGCACCGTAGTGACATAGATCACCTTTATGAACATAGAAATTACCAGCCCACATCATTACCATATTTAAACAACATAAATATTAATGGTTTCCTTGATAAAATCATTTCCTAAATAAAGAACATAGTTGACTATAAGAAACAATAATAAAGGGAACCCGTCTAGAATCACCAAGGATTGATCCCCCAAGGATGGGGTTGAAATAAAACAAGAATATGGTCAAAGGTATTCCTATAAATTCTAGGAGTAACCCAAGAACTACAAGTCAATCCAAAAGAAACATTGGGACCGAGGGGTTTTTGGATTTTATAGGATGTTAGGAATAGAACTACCCGAACTATTATAAAAAAACCCCACTTATAATTTAATTAAAAGTATTATTATGTACTACAGTTATAGAAAACACATGAAATTATTTTGTTTTATTATATCCAATTGGATTTAAATCACCATTAATTATCTTTACCATTGCAAATATAACCATTGTACAATGATTCCCTGATTTTTATAAATATACGGTTTTAACAAATCCAGTAGATGCAAACAATGGAAGTGATGAACTCAACCATTAGGATCATACCATATGAAGCCCATTTATTAGATATTCTGATGGAGATAGGATCTTTGGGATTTCCCCTTGATCAATCCTAAGCTTAGGTCCAACAAATTAATCATGATCGAAATCATGTACAGGAGAATTTCAAGCTCACTGAGATCACAGTCTAAACCATGTTCAATGAATGTCCTCGTGATTGTCTCACCATCACGCACCTTATGCTTAACTATTTTTCTAGTGTAATAAAGGGAAATTTATCAACACCCTAATGATATTATTAATTATATAGAAGAATGAATATATATATTTTTTTCTTATTTCTACATTATAACCCATGTTGCAATATTCAATTTTAGTTAATATGTTTATTTTCATGAAATATAGGATTTTGGAATTAAATAATATTTTAATAAATTAATTTTATAAAATGACTTTTATTAAATATAAAATATTATATAATTTTTATAAATTCAAATGTAATTTCTATAAGAGTTCAAAAATTGTTATTGTTAAAAAATCCTACATTTCCTAATAAACATTGATTATTATTTTAAAAGTGAAGATAAACACATTTTAAGAAAATTATTTAGGAAAAATGAATATTATTTTTTCGAATCATAATGTTCAAATTAGATCATGGTGAATTTTTCATAATTTTCTGAGATAGTCAAATTTTCGAGTAAAAAATTAAATATTATTTAAATATTTTTTGTGTATTATGATATCATAATGACCCAAAAGTGATTTAATAAATACTATAAAGGGTATACAACACCAAATATATTTTTTACATTTAAAATAATGTTATTTTATGTTATTTTATTTTATAAATCATTATTGAATCCTACAAAACCATTAATATATTTTATGGATTTAAAGTAATTTCTTTAGGAGTGTGACTCACCTTCACAAAAGATGGGAACTATTTTATTATGTTCATCCCTTGTATTATAAAATAATTAGACCCAATCCAATTTTTTAGAAACCCTGAGAAAAAACAATGCACTGGTTTTTGGTTTTGGTTATTTTATTATGTAGATTCCAAAACCAAAATAATAAAGAAATCCCCTTCTTTTTATATATAAATCCCACAAAGAACCCATTTATCTTACCTAAAACTCATCGGATCACATAAATACTCTAATTTTCACTCTCTAGAGTCCCCCCAAGGTTCCCCAAGCTCTCAAGAAGCTCCTTTGAAGATTTTGTAGTCACACACTCAATTAAGAGACCTTCCTCTCCTCCTTTCAATTCAAGCACCTTATTTGGAATTTTTCTTCATAATTGTAATTTTTATGATGTATTATATTTATAAAAAATACGCATACTATATAATTTATTCTATTTGAATGAGATATCATTTATACTCTCATTTTTACCTTTATTTAAGTCGTTACTATGTCGATATTTTGTAAGTGATTTCATTCCTTTTTTTATTCAAGCACCCTTTTTTATGTTATGATTTTTAATATATGTTTGATCATGTTGGGAAATATTATGCCAAATTTAATTTAATTTAAATTTTGTTTATGAATTTTGATACCCCCTTTCACTCTCATTAATCCTCCCATGATCCTTTATGTAATACCGTTACCATGCCAAATTATAATTAGGATTATTTTATTTATTCATGTTTCTTCACTACCTTATACTTTTTATTTCTAATTTCTAATGTTTGGATATATTCATTTCATGTATCTATTTCTATTCATATTATTTATATGTTATTATAGATCAATTTCTCTCTCATCCACCCAATTTATGATTCTTTAAGTGATGTCGTTATGCGGCAGAAATTTCACCATGACTTTCAATGACAATCAATTTTGTAGTGAATACAAAACCCTTTTTCTAACAAGGTTATCCAACTTTACACACTTACACTTCATTTATTAGGGAATTAATTTTATGTACTTCAAATTCCTTGATCATGGAATAAAATATGACATTAAATTAATCCATGTTGTATGATCTATGTGGAACATTTAATAATAAGAATGAAATGAATGTGACGGGGATTCCCAAAATTATAGCAATGCAATGAATTGAGTAATTTTTAGTATCGTGATACATCATGTTAGGACATGGATTGAACTTTATTCCATTATGAGACTTTTTCCATGATGAATTCGCAGTGGTTTTATCCTTGACCTGTGTTTATGATGCAATATTTTAAGTTGTTTTAACAAATCCCATGTCATTATTATCATGTTATATCATGTATCATTTAACTTGTTTCTGATTCATACTATTTCTACATCCCAATGACATGTCAATTTCATAACATGTATCACTTTATTCCATGTTTATTCCCTTACTCGGATTTATATCTCACCCTTTTTTATGTTTTCCCTAGGATATCGTGTCATTTTTAAAATGATATAGAATTTTAGAAGCATGTTAACGATGTTTTCAAAAATGTTGGTTTACCCCATGTCCAAGGATTTGTGTTATGTATATAATTCACAAATACAATAGAATTTTTGATCATTTGGGTTTTATTAAGTATAATTTTATATAATTAATCATGAATTAGTGTGAAATAAAGACACGGGTTGTTATAGTTGGTATCATTGCAAGAAGTTTAGTTATCTTTAGGATTATGTTTAGATAACTATAGAGATAAATTTAAGGATAAAACCATGTCCAAGAAGACATACCTAAATTTTGGTTATTATAGAGTAAGTGGTTTATCAAGAAAATACATCCTTTCCTGGATACTACATGTGGATGTGGTTCTGCCACAAATGTACCTAGCAATAACAACTCCCAAAAGGTGTTTCGGGCCTTACTCAGGGTAACCTCATATATGAAAATAAGCCTTACTATGCACCTTTTTTGACACTCATGGGGGATATGATTTGGTAAATTCAGAATCCCATTATAAACCATTATTAATGGAATAAACAATTCTCATAAGAATATATGTTCAGAAACAGATCATGGGTAACACAGATTGAATCTTATATATTAATAAGTTAACTAAATATATGTAATTTATAAGTTATCCCTTTAAGGTCACTGGTTTCACTTTTTTAATGGTTTAAAATAATCATCCCTAATTTTACTGTTATTCTAGAAAATGGTTGGAAATAGGAGTAATTGGGTAAACGACCATTGTGAAGGGAAATGTGATGAATGCCCTAATGAGATTCCCAACCCAAAGGGAGCGGGAATCAGAAACTTTTTCATGATACAATCTCAGCCAACTCAGGTTCTTGAATAAAAACCTAGATCCAGAGGAATGCCCAAACCCCCCCTAGGAGACAAAATACAAAATCAAGATCTTCATGCGATAAAGGCCTCCTAATTTCAATAAATCATCCAACCCATTAATCATGGAATAATGGATTATCTCTATTTAGAAGAAATTACATGTCCCTAAATGTTCTAAACAAGAGAAGTTTCTACTTGCTATTTATTTTATGGATGGAGAAGCTGATCAATGGTGGAAGTTGTTCATGAATACAAAACCTAAGGAGGAGACCAAAGAAATGGAATGGAACGAATTATGGAAATTTTTTAATAAATGTTTTCCTCAAACCCTCTGACTTAAAATTTAATTTTATATACTTACCCTCAAGAAAAAAGATGTCAAATATATCATGTTGTATAAGGAAAACTTCACATGACTTTCAGGATACACCTCTAGTTTATTCATTAACCTAGAATTCGAGGTTTACTACTTATTTGGTGAGATAAAACCAAGTGTACGAATGTCCATAGAAATCCAAAACATTCGAATCTATGAGTAAATTGTTGGATGTGCCCTAAAATTCGAAATGGATATCAGGGAATCTCAAGTGTATCATGTTAATGAGAAGCATAATGTGGAGTTAAATTCTAGTTGTCCGATGGGGAAATTGAATAGTACTAAAAAATTTCAACATCCCACTTGTCAAAGGTGCAAAAAGTGGATCCCTGGAAATTTCCTAAGGGGAAATAAGAAATGATTAGGGTGCAGGAAGGAAGGAAAACAACATATAAATTTTTGATAGGAGAAAACCACTAATATTATTAAGGAAAGGAATGCTTTAATCAAATGTGAATGCAATTTCAATTTATTAAATTTTAAGGAACCATGGAACTTTGTAAACCTTTTCCATGTGCCACGGGTTTTCAGAGACAACCAACAACCTCCAAGGTAGCAAGGGAAAGATGTTTCCATCACAACCGTTGAGGTTGATCTTGACAATGAAGTGGTGACAGGTACACTAGTTATTCATTCAATAATATAAAACATAATTGTTTATTTTGGTTATACTCATTCATTAATATCAAAAAAGTTTAGTACAACTATCCAAACACTACCACAAGTCATAGAAGTAGAGTTGTCAGTGAAAATCGAAAATGGGGAAATTATTGAATCCCAAGAATATAACTCCTCCCTTATGAATGTTATTGGGATACACATCATAGATAACCATTTCATACTACCTTAAGTGTAATTTTAAGTAATTATAGGCATGGATTGGATTTCCCTATAAAGAGACAACATAAATTTATAAGAGAAGAAATTCAATCATTGTATTGTGAATCGACCCCCAAATTTTGAACAAGTACAAGGAGGAGGATAAATATTATTTGGTACCATCATATCAAGAATGGATATTACTGACCTATGAAGAAGATAATCTATTTCAAATTACTATATACAATGAAAGAAAAATTCTTAAAGACATCCATATTGTGATGGAATATGCCGATGCGTTTCTCGAGGAATTTTCTTTCTTTACTCATAACCGAGATGTCAAATTTTCTATCAATATTATTTCATGGGAAGTTCCACTTTACATGACTCCATATAGAATGGTTTTTGTAGAAATTGTGGATTTGAAGAAACAAAAAAGGGGAATTGGGATAAAGGGTTCACACACCCAATTGCGTCACCATGGGATGCACCAGTCCTCTTCACCAAGAAAGATACGACAATGAACATTTGAATTGACTATCATGAGACGAAAAAGGAATAGGTAAATAATATGAATCCACTGCCTCATATTGATTACTTTTTTGATCAGATATGTGGAGAAAAATACTTCTCCAATGTGGATCATTGTTCAGTATTTATCAGTTAAGGATGAAGAAGGAATATATCCCCAAGACCACTTTTTGTATAAGGTATGAGCACTATGAGTTTATGGGGACTATATTCAAGATCACTAATGTTCTATAAATATTGCTGGAAATGATGAATATAATCTTTAAATATTACCTCAACAATTTTTGGTAGTCTTTATCGATGATATTCTAATCTAATCCCAAACTAAGGAGTGGTATGTAGAGCATCTAAGCACTGTGCTGACAAACTTAAGAAAAGAGAACCTTTATCAAATGTACAAAAAGGTTATTTCTCTTTGAAGGAAGTCTCTTTATTGGATAATATCATCTCAAAAAATGGGATATATGTGCACCCTTCAAAGATAGAAAAAATTGAATGATGTTCGAGTCCAATAGCTATGACAGATATATGTAGTTTCCTTAGGTTAGATGGGTATTATCATCGATTTGTGTGAACTTTCTCATGATTTTTAAATCCTATTACTAAGATAACCCAAAATAGATTCATGTTTTCGTAGAATAATGAATGTTAAGAGATACTTTAGTAGCTAAAACGTTGGTTTATCATGACACATGTGATCACACTACCCAAAATTGGAGAGCATTCTGTGGTATTCAGTGATTCCTAAAAGAATGTCTTAGGCTGTGTACATATGAAAATGATAAAGTGATAGCTTATGCCTCTGGTATGTTTAAATTTCATGAAAATAACTATCCCACAATAGATTTTATGTTGGTATCCATGATATTTGTGTTGAAAATGTGGGATCTTTATCTTTATAGGCTGAAGTGTGAGATAGATATTAATCAAATCTTCCTCAAATATATATTCACACAAAAATATCATAATATGTGCCAATGAAGAAGGTTTTACCGCTTTGAGGATTATGAATTCTCAATACAATTCCATATTGGTAAGGAAAACAAGGTGATAGATACTCTAAGTAAAGAATATCCTACAACTTTATCAATGTTGATAATTGAGAGGGCTCCAATATTCATAGACCAGAAAAGGATGGACATGGGAATCATTAATGAAGAAACATCATCAATCCTTTCTCATATTATTTCTCAACCACCCCTCACGGAGAAAATAATGGATGATCAAAGAAATGTTGTGGAAATTAGGAAGAAAGTGGAAGCTGTGATAAAGGGGAAATCATTTGAATTTAAAATTTATGAAGAATGAATTGTGAGATTTGGGTCAAGACTATGTGTTCAATAAAATCCTGAGCTAAATAAGGAAGTATTGGATTATGAATATAGTTAAACATTCTCTATTCACCTTGGAATCACAAAGAAGTGTCAAGATATTTGTGAGCACTATTTGTGGGATAATATGAAGAAGAAGATAATTGAATATACATAGAAGTTTCTAGTATTTCAGCAAGTGAAGGATTAAAGGAATATTTCTAACGGGATGATGAAACCTTTACCCCTACCAACATGTAAATGTTCGAACATTACCATGTATGTTTTGATAGGACCTCATAATTAATCAATTGGAAGTAATGTTATATGGTTTTTTTGGATCATCTTACAATGATAACCCACTTTATCAAAATTTCATGGAACTTATTACTAGACTAACTTTCAAAGATATACATTAGAGAAGTGATATTTCTATATGGACAATCGCTGTCAATTTTATCTGATCAAGATCTGAGATTCACCTCCATTTTCTGAAAAAACCTCCAAACTGTTCTAAACACTTAGTTAAACATCAGTACGATCAATCATCTTCAAACTGATGGACAATCTGAGTAGACTATTCAAAAATTTGAAGAGAGGTTGGGATGATGTTCTATGGACTTTAAATGGGGAATAGACCAACATCTTCATTCGGTCAAGTTCACGTACAATAACCGTTTCCACTAGAGCATCCAAATGGATCCCTATAAATCCCTTTATGGGAAGATGTATAAAAAACTGCATATTGGGATGATGTTGGGGAATGAAGAATTCTATTTCATGAAATGGTAAGGAAAATGGGGGATATGGTTAAGATCATTCCATGGCACATTAAGGCTTCTCATAGTCAGAAGAAGAGCTGTGTTGATCATTAATGATGGTTCCTAGAGTTTGATGTTCGAGATAGGGTTTTCCTATCCATATATCAATGGAAAAAGGTAATAAGATTTTGGAAGAAGGGATATCATTGTACAAGATACATCGGCCCGTTTGAGATACTTGATCTCATCAGAGCGGTGGCCTATCGACCAACACTCTCACCTAACCAATCTCAAGTACATGAGGTATTCCATGTATCCCTCTTCAGAATGTACATACAAGACCCATCACATGTACTCAATCAAGAGGTGGTGCTATTGGAAAATTACCTTTCCTATGATGAGTAGCTGATGGAGATCTTAGATCATAGATAAACTTTTCAATGAAAAAAGAAAATGCACCGAATCAAAGGGTTGTGGGGAAACCAAATGTTTGAAGAAGAAACATTGGAACCGAAGGAGGCGATGAAACAAAGTTACCCTTATCATTTTTAGTGTGTGAAATGGAAATTTTGAGGGTGAAATTTCTTAAGGGGAAAAATTATAATGACCCAAACTGTTGTAAATAAATATACACACCTAATTTCATCAAATTTATAATTATTCATTCAAGTTATAAAAAACATACAGTTATTTTGTTTTATTATATCCAATTTTATTTAAAAGACCATTAAGTATCTTTACCATTGATAATATAGTTGTTCTATAATGATCATATTTTTAGTATAAATATAGAGTTTTAAAAATTCCAATTGACACATAAAAAGGAAGTGATGGCCACAACCAGTAAAATTGTACCATATGAAGACCATTTTTTAAAGCTTCAGATGGAGATAACATATCAAGGATTTTCCCTTGATCAAGCCCAAGATGAGGCCCAAAAACATAAGCCTGAGAGAAACTGTTTATGGGAGGAGGTCCAACTCATTGAGGTCACAGTCCTAAAAATGTTCGCTGAACGACCCCATGATAGTCTCACCATTACACACATTACGCTTAAGGATTTTTATGGTGTAATAACAAGATATTTATCAAGACCCTAATGATATGATTACATATATATAGTAGTGAATATATTTTCAAATTATTTCTACTTTATAAATGATTTTGAAAAAAAAATTATAATATTAAATTTTATCTAAGATGTTCATTTTTATGAATTATAGGTTTTTTTAATTAAATAATAATTTAATAAAATATTTTTGTAAAATATTTTTTATTAAATATAAATTATTATAAAATTTTTATGAATGGAAATTTAATTTTTATAAGGGCTTAAAAATATGTATTGTAAAACAATCCAATTTTCATAATAAATATTGATTATTATTCTAAAAGTCATAATATCCATATATAGAAAATTATTTAGATTAAAAAGGAATATTTTTTTTGAATCATAACTTCAAAAATTATCCACTGGTGAATTTTTTCAAATTTTTTGAGACAATCGATTTATTTTTGTAAAAAATTAAATTTTGTTTAAATATAAATTTTACATTACAACATCATAATGACCAAAAAGTGATGTAATAAATACTATAAAGTGTATCTATGACCAAATATATGTCTTCCCTTTAAAATATTTTGATTTTAATTTTATTTTATGATATTTATAATCCATAGTGAATCCTCGAAAACCATTAATATATTTTAAGGTTTCAATAAGAATTTGACTCACCTCCACATAATCTAAGGGAATTATTTTATTATGTTTGGACCTTTGACTTCTAAAATAATGAGAACCACTCCTATTTGTAATAATCCATTGGAAAAAACCATGGGGTGGTTTTTATTTTTGGTTATCTTATTATGTAGAGACCAAAAACTAAATAATAAAGAAACCCACTATTTTCCTATATAAAAACACCCAAGAACCCAATTACCTTCACTCAAACTCCTTAATACCACATCCATATTATTCCATCCACTCTTTAGAGTGATACAAAGGTTCCCCCAAGATCTTTAGAATCTCCCCCATGATTTTGGAGTCACACAATCAAGGGGCCTTCCTCTCCTCCTTTCAATTGAAGGACCTTATTTGAATTTTTCTTCGTAATTTCAATTTTTATAATTACTGTTATATATAAATATCAATTTACTATCCAATTTATGTTATTTTAATGATATATAATTTATCCTCTCTCATTTTTACCTTCAACAAAGCTGTTACTTTGTCAGAATTTTGTAAGGGATTTATCTCCTCTCTTTTTATTCAATCACCCATTTTTTATGTTATGCTTCTTAATTTCCGTTTGATCATGTTGGTATATAGTTTTCCATATTTCCCTTTCAATAAATTTGAATTATAAAAGATGATATCCTTCTTCCAGTCTCCTTAATACTCCCATGATCTTTTATGTACTTCTGTTACCATGCTGAATTATGGTTAGGATTCCATTATTTATGTTTCTTTATTATCTTATACATTTTATTTCTAACTTCTAATGTTGGGGTATATTTGTTTCACGTCCCTAGTGATTCCAATTTTATTTCTATGTTTTGAGAGACCCATTTATCTCCCATAAACCAATTTTATGATTATATAAGTGACATTGTTATGCTTTGAAAATTTCAAAATGATTTTTCATACCAAACAATTGTGTAGTGAATACCAAACCCATTTACTATCAAGGGTGTTAACCTTTATAAAATTATACTTATTTGATTTGGGACTTAAATTTTTTCGTTTTAAACTCATGGATTGTGGTATAAAATATTAAGTTTAATGAATCAATATTGGATGATCTATGTCGCACACATAAGAATGTGAATGAAATTAATGTGACGAGTGCACCCGAAATTAAACAATGCTCCAATGCATTGGGTAATTTTTAGTATCATGAAACATCATGTTGTGATAGAGAGTGAACCATATTCATTTTTTGGACATTTTCCACCATGAATTCTTGGAAAGTTTATCCTTGACCTATGTTTTTGATACAATGTTTTAAGTTGTTTCCACATTTCCCATGTTATGATTATCATGTTATATCATGTCTGGTTATTCATGTTTAACATTGATACTCCTTCTATGCCCCATAGATATTTATATTGTATAACATGTATCACCTTATGCCATGGTTATTCCCTTACTAGGCTTTATATCTCACCCTTTTTTATAATTGTCCTTAGGATGTCCCGTGCAGTTTTAAAAAGCCATTGAATTTTTGAATCATGGTAAGGAAGTTTTCAATAATATTGTTGTACCCCAGGTTCAATATGTTATGAAATATACCTAATTACCAATGAAACTGGACATATCAATAGTTTGGGTTATATTAGTGTAATATTATGTAATAAATTAGGTATTAGTGTGAAAGAAATAAAAGGGTTTTTATAAGGAAAAAATAATACCATGGAAGAAAACCCCTCTCTATATTATAGAATTTCGGAAAAAGGATAAGGCTAAGATGTAATGGAATTGACCACACATTAATATATCCTTTAAAAATAATTTCAATGTAAACTAGTGAGGTCCATGAGAAAAAAAAACAAAAAAAAAACAAGGGGAACAACATGATGAATGAAGGAACCACCACACCCCATATGGAAACAAAAAATAAGGAAGCCACACAACAACTTAGTTCAATGGAAAATATACACTAGAAATAGAAGAACCCAAAATAATCCTTTTTACGACTCCAATCAAAAAATAGGTAAACATTCCTCCCCCCTAAAAAAGGAAAAATGACTAAACTCAACCTCAGAGCCACTACAATTCATCCTATATCTCTACACTGTAATGAACAAAATTATAGCGCAACACAAACCCCCACACTATATAATCCTTCAAATACGATTTTTTCAACATAAACTCTTATTTGTTCCTCAAACATCCCTATAAAATCTTCTGAAAAACTCGACCATTAGAATTCAAAAAATTTAATTGTTCAAAAGGGTATAACCATTACATTCACATATGTTCTAGACCTTAAATCCTATAAGCCACTTCTTGATAGCCAATACTTGGATGTAGCAATAATCCCATGGAAGCAAGGAAATAATTCTCTAGAAGTTGAAAAAGGTCACTTCAAGAGACATCGTAGCTAGACATAGTTGTATGTAAAAATCTTTCAACTACTCAAGGGAGGACCCGAGGGAATATATTAAGTAGAATAAGGGGGATAGATAGATGGGGAAGTAATTAGTTTGTTTTATTAGCCTTTATATTGTGTAGTTGAACCCTATGATTCTTTATGTTTTTATCTGTCACGTCCAATGTTCTTATAAATATAATTTTTCAGTTCCATTCCACCTATAATTATTTTATTATATTTCTCATTATAGTTATCAAAAAATTATTTTCTTTGAAACTAACTTCATATGATAGTTTTTATCACATAACCATACTTAGTGGGTAGAAAAACAAAGCTTATCCGTAGATGTAATTAATCTATGACTTCCCCTATAGTGTCTTTGTTTGAGTGAGGATAATGTTTGAATCATTAGGAATACATCAAGGAACTATATACTAACTCCAATATGACTGTTGGAGACCTTGAATAATTTTTTATTGATCTACATAACTTCCACGCAGGTTCTTATGAAATTTAACTTTTATGTTTGAAGGAGACCACATTCAACTGGATAGGTCCACAAAATCTTATATACAATTACGACTTGGATTCCATCAATATTCGGCCATTAGAACCATTGGTTTCCATGGGTTTTTTTAAATTGGGTATAGGGGGATCTCTTACCCAACATAATCAAAGGTGATCGGGTAGTATAGGGTCATGTGGTAGTCATTTGTTTCTATGACCCAACCCGACCCCACAAGGAGTGGTCCAGGTCCTCTAAAAAAACTAGTAACAAAAAATGTCATATAAACTAAACTATCGATTATATAATAAAAAAAACTAGAACTATAATAATAATAATAATGAAACATTAAAAATATTGATGAAATAATATCCTCAATATTTCAATTAATAACAAACAAATAAGAACAAATTATTGATTAAATTAAATGCATAAAATTTATATAATAACATGGTGCTCCAATGAATTCATGAAATATATGTCTGTGTGTGTATGTTAAATAATAATAAAAAATTAATATTTATAGATAAGTATAACGATAATATAACAAAAATATAATGTAAAGTTATGTTATAAAAAATTTATAACGTAAAAATGGTATGTAACATAATCATAAAATTATATTTATGTTATATAACATTATATTTATGTTAAATATGGTTATATTTTGATAAATAAAATGTAATATAACATAAATAAAACATTATATAATGTGAATATAATACTATAAAATGGTATATAACATAAATATAATGTCAAATAAAGAAAATATAATTTTCTCATAATGTAAATATAATATAAATATTATATTATATTTTTGTTATATTTTCATTATATAATCATATTTTTTATTTTTTATTATTAGTTATTATTATTGGTTAATATTTATTATTTAGTATAAATTGTTATTAATTATTATAGATTATTGGATATTATTATAAATTATTTATAATTTATCGGCAATTTTTTATTCATTATTTATTAGAAAATATTAATTATTACCTATATTTTATTATATATACATATGGTAAGGTTAGTTAGGTTTGTTTGGTCATAATTATTTCAACGCATGACACAACATGACACTAACAGACTAAACCTAATCATATGCCACATGTAAACCGATCCAAAAAGGTTAGATTACATTTGGTTGATCAGGTCATGTCAGGTTTGAATATGCCTATCCACCCCCCCCCCCCATGGATTTCAACGTAACCTTTGACATGCCAATTTGGTAAGGATTTTATAAAAAATACCTTTTTTAGTTCGATCTAATCGGGTGGAAAAATACATTTCCATCGTCCTGAGGTTACTATCTATAGAACACTTTCCCATTTTATATTACATGAACATTAGTTTCCGGAGAAATGAATCTGAGGCCAAGTGACTGTTTGGGGAACCATGTTGAAGAATCTACCGGGAACAATGTATTTATAAACATAGTTCAGTCTCATTCTATAAATATTCAAGACAAGATAGATTCTCATGGGATGGTGTGTGATAGATATTGTGGGTATTAGTGAGACAACCTAGAAAGGTTATTACAGGAGGGGAAATGTTGTCATTATGAGGAAAAAAACTCGGTGTTTTCATTGAGGGCATTATAGAAGTTATATGAAGTAAGATCTGGGGGAATATATTTTGGGAACTGAAGGAATATCCAAGGGAGTATATTGTAGGGACCATATGTCTATTAATGAAATTGGAGTGGTATGACAGGTAGGATTGAAAATTATTCTATTAGAGTGACCTAATGGAGTTGGAGAAATTATAGTATTCCTAAGAGTCTTATTTTAGTTATTCTCTTTATATTTATTGTACACTTACTATAATTTGTATTCACTAACCTCAGAATTCTATTACTGTGGGTTAATTCTTTGTTAGAGAGGTCCACTGAATTGGGTAGGAGTGTAGTCTTCTAGAGTTTCACCTTTCTTTTCTTATTTCATTCCCTATTACTGTAATTATGTTTCATTACCCCTGAAATACAAGTAGTTTAGTCCAAGTTTATTCTATTATTACACATTCTCATTATATTTTTCATTATTATTTTTTTAATTACATTTTTTCCTTTTTTTAAATGTCGCATCCTTGATAAAGAACAATGGAAAATATTTTAAACCATTCCATAAAACCAAAATATGTTTCCACCAAACATTATTTTGGAACCCTCATGTAAAAGAATCTCGAAACACGATTATCCATATTTAAAGATGAAGAAATTTAATGAAATTAAACATAAATAATATGATTATAAATGAAACTTAGATTTTTAATGTGCCTTCATATTAAGGGATTCCATGGTTTCTATTCTTGTCACAAAAGGCCAAATATAAGGTCAGTTTAAATGTATAATTGGATCAAATAAAATAATTTGATAACCTCAATCATATTAACATGACATTAAATCATCAAGAATATATAAGACTGACAAATAAGTTCTAGTAGTGGTGCATACCCCTAGAAACATTATGAAATCGGGTATGAGATAGAAAATTCCAAAATATTCTCATAACCTTCCATAGAATGGGAAACATGAAATGGGTCAATCATTTCATGGAATGAACATCAATGATTAATATACTCAATGAAATAATCATTAAATTAACATCAATAATAAAAAATTATTTTGGAAATCAATTTTATGTTACTCTAAATTGATGTATGAATGTGTCACAAAAATGTACACACATATCTCTAATATTTGTGACCAAGATAAATAAATTTTATCAACATGATAATATAATTATCCCATGTGTTGAGATCTCCTAAACCAATAAACATGAAAAAGAATTCAACAAGCTGTGTGGGAATTCAATTCACTTATATTTTTTAAAAAAATATACTTCTCTATCACAAAATAGGTTTGAAATTTTTTGGTTTTATAAATATGAAAATTTAAAAATAGTACACCTCTATCGTGAAATTTGTTATATTTTCTCTTCTTCCATTTCTGATTAATCTTCATTGGATCCTAAAGACAAAAAAACTTTTTGAAATTGAAATTTTTTATCCCATTTTAGCTCAAATAGATAAAAGTATCAACCATAAGGAGTCTTCCCAACAAAATGTAATTTTCTATATCTAGGTCCTATAAAGAAATTTAAAGTGTTGGTTACCTCTCAGGAGATCCTTTCTTAAGGAATTTATGTTTGAAATTTGACCATGGTTTCATGTAATTGAGAAAGGAAATAATTCTACTCAGTTTGGCATTTATACTATTTTTAAAATCAGCCCATATAGACTAAATGGTCTCTTTTTTATTTCTAGTTTTTGACATTGACATTCCATGGATTTAAAATTTTGGAAAAATTTAATAAAACATAAAATAAAACAAAATTTGATTATATTTTTTTCATATTTTTTTCCATCACATGTTCTTTATTCTATTGTTCATTGAATATTGTATTGAATATATGATATCTATATCCCTTTACCTATTTTAGTTTTTTAGGTGCCCAAAATAATGGGTGGTCTCTTGCAGAAAAATAGTGATGGAAAGTGGAATAAACAACATATTAGAAATTAATTTTACCATATGAACATGTTGAAAAAATACAAACAAACATAAATAATTTTATGAAGTTAAGGGTATAGTGAAAACCTATAGAAAAACAATTTCCCTTGGATATAAGTAAAATCCTCTCAAGGGACGCCTCAAGATGCCTACTGAAGACTACCTAAAATTATTCTTATCCTCTCCTATAACCCCCCATATAATTCCCTACCATTCACCACATGCTTCACATGTATATAAAAATATAATAAAAGGTTAAAATACATGAATATCCCAGGACTTATAAATTTTCTTCTTATCATTAAAATGAAACCCATAGATACGCATACCATCCTTAACACACTACCGTTATCAAACAAACCAATATTTCCCAATAGTATCATTCCTAGTATTTCCGTCCACTTGAAAAATAACTTTTCATCAAGGTAAAATTCCAAAAGAATGGATCGATTTCATAAGAACTAAGAAAAAAGATTCTAGTTGCAGCTTCAATAGTGGAATAAGTTATAAAAAAACTTTGACTTCCCATAGTTCGTAAAATAAGGAATAAATTTTTCAATTACTATTACCAGGTAATCCATCTTCCTCCATTTTTGAACTGAAAATTATATTTCTTATGCATTCTATCCCCCATTAGATATTTCTTCCCAACCACACACTATGGGGACTATGTACAAGATCCATTTTTTTCAACATAAGGATGATAGATTTTTGTGTTTATATCCATCAGGTGTATCATCATGTCACATAACAAAGAACAACAATATTCTAATCAACCTAATCCATTCTATAGTTGTAAAATATATCAACTCTTAGAGATATGCTTAAGGAATTGTTACTGTAGCCAAAAACCATAATTTTAACACTGAAAAAAATGCAATCATCATATGATCTGGATATTTCCTTACTTGTTACGAAACCCATATTGGAAAGGAAAATTTTAGAATAAAAAGTATGATGAACCATTATACACACCTTATGTAGCACCAAGAAAGTTACAATCACCCATTTGATATAATTCAATATCATTGTGAACCCAATATACATCTCATGTTCCCCAATCCTAATCGACAATAATAAATATCTTTCCCTCATTTTTTGAGTTTTTTTATAATTAATAAAAAAAGTCACATAAATCTATCTTACAATCATCACTAATTTTTCCATTAGAGGATGTTGTAGCCTATCATCGACCTCCAGGTCAGCACATAATTTTCCAATAAGATATCCATTATCATTTTTATTCAAATTTCATATATAATTTGAATCATATTTGGAACTTTTTCCAATATAAGAAATATTTTCCACATTTTGAAATAAAATAAAAAGTATTATCCAAGAGGCTATAGATAATTAATCCTTACAATTCTCTAACTCCTGAGAAAAAAAATGCATCACCTAAAGAAACTGATTAATAAGCTAAATTTTTCCTAATTCATATGGAAATAGGTAACTGATGAAGCCCCCATATTCTAATGTGAGATGATTCTTGTCGCATGTAAGAAAAAAGGAGATCCCTATACTGAATACTTATAGATCCATGAAAATATTTTTGAGTTATTGCTGTTCCAAAAATTGAGGATATTCTTTATTTCAAAGAATAAGAACAAAATCAATGGAAACATACTCACAAATACTAGATCTCTTATCCTTTATATTTAACCATGGATCCACATGTATGAAAATATATAGTTATGATCATATCAAATTACATGGAAAATATTAATAATATATAACAACATATGACTTATATATCTAGATAATGAAATCATAACACATTAGTTACAATAGTTAAATATGTATAAATAGATTTCATAGTAAGTTACTTCCAATAAAACAAGGATGAATTAAAATTAATTGAATTATTTCCACCATCAATCCCATTATAACCATATAATAGGTCAAAAAATTCAACGTGACATAGGTATTGGGAAAAAATATTTCATATTTTAGAATTCTATAAACATTTCTATCCATATTTCTTGCAATTGACCCTATAGGTATCACAATAATCACCTAAAAACATGATTCTTGTAGCTTCTGAAAATAATACCACACACATAGTTGATTTGATAAAATTTAGTAGAATATCATTTCTTGCAATTAATAACTATACACGCATAAAAAATGACTCCTTGAGTATGAAAAAAAAAAGAAATATTCTGAAAAAATAGGTTCATATGAGAGAAGCTAAGTATTTAGACACATAACATCCATTGTAGGAGGTATAGAATATAGTCCAAGAATAGTTCTTTACACCATAGAATGTTCAGTAATGAGTTTTCTATGATTCTACATGGGTCAAAAATTAATTCTTTCAGGAGTATCAAAAATGATACCAACTACACCTACTTTATATAGAAAAATAAATCCACTAAAATCATATTGAATTGATCCCTACTAAAACTTTCCTCCCCCGATCTATTAGTTTTGATGCCCTATACATACTCTATTTAATGTATTTGAAATCCAGACTCAAATAGATCATTTACCTAAGTTTTCAGTGACTTATACTTCTCATGGTACTCTATACGCGCTTTATCAATGGTTTATATAGATATTTGAATATATATATAATTATTATCTAATAAATAAATCAAAAAACCAATTTTATTTCTTTTCTAATGTACAATAGCAAACATAATTGTTGTAGAGTTTCCACAATTATCTAATAATGTTTGATAAAAATTAATCACCAACTCAGATAATGATAACTTCCTTTGATCTCATCTTAACTATACTTGTCTCATCCCATAAAAATGATGTTCAACGAAAATAAACCCCCCAAATAACTACTCCACATTCCATCTTTTTAAGGATGTTATGTGGGGTTTGTTCTCAACATTTTTCACCTAAAATAATATTCATGGTGTTTTCCAACTATATTACTGTAATCATCTAGCTCAGAACAACATCTAGATCATACACATTTCTTAATATTATTGATCCATCACCTTATGTTTGATAATGTTCAAACTACACAACATAAAAATCATGATCATAGTGAAAGTAACAAATTTTTTGGTTCCCAAAAAACACGAGGTATCTTGAAAATAAATACGTTGTGAAATAAAAACATGTATCATTGTATTATTAGGTATTGAAACACACATAGAGTAAACATAAAATTATTAATAGATAGAAATAGATAACACAATAAGAAATAAAACATCCCCTAGAGCCAAGATAATTACTTGTATGAACTGCCTCCATCTGTTTCAGGAATATCTACAAAAAATTATTCATACCCCCTCATATAAAACAAACCCCATACCAATATAATTATCCACATGAAATTACCTACCACATATAGTGGTAACAAACTAATGAAAAGGTAAAATAATATACTTCCATATAATTATAACTTTTCTACATGAAATTACAATATAACACATACCAACACATGATAGGTTTACCAACCCACTACTCTCAAACATCCCCACCATCCCCTGTACTCACATTCATGATAGTTTTAAACATGAATCTTCATTGGTAGTTTCATAATTCCTTATGAATTTATCCTCCACTGTTTATTTATATTCCTTCTCATTGTGTTTAAATTATGGAATGAATTATTGAATAGAAAAATCCTTTTCAAGTAGTTTCCCAAAATTGTTCATTCTGTTTTGGGCATAGTCCCAACAATATCTTGGGATTCCTCCTCAAATTCTCCACACTCCTTCTATATGTCAATTATTGTGGAGCTTCCTTTTACTTCAATGAAATTTTCTTCTTCAACTATTTTCGGATATTCTTTATTGAGAAATTATTCTACTTCAATATAGTCCAATGCATCTACTCCTTCTTATTTTTGGACCTCTTCAAATCCAAATATATCATTAGTCCAAGAGAGCTCTCCTAAATAAAAATCCATTTCTTTAAATAATTAAATAAAATTTATTTCTTCTTTTTCTTATTGTATCCTTATAGATTCTAGTCTTTCTTAATTATTTGGTGAGTTTATGAGGGATGATTTTCCTTCTTCTTCAATAGTTAAAGGTTTCTCTTTTCTAGAATTCTCATTAAATGTACAACACTCTTAATCCTCTCAAATATAATTTTTAGAAACATATCCTCACCAGGTAATAATAACTCAAAATAGTTTAGGTTTAGTTATATGATATCTCTTTTTACTCATTGATACACACCTCATGTTTTCTATCCTCCTATATGAAATTTCAATTTTCTTCATGATAAATCCCATAAATATTTATTGTGAATCTTACTCTTCAGGTACTTGGCTATTAGGACTAACTTTATGGTAATACATATCTAAGGATCCATGTTGTTCATTTATATATTCCATAGCTACTCCATAATAATGATGATATGTGGAATTATATTGTTTATTTAGATGGTCATCATATCCATATGAAGTATAATTGTATTTGTATCGTATATACTTCAATGAAGGTGTAGTATAGTAATGGCATGGATTATATTCTATCTTGTACACTCCTAAAATGTACTATGTGAATAAATTGAAAATTTTGAATAATAAAAAAATATATAATATCATAAACTCTAGTATAAATATATGATAAATCATACAAAGTATAATCAAAATAAAAAATATAGTAGCTCAGTGTCAGAATATAGAAATGAAATTATATGTATATGAAATAGATGAAATAGATAAAGCAAAATAACGAGAATAAAAAAATAATAATCACCACTAATAATATAATTAAATTAAAAAGGAAATAAAAATCAAACTAAAAAAATCCAAAATATAAAATAAGAAAAGGTAAAAATTTCAAAGTAGTTGTTGAATCAGATGTAGGAAGGAATCCAAAAGTAGTATTTGAATATAATGTAGATATAAAATAGAAAAATTATATTTATAAAATAAGTGAATATCAATGTTATTGAAACATTAATCGTAGATATAGAAGTAAAAACATGTTTTATGGATTTAAAATATGAAAAAGAAGAAATGTGTCAAAACCAAAAAAATTTCCTTGACAAATCATAGATTGAAAATAAAATATTTGGAAAATAATTTGTGACTTATAGAAATAGACGTCTCATTAACAAACCGTGCAATGAGCTCCAAATAATGATAATTAATTTTTTAATTATTTCAAATTTATTTTAATAACATACGTCAAAGGGTTTAAACCTAGAAAATGAAATCATATTATCATGAAATCCAATGAAAATTTTCACCATTTAATTTGTAACATATTAGAACTGTTATGAAATCACATATCATTCTTATGTATTGTGTGGTGATAATGGTCTAAAATTCAATTTTTATAAAATAATGATTAATAATAGGTCATACCCTCAAAACATAGAAAAAATATTCAATTTTCAATAAATATCAACCCAAAAACCATGTTCTAAATTTTATAATATTGAAATAGACTAGACATCAATAAAAAATATAGTTTTATCTAAATTACCATAAGTATTTTTTTAATTGATTTAAAACTCAACATCTATTAGTCAATATGTCAATCCAATCAAATTATAATAGTTTGTAATGAAATCATAGGATAATGACTATTGATTAATTTTTTATAGGTACGAATATACCTAAATTCAATGCTCTGTGGTATGAAGGATTGGATAAAATGTTTTACTAGTTTTATAATTCATTTAAACATGCATTAAAGGATAAAAACATACCCAATGACATCATATTGTCATGAATACCTATGAAAATGATAACCATTTAATTTTGGATGTGTAAAACCAAATCACACATCATCCTAACTCATGAATCACTCTTAAAATGTTAACCAAAAATAATATCATAATAACCGTATCAGTATAAATTAATCAATGTACAAAATATTTTCATTATAAATTTTAGATTTCAACCTTAATAATCTATAGAGAGATTTTGAATATCTACGTTTTTAGATGAAGATATATATTTATTTTCAACCCCCAAAAGTGTTCCCTAAATAATATTTATGACCACCCCATGGTCAATGTTGATAAGGGGCACAAATAACCTTTAGATACCATAAATGGAAGTTACCATATATGATATATATATATATATATATATATTAACATTGGTGAATTACAATAGAGGTGTCCAAATAATCTATCTTCTCAATACAGTATAAGATATATAAAACTAGTTGTGGGTGACACATTAGAATGATGTGTGATGAGCACTATTTAATATAAGTCAAAAAATGTACCTCAAATTATAAGAACCTAACAAACTACCTCATATTTTGATCAAATCATATGATAATGATTGATGATAATTTTGTGACATATATTATAAACCAAGAATCCATTTGATGTTTGACATGTTTGGAATGAAAAATAATGTAGTTTCATTATATTTATGTCTTTAAAGCCTGATTCAAATTTTCGAAACCATGTAACGATCTCAGATTGTCATAAAACCAAAAACTAATTACCTTTGTTAAATTTTTGAATTGATTGAATAGAAAAAACATCAATCCATTACATAGTTTTTTTAATTGTAATAATAATGATTTTATGGATTTAAATTCGATAAATATGTGTGGATTTGACACTTTTTTGTGTTATATTGATTGAAAACATGTAAGAGGAGCCAAAATAACTTTTTTTTAAGAAAAAAATATTTTCATCATGATATTGTACAAAATTGTGACTAATACCACTAATATCATACTAGTTGAACATGATTAGAATATACCGGTTAAATCTACCAATGATTCTAGTTCTAAATCTATCACTATCCCACCATATCACGAAAAGGATGAAGAGACTACTACATTGCCCACCCGTATTTTCATGAAGATGATTCATGTACACATTATTGAATCTAGATATATGGTGACCCAACTCATCCGATGTAACATGAAGAACACAATATTAATAGAGGAAGAGATACCATATATTGTGAATCCATTAATGATACCTCTTGGGTTTTCAACCTCTAAATAAGAGTATCTTCAATAATCATTACACCTAAATCCATAGTTCCATCAACTACCAACACTATTAGGGCTATTATGGAGTCTACGCAATGGATTTTACACTGTTCATGATTGGATGCATAGAGTCTTCCAGGTTTTATAGTTAAATGTCACCAAAAACTAACAAGGCTCAGATAGTATTTTTAGAGTAGATTAATATAACAATAATTATGGCTAATGATTAGTACACCAATGGAAACATTATGTTTTTAAAAATTTATTCTCATATAAGAGAAGTTATTTTAATTTTTCCATTTGAAACTAAGTATTATTGTCGAAACACATGGTTTATATGTAATAAAATTATATGATAATAATTTATTTGGACATGATATATTTAATTTATAACACGTTGGATAAATTTTAAATATAAAAGGGGAGGGTGAAATATAAAGAGAGTAGATTATTAGTGCGGTCTGTGGGAGAGTCCATGATTATGGGTTTAGATATGACCACCCTAATTCCAAAGTTACCACCAAATTAACCACCATGGAACTGACTTTCACAGAGTCCATAGGATTCACTGAACATTGTTGGTATAATTAATCTTTGTGTTTCCTTTTTTAAAAATTTCTTCATTATTAGTATCTTTTTAGGGGTTATCCATCAATCCTGGTTTAGGAACTCTTTTTTATTCACATGATGCATTCCTCGGTTTATGGGAAATAATATTCCATGTTTTAGTGGAGATGGTTAGTAATTATTTTACTATTTATTTTTTCAAAATTTCATTAGTCCTTAATATCTTAAAATTTTATAAATGATTATTTAGAAAAAATATTTAAAGATATTATTTGTGTAAAAAAGAAAAAAAACATCAACGTTGTGTCTGGTATGCAAGGTTTTTAGAAAATTGAGACAACATAAATGCATTTCTTTATGACATGGATCACATATGGACCATACATCAAGATAAGGTTTCTAAATCCATATAAATAGATCCTCTTATTTATGTTATTTCTGAAATCAAGAGTATTGGAAAGAAAGATAGTGGATATTACATGAATAGGTTTCCAAGGGATGAGGGTCTAAATATTATAGCAACAATTATGGGATCAAAAATATGTTCAGAGAAGGGGACAATAGTGATTCATATTCATGGTTTATAGGAGACTAAAAAAGGTATATAAAATATATAAATCTTTTATCTCTTGAAAGTGATTGTGGGAATATGAAATCTCACATGTATAAATGAATTTGTTTCAAGAAAATGCTCAGAAACTTCCTTGTAGGAATCACAAACGTTTTTTAGGAGAATACTTATTCTAAGGAGGGGGGGATGATTGAATATTGGAGCATGGAAATATATGGATACACCCAACCTTTATACATTGATATCTCTTTTTAATTGATGAAAGATTCATTACATAACATAATGATTCACATGATAACCATTTTGGTCAAGTGCCTTTAGAAACATAGAAACATAAACAACTGATTCATAAGGTTTTTACATCATCAACCACTTAGTTCCTCAGAACTACCACCCTTCCTAGACATATCATACATAATTCATTTCTTCCAAAAATTGAAAAATAAAAAATAAGAAGTTGGAACTCATATTCTTAATAACGTTTATCATATGATATACCAATATAGAATTAATATAAGTGTATAAGATTATAATGTTAAATTTTTAAAACTATACCTTTCATAATGTAGATCATAAGCATGATTCATGAAATAAATAATCATGGTTCATAATAAATAAATAATAAATGAATAAAATAACATAATCCATGAGATTATATCATTTTTATAAGTCATTGATGTGTGGAATACACATATGAATATAAAATATTATCCTAAGGCTATTTACTAAGACATTCATAACATATTTGGATTAGGATAACCACTCATGTACCAGCATCAGGATTGGGATGACTTCATGTGTACCCTTATTTTAGTTAGGATTCCTTCCATGTACGCTCTTTTTATGGACTTGGAAAAACCATCGGTGTACCCTTTGATCCCATAGATCAATAATCTTTACCCAATGTAATATAAGGAGATAAAAGACCCACCAATAATTGGTTATTATGTGACCAAAACCATTGGTTATAGTATAACCAACGTCCTTTTGGATAAAATTTCCACCATCCTCAGTTATAACATAATCACAATCACATAATGAAAATCATACAATTTTTTTCCATAAGAACCCATGGAAATAAAAGGGTTTCATAAAAAATTTCCCATAACATAACCAATAGAAAAGAAATGGGTTTCATAAACATATATTCATTATAAACATAAACCATCCAGAGAAAGAATAAGGATGGTATCATTGGATCATATACCCATAAAATCATAAAAGAAGTAAATGTTTTTTGGCAAGGGTGAACAAGAATCCCACTAATATATCATTGAAAACATTATTTTTTTAAAATAACCTTTAAACTATTTAATCACCTTTTAAAACTAAAAAATAATAAAACATTTTTTAAATCAATTTTATTGATTATAAACTTTTGATGTTAAAATGTAATCATTAAAACATTGTCCGGTCTTGATATTAGGAAATATTGTTCATACCATACAAGTTAATGCTACTATTACTTTCACATTTTAAGTAAAACCTAAATGTGCCTTGTTTGGAAAATGAAATAAACATTCCTTTTAAGAAATTTTTTATAAATATAAATGTTGGGTAAAAATTTATTTAATAAAAAAATTTCATAATGTAAAAAAAATTCTTTATAACAATTTTATAAATCATTGTTTTGGATGAAATGTTTTTTTCATCGAAGAAACAAATAAGATCAGATATTCAAAAAACAAATTTCCAAATAATTTTAAGTAACATAGGGAGAAAAATTGTATTATTACATGAAATTATCATGAATAAACAAAGTAAAATAAATTTCATAAATTTATTGATATATAGATCAAAATATTTCATCCTTCAAATATTAATCATAAACAATCCCAATGAATGATGATACTGTAAAATAAAACCCTTACCATATTTGTAAATTTTGAATCGTAATCCAAATTAATGAACAAAATCAAATGAAAAATTAAATATGATGAAATTAAGGATATTCAGGACACAACATACTAATGTTGTGGTATACAATCCACATAAAACAATCAAGTGGTGATTATTAATATGTATCCTAGAAACGGAAGTGAGACTAGAAATACCTTACCTAAAGTCTCAACTCCTTCATAAACATTAGAAATTTTTTATAAAAAATATATGTATATTATGAATATTATATATATATATATCAATACATATATTAACTAATTCTGAGTATTTATTACCTTTTTTTTAATAATTTCTTGTTAAAATCACATTTCAAGTAATAATTACTATATTTTTAATCTATATTTTGACTTGGTATTTTTAGACCTAAAGAATTGATCATGGTTTAACAATATATATAATATTACGAATGAATAATATATCATAATTTTTCATTATATATGTATTTATATCAATCCATAAATTTGAGATATAGAAAAGGAAATATGCTGACCATGGAGAAGGTAATCCCTATGTACGAAAAAACCTTCTTTCTATTATCATGATGGATGAAACTAAATTATGGTAAGTAATATTTAATAATTATAGAGTCATTATGATATCATATATATCACATATATTTATTAAATTTCCTCATTTTACCAATCATGTAAATTATAAGTGAAAAACGAATCGCATTGCTTCGTGAGGCGATAGTCCGACGTACAAATGACCGAAGTTATAATATGCCGATGAAATTGATATGAATAATGTATATGGGATATTAAACTTTTATGAGAAATATAAAGTCTTAAATATTATTTATGTATTTTAAATAGTTTATTACATCCATCCTTTAATGGTGATGATGGAAAACAAATTACAATGACTCATGAGGTAGTAGTCTGTCATACACACGATTGACTGTTTCATTCCCAATTTTATGGAAGTGGATGGTGATATAGGTTATTCCATTAACATAATAAAGTATTATTATATAGTAGATACAATTTTTTATATCATCATAGTTTAGAATATTTTATGGAGGTTCGAGTAGAAATAAAATAGAAACACACGTTAATGATTTTACCTCTTCTTCGGAGAACCCCTATGAGAATATAACTAAATCATTCATCAGAGAGTTTAATAATAATGATAAAATTCTAAAAAATGGAGATAGAAATAGAGAATTTATTTTACTAGGTATTGGGTGAACCAATGGGTTTTTAAGGTGTGAATAAGAGATGTGAAGGAGTGTCCATTTATAAGTGGGGGAGAGGAAAGACTTGGTATTTTTGAAATTAATAAAGAGTGCCCAAGTTTTTTTCATGGAACAAGGCTAAAAAATGTAACATTATCAAACTGTACATGTTATAATGTAACAATATGACAATAAAATAATAATTATATATGTAAGGATCAGTTAATCCTGTATCTTTTTAATTTAAGCCATTGTAAACCTTTTTTTAACAACATTAATTAATTTTTCTATTTTTTCTAATAAATACGGTCAAAAAATAAGGTTAAATTATAATATAATTCATAATAATCTAATTATAATTATGGAATAAATATTTTCAAATTCAATTCAATGTTGTGGAATAATTTAATTTAAAATTAATCCCCATATATAATTAAACAATGGTTTTCAAGAGAGAAACCCCTCAAAAGATTAAAAAATTATATCTAAAATCAATATTAAATTGATTCAAATGATGTAAATTTTATTAATAATTATATATATGAACAAATTATTAATTTAATTCCATTTTTTTAAAAATTATATCCTTATATATTTTTTAAACGAAAAGTATGTTTTCAATAAAAACCAGTATTTCTCTCTATTCATCCAGAAATTAATCTATTTGAGAAAAAAAAGTACCCTATGATAATGCTGACATGATAATTACAAAAAAGGAATTTAATTTTTACAACTACATTTTTTATAATTGAATAAAATTAATTTTATTATTTTTAACAAAAGTAATGATAATCATTTTTTGATGAAAATTTATATTCAAAACATATATAGGCTTTACCAAATATTAATTACTTTCTTATCAATATGTTTCCATAATATAGAATGATTATAATTAACATTCACAATACAGTTATTTATATTCATATGGATATGTTCAATTTCTATGTTATAAGAGTCTTGTTTAAATAATATTATTAATAGCATTCAATGGATCGTTAAATCATGCTATTACGTGTGGAGAAAGATATATAAGAAATTGAATTAATTTGAATGAAATATATTTCAAAAAAACATAGGGTTTTAAATTCTACCACCCTTAAAAATATTTTTCCACTCATTTTTTTCACATTGTTATAAAAAAATTGGATACAACTTCCTCATTAAATCCTCAGGTTCCCATATAGATTCCTCAAACTGGTGGTTTCCACACAAAAAATGACCAGTTGAGTGGTATTATTTCATAGATCATTCTCTGTATGATTAAGAACCACATCCGGTTGGACCTCATATGAAGGAAAATTATCTAGTGGTGTAACCTCAATATTTTTTTACATGTGATTGATCAGCTATGTACTTCCTCAGTAGAGATACATGAAACACATTGCGGGACTAAGAGTGGTTTGGCTGAAGCGCCAATCGATATGCTACTATACAGATATCGTTTGGAATTTCAAATGGAAGGATATAACTATGGATTAGTTTTCAATTTATTATTCTCTGATGAAATTATAGAAACACCTTATTACGAACATCAAATTCTATATCATGTCGATGATTATCAGCATCACATTTCTATCGACTTTGTGCTTTCATTATGTCTAGCTAAATCGATCGAACATTATCATCCATTTCATCAGCTATCTTAGGCCCCATAGATTTATTTCTCCAAAATTATTCTAATATATTGGACTTAAATAATTTTTTACAAATATTAATTAATAAGGATCCATTTGATTGATTTAATAAAAGCTATTGTTGTATGAAAATCAAACTAGAGGACGGTATTTTTTCTGACCACATTATAAATCATTAGAATAATATCTCATCATATCCTATAGTGTATGAATTTTTGTCTCCACTATACTATATTTGTGAGTATTATTTTTAGTGTTGAATCATAACTCCATATAATGGTCATTCTGAATACTTCTCTAGGACATCAAGATAAACCTCATAAAATGACCAAATTCAATGGAATGTGGTAATCAATACAGCCTTACAACATTGTTGATTTTTATAATAGATATCTTATATAAAGATAAATATTCTTGGATATTAATGAAGTTTCCAAATACAATTTGGAGGTAAAATAAAACCCTTATATAATTATTCTCTTTAGATGATTTGGAGAGTCTAATGATAATGCCCTTGGTGATGTTTTCCAGTTTGTATTCCAGTATGGATAATGGTTGTTGCACCACAACAGATTTTCTCTCCCATTATCAACTTTTTAATATACTAATTACTGATATAGTTATTGATATATATCTATCCCAATGTATCCCACATGAAATTCTCTTTAATGATGTCCAATGAAGGGTGATATACCCATGTCATCCTTCAGTTGTGAGTTCAAACCCTTCAGTTATTCCTGATGTGATAGGTTATCACCCAACTTGTGGGTTATTATTTTTCCAATAAAATATTAATATAAATCATATAACATTTAATAATTTAAATAACCCATAATTACCTCATAATAAAAGATAAGATAATACCATAGTTTAACAAATAACTTTAATCGTTGGTCTAAAAAATGAATCTCATTCCTCATTGAATAACATTTTTACTAAAAATATATACAAAACCAAATGGATGTATTACTATAAATAGCTCCCCAAAATATCCTTAATCCGGATAAAATCCTATCACATTAAACCTAAATAGGGGTGTCTAGGAAAGTGAACTTATTTTCACCCTTAAACTGACAAACCAATGAAAGTATTCATAATTCTCATGTTTACCTTAATTAGAGACAAATATGATTCCAAAAGATAATTCACCCTTTATTATAAAAATATTATATTATCTTATACAAAAACATTTCTATTAGAATATTGGATTCATCCTTAAATCAATAGAATATAAAATATGATTTTATTTTTCCAAAATACATGTATAAACAGATAATAAATTATTGAAAACACATTAATTTCTACTATGTAATGAATAATATAATTTTCCTAGTGCTATCGCATACGAAATAAAACATGAAATTCCCAACTGAGGAGTGGAGGATAAATGATAAAAATTTATCATTATTCACTTAACTATTTTGATTGTATAAGATTTCCCTTTTTCATTTTTCTTTAGAGGATTTTTTTGTATTTACATCCTTTTTATACCATGTATTGGGGAATTGATTCATATAACTTTCAAACTCTTTTCATTTATATAATTAGAGTGTGGATGGTGAATCCTATTGAACTTTCTGTCTATTTACATCATTATATAAATTCTTCCCATTACTTCAAAATTCATCTTCATTATGAGATTAATTTCCACAATTCAAACATTTATTTGTCCCCATAAACTAATTTAATCCATGTATCCATCAAAACATCATGCTTGATAGAATTCTCATCTTCTTACCTCCATGGTTTTATAATTTCTTTTAAAGACAATATTTCTTTTCTTATAAAAAATATTAGATTTATGGGTAACTCCCATATCAATTTCCACCTTGATATCACAAATAATATTTTTATCGTATATACTTATATCCCTTATAGATAAATCCCTATGTAGACTTTGTAATTATCCATGGATGAATCGATCAACCATACATTAAGGTTGGATGATAATTCCACAAGTGTACCTCTTAACCCTTGTATTTTCTCCCTTTTAGGAATAATTAATTCATCATACTTTTTCTTGGTATTAAGGAATTAAATATCCATTTATATGAATAATTCAAGTGAGGTTATTTTTGAAAATTATCCTCTTAATTTCATCACACTCATTGGAGTGAATTTCATCATATTGCCTTGTATTCTTGATGATATTCCACCATTTATCCACTTTTAATTCCAATCAATAGACATATAAAATGACTTATTCCAATTATAAACACTAGATAAAGGATAATTTCATTTTAGTGGTACTGATCCTTTTCTTTTCAACTAATAGAACCACTAAAATAATAAGTACATTTATTCATGAATGACTCAATGGATCATTGTTTGATACATTTTTCATTTGGAAGATCAGCATGGTTCATAGCTTGACAATATTATGTGAGCATAAAAATAATATGTTTTGTTACATATATAATAACATTTGGTTTCTTAGAAGGAAAATAATTTCATTTTGTATTTCATTTATCATTAATATGATTCCTTTAGGTTCTATCCATCGACTAAAACCCAAAACCATGGTGTGAGAAAGAATAATCATATTTGGAAAGCCATATAATCATGGAAAATAATTTATACGATGTCTAAACTATGAAAATTTATTTTTTATCAATGGAAACATAGGTTTAATGTTGGCCATTTAGGGTTATAAACTATTTAAATCCTTCATGATGTTATGTAATAAAAATGTAAATTAACCAATGAATATCGCATGGGAGTGTCTAATGAGGTGTGTAGTAATTCTAATGTTCTTGTACCAGGTAATTCTCAAGTTGAGATCGATACACCATTTTTAGAGTTATTACCCTTATGTAAATATTTTCCAGAACCATTTCTTCTTGTAGTATCTAGATAGGTATTCATTTCTAGTTAAAACTCATAATCTTTCCCATATCAAATTTTTTTGATATTATCTATGCGTAAGCTTATCCTAAGGGTTCTCACCAAATCTTTCTCATCACAGTATCCACATTATAAATAAAGATTTATCTAATTCAAACTATAGATACCCATACATTACATACATAGATATTTCATCTTATTACTAGAAACAATCATCACATAACATAATGATCTATACCATAACCATATCGGTCTAGTGCCTAGGAAGCATGGAAATATAAACTACTAGTTCTGAAGGATTCAAAATCATCTCCCACTTAGTTACTCATAACTAACTCCCTTATAAAACACATCATATATAATAACATTCTTCATAAAATGTTGAATGTATAGATATGAATAATTGATATTATATTGTCAGTATGGGTAAAAAAGGGTAATATCAATACAACATGAGCTTAAGGGTATGAGAAGATGAAGATAATATTTGAAAATCATACCAAAAATGTCATAGATCACAAACATGAGGCTTGAAATAAACATTAGTAGTTCATAAGCCAGGAATCATAAAGGAATCAAATAATAGAATCCATGATATCATAACACAGGCATAAGACATATATATTTGGTATACACATATACATAGGAAATTTTATGTCATGGTTATCAACCAAGACATTCAATATATATATATATTGGGATAACCACTTTTTTACCAACTTAAGGATTGAGAAAAACACCCACGAGAACTTTTAGGGGATTTATATATCCTCCCTCACACACAATTGCGTTTTTTTGGGGAAAACCTCTTGTTCACTCTTTAATTTCATAGAAATTTTATAATTACCCAGTTAAATTGATGATGATATATGTCTCAGCCATATTTGGTGATTACATGACCGCCAACCATATGTATAACCTAACTATCTATCATGTTAATGACATAACCTCCATCCTTGGTTAAAACATAAGGAACATCAAATAATGAAAATCATTTATATGTGGGCAATAAGAACCTGTGAAAAGAAATGGGGTTCTGAAAACATTCATCGTACCATAACCAGTGGAAAATAAATGAGTTTCATAAAGATAATGTTATCATAAAAATAAACCATTTAGATAAAGGATATATATGCTATTATTGGATTATATCCCAAGTAAATCATAATAAACATTGGATATTAATGTACTTGATGAATACAAATTCCATTAAAAGATCATTTAAAAAATTCATGAGGTAAATATCCTTTCCACTATGAAAATAAATTTTTAAACATAAACATTCATAAAACATAATGGAAACAAATTTAATTTAGAATAACCATTAAAATATATATTTTATTATTTGAAACATTGAGTGGTAATGATTTTGGGAAATTCCATTAATGACATACATGTTAAAATTTATTATTTTCACATTTTTAGTAAAAGTCAAATTGGCCATGTTAGGAAAATGACATGAAGGTTCCTTTTAAATAATTTTGTAGAAATATAAATAATATATAAAAATGTATTTCATAAATCATATGGATAATGTTATATCATTTTATGATAACATTTTTTTGAAAATATTTTTTTTGGAAAAAAGGCTTTTCGGCCAGAGAGAAATAATATCATATTTTATTAAAATAATTTTCTATATTACTTTATTCACCATAGAGATGAAAAATTGTACTATTACTTGAAAAAAAACATTGTATAAAAAAATAACAATTATATTGATATATATATATCATATTATTTCATTCTTGGAAGCATAATCATAAACAAACTCGGTAAACGATGAGATAGTAACATAAAATCCGTACCACATTTTTAACTTTTGAATCATAATATAAATTAAATAAAAAACTATAATGATTCATTAAATATAATTATATTAATATTATTCCTTATATAACATTCAAATTGTTCATTAGGTACACCATACAAATCTAATGAGTGCTGAATATGGTATATGTCTCCCTAAATTGAAAGAGAGACTAGAAATCCCTTACCATAAGTATCAGATTCCTTAATACTAATTCCGATCTCCTTTATAATAAATATAATACTATTATAAATCTATTAGGAATCATAATTTTATTGGTAAAACCATTTAAAATTTATTTGTGACTTTTTGTTACAAATTTATTAACAATTCCTTGTTAAAATTACATTTTAGGTAATAACAACATTATTTTTCTTGTACATTATGATTTTTTATGATCGATCATATTAAATTGATCTTGGTTACATAATATATACAATTTTATCCAACATAAAAATATCATAAATACATATTATATATATATATAGTGTAATCTATAAAGGATTGAGATAAAAAATGAAATACACATTTCGTGGAGATGGTAATCCATATATACGCATGAACATTATTCCCATTTTCAAAATGGATGTAATGAATTGAAGAGAAACTATATATAAAAATTAATGTGTCATTATGATATCATATATATCACATATATTCATTATATTTATACTTATTACCTTTTATGTAATTCATAAGTGGAAGACAAATCACAATGCTTTATGATGAGGTAGTCCATCGTACAAATGAGAAACGTTTTTGTATCTCCATGAAATGGAATGTAATAAGGTATATGTGAAATTAAAATTAAAATAAAATAATATTTTATTGAATATCATATATATATATTTCAAATTCATCCATATATCCATCTTTCAATTATTGTTATGTGAAACGATTTACATCATCTTGTGAGGCGGTAGTTTGTCATACACACGATTAATGGTTTCATTAACCATTTGATGGAAGTGAAGGTGGATATTGGTTATGAAATTATAATAATTAAATCTTATTATATATTTTTATATATTTTAATTACATTATCATAATTGAATATTATTTGATGGTGGTGGAAGATAAAATAGAATAAAAAAACACGTTGTGGATTTTACCTCTTCCATAGAGAACCAATTTAGGATTATACATAAAGCCTTATTATGTGGATTTTATAAAAAATATAAGGCAGATGGAATATTTTGAGGGAGTCAAGGAAGTTATTTGTATAGGTAATGACTAAACCAATGGGTTTTCAATGTGTGAATAAGTGATGACAGTTGTAGACATTTATAAGTGGAAGATATAACACACATGGTTTTTTTGAAAAGAATATTGTATACCCAAATTTTTCACATACCAAAAGGATAAATAACAGAACACTATCAAACCTTATAAGTGATAGTGCTTAAATATGGATTAAAATAGGAATTACACATGTTTTTTTGTCATTTTTAACCATTATAATTTTTGTTTAAATAGTTGGTAAGATAGTTTTTACCTTTATAGTAGTAATTAATTTTAACTATTTGTATATTTAATTATGGTTAAAAATTAGGTTAAAATTTTTGGATAATATAAATTATTATGATAAAAAGTTGTGAATCCATTTTTTCAATTTCCATTCATACAAGTGGCCGAGTTTAATTTAAAATTAATCTCAAAGATGTGATGAAAAAACAATTTTCAATAGATAAAATCTTTATATGTTTAAAATGTTTTAATATAATAATTTGACATTAAATAGATTCCAATGACCTAAACTAGATTTATAAATATATAATTGATCAAATTTTAATTTTAATAGCGTTTTTTAATAAAATGTAACATTATAAATTCATTAAATGAAAATGAAGATTAAATAAAAACCAATTTTTCACTATTAATATAAAAATGAATATTTTAAAAAAATCCCAAAAAATAACCCTAAAATAATAATGAAAATTTGATCAAAAAAATTAATATTATTATGAATAATAATTTTTTTAAGATATTCAGTAATTTATATTATTATTTGTTCACAAATGAAATGACAATCATCTTCTGAGAAAAAAGTATTTTCGAAGCATAAGAAGGCTTTAGAAAAATTAAGTAATTTTTATCTATATAATTCCTCCACATAAAATTAGTATAATTACTTTCAAATTGTGGTTATTTATATTCATAAAAACATGTGTAATAGATAGATTAAAATGGAATTGTTTAGATAAAATTATTAATTGTATTTTTTGGTTCTTTAAAACACTGTGACACGTATAACAAAATCTATAGAAGACATTAAATTTATTTGAAAAAACTATTTCCTAAAACCTTAGGGTCTTACAGGATCACATTATTTATGGAATGAAAGATAATATATCATAACCCCTCCCTCCCTCGAAGGTTACACCTCCTATGAATGAATTTATGAGAGGGGGAAAGAGATAGTGACCCTTGGGTTCATCCTATAGTATTCCCCAAGTTGGAAATTAGCACCGATGGTGTATTAATCTCACAAACACATATATATATGTGTGGAAATAAATAAAAGTTAATATATGATTGGGTTATATGGTATGAAAAAATAAGAAACACTATGAAATAATATAAAAAATAGAAACCAAAATCACCCCACAATGTGTGTGAAATTTAAATAAATACAAAGAGTCCCTATGTAAATACCCAAAAAAATATATGGTAGATACATAAAAACATCCCCAATGTATGATATAGTAATTTCTAACCATATCCAAATAGTTATCCTGGAAACCTGGAAAAAAATTGTTTGTATATATGTTGGTTGAGAATAACATGCATTCTCTGTAGGATCATACCTAATGTATCTTCTTCATATGTGAAAAGAGCATACTAATTCACCTATAACCAAATAGAAGAATGAACAAAACAAATGTAGGTCAACTAAAAAATATCATCCTTTCCAAGACATGGTCACAAAATAACCCATTCAAGAATAATAAAATAATAAGAAACATATCAATAAAATTGTACTATGCACCATGTTCTCACTGATTTTCCACTCTCACTCACCAATTTCGAATTTCATAAAACAAACATATCATCATTATAACCCTTAAAAATACCAATTGGTATCCACATCAATAATAGAACCCCACATGAAACTAAGAATCACATCGCATCTCACCCGAGACACCTTATCCATTACATCACATCTCACCTAAAGTCACGGTCTTCATATCACATAACAATAATAGTTGTAACCAAATTAGTAGGGTATCATGGACATGAAGGATATAAACCTTTTTTACTCAGCCTACCATGCATTAAACCAACTATAAACCACCTCAACATCTCACAAAATATCACCACTAGTGTATTTTTAACCTATGGTCATCATAGACTATGCATGTAAAACACATCTAGAAGTCAGGGAAGGGAAGTGGGGGAAACCAAAAATCCATTCTCACATTCTAGATATTCCTAAAAACCACACCCATGTCATCTATATAAGGTCCCAGCCTTAAACCTTACTTAATATTGAATTAAATGAGTAATTCACATTGAGGATCTTTTCAGGTTTAGAGTTTTAGAGAATTAGGACATAACTATTACATCTCAAAAGATTACAAAGTAGTCGCTTCTACTAAATTTCCATAAAATAAAAACTCTTTAAAAGAAACATGTATAGTTCCATGTTTTAGGTAGAATGAATTTCCCTTGATCCCATCCTTGACCCTATTCCACGCTAAGTCCTGTGAAAAATATTTCAAAAACTTGGGATGAGCATAAGAAGCTCAGTAAGGGATACAAAAATAATGAAAACTGTTAGTTTTTCAAACATCAAGTAAACCATGTATACTCTATCAAAGTAATACCTTCACCTTCATGAAGTAGTAAAAACTCTTCACTGAATAAAGTATCATTACATACCTTTTTGTGACCAAAGGATTACCATAAAACCCATATAAAGAACACATAACATATATAAAGGTAACTTGGGACATAAACATACTTAAGTTGAATAACCATACGGTCGACTTCCACACATATCACTTAATGGAATAGCCATACGGCCAATTTCCATACATACTTAATGGAATATCCATACGGCCGACTTCCATACCCAATGCATTGGAGGTTATAACGTAACCACCCGTCCTGGTATTCACGGCACCACCCGTCATATGGTTTATAACGTAACCACCCGTTAAAATGTCCAAGTACCAATATAAAATCATAAAACATAAAACCAATATAAAAGAATGATAACATTTCCACATTTCAATCACAATATATCATAAATATATTGACATAATAGAATCCTTTTTCAAAACCATTTTCAATACCAAAATACATAAAAGAGTATATGGTATTTATTTCATTTTAAAAACATAACGGCTTGTTGAGGAAGCCAAAGACCAAATAATACTCGTGGCGGCGAAAAAGGTCGTTGTCGCTGCATACGTTAAAAAAAACATTCCTTTTTTTCGTTTTGTAAAACGCTTCGTAGAAAAAGATTCCTTTTGTATTAAAGTAAAAGTCAAAGGGGTTTATACACCATATAAAAGAAAGTTGTGTATAAAATGAAATATGCCTCAATGAAAGGAGATTGAGACGAAGTCCCTTACAAAGATCATTTTTAAAATAAAATAGATATATTATGTGTATTCACTATAGGTACACATAAATAAAGTAAAAATAAAAAACAAGACATAATAATATCATGACATAATTTGAAAGTAGGAGATTAACCCAAATAATGGAAGTTGGGTTAAGAAGTTCCCTTACCTCGTATCCGACTTGACTCGATCGTTCTTTAACGTCCTGAATAATAAACTTGAGTTAATTTCTACTTGATTAAGAACCTTTTTAAAGTTCATTATTACTTTTATATCACTTATTGCCATGTTATAAACATTATGTAACCATTTATGTCAATAATGTTTGTTTTGTTAATATTTGGTTCTTAAGTCGAAAGTGGACTTCTTACAATTACATGTTGTTCGTGTGGTCAAAGGTTCTTTATATCCAGAATGAAATTCCCGATTTGGATATAATATGTATCATATATATCCATCATATACATGTATTTATAATATTACATAATCATTTAGAGGTAATAAATGAAATGCACCATTCATGGAGACGGTAAGCCGTACGTACGCATGAACGCTACTTTCATTTCTTTGTCATATTAATGAAATTAAAAGTAAATGAGAGGTATGTATATTTTAATTCCAGAATTATATTCATCATTTAGATATATCATTAATTATATATATCCATTATATACATGTACTTTTAATAGTACATTACATTTGGGGATAAGAAATGAAATGCACCGTTCATGGAGACGGTAAGCCGTACGTACGAATGAACGCTACTTTCATTTCTATCTCATACTTTAATGGAAAGAAATAATAATGATATAGAGTTATATTATAATTCCAGAATAACATCATATATAATAACTTTAAATCCATCCTTTACACGTCCCACATATGGCATTAACGAATCACATCACTTTGAGGGGGCGGTAGTCCGCACTTCCTTAAATGAAGATATCGTGTTTACCCATAATGGAAACAATAAAGGTATGCCCAAAATGAAAAATACAGAAACTTAAAGAAAAAAATAAACATATTATATATCATATATAAAAATAGTGACATCATAATGGCCACCTTTGAAGGTGTCAAATGAGTATTGAACAATCATCGTTTCGGGAGGCAGAATTTCGCCATCCACGGAAACCGTATGTTCTTTAACCATTTGATATAGTTGTGTTAGAGTGTAGCTAGAATAAATCTTATAACAACATCCTAGTATATTTAGGATACCGGTGTTGTTACAAAAGAAGTAAATAAAAAGAGTTTATAGGGTTGGAGAAGCAAAATAAAACAAATGAACAAGAGAGAATGAATTACCTTTAAAAGGGTATCTACTTTTGATTTGAGACTAAGGGCTTCCTTTGAAAGGATTCTGCCCAAAGGGAATCCTCTAGGATGAGGAGAGGGATGTGGAGAGAGTAAATGGGTAGGGTTTGGCCGAGCCAAAGGCTTGAGGAGTGTTTGTAATGAGGTAGAGGTGGGGGCCTTTTATAAGAGGAGAGGAGGGTCACTTTTGGAAAGTAAAGAAATATTACTTTATTTGAATATGTGTTTCGGTTTTAAAAGGTCCCACATTGAAATAATTCGTGGATAAGGTGATAAGGGTTCGAAATCCACTCATCCAATTGGTTTTGGACATATGTAGTTCATAGATTTTACATTATCTTTCCATTTTATTTAAATCGTCATATAATGATTTCATCACTGCATCATTATTATGTCATAAATAATTTAATTTATTTAATGTATAAAAATTATAAAAAAACAACTATGATTTAGTAAATCTTTTTATCTTTCCAATGACTATTTATAATAAAAAATCGGACTTGTATAACCCCATTTAAAAATTGTTTTAGTTAAACATATCATGTTTGTGTCATTTTTACTTTTACATTAAATAAAAAGTTATTTATGTCATTTCCCAACCAAAGTGTCTCCATGGGGTCCCCAAGTTTACCCATGGCTTGTCTCGGTCGGACATGACACAACCAATAAGGTTGGGACATGTGTCTAGGTCATTTCATATTATTAAAGCATTATTTTTACCTTAAACTACACTAATTACCTCTAATCGCGATTAAGAACTTAATAAGTTACTATTCACCAAAAAATTATTATAATCTCATTGAACCACATTTTACTTCTTAATGACAACCATGTATGTCAGATTTTTGAAATTCAAAACACAATGATGGCAAAATTTCATTTAAACGGAAAATCAGTCTTTATAAGTACCACTTAGTGGTTTCACTATTCATCAAAAATTGAAGTTTTTCAGAAAATTACCAAAATTTCACCCGAAGATATATTTGATATAACGAATTCAAAAATGAAGTCTATTTTAAAAAATTCAAAACATATAAGTCACATTAATTAATTTAATAACTAATTCCCGCTGTCAGAGCAAATAGCGTGTTTTTATGAAACAATAAGTATCAAAAGATTGACACTAGTTTAAGTCCGGTTTCAAAGTGAAATTAATTCCAACGACCACTATTGTATTTAATGGTAAAAATATTTTCTAATTTAAATTTAAAACCAATTCAAAAGATAATCTAATCATATAAATAAATTAGATTAAAAAGAGGTTTTGAATTAAAATACAACATTTTACACTATTCATTAAAAAAATGAACTTTATCAGAAAGGTACCAAAAAATTACACAAAGTAAAATTTGATGTCCCAATTCTTAATAAGAGTTTTATTTGGTCCAAAAGAATGTATAAGAGTGATCAAAACTATATTTAATGACGGTTTGCCATCAAAAGGCGATAAGTGAACCTTTAGTGAAAACTAGGGCATAAAAGCCTAAAATTGAACTCTTTTCGTATTTTAAGCCTTTATCTTTTATTGGATAAATGTAAAAACATTTCAAAACATATATAATCATATTTTAGTTATTTCTATCCATTCCCGCCAGTACAACGGCTACTTGTTAACTAACATTTAAAATAATATTATTTTATTATTAGAGTGCAACGTAAGATTCTCAAGAAACTCGTTGTTGCGTGTTGGGTACGCCATCCAGCATAGCGTCCCCTTTAAAGTCATATTGATATTTTATTCACAAATATGGATAAATATGAAAATTTCATATTCTTTATTTACCTGGGGTGTTACATCCTTCCCCCCTTTTGGGAATTGCGTCCTCGCAATTTTAAAATTGAGCTTGGAAACATCCTTGAAAGTCCCACATCGGAACAAGGGTCGGTAAAACAATCACTTTAAAATAAAGGAAGATAAGTACAGAGGTCACCCGAGTTAACCCATACTAGGATTCCATGTAGGAAAACATGGACATGGAGGAGAAAACATAGGGTCATGTTCTGATGGAGGGTGATAGAAAACATGTTTAGGAGAAAGTTAACAATAATAAAATCACAAACTTGTGATGGGTTAAACGGTATTTGATTCCCCAGTAGGAAAAGTTAATAGACAACATTTTTCTTTTAAGTTACTTTTCATTGAGGAATTTATTTTTGATCTTAAGGAAACATACTTACTTGTCATGTTGACTTTCAACTCTTTCTAGGTTTCTTACACAAACTCATAATAGCATACCTTGATCATGGCGTCCACTCGGTTTCATCGTCATCTTGTTCACGTAGGTAGAAGTCCCATGCATTACAAAAATGATTTAGAGATCCTTCAAAATCATTTGCTTCCTCCATCCAAATACACCTCGTACAACATGGGTCATATGGGTGTTCACAGAAAAACAGTTTTGGAAAATAATCATGTATGACATATAATTCCAAAACATCTGATAAAACATGATTTCTATAAAATAGTCGGACCGAAATTGAGTTGAAATTTTCTATTATTGGTCCTTTTAAAATACCATAAGTATGTGATGTGAGACTATATTGTAAAAGAAAATATAAATAGGTTGCGCAAGGGTCTCCTTCCTCAGCACCCTTTTTAAAATCATAATATGCTTCAAATTCGTGTGATAAGGTAAAATATTTGAAAATACCTTGATAATATTTACCTTTCTTGAAAATATGAGAATATTGTGAAAATAGTATTTTTCTAAAAACAACCCATGATCCACGATGATAACGAGGTATAGTGGAGGTGTTTGATATCTCAAACAACTGCTTGCAAGTAAGTTGTATGCTAGAAAAAGTTTCACAATCATCCGAAGATGACTTTGCAATAATTACTGCAAGCATGTCATCAGGAAGAGATAGGAATGTCGTTTTAGATCCTTCTCCTTCCATTCGTAACTGACTTTACTTGACCTGAAAAAAAGTTTTAAAATAAGGATTTAACTGAAATAATAGATATAGGGACTAATCATGTGTCTCATAAGAACTCCTAATCCCTAAAGTTTTCTAAACCGTCCTCTGATACCAACTATAAGGCCCCGGCCTTAAACCTTACTTAATATTGAATTAAATGAGTAATTCACATTGAGGATCTTTTCAGGTTTAGAGTTTTAGAGAATTAGGACATAACTATTATATCTCAAAAGATTACAAAGTAGTCGCTTCTACTAAATTTCCATAAAATGAAAACTCTTTAAAAGAAACATGTATAGTTCCATGTTTTAGGTAGCATGACTTTCCCTTGATCCCATCCTTGACCCTATTCCACGCTAAGTCCTGTGAAAAATATTTCAAAAACTTGGGATGAGCATAAGAAGCTCAGTAAGGGATACACAAATAATGAAAACTGTTAGTTTTTAAAACATCAAGTAAACCATGTATACTCTATCAAAGTAATACCTTCACCTTCATGAAGTAGTAAAAACTCTTCACTGAATAAAGTATCATTACTTACCTTTTTGTGACCAAAGGATTACCATAAAACCTATATAAAGAACACATAACATATATAAAGGTAACTTGGGACATAAACATACTTAAGTGGAATAACCATACGGTCGACTTCCACACATATCACTTAATGGAATAGCCATACGGCCAATTTCCATACATACTTAATGGAATAGCCATAGGGCCGACTTCCATACCCAATGCATTGGAGGTTATAACGTAACCACCCGTCCTGGTATTCACGGCACCACTCGTCATATGGTTTATAACGTAACCACCCGTTAAAATGTCCAAGTACCAATATAAAATCATAAAACATAAAACCAATATAAAAGAATGATAACATTTCCACATTTCAATCACAATATATCATAAATATATTGACATAATAGAATCCTTTTTCAAAACCATTTTCAATACCAAAATACATAAAAGAGTATATGGTATTTATTTCATTTTATAAACATAACGGCTTGTTGAGGAAGCCAAAGACCAAATAATACTCGTGGCGGCGAAAAAGTTCGTTGTCGCTGCGTACGTTAAAAGAAACATTCCTTTTTGTCGTTTTGTAAAACGCTTCGTAGAAAAATATTCCTTTTGTATAAAAGTAAAAGTCAAAGGGGTTTATACACCATATAAAAGAAAGTTGTGTATAAAACGAAATATGCCTCAATGAAAGGAGATTGAGACGAAGTCCCTTACAAAGATCATTTTTAAAATAAAATAGATATATTATGTGTATTCACTATAGGTACACATAAAGAAAGTAAAAATACAAAATAATACATAATAATATCATGACATAATTTGAAAGTAAGAGATTAACCCAAAGAATGGAAGTTGGGTTAAGAAGTTCCCTTACCTCGTATCCGACTTGACTCGATCGTTCTTTAACGTCCTGAATAATAAACTTGAGTTAATTTCTACTTGATTAAGAACCTTTTTAAAGTTCATTATTCCTTTTATATCACTTATTTCCATGTTATAAACATTATGTAACCATTTAAGTCAATAATGTTTGTTTTGTCAATATTTGGTTCTTAAGTCGAAAGTGGACTTCTTACAATTACATGTTGTTCGTGTGGTCAAAGGTTCTTTATATCCAGAATGAAATTCCCGATTTGGATATAATATGTATAATATATATCCAGCATATACATGTATTTATAATATTACATAATCATTTAGAGGTAATAAATGAAATGCACCGTTCATGGAGACGGTAAGCCGTACGTACGCATGAACGCTACTTTAATTTCTTTGTCATATTAATGGAATTAAAACTAAATGAGAGGTATGTATATTTTAATTCCCGAATTATATTCATCATTTAGATATATCATTAATTATATATATCCACTATATACATGTACTTTTAATAGTACATTACATTTGGGGATAAGAAATGAAATGCACCGTTCATGGAGACGGTAAGCCGTACGTACGCATGAACGCTACTTTCATTTCTATCTCATACTTTAATGGAAAGAAATAATAATGATATAGAGGTATATTATAATTACAGAATAACATCATATATAATAACTTTAAATCCATCCTTTACACGTCCCACATATGGCATTGACGAATCACATCACTTTGAGGGGGCGGTAGTCCGCACTTCCTTAAATGAAGATATCGTGTTTACCCATAATGGAAACCATAAAGGTATGCCCAAAATGAAAAATACAGAAGCTTAAAGAAAAAAATAAACATATTATATATCATATATAAAAATAGTGACATCATAATGGCCACCTTTGAAGGTGTTAAATGAGTATTGAACAATCATCGTTTCGGGAGGCAGAATTTCGCCATCCACGGAAACCGTATGTTCTTTAACCATTTGATGTAGTTGTGTTAGAGTGTAGCTCGAATAAATCTTATAACAACATCCTAGTATATTTAGGATACTGGTGTTGTTACAAAAGAAGTAAATAAAAAGAGTTTAGAGGGTTGGAGAAGCAAAATAAAACAAATGAACAAGAGAGAATGAATTACCTTTAAAAGGGTATCTACTTTTGATTTGAGCCTAAAGGCTTCCTTTGAAAGGATTATGCCCAAAGGGAATCCTCTAGGATGAGGAGAGGGATGTGGAGAGAGTAAATGGTCAGGGTTTGGCCAATCCAAAGGCTTGAGGAGTGTTTGTAATGAGGTAGAGGTGGGGGCCTTTTATAAAAGGAGAGGAGGGGCACTTTTGGAAAGTAAAGAAATATTACTTTATTTGAATATGTGTTTCGGTTTTAAAAGGTCCCACATTGAAATAATTCGTGGATAAGGTGATAAGGGTTCAAAATCCACCCATCCAATTGGTTTTGGACATGTGTAGTTCATAGATTTTACATTATCTTTCCTTTTTATTTAAATCGTCAAATAATGATGTCATCGCTGCATCATTATTATGTCATAAATAATTTAATTTATTTAATGTATAAAAATTATAAAAAAAATACGATGATTTAGGAAATATTTTTATCTTTCCAATTACTATTTATAATCAAAAATCTGACTTGTATAACCCCATTTAAAAATTGTTTTAGTTAAACATATCATGTTTGTGTCATTTTTACTTTTACATTAAATAAAAAGTTATTTATGTCATTTCCCAACCAAAGTGTCTCCATGGGGTCCCCAAGTTTACCCATGGATTGTCTTGGTCGGTCATGACACAACCAATAAGGTTGGGACATGTGTCTAGGTCATTTCATATTATTAAAGCATTATTTTTACCTTAAACTACACTAATTACCTCTAATCGCGATTAAGAACTTAATAAGTTACTATTCACTAAAAAAATATTATAATCTCATTGAACCACATTTTACTTCTTAATGAGAACCATGTATGTCAGATTTTTGAAATTCAAAACACAATGATGGCAAAATTTCATTTAAACGGAAAATCAGTCTTTATAAGTACCACTTAGTGGTTTCACTATTCATCAAAAATTGAAGTTTTTCATAAAATTACCAAAAATTCACCCTAAGCTATATTTGATATAAAGAATTCAAAAATGAAGTCTATTTTACAAAATTCAAAACATATAAGTCACATTAATTAATTTAATAATTAATTCCCGCTGTCAGAGCAAATAGCGTGTTTTTATGAAACAATAAGTATCAAAAGATTGACACTAGTTTAAGTCCGATTTCAAAGTGAAATTAATTCCAACGACCACTATTTTATTTAATGGTAAAAATATTTTCTAATTTCAATTTAAAACCAATTCAAAAGATAATCTAATCATATAAATAAATTAGATTAAAAAGAGGTTTTGAATTAAAATACAACATTTTACACTATTCATTAAAAAAAATGAACTTTATCAGAAAGGTACCAAAAAATTACACAAAGTAAAATTTGATGTCCCAATTCTTAATAAGAGTTTTATTTGGTCCAAAAGAATGTATAAGAGTGATCAAAACTATATTTAATGACGGTTCGCCATCAAAAGGCGATAAGTGAACCTTTAGTGAAAACTAGGGCATAAAAGCCTAAAATTGAACTCTTTTCGTATTTTAAGACTTTATATTTTATTGGATAAATGTAAAAACATTTAAAAACATATATAATCATATTTTAGTTATTTCTATCCATTCCCGCCAGTACAACGGCTACTTGTTAACTAACATTTAAAATAATATTATTTTATTATTAGAGTGCAACGTAAGATTCCCAAGAAACTCGTTGTTGCATGTTGGGTACGCCATCGAGCATAGCGTCCCCTTTAAAGTCATATTGATATTTTATTCACAAATATGGATAAATATGAAAATGTCATATTCTTTATTTACCTGGGGTGTTACAATCTATGTGTAACATAGAAAATCCAAACCAATTAGCTAAAAAAGGATTAAAATCCCATTTCACAACATCAGAACAAAGTTTCAAAACTTCTTATACAATTTATCTCACCTCTAAATGAAAAAATCCACATAAGAAATCCACACCAAAAGGAAAATTTAACTATTTTTTCATAATAATCCAATCATATGATTTTTACATTGTGAATGAGTTTTATTTATTAGGACCATTAATTTCATATTAAATAAAAACCACTTTAACAGAAATTAACATTTTAATTAAAGACTTAATTTACACACTTAATCCCATGTAATTTCAGTTTCATCATTAAAAAATTGATCCATAAATGCCTACAAAAAAATAAACACAACACACCACTAACCATCCCCCTAATTCCAATATGCCCTACATTTCCCCCATTTAACATGAAAAAATTTTCCTCTCCACAACCACCATAAATCATCCCAACTGATAAATCACAACCACTTACTATAAAATCCTACACATATAAACCAATCAACATGACCATAAAATACCAACACATTTTACATCATTTTATTTTGATTTTCATAAGGGATTTCATTACATTAACTTATTTACATTTAACTAAGTTCTCATAATATCCTTGATAATCCATGGGAAATAAATCTATTTTTCAATTATATGTTAATTATTAATTTTATTCAAGGTCATATAAAAAAATATCACCATACGAGTTACCCCATCATATCAACTAAAACACATATCCTCCAATGACCATGATAATCTGAAATTCCTAGTATCATGTATAATAGAAATTAAACCAAAAGTGGTAAAATGATAATTTTCATTCCATCCACTTCAATTTAAATTAAAATAGTTCATTATATTCATTGGTATAGAACATACTACCTCCTCAACAGAAAAAATGAAAGATCCCTACACAGGTAAATCTAGACAAAAGATGAAGGATATTCTAACTTACACAAAGATTCACATTCTATTAGGGATGTTTGGATCAATAAGAAGATGAACATGAATCCCCGTAGCAAAAGGGATAACCGTGATCAACATAGAACAAAAAAACCCACATCAATCCCCTACTGAAAAAAATACAAAAACAATAGTTTACTAGAAATCATCTGCTAACATATGATGAATAGTTTTAAAATAGATAATATGAAATAAGGGTACCTAACTAGAAGCAATATTGATTTATCCCCTAATGTCATGTTTAAAAGACAAGAAGAACAGATTGAATAGCCCTTGAAAAATTCATATGAAACACACATAAACTAAGATAACATCTAGAAGAATGATGTTGTTAATGAAGGATTATAATTTTATAGGTAGTCTATATATCATAAAACCATGGTGTAACATCTCTCTCTATGTATAATACCATCTAAGAAGGGATAATTCCAATACCTGAGGGAATAGACCATGTTGTAGTAGGTCTAGTCAAATATGTGTCTAAGAGTCATTGAAAGTTCCAACCAAAATATTTTAAAAACAAGTAGAATACCACAATGTATGAAGGAACCATCACACCACAGATCTCAAAAACCAAGATGAGGACATGTTGTATCCCAAATTCAGGGTGAAGCTACCCCAAAAATGGAAAAACTGCAAATTTCCTCCTTAGGAATCTACACCACTGTTAGGTTTCCATGTAATAGGAAAAAAAATGATAGAAAAAAACCTAATCATATGATCCACTACATCATAGCTAGACTATATATGACACAATGACACTTCTTACAGAACATAAAAAATATAAATCACCATAGAATGTTTATTTAAAAAATTATTTATCTCCTACTAAAACATTCTCCCTCCAGCTACCCAGAAACATAATCAAGAAATCTGTATCTATAGAATTATCACAATAAAATGGTTCAGAAGGTCCAAATAGTTACATAAGATACCTCTCAAACTATTCATGTCTCCAAAAATCAAAAAAAACCTATAAAGTAAATAGAAGGTTTTAAACATCCATATTGAAAGATACCTCTCAGTTATCTTGTTACTCCTAAAACCATACCACCAAAAAAACACATCATGCCTAGCTGAAAATGATCAAAAAACATCCCACACATAAACATCACTACATAATTTTACACCAGTCGTAAGTAACCAAATTTTCAACACAACCATTTCAATACCATTCCATACTACAGACAACCCAACCTCTCAAATTCCATAATCATAACACAATAAATCTCCAAGAACATAGATCATGAGTCCCACCTGCCATATCATGATATTATTCTATTTTGGTGGATATAAATATTTCGCACCACCATACTATGTATCATACAAGTAATATTTATTCAGAAAGGTGTTTTTTTACTTCATTTTTTTGATGTTATAAAAAAATTCACATCAACAAAAATAGAATATTTCATAAACCAAAATTACTCAAACAACACATTGAAAAAATTAGAATAATGGAAAACTCAAAACATATCAAGATACTAAGAATACATATGTGTATCATGCTTTAAATAACTCTCCTCCCACCCACTTTTCAAAACATCACACAAACCAGGGGAATGGTCTACCTATAAATAACGTTCTCTTGACTATCCTGATTCACTTTCAACCACTCCATGAATTTCATGTCATCCTAGATATCCAAAAATACATAGTAAATGACATGGGAGTGAACATGAAGGTACCAATAAGGTTTACAGAAGTGGGAGAAATTGAAAAACTTAGCATGTCATAGAATAAGTGCCAACCAAAACAACACCTAGAAAACATTTTTCATAACCTTGAAGGGTCCAAAGATCCTAGGATAAATCTTACACCCCCTTAAAAATGAGTATAAATATTTATGAAAATGTGTTACCCAATCTCAAAGTCTAAGGGAATACTCCTAAGATTAGCATAAGACTTCTATAAGTCTTGTGGTGCCTTCATCCTCTCATGAACCAATTCAAGCATCTTTTTCTCGTTATTCACCAAATCATAAAAATAAAATAATGAAACTATAACCACTTCTTAGAAAAATAATTAATGATATGGAATTCCATATAATACCTCATATTGGTCTATAATGATGGATGAGTGGCAGATATGTTGGAAAGAATAATAAACTCTAGAAAGAATTTATTTATATGTTCCACTAAAGTAAATTATAAATGGCCATAACATATCCTTCAGTGTCTCAATGGTTCACTCTGTAAAAACCGCCATGAAACTTTTCTTCCACCTTTACCAATGGGAAAACTAGAAATCGATCAATGAACTCTTCCACCACATGTTTCATACAAGGCCAAAAAAACTATATCCTCAATACATAATATATCTTGGATTCTTTTGATTGTACCACCAAATCCGATATAGGAAACTCATTATGGAATACCTCATGTATTTCCAATTGAATTCAAAACTTCCCCTATATCAACATCTTGTTCTAAAATTCCTCTACCATCCCTCTAGAGTGTCACCATGGATAGTATTGTTAGGTATTACCAATACATATGAGTCTACCCACTAAGACTATTATACCTCCTTCATCACAGACAGTGATCTAAAACATGAAGCATCCATCATATACAACCCTCTCATGTAAAGACCCGTAAAATTCAAGGGAAATTTTTTCTTAATTTTCTTTGGAATTTTACAAGAGCGCGGTTTCTGACGGCACCTGATTCCGAAGCCCGGAGTACCCGGAATCAATTTCCGAAGTTTGTCTCGGGTACGTTCAGTGAACGAACGAGCGGGAATTCCTAAATTTTGATCCGGTGATCGGAATTGAAATCTGAGGGCACCGATGAACTCGCAGCGCCGATATTCGCTTAAAGAGACCTTTTCGGAAGTTGCGTTTGTTGCGGGACGAAAGTTAGTTTTTGGGAGAATTATAAAAAGTTGAATAAAAAAAATGTGGAATTCTTTTTATTTTACTTTTGTAGGTTAACTCCTATCAAGGGGAGTTAGGGGTGGGACCCACACCCACTTAACCTCCCTTGAGAGGATTAAGTGTGGTGGGACCCACACGAACCTAAACCTCTCATCTTCCCCCTTAAACTCCCCTCTCTCCCTCTTAAAAGTTTGTTAACTTAACATCTAATTAATTACACATGACATGTATAATTAATTAAGTGTTATGTTTTTTGAATTTGAGGTTTTGAATTCCTTGGCTTGGTAAATAAAATAAGGAGGAACCTTATTTTATTTGGTTAGTTTTGTTTATTCATCTTGAGAGGTTTGAGAGCTTTTTCTTCCTTCTTCAATCCTTGACGAAGAACGCTCAACTTGACGAAGAACGCTCAAGCTCCGACGAAGAACGCCGCTCCTCTCTTCTTCGTCTTCCGTGTCAACAAGAGGGAACGCCACTTCCTCCTCGGACTCCCTTCGTCGACATAAGAAGTTTCGCCAACGACGTGCCTCTTCGGACGTACCTCTTTGTCATCGGATTTGACGAACAATTACCGTGTCGCCGACCTCCGCGACGTTGTCTTCCGCGGAACGTTGAAAAATCTTCGAACCTATACCCAAGGTAGGGGTTGTTGTATTTTGTTTATTTATTTATCCTTGTTCGTGGTTCATGCAAAATTAACGTAAGGATTTTAAGTTGTGTTATCATTTAACGTGAGGGGGGCCGGACCGCATGAACACGGCCGAACCCCCTCCATCGTTCTTGTTGATTTACCTTGCAGGTGGAAACAAGGTGGCGTGGTGTCGTCGCACCACGCGGTTAATCGTGCGATTATATTACGCGACGCCGTCGCGCGCGCACCATGGAAGAATCATCAAGAACGCGACGCCGTCGCGCCGCGTTGAAGGAAATCAAAGGCACGGCGGAGGGACGCGGTGCCGTCGCACCGCCCCGGACGACGAACACCGCGGCCGGTTCCGGGCCGCGGCGGAACGTGAAGACCGGCGGCCGGGCCGCCGGCGTCAGAAGCCGAAGAGGGGACCGGATTTTCCGGTCCCGTTGGAGAAAACCGGCCGGCAGTTGACCGGCCGGAAGGTCAAAGGCCGGGGGAAATAAATTCCCCCGGCCAGCTCTAAAACCCCCCCTCATTTAAGAGGGGGGGGGGGGGGGGGTTTCCTTGAGGGGGGGGGGGGGGGCAGGAGGCCCCCCGGTTTTCTTCAAGCCGGCCCCCACGTGGGGGCCGTTTTTTTTTTCAAAGGGCGCGGCATATAGCCGCGCCGCCTCTCCAATCAAGCGGGGGCTTGATCCCCCCCCCCCCCCCCCCCCGTGTGCTGCCTCCGTGCGGCGCCAGGCCGCCGCGCCGCCGCGCCGGCAGGCCGGCCAGGCCGGGTCGGACCCGGGTCGGGTCGACCCGGTTCGGGCCGACCCAGGGGGGGTCGGGCCGGGTCGGCCCGGACCCGGACCCCCCCGTTTCGAATCGGTTTCGGTCTTTTGGCCATAACTTGGCCACGGACCTCCGATTGACGAACCGTCTGCGGAAACGCGATCCTTGGATCGAGACGGTCGTTTCGGTATATCGCACTCAAGGTTTCAGATTACTTTGAGTTCGGCCGGGTTGGTTCGTTCACGAAACCAACCGGGCCTTCGGAGCGGAAACGCTAATATCTTGAGCTACGGACGTCCGATTGACGTGCCGTCAGCTGTGTTGTGTTCCTCTTAGTGAGACGGATCTTTTGGCATACTCCGCCCGAGGTTTGGACGCAGGTGGAGTACGGTCGGGTTGGTTTTGACTTAAAAACCAACCGGGCCCCGGGGACGAAAATGCCAATAACTCTCAGACCGGGCGTCCGATCGACGCGCCGTCTGTTGCGTTTAGTTCCTGTTGACGATACGGAACTTTTGGATACATCAACTCTGGACTTTGTGACAGTTGATGTATCAGCCTCTCGGCTCGTGCAGCGGACCCTCCGAACGAGCTTGCTGTGTGCGGGAACCCTAGTGCTGGCTGCGACTGTTACTATGACTACTACTGCTACTACTGCTACTGTGACTGCGACGACGACAGTACATAGATCCTGTGTGGATTCGACGACGACGACTACAGCACTCAGCGATCCTACGTGGATCAGTGCTACAGGTCCTGTGTGGGCCCGATCCTGTGTGGGTCCGATCCTGTGTGGGTCTTTGCGCTCAACGGTCCTGTGTGAACCAGCGCCTACAGGTCCTACGTGGGCCCGATCCTGTGTGGGTCTTTTGCGAGGGTTAGTTACCTATCGATCCTTCGTGGGTCCGACGACTTAGATGGATCAGAGATCATCTTTATCGTCTTTCGAAGATGTATACCTGTGTGAGATGAATCCTGTTGCTTTCCTGTGTGGATTGTGTTGTGCTATCCTGTGTGGATTAGGTTTTGCTTTCCTGTGTGGAATACGTTTACTTTCCTATGTGGACTGAGTTGTACTTGGGCTCGGAGGTTAGAGCGTATTTGAAATTGATGACTTAGGTATATGTATGGGGATATACCTAAGCAGTGTCGGTTGTTACTTCGTGATTGTACCTTTCTTCGTGGTTTATGCTTTGTGGATTTTGAGAGACCTTCAGGGGTCTCGGGGTCCCTACTGAGTAGCTTATACTCACCCCTGCACGGGCTTTGCCCGCACTACGTTGTGTTGGTTGCAGACGACGGACAGCGTTGATCTTAGCTGAGGCTTGCAGAGCAGGACGGTACCTGGAGGTGGACCACTGGGCGGGACGTGCTCGGAGCAGACGGCGGGACCCGTGGAGCAGTGGAGCTATCTGTACCCACCCTTCAGGTGGAATTTCCAGTGGACAGCTCGGTGTAGCGGCTTTTACTTTTCAGTTGCTGTTTTCCCTTTTTGAGTTGTACTTTACTTTCAGTTTGGGTTTGTATACTGGCCCATTTACTTTTCCGCACTTTCAGTTGTACTCTGCTTTTTCTTAGTGTTTACTTTCCGCTTGCTTACTCTGTGGTGTTTGTTTACTTTACAAAGGCAACGCCTTCCCTTTTTACTGGGATTTACGCCTTGGTGCTAGTCGCCAGCCCCTGGCCTATGGAAGGCGGGCTTGGGGTAGTCACGGCACGGACCCCGAGGGCGGGTCGTGACAAATTGGTATCAGAGGAGTTCGGTTCTACCGCGAACTCTGATCTTTTCTATGTGAAGCAATAATGTTTATCGTATTGAGTGTGGTTATCAGTCCAGGGAGTCCAGTGTTGGTGCGGCGGCCGACGTATCCGTACACCAGGACCCTGACTACTGATTTCCGACTTAATGCACGAAAACATTGATTGCGTGTGTGTTTCAAAGTTTTCTTTGTGATTACTTATATCAGCTCACCAGGTATACTGTTCTGACCGTGGCGCACCTGTTTCCTTTTCAGGATGGCCCCACGACGGCAGCCAGCTAGGGTTCCGAGAGTCGAGCGTGAAGACAGCCCACCGAGCGACGAGGCCTCGGTGCAGGGCCCTTTGTCAGCAGTGGCACCGGCGGTAGCTCTACCCGCCGAGCCCCCGATGCTTCCAGAAGCAGCCGCTGACGATGCACGTCGCCTCAGCGCACTGCATGAGTTTCAGCGCCAGCGACCGCCCAGGTTTCACGGGGAGACGGATCCCCAGGCAGCAGAGGACTGGCTGGAGGCAGTGGTACGAGTGTTTAGGCTGTGAGGACACCAGCAGACCTCATGGTGATCCTCGCTGCGAGCCTACTACACGCAGCAGCAGGACGATGGTGGAGCTTGATGCTCCAGGTGCACGATGAGGCATCTCTACTTTGGATGGACTTTGAGAGCCTCTTTCGCTCGGAGTTCGTCCCAGCCACCCTTCGTGCGGTGCGTATCCAGGAGCTTCTACAGCTGCGGCAGGGCAGCATGACGGTCGCTCAGTACTCGGCGAGATTTACCGATCTCTCGCGCTACTCGACCGACATGGTACGGGACCCATTCTTCCGGGCCCGAACCTTTGAGCAGGGTTTGAGACACGAGATCAGGGAATCGCTGATCTCCCTCAGCATACCGACTCAGACAAGAGTACTGGAGCGGGCCCTTCTGATCGAGAGCTTACTTGCTGAGTCTACACCAGCACAACGACCCACCGCAGGGCGGCACGTGGCAGAGTCATCTGCAGCAGGCAGTCGACGGATGACTCAGGGGTCCAGGCAGACCAGACCTTCGGGCAGACGACCTCAGGACACTGGTTCAGCAGTACGGGGCACACAGCGAGGAGCCAGTCTTTCGAGAGGCAGACAGTGCTACTCGTGCGGCGGGCAGGGCCACATGGCTCGTGACTGCCCGATCCGCCGTGCCGAGGAGCAGCAGACGGTTGAGGGACCACCAAGGCAGAGGCAGAGGGTCGACCTTTGCGGTCCGCAGGGAGGAGGCGGACGAGGCAGAGGAGATGGACGAGCAGCCGGTGGTGGGAGACGCTTTGAGGCTCTGCCACCACCACCACCAGGAGGTCCACCCCGACCACAGGGAGCTGGCGGGCAGAGATAGGCACAGCTCCAGGCAGCAGAGGCCTACGACCACGGCGCACCCGAGATGATTCGAGGTACTATCTGTGTCTACTCCACCCTTGCTGCAGTTCTTATAGACACAGGAGCGAGTCACTCTTTCATAGCCGCTGCCCTTGTTCGGAGCTCGGAGATTCCGACAGAGCCGTTGGCTCGATCCTTACGGCTAGAGACTCCTACGGGAGCAGACTCGACGATTACGCACTGGTGCCGGCAGTGTGAGCTTACTCTAGGAGGTGAGAGCTTCGGCTGAGATCTTCTTGTAGCAGCGTCGAGGCCTTACGACGTCATCTTGGGCATGGATTGGCTATCTACGGTCCATGCACAGATTGACTGTTTTAGGCGCAAGGTGCGATGTGTACGCACCGACGGGAGCAGGTTCACCTTCACCGGTGAGAAGGGAGCCTTAGCAGCACAGGATGGACTTCCGCGGAGGAGAGGACATCCCATCACTCATCAGTTGGCTAGCCTTATCCTTGGAGCAGTTGACGTGCAGAGTCCTGGTTTTCCTGCAGTGGTGGATCAGTTTGCGGACGTTTTTCCTAACGATGTTCCAGGGATCCCTCCTCGCAGAGAGGTAGAGTTTTATATTGACTTGTACCCCGGGACAACCCCGATATCCACTCCAGCATATCGGATGTCCCCCGCCGAGCTTCGAGAGCTACGGGTACAGTTGGAGGACTTGCAGGGCAAGGGGTTCATCCGACCCAGTGTTTCACCCTGGGCTTCCCCGATTTTGTTCGCCAAAAAGGCGGACGGGAGCTTGCGACTTTTTGTTGAATATCGTCGCCTGAACCAGGTGATAGTGAGGAACAAGTATCCGCTACCGAGGATTGATGACCTCTTTGATCAGCTCAAGGGAGCACGGTGGTTCTCGAAGATAGACCTCAGGTCAGGCTATCATCAGCTCAGAGTCAGAGACGATGATGTGCAGAAGAAAGCCTTCAGATGTCGGTATGGACACTATGAGTTCTTGGTTATGCCATTCGGTGTAACCAATGCTCCAGCAGTGTTCATGGCTCTCATGAACAGGATCTTTCAGCCATACCTCGATCGGTTTGTCGTGGTCTTCATCGACGACATTCTGATTTACTCTACGACAGAGGAGGAGCACGCCTATCACTTGCGGGTTGTACTAGACACACTCCGAGAGCACCAGCTTTATGGTAAGCTCTCGAAGTGCCAGTTATGGATACGTGAGGTCCACTTCTTGGGACACGTTATCTCTGAGGCGGGAGTTGCAGTGGATCCCGCGAAGATTGAGGCTGTGTTAGCTTGGGATCCACCCAGGAGCCTGACTGAGGTTCGGAGTTTCTTGGGACTAGTTGGATACTATCGGAGATTCGTGCCAGACTTCTCTAGAGTTGCGGCATCACTCACAGCTTTGAGGAAGAAGGGGAAACCCTTCGTGTGGTCAGACAGATGTCAGCAGAGCTTCCAGGAGCTGAGACAGAGATTGACTAGCGCACCTATCTTGAGGTTTCCCGAGGAGGGAGTAGGGTATGTAGTCTACTGCGATGCATCAGGGACCAGACTCGGATGTGTTCCGATGCAGGAGCGGGCAGTGACCGCCTATGGATCACGAAAGTTGAGGCTGCATGAGCAGAACTACGCTACCCATGACCTGGAGTTAGCAGCAGTGGTCTTCGCTCTGAAGACATGGCGACACTACCTGATGGGCGAGTGCTTTACAGTCTTTTCTGATCATCAGAGTCTCAGGTATATCTTCTCTCAGAAGGACCTGAACCTGAGACAGCGGCGATGGCTCGAGTTCCTCCAGGACTATGATTTTGAGATAGTCTATACTCCTGGGAAGGGGAACGTAGTAGCCGATGCCCTTAGCAGGAGGACAGGCATTCAGCTACTTGAGGAGGCGACGGAGCAGCTAGCCTCTTTGCAGATATCCTTCGTGGATAGAGATGGAGCAGCCTTCCTTCAGTCTCTCATAGTCACTCCTCCACTACTACAGCGAGTCAGGGAGGCACAGCGTGGGGACGCTGACTGTGAAACACAACGTGCACAGATATCCTCGGGACAGGCACCTGATGGTTTCTCCCTTGGAGCAGAGCACGACATCCTTTTCAGAGGACATACCATGGTACCAGTCGCTTTGCGAGAGGAAGTGCTGAGAGAGTTTCACACTTCTCCTTTGGCGGTACATCCTGGAGTGGCGAAGATGTACCAGGACCTCAGACGACAGCACTGGTGGCCGGGCATGAAGAAGGCAGTAGCAGAGTTCGTTTCTCGATGCCTTACCTGCCAGCAGGTGAAGGCAGAGCATCAGGTACCAGCAGGCTTGGTACAGCCCTTGGAGGTTCCAGAGTGGAAGTGGGACGGCATATCTATGGACTTTGTGACTAGACTTCCACGCACTTCCAGAGGTCACGACTCCATCTGGGTGATTGTTGACCGACTCACCAAGTCGGCACACTTCTTACCCATCAGAGAGCAGGGCTCAGTGGAGAGCTTGGGACGTCTCTACGTTCAGGAGATTGTGCGGCTCCACGGTGTGCCATCATCTATCATCACTGATCGAGATGCTCGCTTTACTTCCCGGCTTTGGAAGGGGTTACAGGAGGCGTTCGGGACACAGCTACGTCTGAGCACAGCCTTTCACCCTCAGACGGATGGTCAGACGGAGAGGAGCATTCAGACTCTCGAGGACATGCTCTGCGCATGTGTCCTCGACTTTGGTCGTAGCTGGGAGGACCACCTGCCCTTGGTGGAGTTTGCGTACAACAACAGATACCACTTCACTATCGGGATGGCACCGTACGAGGCGTTGTACGGCCGACCTTGTAGATCTCCTTTGTGCTGGACAGACCCTGGAGAGTCAGCACTCGTGGGACCGGAGATGGTCCAGGCCACGACAGAGAAGGTCCAGGTCATCCAGGAGCAGATGAGGACAGCACAGAGCCGGCAGAAGTCATACGCTGACAGGAGGCGGAGGCCACTGGAGTTCGAGGATGGCGACCACGTCTTCTTGCGGGTCTCACCTCGACGTGGTATTCGGAGATTTGGCCGAGGCGGCAAGTTATCTCCGCGCTTCATCGGACCCTTCCAGGTCCTCAGCAGGATTGGTGAGGTGGCTTATCGCCTGGCTCTACCACCTCAGTTGCACCGGGTGCACGACGTCTTCTACGTGTCTCAGCTGAGGAGATACGTGCATGACCCGACGCACATCATTGACCATGGGGAGCTTGACGTTGATGATGGGGCGACTTTTACGGAGGTCCCGGTGGAGATAGAGGATCGATAGGAGCGGGTCCTGCGTGGGCGATCGATTCCTCTTGTGCGCATCAGATGGAAGCACAGGAATCTCCAGGAGAGCACATGGGAGCGGGAGGCTCAGATGCGTGCTCAGTACCCTCATTTGTTTCCCTAGTTTTTGATGTATCTTTACGGGGACGTAAAGCCCTGAGGTGGGAGTAATGTAAAGACCCGTAAAATTCAAGGGAAATTTTTTCTTAATTTTCTTTGGAATTTTACAAGAGCGCGGTTTCTGACGGCACCTGATTCCGAACCCCGGAGTACCCGGAATCAATTTCCGAAGTTTGGCTCGGGTATGTTCAGTGAACGAACGAGCGGGAATTCCTAACTTTTGATCTGGTGCTCGGAATTGAAATCCGAGGGCACCGATGAACTCGCAGCACCGATATTCGGTTAAAGAGACATTTTTGGAAGTTGCGTTTGTTGCGGGACGAAAGTTAGTTTTTGGGAGAATTATAAAAAGTTGAATAAAAAAATGTGGAATTCATTTTATTTTACTTTTGTAGGTTAACTCCTCTCAAAGGGAGTTAGGGGTGGGACCCACACCCACTTAACCTCCCTTGAGAGGATTAAGTGTGGTGGGACCCACATGAACCTAAACCTCTCATCTTCCCCCTTAAACTCCCCTCTCTCCCTCTTAAAAGTTTGTTAACTTAACATCTAATTAATTACACATGACATGTATAATTAATTAAGTGTTATGTTTTTTGAATTTGAGGTTTTGAATTCCTTGGCTTGGTAAATAAAATAAGGAGGAACCTTATTTTATTTGGTTAGTTTTGTTTATTCATCTTGAGAGGTTTGAGAGCTTTTTCTTCCTTCTTTAATCCTTGACAAAGAATGCTCAACTTGACGAAGAACGCTCAAGCTCCGACGAAGAACGCCGCTCCTCTCTTCTTCGTCTTCCGTGTCAACAAGAGGGAACGCCACTTCCTCCTCGGACTCCCTTCGTCGACATAAGAAGTTTCGCCAACGACGTGCCTCTTCGGACGTACCTCTTCGTCATCGGATTTGACGAACAATTACCGTGTCGTCGACCTCCGCGACGTTGTCTTCCGCGGAACGTTGACAAATCTTCGAACCTATACCCAAGGTAGGGGTTGTTGTATTTTGTTTATTTATTTATCCTTGTTCGTGGTTCATGCAAGATTAACGTAAGGATTTTAAGTTGTGTTATAATTTAACGTGAGGGGGGCCGGACCGCATGAACACGGCCGAACCCCCTCCATCATTCTTGTTGATGTACCTTGCGGGTGGAAACAAGGTGGCGTGGTGCCGTCGCACCACGCGGTTAATTGTGCGATTATATTACGCGACGCAGTTGCGCGCGCACCATGGAAGAATCATCAAGAACGCGACGCCGTCGCGCCGCGTTGAAGGAAATAAAAGGCACGGCGGAGGGACGCGGTGCCGTCGCACCGCGCCGGACGACGAACACCGCGGCCGGTTCCGGGCCGCGGCGGAACGAGAAGACCGGCGGCCGGGCCGCCGGCGTCGGAAGCCGAAGAGGGGACCGGATTTTCTGGTCCCGTTGGAGAAAACCGGCAGGCAGTTGACCGGCCGGAAGGTCAAAGTTCGGGGGAAATAAATTCCCCCGACCAGCTCTAAAACACCCCTCATTTAAGAGGGGGGGGGGGCGGTTTCCTTGAGGGGGGGCAGGAGGCCCCCCGGTTTTCTTCAAGCCGGCCCCCACGTGGGGGCCGTCTTTTTTTCAAAGGGCGCGGCATATAGCCGCGCCGCCTCTCCAATCAAGCGGGGGCTTGATCCCCCCCCCCCCCCCCCCCCCCCCCCGCGTGCTGCCTCCGTGCGGTGCCAGGCCGCCGCACCGCCGCGCCGCCGCACCGCCGCGCCGCCGCGCCGGCCGGCCGGCCGGGCCGGGTCGGACTCAGGTCGGGTCGGCCCGGACCCGGACCCCCCCGTTTCGAATCGGTTTTGGTCTTTTGGCCATAACATGAGCCACTGACCTCCGATTGATGAACCATCTGTGGCAACGCGATCCTTGGATCGAGACGGTCGTTTAGATATATTGCACTCAATGTTTCGGATTACTTTGAGTTCGGCCGGGTTGGTTCGTTCACGAAACCAACCGGGCCTTCGGAGCGGAAACGCTAATATCTTAAGCTACGGACGTCCGATTGACGTGCCGTCAGCTGTGTTGTGTTCCTCTTAGTGAGACGGATCTTTTGGCATAATCCGCCCGAGGTTTGGACGCAGGTGGAGTCCGGTCGGGTTGGATTTTCCTTAAAAACCAACCGGGCCCCGGGGACGAAAATGCCAATAACTCTCAGACCGGGCGTCCGATCGACGCGCCGTCTGTTGCGTTGAGTTCCTGTTGACGATACGGAACTTTTGGATACATCAACTCTGGACTTTGTGACAGTTGATGTATCAGCCTCTCGGCTCGTGGAGCGGACCCTCCGAACGAGCTTGTTGTGTGCGGGAACCCTAGTGCTGGCTGCGACTGTTACTGTGACTACTACTGCTACTACTACTACTGTGACTGCGACGACGACAGTACAGAGATCCTGTGTGGATTCGACGACGACGACTACAGCACTCAGCGATCCTACGTGGATCAGTGCTACAGGTCCTGTGTGGGCCCGATCCTATGTGGATCCGATCCTGTGTGGGTCTTTGCGCTCAGCGGTCCTGTGTGAACCCGCTCCTACAGGTCCTACGTGGGCCCGATCCTGTGTGGGTCTTTAGTGGGGGTTAGTTACCTATCGATCCTTCGTGGGTCCGACGACTTAGATGGATCAGAGATCATCTTTATCGTCTTTCGAAGATGTATACCTGTGTGAGCTGAATCCTGTTGCTTTCCTGTGTGGATTGTGTTGTGCTATCCTGTGTGGATTACGTTTTGCTTTCCTGTGTGGAATACGTTTACTTTCCTGTGTGGACTGAGTTGTACTTGGGCTCGGAGGTTGGAGCGTATTTGAAATTGATGACTTAGGTATATGTATGGGCATATACCTAAGCAGTGTCGGTTGTTACTTCGTGATTGTACCTTTCTTCGTGGTTTATCCTTTGTGGATTTTGAGAGACCTTCAGGGGTCTCGGGGTCCCTACTGAGTAGCTTATACTCACCCCTGCACGGGCTTTGCCCGCACTACGTTGTGTTGGTTGCAGACGACGGACAGCGTTGATCTTAGCTGAGGCTTGCAGAGCGGGACGGTACCTGGAGGTGGACCACTGGGCGGGACGTGCTCGGAGCGGACGGCGGGACCCGTGGAGCAGTGGAGCTATCTGTACCCACCCTTCAGGTGGAATTTCCAGTGGACAGCTCGGTGTAGCAGCTTTTACTTTTCAGTTGCTGTTTTCCCTTTTTGATTTGTACTTTACTTTCAGTTTGGGTTTGTATACTGGCCCATTTACTTTTCCGCACTTTCAGTTGTACTCTGCTTTTGCTTAGTGTTTACTTTCCGCTTGCTTACTCTGTGGTGTTTGTTTACTTTACAAAGGCAACGCCTTCCCTTTTTACTGGGATTTACGCCTTGGTGCTAGTCACCAGCCCCTGGCCTATGGAAGGCGGGCTTGGGGTAGTCACGGCACAGACCCCGAGGGCAGGTCGTGACATCTCATCTATGTTCTAGGATTCTAACTCATCCATTTACCTCCACACTTTCTTAAACTCTTAAACAACATCCTTCCTTGAATTGATGTGATATCCATGTAATTCCCCTTTCCTAAGGTGTAATATATATTAATGTCATATTTCTAGAGAAACACCATCCAAATCCATTTTCACATATTCAAGAATATTATGATAAATATATTCCTCGGGATCTTATCATTTATTTAGACCACAAAGTGTTATCTAACGAGATAATTTATCCATTACATGAGTGAAAATCAACCACTACAAGCTCACAATGATGGGTGGAATAGATAATATCATTGGGTAGTAACTCCATATGCCCATATGAGATCATTATCTTGTTTTGAATCAAGTCATATACCAACTCGAGATGTTATGTGCCCCAAAACAACAAAAATATCACCCTTCTACTCGCAATAGTAGAACTAGAGAACTTATCAATTTACCCTTTAGGTATTCATACACCACCTGACACTGACCAGTCTTGATAAAAGCCTAGTTATTTATAGTATGATATTTTAAAGGGGTTTTAATCCATTATAAATCATATAATAACCTCTTATAATAGATATAAAAAATTTGGAAACTTGAAACCACAACAAAATTATTTATTTCCACCTAAGAAACTAATTTATTGATATTTTATGAGTCTACGAGAACTCCCTATGGATATGCCACATGCCCTAGAAAATGATCCGCACATGTCCAAAACTAAAACTTAGAAAACAACCAATAGATTTTTTGGTTTAAATGTATTATTAAGGAAGCTATAATTTAATTAGAAAAAAACTCCACTAACATTGAGTAAATTAATATTCCATTGAAGAAAATGGTTAAAAATGATCTAGGAACCCTCAGAATGAAAATTTCATGACCACCAGAACAAAACTATTGCTTCATAACACCAAAAAACATTAAAAAAATTTATTTTCTTGTACATATATTTAATGATAGTATTTGGGATATCCTCTACCTTAACTATCAATTGGTCATATCCAAACTTTATACTGATCCTATAAAACCAACTATATCCTATAAACTAGTTAGAAAGTTCATGTATCCATGAGAGAGGGTAAATTTTTTTATTATCACCAAGTTCAACCTCCGGTAGTCTAATCATAGTATCAGACTATTATCCCCCTTTTGGTGAATTACACTTTATAATAAAATAATAAAACACTAGACCAAATAATAAATTATACATCAGATCATCTACATGAATCCCCAACTCTCACAACTCCGAAATTTTCATTAGATAAGTAGCCATAAAAATTGAAGAATCCCTGGGATGTTGATATATATCTAAATCAATATTACATCAAAGGGGAAACATCACAATATCCCTATGAAAACCCCCAAGAACTCCGGGATGACCCTAATAGACTCTTCAATCCTTATATATAGTGATTTTGTTAGAAAAAATTCAATTAAAGAAAGAAGGCCCTCCACACGTCTATTTACCATCAGAAACCATTGTTCTCTATATAAAATTGCATGCTGACCATCAACATCTGAACATAACCTTCCTCTGAATATAGCTGATAACAACATGAACATGATACATGGAATCAATGTTGAGGATGAAATCATATGATATTATCATTATTAAGAAAAAAAGTACAAAAAATTGAAATTACCCTATCATATATATAAACCCATGATAGAAATCATAAAACCTAATCTCACCGTTGAATGGTGTAATAAACCCTTGAGAAAGGGAAGAATCATTACCTATGTTCCCAGTGTATGGACTAGAGTAGGTGAAACAAAGGATTGTGAATCTACTAGATCATAATAAGAAAAACAATAGTGGGTTACAAGATAAACATACTTATAATGATGACCTCTTCCTTCATTTGAACCTCCGAATACATTATAAATGTTTAAGGGGTAATGTCAAACTTGATACAACAGAAGAGTTCCTCAATAATATGTTTAACATGGGTCTCCCCATCTAGGTAAAGATTAGGGGTGAAATGTTAATGGTACTTGAACTTGATCCCATGCTCTCACAGAATCATTCTCTCATTAGAAAGAGATATCATCTACTTACACTTCACTTCCATCATGGTTGATGATTGGAATTCCATTCAGAGATACTATTGGAAATATTCATAGAAAACATCCTACTAATTTTACTCTTTATGTTATAATGTCCACAATGATCAAGCTCAACCCCTCATGTAACTGACCAATAGTGGGGGCCTATACTCTTTATGGTCTTGGGTCAAACTAAATGTGATATTTAGTTCCTCCAACCAATTAACTATATCCATATCAGATACAATTTCATCATACTTCTCCAAATCATTCCACTAATAGGTGTAAATTGTTCTCTATCACTGATCATCCTCTTAAAATGTGGCATCCTTATAACAGTGAATTGGGTCACCAGAATTGACATCACCATCCAAAAAAATGAGAAATATTTAAAGGATTCATAAAGGAAAAAGAAAATCAAGACTCCAAAATCATTGTAGAATGTTCTTTTTAAATTATTAAATTAATTTTATCTTATATGAAACAACAAATTCATACGAGAACATAAAAAAATCATGATTCATGTACCTCCCATTGGACTCTACCCAGCATGTGATGCCACCACACTCAGTCATTTGGTAGGTTTAGATTCATTGCATTATACCGTGGGGGCCATACAAATTTTCATGTAGTCAGTCCTCTATGGCCTATATCTCACACAATGATCAAATAATATTGTTTCCTACAAACCCATCATGCCCTCATAATGACCATCTCCAAAAAACATCATATTTCATAACCAAACACTTTGATATCACTATTTCATGAACCCCTCCATCCAATGGTAACCCTCCTAGTTCTTCATTGGAAGAAGGGGGGCAATAATCCTTGAGTCCTACATCCATTAAGACCTATGTTTGCGACTAGCAACGGGGATGAAGGGACCTCGCATGTGTAAGAAATTACCCTCAAAATGATGTTATATTTGGAGATATGATATTGAACATAAATAAAATCTATGAAATAATACTAAAAAAACAAAAACCATCCAACAATGCATGTGAGATGTTCAAAAATACGAACTGTCTCTAAATAAATTTCCAAACTAAAATCATAATGCATTGACATAGGAACATACCGCATGTTCGAGCTTGTAATTTCCTTTCAAATCAACATGGGTATATTGGAAAATAGAAGAGAATTTGTTTTATATGTGTTGTGAGAATAATAGGCATTATTAGTGGGATCACTCTAGAATAGTCGCATTCAAATTTGAAAATAGCATTCTAATGAACCTATGAGAAAATAGTAGAACTAATAACACCTAAGAAGGTCAAAAAACCATTTCCATAATCATTGTCGAAAAATAACAGAGTAATTAATCCTAGTATAATAAAATAATAACATTAATGTAGACCAATGGGTTTCCTTCAATTATTTGACACTTATTTTTCTCTCTCACAAAGCAATTTTATGCTTCCGAGTACTCAAATATCTAGGGTATAAGACTTCCCAAAGAATCCTATAAAGAGATACAATGAGAAGTACCCCACATGAAACAAGAAATCACATCACGTCACCCCAACGACACATAAGACATTAGTTAACATCTCATCCAATGAAACATGGGTCACCATATGACATCTCAAAAACAATAGAAACCAAAATAGTAGGGTATCATGAAAATGAGGGACATCACAATAATTCCATCCTCTAGTGATGCATGAACTCCAATATAAACCACATTGTCATATTTGAAAACATCACCACTAGTGATCTTTTTTACATCCAATCATCATAGCCTGTTCATATCAAACTCAACTCTAATAGAGAGTCTGGATGAAGGGTTATCTAGAAATATTCCTCACTATCTTGATGTTGGGAAAATCACAAACAAAAAAATTTGGGTAACATACCGTGTTGATCGACATAGTAGAGGTTTTAATAGAACTATAAATGAAAATAGAATGTATATATAACATTCATACCCACAAACTCGGCCTCTAGGTTGAAAAAGAGTATTATCCCAACTCCCATCATCACCTGAATGCCTCACAACCTCCTCTAACTTCACTACCACCTCTAAGTGTATAACAATAGAAATGAAATACATGTTACAAGAAACATTCCACATTTATTTTCAATTTATGAAAATGTCAATATTTTTCATTGTCATCTGGTTTCATTTATCTGTCTCATTAAATTCATATTAAACAAAAAAAAATTCTTTAACTATACGTATCATTTTAAATCTAGAGTTTCTAAATATTCCAACCAAATCAATTTTAGTTTGCCCAATAATATCTTATCCCAATAATATTGCTAAATTACTCAAACACAACACATAATAACCCATAATACTTATGTCAACAAACCCACATTAACACAATTTCCTCATCAAAATAAAGACATATCATCACAACTTCAACATAAAAAATACCTCCCACTACAACTTACATATAAATACCCATAAATATAACCAAACAACCCATCCAATTTTCAAATCATTAAATTTAGTTTTACAAAATGACATTCAATATAGTAACTACATTATTTCTCAGGTCATTCCCACAAAAACAAATATTTTCCGTTGTCCAATAATTTATTATAATGATATATGTTATTATCCCCTGTCAAAAAATGTGTTTTAAAAAAATCACAAAACTAGAGTTCCAAAATCATAACAACAACACTGTATATAAATCCCTAAATATCTATGATTTTCAGTAATGGATTGAGGAATTTATTATAGAAATAACATCAAATGTTGTACAAAATGTGTTTGATTTATCTTCCTTATAAAATTAAACTAAAAAAATCAATATTATTATTAGTATGGTCAGTATGAAGTCACAACCAGAAAACAAAATCATGGACCTACTAGATGGACATCAAGAATAATGATAACAGATACTCCACCTCAATTAATGATTTTTGATCCATTTTTCATGTAAAAACTATGGGAATATGGTATTCATTCCCCTAAATGAAATGTAGTTCTTTGATCAACAAAGAAAAAAGTAGTCCAGATCATTACCTTAATGACATAACAGAAAAAATGATTTCCTTGATAAAGGACCTTCGTTGATGAAGAGCAAGGAGAATATTAGGGAATAAGATAGAATATATCTCACCAAGACATACTATGGATTGATCCTAAATGGTCAGGGTTAATATCCAATAATAAGAGATTTAAATTCATCCCAATAATTCTTGGGTGACAAGTAAGAACTAATAAAATATACAAAGTAATGATGTGGTTTGAGGGAATTTTTTTTATTGGGACTTTGGAATATATATGGCCAAAAAACATTACCACTATCTATATAATATAATTGTTAAAAGGGTAGAAGGAAATAGTATAAAGGAAAGGACTATATCATATAAGAAAGATCAAAATCATCTCTCAGAAGAAGGTTCTTATCATAGTGGAAGCACCTTTGTAGAGCGTTATATGAGAATTTATTTTAATATAGAGTGTCTAGAAACCCTATGAGAAGGATATTCACATTATGTTAACAATTAATTATTTTAAGATGTTATGAAATGATTACCCAAGAATAGGATCATTTCTTCATTGATGATGTTATTCTTACAAAAAAAACTTACATGTTTTTAGAATCAATTGGATTATTTCATTCAACTTTACCATTCTAAGTTCATTTAGTCATGAAGTTCTTCTTCTTGTTATTTATTAGAAGGGTGGAGGACAATTCAAGAGGGAGAAGTCTATTGATACCATGAATTCGCAATTCACTACTTTTGATTATCAAGTTAATAGAGATAACCATGTTTTTATAGATCTAGGGTTTAGGATAAGAAAATTATATAATGTCATTAAAACCCTCAAATAATATTATAGTCATTTCTGAACCATATGGCCTAAAATAATAATTATTATAATATTTTATGGTCCATGGAAACCTATGGAACAATAATGAGTATTTACTAGCATCTAAATAAATATTTTTCAACATATGTAGTATTGGTTCTTTAATTCTCATAGGAATTTATTTAATAACAAAACAAATATTTAGGTTTAATATTTTATTCACCAATATGTATTTTTGAAGGATAAAACGTGAATAAAAGTATTACTCGGACATCAGAATAATGTTTATTCTATTAATTAAATTCAAAATAGAATTTAAATGAGATCATTGGAGACACATAGTGTGAGACACTCTAGGATTATTTCTCTTTTGGTTTAGGTGGACTAGAGTAAAGTAAAATATTACTATCTATAAATAGATTCGGGAACCAAACAGAAATAAAATAAGGTTGAAATGATCACCACCACATATATACACTAAATATGTAATATAATCCAATTTCCTAATACCTCATCTTTTTTGTTTCACATCTTTTTATCAACCTATTATCTCTATAAATTACTATCTCAATATATAAAATACATACATCATAACACCTTGGAAATGAATTTTAGGGTGGCGTTCTTTTCTAATCAGTGGACCAAGATATCAGCTTCCATAAAGTTAGGAGGGATAAATCCTTCCTCTATTTATCCATTAATAACATATAAATCATGATGAAACAAACATAAAAGTCATCCCACCAATATATATCTTGATTATTTTGACGGTAAATATAATTATTAGACTCATTATATGCATAAATGATAATCATTAATTATATCGAACATTACAGATGGTCACATATTAGGATTTATGATGATTAAAATCATACGAGATTCTTACAGGTCGTTCTGTTATAATAATATACCATCTTATAGATTACCAAATATGAATTTCGCGAGAATAATAATAATCCAATTACGAGTAATAGAACCTAATAATCAATGTATAGTGTGTCTGATCATAGTACATTATCCACCACATAATTAAATTAATGAAAATCATCATAGCACATCATTGTTCTCATCATTATGGTGAAATTTTATGACCTTATCAACACAACCTATACATGAAGAAAATTTTACATTAGACTCATGAAAATCAAGTAAAAATATATAATAAGATGTTTTTATTAATATTCAATACATTAAATATACATGTAATAAAAATACAAATAGTATTTTCATAGTACCATGACTCCAAAAAACTCATCATGGCTAGAGACAATTTACTAAAACATTCATTATGATAAACCTCAAATGATAATCATGTTTCAACTGAGTCAAGTAATTTTTAAGGGTTCCTTCATTTAGTCTTCCTTGGAAATACATCTCACTATATCCTCACCACTCTAAGAAAATAACCCAAAAATGATACTTATAAATTATGTTCCTCATCCACTAATGCGAGCTTGGGTATATTTTGAGAGTCATTTTAGTAATATTATCACAATAGAGTGTGATGTGATTTTTAATTCTACTCACAATGAAAAACTCATGGATAATTTTTTTCATCCAAAATAAGTTTTTCGCTTCCATAGATGACACAAAATACTGAGACTCTACTATAGAATCTATGACCAAATACTTCCTTGAGATCATCTAGCTCAAAACACCTCTAATCAAGGTGAATATGTATCTCGTTAATGATCTCATATCATATTGATATTTTTTAGAAACTATCATCTACACTTATTATGATTAGTAGTTCATTATCTCATTCAAAAACATGAAACTTATCATTAACACTTTTCAAATACCTATAGATAGTCTTGACTATCATCCAATGGTTGTCACATGGGAAAGCATGATATATTTCTACCACACACAATGAATATGAAATATCTATATTTGTATAGATAATAATATACATGAATGACCAAATCGCTAACTCATGTGAAATCATCGACATTTTAATTCTATCGTCATGTGTCCGAGGACACATTTTTATAGAAAGATGAATTCCATGTGACACTAGAAATTATACCTTATTAGATTATTCTATACTGAATCTATTTAGTATCACGTAAATATATATTCATTGGCATAGGTAGTATAGAATCTAGGATGTAACATTATGGATCTTGATCCTAGAAATATATACTGCTCGCCTATGTCAAATATGGAAAAGAATTTATTCAATCATACCTTCACATATAGTAAGATTGTTTTTTCATTTCTAATGTGTAATATGTCACCAATCAATACTATTGTGAAATAGACAACACTCCCACTAAATTGATTATATACATAAGGATCAAAATCATTCTTTATGAAACCAAATTTTGTGATGGCCTTTTAAAAAAATTCTATAACATGGATGCTTTCATTAATGCATATGTGGTTCTTTACAACTTCAATACATTGTCAACATCCTTTAGAGTCACAATACTTCCAATTTGTTTCACATAGACATCTTCATGATGGTTACTGTTAAGTAAGGCTATATTGACATCAATTTTCAAAATATCATAATCATGGTATGCTTTAATAATTCTGATGGATTTCAGAATTGAAAATTCTTAAAAGGTTTCACTGTAGTAAATTATTTAAGACTTTTTAAATCCTTTTTCAACCAATCACACCTTATAGAAACTGACTTTTCCTTCTATGTATATATTCTTTGTTAATACACATTTGAAACCAATGTGATTTACATCCATTAAGGGATGAACCAAAATCCAGACAAGGTTTAATACCATGGGAAACTTTTTAGGATTTATGGATTCATTTCAAATTGAAATAGATATTCAACATAATACTTTCTCTTAAAGTTATAAGATCATTAATATAATTTAATAATAGGTCACAATCATTAGTTACATTAAAACCATACCATTATGGTTTTGTTTATCAACCATTTTAATCCTACAAAGTAGTTGTGTCTCTATAATAGGTTCTTCTTCCACAGCTCTTTGTTGGATCTATTTTCATACAAATTACTTTCTACATTGATCTTTGACTTCATCAAAGTTCATCTTTTTCCCACCATCTCTTTTATAGATGACCCCCCTCATGGAATAATGAATTACATTCCACTATAAACTTTTTCTATAATGGGTCATTTAGGCAATATCAACATGTTTTCTTAGGGTATCCTATAATGGTGCACTTTTTTTTATTAGGATTCAATATTTTTACATGAATAGGACTTAATAAACACATCACTTACCCAAACATATAAATTAAGAAACATGATTTTTCTTCCATTGAAAAATTATTATAGAATAAAATTTAACAATTTATTTTGTATTGGGTTTAGTATGTGTATTTCTATTTGTATTTCATATCCCCACATTATTAATGTAAGACTCAAATAAATCATCATTGATCTCACCAGTCCCATCAAGGTGTGGTTCCTCCTTTTGCATTCACCATTCCACTAAGGTGTATATGAAAGTGTGAGTTCTCATAGGATCCAAAAACCCCAAAAATAAGCAATTATATATAGATTATGATATTCTCCACCATGATTTGAGAAGATTTTTTTAATCACATTAATAAGTAGGTTCTCAACATCATTCTTCTATTCTATGAATTTATTAAAAAATGTGAAATAATCCTCATTAATTAGACATTTACATATCTATTATAATCATTTGTAATGTTTATAAATTATGATTACCCATCCTATTATTGAATAATAAAAGGTCCACAAAAATTAGTGTGAACTAATTGAAGAATATCTTTAGCTCATTCCCCATTACCACAAAATGTGTATTTGGCCAATTATCTTTTTAAACATGCATGACATACACCAGGTCGTTTTACTTAAAAAATTCCAAAATATCCATCTTCATGTAATTTAGTCAAGTTATTTTCATTTTTATATCATATCCAGTGATTTCATTGTTTGGTGTGGAATTATCCATGTGATTCATTTTCAATATCGATTTCCAATACATTTATCGTGTTGTCAAACACATAAGGACCATTGATTAAATTTTTCTTACAATTACAAATGTTATCATTGTAAAAGAAGATACAATTATTTAAAAACATGAAAATAAATCCATATGTATCTGTTATGGATATAGATATAGTATTTTGTGTAACAGATGATACATAATAATAACCTTTAAAAACTAAGATCATTCCCATTGTCAACGTGTGGTGGTATTTACTGATAGCTATAGTAGAAAATTTAGCTCAATTGGATGCTCATAGATCTAAATTCCCTTAGTCAATTCTTCTGAATCTAATTAATTTATTTTATTTGAAAACATATGTGATAAACACATGTTATAACTAATAAAAAATATGTAAAAGCAGATAAATTACACTCGATAATGAGCACACTTGAAATTTCCTTTTTCTTTTTTTCCTATGTGAAATTTCTATCCCAGTGGCCCTTATATACATATGAAAAACAAATAACATATCATTCCCTTTCATTATAATTTTTACTCTTATTCTTGGAAGGGTGTTGGGAAGAATCCTTGGACATTTGTATTTTCACATGTCCATTTAGTTTATTTACTATAAGGATAGAGAGATTTTTAGGCTTCATGACCTTATTTCATTAAAGAAGATGAGTAAAAAGATCTGGGAGAGACTTCTCAATGTTACTAATATTATAATATACAAAAAATGATTGATAAAATATATGGTAGAAATTAAACATTGAAATCAGTGAATAGTTCTTCAAGTAGATGAAACCCTAGAACTTCTAGCTGTTAATTGTAGTCAATGAGATTAATTAATTAATGCCCAGCAGGGGAACCCTCTCCATGATTAACCCTAAAAAGATTGTTTGAGATATCAAACCAATATAGTCATAATCACTCCTGATACGTTCAATATAGATTCATTATCTTGATATAAGAATCAATATCTTCGTGTTATATCATGAGTTTACTAGACATTTATAATAACATCAGAAATTGAATATTGATCATGCAGATAAAGTAATTTTAATTGACAAGGAACTCTTCATCTCTCACATCCTTATAAGGAAAATCAGTTAGTGGGGATTCCAGAATGTAATATTTTTATTTATTACAAAGGACAACCCAAAGCATTCATGACCAATCTAGGAAGTTACTTCTAGTGAGGAGGTTTTATTTCTCCAATATAGATTTTAGGGATATTGTGGATGATGATAATTATATTTATTCAATAATAAAAAAGAGTTGAATATTAATAATTTTCTTGATTACAAATTATGTACAAAATAATGATAATTAATTTTAATAATACTCCCACTATTTAAACAACTCCCAATATCCCTCACCATTAAATTTGTAACGTATAGTTTCTAGGATATTATTGGTGAAAGGATCCATATTCCCATTTGAAAAACCCCCAAAATGGGTTGGTAAAGCTATTTGAAGGTATTTTGGTATGATGGTATTTCCCAACTTCGAGCATCCAGTTCCTTGATCACTTGAATGAATTCCACAATCCTAAAATCCTAACATTGATTTTATCAACACATTCCTCCAAATTAAACCATGTTTATAAAGGGATACTATTCTTGATGTAAAATAATTAATCAACTAAAAAGTCATCATATGTAATCCACTTATAAAAGTAAGTGTCAGAATAATGGTTGGTTAAAAACATGTTTCAATTGGTTTCATTCCTAATCAAGTAATCGAAATCCTTGTATTAATTTATTTATATTAAGGATAGTAAAAATTATTTTGAATAAATTTATATTATATTGTCTTTAGATGTATTATTAATATTATGTAGATACTAATTAATTAATTAACAATGATGGATAAAACATTTATGCTTAATCCAATTATTCAAATTCTGTCTTTTGACATTAATTCATTTTTTATGTAGTCATCGTCTTACGTCCATAAAATAAATAATGAATGGAAAAAAGTAAATAAAAAAATAATTGACATAGTCATGAGATAATATAATAATGTATTTAATGAGAGGAAATTAAATCAACCTTTACCATAGGGGAAATAACTCTTTTTTTTGTTCTTATAAGGAGTTGTAGTATTACCCAAATCCACCTATGTAGTAGTGAGGTAGGCATCATCATGGATCTATCTTGAAGAGCCTCCACATTCCTAGTGATTATACATTAATTAAAAGTATTAACTGCTATATTAATGTGATGGAAACCAAAGGATTTGTTAATGGGGGATTACATAAACGAACATGGACATGCATTCCCTGTATAATAATGGGGGAGAGGGATGAGTCACATGACATCATATTTTTTTACATAAAATAATTGAACACCCATGCATTAAATTAAATTAAATGAATGCAAAACCATACATATTTATTGGTCAAGATAATGATTGGTCATATATAAAACTCATACTCAAAAGTAACTATCTAACATTCATTTCTTATTTTTTTATTATTATTAAAATAAATGCACCTTTATTAATTAATTAATTAATTAATTACCATTCAACATAATGATCATATAAAGCCTCTTAGATAAAACCATTATAAATGCAATGATTTAAAATAAATATAAGAACTAATAAATACATATTATTATAATAAAATAATTGATAATTAAAAATTATTTAAAATCATTGTTTAAATTTCAAGCACTACTGATGATAACAATCAAAATTATATATAAATACAACAATTGTAAATTTAGTATAATTTATTTAAGGTATTGTATTGGGAGAATAAAATGACTGTACTATCCCGCTACATTTCATATACATTGGTCGTCGTGTATTCATAGTACATGATTGGGGATTCAACATGTACCTCAGCCAGACTGCATAGCATGAACATTCCAACTACACGTCTGGTATCCACTTACTCTGTTCCTGGGTTAAAATATCTGGCTTATGCCTGCATCTTGAAGGGACTAACCTAAGTGTAAAATCTTGATACATGATGCATGATTCTAATGTCATGTGCTCGAGTAACACACTAAAAGAATCTATGTATTATCATATGAGATACTACATGATGTGTACTAACTAGATACAAATCATGTATCTCTTATGTTGTTTGTCCCCTTTTCTCTCCAAATGGATTGGAAGATATTTTTTATGATGGAATTAATGAACTAAATGAAATGTACATGAAATATGTGTTTTTATATCATCAATACTTCCATATTTTATTCTCACAGGGTTTGATCATGTAAAAGAAACCCCGGGATTGTGCGATTTTTTGTGATAACCCATGTTCACAGAACAATGTGTACGCTAGATACATGGCTTGTAATCCAACATCTCATACCGGAGTCTATCCAAGTATATATGTGGTATGAAATTAATTCTTTTCATATCGTAACTTTATATAATGTCTTGTAACCTACGACACATAAAGGTTCACAAAACATGGGTAAAAAGAGTGTACACCAACTACATGTCATGTAACAATGTATTATCAGCCAAACATTTGGAACTTTCCGTTGCAATCTCTAGCCATTCATCATCTATTCATAGGCCTTTATTAAAATGAATCACTGAATAAACATGAATAATATATCAATAACATGTTAATTAAAATTGGATTAAATAACTAATAATACAAAATGAAAACAAAATGACATTCAGTATAGATCAAAAATAAAATGAATAATTATAAACTTAAAACATGTCATCTCTGATACCATTTGAAAGTTCTAGGAATAGTGGAAGATCCTTTGGAGTGTGTTATATTCAAATTTCATTTAAAATAGAGTTTCCTGAAACCATGATAGAGGATATTCCATGTTAAGTTTATAAATAATTCAATTATAATTAGAAGACATGATTACCTCATCTTAGGATCCTTTATTTGATGACGTTGTTGATTTAATAAAAAACCCATTTGGATTACATTTGTTGAACTATATGTATTCAACATTAGAATCCATATAGCAGTGACATACATGTGTTCCTTTTATATCTGATCAATTAATGTTTATTTCTGGGTTTTATCAAATAGAATCAATAGTCTGGATTAGTTTTTCTTGATCACTCCACAATCATTTAGGATTGAAAGTGTTCTTCTCATTATTTTTAGGAATATAGGGGGTAAATTTGAGAGGTGGAATCTATTGTGTGCAATGATTCCCAATTATCAGTTTTATATTAATTACTTAGTAGAACTAATTGTATATTTGAAGATTTAATGTTTAATTTATTATAATTATTTAATTGAATGACTATCCTTAAATAATATTATAATAATTAATAATTCTCATTCCACATAATAATGATATTATTATTATTTGGTGTTTTTTAATATGTGAAATAATAAATAATATTTATTGTGTTGTATATAAATATTCGTCAATAGAAGCAGTCGCAGATCATTCATCCACCTTCAAATTCATAGAATACTTGAAGAAATATTTACCATAATTATTTCATCCAGAAATAAATATTTTCAATCAATAAAATTTGAATAACATTATTTCTTAGTCTTATAATATTGTTTATATTATTAGATAAAATTAAAATATAATTTAATCGATATCAATGGAAACACATTGTGTGTGACCCACTAGGATTCTTTCACATTGTCATTAGACGAACATTCCTAATTTCCAATAATGATATCTTACAATGGGTTAAGGAAACCATGATAATGACCATAATTTCATAATGGTGATAACCACAAATGAACAATCACTTTGTAATATAATCAATTTCTCACAATATATCATCAGAAAGGTTGCATATATGTGTCATCAACCTATATGATTAGTACACTTTTTATTTTACTATTTATGAAAAATTTTCTTTACACCATTACCAAATAATTTGTGATGATTGTTCTATTGAAATCAATGGGCCGCGATATCATATTCTATAAATATTGAAGGTAAAAATCCTTCCACTCATTATACTTTAATAAAAGGAATTCATGGGGGACCCAACATACCCAAAATACACTACAAAATATGGTGTAATAGTGTTTAATAAAATCTATGTGTCTGGGTCATGAAATGTATCAATGATAATATTAATGTCTTTATACCAATAAAAATGTTCCTAGATAGGAATATACGATGGACATAAACATGATTAATTCCTATTCGTTTGTGTATTCTCATAGTATCCCACATTGGTGATTAATAAGGGTGATATTCATGAGTAGAAGCCTCATCCATTTATGAGTATCTACACCTGACATTATTTGAAATAAGTGTCTAATTATATTAAATTATCTGACTATATAACAATATTTAAGAATATCATTAAAGTACTTCAAGGTTCACATTATAGGGAGGAGATGATATGACCTTATCAATGTAATGAATAATCTAGGATTTTATTACATTAAAGTAAAGAATAAAAATGAACAATGTATAATAAGATTTATTTATTAATATTAAATTCATCAAATATAAATGTAACTAATGTACAAAAAATTGGTCCTAATACCCCTTATCGAACATGAAAAACATGTTGAGTTCCATGCCAAATGTCTAAAGAACATAGAGAAGTTCAGGATGTACAAAAGAAAAACAGTGACTTATATCTCAAATCCAAGAATGATGACACAATATGAACCTTATCTATGTTTAATCCACCCTAAAAATGGAAGAACAAAAAAATACCTCCATGAATACATTCCATATATAAGTGACCATGTCACAAATATACTAAAAATGGTATAATAACCAAACATCATCCTTTGAGCCTCTTCACCAGAGTTGTATAATCCACACTAAAAAATCCTATTTATGGAATAATATAAGCATCAATAAAAAATAATCATTCTCATAATAAATTTGTAGGTATAATGACTTTTTTTACTCAAACTACTCTGAATCATCTTCCAGACACCTCCATTCCCACAATTTTAACAAAGTAATGATTCATAAGGTCCAAACCATTGTAAAAGTGTCCTATCCATACCTAATAACGTTTATAAAACATCACCATATACAATACCTAAATATAGTATGAATCATAAGGTATCTTGTAATGAATACTTAAGAATAGGAAAAATGGATACTTCATGTGATTTTACAGTTGGTTGTAGCTATATATTGGAATCTATGAACTGGTTCTCTAAGGACCTAAGGGGAAGTCGTTAATCAAATGTTTTAGGTTAGATAGTGGGGGATTTACATAAAAAAAATATTTATCCATGATCTTGGCTGGCGAATCCCAGGGCTCGTGAATTCTTTATCTCTCACTTTTACACGTTTTCAACATCCAAATTTTAAGTTTCTATCCACCTATAATTAATTTATTATATTTGGTAGCATAGTATAGAAAAGGTATTTTCTGGTAAACCCTAGTGGATTGATAGTTCTTATAACATGGACATTATGATTGGTATGAGGTATTAAATTTATCTTATTATGTAATTAATATTACACTTCCCCCATTAGTGTTCTGGTTTACAGTATTTTCATGTGTGAAGCATTAAAAATATATCAATTAACCATATATGATGTACATTTTGCAAACTAAGGGACTCTAATATTTTTTAGAGGTCAAAATTACTCCCTTATGGGTGCCTAAAAAGTTTTACCTCTAAAGGGTAAGGATCCAATATTCAACCTGATGGGACCCAAGAAGTATGTCAACATATACAACTATTTTTATATCCCTATACTTCTTGTACAACTAGGAGTGACTATAGAGTGGATCAGGTGTAGGGGGGTTTCTATACCTCACCCAATAAAAAGTGGACGTGCAAGGTTGGAGCAAGTCCAAATCATTTTTCTATAGTAACCTGGCCGAGCCCATCCCATCTGTGGTGGTTCTAGTAAAAAACAATCAAGATAAAACAATATAATGTTCACAATTCATTAAATAATTAAAAAAATAAAAAGTAAATTAATGATAATAAAACAACCTTTAAAAATTCTGACTAAATAAAAGAATAAAATATTTAATAAATAATGAAAATATAAAAACTATGATCAAATTAAAACTAAAAAAATAAAATATAATGTTATATTTATATTTTATTTTTTAAAATCACCATATAATTTATTGTTAATTATTATTTATTTATGGTAGTATATAAATTTTATTTAGTAAAAATTATTATAAATTAGTATTTTTTAGAAATTATTAACAATTAACTGTCAATTTGTACTTATATGTATTAATTATTTAACAATAACTATTAATTTATAGTTATTACTTATTATATATACATATGGTTGTCTGGGTCGGGTTTGGTTGATTTAGAATTTTTCCAACTTGTGACTTTACCATACTTAATCTAACTCAACCAAGTCGTATCCCGCATGTAACCCAACCAAACCAAGATGGGTTGGGTTGAGTCAATTGTTTTTTATGGTATTTTGACACCACACTCTATAATCCCACTAAAACATTAATGTGTCCTTTGATAGGACCTTGTTGTAGAGATATTAGGAACATGGAATTTACCTATTTGAGATAATCAAGTGGAAATCCCTATTTCTATATTCAGGAGGATCCTGTCTACTGAACTCTTCCTATGTTTTCATTACATGATAATTAGTGTCTTGATTAATAAATATAGTGCTAACCATGATTAAGGTAAATTTTTTGGAGGAAGATAAAATGAAATTCATCTTTATCAACCTAGTTCGGTTTCATTAACTCATTAATGAGGACAAGATTGATTTTCAATGCCGCGTTTTTGATAATGATATTGTGGTAACTGTGGAAAAACCTATAATTGTTATTCCAAGAGGGGAAGATGTTTCCATAATGGTAATAATTATTTCCATGGGGGTTGAGGATTTTATAGTAGTTATAGGTGGGTTGATCCTGGTGAATATACTGCATGACCCAATGGAATATCCTTGGGAATATGTTTTCGGGACATTATCACTATAAAATAAAGGAAAAGGGGTATTTTAGGTAGAATGAAAATTATTATATTTTAGTGACCTACTAGATTAGGTAGGAGAGTAGTTTTCTAGAGTGTCTCCTCTCATTTCATCTCTTATTATATCTTCCCCTATTAAAATAACTCTATTTTACTATCCCAAGAATATATGTATACAAGATCAATGTTCTACTGGAGTGGTATACTGGATTGGGTGGGAGATTAGCCTTCTAGAGTGTCGCATTTAAGTTCTCTTCTTATCTCATTCCCCATTTCTATATTTCTTTTTCATTATCCCCAAAAACATTTAGTCTTGAAGAAGGTTATATCAAAATTATAACATTTTATACTTTTTTTCTTCTACTTTTTTTTCTTCAAAATGACAAGGCTTCGATAAAGAACTCTAAAAAATGTTTTAAATTATCCCAAATAACCAAGATATATTTCCCCCACACCAATTTATGGAACCCTCAATGAATAGTAACATGAAATGTTCATTTACCTATTTAAATCTCATGTGATGACATGTAATTAAATGAATGAAATAACGGTGTGAAAGAAATATAGGCTCATAAAGTTCCTTAATATGATAGGATTCCATGGTTTTTAATGGTTCCACAAAAGATCAAATGTAGTATAGGTATCAATTTCAAATGGACAGAAATTTAATCAGTCATTGTAATAAATCATTTTAATTAGTCTTAAAATCATCGTGATTCAATCTTACTAAGTGTCAATTTATTGTAGTGTGTCATATCTTGTTTTATTTCAAGAAATAGGTTTTGAGAAAAAAATCGTAGAAAAGATCAGATCTCTCTTATGAATAAGTAACAATAAATAGGTCATTCAATTCAGGGAATGAACAATAATAATCATACGACTCAATGCTTTCATTTTGTAATCAATATCTCTTATGAAATATCATATAGAAAATCATTTAAAAGAAACTATAAATTGAATCAAGAATGAGACATACGTATTTCCACCTATATCTATAAAATTCATGACTAAGAAAATTAAAATTTTAACAACATGATAAAATATTTCTGTTAAGTGTTTATGTCTCCTAAATATGTCAGTACAAAAATAAATCCATGAGTTTGTGGGTGAATTCAATTAATTATGTTTTTACAAAAAAAATATTCTCCATTTTTAGAAAATTGGTTTGAAAATTTTAGTGATTTAAAATATGACCATATGAAAATGGTACACCCTATAGTGTAAGTCATTATATCTTTTTCCATTTTAGGTTCATCTTATTTAGAACCTGAAAAAGTAAAACAACCATGGAAAAGGGAATGTCTTCATCCCATTTTCACTCAAACAGAGCAAGAATCAACCATGAGGATAGAACAAATCATAAAGTAATTTATAAAATCTATTTCCTATAATTCAATTCAAAAATTCAGTTACCATTCATGGTAACTTTATTCATGGTATATAATTTATACATTTTACCTTATCATCACATAATTAGGAATGGAAATTAATTTACTAGTTCTAATGGTGAAATAGATATTAAATTCTCTCATATGGACAAAATGGTTTCCTATTTATTTATAAGAATGTGACACATAGATTCCATATAATAAAATAATTTGATAGATTTAATGAAAAAAACTAAAATAAAAAAAATCATAATATTTTGTAGATTTATTCATCAACCACTCATTATCAACGAATTATTTGTGTAATTATTGAATTACAACACCCTTCTCTTCTTTTAGTATTATTTAGTTTCCCAACCAAAAGGATATTACACAAAAGAAAATATGGAGAAATAGATGATCAGACATCATAGTTGAATTCTATTATACCAATAGTGATATATGAATTAGACTTATAATACAAATAAGATAAATAAGTGAAATGAAGATAGAAATCTTAGAAAATGACTTTTCCTCTTAGAGCCATGATAAATTCTTTTAAGGTTGGCCCCCATATGTTTCAATAAAAGCATCAAAAAATGATTCTTATCATCACTTAAAAAATAGCTCTCAATATAATTCTCCACCAACCATCACCTATTACTGGTGGAAGTAACAAACTAATTAAAGGGGGAAACAATACTTTCCATAGACTTATTCATTTACTTCATTAACTTACAATAAAACACATAACACACATGGTATACTTAGTATCATACTACAATCATACAGCCCACCAGCCCACGTACTATTTTTCATAACATTTTCTCCCTCATAAAAAATCAACATTTTCTTTAGCTAAAAATATAAATCATGGCTCATTTTCATAAACACTAGGACTATACTTATGTTGGAGGATTCCTTGGCGGATTATATAATAAAGCAAAAATTTTCTTCCCTCAGTTATGGAACTAAGAAGGAAATTGTACAATTTATAGTACTAGGAATACCAGACTCCACAAATGTTCTAACTCAATTATGTTTTTTCAGTTTCATATCCCCCTAAGATATTTATTCCCATCCACTCCAAAAAATAGACTATGGGAACTATCTACATGATATTTTCTGGTGTTGATAAGGAAGATAGTTTTTCATGGTCATAACCCTCTGGTGTATTAGCATTTTAATAAAAGACACTAGTATAGTGTCTCAACCTACCCTTTTCATAACATTAAAATATATCAAATTTCAGAAAGATTCTTGTGGAATTTTATGGGAATTACTAAATAGTATGTTTTCCACCTAAAAAGGACTAATCCTTATATTCTCTAACCTTTCCCCACTATTCCTGAAATTTAAAGGTCCAAATAGGGTAATATATTATGAAAAACAAATGAAAAAAAAACCTTTCTCTCCACCTGACCCATTTCCAAGAAATATAAAGAATCCCATTAGATATGCCTCAATATCATTCTACACCCAATATACTGTGCACATTCCTTATTCTTCATCATCCTCCATAACTATTATTCACATAATTTCTATAGATTAGTTATAAATAATAAATCATTTGGAATATCAAACTTTGGTATAACATTCACTAATTTTCTCCTAGGAGAACCTTCATGGACATCATCAATATCAAGGTCACCTCTATTTTCTCAGACATTAAATCCGATTTATTTTTTATTCTGTTTTTTCATATCAATTGAATAAAATATGTCTTTTTTCGAATCTATGAACCAGTTTCTAAATTTTTTGTTAAATGAAAAAGATACAAGATAGTGGAAACAACTAATTAAACTATACAATTCACTAAAGAAATAGAGGAAAAATTAGGCATAACACACACAATCCTTTTATAGAGTGGGAGGGTTTCCATAGCATGTTGGAATGGATGAATTCACAATCCCAAAATTTTGATTTGTAATGATTGTAGCTACATGGATGAAATATTTATATCTTAGGAATGTAATCCATTTACTCTATGAATTTTTTTGGCATGGTTTCAGTTCCATATATTTATCACTATTTTTAGAAACTATTATAGAATCTATAGAAATATAATTATAATACCAGGATCCCAAAAATTATAAACCAAAAAATATTAATAATGAAAATGTATCAATTGTGCTCACCATTAGTTCCACATATTCCAAAAAATACCACAACAATATCAATGTGACATTAGTCTTAGTAAAAAATGTGAATCTTCTAGTATTCTGTAATAAATTTTAATCCATATAGCCCACGATCACCCCGTAGGTGTCACATTAGTATCTAGAAAATTATAACAATTATAGATTTCAAAACCAATACTAGACTCATAGTCATCCTTATATAATGTAGTTTAAGATCTAAGATTAATAACAACCACTATACCAACATCCTCAAGAACTCATTTAGTAGGGAAACATTGATTTTTTTCGAACAATGGATTCATATTTAATAAGTTATCCATTAAAATAGATATAATTTTCAGTAAGAGGTATTAAATGCGTCCCATGAATAAGTCTTTCCTCTATAGCATGTTCACATCCCTACAGTAGTATAATCCCTCCATCTTCTTCCACTTAAACTACTACCTCCCAAAACCTTCGTTTATATAAAAGACATTTTCCAGTCTCTCTGCCTCCTCTATAGTGTTAACTTTAACTCATGATTCAACCATTTCCCATAATTGAGTCTTCAAGTACTTCTACTTATCAAGGTACATCGCATAAATCTTTGCAAGGGGTTTTACATATGTTAGATTCTCGAGCATGCTGGTTTCATGTAAATGATATAACTGATCTAATTTCATTTCCATTATGGTCTGAAACGCTCAATACAATAGTCTCAAGGAATCCAAATTTAGAAAACATTGTTCGGTTATCTTGGATCTCCAACTCCACTCACGCATATTTCCTTCGATCTCTTATCAAGTATGTATGCATCGTATCACAAAAAATTAGGTTCAATGCACAACAGTACCCAAAAAAATTGAAATTAAATAATTCATCCCTTTATGTAAATTCTTCAGAATTCATTCCCTATGATATTCATTAGAAACCACACTTATGGATTTATCTGAATAAATCATGGTAATTATCAATAAATGAACATACACTAGCATGAAATCATTTCTAGCTATAATGGAGGATTTACCTTGAGTTCGATATTGTTAAGGTCTCTCATTTTACAAATCATTCATTCAATGATTGAACCAATTTTTAGGTACCTAATCTTACAGAAGGATGGATGAAAAAACAATGGAATATAAATATAAACAAAGTGTATATTAGTATTAGTAATTTATATAAAATTAGTGTATAAATAATATGAATACGAGATAATAAGAGAGAACTGTCAGAAAAAGACTACATCCTCATAAGGAAATCCAAATCCTACCATGAACCATCACCATTTTCATTAATTATTACTACATAAAATTATTCTTATCATCTCTTTAAAATTATCTCGTACCCTATATAATTATCCACCTAATATCACCAAATACATTTGAATGAAAAAAATTAATAAAAGCATAAAATACAATACATCATGACGAATTATTAATTTTCAACATTCCCTTAAAACCCATGTCTAATCAGGAAACCCTTAAAATCCTAATATAGGCATACAATCCCACTAGAACATTTACTCACATTCCATACAGTACTGGAGGCATTTATTCATTGAAAATATTAGTATTCCCCATTTCGTTATCCTCAATGTGTTCTATTTCACCCTCATCCTTAAGTTTATATTATGGAATGGATTCTATAATCACCACACTATTATGGTTAGATAAACATATGAATATTTAAAAATTGTATACATGTTATGGTAATGAATGTATATACATTAGTTGTGTATATGGAACCAAATCAAAACACCACACTCATTTATGGAACCCCATTAAAAGGTACCTTGATATAATTATCTGCCTATTTATAGATCAATTTGTGTCATGAAATTATCCTCAATGAATAAGGGTATGATATAAACATAGTGTTTTAGTGTGACATCATAAAATTGGATTATAAAGATTCTATTGGTTTAAGAAGATATCAAATGTTTAATATACATCAAGCTGAAATTGTCTCAAATAAAATCAATCGATAACCATAATGAAATTAATGTGGAATACATTCACCATACTTTTATAAAACCAACAAGGAAGTTCTACTATTTGTGCATAACTAGATTTATTTATTGAAATAGTGAAAAAATAGGATTATAAACATATAATGAATTTAAAACATGAAATGGGTTAATCAGATCATGTCTAGAACATCATTAATCAGTTTACTTGATGCAAGCATCAAGGAATCAATAAAAAAAAAATAAGAAATCATATCAAAAATTATTTTAATGAAACTTCATATTTATGTATGAATGTGACTTTTAAAAATGTCCACATATAAATATTATTTCAAATGAAAGAGACCTATAAATCAAATAAGAACCATGGTTTCCTCTAGAAAGAACTTTATTTAATGTCATTATGCTAATTTTTTTACCTTGGTGTCGTGTAATTGGAGAATGAAAAATGTTCATGGTTCAGTGTTGAAAATTATTTTAAATCCAACTCATCCAAACTAAATATAATTTTTCTTTTTCAACCACTCATTGTGAAAATTGTTTTGTTTTGAGAATGATATTTTGGAAATAATTAATAAAATAACAATGAATTAAAAATATTCCAACAATTAGGTTCATGATTCATCCATATCCACTTCATATTTGTTTTTCTCTTCAAATTTCCTGTGGTATCTATGAATTTCAACACCCATATTTCATCATTAAACGTTGGAAGAGTATCTTATTTGAAATTTTTTGTATTCCCCAAGCAGTTATCTACCTCTATTAGTTTATATTCATTCCATTAGTGTTTAATTTTTTGAAATACATTATGAATAATAACATAATTTTTCACTGTTTTTTTAGCAATTTGTTATTCTATTTATGTGAAGGTTCGGGATAAATTCATAGATTCCTCCACTATTTAATCATATTTTATATCCTTTTTTAAGTATTGTGATGGTTCATTGGATGTCAAAAATAGTATCATAATTATGTGTTGGATGGTATTATTCTTTGAAAATTCATGTAGTTCACAAATTTCTAAATCGACCTCCAATTATTTAACTTATTCAACTTATTTAAATGCAATTACATCTTTATCTCTAAACTATTCCCCATTCTTATGAAAAAAGCCATCATTTATTTTTCTCATCTTCCTTTATTCTTGTTTCCACAAAACCATGATAGATTATATTTATTTTCATTTTTTTGAGTTTCATAGGGATTATTTTTCTTATTCTGTATGAGTCAAAGGTTCCTCTCTTACAAAATTATCTATGAATGTGTGGTACCCTATGTCCTCTTATTCTTCTTTTTGCCCACAAAATTTACATATTCGAATTATTTCACTTATTAAAATTTTAATTCCCTACATAATAATGTTACCAAAATTTACTCACCGTTGAATATAAATTTAAAATAGTATTGTTAGAGAAATTTGTCCTCAATTAACAATCCTTGAGATAATGACATTATTAGTACATCCACATGTACAAAAGTTTTTTAGTCTTCATGATAAATTCAAAAATTCATTCATGTGAATATGTCCCTTACGGTACTTGAATGGTAATTCCATTTTGATGGTACTATTTACCCAAAGAACTTTCATGGACACTAAACTATTAGTTCTATGGGTCAGCATATTCATACAAATATTAACTATCCCTTCCTTTTATTTATTGTGAAAACCATTCATAACCTTTTGCATCCCACGAAGTATACTCCTCTTTGTATGTAGCATACTACAATTATGGAATTGTGTAGTAATGAGATAAAAGGTATTCGGTCCTTTCCTCCACTATAAATTACCATTTTAGTAAAAAGAAAATAATTGTAAAAAAACAAGTACCTAAATTAAATTCAGTAAACAAGAAAGTGAAAATTCTTTGAACTAATCAATAGACCTTGAGTCATTATCCATGTTCTTTCTTCCTCCAAAAATGGAAACAAAAAGGAGACATGGTCATCTGTTTTCATTACTATAGAAGGGATTCCAAATTTTAGAATTTATAGTGGATAAAAACAAATTCATTAATTATACTAAAAACTAGTATAGAAATCTGAGTCCCGGGGCCAAACCCACTACTAATAAGGAATCGTAGAGACCATTGTTAAAAATATATTAGGTTCTCCTAATCGTTTTATAATCATAACACTCTGTTTATATACATTAAATAAATATCTAAACAAAAAAATTAAAAGGAAACATAAGTAAAACTAAAAATATGGAGGGGTACCCATTTCATATGGTGTTCATACACATATGTATGGCTTGAATTAACTCACAATAAAATTAAATTAAATGATAGGTTGATCATGGTTGTATAAAATACAAACAAGGTTATTGAATATTGAAAATACCAAAACCCCCTAACTATATTATTCTGAAAATTCTAAATAAAAAAGGGAATTAAGTTAACCAAAAAGGTATAATGATTATCAAATATTACATTCCAAAATAAATCAGATTGTTTCTTATTGAGGTTCATTCATTATGAATCACATTTGATTCATTATTTAATAATAAATAAAATAAATTCTATGGTGCAATGAAAAAGTAAATTAAAAGAATATCATTTAAGTGATAGATTATTAAAAAATTCATTACACAATTTAATAAAATTAAATAAAAGATTATAACCCAAATTTTCATGAAGAGGAGTTACTGTTGCAAGGTCTAATAAAGTCTGTAAAATTAATGAGATCTCATGAAGTAATGATAGGACATATTTCCACATTAATGAAAAAATATATCCTACCTTTCATTGGTATAAAAAATGTGTATTGTCACACTTATTAAAGAAAAAAAAGCTATACAAGATAGATAATACTCAATGTTACATTGATTTTGGAATCTATGATGAAATGGAGATTCTAGAATGACATATTTGGACAACAATGTCAAATCTTGTGGGCTAGATACTCAAATCTTCATCCATTGGTCTATTGTTATAAATGCATATGTTACTTTCCAAAAATCCATTTTGTCATTAAGGGAATTATATTGGATTAGGATTTATTAATTCTGAGCATTAGATACTAGACCGTTTATATAACATCATAATAATCAATAGTCATCCATGGGATTTAATTTTAATAAAAGTTATAATTAGTGAAGCTCTATGTTTTTTGTTTTTCTTAATTGTTACTAACACCTTTGTTACTTCCATTTTTCTTATGATTTCTTTACCTATAAATATAAAAGTTGGATTTGTGATCCATTGTATCAAATTCCCCAATTCATGCATCAATCAATGTGTGTCTTTTTGTGGATATACTACCTCATCATCCTTTCTTGAGTGAATTATTAAAATAGTTGGTGACACTTTATATAGTATTGGTTAACCACATAAATCTTATTTTCATACCCCAAATCTATCACATAGTCTTATACTATATCCTAACCCCAGGAAGATATGGAAACCCCCATGTGTCTTGCATAAATTGGTATCAGATCATTTGTTATCATGGTGGGAATTTATCCTTACACTATAATCCAATTATCTATCATGCATCTTATTTATACCTTATCATAAACCCTTTAAAAACGATTTTCATTCAAAACTAATATAAAATTGATCTTATTAAACATGGTTTTCATTTTTATTTTGAAAAATAAGTAATTCATATATATTACCATTTCCATTTAATACAAGTTAATTTATTCCTAAAAACAGTAATACTATCATAATCCTAAATCTTTTTTTATACGTTAATATATTCAATCTGTTTTGTGAGTGACTAAAATATTCTGTCAATCCTCAATCTTTTGTTGTACATTAATAAATAGGGAAAACCAAAATCACACTCAACTATAAAAAACCCACTCTACGTAATGAAAGTTCATGGATGAATTCAAATAGGGTCAACATAAATGGTACTAGGAGTTCCAAGAGTAGTATGGTTTCAACACTTACATGGATAAAGGACTAGATAATATTATACCAAGGGAGGCACTAAACCCTTTTTAGACTCCATTATAACCAGTAATGTGATCTGCTGCATTTGGCTCGATCAAAGGTTCCATAGAAATCAATATATTCATAGATGAACTGGTGTAGTGATTGGTTGTGAAAACTAATAATAATTAGGAGATTATAATTCCTCATCAATGAGAATCTATCAAATATTATATGGATCCACATGAGTGTCAGGAAACTAAAATTGAAAATAAACATGATATATCAAATGATAAAAATGATTTTATATATTTACATGCTAGAAAAATAGTTCCATATTCTTTTTATGTAGGAAATGATGAATCAAATATTATTATGACCCCTTTAGTCACTACATCAGTTTTTGGTTGAGAGTGGATTTATTAGAGTTCCCTTAAAGATTTCAATGGGTTAGTGAAATATCGGGCAAGAATCGAGGATTCTACAACTTAATGTATAAAATGGTTGTGTGGAATAGACTCTAGACCAATATATTATGGTGATGTCAGAGAGACAAGGGTTTATTAATGGGGTGAGGATGTATTAGAAAAAAAATGAAGGTGAGAATATGGTGGATAAAATTATAGTAGGGCATAAATGGAAGATGTTTAAGTTTTAGTGTATGATATCTCTATATTATACTCTAAGATAGTGGAAAATTATTTTTTGGGTAGAATTAATAATTTAAAATCTCAAAATACGGTCAAAGATGGGGGGGACCATCTAGGATATTTCTTTGGGTTATTATGTCAAATGGGTTCGTAGAGATGGATTACAGGATACGGCCTACACATATACAATAGTGGATCCCAAAAACACTACATTAAGATTAAATAATATTTATAATTCTTTCATTTGTATTATTTGGAAGAAATATTTTTTTGGTTATAATATTTGGTTATGTTTTATGGAATAAAATGTGAATATTTTCTAAGGTTCAATATTTCTTTAAGGACAAAAAGTTTTCTATTAAATTAAAAATTCCTCGGTCATGGAAAATTCCTCGATTTATTACATGAATTGTTTAAAATATGGGAATGAGGGATGAAGTTCATCGTCTGAGATACATTATGATGTTACATTATTTAGAAAACATCTCTATTGTTTAAAATTCCTGTTTTGGTAGGGGTAAAGATAAGGGAACATAAAACCATGGACTTACGTTAGAAGTCATGATTTTTTCCCCAAACAACAAAATATAGTGAGGACGAATCCCCAAATATAATAATTTATCTTCTTTTCAGAGTTGATTATTTTTTAGAACTATAAACGAAGCCTAGACTTAGTTCCCTTAAATGATAATACTAGGATTTTATGACCATTACTTGAAGTGAAGTGGAATATGACTTATATAATATTGATATAGACTTAGAGTAAAGGGATCAAATAATTTGTTTTAAGAAGGAAAAGTAGTTGAACTTGAACTGAACACCTGCAATACACCACATCCCAAAAATACATGGCTACAACTATCATCACAATTATGATTGGAAATAATCGTGTAGAAGGGACAATAGTGTGACATTATATGTATTTAATGTTGGTTACAAATGTAGGTAATAATCCATTAGCTGATCACATGAGAGCCTAGGGGAATGTTAAATAGAGGAAGGAGGCTTGAGAGTATGAGAGAGTAATTATTATATATCATTATCCTTGAGGTTGAGTGAGTGAACCCAGTCATTCCTTCATCCTTTCTCTATAACCTCATCTCTTATTCATTTTTTAAATCTTCTTCATGTTTCATCCACTTGTAATTATGATCTTGAATTTTTTATAATATATAGAAGATGTATGTTCTTTGAGACCTCTTCAATGTCAAATTTATAATAAATTGTTCAATCCTTTTATAAATCCATCCTTAGAGAGCTGTGCATAGCCTAAAACTCTCAAAGAAGGTGAAATGATGAAATGGACCTTATTGGATAGAGTGTAGGTCAACATAATGATCAATAATATGCTGAATGAACAGAGAATATTGGATAAGAATAGGTAATTCAACATATAATATGATGTTGAATTTTAGAAATATATTTTATTAAGATTTTGTTTCTAATAGGAGAAGTGGTAGTTGAAAGACGTTCATACCTTTTTGTTGAAAAATTCACTTATGACGCCACTAGTTAATTTTATTTAAGTGAAGGTGGTAGGGAGAAATATTATCTTAGAAATAAATTGTATTATAAATGAAAAAATATGAATTAATGTAATGGAGATGCATCAATAGTAAACTAAACTTGTCGATTTCAAATAATGGGAACTTATTTATAGGAAAATAATCAATGAAAATGAATGAGATACACTGATTTTTTCTAGTGTAGTGAATTATCAAGGCACATGTAGAGGAAAGAAATTAAATTATGGTTCATAGGAGGAAAAAAATATGGAAGAATGTATTATTGGAATCAATAAATTTTATTTTCATATAATCTTACTATTATAGAAAAATTATCAAAAGAAACTAGCCATAGGGGATAGTGGCCCAAATATTTATGTTGATAGAAAACTTCTACTAAATTTGGGTAATGAAACATAGAAATTTTATTCTCATAGTTTTTATGTGTTTTTAGTGGGAATCTTGATTGTAAACACATAAGTGGATCCAAATACAATTATTTTCCCCAAAAACGTATTGTGATTGATATATAGTACACTACATTAATCAGTACCACTAATATCATTGTACAAAAACATGCAATGAATATATATGTTCTAGTTTCCCAAAATTATATTTATATATTTGTAACCCTTACCCATTTCTCTATGAAGGATGAATATAGTATCACATATCCCAATTTCACTGGTCTATAGTAGATGCATGCATGATCATGGGAATCTAGCGATAGGAAGGCATAACTCGGGGGGGTGCTATTTTATAAAGAAGATACTACAACTGGAGGGAGATATACCGTCATTCCTAAAAATGATAAAACAAAACAAATGGAGTTTAGAGGCTATGAAAATGATCTTATTAACCTTTTATTACTTCTAATTCCATGGTCACAACATCCACCACCATGTTCAAGGCATTACTGGAGTCTCTAATTTGGTTTCTACACTAATAGTTACCTGATACTTAGAGTCTTCTAGTACATTTAGGGAAATTTCATCAAACAACTGAAAATTACCTAAAACATGAATGGGGGTTGGGGATCAGAAATAATATCTATGGATAAATATAATTTCACTAATAAGAACATTAATTTTTTAAAATATTTTTATCGAATAAAAAAAATCTATAATCAGTTTCTTATTTGAAATAAAGGATAATGAGAGAAACACATGGTCAAGAAGTAATAACAATGTAATAGATTGATACATATAGACTCAATTTCTATATTTCTAACACATTGAAGAAAAATGATAAAGTGAATGGGTGGGAGGAATATAAATAGAGCAGAAGATTCATTATGTTAGACAGAGAGGCTTGAGATGCATATTTGGAGATCACTGCACTAATCCCAAAAACTCTACCACATTCACCACTATTGAAAATTCATTCACGACATAAATGCGATGAACTAAAAAATATTTGGATATATATTATTTCTCTTTTCCCGTCTTGGATAAATAGTTCTTTATTAGACTCTCTTAGAAGCATCACCATCTTGCTTGGTTTGGTAATTTTTTTATCACATGTTTGTTCCCTCGATATATGGGTAATAAGTGTTCAACCGTTAGGGTAGATGGTTGGTCATGATTTCATATTCTAATATTATAATATCCATTCATAAATATTGGATTCTAATTGTGGTAAATATTATTTTGAAAAAAATTGGAATAATGATATTTTTATGCTAAATAAAAAACAACCATGATGTGTTTGGGATTCCAGTTTTTTAGAAAACAAGGACATTTCAAAGAGATGTTTTTATGGAATGGATCACATCTGGACCACACATCTAGATAAAGTGTTTATATTCATATATATTTATATTGATCCATGTATTATTATGATTTCTCAACACCAAAGATGTATAATGAAGTCTGGAGGATAACACTTGAATGAGATATATCCATCAAGGCTCAAAAGATTATAGGAACAATTGATTGGTAGAAAAACATTTATAGAGAACTGAATAATAGTGTTGTGCATTAACGGAATCTATGAGAAAAAAATTTATATCAAATAATTAATTAATTTATTCCTTAAAATAGAATGTGTGAATGTATAAGTACCCTGGAATAAAATGTTTGGTTTCTTGGATATAGTTAGTTGCTTCCACAAAGGGATCACACTCAGTATTATGGACAAGAATAATTCTATAGAGGGGTGAGTGAATGTTCTTGGGTGGATGAGGATCACAATATAGATAGAAATTATGAATTTTTCCCTGAACTTCTCCTACTTAAATTCATACGCCTCTAGGGATTATAATGAATTGAGAGAGATAATGCCCCACCCCTCGAGTCCCTTATCCAGTAGTCCCCGACTTAGAATTTACCACTGAGGGTGTTCAAATATCACATATATAAGAAATTAAACTCAAAGATACTTTTTTATTGGGATATATGATATCAACCATCACGAAACTCCCTGAAATAATATTAAAATGAAACTAAAAAAATAATTCAATTCATTTGAAAAGGAAATAAGTACGAAATATATTTTAAATGAATACCCAAAAGAAATTTCTAAAAAAAGTGAATCAATAATAACCCCAATGTATAATATTTTGATTTTTATCTTGATCAATTTTGTCTTCCTACAAACATGAAAAAAGATTTTTATATATTTGGGAATAACATATCATGTATATTGAGTAGGATCATACCAAAATTCTCTTATGAACATGTTAAAAGAGAATACTAATGCACCTATGAGAAAATTTAATATCCAACAATAGCTAAGTAGTTAAACTAACCATTCCCATCATCTATATGGAATTATCACCAAATAATGCATCTATGTATAATAACATATTAAGAAGGACAAAGATAAAGGGTTACCTTGCATTAATTTACCTATGAATTTCACTCAAATACCCTAACATCGAACATTATGGTTCTACTATATATTATATATAACCCTTTATAATAACAACTATAATGACACAAAATTACATACACCCCATGTCTAACTGACCATCAAAATAGATCTTACATGAAAAATTGATACATTACATCGAATATCGCCAGATTACTGGCTCAACAAATCAAATCTACACCAAATTTGTAACCTGAATATGAGGGTATCATTAACATGAAAGACATAAACCTTATTCTCTCATCCTACCATGACTGTACCCCACTATGATCGAGTTCATCATCTCATAATACACCACCACTAGTGCACTATTTACTTCAATTCATCACAACATATTCTTATCAAACTCAACTAGAATAGTGAGCGGAGAAGATGGGGTAGCTAGCTTGTAATCCTCACCCTCTGGACGTTGGGAAAACTACACACCAAAATAATTGGGTGTAGAATCATGGTTCTCAATTTGGGGTTCATTTTTATAGATATTATAGAGAAATTAAAATGTATATATGACAATATCATACATAATCCCAACATATGGGTAATCAAGAAGGGTACCATACAAAATCACAACATCACAACAAAACATCATGCCCTCTACTACATTCACTGAAACCTATAAATGCACAACTTTACATAATATTGCCACACAAAAAGTCACATTACACCTTTCTTTTAATGTTATGTAATTTTCTATAATTTTCCATCACCAACTAGTTTTATTTATTCATTTCATTAATTTCATATTAATAGACAACTTCATTAACAACACATATCATTTCAATTAAAGAGTACATTTACACATTCCAACATATGTATATTCAATTTCTTCATCAACAACATATCCCAATACTAAAGGGAAACAACATAAACACAATACACAACAACCCCTCCTCCTCATGGTAATGCGACCCACATTTCCATTATTTCACATCAAGAATATTTTGTCATCACAAATACAACATATCATCAAAACTACTACATCACATGCAATTCCCATTATAACACCCACATATAAACAAATCAACACAACCAATATGTAAATACTCATATTTATTGTTACAAAATGGATTTCTTTAAACTCTAATCTTTGAATTCAATTTAATTCTCACAGAAGACTTGATTTTCCATGGGAAACCAATTATTTAGCAGGATATATGTTCATAGACCATCATTAATTTTTATATCAAACAATAATGAAAAATGGTTTCATAATCATATCTATATAACCCCAAGATTTTATGAATTATGTTTTTTGAATTAATTAATATTTTTCATATTTTTCATTTCAAAAAACACTAAAATGGATTATTTTATCTTTTCCATCTGATATACGCAACACCAATTTTCTCTTTCACTACATTAAACACTTAGCTTTGATTGTTGTACATACAACATCGAGTTAGCTTGCAGTACACACAAGACAGAGTTTTACCATCTTTTAAGAGTGAACCTATTTAAAAAAATTAACACTTTGATAAATTTTATTTCTTAAAATAAACATAATTTTTTAATTCATAGTGTTGAAATTATCCTAGGGTTATTTTTTTGGTATTTTTCTCAGAAACATCATTTTTTGATGAATATTGAATACTACTACATTTTAGTTAAAAAGACCATTTTTCAATTAAAAAATAATTAATGATAAATTATATTTTAGATTTGTTTTATAGTCACATTAGATCAATTATACATCCATTTATATAATTAAGTTCATTAGAATCAATTTTACCTTGAAATTGAATATAAGAACATAACTAACTTTTGATCATTTCTGTACTTTAAAAACCAATTATTTCACCCCTTCTGTGGGATTAGTGTTAATCTAAATTTTCACACTTATGTGTTTTGAATTTTGTAAAAATATTATAAAGGGTTTTAATTAGTATTATATTTTTTTTCTAATAAGATCAAATTAATTTTTTTACCAAAATTATTAGTGAATGTGATTAAAATTAATTCTGGTGATTGAGGTACGATTAAACATAATAAGAGACTAATCCTTAATCAAAATGACCAAAATGACCAGTAAACGAGTCCAAAATCCATTGGATACCAATATTTAGACTATATCATAACATGGTTCTAAATTTATGGGTTATAGGGATATTATTAAATTTAAGTGACCTATATTAAAGGATTTGTAAGGAAAAAGACAAAAGGGGAACTTTCCATAACATTAAACTTTATAAAACATTGAGATATGTAAAAAAAATCATATTTTAGGTTATAAATATCCTTTTTAAATATATATGGGTTATTGTTTATCATAATAGATTTCCAATAATTTTTATATATGGTATAGTTACTTAAAATACATATGAAACACCAATATAGTGGTTCTTTAGTTAGTAATTAACTAAAATAAATGATACTATAAATACTAAAAGGGATGTTAATTGATTGAATTATTTACGTTATTTATTTTTGATGATGAACATATCATGTTAAACATATATCAACCTAATATATTTTAATTCCAATTTTAGGTTGATATTTTAAATTTAAAATTAAAAAATATAATGTCAAAATTGACATTATTGTTATTTTACAATAAATGAAATGTTATTAAATGATTTAAAATTAATGAATTCCCAATATTCTTAAAAGTGATTTTTATGTATTATGAAATATTAAATATGGTCTATTAATGAACAAAATAGTCTTTTATAATTAACATATTGACCTATATAATGTAAAAGTGTTTTAACATGGTCCAGGTTGAAGGAGTGTGTTAGTGATTCACATGCACTTGTTTTAAAATTAAATTACTAACCACATGGGAATTTAATTTTATAAATTAGATATAATAAAAATAATTTTGTTTATCTATATTTTCTAATGACTCTAACTTTATTTTATTTTTAATACTGAAATTAATTTTATTAGAAATGAAGATGCTTTAATAAAAAATGACAAAATTGGGGAATTTTAGAAGTTATGGAACCAAATTATTAAAATGCACATATATTTTTTATGTTGGTGGTTTTATTACACCATTAATACTCTATAATCCATTATTTTTACATTGTTCTAGAATTTTAGGTAATTTATACTACCCAATAGGTAATACCTTTTGGTATTTACAATAGTGCCACTCCCTCTCCACTTTAAAAAGGAAAGAACTCTATAACAACACCACACCTCTCAAGCCCCTTGGATCGACCAAACTCTTCTCAATTAAACTCCAAATTTCCTTTCCTTCATACTATAATTCTATCTTTGTTCATAAAGCCTCTAAAGGATTCCTTTTTCCACAAACTAAAAGGAGTTACCCGATTAAGAGGTGACATCATCTCTCAAGTTTCTTTCCTTTATTTTCCTTATTCACCCCCTCCAATCACTTTATTACCAAATTTTATGAAAACAAACAGTGTACTACATATAATATTATTTTTTTATGAAAATATTTCAACCTTAAATTACACACACCACCGTATAATGGATATCAAACATATTGGTTCTGTGTATATCGAACTACTGCCTCAGGAAAAATGATTGTTCATTTCTTCATTCCCACCACTCATGGTGGAAATTAGGATAGAAAAATCTATTTATATATGTCATATAAAATATTTATTATGTCTTTATTCTTATTTATTTCTTTTATAACACACAACTCTTTACTTTCCATTTGGTTTTAATATGATTACCTTGTTTGAGGAAGTGTGGACTATAACGCCCTCAAAGCGATGTGATTCGTTCACACACCTCTTGAAATGTATCAATGATGGGTTTAGTGAACTTATATGATAAATATTATATATTAAATATACTATAATAATTATATATATATATATATATATATTAATTTTTCTTTCTTTCTTTCAATACGACAATAAAAAACGAAAACAACGTTCAAGCGTATGTACGACTTACCGTCTCTATAAACGATGTATTGCATTTCATACATCATTATGATATAGATTATTATAATATGAACATACCTTATGTAAATGATATTTATATCATGATCTACATTCTGTAATCATGATATAATTATAAGGACTGAAGATAGAACAAATTAAGACACATAAGAAGAACAAAGCGAATATTACCCAAAGTGAAACATTAACATAGGATCATTAATAAGATAGTAATATAAAGTCATAATCAAACAATATATGGTATTATGTATAATAATATGCTTCTTTAATATATTTATGATAAATCTATATTTATTATACATGAATTTTGTACAAGTACGAAGAGATTCAAGACACAATGTTAAGGGATTGCATCATGCTTTTAATTTCTGTGAGATATATGTTATGTTCACCAACCTTCCCTTTGGCGTGGTGTATATATTTCACATGATTGTATTATATTTATCTTAGAGTTAAATTTATCAATATTAAATTTTCTATTTAACTATCCTTCATTCATGGATTTAAAGTTTCTAAAGTTACCAAATTGGTAAAATAGTTTGTCTCATTTTTCCTTCTTTGAGACTCATGTTTTGTTATGCACCTAAAAACTTTATCTCGAGGTTTATATAATTCCATTTGACATGTATTACCATGAATATAGATATTTTAATGAGATTTAAAGCTTAATTTAATTTCCTTTTCTTACATGGAGAGTATGATCCCAAGTTACCATGTAATATGAGTTTATTGAGACAATCTCATCACTTTTCAAGACTATTTATGTTTAGGGTTACTTTGCTGAAATATTATGATCCATATCTTGAAAAAATTAATGAGTCTACTTATACTATATTTTTTAAAGATAACCTCATTTTTTAGTATCATTTTTCCACTATTTTGTACTTAAGATAATTTTTTAAAATAATATATGATTTCCCAACTCTTCAGTTGGAAATATATTGTATTCAAAAGCAATGTTTCTGAATTTTTTTTAAAAATGTTATTAAAGGATCCTTGAAGATAATTTTCAACGAAAAAGGATTTTAAAAATGTTTTAGTATTTTTAAATATTTCTGTATATTTTTCCAATTCTATTTTTAAATAAAATTGTTTTCAAAAGGTTCTATGTTATAAAAAGCAGTTTTCGAAGAAAAAAGGACATTTTCCTCAACAAATGTTTTTGAAAGATATTTCCAAATTATTTTTATCATAATTTGACATCCATTGATGTCACTCATTCCCTTTTAGGGAATAATCTAAAGGGTCCATTCATATCCTTTTTATTAATGGGTTATACTTAATGTCATGGTCTTCATGAAACTTGATTCTCTTCTATGGGTTATATGTTTATGAAGTTTGTTTATTTTCCAAGGGTTTCATGTTTATGAAATGAGCTTCTTTTAATTATTTATCATTTTATGGAATGTTTATGAATACTATCGATTTTCCATTGTTTATGATGTGATGAGATTTCAATGATACCCATTTCATTTCATGGGTTATGATTTGATGTTTATAAAACCAATGTCTTTTTATGGGTCATGATATGATTAATGTTTTATTATCTTGTGGAATACTTATGAATGATTTTATTATGAGATAGGTAGGACCTCTATCTCTCTAAAATTCATTGGGTAACTATCCATAACTCATGAGTATAAATGTTATACGTGAACCTGATTACAGGTTCACAATGGTATGTGTGAACCTAGTAACATGTTCACAGTGTTATGAGTGTGCCTTATTATGTTTTCACAATGTTATTAATGGTTTCAGATGCATGTCCAAAATTTTAGGAGTGAACCTAATTACATGTTCATAATGTTATGTGTGAACCTGATTACTTGTTCACAATGTTATACAAGGACCTAGTTTCATGTCCATTAAGAAATTGGTGAACCTGATTACATCTTCAAAATTTTATGCAAGGACTTGGTTTCATGTCACTAAGGTTATACATAAAGTTGATTAAATGTTCACAATGTTATTCATGGACCTAGTTACTTGTCATTAAGTTTTTTGCATGAACCAGATTATATGTTCACAATGTTATTCGTGAACCTGATTACTTGTTCATAATGTTATGCATGGACCTATTTGCATGTCCACAAGTTGATTATAAGGATTAATTTCATGCACTCAAATTAATGAATGAACCTGTTTCTACTTATACATGTTCACAGCCTTATAAACCAATGTACATGCCAAAAAATAAATGTCTTATTCCTTAGTTATTATTTCTTGAATTATGCTCTTAATTATATTGTGATCTATGTCTTATAAACTGCCAATAATTATTATGATCTATAATATGTAGGGTATGGTTTTAAAATGTTATTCTCAAGTTCCATACCTTAATTGTTTATGTTATGCTTACGCATTTCCTTTATTTAACATTACTGATCATCTGACCTCACCCCTTTCTTATGTTTCCTCTCTCTAAGTTATGAAGAAAAGTTTTAGGTAGAAGTACTAAAGGTGTAGTTATTTATAGGATATATTGAAGATCATTCACCAGGATAAAATATTTGGTTTCTATGTTTCCAAATACACTAAACTATTACTATCATCGATCTTGTATTTTTACTATGCCCAAAATATTAATCTAAAATAATGTAATATCTATGTATGTTACGCCTGGATTTATATAGTTGGTGTAACACCCATGATTTTTATGATAAATATTTTGTTTTTATGTTATATACATCATCAAAGGAATATTTCACTACACACAATAATATCCTGGACTTCTTTACATGCAATCACGACCTTCCTCTATAGCTTGCGTTGTACGGAATACCAAGTTTCACTAAACAATGATATGCTATTAAAATATTATTAAAACTAGACATTATGAATAGTAATACCCACTTTTTTAAATTTTATAAATTTTATCTTTCAAAGTGGAATTCATTTTTGGATTCAGAATATCGAATTTAGCTTAGGGTGAAATTTTGGTATTTTTCTAAAAACATTCAATTTTTGATGAATAGTGACAACACTAGGTTACTATTTAAAAACTGACTTTTTATTTAAATAATTATTTATTTTATTTAAATTTATTTTAGGTCAAAATTGAAACATAATAACTATATAAGATCAATGTAATTCATTGGATTCATTTTATAATAATTTTAGATATATAAAAATTTTATTGAACTTTTCACCGTCTTTTACCCACCTCCTAGGAGAATTTGCAAATTTACATAAAACATAATTTTACCGCTTCTAGGAGTGGAATTTAGAAAATACGAGAGACACAGTTAATATCAAGGAGTAAAATGTGGTTCAATAAGATAAAAATAATTTTTGGTGAATAGTAATTTTTTGCTTTTTTTTACCACGGTTAAAAGTAAATAAGGTAATTAAGGGTAAAAATGATATTATTATTACCCTAACCCATGTAATAATTATATTGAATAAGTTTAATTCGACCAAAAAAAACCTTAGGAATAAAATATGACCATTTAGGTCCACTTGGATTAGATTAGGACATTTATTATTATTTAATTTAAAGAAGAGTTAAAATAGTTAAAATGAAATTTTAATAACTAAAAAATTATTAATAAAGGGTTATACATAAGATAATTTTGACTATAAATATTCATTATAAGTCTAAAAAGGTTTCATACATAATGGTATTTTATTTGTAAATTTTTAAACATTAAATAAGTTAATTTATTTTTCACACAATGATGATGCAGTAATTACCTTATTAATAAAATATTGACATAATTGATAAATGTAATTTGAGACTTTTTATGAATTAAACTAATTTTATAGGTTAATATGACATGTTATTATTGATTTAATTAACTTTGTTAGAACTAATAATGATGTTATGATTTTCACAAAAATAAATTACCAAATAGTGTCAAAATTTAAAAAAAAAAGTTTTTAAAACAAATATTATATTATTAATTGTTATTTTCTTCCTTAAAATCTATGTTTTGGGATAAGGACATATATAAGGTTATTTATATTAATAATTAACAACTTGGGGTTCGTTTGGCTTGTTATAGTAAGTTTATTAACCATATAATGTAAGAAAACAAGAAGACACGGTAAAAGTAAAATTATTTAACTTAAAGTTAAATCTAAATGATAAGGTTAAAATAGAAACCTAAACTTGCCTAAATTATATTGTATGAGTGTATTTAGACACATCCCCTCTTTATCTTAGAAATAAATCAATTTTGAGCTATTAAAAACTGAATATGACTTTATAATAAAATAATATTTTTAGTTTTTTCAAAGGTACCCCTCTCATCCCTTATAAAAGGGCACCTCCTCCCTCTCCTCCTAACACCACTTTGAGCCTTCAAGATCAGCCCAAACCTACAAATTTATCTTCTACACTTCCATAGAAACATCCTAGAGGTCATGGTCTTCTTCAAGGACCATATTTTGTGCCTTAAGAAGAGGTTAAGAAGAGGCGCTTCAAAGAAGAGGTAATGTCTGTTACTGATTCTTTCAACTTTGTTTCTTCTTTTACTTCTTATTATTTAGTTGTTTCATTATGAAGTAATATCATCAGTATCAATAATATACTAGTATGTTTTTATAAATATTAAACAACCCTATTTCACCTTCTATCCATCCTACGGAAAACGAAATCACCGTGTGTGCGTACGTACGGAATACCGTCTCCACACCGTGGTGTAATCTGTTTTCCACCACCACCTTACTTGGATGGGTATAATGGTGTAAACAATAACTATATATGATTATTATAAATTTATATTGATTCTGAAATAGTATACATACACTTCAATACAATTCCACGATCATGGTAACGATATCATCACTCATGCGTACATACGGCCAACCGTCTCCACGATGTGATGCGACTCATTCTACATGATATTAATTGCATAATGATTATATAAATGAATTGAATGATTAAATATGATATATATTACACTAATACCATTATGTAAATGTGGTATCTATAACCTAAGAAGAATAATAATAATTTATTCTACAAAACACGCACAAGAAAAAAAGCAATAAACACCCGAATAACAAGTGACAATGAAATATTACTAATAAGAAGTTAAGAATCTAAGAATGTGACCATATATGATATAATAACAATGGGTATGATTCTTTAATAAGTCAATCTAATTATTTAAATCATTATAAAGGGGCTTCGGACACGTATGAAGCAAATCGTACCTAAGGTAAGGGAAAATCTCACAATCTCATTTTTTATCCGAGATTGTTTATACTTTGGTATTTACTAGGGTGAATTTATCATCCAAATCCATGTTTCCTAAATATCTAATATTATTTCTATCCTCCTAAAATTTTTTAAATCCAATTTTACCCATTTGTGAGTTTTTAGTAAAAGAAATGAAAGGAATCTTTTGTCATTTTTATTACGAGGTACTTTTTGACTTTTTCGGCCAAAGTATGAGAAGAATGTTTTTTTAACTTATACGGCATGAATGGATTTTTAGGATTTAATAGAACATTATTTCCATGAAGCTTCCTTTATAAGTTTTCATGTTTATTTTCAATCAACTTTTTTTAGTTTAAAATTTTATGACACGTTATGAAAGGAAAAATGTTTTTAAAGTAGAAAGGATATTTTCCTCAAGAATGGAGTTCAAGCATTTTATCAAAATTATTTTCCAACTAAGATAATATAGGTTTCTGTTTCCATCCCTATTTTTATAATGATTTGATTATGTTATAAAGGAATTATTTTTATGAAGTCCTTTTATCTTATATGGATTATGTTATGATGACACAATGTTTAAGAATCCCTTTTTTATTACATGGGTTTTGCTATGATGTATGATTTATGATTTTGTGGCACACATAAGAATGGTTTCATTATGAGATTCGGGGGACCTATATCTCCCTCTAATGCATTGGGTAATGATTTATATCTGATGATATAGACATGGCTGGAATGGCAGGTTAATCCGATTCAGTGAAACAGGACTGAAACGAGGAGTGAACTCGATTCAGAAATGGAATTTGTCTGCTAAAATAGTCTTGGAAATGAGTCTTGACTAATATGAAATGATTCTCTATGATTATGTGTGTATTCCACATTGTTACATGTTTTATGTTATGATTATTTGGATTACTTTTCACTGTTATGATTTATCCCATGTCATGATATTATGATCTCTTGTGCAGGATAATATTTTAAAAATGTTATGTTCTTAAGAATATGATATGATTGATATTTATTTTGTTTACCCTTACTGAGCATTTGAGCTCACCCTTTTTTATGTTTTCTTTTCCCCAGGTCTGGAAGAAGGGTATTAAGTAGAATATTCCAAAAGGGACTCTAGATATGATGAAATAAATGGGAGACAACATAGATGATTTATGAATCAGTTGTTTATGTTTCCTAGTTTCTAAAGACACTATAATTATACGGTCCTTTCATGGTTTTGTTATATGTTGTAATAATTATTCTTCAATTCTGAAGTATTAATAATGTATGTAAATTATGGGTCGGTATAGTTGGTATTAGAGGAAAGGTATAGCCAACCTTTGGAAACTAGGACGTGAAAACCTTAGTAAGAACCCTAAAGATATATCTAAGTATAGAACACATACTTAGTGTTTTGGAAATGGACATGAATAACCTAAGATAAGACCTTAAGTGTAATATTTTATTATTTATTATTTGGTTTTCCTATTATAATTAGTATTTCCCACACTAGTCTTCTTGGTTTTAGTCAATGGCTAGAACCTGAAGGAACCGGGTTAATGCGAAATGTGACGGGCAATGCAATGATTGTCCCCCTGAGAAACCAAACGTTCTGGGAGCTGGAATGAAAAATATTGTAGCCATGCCCACCCAACATTCTCAAGAAATGAATCATTCAAGACTTCCAAATGAGCAAAGGAAGGAGCAACATTCTGTTGAATCCATCATGAGACAGCATCCACCCTCATTCAGCGGGTCTACTGATCCATTAGTTGCTAAACAATGGATCAGTACTACTGAAAAGATATTTTCAGTTCTTCAATGTTCTGAACATGACAAAGTCATCTTATCAGTGAATCGTTTGGAATGTGATGCTGATCAATGGTGGAATCATATCAAGAATACGAGGGAAAGAGATGAAATTGAGTCCATGGAATGGGATGAGTTCAAGAAATTATTTTTCAATAAGTACTTCCCTCGCATTCTTAGAACAAAGATGGGGAAGGAGTTTCATGAATTAAAGCAAAAGGATGATAAATCTGTTGGTACCTACAACGAAAATTTTACAAGACTTTCATGGTATTCTTATGGTATTATTATCCAACCTGAGAGTAAGATCAATCGATTCTTTAGTGGCTTAAAACCAAGTCTTCGAAGGGAGTTAGCCATAAGTGACTTCAATAGTTATGAGGAAATCGTTCGATGTGCTCTCAAGGTTGAGATGGAGATTGGAGTAACCCATCAGTCATATGGGTTTGAAAAGAAGAGGAAAATGTAATTCAAAGGATAATCTAAAGACCACACTGAAAAGAATATGATTTTTTTCTTATGCTCAAAGTGTAGAACGAAACATGCAGGGAGTTGTCTTAAAGGGACACGTAAATGTTTCAAATGTGGAAAAGAAAGTCATCAGGCATTTGAATGTCGCAATGATGGGAAAAATATGTCTAGTGATACGAACAAAGAAAAGGCTACACATAGTGAACCTCCAACACTTCAATGTTACATGTGAAAGGAAATGGGGCATTATGCTAATCAATGCCCTAATCCAAGGGTTGTTGATGATGATCAACGTCAACAAACTCTTAAGGAAAAATAAAAAGGAAAGTCACATGCAATTTCTATTAGCGATGTGGAGTACGATAACGAAGTGGTGAAAGGTACACTTACCATCCACTATAAAGTAGCAAATGTTTTATTTGATTCTGGATCCACCCATTATTTTATTTCTGATGAATTTTCTAAGGGTATCACCATATTACCTCAACAATTAGATGTTGATTTAGCTGTGACAACCCCTAATGGCACAACAGTTGAATCAAAAGTTTATAATTCTTCTCCGATTGAAGTTTGTGGGAAAGTGCTTCCTGAAAATCTTGTGATCCTTCCTATAGTGGAATTTTATGTGATTCTTGGCTTGGATTGGCTTTCTTTATATGGAGCTCATATAAATTTCTAAAGAAGGGAAGTCACATTTTATATTCTAGATCAATCTATGATCGTCTATCGATGCAAGGATGAACATAACCTTCCAGTGGAAATTTCTTCCATCTTATGGGTCTTGTTTCCACTAAATGAAGGTTATTTATCTCAAATGGTTGAAGAGAAACTCACAATTAAGAATACACCTATTGTATGGTAGTTTGATGATGTATTTCCTGAGGAATTTCTAGGTCTTCCACCAAATAGTGAAGTTGAGTTTTCAATAGAACTCATACCGGGTGCTATGCCCATTTCAAAGACACCTTATAGAATGGCCCCAATTGAGTTGCAGGAATTTAAGAAGAATCTCCAAGAGAACCTTGATGAGGGATTCATATTCCCCAATGCATCACCTTGGGGAGCACCTATTCTATTTGTTAAGAAGAAAATGGATCAATGAGACTCTGCATTGATTATCGAGAACTTAACAAGATCACTATCAAGAAAAAATATCCTCTCCCACACATTGATGACTTATTTGACCAACTACGTGGAGATCAATACTTTTTCAAGATTGATCTTCGTTCAGGGTATCATCAATTAAGGTTCAAAAGGGAGGATATAAAAAAGATGACATTTCGTACAAGGTATGGACACTATGAATTTATAGTGATGCCATTTGGTCTTACTAATTCCCCTACTATCTGCATGGATCTAATGAATAGAGTCTTTAGAGGCTATCTTGATCAGTTTTTGGTAGTCTTTATATGCGATATTCTTGTCTATTCAACGAGAAAGGAAGAACATAAAGATCACTTTAGAATTGTATTGAAGACCCTGAGAAAGGATAAGCTTTATGCCAAATTTACCAAGTGTGAATTTTGGCTTCAAAAAGTTGAATTTTTGGGTCAGATAATCTCAAAATATGGGATATCTGTAGATCCAGCAAAAAACAGAGGTTATCGAAAGATGGTCGAGACCAACAACAGTAACTGAGATCCGAAGTTTTCTTAGATTGGCTGGATATTATTGAGGTTTTGTGAAAGATTTTTCACTATTATCTAACACACTCACCAAATTGACTTGGAAAGGAGTTAAGTTTGTTTGGACAGAGGAATGTGAAGAGAATTTCAAGGAGTTAAAAATAAGGTTATCTAGTCAACCTGTGCTCACAATGCCCTGTAGTGGAGAAAGGTTTGTGATATACAGTGACACATCCAAGAAGTTATTGGGGTGTGTTCTCATGAAAAACGATATGGTGATAGCTTATTCCTCATGACAGTTGAAAATCCATGAGTAAAATTACCAAACTCATGATTTGGAGTTAGCTGCGGTAATCTTTGCATTAAAGATTTGGAGGCATTATCTTTATTGAGAAAGGTGTGATATTTATACTGATCATAAAAGTTTAATGTATATTTTCACACAAAAGGAGCTGAATATCTGCCAAAGAAGATGGTTGGAGCTGATTAAGGATTACGACTGCTCAATTCATTACCATCGTGGGAAAGAAAACAAGGTGGCAGATGCATTAAGTCGACAAGACCATGCTAGCTTATCCATGATGTGGATCACAAAAGATCCAATATTTATGGATTTACAAAGGATGGATCTTGGATTTATAGTGGAAGGGGAAAAATCATATCTTTCTCAAATGAATTTTCAACCATCTATACATGTTAAGATTAAAGAGGCACATAAAGAAGATGTAGAGTTACAAAAGAAGGTGAGAAATTTTCCTGAATTCAACCTTGATTGTCATGGGATAATAAAGTTCAGAAACCGGGTTTGTGTTCCTCCCATCCCAAAATTAAAGGAGCTGCTGGATGAGGCTCATAGTTCTTCATTCTCTATTCATCCTGGAAGCACGAAGTTGTATAGGGACCTGAAAGAGTAATTATGGTGGAATGGTATGAAAAGAGATGTTGCTAAATAAGTCTCTCGATGCTTTGTTTGTCAGCATGTTAAATCTGAGAGACAGAAGTCTAAGGGGATGTTAGAACCATTACCCATACCCGAATGAAAATAGGAAAACATCACTATGGACTTTGTCACTGGACATCCTAAAACATCCAAAGGAAATAATTCTATCTGGTTCATAGTTGATCGTCTTACAAAGTCATCACACTTCATTGCTATTAGAGAAGATTTCTCTCTGGATCATCTTGCCAAGATATATGTAAAGGAAGTGGTAAGATTGCATGGAGTACCACTTTCTATTATATCTGATCAGGATTCGAGGTTTACCTAAATGTTTTGGCGAAGTCTTCAGCATACTCTGGATATAGAGTTGAGTTTCAGCACTGCTTATCATCCTCAGACATACGGTCAGTCTGAGAGGACAATTAAAACTCTAGAAGATATGTTAAGAGATTTCTCTATGGATTTCAAAGGTGGTTAGGATCAACACCTAGCTTTGGTGGAATTTTCTTATAATAATAGCTTTCACTCCAGTATTCAGATGGCTCCTTATGAAGATCTATATGGAAAGTAATGCAGGACTTCAACTTTCTGGGATGAAGTTGGGGAAAGAAATCTATTAGGACCTGATATGGTTGATGAGATGGTAGAAAAGGTCTGATCTATTCAACAACACATAAGAGCATCTCAGTGTCGAAAAAAAAGTTATGCCAATAACCGAAGAAGAGACCTAGAGTTTGAAGTGGGTGATAAAGTGTTCTTATGAATATCTCCGTTTAAGAGAGTAAAGAGATTTGGAAAGAAGGGGAAGTTGAGCCCTAGGTATATCGATCCTTTCAGAATACTAGATCGTGTTGGGAAGGTAGCTTACTGATTGGAGCTTCCACCAAATCTCTCTCAAGTTCATGATGTGTTCCATGTATCTCTCCTGAGAAAGTACATACCTGATCCTTCACATGTACTCAGCTGAGAAGTTGTACCGCTGGAGCAAGATCTTTCTTATGAAGAACAGCCTATAGAAATTCTAGATCGTAGCAAAAAAGTTCTACAAAACAAGGCCACACACTTGGTGAAAGATTTATAGAGGAACCACCAATTAGAAGAAGATACATGGGGGCTTGAGGATATGATGAGGGAGAGGTATCCTCATCTGTTTGTTAGAAAGTGACGAATTTTGAGGGCGAAATTCATTTTAAGGGGGTAGAATGTAACACCCGAGATTTTTATGACAAATATTTTGTTTTTATGTTATATAAATAATCAAAGGAATATTTCACTACACACAACACTAGCCTGGCTTGCTTTACACGCAATCACGACCTTCCTCGATAGCTTGCGTTGTACGCAATACCGAGTTTCACTAAACAATGATATGCTATTAAAATATTATTAAAACTAGTCATTATGAATAGTAATACCCACTTTTTTAAATTTTATAAAATTTATCTTTCAAAATGGATTTCATTTTTGGATTCGGAATATCTAAATTAGCCAAGGGTGAAATTTTGGTATTTTTCTGAAAACTTTCAATTTTTGATGAATAGTGAAAACACTCAGTTACTATTTAAAAACCGACTTTTTATTTAAATAATTATTTATTTTATTTAAATTTATTTTAGGTCAAAATTGATACATAATACCTATATAAGTTCAATGTAATTAATTGGAGTCATTTTATAATAATTTTAGATATATAAAAATTTTATTGAACTTTTCACCGCCTTTTACCCACCTCATAGGAGAATTTGCAAATTTACATAAAACATAATTTTACCGCTTCTCTGAGTGGAATTTCGAAAATCCGAGTGACACAGTTAATATAAATACGTAAAATTTGGTTCAATAAGATAAAAATAATTTTTAGTGAATAGTAACTTTTTACTTTTTTTACCACGGTTAAAAGTAAATAGTGTAATTAAGGGTAAAAATGATATTATTATTATTACCCTAACACATGTCCTAATTCTATTGGATAAGTTTAATTCGACCAAAAACAACCTTACGAATAAAATATGACCATTTAGGTCCACTTGGATTAGATTAGGACATTTATTATTATTTTATTTAAAGATGAGTTAAAATAGTTAAAATCAATGTTTAATAAATAAAATTTTTTTAATAAAGGGATATACATAAAATTATTTTGACTATAAATATTCCTTAGAAAGATAAAAAGATTTCATACACATGATATTTTATTTTTAATTTTTTAAAAATTAAATAATTTAATTTATTTTTGACACAATGATAATGCAGTAATTACCTTATTAATAAAATATTAACATAATTGATAAATGTAATTTGAGAATTTTTATGAATTAAATAAATTTTATAGGTTAATATGAAATTGTAGTGTTGATTTAATTAACTTTGTTCGAACTAATAATTCTGTTATGATTTTTACAAAAATCAATTACCAAATAGTGTCAAAATTGACATAAAATAGTTTTTTAAAACAATATTATATTATTAATTGTTATTTTATTCCTAAAAATCTAAGGTTCGGCCAAATAACTTATATGATGTTATATATATTAATAATGAACAACTTGGGGTTCGTTTTTCTTGTTGTAGTAAGTTTATTAACCATATAGTGTAAGAAAAAAGAAGACACGGTAAAAGTAAAATTATTTAACATAAAGTTAAATGTAAATGATAAGGTTAAAATAGAAACCTAAAATTGTCTAAATTCTATTGGATGAGATGATTTCGACCCATCCCCACCTTATCTTTGGAATAAATAAATTTTGAGCTATTAAAAACCGAATATGACTTTATAATAAAATAATATTTTTAGTTTTTCCAAAGGTTCCCCTCTCCTCCCTTATAAAAGGGAACCTCCTTCCTCTCCTCCTCACACCACTTTGAGCCTTCAATATCGGCCAAACCCTGCCAACTTCACATCTTCACTTCCCCAGAAACATCCTAGAGGTCCTGGTCTTCTTCAAAGACCATCTTTAGTGCCCTAAGAGTAGGTTAAGAAGAGGCGCTTCAAAGAAGAGGTAATGTCCGTTACCGATTCTTTCAACTTTGTTTATTCTTCTACTTATTCTCCTTTATTTGTTTCATTATGAAGTAATAACATAAGTATCACTCATATACATATTTTTTTATTATAAATATGAAACAACCCTATTTCTCCTTCTATCCATCCTACGGAAAACGAAATCACCGTGCGTGCGTACGTACGAAATACCGTCTCCACGCCGTGGTGTAATTTGTTTTCCACCACCACCATACTTGGATGGGTATAATTGTGTAAATAATAAGTATATATGATTATTGTAAAGTGATATTGATTATTAAAGAGTATACATACAATTCAATACAATTCCACAATCATGGGAACGATATCATCGCTCTTGCGTACGTATTGCCTACCATCTCCACGATGTGATGCGACTCGTTCTACATGATCTTCATTGCATAATGATTATATAAATGAACTGAATGAATAAATATGATATATATTACCCTAATACCATTCTTGAAATGAGTTATCTATAACCTAAAAAGAAGAATAAGAATTTATTCTACAAAACACACATAAGAACAAAAAGCAATAAACACATGAATAACAAGTAGCAATGAAATATTAATAATAAGAAGCTAAGAATCTAATAATATGACCATATATGATATCATAAAAATGGTTATGATTCTGGAATACTTAAATGACATTATTTAAATCATTTATAGGAGGTTCGGACACGTACTAAGCAAATCGGGCCTAAGGTAAGGGAAAATCTCACAATCTCATTTTTAGATGAGATTGTCTGTACTTTGGTATTTACTGGGGTATATTTATCATCCATATCCATGTTTCCTCAATATGTAATATTATTTCTATCCTCCTACAATTTTTGAAATCAAATTTTACCCATTGGTGAGTTTTTAGTAAAAGAAATGAAAGGAATCTTTTGTCGTTTTTATTATGAGGTACTTTTTGACTTTTCCGGCCAAAGTACGAGAAGAATATTTTTTTAACTTATATGGCATGAATGTATTTTTATGTTTTCATAGAACATTATTTCAATGAAGCTTCCTTTATAAGTTTTCATGTTTATTTTTAATCAACTTTTCTAGTTTAAAATTTTATGACATGTTAAGAAAGGAAAATTGTTTTTAAAGTAGAAAGGATATTTTCCTCAAGAATGGAGTTCAAGCATTTTATCAAAATTATTTTCCAAATAATATAATATAGGGTTATGTTTCTATCCCTATTTTTACATTGATTTTATTATGTTATGATGGAATTATTTTTATGAAGTTCTTTTATCTTATATGGATTATGTTATGATGGCACGATGTTTAGGAATCCCATTTTTATTACATGGGTTATGCTATGATGTATGATTTATGATTTTGTGGCACACACAAGAATGGTTTCATTATGATATGGGTGGGACCTATATCTCACTCCAATTCATTGGGTAAATATTTATATCTCATGAGATAGACATGGCTGGAACGACAGGTTAATATGGTTCAGTGAAACAGGACTCAAATGAGGAGTGAACTCGGTTTAAAAAGGGACTTTGTCCACTAAGATAGTATTGGCAATGAGTCTTGACTAATAAGAAATGATTCTCTATGATTATGTGTGTATTCCACAAAGTTTCATGTTTTATGTTATGATTATTTGGATTACATTTCACTATTATGATTGATCCCATGTCATGATATTATGATCTCTTTTGCAGGATAAGATTTTCAAAATGTTATATTCTTAAGAATATGATATGATTGATATTTATATTGTTTAACCTTAATGAGAATTTGAGCTCACCCTTTTTTATGTTTTCTTTTCCCCAGGTCTGGAAGAAGGGTATTAAGTAGAATATGCCAAAAGGAACACTAGATATGATGAAATAAATGGGAGACAACGTAGATGATTTATGAACCAGTTGTTTATGTTTCCCAGTTTCTAAAGACACTATACCTATATGGTCCTTTCATGGTTTTGTTATATGTTGTAATAAGTATGATTCAATTCTGAAGTAATAACAATGTATGTAAAGTATGGGTCATTATAGTTTGTATTAAATGGATCTTTAGTTATTCTTTGGAAACAAGGATTAGGAAACCATAGTGATATCCCTAGGTTTATTTATAAGGATAAGTCTATGGATGTCTCTAAGGATAAGAATAAGCATGAGTTAACATTTAAGAAGATGTCCTAGAATTTTGGTGAAGGATAGAGTGAGTGGTTTCTTACAAATAAATCCATTTCTAGATACTAAAAGAGGATTTGGATCTAACACATATTTACCTAGGGGTATCAACTTTGACAAGATGTTATGAGCTTCACTCGGGGTAATCTCATACATGACAACAGGCCTTGCTGCACACATGGTTTGACACTCCCGGGGGATATTCTATGGGAATTCACAAACTCTTCAAGAACTGTCATGATGGATTTAAATATAATTTGTCTACGAATAACCTAGGATAAACCTAATGTGTCCTATATTATAGAAGGTTCGATGATTTAGACATCAAATAGTAAATTTTTCATGATTATGTGGATTTATTATATGATATGTGTTTCTCAGCCCATGATTTTTGGTTTTTGTAATTAGGATAAATAGAAAAACATGGTTAAAACATAATGTTTCAGATGTGGAATGTATGGGTATTATGACAATTATTTTCCATAGTGGAAATCTTATCAATAGAATTTGTAAGGTGTTACGAGTATTGGTTATACATCTAAAGACAAAGAGGCCGCAAACGAAATGTGAAAGGTATGTGATGTTATTCTAGTATTGTATACATTAAACATAGGAATCATTATTTAATTTTGGTTGATGAACATTAAGGTATGATTCATATTTAATATTCTAGTAAAGAGGAATTTAGGAATAAGTTAATGAATCTTGATTCACAGTCTAAGAATAATGTTTGACTAATGAAGTATTTATGTTTTGGAATTAAAAGATAATGTTATTTGAATCATGAAATATATAAGTATTTTCAGTATAAGTTTTCCTTCACAATTGAAAAATAAATTTTGAATAGTGATGGATGCATAGAAATTTGATTTCATAGGATGATGATATTTTAATTAAGTTAAGATAACCCTTAATTAATTTGTAACATTGATTTAATTATGTTTGGATAAAGATAAGCTAGATATGAATAATTAAATTGGATGGTACAGATTTCCCTAGAACCGATTCTTGAAAAAGTGTTCTATGTCAGCCATGATGAAGTTTACCACTTCTTGTATTTAAGGAATTTGTCTAGTATCTTTTGGAATAAAGAAGAATTCATTTTTTCCAATTGGATTTATGTTAATTCAGGTTATTACCATATTCCAAGAAAATATATGATGAGGGTACTCACATGTTTGGAATGTGATAACAAATAGCAACTTTGTGATATATGGGGGATCAATGTTAAGCTAATTTTGGGACAACTTTCTGATGTTTTGTATTTTAATATTTCTGAAGGGTTATGAGGTTAACCATTAATGGAATGTTTAATTTAAACATCAGATCATTTCATTAAGATTAAATTGGTATCTCTCTATATGAGTATTTACACATATTGGATAGTCGGTTCAAACTACTCTGTGCTGATGATTACTGATGAAAAATGGGATGGAATATCATGGATCTCTTGATCTATTTTTACTTTAGGAATGAAAAATTATCCTTAATTTTTATAGAAATAAGTGAAGTGGATCAGCGAACAATAAAGGGTGAAATTTTCAGAAATCATGCAAGTATATCTTTCAATAAAAATTCTTCAACTTTTGGAAAAAGGATATTGAAGCCAAAAATGTTATCCTATACATACATTTTCGATGAATCAGAAGGTCCCTAAGGTAATAACAAATTTATTTATTTTTTACTGTTAACTTTTTCTGACCTTTTTTTATATCTCTATCCATCAGAACTTGATAGTTAGATTTTTCTTCAATGTCCTTGTTTTCACTTGCCACTTATGTTCTCCTATGTGGAATCCCAGTTATATGTGACTTTACATAACTATTAGGGTTCCAACATTCCCTTTTTAAGTAAAGTTTTAGTATTAATTTTTAATATTTCATTATCTAGGAATGAAACGTTAAATTATTAAACCATTTATAACACATATGAATTTAGAGGGAATAATTCATTTTAAGGGGTAGAATGTAACACCCTATGATTTTGTGAAACGTTTTTTTCAACTTAATTATTATTATTGATATTCTTCATTTAAGGAAACACTAAAAATTATTATTTTATGTTTTTATTCTGTTATATGAAACACCATGTTGATCTTTCACTACACACCACACATATCCTAACTTGCGGTACACAGAACACTAAGTCAGTTTGCGGTACACACAAGACTGTGTTTTACCATCTTTTAAGGGAGAACCTTTTTTAAAACTCCATTTTGACACTATTATGAATTTAATATTATAAAATAAACACAATTTTCCAATTATGAATGTAAAAATTAACCTAGTTATAATGTTGGGAATTTTTCTGAGAAACATCATTTTTTATGAATTGAAAACTACTACATTTTAGTTAAAAACGCATTTTCGTTAAAATAATTTTTAATGATACATTATATTTTAGATTTTTTTATAGTAAAATTATATCAATAATACATCCATTTATACAATAATTTCATTATAATTAATTTTACAGTGAAATTGAATAAAAGAACTTAACATTCTTTTGAACACTTTTCAACTTTAAAAACGTGTTATTTCGCCCCATCTGCGGGATTTGCGTTAATCTATATTTTACCACATCTATGATTTGAATTTTGAAAATATAAAATACATGGTTGTAATCAGTATTATATTTTTGGTCTAATAATATCAACTTATTTTTTGGACCAAAAATTATTAGTGAATATGATTAAAATTAACTACAATGATTATTATGATTAAGCTTAATAAGATACCTTAATCAAAAGGACCAAAATGACCTGTAGAATTTTCCAAAATCGATTTTATGACAATATTTAGACTATATCCCCCCATGTTTCAAAATTTATGAGTTATTGGGATGTTATTAAATTAATGTTCCTTATATTAAAGGTTATGTATGAAACAAAAGACAAAAAGGGAACATTCCTTAACATTAACCTTTATAAAACCTTTAGATGTTTGAAAAAATATCATATTTTCAGTTATAAATATTATTTTGAAATATATATGGGTTATTTTTATTAAAATATTTTATCAATAATGTTTTGAGATGGTACAGTTACATAAAATGTTTAAGAAACACCAATATAGTGATTATTTAGTTAGTAATTAACGATAACAAATGATACTATAAATACTAAAAGTGAAGTTAATTGATTGAATTATTGTATTTGTTTTTTTATGATGAATATATAATTTTATACACATTTAAATTTAATATATTTTAATTCCAATATTAAGTTGATATTTTGGACTTAACATTAAATAAATAATTCCAAAATTGACATTATTATTATTTTTCAATAAATGAAATTTTATTAAATGGTTTAATATTAATAAAAAAATATATTCTCCCAAGTAATTTTTAAGTGTAAAAAATATTAAATATGGTATATTAATGAAAAAAATAATCTTTTATAATTAACATATTGACCCATATATTGTAAAAATGTTGTTAACATGGTCCTAGTTTAAGTAGTGTTTTAGTCCGTCATGTGTGCTTGTATTAAAATTAATTTACAAAATGCATGGGAATTTAATTTTATAAATGATATATAATATTAATAATTCAGTGGTTCTATATTATATAATAAATATATATTTATTTTATTATTAATGGTTAAATTAATTAGATTAGAAAACTAGATGCTTTAATAAAAAAAATGATAAAATTGAGGAATATTTGATGTTAAGGAACCAAATTATTAAAATGAATATATTTCTGTGTGGTAGAGGATTTATTTGAGAATTATTACTCTATAATCCATTATTTTTCTATTTTTGAGCCACTTTAGTAAAGGTAGACTACCCAATAGTGAATACATTTTTTATTTTCAAGAGTGACACTCCGTCCCCACTATAAAAAGGAAACCACTTTATCACTTCATCACACCTCTCAAGCCACTTGGCTCGACCAAAATAACAAAGAAAATCCCCCCACTTCCCTTCCTTAATCCTAAAATGCTTACTTTGTTCATAAATCCTCTCAAATAACCCTTTTGGTGTAAACCAAAAGGAGTGACCCAATTAAGAGGTAACATCTTCTCCCAATCTCCTTTCCTTTATTTTCATTCATTTCCCCCTCTACTCACTTTATTGAATATATTTGTGAAAAAAAATAGTATGGGTTTTTTTATACAATTATTTGGGAGCAAACCAAAAATATTGTTTCTGTTTATGGCGAACTACGACCTCACAAAACGAGGATTGATCATTTCTTCTTTACAACCATTCATGATGGCCATTATGGAGATAAATATATTTAAATATTTCATATATTATATTTATTGTGTCATTAATATTATTTACTCATTTTAAAAACACATCTATTTAATTTCTATTTATTTTTAATATGATTGTCTCATTTGAGGATGTGGGGACTATCGCCCCTCAAAGAGATGTGATTCATTCACACACCACATGGAAAGTATTAAGGATGGGTTTAGTTAAGTTATATGAAATATATGATGTAGTAATTCTACTGGAATAATTATATATATATAACCACACACATATATATATTTTTTATTTTATTTCATCATTTCAATATGAAAATAAAAAACAGAAACAACATCCATCCATACGTACGGCTTGCCGTGTCCATGAACAGTGTATTCCATTACATACTTCATTATGATATAAATTTTTATAATATAAATATACTGGGTATACATGATATTTATATAATTATCTACACACTAGAATAATTATATACGTATAAGGACCTACGATATAATAAATTAAGACACATGCGAAGAACAAATCAAATATTACCCGAATTGAAACGTTAAAATAGTATCTTTTAGAAGAGGGTAATATAATGTCATAATAAAAAAATAAATTGTATTATATATAATATTATTATTATTTAAAATATTTATAATAAAATTATATTTATTATAAAGGAAACTTGTATAAGTACGAAGAGAGTCAAGACACAAGGTAAGGGGATTTCATCTCACTTTTAATTTCTATGAGATACATTTCATTTTTACCACTCTTCCCTTTTGTGTGGTGTATGTAATGAATAAGATTGTATTATATCTATCTTATACATAAATTTAGGGGTATTAAAATCTCCATTTTATGATCCTTCTTTCATGGGATTTATGTTTAAAAAGTTACCAAATTGGTAAAACTGTTTTGTCTCATTTTTCCTTCTTTGAGACACATGTTTTGTTATGTACCTAAACTAATTTTTTGAGGTGTATATACTTATATTTCACATGTATTATCATGAATCTCAATATTTTAATGATATTTAAAAGATTAATTTAATTTCCTTTTCTTATATGGAGATAATGATCCCAACTTACCAATTAATATGAGTTTATTGAGACAATCTAACAACTTTTAGAGATTGTTTATGTTTATGATTCCTTTTGAATAAATATTATGATTCATTTCTCAAGAACATTTATGAGTTTCATTCTCCACTATTTATTCAAGATATCCTCATGTTTCAATACCATTATTCTAATATTTTTTACATTAGATAATTTATTTATGTAAAATATGATTTTCTCTCTCTTTAGTCGGAAATCTATCGTATTCAAAAACCATGTTTTTGAATTTTTTTTTTCAAAAGATCCTTGAAAATAATTTTAAAAGAAAATGGTTTTTAAAATTTTCAATGTTATCAAAAGAATTTTTGAAAGGATAAGTTATGTTTTCCTCAAGAAACATATTTTAAATATATTTCAAATGTATTTTCCATATAAGATGACATCTGTTGATGTTTCTCATTACATTCTAGGAAATTATCTAAAGGTTAGTTTCATATCCTTTATATTAATGGGTTAGGCTTAATTTCAAGATCTTCATGAAAACCGCTTCTCATCCATGGGTTATATGTTTATGAAATCCATTTTTTTCCATGGGTTTCTTGTTTATGAAACCCTATTATTTTCATAGGTTATGATTTGATGAAATGGTTATGCAACCTATCTCTTTTATATAGGTTATGATGTGATAAAATGTTAATGATACCTATTTCATTTCAAGGGTTATTATTTGATGTTTATAAAACCAATTTCTTTTTATGGGTCATGATATGATGAATGTTTTATTATATTGTGAAACATGTATGAATGATTTTATTATGAGAGGGATGTTACCTATATCTCCTCAAATGCATTTGGTAACTATGGAAGAATCACGAGAATAAATGTTTTTTATGAACCTAAATAAAAGGTCAAAATGTTATGCATCTACCTGATTATATGTTCAAAATTTTATGAGTGAACCTTATTACATGTTCATAAAGTTATAAAATGACTTGGTTTCTAGCCAGTAAGTTTATGTGTGAGCCTAATTAAATGGTCATAATGTTATGTGCGAACCTGATTACATGTTCATAATTTTATGCATGGATCTGGTTTCATATCCATTAAGTAATGCGTGAACCTGATTAGACATTCACAATGTTTTTCATGGAAATGGTTTCATATCAATAAGGTTATGTGTGGACATGATTACATGTTCAAAATGTTATGCATGGTCCTCTTTTCATGTCCATAAGTTTATGTTTGAACTAGATAAAATGTTCACAATGTTATGCGTGAACCTGATTACATTTTCACAATGTTATATAAGGACATAGATGCATGTCCATAAGTTGATGATGTGACCTAATTTAATTTCCTCAACTTATTAATTGAACCTATTTTTACGTATACATGGTCAAAACATTATAAACCAATGTGAATACCATAAATTCTATATCTTCTTCCTATGTTATGATTATTGACTTATGATCTTAATTCTATTATGATATATGTCTTATAAAATTCCAAACTTTATTTTGATCTCTAATATGCATGGTATGATAATCAAATGTTATGATCAAGTTCCATACCCTATGTTTTCATGTTATACAAACACATTCCATTTATTTACCCTCACTGAGAATCTGATCTCATCCCTTTCTTGTGTTCCCTTTCTCTAGGTTGTGAGGAATGGTTTTGGGTAAGAGAATTCAAAGTGTAGATATTTATGGGATATGTTTAAGATCATTCACTAGGATATAATATTTTTTTCCACATTTCTAAATACCATAAACTATTATGGTCCTAGGGAATGTATTTTTTCAAGATACTAAATATTCATCTAAAATGATGTAATATCCATGTAAGTTATGCCTGGTTCACTATATTGTCAATTAAAAAATAAATATATCCACTAGTATTTTTTATTTTTAGAAATGGCATAAATCATTCAAAATTGAAATAACACTAAATGTTGTAGAACATGTATTATCTTTCCCTTACCCATCAATTTCAATTAAACTAATTAATTTTCATCATTATGACGGTTCATACTACCTTAATAAAGGAAAAAAATAATGATCAAATTACATGTAAAACAAGAATAATGATGAAGGATCCCTTACCTTAGAGAATTCTTTCTAAACCATTGTACATGTTTAGAATGCAAGGAAGATAGATACCAATCACCAAAATTAAAGAGTGCAACTCAATCAACATAGAAAACACAGTCCCACATGAATCCCTTATGTAATAAATACCCAATACAAGGATTTAATTGATATAATCCCTTAATATATGTTGAAAATTGGGAATATTATAGAAGAGTAAAGAAGGTAACTGGACTAGAATCACCATGATGTGATCACACTGGCTAGGGTTGAATTCCCAAAAGAAGATTGTAAAATTACTCACAATAATACATTGGATATTCCCAATGATATGATATAAAACCATGAAGAATAAAAGTGTTTGAGTGGGTCACGATTTTACAGGGAGCATGGAAAAAATAAAACCCTTATGTAGTACCCCTTTCTATTTGATAGAAGTGATGAATATGTACAAGGCCATGGAATAACTGAACACACCATGTCGTATCAATGTGGGAGAAATACATCTCTAAGAAACACAGTGATGTCCACATCGTAGATCCAAAAACCCAATTGAATAAAACAGAACAATATGGAACCACAAGGAAAAAAAGATACTGTAACAGCCCAAGATTTTATGAAAAATATCCTTTTTTAATTTCACTAATGTCTTGTGTTGTACGCTTCACCAAAAGGAGCTTACACAACATGCATCCTTGACTTGCCTTGTATTACACGCAATCACAACCTTCCTCGATAGCGTGTGTAGTACGCAATACTGAGTTTCACGAAACAACGATATGCTATTAAAATATTATTAAAACTAGCCGTTATGAATAGTAATAACCACTTTTTAAATTTTAGAAATTTTATCTCTCAAAATGGACTTCATTTTTGGATTCGGAATATCGAATTTAGCCTAAGGTGAAATTTTGGTACCTTTCGGATAACTTTCATATTCTGATGAATAGTGCAAATTACTAAATTATAATTAAAAACAACTTTTTTAATCAAAATAATTAATAGTGATAAATTATTAATTTGAGTGGTTTTAAAGTATATTTAGAATATATTTTTACAATTTAATACAATTTTGGTCATTGGATGTAATTTCACATTTAAACCAGACATAAACAAGTGTCAATCTTTTGATAGATATTGTTTCTTAAAAACACGCTATTTGTTTTAACAGCAGGATTTAAGTATAAAATTAATTAATGCAACTTCTATGTTATGAATTTGGTAAAATAGACTTCATTTTTGAATTCGAAATATGAAATATAGCTTAGGATGAAAATTTGACATTGTTCTGAAAAAACATCAATTTTTGATGAATAGTGAAACTACTAAGTGGTAGTTAAAAAAACTGAACTTTTCATAAAACTTAATTTTACCGCTTCTGTGAATGGAATTTCAAAAATCCGAGAGACACGGTTGATGTCAGTAAGTAAAATGTGGTTCAATGAGATGAAAATAATTTTTGGTGAATAGTAACTTTTTACTTTTATTTACCACGGTTAATATTAAATAGGGTAACTAAGGGTAAATATGATATTACTATTACCCTAACACATGTCCTAATTCTATTGGATAAGTGTAATTCGACCAAAAAAAACCTTATGAATATAATATGACCATTTAGGTCCACTTGGATTATATTATGACATTTAATATTATTTTATTTAATGAATAGTTAAAATAGTTAAAATCAAAGTTTAATAACTAAAACATTTTTAATATGGGGTTATACATAAGATAAATTCGACTATAAATATTCATTAGAAAGATAAAAATATTTCCTACATAATGATATTTTATTTATAATTTTTAGACCTTAAATAAATTAATTTATTTATGACACAACGATGATGCAGTAATTACCCTTTTAAGGAAATATTAACATAATTGATGTTATAAATTCTCAAATGAATGTAATTTGAGAATTTTTATGAATTCCACTAATTTTCTAGGTTACTATGATATATTAGTGTTGATTTAATCAATTTGGTTCGAACATATAATTCTGTTATGACTTTTAAAAAAAATCATATATCAAATAGTGTCAAAATTGACACAAAATAGTTTTTAAATCAAATATTATATTATTAATTGTTATTTTATTCCTAAAAATCTAAGGTTCGGCCAAATGACTTAGATAATTATATATGTATTAATAATATACAATTTGGGGTTCGTTTGGCATGTTATAGTAAGTGTATTAACCATATAGTGAAAGAAAACAAAAAGACACGGTAAAAGTTAAATATTTAACTTAGAGTTAAATCTAATTGATAAGGTTAAAATAATACCCTAAACTTGTCTAAATCCTATTGGTTGATAGGATTTAGACCCATCCCCACTTTAGCTTCGAAATAATACCCTTTGGAACCATTATAAACCGATTTTGACATTAATATAAAATAATATTTTGAGGTATTCCTAAGGTGCCCCTCTCCTCCCTTATAAAAGGACACCTCCTCCCCCTCCTCCTCACACCAAATTGAGCACTCAAGCTCAGCAAACCCCTGCCATTTTCTCCTCTCCACTTCCCTATAATAATCCTAGAGGTTTTGGTCTTCCTCAAAGACCAATTTTAGTGCCCTAAGAGGAGGTCTCAAAGAGGCGCTTCAAAGAAGAGGAGGTTCGGACACATACGAAGCAAATCGGACCTAAGGTAAGGGGAGATATCGCAATCTCATTTTTATCCGAGATTGTTTGTACATTGAAATTTATTGGGGTATATTTTATCATCCACATCCATGTTTCCTCGATATGTAATGTTATTTACATCCACCTACAATTGTTTAAATCCAATTTTACCCTTCGGTGAGTTTTTAAAAGATATGAAAGGAATCTTTTGTCGTTTTTTTCATACGAGGAACTTTTTGACTTTTCCGACAAAAGTATGAGAAGAATGTTTTTTTTAACTTATACGGCATGAATGGATTTTTAAAACCTTATTTCCAAGAAGCTTCCTTTACAAGTTTTCAAGTTTATTTTTAATCAACTTATTTTAGTTTTAAATTGTAAGACATGTTAAGAAAGGAAAATGTTTTTGAAGTAGAAAGGATATTTTCCTGAAGAATGGATTTCAAGTGTTTTATCAAAATTATTTTCCATCTAAGATAATAAAGGGTTCTGTTTCTATCCCTATTATTACATGGATTTTATTATGTTGTTATGGAATTATTTTTATGAATTCCTTTATCTTATATGAATTGTTTTATGATGTCATGATGTTTAAGAATCCCATTTTTATTACATGGGTTATGAAATGATGTATGGTTTATGATTTTGTGGAAAACATAAGAATGGTATCATTAAGAGATGGGTGGGACCTATATCTCCCTCCAATGCATTGGGTAAAGATTTTATATCTCATGAGATAGACAGGGCTGGAACGGTAGGTTATACCGGTTCAGTGAAACAGGACTGAAACGAGGGTTACTCGATTCAGAAAGGGACTTTGTCCACTAAGATAGTCTTGGCAATGAGTCTTGACTAACAAGAAATGATTCTCTATGATTATGTGTGAATGACACAAAGTTTCATGTTTTAGGTTATGATTATTGTGATTACATTTCACTGCCTTGATTTACCCCATGTTATGAAATTATGATCTCTTTTGCAGGTTAAGATTTTCAAAAGTTATGTGCTTATGTATATGATGTGATTGATATTTCTTTTGTTTACCTTTACTGAGCATTTGAGCTCACCCTTTTATGTTTTCTTTTCCCCAGGATATAAAGAAAGGTTTTAGGTAAAAAAAAGGGAAGATCTTTATGGGAGATTTTGAAGATCTTTCACCACGATTAGAAGATTACGTTCCGAGTTTCCAAAGACACTAAACTATTACGATCCTTGTGTGTGTGTGTTTTTGTTATGTACTAAGTATTCCGCAAAAGTAATGTAAAGTCTATGTACGTCAGGCTTCGGGTCTCTACAGTTGGTATCAGAGGAAAGGTTTAGTCAACCTTTGGAAACTAGGATGCAAAAACGTTAATGAGATCCCTAGAGATATTTCTACGGTATGTCTAGGGATGTCCCAAAGGTTAAGTATACGTATAGGTTATAGTACTAGAACTACGCTAACGATCATAGAATTAAACCTAATATGTTAGATATTGAAGGTACTTCCCCTTTATTATGTTGTTTTCCCTAGCATGATTTTTGCCTCTCACACTATTCTTTTTGGGTTTTAGACGATGGCTGGAACCCGAAGGAACCGTGTTGATCAATGCAATGGACAATTCAATGATTTTCCTCCTGAAAAAACAAATGTTATGGGAGATGGAGTGAAAAATCTTATTTCTATACTTACACAAGCTATGAATCATTCTGGACTTCCAAATGAGCAGAGAAGGGAACAATATTCTATTGAGTCCTTCATGAGGCAACGTCCACCTTCTTTCAGGGGAACTTCTGATCCACTTGTTGCTGAACAATGGATCAGTACCACTGAAAAGATATTTTCAGTTCTTCAATGTTCTGAACATGATAAAGTCATCTTAGCAGTATATCGTTTGGAAGGTGAAGCTTATCAATGGTGGAATCTTATCAAGAATACAAGGCAAAGAGATGAAATTGAGTCCATGGAATGGGACGAGTTCAAGAACTTATTTTTCAATAAGTACTTCCCTCGTATTCTTCGAACAAAGATGGAGAAGGAGTTTCTTGAACTAAAGCAAAAGCATGATGAATCTGTTGGTATATACGAAGCGAATTTTACAAGACTTGTAAGGTATGCATCTGGCATTATCATCCAACCTGAAAGTAAAGTTGATCGATTTTTCAGTGGCTTAAAACCAAGTCTTCGAAGGGAATTATCTATAAGAGACTTCAGTAGCTATGAAGAAATTGTGCGTTGTGCTATCAAGGTAGAAATGGAAGTTGGTGTTACATATCCATCTCATGGTTTTGACAAGAAACTAAAGATGGAGTTCAAGGAGAAATCTCAGAATAATGGTGAAAAGAAGATGAATGTTTCCTTATGCACAAAGTGTGGAAAGAAGCATGGTGGAGATTGTCTTAAAGGGACTAGAAAATGTTTTAAGTGTGGAAAAGAAGGTCATCGAGCAGCTGAGTGTCGAAGTAATGGAAAAAGGGTTTCTAATGATGTGAATAAAGCAAACACTGCAGAGAACGCACCACCAACACTTCAAAGCTTCAAGTGCAAGGAAATGGGGCATTATGCTAATAAATGCCCTAATCCAAGGGTTAGTGATGATTAACATGAGCAACCACTGAAGGCAAAGGACAAAGGGAAGTCACATGCGATCACTATTGGCAATGTTGAATATGACAACGATGTGGTGGAATGATTAAGTGTTTATGTAATGGGATTCCAAAATAATGTTGTATCATTGAGTATTGCAATATTTATTGATGTGGTATTCAAAGTGATTGAGATATTTTTTGGAAATAAGATGATATGCGCATAATGAAGGGAAAACGAGAAAATGAAATGTTTAATAGTATTCATGAGCTCATGATTGATATAAGGACAAATTGATATCATGGTTTGAGTATATAGAATTTTGAGGATTTTGGTATGTGGAAAGTGTTAACGTTTAACTGCATTCTTGTTTTCACTAAGGTTCAATGGGTATTCAAGAGAATACATGATTAAGGACTTTGAATGTTTAGAATGTGACCAACAAGACATATCTTATGATATATGGGGATAAACGATGGTATTAAATCTCTGGTAATTGTTTTCACTATATTATGAGAGTGGACTGCAGTATTATGGGTAAGCCTAAAGATTGGAATAGATTATGTTGAACATAAGTTAGTATTGTTTAAGGATAAAAGTTTTTTTTAGAAAAAGGACAACCTGCAGGACGGGCGACAACCCATCGCTTCGGACAAGGCTGTGGGAATCGAACCCACAACCGAAATGCGACTGGCCTTTATCGCCTACCACTGGCCTACAGGAAGTCCCTGTTTAGTAGAAACTAGTTTTATTATATTAAGCAGTATGATATATGAAGTATAAGTCCATTTTAGGAACCATATATGATTAATCTCACTATAGATTCACTTATGTATATAATTTTTGCTAACCTTTTGTTTGAGACAGATGGAATGACCCGTCATTCTATCACATGATCTGCTAACACTTCACGAATAACAAATTCAACTTCATTTATTTAAGAGAAGAAGTGGAAATTGTTCAAGGCACGAACAATAGTGCGACTGTACCAAAATAAAGTAAGTATTTATTCTAATTCAAATTCTTCAACTTTAGGGAAACGATCTTGAAAACCAAAAAAATGTTGTCCTAGTGATCTTATATCTGATTAATCGGATGGTACCTTATATCGTCACAAATTTATGGATTTGTGATTATTGGCTTTTCCATAGCCATGTTCTCTACCACTCTCCATCAGAACATGATGGTTAGATTTTTCTTCCATATCCATATTTTCATCTATGTGGAAACCCAGTGATTAGTTTATTTGGGTAACCGTTAAGTTTCATACTTTTGTTTTTAAATATTGGTTTTGGTATTCCTTTTTACGATGTGGGTTTCTATTAAAGAAACATTCAAATAGTAAACCATTTATAACCCCAACGAATTTCGAGGGCGAAATTCATTTTAAGGGGGGTAGAATGTAACAGCCCAAGATTTTATGAAAAATATCATTTTTTAATTTCACTAATGTCTTGTGTTGTACGCTTCACCAAAAGGAGCTTACACAACATGCATCCTTGACTTGCCTTTCATTACACGCAATCGCAACCATCCTCGATAGCGTGTGTAGTACGCAATACTGAGTTTCACGAAACAACGATATGCTATTAAAATATTATTAAAACTAGCCGTTATGAATAGTAATAACCACTTTTTAAATTTTAGAAATTTTATCTCTCAAAATGGACTTCATTTTTGGATTCGGAATATTGAATTTAGCCTAAGGTGAAATTTTGGTACCTTTCGGATAACTTTCATATTCTGATGAATAGTGAAAATTACTAAATTATAATTAAAAACAACTTTTTTAATCAAAATAATTAATAGTGATAAATTATTAATTTGAGTGGTTCTAAAGTATATTTAGAATATATTTTTACAATTTAATACAATGTTGGTCATTGGATGTAATTTCACATTTAAACCAGACATAAACAAGTGTCAATCTTTTGATAGATATTATTTCTTAAAAACACGCTATTTGTTTTAACAGCAGGATTTAAGTATAAAATTAATTAATGCAACTTCTATGTTATGAATTTGGTAAAATAGACTTCATTTTTGAATTCGGAATATGAAATATAGCTTAGGATGAAATTTTGACATTGTTCTGAAAAAACATCAATTTTTGATGAATAGTGAAACTACTAAGTGGTAGTTAAAAAAACTGAACTTTTCATAAAACATAATTTTACCGCTTCTGTGAATGGAATTTCAAAAATCCGAGAGACACGGTTGATGTCAGTAAGTAAAATGTGGTTCAATGAGATGAAAATAATTTTTGGTGAATAGTAACTTTTTACTTTTATTTACCACGGTTAATAGTAAATAGGGTAACTAAGGGTAAGTATGATATTACTATTACCCTAACACATGTCCTAATTCTATTGGATAAGTGTAATTCGACCAAAAACAACCTTATGAATATAATATGACCATTTAGGTCCACTTGGATTAGATTATGACATTTAATATTATTTGATTTAATGAATAGTTAAAATAGTTAAAATCAATGTTTAATAACTAAAACATTTTTAATATGGGATTATACATAAGATAAATTCGACTATAAATATTAATTAGAAAGATAAAAAGATTTCCTACATAATGATATTTTATTTATAATTTTTAGACCTTAAATAAATTAATTTATTTATGACACAACGATGATGCTGTAATTACCCTTTTAAGGAAATATTAACATAATTGATGTTATAAATGCTCAAATGAATGTAATTTGAGACTTTTTATGAATTCCACTAATTTTCTAGGTTACTATGATATATTAGTGTTGATTTAATCAATTTGGTTCGAACATATAATTCTGTTATGACTTTTAAAAAAATCATATATCAAATAGTGTCAAAATTGACACAAAATAGTTTTTAAATCAAATATTATATTATTAATTGTTATTTTATTCCTAAAAATCTAAGGATTGGCCAAATGACTTAGATACGGATATATGTATTAATAATATACAATTTGGGGTTCGTTTGGCATGTTATAGTAAGTGTATTAACCATATAGTGAAAGAAAACAAAAAGACACGGTAAAAGTTAAATATTTAACTTAGAGTTAAATCTAATTGATAAGGTTAAAATAATACCCTAAACTTGTCTAAATCCTATTGGTTGATAGGCTTTCGACCCATCCCCACTTTATCTTTGAAATAAGACCCTTTGGAACCATTATAAACCGATTTTGACATTAATATAAAATAATATTTTGAGGTATTCCTAAGGTGCCCCTCTCCTCCCTTATAAAAGGAAACCTCCTCCCCCTCCTCCTCACACCAAATTGAGCTCTCAAGCTCGGCCAACCCCTGACATTTTCTCCTCTCCACTTCCCTATAATAATCCTAGAGGTTCTAGTCTTCCTCAAAGACCAATTTTAGTGCCCTAAGAGGAGGTCTCAAAGAGGCGCTTCAAAGAAGAGGAGGTTCGGACACATACGAAGCAAATCGGACCTAAGGTAAGGGGAAATATCGCAATCTCATTTTTATCCGAGATTGTTTGTACTTTGAAATTTACTGGGGTATATTTTATCATCCACATCCATGTTTCCTCGATATGTAATGTTATTTACATCCACCTACAATTGTTTAAATCCAATTTTACCCTTCGGTGAGTTTTTAAAAGATATGAAAGGAATCTTTTGTTGTTTTTTTCATATGAGGAACTTTTTGACTCTTCTGACAAAAGTACGAGAAGAATGTTTTTTTTAACTTATACGGCATGAATGGATTTTTATAACATTATTTCCAAGAAGCTTCCTTTACAAGTTTTCAAGTTTATTTTTAATCAACATATTTTAGTTTTAAATTGTAAGACATGTTAAGAAAGGAAAATGTTTTTGAAGTAGAAAGGATATTTTCCTCAAGAATGGATTTCAAGTGTTTTATCAAAATTATTTTCCATCTAAGATAATAAAGGGTTCTGTTTCTATCCCTATTATTACATGGATTTGATTATGTTGTTATGGAATTATTTTTATGAATTCCTTTATCTTATATGAATTATTTTATGATGTCATGATGTTTAAGAATCCCATTTTTATTACATGGGTTATGAAATGATGTATGGTTTATGATTTTGTTACACACATAATAATGGTATCATTAAGAGATGGGTGGGACCTATATCTCCCTCCAATGCATTGGGTAAAGATTTTATATCTCATGAGATAGACAGGGCTGGAATGGTAGGTTATACCGGTTCAGTGAAACAGGACTGAAACGAGGGTTACTCGATTCAGAAAGGGACTTTGTCCACTAAGATAGTCTTGGCAATGAGTCTTGACTAACACGAAATGATTCTCTCTGATTATGTGTGAATGCCACAAAGTTTCATGTTTTAGGTTATGATTATTGTGATTACATTTCACTGCAATGATTTACCCCATGTTATGAAATTATGATCTCTTTTGCAGGTTAAGATTTTCAAAAGTTATGTGCTTATGTGTATGATGTGATTGATATTTCTTTTGTTTACCCTTACTGAGCATTTGAGCTCACCCTTTTATGTTTTCTTTTCCCCAGGATATAAAGAAAGGTTTTAGGTAAAAAAAAGGGAAGATCTTTAAGGGAGATTTTGAAGATCTTTCACCACGATTAGAAGATTACGTTCCGAGTTTCCAAAGACACTAAACTATTACGATCCTTGTGTGTGTGTGTTTTTGTTATGTACTAAGTATTCCGCAAAAGTAATGTAAAGTCTATGTATGTCTGGCTTCGGGTCTCTACAGATACCAACAACCAATAAAGAGGATATTCCATAGACCACCTTTATGTTTCAGTTACCCAAAAAATAATAGAACAAAAAATTATTCCATTAGGACTCCATGCCATTACATTGTGACCAGGCCAGACTTATTGTAAAAATGGGAGAACCACATAAACTTATCATATGAGCCTATATACTATATCCTATCCTTCCATATAATAGAGGAAATTCTTAAGGATCATCCAAAGGCCTATTCCATTAAATAATTCTCATGTGAATTTTTTCATTAAAATACCACCTTCTTCCTTCCGACTCCGATTGAACATCACTTTGGAAACTACATCACTAAAATTCACACTAATTAATGGAGTAGAAGGTCCAGAAAATTGAATGAAATATCTATCAAACAGTTATCCTCGAGAGAATAATTAATAACTGAGAAAGGAAAATGATGGGTTAGAAGAACCATCTTGTGAGATACCTCTCAGGTATCTTGTTACTCCCCAAACACTACCATCAACCAAACACACCAAGAAAAAAAAATAACCAATAACAAATCCAACATAATAAAATAAAAAAATAATTATACAATTTTTTCAATCCTCTTCCTTTTTCCTATAACTACGCACCACCATTACAACCTCCACACAACCCAAGCCAACAACTTTCACTACGAACAAAAAACAAGTCTCTATATACCCAAATCAAGAGTTCCACCTTAAATATCATGATATTATCCACTATGGGCCTACTAACTCAATTAAAAGTTTTAAATTTGTTTCATGAAATATTTCATGTTTATGAAAGGGTTATAATATCTTTATATACCTGATGATGTAACACACATCATGTAAAATTAAAAAGAAAATTTTATAAACCAGAAATATCCAAACATCATATCGTAATGTAAAATAAAACAAGGAAAAATTAGAAACAACTCAAGTTTCTAGGTACAAAAATACATCTCACAATCCAATTCAATATCCTATAATAAAATGTTCCATAGAGGAAATGAACCGTGGGAATGGTCCATCCACACAACACCTACTCTCAATTATCCTTGGAAAAAAATTATCTCCATGAATGTTGCATCATCCTCGATATCCATCTCTCCCATTTCAATGACATGTGAGTCATCATGAAGATACATGAAGATCCTGGAGATTTTAATGATGTCATGGAACCATTTATAAAAGGATAAATATTTAACCATTAATCCACCACCAAATTATATGCCAAAATCTTGAAAGGATTGAAAACTAAGAAGAAAGCTTACTCCCTTTCCAATCCTTTGTTTCCTATGATGAAGAGACACATTTGGGAACATGTGGTCCCCTAAACCAAACTATATAGGCCTCCTCCTGTGATAGGCATATCACTTCTTATTGTCCTATACATTATTCATCCTCTCACAAACAACATGATCCTTCTATATCATGCTCTATACGAGATTGAAACTCAGAACCAAATACACTACATCCTCAGCCTGGTATAATAGAGAATGACATGACTGTTGAAAGTGGGTTTCATAGAGACAACTTGTATTGTACAATGATTAATTTTACATGTATCCAGTTTGTTTTTATACATGTGTTTATCTTTCCATTATAGTGTAGATACTTTTGCATCCACTTTGTATATGGAAATTTCATTAGATTACCTGTCACATCAAATGGTTATAACAGGTCCCAGGCTATAATGAGAACCCTGAGATGCCATGACAGTAATCTTAAAGTAACATCCTATGGTCCAGTTACATCATTCTAAAAGGACATAGATGATGTGTGACCATCAGGCGCTGGGGCCTCATATGCATTGAGACTTCTTCTCATGATGTTCCCACTTGATGATCTCTAGCTATTGAGATCATGAGGATAACCCTGCTTAAAAGGAACACCACATGTTTCTGGTGTCATTGGTCGTTCCTATCTATGGACATGTGTAGTGGTATCCTAACTTGAGATCATTATCAATGAATGTCATTTAATTACTTACATTTGATATAAGGTGAAAACCAAGGCAACAAAGTCATGGTGAGGTAGTTTGTATCGGGTATGTCATTAATCGAATGGAATTGATTTGAATGATCGAGAAATGATTTTTCACTTCTGAGTTCAGGAAGATATATCTCGGGTCTAGTTTATTAGGATGGTTTCACATTAAATAAATCCATGTCCATGGTATTTGAAGGTAAGACCGTCTGGAGAAATCAACAAAAAAAATAAAGCAAATAAAGAATGATGACACTAGTATGCATTCTGCTTTATTGAGATATCAATGACAAAGAGATTAGATTACATGGACAGTGTTCGTACGAAGGAAGTTGTTTCTTTGAATTTGCATTATCTCTATAGGGGCCTCAATGGGTTTCTAGACCCTGCTCTAGGTCGGTGGTATTATTCCCTGCTATTGAGATAAGAGCATAGAGGGTCACACACAATAACACCTTGAGAATCTGCCATATTCTGGGAATAGGAATTTAGAACTTGCTGGGCCCTGCCAAAGGTTCCGAGCACTATGAAAGTTCTATGGATCACCAAAGAATAGATAAATTCATTAATTATTCGAGTTTAGAATAATTCATTGAATTTATTTATAACATGTATTTACTAGTTATATAATAAATACAAGTATTAATATTATTCGAATGGATTTAAATATCCTAGGATCATTTAATATTAGCAGGAGAAATGAGTCGAGCTAAAGACTCAAATTTATCACATAAAATATTTTTTATATTACAAGTAAGTGATAAATTGTAAATATTAATTATGGAATAATTTTATTTGTCATAAATAATTATTTATATCACTTATATAGCAGACGTCTTTTACATGGGTGGCTGGGAACCTATACCACGTGTTTTAAACACTCCCTGTACAAGTGATAGAGAGGATCTCCCATTATTACTATTCATTTGTCAAGATTGAGAGCTTCTCTCTCCTACTGGAATCTAGAGAGAGAGTCTCTCAAGAAAAGAAGGATCTTCAAGATCATCCATCTTGGATTGAAGCTTCATCCTTTGCGGTGATCGTTGCTGCGCTGAAGTGAGTGTCGAAGATCCTCTCTAGTAACTGGATCTTGATGAAATGCACACGAGCAGATTCACGAGGTGTGTTTGGACGATCTAGAGGGCTTCCACGTTGGAGTCTTCGATCAACGATCACAGGCGTATTGCGGCAGACTTGCACGCGTCAATACTGTACAAGGTGAATGTTCAGTTTAATTTTTCATGCTCTGTTTAAACCTTGCAAGATCCTTGGACCAAGCAGGGACCTGATCACCGGAGTTGATAGGGTTATGTCACTCCGGTGAAGAAAAAAATTTTAAATTCTCGGCCCAACGACTTTCGCTACGCAGTCCCGGTACCTAACAGTGGTATCCGAGCGAGCGCAAGGTTATTCTGAGTCAACAAAATTAAAATGCATTAAATTTATTTGCGGGGTGTTAAAATGGTTTATTCGGATTTGACTGCACATTATTTCCGTTTCTAATGATCGAGTTACGATCATTTAAAAAAATTTAATCTGATTGATGTCGTGTTTTTTCATTCATTTGATGATTATCTCAAATTGAGAATCAACATTAAATATATATTTTATTATATTTTATAATAAAATATTTTATTATATTTTATAATAATAAAATATATGCGGGAGAGGAGCCAGCGGTAAGAGGAGGCCGGCGCGGGCTCTAGGCGGCCGGATGGAGGCGGTCCGACTAGGAGCGGTGCTAGGCGTGGTCTGATGCGGTGCAGTAGGAAGGTCCGGCAAGAGAGGAGCTGGTGGCTAGAGGAGGCCGGTGTGGGCTCGGGGCTGCCGGATGGAGGAGGTCCAGTAGGAGGGGAGGCGACTAGGGTTTTACTCCCCGGTGTGCCGCGTGAGAGGAGACCCCTTTGGGGTCTCCCTTTTTTTTGTGTCTTTAGAAAAAAAAGAAATCCACCCCTTTTTGATTAATTATTTTATATTTTTAAATTAATTTAATTTGAATTAATTTAGGGGTTTAAATTATTTAAATCTAAAATATTAATTTAATTTAAGTTTAGAATTAAATTGAAGGTTTAATTTAATTTTTGGAATTAAAATTAAATTAAACAAATGGAACCGATAAAAATAAATTACTTGAATTTAATAATATTCATTTAATTTATTAGAACACCCTCGCATTATTTAAATTTATTGGAATTTAATTTTATTGCGCTTTTACCCTGACTGGTCTTCAGAAAGTGACCGACCTGTGTTTGTCTGGAATTTATTTATTTATTTAATTATTTATTTAATGCGTGCAATGATTGTAATATTTAATTAGATAAATGACGGTCTGTGAATCATCTTGTAAGTAAAATGTGTATAAGGTCTTGCGTGTCCATTACACTAGTTGTATTTTGTAACCCATACCCCCTCTCCTGCGTGCGAGTATATTTTTGATTATACGGTGACGATCCGAGAGGCAGACCCCGCCATGTTGAGGAAGTAGTCGAGACAGGAGTTGGGCGCTTTGCACTGGGGCCAGCAGCGACACGAGTCATGTATTGACTCAAGTATGGATGCCCCAAGGTGATGATTGATCAGTTATCGATCGATCATTATAGAATGCTCAAGACTAGTCGGAATGCATTATTTATGTTATGAATTGTTTATTATTTTTTCATCTACATGATTGTTGTGTGATCACATAGAATAGTAAACAAGATAAAATGCATAATGATGTGACGAATAATATTCTATTCCATGTTTAGTTGTGAGTGCGACAACCCAGTTTGAACGTAATAAATAGAAAAATATTATAATCTCCAATTAATATTAAAAACACCTCAGTGATATATTAAGTCTAAATGCCTTCCATTTCTCACATCTAAACAAAACCAGCAGTTTGGGTGCTCTTCAGCCTTAATTGAGAGTGCCTCTTACTACCAGGGCGTTTTCATGAGAGACATGGGCTGACTTAACTAAAGTGAGTAGTCAAGGATTAGCCTTAGCTAACTTTCTATCACTTTAGAGGAAAGAGGTTGTGGGAATCACTTTCAGATTTCAAAAGCTGGGACTTTACTCAACAACACAAGGAACCACAAGAATAAGTGGTTGGCCAGCATAGTGCCTACCTTGAAACCCTCCAAGTACTGGTGTATCCATAGCTTGTATACTACGAGGGAGGTTTCGAGGATCCTTGCCACTAGATTACTCAAGCGATAGAGTATTCTGAATCTAATAGTGAGGGCTATTAAGGTTTGTTAAAATATTGGGAGACATTAAATGATATAATAATTTATTAATCATAAAATGTCAAAAAGTAATCAAGATAATGTACTAACTGCTAAATGTTTATATGATGTAGATTCAAAATGGAATTCACCAACACCACAAGTACTTTATCACTGTGATCGATCTTGGATAAAGAAAATATCCTGACCGGCAATAACATCCAGGAGTGGTACAGGTGCTTGTGCAAAGTACTACGCAAAGAAAGGATGTTATATGTTCTAGAGTACCCAATTCCAGCTGAGACTCCTCAAAGAGAAAGCAAGATGGAAAAGGATAAGTAGAGAAAGCATGTAGATGATATAATTGATGTACAATGCATTATGTTGTCATCCATGTCTAGCCAATTGCAAAACATTCATGAGGAAGAGGACGCCAACAAGATGCTTTCACATCTCCAAGAACACTATGAGGAGAGGGCCAGACAAGAAAGGTATGGGATCTCAAGTGCTCTTTATAAGTGCAGGTTAGAAGAAGGGAACCAAGCTAGTCCTCACGTACTCAAGATGATTTGGTATATTGGGAGGCTTGAAGCCCTTGGGTTCTAACTGAACCAAGAACTAGTATTGGATCTCATTCTTGCTTATTTACAGTCAAGCTTCTCTACTTTCATTATTAGTTATAATCTAAATGATATGACAAATTTGCTCCTGGATTTCATGGCTTTAGTTCTCCAAGCTGGTAAGGACATGAAAAATAATAATTCAACTGCCCTTATGGTGAACAAGAAAAACAAGGGCAAGGCAAAGGGGTCTAAGGCCAAGTCATGGTCAAAGACACCAATTCATCATCCTGAAAAGAAGCCAAAGATTCTGAGGCAAAGTATTGAGCAGGAAGCTGTCTGATTTGGATGTGGCAAGAAATACCACTGGAAGAATAATTGCAGAGTTCAGAAGAAGAAGCAAGATGACGCTTCTACTTCAGGTATTTTTGTCATTGAATGATATATATCTTTATCTACAAGATGGGTATTGGATACGGCATGTGGTTCACACATTTGTATTCATATACAGAAACCATGTAGGTTCAAGAAGATAGAAAAAGGTCAAGTGGATCTCTAAGCTACAAATGGTTCAAGTCTGGTGGCCTTGGCTTTGGTAGACTATCAGTTGACTTTACCAACTGGTTTGGTTCTTGTTTTAAACTGTTGCTATTATGTATCGTCTGTTACCAGGAACATTATCTCTGTGTCAAGTTTAGATACTATGGGTTTTTATTTCAAGTTTGGAAATAAAAGTTGTCTCTTTTATAGGGATAACATAAGTTGTGGTATGGAACATCTTAACAATGGTTTATATATAGTAGAACTAGAAAACTCAAAAATGGAAGTCAGTGACAAAAACAGCCAACATGACTTAAATAATACCCGCATATGGCACTTGAATCTTGTTCATGTAAATGAGAAGAGATTACGATGATTACATCAAGAAGGGTATCTAGACTCGGTAGAGTTAGAACCTTTTGATGTATATCAAGCTTGTTTACAAGGAAATATGACCAAAGTACCTTTCTTAGGAAAGGGAGAAAGAGCCAATGCAGTGCTGGAATTAATACATACCGATGTATGTGGTCCATTTCTAGTAGAGGAAAGGGGTGGTTTTCTATACATCATTACTTTTATCGATGATTATAGTAGGTATGTCTATATCTACTTAATTTGGTATAAGTTAGATTCCTTTATTTTCTTTATGGAATACCAAAATGAAGTAGAAAACCAACATGGTAAGAAGATAAAAGCACTTCGCTCAGACCGAGGTGGAGAATATCTTAACCAAGCTTTCCTTGATCACTTGATGGAGTGTGGGATAGTATCCCAAATCACTCCTCCTTATACACCACAATGGAATGGTGTTAGTGAAAGGAGGAATATGACCTTTCTTAACATGGTCAGATCAATGATGAGTCATACAACTCTTCCATTATTCTTTTGGGGATACGCCTTGCAGACAGCAGCATATACCCTTAACCGAGTACCAACTAAAGCTGCAGATGGGATTCCATATCAGTTATGGTATGGAAAGAAACCCAATCTGACACACATGCGTGTGTGAGGGTGTGAGGCATTTTTCAAGACTTTACCAAGTGACAAATTAGCATCCATAAGCACTAAGTGCATCTTTATAGGTTATCCTAAGGAGACTAGAGGATACTACCTATATAACCCTTTAGATAGAAAAGTTATTGTGGCATGATACGCCATATTTCTAGAAAGGGGTCACATTTCTATGTGAAATAGTGGGAGAAATATTGACTTTGATGAAGTTAATTCTCCAGAATCACAAGAGTTGGTAGAGGAACAATCTCCATAAGAGAAATTGTAAGAATAAATTATTCTTGAGACATAGATAAAATATAGGTCTACGCGAGAGGTTAGAGAACAAGAGCGTTATGGTTTTCTTGTCACCGAGTCAGGTGACACAATAGTACTTGAGGATGATGAACCTCTAACATACACAGAATCAGTAGAAGGCAAAGAAGCTGCTAAATGGCAAGAATCCATGAATTTTGAGATGGAGTCCATGTACCAATATCAAGTTTGGATTTTGGTAGACCCTCCAGCTAATGCAAATCCCATTGGATGTAAATGGGTTTTCAAGAAGAAGCTAGAGATGGATGGTAAGGTTAATACCTTCAAATAAAGACTTGTTGCAAAGGGTTTCAGAAAACATCAAGGCATTGACTATGATGAAACTTTCTCACCAGTGGTAATGCTTAAATCGATTAAAATATTTCTTACAATAACAGCCTTTCATGATTATGAAATTTGGAAAATGGATATCAAAACTTGTTTTCTAAATGTGAAGTTGGTTGAAGACATCTATATAAATCAACCCAAAGGGTTTGTTAAGTCAAAGAATGACAATAAAGTATGCAATTTTCAAAGTCCCATTAATGGATTGAAGCAGGCATCAAGATCATGGAATGTTCTATTTGATGAGGCCATAAGAGATTTTGGTTTTGTCAAAAATGAAAGCGATCCTTGTGTCTATAAAAAGGTTGAATGGATTTCTATCATTTTCCTATTTTTATATGTTGCTGACATATTAATCATGGGAAATGAGGTGCATGTCTTACAGTCAGTTATGAATTGGTAAAATGAATGTTTCTCCATGAAAGACATAGGTGAAGCAGCCTACATTCTAGGGATCCAGATCTATCGATATAGATCTCAAAGGCTTCTTGGGCTAAGTCAAAGTACATATATTGACAAGGTACTAAAAATGAACAATATGGAACAATCCAAGAGGGGATTGTTTCCTATGTAACATGGGGTAAATATCTCCAATAAAATGTGTCCAAAAACACAGAAGGAGATTGAAAGAATGAGTAGAGTACCTTATGCTTCGACAGTGGGTTCTATCATGTGTGTCATTCTATGTACTAGGATTGATGTTGCCTTTGCTTTAAGCATGGTGGGAAGATATCAATCCAATCTAGGAGAGCTACACTGGACAGCTGTTAAAACAATCCTAAAGTACTTAAGGCATACTAAGGATTTGTACCTGGTGTATGGAGGAGATGAGGAACTAGTTTTGAGGGGATACACTGATGCTAGTTTCCATATAGTTCATGATTATATGAAATCATAGTCAGGCTATATCTTTTTCCAGAATGGTGTTCCAGTGAGGTGGATAAGGTCAAAGAAAGCTGTGGTTGCTGATTCTATAGCAGAGTCTGAATATATTGTAGCTTCCAATGCAGAAAAGGAGGTATTCTAGATACGTAGATTTATCTCAGACATTGGTGTTGTACCTAGAAGTGAAGAACTTGTTCTAGTATATTGTAATAATACAGCTGTAGTGGTGCTTCCTAAGGAGCCCATGTCTCACCAGAGGACAAATCATATTCTTTGGAAGTTTCGTCTCTTGAGGGATTTTAATCAAAGAGGTGAAGTGATAGTTATCAGAGTAGCCATAGAGGGCAACGTGTCAGACCCCCTGACTAAAGTCATTTCTCAACAGAATAATGATTCAAATGTGAGAGCTAGCGGATTGTAACCTGCTAGTAGTTGGCTCTAGTGCAAGCTGGAGTGCTGAAAGTGGGTGCCCTAGACCCAACATGTATTGTACTTTGATTAATGTTACATGTTTTCTGTTTGTTTTTTATACATGTTTTTATCTTTCAATGATAGTTTATATACTTCTGCATCCACTTTGTTTATTTCAATGTCCTTATATTACATATCACATCAAATGGTTATAGAAAGTCCCAGGCTATAATGAGAACCCTGAGATTCCAAGACAGTAATCTTAAAGTAACATCTTATGGTCCAGTTACATCATTCTGAAAGGACACAGATGATGTGTGACCATTAGGGGTTGGGGGATCATATGCCTTGAAACTTATTCTCATGAAGTTCACACATGATGATCTCTTGCTATTGAGATCATGAGGACAGACCCGCTTAATAGGAACACCACATGTTTCTGGTGTCATTGGTCGTTACTATCTACATACATATGTAACGGTCTCCTGACTTGAGATCATTATCAATGAATGTCATTTAATTACGTACATTTGATATAAGGAGGAAACCATGGCGACAAAGTCATGGTGAGGTAGTTTGTATCAGGTACATCATTAATGTCTTGGAATTGATTGAATGATCAAGAATGGATTTGTCGCTTCTGAGCTCAGGAAGAGATATCTTGGGCCTGGATGATTAGTATGGTTGCACATTCACTAAATCCTTGGCCATGGTAGTCGAAGGTAAGACCGTCCGGAAAAATTAACAAACAAAATAAAGCTATTAAAAATGATGACACTAGTATGCATTCTACTTTATTGAGATATCGATGACAATGAGATTATATTACATAGACCGTGTTCGTAGGAAGGGAGTCATTGCTTTGACTTTTCCTTATCTCTATAGGGGCCTTGATGGGTTTCTAGACCCTGCTCTAGGTCAGTGGTATTATTCACCACTATTGAGATAAGGGCCTAGAGGTTCACACACAATAGCGCCTTGAGAATCGGCCCTATTATGGGAATAGGAATTTAGAACTTGGTGGGCCCCTCCATAGGGTCCGAGCACTATCCATGTTTTATGGATCACCAAAGAATAAATAAATTCATTAATTATTTGAGTTTGGAATAATTCGTTGAATTTGTTTATAACATGTATTTACAAGTTATATAGTAAATACAAGTATTAATATTATTAGAATGGATTTTAATATCCTAGGTTCGTTTAATATTAGCTGGAGGAATGAGTCGAGTTAAAGACTCAAATTTATCACATAATATATTTTTATATTACTAGTAAGTGATAAATTGTAAATATAATTTATGGAATAATTTTATTTTGTCATAAATAATTATTTATTTCACTTGTATAGCGGACGTCTATTACACAGGGGCTGGGAACATATACCACGTGTTTTAAACACTCCCTATATAAGTGAGAGATATGCTCTCCCATTATTACTATTCCAGTGTCAAGATTGATAGCTTCTCTCTCCTCCTGGAATCTAGAGAGAGTCTCTCAAGCAATGAAGGATCTTCAAGATCATCCATATCGAATTGAAGATTCTTCCATTGTGGTGATCATCGCTGCGCCGAAGTGAGCATCGAAGATTCGCGCTATCACCTGGATCTTGATGAACGGAACGCGAGCAGATTCGTGAGGCGTGTGTGGACGATCTAGAGGGCTTCGACATCGGAGGGTTCGAGCAATGATCACTAGCGTCCTACGACAGACTTTCACACATCAATACTGAACAAGTTGAGTGTGGAATTTATTTTTTTGTGCCCTGTTTAAACCTCACGAGATCCTCAGACCAAGCCGGGACAAGATCAACGGAGTTGATAGGGTTATGTCACTCCGGTGAAGCAGGAAATTTTAAATTCTCGGCCCACCGGCTTCCACTGCGCAGTCCTAGTACCTAACAGTGGTATTAGAGAGAGCACAAGGTTTTTATGAGTCAACAAAATTAAAATGAATTAAATTTAATTGTGGGGGTGTTAAAATGGTTCATTCGGATTCGACCACGCGTTGTTTCATTTTTGAATGATCAAGTTACGATCATTTAAAAAATTAATCGGATCGACGTCGTGTTTTTTCTTTCATTTGATGTTTATCTCAAATTAAGAATTAACAAAAAATATATATTATATTATATTTTATAATAAAATATTTTATAATAAATATTTTATTATATTTTATAATAAAAATATATATGTACGAGAGGAGATGGCGGTAAGAGGAGGCCAGCGTGGGCTCGGGGCGGCCGGACGGAGGCGGTCCGTGTAGGAGTGGCGCCAGGCGAGGTCCGAGGCGGCGTAGTAGGCATGTCCGATGGGAGAGGAGCCGGTGGCCAGAGGAGGCCGGCGCGGGCTCGGGGCGGCCGGACGGAGGAGGTCCGGCGCGAGGGAAGGCGGGTAGGGTTTTCTTTCCCTGTGCGCCGCGTGAGAGGAGACCCCTTAGGGGTCTCCCTTTTTTTGTTTCTTTAGAAAAAAATCCCCACCTTTTTAATTAATTATTTATGTTTTTTAAATTAAATTAATTGGAATTAATTTAGGGGATTATATTTTTTTAATCTGAAAAATTAATTTAATTTAAGTTTAGAATTAAATAAATGGTTTAATTTAAATTTTGGAATTAAAATTAAATTAAACAAATGGAACCGATAAAAATAAATTACTTGATTTTAATAAAATTCATTAAATTTATTAGAACACCCCCACATTATTTAAATTTATTTCAATTTAATTTTATTGCGCTTTTACCCCAGCTGGTCTTGAGAAAGTGACTGACCTGTGTATGTCTGGCATTTATTTAGTTATTTATTTATTAATTCAATGCGTGTTATGGTTGTAATATTTAATTAGATAAATGATGGTCTGCGAATCGTCTTTTAATTCAAATATGTATAAGGTCTTGCGCGTTCATTGCAATAGTTGTATTTTCTACCCCATACCCCCTCACCTACGTGCGAGTATACTTGTGATTATACATTGATGATCCGAGAGGCAGACCCCGCCATATCGAGGCGGTAGTCCAGACAAGAGTTGGGCACTTTGCACTGGGGCCAGCAGCGACACGAATCAAGTATTGACTCTGGTATGGATGCCCCTAGGTGATGATTGATCAGTTATCAATCGATAATTATAGAATTCTCAAGACCAATTGGAATCCATGATATACATTATGCATAGTTTATTATTTTATGCGTCTGCATGATTATTTTGTGATCACATAGAATAGTAAACAAGATAAAATTCATAAAGATGTGATGAATAATATTCTATCGCATCTTCAGTTGTGAGCGCGACAACCCATTTTGAACATAATAAACAGAAAATGATTATATTCTTCAATTAATATTAAAAATCCCTCAAAGATATATTAATTCTAAATGCCTTCCATTTCTCACATCTAAACAAAACCAGTTGTTTGGGTGCTCGTCAGCCTTAGTTGAGAGTGCCTCTTACTACCGGTGCGTTTTCATGAGAGAAATGGGTCAACTTAACATAAGTGAGTAGTCAAGGATTAGCTTTAGCAAACTTGCTATAACTTTAGAGGCAATAGGTTGACGGAATCAAGTTCATATTCCAAAAGCTGGGACTTTACTCAACAACACAAGGAACCACAAGAATAAGTGGTTGGCCAGCATAGTGCCTTCCTTGAAACCCTCCAAGTACTGGTGTAACCCTAGCTTTTAGACTACGAGGGAGGTTTCAAGGATCATTTCCACTAGAATTCTCAAGTTATAGAGTATTCTGAATCTAATAATGTGGGCTATTAAGGTTCATTAAAATAGTGGGAGACATTAAATGATATAATAATTTATTAATCATAAAATGTCAAAAAGTAATCAAGACAAAGCACTAACAGCTAAATGTTTATCTGATGTAGATTCAAAATGGAAATCACCAACACCACCAGTACTTTATAACTACGATCAATTTTGGATAAAGAAAATCTCCTGACCGGCAATAAATTCCAAGAGTGGTACAGGCGCTTGCGCATAGTACTATGCCAAGAAATGAAGTTATATGTGCTAGAAACCCCAATTCTTGCTGATCCTCCTCAGGGAGCAAGAAAGACGAGAAAATATAAGTGGAGAAAGCATGTAGATGATGCGCTTGATGTAAAATGCATCATGTTGTCATCCATGTCCAGCCAATTGCAAAAAATGGTTGAGGAAGAGCACGCCTACAAGATTCTTTCAGATCTCCAAGAACTATTTTAGGAGAGTGCCAGGAATGAAAGGTATGAGATCTCAAATGTTCTTTATAAGTGCAGGCTAGCAGAAGGGCACCAAGCTGGTCCTCACGTACTAAAGATGATTGGGTATATTGAGAGTCTTGAAGACCTTGGGTTCAAACTGAACCAAGAACTAGTAGTGGATCTCATTCTTTCCTCATTATTGTCAAGCTTATCGACTTTGATTGTCAATTATAATATGAATGATATGACAAAGTCACTCCCAAATCTCTTGGATTTAGTTCTCAAAGCTGATAAGGACATGAAAAACACCATTTCAACTATCCTTATGGTGAACACGAAAAACAAGGGAAAGGCAAAGGGGTATAATGCAATGTCAGGGAAAAGACACCAATGCATCGTCTTGCAAAGAAGACAAAGATTCAGTGGAAAATTAATGAAGAGGAAGCTGTATACTTTGGATGTGGCAAGAAAGGCCACTAGAAGAAGAATTTAAGAGCTAGGAAGAAGAGGCAAGTTGACGCTTCTACTTCAGGTACTTTTTCCATTGAATGCAATCTATCTTTAACTACAAGTTGGATATTGGATACGGCTTGTGGTTCACACATTTGTATTCATATACAGGAACCAAGTAGGTTAATGAAGATTGAAAAAAGTCAAGTGGATCTCCAAGCTACAAATGGTGCAAGTCTAGTAGCCTTGGCAGTGGGAGACTATCACTTGACTTTACCAGCTGGTTTGGTTCTTGTTTTAAATAATTGCTATTATGTACCATCTGTTACCAAGAACATTATCTCTGTGTCATGTTTAGACACTAAGGGTTTTTATTTCAAGTTTCGAAATAAAAGTTGTCTCTTTTATAGGGATAACATATGTTATGGTAGGGAACATCTTAACAATGGTTTATATATACAAGAACTAGAAAACTCAATAATGGAAATCAGTGAAAAAAACAACCAACATGACTCAAATAATACCTTCCTATGGCACTTTAGGCTTGGTCATGTAAATGAGAAGTGATTATGATGATTACATCAAGAAGGGTATCTAGACTCAGTGCAGTTAGAACCGTTAGATGTTTGTCAAGCTTGTTTACAAGGAAAGATGACCAAATCACCTTTCTCAGGAAGGGGAGAAAGAGAAAATGCAGTGCTGGAATTAATACAGACCGATGTATGTGGTCCATTTCTAGTAGAGGCAAGGGGTGTTTTTCTATACTTCATTACTTTTACCGATGATTATAGTAGGTATGGATATATCTACCTAATGCGGTATAAGTTTGATTCCATTCATTTTTTATGGAATACCAAAATGAAGTAGAAACCCAACTTGGTAAGAAGATAAAAGAACTTCGCTCAGAATAAGGCAGATACTATCTTAACCAAGATTTCATTGATCACATGATGGAGTGTGGGATAGTATCCCAACTCACTCCTCCTTATACACCACAATGGAATGGTGTTAGTGAAAGGAAGAATATGACCTTTCTTGACATGTTCAGATCAACGATGAGTCATACAACTCTCTCATTATCCTTTTGGGGATACTCCTTGAAGACAGCAGCATATACCCTTAACCGAGTACCAAATAAAGCTACATATGGAATTCCATATCAGTTAAGTATGTAATGGAACCCAATCTGACACACATGCGTGTGTGGGGGAGCGAGGAATTTGACAGGACTTTACCAAGTGAAAAATTAGCATCCAGAAGCACTATGTGAATCTTTATAGGTTATCCTAAGGTGACTAGAGGATACTACCTATATAACCCTTTAGATAGAAAATCCATTGCGGAAAGATATGCCACATTTCTATAAAGGGATCACATTTATATTATAAATAGTGGGAGAAAGATTGACTTCAATGAACTTAATGCTCCAGATGCACAAGAGTTTGTAGAGGAACAATCTGCACAAGAGAAAGTGGAAGAAGAAATTGTTCCTGAGACACAGATACTCTGTAGGACTACGCAAGAGGTTAGAGAACTAGAGCGTTATGGTTTTCTTGTCACCGGGTCAGGTGACACAATATTTCTTGAGGATGATGAACCTCTAACCTACAAAGAATCAGTATAAGGAAAAGAAGCTTCTAAATGGATAGAATCCATGAATTCTTAGATGGAGTCAACGTACCAAAATCAAGTTTGGATTTTGGTAGACCCTCCAGGTGATGTAAATCCCATTGGATGCAAATGGGGTTTGAAGAAGAAGTTGGACATGGATGGTAAGGTTAATACCTTCAAAGCAAGACTGGTTGCAAAGGGTTTCAGACAACGTCAAGGCATTGACTATGATGAAACTTTCTCACCAGTGGAAATGCTTAAATCCATCCAAATATTGATTGAAATAGTAGCCTTTCATGATTATGAAATTTGGAAAATGGATGTCAAAACAGCTTTTCTAAATGGGAAGTTGGTTGAAGACGTCTATATGACTCAACCCGAAGGGTTTGTTATGTCAAAGAATGCCAATAAAGTATGAAAGTTGTAGAGATCCATTTATTGTTTGAATCAGGCATTAAGATCATGGAATGTTCGCTTTGATGAGGCCATAACAGATTTTGGTTTTGTCAAAAATGAAAGAGAGCCTTGTTTATATTAAAAGGTTGAAGGTAATGCTATCATTTTCCAAGTTTTAAATGTTGACGACATATTAATCATGGGAAACAAGGTGTAGGTATTACAGTCAGTTAATACTTGGTTAAATGAATGATTCTCCATGAAAGACTTAGGTGAAGTAGCCTACATTCTAGGGATTGAGATCTAATTAGATAGATCTCAAAGGTTGCTTGGCCTAATTCAAGGTACATATATTGACAAGGTACTCAAAAGGTATAGTATGGAATAATCCAAGAGAGGATCTTTACCTATGTCACATGGTGTAAATCTCTCCAAGAAAATGTGTCCACAAACACAGGAGGAGATTGACAGAATGAGTAGAGTCCCTTAAGCTTCAGAAGTGGGTTCTATCATGTATGCCATGATATGTACGACTTTTGATGTTTCCTTTTCTTTAATCATGGTTAGTAGATATCAATTCAATCCAGGAGATCTATACTAGACAGTTGTTAAAACTATCCTATAGTACTTAAGGCGTACTAAGGATATGTTCCTGGTGAATGGAGGAGATGAGGAACTAGTTGTGATGGGATACACTGATGCTAGTTTCCAGACAGAACTTGATGATATGAAATCACATTCAGGATATATCGTTTTCCTGAATGGTGGTGAATTGAGCTGGAGAAGCTCAAAACATGCTCTATTTGCTGATTATACAGCAGAGTCCGAATATATTGCAGCTTCTGATGCAGCAACGGAAGCAGTCTAGATACGTAGCTTTATCTCAGACATTGGTGTTGGACCTAGCAGTGCAGAACCTATTCCAGTATATTGTGATAATACTGTTGCAGTGGTTCTTCCCAAGGAGCCTAGGTCTCACCAAAGGACAAAGCATATTCTTCAAAAGTTTCATCTCTTGAGGGATTTTACTCAAAGAGGTGAAGTGAAAGCTAGTCGAGTATCCATAGAGGAAAATGTGACAAACCCCCTGATTAAATCCATTTTTCATCAGAAGCATGATTCACATGTGAGAGCTAGCAGATTGAAACCTACCAGCAGTTGACTCTAGTGCAAGTTGGAGTGTTGAATATGGGTGCCCTAGACCCAACTTGTATTGTACTTTGATTAATATTACATGTATTCAATATTTTCTAATAAATGTGTTTAACTTTCCATGATAGTGTTGATACTCATGTATCCACTTTTTTTATGGAAATGTCCTTAGATTAACTGTCGCATCAAATGGTTATAGCTGGTCCCAGGCTATAATGAGAACCCTGAGATGCCATGACAGTAATCTTAAAGTAACTTCCAATGATCCAGTTATATCATTATGAATGGACACAGATGATATGTGACCAGCAGGTACTGGGGGCTCATAATCATTGAGACTTATTGTCATGAAGTTCGCACTTGATGATCTCTATCTATTGAGATCATGAGGACATACCCACTTAATAGGAACACCACATTTTTCTGGTGTCATTGGTCATTCCTAACTACAGACATGTGTAATGGTCTCCTGACTTGAGATCATTTTCAATGAATGTCATTTAATTACGTACATTTGATATAAGGCAAAAACCATGGCGAAAAAGTCGTGGTGAGGTATTTTGTATCGGGTACGTCATTAATGGCATGTCATTGATTGAATGATCGAGAAAGGATTTGTCGCTTCCAACTTTAGGAAGAGATATATCGGGCCTGGTTGATTAGGATGGTTTCACCTTCAATAAATCCTTGGCCATGGTAGTTGAAGGTAAGACCATCCAGAAAAATCAACAAACAAAATAAAGCAAATAATGAATGAAGACTCTAGTATTCATTTTTCTTTATTGAGATATTGATGACGAAGAGATTATATTACATGGACCATGTCCGTAGGAAGGCAGTCGTTGCTTTGACATTGCCTTATCTCTATAGGGGCCTCGATGGGTTGCTAGATCCCGCTCTAGGTCGGTGGTATTATTCACTTCTATTGAGATAAGGGCCTAGAGTGTCACACACAATAGCACCTTGAGAATCTTTCCTATTATAATAATAGGAATTTAGAACTTGGTGGGCCCTCCAAAGGGTCCGATCACTATCCATGTTCTATGGATCACCAAAGAATAAATAAATTCATTAATTATTCGAGTTTAGAATAATTCATTGAATTTATTTATAACATGTATTTACAAGTTATATAGTAAATACAAGTTTTAATATTATTCGAATGGATTTAAATATCCTAGATTTGTTTAATATTAGAAGGAGGAATGAGTCGATTTAAAGACTCAAATTTATCACGTAATATATTTTTATATTACAAGTATGTGATAAATTGTAATTATTATTTATGGAATAATTTTATTTGTCATAAATAATTATTTATATCACTTATATAGCGGACGTCTATTACACGGGGGGCGGGAACCTATACTGCATGTTTTAACCACTCCCTATATATGTGAGAGAGAGGCTCTCCCATTATTTCTATTCATGTGTCAAGATTGAGAGATTCTATCTCCTCCTAGAATCTAGAGAGAGAGTATCCCAAGAAAAGATGGATCTTCAAGATCATCCATCTCAGATTGAAGGTTCTTCCTTTTCGGTGATCGTCACTGTGCTAAAGTGAGCGTCGAAGATCCGCGCTAGCACCTGGATCTTGACGAATGGCGTGCGAGCAGATTTGCGAGGCATGTTTGGATGATCTAGAGGGCTTCGACGTCAGAGTCTTCGAGCAACGATCTCCAGCACCCTATGGCAGACATGCACACGTCAATACTGAACAAGGTGAATGTTCAGTTTAATTTTTCGTGCTCTGTTTAAACCTTGCGAGATCCTCAGACCAATCCAGGACAAGATCACCGGAGTTGACAGGGTTATGTCACTCTGGTGAAGTAGAAAATTTTAAATTCTCGGCCCACCGACTTCCACTGTGCAGTCCCAGTATCTAACAATAACCTCCCATAGAAATCATAAAATGGTTCTATGACGATTAATGAGTCTTATATGTTTTTATATGAAAACCAATGAAATGTAAATTTGGTTTCCTATGATCCCCTGATGTCCAAAATGCACTCCCAAAAAACAATCCTATAGTGTCTGGATTGTCTACTATTTGTACCCATCCATCATAGGGGGGAAACTAGTGATGGTTCACAACTGAGTACTAAACCCATGCAAAAAAGCAACTGTAAAATCATGATGTAATTATAGAGTCTATATATGAGATAATTGACCTCATAATTATATGTATCTACATAAAATTCTTTGCATACCTCCTTGACATGACATGCATGACACAAGGCACCTTGATTAATATGAAATGTGATAACATCATAAACTGATCCAATATTATCCAGATGGAACACATTATCCAAGATATTTGGGTAACACCATGATCAAGTCCATTTAATTTCATCCCACATATAGTAGGTAACATCCAAGGGATGAAGAAAATTACCTGGAAGATGATGTTCTGACTTTATGTACTAGAAAACTAGACGTCATGCTATAAAGTACACCATCGCATGAATCATCTCATTATACCAAAAATTCGTCCAATATCAATAATACATCCCATATACAACTAACTATATTCCCAAAGGTTGGATATGAATCTTTTGAATGATTCCCTCATGCATCACCACCAGAAAAATCATCATCCCCTGAAACCTCATCTGGTTTTGACCATCCTCGTTCCATCCCACCAAGGAATCACTATAGACAACATAGTTGCACACCACCTCTACCTCTAAGTCTCATGAATAATATTATACGATATAATACATTATATTATGTCAACATAAACAATATTCCTCCATAAATAACCACCCTTTCATATACTTTCAGGGCTTACAAATCGTTCATCACCCTCCATGTATCCCTAGACTCATATAGAACATCCTTCAATGATATCCTATTTATACTATCAACCACAATATTTCACTTTCTTGAGGTCTATGACATGTCAAAGTCATAGTCATTAGGAAACTCCATACAAATCCAATTACATATTTTTATATCACATTGAGAAATGAAATACCTAAAACACATGTGATCTGTAAAGTGAAAAATGTGTTCTTGGATGTGAAAATTTCTCCACAATATCAGCACATACACAATCACTATTAGCATTAGATCATAGGTGGAATAATTATACTTTTGGGGGATATACAACTAGACCCAGAAGATATAACTTTAATCTATTACATAATTTAAATATAATGAATGGATATGAATATTTTTATAAAAACAAAAACATAACCCCTTCCCCTAGATGATGTAGCACTAGAGCACGGATAAATTTCCCCTTTAGAGAATCGAACACTACAAGACATTGATCACTCTAGATAAAATATATGTCATTCATGGTCATATATATCAATAGGGATCAAATGTATGAGAATTTAGACATGAGCCTATGGTAACAGCTCATGAAACAATGTAATATATGATCCTATACCACATTCTTTGTAGTCAACCATGAAACGAATTCCCATTTATTTAATGCGTCCATGAATACATATTGCGCAAGGTATTGTATCTCCTATTTGAAAAACATAATCTTGGACTAATTTTCATAGAGATGGTGGTGAAAAGTAATATTTAAGAAAACTCTAAGTTGATCTAAATGATCATCCTTTAAAATTTATTAGATTAAGTTATCATATATGAACATGATATTAAACTATTAAAGGATCTCTCAATAATTGGTGTTCATGATCCACATGAACACAACTGGCCTATTCATGACATCAAATGACAAGAATAAAAACAAATAGTTCCCAAACCTACATTTTAAGGTAGTGTTCTTGATATGATCCCCCTACCCCCAAAGTTGATGATATCCATATCACATATCACTCTATGAAAAACAAATAGATCCTCTCATCTCATTAAAATGATCATAAATCCTTTCAAGAGGGAGATGATTCTAGATCCTCACCAAGTTTTTCATCCAATAATCTATTAACAACATCATAATACAGTCCAAATTTTTATAGAATAAAAGTAGATCAACATATATGAAACACTAGGATAGATGGAACACTTCTACATCAGACCATCTACCTAAATCCTCAAGTCTCACAATTTAGAAGGTGGCATATGCTAAGGAACCATCGAAATAAGAGATAGACTAGGAACTAGATCTTTAATGAACCGGATATCACAATAAGTGATAACCATCTCAAACCCAACATTAAATTCATCTTGAAATTCATTGAAACCGATAAGATCCTTATCCATCCAAGAGTCTACAGATTAGATGAGAACCTCACCATAAAAGAAATAATAGTTTCCACTAATCTAATTTCTCTATGATAAAAACATTCACTGATGAAAGATACATGTTGATAATAATAATTATAGAACATAATATTCCTCTAACTAAAGCTGAGCTCAACATTCATGGAATAAAAAATCAATTTTAATGATGAAATCATATAAATGAATATATAGTCTAAAATTATCTCCACGTGAATGATGGTTTCCCCTAATTAGTCTACACCATTGAAACACATCAATTATTCTATTCTAGAATATATTTTTCATAGTCAAAAAATATGGAATTAGAATCTCATATACATATAATTCTAGAGAACATAATAGATGGTGAAAAAAGGTATGAAATTCACCTGAATAAAATAAGGGAAAACAGAGTGGAATATATACTAATTGTAGCACTAATGATATATAGACCCTCTAGTACTAACACCTCCACTACATGAAACTAACCAAAATAGCTCCCATTCCTCACTGATAACATCCACCTCCATAGACACAGTTCAGACAGGGTCCCTGAATGTTAGAAATATCTAGAGGTAAACCAATGACATCCCTATCTCTTCTCGGTGGAGTATAAGAATGCTACCCCTCACACAGAAATGACCTTGTTGGATATTTCTGCCAAGGTGAACATTGAACCTGACCACCTCCACCATATTATTGTCTAAAACCACTGGGAGAATTTATTAATAATTCCATGATCCCTAGAGGATAAACACATTTACCAAGTTACCCAAGATAATGTAAGAAAATCACTAGACCTATAAGGCCAAAAATGATGCTACTCTGGTCGACTCTCGACTAGTCGAAACATTAAAGGACCATGAAAATGATACCAATCAATACAATATATTCTCCTAAAGGAACATCAATAGTTTCAATATAGTGTAAATACACAACACATGTAAATACAATAAATCACATATAACTTCCTTTATACCTCTATATAAGTTAGAAACAAAAAAATAATAATTTAATACTAGAGAGAATGATGGAGTGATTCCTCAATATTTCATAAACAAGACTACTAATCCGATGAAATATGAGAGGAGAAATGTAAATGGTCCTTTATATTGATCCAAATATCTCATAAAAACATGGTCCATTGATGAAGAGACACAAAACCATGAAACCTCTCTCCCTTCAGGTCAATGAGATGAACTCTTCTTAAAACTCATTTCGGAAATATTCCCATGAAAAAACAACCTAATTTTCACCCAGAGTTACAACATCCACCAATGATGGGTTACACACCGTATCTAACTAAATATTACTATGACCCAGTACCCCTCCTGAGACATGATCAAACTGAAGGAAATATCATGGTCCAAAAATCAATTCTTTATATCAAGATCAGATACGTTTCCATCATAAATTTATAAATATTTCTTCTGATGGGACTTCAACATACACTGCCACATATCATCCTTCTCATCTAGGTCGACCCATATACATTCAACCTGGTCAGCCTGTTGAGCCACACTATCTCGACCAACATGTCGATGACATCGAAGAGACATAACTAGAAGATAAAAAAAATATTTAATTCCATTTGTATGTAATTTCATTAAGAGTCATTTATTTCATATTTACATCCCAGAAGTAACTATTTCAAATGAGAATGAAAAAAATAGTTATTCACATACCTCCCCTAGGGAATTCCCTTATAAAGGGTGTCACCTCACATGGTGGTTCAATAGGCCTACAGTCCTTCAATTTTATTATGGGAGATCTAAAATATCTTTCCCTTACCATTCCTATATGGAATATGTAAACCACCAATAAAAACAATAATCATTTCCCTACCAAACCATACAATCCTCCCAACTCCCAACTCTAAACCATATCATATCTCTAAATAAATTCCTTTGACACCTCTATATGATGACCCCTCCCTCTAAGGGTAACCCCTATTGGGCTAATAATGAATAGAGAAAGATAATGGCTCCTCATTTGTATAGCCATTAAGCCTCAGTTTTGTGAATTTCATTGAGGCTATAAAAATCTCATAAATAGAAAACATTACCCTCAATGATAATGTTGGATTATGAGATACGATATCAACCATCAAGAAACTGTAACAGCCCGAGATTTTATGAAAAATATTCTTTTTAATTTTATTAATGTCTTGTGTTGTACGCTACACCAAAAGGAGCTTGCACAACACGCATCCCTGACTTGCCTTGCATTACATGCAATCGCAACCTTCCTCGATAGCGTGTGTAGTACACAATACTGAGTTTCACGAAACAACGATATGCTATTAAAATATTATTAAAACTAGCCGTTATGAATAGTAATAACCACTTTTTGAAATTTTGTAAATTTTATTTTTCAAAATGGAATTAATTTTTAGATTCGGAGTATCGAATTTAGACTAAGGTGAAATTTTGGTACTTTTCGGATAACTTTCATATTCTGATGAATAGTGATAATTACTAAATTATAATTAAAAACAACTTTTTTAATCGAAATAATTAATAGTGATAAATTATTAATTTGAGTGGTTTTAAAGTATATTTAGAATATATATTTACAATTTAATACAATGTTGGTCATTTAATGTAATTTCACATTTAAACCAGACATAATCAAGTGTCAATCTTTTGATAGATATTATTTCTTAAAAACACGCTATTTGTTTTAACAGCGGGATTTAATTATAAAATTAATTAATGCAACTTCTATGTTATGAATTTGGTAAAATAGACTTCATTTTTGAATTCGGAATATGAAATATAGCTTAGGATGAAATTTTGGTATTTTTCTGAAAACTTTCAATTTTTGATGAATAGTGAAACCACTAAGTGGTAGGTTAAAAACTGAATTTTGCATAAAACTTAATTTTACCGCTTCTGTGAATGGAATTTCAAAAATCCTACAGACACGGTTAATATCAAGGACTAAAATGTGGTTCAATGAGATGATAATAATTTTTGGTGAATAGTAACTTTTTATTTTTTTACCACGGTTAATAGTAAATAGGGTAACTAAGGGTAAATATGATATTACTATTACCCTAACACATGTACTAATTCTATTGGATAAGTTTAATTCGACCAAAAACAACCTTATGAATATAATATGACCATTTAGGTCCACTTGGATTAGATTATGACATTTAATATTATTTTATTTAATGAATAGTTAAAATAGTTAAAATCATTGTTTAATAACTAAAACATTTTTAATATGGGGTTATACATAAGATAAATTCGACTATAAATATTAATTAGAAAGCTAAAAAGATTTCCTACATAATTATATTTTATTTATAATTTTTAGACTTTAAATAAATTAATTTATTTATGACACAACGATGATGCAGTAATTACCCTTTTAAGGAAATATTAACATAATTGATGTTATAAATGCTCAAATGAATGTAATTTGAGACTTTTTATGAATTCCACTAATTTTCTAGGTTCCTATGATATATTAGTGTTGATTTAATCAACTTGGTTCGAACATATAATTCTGTTATGACTTTCACAAAAATCATATATCAAATAGTGTCAAAATTGACACAAAATAGTTTTTAAATCAAATATTATATTATTAATTGTTATTTTATTCCTAAAAATATAAGGATCGGCCAAATGACTCAGATAATGATATATGTATTAATAATAAATAATTTGGGGTTCGTTTGGCATGTTATAGTAAGTGTATTAACCATATAGTGAAAGAAAACAAAAAGACACGGTAAAAGTTAAATTATTTAACTTACAGTTAAATCTAATTGATAAGGTTAAAATAACACCCTAAACTTGTCTAAATCTTATTGGTTGATAGTATTTCGACCTATCCCCACTTTAGCTTCGAAATAAGACCCTTTGGAACCATTATAAACCGATTTTTACATTAATATAAAATAATATTTTGAGGTATTCCTAAGGTGCCCCTCTCCTCCCTTATAAAAGGACACCTCCTCCCCCTCCTCCTCACACCAATTTGAGCACTCAATCTCGGCCAACCCCTGCATAAATCTCTTCTCCACTTCCTTAGAAACATCCTAGAGGTTCTGTTCTTCCTCAAAGACCAATTTTAGTGCCCTAAGAGGAGGTCTCAAAGAGGCGCTTCAAAGAAGAGGTAATTACCGTTACCAATTCTTTCATCTTTATTTCTTCTTCCACTTATTCTTCTTAGGTTGTTTCATTATGAAGTAATAACATCAGTATCACTCATATACTGATATGTTATTATAAGTATGAAACAACCCTATTTCACCATCTATCCATCCTACGGGAAAAGAAATCACCGCGCGTGTGTACATACGGAATACCGTCTCCACGCCGTGGTGTAATCTATTTTCCACCACCACCTTACATGGATGGGTATAATGGTGTAAAGAATAAATATACATAGTTATTAAAACATCATATTGATTCTGATATATTGTATAATCCACTCCAATTCAATTCAATATTTATGGAAATGATATCATCGCTCGTGCGTACGTACGGACTACCGTCTCCACGACGCGATGAGATTCATTCTCCATGTTAACCATTTAAGAATGATTATAAAGTATATATAAGAAATAATAATGAAATATATGACATTATAAAGCTACTAGATTTATGTATATATATATATATATATATATATATATATATATGTATGTCATCTACTTACTTCCATTCAAGACAATAAGGAAAGGAAAACAGCGTTCATGCGTACGTATGGACTACCGTCTCCATGAACGGTGTTTTTCATTTCATTTATCTATCTATTATATATATATATACTGAATATATATGATATATAAATCATATTTTATATTCTGGAAGTAAGTAAATCATGATATAAGTAATAATAATGTCAAGAACAACAAGTCAAAACACCTATGATAAATGAAACGATTTTACCCAAAACGCTTCTTTAACATGGAATTTACAAAAGAACGGGTAATATAATGTCATAAGTGAACCATATATGATATCATAACAATGAATATGATTCTGTAATAAGTCAATGACATTATTTAAATCATTATACAGGAGGTTCGGACACATACGAAGCAAATCGGACCTAAGGTAAGGGGAAATATCACAATCTCATTTTTATCCGAGATTGTTTATACTTTGGTATTTACTGGGGTGTATTTTATCATCCACATCCATGTTTCATCAATATGTAATATTATTTCCATCCACCTATAATTTTTTAAATCCATTTTTACCCTTCGGTGAGTTTTTAGTAATATGTATGAAAGGAATCTTTTGTCGTTTTTCGTACGAGGTACTTTTTGACTTTTCCGACAAAAGTACGAGAAGAATGTTTTTTTTAACTTATACGGCATGAATGGATTTTTAAAACATTATTTCCAAGAATCTTCCTTTACAAGTTTTCAAGTTTATTTTTAATCAACTTATTTTAGTTTTAAATTGTAAGACATGTTAAGAAAGGAAAATGTTTTTGAAGTAGAAAGGATATTTTCCTCAAGAATGGAGTTCAAGTATTTTATCAAAATTATTTTCCATCTAAGATAATAAAAGGGTTCTGTTTTTATCCCTATTATTACATTGGTTTGATTATGTTGTGATGGAATTATTTTTATGAATTCCTTTATCTTATATGAATTGTTTTATGATGTCATGATGTTTAAGATTCCCATTTGTATTACATGGGTTATGTAATGATGTATGATTTATGATTATGTGGCACACATAAGAAAGGATTCATTATAAGATGGGTGGGACCTATATCTCCCTCCAATGCATTGGGTAAAGATTTTATATCTCATGAGATAGACAGGGCTGGAACGGTAGGTTATACCGGTTCAGTGAAACAGGACTGAAACGAGGGTTACTCGATTCAGAAAGGGACTTTGTCCACTAAGATAGTCTTGGCAATGAGTCTTGACTAACAAGAAATGATTATCTATGATTATGTGTGAATGCCAAAAAGTTTCATGTTTTAAGTTATGATTATTGTGATTACATTTCACTGCCATGATTTACCCCATGTTATGAAATTATGATCTCTTTTGCAGGTTAAGATTTCCAAAAGTTATGTGCTTATGTAAATGATGTGATTGATATTTCTTTTGTTTACCCTTACTGAGCATTTGAGCTCACCCTTTTATGTTTTCTTTTCCCCAAGATATAAAGAAAGGTTTTAGGTAAAAAAAAATAAGATCTTTATGGGAGATTTTTATGATCTTTCACCATGATTAGAAGATTATATTCCGAGTTTCCAAAGACACTAAACTATTACGATCCTTGTGTGTGTGTTTTTTTGTTATGTACTAAGTATTCCGCAAATGTAATGTAATGTCCATGTACGTCAGGCTTCAGGTCTCTACAGAAACCCTATTACAAAATATATAAAAAACTAAATCCAAAAAATCCCATAATAAATGGTAAAATTAAAAAAATACATAAAGTCTCCTAATAAATAAACAATTGTAAATCATAAGGTAGTGATGTAGAAAAATTATTGAAATATAAGCTATTAATGTCCAGCCTGACCCACATAGTTCACCTGGAAACCTGAAAAATAGCTTGTACATACATGGGATGTGAAAAAATTATATAATAATTTGGATCACACTGAATGCCTGTTCTAAATATGTGAAAATAGAATAATAATTCACTCTTGAGGAAACAACAGAAGAAAAAACACCTATTCAAGTTGATTAACCAATACAATCCTCTCTATTTCACAATCACAAAATAAAAAATATAGTGATAATAACATAATAAGAATAATATTGATAAAATTGTTCCCCTGAAACACTTTCCCGATAATTTTACTGTCTCACACATGAATTTTGGATATCCATTCACTCCCATATCCTCCATATAAACCTAACTGATAATACCTAGGCCTCAACATCTTGCCATGAACATTGCATGGAACTGGCCATCACATAACATCTCACCGTAAGACACATGGGCCATTGTATCAAATCTCATTTAGAGATTCATGAGTTATCACATCACATATCTACCATAACCATAACTATACTTTTAGGATGTTGTGAACATGAAGGAAATCACACTCATTCCCTCCTACTATAGTGAACAACCTCCACTGTGAACAACCCCATCATCTCATCAAACATCCAAACCAATTCACTATTGAAATATAGAAATCATATAACATATATATAAAACTCACCGGGAAGATAAAAAAGGAAGAGGGTCCAACCATCCATCCATCCTCACCATATAGATATTTGAAAACTACCCCATAAAGCATTTGGGTGTCTGCACAGGCTACTCAATGTGGGTGGTTTCATATAGAAATCACAGTTAAAATACATTGTATATATAATTGAATCAAACACAATACCAACCTATTATTTTACTACAAGATTAAAATCTCAACTCCGAACATCACTGGAAACCCTCATAACCTCTCCTACTTTTGTCTCCACCTCTAAATTCACAATAGCACACATGAAAGCCACACCACAATCTATATTCCTACTTTCATTTGAATAAGAAAATTACATAATTTCCCATTACTACAATGTTTGATTTATAAATCCAATTCAATTTATATTTAAAAAAATACATTATCAACATGTCATATTTTAATTCAACTGTTCATTAACCCATTTTGGCCCATTCAATTCATGTTTCATCATTAACAATATTTTCCAATACTACCTATAGGAAACATAAACATGAAACACATCAAAAACTCATTCTCAGGTCAAAGAGTCCCAGAGTACCACTACTTACACATAAAAAAATCTATATATCATTAAAAAACCATATAAAATGAATGTATTATTATTGAAACGGAATAATAACCATAAAAGACAACCAATTAACATGACATTAAATTGTATTTAATAAAATGGAAATCATTATATTCATTTTTTTACATTCATGGGTACTTCAATCAATCAATGATTTTTCATGGGAACCAAATTTATTATAACTATATAATTTATTATCCCATTTCATATAAGGATAAGTGAATCGATAACATAGTAAGAGTTCCAAAATCAAATCAACTAAACCACAAACAAATCCCCCAAGTATAGTGAATTTCTATAATGGAATAAAAAATGCACAATAAAAATAACATTAAATGTTTTAACACATGGGTTTCATTTCCATTCCCCAAAAATTTAAATGAATTAAATTCACTATCTTTATTATTCTGGTGAATACTACATTCCATAAGGAAAATAGAATAATTATCTCTCTTCATATATAATTGTATTAATTTTGAAGGGTAATTTACATCAAATGAATCCTTCAAAATCATTTTAAAAGTATCTACGAAGATGAAGATACCCAAAAAGAACCACAATGAAAAGGATTATATTAATAAATCAATAAAAACACAGTCAACATCATTACCTTACTAAAAAAACACCAAAACCAATGTATTTGTTTAGTGAATACCTTCCATGATGATGAACTAGAAAAAAACGCAGGGGAGAAAATAAGGGAGACCCCCAAAAAATCCCCAAGGGTTGAACCAGGATGGATGGTATTGATAACATACAAGAAGATGGTGAGAGGAATTCAAAAAGAACCTAGGATCCACCCATGAATAGAGATTAAATCGATAAGAATGATGTGCATTGATGGTGCTTAGGATTTTTTAGGTTGTTTGGAAAAAAATGACCATGGAACCTCACCCCTATCTATATCATATATGATTTTAAAAAATAAAAGTCTATAGTGTAAGGGAAAGGACCACACTATAGAATTGTGAGTAAACTTTGTTTCTAAGAAACATGGTAAGGTAAATTCAATAGATGAAAAAAACTCAAAGACTACCACAATGTAAGAAGGAACCACCATGTACCAGAACCAAATAGACATGAAGGAAGCCACATCATATCCTAGAACTGTGAAGAAAATTCCGAAAAAAATGTAAGAACCAAAAAACATCCCCTCTAGGACTCAATGACACAGACAAGTCACCATACCACAACAATGTTAAAAATGGATGAATCATTGAATCTCATCCTATGATCCAATGTGGTGCATATGGATTCTCAATTCTACATCATCCCTCCTCATGGTATATGTCAATCCCAACACCATAAACCCTTCTCAATTTTAATTACCTACTAGAACTACCAATTTCCCCTCTAAATAACCTATATATTACCTTAAACACCACAATATCCAAAATTCTTGAAATGCAATGGTTCAGAAGGTTTGGAGCATTATTGTAGTTGGTGATCCATAATAAGACACATATATAACACTACAACTCAGCTGATACTTAGATATAGATAAAATCACAATGTTTCTTAGAATGTATCATGTAGAAAGAGAGGAAGGGTCATTTTATGAGAGTTTATAGCTATACAAACTATATGTAAGAATATTTTAATGAATCATGTGAGGAATTTTAGGTGGGTAAGATGGTTAATAGATGGATCAGTGTGAATGATGGGTGAAGCAGTTAGTCTGTTTGATCGACCTTGATCTTAGGTGGGGTGAACCCTAAGGTTCGTTGAGTGATTATCTATCTGTTCTATTCTAATTCAAATTTTAATTTTTTATTTTACATTCCCCAATAATTATGTTATTATATCTTTCATCTCTATTAAGGTCGACCTCCTTGGCATGAGAGTTATTATAACATAGCCAAGATTAATTGGTAGTAGCAATGAACTTATCCTTAGATGTAATTCATATGAATCATAACATATAGAGTATATGTTTAATGATGATTCAAGGTTGAAGCATTAGGAATATATCAAGGAAGTCTACTTGTTGTACAATCCATCTATTAAAGACCTCAAATATTTTATAAAGTTCCAAATTTATCCCATGCGGGTGCCTAATCAATGTGTCCTTGAAGGGGGACATAATCCATATTGATCCCAATCGGTCCCAAGGGTTATATTAGTAAGTATAAATGGAAATCAATCAACATGAAACATTTATAACTAGGGGTGTCTATAGTTTGGTTCAGATCAGTTCTAGGGGAATTTTGTACTCGACGCAATAAAATGTGGTAATATAGAGTTGGATCAAGTCACATACATTTTTCTACAATGATCCATCCTGACCCAACCCATGGAGGTTAAGGCCGGGTAAAAAATGATATAAAATGTCATATAACATAATCTATTGATTATATAAAGAACATATAAAATATAAACAAAGACATTAAAAAATTGTAAAACTATTGATTATTCAATAACATAAACTATTGATAAAATAATATCAAAATAAACTATAAAGTTATTTACTAAATTAAATCCAAAAAAGTTTAGATCATTAGAAGAAGCACCCAAGATGCCATGTACTTTATATATATATATAATATTTTATAACAAAAAATTAATATTTATAAATAAAAATAACATAAATACAACTTAAATAAAATGGAGATAAATTTTATAAAAACATTTTATAACATGTATAAGACATTATATATATTTAATTTTATTTTATATAACATTATATTTCTATAAATAAAATGATATATAACATGAATAAAACATTATATAACTTGAATATAATAATATATATGGTAATATAACACAAATATAATGTAATATAATTTGAGTATAATGTAATTGAAATAGAAATATAATTTTAAAAAAATTTTATATTTTTGTTATAATTGTGTTATATAAAATTATTTTTTAATGTTAATAATTTTTAATTCTCACTAGTTGATATGTATTAATTATTATAAATTATTAATAATCATAGTCGATTATTAGAAATTGCAACAATTAATTTTCAATTATAAGATATTTTTATTAAATAATTTTCAATCAATATTAATTTTTAGTTAACATTTATTATGCATATATATATATATATATGGTTTGGTGGGTTGGGTTGGGTTGGTTTAGAATTTTTCCTACCCATGGGTCGATTCGACCCAAACTAAACCAAACTTATCTTATCTCGCATGTAACACAACCAATCCTATCCAGGTTGTATAGGGTTGATTGGATCGTGATGGGTTTGTATAACCCTATCTAAAACCCCACATTGACATCAATATGGCCTTTTAAAGGGAAAATTGGTATGGATTTGAGGGAAAAATAATGAAATTGTTTGAGCTGATTAAGTGGGAAAACCAATTTCTATCTTTCGGATATGACTACACAGGGAACACTTCATCAATTGGTATTACAATAACATCAGTGGCATGATAAATAAATCAAATGTGAAAAAATTGGAAGGGGAATCTTTTAAAATAATTGAAAATGAATTATATATTTAGAAACCCATTTTATTTTCATTCCTTCAATATTTAGGTCATGAAAAAATTTCAAGGATGGAAGGGTGATAGTGATTGAGGGGTAGCAGCAGGACAACCTGAAAGGGTCATTCTGGGATGGGGAATGGTCTCATTGTGGGGAGGAAAACAGATTGTGGATTTTGTGGATGTGAAGGAAGTTATAGTAGTTAATAAATATAAAACTTTTTATGGGCCCCATAAGAATGTCCTAGGTAATATGTTGTAGTCCCCTTATAGAAATTAAATCATGCGGGTGGTGTTCTGTAGGTAGAAGGAATTAGTATTCTATTGGAGTGATCTACAACATTTTTTGGGAGAGTAATCCTTATGGGTTTCTGCTTTAATCTATTCTATTTTTATTTCTTCCACTTTTACTATAATTACTGTTCAGTTTGATAGAATATGTGTACTTTGGTCAAGGATTTTTTGAAGTGGAAACATAGATTGGGTTGTAGAGTAGTCTTCTTAAGTGAATTATTTTAGGTATTCTATTAATATTTATTTCCCTCTAACTATAATTTTGGTTCATTATACCTATAATACAAGTAGTTTGAAAAAAATAATCTAACAGTATCTATCATTCTAAAAATTTTCATCACTTTTTTCATCGAAACTTTTTTTCATTTTTTTTCTAAATGAAGAGGATTCAATAAAGCACAATGAAACAAAATTAGGAATCTTCATAGGGAACCAAGATATTCTTTACCCACACTCATATATAATACACACATATAATAGTATAATGATAAAAAAATAATCCTCTTTAAAACCCAAGTGATATCATGAAAATAATATTAAAGAAAATGGGAATGAGAAAGACAATGTCCTATAATGTTCCCTCAAATCATTGAATTATATAGTTTTTATTGGTTTCACAAAAGTATAGATAATGGATAGGTATCTAGGTTAAATGGGCTCAAATAAAATCAATCAATGGACTTAATCATTATAATATATCTTAAAATCTTATTGATTTAATAATAATTACATTAAAGTTGTACTAGTAGTTCATATCCCGAATTATTTTATTAAACATGGTATGAGAATGAAAACTATAAAATAAGTATATAAATATCTCAAGAAAGGGAATCATAAAATTAGTCAACTAGGTTATGGAATGAACATCAAAAATATGTCTTCTCAATTAATGAAACTGTGAATCAATATAATTAATCAAAAAACCTATTAGTATTCAATTTTTACTAGATAGAAATTATATTATCAAGGTGACTAAAAATTTCCATCTATATCACTAAATTTTTTACAAATATAATATAAATTTTGTAACATTATAAAATGCATCGACTATGTGTTGATTTTAATTAAATTAATGTGTATAGGAAAAGACTTATGACCATCTTCTTATTCTATTTAAAAACATTGGATTTGGAAATTGTAGAGTAAAAATAGTTCACCCCAACCATGGAGTTAATTTTATGTTTTATTATTTCTTTTCAATGTATTTCTTTATGGATTTAGAAAATTCATAAAAAAAATATGATATTTAATGTTTGAATCTAATTCCATCTTAAACCGATAAAATATTAAACCATGAGAAGAGTTCCACAAATAAATTAATTTCTTAAAACATAGTCTTATGATATAATTAAAACTATAGAAACCACATATGATCTATTTAATTTTTTTATGTTAAAAATATCGTTTTACTATCAGATAATTTGAAAAGGAAATAAAGTTAATTTACCTGGTTTTGAAGCTGATTTTAAATTATTCTCGTATGTACAATATGGTATCCTTATCTTACTATCTTATTGACACTATGATTTTAGGGATTCATTATTTTGGATTGACTTAATGAAAGAATAGAGAATTCAAAATCTTACCATATTTTGTTGCATGATACACCCACCCCCTCTTCCATCATTCCATGGTCTTTGAATATTTTGTTGAATCAATTAATTCTAGAACTCATCTCTACTATTTATGTTTTGTAGGTTCCCAACCTAATAGGAGGTCACTCAAAAAAAATAGGGAGATAATGAAGATTATTGAACACATTAAAATTCAATTATACTTGTACTAGGAATTGTATAATAATTAAATTATAAATAATATGAATTGTGGAAAGGAAGGGAGAAGTTATAGAGATATACTATTTATCTTAGATCTAGGGGAAATCCTATCATGGATGTCCTCTAGCTGCATCATGTATAGCTTCTTGAAATTATTCCTATCCTTTTCTATAAATTAAACACTAATATAAATCACTTCATTTCATAACCATATTTATCTTGAAATAAAAAACTAATAAAAGTGTAAAATAAAATGCTTCCACGTGACTTATTAATTTTCTACCTTCCCAAAAATAAAAACCATTACAACCCATGATATCGATTGTAGAATACTCCACTAATACATCCCTACCATCCCATGTTCTAAGAATCCTAATATTTCTACACATATGATAAATCTCATGGTCCTATAGCTGAATATCCAAAAGCATGACTCAGTTGCACAATCCCTAGGATGAATGCACATAGTTTCACTATTGGTGGTGGCCTATGTAATGAAACAACATTTCCTTGACTCATTATAGTGACCAAAAAAGAAATTTTATAATTGATATAATTGTGAAATCCTTCTTTCCCCCGTGATATGACTAGAAATTTAGTTTCTAGAACCGTATCCCCTATATTATAATCAATCCCAACCACTCTAACCATAGACTATGGAAACTATAAATAATATATTTTTTAGTATAGATAAATATGATAGTATTCCTCATTCATAACCCTTCATTGTATCACTAGGTTTCATAAAAAACACCTATATAGCCACATAATCCTACTCCTTTCTACAATAATAAAATATACCCACTCTCAAAAAACAACTTTTGTAATTGTTATAACATGAAAAAACCATATTTGGCCACCAAATTAATATTCATCCACATATACTCCATGTTGTTCACGGTATCTAGTTAAACTACAATGACTAGTATAGAAAGGTGAATATTAAATAAAAAAGGATAATGAAATTTTATATCCACTATAGGAATCTCTAAGTATGATAAATATTCCCATTTTATGGGATTCAATATCAATGTGAACCCAATATATACTTTGGGTTCCCTAATCCACACAATCTTGAATAACTCTCTTGATATTAATTGTGAATTAGTACTCAACCAGTGCGTTTTCATGGTTTGATCATTTTAATTACAAATTCACAAACACTCACACATAGTTTTCAATTTTTAAAACCATTAGGAAAAAGAAATATATAAATAGAATGAAATGTAAGGGTTAATTATAATTAATATTTATTGTTTGTTGTGAATCTGACATGTAGGTGGAATATATATAAGGAGACACATGTGCTTAAAGTCAGTATTTATAATATATATATATATATATATATATCAATAACATACATAGAATATACAAATATTTCTATCATACGGTATAATTATTTAGAAATAGAAGGTCATATTTAGAAGATAATGTCATGGAAAGAATGATCCTATGTGGGAGATGATGGAACAAGATGGAGCGTGGAAATATAAATTCTCCTAATGTTTCATGTTTAAAAATTTAAGTAGAATAAACATTATAATCATTCAGTTTCCCTGGGAAACAGATTTATTTTGTAAGGATAGATAAACTATTATGTAATTAAAGTGACAGATCGATGTAAGATGAAGTATGTAGGATATGATTAAAAAATTTGTAAATGGATGAAGATAATGTATTATGGTTTCATAAAATATATTGTGGTCATCATGGGTAGAGTGGGATAAAATGAAACTAAATAAAGAATTAATAGGACAGAAATGTATATATAAATTAAATATGATATGCGAGAAAATAAAAGAAACAATTTTATTTAAAAAAATATACCATTAAAGTGAAATGTTTATATAGATGGAAAATCATTATTAATTGATCACTTCAAAAAATGATATCACTTCCCATAAGTATATCAGAAATAATAAATTTTAATATTAATCTACTATAAATTAAAATCCCAAAATTTTGATTTGATTCTTTAAATGAAGTTATAATGTTTTAGGAACACTAAAAGAAATAATGAAAATTCATACATTATTTTATATTATCAGTAGAATTTAAAATTGATAATAATATGAATTTCAAGGACAAAAAAATACATAGGATTATTGAAAATAAATCCAAATTGGGTTTCACTATTTACCAATCACCTCGGGACTCAACCTCTTTTGTTGAGCCCTATAACAGTGTGATACTGACCCACTCCCTCCTTCAGAACACAGATAATGATATTCTCTTAGAAAATGAAGCACTTGGGGTGGAGTTAAATTAATGACAACACCATGTTGAATGGGCCTTGGGTGTGTAGGGGTCTTCACAAGAGGCGGGCTCATGGTGGCCGCATGTGATCCCGTAATAAGGCTTCAGCCTAGTTTCTAGAAAGGGGTTTAGGTATATTTTGTGGGCCAATTGGTTGTACATTAATAGGGGTCCTTAGATCTAATTTTTTCTACATCACTTATTGGTCACTTTTGTGTTTAGGGGTAATTTTTGTGCCTAATGATTTTTTTTATTTCTATGCTTTTATATTTTCCTTAATAAATTTTAGGGTGGAGATCGCTCGGCTCCTAAACCTTTCTGATGAGAATAAAAAAATTCATAATTGTAAATAATGATTCATTATCCATGTTTCATAATTCATAATTCCTAGTTCTCATAATGCTAAAATAGATGCATAATGAAAAATGAAAAACTGAATGGATATTAAATAATATCGAGGCCAAATTATAATCATATTTCATAATGAAAAAATTGAATGTGTAGTATGGAAAACTTGACAAGTAACTGATGATAATTTATTTTTCATATATGTTCACAGGTATTCTAATATAGATGACCAAAATAGGCTTCATGATTAAAAAAACCGAATACATTATCCATTATTCTAAACAGGACAATTGTGTAAGACGACTCATACGCTAATGAATTACCTACAATAAAGAAAATAATTTAAAAATCATAAATAAAAACATTAATATCATGGTGAGTTATAATTTTTAAACCTGAAAAACCTAGAAACAAAAATGAAACATGGTTTAATTCAGTCAAATTGATCGAAAAAAGTTAATAACAAAGATAAAAAACAACTTTTATATATTTACCTGAAATAAGGAGTCACAGTTAAAGAAAATAGATAACATGAACTGATAATTGAGAAATAAGAAATGAAAACAGTAGAATCAGAATAGTAGTTAAATAATCAGGCGAGAGGGGGTTTTAGAAATCAAAATACAATTTTTTTTAATAAAATGAAAAAAAATACCTCAGATCATAAGTTCATAAGTAAGATGAATTGGAAAAAGGTTTTGTAAGAGAATTTAGGGTTTTTGAAATCAGGGGATGCATGAATAATATTTTGAGTTTTCAACAATACGTAGAAAAATCTATTGGAATCGATGTGATAAATATTTGATTTTTTAGTTTCATATCTTTAAAAAAATCATACATATGGTTGTCAAATCAATTGATCTAAATCAGTGGATGTTAAAAACAAATAAAAAATTAACTTCTACTTATAGTTTTTACTATATAATGATGAAATGAAGGATATTCATACCTTCATAATCCAAAAACACATGGATGTGACCATTTGATATTATTTTTTTTCATGGTGTTATCTGTGTGGTTGAAAGACAAACATGTGACGTTGAAAAATAATTGAAGGCATTGATGATCCATCCTAATGAGACATTATATTTAGTTATAAGTGCAATTGTTATCAAATGAAATAATTTTGTGAAGAAATATGAAACGAATAGTATAGGAGTTAATAAGAAATGGTTAGAATATCCTTTTGAAATTACAGGTCCACATTTCCCTTGGAAGAAACATCCATGTTGATCCTGATCAAACATACCTAGGGAGGTTGTCAAGCATAAAAGATGAAGCCATTATAAATCATGAACTAACCTTGAATGTCTGATCGATCATAAATAATGAGATCCCAGATTGATTTCCACCTTGATATCAGCAAAAATACTTACCCAAGAATGAATAGAATACATAATTTCTTGATTTAATAGCATACATAATATATGCATACAATAACTGTTTGGAGATGATATCCTTTAAAGGAGTTGTTGGGTAGTTATATAGAACTCCACATTCTGTTTCTATTTTTTTGTGCTTATTTTCGGATTTGTTTCTCTCAATTTACGTTTTTAACTTCAAAAGTATTATTTTCTACCACATGTATACTCAATTATTTAACATTGATTTGTTCAAAGTTTTTAACTTTCAAACAGCTTACTTTTCAAGTGAGGGAAAAATTGTAAGATGAATTTACGACTTCAATTCAACACTCCTCTTGAAGATTCCATACTTTTATTATCTAGGATAACACAATGATCGGTAAGAAAGTAATATATTCTATGAATGAATTATTAAAGTTCCATAAACATTATCCGAAAAAAAAGGTTCAAAAAGATATAAAGGTTAATCCTCACCCTAGTGAAGATATTATGAAACAATATTTCTAATCAGTGAAAGTTTTATATTATCACAAATCAATATCAAAAGTCATACTATAAATTTATTGATTACAATACATGAATAAAAAAATATTGACCGCAATATGATACATCACATCATCCAGTAACTCCCAAGATCACATGGTTCTTAATATCTTCATTAACATCTAATCTAAAATTGTTTAATGAAATGTTCATTATAATATAAAAATATGGAGAAAAAATGGATACATGTTGAAGAATTTTTATTTGGAAGGGATGATTAAACTTGTAATTTGATCCAAACCAAAAATATTCAATATGAATACTATATAAATAGCCTGATATTACCCACCATTGCATCATCCATGAAAAATTACTTTACAGCCTAGTTGTGGACATTCATGTGGCTTCCATCCTATTTCGCATTATCAATGACATCAAGAATCTGAAAATTTTCTTCAATCTCATCATCTTCCATAGCACCTGCGTCTCGGCATGGATGATGCCCATAATTTTTAATTTCATTATCATTCAAGTTCCCACTATTGGAAAAATTCAAAAACTCTTCTTAGACTGAAGTCTCCCCAGATGGAAGAGAAATGCATGCATGATAAATCATTCATTGTCTATAAAACACTGGTATAACATGGAAATTATCAATATATTATAATTCATGTGTATTTCATAGTTGATGAAATTAGATATCAAGATGCAACATAAAATTTACGAGATGAAGTGAAAAATGATGTAATTAATTTCATTTTCAGTAAATTTCCTTGTAAATATACATCTAAAATATAAACCTAAAAATTCATCAAAATACACCAAGGAAAAAGTTTAAAATATACAATGAATAGATATAAATAATTATTAATTAAGTCTTTTTACAGTAATAAATACATAACATAATGATGTTTTTTCATATCAAACTAAAATGGGAATGAAATAAATCAAACCTTATAAACCATGGAAGATATTGTAATTGGAGAAGAATCCTATTTATCATCCATAACTGTGTGATGGGAGGTCGATGGTGTCTCTAAGATTATATCTGAATGAGATTCCAATAAAAACTTCTCAAATACACCTCTTTCCAATAGTCTCATGGATGGTCTATTCATTGGAGTCTATAACACATGAGATTGGAAACAATCAGAATTGATATGGCCATAGAGAAAATAGTGTTTTTATGGATCCAAAATCAATGAAAACCTACCCAACATGATAAATTGGATGTTGATGCGAGGAGACAAGAACGATTGAGCAGTGAAGGAGGAAACCTTGATTTGATAATGGGGGAGGACTGAAGTGGATTGGAGGTAGACGAAACCCTTGTTGAAGGTGGAGGTGGAGTAGGAGGTTGCGACAATGTATGAGGCGGATGCAAAGGTGGAGGTAAATGCCAATGCATAGGAGGATTCGAAGGGGCAGGAAGAGGCCGATGCGTAGGTGGAGGAGGCAAAGGCTGATACGAAGGAGGAGGCGGAGGCGGAGGAAATTGCACAGGAGGAGGAGATAGAGGTGGATATGGAGATTGAGGTGGAGAGGGGAGCCTGGGTGGATGGAAATCCGATGGCAAGGAAAATTTAGAGAAGGGAGGACTCGACGAGATGGGAAATGGGAGTTGAGGGAGGGATATAGAGAAACAAGAAAACATGGCGAGGTATCCGTGGTAGAAAAATAGATAAGGTGCTGAAAAATGGAGTATAAAATACATGATATAGTATATATAATGGATATTGAGATCATTGGCATTAGGAATCATTTATAACATGTACACCTGATGTCGCGTAAGCCTCATTGTGCATTTTGGTGATCTCTTTATGAATTTTGGGATCTTGAGTAAAAAAATACAGGTATTCCATGTCGTCCACACATCGAATAAAACCGATGAAACTACACTAAGAACCAGATTGAATACTAGTCCTCTCAAACCATACCTATCTATATTGTGCATGAGATCTTCCAAATTAATTTTTTTACAAATCATGATGTTAAACTTGCTATCAAAATATTTTTATAGCCTCTGAACAAAACTATATTCCATAAAATGATGTAGTATATTATCTTCAACCTTAGAGAATAAGTAGCTTGCTGATCCAAGCTACTGTCCTTCCCACTTCAAATGGTCATTGGTTGACAACCTATTTTTCTAAATTTTCCCTAGAAGAAAAAATATTTAAGGTTTTATAAAAGGTACCTTAAATTTCATCAGCCCCAATGGTGGTAAGGTTGAGAAAGTGCAATGCATCTTGTAGTATTATTTTGAACTAAATTGACCCATTCTATTATGCTTCCATATATGTTTATTTTAGTCAAAGAAAGAATAACTTTTTATTTATATGACCACCAAAAGAGGCAGCATATAATCAGTATATTATTAGGTACCTACAACTCTACAATGGTCAACTGGATCCTATCTGATGAAACATCCATAGTTTCAGGTTGTCGTCTATCCAACAATGTTTTTTTCCAGCAATTGAGATTGGATTGTTGACCAACCATCCACTTTGAATTCTGCATGATATCATTATATGAGTGTTTTATCGAGGTCTATACAAAGGATGATAGATAATGAGGATACCCCTCAATTATCCTTATTTTGAACCTATTTGATAATAGATCATTAGAAGTATCATTAGAAGTCATGATATTCCATGTAAATTTGTTAAGGAGTCCATCATTAAAGATTCTGATATCTTTGATACCAAGGCATATCATTTCAATTGGATTGATAAAGTCTTTATAAGGAGCAGAAATGTTAGGATGTTGGTAGGGGTCTGATAAATGATATTGTTCAAGGTTCTTGGATCATCCATGACTTTAATGGTGTGGGTGCCCATATCTACATTGATTGAAATTTTTGTAAGGTCCCTAAATACAAAATAACCGGAGTTTTTACTCAAATACAGAACATAAAATAAAAAATTAATCAAAAAAATACCTTTTATTTATAAAAGGATGATAATTACTCATGAATAATTCCATTTATTTTCATCACCTAGAATAAAAACATTTTCTTTTTCTACCACTATAGCTCCATCCTGGCCTAACACTAAGAGGAAGTAGCCATCAAAGCAGTTTGATGACACATAAATAAGGGGAATCCATTCCACCTAAAAAAAATGTTGGAAATGCATAAAAGATCATATGATAAATTACTACATTGAAATTTATAGTTTTCTTTAATGTAAACTCAAATAGATCCCCTACAGATCAACATGGCAATCAAAATGACAATTTATACACCAGTTGATCAATCCTAGCAGCATATACTAAAATATTTCATACATAAAGAAGATTGAGACTGGTGTTGTTGTTTATGCCTCTGTATTTAACACAACTCTGAATAACAAATCACTAATTTGTGCATAACATTTATTTTAGTTTATATATATTGTAGTGTAAACATATAGACTGTGAGTGTCTGAGTGCAGGTAAAGAATTCCAAAATGGTGAAAATGACATATATATTTTTAATTGGGGACATGGAAATTATCAGAACCCTTATAATTAATCAAGGTAACAAATTTGGTAGGTCTGAGCATCATGACCATATCGATGATGTTTTGGGCATCTTTATGGGGTACATACACACATGTTCAAATTTATCATTGTAATAAAACCCAATGAAATAATGATTTTTTCATCATAAGAATATGATAAAGGTGTGATAGCGGAGGTGTTATAGAGATATATAGGGTTTAAAAATAGGATGGAGGGGGCAATCGATGTAGGAAGATGGTTAATTATACAAAAATTTGTATTGTGAGATAGATTGAAGGGGAGGTAGCATGGTGGGTAGATGTAGGCAAGTAGGTGAGGAAAGTTATGTGGGAGGTGGAGATGGGGATAAATGGTCAGGGAATGTGGGGGGAATGGAAGGGGTTGCATACAAGGGATGATAATTGATGTATGGAAAAGAGGAAGGAGATGGTGACATGTGCACATGGAGGGAGGATGGGGTCACACATTTCTGAGGAGCGATGTGTCTTTATATAAATATATTGTAACATGCGTCACAAAAAATTATAACATCTGTACTAAAAAATCATAAAAAAAAATATAAAACATTGTAACATGTCTTATAAAATTTGGAGATTATAAAACCCATATAGATTAAACTGTAAAATAGAGAGAAACAGTACTAAAATGTAATGCTCTTAAAGATTCATGAAATCAAATGAATCAAATAGAAATTATATAATATAATAAAATTGATATATGAAACAAAAATCATTTTTTACAAGATAATTTGTAGATACATAAAATAGGACCTGATGGCCATGGTCATAAAAATAAAATATTATTGATGAGTAGAACTGATTGAAAATGATATGAAAAATGATTTAAGAGAGATAGAATACATTTTAGGTAAATAATGTGTAATAGATAACATTGAGTTTGAATTATGATATTGGTAAAAGTTTAAAGGTAGATATTTTCAAAGACGAATAAGTACTATGCTTGTGCTGGATTTGAAATATTAATATAAAGACTATGTAGTGTGCATATACATAGTATAAAAAAGAGTATTAACCCAAATATACTCAATGAATTAAGAATATACATATACTAATGGGTATTTAAAATGAAAAATGAAATGTAGATATAAGGGAAGAAGAGAATGGAAGGAACCTATAACTGACATAGTATTATGTTTTAGATATTTTTGGAAGGAAGAATAAATTTGAAAATTTTCACAATAGATAGGGTACCCAACAATCATTAATGCTAGTTAAATTTTGAATTTGATTCTCATGTAAGGTGGGGAATTTTTTTAAAAATAAAAAAATTAAATTCAATAAAGATGACCTCCACACGATGTCGTTGTAAATATGCAGCAACTATGTCTATTGAATACTTGGTGTATATAAAGAACTGGAAATTGATAATTCGTACTTGGACCTTGAGAGTATCACAATATTCAATTTTGATTTCACAAATTGGATCCTAAAATTTTAAAAATGGAACAAAGAAGCAAACAATTTTAAGAGAGTCTAAAATCATTTAGTAATTCATATTATAGTTTTCATATATAATAAAAACAAGAAAATGTTACAAGAAACTACAAAAATACATATCACATGCAATTGATAATTTTAAGAAACCAAAAACTTTTTTTAAGAAGAAATACATATCACATTCAACAAGAGAAGCAGTAGATGAAATTGAATCGTAATTAAAATGTTTAAATGTCAGAATATGTTTGTATAAATATTTTATAATAAACTTAGCATTCAGATGTTTTTCGTAGAAAATAAAACTTATTGGAATTAATAAGGTTTTAATAGCATGACTTCAAGATGCAACTGTATAGTCCTGGTGGAAAGGGTGGTCGGAAATTGATATTAGTAAACAGACTATTCCTTTTGTATGAAATATAAGACACTGACGGATAATCAAACCCAATGAAAATTAGAAGAAAAAATAAAATAAAAAAATACAAGATGAAATAAGTCAAAACAAATAAACTCTATGGAAGAAAAATCTAAAACTTATAATGGAAAGAAATTGAACATAAAAAATTAATGTGGCATTATTGATGTGTGAAATTATTTATAAGATAAACATGAATGGTGATAAAGCAGTCATTGGAAACGAATAAAATAAAAAATAATATAAATCATAAATTAAAACAATGCTCAATGACACTATTCTATATATGATGACGAATCATACACATTTTTCCTTTTCATTTGATGAATTGATTGCACTAAAGCCTCCATATCCTTATTTTCTCATTGTATATCTCCTCACATTTGATGGTTTCACTATTCTTCACATATAATGATTGGCTAGTGTAAAAATTATTCCTTCAAAATATGAAATGTGTATTTTAAAAGTATTGATGCCAAAAACATTCAAATATAAAAAAATCAGAATCACTTGTCTCTAATATGAATTGATTAATCCCCTTACAATTAAATATTGATTCAACAGTCTCATGGATGATCAATTATTTAGAGTCCGTAACACATGAGATTGGAAACATTCAGAATTGAAATGGTCATGGTGAAAATAGGGTGTTTATGGATCCAAAATCAATGAAAACCTACCCAAAATGAAAAATTGGATGTTGATGCGTGGAGACATGACCAATTGAGAAGTGAACGAGGAATCCTTAATTTGATAATGGGGGAGGACTAAAGAGGAATGGAGGTAGAAGAAATCCCTGTTGAAGTTGGTGGCGGAGTCTGAGGTCGCATGAATGTCCGAGACAGATTCGAAGGTGGATGCATAGGCCGATTTGTAGGAGGCGTCAGAGGGGAAGGCAGAGGACAATTCATAAGAGGAGGTGGTGGAGGTCATTTCGAAGGAGGAGGCGGAGGAGAAGGTCAATGCATATGAGGCGGAGACAGTGGTTGATAGGGAGATGGAGGCAGATAGGGGAGCCTAGGAGGACGGGGAGCTGGAGGTGTGGCGATGTTGGAGATGAGAGGATTGGTGTAGATGAGAAATAGGATGGGAGGGAGGGGAATAGAGAAACTGGAAAATGCGATGAGGTAGCCATGGTAGAGAAATAGAGTAGGTGATGACACCTGGAGGATAAATTACATGATATAGTATAGATAATGGATATTGATATCATTAACATTATGGCACATTTCAAACCTTTACACTTGCTGTTACATAAGCCTCCTTATGCATTTTGGTGATCCCCTCATGAATGTTGGGTTTTTGATTATCAAAAATGCAGGTATTCCATGTTATCCACACATCGCAAAAAACCTATGTTACTACACTAAGAACCAGATTAAATACTTCTCCACTCAAACCATACCTATCTATACTGTCCATGAGATCTTCCAAATTAATGTTTACATACCATGATGGTGAACATGCTATAAAATTATTTTTATAGCCTCTGAACAAAACTACATTCCATTAAAAGATATTGTATGTTATCTTCATCCTTAGAGAATAAGTAGCATATAGATCCAAGCTATTGTCCTGCCCTCTTCAAATGGTCATTGGTTGATAACCTATTTCCCCAAATTTTTTATAGTAGAAAAAATCATAAAGATTTTATAAATGGTAACATAAATTTAATCAGTAACGATGGTGGTATGTTTGAGCTAGTCCAATTCATCTTATAGTAGTATTTTGAACATAAGTGACCCATTCTATTAGGCATCCATATAAGTGTATTTGATTCAAGGAAAGAATACCTTTTCATATCTATAAAACCCAAAAGAGGTAGCATATCATCTTTATATTATTAGGTTACAGCAACTCTTGAATGGTCAACTGGATCCTATCTGATGGAACATCCATAGTTTCATTTAGTGGTCTATCCCGCAATGTTTTTTTCCAGCAATTGAGATTGGATTGTTGACAGACCATCCACTTTGAATTCTGTATGATATCATTATTAGAGTGTTTTATCATGGTCCATACAGAGGATGCTAGATAATGAGGATACCCCTCAATTAGCCTCCTTTTGAACCTATATGATAATAGATCAATAGAAGTATCATTAGAAGTCAAGATATTCCAAGTTAATTTGTTAACGAGTCCATCCTTAAAGATTATGATATCTTTGATACTAAGGCCTCTCATCTCAATTTTCCTGATACAATATTTCTAAGAAACAAAAACGAAAGGATGTTGGCTGGGGTCTAATAATGGATTTTGTTAAAGTTACTTGGATCATCCATGACATTAATGGTGTGGGTTCCCATATCTACGTTGATGTAATTTGTTGTAAAGTCCATAAATAAAGAATAACCAAAGTTTTTACTCAAATACAGAACATAAAATCCAAAATTAATAAATAATATTTCTTAGATTTATAAAAGGATGATAATTCCTCAAGAATGATACCTTTTATATTCATCACCTAGAATAAAAACCTTTTATTTTGTCTCCACCATAGATCCAAGATATCCGAATACCAAGAGGAAGTAGCCATCAAAGCAATTTTATGACACATAAACATGGGGAATCCCTTCCACCTAAGAAAACTATGGGAGAGGCCTAAATGATCATCTGGTAAAATAATACATTTCATTTCTTGTTTTATTTAATGGAAAGAAACATATATCCCCTACATATTAACATGGTAATCCAAACGACAATTGAAATACAAATTGATCAATCCTAGTATCTTATACTAAAAATTTTCATACATAAAGATGATTGACACTGGTGTTGTTGTTTATGCCTCTGTATTTATCATAAATCTGAATACCAAATCACTAATTTGTGAATAACATGTATTGCAGTGTATATATATTGAAGTGTAAACATATAGACTGTGAGTGATTGAGTGGAGGTAAGGAATTACAAAATGGTGAAAATATCACATTCATTTCACTTAATTGTAGAAAAGGAAATTATAAAAACCCTTATCATTGATCAAGGTCTCATATTTGAAACATCTGGGCATGATGACCATATAGATGATGTATCAGGCATCTTGATGGGGTGACTACACACAGGTTCAAATTTATCATTGTAATAAAACCCTAAGAAATAATGAATTTGTATTTATAGGTAAATTATGGAGGTGTAATAGAGGATATGTTATAGAGATACATTAGGTTTGAAAAAATGATAGAGGTAGAAATCGATGGAGGAAGATGGTGAATTAAAAAAATGGTACTGGAAGACAGATTAGTGAGGATGTAGAATGGTGGGTAGATGTTGGCATGGAGGTATGGAAATGGAGGTGGGAGGTGGAGACGGGGAGAAATGGTTAGGGAATGTTGGGGTAATGGAAGGGGATGCATACAAAGGATGATAATTGAAGTATGGAATAGAGAAAGGAGATGGTGACAAGTGCACATGCAAGAGGATGGGGTGACACATTTCTAAGGAGGGATGTATATTTATATAACTATATAGTAAATTTTTTTATACTAAATTATAACATGCGTAATAAAAATTCATAAAAAATAAATTATAATACATTGTACATGTCTCATATAATTTCTTGATTATATCACACATACAGATTAATCTGAAAAATAGAGAAAAACACTACTAAAATTGAATGCACTTAATGATTCCTTAAAACAATTGAATAAAAAATAAATTATAGAATATAAAAAATTGATATATGAAAAAAATATTATTTTGTACAAGATAATTTGCAGATAAATAAAATAGGACCTCATGGCTATGGTTGGAAAAATAAAATATTATTGATTAGTAGAACTAATTGAAAATGATATGAAAAATAATTTAGGAGGGATATAATACATTTTATGTAAATAAAATGTAATAGATAACATTGATTTTGAGTTATTATATTGCTAAAAGTTTAAAGGTATATATTTTCAAAGACGAATAAGTACTATGCATATGCTGGATTTGAAATATTCGTATAAATACTATGTTGTGTGCATATACATAGTATGAGAAATAGAAATAACCTAAATATACTCTATGAATTAAGAATATACATATACTAATGGGTATTTAAAATGAAAAATGAAATGCAGATATATGGGAAATGAGAATGGAAGGAACCTATAACTGACCTATTATTAGGTTTTAGTTATTTGTGGAAGGAATAATAAATTTGAAAAGTTTAACAATAGATAGGGTACCCAACCGTCATTCATGCTAGATGAATTTTTAATTTGAGTCTCATGTAAGGTGGGATATTGTTTTAAAAATACAAAAAATTAAATTCAATAAATCCGATCTCCACATGATGTCGTTTTGCATGTACAACAACTATGCCTTTTGAATACTTGGAGTATTTAACGAACCACATATTGATAATTCAAACTTGGACCTTGAGAGTATCATAATCATCAATTTTTATGTCACTAAATGGCTCCTAAATTTCTAAAAATGGAACAAGGAAACAATAAAATGTAAGAGATAAGAAAATAATTTAGTAATTTATATTAGAATTATCATACATTATAAAAACAAAGAAATGTTACAAGAAACTAAAAAAATACATGTCACATGAAATTAGAAAATTTAAGTAACCATCAATTATTTTTCTAAGAAGAAATACATATCACATTCAACCAGAGAATAAGTAGATGAAATTAAATTTTAATTAAAATGTATAAATGTCACAAGATGTTTGTATAAAAACTTCATAATAAAATTAGCATTCTGATGTTTTTCGTTGAAAATAAAACTTATTGGAATTAAGAATGTTCTACCAGCATGACTCCAAGATACAACGGTATAGTCCTAGTGGCGAGGGTGGCATAAAATTGATATCATTAAACAATCTATTCATTTTTTATGAAATAGCAAACACTGATATATAATCAAACCCAATAAATAACAGAAGAAAAAAAAAAAGAAAACATACAAGATGAAATAAGTCAAAACAAATAAACTCTATGGAAGACAAATCTGAAAATTGTAATAAACAGAAATCGAACATAAAAAATTAACATGGAATTATTTATAAGTGAAATTATTTAGAATATAAACATGAATGGTGATAATGTAGTCATTGGAAATGAATAAAATAAAAAATAATATAAATCATAAATTAAAACAACACTCAATAATACTTTTCTATATATAATGATGAATCATACCCATTTTTATTTTTTACATTGATGAACTCATTATACTAATGCTTCTGTATCATTATTTTCTCATTCAACATCCCCACGTGTTTGATGGTTTCACTATTCTTCACATATATTGATCGGCTAGGGGAAAAAATATTCTTTCAAACATTTAAATATTTAGTCGAAATAAGAAATGTGTGTTTTAAAAGTATTGATGCACAAAAACATTAAAATAAAAAATAAAAAATCAGAATCACTTATCTTAAATATGAATTTATTCATCCCCTTATAATTAATTATTGATTCAAGAGTCTCATGGATGATCCATTATTTGGAGTCTATGACACATGAGATTGGAAACAATCAGAATTGAAATTCCCATGGTGAAAATAGGGTGTTTATGGATCCAAAATCAATGAAAACCTACCCAAAACGATAAATTTGATGTTGATGTGAGGAGACATGATCGATTGAATAGTAAAGGAGGATACCTTGATTTGATAATGGGGGAGGACTAAAGAGGATTGGAGGTAGAAAAAACCCTTGTTGATGGTGGAGGTGGAGTCAGAGGTCACAGAAATGTCTGGGAAGGATGCGAAGGCGAAGGGTGAGGCCGATGTGCAGGAGGAGTCAGAGGTGCAGGCAGAGGCCGATGCATAAGAGGAGGCAGAGGTCATTGCGAAGGAGCAGTCAGAGGTGGAGGTCAATTTACAGGAGTTATAGACATAGGTGGATAGGGATATAGAGGTGAAGAGGGGATCCTGGGAGTATGGGGAGCCGAAGGCATGTCAATTTCTGAGAGGGGAGGATTGGAGAAGATGGGAATCAGGAAGGGAGGGAGGGGGATAGAGAAACTAGAAAATGTGGTGAGCTAGCCATGGTAGAAAAACAGAAGAGGTGATGACACTTGTAAAAGAAATTACCTGATATAGTATAGATATTTGATATTGAGATCATTCACATTATCTAACATTTCAAACTTGTACACCTGTTGTCATGTAATCCTACTTGTGCATTTTGGTGATCCCCTCATGAATGTTGGGTTGTTGATTATAAAAAATACAGGTATTCCGTGTTGTCCACACATCAAAGAAAAATGATGCAACTACACTAAGAAGTAAGATTAAATACTTGTCCACTCAAACCATACCTATCTATATTATCCATGAGAGCTTCCAAATTAGTGTTTTTACTTATCTTGATGTTGAATATTATATCAAAATATTGTTATAGCCTCTAAAAAAAACTACATTCCATAAAAATATGTCGTATGTTATCTTCAGTTTTGGAGAATAAGTAGCATGCATATCCAAGCTATTTACCTTCCCTCTTCAAATGGTCATTAGTTGACAACATATTTTTCCAAATTCTCCATAACAGAAAAAATCTTGAAGGTTTTATAAAAGGTACCTAAAATTTCATCATCCACGATGGTGGTAAGGTTGAGCAAGTGCAATGCAACTTGTAGTTTTATTTTGAACTAAAGTGACCCATTCTATTAGGCTTCCATATAAGCGTATTCGATTCAAGGAATGCATACCTTTTTATTTCAATAAAAACCAAAAGAGGCAGCATATCATTAGTATATTATTAGGTACCAGCAACTCTAAAATTGCGAAATGGATCCAATCTTATGGAACATACATATTTTCACATAGTGGTCTATCTAGCAATAATTTTTTCCAGAAATTGAGATTGTATTGTTGACAGCCCATCCACTTTGAATTTTGTATGATATCATTATAACGGTGTTTTATCGAGGTCCATACAGAGGATGCTAGATAATGAGGACATGCCTAAATTATACACCTTTTAAACCTGTTTGATAATAGATTAGTAGATGTATCAGAAGAATTTCTGATATTCCATGTAAATTTGTTAAGGAGGCCATCATTAAAGATTATAATATCTTTGATACGAAGTCCTCTCATCTCAATGGGCTTCATATATTATTTCTATGCAAGAAAAATGAGAGGATGTTGGTAGGGGTCTGATAAATGATCTTGTTCAAGGTTCTTGGATCATCCATGACTTTAATTGTGTGGGTTCCCATATCTACATTGATGAAAATTTTTGTAAATTCCAGAAATATAAAAGAACCAGAGTTTTTACTCAAATACAGAACATAAAATCCAATATCAATCAAAAAGAATATATTAGATTTATAAAAGGATGATAATTCGTCAAAAATAATACATTTTATGTTCATCAGCTTGAATAAAAACCTTTTATTTTGTCTCCACAGTAGCTCCATGCTAGCCTAACACCAAGAGGAAGTAGCCATCAATGTTGTTTGATGACACATGAACATAGGGAATCCCTTCCACCTGAGAAAACTTTTTTAAGGGAATAAATTATCATCTGGTATATTAATACATTATCATTTCTAGTTTTATTTAATATATACTCACATAGATCCCCTACAGATCAACATGGAAATCGAAACAAAAATTCAAATACCAATTGATCAATCCTAGCAGCATATACTAAGAAATTGCATACATAAGGAAGATTGACACTGGTGTTATTTTTTTCATCTGTATTTAATATAAATTTGAATACCAAATCACTAATTTTGGCATAACATGTATTGTAGTGTATATATATTGTAGTGTAAACATATAGATTGTGAGTGTGCGAGTGCAGGTGATTAATTCCAAAAATGGTGAAAATGAAATATTCATTTTTGTAATTGGGGAAAAATAATTTATCAGAACACTTATCATTGATCAAGTTCACAAATTTTTGTAGGTCTGAGCATCATGACTATATCGATGATGTTTCAGGAATCTTGACGGGGTGAATACACATAGGTTCAAATTTATCAATGTAATAAAATCCTAAGAAATAATGATTGTGTATTCATAGGCAGATGATAGAGGTGTGATAGAGGAGGTGTTATAGAGATACAAAGGGTTTGAAAATAGGATGGAGGTGGAAATCGATGGAGGAATATGGTAAATTACAAAAAAATGGATTGGGAGACATATTGGTGAGGAGGTAGTATGGTTGGTAGATGTAGTCAGGGAGGTGAGGAAATGCAGGTGAGAGGTGGAGATGGGGAGAAATGGTCTGGGAATGTGGGGGGATGGAAGGGGTTGCATACAAGAGATGATAATTTATGTATGGAAACGAGGAAGGAGATAGTGACATGTGCATGTGGAGGGAGGATGGGGTGACACAATTCCAATGAGGTATGTATCTTTATATTACTATATTGTAACATGTGTCATACCAAATTATAACATGTGTAAAAAAATTCAGAAAATAAATAAATTATAATACATTGTAACATGACTCATATAATTTATTGATACTAACACTCATACAGATTAAACTGTAAAATAGAGACAAAACTACTAAAATGGAATGATCTTAAAGATTCATTAAATAAATAGAATCAAATAGAAATTATAGAATATTAAAAAATGATATATGAAACAAAACTAATTTTTTTACAAGATAATTCTTAGATACACAAAATATTACTTGATGGCCATGGTCGGAAAAATTAAATTTATTGATTAGTAGAAATGATTGAAAATGATTCGAAAAATGATTTAAGAGAGGTAGAATAAATTTTATATAAATAAAATGTAGTAAATAACATTGAGTTTGAATTATGATATTTGTAAAAGTTTAAAGCTAGATATTTTCAAAGATGAATAAGTACTATGCATGTGCTGGATTTGAAATATTCATATAAATACTATGAAATGTTCATATAAGTAGTATACAAAATAGGAATAACCCAAATATACACTATCAATTAGGAATATAAATATACTAATGGGTATTTAGAATGAAAAATGAGATATAGATATATGGGAAGAAGAGAATGGAAGGAACCTATAACTGACATATTATTATGTTTTAGATATTTGTGGAAGGAAGAATAAATTTAAAACGTTTCACAATAGATAGGGTACACAGTCGTCATTCATGAAAGACGAATTTTTAATTTGAGTCTCATGAAAGGTGGGACGTTGTTTTAAAAATATAAAAAATTAATTTCAATAAATTTGACCTCCACACGATGTCGTTTCGCATCTGCAGAACCTTTTTTTGTTGAATACATGGAGTTTTTAACAAACCACATATTGTTAATTCGAACATGGACCTTGAGAGTATCATAATATTCAATTTTGATGTCACTAATTGGATCTTAAATTTTTAAAAATGTAAAAAATATACAAAACGATTTAGGCGAGTAGAAAATCATTTAGTAATTTATATTTATGTTTTCATACATAATAAAAACAACGAAATGATACAAGAAACTAAAAAAATACACGTCACATGCAATTGGTAATTTTAAGAAACCAACAATTATGTTATCAAGAAGAAATACATATCAAATTCATCTATAGAAGAAATAGATGAAATTGAATTGTAATTAAAATGTATAAATGTTAGAAAATGTTGGTATAAGAATTTCATAATAAAATTAGCTTTCATATTTTTTTTGTATAAAATAAAACTTATTGGAATTGAGAAGGCTTACCATCATGACTCCAAGATGCAATAGTATAGTCCTGGTGGCGAGGGTGGCCTGAAATTGATATTAGTAAAAAAAACTATTCCTTTCGTATGAAATATAATACAATGATAGATAATCAAACCAAATGAAAATCAAAATAAAAACTCAATGAAAACATACAAGATGCAATAAGTCAAAACAAATATACTCTATGGAAGAAAAATCTCAAAAATTTCAGTGACAAGAAAAATAACATAAAATATTAACATGGCATTATTGTTGTGTGAAATTATATAGAAGATAAATATAACTGCTGATAAGAAGTCTTGGTAAATGAATAAAATAAAAAATAATATAAATAATAAATTAAAACAATTCTCAATGATACTTTTGTATAAAAGATGATGAATCATACACAGTTTTCTTTTTTCCTTTGATGAATTTATTGTACTAAAACCCCCATATCCTTATTTTTTCATTCAACATCTCCTCAAGATTGAAGGTTTCACTATTCTGCACATATAATGATCGGATGGTGGAATAATTATTCCGTCAAACATTCAATGATATAGTGAAAATATTAAATGTCTATTTTGAAAGTTTTGATGAAAAAAAGTTCAAATATAAAAAAAAATTACAATCACTTGTCTCTAATAAGAATTGATTCAAACCCCTTAAAATTAATTATTGATTCAATAGTCTCATGGATGATCCATTCTATGGAGTCTGTAACACATAAGATTGGAAACAATCAGAATTTAAATGGCCATGGTGAGAATAGGGTGTTTATGGATCCAAAATCAATGAAAACCTACCTAACACGATAAATTGAATGTTGATGCGAGGAGACATGACCGATTGAGCAGTGAAGGAGGCTACCTTGATTTGATAATTGGGGAGGACTGAAGAGGATTAGAGGTAGACGAAACCCTTGTTGAAGGTGGAGGTTGAGTCGGAGGTCACGGTAAAGTCTGAGGTAGATGTGATGGTGGATGCGGAGGTCGATGGGCATGAGGAGTCGGAGGGGTAGGTAGAGGCCGATGCACAGGAGGAGAAGGCAGAGGTCATTGTGAAAGAGGATGTGGAGGTGGAGGTCAATGCACAGGAGGCAGACAAAGAGGTGGATAGGGAGATGGAGGCGGAGAGGGGAGCCTGGGAGGATGGGGAGCCGGAAGCATGGTGAATTCTGAGTTGGTAGGATTGGAGGATATGGGAATCGGGAGGGGAGAGAGGGTAATAGAGAAACCGAAAAATGTGGCGAGGTAGCCTTGGTAGCGAAAAAGAGGAGGGGATGACACATGGAGGATAAATTGCAGAATATATTATAGATTCTGGATATTGATATCATTGATATTATGGAACATTTTAAACCTATACACCTGCTGCCGCATAAGCCTCGTTGTGCATTGTAGTGATACCCTCATGAATGTTGGGCTATTGATTATAAAAAATGCGGGTATTTAGTGATTTCCACTAATCAATTAAATTAAAAAGATTGGAATTAAAAACTAAATAAAAAAAATTTAAATAATAAAATTATTTATGCTTTATTTAAAAGAATGAATTTATTTGTATTAAAAATTATAAAAAAATTAATTTAAAACAACCTAAAAGTATTTAAAGTCACTTGCTTGAATTAATTAACCAATTAGTTAATCAAATAATTAAGTAAATAATTAATTAAATAATAAAGATGTTAATTGAATAAAATTGGTATGTCAAAATTAGATAAAATATTACAAAAGTTAAAAACCAGCTTGTGTTATTTATTTACAATTTAAAGAATAAATAATTAATAAATTAAATTAATAAATTAGTAAACTAACTGGAATGAAAAATTTGTAAATATAAAAGAATAAATAAATAAAATTCAAATTCACAGGACTAATTTAATTTAAGAATTATTTAAAAAGACAATAATGAATATTAAATACACATGATTTAATCTGAAATTGATTATTTTACATAGAAAAGTACAAAATCACATCAATTATCGATTATTTAATAAATAAAACATTTTGGTTTAAAGAAGTCAATAAAAATACAAAAATGATGTTGCAAATATTGTTAAAACACTTCCACATCATCCACACATCGAAGAAAACCAATGCAAATATACTAAGAAGCAGATTAAATACTTGTCCACTCAAACCATGCCAATCTATATTGTCCATGAGAGCTTCCAATTTAATGTTTTTATATATCCATATATTGAACAGGCTATCAACATATTGTTATAGCCTCTGAAAAAAACTATATTCCATAAAAAGATATTGTTTTTTATCTTCATCCTTGGAGAATAATTATCATGTTGATCCAAGATATTATACTACCCTATTCAAATTGTAATTGGTTGAAAACATGTTTTTCCAAATTTTCCATAGCAGAAAAAATATTAAAGATTTTATAAAAGTTACCTTAAATTTCATCATCCTTGATAGTGTTAAGGCTGAGCAAGTGAAATGCATCTTGTAGTAGTATTTTGAAATAAAGTGACCCATTCTATTAGGCTTCAAAATAAGTGTATTTGAGTAAAGGAAAGCATACATTTTTATTTCTATAACAACCAAAAGAGGCAGCATATAATCAGTATATCAATAGGTACCAACAACTCTACAATGTTCAACTAGATCCTATCTGATTGAACATCCATAGTTACAGGTAGTTCTCTGTTCAGTATTGTTTTCTTCCAGCAATTGAGATTGCAATATTGATAGACCATCCACTTTTAATTATGCATGATATCATTAAAATAGTGTTTAACCGAGGTCCATATAGAGGATACAAGATAATAAGGATACCACTCAATTTTCCTCCTATTGATCCTTTTTGATAATAGATCAATATAAGTATCATTAGAAGTCAAGATATTCTATGTCAATTTATTAATGAGTCCATCATTAAAGATTCATATATCTTTGATACCAAGGCCTCTCATATCAATTGTCTTGATACAATATTTCTAAGCAAAAAAAATGATAAGATTTTGGCAGGGGTCTAATAAAGGATCTTGGTCAATGTTCTTGGATCATCCATGACTTTAATGGTGTGGGTTCCCATATCTACATTGATGGAAATTGTTGAAAATCCCAGAAATATAAAAGAAACAGTGTTTTCACTCAAATAAAGAACATATAATCCAAAATTAATCAAAAAAATAGATTACATTTATAAAAGAATGATAATTCCTCAATAATAATACCTTTTATGTTCATAAATTGGAATAAAAACCTTTTCTTTTGTCGCCCCATAGCTCCAAGTTGGCCTAACACCAAGAGTAAGTATCCCTCAAAGCAGTTTGATGACACATAAATGCGGGGAATCCCTTCCACTAGAGAAAACTGTTGGAAAGGCACATATGATCATCTGGTAAATTAATACATTGAAAATTCTAGTTTTATTTAATGGAAACTCACATATATCCCCTAAATATCAATATTTCCATCAAAATAACAATTCAAATACAAATTGACCAATTCTAGCAGCATATAATAAAAAATTGAATACATAAAGAAGATTCACATTAGTGTTGTTGTTTATGCCTCTGTATTTAACATAAATATGAATACCAAATCACTAATTTGGACATAACATGTATTATAGTGTATATATATTGTAGTGTAAACATATATATTGTGAGTGTGTGAGTGCACGTAAGGAATTAAAAAATGGTCAACATGAAATATTCATTTTCAAAATTGGGGAAAAAATTATCAGTACCCTTATCATTGATCATGGTCTCAAATTTGGTAGATATGCGATTCATGACTATATCGATGATGTTTCAAGAATCTTGATGTTGTTAATACACAAAGGTTCAAATTTTTCATTTTAATAAAATGCAAAGAAATAATTAATTTGAATTCATGGGTATAAGATGGAGGTGTGATATAGGAGGTGTTATAGTGAGATATAGGGGTTGAAAATAGGATGGAGGTGGAAATCGATGGAGGAAGATGGAGAATTTTACAAAAATTGGGATTGGGAGACAGATTGGAGGGGAGGTAGCATGGTGGGTAGATATACGCAGGGAGGTGAGGAAACAGAGGTGGGAGGTGGAGATGGGGAGAAATGGTCAGGGAATGTTGGGGGAATAGAAGAGGTTTTATACAAGGTATGACAATTGATGTACGGAAAAGAGGAAGGAGATTGTGACATGTACACATGGAGGGAGGATGAGGTGACACATTTTGGAGGAGGGATGTATCTTTATATAACTATATTGTAACATGTGTCATACCAAATTATAACGTGTGTAAAAAAATTTCATAAAAAATAACTTATATAACATTATAACATGTCTCCTATAATTTCTATTTTATAACACCCATCTAGATTAAACTGTAAAATATATACAAACACTACTAAAATGGAATGGTATTAAAGATTCATTAAATCATAAAAATTAAAAAGAATGTATAGAATAAAAAAATGATATATGAAACAAAAAACAAGTTTTTACAAGATAACTTGTGGGTGCATAAAATAGGACTTGATGGCCATGGTCGGAAAAATAAAATATTATTGATGAGTATAACTGATTGAAAAAGATATGAAAAATCATTTAGAAGAGACAGAATACATTTTATCTGAATAAAATGTAATAGATAATGTCTATTTTGAATTATGATATTGGTAAAATTTTAAAGGTCGATATTTTCAAAGACGAATAAGTACTATGCGTGTGCTGGATTTGATATATTCATATAAAGACAATGCAGTGGTCTTATACATAGTATACAAAATAGGAATAACCCAAATATACTCTATGAATTGGGAATATACATATACTAATGGTTATTTAAAATGAAAAATTAAATGAAGATATATGGGAAGAAGCTAATGGATGGAACCTATAGCTGACATATTATTATGTTTTAGATATTCGTGGAAGGAACAATAAATTTGAAATGTTTCACAATAGATAGGGTACCAAACCTTCATTCACTCTAGATGATTTTTTAATTTTAGTCTTATGTATGGTAGGACATTGTTTTAAAATTATAAAAAATTAAATTCAATAATTATTACCACTAAACGATGTCGTTGTGAATCTGCAGGAACTATGTCTATTGAATACTTTTAGTATTTAACGAAACACATATTGATAATTCGAGCTTGGACCTTGAGAGTATCATAATATTCAATTTTGATGTCAGTAATTAGATCCCAAATTTATAAAAATGAAAAAAAACATAAAAATTTAAGAGGGAAGAAAATCATTTTGTAATTCATATTAAAGTTTTCATAAATAAATGTTACAAGAAACATAAAAAATACATGTCACGTTCAATTGGTAATTTTAAGTAACCAAAAATTATATTTTTAAGAAGAAATACATATCACATTCAACCAGAGAATTACTAAATGATATTTAATGGTAATTAAAATGTATAAATGTCACAATATGTTTGTATAAAAATTTCATAATAAAATTAGCATTTAGATGTTTTTTGTAGAAAATAAAACTTATTGGAATTAAAAAAGTTGAACCAGCATAACTCCAAGAAGCAAAAATATAGTCCTGGTGGCGAGGGTGGTCTGATAATGATATCAGTAAACAAAATATTCCTTTTGTATGAAATAATAGACACTAATAGATAATAAATCCCAAGGAAAATTAGAAGAAAAAGTCAAAGAAAACATACAATATGCAATAAGTCAAAGCAAATAAACTCCATGGAAGACAAATCTGAAAATTATAATGACAAGAAATATAACAAAAAAAATTAATGTGGCATTATTTATATGTCAAATTATTTAGAAGATAATCATAAATGGTGATAAATTTGTCATTGGCAATAAATAAAATAAAAAAATAATATAAATCACAAATTAAAACAATGACCAGTGATACTTTTCTATATATGATGATGAATAATTTATATTTTTCTTTTTTCCTTTGATGAATTGATTATACTAATGCCTCCATATACTTATTTTCTCATTCAACATCTCTTCATGTTTGATGTTTCCACTATTCTGCACATATAATGATCAGCTAGTGGAAAAATTATACCTTCAAACATTTAAATATATATTGAAAATATGAAATGTTTGTTTTAAAAGTATTGATGAAAAAAACATTCAAATATTAAAAAAATCATAAGAACCTTTCTCTAATAAGAATTTATTCATCCCCATACAATTAATTATTGATTCAACAGTCTAATGGATGATCCATTCTTTGTAGTCCAAAACACATGAGATTGGAAACAATCAGAACTGAAATGGCCACTCTGAGAACAGGGTGTTTATGGATCCAAAATCAATGAAAACCTACCCAAATAAATAAATGGGATGTTTTTATGAGGATACATTACCGATTGAGTAGTGAAAGAGGATACCATGATTTGATAATGGGGGAGGACTGAAGAGGATTGGAGGTAGACGAAACCCCTGTTGAAGGGGGAGGCGGAGTTAGAAGTCGTGGAAAAGTCTGAGGCGGACGAAAAGGAGGTGGTGGAGGTCGATGCGCAGGAGGAGTCGGAGGGGATGGAAGAGGCAGATGTGCAGGAGGAGGAGGTTTAGGTCATTGTGTAGGAGGAGGCGGAGGTGGAGGTCAATGCACTTGAGGCAGAGACAGAGGCGGATAGGGAGATGGTGGCAAAGAGGGGAGCCTGGGAGGACGGGGAGTATGAGGCGTGGCTAAGTCAAAGAGGGGGGGACGGGAGGAGATGGGAATTGGGAGGGAAGGGAGGAGAATATATAAGCTGAAACACATGGCGAGGTATCCATGGTAACAAAACAGTGGAGGTGATGACACATGGAGGGGAAATTACATGATATAGTATAGATAATGGATATTGAGATCATTGACATTATGAAACATTTCAAACCCGTACACCTGCTATCACGTAAGTCTCCTTGGGCATTGTGGTGATACCATCATGAATGTTGGGAAGTTGATTATCAAACATGTAGGTATTCCATGATGTCCACACATTTAAGAAAACTGATGCAACTACACTAAGTAGAAGATTAAATACTTTTCCACTCAAACCATACGTATCTATACTATCGATAAAAGCTTCAAAATCAATGTTTTTATATATACTGATGATGAAAAAGCTATCAACATATTGTTATAGCCTCTAAACAAAAGTACATTCTATAACAAAGATGTTGTATGTTATCTTCAGCCTTGGAGATTAAGTAGCTCGTTGATCCAAGATACTGTCCTTCCCTCTTCAAATGTTCATTGGTTGACAACCTGTTTTTCAAAATACTCCATAGAAGAAAAAATCTTGAAGTTTTTATAAAATTTACCTTAAATTTTAACATCCATGATGGTGGTAAGGTTGAGCAAGTGTAAAGCAACTTGTATTAATATTTTGAACTAATGCGACCCATTCTATTAGGATTCTATATAAGTGTGTTTGAGTCAAGAAAATCAAGCCTTTTTATTTCTATAACAACCTAAAGAGGCGGCATATCATCAATATATTATTAGGTAACAAAAACTCTACAATGGTCAACTAGATCCTATCCAATGAAAATTCCATAGTTTCATGTAGTGATCTGTCCAACATTATTTTATTCCAGCAATTGAGATTGGATTGTTGACAGACCATCCACATTGAATTATGCATGATATCAGTTTAAGAGTGTTTTATCAAGGTCCATACAGGATGCTAGATAATGAGGATACCCCTCAATTAGCCTCCTTTTGAACCTTTTGATAATAGATCAATATAAGTATCATTAGAAGTCAATATATTCAATGTAAATTTTTAAGGAGTCCATAATTAGAAATTCGTATATCTTTGATACCAAGGCCTCTCATCTCAATTGGATTGATATAGTCTTTCTAAGAATAAAAAAATGAAAAGTTGTTGGCATGGGTCAGATAAAGGATCTTGTTCAAGGTTCTTGGATCATCCCGGACATTAATGGTGTGGGTGCCCATATCTATATTGATGGAAATTGTTGTAAAGTCTAGAAATACAAAAGAACCATATTTTTTACTCATATACAGAACATAAAATCCAAAATTATTCAAAAACAATAGATTTGATTTATAGAAGGATGATAATTCTTCAAGAATAATAACTTTTATGTTCATCACATGGAATAAAAACCTTTTCTTTTGTCACCACTATAGCTCCATGTCGGACTAACTCCAAGAGGAACTATCCATAAAAGCAGTTTGATGACACATAAATGTGGGGAATCCCTTCCACCTGAGAAAAATATTGGATATGAATAAATGATCATCTGGTATATTAATACATTTAAATTTCTAGTTTTCTTAAATGGAAACTCACATATATCCCCTACTGATCAACATGGAAATCAAAACGACAATTTAAATACCAATTGATCAATCCTAGCTGCATATACAAATAAACCGCGTACATAAAGAAGATTGAAATCAATGTTGTTGTTTATGACTTGGTATTTAACATAAATCTGAATACCAAATCACTAATTTGTGCATAACATGTATTACAATGTATATATATTATAGTTTAAAGATATATAATGTGAGTTTGTAAGTGCAGGTAAGGAATTCCAAAAAGGTGAAAATGACATATTCATTTTTTTAATTAGGGAAAAAATTATTAGTACTCTTATCATTGATCAAGGTCGCAAATTTGGTAGGTCTGAGCATCATGACCATATTGATGATGTTTCGGGCCTCTTGATGGGGTGAATACAAATAGGTTAAAATTTATCATTATAATAAAACCCTATGAAATAATGAATTTGTATTTATAGGCAGATGATGGAGGTGTGATAGAGGAGGTTTATGGAGAGACATGGGGATTGAAAATAGGATGGAGGTGGTAATTGATGGATGAAGATTGTGAATTATACAAAAATTTGGATTGGGAGACAGATTGGCAGGGATGTAGCATGGTGGGTAGATATTGGTAGGGAGGTGAGGAAATGGAGGTGGGAGGTGGAGATGGGGATAAATGGTCGGGGAATGTTGGGGGAATGGAAGGGGTTGTATATAGGGGATGATAATTGATGTATGGAAAAGTGGAAAGGGGTGGTGACATGTGCCCATGGAGGGAGGATGGGTGACACATTTTCAGGGAGGGGTTTGTCTTTATATAAATATATTGTAACATGCGCCATAAAAAATTATAACATGTGTAATAAAAATTATAAAAAAAATAAATTATAAAACATTGTAACATGTCTCATACAATTTCTAGATTATAACACCCATAGAGATTAAATTGTAAAATAGAGACAAACACAAATAAAATTGAATGCTCTTAAAGATTTATTAAATCAAAAGAATCAAACAGAAATTATAGAATATAAAAAAATTATGAAACAAAAATAAATTTTTACCAGATAATTTTTCGATACATAAAATAGGACTCGATGGCTATGGTCGGAAAAATAAAATATTATTGACGAGTAGTACTAATTGAAAATGATACGAAAAATGATTTAGGAGAGCTAGAATAAATTTTATGTAAATAAAATGTAATAGGGAAAATTGAGTTTGAATTATGATATTGGTAAAAGTTTAAAGGTTGGTATTTTCGAAGGCAAATAAGTACTATACAAGTGCTTGATTTGAAGTATTCATTTAAAGACTATGCAGTGTGTATATACATAGTATACAGAATAGGAATAACCTAAATATACTCTATGAATTAGTAATATAAATATAATAATCAGTATTTAAAATTAAAAATGAAATGAAGATATATTGGAAGAAGATAATGGAAGGAACCTATACCTGACATGTTATTAAGTTTTAGATATTTGTGGAAGGAAGAATAAAATTGAAAACATTCACAATAGATAGGGTACCCAAACTTCATTCATGCTATATGAATTTTGAATTTGAGTCTCATGTAAGGTGGGACATTGTTTTAAAAATATAAAAAATTAAATTCAATAAAGCTGACCTCCACACGATGTCGTTATGCATATGCATCAACTATGTCTGTTGAATACATGGAGTATTTAAGGAACCACATAATGATAATTCGAACTTAGAACTTCAGAATATCATAATCATCAACTTTATTGTCACTAATTGGCTCTTAAATTTCTAAAAATTGAAAAAACAAACAAACAAATTTAAGAGAGAATAAAATCATTTATTAATTCATATTAAAGTTTTCATGCATAATAAAAACAATGAAATGATACAAGAAACTAAAAAAATACATGTGACATGAAATTGGTAATTTTAAGTAACCAACTATTATTTTTTAAGTAGAAATACATATCACATTCAAATAGTGAAGAAGTAGATGAAATTGAATGGTAATTAAAATGTTTAAATGTCAGAAGATGTTTTTAAAAAAAATTCTTATTAAATTTATCATTTAGATGTTTTTCGTAGAAAATAAAACTTATTGGAATTAAGAAGGTTGAACCAGCATGAATCCAGGATGCAAAGGTATAGTACTGGTGGCGAGGGTGGCCAGAAATTGAAATTAGTAAACAAAATATTCATTTTTTATGAAATATCAGACATTGGTAGGTAATAAAACACAATGAAAATCAGTAGAAACATTCAAAGAAAACATACAAGATGCAATATGTCAAAACAAATAATCTCAATGGAAGAAAAATCTAAAAATTATAATGACAAGAAATCGAACATAAAAAATTAACATGGAATTTTTTATATGTGAAATTACTTATAAGATAAACATAAATTATGATAAATTAGTAATTAGAAATGAATAAAATAAAAAAAATATAAATCATAAATTAAAACAATGATCAATGATACTTTTCTATATATGATAATGAATAATACACATTTTTATTTTTTTCCTTTGATTAATTGATAGTACTAAATCGTACGTATCCTTATTTTCTCATTCAACATCTCCTCATGTTTGATGATTTCACTATTCTATACATATATTGATCAGCTAGTGGAAAAAATATTCCTTCAAACATTCAATGATATACTGAAAATATGAAATCTATGTTTTTAAAGTATTGATGAAAAACAAACATTATAATATACAAAAAAAATCAGAAGCACTTGTCTCTAATAAATAAAGATTCATCCCCTTACAATTAATTATTGATTCAAAAATCTCATGGATGATCCATTCTTTGGAGTCCGTAACACATGAGATTTCAAACAATCCGAATTGAAATGGCCATGGTGAAAACAGGGTGTTTATGGATCCAAAATCAATGAAAACCTACCCAACATGATAAATGGGATGTTGATATGAGGATAAATGACCAATTGTGCAGTATAGGAGGATACCTTGATTTAATATTGGGGGAGTACTAAAGAGGATTGGAGGTAGATGAAACCCTTGTTAAAGGTGGAGGTTGAGTCTGAGGTCGCGACAATTAATGAGGCGGATGCGGAGGTGGAGGTGGAGCCCGATGCATAGGAGGAGTCAGAGGGGTAGGAAGAGGTCGATGTGTAGGAGGAGGAGGCAGAGGTCATTGCGAAGGATGAGTTGGAGGTGGTCAATGCATAAGAGGTAGAGACAAAGGTGGATGGGGAGACAGAGGTAGAGAGGGGAGCCTGGGACGACGGGGATCTGGAGGCATGGAGAAGTCGGAGAGGGGAGGACTGGAGAAGATGGGAATCAGGAGGGGATGGAGGGTAATATAGAAAATGAAAAACGGAGTGAGGTATCCACGGTAGAAAAACATAGGAGGTGATGACACATGGAGTAGAAATTACATGATATATTATAGACAACGGATGTTGAGATCATTGAAATTATGGCACATTTCACACTTGTACACCTATTGCCGCATAAGCCTCCTTGTGCATTGTGGTGATCCCCTCATGAATATTAGGCTGTTTATTAAAAAAATGTAGGTATTCTGTCATTTCCACACATCATAGAAAATTGATCCAACTACAGTAAGAATCAGATTAAATACTTATCTAATCAAACCATACCGATCTATACTCTCCCTGAATGCTTCCAAATTAATGTTTTTACATTTCCTGATGTTGAACAGGATGTCAAAATATTGTTATAGCCTCTTAACAAAATTACATTCCATAAAAAAGATTTTTTATGTTATCGTCATCCTTGGAGAATAAGTAGCATCGTAATCCAAGATATTGTCCTTCCCTCTTCAAATGGTCATTGGTTAACAACCTGTTTTTCCAAATTTTCCATAGAAGAAATTTTTTTAGGGATTTATAAAAGGTGCCTTAGATTTCTTCAGACACCATGGTGGTAAGATTGAGAAACTTCAATGCATCTTTTAGTAGTATTTTGAACTAAAGAGACCCATTCTATTAGGCTTCCATATAAGTGTATTTGAGTCAAGGAAGAAATACCTTTTTATTTCTATAACAACCAAAAGAGGCAGCATATCATCAGTATATTATTAGGTACCAACAACTATACAATGGTCAACTGGATCCTATCAGATAGAACATCCATAGTTTCTTATAGTGGTCTATCCATCAATGTTTTTTCCAGAATTTGAGATTAGATTATTGACAGACCATCCACTTTTAATTCTACATGATATCATTATAAGGGTGTTTTATTGAGGTCTATATAGAGGATTCTAGATAATGAGGATAACCCTCAATTATCCTTCTTTTGAACCTGTTGGATAATATATCAATAAAAGTATCATTAGAAGTCAAGATATTCTATGTGAATTTTATATGGAGTCCATAATTAATGATTCATATATCTTTGATACAAAGGCCTCTCATCTCAATAGGATTGATATTGTCTTTCTAAGCAACCAAAATGACAGGATGTTGGTAGGGGTCTAATAAAAAATCTTGTTCAAGGTTCGTGGATAATCCATGACTTTAATGGTGTGGGTGCCCATAACTAAATTGTTGTAAATTGTTTTAAAGTCCATAAATACAAAATAACTAGTGTTTTTACTCAAATACATAACATAATATCCAAAATTAATCAAAAAAAATAGCTTATATTTATAAAAGGATGATAATTCCTCATGAATAACAACTTTTATGTTCATCACCTAGAATAAAGACCTTTTCTTTTATCACCACCATAGATCCAAGATGGACTAACACAAAGAGGAAGTATCCATAAAAGCAGTTTGATTACACATAAACATGGAGAATCCCATCAACCTAAGAAAACTATTAGAGAGGCATAAATGATCAACTAGTAAATTAATACATTGACATTTCTAGTTTTCTTTAATGGACACTCACATAGATCCCCTACAGATCAAAATAACATTCAGTATGACAATTAAAATATCAATTGATAAATCCTTGAAGCATATAATAAAAAATTGCATACATAAAGAAGATTTACACTGGTGTTGTGGTTTAGGCCTCTGTATTTAACATAAATGTGAATACCAAATCACTAATTTGTGCATAACATGTATTGTAATGTATATATATTGTAGTATAAACATATATATTGTGAGTGTGTGAGTGAATATAAGTAATTCCAAAATAGTTAAAATGACATATTCATTTGTTTAATTGGGGAAAAGGAAATTATCAGAACCCATATCATTGATCATGGTCGCAAATTTGGTAGGACTAAGCATCATGACCATATCGATGATGTTTCAGGCATCTTAATGGGGTGAATACATAGAGGATAAAATTTATCATTGTAATAAAACCCTAAAAAATAATGAATTTTTATTTATAGGTAGATGATGGAGGTGTGATAGAGGAGGTGTTATAGAGGGACATAGGGTTTGAAAATAGGATGAAGGTGGAAATCGATGGAGGAAGATGGTGAATTATACAAAAAATGGGATTGGGAGACAGATTTGTGGGCAGGAGGAATGGTGGATAGATGTAGGCATGGAGGTTAGGAAATGGAGGTGGGAGGTGAAGATTGGGAGAGTTGGTCAGGGAATAGATGGGGGAATGGAAGGGGTTGCGTACAGTGGATGATAATTGATGTATGGAAAAGAGGAAGGAGATGGTGACATATGCACATGTATGGAGGATGGGGTGACACATTTCCAAGGAGGGATGTATCTTTATATAACTATATTGTAACATGTGTCATACCAAATTATAACATGAATAATAAAAATTATTAAAATAAATAAATTAAAAAACATTGTAACATGTCTCATAAAATTTCTATATTATAACACCCATACATATTAAACTGTAAAATATAGATAAACACTACTAGAATGAAATTCTCTTACATATTGACTAAATCAATAGAATCAAACATAAATTATAGAATATAAAAATGATATATGAATCAAAAATCATTTTTACAAGATAATTTGTAGAAACATAATATAGGACCTGATGGCCATGGTCGGAATAGTAAAATATTATTGATGATTAGAACTGATCAAAAGTCATATGAAAAATGATTTAGGAGAGAGAGAATGCATTTTATGTAAGTAGAAATTAATATATAACATTGAGTTTGAATTATGATATTGGTAAAAGTTTAAAGGTAGATATTTTCCAAGACGAATAAGTACTATGCATGTGCTAGATTTGAAATATTCATATAAAAATTATACAGTCTATATATACATAGTATTAAAAATAAGAATAACAAAAATATAATCTATAAATTATTAATGTACATATACTAATGGGTATTTCAAATGATAAATTAAATGAATATATAAGGGAAGAAGAGAATGGACATAACCTATAACTGGAATATTATTATGTTTTAGATATTTGAGGAAGGAAGAATAAATATGAAAAGTTTCACAATAGATAGGGTACCCAACCGTCATTCATGCTAAATGAATTTTGAATTTGAGTCACATGTATGGTGGGACATTGTTTTAAAAATATAGAAAATTAAATTCAATAAAGCTGACCTCCACATGATGTCATTGTGCATCTGCATTAACTATGTCTATTGAATACTTGGAGTATTTAATGAACTATATATTGATAATTCAAACTTGGACCTTGAAAGCATCATATTCTTCAATTTTTTATGTCATTAATTGGATCCTAAATTTCTAAAAATTGAACAAAGAAACAAAAAAATGTATGAGAGAAGAAAATCATTTAGTAATTCATCTTAAAGTTTTCATAATGAAGAAAAACAATTAAATGTTACAAAAAAACTAAAAAAAATACATGTCACATGCAATTGGTAATTTTAAGTAAACAAAAATTACCTTCTAAAGAAGAAATAAATATCACATTCAACCAGAGAAGCAGTAGATGAAATTGAATGGTAATTAAAATGTATAAATGTCACACGATTTTTGTATAAAAGTTTTAATAATTAAATTAGCATTTAGATGTTTTTCATAGAAAATAAAACTTATTGGAATTAAAAAGGTTGTACCAGCATGACTCCAAGATGCAACGGTATAGTCCTGGTGGTGAGGGTGGCCTAAAATTCAAATTAGTAAACAAACTATTCCTTTCTTATGAAATAGAAGACACTAATATATAATCAAAACCAATGAAAATCATAAGAAAAAATCAAACAAAACATACAAGATACAATAATTCAATATAAATAAACACTATGGAAGAAAATTCTGAAAATTATAATGATAAGAAATAGAACATAAAAAATTAACGTGGCTTTATTGATATGTGAAATTATTTATAAGATAAACATTAATGGTGATAAAGAATTCATTAGAAAGGAATAAAATAAAAAATAAAATGAATAATAAATTAAAACAATGCTCAATGATACTTTTCGATATATGATTATGAATCATACACATATTTATTTTTCCTTTTATGAATTTATTGTATTAAAGCCTCCGTATCCTTATTTTCTCATTCAGCATCTCCTCATGTTTGATGGTTTTACTATTCTACACATATAATGATCAGCTCGTGAAAAAATTATTCCTTCAAAAATTCAAAGATATGGTGAAAATATGAAATGTCTGTTTTAAAAGTATTGATACAAAAAAAAAATCAAATATGCAAACAAAAATAAGATGAACTTTTCTCTAATAAGAATTTATTCGTCCCCTTACAATTAATGAGTTTAAATATGATAGGAAAGAAAAATTATATGTGAGTTCAGAAATATATAATATATATATATATAAGATACCATCATCTCTAACCCTGGATCTATTTGTATGTTTTCATGTTTCCTTCCATACAAAAAAAACCATGTATAATGGCCCCCATAAGTAGCTGTAAAGTCATAGGAGTTTAGGGGCATGATTTTGCAATGAATAACCTACAATATATTCAACCATAATTAATTCAGTAAGCCTGTATGGAACTGTAACTACTCAGAATTTTCCATATGTATTCAGATCCTTTTATGATGTGTTAATTAACAAACAATTCTGTAATGAATTTTACAAATATGCATTTTGGTTTGGATGTATTAAAGTTTCCTTGAAAATCCAGTGATCTTCTGAAGATGCTTTGCAATTCCAGCCGTATTTCCATGATCCCTTCGAGAATGGATTTGATATACAATTCCTATTAATGATAGAGTGGGTTTTTTAAGAAATCAGGTTATTAGGCCTTGTTCTATGAGGTGATGGAACCCATTTTATAAATATTTTTTTGAGCATACCTTGGGAAATCATTGCTCTTCTGACGATGACTTGGAAATCCAACTGTTGTTCGATGATGCCTTTGAAATCCATCGATTTTTCGATGATACCATAGAGAATATATTCAGTAGATGGTGTGTTGTGATGATAGAGAGCAGATTTGTAAGTCACTGGTTTGTAGGACATGTTCGTCGAGGATCTGGAACTGGTGTCAGGAATTTGAATGAAGAGGATGAGTCAATACAGTAGGTATTTGTTGGGGTGGGATTAAAGGAGATAGAAATTTGAGGAGGGAGACAAGATTGCACTGGAGGATGATTGGAATTAGGAATCACTTTTCGTGGATCCATATCAGGTTAGAGGGGTGGGGCTTGATTTTGATGAACTGAGGATTTCGAGAGTGGGGGAATAAGAAGTCATGATTTTCTTGGGTATCAAAAGATGCGGGGAGGCTGCCACAATAAGAGAATTAAGGTGGTGGAGAAACGTAGATCGGAGGGGACGTGGTTTAGTATAGTTAATGGATGTCTTAAAAAAATTAAATAAATTAATCAACAACACCATATAAAATTTTAATTAATAAAATAATACTATTCTAGGGATTCTTGAATATATATAAACAAAAACCTATTAAAATATTATAAAAATATATTTAAATTTTGCGTTCATAAAAAAAATCTATTTTGAATTTTAATGTTACTTTTGAAACCCCAAGACCAATATTTTATTAAAAATTCGTTAGAAAAATACAATGACATATTTGGATAAGAAAAATAGTTTTTCCCAAAAAAAATATAAAAACATACACATATAAACATAGTAATGAGGGATAAATGTGCAGTTTATTGGGGGATCGTCTTGTTTAGAGGCAGGAGCATCATTTTTTTTGGAGTGTGTGTAGAAAGATTCATGAAAAAATCTGGAATCCCAGTAATAATGACACCGAGGTGTCTGGGAGATGTAATATATGTACCACATAAGGAGAAACATTGATTCATTTCATAATTGATGGTCAAATTTAAATATTTATAAATAATAAAAGATTAAATAGTATTAATATAAATCAAAAGATTTATGACTGGATGGGTCAATTCATTAACCAACTCAAACACATATCTCAATAGAATAATACTCTTATATTTTAAACAATCTTACACTGTAAAACCCAAATAAAGGCATGGAATCTAAAAAAATATCACATTAATATTACCTCATTCCTAATGGTGTCTTTCATCAATATGGAATGAATTTTTTCATGAAATTTTTAACAAAGAGCAGTATCTGATCTTAAAAATGTTTGAATTATATATTCAATGTTACTCTCAAAATAAAATAAAGGAATAAAAAATACCAAATATATTATAAAATAAATAAGAGTTGAATAATAAATTAATTGTATAAAAAAATCTTGTTCAAAATTTACAGTACATACCTGAATACAATATCCATTAACTATACTAAACTGTGTCCTCTCCCCTTCCACGTGTCTCCATCACGTTATTTCTACTACTGTGGCCGACTCCCCGCATCATCTGATACCCACTGAAATCGCACCCTCTCTCCATACAGTCATTCTCTTTATCCTACTCTATCACACCACATCAACTTCCTCATCTGCATAGGCCTCCACCTCGTCCTCTACCTCATCTCATCCTCCACCTTGACTCCTTGTTTGGATAAACCACAACCTCTGCCTCTGTCTCAGCATCATCTGCCTCTGCCTCCACCTCCGCCTCAGCCTCAACCTCTGCCTTAGCCTCCGCCTCGGCCTCAACCTCTTCCTTGGCCTCGGCCTTGCCCTCGGCCTTGGCCTCAGTCTTCGTGACATATCGTCTCCCAAGGATCAGCTTCCCTGCATCGCCTTCTTCCTCTTCCTTGGCCGCTGCCTTGGCCTCCTCCACTCCTCATCTGCCACATCCTCTGCCTCCACCCAGCTCCCCCCACTCCCTTGACTCAATACATGCCTCTCATTCTCCCCATCGTCGTCACCCCATAACCGTCTCCCTATCTTCATCTACCCATCACCTCCATATCCACCGCCTTCATCAAATTAGGGTTTTAAACATGTTTCTTCATTATGCAGGTTTGTTGGCTACTGGAAACTACAGAAATAACTATTTCCCAGAAAATACTTCGAGATCTATTTGATTTTAGCTATGGAATTTGAAATTGATTTCATTTGAAATTATGAGATTGACTCATTGAAATCTGTTCCAATGTCTTCGATTGTAATTGGTTTGGTTGATGTTCAGATTAAATTTTGTAATGGTGAATTTTTGTCCGCAGGTTTCGGCATTTGTGAAGTAGATGGAGAATCCCAACCATCTTAAATAGGTGTTTATTAACACAATGTTGGGGGCCTTTTCTGGTGACGTTTCTCAGACTATATCTTCACCCCTTGATGTGATCCAGATTAGATTCCAGGTCTAACTTTACTTCCATGATTTTCAATTTCAACACAACTATATTCTAAACTATAGATTATATGCTATGAAAAAAATATTGTCTATATTTGTATTAGTTTGCTTTATTAGGGAAAAAAGACTGAGAAACACAGTTGTGTGTCTTCAGTGGAATACCTCTTGGACTACAATTTTTACGTATACAAGGATCCTCTGTAATGGGTCATTCAGTCCTTGATTTCTCTATTTCATGTGTTACAAATAACTATCTATGAATGATCAAAATATGATGTTAATATCATCGAAGGAACCAGTCAATTATTTTTTTTGTTATAAAAAACTGAGTCCTTAAATGCCACCAACTTAATATTTTGATCCTTCAGTGTCATTTTTCCCATAAAAATTTACTTTAGATTGCGTCCCTTCCTTCCCTCATCTTTTTATATTTTCATTTGCATTTTTGAACATCCATATTAGAAACAAATTGTTTCACTCATTCATAGGTTCATTTGGAACCTTCTTTTTCATATACTCGTATATTTCTATTTCGGTTCATATCCACCTACATCATTAGACTCCTTTTGAGTTTTATAATCCTTCAATAATTGGCACACGGCATGTTTGTTTGGATTTATAGGGATTCTGCGGCTTCTTCATCAGGGACAGATTTTGAGGGCCAAGCTGATGGATGGAAACCTTCAATGGCTAGGTTATTTTTGATCAACCAGTACTTCTTATATGTGCTTTATAAGTACTTTGTGCCATCATATTTTCATTATTTTAGATACATGTATACATGGAAATCAATATGATATTGTATTCATCGTCGAATCAAGAATTAAATTACAACCCTTTTATTATGCACGTCATTGCCTCCTTTTCCCCAGTCGACATAATTAACTTAATTGATTTATGACCTACATTTGTGTATGTAAATAGAAGTGGAGCATGGGTAGATGAGGATTATTCCAGTTTATCTTATTTGTATTACATAATGATCCACTGTATATAAATTTTCTTCTTAACAACTGGCCACTTCCCCTGGCTCCCCCATTTTGTAACTTTGGTTACCTTTCCAATTTTTTATTTTTACTGCCTTCATATTAATTTCTTTCATAGAGGAAGTTGTAAAGTTAAAACCTACATTTCCTGATGCCTACCCAATCCTTAGAAATTTCTATAAGGTATGTTGTGGTTACATTGTGTTGCTGCAAGTGCCTGATCATTTACATGACTGATGCAATTTCTTAACCTTTTACAGGCTCTAGAAATGCCAACTGTGGCTATTTTGTACTTCTGGCCTGCTATTCAAATGCAACCAAAACCAGACCAGAACTTTGTATGATATTATAATGATAAAAGGTGAAGGAATTGTATCATGTATTTATATTATTTATATTATACCTTATATCTTAATTTTATGTTTTCTTGTTTCAATTAGACAGGTATATAACCGCACAGCAGGACACAGACAAATAACCTCTCCATGGAGCTAAGTTAGGATGGACCAGTTAGTTCCCTTGGGCTGTGTGGGAAAGCAAGGAAGGAGCTTGATGGGCATACGCCTGCACTTCACATGCATAGTTCACTAATTTCATGTTTAAGAAACTTCTCAAGATGATGGAGTAGCGGTCTAGGAAGGTGTGGAGAACTGGGAAGGAGTTGCACATCACATGGATAACTAGTGGGGTGAGGGTCGTGTACGAGCTGATGTTCAGGTTAATGTGTTCCACCTAAAAACATTGGGTGAGTTCCATGCCTCAGGATTGATATTAGTGTTCTTCATGTGGTTGTGGTCCAACATGTACATGGAAAATTCAAATGTGTTATGGATGTAGTACAACCCTAGGAACCGCAGAAAATAGACCACACTCACATCTGTTATGCAGACACAACTGCATAAGTCAAGTGCTCGAAGATCATGACATATGTATGCTAAACTAATAACCCCTGAATCCCCCACATGTTTACATCATCCCACGAATATCCATTATCTACACTATAGCATGTAACTTATCCTCCATGTAATCACATCCTCTGTTTTTTCTATCGTGGCTACCTCTCCGTGCTTTCTGGTTTCTCTATTCCCCTCCCAACCCTCTTGATTCCCATCTTTATCCTGTCTTCCACTCTTTGCCTCCGCCTCGCCTTTGGATCCCCATCCTCCCAGTCTCCCCTCTTTGCCTCAAGCTCCCTCTCTGCCTCTGTCCCCGCCTCCTCCATGACCTCCGAATGCACCTCCACCTAGTTCTCTAACAGTGCCTCCGGCTCTTCTCAACGCCCATCCCCTAATGGTGCATCGTCTCCCCATAGACTACCAACAAGTATCTAGCAACATTTTACTTACTTTTTTCCTTCTTCTATTCCCCTCTTTAGCTTCTATTTCCATTCCATCAAGCCTGACTACTCTCCCCCATTTATCCCATCCAACCCTTGCATCTCCATCTTTCCAACCCAAGTGTATACCTCTTTCCAATATTTTCAACCATCGATGGTATCATAACATCAATATTTCATGCCTTTTAAACCATCACTCCTACGATGGATATCACCACACTTTTTGACGGTAATATTGAGGCTGTTGATCTTCTCCATCACCCAATAAAATGTCAGGAAGAATGTGTTCTGATCATTATTGTAAAGATCCACTAACAGTTGTGTCGTAGGATTATTATGTAAAGATTGATCGGATTCCAATATCCATAATACTTTCAGAAGATTATAATAATACATCTTATCAAATATTCTTTGGTTATTTATGTCTTCGAATACTTACAACGAAGGATTACTGGAGTTACTGTGTGTACGTGTTTCACCCAATATTTCCACTTTGAAACTTCCTTTCTAATACCTGAATGCAGAACATTAATGTGTCTGGATGGAATAGGGAATCAATGAGAGGATGTAACACCCATGGATTAAGTTTTTTCAATATTTCATTTTGTTTTTTATTATATGAGGTTTAAAAAGTTTATTTTTTTCTAATTTTTCATATTTGTTTTTCAAACAGGTCTAACATTTATTCCATATAGATACGCCTATTCTCTTCATGAATATTATCCTATTTCTCAATTTTATGAGTATTTATAGAGTTACTGGAGTCAATGAAGATTTTTTATTTTCTGTACATATCACATCATTTTACCTCCTTGACACTTCCTTCAGATGAAAGAAATTTAGAACATTGCTTTTGATGGCTTGAAAAGGTAATCAATGAGACTCCCCATGTACGTCTAAGATTTCCCTTGGTTTTGTTTTCCATGAATGGTTTTTACCTATTTATCTATATGACATGTTATGAGTTTTTTTTACTCTGTGTAATTAAAGAATAGGATCAGATCATGATTCATTTTTGATGTTACTTATCTATTTATTGGCATGTATCGATATTGATATTATCACTTAGACAATTTTTTTCTTTATCATTACATATTTTTTAATTAATCCCCCACATAATGGAAGAATATGTGATGATTTTAAATGTTTGGTTTCCACACTATTTTTAATTTATCTGTAAAGCAGTTTGTTTTAATGGTGTGTGAGGGAGTTATAGGTAAGTGTTTCCATATGAATTGTTTCTTTTATAATATGAGTTCTTTACATTTAGTGTGTTTTACATTCATTGTGATTTATACTATTTTAACAAAATAGATGTTTCAGTATCCATTATGTTAAAATATGAATCTAAGGAGTAGGTACTAAAAATTACATCAACAGGTGAGTGGGGATATAACACCCCAGACTTAAGGTATTTCACTATTTTATTACTTATTTTTTATTATAAGAGGGTTAACAGGTTGATATTTGTTTCTAATGTGATCATATGTCCATATTTTATTCCATACAGGTAAGAAGATTCTACATTTCCTAAGTTTTTCTCAGGTGGAAGGGATTCCCCATGACTTTGTCTCATCAAAACGTTTTGACGTATAATTCCTCTAGGTGTCCGAGCAACTTGGAGCTATGGTTGCGCAAAGTGAAAGTGTTTTTATTACAGGTGATGGAAGCATGAAAGGTATTATTTTTGAGGAATTACCATCAGTAGGGGAATCTATGTGAGTTTACCTTAAAGAATATATATACGTCAATGTATTAATTTACAAGATGATCATTTCCTCCATTCCTATAGTCTTCTCAAGTGGAAGGGATTCCCCCAGACTTTGTGTCATCAATATTCTTTGATGGATACTTCCTGTTGGTGTGAGGACAACATGGAGCTATGGTTGTGCTCTGGGAAAGGGTTTTTATTCTAGGCATTGGAAACATGAAAGGTATAAATTCTTGATGAATTATCATATTTTTATATTTTTTTAACAATTTCTTTTTTTATCTATACCCAACAGATATGGTTTCCTGAAATTAAACTCCCTTCCCCTTTATGGTTTTTCTACTGTTATGTGGGATTTCAACAAGGGATTATTTTTGGGACTACTATATTATCTACGATATATCTTAATTTCAAGAGGTATATCTCTACACATAGATAATAACATATTTTCTTTTTCTATCTCTTTTTTTAGTTTGTGAATTCTTGAATGTTGGTGTAAACTAACTTTATTAAAAACATTATTACAATTCCAATATTGCATTTTCCTATAGGTTGTTCCAAAATGATTTCACATGGAGACTTTTTCCTATAATAGATGATTTATTTTACATCAGAATACATTAAGAATAGTGGATTGGGTTTACTACTTAGTGCTAAAACCCATCATATTATTTCTACTCCCATGCCCTATGTGAAAATTATATTGGGTTTTAACCTTAGTATCATAAACATGGTGATATCATTAGATGTAAAAATAATTACCTAAAGTATTAGAGGATATTTAATTCATGATCCACCCTTTACATAATAATATATACAAACATATATTATGGATTTCATGATGAAAATATTAGCACATATTCTTGCGAATATGGAAGTGATAGTCATGTTGCATTATATTATGGATTTCATGATGAAAATAATAGCGCAAATTCTTTTTAATATTGAAGTGACAATCATGTCAAAAGATTGATGCTGGTATAATACATTTTATTCTCAATCTGTATATGTGTAAATAAAAAACCATATAATAATAGTATTTAACGATGCTGGATTTCAAAAGGGGTGATGTTAATCACAACCTATTGGTGAATATTTACAGGGTTGAAAAATTCATGCTGATTTCTATGGAAGAAATTTTAGTTTCTGGGTGTATGTAGAGATATATAGAGGATTTTTCATATATAATGTTGTCTTAATTTGAAATATATGTGATTTTTGAAGTCACATACATTATAGGGCTCCAAGTTGTTCCGAAGGAGAAATACACCATAGTCCTTAAATTTATATATGTAAGAGAGATACTGAAGATGCTTGGTATGAATGAATCTATACCAATGTCAACTAATATTGTGTTAAAACCATGATTGGAAAGTATTTGGATGGAAAATATAAAGATACAAAATTGTATATAGGAATAAAGGGGTGTTTTTATTTTTGATCATAATGCCATTGGATATTGTTTATTCTACATATTTAGAAACCCATATCCCATATAATACAAAGGAGTATCATGTAAAAGTATTGAAACAGACCATGACATACTTCCAAGGTCCTCTCATATTTGTATTTTTTTTGAATCTTGAAAGTATTATGAATTGTCATATTTTCTAATACGGATTGGTTTGGTGATGTAGTGGATTGAATGTATACGAGTTATGGTGCATTAATTATTCTAAATAAATGTATAGGTCATATGAGTAAAAAAGTTGAATATATCTCTCAATATGACATAATAAGTTTATATCCTAGTAACCAATTAATATATTGAACTTTTATGGATAAAGGAATAGTTTTTAAGATATTATTAATGAAGTGAAACAACCTATGATAATATTCTCTAATAACTAGAGTGCAATTAAACTCTTGAAAAATATGGTAAAATACTCTTGTAATAAATACATCGAGATAAGATATCATATTATCAATGGGAAGGTGTATTAAGAAGGGGCCAAAGTGTAGAATAATGATACAAATCAATAAGTTTCAAGAATCACCCCTTTCTAATACCTATTTCTTTTCATCGAATAACAAGTCCTAATAACCCAATTCATTTAAATTCTTACTCTATCGTTTTTTTCTATCGAAGGTATTCAAATATTATTTCATCTTTCTAAATAACTCAGTATGTGTCCATTCTTTTTTCTCACTGAAATATCACCCTTATAGTATGTTATCTTTTGTTTCCATTTTCCGAATCTCTAAATAACTCAATATAGAGACATTATACCACTTTTAGTATGATTTAACATGTTATAATACCACTTGACCGGGTTTTCATTATGTCTCACCCCTTTAGTTAACATTACATACTGAATATTTTTTTGATCACTGTATTCATGTTAACTATATGGTATAATACCATACATATGTGGTATAATACATTTTATTCTCTATATGTATATGTGTTATTAAAACCCCATATAATAATTTTATGTGTGTTTTATATTGTATTGATTTTTTATATGTGTTCGAATCCATTTTCATTGTTTATTTATGATATATTTTCCATTCTTGTCGGCTTGCAATCACAATTACAGAAACCTGATTAGCATAATCATCTATTGCCTATTATGTGTTTCTATTCACTTTCATTATATTGAACTGGTTATTAGTCGCTATGTGAATTATATATCTTCCAAATTATTTTAGAAGACAACGTATATGTGTTTTAATTGTATATATGTTTTAACTATTATTAAATGTATGTATATTTTAAATGTTATTGAATTAATACTCCATTGTATCTCAAGAGAAAGTTAGAAATGCCCATAGTGGTACATTAATGGATCTCTATGTCTTTGCAACCCCATACCATGTAACATGGTATTCCTATTACTTAAGTCAGGTGCATACTCATGAGTTTGATTGGGAATGAAAAGAAGAGCTTGAATATGTGTGTTTTTTTATTTATTTTTTAAATACTTCCGTCTTCTGATTTTTTTGATGTCTATTTATTAAGGGCCCATTATCTCTAGAATCTAGTGAAACAAACGGCGGTTTCAATATTTATCATAGAATAAGGGATGATGGGAACTGTTAAAGTATTTTCAGATGTCCTCCTTTATTTTAAAATACTAGATGGGGTGAGGATGAAAATATTGGATTCCTTAAGTGGGTGCTAAATATGACTCTCTTCCTACACATATTCCCAAATTTGGGATATAAACTTACAATGATGGATATAGAGGTTTTGCAGTCCTGATATCTTGAGCACTAAAGTGGGTGCTACATATGAACAGATGTTATATCTTATCCCATTTTCTACTGTGTTTTCATATTAATGTCCTTCTGTTTGATTTTATAACTCTTCCCTTCTTTCAAATTCATATTTTTTTTGGGTAATAAATCATTATTTCTAAATGTGGGACACATGGATTATTTCCCCAGACGAGCGATGCTGATGGAACTTTCTATATTTAACTTTTCATAATCCAAATTAGTAATGGAATCTATCTTAGTTATTATTCTCTTTGTTTTGGCAGTTTTGTGGTTACGATCAAAGTGGTTTGTGATATTGCACATTCACTGATGATATTTTCCATCTATTTGTCATATTGCAGTTTCACTGATTATACTGTTCATTTTTTATTGATGGGTCTAGCTGGAAATGATTGTGAATGTTAATGGTAGACCGATGTTGATTGTCTGAACTTTGAAATATCATATTCCATTATTATTATGTGAATTTTGAAATGTCATTATTACTAAAATGAAAGTTGAATTCCATTAAATGTTTAAAAACAGTAATCAACATTTTTGTACTTTCAATTGTTCTGTGTAATTATTCTGACAAATATACTCTTTCATGCTCACAATATGAATGGTGAATGATAATATCATACACCCACAAATATAATTTTTTTTAATATACTGACAAATATATTAGCACAAATTTTCAGTCTAATATGCTTATATTACTGTGAAACATGAAGTACTATGTTAGGCCTTATGCTAATGTAATGGAAACAATAATTTTTTACTTGTTGTAAATCAATTTATATTAAGCATATGATCATCTTCTATTTGATTGTTATAATTAAATTTTCATATATATAAAAAATGAATGATTCTAATTGTTATGGGAGGCCATTAACAAAGCATATTGTTATGGTCTTGTATCTTAGCTCTGTAAAATGGGTGATAGATTTTGGTCAAGACAATCGTAGAAAACATTAGGTTTAGGTACTCCTATAGTGAAATTTTGATGGCAATCTCAACATTAATCATAGAGTTAATACTCCACTATTTTGGGCAATGAGTCTGTATCGACCAGTTTAAGTATCGGGTTTTCCCTCCCTTACATCCCGATGAGGTTCGGGTCCTCCATGCCATAATCGGAGTTGGTACTCCCCCACATGATGGGATGAAGGACCTTAACCTATATAAGTAAATAATACTCTAGATGATAGGGTGTTAGTCCTCGATTCTTTATGGATACATTGATTTAATCTATATACACCTATACACATAAATTCACATCTATAGTTTTATTGAATGGTTCTAGCTACATTATTTGAAATCACACTTCAATGCATACTTTATTCACACAATAATTTTTTTATATACACCTCTTCACATAAATTCACATATATAATTATATGGAATGCTTCCACCTATATTTTACATCACCAATATTCACTCTATTTCCTTGTGTTACGCGTAGCCCACTCACTTTATTTCTTCTTGCAATTTCCTCCCACTATCCCAACGAGTGACACAAATTTCATATATAATTACCATAATTTTATGAGTGCGTGTATGAAAATTCATAATCAAATGATCATGTAGTGAAAATTCATGGGTTGGGTACTAGTTTTTCATATAATAACATATTGTCCATTTGATACATCAATGCCTAAATATTCATATACAACATTTAATTCCTTGACATAGAAATTTATTAAAAAACATTTAATATGTATAAAAGACAACCACTTTCAGAAAAAATTATCTCATGGGACCAACCCCATATTATTTTGATTAATAATAAACAATATAAAAAAAACAAGGGATGATAATTTGGATCACATTTAAAGTATAGTATAAACATCACTAATGAAATAAATAATCTTAAAACTGTAGACCAATAATTTGTAATTTACTGAATATATATTATAAGGATAAAAAATACCATTATAATAAAAAAGAATAAAATAAAAACACCTACCTTAAATTAAAATGAATTCTCCCTCAAACTTTTTTGACTCTTCAAAATCATTTCCTAGATAGTAAAATTATTATATTTGAAACTCTTGATTAATTATTGGTCAATATTAACATTCAAATAGATACTGGGAACTAGTGGAGTATATGATGATTAAATAATTTGGTTCTCTAGATCATTCCTCATATATAAATTAATATATTTATCATTAGAAATTACTAAAAATGAACCATAGATTTTCTGTATGTCCCTCTTTCAATTTTTCTAATCCTCTTATATGTGATTTATATTAAATATGGAAAACACCAATTAAATATGACAAAAAAATTAATGCACATGCATCAATCCATTATTATATAAAATGAAAATACTAAGACATGTCCATCATTTATGGTCTAGTGAAAATATAATTTTCAAATAAGAATTTGGATTGAATTTTACTGTACATTGATTAGGTACGAGAGAATATCCAAATTATTTTAGTTTATTTATTCATTAGTAGGAAGCACTTTCCAATGAAACTTGGACCATTTTAGATTATACTGTATATTTTTTAACAAAAAATCTAAATAATTTTATTATGTGTATTTCAATTATATATTTTTATTGAATATTTTTTATTGATCTATTTGGGGAAAATTATAGATTTTTTTGAAATGTAAGGAGTAAAGAGGGGAGAATTTAGGATATCTTTTTTTATAATGTTGTAAAAAATAATCAGTGGATTCCACATGGTTACATACTGGGTACTCGAATATGAAGGGAGAGGGCTTAGATTCTTAGGGACAACCACTAAGTGACCAAATATCTAACACATGGTGGATGGGGGAATCCTGTGGTAGGTGTCTAAGAACCAGGTACTCGGTGGGTTTGTAGGTGTTTTTATGAATACAAGAAATTTTTTATAATTTTTCAGTAATAAAATATCAGAATTTTGGTGTAATCCTTCATCCATTAATACATAATTATGAGTTTTAATATCTATATTTTCTACCTCTCTACAACATACATGGATGATTTCTTCACCGATTTTAACCGATGTTATTATTTATCTATGACCCTAGATTGGAAATGGTAAGAGGATAGAAATCACTATCATATTGTTTTAATGTTTCATGGATTAACTATTTCTAGGTTTTATTATTATTCCATCATTCTAGTTTAGTGAAATCAAATATTTTAATAATTTATGAAGGAGATAGATTCTCAATATTTCTGAGGATTTTTCTAATAAATGTTTTGTGACATATATCACTTATTTTTATTCAATTCTTTTGTTATATATCAATTGTATGAAAATTTTATCATTTAAGGTTACATGTGAGCTTAATAAGAACAAAATTAATCATAAAACATTAAAAATTATTTTTAAATGAATTCATATTCATTAAGTATTTATTTTATAAGTGATTCATGGATGGAACTGGTAATTAATATTTAATAAATTTTAAATAAATGGTATATTAATTTAAATGATTGTGAGTTTAATTTTATCATTTTCAAGGGAATTAATAATTTGTTTTTTGTGATAAAAATTTATTTTTTAATGTAACAATATTACTATAATGTTTTTTTGATATATAAATTCACTGTGTTGTTATGTGAGATTTAGTTAATAATAGATAATAAATTGGGTGATAATTACATGTTAATGACTATAATTAATAATTGGAATTTTATTTCAATAAATTAATATATATGTATCTTATGGTATCAAATTTCTGAAGCTAAGTTATAAGAATTAGTGATGGGTAATGGTGATTATTTATGAAATATATTTTAAGTGAAATGGTATATAGTTGATAGAAATTAAATGTGATTAAATATAATTTTCTTATAAAAATGTAGAATAGGTTATTATTCCTGATTAAAATGAGAAAACATAATTATGGGTTTAAAATTGGGGTTTTATGAGAAATAAACTCACTATATTTCTTTATTTATGTGTAATGAAATTGAATGAGGTCTTATTTAAATGAGTTTTTGAAAATTAAATTATTTCTTAATTGGTTAAAATTGTTATAATTGTGGGCTTGTTGTGCGATATTTAAGGTTTATGTTTGTTATTTTGTAATATAACACTTTTTTTTGGTAGATTTCAATTAGTTTAGCTAACTTTAAAGGAAAATACAATTTTGATATGACATGAGATTATGATATATGCTCCATGATTTTATATATGAATTGTGTTATTCCCTAGGATAATATAAATTTCCATCTGTTTGGAATAATTCTTAATGAACCACGTGTTTCGATGTAGTATTATTTGGTTATTGTTTATAGATTCTATTCACATTGGCTAAACGAAGAATATGGGTTTTTCATGAGTCTTGGATAGCACCTAAAAACCTTTTTTCCTTCATAATCCAATGTCTGAAAACAAATGTGAATAGTGATATATGGTAAATTATGGTATTGTACATTATATTCTAATTAAATGCTCAATTACATTCTATATGATGTATGAAACCTTTTATTCAACCTCACTTTAATTGATTAACGTAATTAGTTTTTTCAATTGACACATCTCGTTATTATGAGAACCTATAACAATTTAATAAGTATTTTATTTTCAAACCCCCTCTCATTCTCCTAGGATGCAACTCTCATCTACCCATTTCTTGCTAACATAATTTTTTTGTCTTTGGGTAATATCTCCCAAGATATTTCTATAATTCTTAATATAAAATATTTTTATTCTCTAAATTAGAATTTAGTTAATTTCTAACATCCTTAAGGAGTGTTTCAAAAAATACATCTAAATGAGAAAGGAATAGATTACATTAAAAACTCTTCCAAATTCCTTCTTCTTATTTCTTATTTGAATTTCTAAATTCGATAAAAAAAATATTATTAAAATAATGGATAAAATGAAAATATTGTATGTTTATTTTTGTCGATTAATAAATGAATTCTATTTTATATTCATTTTATGTAGTAGTCCGATCATGGTAGGTTTAAACCAGATATATGGTTAATGTTATAAAAAAATATTTCAACCATTAATGGATGGTTTAAAAAATGTATTTCTAGAATACATATAATACTTTATCCATGTTTATGATTTTGAAATTATTAAATAATAATTTTATTATAAATATTTAAATTAAACTATCATCATTATTTTAATGGCCTAAACAGACCATATTGAGACATGTTTTTTTAATATAAAACCATTTAAAATATTCATTGAATATAAAAATTTTATAATATTGAAAATAAATGAATTTTATTCCACCAATAGATTTTATAAAATCATTTCACAACATCCATTTACCATAACAGTTACCTTGGAGCATCTTAATAATTGAAGATCGTACATCCCCAAATGATTTATGTTAGAAAAATAAATAAAATAATTTTATCACATAGTATAATAAATAGATTCATATAATTTAAATTAAAATTAATAAGTTCATTCTGTATGAAATTAATATATTTAATTTGGTTTTCCAAATGGTAAGAGGAGCATCAAAGCATGTCAGGACACATGGTAAGAGTCCCTCTTCAAAATAACCATTTTTTAAGTTTTATTTCATTATTTTATATATTTTTAGATATTCCTTATCAATAAAATCTTAAATGTATACTATAATGCTTTATATTTATTCTATAGGTCCCAATTTTCTTATTACCTGTCTTATGTATTCATAGTTTATACATAATATTGTCTTCAAGGGGACATTGAGAAAATATGATCATAACATGAATATATTTTATATCAATTCCATTATTTAAACATTACAAAACAGAATTAAACACAAAATCCCAGAACACAAAGGGTTAGTGTATTTTTAGATTAGCTACATTAATTCCTTATCACACATCATTTCTTCAACATCTTGAAAAAAAATTCATCACCCACGACTTCTTCATAAACATATTACTATAAGAAATTCTTTGGGGAAAGGAGAAACAAAACGAGGAGTGAGATCATAAATTTAATAATTGAAATTTTTTTATCAATACAAAAAGGGTTATCTAGAAAATTTGACTTTTAGATGCTAATTCCAAAAACGGGGCTAAATTTTGATTTAACCCTAGATTTTAGGCACATTTTAATTTAACCATGTGTCTACTAGAGATATGGTTCATGTAAGGTTTTTATCGTAACCCAAATAAATAGTGGACTATCCAAAAAAATAATTAATTAATGTGGTCGGGATTTCAAGTGTTTTAAAAAATCGTTAATATTTAATTTAGACATGTTTTAAAATAGGGATAATTTAGTTTTTTCTAAACGTGGATAAATTAACATTTATAATAATTTATACATATACATACCAACATATAAATATATGAATTTATAGGTATATATTTTTTAATAAAATAAATCATCTAATATTAATAAATAAATAAATAAACATTCATGTAATTACACACACAAATGTAATAACATATAATATAAATGTAATATATATATATATATATATATATATATATATATTCCCCACCCTTGGTCGAGGGGGGGTTAGGGTTTTGGGGGTGAGGGGAGGTCGCGGGGTCAAGTCCCCAGGCTTGCAATTTATTGTAATTTTCTTCCTTGTGTTGTGTTCCGTAGTGGCAGATGTAATCAACCTAGTGTATATATAAATCTACGTTAATTTGTAAACATAATAATAATTTTTTATGTATATATAATACGATAATATATATATATATATGTGTGTGTGTGTAAATTGATATTTTAATATATATATACTTAAATATATTAACTTATATATATTTATACAAAAACACGAAAAAAAACAAATAATATTAATATATTATAAATATATAAATTTTTATAAACATACATTCTTTAATATATATTATATATATATATATATATATTAAATTAATAATTGTAATCATACTAATTTATACTTGCATATAAATATAACAATATTTATATTTATCTATTAATTTTTAAAAAATATATTAATATACATATATATATATAAATTAATATTATAAAATATAAATTAATATATAAACATTGATGTATTTATACATAGAGAAACCAATATATTAACATAAAAAATAAATAATGTTCATATATATATAACAATAATTTATAAATATAATCATATTAATTTATACATATATATAGTATTTATATTTACATATTTATGTATAAATATATTATATACATATATTAATATAAATATAAATATACTAATATATTTAATTAAAAACGGCTATGAAGGAGAAACTATGATATATATTAATATATGTGTGCATGTGTGTGTGTGTAAATTAATATTCTCATATATAAATTAATATATGAACTTATAAGTATTTACACACACACAAATTTATTACCATGTAACATTAATATAATCTATATATATACTAATTGATAAATATAATCCTATTATTTTATACATATATAATAATAGAATAATATTTACATTTATATATTTATATACTAATATTTTAATATATATAAATAAAAATAAAGATATATGTTATTATATATATATGTAAACTAAAATTTTTATATTTAAATAAATTTTTCTACTTATACATATTTATACACACACATAATAATATATTTACATCGATTTGGAGGAAAGATTCTACATTATATAGAAAATTCTAAAACACACAAATACTGGAATGTAATCGGTGGGGCTCCAAATTGAGATCTCAACCAGACCAAGAAGGGGATCTACCACTAAGATGCACCATGGGGGCATATACACACAGATAAAAATATAGCAACATATAAAATAAATGATATATGTATATATTTAATCGTATTAATCGAGACATACATATTATTTTACTAATATATATTAATATATTAATATATTAATATATTAATATATATTAATTTTTAAAACAAATATATATATACTTACATGCATATATATATATTAATATATATATAAATATTTATTAACATATATATTTACAAATCATCGAGGAGGTGGATAACAATATATATTAATATATATATATTGATACAAAAATTATTATTTTAATATATAAATAAATATAGAAACTTATACATATTTATACCGAAACACTGAAATATATTATCATTATATATATATATATATATATATTAATTGATAAATATATATGTATTAAATTATACATATATATAAATAATATATGTAAATTTATTACTTTATATATATATATATATATTAATATATATCAATTTATATAAGTAAATAAATACTTTAAAAAATTCACTTTAAATAATTTTTATACACAGAAAAAAATATATTAACATATTTTTTAAATATAATATAATATATATATTTTTTAATTTATAAATATAATCATATCAACTTATAAATCTATATAAATATAATAATATATATAATATTTTTATATTAATATTAATTTATATGTATTAGAATATATATTACTATATGTGTTTGTTTTAATAAATTAATATATTTGAATATTAATTTTGAAATTATTGCGGTTTTGAATGTATAATTTAAATCCATTGTAGATTATGTTAAAAATTGTATAAATTTCTGTATAATAATATGTAAAATTATATATAGTGTAATATATAATTATAGAACATGTCTGTAGTGGTGATGTGGTTAGGTTATTTGTTTGTAGCCCATTGAACATGGGGAAATTCCAAGGACGTTGGATACTATTCATGATAAGGGAGTTGGCATAATATGGTTTGTCCTTCGGCAAGGCCTCACGCGCGGGGGGTGGTCCTCATAATTGTGGCATTTCTATATGGTCTCTTTTGGATAGGGTAGAGTTGATGTGGTTGGACTTTTAGTGGGAGTCTCTCATGAGTTGGGGGTTGGCCTGAGGCGACAGGGGTCAACCGGCAAGCACCTTCATTATGGGACACACAAGTTATGCTTGTGGAACAAGTTCAATATAAAAAGTGTTACAGTTTAAAAAATCTATTAGAAAACCCTTTTTTTAAAACAATTACTCAAGTTATCAAAAATGTGGGTAATATTTTGTCAACATACACATGTTTCAAAAAATATTGCTAAACTATAAGAGGGTAAATTAACATTGTTTAAAAAATGATTAATTTTTGTAGCATTATATTTCCCTACATTTTTTAAAAAGATTGGTAAATAAATTAAACTCATTTATAAATGTGGCTAATGAAAAAACATATATTAATACATTTTTAGTTGTTAGATTATAAGAAGGTGAGAAAATATGAAATAATAGAAAAATATCATTAAAAACTACACAGAAATATAATGTTTTTTCATAATTCACAATAGAAGGACATAAAACAAAAAATTGTGAAACATTGAGTCATATCATATAAAATGGATTAGCAATGTATAAACAAGAAACAATAATCATGATCCATGGAGCATAATATAGGCATGCGACACAAATACATTCACATGCAAACCATAGCATCAAGAACATAGATTAATAAAATCATGTCCATGCATAGAATTGTGAAAATAAATATACAAAATAATGTCCAAGAATGTGGTTTTTAACATATATAAGCACTACCATATCCATTCACAGTGTTTTGAACAAAGATAAATGCAATCATGTCCACTGTAAAACTCTGAAACATTTGTTTTAATAAGGAAAGTCCTTGTGTCCCTTATTATGCTCATTTTTTAGTAGATCCAGGTTTTGTAAAAGTCAAGTGGCCTTTGAAAATCTTATGGATGCTTAAAAGTGTGTTCTATGATCCTCCTTTCCAAAACAAGTGCCACCATATCATAATAGAGGTGGTTGTATTGTAGTGGTAATATGGAATGTAGGCAACATCACATAAAAAGGGTTTCATCATGGTTTTGTGGAAGGATGGATTTTATGTCACATCATTCATCATCGAGGGTTTTTCTATGAGGTTGCACCGTGGTGACATAGACCACACTACATAGCCTTATTCACATTATTTATAAAATGTTAGTCCAATTTTTTGTTCCTTGAGTGTTATGGGGTCAAATGATCAAATTTGGTTTTAACATATTTTTAGTCATTTCATAATTAAATATACTTTAATGAGCGGTTTACACATGGTTGATCCCTTACAAATACTAATTCCAGACCCTATTTTTCGATCCTTTCCAAGTTTATAATGATTATTGAGATGAATTCACATGAAAATGATCACCTTATGTTGTAAAAATTTGAGATTATATGTGGTTATATGCTTCAGTTCTCTTTATTCATTACTGAGGTCATATTATAATACTCCACATGCCACAAAACACTATTCTAAAACATGGTTGTTTTCTAATATGATCCCCATATCGATGCTCTTTTTCTTTGCAATGTTGGTCTTTTCTAGTTCAACTCTAAACCATAGTGGTCTACATAGTGCCCTGGTGGTTTTTCCTAGTACTCATCCACACCCCAATGAGCTTCTTTCATAATGGATCCTTCTTCTCTTTTTGCTATTTCATGAGTGATTTTCATTCCCTCTTCCAACCATCCATAAAGACTAAGGTTGACAATAATCATCTTTGGTAAGAACTATTTCTAATCAATGGATTATTTCTATTTTCTGTTCTCTAGAACCCATTATATGTTGGATTGTAACTGGCTCAATGTATCCATCATGTGTGGGGAGTTTTAGTTGTTGTGTGAGAAATATTATGGGGACAACACCAGTTACAAACCTTGGTGTCGATATTGAAAACCATGAGGTAGAAAGTTCATTACCATTATTGGATCTCATATACACTTATTACCATGGTATGATTCATGTGTTAGCATGGGTTGTTTCTTCCATAGATTGTGATTTCCTTTTGGTGTGTGTGATATCATGTTACCCATATCTAATCCTTGTTCCATGAGATTTGTAAAGAAATCTTATTTCCATGTTTGATGTTGATTCATATGATGTTATTGACGCGAATATATTTATGAATATGCTATTCTATGTATGATTTTTATGATTTAACATGTTGTGTATTTTCCTGCATTTGGAAGTTAGGTTTTTATTATATGTGGTAGTTGAATTTCATCCTATGATTATTACTTAGTGGGAAAGTTTCTATGTTTTCAGATGATGATGATAGTGGATCTTGATAGCCTTGTTTCTAGACGATACTAGATAACCTGATGATTATGAGTAATGTAACAAAACACAATGACATGAGGATTCTGAGTAGCATTTCAACTCGACAGCTTTAGGATTCCAAGTAGCATGCCCACTCGAAAAAAAATTTATACAGAATAACATGTTGATAGCCTCATTTCTAGTTTTTTTCTTTTTAAAAACTCTAGATCATTATTCCAATATATAGCTAATGTATATATTATTTTGGGAGTGTTTACATGATTGTGTGTTTATATGATTACCTTAACATTTATCATTATTAAGGAATGGACATATTGTACATGTTCACACATGTTATGGATTAATTTCACGTGTCTTAACTAGTTTTATTACTCATAGAAAGCAGGAGCCTCTTGAGGTGCATGAAGACATCTTGTGTAGGGATTTGAGTATGGTAAAGACGCCCATGGTTGAAGGCTGAGTAGTAGAGCATGTAGCGAGTAGTGGACCAGGACTAACTCTTTTGGACTCCACAATTTGTTAATTAATTTATTTACCTTCTTTACTTTTACATGTTGGTTTTTCATTCCACATTCGGAGAATGTTTATTACATATATAAAGTGTGAGACTTATTATTATTTATTTTATACATGACACCCTAATTAAAAATTTATTTATTATTATTTGTGAAATGATATGATACTGATGTCATAACCACCCCATTGATGGACATAGAACCCCACTACCAGTTGACAGCCTCTTGCGTGTAGAGATGCATGCTTCAGTTCATGTGACACTTCAATTAAGACACATTTGTTCGGTTTGAGGTGTTACAAAATGGTATCAGAGTACTTTTTTCAATTTTATTCATGAATAACATGTGATGTGGTAGAGAGAATATAGCTAAGTGGGACTCAGTTAGGGGAGCTTCCATGTGCCTAGCCTACTCATGTGTAACGGACATCTGGATTACCATTGATATGATCATTGTCATTGTGTAATGAATTTTTTCGTTGAGTTCATGAATAATGATTACACACGTTGGTTCAGATTCCTTATTTATAACCATTTTTATAATTCATTATAGTGACCCAAGTCTTTTTTACACATATTGTTACATTATTTTAACCTAAAATACCCATTAAATACAAAACAATTCTCATAAGGCCTATCATATTTGGAATACTGTGTATATAAAACTATTACGTGTAATTAAAATGCCTATATTTTAATATCCATAATGGTCTCTTAATTCCATTTAATCTCCTAAAAATGCATGGGATAACATGAGGAATACATAGACAAAAGGAGGAGCTAAAACTGTCATTAAGGGAATAAACATGATGAGTAAATAAAACAAGTGATTCAAGGGATGATATAATGTCATAAATGATATGACTAATTAGTGATAACATGATATCATAAAATAAATAACATAGAATCATAATTTCATGGAAATGTGGTAGAAATAGAAAAAATGTCATTAAATTAGTCAAGAATAACTACCATGTAAACATCACATAGGTGACAAAGTACCATTAATGACTAGGTTTACTCCCTTATCCCATATATAATGTCTCAAGAGACAAAAACATTATCCAATGAGTTATAGTGCTATCTGGGAACACCCAATATAACATTTTCATGATTATTTGTGCCACAAAAATGAAATCAATCACAACCCATAATCATAAGAATTACCATCGAAAATATATTAATTGCATAATCTTTCCCGATATCATAATGAAAATAAAATTCATAGTGATTATAAATATTAGAATTAATTAAATGTTATGGATTCTAATATCTTTGTACAAAATAACAGGTCTCAAATTAAGGTGTTCACTAGGGAATTAAATGATCAAATGAGTGTTATATAAATAGAATAAATATTACCAAAGTTCCCCATAATCGTGTTTTATTTTATATACAGAATTTGAGAAAAGAATTTATATACTATATTACCACATCAATTTAATGACATATTTATTTATTTCAGATACATATATATATAATTAATGGATGAATTATTTTAAATATCATTGGAAAAATTCATGCAGAAAATGAAACTTCAAATTGAAATCACCATTTAAAAATCTAAAAATATCCCAAATACTAATGATTTTTTATGTGAATCTTGGATGAATTTAAATGATGATTAAAATTATTTTTTGGTAGGGATGGTGGGAAATCCCATTCCCACATTATAATTTTAAAGAATACTTTCCCTTCAAACTATGTAAAAAAAGAAAAACATTACCCAGTTCATAAAATGACAAGATGATTCCATTAAATCATTTTTATATAAATTAATTCATGGATAAAAATGATTGTAAAAAATTATAAGATAATATTAGAAACATTCTTGAAAACAATTTTAGAAAATATATATATGGAAGAAAAATATTTTTCGACTGAAGAGAGAAATAATGTTGGTTTTCTATAAAACCATTATTTTGATATATATAGTTCATAGAGGAAAATAAAAGGGAAAAATTAATTTTCAGAGATAAACTAGGGATAATAAAAAATATTTGGTTTAATATAGAAATATCAAATACTTTTCCTAATGGCATCTTAAACATAAACAATATAGAATAATGATGAGATAGAAAAATAAAACATTACATCCTTTGGTAATATTTTAAAGATAAGAACCATGAAATAAGTACTTTAATTGACTATTTTAATATCCTAAAAATAATATGATTCATGATATATAATGTAAATGGATCAATATACACACTTCATAAAAATATATGCGAATAACATTAAATATGTCTCAATGAAACAAAATTGAGATGATGAATCCTAACAATGGTCATATCATTAGAATGAGAATTATTCAATGAAGTGATTATACATAAAAAATATAAAACCCCTAAATAAAAACATTAATTACAAAACAATACAATCATTGGTAATTTTTCACATAAAAATGGAATAATACAGCCATTTTCATAAAATTACTACCCATTGAATGGATACTGAGTTGAGAAACCACTTAAGGAATTAGATATCTCTAAATCAAAACCTCAAGAAAGTGAGAACCCCATATGAATTTTTATATCCTTTTTTATAAAATTAATATTAAATAATATTTATGGTTATTATATTCACTACACAATAGAAACATGTGGTTAATTTGGCATTTGTCTCATAAAAATAAAATTTAGATGAGAAACCCTTATCTTAGGTCTTCTTTTACATCGTATGTTATATAAACACCTATATAATAAATATAGGTTTATTAAACAGGTAGTAAAATACCATAATGTTATATATAATACCACATATATTTTTCTTATGATATCTTACCACTATTTTATTAACAATTATTTATTAAAATTATTGCTTTAGTTGATAAATTATTTATTTTTACTAAAAGTTTTGGTTCGATAGTTTTTTTATCATACAGTGATCACGGTTCCATCATCTACAGAATATTAACCATGATATTAATATCATGTATATTTGATATATATATATTTATATTCATCCATAAATGGTAGAAATAATATAAATTAATTACACTGTTCATGGATATAGTAAGTCGTACGTACGCATCCAAGTTGTTTCCATTTTTGATGGATGAATGGAATGAAATGAAAATAATAAATGGAGTTTTAAAAATAATAAAATATAATAAGCAAAAAATATATATATTATATATATCTTGATAACTAGTGTGAGATTTGGTGATTGAAAACAAAATGCATTAGTTTTTGAGGTGGTTTGCTGTCAATCACAAGAACAATAGTTTTGTTTCCTATTTTATATAAGATATTATGGATATTGGATCTATCATTTAAATATTAATATATTAGTATATTTAATATAAATATTTTATTCCTCCAACATGTTTTAAGTATATTTTTTTTCGGTAGAAGTTGAAATGGAACTAAAACATTTAGATAAAGACTATACCTCTTCTTCGGACAACATTCTTTTTGTACACTATAAATGCTCTAGTGTTGGGATTATACCACAAATAACACATATATATCATGGGGATGGATTTTTCTAAGGTATTTTAACAGGTATTTGGTAAAATAAATGTCTTTTCACATGTGAAGAATAGTTGAGTGGATGATCCATTTTATAAGTTTGCAGTGGACCACTCTTGGAATTATATACAATATTAATCAAAATGAGAATAATTTTCCTAGATAAAATGATCCAATCAAATATAATTAAAAGTTACATTAATTAAGGTTTAAAATAATTTCATTTAATACTATTTTTGGAAATATTTGAGTAGTTTTTTACCGTTATCTATTTGTTTTAAACCGCGATAACCCTTTTTGAAAATTATCATGATAACAATGTTTTTTACACATTAGGTTTAAATATATTTAATATAAAATAAAAAATATACCATCTATGATATTTAAAAACAAATACCAAATCACTAGGAAAAATATAAAAAATTTAGGAATTTTAAATTATTTAGTAAATCATTTCTAATTTTAAAATAACATTACTGTCATTTTTAGAAAGATTCATTAATTTGACTTTGAAAACAACATGAATACTATGGAATTAGAATATAATCCTTTAAAACATATCTCATTGTCTATTTTTATCCATAAAAATCTTTGAAAAAGGGAATTATTTTAAAATATATTACTTTTATCATTTTTATAGTCATGTAATTTATTTTTCTGTTACTTCAATAAATTATATTTCAGTATTGTGTAAACATTTAAAGTGATTATTTAATCACTAAAAATTATAAATAATTTTCCCTAATAAGAAATCATTTATCTTTAAAAAATTTATTTATAACCTATAATTACCTAGGTTTATCTATATGAAAAAAATTTGGAGCTAATGAAAAAATTGATTGATAATTTTTAATTCTCTCTACATAAAATAATATAAATTTAAAAATCTGAGTTGAATTAAATTTTTTTAATATATTTGAATATTTGTTGATTATGGATTAAATGGAATCATCATATTTCATCAATACTTGTGCCATGTTTATGGTTTAGACCTTATTATATAATTTTTAACATTAATTACTCAATTTACCCTTACCGTGTAGATAAATATTTACTACGGTAACTATACGGAATGAACAGAAATAAAAGGGAGGTGTTTTCCAAATATTGATCTCCTATATCAAAATAAGTAATATATTTTATAAATATAAATTCATATAAGTTTTTGATGTTAATTTAAAATTAAATGCTTAAAAATTGATGACTAGTATTTTTTTTTATAAAAATATATTTTCAAGTATAAAAACATTTTCAAACCAAATTGAAATATAAAATTAATTCCAATGACTATTATTAATTTATTTTAAAAAATAGAAAATAAATAAATTTTAATATTAGCCAAAAATTTAATTTTACATTGTACATAATTTAAAGTATAACACATTTTTCAATAAAAAATAATATTTTTCACTATTCATTAAAAAATTATTCTTTGTAGAAAAATACCAATTTTTCAACCAAATAAACTTTTTATGTGATGATATAAAAAGTGTTATCCTTTTTGTTAACTTAAATTTATAATTATTTTTGAAATCAATTATTTTACTGTCTCATTAAATGTAATAAAATCATTTTTGAATTTTTTTGGTTTTTTTTGAAGCATAAAATGACATTACAATAAATTATAGTGATTAATTCATAATAATTTATTAAAAAATTATTGAGTAGTAATTATTTATATATTTTATTAATTAGTAAATCATATTTATACCCTCCAATTTCATAGCTATGTTATAATGGTAAAATTTAAATAATCATATTTAATGGCTCATTTAGGGTTGATGTTGTGTTTCATATACGTTATCATACATAATATTATTTTTAAAATCATGTAGTATTAAATTATCCCCTTCGAATTTTTTAAATTTCTTCCATGAAATTTGATCTTGAACTTAGTAATATAGGTTTTGTAATTTGAAAATACATTTATTTAAATCTCACATCATAAAAAGGGATGATAAAACTTTCTCTTAAAAAGATGGAATGGGAAACATGAAGGTCATTACAAATAAAAAATATCTACATGTACAAATAGTATAAAATTAGTGGTAAGTGAATATGTGGATGTGGAAAATAAAACCAAATCCCAATGACTATCAGAGAGTGATGGAGAACATGTTCAGGAGAAAGTTAACGACCATAAAACCATAAATTTGTGAGTGGGTTAAAAGACAACCGATTCATCAGATATAAATTTAAAAGAATATAATTTTATTTCAATATACTTTTCCTATATATGATAGAATCATTTAATATTAGGATAGATTACGTATGAAAATATACATACATAATTTCAATCCATTTCATAAGCACAATTTTATCCTTTGATGGTGATTCATCCATTATACACATCATCTATTGCTCTTTGAAATGATTATTAAAGATGATTTTTTCATGCCTACAGAACTAAAATTAACTTTTAACAAATCATAATATCTATAAAACCATGAAAACTCATCTCTACTGACTCTATGTATTTTAAAAAAATTATTATTAGATGTTATCCAATATGGATAAATCATAAATTAATCTCTAAATCATTATCAATAAAACCCAAATTTTAACATAAACCATTCCATATGTATATAACCTTAAAATGCAACCTAAATATGTATCATCAAATCCATATTTATGTTTTTAAAATTAATTTTACTAAATTTTGAAAATCAACTTAACATTAATCTCCCAATTAGCAAAAAACATCTCTAAATGCCATACATTAAATAGTTGGATAACATGTTTATATATTCTCCTAAAAATTAAAATAAACCAAATCACCATAAACCCCCCAAAAAACGTACATGCTTCAAAGAAAACTAACTCTCTCATTATTCCTCCAATAAAATAAAATATTATCAAGCATATTCCAAAAATCCAAAAATACCGTAAACTCCATCAAAGGTATCCTAATTAACTTTTTAATTAAATCAATAATTTTTTATAAGGTCATCAATACCATCACAATCTTCTTCTTATCTTATAAAGAAAATGATTTCATTATTTTTTTGGATTTAAATTTAATCACATGTTAGACAGAGTCTTATCATGGATAAGGTTTACTCCCTAATACAATACATAACCTCTCCTGATACAAAACATTACCCAATGCATTGAAGGGAAATCATGTCCACCCATCCTAAAATGATCATGATTTTGTGTTCCACAAAAAAAAATGAAATAAAAAAAAGATATAATCATAATAATTACCCCTGAAAATAAATGGGATGCGTAATCTTGAACCATATAATAATAAAAATATATTTCTAAAAGATTACAATGAGAATAAGGAAATAAATTTTATTGATGATCATACCAGATTACATAATCATAAGTCTAAATTAAGGTGTTTAATTGTGAATAAAAAAAGTAAATAATAATTACATAAATTGTATAAGTAATAGAAAAGTTCCCCTTAATCGGGTTTGAAATTAAAGAAGGAATTTGTTAAATAAATTTATGCCTTATATTACCACATAAAAGGAATGTTGAATGAGATAGTTTATTGTTAAGGGTCATATATAAAAAACATATAGATGGAATATTCCATTAAGAAAAAACTAAAACAATTCGTGAGGAAAATACCATTTTCACTTTGAAATCACCTTTTTAAATAAAAAATATCCAATTATATTATGAACATAACATTACTTTAAAATAAAAATGAATTTTTTTAAGGAATCATCAAATCATATCTATTCATGATGGTGGGAAACGTTGTTAATTCCAATATAGACTTGAACACAAATAATCCTGAATAATTATGACATTATGAAGTAAAAACTTACTAATTTGGTAGACATTGAATCATGAGACCCCACAAAGAATTGCATCAAATTAATCAATCAAATATCAAGAACAAAAGAATATTCATGATAAATAATAGAGATATATTTATAAACACACCTCATAAATATAAATTGGTGGATAATATTAAATATTTTTTAATGAGAAAATTGAGATGAATAATTATTACAATGATTGTATCGTTAGAGTGATAATTAATCAATGACGTGATTAAATTTAAATGCATAAAAATAGTGTAAATAAAAAATATTAAAATAGTATATAATTTTACACATAATTATGAATAAAATAAAAGTGTATGAAGTATAACACAATTAAATAAATTGAGTTTAGAAACCCATAACTGCTTTGGTAATATTTGAATCAAAACCTCATGAAAGGGAGAACCTCATATGGATTTTTAAATATATTTTTGTTTTATGAAAATAATCATAAAATACATTCACCGTAGTGACCTGACCTTAGAAATCCTAGATCTGGTGTCTTATATCAATTACATGGGAATGATTACTATGAATAAAATCCCGAAGGACTGAGAGTTTAGTAGTATTGGTAAAGCATATACATAAATAATTCATGTATTACAAATTACTAAACTAATTACCACATAATTGTTTTATTCTTTTTAAATAAATAACATCTATTATAACAATACTAAATCTAGAAAATCCCTGCATATCATTAATTGTATGCTTCTTGGATTCTTGGAGAAAGAAACATGATAAGGGTGAGCTCAGATTTTATGTACGGAAAAAAATATATTGTAAGCAATAATTAATCAATGAGAATAGTCGATATGGAAAGCTAAATAATTGAATGCACATGCCATGTAATCAATAAAATGAATAGAAGTGCACAAACAATGTGACAGAGTAATAACTGAAGAAAAAATATAAATCAAATGTCTAGATAAGGAAAAATAAATATGGAGAGGTAAGAAAATGAAACTCATTCCATTTAATCAATGTACAAAAAATGAAATTTATCTATATATATGTTATCGCAAAATCTTGTGGATGAATAAAAACTAAAACTAAATGGGGGAAATTATTGATTATTAGATGCTATGTTTTTAGGTACATAGTATATTTACAATTAAGACCTTTTACAAGAAAATTTACAAAATATCAGGTAAAAATCCATATATAGTTTCTAGCCAAATGACCCATCCCATGAGACTACCAATGCATTGAGGGACTATCTATAACTGAGCCCCACCCATGTCATAGTAATCTAAACAATTCCTTGTCTATTGAATAATTGATTTTATAATTCTCTTTATCAAATAACTATATGGAGTAGAACATACAGATTTATCAATATTTCCCCAAATAATCAAATAACTTTCAAAATAAACACCTTATAAAATATGGTATATGGTTTAGGAAATGAACACATCTCGGATAAATGATATGCGTAATTAGATGAATTTAATGTTAAATAATCATAAGAAATTGAATATTTCAAGGGGACTAACAGATGAATCAAATAAGTGAATATTGTCCTTGGACAAATCAATCATAAACCATCGAGAGAAAGAATAAATATGGCATCAATAAATAACATCCAAAGCGAATTAAAATAAATGGTTTTTTCATCAATGAATATAAATACTATAAAAATATATTTTAAAAACTTTTCAAAAATGTTTTGTTTTAAATTAAATTTTGAAAAATATTTCATTAAAAATTAACATTTTAAACATGAAATGGAATATTCAAAGAAATGACAATGAATAAATTTGTACTTTCCATACAATGTAGAAGAAATTTCTTTTGCATGGTAAAAAGGTTTAAAAAATGATTTGATGGGAATATGAGAAGAATATTTCATTGACAACATTGGTAAAAGAAAAAAAGGGTAAAAATTTATTTTCCAAATAATTTAAAAATCATTTTTGAAATCATTTTAATCAATCATGGTTTTTAAAAAAAAATAGGTTCTCTGAATAAATAGAGAAATAACATCTGGTTTTCTTGATAACATTTTCTAAAACCTTTGGAGTACCAAAGAGTGTACAAACGGTTTCAATACTTGAAAATGGTCATGAATAACTAGAGTAGTGGAAAATTAAAGTTTTTATTGAATAATTTTCATATTTTTTACTCAAATGGAAATACCATTTAAATATCATTAAATTCATTATTCAGAAAAATAATCTTTATACATTCCATAGTGTCATATACAATGTTGAATCATTTTAAATCAACAACCTCGTGAAGGAATAAAATTAGACGAAAGTTATAATATCCTGAGAAAATACATTAAAAATACTATATAAAATTACATTAATTATTTTCTTTCTTGAGAAATTTTTTGATGTTTATCATTTATTTTACTTCACATATTACTATGTTGTATACAACTACCTAAACCATTATGTTTACGTCGGTTGTTTTGATCAAATTCGCTTTATGTTTCAAAAACAATTTTGGTAGGTCAACTATGGTCAAAGGGGTCATTATATAATATCCCTAGAATAATAATAATTACATAATTATCACATTTTTAAATCTATTATACTTTTAAAACCAATCATTAAATATGGTAATGAAAAATGAATCCATGTCTGAATCATAGCGAGGATATGTCGTACGTATGCATGAGTAATGTTCCCATTTTTCAATTATCATTATGGAAAGAAGGTAAGTAACAACATATATTTAAATAATTATAATTATATAATAAATAAAATGTTATTTAATCATATATACTTATATATATAATTCGTGTGATGTTAAAATAATCACATCATGTCGAGGTGGTGGTAGTTCACACATACATGATCGCCGTTATTACTTTTTAAGTGTGTAAAAGCGTAATAAGGAAAATGATATATATTATATACCCATAATGGTGATTATTTCATCAATATGTATTTATTTTTTTATATTTCATATTTTTAATTAAAACAATAATTTAAACATTCCAGGTATCATGTGAAAAAATCACATTGCTTTGAGGGTGCGGTAGTCCACACTTCGACAAACGATGTTATAATTATTACAAAAAATAGAAATTATAAAAATAATTGTTTTAAAAGAATTATAGAAGTATAAATATATTATAAATTTCATCTATAACATCTATAAATAAATATTTCATAATAATTTCCACCCAGAGATGTGTTCAAGGAAAAATAAACAGTCATCATTTCATGAGGCGGTAGTTCGTTGTACAAGTAAACATAATGTTCGTTATCCATTAGATGGGAGTCTGTGTAAGTGTATGTAAAAAACGTAACATAACAACATACTAGTATATTTAGGTTGCATTATTTTTAATATAATCATGTAATAATAATATGTTTTGTTGTGGATAATGGAAATAAAACTAAAAAGATTAAGGAAAGATGTTACCTCTTAATCGGGTAACTCTTTTTCATTTCCACCAAAGATCATCCATGGATTTATATCATCAAAAGGTTGTGGTTCTTTGATGAGTTAATGTATTAATAGGATATATTTGGGAAGATATTTTTCAACAAAAAGTGTATTGAGATGTGTGAGGTAGTGGGAAGAGAGGAGTCCATTTATAGTGGAGGAGGAATGGAACTCTTATAATATTTATACAAGGAATTCCATACATGATTTTCACATTTAATGTTGATAAAATAAAGTAAAACATTAAAATAAGGTATTATAGGGTAGAAATATGACCATTAAATGGATTTTTGAAAAAATTTATAGTTCATTAGGGCCCTTAGGAATAATGTTTAGTCTCTTATAAAGATTAATTTTACCTTAATTGTTGTAAATAATTTTCATTACTTTCACTAATAATTCTTGTAAAAAACAAAGTTGAAATTAGTAGATATTATAAATTATTATTATTCAAAATATGTATTCAATTCTTATAAATTTAAATCATATAAGTGGAAAAATTAAATTGATATTAATCTCGTAGATGGGATGACAATGCAGGTTTTTAAAGTAAAAACGTCTGAAAGTTTGCTATGTTTTTACACCAAATTTTAAAGTGAAATTGATTCCAATGACCTAAATTGATAAAACTATTATCCAAATAAACTTTAAAACCAATTAAAATTATAATTAAACCTTATAAATAAATTAGATGAAAAGGCATTTTTGAATTAAATTTCAGTATTTTTCACAATTCATTAAAAAATGAATCTTCAAAAAAAAATACCAAAACATTACCCTACACTAATTTTTATTGTTATAATTAGAAGATGAAGTTTATATAGAAATATTATATTTATAAAATTGTCATAGATTGGATTTAAAATATGTTCTCTATTAAAAGTTGGAGAATGTTCCATAATAAAAATATAGGTTTTTATGTGTAATATTGAGTTTATTCTTATCTTATGTATATCGAATCTGTTGGATGAATATAATTTTTTTAATATATAATATATATTAAATTAATATCAATAAATAATTTTATTTAATTTAATTTATTCAGGTAAACAATATTTTTGGGTATAAAAAAAGTTTTCTATAAAAACATTCCTTTTATATTCAATTGGTTCTGATATTCATTTATAATTAAGTAGTAAAAAATGAATTAATTTTATATTTATGTTAACCATAATTTTCATAAGTTACTTATTAATATTCATAACTACTAATTTAACATTTAGATTATATCTTATTATAATAAATAATAATATTTAATTATATATATATTTTGGAAAAACTTGGTTTTCTGTGCAGCACATGCCATCGAAGAAAATTTCTCTTGCAAGTAACTTAGTATAACTCAACATTGAATTAATTTTAATATATAAAATATAAATATAATTTATTTAAAATCATAAATATATTATAAATACTAGAGATATTATAATCCCTTACGTGCTTGGTGTCGTGTGTCATGCACTATATCGAATACAATGTTTCTAATTTAGATGTTCGGGGCGTTACATCCTCCCAAACATAATTAAATTGCTCCCTCAAAATTTAAACCTGATATTGGTAATAGATTTTTTGGTATTTACATTGTTTAAAATCCCACATCGTGTAATAAATTCCCTATAAAATAGATAATTGGAAATAAAAAGTTCACATGGACTAACATATAACTAGGTATCTAAGAAAGAAAAAATTAGTGACAAGTAGAGATATGTACTCAGAGGTAAAGTGTATATATTTATATGGTGTTATTTATATCATCATCCACAAACAAGTGAATGATAATTGGAATGTTTAGGGCCTAAAATCAGTAAATCTATGATGATTTAGAATACGATTGGTTCAACATTAATTAAGGTATTTTGATAAAATTTTATTTCTACATCATTTTACAAAATCTGGGTAATTATTTCATTACCTGAGAATATAAGTAAATATATATACTTGGTATATTTATATAAGCACAATTTCGTCCTTTGGTTGTGCATTTATCAGTTTTACAATTCATCCGAAAATGAATTTTGATGCCTAAAGCACTAAAATATGCTGTTAACAGATCTTAAGGCCCATAAAAGAGTGAAAAGTTTAACTATTTGACTCTAACTATTTTCCAAAACTAATATTGTATGGAAATTAATCTCTAATCCTAAAAATAAACACTTCTAGTTTATCATTAATATTCTATCCAACGGCCCAGAGGCCATCAATTTTTTTTATTATATGACAAACCCCCTTTTAAGGGATGAAGGGGGGAACCCAAACGGACTTCATTTTATCATTAAAATTTATTCATCAAATTTTTAAATAAAGATAGTGACATATTAACAAGGGGATTGTGTAGGTCAATGGTTGATGTTAAACCCTTATCATAATTTGGTCATGGGTTCATGACCCGTGAAATTTCCCGAAATGATTGGTTTTCAACCGGTATTAATTTCTTCCTTTTCTAAAACAATATTTATATAATTTTCAAAATAAATTTGATAGATATCCTTTGAATTAGGTTAATCACTAAATATCGTTTTAACTAACATTTTTAATACAATACCAATACATAAATACTTCATCCATTTATTTCCACATAGTTCCTTCCTTAGTCTAGGGTTTATCCATAAAATCATTTATAGGATTTAAAAATCATTGAACCTTATCTTCATTCCAAAACACTATAGGTTTATCCTAGTCTATTCATTTTCAAAATCCATAATAATGTATTTTAAGAAATTGTGACTTTTCTTGTGCATATCCTCTGGGAGTGTCAAACTAGGTGTGAGGTAAGTCCTTTATCATGTACCATGTTATTTCGAGTCAGGCTCGAGACACCTTGTCAGAGTTAATACTCCTAGGTATATCTGTGTCAGAACCATGTCCACTTGTAATATGCATACATGATCGTATTACAAGGAAAACCCACATAATCTCTAATTTTCAAACATTATACAGTGTTCTTATACACTTATCCTAAAATTATACCTTAGGTATATGTTCTATAATATATGCTCTATAATATTTTTTTTCCTAAATATAGTTTCCATGTTTGATACTAAACTTCATTTGATACCAAATATAGTGACCGAAACACAGAAAGCTCAGAACTGGCGCCAATTATCAACAAAATTGGCATGATTACTAGGAATAAAATCCAAAAGGATTGAGAGTTTATTATTATTATTATTATTATTAAACTATATACATAAACGTATCTTATATTAATAAGTACTACACTAATTACAACAAAATTTTTCTTCCTATTTATAAATAAATAACTTTGAGGATAACTCTAATCTATCTTGTAAATCCCTATATATATTTCATTGTACACTTCTTGGATTCCTGGGGAAGGAAACATAATATGGGTGATCTCAAATTATATTTAAGGGAAAATATAGTGGAATCAATAATGAATCAATGAGAATAATCAATATAGAAAGGTAAATAACTGAGCACACATATTTGGTAAACAATAAAATAAATGGAAGTGCGTAAAAAATATTGAAAAGAAAAAATGAGAAATATATGTCATTAAAATAACTAAATATAGAAAAAGAAATATGGTAAGGTAAGAAACTAAAAAATATTTCATTTAATCAATTAAATAAAAATGAAATGTATCTATAGATATGTCGATGAAAAGTCTCCTGGATAAATAATAACTGAAATTAAATGAGGGAAATTCTTTAGTATTGGATTCCATGTTTCCTAGGTACATGGTACCATTACCATTAAAACCTTCCACAATATGGTTTACAATATATCAGGTAAAAACCCCAAAAATGGGGCTAGAAAAATGACTTGACCCATGAGACTACTAATGCATCAAGGGGATATATATAACCAGGACCCACCCATGTCATACGAGTCCAAAAAATTCCTCATCTACAAAATATTTGATTTAATAATGTTCCTTATAAAATATCTGTATGGAGTAGAAGTTACAAATTTATTAGTATTTACCCAAATAGTCAAATAAATTTCAAAATAAACACCATCAGAAAAATGGTATACATTTTAGGAAATGAAAACATCCATGATAAATGATATGTATAACTATGGGAAATTCGATGTTAAATGATCATAAGAAATAAAATATTTCAAGGGAAATAATAGATGAATCAATGAAGTGAATACTATCCTTGGAAAAATAAATCATAAACCATCCAGTGGAAGAATAAGGATGGAATTGATAAAGAATATCCCAAGTAGAGAAAAATACAGGGTTGTTGTCATTGATGAATATAAATACTATAAAAATAACTTTTAAAAAAATTATGTAGAAAATATCCTTTTATTATGAAAAAATAGAAAATATTTTCTTTGAATATCAATTTTGAAAAAAATTTATTTAAAAAATATTCTTTTAAGCTTCCAAAGGAATCATCAAAGAAATGATGGCTAGTAAATTCTTAACAATCGTATGAGGTATAAAAACAATCCTTTTAAAAGATAAAATGGATTGAAAAATTCTGCATTGGGAAAGAAAAAAAAGAAGATTCTTTTTTAAAAACTCATAATAGAATATAAGTGTAAAAATTTATTTACCAATTCATTTTAAAATATTTTTTTTGATTTTTTTAAATAAAACATGGTTTTTAGAAGAAAATAGGTTTTATGACTATAGAGAGAAATAAATTCGGGTTTTCTTAAAATCATTTTCTAAAACATTTTGAGTACCAAAGACTGGATAATTGGTACTAGTACATGAAAATGATCATGAATAAAGATATAAGTGAAAAAATAAGGGTTTTATTTAATAATGGTCATATAACATACTCTAATGGATGTACCATTGAATTATTATTAATGTTATTGTTGATGAAAATAATCTCTAAACATTCCAATGTGTCATATACCACATTGAAAAGTTTTAAATCATAAAAATAATGAAGGAATAAAATTAAATAAATGTTATAGTATCATGAGAGTATTTATTTTCATGATATATCATGTAAAATGTAAATATGCATACCATATAAAAGAAATAAGGTGCGTAACAAAAAATAAGCCTCAATGAGAAATAAATTCAGACTAAATCCCTTACCTTAAACTTCCTTTCGGTTGAACATACATTAAATTACTTTATAATAAAGATATTTTAATTATTTACTTTCTTGAGAAACCTTTTCATGTTTATAATTACATTTATTTCACATAAACTGTGTTTTATTCAACTACTTAAACAATTATACTTACATCGGTTATTTTGACAAAATTCAGTTTGTGTGTCAAAAACAACTTTGGTATGTCAACTATGGTCAAACTGGGGTTTATATAATATATATAGAATAATAATCATGAAATTTTTATCACATTTATACATTAATTATACTTTTAAAAAAATCATTAAATACGGTTATGAAAAAGGAATAAATGTTACAATCATGGAGATGGTAGGTCGTACGTACGCATTGGTAACGTTCCCATTTTTCAATGATCATTATGGAAAGAAGGTATGTAAAACCATTTCATTCCATAATGATAATTATATCATAAATAACATTTTGTTTTATCTAATATTCTTAAATATATAATTATTGTGATGTAAAATAAATCACATCATGTCAAGGAGGCAATAGTCCACTCATCCAGGACCAGCATTATCAATTTTTAAGTGTGTGAATGGGTAAAAATAATAATATATATTATATTTATAGTAAGTTTATTATTTAATGAATACAATATTTTTTGATGTTGCATATGTATAATTATGACTATAATTTGTATGTTACATGTATCGTGTGAACGAATCACATCGCATTGAGGGGGCTGTAGTCTATACTTCCACAATCGATGTTATCGTTTTTACATAAAATGGAATGTGTAATGATATGTGTTTTAAAAGAATTAAAAAATTATAAAGTAATTATCAATATTATATATAATTTATTTAAATATAATTTCCATCATAATTTCCCCCAGGTGAGGTGGTAAGGGAAAATGAACGATCATCATTTCATGTGGCGGTAGTTCACCGTACACATAAACAATATGTTCAGTATCCATTAGATGTATGGGTGTGTATGTTTTTCTTAAACCCATAACATAAACAAACCGTAGTATATTGAGTATATTAGTTTTTATATAATAATGTAATAATAGGAGTTTAGTTAATGGATAATAGAAACAAATAAAAAATGCTTAAGGAATGATGTTACCTCTTAATCAGGTAACTCCTTTTGGTTTGCACCTAATAGATTCTTTTGATTTCTTTCCTACAGATGGGAGGCTTATAGGATAAGGGGATGTATTTTTATGAGCTATTGTTATGATATATTTTGATCCAATTTGGCTTTATAGGCGTGAGGAATTGAGAGGATATGAGGCCTTTCTATAGTAGAGGGGGAGTAACACTTTTCTAATATTTTGAAAAAGGAATTCCATAAACAATTTTCACATTTAGAGTGGATCCAATAATGGATCCAATTAGATAAAATGAATTATATGGTCTAAATATTATTTTAAAATTTTATTTAGATATTTTTCTAGGCCATTTTGAACATCAATATTAAGGTTTAGTCCCTTATTGAGCTTAATTTTATCTTTATTGTTGTAATTAATTTTAATTACATTCACTAATATATTTTTTCAAAATATAAGTTTAAATTATTAGAGAATATAAATTATTCTTTTTAAAAATATTCAATCTATTATTCCAAATTCCAATCATCAAATTGGTTTAAATTTATTTAAATTTAATCCCGCGGACGGGATGACAATGCGGGGTTTTTAAGTAAAAACGTTTGACAAATTACTTTGTTTTTACCCCAAATTAAAAATTGAAATTCATTACACTGACCTAAATAGGATTAATTTTTATAAAAATTATCTATTTAATCTTTAAAACCAATTAAAATTATATATTAACATTATAACTAAATTATTTTAAAATGCAATTTTGAATTAAATTTTAGTATTTTCACTATTTATTAAAAATTGGATCTTCATAGAAAAATACAAAAACATTAACCTAACCTGATATTTATTGTTAACATTATAATATTATGTTTATTTTGACATATAAAATCTATAAAAGGGTAAAAAAATTAGATTTAAAATTTGTTCTCTATTAAAAGGTAGTAAAAGTGCCTCAATAAAAATATTGGTTTTTATGTGTAATATTGAGTTTATTCATATCTTATGTCTATCGAATCTATTGTATGATTATAAAAAATAATTTATTTAATATATGATATAAATATTAAATTAACATCACTCATGAAATATAATTATTTTAATTTATTATGGTAAAATAGTTTTCTGGGTATAAAAATATTTTTCTACAAAAATATTTCTATTATATTCAATTAGATATTATAATCATTTCTTATTAAATTGTAACAAATGAATTAATTTTATATTTGTGTAAAGAATAATTTTCATTTGTTAGTTATTACTATTCATAACTACTAATTTAACTTCTAGTTTATATGTTATTATATTAAATAATAATATTTACTAAAATATTGTTTTTTGAAAAAACTTGGTGTTGCGTGAAACACAAGATATCAAAGAAAGTTACTCTTGAGTGTAACTCAATATAACTAGATGTTGAGTTCATTTTAAGATATTAAATATATCTCTAATCTATTATAAATAGTAAATATATTATAAATACTCGGGTTATTATATTCATTTACGCACTTGGTTGTGTGTAATAAAATCTATCGAATACAATGTTCCTACCATATATTTTTGGGGAGTTACATTCTTTTGTATTATAATCACCAAAAAATAGAAATGAGTGGTTAATATGGTATATTTTTCACAGAAATAAAACTGATACGAGAGACCCTTATCTCAAGTCTTTTCATTCATTGTATGTATTAGAAGATCCAATATAATATAATATATATATAAATATATATTTATTATAGATGTATTAAATGACCACGAACTTATATATCATACCATATATTGTGTTCTAATGACATCTTACTTCTCATTTATTAACAATTCCTTATCAAAATTACTATTTCGGTTGACAATTGCTTCGTTTTTCATTAATGTTTTGGTTTAATAATGTGGTTCATTAAACATTGATAATGGTCACATCATATCCAGAATTTTAATTATGATATTAATATAATATATATTCATATATATATATATATATGGTCATCCATAATAAATGAATATATAAAAATTAATATTGACGTTCATAGAGATGGTAGGCCATACGTATGCATGAATATTGTTTCCATTTTTGATGGATGGAATGTTAGAAATTAAATTTCATTTAATAATTGTAAATTAATAAAAAAAATTATCATAAAAATTTATTAATATCATCATTATAATGATCTATGAGTGGAATATATTGAAAAAAATGACATCAGTTCACAAGGCTGAAGTCTGCCGTACACACGAATGATAGTTTCTTTTCCCATTTCATGGAGGAGGAAATTGAAAAGTTATATAATTAACATAATAAAATATCTATCTATTTAAGGTAAGGATATTATTATCTATTCATGGTTGAATTATATTTTAAGGAGATCGAATATAAAATAAAACAAAATCATTCAGTTAAAGACTATACTACTAATTGGAACAATATCCCAGGCATTACATAGTTAACCATAGAAGTATAGAATTCTACCTAAACTAAGACCTATATAATGTGAGTGGGGTGGGGAATATTATAAAGGGTTTTGGGTATTAATTATTTTTAATAAAAATACTTTTTAATTGTAAATAAAATATAAGAGGAGGTGTCCATTCATAAGTGAGGGTTATGTCACTCTTGGAATTACATACAATACTAAATTAATATTAATTAATTTTCATTGAAGAAAGGATAAAAAATATTATATTCCAAATTCTGATGTGTATGGACTAAAATTATATCATCAACTAAAATTTATCCCATTTTAGATTTGGGTTTTACCCTTATCTCATTGTTTTAATCCATGTGATCCCTTTTTGACAATTTCCACTATAATAAAGTTTTTTAATCTTTAGTGGTAAATATGGTTGTTATATACAGAAAATTAGACCATAAATGGATCATAGTTCATATTTTAAATAAAATAAAAAACTATTCGTTAATATAGTATTTTTAGGAATTTTAAATTATTTAATAAAATATTATTTACTATAAAATAATATTAATGTCTTTTTTGGAATTATTAATTAATTTGACTCTAAAAACAACATGAAAATAATAGAATTATAATACAATCCATTAAAATAAAAATAATATGTTTTTTTATCTATAAATTTCATGAAACACAATAATTCTTTCAAATTATCTTACATTCAACATTTTTAAAATAGTTTTTTACTTATTTATTAACTGAATAAATATCATGTTAGTGTTATGTAAGAAATTAATAAAACTATGTCATCACTAATTATTAGAAATAAATTACCATGATAAAAGAAAATTAACAATCTTTCATGAATAATTTAAAACTAAATGTATCCTTTTTTATCCCCATGTAAAAAATATATAATTAATAAAATAATGATAATTATTTTTTTACTTTTTTATAAAAAATAAAATAAATTAAAAAAATCATAGAAAAATTGAAATAAAAGGAAATATATTGACAGTTTCAATGAATATTTGAAAAATATACACATTCATTAAAATTAACACAAGTTTATTTTGGTTTTTTGGTCCTTGTCATATTATTTATAACTTTAGTTACCCAATTTAACCTTTCCATGGTTATACATACTTATTATGGTTACTATTCATAATGAAAAAAATAAAAGGGAGCTATTTAACAAATATAGGACTATAGATTCCAAATATAGAATGAGTTATATGAAATTAAATTCATTGATATTTTATAATTTAATTTAAATTTAAACATGAAAAATGTAATGAAAATATATTTTTTTAGAAATTTTTTTTATGTATAAAAATGTTTATATACCAAATTAAAATATAAAATTATTTCTAAGTAATATAATTTGATTATGATTATAAAAATAGAAATAATAAAATTTGAACAGCAATCAGAAATAGAATTTGTCATTGTAAATACTTGAATGGAGAATAATGTTTTCCATAATAATCAGTAATTTTCAATATTCATTGAAAGATTAATCTCTTCAGGAAAATACAAAAAATAAATCTTAAGAAAATTTTGATATGAATGTCTCAAAAATGAAATCCTTATAATAAAATTAAATTACTAAATGTTCAATAAATTAATTATAATATACTCTCCTAAAAATAAATAAAACTAATTTAAATGAAAATATATTTTTAAATAATTAAATAGTTTTACTAAAAAATATAGTGAATATTTCCTATGAATATAATAATATATTATCTTGAGTATGAACTTTAAATACATTTCATAAATCAGTTAATCACATTCTTTACCGTCAATTTAAATGATGGGTTATAAAATCAAATATAAATAATAATTTTTCGTTGTTCATTTATGCTTAGTGTTTTGGGTCATATACACTAACATACATAGTATTATATGTATTATATCAAGGTGTTACATATAGAGTATTTAATTTAATGCCTTAATTTGTTCTTTATTTTTGTGATAGACCTGTATTTATAATAGTATGATATATCTCTTCTTCGTAACTTTTATGATATTACACTTTTAAAATTAATTAGTATAATGTGATCATGTTGTTATCATTATATATATGTTAATATGAAAAATTTTTAGGGACAAGGACCTTTGGTTATTGATAAAAAGGATTCAACTTTTACTATTTGTAAAATCTTAATAAAATCATTTGTTCCATCTTATAGACTGGTTTGGAACCGTATAAATTTTCTAATATGATATTTTTTTAGAATAGGCCACCTCATTGACATCTGATGGGATCTCCAGCAGCGTAGGAGGGTTCTATAGGGAAAAATTTCATACCCGATCCAACTTTTCATACAGAGGAACCAATTCACACTGGAGTAATCTATATAGTTACTATCAATGTATGTTGTATCAAAAAGACAATAGTTTACTATAATTGAGAAATTTTGCTATAGAATCCTCTATCATTCCAGGGATCTAGATGTTCTTAGGATAAAACATGATTGGATTCAGTATTTTGGGTGGATTTTTGACATTGTATAGAACTTAATGGTTTAGAGAGTTATTCTTTCAACCTTTATGATATAGGGTGATATTGGAAACTAGTGGGAGATTATTCTCTTATGGGTAGGTGAGAGGGTCTCACATGGGTGATGTGCATAGACCTTTTCATCAAGTGGTATATTTGGGTACAATTAAGCTAGACCAAGAATAAGAATTCATGGATCTTCTATAAGGGATAATAATAGTGTTTACTTACTCGACACGCTTCATAGATATTCTAACAATTTCTCTACTATTTTCTAGAGATGCAATGTGGAATGCTTGGAAGATTGAGATTGAACATAAACCAATGTTGAGACACCATGTCTAAACCATATATCTAATGACATATACACATGGTCTTTGAAAATTCATGATGATACAGGAGAATCATGTATCAGGTTTCCATTCACCCTTAATTCCTCAGAATGGTAGATCACATAATACTTCAAAGAGATCCACATATTGTAGAAAAATTAGGAAGGATGGGGATGTGTAGTAGACTAGTGGCATACTAGTTGAGGAGAGGAGAGATCTATCATCCCCCTCAGGTAGAGTTTTATAGTGCTTCAAATGTGTATTTTTTTGAAAAATACATAAGTTATGAGAAACACCTCATAGAATGTTTCAAAAGTGTGACAAGCTAGATCATCATCATCAATTTTTCTTCAGGTATTTTCGAAAAATGTTCCTTAAAGGTAAAGGAAATGCATGTTCTATAACTAAAGGATCTGGCTAGGGATCTCAGTAGTATACTTGGACTGGTTATGCATTATAAGATTAGGGTCCCAAAGATGAGTATGGCCATGTCAATGCAATGGACCATACTTTAGAAGATAGTTGTGAGATTCCATCCATTATTTGAGGTACATTTTTTATCATGACTTGTTTATCTACTAACATGATTGATAAGAGTTCTTACCATTCTTTAATTTATGAAAAATTATTTTCTTGATAAAACTTAGCAGCCAAATTTTATTAAAAATTATCTTCCCTTGATGCACTATTTGGCATGGAATTATACCATTTCATGAATACCTAGATATTTCTATAGTCATTTTCAGTTATGGTCAGCTTTAAGAATTAATTTTTTTAAGATAAAAAGAATTAATGTGATTCTTGACAAGGATTGGTTGAACGACAACTGAGCACACATCGATCACTATAGAATATGGGTTTCATTAAATTCAACTAATAGTGAAAGGTTCTAGAAGAAAAGAGAGTGGGAATTCGGAGTAGGTAGAATTATTCTAGAGTTATGTCATCTCAAGATGATCGTGGAATAGATGGAGGGAATGTCCTTTCAACAGGATCAATGGAATTCCCCTCATTATTCCTATAACTGAGGTTATCAATCAGGATGTTTTTATGGAAGATATCACATGAATTACCCTTAATAGATTGGTTTAATTGGAGATATTTATCACTCTAGGTGCACAACCAATTTTGATACCAATTTAAATAATGGTGTCGACTGAGATGATTGTGATCAAGCTTTAACATGAAATCTTGAAGAATATTGGATTTATCGGGACAAGTACTTTACCTTGGGGTGAACCATTGTTGGTATAAAAAGTAGAGAAAGGTAGTATTCAACTCTAACTTGGTCATAGGAAACCAAACTAGCTGATGGTGAAGAATATATATCAATTTCTTTGGATAGATGACCTTTTTGATATGTTATACAAGCTTTGTTGGTTCTCCAAGGCAGATCATGAATCAGGTTATCTCCATTTACATGATGGATAAGGGGAAATTCCAAAGACAACATTTTTGAGCATGTATGGATTGCACATGTACATGGTGATGTCATTTTGAATGTTAAATGTTTCATCAGTGTTCATATATCTAATGATAAAGATCATTAACCCATACCTAGACACATTCTTTTTTGTTTTCGTTGATGATATCCTCGTCTAATCACTTACTAAATAGTAGGATAATAGAGATATTTATATTTATATAAGTATTATTTGATCATATCGACTTTATTCTATATTCTTGAACATTATTATTTATATTCAAGAGGTGAATTTCATGGGTAATGGGGTGTATGTGGCCGGTATATCCATTTACCAAGAGAATATTGATGAAATTATTTCCTAGAGATGTCTCTAGAATTTGATTGTGATAAATTGATATATGGATGTATCTATATATTACCAACTTTTTAATCCATAATTATCTCATATATCAACTCTTGTGATTGCACTAATGAAGAAGGGTTCAGAATTCTAGTGGTCAGACCACTATGAAGGGGTATTTCTTTAGTTGAAGATGATGTTGACTAAAATAACATTATTGATTCTTCTTGAGATAGGAGTAGGATATTCTGTCTATTGTGATACATTACTATTTAGTCTGGGAAATCTAGTGATATAGAGGGAGAAGATATTAGATTATGGATCATGGTAGTTGCAATCCCATAAGTCGATCTATCCTATATATGGTTGGGATCTAGTAGATGTTTTCCCCTCTCCATGGCATTGACAACACGATCTATTCAGCAAGATTTTTTATCTATATGATCAATAAGAGCCTTTTCTATATCTTCACATAGAAGGACCTAAATGTGATATAATGGAGTTGGATAGATTACCTGTATACATTTCACTTTGTGATGGAATATGAACCTGGGAATTGTAACACCATTACGAACAGTATTATTTATAATATGCAATTGGAGTAGGATATTTATGAGTGACCTTCTATGGATAAATTGATCCTGATGATTTTTTTTCTTATTAGAGGATGGTTGATTTAGAAAACTAGTGATTATTGACATGTTCCCCTTTGGAGATCGGATATTATTTTATTAACATGATGAATATGTGTCTGAAAAATTATCACGAGTGTGATGTGATGCGGGAATATATTGCTGGAGGTGATCCAATATTTATGTGGTCATTGAATTGAGATAAGGTGGTACTTACAGATAGGGGAGTCGTAGTCTTTTCTTAAATTGGGTAATAGTTGATAAGATACTTTCATACATACAAATGGTTGGTATATCCTAGGGAGATAATGATGTATCACAATGTTATGTGATATGTTTGGTATCAGGGATGGAGACAGAAATTACTGGTTTCATTTTGTGATGCCATATCTTCCAATCAAAAAAGGTCAAGCTCCCACATTCTAATAGATTACAATCCACACTTTATGTGTCCTTGTGGAATTGGGTGGACATAATGATGGATTTTTTGATGAGAATTACCAAGACCCCCAAGGATTTTTATGCTATTTGTGTGATTATTTAATGCTAAAAAAATTTCTCACTTTATATAGATGTATTGGAATAACATAGTAGACATTATCACACAACAATTTTTATATTATTATTTTATTTTGGAATATCATTTTTTATTGGTTCCTCTCTCGACTTTTAGGTGATCCATATTTAAATTTTGGGTTTTGGCCTATTTCTCTTGCACTGCACAATTTAGGTGCATAGTTAAGGGAGAAAATATGTGAATTTCTAATGATGAGTTTCTTTTTAGTTCATTTTGAACTTTCATGGTTTGAGTTTCAAGTGTTTCATACAGTTTATTCCAAATCATGCAACTCACAGGAGAAACTTTGTGGGTCTTTGTGTTTCTCTGGTCATGGGAGCATGACCTAAACATGTTACTCAAATTTTGTGAAAGGTATGCACATGGTTCTGCAATTTTTTACAGAACCATGCTGCATGGTTGGAACACATTTTCAAAAACCATGTGGTGAAACCATGTAGGTGCATGATGTATCTAGTAAATGGGCACATGGTTTTCATACATTTTTCTAAACCATGTGGCCAAACCGTATACTGTGCATATGTGTGTTAAAAAAATTAAATTACCTTTCTACCCTTTATATGTTTTAACCCCAAACCTCCCTATTGTTCCCCCTCTGGACTACATTACACCAAGGTTTTCCTCCATTCTTCTCCTTTACTCCCCTCCTATTACAATTTTTGAACCAATGGATTAATTCAAGGATTGGGGGTGATTTCTTAAGGTGTTCTCATCCAATATTCCTTCACTTCCTCCTTCTCCCTTTTTCTTTTGAGTTCGACTTCCCCCTTTGTCTTATAGGTCTTGATTTCATGTTCTATTGAGTTTTAATTGGGTTTTTTTAATTAAGGTTTTTTGTGGGTGTTATTACTTTATCAGACCCTTGTGGAGTTGTTTCAGGTTGGCGTTGTTGAAGCGCTTGTGGTTTGAGGTAGGTCCCCTTTGCATAAGACCATAAAATTGAATATTATTGATTTATTTCATTTCACACCTTCCGTGGATGTAAATTATTCATGTGAAATTCTTATAATAATTATTTTTTTCTAAACGAAGTGATTTCTTTTATGATATGATGTTTTTGAAATTTTCTTACAAAACATCACACATCACGTATTTGATTATTTTCATGAATGGAATTTTTAATTAATTAATGGTTTTCAATGTATGGTTTTGGTTATAATGTGTGTGTTGATTTATTTAATAGATTTTCTATTTTTTTTGGATTTCAAAATGGTGTGTTTTCTCCTTTTTGAAAATGTGGGTATGGTTCTTTAGAAGTGAGTGGTTTCTCAAATAGTGTTCTAGGCTCATTTGGCAATTTCATTTGTTGTTACTCTTTTGAAAACTCTACATGTATGATAATATTTATTTTTTTTATGTTTAATGGGATGAGAGGTCCTTATTGTGGGACTCCCTTATGGACTATTGGTCAAAATGCAAAGGATTGTCCCTTATGGTGATTTCGTGTGATGCTTTTGTGTTATGTTTATGTGTGATAAATGTATATACAGGGTTTGTTGCATGTTTGATTTTCCAAGGAAAAACCCTCATTTATATATGACATGGGAACCTTGAAAAACTATCATATTTTTGGATAAATGTTGATTTAATAGCTTAGGAATCCTCCCTATCTAGTGTCCCTTAGTATGGACCTTACTCTGCTTTGGGATAGTTCCCCTCAGTTAGGCCGGGTAGGGTAAGACTGGTCATGTGGTCAAATTGATGTCCTTGATTGAGGTATTCCTATGAGATGAATCATGTTTTAGTATGTTCTAGATTATGCACTGGTTACTTAGGTTCTCCCATGTACATCGACTCTTAGTTGGCTATGTAAGATGATTAAGATGCCCTATTGGGTTGGTTACTCATGTTTTCTACATTCCATTTCCCTTGTGTGATCCCTTCTTCTAACTCTTTATTTGGTGTAAATATATTCTAAATATGATAAAATGATTTTAAAATGTTAATTGATTTTTTAGAATGATTTTCAACTTATATCCCATTATTAAATAAAAACATCATTTTGTTCTCCTATATCCCTATTTATTTAAAATGTTAATGCTTTCTTATTGGAAAAGAAACTACTTTTAAATTAAATGGGTAATGGATTGTGAATTTTTTGGGTAGAAAATTTGAATGATCCTATGTTTTATATATTTTATTACAAATTTGGATCTGATGAAACTTTTTTTAATGGAAATTCATTATGAATAGATTTTTGGGCACACCTACTGATTTTAAATAATCATGCCTATACTTATTTTTTTTATTATCTGGTACATGTTCGTGTTTAGTATTTATTTATATAATATATTTTGTGTATTGGGATCAAAGAGTAACCCTCAAGGTCACATAGAATTCTAATGGTCATCATGTTCGGTTTGAGTTTTGGTGTTCGGCTTTTTTGTTTTTTCAGTTTTTTGTAGATGTCATTTGGATTTTTTGTTTATTATATAGATATGACCTATTTATTTTTTCTATTTCCATATCTTTTTTTGGGAGAAATCATTACCATTGGTTCTCCTTGATTCCCTTTGCTCTTGTTTCCACCACTGGGTGATCTAGAATGCACCTTCAAGATGTTGATGTCCATCTCGAATGATCATTTTGGGGTAGAATTGGTATTATTCATGACAGAATGCTGTCATATCTTAGATTATTTATAGGACCTATCTTTTAGAGAACCCCTAGATATTTTGGATGTCATGGTAAAAGGATTATGGCTATTTTAGATTGGGGTGTATGTATGCGGAAGTGTCTAGACAACATTCCCTATGTTGAAACTTGGGATACCATGGGATGTTGGAATTTATCTAGATTGTTTGGTTATTATTATTGATAGGTGTTTAGGGGAGAAAATGGGTGTTGTGCCAGTACACTAGGTGATTTTGTGAGGCCTGGAATTCCCTGTGGATATGGGAACATGGTCCTAAAATACTCTCCTTGATAATGGAATGATTTTCATGGGGCCACCAACTTTGTGTCTTAGGCACCCATTGACACTATTATCCCATTTCAAGAAACTTTCTAGAGTCTTCTTGGTTTTTGGTTCATTTTGAAAAATGTTGTTTCAAAATTTTGGAAACATGATTTCAAGCAGTGGTGTTTTGGTTTTTGAAAATGGTATGTGAGTTTTTATATTTATTTCAATGAATTTTTTGGAAATATTTTTTTAATAATATATTTTCTTGGTAAAATCAGTGTTAATTAAATTATTTTTTCTAAAAATGGGGGTTGCTTAAAATTATGGAAGGGTTTTTGGTTGGAAATTTGTTGGATGTCTTATGGTAATCCAATCAATTTTTGTGGAATGAAATTGATTAGAGTGTGAGGTTTGAAAGTGGTTTTTTATGTGACAGTTAGTGGGTTTTTGAAAATGGGTTTTCTGAATATTTATGATCTGGTTTATTTTATGTCTAGTGTTTAATTGTAGTGATTCTAAGTTGATGGGATTGTTTATATTGAGTTCTTGGTTTTACTATTTTTTAGAGTATGACCCCACCAAATATTCGACGTATTTTTGAGGTGATGTTATGGGTGGTTCACCATTAGGAGACCCTTAATTTAAAAAACGCGAGGACATACTTCTGGAGTATCGGAAGATGTATCATCCTCTAGCTTATATTAAAGAGGATGTTATTGAAGTGAAAGAGTGGATGTGTAAAATTGAAAATATCATTACTCTCTTTGTGCTTCCTGATTCTCCAATGGTTATGTTCACCACAATTATGCATGAAGGATCGATTTGGAAGTGGTGGAATTTTTTCAGTCAGACTAAGCCTCAGGAAAATCTCTCTTGGAAATTAATCATGGATTAATTTGTCTTGAAATACTTTTTGGAGGTTTTGAAGGTGGTGAAGATGATATAGATGTGTTTACTTTAGTAAGGTGATGGACCGATGTTCGAGTTCATTACCATTTGTTTTATATATTTCTTTTTTCATTCAGAGATGGTCAAGGATCATTCCTTGAAGGCTTGGAATTTTGATAATGGAATTTCTCTTAATCTACAGTTGAAGGTGGTAGAGTTTAGTTTAACCACCTTTTTCTATGTTGTGAGGCAAGTTCTGTGGGTTGAAGCTGGGTTAACATGAGTGCTTGAGGTTGAAAATTTTCCCACTATATCTGGAAGTAGTGAATTGAATTTCAGCAAGGATATAAGGAATATGCATGAATCTAGTGTTTATGGTCATGTAATCAAAAGGCAATCAGATCATTCATTAACCTCTTCTAGGCATGAGACTCTGGTGTTTCACCAATGCGATAATTTGTGTAAAAATATGTCATTGTGTACAAATTCCCCAAAGTATTATTGTACTTGTGGAATCCTTGGTCATTTTCATCTATTTTTTTTGATTTGGTTCCATGAAGAGATGTGGATCTATATCATCACTTTAAAAAGACAACCCATCTCTTTTGCAGGAGTAAGGCGTGGGCTTGGGTTCAGTTGAAGGCGATTTCCATTTGATTTTTACTTTCATAGTACTGGTTGCATTTTTTAGTGTTACTTTTCTTTTATTAAGGAAGACTATTTTAATTTTTGAGAACCTTCCTCTTAATGGAATAATTCCTTTTGGGATTTATGAATCTTTCTATCTTGAGTGGAGGTGTGTGTCATGGTGTCTCTTCTTATTGTTGCTGCTTGTTTTGGGTTAAAGAAGATGATGGGTGTGTATCATTCAAATGACTATTTTGGTTAAATTACCTTGTTTTAGAGAAGTTAGTCTCGTGGTTCTCTATGTTCATTTTGTTCTACGCAGGGTTGGTGTGTGGTCATTCTAGTGTAGTGTATCAGTGTTAGTTAGGTGTGGTTAGTTGGGCATCTAGCTAGAACTCTAAAATAGTGTAGAGTATATTCTATCCTCCCATGATGGTAATATGATTTGGTATCTGGTGTTAACATGAAAATATGTTGTTTCGATTGGATTTTTTTATTCTAGTAATTTTACATCTTGGTGGACATTGGGTTTTTAGAGTACTTCTGATGGTTTTCATTGTGGTAAGGTTGTGAGGTTTCTGGTTTGAGTATTTTTAGGTTCATTGGATTGTTTTAGGTAGAAGTTTGTGCCTTCTTCTTGGTGGTGGTAATTTTTCTTTTCAGTTAATAGAATTAGATCATGTTATTTGTTCAACCCTTTTCATTGGTCGATCAATTAGTGAATTTTTGGATTTCTATGGGAATAATCATAATGGTAGGGAGAATTTTCACACCATTGTTTTTATTTTATTCTTTCAGTTTGTCTTATCATTTCATTGTTGGTTTCTATCATGTGTTTCACGTATCATGGATTTACATTTTTAGTTATGGGTTTTTTCTTATGATGCCTGATTTAGGTGCATGGTTAAGGGGAAAACCGTGACACCATATGATGATTTGTATCTTTTGAGTTCAGTTTGAAAATTCATAGTTTGAGTTGCATGGGTTTCACATAGGTTAGTCCAAACCATGTAACTCATAGGTGATAACATGTGGGTATTTGGGTGCATCTAGTCAAGGGTTAATGACCTGATCAAAGTAAGCCAAAATGTGTAGAATTCATGCGCATGGTTAAATAATTTTTTATAGAACCGTATGGGGTGGTTGACACATGGTTTCCCAAACTATGTGGCTAAACCATGAAGGTTACCATTGTGTTTATTAAAGGGGTGCACAATTGGCTTAGAGTTTGGGAAACCATGCAACCAAACCCTGAACACCTAAAAATTTTCATGAATATGTAAAATTGTCTTTCTAACCTCATTAAGTTTTAACAAAAACCACCTGATTATTACCCTTTTGGTTTGAGTGGCTCCAAGGGGGATCCTCCCTTTTTCCCTATGCCTCCCCTCCATTTCCAAGGGTGGAATCAAGGGATTTATTAAATCATTGGGGGTGATTTCTTGAGTTATTCTCCTCATCTCTTTCTTTTATTCCTCCCTATATTATTTTATTTTGAGTTCATGTCCCCTAGGTCTTGTGGGTCAATAGTTCACATTCCTTTTATATTTAATTGGAGGTTTGGTTTTATTAATGTTAGTTGTGGGATTAATTTCTTCTTCAGAACTGTGTGGAGTTATTTCTTTTTGGGATTTTTGTATCACTTCAGGATAAAGGTAGGTTTACCATTCTAAAAGGCCATTAAATTGAATAATAATTGAGTTATTTAATTTCACACCATCTTTGGATTTAAATTAGTAATTTTAAATTTTTAGAATAATTGTTTTTTACTAAGTGAAGTGATTTCCTTCTTGATATAAAGTGTTTGATTTTTTTTATTAAACCTCACACACTAAGTGTTTAATTAATTTATTATTTGGCCTTTTTAATCGATTTATGGTTAAGAAATTATGGTTTTGGATGGAAATTTTACATTGATTTATTAATTAGATTTTTTATAATGGTTTTGGATTTACAAATGGTGTGTTTTTACCTTTTTGAAAAGGTGGGTTTGGTTACTTGGAAATGATAGGTATCTCAAAGAGTTCCCAAGGCCTATTTGGTACTTTCATATATTGTTCCCCTTTTTAAAACCCTTGTTGGATGATCTTATTTCCTTGGTTATGTTGAATGTGATGGAATGTCCAAGGTGTGGGGCATGGTCATAAACTATTAGATGAAAGGTAAGGGATTGTCCCTTGGGGTGATTCAGTGAGATTCATGTGTATGATTCTTGTGTGTGAAACATTTATATTCATGGTTGTTTTCATGTTTCATTTTTCTTTTCACACCCCCCTCTTTAGACATTACATTGGAAATTGGCATTTCCACAGATTCTCAGAGAATGGTTGCTTCACTACCTTAGGATTTCACTCTGGATAATAGCCCTTAGTAGAGACCTTTATCTACATTGCGATTGGGCCCCTTGACAAGGCAAGGTAGGGTAAGATCGAGCAAGTTAGGGGATTTATGTTATCAGGTGATGAATTCCTACTAGATGAGTCAGTTTTTTGTATGTTTTAGATTATCCACTAAGCTCCTAGGTTCTCCCATATACCTCAGATCCTAGTTTTCTATGACAGATTATTGAGATGCTATGTTGGGTTTGTTACCCCTGATTTATACTTTCTATTTACCTTGTGGGATTGTTGCTTCTGCCTCCTTGTATAGTGTACATATTTTCTAAAGGTGGTAAAAAAATTCAGATGTTTAGGGAAATATTTTTGGAATATATTTTCAACTTATTTCCCCTTTTTAAATTAAAACATCATTCCTTCTACTTTGTTCATCTTTTTATAAAATGATAAAGCAAACTTCTTGTAAAAGATACTATTTATAAAGGAAAAGTGCAATGAACTATGATTTTTTTATGGAGAAAATGTGTAAAATCCTATGTAATATATATATTATTTCAAACCTGGAATTGATGAATCAATTTTTTTAATGAAAATCCATTGGGAATAGATTGTTCAGGCATGCCTACTAAGTTTTACTACTCACTCCTAAACCTATTTCCGGTTGTTATCATCTGGTATAGGTTTGAACATGTTCTAATTCTTTATGGTCAATGTTAGTAATTGGGATTAGAGAGTGACCCATGGGATCACATATATTTTTAGTGGTTGTCTAGTTTGGTATGTGTTTTCATGTTCGTATTGTTTTTATTTTTAGTTTTATATAGATGTTACTAAGTTGATAGATTTATTTTATTGGTCTCCTCTATTTATTTCCACTATTTTAGTTTGTTTTTATTGGTATAAATTGTTCCAATTAGTTGTTGTTGATTTCATTGGTGCTTGACACCACACCGTGGCAGCCGAGAATGTAACTCAAGGATATCGCGAGATGGATCAGGTGGCTGGTTCAGAGTCAATCTGTGTTGGTTCATGACAGACGAGCTAAGAAAGATTTTTGTTTTTAGAACCAATTATTTATAAGGAGTTACATTGAGAATTTAATTTGAAAAAGATTCAAATTTTATACCACATTAGAAAACTATATGGACTACTGTGATATTGAGCACAATGTACCATCCTCAAAACGATGGAATAATTTAGTGGAAGATTCACATACTTGAGGATATACTTATGGAGTAAATGTCTTTCACCAATATATTGGTATAAGGCGGGTGGGGAAGAAGTTGTGATGGACCATATGGTAATAGGAGACCTTTTAATGAGTGAAGATGATCTAGAAAAAGATGATCATATATTTGAGCTGAAAAAAATTCATACATTAACCCCAGGATGAGCCCTATGACTTTTTTCATTAGTTCCAAAAATTTTCTGAGAGTGACTCTTTATTAGTTTAACATCATTTTAGGATGAAATGAATGATTTCACCACATTAAAAAAATGAAAGTACAAGATAGATAACTTTTATGTGTATTGGGTTGGAAGATACGAAATGAAGGAAATATGTACAACTTATGTATAATTTATAAGATGATAATGTGAAACTATTAATTTCCACAACATTAATGTAATTATATCATTATTTGAGGCCTTTATAAATTATTTATACAATTTTACATCAGAAAATCATGAATTAGTTACACTAAATGAATTGGTTACATCCAAATATCAACTTAAAAAGGTTTTTGGACCTCCAAAGTCAAATCATGGATGGTTCATTTTATAAATGGAATAGATAAATCTTGGGGGATAATCATCCTTGAACATAATTAGATTACTTTCTATTAATTTTATGTGTTTTATTAAAAAACTTCAATCCCATCTCTAACTTCTTCTCAATTTATTTTTTTTGTCTAGGGATGCCTAATACACATTAGAGGAAATCTAGTAAGGTTAGAGGATAAAATTTGAAATTCAGAAAATAATGAGAATGGTTACAAATAAATATCATTGTATTGGATATTGTACACACTAATTTGGAAAATCAACATCCAAACCACATACTTTTACCCAAGTAATTATACCATTTTAGCAGGAAAAAGACCCTATACATGAACATATTAAACAATTAATTTCATAGAAAATAGATTTGAAGGATAATTGTTTTTTATTTTGATTCTTTCTAGTTTTTTGTTTCATTTCCCTATGATTTTTAGTTATTATTATTTAATAAATGTCCTTACTATATTTTTTCTATAACCCACCCACTATAGTACCCCTCATGGGAAATCATTAATTGAGGGAAGATACCCCTAAATGATGACCTCTAATAGGACACATATTGGGAAATAATACCAAGGGTATTATACAGATAAACTAGAGACTTTACCCTCAATAAACCATTAAATAAAGGAATAATCTACCAAGAAACGTCATTATAAAAAAATATCACATCAAAATAATATCAAAACACAATATGTCATACAATGTGGAAACAAAAACTAAAAATAAATGATGAACCAATTAGTTTGTATTAACCATGAACTCGATCACCCAATCTCACATTATAACCTGAAAACTAGTTTATATATATGTAAAGTGGGAATACAAGTATATTAAGTAGGGTAATCATATGGAAGAATATTACTGGTTCCCTAGGGAATAAATTGAGTTACCAACTTGTCACCTATCCTAGTATACTATATCCACATCCTTACCAAGCCACGTATACCAGTAATGCATAGAATATGGTGACATTAAATTATATATTTATTTATATATATATATATATAAATTAAGGTACCATATATTTATGTTCCCATTGAACTAGTTTCCCTAGACCCTAATGACTCATGTCTTTATGCTACCATTTACTCCAAAGTAATCCTCTTATGTGAGTCAAGAATTTTCCCCACCTACCGCAATCTTGTGAATGGGCTAACATATCATGTTGGACTAAATTATATAAAATTATCATCATCACTACTCAACACTCGTGAAACATTTCATCAAATCTCATAGCGGGGTTATAGGTTTAGAAGCCACCATAGTATGAATTCCTTGTAATATACCACAGGAAATTATATTCCATGCATTAGTATGCCTGTAATAACCATAACTATTATATTCGGAAGACAATTAGATTCTATAAATCAAGCTTCCATAGTCTGTAAATATAATTAGAGTGTAATTAAGAGACTTCAAAGCCCATATGATCACATACCCTATAATTGTATGTCTTCATAGACTGAGTATGTCTACATACATAGTTTTCCATGTGGAGAGAGTTGGGTAAGGGGAGTAGGCATCCTTTTAATCCTTTAATAACATAGATATTTTTAATCATAAATAACCCAAGGCCACAGTGGGGTTTAACTGCCATAGATAAATAAAATGGTTTAGTATAATAAATATAATAACATAATGATATAAATATCACATAACCATATTAGGGGGAACTACCAAACCTATACGTGAGCTATAGCTACCGTCCTGTTTGATATCACCACATCCATCACTAAGACTAAAATGTTAATACTCTAAGAACACAATCATCAATGTTCCTCATTTTTTTAATTTAGTGAAATAAAAATTATCATTTCTATTATAAACCTTACATAATATCTAGTTAAACAATTTTTTAATAATCTAGAGATAAAGGGACTTAAGTTAATTATGATTACGATTTCATGTTTTATTAATATGGTCTCATGAAATTCCAAACCATATCTTGGTTCTCATTTAACATTTCAATACTATCAAAACCCTCATTCACATGGGTTCGATCATATTTTATTTATTATTTTATATCCAGTGTATTCAATGACTTGACCTAAATAATCAATCCTGACATCCAATGCATCACATCAAATGTAGTGGGTATCCCTTACTCTTATCCAAAACCATCATTATTAGTGATATCCCCGACAACACAATCACATTCATAACCTGAGAAATCCAACCCAACCCTTACCAAATATAAACCAATATCATGTCCCATAAAAAATCATAGGAAGGGATATGTTAGTTAGATATATTGCAGGAATCATAATTTGACAAAAAAATTCTATGTATAACTAAGGATATTTCAAACATACACCGAAGTATTACACAATAATTAATATTCATCATCAAAATTAAACATTTAATTCTAATGAAAATTATACTTTTTTATAAACTTGAATAATATAATTAATTATGTTGAGGTTTCTAAAAAATAACTATTTTTCACTGCTAAGAAGTACAAATTCAACAAATAATACACACATAAAATTCTTATCACCATTTATATTTTATGTTTTCTTTAAATTACCATTCGACTGAAAATATTTCATATCTAATATTTTATAAATTAATCAAAAAGTTATAATCTGATAATTATAAATTATATATAAGTAGGATAATATGATAGTAGATATCATATTAAATATTAAATATCGACATCATTCATTTGAAAACAATAGCATGAGATTTTAATTTCCATTCCCATTTATAGATTATTTTGAAAAATTTTATTATAATTTTGTAGTTAATGCCAAATATTTGTCCAAATAAATTTGTAGAATGATTAAACCAAGTTGACTCATAAATATAAGAGAGGTAATGTATCTCATATGTCTAATTATCTACTAGACATACTACTTCAACATGATTGAGAGTAGATATGAGGGATCACACAACCCATTCATTGTAAGAGAACTCAACATAATATAGTTCTAAGAATATGTATTATTTAATGGTATTTAAGGTCCTCCATTCTTGTTCTGGTCAAATAGAACGTAAAGGAAAACTTAGAGGAATGAAGTAATAGGAGAGATAAAAATATAGTTTATACAAAAAATAAATACAATTTAGTGGGTCACTAACTCATCCTATTTTGAAACAATCAAGGGTACGAATTTGGTGATTCAATGCTCCACATCACATAATTCATTCAGTTCTAGGTTTTAAATCTACCTACATGGGTGAATAGAATATGTAGTGGTGTTTTCTAGTTTCTAGGCATCGTTTTATATTAATGATTGTTCGATTAATTGTTTCATTAAACATCGTATTAGATCATGCATATTATTTTTTAAAATTATAATAATATTATTCAATGGTTCCTAATATTTATTTACCATGAGTATTTTATTAGAATATTTTTTTCCCTATACATAATATGTTGCAAGTTGAGTCATGATGAAAGAAGAATGATCTCTAAAGAATCTACCTAAATGTGAGTGGGGTACACTATGTAATGGTAGTCCAAAAATCCTTTATGTAGTTCATATAACTTTTAAAAAGGTTTGAAACTTCCCTTAAGTGAGTTCCAATGTATCATCAGGTAAGATTTAGAAACCATAGGTTTCCATGATGTATAGAGAGGGTAACTTTATGCGTGCTTCATAATTCTTACATTTTCCTCACATGAGATTCAACAATCCTGTGGAACCCTTATTCAAGGATTGAATGAAATTAACACAATCATAAATAAACATGGATTATTTTCAATGAAATTAATAAAACATTATATTATGAATTAAATATGGGCTTTACCCTCACGTGAGATTCAAATCACCCTATAGTGAGGGTTCTTCCCTTTCACGAGGATGCACCTACCTTTACATAACAATAAAAAACCGAGCCTACTTTTGTACGTGGTAGAATACACCATTACTTTGTAGTTATTAATAGAAACATATGATTATGTAATAAAGGTTGAGGAGAAAAATGTATGATTAAATTGTATTACGAACACATAAGGAGAGGGGATCTACATAAGGGTAAAATATAAATTAAAACAAATAAATTTATTTTAATTAATGAACTTATAAATAATAAAAAGGGACTCCAAAATAATTTAAATAATAATTGAAGTGATTATTTATTACATAAAAATCTTCAAATTTATTTCAAAAAAAATTGATCACTTTAAAATTACATTCATTTATTATAAATCCACTTTAAAAAAACTCTTAATAGGATAATATTCCCTAAGAAACCAAACACCCTATAATAATGAGGAAACGTTTCAGTAATATCGTGACCATTACCTCAAATGCCTCTCAAGTAATACTATGTTTGATAGATTTCTCTACACAAAACACTAAAAAAAACGAGCAACAATATTTTTGATAAATATTATTAAGAATATTTTTGAATTATAAAAAACCTAGAAAAAATGATTTAAATAAATTATAAATTCATACAAAAAAAGTATTAAAATCATCTAATTCTGAAACATGTAATTTTTCATTAAAAGTGTCTTCTCATTATATATATTATTTGTATTTAAAAAATAAATGTATAAATTATTGAATTTTAATTTTGTAAAATTATGAAAATTCTTTAATCCATCATTTATAAATAAGATTATGGTGATTTTTTTTTTATTTTTATAAAATAATTTAATTTTTTAAATACATAAAAATAAATTTTTACTAAAAAAATCATTTTTACTATATCAAGAAGAAAGTAAAAATTAAAAACATATTAGATATTTTTCATTACCTAAAATGAATTTAATAAGTCATACTATTTTTGGTAAAATTCGTTTTTGTCTTGATTTTGGAGAGACATAACATTTATTCTTTTTGTAACAAAAATATTCATTTCATAAAGATAAATAAAATTGACTATTTTATCCAATACTTAAATTTTTTTCTTAAAACACATTTTCCTTCATAAATTTTTTTATATTCTTTTTGTGTTAAATCCAAAATTATCATTTCTCATCCATACAAATTTTATTTAATAAAATTATTTTCTACTATGGAATAATAATGTTGAAATTATGTAATACTTTTGATCAAAATTTTATTCATTAAAATTAATTATCGATGTTTAAAAGTAATTATTATAGTAAATGTTAATTATGGTATAATTTAAAAAATAATGGTGAAAAGAAAAAAAATAATTCATTTTTTTCCAAAAATGTATGGCTGAATGCTTTGTTGACTATAAATTGTCACACATTACATTATTTTCAAATATTAAAATCATTTCTAATTTAAAATTTTAATGCAATTATTAAAAAATAAAAATAATTTAAAAAAATTACATTTTTCTTCACATATGTTTTTAACATGTAGGAGGAAAAACCACTTTTACTTTTAAAAAAATGTATAAATTTATATTTTTATTCCTAGGTAACCCAAAAAATTACCCAATGGTCCAGTAGATCAAAGGATCATTATAATTTTATGGCCCTCAGGCCCTGTGGAATGATTATTGAAAGAGGAGATACAAAGGCCCCAACTGAGCAGAAGAGTTTTACATCATGATCCTAGTCTACACTATGCGACACCCCCACCCCCTTCTTTAATCGCTACAATATAATTTCATAGTCCCATCATGAATTCATGAAAAACTCCACTCTTTAACACACATATTGGAAGATTTTCAAATGATAGTTACCATTATTCCCATCGATCTTCCAAGAATACCACCCCCATTGAATTTCATCATGAAACACATAAATTTGGATCCCCCTAGAATACTCTATTTGTATCATAATCCTTTATTCTCAATTATTTATCTTATATTATCAATTTAAAATGATATTTATATGATAAATATCATTCTTTTAAGGAGAGTCAAGTGCTTCAGTGGAAGTTCAGAATTCAGGTTAAGGGGTTCATTGTCTCAAATTTACCCTCTTGAGACATATTTCATATTGTTCCCCATAATATCATTGATACAGTTTTATTACATCCTAATGAATCTCATTTACTATATTCTTGAAATTCATTGGTAATGAAGATCCATATCATGTTCATTATTTAAATGGCATTTGATTGAATGGTTATTAAGGTTCTTAGTGTTTTTTCATCTCAATTTTTTTTGAGATGTGATTTTTATTCACCAATTGTTTTATTTTTTCCATGTATATATATTTTCTTGGGATTTATTTAATATTATTTTTATATAATCTATGGTTTTCAAAAATCCATATTTGGATCTATCTTGAGGATTTTAGACCCAAGTGTTACTAAATCTATAAGGAATTTTCAAAACTCAAATCTCTTTTATTTAAATTATAATTTATCTTATAGAACTTGTTTCTTATAGGCTTGGTTTCTTAAAAAATAATATTTTATTTCATGGTTCCATCTCTTCCACTTTTTGGATGATGAATTTTTAATTTATAGATTTTACCATAATGAATTTATTCCTCAAAAAGTATATCATTGTTAAAAATAAGACCGATATAATTTAATGAAAATTTCACACCATGTTCATATTTCCCTTTTATTCTAATATTATCATTTATATTTGGAAATTTAATTATGTGTTATATCATGTTACCTTCATATACCCATAATTTCTTTTCAAAATTTCATTTTATTACTATTTTTTCCATATGGGTTTTCAACAGTTGTATTTTAAAATATTAAATTGGTTTTACATTATTTTAAAATAAAATGGTTTATCTCCCACTCCATATTTCTTCTAATAACCTTTATATAAATTTCAAGTATCCTTTATTTAAAATCCTTTTTAAAGGTAAAGTTGTTTAAAAGATTATAATTCATCATTTTTAATATGAATTATTCCTTTGACTGGTAGCTTTAGATTTTATTATTATGTTTTAAACATTTTCTAAAAACTATTTTATGGGTTCTTTAATAATATGAGAATTATTATTTACCAATATTAAATTCCATGTATTAAAAAATTCCAAATTATTTTCAACTCAGATTCTACATGGACATGAAAATTACCATTTTCATTTATTAAAGAAAATTTTGCATTAACGTTGATTCTAATGATCTTTTTGATTTAATGTTTTCAAGAATTGGTACAAAACATTAACTAATAAAAAACATGTGTTTTACAACAAATTTAATTTTTTTACAATATAAGTAAAAACATAATCCAAAACACGTCATCAAAATATCTTAACAATTCTAAACATAACATACAATTTTGTACATTTAATACTTTTCTTATATTTATAGCCAGGGAAAAAGGAAACATTAGATAGGGGAGAGCTCATATTTTCAGTATGGGTAAACATAAACAGGAATGATCAAAGATCATAAGTGTGTATATGATGAGTATATGGGAATAATAATGATACATAATAAAATTTATACCCAATAATATGTAGATCATAGAACACGAGTCATGGATAATTTCATGGGTTAACATAATAAATGAATCAAGATAGTGTGAAAACATGTGTCAAAAAACATGATCTATTAGAGCATAACATATCCATATGAAAAATTATAATATTATGGAAACAATAGTATTTAATTACATAAAAAGTGAGAATTTTTTATGATCTGTCTACAATGGACATACATCCATTACATAAAACTAATAATTCATAAATTTTTTCAATGGAAACTATTTTCTAGAACAAAAGTTTTTATTTTCAGTTGCTAACTAGAGACAAACTATATAATCAATTCATATTATTCATCATAAGAATATTAATAGTGAAAAAACTAATTATCCATTGCAAAATACACTACTAAAATATTTTTAGCAATGGAATGTCAATTGATATTATAGTGTCGTAAATAAGATTTAATTAAAAATCACAAGAAACCATTTTCCTCCCCTCCAACTATGATTTCATTCCCCTTGTTATAGCTAGATCATGTCGTGAAATCAATGAACATCTCACCACAAAATCATTAACCATGTCATATTTCTTGAATATTTATGATTGAATCCTCCTCAAATAGATTCCACTTCCATCACCCTTACTTCTATTTGAAATTTTCCACCCTCTATTGCGGAAATTGGTTCGATCAAACCCTGGGTCAATTAATTTAACTGATTTTTTTTGGATTATTCTGAATTTATGGTTCATTGAGGATTATTCTTCCCTATTTCGGTGTCCACTATTGAATAAGTCTTGCTCCATCTCTATACATGTTGATAACACTTGATTTTAGGTAGTTTTCCCAATGTTTAAGCATTATATTTAATAAATTTTCCAATGTTGATGTTCATATTTTTTTAATTTGAGTATAATATATATAATCAATAAATATAATGTTTTTAAATTTTTTTGAATGGTGGTTTTCATGTTTTTCAAGATTGCATTAAAATTAATCACTTATTTAGAAATTGTTTTTAAAATTTTTTGTTAGCATAATGTATATGTTTGTTTGAACCTTATACGGTTATTACATATTTGATCTTGTATATATTTTTAGTTGTGAATAATTATAAATTTTTGATTATGTCATTCGATTTTAGTGGATATGTATGATTTATTTCTATGATTATTTATATAATTCTCTTATGTTTGAGTTATTACAAAGCATGATATATTGGTAATATCTGGACTACATGATCATGATTGTCGATTGTATTAATTATTTTAGTACTACATATGATTCTTCAATGATACTAGTTATAATTCCTTTTTAAAATTTATTAAAAATTTATTTATAATTATTAAATAATAATTATTATAAAATAAATTTATTAAATAATTAGTAAGATAAATTTATGTAGTTGTAGAAAAATATAAAAAATATAAACATTTATTAATACATCACTATAGTTAGAAAAAATATTTAATAATTAAAATAAATTGTTATTAATTGTTAAATTATTTTTATTAATTAATAAATAATTATCCAGTATTAGTAATACTATGTAGATATTAGTAAATTTTGGTAATTTGTAATAAATAGTAAAAAAATATTTATAATACTAATGAATACTAAAAATAAGTAATGTTTAGAAAAAACATAGCTGTTAATAAATACTATAAATTTGGTAATAAATTTTAAAAAATTATATTATATACTAATAATTATTAAGAAAATAGTAATTAGTAAAAATTTAGTAATAAATAAAAAAAATTTGAAACAATCATATGGTATTAACAGTTCATGACAAACAATGACAACAAGGGTCTTCAACGGAAAAGCGTACGGTGCGTGCTACGCCACTGCACACTATAGGGCACTATCATGTGCACCACAATGCACCTTCCAAAATGTGCCATGGTGAAGACATGGAACAATGTATCCATTTATAGTTCTAGCCATGGTGAAATGGGGTGACATGATGCGTTCCATTAATAACGTTGGTAATAATCAATAAAAATTTGTAATAATTAATATCTTGTTCTCAATATTAGTAATAATTAGAAATTTTTAGCCTTAATCATTATATATTAATTAATAATTTTTTTACTAATTAAAATAAATCATTAAATATCATAAAAAAATTGCAACTTTTATATAATACCATGATAATGTATTAAAAATGCTAAAAATTATTAAAAATTATCAATAATTAGTAAAAATGTTGAAATAGTTGAAAAAATATTTATAATAATTACAAAAAAATAATAATTAATAAATAATTATTTATTATCATTAATACACACTAAATGTTATTATTAGTTATTCTATATTTTTAATAATTTTTAAATATTAAGAAAATTTTGGCAATGTGTATATATTAGTAAATTATGATAATTTATAATAAGTAGTGACATAATTTATGAAATACTATTAATTATTAAAAAAATCAATAATTATTGAAAATTTTGTAATAATTAAATAAATTATTATTAAATATTAAATAAATTATACGGATTATGAAATAATTAGTCAATATTAGTAATAATTAAAAAATGAATATAATAACTAGAAAATATAAAAAAATTAATATTTACTAAAATTTAGATATAATTAATAAAAAATATATTTAATTAATAAGTATTTGTAACAATTAGCAATATATAATTTACACATATTACTAATAATTAGCAAAAAGTACTACGAATTCATGATATATAGTCATAATTACGATTTAATAATAATTTTTAATTAATCCTAATTTCTAATAATTATTCTTATTTGTGTTGTTTTAGATAAATATGGAATCGATAAGTAAACAAAAATTTCTATTATGCAATCTTGATTGGATAAATCATTGCAAAACTCCTTACCGATATGGTATAAATCCTATTTACATTGACGATATCGATATATTTATATCATTTTCACCATATTATTAAGAATTTATTTATGATGGAACAATTAAATGTCCTTATATGAAATCTGATCTTATGAGATTCATGAATTTTGACAACGATGGAATTAATCTATTTTTTTTGGTTTTTGAAATATTTATATTTTTTGGTCTCAACAAATTTAATGAATTAATGAAGAAAATAATTTTTTTTCTTCCAGATACGTCATTTTATAATTTATTACATAATTTTATTGGACCATCTATTCAAGAAAAAAAATACATAATGATATTCCAAATATTTACTCAGAACTATATCAATTTTATAATTTTTTGATATCTATTAGGGATGACATATATCTGGGATGTCAAATAAGAAAACATTAATCTGTTGCAAAATTTATGGATATTAAATCATATTTTGGATTTTCACATAGTGGGTTCGATAAAATATTTTCTTTGGCTAAATCATTGTTTCAAAAAATATATACATTACCTCCAACATTCTATGTATGTAGTAAGTTGGTCTATAATTTGGGAATTAGGTTTCTGAATATTCTTATGTGATCAAATGACCAATTCTTATATTATGGTGGATATGAATCATTAGTAATTGTCCAAAATGTGATGAATTGAGGTATAATAAGGCACAACATGGAATGTAATGATTTTCTATGAAACAATAGTGGTATTATCTAATTACACCCAGTTTACATCATCTATTTTGGTCTCGTAACATAGCTACATTGAGAACATAAAATAAATCAAATATTTCTATCGATAAAATATTAAATCATATAAGTGATAGTGATTTTGGGAAACACTTTTATCAGATGGACGCTTCTTTTGTTTCAGAACCTCACAATATATTGTTGTTCCTTTCTATTGATTGTTTTTTCTATTTATTGCTTACAACAATCGTTATTTTTATTGGCATAGTTTAACAACTATGTGAAACTTACCTCTTTGGATGCTGATGAAGGAACCATATATATATATATATATATATGGTTCCAGTAATTTCATTACATTAAATTAATAATAATGATGTTTATTTTAATCCACCCATTGATGAGTTAATTTAATTATGGAATGATTGTGTAACTACATATGATAGTGTTTCAGATCCGAGTTTTACATTTAAGGTTTCATTATTGTGGACAGTGAGTGACTTTTTAGCGTATGATATGTTATCTAGATGGAGTACACATGGTCTAAAATCATATTCATACCTTATGGCTGAGGAAAATAATTTATTCTTATCAATGGAATGGTATTGGGGATTTTGACTGTCTTAAAATATTTCTTTTTGTGGATCACCCTTTTAAAGTAATAGAAATTATTTTACAAAATGAATAGTTGATTAAGATGAACCAACAAAAATGAACACAATTATTAAGGTAAAATCCAACATATCATTATTATCTTCTCTTAAATTTTTTCCAAATATGAAAAATCAATAAATATACAGTTTAAAATGGAGCATAATTTGATAAAGAGGAGTATTTTTTTTCACCTACCGAATTGGTCTGATTTTTTGGTTCATCTTATATTTAATGAAATTTATATTGAGAATTTTTTTTATAATAACACATTTCATACTATTTTGAAAACACCCTATATAACCATAGATAATTTAAATTCTTGGGAAAATCATTCCAAAATTTACACGCATATTGAACTTGAATTATATAGTGATAAAATATCGCAAAATTTATTGAATCCAAAATAAGCTTATATACATCACAATGAATTTCATTCATTATTTTATAAATGTATTAGTGATTTTAGGTTACCAGATGATTAGGATTCTAATTTTTGTCATTGCATAAGAATTGAACATATTACATGATAAAAAAGTCATGATTTCCATGTCACAATGGAAATATTGCTAATTTTTGTTCTCTAAAGGCTAATGAATTCTTCAATCATGGATGTGTTGACTAAAATATCATATTTATTTCAATATATTTGTTTGGAAACATTATATAATGTTAAACTATGTATGCTATAAAAATATTTAATTTTAATTTATTTAAATTAAAGAAAATATTGATGTCGACCTTCTTTAATTCAAAGGAAAATTTAATATTTTTTTCATATGAATTTATATGATATGGGATAGTATAAACCTAATCGATATACCCATTTTAAAGATGTATGAAAAATAAAAATAAGAAAGTAAGTAACAATTCTTCAATAGAAGTTTCAATTTCAAAATCGTAATTTCATGGTGAAATATCAAATTTTTCACTCATTATTTTCAATATGAATATCATTTAAAACATAATTCCTTGGGACACAATGATTGAAATGTTGATGATGTCAAAGACCATCAATTTGTTTTTTAATCAGAGAGATAATTTATTGTGTGGTTATCATGAATGATGGATTTCTAATGAGGAACTCCAGAAAAACCATGCATATATTCTGATCAATTGTGAAAAATTAATGTTATTTGTGAAATATGTACTACTTTTGGTTATTTTTTAATGTTTTTAGTAGGAAAATTTATTTACATTATTTGTTTTGTAGAATATATGATAATCATATCCAAAAAAATTATATGAATTACCTATATAGCTCTTGGAGAACACCAAAAAAATAATTTTCGATTCAATGACTGCTAAGTTATGTTTTTTATGACGGAACATTAAATTATTTTTTAATGAAATATATTATTAATATTTTTTATTATTTGTAGGAAACACAAAATGTATGTAATATTGATATTAGACTATTTTTACTAATAAACTATCATTCAATATTGGTGAAATAATATAATGGGTATGTGGTTAATGGATTTCAATTTCATACATGAATATATGGTAAATCCAATTAATTAATGAATAATGGTATTTGTTTGAAAGGATCTCACCATAATGAATGTGAATTATACTATTATGGTATGTTGTATGGAATAATTGAGTTTTGATATCTTGGACTAAATTATATAAAAATGTGTAAATGCATTGGATTGATACTGAACAAGGGTTATGAGTTAATCCAGGACCTGATTCCCTTGATCTGAATTATAACAAACGTAGTTCCGTAAATGAACATTTTTATTGGAACATCAAGCACATCATGCTTATTATAAAAATTAATATGTTGTTCTGATAGAATTAAATGACTCGAAGAGTGTAATAAAATGAAATCTCAAGAAAATCAGTTTCATTAAAATGATAATAGTTCTATAGAAGTGAAATGTACGAGATAATATCGATGTGGACCAACCCTTGTCTTGTTTTTCAGGCTTGTGGTTCTCGTAGGAGGCATGGAGTGAGGATAAAGGGGTTCTTCTATAAAATTATAGAAATCAGGATATTACATGCTGTATAATAATTACACATCGTTGAAGTGAGTTTCACGGCATGTGTAGGGCCAGTTCACAACATGTAATAAATTAGGGTTAAATAATAAAAGATGATGCATTTTTTAGTAAAATCGGTTGCCTGACATTTAAAAGATGTGAATGGTATTCACGCCTTGTTAATCTCATTTACAGTACTATTATAGATGTTTCAACCACTTGGGTGTTTCACAAACCCTACATCCCTCCATATTCTCTAGAAATCCAACCAAGATCTCCGTTGTATTTTGTGGATTTTTGGATGGGGATTGATCATTGGATTCCCTTCTCCGATAGGATGCAATCCTTGGTGATAAATGGTTCCTTCATTATTATTATTTTACTTTTTTGTACAAGTTTGATCTTTTTTCATCATGTATCATCACTTCACGTGACGTCCAATGGTCAACCATGTTTATAATGGGGATTTATCGGGTTTTTTGGTGTGGTTGTGCCTCACCATCCTTAGATGGATGTAATTATTGGGGGAGAGGTGATCTAAGATCCACTACATGGTCTGTTATCCGGCGATAAATGTTGACAGCTTTCGGTGTAGGGGATCTATATCTTGTATTTTCTTAACATGAAATCGTTAATTTATCATCCATTATCCCTTTGGATGAAAATTTAATTAACCTAATAATTATTGATCCAAATAAATGAAATTTTATAGTGACCTAATGTTGATCCATTGTACCAAATTTTTTGTTTTCCTATTGATTTTCTAGATAGTGTTATATCTATTCTATCCCTTCTTAGCCTATTATTATGATTGGTGTATCTTGTTCAAATTGGTAAAGGACATAATGACAAAATAAATTGATAATTATTTGTCTGAAGAATAATTAAAGAGTCATGATTTTAATCGTGTGGTTATTGTAATTTTATGATAATCATATTGATGCAATGCATATGATTAAATGAAATTATCTTCCTTGTGGTTAATGGAATTGATAATAGATGTCAATCATAATAATTTATGTTGATAAAATAGTTAAAGGAATATTATTTATTCATGATTCCTGAGTTTTCTGAATCTAGAATGTATACTTAGAGCATGTTTTACCATTGACAACAGTTTTTCATGACCCCCTACCCACAATGCTACTGAAATTACGGGAGATATATGGTGATTGGACGTGAGACATTATGGAAGAGAGGAATGTTAGTGGGGATGTGGGAGAAGGGTATCCTTGGTCATTTGTATATTATATTATAAACTTTATGAGATACTTGGTGAGAGATAATCATGGTGAGGATTGGAATATACTATACCTATTTTGGTTATGACTTAGATTCACTGTTGTTCGCAACACTTTAGCATGATTTCATTATCATTTTCAAGGGAGGCTCCAAAGAGTATCCTACTATGTATATTGTTATTCTCACCCTAATTATATATAAACAAATTTTTTAGGTCATCCAATGTAGGTTCTAGATCAAACTGGATATTACTATCTTGTGGGTTTTCAATATCTATTTAGGTATCATGATCACTATCTTCCATAGTTTTGGTACATATAGTTTCCATTCAGCTGCTTTTACTATATGGTATTACCTGTTTACACATGGGTTTTCTATATACATATATTTCTGATTAGGTTTTGGTTATTTTATCCTTATTATCCCTATATTAAAAATATTTCTCTTATAGGGTAATACCTCCCATATACATGTTTACTATACCATTGGTGCTAGTTACAAACATGAGGCGTACTTAAGGTGGGACATAGGTGATCACCTTCTCTCTCCCCTCATTGCAATATCTTTGCGGGGAGGGATTCATGACATAGTTATGTCAAATGAATCATATTTGAGGGATAGGATGGAGGTTGGATTTAGGTACATGTTAAGTTTCATGGGTTCATAGGGAAAAATCACCATCTATGTTTAGCGAGAAATGTAAACAATGAAGACTAGCTGAGACATTGGTATTTAGGTCCCCCTATGATATGATATATGACCCGTTAATATAATTTTGCATACTAAATGATGTGATACTGGTTACAAGGTAGATTCGTAGGAATGGATCATGCATCATTCATATGTGCGCATTTGTTTGTTATAGGTAGACCCTCGGATAGGATAAAAAATTAACAGGACAATAAATAAATCATTAATTAAAGTTAAATTTTCTATATTCATGGTTTAGGATCTCTAATTTTTTTCCTTATTCCATGCATGGATCCAGTTCAACTTTCTCATCTAGTTTTCACTGAATATTTCTATTAAGATGTTTTAGGGGATCGTTTTTGAGAGAAGGTTGATGACGAAGACACCTGGAATAGGAATATCTACAATTTTTAGCACTAGTGTCTATAGAATTATGAGTGAAATGTTTCATATTTAGTTTTATAATACTAATTGGAGGATGTTGAGATAGATTTTAGTTCGATATGTGCTCAGATGGAGCATAGTGTATAATTGACTGTGAAGATGTTGCATGGAGTTGTAAGGAAGTGGTGGTATTTTTATATCTGGGATCATGAGGAGATGTCAATATCATGTGAAAAGTTTTGAGACTAGTTAAGAGCATATTTTCATTCCCCCACGATGAAGTTTTCCAATCTCCATTACCAGCTTACCCTTCAGCAGAATATTTCATGTGTGTGGGAGTTTTGAACCATTTTCATGACACTTATGTAATATTATTTAGACCAGTGGGTATATGAGGTGGCCTGGTCGAGACATTTTGATGAGCCTTTGAATCTTGAGATCCAACACTAGGTCACCCCATTCAAGATGAATATATATATTGGATTGTGTAAGAGGATAGGTTATTGATAGGATGTTAACTAGAACTGGATTTCCATGATAGGGGAGTCGTCAGGATTTCTCATGAAGAAGATCTATGGTGTAAGGTTCCCAGTTGTAAGGGAAGATGAGTTTTTGGTTAGCTATAGGTAGGTCACAGAACATAAAATTTTCATTTTTATGGGGACATAGGTTCTTAGACCTTTCCAATGGATCATATTCATGCCTTTTTATGGAGTTCAGTGTCATCATTGGAGAGAGTTCCCAACCATTCTAAGAAGTTAGTGTTTTCTAGGTGTTCTGCTTTAGGTTCCTCCATTGAGGTAGTTTCAGCCAAGGTAGTTGCATTGTGGTGATCTAATTTGGGATCAGTAGAGAGGATATAAGGAAGAAAAATTATATACTTAATACATTCCTCATCCTTAGAGAGTAAATCGTGACCTTGGAGATGGACATCGGTAGGGTTGGAGAGGCCCTGATGCTGGTCGTGGTCATCTTCATGCTTTAGATTTTCCAGTTTCTATTGAGCCAGATGTTGTTTTTGGTTCCATTTTGTTGTTTCTGACTTGGTTTCATGATTTTTATGATTCAGGAGTGACACACTCCTTTATATCACAAACCAACATCTATTCTTTGGGACTTGAGGTAGAGAGGCTTCCATTTTCCTTGGCATTGACTACACTAGTTGGAGTTTGATCTGACTTGTATGGTGTATGTAGGGATTGTAATCCAATGATGTGGAATCACTACTCTTGTGAATATTTCTTTTGTTTATGGATACATTCATATGAAATCATCCTTGGCATATATTTGTTTTATTCTGTGCTATATATAAAGGAATACTTCAATAGTAAGGTTTTGTTCTATGATGCTTGTGGAGTTGAAACAATGTTTATTGGAGTGTACGACCCTCACATGGGTCTTCGGAATATTTCTTACTAGTCAACGTTGATGGATGCGTTGATGTTTATCTTGTAGGAGGCTTAGTAGTTGGTGTCTCCCATGATAGTGGGAGAGTACCCTGATGTCTTTTCATAAAAGTTTATAGTTTTACCCTTAGAAGGGAGATCGAGTTTGGGATTGATCTATAGCCAGGATTGTCACCCATCTCAATGTATCCTAATGTTATTTCACTTTCTATGTTTTTAGATATCTAATTAAATATCAATGATATGTTGTATTGAGGTTTTATTAGGCTGTGTGTGTTGACATTGAGTGAACCAGTTTTGTTTATGAAGAAGGATGATGGTAGTTTGGAAATTTTTATTAATTACTTTCAAATGAACCATGTGACAGTGAAGAACCAATATCCTCTTATATTGATTGATGAATTATTCGATTAGGTGAAAGGAGGACGTTGGTTCTCGAATATTGATTTTCATTTAGGATATAATCAGATGTGGGTGAAGAATGGGGATATTCAGAAGGCCGCTTTCCAATATTGTTATGGGAATTATTAGTTCTTTGTTATTCCACTCAATGTGAAGAATTATCTGGATATGTTCATGGGGTTGATGAATGTAGTGTTCATAGAGTTCCAAGATATGTTCACGGTGGTTTTCATCGTTAGAAAACCTTGTGTACTCCTTATCTATGGAGGAGCATGCAGAGAATTTGTGTACTATTTTGGGAGTTCTTCATTATGAAAATATATATGGGTTATTTTCCAAGATTGAGTTATAGTATTATGAAGTGAATTTTTTGGGGCATGTGTTATCCCATAGAGAGTAGCTATGGATCGTTCAATGATAGAGGCAGTTGTGTCTTGGGTTCCCCCAAGATAGTGTCAGAGGCGAGGAGTTTATTTGTTATTTCAGGCTATTATAGGAGGTTCATGGATGATTTCTCTTGGTTTGTGAATCCTATGAAAGCCTTTAGTCTTAAGGATCAGGAATTATTGTGTAACAGACAATGTGAGGTAGATTTTGAGTACCTGAATGAGAATTTGGTTAACACTCCATTACTTTGTTTTCTAGCTGAGGGAGTTCATTTGAGGATTTATGTGATACCTTGTGTCCTGAATTCTGCTATGTTTTGATATAGAAAAGATCAATTATATCTTATGGATCTTAGAATTTATGTATTCATGAGATTAAAAATGGCACTGATGATCTTGAGTTGAATGAAGTGAGTTTTTCATTGAATTTGTGGTGACATGACCTCATCAGGGAGCATTCTTTTTCTATTAGTGAACATTATATCCTTAGGTATGTATTATCCCATGAAAACATGAAATTTATTTAAAATAGTTGGATGGAATTCATGTAGGATTACATCTTTTAAATTTCTTAACCTCCAAACGTGGGTAATGATGTAGCCAATGCACTGAGTTGGTAGTCACATAGTCATGTTGTGAATGAATCTGTATATTCCTAGAGGGTGGTGGCAGAAATATCAGTGATGCATCTAGATATGGGAGATAATAGAGGATGAGGTTGTCTTTTCCCGATGATAGTGCAATTATCTTTGGTGTAGTGGGTGGATGAGTCCCACTTGGGAGAATCTAAGGTGGAGGTATGGAGGTACCGAGCTTTTTTTAGTGTTTCCCCTAGCAGTTAGTCAGAGGATGAACAACAAATGGTTTTGTTCCAAGGAAGTATTTTTTTCCTTTGGTTATGTTTGAGATGGATCTCCTTGAATTCCTTACTTTACCATTGGTAGTATATACTGGTGTGGTAGTGATGTACCATGTTTTGTGAGGTTATTTTTGGTGGCTGGTATTGAAATGTTTAGTTGCATATTTTGTTTCTCAATGTTTAGACTATCAGAATGTGAATTCTTAGAATCCTACTCCTTGTGGGTTTATCCGGACAAATATGTTCCCCAGTATAAGTGGGTGTACATATCAATGAACATATTTACCTATTTATCTAAATATCAGGGAGGTTATGATGCTATATGGGTGATAGTGGATTGTTTTATGAAATCGGGACCCTTTATGGAGACCAGGGAGTTGATCTCAGTGGGGGTCTTGTCAAGGTAGGGTCCAGAGAATGTGGTGCGAATACACAGTGTCACAAGGATAACTATCTCATATAAGGATCCTCATTATAACTCTAGGGTGTGGAGAGTTCTCTAATATTATTTTGCATCTATGTTATACCTTAGCACTGATCTTCATGCATAGATGAGTAGTTAAAAAGAGAGAACCATTCATACTCTAGACATGTTATGATCTTGTGTGCTGGGTTTTGTAGGGTTTTCCATAAGAAAACATCCCTTGAACATGTTTTCTTAATATAATAGTTCACACTCCATCATTTTTATGGCCTTGTTTGATGATTTTTGGGGCTGAAATTTCCATCATATGTTGTGTTGGATGAGGGTTATAGAGGTTTCAATTTTCTGAATAGAACTGGTAGAGAATATGAAATAGATTGTTAGGTACTTCATATGAGGATGAAGGAAGTACAATATCATTATAAATCCAATCCTGATCATAGGAGGGGACCTCTATAGTTCGATGTTGGAGATCATGTGTTCTTAATGGTGTATCCACATTGTGGGAAATGAAGGTTTGGTCATGGGATTATGATTTAAACTAATTTTTTGGGGACTTTTTAGGTGTTCGCTCATGTTGGATCTGTGCTATATCAAATAGCATATCCCTCACAGATGAGCTGGATAGATGATGTTTTTACATATCACAGCTCCATTGTTATCTTCACAAAAAAATTCATGTCATTGATTGGGGAAAGAATGATGTAGATGGTGATATGACATTGAGGAGTAGCCCTCGTAGATCTCGGACATCCAGTGGAAGTAGTTTCATGGGAATTATATTCCCTTAGTTTTTTTTTCATGTGGTGGAATGGTTTCATGGAGGAGAGTATATAGGAATGTGAGTCACATATGTACGCTTAGTACCCAGAGATGTTTTTTATTTAGATCTTCTCTTTAAATTTCATTATATTATAGATGTTAATATTTTGGGTTATGTGTTTATTTTTTCTTGTTTATTATTTTTTATTATATCTCTTTTGAGAGGTATATCCCTCAGGACAGTGTTTAAGAGATGTATGTGGTTGTTCCATTGGTTTGAAATTATTTCCTCTTAGTGTGGTGGTTGAGCTCATGATATGGGAGATCTTTGATAAGTATCTCATGCAGTGGCTATTCCGATGACCCCATTTTGTCTTCTCTTTGGTATGGTTTTGGATTCTCAAGGATGATATTTTTTTGTGAGTTATCTAATTTAAGGGAAAGGATCCATATGGACCAGCACTTTGTGTAGTTCTGAGGATTCTGGTGCTCAGAGGAGGCTTGGATTGAGCTTAGAGGTGTTCCACTGCAAAATGATAGAAACCGAGAGATTACACATTGTTTTCTCATTACACATCATGTATGGGATTTTCCAAACTTTTGTAGGGATGGTTCATAATGATTAATAAATCAATGTTAATGAATAAAAGGAGACATTTTATACAATGAATAATAACACTCAACATTTACATGATGTGAATATAGATTACATGCCTTGTAAATCTCAATTATAGTGATTTTTTAAATGTTTCAATGGATCAAGTGTTTCAAAACCCCTATGTTCCTTAATATTCTACATACATCCAACCAATACCTCCAATTCATTTTGGAGATTCCATCAATGGAAATAAATCATTCTCCCCTCACCTTCGATCTGTGGAAATCCATGGTGCATTCCTTCTTTATTTTCTAGCAGTTTCTCCTTGTTTGATGTCATTTCCACCAATTGCATCTCACCAGGAAATGGAGGATGATCTCCCACGTTTATAATGGGATTTTATTGTTTTCTTTATACGGTTGTGTCTTGGAGTTCTCATATGGATTCAGTTTTTGTGGGAGAGGTCATCTGAGATCTGCGTGGTGGTCCTTTCTCAGGTAAAGAATGTTGACAACTTTTGAAATAGGGGATATGTTGCTTCTCATTTGTTAATGTGAAATAGTAAATTGATCATGATTTATCCCATTGGATGAAAATTTAATTAACCTAATAATTATTGAACCATATTAAATAAAATAGATAGTGATAACATGTTGATGCTTTCTACCATGATATCATCTTACCACTTGATTTTTTAGAAAATGTGATATCTATTATCAGAAATCATAGCCTATTTATATACTCGGTGTAACATGTTGAAATTGTTAAGAATTTATAGATGGAATTAATTGAGAATTAATTGGTATAATAACAATAAAGGGGGATGTTTTTAATCTGATGGTTAATGTAATTTGATGATAATAAAACTGATCCAACGTGCATGTTTAAATGAGATGATCTTCCATGTTATTGATGGAACTGATAATTAATGTGAATCATGTTAATTCTTATTGATAAAATAAATAATATCATGCTAACGATTTATGTTTTAAGATTATTTTGAAAATGGAAATTTTATTAAGAGAATGTTTTTTCATTTGATTTCTTATTATAACTTGATGAATTATGTTGCTCATAGTTGGAACCCATTAATAAATGGAAAAATTAATTGGTGATGGAATAAAGGAACTAGTTGTGTGATAATGATATTTTCTAGGTCATGAGATTCTCATTTTCTTGAGAAGACCAATTGCCTTATTTTGGAGACGTTAGAGCTCATTTTCATGAGATGGTTGGATTCCTTTTTATTAGGTCCCAATATCCCTTTTGATTAATTATTTGTTCATACTAATTTTTAATAAGATCCTGAAATGATTTAGATTGGGATGGATGATGATATGTGGGATATATAGGAACGGATGTGATATGATCATGGTTAGAGTGATCCTATTATGAATGATGTGATATGTGTGGTAGGGAGGCCTGGTTGATGTGGCCACAATTGAAGCTAGTTTAAGAGAGATGCATCAGTATAAGCATGTGGGTGTCAGGTATGGCTCATGATGTGATGGAATGGGTTAAAATTTGACAAACCCATTGATGTGATACTATGATATGTGATGAATTATTTCCATTCTATTTAATGGTTGATGTCTGGGGTTCATATTTTATCTTTATTCATTCCCTCACTGCTTGAGGTGGGTGAATGTGTTTGGTTGCATGTTTCTTCTTAGTGGTAGCTTAGGATGGTTTTCCTAGAGTACCTGGATATGGAATGATTATATTAACAAATAAATACAGAACTCATGGGGTATATTGATAATGGAATTCAAATGAAAAATATTTTAATCGTGAGAAACCATGGCCATGGTTTGGAGTATGCATATAGGGCATGTAGTTTACGCTGATAATTAATGTATCATAATGTTTAATAATGGAAATGGTTAATTACTAGAGAATTAATTAATTAACAAAAGTAAATGATTAAAAATTAAAGAAGTAATTAATTTTTATGTTTTATATTTTTGGGTTCTTATAGGATATTTGGTATTAGTAGTGGAATATGGGTGTTCCAATGATTTTAGCTGTAGTGTAGTCTAAGACTAGGTTATGCCCATATTGTGGTTGTGGGTTATATTATATCTTGTATATTCAGTTATTTCATACTCTACCCTCACCCATGTTGGTTAGGAAAACTATCACCCAGTGGACTATAGGAGGGTGTTTTCCCCAAAAACATTGTGATAGGATGGATGGATGACTACCCCATTTGGCCCCACCCTTTTCTATTGGTAGTTATCTTATATCGGTATTCACTGTGGTTATTTTCTCCATATAATTTTATGTAGAGGGTTGTAGGGGCTTGTGTTTATTTCACATAAATTTATTTCCATATATAGCATCTAAAGGATTATTATCGGTATGAGGTGTATAGACAGTGATGTCTTGAGGTACTTACTCTGTGTATGGACTGTAATGGATTGAGGTATAATACCCAATGTATGATACATTCCATATGGGATATGGTGGATCACGGAAAATACATGTTTTCTATATATGGATTTGTGATGTGGGATGATGTGATGTATGATGTGCATGTTGTGATGCCTTTCCCTTTTATTTTCAGGCTAACTTACTTTGGGAGAGAGATGGCTTAGGATGTGACATTTGGGAAGAGTGTAAAACTAGTGTGTAATTGGGTGTAGGGTACACTTTATTTTTCATTATTATATTATATGATCTCATTTATGTGCTACTTAGTGAGGGATATCCATGGTGATACTGGGAACATAATATACCTATTTAGGTGATGAGTTAGTTTCGTTGTTGTTCACTGTGATTTAGTACCCTTTCATTATATTTTTCACGAGAGGCCCCAGGTAGAATCCTATAGAGTTTACTATCATGATCTCCCTATGTGTATATAAACTATTTTTATCAGGTTAGTCAGAGTAGGATGGGGGTCGGGCTGGATATTACAAGATAAAAGTTTTTTAGGATCTAATTGGGATTCATACTCTCTATCATCCATACTTTTATTACTTTTACTTTCCCTTTAGTTGTTAGTATTTTATTACATTGAATGTTTACACTTGGATTTTCTTTATACATTTATTTCTTATCAGGTTTTTGTTGTTGTATACTCATTATACCTCTCGTCCACATTATTCTCATATAGGGTAATTTGTACCATATGCATATTAATTATACCCTCAGTGCTAGTTGCAAAATTGGGGCCTATCGAAGGCAAGATACAGAAGTCACCATCTTTCCCCCCTCATTGTGGTATCTTTGTGTATAGGGGGTCATGACATGAAATATATTATAATTTTTCAATAAAATACCCAAATATATTTTTTACTCAGATATATATATATATATCGATGATGAATACCCCTGGTTAATGGATAAGGATATTATTATTGTTGATTAGGTAATAAGTGATGATGAAATTGAATGCCGGATGGAAGCTAACAATGCTAAATAGAAAGATGAAAAAAATTTAATCAATGACGATTATAATATATATTAATAATGATGTATTATATTCAGGTATTTATTAATTTTTTATCATTTTTATCTGTATTATATATTATTTACATGTAAGATTGTTTGTTTTAGATGGTTGTTGACAGCCCCTATGATATATTAATTCCCTCACTGATGTCCAATTTTTTTTCATATATTTTAAATATTTATTAATAATTTTTTATAGGTACTATGACTATATTATGTATGGTATTTGTCAGCTTTGTAAATTTTATATCTATATTAATAGTTATTTAAACGTAACATTATTATATTCATGTATTTATATTCTAGTAATAATTATATTATGGTATTTAACAGTTTTTTATATTATAAATATGTATTAATAATTATTTAGTGGGAAGATATTTATTATAATTAGGTATTTATTAGATTTTTATATTTGATATATGTATTACCAATTTTTTATGGGTAATATTATTTGATTATGATGGTAAATGATGTTTCTGATTATATATTTTGTTCCCTCCCTAATGTCGGGCTTCCTGATGATGATCCTGATTCATCTGACCCACATTATTCTTCTATAACACAACCTTTTAAGAGGGGGTGTGGCCTTGTTAGGGTGATGATTTCAACCCCTATTTTGGAAATATGTCCAACACATTACATTGATCATCACATACAACAGACTGTTCAATCATTTGATGCCTTTATTATATATTATTTTTATTTATTTATTTTTGTAATAATATGTAACACCCCAAGCTTCTACGGTACGTTTCCCTTTGAATAATGTAATAGCTTGCATCCTACACAGCTTCGAGATTCTAACACACCGCGACCAATAAAACTAGCCATTATCAATATTAATTCCCACTTTTTGAAATTTTATAAATTTTATATTTCAAAATGGACTTCATTTTTGGATTCGGAATATCTAAATTAGCTTACGGTGAATTTTTGGTATTTTTCTAAAAACCTTCAATTATTGATGAATAGTGAAAACCACTACGTCATTGGTTAAAACCGACTTTTAATTTAAATAATTATTTATTTTATTTAAATTTATTTTAACTGAAAACAGATACATAATACCAATATTCGTTCAATGTAATTCATTGGAATAATTTTTATAATAAATTTAGATATATAAAATTTTATTGATCTTTTTACCGTCTTTTACCCACCTCCTAGGAGCTTTTGAAAATTTCCATAAAACCTAATTTTACATCTTATGTGACTTGGATTTCAAATATATGAGATACACGGTTAAACTCATTAAGTATAATGTGGTTCAATGAGATGAAAATATTTTTTTGAATAGTATGTTCCGACTTTTATTTACCACGGTTAAAAGTCAATACGGTAATTAAAGGTAAAAACGATATTATTATTAACATAAAACATGTAATAATCCTATTGAAGAAGTGTAATTAGACCCAACAAAACCTTCGGAATAAAAAATTATCCTTTAGGTCAACGTGGATTAGATTAGGACATTTATTATTATTTTATTTAAAGATGAGTTAAAAGTGTAAAATTCAATGTTTAATAACTAAACCATTTTTAATACAGGGTTATACATAAGATAAATTCGACTATAAATATTCATTATAAATATAAAAATATTTCCTACATAATGGTATTTCATTTTTAATTTTTAGACATTAAATAATTAAATTTATTTATGACACAATGATGATATAGTAATTACATTATTAATAAAACATTGAAATAATTGATATTATAAATATCCAAATAAATTTAATTTGAGACTTTTAATGAATTAAAATAATTTTATAGGTTAACATGACATGTTAGGGTTTATTAAATTTTTTTTTTCTGAATTAATAATGTTGTTACGAATTTAACAAAAAAAATACCAAATAGTGTCAAAATTGACATAAAAGATTTTTTAAAACAAGTATTATATTATTAATTGATATTCTATTCCTAAAAATCTATGGTTCAGACAAGGAGCTTAAATAATATTATATATTTCATTAATTAACCACTTGATATTTTCTCGGATGTTTATATTATATTTATTAACCATATAATATAAAACTACAAAGAGACAAGGTAAATTTCAAACTATTTAACTAAGAGTTAATTCTAAATGATAAGATTAATAAGGTGACCTAAACCTGTCTAAAACCCATTGGTTGAAAGGATTTAGACCCATCTCAGCCTAATACTCAAAATAAATCATTTTGGATCCATTATATACCGAATATGAATTTATTATAAAATATTATTTCAATCTTTTCCTATGGTGCCCCTCACCCCTCTTATAAAAGGGCACCCCTCCTTCTCACAAATTCACACCATCAAAGCCATTTGTCTCGGCCAACCCCTGCCCAAATATCCTACCAACAGTTGTCCCTTCATCCTAGATGCCTTACTTTAGTCAGAAAACCAACTGAGTGAGCCCTTTTGATCAAATCAAAAGGAATAACCCGAAGAAGTGGTAAATATTTCATCACCTCTTCCAACTTCTTTTCTTGTTCCACTTCTTCTTTCCTTGTTGTTTCCACTATAAAATAATAAATACAGTATCTTTTATATACTGTTACTTTATTATCAATATGGTACAACCATATTCATTATTTTATCTATCATATGAATGACATATCACCATATGTGCGTACGTACGGTTTACCGTCTCCATGTCGTGGTGTAGTAGTTATTCAATACAGTATTATTTGAATGGGTATAATAATGATGTATAATTGATGTAAATAATAAATATAACATTTTAATGATTGGGTATATATGATATACCATCTATTTACTTACGACTCTAAATAAAAAGAATGATATCGTCACTTGTGCATACGTATGGATTACCGTCTCCACGAACGTGATGAGATTCATTTCCCCATCGTAATCATTCAAGAATAATTTTAATTTTATGATTAAAAATAATGTTTTAGAACTCATTATCATTCTAGATATGAATCAAATACATTCAATCCATAACGAACATGTCTTATGTAACAAAACATATAACGGAAAACAAATCTGTTAACACCCGAAACGACGATAACACTAAAATATTATTAAAAAAGAAATATTAGAAGACCATATATGATATAATATTTATGTATATGGTTCTTTTATAAAATAATAACAAGGATTTAACTATTATACAGGAGTATAATGTACCCTCGACCAAGGAAAAGTACAAGGTAATGGTTAATTTCACAATCTCTTTATTATTCGAGGTTGTTTTTACGTAAGTGTCTACTGGGACCTCTTTATCATCCATATCCGTGTTTTCTTAAAAATTTATTTAAAAACATATTTACAATTTACTATAATATGGGATAATGTCACTTATACCATTGTTTTACTTTTTATAAGATTTTTATAAAGGAATCTTTTCATCATTTTCCAAACAAGGTATTTTATGACCTTTTCGACAAAATTAACGTAAGAATGTTTTTTTACTTATATGGTGGGTGCAGCTCTTTTCCACTGTTATAACATCGTAGAATCTTCCCTTACAATCTTATAAGAATATTTTAAAAATAAATGTTCTCTTTATAATTATGTGACTCTTAAATGATTTCAAGATAGAAAGAGGTATTTTTCACAAATAGTTTTTATTTCATCTATGTCAACAACCTTTGATAAATTTTACACTTGTTAGAATTTGATTTATTATGATATGAATCTCCCATATTGTATTTATGTTTTTGTGACATTTTTGACTTTGTATGAGTTAATTTTAGGCCATTCATGGTTTAAGGTTAATTTATTGACATTTCTTATTCCAGTTTTAATACGAAAGTTTATGTTATATTTCAATCTTTTCTTAAGATAATTGTATTGGCCTAGTATGTTCTTGGTTGGGGACCAGTAAAAGTAAGCCCTTTGGGTTGGGGTCTGGTTACAGAAGACCCTCCAGGATGGATTTGGGTTATAGAGTCACTCCAGATTAGAGTCTGGTTAAAGAGGCACTCCTAGTTGGAGTCCGGTTACAGAGGCTCTCCACGATGGAGTCTGGTTACAGTGGCTCTCTAGGTTGGGGTCCGATTACAGTTAGCCCCTAGGTCTTGGCTTGAGGCCTTGACGTAGAAATTAAAGTTTGGTACTATAAATACCATCATTATAAAATTAATTATTAAATGTGATTATTCAACTAATATAATATCCATGTTCATGTTTATATGGTACTATTTGATTTATTTTTGCAATAGTATGTACAAGTTTATGTTTAAAAAGGCTGTTTTTTATTACACATCATTCCTTACATATTTATAGATTCTTCTAAATTATTTACCCTTACTGAGAATCGGAGCTCACCGATTTCTTATTTTTTATTTTCCTAGGATCCCAAGAAGTTTTTTATGTTTGAGATGTAGGGTTAAGCTAAGGGAACAATGGCATCTCAAAGGATTATTTTTGTGTTGTATGTTAGAAAGTGTAATGTAACATTCATATATGTAATCTATTTTCCAAGATTTCTAAACTGATTGGTCTTTCGGGACTTCATTTCTTGAAATCATGCAAATGTATTAAAATAATGTACATACTCTGGGTAACTAGGGTTGGGGCTTTACAGTTGGTATCAGAGACATTTTAGTACAATCCTTGGAATCTTGATTTAAATAAACTCTGATTAGAGTATTATACCCTAAGATAGACTTTCAGGATTAGTATAGAAGAACATCCTAGAATTTTGGAAATGTACCGATTTTTTCAGTTTTCTAAGCAATACATCCTTGTCTGGATACGAGCAGGTAGAGGCCGCTCGGGCACAAATGTATGTAGGGGTAAAACCCGAAAACATCGCTTTGAGCAAGACTCGAATGGGAATTGGTTCACGACAATGGTCCTTGCTGCACTCTTGGTTACGACACTCCCTGGGGATATGCTTAGGAAATTTATCATTTTCTTTATAAACCATTATGATGGATTTATGAGTATATACCTCTTCAAAGAAAACATTTTTATGATTATGGATTATGTCAAAGAACTGCTCAATTTATGTTAAGTGTTTTACAAGTTTGGAATTATGTATTGCGATTCATAAGCAAATCTAGTGTATGCAAATGTTTAGAATTGGCGCCTAGTGGAAGGAATGTAAACTGTATAAACGTACTTAATCCATATAGGGATTTCCCTCATGCTCAAGATAATTATAGTAGAGCTGGTGTTGCAATTGGTGTTGATCATCTTGTCACCATACTGGGACACTCACTTAGGTTATGAATAATAACCTTACCCGTATAGAGAACCCTGATCCAAAACATGGAGGATCAATGTAAGATCTCTTTATGAGGCAAAATCCACAAAAATTAAATGCGAGAACAAATATATTGGTAGCTGAGAAATGGATTAGTTCCATAGAAAAAATATTTCATGCTTTGGGGAGTAGCGAAAGGGAAATGTTGTCATGGCAGTTTATCGCCTAACTAGAGATGCTGATCAATGGTGGTCATTGATTAAAAAAGGAAGATGAAGAAGTATCACGTATGGAATCAAGGGAGTTTAAAGATATTTTATTATAAAATACTTTCCTCGTGACCATCGAGTATATATGGAAAGGCAATTTTTAAGTCTGCGGCAAAAATAAGATGAGAATGTCGCAAAGTATGAGGCTAACTTTACTAGGTTATCAAGGCACACATCTGATTATATACGTATCCTAAGGAGTAATATTGATCATTTCATTTATAGGGTAAAACCATTTCATTGTCGAGTATTAGTCTCAAAATCCTTCTCATCGTACGAAGATATTGTCTCATGTGCTATCAAGACAGAAAAGGAATTCTCTATGTCTTATGACAATAAAGTAAAGCAAGAGAAGAAGAGAATGTTAGAGCATTAGGAAGATAAAGGGGAAAAGGAAAATAAGTATTTTCTATTATGTGATAATTGTGAGAAGAAACACCCTGTTACTTTCCTAAAAGCAATGGGAGTCTATTCCAAATGTGGTGAAAAAGGCCACCAAGCTCGTTATTACAAGGGAAAGAAAGTTGATGTCAATGTTGAATGCTACAATTGTAGAGAAATGGGGCATAAAGAAAATGAATTTATTAAGCACCAAGGAAACTTACCTCAGAAATGGCCAAGGGAGAAAGGCCATGTTTATTTTTTCACGATAGTTGAAGTAGAATAATTAATGTATTTTTGTTTTTGGACTCAAGAATTATATTTTGGTTATAAGAATAATGTGATATATATATAAGGATTTAACTACAATATTTTTTGTTTTTATCAAGGTTTTAATATGATTAATTTAATCATATTTTCAGTATTCGACAATAAGATAATATTTACTTTGTTTGGGGAATTTGATGTTGATTTTTGAATTTAAAGACATTTTAGAGAGAGTTTGGACAGAGGTATTTTGGATAACTATAAAGGTCGGAATGGATTAAGTTGATTTTTATTGTATTTTTTAAGGTTAAAAAATTTCTTAAGATTATTTTTGGAATATTATAATACTATATTTTTAGGAAATGGACAACCTATAGGTCATGTGAGAACCCATCGCGTAGGACAAAGCTGCAGGAATCGAACCCACAACCAAAGTGCGACGAGGCATTATTACCTACAACTAGCCTACAAGAAGTCCCTGCTTATTAAAAAATAGTTTTCATTATTTAAATGGTATATTTTAATATTTGGAACCTTATACGATTAGGATAAATAAGTTATTTTTGAGTTCTATTATCTTTTGGAGTGAAAGATGAGTTTTTGGTAGAAATTAGTTGAAAGATGAAACTCTACTTGTCAGGTATATATGTATATATATTATATTATTATATGATGAAATTAATTCTTAAACCTTAGAGAAGGGATGTTAAAACCAAAAATGTGTTATCTTAATACCCTATATTTTTTTGAACTGTTATTATTTTAAAACATCATAGATTGATGGATTTGAGGACCTCAATTTTACACTTGTTTGTGATCGATGACATAAATCACTCCCAATAAATATCTAAATTTTCCCTCTAATTATATGTCTATAATTTACACTAATGTTCTCCTATTTGAAAACCTAATTTGGTGGTGACTTCCTCATTTCCATTTCCCTCTTATTAAAAATAACTTTTATTAACCTTAATTCCGATGTGGGTTTTCCACAAAGGTATTTCCTATTTTTATCCTTTTATTGTCAAATAACAATTTCAAATTGTGAGGAAGAAATTTGTTTAAGGAGGTTATAATGTAACACCCCAAACATCCATGGTATATTTCCCTTTGAATAATACAATAGCATGCATCGTACACAACTTCTAGATTCTAACACACCGCGACAAATCAAACTATCAGTTATTAATAGTAATACCCACTTTTTGAAATTTTATAAATTTTATCCTTAAAAATGGAATTAATTTTTGGATTTGGAATATCGAAATTAGTTTAGGGTGAATTTTTTGTATTTTTCTGAAAACTTTCAATTTATGATGAATAGTGAAAAACACTACATTATTGGTTAAAACCGAATTTTTATTTAAAAAATTATTTATTTTATTTAAATTTATTTTATTTAAAAATATATACATAATACCAATATTAGTTCAATGTAATTCATTGGAGTCATTTTTATAATATAATTAGATATATAAGAGTTTATTGAACTTTTTACCGTCTTTTACCCACCTCCTAGGAGCTTTTGAAAATTTGAATAAAACTTAATTTTACCACTTCTCTGAGTTGAATTTCAAAAATACAAGTTACACGGTTAACCTCACTAATTAAAATTTGGTTCAATGAGATGAAAATAATATTCGATGAATAGTAACATTTGACTTTTATTTACCATGGTTAAAAGTAAATAGGGTAATTAAAGGTAAAAATGATATTATTATTACACTAACACATGTCTTAATCCTATTGGATAAGTTTAATTCGACCAAAGACATCCTAGGGAATAAAATATGATCCTTTAGGTCCACTTAGATTAGATTAGGTCATATATTAATATTTTATTTAAAAAAGAGTTAAAAGTGTTAAATTCAAAGTTTAATAACTAAACCATTTTTAATATAGGGTTATATATAAGATAAATTCGACTATAAATATTCATTAGAATGCTACAATGTTTTTCTACATAATTTTATTTTATTTATAATTTTTAGACAATATATAATTAAATTTCATTATGAAATAATGATGATGCAGTAATTACCTTATTAATGACAGATTGAAATAATTGATATTATAAATATGAAAATAAATTTATTATGAGACTTTTAATGAATTAAAATTATTTTATAGTTTAATATGAAATTTTAGGGTTTATTAAATGATTTTTTCCAACTAATAATGATGTTATGAATTTATCAAAAACAAAATACCAAATAGTGTCAAAATTGACATAAAAGAGTTTTGAAAAAAAATATTATATTATTAATTGATATTCTATTCCTAAAAATATAAGTTTCAACCAAAGGGATTAAATAATATTATATATGTCATTAATTAACCACTTGAGGTTCTATTTTAAGTTTATAGTATGTTTATTAACCATATAATATAAAAATACTAAGAGACATGGTAAATGTCAAACTATTTAACTAAGAGTTAAATCTAAATGATAAGGATAATAAGGTGACGTAACCTTTATAAAACCCATTGGTTGAGAGGTTTTAGACCCATACCCAACTTATACTTAGAATAAATCATTTTGGATACATTATAAACCGAATATGAATTTATTATAAAAAAATTATTTCGATCTTTTCCAAAGGTGCCACTCACCCCTCTTATAAAAGGGCACTCCACCTTCTCTAAACTTCACTCCTTAATATCCATTTGGATAGGCCAATACCTGCCCAAATATCCACCCAGTTTTCCTCCCTTCATCCTATTGTACTTCCTTTAGTGATAAATCCAACCTATGGAGCCCTTTTGATCAAATCAAAAGGAATAACCTGAAGAAGAGGTTAATATTTCATCACCTCTTCCAAGTTATTTTCTTCTTCCACTTCTTCTTTCCTTGTTGTTTCCATTCTAAAATAATAAATCCCATATCTTCTATATATTGTGATGTTATTATAAATATGTTACAACCATATTCATTATTTTATCCATCCTATGAATGACATATCACTATACATGTGTATGTGCGGCTTACCGTCTCCACGTCGTGGTGTAGTTGTTATTCAATACATTTTTATTTAGATGGGTATAATAATGATGAATAATTTATATAATTAATAAATATAACATGTTAATGATTCTTTATATATGATATACCGTCTCGTTAAGTACTATTTTAAATCAAAATAATGATATTTTCACTCGTGTGTATGTACGGATTACCGTCTCCACGAACGCGATGAGATTAATTTCCCCATCTTAATCATTCAAGAATAATTTTCATTTTATGATTAAAAATAATGTTTAAGAACTCAATATCATTCTAGATATTAATTAAATACACCATATCCATAAAAAATGTCTCATGTAACAAAACATATAAAGGAAAATGAATCAGTTGACACCCGAAACGATGATAATACTAAAATATTATTAACAAAATAATATTAGAAGATCATATATGATATCATATTAGTGTATATGGTTCTTGTGTAATTTAATGACTATGATTTAACTATTATATAGGAGGTTAACATACCATTGACCAAGGAAAAGTACAAGGTAAGGGTTAATTTCACAATATCTTTATTATCTGAGGTTGTTTTTACGTAAGTAACTACTGGGACCTCTTTATCATCCACATCAGCGTTTTCTTAAAAAAGTATTCAAAACATTTTTAATATTTACTCGACTATGGGGTAAAGTCACTTATAACCTTGTTTGACTTTTTATAATATGTTTAAAAAGGAATCTTTCCGTCGTTTTCCAAACAAGGTACTTTATAACCTTTTTGACAAAATTAAGGTAAGAATGTTTTTTTAATTTATACGGCGGGTGAAACTATTTTCCTCCAACATCATAGAATCTTCCTTTACAAGCTTATAAGAATATTTTAAACATAAATGTTTTCTTTATAACTATGTGAATCTTAAAGGATTTCAAAATAGAAAGAGATACTTCTCTCAAATAGTTTTGATTTCATCTATGTCAACATCCTTTGATAAATTTTGCACTTTTTAAAAGTTGATTTATTATGATACAAATCTCCCATATTGTATTTAATGTTTTCTGATATTTTTGTCTGTGGATGATTTATTTTTAGGCCATTCATGGTTTAAGGTTAAAGTATTGACATTTTTTATGCTAGCTTTAATATGAATGTGTATGTTATATTTTAACCTTTTCTTAAGATGAATGTATTGGACTAGTATGTTCCGGGTTGGGGACCAGTAAAAGTAATCCCTCCGAGTTGAGGTCTTGTTATAGCAGACCATCTGGGTTGGAGTCTGGTTACAGAGGCTCTCCGGGTTGGAGTCCAGTTAGAGAGGCTCTTCGGGTTGGAGTCTGGTTTCAGAGGCTCTCCGGGATGGAGTCCGGTTACAAAGGCTCTTCGTGTTGGGTTTCGGTTATAGTTATTCCCTAGGTCCTGGCACAACGCCTTGACACATAAATTATAGATCGGTACTATACATTCCCTCATCATGAAATTAGTTATTACATGTGATTATTCGACTAGTAGAATATCTATTTTCATGTTTATATGGTAATGTTTGATTTATTTTTTCCATATTATTTTCAAGTTTATGTTAAAAAATTATTTGGTTTTTATTACATATCTTTCCTTAAAAGTTTATAGCTTCTGCTAAATTATTTACAGTTACTGAGCATCTGAGCTCACCCCTTTTGGATGTTTTATTTTTCCAGGATCCCAAGAAGTTTTTTATGTTTGTGATATTGGGTAAAGTTCATGCCAATATATTAAAATAATGTAAATTTCATGTTTGTAATCTATTTTACAATACTACTAAACTGATCGGTCTTTCGGTACTTGATTCATTGTAATCATGCCAATGTATTAAAATAATGCACCGACTATGGGTAACTATGGTTGGGGAGTTACATAATCTTTTAATTATTTCTTTTTATTTTCACATTTTTTCACGTTTAGCTATTGGAGAGGCTACCCTGATTTTATGAAATTATTTTTCTATTCCATGTGTGTTGTGGGATCAGGATCCCATTGTTGTGTAATAACACATGTTCAACAAATGGACTGAATGTTACTAAATAATATATTTTATTTTCAGTATAATTAATAGTAACATGATTTATTTAATTATATTCTAGAATTTATGGCCTTCGATCGATTATATATTGGGAGATATAACCTGAGATGAATGATGGTTTTTTATATGTCAATGGTTATGTTAGGTTCTACACAACCTAAGATAGATAATCATGGATAGTGTTTATGTTACTGTTTTTTACCAGTATTTCTTCTCTCAAAGACATGATTATATCATAGTTCAGGTAATGGGATGGATTGTTCTCCTACTCTATATAATAGAATTTTAAGAGTTGGTCATTATCTAGGAATCAGAAATGGGGGGTGTAGGAGGTTATAAATAGGCTTGTGAGTCATACATTTTTTATACATCGACAACATATAAGAATTAATATAATTTATTAATTTATATATAAACAAAATGTATAATTTTTTTATATTATATAGGGTTCTGATAACCCATTTATTTTATAGATTGATGTTTAAATGAATATGTACACTGATCCCCAGACATAACATCTTTTCAGTGATAGATAACACAATAATATGTTTAATATCTTTTAAAACATATTTACTTAAAATGCATGTATTTTTATTCTAATTTCTAATTATATATATAGGTAAATTATGAGACAACAATATCTCATTTCCAAGAGAGTAAATCTATGTGTAAAGAGAAGACCACTTGAGATTTAGGATTTAATGAGGGGTCTTTGATATAAGAGACTATGTATAGTGTTGAGAATGAACGAGCAACAAGTATTGGTTCACTGTTGACAACTACTTGTTATTATGGTACTTATGTGATTCCATCAACCATCTTGAAGGGATATCATGAAGAGTTGTTGTTTTCATTTTTTTCTACATACTATAAATAGTGGATTTATTCATAGGATGAGATGATAAAGTGGATTTAGAGAGAATAAGAGGATGAGTTTGAGAAGTAGTGACATAGTGATGATAAGATATTGGTGTATATGAAACAGTCATTACATGGTGTTGGTATGGATATTCCTCCCTTGACAATTCTGGTGATCCTCCTAACCGTGATATAAGTTAACCATGAATTTTTTTATGACTCTTATGTATTTATGTTTGTTAGAAATATTATGTGTGAAATTTTGTATAAATGATATGGATGTTTACTTTTTATTTAATTTCATCCTATAAATTTTCTTATTTTCGATTATTATTTTATTATTTTGATTCTTTTATTTTTTAGTTTTTATATATATAAAAATTATGATAGATTTTGTAATTTGTTCAATTTTTTTTAAAATCATGAATTTTTTTAGATGGATTTAGTATCTGTCCCAAATAAGAAATATTTATTCTTGGATTTTAATCATTGAGGTAAATTGATGGATGAAGATTTTTTTCTTAGAATATCTAGAATTTCTCATAATTTTTCAGAAATATTTTCTTTTCCCAATATTCTATCTCATTTTACAGTCTTATATCTAAGATTTTTAGGTGAAATCTCTGGATTTACTATAGTCACAACAGTTCTATTCAAATTTACTGATTCAGTGTTGACCATATTTTTGTTATAAAAAAATTTCAAATTTTCAGTATGAACATCCCAAGGGTATTATCTATCTTCCTATTGAGTTTTTAAACCCCTCCTAGTTAACATAAATATGGAACTCTCCCTAGGTTTCATTTTAGTTTTACTAGACAACTACCCTTTTTCCCTACTAACTAACTCTATAGATATTTTAATAAATTGAGTTTGAAGATTGGTGGTTTCAGTTTTATGTTTCTTATCATGAGATTCCATCCTACTTATCCTTTGAACCATTATATAATAAATTTTTTTTCAACAAAATGCCTTGAAAATTAGAATATTCATCCCATTTTTTTAAAAAAATTTGTTTGGGCTCTTGATGAAAATCAGTTAGTTGTTTTTTATGATACATTTTTCTTTCCAAGAAAGGTTAGGATGATTTTTATAACCAGAATTATTGTTGTTGTAAAATGGGTCATCATAGGTTTGAAATCTTGGACCATATCCAAAAAAAATTAGCCTCTTCTTATGTTTGTGTAGGAATGTCGAAGTTTGCACAGATGTTCTCAGTGTGACCGAATACCCCTCATTGATTACACTACTATCTAACTGATTGATTTCTATTTTGATATCCCACTTGGTTTACACTTTTTCTCATTCAATTTCATTGTGCACTAATTTTTTATTTATTTTTAGTAAGTTGAGAGTTCATTAAAATGGAAAAACCATTTTTTTCCTCCTCGATTCACTTTTTACTTGTAGAATTTTTATGTTTACAATTTAATGCAATATTGTGGAAAATTTCCTCAGCTCCTTCTACGTTTTTTCATGATAATTTCCCCCAGTATATTGGTTAACTAAATTTTGACCAGAAGAAAAAAAATCCATCGTATATGGTATCCATGAGGAGATGAGTTGGAAACTCATGATGGGGACACTTCCTAAGAATCTACGTAAATTGATCCTAATCCTCATTAAATGCATATCTAACCTCTTGACAAAATCATGGGATTTTTGTTCGATTCTCTCCCATAAGTATTTGTGGATAAAATTTCATGACAAAAGAATAGTAAACTTCTTCCTAGATTTAAAATATATCTTCATATAGTCCTAAGAACTATTTTTTTTATTTCCCATAAGAAAAAATTGAAACACTCTCATCCTATGTTAATTATTATTTATTACATGAAAAGGTAATAGTTTCATGGTGTTATAAGAGTTTATAATCAAGGCTAATGAATCTTCTTTAGAAAATCCATTAAACACAGGAAACTTCAACATATGGGACTATTTGAGTCCATAATTTTAGGCACCATATGTCAATCTAATAGAATATGGATTACTAGAAACCTGAGGAAGTTGAAACTCCATCATCCTAGTTCTTTCAATTTTTTCATGGAATAATACAGCTTTACGGTTCTATACATTATCAGCATATTTTTCTTCTTGCAAATTTTCAATTTTAATTTTGTTTCCATCTCATAAAAGGATTTAATGTCATTCAATTTCAAAATTGATCATCTATAGAATTTGAGATGTAGAACATTCTTACTTTAACAATGATGGTTTTTTAGTAGTACAAAACATCAATAGTTTTGTTTATTTTTTTTAATATGGAATTATTGTTTAATTATTTTTTTAAACAATAATTGTTTATTTTTATAATTTTTCTTGAATTTTTATTTTGATATATGATTTATTTTTTGGACATAATTCCTTCCCCATAAAATTCATAACAAAACATGATGGATAATTCATTGATTATATAAAATTTTAAAACTAAAACTACATGAAAGAATCAATAAATATATCAATTCCTTAGGGAAGGCATACTAAATTTTCATTAAAGGAAAGGAAACCAAAAAACAAAAACAAAATATGCAATAGATCAATAAAAAGTGATGAAAATTTAAAAGAGAAACAAATAGGAGAAAAAGTTTGATTTGAGAATTATGAAGTGTAGGACATGAAAAAATGTAGAATTAAAGAAAATGAGTCAAGATATAAAAGAAAATATAACTCAACTTATTGGTTTAAAAGTATATATTTTTTCAGAGAAAAATAATTTTTTATGATTCTATAAAAATATTTATTTTAACTTATTTCTCAAAAAAAAAATAAACCATCATATGGATAATTCTTGAAGCTCTCCACATATAAGAAACACCCATCCTTAAATTTTTTTATGAATTCGTGGTCAATATAATCTCACAAAAAATAAAAAATTTCGATAATTAATTGAAAAAAGTAAAGAAAAACATCTAGATTGAATCAAATTGTCCATAAGATTATGGAATTGAAAATAAATTTTGTAAAGAAGTAGAAGAAATAACTAATCAATTTTATTCCCCAAACAAAATTTTTATCAAACAACCATTTTGAAATCAATTATTTGAGAGTTAAAATTTAAGAAAAAACAATGAAGAAGATAAGAAATATTACCTAAATATTCCACTCTATATTGTGCTCTGCTACACTTCCAGCACCTACCTTTTTTTTAATCTAGAATTCTCTTCACTACAAAATTTCATCAACTCGAATTTCAAGAAATTATGTGTGTTTGAAAAAATCAACATTTGTAATCATTCGTTGAGTTCTCCATTTTTTCAAAAAATCCACCGAATTTATTTTTGATAACCTCACATGTCAGTCAATATCCTCCCCCATGTGGAATTATTTAAACAAAAACTATCTCTCACCACCTTGTAACTATGAAAAACCTCAACATCAATTCCTACCACTTGATCATGTAATAAATGTGCAGGCTAACATGGATACACCTATGTAAAATTACCATTTCTAAAATTGACTACATCTTCTTAATAGAAGAACCAACCTCTGATACTCCAAAACATTATTTGGGATTGATCACTCAAATCATCAAGTAGTCATAAAACACACACTACCTTCATCTGATTACAGCCAAACCGATTAACAAGAAAAACATCATAATCAATCATACTCAAAACATTATCCTAATATGTAAATCAACATTAATAGGTATTGATTAAACCTAATCAAATAATATCAGACATCTGAGGATAAAACCATGGAAAAATCATCCATATCTGAACTTTATTCACTTTTAAATAGTGAATCGTCATCAATATAATCTTGACCTCAAAAGAAACATCATTGAACTAGGTATTATCTCAACAATAAATCAGATCAACTTATTCAAAAATCAAAAATCGTCAGGAAAATTGGTCCTGAATAGTCAATGATAGAAAAATATAACAAAATTTGATGGTCCATAAATTGGATTCAATGTTTTAATGATAAAAATTTAACTTCAACCTCAATTTTCATAGAAAATGGAAAATCATTCTCAATGAAAATCCCTTATTGATAAAATCGGGATAGATACCTTATGTTAATACTTTTCAACATGTCAATGGTTCAATTCCATATTCTTCACAGGATCTCACATCGACCATAAAACTCCAACAATGGTCTCACAAACAAAGAGAAATCAGATAAAGGATCATTTAAGAAATGTTGTATAGGTCGGGCTCATATTTCCTTCATTATTTGTGGCTTTTTTTGATCAAAAATTTCCCATATCCATCATTGATTCTTCATAAACTCATCAACTTCAATATTACAGGGTTGAACATTAATAGTGAAGATTATTGTGATATTAATTAAAATCTCCTCAGATTCAAGGTTTTAAGCACCTTGGATAAAGAACCATCTTCGATTGTCTCATTCATCAATGATCTTAGTGATTTTGGGTGTGCTCATCCCTATTTCTAACTATTTTTATGTTTTTATCACCGTATATGGTAAAAAATTATATGCGGTACATAGTATTATTCTTACTCATTTCACCATGTACTATTATGTTTTAATGAACTTGTCTTTCTATTATGTGGATTACCAAAATACTGAATTACTTTTACACATTTCATTCCTCCATTTCAATTACATACAAAATTTTTCCTTTACTACTTTTCCCATAATTATACAATCATATATTCTTTTATATAGCACATATTATAAGGACTTGGCCTTATTTAATTACATAATCATGATTTTAGGCAAGAAATAACTTGTTTTTACCTTGAGGATCTTTTAAAGTTTAGAGTTTTAGAGAATTTGGACATAATACACTCATAACCTTACACATTGTTACACAGTGGACAACATAAAAATAGTTTCAATTTTTTTTGAAAATATAAAACATTAAAACATTAAACATGATTTATTTGAAAATTATTCAACCATTTAAATTGGATTAATTATTTTTATTACACATCCTTATGACTTTTGAAAATCATTAAAAAACTTGGGATGAGCACACAAAAAATAGTAAGGGCTGTAAAAGATGGAAAGAGCACATTAGTCCATAAATACTTGTAACGTATGAAAACATTTTCAAAAGACATACTCATCACTCATATATACTTACTTTGTGAAACATGAGATTTCCAGAAGATTTAAAAAATAAATAAGAACATAAATATAACAATAAAGGTATCTTGGGAATTACTTACATAATCTTGTATCCCTCTCAGCTACCTTATAATTTGTAACCCTCACGACTACTTTACAATTTGTGTAACAATCGTAGTTACACTTGCAGTAACCATACGGCCAACCTCCAACTTACACATACCCAATGCAATGTAGGGAAATATAGGTCCCACCAATAATCATAAAAAATTCACATGAACTAAAACATAATAAAAAATATGAATAAATTTATAATGACATTACTTTTGAATGTTGTAAAATAGAGTATTAAAATGGGATTTTAAAGGAAAATCCCCTTAAAAATATCATATAATTCCAGTGAGACTTAATAGAGTGGATGGAATATATATATACTCTGTAAAAAAACATAATTCCACATAGTATAATAATAATTCATAACACAAACAATTTGAATACCACATAAATAATGAAAAATAAGGTTAACCCAGAAGATGGAAATCAAGTTAAGAATTCCCTAACATCGGGTTTGTCTTAATTAAAACTCATTTAAACCTAATGTATAATAGTTAAAAGAATTTTATTAATATATTAATTAATAATATCCATATTTATAATACCTTATATTATAATTTCATCATTTCCCCCTATATTTGTTAGTATTTTTTCCCTTGCAATGTTTTGGGTGAGTTCTTCACATGATTTTCATGATCGGTTCATGATGGATTGTTCTTGTCAATTGGAAGTGAAACTCCAGAATTGGAATTTAGTAGTATTTAAATATTTCCATAACCAAAAATTATACCATTTATCATTTTGAATTCATACAGGATGATGATTCATAAGTTAAAACATTGATGATGTTGGTTTAGATCATTTTAGTGGTTATTTGATAATAATGACCTCATTTTGTTATATAAATTAAAAACAAGTGCACAAAAGAATTACAGAAACATGAATGAGACATAATACACATAATATAACATTTTCAACCATATAAATGGTTTCATTATTAGACTTTAAAGAATTAATGCAAATTGAAATCACATTTTCCACGATGTCGGTAATTCGACACTTCACAGGCATTGTTTTTGTTCCTTGAATTAGTGGGAGAGGAGAAGAAGAATGATGTTGATTTTAAAATGAAAATGAGAACATCAATAATATACAAGATTTATAGATATTTAATTCCTCTTGGGTAAGAGAATATGAGGAAATAATAAGAAAATAAAGGAACTCAAAATAAAATAATAATTGAGAAATCCCTTATAAAAATTCGGCAGCCTAACGACTGTGCAAAGTGGTTTTAAAAAATATTTAAAAGATAGGGGAAAAGGGTCACCCATCTAGAAATAAATAATAATATAGAATAGTTCTATAATAAGAAGTAAATATGAACATGGTATGGAAACTTGATATTTATACCATATAAAAGAGAACTTGAATGGAAAAAGAATGAAATGAACAATTTTCTTACCTTGTAGAGTAACTCCTAGAACATGAAGGTTGGGACCTTGGGGGATTGAGAAAACCTTTGGAGGACTACTTGGGAGGAAAGGAGGCCGGATATTAGTTGATGAGTAATTTTGAATGATGTTAATGAAGGAATGGGTTGGTATTTATAGCAAAAGTGAGGTATTATTTTAATAATTTCCAAGGGACACCTCCTTAGTGGTATTTGAAAAACCATGGGCTTTCCCATGGTATTTACCATGGTATTAGCCACTTGAAACACATCACATATTATTTAATTATACACAAGTATATCAGATTTATTACATCATTAATGATGTCATTAACACACCGAAACTCAAAACTATATTTTTTACTATTCACCCAAAAAGAAACTGTTTCAGAAAAATCCCAAAAAATCACCATAACAATTTTTTGACGAGTGGATTTCAAAAATGAAATCCATTTTTTTAAAATAATTTTCAATATATTATTAATTTAATATTTAAATAAAATTATACTTAATTCAAAAATTAACAATTTTAAAACTATAACTGCTTTTATATCACACTGAAAAATTAACCAAGATGTCATTATCTTAAAGGCTTATGAAAATAAATGAATAATAAAAATTACTATTAATTATGATCACATTACTATTCACAATACTATTCATAAAGGTATGTTACTATTCACCAAAAAAACATGTTGGTTCCATCTGACTCTAAATAACATATAGAACACAATTGTAGATGATTGTTTTTTGAAATTCAAAACATAGAAGCTTGTAAATTAAGTTTAAAGGCTAGTTATAAATATCTACATAAAACAAAGTTTTAGGGATTCAATTTATTTTTAAAACCTTGGAGTGTTACATTATACCCACCTTTTAGAAATTTCACCCTCGCAATTTTAATTACTCATTAAACAAGTGAGGGTACCTTTCTCTCATAGCATTTTCAGACTCCCATTTGCTTCTTCTACAATGTGGTTTATCCACAAATCCTTTACCTAGTTGATTAACTTATTATGAAAAACCTATTCTCTTTGATCAAGGATCTGAACTAGTTTCTATCCATTAGAAAGTTTCTCTTCTAATAGAACTTCTTCTAAGCTCAAAACATGTGATGAATCTGGCACATACGTCCTCAACATCGAAACATGAAAAACATTGTGTACCTGAGAAAATATTGGAGGAAAAGTTACTCGATATTCAATTATTCCAACTTTATATAGGATTTCAAAAGGGCCGATAAATCACAGACTTAGCATCCCTTTCTTACCTAAATGCATCACACTTTTCCAAGGAGAGATTTTAAGGAAAACATGGTCACCTAACTCAAAAGAGAAGTCTTTCCTTTTGTCATATGCATAACCTTTATGCCTGCTCTGAGCTATCATCATGTGATGCAGGATCATCTTCACTTTCTCAGCCACCTCTTATACTAATTCTGGCCCCATAAAATTTCTTTCACTAACTTCATCCCAAAACACTGGAGTCTAACACTGCTTCCAATACAGTTCCTCAAAAGGTTCCATCTGTATACTGGAATGAAAATAGTTATTATAAGAGAAGTCAACTAATGAATGATGATGATACCAAATTCCCTAGTAGTCCATCGAAGAAGCTCAAAGAATATCCTCCAATGTCTGAATCGTTCGTTCTGACTGCCCATCTGATTGAGGTTGAAAAACATTACTAAAATATAATTTTTTTCCCAACAAATTCTGATGTCCCTTCTAAAAGTTATAAGTGAACCTGAGATCTCGGTCAGATACTGTAACGACCCGAAGCTTTACGTACATAGATATTACATTACTTTTGCGGAATACATAATACATAACAAAAACAGACACACAAGGACCGTAATAGTTTAGTGTCTTTGGAAACTTGGAACGTAATCTTCTAATCGTGGTGAAAGATCTTCAAAATCTCCCATAAAGATCATCCACATTTTGTTTCCTTACCTAAAACCTTTCTTTTAATCCTGGGGAAAAATAAAACATACCAAAGGGTGAGCTCAAATGCTCAGTAAGGGTAATCATGGTTAAAATAAAACATACCATATACATTTGAACTTAAAAACGTGAACATAATGTTTAAACATCAAATTATTGAGCAACAACTTAAAACATGGAAGTACATAAGGCATAGATCATAATGGAACATAAATCATGATAACATAGCATGGGAATAAAACATGTAATTGTGGCATCCATTAAGCACATGTAATGACTTCCATAGTAGCCAAGGCATTGCTGCCAAGACCATCTTAGTGGACAAAGTCCCTTTTTGAATCGATTTCACTCCTCGTTTTAGTCCTATAACACTGAAACGGATTAACTTACCATTACAGACATGTCTATATCATGAGATATAAATCTTTACCCAATGCATTGGAGGGAGATATAGGTCCCACCCATCTCATAATGAAATCATTCTTACTCGTGCCACAAAATTAACATACAACATTCATAATAACCCAACAAATAAAATGGGTTTCATAAACATCATCCCATCATCACATAATCCATATAAAAGAAATAGATATCATTTCGTATTGAGAAAAGTGAAACCATGTGAATCATAGAGACTTTATACTTGAAACATACACATATAAAATAATGTCATCTTAGATGGAAAATGGTTTTGATAAAACACTTGAAATGAATTCTTGAGGAAAATATCCTTTCTTTTTCAAAATCAATTTCTTTTCACAAAACGTCATAAAATTTTAAAAGATAAAGATTTTGTTTAAAATAGTCATGAAATATTTTGGAGGAAGATTCATGAAAATATGGCTTTATAAAACTGTAATAATCCTTTCATGCTGTATACGTAAAAAAAAATTTTTGTCGTACTTTTGTCGAAAAAGTCAAAAAGTACCTTGTAGGGTAAATAAAAGAAAGATTCCTTCCATACCATGGGGTAAAATTAAAAATGGGTAAAAAGGAATTTGAACATACATCAAAATACTTTTATAAAACATGGGCATGGATGATAGCAATAACCCCAGTAAATACTTACGAATAAGCAATCTCGGATAAAAATGAGATTTGCAAAATTATCCCTTACCTTAGGTATGATATGCTTCGTACGTATCCGAACCTCCTGTATAATTATTTGAATAATGTCATTGACTTATTAAAAAATCATATTCATTTTTATTATATCATATATGGTTCACCTATGACTTTATATTACCCATTCTTTTGTAAATTCCATGTTAAAGAGCGTTTTGGGTAAAATCGTTTCATTTGTCGTCCGTGTTATGACTTGTAATTATTCATATGATTACTTAGATCATGATTAATTAATTCCATAATATAAAACATGATTTATATATAATATATATTCATAATATATATATATATATAATAGATCTATAAATGGAAAGAAATACACCGCTCATGGAGACGGTAGGTCGTACGTACGCATGAACGTTGTTTTCGTTTCCTCATTGAATTGAATGGAATTAATTGGATGACATAAATATATATATACATAAATCGAGTATCATTATTATGTTATATATTTCATTATTACTTATTATATATACTTTATAATCATTTATGAATGGTTAATCATTGAGAATGAATCTCATCGCGTCGTGGAGACGGTATTCCGTACGTACGCACGAGCGATGATATCGTTCCCATGATCGTGGAATTTTATTGTAGTGTATGTATACTATTACAGAATCAATATAACTTTACAATAATCATATATAGTTATTATTTACACCATTATGCCCATCCGAGTAAGGTGGTGGTCGAAAATAGATTACACCACGGTGTGGAGACGGTATTCCGAACATACGCACGCGCGGTGATTTCATTTTCCGTTGGATGGATAGATGGTGAAATATGGTTGTTTCATACTTATAATAACATATCAGTATATTATTGATACTGATGTTATTAACTCATAATGAAACAACTAAAAATGAAGAATTGGAAGAAGAAATAAAGTTGAACGAATCGGTAGTGGACATTACTTCTTCCTTGAAGCGCCTCTTTGAGACCTACTCTTAAGGCACTAAAATTGGTCTTTGAAGAAGACAGGGACCTCTAAGATGTTTCTATAGAAGTGGAGAAGAGAATTTGGAAGGGTTTGGCCGTGCTTGAAGGCTCAAATTGGTTTTAGGAGGAGAGGGAGGAGGTTCCCTTTTATAAGGGAGGAGAGGGGCACCTTTGTAATTCTTAAAAATATTAATTTATAATAAATCTAACCCCGCTTAAAAACCTCAAAAAATGACTAATATCCGAATATTGGATGATATAGGGTCTTAATCTCATCAACCAATCAAATTAAGACATGTTAGGAATTTATTTTAAACATTATCAACTTGATTTATCCTTATTTAATCAATTTAATTTTATTTGTGGCAATAACATTCTAAAATTTAAATTATAACAAATAATTAATTATTTGTTGTGAATTGTCCATAATTGGATACTTTATAACATTTTATACCATATAAATTTAAATTTATAATTTTTAAATATATTTTTTATTTTTAAACAATTTTATAATATATTATTTTTATAAAATAACAATAGTGTCAATTTTGACACTATTCATTTATTTGAATTTAAATAAAATATATACAGAAGATATGTTCAAAATAAAATCTTTAATAGAATAATAAAAGGTCATATGTATCTATAAAATTAGTGTATCACATTAAATAGTTCATATGATATTTATTTTATTATTTTTAAAACAATTTATTTGGTTTATCTCTTAATAAAATAATTACTACAACATTTTTGTATAATTATTTAATATAATTAATTGTTGCATAAAAATTAAAAATAAAATACTATGATGAATATAAATCTATTAAATTTCATAATAATACTTTTACTAGAATTTATCATCTTAAAATAACAATATTTAAATTGTTATATTTATTAAATTATGAAGGTGAAAACTTTGGCATCATTTAAAATAAAAGTGTCGTAATCGCTTTTATAAGGCTCTAAATGGTTAAATATTCGACTATTGTATGATTATGGTTGAAAGGTACATGACCAATAATTTTTTGTTAGGGTTTTGGGAATTTTATGGTTACTATTAGTTTAATAAAAACTATATTCTTGATTTTTCACTTGATAAACAATTTATGCATCACTATTGTGTTACAATTAATGATAATTATTTAATTGATAAAAATTATAAATAAATTTATATGATGTATATAATTTCATTATATTTTTGGAGACTATTCATTTTATAAGTTTCATGAAGTTTATCACTAAAGTAAAATTAATATACATATAAGATTTAAGAGAGTGACATGTCGTCACTTTCTTTGGTTTTAATAATAATTAAGTTATTTTCATGGACAAAAGTCCATTAAATGATTATAATCAGGCCCTTAGGTTATATGGGTCGACTTTTAGTCATCCAATAGGATTTTTTCAGGTGTTAGGTAATTTTATAATCTTATATTTACCCTTAATTACCCGATTTACCTTTAACTATGGTAAATAAAATTTACCGTAGTTACTATTCATAATGCCCAAAAATAAAAAGTAGTCTATTAATTTAATTTGGACCCACTGATTCCAAATATGGAATCCATTTTTCCAAATTCAATACACAAATGTTTCAAAAATTAAATTAAAATTAATCTCGTTGTCAAAAGAAAACGGGTTTTTGTTTAAAACATTACAAAGGATTGAATTGATTTAACCTACGAAATCAAAGTAAAATCAATGCTAATGACATAAATTATATTAAATGGTAAAAATATATTCTATTTATACTTTAATACAATTAAATATTATAATTTTACCACATAAATTATTACGATGAAAAAAGTTGTTTTTAATTAAAATGTAGTGTGTTTTTACTATTCATTAAAATATGAAAGTTATCAGAATAACATGAAAATTTTATCCAAGGAAAAATTTTATATCCTTATTCCAATGAATAATATTATTTTGTAAAATTGAACTTATTAACATGTCAAAAACTAGATTTAAAGTTGGTGCGCCATCAAAAGGCAGCAAAACTGCATTTTTTTAAAAATACTAATTTTACCCGAAAAATTTATTTTGTTCACATAGAATGTTATAGAAAATTTATAATATGAATAGTAATGTTATAAAATTCAAAATTTAGTTAATATTATTCATAATGGCTAGTTTATAATAATATTATAATAATATATCGTTGTTTAGTAAAACTCGGTATTGCGTACAACACACGCTATCGAGGAAGGTCGTGATTGCGTGTAATGAAAGCCAAGTCAGGGTTCCGTGTTGTGCAAGAATTCTTCATTGTTTCGTATAACAGAATCCAACCATATTTTATTTATGCATTGAATATATATATATATTTACACACTCAATGTTGCGTAGAATAACTATTATAAAATGAACTTGAAATTGTGTGTAACACGATCCAAGAATAGCATTGCGTATACTGCAAGCTAATACGGTGTTGCGTATAGTACAAGCTAAACTTGGTGTGGTGTATAATAGAAGACATAAATTAAATTAAAAGAATATTTTTCATAAAATCTCGGGGTGTTACATTCTACCCCCCTTAAAATTAATTTCGCCCTCGAAATTCATCGGGGTTATAAATGGTTTGCTACTTGAAAAATTTCTTTAATAGAATCCCACATCGTAAAAAGGAATACAAAAACATGACTTTAAAAACTAATGTATGAAACGTAACGGTTACCCAAATTAACTAATCACTGGGTTTCCACATAGGAGAACATAGGTGAAAATGTGGATATGGAAGAGAAATCTAACCATCATGTTCTGATAGAGAGTGGTAGAGAACATGGCTATAAAAAATCCATCAATAACAAATCCATAGATTTGTGATGATCTAAGGTACCATCTGATTCATCAGATATAAGAGAAATAGGACAACATTTTCGGTTTTCAATATCATTTCCCTAAAGTTGAAAATTTTGAATTAGAAGAAATATTTGCTTGATTTTGGTACAATATCACTGTTGTTCATGCTTTGAACAATTTCCACTTCATCTCTTAAAGAAATTAAGTTGAGTTTGTTATTTGTGATGAGTTAGAAGATCATGTCATAGAATGATGGGTCATTCCATCTGTTTCAAGAAAAGTTATCAAATATACATAAGTCCATCTATGGTGAGGTTAATCATATACGATTCCAAAAATAAACTTATACTTCATATAGCATACCGCTTAATAAAATAAAACTAGTTTCTACTAACCAGAGACTTCCTGTAGGCCAGTGGTGGGCGATAAAGGCCAGTCGCACTTTGGTTGTGGGTTCGATTACCACAGCCTTATCTGACGCGATGGGTTTTTTCCCGTCCTGCAGGTTGTCCTTTTTCTAAAACTACATTACTATAACATCCCATCAATAATATCGAAAAAAGTTCTATCCTTAAAAAATACTAACTTATTTCCAACATAATCCATTCCAATCTTTAGGCTTATCTAAAATACTTCGGTCCAACCTCATAGTATAAAGAAAACGATTACTTGAAATGTCATCAACCAAGCATGTGAATACCATCATTTATCCCCCATATATCTTGTTGGTCACATTCCAATCATGTATTCTCTTGAAAAATTAATACCCATTAAAACTTAGTGAAAACATAAATGTTGTTAAATTTTAACACATTCCATATACCAAAATCCCAAAAAATTCTATATACTCAAACCATAATATCACTTAGTCCTTATATCAGTCATGAGCTCATTAATACAATCAAACATCCCATTATCTTCTTATCCCTTCATTATGCGCATATCATTTTCTTTCCAAAAATATCTGAATAACCTTTCATGGTTACTGGTACCATTAATCATACACTTTCAAAACTTAAGGAAAGACAACCGTGTAACAATCCTTAGATGTCTCTTTATTCCATAGTACCATGATATTACTTATACAACATTACATATGATAAACATGTAATAATTACACTACCTTCTTAAACCATTGACCGAGCTTCAACAATTCTTTCATCTCACATATCATTTGTAGTCTCTTCATCATCATCAACATAAATAATACCCATACGACCATACAGATTCTCTTCATGAGACCTTCCCTTAGGGAATTAGTTTGCATAATGCCCATACATTCCACATTTAAAACATTTAACCATTGCTGATGTCGTAGCAATACCATTATCCTCATCCATGGTGTTAACTGAACCTTTTCCTTTTCACTTACTGGCTTTGTGTCCTTCTTTTCCACAACCAAAGAATATTCCAGTTCCTTTTAAACAATCTCCCCGATGCCTCTTCCCACATGATTTACATGAGGGAAATTGAACTTTCTTTCCTCTATGATCATCATGAAACTCCATATTTCTCTTATTATCTGAGTCAGGAAACATACCAAAGTTGAGATTATTGATCATATTATGAGATTGCTGATTAGGCATAATAACGATGTTTGGACTTCCAAATCCCATTTTATTTGGTTTCTCATGAAGAATATCATTCCATTGTCCGTCATATCCTCTATTATAATGAATCTTCCTATTTCCAGCGATTTTCCCAAACCCAAAAAGAATAGTGTGAGAGGCAAAAATCATGCTAGGGAAAACAACATAGTAATGGGGGAGCACCCTCAATATCTAACATCTTAGGTTAAAATCTAAGATCTTTATCATAGTTCTAGGACTATATCCTATACGTATACTTATCCTTAGGGACATCCCTAGACATACCTTAGAAATATCTCTAGGGATCTCGCTAACGTTTTCGCATCCTAGTTTCCAAAGGTTGACTAAACCTTTCCTATGATACCAACTATAGAGACCCAAAGCTTGAAGTACATAGATATTACATTACTTTTGCAAAATATATAATACATAACAAAAACAGACACACAAGGACCGTAATAGTTTAGTGTCTTTGGAAACATGGAATGTAATCTTCTAATTGTGGTGAAAGATCTTCAACATCTCCCATAAAGATCTTCCACATTTTGTTTCATTACCTAAAACCTTTCTTTTAATCCTGGGGGAAAATAAAACATTCAAAAGGGTGATCTCAAATGCTCAGTACGGGTAAGCATGGATAAAATAAAACATACCATATACATTTGAACTTAAAAACATGAACATAATGTTTAAACATCAAAATCTTGAGCAAAGACTTAAAACATGGAAGTACATAAGGCATAGATCATAATGGAACATAAATCATGATAACATAGCATGGGATAAAACATGTAATTGTGGCATCCATTAAGCACATTTAATGACTTCCATAGTAGCCAAGGCATTGCTGCCAAGACCATCTTAGTGGACAAAGTCCCTTTCTGAATCGAGTTCAATCCTCATTTCAGTCCTGTAACATTGAACCGGATTAACATGCCGTTCCAGCCATGTCTATCTCATGAGATATAAATCTTTACCCAATGCATTGGAGGGAGATATAGGTCCCAGCCATCTCATAATGAAATCATTCTTACTCGTGCCACAAAATAAACATACATCATTCATAATAACCCAACAAATAAAATGTGTTTCATAAACATCATCCCATCATCACATAATCCATATAAAAGAAATGGATATCATTTCATAATGATAAAAGTGAAACCATGTAAATCATAGAGACTTTATACTTTAAACATACACATATAAAATAATTTCATCTTAGATGGAAAATAGTTTTGATAAAACACTTGAAATGAATTCTTGAGGAAAATATCCTTTCTTTTTCAAAATCAATTTCTTTTCACAAAACGTCATGAAATTTTAAAAGAAAAATATTTTGTTTAAAATATTAATGAAATATTTTGGAATAAGATTCATGAAAATATGGCTTTATAAAACCGTAAAAATCCTTTCATGCCGTATACGTTAAAAAAACATTTTTCTCGTACTTTTGTCGAAAAAGTAAAAAAGTACCTTGTAGGGTAAATAAAAGGGAGATTCCTTCCATACCATGGGGTAAAAGTCAAAATGGGTAAAAAGGACTTTAAACATACCTGAAAAAACTTTTATAAAACATGGGAATGGATGATAGAAATAACCCCAGTAAATACTTACGAATAAGCAATCTCGGATAAAAATGAGATTTGAAAAATTATCCATTACCTTAGGTCTGATATGCTTTGTACGTATCTGAACCTCCTGTATAATGATTTAAATAATGTCATTGACATATTACAGAATCATATTCATTGTTATGATATCATATATGGTTCACTTATGACTTTATATTACCCGTTCTTTTGTAAATTCCATGTTAAAGAGCGTTTTGGGTAAAATCGTTTCATTTGTTGTCTGTGTTTTGACTTGTAATTATTCATATGATTACTTAGATCATGATTACTTAATTCTAGAATATAAAACATGATTTATCTATAATATATATTCATAATATACATATATATAATAGATCTATAAATGTAAAGAAATACACCATTCATGGAGACGGTAGGTCGTACGTACGCATGAACGTTGTTTTCGTTTCCCCATTGAATTGAATGGAATTAATTGGATGACAAACATATATATATATACATAAATCCAATATAGTTATTATGTCATATATTTCATTATTACTTATTATATATACTTTATAATCATTTATGAATGGTTAATCATTGAGAATGAATCTCATCGCATCGTGGAGACGGTATTCCGTACGTACGCATGAGCGATGATATCGTTCCCATGATCATAGAATTTTATTGGAGTGTATGTATACTATTACAGAATCAATATCACTTTACAATAATCATATATAGTTATTATTTACACCATTATACCCATCCGAGTAAGGTGGTGGTGGAAAATAGATTACACCACGGCGTGGAGACGGTATTCCGTACGTACGCACGCGCGGTGATTTCATTTTCCGTTTGATTGATAGATGGTGAAATATGGTTGTTTCATACATATAATAACATATCAGTATATTATTTATACTTATGTTATTACCTCATAATTAAAAAACTGAAAAATAATAAGTGGAAGAAGAAATAAAGTTGAAAGAATCGGTAGTGGACATTACCTCTTCTTTGAAGCGCCTCTTTGAGACCTCCTCTTAGGGCACTAAAATTGTTCTTTGAAGAAGACCAGGACATTTAGAGTGTTTCTAGGGAAGTGTAGAAGATAATTTGGCAGGGTTTGGCCGAGAATGAAGGCTCAAATTGGTGTGAGGAGGAGAGGGAGGAGGTGCCCTTTTATAAGGGAGGAGAGGGGCACCTTTGGAATTCTAAAACAAAATTAATTTATAATAAATCTAACACCACTTAAAAACCTCCAAAAATGACTCATATCAAAATATTAGATGAGATAGGTTTTTAATCTCATCAAAAAATAAAATTTAGACATGTTAGGAATTCATTTTAAACATTATCAACTTGATTTATCCGTATTTAATCAATTAAATTTTATTTGTGGTAATAACATTCTAAAATTTAAATTATAACAAATAATTAATTATTTGTTGTGAATTTTACATAATTGGATACGTTATAAAATTTTCTACCATATAAATTTAAATTTATAATTTTTAAATATAATTGTGATTTTTAATCAATTTAATAATATATTATTCTTATAAAATAACAATAGTGTCAATTTTGACACTATTCAATCATTTGAATTTAAATAAACTATATACAGAAGATATGTTCGAAATAAATGATTTAATAGAATCATAAAAGGTCATATGTATCTAGAAAATTAGTTTATAACATTAAATAGTTCAAATAATATTTATTTTACTATTTTTAAAAACATTTATTTGGTTTATCTCTTAATAAAATAATTACTACAACATTTTTGTATAATTATTTAATATACTTATTTCTGGCAGAAAAATAAAAAATAAAATCCTATGATGAAGATAAGTCTATTAAAGTTCATAATAATACTTTTAATCGAATTTATCATCTTAAAATAACAATATTTAAATTGTTATATTTATTAAATTATGATGGTGAAAACTTTGGCATCATTTAAAATAAAATAATATAAGTGTCATAATCGATTTTATAAGACTCCAAATGGTCAACTATTCGATAATTGGATTATTATAGTTTAAATTTACATGACCAATAAGTTTTGGTTAGGGTTTTGGGCATTTTATGGTTACTATTAGTTTAATAAAAACTATATTCTTAATTTTTCACTAGATAAACAATTTGTGCATCACTATTGTGTTACAATTAATGATAATTATTTAATCGCTAAAAATTATAAATAAATTCATATGATGTAGATAATTTTATTATATTTCTGGAGACTATTCATGTTTTAAGTTTCATGAAGTTTATCACTAAATTAAAATTAATATACTCATAAGATTTAAGAGAGTGACATGACACTTTCTTTGGTTTTAATAATAATTAAGTTATTGTCATAGAAAAAAGTCCATTAAATGATTCTAATCCGACCCTTAGGTGATATGGGTCAACTTTTAGTCATCCAATAAGATTTTGGAAGGTGTTAGGGTAATTTTATAATCTTATATTTACCCTTAATTACCCGATTTACCTTTAACTATGGTAAATAAAATTTACCGTAGTTACTATTCATAATGCCCAAAAATAAAAAGCAGTCCATTAATATAATTTGGACCCACTAATTCCAAATATGGAATCCATTTTTCCAAATTCAATACACAGAAGTTGCAGAAATTAAATTAAAATTAATCCTGTTGTCGAAAGAAAACGGGTTTTTGTTTAAAACATTATAAAAGATTGAATTGATTTAACCTACGAATTCAAAGTAAAATCAATGATAATGATATAAATTATATTAAATGGTACAAATATATTATATTTATACTTTAAGACCATTCAATATTAAAATTTTACCACATAAATTATTACAATGAAAAAAGTTGTTTTTAATTAAAATATAGCATGTTTTTACTATTCATTAAAATATGAAAGTTATCAGAATAACATGAAAATTTTATCCAAGGTAAAATTTTATATCCTTATTCCAAATAATAATTTTACTTTGTAAAATTGTACTTATAAACATGTCAAAAACTAGATTTAAAGTGGGTACGCCATCAAAAGGCGGCAGAACTGCATTTTTTGAAAAATAGTTATTTTACCCGAAAAGTTTATTTTGTTCACATAAAATGTTTTAGAAAATTTATAAGATGAATAATAATGTTATAAAATTCAAAATTTAGTTTATACTATTAATTATGGCTAGTTCATAAAAATATTATAATAATATGTCGTTGTTTAGTAAAACTCGGTATTGCATACAACACACGCTATCGAGGAAGGCCGCGATTGCGTGTAATGCAAGCCAAGTCAGTGTTCCGTGTTGTGCAAGAATCCTTCGTTGTTTCGTATAACAGAATCCAACAATATTTTATTTATACATTGAATATATATATATATAAACACACTCAATGTAGCGTATAATGACTATTATATAACAAACATGAAATTGTGTGTAACACGATCCAAGAATAGCGTTGCGTATACTGCAAGCTAATACGGTGTTGCATATAGTACAAGCTAAACATGGTGTGGTGTATAATAGAAGACATCAATGAAATTAAAAGAATATTTTTCATAAAATCTCAGGCTATTACGGATACAATGGAAAGGGGAACTTGATGTAGCCTGATAATCTCTTTGAGATAAAATCGATAAATCTGATCGAAAGACATTGTATCTCAAATAGATAGAAAATGTGCCGATATTATTATCTGATCAACAATAATACAAATCGAATTATTGCCTCGAGAATTCATTGTTAGTCCCACCACAAATTCCATGAATACATTCTCCCATTTCCACTCTGGCACTAGAAAAGGATGAAGCATCCCCTTTGGTAACTGCCACTCTACCTTAACCTGTTGATATGTAAATCATTTTATAGTAAAATCAGAAATTTCTCTTTTCTTTCCATCCCACCAATTTTACTCCTTATGACCTCTGTACATCTTAGTACTACCAGGATGAACTGAAAATAGAGAACTATGAGCTTCACAGAACAAGTGTTTCTTCAAAAGGGAATCACAAGGCACACACAATCTTTTCCCAAATCTTATAACACAATCTTTATCAAGATTAAATTCTGGAAACAAACCCATTTTAACCGATTCAACATTTTTCTATAGCTCACGGTCTTCCTTCTGTGCTTGCTTAATTATGTATGATAATGATGATTGCACTGAATCCTAAGACAAAACAAATGTATTCCCTACACCAACAAATTCTAATCCAAAATTTATCAAATCATTAATCAAGGGATCATTTTCCAAATGTTACATGGTTAAAAATGCATGATGTTTTTGACTCAAGGAATCATCGACTTTGTTGGCTTTTCCCATATGGTAAATGATCGTGAAACCATAATCCTTTATCAGTTCAATACATCTTATCTACCTCATGTTTAATTCCTTCTGAGTGAATATATAATTCAGACTTATATGGTCGGTATATATTTGAAATTTGGCTCCGTATAAATGATGCCTCCAAATTTTCTTGAAAAAACAACAGCTACCAATTCCAAATCATGTGTGGGATAATTTAACTCATGAGGTTTAATTTTTCCTAAGGTATAAGAAATTACTTGATAATTCTACAACAAAACACAACCAAGTCCCTTCAAAGAAGCATCACTTTAGATGAAAAACTCACCATTTTGGGAAGCCAAGGCCAAAACTAGAGCATTCACCAATCTCTTCTTCAGTTACTAAAAACAAACATCACATTTTTCTGTCCAAATAAATTTAACCCCTTTTCATGTTAACTTAGTTATCAAGCTAGATAACCGTGAAAGCTTCTTAACAAACTGTTGGTAATAACCTGTTATCCCAAGAAAAATATGAATCTATATAACATTTGTGGGTCTTGGCCATTCATCAAGCACTTTTTTTTGGCTGGATCAACTGTTATTCCATCCTTATTTACAATGTTCCCAAGAAAATAAATCTGTTGCAACCAAAAATCACACATGCTAAATTTTCCATACAGTTTCTTTTCCTTTAAAGTTTGTAAAACAACCATTAGATATTTTCATGATCCTATTTATATTTAGAAAATACAAGAATTTCATAAATAAACACAACCACAAACTTATCTAAGAACTCATGAAATACTCTATTAGTATGATTCATGAATATAACAGGTGCAATAGTTATCCCAAAAAGCATGAAAAAAAATTCATAATGTCCATATCTAGTATGAAAGGCTATTTTCGGGATGTCATCTTCCTTCACCTTCCACTTATGGTATCTGAATCTCATGTTAATCTTGGAAAAGTACTGAGCTCCCAGGAGCAGATCAAAAAAGTCATCGATATGTGGAAATGCATACTTGTTTTTAAAAGTGATGTTATTCAAATATCTGTAATCAATGAAAAGTCACATGGAAGCATCTTTATTTTTAACAAACAAAACAAGAGCTCCTCATGGTGAAGTGCTAGGACGAAAGAATCCTTTATCAAGAAAATGATGCAATTGATATTTCAATTAAAGAAGTTCTATTTCTGTCATACAATAAGGGGGTTTTGAACTTGGATTAGCATCTATAACTAAATCAATTGTGAATTTGACTTCTCAATCAAGTATGACACCGGGTAAATCACCAGGAAAACATGAAGGTATTCATTTACCATTGGCACATCATTAATCTAAATAGTTCCCTTGTTTTCAACAATATGAGGAAGATAACATTAATTTCCATATTTCAATAGTTTCTCAGCTTTCTGAAATGTTATCGATTTTATAGGTTCATTATTGTATACAAAATGGTACTATTTCTGAAAAACAGCTTCTTTAGCTCTACAGTCAATCTTTTCATGATAAACAGAAAGACAATCCATTCCCAGAATAATATCAAACTCAACTATAGAGAAAACAACAAGGTTTGCAGGTAATGTCTTTCCACAAACCAAAATAGAATGATTTTTATAATTCCCCTTCACTTTATTATTTCCCCTGGTGTTTTAACAACAAGTTCTGGTCCCATTTTTTGAGGTGATAGTTCCAATTTTCGAGAAAAATTTTTCAGAAATGAAAGAATGTGTAGACCCCGTTTCAAAAAAAACTTTTGAATGATCTGAGTAAACGAATAGAGTACCTGATACCACTTCATTGGATGGACTGTAATCTACTAGCATAGCCGCAAAGGATCTCACTACACCTTTCTGCTTGTAGTCTAGCTTCTTTTCATCATTTGGATCTCTCTTTGGGAAGGCATTAGCATAATGACCCATCTCACCACATTTAAAACACCTAACATTTTGCATATTAGGATTAGTATTGGGATAATTTTTATTATAATTTTCGGTCACATGTCCAAACTTACCACATTTAAAACACTTCCCATTTTCACTAAGAAATTCCCCAGGGTGCTTCTTCCCACACTTTTCACAAACTGGAAACTGGATCTTATTAACATCAGATTTCATTTGTTGATTTTACCCATCCCTTTCCATATAGACCTCATCTTCTCATTTTTTCCAAAATGAATGTGACCATCAGAAAACTCCATCTCTAGCCTCTCAGCACATCAGACAAGTATCTCATAATTATTGATTTCACGGGAGGACAATTCCCTTCAATACCTTGGCTTCATTCTTCAGTAAAAGTGTTTGAATTTGCTATCAAGATCCAGAATAATATTTAGATCATACCTCGCCAGTCGGGTGAGGTTCTCTTCATACACTGCCACTGAATCTTCTTCCTTCTGCATCAATTCAAGTAATTTATTCTCCATCCAAAGTCTCACCAGCTTAGGAAAATATTTTTCAAGGAAAAGTCTTTTAAATTCATCCCACTCTAAGGCATCAATATTCTCTATATCCCTAATACTATTTACCATTGACCACCACTGATCATATTCACCTTAAAAATGATAAATGTAAAGACTTAACTTTTTATTATCTAAACATACCATAACATTGAATATCTTTTTCCAGGCTTTAATACATCCTTCAACCGTTATTGGGTCAGAATATCCATTGAAAACTGGAGGGTGTTGTCTAATAAAATGTTCCAATACTGTCATGTTCCATTGTGGTTCCTCTAGTTTTTCTCTTTCATGGATTACACCACCATTTATTGATTTTGTCAGCTGATCCATTACTTTCAAAAACTACTCGGTTCCAATCCCTACCATTCCGGGCTGCAGATTCGGAAGGATGTAATTCTGTCAGTGCGTCTCCTCTTCAGCTTCCCTATTTCTTCTGAAAACAACAATTCTAAACAAATATATCATAGATGAAGCAACATGGTAATATTTAAATTCTATAACATTTTAATTTGATCAAAGAGTAAAAATCATTTATGGTGTTCTTTTAACATCATCCTAACCCCTAAAATAATCAAAACCATCCTCTGATACCAACTATGAGGACCCATCCTTATTACATTAAATAATCTTGATTTTAGACAAGAAATAACTTCTATTTAAATTGAGAGTATATTATAGTTTAAAACTTTAGAGAATTGGGATGTAATACATTCATAACCTTACACATTGTTATAGAGTGGATACCATAAAAACAGTTTCCATTTTATTCAAAATATAAAACATTAAAACATAAAACATGATTTCTTTAACAATTATTTAAAAATTTAACATGGATTACTTGTTTGTCTTAAAAATCCTTATGACCTGTGAAAATCATTAAAAAACTTGGGATGAGTACAAAAAACTCAGTAAGGGATGTAAAATAGGAAATAGCACATTAGTCCTTGAATACTTGTAACGTATGAAAACATTTTCAAAAGATAAACTCATCACTCATATATACCTAATTTGTGAAATGTGATATTTCCACAAGATTTAAACAATACATAAGAACATAAATATAACAATATAGGTATCATGGGTAATTACATATATAATCTTGTAACCCTCTCTGCTACCTTATAATTTCTAACACTCACGTCTACCGTACAATTTGTGTAACCATCGCAGTTACACTTGGAGTAACCGTACGGCCGAACTCCGACATACACATACCCAATGAATTGGAGGGAAATATTGGTCCCATCCTTCAACATAAAAATTCCGAAGAACCAAAACATAATCATAAAACATGAATAATCTCATAAATACATTACTTTTGAATGTTGGAAAATAGGGTTTTAAAAAGGATTTTAAAGGGAAATCTCCTTAGAAATATCATATAATTCAGGTTAGAGTTAATAGAGTGGATGGAATATGTATATATTCTGTAAATACACAAAATTAAACATAGAATAATCAAGATTCATCAAGAAAACAATTTAAATACAACATAAATAATGAAGAATAAGGTTAACCCAAAGGATGAAAATCGGGTTATAAATTCCCTTACCTCGGGTTTGTCATACTTAAAACTCATTTAAACCTCATGTATAATTGTTAAAAGAGTGTTATTAATATATCACAGAATCATATACATATTTTTAATAACTTATATAATCATTTCATCATTTCACCCTTCAATTGTAAGTATTTTGTTCCATGCACTGTTTAGGATGAGGTCTTTACATAATTTTCATGATCGGTTTGTGATGGATTGTTCACGTCGATTGGAAGTGAAACTCAATAATTGGAATGGATTAGTATTTACATATTTCAATAACCATAACCTATACCATTTATCATTTTGAATTATTACATGACGATGATTCATATGTTAAAACATTAATGATGCTTGTTTAGATCGTTTTAGTGTTTCTTTGATAATTAAAACCTCATTTTATTTTAGAAATTAAAAAGATGTGTAAAAAAATTAGAGAACCATGAATGAGAAAAAATATACATATTATAACATGTTTCAACCATAAAAATGTTTTCATGACAAGACTTTAAAAAATTAATGCAAATTGAAATCACATCGTCCAAGATGTCGGTAATTCGACACATCACAGACAATGTTTTTATTCCTTGAATTGGTGTTAGAGGAGAAGAAGAATGATGGTGAATTTTCCATGAACATGAGAACATCTAGAATATACATGATTTCTCAAGAATTCATGCCTCTTGGATAAGAAGAGTTTAGGAAAGAATAAGAAAATAAAGGAACTCAAAATATAAGTATAATTGATAAAACCCTTACAGAAATTCGACAGCCTAACGACTATAAAACATTGATTTAGAAAATATTAAAAAGAGAGGGGACAAGGTTCACCCAACCAAAAATGTATCATAATACAGAATATATCAAGAATAAGAAGTAAATAAGAACATGTTATGGAAACTTTAATGTTATGCCACATAAAAAAGAACTAGAATTGAAAAAGAAAGAAATTGAGAATTTTCTTACCCTGAGAGTAACTCCTAGAACATGAAGGTTGGGATGTTGGGGGCTTGAGGAAATATTGGGAGGAATAAAAGGGAGTTAAGGACGCCAGATCGTTGTTTATGAAGAAATTTGTAATGAAGTTAATGAAGGAATGAGTTGGTATTTATAGCAAAAGTGAGTGATTATTTTAATAATTTCCAAGGATCACCTCATTACTGGTATTTGCAAAACCATGGCCTTTACCATGGTATCTTCCAATGGTATTATCCATTTGGGACACCTCACATCTTATTTAACTATACACAATTCGAACAGATTTATTACATCATTATTACATCCTTAATGATGTCATTAACACACTAAAACTCAAAACATTATTTTTTACTATTCCCCAAAAAATCAACAGTTTCAGAAAAATCCCAAAAATTCACCCCATCCATTTTTCAACATGTATAATTCAAAAAATAATATCATTTTTTTAAAATTATTTTCTAAAAATTATTAATTTAATTTTTAATTAAAATTATACTTAATTAAAAAATTAACAATTTTAAAACTATAACTGCTTTTATATCACACTGAAAAAAATAACCAAGATGTAATTATCTTAAAGCCCTAAGAAAATAAATTAATAATAAAATTTACTATTAATTACAGTCACATTACTATTCATATTACTATTCATAAAGGTATGTTACTATTTACAAAAAATCAAGTTAGTTCCATCAGACTCTAAATAACTTGTTGAACACAATTGTACATGATTCTTTTTCGAAATTCAAAACATAGAAGATTCTAAATTAAGTTTAAATTCTAGTTATAAATATATACTTAAAAAAAGTTTCAAGGATTCAATTTATTTTTAAAACCTTGGGGTGTTACACATATCAGATACCCAAATTTCCTAGTCATAAGCATTGGTTATTCAAACATATTTTGTAGTCTATTTATTATATAAAAGTAAAGGAAAATAAATAGATATATTAAAACACAAGAAAAAGTATATATTATAAAGATTTAACATTACAATTTTAAATTAAAAAAACATTTATATATGATAAATTAAATAGAAAACTTAAACATTTTTAACTAAATCGTCTTCTAAAACAATGAAAATAAAAAAATTAAATACTATTAACAAAATAATAAATTATGAAACTCAATGTTAAAATTTTTTAAAAAATTTATTTGAACATTAAATTAAACATTTTTCACACAATAATAAAAAATTAACTATCTGACAGAAAAAAATCATGATATATAGATTAACCAAATAAATACTTTTTTTGTCATTAAATTTCATTTAAAATAACAAAAACGATATGGATAAATGCCAGGAATAAGAGCAATTCCATCTTACTATATTTCTATGTCTTATAATATAACTGTTCCTAACACAAGTTCCTTATAATATTTCCATGCTTCATTATATAGCATTTCCAATTACATGTCAATGTATAATTATTTAAGAGATATATATAACAAAATGACAGATTAAATGAATATTCGACTCAATACTCTACAAACAAACCAATATATAAATTTAAAGAAACAAAGTCCCTAGGAAGGTCCATGAACCAATACAATGTTCAATGAGGATAATATATTAAAATTTTCAAATATAATGGAGAAACTATAATCATATGTTATCACTGTTTCTAAGGTATATTATGAAAATTATGTGGGTATTTTTATACTTCTTATTTAATCATGAATAATGAATACCCTGTTTTATTTTACTTATAAAAATTCATTCATATCATGTATGTTCCAAGGAAATATTCTAACACCACCTTTAGGTGTTAAGGTTGGGTTTAAAATTAAAATACCAAGTTGTGTAAGCCTTCCAAATAGGTATATAATTATTCCCCCAAGTAACATTTGTGAGAAAAAACATCTTATATATCTACTATTACAAACATTATTTGAATTAAATTCTATATTTTTCCTATATTGGTAATCCTTATACAATGTAAATATCAAATACATAGAAAGGAAAATATCATTCCATATTCAGAAACCCCCTTAAATTATAAAAAATTATATTGTGATTTATCAAAACCCATTGGAAAACAATTCTCATGTAGGGGAATTATTTCTTTATGAGAAGGAAAATAATACTAAAATAATTGAGATAAAGGATAGGATAATCCTTGATGACATAACAATTATAAGTTAATATAATGAGGTTTCCCCTAAAATATTTCTTGGTCTTCCCCAGATCAATAGGGTGCATTCTCAATAGAAATTATACCAACAACTCTACTTATACCTATGATCCCTTATTGAATGAAACCAATTGAACTAAAATAATTGAAAAAGAAACTACAATAGAACCTTGATATGTGTTTTATACACACTAGTGTTTCTCCATGTGGCGCCCCATTACACATTTTTAAGAATAATGATGGAAAAAACTTTCTCTACATTGATTATCTAGAGATTAACAATGTAATAATAAAGAACTAGTATCCTCTACCACATATTGATGACTTGTTTGTTCAACTATAAATAAATTAGTACTTATAAATGTAAAATATTAGATAAATATATAATCAGTTGATGGTGAAAAGGCATGATATTCAAATGAAACCCTTTAAAATAATATATAAACTCTATGAGTTAGTAGTGATTACTATTACTCACAAATCTTCTAAAACATTCATGGAAATAATTAATTGATCAATTATAAATAACTATGATAATTTTTTGTGGTATTTATAAATGATATTTTTTATATTCAAAATTCAAGGGATAACATCATGATCATTAGAGTATTGTATTGTTGGTCGGAGTAGAGTAATCAGGAGGGGGTGAATTGAGTATCTATTTAAAATTTCTGCTGAAAAATATTCCTAAATGGTTTCCCCAATAAAGTTAACTATTTCTTAGTTAATCAAGATTAAACTATAATAAAATTTTGACTGTTTAAATAACATCTTATAATATTGATTAATTCTCAATAATCTTAATATTGGTTATTAACATTACTTTTGAAGCTATTCTAATGAGGCAATAAAATTATAACTTCTTTCTAAGATTAACTATCAATGTAAATTTAGCGATTTCGGGATTGAACAGTAAAATTGAGAAAAATAAATTAAACCACACAGAGGATATAAAATAAGTGGTTCAGTCTCAATATGAGACCTAATCCACTCCACTTGGTGATCACCTGCCACCATGCAGTTTATATTGATAAACTTGATCCGCACCCTAGATTGGGGTTAACAACAGTACACAGGAATGTCTAGGTCACACGTCCTCTTCCACAGTTCTTCATGGGTACAAACTACCAGGCCACACAGGGACCTCTTCCACACTTATCTATGGGTATACACAAGCTTAAAAAGTTATTTGAGAAAGGATATCTTGTATTCTTAAATTTAATGGAGGAGTGAGTGTGTGTTTTCATACAGATACACACTGTAGAAACCCGAATCTTGGCGTACATGGACATTACATTAATTTTGAGGAATACTTAGTATATAACAAAAACACACACACAAGGATCGTAATAGTTTAGTGTCTTTGGAAACTCGGAATATAATCTTCTAATCGTGGTGAAAGATCTTCAACATCTCCCATAAAGATCTTCTTTGTTTTTTTACCTAAAACCTTTCTTTATATCTTGGGGAAAATAAAACATAAAAGGGTGAGCTCAAATGCTCAGTAAGGGTAAACAAAATAAATGTCATTCACATCATATACATAAGAACATAACTTCTGGAAATCTTAACCTGCAAAAGAAATCATAATTTCATAACATGGGATAAATCATAGTAGTGAAAGGTAAACCCCAATAATCATAACTTAAAACATGAAACTTTGTGGCATACACACATAATCATAGAGAATCATTTCTTGTTAGTCAAGACTCTTTGCCAAGACTATCTTAGTGGACAAAGTCCCTTTCTGAACCGAGTCACCCTCGTTTCAGTCCTGTTTCACTGAACCGGTATAACCTAACGTTCCATCCATGTCTATCTCATGAGATATAAAATCTTTACCCAATGAATTGGAGGGATATATTGGTCCCACCCATCTCATAATGATACCATTCTTATGTGTGCCACAAAATCATAAATCATACATCATTGCATAACCCATGTAATAAAAATGGGAATCTTAAACATCATGACATCATAAAAAAATTCATGTAAGATAAAGAAATTCATAAAAATAATTCCATCACAACATAATAAAATAAATGTAAAAATAGGGATAAAAACAGAACCCTTTATTATCTTAGATGGAATATAATTTTTATAAAACACTTGAACTCCATTCTTGAGAAAAATATCCTTTCTTCTTCAAAAACATTTTTTTCCTTTCTTAACATGTCATACAACTTTAATCTAAAAGAAGTTGATTAAAAATAAACTTGAAAACTTGTAATGGAATATTTTTTGAAATAATTTTTTAAAAATCCATTCATGCCGTATAAGCTAAAAAAACATTCTTCGTACTTTTGTCGGAAAAGTCAAAAAGTACCTCGTATGAAAAACGACAGAAGATTCCTCTCAAATATTTTACTAAAAACTCACCAAAGGGTAAAATAGGTTTTAAACAATTGTAGGTGGATGGAAATAATATTACATATTGAGGAAACATGGATGTGGATGATAAAATACACCCCAGTAAATACAAAGTATAAACAATCTCGGATAAAAATGAGATTGTGATATTTCCCTTACCTTAGGTCCGATATGCTTCGTAAGTGTCTGAACCTCCTGTATAATGATTTAAATAATGTTATTTACTTATTCCATAATCATACTTATTGTTATTATATCATATATGGTCATATTATTAGCTTCTTATTAGTAATATTTCATTACTACTTGTTATTCCGGTGTTTATTACTTTTTGTTCTTATGCGTGTTTGTCGAATAAATTCTTATTCTTCTCTTTAGGTTATAGATAAATTATTTCCAAAATGGTATTAGTGTAACATATATCATATTAATTCATTCAATTCATTTATATAATCATTATGAAATGATTATTATGTAGAACGAGTCGCATCACATCGTGGAGACGGTATTCCGTACGTACGCACGAGTGATGATATCGTTCCTATGATTGTGGAATTGTATTGAAGTGTATGTATACTATTTCAGAATCAATATCACTTTATAATAGTCATATATAGTCATTATTTACACCATTATACCCATCCAAGTAAGGTGGTGGTGGAAAATATATTACACCACGGCGTGGAGACGGTATTCCGTACGTACGCACGCGCGGTGATTTCCTTTTTCCGTAGGATGGATAGATGGTGAAATAGGGTAGTTTCATACATATAATAACATATCAGTATATTAGTGATACTGATTTTATTACTTCATGATGAAACAACTAAATAAGAAGAAGTGGAAGAAGAAATAATGATGAAAGAATCGGTAGCGGGCATTACCTCTTCTTTGAAGTGCCACTTTGAGACCTCCTTTTAGGGAACTAAAATTGGTCTTTGAGGAAGACCAGAACCTCTAGGATGTTACTATGGATGTGGAGAAAAGAATTTGGCAGGGTTTGGCCGAGCTTGAAGGCTCAAAGTTGTGTGAGGAAGAGGGGGAGGAGGTGCCCTTTTATAAGGGAGGAGAGGGGTACCTTTGGAATAACTAAAAATATTATTTTATTATAAAGTCAAATTCGATTTTAAATAGCTCCAAATTGATTTATTTCTAAGCTAAGGTGGGGATGGGTCTAAATAATATCATCCAATAGAATTTAGACAGGTTTAGGTTCCTTTTTTAACCTTATCATTTAGATTTAACATTAAGTAAAATAATTTTACTTTTACCGTGTCTTCTTGTGTTCTTATACTATAAGGATAATAAACTTACTATAAGAAGACAAACGAACCCCAAGTTATTTATTATTAAAATATATAACCTTATCTAAGTCATTTTGCCGAACCTTAGATTTTTAGGAATAAAATAACAATTAATAATATAATATTTGTTTTAAAAACTATTTTATGTCAATTTTGACACTATTTAGTAATTTATTTTTGTCAAAAATCATAACATAATGATATGTTCTAAAACGGTTTTTTAAATCAATACTAACATGTAATATTAAGCTAAAAAATTAGTGGAATTCATAAAAAGTATCAAATTACATTTATTTGGGCATTTATAACATCCATTATTTCAATATTTCATTAATAAGACAATTACCGCATCATCTTTGTGTCATAATAAATGATATATATTTAACCCTTAAAAATTCTAAATAAATTCCTATGATGTAGATAATTGTATTATCTTTCTGGAGACTATTTATTTTAGAATTTTCATGAAGTTTTTCACTAGATTAAAATTATTATACTTATATAATTTAATAAAGTGACATGTTGTCACATTCTTTGGTTTTAATAATAATTAAATTATTTTCATTGAAAAAATTTAACTAAATGAATCTAATCCAACCCTTAGGTGATATGGGTCGACTTTTAGTCATCCAATAGGATTTTGACATTTGTTAGGGTAATTTTAAAATATTATATTTACCCTTAATTACCCGATTTACCTTTAACTATGGTAAATTAAATTTACCGTAGTTACTATTCATAATTCCCAAAAATAAAAAGTAGCTTATTAACATAATTTGGACCCACTGATTCCAAATATGGAATCCATTTTTCCAAATTCAATACAAAAAAGATGAAGAAATTAAATTAAAATTAATCCCGTTGTTGAAAGAAAACATGTTTTTCTTTAAAACATTGCAAAAGATTGAATTGATTTGACCTACGAATTCAAGGTAAAATCAATGCTAATGACATACATTATATTAAATGGTAAAAATATATTCTATTTATACTTTAAAACCATTCAATATTATAATTTAATCACATAATATATTACGATGAAAAAAAGTTGTTTTTAATTAAAATATAACGTGTTTTTACTATTCATTAAAATATGAAAGTTATCGGAAAAATATCAAAACTTTATCTAATGTAAATTTTTATATCCTGATTCAAAAGAAGAATTTTATTTTGTCAAATTGAACGTATAAACATGTCAAAAACTAGATTTAAAGTGGGTGCGCCATCAAAAGGCGGCAAAACTGCATTTTTTGAAAAATACTTTTTTTACCCGACAAATTTATTTTCTTCTTATACCATGTTCTAGAAAATGTGTAAGATGAATAATAATGTTATAAAATTCAAAATTTAGTTAATACTATTCATAACGGCTAGTTCATGACAATATTATAATAATATATCGTTGTTTATTAAAACCCGGTATTGCGTACAACACACGCTATCGAGGAAGGTCGCGATTGCGTGTAATGAAAGCTATATCAGGGTTTCATGTTGTGAAAGAATCCTTCGTTGTTTCATATAACAGAATCCAACCATATTTCATTTATTCATCAAATATATATATATATATATATATACTCAATATTGCGTAGAATAACTATTATCAAAATTGTGTGTAACACGATCCAAGAATAGTGTTGCGTATACTGCAAGCTAATACGGTGTTGCGTATAGAGCAAGGTAATCATGGTGTAGAATACAACACAAGACATTAATGAAATTAAAAGAATATTTTTCATAAAATCTTGGGGTGTTACATTCTACCCCCCTTAAAATTAATTTCTCCCTCGAAATTCGTTGGGGTTATAAATGGTTTGCTACTTGAAAATTTCTTTAATAGAAACCCACATCGTAAAAAGGAATACCAAAACCAATCTTTAAAAACAAAAGTATGAAACGTAACGGTTACCCGAATAAACTAATCACTGGGTTTCCACATAGGTGAAAATATGGATATGGAAGAGAAATCTAACCATCATGTTCTGATGTAGAGTGGTAGAGAACATGGCTATGGAAGAGCCAGCAATCACAAAGCCATAAATTTGTGATGATCTAAGGTACCATCTGATTCATCACATATAAGAGCACTAGGACAACATTTTTGGTTTTCAAGATCGTTTCCCTAAAGTTGAAAAATTTTAATTAGAAGAAATACTTACTTTATATTGGTACAATCTCACTGTTGTTCGTGCCTTGAACAATTTCCACTTCATATCTTAAAGAAATAAAGTTGAATTTGTTATTCGTGAAGTTTTAGAAGATCATGTGATAGAATGACGGGTCATTCCATCTGTCTCAAACAAAAGGTTACATAAGTCGATCTATAGTGAGATTAATCATATATGGTTCCTAAAATGGACTTATACTGCATATATCATATCGCTTAATAAAATAAAACTAGTTTATACTAACCAAGGACTTCCTGTAGGCCAGTGGTAGGCGATAAAGGCCAGTCGCACTTCGGTTGTGGGTTTGATTCCCACAGCCTTGTCCGACGCGATGGGTTGTCGCCCGTCCCCCAGGTTGTCCTTTTTCTAAAACTATATTACTATAACATCCCATCAATAATATCGAAAAACAAACAATACTAACTTATGTCCAACATAATCCATTCCAATCTTTAGGATTATCCATAATACTACAGCCCACTCTCAGAGATTTAATACCATCGTTGATCCCCATATATCATAACATATATCTTGTTGGTCACATTCCAAACATTCAAAGGCCTTAATCATGTACTCTCTTGAATACCCATTGAACCTTATTGAAAACATGAGTTCTGTTAAAAGTTTAATCGTTCCACATACCAAAATCCTCAAAATACTATATACTAAAACCATGATATCACTTAGTCCTTATATCAATCATGTGCTCATGAATACTGTCAAATATTTCATTTTCACGTTTTCCCTTCATTATGCGCATATCATCTTTTTTCCAAAAATATCTCAATCACATTGAATACCACATTATACCAATACATAAATATTCCAATACTCCATGATACAATATTATTTTGGAATCCCATTACATAAACACTTAATCATTCCACCACATCGTTGTCATATTCAACATCGCCAATAGTGATCGCATGTGACTTCCCTTTTCCCTTTGCCTTAAGCGGTTGCTCATGTCGATCATCACTAACCCTTGGATTAGGGCATTTGTTAGCATAATGCACCATTTCCTTGCACTTGAAGCATTGAAGTGTAGTAGGTTCATTCTGTGTATCCCTTCCTTTGTTTGCATCATTAGACATCTTCTTCCCATCATTGCGGCATTCAAATGCCCGATGACCTTCCTTTACACATTTGAAACATTTACTTGTCCCTTTAAGACAATCTCCACCATGCTTCTTTCCACACTTTGAGCATAAGGAAACATTCATCTTCTTTTCACCATTATTCTGAGATTTCTCCTTGAACTCCATCTTTCGTTTTTTGTCAAAACTATGAGATGGATAAGTAACACCAACTTCCATTTCTACCTTGAAAGCACAACACACAATTTATTCATAGCTACTGAAGTCTCTTATAGCTAATGCCCTTAGAAGACTTGGTTTTAAGCCACTAAAAAATCGATCAACTTTACTTTCAGGTTGGATGATAATGCCAGATCATACATTGCAAGTCTTGTAAAATTCGCTTCGTATATACCAACAGATTCATCATCCTTCTGCTTCAGCTCAAGAAACTCCTTTTCCATCTTTGTTCGAAGAATACGAGGGAAGTACTTACTGAAAAACAAGATATTTAACTCGTCCCATTCCATGGACTCAATTTCATCTCTTGGCCTCATATTCTTGATAATATTCCACCATTGATCAGCTTCACCTTCCAAACGATATACTGCTAAGATGAATTTATCATGTTCAGAACATTGAAGAGCTGAAAATATCTTTTCAGTGGTACTGATCCATTGTTCAGCAACAAGTGGATCGGAAGACCCACTAAAAGAAGGTGGGCGTTGCCTCATGAAGGACTCAATAGAATATTGTTCCCTTCTCTGCCCATTTGGAATTCCAGAATGATTCATAGCTTGTGTAAGTATAGAAATAAGATTTTGCACTCGATCTCCCCTAACACTTGTTTGTTTAGGAGGACAATCATTTCATTGTCCATTACAGTGATCAACACGGTTCCTTCGGGTTCCAGCCATCGTCTAAAACCCAAAAAGAATAGTGTGAGAGGCAAAAATCATGCTAGGGAAAACAACACAATAAAAGGGGAGTATCCTCAATATGTAACATCATAGGTTAAATTCTTTGATCGTTACGGTCGTTCTAGGACTGTATCCTATACGTATACTTATCCTTAGTGACATCCCTAGACATACCTTAGAAATATCTCTAGGGATCTCACTAACGTTCTCACATCCTAGTTTCCAAAGGTTGACTAAACCTTTCCTCTGATACCAACTGTAGAAACCCGAAGCTTGACGTACATGGACATTACATTACTTCTGTGGAATACTTAGTATATAACAAAAACACACACACAAGGATCGTAATAATTTAGTGTCTTTGGAAACTCGGAATATAATCTTCTAATCGTGGTGAAAGATCTTCAACATCTCCCATAAAGATCTACTTTTTTTTATACCTAAAACCTTTCTTTATATCCTGGGGAAAAGAAAACATAAAAGGGTGAGATCAAATGCTCAGTAAGGGTAAACAAAATAAATGTCATTCACATCATATACATAAGAACATAACTTTTGTAAATATTAACCTGCAAAAGAAATCATAATTTCATAACATGGGATAAATCATAGTAGTGAAAGGTAAACCCCAATAATCATAACTTAAAACATGAAACTTTGTGGCATACACACATGATCATAGAGAATCATTTCTTTTTAGTCAAGACTCTTTTACAAGACTGTCTTAGTGGACAAAGTCCCTTTCTGAACCGAGTCACCCTCGTTTCAGTCCTGTTTCACTGAACCGATATAACCTACCGTTCCTGCCATGTATATCTCATGAGATATAAAATCTTTACCCAATGCATTGGAGGGAGATATAGGTCCCACCCATCTCATAATGATACCATTATTATGTGTGCCACAAAATCATAAATCATACATCATTGCATAACCCATGTATTAAAAATGGGAATCTTAAACCTCATGACATCATAAAACAATTCATATAAGATAAAGAAAGTCATAAAAATAATTCCATCACAACATAATCAAATCAATGTCATAATAGGGATAAAAACTAAACCCTTTATTATCTTAGATGGAAAATAATTTTTATAAAACACTTGGACTCCATTCTTGAGGAAAATATCCTTTCTTCTTCAAAAACATTTTTTTCCTTTCTTAACATGTCATACAACTTTAAACTAAAAGAAGTTGATTAAAAATAAACTTGAAAACTTGTAATGGAATCATTTTGGAAATAATGTTTTAAAAATCCATTCATGTCGTATAAGTTAAAAAAACATTCTTCGTACTTTTGTCGGAAAAGTCAAAAAGTACCTCGTACGAAAAACGACAAAAGATTCCTCTCATATATTTTACTAAAAACACACCAAAGGGTAAAATAGGTTTTAAAAAATTGTAGGTGGATGGAACTAATATTACATATTGAGGAAACATGGATGTGGATGATAAAATACACCCCAGTAAATACCAAAGTATAAACAATCTCGGATAAAAATGAGATTGTGATATTTCCCTTACCTTAGGTCCGATATGATTCGTAAGTGTCTGAACCTCCTGTATAATGATTTTAATAATGTTATTGACTTATTCCATAATCATAATTATTGTTATGATATCATATATGGTCATATTCTTAGCTTCTTATTAGTAATATTTCCTTACTACTTGTTATTCCGGTGTTTATTACTTTTTGTTCTTATGCATGTTTGTCGAATAAATTCTTATTCTTCTCTTTAGGTTATAGATAACTCATTTCCAGAATGGTATTAGTGTAACATATATCATATTTATTCATTCAATTCATTTATATAATCATTATGAAATGAAGATTATGTAGAACGAGTCGCATCACATCGTGGAGACGGTATTCCGTACGTACGCACGAGTGATGATATCGTTCCTATGATCGTGGAATTGTATTGGAGTGTATGTATACTATTTCAGAATCAATATCACTTTATAATAGTCATATATAGTCATTATTTACACCATTATACCCATCCAAGTAATTTGGTGGTGGAAAATAGATTACATCACGGTGTGGAGACGGTATTCCGTACGTACGCACGCGCGGTGATTTCCTTTTTCCGTAGGATGGATAGATGGTGAAATAGGGTAGTTTCATACTTATAATAACATATCAGTATATGAGTGATACTGATGTTATTATTTCATGATGAAACAACTAAATAATAAGAAGTGGAAGAATAAATAAAGATGAAAGAATCGGTAACGGGCATTACCTCTTCTTTGAAGCGCCTCTTTGAGACCTCCTTTTAGGGCACTAAAATGGGTCTTTGAAGAAGACCAGAACCTCTAGGATGTTTCTATGGAAGTGGAGAAGAGAATTTGGCAGGGGTTAGCCGAGATTTAAGGCTCAAAGTTGTGTGAGGAAGAGGGGGAGGAGGTGCCCTTTTATAAGGGAGGAGAGAGGTGCCTTTGGAATAACTAAAACTATTATTTTATTATAAAGTAAAATTCGGTTTTAAATAGCTCCAAATTGATTTATTTAGAAGCTAAGGTGGATATGGGTCGAAATTTTATCATCCAATAGAATTTAGACAGGTTTAGGTTCCTTTTTTAACCTTATCATTTAGATTTAACATTAAGTAAAATAATTTTACTTTTACTGTGTCTTCTTGTGTTCTTATACTATAAGGTTAATAAACTTAATATAAGAAGCCAAAAGAACCCCAAGTTGTTTATTATTAAAATATATAACCTTATCTAAGTCATTTGGCCGAACCTTGGATTTTTAGGAATAAAATAACAATTAATAATATAATATATGTTTTAAAAATTATTTTATGTCAATTTTGACACTATTAAGTAATTGATTTTTGTGAAAAACATAACAGAATGATAAGTTCAAAAATGGTTACTTAAATCAATAATAACATGTCATATGAACCTAGAAAATTAGTGGAATTCATAAAAAGTCTCAAATTACATTTATTTGGGCATTTATAACATCAATTATTTCAATATTTCATTAATAAGACAATTACTGCATCGTCTTTGTATCATAATAAATGATAATTATTTAATCCCTAAAAATTCTAAATAAATTCCTATGATGTAGATAATTGTATTAGAGTTCTAGATACTATTAATGTTCGAAGTTTCATGAAGTTTATCTCTAGATTAAAATTATTATACTTATATAATTTAAGAAAGTTACATGTTGTCACATTCTTTGGTTTTAATAATAATTAAATTATTTTCATTGAAAAAATTTAATTAAATGAATCTAATCCGACCCTTAGGTGATATGGGTCGACTTTTATCCATCCAATCGGATTTTAACATTTGTTAGGGTAATTTTAAAATATTATATTTACCCTTAATTACCCAATTTACCTTTAACTATGGTAAATAAAATTTACCGTAGTTACTATTCATAATTCCCAAAAATAAAAAGTAGCTTATTAAAATAATTTGGACCCAATGAATCCAAATATGGAATCCATTTTTCCAAATTAAATACACAAAAGATGCAGAAATTAAATTAAAATTAATCCCGTTGTCGAAAGAAAATGGGTTTTTCTTTAAAACATTGCAAAAGATTGAATTGATTTAACCTATGAATTCAAGGTAAAATCCATGATAATGACATACATTATATTAAATGGTAAAAAAATATTCTATTTATACTTTAAAACAATTCAATATTATAATTTAATCACATAAGATATTACGATGAAAAAAAGTTGTTTTTAATTAAAATATAGCGTGTTTTTACTATTCATTAAAATATGAAAGTTATCGGAAAAATATCAAAACTTTATCTAATGTAAATTTTTATAACCTGATTGAAAAGAAGAATTTTATTTTGTCAAATTGAACATATAAACATGTCAAAAACTAGATTTAAAGTGGGTGCTCCATCAAAAGGCGGCAAAACTGCATTTTTTGAAAAATACTTATTTTACCCGAAATATTTATTTTGTTCTTATACCATGTTCTAGAAAATGTGTAAGATGAATAATAATGTTATAAAATTCAAATTTTAGTTAATACTATTCATAACGGCTAGTTCATGACAATATTATAATAATATATCGTTGTTTATTAAAACCCGGTATTGCGTACAACACACGCTATCGAGGAAGGTCGTGATTGCGTGTAATGAAAGCCAAGTCAGGGTTGCGTGTTGTGAAAGAATCCTTTGTTATTTCGTATAACATAATCCAACCATATTTCATTTATACATTGAATATATATATATATACTCAATGTTGCGTAGAATAACTATTATCAAAATTGTGTGTAACACGATCCAAGAATAGTGTTGCGTATACTACAAGCTATTACGGTGTTGCATATAGAGAAAGGTAATCTTGGTGTAGAATACAACACAAGACATTAATGACATTAAAAGAATATTTTTCATAAAATCTTGGGGTGTTACACACACACTTCTCGAAAGAAAATAAAATAATACACAATAGAGCAGAAATGATGATATAAGGTCAGAAGTGCACTAAGTGGTTGTCTATTCCACTCTGTACTTCTAGGATGAAGCAGATGAAAAAATCGAGTCCTTGTGTGGAAAACTAAGTATCGTAAGTCATCTAGATTAGGCATATGCAGAAATCGAGTATGCTTTGTGTGTTCTTCAGGAATGTAGTGTTTCATGTGTTAGTTCATATCTCATGTAAGATAGTGTGTTCTTCTTGGTATTATACTCTATGTATTTGTTGTTTTTGGGCCAGTCTTCACTTTTATTATTGGAGTGCATGTGTTGGAGCCGACATGATTCATGTATTCCACACCTCGTACCACATACTTTATGTCTACAAAGAAACATTAATTATGTCAGTGCATTTAAACTCTTCAAATATTACTGTTAGAGACTAAATTGAAAAAATACAAAACAGATTAAGAAACAATGTCACAGTTAGTCAGGAAACTGTGTATCCATTAAGTGATGTCCCAAGGTCACAGTGTCTAGTCACAGTGTCAAGTCACGGTGTCTAGTTCACGGTTTCTAGTTCACGTTTTCTGATTCACGAGGTCTAGTTCACAGTGTCTGGTCATGGTGTCTCATTCCCGGGGTCTGGTTCAGGGTGTCTGGTTCACAATGTCTGGTCACGGTTTCTGGTCATGATGTTGGGACATGGTGTCTGGTCACGGTGTCTGGTCACAGTGTCTGGTCACGGTGTCCGGTTCCTTTCCCAGAAAAACATAACTTGTGGCAGACTCATAGTGTCTCAGACTTAGCCAAATCTATGTATTCAGACTTAAGTAGTGATATTCATATAATTTATTAGACTAAATCTTTTTTCAAAGAAATCATTATAAAGTAAGTCAAATATAGTTTATAGTAATCAGACTGAATGTATATAAATTAAGATCTTGGATAGCTTTACATAACGAATAAGGATACTAGTCATCTTTATATGATTTATGGCAGATTACAGGATTACGAAGCTTTACAGAATATATATGATTTGTGATCATTAAAACATGATTAATTCCTAAGTATTCCAATAATATCCTCCTCTTTACTAATCACATATCATGTGTATGTAGAGTGTATCTGTCTCCAATATAAACTACATATTTCGATAATCTTACTTTGGGGGTGCATATTTCTCCCCTTATTTGGGATTATCAAATAGTGTGAATAAAAAGCAGACAATAAAAGGGAACAATGCATTAGATAAAAAAGAGTCCTTAAAAATAGTAGACAACAAAACAAATGCAACAAAATCCCTATCAAAAGAGAGTAGTCACTGTTCATTATCATCGGTTGGTTTTATCCTAGCCCTTGGCAGTAGTATCAGAAGAAGAATCTATAGGAGAAGGGGTTGATGCAGATGAAGGGAGTGAAATCATTTATAGAGAATGTAAAGGATGACCTTCAAAGACAGAAGGGGCCAAAGTAGGGGTATTAGAAGACCTAGGCAACTGTTTATCAAGGATTACATGACTTATCTGACTCAGGACCTGAATAAAAAACATAGATGTGGAGGATAGGGTAGAGATGAGGTTAGGTAAACCAGATCAAAGAGGTGCAGCTGCAGGAGAAACAATGGTAGTACTCTGAACATGAAGATAAGGCCTTAAATGCTTTATAAAATTAGAAATTGTTTCACCACCATACTGTATGGATTTTTCAAAGTCATCCTTGTTCTCCATAAACCATTCCAACAAAAAAATGAACTATGTGAGGTTTTGGAATTGAGTCTTGAAGGCTTGAGTAATAGAAGGAATCCTCAGATTTTCCACAAGGTATTTGATGTGATTTGTCATGTCATTCTTAGATAAGATCTGGTTGAAGTGGAAGTCCATTTTCTTGGAAATTTCTTATTGTGTATCATTAGTAATCTGGAAATGGATTCTTAACAAATCAATGAATCTATCACTGTTATTGATAACATTAGAGAGAGATTATTTATTAAAAACACTAAGATCAGCATGAAGTTCCTCTTTGACAACTGTTCTTAGCAGATCATTTTCTAAGGAAGGTGTAGAAGATTGTACAGATTCATTAGAAGTAGTGACAGTCGATGTAAGGAAATTCAGTTGATTTAACACTTTCTAAAGGCACCCCTTATACTCATCAGTTATCTTTTTAAGACCAATAACAAGTTCACGCATCTCTTGAAAAATATCTGTGTTTCTTTCAGCTACTTTTTTAGCTAAGGAGGTTAGATGAGGTTGAATTAGTGAGGCTACTGCCTTTGGGGTCTGAGTAACAATATTCCCAATAGGATGAGAAACAGGGTCTGATCGTGAGGTTATCTCTCGCTGCATTTCTTCAACCATACATCTTAGAGTATTTAATTCATCACTAAGGAGTTTGTTCTCAACTCCGACTTCCTGAATCTGATGAATCATTTTGGGTTGAATATTCCATATGACTTTTTTCAACAACAAGGAAGCATTTTTCTCACTTAAACTGGTTACAGGAGTAGGTTGATTATTCATGATATTTTAAATCCCACCCAAAATGGTATATCCATATTCTCTCAGAGCATCCTCATACACCATGTGTGAAGCATCTTGTGAAGGCTCCGAGATTGAAGCTGAGATAGGATCAGGTTCTTTGGAAGAAATAACTTCAAAAGAAGATGTCATTTTCAACTGAAGCATAGTATTCAGATTAAGACCTTTCAATGAGACTTCATGTGAATCCTTCACTTTGAAATAACTAGGGAATTTATAGAATGTATCCACTGAGCTTGGATTAATCGGATTTGGCACTTTAAAAAATTCCATACTGGGGGGATTCTCCCCCCTCAACAGGTACATCCTTCTCAGGACATAGAGATTTAAATTCTTGATATATTTACATGATGTCATCCCTGATTTCCTCAACCATTTACTTTTGAGCCAATTGAAAGGCTTGTCCCATTCTCTCTTCAGCAGAAAGAATGACTTTAAGAACCAATTGTTCTTCTAGGAGTTCCTCAAGTGTAGCTTCTTTCATAACAGGAAAATATTATTCTATATGTTCTTCCACAACATCATTTTCAGTTTCCTTAGAAACATATTCTTCCTCACCATTGGGTTGTTCTTCCAAATTAGAAACATATTTAGGAACATGCATTTACTTATCAATTACAACTTGAGGAGCAGGTGTACTGTCTTCCTCATCAAGAACATTTTCCCTCGGAGGTATATCAACCTCTTCTTCTTCTTCATCATAATATTCAACAAATTCATCTGGTTCCAAACCGATATTAGAAATACATTTAGGACTTAAAGGGTGTTCTATTGGATTAAACTTTTCATAGAATCTTTCATTATCTTCCACACATAAATTTTTCTAAGGATTCAAATTTATTTTCATTCTATTTATAATAAATTTTGAAATATAGAACTCATAATCTATGATAACTTCTTCATTTGGACCAACCAATCCTTTGGCATGAAGCATGGCTGAGATAAGACGAGATTAAAATAGAGAGGTTGACATAGAGGTGGTTTTGACCAAATCAAACATATGGTTTATAATATACTTCTAAATATTGATCTTATGTCCATTTTTCATGAGATATATCAAAAATACATCCTGATATTTGAGTACCAAGAAATCACCTTTTTTGGGGCTAATCAAATTATGAATAAACTTGAAAAAAATTCTAGGTTCTCCATCTAGCTCAGCAGCGATTGCTCTTCTCTTTGTTCCATTTCCAGTTAAACATCTCCAAGCATCTTCCAAAATAAATAACTCACTTGGAGGTGGAGGACCTCTTTGGTAGTCCTCACAAATACCTTCATGAGGTATCCTAAGGCATGAATCCCATAACCTCGAATAAAATGTGCTTCTCTGGCCATTTATCGAACATCTTACAACATAGCCATCTTCAGAATCAAATGAAAATTGAACATTCTGATAAAATTGTGAAAACAATTTAAGGTAAATAGGACGATATTCATTTGAAAACCAATCTAACTATCCTTGATCTTTCAATACATTCAAAACCAGAGACTTAATCAACATGAGACACTTGGGGAAAATCTCCTTTTTATGAAATACTATTATGTTCACTGGATATGGATTCAGAGGACCCTCTGGTGCTAACTTAGGTGTGATCTTCCTCATCTTATTTGAACTGTGTTTCTCTGGAGTTGACAGCGAAGGACATTTCCTCCTGGGGATTCACTGAAGATTCTAGAGAGAAGGATTGAAGGGTTGAAGAAGGGTGACAGTTTGAGATAATATAAGAGGGAACGCGCGAAGAACAAGGGAAAATTATTTTATTTTATCATTTAGGAATACAAATCATCACAAAAACAAAAACATGGGAAAGTGAAAGTGTAAAATAATGAATTACCATGATACATATTCAAATTTATAAATAAATTAATAAGGAATATTTATGGTTAGACAGTAACTGACTCTCATGGTGAGACAGTAAGAGGCATTCATGGTGAGATCGTAATCAATTTTCACAGTGGGACCGCAATAGTGTGATTTCTAGACTGTGTGACCGTACTGTAAGAGAAATTAAGTGTCAGAGAGTAACCATGAAATTTTAATTTTGGGACCGTGAACATGAAATAGTAAGATATAAAATAGTAAGATAACTACATAAGATTTATCATACCTAATTAATGTATGATGTAATCCACTCTTTTAGAAATTAGTGTTTTAGTGAATATATCTGCAAGATGATAATCAGTACCAATGAATTCCAAAGTGATATCACCTTTTTGATAATGATCACTCAAAAAGTGATGTCTTACATCAATATGCTTTGTACTAGAGTGTGGAACATGATTTTTCTAGATGTTAATAGCACTTGTATTGTCACAATTTATAGGTATATACCTGAATTGATATCCATAATCTAGTAATGTGTGTTTAATCCAAAAACTTTGTTCACAACAACTACTAGAAGCTTTGCATTCAGCTTTTTTTGTAGATAACGCAACAGAGTTTTGTTTCTTACTACACCAGGATACTAGTGACTTGCCTAAAAAGTGACATTTTCCAGGGGTTCTTTTACTATCTAACTTAAAACTGCTGAAGTCAGTATATAATAACTAACTAATTCAAATTATTGTTCTTTAGGATAGAAAAGTCCAAGATTGGGTGTGAGCTTGAGGTATTTGAGAATTATTTTAACAGCATTTAAATGAGATTCCATAGGATTTTCTTGAAAATGAGCACACATTCACTAACAAAACCTAATGTCAGGTCGACTGGTAGTTAAGTAGAGTAAACATCCAATCATTCCTCTGTAAGTGTTTTGATCAGTAGATTTTCCATTTTCATCAAGATCCAACATATAAGTGGTACTCATTGGAGTGTAAATACTTTTAGTGATATCCAGTAAAAACATTTTCGAAGGTCTCTAGTATATTTACATTGATTTAAAATAAAACCATAATTATTTTGAAAGATTTTACATCCATGAAAGAATTTTAGTTTACCCATTAAACTCATTTCAAATTATTTTTTCATCATTTTATGTAAATCAATACATAAATAGTTTTTTGAAGATCCAAAGATAACGTCATCCACATAGATTTGAACAAGTAAAACACCATTGGAAATTAGTTTTATAAAAAGGGTAGAATCAACTATTCCTTTTGTAAAACCTTTGTAAATAAGAAAAGTACTCAACCTATCATACCAAGATCTTGGAGCTTGTTTTAAACCATACAATGATTTTGATAACTTAAAAATATGATTTGGAAAATGAGGGTTTATAAAACCAGGTGGTCGCTCAATAAAGACATCATCAGCTATATACACATTTAGAAATTCACTTTTAACATCCATTTGATATATTTTGATGTTCAGATGTGATGCATAAGAAAGAATAATTTTTATGGATTCAATTATAGATACTAGTGCAAAGGTATCTTCATATTAAATTCCTTCTTCTTGACTGTAGCCTTTTGCAACCAATATAGCTTTGTTTTTAACTATGTTACCAACATCATCTACTTTATTTTTAAACACCCACTTAGTGCCTATGGTGAACGTGTCTTTGGGTCTTTCAACAAGATTCCATACATTATTCCATTAAAACTGATTATGTTATTTTGTATCCATCACCCAAAATTCATCATCGATAGGATCATTAATGTTTTTAGGCTCATGTTGTGACAAGAAGACTTGATGTTAAACTTGATTTCTAATAGAAGCTCTAGTTTGAGTCCCTTTCTTTAAGTATCACACAAAAAAAATCTAAAGGATGGTTCTTAAGAGTTCTAACATCTCTAGAAAAATATGGACAAGTGATTTTTGATTCATCAATAGGTTCATTCTCATTGTGACTTGAGTCTAAGGAATTTCCAGATCTAGATGTTTTCACAGATTCCTTCACATTATTTTTTGAGGATTTTGAATTAATGTCTAGATTTGATACATTATCCTACAGGTTCTCTATAATGGTTTTAGGCTCATGTGGATCAGTTTCATCGAATTTGACATGGATAGATTCTTCCACACATTTAGTTCTTTTATTGAACAATCTATAGTATTTACTAGAATTTTTATAACCTACAAATATTCCTTCATCACTCTTGGATGTAAATTTTTCAATATTGCCCTTAGTATTAAGGATATAAACTCTGCAACCAAAAACTTTTAAGTAGCTAACCTTGGGTTTTTATTGATCCATACCTTATAAGGAGTCCTTTTAGGAATAGGTCTAATCCACAAACTATTGATTATGTAACATGATGTGTTTACAGCTTCAGCCCAAAAGTAAATAGGTAGGTCATATTCACTAAGAATGGGTCTGGAAATCTCTTGTAGGATTCTATTTCTTCTTTCTAAAAATCCATTATATTGATGTGTTCTAGGGGCAGAGAAATTAATAATATAGACATTTTGTGAGAAAAAAGATTCAAACTCTTGATTTTCAAACCCACAGCCACGATCACTTCTCAAGATCTTAATAATATGTCCACTAATATTTTCTATAGACATGGAATATTTAGTGAAGTTTGAATCTGCTTCATTTTTGTGATCTAGAAATTATACCCAAGTGTATCTTGAAATATCATCTATAAGAACATAAACATAGTTCTTCCTATTTAAACTAGAAACTCTAGATGGTCCAAACAAATCCATGTGAACCAGATCGAGAGTTTGTGAAATTGACACTTCTTTCTTTTGTTTCATGGAATTTTTTTGTTTCTTTCCCTTTTCATAGGGATTAAACAATTTTCCATTTGGAAACTCAAGTGTTTGTAGGCATTTAACTAAGATTTTTCTAGTTAACTTTCTAAAAGAGTGAATATTACAGTTTCCTTGTCTCTTATGCCAAAGCCCAGACTCTTTATGAAATACACTTAGACATGAAGCATTTTGAGAAGCTAAATAATCTATGTTAACAGAATAAACATTTTCATTTCTTAATACAGAAAACACTAATTCATCATTAGAATTAAAAATATTTCAAGAATCATTTTCATATTTAACATGAAATCCATCATCACGTAATTGTGAAATACTATACATATTATATTTCAATCCATCAACAAATAGTACTTTAGAAATCAAAACTGAGTTAGAGTTTCCAATTTGGCCAAGGCCAATAATCTTTCCTTTGTCATTTTCATTGAAGGTGACATGTCCTCCATCAATTTTAATTAAATTATTGAATCTTGAGTAGTATCCTTTCATGTGTCTTAAACACCCACTATCCAAGTACAATATGATCTTACTGGAACTCATTAAGAAGCTTTCCTACAAAATGGTCAAATAAAAATTGATCTCGGTATCCATACTTTTTTGGGTTCAGTAATATTAGTTATAAGTTCTTTAGGAACCCATATCTGCCTCCTAGGTTTCTTATAAGCATTATGTGAAGTATTTAAAATATAATATCTATTTGGTCCAGAAAAACTTGACACAATAGGGAGTGTGTCATAACTTGAACTGGTTGAATGTTTTCCAGAACTGGGAGTAAAGCTGTATGTCCTAGATTTAGAAACAAATTTAGTTCTTCCAAAATTTATTTTACTAGGTTGATAGCCAATGCCAGTAGTATGTTTAAAGGTAATTTGTTTACCCATTATTTGAGTAGGGATAATTTTCCCTTTGTTAAACTATTCTAAATCATTCTTCAATTGTTCATTAGTAATTTTTAATTTATTTTTCTTCTTGAGCAGTTACGAATTTTTGTCTTTTTCTGTTGTGAGTTCATATTTAATAGTTACAATAATAGCATTCTATTTCTTTAAAGATTTGTATTTATCTTTTAGTTCATTGCATGTCTCTTCAAGAATATTACAGTATTCAAACATTTCTTCATTAGAAATATTTTCAGAGTCACTCTCATCTCCAGAATAGTATGAATTATGCACAGGATTGTCCAGTGTTACCTCAGATGTGTTTTTCATAAAAATTATATTGGCTTGGTTAGGATATTATACATATGATGATTCTGATTCACTTGATCTATCCTCGTAAGCACTCCATGTTGCTTTCATTTCCTTTTTATATTTTATGTCCTTGTTCTCATATTTATTTTTATACTTGATCTTTGGACAGTCAGCCCTGATATGTCCTTTTTTCCTTACATTCATAGTAGACAATCTCATCAAACTTGTCACTTAATTTCTATTCGTTCTTACAACTTCAATTTTAATCATATTTTCCCTTGAAGTTAGGATTTCTGAAAAAGTGATTTTTCTTGTAAAATATTTTAAAACTTCTGGATAGTTTATCCATCTCCTCATCACTGCCAGGTAATGATTGTTCACTACTGATACTTTCTACAAAATATTCCAATTTTCCCTATTCTTTGTGTTTCTAGGTGGTGGTCTAAAATGCCACAGATTTTATTTTGGGTGCATCCTCCTCTTTCTTGTTAACTCTTAACTCCTCTTTATACATCATCAGTTTGCCAATGAGTTCTTTTACAGGTATCATGCTGATGTCGCATGATTCTCTAATAGAGACAGAGGTTCTTCTCCATATCTCAGGTAGACATCTTATAATTCTCATAATATATTCCTTAGTAGTGACTTCTCTTCCAAGAGAAATCATTGTGATGAAAATTTTGTTGAACCTAAGATACATTTCAGAAATAGGCTCATCGGGTTTCATTTTAATGTTATCATATTTAATGGAGTATGTATTAAGTCTCATTTATTTCACACTAGAAGTTCCTTCATGTGAAGCAGACAAAGTATCCCATATTTCATGGGTAGTTTTACAAGAAAAGATTCTATTAAATTTATCATCTCTATAGGAGAAGTATAAGGCATTCATTTCTTTGTAATTGTTATTGTAGGCAGTTTTTGTAGGTTCATCCCAAGTGATTCTATCTATATCCAGAATCTTATATTCATCTATAGTTGATGACTATATTTAGATCTCATAATTTCTAAATTCATTTTTATTTTTATTTTCCATTGAGCATAATTGGTTCTATTAAAGAATGGTGGTATGTTGGTTGCAACACCATCCAATCAATTATCCATGATAAATAAATAACATAAAAGGGAAATAAATTTAGAATTGAAAGAAATTTACAGATCTTTAATGTATAACTACAATCCCAGTTGAATAAGGTTAAAAACAGAGTCTTAATAGGATTAACAAAACTCCCCCTGATACCAAATGTTGGTTGGAGTAGAGTACTCAAGAGGGGGGTGAACGGAGTATCTGTTTAGAATTTATATTAAAAATTATTCCTAAAAGGTTTCGAAAATAATGTTAACTACAACCCAGTTAATCAAGATTATACTGTTATGAAATTTTGACTTTTTAAATAACTTCTTAGAAGACTGATTAATTCTCAATAATCTTAATATTGGTTATTAAAAATAATTTTGAATATATTATAATGTGGAAATAAAATTATAACTTCTTCAAAGATTAACTATCAATGTAAATTTATCCATTTCTCGATTAAAAAGTAAAATAGAGAAAACTGAATTAAAAATAACAGTGGATATAAAAAAAGTGGTTCAGTTTCTATCTGAGACCTAATCCACTCTACTTGGTGATCACCTGCCACTAACTAGTTTATATAGATAAACTTGATCCAAACCCTATATCAGAGTTAACAATAGTACACAGTACTGTCCAGGTCACACGACCTCTTCACAATTCATCGTGGGTATAAACTACCAGGCCACACATGGACCTCTTCCACACATATCTATGGGTATACACAAGTGTAAAAAGATGTTTGATAAATGATATCTTATATCCTTTAGTTTAATGTAGGATTCAGAGTGTGTTTTTATACAGATACACACACTTCTTGAATGCTAATAAAATGATACAGAACATAGCAGAAATGATTAGATATGGTTATAAGTGCTCTGTGTGGTTTTTTATTCAACTCTGGACTTCCAGGATGAAGAAGATATAGAAATAGAGTCCTCGTGTGAAAAATAGAGTATCATAAGTAAGCTAGATCTAGTGTATGTTCTTCATGGTGTTGACTGTGCGAATATTTTCTCGACTCTAGGATTTGAGTATGCTTCGTGGATTCTTCAAGAATGTTGAGTTGCATGTGTCGGTTCTTTTCTCAGGTAAGCTCGTGTGTTCTAATTGGTATTACACTCTCTGTATATGTTATTTCTGGGCCGCTCTTCCCTTTTTTTCTTGGAGTGCATGTGTTAGATCTGACATGATACATGTATTATGCACCTCATACCTCATACTGTATGTATAGAAGGAAACATTAATTATGTTAGTGCATTTAAACTCTTAAAATATGACCATTAGAGATTAAATTGAAAACTGACAAAACAGATTAAGAAATAGTGTCACATTTATTCTAGAAATGGTGTCTCCAAGAAGTGGTGTCTCAGGGTCAGGGTGTCTGGTCACGGTGTCTGGTTCATGGTTTCTGGTTCATGGAATCTACTTCACATTGTCTGGTCATGGTGTCTATTTCACGGTGTCTGGTTCACGGTGTCTAGTTCACGGTGTCTAGTTCACGGTGTCTAGTCACGGTGTCTAGACATGATGTCTGGTCATGGTGTATGGTCACGATGTCTGGCCAAGGGGTCTGGTTTACGGTGTCTGGTCACGGTTTTTGGTTCCTTTTCCAGAAAAACATAACCGGTGGTATACTCAAGGTGTCTCAGACTTAGCCAAATATCTGTATTCATACATAAGCTGTGATATTCATAGATTGGATTAGACTTAATCCTTTATCAAATAAATCATTATAAATTAAATCAAATATAGTTTATAGCAACCAGACTAAATGTATAGCAATTTATATCATGGATAACATTATTTAAATCATAAGGATACTAATTATATGTACATGATTTGAGACAGATTACAGGATTACAAGTCTTTGCAGAATATATATGATTTGTGATCATTAAAACATGATTAATACATGAGGAGTCCAACATGTATTAAATCCTATTTAGAAAAGGATATATTATATAAAAAATATAATAAATTTATCATTTTTATGGATAATGTTACAATACATGGACATATAATTACAAACAAAGGGTTATATTTAAGGGTAAAGGTTACTAATGAATAGAATAGACTGATATATCTGACAAAGATTCATAGTTCCCTTGGATTATCTTGGTAGTATCATTTATTTTCGAGCCATTACACATGATTTTTAATCCTATTAATTAATATAACATAGAATGGACTAATATTTTTTTGGGATAGATGAATATTAAGAGATACTCATAGAGTTAATGAATAACATATTCATTTCACTTTTTCCTACACTAACCTCTAGAAGGGATAGGTTTGGGATATACAGTGATGCTTCAAAGAAGGGTTTGGGTTGTGGGAAAAAGGGGAATGATAATTCATAGAATATTCCATAATATTGCTAAAATATTCATGGGAAAAAATATCAGATTCATGAATGTGAGATGGATTAATCAGTTCAGTGAATATTAAGAAGAATTTTCTTTATTGTGGGAACTATTAGATATATCTTTATTATAAGATAATAATATGTATATTCAAAAAGAAAGATTTTATTATATTTCAACAAGGAATGTTAGATTTGTTCAATTTATAAAAGCCCTCAATCCATTACCATCCTTGGGAGATGGACAATCTGTGAGATGATATATTTAGAAAATATCATATAACCTTATTAGTGATGTTGATTAAAAGGGATAAATATTATTTAAATTTTAAAGGATTGATATGTTAATCATAAATTAGGTTAGAACATCATTCCATGGTCAAACAATTATCGAACCATCTATCTTGGAGAATATTATGGCATAATAAAGCGATTATATATAAATATAAAATAATGTGTAAGAAACAATGGATAGGATAATCATAAATTTTCAAATTGTTAAACATGGATTTAAAAGATTTTGGATATGATTATATTTACCATATGATCCTAATAAATGGTTTTTGACATTAGATGATGCTCATAGATGAATATTTTATAATCATACATGGATAAAAAAGACATATATAGTTCTAAATTTTTTTATGATACAATAAGAAGATAAATACAAATAAATATACATTAAAGTACAAAGAATGAAAAAACAAATTATAGTTTGATGATTGATGTCTGAGGGGGTGATGCAACCATTACATATACCAACATTTAAATGGGATAATTTCACTTTTGATTTTGTCAAGAGTCGTTAAAACATACATATCATGAGTAATTTTATACTATTAAAAAATTAAATTAATGACTTATATGATCAATTCATTCATGTATATTTAATATAATTTTTAATATTTGGAAGGACACAACAACATTTTGAAAATAGAAGAAAGGAAAAAATTGATAGATATACCCATCAAAAGATTAATTTCGATGACATAAAATGTTCATGGAATAATTCTAGGGCTCGAAACTGATGAAATAAAGTGGAATAGAGCCTATGGGGCTGGAAAGGAATAATTTACATAATAAACTTACTATTTTTGGTATATGAATGATGGGGTACAAGGTGAAAACCCATGGAATGAAGAGGGAAACTCATCTGGGAGAAGGAGACATGGTTCACAGTGTGATGAATTTATATCACCATGTGACACACCCAAATAATTTATATTCTTGGTTTTATTCCATAAAAACTATTCCAGGAAAATGGTCCATGAATTTTTATGGAATAAAACAACTGTTAACGATGTAAAAATGATTCAATGAGTCTCGAAGTGAGTAAATTTGATACTAATTTCATCAGGAAAACTCCATTTGTAACCTGAGTGACCATTTAATTCATGGAATTACTAATTCATAATAAATGGTCGCATTTATGATGAATTAAATCCATAAAAATCACCCTTGGATATTTATAAAAAAATATTTGATGCACTGTTGTTATGGATCGATCTGGATACCATAGACTAGGGTTAATTATTATGTTACTATATTGTACTTCACCAGTGATTCTCTTCATATTTTATTATGATTTCTTTTTCTCTATCCCTTACATGTAATTCCTTAATTATTAGAATGAGGATTAATACCCTACTTATTCTTGGTTAATGAAGATAAATGGGGAAGGTGTTTCTAGATTGTATATTATTTATCTTATTCGTGTTGGGTTATTGTAATTTCTTAGTTAAAATTTAAATATCTTTATTTTTTTTAATTATGACCATTGGGAAAACATCTTGTAATTAAAAATTATAATTGGGAAACTAGTTTCCGTATACTATAACATGACCACTTGGTAATAAAAGGAAATTAGGTTTAAATATGGTATGAAGATAAACATATCACATCAAAACAAAAAATTACCAGACCAAGGTAAGAATGTTATATTAGTACTAATGATGGGATAACTTCATCATCATATCCATATTATCCCAAATATGATTAAAATAATGAATTAATTAAATCAACTTTTAAATTTAATTTCACATAATCCCTAAAATCTACAAAACCCCAACACGCTTGAATCAAACTACATTCAAAACCTAAATCTTCACTATTTATTATCCCTATTTCTAACCTTCACCAAAACAACCAACTCTACTTTATCTAAATAAAATAAGGTTCATTATTTTAAAAACCTAAAAATCATAACTAACCACCTTATCGTTTAAGCATCGAACATATGCGCATTACATTTTAATAAATTTGTAGAAATTGTTTGAGCTATTTTGAATTATTAATTTCATTTATATATCACACCAAGTATTTATGACATCTTCCATTTAGAATAAATTTATTTATATCAATATATTTCAATTCACACAACACTGAGTTTAAATAAACAACAATTCCCTTTTAAAATATTATTATTTAAACATTAACACAATAACATAGACCATATGTTAATGGGAATGAATGTGACTAAATAAATTATGAAAATAAATTTCCTATACATTTTTATTGGTCAATTATTAATTATAAATAAAAATAAAAACTATTTGATATGAAAATAAATGTTTCCAAAAAATGTATTTTTTATAAAAAGTGGATTCGTCGTCTTTTTTCACATATGTTAGAATTAAATTTTGATAGTTTTAAAAAATTTATTTGATAAAATTCACATAATTCTTGAAATTATCATATCAAAATAATATTAAGGTAAATTATTTATATTTTTCAGAAATGCATTATTTTATGCTGAATAGTGAAAAAATAATTCTTTTTTGCAGGCTACCTTTTATTTTAAATTATATAAAAATATAAATTTTTTATTTTGGTTTTAACATAAAAAAGATAAATTATAATATCATTAATAAATTTTTGGACATTGGAATCAATTTCATGTAGACTTTTGAAATTATAACCTTCCATACTTATGTGAATTTTCACATTGAAAACACCCTTTTTCATTGGGACTGCGTTATTAATATTAAATTAAAATATTCCACATAATTGAATGGAATTTTTAAAGAGTGGAATCAATATTTGGAATCATAATAATTTCTGTTATATAATAATTTCAACTTATATTTTGACCATAATGGATAGAAAAAATTGTAAAAATTATTTACCGAAATTATGGTAAAAATTGATTTTTACAGGTTAAACTAAGAATATATGGGATAAAATGAAATGATAAATTTTCCAAAACAAATTTTCTCAATTTATTTACTCCCAATAATATCTGACGGTTGAAACTATCGTATTTTATAACCTTCTATCATGATAAATGGTGTATTTAATTTAATCTTTTCAAAAAATTTAAGCGTTCCACTCACCCCCACTAATAAAAGGCCGCCAGAAATCCTCCATTATTTACATATAAAAAGTCATTTTTCTCAAAACCATACCCAAAACATCACATCCCTACATCCCCAATCATATTTTATAGTAATTGTTTTGTCATTAATATATCCAGGGAAATATTTTTGATTAAGATAAAATAAGTTCCTCATAGCAGAGGTAAGGTTCTTAAATAAGAGTTTTCATTTTAATTCCTGTTTCACCTCCTTAATTTTTTTAACCAATGATAGTATGATAAAATTGATATATACTATATAAAATTATGTTATTATTACTACTTCATTCCCTATATATATCATCTTCCATAAAATGGGAAATGATAATGTCTCTCGTGGGTACCACACACTACCTCCTCACGAACCGATGTGAAATGTTTTTCATAAACACCTATCAATGATAGGTATGATGATGGATTTGATTTATATACGTATATAATATTTATGATCTAAATATACTTATGGAATTATTATATCATATATAATTTCTTACTCTCCATTTATTTTAATATATGATAATGTCGCTCTTATGTATGGCGGACTATCACCTCACGAAGTAATTGACACATTTTTCACTATCTATTTATAGGGAATGTAATAAAGGATAAATTTAATGAATTTTTATATATATATTTCATGATATAAATTCATTAAAATTAATACATCAAAAAATTCCATACCCTTTCACTCATTAATAAATTATATCATCACTCGTGCGTACGCACAACATATCGTCTCTTGGAAGCGATGTGATTCATTTTCTATGACCAAATTTCAATAATAGTTATAAATATATATATATATATAATGAAATAAATTATAATTAAAAATTATTATAATTTTATAGAATATTTGTCTATATAGTATTAAAAATAATCATAACTTCCACACCAAAACATGCATGAGAAAACAATGTAGAACACACCTGAAACAAGGGTAATAAAGAAGTGTTATTAACAAACAGGTATAAAGATGTTATAATAGGATCATATGTGACATTATAAATATTAATAAGGGTCTATAATAAGTTATTAACATGTTTTAAACCAACATACAGGAGGTTAACGAGTGCTAAACTAATGTGATGCGTGAGGTAAGGGACTTCTTCTCAACTTCTGATCATTGAGGATTATTGTAATGTTATGAACTTAATATAATTTATATGGTGTATATACATTACTATAAACATGAAATAGAATTATTCAATAATAATTTATTTTATTTTATGTCTCATTTTGAGTTATTTCATCCCAGGTGATTTGAATTGAATTTTACAATGTGGCTAAAGTTATTTTAAAATCTCACTTTATTTTGTGATGTTTAACATTCTCTTGAGACAATCTCATTATTGTTATCATTTTTCATTGAAAACCAAACATAAATTAAATATGCATATTATATTATGATTTATATGATCTTTTAATCAATTTTATTCCATTTTTATGTATTGTGTTTTCTTTGAATGTTATTTTATTAACTAGTAATGTATTGTTAATTTGTATTCTTTATTCAATATAGAGATTTGTTAATAAGTAATACTAACTAATGAATTAAATGAATCATTTAACATATGATTAAACATATATACATGAATATATGGTTGGGTACTAGTTATATATATCCCCTCGATGCATCAGTAGCCTCATGAGATGCATAATATGGGAATATTAAATAGGGAATTACCCATAGTTTTAAACTGTCTTATGAAATGTTTTGATAGTAGAGGTATCATGATCCTAAGTTCATGACTTCCAATATTAAGGAATTAATTAATTTATAATTCATATATTAATATTATCCATGAATTGTTTTCGATGATATTATCATTGGATGAATTTTATTCCATGTTTATTAATTAAATAGCTAGTGTGTCCAATTATTTACCTTTCCATATTGATTGTTCCTTATTGATTCCTAATAGCTCAAAATTTATCTCACACTTACTAAGAATTTGATCTTAGACATATTTTCATTCATTTCTGTTTGATATGTAGATGAATCCTTTGCATGAGATTCAAGGATGAAGCACACATTATTTAAATATGTTTTATTTTATATTCCCAATGAAAAATGTTTATCTTGTATGTGTCTTTTTATTCCATACTACTAGACTAATTTATCATTCTAGGTGGGATCATTTTTACATATTCCAATGTAAAAAAATAGACACAAGCTTTTGGTTAATTGAGTCGGTATTGTCATAGTTAGTATCAGGCCAGGTTTATTAGAGACCATGAGAACTAGATTTATTATAATATATATTATGAAATACAATCCAATGATAGACATTGAGGATATGTGTTATTGTTGGAAAATATTAGGAATTGTTTTGTAGGGAACGATTATATGGTTTAACTTGCAATATATCCATGTCTAGATACTACAAGTGGATCTGGTTATGGAAAAGAGGTTCTTAAATATAATAACAGTAAAAAGGTGAAACGTTCTTGAATAAATAATTATCTTTTAAATGATAATAGGTCTTATTACAAACATGGATTGACCATCCCATGAGATATTCTATGGTTGATTCACATTTTCTATAAATTCAATTATGAAAGATATGATATTATTCCAACAATAACAAAGATTATGATTATGAGATTAATAGTGCATAGATATTAAATTTATTTTAAATGTTATTTTAGATTTAGAATTATACATTCTGATTTAAAATAAAATATTTTATGAGCTCATCCAGTTAATGAAATTGTTTATAAATGGAACATGTAAGAAAGAGGTTATCCATACTCAAATCCAATATAGATATTTCTCTATTGAGAAATCCAATACATCATGTGTTGGATCTAAGCAGATTATAGCTATATTTGGACATCATAATTAGGTAATAAAAAACCATTCTCTAATGGAGAAACCAATAGTTACAAAACATGATTCTCATATGTTGGATCGCTTCATGATACAGAATACATTTTCATTTGGTTAGAATATTAATCCAATGGTAGCTGGGAAATGGATTATGTCACTTGAGATTATATTTAGGGCCTTAGGATGTGGTGAAAAGTAAATGGTTTTACTTTCCTGGTATTTTCTCAAAGGAGATATTGATCAATAGTGGTCATTGATCAAAAATACTAGGGATAGAGAGGAAATGAAACTCATGGAATGGAAATATTTTAAGGTGGAATTCATCAAAAAATATTTCCCACATGATTAAAAAACATAAATGAATAGAATATACCTCAGCTAAAATTACTATGAAAAAGGAAGTGTAGTTGGGTATTACTATACCTTTACAGGGATATATTGATATGCAACAATTTAACCTGAAGTACAAGATTTAAAATTTCAATGAAGGGATTATGCCAAGTATATAAATAGAACTAGTCACTCAAAAAATTTCATCATATGATGAAATTGTTTTTTGTTCCATTAAAATAGAGAATGAATTTTCTAGATCTTAGATGTTCAAGGAAAATATAGTAAATAAGAGTTTAGATGAGCACCATGGAAAATGGAATGTTTCAAAGAAAAAGAAGATGAAGAAGAAAATTCAATATTTTCAGAAATGTGGAAAGAATCGTCACAAAAAGTTCTTAAATGGAATGTGAGTTTTTTATATGTTTGGAGATAAGGGGAAGTGGGTTAGTGAATTAAAAGGGGACAAATAAGATATAGTTGTCTATTGATTAAATTGTAATTAAAAGTGGCGTTATTCAAAATAATTCCCCTAGTGTCTGGGGAACCTACCATAGATGAGTCTAAGGGAATATGGAACAACCAGTGTGATCACTACAACCAATGATGATGTTCAAAAGGATGTGGTGGAAGTTATATTAACCATAAATTCAAATTTATATAACACTTTATTTTATTCTATATCATCTCTATATTTTATATCACTCATGTTTATCATGAAATTAATATATTTACCTAGGACAATATAAAGGGAGTTTTCTTACAAAACACCTAGTGGAGGTCTCACTACAATAAGGATTTTTCAGGAAGCCCCCAATGTGACCCATAAAAATTCTCTACATGATATCTTTATTATCATACCTATAGTTTAATTTGATATAATCCTTTTTAAGGAATTGATTTCCATGTTTAATGGAAAACACTATTGCAATGGGAAGGATGACATAGATATTATGAGTTTATAGTAATTCCATTTGGATAGACTAATTCTCCCTCAATTTTTATGGACCTAATTAATAAAATTTCAAGAAATATCTTGATGATATTTTTTGGTATTGATTAATGATATATTCGTGCATTATAAAAGCTATGAGGACTTCGAGAATAACTTGTGAATCATTTGTGAGAGTCATAGAAGGATTTATTTATATATAAAATATCGTAATCTCAATTTATAGATTCACGAAGTTTCTTTTCATGTGTATATATTCTCCAATGATAGAATCTCAGTTGACCCATGAAAGGCAAAGGCGGTCAGAGAATGTCTTGCACCAACAAACAATAAGTAGTTAGGATGTTTTATTCGATTTGAAGGTTTCTATCATAGATGTTTTCATAATTTTTTTATTGACTTACCAATTAAACAATCTTACACATAAAGGGGTTATGATTGATTGCATAAATAAATGTGATGAATATATTTACGAATTGATGTGAAGATTAATAAATTCTTTTATTTTGACATTGCAATATAAAAATGAATGGTTAGTTATATATAGTGATTCATCAATGAATTAACATGGTTGTGTCCAAATGATAAATGATAAAGTTATAGGATTAGCATTAAGAAAATTAAAGACTAATAAACAAATCTATCAAACCCATGATCATGTGTTGGAAACTGTAATTTTTTTATAAATAGTGATACATTATCTATATGGTTAAAAATGTGATATATACATAGATCATAAAATCATAAAATACATATTCTCATAGAAAGATCTCAACATGTGGCAACGTTTATGGCTCAATATACTCAAATATTAATATTTCCCTATACACTACCATACAAGGAAGGAAACTAAGGTAGATGATGCTTTGAGTTGTAAATATCATTGAGTCCTAACCCAATTGAGGTTCAAGGGTGATCCTATGTTCATGGGTCTGGTATATATTTATATAGAGATTTTTATTAAAGTATTGAAATAATTCCTTTTAAAATAACTGTGAAACCATATTAATCATGAAGGATATAATGTTGTCAATATGATGATGAGAACTTTCAGAAGAAATTTAATGTTTTGAATGATGTGAATTTTAAATACACCATTTGAGAAGATGGTTTTCTGAAATTTGGAAGTAGATTAGGTGTTATAGAAATATGTAAGATAAAAAGGGATTTTTTATATGACCCTCATAGCTCAAATTTTGCTATACACCTTGGTAGGATAAATATGTAAAGAGATTTGAGGGAACATTTTTTGAGGTATAAGATGACACAATAAATTGTAGATTATGTGCCCAAATGTTTGATTTTCCAATGAGTGATAGATTTTAGACATCATCCTATAGGATTCATACAACCTATTCCTATTCCAATATGGATATGGGATGATAATAATATGTAATTTTTCACTGGAATACAAAAAGATCCTATAAATAATGATCCCATATTGGTTATAATTAATTGCTTGAGAAAATTTGAACATTTCCTCTCAATAAGAGAAAATGTTACTCTGGATCCCCTCGTAAGGCTCCACAATAATTAATTTTTAAGAGTTTATGGTTCACATATTTCGACCAAGTCTAATCGTGATCCCTGTTTAACATCAAAATTATAGATGTGTCTTCCAATGTCACATTATATTGATCTTTATTTGAGAATTTCCAACCATCCTCAAACTACAAGAAAATATTATAAGACTATTCAAAAAATGTAATACATGTTGAGGTCAAGCTCAATTGACTTTCAAGATATATGGGATTAGTATTTAACATTTCCATAGTTTACCTATAATAATAGTTTCCATTTAAGTATTTAAATTTCCCAATATGAAGCATTATATAGAAAGATCTGTCATACTCTAACTGGTTAGTAAGAAATTGGTGTATGGAAAATTTTAGGCCCAAATATTTTTTTTTCAGAGACAACATAAATGGTAATTTCTATTCAGTATAATATTGATATGTATCAAAGTAGGAAAAAGGATTATGTTAACAACCAGAGGAAGGATTTGGAATTACAATTTGGAGGTCATGTTTTTTTGAGAGTATCTCCATTAAACTATGTTATAAGGTTCAGTAAGAATGGGAAACTGAGCACCAAGTACAACAGTCCCTTTGAAATACATAAAAGGACATGAGTTTTGGCCTATTGGTTGGATAGTCCACCATGTTTCCCAAAATTAGATGATGTTATCTATTTATCATTGTTAAGGAAATACATTCAAGACCCAATTCATGGGCTAAAAACTGATGAAATTGAATTAGAACCTGATATTTCATACTTTGAATCTCCCATCAATAATTTTTATACTATTGAGGATGTAATGATTAATTATAAGACTCATCTTGTAAAGGAACTTTTAAAAAAAATAAAAAATAGAAAAAGCATCATGGAAACTATAGGACGTTATGAAGAAAAACTACCCTAATCAGTTTAGATGGTAATATCCTTTATATTTCAAGGGTGAAAATTTTCAATGTCTAAGGAATATAGTACCCCAAAAATTTATGATATATTTCCTTTAGAATAAATTTATTTTCGTTGATATCAAGAGAAGAACACAAAACCGAGTTTACACGAACTGTGATATCTTATTAAAATATTTGTTTTTAAACATGAAAATTATAACATAGTGGTTCAGTTGAAAAGAATAAATATTATTAACTAAATTATAAAAATATATGGATTTCAAATGTTTATTTTTTATAAATTCATTATAAATAATAATTGAATCCATTTGAATTAAAAAGAAATGATTCCTGAAAGAGATTATTGTTTCTAAAAAGGGTATTCATCTTGTTTTGGGAACCTCTGTGAGAATTGATTTTGGAAAATTTTAAAAAAATTATTTTATAAAATTATCATCATCTTTTAAATCATAATTTTGAAATTACATTTGGGTTAATTTTTTGGTATTTTCCAAAAGGTTAAATTTTAGAATAAATAGCGATAAATACTGATTTTTATTGAAAAAAATATTTCTGTTTAATTTTTTTACAATGATATTTCATTTAAATTATTTTTAAAGTAAAATTAGTTCAATTATATTATTTTTATTACAATTTATGTCATTGTAATAGATATAAAATTAAATTTTAATTTTAACACCTTCCATAGATATATGAAAATTTCCTCTTTTGAAACCTAGTTTTTTTATCTTGTATTCGGGATTAGAAATAAATTAAAGTTTTCTACTTATATGACTAGAATTTAAGTACATGTATTTCATATTCATAGGTGAAAAAAATTATATTATCTAATAATGTGATCTGCACCTGGTCCAGTGCCCCTCGTAGATGCAATGAATGCCGGTTCTTCCACTTTCGAAGGTCGTTTGATTTATACATGAATCGTGATCTGTCAACCACTGAGGCATGGGTTAGTCTTCCACAGCTCCCTCTTCCGTTTCAAAATCCTGCAATTATTCACATGATTTGTAAAATGGTGGGGTGCTATCTCTGTTCTGATGTCCGAACGTCCACTGTAAGTCATCTGGTGAATCCTCGTCTCTGTGTTGAGGTGGATGTTGCAAGGCTTGTAGTCAATTCGGTATTGATCACCGTTAGTGAGGAGTTTGATGGAGGCAGCCCGTGATTTTTGGGTATTGGGTAGGATACTGTAACACCTAATGTCATCTGGGGCAGATGGCATCGAACTGTCTCTCTGAGATGCTGAACAGAAGGTCCTATAACCGAAAGGAGAGGGTGGACGATTCCTCCAGGTCGAGATTGGTGCCTGATGGGGGTGTGGCTTCTGGAACTGTGGAGGAGAATCGGTCTACAGTGCCTTTGAGGAGCTGTGAAGAGGCCCCTTCGAATCCAGATGTGTCTATTGTGTTCAGCATGCTTCGACATGACCTGCAGTTGGGTGATGGGGTGTTGCATGCTAATACAAAGGAGGCGTCTAGTTCTGGTGAAGGGGGAGGTACTTTAGGTGCAAACACTATTGTGAGGGAGTTTCAGCATGAGGTGTGTGTGTCTGTACCTACTGAAAAGGCTGGAAATTGGTGTAAGGAAGCAGTGATTGTGGTAAATGGAATACTGGAAGATTTTGGCAGATGGAGTGATATATGGAGGTTTCAGATGTTAGTAATGGGGTACAAGGAAGGGCTGTGATGGATGGGGAGGTGGGCTTCACAGTTTCTACTTCCAATAGGTTCCAGGAGTTGGAAAAGGAGATGGTAGAGGAGGGAAATTCCATGATTGAGATGCAGCATGAGTCTCCATTACAGGAGGGTGGCAATGGGTCAAAAGATGTGTTGCAGGGGACTTTAGTTCATCCGGAGTCCCCGGAACAGCCACGAGGCCTTGTTGTGATTGACACCAACGGTCAATTCCAGCAGCGTCGTGGAGGGAATGATAGTTTTCAGCAGGTACTTATCCATGGAAAGTGGGGTATTTCTATGAGATTGATCATGAAAACTATGGTGGTATGATCAAGCCTTCTTTTAGTGATGTAGTCCAAGGCAGGAAGGTGAAGGCGAGTGGTGCTCAAGAAGTCTTGACTGCTCCTCCATGACGCAAGTCAAAGAAAGATTACTCCTATCAGCCAAAGCCGTTAGTCACTAGGTCCTCTGGTGGCAATGAGGATCTCTTATCGTTAGAGTGGATGAATCTGCGAAGGAAATATGCTACGGTTTTGAAGCATTCTGAAATCTTGGAATGGGAAACAGCCACAGTAGAGGAGGATTGTAGAGATGGGTATGGTTTTTGTGACATGTAAGTTCCTTTCTTTTTGGATTTTGATGCTTGTCTACTGTCCTTTTCATTTACTTTAATAAATGTTCAGGGGGTTATCCCCTAGATGAGCTTTTCTAGTTTATGTTAAAAACTAATTTACAAGTGTTTAAACAAATAAGGTAAGGGTTAAAATGGCCTACTGACATTCAAAAAACAAAATTTTTGGCCATATTTAGACACTATAATAATTAAGGGTCATCAATGACTCAATTATGAGGTTTGGTAAATGATAAAAATGTGTTTCTAATTGAATAATTTCGAAAATTACAATTGTTCCTGTCACCGTAACATATAAAAGGCCGTCTATCTCCTCCACTCATCACACTTAGAAAGACATTTGGATCAAAAAATACCTACCCATATATATTCCCTAAATCTATCCTCTCATTATAGAAATATTATTGGGTATAAATTTATCCTAGGAGGGATTTTTGTGAGAACAAAAACAAGTTTCTCATAGAAGAGGCAACGTTAAGTGTTTTCAAATTATATATTCTTCCACCATATTCAATTTATATTAAACAACGATAGTATTATTAACCCAGTATCTAACATATACATATATGTTATTATTTTATTTTATTAACCTATATTCACATTTATTTCCATCAAATGGGAAATGAAAATGTTGCTTGTGTGTACCATGGACTACCGCTTCACGAACAGATGTGAAAATTTTTTCATCATAACCCATCACAATTTCATTTTATTATGGATTTAATGTATATATATAATATTTATGATATAAATATACATATTTAATTATAATATGAAATATACATTCTTAATATCCCTTTCTTTTAATATACGATAATGTCGCTCGTGTGTACGGTAGACTACCACCTCACGAAGTGATGTGACTCGTTTTTCAACAACACATTATATTGAAAGTAATAAAAGATGAATTTAATGAATATATAATACATATATAACATTATCTATAATCTATAAATTTACCATATCATACACTTCCTTACCATTTCACCCATTAATAAATGATATCGTCGCTCGAGCATACATATGACCTACCGTCTACAAGAAGCGATGCGTTTCATTTTATATGTAAACTTTTTAGTAGTAGTTCTAAAGATTTATCTAATGATATAAAATGGTATTTTAAAAATTAACATAATTATTCTAATTATGGAACTATATACTATTCTAAATAATGGGAACAATCACGTCAAAACATACATGGGAAAACAAGGTTGTTATAACTATAAATAAGTGTAATATTGAAATATTATTAAAAATGAGAAATAATATGTTAAAAGATGATCATATATTATATTATAATTATTATTAAGTTTTTTAAATGTGTTATTAAAAAGTTTTAAACCACTATATTTTTGGTTAATGTGAGCTCAAATAAATGGAAGCAAGAGGTAAGGGACTTCATCTCAACTTCCCTTTATTGATTCATATTATAATGTTATGCACCTAATTTTATTTATTAGGTGTATATAGTACCCCTTTGAAATAAAATTTCATGATTAAATAATAATTATTCGTATTTCAAGTTCCAATTTGTGTTATGTTTTCTATGGGGTTTTGACATGAAAATTAACGAGTTGTAAATGTTATTGTGGAATCTCATGTTCTTTTGTGATTTCTAAATTTCTCTGAAGAAAATAACATTAATTTGAAACATTTACATTATAAATTAAACATCTCATTAATACCAATACTCTTATATGATAAATAAGATCATTCCCTAAATAGTATATTATTTTTACATACAAATATTTCTTTGAAAGTTATTTGATGAACTGTGGAATTATTATTATTATGTATTCATTATTCAATAAAGATATTTGTTAATAAGGCATAATTTTCCATGAATTAAATCAATCAGTCAATATATGAGGATTAATTTTAATATGTAGATAAATTTGGGAAATTGTTATATATATCCCTATATTCATTGATATTTTGATGAGATGAATTAGTTGGAAAAATTAAATGGGTTTTACCCATATTTTTAATCTATCTTGTAAATGGTTTTGAAAGTAGATGTATCAAGATACTGATTTCATTTTTTATAATATTAATAATTTCCATCTTTTATAGTTCTATTATTAATATTATCCTTGAGATTTTTTATATGTTATTTACTATAGATTTTTTTTTATTTTGAGTTTGTTAATTAAATGGAATGTGTGCCCAGACATTTACCTTAACATATTGATTATTCCATATTGATTCATGATAGATTCCAATATTTCAACACTTAATGAGAATTTTATTGCACCATTATTTTTTTCCCATACCCAGGTTACGAAGATAATTCCTTTGAATGTGTTTCAACAATGCTGATAACTTTCAAACATTATGTTTTATCTTGTATTCCAAATTAAAAATGGGCATCATGTATATATCTAGTTTATAAATTATACTAATATAATTGGTCCATTATGCTTATATTCATTATATCTATAATTTTTTTAAAATATAGACATTATCTATATTTTACATTGCTCTATTTCATTACAGGTCATCCCCATGTGGGATTTATAAAGCCTGAAGGGAAAGAAAACTGGTGCTGTTTTGGGGATGGTTGAAAATTTATTTTTATGTTTTTTATATTTTTATTTAATTTAATTTATTTATTTTATTTTATTATAGGTATTTCGATCTTCATTTTTGATATTTTTAATTCTTTATGAACACCCACTACATTTTTGTAAAAGGAAAAGAAATTCTTGAGTTTGATCATGAACCAGAATTTAGCCAAAGAAGGAAATGTTTTGTGTCCACTAATAAAAACAATAAACATTTGGATATTAGAAGAGTTCAAACAATTTTTATAGCATTATTATTAGTGGTGGAATATCGTAGGTCTTTGAATATTAGCCCTCATTCATAAATACTTCTGTCGCGGTTAGTTGGTACACATTTCCATATTGAAATATGGATCATTGAAATTATTTCAAGCACACTTCACATTTATCAAATCCCCCCATAAATTTACAAACATACAACATGGGAGATTCCTCAAGATATATGACTCTTCACAATTCTATAATGCTTCAAGGAATGTGGTAAGGCTTCTATTGTTTCGGTTTTCATTATGATATTGATATCAAGAATGGATCTAGAGTTTTTTGTCATATTCCATTACAATATAGGATGAGATGGAAGGGCATGTACTTAAATTTTTCTTCCCACCATTAAAATCAACTAACATACAGGTAAATATTTTAAATTTAAATAAATTTGAGGGTGATTCATGATATATAATATGTGATAATTTGGAATATATAAATAGAAAATTCCAACATCATGGAATAAGGACCTACATATTTATAAAAAATATTATATAAAGGTATTCTGCAGTATAATATGTAAATTTTAGACACTGGAGATGGAGGATCATTAATGAATAATTCCCCAGAGAGAGATACAAACTACTATATTAAATGGAAAGAAACAATTTTTAATGCTGAACCAATGGAATGAAGAAAACTGTAATCTACATGATAATCAATAATGATTGGATGACAGTGAAGATGGAATCCATAAGAAAAAAATATTGATACAATGATAGTCCAGTCACAACTCTCATGTATGTGTTCAGAAAAATTTAATTACACTGTCTATAACTATCAAACAAATTTTATGGGTTGATTATCATGGAAGCAACAAAGTTAAGGATATAAATAGAGAGTTTCATGTTTTGAAGTATAGCAAGGTCCATTATTTCTGAGCAAAGTCAGCAAGCTAGAGGGGAATTTGGACACATTCATGACTTCAACAAGAGTTTCCATCAATGAAATGATAACATATTACAAAGAATATAGTACGTCAACAACGCATCATAATGATGAATCAATAGATTACAATGCCTTATTCTAGAAACTAAAATTCCATGTAGGGAAAAATTTAGATCCAAATTGATAAAGTCCAAGAGGAGTAATGTTAGGATGACTAATAGTAAACCAAAGAGAATATTTCAAATTTATCACATTATGAAGTGGAAAAGTCATCGACGACCATCCTAAATCAAGTAAGATACAAAAAGAAAAAAAAGTTGAAAGGGAAGTTTAAGATTTTTAAAGGAGAAAATAATAATATATTTATAAAAATTCCTTGATAATAAAAGAAACTTATAATGATGATAATGAATAATAACCACCACAATATAATATTGGACAACATTTACCAATGAAACTATCACTATAGAAAATTGATTCACATAATGGTATGTTTCATGAGAATTTTAAAATATTAAATATTAATACTCTCTTTGTAGAGGTTCTTGAAAACATTATGAAATGTGAAAAATTTATGATAGAGCTGTTGATTAATAATAAGCTGTATGAAATTGGCACCATACCACTCACACAGGAGTTCTCATCGGTGGTATAAGGACCCGACCTTATTACATACCTAATATTGAATTTAGTCAATAAAAAACTTACTTTTATATTGAGGATGTTTTTATATTTAGATCTTTAGGGAATTATTAAAATACATTCATTACATTACACATTGTTACAGAGTAGATACCATAAAACAGTTTCCATTATTTTTTTCAAAATATACAACATTAAAACTTAAACATGACTCCTGGAAAATTTTTCAAAATTTAACATGGCATCCTTCTTTGTCTTAATAATCCATTAACCTGTGAAAATAATTTAAAAACTTGGGATGATCACAAAATCTTAGTAAGGTATGAAAAAGAAGGAAAGATCACATTAGACAATGAAAACTTGTAACGTATAAAATCATTTTCAAAAGACTTACTTATCACCTGTATATATATATACAAATACATACCATGTGAAACATGATATTTACACAAATATATAAGAACATAAGTAGAACCATAAAGATATCTTGGGGAATTACTTACATAATCTTGTAACCGTTCTTTGCTACCTTAAAATTTGTAACCCTCACGGCTACCTTACTTTGTGTAACCATCACAGTTACAGTTGGTATAACCATAAAACCAACCTCCAACTTACTCACACCCAATTAATTGGAGGGAAATATAGGTCCCAACCTTCATCATATATAATTCCCAAGAACCAAAACATAATCATACAACATGAATAATTCCATAAAAACAATACTTTGGAATTTTGTAAAACCGAATTCAAAAAGAGGATATTTATTGAAAAGCCTTTTATTAATATCATAAAATTGAAGAGAGACTTAATAGAGTGGATGGAGTATGTAAATATACTGTTAGTAAACATAATAAAACATAATATATATATAACCCACCACAAAAATAATTTAAATAGCACATAAATAATGAAGTAGAAGGTTAACCTGAAGAATGGAAACCAGGTTAAGAATTCCATTACCTTAGGCTTTTCTTACTTAAAAATTATTTAAACCTCATGTATAATGGTTAAAGGAGTGTTATTAGTATTTCAAAGAACATTTTCATGTTTATAGCATCTTATATGATCATTTCCTAACATCATTTCACCCTTTTATTATTAGTATTTTGCTCCATGCACTATTTTTGGGTGTGTTCTTTACATGTTTTCCAAGATTGGTTCATGAAGGATGTTCTTGACGATTGGAAGTGAAAGTCCAGAATTGGAATGGAGTTGTATTTACATATTTCCAGTACCATAACTTATACCATTTATCACTTTGATTCTTTATATGAGGATGATTTATATGTTAAAACAATAATGATGTTCATTTAGATCATTTAAGTGGTTCTTTGATAATAACAACCTCATTTTGTATTATAAAATATAACCATGAGTAGAAAAGAATTACATATCAAAAGGTGTTTCATAAAACATATATTATAACATGGTTCAACCATATATAAGGTTTCATGACCGGACTTGAAAGAATTAATGGAAATTGAAATTACATCGTCCACGATGTCGTTAATTCGACACATCACGGACAATGTTATTATTCCATAAATAAGTGGGAGAGAAGAAGAATATTGATGATGAATTTCCCATAAACATGGGAACATCAAGAATATAAATGATTCTGGAGATTTAATGACTCTTGGATAAGAGGGGGTGAGGAAAGAAGAAAATGGAATCATGAAATAAAAGAAAAACTTGAGAAATTTCTCATGAAAATTCGACAGTCTAACAGCGTCTCTTAAAATTTCATAAAAACAAGATTGATGAGAGGAATGTAATATCTCATCATTAATAAATAATATGTACATTAAGGGTGAATATTTAATGAAATATCCCCACACAATCCAAATAGAATAACATAAAATGAAAGAAAATAAATAAAGTAAAAGAAGTTGTTTACCTCTTGATCTCTTCTCCTTGAGATCCTTCTTAAGGGATTTGATTTTGGTCATTTGGTGAGACTAGAAGCTCTAGGACGTGGGGAAGATCCTTGGGAGGAGTATTGGGAAGAACTTAGGTACGGATCGAGGCTTGATATGTGTGTAAGAAGAGGGGAGTGAGGGTGGTATTTATAGTGGAGGAGAGGGGGTGTTTTTCATTATTTTAATCCTTATTTATAATATTTTGCTCAAGACTATGAATAATCTCTATCCAAGTGTCCCCAAATAGTAATAATATAATGTTAGTTCGTAACAAGTGGCCTTAAATCACTTATAATGTCATAAATAGTGTATTTTACTGATAATTTTATTATACGGTATTTTATCGTATTTCACTATTCATTGAAAAATCTTGAATATCAGAAAATTCCCAAAAAATTAACCTTACCAATTACCGACGTATGGAATTCAAAAATGAAATCCATTTTTTTAAAATAATTTTTTAAATATTTTTAATATAATTTTTAAATAAAATCATACTTAATTCATGAATTAAATATTTAAAAACCATAACTACTTCTATATCACATTGAAAGATTAATCAAGATGTCATTAACTTAAATCAATAAGAAAATAAAATAATAATACAATTTACGATTAATTAGGGTCATATTACTGGTCATATTACTATTCATAAGTGTATGTTACTATTCACCAAAAAAAAAAGTTGGTTCCTGTTGGATCGAATATGTGGATGTATATGTATATTAGATGGAACAATACAAGAGGGGGTGAATTGTAGGTTTAAAAAGTTTGTGTTTAAACACTTAAGAGATTAGTTTAAAAGATCTTAAACTAATACAATTCAAACAACCACAATTGTATTGAATAAAAAGGTATGATGTAATGTAATACTATTAGAAAAGTAAAGTAATTGTATTCAAGATGAATACAATAATCAGAGAAAAACAAGTGTGAGAGATTCTACCATAAAGTGCATAGAATCTATTAATACAATATGTAATAGAATAATCTTAATTGATACAATTACAATTGAAAGAGTAAAAAAGAAAGGAAACAATACAAATTCTTTTCTAATACAAACAGTAGCAGAAAAGTAAAAGTATTACAATTTTTTTTAACCCAAAGAGAAGGGTTATCCTTTCACCTAGGATAAGAGGTATGTCTTATCACCACCTTGGTAAGCCCTCGATACAATGATCGGTTCGTCTCTATGCCTATCCCCGACAGCCCTCGATACGATGATCGGTTCGTCTGTCTGCCTATCCCTGTTAGGCCTCGATACAATGATCGGAACATCTGTCTGCCTATCCCCGGCCGCCCTCGATTTTGTAGGTAATCGGCACCTCTATCTTTCAATCACTTGAAAGCCCGTGATACGAAGATCGGTCGCACAAAGCACAAAGCATGAGAGAAGTCACATCGTCTCTCTCTAGAACTTGATAGAAGCAAATTATCACCCTTTTTCTTTGGCTTCAAATGACCTCCAATTTATAGGCCTCAGGTTCCAATGGTCACATTTCCTCCAACGGTCATATTTCTCTAAAAAACTTAGAGGGACTTGGACACCTCGCATTATAACGGTCATATTGAAACATAAAGAACGACATTGTTTTTATTAGTTTGTAACTAACTCAACGACATCGTATTGGTTAAAACAAAAGATATATGAAGATGATAAACAGGAGTACGATTAATATGAAACAGGTGTTTTTGACTAAGTACCAAATCAAGCAAGTAATGAAAGTATGAGTATTATAAGTATTACTAAAAGTATGGAATTGATATGATACAAAGAAAGATACACAAAAGTGAGTACAATTGACAGAGTCAGTACGATATGATTGACAGAGTCAGTGTGGAAATTGTAGTCCGTACGATCAGTATGGTCAGTACGATCAATATGGTCAGTACGATCAGCATGGTCACTATGATCAGCATAGTCAGTATGATCAGCATGATCAGTACGATCAGCATAATCAGTACGATCAACATGGTCAGTAAGATCAGCATGATCAGTACGATCACCATGGTCAGTACGATCAGCATGGTCAGTATGATCAGCATGGTCAATACGATTAGCATGGTTAGTACAATCAGCATGATCAGTACGTTCAGTATGGTAAAAGACATTTGTGATTTCCAAAACAATGTATAGAAGTCAAAGGAGAACTTTTGACTCAACAATCTTCCCCTTTTTGGAAATCACAAAACACAGAGTAAATAAAAAAAGAAAAACGTATCTCCCCCTAAGTTATTGGAAACTCTTATGAATATGAATTTGAATAGAACTAACTCCCCCTTAGGTATATACTTTCATAAGGATTGTTTTCACGGATTTTCCTTGGTGTCTAAATATTTGATTAAAACATTCTCCCTTTGTAAAACATTCTCCCCATTTATAAAACATTCTCCCCCTTTTTGATTTACAAAAAGAATGGGGTAACCTTGAGTTTCCTGAAAGAGTTAAAGAGAAGAATTTCAAGACAAAAGAAATAGTAACATAAATTTCATTACAAAACAAAGACAAGTTTCATAAGAAACGAAAAAAAATACAACCGTCATTTGTTTTCTCTTCCCTTTTCCTTGTTTATCAACCCCTGAAGAACAAATTTCATCTTTTTAATTTCATTATTTTCTTCAGAAATTGAATCACCCTGAGATCTGAGAAGCTCTTGTAGGTCGGCAAAAAGATGATCTTGATTCTTGATAGTCTCTTCCTGGACTCTGATTACATCCTCAAGAGTATCAATTCTGTCTTGAAAACTCTTATTATCTTTGGATAGCACAGAATTTTGTTTCTTCAAAAAAACTATTTCATATTTGAAAGATGAAACCTTCGAAAATTCAGACTGAAAGGCATTCATTCTTTCTTGAAACTCTTTCACTGAATGGATATCGGCTCCATGAGTTACCTGATTCAGTCTTTCAATAGTTTCTTTGTCAAGATTATTGAAAGAAATAGAAAGATCGTTGGACAGCCTCCTTATGTCTTCAATTGCTATCTCATGGTCATTCACTGAGATTTCTATTTTATATGACCACTTGGTCATCCTGTTGCAAGCCTTCGTATGAGCAGACGATGTTTCAGATAGAACTTTCAAATCATCTTCAACTGACAAAACTTTCTTTCTCAATTCTCTTACAGAACCAAATTTCTCTTTATGATTGTCAGTACTGAAATAAATTTTTCCCTCTAGCTTGGGAAAGTAAGGGATAGTCTTTTCAACCCTCCTTAAAACATGAACAATGTAATCACACCTCTTGAGAGAGATTTTTTGTTTTGAATCATTATCTTCATCGTACTAATGTAGTTCATTCGACCGACTTGAGTCTACAACTGACTATTTTCCTTTTGCTTTTCCTTTCTCCAATCTTTCTTCCTCCACTTTATCACTGATGAAAATAACTTTTTCTGTATGAGAAGATTGAGCACCTTGCTTTGCTTTAGAAGGTGTTTTATCTGGAGTATCAAAAGATTCAACCGGTGCTAGATCACCATGAGGAACTTGTTGAATAACTTCACTCTATTTTTGGTAAGATTCTTCTCTACTCTTTTTCAATCTTTGAAGGAATTCTAAAAGAAAATATCCTTCCTCTTCTTCAACTTCCTCCATCTCTTCCAACATCGGTTTTCCTTTCTCTTTCTCTGGAAGACTCTGTAAGATAGGTTCTTGATGTATTTCTTCCGTTAGTTGAGAACAACCATCCTTAACCATTTTCAGTACTTTAAGATATCAAAGTCTTCATCTTTTCTTTTCAAAATATTCTTCTTTATCTTTTCATCTTTAAGAGTTTTATCTACCCTTATTCATTCTACAAAAGCTTCAGCTGGGTTAAGACCAAACTTTGGATCACCTTTATTTCTCTGTTCTCATTCTTTTCTCCACTTGGCCACAACCTCCTTACTGTACTTTGGTTTCTTCTTTGGATTTGAACTAGTTTGCGGATTTGACTTTTGAGGAGCACCAATAGAAGGATTTTCTTTGACTGGCATAGGTGCTGATTGATTCTGAGTCGATTCAGCTTCTAAATCATTTGCAAAAGGTTTTGAATTCGGATCAAAACAATCATTAAACTTCTTCAATGTACTCTTACTAATCCAGGATGGCTTCAGATCTATCATATTTCCTTTCAAAGGAATGTTACAAAACTTCATACTCTAGAGAATAAACATTATAAGGATAGCTGGATACATTATCAAATGAGATTTGATTTATCCTGACTTAACATTCTTAATCATTGAAAAAATGTATCCCATGAATTTTACTTTTCTCATGTTGACAATATAGTCTAACATGAAGATATCAGAAACCTTCAAAGTCTCTCTATCCCCTTTCCTTGGGATAAGAAAACCTTGCATCCATAGCGACACAAATCTGTTATCTGGTGAAAGATGAACCACTCTCCTCTTCTCGTCATTTATTATCAACAAAGACTTTTAATCATTTTCTTTGTTAAACGTACCAACTTCCTCTGGTAGTTTATGAGATGGACAGAAAGAATCACATTCTATTGGAACATTCAGAAAATGAGCTGCTTGATTCACAGACATAGAAATCTTTCTATCATACATAGCAAAGTTGATAGTCATGTTCTTATCAAATGATACAGTTTTTTAAAAATGACTGACTTCCTCAATAATAACCCGATATTGGGATACAAGTTTTTCAACACACATATGCTTCCAGCCTTGAAACAAAATTATTCTTTTGATTGTAGAATTGTACGAATCAAAAAAGTACTGAGAAACTATCATTTCTCTGAAAAAATATTTCTCTGAAAAGATATTTGAAGACATTTCTGCAGGATTATTGGCAGAGGACTGAGACATATAGTTGAAGTTGCTGAAAGATTGTACGATGACTTAAATTGGAAGGGTAGAGCTTCGCCACAAATCCTGAAAAAACCAGTGTGGGTTTGGGAAGGGGGGTCTATTTATAGGCAGCAAGAGGGTGACCGTTGATCTTCTATGGTTGATATTAGAAGAAATAAGATCAACGGATAGAATTAAAATGAAAAAAAATTTAAATGAGGAAAATATGTACCTGCCGGAGATCGTAAGGTAATTGTTGGTTTAGATAGTATTAAAAGTGAAAGAAAATAAAAATGTATGATGAAAAAAAATACTATCAATCGTCATACCGATGGAAAAGAGAGTCGTTACCATGAACTGACAAGCCGATGGAAAACAAACATGTTACCATGAACGGTCGTGCCGATTGAAAATAAATTCATTACCATAAATGGATGTGCCGATGGAAAATAAATTCATTACTATGATCAGACGAGCAGATGAAAAAGAAATTAATTACAATGATCAAATGAGCCGATGGAAAAGAAATTCATTACCATGAATGGATGAGCCGATGGAAAGGAAATTCATTACCATAAACGGATGAGCCAATGGAAAAGAAATTCATTACCATGAACAGACGATCTGATGGAAAAGAAATTCATTACCATGAATGGACGAGCCGATGGAAAAGAAATTCATTACCATAAACGGATGAGACGATGGAAAAGAAATTCATTACCATGAACAGATGAGCCGATGGAAAAGAAATTCATTACCATGAACGGATGATACGATAAGAAGATAGGTAAATAATACAATAAAACTGTCAATACGATAAACAGATAGGTAGATAATACGATAAAACTGTCTATACGATAAAAAGATAGACAAAAACACATACCATGAGAATAAATAATTAAAGATCATAAGATAAGAAGAAAAAAACAATAAGAAATTTTCTCCCCCTTTCTAAGAGGAGTTGTTTAATGTAAGGAGAAATCTAAAACATGAATTATATATGAATGAATATATTAATGTAATCATTCCAAGCTTCTGTTTTATAAACTCAAATCTATTGGAAGGTAATGGTTTTGTAAAAATGTCAGCAAGTTGTTCTTGCGTTCCAACGAATTGTAAAATAATATCTCCTTTTTGTGTGTGATCTCTAAAAAAGTGATGTCTAACATCTATGTGTTTTGCACGAGAATGATGTGTTGGGTTCTTACTAAGAGCTATGGGACTATTATTATCACATAGAATTTGGGTTTTGGAAAAACTCACTCCAAAGTCAGTGAGTGTGTGTTGCGTCCACAACACTTGAGCACAACAACTTCCAGCTTCTACATATTCAGCTTCAGTAGTGGAAAGTGCTATCGAGTTTTGTTTCTTGAAGGACCAAGAAATCAGATAATCTCTTAAGAAATGACATGTTCCAGATGTACTTTTTATATCCATTATACAACCACCAAAGTCAGCATCTGAAAACCTTTTAAAACAAAATCATTTCCAGAAGAGTAAAAATGTCCTAAATCCATAGTGCCTTTTAAATACCAAATGATTCTCTTTATGGATTTTAAATGAGATTATTTTGGATTAGATTGGTATCTTGAACATAATCATACAAAAAACATTAATTCTGGGCGAATAGCTGTCAAGTATAGAAAACTTCCTATCATACCTCTAAAAATTGTTTGATCTACTGGTTTCCCAGTTTCATCAACATCAAGTGTATTTGAGGTACCAATTGGAGTGTTAATGCTTTTAGTATTGTCATATCCATACCTTTTGAGCAAGTATTTAATATAATTATGTTGAGATATATATGTTCCTTCTGGTTTTTGAGAAATTTGAAATCCTAAAAAGAATGTTAACTCACCCATCATACTCATTTCAAACTCATATTTCATTAAACTAACAATAGAATCAGTTAAAGATTGCTGAGTTGATCCAAATATGATGTCATCAACAGAAATTTGAATAATCAAAACATTTTTATTTTCCATTTTTATAAAAAGGGTTCGATCTTCTGTACATTTTTCATAATTGTTTTGAAAAATAAATCACGGAAGTCCATCATACCATGCTCTAGGGGATTGTTTAAGACCATATAGGGATTTGGTAAGTTTAAAAATATGATTAGGATGTTTGAGTCTAGAAAACCAGGAGGTTGTTCGACAAAATCTTCTTCTTGAACAAAACCATTTAGAAAAGCACATTTATCATCCATTTGAAATAGTTTAAAGTTAAAGTATGCTGCAAAGGCTAATAGAATTCAAAAAGATTCAAGTCTTTCTACCGGAGCATATGTTTCTTCATAGTATATTTCCTCTTGTTGATTATAGCCCTTAGCAACAAGTCTTGCTTTATTTCATACAATTATTCCATTTTCATCACATTCGTTTCTGAAAACCCATTTTACTCCAATTACAGTTGTTTCTTTGGGTCTTTCAACTAAAGTCCAGACTTGATTTCTCGCAAATTCATTTATTTCATCTTGCATTGCTTTGATCCAATATTCATCACCTAAGGCCTCACTTGGACTTTTAGGTTCAAATTGGGAAAGAAAAGAAAGATGTTCTATTTCATTTCTTAAGGAATTTCTGGTCCTTACAGGTTGGTTTACATCACCAATGATATTATCACTGGGATGATTCCTAAGAAACAATTGATTTGGGTTTTGTAAAACCTTTTCATCAATATATGATAGGAATTCTTCTATGGTAAATGTTTCAGAAGTATCTTCTTGATAATTTTCCTTATCAGAAGGATCTTCTAACAAAGGTTGATAATCAGTTTTTGAAAACACATCTGAGGATGTAGGTTGGGATGGTTAAAAAACAAATGGATCAGTTTCATCAAATTTTACATGTACTGTTTCCTCAATAGTACAATGATTTTTATTGAAAACTCTATAAGCCTTAGAAGTTGTGGAGTATCCTAGAAAGATTCCTTCATTGGATTTTGGTGCGAATTTGTGTAGATTATCTTTTGTATTCATAATGAATACTTTTCACCCAAAAACTTTGAAGTATGAAACTTTAGGTTTTCAGCCAGTACATAATTCATAAGGTGTTTTATTAAGAAACGGTCTAGTTAAAACATGACTTAGAGTATAAAAAGTAGTACTAACAGCTTCAGCCCAAAAGTGCTTAGCAATTGAGTATTCACTCAACATGGTTCTAGTCATTTCCTGAAGAATACAATTTCTTCATTCAACAACACCATTTTGCTGAGGATTTCTTGGAGTTGAGAAGTTTTGAGTAATAACTTTCTTACTAAAAAAAGTTTCAAATTCACAATTTTGAATTTAACCACCATGATCACTATGAATAGTTATCAATGTTAGATTTTTCTCATTATTAACATGGGATCTAAAAGTTTTGAAATAGGAAAAGGTTTCATATTTCTTTGTGAGAAAATAGACCCATGTAAATCTAGTAAAGTCATCAAACTAAAAAAATACATAGTATTTTCCTCCAATGCTTCCAGTTTCTGAAGGACCAAAACGATCCATATGCACTAGCTCTAATTCATTAGAAGTTGAAACATCATTAATTGATTTAAAGCTATTTTTATGTTGCTTGCCAAATTTACAAGGATCACAGACTTTTGAAGAATCATATCTAAGATCCAATAGTCCCTTTACAAGTCTTTTATTTGAGAGTTTACAAAGGTTTCTTAGGTTGCAGTGTCCAAGTAATCTATTCCATATCCATGATTGGTCTTCTATTGCACTTAAGCAGGGTAAAATTTGGCTCCTAAGGTCTTCCAAGTTAATATTGTATACATTTTCCTACCTATGAGCTGATAGAATGAACTTGTCCTTGGAATTGTGAACTAAACATTTATCATTTCTAAAATTCACAAGGTAACATTCATCACATAATTGACTTATGCTGGTGATATTATGTCTAAGACCTTTAACAAACAAAACATTTTAGATAAGAACTTCTCCAAGAAAAAGAATATAACATATACCGAAAATCGTTCCTTGAGCATTATCTCCGAAGGTGACCTTTCCTCCTTTTTTATGATATTTTCAAAGAAATCTTTGTTTCTGGTCATGTGTCGAGAACAACCACTATCCATGTACCAAATATTCTTGTTGGTACATCTATTATTTTCCTGAAAAAGAAACAATTAGTTTTTCAGAATCTGAACTTGTTTGGATCTAGAATGGTTAGATAACAGAATTTTAGGAATCCACATTTGTTTTAAAAAATGAGCTTGAAGAAATCCTAAAGACTGAGTTCTATTAAGAGAACACTCTCTTTTCCAGTGTCCACCACATTTACACTTAGAACAAAAAGGGGTTTTTTGTGGAACAAAATAGTTATTAATAAAAACAGGTTTGGAATGAGTATAACCAAGTCCAATATGATTTCTCAAAGGCCGGATTTGGGAATACATTTTGTCAAAATTCTCTTTTCCATAAGTAATGTTTGACAAACATTTTTTCAAAGAAAAGATTTCTGACTATAGTTTTAAAACTACATTTTTACCTTCCAAAACATTTCATTTTAAACTAGGGTTAGGTTCTAAAACATTTTTCTTAGAAATTACATTTTCAAGATCCTTAGAAAGTTTATCCTTATCAGATTTTACTTTCTTAAGGGTTTTTAAAATACTTTCAAAATCAGAAGTTTTTGTATCAAAATCATTAGAAAGATCTGATACTTCTTTAGTTAAAACTGAAATTCTAGAATTTTCTTTATTAATCTTTTTATAATGTTTAGAATTATCATTTTCAAGTAAATTAGAAAATCTAGATACTTCTTCAAAAGAAGGTAATGTATCATCTTCTGATGACGTAGAATCATCATTTGAAGATTCATAATATTTATTGTCATTATAATTTTCATTAAATGAAACATTTGTAATAGATTCAACGTTGTGTACCTTAGCCATAAGATAATGATCTTCAATTGGTAATCTGTCTATAAGTCAAATATTTCTCTATCCTGTAGACTCATATTCTGAATAATTATCTGAAGAATTCTTACCACATCCACTCCAAGTATCATTTTCCTTCAAGACTTTCTTTGTCTTGTAATAATTTTTCTTATTTCTTTCAGAATGTTTCTCCTTTCTGTCTTTTCTCTCCAGTAAAGGACAATCAAGCCTTATGTGTCCCACTTTCTTACATTCATAACAAGTTACCTCTGAATCTTTCATATCCTTCCTATCTTTCTTTTTGAATCTGTATTAGAAGTCTTTCTTTCCCACAATCTTTTTCATCCTTCGAGCAAGATTGGCTAACTCATTATCCGAGTGATCACTATCACTTAATTCTGATATAACAACTTTCTTGGTTTTAGATCTTGTTATCCTTTCAGGTGTTTTAGCTTTAGATGTTAAGGCTACACTTATATTCCCATTTTACTTCTTATTGAAATAAGCATCTCTCTTCATCCTTGTCTCATGCTGTAAAAGAGTTCCAAATAGTTCATCAAGAGTAATCTGGGAAGCTTTTCTATTTTCATCAATAGCTGTCCTTTTTTACTCCCATTCATTTGGAATTATATTAATAATCTTATCTACAAGAGCTTCATCATCAAGACCTTTTTCTCCCATAGATTGTAAACTATTGACAATTTTCCTAAATCATTGTTGCACTTTACACACTGGATCTCCATAAGTAAAAACAAATCCATGATACTCTACTCGAAGCATTGCTCTTCTTGTTTCTATAACCTTGGATGTACCAAAATGTGGGACTTCCAACTTCTTCCAAATACAGTTGGCTGCTTCACAAGAAGATATCTGACTGTATATAATCCTAGTTATAGAACATAGTAAAGTATTGTGTACCTTGTAATTCAGTTGATATTCTTGCTTCTCTTGGTTAGTAAAATTACTGACTTCTTTGTCAGGAATTTTGTAACCTCCAGTAAGCATAATAAAATTGCCTACACCGGTATTGATAACAAATGTTTTCATTCGATCTCTCTAATAATCATAATCATTCCCATCAAAGATAGGTGGTATAGAAGGATTTAGGTTGTCAATCGTCCCAGTATTCATTCATTTCATCTAATGAAACAAAAGATTTTCCACTCCACACGTTAGTGTAGGAAGTAATTGATAGTTTGAAAGAAATAGAGAAAGTAATACAAATCAGTGGAAACCTCCTCTGATACCAATTGTTGGATCGAATATGTAGATGTATATGTATATAAGATGGAAAAATACAAGAGGGAAGGTGAATTGTAGGTTTTAAAACTTTGTGTTTAAACACTTAAGAGATTATTTTAAAAGATCTTAAACTAATACAATTCAAACAACCACAATTGTATTGAATAAAAAGGTATGATGTAATGTAGTACTATTAGAAAATTAAATTAATTGTATTCAAGATGAATACATTATCATAGTAAAACAAGTGTGATAGATTCTACCATAAAGCGTATAGAATCTATTAATAAAATATGAATAGAATAATCATAATTGAAACAATTACAATTGAAAGAGTAAAGAAGAAAGGAAACAATAAAAATTCCTTTCTAATACAAATAGTAGTAGAAATGTAAAAGTATTACAATTATTTTTAACCCAAAGAGAAGGGTTAACTATTCACCTGGGATAAGAGGTTTATCTTACCACCACCTTGATAAGACCTCGATACGATGATCGATATGTATGTCTATGTATCCCCGGCATCCCTCGATACGATGATCGGTTCGTCTATCTGCCTCTCCCCGGTAGCCCTCGATTCAATGATCGGAACATCTGTCTGCCTATCCCCGACAGCCCTCAATTTTGTAGGTAATCGACACCTCTATCTTTCAATCACTTGAAAGCCCTTGATACAAAGATCGGTCACACAAAGCACAAAGCATGAGAGATGTCACAACTTCTCTCTCTATAACTTGATAGAAGCAAAGTATCACCCTTTTTCTTCAGCGTCAAATGACCTCCTATTTATAGGCCTTAGGTTCCAATGGTCACATTTCCTCCAACGGTCATATTTCTCCGAAAAAATCAGAGGTACTTGGACACCTGACATTATAATGGTCATATTGAAACATAAAGCATGACATCATTTTGATTAGTATGTAACTAACTCAACGACATCGTATTGGTTAAAACAAAAGATATATGAAGATGATAAACAAGAGTACAATTAATATGAAACATGTGTTTTTGACTAAGTACCAAATCAAGCAAGTAATGAAACTATGAGTATTATTAGTATTACTAAAATTAATGTATTGATATGATATAAAGAAAGATACAAAAAAGTGATTACAATTGATAGAGTCTGTACGATACGATTGACAGAGTTACTACAAAAATTATAGTTTGTACGATCAGTATGGTCAGTACGATTAGCATGGTCAGTACGATCAATATGGTCAGTAAGATCAGCAAGGTCAGTATGATCCGCATCATCAGTACAATCAGCATGATCAGTAAGATCAGTATGGTCAGTACGATCAGCATGATCAGTACAATCAGCATGGTCAGTATGATCAGCATGGTCAGTAGGATCATCATGATCAGTACGATCAACATGGTCACTACGATCAGCATGGTCAGTACGATCAGCATGGTCAGTACGATAAGCATGGTCAGTATGATTATCATGATCAGTACGATCAGCATGGTAAAATACATTTGTGATTTCAAAAACAAGGTATAGAAGTCAAAGGAGAACATTTGACTCAACAGTTCCAATAGACTCTAAATAACATACTGAACACAGTTATAGATGATAGTTTGTTGAAATTCAAATCCTAGAAGTGGAAAAATTATTTTTAAAATCTAGTTATAAATTTCTACTTAAAACAATGTTCCATGCATTTATATTTATTTTTAGAAAAACTTGGAGTGTTGCATTATCCCCACCTTCTGGAAATTATGTCCTCGCAATTTTATTAACTTATTAAACTAGTGAGGGTACCTTTCCCTCATATCATTTTCGGACTCCCATGTTGCTTCTTCAACCATGTAGTTTCTCCACAAAACCTTTACATGGTGGATTACCTTATTCCGCAATACCTATTCCCTTCGATCAAGAATCTGAACTGGTTTCCCTTCATAACAAAGGTTCTCTTCCAACCGAACTACTTCTGGGCTCAAGACATGTGATGAATCTGGCACATACTTTCTCAACATAGAAAAATGAAAAACATTATGTTCCTGAGGAAAAATTAGATTCAAATCTTCTCGGTATGAAACTGTTCCATATTTCTCCAAGATTTCAAAGGGATCGATGAACCGTGGACTTAACTTCACTTTCTTACCGAAACACATCACACTTTTCCATGGAGAGATTTTAAGGAAAACATGGTCACCTACCTCGAAAGAAAATTCTTTCCTTCTGTAATCTGCATAACTTTTATACCTTCTTTGAACTATCCTCATGTGTTGCTGGATAATCTTCACTTCCTCAGCCACTTCTTCTACTAATTCTGGCTCCATCAACTTTCTTTCACCGAATTTATCCCAAAACGCTGGAGTCCGACACCGCTTCCCATATAATGCCTCAAAAGGTTCCATCTGAATACTGGATTGAAAACTATTATTATAAGAAAACTCAACTAAAGAAAGAGGATGATCCAAACTTCCCTGATAGTCAATTCAACAAGCTCGAAGAATATCCTCCAATGATTGAATCATTCATTATGACTACTCATCTGATTGAGGATGAAAAGCTGTAATGAAATTTAAATTTGTGCCCGACGACTTCTGAAGTACCTTCCAAAAGTTAGAAGTGAACCTAGGATCTTGGTCAGATACGATGGAGACAGGAACTCCATGTAACCTGAAAATATCTTTGAAGTACAATCGAGAATGCTAATCCAAAGTCATTGTATCTCAAATAGAAAGAAAATGTGCAGATTTTGTCAGCGGATTATCAATAAACCAAATAACATTATTACCTCGAGAAGTCTTTGGTAGTCCCACCATGAAGTCAATGGATACAATCTCCCATTTCCAATCTGTAACTTGAAAAGGATGAAGCATCCCATTCGGTAAATTCCTCTCTACTTTAACCTGCTGACATGTCAAACATTTCATGGTAAAATCAGAAATATCTCTTTTCATTCCATCCCACCAATAATACTCCTGCAGGTCTCTGTACATCTTAGTACTTCCAGGATGAATAGAAAATGGATATCTATGGGCTTCACACAACAATTCTTTCTTTGATTGTGAATCACAAGGCACACCAAACCTTTTACCAAATCTTAAAACATATTCTTTATCAAGGTTAAATTCTAGCAACTTACCAACTTTAAACAATTCTACATTTTTCAGTAGCTCACGTTATTCATTCTGTGCTCTCTTAATTATGTCTGACAATGAATATTGAACTAAAACCTGTAACATAACAGACGTATTCCCTGCACCAAAAACGTCTAAGACAAAATTCATCAAATCATTAATCAAGTGATCATGTTCCAAATGTAACATGGTTAATGATGCATGATGTTTCCGACTCAAGTCATCCGCTACTTTGTTTGCTTTTCCAGGATGGTAATTGATTGTGCAGTCATAATCCTTTATCAGTTAAAGCCATATTCTTTGCCTCATGTTTAATTCCTTCTGAGTGAATATATACTTCAGACTTTTATGGTCAGTATATATTTTACATTTGGTTCCGTATAAATGATGCCTCCAAATTTTCAAAGAAAAAACCACAGCTTCCAATTCCAAATCATATGTGGTATAATTTGTCTCATGGGGTATAAGTTTCCTTGTAGCATTTTCAATTACCTAATCATTATGCATCAAAAAACAACCAAGTCCCTTCAAAGAAGCATAACTGTAGATGAAAAAATCACCATTCTGGGAAGGTAAGACCAAAACTGGAGCATTCACCAATCTCTTCTCTAGTTCCTGAAAACAAACATCACATTATTATGTCCAAACAAATTTAACCCATTTTCATGTTAACATAGTTTTCGGGCTACATAACCATGAAAAGTTATTAATAAACCGTCAGTAATAACCTTCTAAGCCCAGAAAACTACGAATTTCAGTAACATTTGGGGGGCTTGGCCATTCATTAAATACTTTTTTTTTGAAGGATCAACTGTTATTCCATCCTTATTTACAATGTGCCCAAGAAAAGAAATCTGTTGCAACCAAAAATCATACTTACTGGTTTTTCCATACAATTTGTTTTCTGTTTGAGTTTGTAAAACAAACCTTAGATGTTTTTCATTCTCCACTTTATTCTTAGAAAAAACCAGAATGTCATCAATAAATACAACCACAAACTTATCCAAGAACTCATGAAATAATATATTCATAATATTCAAAAATATAGCAGGTTCATTAGTTAATCCAAATGGCATAACAACAAATTCATAATTCCCATATCTAGTACAAAAGGCTGTTTTCAGGATTTCATCCTCCTTCACCTTCAGTTGATGGTATCCAGATCTCAAGTTAATCTTGGAAAAGTATTAAGCTCCCTGGAGCTGATCAAACAAGTCATCGATGTGAGGTAAAGGATACTTGTTTTTAATAGTGATGTTATTCAAATCTCTATAATCAATGCAAAGTCTCATGGAACCATATTTCTTTTTAACAAACAAAACAGGAGCTCCCCCTGGTGAAGTGCTAGGATGAATGAATCATTTATCTAGAAAATCCTGCAGCTGAATTTTCAATTCAAGAATTTCTTTTGCAGCCATATGATATGTAGGTTTTGAAATTGTCTTAGCATCAGGAACTAAGTCAATTATGAATTAGACTTCTCGATAAGGTATGACACCTGGTAACTAGTCAGTAAAAACATCAAGGTATTCATTTACCACTGACACATCATTAATTTGAATAGTTCTCTTGTTTTCAACAATATGAGCAGGATAAATTTCATTTCCATATTTCAATAATTTCTCAGCTTCCTGTTATGTTATCAATTGTATTTGTTAATTCATGTATACAAACAAAAACTATTTCTGAAAAACAACTTATTTGGCTCTATAGTCAATCTTAGCATGATAATAAGAAAGTCAGTCCATCCCCAGAATAATATCAAACTCGAATAAGGGTAAAACTACAAGGTTTGTAGGTATAGTCTTTCCATAGACAATAATAGAAAGATTCTTATAATTACTCTTTTCTATAACATTTCCCCCTGGTGTTTTAACAACAAGTTCGAGTCTCATTTGTTGAGGTGATAATTCCAAATTAACACAAAATTTATCAGAGATGAAGGAATGTGTATATCCCGTATCAAAAAAACGTTAGAAAAATCTTAGTGAACAAATAGAGTATCAGATTCAACTTCATTAGATGGACCGGCATCTGCTGACGCAGTCTCAAAGGATCTCACTACACCTTTCTGCTTGTAGTCTGACTTCTTGCATCATTCGGATCTCTCTTTGGGCAGGCGTTTGCATAATGACCCATCTCACCACATTTAAAACACTTTATAGTTTTCTTATCGAGATTAGACTTAGGGTCATTTTCATTACAGTCTCAAGCAATATGTCAAAACATATCACCCTTAAAACACATCCTAGTTTTGATAAGACATTCCCCAGGGTGCTTCTTGCCACACTATTCACAAACTGGAAACTGGATTTTCTTACCATCAAATTTCTTTGGTTGATTCTTACCCATTGCTTGCCAACTAGACCTCTTCTTCTCTTTGTTTCCAAAATTTACGTGATCATCAGCAAACTTCATCTCTACCCTCTTATCACATCAGACAAGTTTCTCAAAACATTCGAATTAATGGGAGGCCAACGCCCTTCGATACCTTTGATTCAGTCCTGAGTAAAAGCGGTTGATTTTGCTATCGAGATCCAAAATAATATTTGGAGCATACCTCACCAGTTGGGTGAGGTTCGCTTCATACATATCCACTGAATCATTCCCATTCCATTTCAATTCAAGTAATTGCTTCTCCATTCTAAGTCGCACCACCTTAGGATAATAATTTTCAAGGAAAAGACATTTAAATTCATCCCACTCTAAGGCATCAAAATCCTCTCTACCTCTGATATTCCTTAACATTGACAACAACTGATCAGTTTCCCCTTCAAAATGATAAATGGAAATACTTACCTTTTGATTGTCTAAACATCCCATAACATCGAATATCTTTTCAAGGGATTTGATCCATCCTTCAGCTGCTACTGGGTCAGAAGATCTGTTGAATGCAGGAGGATGTTGTCTCATAAAATGTTCCACTACTGTCATGTTTCGTTGTGGTACCTCTATTGGTTCTCTTGAATGGATTCCACCACAATTTATTGAATGTGTTAGCCGGGCCATTACTATCACAAACTGCCCGGTTCCAATCCCTTCCATTCTGGGTTGTAGATTAGGAAGGATGTCATTCTGTCGGTGGCTCTCCTCTGCAGCATCCCTGTTTCTTCTGCAGACAACCATTCTAAACAAACCTGTCTTAGATGAAGCAATATTAAAATCTTTAAATGCTATAACATTTCAATTTAAACATAGAGTTAAAATAATTTATGGTATTATATTAAGATCACCCTAACCCCTAAAGTTATCTAAACCATCATATGATACCAACTATAAGAACCCGACCTTATTACATACATAGTCTTGAATTTAGTCAAGAAAACACTTACTTTTACATTAAGGATGATTTCAAGTTTAGAGCTTTATATAATTAGGAAAATACATTCATTACATTACACATCTTTATAGAGTGGATACCATAAAAACAGTTTCCATTTTTTTCAAAATATAAGACATTAAAATTTAAACATGACTCCTTGAAAATTCTTCAACATTTAACATGGCTTAATTCTTTGTCTTAATCATCCATTAACATGTGAAAATAATTTAAAAACTTGGGATGATCACAAAATTTCAGTAAGGTATGAAAAATAAGGAAATAACACATTAGTCGATGAAAACTTGTAACGTATGAAATCATTTTCAAAAGACTTACTTATCACCTGTATATATATATATATAAATACTTACCTTGTGAAACATGATATTTCAACAAATACATAAGAATATAAGTAGAACCAAAAAGGTATCTTGGTTCATTACTTACATAATCTTGTAACCATTCTTGGCTACCTTAAAATTTGTAACCCTCACGGCTACATTACTTTGTGTAACCATCACAGTTACACTTGGTATAACCATACGACCAACCTCAAACTTACTCATACCCAATGAATGGGAGGGAAATATAGGTCCCACAATTCATCATAAATAATTCCCAAGAACAAAAACATAATCATACAACATGAATAATTCTATAAAAACATTACTTTCGAATTTCATTAAATCGAATTTAAAAAGAGGATTTCTAAAGAAAAGCCCCTTATGAATATCATACAATTGAAGAGAGACTTAATAGAGTGGATGGAGTATGTATATATACTGTAAATACATATAATAAAACATAATATATACAGAACCCATAACACAAACAATTTAAATAGCACATAAATAATGATGTAGAAGGTTAACCTGAATAATGGAAATCAGGTTAAGAATTCACTTACCTTAGGCTTGTCTTACTTTAAACTTGTTTAAACCTCCAGTATATTGATTAAAAGAGTGTTATTAGTTTTTTACCGGAACATTTTCTTGTTTATAACATCTTATATGATAATTTAATAACATCATTTCACCCTTTATGTATTAGTATTTTTCTCCTTGCACTGTTTTTGGGTGAGTTCTTTACATGTTTGCCAAGATTGGATCATGATGGATGTTCTTGTCAATAGGAACTGAAACTCCAGAATTGGAATGGGGTTGTATTTACATATTTCCAATACCATAAATTATACCATTTATCACTTTTATGCTTTATTTGAGGATTATTTATAAGTTAAAACATTAATGATGTTCGTTTAGATCATTTAAGTGGTTCTTTGATAATAACAACCTCATTTTCTAGTATAAAATAGAACCATGAGTTAAAAAGAATTCTAGAACCAAAGGTGAGTCACAAAACATATATTATAACCTGGTTCAACCATATAAATGGTTTCATGACCAGACTTGAAATAATTTATGGAAATTGAAATTACATCTTCCACGATGTCGGTAATTCGACACATCACGGACAATGTTTTTATTCCTTAAATAAGTGGGAGAAAAGAAAAATATTGATGAGGAATTTTCCATAAAAATGAGAAAATCCAGAATATACATGATTCTGGAGATTTCATGCCTCTTGGATAATATGGGGTAAGTAAATAAGAAAAAGGAATCATGAAATAAAAGAAAAACTTGAGAAATTTCTCATGAAAATTCGGCAGCCTAACGTTGTCTCTTAAAATTTCATAAAAACAGGATTGATGAGAGGAATGGAATATATCATTATTAATACATAATATGTAAATTAAGGTGGAATATTTAATGAAATATCCCAACACAATCCAAAGATAATAACATAAAATGAAAGAAAATAAAGAAAGTAAAAGATGTTGTTTACCTCTTGATCTCTTCTCCTTGAGATCCTTCTTAAGGGCTTTGATTTTGGTCTTTTGGTGAGACCAGAAGCACTAGGACGTGGAGAAGAGCCTTCGGAGGAGTATTTGGCATAACATAGGTATGGATCAAGGCTTTAGAGGTGTGGAAGAAGAGGTGAGTGAGGGTGGTATTTATAGTGGATGAGAGGGGGTATTTTTCATTATTTTAATCATTATTATAATATTTTTCTCACGACTATGAATAATCTTAATCCATGTGTCCCCAAATAGTAATAATATAATGTTAGTTCGAACTAAGTGGCCTTATATCACTTATTATTTCATAAATAGTGTATTTTACTGATAATATTATTATACGGTATTTTTTCATATTTCACTATTCATTGAAAAATCTTGAACTTCAGAAAATTCCCAAAAATTCACCCTTACCATTTATCGACGTGTAGAATTCAAAAATGAAGTCCATTTTTTGAAAATAATTTTTTAACTATTTTTAATTTAATCTTTAAATAAAATCATACTTAATTCAAAAATTAATAATTTAAATACCATAACTGCATCGATATCACATTTAAAGATTAATCAAGATGTCATTAACTTAAATCAATAAGAAAATAAAATAATAATACAATTTACTATTCATTATGGTCATATTGATATCCATAAGGGTATGTTACTATTCACCAAAAAAACAAGTTGGTTCCAATAGACTCTAAATAACATACTGAACACAATTATAGATGACAGTTTCTTGAAATTCAAAACCTAGAAGTGGAAAAAATTATTTTTAAAAGCTAGTTACAAATATCTAATTAAAACAATGTTCCATGCATTTATATTTATTTTTAGAAAAACTCAGGGTGTTACAGGGGGTGTCAAAAGACCTGCCTAAAATTCAATAAGATTATGTTAGTTTCTTAATACCTATTTACATTGATCGAACATGTTTCAAAGAACTCTATATTTCTTAAATGTGAGTTATAACATCATGTATTACACCACTTCTAAGAGCATGTGTCTAGATTGAATGAAGTCCATAAGAGTTTCAAATCAATTATGAGATTCGACTACTATATTCCCTTGATAATTAAGAAAAGTTTACAAATTATATTTATCTTCCAATTTTTTAGTTTTGGATATGGGGGGAGATGACACCTATAATTTGGGGAGACCATTTTTGGTCACTGGGTGACCACTGATAGACATAAAATGTTGATAACGTTGTATGAGAGTTGTATATGAGCAAGTAATTTTCAAAATTTATTAAGAAATGAAGAACTATAATGTGAAAGATAATGACGGTTTGGGAGAATAGAAAATAAAAAAAAATTAGGATATTGTTGATGTTGAAGAAATACATGTATTGTAATTTCCGTATAAGGGTAATATTTATGTAAACGTACGGAAAAACCGAAATATGTAGATGAACCAATAATGCTAAAATTAATACAACATGTATAAAAGGTACATGACTATAAAGACCCAGATTTTCCATATAATTTTTTAAATTATATGGAATTATTATCACTCTTTGAAAATTAACGGCACCTGATTCTGAGGCCTGGTGTGCCCAAAATGTAATTATGAACTCTTTTCGGTTATGTTCAGTAAACGCATGAGCGACGTATTCTAAAACTTAAATCGGTTCTCATAATTGATATCCGAGGAAACTCTTGAACTCGCAACGCCAATATTCTCTTACGGAGACCTTCACTTCAACCACAATAGGCTGATGGAAAGATCTAGTTTTAAGGGTTTTTGTGGAGGATGAAAATAAAAAAATTGTTTAATTTTTATTAAAATCCTTCCATTATTTTTAAATTCCTTGGTGGTGGGGACCACACGAGGGTGGTCGGGCATTTAATACTAGGTATTAAATTCCTGGTTACACAAAGTGTGTAATCATGAAACCCACCATTTAATGAAATATCATTAATGACGAGTGAACGATTAACATAAATTAAATGAGAGGAGATCCTCAACTCTCATGGTTGGGAGAATTGTCGGAAAACCAGTTTGGTGGAGAGCACATCGTGGAAGAACATCCTCCAATGAAGAACGAACCTCCGAATCAAGAATGAGGAACCGAATCTCGAGATAGGATCGGAAGCATTTTATGGGAGCGACGAACGCTCGTGTCTCCTTCAACGTATTCATCCTCTTCCTCAAGCCATCTCCAACGAACGATCGAGGATGAGAATTTTGTTGATATCGTTAATCATGATAAGTCATTTTATTTAATCTATGAACCGCCTACTATCCATCTAATGAAGAGGGTTCAGGCCAAACAAACATTGAATGATCCCTTTGCTACTTCATTGTTTGACGTATTCATCACGGGCGGATTGTCAGGTTGAGTGGAACGTGACCACGTCGCCGGCGACCGACGCCAGTAGGGTACAGGCAGCGGCCGACACACCGGCCTGCCGCGATAGCAGTGACGGAGAAATGCTGCCGCCGAAGGAGGCCTCGGCCCATCAGCCGCGGCGGAGGAGGGTGGTGGCCCTCACGTCAGTTGGCTGTGTGGAACTAGGGCGGTGCACATCCACGCCACTGGTACAGGAGGAGGTTGTTTCTACTAAGCTACAACGGTGCACCTGGAGGGCGGAAGACATCCAACCGACCTCAGTTTGAGCAGGCGGTGCACCTGGAGGGCGTTCGGCACCCGACCTACCGCATTAGGAGCAACGATGCCATCACACCATAGAAAAAGCTGTCGGTCGGCACCCCGTCCTGCTGCATCACGCCGAGAAGGACCCGCTTTTGGGGGTCCCGCATTCCAGCAGGAGGCACCACATGGCGCCTCCAGGTTGTCTAGAATCGAACGGCCCTTGGCCATTCAAGAATCCCGGGGGTGCCTCACCCAGTGTGGCGGCTAGGGCGGGCCCCGCACCGGCAGACCGCACCCAGCCGGGCTGACCGGACCCATCCGAGTGGGCCACACCGAGCAGGTCACAGCCCGTGTGGGTCGGGCCGCCCCTTTGTAGACCGGGCCAGACCCCGGGCCGAGTTAGGATGACCTGAACCGGGTTAGGTTGGCCCTAGCCAGGTCGGGCCGGACCTGGGCCTATCTGGACCCAGAAACCCCTTTTTGGTCATATCTTGAGAATCAGGCATCTGTTTGAAAAACCATCTACAGTACTGGAATCCATGGATCAAGATGGTCCTTTTTTGAATACTCCACTAGAGTTTTGGATAAAGATGGAGTACAATTGCGTTTGATCGAACCTGAACCCAACAGGGCCCTTGAAACTAAAACGCTTATAACTCACCGACCGGGCGTCTGATTGATGCACTGTCTATCGCGTTGGAACACTTATGACATGGAGGACATTTGGGTTACTCCTTTTTGGAGCTTAGTGGTGATCGAGGTTCGAACGGTATCTCAATGGGAAGATTCTATAGAGCTCGAGCACAACGGGTTCGATGAATATTGTGGATGGTTGTAATGTGACGAAAGAAAAATGATCCTGTGTGGGTCAGAATCTATCAATCCTATATGGGTCAGCTTCTACCAGATCCTATTTGGGTCATCACTCAACGATCCTGTGTGGGACGGCGCATATCGATCCTGTGTGGGTCAGATCCTGTGTTGGTTAGCAAGGGTTAGTTCCTATCGATCTTGTGTGGGTCAGTAACAGTTCTTCGTAACCGAATATGATGATCTAGCTTACGAATAATCATTTCTACTTCTGTACTTAAGTTATACCTAGTTTGAGCTGGGTCTTTACCTTTGTGGTAAAATTCTGTGTGGTTATACCTTCATGGTATTCTTATGTGTGGCGTTACCTTTCTGTTACACTTCCATGTGGTGATACATTTGTGCTATTCTTATGTGTGGTGTTACCTTAGTGGTACTTACCTTGATGGTTCTTCCTTCATGGTATTCTTTCCAATGTGTAATAGTTGTGGTTTTGGCGAGAGAGTTGGGCATTTTATTTCCTCATGAACGAGATGGGTACACCTGATAACTTAGGTATATGTATGGGTATATACCTTTTTAGGGTTGACTATTGTTTTCATGAATGTGAACATGGTGTTGCTTTGTGTTTTATCCTTCATGGATTCAGAGAGACCATCGGGGGTCTCAGGATCCCCACTGAGTATTTTAATACTCACCCCTACATGGGATACACCTGCACCTTGTTATGTCTTGTTTAGACGACAGACAATATTGATCGAGGCTGAGGGTGCCAGGACGGGAGGCTACTCAGAGGTGGACCATTAGATGAGACGTATCGTAGAGAGGATCGTTCGAGAGCTGTACCTACCCTTCTGGTTGGATCCTTGGCGAGTGTTCATAGTATTTGTTTCTGTTTTACTTGTACTTTCCAGTTGGACATGTATTCAGGCCCCCATTACTTATGTACTAACCCTATTTAGTATATAGCTTACTTTGTGCTTGTATCCTGGAATGTGCTTGGATTGTGTTATTTGCATGTTAAAAGGCAATGCCTTCCATGTTTTAGGGATATTCCATTTCCAGTGCTAGTCGCCAACCCCTGGCCTATGGAAGGAGGGCTTCGGGTAGTCATGGCATGGGCCCCTGGGGACGGGTCGTGACAATTTGGTATCATAGGAGTGGGTTCTATAGAAGAACTTGGACTCTGATATTTTAATCGACAATAGTGTTAAGTATTATGAGTGTGGTAATATGTTTGGGGAATCTAGTGTGGGTACGATGGCTGACATATCCATACACAACGTGTAACATCCCAAGTAAGTAATGAATAATAGATATTTTTATCTATGTCTATTAATTATTAAGATAGTGTTATAGAGGCTTAAAATGAATATAAATACAATCTTATGCATGGAATACACTAATATTCTTAAAAGATTGTTTTAGTGCCTTTTGATGGCAAACCATTTTTGAATCTATATTTTGACAATTTTATAAACTATGTTTTTCAAAATAAACTTATCCTTTATGATTGGGACATCAAAATTTACCTTGTGTGAATTTTTGGTATTTTTCTGACAATGTTCATTTTTTAATGAATAGTGAAAAATACTGCATTTTACATCAAAACTGCTTTTTAATCTAATTTATTTATATGATTAGATTATGTTTTGAATTGGTTTTGAAGTGAAATTAGAATATATTTTTACCATTTTATCCAATGGTGGTCATTGGAATCAATTTCACTTTGAAATTAGACTTAAACTGGCGTCAATCTTTTGATACTTATTGTTTTGTAAAAACACGCTATTTGCTCTGGCAGCGGGAATTAATTATTAAATTAATTAATGTGACTTATATGATTTGAATTTTGTAAAATAGACTTCATTTTTGAATTCGGAATATCAAATATAGCTTAGGGTGAATTTTTGGTAATTTTCTGAAAAACGTCAATTTTTGATGAATAGTGAAACCACTAAGTGGTAATCAAGCAAATTGATTTTTCAGTTAAATGAAAGTTTACCACTAATGTGTATTGAATTTTGAAAATCCAACATACATGGTTGTCATTAAGAAGTAAAATGTGGTTCAATGAGATTAAAATAATTTTTTGGTGAATAGTAATTTTTTTTCATTAATCGCGATTAGAGGTAATTAGTGTAGTTTAAGGTGAAAATGATATTATAAAAATGTGAAAACACCATGACACTTGTACTACACCTATTGGGTGAGTCATGGCCGACCAAGACATGCCATGGGCCAACATGGGGAGCCCATGGAGCCACTTTAGTTGGAAAATGACATTAATATATTTTTATTTAATGTTAAAGTGAAAATGACACTAACATAAATTGTTTTACTAAAATAATTGTTGAGTGGGGTTATACAGGTCCCAATTTTGATTATAAATGGTCATTGGAAAGCTAAAACGATTTCGTACATCATAGTATTTTTTTTATAATTTTTAGACATTAAATAAATTAAATTATATATGACATAATAATGATGCAGCGATGACATCATTATTTGACGATTTAAATAAAATGGAAAGATAATGAAAAATATAAAACCTACACATGGACAAAACCAATTGGATGAGTGGATTTAGAACCCTTATCACCATATCCACGTATTATATCAATGTGGGACCTTTTAAAACCGAAACACAGTTTCAAATAAAGTAATATTTCTTTACTTTCCAAAAGTGCCTCTCCTCTCCTCTTATAAAAGGCCCCCACCTCTACCTCATTTCACACACTTCTCAAGCCTTTGGCTCGGCCAAGCCCTGCCCAATTACTCTCTCCACATCCATCTCCTCATCCTAGAGGATTCCCTTTGGGCAGAATCCTTTCAAATGAAGCCTTTAGGCTCAAATCAAAAAGGAGTTACACTTTTAAAAGTAATTCATTCTCTCTTGTTCATTTGTTTTATTTTGCTTCTCCAACCCTCTAAACTCTTTTTATTTACTTCTTTTGTAACAACACCAGTATCTTCAATATACTAGGATGTTTTTATAATATTTATTTTAGCTACACTCTCACACAACTACATCAAATGGTTAAAGAACATACGGTTTCCGTGGATGGTGAAATTCTGCCTCCCGAAACGATGATTGTTCAATACTCATTTAACACCTTCAAGGGTGGACATTATGATGTTACTATTTTTATATATGATATATAATATGTTTATGTTTTCTTTAAGCTTCTGTATTTTTCATTTTTGGCATACCTTTATGGTTTCCATTATGGGTAAACACGATATCTTCATTTAATGAAGTGCGGACTACCGCCCCCTAAAAGTGATGTGATTCGTTAATGCCATATGTGCGACGTGTAAAGGATGGATTTAAAGTTATTATATATAATGTTATACTGGAATTATAATATACCTCTATATCATTATTATTTCTTTCCATTAAAGTATGAGATAGAAATGAAAGTAGCGTTCATGCGTACGTACGGCTTACCGTCTCCATGAACGGTGCATTTCATTTCTTATCCCCAAATGTAATGTACTATTAAAATTACATGTATATAATGTATATATATAATTAATGATATATCTAAATGATGAAGATAATTCTGGAATTAAAATATACATACCTCTCATTTAGTTTTAATTCCACTAATATGACAAAGAAATGAAAGTAGCGTTCATGCGTACGTACGGCTTACCGTCTCCATGAACGGTGCATTTCATTTCTTACCTATAAATGATTATGTAATATTATAAATACATGTATATGCTGGATATATATGATACATATTATATCCAAATCGGGAATTTCATTCTGGATATAAAGAACTTTTGACCACATGAACAACATGTAATTGTAAGAAGTCAACTTTCGACTTAAGAACCAAATATTGAAAAAACAAACATTATTAAATTAAATGGTTACATAATGTTTATAACATGGAAATAAGTGATATAAAAGGAATAATGAACTTTAAAAAGGTTCTTAATCAAGTATAAATTAACTCAAGTTTATTATTCAGGACGTTAAAGAACGATCGAGTGAAGTCGGACCCGAGGTAAGGGACTTCGTCTCAATCTCCTTTCATTGAGGAATATTTCGTTTTATACACAACTTTCTTTTATACGGTGTATAAACCCTTTGACTTTTACTTTTATACAAAAGGAATCTTTTTCTACGAAGTGTTTTACTAAACGACAAAAAGGAATGTTTTTTTTACGTACGCGGTGACAACGACCTTTTCCGCCGCCGCGAGTATTATTTGATCTTTGGCTTTCTCAACAAGCCGTAATGTTTTTAGAATAAAATAAATACCATATACTCTTTTATGTATTTTGGTATTGAAAATGGTTTTGAAAAAGGATTCTATTATGTCAATATATTTATGATATATTGTGATTGAAATGTGGAAATGTTATCATTACTTTTTATTGGTTTTATGTTTTATGATTTTATACTGGTACTTGGACATTTTAACGAGTGGTTACGTTATAAACCATATGACGGGTGGTGTCGTGAATACCAGGACGGGTGGTTACGTTATAACCTCCAATGCATTGGGTATGGAAGTCGGCCGTATGTATATTCCATTAAGTATGTATGGAAATTGGCCGTATGGCTATTCCATTAAGTGATATGTGTGGAAGTCAACCGTATGGTTATTCCACTTAAGTATGTTTATGTCCCAAGTTACCTTTATATATTATATGTGTTCTTTATATGGGTTTTATGGTAATCCTTTGGTTACAAAAGGTAAGTAATGATACTTTATTCAGTGAAGATTTTTTTTACTACTTCATGAAGGTGAAGGTATTACTTTGATATAGAATACATGGTTTACTTGATGTTTGAAAAACTAACAGTTTTCATTCTTTTTGTATCCCTTACTGTGCTTTTTATGCTCACCCCAAGTTTTTTCGAAATGTTTTTCACAGGACTTAAAGTGGAATAAGGTCAAGGATGGGATCAAGGGAATTTCATGCTATCTAAAACATGGAATCTAGACATCTTTCTTTTTAAGAGTTTTTATTTTATGGAGACTTAGTAGAAGTGTCTACTTTGTAATCTTTTAAGATGTAATAGTTAAGTTCTAATTCTCTAAAACTCTAAACCTGAAAAGATCCTCAATGTGAATTATTCATTTATTTAAATATTAAGTAAGGTTTAAGGCTGGGGCCTTATAGTTGGTATCAGAGGTCGGTTTAGACAACTTTAGGAGTTAGAAAAGTGTTAAATTATAATATGATTGAAATGATATAGAATTTACGGATTACCATGTTGCTTCGCCTAAGATATTTCTATGTTCAGAATGGTTTTCAGCAGAGGAAACAAAGCAGCTATGTTGGGACGACATCAGGAGGAAGATAACCTTCCAAATCAGCAAACTGAGATGGTCGGAATCGGAACTGAACAGTTTGTTGCAGTGATGGCACAGTTGACTCAGGCTATAAATGGTGGTGGTATCCATGAACGAGATCAGCCAGATCAACCGCAGAGGAACATGTTAGTGGTGGAACATTTCATGAGGCAACATCCCCCATCATTCAGAGGATCATCTGACCCTGTGCAAGCTAAAGGGTGGATTAAAGCACTGGAGAAGATTTTTGATGTCATGGGGTGTTCAGAACATCAAAAGGTTAGTCTTGATGTTTACCGTTTTGAAGGTGAAGCTGATCAGTGGTGGTCGATGGTGAAAAATATAAGGGATAGTGATGAGATTGAGGATCTTCACTGGGACGAATTCAAAGGTATTCTTCTTGAGAAATATTTTCCTAAGGTGGTTCATCTTAGGATGGAAAAAAAGTTCCTAGAATTGAGGCAGGAGGATGATTCAGTGGCTACTTATGAAGAAAAGTTCACTCGATTGGCAAGGTATGCTCCAAACTTCATACGTGATCTTGAGAGTAAAATAAACCGTTTTTACTCAGGGTTAAAGCCAAAGTATCGAAGGGCTTTAGCTTTTCGTGAGTTCAAAAGTTATGAAAAACTTGTTCGATGTACGGAGAAGGTGGAAATGGAGTTTGCCGATGATCAGGTGTTCTATGAAAAACAACAGAATAAGAGATCTAGTTGGAAGGAAAAGGGGAAGAATTCATCAAAGAAGCAAGGAGGTAAGAAAACTAAATATCCATCCTATGAGAAGTGTGGTAAAATGCATCCTGGAGAATGTTTATCCAAGTCTGGTAAGTGCTTTCGGTGTGGTAAGTCTGGTCATATTGCTCGTAACTATAAGGAAGATGATCAAGCAGGAAATGAAAAGCCAACGGTAAGATGTTTTAAGTGTAATTAAATGGGTCATTATGCAGACGAGTGTCCGACAAGGAGCTTGAGTGATGGGAAGCAGTTAGACTACAAGCAGAAAGGGGTGGTAAAATCATTTGCAAAAACTTCAGCAGATGTTGTGCCATCGAATGAAGTGGTATCAGCTCCAGGGAGCTCAGTATTTTTCGAAGATTGACTTGAGGTCGGGGTACCATCAGTTGAAAGTAAAAGAAGCAGACGTTCCGAAGACTGCGTTCCGTACTAGATATGGCCATTATGAATTTTTAGTTATGCCTTTTGGGTTAACCAATGCACCTGCTGTATTCATGGACCTTATGAATAAAATTTTCCATGAGTTCTTGGATAAGTTTGTGTTTGTGTTTTGAGGTTTGGGAAGAGGTTATGTGTGCCTTGTGATTCACAGTTGAAGAATGAGTTGTTATGTGAGGCTCATAGTTCCCCGTTTTCAGTTCATCCTGGCAGTACTATGATGTACAGAGATCTGCGGGAGTATTACTGGTGGGATGGAATGAAAAGAGATATTGCTGATTTTACTGTGAAGTGTTTGACATGTCAACAGGTTAAAGCAGAGCGGAAGTTACCGAAATGGATGCTTCAGCCTTTACCAGTGCCAGAGTGGAAATGGGAAAACATATCCATGGACTTTGTTGTGGGATTACCGAGGACATCTTGAGGTAATAATGCAATCTGGGTTATTGTTGATCGCTTGACCAAATCTGCTCATTTCTTTTCTATACGAGATACTTTCTCTCTTGATCAACTTTCCCGTTTGTATCTTAAAGAGATAGTTAGTTTACATGGAGTTCCTCTCTCCATTGTATCAGATCGTGATCCCAGGTTTACTTCTAACTTTTGGAAAGTCCTTCAGAAGTCGTTGGGTACTGAATTAAATTTTAGTACAGCTTTTCATCCTCAATCAGATGGGCAGTCAGAACGAACAATTCATACATTGGAGGATATGCTATGAGCTTGTTTGATGGATTATCAGGGAAGTTGGGACCAACATCTTTCTTTGGTTTAATTTTCTTATAATAACAACTTTCATTCCAGTATACAGATGGAACTATTTGAGGCATTATATGGGAAGCGGTGTCGAACTCCAGCATTTTGGAATGAAGTGGGTGAAAGGAAGCTGATGGGACCAAAATTGGTAGAAGAGATGGCAGAAAAAGTTCAGTTGATTCAGAAAACACATGAGAACAGCTCAGAGCAGGCAGAAGAGTTATGCGGATAACCGGAAGAAGGATCTATCTTTTGAGGTAGGTGATCATGCTTTTCTCAAGGTTTCTCCTTGGAAAAGTGTGATGAGATTTGGTAAGAAAGGAAAGTTGAGTCCATGGTTGGTTGGACCATACGAAATTCTTGAAAGAGTTGGATCAGTTGCATACCGAGTGGCTTTACCTCCGAGTATATCTCAGGTACACAATGTATTTCACGTTTTGATGTTGAGAAAGTATATGCCAGATCCATCTCATGTTTTGAGCCCAGAGGTAGTTCAGCTGGAAGAGAACCTATCTTATGAGGAACAACCGGTCCAGATTCTTGACCACAGAGAGCAGGTGTTACGGAATAAGGTGATTCATCAGGTAAATGTTTTGTGGAAAAACCATGTGATTGAAGAGGCAACGTGGGAATCTGAAAATGCTATGAGGGATAAATACCCCCACTTATTTCGATAAGTAAATAAATTGCGGGGACGCAATTTTCTAAAGGGGGGAAGGATGTAACATCCCAAGTAAGTAATGAATAATATATATTTTTATCTATGTCTATTAATGATTAAGATAGTTTTATAGAGGCTTAAAATGAATATAAATACAATCTTATGCATGGAATACACTAATATTCTTAAAAGATTGTTTTAGTGCCTTTTGATGGCAAACCATTTTTGAATCTATATTTTGACAATTTTATAAACTATGTTTGTCAAAATAAACTTATCCTTTATGATTGGGACATCAAAATTTACCTTGTGTGAATTTTTGGTATTTTTATGACAATGTTCATTTTTTAATGAATAGTGAAAAATACTGCATTTTACATCAAAAATGCTTTTTAATCTAATTTATTTATATGATTATATTATGTTTTGAATTGGTTTTGAAGTGAAATTAGAATATATTTTTACCATTTTATCCAATGGTGGTCATTGGAATCAATTTCACTTTGAAATTAGACTTAAACTGGTGTCAATCTTTTGATACTTATTGTTTTGTAAAAACACGCTATTTGCTCTGGCAGCAGGAATTAATTATTAAATTAATTAATATGACTTATATGATTTGAATTTTGTAAAATAGACTTCATTTTTTAATTCGGAATATCAAATATATCTTAGGGTGAATTTTTGGTAATTTTCTGAAAAACTTCAATTTTTGATGAATAGTGAAACCACTAAGTGGTAATCAAGCAAATTGATTTTTCAGTTAAATGAAATTTTACCACTAATGTGTATTGAATTTTGAAAATCCGACATACATGGTTGTCATTAAGAATTAAAATGTGGTTCAATGAGATTAAAATAATTTTTTGGTGAATTGTAATTTTTTTTCATTAATCGCGATTAGAGGTAATTAGTGTAGTTTAAGGTAAAAATGATATTATAAATGTGTGAAAACACCATGACACTTGTCCTACACCTATTGGGTGAGTCATGGCCGACCAAGACATGCCATGGGCCAACTTGGGGACCCCATGGAGCCACATTAGTTGGAAAATGACATTAATATATTTTTATTTAATGTTAAAGTGAAAATGACACTAACATAAATTGTTTTACTAAAATAATTTTTGAGTGGGGTTATACAAGTAAAAAAATTTATTATAAATATTCATTGGAAAGCTAAAAAGATTTCCTACATCATAGTAGTTTTTTTTATAATTTTTAGACATTAAATAAATTAAATTATATATGACATAATAATGATTCAGCGATGACATCATTATTTGACGATTTAAATAAAATTGAAAGATAATGAAAAATATAAAACCTACACATGGAAAAAACCGATTTTATGAGTGGATTTCGAACCCTTATCACCATATCCACGAATTATATCAATGTGGGACCTTTTAAAACCGAAACACATTTTCAAATAAAGTAATATTTCTTTACTTTCCAAAAGTGCCTCTCCTCTCCTCTTATAAAAGGCCCCCACCTCTACCTCATTTCACACACTTCTCAAGCCTTTGGCTCGTCCAACCCATGCCCAATTACTCTCTCCACATCCCTATACTAATCCTAGAGGATTCCCTTTGGGCATAATCCTTTCAAAGGAAGCCTCTAGGCTCAAATCAAAAAGGAGTTACACTTTTAAAGGTAATTCATTCTCTCTTGTTCATTTGTTTTATTTTGCTTCTCCAACCCTCTAAACTCTTTTTATTTACTTCTTTTGTAACAACACCAGTATATTCAATATACTAGGATGTTGTTATAATATTTATTTTAGCTACACTCTCACACAACTACATCAAATGGTTAAAGAACATACGGTTTCCGTGGATGGCGAAATTCTGCCTCCCGAAACGATGATTGTTCAATACTCATTTAACACCTTCAAGGGTGGCCATTATGATGTCACTATTTTTATATATGATATATAATATGTTTATGTTTTCTTTAAGCTTCTGTATTTTTCATTTTTGGCATACCTTTATGGTTTCCATTATGGGTAAACACGATATCTTCATTTAAGGAAGTGCGGACTACCGCCCCCTGAAAGTGATGTGATTCGTTAATGCCATATGTGGGACGTGTAAAGGATGGATTTAAAGTTATTATATATGATGTTATACTGGAATTATAATATACCTCTATATCATTATTATTTCTTTCCATTAAAGTATGAGATAGAAATGAAAGTAGCGTTCATGCGTACGTACGGCTTACCGTCTCCATGAACGTTGCATTTCATTTCTTATCCCCAAATGTAATGTACTATTAAAATTACATGTATATAATGTATATATATAATTAATGATATATCTAAATGATGAATATAATTCTGGAATTAAAATATACATACCTCTCATTTAGTTTTAATTCCACTATTATGACAAAGAAATGAAAGTAGCGTTCATGCGTACGTACGGCTTACCGTCTCCATGAACGGTGCATTTCATTTCTTACCTCTAAATGATTATGTAATATTATAAATACATGTATATGCTGGATATATATGATACATATTATATCCAAATCGGGAATTTCATTCTGGATATAAAGAACTTTTGACCACATGAACAACATGTAATTGTAAGAAGTCAACTTTCGACTTAAGAACCAAATATTGAAAAAACAAACATTATTAACTTAAATGGTTACATAATGTTTATAACATGGCAATAAGTGATATAAAAGGAATAATGAACTTTAAAAAGGTTCTTAATCAAGTATAAATTAACTTAAGTTTATTATTCAGGATGTTAAAGAACGATCGAGTCAAGTCGGACCCGAGGTAAGGGACTTCGTCTCAATCTCCTTTCATTGAGGCATATTTCGTTTTATACACAACTTTCTTTTATACGGTGTATAAACCCTTTGACTTTTACTTTTATACAAAAGGAATCTTTTTCTACGAAGCGTTTTACTAAACGACAAAAAGGAATGTTTTTTTTGTACGCGGTGACAACGACCTTTTCCGCCGCCGCGAGTATTATTTGATCTTTGGCTTTCTCAACAAGCCGTAATGTTTTTTGAATAAAATAAATACCATATACTCTTTTATGTATTTTGGTATTGAAAATGGTTTTGAAAAAGGATTCTATTATGTCAATATATTTATGATATATTGTGATTGAAATGTGGAAATGTTATCATTCCTTTATATTGGTTTTATGTTTTATGATTTTATACTGGTACTTGGACATTTTAACGGGTGGTTACGTTATAAACCATATGACGGGTGGTGCCGTGAATACCAGGACAGGTGGTTACGTTATAACCTCCAATGCATTGGGTATGGAAGTCGGCCGTATGGCTATTCCATTAAGTATGTATGGAAATTTGCCGTATGGCTATTCCATTAAGTGATATGTGTGGAAGTCAACCGTATGGTTATTCCACTTAAGTATGTTTATGTCCCAAGTTACCTTTATATATTCTATGTGTTCTTTATATGGGTTTTATGGTAATCCTTTGGTTACAAAAAGGTAAGTAATGATACTTTATTCAGTGAAGATTTTTTTTTACTACTTCATGAAGGTGAAGGTATTACTTTGATATAGTATACATGGTTTACTTGATGTTTGAAAAACTAACAGTTTTCATTCTTTTTGTATCCCTTACTGAGCTTTTTATGCTCACCCCAAGTTTTTTCAAAATGTTTTTCACAGGACTAAAAGTGGAATAAGGTCAAGGATGGGATCAAGGGAATTTCATGCTATCTAAAACATTTAATCTAGACATCTTTCTTTTTAAGAGTTTTTATTTTATGGAGACTTAGTAGAAGTGTCTACTTTGTAATCTTTTAAGATGTAATAGTTATGTTCTAATTCTCTAAAACTCTAAACCTGAAAAGATCCTCAATGTGAATTATTCATTTAATTCAATATTAAGTAAGGTTTAAGGCTAGGGACTTATACAACGACCCTGACTTCTGATTTCTAACCCAGTTCACGGAAACATTGATTTCATGTGTGTTTTTGAAAAGTTTTCGTTGTGTTCTCTTTTAGTTAGCTCACTAAGTATAACATATATATCGTGGGACACCTGTTTCATTTCAGGATGCCTCCACAAAGACAGCTAGCCCAGGTTCTAGGTAGAGTATGCGATGATAGCCCACCAAGCGACGAGGCTTCGGTGCAGGGCCCCCTTTCAGCAGTTGTTCCATCAGGTGGTGTACCAACAGCACCACTACCTATTGAGTAGCTGATGCCAATATCCCTAGTAGTAGAGGGTGCATTCCTATTGATGACGTTTCACGATTTCCAGCACCATAGGGCACCGAGGTTCTAGGGTGAGATGAATCCATAGGCCGATTAGGACTGGCTGGAGGCCATGGTCAGATTTTTCTGAATTGTAGGGACACTAGCTGATGTTATGGTTATCCATGCATCCAGTCTTCTTCAGGTAGCACCGGGGAGATGGTGTAGCTTGCTGCTCCAGGTTCATGACGAGGTGAGTATCAGCTGAGGATACTTCGAGAGCCTTTTTAGGGAAGATTTCATCCCAACGACCTTACGCTCAGTGCGATTACAGGAGCTCCTCCACTTGCAGTAGAGCAGCATGATGGTGGCTCAGTATTCAGAGAGGTTCGCTGATCTCTCACGCTACTCCACTGACATTGTGCATGACACTTTCTTCAGGTCCCAAACCTTCAACCATGGGCTCAGACGGGAGATTATATCATCGAAGATATCTCTCAGCATCCTGACGTAGGTGGGGGTGTTAGAGCAATCACTCTTATTGGAGAACATCCTTGCTAAGCAGTCACTGGTAGTGAGACCCACCACTGGATGAAATGTAGCAGATTCATCTACTACTGGTAGTAGACCGATTATGCAGAGGTCCAAGAGATCCAAACCAATATGTGGACGACCGCAGGATATAGGGTCAGTTGTGTGGGGCTCTCGAGACAGAGCAGGACAGGCGAGGAGCAAGAAGTGTTACTCAAGAGATGGGCAGGGTCTCATGGCTCGCGACTTCCCAACCCACCATACAAACGACCAAGAGATAGTCAAAGGACCACCTGGGAAAAGTTGAAGATTCGATCGAGGAGGTCCGTTGGCAACAGGAAGATGTGGTAGAGGAGATGGTCATGCAGCAGGTGGTGGGCGGAGATTTCTGGTTCTACAGCCACCACCTCCAGTTGGTCCACCTCGACCATACGGAGCAGGTGGACAGGGACGAGCTCCGCTCTAGGCAGATGAGTCTTACAACCACCGCACTCCGCAGATGATACGAGGTATGACCTGTGTCTGCTCCACCTTAGTTGTATTACTTATAAACATAGGTTCCATTCACTCTTTTATATCCAAGGCCCTCATTCAGAGCTTATTGATTCCGGTGAAGCCTTTGGCTTGATCATTATGACTAGAGACTCCTATGGGATAGGATTTGACAATTACACATTGGTGCTGGTAGTGTTAGACTACTCTAGGAGGCAAGAGCTTCGGCTGGGATCGTCTAGTAGTGGCACTGAGGCCTTACGACGTCATCTTGGGTATGGATTGGTTATCTATAGTATATGCTAAGATTGACTATTTTAGGCACAATGTGAGGTGTTTCCACAAGGATAGGACAAGTTTTTCCTTCACCGGTGCTAAGGGATAATTTGCAGCATAGGATGTACTTACCCAGAGGAGGGTGCAGCTGATCACACATCAATTGGCAAGCCTTATCCTCGGAGCGGTTGATGTTGAGAGTTCGAGCTATCTTGTAGTGGTGGACCTATACGCTTATGTATTCTATGATGATGTTTCGGGTCGATCTTCTCGTAGAGAGGTGGACTTTTACATCTACTTGTACCCCAGGATGACACTGATATCTACACCATCATATCAGATGTATCCCATGGATCTTCGAGAGCTACGTGTATATCTAGAGGATTTGCAGAGGAAGGGGTTAATTAGGCCCAGTTTTTCTCCTTGGGAAGCCCCAATTTTTTTACAAAGAAGGTGGATGGGATTTTGAGACTCTATGTGAACTATCGGCGCCCGAACTAGGTGACCGTGAAGAACAAGTAGACACTATCAAGGATTGACGATCTTTTTGATCAAATGAAGGGATAACGGTGGTTTTCAAAGATAGACCTTAGATCAGGATATCATCAACTCAGGGTACGAGACAAGGATGTGCAGAAGATGGCCTTAAGATGTCGGTATGGACACTATAAGTACTTGGTTATGCCATTCCATGTGACCAACTCCCTAGTAGTGTTCATGGGACTCATGAACAAAATCTTGTAGTCATACCTTGATCGCTTTGTGGTAGTCTTCATTGATGACATCCTGGTACACTCAGCTATAGAGGAGGAGCACACCTATCATCTGTAAATAGTTCTGGACACACTCCGAGAGCACCAACATTATGGTAATATCTCGAAGTGCTAGTTCTGGATTCAAGAGGATCACTTCCTAGGACACATCATCTCAGAGAGTGGAGTTTTAGTGGATATAGCGATGACTGGGGCTCTTCTTTCTTGGGAGCCACCCAGGTGTGTGACAGAGGTGTAGAGTTTCCTGGGAATGGCCAGTTACTATCGGAGGTTTGTGCTTGACTTTTCAAGAGTTTAGGCACCTTTATCAGCATTTATGAAAAATATTAAACCCTTCATGTGGTCAGATAGATTCCAACAGAGTTTCCAGGAGCTGAGGCAGAGAATGATGAGTACCCCCATCTCAAGGTTACCGGAGGAGGGCGTTGGGTACGTAGTCTACTGTGACACATCAAGGACTAGGCTTGGATGCAGGAGTGAGCTATGATCATGTATGGTTATAGAAAGCATGAGCAGAACTAAACTACCCATTACCTAGATTTAGTAGAAGTGGTCTTTGCCTTGGAGATGTGGTGACATTATTTGATCAGAAAATGTTTTATAGTCTACTATGATCACAAGACTCTCAACTATATCTTCTATAAGAAGGACATGAACCTGAGACAGTGTCATTGGCTTGAGTTCCTACAAAACTATGACTTCAAGATAGTCTATACTCTTGGGAAGGGGAACACTATAGAATATGCACTAAGACGAAGATCTGGTATATAATTGTTGAGTGAGGTGATAGAGCTGTTGGCCGCTTTACAGATATCCTACGTAGATCAAGATGGAGCATCTTATCTTATGTCTCTGACAGACACTCCCCCACTCCTTCCGCGAGTTAGGGAGGCGCAACTTAGGGACACTAAATGTGAGGCTCGACGTGCTCATATATCCATAGGACATGCACCTGATGGATTTTCTGAAGGTGGGGAGCACGTCATCCTTTTCAGAGGACGTATTATGGTACCGATGGTTCCATGGGAGGATGTTTTGAGGTAGTTCCATATGTCCCCTCTAGAGGTACATCCAGGAGTGGAGAATATGTATCAGGACCTCTGGCATCATCACTGGTGGCCAAGAATGATGAATGAAGTGGCAGAGTTTGTCTCATAGTGCCTCATTTGTTTGCAAGTTAAGGCGGATCATCAGATTCCAACAGGCTTAGTTCATCCAATAGAGGTCCCAGAGTGGATGTGGGATGGAATTTCCATGGACTTTGTGGAAGGACTTCCATGCACATCCAAGGGACATGATTCCATCTGGGTGATCATTGACTGAATCACCAAGTCAGCCCACTTCCTACCTATCAGAGAGAAGGGTTCAGTAGAGGGATTGGGACGCCTCTACGATCACGAGATTGTGCAGCTTCATGGAGTACCTTCGACAATTATATCTGATCCTGATGCATGTTGTACTTCCCGACTATGGAAGGGGTTGAAAGAGGAATTCAAGACATATCTTCGATTGAGAACTGCCTTCCATACACAGACAGATGGTCATACAGAGCGGACCATTCAGACCCTTGAGGACATGTCCCATGCTTTCATCCTTGATTTCAGACATAGTTGAGTGCATCAGTTTACCTTGGTGGAGTTCACGTATGACAACAACTATCACTCCACCATTGGTATGTCACCATTCGAGGCTTTATACGGTTGGCCTTGTAGATCACCTCTGTGCTGGACTGACCTCGGGGAGTCAGCCCTCCTGGGACCGGAAATGGTATGGGCTACCACAGAGAAGGTGAAAATCATCTAGGAGATGATGAAGACTGCACATAGCAGGCACAAGTCTTATACTAACAGGAGACAGAAACCTCTCGAGTTCAAGGATAGTGACCATGTCTTTCTACGGGTCTCACTTCAACGAGGTTTGCGGATATTTTTCCAGGGCGACATGTTATTCAGAGGTTCATCTGATCCTTCTATGTCCTTAGTAGAGTTGTCAAGGTGGCATACCTCCTAGTTCTCCACCTTAGTTGCACTGGGTGCATGACGTTTTCCATGTATCCCAACTGAGGAGATACATACATAATCCTTCACACATCATTGACTGGGGAAAGCTGGACATCGATGATGGGGCGACGATTTCGGAGGTTCCAGTGGAGAACGAGGATCGATAGGAGAGAGTCCTTCATGGGAGATCGATACCTCTAGTGCACGTACGTTGGAAGTAGGGGAACCTCTTGGAGGGTACATGGGAGCTGGAGGCTCAGATTTGTACTCAGTACACCCCCTTGTTTCCCTATTTTGTGTTGTGGCTTTCGGGGACACAAATCCCTGAGGTGGGGAGAATTTAAAGACCCAGATTTTCCATGTAATTGTTTTAATTATATATAATTATTAAAAGTCATCTTAAATTAATGGAACGTGATTCCGAGGCCCGGTGTGCCCGAAATAAAATTCTGAACTTTTTTCTGGTACATTCAGTAAACGTGTGAGCGGTGTTTTATAACTTTTGAACCGGTGCTCGGAATTGAAATGTGAGGACACCGTTGAACTTTCAGTGCTGATATTCTATTAAGGAGACCTTCACTTCAAATGTAGTAGCTTGAGAGGAAGATATAGTTTAATGGGTTTTCATGGAGTATTAAAATAAAAAAAATGTTTTATTTTTATTAAACTCCTTCCATTATTTTTAAATTATTTGGGTGTGGCGACCACACAAGGGTGGTTGGACATTTAATACTCGGTATTAAATTCTTGGTTACACACAGTGTGTGACCATGAAAGAAACCATTTATTAAAATATCATTAATGACGAGTTAACGATTAACTTAAATTAAATTAGAGGGGCTCCTCACCTATCGTGGTTGGGATAATTGTTGGAAAATCCGTTTGGTGGAGAACACTTGGTGGAAGAACATCCTCCAATGAAGAATGAACCTCCAGATCAAGAACAATGCACTGACACTCGAGCCCCGGATCAGAAGTGTGTCGCAAGAGCGATGAACGTGGACGTCTCCTTCAATGTCTTCATCCTCATCCTCACACCATATCCAATGAATGATCGAGGTAGGGAAATTTTTTTATATCATTCTTGTTGATAAATTGTTGTCTTCAATCTATGAACCGCCTGCTATCGATCTAATGAGGAGGGTGCAGGACAAACGAACACTACCCGATCCCTCTGCTACTTCATTATTTGGTGTGTTGTTCACAGACGGATCGTCGGGTTGAGCAGAAGCTGACCGCATCTCTAGCGACCAACGCTAGTTGGGTACAGGCGGCGGCGGCGGCACAACCGCGTCGCCGAAGGAGGTCGTGGCCCGTCGGCCACGACGAAGGAGGGTGGCATCTGGCACGCCAGCCGGCCCCAAGGAACTAGGGCGGCGCGCATCTGAACTGCCGGCAGAGGAGGAAGCTGCAGCAGCTAAACTGCAGCGGAGCACTCGGAGGGCGCCCGACACCCAGCCGACCATGGTTGGAGCAGTGGCGTCGTCGTAATGCTGGAAGAGGCACCGACCGACTGCATCACGCCGAGCAGGACCTGCTCTGGCAGGTCCCATGTGCCAGCAGGCGGTGCCACGTGGCGCCGCTGATTTGGAGACAAACGAATGGCCCTTAGGCTGTTTAGGAATCTGGGGAAGCGCCTCCCCCAGGGTGGTGTCTATGTTGGGCCCCGCCACGGCGGACCGCACCCAACTGGGCGGACTCCACCCAACCAAGCGAGCCGCACCGAGCAGGTCACCCCAAGTGAGTTGCGTCCAGTGGGTCGTGGCCCAGCAGGACGGGCCCACCGCGGTCCTGCCCATCCGATCCTAGTCGGTCCGACCGAGTCGGGACAGTCTGACCGGGTCGGCCCGAACCCGGGCCTATCTAGACCCAAAAATGCTTTTTTGCCAGTATCTTGAGAACTAAGCGTCAGTTTGATGAACTGTCTACGGAGCCAGAATACTTTGATCGAGATGGTCCTTTTTGGTATACTCCACTTGGGTTTTGGATAAAGATGGAGTACGACTGGGTTGGATTGAACCCGAATCCAACCAGGCCCCTAGAACAAAAACTCTTATAACTCACAGACTGGGCATCCGATTAACACACTGTATGTCATGTTGAAACCCTTATGCCATGGTGGTCATTTTGGTTACTCCTTTGTGGAGATTAGTAGCAGTCGAGGTATGACCGATATCTCAAGGGGAAGATTCTTCGGAGCTCGAGCACACTAGGTGCGACGAATCCTATGGCTGGATGTAACGTGAAGAAAGAACAACGATCCTGTGTGGGCCAAAATCTATCGATCCTGTGTGAGTCAAAATCTATCAATCCTTTGTGGGTCAGCTTCTATCAGATCCTGTGTGGTTTAGCGCTCAACAATCCTGTGTGGGTCAGTGCATACTGATCCTATGTGGGTCAAATCCTGTGTGGGTCAGCGAGGGTTAGTACCTATCGATCATGTGTGGGTCAGCAGTAGTGATTCTTAACAGAATAAGATGATCTCACTTACGACTAATCATTTGTACTTCTATACTTATTTTATACCTAGTTTGAGCTGAGTATTTACCTTTGTGGTACACTTCTATGTGGTGATACCTTTGTGGTATTATTCTGTGTGGCGTTACCTTTGTGGTACACTTCAGTGTGGTGATACCTTCATGGTATTATTCTCTGTGGCATTACATTTATGGTACTTACCTTTGTGGTGTTGCCTTCTTCGTATTCTTTACTTCGTAGAACACTTGTGCTCCTGGCTAGAGATTTGGGCCTTGTATTTTCTCATGAACGAGATGGGTAAACTTGATAACATAGATATATTAATGGGAATATAACTAATTAGGTTTGACTATTTTTTTCATGCATGTGAACATGGTGTTGCATTGTGGTTTCTCCTTCGTGGATTCTGAGAGACCTGCAGGGGTCTCAGGGCCCCTACTGAGTATTGTTATACACAACCCTACACAGGCTATGCCCGCACCTTGCTATGTCTTGTGTAGACAACATACATCATTGATCGAGACTGAGGGTTCTAGGATTGGAGGCTCCTCATAGGTGGACCATTAGACGAAACATACCACAGATACGGCCGTTCGAGAGCTGTACCGACCCTTCAGGTAGGATCCTTGGCAGGTGTTCACATGAACTGTTTTCAATTTTACTTATACATTCCAGTTGGTCTTTTATTCCATCCACCTTTACTTACTGTACTCACCGTATTTAATATATATTTTACTTTGTGCTTATATCTTGTTGTGTGCTTATATTTTGTTAGTTTTTAGGTTAAAAGGAAATTCCTTCCCAGTTTTAGGGATATGCCTTTTTGGTGCTAGTTTCCAGCCCTTGGCCTATGTAAGGTGGGATGGGGGTAGTCACGGTACGGGCCCCAAGGGATGGTTCATGATAGTGACATTCCATTTAATTACTTATGTTTAAAGAAGAATTAGTGGATCATCCTAATGAGGATCGAATAGGTGTTATTAACAAAAAGAGTTTTCTATTTAAAGAGGATGGATTGAGAAATTCTTGCATGGAAAGGTTCGATGAGATACCATTTATGGACCACCATGTAACACCCCCAGATTTCATAGTATGTTATCTCTTCAAATTAATTCAATAACGTGCACTATACACAACAATGAGTTCAAGCGTACCATGAATTACCAAACTAACCGTTCAAAAAGACGTTATGAATAGTATTAAATACATTTTGAATTATATATATATCATATATAATTTTAACATTCATATTTTTTTTCTTAGACATAATATAATGATAAATTCAATTTTCAGATAAAAGAAGTATTATTAAAAAATGCAATTTTACCGCCTATTTAATGGAGAATCCATTTTAAAACAAATATTTGACACTTTTATTTTTTCAAAAGAAAGAAATAACATTCCTTTTTAGAATAAGGGAATAAAAAATTATTTTGGATAAATTTTTGGTACTTTTCTGGTAACTTTCATATTTTGATGAATAGTGAATAATACTAAATCTTAATTGAAAACAACATTTTTAACCAAAATAATTTATAGTGTTAAATTATGAATTTGAATGGTTTGGAAGTATAATTAGATTATATTTTTATCATTTAATACAATTTAGGGAATTATAAGTAATTTCACATTTAAATTTGACATAAACACATGTCAATCTTTTGATAGTTTTTAATTTTTGAAAATACGCTTTATGGTTTTGACAACGGAAATTGATTTTAAATTAATTAATGAAAATTATATGATTTTAATTTGGTAAAATATAATTCATTTTTGAATTCAGAGTATCAAAATTATATTAGGGTGAATTTTTGGTATTATTATGAAAACATTTAATTTTTTATAAATAGTGAAAAACCCTGCGTTATTGTTTAAACCAAACATTTCATTTAAAAAACTAATTATTTTATTAAAATTTATTTTAAGACAAAATAGATATATCATACCTATATATGTTCAATTTAATTCATTGGAGTCAGTTTATAATAAAATTACTTTTATAAATTTTTATTGAACTTTTTACCGTATTTTACCCACCTTCTAGGAACATTTGCAAATTTGCATAAAACACAATTTTACCGCTTCTATAAGTTGAATTTCTAAAATCCAAGAGACAAAGTTAGCATCATTAGGTAAAATTTGTTTCAATAAGATGAAAATATTTTTTGGTGAATAGTACCTTTGTAATTTTATTTACCATGGTTAAATTTAAATAGGGTAATTAAAGGTAAAAATGTTATTGTAATTAACCTAACACATGTTATAATTATATTGGATAAGCTTAATTAGACCAAAAAGACCTTAGGAATAAAATATGTTCTGTTTGATCCAATTGGATTGCATTAGGACATTTATTATAATTCTATTTAAAGAATAATTAAAAGTGTTAAATTCAAATTTCAAAAACTAAACCATTTTTAATATAGGGTTATACATAAGATAAATTCAACTATAAATATTAATTATAAAGATAAAAGGATTTCCTATATCATGGTTTTTATTTATAATTTTTAGACATTAAAAAAGTAAATGTATTTATTACACAATGATGATGCAGCAATTACCATATTAATGAAGGAATCAAATAATTGGTATTATAAATATTAATATAAATATAATTACAAAGTTTTTATGAAATACAAGAATTTTATAGGTGACTATGACATGTTATGGTTGATTCAATGTATCTTTTTCTAAGTAATATAGTTTTTATTACTTTCAGAAAAACCAAATATTAATAGTGTGAAAATCGACATAAATGAGTTTCTTAAAAAATATTATATTATTAAATTATATAATATTCATTAAAATATATGGTTCAAAAAAAGGGCTTAAACCTAAGGATAGAAATAAATTCATTTGAGAGTATTTCGACCCATAACCACCTAAGGATAGAAATAAATTCATTTGTAGAAATTATAAACCTAATATTGTTTAATTATAAACTAATAATTCAATCTTTTCCTAAAGTGACCCTCACCACCCTTATAAAAGGTCACTTCCCCTTATCTCAAAATCACAACTCCAAATCCATTTGGCTCAGAAACCCCCGCCCAAATCTCCTCCCAACTTCCCTAACTTAAACATAGAGGCCTTCCATTGAGCAGAAAGGAAACCTATGGAGCCCTTTTGTTCAAACCAAAAGGAAACACCCAAAGGATAGGTAATTATTTTATCACCTATTTCAAAGTTCTTTTCTTTCATCACTTTATCTTTAGTTGTTATTTCTATAATAAAATAATATCTCTAGTACCTTATACAGACTATGATGTTATTATAAATAAGTTACAACCTTATTTAGTATTCTATCCATACTATGAATGATAATGTCACCATGTGTGCGTGCATACGGCTTACCATCTCCAAATCATGGTGTAATTTGTTATTCAAGACTATGTTATTTGGATGGATAAAATGTTGAATAATATGTATATAAATAATGAAAATAATAAGATAATTTCTCTATAAAATTAATATACCATCCAATTCCACAACTTTTAATCATAAGAAAGTGATATTGTCGCTCGTGTGTACGTACGGCTTACCGTCTCCACGACGCGATGAGATTCTTTTCCACATTCACCATTCAATGACGATTATAAAAAGATATATTATTAATAAGGTTGTAATATATGAAGTAAGAATTCTACTGAATATATATATATATATATTTAAATATATATTATTCACCTAGTTTCATTCAATAGGATATGAAAACGGAAAGAGAATTTATGCGTACGTACAGCCTACCATCTCCATAAATGGTGTTTTTCATTTCATATGTATTTCTATTATATATATTTATATTCTAAATATATATGATATTTAATCATGTTTTATATTATGTAAGTATTTAAATCATTATCTAAGTGATACGATCAAGAATAACAAGTTAAAACATGTACGATAAAGAAAGCGATTATTACCAGAAATATTAATATAACATGGAAATCATTATTAAATGTCTAGTATAAAGTCATAAATGAATAATATATGATATAATAAATATGAATATGGTTCTGGTATAATTTAATAGCATACTATGGTCAATGTAAAGGAGGTTAAAAGTACCCTCGACCAAAGGAAAGTGCAAGGTAAGGGTTATTTCCTCAATCTCATTATTATCTGAGATTGTTTATGTGTATGTATTTATTGGGACATATTTATCATCGATACCCATATTTAATAAAAATGTTTTCAAAAGGAATATTTTGTGGTTTTATTGGAGGGTCTATTTAACTATATCATAATTTTGAATGTTTTAAATATTTATCTTTCTAAATAATTTTAATTAATGTCCATGTTTTCAGAATGATTTTAAGGATTTATTTCTTTAGACATGATTGTTTTGAAATGATAATTTTTTTCAAAAGATTCAAAGTGGTATGGGACACTTTCATTCAAAAATATATTCCAAATTACTTCCTTTATAAATGTGTTCCTTTTAAATTATTTCCCAAAAAGGGAAATTTCTCTCAAAAAGTTTTACTTCTCAATTTCAACCATGTCAACATCCTTTACTAGATATTATTCTTGATTGAGATTGATTTATTATAATATAATATTCCATATTATATTGAATGACTTATGATATTTTTGACTGTGGATATTCTATTTTTATACCATTCATGGTTTATGGTTAATGTATTGACATTTCATATGCTAGTTTTAACACGACTGTTTATGTTATGTTTTAACTTTTTCATATGAAGAATGCACTGGAATTAGTAAATGACAAGTGGAGACAGCTATAACTCCTCGATGCAACGGTTGGTCTCATGAGACAATCTACTGTCTTGAAACAAGGCCTTGACAAAAAATTTATTTATATTCTTGGCACAAATCCTTGACTTTGTGGTAATGATGTCCAGCGTTAGCTATTCCCTCATTATGAAATTATTTATTACATGTGATTATTCAACTAGTAGAATATCCATGTTCATGTTTATATGGTTATTTTTGATTTATTTTTTCCAAATTAGGTAAAATATTATGTTTAAAAATATTTTTTTATTACACATCTTCCCTTAAAAGTTTATAGCTTCCGCTAAATTATTTACCCTTACTAAGAATCTGAGCTCACCCCTTTATTTGGTTTTATTTCCCCTGGATTCCAAGAAGTGTATTATGATTGATATGCAGGGTTAAGATAAAGGGAATAATGGAATTCTCAAAGAACTGTCTATGCTGTATTTTATGTTTGAAATTTTAATGCAATGTAAATGAATGTAATCTATTTTCCAAAACAGATAAACTGATCAGTCCTTCGGGACATGATTCCTAGTAATCATACCAATGTATTAAAATAATGCAGTGGCTCTGGGTAACTAGGGTTAAGTCATTACAGTTGGTTTCAGATAATGTTTATCAATAACCTTTGAAACTAGATTTATAAAAACTCTGATTATAAAACATTACCCTAAGATAGAATTTGAGGATTATTATAGAAGAACATGCTATAATTTTGGGAATATAGAGATTTTGTGAATTTTTGAGAAATACATCCATTTCTGGATACGAGCAGGTAGAGGCGGCTATGGAACAGATGTACCTAGAAGTGAAAACTATGACAAGGAGTTTCGGGCTTGACCTGGGGTATCCTGGTACACGACAACGGACCTTGTTGCACTCTTGGTTACTACACTCCTGGGGGATATGCTTAGGATAATTTACATTTTCTTTACAAGCCATTATGAAGGATTTAGGAGTAAATACTCCCTCAAAGATAACTATTTTTATGATTATAGATTATATGAATAATCTTTTCAATTTATGTTAGGTATTTTAAATGTTTGGAATAATGCATTGTGATTCATAAAAATAACCTAGTTTATTCCATTGTTTAGAAATGGCGCCCAGTAGATGGAATGAGAACTCCAAAAATATTCATGATCCAAAGAGTAGAGAGGATCATATATTTCATGGTATTAAGTGAAAATTTAGAAATGAAATAGTCTCACATGTATTATCATCATATGAATAAATAATATCATGTATTAATAAGATAAGTAAATAATTCTCTGAGTCCTAAGGCTTTTATGGGAAGCCAAAGAAAAAACGATGGTAGAGAGAAAGATGGATAAAGGGAATAAGGGAAAGAAGGATTTTCCCATATGTGAAAATTGTGGAAAGAATCACCTTGGTAAATGCTTGAAAGGAATGGGAGTTTGTTATAAGTGTGGAGAAAAAGTACACTAAGTACGTGATTGCAAGGTTAAGAAAAAGGTTTCAAATTTACAATGCTTCATCTCCAAGGAGTTGGGACACTACGTGAATCAATGTCCCAATCATCAGAGTATACCGCAAATGATGCTGTTGGAAAATAATCAAGTTATGATATTAACACAGATGAAAAGTAATGACTAGTTTTATTATGTGGATATTAAATAATTATGTCATTTGAGTGTTGTATCAATGATGTACATGTTATAAGAATTATAGAGTATATAAGGATTGTACTGTAGTACTATTTTTGTAAGGACTTGAGATTATGTGGAACCAAGAAAAGTCACTCAATAGCATGTTAAATTTATAGGAAAATATATGGTTGATAGAATGATAAACCTTAATGCGGTTCTTATACTAAGGTAGTGATTTTGGAATAAGATATGATGGATTTGGATAAATTATATTTGATATTCTTGACTACCTTCAAACTGATTAATGATTTGTATATTCCATCATTATTGGGGTTTAGAAATTTTTTGGATATAAGGAGTATATCCAATATTCTATAAGTAATAAGGGAGAATGAATGAAATAAATAAAGGTTTTATGCTAATTCAGGGTGTTACTGTGTTTTAAAAGAATACATGATGAAGGTATTCACATGTTATTACGTGGGAAAAAGTATCTTCATTGTGTTTACCTTCCTTATAAATTTTGGACTGTGAGTTTGGATAGAAATATTTTGGATTAGTCTAAAGGTTAGAATGGATTAAGATAAACATTGGATACTATTGTTTATGGTTAAAAGAACTTATTAATATTATTTTTTTGGATTTTTATAAAAAGGAAAACCCATAGCTCAGGTGACAACCCGTAGCATCCTGCAAGGCTTTGAGACTTGAACCCGCAACTGAAGGGCGACAAAGGCGCATCACCTTCCACTGGCCTGCTTGATGTCCTGGTTTTTATAATGTTGTTTTTTTTAAATAGTCTAAAAAATGAATTATAAATGAATTATTTTTGGAACCCTGTATCATTAGGATAAATAGAATACTTTTTAATTCAATTATCTTTTGGAGTGAATGGTGAATTTGTGGTAGGAATTAGTTAAAGGATGAAACTCTACTTGTCTAGTATATTTTTTCCTCTTATTATATGAATAAATTAATTCTTAATCTTTAGGGAAGGGATCTTAAAACCAAAATTTTTTTAACCTAATACCTTATGTTTGGTTGAACCATTGATATTTTAAATCATCATAGATTGATAGATTTAAGGCTCTCAATTATACACTTGTTTGTGATTGAAGGCCTCAATCACTACCTATAAATATTTTCGTTTTCCCTCCAATTATGTGTCTATAATTTCCACCAATGTTCTCTTAATTGAGATCATAATTTGGTTGTGACTTTTTCATTTCCCTTTCCCTCTTATTAAAACTAAATTTTATTAAACCAATTTCCTATGTGGATTTTCCACAAAGGTATTAATCTATTTTTAACCTTTTATTTTTGAAGAACAATTTTAAATTGAGAGGATTAAATTTATTGATAGATGGGAGAATGTAACACCCCATGATTTACTTTTAGGTTATCTCTTCAAAATAATTAAATAACTTGCGCTACACGCAACAATGAGTTTGAGCGCACAACGACTTACCAAACTGGATATTCAAAAAAGCAGTTATGAATAATATTAACTGCATTATGAATTTTATATATATCTTATATAATTTTAACATTCATATTTTGTGTTTCTTAGACATAATATAATGAAAAATTCAAAATTTCAGATAAAAGAAGTATTTTTTAAAAAATGCAATTTTACCACCTATTTAATGGAGAATCATTTTTAAAACATATATTTGACACTTTTATATATTAAATTTAATGAAATTGCATTCTTATTTTTAATTGGGACATAAAAAATTAGTCTGGATTAATTTTTTGTAATTTTGTAATAACTTTCTTATTTTTATGAATTGTAAAAATTAAAAACATTTAATTGAAAAAAACTTTTTTAATTGAAATAACATATAGTGTTAAACTACGAATTTTAATGGTTTGGAATTATAATTATATTTTTTTTATCATTTAATACAATTTATTTCAATATATGTAATTTCACATTTAAATTTGACATAAACACATGTTAATCTTTTGATAGTTTTTACTTTTTAAAAATCTTCCTTTTGGTATTGAGAATGGGAATTAATTTGAAATTAATTAAAGAAACTTCGATGTTTTAAATATGGTAAAATATAATTCATTTTTGAATTTTTAATATCAAAATTATCTTAGGATGAATTTTTGGTAGTTTTCTGAAAGCATTCAATTTTTTATAAATAGTGAATAACACTGCATTAATGTTCAAAACTGACTTTTTATTTAAATAATTATTTATTTTATTTAAATTTATTTTAAGTAAAAATATATATATTATACCTATATAAGTTCAATTTAATTTATTCAAGTTATTCTATAATAAAATTAGATGTATAAAATTTTATTGAACTTTTTACCGTCTTTTACCCACCTTCTAGGAGCATTTGCAAATTTGCATAAAACATAATTTTACCACTTCTGTGAGTTTAATTTTAGAAATTCGAGTGACAAGGTTGAAACTATTAAGTAAAATGTGGTTCTATAAGACAAAAATTACTTTTGGTGAATAGTAACTTTTGACTTTTATTTACCACAGTTAAATGTAAAAAGGATAATTAAAGGTAAAAATGATATTGTAATTATCCTAAAACATGTCATAATTTTATTGAATAAGTTTTATTATACCTAAAACAACCTTAGGAATAAAATATGATCCTTTTGGTCCACTTGTATTAATTTAGGACATTTATTTACATTTTATTTAAAGAAGAGTTAAAAGTGTTAAATTCAATGTTTAATAACAAAACTAGTTTTAATATGGGATTATACAGAAACTAAATTCAAATATATATATTAATTATAAATCTAAAAAGATTTCTTAAATCATGGTATTTTATTTATAATTTTTAGACATTGAATAATTAAATTTATTTATGACACAATGATGATGCAGTAATGACATTATTGATGATAGAATCAAATAAATGGTATAACAAATATTATAATATATATAATTTCAAAGTTTTTATGACATAAAAGAATTTTATTGGTTAAGTTGACAAGTTATGGATGATTAAATGAATCTTGTTCGAAGTAATCAATTTTTGATGAATTTCACAAAAACCAAATACTAAATAGTGTCAAAATTGTCATAAATGAGTTTTTAAAACAAATATTATATTGTTAAATTATATAATATTCCTAAAAATCTATGGATCCAAAAAAGGGCTTAAATAATATTATATATGTCATTAATGAACCTCTTGAGGTTCCCTTGGATGTTTAGAGTAAGTTTATTATCTATATAGTTTAAGAATACAAAAAAACACGGTAAAAGTTAAACTATTTAACTAATAGTTAAATTTAAAAGATAAGCTTAATATGGCAACCAAAACTTGTCAAAATTAAATTAGTTGAGAGTATTTAGACCCATAACCATATAAGGATAGAAATAAATTCATTTATATCCATTATAAACCGAATATTATTGTATAATAAAATAATAATTCAAGATTTTCCTAAAGTAACCCTCACCCCTCTTATAAAAGGGTACTTCCCATTCACTCAAAATCACAACTACAAAGCCATTTGGATAGTAAAAACCCTGAAAAAATATCCTCCCAACATCCCTCAATTAAACATAGAGGCCTTCCATTAAGCATGATGTAATTATAAGGAGCCCTTTTGTTCAAATCAAATGAAAACACCCAAAGAAGAGGTAATTATTTTATCTCCTCTTTCAAAGTTCTTTTCTTTTTTCACGCTCTATTTCTTTGTTATTTAAATAACAAAAATCAATTACCTTATACATAATATGGTGTTATTATAAATATGGTAAAGCCATATTCATTATTCCTTCCATCCTATGAATGATAATGTCACTATGCGTGCGTACGTACGGCTTACCATCTCCATGCCATGGTGTAATTTGTTATTCAACACTATGTTATTTGGATGGATATAATGATGATAAATATGTATATAAATAATGAAAATAACAAAATAATGTCTTTTTAAAATTAATATACCATCCAATTCCTCACCCTTTAATCATTATGAAATGATATCGTCGCCCGTGTGTATGTACGGCTTAACGTCTCCACGACGCGATGAGATTCATTTCCACATTCACCATTCAATGATGATTATAATAAGATATATTATAAATAAGTATGTAATATATGAAATAATAATTATATTAAATATATATATATATACATATATTTAAATATATCTTATTCTCCTAGTTCTATTCAATTTTATATGAAAATTGAAACAACGTTTATGTGTACGTACGACCTACAGTCTCCACAAACGGTGTTTTTAATTTCCTATATATGTCTATTATACATATTCATATTATAAATATATATGATATTTAATCATGTTTTATATTTTTTATGTATTTAAATCATGATCTATGTGATACGATCAATAATAAAAAGTTAAAACACATACAATAAAGAAAGTGATTATCACCTGAAATGTTAATTTAACATGGAAATCGTTATTAAATGGCTAGTATAAAGTCATAAATGAATAATTTTTGATATAATAAATATGAATATGGTTCTGGTATAACATAATAACATACTATGGCCACTATACAGAAGGTTAAACATACCCTCAACCAAAGAAAAGTGCAAGGTATGGGTTATTTTCTCAGTCTCATTATTATCTGAGATTGTTTATGTGTAAGTATTTACAAGGACATATTTATCATCGATACCGATATTTTATAAAATGGTTTTTAAAAGGAATATTTTAAGGTGTTATGGGAGGTTATATTTAACTATATCACCATTTTAAATATTTTAATGATTTGTCTTTCTAAATCCTTTTAATTTACGTCCATGTTTTCAAAATAATTTTAAGTATTTATTTATATGGACAAGAATGTTTTGAAATGATAATTATTTTCAAAAGTTTCAATGTTTTATTGGACACTTTTATTCAAAAATCACATTTAAATTACTTCCTTTATAAATTTGTGAATTTTAAATGATTTCATAAAAAATGATATTTCTCTCAAAAAGTTTTACTGATCATTTTCAATTATGCCAGAATCTTTTACAGAATATTATTTTTGAATAAGATTGATTTATTATAATAAAATCTTCCATATTGTATTGAATGAGTTATGATATGTCTGATTGTGGATGTTCAATTTGTATACCATTCAAGGTTTTTGGTTAATGTATTGACACTTCGTATGCAAGTTTTAATATGAATTTTTATGTTATGTTTTAACTTTTTCATATGAGGAATGGAGTGGACTTATAAAGTAATAGATGGAGACCGCTATATCTCCTCGATGCATTGGTTTGTCTCAGGAAACAAACTAGTGTCCTGGCCCAAGGGCTTGACAAAAAATTTATTTTTTGTCTTGGAACAATGCCTTGACTATGTGGTAATGATGTCCAGAATTAAGCATTCCCTCGTTTTGAAATTAGTTATTATATGTGATTATTCAACTAGTAGAATATCCATTTTCATGTTTATATGGTGATGTTTGATTTATTTTTTCCATATTATGTTCAGGATTATGTTTAAAAAGGCTGTTGTTTTTATTACCAATCTTTCCTTAAAAGTTTATAGTTTCTGCTAAATTATTTACCATTACAGATCATTTGAGCTCAGCCCTTTCTTATGTTTTATTTTCCCATGATTCCCAGAAGTTTATTATGATTGATATTCAGGGTTAAGATGAAGGGAATAATGGGGTTCTCAAATAATTATCTATGCTATATTTTATGTGTGAAATTGTAATGTAGAATTAATTTATGTAATCTATTATCCAAAATATCTAAATTGATCGGTCCTTTAGGGACTTCATTCCTTGTAATCATTCCAATGTATTAAAATAATGCACTGGCTCTGGGTAACTAGGGTCGGGGCATTACACCCCACCAATTAAAATCATACCAATCATCCCTCACATGGGACAAATATGAAAGAGTTAAGGTTTATCCAAAGAAAAATAAAAAATTTCTTAAAGAAGGGAACCTGAGTTTTTTAGGATATTTACTTATTTATTTTTAGATTCATGCACTCTTACCTAAGTCATTAATAATTAATTTACAATAGCCTACAATATCACTTGTGTTTTCAAATATTTCAGGACCATAAGTTCATTGGTATTCATCATGAAATGGAGAATAATGTATGATAAATATCATGAATATGGTGTGGGTGGAAACATTATATCCAAATATTATTCTTTATTAAGAAGGGGAGTAAGTGTTTAAATTTGATAATTTTATTTTGAACTATCAAATTTTATTTTATAACATTAAACTACCGATTTCATTCCCGGCATTGATTATTTATTTAATAAATTGAACTAAGAGACATATTATTTAAGATAACTTCTTTCAATGTTATAAATTTTATTTTAAAAATTTTAATGAGAAAAATGGGAAAAATAAAATGTAGAGATAAACATGTGTTTTTTTAGATAATCATGATTTATGGGAGCTTGTTATGTTTTATAAATGATTTTTTTCAATAGCTTTCCCTTGATTTTTATATTGTATATCTATGTTAATTGATTTTAATTTTCATATGCATCGCTATGAGTAATTTTCCAAACCATATTCTAATTCCCAATACATCCAAAGAGCACAATGTTTCCCACTATTTTCATTAGTATATTTTCTTAGAGAATTGGACATGTATACTTTTATAAAATAATTTTCATCTTGTCTATAATGTGATTTTATAAAATAAAATTTAATATGATTGATGTGCCTTTTTTATTCTCCCTTAATCCTTATACCCACCTGACATTAATGCATTTTTAATCCCATAGAATCATAGAATACCCCTGTTAAGAAATGAGGTGTGTAACAATCCTATTATATCAATTCCTACCAAACATTAATGTTTTCAATAATTTTCTATAATATGAATGAGGGAATCTATATCATGGTGGAATGGGTTTATTTACTATATAAAATAATTATTTAGGATTTTTCATGGGATTTGGGGAAAGGAACATGATTTCCATTTATTGTATTCATTATACACACTTCTGAAAAAAGGCGTTGTTCCTTAGGATGTTAAAAAACACTATTTGTTGACCTATGCTCTTTTTATAATATATGGTTAGGTGGTGGATGAGATATTTTTCACATGCTTGAATTTAAAAAAATGGCAAAAATAAGAAAAAAATGTGTATAAAGAATTTGGTGTTTGATTATTTTTACTTCATAGACTTATGTACCAGATTTTCATTTTTGGGAAGGGATGACATCATTTTTTAGTGGAGAAACTCATTACACACTATTTTTTATTATCATGGAATATTATTTCAATTCAAACATACTTTATTTGAGTTACATATTATAAATCATTTAATTACATTCCATAATCCTTTGATTCATTTTATTTAAAATGATTAAGCTCTCATGATGATTTGTTAATTTGTCTCTACGTGGTGGAGAAAGGTGATGATTTTTAAGCCTATAGAAAGTGACATGTTCTTGAGGTATGTGCAGAACTACATTCACCACTACACCCAGAATATGAGTGAAAAATTAAATTTTATTTAAATAATAAAGGGAATACATATTAATAATTAATTGAAAAATAAGAACCGTTAACAGAAAAAGTGTGGTTATTTTCAAAGAAGTAAATTAAAATACTTGTCTAATTTTTTTCAATGAAAAGGGAGGTGTTTATGAATTATCATATGTAATGATAGAAAAATTAAATTTCTTATTGTATCAGTTTTCTTTATTGATATTGAGTTTACATTATGTTACATTGAGCAACCTTTATAGTACGTTGAGACTGTATCCCTGAGGACAAGTTTAATTCATGTATGAGGGGTTTATACATACATTTAATGAATACTTTTTCATATTAAAATAAAATAAATTTATTCCTAAAATTATTAATTCATTATCAAATATTTAATATATTTTTTTATATTTCCAAGATGTGACAACTAATGGAAAATGTGAAAAAAGAGAAAAAATAATCGATATTTCCATCAAAAGATGAAATTCCAGGACATTGGATGATCATCGAATGATTATTAGCCTCAAAACTGAATAATAATGGTTAAATAGAGCTTCTAGGTCTAAAAAGGAATCATTTACATCATAAATGTACTATTTTAGATGTAATAATGTTGATGTACATGGTGAAAATCCATGGAATGAAGAGAAAAACACATCTGGGAGAAGAATACATGGGTCATGAAATGTGACATTTTAGTCCCACCATAAAAAATGTTGAAAATATTACTTTTTAGTTTTATGAGGAAAATTCACATTTAGTAAAATGGGGCATGAAATATGACATTGTGAAATCACTATTCATGAGGTAGAAAGTTTCAATCGTGCCAGGAATGTCTAGATTTGATGATGTTTTCATTGGGAAGACTCTATTTATGACATTGGAAGCCCTTAATTTTCTTTATTTACTATGTCCTAATAAATGGATTCATTTATGTTGAAAATACTCTAAATCGAGCATCACTAGAGATATATAAATAGATATTCAATGTGATTCCACTAAGGATTGATTCAGAGATGAAAACATTGGGCAAGTTATTTCACTATTGTATTTTCCTCCACTAGTATTTCACTTCGTCCCTTATTATACTTTATTTTTCATTAATCCTTTCTTCTTAATCCATAATTATAATAATGAGGGGGTAATACCCGCCTTGTTCTAGTGTTATATAGAGAAAGGGGAAGGATTTTATGGACTGTATTTTATCTATATTATTAAGGGAGGGTTTCCATTATTACATAATATAAATTCCAATATCTTTCTAATTATTTTCCCATGAACAATGTGAAAACATCATGACAGTAACAATTTTATTTTCTCAACTAGTATACTTAGACTATACCATGACCATTAGGTAATATAGGGAAAAAATTGTTTTAATATCGTATCAGGATAATGAAGAATATTAAAACACCAAATAACGTGACCATGGGAGGTGTGGTATTTTTTTACTAAGGAGGGGATACCATGATCATCCAATCCTTCTCAACCTAACTTTAAAACCATTAATTATTTAATAAAATCAATTTATAAATATATTTGACCCAAAACCATAAAATCTAAAAAACGCCAACATGCCTTAACTAAAATGATTTCGAAACCTAGTTTTGTATTATTTCTTTTATCTATTTCATGCTTTCTTAAAAAACTAAAACTGATTTCTAAAAATAAAATAAAATGTTTTCTATTAAATCCATAAAAATATTAATTAATTGTATCATTGGTTCCACCTCAATCTTTCCAAACAGGTCTATCCAGAAGCAATGCTTCTGACCATTTATTAATAAGAAAGAGAAAGTATAGAAAAGTGGTAGACGTGGTCTCAAAAGCAGAATTTCCCACACCCACCAAAATCAGGTCTAAATATCATAGTACAATATATCATTTCCATAATCAGAGTCACCACAAGTCTCCCACTCAAATTGAGACTTAGCAAGATTAAAAAAATTTAAGGATATATGAATATAACTTTCATGGAAACATAGAAGTCGATTTGGTAGAAACATTCCTAGGAATATTTGAATAATCCTTGAATGGTCTCCACTTTGAGGGAACAAAGGTGTAACCCTCACTATCAGTCATATTTTTCTGGCCACTTAATAATGCATCCTTGTAAGAGGCATGCCCAATGCTACCCGAGGCCCTAACCAGGGTACCAACACCACCCCTGTCATCTGCAAAAATGTTCCCCTATGTCTTAAATAATTCATATGACTAAATAGCTTCTGGACTTCCTGATGATAGTATAAATTTTGTTGCACATCAGTCTGATTGGAGATATCAACTTGATATGGATCAGGGGTCATTACTCTCGGGTACTGTGCATGTGTATCCTCAATTGAGGTAACCTATTTTACCAAATCAAAAAATGTATTATAGGCACCAATGAGAGATCTCTCTAGAGACACATCCACCAACAGTCCTTTCCATAACACCTATTAATCATATTTCCCATCAATCAAGACATTAGCCATAGTGGATGGCTCTTTAAGTAGATCACCATCATGAGTAGTAGTCTAGGATAGAGACGAATCTTTCACAAACAATAATATATTCTACTCAATCACTCAGATAAATTTATATGATAAATTTTATGGGATGAAATTAATAACCCCAGAATATTTTGATAAACATGGATTATATATGTTGTTGGGACTAAAACGGGTCAAAGAAATGACAAATACTATCCAAGATATAGAAAAAAACATCTGAGTAGTATATAGTCGATTGAAGAGTTATTATTATAATCAATGATGAAAATATGAGGGTTAGGTTTGAGATAAGGCATTGAATCAAATGTATCCATGGATGAGAGTCCTATGGTTTGGGTTAAAGGGAAATCTAATTCCTAGGTACATATTCCACTTTTTGAATCCTGATCACACTGATGTTATGGATAATTGAATGGGACATCCACTAAATATATTTCATGACCATAATGATTTCCATGTATCCAATTTGAGGATATATATTCTAGATTCCTCACATGTAATAAATCTAATAGTGGTGTTGGTTGAGCATTAAATCTATTACGATGAGAAACCTATGAAGTTCAGAGATCATATGGATAATTTGTTATAAAAAAAGACAACTCACCAGGTCGAATCACTATAAAGGAACCATAAATATCAAGAGGAAATATGGTAAACGAATAATGTAATGAAATAAAATAACCTTTATATATGTTTGTTTAAGATACTGAATAAAAGTTTTAAGGTTGATTTTTTTGAAAGGGAAAAATATAGTATCTAGTTAATAATTTGATGAATTCCAACCATAAAAATAATATAGTTAAATAAAATCCATATATTTTAATGTTTAAATAAATAATATGAACCATGAAATAAGATGAACATAATTTTATTATATAATATGAGATTTCATATATTTTGTGAATATCTTCCATATACTCAACCCATGAATAATTTCACAATAAAAATTGTAAATTAAATTACTAAAATTTAATATTACAATTGTTTATGGTCTACTAAGAATATTATAGGTAAAAAATTACGTTTTAGGAACTTTTATATAGAAGTGATGATGTTATCCTCTTTAAGATAAGGTAAATAATGTTTTGTTAGAAAGTTATCTTCGTATGTCAAGAATTTGTAAACATAATTTCTATGTGTTTATTAATTTTTCATTCACCAATATATTGATATTCTTGGAAATAATTTCCAAATTTGGTAATATGTTTGTGAAATCATGTTATCAAAAATGTACCATGGATTCCATATAAAAAATAAATACATTTTTATGAAATTTTTATTTATTTTAGAAGAAAAACATATGTTATGGGGATACATTATATCTGAGGGGTAAAGTGATATATTACATTCAATTTGAAATCTCATCGATCTAAATTAGATATAAGATCAAAACTTATGATCATTTTAATTTTATCTTATTTTATAATTCAGTTTATCAAATTTTGGAGGTTAGACACATTCCAAAAATAATTCCATGCCTATATGTTTCCAAAGTCGTATGTACACCACAAAAAAACATGTGTGCATCCCCTCAATTTCTATGATCTCCATTAAAAATCCCACACATGAACCCAGATCAATTCCTACTGAAACAGCCCTTTAAACCATTTAAAAGTGTCGTATTTATTTTCACCTTCATATGCACTATTCAATGCATTTGTGCATGACCTATTGAATCTCATGTATATTCCCTACCCAATGTCAACACATGATATTCAAGCCCCGTAAGGCACCCAAAAACATTATCCTAATTACCTTGGTAAAAAATATTTGTTACCATAAAAACTCACCACCTCGGCCTGGGAAACCTATGAAAGGACCCTTAACCTCTTATTTTGAGATATAATCCTAATCAAGATTGAATTTACCGTGACCTAGATATAATTGGGGAAAAGTTCATTGTATAAACTTCCATGATATATAAAATATTCCCTTGAAATTTTTTTAATAAAAACTAAGGATAAGTTAAAGATAGAAAGATTATTTGGGTCATCAAATGGTTTTGAAACCTAAAACCCATATGAAATGCAACTCCTCTAGGACCTCTATATAGGCTAGAGTAATGGACCCCTTTTAAGGGGAGTCTCTAAGGAAGAATGGAAAACCATGATAACACCAATATTATATCTATTTAGAGAATTTATAATCCCTTAAGGGGTCACATGGGAACTAAGCTCAATTAGGATTCTCTTGTTTGGTGTTGTATTCATCCCTAAAGGACTCATTTTGGTGCCCACTCACCCATGTCTCCCACATGGGTTAATTTCATCAATTTAACTAATTATTATATAAAATAAAAATGATGGAATTTAAAATATACATATCCCACAAAAAGGTGTTTCTCATATAAATAATGGATTACTCATTCCTCAACCCTTTCCTAGGAAACCTACCTAGGAAAAACCATTCCACATTTCTCAGGTGGCTCCATTGAGCTTGTTGGCACTATTTTTTCTGGGACATTTCCTCAAAAAAGTGGCATCACCCTCAACAAAACCAATATTCATCCAACCTAGTTCTAAACAACAATATATCCACAACAATTAAACAAAAAATTCATGCTCATGCGTAAGTCCCAATCCAAACAATTGTTAGGTACCCACACCTATAGGTCTTATTTGTATGACCTTAAATTACATGAAACAATGGTTATGGATGGTGAAAAATAAAATTCCCCAATGTATTCATTGTTACATAGCTTTAAATGGTATAAATTTTCATGTATTGTAGTACAGAAATATGGGAATTTTTATTCCCTTAATAGGGATACATAAAAACCGATTTCTTGTGCTTAATAACCCTATGAAAACAACCTTCCACATTCATGGATAGTGATACAATATAGTTTTTGATTTTATAATACCATAAATTAAATAATAATTAATTAATATAGGAGAAAAAACCAATCATGTTATATTCATGTAAATGAAAGGTTTCAATCAACTACTTCAAAGGAGGGTAAATAGTATTCTCACTGGGACGGATTTTATGAACACCAAAAAAATATTCTAGTGTCTTGAATTAGAAAATAATAAACTTTGTGGGATGAGCCAATGTATTATCCTCTTAATTACAAAATTTATCAACCTATGAAAATAATAGAAATGGCCAATTAAATAAAATCATTAGAAAATAAATTGGTGAATATAATATGAAGTCCATTAATTTTAAATGAGAATGATCGACAATGAAAAATTATTTTTGATACTATAGAGATGTGTTTTTTATTTTTAAATATCCTTCAAAATATAAATAGCATCCATTGTGAATATTTTATGAGGGATGTGTTCCCCAAACAGCTTGGAAGAAATCACATATCATCCCTAGTTCAATGATCTATTTTTTGTTGGAACCACAGACTAATGTTATTGTTCTTTCATAACTTCCTTATCCCTAACGAATTGATAAAAAATGTGACCAAATATTTGTTAAAAATCTAGGTAGTGAATTATAGGTTGTAGGAATACAATTATAATAGGATCATTCCCATTTGCGATTTGACCCATAAAAATCAAAAGGAGTTGAGGTTATAAAGGTTTTCAACTCAATGGTTTGACATCATTGGGAAAATGGAAACATAATGATGATAGACCACTTTACAAGTATCTACCTAGTGTGATACACAACCACCTTCTATATTTTTAAGTGTTCATGGAAAATGTCTCTTATATATAAATGGTTACCCCATATTTTACTTTTAAGGGTCCTACGAGTAAGTGATATCATATGTCTCATCATGTAACCCCAGATATTGTTAAATAAGATGAAACAACCCTGATAATATAGATTAGGTTACCATAAACTAGTGATTTTTCAGGGAAGTTTGATAGGTTCATATCCTTACTTCCACTTCTATCCATGTGAGTCACTATCAAATATAGAGGGTAACATGAGGTAAATTCCATGTCATGGTAATCGAGAAACCAACAATATAATTGGGGTAAATAGTTTGCTTAATATAAACTGATTACCTCATATAAGGGAAAGAAAAAAACCCATGAAGGTTCTTTCAATGTGATAACTATTACAAAGTTATTTTCAAAAAGGGAGTTCTTATAATATTGAATCCAGCTACACTAGGAACTCCACCATCAATTGGACATACCTCTGCCCAACCAATGGGTCAGATGGGGAAATAATCATAACCAATTCACCTAAAACATTGTATAACAATGGTTATAGTTTATGATTTTTAAACCAAATCTTTCACACATGATAAATTTACTGAAGAGTGGAAATTGTGGTCATAACTTGTGGATAATACAATCATTAATGATGATAGAGGCTCTTGTATCATACAGTAGGAATTGGAAATAAAAAATACCAGTCATTTTAAGGCCAATTTTCATAGTCTAATATATCACACTTCATATTCATAAATAAAAATCTAGAGATAACCGTCACTGAAACATATTGGTGAAATTTGAGCATGTTAGGTGTAAATTATTGTCTTATGGAGGGTATAAAAATTATATCATTGCTTTAGATGAATAATTCTTCCAAATGAACCACAAACCTCTTTAATGTAGTAAACAATCCTAAATCTAAGAATAAACATGGGCATCTATAACAGTCTTTCCTAAATCTTCTTAGGGTCATTCATATTATCACCACTTAGGTTTCCCCATATATGCATACTAAAGGCTGTGGAGAATTCATAGTATCATATTTTCTCTATTCATTCAATTAAGAAATCAACCCTATAAAGCGACATGAAATTTTGAAGTTTCCAATAATTCGTTAAACGTGATTTATGTGATATAAATTTTAACAGTATAAAGAATCCACCATGCCTCTAATTAATAATTAATGAAAAATTTGCATGATTTAATGAATTATATGATACAAAAACAAGAAAATATGAAAGGAAAATAGACATTTTACATGGCTCAATAAAAATGTGTGGAGTTGAACCATCATACATGGTAGTTACATCTCAATCCTAACTATCACAAGGTACACCGTATCTATTAATCATCATAATATGAGTTTTAAAATTTAGGATTTCCATAGTTGTAGTGGAAACATCATAGGGAATCAATATCCTATTGGTCTGAGGGAAATTTAATGCCCAACACCACTATTAGAATAATTAATCAAATTGATAGATATCTAAATAGATGATATACCTCATCTATGGAAATCAGAATTCTCAATGTTTGGGGTATATCAATATAAAACTCTAATGTTATCTCAATTGATAGTTAATTAACAATAAAAAACTCATCGATGATATTTCATATCTAGCAGAGGGGATTATCTCAAGATAACATATCCTTAAAAGCCTCCCACGTCATATTAATTACAGTGTATAAAGGATAAATAAAATCCTTGAAGTGGATAAAACCTAAGATGACCTCCATTATAATGGAAACTAATTAGGATTATGGATTATCATTCAAATTTTATCATTTGGATGGTAAATCCTCATATTTCATTGTGATAGATGCATATTTTTATTCCCTCTATGGGATTCGCATCAATAGAAATCATGAATACTAGACCTATTGATATTGTGGAATATGACACCCATAATAAAAAAGAAAATGAGGTTTCATCCATGGAGAATTTAATTTGTACTGAGGTGTGAGACAAATTTGTACACATAACATGTCAAAGCAATTTCCATGATTTAATATCTCGTCTAGAGACACAATTGTTGACAACTCAATGTGATATTGTGAAAGTGGTTTTTTTTATATTTATATCCCACCCCCACCTGAAGATGTTGAAATCATTTTATCATAGGAATAATAGTCTTAATATATGGATATTTTAGAAACGATAAAGTGGATTATAGTTGAATTACTCAAAGGATATACACCTATGAAGAAGGCTTTAAAAGAATAATTCATTCCACCTTCAGTTGGTCTATTTCAATGGAAAGAAACCACTTGAACCTGATAATCGTGGTATAGTCGACTGAATGACCATAGAACACATCATATTTTCTATTTAATTGCATTACTTTAGGACCTAAAGGAATTTATTTTATTGCGGTTTCATATGTTATAACATCAAATAGATCATCTAACAAATTCTAAATAATTTAATTTAGTGAAAACATTGGTATAGGATGTGAAATAATATGTAGAGACATTAGATGTTATTATGACTCTATATGAAGTTACCCAATGACATCATTAACTGATATGACTAGAGTGAATTCCATATCACATGTTGGTGGATTGGAATCCACCTATTCTGAAATTTAGAAACCCTTAAATCTTAATATTGAATGGAATGGTGGTTCAAGAGTACTATCTAATTCATTTAATTTCCTAGTGTGACATAATTTTAGATACCCTAGAACAATTGGATCTAGCTAAAAATTTATTCTTAGTGTAAACTCTTATAGGTACCATGTTTTTTGGGTATCAAAAACTCTCCATTGGGTCCATCACTAGTTTGGAAGATATCTACCCTGAACTCCATTACCATTTGATCATTTCCCTATAAAACATACACAGTATTGTCCTCTCAGAGTGAATGAAATTTTTTAATGAGAGATTCATATATATCATTTTCAAATATAATGGATTTAAATATTTTATTTATATAAAACATTCTACGAAGAAGCTATTGGAAATTTGGGTAGGGAATTTTTAGAATGGTCTGGAAACTAAACTCATTCCATAAAATAAACCTAGTAGAATTCTTAGAGTTCATTATAGTATTACAATGTTTAGATAATTTATTTTAGTGGACTATGATGAAATATATGAAAGTTTTACCATCCCAGACAAGGTAATATTGAAATGCGGAAACATGCAATCTTTTAGTAAAACATGAGAGTTCCTCCCCATAGATATGTGAAAAAATTAACATACCCTAATTCAATTAAATAAAATATAAAAAAGGAATCATTTTTTTTTTGATTTTTAAAATTGGAATAATGGATTAATTTAGAATAAATAGATTCTAGGATACCTAATTTTTTATTTCAAAACGAAATTGTTCACATTGATAAAGGTAAAATTTATAGAAAGAAATTGGTCCATGTCATTTACCTAAGTAATTCCACTAACATCAGATGTTAGACCATATAATCCATGGTTTTTTATTCAAATAGCACTTTTTAAAGAATGATGGTTAAGATCACGTAATTTTAGATAGTACTGAAGTGAACATGGTATGTTTGTTTATCAATTTCTGATAAGAAGAAGAATTTTGAAAGGTTATAACTAAAAATATATAGATGTATATCTACATGATGAAATCATAGATAATGAACCATGAATATAGAATCATTAATTCATTTCTAAATCAATTAGTTGGGACCAAAATTGCCCTTGAATCTTTTGTTATTACATATTCTAATAAACATCAATGAATCATCAAAATCTTCACCAAATAAAAAAATAATTAGATGGAAACCCCCTATAACTTTCTAAACCTGCTCAAACTCTTATGGAATTTTTAGTCCCATCATAGTATGGATAGAAATAATTCCAATAAATTATGTCCTCTTCTGATGAGGAGACCCGGTTCACCATTATCAATATTATATGATAGGTGGAAAGTGCGCTAAGCAAGAATTTTTTTTGAAATAGTATCCTTTATTTTTATTCAAAATTTATCAACTTGGTTCAATGAAAATTCTCATGGTCTTAAAAAACGCACTCCTAATAAATATGATTACATTATCATACAATTTTCTATGTTTCAAGAGATTGAATTATCCTATACTCCTACCATTAATAAAGATGGGATTAGAGATATTCATCTTACCTTTAAAAAGGGAATATTAATTATTATTGAGGCCTTAGTGCATGATTTTGAAAATGTGATAGTTAGGGATAAGGAATATATGGAAAATATAACCAATACTACAAAATCTTATTGTATATTGAATTCTCAGAATTAAAGATAAAATTAATCATTTGGATCACCACATAATCATCCATTATAATTCACCCAACATACCACTTAGAAGGGTGATTTTTTATTATTTTATTCAATCTAATATCCATTTGATTTTTTTTTAGTTTTAACTCCATTTAAGATATAATATCTAAATTAAAAATATTAAATATCTAACAAAATCATCAACAATTTTCAATTGAAAATAATTTTTTTATTGTGATTTTAAGAAGAAGCCCCGCATTTACTAGATGTCCCATCCAAATTAGAAGAAACCATTTCACCTATGATGATAGAATTAGGCTATATATGTGTGCATATATAACATCAAGAAACATGATTAGGAACCACCCTAGTGGATTATTAAAAAACTTTTATACATTATGAAATATCTGCCACTTTCTATAATTGTCCCCCTTGAAAAGAAGTACCCCATCCCATAGGAATGGCGGTATTTCCATATCACATCCCCCATTTTCAGTTTTATTCTAGTAAATTTCCATATTCGATGATAAAAAATAGTTCCCAAGATAGTTAGTGTTCTTCAAGAAAGGGGAAACCCCATTGACATCCCAATAATAAAAAACTTCCTTATGTTCCCTCCTCTCAATAAGTTATAAGTCACTATTTCCCAAATATATTATTTAGCTAGGTGATCATATCGACTAATGAATATGTGGAATTCATAAGTAACAAGTTTATCGTCCAATTAAACTATAATTTAGCATGAAATATTACATATATCCAGAGTAATTTCTCAGGAACGTTTTCATTAATTTAGAGAATAAGATAGTTAAACATCCACGGATCAAGAGACATAATAAGGTGAATTTGGTAAATAATTATAATTATTTCACCATCCATGGGTGTGTAGGAATTATATCTATGAATTATTCCTCATCAAGGGTTTGATTTTGAATTATCTAGATAAATGTCCCGAAATGCTTGAAGCATCCAAACATCAATTTTAATCATACAAGAAGATTGAGAGGTACATGAAAGGAAAATACATAAATTTTGGTATCCCAATTCATGAAGTCATAATAAAAAAGATGTATTCAATTAGTCATGAGTTGGAGTCTACTTATTTTCTCAGTTCCCTATACTATAACATGATTTAGCTCTGAAAGGGCCAGAATCATGGGGATAAGTTTAGAGGATCTACCTTATTGTTTTTCATGCCACAAAATTTAATTAAATACTATTTAATAATACTTGTTTAATTAAAAACTATCTTAATAATCAAATAAATATAGTCCCAATTTATTTTGAAAGGCCTAATAAAAAATAAATTTTAATGAAATCCATCCTAATATCTCTAGAAAAGCGTAATTATTGACAATTCATTTAAAGAAAAAATTATTTTCTAATGACACTAAACTATAAAATACATGGTATATATCATATGACATTAATTTATGTGATTTATTGTCTATATAAAATATCCATAAACTATATGGTGTATGATTATCATCACATGAACCGTGACTACATGACACAATATTCATCCTATATGACCAAAAATTTCATAAATTGGTCCATTTTATATGACCTAATCGCATTATGTTATATCATGATTTTTCTAATATTTCTTGATGTATGGAATACTTATTCACACTCGGTCCCCATCAATGGCTCCGAACATGGATAAAACCAAACTCTTTCTAAGAACCACATACGAATTGGTTTCTATTCCAGAAAGATATATGGAGATGTTTAGATATTTTATCCAAGAGCAAGCCAAAAAATCACCCATCACTATATTTTATATTCACACCACCCTAGTTTATATGATTATTGTTTATTTTTTGTTAAATATGAATGAGGTAAGCCCCTCTATTTTTATTACATAACTATAAAACACTAATTATAATTGGTAAAAGGGATCCCATTACATGGCCCACAGACCGAGAGGGTATTTAGCCCATATACATGCTCATTAGAATAAGATAACTAGACCGTAGTCCCATCTTGAAGGTCCAAATAATTTCTCTATCCATATAAACCAATAGAAATATCCATTTGTGCTACCAGTTGGAATAAATATACAACCACCATGAGCCAAATTTTTGGCTACCTGTTGTCAATGTCACAACCTGACATCACCCCACCAGTCTTCATCAATTAATGACCCACAACATCAATCACAATAACCACTTCACCCATAATTCATGTCGACACCCGTCGTGGCCCTCTTTCGTCATCTACTACCATCAGTGTTGTGCCCATCCTAGGTTGGCCAGTCGTATCCCATCATCCCACTAGCATGGTCATGTTGCACCCACACATTCCTCCCTGAACTGACACACCGCCCCAATACTACATTATTTTCCCCATCAAACACACCACCAAAATATTATCCCCAGAAATGGAGATAAACATGTCTTGAACCTTGAATTGATGCAATATTACAAGGCAGCCTTACCGCTAGTCCAATACCCCAACAACATGATTCTTTTTAAATTTAATTTCCCTATTCTATCAATAATTAAAATCCAATATAATTCCACCTAGATTCCCTGAATTGAATCTATAAAAGACATCACTTATCAACCAATATCTCATTTCTAGCACCCTAGTGAATGTAATTTATGTTCACATCTAATTCATCATGGTACCATTACACTATAATACCAGAGAATGGAACATGGATCCCCTATAAAATTCCGGATAATATATTACCATTACATTTCATTGCCCCATCAGCAACTACGCAATGATTCCTGAAGAAACCCAACCATTTCAAGTCTCTTTACCCAGTCCAGAACTAGGGTGTAATCTCATCCCATAATAAGCATTTATGCTTTGTGACTTTCTATATTAATCACCAATTTATCCGAAAACTATAACCATAAACTATATGAATATACTATCTAATTCATGGTTTTTTATGTTGGAATTGGGATAATCATTCCTATAATATAATTTTCATCCTTCTGTAAGATAAGTAATCACCCTATTTAAAATGCTCTATGAGATCTCAGTCTATGATTATATCACCTATTATGGTTTCTTATTCTATTGTTTTTGTATCTATTATTCACATTAGGATGGTATTTCCCTAATTAAAAATCCAACAACATCACTTCAATGTAACTTGAATAAACATAAAAAATAAATATTAAACATTGATACATTTTTTCAATCATTAAGAAATAATCAAAAATATTTAAATTGATTTTTATGCCAAAAACTCCAAAAGAAAATCATGATCAAAAGTAGAGACTTCTTTCTATACACCTGGTCTTTTATGGTCTAAGAAAGTATTTTAATGAACAAAATTAAAAAAAATTATTATTTATTTAAATTTTGATTCCAAATATGATATATAATGATCTTTAGATCAACCCATCTAAGAAAAAGAAAAATAAATTATAGAACTAAGGAATATGTCATGGGTTATTAATCATTTATTTTTTCTTAGTGACTCTTTGATAAAAATGTAATTTTTAATTATCATTTATTTATTAATTTCAATGCTTAGAATGAAACTAAATTTCAATTCAATCTCATTGACTTTAAACTATGATGCACTCTTTTTTTCAGATATCTAAGATCATAAACAATGAACCAAATTTTTGGTATATGTTTTTTGAATATAAACTACATAAACACCATAATGGTTTAACCTAAAAAATAATAACCATTAAAAGATAATGTAATGATAATTATTTTATTAAAACATTTAATGGGAGATATTTGAAAATGTTGAGTCTCTATTCCCTAAGCCTTTGATTTTATGGAATAGGATAATCATATAGCATAAAATAAAAATGAAGAAGCACAAAACATGTGAGGTTTAAAATTCACAAAGGTATACCTAGGTGAAATCTAATTGTTCCCTCAATAATAGTTTCCTTTTATTTCTTTAAAAATGTATCATACAAAAAATTAACAAATCTATTATGGACTAAAATTTATCCCTAATAAAACTCAATCTAAGCTCACGGGACACATAAATAGGTGCTATATTTTCCTTTAAATTCACCATGGTCAAAATATTTCCACCATTATCTATCCATATTTTCTTCATATACATTTTTATTTAAACATTCCCCCTTAAAAGAGTGAGAAAAAATGTTTTTAATGAAAATTTAATTAACCACATAGGGGAATTTAATTATTATAATGGAATGTTCCGTTAATTCCATGCACCATCTATTTTCATCCCAATTAAACCCCTTTAAAATAATTATTAATGGGATTATTGAAAAATCCAAATGAACTCCCTTTACAAATTAAATATCATAATTTTATTGAATTTTTTTTGTAACCTTCAAGGGAATTTTACTTTACATGATGGAAAATGATCCCAATTTCATGCACTATTTTTAACATGTTTGAATATTTAATTTACATTACCAATGGTCAATCTACTCCCAAAATTGTATATCCATAATTTCAACTTAGATATTTTTGAGTTATTATTTAGATTTTATATGTTCAAATTGTCCCAATGGATACAAATACGCTCAATATTCCACATTCATACATCATTTTCATTCATAATGAAAATCTATGAGATATTACCCTTGTTCCCTCTTATACATGGGCACGCATCTTCATGAAGGGAAAAACTTTATTGATTCATGATCCACCTCTTTTCAACCTTGAGATCCCACTTTTGGTTCCCAAAAATCCATAACTTGTGATTCTATACCTTATTTAAAAAAACATATGCTGAGATCCTTATTTTGGTTCCTAAAATAATTGAGTCGATATCCACATTTTGGTTCAAAAAATATATTATAGTTGAGATAATAATTTTTTTCCAAAATCCATGACTCGATATCCTTCTCTTGGTTTTGAAAAAGCATTGATTCATGACCCCCCTCTTGGTTCCCCAAAATACTAGAGTCAACAACCAAATCTTGGTTCCTAATAAGGATTATTTAATGATCCTCCCATTAGTTCCCAAAATATCCTTATGTTAATATCCTCATCTTTGTTCACATAATTACCTTTAGTTAATATCATCCCATTAGTTTTAAAAAATCATATAATAAGATATCCCTCATAGAAATAAACATATTTGAGTCAATATCCTACTATATTCAACCTTAGTCCCATAGAATAAACCCCAAGAAGTTATATCACATATAAATAATAAACCCGAGAGACTAGATTTCTCTCAAAATTCGATTATTTTATTTTAATGGATCCAGTTATGGGGGGTATATTTTGGCACTAAACAATTTGTCTAATGAAATAAATAATTAAAGTTGTGATGTGATCCTCATCCATGTTTCATACATCTTATTTAGAGAGTAATATATATCAATTTAGTAAAACTATGTATACGAGATCTCAATCCGGTTTTTTGGTGGTGAGAAACTGTTATTGGGACTGTAACATGTATTCCATTGAAATCATAAGTGGCATTGTTAAGGTATTTCTAGATGTATTTTTGACATGGGAAACTTTTTCTATTGGAATTGTAACTTTCTGTTATAGTTTTTACGTACTCCTAAACCCATATTTTGATCATTCCTTAGTTGGGTTTAATTTAGGGTCAGTTTGGGTGAATTTTTTAAAATTCTGAAGGGATCCTGGGTTGTCCACTGTTTGTGCAAGGTTTTCCCAAACTGTGTTCCCTTCTAGTGTAAAAAATGAAAACCTAGGCTTTGGGGGTTTTCATGGTTGGGTAATGGATTGTAAAATATTGAGCCCACATAGTAGAAACTAAGTGACACCACCCATATGGGTGCACAATTTGGGTGCATGGTTTGATAAACTGTGTGACCCCATTAAGGAAACTATGCGTGTGGAATTATATTATTATGAAAATTCATTAAAAAATCCCAAACCAAACTTTTTATCCCCCTCTCAGGACTAACATTACCTAGAATGTGTTCCTATATCATTGGAGATCTCAATGATAGATTTGGGATCCTCCAAACTCTCTCCAAGGGGGATCGAAGCTGGGCGATCTTCACTTGGTCCTTTCCTGGTAAGAATTCTATTATTGTTACTTCTCTCCCACAATCTTCCTCTCTCTTCCTTATATATTGTTATATCTATTTGTTGACGGAGGATCTAATCCTCGTTTTTTTGGATCTTGAATCTTTGTTTGATTCATGGATACCCTTTTTCGACTTTATTCAATGGATTTAACCATTACAGGTCTTGTGAGTCGAGATCTCCTTGTTTCAATAGTTGATTCCATTTTTTCTATTCCAATTAACGTAACCCAAAATTTCTTAATTTTTTAATTTTCTAATTTTTTTTCATTGAAATAATTAAAACTAAATCAAGTGTGGATTGGGGTTTTTAATTTATTTGGCATGAAATTGGGGAAAATCACTAATTTTCATGATTTGGGTGTCATTTGGATTTGATGACTTTGATGGGAATTTGTTAAATTTAAATTGTGAAATTTATTTTTCAATTTGATTTCATGGTTAAATTTAAAGAAAATGGATTAAAATGGGTTTGATATAAACTTAGTTGTTTTATCTTGTAAAAGGCATGAATTGAATAAAAAACCAAGTTTTTTTTAATGAGAAATTTGAATATTGAAATGGGAAATGGGTTTAATTTTATTTTCAATTATTTTTAAATAAATTTCCCATTATTTATTGATTTAATGAACAAGAAATCCAAGGTTGTTAGAGTTATTTAGGACAACAATCTATTGAAACTTTAAAACTCTTTCCAAACCTAATGTAGTAGGTCACATCACTAATGGAATGGTGATGTGTCCTCTTTTACCAATGTCTACGGGGCCTGTGTACACATATTATCATGATTAATTTATTAGAGTGTGTCAGGATCTCGTAACCTTGAACTATTTTACCCCTTTGTATATGATCATGTTTCTTGTTGTTTGTATTTGATATGTATTCCATTGTTTGTAAAAACAATAATATTCATTGTAAATTTATATAAACTATAATATATAAAATGTTTTTAATCAATTTTTTTATAAATTTTTCCATCCATTAAAATGTTAATCCTGATTTGTTTTAAATGTGATTTTGAAATGACATGCCTGTTTATTAAAAATTGAAAGCATTATTTGGTTAATTAATTTGGAATCTCTTTATGGAATTTTTGGGGAGACCCTATAGGATTTTTGTCTCATACCCTACATGTGACATCAGGTGTGTATAGAATACCTTCTTCTCGGTTAGATCATGGGAAAAGTTCCACATGGAGGTGGTTCTAGTTATTGATCCATGGGTCATGGAATGATGTTTTAATTGGAACTTTGGTTGTTATCTTCCTATATTCTAGTACATTTTGATGTACTTTGGTTCGTTTTAACTATTTTACTTCTGGTATGGATCTCCCTATGGAGTTTTGTTTTGAGCATACTAACTTGTAACTATTCATTCCATAGTTTATGTTTAAAAATTATTCCCAATTTCATATTATATGATGTCAGTTTCAAGTTGTTGACCCATGGGGAATGAGAATTCCCTTTGTCCGATGTTAGTGTGGGATCGAGTATCAGGGTACTGGGGTATGGATGATGGTTCGTGAAAAAGTGGTATCAAAGGGATTTTTCACATCTTTCCTTGATGTTAGTATTCTATTGTGTTTTATTGTCAGAAATAAAGAGGTAGTTTTGATTAGGTGCCTAGAAATCACCCACCGCAATGATCCAGAAGTCATTAGGGGTGGTTTGGGAATGGGTTCTTGAGTATTAGTTCTATTCTTTTCCATGATTTTGATTTGGGTAGGTTGAAATTAAAATCATTTATTCTTTCCTCATGGGATTAATTACCCTTGATTCTCTATTTTAGTATTAATATAACATCTCCAATTTTTTCTACAAATTATTTCTATAATCATTCCTCTAAGATTTCATGTGAATAAGGCGATGTAGGAAGTTTCTGATGAGACACAGTGATAAAATCATATTATGGACCAAAATCTAGTTGATGTTATCATGCATTATTCTCAATCTATAGGAAAAAAACATGTACCTATTCCCATTCAGGCTCCAGCTGTGTAACTTCAAAAGTATTTTCTATAGAATCGTGCAAGGAGATTCCTTCACCAAAATCCACCATAATTTTGAGGCTCTAATAATCCTCAAATGGAAGAGGATTGGTTGAAATATATCAAGAATATGATTTAATTCCTGTAAATTCCTAATAAAATCAAGTTAAAATGTTCCACCTTCAAGCTATAGGGACCAAATAGTTAACGATGGGATATGATGGGGACAGATAAGAAGTAGAAGGGGAGAATAAATACTTTAATGTTATTTTCAATGAGTAGTTTTATCTAGTGAAACACCATGAGATTTTATAAGATATATTCTTGTTAATTTCTTTCATATCTTCTGTTGTAAGATACAACAATATTATCTTGCACTATACGCAACACCGTATTAGCTTGTAGTATACACAACACTATTCTTGGATCGTGTTACACACAATTTCAAGTTTTTTTGATAGTAGTTATTCTATGATACATCGATTGTGTGTATATATAAATATATATATTCAATTTATAAATAAAATATGGTTGGATTTTGTTATACGCAACAACAAAGGAGTGTTGCACTACACACAACCCTGACTTGGCTTGTATTACACGCAATCGCGACCTTCCTCGATAGCGTGGGTTGTATGTAATACTGGGTTTCACTAAACAACGATATATGGTTATAATATTATTATAAACTAGAATTATGAATATTATTTACTACATTTTTAATTTTATAACATTATTATTCATCTTACACATTTTTTAGAACATGGTATGAGATCAAAATAAATTTTTTCGGGTAAAATAAGTATTTTTCAAAAAATGTAGTTTTGTCGCTTTTTGATGGTGCACCCACTTTAAATATTGTTTTTGACATGTTTATAAGTCCAATTTGAAAAAATAAAATTCTTCTTTGGAATTAGGATATAAAAATTTATTTTGGATAAAATTTTCATATTATTTTAATGACTTTCATATTTTAATGAATAGTAAAAACACGCTATATTTTAAATAAAAACAACTCTTTTTCATCATAATAATTTATATAGTTAAATTATAATATTGAATGGTTTTAAAATATAAATAGAATATATTTTTACCATTTAATATAATGTATTTCATTATCATCGATTTTACATTGAATTCATAAGTAAAATAATTTCAATCTTTTGGATTGTTTTAACTTTTAAAACATGTTTTATTAACAGCGAGATTAATTTTAAAATAATTTTTGAAACTTCTGTTATTTGAATTTGGAAAAATTGATTCCATATTTGGAATCATTAGGTTAAAATTATGTTAATAAGATACTTTTTATTTTTAGGCATTATGAATAGTAACTACGGTAAATTTTATTTACCATAGTTAAAGGTAAAATCGGGTAATTAAGGGTAAATATAATATTATAAAATTACCCTAACAATTGTCTTAATATTATTGGATGATTATATTTTCCATAAATCATACTTGGGTCGAAATTGAACCTAATGGAACCCACTTGTATTTGATTGAGTCTTTTTAGTTATTTTATTTAAAGGAATGTGAAATATGTCTCACTCAAACATTAATAATTAGATTATTTTCAAATATGGTTATACAGAATATAAATTCGATTATAAATAATCATTTGAAATCTAATTTTTTTTATTTATCATGGTAATATATTTTTAATTTTTTAGAAATATTTAATTACCTTAATTGCTTATACATTAATGATGTAGAAATTATTTATTTAGTGAAAAATCAATAATATAGTGTTTATTAAAATTAAAATACCTATAAAAAAGACCATAAACTTGAAAAAACATTTTTGGTTGAGTATATCTATACCCTAATCATCCAGGGGTCTATTTGTGGACCATTTGGATCTTTATAAAACCGAATAGGACATTTATATTATTTTATTTTAAATGATGGCAAGATGTCACCTTCATAATTTAATAAATATAACAGTTTAAATGTTGGGATTTTAAGATGATAAATTAGAGTAAAAATATTAATATTAAAGGTATTATATTTATATTCATCATAGGATTTTATTTCTAATTTTTATTAAACAAATAAGTATATTAAACAATTATACAAAAATGTTGTAGTAATTATTTTCTTAATAGATATACCAAATAAATGGTATTAAAAATATTAAAATAAATATTATATGAACTATTTAATATTCTCCACGAATCTTCTAGATAAATATGACATGTAATGAATCTATTAAATATTTTATTTCAAGCATATATTCTGTGTGGATTTTATTTAAAGTCAAATAAATGAATAGTGTCAGAATTGACACTATTGTTATTTTATAAAAATAACATAATATAAAATTGTTTAAAAATCAGAAAAATATTTAAAAATTATAAATTAAAATTTATATGGTCGAAAATTTCATAAATTTTCCCATTATGGACAATTAAAAACACATAAGTAATTATTTATAGCAATTTAAAAATTAGAATCTTATTACCACAAATAAACTTAAATAGATTAAATAAGGGTAAATCAAGTTGATAAGGTTTAAAATAAATTTACAACATATCTAGATTTTATTGTTTGATGAGATTACAAACCTATCTCATCTAATAATCTAATATGAGTCATTGTTTTAGGTTTTTATGTGGGTTTTGATTTATTATAAATTAATATTTTTGAGGTTTCCAAAGGTGCCCCTCTCCTCCCTTATAAAAGGGCCCCTCCTCCCCCTCCTATTCATAACACTTTGAGCCTTCAATCTCGGCCAAACCCAGCCCATTTCACATCTCCACTTCCCTAAAAACATTATGGAGGTTTTTTTCTTCTCAAAAAAATAACAGATCTAGTCCCTTAAGAGAAAGCTTAAAGGAGGTGCGTCGAAGAAGAGGTAATCTCTTCTACCTATTCATTCAAGTTTATTTCTTCTTCAACATCCTCTTGTTTAGTTGTTTCGTTGTAAAGTAATAAAATAAGTATCACTAATATACTGATATGATATTATAAATATTAAACAACCCCATTTCACCTTCTATCCATCCTACAGAAAATGAAATCATCGCGTGTGCGTACGTACGGAATACCGTCTCCACACCGTGGTGTAATCAGTTTTTCCACCACCACCATACTTGGAGGGGTATAATGGTGTAAATAATAACTATATATGGTTATTATAAAAGCATAATTATTCTAAAATATTATATCATCCACTCCAATTGTATTCAATAATTATGGGAATGATATCATTGCTCGTGCGTACATACGGACTACCGTCTCCACGAATGCGATGAGATTCATTTTCCATGATTAACCATTCAAGTATGATTATAAAGTATATATAATAAATAATCATGAAATATATTACATAATTATTATACTGGATCTATGTACACATATGTTTCATTTACTCAATTCCATTCAATTCAATAAGGAATCGAAAATAGCGTTCATGCGTACGTACAGCCTACCGTCTCCATGAACGGTGTATTTCATTCAATTTATCGATATATCATATATATTTATATGATTAATATATATTATATATAAATCATGTTTTACATTATTTAATTAATTTAATCAGGATATAATTAATAATATCAAGAACAACAAGTCAAAACACGTGCGACAAATGAAACAATTTTACCCAAAACGTTGCTTTAACATGGAATTTAGAAAAGAACGGGTAATATAATATCTTAAATGAAACATATATGATATCATAAAAATGAATATGATTCTGTAATAATTCAATGACATTATTTAAATCATTATGCAGGAGGTTCGGATACATACGAAGCATATCAGACATAAGGTAAGGGATAACTTTTCCAATCTCATTTTTGTCTGAGATTGTTTATTCATAAGTATTTACTGGGGTTATATTTAACATCCAATTCCATGTTTTATAAAAATGTTTTCATATATGTTTAAAATCTTTTTTAACCATTTTTGACTTTTACCATATGGTATGGAAGTAATGTTTCATTTTTTTACAATACGAGGAACTTTTTGACTTTTCCAACAAAAATTTAGAGAAGAATGATTTTTTAACATACACAGCATGAGTGTATTTTTATGGTTTAATAATGCCTTATTTACATGAAGCTTCCTCTAAAATATTTCATTATTATTTTCAACAAAATCATTTTCTTTTAAAGTTTCATATCATTTTTGAGAAAAGAAAATGATTTTGAGGAAGAAAGGATATTTTCCTTAGGAATTCATTCCATGTGTTTTATCATAGCTATTTTCCATCTAAGATGAAATTATTTAGTGTGATTATGTTTCAAGTATAATGTATCTATTATTTACAAGGTTTTATTCTTCTTATGATGAAATAATATCCATTTGTTTTATATTGATTATGTTATGATGAGATGATGTTTATGAAACCCATTTTATTCTTTGGGTTATGATAAATGATTTATGTTTATTTTGTGGCACAAGTAAGAATGATTTTATTATGAGAGGGGTGAGACCTATATCTGCCTCCAATGAATTGGGTAAAGATTTATATATCATGAAATACACATGGCTGGAATGTTAAGTTAATCCATTTCAGTGATACAAGACTGGAATTAGGAGTGAACTCGATTCAGTAAGGGCATTTCTCCACTATGATGGTCTTGGAAGCAATGCCTTGGCTACTATGGAAATAATATCATGTGATTAATGTTTTTCCACAATTAAATGTTTTATTACCATGCTATTTTATCATGTTTATGTCCCATTATGATCTATGCCTTACGTACTACCATGTTTTATGTCATTGCTCAAGATTTTGATGTTTAACCATTATGTTCATGTTTTTACGTTCAAATGTATATGGTTTATTTTATTTTCTCCATGAATACCCTCAATGAGAATTTGAGGTCACCCTTTTAAATTTTTTCCTTTCCTCGGGATATAAAGAAAGGTTTTAGGTAAGAAAACAAAAGGGGAATATCTTTATGGGAGATGCTGAATATCTTTCACCATGATTAGAAGATTATGTTCTGTGTTTCCAAAAACACTAAACTATTACGATCCTAGAGTGTAGGTTTTTGTTATGTATTTTTTATTCAGCAAAAGTAAATTAATTTCCATGTATGTCATGATTTGGGTCGTTATAGTTGGTATTAGAGGAACGGTTTAGTTAACCTTTGGAAACTAGGATGCGAAAACTTTAGTGAGACCCCTAGAGATATTTCTAAGGTATGTCTAGGGATGTCCCTATGTTTAAGTATAAGTATAGGTTATAGTCCTAGAATTACGGTAATGATCATAGAATTAAACCTAAGATGTTATATATTGAAATTACTCCCCTTTGATAATGTTGTTTTTCTAGTATGAGTTTTTCCTCTCATACTATTTTTTTTGGGTTGTAAGAAATGGTAGGAAAGAGGAAGATTTATGTTAATGGAGAATATGATGGAAAATGCCATGATATTCTTCATGAGAAACAAAATGAAATAGGATTTGGATGTCCAAACATTGTTATTATGACTAATCATCAATCTCATAATATGATCAATAATATCAACTTTGGTATGTTTCGTGACTCGGCTAATAAGAGAAAGATGGAGTTTCATGATGATCATATAGGAAAGAAATTTAAATTTCCCTCATGTAAATCATGTGGGAACAAGCATCATGGAGTATGTTTCAAAAGAACTGGAAGATACTTTGGGTGTGGAAAAGAAGAACACAAAGCCAGTAATTGTAAAGGAAAAGGTTCAGTTAACACCATGGACAAGGATAATGGTATTGCTAAGACATCAACAATGGTTAAATGTTTTAAATGTGGAATGTAATGGCATTATGCAATCCAATTCCCTAAGGGAAAGTCTCATGAAGAGAATCAGCATGGTCGTATGGGTAGTATTTATGTTGATGATGATAAAGAGACTACAAATGATATGTGAGATGAAAGAATTTTTGAAGCTCGGTCAATGATTTAAGAAGGTAGTGGAATGATTTTATGTTTATCAAGAGTAATGTTGTATAGGTAATGGTACTATGGAATAAAGACGCATCTAAGGATTGTTACATATTGTTTTTCCTAATGTATTTGAAAGTATAAGATGAATGGTACCGATAACCATGAAAGGTTACTCAGATATTTTTGGAAAGAAGATGATATGAACATAATGAAAAGATAAAGAGATAATGAAATGTTTGATAGTATTAATGAGCTCATGACTGATATAAGGACAAATTTATATCATGGTTTCAGTATATAGAAATTTTGGGATTTTCTTATGTGGAAAGAGTTAACTTTTAACAACATTCATGTTTCCACTAAGGTTTAATGGTAACTCATGTTTCAAGAGAATACATGAATAAGGTAATCACATTTTTGGAATGTGACCAACAAGATATATCTTATGATTTATGGGCGATAAATGATGGTATTCACGTGCTTGTTATGTTACCTTTCAAGTAATCATTTTCTTTATACTATTAGCTTGGACCAAAGTATTTTGGATAAGCCTAAAGATTGGAATGAATTATGTTAGACATAAGATAGTATTGTTTAAGGCTAAAACTTTTTTCAATATTATTGTAGGAATGTTATAATAATGTTGTTTTAGAAAAAGGGAAAACCTACAGGATGGGCGACAACCCGTCGCGTCGGACAAGGTTGTGGGAATCGAACCCACAACCGAAGTGTGACATGACTTTCTGCCTACCACTGGCCTACAGTAAGTCCCTGGTTAGTAGAAATTAGTTTTATATTATTAAGCGGTATGATAGATGAAATATACATTCATTTTTGGAACCATATACTATTAATCTCACAATAGATGGAATTATGTATATAATTATTGCTAACATTGTGTTTGAGACAGATGGAATGACCTATCATTCTATCGCATGATCTGCTAACACTTAACAGAAGACAAATTCAACTTCATTTCTTTAAGATATGAAGTGGAAATTGTTCAAGGCACGAACAACAGTGAGATTGTACCAAAATCAATTAAGTATTTATTTTAATTCCATAAGTCGTCTACATTAGAGAAATGATATTGAAAACAAAAACATTTGTCCTATTACTCTCAAATCTGATTAATCAGATGATACAATAGAACATCACAAATTTATGGCTTTGTGATTGTTGGCTTTTTCATAGCCATGTTCTCTACCACTCTCCATCAGAACTTGATGGTTAGATTTTTCTTCCATATCCATATTTCCAACTATGTTCTCCTATGTGGAAACCTAGTGATGAGTTAATTTGGGTAAACTTTATTTTTCCTACATTAATTTTTAAAATTTACTTTTAGTATTCATTTTTATGATTTGGGTTTCTATGAATGAAACATTCAAGTAGTAAACCATTTATAACCCCGATGAATTTCTAGGGCGAAATTACTTTTATGGGGTAGAATATAACACCACGAGATTTTATAAGATATATTCTTTTTAATTTCTTTCATATCTTCTGTTGTACACTACACCAAGATTATCATGCGCTATACGCAACACCGTATTAGATTTCAGTATACGCAACACTATTCTTGGATCGTGTTACACACAACTTCAAGTTTGTTTGATAGTAGTCATTTTACACAACATCGAGTGTATATATATATATATTCAATGTATAAATAAAATATCGTTGGATTTTGTTATACACAACAAAAAAATAGTGTCTCACTACATGCAATCCTGATTTGGCTTGCATTACATGCAATCACGACCTTCCTCGATAGCGTGTGTTGTACGCAATACCAGGTTTCACTAAAGAATGATATATGGTTATAATATTATTATAAACTAGCCATTATGAATAGTATTAAATAAATTTTTAATTTTATAACATTATTATTCATCTTAAACATTTTTTAGAACATGGTATAAGAACAAAATAAATTTTTCGGGTAAAATAAGTATTTTTTTTAAAAAATGCAGTTTTCCCGCATTTTGATGGCGTAACCACATTAAATCTAGTTTGTGACATGTTTATAAGTTCAATTTTACAAAATAAAACTCTTCTTTGGAATCAGGATATAAAAATTTACTTTGGATAAAATTTTCATATTATTCTAATAACTTTAATATTTTAATAAATAGTAAAAACACGCTATATTTTAATTAAAAACAACTTTTTTTCATCATAATAATTTATATATTTAAATTATAAAATTTAATTATTTTAAAGTATAAATAGAATATATTTTTACCATTTAATATAATGTATCTCATTAGCATTGATTTTACAATGAATTCATAAGTAAAATAATTTCAATCTTTTGCAATGTTTTAACTTTTAAAACTCATTTTCTTAACAGCGGGATTAATTTTAAATTAATTTCTGCAACTTCTGTGATTTGAATTTGTAAAAATGGATTGAATATTTGGAATCAGTAGGTTTAAATTATGTTAATATGCTAATTTTTATTTTTAGTCATTATGAATAATAACAACGGTAAATTTTATTGACCATAGTTAAAGGTAAAATCGGGTAATTAAGGGTAAATATAATATAATAAAATTACCCTAACAGTTGTCTTAATATAATTGGATGATTATATTTTTCCCTAAATAATACTTGGGTTGAAATTTAATCTAATGTTACCCACTTGTATTTGATTAAGACTTTTTAGTTATTTTATTTAATGGAAAGTGAAATATGTCTCACTCAAACATTAATAATTATATTATTTTTAATATATGGTTATACATAATATAAATTATATTATATATTAATATTTGAAAGATAAAATTTTTTATTTATCATGGTAATTTTTTTGTAATTTTTATGAAATATTTAATTACCTTAATAGCTTATACCTTAATGATGTAGAAATTATGAATTTAGTGAAAAATGAATAATAATGTTTTTATTAAATTAACAATACCAATCAAAAGGACCCAAAACTTGACCAAACATTATTGGTAGAGTATCTATATACCCTAATCATCCAAGGGCAGAGTTTTGGACCATTTGGAGCCTTATAAAACCGATTAGGACATTTATATGTTTTTATTTTCAATGATGTCCCAGATGTCACCATCATAATTTAATAAATATAAAAATTTAAATGTTGTTATTTTAAGATGATAAATTTGATTAAAAATACTATTATTAAAGTTATTATATTTATCTTCATCATAGGATTTTATTTTTAATTTTTATTCAATAAATAAGTATATTAAATAATTGTACAAAAATGTTGTAGTAATTGTTTTATTAAGATATATATCAAATAAATGGTTTTAATAATATTAAAATAAATATTATATGAAATATTTAATATTATCCAAGAATTTTATAGACAAATATGACATGTTATGAATCTATTATATATTTTATTTCGAACATATCTTCTGTGTGGATTTTATTTAAATTCAAATAAATAAATAGTGTCAAAATTGGCACTGTTGTTATTTTATAAAAATAACATAATTTAAAATTGTTTAAAAATCACAAAAAATATTTAAAAATTATAAATTAAGCATTATATGGTCTAAAATGTCATAATATATCCCATTATGGAAAATTCACAACCCATAAGTAATTATTTATAACTATTTGAAAATTATAATCTTATTACCACAAATAAAATTAAATAGATTAAATAAGGATAAATCAAGTTGATAAGGTTTAAAATAAATTTCCAACGTGCATAAACTTTATTGGTTGATTCTATTACAACCCCATATCATCTAATATTTGAATATTAGTCATTTTTGTCGGTTTTTATGTAGGTTTTGATTAATTATAAATTAATATTTTTGAGGTTTCCCAAGGTGCCCCTCTCTTCCCTTATAAATGGGAACCTCCTCCCCCTCCTCTTCATAACACATTGAGCCTTCAAGCTCAGCCAAAACAAGACCATTTCTCTTCTCCACTTACCTAAAAAATTCTGGAGGTTTTTTTCTTCTCAAAAAACCAACTCTAGTCCCCTATGATAAATCTTAAAGGAGGTGCGTCGAAGAAGAGGTAATCACTTCTACCGATTCTTTCAAGTTTCTTTCTTCTTAAACATCCTATTATTTAGTTTTTTCATTGTAATTTAATAAAATCAGTATCAATATTATACTGATATGATATTATAAATATTAAACAACCCCATTTCCACTTCTATCCATCCTACAGAAAATGAAATCACCGCGCGTGTGTAGGTACGAAATATCGTCTCTACGCTGTGGTATAATCAGTTTTTCCTCCACCACCATACTTGGATGGGTATAATGCTGTAAATAATAACTATATATGGTTATTATAACATCATACTGATTCTAAAATATTATACCATCCACTCCAATTCTATTCAATAATTATGGGAACAATATCATCGCTCGTGCGTACGTATGGACTACCGTCTCCATGAATGTGATGAGATTCATTTTCCAGGATTAACCATTAAAGTATGATTATAAAGTATATATAATAAATAATCATGAAATATATTATATAATAATGATACTAGATTTATGTACATATAAGTTTCATTTACTTAATTCCATTCAATTCAATAAGGAAACGAAAACAGAGTTCATGTGTACGTACGACCTACCGTCTCCATGAACAGTGTATTTCATTCCATTTATCGATCTATCATATATATTTATATGCTTAATATATATTATATATAAATAATGTTTTAAATTATGGAATTAATTAAATCAGGATATAAGTAATAATATCAAGAACAACAATTCAAAACACTTATGATAAATGAAACGATTTTACCCAAAACGCTGCTTTAACATGGAATTTTCAAAAGGACGGGTAATATAATGTCTTATGTGAACCATATATGATATACTAACGATGAATATGATTCTATAATAATTTAATGACATTATTTAAATCATTATACAAGAGTTTTGGATACATACGAAGCATATCAGACCTAAGGTATGGGATCACTTTTCCAATCTCATTTTTGTCCGAGATTGCTTATTCATAAGTATTTACTGGGCTTATATTTATCATCCAAGTCCTGGTTTTCTAAAAATGTTTTCATGTATGTTTAAAGACATTTTTAACCATTTTTTACTTTTACCACATGGTATGGATGTAATTTTTCTTTTGTTTACCATATGAGGAACCTTTTGACTTTTCCGACAAAAAGTAAAAGAAGAATGTTTTTTTTAACTTATAGGGCATGAACTGATATTTATGGTTTCCTAATTCCTTACTTCCATGAATCTTACAATAAAATATTTCATGATTATTTTCAACAGAATCCTTTTCTTTTAATATTTCATGGCATTTTGAGAAAAGAAAATGATTTTGAAGAGGAAAGGATATTTTCCTCAGGAATTCATTTCAAGTGTTTTATCAAAGCTATTTTCCATCTAAGATGAAATTATTTAGTATGATTATGTTTCAAGTATAATTTTATATTATTTACATGGTTTGATTCTTAATATGATTAAATGGTATCCATTTGTTTTATATGGATTATGTTATGATGGGATGACGTTTATGAAACCCATTTTATTCTTTGGGTTATGATGAATGATTTATATTTATTTTGTGGCACAAGTAAGAATAATTTCATTATGAGATGGGTGGGACTTATATATCCCTCCAATGAATTTGGTAAAGATTTAAATCTCATGAGATAGACATGGCTGGAATGGTAAGTTAATCCAGTTTAGTGATACAGGACTGGAACGAGGAGTGAACTCGATTCAATAAGGGACATTGTCCACTAAGACGGTCTTAGCAGCAATGCCATGGCTACTATGGAAATCATATCATGTGATTAATGTTTTTCCACAATTACATGTTTTATTACCATGCTATTTTATCATTATTCATGTCCCATTATGATATATGCCTTACGTACTACCATTTTTTATGTCATTTCTCAAGAAATTTATGTTTAAACATTATGTTCATGTTTTTAAGTTCAAATGTATATTGTTTGTTTTATTTTCTCCATGCTAACCCTTACTGAGAATTTTAGCTCACCATTTTATATGATTTCCTTTCCCCAAGATATAAGGAAAGGTTTTAGGTAAGAAAAAAAGGGGAATATCTTTATGGGAGATTTTGAATATCTTTCACCATGATTAGAAGATTATGTTCCAAGTTTCCAAAGACACTAAACTATTACGATCCTTGAGTGTTGGTTTTTGTTATGTATTAAGTATTCCAAAAAATTAATGCAATGGCCATGTACATCATGATTTGGGTCGTTATATCTTGAGCCTATGGTTTTGGCTATGACCGTAGAGTACTTTATAATAGAGAAAGATGGTAGGATTGTGAATATATTTGCAAATCAATTTGCATAGATTTTGTTGTTTTCAATTAAGATTGTATTGAATAAAAAAGATGAAGAATAAATTATTCGAGATGGGACATTGATTTTATATTATTTCTTATGTTTTATTTTTGAGGCTTCCTTCTGATGATGATGTGGTTGATAGAGTGTTAATGTTTAAAATGGACCAAGATGGTATATCTATGTAGAGGGGAGTTCCTTTTTCTGCCAGTGTGAGTTTCCCATATGGGAAAGAATAGTTTTATGATTCTCATGGTGGATCTTATGAATATAGTTTTTCTAGGCCATCTATAGTTCCTAGAATAGTCCCTTTTACTTTCTAAGAGTGTGTCAAGCCTGGGCATTTTAATATGGTTTTCACTGAGGCACCCAATCTCTGTGGTTACTATATATGCTTGGGTCATGTGTCGAAGTTCATCCATGTCTTTTCTACTCTGCATAGTGGTGTGAGATCATCAACACCTAATAAAATTCTGGTGATATCATATGATTCATGAGAAAGGGTGTTCCAACCATAGCCACTAGGAACAATGATTTTTAATTTAGTGGAAGAGACTCTAGAAGAATAATATATGGTTCCAATTAATATTAAATGTACCATCACACTAGCTTTGTCATTGGTGATGCTTTATTTGATATTGTTGCATCTCACTCATTTATTTAAACTCATATTAGGAATAGGCTTAATCTTAGTATGAAGTATTTATGAAATTTGGTGGATATTACAACCCCCATCAGAACGGAGAGAGATAAAGGTCTCTTATGTTATTCTTGTGTTTTCACATTAGCAGATATCGAGATTTCATGGGATTTTCTGGGTCATATAATGAACCATATTGATGTCATTTTTGCAATGTATTGGCTCATTTTAATAAGTCATGGATTGGTCTTAATCTTCAATAGGTATACATTAATGCCCATTATGGGGTTATCCATATATTCTAGGGATAATGGGATCTGAGGATGAGTAGAGTTTGACCATCTTATCCCGAGTTTGGGGAAATTGATTTCGGGGTTCTATTTTGATTTGGGGAGAGTGTCCTTGAGTTATGATATCCCTCCAGTTGTTGTCAAGTTTCCCGACGTTATTCCTTATGAATTAAATTGTTTTTGACTTGGTCGAGAGGTAGAGTTCTCTATTGATTTAGTGTTGGGTACAAAATAGGTATTTATTTCTTCTTATTTCATTGAAACAACTGTAATTAAGGAGTTGAAGAATCGGTTGGATGATCTTCTATAGAATGGATTTATATGCCTGGGTTTTTTTACCTTGGTGATGCCATAATTATTTGCAATGAAAGCTGAATGTAACTTTTATTTTTTATTGATTACAGAAATATCAATCATGATACACTAAATAAAAATTATTCAATGTCATATATTTATGATATTTTATATTATTTGAATGGGGTGATGTGGTTTTCAGTGATTTAACTTCGATCTGGTTACTATCAACTGAAAATAGAAGAACATTAAATTAAAAAAAGCACCTTCATGAGTAGGTATGGCCATTATTTGAAACATTTCATGCCATTTGACATTACCAAACTCCTAAATTCATTATTCATTTGACGAAGATGATTTTCCATGAGCATATTGATACCCTCATGGTAGTCATTATAGATGACATCGTTATTTACACTATGTCTAATTAGGATCATGGGGGTCATTTATGATTAGTTCTAAATTTGTTAAGAAATCACTGACATTATTCAAAACTATCAAAATATGATTTTTGGATTGAGGAATTAATGTCGTGTGACACATGTTGTCAAAACATTGTATCTTAGTAGATTTTATGAAGGTGAAGGGTTTTATGACATGGGAACAACCACAAAAAAAAATTCAAGATTAAAAGATTCTAGGTTTTAGCTAGTTATTATCACTTATTTTTAAAGGTATTCTCAAATATAGATTCTCTGATGACTAATCTAACTCTAAAGGGAGTAAATATTTCATTTGATGAAAATTTACAATGTTCTTATGTGGAGCTGAAATGCCTTTTGAATACTAAACTAGTCTTTACTCTTCCAGAGGTCGTTCCGGGCTATGTGGTCTTCTGTGATGCATCATGTTTGGGTTTGGGATATGTTCTTATATAGGGTAATCAATTCATTTCTTATGGATCTCGTCATATTAGGAAAAATTATAAAAATTACCCCACCAATGACCTTGAACTTGCAGTTGTGATTCACACGCTTAAGAGTTAGTGGCATTTAAATTTCTAAGAAAGGTTTATAGTGTTTTCTTACCACAATAGCTAGAGTTATACCATCTATAATACATATAATAATCTCCAATAGAGGAATTGGGTAGTGTACCTGCAATATTTTGATTTCCACATCGCCAATACCCCAGTTAAAGGGAATCTTGTTGCTGATTCTTTAAGCCGAAAGCTTTCGAACAAGGCCATTGAAGAATAATTTCAAGAGTGAAACTTGATTGATATTTTTTTGTATTTGAATATAGGAATTATATAATCCATAAACTTGGATTTTTTTTTTCTAGTGTTCAGTTGACTTCCACTTTTGTTGAGAAAATTATTCTCGAACAACCGCTTGATGATGAGTTTTGTAGCATTATAGCCTCCCTTCATGGTGGGGAGATAGTTTTTGACTAGTCATTCTCCATGGATGGAATTATATGCTACAAAAATTATATTTTTGTGTTGTTAGTGGTATGTAAATATGTTATTAGGGATTTCCATAGTTCCCAGTGTGTAGTGTACCAAGGAACCATGAATATGTTCTATGATATGCATTAGAAATTCTGGTGGCTATGTATGAGACATAGAATTAATTATTTTGTCTCCCATTATTATACATGCCAACAAGTAAATTCCAATCACCGTAGACCTTAGGGATTCCTTTAATCACCTCTATTTATGACTTGGATTTGGGATGAGATATCTATTTAAATTATGGTTGGGATTCAATATACCAATAAAAAGAATAATGTGATACGGTTTGTGATCGATAGGGTGACAAAATCAGCTCACATTATACCCATTCGTGATACATACAATGTTGAGGAGTTGGGAAATCTGAATGACAAAGATATATTTTTTTCATGGATTTATATATTCAATAGTTTATAAATAGATCATTGGTTCACTTATCACTTCTGGAGAGGCCTTCAGGAGGCATTGAGATCACTAGTTATTTTGAGTACGACATATAATCCAAAGTAAAATCTCCAGTCCGAAAGAGATATGCATGTTCTTGATTATATTATTCACGCTTGGGGACTTTAATTTGGTTGGTTTTGGGTTAACCATATGGGGAGGGATGAGTTTTCATATAACAATATTTATAATTCTATAATAAAAATGGATCCTTTTGTGGCCTTGTTTGGTCAGCCTTGGAAATCTATATTGGGTTGGTCAGAGATTGCTTAATGTTCCTTGGTTGGACCGATATTGTTTCAAATGATGACATGAAATATTTGAGTTTATTTTTAAAAGAATGTTGACATCATAGAGCCATTAAAATTCTTGTACAAATCATCACAATAGACTATTTGAATTTTCATTTGGTGACCATGTGTTCTTGAATGTTTCACCATTGTTTGGGTCATCAATGACTTGGGAGGTAAGGGATTCATTATCCTCATTATGTGGAACATTTTTTGATTGTTGATAAGGTTGGTAATTTTACTTATTTTTTACCACTTCCACTATAGTAGTGGTAATACATAACATGTTCTATGTATGTCAACTCCAAACATATCTTTTTGATTTATTTCATGTTCTTAGCTATGGTGATCATTATGTTTCACATGATTTAACTATGACTTAGCATTCAGTCAGGATAGTTGATTCTAAAACCAAGATACCTCATCAGAGGAAAATACCTTTGGATAGAGTACTATGGATGCATGATTAAGTTACTCATGAGACATGGGAGAGAGAGACACTAATGAGATAACAATGGCCTCATCTTTTTGACATGCAATATTCTTAAGATTATTTATGCGGATATAAAGTTTCTATGTTGGGGAGGTTGTGACATTCTGTTAATTTTTTAAGGTACTCCTCAACCCACTTTTTTTATCATTCTTTGGTTGGGTTCCTTTTAGGTGAACTTAGTGTGACATTTTCTAAATTTTGAAGGGCTATTCGCCTATTCATGATTAGTGCATAGTTTTTCCAAACCATGTACCGTGGTTGCGCAAATCTACAATCTCAAGAAGTAGAGGTTCTCAATGTTGGAACACAGTTTGGAAAACCATATTCCCACCTAAAAAAATGTGCAACTCCACAAGTGGGGGTACATGGTTAGGGCACGGAGTTTGAGAAACAGTGCGGTCCCATCTAGGTAATCATGCACGTTGATTTTTATTATTCCTAATATTCATTGAAATTCCACTAAACCCCCTTTTTTATCACCATGTAAACCCTAAGATGAACCAAAAAATGGTTTCCAATGTCATTTGAGCTCTCAAGGACTGATTCTGGCTCCCCCAAAACCTCTATAAGGAAAATCAAGGCTAGAAGATCTTCGTTCAGTCCTTTCCCAGTAAGAATTCTCATCTTGTTACTTCATTCCCAAAATCTTCCTCTAACTTCATAAAGGTTTTTTAGCTATTTTTGTTTTTGGATGATCTAATCCGTATTTTTTGGATCTTTAATGTTGTTTTCATTCTCGGATCCATATTTCTGACGTTCTTTGTGTTAAAGTTAGTACCCTAGAAACCAACTTCTTTGTAAATTATGATAAACCTGTATTCATTTGATGAATGTTAATAGACTCCTTATCACATAATGATTTTTCTTATATGATAAATAGTATGTGGTAATGTCCAAAGAATATTTTTCACACTAAGTTGTCATAGAGGATCCCTAATATGATGAGAACCCAAAATTGCCATGACAGTATTCTTGAATATATGTTATATGGAAGGATGATATGATTTGAATGGAAACAAATGATACTGGCTATTAGTAGTGAGGACTCATGAAACTTTGAGGCACCTTCTCATGGTGTGAGCCCTTGGTAATATCCAGGAAGATATTATGAGAACAAGACCCTCTAATATGAAATCCACATTCATAAGTGTCATTGGATGTCCCTATCTATAAACGTGTGTATTGGTACATAGAATTTAAGATTATTTTTAATGGGTATTATTACCTGGGAATTTATATTGATCGATGAAAAATATGATGATAGATTTTCACGGTGAGGTAGGATATGTTGGGTGTGTCTCGAGTAATACTGCATTAATGAATAATGTGAGAAAGTATTTTTCACTTCTACAGAATTAGATACCTCAAGCCCTTTGATTGAAATGATATAGCCTAATTAAATACATGACCATGTAGTTCACTAGGAATTTTCAATTCCATGAAGTTATAAATAATGAGAAATCGAGCACATGGGTTGATGACACTTGCATGAAGCCTGCTTGATTGGAGATATCAGGAAAAGGGGATTATATTACCTGGTAAGCGTTCATATGAGGTGACATGTCATTGTGACATTAAATTATTTCTCTTGGGTGCCTTGACACGTTGCTAGATAGTAATCTTGGATACTAGGAAAACTCTCCTAATTCCAACGAGAAAGAGGCCCATAAGGTCACACACTAAGTGTATCTATTATCTCAGTTAAATAATTTATTTATTTATTTAAAAAGTTAAATAAATATTATTCCTGATTTTGGTTTAATAATTATTCATGTATGCATGATCGCATTTATTTTCTCACTAGTTATTTGAGAGAATATATTGCGAATGAAATATTTTTTTATCAGATAATAATGAAGTTATATTTATTTAATAAATGATTAGTCATTATTAAGGCCCCAATAAATATTAAAGAGGATTTGGGGACCAAGATATGGGTCTGGTGACAAATCATATTAAATATTATTTTGTTAAATAATATTTGAATATAATTTGAATGTTAAGCACGTGTCATGGAAATAATAGCATTGATATTATAATTTGACATGGGTTTTCACATGGAATAATAAATTTATTAATGGTATATGTGCTAATAATATATTACTATCTGGTGAATTAAATTTGTTAAGAACATGTCATGGAAACAAGAACATCACTATTATTATTTGACATCGGGTTTTCACAAGGAATAATAAATTAAGTATAAAACATGTGCAAATTATTTATTATTACCTAGTGAATTAAATTCCTCGTTATGTTATTATTCTCTATATAACCCAAGGGTTCATTCCACCAGCTAACCAATAATTGTGTGCACAACATCCTTGGAGAAAAGCTCTTGATCATAGAGAACTCTTCCCTCTCCAATAACTCTCTCATGAATGCGAGAGATCCTCCTCCATCGAATCAAGTAGAATACTTTTGAAGTGATTCTCATGGAGATCTACGGAAGACATATCAAGCACAAGGATCTTCTACTCTAACACCAGGAGACTCCTTCGGCGACGTCCGGAGATACGTGGAGCACATGTGTATTACCACTAGAGGATTCCTATCCTTGGATTCTACATCAAAAATAAGCCTCACCTCAGACCCATGGTCAGACACATAAACTAAGAAAGAATCTCCTTCGAGGTAATTCTATAATTTAATTAAATTATTTTCAAAAAAATATGTCAATCCTCTCTTTTCGGTTGCAGGTTCTCTCATTTGTGTTTTATCTTTTTATTCAATTCTGTGGATATTGGCATTCATTGTCGTATTGATCCCAGATTAATCATCAATTATAGAAATTTTCAAAGTTGGGTACACGCCCATCCTATGCTTCCTCTTCACCCAAAACCTACAAGTGGTACCAAAGTGAGGTTATATTTTTGATTATATCTATTTAAACAATTCGTTGATGATTTATGCTTTAATAATTGAGTTTTTCTATTCATGTTTTATCATTATTGTCAAATGAATTTTGGGATCTGGTCCACCATTATCATTTCTCGCACATCTAATAGAAACAAATAATTTTATGATTAAAATTAAATCGATGATCTCATTAAGAGGTGCCGACGGTTCTGTCCAGATAACTCTAGAATACACGCCGTGTAGTCGGATCTTAATGTCATGTATATGTGTTCAATTCATCAGGAGTAATTCAGAATTTACTGAAGTCATGTTCATTAATGACACGCGGTGTAGTTAATTCTTACACTGCATGTTGACCAGGACAGACCGGTGCATGGTCAGCCCAACTACACAATGTGTGGCCCATTGGACAAGGCGTGTGGTACCTTTAGGTCAGGGTCAATTCATGTATCCCATACATGGCTTGCACGGATGGTGACCATGTAATGCGGAGTCTATACGGTGCGTGGCCCACTAGACACGCCGTGTACTCTAAATATTTCCAAAGTACACTTCACACGCTGTTTCCCCATGCATGTACTTCGGATGGATAGTGATGTGGGTAGATGCCGTGTAGTAAGATCTACACAACATATATTGTTTCCTGATTACTCATATTTAAAAAAATTTATTATATTATTTAACCCATGAGACATGTACCTACGTGTGGGCATAATGTTGTGTCACAACATGTGATAGGTGTTTGATAAATATATATATACATATATATATATATATACATAAATGTTCAGTTAACATCTGCATAATGTTAAAACATCTTCACATCATGTATGGGTTGTATTACAATTATAATTATGCATGCATGATACATTTCACAATGAATAAAGTATATAAAAATAAAAACACATGCTGGGTTGTTTTGGATGGGTATTCACCGAATTACTTCCAGGGTACAAGTTATGTACAAGGTTATGGATGAGAATCTCAAAGAAATTTTGAAAAGGATTAGGATAAAAAGGATTGATTAACTAAAAATAATGATTAATCAATTAGAGAATAATTTATCTTAATAAGAATGATTAAATAATTTAATCCTAGTTTTATTAAATGTGTAATTCGTTGCATGTATGTTGATGATCAAGAGAAAGAACAGAAATTTGTATGTGATTGGTTCCCTTTAAATTTATTTATTAAATTAAAATTTATGTCATGCGTGCCTTCTTCTCATTAATATGTAGGGCCTACGTGCCCACAATTTCTTTTATGTAAACCCCATTTTACCCCTCACCTACTTGTGAGGTAAATTCATAGGTAATGTATGTATCTCCCAAGCTAGTAGAGGTAGTTCAAGTTAGGATTTGAGGAAAAACCAATCCAAGGAGATACAAAGGTGGACTGGTGGAAAGCTACAAACACAAACCTTAAACGGTTCATGGTTTTTCTCCTCTAGTCCAGTGTTTGTTTGTCAATCACTAGATAAACTAACCAATAGTAAATCTCAGGATCATACCCTTTATTTTATTTCTATCAGTTGTGTGGTTATTCATTATGTATGTTTAATGTCATCACATAATTAATGAACTAACAAGCATACAAGATGGAACTAAAAAAAATGGATTATGCGTAAATATTTTCTATACATGGTTAATCACATAAGTATATCCCACTTAACATTAATAAGCATGTTAAAAGATAATAAATGGAAATGTACATATAAAGGATAAAATCCCTTAATTAAATATTATGTTGGTATATCCTTCCATTACTTCGATTAGAATTGAACCATAGTTCAATGTGCATGAACAACTCTAGTTGGGGTGATTTCAATTATAAGGGAATTATAATTTTATGTTTTGAGTTGAATTATCTTAGTTTACATCAAGGGTTGACTACCCTAGAAAGACATGGTGTAACTGAGAGACAAAGGTTGAGGAAATAAAAAATTAAGGATTTTAGGATTGTGGATCTACTCAATAAATCAAGCAGATATTAGTTAATGCATTAGGAATTTGGAATACCTACCTAAAACCTTTCATGTTTCTTAACCAATCCTATTTGGCGTAATGAAAGGGGAAGTATGGATCCTTACCACAAGAATGTCTAAGAAATAGGATATTCTGATGCCAATGGTGAGGGATATTGGGTTTCTAGAAAATATAGGGAGACTGATAGATAACAATTTATTTATTTTCTTATATTTATCACAATAAATTAATAAAAATCTTTTCATATTAATTTTTAGAAACATCAATAAAAATGGAATCAAACACATCATTGTGATCCATACTTGAGAAGGAAAACATTATCACTGACACTAATTTCCTAGAGTGAGAAAGGGGCCTTCAGGTAATCCTTCAACATGAGACAAAAAATTATGTGCTGGAAGAGCTTTTAACAGATGGACCTGGAAATGAGTTTTGTGATGAGGATCTCAATGTGTACGAGAAACATCTGAATGATGCTACAGATTTTAGTGCCTCATGCAATCATTCATGACCAATGAGCTCTTGAAGCAACATGAGGAAATGGATTCTTATAGTATGATGACTCACCTTTGGGATATCTATCGAGACAAGGTGGGATAGGAGAGGTATGAGATCTCCAAAACATTGTTCACTACTAATCTTGGAGATTCTACACCAGCTAGACCACATTTATTCAATAATATTGGTTATATTGATCATTTGGACATCTTAGGGATTTAATTCCAAGATGAGTTGCGTACAAATCTCTTATTATTATTTCTACATAAGAACATTTATAGTTTTATTGTGAATTATAATATTATAAATAATGAGAAGAGTCTATTAGAGCTTCTTAACCATATTTTCCATGTTGATAAGGACATGAGGCGCGAAAAAACCCACAGTACTTATGGTTAATTGGAAGAGGAAGGACATGGAAAAGGGTTATAATATTTATAAACAATCTAAACACTCTGGGAACTATCTGACAAAGAAGAAGAAGATCCAAATGCAGGGCAAGGAAAAGGAGGAAGTATTTTTTCAAGTGGCAAGTTAGTCCACAGAAAAAGGAACTACACCCTGAGGAAAGGGGAAACCAAAGGTATATTATTATCAAGTGAAATATTTTCATTTCTACATATTGGGTATTAGATACAACATTTGGGGATCACATTTATATTCAAATGCATGAACTATGTAAATTCTAAAAAACTGATAAAGGAGAGGTGGATCTACGAGCTGCCAATGGTGAATGGATGGTTTCTCTTTCTATTGGTAACCACCACCTCACATTGCTGATAGGAATGATTTAGGTTTTACATGGTTTTTATTATGTACCTAGGGTTAGCAAGAACATAATTTCTATATCGAGTTTAGATATAGATGGATGTATTTTCATGTTTGGAAATAAGTGTTATTAATTATATCAGGACAACATATGTTATGGTATGGAACTTTTAAATGGTGGTTTGTATGTATTAAATTTTGATAACAAAAGTTAGAAATTGATAATGAACCAAGTTCGCATGACTCATACAACACCCACTTGTGGAAACACCACCTTGGTCACGTAAACAAAATGTTCTTAACAAAGCTCTGTCAAGATGGTTATTTAGACTCTTCTGAGCAAAAACTACTTGATAGATGTCACTCTTGTTTACAAGAAAAAATGACCAAACCACCATTTGGTGGAACGGGTGAAAAGGCCACTGATATTCTAGTTTTGGTACACACTGATGTGTGTGGACAATTTCATGTAGAAGATATAGGTGGTTTTTTTTACTTAATTACTTTTAATGATGACTTGAGTATATATGTCTATTTATACTTAATGAGGTATAAGTTTGATTCCTTCAACAAATTATAGGAGATCAAGAATGAATTAGAGAATCATCTTGGTAAGAGGATAAAATAGCTTCGATCGGATCAAGGTGCATAATATCTTAACCAATAGTTCATCGAAACATTATGGGTGTTTAGGATTCTATATCAACTCACTACATCATGTACACCACGGTGGAATGGTGTTAGTGAAAGGAGAAATTGTACCTTGTCGGACTTGGTAAGGTTGATGATGATTTATGTAGAACATGCATTATCCTTTTGGGGATATTCATTACAAACTACATCACACATATTAAACCAAGTACAAACTAAGGCCGAAAATGAGATTTCATTCGAGATATTGAGTGAAAAGAAACCCACTTTTTCACATACTTGTGTATGGGGATACAAGGTGATTGTTAAGGATTTATCTAGAAACAAACTTGATCCCTGGGGCACGAAGTGTATCTTTATAGGGTATCCCAAGGAAATAAAGGGATACTACCTATAAAACCCCTCATACAAGAAAGTGATTATTGCTAGATATGTTTTCTTTCATGAGAGGGAGAACATCCTAAAAAAATGTTAGTGGGAAAAAGATGTACTTATATGAAGTTTATTCTCAAGATACATAAGTGTTGGTATAGAAACAAGTGACATAGGTCTCCTTAGAAGAAGAAGTTCCTAAAATAAAAGTACTGTAAAGGAGTACAAGGGAGGAAAGGGAACCAGAGAGATATGGTTTTCGTTTTCACTGAGGATGGTGGCTCATTATTTTTGGATAATGATGAACCTCTCTCCTACAAGGAAGTAGTATTAATATAAGAATCTGAAAGATGGATAGAGGCTATTAATTTTGAGATTGATTCCATGTATCAAAACCATGTATGGGTTCTTGTCGATGCACTAATTGATGTAATTCCTGTTGGGTGTAAATGGATATTCAATAAGATACTAAACATGGATGGAAATGTTAGTACCTATAAACAAAGTCTAGTAGCTAAAGATTTTGAACAACATCAAGGAATTAACAATGATGAAACCTTTTCACCAGTTTCGATGTTTAGATCCACAAGAATCATACTTTCCATATCATCTTTATATGACTCTAGGATTTGGTATATGGATGTCAAAAATGCATTCCTTAATGAAATCCTTCAAGAATATTTCTATATGACACAACCATAAGTGTTTGTGACACCAAGTGATGCTAAAATGGTATGAAAGTTATAGAGATCCATTTATGGATTAAAGAAACAATCCAGGTCATGGAATAGTTTATTAGATGAATCCATAAGAGAATCTGGATTCATTGAGAATGAATGTGATCCATGTGTGTACAAGTGGTTTAATAGGAATGTGGTAATTATCCTAGTAGTGTATGTTGACAACATATTTCTTATTGGAAGTGACATACCAGTATTGTATTCAGTCAAGGACTGGTTGCAAAAATTGCTTATATATGAAGGACATAGTCGAAGAATCCTACATTCTAGGGATGAAGTTTATTTTTGATAGATCCAAGAGGCTTCTTTCACTATGTAAAAGTACATACATTGAACATATAGTAAAGATATTACAATCTAAGAGGGTATTGGTTCCAGTGTCACATGGTATACATCTTTCCAAGAAAATTTTTCCCCCAACACAACATGAGAAAGATAGGATGAGTAAGATTCCATACACTTTAGCAATATGATCTATCCTGTATGCCATGTTATGTACTAGACCTGATTTTTCCTATGCACTCAGAATGGTAGGAAAATATCATGAAGATCTAGGAGAATAACATTGGACTGAAGCCAAGACTATCCTTAAGTATCTAAGAAGAACTAAAGATATATTCCTCGTGTATGGAGGAGATGAGGAGATTTTCCTCATATGGTATGCTAATGCTTGTTTTCAATCTGATCATAATTATCAGAAGTTGCAATCTAGATATGTTTTCTTTCTCAACGGAAGAGTTGTGATCCGGAATAGTTAAAATAAGCCAGTTTTCACCAATTCTATAGTGGAGTCCGAATATATAGCAACTTTTGATGTAGCCAAGGAATCCATCTAGATTTGTAACATTGTCCAGAAGTTTTGTGTGGTTCCTAGAAGTAAGAAATCCAATTACATTATATTGTGATAATACTGTAGTGGTGGATCTTGAAAAAGAGCCAAGGTCACAGCAACGAACAAATCACATACTCCGAAAGTATCACCTCTTGAGGTATTTATATCAAAGGGGTGATTTTTTAGTGAAAAGAGTGTCCACAGAAGAGAATGTGTGGACCCCTTAACTAAATTCCTATCTCAGCTGAAGCATGAATATCATGTGAGAGAAAGCAGACTGAAGGTTATTAGAAGTTGTATCGAGTGAAAGTGGGAATCTACTAGAGTTGGTGCCCTAGAAACCAACTTCTTTGTACATTATGATACACTTATATTCCTCGGATGAATATTAATAAACTCCTTTTCACATCACGATTGTTATTTTTCATTACATAGTATGTGATAATTTCATAATAATAGCTATCACACTAAAAGGCCATAGCAGATCCCTGCAATGATAAGAACCAAAAATTTCCATAACACTATTCATGAATATATGTTTTTTCCCGAATGATATCTTTTGAAGGGACACAGTTGATATAGGATATATGGGGTGGGGAGTCATGAAACATTGAGGAACCCTAGAATGGTATGAACCCTTTCTAATATCTAGGATTTTAAGAATGCTATTTTTGCTAAAAAATACTTTGAAATATTCTAGATGTTATTCCAGAGCAGCACCTTCAGACGGCATGCGATTCTGATCCCCGGTGGGGCCGGAATTAAATTTTCAGTGCGTTCGCACTGGGCATGCTAAATAAATGGTATAACTCCTAAACGGTGCTTGAGATCAGAAATATTAGTGTACGGATGGGTCTGAAATGGGGTTTTTACCCTAGGAATGACATAAAACATGTCGGTGGGGGACTTTTGGACCCCTTGCCCATTGACAGAACATTAACCAGATAAATAAAATAATTAATTTATCCATTTAATGGATTAACTCAAGTATCTCTTAAAAGGTTTCTTGGATGGGAAAACAGAGGGCACCGTTGAGTTCATAGCATGTCGTTTACCCTAGCAGGGGTATAAGTTTCGCGGGCGCGGGCTGTATGTGAAAAATGGCCCCAGGGGAATTTTCGTAATTTAGTAACTTCGGACGTTAAATTTTATAACTTTCGAACAGAACCTCGGATTAAAATTCCAAGACCGCCTTTGTGCTCAAGAGGTGGTGTTTAACCTAGGGTAGGTTTAATCTTGACCCCACCAAGAGTTTCGGGTGTAGGTCTTTTGGGGGTTAAAAATCAATTAAAATTATAATTAATTTTCGTTATTTAAACACCCTTCACCCCCTTCCTCCCCTTGGTTTTCCCCCTGGAGAAACCCCTCACCCTCAACCCCCTCTCCACCTCCATCCTCTCCTCACCAAGTTGGAAGCGTCAACAGAAAGGGTGGACGTGCGGCGAAGCTCCGGGATACGCCCCAACAGGTATGAGTTTTCGGTTTTGCGTTTTAAATTTATGAACCCTATTTCAAGTTCAATTGTAATGTTGAAATTCTGTATGTTTGTCGAGATAAGCCCATAATCTCTTATTTTATGATCTAATCTTTTCAACTCTTGTTTCAGATTTGAATTCCGAGCTCCGAGGAATTCTCGGTTGTCCGCCGAAGGTCAGTGGGTTTATGGTGTTTTTTTCCGGCGGTTCTGGGTATTCCGGCGAACCGGGACTGCGGAAAGCGGTGCATTGGAGCGGGTGATGGCGGCGAAGACTCCTCTTCGTGGCGGTTCTCTAAGCGGCGGGCTTGGAAGTACGGCGTCCGGGCGGTGGCTCCAGGTGGAGGTCAGCACGGGTCTCCTTAGGCAGGCGGCTCGGGAGGACCGACCGGCTGTGCCGACCGGTAGATGCGGAGGCCGGGGTCGCGGCGCTCGACCCCGCTCGGGAGACAGAGACCCACCGTATGCGGGTCTCCATGTGGAATAAGCGACTTTCCTCGAGGCCAGTCAGTGGAATAGTGGACCGTGGGTCCACGGCCGGCCCGTGCGGCCGAACCGCGGGCCGACCCAGGCTGGGCGGACCGGCCGGCCCAGGAGAAGGGGTTTTTCCCCCTCAACTCGGACGCCCGTAATTTCCGCTACGGGCATCCATTTTGCATGACGTCTATGGAAGTGTACTCCAGATGTCAATACAAAGCTTTTGAGATGGTCTTGGGAATTTTTAATTCCCGAAAAAAGGGGCCTCGGAGGTGCGACACACATTTATGTAGTTTGGCCTTTTTTCGGGGGTTGTTGTTTTCGGAGGCGTAGACACATCTGATATCCGTTTTGAGTGTCGTCAGTGGCATTGAGACCATGGTGTTAAGCCAGAGTTTTCCTGTGTGGTTTCGGGCATTGAAACCAGAGTTGAGGCATGGGTCACATGGGCCGTCTTTCGAGCTGCGTGTAGTGCTTTATAAATTTTTATCGGACGTCCGTTCAGGGCGTGTGAGAAGTCAATTTTTGTTGTTTTTTCGAGGGCATTGCATTGGTGCAATCTGCACGCTTTAATTCCACATGATGGTGTGGGCCCCACGAGGGTCATTTTGGGAGTTGGAGGTGATTTCCAGCTTTATCACCGGGTGACTGTTTTGGGCAAGTGAATAGTCTATCTTGTGTACTTTTTCGAAAGGATCGCAACGGTGTGATCCATTCGTTGTGCTTAGGGACTGGGATATGAGTCCCATGAAGCACCGCTCGTGTGCGGTGCGGTGGAATGCATCTTTTTCTCCGGATATCCATTGCACTCGAGTGAGAAGTAAATTTGACATGTTTTCCCGAGGGGATCGGAATGGTGCGATGCACTCGACTATTTTCGGGGTGAGGCTCAGGACCACTGGACATCGTTCGCGCGTAAAGCGGTGTCAGACGACTTTTACGTCGGATATCCATTGGAAGCGAGTAAGTAGTCGATATTGCATGTTTTTCCATGAGGATTACAAAGGTGTGATCTGTTTGGATGTGTGGAGTCTCCTTCAAGACCTCATTTAAATGTGGAAGCATGAAAGGTGTACTGGTGGTGGTTCTTCCTACGGTGTTTGTAGGGAACCCTTGGCATGTGATCACGTTCACTCTTGGGGGAGTTAAGTGAATGTTTAAAGAGATGTAGTTGGCCATGACTGGGCCGATGAGGTGGCATGTTGGAGTTGTTACGTGAACTCCCTTCACGTTGACGTTGGGTGTCATGTGCACGATAGCCTTTGGGCTGGAACGTGGTAAACTCTGGGAGTATACGAGAACGCTTGGAGGCACATGTGGTTGTTTGTACCTGAGAACATTTGTGCTCTTGGTTAGAGTTAACTTGGGGCCACACGTCGTGTGGGCCCCATGTGTGTGTTGTGTTCTGCTTTACATACCCTTGACCTCTCGCGAAGTAGAGGGTCATTTTGTTCTCATTTGTCTGACCAGCAGGGTTGAGTTTTCCCTGGTCCTGTTCACTATTGTTTTGACCAGCAAGGTTGAGTTTTCCCCTAGTTCTGCTCTCGGTTGTTTGACCAGCAGGGTGGATTTTCTCCTGGTTCTGTTCTCGTTTGTTTCACCAGCAGGGCTGAGTTTCCCCTGGTCCTATTCACGATGGTTTCGACCAACAGGGTTGAGTGGTTTCCCCCTAGTTCTGTTCTCGATGGTTTGTCCAGAAGAGTTCCTTCGTGTTCCCTGGTAGAGTTCTTGTAGATTCGGTGTGACCAACACATTACGCGGGCATTGATCCTCTACCCAGGAGGTTGTTTCCAGCAGGGCTGGCCAAGAAGTTGTACTATCCAGCAGGGATGGCCAGTACAGCGGTGTTCACCGAGCAGTACCATCCAGCAGGGATGGCCAGTGTGGTTCCGGGTTTACCTCCAGTGGGGCTGGGAAGTGGTCCCCAATGCCGTGTTTTCCTCTAGCGGGGCTGGGAAGTGGTCCCCGATGTTGGGTTTACCTCCACCTGGGCTAGGAAGTGGTCCCCGATAATGGTTCCGAGCCTCCCTCCAGTGGAGTACCCTTTTATAGGACTGGGTATTGGGACTCGTCAATGACATTATCCGGGTCTCCCTCCATTGGATTACCCTTTTATGGGACTGCGCAGTGTGGCACATGTCAACTCTTTCCGGGTATCCCTCCAGTGGGAACCCGTCAACTTCCAGGGATTTCCCTCCAGCGGGGCTGGGCAGGGGGTCGCCTGTCGACTTTGATGAGACCTCTCGACTGTGGGGCAGTGATGAGGTGTGGTTTGACTTTCCCCAGAACTCTCAAGTACGAGGGGTACTTTCCCCACCGAAAAGCGTCATTGAGACGTGACCTAAAACCGTGTGGGCGAGTCAGTGCCGCCCAAAGCGGATAGTTTCAAGGTACAATGATTTGAGCCCCTTGACTTGCAGTTCTGGGAAGACGTGCGTGATGCTGGGAATCGATGTTGTTTACTTCTGGGACTTTTGGCGACTCACTTTCTTGGGCTGAGCTATGGGGAGGATATCCCCTTACGATCTAGTTCAGGTTTCTTGACAAAGCATATATATATGTATACCTTGTTCTAGTACCCACTTCTTGGGTTTTGGTTACTCTCCTTCCAGGAGAGGCGAAGACGCGCGGGGTATGCCACGTGCTTTCCGTGTCTATCTTCTCATGGTTGGACAAGTCTACTCTCCTGCTATAGGTATTGAAGACTCAACGAGAAGTTCATCTTCTCATCATTTCTAGCTCCTTGTGTTTGGACGAGTCTACTTCCTTCCTCTAGTTGGGTTGAGATGTACTCTTTACTACACTATCTGTTGTACTCCTTTACTATTCTCTGTTCGATCTACTACTCACCTTTTTAGTACTTCCTTTTTTGCTCCCTCGAGTCTTCAGGGCATTCTATTGAGTATTTTTTTATACTCACCCCTGCTTGGGCTATTCCCACACTTGGTGTGCCCTTGCAGACGACAGATAGATTGATCGTGACTTCAGCGGAGATTAGGAGTTCAGGATCATGGACCGCGTACGGCGGTCGTAGTCATCTTCCAGTTGTGGGACCCTTCATCTTTTTTACTTTTTTTACTTGTTGCGGGGTTGTGTCACTTTTCTGGTTGGGCGCATGATTTTCCCTTTTCCTTTTCGGTTTACCTTCAGCATATACTTCGTAATGTTTAGAGGTCGATGCACTCTTGTGGTTGTTTATAGTAGTTTGTACTTTTTTTTTTTTTTACTCTGCACTTCATTATTGAGTGCGTTGCGTGTGTGTGTACAGCTACATAGGCAAAGGCCTCCCCGAGTTGTTATGCCTTCGGCAATGGTCGCTAGCCCGTAGCCTATGGAGGCGGGCTTGGGGTAGTTGCGACTCAAGCCCAGGTAGGGTCGGGTCGAGACAAAGTCGTATCAAAGGTGGTTCATTCCATGGGACATTGTGCGGACGTCCCTAAAAAGAAATTGGTTGGGATTTAGGGCAACAGTGTCGACGTGTCTGAAGAGCGGCTCTCAGGCCAGGGAGTCCAGTGATGGTGCGGCGGTCGACGTATCTATTCCCCAGGACCCTGATAACCCGCTTGTCGACTCGGCATGCTGAGACACTCATTGTATGGAAAATTGGTATGTGCATCACATAGGATTGACTCTTTGACTGTCCTTCTTGATTCAGCTCCCCATTGTTGTTACTGTTATATACATATATGCTCATCTGACCGCGACACTCCTTGATAATATTCAGGATGTCTCTACGAAGACAGCCAGCCAGGATACCGACCTTGGTTCATGAAGACGACCATGTGAGCTACGAGGCCTCAGTCCAGGACCCATCATGTGATCCCCTTTTTTCAGGTGGGCCGGTAGCATCACCCCCACCTGGTGAGTAGCAGACAGCTTCAGCATAGCATACTGAGCTTGACCACAGGTTGATAGCGCTCCACGAGTTCCAGTAGTAGAGACCGCTGAGGTTCAGTGGTGAGCCAGACCCTCAGGCAGCAGAGGTTTTGATAGAGATAGTGGTTCACCTTTTCAGGCTTGTGCAGATGCCAATAGATCTTATGTTGTCTTTGGTCGCCAAAATTTTCCACAGAGCATCTTGGCATTGGTGGACTCTGGTGACTCAGTTTCTTGACGAGTCATCGTTATCATGGGGAGAATTTCAGTTGTTGTTTCGTGAGGAGTGTTGAACCTCCTGCTTACACTTCATTTGGATTCAAGAACATCTTCAGTTTCAGCAGGGAGGGATGACGGTTGTCAAGTACACGGCTAGTTTTGCAGATCGTACATGCTCTTACTCAGACTTGGTCCATGATGAAAACTTCCGTGCGTGGGAGTTTGAGCAGGGTCTCCGCTGAGAGATTTGTTATATTATATTACCCTTGGTCATTCCCACTTAGGTCGGGGTGCTAGAGAAGGCGCTGGTGACAGAAAGCTTCTTGTCACGTTCTAAAGTTGGTGGTGGTAGTAGGCTCGACAGAGCTGAGATGTCTGTCGCAGCTAGCGGGCATCAGGTGACAATACCCCGACGTAGTTGGCTTTCCGATAACCAGACTCAGAGCCATGGTCATACACCACAGTGGCACCGGAGGGCACCAGGGAAGCCTGGAGAGTGATGATACTATACTTGCGATGGGCAAGGTCACCTGGTGCGAGACTGCACGACCAGGCGCGCTGAGAATATCGGGCAGTCAGCGGGAGCACCACCACGACGGAGGAAGCGCCGTGATCGATGTATCACCCAGAGAGGTGGTGCTGGCAGAGGAGAAGGAGGAGCTGGTAGTGGGGGAAAACTTTACGAGGTCTTCCTATCACCACTAGGTGGTCCACGTTAGGCTTTGGGAGCTGACAGCCGCGAGCTATGGATTTCTATGATCCTGCAGATCATGAGGTGATACGTGGCATGCTCTACAAATCTTCTACTTTTTGCAGTATAATTGTTAGGTTCTCTTTGTGAAATGTTTTTCTCCGTACTCCTTGTTTGAGTTGTTACCAGGGGTGGCACGGGGTTTCGGTGTAACCCTTTTTCAGTCTAGTAGAAGAAGTGGAACCTTTCCTTTAGTCAATGGTGTCGACTCCTTCGCTTTCCGAGCGTGTAAGAGAGTCTGGGTCAGGGCACATCGACTGTAAAATCTTGTGTGACCAGATATCCTTGGGTTTCTCACCATATGGATATTCTGAAGGAGGGAATCACCGGGATTCGTCTCAGGTCCAAATGGTGATTCCAATCATGGCGTGAAACGTAGGGGTTCTTTCGGGGAGGTGACCGAACCCCGAGAGCCTTTGGGCTATTTGAGACCGTGCGAAGGGATGGCGAGGTTCCCTATCGCCTTTCCCTAACCCCATAGTTAAAAGTGGGTGAACGACGTCTCCCACATGGATTACCTGAAAAGATGTTTTCATGATCCTATGCATGTCATCGACAAGGGCAGACCTTGCGTGAGCAGATCAATTCCTTTGGTCTGTGTGTGGTGACGCGGGACTGTGTAATAGTTCTTCTGGGTACGGGAGAGCCGGGTGTGGGCCTAGTACCCTGAGTTGTTCCATGGTTTTTCTTTTCAGGGATGAAAATCATGAAGGAGGGAATGTTTTAAGAACCCAGTTTTTTCTAAAAACGACTTTGTAATATTCTTGATGTTATTCCAGAGCAGCGCCTTCAGACAGCGTGCGATTCCAAGCCCCGGTGTGGCCAGAATTAAATTTTCAGTGCTTTCACACTAGGCACACCAAATAAATGGGTTAACTCCTAAATGGTGATTCAGATCAGAAATCGGAGTGTACGGATGGGTCTGGAATGGGTTTTTTACCCTAGTAACGACATAAATCATGTCAGCGTGGGACTTTGGCACCCCTCCCCTGTTGACGGAACATTAAACGGATAAATAAAATAATTAATTTATCGGTTTAATGGATTAACTCAATTATCTATTAAAAGGTTTCTCGAATGGGAAAACGGAGTACACCATTGAGTTCAGAGCATGACTTTTACCCAAGGAGGGTATAAGTTTCGTGGGGGCGGGCCGTCTTTGAAAAATGGACCCAGTGGTGTTTTCGTAATTTAGCGACTTCGGACGTTAAATTTTATAACATTTGAACGGAGCCTCAGATTAAAATTATGAGACTTCTGTTGTGCTTAGGAGGTGGTGTTTACCCTAGGGGAGGTTTAATCATAACCCCCCCCCCCAAGAGTTTCGGGTGCAGGACTTTTGGGGTTTTTAAATTAATTAAAATTATAATTAATTTTCTTTATTTAAACACCCTTCACCCCCTTCCTCCCCTTTGTTTCCCCCCTAGTGAAACCCCTCACCCTCAACCCCCTCTCCTCCTCCATCCTCTCCTCCCCAAGGTGGAAGCAGAAACGGTATGGGTGGACGTTCGGCGATGCTCCGGGCTACGCCCCAATAGGTAGAAGTTTTCGGTTTTTCATTTTAAATTTTCAAACCCTTCTTTCAAGTTCAATTGTAACATCAAAATGATGTTTATTTGTTGATAGAATCCCATAATCGCGTAGTTTATGTTCTAATATTTCCAACTCTTGTTTCCGATTTGAATTCCGAGCTCCGAGGTGTGCTCGGTTGTCCGCCGAAGGTCAGCGGGTTTATGGGGTTTTTTTCCGGCGGTTGTGGGTTTTCCGGGGAACCGGGTCAGCGGCAGGTGGCGGATCGGAGCGGGCGACGGTGCCGATGACTCCTCCGCGTGGCAGTGCTCCAGGATGTGAGCACGGTAGCAGGGCATCTGGGCGGTGGCTCCAGGCGGAGGTCGGCGCAGGGCTCCTTAGGCGGGCGGCTCGGGAGGACCGGCCAGCTGTGCCGGCCAGTTGACGCGGAGGCCGGGGTCGCGGTGTGTGACCCCGCTCGGAAGACAGAGACCCACCGTATGCGGGTCTCTGCGTGGAAGAAGCGACCGGCCTTGAGACTGGTCTGCAGAACAGTGGACCGCGTGTCCACGGCCGGCCCTCGTGGCCGAACCGCGGGCCGGCCCAGGCCGGTCCAGCCCAAGGGGCTTTGACCCCACGACTCAGACGCCCGTAATTTCCGCTACGGGAATCCGTTTTTCATGAAGTCTTTTGCAGTGTACTCCAGATGTCAAGTAAAAGATTTTGAGATGGTCTTGGGAATTTTTAATTCCCAAAACGAGGGTCCTCGGAGGCGTGACACGCCTTTAAGTAGTTTGGCATTTTTCCGGGGGTTATTGTTTTAGGTGGCGCGGACACATCTATTGTCCGTTTTGATCGCTGTCAGTGGAATTTCAACCCTAGAATTAAGACAAAGTTTTCCAGTTTCGTTCCGTGCGTTAAAACCAGAGTTGAGGCGTGGGTCCCACGGGCCGTCTTTCAAGCTGCGTGCAGTGCTTTATAACGTTTTCATCGGACGTCCGTTCGGGGCGTGCGGGCAGTCGATTTTTGGGTGTTTTTCTAAGGGCATTACTTTGGTGCAATCTGCCTGCTTTAATTCCGCACGATGGTGTGGGCCCCACGAGGTCCGTTTTGGGAGATGGTGGTGATTTCCAGCTTTATCACGGGGTGACTGTTTTGGGCAAGTGAATAGTCCATCTGGCGTACTTTTTTGAGGGGATCACAACAGTGTGATCTGTTTGTTATGCTTCGATACCGGGATGTGGATCCCACGAAGCACCGCTCGTGTGCGGTGCGGCGGAATGCATCGTTTTTTCCGGATATCAATTGTACTCGAGTGAGCAGTCAATTTGTCATGTTTTCCCGAGGGGATCCCAATGGTGCGATGCGCTGGACTGTTTTCGGGGACGAGGCTCGGGACCATGGGATGTCATTCGGGCGTAAAGCAGTGTCAGACTACTTTTACGTCAGATATCTGTTAGAGGTGAGTAAGTAGTTGATCTGGCATGTTTTTCCATGAGTATTACAATGGTGTGATCCGTTTGGATGTGTGGAGTCTCTTTCAAGACCTCATTTAAATGTGGAAGCACGAAAGGTGTACTGGTGGTGGTTCTTCATGTGGTGTTTGAAGGGAACCCTTGACGTGTGATTGTGTTCACTCTTTGGGGAGTGAAGTGAATGTTTGAAGAGATGTAGTTGGTCATGCCAGGGCCGATGAGGTGGTAAGTTGGAGTTGTTACGTTTACGCCCTTCGTGTTGGCGTTGGGTGTCGTGTGCATGATAGCCTTTGGGATAGAACGTGGTATACTCTAGGAGTATATGGGAACGCTTGAAGGAACCTGTGGTTATTTTTACATGATAAAGTTTGTGCACTTTGTTGGATTTGACTTGGGGACACATGTCGTGTGGGACCCATGTGCGTGTTGTGTTCTACTTTGTGTACCCCTGACCTCTTGCGACGTAGAGGGTCCTTCTGTTCTAGTTTGTTTGACCAACAGGGTTGAGTTTCCCTAGATCCTGTTCACGATGGTTTCAACCAGCTGGGTTGAGTTCTCCCCTCGTTCTGCTCTCAGTTGTTCAACCAGTAGGGTTGATTTTCCCCTGGTTTTATTATTGTTTGTTTGACCAGCAGGGTTGAGTTTCCCCTCATCCTATTCATGATGGTTTCGACCTTCAGGGTTGAGTGGTATTACCATTGTTCTGTTCTCGATGGTTTGGCCGGTAGAGTTGCTTCGTGTCCCCTAGTAGAGTTCTTGCGGATTCGGTGTGGCCAACACATTACACGGGCACCGATCCTCTACCAAAGAGGTTGTTTCCAACAGGGCTGGCCAGGAGGTTGTATCATCCAGTAGTGTAACGACCCATCCTCGGGGCCCGTGCCGTGACTACCCCAAGCCCGCCTCCCATAGGCCAGGGGCTGACGACTAGCACCAAGGCATAAATCCCGATAAAAGGGAAGGCATTGCCTTTATATAAGAAAACAAACACCACATAGTACACAAGCTGAAGTAAACACTAAGTAAACTGAATAAAAAAGTAAGTGGTGAAAGTAAATGGGCCAGAATACAATCCCAACTGAAAGTAAAGTACAACGGCAGGAAAGTAAAGCAGCAACTCTGTGCCGTCCTCTGGAAATCCCACCTGAAGGGTGGGTACATATAGTCTCCTCAACTCCTCGGTCTGGATGTCTGTGTCGTGTACGTCCCATCAAGTGGTCAACCTCCGTGTACCATCCAGCTCCACAAGCCTCCACCTTGATCAGTGTTATCCGTCGTCTGCATCCAACACAACGTAGTGCGGGTATAGCCCATCCAGGGATGAGTATATGATACTCAGTAGGGACCCCGAGACCCCCGAAGGTTTCTCAGAATCCACGAAGGATAAACCGAAAAGGAAAGATATAATCACGAAGTATCAACAACACTACTTAGGTATATACCCATACATATACCTAAGTCATCAATTAAAGTTTGGCTCCAGCTCCCGACCCCAAGTACAACCAGTCCACATAGAAAAGCACAACCCAATACACACAGAAAAAAAAGTCAACCACATCAATGATAAGATTGAGAATCAAGACTCCGCTCACCCATGTATACACTTCATAAGGCGATTGAGATGATCAGATGTAGCCACTGATTCATCCAAGCTGTCGGACCCACATAGGATACAAGACAAGCTAAGCTGTCGGACCCACAAAGGATACCAGACAAGCTACTCTGCCGGACCCACATAGGATACAAGTACAGAGTCAAATACTGTCGGACCCACATAGGATACAAGAATTGTAGTCATTGTCGTCGAACTCATGTAGGATCCCAGTACGGTCATCGTCACTGTCGAGCCCACGAAGGATCCAAGTACAGTCTTCCTCACAGCCGAACACACGGAGGATCCAAGTGCAGTCTTCGTCGTCGCAGTCGCAGCCAACTCTAGGGTTCCCGCACACAGCATGCTCGATTCCATGAGGGTCCGCTCCAAGAGCCAAGGGGGTTGATACATCAACTATCACGAAGTCCAATGTTTATGTATCACAAGTTCCATCATGTCAATAGAACTCAACGTGACAGATGGCACGTCAATCAGACGCTCGGTCTGAGAGTTATTGGCTTTTTCGTCCTTGGGGCCTGGATGGTTTTTAAGCTAAAACCAACCTGAACATACTCTATTTGCATCCAATCCTCAATTAGAGTAATCCAAAAGAACCTTCTCACTAAGAGGAATCCAATGAAGTCGACGACATGTCAATCAGACGTCCGGAGCTCAAGTTATAAGTGTTTCCACTTCGAGGGCCCAGTTGGTTTCGTGTTCGAACCAATCCGGCCATACCCAAATTTCTCCGAAACATTGAGTGTAATACACTGAAATGACCATCTCGATCCAAGGATTCCTATTCAACTGATGGTGCGTCGATCGGAGGTCCGTAGCTCATGATATGAGAAAAATACTAAAAATAGTCCGAAGTGGGGGGTCTGGGCCCGGCCCGACCCGCCCCAACCCCCCCTGGGTCGGCCCAAACCAGGTCGACCCGACCCGGGTCCGAGTCCGGCCTGGTAGGGCGTGGCGCAGCCCGGACAGGGGGGGGGGTGGGTGCGCTGGCTTGGCCTGTGGGCTGAGCAGAGGGGGACGCGGTCCCCCTCCTTTTCGCTCCATGGACGCGGTGCGCGGTTGTCGTGGCTTCAACCACGACGGCTCCTGCCGGCGGCCTGCCGGGGCGCCGCCGCCGGAGGTTTCCACGGGCCACCAGAGTCATTCCGGTGGTCCTTTCTTGCTTCCATCTACGCCTGCGATCGTCTCAGGACCATCCCTTCACTGCGACAACCTTCAAATGTCGTTGCGGGCCCGTTCCATCGTCGCCCAACGTTCCGCGCATCAAGAACAGAACAACGGTGGGTTCAGACTTGTTTGGTTGTCTGTACCCACCACATTAGTGGTTCGAAACAACTCCCAACAATTATTTTACATGTCAAGGGTATAATCCACAAAAATTAAAATAAACAAAAACCCCTACCTCGACAAGGAAGTCGATCATCGGGGTCGCGGTACACGGCGCCGCGGAGAAGAGGATTGTAGGCGTCGCGGTACACGACGTCGTGGAGGAGAGCATCGTAGGCATAGCCACACATGGCATCGTGGAGAAGACGATTTGGCAGTGCATCTTCGATCTCTAAGGAACCAGCGTTCTTCGTCGTTCTTCGTTAGAGGCTGGCGTTCTTCGTCGCACAACCAAGCTCTCTCCTTGATCACCAAAATAATAGCCCCCCCCCCCTATTAGTTTATTAAACGCAAAGAAACTCTCCTACAATTAATTCACCACACTAATTAAAATTTTTTGACATTTAATTAATGTAGGGAGAGAGATGGTTCCCCCATAACTAAACGTGTTGGCAGTTTAAAAAAATAAATCGGGGAAAAGGATGGTTCCTCATTAAATCATGGGTTGACATAATTTAATGGGTTGAGGTGACAATTAATGGAGGTTTGTCAAAATTAATGGAGGTTCTAAAAGATCTTTAGATGGAATTAAATGGTGGGGTTAATGTGGGCCCCACCTCTCTTAAATCCACACTTGGGTAGTTATGTGGCTGTGGGTTCGACCCTTAACTACCCATTGGAGGAAAAACCTCCTCATGAAATAAAAATGGTTCCAAATTTTTTTATTTATTCCTTAACCAAACTACCGAAAATTATATTCTCCTCTTCCGCAAATACATCTGCGGTAAGTGTACCTTTAAGAAATTACCAGCGCTACGGATTCATCGGTGCCCTCAGATTTTAATTCCAAGCACCGGTTCAAAAGTTAGAAAAACCTGCTCGTTCGTTCACTGAACGTACCTGATCTAAACTTTGAAAATTGATTCCGGGCACACCGGGCCTCAGAATCAAGCGCCGTCAAGAAACTGCGTAATCGTAAAATCCCAAAGAATTTAAAATAAAATCCTTGAAATTTACGGGTCTTTACATTACTCCCATCTCAGGGCTTTACATCCCCATAAATCTACATCATAAACTAAGAAAACAAATGAGGGTACTGTGTACGCATCTGAGCCTCCCGCTCCCATGTGCTCTCCTGGAGGTTCTTGTGCTGCCACCTGATGTGCACCAGATGAATAAACCATCCATGTAGGACCCTCTATTGTTGATCCTCGATCTCCACCGGGTCCTCCGCAAAAGTTTTCCCTTCATCGATATCTATCTCCCCATGATCGATGATATGAATCGGGTCAATCACGTATCTCCTCAGCTGAGATAAATGGAAGATGTCGTGCACCTGGTGCAACTGAGGTAGAAGAGCCAGGTGATAAGACACCTCTCCTATCTTGCTGAGAAGATGGAATGGTATGATGAAGCGCGGAGATAACTTTCAACCCCGGCCAAATCTCCGTAATCCACATCTAGGTGAGACCTGAAAGAAAACGTGGTCTCCATCCTCGAACTCCAGTGGTCTCCGCCTCCTATCAGCATAGGACTTCTGTCTGCTCTATGCTATCCTCATCCACTCCTGGATGATCTGCACCTTCTCTGTCATGGCTTGGACCATCTCTAGTCCTACAAGTGCTGACTCCCCAGGGTCTGTTCAGCACAGAGGTGATCTGCAAGGTCAGCCGTACAAGGCCTCATATGGTGCCATCCTGATGGTGGAGTTGTAGCTGTTGTTGTACGCAAACTCCACCAAGGTTAGGTGATCCTCCCAACAGTGACCAAAGTCAATGACACATGCACGGAGCATGTCCTCGAGTGTCTGAATGGTCCTCTCTGTCTGGCCATCTGTCTGCGGGTGAAAGGCAGTGCTCAGGCGTAGCATCATCCCAAACGCCTCCTGTAACCCCTTCCAAATCCGGGAAGTAAAGCGAGCATCTCGATCGGAGACGATAGTCGATGGTACACCATGAAGTCGTACGATCTCTTGAACGTAGAGACGTCCCAAGCTCTCCACTGATCCCTACTCTCTGATGGGTAAGAAGTGGGATGACTTGGTGAGTCGGTCTACGATCACCCAGATGGAGTCGTTTCCTCTGGAAGTAAGTGGAAGCCCCGTCATGAAGTCCATAGATATCCCGTCCCACTTCCACTCCGGGACCTCTAAGGGATGCACCAAGAATTCAGGTACCTGGTGCTCGGCCTTCACATGCTATCAGGTGAGGCATCGAGAAACGAACTCCGCCACAGCCTTCTTCATACCCGGCCACCAGTACTGTCATCTATGGTCCTGATACATCTTCGCTACTCCAGGATGTACCTCTAGAGGGGATGTGTGGAACTCCCTTTGTACCTCCTCCTGCAATGAAACTGGTACCATGGTACATCCCCTGAAAAGGATGACATGCTCTCCTCCTACAGAAAACCCATCACGTGCCTGTCCTGATGATATATGTGCACGTCGTGTCTCACAGTTCACATCCCCACACTGTGCCTCTCTGACCCACTGAAGCAGTGGAAGAGTGACTGTGAGTGACTGAAAAAAGGCTTCCCCATATCTATCCACGAAGTATATCTACAACGTGGCTATCTTCTCTGTCACCTCACCAAGGCGTTGAATGATTGATCTCCTGCTAAGAGCATCCGCCACAACGTTCCCCTTCAGATGAGTATAGACTATCTCAAAGTCATAATCCTAGAGGAACTCGAGCCATCGCCACTGTCTCAAGTTCAGGTCCTTCTGTGAGAAGATATACCTCAGACTCTGGTGGTCAGAGTAGACTGTAAAGTGATCGCCCATCAGATAGTGCCACCACATCTTCAAGGAAAAGTCCACGGCTGCTAACTCTAGGTCATGGGTAGTGTAGTTCTACTCGTACTTCCTCAACTATTGTGAACTGTAAGTGATCACTGCTCGCTCCTGCATCAGGACACACCTGAGGCCAGTCCCTGATGCGTCACAGTAAACTACGTACCCTACACCCTCCTATGGAAGCCTCAAGATGGGTGCACTGGTCAATCTCCACCATAGCTCCTGGAAGCTCTGCTGACATCTGACTGACCACTCGAAGGGTATCCCCTTCTTCATCAAAGCTGTAAGCGGTTCTGCAACTCTGGATAAGTTTGGCACAAATCTCTGATAGTACCCATCCATACATAGGAAACTCCACACCTTCGTCACGCTCCTGGGTGGCTCCCAAGAAAGTACTGCCTCGACCTTCGTGGGATCCACTGCAAATCCCGCCACAGAGATGACGTGCCCCAAGAAGTGGACCTCTCAAAGCTAGAACTAGAACTTCGAGAGCTTACCATAAAGCTGGTTCTCTCAGAGTGTATCATGTACAACCCGTAGGTGGTAGGCGTGCTCCTCCTCAATAGTCGAGTAAATCAGTATGTCGTTAATGAAGATTACGACAAACCGATCGAGGTAGGGCTGGAAGATCATGTTCATGAGGCTCATGAATGCTGCTGGAACATTGGTCACACCGAAGGGCATGACCAAAATCTCATAGTGGACGTACGGACACCTGAAGTTCGTCTTTTGCACATCCTCATCCCGAACTCAGAGATGATGATAGCCTGACCTGAGGTCTATCTTCAAGAACCAACGTGCTCCCTTGAGCTGATCGAAGAGGTTGTCAATCCTCGGAAGCGGATACTTGTTCTTCATAGTCACCTGGTTTAGGTGATGATAGTCGACACACAGTCGCAAGCTCCAATCCGCCTTCTTGGAAAACAGTATCGGGGAAGCCCAGGGTGAAACACTGGGTCGGATGAATCCCTTGTCCTGCAAGTCCTCTAGCTGTACCCGTAGCTCTCGAAGCTCAGCGGGAGGCATCCGATATGCTAGAGTGGATATCGGGGCTGTCCCGGGGTACATGTCAATATAGAAATCTACCTCTCTACGAGGAGGTAGTCCTGGAACATCGTCTGGAAAAACAACCGCATACTGGTCCACCACTATAGGAAAACATAGACTCCGCACGTCAACTGCTCTGAGGATGAGACTGGCCAACTGATGTGTGATCAGCTGACCTCTCCTCTGCATGAGTCCATCCTATGCTGCGAAGGTTCCCTTCTTGCCGGTGAAGGTGAACTTGGGCCCATCCATGCAGACACACAGCACCTTGCGCCTAATACAGTCGGTCGGAGCATGGACAATAGATAACCTGTCCATACCCAAGATGATGTCGTAAGGCCTCGACACCGCTACAAGAAGATCCCAACCGAAGCTCTCCCCACCTAGAGTAAGCTCACACTGCAGGCACCAATGCGTAATCGTCGAGTCTTCTCCCGTAGGAGTCTCTATCCGCAAGGATCGAGCCAACGACTCTATCGAAATCTTCGAGCTCCGAACAAGGGCAGCGGAAATGAAAAAATGACTCGCGCCTGTGTCTATAATAACTACAGGAAGTTTGGAGTAGACACATATAGTACCACGAATCATCTCAGGTGCACTGTGGTCATAAGACTCTGCTTCCTGGAGCTGATCCTACCTCTACTCGCTAGCTCCCTATGGTCGGGGTGGATCTCCTAGGGGTGGTGGTGGTAGATCCTCGAAGCGTCGTCCACCACCCGCCCCTCGGCCAAATCCTCAGACTCGTCCTCCTTCTCCTTGCGGACCGCCACGGTCGATCCTCTACCTCTGCCGGGGAGGTCCCTCCACTATCTTCTGCTCGTCTGCATGGCGGGTCGGGAAGTCACTAGTCATGTGGCCCTGCCCGCTTCATGCATAACAATGTCTACACCTCGGAAGGCTAGTTCTGCGTCGTGCGCCCTGCACAACCGAACCCATGTCCTGAGGTCTCCCACCTGACGACCTGGTCTGCATGGACCGCTGTGTCTTCTGTCGAATACCTACTGTGGAAGACTCTGCTCTATGCCGTCATGCGGTGGGTCTCACTGCTGATGGATGCTCAATGAGAAAGCTCTTTACTATCAGGGCTCGTTCCAGCACCCTCTCCTGGGTCGGGATGCTGAGTGGAATCATCGAAGCTCTGATCTCATGCCTCAGCCCCTGATCAAAGGTCCGGGCCTGGAAGAATGGGTCTTGTACCATGTCTGTGGAGTAGCGCGATAGGTCAATAAATCTCACTGTGTACTAGGCTACTGACATGCTGCCCTGCAGCAGCTGTAGTAACTCCTGGATGCGCACCGCATGGAGGGTGGATGGAATGAACTCCGAGCGTAAGAGGCTCTCGAAGTCCTTCCAAAGAAGAGATGCCTCATCGTGCACCTGGAACATCAGGCTCCACCATCTACCTACTTCTACGTGTAGGAGACTCGCTTCAAGGATAACCATGAGTTCTGTTGGTGTCCCTACTAATCTGATGACTATGACGACAACCTCCTGCCAATCCTCGGCTGCCTGAGGATCCGTCTATCCATGGAACCTGGGCGACCTCTGCCTCTGAAACTCGTGAAATGTGCTGAGGTGGTGTACACTCTCTGAAGTTGTGGCTGGTAGCATCGGTGGCTCGGCAAGTAAAGCTACCGCCGGTGAATTTTCTTTAATGGGGACCTGCAACGAGGCCTCACCGCTCGGTGGGCTGCCGTCTCGCACAAAGCTCAGAACCCTAGCTGGCTGCCGTGGTGGGGCCATACTGAAAAGAAACAGGTGTTCCACGGTTAATATAGTATATCTGGTGAGTTGACACAAATTAATCACATTGAAAACTTTTAAAACAGACATGCAATCAAGGTTTTCATGCACTGAGTCAGAAATGAGAAGTCAGGGTCCTGGTGTATGGATATGTCGGCCGCCGCACCAACACTGCACTCCCTAGACTGATAACCACACTCATTACTCTAAAAATTATTTCTTCATAGAGAATAAATTATCAGAGTCCTGAGTTATGTTGTAGAACCGACTCCTCTGATACCAATTTGTCACGACCTATCCTCGGGGCTCATTCCGTGAATACCCCAAGCCTGCCACCCATAGGCCAGGGGTTGGTGACTAGCACCACGGACTAAATCCCGATAAAAGGGATGACATTGACTTTATATAAGAAAAAAACACCACAGAGTACACAAGCTGAAGTAAACACTAAGTAAACTGAAAGCAAAAGTAAGTACTGGAAGTAACTGGGCCTGAATACAAACCCAACTGAATGTAAAGTACAACGGCAGGAATGTAAAGCAGCAACTATGAGTCGTCTTCTGGAAATACCACCTGAAGGGTGGGTACAGATAGTCTCCTCAGCTCCTCGGTCCGTCCGTCTGCGCCGTGTATGTCCCGCCAAGTGGTCAACCTCCGAGTACCGTCCAGCTCCACAAGCCTCCACCTCGATCAGTAATGTCCATCGTCTGCATCCAAAACTACGTAGTGCGGGCATAGCTTGTGTAGGGGTTAGTATACAATACTCAGTAGGGACCCCGAGACCCCCGAAGGTTTCTCAGAATCCATGAAGGATAAACCACAAAGGAAAGATACAGTCACGAAGTATCAACAACACTACTTAGGTATATGCCCATACATATACCTATGTCATCAGTTACAGTTTGGCTTCAGCTCCCGATCCCAAGTACAACCAGTCCACATAAGAAAGCACAACCCAATCCACACAGGAAAAACAAGTCAACCCCGTCAATGATAAGATTGAGAATCAAGACTCAGCTCACCCAGGTGTACACTTCGTAATGCGATAGAGATGATCAGATGTAGCCACTGATTCCTCCAAGCTATCGGACCCACATAGGATAAAAGACATGCTAAGCTATCAGACCCACAAAGGATACAAGACCAACTACTCTACTGGACCCACATAGGATACAAGTACAGAGTCCAATACTACCGGACCCACATAGGATACAAGAATAGTATTCATCATCGTCAAACCCATTGAGGTTCCTAGTACGGTCTTCATCGCTACTGAACACACGGAGGATCCAAGTACATTCATCGTCGCTGCCGAACCCACAGAGGATCTAAGTGCAGTCGTCATCGTTGTAGTCGCAGCCAGCTCTAGGGTTCCCGTACACAGCATGCTCGATTCTGAGAGGGTCCGCTCCAAGAGCCAAGGGTGGTCGATACATCAACTATCAAGAAGTCCAAAGTTGATGTATCACAAGTTCCATCAAGTCAATAGGAACTCAACGCGACAGACAACGCGTCAATTAGACGCCCGGTCTGAGAGTTATTGGCTTTTTTGTCCCAGGGGCCTGGTTGGTTTTTAAGCTAAAACCAACTCGACCGCAATCCATCTGAATCCAAACCTCAATTGCAATAATCCAATAGAACTGTCTCACTAAGAGTAATCCAATGATGTTGACGGCACGTCAATCGGACGTCTGGAGCTCAAGTTATAAGCATTTCCGCTCCGAGAGCCTGATTGGTTTCATGTTCGAACCAATCCGACCATACACAAATTTCCCTTAAACCTTTAGTATAATATAATGAAATGACCGCCTTGATCCAAGGATATCTACGCAAATGACGGTGCATCGATCGGAGGTCTGTAGCTCAAGATATGAGAAAAATACTGAAAATAGTCCGAAGTGGGGGGTCTGGGCCCGGCCCGGCCCGGCCCCACCCCCCTGGGTCGACCCGCCCCGGCCTGGCCGGGGGGGGGGGCGCTGGATCGGCCATCAGGCCGAGCAGGGGGGACGTCGTCCCCCCTCCTTTGCGCTCCACGAATGCGGCGCGCGGTCACCGCGTCCCCTCCGGATCCAGCGCAGCTACGGGATCTGGCCGTCTGCCGGCGTGGCTGAAGCCGCGGCGGCTCTTATCGGCTGCCCCCGGCGGTTTCAGCGGGCCACCGGAGCCATTCCGATGGTCCGTTCTTGCTTCCGTCTATGCCTACGGTCGTCTCGGGACACGCTCTTCACTGCAACGACCTTCAAACGCCGTTGCGAACCCGTTCCATCGATGCCCAATGTTCCGCGCATCAAGAATAGAAGAACAGTGGGTTCAGACTTGTTTATTTGTCCGCACCCACCACGTTAGTGGTTTGAAACAACTCCCAACAATTTTTTTACATGTCAAGGGTATAATCCACATAAAGTAAAATAAACCAAAACCCCTACCTAGACAAGGAAGACGATCGTCGGCGTCGTGGTACACGACATCATCGAGAAGAGGATCATAGGCGTCGTGGTACAAGGCGTGGCGGTACAGGGTGTCGTGGAGAAGAGGATCGTAGGCATCGCGGTACACGGCGTCATGGACGATAGTATCCTAGACGTCGCGGCACACGGCGTCGCGGAGAAGAGGAACTAGCGTTCTTTGTCGTTCTACGTCAGAGGCCGGTGTTCTTCGTCGCACAACCAAGCTCTCTCCTTGATCACCAAAATAATAGCCCCCCTATTATTTTATTAAAAGAAAAGAAACTCTCTTACAATTAATTCTCCACACTAATTAAAAAGTGTTGACATTTAATTAATGTAGAGAGATAGATGGTTCCCCCATAATTAAATGCGTTGGCAGTTTAAAAAAAATAAAAAGGGGAAAATTAAGGTTCCTCATTAAATCATGGGTTGACATAATATAATGGGTTGAGGTGACAATTAATGGAGGTTTGTCAACATTAATGGAGGTTCTAAAAGATATTTAGAGGGAATTAAATGGTGGGGTTCATGTGGGACTCACCTATCTTAAATCCACACTTGGGTAGTTAAGTGGATGTGGGCCCCACCCTTAACTACCCATGGGTGGAAAAACCTCCTCATGAAATAAAAATTGTTCCGACAATTTTTATTTATTCCTTAAACAACCCCCAAAAATTATCTTCTCCTCTTTCGCGAACACATCTGTGATAAGTGTCCCTTTCAGCAGTTACCAGCACTGTGGATTCATCGGTTCCCTCAGATTTTAATTATGAGAACTGGTTCAAAAGTTAGAAAAACCTGCTCGTTCGTTCACTGAACGTACCCGAGCTAAACATAGAAAATTGATTACGGGCACACTGGGCCTCAGAATCAAGCGCCGTCAGAAACTGCGTACTCATAAAATACCAAATAATTTAAAAAAATTCCTTGAAATTTATGAGTCTTTACAAGAAGGGATGGCCATTGAGGTACCATCCAGCAGGGATTTCCAGTTGTACTATCCAGCAGGGATGGCCAGTACAATAGTGTTCACTGAGCAGTACCATCCAGCAGGGATGGCCAGAGTGATTCTGAGGTTGCCTCCAGTGGGTCTGGTAAGTTGTCCCTAATGCCGGGTTTACCTCCAGGTGGGCAGGGAAGTGGTCCCCGATGCGGGGGTTACCTCCAGCTGGGCTGGGAAGTGGTCCCCGATGCGGGGTTTACCTCCAGCTGGGCTGGGAAGTGGTCCCTAAGGATGGTTCTGAACCTCTCTACAGTGGAGTACCCATTTATGGGACTGGTCATTGGGACTCCTCGATGAATTTAGAGAGGTCTCCCTCTAGTGGATTTCCCTTTTATGGGACTTGGCTGTGTGGCACCCGTCGACTCTTGTCGGGTCTCCCTCCAGTGGGAACCCGTTGACTTCTAGGGATTACCCTCCAGCGGGGCTGGGCAGGGGGTCGCCTGTTGACTTTGAGGATACCTCTCAACTGCAGGGCAGTGAAGAGGTGTGGATTGACATTCCCTGGAACTCTCAAGTATGAGGGGAGCTTTCCCCACCGAGACACGTCCTTGAGATGTGACCTAAAACTGTGTGGTCGAGTCAGTGCCGCCCAAAGTGGATAGTGTCAAGGTGCGGTGATTTGATCCCCTTGTCATGAAGTTTAGGGCAGATGTATAGGATGCTAGGCATCGATGGTGTTTACTTCATGGACTGTTGGTGACTCACTTTCTTAGGCTAAGTTACAGGGCGAAGATCCCCTTATGATCCTGTTCGGGTTTCTTGACAGAGCATATATATATGTATACCTTGATCCAGTACCCACTTTTAGGGTTTTGGTTACTCCCTTTCCAGGAGAGGTGAAGATCCGTGGGGAATTCCACATGCTTTCCGTGTCTAGATTCTCGTTGTTGGAAGATTCTACTCACCTTCTATAGTTAGTGAAGACTCAATAAGAAGTTCATCTTCTCACCATTTATAGTTCCTTGTGTTTAGAAGATTGTACTTCCTTCCTCTTGTTGGGCTGAGTTGTACTCTTTACTACCCTCTCTATTGTAGTCCTTTACTATTATCTGTTCGATCTAGTTCTCCCCTCTTTAGTACCTCTTTTGTTGCTCCGTCGAGCCTTCAGGGCATCCTACTGAGTATTTTTTTATACTCACCCCTACTTGGGATTTTCCCAAACATTGTGTGCCCTTGCAGACGACTGACAGGTTGGTCGTGACTTCAGTGGAGCTTAGGAGTTCTGGAGCGTGGACCGCATACGGTGGTCGTAGTCAGGTTCTAGGTCTGGGAACCTTCATCTGTTTTACTGTTTTACACATTGTCGGGTTGTGGCACTTTTCTGGTTGGGAGCGTGTTTTTCCATTTTTCGTTTTGGTTTACCTTCAGCATATACTTCGAACTATTTAGAGGTCGATGTACTCTTGTGGTTGTTTATAGCATTTGGTACTTTTCTTTTCTTTTTAGTCTGCACTTCTGCATTGAGTGGGCTACATGTGTGTGTACAGGTACTTAGGCAAAGGCCTCCCTGAGTTGTTATGTATTCGGTGCTGGTCGCCAGCCCCTGGCCTATGGAGGCCGGCTTGGGGTAGTTGCGGATCGAGCTCAGGTAGGGTCAGGTCATGAGAAGGATGATATTATTAGAACAAGACCCTCCAGATGAAAATCTACATTCATAAGTGTAATTGGATGTTCCTATCTACTAACATGTGTATTGGTCCTTAGAATTTTACATTATTATTAATGTTTATAATGAATCACACACTTATATGTATTGATTAAATCCATGATGACAGATGTTTACGGTGAGGTAGGATATGTTGGGTGTGTCATGATTAATACTTCATTAATGAATAATGAAAGAAAGTATTTTTCACTTATAAAGAAATTTATATCTCAGGACCTTTGATGGAAATGATATAGCCTAACAAAATATATGTCCATGGTGTTCACTAGGCAAGTTCAATTTCGGGAAGTAAAAAATTGAGAAATCGAGCACAAAGGTTGATAACACTTGCATGACACCTGCTTGATTGGAGATATTGGGAGAAACGGATTATATAACACAGTAAGCGTTCATATGAGAAGACATGTCATTGCAACATCAAATTCTTTCTCTTGGGTTCCTTGACCCATTGCTAGAGAGTAATCATGGTATTTAGGCAAGCATGCCTAATGCCAACAAGAAATAGTCCTAGAGGGTCACACACTAAGGGTATCCTGTATCTCTATTAAATAATTTATTTATTTAGAAAGTTGTATAAATATTATTCCTAGTTGTGGTTTAATAATTATTTAAATATTCCTGATCGCATTTATTTTTTCACTAGTTATTCAAGAGAATATATTATGTATGAAGTATTTATTTATCGGTGAATAATGCAGTTATATTTATTTAATAAATAAATAATCATTATTCAAGGTCTGGTAAATGTTGAGGAGGATTGGCAGACAAAGTTATGGGTCCGGTGATAAATAATATTAATTATTATTTGGTTAAATAATATTAAAATATAACGTTCATGTTAAGAACATGTCATGGTAATAATAGAATTGTTATTATTATTTGACATTGGGTTTCCACATGGAATAAAAAATTATGTAATGACACCAATGCTAATTATTTATTATTAATTGGTGAATTAAATTCATTAATCACACATCATGAAAATAATAGAATTTATATTATTATTTGACATGGGTTTTTTTACATGGAATAATAAATTATGTAATGTCACCTGTTCTAATTATTTATTATTAACTAGTGAATTAAATTCCTCGTTATGTTATTATTATCTATATAATCCAAGGGGTCATTCCCCCAGCTAAAAAATCATTATGTGCACACATCTTTAGAGAAAATATCTTGATCCTAGAGAAGTGTTCCCTATCCAAGAATTATCTCAACAATGAAAGAGATCCTCCTCCACCGGATCAAGGAGAATGATTTGGAAGCAATTCTCAACACGATAGAAGGCGGACATTGCAAGCACAATGATCGTATGCACTAGCACCTAGAGACTCCTTCGGCAACATCCAGAGATACATGGAGCACATATAGATCACCGCTAGAGGATTCCTATCCTTGGATTCTACATTTCAATAAAGTGGCACCTCAGACCCATGGTTAGACATACCAACGAAGAAAGAACCACCTTGGAGGTAATTCTATAATTTAATTAAATTAATTATAAACAAAATATAACGATCATCTCTTTTCGAATCTGGGTTCTCTCTTTTTTCATTTATTTGTTATTCAATCTAGTTAATATTGGTATTCATCATCATATTGATCCTTGATTAATCGTCGATTATGGAAATTTTCAAAGTTGGGTACACACCCATCCTACAATTCCATTCTTCCTAGAACCTAAACCTTGTTAGAGTATCTCGTTACTCAATATGTGAGTCTATAAATCATTGTTTCAGTATGTTATTCCATTAATGCTTCTCCAATAAATCTAACATATAATTTCATAATTATTATATTTCCTTTCAATGAAATTGTGAAAACCCAATCAAGTGTGGACTGGGGTTTTAAATGTATTTTGCAGGAAATTGGTTAAAATCCTTAATTTCTATAAATTGGAGTGTGATTTGGATGTGATGAAATTTGTGGGAAATAGGGAAATTTTAATTGTGAAATTTATCAGTGAAATTGATTTAAATGTTGTATTTGAAAAAAATGGAGTAAGATGGTTTCGATAAAAAAACCAAGTGGTTTTATAATGTAAAAAGGGTTGATTTGATTAAAAACTCATGTTTTTGATTTTAAAGAAAAAATTCTTTATTGAAATTCGAAATGGGTTTAATTGTATTTTGAACAGTTTTAAAATAAATTTCCAGTTATTGACTGATTTTAGAGAACATGTAAGCCTAGGTAGTTAGTGAGTTATGTGAGAAAACACTATATTTAAACATTATAACTCTATAAAAGAATATATTTTCAAGTCACATCACTAATGGGATGTTGATAAGTACTATTTGAATAGTGTCTGAGGTATGTGTGTAAACATATTGTTGTGATTCACTTATTCGAGTGCATGAGGATATCATAAACTATAACTATCATGGCACTTGGAAGATGAGAATGTTTCCTATTGTTTGTAGTTGATATATATTCCACTGTTCACAAATAATTTTACAAATTCCTTGAGAATTTATATAATTTTTTTATAAATTTTTCTTATTAATCCATTATTTAGAAATATCTTCATCATTTCAAATGTAAAGAATGATTTATTTTAAATTTAAATTTTAAATTCCAACCATGTTTATTTAAAATTGAATGATTTTGTTGGTTAATTAATTGTTCATATATTTATGGAATGTGTGGTGAGACCCTACTTGGATTTTATATCACACCCTACTTGTTCATTCAGGTGTTTATGATTACATTCTTCTAGGTCTGAGAAAGGGTAATGTGCCACTTGGATGTAGTTCTTGTTTTGGATACTTGTGCCTTGGAAAGATGTTTCCATTAGGACGTGGGTTGTATCTTTCTATTTTCTAGTAATTTTTGATGTACTCTGGGTAGTTTTACCTCATTAAATTCTGGTAAAAATATCATTGTGGAGTTTTATTTTTAGAATATTGACTTATAACTATTTCTTCCACTTTTTATTTGGAAAACCCATTCACAAATTCATATTCAATAGTGTCAAGTTCTAGTCACCAACTCATGAGGATCGAGAACACCCTTCAGGCCATGTCAGTTTCAACTCATGTATCAGGGTACTAGGGTATCTGGGCCAGTTCATAACAATTATAACCCATATTAAGGGGTAAATAATTCTATTTGATTTGATTTGATAGGATATATAACCAAGATATACTAATTGATTAAAATTTATATTGTTTTAAAGTTGATATAGTTTTTATATATATTTATACAATTTTGGAGGTTTAAGGTGTACCAAAAAGGTGGCAGATAACGCACATTGCTAAAGTCACAAATAGACACTACCAAAACACTATGATAGTTTCTTATTGAAGAATACATGGTAATTGATAAAACCCTCAAACACCCTAATAATTTCATATTTTTATTGATTTAAATGAGCTTCGGGTGATCATAATATAGTCCATATCTCAATGATAGGTACTTGATTGCCTCTCAGTATGATTTTTTCATTTTTTTTAATTCGAGCTCAAGGATGAGTATCTCAAGTACCAAGTTAAGTTATGTCTGAGTATTATAAAAATATAATTAGATAATATTTTAATATAATAGTTTTATACATTATATATTAATTTAATTATGTTCATCAGCATTCATTCTAGAGTATATTCCATAGGTTGAAATTTAATTTGAGTTAGATTTTATAATTAAAAATACGGTCATGTTTTGTAATTGACATGAATCGAGTCTAATCGAGTAGTGAGATTGATAATGAATCAATATTAAGCTTGATATTATGCTTTTAAATTTCCCCATGATCAAGAACCGAGTTGATATCAGGGATCAATTTTGAAGTACCATGATAAAGATAAATTTTTGAGAAACTCAATTAGGAATATCTAAATTATACCCCTACCAATATACATACTCTAGATAGCCCCATGTACATTCCTTGATCTAGTATGTTATTTGTGTTGTTCAATGCTTGAATTCACTCCCTACAGAAGCTCACGTGCATGTCCCACCAAATTCCTTTATACATGAACATAGAAAAAAAACAAGCACCAGAGCGATTAACATAATGAGCTTCCTTTCCCATAATGGTTACATCCCAAAGTAAGGTTCCCTAGATAGTATTTATAGTAAATTAACTCCCTGACATCATATTTTGAGGAAAATTATACATTGAGATACAATAAATAGACACATTAGGTATCTATGTTAATAGAGCCCTTTTTAATTTCCCAGGGGTTCTATATATATCCCTCAAATTATTATCAAATAAAAGACAAAGATTTTTTATGGAAACCAGATGTATTTAGGTCTTATAGGGATTCTTATATTTATAAAACTTCCATAAAACAACCTCTTATATCCCTCCATGTCATATATGAAGGATGGATACTTTTGAGGATATTATATAAGTAATATGGATGACGTATGATACCACACAGATACCATCTATTTAATTCAATGACAACACTCAAGGTATTACTGGGATTCCACACTTCTTTAGGTTCATAATTTTTTTTCAATTCTTCCATGTCCTTAACAGGTTACATGAGAACCTCACTCACTGAAGTTACCCATTCCAGAAAATTTCTTCAATTATGCATTAGTATCGTCTAAAATCCTTATTGAACCATATTACTTTGTTCAACCCCCAAAAGAGGTGTTTCACCTAGCCCTCATGACTTTCCATGGGTCAACCATCACATAGGTCACCCACATTGGCAGACCCTTCCAATACACCCAAGTGTATCCTTTGGAATTTGTGGAACCATTTCACCAGTGTCACATCTGAAAGAATGTGGCATCACCCAACCCCAATCCTATGTGCCTCCAATCATGTTCCATCCCCCAAAACATCCACTGATATTACCTTATATTAGTATTTATTGAAAAAAAATCATGGTATATTTTTCCAATTTTTTCCCTTAATTCTAATTCATATTTACCTAGTTGTTAGTATTTTTTTTATTAAATAATTAATATTGAACCATTTATTTTTTTTAATTTATTTATTTTTTATGAAATTATTTTTTGTGTGTCCTTGACATTTTATATTCTGTTTTGATGGGTTTTCATGTGAAGAAAGTAGTTATGTGTTATTAACATTCTATTCTTTTGGGTTTTATGAGATTACATAGAAGTCACATATTATAAACTAAAATATTTATGAAATGTAATTGAAAAAACATGGTGGAACTATTATATGATATATTAATCCTTAGATTCCTTATGAGAAAAAGTATTATTTCTTAGTGTGTAAAGGCTATGTAAGACTAAAAGTCTCATGAATACTATTGATCCTATGAGGTAAAAACTATGGAAGATAAACTCTCTAATGCTAGTAAAACTTCAGGTTATTAACTCTCAATGATATGGAGGATATATAATATTTACTCAGTTGAAACTTTTTTAGGTATGTTTCACTCCTTTTCCACTGAATTGAAACATGAAGACATATTCATTTTGTGTTTGAATAAATATTAATTCACACTTTCTATATAAGGACTAACCCTTTTTTTGTAAAACTAACTAGGTGACATGGTGAGCGCCAAATGATTAACTAAAAAAATATATAAAATTTATCTAATTTGATGTAAATAGATGGGATCACACAAGAATTGTATTAAATTCATGGGATCCACTCATAATGTTTAAGAGACTCATATTGAGAAGTGGATTGAATATAAATATAAGTGTCAAATATATAGAATATTGTGAAAATAGTAATAAGTCCATGTGCATATAGTTTTTCCCTATTGAGTAACTACATAACAACTCTCCATGTGTAAGTCATCAAGCTATTTAAAAAACATGGGTTGATGTAAAAAATGAAAAAAAATATTAGGGAGAGATTTTTCATAATTAGACACATGATGAATTTTTGGAAGGGTGTGATCATGTATTCCCTAGTCAAGTAGAGGATTCCATGAAGGCTCATGTCCATGATATTATTATTGATGCAGATCATGACACATGTATTTCATGGTGTTATACATGTCTAAGGGAGGGAGATTCATGGACTAGTTTTGTTTTGTAAATAAAAATGTTGTATTTATATTCCTTGTGAAAATTTTTGACCTTCAAAAAAAGGAGGTATAACCAACTTACCAGTACAAGGATGTGAAGCTCCATGCTTCCCAAGACTAGAAAAATAGTATGATCACTATCTTCTTTCATCTTATTAATCATGCATTGAATGTTTTGTGAAGAGTTATGATTGAATGTTCACTCCTAGAAATTATTTATTTATCCCATTCCATAAATTCTTTTACACATTATCTATTATTTTTAAATTTTTCAGCGAGGTGATTGTATTTATTTGATTTGATGATCACAATAGAGTCATTTCTACATTAGAGTCATCCTTCTAGAATTTGTTCTAGATGATTGATTCTCATTACAGTTTGGGAGAATATTTTATGTTTCTTCAAAGATACATGCATTAATGTTTACTATACAAGGTGAGTCAGGTGATTTTAGTTGAGACATCAATAATTTAGTTGATTTATGTTTTTTCATAATGATATAATTCTTTAATAATAACATCATAGATATAAGAAATGTATATCAATTGATGAATGATCATGATTATTACTAACATTCATCCTTTATCCTATGTATGTTTATTTACTTTTTTTTTTTTTGTCAATTTTCTTCCATCACTATTTATTTATTATTTCATAACTGTTAAAATAGAAAAAATAATAATTTTGATGTTTCATTTTGAAGAATGCATGAATCCATGAGAATACCCCAAGGTTTTATGTTATTCTATAGCTATGGAGTACATAAATGAGTTTACAACTGATATAAATAAGATGACACATCATCCACATTTCTTATACCAAAAGTTCTACTCAAGTATAAGTCACATACAAAACCATTTATAGGTACTCACACCTATAAGTCCATTTTGTATATTATTAAAAAACATGAAATCATGGTAATATATTTATAAAATTTAACTCTGCCACTATGATCATTTTCACATGATATAAAAATACATAATTTTTTTATGGAATTGATGTTTGTGGGTTTTGATTCCCTTCATTGGATATGTAGGAAATCTGTTTTTACAGGCCCAATCTATTAACAAAAATACTATTAACATTTCTAGATATTGATAAATTATATAGTTCCATATATATTGATTTAAACTATAGTATATGTAATTAATGATGTAAATTAAAAAACCTCTCACACTATATTCTTGAAACATAATGTTTTCAATCAATAAAATTCACAAAATGTGTAACTGATATTCTTATTAAGAATGATTAAACAAATACTATTAATTTTAGAGAGTTTTGATTAAATAATAAGATTATATATTGGACGATAAAACCTCCCACTACCATGATTTTATTATATGTCACCTAGTGGAATTAAATCAAAGGGATTTTGAAACAAAATCACTAGAAATAGATACCAAACCAACAAACAACACAATGAAAATAAAACAAAACATTTCCAATGAGATTGATATTCTATAAAATAAATATGATAAACAATGAAAAAAATTGAGTGATTGAATAATGATAAAAATAAGTGGTATTTAATATATATTAAAATATCATATGACCATTGTAAATAAGACTATTATAATAGTGACCTAACCATTTGAATTGTGATATCACCATTTGAATAACAAACTAACTAATGGAATATTTAAATGACCATTTGGGTAACTAGTGAATTAACTATAACATTAATTTTTTCTATGAATAAATTTAATAAATATAAGTATAAAATTATCATAAAACAAATACTAAATCAATTTAAAATAATTTTTTTTCATCAACACAATTTTTGTAAAAAACAATTTACATTATTAAATAAAAAACCGATTTTCATGTTTCAAATAATTGTTACGATCAACTATTTTAGAAATATATTATGATAATATGAATGATATTTGTGGAATAAACATATCAAAATAATTCAAGGGTAATGTTTTGGTAATTTCTATATATTTAGAAATGTGGAGGTGAATAGAGAAATATTAAAAAATATGATATGTTTAATTATATTTTAAATACATGATTAATTATATCATAGATGATGTATATATTGTAAAATAGAATGTAATTTTGATGTAATTAATAATGAAACATAAATATAGTTAGGATTTAATTGATTATATTAAAAATAGCCTTTAAATGAAAATGAAAGTTTAGAGTTAAATCAAATTAAAAAAATAATGTATATAGTGAAAAAAAATAAAACATGAAAAAGAAATTAAGAGATTACTAGGAATCATCTAGAAAAAATATTTTTAAGAAATAAAGATTAATATATAATTGATATCATTCATTTTTATTCTAAATTTTCATATATAAAAAGGCGGTCTAAAAGATGATAATGATGTTGAGGTAACATGAAATTTTTTAAAAAAAGTAGAGGATAATAATTCGGTGTTCAATATTAATCTCTAGAAATGATCTAGATAATAATGTTTCTTGAAATTAAATATATATATGGGTTACAGAGAACCAATATTAACATACATATATATTATGTAATTTTATATAAATATTCAACAAGTTTCCAAAATACATGCCTTAGGACCATAATTGTTAAGTGTCTTTGAAAACTTTGAACACATTCTTCTAGTTTGGTGAAAGATATTCAATATATACCTTAAATATCGTCCCATTAAGTAATAATAATTAAAACCTTTTCATCATAACTTTCGGAAAGTAAACCTAAAAAGGTGTGGTCATAGACGCTCATTAAGGGTAAACGGGGGAGATTTGTAAGCATAATCATGAGTATAAGGGTATGAGAACGTGACCATAACATTAAAAGATCATACCATATATATCAAAGTTCATAAACATGAGTCCTAGCATATATATTGGTATTACATAATACATGTATCATAAGGGAATCAAGATCATAATCTATGAAAGAAAGACATATGAATAAGATATACAATTTTTGGCATACACATAAACTTGTAATATCTTTCCCTATAAGTCAAGGCGCACATCCAAAACATATCTGGGCACTTCATGGGGACAAAACCAACAAGTCAAAACAAACACCCATCCACAATCATAGTTACTTCCTTATATGGGATTGAGTTTCCCCATCTTACCCTAGTGTATCAGTTTTCCTCATTTTCCCATAGTGGATCAAGTTTCCCCACCATCCCATAGTGGATTGGGTTTCCCCATCATCCCATAATGGATCAATCCCGTCGAATTGTTTGCCATCATTGCCTCAAGAGATATAATTCTTTACCAAATGAATTATTGGGAGATATAGGTCTCACCCATATCTTAATGAAATCATACATATGGGTGCCACAAGATTACAAAAATCATATCATAACCCATGAAATGAAACTGGTATCATACAAAAGCCATCATATCATAACATGTGGAAAAAAAATTGGTTTCATAATCATTTCATCAAATAATAATGCATGAAAATAAGTGGGTTTCATAAGAATATTACCAGTGAAAGAGAAACAGGTTTCATATACATATATCTTGTGAAAGAGAACCGCGTTTCAGAATCATCTTTCCATCAAAACATAAACCATGAAAATAAATAATATGAATAGAACCATTGTATCATTTCCACATAAAGGCATGATTAACACAAAAATATGTCATATTAGATGTAATGTAACACCCCAAGCTTCCACGATACTCTTCTCATTGAATAATACAGTAGCGTGTGTTGTACGCAACTTCGAGTTCTAACACACCGCGACAAATGAAAGTAGCTGTTATGAATAGTGATACCCACTTTTTAAAATTTTATAAATTTTACTATTCAAATTGGAATTTATTTTTTGATTCTGAATATCAAAGTTATCTTAGGGTGACTTTTTGGTTTTTTTCTGAGAACTTCCAATTTTTGATGAATAGTGAAAAATACTAAATTTTAATTAAAAACAACTTTTCTAATCAAAATAATTTATAGTGATAAACTATACTAATGAGTGGTTTTAAAGTATAATTAGATTATATTTTTATAATTTAATCTAATTTTGGTCATTGGATGTAATTTCTCATTTAAACTGGACATAAACAAGTATCAATCTTTTGATAGTTATTATTTCATAAAAACACGCTTTTTATTTTGACAGCGGGAATTAATTTTAAATTAATTTATGCCACTTCTGTGTATTGAATTTAGAAAAGTGGATTCCATATTTTGAATCATGATTTCCAAATTTTGTAAATAGGTAACTATTGTTTTTATACATTATGAATAATTACTTCGGTGAATATTTTACTTACCGTGGTTAAAAGGTAAATCAGGTAAATAAGGGTAACAAAATAGTATTATAATAATATAAAATTACCCCAAAACGTGTCCTAAACCTATTGGCTGATTCAGTTACCACCATGGGTATCCTTTGGGTCTATTTTGGGACCCCATGGAGCCACTTGTAAGTGAAAATGACACTTTATATTAATTAAGTTAAAATGAATACAAAAAGGACATTAGCATATATCTTTTAGTAAAAAAACTTTTACAAAGGGTTATATATGTTATCTATTCGACTATAAATACTAATTAGAAATATAAAACTATTTAATACATAATGGAATTTTATTTATAATTTTTAGACATTGAATAATTAAATTTATTTATGACACAATAATGATGTAGTATTTTCCTTATTAATGAATGAATCAAATAAATGGTATTATAAATGTTGAAATAAATATAATTTGAACGTTATTATGCCATAAAATAATTTTATAGGTTAATATGAAAGGTTAGGATTGATTAAATTAATTTATATATAATTAATAAAGTTTTTATGACTTTAACAAAAATAAAATATTAAATAGTTACAAAATTGACATAAAATAGTTTATAAAATGAATATTATATTATTAATTGATATAATGATCCTAAAAATCTATGGTTCGGCCAAGAGACTTATTTAATGATATTTTTCTCATTAAGGAACCACTTGGGGTTCACTTGGATTTATATTGTATGTTTATTAACCATATAATATAAAAATAAAAAGAGACATGGTAAATGTGAAACTAATTAACTAAGAGTTAAATCTAAGATATAACGTTAATATAATGACCCAAACCTGTCTAAACCCCATTTGTTGAGTATATTTCGACCCATACCCACCATATCCTTGAAATAATCCACTTTGGATCCATTAGAAACCGAAAATGAGTTTATTATAAAATAATATTTCACTCTTTTCCTAATGTGCCCCTCACCCCTATTATAAAAGGGCACTCCACCTTATTTTAATTCACACCTTAAAAGCCATTTGGCTCGGCAAAAACCATACAAAATACTATATAAACTATCTTACCTTAAACTTAGAGTCCTTATTTTTATTATAAATCCATCCTAATAATCCCTTTTGATCAAATCAAAAGGAAGAAGCCGAAGAAGAGGTAATGTTTTCACCACCCTCTTTCAAGTTCCTTTCTTCTTCCACTTCATCCTTCTTTGTTATTTCCATTCTAAAATAATAACAACATTATATTATATATACTGTGATGTTATTATAAATACGGTACAACCATATTCAGTATTATATCCATCCTTTGAATGACATGTCACCATACGTGCGTACTTACTGCTTACCGTCTCCATGTCGTGGTGTAATTGTTATTCAATACATTATTATTTGGATGGATATAATAATTGGTATAACTTATGTAAATAAAAAATATAACATGATAATTATTCTATATATATGATATACCATCCAATTATATATGATTTTAATATCAAAAGAATGATATTGTCGCTCGTGCGTACGTACGAACTACCGTCTCCATGAACGCGATGAGATTCATTCTCCATCGTATCCATTCAAGACTAATTCTCATTTGATGATTAAAAATAATGTTTAAAGACTTGATATAAATCTGGATATGAATAATATACATCTCATCCATAACAAATATGTCTCATATAACAAAGAATATAAAGGAAAACGAATCCGTTAACACACGAAACAATGATAATACTAAGACATTATTAACAAAGCAATGTTAAAAGATCATATATGGTATAAAATTACTGTATATGATTATTGAATAATTTAATAACAATTTTTTCACCATTATACAGGAGGTTAACCTACCTACTACTAAGTAAAAGTACAAGGTAAGGGTTTATTTTACAATCTCTTCATTATCTGAGGTTGTTTATACATAATTATCTACTGGGACATCTTTATCATCCGCATCCATGATTATTAAAAATGTATTTCAAAACATTCTTACTATTTTATAGAAAATGTATTAAATTCATTTACACCCTTCTTTGTCTTTTTATAATATTTTTATAAATGAATATTTCTGTCGTTTTCCAAATAATGTTATTTTTAACCTTTTCGAAAAAAATTAAGGTAAGACTGTCTTTTTTAACTTATACAGCGGGTGAGGCTATTTTCCGCCGTTATAAAATCGTCGAAGATTACCTTAAAATATTATAAGAATATTTTCAAAGTAAATATTTTCTTTTATAATTATGTGACTCTTAAATGATTTCAAAAATATGTTATTTCTCTCAAATAGTTTTGATTTCATCTATGTCCACATCATTTTAAATGTCTTAATGATTTATTCTTCTAAACCATTCAAATTAATGTCCATGTTTTCAAAATGGTTTTAAGGATTTATTTAAATTTACATGAATGTTTTAAAATGTTAATTACTTTAAAAAGTTTCAAATTGGTATGGGACACTTTGATTCAAAAATGTCTTTAAATGTCTTCCTTTCTAAATTGTGTGACTTTTAAATGTTTTCATGAAAAGGGATATTTCAATCAAATAGTTTTACAAATCATTTCCATCTATGTAAAATACTTTGATGGATTTTAAATTTATTTGAAGTTTATTTATTATTATACAAAACTTCCATATTGTATTGAAGGTTTTGTGATAAGTTTGATTGTGGATGTACTATTTTTATACCATTCATGGTTTATGGTTTAAGTTTTGACATTTCGTATGCTAGTTTTAATACGAATGTTTATGATATGTTTAAACCTTTTCATATGAGGAATGTATTGGACTTAGTAAGTGATGGGTTGAGCTCACTATAGCTTCTCGATGCATCGGTAGGTCTCATTAGACAACTAGACATGGAAATGGCTGAGGCCCTTTCCAAATTTGATATATTGTTTTGGTCTAGGCCTTAATCTTTTTTAGACGTCTTGGCTGAGGCCTTGAAAAAATGTTACAGAATGTCTGGAATTATACATTCCCTCATTATGGAAATAATATTGATGGTTCATGTGGTTGTTAGACTAGTAGAATACCCATGATAATGTTTTAGTATGGTTTTATTTACTAAGATCATATTATTTCCATAAAATTATTCATGTTTATTATTGGTAAAGGAATGTGGTTTCAATTATTCTCCATGATTAATATTTATATTATCTTCCGCTGTATTGCTTACCCTTACTGAGCATTTGAGCTCACCCCTTTTTATGTTTTATTTTCCCAAGATTCCAAGAAGTGTATTATGATTGATGTGATGGGATAAGCTAAAGGGAATAATGGTGTTCTCAAAGAACTATTTACACTGTGTTTCATGTTTGAAATTGTAATGCAATGCTAATGTATGTAATCTATTTTCCAGGACTGCTAAACCGATCAGTCCTTCGGGACTTGATTCCTTGTAATCATGTAAATTTATTAAAATAATGCATCGACTCTGGTGAATTGGGGTCGAGGCATTACAGTTGGTATCAGAGGAAATTAATCAATAACCTTGAAGACTTGATTTAGATAAACTCTGATTAGATCACATTACCCTGAGATGGACTTTGAGGATTAGTATAGAATAATTTCATAGAATTTTAGTAGTGTATAGATTTTGTGAGTTTTCTAGGCAAATACATCCCTGTCTAGATATGAGAAGGTAGAGACGGCTCTGGAACAGATGTACCTAGGGGTAAAACCCGAAAACACCATTTTGAGATAGACTCGAACGTGAAATGGTGCACGAAAATAGGCCTTGTTGCACTCTTGGTTACGACAGTCTCAGGGGATATTCTTAGGATAATTCAATTTTTCTTTACAAACCATTATGAAGGGTTTATGAGTATATAATTTCTCAAAGAAAACATTTTTATGATCATGGATTATATCCATAAACTATTCAATTTACATTAGGTATTTTTCAAATTTGGAATTATTCATTGTAATTCATAAACTGACCTAGTGTATGCCATTGTATAGAAATGGCGCCCAGTGGAAGGAATGTGAACTCCAGCAATACATATGATCCAAAGAGTAAGAAGGATCATATCTTCGATGGTATTAATCCAACAATTAGAAGGGAAATAGTATCTCGTATTTCTCAACATAAGAAGAAATAGTATCCTATGTTAATAATATAAGTAAATAATTCTCTGAGTCCTATGGATTTGAAGGGAAGAAAGAGAAGAGAAGGATGGATAAAGGGAAGAGGGAAAAGAGGAATTTTCCCATATGTGATAACTATGGGAAGAAACAACCTATAACTTGCTTGAAGGGAATGAGAGTTTGTTATAAGTGTGGAGAAAAAGGACACCAAGTACGTGACTGTAAGGGTAAGAAAAAGGATTCAAATGTAAAATGATTCATCTTCCAGGAATTGGGACACTACGTGAACCAATGTCCAAATCATTAGAGGATTCCCCAAATGATTCCATTGGATAATAATCATGTTATGATACTATTTAATATGAAGAAGAATGACTAGTGTTCTTATGTTGTTATTATAGGATTATTTCATTTGATTGTTGTATCACCAATATACTGGTTATATGAATTATGGAGATAAATAAGGATTGTACTGAAGTAATATTTTATTGAGGATTTGAGATTATATGGTTCTAATAAAAGTGAATTAATAGTAAGCTACACTTTTGGTAAAATACAAGGTAGAAGGAATGGTAATCCTTAATATGGTCTCGATAATGAGGTAGTGATTTTGGAATAAGAGATGGATTACTTGAATAAATTATATTGGATATTCTTGACTACCTTGAAACTGATTAATGATTTTTCATTGTTGGAGTTTTCAACATTTTTTGATAGAAGGAGTATATCCAGTATTCTATAAAGAATAAGGAAGCATGAATGTAATCAATAAGGTTTTATTGTAATTCAGGATGTTACCATATTTTAAAATAATACATGATGAAGGTGTTCACATTTTATTACATGGAAAAAAGGTTCTTCGTTGTGTTTAAATTCCTTATAAATTTTGTACTGTGAGCTTGGATAGAAGTATTTTGGATAATCCCTAAGGTTGGAATGTATTATGTTTGAAAGGTTATTTTTGGATTTTTATAAAAGTACAACACGCAGACTATATGACAACCCATCGCGTCGGACAAAGATGTGGGAATCGAACCCATAACCATAGTGCGATTGGGATTTATCGCCTACCACTGGACTACGTGAAGTTCCTGTATGGTATATTGTAGTTTTTTTAAAGGGTATAATATGTGAATTATATATTCATTATATTTGGAACCCTATACGATTAGGATAAATAGAGTATTTTTGAGTTGTATTATGTTTTGGAGTGAAAGATGAGTTTGTGGTATAAATTTATTAAGGGATAAAACTCTAATTAAAAAGTAAGTATATCTCCTTATGAAATTATCCAATCTCATAAGTAAATTCCTCAACATTAAGAAAAGGAACTTATAGCAAAAATGTTTTTGTAGATGGTACCTTAGATCATTACAAATTTATGGCTTTGTGATTGTTGGGTTTTTTATAGCCATGTTCTCTACCACTCTCTATCAGATATTGATGGTTATATTTCTCTTCCATATCCATGTTTTCAGACATGGAACCCTATTATGTGTTATTTTCGGTAACCTTCATACATACCACTCATTATTTTAAATAGAGGCCCCATTAATCCATTTTTCAATGTGGGATTTCAACTATGATATTCAGAAATGTCAACCCCATGTTTCCAATACCGAGCATAAATTGTGAGGAAAAAAATTATTGAAGGAGGGGAGAATGTGACACCCCAATCTTCAATGGTATGCTTCTCTTTGAATAATACAGTACCGTGTGTTGTACGAAACTTCAAGTTCTAACACACCGCGACCAATCAAAGTAGCCGTTATGAATAGTGATACCCACTTTTTAAAATTTTATAAATTTTATTATTCAAATTGGATTTCATTTTTGGATTCGGAATATCAAAATAATATTAGGGTTAATTTTTGGTATTTTTCTGAGAACTTTCAATTTTTGATGAATAGTGAAAAATACTAAATTTTAATTAAAAACAACTTTTCTAATAAAAATAATTTATAGTGATAAATTATACTAATGAGTGGTTTTAAAGTATAATTAGATTATATTTTTACCATCTAATCCAATTTTGGTCATTGGATGTAATTTCACATTTAAACTGGACATAAACATGTGTCAATCTGTTGATAGTTATTATTTCATAAAAACGCGCTTTTTGTTTTGACAACAGGAATTAATTTTAAATTAATTTATTCCCCTTATGTGTTTTTAATTTAGAAAAATATATTCCATATTTTGAATCAGGATGTCCAAATTGTGTAAATAGGTAACTTTTATTTTTATACATTATGATTAATTACATCGGTAGATATTTTATTTACCGTGGTTAAAGGAGAAATTAAGTAAACAAGGGTAACAAAATAATATTATAATAATATAAAATTACCCCAACACATGTCCTAACCTATTGGATGATGAATTTAAGACCATGATATTCCTTGGGTCAATTTTAGGACCTCATGGAGGCACTTGTAAGTGAAAATGACACTTTATATTAATTAAGTAAAAATGTATACAAAAATGACATAAGCATATATCTTTTAGTAAAACAATTTTTACATAAGTTTATATATGTTATCTTTTCAACTATAAATATTAATTATAAAAATTAAACGATTTACTACATAATGAATTTTTTTTATAATTTTTAGACATTTAATAATTAAATTTATTTATGACACAATAATGATGTAGTATTTTTCTTATTAATGAAAGAATCAAATAAATGGTATTATAAATGTAAAAATTAATATAATTTGAAAGTTTTGATGACATAAAATAATTTTATAAGTTAATATGACATGTTAGTACTGATTAAAATAATTTATTTCGAATTAATAAAGTTTTTAATAATTTAACAAAAATCAATTATTAAATAGTGTCAAAATTGACAAAAATAGTTTTTAAGACAAATATTATATTATTAATTGATATAATGGTCCTAACAATCTAAGGTTCATCCAAGAGACTTATATAATGATATATGTATCATTAAATAAACCACTTTGAGTTCTCTGGGAAGTATATAGTAAGTTTATTAACCATATAATAAAAAAATACAAAGAGAGGTGGTAAATGTGAAACTAATTAACTAAGAGTTGAATCTTAGAGATAATGTTAATATAATGACCCAAACCTATCTAAAACATATTGGTTGAGTACATTTATAGCCATAACCACCATATAATCGAAATAATCTACATTGTAGCTATTAGAAACCGAAAATGATTTTATTATAAAATAATATTTCACTCTTTTCCTAAGGTTCCCCTCACCCCTCTTATAAAAGGGCACTCCCCCTTCTCTTTAATTCACACCTTAAAAGCCATTTGTCTTTGCCAACCCAAGCAAAAATACTCTCTCAACTATCCTCCCTTCACCTTAGAGCCATTAGATTGTTCATAAAGCCAACCTAAGTAGTTCTTTTGATCAAATGAAAATGAAGAACCCGAAGAAGAGGTAATGTTTTCATCACCCTCTTTCAAGTTCCTTTCTTCTTCCACTTCTTCAGTATTTATTATTTACATTATAAAATAATAACTCCAGTATATTCTATATACTATGATGTTATTATAAATATGGTACAAACATATTCAGTATTCTATCCATTTTTTGAATGACATGTCATCAAACGTGCGTAGGTATGACTTACCGTCTCCACGTCGTGGTGTAATTGTTATTCAATACATTATTATTTGGATGGGTATAATAATTGGTATAACATATGTAAATAATAAATATAACATGATAATTATTCTTTATATATGATAAAAAATCCAATTATATATGATTTTAATATCAAAATAATGATATTGTTGCTCGTGCGTACGTACGGACTACCGTCTCCACGAACGCGATTAGATTCATTCCCCATCATATCCATTAAAGAATAATTCTCATTTGATGATTAAAAATAATGTTTAAAGACTTGATATCATTCTGGATATGAATAAGATACATCCCATCCAAAAAACATATGACTCACATAACAAAAAATATAAAGGACAAAGAATCCGCTAACACCCGAAACAACGATAATACTATGATATTATTAACAAAGTAATGTTAAAAGATCATATATGATATCATATTAATGTATATGATTATTCTATAATTTAATAAAAATTATTTCTACATTATACCAGAGGTTAACCTACCCTCGACCAAGGAAAAGTACAAGGTAAGGGAATATTTCACAATCTCTTCATTATCTGAGGTTGTTTATACGTAATTATCTACTGGGATATCTTTATCATCCACATCCATGATTCTTAAAAATATATTTCAAAACATTCTTAGTATTTTATAAAAAATCGTTTAAATCCATTTACACCCTTGTTTGACTTTTAAAAAGTTGTTTATAAAGGAATCTTTCCGTCATTTTCCAAACAGGGTCCTTTTTAACCTTTTCGACAAAATAAAGGTAAGAATGTATTTAACTTATACAGAAGGTGCAGCAATTTTCTGCCGTTATAAAATCATCGAAGCTTCCCTTACAAGCTCATAAGAAATTTTCAAAGTAAATTTTTTATTTTATAATTTTGAGACTATTAAATGATTAAAAAACAGATATTTCTCTCAAATAGTTTTTATTTCATCTATTTCAAAATCATTTTAAATGTTTTAAAGATTTATCCTTATAAACCATTCTCATTAATGGAAATGTTTTCAAAATGGTTTTAAGGATTTATTTAAATTGACATGAATGTTTTAAAATGTTAATTACTTTAAAAAATTTCAAAGTGTTATGGGACACTTTGATTCAAAAATGTCTTTAAATGTATTCCTTTCTAAATTTTGTGACTTTTAAATGTTTTCATGAAAAGGGATATTTGAATTAAAGAGTTTTAAAAATCATTTACACCTATGTCCAATACTTTGATGTATTTTAAGTTTATTTGAAGTTGATTTATTATGATACAAAACTTCCATATAGTATTGAAGGTTTTGTGATATTTTTGACTGTGGATGTTCTATTTTTATACCATTCATGGTTTATGGTTAAAGTATTGACATTTTGTATGCTAGTTTTAATATGAATGTTTATGATATGTTTAAACCTTTTCATATGAGGAATGTATTGGACTTAGTAAGTGACGGGTGGAGCCCACTATAGCTCCTCGATGCATCGGTAGGTCTCATGAGACAACTAGATGTGGAATTGGAAGATGCCCTTTCCCAGTTTGATATATGTTTTTGGTCGAGGCCTTAATCATTTTTAGACATCTTGGTCGAGGCCTTGACAAAATGTTTCAGAATGTCCGGCATTATACATTCCCTCATTATGGAAATAATATTGATGGTTCATGTGGTCATTCGACTAGTAGAAAACCCATGATTAAGTTTTATTATGGATTTATTTACTTATCTCATATTCATTACATAAAAGTATTCATGTTTATTATTGGTAAAGGCGTGTGGTTTCAATTATTCTCAATGCTTAATATTTATATTATCTTCCGCTGAATTGCTTACCCTTACTGAGCATTTGAGCTCACCCCTTTCTATGTTTTATTTTCCCAGGATTCCAAGAAGTGTATTATGATTGATTTGCAGGGTTAAGCTAAAATGAATAATGGCGTTCTCAAATAACTATTTATGCTGTGTTTTATGTTTGAAATTGTAATGTAATTTTAATGTATGTAATCTATTTTCCAAGACTGCTAAACCGATCGGTCCTTTGAGACTTGATTCCTTCTAATCATCCAAATGTATTAAAATAATGCACTGACTCTGGGTTACTGTGGTCGGGGCATTACATGTAATATAATTTGGAAAGATATTTTTAAAATATTTCTTGAGAAAATATACTTTCTTTCTTGAAAAAAATAATTTTTAAAACATAAATTTTAATGAAAACAATTTTATTTAAAAATAAACATAGAAAGATATAAATATTTATTTTAAAACAATTTGACAACCATTATCCTTGAAAACATATAAAGAATATTGAATTTTTTTAGAAACATTTCCCTTGAAAAAAAATATAAGAATCTTGAAAATATTTTGAAAAACATTTTACATGAAAATTTATCAAAAAGAACCAAAACATTTAAAACCATTTTTATTTAAAAATACATTGAAGACTTAAAAATAAATCTAAAAAAAATTGAAAATAAATTCATTTAAAATAAATTAAAATAATATAAAGAAATCATGAAAATGATTAAAAATTGAGTTCACTGAAAATTATATTGGAAACATTTAACAAAATATTTAAATCTTTTTGAAAAAAATTTCATTGAAAATCACATTGAAAATAGATAAGGAATACATGAAAACATTCTGAAAATAATTTTTGTGAAAATAAAATTTTAAAATGATAAATAAAACCTAAATTTTTTTGAAAACAATTTATTTGAAAATAACTTTGAAAACATATAAATAAATACTGCAAACATTTTTAGAAAACACAAATATCTGACCAAAAAAAGAAATAAAGTTAAATTTTCATAAAAACACATTATTAATTATATTAATTAATCTAGTGTGAAAATATTATACAAATAATTGAATATAATTAATATATGGGAATAAAAGTATTCAGTGTTCTTGAATTATGGAACACAATATTTCATCAATGAAATCATAATCATAAATAATCCTAGTTGGAGATGAAATTGTTTTAATAAAATATTACAACATGGTTACATTGAATCAAACTCCACATGTGAGGAAATGAAATTTAAGGAATAATAAAATATCATGAAAATAATTATATTCATGAAATAAAATTTCAGAGGCCAATCTATACACCTCTGAGAATAATATAGATGCATAACATGGAATGTGTCTCGAAGAAGGCAAATGGCGACAAAATTACTCTACCGATTTGGAATATTTTGAAACATAAACCGCATGAAAGAAAAATCATTACATGGATATTTAATTTACCATATATTTATCGATATTAATAATAAAATTTATACATTGGATGTATACAAACCACATATTAAAGTAGGATATGAAAATGGATTGTGTCTCACGGAAAATAAAAGTGAGATGAGAAAACCCTTACATTAAGTCTTTGCATTTTTTGTACATGTTCAAAAATACCTTATAATAAATATATTTCTATTAGAAATATACCAAATATAAATATTATTATATCAAATAACATATATTTTTTATTATGACTTTACATTACCTGTTTATTAACAAGACCATATTAATGTTGCGTTTCAGGTAATATCCGCTTTGTTTTTCAGGTATGTTTTCACTTGTCATTATTAATTATCTGACATAGATCATTATATAATCATTAGAATAATGTAAAAAATGAATTAAATATGATAAAAATTCATTATATAATTTTTTTAATAATATATTAATTATAAAATATGAAATTGAATACAATGTTTATGGAGACAGTATGTCATACATACGATTGAATATAATTTTTTCATCGTATTGAATGAAAAAAAGGAAATGAAATATATGTATATATATAATAATTATATTATCATTATTATTTGATATATATCATATAATTTTATGAAATACTTCCATAATACATTCCATTAAAAGTGTGAATGAATCACATCGGTTTGAGGAGGCGATAGTCCACGCGTCCAAAAACAAAGTTATTGTATTTACAAAAAATGTAAATAATGAAGGTAAATTTTATATAATAATTACAGAAGAATAAATACATAATAAATAACATATATAAAATATAAAAACAGTATTCCCATCATAATTCTCACCAATGGTTATGGGTAAAGGAAAAACGAACAACATTGTTTCACGAGGCGGTAGATCTCCGTAGACATGAATTGTTAGTTCATTACCCATTAGATGGATGTGAGTGTAAGTGTAGGTAGAAAAAATTGAACAAAAATATATAATTAAACTTAGGATACATATCTTATTATATAATCCAGAAATAATAATATTTTAGGGGGTGGAGAATGAAAATAATACAAATGATCTTGAGGAAAGATGTAAACTCTCCTTTTGGTAACTCCATTTGATTCTCACCAAAGGAATATCGTGGATGGATTTATGCCCAAAGGTAGGATTATAAGATTAATATATGGAAGTTAAGAGTATTTTTTGGTATCGTTTGGTAGATCCAAAAGGGCATGCGAGTTTTAAATAGAGGGGGATGAGGAAGCCTTTTATTACTTGGGAAAATGATACATTGGGTATTCTTGAAAATAATTGAGTAGTACCAACTTTTTACTTGTCCCCCAAGGGTTAAAAATGAACAATTATAGATACATAGAAAATTAATATCCTAAAAATTGCTATAAAATAATTTGTAGACAAGTTCAGGTACATTTTTAAACCTTATTTTCTATGTTTAGTCATTAATTATGCGCTTTTTTACATTAATCACTATAATTAATTTTAGTAACCTTCAGTAATATTTTTGCTCAAATAAAAATTTGAACGAATTATAAATTATAAATTATTATAATAATAAATATTGAATCCATTTTTCAAAATTCTAATCATTGATGTGGCATAAATTAAATTAATATCAATACCGTATATGAGACGAGACGATGAGTTTTTAAAGTTTTTTAAGGGAAATGTCCTGGTCAAAGACCAAGAAAAAGTTTATTAAAACCAAGAATGGAAATTACATGAGTCCAAAAAATGAAATTTTATTACCATATTTTTCATAGAGGGAGAAGGTCAATTGGAAAATTGTCAATCCACTTAATGTCCTGCTTGATTCCTTTTTTAGTAAGACCATATGCCACCCTATTAGCTTCACGGTAGGCACAGGTAGCAATTTATATGATCTCCAGAAGAATGTCAAGGGAGTTCTTCCAACACGCATTGAGAGGCCAAGCAAGATGAACCACACCATTCCAAATTGCTTGAAAAATGGTGGTGGAGTCACTTTCAATATAGATGTTGTTACAACCTTTTAGTTTAAGAAATTTAATGGCATGAATTAGTGCCAACATCTCAGCTTCAAGGGAATAGGTGACAGCATAGCTGCCATAGAAACAACCATAGAAATGACCTCGAAATTCTCTAAAAATGGCTCTGTAACCCGCACATCCAAGGTTCCCATTAGAGGCACCATCCACATTTATCATGATCCATCCATGTAGAGGGTCATTCCATAACACCTCAAAAGAGCGTTTCAGCTGAGTGAAAATTCCATCAATCCTAAGACATCATAGGATCACAAAGTCACCAATCGAGTTGTCACAATGAGCTTTCTGGATCATGGTACCATCCCTATTGGAAATCATAATTCTCTCCCAACTTGCAAAAAGGTTATAAGAGAAATTATCATGTATAACTTCATTTCTATCATACCAGATAAAATTTAGGAGCTCTGAAATAGTTGTTAGGAAAAGTTTCTTGATTTTTTGTGATGAATCAAGATCCACACACCATTTTATCTGAGAGAAAATAGTGTCATAAAATAACCATTTGCAATCAAACATGACAGTGATAAAATTCTAAAGAGCAGAGGCCGTAGCACATGAAAAAAATAGATGATTGATATCGTCTTTATGTTGATGAAAAAGATGGAATTTAAAACAGATCTGGAAACCAAAATTATTTAAGTCATGTCTCAGTAGGAATACAGTTATGCAAAATACGCCAAATGAGATTAATACTTCGTGGCTTCGAACGACTTAAAATAGGAAAAATTAGACTCTGAATTAAAAAACAATGATTGTAAACATTTTTTGAATCCAGAATACCATTGTGATAAGGTTCCCAAATAAAAAAACCATCATCATTAGAGAAAGTGTAAACATCAATGACCTGCATGATAGAGTCAGGGAGCTCCAAATTACTAGATTGCATAACCTACTTTATAGAGCAATTGATGTTGTCTGGAGGGGTATTAGGAGGTATCATGGAAATGAGGGGAGTGCCAGTCCTCTTATCAATCCAAAATCGTATGGTGGATTCCAAGTTAACCATCCATCTAGAATTATGCAAGATGTGGAAAAACTAGTTTCTAATGTATGTCCAAAGAGAGGAATTGATATAGTTCAAATTCCCTTTTTGAGTCTCTCAAGGAATTTAATTTCAAAGAAGGCAATGGAATCATATTTATTATTGATTATTCTCTAGGTGAGCCTATCTTGGAGAGCCTCATTGAAAATTTAAAGATTTTTAATATCAAGGCCACCCTTTTCATGAGGTTTGTAGCATGTCACCCAGGGAATGGTAACAAGTTTTCGTTCAATAATACTTCCGGTCCAAACAAAGATTTTTTTTAGGTATTTACTCTCTTGAGAAGACCAAGGGGCCATTTGTAGATCATAAGAGAGTAAACCATTTTGGAGACAATAACAGATATAACAAGGAATTTTATGCCAGGCATGAATAGGTATTTTCCATTCCAGGAGGAAAGTTGATTAATCACCTGATCAACAACATCGTTGAAGTATATGGCTTTAGGCCTACCCCAAAAAATGGGTACTCCCAAATAGGTAAAAGGACAGGAACCTTCTTTGATGCCCAAATTTTATGTGATGTGACATTTCCTATATGTGGGGAAAAGATTCCAAAAGAAGATAAAGGATTTGTTCCAACTAATAGATTGAAATGAGACCTCTTCATAATTGGATAAGGCATTTTTAAGGATAAGAATATTTTATTACCCCCATTGAGGAACATGATTATGTCATCGACATAAATAAGGTGGGTTGAAATGTTTTAGTACATAATTTCATTTTAAATTTGGTTATAATTAATAAATTAATTTAATTTTTGTATTTTTTATATAAATTTACATTAAAACCAATTAAATATTTAATTTAAAAATATAAATATAATACATGAAAAATTAGTTTATAATTAAAATTCAGTGTTTTTTTATGTTCATTAATAATGAAATTTCTTGGAAAAATACCAAAATTTCACCCAATGTAAATTTGGATATTAAAATTTCAAAAAATATGTTTATTATTTCATATAAAAATTATAAAAGTGTCAAAAATTAGATTTAAATTAGGTTCTCCATTAAAAGGTGGTAAAATTACCATTTAGAAAAATACAACTTTTTATTCATATAATTAGATTTATTCCTATCTTATGTATATAAATTATTATTTAATGAATATAAAAAATATTGATTGAATATTTAGTATATAAATTTTATTAAAAACATTCATCAAATGTTGTTTATTTTAGTTATTAATGTAAAATTGTTTATGTACATAGAAAAATATGTTTCAAATAATAGTAATTTCATTATTTTCAAGTAATTATTACATTAATTAATAACTGATTGATTAAAAAATGATTCATTCCATATAATGTTTTAAACAATAGTTTCATAGTTTAGGCAATCTCATTCATATCTTCCATTCTAATGGTTGGGAGATAATTATAATAATATTTTAATAATACTATTTTTTTAAAAACTCATTATTTTGTATAACACAATTTATCAAAGGGACGTGATATTGTATGTAAACCAATCAAAAAATTTCATTTTGTGTACCGAAATCTACTACATGTACTATGTGAAGTGAAATCCTAACTTTTTGTTGCGTAAAAATCAATAATAACTTTGTGCTTTTATATATCACATGAAAAATTCAGTGTTGTGTGAAACAAAAAATATAAAAAAGATTAAATTAATTGAAAATATAATATTTCTCAAAATCTCGGGTTGTTGCATTATACCGCAGTTGAAATGAATTTGTCCATAGAAATTCATCTAGGTTATAAATGGATCAATACTTGAAATTTCGTATCATAGAAACCCACAAAAACAATTAATACTAAAACAACCTTTAAAAGGGAATGATGGAACCATAAAAATTACCCAGAGAAAATCCTACATAGGAGAAAATAGGTGGAAAGTGAAAACATGGACATGAAGAAAAATAAAACCCTAATTTTTTGAAGGATAGTGATAGATATTATGGTTAGGATAAAGTAGATGATCACAAAGGCATAACTCATATTAGCTCAAAAAATTCATTGATTTCCTGAAAAATGATGATACTAGGAACACATTTTATTTCAAGACCCTTTTTCCTAAGATTGACTAATTTTCATGAAAAGATATACTTAAATGATTTATGGAAAACCTCACCCCTTGTTGATATTTTATTAATTTCTAGATCATCTCTTATTAAAAAAAATGTAGGTGAATTTTTCATTTTTGTAGTTATAACAGATAATGAGGTAGAATGATAACTCATTCCATCTATATCTAGTTATCATTACATCAAAATGATTAGAACATGTTATCCAATATGCATAAATCCACCTATGTAAAGATGATAATTGAATATATAAAACCTCATATAAAGTTTAACACAAACCATTACATAAATGGTTATCATTATAACCCTTAAAAAATTTTAAAATCCAAAACATTATAAATAATTTCACTAAGTCATCTTTACATTGATCCCCCATATATCATTTTGTAGCTCTTGGTTTTCACATTCCAAGCATGTGAATAACCTCAAAATATATTCTATTTAATCATGTAAAAACCCTTAATTACGAAAAATTCATTTGAAAAATGTGTATGCTTCCTTATTCATTAGATTAATATATATATTCTATAAATCTAAGAATTTGTAGACTTAATCCGTGATAACAAAGCCTTATTTTTCAAAAATTAGTTAATCAGTTCAATCTTTATAATTACTATCTAATTTACATTATCCATATCATTATCTCTTTATCTATATAAAGTATCATTTTCTCATCCTCAAGAACATGTTAAGGGTTACATTCCCCAAATCTTACCTTTCCATTAATTAAAATTTCTAGATCATCAGTATCATTTAACATATTATTGAAAATAATTAATGAATAAATTCTACAAAAAATCATTATATTCATCTTGACTCGTATGAAATAATACATTAATCCCAAAACATATACACTTCAATCCTCCAATATTATTCTTAAACCATTACTCATGGTTCATCAAATTATTACATAACACATATTTCTTGTAATACAAAATATGAATCATCACTTAAGGTTCGTCATAATTAATTTAATCATGCTTCTTACATTTAATTTAAGAAATAATAAATGAATATGACATTTCTTTCACATCTCATTTATAGTTTCATTATAATCAACAGTATAACCAATACTCATACAACCTTTCAAACTCTTTTCATAATAATTCAATTTAGTACATCAATTTTCATAATGAACATACCTTCCACAACTAAAAAATTAAAAGTTAACCTAATTCCTTATGATTTTAAATAATTTCTATGACCAGAAATAATAGTGATAGAAACACGTATCATATTAAAAAACCACATAATAACTAAAAATTACTTATAGGAATCCTAATCTATGAAAATTTATTTTATATCTATGACACCTTGTATTATATTTTGAGAAATTCCTAGACATATACATAGAAATACCCCTATGTATCTCACTAAACTTCTTTATTCTAGTTTTCAAAGGTTGACTAAATCATTACTTTGATAACAAATATAGTGACCCAAACTTAAAATACATGGATATTACCTCATTTTATATGAATATTCAGCACATTAAAAAAGTACATTCACAAGGACCATAATTGTAAGGTGTATTAGAAAGCTTAGAACACATTATTCGAGTTTGGTGAAATATCCTCAATGTATCCATTAATGATCTTACCCTTAAATACCCATACATAAAACCTATTCATTATAACCTATGGAAAGGAAATATAAAAATGGGTGAGCTCATATGCTCTATATTGGTAAATAGGGGAGATATATAATCATAAACATGGGAATAAGGGTATTAGAACATTATCATAAAATTAGAATATCATACAATAAATACCAAAGAACATAAACAAGAATCATGGACTAAGGATTGGTAGTTAATAAGACATGAATAATCTGGGAATGAAAAGAATAATCAATGAAATCATAGTATAGGAATAAGATGTAGAATTTTTTGGAATACAATTAAACATGTAATATCATTCCCTACAAGTCAATGAGCCTTGCCAAAACATACCAGCTAAATTCATGGGGACTACATCTACTGGGAGAGACACACCACCATACTGATTCATAGTCCTTTCCTTATAAGGGATTATCTTTCCCCAACATACCATATTGGATCAAGATTCCCCATAATCCTATAGTGAATTAGGATTCCTCATATTCCCATAGTGGATCAGGTTTACACATCTTCCCATAGTAGATCAAGCCCATCGACTTGTTTCCCATTATTACCTCATGAGATATAAATTTTTACCCGATGCATCGGAAGGAGATATAGGTCTCACACATCTCATAATGAAATCATACAAACATGTACCACAAGATCATAAATAGTCATATCATAAACCATGAAATGAAATGGGTATCATAAACATGTCTTCATATCATAACCTATTGAAAAGTTACATGTTTCATAATCATTTCATCAAAACATAACATGAGAAAAGAATCAGTTTCCATAAGAATATAATATGTTAATGAGAAATGGGTTTCATATACATATAAACCATGAATTAGAAACAAGTTTCATAAACATCATGCCATAAAAAACCATTGAAAAAATTATGAATGGAATCTTTGGATTATTTCCCTAGAAAATAATTAGTAACACCAAAAGATGTCATCTTAGATGGAAAATAATTTTTAAAGATCTTTTAAAAAAATTTCTTGGGTAAAATAGACTTTATTCTTTACAAATTCCTTTTTTAGAAACACAACCTTTTCAAAACCATTTTATTCAAAAATAAACATGAAAAAGTGTAAAGGATTAATTGACAATTATTTTAAAATTATTTTCCTTTAAAACATATAGAGAAGTCTAAAAAGGATTGAAAACCTTATTCTTTAAAAACATATAATAGATGCTTGAAAAAATTTTGAAAAAAAAATTTCCTGAAAACATTTAAAAGAAACATGAAAATATTTTGAGAAATATTTTCTGTGAAAATTTATAAAAGAATCTTGAAAACATTTTGGAAAGTATTTTCATTGGAAATACTTTCAAAACATATAAATAAATATAAAAAACATTTAGAAACACATTTTATTTAAAAATAAATTAAAATATTATAAATATGGATCAAAAACGTTTTGAAACCCATTTATTTTAAAATAATTTTGAAAACAAATAAATAACCCTTGAAATTTTTTGGAAACCCATACTTAGAAAATAATATTGCAAACATATAATGGAATCCTAAAAATGTTTTAAAAACCAATTCATTGAAAATAAATTTCAAAATAAATAAATAAATCTTGAAAACGTTTTTAAAACCATTTCATTGAAAATAACATTGAAATCAAATAATTAATGACTAGAAACATTATTTTAAAACAGAGATTTCTGACCAAAAGGAGAAATAATGTAATATTTTATTAAAACCAATCTGTTAATAATATTAAGTTGCAAAGAGTGAAAAAATAGTACTAATAATTTAAAATAACAGTACTAACTAGAGGGGAAAAAATCAATGACTATTATTTAAATATGTACAATGAGATTTCATCAATGACATCTTAATCATAAATAATCTCGATAAAAGATGAGATTGTTGCAATAAATGCTTACCACATGGTAACTTTTAATCACACTCCCCATGTAAGAAAATGAAATTTCGTGAAGCACAGAATGTCATGAAAATAAGAATATCCATGTATTAACATGTAAAATCTTCATGTATAAACCTCATAGAATAAAACAGATTCATAACATGGAATGTGTCAATAAGAATGAAATTTGAGACAAAATTACATTACCGATTTGGAAACTTTTAGAAAATATACCCCATGAAATAAATTTAATCAAATGATTATGTAATTACTCGAAATTTAAGTATTGTAATCCTATAAAAAACACATGTAAATTATACACACCACATATTGGAAATTGGAGGTGGACATGGCATGTTTCTCACAGAAAGTAAAAGTGAGACGAAAAAACCCTTGCCTTAACTATTGAATTTCTTCGTACAAATTCAAAACACCTATATAATAAATATTATATTATAATAAATCTAAAAAAAATCCATATAATTATATATAATACCATATATGATTTTTTTTACGACTTTATATTACCCTTTTATTAAGAACTCCAAGTTAATATTTTGTTTCGAGTAATATACATTTTGTTTTGTGTATATATTTTGACCTATTATTCTTGATCCTATTACTTATATCATCATATAATTATTTTCAAAAATTAATAAATTATTTAATTATCATATATATTAAGTATATGAATCATTATAATAATACATGAAATATTGAAATATGAAATTAAATACATCGTTCATGTAGATGGTAGGTCATACGTATGCATGAATGTTGTTTCTGTTTTATTGTCAGAAAGAAAGAAATTAAATGAACTATATATATATATTATCATTCCAATATAATTATTATTTCATCTATATCATATACATTTAATAAAATCACCCTTAATACATTTCATTTAATGGTAGAATGAATCACATCGCTTCGAGGAGGTGGTAACCCACACGTCTACAAACAAAGTTATCGTATGTACACAAGATTTAAAGAATGAAAATATGTTTTATATAATATTTAGATAAGAATAAAGATATAATAAATACCATATATATCATATAAAAATTTTATGTCTATCATAATACCCTCCCACGAGAGATGCTAAAGGAAAAACAAACAATATAATTTCAGGAGGCGGTAGCCTGCAGTACACATGAACGACATGTTTGTTACAAATTAGATGGAAGTGTGTGTAAGATTTGGTCATACCCTTTGAATAAAAACATATGAACATATTTATGATACATAAGGTAATATAAATTCATATAATCAGAATATTGTTTGGTTGGAGAATGAAAATAAAACAAAGGATCTTCAGGAATGATGTTACCTCTTCGTTGGGTAATCTGTTTTGGTTCTTTCCAAAGGAATAAAATGTATGGATTTATTCCAAATGGATTAATCTAGGATTAATGGAGGTTATTTAACAAGATATCCCCTAGGTTTTATCATGTATCTGTGTCCATGTCTGGGGAAAGCAACTGTAGCGACGACGACTGAGCTGAGTTATGCGTGTGTTGGCCTCCTACTTACATAGTATTGATATTACCCCCATGGGTTCCTAGAAATATTTTAGATGACATAGTGATGGTAGATTACCAAACCTGATTATAAGTGTTGGTAACCATGGGTAGATATAGATTCTAGATGGAGAGTACCACTGGTTTTGTTGTGAGGGTGGTTAGTTTGTTATAGACTATGAGGCTTCACCATATGTCGACAGGTGGTTCCAAAACGAGTACATACATGGGTTTTCTAAGAATGTTTGGGATCATCCATGGTTTTTATTTATGTTTATTTCTTACATTATACTGAATTAGTTCTATACCTTCATTTTTTCCCTGTTTTCTTTTTGCACTCCCTTGATTTTCCTTTCTTTGGTATTTGATTATAAAAATGGATTTCAGTTTTGGAAATGAAATGGCTTGAGTGTTGTTTTATAAAACATGGAAACCCATATCTTTGAAATTTTATTTCAAACAAGTGTCATTATTATTATTTTGTTAATGTAAACACATGGATGCTTTGGTTTATTCTGGCATCTCTACTGAGCATTTTGAGCTCACACCTATCCTTTATCATTACCATTGCAGGTCCAACTTTGTTCATGTATTTATGGCTCTGGTGCTCATTGTGAAGTATTGATGGTCATGTTGTTGGAGGTGACCTATAGGTCACACATATATTGTAATATATTGGTATTTTTTCAATTAGGATGTTTTTCAGTTGTACCATGTAATTGGATATGTCCTTTATTTATTTGAGATTTAGTTGTTCAGCTTTTATGCATTTTTAGTTGTCCTGTTTATATCTCAGGTCTGGGTCACTTTTATTTTGGGCTGAAATTATTCTCAATGTGTATGTCTTGATATCTAGCACTAGTGTTCATCCCGAGAGGATCGGTAATTCCCCTTGGGACATTCCTCAGACCGTCTTGGGTGACCCGTTCAGGGTCATCCCAGGTTGGTTTCTAAAAAATAGCATCATAGAATGTTCATGTTATTTGGGGTGTCTAGTATGTGAATATTATCACTTTTGGGACTCGATAGGTAGGTGTGGGAAGTGCATCATGAATAATTTACATTTTGAACCTCAATTCACCAGGGGTAGTATGGGACTTGAGACTTAGCTCTGGGGTTGTTTTGGATTGAAGGATGACATTGGTGATGAACTATAAAATCCCTAGTAAATAAATAAATAATACATTTTCATAACTATTCATATTTGTGAATTAAATATTAATTTTACTTTAAAGGGTTCGATATGCTCGATGGTGTACCCGATACACAACAACGGGTTTCTTTGAAATCTTACGTTGCTCAATAATAATAAAATATTATTATTTTAAATGGTAGTTAACACCTAGTCGTTGTATTGGAGAGAATGAACTTAACTAAATACAATATGATTATACATGTTTGTTAAATATTTTTACATTTATCCAATAAAATTTAGTGGCTTAAAATGTTAATGAATCTAATTTTAAGCATAATTTACTTTAAAAGGTTGATTTACCAACTTTTAATGGAAACCCCTCTTAAAATCTAGTTTTGGTCACTTTTATATGTTCTATTAGACCAAATAAAATTATTCTTTAAAATCGGGACATAAAAATTTACTTTGGGTAAATGTTTGGTATTTTTCTCATAAAATTCAATTTTTATTGAAAATTGAAAAATACTGTATTTTAATTCAAAACTGCCTTTTAATATAATATATTTATATGAATATATTATCTTTGTAATTGGTTTTAATGTGTAATTAGATTATATTTTTTCCATTTAATCTAATTTTTGTCATGGGATATAATTTCACTTTGAAATTCGACAAAAATAAGTGTTAATCTTTTGATAGTTAATATTCCTTAAAAACTAGCCTTTTATTTTAACAAGAGGAATTAATTTTAAATTAATTAATCCAACTTATATGCATTGAATTTGGTAAAATGGAAATAATTTTTGAATTCTGAATATCAAATATCTCTTAGACTTATTTTTTCGTATTTTTCTGAAAAACTTCAATTTTTGATGAATAGTGAAACCACTAAGTAGAAGTTAAAAAACTGAATTTTTCATTTAAATGAAATTTTACCACTTTTTTGAATTTAATTTCAAAAAATACGACATACATGGTTGTTATCAGTAAGTAAAATGTGGTTCAATAAGATGAAACTAATATTTGGTGAAAAGTAACTTTCGCATTTTCTTTACCGCGGTTAATGTTAAATAGGGTAATTCAATGTGAAAATAATATCATAATAATACAAAATTACCTTAACACGTCTACTAAGATTATTTTATAATTCATTTCCGTCCATGAATATTCTTGGGAAAATTTTGGGACCCCATGGAGCCACATGGGAGTGATAATGACACTTTAGATTAATTAATTTAAAGTAAAGACAAAAATGAAATAAACAAACATCTTTTAGTAGATTAATTTTTACATAAGGTTATATAATTTATTTTTTCTACTATAAATATTATTCATAATTATAAAAAGATTTCATACATTATGGTAATTTTTTTATAATTTTTAGACATCAAATAAATTAAATTATTTATGACACAATAATGATGCAATATTTACATCATTAATAAATGATTTAAATAAATAAGATTATAAATATTAAACCAATATCTAATACTTTTAAAATTATTATTTTATGTTTTTTATTTAGACCATTTTTCATCTTATATTTGACTTTAACTAGTTTTGGACCTTTAGAAACCGAATATCAATATATAATAAAATAATATTTTCACACTTTCCTAAAGAGCCCCTCCTCTCCCTTATAAAAGCCCTCCCTTCTAACTCATTCCTCACATTTCTCAAGCCCCATGGATCGTCCAACCCCTACAAAATAATCTATCAAGAGCTCTCTATTCCACCTAGATGGCTTACCTTAGGCAGAATTCACTTCAAGAAGTCCTTTTGGTTCAAACCAAATGGAGTTACCCAAATTAAAGCTAATGAGTTCTCTTAATGTCATTTCTTTTATTTTACTCCTCCAACCCCTAAAATATTTTTATTCCTTTATTTTATAACAACATCATTATCCTTAGTATTCCAAGATGTTTTTATGAGAAGTATTAGAACTAAACTTACACACACCTCCATCTAATGGGTGAAGAACATACTGTTTCTATGGATGGTAAACTAACGCCTCACAAAACGACAATTGTTTGATCATCTCCTACCACCTCTCATGGTGTCCATTATGATGGAACTGTATTTATATATGAAATATATTCTATTTATGTTTTCTTCATGATTTTTTATGTTCCATTTATAGCATTACTTTATGGTTTCCATTATGGGTAAATGTGATAACTTCATTTGAGGAAGTGGGGACTATCGCCCCCTCAAACTGATATGACTCGTTAATTCCATATTTGGGACATATAAAGGATGAATTTAATGATATTATATATGGTATAAAACTGGAATTATAATTTACCTATGCATCATTATGTTTTAATTCCATTAAAATAAGAAATAGAAATGAAAGTAGCGTTCAAGCGTACGTACGGCTTACCGTCTCCATGAACGGTGCATTTCATTTCATGTCTCTAAATGTTATGTAATATTATAAATACATGTATATACTAGATATATATGATATATATGATATATAAATCATGAATATCATCCTGTATATACTGAACTTTTGACTACGTGACCAACTTGTAATTATAAGAAGTCCATTTTTGACTCAAGTACCAAATATCGACAAAACGACCATTATTAACATAAATGATTACATAATGTTTATAACATGGTAATAAGTGATATAAAAGTAATAATAAACTTAAAAAAGGTTCTTAAGCAAGTAGAAAATAACTTTATTTTCTTATTCAGGAAATTAAATAATTAATGGCTAAAGTCGGACATGAGGTAAGGGACATCGTCTCAATCTCCTTTCATTGAGGAATATTTTGTTTTAATACATTATTTTCTTTTATATGTTGTATAAAAACCTTTTAATTTTCATTTCATTCAAAGGTATTCTTTTTCTATGAACCATTATACTAAATGGAAAAAAATGATGTTTCTTTTTAACATACGCGGTGACAATGACCTTTCCACCACCGTGAGTACTATTTGTTCTTTGGCTTTCTTAACAAACCATAATGTTTTTCAAAGGATAATAAATACCATATACTCTTTTACTTATTTTGGTATTGAAAATGGTTTGGATAATGGATTTTTTATGTCCATATATTTAAATGATATATTGTGATTGAAATGTGGAAATGTTATCTTTCCTTTATGTTTGTTTTCTGTGTTACAAATATGTTTTTTTTTTTGGGCATTATTTATGTATACGGGTGGTTCTGTGATACACCTAGGGTGGGTGAGCCCAAGATAGATCTCCAATGAATTAGGTGCGTGATATAGGTAAATTTTAATGTTTATCCTAAGAGGTTTAGGGAATATACTATGATGGGTATTCTAAATTTAACTCCGTGAATAGTTTTCATAGCTACAATGTAAGTATGATATGGATGCCACAAGTTTCCTTTATGATTTATGATTTCTATATGTTATTCATAAATGTTATGATTTTATGAGGTATGTTAAAGAGCTTGTGTAACGTATTTAATGATGGAATAAAGTTTTCATTCTTTCTTTTATAACCCTTACTGATCTTTTTAGGCCCATCCCATGTTTTGAAGTGTTTTTCACAGGACCTAAAGATGAATAGGGTCAAGGATGGGATCAAATAATTCATGTTGTCTAAAACATGGGACTAGACATGACTTTTTTTAAGTGTTATTATTTTATGAGAAAAATTGAAACTGAGTAGAAGTGTCTACCTTGTAATTTTAGAGATGTAATGTAATATTTATGGCCTAATGCTCTAAAACTCTAAACCTGAAAAGATCCTCAATGTGAATTATTTATTTAATTCCAGATTATGTAATGTTCAAGGCTTAGTCATTATATTTTGTATCAGAGGTTAGTTTAGATAACTTATGGAGTTATGGTATTGATAAATTAATATCCACAAATTATGTTATGTTAATATTGAAATGATATAGAATTTATATATTACCGTGTTTCTTCTCCTAAAATATTTCTATGTTCCGAATGGTTTTCCGCAGAGGAAATAGGGTAGCTATGTTGGGATGATATTAGGAGGAAGAAAACCTTCCAAATCAGAAATCTGAGATGGTCAGAATCAGAACTAAAAAGTTTTTTATAGTGATGGAACAATTGACTCAAGATATAAATGGTGGTGGTACCCATAAACGAGATGAGCCAGATCAACCATAGAGGAACATGTCAGTAGTGGAGCATTTCATGAGGCAACGTCCCCCAACATTTAGAGGATCATCTGACTCTATGCTAACATAAGGGTGGATTAAAGTAGTGGAATTTTTTTTGATGTCATGAGGTGTTCAGAACATCAAAAGGTTAGTTTTTCTATTTACAGTTTTGAAGGTGAATTTGATCAGTGGTCATCGATGGTGAAAAATATTCGGGATAGTGAGGATATTGATGCTCTTGATTGGGATGAATTCAAAGGTATGTTTCTTGAGAAATAATTTCGTAAGGTGGTTCGTCTTAGGATGGAAAAACAATTCCTAGAATCGAGTCCTGAGGATGACTTAGTGACTGCTTATGAAGCAATATTCACTCGATTAGCAATGTATGCTACAAATTTCATACGATATCTTCACAGTAAAATCAACCATTTTTACTCAGGATTAAATCCAAAGTATCAAAGGAATTTAGCTTCTATTGAGTTCAAAAGTTATGAAAAACTTGTTTTTTGTGCAGAGAAGGTGGAAATGGAGTTTGCCGATAATCTGGTGTTATTTGACAAACAGTATAATAAGTGGTCAAGGTGGTAGGAGAAAGTGAAGAACTCTTCAAAAAATATGATGGTAAGATACTTATTTTTACAGTTTGCAAAAATTATGGTAAAAATCATGTTGGGGAATGTATTTTTTAATTCTTGTAAGTTCTACCGATGTGGTAAAATGGGACATATGGCTCGTAATTGCACAGAAAAAGAGCAGGTTAATGGTAAGACAAAATATGATTTACAATCAGCAAAATGTTTTAAGTAAAATGAAATGGGTTATTATGAAAATGAGTGTCCAATGAAGAACTCAACTGAGGGAAAGCAACCGGACTACAAGCAGAAAGGGGTGGTGAAATCCTTTGCCACTACTTCAGCAGATGTTGGGCTATCAAATGAAGTAGTATCAGGTACACTGTTTGTTTATTCAGATTATTCCAACATGTTTTTTGATTTAGGGTCTACACACTCTTTCATTTTTGAGATGTTTTCTAGTAAATTGGGAATTCCATCTAAAGATATGAATACGAAACTTATTTTAAAAACACCTAGTGGAAATTTTGAGAAAAAAAAAGAAAAAATTAGAACCTTCTTGTCCTTATGTGCCGGTAGAATCTGCATGCAAACCTTATTGTTTTTCCTCTAGAAGAGTTTGATGTTTTTTTGGGTATAGATTGGATTTCTGTTTATCATGCTAAGATTGACTTTAGAGCGAAAGAGGTTTCTTTTCAGAAATATTTTTAGTTTGTGTACAAGAATGAACCCTTACTTTTCATAACATGTCAAGAAGCTAATAAACTAGTAAAGGATGTAAATGAATGTTACCTTGCACATATTGTTGAAAACAAAGGAACTGTTCAGATTAATGATGTGCTAGTGGCAAATGAGTACCTTGATGTTTTTCCTGATGAGTTGTCTGGTATTATACCTAATCGGGAAGATGAATTTACAGTTTACCTCTTTCTTGATTCTAATCCAATTTCAAAAACCCCTTATCGAATGGCTCAAATTAAATTTTTAGAGTTAAAGAATCAATTACATGAGTTATTAGAGAATGGTTTCATCTGACCTAGCACATCACCATGGGGTGTTCCTGTCTTGTTTGTTAAAAAAAGATGGTTCAATGAGACTTTTCATTGAATATAGAGCATAGAATAACATCACTTTTAAGAAAAAGTATCTTTTTCCTCATATCGATGATTTTTTTGATCAGCTCCCAGGAGCTCAGTATTTTTCGAAGATTGAATTGAGGTTGGGGTACCATCAGTTCAATGTAAAGGAAATAGAAATTTCAAAGACTGAGTTTCGTATTAGATATGGCCATTATGAATTTCTAGTTATGCCTTTTGGTTTAACCAATGCACCTGCTGTATTCATGGATCTTATGGATAAAATTTTCTATGAGTTCTTGGTTTAGTTTTTGGTTGTGTTATTTAATGATATTTTTGTTTATTCTAAAAGTAATGTGGAGCATGAATGTCATTTAAGAGTTTTCTTGCAAACCATAAAATAAAAGAAACTATTTGAGAAATTTAGTATGTGTGAGTTTTGGTTAAAGAAAATTTCTTTTCTTGGTCACATTATATCATAAAATGGCATAACTGTTGATCCTACTAAAACAAAAGTTGTTGAAGAATAGACAAGACCCACAAATATATCTGATATTTGTAGTTTTTTTGGTTTGGCAGGTTATTACTGGAGGTTTGTTGAAAATGTTTCAAAGTTATCTAGTCCAATGACTATGTTAACTTGAAAAGGTGTTAAGTTCATTTGGACAAGAGAATGTGATGATTGTTTTCAGGAATTGAAAAGAATATTGGTGAATGATCCGGTTTTGGCATTACCGTCTAGAAATAGTGATTTTATTATCTATAGTTATGATTCATTTAACGGACTTGATTGTGTCCTTATGTAGAATGATATGTTAATTGCTTATGCTTCACGTCAGTTGAAACCTCATGAGTTAAATTACCCTACACATGATTTGGAATTAGCTATTGTTGTTTTTGCATTAAAATTTTAGAGGCATCATTTGTATGGAGTAAAATGTGAAATATATAATGACCACAAAAGTATGAAGTATATATTCACTCAGAATGAATTGAACATGAGACAAAAGAGATAGTTGGAATTAATTAGTGATTATGATTGCATGATTCTTTATCACCCAGGAAAGGAAAATAAAGTGGTTGATTCATTGAGTCAGAAAAGTAATGCTTCATTGACCATGATAGGTTTGGATCGAGATCCTTTGGTTTTTGATTTAATGAAATTTGGCATAGAAGTTGTTGGTGTAGGAAATTATTCTGCTTTGTTTCAGGTGTCAGTGAAATCATCTCTTTCAGAAAAAATTAGGCAAGCCCAGAAGGAAGACAATGAGTTACAGAAAAAGGTAGAGTTGGTTCAAAAGGGTATGTTGCCTAATTTTTATGTTGATAATGATTGTGTTTTTAGGATTGGGAAAAGATTATGTGTGCCTTGTGATTCACAGTTGAAGAATGAGTTGTTATGTGAAGCTCATAGTTCCCCGTTTTCAGTTCATCTTGGCAATACTAAGATGTATAGAGATATTCGGGAGTATTACTAGTGGGATAGAATGAAAAGAGATATTGCTAATTTTATTGTCAAATGGTTGACATGTCAGTAGATTAAAGAAGAGCAGCAGTTACCAAAAGGGATGCTTCAATCTTTTCTGGTGCTATAGTGGAAATGGGAAAATATAGCCATGGGCTATGTTATGGGATTACCAAAGACATCTTGAGGTAATAATTCAATCTAGGTTATTTTTTATCAGTTTACTAAATATGCTCATTTCCTTCCTATTCGAGATACTTTGTCTCTTGATCAACTTTATCAATTGTATGTTAATGATATAGACAGGTTGCATGGAGTTCCCCTTTTCATTGTACCTAATCGTGATCACAGGTTTACTTCTAAAATTTAGAAAGGCCTTTAGAAGTCGTTGGCTACTGAATTAAATTTTAATACAGCTTTTCATCCTCAATCAGATGGACAGTCAGAATGAATAATTCAGACCTTGGAGTATTTGATACGTTCTTGTTCACTGGATTACCATGGAAGTTGGGACCAACATTTTTCATTGGTTGAATTTTCATATAATAACTGTTTTCATTCCATTATAAAGATGGCTCCATTCAAGGAATTATATGGAATGTGTTGTCGAACTCTAGATTTTTGGGATGAAATAGATGAAAGGGAGCTGATGGGACCAGAATTGGTAGAAGATGTGTTAGAAATGTTTTAGTTGATTCAGAAGAACATGGAAACAAATCAGAGTAGGTTGAAAAGTTATGCGGATAACTAGATAAAGGATCTCACTTTTTAAGTAGATGATCATGTCTTTCTCAATGTTTCTCCATGGAAAAGTGTGATACGTTTTGCTAAGAATGGAAATTTTAGTCCAAGGATAATTGGACCCTATAAAATCCTGGATAAAGTTGGATCAGTTGCATACAGAGTGACTTTACCTCCATGTTTATCCTAGGTACACTAATTTTTTTCATGTTTCAATGTTGAGAAAGTATATGCTAGATCCATCTCATGTTTTAAGTCCAGAGGTAGTTCAATTGGAAGAGAATCTATCATATCAGGAACAACCAGTCCAGATTCTTGACCGAAGAGAGAAAGTGTTGCGGAATAAGGTAATTCACCATGTCAAGGTTTTTTGGAAAAACCATATGGTTGAAGAGGCATCATTGAATCTGAAAATGCTATGAGGGATAAATACCGTCCATTTATTTGATAAGTGAATAAAATTTTGAGGACGCAATTTCTAAAAGGGGTAAAGGATGTAACAACCCAGGTAAATAAAGAAATAATAAATTTTCATAATTATTCATATTTATGAGTTAAATACTAATTTTACTTTAAAGGGGTCGATATGCTCGATGACGCACCCGATATGCAAAAACAGGTTTCTATGAAATCTTATGTTGCACAATAATAATAAAATATTAATACTTTAAATGGTAGTTAACTCCTAGCTATTGTTTTGGAAAAAGTGAACTGAACTATCGACAATATGATTTTACACGTTTTTTAAATGTTTTTACATTTATCCAATAAAATTCAGAGGCTTAAAATGTTAATTAATATAATTTTAGGCATAATTTACTTTAAAAGGTTGATTTACTGCCTTTTAATTGATAACCCTCTCTAAATATAGTTTTGGTCACTTTTATATGTTCTATTTGACTAAATAAAATTCTTCTTTAGAATCAGGACATCAAAATTTACTTTGGGTAAATTTTTGGTATTTTTCTCATAAAATTCAATTTTTAATGAAAAGTGAAAAATACTGTATTTTAATTCAAAAAATCCTTTTAATCTAATTTATTTATATGGTTAGATTATATTTTTAATTGGATTTAAGGTTTAATTAGATTATATTTTTACCATTTAATCCAATATTGGTCATTGGATGTAATTTTACTTTGAAATTGGACATAAACAAGTGTCAATATTTTGATAGTAAATATTTCTTAAAAACACGTCTTCTGTTTTGACAATGAGAATTAATTTTAAATTAATTAATCCAAATTTTCTGATCTAAATTTGGTAAAATATACATCATTTTTGAATCTGAAATATCAAATATATGCTAGACTTAATTTTTTGTATTTTTATGTAAAACATCAATTTTTGATCAATAGTGAAACCACAATGTAGTAGTTAAAAAACTGACCTTTTCATTTAAATGAAATTTTACCGCTTTTGTGTATTGAATTTCGAAAATATAACATACATGGTTGTTTTTAGTATGTAAAATGTGGTTCAATAAGATGAAAATAATTTTTTGTGAAAAGTTACTTTTGACTTTTATTTACTGTGGTTAAAGGTAAATAGTGTAATTCAAAGTAAAAATAATATCATAATAATACAAAATTACCTTAAAACTTGTCCTAACCTTATTGTATGAGTCATGGAAGACCATTTACATCCTTAGGTCTATTTATGTACCCCATGGAGCCACTTCGGAGTGATAATGACACTTCAGATTAGTTAATTTAAAGTAAAGACAAAAATGACATAAAAAATATCTTTTAGTAAATTCATTTTTACGTAGGGTTATATAAATTATCATTTAAACTATAAATATTATTTGTAATGATAAAATGATTGTTTACATTATGGTATTTGTTTTATAATTTGTAGACCTTAAATAACTTAAATTATTTATGACACAATAATGATGCAGTATTTACCTCATTAGTAAATGATTTAAATAAATAAGATAATAAATATTAAAACACTATCTAAAACCACATCAATTATTATTGGATGATTTTATTTCGACCATTAGTAATCTTATCTTAGACATTAATTAGTTTTGGACCTTTATAAAGTGAATATAATTATGTAATAAAATAATATTTTCACACTTTCCTAAAGAGCCCCTCCTCTCCCTTATAAAAGACCCTCACTTATAACTCATTCCTCACACCTCTCAAGATCCTTTCCTGATCAAAACCCTACCCAAATAATACCTCATGATCCCTATATTTAACCTAGATGCCTTATTTTAGGCATAAGTCACTTCAAGAAGTCCTTTTAGTTCAAACCAACGGGAGTTACCCAAATTAAAGGTAACAGTTTCTCTTAACTTATTTTCTTTTATTTCACTTCCCCAAACCCTAAACTCTTTTTATTACTTTCATTTATAACAACACCATTATACTCAATATACTAGGACGTGGTTATGAGAATTATTATAACTACACTTACACACACCTCTATCTAATGGGTGAATAACATACTGTTTTTGTGGATGGAAAACTAACGCCTGACGAAACGATGATTGTTTGATTATCTTTTTCCTCCTCCCGTGGTGTCCATTATTATGGAACTGTATTTATATATGATATATATTATGTTTATGTTCTCTTTATTCTTCTTTATTTTCCATTTATATCATACCTTTATGGTTTTTGTTATGGGTAAACTGTAGAGACCCCAAACTTGATGTACATGGACATTACATTACTTTTGCAGAATACTTAATACATAAAAAAACCAACGCTCAAGGACCATAATAGTTTAGTGTCTTTGGAAACTCAGAACATAATCTTCTAATCTTGGTGAAAGACCTTCAACATCTCCCATAAAGATCTTCCCCTTTTGTTTTCTTCCCTAAAATCTTTCTTTATATCCTGGGGAAATGAAAACATATAAAGGGTGAGCTCAAATGCTCAGTAAGGGTAAGCATGGAGAAAATAAAACAAACCATATACATTTGAACTTAAAAACATGAATATAATGTTTAAACTTCAAGATCATGAACAATGACATAAAACATGGCAGTACGTAAGGCCTATATCATAATGGAACATCAATCATGATAAAATAGGATGGGAATAAAACTTGTAATTGTGGGAAAACATTAAGCACATGATATGATTTCCATAGTATCCAAGGAATTTCTGCCAAGACCATCTTAGTGGACAAAGTCCCTTACTGAACCGGGTTTACTTGCCGTTCGAGCCCTGTATTACTGAACCAGATTTAATTTCCGTTCCAGCCATGTCTATATCATGAGATATAAATCTTTACCCAATGCATTGGAGGGAGATATAGGTCCCACCCATCTCATAATGAAATTATTCTTACATGTTCCACAACATAAACATAAATCATTCATCATAACGCAAAGAATAAAACAGGTTTCATAAAAATCATCTCATCTTAAAAAAATCCATATAAAACAAATGGATATCATTTCATCATAAGAGAAGTGAAACCATGTAAATCATAGAGACATTATACTTGAAACAAACACATATGAAATAATGTCTTCTTAGATTGAAAATGGTTTTGATAAAACACTTGAAATAAATTCTTGAGGAAAATATCCTTTCTTCTTCAAAATCATTTTCTTTTCACAAAATGCCAAGAAATTTTAAAAGAAAAAGATTTTGTTGAAAATAATCATGAAATATTGTAATGTACGCTTCTTTAAAATAAGGTGTTATGAAACCGTAAAAATCCATTCATTCCGTATAAGTTAAAAAAACATTCTTCTAGTACTTTTTTCAGAAAAGTCAAAAAGTACCTTATATGGTAAACAAAAGAAAGATTCCTTCCATAACACAAAGTAAAAGTCAAATAGGGGTAAACATGACTTTAAACATATATGGAAGAAAAGTAAACATTTTATGAAAAAATTTTGAGAACATATGGACATGGATGATAAACATAACCCCAGTAAATACTTATGTATAAACAATCTCGGATAAAAACAAGATTGGAAAATTTATCCCTTACCTTAGGTCTGATATACTTCGTACATATATGAACCTCCTGTATAATGATTTAAATAATTTCATTGACTTATTATAGAATCATATTCATTGATATGATATCATATATGGTTCACTTATGACTTTATATTACCCGTTCTTTTGTAAATTCCATGTTAAAGCAGCGTTTTGGGTAAAATCATTTTATTTATCGTACGTGTTTGGACTTGTTGTTATTATTATTACTTATATCATGATTTAATTACTTCATGAATGTAAATCATGATTTATATATCATATATATTCATTATATATATATATAATAGATAGATAAATTAAATGAAATACACTGTTCATGGAGACGCTAGGTCGTACGTACGCATGAACACTGTTTTCTTTTTCTTATTGACTTGAATGGAAGTAAGTAGATGACACATATATATATATATATACATAAATCCAATAGCTTTATCATGTCATATATTTCATTATTATTCATTATATATACATTATAATCATTCTTGAATGGTTAACATGGAGAATGAATCACATCGCATCATGGAGACGGTAATCCGTATGTACGCACGAGCGATGATATCATTCCCATAATTATGGAATTGAATTGAATTGGATGATATAATATCTCAGAATCCATATAAAGTTATAATAACCACATATAGTTATTATTTACACCATTATACCCATCCAAGTAAGGTGGTGGTGGAAAAACTGATTACACCACGACGTGGAGACGGTATTGCATACGTATGCACGCGCGGTGATTTCATTTTCTGTAGGATGGATAGAAGGTGAAAAAGAATTGTTTCATATTTATAATAACATATAAGTATATGAGTGATACTTATGTTATTAATTTATGATGAAAAAAATAAATAATAAGTAGTAGAAGAAGAAATAAATTGGAAAGAATCGGTAAAGGATATTACCTCTTCTTTGACGCGCCTCTTCTTAAACTCCTATTAAGGCACTAGAGTTGGACTTTTGAGGAGAATAGAACCTCTATAATGTTTATAGGGATGTTTATAATGGAAATGGGAAGGGTTTTGCTGAGCATGAATGCACAATGTTGTGTAAAGAGGAGAGGGAGGAGGTTCCCTTTTATAAGGGAGGAGAGAGGCACCTTAGGAAAAACTTAAAATATTATTTCCTAATAAAGTAATATTCGGTTTATAATAGCTCCAAATTGATTTATTTTGAATCTAAAGTGGATATGGGTCTAAATACTCTTAAAAAATAGGTTTTAGACACGTTTAGGTCACTATTTTAACCTCATCATTTTGATTTAACTCTAAGTAAAATAATTTAACTTTTACCGTGTATTCTTGTTTTCTTACAGTATATGGTTAATAAAATTACTATAACAAGCCGAAATAACCCCAAGTGGTTCATTACTAACATATATAACCTTATATAAGTCCTTTTTCCAAACCTTAGATTTTAAGAAATAAAATAACAATTAATAACATAATATTTATTTTAAAAACTATTTTATGTCAATTTTGACACTATTTGGTAATTGATATTTTTGTATATCATACCAGCATGAATAGTTAGAAACAATTTAATTAAATCAATAATAACATGTCATATTAACCTATAAAATTAGTTTAATTCATAATAAAGTCTCAAATTACATTTATTTGGTTATTTATAACATTAATTATGTTAATATTTCATTAATATGGTAATTACTGCATCATCATTGTGTCATAAATAAATTAAATTATATAATGTCTAAAAATTATAAATAAAATACCTTTATGTAGGAAATATTTTTATATTTATAATTAATATTTATATTCGAATTTATCTTAGGTATTACCCTATATTAAAAATGTTTTAGTTATTAAACATTGATTTTAACTATTCTCACTTCTCTTTAAATAAAATAATAATAAATGTCCTAATCTAATCCAAGTGGACCTAAATGATAATATTTTATTCCTAAGGTTGTTTTTGGTCTATTTACACTTATCCAATAGAATTAAGACTTGTTTTAGGGTAATAATAATATCATCTTTACCCTTAATTACCCTATTTACTTTTAACCATGGTAAATAAAAATAAAAAGTTACTATTAACCAAAAATTACTTTTATCTTATTTAACCACATTTTACTCCTCGATATTAACTGTGTCTCTTGGATTTTTGAAATTCAAGTCACAGAAGGGGTAAAATTATGTTTTATGTACAATTGGAAATTCTGCTAGGAGGTGGGTAAAAGACGGTGAAAAGTTTAATAAAATTTTTATATATCTAAAATTTTTATAAAATGACTCCAATGAATTACATTGAACTTATATAGGTATTATGTATCAATTTTTACCGAAAATAAATATAAATAAAATAATTAATTATTTAAATAAAAATTTGGTTTTTAAATAGTAATCCAGTGTTTTCACTATTCATCAAAAATTGAACGTTTTCAGAAAAAACCGAAAATTCACCATAGGATAATTTCGATATTCCGAATCCAAAAATGAATTTAATTTTTAAATATAAAATTTATAAAATTTCAGAAAGTCGGTATTACGATTCATAACAGCTAGTTCATAATAATATTATAATAATATCTTGTTTAGTGAAACTTGGTATTGCGTACTACACACGCTATCGAAGAAAGTCTTGATTGTGTGTAATGCAAGCCAAGTTAGGGATGCATGTAGTGAAAGATCTGTTTGGTGTTGCGTATAACATAATCAAAACTTATTTCATTTATACATTAAACAAAATCTATACTTAATGTTGCGTAGAATAATTTCCAAAAAACGAACTTGAAATTGTGTGTAACACTAGCCAAGAATAGTGTTGAGTATACTGCAAGCTAATACGGTGTTGCGTTTAGTACAAGATAATTTTGGTGTAGCGTACAACACAAGACATCAATGAAATTAAAATAATATTTTTCATAAAATCTCGGGGTGTTACATTCTACCTCCCTCAAAATGAATTTCACCCTCGAAATTCGTCGGGGTTATAAATGGTTTACTACTTGAATGTTTCTTAAATGGAAACCCACATCGTAAAAAGGAATACCAAAAATTATCCTTAAAAACTAAATTATGAAACATAACGGTTACAAAAATTAACTAATCATTGGGTTTCAACATAGGAGAACAAAGGTGAAAATATGGATATGAAAGAGAAATCTAACCATCAAGTTCTGATAGAAAGTGTTAGAGAACATGGCTATGAAAAAGCCAACAATCACAAAGCCATAAATTTGTGATGATCTAAGGTACCATCTGATTCATCAGATATGAGTACACAAGGACAAAATTTTTAGTTTTCTTGATCCTTTCCCTAATGTTTAAGAATTTTTGAATTAATAGAAATACTTACTTGATTTTGGTACAATCTCACTGTTGTTTCTTCCTTGAACAATTTCCACATCATCTATTAAAGAAATGATGTTGAATTTTTCTTTTGCGAAGTTTTAGCAGATCATGCGATAGAATGATAGTTCATTCCATCAGTCTCAAACATATAGTTAGTAAAAGTTATATACATAAGTCCATCTATGGTGAGATTAATCGTATATGGTTTTTAAAATGGACTTATACTTCATATATCATACCACTTAATAGATTAAAAAAAAATTATATTAACCAGGGACTTCCTGTAGGATAGTGGTAGGCGATAAAGGCCTATCGCACTACGTTTGTGGGTTCGATTCCCATAGCCATGTCTGACGCGATGGGTTGTCACCCCTTCTACAGGTTGTCCCTTTTCTTAAACTACACTATTATAACATTACATCAATAATATCGAAAACAAAGTTCTATCCTTAAACAATAATATCTTATATCTAACTTAATTCATTCCAAAATTTTGGATTATCCAAAATACATCTGTCCAATCTCATATTATAAATAAAACAATTACTTGAAAGGTCACATAACAAGCACGTGAATACCATCATTTATCCACCATATATCATATGATATATCTTGTTGGTCACATTCCAAACATGTGAATACCTTAATCATGTATTCTCTTGAAAAATGAATACCCATTGGACCTTAGTGAAAAAATGAATGCTGTCAAAAGTTAACTCTTTCCACATATCAAAACCCCAAATTTTCTATATACACAAACCATGATATCACTTTGTCCTTATATCAGTCATGAGCTCATGAATACTATCAAAAATTTCATTTTCTCCTTATCCCTTCATTATGTGCATATAATCTACTTCCCAAAAATATTTCAATCACTTTTCATGGTTACCGGTACCATATAATTATTGAAAACCAATACATAGATATTCCAAAATTCCACGATACCATAAATGAGATTCCATGATACTATTTTGAAATTCCATTACATAAACACGTAATCATTCCACAACATCATTGTCATTCTCAACATCATAAATAGTGATCTCATGTGACTTACCTTTATCGTTTTCCATAAGAGGTTTCTCACATTGATCATCAATAACCCTTGGATTAGGGCATTGATTAGCATAATGGCCCATTTCATTTCACTTGAAGCATTGAAGTGTTGGTGGAGCGTTTTCTGTAGCCTTTTCTCTATTTACATCATTAGCTACCTTTTTCCCATTACTTCGACACTAAACTGCTCGATGACCTTCTTTTCCACACTTAAAACATTTTCTAGTACCTTTTAGACAATCTCCACCATGCTTCTATACACACTTTGAGCATGAAGAAACATTCAAATTCTTTTCACCATTTTTTAGAGATTTCTCCTTGAACTCAATCCTTCATTTTTTGTCAAGACCATGAGATGGATATGTAACACCAACTTCTAGTTCTACCTTGATAGCACAACGTGAAATTTCGTCATAGATACTGAAGTATCTTATAGCTAATGCCCTTCGAAGACTTGGTTTTAAGCCACTGAAGAATTGATCAACTTTACTTTCAGGTTGAATGATAAATCTAGATGCATGCCTTCAAAGCCTTGTAAAATTTTCTTCGTATATACCAACAGATTCATCATTATTTTTATTAATCTCAAGGAAATCCTTTTCCATCTTTGTTAGAAGAATACGATGGAAGTAGTTATTGAAAAATAAATTCTTGAACTCATCCCATTCCATGGATTCAATTTCACCTTGGGGCCTTGTATTCTTAATTAGAGTCCACCACTAGTCTAATTCACATTCTAAACGCTAAATATCCAGAATGACTTTTTCATGTTCCGAATAGTGAAGTATCAAAAATATCTTTCAATGGTACTAATCCATTGTTCAGCAACAATTGGATCAGAAGAACCACTGAAAGAAGGTGGACGTTGCCTCATAAAGGACTCAATAGAATATTTTTCCCTTCATTGCTCATTTGGTAGTCCAGAATGATTCATAGCTTTTGAAAGTATAGAAATAATATTCTTCACTCCACCTCCCATAACATTGGTTTTTTCAGGAGGACAATCATTTCATTTTCCATTACATTTATCAACACGGTTCCTTCGGGGTCCAACTATTGTCTAAAACCCAAAAGGAATAGTGTAAGAGGCAAAAATCATGCTAGGAAAACAACATAATAAAGGGTGATTACCTTCAATATCTAACATCTTAGGTTTAATTCTATGATCATTACCGTAATTCTAGGACTATAACCTATAGTTATACTTAACCTTAGGGACATCCCTAGACATACCTTAGAAATATCTCTAGGTATCACACTAATGTTTTTGCATTATAGTTTCCAAAGGTTGACTAAACCATTCATCTGATACCAACTGTAGAGACCCCAAACATAACGTACATGGACATTACATTACTTTTTCAGAATAATTAATACATAAAAAAACCAACGCTCAAGGACCGTAATAGTTTAGTGTCTTTGGAAACTCAGAACATAATCATCTAATCTTGGTGAAAGATCTTCAACATCTCCCATAAAGATCTTCCGCTTTTGTTTTCTTACCTAAAACCTTTCTCTATATCCTAGGGAAAAGAAAACATATAAAGGGTGAGCTCAAATGATCAGTAAGGGTAAGCATAGATAAAATAAAACAAACCATATTCATTTGAACTTAAAAACATGAACATAATGTTTAAACGTCAAGATCTTGAGCAATGACATAAAACATGGTAGTACATAAGGCATAGATCATAATAGAACATGAATCATGATAAAATATCATGGGAATAAAACTTATAATTATGGAAAAACATTAAGTACATGATATGATTTCCATAGTATCCAAGGCATTGCTGCCAAGACCATCTTAGAGGAAAAAGTCCCTTACTGAACCGGGATTACTTGCCGTTCCAGCCCTGTATTACTGAACTGGATTTACTTGCTGTTCCAGCCATGTCTACCTCATGAGATATAAATCTTTACCCAATGAATTTTATGGAGATATAGGTCCCACACATCTCATAATGAAATCACTCTTATGCATGCCACAACATAAACATAAATCATTCATTATAACCCAAATAATAAACTGGGTTTCATAAACATCATCCCATAATAACATAATCCATATAAAACAAATGGATATCATTTCATCATAAGAGAATTGAAACCATGTAAATCATAGAGACATTATACTTGAAACATACACATATGAAATAATGTCTTCTTTGATGGAAAATGGTTTTGATAATGCACTTGTAATAAATTCTTGAGGAAAATATCCTTTCTTCTTGAAAATCAGTTTCTTTTCACAAAATTACATGCAATTTTAAAAGAAAAGGATTTTGTTGAAAATAATAATGAAATCTTGTAGTGTAAGCTTCTTTAAAATAAGGCGTTATGAAACCGTAAAAATCCGTTCATGCCATATATGTTAAAAAAACTTTCTTCTCATACTTTTTTCAAAAAAGTCAAAAAGTACCTTATATGGTAAACAAAAGAAAGATTCCTTCCATAACACAAAGTAAAAGTCAAAGAGGGGTAACCATGACATTAAACATATATATAAGAAAATTAAACATTTTATGGAAACATTTTGAGAATGTATGGACATGGATGATAACCATAACCCCAGTAAATACTTACGTATAAACAATCTCGGATAAAAACGAGATCGGAAAAGTTGTCCTTTACCTTAGGTCCGATATGATTTGTACGTATCCGAACCTCCTGTATAATGATTTAAATAATGTCATTGACTTATTACTGAATCATATTCATTGTTATGATATCATATATCGTTCACTTATGACTTTATATTACCCGTTATTTGGTAAATTCCATGTTAAAGCAATGTTTTGGGTAAAATCGTTTTATTTATCGTAAGTGTTTGGACTTATTGTTCTTATTATTTCTTATATCATGATTTAATTACTTAAAGAATGTAAATCACGATTTATATATCATATATATTAAGTATATATATATATAATAGATAGAGAAATGAAATGAAATACACAGTTCATGGAGACGGTAGGTCGTACGTACGCATAAACGCTGTTTTCTTTTCCTTATTGACTTGAATGGAAGTAAGTAGATGACATATATATATATATACATAAATCCAGTAGCATTATCATGTCATATATTTCATTATTATTCATTATATATACTTTATAATCATTCTTGAATGATTAACATGGAGAATGAATCTCATCGCATCGTGGAGACGATAATCCATACATACGCACGAGCGATGATATCATTCCCATAATTGTTGAATTGAATTTAAGTGGATGATATAATATCTCATAATAATTATGAAATTATAATAACCATATATAGTTATTTTTTACACCATTATACCCATCCAAGTAAGGTGGTGGTGGAAAACAGATTACACCACGGCGTGGAGACGGTATTCCATACATACGCACGCGCAGTGATTTCATTTTTCGTAGGATGCATAGAAGCTGAAATGGGGTTGTTTCACATTTAAAATAACATATCAGTATATGAGTGATACTGATGTTTTTAATTTATTATGAAACAAATAAAGAATAAGAATTATAAGAATAAATAAATTGGAAAGAATCGGTAAAGGATATTACTTCTTCTTTGACGCGCCTCTTCTTAACCTCCAATTAAGGCACTGGATTTGGTCTTTTGAGGAGACTAAAACCTATATACTTTTTCTAGGGAAGTTTATAAGGTAAATGGGTTGTGTTTGGCTGAGATTTAATGCTCATATTTGTGTAAAGAGGAGAGGGAGGAGGTTCCCTTTTATAAGGGAGGAGAGGAGAACCTTAGGAAAACTGAAAATATTACTTTATAATAAAGTAATATTCGGTTTATAATAGATAAAAATTGATTTAATTCGAAGATAAAGTGGGTATGGGTCGAAATAATCTCAACTAATAGGTTTTAGACAAGTTTAGGTCCCTATTTTAACCTTATCATTTATATTTAACTCTAAGTTAAATAATTTAACTTTTACCGTGTCTTCTTGTTTTCTAACACTATATGGTTAATAAACAGACTATAACAAGCCAAAATAACCCCATGTGGTTCATTCTTAATATATATATCCTTATCTATGTAATTTGGAAGAACCTTATATTTTTAGGAATAAAATTAAAATTAATAATATAATATTGATTTTAAAAACTATTTTATGTCAATTTTGACACTATTTGGTAATTGATATTTGTGAAAATCATACCAGTATGATTAGTTAGATAAAATTTAATTAAATCAATACTTACATGTAATATTAACCTATAAAATTAGTAAAATTCCTAAAAAGTCTCAAATTACATTTATTTGGGTATTTATGACATCAATTGTGTTAATATTTCATTAGTAAAGTAATTACTACATCATCATTGTGTCATAAATAAAATAAATTATTTAATGTCTAAAAATTATAAACAAAATACCATTATGTAGGAAATATTTTTAATCTTTCTAAGGTATATTTATAGTCTAATTTATCTTATGTATAACCCTATATTAAAAATGTTTTAGTTTTTAAACTTTGATTTTATCTATTTTAACTTCTCTTTAAATAAAATAATAATAAATGTCCTAATCTAATCCAAGTAGACCTAAATGATAATATTTTATTTCTAAGGTTTTTTTGGTCGAATTACACTTATCCAATAGAATTAGAACATGAGTTAAGGTAATAATAATATCATTTTTACCCTTAATTACCCTATTAACTTTTAACCATGGTAAATAAAAGTAAAAAGATACTATTCACAAAAAAATTATTTTTATCTTATTTAACCACATTTTACTCCTTTATATTAACAGTGTCATTGTATTTTCGAAATTCATCTCACAGAAGTGGTAAAATTAATTTTTATGTACAATTGCAAATGCTCCTAGGAGGTGGGTAAAAGACGGTGAAAAGTTCAATAAAATTTTTATATATCTAAAATTATTATAAAATGACTCCAATGAATTAAATTTAACTTATATAGGTATTATGTATGAATTTTTATGTAAAATAAATTTAAATAAAATAATTAATTATTTAGATAAAAAGTCAGTTTTTAAATAGTAACCTAGTGTTTTCACTATTCATCAAAAATTGAATGTTTCCAGAAAAATACCGAAAATTCTCCCTAGGCTAATTTCGATATTCCGAATCCAAAAATGAAGTCCATTTTGAATGATAAAATTTATAAAATTTCGAAAAGTGACTATTACTATTCATAACAGCTAGTTCATAATAATATTATAATATTATCTCGTTTAGTGAAACTCGGTATTGCGTACTACACATGCTATCGAAGAAAGTCTTGATTGCATGTAATGAAAGCCGAGTTAGGGCTGCTTGTAGTGGAAGATCTGTTTGGTTTTGCGTATAACATAATCAAAACTTATTTCATTTATACATTAAACAAAATCTATACTTATTGTTGCGTAGAATAATTTCCACAAAACGAACGTGAAATTGTGTGTAACGCGAGCCAAGAATAGTGTTGTGTATACTAAAAGCTAATACGGTGTTGCTTTTAGTACAAGATAATTCTGGTGTAGCATTCAACATAAGAAATCAATGAAATTAAAAGAATATTTTTCATAAAATCTCGGGGTGTTACATAAACGCGATAACTTCATTAGAGGAAGTGTGGACTACCGCCCCCTAAAATTGATATGACTTGTTAATGCCATATGTGGGAGATATAAAGGATATAGTTAATGATATTATATATGATATTATGCTGGAATTATAATATACATATGCATCATTATGTTTTAATTCCATTAAAATAAGAAATATAAATGAAAGTAGTGTTCATGCGTACATACGGCTTACCATCTCCATGAACGGTGCATTTCATTTCTTATCTCTAAATGTTATGTACTATTATAAATACATGTATATAATGGATATATATGATATATATGATATCTAAATCATGAATATCATTTTGGATATAACGAAAGTTTTACCACGTGAACAACTTTTAATTATAAGAAGCCCATTTTTGACTCATGTACCAAATATAGACAAAAAAACCATTATTAACATAAATGATTACATAATGTATATATCATGGTAATAAGGGATATAAAAGGAATAATAAACATACATAAGGTTCTTAAGAAAGTAGAAATTATCTTTATTTTATTATTCAAGATATTAAGAATGAATGGGTCAAGTTGTACATGAGGTAAGGGACTTCATCTCAATCTCCTTTCATTGAGGCATATTTTGTTATAATACACGATTTTCTTTTATACTCTATATAAACACATTTTAATTTTCATTTCATTCAAAAGGAATCTTTTTCTATGAATCATTCTAATAAATTAAAAAGAAGAATGTTTCTTTTTAACGTATGTGGGGACAACGACCTTTTCACCGCCGCGAGTATTATTTGATATATAGCTTCCTTAACAAGTCGTAAAGTTTTTAAGAGGAAAATAAATACCATATACTATTTTACATATTTTATTATTGAAAATGGTTTTGATAATGTATTTTTTTGGTCAATATATTTAAATGATATATTTTGATTGAAATGTGGAAATGTTATCTTTTCTTTATGTTTGTTTTGTGTGTTACAAATATGTTTTGTTTATTGGGCATTGTTTACGTATACAGGTGGTTCCGTGATGCACCTAGGGAGTGTGAGCCCAAGATAGCTTCCAATGCATTGGGTAATGTGACAAAGGTAAATGTAAATGTTTCTCCTACGATATTTAGGGAATATACTGTGATGGTTATTCCAAATGTAACTCTTTAAGTAGCTATGATAGCTATAATGTAAGTATGATATGGATGCCACAAGTTTCCATTAAGATTTATGTTTTCTATGTGTTATTCGTAAATCTTATGATTTCATGAGGTATGTTGAAGAGCTTATGTTATGTATTTAATGATGGACTAATGTTTTCTTTCTTTATTTTATAACCCTTTCTGATCTTTTTATGCTCATATCATGTTTTGAAATGTTTTTCAAAGGAACTAAAGACGAATAGGGTCAAGGATGGGATCAAGGAAAAGTCATGTTTTCCAAAACATGGGACTATACGTGAGTCTTTTTTCCAAGAGTTTTTATTTTATGAGAAAAATTGAAACTGAGTAGAATTGTCTACCTTGTAATTTTTGAGATGTAATGTAATAGTTATGGCCTAATTCTCTAAAAATATAAATCTGAAAAGATCCTCAATATGAATTATTCATTTAATTCAAGATTATGTAATGTTTATGGTCGGGTCCTTATATGAACTGATGCAATGTTGCAGCCTCACATGGGGTAGTGACCCATATGGACTCCAAGTGCCCAGTTCAAAACTCGTCGAGTGTTATGCCTTACATGGGGCATCGCCCACCACCGTGTTTCCTAGTTAGGCATAGACACTATTCCCTCATTCTGGTGGCTCGTCCATGATTTTGTTTCATTTTGATTTTGGTTAATGTGGGTGTATTTTAAAAAAAGAAATGATTTTGAAACAATAATGAGAATTCACTCTTGTAAATGGGTTTAAACTACTAAGGTGGTTTTCAAAATTGTATGTGTTTTGGGTTTGAGAATGGGGATTGAATGTGACCCTTGTAATTTTTTTGGATGTTGACATTTGTTTGGGTGTGTGTGGAACATGCATGTGGGCATGTGAGGATGGAAATGGACAGACACACATGTGATGTTTCATAGGATTCCATGGGTGGGGTTTTGGAATTCAATGTTTGGTGTGCCTTTTCTAAAGTGGATTTGAATGAGAAAATGATTTTGAAAAAAAAATCTTGAAAAATGGGTTTTTTCTAGTTGGGAATTCACCTTGGTAAAAGGTAGTTTTTAATTTAAAATAGAAATTGATGATTTTGAAAAGGTATGTTTGGTGGTGTTTATGTTTGGTTGGCCTCTGAGCTAGTTGTTCATGGCTTGAGGTGTTTTGTTTATTCATGCCTTAGTTTGATGTTGGATATGGTTTGTGTTTCATTTGTTTCTCAAGAAATGCCACCCAGAAATGTCCCCAATATAGCTAACAAGTCATTTTTGGTTCCTGTTTCTTCTCCGGTGTTGCCTATTTTTCATTGCGATTGAGGTGTGCTTGAGGCTGTTGAGTGGCTTGGGGAAGTCGAGCATGTTTTTAAGTGAATTGGAATTCTCAAAGCTATTATAATCTGTGATGTTTAGAATATGTTTGAGGGTCCAGCATTGGACCACTGGGAGTTGGTTTCCCTGTCATCGATTGAGGTTGAGATGATGTGGGATGTTTTTAAGGCCACTTTCATCCAACGATTCATACTGGTGGAGGTTAAGATGAAGAATGTGGCAGAGTTGGGAGGTTCTGAGAAATGTCGGCAGTCAGAAATGTCTTATGTTTACCATTTCAAAGAGTTGGTTCCATTCTCCTTGGAAGTAGAATCGAAGGATCAGATTAATGCCCCTCATTTTGTCTGGGGTCTCCATCATGAAATTGCATTAAAAGTTCCCTCATCCGGTGAAACTTTTTTCAAGAAGTTGGTGGATGAGGTATTCATGGATGAGAATATTTTTAGGGACATTCCAGTGGTATTTGGATCTCGTGAAGGTTCCCCTTCTGGTGAGTGGGGTATGCTGGAGGAGCATGTTTCTAGAATGTTCCCTTCAGCGGTTCCAACTTCTGGTTTATCAGACCCTTCTCTTGTATGTTTCCAATGCGGCCGGTTTGGACAGTCAAAGTTTTCTTGTTTTATTAATCTAAATACTTTCCATCATTGTGTCTATTTAGTTTATCTGGAGAAGTTTTGTAGGAAGTGTTGTTTGAAAAAGAAGTCTTGATCGGAGGATGTGCTGCCTGACTGTGAGGAAGAAGATGCTTCAGCTATCAGAGCCCCATCCAAAGGTCTCAGGGTGATGCTCGTGCATAATCAACAGTTTCATGGGGCACTAGATGCTAAAACCTAGTCTTCTATTTCCTAATTTTCATTCCTCTAGTTGTGTTCTATTCATATTTTGATACAATGGTGTGATGGACATGCTCTACTGCAATGTAAGAGGCTTCGTCTATTCTATATATAGTCCCTCTAAATCATTTGTTTCCCTCAATATGTTATTGGTATGTGTATTAATGGGTTCATTTAGGTTTTAGTTTCAGTTTTGGATCCCTCAGTGATTGTTTGGGAAATTTCTGGGTTCTATAAAGAGGTTGACTAGAAGCTTAAGTTTTTTGGTTTATTTTATTTTGACTTGTTCTCATTATTTTTCTCAGTGTTGGAGAAAATTGGCCACTGTAGATATTTTTTTTTTGAGTTTTGGTGGTGTATTGTTCACCCTTGAGTGGAGGGTTGTCAGTCCTTGTTGTAAGTTTCCTTGCCTCGTCACTCGATATAGTAGGTTTCTCCTTGGAAAGTTCTCTATTTGGGTTCTTATGGAGAAAGTTTTCTGTAGGTACTAGATATTGGGTAGATTTTAGTTGGGAGTTCCAATGTCATTTCCCCCTGGGGGTGTTTGAGCTATGAGTTCTCACATAAGGGGAATTATTATGGTGGGGAGAACCCTCTTCTGCTCTACCCTCATTTGGTGATGTGTTTTATCTTTGATCGGTCAGGTGTGACCAATGGATAGTGTGGTTAATCTAAGATGCTTAATTTTTTCCTGTTTTTTCGCAACATTGGCTTCGGATTTAGTTACCCAGCAGCTTGGTGACTTTCTCGAGGGGAAAAGTGTCTGTAGTGTAGAGAATAATCAGACCCCAACCTCAGAAATACTTTTATTTGATGATTTTATTTTTTTTGAATATTTTGGTAGTGGTTCAGGTTGGAGTCCTTGTAGAAAAATTTATTTTTGGAGATTTTGGGGAGTTTTTGCAGTGAAGCACAGTTTTTGCATGGTTAGTTGTAACCAGGAAGACATCATGCTGCTATTACTGGATGGAAAAAACCAACTTCATAGGCTACGCATAACTGTGTAGTAGGTTGAAAGAAACGATACGGTAGCTCACCCTTAGAAAGAGAGGCCCACACAGTTACCCTACAGTTTGGAAAACCGTGCAGCAAAACCGAGTAGGTTCTCTAGTTTATTAAAAAAATTCCTTTTTTATCACTTTTCCCTTTTTAACCTAGTTTGGAATCCATCCCCTCCCTCTCATTTCAGAACAACAAAGGGGCCCCAAACCCCTGCTCCTTGTATCTCCCTTCCTCCATGGTACTTTCCCTTCAGATCTAAGGTAAGATATAGGGGTTTGAGTAAATTTTTCTTCCCCTTTCTCCTTTACCCTTCCTTTTCATGGTTTTATTTGGTGGATTTCATCTTTTCTGAACCCTAGAGTTAGGGTTGGCTAACCTATGGGTTTTTTCTTGTGGCTAGGGTGTGAATAGTTTTAGTAAGGCTTGAATCTTCCTCTTCTTGGTGTTTTTTCCCATCCGCACATGTTTTCGGTAGGTGTTTCCATGTTTTCCTTTCATATAGATTTTCCTCTGATGTTGGGTATTCAAAATAAGTCTACTAAGAAGATTATCACCTCTATGGAACCCTTGTTATGAATATTATCGTATTTTGGAGTTTCTTCAATTTGTTAAAAATAGGTTTTAAATGAGTTTTGTATAAATTTCCTAGGTTTATGGTACCTAAGATGATTGTTTGATTTTCTGTTGTTCTTTTAAAAGGTAAAGGAGGAATTTTATTATTTTTTAACTCTTGTGATGTTGTAATGATATTTTTGGATTGTGAACTTGGATTGTTATGTGTGAATTAATAATGTTGTAGGTTGATAAATGTGTTAAAATGATTTGGAAAGGATTATTTGGCTTTGAGGGGGATGATTTGTGTTCTTTTAATAATGTGGAAAATTGGTTTTGGTTTTCTTAATAAATTTGTGTTTTGTGGAAATGTTTTGGAGATGTATCTTTTATTGTTTATCATGCAACATGGATGTGTCATCAAATGATGATGGCACCTTTAAATAGTGTTTCCTAAACATCTTGGATTCATAAAATGATTCTTTGAATTAGAAGGGATGGGGTTTCCCTTGTTTTTTTAAATGAATGGTTTAAAGTGAAGTCCTTAAGAATATGCCTATTTGGATTTTGGTGTGTGTGTTTTGGTGACGTGTGGACCAAGGGTCCATTTGGCATGTTTTACTAGTTGAATGTTTTTCTATGTGGGAATTTAGAATTGTTCTTGGTGAATGGTTTTTGGGGTGCGTTTAACTAAAGTTCCATTTAGCTATTCTAATTTTAATTTGATGTCTGGGGTTGCTTTTGGCAAGGGTTATGGTTTGGACAAGGTGTGTTCTTGATTGGAAACATAAAATTATTTTTGAAATGGATGGAACATTTATGCAATATAGCTACCCGGTTGGCACCATTATGTGATATAAAATGTATTTATATTTATATCGGGCACCATTATAAGAGGGATATCCATTAGGGGTTATCGTATATTCGTGTATGTGTCTTTGTAAGGCAAGTGCAGTGGTGGAAGTCGAGTGAGTCATGTGTGCATTGGCCTCCTACTTACACAGTATTGATATTACCACCATGTGTTCCTGGGTTTCTTTTAGATGATAGAATGATGATAGATTACCAACTACAATTAGATGAGTTGGTACCCATTTGTGGATATAGATGCCAGATGGGGAGTGATACTAGTTTTTTAGAAATATCTATCTATTGGTTATACACTATGGGGCTTCTCCATTTTTTGGAAGGTTTTTCTCCACCGAGTGTGTCTTGGGGTTGTCTATGGATATTTAGGATCACCCAATGTTCTTATTTTTATTTATTTTTTACTTTATACTTCACTAGTTCTATACCTGGATTTTTTGCCTTTTTACTTTTGTTACTTCCCAAGTTTTCCTTGATTTGGAATTTGATTATAAAAATATATTTAGGTTTTTGAAATTAAATGTCTTGAGTGTTGTTTTATAAAACATGGAAATCACTATCTTTGAAATTGTATTTAAAACTAGTTACATTGGTATGATTTGGGAATAGAAACACAAGGATTATATAGTTTATTTTGACATCCCTATTGAGAATTTGGTGCTCACACCTATCCTTTATCATTACAGGTACCCGTCCATCTTTGTTCAGGTCTTTCTAGTTTAGGTGCTCATTATGGAGCAGAGTCGGTCTTGTAGTTGTAGGTGACATATGGGTCACACAGAGATCGTGGCATTGGGGTCTTATTTTCACTTTGTATTCTTTTCAATTTAACCTTGTATCTAGATATGTAGTTTATTTATTTGTGATTCAATTGTTCATCTTTTCTGCATTTTTAGTTCTTATATTTCTATCTCTGGTCCTCTTCACTTTTCCTTTGGGATGAAATTGTTTCCAAAGTGTATGTTTTGATGTCTGGCACTAGTTTTCATCCCATGGGGATTGGGAACGCCCCTCGGGACATGCCGCGGACGGGCTTGGGTTACCGGTTCAGGTTCGACTTGGGTTGGTTTGTGACACCAAGAATAGTTTTTCTTATACCACAGGATAATATATATGTGTTTTTTGTAGTGCAAGAATGAATTTTTGTTGCGTAAAAATAAAGAATATCTTGGTGATTTCATTTAACAGAAGATAAATTCAGTGATGCGTAAAATGATAAATATCAAAAAGATTAAAATAATTTTAAAAAAATATTTCGCAAAATCTAGTGGTGTTATATAAGATAAAATTTAAAAAATAATAAAGAGGAATATTCAGTGATGGAATATATAATTTATAAATATGTTCAGTGGAAGAAAAATAAACAGATTCGATTTTATATTGAGTATACGTTCCTATCCCAACAAAATATTCCCTTTTAACCAAATCTTATAGTATTTTATAATTCCCAAATATATAAAAAAATTATTACAAGTAGTGATTTTTTTTTATTGAGAAGGAAACAGTCTAATCTATGATATTTATTCAATATAGAATCGATAGTGAACATGTTTTTATCCTATTACTTCAGCAATCAATGATCTGTATTGTGAAAGTTTATATTCCAAGGATTTCAATGATCAAAGATAAACAATAATAGAAGTTAATACATTTGATGGGTACCTTTTACCCCTTTGATATCAATTAATTGTTAAATGATAGGGTTAAAAGGTGGTAAATATCAAAAATAAGAATGCTCTAAATAAATATCACATTTTCTATGTATTGGTATATATATATATTCTAATCATACAATGTTTGTTCTAAAATCATTTATTTTATATTCTGTAAATTAGTTCTCAGGATGTATTCATCTAGATTTGAAATATAGTACTTTATTATTATAACCATTAGAGATTTTAGCATTTCTTTTCAACAATATGCTAATTATTTTACGCTTGTTGAATTTTTGGTTTCATTTTTGTATGTCTATTAAATTAACCATTAAAACTGATGTTCATTCTTCTGTAGCCATATATTTTTATTTTATAATTGGGGTTAATGTGGATTCATAATTAAAATCCTTATTTTCCCATTTATTTTATGTTTTTAGTTATATTATTATATTTAATTCTAGAAACATTATGTGGAATTAAAAGAGAGATGTTGTACGGGATGAAATATAGTAATATTACTATTCCAAAAAATCAGATCTAGATAGAATGGTCATGGTCATTAGAGTATCTATTATCTTCCATTTGTTAGGGCCTTATTGAGGTTAACTATAGGAATGATATCTTAATTAGATATTTTTATTCTCTTAGATTCTCCAATATTGTTCCACTTTTCTTCAGTTATAATTATGTCACTTTAAATTTAATTATATTGGAATGGTTATTCCAGAGTCATCACTTGACTTATATATCATCATTCATTAGACCATAAATTTTTATATATCTCATAATTATGTGATATTCAAATATTAATGTTGATTCACTATGACTACTATTTTTGATACTATTTGTTCTGGTTAGAAAATAATATGTCTTATTTGATCAATTAGTAGATTTTCAGTGTTGATACCAAAAAAATAATTAAATTCACTTTTTCTTACTTAAATCATTCTGTATTTTAGTTATTCTATTCTATTAGGGTAGTTGGGTTTTATATTCCTATATACATGAAATTTTAGTATTTATCTAATTCTTCTTTTTGGTATTATTTTAATTTTTTACATCACCCACATATAATTCCTTTAATTTTTATTATCTAAAATAGGACAATAATATTTTTTATATAAGATAAGCATTACTAATAATCAATAAAACTGGTCAATATGGATTATGAGGAATGTGGTGCCCAGATGATGACCCAATAATCACCTAATTTTATATGATCAAACCACATGTTAAATTAGGTGATAATAAGTAAACTAATTTGTGTCTTATGATCATTATAATAGGTCCTTCTAGAGAATGGATAATTGTAATATTTATTGAATGGGACAAAAATATCACCTATTTTGAAGATCAAAAGATACAATAAATTAATGTGTGAATCATCATGTTTTATTTGAATATTTATATACCAATTAAAACCAATGATATTGACATATTTTATTCACTAATTATTGATGTATAATGGTTTCAATTAAATTATATCCCTTAAATAGTATCAATAATGTACTAGAAAGGAAAAATATACCCCATAAATTAAAATTTTACTTTCCTGTGAATTTTTTTGATCTCACAATCACCTTTATAGAAGTAAAATTGTACATATAAAGAAAAAAATAAGGATTTATCCCCCTATAAAATTCAAATGCTATTGATAAGTTGATAATAGTTAAATCACTTTGTTTGTTAAGTAACCTAATCATTGAGAATGGGGTTTTTATTTTAATTACATTTATAGGGACTTACTTAAATTGAAGTTAAAAAAATTAAATTTGATAACATATATAGCTATATCTAAATAGATAAACGAATATATATTATTTTCAGCGAAATAAAATGTATATCAACTAAACAAGTATAACATTAAAAAAATTATTATATTTAATAGTATCAAGACATAAAAATTAAAATTTATTTTTCAAAATTATGAATTTTAGTACTGGTGTTATTATTGTTTTTGTTGATTTGACATTGATATGTGAAGCTCCATAAAGTTTATATTATATTTAGTTATTTAATTTTAACACTTTGTTCTACTATTTTGTGATGATATATCATTTTTTGGTAATGTTTAAATTTTACGTGACCCCAAATCTATTAGGCCTAATTTTATTAGATATAGAGAATATAAAAAAGTAAAAAAAAATTCATTTAGTAATATGTATTTCTATTAAATTTTAATAAAATTGTAATAATATATGTTTTTATCAAGCTATAAAATAATTTATTTTTCAACAATTTTAATTTTAATGCTCATCGTCGTCCTATTGTGAGTGACCGATGTGATCAAAAGAGTTACGGGGGTCTCTGATGCTTGTTTGGAGCCCAGATACCATCTTTTTTGAAAAAAATATATAGGATTCATGGTTAGGAGAAACTATGTGTTATATGCCACATGGTTACCCCTAACCGTGAGAGTCTTGATAGTGGTGTGTAGAAGGTTGCACGATTTGAGAAAACTATTCCACCTCAGGTGGACACCGAGGAAAGTATCTCACATGAATTTAGTAGAGGGGTTTTACATTATTTTCTCATGGTTAGGCAAAACATGAGTGTGAAATCCTATGGGGTCACTCTTGACATAGTTGATGGAGCATGGTTGGTGCACAGTTTGGAAAACCATGCAACCAAACCATGTGACCCATATTTTTGGGGTGAAATGACCAAATTTTTATTAAAATTTCTTATATCCTAACTCTAATTTTACCTTCCTCCATTAAACTGAATACGAACCTTTTAAGATCCTTTTAAATCCAAATCCTAGGATTTAGGGTGGCTTCTCCATCTACACTAAGAATCGAGAGTGTTCATCTTATTGGATTCGTGTCGAAGTGTTCAACAATCTTATTGATCCTTTCGTCATTCTTCTAGGTATCACTTGTGCTATTTTGAAACAAGATAATATTCCATGTTTTTAGGTTCTTAATCTATTCTTAATATTTAGATTGATCTTCACTGAATCATTGGTCGATATTGGATGAGTACCAAACTTAGTTCTTTTTTAAATTGGTTTATAAATTTCCCTTGGGGTTTAGTGCTTCATAATCATAGAAGTGATTGTGTGTGTTCTGGACTTTCCGGTGGCACTACTTTATATAATTAAATGGTCTAAATAAATTAATTGCTACCAGTTAGGGATTCCCACTATTTGCAATAATATTTTTTAGAGGATGTTTCCCCAACCTAGGCCACAAATGGGGTGTGACTATGCATTTTTCTTATTTTTATATCCCCCATGCAGTGTGTGTGAGATTTCTTAGTTAGAGGAAGTCTTTTTAAAATATTTGGAATTGAATTTCTTTATACGAGAGATTAGATTTTTACTTATTATATAATGAAATGTTGTTTCTTGATTACATAGTATATATGTAATTGTTATATGAGTGGGATGAACTCAATAAATATGAATGTTGATGAATTGATAAATGAATGACATGAAGAATTAAAATAGTAGTGGATGCCTTGGATTATACCATGGATCATGATTCCATTAGATTCCATGGACGTTTCTCCTAATGATATTGATCATGATAGTTGAATCCTTTGGCTTGTTTCTTCATTGGGTCTTGATTCTATAGGATTACTTTGGCCTTGCAACACCTTGGATCCGGTTATATGGAATTCCTTTGAACAAGGTCTATAAACATGAACCTTGGACTCCAACTAGGGCATTACCATGTTCCCATCGAGATGATTCTAGGACTTGATGAGGATTCATTTTTATCCTTCATACCTTGGATCTGGCCCTTAATGGTCTAAAAAATGATTATAAGACATGGACATGAAGGATGAAACATGAATTATACTCCATGTTTATGAGAGTTGTGACACATTTGATTATAATGATAGGCCTTAGTGGAGGCTTTGTCATGTTTTATAGATATCCCCAGTATGGGTATGAGTTATAGTGGTTAGACTGAACTGTAACACTTTTTTATTTCTATTTTATCAATGCACTTGTTTATGTTGTCTAGAATATTATTTTTAGGGAGATATGTATTGATAGACATTGTCATACTTTACCTTCAGTACATTTTTTCCTGTGATATATTGTACACTACATTGGTTTATATAGCACAGACTGGAATCTTATAGAAACCATTGTTGTTGTCCTATTTAGGGTTATTTCAAACCATATTTAGGTCTCCATTTGGTACTCGTACATGATTCAAGGATTCCGATAGGGATAGGGGAAAGTACCCACAAATTGAAGCTTGTATTTTTACTAATTAGGTGTAGGAGAGCACATGAATGAGTTGATTCTCATGATTCTTACTGGACCTTTTTATTTTTTTTATTTTTTACTTGTGATGCATGTATTGTACTGATGGAATATATACTTATTTTTCTACTTTTTAGAGACATGAAACATCATTTTTTATATGACATTACATTTGGAATTGTTAATTTACTCCATCTACTAGTTGTATATCTATTGTCTGCCATCTTTATTGCTTCCTCTATTCACTAATGTGATTATACTCTTATTATACACTTTGATTGTGATGGTATAGACTTTCCACTATGACATCATTGAACATATCTTCTAGTGGGTATAATCTTCTATATGTGGAGAAGCGCATGAGGCCATATAACCCACTGGTTTGGGGCCCTTTTGAGTGGAACACATGTCGGGACATTACAATGTTGTATTAGAGGATTTTTCTTTTCTTTCCACGCTATTCTGTGACAATATAAAGATGATTAGATATATTTGAATTTACTATTGGGTAGTTTTGGGAGTATTTAACCCACATATCGAGAAAATAAAAATGAAAAGGAATAAAAATTCTAGTATTTTATTTTTCTTATTATGTTTGTTTTGTTTCTACTGTTGGGTGATGTATATGATATATTGTGTTATTATTGATATTATTATGGATTTGATCCTTATACCTATTGAGATTAGATCAAGGAATGATTGGTCTCATGCATCATTGTTCGCACCTGCAATAATTCACATGCCATGCAGTATTCCATGCCATATTGGTTGTATTACATGACTGTATGAATTTATGATATTTTACTTGTGTAATATATTTTTTTATCTTTCTACTGTTATTTATGGGAGTTGGAAACATTATTGATTCCTAGAGTTCCAACATTATCCAAATTTTTTTTCTTACACAGGAAAATGCAGACAGCCAGGCAGTCAATTGTCACATGTCATGCCATGTACCATCGGTATCACAGGCTAGAACATGTTATAGTTAGAACAAAATAGACACATCCTTTCAGTTTACAAAGAGTATCTTCCCTTATAAATTTGAAATTGAAATAAAATTTTTTATACAATTTAAAGAGTATTAATAAATGAATGAAAATGAACATTTCATTAAATTTAACTTGTTAAATAGAGAAATTAAAGTTGAATTGTCATTTGAGTGGGAATTAGGTATTGTCTCTAGTGAGGTTACACCTGCTACTCTTTTACTCAGTCCTAGGTTTAGTAATAGGAAGAGGGGTTTCATGTGTTTATAGGGAGGCTTTGACATGTCTTGTAATTTTATATATGTGATCCTTTTTATTGATATTTTTTGAGGAATTCACTCTACATTTATAGAGATATTCCACCGTGACATCAGCCAATTGAGTGCCAGGAGGGCAGTGGTGACCATGTTTCAGAGGTGTTGGGCCATGGGTTACCAATAAAACCTATAATAGTTCCAAATGATGCACCAATTGATTTACTAGATTAAGGTGATGAGGCACGGTTCTTTGGGGGATTCTTATTCTATATTCATTCTTTTTAGGGAGTTGCACAACCTTCCTTGAGTATAGAAATGTTGAAGCATGTGTTCCAGATTCATCGTCCTCCCTCATTTTTGGGGGAGGGATGTCCACAATCAAACAAGATCTGTATTTAGAATACTCTTTCAATATTCAATAATCTGAAGAAACATCTTGATAAGATAGTGAATCTCACGGCTTATATTCTTTGAGAAGCATCTAAGAACTGATAGGGTGTTTTGAACTAGGTCTATGAACTATGAGATATGGCTTGGAGGGATTTTTAATCATTGATTTATGAATTTTTTTACTGGGACTCTATGAGTAGAGTGGGCGAGTGAGTTTATGAATCTGGAGCAGGGTGTGATTACTGTTATGGAATATTTAGATGATTTACAGAGTTGTAGTATTTTTCACTAATATACCTTGAAAATGTGCTATCGAGGTAGATATGGTTCAAGGAATGTATTTGAACTGTATTTTGATTATAGGTCATGTATTTAGGTTAAATACTAATACTAAGATAGTGAATCAAGAGCTGATTACTGAGAGTAAGCTGAGGGATGTTGGGTGTGCAGAGCAGGGCATCATAGTCTCTCAATGCAGTGGCTCAGCTTCTAGTGGTATGAAGTTCCATTTAGAGGATACTCATGAGGAGTGTACTAGCTTGTATATTATAACTTGTATATTTTTTTATGTCATCAGTGTGGAGAATGAATAAATATGAGGAATCTATATGATTGAGACCAAGTTGAGTGATGCACATGCAAAAAAATAGGCCATGAACAACGGTATTTCAGGACCTTACCTACAATCATTATTATTCGGGGGTCATCCCAGAATTTAGGTTCAATTGTGGGTTTTAAATATCCATGATAGGATAGATGTTGGAGCAGTACTAGTCGATAAGAATGAGGTGGTGGCGGTCGTGACTGAGGCATCCCGATACTATTTGTATACAGACAGTAGAGTGGGTGTTCTCTAAGAAGTGAGGTTGTTTCATAGGGCCACAATTCAGGACAAATATATTCTTTACAGCCTACACCTAAAGATAAGAGAATTGGGATGTCTACATTGAGAGGTAAAACATTAGTAGCATGTACAATTGTTTATTCTCTTTTCAATACAAGTGTTTCTCATTCTTTCATATCTATACCGAATATGGAGAGCCTCAGGATCATTATTTAGTTATCTAATGGAATTATGATGATTGAAACTTTTTTGGGCATTAGAATGGAGGATGTAATATAATAACGGGAGATTCCCTTTGATATTGGTCAGTGTCACTTCGTTTGGGATCTTTTTTTCCTCAAGATGATAGGGTTTAATGTCTTACACGGGATGAACTTGTTAATTTTTTATGAAGAACATGTCGATTTCTATTGATGGAGGGTGACTTTCACATCACGAGAGGGTGAAATGTTTATTGAAAAGGGTGAATGATATGTCCAGCAGATCCATGATGGTAGAGACCCGGTTTTCCCCTTATAAGACTTTGGAATATTTCTAAATATACTTCTAGATCTAGGCACTGAGACAGTGGGAAATTCTGAGGCCCGGTGTTCCCATAATTAATTTTAAAAAAATATTATGTATATTTTATAATGTTATTGTGAAAGAATTATTATATCTCTTGAACGGTTGATCAGATCATAAATATGAAACCTTGGTTGAGTTCGGAACGTGGTGTTTAGTCTAGGAAGGACATAAATTTTGTCGGTGTGGGACTTCTATGAAAAAATCCATCCAAGGGTAAAATCATAAATAAAAAAATAAACTTAATTATTTTACCCCTAATGTCATTTAAAATAAATTTTGAATGGATACACATGTTGTAAATCTAATACCATCGTTGAATTCGTAATACGGTGTTTTAACTAAGCGCGACATAAAACTAGAGGGTGTGGGATTTTTGGTTCCCACGACCGTTGGTGGGAGTCTCAGTGTTTTTCTATAAATGTGAACATAATTGTTTTTTATTAGTTTTTACTCTATAATCCTCTCACCAACCAAACTCGTTCTCTCTCTTCGAACATCATTTAATCGATGATATTTATTCGACAGAACCACTATGGATTGGAGGAGGAGCATGACGAACGTTTCGGTAGTGATAATTTGATCAGTAAAGGTAAAATTCTTGTATATTTTCTCACCCCAATTTCAATTCTTGATTTTTTTCATCAAATATATTGTTTGAAACATCAATTCGATGACCAAACGACCACGACCATTGTACGATCCCCATTTTGAGTCACCTTTTTGTTGCATTTTTCACCTCTAATTTTCACTACATCGAATCATCGACGAATCATAGAGCAGAGGATATCATTGTGAATACCTTCACCCAAGTGTCCCAAAATAGTTCTCATTTCAATTTTTGGCCACTAGAGTAGTCCTGGTTGTCTATGAAAGGAGGTTGCAGAATTGATCCTGTGAGGGAGGTGGCTGTCGGCGTCTTGCGGTGGTCGGGAGAGAGGTGGATGGCGGTGCAGTTGGATGCCGAGCAGAGCAAAAGGCGGAACTCAACAGGGTGTTGAGGAGGTTGGTGGGGTGATGATCTAGTCAGTTAGTAGAGAATGTGGCTGGTCTGAGTCCTAGAACCAAGGTCAGCAAGGTAGAGTGGTTGAGTAAGGTGGTAGGTAGTAGGGTGATGCAGACAAGGGGAGGCAGTCAGCCGCATTGAGGAGGTGGAGGCGCTAAGGCGGGAGCCAGAAAGGCATCCGAGAGCAGGCTGGGATGAAGTGGAAGGCTAGGATGGGAGTTCGCTACCGGGCTGAGGACGTAGTTCAATTCTCATGGTTGGGTCACAGGTCGACCTGATAGGTCAAGCTGGCAGGAGCAGACAATCCTAGGCATAGCAGCCTTTCCAGAACGGGTTGGACCTGTTTGAATCGGTCCAGGGAAACATCAAATGGTCGTATCTCCTAATTCTGGTGTCTATTTGAAGTTCCATATATTTCCACATGTTTCTCTTAATGAGATTAACCTTTTAATTTCAGTTTGTGAATTTTATGATTTGGTTTCATGGCTCAGTTTTACAAAACAACTATGTTTAATAATAATAATATAATTATTATTATTAAGAATTTTTTTTACCAAACTTATCTTCTAAATGGAACATCCAATTGACACTTATTTATTGGTTTCATGATCGCTAAATTGAGGCAAATGTTTCAAGACTGATTTCAGGCACTAAAACTGAAATCAATGTGTGGGCCGAATGAGGCTTGGTTTGGACGTTTGTGGTGGATTTCGACTTTTTCACTAGGGGTACGTTTTGGATGAATGAATAGACAATACCATGTGTTTTTTCATGATGATCACAATGGAATGAACCATTTTATTATTCTAGGATCATGGTGTGGGCCCTATGAGATTCCTTTTGAGTATAATGTAGTAACATACAACTTTTTCATCACCTCTCCAATCGAGGGGAATGATTAGATGGTATTGTATGTTTTTTCACAAGGATAAGAATAATGTGATTTATTTGGATGGGTGGAGACTTATTTGTGATCAAATTAAATGTGTAAACATTAAAGGAATATCAGTGTAATGTCATTTTGATGTGTTTTAATAGAATCTATTAAAGTGACCAGACACGTTTACTAGAGTAGTATCGAGCTTACCCTCCAGCTGGACAGAGCATTAGAGTCCCCTTATGGTAGTTCTGGGCCTAACCCCCATTAGGAATAGGAAGTTGAATTCCCCCAATTAACGTCCCGAGTTACCCTCTAGTAGGATCTGGTAAGTGGTGATCCTAAATGTTCTGGTCTTACCCTCCATCTAGTCTAGGTAATGGTGTTCCCTGATGACTTTCCAAGCGTAACCCTCTAGCTAGGATAGGCAGTGGAATTTCCTTGATGACTCACCAAACATTCCCTCTTGTAGTTTTTGGGTAGTGGTGTTCTCTGGTGAATACCATAGAAGACCCTCGACTGTGTGTCACCATGACGAGACATGGTTTGACATACCTTTGGAATCACGAGGAAGAGGGATGCTTTCCCCACTGAGACGTGTCACTGTTATGTGACAAAAAAACCATGTGGTCGAGTCAGAGTTTCCCAAAGCAGATAGTATCAAGGTGTGGTGATTTGATCCCCTTTGACTTTTTCCTCTTGTCTAGACACATCCGATGCTAGGAATTATTGGTGGATACGTTTATTACTGTTGGAAACTCCTCTTCTTGGATTGAGCTATGATATAGAGATCCCCTTACTCTCTCATTTGGGTTGCTTTTTACTGAGAAAATATATATATATATATATCTCATTTCAGTACCCACTCCATGGGGTTTTGGTAAATCTCTTTCTAGGAGAGTCAAAGATGTGTGGGGTATGCCACGTTTTTTTCATGTCTGGCTTCTCGTGGTTGGACGAGTCTACTCTTCTACTATAGGTAGCGAAGACTCAAGCAAAAGTTTAGATTATCACCATATATAGATCCTTGTGTTTTGGATGTGTTTACTTCAAATTATTATTGGGTTGACCAACACCCTTTTACTGTACTTTGTTCAATATACTGTTGTCCTATTTATTCTATCTCTTAATGATCCCACTACACCTTTGCATGGTGTCCTACTAGGTTTTTTTATAGTCACCCACGCATGGGCATTACCCATACATATCATCCCTTATGAAGAAAATGGACATGTTTGATTGGGAAATCATAGGAGCTCTGTGAAATAGGTTCTTAGACTATGTGTGGTGGTCATTGATTGAGATTTGAGGAGCATGGCACTTCTAGCTATTCTACTTTCCCAATTCTCAATCAGGTTGGGATACGTTTCTGGTAGGGCATGTATTTTTCCCACTTTTTCCTTTCGGTTTCATTTATTGTATTTGTAATGTTTAGTGGTTCATTCTTGATTTGGTAAGTTTAAATAAATATAATTTCTTTTATTCCTTTCCTTCTGAACATTTTCATTAAGAGGTTGGGTGCATTTGTGTAGGTATTAAGGAAAATTACTCCCAGAGTTTGTTGTGCATTGGGCACTTGTCACCACCCCCTAGCCTATGGAGCCGAGCTTGGGGTTGATGAGGCTCAAGCCCCGACATGGGTTCAGTCGTGATATAGATGGACCATATAATTGTATGCTATTAAGGATAATTACCTAGATTTATATTTTATATTTGTATGGTTTCGGAAAGCATCAATTAGATTTCCTTCCAGTGGTTGATAATTTCAGGGACATTTTCCAAGATGACTTATCTAGTTTACCTCCTTGGAGAGAGGTTGAGTTATCCATTAAAAGTGTTAGGAGACACATTGGTATCCATTCCTCCATATATCATGGTTAATACTTAGTTTCTAGATCTCAAAAGGAATCTAGAGGATTTGAGTCAAATGGGTTTTTGAGAACCAATACTAACTTAAGGAGTTTTATAGTCCTTTTAGAAAAAACATGGAAGATACCCTCAGTCCATGTGTGAATTCATGGAAATTGAACCTGTTGATAGTTAAGAACATATATCCACTATTAGAGATATATAATCTTTCTGACCATCTCTGAGGATCTTGGGTGTTCTCAAAAATTGATATGAGATTAGAATATCATCAGCTTCATGTTAGACCATTAGACAAACCTCATACAACTTTTCACAAAAGTTATGGTCTATATGAGTATTTGGTAATGTCCTTCGGTCTCACGAGCACACCAACTATTTTCATGGCACTAATAATCCGATTATTACCTCAATATTTGGATTCTATTATTATCATATCCATGTATGATATCATGGTGTATTCTTACAATCTACATGACCATTATAAACATCTTGTGATTGTTTTAGATACATTGATAGAGAATTATTTATATTATAAGAACACAAATATCCAATTATGGATTAATGAGATTCATTTAATGGTTCATATTATCTTGGATAAAAGTGTATCATTTTACTAAGAAAAGGTGAGATCTATTTTTCTTGTTAGAATCCCAATATTTATTTTTCAAATCAGCAGTTTCCGGAGACTTATCAGATACTACATGAACATCATTCAGAACTTATCATGCCTAGTAGAACCACTAAAAGTGTTTAATTAGGTGATTTTTTTCATGAATTATGTTATTGGAGACAGTATTTACTTAGAGATCATTTTTTGGAGTACACAGACCACAAAAATACGCACGTACATATTTACAAAGTGTGAATTGAATATAAAGAAGCGAAGGAGGGTTGAGTACCTATAGTATTTTGACATTTATTTTTTTCCAATATACCAGGTAAAGGAAATGAATTCCTTGATTCGCTAAGAATAAAGATTCTTATATAGGTAGTTCATGAGGTTAGTAGTCAGTGGTAGCTTGTTTCATTGTTTTTAGATATACACATGGAGTTGAATGAAAATTTCTAGAAGAAATTTCTTTCATTATTATCTATGACTTCTAACCTATTATATAATTTAATTATTAGATATAAATTTAATTTATATGGACTAGTCATATGGGATACTTTGGTAGGAGAGGAACAACCTCTTGGTTGGACAGATGGTGAGGGTGATATTATGCATGTTCATAGTAGTGTTTAGGTCCTAGCTTACATAAGTGATAATATGATGTGGTTGTTTTTATGCCATAGTTCTCTTAGTATTCTCTGAATTCACTAAGATGTATAAAGACTTACATAATCAATAATCATTGTCAGGTATGAAACATGAGGTACTTGGTTTTTTCCTGAGGTGTTCCACCTTTCAACAGGTGAATGTGGAACACCAATGTGCAGCTAGGATTAAAAATGTTACCCATTACTGACTATATATGGGAAGATATCATAATTTATTTCATGATCAGGTTTCCATTTTCACCACAAGTCAGTGATATTGTTTGGGTTTTGTGGAAAGTATCATGAAGGGTTATCATTTTCTCTTAATCGGAGAGACCTCCATTGTGGATGAGCTTGGTAGGTTGTACATCCGTTATATAGTATGAATTCATGGGGTTACTAAAGAATTTATATTGGATATGTATTCATAGTTTATGTCTCATTTATGTCAGAGTTTGCAGAGGTATTTTAGTACACAGGTGCTTCTCAGTAGATAAAACCACCCACAAACGGATGGCTAGTTGGGGAACATGATTCAGGTGCATGAAGACATGCAGAGTGCATGATTCCAAGATTTCGAGGGCACTTGGGAGTGTAATATTATCCAATTTTAGTTAAACTTTAATAATAAATTTTAGGATACTATATAAATGGTTCCTTATATGGCTTTTTACAGTAGGTTGTGCAGATTGTACTTGTACTAGATAGACGTAGGTGAGGTAGTGCTACTCAAACATTGTATCATTTAGGAGACTATGGAGAATGATTAATTGATTCAGAAAATGATGGATACTGAAAAATATTAAAATAAATATTATTCAAATCTTCATCAATGTCCTATAGAGTTTGAGGTCAGGGATTAAGACTTTTGCATGTCTCACTGAGGTTGGGACGCATGAGGATTTAGAAACAGGGTAGGAATTCATCATGATATGTTAAGTTGTTCAAGATTATGGGTAGTGTCGTGCCTATATCCTATTGGTTATAGTTACCATAGAGGTACTGAGCCATGAACAACATCTTCAATATATCTCAGTTATTCTATTAACACTTAGACTAGTCTCACACTTTCCATCTGAAGCAGATTGAGTTACAAGAAGACGTTTACTTCGAGGATCATCCTATACATATTGTTTATAAGAGAACGAAGGTTCTATAAGGCTATTCAATTACTCTATATCGGGTGCTATGGAAGCATGGTAGATCGCAGCACAATACCTATGATCTGGAGACTGACATACATGCTCAGTGGCCCGAGCTATTCACAGATAATTCTTTACAAGCCTTGTAAAGGAAATTAAGGTACACATTACTTTACGGGGTAAGGTACGTAAGAACACAACTTTTTATTAAGTTACAGAATCATTAAATATATATCAAATTCAATTTTAACATGTTTTTATAGCCTATTGTGAGTTCCATATGTTATCAAGGGAGTCATGGGGGTGTTAGGGGTTTGTTCGTAGCCCGAAGCCTAACTTTATAGGAAACAAATATAGGCCTCATGGTTAGGAGAAACTGTGTGGTATAGGGAAAACGGTTACCCCTAATCATGTGAGGCATGATAATAGAGTGTAGGAGGTCACACACATTGAGGAAACCATTCCACCTCAGACGTGCACCCATGTGAGTATCATAGGAAAATACAGAAGATGGTTTTTGAACAGTTTTCATATGGTTAGACAAAATGTTTGCATGAAACCATGTGGGGTCACTATCGACATTGAATATGGCATATGGTCAGTGCATGGTTTGGCCAACCATGTAGAAAAAACTATGAGATGGTTATTTTTTGGTTAAAATGACCAAATTTACCTTAAAATATCTAATAACCTAAATTTAGTTTCAATTTCTTCCTTTGGATAGAATAAACTCATTTGGAGATCTTTTAAAATCTATATACTAGTATTTTTGGTGGATTCTCCATCTAGACATGGAATCAAGGGCCATTCATCTCATAGGATCTGTTTCAATAAGTTCTACCATCCTCTTGATCCTTTTACTAATATTCTTGTTATCAGTTATGCTATTATGATTGGAGAAAATATGTCGTATTTCTATATTTCTCTACTGTTACATGTTTTTATATTAATATTGACTAAATCAGATGTCTATAATGGATGAGTGATAAACTATGTTCTTGAGGTAGGTGGTTTATACCATTCCCTTGGGGTTTTTTAACCATAGTTGTAATTTTCCCATTCATTAGACGTACTAGAAGTTCCATTTCAGATGATTGAATTATTTAATTGGATGAATTGGTACCTATTAGGTATTCTTGCAACATCCAATGAGATTTTTGGAGGTTGTTTCCCCAAACTAGGCCACCCATGGATCAGGCCCTACGGGGTCTGACACGTTAATTATGAGGCATGACCATGAAGGATGTATATAGATTTAGATGTTGTGGTCATGATAGTTATGAAACAATTGATTAAATGGAATTGAAATTGCGGATGATTTGGAATTTTTTACAGATATTCTGAATATGGTTATAAGTTATGGTGGTTAGATTGAAAATTATAACTTGTTTATTTATGTTTTACTACATCCCTTGTTTACGAGACCTAGTATTTTTTTTACAAGGAGTCGTGTTTGGAAAGATAGGATCACACTATAATTTTAGTACATTTATACCTATGATATAGTTCACAATTCATTGGTTTATATTACAAATACCAGACTGTTATAGACAACATTATTGGTGTCGTACTAGGTTTCATCTCACACCCTATTCTGATCGTAGTTGAGTACCCAAGCAGACTTCATACATGTACGTAGGGAAAAGAGAAAGAGACCACTAATAGATGCTTGAATTGATAGTTTCTTAGGAGAAGGATAGACAAGTACTAATATGATGCTCATGATGCTAGTTGGAGCTATCTATTTATGAACTTTTGTACTTTCACTAGTGCAGAAAATGTTTACCACATCGGTGTTTTTTATATTGGTTATATATAACTGATGTGAAAAGCTGTAAAAATTGGTTTATCACATTGTTTATTTTTTAATCAACATCATAAATGTCGAGAAGCAATTTTTAATGAAGTTTATTTTGTAACCGACGTAAAAAATATCGAGAATTGATTTATCAAGTCGGTTATTTTATAACCAACGTCAAATATCAAATCTCGACGCTTTATTGGGTCGGTTATTTTATAACCGATGTGATAAATCAAATCTAGGTGATTTATCACATCAGTTATAAAATAAAGGACATGATAAATTAAATATCAGTGATTTGTCACTTCGGTGATAAAATAACCGACGTGTTGAAGAAAATATCAGCAATTTATCACATCAGTTATAAAATAACTCACCTGATAAATCAAATATCGATGATTTATCACATAGGTTATTTTATAAAAGATGTGATAAATATAAAAAACAGTTTATCACATTTATAATTAAATAACCAATATGATAAATATTTTAAATGATTTATCCGGGCCCGTATTATGTTGTTCTGTTTTCTTCGATCGGGCGACCTTCGACTCATCTCTCTCACGCGGAAAATCTAAAAACGATTCATTGAAGTCATTACCTCTAACACCATTTTTACAACATCGTTAATCATCTTTATTATCATCAGATCTATCAGGTCGACTCACAACACTCATGAAAGCCTCACACACCTCGGTTTCATTCTGTATTTTCCATGATGCCCTAAATTTATGTTTTGAGATATTATTTTTCTATCATTGTTCTTGCTATCATGGTAAGTGTCCTAGTGTTATTATATACCTTGCAAAGTTATTATCTTGTAAAATAAACCATGGGAGTGATATCATAAAAGTTCTACAATTTTTGTTTCTAACTTGTGTGTTCTATCATGTGTATGTGTGCACTTCCATGTGTGTGCTACCATGAAATCATTATCATGAAAGTTCTGCCATGTAACCTTACAACCAAGGAAGCTATTCAATACAATTTTTTACCATAAATAATTTTAAAATTATTTAATTCTTAATTTTGTTAATATATTCAAATTAAAATTCCTTTTATATTCAGTATTCCATTTTTCCTTATACAATAAAACTCTTTATTAAGAATTTGAATCTAAACTAACATATTCTATCATTCTCTTTAAAAATAATCTTGGTTGGACACAACATATATATAGGTGAATACAGTCATAATATTGAGTTATATAATCCTCTCTTGTTGACTCTAGGAGTTATTGAAGAAAAATATATTGGAGGTGAATGATTGTAAATATTTCTTATGTGGGTAGTCATTCAATGGAAACGTTGGGTATATTTTTCCCTAATAATGATATCCCATTATATCCTAGAATAGTGTTTACTTCTATATGAGTTTAGAGAAATGAAAGACTTCAATAATGAATTTTTTGTGGATAAGAGCTCATAATATCATCAAATGAATGGGTTAGGTGATTTTAAATTCTCTATTAAGTAGTATATAGAGATTTACATGGTTATTACCTTATTGTACATTGAAAGATTCTTATTGACGTATCTCTTAGAGAGCTCAATAGAGATGCTAACCCTTGAATACATGTTCCTTTGGATCAAGATGGCGAATGTATACATATTTTAATATTTATACTTCATATTTCATGTTTATGGAAGGGTGAATTTGGTATCCAGTTGCACCAGGATATATTCATTGTGTACCTTAAGAAGAAAGGATCCAAGATGAATTTATACTATTATATCATGATCCATATGAGATAGATATGTAATCATAAAATGATTTCCATATTATCCCTCTAAACATTGATCTATTCAAGAGAATATTATAATTTAACAATAAGGTTTACACATCCATTGACACCAATGATTTCATAATTAGTTTTTTAAGTTTTTTTGTTTATGATAGAGGTAAAAAATTATTACCAAAAGTCTTTATAGTTTTCAAATTCCACCACATCATCTTACTTGGAGATAACATCTTCTTAGGAAATAAAGTTCTTCTTTCTAAAAGATTTCCATTCTCAATTATACTTTCCTTTCAAACCCCTTGATGATTTCTTCATGTGTTTTTTATCATCATCATATAATAAATTCATTGGACACTTTTCTATAAGATGAATAAAATTTCTATATTGATAAATATTGAGTAGAATATTTCCTTTGATGTTCCCCAATACCTGATTACTAACACAACTATTCCCAATTGTTTTTTCAAAATTGTTTTTCTTTCAAATTATGTCACTTTTCATATAAATATAAAGCTGTTATATCTAACTATATTTTCTTTTTAAATTTATTTCCATGCATATATTTTTCAAATACACATATATTTGTTTTATATTTGAAAATTGTTTTTCATTCAAATTAGGATATTTTTTCATATAAGTCGAAAATCGGATTATTTTAACAGGATGTATATTTTGATATTTTTTATAGGTAATAATGAGTTGAAGTTGGATTACAACACATCGAATAAGTAATGAATACGAGGAAGGTATTGGTGCCTTTTTGGAATTTTATAAATGAAATGTTCCAAGCAACGAAATTTTTATCTGTCCATGACTGAAATGTTTGAATATGAAGAAGTTGAAAAGTAGACAGATTAACGATCATTTGATATGTAATGGTTTTAATATGAGTTACAAAACTTGTATTTGTCATGGTGAAACAAGAAAAAATGTTAGATCTACTGATGATGATGATTTGAAATATGGTAACTGTGATGGAATTAAATAAATGATTCATGATATTGGAGATGAACTAATGGAGATAGAACCAACAATTTCACATCTATATGGTGATGATAAAAAACCATTGTATCCTAGTAGTAAGGAAATTACATGTTTTTTAGTGGTGTTAAGATTTATTAACCTAAAGGTGAAACATGGATAGAGTGATAGAAGTTTTACAGAGATACTATAATTGTTGAAAGAAATTCTTCCAAAAGACAATGATCTTCCAGATTCACATTATAAGGCCAAGAAAATATTATGCCTTATGGGATTGGGATATAAGAAAATAAATGATTTTCTGAATGATAGTATGATATATAGGAAGGAATATGAATTTATGTGAGAGTTTCCTAAATATGGGACATCAAGATATAAGTTGAAATAAAAAACACAGGTTGATGTAGAGATTACTGAGATATCTACCAATTTAGTTTGGTATCTTCCTATATTTCAACGTTTGAAATGTTTATTTGATAATTCACATGATGAAAAAAGGTTAATATGCCATACTGATTAGTGGATATGTGATGGAAAAATAGGACATTCAGCGGATTGTCCACAATGGATGAAAATTGACAACTAGTATCCTACATTAGGAAATGAAATTAGAAATCTCAAACATGGGTTGTGCACAGATGGAATGAATCCATATCAAATCCTCAGTAGCACACATAGTTCATGGCCTGTTTTATTGGTAATTTAAAACCTCTATCCTGAAGTTTGTCTGAAGTACAAATATGTCATGTTGAGTATAATGATCTCTAGTCCAAAGCAAGACATAGATGATATTAATGTTTTCTTATCACCATTTATTGATGATTTGAATATTTTATGGGAGGATGGTATTATGGTGTGTGATTCTTATAAAATGGAATATTTTTAACTCCGTGCAGTGCTTATGTTCACTATAAATGACTTCCCAGTGTATGGAATTTTTTTTGGATACAGTGTTAGGGGGAATAAAGCATGTCCAATTTGTGAACAAAACACTTCATATTTTCAATTTCATCATTGGAGGAAAATAGTATACGTGGGTCATCAAAAGTTTTGTTATTTGGATAACTCTTATAGAAGACTAAAAAAGGCATATAATGGCTTACAAGAATTTGATATTGCTCCAAAACCATTATTCCCTAATTTGTATTTGGAGAGGGTGAAAAACCATGTTGTGACATTGTTAAAGACACATTAATGTGGTAATGATAGACATATATGGAAGAAAAGGTCAATATTTGTTGAGCTACAATGTTTGAGATATCATGAAGTGAAATATAATATTGATGTCATGCACGTGGAGATGAATATTTGTGTTAGTTTTATTGGAACATTAATTGATATTAAAGGAAAGAATAAATATGGGTTGAAAGCAAGATTAGACTTACTATAAATAGTAATATGTTTGGAGTGAGCTCCCACTTCTAATGGAAGACTAACATTTCTTCCCTCGGCTTGTCATACATTATGCAAGATGGAGAAAATTATATTTTGTTAGTGTCTTCATGATATCAAATTGCCTCAAGGTTATTCTTAAAATGTAGAATTTTTTCCTCTTTGAAGGATTTGACGGTGATAGGTATGAAATATCATGATTTTTACGTCACGATGTGACAACTTATACTAGTTGCATTGCATGGAATATTACCCATCAGTGTCAGAATGACTAGAATGAAGGTGTGTTGTTTTCTCAATTAATTTTTTAATGAGTTTATTGATGTGAATGCTTTGAACATTTTGGAAAAAGATTCAATTTCTACACTTTGTTAATTGGAAGTGTATTTTCCTCTATCTTTTTTTATATAATGGTGCATTTAATGGTTCATCTCGTTTGAGAAATAATGCTTTGTGGACTTATATATCTTTTTTGGATGTATCCTATGAATGTTAATTGAAAATATTGAAGTGTTATGTAAATAATCCATATCGACCTAAATCCTCCATTGTTGCAAATTATATTTCTAAGGAGGTTGCACAGTTTTTTACGAGCTACTTGGTTACGACAGAGCACATAGGTTTGCCTCGAACTCACCATGAACTAGTTAATTATGAGGGAAAGGGGATTTATGGTATGAAAGTCAAATAATTGTCAGATAAACAGATGAAGAAGGTACATTTATATATATTTAATAACATAGTTAATACTCAACTGTATATAACATTTCATATTAATTATTTGATGTCATCTAAAGAAGAAAGAAATGTGGATTTTGAATGAGCACAAAAAAAATTTCCATGGTTTAAAAAGAACTTTCTTGTTATGTATGATGTATCAGAGACATTAATATGGTTAGTGGGTGGTCCAAGATTATATGTTATAACATTTTCTAGGTATGAAATTAATGGCTACACATTTCATATGAAATCTCAGCACAACAGAAGTGTAGTTGAGAATAGTGGTGTATTGGTGTTTGCAGAAGCAATGCATTTTTCGAGTTCTAAAGACAAAAACCCAATTTATGCATCAAATGAATATTATAGAGTAATTGAATAAATATGAGAGGTTGATTACATTAAACTTAATGTTACTATTTTTAACTAAAATTGGTTTATCAGTAACAAAAGTTCCAGGAACAATGAATTTGGAATGACAGTTGTTAATCTGCAAATATTGGAAGACACAACATATTTTTTTATAATGGAAACACATGAAAAATAGATTTTCTATGTTGTTAATCAATCTGATATATAGTGGTCTATTATTTTAAAGTAAAAAAACAATATTTTGGTGAGGATCAACTTGATAAAGATGCTGATTTATGTGAGATCCCTACTTACATGGAAAGATTAGCAAAAAATAATGATGAGCATGTTGAAGATATGGATTTTTCCATAACGAACGATCATGATGAAGGAATTTTGGAAAACAGTCCATTTTTATTTTCCTAATATTACAGGTAACATATGTTTATATATTGTTTACATTCATAAATTTCATAAAATGTTAGATATTGTAATTTTTTTCTTTATTAAAATGTGTATTAATATAGGACATTATGATAAGAGCCTCTGAGCGGTGGCGATTCGTTATTCTCATGGGATATGGTTTTGGAACTCCAATTTGCTCCCTTCCCTCCTTCGGTGTGGTATGGTGTAGGTCGGTGCCCTCTATATGGTTTCAGCATTCCTCGGTTGGTTGATGATTATTAGGATCATAATCCCTGTAGTTTTGGCCTAGATATGGTCCAGGCGTGGCTCCAAATATTGGATAATTGGCTCTTCAAAGGTGTAGATCCAGCTTCATCTGCTATTGTGGAAGATCTGGTGTGGTTTCAGCAAGAGAATCGGCTCAGATGAGGGTTTTATATTGCTTCCACATCTCTTGTGAAGGCTATAGCGTGGCTTTGGCTTCGACAGGAATCAACGAGTTCGAGGACATCATCTCTTAAGGAAAGGTGAGGTACTGGCCCCGATGTTGCATTGAGGGGGGAGGGATTCTGGCTTTTGGCTTCTGGAATCATGGGGCTTTCCTTACAGGTTTGAATTCAGTGTTTTTTTCATAGGTTGTTGTTTGTGGTGAAGATATGGATTCACTAATTGATTCGATGTGTGGTGTGAAATTGGGATTGAGTTGTTATGGATTTTTAGGGTGTAGTTGGACTGAGATGATGGATTTTGGTTCTCTATTTGAGTATTATGCCTTTGGTGGTGGTCCATTGGCCTTGCGGTTTGAGGTTTGAGTGTCAATAAAACTATTTTCTTACATAGAGTTTCTATAGATGGGGTTTAGAGTAGAGTTTTTCTCCTAGCCCTTACTTTCAAATTTGGATATTTGAGAGGGTATGGATTGGCCTTCGGTACTAGGCTCATGCAGTCATGCATGAGACAGCTATCCATGAAGTGATGAGTTGGAGGAAATTGGTGTTTATGTTTATGATGCTGAGTAGGGTCCCTTCAATTTAGGTTGTGAGTTGTTTGTCCTTAAAATTTTTATCGTAGTGGGTTGATTGTTTTTAAGACATTGAAGTCTTGTACGGTTTCTCACTTTCTCCTCAAAAGTGTTTGGATAATAAAACATAATTAACATTCAGTTAGTCAAAATGAATATTAAAACAAATAAATAGAATTGTTTGTTTTTTTAATTTTGTTTTGTTTAGTTTATCATGTTTACCATTACGTAACTTATATATCTATTGATTTTGTTGGATGACAATTACATTACCATGTTTACCATGATTACCATGTTTACCGTAGTTTACCAAACTTTACCTTTACATAACATATATATTTATTGATTTTTTTGAATGAAAATTACACTACCATGTTTACCATCTTTACCATCTTTACCATTGTTTAACTTGCTTACCATATTTACCATGTTTACTATAACGTAACTTAGTTTAGTTTTTTCTTTTTTGTTTACATTAATATTGTAATACAAGAATTTTTATATTTGTGAAATAATGTTTTCTTTTTTGATTTGAAGTAAAATGACATATCAATCAGTTGATCAACCACATGATTCTGGAGTAGAGCATCATGATCATACCTCTAGGGAGGAACATTCACATGCTCCTCTTGATGTTCCCCAACCTTTATAATGTTCTCCCATAATGAAAAAGAAGAGTTCATGAGTTGGTAAACTTGGATGCACACATTTACCAAAAATATCACATTCCCATAGCCAGGATCGAAGGATACCCATTGCGTTTGATGAGAATGATATTCCTATAGGTCCAAATGAAAAATATTTTAGGATTTTTGTATCAACTCAAGGTAAAAGAAAAGTAATCATTTTGTATAATGATTAGAGAAGTGTAGAAAAAGTGATAATATCATGGTTGTGGGAGAAACTTTTGGTAATATATTTTTCTATTGCTTGACTAATCTTTAAATGTTTATAGTATAATATGTTTTACCTCTTCTTTATTAGATGACATTTGAAATTCCTGACACTAGAGGAGTCAGGAAGAAATTTTTACTCATGGATATTATGAGATGGATGGATTTTAAATCAACTCACCCATCTAATTTCATTTTGTGTTATAGGTAATATGACAATCCATTTCATATATATCCTTTCATAGATGAATACACATGGAAAAAATTTGTTGAAGGTAAAAGAAAATAAACTTTTTTTGGTAAGGTAAATGTAAAATCTTTTAAGCGTTCTTATATAAATGATCTTATTAATTTTTGGTTAAGGGTTTATTATTATTAATTTATAACAAACAAGGAAATCTCATAAGGAGATTCAATATAAAAATATATACCCTCATATTTTATCTCGGGGAGGGTATAGTTTATTGGAAGAAAATATCATGGCAGAAAAATTACAAAAAAATTAATGTTGAGTCTTAAATCTCTAGAGAGGTTGCCCCTCCATCCCTTCTATCTAGACATGAAAAATGGAAGAGAGCTCGGATGGAGAAAAAGGGGAAATATCTTACAGACGAATCGAGAATCATAGTTGAGAGGATTGTAAGATATTTATTTTATTTTTTATATTAGTCCTATTCTTTATATACATTGAATCATTACATAAATGTTCAATTAATTAATATAGGATTATCTTGAGGAGTAGAGCACATAGGGGGTATTTACAGCTACTGGGGGCAGGATATTTTATCTATAGCATTGGGAAATCCCGAACACCCTAGTCGTGTATGAGGATATCCGACAGGTGTATCGGTGAGAGAAGTGTTGCCACATTCTTCAACTTCTTCCATTGAGGAAGTTTATCAAGAAAAAAAGAATCCTCTGAGGCATAAGTTTATAATATTAATGCAACGTTGGAGGAAATGATTAGTGCATCGGTACACTCTATGTTCACAGACATATAAAGACAATTTCTGACTGCAGCTCCCAATCCTCCACCCCCCCTACAGACCCCATTATTTATACTCTACCTCCGCCAATAGCCCCCACTTCTTCACCTCAAGACCCCATTATTTATCCTCCACCTCTTTTTTCAAACCCCATTTTTTATCCTAATCCTTCGCCACAACTTCCTACTTATTGTGAGTTGTATGATGATGATCCTCACCATCATATAGTCGTATATTGGTTGGTATATTGTATAGGAGATATAGTTCATTATCAAAAGTTAGAGTTATAGCATCATAGGGTCACTGTATATGATATTATAGATAGATCACCTTGAGTACCATTACCTATAGATGCGGTGAATATAATTGGATATAGTATCAGCCTCTTTTTTGTTTGGCCATCAAGACTTATGTGAATCATTCCCATATAGGTATGTATGTCATATCTTTTATTTTATTTTTTATTAAAGTTGTTTTAACATTTGTAAAATAATATATTTTTCTATTTATTTAGAGGAATAATTCATAGGTAAAGAAATATTTTATAGAAAACAATAAAGACAAATGGCTATGACATAAGATTCAGATTCTTATAGTCTTGACATATTATCAAGATATTAAAATTTTTGGTGGATAATTATTCATTTCCAATGGAAGCTCATGTTTTTAGACATGAAATAAATGTGGGGATTATGAAAAAAATGATATCATGGAGCTTATTACTATAGATAAGTTGGGCACCAATGTGGTGAAAGTGTTTTCTATGTAAGTATTAACACATTTCCCTGTGTTATATTTATTAAAAATGTATACCTGTGTCTATTTTGTATTAGGTATATTTATAACATGTGTGAGAAGAATGAGAAGATATATTTATATGGATTAATGGACCTATATGTGATTTCCCCTGATGAAAATGCATTAGATGAGGAACAAAGAACACTTTATATTGCTGAAAGATTTGAACAAAATATAATCATTCAGTGTTGGATGATGCCTTTTTGTGAGATGTATGAAACAAATATCTGGAAAAGTGTTCTTTATATTTTAACATAAAAAACCACTAACCTTGAATTTTATTTTATATCAGTGATCATTGGATGTTAGGTGTTTCTTTTCAAGGGAGAAAACACTTTTTTGGATATGCTCTGTCCATGGAGATGTGTGGGGATGTTTTAAGAATAACTTGGAAAAGTAAGTTCCAATTCATTAATAGTTTTTATATTATAATTAATTATAAATTTATCCCATTAAGATTATTTTCTAAGAGGGGATGTGACAACTTTAAAAAAAACAAAAAGTGATAGAGTTCCAATATCAAATATGTAAAAGTAATGGTAAATATCAATTTATAATTTTTACTCATTAATATATTACATAAAAATGATATTTTTAATTGCTACTCATTTTAAAAGAATTTTCATAAACAACAAGGCATCATAAAATGTGGATATTATATGTTAAGATTTATGTATGAAATAATTACAACTGGAACACTTTTGAATTTTGACCAGGTTAGATTTCCTTATAAAATTTTCCATAAAGCTTCATTTAATTTATTAATTATACATGTTTACTAATTTCCTTTTAATTTTTAGCTATTTGATGACCCTCAACCCTATAGTGCTAAAGAGGTCAAACACTTACAAGTGGAATGGTAAAATTATTTTACATATTTGATGGGATTTTAATTTGTTTGTAGTGTAAAATGTAATTTTGAATATTTTAATTATAATTGTGTATTTGGTAGTTTTTTGGTTGGATTTATGTTTTTTTAGTTTAAATTTTATGTTTTGAATGTTATAAATGTGAATGTTTAATTTTTCTCTGGTTATTCTTATTTTTTTCATGTCCTGATGTTTTTTTGTATGGATTCTGGTCTGCTTTGGTTTGCTTTTAGTCTAGTTTCTTCTTGTTTCAGGTCTACTTTGGTAGAGCACAGTAATGGTTTCACATTTTTATTAAAAAAATTGTTTTCATGTCGGTTATTGTATACCAATGTGAAAAAGGATTCGCATACAGGTTTTTACATCAGTTATAAAATAACCGGCCTAATAAATGCCCAAGGGAAGGTTTTTTACGTCCGTTATTTCATAACCGATGTAATAAATTCTTAGGGAATGGGTTTTTACGTTTTTTATTTAATAACCGATGTTGAATATCATTTTTCACATCGGTTATTATATAACCAATGTGAAAAATTATTCAGAGGCGTGATATATTACGTCTGTTATTACATAATCAACGTAATAAACTATATACCACGTCAGTTATTAAATAACTGACGTAATAAATCAAGTCTCTAAAGCATTTTTCATTTAGTTTATTTAAGAACTGATGTGAAAAACGCTTCAGATTTATGTTTTTTACATTGATATTAAAATAACAGACATAAAAAACAATATTTATAACATATCCTTTAATAACATTGGATTAAAACCAATGTAAAAAATAAAAAATAACTGACATACAAAACATTTTCTGCACTAGTGTTTTGATACATGTATTTTATCCAGCCCATTTATACATGTTTTCTAGATTTTTATAGACATGACACATCATTTTGTTTCTGATATTTCATCATGAATTTTTTATTAATTCTCTCTCATCGAATTTTATCTATTGTCTTTCTACTTTACTTCTTCTTCTATTTACTATTTTTATTATACTGATATGTTACACATAAATCCAGAGGGTATTGTATGTCCACTATAACATCATATACCCTCACTACTAGTCAAAATCATTTGGAATATGGGGAGGTGTTCTTGAGGCCATGTGACCCATCATTTTGGGGAAGCATAGAGTGTAACATAGTTTGAGATGTTATAGAAATAATTATTGAGTGTACGAAATATGAAAGAAAAACAAATGAAAGAAACTATTTGAACACTACACTTCTTATATATCAATCAGATACATTTTTTCTCTTGTCCTTTCATTTGGATATCAATATTCTAATGAATTACACAAAAAAAATGAAGAACCAACTAAACACATCAGTCTTACATCACCCCCACATTCCTTAGTCCATCATTGGAAGTTATGGGAGTTGATGAGAATGTGGTTTGTCTGATTGGAAATCATTTTACCCCAAAGTCTTCACCATTTTATCCAAGTATCTAAGGAAATTAAAAAGAGTCTAAAATATAAAACAACCTCTTATTAGGGTGATATGAGGAGAAGAAAAAAATAGTGATAAATACAATAAGTATTTGATATTCTACTTGGGAAACCATTATTTTTTAATAGATATTTTTTTGGAAGTTTAGGCCAGAAATGGACATTTATATATCCAACCATTCAACAAGTGTTCAAATTAGTCTTAAGAATTTAAATATAATAATAAAAACTATCTGTTGAAATGGAATGAGAATAAATATCACCACTTTAGTAATTTGAAAAAAAGCCTCTGTGATAGAGAAAGTGAGTTAATTTGGATATTACTTTGAGATAATATGAAAATGGATTCTCTCTCAAGTAGTAAATTAATGGTAAAAAGACTCAAAGAATTTATACGATTTTTAATGGAAGTATGATAATTTATAATAAATAAATTTATGTATGGGAACAATATTTGGAAGATAATATATTAATATTGAATTTTATCATTAGAGATCATATGATTAATATTAATTATTGTCATTATGTTATAAGTTTTTAAATATTAAAATATCCTCATTAAAATAAATGAATTAATTAACTGTTGTAATGATGATGCTACCTTATCAATATTTTATTTTTAGAAAAAGTACATATAGTTTACTTTAAAAATGCCCAATGTTGATGCATGGAAAATGAGGTATTTTCTCTTTCCCATGTATCTTCATAATGAGTGATTGAGAGAATGTATTTTGGAATCCATGTTTTCTTTTATTTGGTAGTTGTTGTGTAATAGTACATTAAAATACATATTCTCATTGATTATCTCTACAACATAGTGTGCCTACCAATATCCCCCTAAGGATCTCCCATTATTCCTGAAGTTCCACACCCCACTCTGTTGATGTAGCTACCCCTACATGAACTACGACATGGTTGTTCTCATCTTTTCCCACCCGGGAAGCCCCACAGCCACCAAAACCCCAAAAATCCATTTGATCATGGAACTACAGTGTGGTGGAAGTTCTCTAAGAGACCCAAAAGACCCCTACATTCTCAAAAAAAATCTATAACACCCTCCCAACCCACCATTATTGAGATGGATGTCCCCCTCAAATCACATAGTGATCTATGGAATGGTGAAGATCCATGGCCATTTTGGCGATCCGTCCATGCCAAAATTAGTAACTAAACACCCATTCTGGACATTTTACTCACCTTATTTTAATTGATTGAACCCCTAAGGTTACACACTCATCTATGCTCTTAGTAAGGGTGTTTCTACCTTGGAATTTCTCACCATGAGGTTCCCAAGAACCACACACTCACATGACCTTACCCCGACATGCACTCGAGAACATGAAATAGCTCCCATGATTTGATATATGTCTAAAAAATATCCTTAAAATATTTTATGACTCTAAAATCTAAATAAGTCTTGGATCTAAAGAACCATCTTCTTTAGAGAATAAAAATTGAATCCCCCTAGATCCTATCAACACATACAGAAATAGGTCATTAAAACATCATCACCATAGAACTTATCATCTTCAAGAAGAATAAACATTTGATAACCATTAATTTCAATCTATACTGATCACCAAGTCATGATAAAATCTTTATGATCTATTATATAAGGAAAATATTACTTCCATTGTGCAACTCCATGAAAAATGTTGACACTTCATACAAAATTAATTTATCACCTATCACCATCAACAATAAACCTAAATGGATCTCTAAAAAACATTAATTGTTGGACTTGACATTGTTAGGAATAAATTCAGACTCTGAATTATGGTTATTTTTACCAATATACTAAGCTTATGAGGGATTATTCTAATCCATGACAATCCCCACCATCGTAATTACATTTTAAAATACGAATTTCGTTTTCCAATGAAATGATTAGTGTGATTTATATCTCACAACACAGAATATTATAGAAATCATCATTTGGAAATTCCCCTACTGGTAATTCGTAGAAACACATGATCTCACTTATTGAAGAACTATCAAACCACCTGATCTCAATTCCATAATCATTGGAGCTGTGAAGAGATTTCTAATCCATATATAGTGAAGTTTGAACCTGAAATCATTATAGATATAAGGTTGGACCATTTGTCACTTGCACCGACTATTAATCTCTCACCCCAAGAATCAACACGCCATCAACCAAACGTACCTTATATTAATTCCAAAACCATCTCAAGTTCAATAGAAATGATAAAAAAATATCCAAATTTTAATTTAAAATTAAAATAATAAAACATATAGGAATATATATAAATTATGATTTGAATACTAACCATCATCTAAAATCCTTGAACACCTTCCCTTGATTGGTCTCATCACACCCAAGACCCTGACCACAAAGGTTTTATTACTCCACAACTCATGCTCAATATTTCATCAGACATAATGACTTGAAGTGGTCATCCCTCTCATAAATGAGAAGAAACAATAAAAATTTGTTTTCCTATTCCATGATCAGTAGTAACATCACCCTTGAAATTCATAAAAATTCATTAATAATGAGGGTCACACACTTTAATGGCCCATAGTGTGTTACACACCATATGGATCCCTTTATACCACTCCTCATGTTCAAACCCAATAGGCTTCACTATCATTTGCATGATACTCCTGCCAATACATGCTAATCTCATCCAAACATACACCCATCTAGGATCAACCACTCCATCGACCATTCTACAACACAACCTCTATATTTGAATCCACCTATCAGTAGAGATCCACATTACCAATTTCTATCAAACCTTGATTAAACAATCCCCTAAAAATCAATTAAAACCTTCAGTCCTCAACCCATACACGGCTGCTCACCGATCCATATTTTAATAAAACACCATGTAATTAGTGTATAACATCTTGATCTCATATAAATCCAATGTATGTATGCTCCCATACCACCCAATCATAAAAATCTAGTCACACTCCACTGAGTCATAATTTTTCAAACTTAGGATCACATATTTAGAAAACTAACCTTTCCCCACAACAATTCAATGAAATATAATAATAAAATCCCATGTAACACCTCTTAAAAATTGAGGAATTTCAATAATGTCATTTTCTACCTCCCGTTCACCTTCCAAACAATTTAATTCAAAAACTAAAATCTTATACTCATTATATATTCATCCTAGACCCATATATTATGGATCGTGATCAGATATCTCATTAGGGAACATTCTTAAAAACATGGTTTAAGAATCCAACCAATACTACCCTCAAAACTGAACATGATAACAAAAGAACCATATGTTATTTTCATAATTATAGCTCAATCTATTTCTGATCCTCTTCAATATACCTTGTATCACTATTCATGTTGAAATCTCATAACCTAAAGCATCTCTCCATGATACATGTTCTAACTAACTTATAAAAATTTGATAACCCCTCTCTTGTGTTCCCCTCATATATCCCATATCATATCGGAAATATTATATGGCTTACTAATAACTTGATTCATATATCAAAGAACTAGAAAATCCCACCTAGCTAATAAATCATATCTTACATAGGCCATAGATCATTGGAAACATCAGTGGTCTTTTCTCAAATATCACATCGTATGTTAAACTCCAAAAAACCCACATCGAGTTCTCACATATGCACATTAGGTATCACAGGAAAACATATTAGCCTACAAGAGAAATATTCTTTATTATTAATCCCTATACAAGACAACCCCTCAAGAACCATGATATCATCTCAGAATATATATATATATATATATATATATATATATATTCATCATTCCATTATGATACATGTTGAATAATCCACATCCATATGTTTATATCAAGTAGAATTCCACCATGAAGATATAAAATAAAACACCATACAGGTTATTTCGGAAACATTAAGTAATCTAACACGTATTATTTTTGAAAAAAGTATTGTAATCACTCATAAATGTTTTATATCTATGTTACTAAATGTTTTCACGGATCTACTAGATTAATTATACATACCCTAAATTGATGGAAAAATTGTCTTTATTAAGGGGAATCAATATATATATTTCACATGTATTTTCCTTATAAGAAAATACCTAATGGTTCAGATGATTATAATTACACCATCATGTTATATGGGAATACACATTATATGTTTTTTTAATTTATATTTTTCAACCCTCAAATCCAATAATATCAATCACACGCAATAATATGTATGTTATATAAGTCCTATGTTTCAATAATAATGCATATAAATGACCTATTTGAATTGGTCCAAGATCTAAAACCATGATAAACCATAAATCCATTACGAAAGTTCATCACACTAGGTAAATTCAAAAACCATAAAATTAAAAACCAAGAATAGAAATCATGTATCCCTAATAACTGGCACAATATTTCATAAAATGTGTTCTCGACGCACTATTCCAAGGCCCATCACATGCTTTGACACATTATATTTTCTTTCTACCATCTCTCCAAATTGTAAGATAAAAACAAAGTTTTAATGTCACTTTGTAATGTTCTACTACCATGAAAAAATCAATAGGTACCCACATCAATATTTTCACCTCGACCTCAGGCATTCCTCCTCACACTCCAGAGGTTGGATACTAGGAGTGAGGGTTTATGGTGTTAAATTTTAGTGACTACACCCTCATATCAATGTAAACATAGAAAAAATAACCAGTCATTTTCTATAGTAGTAAAAACAAAGAGTGCGTAGGATAAATAAAAAACAAGCTCTATAAATGTGTCAATACAGAAGTAATCCATCATAGAAACTCATATTCATGATTTTATACAACAAAAACCATCAAATGAAATAAAATAATAAATATAAAAGGCTCTAGTACATCCCTGACATGTACCTCATCAACCTCATTACTCCATCCAATTTATCTAGCTGAATGATCCAGACCAATCCTTTTCCCATCCCGAACCTATAACAAGTGGTGTTAAATTGGGTAACCAAGTGATACCGATACCCATATAGGGCGTGTAAAACCCAATTAGGAACCAATAATGTGGTATTATATACAACTAGTGAATGTTGTGTATATTCATGTAATATGAACATAATAAATAAATTATTTCATAGGCTTCAATAAATAAACCCTTATTTTCCCTTAGGTTCTAATGTGATACGTATGATCGAATATACCTAATTCAGCTAATATTGGAGTATCTTTGATTTTGTCACGTCATCAAGAAAAAAAATACCAAGCCCAATGGGAATACAATAGTATGTGAAAGAAATGATTCATATAAGTATGGACCTATGAAATCGAATAGTTATATAAATCCAATGAATAATTCCTAGAATAATGTCCTAGTTAATTGAGTTTCATAGTTACCACCAATTCCATTGATCAAGTCTAATCAATCATATTGACCTGATGGTTGAATCCTAGTGACTTGGGAATTGCATATAGACAAAATTTTTGAGTTCAATTTGATTTTCTATCGAATTATATACCAAATAAATATCACACAAAAATCCAATGGAATTTCCCAAGGAATTCATAGAGTATTAGGATGTCTAATTAAATGGCGTCCATCCCATGAAATTTTATATAGATAGAACAGACGAATCATGGGTTACCACATAGGCATTCCACTTAATGTATCGATGGTAGTTTACCCATATCATAATATTTATATAATCTATCTCATCATAATTAATAATATACCCAACCAATATCACATATAAGGAGTCAAAAATTCAATCACATAACCTAACATCATTAATATAGCCATATAAGGCCAACTTTATCAATTTGGATAATAGGGTGATACCCAGAATCAACAGTACATTTTACTTCACACACCCTCAATTAAATCAAATATCACTAGGTAACTGTTATGGGTTCATATGGTCTCATTATTGCCGAGAAAACCAACATGTGTTCCAAAGTCTTAATATCACCATTAGGGTCATCACCTATTACTCATATGGAATCACATCCCTTGACATAATTATAATATTCTCAGGGCCTCATTGAACTATAATGAAATCAATATAATCACCTCTCCAAAGAGATGGAATAAATTATATCATAATACCCATGTTATCCTAGGACAGTACCCATACACACAACTAGCTCCAAAATTACCTAAACATACCCAGATGGGTACTTACAAGATAATGGAGGATGAATACTCACCCAGGTCTCTAATCATCATGTCTAATGGATATATGGTGTCTCACTTTCCCATCACCCCATACTTAGTCCATTCATTTTAATTAATCACACATTCCAAATAAAATGAGTTATGGTAACCTATCTAGGTATAAAATATTCAATTAATGCATTAAATTATCATCACTTGGGCTCCAAATAACATAAATCAACACATTTATTATCAAGGAATCAACCAATGGTAGACTAGGAATTAGTATAATGAATCGGGTCCCATCATTACCATTGAAACGTTGATCAATCCATTGATAAGAATTAAATTTTAAAGAAAAATTTAATTTAATATAATTTTATCATCCTCTATGATGAGTCCACATATCAAATTCATATAAAAAAATTCACTAACCCAAAGGGTATGTTGAACTATGACCGACCTCAATCAAGAGTTAATCTAATTTAAGAAGCTTGATGACTCTTTACCATGATCATCAAAAGTCGCATCAACTCCCATAAAGATATTTTAATGCAAAACAACCAATAATTAATTATTTAATTAATTTTATAACACATTATCATTAAATAAAATTAAAATTAATTTAGGGTTAATTTCATAAATCTCATTGTTTGACATCTTCACACTAATACAATTACCAACCTCTTGCAAGAGGTTAATGGTGTAATCCTGAAATCATATTGGGAAAAACACCTAACATGTTACAATGATTCAATTACCATTTTAATTTTGTTAATAAAAACATTGAATAAATCCAAATAAAAATTTACCTTTTATAGAAGATTGTTAAATGACAATAAATCATCATCTCAAAACACCCTATGCCCATCGCATAAAAATTCACCATCATATTGGAATAATTCTTCCATGTTTTGTGGAATATTAAATGAAACCCTAAGCCAGGTGACCCAAAATCTGAGGGATAAATATGAGAAGAGGAACATAAATAATAAATGAAAATATTTCAAATTTATCACTTTTTATGTAAAATCAAAATCCACCCTTATCTGAGGATATATAAGTAATAAAAGGAAGAGGATTCTTCCTCATGCTTCCCAAGTTTGTTATGAGTAAAGGATGAAGATAGGATAGGTGGGGGTTTTCATAATCTAATGGAAGAAAATGTTTTCCCCCATTTTATGAAAAACATGGTGCACCAAGAATTAAACCATTACATGACCTAGCCATGGTGTTCCTCCCAACATTCCTCAAGGAGCTCCCAATATTCCTGAAGGCCTTCACCCTACATCATGTTTTCAACCACCATGATTTGTAGTCCGTCGTGGTAGTGCTTGCTATTTCCCATAGAAAAAACCACAAATCATCATGCATAATGAAATTATCTTTATCATAGTGTTACAGCATGGTTGAACATTCTTGGGAAACTTATAAACCCCTAGAATTCTCTTTATAATTCCTTAAGGACATCAATTATCTCAATAGAGGGTTGGTATCTTCCCCCTTAGACACCGTTGAGTAAAATGTCATACTAGAGATCACCTAGATATTTTGGACACCCCCATGCCAAAAGACATGGAAGTATGCATGGTATTTTAATTTTACCCAACCCATCTCTCATAGGTGGAACCACTCAGGTTCAATTCTCCTCAAAACTCCTTATTTGGGAATTTTTTATTGAATTTTCACACAATGAGGAGCCCTAAGCGCCACATGATCACCCAACCTTCCATGACAACCTCCTAAGTAGAAAAACCAAATTCTTAGACTCAATATACATCCAAAGGAATATCCTTGATATTTTTAAAATTTCATTAATGTTATTTAAGGCCTTATTCTCAAATGAACTCTGATTTAGGGAATAAAAATTCAAATTCCCTTGGAACTTATCAACTTATATAGACATTGACCTTTATAGATTAGTAGAAAAATTGTACCAAAATTATAGAAAATTTACCCTAAGGAAAATATTCAGTAGCCTTATCAATCATAATAGTAATTTTTATGTTTAAAAACATCAAAATGAATACTAGGATACCATAAAATAAATCAGATATTAAAGACTCTAATCCATGATTTTACCCTAGTGTTCCCAAAATCAAAGGGATTTAATAGATAATCAAATGATGGAATGAAAAAGAATACATGGGTTTATTTAATTTAATCCAAAATAAAAATACCTTATCTTAAAGTCATCTTACAGAAATGGTACATGTACCCTAGTATAATACATTTCAATTCCATTAAATCCAAAATAGTTTAATGTTGATTGACTCAGCCTTTGTTCTTCCATGGTTTTCCCCTAGTAGGAAAAACAATCCTTACAATGAATAAATTTATATAGATCATAATCCTATCTAAAATAAGCTTATAATTAGAATTTTGATGAGAATTAGATCCTATATTTATTATTTTAATCAGATGTCCATCCTTGGGTGATGTAAAATTACTATTGTTGAAACCATTATTTTTAGAAATACTAGAAAGAACCTCCTTTTGTGATATCATTAAAGAACCAACTGATATATTTGAACTAATGAGGCATACATGATCAATATCCCTTTGTGAATACATTGAAATTGGGATTCCATAATTCCCTCAGTGATTGAAAGAAGAGGATATGAACCTTATCCAAGTCACCATACTCAAAATAATATTAAATAATAGTAAAAAACAATAATAACAATAATATTATTATTATTATATTAGAATTTAGTGAGTTAAAAGGTAACCCCACAACCACCACTACTTTTATTCCATTTATATCCATAATAATGGGAGGTTTATCTATCAATAGATTTTATTTTGAGTTCACAATAAGGTTTTATAAGGAACTTCCCCTTCATGAACATGTCTATCCTTCTATTTTTTTTTCAAATTTCAATAAACTATAACCCTAGACCTGATTTTGGGATTTTGGGATCGTACATTCCAGGCCACTAAAAGATGGGGAAGATTCATTAATGAAGTGAGTATAATAATTAAGAGAAATCCAATATTAGGTGGTCCTTGTCCATTATTCTGTTGTGTTTTTATTGGTTTTTTATCAATCCTTTATAAGTTTATTTTATAATTTCTTAAACATAGAATCATATTAGTGACTTTAAGAAGATATATTAGTTTTTTTTGGAATTAATTTATCATTAATTATTTTTATGATGTGATCCCACACACGCATCACCTCTATTTTCAATATAATCATCCAAAATATTAGTCACGTTTTTAAATTGACATTTGAATGTAATTTAGTGGGTTTAACAATTGAATAATTATTTAATTTTGGGATGATGAATCAGTTATATAAAACTCAAATAATAAGGTGAGTATGGAATATAAGTTTTTTATTATTAGATATTGAGTGAGGTTTTTTGGATATAGGTCAAGTAAAATCTATTAGTTATTATTTATATGAGGGATGAATTGGATGGGGTAGTATCTTGTTATTTATTTTTAATATTTTAATGATAGATAGGTTGACCACATAGGTTATAACTATTTTATCAACATATGATGTTTATATACTCTATATACATGAGGATCAGTTATGATTTATTCTCACTCTCACCCTAAATAACCACCTAATGATTTGGATTAGTAATTTATTTTTCTTCCTAGGGAAAGGATCCATGATATTGTCCAATTTATTCCTCCTAAGTTGGTAACTCAATGAGGGAGTAAATATAGGGAATTTATTAAGAATTGATTTTTCTACTAAGTGATGTCTCGAATTCCTCAATAATTAGTTGGTTAGTTACACACAATATCATTTCATTTATTACTAATGGATTAATTTTAATTCTTATAAGAAATAATTTCATTCATAGAATAATTATAAAGGAAATATATTAACTTTCTTTTCAATTTATACAATAAGATAAACTGAAAAGAACTATTCTTCATAAATATATAATTTTGATGATTTCTATCAAATAATATTTTTCTAGAAGGAAAATTTTTGAAAGTTAATTTTTCTATGAAACTACAAAAAAATTACAACTCACGTATGTTTTTTTAAAATTAGTGATATGTTTTTAAGTTAAAAAAATATAGTATACTCAGAAAAAGTTCATGAATTATTGTAAATGAATATTGGTGGAATATTCTAATTTACTCATTTCATGTTTTAGGAGAAATCATATTATAAATTACAAAGGTATTAAACATTAAAAAATATAATAGATTCTAACTTTGAAATAAACATATATTATCAAATTCATTAATGGAAGCATATTATCTAATTTTTCATGATAAAAAAAAATAAAAATATTCTGATGTATAGGGAATTACAGTACTAGAAAAAGACTTTTTATAATATATAAAAAAATTAATTTTTGGTTTAAGGTATTATTATAATATATTATGATCTATTTTTCATACATATTAAAATTATTTTTCTCTAACTATCTCAAGAAAAATTTCATGTTTAATATTTGAGGTCAATAAAAAATTTATTCCTATAAAATCATTAAAATATTATTTTCCCAAAAAATTAATATATTTTTGTTCGGTTTCCTACTATGAGTGGATACCATGAATTAAAAACATTTAATAATTTATTTTAAAGATAGACCAATGATCTATAAAGGAAAAAAATATCCTAAAAAGGAAGAATTATAATTCAATAGAGGATATAAAAACAAAATGATAAGGTTTCCATTTCTATGAGGAAAATTTAAACTATAGAAAAATATTTTCAATAATACTGTTACTGAATGAATATGTAGTATATTGGAAAAAAATTCATCATAATTGAGGTCATATAATAAATATTCATATCAAGGATCATCATTGATTAATTCATAGAATCATATTATCTTAATTCATATTTCATTTATGATTCAATTTATTTTCATTGTTTTATTAACATAGTTATGTATTATATATTAATTTCTATATCCCTTTAATTTTTACAATATTTCTTTTAGTATTTGATAGAAAACACTAGAATTTATTTTCACAAATATTCTTGAAAAAGATCATCTATATTTTCCTTTAAGTATGAATTGATTGTACACAATTTTGATTGTAAATTATTGAATGGAAACTGATCGTAAACTCCCCAAGATAAAATTAATATACGGTGAAAAGTATTAAAATATGTCTTATATTCCATCAATCCCAATATTAATTTTTGTGACATATGATTTTATTTCTTAACTTATTATTTCATTAAATTTATTTAAAATTAAAATGAGATAAACCAAAAACGTTTTTAATTTATTTATAGATAGTTAAATTTTTAAGTCCCCGAATCATCCCCCTCTCCATATATTTTCCAATATCATTGACTATATATAGTTTATAATATAAAACTTGAGTTATTAAACTTATTAAGTTGTAAGGGATTATATAAATTTTTTTATAGTAGATGACCCTAAGTACGGGATTTATTTAAATAGAAGACCATTATTTAATGGATAAAATAATGAGTGTTGGGAGGAATAAATTACTTAAAATTTCTAGTTAAATAATTTTTTTATTAAATTAGAAAATATTATAAGATTATTATTAAAGAACTAGAACTATGAAATTATTTATGTGAAATTCAATACGATCATAGTTCTAAAACAATAAATTTAATTATTGATGATCTTGGTATTTATGAATATAAATGTGTTTGTAAATATTTTTTGGATTATGAAATTCTATAAAACTATTATTTAATATTATGAGAGAAATTTTAATCTAAAATCATATATAAATGAAGTTTTTATAATTGAAATAGAACATTTTAACATATTGGATTTCAGAATTATTAATTAGTACAAATCAATGATAAATGATATTTTAAAATTTGTTTTCCTTATCTTTTGAAATGATATAATATAATCAGAATTTAAAAGTTTTTATTGGTCTACCATCTAGGTGAAGAGAAATTTATACAACCGTTAAACAATATACATTGTTTCCCTCAGAATTCGAGGATGAACACTTTGATGGGAGGTTCAAACATTCCGATCAGTTTCTAACAGGTTTGTTCGTAGAACCGGAATCATCCAATGATTCAACATCCATTCGGACCTACTTTCCAAAGGTAGGTGCTCATTAGTTTATGGACTGATGAGGTTTATGAATTTTCATTGGTCGAGAGGATGGGAGGTCGGACTCATCTCACATTTTTAGGGGAATTATTATCTACTCCGAGACTCTCTTTATAGATTTAAGTTATGTTCGTGAATCCTTATTAAATTACCAAATATAAAATGAGTTTTCCTTTAGATCTAACAATCAATGATCGATATTTAGGAAATTTAGAGAATATTTTATATGTATTCAAGGTTATTCACTGATAAATAATCATTTGTATTTGTCAGATATTCTTAGTCAATGGTATCCTTTGATAAGTAAAAGTATCTTGGTCCTTATGATGACCATAATGGTTTTAAATCCACTCAGTGGGGCACTTGAAGTTTATTTTCATTCAAAAGGACATGAAATATTTCAGAGTTGGGATCGAACCCGCAGATGGGCTACCTATGTATCCTTTGTTTAAAAAAAAAGGAATCAGAACCCACATATTTTGAGTAAGAGAGTATGATGTTTATGATTGATGGCTCAAAGAAGGATGTCGTAATTACTTTTATACCCTAAGCTCACGTGATCCATGCTCGGTTTGAGAAACAAGAGGTATTGGTAAAAATTAGACAATTGTTCCATGAAGGATGAAATCATAAGAAATAATGTGGGGATTATGTATGTATGACTGCCCAGATAAATGAAGGTTTGGTTTTACTTTAGGGAAGAACTCCAGGAACTAGGTCCATAAAGGTATATGTGCTTCATGGAGATTTTTAATACTCTGACACGGGGCTTACTCTTGAAAAGGAGGCCCAAATTAGGAGAGGACTTATGATTGGGTTTTACTCCTGAAAAGGAATCCTAGATCAAAGGTAAATTAGAACTGGTTAAGAGAAATTAAGATCGGGGAGTACTCTTGAAAAGGAGGCCCAGGTTAAGAGATTTGAAAAAAAATTAAGGGACTTGGGGCTTACTCCTAAAGAGGATGACCATATTTGAGACTAGGGCTTACTCCTGAAAAGGAGGCCCGGGTTAAGAGAATTATGGTTGGGGCTTACTTCTAATGAGGTTTCCCAGGTTTGAGACTGGGGCTTACTCATGAAAAGGAGGCCCAGGTTAAGAGAATTATGGTTGGGCCTTACTCCTAAGGAGGATGCCCAGATTTGAGATTTATGACTGGGGCTTATTCCTGAAAAGAAGGCCCAGGTTAAAGGGTTCTCTCATCTTAAAGGATGAGGTTGAATGAATGAAATATCAATTTTTTAGTGACATAAAGATGTGTAAATCACTAGGTTTTGAGAGATATTCCACAGAGTTCCTTTTAGATAAGGAATCCAAATCAAGAAATCATGCCATAAATGTCTTTAAAGAGTGTCTTGAAGATGGATTCTTGAATAGGAGAGGTAGAATGGCTTAAGAGGGGTGAAATGGGCAAGAAGGTCACCCAAAAAGGCAGGGGCGCACAAGTCCTATTAGGCGCGTAGGTACGGTGTGGGAGAGCAAGTCCTGGTCACGCAGGTATACCTGCGCGACACATGGGTACTTGCTTGATGGTTAACCAGTAGGGTAATACTTGAGCGACTCTTGATTAAAGCCTTTATAATCCTCTTGAGGTTCTTCCAGAAGAGGGGCGCGCCAGTTATATTGAAGGAGTAAGACGGTTCCCAAGTGTGGCCTTGTCCCTTAAGGGCTGGCCACTCAGGCTTGCAAGTGTTGATGAGTTTAAACACTTAGGCCTTCCTCCCCCTCTTTAGATCTTCCGTTCTAGGTAAGAAATTACCTTAGAAGTGTTTCAAATGCTTTGATAAGAGACTAGGGCACCAGGAGATTAAATATGAGTTTCTGAAGAAAAAAAATATTCCTTTCTATGGGGGGACCATAGGGTCTATTTATAGGCAAGAGAAGACCACGGGCGGTTATCACTTAGGTCATGCAAGTCACTTGCGTGACCATCATGCGTCGCGCAAGTGGACTTGTGATACTATGAGGGAACTTGTGCGACCTATGGGCAATCTTCTACTTGTTCATCCCTTTGTCGATTTTTGATATTTTCTTCAAAGGATGAATCAATTTGTTCTAAATCATTTCCCTTTACATTCTTTTGGACTTTGTGATGAAAAAGGAGTATCAACAAAAGTCCCCCCTCAGAGATGGATCTAAAAGAAATGAGGATGTGACTCTGAGGAAAAAGAAGACATCCAAAGGAAAGGTGGAGCACAATTGTTCAATACGCAACACTTGGAGCACAGGTTCTTGCCGCAGGGGTACGACGTGCAGGGTTCTGGCCGCGTCTATAAGTAGAGGGCCTCACTTCCGTACAAAGAATTCGGATTTCTAGATTTCAAACCATCAAGCTCTCGTCGCGCAAGTCACCTTAACCGCGCAGGTTGCTATGTTTTCCGATGTTTCCTTGATGTCGCGCTGCTGTCAAGGTATCTGGATTTGCGCGACGATACTTGCGTGCCAAATATTTGCGCAGCACATCCATACTTGCGCGCCAAGTTTTAGACTTGCGCGCCTTAATGCCTTTGCCATTTTTCTTAATTCTTTCACAAATTTTATGAAAAAATAAGCCCATTTAAGAGTTAGTTTATTAAACATTTGTGTATATTCAATGGCTCCCAGTAGAATCAGAATGGCTGAGGAACTAGCTAGAAAGCGGATTGATGACATGATGAACATTGTTGTCTATGATTACTACGATATCTGCGACAGCACTTTCCCAGATTTGGCTATGTACTTGAAGAAATATCATCTTAATTTCCCACAGAGAATCTACTTGTCCCTGTATGGTCATGGTCATCTGCAAGGAGTCAATGTTCCAAATGAAAATAACTATACACCTGAAATGCAGCTGCACTATTACTTCTCAATTTCGGTTATGCTATGCATTAAGAGCAACAACAATGGTGTTAAATTTCAAAATTTCCTTCGATTCCATTTCCTTGGAGATATAAAAATGGAAAACCCATGGGCTGAAATGTTTTCCGCTGCCGGTTGGTGGAGAGAAGACAAACATGGCATTAGAGCAATATCTGAAAAGATTACTCTCTCCAAATGTATCTTTACTTCCAATGCTCCATTCTCAAATCCATGTATCCATTTTCCAAGTCTCTTGGACAGAAACAGAGTCACTGTTTGATGAGCAGAAAATTTTCCCCAAACCGCACTCAAGAAAATCCTTTTACAACTATTCCAAGAAGAGCTGGTATCACTGCATCTCTTATTGTATCCAGTTGAATGAATGAATTCTAGGTGGTTGCTGATGAAGTTCAGGATGTCGTAAATCAAATGAAGAGTTATGTTGACAGTATTTTGTAATTCCTTGGAAAATAGAAGAGACTCCAATCTGTGGATGTCCTTCTAACTCTTGTGCATCAATGAAAAACACTTTCACTTTCACTCATTTGTACCTGCATTCTTTTTCTATATGATTTAGATTTTACCTAATCCAATGGGCCTAGTAAGCATAGTTTTATTTTTACTAGAATTGATGTAAATAACCCTACAAACTTCGAACCTTTTAATTTCTCAATGTTACCTAAATCATACAAAATGTATTTTAAGTGAGATGGGAACTTGACTTTTATTCAGAGTTCCCTTGTCTTCTGTGGGCAGTTTAAAGTCATGCACGTTGGACATAAAAAGGATAATGTTTAAGGTCGAAATAGCTTTGACCGAATGGATTAAAATTGACTCAATTCCTTAACAATTTATCTGAATACATATTACCATACTCAAGTATGAGGGAAAAAATGTAAACTATGACTTAAGAATATTTGAATCTGAGGAATGATATGAAAAAGAGATAAAAGGCATTAGAATAAGTAGTTTCCAAGAATGAAGTTACCATTATTTAAAAAACACATTAGGGGGTTGAATTATGCAGGGCCACCTAAGGTCATTGGCTGCATAGTTAAATAAAATAATATCTTTTGGCTAACAAGTCTGTTATGTAGACTATTTATGAAAGGCCGCCTATGGGCACATGCTGCATAGTCAGGCAAACGAAATCTCAGAAATTTACGTTCCTAGTGCTAAAATCTAGTGAAATTTTATGGAGATTCAAATCTTCCAAAGTATAGAGTTTGTTGTATGGAAGGATTTACTTGAATATGGAGAAGATATTTCCAAACAAGATTATCGAAGAACTGAATAGATATCACTCCTACAAAGGTCTGACCCAAACATAGGGAAGGAGAATATAAACCATAGACTTGAATACTTTTTGGATCATGAAAAAGGATATGGGACAAATATGTTAAGGATGGCTATTTTTCGGATCCCTATATACTTTCACTTAAGACAAATAAGGACAAAAGAGGCATTCTTCCCAAGAATGAAGTTAACACTATCCGAAAAACCCGTTATGGGGTTGAATTATGTAGGGCCACCTAAGGGCATTGGATGCATAGTCAAATAATAGTATCTTTTGGATAACAAGTCTGTTATGTAGACTGTTTCTGCATGGCCGCCTATGGGCACGTGCTGCATAGTCAAGAAAAAGAACTCTCAGAAGTTTGACATTTTTGTGACTAGAAGTCATGAAAAGGGTTATGAAGATCTGAAAATTTTAAATTTTAGGATTATGACACATAAAGATGGGTATTGTTCAATGTATATAGAGATACACAGATCAATGCTAACCATAATCATGTTGTGGATGGGTCCTGAATTGAAATGTTGGACTTCACTACGTATCCCATAAGGATGAGAATCAAGCCATACGTAGTTCTTAAACTATAGTTTAACGTCGTGTGGGACAAAATGATTATAGATCTTAGTTTAGGGTCATAGAGCTTGGACCATTGTAAGAAATACACAATGTGTGTTTTCATGGGGTCTTTTCAGCCAATGGACTGAAAGTGGAATTTGGGGTTAGTCCCAAAGACATGGGGATGGATTCGAGGGACACTAGAACGTTCCTACGTATCCCATAAGGATGGGAATAAAGCCCACGTAGTTCTAGAAATACCCTTTGTACAAATTTGGTTCATACATGTGAAGGGTGAAAGGGGACTTTAGTACAACGATGTTTTAACCCAAGATAAAATGTTTGGGCATTGCTATGTATGCACGTAGTCTTTGAAATGAAACATGATTGAAAAATCAATGTAAATAATAGTTCCCTCTCAGGTGAGGGTATCAAAGAATATTGTAGTTTATTATCATACTAGACAAAAGTGTTGTATATTTTAACGTCATATAACAAGGACGAAAGTGAACCAATGTAAAGATATTGATTCTAGGGGCGGTTTCACGAATCAACATCATATGAGATGGAGGTGAACCGATGTGAAGAGATTGGTTTTGGGCATGAACCTTGGGAGGTTTCCTACATACCCAGCCTAGAAGGCATGGATCAAAGTCCGTGTAGTTAAATTAAAGAATGAATTAATGATCAAGTTGTTCTTGGGGACAATGACCTAAGAAAAATGATGTTGTTGGGACTTACACATGGTTAGCGGCCCAAAGAGAGTGTTATGGTTGAGGTTTTCTCTAAGCTCACGTGAGTCATACTCGGTGTAAGAAACAAGAGGTAACAAAAACCTTAACGATGCATAGTTTAATGTCATGTATGACATATAAATAGACTATGCAGTTTAAAGTCTTGCAGTTAGGACTATTGGTGATGCACAGTTTAGTGTCATGTAGCAGGAACAAAGTATAGTTTAATGTCATGTAGGACGTATCACGGACTTTCTGTACAGTTTAGCGTCATGTAGTTAGGACGATGGGGACAATAGAGTTTAACATCATGTTGGACAAAAGGGGGACTGTGCATTTTAATGTCATGCAGGGAGGACAAAAGAGTACACCATTTAACGTCATGTTGGATGCATTGGGGATTTTTTCCACAGTTTAGCATCATGTTGGACGAAAGTGTGAATAGTTTAAGGTCATATGCATGGACCGTGGATGGTGCAGTTTAATGTCATGCTGGACAAAAGTGTAGTTTAAGGTCATCAAGGACCATTGATGATAATGTAGTTTAACATCTTTCCGGATGTAAGGGACTTTTATACAGTTTAGCATCATGTAGTTAGGACGTCACAGTTTAATGTCTTGCTGGACGCAAGGGACTTGCAAATAGTTTAGGGTCATATGCATGGACCGTTGATGATGCAGTTTAAGGTCATACATGACCTAGTTGCAGTTTAAGGTCATACTGGACCATTTAGGGAACTTTTTCACAGTTTAACGTCATGTGGGACGAAATTATTACAAATAGTTTAAGGTCATATGTGTGGACCGTTGCTGAATAGTTTAACATCATACAGTAAGGATGAAAGAGGTTTTGTGTTTTATACAAAATACTTCTTCAAAAATCTGGCATTGGTTGGAGTAGTGATGAGTTCTCCATCCATCGAGATTAATGAATAAGCACCATTGGAGTAGACCCTATGTATTGAATAAGGTCTTTCCAATTTTGGCTCAAGCTTGGGAGGTTTCTTTCCTGGTATCATTGGAGTTCTGAGAACTAATACCAATTCTCCCTAAATGAATGAACGAAGATGAACCTTTTTGTAAAAAGCTCGTGCTATTCGATTCTGATAGACTTCCAAGTGGTGCAAAGTGCACAATCTTTTCTCATCTAACTTTTCCAATTCATTCAATCGCTTTTGATATTGTTCATCTGTAGATGATTGATCACAAATGGAAACTATGAGCGAGGGTAGTTGAACTTCAATGGGAAAGATGGCTTCCGTTCCATATACCAATGAATATGGAGTTGACCGAGTTGTAGTGTGGGTGGTAGTCCGATAAGCCCATAAAGCATGAAAGAGTTTATTAGGCCATGACCTATTATCTTTATCCACCATCTTTTGCTGTATATTTGAAAGTGTCTTGTTAAAGGCTTCTATCTGGTCGTTGGCTGCTGCATGATACCGAGATGAATGGTTGGATTTGATGTTGTATTCTTGATACAACTTCTTCACCTCGGATGAACAGAAATTGGTGCCATTGTCCATCAATATGGTATGAGGGACACCAAATATGGTAATAATGTCAGACTTGATGAAGCAAAAAATGCATTTAGAACTGACTTCCTTGAGAGGTATTGCCTCTGCCCAATTGGAAAAGAAGTCAGTAGCAGTAAGAATGTACTTAAACTGCATGGCCGTACCCGAAGGGTAAGGTCCCACCACATCCATTCCCCATTTGGAAAATGGCCATGAGTATTTAGATGTATGAAGCAACTCTAGAGGTTGATGAATGAATTTGGAATGTACTTGGCATGAATGACACTTCTTTTTGAAATCGACACAATCTCGTATCATTGAAGGCCAAAAGTATCCAAGCCTTCGAATCTGATCAGACAGTCTATGTCCAGACTGGTGGGCACCACAGACTCCTACATGCACTTCTTTCATGACAGCCATTGTCTCTTCACCGTCAATGCATCTGAAGAGAACTCCATCAAAACCACATTTGTAGAGAATTTTCTCCATGTGATCTGGGCTATCATAAAGATTAAAATTGACCACACGTCGCCAGATTTGTTCTTTCTCATCTCTATCAGGTGGAAGTGTTCCATTTTGAAGGTATTCCCTGATAGGTGACATCCATCCTGTAGTATGACCATATGGTTCAGGAATGGGACAAATTTCATTAATTTACTCTGTTTTGATTCGAACATAAGGTGAAATTGCACGAAGGTGGGAAATACTGATGGTTGTCTCATCCCGATTTGGATCTGCCAGAGCTGTGGCTATATTAGCCAGTGCATCAGCTTGAGCATTTTGTGATCTTGGGACATAAGAAAATGTCGTTTCCAAAGGGAATTCCGTCATTAACTCTCCAATGTAATCATATAAAGGTATTATTTCTTCTCTTCTGATGGCATAATCCCCATTGACTGGTTGGATTACCAGGTCTGAATCACCTTTCACCATTAAGTGATTCACTTGTGCTTGAAGTGCTAATTCGAATCCTATGATGAGAGTTTGGTATTCTGCTTCATTATTGGTACCACCTTCCCACAATAAGAAGAAATGAGGTAACACTGCCTTTTCTGGAGAAATGAGCACAATTCCTAAGCCAACTTTGTTGAATTTAGGATTTTCCATTTTCCTACCTGTTGGACTTCTGGAAGCACCATCAAAATACATTTCCCATGCCTGAGGACTTTCTTGAATAGAGAAGACTTCCTCATTAGGGAGTTCAATATATGAAGATGTGTCTTCCACTGAAGGGTGTTCAACCAGGAAATCAGCCAGAGCTTGGCCCTTTATCACCTTTTGAGACACATACTGAATTTCAAATTGCTGCAAAATAACTGCCCACCTTTCCAGACGTCCTGTAATCATTGGACGACTAAGGATAAATTTGAGCGGGTTATTGTGAGATACCAATTGGACCCCGTGTTGTTGCAGGTACTGTCTCATCTTTTGAACTGCAAAGATTAATTCCAAGCATCATTTCTCAATACTTGAATACCGGGTTTCTGCTTCAAGCATGGTTCGATTGAGATAGTAGAGGCTATTTTCATTCCCATCATCGTTCTTTTGAGCAAGAAAGGCACCCAATGATCTCTCTTGAGCTGTCACGTAGAGGATAAGTGGTCTTCCTTCAATAGTTGGCATGAGTACCGGTGGACTCAAGAGGTATTTCTTGAGAATATCGAATGATTCTTGACATTCTTCAGTCCACTGGTAAGTGACTCCCTTCTTCATCAATTTGGTGAAGGGTAAACTTTTTCCTGCTAAATTGGCGATGAAACGTAGAATATAGGCTAAGTGTCCTTGAAGTCCTCTTAATTCATTCAAATTTCGAGGAGGTGACATACCAAGGATTGACTTGGTCTTCTCAGGATCGACTTCAATACCATGATGGCATACAACAAAGCCAAGAAATTTTCCTGAGGTTACCCCAAAAGCACATTATAAGGGGTTCATCTTCAAATTATGTTGTCAAAGCTTGCGGAATATGACTTCCAAATCAGCCAAGTGAATAGAACATTGATTGGATTTAACTACCAAATCGTCTACATAGAATTCAACAAACTTCCCTAGGAAGGGTTTGAAGATACGATGCATGGCACGCTGATAAGTTGCACCTGCATTCTTTAAACCAAAGGGCATTACCCGGTAGCAAAACCCACCCTGAGGGGCTCTGAAGGCTATAGATTTCTCTCCTTCTGGGGCCATTCGGATCTGATTATATCCAGAATATCCATCCATGAAGGAAAGTGATTCATAGCCAGTTGTTGCATAAATTATAAGTTCTGTAATCGGAACTGGGAAATCATCCTTAGGACAATGCCGATTAAGATCTCTGAAATCGATGTAATATCTAATTTGTCTGTTCTTTTTCTTTACAGGGACAATATTAGCCAACCATTTGGGATATTGAACTTCTTTAAAGAAGTTGTCTTTGATAAGCTTATCCACTTCAGTTTCAATTTTGGAAGCATAAGTTGGGTGTGTTCTTCTCACCGCTTGCCTAAATCCTCGATGTTCTTCTGGTAAACCCAAATGATGAGTAGCAACATCAGGATCAAGCCCGGGAATTTTTGTATATTTACAGGAAAATATATATCTATTTTTCTTTAGAAAGGAAACATACATCTCTTTCTCTTCATGAATCATGGCCGCACTGATTAAAGTGGGGCGTGGATCTTCTTTTGTACCCAGATTTATTTCTATGAGTTCATCCACAATGGTAGAGATACCCTCTTCAAATGCTAGAGGAGCATCTCTGAGATTTTCCCCTTCTTCTTCATCATGTATTATTTCTTCCGTTTCTACTTGCATAGTAGATGATAAAGTAGAATTTTCATGATCCAAAGAGATGTCAAAATTTTTATATCTTGAAGAAGAAACTTCCCTTTCCGACCCGATTGATGATGAAGGGTCTTATTTGTGTAATAAAGAGGAGATGATGGATTGAGAATCGACATCATTGTTCACCTCCGATGTTTCTATAACTTCTTCTGGCCTAATTGGCGAAGCATAGACTTGTTGGATTTAAGAAGATGAAATGAAGACGTCGTCATTTGTGCTTTCATCACTACTTGGTAGATTACCAATTTCTCCCATGTTGTCTGGCTCGATTGCGGTAATTGACATTATGGATATTTCCATAAGAGTATTTTGATTTGGGTCTATCTTGTCAATTTGTCTGATAGGAAACACATAATCTGTACTCACAAGTGTAAATGGATTTACTGAAATTTTCTCCAAACCATATGGAGAATTAACTTTGGTAATCTCCTTTGTTTTGGATTTTCCCTTCCCTTCATGTGATAGAATTCCACCTCAATGTATTGAGACTCACATCTATTGAATGGGGCCTTATCACCATAAAATGTCCCAACTTGACCATCAAAACAATATTTGAGACATTGATGGTATGATGAAGGGATAGCCGCATATTGATGTAGCCAGGGTCTTCCAAGAATGATGTTGAAGGCTGAGTCTTGATCAACAACCATGAAATCTGAATTGGATACAAGATCTCCAAACGGAGTTCTAAGTGTAACTTCTCCCAGTGGTTCTTGTTCATTTTTATCATATCCTTGTAACATCATGGTAGAAGGAGGTAAATCAGATTCTGTGAGGCCCAATCGACGAAGTGTACGAATGGGCATGAGGTTGACTCTTGAACCATTGTCAATGAAAGTTCTTCGGATGTCTACGCCATTGACCTTTCCAGACCAAGTACAATGGTCTAATATGTCCATGCACAACATCATCTTCATCTTCACCAGTAAAAGATATTATTTCATGGAATTCTACAGGATTATTCTCTATGTGATAGACTTCAGCTGCAGCAATTTCAGTTTCAAATTCCTGAGGACTTGACAAATCCTCGATGAGTGCTTCCCGGAGATCTTTTGACAGATTCAGAGCATCCAGAATTGAGAACTTGGTGGTACTTGGTCCAAGTGTTTCAATATATCATACTTTTGATCCAGAGGTCTGCGTTTCCCAATAGAAATATGTGGTTTAGCAAGCACCTTGGAAGGAGATGCTTTTGAATTTGATGCATCTTGTATTGGGATAGGAGTTGGCAATCTTCGTGGTTTTGGAAGATTAGACCGATTAGATCCATTTACTTTCTGAGAGGAAGAAGATAGAACCTTCAACCGGTCTTCCAAAATAACTTTTCCAGGACAGAATCTGCTATTGGTAGAAGAACTTTCTTGTTCTTTCTGAGCTCGTTGAAGGGATCTACCATGAGTTTCTGATGCGTACATAGTTCTTGCAGGGGTAGAATTGGAATAGTGGATTCTGAAATATCCACGTCTTCCCCTGTATCTTGAGCCCCTGGAACTTCCTCTGATTCCCCTATTTGAAATAGGGAATTCTGGCTCATTGAAATCAAAACTGCGACTGGCATATGGATCTGTTAATTGAATCATATTAACAGAATCAAATATTAACTATTCGTCTGATGAAGACTCTGCCTGATTAGCCTATTTAGGCTGTGCCGTTTGGTGGGGCGGTGCCCGTGGATTTGAAGTAGATGGCATGAAGTCCGCCAAAGACAAAGAAAACTTAGGCTTTGACACATACTCATCTTCTTCTGATTCTTTTTCTTTCATTGAATCATGTCGTTTCTTTGAGTACATTCCCTCTGACTAAGAGGGGTTTTCCACAACATTCATGGCAGAAGCCACAATTGGTTTCTTTAATTGTGTTGGCAAAATAGCATGAGTTCGATTGATTGTCTTTCTGACCATCCAATCATCATACTTCTATGCATTTTTTCTTATGAATTCGTGCCATTCTCTTTTCTCCTCTGGAACTGTAGTAGTAACACATGCTACCTGAGCTGAAGAACCTTTCAGTTTGACTTGTCCTGAGTCGACCATCTATTGCCGGAGGTCTTTGAAGACAAAACACTCCTGGATGGGATGCCCCATCATTTGATGAAAAGGGAAATAATTGGGACGGTCTTCATCTCCTTTATTGTTTGGGCTCTTGGGCATTGGCAATTGAACCAAATTGTTTTCCAGAGCCCAAATGAAATAACCAGGAACTTGTTCATTTTGGAAAGAGTATTTTTTTCTCTTCAGATCCTCAAAATGTTTTCATCTTTGATCTCTTTTATCATTTGGACGAAACGGCCTTTGTTGTTGGCGCTCAGAAGGTGGGGCCCATCGATAAGATGAAGGTTTTGAGGTAGAAACATGTAAAGGTGCTTCTTTAAGCATAACTGTAGCAGTTTATTCTTTACCCATTCTCCTTCCTGGAGCTGATGGAATCACATGAGATTTAGCCTTATCTTGTATAAGGGAATCTTCAATCTGCTAAGCGATTGATGTAAGGTCTCGAAACCCTCCTGTGTATTTCACATGGATTAACGGCGTGCGTAATTCGTCACGCAGATTTTCCACGCATATTGGAAACAATTCTTCTTGAGGGAGTGCTAAACTCAAGGAATATGTTAATCCCTTCCATCGAGAAATGAAATCATAGACCCTTTCATTCTCCCTTTGCTTACAGTTTGTAAGATCGAAAAATGTTGTCTTTGGAAAAGTTGAGCTGAACTGAAGGAGGAATTTTTGGCGAAGATCCTCCCATCCGGTAATTGACCGGGATTTCAAGCTTTTATATCAGACAAAAGCTGGTCCTTGCAAGGTTCGCATGAAGCATTTGAGTTTCACTGCTTCTTGCTGCTCCGTATTTCCCATCATAGGATCGCAACAAGACACGTAATGCATCAAATGTTGTTCAGGATTGCATGATCCATTGAAAATAGGGAATACAGGGTTCCCAAAACTAGATGGAGGAGAGATTGAATCTACCCATTCAGGGTAAACATTCTTTTCTGGTTGAACTTGTGCACGTTTCCCTTCCATGGTTTCTAACCGAGCTATTAATGACTCAATAGTAGTTATTAACTTTTGAGAAACATCCGGTTGAACTTGGACTGGGGTAGGTTCCATGACTGGAGTTTGGACAGATGTGGCGATTGGTGCTGCAACTGATGGTAGCACTGCCAAATGTCATTGCACTTGACCCGTAGGATTAGACTTGTGAGGGTGTGCTGATAGAGGAGGATATTCATGATCCATCTCAGTAGCTAGAATTAATTCTTTTGGCTGACTCACTCTAGCATGCTTAAGAAGAAGACTACTTTGATGTAGTTCTGCATTCAACCTTCTTAATTCCTTCATTTCTTCCTCTTGTTCTGCAAACCTTTTCTCTAGTGAGAACGATTGACCTTCTCCAGAGGAAGGATATGTAACATGGTTCTTTCCCCTCCCTTTGTTGGATCCTTTTCGGAGAGGGGGAAGTGGGTTACTCGAAGGATTACCTAGGTTATGAGTAATCCATTGACTTCGTGTACACACACCATCTTCATTTGTGTCGGTGCGTACATATTCTTGAGCAGGAACCTCTTCATCTGAGTCCCCTGAGTGAGGCTCATCTGGTGGATCATCAACAACGACATTGATGAAATTGATTGATGCATAACTCATCGCATCCCTTGTATTAGAATTTCTGTGATATTGTCTTCTTCCATGTCTTTGATTAGACATTGCCTTTTGTTGATTCAATCCCTCATGAACTTCTTGAAGAACCATAATTTGGAGGGAATCTCCTAATAATTTGGCTCTTCGTTCCTCTTGATACTTCTTTCCCAATTGAGAAAAAACCGACTTTCTCTGAGGAGGGGATTGATGATTTGAAAAAGTCCCCAATCCAGTGGATTGGGGCTGTTCCTTCTCAACTCCTCGAATTTTATTTGTTGATTCTGAGGGTTGGTTTAAAAGAGTCCCCAGTCTGGTGAGCTGGGGTGTCTCTTGACATGCTATGTCTGAGATTTTCTTAAAAGCTCTCCTGATATTGTGAACCTTAGTCCGGAAATTAGTTGGATGCATTAACCTGTATCCACTTTTATCACGTGGTTCAAAAGACCGTTGGATGATTTCTGACACTTCTGTCACATGGTGACGTGCTTGCTCCAAACGAGAGGCATGTTCAATATTCTCGTTTTCTTGATGCAAGAGTAATTCAACAACTTGTTCTTTGTATTCTTGATTTTGAGAGGAACTAGTTGAATCCGGTTCTTGGGAAAGCTTTTGATTACAAATAAAGCCCATTGACTGTGGATGACCATGGGCAATAACATTGAATGATACCATTTTCGGTGGGCTTTGCTGACTAGAGAGCACTGTGAAATGCAGTGCTCCATGAACACCCCATCCTCTGACACAAATACCAGATGGGGCATTGGAAATTAACTGAAGCAATCTTCTTAATGTGCCAAAGCATAAACATTGAAGGGCTCTCTACTGCTTTTCAGCCTTCGAATATCGAGAGACTAATAGAGACGCCAAATCAATCTGACATTGTAACCCTTCTATTATCTTAATATGATTTTCATATTCATCATAAGATAATAATTTCTTTTTCAACTGACAAAGATTTTTCCATATTTCGATACGAATATCATGAATTTCATCTTCCGTCAACATTTTAGGAATGTCATACTGAGAGTCAGCCATAGGCCAAAACATGACTGGCACTTCCCCTTTCGCCAATTGTTTTCTCATGTTCACCATTTCCTCTTTATCATTTGATGAAGATTCTTCTACCTAATTTGACCAGAGTTGGTGTTTCCTTGTTGATTCATTGAATTCAACAGGATTAGTAGAGAAATCATTGATCAAACTAGAAGATGCATGACTTAGGGGTGGTTCGGAGAATGATATACACCCTGAGCTATCTTTTGATTGAGAAAGTATTTCATCTGCTAGCAATGAAGCTTCAGACATGACTGGTTTCCATTTTCAAGTGCCTCAAGATAAGAGGGCTTTCTTGGAACTACATTGTCCATTGGATAATTTTTCAGGCAATGTGCATCACTACTGCAGAGAGGACTTTCATAGAGAAATTCAACATCATGGGGAGGACCACCATAATGTGTTACAGCAAAAGATGAGATCTCTTGCTCCTTGGTCTTCTGACCACACAGAGGGTTCCTGTGGATCTCATCTGAAGTGGAAACTTTGATATCGATCGAATTGTCATGAATAAAGCCTTCATGAGGAAGTGTCTATTGAATACCTTCGAAATTAATGTTCCCACTATTGGGAAATGAGTGAGTAGAATCTTGAATTTCAACAGATAATTGTCTGAGGGCTTCAAGAACTCCAGCATCGAGAAAGGCCTTGTTACAGATTGGCTCTTGATCTCCGGACGGTGCTGGGCGGGTTTCTTTCTTAGACGCCTTCTTACTCACCTTGGAAACCACTTGTTAATGAATGTGGCTGCTCTGAGCAGGTGTATATGCCTGATCACGAAATATGGCCAGGTTAGGCTGAAGATATTTACTCAAATCAGGTGTATGTTCCTGACTTGGTTGTCCATATAATATGGGGGAGTATTACCCACAACCCACTTGGACTAGAACAGATGTGTGTGTCTATTCCGGAGTGAATTTTTGATGTGTCACTCCACTAGTAGGGATATATTTATGTGTCATTCCATGAGATGTTGCTGACGTTTTTATAATATCCTGGCAGGCCTCCAGAATATGAGCAGAGATTTTCTTCTTCTCTTTCACCATTGATAGAATATGCTTGGTTACTTCAGATACCGGAACGGGAATATACGACCATTCCGGGCTTGGATTAGGTGTATGTACCTGCTCCTGTCCTCCTTTTCCTATCAGTGAATCTTGAGAGTACTCAAGTGTGGGGGCATATATTTGAGTCTTCCTCCTATTTGTTGTCGGGGATTTCTGACTAACTTCTTCGAATGCTACCAAGTGAGACTGTTGGTAGGCTTGATTAGTACTAGAAGGTGTATGTTCCTACTGATTACACATTGCCAAACGTAGTTGACAAGATCCATCATATGTAGTCATATGAGCATGCTGACTAACTGATGATGTATAAACAGGTGTATGTTCCTGCCTTAAGTACACCGCCGGAATTGCCTGGCGGGATTGGCGTGATGCTGCCAGACGAGTCTTCTGGATTGTGGAATTAAAACGGGCAGGTGTGTGTGCCTTCTCGTTGCTTTCCACCAAGTTAGGTTGGTGGATTTCTCCAGAGATGTCAGAGATGAGAACCTACTCACTATTAACCGGACTTCACCTCTAGCAATTCGTCTTGCCTGCTCGGGTTCGATGAACCTGAGCCGAACACCTGGAGTCGGTAACCTCATCATGTTGAGGGCGCCCTGCCGCACGAGTCTGGCGGCGATTGTTGGTGGAAGCCCTCAGGAAGGACTCCTGTCTGTTTGAATTAAGGCCCTGAGGGACTTCCTCATTCACCTCCCCAGAATAAGGGAGCGAATGGAGATTGTGTTCCGAGGATAACAACCCAAAATGGTTGGAGACGGTAGTCAGCACCTTCTGCTTCTTGATCACTGGTTGTCGTTGTCCAGACGACCAATGTGAGTTGTTTACTTGGAGGTCTTGTCGGGCAGCCTCCAGAGTTGGGATGGTACCGTGTTGACGGTACTCCTTAACCAGCGTGTTTGATACCCAGCGTTGAAGACGCTAAGTAGGTGATATCGTCCTTAGAGCGGACAATGATCCAGCAGGAGTAGAAGCAGTGGCATTTGCAGTAGCAGTATTCATAGGTGTGAACTTGAGAGAAGCCATTCTAGAAATGCAAAAGATCTTGGAAAAGAGTGCATGTTTGATATAACAGACGTAATCAAGATAAATTCATCCACTACATCTTTTGGATGAGCACATGTGTCAATGATTGTTTTTGTTGGCCCTCTTATTGAGCTTTAAATATGGTCCTAACAAATAGGTAAAACATCATTTTAACTTGGTTAAGGATTCACGTCGGGTTCACTATTTTTTTGTTTCCCTCGAAATCCGGGGATGACCGCCTTGATGGGAGGTTCAAACATTCTGATCGGTTTCTAACGGTTTTGTTTGTAGAACCAGAAACATCCAATGATTCCACATCCATTCGGACTTACTTTCCAAAGGTATGTGCTCATTAGTTTATGGACTGATGAGGTTTAGGAATTTTCATTGGTTGAGAGGATGGGAGGTCGGACTCATCACACCTTTTTGAGGGGAATTATTGTCTACTCCGGGACTCTGTTTATAGATTTAAGTTCTGTTCGTGAATCCTTATTACATTACCAAATATAAAATGAGTTTTCCTTTAGATCTGACAATCAATGATCGATATGTAGGAAATTTAGAGAATCTTTTTTATGTATTCGAGGTTCTTCACTTATAAAGAATCATTTGTATTTGTTGGAGATTCTTAGTCAATGGTATCCTTTGATACGTAAAAGTATCTTGGTCCTTATGATGACCATACTGGTTTTAAAGACACTCAGTGGGGAACTTGATGTTTATTGTCATTCAGAAGGACATGAATTATTTCAGAGTTGGGATCGAACCCGCAGATGGGCTACCTACGTATCCTTTGTTTAAAAAAAGGAATCAGAACCCACTTAGTTTGAGTAAGATAGTATGATGTTTATGATTGATTGCTCAAAGAAGGATGTCATAATTACTTTTATACCCTAAGCTCACGTGAGTCATGCTCGGTGTGAGAAACAAGAGGTGTTGGTAAAAATTAGACAATTGTGCCATGAAAGATGCAATCATAAGAAATAATGTGGGGCTTCTGTATGTATGACTACCCAGATAAATGAATGTTATGTTTTACGTTATGGAAGAAATCCAGGAATAGGGTCCATAAAGGTATATGTGCTTCATAGAGATTTTGAATACACTAACTTGGGGCTTACTCCTGAAAAGGAGGCCCAAATTAGGAGAGGACTTATGATTGGGTTTTACTCCAGAAAAGGAATCCCGGATCAAAGGTAAATTAGGACTGGTTAAGAGAAATTAAGACTGGGGCTTACTCTTGAAAAGGAGGAGCAGGTTAAGAGATTTGAAAAAAATTAAGGGACTTGGGGCATACTCTTGAAGAGGATGCCCATATTTGAGACTGGGGCTTACTCTTGAAAAGGAGGCCCAGGTTAAGAGAATTATGGTTGGGGCTTACTCCTAAGGAGGATGCCCAGGTTTGAGACTGGGGATTACTCTTGAAAAGGAGGCCCAGGTTAAGAGAATTATGGTTGGGGCTTACTCCTAAGGAGGATGCCAAGATTTGAGAATTATGAATGGGGATTATTCCTGAAAAGGAGGCCCAGGTTAAGGGGTTCTCTCATTTTAAAGGATGGGGTTTAATGAATGAAATCTCTATTTTTCAGTGACAAAAAGATGTGTAAATCACTAGGTTTTGTGAGATATTCCGCAGAGTTTCTTTCAGATAAGGAATCCAAATCAAGAAATCATGCCATAAATGGCTTTGAAGAGTGTATTGAAGATTGAATCTTGAATAGGAGAGGTGGAATGGCTTAAGAGGGGTGAAATGGACAAGAAGGGCACCCAAAAAGGAAGGGGAACGCAAGTCCTGTTAGGCGTGCAGGTACTGCGTGGGCATGCAAGTCCTGGTCACGCAGGTATACCTGCGCGACACATGGGTACTTGTGAGATGGTTAACCAGCAGGGTAATACTTGATTGACTCTTGATTGAATCATTTATAATCCTCTTGAGGTTCTTCCAGAAGAGGGGCGTGCAAGTTCTATTGAAGGAGTAAGACGGTGCGCAAGTGTGGCCTTTTCCCGTAAGGGCTGGCCACTCAGGCGCGCAAGTGTTTATGAGTTTCAACACTTAGGCCTTCCTCCACCTCTTTAGATCTTCCGTTCAAGGTAAGAAATTACCTTATAAGTGTTTCGGAAGCTTTGAGAAGAGACTAGGGCGTTGGGAGCTCAAAATCTGAGTTTCTGAAAAAAAAAACATCCATTCTATGGGGGGCCCACAGGGTCTATTTATAAGCAGGAGAAGACCCTGGGAGGATATCACTTAAGTCGCACAAGTCACTTGCGCGACCATCATGCGTCGCACAAGTGGACTAGCGCGACTATGAGGGAACATGCGTGACCTATGGGAAATCTTCTCCTTGTTCATCCCTTTGTCGATTTTTGATATTTTCTTCAAAGGATGAATCAATTTGTGCTAAGTCATTTCCCTTTACATTCCTTTGGACTCTGTGACGAAAAAGGAGCGTCAACATACACCTGTAATGGAGCTTAAAATAATTATTATTTTTAGAATACCAATGTTAAATAGATTTTAAATGTAATATTAAGTAGAATTTATAAAAGTACACAAGAAGGTGAAAATTTCATTCAATGAAATATATTATAATTAATGAAATTCCAATGTAATGAAAAATATTTCTAATTATTCTAATGATGGAGAGAGTAGTCTTACCTCTCGAGATTAAATATCTCACAAAGATATAAGATTTAAAAAATTGATACAATAAGAAGAGTGTTCAAAAAACTGTTATTAATTTTATGAAATGTAATGAAACTAAAAAAATAAAATGAATTAAAATGAATAAATATAAATGAAATTTTTATAAAAAATAGTGAAAATGATATATGATATTTTTTAATTAAATCCATTGTTATTTATTTAGAAGAAATAAATGGATGTTTTGATTTCAAATTAGAAACTGATCAAAACTTTTACATGAAAACATGTGTTTTATAAAAATAAATGAGGAGATACAGTTTTATTTTCCTTAAATTTAAAAAAGTTGATATTTTTTTGAGTTATATGAAATTGTTTAATGACTTAAAATACATATAAAAATATTAAGAAAAATCATTAATAATAAATAAAATTTGTGAAATTATTCCTGAATAAATATATTATTTGTAAAATAACTTTATGAAATTAATGTAAAATGTAAATTTGTTAAAATTTTTAAAACACGTTATAAAATTAATGATCATATGTATGAGATTGAAAAATTAATGTTGTTATTTAACAATTTTACTAGGGGTGAACCTCAAAAAACTACATGATAATCCATGCAATGTTATAAGTAAATAAAAAATATTTAATACTAGTTAGGATATTATTCTTTATAATATTTATTTTCAACATGGATTTAAAAATAAGAATATTTCTATTTTTAAATATTATAATTTTTTTGATAATTCATGACAGAATAATTAAAATATAAGAAATAATCTATATGGTGGTTAAAAAAACTTAATTTTTTTTTTGTGATTTTATATTAATTAATCATATAAACTAATCATTAATAACTAATAAAATTTGAGTTCCCAAGTTTTTTCTTTTTCTCATATATATAGTAGAAAATATTTTTGAACCTAGATATAAATTTTTCGAATATAATACAGTGAAACAGGTCTAGGAAAATAATTGAAAATGATAGATGTGAAGTTTTTATTTGATATATATATATATATATTTGATATTTTTAAAACATTTGATATCTTTTAAAAAATGATATAGGGGCCATAAATTATGCGATAATGGAATATAAAAAATTATTTTCATTGGAATTAGTTGAAATAAAAAAACAATATTAATAAATAAATTACATGACATCGAAGTGTTAAATTAGAATCCTGGAATTGTTTCTCAAAATTTTGATGAATGATCTACTATTATATTTCCTAATAATAATATTCTCTTTATAATAATAATGTTATGATGTTTAAAACATCAAAAATTGATGAATATTATACTCTAGATCTTGATTTCTTATATATATAGAATATTAGAAATTTTAACGATGGTATTATTACATCTTCCATATGGAATATGAATCATGGTCATTGGAAAAACATTATTAGAAATATATGTAAATAAATAATTTTTTCAAGGATTATATTGGATAAAAAAGGATTTCTATTTCATCTCAAATAAAGAAACTTTTATGATATTTTTTCAAATAAAACACTAATGTTGATACTTATATGATATTAAAACATATCTATATATAATTATGTAGACATAATTAAATAGTCTTTATTTGGGACATGCATTTTATTTTTTCATGATACTTTTATCCTGATTTACTTTTGTTTTCATTTTTACTTATTATATGATTATGATTCAGTGATGATTTTTTATAGTAGAGATAAATTATTGATTGATTTTAGGACTCAATGGGTGAAGGTACTCTAGAGAAATAGAAAATGTAAATAAGCATTATCAGATCCTAAGAAAGAAGTAAAAAATGTTTTCTCATCGCTGTTCACATATTGAATTACAATATATATTTTAAGGATGAAATTATTTAAATGAATAAAAATTTCTTTTTTGAAATTTATAAAATTCAATTCTCTATTTTTGAACATTATTTAAATTCCTAATTTTTCAAGTATAAAATATATGTTTTTGTTATGGCATTTTTTTCAAAATTGATTTTTTTAAACATATATGAAATATTTTAATTTTTACAGCAGTAAAAAAATTATAAAATTTGTAAAACTAAAAAAGAATGATTATTTTTTATATGTTTTTAAATTTTATAATCATTTGATGGAATAAGAAAATATTATTTTTCAGGGAATGAAAATTCTTATTTTTTTAAATATTTTATTTAAAACATGATAATATTTTATTTTTTGAAATGCAATAAATAATATTTTTAAAATTTAATAAAAATATTTTTTAGAGAGATATTATTTTTTATAAATGGATAAAATATTTTTTAATTTTAAAAATGAAAAAACATGGTATAAAATGATTATTATTTTTATAAAAGGTAAAAAAAGATATTATTAATTAAAATATATAAAAAAATATTTCTAAGAGGCATAAAAAATTAGAAGGCTAAAAAATATTATTATTTTTTAAGGGGTTATAAATTAATTTCAAGTGCATAAAAGTTTCATTACTTTTTAAATAAATAGATGCATATAATTTTAATCACATAAGATATTATTTTAAAAAAATCATAAAAAGTTATTATTTTAGTTAAAAATGCTAAAAAATGTTATTACATGAAACGGTAAAAAACCACACATGGAAAAAATCGTATTCCACGATATGATAAAAAATTATATTTTTAGTATTAAAAAAATTATTTTTTTGGAATGGTCAAAATATCATTATTTTATAATTGTAAGAAATGTTATGTATTAAAGGAATAAAATGAAAAAACATTTTTATATGAATAAAAATTTAAATATTAAAAAATTTAAAACATTTATTGATAAATGAGAGTGAAAATATTTTTTCATCAAAATGCATTCAAAAAAAAAATTAATCTAATATTACAAAATTTTTAAATTGATGAAATTTATTATTTGTTAGAGGATAGAGAAATTAACATTTCTTAAATGGTGAAATGAATATTATTAATATAATTAAAAAGAAAATAATATTTATTTTAAATTTTAATAAATAAAATATTTTATATTTTGAATATAAATTTTTTTGAATAATTTAAAAAAATATTATTTTTGGAATGACATAACATGATATCTTTTTACTAAATGTAAAAGTGATTAATTTTAAAAATGTATTAATTAAATTAATATTATCTCTAAAAGATAAGAATTGGTTTTTTTATTGTATAAAAAGAACATAATATTTTTCTTGAAATACATAAGAAAAAAAAATTAAATTTTTTTTAATATATATATTTTAGGTAAAAAAATTATTTTTATAATGATAAAAAATGGTTTTTATTTTAATAATCAATTAAAATTAAAATATTAAATTCAATGAAAAAAATTATTTTACATAGAAATGAATGAAAATAAATCATTACTTTTTTAGAAAATATACAAAATATTATTTTTAATTAAAAGACAAAAAATAAATACACACACACATATCAATCTATATATACATTATTTTTTAAAATGATTATTAATTAATCATTATTTTTTAATTGAAACGTTTTATATTTTTCAAAGGCATAAAAATATATATTAAAATTTTTAATTCATAATATATTTTATCATTTTTTAAAGGATACCAAAATTAATTTTTAATATCATAAAGATTATAATATAAATACTATTATTTATAATGAGGTAAAAAATTAATATTATTTGAAAAGGATAAAAAAATTAATTTAAATTCATATGGATAATATTAATATTAATTTTATAAGGCATATAAAATATTTATTTTTACCCTCCTTAAATTCTTTTACTAATAATTTAAAAAATAATAAAATTATATTCTATGAAAAGTATTTTTTTATTTCTATGAATCAATATGATTTTGGAAGAGGTCTAATTTTTAAAAAGCAAAAAATGTTTCAACAATTATGGTGGAATAAAAAATTATTATTTTCACTAAAGGATACAAATTTTAAAAATTTAAAACTATAAGAAAGAAATGATGCTATAATTTTTTTAAAAAAAGTTAATTTTTTTCTTTTATTTAGTAGATGGGATACAAGTATTACCATTAATTACAGAATGAAACACACAAACAAAATATTCATTATTTTAGTCTTAGAAGGCTTTAATAATAATAATTTAGGAAATTAATAAAAAATGTTATTCATTTTTAGAGGCATAAAAAATAAGATCATAATTATTTTAAAAAAAATATTTTATTGGTATGGTTTAATTTTTTAAGGTAAATTAATTTTTTAAATGGTTTAGTTTTAATTGAGGTAATAAAAAATAAAATAATGTTTTAATTCATATATTTTTTCAAGTGGGTTAAAAAATATTTTTGATGTTAAAAATAAAAACACATGAAGATTAGTTTTTCTAATTTCATAAAAATTATTACTATTTTTACTTAATATAATAAAATTTATTATTTTTATGAAAAGAAAAAATTAAATTTATAATCTTTTCAAAATATTAATATTTTTTCAAATGCAATTTTTATAAATAAATTATCCTATTATTTATTTTTTATTATTGATTTAGAATTATTCACTTTTTTTTGGAAATAATATTGAGATTGGCATAATTTATATAAACTAATGTTGAGTTTTAGGAGGGAATAAATTTATTATTTTAGTGTATGTGATATTGTTTTTACTCTTTTCCAAAAAAATTATTATATTTTTCAATAGTGTAAGGAAATTATATAAAGCATGTGACATCCTAATTATTATATATTTTAATGTGAAAATTTAAGGTGATTTTATTAATCACGTTAGAAATATTGATATATCATGGATAAAACGGGTATCAAACATTAGTTTTCCTAAAAATTGGATAAAATGAAACAAATGAATCAATTGAAATAGAGGAATGTGGTTGTGAATAAGTAGATAATGGTTCGATTAATATATGCACTAAATTAAATTAATTTTTTTGGGATCAATTAAATATATTAAATTTAAATTTTAGAGGATTAATGAATGAAATTTTTGAATCCTATGAAAAGTGGATAACAGATTACATAAAATTTTTATTTGATTGAATATAATTCTTAGTGTGGATAATTGAGTTAATTAATCAGTTTAAAATGAATTCATAAAACATAGGAATTAATAATTTAATGTGGGGAAGATGGTGTGATAATATGTAATTTATTAGGACATAGAAGAAATAGAAAATAAATTTATTCTTGATTTGGTTGTTTGAGTTTTTGAGTTTTTGTGTAGTTAAAAGTGGAACTGGTAGTTTTCTAGTTTTGAGAATGTGACAGTGGGATTGTTATATAGAATGATTGGAAGGAAATGGATGTTACGATGGGATTGTGTGTTCTTATATATCATTGTTTTTTTAATTTCATACACACCACCAACTGATTGAAGAATCCTAATTAACAACCATATAAGGCATTAAATATCAGGTGAACTACTAATATCCAGGATGTGGTTTAATTGGTTGGATGAATAATCCTCCTCCCATGTTCTACATTTTGAACACATTATTGTTAGGTATAAGTGATTTTTTGTGAAATGTATTTATATTTTATCTAGTATGAGGTTGTTATATGTTGTTGTGGTATGTGGTTATATTTTATGAGGTTATATTATATATATATAAGAAGGGGAAAGGGAACCATGACATACGTCATTGGGATATATGTGTGAAATGATTAGTGGGGAACTACATTTTAGGTTACAATATTTCTATATTTTCATGATTCATTAAAAATATATTTTATGTCGATTTTGAGAGTGATCCTATGGTGAGATTGGTTATTAGATGACCTGAGATGGGACAATAGATGTTTTTAATATTTATTTAATGAGTTTTTATAAGATCCATCCACATTAACATGAGATATTATAGTGGGGAACCTATAGTGGTTACTTTTATTCTCACCCCAACATTTATATATTATTATTACATATTTTCAAGATAGAGTTACTGATTAGTCTTGACCTTATTTTCTCAAAATGAGGTGTTTTTTGGATTTTTATGTGTTGTACTACCTTTATACTTGCTAATTTATTTAATATTATTTAATTTAGATATGTTTTCCATTTTTCCATTATAATATTACATTTTTATATGTTTCAATTAATTTTTAGGTTTTTTATTTATGGAGTTGGTGTTGGTTGATGGTTGATGGACTCCTCGTGTATTAAGCATGTTTTAATGATCACAAATCCTATTTAGTTTATAAACTATGTTAACTCTATGTAATATATCTCACATAAAATATTCTGTTTCTAAGTAAAATCCATCCAAAGCTCTTAAGTGCTTTGCACTCAGTTTTGATACTATGCAGATTCTCTTGATTCACTTTATAATGAATTCTCTGACAAAAGATTATTTTTAATTCATTCTATAAGTATCACTGCTTCAGTATGAATACAGCTATTTTCCTAAGTCTAAGACATCGTGAAGAAGACACCATGACATCCAGACACCATGACATCGAAACACCGTGACGTCCAGAAACCGTGACATCCAGACACCGTGAAATCCAGACACTGTGAACAAGACGTCGTGAAAAAGACACTGTGACCATAAGACACCATGACCATGAGACACTCTGACCTTGAGACACTGTGACCAGGAGACACCGTGACCATGAGACAACATGATTATGAGACACTATGACCAATCCAGACACTGTGTGAAGGAGACATTATTTCCATGACATACCGTGACACTATTTCCTAATATATTTTGTTGTATTTCAATTTAATCTCTAACGGTAATATTTGAAGATATTAATGCACTGACATAATTAATGTTTCATTGTAGACATATCATCAGATAGTACGATGTACGAGGTGTAAGAATATATGCAAAATGTCGGCTCCAACACATGCAATCCAAGATAAAAGAGTTGTGTGGCCCCGAAACAAAATAGAAGATAACGCATGAAAGATAACAAAGTGGGCGTGATCATGACAACAAAGAACACACTAAGAGAAATTTTTTAAGAAAGGACTGTTGCATACAACTCGACACTGCTGAAGAACACATGAAGCATACATGAATCCCAGAATATAGTACATCTTCGCTCTGTCAAACATCATGAAGAACACACGCCAATATTTCTATCTTGCGACACTCTGTTTTCTAGATGAGGACTCGAGTTTTACATCTGATTAATCTCAGAAGTCCATAGCTACAAATACTAACACTCAGAGCACTTTTAAACCTATTTCAATCCTTTTGCTATGTTTTGTATCTTTTTATTAACTTTTTAGTAGTGTGTTTTTCATTATAATAACACACAATGTCTCTTGCATTAAACTGAAGGATAAAAGATATCCTTACTCAAACATTCTTTTACTCTGGTGTATACCCACTAATAAGTGTCAATGAGGTCCCTATGTGTCCTGGTCATTTGTACCCATGAAGAACTATGGAAGAGGTCCTTGTGTGGCCTGGACAGTCCTTTGTATTGTTGTTAACCCTGATCTAAGGTGTGGATCAAGTTCATTTATATAAACTTCTTGGTGGAAGGTGATCGCCAAGTGGAGTGGATTACATCTCATCTTGAGACTAAACCACTTGTTTCATATCTTTTGTATTACTTAATTTATTCTTCTTTGTTTTACTGCATTTCTATATAACTCAGAAATCACAAAATTCACTTTGATAGTTAGTCTTGGAAAAGAGTTATCATTGTCTTATCTTAGTAGAATAACTTCAAATGTAACTTTAATAACTGACATTAAGATTACTTAGAATTAATCATTCTTCTAAGAATTTATTTAAACAGTCAAACTCTTATAAAAATATAACCTTGATAAACTGGGTTGTATCTAACAATTGGGTAATTACTTTTTACAGAAATTTTTATAGTTACTCAATTCACCCCTCTCCACATCAGTAATCTACTCCTACCAACATTTGGTATCAGAGGTTTTTATTAGGACTCTATTTAATCTTATTCAACTGTAATTGTAGTTTTACTTCAAAGATCTATAAATTTCTGTTAATTATAAATTTAAAGGACTTTTAAAGTAATACATTGTTATGTATAATAGATTGGAAGGTGATGCAACCAACAGACCACCATTCTTTAATGTAACCAACTATGCTCAATTGAAATTTGAAAGGAAAATTCATTTATAGAATATAATTTTTAAAATTTGGTCTTCCATTATAGATGAATATAAAATTCCTTCTACTAATAGAATAACATGGGATGAACCTACCAAAACATCCTATAATAACAATTGCAAAGTGATTAATGCTTTATAATTCTCCTTAGGAAATAAGGAATTCAATAGAATTTGTGCCCGTAAAACTGACCATGAAATTTGGGATACCCTTTCTGTCTCACGTGAAGGAACTTATAGTGTAAAATAAATGATACTTAATACTTATACATTCATATATGATAATTTTAAAATGAAACATGATGAGGCTATTTCTGACATGTATCTTAGGTTCAATGAGATTGTCAACACTATGATCTCTCTTGGAAGAGAAGTCACTATCAAGGAACAAATCATGAGAATTCTTAGATGTCTACCCGATAGATGGAGGGGAACCTCTGTCTCTATTAGAGAATCATGTGACATCATCAGGATAAACATAAAAGAACTCATTGGAAAACTAATGATGTATGAAGAATATGTGGAAGTCAACAAGGAATAGTAGGATGAACCAAAAAGGAAATCTGTTGCATTCCAGACCACCACCTCTAAACACAAATACAAAGGGAAACTGGAAGCTTCTGTAGAATGCTCCACCGATGATCAATCATTACCTGACAGTGATGAGAAGATGGCTCAATTAGCCAGAAGATTTAAAATATTTTTCAAGAATAAGAACTTTTTCAGAAAACCTAATTTCAAGGGAAAATATGACCAAAAAGGAAATTGGATAAAGGACTAGAAATAAAGTGACGAGGATGATGAAATTGTTTGCTATGAATGTAAGCGTAAAGGAAATATCAAGGCAGACTATCTAAAGCTCAAGTAAAAAAAGAAATATGAGGACAAGGACAGGAAGTATAAAAAGGCCATGAAAGCAACCTCGAGTGCTTCTAAGGACAGTTCAAGCGACTCTGAAACATCACATGGTGAACATGAAAGTAAATCCAATATGTGTTTTATGAAAAATACATCTGAGGTAACACTAGAATCCTCTGTACTAGATTCATACTATTCTGAAGATGATAGTGACTCTGAGAACATGACTAATGAATAAATGATTGAATACTCTGACATGCTTAAAAAAACATGCAATGTATTAAAAGACGAATATAAATCATTAAGTAAATAGTGTACTCTCACTGTAACTATTAAATCTGAACTAAAAATTGAAAATGATAAAAATGATCAACTGCTCAAAGAAAACAACGAATTAAAAATGTCTAATGAGTAATTGAAGAATGACCTTGAAAATTTTACCAATGGGAGGAATACCCTTACTCAAATTAAGGAAAACAAATTTCCCCTAAATAAAACATTGGAATTGGTTATCAACCTCGAAAAATAAATCTAGGTAGAACAAATTTTGTTTCAAGATCTAGGATATATAGTTTTACTCTGAGTTCTGGACACAAATAAACTAATTCAATTCATGATACATATTCGACTGTTTCAATTTTTTTTGGACCGAATAGAGTTTATTTTTCAAATACTTTACATAATTCTTACAGGAAAACTATGAGTCAAATATGGGTTCCCAAAGAACTTATTACTAATATTACTGGACCCAAACAAGTATGGTTATCAAAATCTGTTATTGCATGATCATTTTGTAGGAAATCTGCTTAAAGAATTACTATAAAAGTTTATGGTACTTGGAATGTGGATGTTTAGGACACATGACAAGAGAATACTCATGCTTCAAGAATCTAATAAAATGGATGGAGGACATATCACATTTTGTGACAATGCCAAAGGAATGATAATTGGAATTGGCCAAATCGGTAACTCTATCTCAGTATTGATTTCCAAAGTACTGTATGTTGATAGTATAAAATATAATTTTCTTAGTATCTCACAATTATGTGATGATGGATTTCATGTTAGATTTGAAAATGATGATTGAAATGTCTTTAATTCTAAAGATGAATTACTGTTTTTTTCTTTAAGAAATAAAAATGTTTACTCTATTAACTTAGATTCCTTAGCTTCTAAAAATGCTTCATTCTTAAGTGTATTTCATAAAGAGTCTTGGATCTAGTATAGGAGACTAGGACACTGTAATATTCACTCCCTTATAAAGTTAACTAGAAAAATTTTAGTTAAAGACTTACCCAAACTTGTGTTTCCGAATGACAAACTGCGTAACCCCTGTCAAAAGGGGAAATAACACAAAATTTCCTTCAAACTAAAGAAAGAAGTGTCAACTTCTCAACCTCTAAAACCAGTTCACATGGATTTTTCTGGACCATCTAGAGTATCTAGTTTAAATTGTAAGCACTACGTTTATGATCTTGTAGATTACTTCTCTAGATATACTTGGACTTTCTTTCTAACTCTCAAAAGTGAATCCTGCTCTTATTTTACTAAATATGCCAAGTCTGTAGAAAATCATAGTCAAATTAGAATTAAATACTTAAGAATTGATCATGTTCATTAGTTTTAAAATCAAGAGTTTGAATCCTTTTTTCTCACAATATGGTTATAGTCACAATTTCTCTTCCCCTAGAACACCTCAACAAAATGGAGTTGTAGAAAGATTAAGTAGAACCCTCCAAGAGATTTCTAGAACAATGATTAATGAATATGACCTACCTATTTATTTTTGGGTTGAGGATGTCAATACAGCATGCTAAATAATCAATAGAGTGTTGATTAGGCCTATTCTTAAGATGACTCCTTATGAGTTATGGAATGATCAAAAACCCAAAGTTAACTTCTTCAATGTTTTTGGCTGAAAAGTATATATTCTTAATATTAAGGGAAATCTAAAAAAATTTGGATCCAAGTGTGATGAAGGTATCTTTTTAGGATATTCCATGTCTAGTAAAGCCTATAGATTGTAAAACAAAATAATTAAATGTGTGGAAGAATCTGTCTATGTCAAATTTGATGAAACAAGACCACATGAGCCTAAAACCACTCTAGAAAACATAGAGTACGATGTATCAAATCTGAACATCAATTCAAAATCCTCAAAAACTACTGTGAAAGAATCTGTGAAAACATCTAGTTCTAGAAATCCCCTAGAATCAAGTCACAATGAACCTGGACCTGTCGATGAACCTAAAGTCATTATTCCCTCCTTTTTTTGAGCCGGTAGAACTCTTAAGAACCATCCTTTAGATGCTGTTATAGGAGACCTAGACAAAGGAACACAAACTAGATCATATTTTAGAAATCAGGTCGACCATCAAGTATTCTTGTCACAAATTGAACCTAAAAACATTAATGATGTTATCAATGATGAATTTTGGTTGATGGTTATGCAAGAACATAATCAGTTTGTAAGGAAGAAGGTTTGGAAACATGATGAAAGGCCTAAGTACATGTTCACCATAGGCACTAAATGGGTGTTTAGAAATAAGGAAGATGATTCTTGAAACAAAGCTAGAAACAAGGATAGATTAGTTGCACAAGGCTATCATCATGAAGAAGGAAATGACTATGAGGAGACTTTTTCCCAAGTAGCTAGACTTGAGGCCATCAGAATCCCACTTTCTAATGCTGCACATCTGAATTTCAAATTATATGAAATCGATGTTAAAAGTGAATTCTTAAATGGGTATATTACTGAGGATGTTTTTGTTGAACAACCCCCAGGATTTACAAACCCTCATTTTCCAAATCATATTTTTAAATTATCTAAAGCTTTATACAGTTTAAAATAAGCTCTAAGATCCTGGTATGATAGGCTGAGTACTTTTCTTATTTCCAAAGGTTTTATGAAAGGAATAGCTGATCCTACACATTTTATAAAAAGAATTTATAATGATGTTTTAGTTGTTCTAATCTATGTAGTTGACATTTTTTTGGATCTTCAAAAAATTATTTATGTATTGATTTTTCTAAAATGATGCAAAACGAATTTGAAATGAGTTTAATGGGTGAAGTAAAATTCTTTATTGGATTTAAAATATTTCAAAATAATGATGGAATTATTTTAACTCAATGTAAATATAATAGAGATCTTCTAAAACATTTTGGATTTCACAACAGTAAAAGTAGTGACACTTCAATGAGTACCACTTGTAAGTTAGATCTTGATGAAGATGGAAACTCTGTTGATCAAACCACTTATAGAGGAATGATTAGATGTTTACTCTACTTAATTTCTAGTCGGCCTGAAATTATGTTTAGTGTGTGTATGTGTTGTCATTTTCAATAAAATCTTAAGGAATCTCATTAAAAAAATTTAAAGAGAATTTTCAAATACCTCAAGCATACACCCAATTTAGGATTGTTCTATCCTAGAGGACAATCATTTGAATTAGTTAGTTATTCTGATGCCGACTTCGGTGGTTGTATGTTAGATAGAAAATGCTTCTCTAGAACATGTGACTTTTTAGGCCAGTCACTAGTATCATGGTGTAGTAAGAAACAAAATTTTGTTGAATTTTCTATTGAAAAAGCAGAATACATAGCTGCTGGTAGTTATTGTGCACAAATTATGTGGATAAAACATAAATTACCAGATTATTGATACCAATTCAGACATGTACCTATAAATTGTGACAACACAAGTGCTATTAACATCTCTAAAAATCCTGTTTCACATTCTAGGACAAATCATATTGATGTAAAACATCACTTTTTGAGATATCATTATAAAAAAGGTGATATAACTTGTGAATTCATTGGTACTGAAAATCAGCTTGCTGATATATTTACCAAATCATTAAATTCTGAAATAATAGACTACATTATACATGAATCAGGGATGATATATCTTAAGTAAATGCCTTATTATTTTATATCTTACTGTTTCATGATAATGGTCTCACAGTTAGTGCTTCATGACTACTATCTGACAGTTACTGTCTCACTGTAAAGTTCATGTTTACTGTATCACCATAAAGTTCATGTCTACTGTATCACCGTAAAGTTCATGTTTACTGTCTCACCATAAAGTTCATGTTTATTGTCTGACTGTAAAGTTCGTGTTTACTATCTCTCCATATTACTATCTCACCATAACATTCATTCTTCGTCTCACCGTAAAGACCCGATATGATCTCACCGTAAAGATTCATTATGATTTTTATATTTGAATTAAAAATGGTATCACGGTAATTATCTTTTTCACCTTTTTGTTTTCCCGTACTTTTACTTTTGCAACATTTGGTATTCATAAATGATAAAATAAAGGAAATATCAGTTGTCCTTCACACGATCTTTCTTATATTCACTCATTTGTAACCTCTCTTCAAACATACAACCCTTCTCTCTCTCCAACCCTCAGTGGATGCCCAGGATGAAACTCACTTCAACATCGACTCATGAGAAACATAGTGCAAAGAAGAAGAAAATTGCACCCAAGCTAGCACCCGAAGGTCCTCTAAACCCAAATCTGGTAAACCGAGTTGCCTTACCTGAGAAAGAAGTTTTCCCCAAATGGATTCTATCAAGTAAGTCTCTGGTTCTAAAAGTTTTAAAAGTCAAAGGCTAGCTAGTGTGGTTTTTGAAGGATGATAGACCTATCAATCATAAGTTAGTGGATCAGTTTTATCAATATGTTTAGTTATTATTTGATTTTGAAGATGGGTATGTTGTGAAAAGCTGGATAAATAGACAAATATGCGCATTCTCTTCGAGGTTTTGGGTTTCATGCCTTAGGATACCTCATGAAGGCATCTGTGAGGACTATTCAAGAGTTCCTCCACCATCTAGTGAATTCTTTGTCTTAGAAGATTCTCTGAAAATCTTGACCGGAAATGGAACCAAGAGAAGAGCCACTGCTGCCGAACAATATGGAGAATCAAGAAAATGGTTTAAGTTTATACAGAACCTGATTAGCCCAAGAAAACATGATTTTTCTATTCAAAAATATCAGGATGTGTTTTTGATTCATCCGAAGAGAAATGGACATAAGATCAACCTTTCTATGTATATCATACACCGTGTGTGTGAGTTGATCAAAGCTACATCCAAGTCAACCTCCCTATTTTACTCTCGGTTTATCTCAGCCATGCTCCATGCCAAAGGATTAGTTGGACCTAATAAGGAATTTTTCAAGGACTGTGAGTTCTTCCATTCAAAAGACACTATTAAGAGGATGAAAATAAATTGGAACCCATATAAAAAGGCATGGGTGGAAGACAATGATAGACTTTATGAAAAATTCAATCCTATGGAACATCCCTCATGACCAAGAGACATTTCTGATCCAGGTTTGGAACCAGATGAGGTTGTTGAGTATTCTGAAGAAGAGGAAGAAGAGGTTGTTGTCCCCCCTAGTGAAACTGTTTCTAATGAGGTAGACAATACTCCTGTTCCTCATGAAGTTCTTAAAGAATAGGTCCCTGCTCCTAAAGATGTTGTTAATCTAGAAGATCAACCTGAGGCTGAAAAAGAATATGTTGTCAAAGAAACTGAAAAGAATTCCATGGAAGAACCTATAGTGGAAGAGCTACCTGTTATGAAAGAGGATAACCTTGAAGGAATCCCAGTGGAACAATCTATTCCTGAAGTCAATCCTTCGGCTGAGGAAAGGATGGACCTGGATTTTCAGTTGGCTTGACAGAAAATGAGAGAGGAACTAAGAGATGAGTTTGTGGAATTAGATTAAAACCCTAAACCTCTCAATCCTGAAAAGGATGCAACTATTGAGGGGGAGAAAACACCAAATCTGGAACCAAACCTGATAGTTCTAAGTCCATTAGACACTCGATATAATTTCCCCAGTTTCTATGATGTGGATGACTCTCAGGAAGTCTTAGCAAAAGGCCTTGACCTTTCCTCTTTGTTCCAGTTGAAATCGGTCTCTAATATCGCCCCTGCAAAGGAACCTGAAACCTTATCAATCCCTATTTCTGAACCTTCATTAGATCAACCATCCTTTTTGATTAAGGATGATCTAAAAGAATTTGGTTCTACCATTTTTCTGGTGTTCAAAAAGTCCTGAATTCCTGACCTGCTCTTGTGACACATCTATGTGGGAAATATGACTCATTATTTCTAGAGAATGTTATTTGGAAAATACAACCCGAAATTCTTCATGAGATTCAAGAAGTCGGAGTTGGAAACAAACTAATTATTTCTAAAGTGAAGACTCTGAGAGGTATTATTGATGAAATGAAAAAAATTGATGCATTCATGATCAGAGCTTTCTTCTCATTATATAGAAACTGTTTTTACTCAAGTCCCACAGGATGTTGTGTCTCAGATTCAACCTCACTTAGCTTCTTTTGCTGAAAAGTTCACTGAAAGGAACAAAAATATTTTGAAGGAGATGAGAGAACTTGTTGTAAATCTTAAGAATCTCACTGATGAATATACAGGGTGTCTTCAAAAAGTGCTAAACCAACTGAAATCTCTAACCTAAGCTATCAATGCTTCTAAGGCATCCGAGAAATCATCTTAACCTTCCCTAGAAAATGACCTGCTTCGAACCGTGGTCAAAGAATAACTTCAGACTATGCTTAGTGGCTTCAATAATGACTATCTACATGAATTTATCAAGAAAAGTGACAAAGTTCTTGATCTGGTCCAAATCCATTCTAAAATTTATAATGATGCTCCACAAGATATTCCCAAGAAAAAGGATTTCTATTTCAACCAAATTCTCTCAAAGATTGATATGACAAATCATTTCAAGTATCTTGTAGAAAATCTGAGGATTCCTCCTATTACTCAAGATTTTAAGACCCATGTCCAAAAACTCACAGAGTTTACTTGGTTGCTGGAAATGTTTATGGAGAACAAGGATGATTTTGAGAAATCCATGCAGTATGTTGGAGAGATCATTTCAGATTTTATCAAACATCTGAGTCCCTATCTTCATGTACAGACTACAACCATTATTGCCCCTGCGGCTACACCTCTAAGACCTAGTTTTCCTACATTCATCTATTCCCTAGCCAACAATTCTATGTTTGTTAGTCAGGAACCGAGTCAGATTAGGCATGTAATTCTTGATCAACAACTACCTCAGTCTTCTACTGCACCTACTCTGACTCCCTCTGTTTTTAAGGCCTTCCTTTACCTTCTCTATCGACCATCTTAGAACCTTATTGTACCTCCACTTCATATCCTATGGATTCATCTTCCACTACTGATAATGGAAAAGAGAAGGAAATTCAGTGAAGAGGGACAATGTTTACTCTATTTTTATGGGAATCCAGTTTCATTTGATTTACTCTTTGAAATTTCACTCTCTTTTTCTAATACAGTATGCACGTTTCTTGTCTCTTTTGTTCTTCTTTTTATTGATGACTTTTGATAATCCCAAAAGGGGTTGAAATCTATGATAACTCTATGATATGTTATAGAAACCTTGGAGAACTCTTTGACTCTATATATGCTACATGGAATTTAGAAATATGTTGTTAGTTAGTTTATATAAATTAATCTTATATGATTTGTGATCATCAAAAAGGGTGAGATTGTTGGACTCCTCATATATTAATCATGTTTTAACGATCACAAATCCTATTTAGCTTATAAACTATGTTAACTCTATATTATCTATCTCACATAAAATATTTAGTAGCTAAGTAAAAGCTATCCAAATCTCTTAAGTGCTATACACTTAGTTTGGTTACTATGAACTTTCTCTTGATTAACATTATATTGATTTTTATTACAAATGATTAAGTTTAATTCATTCCATAAGTATCACTAATTAAGTCTAATTACATATATTTTCCTAACTCTGAGACACCATGAAGCATACACCGTGATATTCAGACACTGTGACATCCAGACACCGTGACATCCAGACACCGTGACATCCAGACACCCTGACATCCAGACACCTGGAACAAGACACTGTGAACAAGACAGCGTGACCATCAGACACCGTGACCATGAGACACTGTGACCATGAGACACTGTGACCATGATACATCGTGACCATGAGACACCGTGACTACGAGACACCATGATCAATCTAGACACCGTGTTAAGGAGAAACCCTTTCCATGAAATACTGTGACACTGTTTCCTAATATATTTTGTCATCTTTCAATTTAATCTCTAACGATCATATTTGAGGATTTTCATGCACTGACATAATTAATGTTTCTTTATAGACATATCATCGGAAGGTACGAGGTACGAGGTGAAAAATACATGAAACCTATCAGCTCCAACACTTTCACTCCAAGATAAAAGAGTAGTGTGGCCCAGAAAAAAAAATGATAACGCATGAAAGATAACCAAGTGGGTGTGAGCCTGACAACAAAGAACACACTAAGAGAAATTTTTGAAGAAAGGACTATTGCATACAACTTGAAACTGCTGAAGAACACATGAAGCATACTTGAATCCCAGAACAGAGGACATCTTCACACTATCAAACATCATGAAGAACACATGCCAATATTGTTGTCTTGTGACACTTTGTTTTCCAGATGAGGACTCAAGTTTTGCATCTTCTTCATCTCAGAAGTCCAAAGCGGTAAAGACTAAAACTCAGAACACTTCAAAACATATCTCTGTATTTCTTTTCTATTGTGTATATTTTTATTAACTTTCACGAAGTGTGTGTTTCTGTATAATAACACACTCTGCCTCTTGTATTAAACTAAAGGATACAAGATATCCTTAATCAAAAATTATTTCACTCTTGCGTATGCCCACTGATAAGTGTGGAAGAGGTCCTTGTGTGTCTTAGTTGTCTGTACCCACGAAAAACTGTGGAAGAGGTCCTTGGGTGGCCTGGACAGTCCTGTGTAATATTGTTAACCCTGATCCATGGTGTGTATCAAGTTTATTTATATAAACTATTTGGTGGTAGGTGATCACTAAGTTGAGTGGATTAGGTCTCGTCTTGAGACTGAACCACTTGTTTCATATCCATTGTGCTGCTTAATTTAGTCTTCTCTATTTTACTGCTTTTATATATAACTCAGAAATCACTAAATTCACTTTGATAGTTAGTTTTAGAAATAAGTTATAATTTCCTTGTCTTATTAGAATAGCTTCAAAAGTAACTTTAATAACCGACATTAAGATTACTAAGAATTAATCAATCTTCAAAGAAGTTATTTAAACATTCAAACTCTTATAACACTGTAACCTTGATTAACTATGATGTATCTACCTTTTAGGGAAATACTTTTTCAGAAATTTTTATAGTTACTCAATCCAACCCTCCCCTGTTGAGTAATCTACTCCGACCAAAAATAGGATTCTTTATTTCTCTTGGATTACAGTTTGGAATGTCACATATATTGGGTGTTATATATCCTTAATTATAGTCTCTATGTGTTGGATTATTGGAGTTGGTATTATTGGATTACATTCAGCATCCCTATTATGTCAATAGGGGTACTATTGGAGATGGTTCATGATATGTGTTATTGGAATGAAGATAATTGAAATTTATATATATTTAATTATTTCAAAATATAAGCATTAAATCATATAAACTGATTGAATGACCTGAGATCATTATTGAATAAAAATACAAGTATCATAAATTAAAATTTAAAATATTGTAACGAACATCATGTCAATATGAAGTGTGGAGTGTTTAAAATGACTAGAAAGTTTTTTATATTTATAATTGATTAAATATAAGTAAAATAGTAAACCTTGATTAAAACCCCTCAAAATGTTCTGTAATATTTTAACAATCATACATAATTGATCTTTCCCATGTAGGAATGAATTGCGTGTGAATTTTACATATGGTGTGGTTAGAATGACTAAGAAAGAAACTTTAGTTTAAAATGTGATAAAAAAGAAGTAAAATTATTAGATCTTACCAAATAATATTTCATTAATGTTAAATATTAAGAGAATATTCATAACATAATTTTTGACCAATAAGAAATAATTTCACGTTAATAATATATGAGGTGCAGTCAGAATAATGGGAAGTGCATTTTTATTGAAATTAATGAGTTTTAAAACATATTTCAAATGTTCAAAACATGAAGAAAAACCTTTAATTATCATAAAATCATACCAAAAAATATTTTATTAATTACTGTAATATAGGAATAATTATTGAACAAATAAAACAATACATGATTTCAAATTCACTAAAAATGTATTTATAATTAAAATTGATTAAATTTGTTTAAAATAGGAATAACTTAATAAAGCGGATTGTATTTTTATAAAATAATAGGAAAGTGATTTTTATTTAATTGGTGTAATATATTAATGGTTCACTTATAAAATCAATATATGATCTATAAATAATAGTAAAATTATTATTTTTAAATTATTTTAAAATTTATACATTAAAATTATATATATAAAAATGTGTTTTTAAATTTAATTTTTCTATATTTTTTGTTATGATAATATACATTTTAAATTTTATTTATATTATGATTTAAAAATGATAGTTTTTATTTTATGGATTCCATTTTATAGTTTTTTATTTTTATATTTTATAAAATTGTTATATGATATAAATTTTTTTATAATATTGAAATATATCAGTGTTGTGTAATCAAGGATGAAATATGATATTATTGTTTTTTGGTTATTTGAATTATTGGTGGAATTTTTTATTATAAAAATATAATGAAAATATTAAACATTAGAGACCCTAAATAATGGTCACTAAAGTGATTTTATATTTCGAATGAAGGGCCTATAGTAATAGTCACAAATAAACCTTTATCTACCTCCCATTTAATAGTTTTATTATGATTTATTTCTAGTGTATTTGTTTGGGAATATTTGTTTATTGGGGTATCACATGACTCCCCCACAATCAAAAGGTGGAAAAAGTCTGAATCATTTGGTTGGATGATTATGGAACCTTTTTTTGATTGATAGGATTAGAGGTCAACTCTTCCCAAAATGGGTCTAATTGTCTAGCTTGTGACTATTTTATAGATTTTCAAAATGTTCATGAAATTTGTCCCACTAACAATTCCAGTTAACCTTTTGTGAAATTGATTGACAGAAAACAGGAATTTATAAGGACATTTCATCAAATGATTATACTATCTCTCATTTGATAACAATATTTGGTTGCTCAATATATTAAATACCTATAGGAAGGCACAACATAATTTATCACCTTCTAGGGGGGAATTGGGATGTCGAAAGGGAATGCGAAGGTACTAGATGGTTGGATTTTTTCTTATGAAAGGAGCTTCCTATAAATCAATGTTATGGGAAATAAAATTAACGTGGTTTAGTTTCATATAATGAGGTATGCCATACCTTTTCAGGTCATATGATAAGGACCATAACGCTTCCTTTTACGGTCAAACATCCTTGAACAAAGGTGTTCATTTTTTATTTCACGTATAAAGGAATTATTCCTTACATATTAGGATAATATAGAGTAAAATATTAGGTGAATATTACCTAGATATTATTTGGTTTTGTAATTATCTCAAATTTTTCCAATTTGGGTTATTCTGGAAGTTGATCCAATTGGTTGTTTTAATGGGATACTATTAGAAAGTTATAAACTCAAGTAAATTTTGGAAATAAATAATAGGATATCAATTTTTGTAATTTTAGGAAACCATGTGGGTGACTTAACTCATGGCATTTAAGGAATCTTAGAGGAGGATCTCAAATCAAAACAATTGATGAAACCACATAGAAGATCCTGTGTCAAGGAATTTGAGGAAACTCGTGGGAGGATGGCAACTCAAAAAATGTAGGAAAATAAGAAGCGTACAACTTCTCATGATATTTGTGGAAACCAAGAAGTTAATATTGAAATCTATCATTTAATGAACCCTGGAGGAGGATCGTAACTCAAAAAATATGTTTGGTGATTACACATGACCTAATATGACACGCTAACATTTTAGTATGTAATTTATTGTTAAATAAATATTTTTTAAAATTTTAATTTATAAATACAACACTTAACCAAGTGAAAAATTATATATTATAATACAATAACATATTATATTAAAACTGAAATATATTATGAAAATACAAAAATAAATATCATTTTTAAATTTACTAATGGAATGAAACCACAAGTATATAAAAATATTTAAATGCTAAAATTCACTTCATTAACTATAAAAATAATACAACACGTTATAAATTTTAAAATAATCATGACAATATTACTTAAGAAAAGGATGATTGATTTAGAGATATGTGTAAGGTTGTATATATGAGTTTAATATCACCATTATGTATATGGTCAATGAATATATGACTACCAAAATATTTGGTAATTAGATACAGATATGTCCAACAGGTAAATTAATGTTGTGTAACTTTTTTTAATAAAGAAATTTCTAGTTCACATATTATAAATAATTATGTAATGAAATAAAATTCCAATAGTAAATTATAATTATTTATTATAAAAATATGTATTTTGATTATATTTTTAATATTTTTAAAGATTTATAATTTTTTGTGTTTATAAAATTCAATGAATGAATCAAATACCAGTGGATTGAGAAACATTAATGGTTATTGGATATATAAATAATGGGATTTGATTAAAAACATTTAATGTTTAAAACCGTATTTTTCAATGAATATTTTTTTCTATATTTTTTTTTAATTTCATAAAATAAAATGATCAATATTAAATAGTTATTTTAATACATTTAATTATATATATATATATATATTGAAACAAGTTACCAATAATCTAATGATTATGAGTTTTAATATAATAAAAAATAAATTATTTTTTATTCTTTAGAATAATTTTTTTTAACAAATTATGTTTCATGTGATTTTATATTAAAACTTATTATTATCACTTTTCGAAATTGTTTTAAAATAAATTGATTTAATATTGTAATTTTATTTTTAAATTCGATAAACATTTCAATTTCAAATTTAGGATTTAAAATACATTACTGAGGTAGAAATGGAATTTACACAACATAGGTAAAATGAGGTAAAATGTTTAAGTATGTTTTGTGACCTATAATAAAAAATAGCATTAAATATATGTATGTGGGAATGATCAACCAAATATTTTCATTTTTAAATTTTTTTCCACTTTGGATCCACGTTCCCTATAAAAAGACATTACTTACACATTTAAGAATGTGTATTTTTAAAAAATTCCACTCCAGGATACCTATAAAAGGTCCACTCATATACGCACATAAACCATCACCATTTATTAGGTTTCTAATTAATTAAATTATCAAATTCTTTCCCTTATAAGGTTATCCCACATTTAGGAACCTTATCCCACAAGAAGAATTCTAAAACCTCAAATTTCATTGTGGTTATCTAAGAGATGATTCAAGTCTTAAACATAAGTGATATACTCTACTTAATCATTTTTATCAAAATTGATCATAAAAACATTATTCAATAATATCTATCAAATTAATAATTTTTTTAATTCTTTATTATTCTAAAAAAGTGAGTTTATTACTGAAAAATGTTCTTACTGATTTAGTCATTATATCTCGTTCTTGTTTGGGTCAGTTTTACCATATACATGAGTTTGGATAACATTTTTACATAATTAAAGGATACAAAAACATAAACATTGTTAATATCATGTAATAATAATTATTTTATGATTTTTTCAAATTTATGTAATGGTGTTATTCAAACAAAATATATTCACTAGTAAATTCTATTCATTTCATAATTCAATAATCACAAAAAAAATTTAAGAGTTCCATGAAAACCATCACCATAGTTTCTATTAATTGAACATAAAACTAACAAAATATATAAAACACATATAATATTTCTTTATTAACATTATGGATGTGTTTAAATTATTATCAAAGAGTAATTAATGAAAGCTCTAAATCAATGCTTGTATTAAATAATGAAATAGTTAAGAGTCAACTATTAATTTTAACAATAAACAATTAACTTGTGATTAATAAAGAATGATAAATTAATGATATTAAGAAAAATAAATAATATTATTTTTATTATAAATGATAATAATAAATCAAAATTTATTATTCTATGATTTAGAGTTAATATGACCCAGCTGATATCCGAGTTAAGGTTTTCTCATCTCAATTTCCCATCATTGAGATATGCTTTATATTCACCACTTTTTTTTATTTTTTATTGTGTATATACTACCTCATGGATGTAACTTATCATAATTTTCATGTAATTAAATTATTTTAAAAATTAATCAGATGTTTTCCCGTTCAAGGGGCTTGGATTCAAATGTTTTCAAAGATATAAGAGTTATTATTTCAATCTCAATTTGAAAAACAGATTTCCCATGACTTAATTTTCAAAGGTGAAATTGTATGGTATTTATCTATAAAACACCATATATTTTCATCACCTCGAGTTTTTTCTTTATTTTACATTCATTCTAACAATTTCACCTCCATTAGGATCACAAATCAATTTTAAGGATTCTTTTATATAGTTTTTACCTTTTATCTTTTGTTTGGTTGGAAATTGTTTCCTCCATGCCAATGTTTCTTAAATGCACTTATTCTTACTTCAAAAATTATTATGTTTTTTTTTCAATTATCTTAAAATTTAATTATAATGAATTAAATAAATAATTATTTATTTTTTCACGTGGTAAATTTATCCAATAGTTTTATTTAGTTTTATTAATGAATATTCCTTTCAATGACTTCATCATTTTATGAAGTAATTTTTTTTCACACAATCATGATTTTTGGAAAAATATTTTCTTCTAAATATTTCCCTTAAAAAATAAGGAATTTAAAAATATTAAGGGTGTGTATTATTTTTTTTATAAATATAATTCTTCAATTCTCTTATAATTTTTTTCAACTAAATCAACAACCATTAATGTTACTTATGCTAGAGATATGATATAATGATACCATCCATGTTCTTTCTGTATAAGGCTCTTGATAAATTTATATTGAATTATTAAATAATCCTATCATTTTCACCTGTATTAACTATGATATTCTTCAGATTTATTTGCTTTCATATTCAGGTGTCATGTAAATTTGTGTCTTTTCATTACATTCTAAAAGGTTCATAATTTTATAACCCTCAAATAAATCGGGTTATGCTTTATAACTAATGAGGTTATGAGTAAATGGGAGTGAAACTACGTCCCCAAGGGACTCTATCCACCTTCTTATATGTATGAGTAGAAAATAAAAACCTTTGAGGAGTTTAATTCACTATGTTCATAGGAATGAAGAGTGAACCCAGACCACTATGGGACTCTATCCACTATGTTTATGGATATGGTGAGTGAAACCAAACCTAAAAGGGGATTTATACATAATGTTTATTTGAATGGAGAATGGAACCAAATACATAATGTACTTTGTCCACTATTCTTATAATAATGAGGTATGAACTCAAACTATTAAGGGGATCTATCAAATATAATAAAACTCAAACACCCAAGGGACTATATGCACTATGATTATGCGAATAAGGAGGGAAACCAAAACCCTAAGGGTCTTTTTACACTTTTTGATGTTAGTCCTGGAATTAAGCCTTGACATAAGAAATTATTTTCATTTTAAATGTATATTATACATTTTTATTCCTCATTTTACATGTTAGATATAATTCCATTTCACCACGATTCATTATTAATTAAAAATTTATTATTAGGTATGATTTATTTATGTAATTTTCAATTAACATTATGATTTTTTCATACCCACATGTTCACCTCATGCTATATTATGATCATGGATTGATATCTGTTATGTTCACACCTTACAGGGCATCTGAGATCACCCATTTTTTATGTTTACATTCCCTAGATAATAGAGAGGAGTATAATGTATGATATATTTAGAATCATGTCGTGTGAGAAGATTATTTTTTGTAGATATTTAAAAATGTGTATAAAATAAGTTGGTTATATACTTGATATTCCTAGAAACCAATATTAAAATTATTGGTATGTGATTTTTTTTAAAATTTAATAAATATTTATATAAAATGGTGTAATATGTGTGTATGTAATTGTTTGTCTTCAAATGGTTTCTTATACAGGTTTAGTTATTTTTTGGGAACATGTTATAAATAATGAGAATATATAACATTAAAAAACCTACATTAAGACCAACATGATGTAGGATGAACCTAAAATAACATAAGTTGAAATAAAGGTGCCATAATTTAGGAAATCATTGGATTTTTTTACTTTATCATGTGATTATTAACCGTGGTTTTTATTTTTTGATACTCAGGTGAACCATTCAAGTTTTAATAGAGGATTGCGGATATAATCTAGATATTGGGGTGATGAAAAATATGATTAATACTAAAAATGTATTATTTGATCCTTATTCTATGAATTCAATTATATCAATTATAGATATTGTGTTATTAGTAAAAACCCAATGTGGTACTATGGTTTTTCACAACAATATCACACCTCTCTGATAAATGTTTTTGGGAATGTGATTTATTAAAATCATTTTATTCACTACTTTTTGGTATTTTACATTCTCTTTGGTGTGGATGGACTCTTTACAATATTCATTATTATCTTTTGTGATATGAAATTAAAATTTTATATCCCAAATATACCCAATGTCATCTATTAGTTTAAGGATAACTATAAACTCACTATGGGAATTAATTCCCTCATGTAGGTCTTAATATTCTATCATAAGTGATATATTGATAAAATAGTTAGGGAGAAAATCGATATTGGAGATATACCCATTTTTAATGAGTACGTTGGCGTTATTCTTAAGGAGTTTCATGGTTTTCCCAAAAACCTTGATGTTGATTTTTCCATAGAACTCATACAGGATACTAATCCAATATCTAAGGCTCCATTAAATATGAAATGGAATGAATTGGTGTAATTAATGAATAAAATACGATGGAATTATAATAAGGGATTTATATTCCAAAGTGCTTCTTGATAGGGTGAATATACCATTTTTGTTAAAATGAAGATGGTTCAATGCAACTCTGCATTTAAGATCATTAACATTAAAAATCTTGATCAAGAATAAGTATCCTATATTTCATATTTATTACATGTTTTATCAACTAAGAGGGGATTAATACTTATAAAAATGTAACCTTAAATCATGATATCATAAATTCAAGGTTAAAATATAAGCTTTACCATAGATAGACTCACACATAATATATGAACACTATGAAATGAATGTGATTACATTAAAAAATAAAAATGGCCTTGTTATAATCATGGATCTAGTGAATAGAGTATTAAGATATTACCTTGATATATTTTTGGTAGTATTTACAGATTATATACTCATATATTGCACATCAAGGAATATAATGTAGATCATTTTAGGATTTTCATAAATACATTGATAAAATTAGAAAATGTATTTGATATCTATATAGTGTGATTTCTAGATAAGAAATGTATCACTCATGGGTAATGTAATCATAAGAGAGGGTATATGTATGAATGCATCAAAGATAGAGGTAATTGAAGAATATAACATTTAAAAAAATCTGATAAAGACCCCTATTTTTGGGATTTACTTGATATGATTCATCATTTATAATAAATTTATCATCACTGTAAAATTTACTAACAAAATGATCTCGGAAGGGAGTCATGTTTCATTATATACATGAATGTGAAAAAAATTCATATACCATAAAAGAAGGATAGTTAATGAATTTTAACTCACACTAACTTTTAGTGGAGAATATATTTTGTCATATAGTGATGAATCAATGAAATATTTGGGATGTTTCCTCATGAAAAAAGATATTGTCGTATTATATTACAAATTTTTATTAAAGTCCCATGAAACAAATTACTCAATGAGTGTTCTAGAGAAATAAATGGTAATATTTTCTATAAATAAATTGGGTTATGATATCTATGGTAAAAAGTGTGATATATATACTGATCATAAATCCTTATAATGTATATTGATATATTAAGTGTTGAACATATGCCAAAGGAGATGGTTAGAGTAGATCAATGATTATCACTACTAGAAAATCACCATATAGAAAGTATTTAAAACCATTGGTGTAGCCCATAGATTGATTGTTATAGGATGTAATAACGGTTCTATAAACAATGGGGTGTGATGGAATTAGAATAGTGTTATGCCAACAGTTTTATTGAAACTTTTAGTATAGAACTTTCGATGTTGTTCAATACCACATGCTACAAATGTTCTTGAATATATGAAACAAAATCATTAATACTTAATTTATAAAAATTATTAACTCATTTTATGAATATTTAACTGATCAAAACTAAAACAAATCCAACAAAGATTCACTAAAATTAATCATACTATCACCATAAGTGATAAATTATAATCAATAAAAATAAAATGAATAATCATTAATTATTATGGATAAGGTAAAATTACATAAGTTTATCATTTTTTAATTATGATTGGTTCGATATGTTCTAATCAATTTAGTTCTAATCATTTTGGTTCATTTTTTATTTTTTTCGATACCTGAGTGAGTATTGTTTGAGTGCATATTGTTTTGGTTAATTTCACCCTGGTATATCTAATTAATCATTTTTGGGATTACATATGAAAAATATATACAAGTTTTATTTATTAAAGTTCAATATATTTTAGCTAAATTTTGGAATGTTTAGTTTTGATATATTTGGATTGCATTATTTATTTTTTTGATTCAAAATATTATTATTTTTTTATGTAATGTTTTTAAAGATTGATTAAAATTTATATGTCTGGGTTTAGTTATATTTTGGAAATTGTAGAATTATTCTATTTAGTGTATGTTATTTTAATAAAATATTATTTATATTGATTTTGTATTAATCATTCCACATTAGTTCAGTTAAGGTTTGATTATATTTATTTCGATTCAATTTAATTTTATTCATTTTTGGTTGGTTCAGATTTTTTATTGTATGTTTGATACCTTTTTCATTAATTTGGAAATTTCATTTTGAAATAGATGTTTTCCCATATGATTTTTTATAAAGAAAAGTGTATAATGAATTTAATTGCGTTTTATAATAGTTTTTTAGTTTTGTACTGGTATTTATGTTTTGAAAATTCACATTTTATATGTAATGATTGGGAGAAACATTTCCAAAGACATGGTTTTGATATAAATTGGTTCTTAAAATGAAAATTTATAAGAATGATTTTATGTGATCACTGTATTTGAGTGGAGTTTCTATGTTGTAAAAATTGGAAGCTTTTTTAAATACCCATGTATGTTTCTAGTTAAAAATTGAAATGATATCACAAGTAAACAATTTTAAAATATTTATTTTCAAATGGTTTGAAATAAATGAGTAAATATTATAATTAAAGAATTTTTAAATTGTACATTTTTTTGTGTTGGGTGGTATTATTATAATTTGGATCAATTAATTACTAATATTTCAAAAAATATATTTAGTTTTGGTCAAAGTGTTTTATTTTTTTTTGTTGAAATAGGTCTGAGGGGACACCTTATAATGACTTATTGGGATTAGATATATTTTTTTTGTATCAATATAGGCCATGTTAGGTTTTTGTGTTTCAAGATTTCTAAATTCATTCTAATTCTGTTTTATGTGGTTATGTTTTTTAGGGTTAGTTTTTTCCCATCCAATAAATTCAATTCTATTTTATCAGACACAAATTCATTTTATTCAATAATAATTGAGTTGTATTTTTATAAGTATGTTTTTAGGTTATTTTTTTATCATGTTTCATCTAGTTTTGTATTGTTCAGATAAATTCAATGAATTTTTCATTTCTTCAACTAAACATTAATAAATTGACTTATCTATGGTTCCTTTCATAATTATTCAATTGAATTATTTTTTAAATAATTTATATATTCTCGATATATTTATCAATAGTTAACATTAGATGAATTCTCATTAATTTAGTTTTATTAAAAAAATTCAATTTATGACATACTAGTTAAATTATGATCGTTTCAACATAGTTCATTTATATTTAGGTCTTGTAAATTAGGTTCAATTTGGTTTTCGTGTGTATTGATCTATTAGGAATATCATGGTTTATTTTTTTTCATAGGTTCAGTTCTATCCTATTTAGTTATTTTATTTTCTATTTAGTTAGGTTCAATAATTTTTCTTCTTTTTTTTCTATGTCCAATTCATTTTACATTGGATTTCATTCACTAGGAATGGATATGTTTTGTTTATAAAATGATTATTTAGTTCAATTTGGATTTTTTTTAAATTGAAATAATTTAATTTAAACTATCTTTAATTGAATAAAAATTAACTAAAATGAATTAATATTGATTGAACGAATCCAAACATGCTTCACAAAACCAATCCTTAACAAACCAAATATAAATGGAAAAGATTTGAAGTGAATAAAAGTAAACTAATATAAAATGGAAAAAAATATGAAAAAATTAAAAATCCAAGAAAAGCTGATAGGTTTTATGTGGTTGAGTTAAGTTTATCTAGTGATAAATAAAAACAGTTTGTTACAAAAAAAATACATGGTTTCCATCATTCTCATGTATATTAGTGGACCCAAAAGTGTGTACTTATATCATAAAACCATTTTTTTTATTTTATTCTAATTATTCCAAAAAAATAAAATTCAAAAAAGTCATAAAAAATTATTTTTAAATCCAAAGCTGGTAAAGTGTAATGATTCCAATAAAAAATTACCCCATCAATAAGTGTTCAATTCCTTGTATTGAAAACATTATAGTTTTCATGAAACATTACCCATAATGTATACCCCTCATGGGCTAGCTTTTAGGGATGGGATATGGTGACTGCCAAAGTCTCACGTCTAGTAGGACCCAGGTCAGTTACTAGAACTTATTGTATAATAAAAAATACATTGGAGGGGTTATTACCATCTAAGAGAAACATTTGTAATAGAGTGATAAGAAAGATACATCAGTAAATAACTTCTCATATATATATATATATATATATTGAAATCCCAATTTTATACATGTAATTTCACACAAGAACTAATACGCCTAAATGAAAATGAATGTACCAAAATATGTATATTGCAGCAACCAAGAAGCCCAAATAGCTTCTATAAAACTACAAGCTAGTAGTAACTAGCCCAATCTACAATCTAATTTTGATGACCTGAAAAGAAAAAATTGGTTGAGTATAATAATATACTCGGTAAGATCCTACCTAGATCCTCTCATGTAAAATATATAGAAATAATTATAAAGCATAGTGAAAAATAATGAAACTAAATCAACACCTAAACATGTATACTTCATTCCTAAGCTCACAATGTATACTCTCACCAACTATCAAATGCATGATAAAATAATATAATAATGAATATCAAGGGTGACCTGCTTCATCTTCCCCACTATTTTTCCGCTCGTCACCAATGTGACACTTCCTGAGAAATCTCTCTCTAAATTAGTACCCCTTGAAGACAACTGGGAAAGGATTCACAACATCCAAATTGTGAATTACTTCCTCAAATCAACCTCCACCACACATACATATACAAAATAAGTTGTTTCTAGGAGACAAAACATCCCAAATGAAGTGTATTATACATCGAATATTATACCTTAATCCATCACAGCCCTTACCTTGAGTAAGGATTATCAAGCCATCAAAACCTATAAATATCACACTTATAACAATACATTGAATATTATATCTGGGAACACATATGTAACAAATAAACACAACACATTATATCTCTCTAAAGATATATAAGGGTAATCAAACCAATGTTCGTACCAACACACGTGACAACAAATATAAGAGAGTGTGGCTAGAGGGGGTAGTCAACCATCCATTCTGCCACAGATATATTATGGAAAACACCCTCCTAGAGATAATTGTGAGTTAGTTAACCAAGAATACATCAGTGGAGAAGAATATGAAAACATAGAATATACATGATATAATATAGATCACAACCACACTATGGGAATCACCAAGTCATAGACTCAACTACCACTAACATCACTCGGACTCCCATCTGCCACTATTAAGACTAGATATCCTATAAGAAACCGAGAATTATAAAACTAAACTAAATTATTTTTTTTCTTTAAAAATTAAAATTAAATTAATTCATTAATTTTCTATTTATTATCCCAATTAACTAACCTACATTATTATACATTATTCCATGTCCATTATTTCAGGAATAAGAAATATGAGACAATGATTTCTCAAGATTGACATGTTTACAACACTAACATTCTTGCACAACCAAACCTGGGGGTATTGAATTATTTTTTTAGTATTAGAATCATTACATATCTAGGTAAAATAGGAAAACCTCCTAAGATACCAAACAAGGTATGGATCCAAGCACATCATGATAGCTCAATTAGAAAGGAAAAGAAATTCTATTAAAAAAATAAATTCATCCTTCCGGCCTCTCAACAGATTAATATCAAGAAAGAAAGCCTCTTCATAACATAATTAGGTAAGCCCATCTTCAAACCATTCAATAATATATTGTTTCTTCCTAAACACAAACATGAATATCACGATGCATCTCACCATCAAAGGTGCCAACTACTCTAACATCATGAGGCCCTCCCCACCCCATATATCCCATGATCCATCCTATACTCACATCACATCTCAAGACTCAAATCCATAGAACCTAAAAAGAGTAGTAGGAATTAAAAAAAGTCAATAAGGGAAACAAGGTCCTAAAATAAGGCATCCATTCCTCACACATAAACAAGCTATCACATCTCTAAACTCATTGATCAGGGTCTGTACAAGTAAACTAAAACTTATTCCCTAGAAATTATCTTTATGAAACAACTAATTTTTATTCCAAATCTATTTAAATGTTTAATTTTTCATAGGTACCGGCTAAAGGAACCCAAAGGATTCAATCTATTATAATATTCTAAATTATTTATATAATTAATTTAAAAATGCTTCCAATAAAACATTATAGTTTCAATAAACTTAGTGGAATTCCAATTCAATAACAAAATGTTAGTTCTATTCAAAATTTTCAAAAGAATTAATAATCTTCCCATTATTTATCAAATTAAATTAATAAATATAATTATATATCTAATTAAACATTCTCATTACATCAATTTAATTATCAAATTACAACAGCCACAAGATTTCAAAAATGCCTTTTCCTTAATTATTGTAAATATAATTAATTATAAATTAATTATGGATTTGCGTTCATTATCATTTTCCCTTAAGAAAAAAATACTAAACCATGCATAAAATTATTCTACAAAATTATCTTATAGATGCCCCACTATTAGGAAAATCAAGTGGAAAACCGTTATCACGGTATAAAGAAACAACATCGACATACAATCCCTATAAAATTATTAATCAAGTTCAAAATTATTAGGTGAATTACATTTCCATCCATTGGATAAATGATGATATATTTATGATTTAATGTAAAAAAATTATATAAGAAACGCGTTACCAAACTTAAATAAATGAAATTTCTTCTTATGGGAATAGACTAATGTTGTAGATCTGATCACCACTCTCACAGGAAGCAGCATCCCTCCAAGGACGTCGTGCCCCAACCACACCAATGAACAACCAAAAAAACCCATTTAGAATGACGGAGAGGAACTATCACTACATGGAAAGAAGAAATATAAGTATTTAAATCAAATAACCTTGAATGAAAAGGTAAGAAATACTATAGATCTCCACATATTGAAGACTAGAATCTAATACGTTGATCCCCATCCAAAGGATTCCATGGTGACTGGAGAAGTGCCACTGGCCATGCGAAAATTGAGAGAGAACGCCATATGTTTGAGAAAACCCTGAGTCACTACAATATATTATAATGTACTAAACAATGTATTTACAAAATGTGTAAAGCATACAAATCATTTAAGTGTTGAATTTTTGTTTTATCCAAAAAAACATATCTCCTCAACCATTTAAATCCTATTTTATTACATGTTGTGAATCTCCTTGTGAACCAACATGAAAAAATATGTGAACCACTTTTCACATCGTGTATATTTAACCCAAAATTAATTGTCCCTTCTTATAGCCCTTTTAGTATCCCACCTCCTCTATTCCGACTCTAGGCGTCTGCCATGCTCGATGGTATTGAAAACCAGGCAATCAGACAGATTACACAGATCCTTGGCCTTATGTTAGATACCTATCAACAGATTTAAAATCCTTGATAATCAAATACCAAACTCATAGAATAAATAAAAATGGGTCACCTGAAAAGCCTCATCTTGATATTCATCTCAAAGATATCTCCATCACAGGAGCTCAAACACCTCACTAGGAGTTAAAAAACACAAAACCCCATAATAACGAAAAAACTCTTAAACACTACCATGAGGGAGATACCTTTCATGTGAGAGTAGAACCCCAACAAGCAAGAATAGAAACAATTTCATTAAACAAAAAGGAAAACATCAACAAAATGAATGATGTAACAATAAAAGAGAAAAACATAAAATAGCTCGGGGTACTGATCTTTTATATACTACTCATGTACCTGGGTACTCTCCTCCTTGTCACTATGCCACTATAAGACACAAACCAATGGAATATCATGCTAACATAATACCATCTCCTAGAGGTCCAAGATCTCCACTGGCTACTCCCCAAATGTCACATAATAAACATCATCGATTGTTTCCTCTTGGATGACATGATATTCATCATGAAGATAATGATATAACTACCACACATGTAAAGAATCATGTATATAAATCATCTATAGGGGAAGTGTTATATGATACCCCAAAAATCCAAAACGATCTAACACCTAAAAAGGTCTAAAAAGTTAGGTTGAATGTTTAATCCCACTACCCAACACTCACTGCCCTTGAAGAAGACTAATCTTTAAGAAAACATGATCTCTATCATAAATATTTAGCGGTCTCCCCTAATGATTGGTATAGGATATCTGAAGATCTTAAACTTTTTTCATCCTTTCAAAAAATACCAAAACCTTATCTATCGTATTATGTAATAGTTCTTTCTGGATAATTTTTGACCCTCGTACCCCAATTCAGGCAAATGGATAATGGAAAGGTCAGTTGTTCAAATCATCAAATGGATCTATACCAATGGTGGGGTAGACTTATTATAAGAAAACTCAATCAAGGTATGGTGTATCGTACATGAACCTCCAAAATCAAGTAAACAAGATCCCAAAATTTATTCCATAGTTTGGATGGCATGCTCTATCTGACCATCCATATGTGGATCAGAAGGTGGGATAAGGAATAACTGAGAGCCAAAAGAACATATAATAAATCTCCACACCCTAGATGTAGAAGGAGGATATTGGTCACGTATAGTCATACTTTTGAATCTTTAGAGTCTCACTAACACCTCCAAATATTTCCTCAACAAAACCTTTATTGATATCGACCCCCTAATCTCTATGAAGTGGTCTAATTTTTTCAAAAAAACCACTATCACCCATATGTCATCATAGAATCACGGATCTGAAGATAAACGTGTAAAAAAGTCCATCTAGACATCATACCACTTCTACTAGGAGACATATAATGTCTAGAAAAACCTATTGGGAACTTGGTACTCAACTTTTACTTTATGGTAGGCCAAAAAATAAGATTCAAATTATTTAACTTAAGACTTCTTCCCAGGCCACTGAAACTTGCCTCTAAAATATAAATACATATTTTTCACATTGTGATGTACCACCGAAGGCATGATATGGAACTCAAAGTGAACTATACCACACATCAATAAAGGATCACAAATAATTCCATAGAATAAGACCTGGCATAGTTCATTCGTGGTCCAACAATCAGGGGAATTAAAAAAACCAACTCGGTCCCTCCAGACCTCCACCATAGAATCTCTCAATAAGGAATATTCCACATTTTGCACCAATTATGATCGTATTGTATCCCAAAAAATACAAACTCTCCCATATATATATACATTTTGTATAGTTCCTCCATCACTCTTCATGAATCCCAAGATTCAAGCATGGCACCACTATGTGGCTTCCTCGCCAGGGCATCAGCTATAACATTACCCTTTCCTTGTGTATATGAGATCTCAAAATCATAATCCTATAAGAATTCCATCCACCTTCACTACATACTGATCAAGTCAAACTGGGAGAAGACATAACTAAATCTCTTATTGTCAGCAAAAACCATACAGCACTCACCAATGAGTAAATTTCACCACAACATCAAAGAAATCACAACTTCCTCAAACTCGAGATTATCATTGGCATACATACACTCATGGGGGAATAGCATTCAAGTCCCATAAGAAACAATTGATCTCTACTTCATCACAACATAAACCAACCTAATATTTTATGATTCACAAAAAAACACAAACTAGAGTCCCTCTACTGGGAAACAATGGACTAGAGCATACCAACTTATCATTCATGTACTAAAAAATTTTATGACCCTAATCACTCCACATGAGTTATAGATCCTTCTGGATGAGGCTTTCAGAGGATTCATAACCCAAGATAAATTGAAAACGAACCTTCTATAATATATTGAAAGACCAAGGAAAATATACACCTCTACAACTCGGTTGGGGGACTCCCAAGATACAGCCACCTCTATCTTTAAAGGATCCATAGAAACTTCCTATTGGGTAATGACCTGCCCCAAGAAATAGACTTCACAAGACAAAAACTCCCACTTCAAAAAATTATCTAATAATGTATCATGGCAAAGAATTAAAAAAATTTAATTCATATTCTCTAATTTCTCCTCCTCATTTGTGGAGTATCGAAGGATTCCTTCAATAAAAACCAAGGAAAAAATATCCATATTCTACTTGAAAACTATGTTCATCAACCCCGTGATCATGGATGGAGAATCATTCACCCCAAATGTCATCAAAATGAATTCATAATTTCCATTATTATAATGGAACTTAGTATTTGGGATATATTAATTATTCACATGCATCTAATGATACCTTGACCGTGAATATTTTTTTCAGAACTAACTTTCTATGTTTAGATAATCAAATAAATCATCAATCCATATATAAGGATATTTTTTCTACACTATTACCAAGTTAAATGAAAATAATTGATGCAACACCGCAAATTTGATCATCATTTCTCATGAACAAGGCTTGTGTACCCCTGGTTGACACACTCTGCTGAAAAAAACATCAAAAAAATATCATCGAGCTATACTCGCAGCTCTCACAACATAGAAAGTGTTATCCTATATAGTGATATCGAGATAGGAGATAAACCTGACTATAGCTCGATCCAAAACGTGATCTCCCATAAAGCGGTTAATGGTAAAATAACCTTTAAAAAGGCATTGGGGTACTCTTTCACAACCCTAGTAAACACTAACTATTGAACCTCCAGCAAAATCAATATCAAATTTTCCATAAATAATGATAATGATTGAATATGTCTCCAACCCATCTGTGGGTATCACTCACCAATGAACATTATTGTATCATCATAAGTATAGAACATGACCCACCTCCTGATGTAATAGAAAAAATCCTACACCAAATACAACAAATAAATTATGAGGAATATGTTATATGGCAATATACATATACATAAGAAGTCTCCCCAAGACAGTTGTTTCCATAATATTGGCTCACAATCTCTACAAAATTAATACAGGTCAACTGAACCTCCAACTATTGTAGTAAACATCAATGGAAGAGGAATCCTCTCCACATATAGTCTAGAATCATGGATAATGTAAGGCCTTTTAAAGGTGTGTGTAGCTCCTAAATCAAACATTGGATGCACCCAAGTTGAATATAGGGTAACTCAAATGAATTTTTTCTCACCCAATGTTGGAAATGCTAAAGCATGAATCCTTCCATGAAATGCACCACAAACTCATTGAATCTGCTGAATACCACCTCCATATCCATTATTTACACTCTAAGTATAAGGACAATGTTATTAATACCATTTGGATTCCCCATCTACCCTATACTGATCGCAAATTTGAAAACGCTTCTATAGTTTCTTCAGTTGAAACTACCTCAATGGAATAAACTACTGATGATCACCTGGAATAGGCTAACTGGTCAAAATGATCAGGCACTCTCACTGTTGATTACCTTGGCCTTTATAAGAAAAAGATTCATTTGATCCTTTATAATAGGTCTTGGAGCTACTAACCCTATAGAAATGAGATGATGAGGGTTGGAACCTACAGAGGAATTACCGAAAGATCTTGTTTCTTGGGTATTTGAAATCTTATACCACAACTCTACTTCATGATAAATCCTAATGAATCATCTCTCATGAAGATCCAATTCTGTATAACCTTCTCTTGATGACCTCTTATCTCACTTCCACCTCAAAATATGTCTTTATCATAAATAGGTTAACCTAATGTCATATCTCTAGACAAGAAGCCTCTTCAAAATGTCATGCACATGACTCCTCATAAAAGGTATGAATCATGTAACATAAGGGTATTGAGATTGATCCCAAAATCATAGACATTGGATCTCCCCTAATAAAGGGTAAGTATATTTGGGAATCTAGTGGAATTCATGTTTAAAGAAAGAAACTCTACTCAAAACATCTCTCTGAACTTCTCCATTGGGACTATCCACTCCTTAGGATTGTGGAGGAAGAAGAACCACCACTAGATGACTTCTCCACCTAGGATCATCACCTATAATAAAACCAACTTCACCTATTGAGAATGAAATTATCTGAAATTTATCTTAGCCTCCTCCCACCAGTCTTATAAGACATCACCTTTGACTGAGCTCTTGTACATCTGCAGATGCTAGCGCTAAAACTCTTGGAGTTTCCTCCTTGAAGTGTATTCATTGTCGACCACATCTCAGTGGAAATCAAATGGAACATCCTACTAAACATACTATATATGGACTAGAAAATGACATCGACATGGATCCATACCTACAAAATAAAAAATGGTTTGACTCCAAAACCTGGAATATGGAATACATAAAATTAATTAATTAATTGGATAATGTTTTATTTTATTTTATTTTAACCAAATCCAAATGAATATCCATTAAAACAAATGTACAGTGAAAAATTATTCACAATCCTTTCCTAATATTCTACCACATAACTAGTATCACTTAGTTTTGTAGACTTAGTAAGAATAATTTTCCATGCATCAGACCAACAAGGGGCCCTAAACACCCACGTCTCACCTAGTCTCCCATTTATATATCTCTCAATAAAAATATATAACAATATTACCCTATCAAACCATATAAACTCACTTGTTCCTAAGTTCATACTACATTCTATCACTAAACATGATCCTATGATACTACTATGTTGCAACACCCTCCCCACAAATGTGTACCCATCCTGGGCCGAAAATGAGGGAAGGGATATGGTGACTACCAGATTCATGCCTCTAGTAGGCCCCATGTTGGCGAATAGAACTGAGGGTATTGTAAATAAGAAATGGGTGGCATTATCCTCTATGAAAAACATTTATAATAGAGATAAAAGACAGATACACCCATCAAGACCTTCTTGGAGATAGTTATATATATAAATAAATACCAACTGTATACATGTAATTTCAATAATGAACAAAAACAACTGAATAAAACTATATGTACCGAATGATAAAGGTGACAGTGACCACACATCCCAAATAACTCCTACAAAACCACAAGATAGTATTAAAAAAACTAATATCCAAACTACTCAAACAAGACTAAAAATAGTTTGTATATATAAATTCGAAAATTTTAAGAGTATACATAGTGGGATACTCCCATAAACCTCTGGTGAAAAAGATACTGAAGTCGTGCTCTAGCACAACAGATAACATTAAAAATAACTCATCACTTAAACATGTGTAATTAACTCACATCCTCACCATATGTATTATCATCATTTATCACATGCAATCTATCATAATATAATAATGAACATAAAAGGTACCCCACTCCTGCTTCCCCATTGGTTTTCCACTTTTCCCAAACATCACCCATCCTAAACTACCTCTCTCCAAAAATATTCCATCAAAAAGACACATGGGAAAGGCATCAGAACATGCACCTATTGCATCACATCATTACATCATCCCACATCACACATCCTAAACCATCTCTATCCATAAATAGGCCATGAAAAAGGCACATGGGCAAGGGATTAGAACATGCACCTCTTGAATCAAATCATTACATCATCCCACATCACACATCCATATAGTTTCCATGTATTTAAGATGAGATATAATAGCCCTCATGACATGTATCATAGATCAGGTATTATACCAAAAGCCCTCACATCCCATACCCTAAGTATTGAACCTCAATCCATTATATCCTACACATGTCGTAACTATAATAATCCACTAGAAACTATATCCGGGAATACTATTGTGTGAAACAACCAAATTCCATTATAGACCACTACACACATAAATGGGGAACTAACCATTGTGAGTACCAACACAAGTAACTATTAAGAGAAGATAATGGGGCCAAAGGTGGTAATCATCCATCCATCCTCCCAATAGGATGTTAAGGAAAACACTCTCCTAGAGTCCACTGGGTGTTAGTCGCACAGACCAACAAGGGTGGGGTAGTGCATAAAATCAAAGAATATACCAAGAAAGCTAGGAGACAGGCGAACCTGCTCCTAAGGAAATCAAATAAAATAAATGTACAGTACAATGTATCACAGAGTCACTCTAAAAAGACGAGAATAAACCTCACCACAATAATTCTCCTGAATAAAACGATCACAGTAATCAGGAGACACAAAATACCAAAAGGAGGTGACCTCATTAATTACCCTTTTCGCAAGAGTATCTGCCACTTGATTGAATTCACGATAAACATGCATGACTTCAAGGGTGAGTGATCCAAGAAGTCGAAGAAAATCAATCCAGACTGGGATAATCCTCCATGGCACATTCCTAGAGCACTCTTTAAAAATTTGAACTACAACAGATGAGTCTGATTCTACCCATAATTCTTTCCAACCAAAATGGACAGCATACCTGATCGCATTCATTATTGCCCATAGCTCAGCTTTAATGGAATATATGTTGCCAATAAAATGGAAAAAGTATCCTTTGACAAACCCCTGAGAAGTATAGAAAACACCACCACATCTAGAGGGCCCTGGAGAACCAGAGGCAGCCCCATCAACATTGACCTTAATCCACCGTGGAAGAGGCGGAATCCATCGGATGTATTTCACCATAAGTGGCTTCTTTTTCCTACCAGTAAGACCAAGATATATCAACAAAACCAGGTCAAGAACATCATTTCTCATAAAACTTTCTTAGATGTTGGAATCCATGGAAATGGCACGATGCATTGTTAAGACACCATTGTGAAACAACGGCTAAATGTTGTTGAACAACAGGTTGTTTCTGGACTTCCAAATGAAGTCAATAACAGTCGAAATTGCAGCCAAGAGAAGAGAATGAACTTTGTCACTGAAATTGGCCATGCCAATTTCCTGCATTAATTCATCAACCGAGTGAAAATGAAGGCTTCATTGAAAAATCTGCAGCATGTAACACCATAACTTGCGAGAAAAACTGCAAGGGAAGAAAACATGGGAGATGGATTCATCTGCTGCCAAGTAGACATGGCAGATCGGGGCAAGGTACAGCCCAGTTCGATGTAGCATGAACTGCAAGGGAAATCTGTTTTTCTATATTTTCCATATGAACAGTGACCGCGTAGGGGGAATAAAGGGCTTAATGAAATCCATAACCCATCTAGGGGGTGAATCGAGGTACCACAACAAGACTTATAGAATTCCTTTGTGATGAAAATTCCATTCAGGCCTGGATTCCATACCAGAACATCATAATTAGTGAAGCAGTATTGTATGATTTACATCCTTATATGGCTGGGTAGAATTTTAGTAAGGACTGAGTTGTAACCAAGATCAGCAATCGATTTATGCTTAAGAGATGGTGGAATGATGATGTCATCACAAATGGGCCGTGACAACCAAGAGGTTGTCCAACAATTAAGAATGGACTGCTTACAGACCAACCATTTCGAGTGAGCCATAAGATCAGAATAGGCCTGCTTAATAGCAGACCAGACAGAGGATCTCATATAGTTGGCATATCTATTCTAAAATTTTCTAATAAATCTAATTTCCAGAAACTCCATGGAGGGATGAGGATTTAAAAAAAGATTCAAGACAAAATTTTCAATTAGAGTGTCATTGAAGATTCGAATGTCTTTAATGCCCAATCCTCCCATTTGAACTGGCTTAATACAATCTTTCCAGGAAACTGTGACCAATTTCTTCTCATTAATTGAGCCAGTCCAAACAATGATTCAAATTTTTCCACTTAATTGTTTAATCAGCGATCTCTTCCACTTGTACAGAGAAACAGAATAAACAATCATTGAGGTAATCACTGAGTTAACTAGACAGATTCTCCCAACTTGGGACATATTTTACCATTTCCAACCTGATAATTGATTGATGATTCACAGCGCAATATTTTATAAGTGACATCTTTTAACCCTGTCCCAAAAAAGAGGTACACCGAGATATGTGAAAGAGAGAGAACCCCTTTTAACTCCTAGCTTCATCGCAGTTTTGTTTTTCCTTGAAGTAGTAATTCCATCCCCAAAAACAACATAGGAATTTCTCCAATTAATTACCTGACCATCAACCTCTTCATAGTGAGAGAAAATTCCATTAATACAAGAAATGGTAGCATCACTTTACTTCCAAAATAGTAGAATATCATCTGCATAAAATAAATATAACGGGGCACTCAAATCCCTTCCGAGTCTCATTGGTTGATACCATCCCAAATTAGAAAGATCTGTGAGGCACCAGCTTAGATAGTCTTCAGCAATAGAAAACAACATACCAGAATGGTGATCACCTTGCCTGAAACCTCTTGAGCATTGCAAAAAGCCTCGAGGAGATCCATTGGCCAAGATATACAGCCTTTCACTAGATAAAATGGATCCAATTAGATCAAGAAATCTTTATGAGAAGCCATGCATCTTTAGAATAGTAAACAGAAAACTCCATCTTATGGTGTCAAAAGATTTTGAAATATTAATCTTAACATCCATATTTACATCCTTAACCTTTCTTTTCATATCATTTACACATTCAGAAGCAGTAAACAGACAGCCTTGGATGTTTCTCCCAGGTACAAATCCAAACTGATTCCCAAAAATGAGCCCTTTGGCAAGTTCACCCAACTACTGAGCCATAATTTTACTCATGACCTTTGGTATTGTATTCCTGATAGAAACATGTCTAAAGTCTTTAATGTCCAAGGAATTTTACTTTTTATGGATTAAGGAATTAAAATTAGAATTCATCCTAAACGGCTTGTAAGATGATCTAAAAAATTCATTCACAGCATTTGTAACATCTGTTTGAACAATATCCCAGTAGAACATAAAGAGTTTATTAGTAAAGCCATCTAGGCCTGCAACACTATCAATGTTTAGCGAGAAGAGGGAATTATTTTTTCATTTTCACTAGGGATATCAATAAGCCTCTTATTCTGGTTATCTTCAATAGAGGGGTCAAAACATTGGATAATTTTATCAGAATTATCATTTCCAACATCTGAGTACAGCTTCACAAAGTAATCTGTCACACCCCCAACATTACCATTCCTTGAATCAAAGAGCATCCCATAAATGCTAAGAGCATTAAGACTCTTCCTGGACTTTTTTTATTTGCTAATTCATTGAAATAATTTGGATTTCTTGTCTCTTTCCTTCAGCCATCTAACCATGGATTGATTATGAGACAGATTATCCTTAAGGGCCAGCAGTTAGTCCAGTCTTAAAGTAGACTATATTTCTTTTGGGGAGGGAACCTCTTGGGACATACCAGAATCTTGAAGTTTTGAGAGGATAATTTCAGCCTCTCTTATATCACTATCAATAGAGGAGAAGGACTCCTTGCTCCACTGCTTCATCCTAGCCTTAACAAGTTTCAGCTTGCAACATAGAATGTGCAATGATCAAACCAAGTAACTAGTTCTCCAAGCAACCAAAACAATCTCTCTCCATCAAGGTATAACGAGCCAAGCATTATTGAATTTGAAAGGCAGATGGGATGACTTGACTTTGTAACAAAATATCTCAAGAAGAATAGGATTGTGAGCAGAATTCAAAAGTTGTAGGGTTCTCCCAGCCACATCAATTGGACTATTCCTATCATCCACATGAACGAAGCACCTCTCCAACCTTCTTGCCTGTATCCCATTAATAGTTTACCTGCTCCACGTGTAATCAGCACCAGAAATTGGAACCTTGGAAAAGATACATTTTTCAATGCAAACTAAAAAATCAAAGGATGAAGCATGAACGAAGTGCTCCCCAGTTTTTTCCTCAGTCCATAGAACAATGTTAAAGTCACCAAGAAGAACCCAATTGCTCGTCATGCTCTCCGATATATCATCTAAGCTTCTCCACAATTCTTGTCTTCTTGTGTAAATATTTAAAGCATAAGAAAACATCACCACAATGGATACATTATTATTGTAACATGAGAGAGTGATAGACTGAAAATCAGTCAAAATGGAATTATCCACAACACTATCATGTTTCAGCACCCACAGAGATTCAGAATTTCCAGTAAATTGATTGCTTGCAACTATGGAATATCCCATGGATTCCCATTTGAAGGAACTCCAATTCTCAAAAATCATCCTTGGCTCTACAATACCAACAATAACATGCCTATTGGTCATAATAAGATGTCTAAGGGATCTGACCGTTGGACGATTCCCAATCCCTTGACAATTCTAGAATAGGATCTTCATATTTTTTATCTGAGCCTAGTGTTAGGCCCATCATAATTCTGTTTGGGATCTTTTTCAGGTGGCAGGAGGCCAGTAACACCAACACCATTTGATATTTGATCATTAGCTTTAGTTCCATTATCCTCCCACACCGAGTTAATAAAAGAGAATCTGTTGACCGAATCAGCTGGAACAGTCTGCAGGATAGCAGTTAATATTCTTTTTATAGCCTTAGAAGAATGAACATATGATAATTCTCCCAAATCAGTAGGACCAGAAGCATGATCCACACCATTTTCAGGGTCAATTCCAAGGCCCAAATTATGGCCTTGGGTCACCAAAGGGGCCACTCCAGGACTTCCATCAAGACCCTGAGTCACAGGGTAATCAGGTTCTGCAACAAGTCTTTCAACGGTTACAGCATCACTAAGGACAATGTCTGATGTAGCAGCCAGGTCTGCTTCCTGTTTCTGTGTACCATCAGCAGGTTCAACATCTTCAGCAGACACAACAACATCCTTTCATTCAACTGTTACAGCAACAACATTAATCTGGGTAGGAACCATGCCAAATGTATCATCCAGGTCTTCATTCTGAGACTGTGTACCATCAGCAGGTTCCACGCTTTCAGTAGACACAACAGCAGCATCAAAATAAACTAAAATGGGAGAATTTTATGCAACTTTCTGTTGCCCCCTGTCATTATCCTTCGAGCCCTCCCCATTAAAAGGTACCCTTGCCTTGATTTCTGGGCCAAAATGACCCAAATCAGGCACCATAAAACCTGCATCAACCTTAGAGCAGGCATTCACTCCATTATTATCAACTTCCTTACATTGATTCTTATCCGTAAGGAATCCATCATCTACCATCTCATCTTTTCCAGAGGCCCTGTATGGAACATTGATATCTCCCTTATCAGCAATGGAGTTACTACAAGTCTTGAATGCCCTAGCCAGGTTCTTGTTGTTCCTACATTTTTCAGCCTCATTCCCTCAACCCTTGCAATGATTTCAGGTTTTATTTCGATTGAATTTAGAGAGAATATGACCAAAGAAGTGACAATTTAGACAGAATTTAGGTTTTCTCTCATATATAATACCAAGGTTGAGACTATCAACATGGGTAGTTAATACCAATTCCTCAACAAGAGTGGCAACCATATCAACTTCAACTAAAATTCTCGCATAGTGTCCAAAGGTATGATTCTCAGTCTGTTAATCTAGTCAGACTGGGTTTCCAACCGACGAGGTGATGTCCCAAAGAATTTGAGGATGCAAATAGAGCCAATTTAGATTACAGACATGAATCCATATTTTTGAAAAAGTATTATTCACAGTACTGTGATCGAAATTCCGGTCCCATTCATGAATTCGAAGAAAGCTCAGCTTGAGAAGGACCGAGCCAATACACCTGGCGCGACGCTTGAGCTCATCTGATGGTAAGTTAATATGTTAGAAACCACATCCCATTGTTGTCATCTTCCAGTCATTGAAGCCACAAATCTCAGAAATCCTCATCACGAGTTCATTGAACTTCCATGGCTTCACCCCATTTTGGAATCACCACTCTCGCAATGATCGAATATCTGCATAGCCTAATCCACTCCTCAACCGCATTCAGATTCACAGAGAAATGTGCAACACTCCCTTTGTGAATGATTCGTCTTAATGACGTAGTTTCACAATCAAGAAACAAGGTATTTACCGCACCTTTAACCGCATCTGCAAAGCTTCTGTCTGATTTTGTCTCCCTCAACACATCGGACCATTTTTGTCACACAGGCTGAAGAGATCCTTGTGCCCAACATAATCCACACCCTTCGCATGACAATCAGCTTGCTTTCTTGATTCATCGATGGGAATAGATATGCACGATCTAGGGTTCACGCTCTTTTCATATTCAAACTCCACCATCCTACCTTTTCATCATTCCCAAATCATAGAATATACATGATATTATATATCTCCGAATCACACTCTGGGAATAACGTAGTCCAAGACTCAACTAAATCTAACATCACTCAGACTCTCAATTTCCACTAATAAGACTGGATATCCTATAAGCACACAAGCATTAATAATACTATAATAAATTACTTCATTTTAATTAAAAAATTATCTTTACATTAATTAATCAATTATGTATTAATTAACCTCTTTATTCCCCTTAAATTATTAACCACCAAGATAAGGTCATTCCCTCTAGGAATAAGCAATTTGAGACAATATTTTCTTAATATTAATAATTTTTCAGCATTAGAAATCCAGCACAACCAACCTAATTGGATCATAGTTATTTATTTATTATTAGCATAATTCTCTATCTAGGTAATCTATGAATACATAATATTCTACCAAAAATGGTATTCAACCAAAGAACTTTTAGTATCCTCAAGAAGTTGGGGAAAATAATGCAAGAAAAAAAGTAATTTGGCCATTAGGCCTCTCAGCATATTCATATCAAGAAAGAAACCTACTTTATCACATAAACAGTTAAGTGGAGCTTCAACCCATTCCATTATCTCCAATGTTATCCCAGAAACCCTCATGCATATCCCAATGCATATAACCATCAAATGCATCAACCACTACCATGTCATCTGGGCCTCCCTACCCCACATATCACATAATCCATCCATGTCTCATCCTCTCAGTCCCACATCACATTGTAAGTATCACATCCATAACACATCACAAAAGTCTCAAGAAAAAAAACATATTCAATAGGGAAATAAATTATCTACAACAAGGCGTCTACCCTCCATAAATAAATGTGCACTCACGGCACTAAAACTCATGGTTCTTAGCCTTCACAGGAAAATCAGAAACTCAATCCCTTGAAAGTATCATTATCAAGAAACTAGGTTCTTATTCCATCATGAATTAAGAAATTCATTATTCATAGGTTCCAACTACAAGAATCCTAGGGAATAAATATATAATAAATACTAAATTAATAAAACAATTAATTTAAACATGCTTCCAACCAAACATTGCATTTTGAACAATCTTAATGGAATTAAAATTCATTAACATGAATTTTTTTTAAATTATCAAAATTCATTAATATGTTTCAAAAACATTATAAAATTACATTAACAAATGAAATTACATCTTTAGTTCAACATGTTCGTTTCATAAATTCAGTTATCAAATTAAAAAAACTACCAAATTTCAAAAATGCCTCTTACTTAATTATTCTTAACCTAGTTTATTATCAATTAATTTTGAAATTATGTTTTGGACCATTTTCCTTCAAGAACAACATTCTCAATGAATCATAAAAAAATTCTACTTAAGAATAATGTAGATATCACACTATTTAGAAAATAAAGTGTAAATATATTACCATGGTATAAAGAAACAACAATGATATGTAATCACAATTGAATTATTTAATGTAGTTCAAAATTCATAATTCAATAACATTTATATCCATGGGGTAAATCATGATATATTTATGAATTCCCATTAATAAATAAGTGAAACATAGAATACTCAACCTCAATGGATTCAACATTCTTCGCATGAGATTGAACCAATGTCACAGATCCCATTCATCCATCCTGAAAGAAGCCACATCCCTCTAAGGACACTGTTCCACAATCGCACCATCGAACATCCAAAAAAACATCATCACAACTACATAGATAAAATTACAATGAATTCGAAGAAGAAATATAAGGATTTATATTGATGAACCATAAAATAAAAGGTAGAATATACATTAGATCCCTATGGATCGAAGACAATAAATCGATAATTGACCCCCTTTAAAAGGTTCCCATACATTTGTAGAAGTGTTGTAGGCCATGTGGAAATTAGGAAATAAGGTTTTAGGATTGAAAAACCCCTAATGCGCTACTATTTATAAGGATTTATTGCACATCAGATTTTCATGTTATGTAACACTTACACATTATTTATGTGATGACTTTTTGGTTTGATTGAAAAATAAATCTCCTTAACCAATTAAATCCTGATTTGATATAAAATAAGAAGCTACCCATTAACCAACCTTAAACAAACTATGAACTACTCTTTCACAAAGTGTAAATTTTACATGGAACAGATTATACATGATTCCATCCTTTTAAGAATCCACACTTTCCTAGACCTTATATAGGCCTCCTATAAGAACTACATGCTTTAAAAATATGAAAAGGGAAAGGTTACACAAATATGGCCCCTAAAAATAGTCCTTGATAGTTATTATACCCTCTAACTACATATTGAGTCTACTAATCCAACAAACATAAATCCCATTTTTATATGATCACCATAATTCCCCCAGTTCTATCAATTGTGCAACTGATAAAGCCTCACCATCAAGAAAGTTTATTCAATTCTTTGAAAAAAATATTTTAATCCATATATATAAAATTATAAAAAAATATTTTAGTATAACATATATTGTTATCTAAATATCCAAACATGTTTTCTCTTTGATTTGATTATCGATATGCCTCTGTGTGATTGGTGCACCTGAAATATTGTCACTATATTTGGATAAGGACACCATGAAACTTCTATTTTGTCTATAATTTTTACCAAATAATTTGTAATCAACATTATAGTGTATCATGAAATGTGTATAGAGATTCCAAAATTAACACCTACATGTACTACCATGTTTCCTATTATATGATCCTTCTAAAAAATTGTAACACCACGAGATTTTATGAGAAATATTATTTTTTTAATTTCTTTGATGTCTTATGATTATATGAAACACCAAATGGAGCTTTCACTACACGCATCCCTGACTTGGCTTGCATTACACGCAATCACGACCTTCCTCGATAGCGTGTGTAGTACGCAATACCGGGTTTCACTAAACAATGATATATTATTATAATATTATGAACTAGCCGTTATGAATAGTATTAACTACATTTGGAATTTTATAACATTATTATTCATCTTACACATTTTCTAAACCATGGTATGTGAACAAAATAAATATTTCAGGTAAAATATGTATTTTTCAAAAAATGCAGTTTGCTGGCTTTTGATGGTGCACCCACTTAAAATCTAGTTTTTGACTGGTTTATAAGTTCCATTTGACAAAATAAAATTCTTCTTTGTAATTAGGATATTAATATTTACTTTGGATAAATTTTTCATATTATTCTGATAACTTTTATATTTTGATGAATAGTAAAAACACGCTAAATTTTACTTAAAAACAACTTTTTTCATCGAGATACTTTATATGGTTAAATTATAATAGTCAATTGATTTAAAGTATAAATAGAATATATTTTTACCATTTAATATAATTTATGTCATTACCCTTAATTTTACATTGAATTCATAGGTAAAAACATTTCAATCTTTGGTAATGTTTTAACTTTTAAAACCCCTTTTCTTAACAACGGGATGAATTTTAAATTAATTACTGCAACTTATGTGCTTTTAATTTTGGAAAATTGATTCCATATTTGAATTCATTGGGTCCAAACTATATTAATAGGTTACTTTTTTTGATATTATGAATAGTAACTACGGTAATTTTTATTTACTGTAAAGGTAAATCGGTTAATTAAGGGTAAAAATAATATTATAAAATTACCCTAACACGTGCCAAAATTCTATTGGATGGCTAAAAGTTGACCCATATCACCAAAGGGTCGGATTAGATTCATTTTATGGACTTTTGACCATGAAAATAATTTAATTATTTTTAAAACCAAATAAAGTGACAACATGTCACTCTCTTAAATCTTATAAGTATAATAATTTTAATTTAGTGATTAATTTCTTAAAAATTCAAACATGAATAGTCTCCAGAAATATAATAAAATTATCTACATCATGAGAAATTATTTATAATTTTTAGGTTTTAAATAATTGTCATTAATGGTGATACATTAATGATGCAGAAATTATTTATTAATTGAAAAATCAGTAATATAGTTTTTATTGAAATAATAATTCCCATTAAAAGGACCACAAACCTGATAAAAACTTATCGTTAACTTATATCTACACCATAAGCATCCAATTACCGAATATATGACCATTTTAAGTCTTATAAAAGTGATTATGACACTTATATTATTTTATGATGTCAAAGTTATCACCTTCATAATTTAATAAAAATATTATTTTAAAATTTGTGTGTTTTAGAAGATAAATCTGACTAAATGTTTTCTTATGAAATCTATAATATTTATCTTCTTCCTAGTACTTTAGTTTTAATTTTTAAGCAAAAATAAGTATATTTAATAATTATACAAAAATGTTGTAGCAATTATTTTATTAAGATAAATATCAAATAAATGGTTTTACAAGTAGTAAAATAAATAGTATATGAACTATTTAATGTTCTACACTAATTTTATAGATTACTATGACATTTTAGGATCCTATTAAATAATTTAGTTCGAATATATCCTCTCTTTGGATTTTATTTAAATTCAAATAAAGGAATAGTTTCAAAATCGATACTATTGTTATTTTATAAAAATAACACATTATTAAATTGATAAAAAATCACAAAAATATTTTAAAATTATAAATTGAAATTTATATAGTCTAAAATGTCATAAAGTATCCAATTATGTGAAATTAATAACACATAAGTTATTATTTATAACCATTTAAAATTTAGAATTTTATTACCATAAATAAAATTAAATAGATTAAATAAGGATAAATCAAAATGATAAGGTTTAATATAAAATAAAAACATGTCCAAATTGGATTGGTTGATGAGATTACAACCATATATCATCTCATATTCTATTTGAGTCATTTTTTGATGTTTTTATGTTGGGTTTTAATTTATATTAAACTAATATGTTTGAGGATTCCAAAGGTGCCCCTCTCCTTCCTTATGTAAGGGCACATCCTCCATCTCCTCTTTACACAACATTGAGACTTCAAGCATGGCTAACACCTGCCAATTTCCCTTCTCTACTTCCCTAGAAACATACTAGAGGTCCTGGTCTTCTTCAAAAACCAATTTTAGTATCCTAAGAGGATGTTTCAAAGAGGCGTGTCAAAGAAAAGGTAATATACTTTACCGATTCTTTCAAATTTATTTCTTCTTATACTTCTTATTCTTTATTTTTTTCATCATAAATTAATAACATCAGTATAACTAATATATTTATATGTTATTATAAATATTAAAAAACCATATTTCACCTTCTATCCATCCAACAGAAAATGAAATCACCGCCTGTGCATACGTACGGAATATCGTCTCCACGCAGTGGTGTAATCTATTTTTCCAACACCACCTTACTTGGATGGGTATAATGGTGTAAGGAATAACTATATATAGATATTATAACATCATACTATTTCTGAGATATTATATCATCCACCCCAATTCAATTAAATAATTATGGGAACGATATCATAACTTGTGCGTACGTACGGACTACCGTCTCCATGACATGATGAGATTCATTCTCCATGTTAACCATTCAAGACTACTTAAGAAGTATATATAATAAATAATAAGGAAATATATGACACGATAAAGATACTGGATTTATGTATATATATATATATATGTCATCTACTTACTTCCATTCAAGTTAATAAGGAAATAAAAACGGTGTTCATGCGTACGTACGGCCTACCGTCTCCATGAGTGGTCTGTTTCATTTATCTATGTATTATATATATATATATTGAATATAAATGATATATAAATCATGTTTTAAATTCTGGAAGTAAGTAAATAATGATATAAGTAATAATAATATCAAGAACAACAAGTCCAAACAGGTACCACAAATAAAATGATTTTAACGAAAACGTTGGTTTAACATGGAATTTACTAAAGAACGGGTAATATAAAGTCATTAGTGAACCATATATTATATCATAACAATGAATATAATTCTGTAATAATTAAATGACATTATTTAAATCATTATACATGTGGTTCAGATACATACGAAGCATATCAGAGATAAGTTAAGGGATAACTATTCCAATATCATTCTTATCCGAGATTGTTTATTCGTAAGTATTTACTGAGGTTATTGTCATCATCCATGTCCATGTTTTATAAAAATGGTTTCATGTATGTTTAATGTCCTTTTTACCCATTTTTGAATTTTACCACACGAGTAACTTTTTGACTTTTCCGACAAAAGTACGAGGATAATGTTATATTTAACTTATAAGGGTGAATGGATTTTTACGCTTTCATAACTCCTTATTTTCAAGAAGCTTAATCTAAAAGATTTTATGACTATTTTCAACAAAATAATTTTCTTTTAAAATTTCATGGAATTTTGTGAAATGAAAATTATTTTGAAGAAGAAAGGATATTTTCCTCAAGAATTCATTTCAAGTGTTTTATCAAAACCATTTTCCATCTAAGATGACATTATTTAATATGTGTATGTTTCAAGTACAATGTCTCTATGATTTACATAGTTTCACTTTTCTTATGATTAAATATCCATTTGTTTTATATGGATTATGTGATTACGGGATGATGTTTATGAAACCCATTTTATTCATTGGGTTATGATGAATGTTTTAAGTTTGTTTTGTGTCACAAATAAGAATGATTTCAATATGAGATTGGAGGGACCTATATCTCCCTCCAATGCATTGGATAAAGATTTATATCTCATGAGATAGACATGGCTAGAATGGTATGTTAATCCGGTTCAGTGATACAGGACTGGAATGAGGATTGAACTAGATTCAGAAAGGGACATTGTCCACTAAGACGGTCTTCGAAGCAATGCCTTGGATACTATAGAAATCATAACAAGTGTTGAATGGTTTCCACAATTACATGATTTATTCCCATGCTATTTTATCAAGATTGATGTTCCATTATGATACATGCCTTATGTACATCCAAGATGTATTTCTTTGCTCAAGATTTTGATGTTTATAAATTATGTTCATGTTTTTAAGTTCAAATGTATATGGTTTGTTTTATTTTCTCCATGCTTACGCTTACTAAGAATTTGAGATCACCCTTTATATGTTTTCTTTTCCCCAGGATTTCAAGAATGGTTTTAGGTAAGAAAACCAAAAGGGGAAGATCTTTATGGGAGATGTTGATGATCTTTCACCATGATTAGATGATTACGTTCCGAGTTTCCAAAGACACTAAACTATTACAGTCCTTTGGTATCTATTTTCGTTATGTATTAAGTATTCCGAAAAATTAATGTAATGTCTATTTACGTCAAGCTTTGGGTCTCTACAGTTGGTATCAGAGGAATGGTTTAGTTAACCTTTTGAAACTAGGACACAAAAACTTTAGTGAGATCCCTTGAGATATTTCTATGGTATGTATCGAGATGTCCCCAAGGTTAAGTATAAGTATAGGTTATAGTCCTATAATTACAACAACAATATTAGAATTAAACCTATGATGTTAGATATTGAAGGTACTCCCCCTTTATTATTCTGTTTTCCCTAGCATGATTTTTTCCTCACACACTATTCTTTTTGGGTTTTAGATGATGGCTGGTACCCGAAGGAACCGTGTTGATCAATGTAATGGACAATGCAATGACTTTCCTCTTGAACAAACCAATGTTATGGGAGATGTAGGGAAAATCTTATTTCTATACTTACACAAGATAGGAATCATTCTGGACTTCCAAATGAGCAGAGAAGGGAACAATATTCTATTGAGTCCCTCACGAGGAAACGTCCACCTTCTTTCAGTGGGTCTTCTAATTCAATTGTTGCTGAACAATGGATTGGTACCATTGAAAAGATATTTTCCATACTTCGCTATTCAGAACATGAAAAATTCATTCTGGCCATTTACTTTTTAGAAGGTGAAGTAGACCAGTGGTGGACTCTAATTAAGAAAACAAGGCCCAATGATTAAATTGAATCAATGGAATGGGAAGAGTTCAAGAACTTGTTTTTCAATAAGTATTTTCCTCGTATTCTTCGAAAAAACATGGAAAAGGAGTTCCTTGAGCTTAAGCAAAAGGATGATGAATTTGTTGGTATATACGAGGAGAATTTTACAAGGCTTGCAAGGTATGAATCTGGATTTATCATCCAACCTGAAAGTAAAGTTGATCGATTCTTCAGTGGCTTAAAACCAAGTATTCTAAGGGAATTAACTATAAGAGACTTAAGTATCTATGAAGAAATAGTGTGTTGTGATATCAAGGTAGAACTAGAGGTTAGTGTTACATATCCTTCTCAAGGTTTTGACAAGAAACGAAAGATGGAGTTCAAGGAGAAATCTCATAACAATGGTGAAAAGAAGATGAATGTTTCTTTATGCTCAAAGTGTGGAAAGAAGCATGGTGGAGATTGTCTAAAAGGTACTAGAAAATGTTTTAAGTGTGGAAAATAAGGTCATCGAGAAGTTTAGTGTCAAAGTAATGGGAAAAAGGTAGCTAATGATTTGAATAGAGAAAAGACTACAGAGAACACTCCACCAACACTTCAATGATTCAAGTGCAAGGAAATGGGGCATTCTGTTAATCAATGCATTAATCCAAGGGTTAATGATGATCAATGTGAGAAACCTCTTAAGGAAAAGGATAAAGGGAAGTCACATGCAATCACTATTTGTGGTGATGAAAATGATTTTGTGGAATGATTAAGTGTTTATGTAATGGGATTTCAAAATAGTATCATGGAATCTCATTTATGATATCATGTAATTTTGGAATATCTATGTATTGGTTTTCAATAATTATATGGTACCGGTAACCATGAAAAGTGATTGAAATATTTTTGGAGAGAATATTATATGCGCATAATGAAGGGATAAAGAGAAAATGAAATGATCTCATGACTGATATAAGGAAAAAGTTATATCATGGTTTGAGTATATAGAAATTTTGGGATACTGGTATGTGGAAAGAGTTAACTTTTGGCAGCATTCATGTTTTCAATAAGGTTAAATGGGTATTCATTATTCGATAGAATACATGAATAAGGTTTTCAAATGTTTGGAATGTGACCAAACAACAAGATATATCTTATGATATATGGGGGACAAATGAAGGAATTTAGATGCTCGGTAGATGACATTTCTAGTAATTGGACAGAATTATTTTCAATAAGCCGAAAGGTTGGAATGTACATCATATAGTATTTTTTAAGGCTAGAACTTTTTTTATGTTATTATATTATAGTTTTAGAAAAAGGACAACTCGTAGGATGGGTGACAACCCATCGCGTCGAACAAAGCTGTGGGAATCGTACCCACAACCGAAGTGCGACAGGCCTTTATCACCTACCACTGGCCTATAGGAAGTCCCTAGTTAGTAGAAACTAGTTTTATTTTTTTAAGCAGTATGATAGATGAAGTATAAGTTCATTTTTGGAACTATATACGATTAATCTGACCATAATACGGACTTATGTATACAACGTTTTCTAACCTTATGTTTGAGATGGATGGAATGATCTATCGTTCTATCACATGATCTGCTAACACTTCACAAATAACATATTCAACTTCATTTATTTAAGAGATGATGTTGAAATTGTTCAAGTCATGAAAAACTGTGAGATTGTACCAAAATCAAGTAAGTATTTCTTCTATTTCAAATTTTTCATCTTTAGGGAAATGATATTGAAAACCAAAAATGTTGTCCTAGTGCTCTTATATCTGATTAATCAAATCGTACCTTATATCATCACAAATTTATGGCATTTTGATTATTGGCTTTTTCATAGCCATGTTCTCTACCACTCTCCATCAGAACTTGATGGTTATATTTTTATTCCATATCCATATTTTCACCTATGTTATCCTATGTGGAAACCCAGTGATTAGTTAATTTGGGTAACCATAATTTTTCATACTTAAGTTTTTAAAGATAGGTTTTGATATTCCCTTTTTACGATGTCATTTCTATTAAAGAAAATTTCAAGTAGTAAACCTTTTATAGCCCCGAAGAATTTCGAGGGAGAAATTCATTTTAAGGGGGGTAGAATGTAACACCAAGATATTTTATGAGAAATATTATTTTTTAATTTCTCTGATGTCTTGTGATTATAAGAAACACCAAAGGGAGCTTTCACTACATTCATCCCTGACTTGGCTTGCATTACACGCAATTGGGACCTTCCTCGATAGCGTGTGTAGTACGCAATACTGGGTTTCACTAAACAATGACATATTATTATAATATTATGAACTAGCCTTGATGAATAGTATTAACTAAATTTTGAATTTTATAACATTATTATTCATCTTACACATTTTCTAAAACATGGTATGTTAACAAAATAAATTTTTCAGGTAAAATAATTATTTTTCAAAAAATGCAGTTTTGCTGCCTTTTGATGGCGCACCAACATTAAATATAGTTTTCGACCGGTTTATAAGTTGAATTTGACAAAATAAAAATCTTCTTTAGAATCAGGATATAAAAATTTACTTTGGATAATTTTTTCATATTATTCTGATAACTTTAATATTTTGATGAATAGAAAAAACACGCTAAATTTTACTTAAAAACAACTTTTTTTATAAAGATAATTTATATGGTTAAATTATAATAGTCAATTGTTTTAAAGTATAAATAGAATATATTTTTACCATTTAATACAATGTATGTCATTACCGTTAATTTTACATTGAATTCATAGGTAAAAACATTTCAATCTTTGGCAATGTTTTAACTTTTAAAACCTGTTTTCTTAACAACAAGATGAATTTTAAATTAATTACTGAAACTTATGTGTTTTGAATTTTGGAAAATGGATTCCATAGTTGAATTCAGTGAGTCCAAATTATGTTAATAGGTTACTTTTTTTTGATATTATGAATAGTAACTACAGTAATTTTTATTTACTGCAAAGGTAAATCGGGTAATTAAGGGTACAAATAAGATTATAAAATTACCCTAAAACATGCCAAATTTCTATTTTATGGCCAAAAGTCTACACATATCACCTAAGGGTCGGATTAGATTCATTTTATGGACTTTTTAACATGAAAATAATTTAATTATTATTAAAACCAATGAAAGTGCCAACATGTCACTCTCTTAAATCTTATAAGTATAATAATTTTATTTTAGTGATAAGTTTCATAAAACATTGAACCTGAATAGTCTATAGAAATATAATAAAATTATATATAGCATGAAAATTTATTTATAATTTTTAGGGATTAAATAATTTTCATTAATGGTGATACATTAATGATGCAGAAATTATTTATTAAGTGAAAAATCAGTAATATTGTTTTTATTGAAATAATAATACCCATTAAAAGGCCCAAAAACCTGATAAAAACTTATCCTTAATGTATATATACACCATAATCATCCAATGACAAATTATATGACCTTTTGGAGTCTTATAAAAGTGATTATGACACTTATATTATTTTATGATGTCAAAGTTGTCACCTTCATAATTTAATAAATATAACATTTTAAAATTTGGGTGTTTTAGAAGATAAATCTGACACAATGTATTCTTATGAAATCTATAAGATTTATACTCATCCTAGTATTTTATTTTAAATTTTTAGGCAACAAATAAGTATATTTAATAATTATACAAAAATGTTGTAGTGATTATTTTATTAAGAGAGATATCAAATAAATGGTTTTACAAATAGTAAAATAAATATTATATTAACTATTTCATGTTCTCCACTAATTTTCTAGATTACTATGACATGTTAGTAACCTATTAAATATTTTAGTTCTAATATATCTTCTGTGTGGATTTTATTTAAATTCAAATAAATGAATAGTGTCAAAATTGACACTATTGTTATTTTATAAAAATAACATATTATTAAATTGTTTAAAAATAACAAAAATATTTAGAAATTATAAATTAAAATTTATATAGTATAAAATGTCATAAATTATCCAATTATCTAAAATTCACAACACATAAGTGACTATTTATAACCATTTAAAATTTAGAATTTTATTACCACAAAAACATTAAATAGATTAAATAAGGATAAATCAAAATGATAAGGTTTAATATAAAATCTAAACATGTATAAATTTGATTGGTTGATGAGATTAAAATCCTATCTCATCTCATCTTCTAATTGAGTCATTTTTTGGATGTTTTTATGTGGGGTTTGAATTTATACTAAACTAATATTTTTGACGATTCCAAAGGTGCCCCTCTCCACCCTTATATAAGGGTTCCTCCTCCCTCTCCTCTTTACACAACATTGAGCCTTCAAGATCGGCCAAACCCTTCCCATTTCACTTCTCAACTTCCCTAGAAATATACTAGTGGTATTGGTCTTCTTAAAAAACCAATTTTAGTATCCTAATAGGAGGTTTCAAAAAGGCGTGTCAAAGAAGAGGTAATATACATTACCGATTCTTTCCAATTTATTTCTTCTTCTACATCTTCTTATTTATTTGTTTCATCATAAATTAATAAAATAAGTATCAATAATATATTTATATGTCATTATAAATATTAAACAACCATATTTCACCTTCTATCCATCCTACGGAAAACGAAATCATCACGCGTGCGTACGTACGAAATACCGTCTCCACGCCGTGGTGTAATCTGTTTTTCCAACACCACCTTACTTGGATGGGTATAATGGTGTAAATAATTACTATATATAGTTATTATAACATCATACATATTCTAATATATTATATCATCCACTCCAATTCAATTCAATAATTATGAGAATGATATCATCGCTCGTACGTACATACGGACTACCGTCTCCACGACGCTATGAGATTCATTCTCCATGTTAACCATCAAAAATACTTATGAAGTATATATAATGAATAATAATGAAATATGTGAAATGATAATTCTACTGTATTTATGTATATATATATATATATATTCCATTTACTTACTTCCATTCAAGTTAATAAGGAAAGAAAAACAGCGTTCATACATAGGTATGGCCTACCGTCTCCAGGAGCGGTGTGTTTCATTTATCTATCTACTATATATATATACTGAATATATATGATATATAAATCATTTTTTACATTCTATATGTAAGTAAATAATGATATAAGTAATAATAATATCAAGAACAACAAGTCCAAACACGTACGATAAATAAAATGATTTTAACTAAAACGTTGCTTTAACATGGAATTTACAAAATAACGGGTAATATAAAGTTATAAGTGAACCATATATGATATCATAACAATGAATATGATTATGTAATAAGTCAATGAAATTATTTAAATCATTATACAGGAGTTTTAGATATATACGAAGCATATCAGACATAAGGTAAGGGATAACTATTCCAATCTCGTTCTTATCCGAGATTTTTTATTCATAAGTATTTACTGTGTTTATTGTTATCATCCATGTCCATGTTTTCTAAAAATGTTTTCATGTATGTTTAATGTCCTTTTTACCCATTTTTGAATTTTACCAGAGGTTATTAAAGGAATCTTAATTTTGTTTACCACACGAGTAACTTTTTTACTTTTCCGACAAAAGTACGAGGAGAATGTTATGATTAACTTATAAGGGTGAATGGATTTTTACAGTTTCATAACTCCTTATTTAAAGAAGCTTAATCTATGATATTTTATGAATATTTTCAACAAAATAATTTTATATTAAAATTTCATGGAATTTTGTGAAAAGAAAATGATTTTGGAGAAGAAAGGATATTTCCCTCAAGAATTCATTTAAAGTGTTTTATCAAAACATTTTCCATCTAAGATGAAATTATTTTATATGTGTATGTTTCAAGTATAATGTCTCTATGATTTACATGGTTTCACTTTTCTTATGATGAAATATCCATTTGTTTTATATCGATTTTTTGATGATGGGATGATGTTTATGAAACCCATTGTATTATTTGGGTTATGATGAATGTTTTAAGTTTGTTTTGTGGCACAAGTAAGAATGATTTCAACATGAGATGGGTGGGACCTATATCTCCCTTCAATACATTGGGTAAATATTTATATCTAATGAGATAGACATGGCTGTAACGGTAAGTTAATCTGGTTCAGTGATACAGGACTGGAACAAGGAGTGAACTCGATTCAGAAAGGGACTTTGTACACTAAGATGGTCTTGGAAGCAATGCCTTGGCTACTATGGAAATCATAACAAGTGATGAATGGTTTCCACAATTACATGATTTATTCCCATTCTATTTTATCAGGATTGATGTTCCATTATGATACATGCCTTATGTACTTCCAAGATTTATGTATTTTTTCATGATTTTGATGTTTAAACATTATGTTCATGTTTTTAAGTTCAAATGTATATGGTTTGTTTTATTTTCTCCATGCTTAACCTTACTGAGCCTTTGAGCTCACCCTTTTTATGTTTTATTTTCCCCAGGATTTCAAGAATGGTTTCATGTAAGAAAACCAAAAGGGGAAGATCTTTATGGGAGATATTGGAGATCTATCACCATGATTAGAAGATTACGTTCCGAGTTTCCAAAGACACTAAACTATTAAGGTCCTTTGGTGTCTATTTTTGTTACGTATTAAGTATTCTGCAAAATTAATGTAATGTCTATGTACTTCAAGATTTGGGTCTCTACAAAAATAAAAAATAAAATATAGACATTAAACACATTAAAACTGAAATAAAATATTATGATATAATTTAATTCACTTTTAAAAATATACATGATCTTTTCAAATCATTAGGATCTGATGGATCTATGTTTGATTCTTCATTCGTATCCAATAAAGAATTGGTGTGCTCAAATTCATGATATGGGTCATATGAAACCTATAGAGTATATGTCAAATGAATTGTAAATGGTGGTTTCATATATGTTTTAAGAATGTGACAGACGATATGATGAACCACCACAAGAGATGTAAATGGTATATTAAACATAGAGGCTGACTAAAATTATTATGAATTCATGGGTGAGAACATCCCCAGATCCAAATTTAAGGGAAATGGGGCAAAAATTATTTTATATGGGATATCTAGTTGTGGGGTTTCGTGTAAATGAGTAAGATGGGTTCTCAAAGTAACTATACTAGCATACCCACTAGAATTCCCATGTTTATTAACCCTATTAGTAATCTTAGTTAAGATCGTCTCTGACCTAGTTGATTTTACATTAAGTAGAATATATAAATAATAATTAAATTACATTTACTATATTGTAAATGATAAATATTATAATTACTATACTCACTATGGGAATCAAAGGAGGCAGGCCTCTCTCTAACATACATCGATCACTTTCAAATAACCTCTTTGTGTGTTATTCTTTAATAGAATTCATATATTTAATCATAACTAAATATACAATTATTTAATATTTTAAATACTATAGAGGGAGATAAATAGGGTATAAAATGTGGTAATAAATGATTAAGGAATACTAATTTTAAAGTCACTTGAAAAATTGGTGACATGGAATCAATAATGAATATAAATTTGATGTCTAACATGGAAAATAAGATTTTATAACCCAATAAATTTTTAACAATGAAATTTAAATTTTAGGAGAACCTTATTGGGGTCAAAATACATAATAGATAAGACAAAAACAAGTTTAAAATTTTTTAAAAACAATTTCTAAAAACTAGTGTAGACAAGTTTAATCTATTCGTTAATTGGATTAAATTGATTTAAAATATTTATAATAACTCTTTTAAAATATCTTTTAAATAATATTTTAAACAAGTTTAGAACATTTTAAAATACTTTTTAAAAATTAGTTTAAATAAATTAAATCATTTTTAAAGTTGTTTAATGGAGATTAAAGTTACTTTTTAAATACTTATTTAAAAGTATATTAAAATTAATTGAAAATATTCTTTAAAACTAGTTTAAAATATTTTTCAACTCATTTATACTATTTTAAACCATTTTATAAAACTAGTGTAAAAAAGTTATTAAAAACTATATTAATACTATTTTTATATATGTTTTAAACGGGTTTAAATTTTCTTAACTAGTTTAAAATGAATTTCAAAACTATTTTAAACCTGTTAATATTGTTTTTAAAAAATCAACTTGTTTGAAAACATGATTTACAATTTTTTATAACTATATTAATGTAGTTATTAGAAACATATTAGAATATTTTAAATCAAGTTAAAGAAATTTATTTTTTTAAAATCATTTTCAATATTTTTTTAAAAACAACTTAAAATTTTTTTATGAAAACTATGTGGAGTTGTTTTTAACCTTACTCCAAAAACATTTTTTTAACTAGATTTAACTAGTTTTAAATACTATTTCAATCATGTTCCTGAAGAAACCTTTTTTATGATTGTCCTGTTTTGTTATTGGTTCTTTATGAAACCTATTTGGATGTTATTTTGTGAAAACACAAATATTTTAACCTAATTTAATTCTATTTTAAGACTATTTCTCTATGGATTAAAAATATTATGATATGTTTTGAATCAATTTATCAATTTAGTGTTTCTAATTGTATAATTTTTTTAAATAAAGTCAATATAATTAAATGCAACGAAAAAAAATTATTCCAAACTTAACCATCCAAAATGAACCAAATTAAATAAATTTTAATAGCACAAACTTGAGAGACCCATGTCGAGAAAAAATGAATGAACTGAGAACACATATGATTTCTTCTATATATTACCTAGTTCTAGAACATCTTCAAAATAAACTCTAGAAATTGAAATATTTGATTGATCATATATATAATGTTGATCAAGGCCAATGGGGGAAGTGATGGTATCAATTTAAACTCCTCCATCACTAATAATAAGTCTGGGGGTTGCATCAATAATTACATCTATTTTAGGTATTAGATGATATTTCATGAAATAAATTATTTCTCTTTCTATACCAAAATATGTGTCTCATCTACAACTATGATACAAGTCATGTCAATGCCTCTAAAACCACAATCATAAAAAATGTTTCCATCTCACATGTTTGAATAAAGAAACTTGAATTTAAATATAAAAACATGAACATGGATTTAATAATATAATATTAGTATTTTATCAGTAAATCAATAATAAGGCACAATTTCATATCAATTACTACTATTTGATAAACTATAAATATAATTTATTATTTTATTTAATATAATTATATCATGTAGTGTTTTCATGTTCACTGTTCGATCAATTATAAAAAGTTTATACGGATTTATTTTAAATGGTTTTCATTTACAAACCAAAGAAGTGTGATCCAAATCTAATTATCTCAATTATTGAGAGATAGAGTCAGTAACTCAACTCAATACCTAAAATAAATAATAACATTAAAATAAAATGGATAATTATGTTTTATACTTTATTAAAGAAATTTTTATACCATCGACTTAAACTAATAAGGAAACTCTTTTTTATGCAACGCCTCCATCCTTTTGAAAGATAACTAATTATGAATTTTCATTATTATATTATTATATAACAATGTAAAATGTTAATAAATTTTGAGGATATATGTGAAAATATGTAGTTTTAGATAACATATACATGTTAAAATTAATTACTCTGTGTATTCAGGTAACAAATAACCATTAAGTAAGACAGTGCGATGTGTTATATCTCATTCTTCAAGGATCAAAGTAGCCAACGTATATTCCCTTATAAATTCCCTTATTTATTGAATATATTGATAATATGATTATTTTAATTATACGTCACATATTCATTTATCACTTGATGGTTATAATTCATGCATACATCAAACAAATACATTGAAAAAAATCCATTCATTATCCTGCCAAATAATCTTTCTCAGTCAATCTTTCAGGGTGATTCTTTTTTTAGACTTAATAGATAATTATATACATATTCATTTTAGTTGAAAACATAAACAAAAAATAAATGGGTCCCCTAATCCGTATTTTAGTTGTAATTTCAATAGTTATATGCAACATACAAGTAAAACAATAAAGAGGAAAAATTATCTCTAACTAAATCAAAATTAATGGTTACTCTCCTTGTAATATTATCATGAATGAACTGGACAACCATTTTATAAAATGGTCTCTTAAAAAATCAAAAAAAAAATATCACTATCACCCTAACATTACTATATAGTAAATGATATATTTGAATATTAATCTATTAATGAAGAAGGATGTGATAGTAACGAGTATTTAGGGATTTCAGTTTCAACTATCTCGTGTTTACATATACAGATATGTTTTTTGAATATCTATCAGGAACATTTATTATCTATAATTATTTAATAAATTTCATTTTCTTTAAAATTTTCATCACATTAGAAGAATAATGTAATTTCCATATAAATTCACTAATACTTAAAATATGTAGTTTTGGTCTAATACTCTAATCCACCATGGTACACTAACATCATAAATTAGAATTGTTCTTCCACATGAAATCTACATGAATTAAACCCTCCATTTCAAATATATTTTCTCAATGTGTATTAGGTCTAAACAATGAATTTAAAAATTGGATGAGTAATATAATAAAAAAAGAGGGTGAAATTATTTTTCAAGTTGTAATTTGATTTAGTTGGAACAATCAATCTATTCATATATTTCATCTTACCATTACCTAATGAAAAACTAGAATCTCTCAATTAATTACAAATGTAAGTTCTAGACATAAATTGAGGTGGATTCTTGGCCTAAACTATATTTTTTATCCTTTAATTATTATTCTAGTATGGGTGATTATTTTGAATGAATCAATTATATGTTGTGAAACTGATATTATGATGAGATTTATGTCTTCTAGATTGTGTATTATTCAAAAAAATAGGACATGATAGTTTACCATTTATACTCTGACAAAACATCATTGCAGAATTAGGGAAATAATTATTCATCCATATAAGTGTTGTATGAATTTGAAATATATTTTTCCATGAACCATCATATTTACACACACACATTCCAAAGCAATATAAACTCTTTTATTAATGTTTGAATGCACACATTGATATAATTTACATGATCTGAATGCTTGGATATGAGTATACTCTGAAGAGTGAATAGTTTTTTCATACAGATCCTAGAATGAAAGTTATAGATGGAAATAAATTGTCCATATATTGTGATAAGTAATCATTTGACTGAACAGATTGAAACTATCACAGGATACACCCAACTTGACATTATTCACCTCTCTTATAAAATCATGATAATAAGGATCAACTATCCACCATGAAAATCCATTTATAGGATGAAAAAACTCATCTTCCTCTTTAAATCTCTTAATGTCATACCATCAAATATTTTTTGATATTTCATTAGACATGAAAATATTTTTTAGCCATGGAATAAATTGAAATTAGAACATTTATTTTTTATGGAAACTGAGATGGTGTTTTAAATTTATTTCTCATCTATTGAGCTATACCATATTTTTTAAAATAATTTAGACTTGAGGACTCCTCCAATAATAGAATGAAATATTTTGGGAAAACATGAATTTTATTTGTATAAAATCCAAGATGGTTAATTAATATCCACATAATATAACAATTTTTGGGAATATCTACATCATCAAGAATTAAGTCTTTCCAAAAGAAATGAATATAATGGATGTAACATTATAAATTTCATACATGGTTCTCCCATGATATAACCACCATAAAAAATTAGAATTTTAATTTTACTACATTTATGATATAGATGATTTCATGAATTATCCATTAATTTTTTCAATCCCTCAATTTCATCATTTTAATTAGTTCCCTTATGTGTATTGGTATCATTTTCTTTATAAAAAGGCATAAAATCTTTTGTTTGGTTAATTTTATGCCAAAAATAATAAAATATCAAATTATCCATACTACTCCTTTCATTTAGAACATTAATAATGTTATATTTAATTTTTAGTCCATTTTGATACCAGGAATAATAGTTTGTTTAAAAAACCACATTTTATATACGGTATTTAACATCATCACTACTTATCCATGGACATCCAACTCAATTATAACAAGGGTAGTTCCTAAGACCACTCTCCAAAGAATTTTTAAATGAAAAATCTAAAAACAAATGAAAATTCTCTAGAGAATTGGTAAATATCTAATCAGCTTCATACATATAACATTTATCCATTCTATTACATAAAAAGATTTATAATTATATCAATTTAGTTTATAAAAATTAAAAAATTCATGACAAATATGAAAATTATGAATATAAATTAATGTCATTCAAGATTATTTTCATTTTTAAATTTTTTTAATATATTTTATTCAATTTAGTTTGTTTCTAATTAGTTTCGATAGAACTAAACATAATTAAATAGATGTTTCTACATATATCAATTGTTTTTAAAACAACTTCCTTGTTTTGAATGTGAAATAAATCCAATTAAATAAAATTTAATTAGTATGAAAAACATTTATTTAAGAACAAACATTTAAAATTGTATGATGTATTTATGTTATAGTGAGAAATGGATTACTATTCAATTTTATAAAGAGATAAAATATTATTGTTTGATTTAGAGAGGGATTACTATTACCTTTTAGAATTCATTTTCTTGGAACTACTTAATTAGTGATTAATGAATTCTAATTAGATATAAAGAGAATTTTTCTACAATAAAGTAGTTTATATGTCATGGTTATTCCATAATTAGTTTTATCCATGAAATAAAATTATCTAATAGGAGAGGGTTTTAATATAAGATTCAATATAGAAATTATAGAAGCTTTATCAATATTAATAACATATGTAATACTCATAATCACTCAATAATTTCAATAGTAATAATAACTTATTCAATCTGAATGCACACTATCATATCATAATTCTCAAAAAGATATAATTATAATCCCTAAGGAAAAAATAAGTATTTCATCCAAAACCAAATTTCATTTCAAGATCATATATCTATTTAAGGGAATGTTATATGTTATCATTATTATTATTATCACATTAAAATAATTGAAATATGATTGAAGTTAAATCCAAATTAAACAACTATCTATTTATAGGTAAAAAAACAATTTTAACATACATGAGTACATAATTATAAGAATTTTTTTTATAAAATAAGAACATCAAATTTAGAAGTGAATATGACTTGTAGAAATAATTGATGGTTTAAATATATCACATATATCCAAAATTTCAAAAAAAATATTAATTAAAATTTTATTTTAATGGATTTTAAACATAATAAACACATTAATGGAATAAATCATACTAATGTGTATTATAAGGTGTAATAAATATATATTGTAACCCTAACACATCATACATTATTATACATTACATAAAATCATGAAGAATTCTATATTTTATGACCAAATTAGAATAAAATAAATTAAAATTAAAATTTCTATACAATCATCTAGAGTCTGTGGATAATTTTAAAAAAAAATCCCATAAACCCATAAAAACATTAATTTATAAATTAAAACATTCCAATTTTAAAATATTGAAAATATATAACTTAAACCATTCAAATGTAACCACACCACTTTCATAAAATATCCTTATAAAGAATATGATTTCAAATATTAATCATAATTCATAAAAAACAAGGAAATTGTCTTATATTATTGGTCATTCTGAATCTTGGTCATTAAGATAGTAGCATCACAACTAGGAAACCACTAAATAGTTCCCCAAAATGGTTAGACACATGGAATCAAGCATAACTCCCCATAAGTTGAGGTTATGGACTAGCTACAAGGGCATATGGTGTGTTCATGGGGAGACTATGACCTCTGGTTGGAGTTGAACAATGTAATAACAAGTAAAAATAAACAGTGAAAGTATATAAATGGAAGTAATTAAATACATGCATCAAGGTAAGTAAGAAGAATAAATTAATAATCTTTGTCATATGCAGATGATGATGATCATGTCATTAAATACAAAAAATGGATATAAGAATAACTTTATACATCATACAATACAACAATAAACAAAATATAGAAAGTTACCCCAATATAATCATGAGCCTAAGTCAAATTATTTACTCCACAACTCCATCATAGTTTTGAAAGACATACATTGTATGATGGTCTATTCCCTTAGTCTGCAATTTTAATCACAAGATTTGTCCTGGTACCAACCGGTGGCCCGAACTGGGTTTGATATATACCCAGTATACCGCCACAAATAGAGAATATAATATTCCAGATGGTGCATATAAATTTATTATTGTGAATTCATAATAATAAATATAGAAATATTAACCATAAACTAGCAATATCTAGTACCCGAACGGGTCCATGATGACACTAATTTCTTCAACCTAGGTTGGGTGATCTCTGAACATGTAACCATATGCATGAAACTATATGGTTTGTAAACATAGAGACGTCGACAGTCATATACATTGATTATACTAATATCCAGGACTCAATGTGTAACTCTAGAGTCTATGGATATTAGTATCAGTCTCATCATAAATCATGAGATGCCATGAATTAAGTTCACATGTCACATGGGATTCCATGCTCGAGTATCACATATGATAGGGCTTCCATTCCTGAGTATCACATTTCAAAAGGGATTCCATTTTCTTATATACCATAACATAAGTGACTCCATGCCCATGTATCACATCACATAAGGGACTCTATTCCCATGTGTCACATAACAACTTGCATGCCATTCCCATGTATCAGACCACATATGGGATGCCATGCCCATATCAAAGCACATAAAGGATTCCATACCATGTGTCACAACACATATAGGACTTCATTTCTATGTATCACATCTCAAGAGGGACTCCATGCATGTATATCACATTAATATAGGGATTCCATTCTAGTGTGTTACAATTATATATTTAATTTAGTATAATAATGTTAGTCATGATATAAAATAGTCCAAGGGATGGATTATAATTTAATTTACATCCCATTCAATGAAGGGCTTAATCTATAAAAAATAATGGTAATCATGTAATGCGGTCATACCAGTCGCATCCATCCAGATTAAGGTCATTATTTCTAGATTAGTCATCATGAAAATACCACATGAAAAGTGGTTTGGACACCTGTCCATTGAATAAGATAAGGGAATGATAAAAAATCACCATAAATGGGTGGAACTGGACAAGATAGATCATCCCCCACTAGTTATTTAAGATATAAGATGTAAAATTATCATATCAAACGATTTAGATTGAGAATATTTATTATTTTAATCAATTCACAAAAAATTAGGGCACATGGCATGAAGGAACATAATATAAAATGACATGGAATTTTCAAGAAATTCTATACCACATACCATAGGTATGTAGTAATCTATGAATCCTATATTTTCCCCTTTTATTGGAATGGTATTGAAGAAAATATAGAAGAAATAAAATTCCCAAAAAAGTGAAAAAAATATTCCATCAAAATAACGATGATGATGGAGAGATAATTAAATAAGGAAAGGTAACAGATTGAATATATTTTCAAGAGGAACCCAACTTAATAAATGAAATTTTTACTGGAGTCTGAATGAATAATATATCATAAATTTTGGGTTAGCCATGGGAGGATCTTCATGCATGGATCCCTACAGGAGGAATGAGGAAACATGGGTTTTTTTTCCAATTAAGAGGCCTTGCCTCTATTTAAAAAAATTACACATGGAATTTACAGTGTGTGTCAATATTTACACTTTTTGTAATTCCTAGGTTTTTACCTTATGGGGAAAACATTACCCACCATGATATGGTCATGTCCAGAAAATAAACACCATATATTAAATAACCACCATTTATTAAATACAAATAGTGTATTTGGCTTCGACTAGCCTCCATACCTCCAACCACTTTCCTTCCAAAGGCATATCGATCATCCTAAAGTCATGGCCACTAGGGTCTAGCCAAAAAGGCACATTGAATAAGGGTTCAACCAAAATTAATGCAAAATATGTCTTTATGAAAATCCAATATGTTAAAATCTCCCCTCTTTAAAAGAAATTGTCATAATGTTTCCCCTCCAACAGTGGTATGGAATTATCTGAGAATAGTTCTGACCACTGCACATGTATATTGACTTATAGCTTCCATGTCAAGTTCTATCATCATCCATAACACCTTAGTAACCAGACTAAAAGAAATGTTCTACTTATAATGGATTTGTTCTTCAATCAATGATACGTATGGGATGCTCCTCAAATGATGCATCGACCTCCACCTTGATATCAATGTAATAAAATGATTGAGATGTGTCAGAATGAGAGTGGATAAGGAAAGATAAATGGAGGAAATAATGAATAGACTAGTACCTTTGATGTGAGTACAACCAATATGCTACTAGGCTAAATTTATCCATGATATTGAAAGAACCTATATAACAAGGTTCATGGTTTCCTTTTCTCTGAAACCTTCTATGACCCAGTCTATGAGAACCATGAAGAAAGGCTCAATGACCAGTCTCAAACTCCAGAGGATAGAAATGATGATATGTATAAGGATTGTTTCTTTATTGATTGGTATCCATATTTTTCTAAGTTAGTTATACTTTCTCTCATTTCTCCTAAATGTAAAAATGTCCCAATAGAACTAACTCACCTTCCTCTAACATGAATGGGGATAAACAACACCGCAGACCGTAAATGGCCTCATATGGAGCAATCTAAATTGTTATCAAAAACAATTTATTATAGGAAAACATATTAAGAGGTATATAAATTTCTTGAAACCCTCCAAAATCTTGGACACATGTCTGTATCATGTCCTCTAACACCTATATCATATTCTTGGACTATTTTTTCCATCTCATGGTTATATGTTATACTATGAAGCACCTAAGAACCTAATTCCTTCTATAACACTTTCCAAAAAAATTATTTAAATTGAGCATCTCTATCTGATATGATAGAATGGGGAACACGATGAAGGCATATAATCTTTCTGATGTAAATCATTCCATGATAATCTACTAAGAAGGTCTCCCAAAAAGGAAGAAAGTTTCTGACCTTGGTAAACTAGTCAGTGATAAACCATACTTCATCATCACCTTAAGGAGATCATGGAAATACCATCATGAAATTCATGGTTAACTCATCCCATTTCCTCTCAGGAATGAGAAGAGGCTATATATTTCTAGTTGGTCGATGGTGGTTCGCCTTCACCTACTGACAGGTGAAACACCTCGTGATAAAACTTATAATATACCTATTCATACATGGCCACAAATACTTTTGAAGTATGTCTCCTTCCATCAGGGTAATCCCAAGGTGTACTATACAAAAAAAGGCATGAGATTCCCACATCTATTCCTCCTATATGTATGTAGGAAATAAAACACTTTCGTGAATGTGTAGGATCTCATCCTAATCAACACCCAACTATGAAATGGTTCATCACCTGAGACACTTTTACTTAGGAATAAGACCTCAGGTTCTGAGATATATAACATCCTTACACACTCCACAAGAGAATATTTCACTTCTAAAGCTGATGAAACATACTTCCAGTGATTGTTCTGAACATACCAGTGTATCTTAAAAAATAGGGCCATCAACTGCCACCCACAATTAGCCTCTTTGACAGCCTGTTTCTAAGTCTTCCAACTCAAGGTTTTATCTACTTCATTACCCTTCCTAGGTGTTTATGAAATCTCAGAGTCAAAATATAATTGGTATTCCACCCACATGCACTACCTGGGATTCACATCATTCGGTGTGGAAATTTATTTGAGACTTTTTTGGTCCATGTAATTGAATAAATGCTATCCTAATAAAAAATTCCTCTATCATCATAGAGAATGAACTAAGAATTCTAGCTCGAGGTAGTTCATAGGGTAACACAACTACAAAACCTACCTATAGCAGTGTTGACATTTATCAGCGCTCAAAAAATTCGTTGATAAATTCCATCTTTATCAACGCTAAAATAAGTTCTGAAAAAATGCAACCTTTATCAGGGTTTCTTTTTTAGAGCTGATAAAAGGTAACCTTCATCAGTTCTTTATTTTAGTGCGGATAAAGGAAATATGTATTAACCCTTTTTTATGGAATTGATAAAAGTTATCCTTTAGCTGTGCTTCTTTAGCGCTAATATAATTTTCCATTTACCAGTGCTTTTTTAGCACTGATCAAGGTCCAGAATAAAATGAACAATTAAACAAATAAAAATAAAATTAGTAAATTAAGAAAAATATGAAACATTTTATTAATTAAATAATTATTGATAAAAATGAATAAATTTCATATAAATATATTTAGATTATAAATATTTATAAATATTATATATTAAATATAGATATATAAGATGAATAAGTATAATATTTTTAAAATGTAAATTAAAGACATATTAATGTCTTATTCGTTTTTAATATTGTTTGATTTTAAATTTAACCTATATGAAACATCATGTGTTGCATTTATTTCACACACACACACACCCACACACACACACAGATATATATATATATATGTGTGTGTGTGTGTGTTAATGAATTAATATACACAAACACACACACAAATATATTACGCAATATATAGAAAAAAATACACCTAATATTTATATAATTCAATAAAATTTTAGTATATTTTAGAATGTAATTATAATATGATAAATTTAATATATATTATATTTTTAATCGGTTTATTTTATTTATTTATTTTTAATACTGTACAGTTAGGTTATTCATTTTTAATGTTTTTTATTTTTTATTTTATTTTTTAATTTGATCATTTTTTGTTATTTTTTATATATATTTGTTTACTATGTTTAATTATTTTCATTGTGTATTCATCCACATCAATATATATATATATAACTTATATTTAATTAATAAAACTTATCCATTTTTTCAATATTTTGAAAGTGTACTCTTTTTGAATTATTCAATTTCACTCATTTTTAAAATGCACACATTTAAGATTATATATCCATTAATAATGTTACAAATATATTTGTAAATAAATATTTATAATTAAATATATATATATAAATGGATATTTAATATATTAATAATTTTTATAAATAATTAATTATAATAAATAAATAATTATTATTTTTAAATAAGTATTTATATAAATATAAATTAATAATTATATATATGTAAATATGTATAAAATTATAATAAATTTATTTTAGTAATTATAATAAAACACTTTACATCGCTTTTGTAGTGCTGATAAAGATCAATCTTTATCAGCGCAAATAAAGCGTTGTTAAAAGACATATTTATCAGCGCTAAAATGTTAGTGGTGATAAATATGTCTTTTATCATGGATTTTTTAGCGCTGATAACATTAGATATTTATCAATGCTAAAATATCGCTGATAAATACTCCTTTTATAATCACTTAAAAATTTAGCACTGATTAAAGAGGTCTTTATCAGCGCTTTTCTGAAAGCACTGTTAAAAGTGCCCCTGATCTATTTAAAAAAACCATGACCATGACTCAGTCGCTCACGATTCTCAAGCTCTCATGGAACTCGACTGTTTTCGGCATGAATCCTCTATGTTCTATCAAATTAATCAATCCTATAATCCATTTTATGTTATTTCGTACTTTTCCTCTATCATTGTTTGATGTTTTGGCTTCCATGTTTTGTGTTTTTGCATTGTTCTTAAACATAGAGAACCCTATAACTATTCTTGTCCCTTTTGAAGGACAAAAGGTGTGGTTCTATCTATTCTTCTCCTTTCTTATATATTTGAGATTCCAACCCACTTGTCCCTAGAGACACACATATATAGTTTACTCTACTATCGACATTAACAAGTAGTCCTCTCACCACCCCCCCCCCCACCCTCAGTTTTCTCTTCATTGGGATAATATAAGGTTCAAAAATTTAGGTAATTTATCAAATTTAATTCATCTTATATACTAGATTCTAGATTCAAATTGATTAATAATGAGGGTTTTTTAGGATTAGGGGAAACCATGTTGTGGCCCTCATGTATGGGTGATGAACATATAGGGACTAAGGTAAGTGTAACAATCCTTAAAACATGTTTTCTGGATTTTTTTATTCTTGTAAATTGTTAAACCGTCAAATGGGTTATTTAGATTTAAGATTTTGATGAATAGTTTTTTATCGAATCCAAAAAAATATTGAATTAGTTAGTCACGTTCAAGAAATTATTTTTGTGATGCATATTGTGAGATTTTTTTTAATTAATTAAATATTATTATTAAATTATAACCAGACATGGAGTATGATTAAAGTATCATTATGGAATATGACTGAGTTGTGGGGATACCTCTCTTCAATATTATACTTTACAATTGATAATATCATTATCAGTCATAAAGTAGGATGTTCTTAGAGGTAATATAGATCTACTTCAAGCTATGTTGTATAATTTTCAATGCAGGGAAGTATCTATGGTTCTTATCTATAAATTAATGTTAATATATCATAAAAATAAATTTCGGATTTCATTAAATATGATTCATTTCATTAATATGATTAAAAAAAATCTAGATCAATACTGAGTATAAGTTGAAAAATTCTCTCTTTTAAGGGAATAATGTTATTTGAGGGATCTTATGGTTGATTAAAAAAATATCCAATATTTTATGTTGAGTAATCCTTGAGTAGACATAAGTGATGTACAATGTAGGTGGGATGATATTCATTTCTGCAAGACCATTAGAGTGGAGGTATTCCAAATTCTCTTAAATTTAGGAGACTTTTTGAGTGATTCCATTAGTGTAGGTTCATGGACACATTAATCCTTATATTCTTGATTGTATTACATATCTTGATGATTAATTGGACTCCCTCTTTCAAACAAGATTTCCTCCCATAATTGTGGTTCCAAAGTTCATTGATGACATACCTCTTGAATAGTGATGGAAGGAAGGATAGTTTGAAAGAGGGAATGAGTAGCCTCAAATCCATCACCAAGAGATAGAATACAATCAAGCATTTGAGAAAATATTAAATAAAGTTAGTGAAGGATTGTTGTAATAAAGTATTGAATTATTATATCTTTATACAAGATAGTAACAATTTTCATGCAAGATGGATGTAATTGTGGACTTTTATGCATATAGGGTATTGCACTGTTGTTATTCAAGGGAAATTAAATATTTGACTACTCAAGTAGAAAATGAATTCTTAACATGATGATGTTTCCAATCCCAGGAAAAAAAACTATTGATGATGAGACTATATAATTATTAGGGGATCAACAACATGTTGATGCAGAAAAGAAAAAAAACAAGAACGATGCAACATCACAGTTTTGAATATAATTATAAAAGAAATAATCAGGATATAAAATTTTATGTTGGTTGAAACAATGTTGCGAACCTATTAACCCCAAAAAGTCAAAATTCATCAGTTATCTTGGGGTCATGATGATTTTGAATGTGCTGATTGATATGGAATCGTGGCAACACATCCAACATGTAACGATGGAAATCCTTTTGAAAGATATAACAGTAATGTTACAACATACTTTCTCGATTTTACTGAAAAATTATATAATGAAAAATTGATTTAAATTTCATTATTCCTTACATACTGTGTTTATTTAATAATATTTTCATAAGAAATTTGTATTTATGGACACTGGAAAATCCCATAGAGGCTTCCAAACTCTTCTAACAAAGTTATATCTTAGGGATGCTGACAAGAAAATAAAGCCCCACCCACTAGTTTGTTATTCAACCATTATAAAGCAGGAAACATGTAATACTTTCAGCAATTTTCTCCCTGAGAAATCATTTCAGGTGCATTATGGCCGATAATATATTATTTGAAATTATTTATTTTATCCAACTTGATTCAAAATTGTTAATTTATGAAACAACAAAAGAGTGTTGAAAATAAAGAGTGTGATTCAAAACCAGCATACCCATATCACAAGGGAAGGATGGGTATGACTCATTAGAGAAGAAATTGGTATATATTTTAAATAAATAATTAAATTTTAATTATGTGATATAAAACAATATTATTTTATTTTTGTATATATAGATTGATGAATCAAAATATGAATACAATCCTATCTCACATCATATTCTATAGAAGGAGGATCATGTAAATAGGGATGGTGTATTTTTTGATGAAAATAAAAAATAAGTATTGGATGAATGTGTAAGTAAGAATTAATTTTAATTCATTTTGATTTATAACAATATTACATAAAATAAATATGTTCGTATTTTTTTATATGGTTTAGACATAAGAATCAGCAATTATTGTACCAAAAGAAAAGAAACAATCAGTAGCTTTGAAGTAGCCTGAACAATATGGTCACGTTAGAGGATTAGGTTTTGTAATCTCTCCTAGAAAATATTCTAAGGTGATAAAACTTCAAGAAGATACATATAATATAATGAGATGAATGTAGGCACAAATAAACTCAATATAAGATATTATTTTGTAGTCTGGTTTGGCAGACCATTATATATGAAAAGATTAAAGAAAACCAATGTAGTAGAAAATATCCACAAATGATCCAAATGATCCCACTAGCCTTGAGGCTACTCATTCACCCCAAACCTTACCCGGGGTAATCAATTTTTTCATTACTCTTTCTCCCAAATCTGAAACAAACAACTTATAATAACTTAATATTACTAAAATTCTATAGGGATTAGTTTTATATGTTTTTTATCTATAAGTATCCACATACCACCAAGTTATGAGTGGTACAATGTATAATATCCCTGGAGACAAGGTATACAATCAACCCCTCCCAAAAGACCACATGAGAGTGGGGATTGTAGTGGATTATGATCCGACTGTTGAGTTGCATGTTCCACTTGATGATCTAGATATTACAATAGTTTAAGATGTTATAGCAGCGTTCATAGCATGGTTGTCTAATATTATAATGATACATGAAGTACGCCTGTTTCAGACACTTTCGTCGGGGCACACATCTATCTATGAGGTAACGCTGATTTTTCCCCACATTCCCATTATCCAAAGGTGAGCGGCATCCGTCTTTTATTGAGGGAAATTTTCTCCTTGATCAAAATGGAATGACGGGATATTGATTCCTCATTTTTTGGATTCCTCCTCAGTCATCACCTAGTTCAGGTCTCCCTTAAATATTACGATGTCATTCGTGAAACTCTTCCTACTGCCATATCTTTGTGGATGCTGGTTAATGCCACTGCTTCTGTCAGTACATTACAAGGTTTCAAGTTATGGTAGCAACCTTCTATTGGTCGATTAGTCCCGTTAGACATCACTTGTGTGTGTTGATTCTGAAACACCGATGTTCCGGGCTTTCTTCCCCTTATGATAGGGATTATTGAGGTTGCAGAAGCCCAAGGCATCTTAGGTAGAGTGCAGGGAATTATATGCTATAGTCATGTCCCAAATGTTTTCCTTAGCTTCCCATGTTTGACAGAGGGTATGCCGTGAGTTTAACATCTAGCAAAGATGGATCAGACTGATCAGAAAATTGATAGGAGTGGATCATATGGGTACATTTCCTAGAGGGATCACTTAAGGGGTTTATAAGATAAGTCGATCAAAAAAATCCAATGAAGATGGATTTGGGGATTCGTGGGTCCCTATAAAGGGGACACCAGGGGTTACCATTGGATGGGATTGAACCTCAGGGAGGTTTCCTATGTACCTAGTGTGGAAAAAATGGATCAAAACCCTTGTAGTTCAAATGGGTGATGAATCAAGGTGTACACAAAGGACAAAAACCCCGAGATATATTAGGGCTTAGGCATGGATAGTGTCTCATCTCAAGAGGGACACTCTTGGTTGGATGTTTATGGATATTGTGGGGATTATGCATGGTTATCTTTCTGGGTGGATAGATTGATCTCACTGGGGTGTGGTAGCCCACGTAATAATCAGGATGAATGATGGATGGTTAAAGGAAGTGAATGAGAGGAATGGGATGGAACTGATGTGAAGATGACAGAGATGTTTGGATTGAACCTCAGAAAGGATTCCTAAGTATCCCCATGGTAGTTAATCAAAGTCCATGTAGTTCGATAGGGTGATGGGAATCCTGATGAGGTGGCCTGTGAGAATGGATGGATGGATGGGAACCGGAGGTAGTAGAATATTCGAGTTGGGGCATGAACTTCCCAAAACACAGAGGCTCAAGGTAGAGACCAAAATAATACATAGATTAATGGAATGAACCTTATGGAGGCTTCCTACATTTCCCTAATACAATGAATTAAATTCCACGTAGTTTAGGACAGGACATAAAATCAGGGTGTCTGCAGAGGACAACGACCCAACAACATACTGGGGCTTACACATGGTTAGCAGCCCAAGGGTTGGTCTTGTGCCTCTAAGGGATGGACCTAGGATATGGGTCCCAACAAAGGGGAAATCAAATTTTTCTAGGTTTTCGGGTTGATCCTCAAGGAGGATTCCTACGTACCCTTCCCAGGAAACTTCTATCAAACCCCATGTAGTTCGAACGGGTGTACTAGTGTTTGGGGTTGAACCTCATGGAGGCTTCCTACGTACCCCGCCTAGGAGAGAAGGATCAAAACCCATGTAGTTTGAATGGGTTTAGCAATTTTTGGGGTTAAACCTTAGGGATGCTTCCTATGTACCCTACCATGGATACAGGGATCAATACACGCCTATTTTGAATGAATATAGTTGAATGTCATGCGGGATGAAAAGGGGGAATACAGTTTAATGTTATGTGAGATGAGGGTGGACTGACGTGAAGTGGTTGGGAACGATGTATTTTGGGCTTGAACCTCTGTGAGGATTACTATGCACCTTTATTGTAAAAGTAAAATATCAAATTCCACATAGTTTGGAATGGTGGGTTGGGACTTACACGCTAGGGCGGCCCATGAGAATGGATGCCAGGGTCGATTCTTACTCTAAGCCCATGTGAGTCATGCTCAATGAGAGAAATAAGAGGTAGCAAGGACCTGAAGATAATGTCGTGAAATATGCGTCCGTGAGGAATAGAGCAGGACTTATGTGTGGTTGGTGGCCCAAAGAGGAAACAGAGGCATACACTTGGTTAATAGCCCGGGGGGTGGATATTGGGACATACTCTTGGATGGAGGCCCAACGGTGATAAATCCCATAAGGAGAGGGATGGGGTAACGAAAGTCCATGTGCCCATCTCTCTTCTAGACCTTGAAAACAGAAGAAGATAGGTGGAACAAGGATTCTACCACATACAAGAAATGATAGGGTCTTACACCAAGATGGTTTCCCTTCTTCACGGACAGATGTCATTCCATGAATGAAGGATCTCATTCTATATAGGGATGATCTCACTTTTATGGAGACCAGTGGGCTTGTAAAATGTCCAAGATAGGGCACCCCACTTATATTTCGTGGGGAAAGGCTACAATTCATCATCATGCCCTGAGGACTATGGTGATTGGTAGTTTAACCTCCTGCAGCTTGGATGATGAGGATGCACACCTCACCCCTTGTACTTTCATAACTAATATCCACCCACACATGGGGAATGGAGGGTATCACCAATTCCATCTGGAGATGGGGTTATGGAGTGATCCATTGAGGGTCTCACATTAGCGTGTCTATGCAAAGAAGCAATAGCCGTTAGCATGGATCTGCAATGAACAATGAGGCTAAGTAATGCAATATGAAGCACCGCCCAAGGGACCTTGTAATCACTTCACACAAGTTTCTAGAGCCTTATAGGAAAGGGGAGTGTAAATAATGTGATTATGGAAAGAGTTGCTTCATGAAGATAATGGGTTTCATAAAGGACAGATGCTTCACGAAGTAGATGGCCCTCGCGAAGGGAAAGAACTTCTCAGAGAAGAGGGGATTCACGAATAGAAAGGGCTTCACGAAGAGGATGGGATTCGGGAAGGGAAAGGCCTTCGAAAAGAGGAACCTCTAATGGAGAAAAGATTCACCTTAGATAATGAATCTTTATTTGGAGAGAGCTTCATGAAGGCTCTATGATTCACGAAACCTCGAGAACCCTAAAGGGGGCCCTTTCTCTATGAAGGTAATATGCCTTAATGAAGTGCATCCCCACCATAAGAGGAGGATGGAAAGAACACAAAGAGGTACATCTCACAGAGGCTAAGTACATTTGGGGATCAATACGAGGGTCTCATGAAGCTCTCTGTGAAATGGGATCTTAGAAGTTGAAAGGGAAGAGTCACAATAGTTTGAAAGGGGGTTGCCCTTATATTCATAGGCAATGAAGGTTGGAGAGGGTCTTAGAACCCGCCGCATAGACGAGTGACACTGTGGAGGGGAGCCACTCTGACGGCCAGCATCGTCCTCGTAGAGGGTGCTCGACATCTCAAAGAGGTCGATCGACACAACCCTTAGGGAATATTCCGTAGAGGCCGAAGCCACCATGGAGGGGATATGGGGTGAAGTCAGAATCATGTGAGGTCATGATTCTTCAGAGTCTGTCACGGAGGTGGCCTCGCAAAAATGGGTCGGCCGTGTGTAGATCTTCGTGAAGGATCACCTTTGAGATAGTAAGGAGGGTCGTAGTCCCCATTTGAGTGATGATTAACTCCACCACATACTTGAGTCCCCTCCATGAGAGGGAAGAATCTTTAGGCCCCACAAAATTCCCCTATCATAATTGGAGTCGATGGAAAAAGAGGTTCGAATTATGAGGGAAAGACACCGATGATACCTGGAAAACTGAACCTGTGGAGGATCGTGGAAATGGGTCATGAAGATGAGTTCAAAACAGCATTACGAAGGTTGGAGAACCACTGATTCGTGAAGGGATCAATGCAGAGCGGTTTCATTATGTGGGAGTGATGGGCACCATGAAGTGCTTGAGCGTGTCGCTGTAAAGAACCTCGACCATTCTCTGCGAAGCCAATGCCTATATATAGGGGCTACGAGTATTTTGTCTCAACCTGGATCTTTGTTAATGACAGAACAAGCATGATTTCATCATGAAATGATCTTTTCTATGAATTCTTTATCGAACCGAAGTCCTTTGGTCTGGTGATTTGTGAATTCTATTTAGCGGACCAGAGCATCATGATCTGTTACTTATTTTGAGACGCCGGTCAAAGACAAGGTTTCTTCATGTCGTAGAGGTGGTGTGTGACCGTCTTCGTGAAAGATATTCGTGAATAGTCTCCATTAATGGCCATTTTCTCATCTTTTGTGCCCCATCCAAAATTTCTCCAAATCCTTAGATCTAATGGCCGCTCAGGACGTTGAGCGAGAAGTTTGTACAAAACATTGACAAAGCGGATGAAAGAGGTGTAGAGGGTATATCATATGTGAAAGAACCTACCATTATATGGTTCCATCTTGCGGGATGAAGTCTCCATTCTTGACACCATCAAAGAAGAGCCATCCTACTAGTCTAAGATCATCCTAAGAAACACCAGTGGTATAGGGATGCGGATGGGCACATCAAAAAAGATCATAATCTAGTAAAAACACAATGTATATACAACCATGTCAATAGTATAGATGGAGGGGCATTAGAACATGAGATGTCCCCACCCCTGTACAAGACGATCATCAAGGTCGGGCTTGGAAATCCAGACCGGGGGTGGATCACAAGCTGGGACATATGCTAGGGAGGCAACTTCACAGGTGAATGGACCTCGGCCTACTAGGCATGCACGTCTTGTGAAGTGTTTGAGAATGTCCTGAGGCGATTTGGCCTGTATGAAGCAGCATGGGCCTCCCAATTTAGCATCTCTTAACTAAGGGAATTTATACCAGAACTGTTGAGCTGGTGGTCACCAAATACCAACACTTTCCATTCGCATCACGGGGAGGTTGGAATCAGCCTCTAGGACCTCCATCAGATTTATGGTATCCCAATCCTTTGAGGGATGTATGATGAGTTCGTCCCATCGAAAAATGTCTTTGGGGACAGGGATAAAATGCCACCTCTGATGATGGAATTGTTGAGGCTAGTGCCAAGAATAGACGAGGACCTATATATTTCATGAGACATCCACTTTAATTAGTGGTTTATCTATTTCCTTAATTTCCCCTGAGAGGAGGGAACATAGCCAGAGAGAACCCCCCCCCCCCATATGTCCATGAGGAGATCAGTGTGGGGGTAAAGAGGGTCACACTAGTGGACCCTAGAGGATGGCCAGTGGAAAATGTGGGGATACAATATCAAGACTAGGCAACGGTCGATATTCAGCCTCACTAGGTTTATCTCAGCACAGATCTGTGGGTGGATTTTACCATTCAATGATTCCCACATGGGGGTGTGACCAAGTACATTTATCATGGAGACTCAATTGGATGGTAGTGATTTCATCAACTAGGGTATACCAGTGTAGGAAAAGTTGTACCATCTTCTTCATCACGTTAGTGAGGGGAAGAGGCAGCTGCAGGTGTGCGGGTCATTCCACTTTTTGTATAGCTGTATCGCGGAACACATTGGGGGATATGAATATCTTAACTCCATTGTTCCCCCTAGGATAAATTCTTGACTGGTAATTTTGAACATTTTGGGGAGTTCCCCATTGAAGCTGGATGTAATGAATGTGCTGGGTATGATGGTGCGATTAGAACAATTCATCTTCCACCCACTCCCCTTTCCAATCGGGGCCTATACATATTATGGCACTAATTCCATAGAGAAATGATCATCTATTCTATCCTTATGTGGTGATTTACTAGTGGTGTGAGTAGATTGTGAACCCATATGTGAACCATATACCCCACACCAGTTTTCCCAACAATTCTGGTGTATGCAGAGGCTAACTCCTTGGGTGTATAAAAATGTGCACCATGAGAATCACTTGTACTCAATTAGACAACATTGGATAATATTTATGAGGGAGGATGGAAATATGTGGAACGAGTTTCCTTTGTTTGATTCTACATTCAGACTGGTTCACAAGTATGATCAGAGTTGGGAGGCTTCCGACCCTAGTAAAATATTGAACCAAGGGACTATCCGGGACAACAAGGTGGTTCCCACACCTCGATGGCAAACTGTGATGATGGGGGGACATCAATAAGTTGGTGAGAATATACGCCAAGGAAGAGAGTCCATAATAGCAGGGGTTGTAGGCCATGAATCAGTAAACCCTAGACCAGTGCTGGCTGGAAGTATAGTGGGAGAGGTGACAGTGCCGTGTCTGGTGGCTTCATCTAGGAGGGCCTTGGAGGGAGGTGAATCATCCTGAGGCTTCTGAAGAGTCGTTCCTCAAGCTCTTGAGAAGCAACTGCATCCAGGATCAATCCCCTATAATGGTGTCTTCTTAGAGGAATGGAATGGTTGGGAAAAGAGAAAATAGTACCTCAGTATTAACGACTTGTGGAAGAATTTGAATATGCATGGGATTTCATTGGGGGATGGACTTTGTGAAGGGAAACTTCAACACTAACCCCACCGAGGGAAGAAAGTTTGTTATGGAGATAGAGGAAGTAATGCATTCTTGTGGAAACATGCGAATGATGTCGCACCAGGAAAGGGTGCTGCTGAACATGACTACTCCCGCAGAACGGGCAACATCTCAATTGGCAGAGAGTTTCCCCATTCCTGACCATGCAAGTGAGTCATGGGGGGAAGAAGTTAATGAGGGAGATTTTCATTGAGCACCATAAGGTACTTCCAAGGGAGCCTCTCCTAAAGAAGGAGAGATACCGGCCTCGGGGAGGATCTCCATGGGTGAGTCCACCATAAATTTAGAAGTGATTCTATAATCCCTTTAATTACACTAGTACCCTTCCTTCATTATCTTACTTTATAAACTGAAACTTATCTGCAAAGGAGAATCATAAATAGGCCACTCCCACTAATGAGGAAGAAGGAGTGACAGGAACAGTTAACCAAACATTGGGGCCTACAGCTAGAGAGATGGTGCTTGTGGAATCTAGCAGTGGTAGGGGAGTAGTGGCGGCCTCCTTGGAATATTAAGGGCCCAAAATAATATACGGAGGGCCACATCCTAGCCTCCTGGTGATGGTAGACCTGAGGAGAGATCAAGTGGCTGACCATGGTAAGTCTCATAATTCATATTTGTACCCATTTTATGACCCGTAAAATTGGATAATGTGACCCCTACCTACACAGTTTCCAAGATGGTTCATGTGTTACAGATGAAAATGGATAGAATACCTGAGGATCCGCTCCAAATAGAGGTGTTGATACCAATCTCATTGAGTGCCCAAGCTGACTAGGCCATATTTCCATATGAGTGGCCAAAGGTGGAGAGCAATATAGCTGAAAAAACAGAGTTTAGAATTGACCGGGTGGACATCATTGAAGTAGAATCTTGCAATTAATACCAACCTGAGGAAGGCCCAGCTGTTGAACTCCTAAAGGCATTTCCTGAATATGAACCCGTTGAACCAAAGGATTGGAACAAGACTACTTCTGACGAATAAGATAGAAAGTTCATTCTCCACTGATCATGGATTCTTATCAATCATTTTATCAAGGAGACCCCACAAGTAGAATGAATATGCCATATTGGGAGGCTTTGTCCCGACTGCGCGAGCTATGCACTGGGGGAGTAAATTCCCAATTCCCTCACACACTTATTCAGAACTACATTGTTGAGAGGGTGTGGGAGGATGCACATATACTCATTGTTGGTTGGAAGCAGAGGAAGGCCATCAATATTCAAATACTCTACGAGTCTGATCATGAGATCCAACGATTAAAGAGGTCAACCCATCTATGGGAGGGGATGAACCCTAGGTACTATAACTTATGTGAAATCATGAACTTATTTACATGATTTTCTCGTTTACATTAGTTGTGTGTAAGAGTTAAATTGTCTTATTTAATTGTTTCCTTTCCATCACATCCATGAAATATCCAGCGATCAATCTCTAATCTCACATAGGTCGTGCCCGATGTGAGAAACAAGGGCTGGATGAATCTTTATTCCATTTTAATGTGAGAGTTCCAACCAATCTCTAAGGATCTGGGGTATGAATGACCAATCTGGGTGTCTCAGAAGAAAGTGGGAGGCCTGACTAGGGAATGAAGTTCTTAGAGCAGTCGAATTATCATTTTCCCAACGTTCTCTAGTGAATTAGCGGGGTAACTCTATGGGTGTTAAAATCAATCAGAACAGAGGGAAGAAGAAAGTGTCGATTTTGATACCCAAAATTCAGAACACTGCAAGGATTACATGAAAATGAATGATAAATTTTGACCATGTTCAAAACACAGTATCCCTATTGTGTTATCCTAAAATGGGGATAACAAACAAGGGATGGCCACTGACCATGTTATAAACACATGGAATAACTCAAAATTTCATCCATTATATTTTGGAACGTTATCCCAGGATAGTAGGCAAGCCATAGGCCAAGAATCCATACTGTTAGGGGGTTCCTTTAGGTATAAAATTGGATGAGGATCCAAATAAAGGGAACACAAAGCGTGGAGGGTTGAGTGATTGGTTGTTTGAATGTAGTCCAACACTCTTGAAATTACACCACTGTGATGAAAAACCCTTAGGTGAGTGCATCAGTTTGATCATGGATTGTACTCATTTTCTGAAAGGATCTCTCTAGAGAGAACCTAGAGTGGCCCGTATTTTATTTTTCATTCCCATGAGGATGATAGACACGTTGTTTGATGTCGTACAGTAAAGATAGTGCACAGAATGGTCCCAAATAGGGGGACGAGGAGTGGATGACCACATTAGAGGTCTTAAATGCACATTGTTGGATCTGAGAGCTAGGAATCCATATGTCACTGCGTATCCTGTTAGGGTAGGAATCAAGACATATGTAGTTCTTGGATTTCAATTTGATATCATGTGGGATGAAAGGAATGTATATTTCGGCTACACTAGTACACATCTTACCAAAACCACTAAGACAATGTGAATCGTGGTGGATGTGGGAAATAAGAAGTAGTGATGGGATTTTCCTAGTATATGGAGGAACACATTAGGGGAAATAGAATTCTAGGTGAATGTCATCCCAATATTACTGACATGCCTACCCAACTCACATAGATGCACCGAGAGGTAAAACTGAGTGTGTGGGAATTACACTTGAACGCAAGGGAGTGGAATGATTTGAATCATGGTGCCTAAGATCTGGATTGCAATGAAGATCGCATGACGATAAAGGATAATTGTTGACCATGTTCAAAACACAAAATTTGTTTTGCATTATCCTAGCATGGAGAAAAAATGAGGGATCACTGCTGACCATGTTCAAAACACGGGACCTATTGTAAAATTTCAAATGAGTCCTTTCGGGGTATTGGCCCAAGACGGTATGTGAGCTAATGTGTCATGAGACCAGGAAATAGAGGGGGTCCCTTTAGACATGGAAGGGGATGGAGATCCAAATAAAAGACTCATGAGGTGTGGACATGAAATGAGGGAATGTCCTTGTGAAATACTATTCTTTTGTTTCATTACCTCGACGCATTCGAGTATGCCAATGAGACAAGTCAGATAGAGGGAGTCAAATCCCTTTACAAGAACAAGGGTCTTGGTGATGAAAACTCCTAGTTTAAGGTCATAGAGTGGACCTTTGAAAAGGAATATGGTTTAATGGAATGTGAACAGGGTGTAAGAGTATAAAAACCTAGCATGGATGAGGACCAAATAGTCCTTCCATCTTATGAAACATTCCTGATGAAAACCCATACACTGTTTAAAGTCATGATTCATGGACTATGATTTGCAGTTTAATATATTGTGCGTGGACGAATGAAGGATTTGTAGTACCTGGTGCTGGACACGAAGAAGAAATGTGTGGGTGTTCCTATGTATCCCATGAGGATGCGAATCAAGCCACACATAGTTCTCAGATATGGAATGGTAGGGTACCAATGATAGGGTAAATACTGTTGTGTAGGTCTGGCACATTCACCAAAAGAAGAACCATTTCATGGAACATGTTTGCTATTTTGGGTGGATGTGTTATTTTTTTGTGTGAAGCAACAAACCTAGAACACAGATTCTGGGCATTGGAACAGGAATCGAGCCATATACAAGCCTTGAAAAATGGAATGGTGGATGACTGATACCAAACATGATGTCCCCTCGTGCGAGGGAATTTCAATTCGGTTCCATTTTTCATCATGCGGCTAGGATGATCGTTTTATAGTTTAGGGTCGTATGATAGGACCATCCCACGTATTTTAATGTCGCATAGTGAATATGAAATATTTTAAGTCATGTGGGACCAACCAGCATAGTTAAGGTCATATGGATTGTACACATAAAGAAGAATGAGGTTTTAGATGGAATGTGCATGGTGTAATAAAGCATACATGACGTGAATGAGGACAAGGTCCACACCACACCACACGCAACTCCAAAGGAGAACCTTAGGATGAGGGTCTAGAAAAGATCAGAGGAAATGGGTATAGACACGGAGAAGAAATTTATGGGTGTTCCTACGTATCCCATGAGGATTTGAATCAATCCATGCGTAGTTACGGAGAATTTCGTGTGGTTTAACGTCATGAGATAAGGATGAGGGCATGAGAAACTAGCTCCTAAAGGGGGATTACGTAGCATGTTTATTGTAAACCTAATGTAAATTAGGGAATAATCCCACATATGCCACACCATGCCCTCCTATAAGAGTCAGGTCCAAAAGTACGAATATAAGAGATACTTAGTAAAGCTTGAGCTGGACCCAAAGACGAAATGTCTGAGCGTTCCTATGTATCCCATAAGGATGGTAATCAAGCCACATGTAGTTCTGGAAAATGTCGTATAGTTTAACATCAGGAAATAAGGAAAAGGGATGGAGAAACTAGATCCTATAGGGGGTGTATGTATCATGGTTATTGCAAACCCGACTTAAATGAGGGAATAATCCCACATACACCACACCACACACTCGTATAAGAGTCAGGGCCAAAAATCCAATAGAAGAGATAAGTATTGAATCATGAGATGGACCCAAAGACAAAAAATTTCGGTGTTGCTATGTATCCCATAAGGATTGGAATCAAGTCGTATATTTTTTTGGAAAATGTCTTATAGTTTAACTTCATTCGATAAGGACAAGGGTAGATCATAGTTTATGGTCATAGATCTCAGACCGAACGAAGTGAGACTCTTCCAAGCAGGTGTAAAACTTAACCAAATCCCTAATCCCACATGATACATGCTCTATGGGGGAAATAAAGTCCGGGAAGGTCTTCATGACACGTGGAATAAAGATAAGGGAAAATGGCATGGAGCCTCTAATGACACCACATCATGGATTCGTCTCTTAACGTGAAAACAAGCAATGAGGGATAACACCAAGAGTATCGAGATTTCACTTAGACATGATGGAGTAGAAAATTATGTGCATCATGAAACCAATATTTAGGGATTAATGGGGGTAGAATAATGATGCAGGATTACTATTTACTACTTTCAAAACACAACATCCATATCCTGTGACCTGAAATGGGAAAAAACAAAAATTGAGCGTCGATCGCTGACCCTATTCATAACGTGGGATTTGTGTCGAAATGTCATTTGAAATCCTCAGGGAAGTTGGCCCAAGATGGTAAGAGATAACTGAGGCCTAAAAACCATTCCATTTGGGGGTCCTTTATAATGTTAAAGATGATGAAATCCCAAATAAAGGGCAACACAAGACATTGAAATGGATGAAAACATGTCATTGTAGAATCTGACAGTGTTGGTCCTGAATAAGAGTGATCTTAGTCCCATTAGTGAATTTCCAAAGAGAGTTGAAGGGAATGATTTGAAAAAAGATGAATCAATAATATGAGTGGAGGAAATGGAAATGGAGATCTCTCAAGAGATAGGTATGTAGGCTAAGTGGCCGGAAGGAAGAGATGGATTCTAAGAAATAGGGATGGACCTGAAGACAAAATGTCTGGGCGTTCCTATACATCCCATGATGATGGAAATCAAGCCATATGTATTTATGAAGTATGTATTGCAATTTAACGTCATGGAAAAAGGATCGGGATAGGAGGGGATCTCAAAGAGGAATTTGTATGGCATGGAAAATAACCCAGCATGAATGAGAAAATAAGCTCGTACAACACAACATTCATAATTTTCAAAGAGAACTCATGCCAAGTGGCCAAGAGAAAGAATAGATGAACTCAGGATGCACCCAAAAATGAAATGTTTGGTTTTTCCTACATATCCCGTGAGGATGGGAATCAATCCATATTTAGTTATTAAAAATTTCATGAATTTTAACGTCATGTAATAAGGACGTGGTAGATCTTGGTTTATGGTTATAAAGCTCAGACCGTAGATGCCTAGTTTAATGTAATGTGCATGGGACAGATGGGAAGAAAGGGTGAATCACCATGCCTGTCAGTTGGGAGACCAATGAACTACTACCAGGATTGAGGATAACTACTAACCATGTTCACAACATAGTATCCATCTTGTGTCACCTGAAAAAGAAACAAACAATTGAGCATCGACCTTTGACCATATTCGCAATGTGGGAGTCATGTCAAATTGTAGTTCAAAATCTTCGGGTATATTGGCCTAAGATGGTAGGAGAACACGGGTTCCTAGAATCCATGTTGTTTTAGGGTCCTTTCGGATGTGAATGATGATGGAAACCAAAATGATGGGACGCGTAAAGCGTGATGGTACCCATGCAGTTTAACGTCTTGTGGAAAGGATGATGATAAATGAGGGGTGTCTCAAGAAGATGTATGTGACATGGAAAAATTATACCAATGTGAATGTGGACATATATTCAATATCACACCTCACAATCCTAAGTGAGATCTTGGGCTAGGGGGCCGAAAAGGGTGAGGGACCTGAGGTCGTGCCACAGATGAGAAATCACAGCGTTCCTATGTATCCCATGAGGATGGGAATCAAGTCGAACATAGTTATAAAAGTAATGTGAAGTTTAAAATCATACGATAAGGAAGTGGGAATATCTTAGTTTAATTTCATAATGATCAGACCTTTTTTATGTGACCCATTATGTAGGTATCGCCTAACCAAAGCTCCTAAGCCCATATGAACAATGCTCGGTGTGGGAAACAAAGATTGGGATCAGGTTCTCCTCAGCACATAAGGGTATGGAAATGAAGGAAAGAGGTTGGGGGTAGATCCCAACCATACAAACATTCCCGCTCGAGGAACACTGATGTTCAAATGGATATCAAGACAAAATGAATCACTGCACCCAATATTTGGGACTTGTGGGTCCGGAAAGATCTTGTGACCTAAAATGGGAACAACAAATGAGCATCGACCACTGACCATAATCAAAACACGGGACTTGTATCGAAGTTTCATTGAAGACCCTCCACGGCGTTGGCCTAAAATGGTAGGCGATCAATAAGGTTGATCATCCTTACCATTCGGGGGTCCATTCTGATGTGAATTTTTATGGAGACCCAAATAAAGGGGAAACATGAAGCATGAATATTCCCATGTATTTTAACATCATGCGGGACAAGAAAAAGAGGTGGAGATCTCCAAGGAGGGGAATACATGGTGCAGTAATGATAAACCTGAAATTAATGAGGGAAAACAAGGCCCACACCACACCATGTGTTTTGAGAAGCATCTGGGCCAAGTGGTCAGACCCAATAAGAGATCGTGAAGTTTTGGGCTGGGCCCATGGACGAGATGTCCAGGAATTACTATATATCTTATGAGGGAATAAATCAAGACATAAGTATTTCTTGAGATATTGTGTAATTTAACGTCATGTGGTGAGGACGCAGTGAGATCATAGATTAAGGTTGTAGATATCATACCACTTTGTAGTTTACTATCATGAGGGATGAGTGCTGGGTAGTTTTACATCCTTCATCCTGGACGAATCACGCATTTTAATGCAATGCAGTGAAGATGGAATAGTTTAAAGTTATGTAGGATTGTTCAAGAAAAATACTGCATGAGTAATTTAGCATTGGTGGGAGGAGTAATACACTCACCATCCATGGCGGCTAGGGAGTACGTTCCGTTAGGGTAAACCTTGTGAATGATATAAGGTCCTTCCCATTTGGGTTCCAGCTTAGGTGGCTTCCTTCCGGGTATTATTGGCATTCTCAAATCCAGCAGCATGTCACCATGTAAGAAAGAGTGGAGGCAAACCATTTTGTTGAAAGCTCTGGAAATCTTGTTCTGATGCCTCTCTAGATTGTGCAGGGCACAAAGCCTGTTCTCATCGAGCACTTCCAATTTAGCAAGACAGATTTCAGCTACATTATATGGTGTCTGATGATCGTAGAAAGTTGTGCATAATAAAGGAAACTAAATATCATTGGGCAGGACATCCTCCTTTCCCTACACTAGGGAATATGGGGTCACCTGACTGGAATTACAAGTTTTCATCTGATACGCCTAGAGAGCGTTGGGGAGTTTTCCCAGCCAACTCCTCCTGTTATGGACCACCATCTTCTACAGAATTCTATAGAGGGTTTTGTTAAATGCCTCGATCTTCCAATTTTCTTGCACATGATAGTGGGAGGTATGGTTAGAATGGATGTTCTACTTGGAATAAAAATTCTTCAGTTTGACCACCAGAAAGGTTGTGCCGTTATTGGTGAGGAATGTGTGAGGGACTACGAATCATTAGTTGATATTGGAGCTCAGATATTCAACCATAGAATGAGGCATGACCTCCTTGAGCAGAAATGCCTTTGCTGAATTGGAAAATAAATACATAGTGGTCTGGACGAACTTGATTGGAAAGCTGTCGCTGGTGGATATGATCCCATGACATCGAGTCCACATACCACAAGTGGCCAAGAGTACTTGCTAGTGTGAATAGGCTCTGGAAGCAAATGCACAGAATTATCTTGGATTTGGCATGCATGAAACATCTTGGAAAACTCAATACAGTCATAGATCAGGGAAGGCCAAAAGTACCCAAATCTCTTGATATTGTGAAAGGGTTTTGGCCTTGTCTGGTGAGACCCACGGAAACCGACATGAACCACAAGCATGACTTGAGAAATCTCACATTATTGAATTCAACGAAGGATAATCCCCTCAAAACTGTGTCTATAGAGTATCATCTCAAGACTAGGACCACTCTGGAGGGTGAATTGCAATGCAAGTTGTCAGATTCTCTCACGCTCGGCTCAGTATATTGGGAGATTACCATGTTGGAGATACTCGATAAAGGGGTTCCTCCAGTTAGGAGTCACTTCTAACACCGCATTAGGGGGACCTGTGAGTCCTGACATGGAGGCATCAGTGGTAAGGTGGCTTACCTGTGGGCTATCATCATCGTCCAGATTAACGGCAGTGATGAATCTATGATGCGCTATATGAATAATCAAATCATTATGGTCAGGCTCTGTAATAGATGTAACCAATATTTCCATTTCATCGGCTCAACTGTTCTATGAACAAGGGACATGAGTAACTTCTAGACAAGATGGAAACTGGGCCATCAGCTGGAAGGTGTTTTCTAGCAGTGGTATGGAATTCAGCTTCCTAATGATGTAGTCACTGTTGATCTGCTTGATGTCTAGATTATAGTCCCTTTTCACATGAAAGTGGCGAATCTTTATTTTGAAGGCTAGCTCGAGATTAGTAATGAGAGCTTGGTACTCTACCTCGTTGTTGGAACAACCTTATGACAACTGGAATGAATATGGCAGAACAACATTTTCCAGCCTGATGAAGATGATACCCAGGCCCACTCTGTTTAGTCTGGGATCATTGAGTCTTCTACCAGTGGGGATTTGGTAAGTGCCATTAAAATGCATTTTCCAACACAAAATGTGTAGAGACCCAAATCCTGGCATACATGGACATTACATTACTTTTGCGGAATACTTAATACATGAAAAAACAGACGCCCAAAGACCATATTAGTTTAGTTTCTTTGGAAACTCGGAACGTAATCTTTTAATCATGGTGAAAGATCTTCAACATCTCCCATAAAGATCTTCCCCTTTTTGGTTTTCTTACCTAAAACCTTTCTTTATATCTTGGGGAAAAGAAAAAATAAAAAGGGGGAGCTCAAATGCTCAGTAAGGGTAAACATATATAACATAAAACAATCCATAAACATTTGAATGGAAAAACATGAACATAAAATCTAAACATCAAAATCTTGAGCAGAGACATAAATCTTAGAAGTACGTAAGGAATATATCATAAAGGAACATCAATCATGATAACATAACATGGTAATAAAACATGTGATTGTGGAAACCATTAAGCACATGATATTATTTCCCTAGTAGCCAAGTCATTGCTGTTAATACCATCTTAGTGGACAAAGTCCCTTTCCGAATCGAGTTCACTCCTCGTTCCAGTCCTGTATTACTGAACCGGATTAACTTACCGTTCCAACCATGTCTATCTCATGAGATATAAATCTTTAACCAATGCATTGGAGGTAGATATAGGTCCCACCCATCTCACAATGAAATCATTCTTACTTGTGCAACAAAATAAACTTAAAATATTCATCATAACCCAAAGAACAAAATGGGTTTCATAAACATCATCCCATCATCACATAATCCATATAAAACAAATGGATATTTCATCATATGAAAATTCAAACCATGTAAATCATAGAGACATTAAACTTGAAACAAAAACATATGAAATAATGTCATCTTAGATGGAAAATGGTTTCGATAAAACACTTGAAATGAATTCTTGAGAAAAAATATCCTTTCTTCTTCAAAATCATTTTCTTTTCACAAAATTCCATGCAATTTTAAAAGAAATGTATTTTGTTGAAAATAGTCATAAAATCTTATAGAGTAATCTTCATGAAAAATAAGTCTTATGAAACAATAAAAATCCATTCACACCATCTAAGTTAAAAATAACATTATTCTCGTACTTTTGTTGGAAAAGTCAAAAACTACCTCATATGGTAAACAAAAGAAAGATTCCTTCCATACGATGTGGTAAAAGTAAAAAAAAAGGGTAAGAATGACTTTAAACATACATGGAAGAAATGTAAAGATTTTTTGAAAAAAATTTGAGAACATATGGATATGGATAATAAACATAACCTCAGTAAATACTTACGAATAAACAATATCGGACAAGAATGAGATTGGAAGAATTATCCCTTACCTTAGGCCCGATATGTTTCGTACATATCCAAACCTCCTGTATAATGAATTAAATAATGTCATTGAATTATTACAGAATCATATTAATTGTTATGATATCATATATGGTTCACTTATGACTTTATATTACCCGTTCTTATGTATGTTCCATGTTAAAGCAGTGTTTTGGGTAAAATCGTTTTATTTATCGTACATGTTTGGATTTATTGTTCTTGATATTATTACTTATATCATGATTTAATTAATTCAAGAATGTAAAACATGATTTATATATAATATATATTCATCATATACATATATATATATATATATATATATTATCGATAAATGGATTGAAATACACCGTTCATGGAGACGGTAGGTCGTACGTTTGCATGAACGTTGTTTTCGTTTCCTTATTGAATTGAATGGAATTAAGTAGATGAAATACATATATATAAAAATAAATCTAGTATCATTATTATTTCATATATTTCATGATTAATTATTATATATACTTTATAATCATTCATGAATGGTTAACATGGAGAATGAATCCCATCGCGTCGTGGAGAGGGTAGTCCGTACATACGCACGAGTGATGATATCATTCCCATGATCGTGGAATTGTATTGAAGTGTACATATAATATTTCATAATCAATATCACTTTACATTAATCATATATAGTTATTTATTTACACCATTATACCCATCAAAGTAAGGTGGTGGTCAAAAACAGATTACACCACGGCGTGGAGATGGTATTTCGTACGTACGCACGCGCGGTGATTTCGTTTTCCGTCGGATGGATAGAAGGTGAAATAGGGTTGTTTAATATTTATAATAACATATCAGTATATAAGTAATACTGATGTTTTTACTTTATAATGAGACAACTAAAGAAGAAGAAGTAGAAGAAGAACGAAACTTGAGAGAATAGGAAGAAGAGATTACCTCTTCTTCGACGCACCTCCTTTAAGCCTTCTCTTATGGAAGTAGAGATGCTCTTTTGAGAAGACCAGAACCTCCATAATGTTTCTATGGAAGTGGATAACAGAAATGGGCAGGGTTTGGCCGAGATTCAAGGCTCAAAAGGGTGTGAAGAGAAGAGGGAAGGGGTTCCCTTTTTATAAGGGAGGAGAGGGGCACCTTTGGAATAATTTAAAATATTATTTTTTAATAAAGTTATATTCGGTTTATAATAGCTCCAAATTGATTTATTTAGAATCTAAAGTGGTGATGGGTCGAAATAATCTCAGCCAATAGGTTTTAGATATGTTAATGTTACTATTTTAACCTTATCTTTTAGATTTAACTCTAAGTTAAGTAATTTAACTTTTATCGTTTCTTTTTGTTTTCTTACACTATATGGTTAATAAACTTACTATAACAAGCAAAAAGAACCCCAAGTGGTTCATTATTAATATATATATCCTTATATAAGTCATTTGGCCAAACCTTAGATTTTTAGGAATAAAATAACAATTAATAATATAATATTAGTCTAAAAAACTATTTTATGTCAATTTTGACACTATTTGGTATTTGATTTTTGAGAAAATCATAACAGCATGTTTAGTTCGAAAAAGGTTAATTAAATAAATACTAACATGTCATATTAACCTATAAAATTATTTTTATTCATAAAAAGTCTAAAATTACATTTATTTGGGTACTTATAACATTAATTATGTTAATATTTCATTAATGAGGTAATTACTATATCATCATTGCGTCTTAAATAAATTCAATTATTTAATGTCTAAAAATTATAAATATAATATCATTATGTAGAAAATCTTTTTATCTTTCTAATTAATATTTATAGTCGAATTTATCTTATGTATAACCCTATATTAAAAATGTTTTAGTTATTAAACTTTTATTTTAACTATTTTAACTCTCCTTTAAATAAAATAATAATAAATTTCCTAATCTAATCCATGTGGACATAAAGGGTAATATTTTATTCCTAAGGTTGTTTTTGGTCGAATTACACTTATCCAATAGAATTAGGACATGTTTTAGGGTAATAATTATATCATTTTTACCCTTAATTTCCCTATTTACTTTTTACCGTGGTAAATAAACGTAAAAAGTTACTATTCACCAAAAATTATTTTTATCTTATTGAACCACATTTTACTCCTTGATATTAACCATGTCTCTCAGATTTTAGAAATTCCACTCACAGAAGTGGTAAAATTATGTTTTATGTAAATTTTTAAATTTTCCTAGGAGGTGGGTAAAAGACGGTGAAAAGTTCAATAAAATTTTTATATATCTAAAATTATTATAAAATGACTCTAATGAATTAAATTGAACTTATATAGGTATTATGTATCAATTTTGACCTAAAATATAATTAAATAAAATAAATAATTATTTAAATAAAAAGTCGGTTTTTAAATAGTAACCTAGTGTTTTCACTATTCATCAAAAATTGAAAGTTTTTAGAAAAATTCCAATATTTCACCCTAGGCTAATTTCGATATTCCGAATCCAAAAATGAAGTCCATTTTGAAAGATAAAATTTATAAAATTTTAAAAAGTGGGTATTACTATTCAAAACGGCTAGTTCATAATAATATTATAATAATATCTTGTTTAGAGAAACTCGATATTGCGTACTACACACGCTATCGAGGAAGGTCTGGATTGCGTGTAATGCAATCCAAGTCAGGGATGCATGTAGTGAAAGCCCAGTTTGGTGTTTCGTATTACATAATCAAAACATATTTCATTTATACATTAAACAAAATATATACTTAATGTTGCGTAGAATAATTTCCACAAAACGAACATGAATTTGTGTGTAACACAAGCCCAGAATAGTGTTGCATATACTGCAAGCTAATGCGGTGTTGCGTATAGTACAAGCTAATCTTGGTGTAGTGTATAATAGAAGACATCAAAGAAATAAAAAATAATATATCTCATAAAATCTCGGGTTGTTACATTTTTTCCCCCTTAAAAATGAATTTTGCCTTCGAAATTCGTCAGGGTTATAAATGGTTTTCTACTTGAAAGTTTCTTTCATAGAAATCCACATTGTAAAATTGAATAATAGAACTTAATTTTAAAAAGTAACATAAGAAACATAACGGTTACCCAAATTAACTCATCACTTTGTTTCCACATAGGAGAGCATAGGTGAAAATATGGATATGGAAGAAAAATATAACCATCATGTTCTGATGGATAGTGGTAGAGAACATGGCTATGAAAAATCCAACAATCACAAAGCCATAAATTTGTGATGATCTAAGGTACCATATGATTCACCGAATATAAGCGCACTAGGACAACATTTTTGGGTTTCAAGATCATTTCCCTAATGTTGAATATTTGTTTGAATTAAAAGAAATACTTACTTGATTTTGGTAGAATATCAACGTTGATCGTGCCTAGAACAATTTCCACTTCATCTCTTATATAAATGAAGTTGAACTTGTCTTTCGCGAAGTGTTAGCAGATCATGCGATAGAATGATAGGTCATTCCATCTGTCTCAAAAATAGGGTTAGAAAAAGTTATATACATATGTCCATCTATGGGGAGACTAATCGGATATGGTTTCAAAATGGACTTATCTTCATCTACCATCCTGCTTAATAAAATAAAACTAGTTTCTACAAACCAGGAACTCCCTGTAGGCTAGTGGTAGGCGATAAAGACCTATCGCACTTCGTTTGTGGGTTCGATTCTCACAACCTTGTCCGACGCGACGGGTTGTCGCCCATCCTAAGAGTTGTCCTTTTTCTAAAACTATACTATTATAACATAAAAAATGTTCTAGCCTTAAACAGTACTATCTGATATCAAAATTAATTTATTCCAATCTTTAGTTTTATCCAAAATACTTCTGTCCAATCTCATAGTATAAAGATAATGATTACTTGAAATGTCATATAACGAGCATGTGAATACCATCATTTATCATACGATATATCTTGTTGGTCACATTCCAAACATGTGAATACCTTAATCATGTATTCTCGTGAAACATGAATTACCATAGAACCTTCATGAAAACATGAGTGCTGTCAAAAGTTAACTCTTTCCACATACCAAAATCCCAAAAACTCTATATACTCAAACCATGATATCACTTAGTTCTTATAACAATCATGAGCTCATGAATACTATCAAACACCTCATTATATCCTTATCCCTTCATTATGTGCATATCATCTACTTTCTGAAAATATATGAATAACCTTTCATGGTTACCGGTACCATTCAACATATACTTTCAAATACTCTAGGAAAAACAATAGTGTAACAATTCTTAGATGTGTCTTTATTTAATAGTACCATTACCTATACAACATAACTCTTGATAAACATAAATCATTCCACTACCTTCTTAAACCATTGACTGAGATTCAACAATTATTTCATCTCACATATCATTTGTAGTCTCTTCATCATCATCAACATAAATACTACCCATACGACCATGTTGATTCTCTTCATTAGATTTTCCCTTAGGGCATTGGTTTCCATAATACCCATAAATTCCACATTTAAAACATGTAATCATTGTTGATGTCGTAGTAATACCATTATCCATGTCCATGGTATTAAATGAACCTTTTTTTTGCACGTACTGGATTTGTGTCCTTCTTTTCCACACCCAAAGAATCTTCCAGTTCCTTTGAAACATTCTCCTTGATGCCTCTTACCACATGAATTACATGAGGGAGATTGAACATTCTTTCCTCTATAATCATCATGAAACTCCATCTTTCTCTTATTAGATGAGTCAGGAAACATACCAAAGTTGACATTATTGATCATATTAAGAGATTGCTGATTAGGCATAATAATGATGTTTGGACTTCCAGATCCAATTTCATTTGGTTTCTCATTAAGAATATCATTCCATTGTCCATCATATCCTCCATTATCGTGGATATTCCTATTTCTTGCCATTTTCTGAAACCCAAAAAGAATAGTGTGAGTGGAAAAAATCATGCTAGGAAAACATCATAATAAAGGGGGAGTACCGTAAATATATAACACCTTAGGTTTAATTATAATATCATTACCGTAATTCTAGTACTATAACCTATACGTATACTTAACCTTAGAGACATCCCTAGACAAACCTTAGAAATATCTCTAGGGATCTCACAAAAGTTCTCGCATCCTGGTTTCCAAAGGTTAACTAAACCTTGCTCTGATACCAACTGTAGAGACACAAAGCCTGGAGTACATGGACATTAAATTAATTTTTCGGAATACTTAATACATGACAAAAACAGATGCCCAAAGATCGTATTATTTTAGTGTCTTTGGAAACTCGTAACGTAATCTTCTAATCATGGTGAAAGATCTTCAACATATCCCATAAATATCATCCCCTTTTTTGTTTTCTTACCTAAAACCATTCTTTATATTCTGGGGAAAAGAAAACATAAAAAGGGTGAGCTTAAATTCTCAGTAAGGGTAAACATATATAACATAAAACAATCCATAAACATTTGAATAGAAAAACTTGAACATAAAATCTAAACATCAAAATCTAGAGAAATGACATAAATCTTGGAAGTATGTAAGGAATATATCATAAAGGAACATCAATAATGATAAAATAGAATGGTAATAAAACATGTGATTGTGACAACCATTAATCACTTGTAGCCAAGGCATTACTGCCAAGACCATCTTAGTGGACAACGTCCTTTTCTGAATTGAGTTCACTCCTCGTTCCAATCATGTATTAATGAACCGGATTAACTTACCATTCCAGCCATGTCTATCTCATGAGATATAAATCTTTAACCAATTCATTGGAGGGAGATATAGGTCCCACCCATATCACAATGAAACAATTCTTACTTGTGCCACAAAATAAACTTAAAACATTCATCATAACCCAATGAACAAAATGGGTTTCATAAACATCATGCCATCATCACATAATCCATATAAAACAAATGTATATTTCATCATAAGAAAATTCAAACCATGTAAATCATAGATACATTATACTTGAAACATACACATATGAAATAATGTCATCTTTGATGGAAAACGGTTTTGATAAAACACTTGAAATGAATTCTTGAGAAAAATATCGTTTCTTCTTCAAAATCATTTTCTTTTCACAAAATTCCATGCAATTTTAAAAGAAAATTATTTTTTTGAAAATAGTAATAAAATATTTTAGAGTAATATTCATGAAAATTAGGTGTTATGAAACCATAAAAATCCATTCACACGGTATAAGTTAAAAATAACATTCTCCTCGTACTTTTGTTGGAAAAGTCAAAAAGTACCTCATATGGTAAACAAAAAAAATATTCCTTCCATACGATGTGGAAAAAGTAAAAAAAAGGTAAGAATGACTTTAAATATACATGGAAGAAATTTAAACATTTTATTAAAACATTTTGAGAACATATGGACATGGATAATAAACATAACCCCAGTAAATACTTCCGAATAAACAATATTCAACAAGAATGAGATTGGATGAATTATCCCTTACCTTAGGTCAGATATGCTTCATACGTTTTCAAGACTCCTATATAATGATTTAAATAATGTCATGGAATTATTACAGAATCATATTCATTGTTATGATATCATATATGCTTCACTTATGACTTTATATTACCTGTTCTTTTGTAAGTTTCATGTTAAAGCAGTGTTTTGGGTAAAATCGTTTTATTTATCGTACATGTTTGGAATTGCTGTTCTTGATATTATTACTTATATCCTGATTTAATTAATTCTAGAATTTAAAACATGATTTATATGTAATATATATTCAGCATGTACATATATATATCATAGATCGATAAATGGATGGAAATACACCGTTCATGGAGACAGTAGGCCGTACGTACGCATGAACGTTGTTTTCGTTTCCTTATTGAATTGAATGGAATTAAGTAGATGAAATACATATAAATATACATAAATCCAGTATCATTATTATGTCATATATTTCATGATTAATTATTATATATACTTTATAATCATTTATGAATGGTTAACATGGAAAATGAATCTCATCGCGTCGTGGAGAGGGTAGTCCGTACGTACGTACGAGCGATGATATCATTCCCATGATCCAGGAATTGTATTGAAGTGTATGTATAATATTTCAAAATCAATATCAATTTATAGAAATTATATATAGTTATTTATTTACACCATTATACCCATCCAAGTAAGGTGGTGGTCGAAAACATATTACACCACGGCGTGGAGACGGTATTCCGTACATACGCACGCACGGTGATTTTGTTTTCCATAGGATGGATAAAAGGTGAAATATGGTTGTCTCATATTTATAATAACATATCAGTATATAAGTAATACTGATGTATTTACTTTATAATGATACAACTAAATAAGAAGAAGTAGAAGAAGAAAGAAACTTGAGAGAATCGGAAGAAGAGATTACCTCTTCTTCGACGCACCTCCTTTAAGCCTTCTCTTAAGGAAGTAGAGTTGGTCTTTTGAGAAGAACTGAACCTCCAGAATGTTTTTATGGAAGTGTATAAGAGAAATGGGCAGGGGTTGGCCGATATTCAAGGCTCAAAATGGTGTTAAGAGTAGAGGGAAGGGGTGCCCTTTTTATAAGGGAGGAGAGGGGCACCTTTGGAATAACTTAAAATATTATTTTATAATAAAGTAATATTCAGTTTATAATAGCTCAAAATTTATTTATTTCGAAGCTAAAGTGGTGATGGGTCTAAATAATCTCAAACACTATGTTTTAGACAAGTTTATGTTACTATTTTAACCTTATCTTTTATATTTAACTCTAAGTTAAATAATTTACGTTTACCGTGTCTTTTTGTTTTCTTACACTATATGGTTAATAAACTTACTATAACAAGCCAAAAGAACCCCAAGTGGTTAATTATTAATATATATATCCTTATCTAAATCATTTGTCCGAACCTTAGATTTTTAGGAATAAAATAACAATTAATAATATAATATTAGATTTAAAAACTATTTTATGTCAATTTTTAAATTATTTGGTATTTGATTTTTGAGAAATTCAAAACAGCATGGTTAGTTCAAAAACAGTTAATTAAATCAATACTAACATGTCATATTAACCTATAAAATTAGTTGGATTCATAAAAAGTCTAAAATTACATTTATTTGGGTACTTATAACATCAATTATGTTAATATTTCATTAATAAGGTAATTACTACATCATCATTGTGTCATAAATAAAATAAATTATTTAATGTCTAAAAATTATAAATAAAATATCATTATGTATGAAATACTTTTTTCTTTCTAATTAATATTAATATTCTAATTTATCTTATGTATAACCCTATATTGAAAATGTTTTAGTTATTAAACATTGATTTTAACTATTTTAACTCTTCTTTAAATAAAATAACAATAAATGTCCTAATATAATACAAGTGGACCTAAAGGGTAATATTTTATTCCTGAGATTGTTTTTGGTCGAATTACACTTATCCAGAAGAATTAGGACATGTGTTAGGGTAATAATAATATCATTTTTACCCTTAATTACCCTATTTACATTTTACCGTGGTAAATAAAAGTAAAAAGTTACCATTAAACAAACATTATTTTTATCTTATTAAACCACATTTTACTCCTTGATATTAACTGTGTCTCTCAGATTTTTGAAATTCTACTCACAGAAGCGGTAAAATTATGTTTTATGTAAATTTTCAAATTCTCCTAGGAGGTGGGTAAAAGACGGTGAAATGTTCAATAACATTTTTATATATCTAAAATTATTATAAAATGACTCCAATAAATTGCATTGAACTTGTATAGGTATTATGTATCAATTTTAACCAAAAATAAATTTTAATAAAATAAATAATTATTTAAATAAAAAGTATGTTTTTAAATAGTAACCCAGTGTTTTCACTATTCATAAAAAATTAAATATTTTTAGAAAAATTCCAAAATTTCACCCTTGGCTAATTTCGATATTCCGAATCCAAAAATGAAGTCCATTTTAAAAGATCATATTTATAAAATTTTATAAAGTTAGTATTACTATTCATAACGGCTAGTTCATAATAATATTATAATAATATCTTTTTTAGTTAAACTCAGTATTGCGTAGTACACACGCTATCAAGGAAGGTCTTGATTGAGTTTAATGCAAGCCAAGTCAGGGCTGCGTGTAGTGAAAGCTCTGTTTGGTGTTTAGTATTACATAATCAAAACATATTTCATTTATAAATTAAACAAAATCTATACTTAATGTTGCGTAGAATAATTTCCACAAACCAAACTTGAATTTGTGTGTAACAGAAGCCAAGAATAGTGTTGCTTATAATACAAGATAATGTGGTGATGTGTATAGTACAATCTAATCATGGTGTAGTGTATAATAGAAGACATCAAAGAAATAAAAAATAATATATCTCATGAAATCTCAGGTTGTTACAAAATGGATTGATCTACTGAGAGAATTGCCTCATCCGGGAAATCAAAATCCATAGACCAATATGTGGGAGATTTATGGGCAGCAATTAAGTCTACCAATACCTATCCATTGATAGCCTTCTAGGGGAAAACATTTTTGATGAACTATTGTAGGATCACTGACAACCAAGATAGATGACCTATAAAAAAGGGGTGGTTCAGAATGTACTTCAGCAGATCCACTCGGGACATTAGCTATATCTCATGGTGTTGTAGGTAGTGTCACAATTTCTACAATGTAAATACCAACACAAGGCATCTGTTCTTGATAGAGGAGTATCTGGTCTCTATATCGAGGAGTGTGTGGTTGAGATAGTATAAACTATTATTTATTCCCTCATTGTTCTTCTGGGTGAGAAGGGAACCGAGAGATCATTCCAAAGAAGTCACATAAAGGACATGTAGCTTTCCAAAAATAGGTGGCATTATAACCAGAAGATGTAATTGGTACTACATGATCTCCTCAAAAGAAATATGACACTCCTCATCCCACTGATAATCTACACCTTTCTTCATATGTCGAGAAAAGGGCTTACACTTAGCTTCCAAATTTGCGATGAATCGATGTATGTTGGTTAAGTGGCCTTGAAATCCTTGAAGCTTCAGAATGTTGCTTAGAGGAGACATCTGTATAATGGCCTCAATCTTCTCTAAATCAATCATGATGCCTCTATATCTGACAAGGAAGCCAAAAAAAATTCTTGAGGTGACCCCGAAGGCACATTTCAAGGGTTTTATCTTCAGATTGTGGGATTAGAGGAACAGGAAAACATTCTCAAGATTTTTTAGATGGTCCTGGGACTGACAAGATTGACCATCATGTATTCCATGTATCATTCCACCAATGTCCCAAGGATCGACATAAATATGAGATGCATGGTATGCTGATAGGCCGCACCTGCATTCTATAGACTGAAGGGAATTACCTGGTACCAAAAATTACCTTGTGCTTCCCTGAAGGTTGTAGACTCTTCATCCTCAGGGGCCAATAGAATTTGATTATACCCAGAATACCCATCCACAAAGGAGAGATCCTAGAACCTGGTGGTGGCATCAATCAACAGTCCCATTGTAGGAAGGGGAAAATCATCCTTCATATAGTGTCGATTGAGATCCCAGAAGTTGATGCAGACTCTGATCTGCTCGTTCTTCTTCCTGATGGGCATAATGTTATCCAACCATATAGGGAATTGGACCTCCTTGAAAAATTTTTCTCTGATGAGTTTATCAACATCATCCTTGACCATGGCACTATGAGAAGGGTGCATCTTTTTGGGAGGTTGTTTAAACCCGCGATGGTTTGCTGGAAGACTGAGGTAGTGGACGACGACTAGCGGATCTAGTCCTAGAATCTCTTCATTACTCTAGGAAAACACATCCCGATTCTACTTCTAGAAGTCCACGTATTTAAATGTATCTTCAATATGCATAGTGGCAATGATCAAGGATGGTTTCAGATCTCTCTCGTTACCGAGGTTTACCTGTACCGATTCATTGACCGTGGTGGAGACACCCTCTTTAAATATGGGAGGAGCATCCTCAAAATCCATTTCATCACTCATAGAGGAGGGATACTCAGTGGGAGGTAACTATTCTAAGTCAACAGATCCTGATGGGACACTGACGCTAGCCTGAGCAGCGGTGGACATCGTATCAGGGAGATCTTGTACTGCCGAGACCATAGTGACGAAAGCTATCAACCTGATCCCATCTGGCCTTCAACCCAAGGGCCCTGCATAATGACATCAAACCAATAGTGGCACGTCGGCTTGATCTGGTTTATTATATCCTGATAAAAAAGAAAATTTGTTGTATTTTCATTTTCATGGGGTCGAAATCCCAATACCATATAGGAGTAGGGTGATCTGGGATCACCCATGATTGATTTGTATAAGAATACGAGGTGATCTTCCAGCGTCCCTTAGACATGGGAATGTGCTTCCCCATTATTCTTGAAACAAAAAATAATTCCCCCATGTTTGGGTTTGTGGCCTCTAATCAGTTTATTTGTAAAATTTAGGCATCATCCTAGTCTGTCCATGGGTCAGTCGAATCCATAGAATATTCATCCTCATTATCCTAAATATTCTTGTCCTTTCTCTTTTAATAGTCGGAATCCAGGTAGTGGGATTCAAAAAAGGAAAAGGGAGATGCATCACCATGGATTAATACTACTCAACCATTAAGGGAGTACTTAAGGCACTGGTTATATAAAGAAGAGATTTCCGTGTGCAGGTGGATCTATGACCTACCCATCATTGCATTGTAGGCGGTGTCTTTTTAGACAACCATGAACCCGGTGATGGAAATCAGGCCTCCAAACTTTTTCTTCAAGTGGATCTTTCTAACCGGTGTTTGTTTTATCCTCTCATAACCTTGAATTTTTAGGTCAGAGGGACTTAGATCATCCTTGGATAGTCCCATCTTTCAGAGTACCCGGGTTGGGAGAGGGTGACCCCTAACCATGTGTCGACAAGACAGTGGTGAACCACCATGCCATTGAAATGTCCAGTGATGTAAATTGGTAGGATATACCCTTTTATGGGAGAACCTTCATCTTCTCTTGAGAAGGAGATTATGGACTGAAATTCAGCATGCCCGACTACCTCAACATGGAAGGATTTTGCGGCCTCTATTTCTGCTTTATACTAGAGGGGGCTTCATAAATCCTCAGCAAGGGATTCAAGCATATCCAATGGCAGGAGAAGAGCCTCAAGGATAGAGAGCATTTCAGGAATGTTGGAATGATTATTAAGTATATCTTACTTCCATTCCACGCATGAAATTTTGTTGACATGATGTTGTTCAGTGGCAGGAGGTATGATGGGTCCTTCTGGCTGAACTAGCAGCCAACTTGTGTTGGGAATGTCCGGCTTCTTACTAGTTGAAAATCATAGCGTGACTACCGGATGAGGGCTATATGAATAAGTCTGATATGTAATAGAATGTGGGTGGCCATAACAGGATCGTGGTGTCTCCTCCTAATCATGTAGCAAAAACGGTGGTGGAGGCAAATTTGGTGAAACCGGATGAGAAGGTTGCACATGTTGAGATCTACATTGGGGTTGTTGTCTTGTATTGGTGGCATGCACATATTGGATGGATGAACTGACCAATTCACCCCAACGACTCATGTAACCACAGCTCTGTTGACGCTAGTGTTAGGTGGGGACGTTGGGAGGATCCGTATGGCGCTCCTCATTGGCGGGAATAATGTAGGTCTTTAACAGCTCCACAACATTAACCTAAGTGTACCCTTGGTTGTCACTTTAATAATCCGCCATCAATGGATAGATTTTAGTGGAATTATCTTCTTCTTGGGGCATGAAATCACTGAGAGTATGGGATAATGATGGAATTGGTGGGGGAAATTGTTTTCCCTTGCGTCGTCGATGTCTGCCCTTCTAGGAAGAGGAAGGATGAGACTTCAATGTATAAGTAGTGATTGTGGGTGATGAAATGACTTATGAAGTCTCGAGTCGATTCATACAAGCACAGATAATACCATGAGCATGAGATAATACCTTACAATCCATCCAGACATCATATTTTTGAGACCAGCGGTTAGGAACCTGCTGCCACTCAGCTTCGTTGTCACTATCGATGTCAGGCTGTATGAATACACATGCCACCTGTGTTGGGGCAGGTCGTAACCTGACTATGTTGTTATCCACATGGTTTTAAATCTTGTCTTTAAACACATATCACTCCTTGAGGTTGTTCCCACCGAATCTGGTGATCGGGGCAGTAATTGGGGCGGTCGGTGAGATCTACCTCTTTGAGCCTCCAAGATTCTGGAAACTGTAGGATTCCTTGTTCCAAAGAACTTTGGAAATAACTAGAGACATGAGCCTCATTTAATGAGTAGGTATGGTTCCTTATAGAAGGAAATGGGGCTCTAGGTGCCTGGCCCTAATGATGAGATGAAGGATCCTGTCGAGGAGTTGGAACCTGGTTATCTTCCCTAGGTGGTGGAAACATGTTACATGGGGCCCCTTCCTATTATGAGGTAGGCGCAGCTGGGCTAGGGTCTATGCCAGGGGTGGATGGCCTTTGTTAGGCTGTGGAGGTGGCTCTACTGGTAATAACTCCAGCTTCCTGGGGGCCTCTATCTATGCTACCATGGAAGACTTGACCTTATAGGCTCTTCTTGTAGGAATAACAGTAGGCAACGAACTTGCCTACGTGGCCTACTATAATTCTTCCTCTAGACTTTGGGCATTGTCATAGAAATTTGGAAGTCCCTTGGGGTAGTTTTGGGTGATGAGATAGGGGACCTGTTCGGTCTTGAAATTCCCCACAAACATTTTCAACAGTTGTTCCTGATTCAGTGGCATATCAAGCGAGTGGGTGAGGCCTTTCCACCTAACGAAAAAGTCTACAACATGCTTTTCATGCCTCTACTTGGACTTGAACAGGTCTGCAATGCTCGTCTTCTGGGTGGTGGATCTGAACTGGTAAAGATACTTTATACGAAGATCCTCCCAACCAGCTATTGACCAAATGGGTATTTGGTTGTACCATAAAAACGTCGGCCCTTCCAATTTTTCTACGAAACACCAGAGTATGGTGACCTACTGCTACATTGGAGTTCCCAGCATGGGTCCACAGCTTGAGATGAGGTGGGCCAGTTACTTCAGTGGATCACCCATCCCCTTAAAGAGGTAAAATGTATGATTTCTGAAACTAGGGTGTGCTGGCATATCATCCACCCATGCCGGATATAGATTTCCATCAGGAGAAATTTCTACCTATTGAGATTCCAAGGCCTTGAGTCCAATAATGAGAGATGTCATTGGATCATCTGGGTAGGGGTTCCTATCATGGCGGGGGTCCCTGACCACAATTATGTTGGGAGGTTCTTCAACATGATAAGCAATCCCAACAGCTCGTGGAGTGGTTGGGGGATGACCTGTGGGACTACTGGGGGAATGACCTATAGAGCAGCTGGGGAACCAGAGTTGGGTCCCAAGGAGTGTTATCACACAATTCGTGTGGCTTTGGCGATTCATATCGTGCCCTCTTTCAATAAAATATGGTATCTACCCTTTTTATATGGGCTAGATAGTAAATTTCACTAGGAGGGAACTTACTGGGAGGGTGTGTACCTACCCCTCCTTCCCCGGTCAAGGGTTACTATAGTCTACTCACCACTCGGTAGCATGTTCAGCGTGGAGGTAATCAGTCATCTTTTTATGTTTCTTGATCTGTTGATGCAATGCGTCCTTTTTGGGACTATCTTCCATCTTCTGCACTAATCAAGATGGATCAGAGGGTTTGAAGGCCCAAATATGCCCTTTTCCCTTATTGGGATTCCGACTGAGGGAAAATGACTCCGTAGGTACAGGAAGACAAAGTAAATTTCTTTTTTGGTGAGTAACCCTTCCCAATAGATCCAATATGTGTTGAACTCCCCTGAGAGGTAAGTTCTCTTCAAGGAGCTCTAGCTCGTTCTCTCCGTCTAATAGGTCGGCTATGTTAACCTCAACTGTACCTGAAGGAATTTCCTCAGTATATCCTGGAAAGTCAGGATAGAGCCATATAGAACAAAACTAAATGGCTTCATACTTCCCCCAACAACGTATCTGAATGTGTGGGGAAGCGTCATTGATAATTTAGCGGAGAGCTTTAAAGCTCTAAATGCATCATTGCTAGAGGGCCCGATGGTGACCGGTTGACATAGGATGTTGGGCCACTGGGAGCACAACCAAGTCGACCATAAGGCATTGTTGGCCAATATCTTCACAGTGTTCCTGACTCTTGGGGTAAGCCACTCACCGATGATGAATATGGAAGTGTGTCGCCAAAAGGGTTTGGAGAAAGCACGAGACTTCCTCCTGGGTAAGCGGTTCCGGCATTCTGAAGTTCGTGGTTACACCTAGACAGAAAATCTCTGCGGAATGGTCTGCTGCAAGTATGTCCCATAATATCCTCAGATCAGGCTCAGGATTCAGCCCTTGTTTTCCCCATTCATCAAATGGGGGTGGATGAGGGATTGGTAATGTCACTAAAGCAAACTATTGAGATGGCAGACTGGCCAGTGTAAAATATGGCGAATGAGCTGAGAAGTTGCCACATCTCTGGCTACCTTCTGAAGAATGCTATGACTGTGCGACCACATCTCGGTAAGATGGACTAGCGGCCACTGGTTCCCGCGTATGGTCTGTGGTTACTGATGGTGGGTCATGCAGTTTCTCATCCTCTACTAGTCCCCATAATAGCTCTCTATTATCACTAGTTGAGGTAGAGAATGATCTTGTTGATGAAATGGAGGATTGAATGACATGGCCCTGGAAGGAGGCCAAATCTTCCTCCTCCTTGATGTATCTATGGAGGGAGGCAGGAATCCAGTGGACCTCACATTCTTGAAGGATGAGACTTATATGTCTTGTTCCTTCCCCATCCCCCAACATAGAGGATTGAGGTGAGGGTTCCATTACTGAATCGCATTCCACCACAAAATCTGAAAAGCTGAAGGGTCTAATCACGGTATTAATCTTCTCAGTATTCTTCCATTAGCAGCGGAAACCCTCTCTCCTTCCTTAGGATGGTTTCTCATGATAGGGTAGGTTTTCAACACAAGGAGGACCTTTAGCCAAACTTAAGTTGGGGTGGAGAGGACTTCCTCCTAGGAATGTTGGGGTGCGACGAGCACCCAGAAAAATGTCAAAAGGAACACAGGGAGGCCCATTATATCCACTAGTTGGAATGTGGAGGGAATCCCCACAGGAAGTGTTGGAGTGGGATAGACCTTTTATAGAACTAGTGGGAGCATGGGTAGTACCTCCATGCTTATTTCTCTTAGTCGTGATGGTACGAGGAATGCCTTTTTACTGGACAAACTGAACATGAGGAATACCTCCACATTGGAGACAAATGAAGTGGGTAATTCCTCTGCTTATCTGATTTCCAAGATGAGGAGGAACTTTATTAGTTATGGTAAGGACATGGGGAAGACCCCCATGCTGATGGTTGACCGAGCGAGGATGATCTTTGCATCCACGATCTGCGACAGGAGGAATGGCTCCATATCTGGGATAACAGGTGCAGAAGAAACTTTTGTGTTCAATGTCAGTGCGGTGGGGAGGGCCTGTGATCGAACTGATGGTGGCATGGGGAGGACCTCCACGCCAATATTAGGAGTGGGTAGGACCTTCACTCTAATTGGTGGTGGTATGGGGAGGGCCTCTATGCTAGATGCCATCACCGTAGGTTGGCCCGCGATGGGAACTACTTGTGTCGGCCACCAAGAGAGTCGTCCAAACCTAATCGTGGGGCGGTTGGGGACTCGATCTAGGCCAGGAGTATAAGTTCCCATGTTTAGTATAAACAGGGAACTGATGGCATGCATTGGAAGTGGCACAAGACACTGTATCCACTGATGATGACGCCCCCTGGAGGGCATCCTCCTCAGCTTGCACCTAACGTTGGCACCAGGTTTACCGGACTGGGGTCGGTGGTGTAGGTGTATAAATATCCTCCTCCTCAGCCTATGGGACTGGGTGCTAGAGCTGATGCGGCTTGGTAGGATCCCCCCTCGGCAGCCACCGGGACAGGATCACAGCTGGGCTGGACCAGACTTCTCTCACCTCATTAGCGTAAGGGAGAGAGCCGTAAAAGCGTTCCAGGAAGAGGATCCCAAAACAGTAATAGGTTGGAGTGGGGATTAAGGGCTCCCTGCATTGCACTTGGGGGCGATGGAAATGTTTAGGTGCAGAAGCCTCTAGGTCCTTTCGGGCCATATCTCGAGTTGGAATAATCCCTTCTTCCTCATACCGCCGAACAAGGTCATTGATCACCCTCCTCTGAACAAGTTCAGATGGGGAGATGGGGTGTGGTCTCCCAGTATATATGGATATAGAGTCCATCATATAAGAGATGTATCTGTGTGGGATTGCTAAATTGGTGTCTCCCCAACCCCTACGTCGGTGGGTGGGGGGAGATGGGTTTCCTGATATAGCGGTTTGGGTCCTGCAAAGTAGGAAGATTCAACCATTAGTGCTGAAAAGAGTAAAGAGACATCAAGTTCGCCCATTCCATTCCATATTCAATGATTGGTAAGAAGTATCCACACTAACAACATCCCAGACTATGGTTTCTAACGTTTAACTACCCCGATCTCTGATGAGTTTCATGCGAGTACCACTATTTGCATGGTAGGACCTCATGCCGGATAACTAGATCTGGTGATACGCTTATCCAATAATCTCTCTAATGCTACTAATATTTACATTCAACATAAGAAGTTCACTTTGGGTTCACCATTTCTATTTCTAATGCTTTCTCCGGGGAATGAATCAGTCTCTAGGGACACATTGATTGTTGCATCACATTCCCACTTTCCAAAGGAGGGCGGTATCCATCACTTATTCAGGGAGGTTTTCTCCTTGATCAAAATGGGATGATGGTTTTTTGGTTCCTCCTTCCATGGATTCCTCCTCAATCATCGCCTAATTCAGGTCTACCTTAAGGATTAAGACATCATTTGTGAAACTCTTCCCGGTTCCATATCTTTGTGGATGCCAGTTAATTACATTGCTTCTGTAAGGAAATTCCAAAGGGTTAAGTCAGGGCAGTAACATTTGATCGAGGGAGTAGTCACGTCGGGCATCACTAGCATTTCTGGATGCTAAAACATTGGTGTGTCTAGGTTTCTTCCTCTTATGAAAGGGCTTATCGAGGGCGTGGAATCCTGAGGCATCCCACATCGAGTGTGAGGAATTATTTTCCATAGGCATGTCCCTAAGGTTTTCCTCAACATCCCATGTTTCACATAGTGTATGCAGCGAGTTTAACATCTAGCATAGATGGATCATACTAATAAGAACACTGATAGGAGTTGATTATATGAGAACATTCCCAAGAGGGAGCACCTAAGGGGTTTACAAGATAAGTGGATCAAAAACGTCCAATGAAGATGGATATGAGGATGCTTGGGTCCCTTTAAGGGGACACCAAGGTTTACTATTGGCTGGGATTAAAACTCAGGGAGGTTTCCTACATACCCTGTGTAGAAAACAGGGATCAAAACCCCCATATTTTTAATGGGTGATGAATAAAGGTTTACACAAAGGACAAAAACTCAGAGATATGTTGGGGATTACACATGGGCAGTGACCCATCACAAGAGTGACATTTTTGGTTGGATGGTTATAGATTTTGTGGGGATTATGCATGGTTAGTTTCCCGGGTGGATGGTATGATCTTACCGGGGTGTGGAATCCCGGGTATGAATTAGGATGAATGATGGATGGTTGAATGAAGTGAATGAGAGGATTGGGATGGAACTGACTTGAAGAGGATAGTGATGTTGTTCTTGAACATCAGAAAGGCTTCCTAAATATCCCCATGGAAGGGAATCAATGTCCACATAGTTCAATGGGGAAATGGGAAACATGAGGAGGTGGACTATGATAATTGACGCATGGATCGGTCCATGAGGGAGTAGAACCTCTGGGTTGGTTCATGACCTTCCCAAAATATAGAGGCTTAAGGGAGGACCAGGATGAGACATAGATGATGGGATAGAACATTATGGAGGCTTCCAATGTATCCTTATGAAATGTAATAAAATTTCATGTAGTTCAATATGGAGAATAGAATCAGGGTGTCTGTAGAGAACAATGACCCGACCACTTGCTGGGGATTACGCGTGGTTAGTTGCCCAAGGGTTGTTCTGGAGACTCTAAGTGATGAACCAAGGCTGTGGGTCCCAGCAAAGGGGACATTGAATTTTTCTGGTGTTTGGGGTTGAACCTTAGGGAGGCTTCCTACATACCCTTTCTAGGATACTAGGTTAAAACCCATGTACTTCGAATGGGTTTACCAGTGATTGGGGTTGAAACTCATGGAGGCTTCCTATGTACCCTAACACGGAGACATGGATAAAAACCCATGTTGTTTGAATGGGTTTACCATTGTTTGGGGTTGAACCTTGGGGAGGCTTCCTATGTACCCTGCCTAATAGACAGGGATCAAAACCCACCTTGTTCAAAAGCATACAGTTTAATATCATGCGGTACGAAAGGAGGCATACAGTTTAATGTCAAGTTGGATGAGGGTGGACCGATGTAAAGTGGTCGAGACCGATGGGAGTTGGTTTTGAACCTCATGAGGCTTCCTACAAACCTTTCATGGAAAAGAAAAGGATCAAATTCCACACATAGTTCGGAATGGTGGGCTATGACTTATAGGCTAAGGTGGCCCATGGTAATGGATGTCATGGTTGATGCTTACTTTAAGCTCATGTGAGTTGTGCTCAGTGTGAGAAACAAGAGGCACCAAAGACCAAACGATCACATCATGAAAGGTGTTTCTGTGAGGAATATATTAGGGCTTATGCATGGTTGTAGGTCCAAATAGGAAATAGAGGATTACGCTTGGTTAGTAGTGCAAATAGGTAACATGGGATTACACTTGGTTAGTGGACAAGGGTGATTGATATTGGGACATATTCTAGGATGGAGGCCTGATGGAGATAAATCCTAGAGGGAGAGGGACGTGGTAATGAAAGTCCCTGTGCCCATCTCTCCTCTGGATCTTGCATAGAAAATAAGAGAGGAAGATCAAGGATGATACCTCCAACAAGAAGGGCTAGGGGATTACACCAAGATAGTTTCCCTTCCCTGCGGAAAGATTTTGTTCCATAAAAGGAGAACCTCATTCCATGTGAGGAATATATCACTCCTCTGGAGACCAGTGGGCCAGTAAAATTTCTATGACGGCGCACCCAACGTATATTGCATGGGGCAAGGCTATAGTTTTATGTCATGCACTGAGGTTGATGGTGCTTGGCAGTTTAACGTCATACAACTCGGATGATGAGGATGCACTCCTCACCCCTTGGACTTATGTAAATGATACCCACCAACTCTTGGGGAATGGAAAGCATCAACAATGCCATTTGGAGATGGGGTAATAGAGTAATCCATTGAGGGGGTCACATTAGCGTGGCTATGCAAAGAAGCAATAGTCGTTAGCATGCCTATGAAAAGAATAATGAGGATAAGAAATACAATATGAAGCATCTCCCAAGGGACCTTTTAATCACTTCACACGATTTTTGAGGGCTATATGAGAAAGTTTTGTGTAAAGAATGAGATCTTGGAAAATAGGTGCTTCACGAAGATGATGGGTTTCGCGAAGGCCGGATGCTTTGCGAAGCATATGGCCCTCACGAAGGGAAAGAACTTATCGAAGAGGAGGGGATTCGTGAAGGGAAAGGGATTCACAAAGAGGATGGGATTTAAAAAGAGAAATGGATTCGCAATGTGCAAACTTAAATGGAGAAAAGCTTCACCTTAGCAAAGGACTATTTCATTGGATATAGCTTCACGAAGGATCTACGCTTCATGAAACCTTGAGCACCGAAAAGGGGCCCCATCCTCTGCGAAGGTAATATGCCTTCATGAAGGGAATCCCCGCTATAGGAAGAAGATGGAAATATCATAAATAGGTACAACTTGCAGAGGACAATTACCTTTGTCAATCCATCTGAGGGTTTCGAAAAGGACTGTGTGAAATAGGTGCTCAGGAGTTGAAAGGGAAGAGTCACAATGGTTTGAAGGGGGGGGGGGGTGAGCCTTCTATTAAGAAGAAACCAGGTTCGAAGAGGGTTACAAAACCCTCCGGAAATATGGGTAACACCGTGGAGAGGAGCCACTCCATTGGCCAGTGTCGGCCTCGCAGAGGGTGCTTGACGACATGAACAGTTCTATCGACACGACCGCTGCGGAGCGGGCTGTGGAAGCCGATGGCGTCGTAGAGGTGCTATGGTATGGCGTCCTACTCACACAAGTCCATGACATCGCAGAGACCATTGCGGAGGCGGCCTCGTGGAAACGATCCATCCTTGCATAGATCTTCGTAAAGGATCACTTTTGGGATGGTTTGTAGGGGCTTAGGTGCCATTGGAGTGTTGATTCACTCCACCACATACTTGAGTCTGCTCCCTGATCAGGAAAATTATTTTTGTGCCAACAACGTCTTTAACAAATTTTTTCTTATTAAAAACATTAAACAATTGATGATAAATGGATTGTAGTGAGTTATGATATTACAAAAGGATAAATCAGTGGAGAAATGAAAGGTTGAATCAAGAAAATCTACTGAATCGATCAAAAAAACTTCTGAGAGTACATTCTCTCCACCAGTTCCAAGAAAACATTTATTAATATTAAAAAATCATGAAAACCCACATTTAGTGATAAAACTATGCCTTATGTTCACTATGAATAATAATTATTTGGAGTTTTCATTATGGACAAAATCGTTCTCGAGAATCTAAATGAGTTTCTCAAGAATGAATGTTTGGGCATCTCATTTGTGAATACACACATAAGGTACATTTTCATAATACATGACCCAACCGTCATTGAAGCTGGTCAATGTTTTAAATTTATATTCATAATAAATACTGTATATGTGGAAAGAAGGGTCGAACCCACAGGGAAGGTTATTTTGACCAAAAAGTTTCTAAAACATTAAACACTCCACTGTTGTCACCAGTGGAGGATCTATTTTTTTTACATTTTTTTATTTTTTTATTTTGTAATTAAAATACATTAAAGAGTCACCACATTTTATTTATTTTTATCTAAAAAATATTGAAACAATAAAAATATTGAATGCAAAATGTAATAGAGATTAAAATTGCGGATAGATGAACAATCAAAGAGAAATGCCTAGGGAAAATTCTCCATTCTACTGATTTTAAAAGTATTTCTTCTCATGGTGATGATTGAAAATGGTACCACTAAAAGAGATAAACTTATTTTCCTCTCTAGTAGATAATTTTCTCAATCCAGACAACCTTGGAGTTTGCCACTCCAAAATAGATCAACTGTGAAGATTTTGATTTGGAAAAGATGATAGAATGAACATGTCGTAAACTCTGATGTTTTCATTTCAATTTAAATGTTTAAGAAATTTAATCCACAATCAGACTATGAAAATGATTGTGGAGTTCCCAGATTACATTCTAGTGGTATGATGCAATTGAATGTGTCTGTAATTGATCTCTCCTATCAATTCTGATCACATTTAAAATGATTTTTGAGAAGGAAGAAGAAATATTACTAGTAGACTCAATTTTATCCCCAAACTAGAAGATTTGGCCAACAGTCATGTTCATTATCATTACAAAAATTGTAAACATACTAAAACGGAGTAAAAATATTCAAAAACAAGGGAAGAAGAACTCCAAAAATGTTGCTCTGCTCCGAAGCTCCTTCGCCTCCGGGGCTGTCCACCGGATCTCTCTGCTCTGATGAGAGATAATCTGTTGAAAGTCTGATTGTTCTCCCTTCGAATCTAGTCCCCTTGAATGTATATCTCTCCTCTAGGTGCTTCTCTACATTTTTTAAACTTCTTGTAATCTTCTACATGTCACCACAGCCTTCCACGGACTTAGTTGGCTCCTCAAGTTTGCAAGATACACATGGGTTTTTTCAGTCCAACTCATGTTTGCAAGATACACTTGCGTTTATCGAGTTCCTTATTCTGGAAGAAAGCAGGTCTGGTGCTAGGTTTCCACGGCGGAACTAAGGCAAGATTAGCATCTCTTGCAACACCGGTGGTATTACTCCCTTTCTTCACCGCAACGCATCAATGGCGAAAAATAGAGGCTCGGTTCGGCCAGCTCCTAACCCAACGGCGGTGCGAGCATGATTTACGACAGTAGTAGGTTTTCGCAACTCCTTCACCCTGTTGTGCGGTGGTGGCATCGTGATTTCTTCATAGCAGCAGTCTCGGTGTAGAGGCGAGGCATTGTCTCTCTACTAGGTTCATCCCCTCAAGCACCCCTAATCTGGTTCACGAACAGTGGTGGCAAGGTACTTCTCCAATTAGCCTGTTGGGGACCCATGTACGGTGATCTAAAAATCTTTGACCGTTTAAAGCATCAGCAGCAGCATCCCCCTCCAAGATCGGCTCGACGTTCTCAGATCGAAGGTAGGTGAAACCCTCGGTTCTGTTAGCAGTGGCACGATATTCTTAGCAATCCGGTTCCAGCCGCAACTGGTTGAATCAGTGGTCCACAACTTCTGTGGAATCAATCTTCCTTAACAGCGACGGAACAACTCTCCCCAAGATGAATAAAAAAGTTCTCCTCTCTATAGATCTCAATTGTGAAATTTTCTAGGTAATTGGTTCAAACTAAGATCTATGGATCTTTTGATTTGGGGTTTGGTGGAGGGGCGAATTAATGTTAGACTGTGACACACCGGTGGAAGATGGGGCTAGGAACGGTGGGAGTTGTGGCGAAGTGGGAATGCCTGTGGTAGGGGAAAATGGTGGTTGTGGAGCTGTTATGGTAGCACAGTGAGGGATGAAACCGTGAGAGGGGGTTACTGTTCCACCGTGAATTGAGGAGGGGTGAAATAAGGAAACTATGGCACCCTAAGTAGGCACAGCAAAGGAACGGTTCCAAGCAGATGGAGTGCGTGAAGTTGCGGTGCCACAGAGATGTGTGAGACAACAATTTTATGAAAACAGTGTGAGGAAGCAAGGCCGGACCAATGCCTGATTTGTTTTGGAACCATTTAGGTGAAACCGTGTGAGAGGTTTACTGTGGTACCGAAACCTATAAAGGGTTGCACAACGACTTGGGAAAAGTAGTTGTGGCACAGCAAAGGAGAAAAACGGTGTCACCACAACACTGAAAAACCAGCATAAGAGTAAAATAAATTAAAACATAAATAAAATCTAAACAATACAATTAATTAAAACGAAAAATTAATTAAAACAATTGAAAGTTTAGGTACTGATAAACTTTAATAAACTTATAAAAAAATTTAAACTTAAGTTAAATTATTATTAACTTCAATTTATAAAACATAAATTTTTACTAAACTAAAACTAAAATTAATAAGAAACTAACATATTAAAAGTTAATATAAAATTTAAACATTTATTTAAAAAAGTTAATTTACTAAAATTAGTCTACTAAAACAAATTAAATTTATTAAAGTAGAGAGTAAATTATTTCATTATGGAATAATTGAGTTTATTTATGAAATAAAATTAAAGAGTTTTAATAAAAGAATTAAGTTTATAATCTTAAATTTATAACTAATGAATTTTTTAGAAGGAAACTAATAATTAAATTATGTTGTTTTTAATTAATTAAGTTTTATTACATGTAATGTTAAATTAAAAACTACATTACTTAAGTGAAAATAGAAGGATTAATTAATTAATATATGTTAAACTATTAAATTTGAAGGCAAAAAATCTCCGAACTAAATAAAAATTTGTTAGACTAAAATTAAAGTTAGATATATATTAATTATTTAATGTCTAAAAATATAATCTTAATTAAAAATGATTAAATAATATATTTAATTCTAAAAACGAAAATGTGCACTTATTTAGCTAAAAATGTAATAATAATAAAATAAATCATTATAAAATAATTAAAAAGATGTCGCCAAACTATGTAAAATATGGCCACATCAATTCATCTATCCAAATAGTGATCTAAATATGTTTATTAAAGTTAATAACTATTCATATTTTGTAATAGCATTTGTATTACAACTATATAATGGGAATATCGCTCAAAGCCTGATTTTGATTCATTAATCCCAGAATCATTTATATAGCAGAAATTACTTTGGATAAAGAAGAACTAGATAATAAATGAGATGAGTTACTTCATGCTTTTAATAAAAAAGTATCAGATGACATACTATTTTTTATGCTTACAATGAAAGGGTAAAACTCTACAATCAAATCACATCAAATATATTTTAAATTTTTTCATTACATAGTTGTTTTTGTTTTTTTAGGAAGCACTGGATGCTGATAGAAGTCAACATAGACACCGTAACTATTTATTTTTTAGATTCAATGCATGGACTTCAAATCAAATGACCACACATGAAGTGTATTGTGAATATTTAATACAGTACAATAAATATTTTATAAATAAAATTCTAATTATATGTTCATTCTATGTTTTAACAAGGATTTTTTTATGATATGGTGGTCTCTAAATACAGTCTAAATCATTGAATGAGGCCGATGTTTGAAAATATAAAGCATGCAGATAACTACAATTGGAAAACATAAGGTATATATAGAATGATTTAACTTTCAAAGCATTTCAAAATAATTTACTTGTTATGGTCAATATTTTTGCAGTGTTTGAAACAAGATAATAAAATTTATTGTGGATATTATGTTTGCAAATTTAGGAGAGAAATCATACAACATGAAAAAACTAGAACCCACATACAGGTAATTTCTGAAGGTAATTAAAATTTCATTAAATATTTTTCATAATCATTTGTTTGTTCATATTTTCTTAGTATTATCACGATTTCCAAAAAAAAAGAGTTATTAAAAAAAAGAAATCAAATTTTTTAGAGATGAGTGGACATAATAATTTTAATTAGATTGTATGACGAAAAAAATGTAGGGGATTACATGGTGTGTTTGTGATCTAGTGCGAGTTATGACAATAAAAAAATATTTGCGGTGTGAAGCATCAGTGTCAGAATGCTTATATATTATTCTTCATCTCATTCTCATGGAGAAGACTAATGGAGTAAATCATTTTTTTTAGAATTGTCGACCTTCAAAAAATAAAATCTTTGAGAAAATGTGGAGGTAGAGTTGGAGGAAGAGGCAAAGGCATAAGCGAAGGTGGAGGTAAAGGTGAATGGAAAGTTTGAGTCGAAGACCAATGTGGAGGAGGAGGTAGAGGCGAAGACTGAGGCAGAGGAGGATAAGAAGCAATGGCTTGCAAACAATAAATTTGTTGGGAAATGATGTAGAATAAGAATCATACCATGATTTTGTTTATGAACAATTATTTAAAAGTTCACCCTACACTTTTCACTTAAGATAAGAGACATTGTGCGTCTTTCTAGTTTAAAATGGAATTTTAGTAAAAAACACAAGTGACGTACTCAAAATTAAGAAAACACATTCAGATTGTTTTGGTAATTTAGTATAATGATCCATATGTCTTTTTTGATGTGTAGGGATCATCCACACCTCAATTCAAAGCATGGTGTGACCAGTATGACTCCATGTGCATCTTTTTTATTCAAAAGTGACATTCATTTTAATCAAAAAAAGTAACTAACATACTCAAAACTTAGAAAATGAGTTCTGATTGTTTTGACAGTCTAGTAGAATGATGAATTAGGCATTTGGTATGTAAAGAATTCATCCGGACCTCAATTCGATGTACAGTGTGACCAGTATGACTCCAAGTGTGTCATTTTTATTCAAAACTGACACTAATGTTAATAAAAAAACAACTCACATACTCAAAACCAAGGAAATGCATTCAGATTGTTTTGGTACTTTAGTAAAATGATCTATATTTCATTTTGACATGTAGGGATCAACCTCACCTTAATCTGATGTACTGTGTGACCGGTATTTCTCCAAGTGCTCCTTTTTTTTCAAAATTAACATTCATTTTAATCAAAAAAACTGGCATACTCGGAATTGGGAAAACTCATTTTGATTGTTTTGATACTTTAGGAAAATTATCCATGAGTCAATTAGGACTTGTATCATTCATTCTTACCTTAATCCGATGCAAGGTGTGACTGGTATGACACTAAGTGCATCTTTTTTATTCAAACCTAACATTAATGTTAATAAAAAAACAATTGACATACTCAAAACCAATAAAATTCATTCATATTGTTTTGGTACTTTTGTAAAATGATACATACACCATTTGTGATATGTTGGGACCTGCCTCACATCAATATGATGCATGGTGTGACTAGTTTGACTCTATGTGCATATTTTTTATTCATAAGTGACATTTATTTTAATCTAAAAAAACAAATGACATACTCGAAACCAAGAAAATGTATTTTGATTGTTTTCATACTTTAGGAAAATGATCCATGAGTCATTTAGGATGTGTAGAATTTATCCCCACCTCAATCTGATTCATGGTATGATCGATATGACTCCAAGTGTGTCTTTTTTTATTCAAAATTGACATTAATGTTAATAAAAAACATCTAACATACTCAAAAAAGGAAAAATACATTCGTATTTTTTTTGGTAATTATGGAAACAATCCATACATCATTTTTGATGTGTAGGTATCAACATCACCTCAATCTGAAACACGGTGTGACCAGTATGACTCCAAGTGCGTATTTTTACTCAAAAGTTACCTTCATTTTAAGAAAAAAAATGACATACTCAAAACAGAGAAAATGAAATCTAATTGTTTTGATACATTAGTAAAATGATGCATGAGTCATTTGTGATGCATATCATTCAGTAGAACCTCAATTTGATGCCCGGTATGACCGGTATGACTCCAAGGGAATCTTTTTTATTCTAAACAAACATTAAGGTTTGTCAAAAAAAAAATAACTTACATACTCAAAACTAAGAAATAACATTCAGATGTTTTTGGTACTTTAGGAAAAGGATCCCTATGTCATTTTGGACATGTAGGGGTCAACCGCCTCTCAATCTGACGTACGTTGAGATCATTTGACTCCAAGTACCTCTTTTTTATTCAAAAGTGACATTCATTTTAATCAAAAAAACAACTGACATAATCAAATCTGAGAAAACAAATTGTGAATGCTTTGGTACATTAGTACAATGATCTATGAGTCACTTGGGATGTGTATCATTCAGTCATACTCCATTTTGATCCACGATGTGATGGGTATAACTCCAAGTGCTTCTATTTTATTCAAAGAATACATTAATGTTAATAAAAAACAACTAACATACTCAAAACTAAGAAAACACTTTTAGATTGTTTTTTTAATTTAGAAAAATGATCCATATGTCATTTGTGACGTGTAGGGATCATCCGCACCTCAGTTTGATGAATGGTGTGACCGATATGACTCCATGTGCATCTTTTTTATTCAAAAGTGACATTCATTTTAACTAAAAAGATTATTGACATACTCAAAATTGATAAAATGAATTTTGATTGTTTTTATACTTTAGAAAAATTATCCATGATTCATTTAGGATGTGTAGAATTTATAAGAACTTTAATCTGATGCACGGTGTGAACGGTGTGACTCCAAGTGAGTCTTTTTTATTCAAAATTTACATTAATGTTAATATAAAAACAACTAACTTACTGAGAAAATGCTTTCATATTTTTTTGGAACTTTAGGAAAATGATCCATACATCATTTTTGATGTCTAGGGATCAACAACACCTCAATCTGACGCACAATGTGACCAGTATGACTCCAAGTGCATCTTTTTTATTCAAAAGAGACATTCATTTAAATAAACAAAACAACTAACATACTTTATAATAGTGTTTTTTTGTTTCTTGTATTTGTTTTATAAATTTTATTTCATTTAAATTCCTTATTTTTATATTATTTTGGTAATTTTTTTTGATGTTTATGTTGATGCAGTGTGTTGCAGCACATTGTACCTATTTCTGGTGATGCAGTGTGCTGATCCATCACACTACAGTTTTCACCTTTATCTGGGCTATTAATTGTGCTAATAAATCTACCCCTTATCAATACTTTTATAAGTGTTGATAATGGACTCCTTTATCAGCGCTTACAAATATGCTGATTAAGTATATCTTTATCATCATATTAAAAAGTGTCGATAAATCATACTTTTATCAATGGTGAAAAGGTGATGATAAATAGAACTTTACAATCAATTTTTAAAGAACTGATAAACATTCGGTTTCTCAGCACTATATTAAAGTGCTAATAAATATTGGCTTTTATCAGATCTTTGAAAAGCGATTATAAATATTACCTTTATCAGTTCTTTATATGCACTACTATATTTATTTTTATCAATTATTTTTTAGAGCTGATAAAATTCATGGAATTTTAACCGCGCTAAGGTCATCCACACATCTCTAGCACTGATAAAAGACAATTCTAGAACTGTTAAATGTGTGTTTTATTGTAGTGTAATTCCACACGTGAGGCCTCAACTGGAGGGAATCATACTCTATAACCAGATCTCCCAATATCAACCCTACTCCTATATTGATACTAGATGTATCACAATAATCTACGTATCCTCTTCCCTGATTAGGTATAATTAGGATTAGTTATTATGTCAATCTCCCTTTTAACTCTTGAATAGCTTTTTCATGTTCTTCAGACCATGAAATTTTCACACCCTTTTTAGTCAAGCCTGTAAGAGGTACTTCTATGAGTGATACTTCCTGAATAAAATTCCCACAATATCTAGATATCCCTAAAAACATCTTATTCCAATTCATTCTTTGGATTCCCCTATGAAAAGAGATATCTCACCTTCTATGGTTCAAATGGCAACACTTCCTCATAGATGATGTGACCTGCTAAGTGTACCTTCTCTATCCAAAAGTGGTATTTGGTGAGATTATCATACATATTTTTCTCTATCAATTTATTTTTCATGATCTCAAAGTTTTTATCTGGTATTGTTGAGTATAATAATACAATGAGATATTATCCACAAATACTACCACAAATGAATCTAATTATAGGAGGAAACCATGATTCATCAATTCTATAAAGGCATTCAACACATTTGTGAGACTGAGCACCATAACCCAAATCTCATATAAAACATAAAAATTTAAAAAATTTATATATGGTATATATGAATGTCTTACTCATACCTGATGATATCCTGATTTCAAATCAATCATAGAGAAAACTATTGCTCCTCAGATCCTGTTGCAGATGTTGTATATTCGAGGTATGGGATACCGATTCTTCACTGTAAGCTGGTTCAATTTTCGGTAATCCACACATAGACTGAGGGTATCATTCACCATCTTGCTGAAAAGTACTGGTGAACCCCATCACGTGGTTCTAGATCATATAAAACCCTTAGGTTCCAAATCCTTTAGTTTACTATTGATCTCCAACAACTCAGTTTTAGCCATATGATAAGGATGAATGGATACTAGTGATACTCTAGGAATTTTATCAATGGTAGACTCCAGCTATCTCTCAGGAGGTAGTCCAGAAAATTCATTAGGTAAGATATTCTAGAATTGGTACACTATTAGAGGTAAATTGGTCTAAAGTGCTCCCATGTATTGACTTGAATTTTCTCCAGTTTTATTTTATAAAATAATTGGGAAAATTTAGAGACTAAATGATGAGACGATGTATGATTCTGAGGCCTGGTGTGTCTGGGGTGGTTCATTGAAAAAAAATGTTATGTTTTAACATCATGCATGAGAGGGGTTCCTGAAAGAGTGGAATAACTCCTAAATGGGTGACCATATAAAAAATCTAAGGGCATCGTTGCATTGAGAGCATCGAATTTACCTAAGGCAGGGCCTGATATCAATTGGCACGGGTCAACTATAAAAGTTATAATTTGGACATAACTGTTAATAAAATATTTTAATAAAAAAATTATTTGATGCAGTGGAGTTTTTATTTTTAATGAGACCATTTTCATGAATTTAGGGTTTCCACCATAACCCTGGAATTCCTCTGAGTCTTGGAAGGAAACTCTCTCGATGACGAATTTCGGTGGATCGACGATCGACGATGATACGAACCTTCGTTCTTTGTTAATGACTAATCCCGCCATGAGGTAGGGTGTTTGTTCTCTTTGTTATTTCCTTTACATCTTAGATTCAAATGACAAATACGGACCAACCCGCAAACTGGTTGATCTATGAATCGTCCATTATTGTGGGGTGGATAACTGCTTGTGGGATTTTGAAGGGGGATTTAGATCTATGTGTCGATTTTTTCTTCGTTAAACCTTATAAAATGAATGGATCAAGGCTGAAAGGAATAATGTCAAATCCCATTCATTGGGTGTTCCTGTGCTTTATATCTCCCCCCTCAATCTATTGCGTTCTTCGTATGTTATTATCCCTTGAAAACCTTACGCGATTGATCAACCATTGTACCCCCGATCCATAGTGCAAGGGTCAGAGATCAAAGGTTTGACCTCGTGATATCATAGGAGAGGTGCAACATGAGTGTGGCATGGTTTGAGCGAGGAAGCGGTTTACGATGGTGTAAGGCAGATCACTGGTGGGGCGGTCGTCGGTGCGTGTAGGATGTGGCCAGCGGGGGCTGAGTTAGGCGGAGTGTGGTAGGATGGGCCGCCGACCGGGCGACCGCACCTGGACACAGTCTAGGAAGAACCACGTACGAGGGGGCTCACAGCCACAGACGGTAACCAGGGGTCAGGGAAAGAGGTCGCGTCTGCAGTAGCATGATGCGGATCTGAGTTGCATCAGAGGGATATTTTGGATGTTGTGAGGCCACTAGACTAGGTAGAGGTGGAGGGATGGCCGCGTGAACTACAGCATGGCTCCGCATTGACTGGAGGGATGCAGTCAGGGCGGGGCTCGTCCAGTTCACACCGATTGGCCTGCATGTAGTGGGCCAGACCAGATGAGTTGGGTCACTCCAGTGGTCTAGTGGGCTAGACCTAGTAGCCCAACGGGACATGTCCAGCCAGCCCAGTGGGTTGAGCCCAACGGGTCATGCCCATTGGGACGAGCCCAGTAGGCTGATCTAGTTCAGGCTGGGCCGAAATAGATTGGTTCGGGTCGGCCTGACCGATTCATTTTGGGTCCGGTCTGGTTGGGCCGATCGAACATGGGTTGGTCCTTTTCAGAAATACAATAATACCTTTCAAACTATGTGTTGTTTGAAGAGCCTTTTACGGTGTCGGGACCCTTGTGATGAGATGACTCTTTTGCGATACTCTAAGTGAGTATTTCTGAAAGTTGGAATATGGCCTATTAGATTGAGGAGTAGGTTCTCCTAATATATGTGTGCTACGAGCAGAATCCTATGACTGGATGTGACTTCGTGACTGCATGACTTGGTGGATTCATGATCCATCGACACTCCGTGTGGAATTTATACTCTGTGAACCATCGAAACTCCTTGTTCCATTGACTCTCTGTGCACCATCAATGATATATACACCATTGACGTTCCGTGTGCCATCAATGATCCATGCACTATCGACACTTTGAGCACCATCAACGCTCCATTCACGATCGATTCTTTATACACCATCGATGCTCTATGTTCCATCAATGATTCATGTTCCATTAATGCTCCTTACATCATCTATGTTCTGTGTGTCATGAAAAATGGGAGATCTGTGGACTACAAATAAATATCCCTCTCTTCGTGCTTTAAAATTATACATGTGCTGACCATAATGATCATACTTCATGTTTTTCCTTTACAGCATACATAATATATTTATTAGTGGTATTTACTTTGTGGTTTTGAGGTGTCCTGCTGAGTATTGTTTTACTCACCCCGACATGGGTTTTTCCCGCATGTGTCATGTCTTGTGAAAACAATTGATTCTTTGACAGAGTTCTATGTGGACCAGGACTAGGTTGTTCTTAGAGGGATCAAACAGTCATGTGGTGGTCCTACGACTTCAGGTAGATTCCCTACACCTACTCTTTAGGTAGGGTATTCTACGAATGAGTTTCAGTAACTTGTGCATTCGTATGTGAGACTCTTTCTTTTGTTAGGCTTCTATTTTGGCCCTGTTTAAACTCAAGTACTTTTTGGTTGGTATATTACTGTATGCCTGCATTTTTTACTTAGTGCAGTTACATTTCAGCATTTTGGACTTGGAGATGTGTGCATGTGTACAAGTACTTTTGAAAATGCCTCCAACTTATGGTATATTCCTACTCGGTGCAAGACATTATCCCCTGATCTATCAGAGGCAAGATTGGGAGAGCCACAGAATGGACCCCTCTGGGATTTTTTGTGACACCTGAATCATCTATATAAGGATAGAAATTTTTTTTTTGACTCCACTCAGCTTTCAATGCTTAGGTCCATCTTGACCAACTATGACATCCCATTATCACTTATAAATATAACTACAACCCTTTGGTGATGTAAAGAAACCCTTGAGTTGATAGAAATCAATATAGTCATAGTAAGGAAACAATAAATCCATTCCATGTATGAAATCAAAACCCTTTATCATGAGGAAACAATATTCCATAAAAATTGATAGCCACCTATCTCAATGGGAATGTCCTTACATCAGTGTACACTCTATGATCCTATACCCAAATTTGTATTGGGAGTCATTATGCCACTATTATAAAATATATCTAGTACCAAAATATTTATGATTACTATAGATATGAAATAGTGAGAACCCCCTATATTGAACAAGGTAGATACTAAATTGGAGGCTACTAGAATAATACCTCATATATTATAAGCTTCGACACTCTTCACCTTGGGTAACATATGCACTACATTGATATGGCTAGAACCATAGCCCTAAGATACATCCTGACTACTTTGAGTAGGCCCGTACAGTTGGTGTTGTAGATATTAATCCCAACTACCTCATCATCGACCACCACTATGGTCTGATCAACTAGTAATTATCTAGCTACCTTCCTGGTGAGGTTTTGATGATCCTGATCCTAGTTGAAGAACTGATATGGATCATCTCCCACTAAAAACAGATATAAGAGTCCTACATAAGCACTAGAGACTCCTCAAATTATTACAGCATCTAAAATCAACAATATCTCTAGGAAACAATCGACTCTTATTCCCTGTAATTTAGAACTGGTGTAACACTATGTAAATATCTGTAGGTTACACTTGGAAGATGATACTCCCATGAATAAACTGAAAGTGACATATTTTCTACTTGAAGATCCACTTCCCAATCTTGGAACAGAACCTTCATATCCCAAACCATCAACAAAACTTATGTTTCACTCAGTAAGAAGGACCTGATTTACCATATTGGAAATTGTAGTTGGCTAAAAACATTAAATTAATATTGGATGGAATATATGATCCCATCCTAAAACTGTCTAGCTGTCAACAACTCAGCATCACGCCGTGTTGTTAAAAAATGATGAATCTCGGTGAAATGAGATGATAACTCCATCACAAACATAGTAACCTATTAAATATGAAGGAATTTCTTAGTGAGGTTCTCTCTCTACGTCTGAGGGGAAAAAGTAATCATGAAAGAGGAAAAGATGTCATCCCAAATTATACCATGATATAGACCATCCACAGTATTCACATCCCACCAACACTTGGTGGAATCAAGTATCTTGTAGGACATGAGCTTGACCCACTTCTTCAGAGGCAACTTAAGATGCTCAATGATAAATAACATGGAATCTGCCCATGACACAGCTATCTAAGGACCTCATGGCTAAAGGGTGGGACGATTTTTCTATTGGAATTCTCATGCCAACTCTTCCATAGTAGGGACAGATAACAAAGATTCATTCACTGGTTGCATAAAACATATGAATCTTTTTTGAAACAAAGAATCATCACCATGATTAGGAATGTCAAGAGGCACCTCAAGTGGCCTGACATGAGGCAATCTTGGTGGCTCTGATCCCACTACCACCAAAGTGTGATCATCACCACCTTCCCAGCACACTCCTTGAGGATATCATGGAAGAAAAGTTCAAAATTTTATAAACACACTCCACATAATATGATTTAACCATAGATAGACTCAAGAATAATATAAAAGGATAGTCATAACCCTTCATAAAAATGATTTACACCTCCCATACTTTTTATAGTGTCAGATCTAGTAGATAATAGATCATAAGTAAAAAAGGTAGGACACAATGTACTTCCCACTACTATGGTTAGATCAGAGTCAAGGCCTCATACAATATAGAGGAAATAACCATTTTATTTCGTAAATTAAATTCATTTAGGTTTGTACATATTTATGTAGAAAAACTCTGAGAATGGTTCAATTATATGGGTCACCATTCCAAATATAAAATTTCACATACAAACCATAAATTGAAATATGGTATCCATGTAATCACAACCACGATCATATTCCAAGCCATGAGACAAATGGTCCATGAATAAACATTACATAATTGACTACTTATGGTAACCCTATCATGCTAAAAAAGAAAAAAAAGTTAATTTGATTAAGGAACATTAAGTAACCAATTATTTTTCTCATTTAATTCATGAAAAGGTTAGCATAGTCCATTGAAATATCAATAAATGCACCAATATCATGAAATAGTAAATATGTGCCATAATATAAACCTGGAATGCAACATTAATGATATAGTAATCCTCATATGCCTAATATGATGCATGAATCAACAATTCATTACCCTACCATGGAAAGGGTAAAATATATGATAGAATTAATAATGTCATTCCACATTTGTGTCACCCATCATTGAAATCTATAACAACTGTAAGAAGCATATTAAAGAATAACATATCCCATTCTAAGAAATTTTTAATTCCCTTGTACATGGGTTAGTTAATCTTGGGAACATGAATATTACAAAACTCTAATACACTCCTAGTCTCCTATATATTACACAAATAGTAAGAAAAAAATGAAAATGATGATCTGATACCACTTTATAGCCTTTCAACCTGGAAGCTACTAAACTATTCCCTAAGTCAGTTTTACACATGGACTCAAGAATGCCTCCCCATACACTAGGGGATTCTGATTAGGAGTGAGGGATTAGGGTGTATTTGTGGGAGGCTATGACCTTTGGTTGGAGTGAAACAATGTAGTGATAGATAATAAATAAACAGAATATGAAGATTAGTGGAATTAACAAAAGACATACATCTAGGTAAATATTTAGTATACATAAATAATGTAACTAATTTACTAAAGATGATGATCATGTTTTCCAATATGAAAATGGGACAGGGTTATACACATATATATCATTCTATAAAAAATAAAAAAATAATGAAATCTATACCAATAGAATCACAAGACTATTTCTAAGCCTTTAATCCCCTACTCAATCCAAGCACTAGGAATCATATATCGGATGTTGGTGGATTTCCTTGGTCTACACCTATAATAATGAGATTTACTCTTGCAATGAACAACGGCCTAAACAGGGTGTGAGATATATTAAATCAGCCACAAAAATAGTGTCTATCCTAATCCTATCAAGGAATATAAAATGATTAGTGTGCATGCATAATAATAAATATAGAAACATAAACTCTAAACCAGCGAACTCTGGTACCCAAAGGGGTCCAGGATGACCCTTCCTTCTTCAGCCTTTATTGGGTGATCTATGAACAAGTAACCATATGCAAGAACCTATATATTCTATATACATAGTGAAGTCTATATAATTATACATGGAAGCTGCTACTTTCCTTGAACCAAGTCTTAACTCGTGAATCCATAGATAGTAGTATACATCTCGTAAGATATCAAGGGATGCCATGCTGGCAGGTCACATACCACATGGGACTCAATGACCATATATCACAAATCATAGTGTCCCCATGCATGAGTATCACATCTCATAAGGGATTCCATGACCATATATAATATCAAATAAGAGAAGTCATTCCCATGTATAACATCACATAAGGGACATTATGTCCATCGGTCATATCACATAAGTGATGTCATGCCCATGTATTAAATCACAAAATGTACTCCACGCCCTTGTATCACATCACAAAAGGGACGCCATGCACATGTGTTATATAACATAGGTGAATCTGTTACCTGTATCACTTCTCAATAGGGGCTCTATGCTCATATATTAAATTTACATTAGTATTCCATGCAAGTGTATTACATTTATATGTTTCATTTAGTGTAATAAGATCAGTCATGTTCTAACACAAGGAAAAGAATGAAATATAATTTAGTAAATATGCCATTAAACAAAGGGATTAATCTACTAAAATAATGGGAATCACATGACATGGTAATACCAATCACTTCAATTTAGATTAATTTCATCATTTACTATATAATCATAAATAAAAAACACTAGAAATTTGGTTTGGCCACCTACCATTTAATAAGTCATCGGAATAAAAAAAAATCACCCAAAAATAGTGGAACTAGCTAAGAGATTTCCTCTCCCACCAATGGTTTAAGGAATATGGGGAAACATTATCATAGAAAACAATTTAGATTAAGTAAATATATAATTTAAAGTAATTCACATAATTTATGGTGCGTTTCACAACAATTCATAATATAAAATGACTTGGTATTTTGTAAAAAGTGCTAGAACAGCTACCATTGGTCCGTAGTACTCTCATAATATTGTATCATCCCCTACTTCATCCTGGAATGGGATAAAATATAGAAACATTCAAATAATTTGAAAATAAGTAAAATGTTCTCACATTAAAATAATGGTAAATATTATGAGATACATCGAGAAAGAAAGGATAATGATTGAAGATCATACTAAGAGGAAACAAACATGATAAACAGTGGATCGATTGGAGTCTAGATAAGGAAGAATTAATAAATCCTAGGTTTGAAATTGGAGGATCGTAATTTTTTGACCTCTATTAGAGGATGGAGGAAATGAGTTTCTTCCCAAATAAGAGGCCCTTGATCCTTAATAAAATAACCCATGGTAGTTACATATCGTGTAAATATTTACACGCCATTTAATGCTCGAGTATTACCATCCAGGGAATAACCATTAAAGATTGTGAGAAGGGTATTTCAATCAAATAAACTTAATTTATTCAATACATGCAATGTATTTAAATTTTTGGCATTTATTTGGCTATAGCTAGCCTCATTACATCCTACTACTTTCCTTACCAAATAAAACTAATAGAAAAAAATTACAGATCACCAGGGTCTATGACAAAAAAGATACATTGGATATGGGTTCAATATAAATTAAAGTAAAAAATGCCTATATGAAAATATGGGAAAATAAAAAGATTTTGAATAAAAGGGAAAAAATATGATATATGGTGAACAGAATAAACATATATTGATGATTTTACAAAATAATCATTGTATGAATAATAAATATAAATTAATTGTAATAATAATCATGGTAAGTGATGGAATAGAATTCCAAGAAAAAACATTGACACATGGGGAACTAATTTGGAGGAGCTAATGTAGGTCATGTGACTTGGTATATACACCTAACTATACTAATGTATTAAAAAAATCCTTGGTATAACCCATCAGAAACTAGCCTATGCCAATGGATAGTCAAATGCGTTGGTATATCCCATTAAAACATATTATAAGAATAATTAGAATAAACTATTGGTATAAGGGACATATTGCAATGGTTTTTTCAAACCATTGGTATAGGTCTATGAGTATATATTTGAATTACATTATTTTTTTCATCTAAATACATTATCACCCATAGAGGGAAAATAGGGTTGATGATCATCTGATAATGAAAGACTATGCCACCTTATCTCTGATAGGGATAAAAATATATCCAATACGCATTGATTTTATATCAATGTACCAAAGAACCCTAAGGGGAGAGAAAATCTAATATTTATCAAATTAATGATCAGTTATCCATCCATGTGAAGATAAAATTGGTATATAAGGAGGATATAGATCCATATTATAAGGTAATGAATATTTTAGAGTTTAAATATGACATTAATGAAATTATAACATCTGAAAAATGAATATATGTACAATTTATGATAAAATTTACAAGGATCTATAGGATTATTCAGATATCTCATAATTATCAATACATCCTAGAAGGGAAAAGATGTATAAAATATTCAATAAATATTTCTAGAAAGATAACCTGAAGAGGGACTTGTAAGAGTATATATCTTAATTATTAATATGTAAGTAGGTTAAAAATGAATGATATAAGTCTATGGTATTGATAAAAAAAATAATTATAATAATATAAAAATATGAGAACACCACCATGGATTTTATTGAGGTCTTCCTAAGACCTTTGAATGTTGTAATGAAATTTGGGTTTTTATTTATCGCCTTATAAAATCAGTTCATTTCATTGATTTTCATGGACCTTTATCACTCATTCAACATTCAATGATATACATAAATATTTTTTTACAGATGAATGGAGCACCATTTTAAATTGTATGTGATCGAGATCTATGTTTTACATTGATTTTATGGAGAATTATTCTAGAAGCATTAGATCCAACTATGGTATTTAGTATAACTTGTCATCGTATACTCACAATCACTATAAAAGGACCATTAAAACCATGGATGACTTGTTATAATCCATCTTAATGAATTTTAAAATAGTCTTGGATAAATACCTTCACCCAGTATATTTCTCATATAAAAACATTTTCCATTCAAGCAATCAAATGGAACCATATAATGCCTTGTATTGGGAGAGGTGAATAACTCTAGAATATTGGGTTGAAGATGTAGTGTTTAATATGATATGACCATATAATTCTCAAAATATGTCAAAGAAGAATCAAACCATTATGAAACATATTAAAATTTCATAATTTATACATAAGATCTATGATAACAATCATTAGTGAGGGTTGAATTGTGAAGATCAAGATAAGGTATTACTGGGAATATCAGCATGGAAGAGGGTTATGTCATTCAAAAAAAAGGTAATGTTGAGCCATAGATACATCTGTCCTTTTCTAATCCACAATCACACGATGATGGTATCATATTATCTTTCACATCCAGTGAACCTCTAGGATCTAAATGATATTAATGTTGGTGACCTATGACCAACTGACATTGAACATTCAAATAATAGAATATTAATAGATTCAATTACTGATAAATAACATATCACGCCATGAGTGTTTTTGTGTAACACTAATGAGATAATGTATTTTTTTTATTTTTATAATCAAATGGTTATAGTAGTTCTCTTCTATAATGAGAAACTTGAAGTTATTAAAAAATATGCTTATTTATATATTATATGGTCAGATGAAATCTATCAGACATGAAAAAGATTATATTCAACTATCTTCTATTAGAGGATTATAAAGCATTATGGCTTCTTCTCATGAAGTTTTTACATGGTAAGAAGGTCGTGAGAACAAAAATTCTAATTTTAATTCCACATGTTATATGTATCATAAGATATTTCTATCTTTGTATGTATACATTGGTCCTTAGATTTGATATTATTAATTAGTGTATATCATGAATTGTTTACTTTGAGGAATTGACATAAACCATGGTAACATATGATCTTGGAGAGGTGTGAGACATTGGGTATGTGATTAGAGATATGACATCAATGAATAATTTGAGAAAGTATTTCTTTCCTTCTATATTAATGGAAGTAGATATCACATGCACTTTGATTGGAATACAACTATCTTATTAACTCCTTGGCCATTGTGTATCATCAATGAGTTCATTTTACGACTTCAAAGATAGATATATCCTGAATATGAGTTAATGACATAGTTCTTGAACCCTACTTGATGGGATATCAAGATGAATGAATTATATTACATTGTGAGCATTCCTATATGGTTTTTATCATTATTATGTGAACTTCTTTCTTTATAGATGCCTTGATATTTTTATAGATGAAAATATTGGACTTTAGGAAAGAATTCCAAATTCCTTAAAGTATGTGGCCTAGAGTGTCAGATACTAATTTTATCCCAAATATCAAGTAATATTTATTTTAATTTAAAAGATGTATTATATATAATTCTCATGACAAATGAAAAATAACTATTGAGAATATGGTGACATCATAAATTCAATCACTTGTTATATGACTTATAATATATATTAGTTGAATATTGATTAAATAATATTTTCTTGTCAATATGTATACAACATTTATCTACTATTTATTATTCTAAAGGAAATAAATAATTATGTATTTATTAAATAGTATTTATTCTCTAGAAAGTCAATATAAAATTATTTATTTAATGAAATAATAATATAATAATATATATATTTAAATAAATATTTATTTTTTATAGTTTGAAAAATACTTAGGAGTATTGCTATGATGAATTTAAGGGATGATGGGAATGTTATTAATCTCCAGTGAGGGTTTCCATAATTCCCTACAAGGCTACCCAAAATCAAACATTTATAAAACTCATACAATTGTAATTAAATAATTAATAATATAGATAGAAATGACTTGAGGTTGAACCCATGAGACATAATAATTATATTATTATGATTTTATAAGCAAATAATTAAAATTAATTATGGAAAAGGTAGAGAAAATAATTTGTTTTTAGAGTTAGACAAAATTGAAAAAATAAAGAACAATTTTTTGGAAAAATAGTTGGAATTAGGTATTAAGGTTTTATCGATTTTGGGTTTATGTGTAATTGGATTTAGAAATTATATTGATTATTTGGTATTAGTATTAAAGTTGGGATGAGAAGGATCTTGTGGCCTAGGTATCCCCTCCTTAGTAAAAAAATTCCATTTTCCCTTTGTTCTTTCATTTATGCTTTAAATGAACTATGTTTATCCTAATACAATATCTAAACCCAAATTTAATAGATTAACCAATGGTCATATTTTAGTCTAAGGAAACTAGTTTCCTAATTAAAAAACATTTTTTGGATTCATCAATCAATGGTCATGATTTGAGAAAAATAAATAGATTGTAATTCTATAATTGAAATGATGAAAACCCTAATACATGAATGAAATAAATAATAAAACCCTATAAACCCCCCCCCCTATTTTCTAAATTACCCTATCACAAGGGTAGAATTACGCCCTCATTCTAATACTGAGGCGTTTTGGGGGAATATGTAATGAATAATAAAGAATAATAAAATATTATAATATGTTTGGTGGAGGACTCAAGAGTATCACATCAACTCACCCCCAACATTGGTATTTGAATCGATCCTTAGTTGTAGTAGATTGGGCCTCAATTTAATGTTCTTTAGGGTGATCAGTTTGTATTTAATTATTCCATAAATACTATCATAAGGGAATGTTGATTCAATCCGGGTATTGAGACATGGTTCCATGTCATAATTTTTGGTATATCATTAGAAATCTCATCGAATCTAGTCGTTACTAGTTCTATCGGGTTATATTTATGGCATAAGTCATATTTTTTACACCCTAAAATTGATGGGTGTAAAAACATGATATGTCACCAAATTTATTATGTAATTTTATGTATTATATTGTAAATCCATTTTTCAACCTTCTTTGTAGATTTGAAACATGCCCCAAATGAATTTTTATGGAGAGATTATCTCCATTTCTAGATTCTATATTTCCATCCACCATTATTCAAAATTCATTTTTTCAGTGTCATCCAGCATCATGTTAAATTGTGGCACATTGTTCCCCATAGTTCTCCTATATCATATAATGTCCTCTTTTGGTGGAAATCATTGTTGTTTTGGAACCTTTTTCATTATTTCAATGCATTTTTGTATCCTACAGAATATTTATAGATCCATTAAATATATAAGGAATAATTAATCATTTTAATACAAATAGTAAATTATTTCAATGCTAAAAATAATGCATGAACTATAAAAATCAAATCCCCTACATATGAATTCATTCTTGTCGTCAGGGGTGGAATCTCAACATAATACAAAGTATTATCACCCCAACCTAATTTAAATTCAAATTCAATAAATAAAATTGATTAAATTTGGAATAAAATTTTCAATAATAACACCTGAAATTTCACAAATTCCACATTTTTAGTGAAATAAACAAACAAATTATTTTACATTTTCACTTATAAAATAATCATGCCTCTTCATTCATAATTTTTCATTTTTTATTTTATTATCAATTTGATATATATTTCCAATTTACCTCATTTGAATTTTGTCACTCATCAACATGGTATATAGGTGAATAGAGTTTAAAATATACCTAAAGATCATGTTACTTACCATAGCCTTGAAAGGCATCAAGCATGTCCACCTTGTATAGAAAAAATAACAAATAATTATGAGGGGTTCAACGTTTAGGAATTTATCACTATGAGGATTAGGGATGGAGTGAAATTGATGTAAAATAGGTAAATCTCAAAATGGAGTCCTATATCTCAATTATATTTCATGATAATCAAAATAATCTCAATAAAAATATCATCTCTCCCCAATATCTCAATAGAGTCACATAATGTAATGAAGTATAATGACTAAAACCCCCTCATAATTTATTATATTTTTATTTTCTTTCTTGTATTTAGTATGTTGTTCTTATGAAAAATCTCACAGCTACCCCCAACCCTAAAATATATCCTCATGAAACTATTTGTAACAGTTATAAAAATATTCTAGTCAAACTATGTTGATTTTTTAATTTCTAAGAAATGATTTTTTTTCATTTTTTTTATATTTTTTAACAGGATGTAAAATAAATAAATTGAATGTGATGTTGGCATAAAAATTTCCCACCACACTTATCTATAAAAGAATGTGTATCCTTTCCACCAGTCTTTGTTACCACCACACTCAAATGAGATAATCATGCAAAACACCAGAGCAAGGTAGGAAAGGATAAAGTCATCTTTTAATAGGGTTGTCCCCTAACAATGTTCTTCATGGATTATATTTTCTTAAAAAGGAGTAATTTAAGTGGGACTAAGGATACTGGGTGAAAATAAAAAATTATCACCAATGACATAAATTGTCACATTATAAAATCATATATTTGTTGAGTTGAAATCAAAGACCTAGAAGTAATCACACCTGAGATTCTCAAGGAATATGCTCAATGAATGAATTGGAAAAATTATACTCTTACGATATCTGAGGAATGAGAATGATTGTTTGGTCTAATAATTCATGGAATTGAATATAATTAATTATATCAGTGAACACAAATATCAAATATTAAAGGTTATACAAATCATAGAAAAATTTTATTTTATAAAAATTAACATTCTCCCATAAATCAAGATTTTTCAAATACTAAAGCACTTGTTTATCTCTAGTAATTTGTTCACCCATTTTAATCATTCAGATTTAATGAAAAATAAATTTAAAAAACATGGAAGTGAATTATTATTTGATGTTTATGTCTCCTAGTATAGTTTATTTTTTAAATAATAAAGGTAGGACAAGAAATTAGAAGTTCAAACTGTAAAGAAATTATAGTTGGGGAATAAAATTTTTAGAATAAAAAACTGAATCTCTTACTCTACTTTCAAGGAATTAATTCGGTTGGACCATCTATATTATCCATTTATTTCATATAACATACTTAATAGTTTTCTAATAGTCCTAAAAAATGAAATAAAGTTAGTGTAAAAGACGTTATCAGTGAATTTTGAATGATTTGGGAGAGAGTTCATGAGAAAAAAATCCCAAAAACTCGGGATTCCACCCTGAAAGTTTTTTTTAATATAAATGTATGTAACCTACCTATTTCAGATTAATCTTATGTGATGGATGGTTCAAAATATTTTACATAGTTGGATTATATAAATGGTATAATTTTTGGTGTGTCCATGAAGTTTTTTCTCTATCCTTCCAATTAATGTAGTTCAACTATTTTTTATGGGATAACATGCATAATATCCATCAGGATAATCCACTATTTCTTCAGTAATTATGTAGAACTAAATAGAAGGTCATGCATCATCCATACATGTTGTCCATTTTCCAATTTGGTGAAATAATTTTCACTTTTTGTGTATTTTCAATTGATCATAATATTCTATTACTAATTTTTAGTAATTTTTTGTTAAATATCCTCCTGTGTGACAACAACTACCTTATTAACTTATTTAACATCAACTATATCTTCAAATCAGAGAATTTTTTCTTATATTATCTCATCATCTTATCCCGGATCATAATCCCTTATTTCATAATAGATATTGAAACATACTTTCACACTACCAACACTTAGACTGAGTTTTCTGCTTTATAATTCAATCAGTGATCACCCCGTATTCAAGAATGGTCTTCCCAAAATGAGTGAATTCTACTTATATTCTATATCCCATTGTTAGGAATCCATGAGAATGTATAATGTTTCTACATTGACCAGGATGTGTTCGATTAGTCCACATGAAATTTTTACTGTTGAATGTTCTAATTGAAGTAAACTCACATGGGTTTCATTCCTTCTAATCTCTGAATTTTCAAGGTGGGGTATGGCATGAAATAAAAAATTTCACCTAAATCATATATAATTTTTAGAATTTTTTTTATCTATAATAAATATAGAAAAAGTGAAACTACCTGAGACTTTTTACTTCTTTGGTAGGTCCTTTAAAACAAATGATGAGAAGTCTTGTGTGTATTGTATGGTTCTAATATCATTTCAAACTCTATTTTTAATCACCCGTTATTTCATAAATATGTTTTAAGTCTATATGTTGTAGAGAGAATCTAAAAAAGGAATAGTAACTTTCAGTTTTTAAAGTGTTCAAGGAATTTAACTTTATATGGGTCAATCTTCTATGGTTCTAGTAACTATGGAAAAGGTAACCTAGTCATGTATGGTAGTGGTTCTTATTCATCACTGGTCTCTTCAGCTATTGGTTCTTCACTAGTATCCATATATTCATCTTCCTTTTCATATTTGTATTGATTTCTTTTATGTTTCATGATTTAGTATGGGTCCTTGATAACTTTTACACTTCCTGGGGAAATAAAATCTAACATTTCATGTCAGTGTAATTCTAGGAATACAAGTAATACTATTCTTGGACTCTCTCTTAACTAAATAATGAATTCTCATACTTCTAATTTTAGGTTTTAGTGTGACACCTTATGATACCTGAAGTCATCCTTCAAATCCTCTATTGATGCACATTATTCTTTTGAGTATGTAGTCAGTTCATTAATGGCTGTTCTGATTGAAGTCATAAAGGTAGCCGAACTCTCTTATTCAATACTGACATGGTTTTATAGTGATAGTCCATGATATAATAGAAAACCCAATTCTCTCTATTTATATCCTTGACCCTTTTTTCAATGTGTCCTCCAACCAAAAAATTAATTTTTTACTGTGGTATTACTTATAATAAAAATCTGCAAAACATATACATGGGTTTTTTTGGGGGGGCCCATCATTGTGTCCATATTTTTTTCAATGACTCAATTTATACCATTATTAAGCTATTACTATCAATAATTTTCAAACCTTTTTATTTTGTAACCTAATTTTACCATTGTATGTTTATTTGTTCCATATCATCCAATAGATAATATATTTATCTGAATATTACTTCATTAATTACCCCCATCGTCCATGTAAACAATTATCAGTTTACTTATTAAAAAACCATATAAAATGTTCGTATTAATATCAAAATTTATATCCCAATATGTGGGTTTTTCTATTTCATGTCATTGTAAAATTTCCACGATAAATATAGATTCATCTTCAAACTCAATAAAATTTAAAATACATACCTAAATATTAATTGACTTAGAATGTGGGAAGAATCGGGTTATGATATTAGTTTACAACGCCTCCCATGTAGTGTTTCCCTGACCATTAAAACATGTATCCCACTCATGAGATCATTCTCCCAATGAAAATATAAACAGGTGAATATTTACTGTGTTACTTGAGAATTTGGAAAACATAAAGGTGTTACAGATCTTGAGAAAACTCCCTAAGTGCATGTTCAGATCATTATAGGGTAATCGAGAAAAGCATACCATATTGAAGATCATATGGAAAATCAATGGATTGATCTCAATATGTGTAGTTTCTACTGGTGGAAAGAGTATACTTGGTTTCATTCTAATGTTTGATGATCTTCCATAGACTGCTAGTGTTCACATTCTAGAATCCATTTACTGTGAACATCAAATGATTTTATTTATCACTATGTTAACCCTAGTCATTGATTTCTTCCATCTCAATCTCTATTCCATTTTAGGACCAGACTCATGAATTTCATTTCCTTTTTCTTGAGTGTAGTGGGTGCTCATAATAATTAAAAAAACTAATGATAATATAATTAAATCACCCAATGTAAAAAAAATAAAATAATGTAATAATATAAAATTAATTATAACATTAACACTAAATTAAAACTATCACAACCAATGGAGTTAGTTTTTGATAACCCTTGAGGGAATTATTAATTCTCTATGGATCAATCCAAAATCAATCATTTATAAAACTCAGAAAATAAAAATTAATTAATTAAAAATATAGATTATAGCACATTGAGGTCATACCCACGAGATTTATAAATTTTTTTATTAGGCCTTTAAATGAAAAAAATAAATTTATTTTAAGAAAAGAGAGAGAATTTTTTTTTGTTTTCAATGAAGGTTTTATAATGTGAAAGTAATTGGTAGCGCAGATTTGGGTTTTGGAAAATCATATGGAAGAACGTGCCATGAAATTATATATTTATGGTTTATGTACAATTAGATTTAGAAATTATATTTATTATTCAATGTTGGTGTTTGGGTCATGAGAAGAACAATCAGGTCATCTGAGTATCCCCTCCTTATAAAAGAATACACTATTTAATATGTTCTAGTAATTTCGGGTTCTAATTTAGAATTTTTATCTTAATACCATATTTACACCATGTTTCTTTAGATTACCCAATGGTCTTAGTGTAGTCTAAGGCATCTAGTTTCCCATTAAAATAACTTTCTAGATTCATCGATGAATATTCATGTTTTAATAATAAGAAACAGAATGGTATTTATTAATAAAAACTACAGAAACCTTTATACATGAACAAAAAAAATAATAAAATCTAATGAAAATTTCCCTATATTCTTTTTCGGCCTAATATATAGAAGAAATAATCCCTCATTCTAATAATTAGGCAGTATGGGGGAATGAATAATGAAAAAAATGCATAATATAAGCAATGAGGAAGGTTGCTGGAGGACTCTAGTAGCGCATCACCTCATCCCATACATTTTTCTCTGGATCGATCCTTAGAATCCAAAACCTGGAAATATATTTCTATATATTTTGGTATATATATATAATTATCCCATAAATTCTGTCATAAACTTATATTAATTTAATCCTTGTCTTGAGAGGTGGCATTAAGAAATAATTTTCTATATCTCATTGAAAATTTTGTCAAATCTAGTCATTACTAGGTCTGTTAGCCCATATTTGTGGTGTAAAACATATATTTGTGTTGATAAATTGAAAATCATGAAAACATCTTACCAAAAAACATTTATTATGTACATTTATGATTTACATTATAAATCCATTTTTTGGCCTTCTGTGTAGCTTTGAAACATGCTGTAAATGAATTTTTATGACCTGAATATATATTTTCCTAGATTTTAAATTTCTATCCAAATTCATTCCATCTTCAATTTTCAGATGTTTCCCCATGACATTTCATAGTTATCCTACATCATTGAATGTATTATTTTGATATAAATCATTACTATTTTTATCCCTTTACTCACATTCTATAATTTTTTTATCATGTCAAATATGAAAACATCAATTATATATCTAACAATGAATTAATACCTTAAATTTTTTAATGTATTTCAATACCAAAAACCAATCATGAAATGTATTTATTATTTTTGTTTTAATTAATATCAATTAAATAATTATTGATAGTTTTATTTAATTACATATAATAAAATTTCCATGAGAAAGCACACTTAATTAGAATATAATAATATTATTATTATTATTATTTTAATGTGGTCGTTACATAGGTTAGGAAATTAAGAAAAGGGCATATGTGAAATTAAATATTTTCTAACCCTATTTAAATAACCTAACTTATATCATTTCTAGGAAAAGTAAATTTTTGTGCACAAATAACACTATTAAGATAATTATGTTTAGATCAAGAATAAATCTCTCAAGAACATTATCAATATTTAGTGAAAATCAGACTCTTTATACCTCTTAATACCTATAGAAAAAATGAAAAAATAATTAATACCAAAGGAATTTTTATTTTGATAAATAAAACAAATGTAGTATGCTTTTTACCTTTATGCTAGCATACAGAGATCTATCCGTGATGCTTTTAGATTCATGGAGCATTTGTGGATATAGATAGAGGAATTATAATAGGATTAATTTCCACAATAATGATACTATGATAGTGGCCCGAGAATTCATTAAAAAAGAAATAATTCTCAAGTTGAGGTACTTATAATATAAAAATAATTAAAAATTATATGTGAAATATATTCTTCATGATTATTCATGGGATCACTTTATCTATTTTTGAGTAATTAATCGAATGAAACTAATTTTTTTAGCATAGGCCCAGCCACATTTTCTGATCTCCCGAACCATCATTTGGTATCGAAGCAGTCACATATTAATAATTTATATATGAAAATAAAATCATAGTATAATGTAAAAAATTATCATTTATATGAAACCATTATAGACATATCCTATGTAATACTAATCTTTGTAACCTTGGTAAATTGAAACATAAGAGGGATGAGCTCAAACAATCAATAATTTTAAACATAAGCATTAACAATTGAAGATCATAGGAGGGAGTAGAGTTTGGAAAAGGGAATTAAAACATAATCAAGGTTCATAGGAAAATATATTCATACAAATAAAAATACATTCCCATATTGACACTACACATCACATGACTTCACTCGTCACTCGGAAAAAAGGGATTTCTTGATCCCCATGTGCTAGAAACTAGTGAATGTGTTTTAGAAATTCACATATGGTAATTATTTCAACCTATTTTAATAATAATATTCAACATAAGAAAAAAAATAATTAATCCAACCCTACATATAATTACAATAAACAACCATAAAAATAAATGGAATAAGAATAAATAAAATAGAATTTTATTTGAATAAATATCCCTGACTAAATGGATAATACAACAACCCAAAAGAAAATAGACAAAACTTGAATGAATCCAAGAACACTCTGACCCACACATCCATCCATGAAACAACACAAAATGAAATTAATTGAACCAGGATATGGAAAGATAAAGGGAATAAAGGTAACTATATACACACTTGAACATCAATGGTTATGTAGGGTGTGAGATGATAATTCCTATTGGGATCTTACTTTAGAGTCCATGAAAATCCTATCATAATATAGTCTATAAAATGACAGATCGAACAAAATATAGAATATAGGTTTTTCATAGGTTGTTATAAAATAAAACAAATAGTAATACATAATCAAAATTTTAATATAGTCACCTCTTCCACATTAAACATGGGTGGCTAGATACTTTAATTAAATCATTTTAAATCATTAAAAATAAGATCTATAAAACTATTAAAAATATGACAGTTTCAACATTAACCCCCTTTCCAACACATTTCTTGAAAATATTTGTATCATTAATAAACTTATTTAAAACAGTTTTAAAAAAATTTGTGGAACATCCAGATCATTCATTTTAAAACTACACATTCAAAAATATTATAGAAACTAATTTAAATGTAAAAAAACACAAAAAAAATGAAAAATAAAATCATAAAAATATTGAATGGTATTAAGGATAGGTAATGAAGTAACTCAGTTTCGGAATAGTTCTATGTGATAGAGAAAAATAGGGTAACACAAGTGATCCAAGATATGAAATCCCCTAAAGCATCTTGAGACCTAAGAATCATGAAAAAATTCCTAGGACTCACGTAAACTGATCCAAACTATTGAAATGAATCTTAGGCTATCCTATAAGAACACGTCCATCCCAATGGCCCCATCAAACTAGCTGGGTCTTGTAACCATCCTAGGAGTACAAGGATAGAATGGGGAATGGAATACTCACCAAACATGGTTCCTACCTCAATATAGACACAATTTATACTATAGTTTCACATATCAAGGTCATTTATGAACTCTTAGGTTTCATATAACATCAACCAAGAGTGATGATAAAGCAAACAAAGCAACAAAAAAATTATAATTCATTTGAAATAAACCTCATCTCACATCCTATACCCTCAAATTAAATAGTCCCTTTCACATCCATGTATAATCATCAATAATAAACATCTCACATGGAGTAATAATCCAAAATGAACATAATGTTGATAAAGGAACTCAATAAAAATTAGGGTAATCACAATTTGTATCCACTCTTTTAATAATGTTCCAAAATGTCCTTTAAAAATAAAATCAAATACATATACATTTTATTACTTTGGAAATTCCATCTCAAACATAAACTAAAATAATATTTTCTAAACAAAAATTTAAATTTATTTGAACACTAAAAAAAATAAACAATTCACTTTTTAAAAATTTTCATAGACCACTAAGACCCAACTATCTCAAAAAAATAAAAAATGAGGGCCACCAACTTTTTTCTACAAAAAAACTTTATAAAATCATAATTTTTTAATATATAAATTGGTGTTAAATGAAATTTCAAAACATTTAAACACCTTTTGAATAATACACTAGGGAATTTTCATAAGAACATGGCATGCAATAAGACTATTTCAAGTTACAAATTTATTTGAAAAACCTTTGAAACCTACCACGGTTATATAATATGGTAATAATTTCATAATAAATCTTTTCAAAACATATATGTAATTTATAATATTCATTTTAATGTAATTAAAATGAATAAACTACCTTTTTAACTATAAATTATAGTAAAACATGTATCCATTGGTGGAGAACATGTAACTAAGAAATAATCTTCCCTTCTCTACCCTAAAAAAGGCAATGCTACAACATTAATGCTGTCCTAAATACTAATAAAAACATACGTAGTGGTTAGGTTTTGGGTAAGTGAGAAAAAATAATGTAAAGGGTGGGAATGATAAAAATATTAAAGCATGATAAATAACATGAGGATCTACTATAAAACAACATTGTAGGTATTAAATTCCATGTAGGTGGAATGGAGGAAGCTCCCATGCACACCTTCTAGTTTGGACAGTAAAAAATATAGAATTAGGAATAAAAAAAAATGAAAACCCAAAGGGGGTGTAATTGTAAATTCATTTTAAGTAAAATATATGTTGGATTCACGGTTTGGACACATAATGTTCCCAGCAATGCACCAATTATGAGGATGAAACTGCCTAAGAAGCAAAATCGATTCATTATTTGGCCACATGATTTAACAAACTATTCATAATCCAGGAAAAAATACACTGATAATTTCAGACCCATATCATAGGCATTTCAGAAAGTTTGACTAACTTTTCACAAGTGGAGTTTCATAACTCAATCACACTGAATGACTAACATGGTTGATCACCAAAAATGTGTTTTCAATTCCCTTGGTAAATAAAATTACATTTTAATAAACTCCAACTAAAAATAAATAAGTTTAAAATGTAGTATTGTGGATGTTGAGGTCGATCCTATAGAGAAAAATATAGGGACCGCCTTGAAAATTTAGGAAATAATTAAATAAAAAAATGAGGTTTTAAAATAGTTTTTAATTCAAGATTAAATGAGGTTATCATAACATGCTTTTATAAATATGGGTTTATGAAATTATTTATGGAAGTGTGATTTTAATTTAGTAGCTATTGTAATAAAACCTTAGTGAGCATCATATGAAATTAATCACCCACTATTTTATAAATTTCCTTTTCCCCTCTCAGATACTCTGTTATGTTTATATATTGGTATTTAAAAACATCTTCAAATAAATATACCTCAACCTCACTAATATTTTTCCATGAGAATGGGGTATCATGTTAATTCATTTTAAAATAAATCCCTCCTATCACAGAAATGGTCTTGTTTCAAAGAATGTAACATTAAAAAGAAATTAGAGAAAACACACAAAATAACAAATTTTAATCACAAAAAATTAAATAAAATAATAAAATTATTCCTTAATTAGATTCCTTACTGCAGTATAATTACTCTCTCATGTTATTCGTGAGGGAATAATAATGTGTAATAACAACTAAAGAAGTAAAACCCCATGAAATCATAAACAGTACAGGCTCCGTGATACTTGTCTATTTTATCCGATAGAAAGTCTCTATCCACGTCTATGATTGGTTCTCTCTCATAATCGCTGTCACATTCTATTTATAGGTATATCCTTTCAGTCCCTTTCATATCTTATGATACATGCACCCCCGAGTCTTAATGATCCATAATATAAAATATCATTGTAAACTAGTCATTAAATTGGTTGATTGATTAGGAATAAACAAATTTTAATAATTATATGTAAATAATTTAGATATAGATTTTTTTTAACATTCTTTCCTTACATCCATTGAAAAATGAAAATAGCATTCATGCGTACATATAACCTATTGTCTCAATGAATGGTGTAATTAATTTTTCGATATATAACATATATAGATAATTTTAAATATGTATATAATGAATATATATGATATTTATATCATTATTAACAATTTTTAAATTATTTATCTATAATTAATGTACCAAGACCAGATCTACCTAACCAAAATACTAATAAAAAATGAAAATGTCAAATCTCAAAAATAATAATTTTAATATGGAATTAATAATAAAGTGGTGATAAAATGTTATTAGTTATTCATATATGATACTATAAGTATGTATATTACTCTGTTATATTATTATAATAAATTTAATTTTTTATGCATGAGAATAATTTGATTTGGAACAAAGTGAAACTGAGGTACGATATTTTTATATCAATCTCATTTTAATCAGGATTGTTAAGGCTTAGAATTCTATTGAATGGAATTATAAGATACTTTTATTATTAAAAAATTTTATTTTCTTCTCATAGGGATATTTAGGGAGAATAAAATTTTTCCTTTCGTTCCATTCACTTTATGTAGTCAACAGACTGATAGAATTTTTTATATAAAATCAACTTTATTTCTATGTTTGGTGAAAAATCATTTTTCTTCCATATAGATGCATTATAAAAATGGTGTCATGAATGTGTTTAATATAATAACATTATTGTTTGAATACAATTTTACCCATGTTTTATTTTTTTAAAAATGGTTTAAAATAAATCATCTTGTCTTTTTTTGAAAGATGTAATTTTGAATTTTTGACAAAAATGTAAAATGAATCGATGTTTTAACATACATGGAATGAAAAGAATTTCACACCATCATGAACCCTAAATTATTTGAATATTCCATTATAATAATCCGAGGTTCTTTTCAATGATATTTTTTTTCATTATTTTTTAGTAATTTAATTTTATTAAATAAGTAATTTCAATACGAAAAGTGTTATTTCTCAAGAAATGTTGTAGTGATATTTTAATGAAGTTTTTAAATCATGATAATATAATTTGATTTTATTTATGATTTACTATGGATATAATCAAATTATACCACCCAAATTTATTATTTGGGATGGATTATTATGATGATGATTTAAGGATCATTTTATGTAACTCGTTTCTTTCCCATGGGTTATTAAAGTTGTTGAACCCTCTATGAAACCTATGTGGTTTACATGGGATTTTCTATGTGTATGTGATGAAATATTAATGAAAAAAATTTATTTTCTTTGGTTGTGCTCTGATTAATGATTTATATTCCTATGGAACACATATGAACGATTTTCATTATGTGATGAGTGGTCCTGGAAATATATATCCCTCCAATGAATTGAGTAACGATTGATATATAATGAGATAACATCATCAAGAATGGGGAGAAAACCTAGTTTAGTAACGGACTATATCCACTATGATATTATTGGGATTGAACATTGACTATTTATAAGATGGAATGGGGAGTGAACCCAATCCACTATGATTGTCTTGGAAGTTATCCTTGACAATATAAATAATTTTATATGCTTGTGTATATTCTATAAAATTGTGTTTTATTACAATTTTATGTTGAATTTAGCATTGATATGTCCCTTTTATACCCTTACATTTCATCTCACCTCACCCTTTTATTGTTTCATTTCCCTAGCTTATGAATATAATATCTAAATATGTTATTTCTAATAAGGGTGCTAGTTATAAAGAACGTAGTTGGAGATGATGTAGATCTCTTTTGTTCAAGCATTTTATATATAAATAATTCAAAAGGCATTAAACATATATGGTTCTTGCATGGATCATAATGTTGTGTAATTAATATTCATCTAATAAAAATTAATATCTATGTATAAAAATTATGGGTCATTATATTTAGTACTAGAGTAAGGTTTAGTTATCATTTGAAACGTGGATGAGAAAATATTAGTGAGAACCCTTAGGATAATCTGAGGTTTAGGAGAACATCCTATGTTATGGTAAATAATTGATTGTGGTTGTTCAAGAAAAAAACTCAATGTAAGGATACTTCAAGGGGGTTTGGTTTTGTAATAGATTCATCTATGTATAATAACCCCAAAAATAGTTGGTAGAATATATATTAGCAATCATTTTGGTTCATGGTGAGTGTTCCCATAATTCTAGACCAGTTTTACACTCCTTGGTGATATGCTTGAGTAAATTCATATATTTTTATGAAACATTTGGAAATATTTCTATATATAATGATCACAAAAGACTAATTTTATACCTTAGGTGACCAATATTTAAAATAATGTGTAAAATATTTGAGATTCCATAAATGAATTTTCATGATTATTCAATTTCCCACTTTGTTTCTTATTGCTCGCACTATTATTTTTGGTTTTAGTCAATGGATGGAACTCAAATGAAGTGTGTTAATACTTATTGTGATAGAAAATGAAATTATAATCATCTATAAAAACCAAATATTATGGGTGGTAAAATGAAAAATATCATTTTTATTCTTACACAAATTTCTGAATCCATGAATCTTGCTAAGATTCCAAATGAGAAAAGCAGGGAACAACATTTTGTGGAGTCCTTTATAAGACAACATTTAACTTATTTCAGTGGGTATGATGATGAAATAGCTATTAAGAAATGAATATGTACCACTAAAATGACATTTTCTATTATCTAGTGTTTAAAACATAAATATTTTATTTTATTTTTTTATCAGATGGAAGAAGAAGCAGATCAATGATGGAATCTTATCAAGAATACAAGGAAATGAGAAGAAATTGACTCCATATAGCGGGATGCGTTTATGAAATTATTTAAAAAAAATGTATGTTCCTAATATTCTTTATATTAATATGGATATATAATTCCATGAGATAAATAAAAAGTATGATGATTTCATTAGTACTTGTGAGGCATATTTGACAAGAATTATGAGTAATATTTCTTGTATTATCATTTAACATGAATGTAAGGTTGGTAAATTCTTCAGTGTCACAAAATCAAGTAACTAAAGGGTGTTATTCATAAGATAATTCAATTTTAAGGACTAAATTGTTTTATGGGAAATAATGGTGGAAATTTATATTTGAGTTACCCATCATTCTGATAATTTTGATAATAAAAGAAAGATGAAATTAGATTTAATTTATAAAAACCATGTAGGGAAGGAGAAAAACATTCTTTTATGCTGGAAGTGTGGAAGGAGACATGTAGGGAATTTTCTTAAGGGGAATGAAAAATTTATGAATTTTGGACATGAAGTTCCTTGTTAAATCAAATGGATAAGTGATATAAAGAAGAAGTTATCTAATGATAGAGAAAAAGAATAATAGAATACACTACTCACACACCTCTATTTAAAATGAATGAATTATGAGAATTATGTTAACCAATTATCAAATAAAATGGTTAATGATGATGATCGATGTTAGAAAAATATTAATCCTATAAGTAAAGGAAAATATCACATGATCATCATTGCTGTTGTGGGGTATGATAATGAAGTGGTGAGAGGTAAATGTATCATTAAATATAGAACTGTTAGTGTCTATTTTGATTTATGATCTACCCACTATTTTATATCTGAAGAATTTACTATTTGTATTATAATTCCACCTTAATGATTAAATATTTAATTAGCTATAAAAACCCATAATGTTATAATGATGACATCATATATCTGTGATACTTATCCAATTTAAGTTTATATGAATTTTATTTATGTTAAACTTATTATTATCCCTCTAGTTGAATTTAATTTTATCTTACACTTGGACTGTATTTATTTACATAAATCCCACATCAATTTTAGGGAATATGAATTCATGTTTTATATTAAAAACCAACCTATGATTGTATATCAGTGTGATGATAAATATGAATGTTCAATGGAAATTAAATCCATTATAAAGGTCCAAATTTATATTTATATGTGGTGATTATCTCATATGTTTGAGAAAAAACTCAACATCGAAGCTATACCTATTATAGGAGAGTCTGTTACTATTTTTTTTAGAAGGGTTTGATAGTCTTCCTCAATATAGAGAAGTTTTATTTTTAATATAAATCATACCATATGCTACACCTATTTCAAATATTCCATGCAGAGTGACCCGTATTGAGTTTGAAGAATTAAATAAGTAACTCAAATAAAATATTTATAAAGGATTCATTTAGAAATTTTTATCAATATAGGTTACACATGTTTTTTTATAAGAATAATTATGGATAAATTTGACATGGAATTTATTATTGGGAACTGAATATGATCACAAGTAATAATAAGTGTCACATATCCCCTATTGAGGACTAATTCAATCAATTATGGAAAGCTCAATATTTTTCGAAGATTGATATTCAATCTGGATACTGTCAGTTGATTTTTAAAAGTGAAGATACACCTGAGATAGCCGTCCATATGAGGTGTTTCCACTATGAATTTATAGTATTTGTTTTGGTGTTACTAATGACCTCTCTATCTTCTTAGAAACAATAAATAGTTTCTTTAGATATTACACTGATAAGTATTTGGTAGTATTTATAGATGATATTATTAAATATTAAAATATTATGGAATAGCGTGAAGATAATTGGAGGGATTTAAAAAAGAACATAATAATGTAAATTTTGTATGAAAATTTTACCAAGTGTTTATTTTCACTACAAAAAATTACATTATTGGGTCATATAATCTCATGTGAGGTTATATCACTGGATCTATCAGGGATTGTAGTTATTGAACATTATCCCATATAATAACTGTGTCTTAGATCTATATTTTTCTTAGTTTAGAGGGATAATATCGATGATTTATGTATAAATTCTCTTGGATATCAAGTCCACTCATTGGGTTAACTTGGAATGCTTCCTTTATCATTTGAATAGAATAATGTGATAAAATCATAAGGATCCTAGGAGAAGGTTAGTCTGCCCAACTACACATAATGTACCCTATAATGGATAGGGGTTGTTGATCTATATTTATGCATCAAATATAGACTTAGGATGAAACCTCATGCATAATGATATGGTTATATCTTATTCCCCATTCCAATTGAAGGTCTATCCACAAAAGTACACAACTCATGATTTAGAGTTAGTTATGGATATTTTTTCATTACTAATTTAAATTAATTATCTTCATATAAAAATTTGTGATATAAATACTAATAATAATAGTTTAATGAATATATTCAATTAAAAAGAGTTGAAAATGCATCCGAGAATTTGGTTGGAATTGGATAATGATTATGATTGCTCAATACATTACCACCCTAGGAAAGTGAACAAGGTGGAAGATGCTCTGAGTTGAAATGATCATGATAGAATATTTATGATGAGGATAAAAAAAACCAATATTTATGGATCTTCAATGGATGGATCTATAATTCCTGAAAGATGGGGAGAATAATTATCTTACTAAAATGAGTGTTCGACCATCTATCTAATTAATTATTAATCAGGTTCAAAAGGGTGATGTAAAACTGAAAATAAAGGTTAGAAATGTTCCTGAATATGTCATTGATTTTTTTATGGAATTATAATATTTAGGAACAATGTATGCATCCCATTGATTCTAGATAAGAATAAGTTGTATGATGAATCTAATAGCTCACCATTCTCTCTTTATCCATGTAGTAGGAAGATGTATTCATATTTGATAGAGTATTTTTAGTGGGAATCATGAAGTGATATGATTCAGAGTACATAGCCTCAGGCATGGAATGTTAGAAAGTTATGGTTGAGAGACATAAGACTATGGTGAGGATACAACCATTTCCCATTACCAGAATGGAAGTGGGAAAACATCACCATGGATTTTATCATCTAACTTCGCCAACTGTCTAGAGGCTATGATGTTATTTGGTTTGTGGTCAATTTCATTATGAAGTAAACACACATAATTATTATCAATGAAGATTTATCTCTTGATCATAGTGCCATAATATATATTAAGGAAGTGTTAAAGTTGAATGGAGAACCACATTATATTATATCTGATTAGTATTAGAGGGTTAGATCAATGTTCTAGTGAAGTTTTCAGAAGGTTATGGATACATAGTTTAGTTTTAGTACAATTTATCATTCATATAAAAATGATCTATTTTATAGAACCATTCACACCCTGTAGGATATTTTGGGATCATGTTCTATGTTTTTAAAAAGTGGTTGGGATTAACCCCTTCCTCTAGTTGAGTTTTCATAAACCAATAGATTTTCTATTGAGTATTTAGATGGATCCTTATTAAGCCCCATATAGAATGAAGTTTACAACTCCAACATTTTATAATGAATTCAAATTAAAAAAATTGGATCCTGGGATTTTTGAAGAAATGGTAATGAAAATTAGAGTCAATCAACTACAAATCATGGAAGCTTAAAGTCAATAGAAACATTATGTCGATAATCATGAGAGAGATCATTAATTAGATGTTGGAAAAAGAGTAATACAATTAATTTTTTCATGGATGAAGGCTTTTAAATTTGGAAATATGGTAAATATAAGCCCTATGTTTATTATCCCATTATATATTCTTGATTGAATAAGGATGGCAGCTTATCAATTTTCACTTCCACTGATCCTCTCTCAAGTTCATGATGTGTTCCACATATCTCAACTGAGGAAGTACATACCTAAACCATCACATATACTAAAAGTAGTGTTTTTAATAATGGAGAATGGAATTTCCTATGAAGTAAAACTGGTAAATATCATGGATCAGAGAGATAAATTGTTATGGAACAAGGCAACCCCCCATGTTAAAGTTCTTTGGAAGAATAAAAAATTATAAGAAGCTACATTAAAACCCAAGGATGTGATGAAACAATGATATCTTAGTTTTTTGTATCATAGTGATGAAATTTTTAGTTTCAAATTCATTTAAATGGGGATGACTGTTAAACCATTATAATATTTGATATATTTTTATTCAAATAAATTTAATATCTTCGATGGATTTTGAAACCTGTAAACCTGGTTCTAATTGAACCAAAATATAGGATACCATTATAAACTAGCCCTTAAATTGGTTTTATTAATAGGAATGACCACATTTTAAAATAAATTATGTAAATGTTACTTGTAATTAAAATATATTGAAAAACATGTAGTAAATTTCATGTAAAGCCTTAATATTCTATTTTAATACATTTTTTCAAAAAAAAGATTTTTATTGTTTTTTGTGAGAATATAATATAATTTATTTCTTCCATGGTTAGAATATTTATTCCAAAAAATTAACATGATTTTCAAAATCTACATGTCAAAATTATCTTAGAGTTTATTTTTGTGAATTTTTGGAAGAGATTGATTTTTTGATGAATAATGAAAAATACTGTTTTTTATTGTAAATAATATTTTATTTTTTATCATTTAACACGATTTTTTTTCAAACAAAAAGATTTAAATTTTTCATTATATAATTTATAATTTTAGTAATAAAATTATGATCTTTAAAATTGATTTAATGTTGGATTTTTGTATAAATAGGTTTGATACAAATGAAAACATTTTTTTCTAGAAAACCACTTTTCGTTGTGTTTTGCGTGTTTAATTTTAAATTATTATAACAATTATGTTAACTAAATTCGATAAAATGGATTCCTTATTTACAAACATCATATGAAAATTTTGGTAATGGGTTAACTTTCATTTCATTTCACCACAAATTGTAAAAAAAATAAAAATTAGATAGTATGGTTACAGTTAAAACGATTTTACTAGGGGTTAATCTAGAAATAAGGTTATGTTTGTTAATCATAAAAGTATAAATAAGATTTTATTGTCATATTTAAACATCATTCTATCCCACCATTTAATCTATGTCAAATTTTCACCATTTTACTTGATAATGAAATTAATATATTTTAATCATTAAGGAAATTCCGCACGTGACCTCTCCCCACTTATAAAAGGTCACCTATCATTTAACTTTATTACACCACATTGATCCTTCTAGATAGACCAATATCTACTAAATTATATTTGAAAAATCCCTATATATAAATTACACTACATGAAAATAGAATATTAGCGGTGGTTTTTTTTCATATAGTGGCGATTTAAACTGTCGCTAAGTTGCGTGTCGGGAAACTATTAGCGGCGGTTATATCCGTTTAGCAGCGGTTTAAATTAATCATCGTAGTTGCCTCATTTCATGGAGGTTTGGTTTTTTTTAGTGGTGGTTTTATGTCTACTGAATCTCTTTTATTCACGACGGTTATAACCGCTGCGAATAAAAAACACCCCCTTACTGGAAAAGTGCCGATAAAATAATCAAAACCTCCACGGAATACACGCAGATGATGGGACACTATAGCGATAGTTTTAACCACCGCTATGAGAAAAATATATCTATTTAGTGGCAGTTAAAACTGCCGCTAACATTTTTCCAGTTTCATTTAGCGGTGGTTAAAACTGCTGCTAAAAACTAATCCGGGAAAAAATAGCAGCTCTGCATCCCCTGCACCAGTGCCCTGAAAACAAACCATTCCAAGAATATGAATAGTCTAATAGAATACATACTATTCAATATGAAAAGAGATGCTTAAATAAGCACAATAAAATGCATATTTCAGTAAAGGAATGCAGATAAACATATCACATGTCCATTAGACGTTTAAAAATATTATAAACAAGCATGTTTTTCATATTTCATGAAAACAATGCCACACTTAGGTTCATCCCGTTCCATCCATTCCAGTTCTAACCCTAACATAACAATTCATATCAACATACATACCACTTGTAATATATGATTAATTGTGTATGATATTCATAATTTATGGTCATTCCCTCATATCATTATTCTTATCTTATACTTTCATATTATTATCAATTGATATATCTCGTGTTTACCCTTACTGAACATCTGATTTCACACATTCTTTTGTTTCACTAACCACTAGGTTATAAAGAACTACTACCCAACCTGTGAATTAGTATGACACGATCAATCAATTACATGTTCACATAATATTTTTTTAATTTATTCCAAAATTAATTCTTTGAAAATAAGTGCATACATGAATGGGATTATATTATATATAAGTGAGTACTAATAATGCATAGTGGAAAAGTAGCGCATACAGTAGTCATGTCAAAATTACATTCTATATAAGTGAAAACTAGTAATGTATACTAGAAAATAAGCACATATATGAATATGTATATTAGAAAAAATAAAATTAGTAATATATATAGAGAATAAAAAGAGATTCCATTTATAAGAAGAAAGCACATCCTTTAGTAATATAAATCAAAAATTCAAAAAGAGAAACTACCGACATAAAATCATGTATGCACTTATGTTACGAAGTTAATTTTGTGTGATTGTATCATCATTAATTATTCAACATCATCTTTCCTCTACCACTATTAAGAGAACGTAGGAAATGAATTTTCTGGTAACTCTACAACAGGGATTCCCATGACTGGGTTTAGATTCTATGAGCCTTGTTGGTATTTAAACTTTTCCAATGCATTCATTATGCTCTAGATATAATCAAGTAATTCAGTCTATCATCACACCAAACCCATGATGCTTGAGTCCATCTCATCTTTCTCAAACATCCTATTCACCCTTGTGAATAAAAAACCCACCCTATGGTGATGTGAATGACACCCTTTGTCGATAACAATCAATATAAGCATAGTAGGGGAACAACCATTCCATCCCAAGAATGATGTAAAAACAATCATAATGAGGAAAATGAGGTACCATACGAGGTGACACCCACTTATATAAATTTCTACTCCCTATGCTAACATAAATTATCTAATCAAATCCCCAACAATATTTTGAGTTTTATCACTTCATAGGAAATCTGAATGTCAAGCCCAAGGATCTCTACAACATGCAAAAATATGATGGAATGAGAAGAACCTATATATGAAAAATAGATACTAAAATGGAAGGTACCAAAATAGTACCTCTCAGTATAGAAGGTCCAACACTCTGTTCCTCACATATTGGTCTCACATTATACAATTATACTGATCTGTGGCCCTAATATATAGCCTTGATACCTTGAGTAGGTCCTATATGCTAGTGATGTAAGTCTTGTGTCTGGATGCTTTGACCATGACCACCACTTCAGAATGATCAATTAGCCAAACAATATCTCCCTTCCTAACATGAGTTATATTTTCCCACTCCTAAATGTGGAATTATTGCAGACCCTCATCCACTGTATACTCTACAAAAATCCTATTGATGGCTCATCATTCTGCAATCTCAACACTCAACTTGATTACTATCACACAGTCTCACCATGTATCCCTGACTCCAACACCAATGATAGAAAATATAATTACCAACACCAATGATGCATATACAAACCAACTGTTCCCAATAAAGAATGGACATATATGGTGCATGCCACACTCGAGAAATCAAGACATGAAAGGAAACATTAGAAATCCATAAAATGCATAAAAGGAAACTATGTGTCACACATGATACATATACAAACCAACTATTAACATATTTTTTCAACACATAAATAATACAACTACTCACGGTCTGATGATAATCACATATTGTCACCCTCTCTACCTCCATCTCCACTTCCTGCTATCACCTGTAAGAACATTATATTGAAAATTAAATATTGTTTCATATTTATATTTAAAAAAACCAATAAAAGTTTGAAAACTAATTTATTTTGATTCTTTTGTGATTTACCTGCTTATCACCAGTCGATACACTACCAACAGGGTCATATCTGCTTGTCTGCTGATATATATCAGTCATCGCTTTCTGCGAAGAGGATATCTGAGCCCCCTGGTCTTGAACTGTTGTTCGTAGTGAAGAGATCTCCCTCTGAGCATCTTCGGGTATGGACTGACTATAATCAGGATTAGATGTAGCTGGAATCCCTAGTGTCCTGCCAAAGGCCTCAGATGGTACGGGTCTGAAACCCATCCCGTGCACTCTACCAGTATGCTCCTTCCCAAGGACTTTAGAAACTGGGTCATCCTGGGAGACTGAGTAGGACTGCCCAGGATTGGAATCCCATAGTTCTTGAATTTTTACCTATAAATCAAATATCAATATATATTAACATATTAAAAACTGATAATAAGTTATTATAATAAAAAAATGACTTCATACCCCAACTTCTTTTGCAGGCTCATTAACAAAACTTCCATTTGATTTTTTGTAAACATCCAACCACACTTCAGTTCGGGATGCTTCGTTCCCTAAACTCTGTGATAGCATTAAGCAAAGATAAATCAACAATTTAATATATTAAATAGATAATATTTTATAATAAATATTTAAACTAATGAAAATATTACCAGAGTTTTTAGACTTCTAGAAAATATTTTTGACCCCGCAGTGTGAAGGATGACTTTCTTAGCCCAGTTTGATGCATTCTGTCTTGAGAGATCCTGAAATAAATAAAATGAGATTTAACAGTAATGTATTCAATGTCATATCCTCTTCATATACATTTATAAATGTAAAATGAGGATAATATAATAATATATATTTCAATATAATCCGATTCTCATCACGATGTATGTCAACAAAAACTTTCCATTGTTCTTTCGGTACCCCACTGGGTAGCTTTTCATACATTTGTTGAACGGTCAACGACGTATCATTGACATTGCACCACAATCTCTATTTTAATTCTTCCCATTTCTTACCAACATTTTTCAACGTCCACTTTCGTGCTATCACATCAGCAACTCTAAAGTAGAAGAACATCTATATACATTAATTCATTTTGAACATATTAGTAACATGACATTAAATTAAACCATAATGTATTAAAATTACATTTATTTGGGAATCAAAAACATTATTTTTCCAACTTGGAGTCATATGTATCCAATCATCATAAGAAATAGGTAGGGAAATGGGATCCGCTGCCAGTTGGCCTTGAATCTGGCCAAGTAACCCTGCAGCGTCATCCGTAGGGACCCCAAATGAATCAAATGGCACAACTATCTTCTCTCCATTCATATTCCAAACATTTTAACTTTTTATATTTTTCTCCACAGTAGAATTTTTTTCATCTTCAATGAGAAAACAATTAGTATAAACAAAATGATATAAATTTTTTATATTAAAATTTGTACGTATGACAGTGACCCTCTAGTATGCCCATGAAGAACTGGAAGGGGCGTGTTGCCGCCCCACTACTGAGGCTCCTGAAGGGATAGTCGACGAATCATCCTCTAATGAGACACCCATAGAGGGTGTGAGAGATGGTTCAGGAGGTGATGGTGCAGTGGTGTAGGTAGCTAGTGGCTCAGATGCCGTGGGGAGGGAGACAGATGGATCTCCATCTATTGTAGTAGTAGATGAAATAGTGTACTGCTTCCTCCTTGGAATTATTATAATTTAATCAAATAAAATTAAGTTCAGAATATATATTTCAAAAAAATTATGCAATTTTTTTTAAAAAATGATAATAGATTCCCAGTACTAAGAAAAAATATATATATAACAATGATAATGAATGACTGAACAAATGAAATAAGTGGTTTCCGAATGAATAAATAATTGTACATACAATCATTTTCTCCTTCAATAATGTCAGTTTCCTACTCAATTACTTCATCCACTTTATTCAGCCTTGCTAGACTAATATTTTCAATATCATGATGGACAAATAATTCTGCTTCTTATTGTTGATTAGATTCAATTTCAGAGCTCAAATCTTCCACTTCATCACCCAAAAGATACAAATATCTTTGTATTACATGAGAAACTACACTCCACCCTTCATACACAACATCATTCACATAATATGACATTTTTTATTGTGATGATAAGATATATGGATCATGCAGTTCATGATCACCAACATCCATCAAGCGAGAGAAGTTTACAAAAGTAAATTGCAAGGAATATCTTTTAACACCTCTGATAATATCAACCCAATTGCATTTGAATAAAACAACAAAAAAATTCTCGTGGTTGTTTAATTCAATAATATCAAGTAGCTTTCCATAGTATCCCACTTCATTAAATGTAAATATACCACTATCCTATGTTTTCATACACACTTCTCGATCAACTGTACAAAATCTAAATCTATTCACATTATAATTGTTGAACTTTTGAACTTGTTTTATAGGACCTCTAGAAAGAAACTTCAAATCTTCTGAGGACTCTTCTTGAGTATCGGTATTCATGATCTAAAAAAATAAATATAATTTATTAGATTTACAAAATGTATGTGTCAAACTAATATTCATATTTATTACAATATTTATGAACTTACACGCCATGCAAACCATTCTACAATATCTTTATTCACAAATTTTATTATATCATTCTCATTTTGTGTTTGGGATCTCATTCTTCTCTTTGTTTGTGTCCTCAACTCTTCAATAAATGGATCTGAAATTTCACTATTTAGTAGCACATATCTATGTGCCTGTAATAATTCCAATTCTGTCAGTGTCACATTTGAGGTCCTCCCAACTTATCAGCCAATAGCAGGAAATATTTTTGATTTATTTTGAATTTGATATTGAGTCGATGTGTTGTCAACATGTCAAACTCGATTAAATATTTTCTCAATATCATCCAATTATCTAGAAAAAAGGTAAGACACTCCTCATCCAAATAGCCTTCAGTAATAGAGCCTTTTGGTTGAGCTTTTTTCTCATGTATGCTTTCAAATCCCCAAGATATCTGTGAAATAAAATAATAATTATTATAGATTTATTTAAATGTGAAATTTTTTTTACTTAACTGAAAAAATATAAATAAAATACCTCTCAATTGGATACATCCATCTATAATGAACGGGGCCTCATAATTTAGCTTCCTCAATGAAATGCACAGTTAAATTCAACATGATAGTAAAAAAAAGATAGAGGAAAGATCATCTACATTGCACAAAGGGTCAATACAAACCTCTCCTAGAGGTTGTCAAGCTGAAATGGATGTAGATATTTCTCACATAATTTCCTGAAAAATGTGCAGAATTGGAGTACAACAACAGTAACATTTTCAGGTAATAATTTACGCAGTGCCAATAGAAGTAACTATTGTAAAAAAATATGTGAATTGTGACTTATAAATCCATGTAACATATGATTCTTCAAGTCAATAAACCTCAATATTTTACTTGAATACCCATCAGATACCTTCACATTCTTTAAAATTCAAAGGAATGTATCTTTATCCCTATTTTTCATTACAAAAATTTCCGGATCATACTTCTCATTCTCATCTGGCAAGAGGTCACGTTTTATGTTCATTACTTATAAGTCTTTGTGAGCGTTGAGATGATCCTTCGAATTTCCATTCCCATTAAGTAATATGAAAACAAAATTATCACAAAAATTCTTCTCAATATGCATCACATCAAGATTATACCAGAACAAATTAAATTCCCAATATGGAGGTTTGAAGAATATACTTTTTTTTCTTCCATTGTTGTGTTTTGATTTCACTTGACGATGCACTTCGGACCCGTTTTCCGCTATCATTCAAATGATGAACCTTCCCAAATTCTGTTTCAACATTTTCATGTTGTGTCAATATTTTAAAACTAATTAACAACTTTGGAGGTGGTCTGCGATCAATGAGACCATTAAATTTTGATATGTTCAGCCGAAATCTATGAGATGCATCAAGAAATCTTTGATGGGACAAGAAGAACCATTTTCTACTATGAGGTATCATTTTGGACTCAAAATCAAAGTTAAAAATGGGACCAGAAAAACCCATGTAAGTGTTCCAACCAGATAAATTCCCAAGCCCAGATAAGTCACTAATGGTCCACATTAAAGTAGCATGCATTTTGAAAAAGAATTTAGAAGAAGCATCAAGTGTCTCAACAATGTTTCTCCATAAATCCTGCAATTCATCAATCAATGCCTGCAAGTATACATCAATATCATTTACATGCATTTGTCTTCCAGGAATAATCATGAAAATGATAAAATATGTTTGTTGCATACACATCCATAGAGGCAGATTTTAAGGGATCAAATCAACTGGCCAAATGCTATAAATGGTACTCAAAGTCCCAAATGGGTTAAATCCATCGACAACTAATCCCAATCGAACATTCCTAGGATCAACTGAGAAATCAGGATGTAATGAATCAAATGTCTTCCACAATTGTGAATCTTGTGGATGTGTCATTAACCCATCATTGTTATTATCTACAGAATGCCACATCATGTGTTCACCGGTTTTCAATGACCTGAATAATCATTACAATCGAGGCTTCAAAGGAATGTAACACAAAAACTTTGCAGGTGTGTTCCTTTTCTTCTTCTCCATGAAATTATGTTGATTCAAACTTCCAAAATCACCCTTTTACTACCATCTAAAAGAAGATAATTTTTTGCAATTCTGTCTACTTGAATCCTCTCCCCAATAAAGCATACAATCATTGGGACACACGTGTATTTTTGTATAATTCAGACCAAGCCTGTTAATTTTTTTTTTTCATATCATAAAAAGACTCGGTGATTTTTACTTCAGGTAATGCATCACGAATCAATTCCTATATCATGGAAATTGCCTTATTTGTAATTCCACATAGACATTTGATATGGTAAATCTTCAGCAGAAAAGAAAGATTTGAATATATCAAAAACCCACTATACAACTATTTATTCCTATCATCAACTAAATCATGAAACACATTTTCATCAGTGAAGATTCCTCTTACATTTGGCTCCACATAATAAAGAGGAGGATCTAATTATATGTTACAATCTTGATCTGGTTGTGTTACTCTCTCAAAAACATCACTTGTATTGTTGTTATTTATAGCACCCTCATCTGGTTGTTCTGATATGTTTTGATGTTGATGGTGGTCTCTTGAAATGCCTAATGCATCATTTATAAAGTGTTTCATTTCATTTTCCATTTTCGATGAAGTTGGGAGGTCATTATATCGATTGACATCAGTGCTCAACCTTCCTGTAATGTTCGATTCTACATTCCAAATCCAACGCAAATATTGATCAGGGAATTGCTTCAATATTAAATGTTCATAAACTTTATCTCTCTTCAACCATCTTCTAAATTTACATTTAGGACATGGAAATATTATTCTCCCTTCAACGGATCGATTGGAAATTGAAAAATCTAAAAACTCATTCCAACCCTTAATATTCTGAGGTGTGTTCCCCGGTAATGTGATCCAGCTTTTATCCGTGTATATCACAATGTGCCTACACAATTTTAAAAAAAATTATAAAACATAACTATTACTAAATAGTAAAATATATTCATATATACTAGTTCAAAAAATATATAAATATGTTACATAAGGTTTTCTTATATCAATACATATTGTAAATCACCCACTAGTGGTGTTATCTAAAGTAGTACCACCACAAAGGATTAGAATTAAATTGAGAGATTAGTGTGAGTGAATAAAGTCAAAGCACATTACTCAACTTAAAAAAGTTAGAAGTTACCCACTCCCATTAAATTAAATAATTCTAACCATTGTTTGAAGTGGACCAATATTTAGGGGGAGATATGATCCATGGGGTGGATGTGCTAAAAAAGTACATGTTATTCAGCTAAAGGAAGATCTGATTAAATCTAAAAAATGCATGAAATAAGTGATGTAATAATTATTTCAAGTCTCATTTGATATAAAATATGATCAAAACGTGTCATGGATGATCATGACTCATCAAGTGGGGTTAATGAACCACTTTTCTCCTCCAAAACTTTATTTAGAAGTTTCATGCTGCTAAGTAAAGTCACTTGTCGAATCTATAATTACAGAAAAAGGATTATTCTAGAATAAAAAGTGGTTTCCAAGCCTTAACTAAGAGAACCAATGATGTCATATTGAATCTTGTTTATAACAAGGGATATCAAGCACTGAATTTAATAGAATTATAACACTAATAAGGAAGCGGTACCATCCATTCCACCTCGTAATAATGTTTGTAAATATCTTTTTATGAAGGGAGTGGGTAGGAAAAAAATTGTGTACAAGTATGGATTTTGAAATGTTTGATTGAATATTCCTCCTTAGCTAAGGTGGATAAGAAAATAAAGGAAGTTGGTTGGCCTTAAAAATCTAAACAAGTTATAAACAAGACCAAATGTCATTATTCAAATGAAATAAGATGATCATGGGTTTTGGATCAATTTTGGTGTTGCCACAAATTCATTTATTGTGAATTAGATTATTGGTATAGACCGTTAAATGAAAAATTAGAAAATAATCCAATTCCAAAGGATAGAAATCCATATATGAAGAAGAAACATCCATATGTTAGGAGAAACATGTGTACATAAAAAATTATTGCAAATTTTGAAAATGTGTCTGATGTATAAAGAATTAGTATTCTTAGGATTGGTCTATGTTCATATCAACCAACATATTAATCGAATAAGAAAATAAGTCCACATAAGCTAGTGAATAAATAAAAAGCATCCTTAGGAAAAAGTGAAATAATATTGTAAGAAAAAAACCTCCTAAGAATATTTTACATAGGGAAGGTAAGAGGCATTGGAATCTAAATTTGAGAAATTTATGAAAAATTCATCATCTAAAATATTGAATAAAAATTTGGGAAGTTAGCAGTATCCATGTTTAAAGTTAAAACAATCTACCAATGAAATGATTCATAATTTCTACAAACAACCTTATTTGATTTTTCAGATGATACTAAATAAAAGAGTAGGAAATACTAGTGTCCAGCAATACATGAATTATAGTAAAATTAATACTAATAGTACCTCACACTATTTAGGGAATCCATTATTAATTTTATATAGATTTATCATCCCTAAATATTTATCATTCAACCCCTCCTTGATAATTATTTCCCCCATGCTGAGACAGGGCATGCTGGGATGTTGGGGTTGTTATTAGAATCACTATAAATAAATTAACTTTGTGGATGAAAAATAATATGATGATATCACCCTTGTTGATCATGAGAATATTGAGTTATATTAAAACTATTTCTTCATTTTTAATTCATAGGATAAGTATAGAAACATTTGAGATGTCATATGTGGCCATAGTTGTGAAATTCTCAAAGGACTATCATACATTCCCTTTTTAAGTGATCCAAAGAGAAATACTGGAATTAACCCAACTAATTATTTTGAAGTGGATAAAAGTAAACCGACCTTGGGGATTGGTTATCTAGTGCTTTTCTAGCCTAGGGATAATTTTTCCTTCTATATTTATTTCCACTGCCGTAGTTTCCACCTATGCTCATGTGGAAGAAGGTGTTCCCTCCACTAATATTCCCTATAATGTACACCTTTTCTACCCTCAAGTTATTCTCAATCTTAATTAAATTACCAATAAAAACATGAAAACCATAGAGTGATTCTTTAGTCACAGAACCTAGTAAAACACACATGATTTGAGAGATTAACTAGATTCCACTTCTAGTATAATGTGAGGAAGGTGAGTAAATTGGGCTCTATATTACATACCTGAGATATCAATATGATTAAGATAAAAAAATATTTTTATTAATACATGGAAGGTATATAGGATGAATTTTTTGTTAAAAAAATCTTCAAATCCATATGAGGTATGGTATTGATCAACCTTAACATAGATGACTCAGTCTCAGCATTTTCATGATAGTCCTTTGAGTATGCACACTAATATATTTAATTTATTCCCATCTATAGTTCCAAGAAAATCTAGGATACTATTTATCCAACCTACCCATGACTTTGAATCTTTAGGTCCCAAGTCACACTCTAATATTGGCCGGATTTTCCTTTGAAATTCCCATGATTGATCCATATAATGTGGTTCCTCATTCCAATTTTTTCATTTCCACTACCAAAAAATATTTCACTATTCTTATTAATAGTTACTGATTTACTTATGTTTTAGGTGGAACCACATTACTAGTATCACACTCCTATTAATTTATAGCTCTTCTAACTAGTGGTATTTTTTCAATAACTATAGTCGATGTTATTAAAATCATTACTTAGTCACCACCCAACACTTTAGTAAATGGTTTTACAATGTGCAATAATACACAAGTAAGATCAAAATGGAAAATTTTCAAAGTAACAACCCATGAAATGTCATGTGAATGATGATTTTATGGTGGTAAGTCTCTTTAATAATTTTTATACACACCTCTCATTGGCTAAACCCGTGATGATGGGGAGAAAACACTCCTATAAGTGTTTTAAAACACTTTTAATACTCAGACTACCTATGTAACTTGAATATTAGTATAAATAGATTATATATACCTTTTTATACCCTATATTTCAAGTCCTAAAACATCCTATATCCATACCTAGCTTCCTAACTGATAGATCATACCAAACTGATATCATTTGTAATATCACAACCCCAAACTATCACCTTAGATAATATTGGAATGCCACTAACCTTAGGTCTATCCCATAAACACTAATGGTTGGAATTAAACACCTAGGGTTCAGAATATTACTGGGGGATGATTTACCCTTAAAATACATAACCTTCATTGGAATAACTCTAATGGTAATATATAAATATGATTCATGATAAAGGAAAACCAAACTATAATAATATAAAATAATAATAATAATCAGAGATACAAAAAACAAAAATATCATCAAATAGGTCTATAAGACAAAAGACTTAAAAAGGTAGAATAGGGAGGAAAACATGGTACTACACCAAGATACAAACTCCTACTATCTCTAATATCATACCACTATTACTAATAACCACAAAATCAAGGAGCTCCCTTATATAATTAAGAGGACTTCCCTTTACCGATACCATGTAAAACCTCATATGCCCCAAGATTCATATGCGGGGTGTGAGTATGTAAACCTGTTAGACAGTCAACCAAATACTTCCTACGCATGATACTATAATAAAAACAAGTTATCTCACATTTTATATAAAATAAATGTGAATCTAAAAACCAGTGAATGCGATACATATAACCAGTGAAAAAAACTCACACTATAGAACACATCTAGATCATGAAATCACATACCCATAAAATACACTAAAACTTCCCCTCTGGGAGCTATTTAACTAACCTAGTGTATCCCGAATCTAAGTTGGACCGAATTAATAACCCAAAATCATGATTAGAAACCCATCCCCTTGACCCAAGTTATTATTTAGTGGTACAATCTATGTTCCTAATTAAGCAGAATTGGTATCCAAATCCAATCCAATAAAGGTGAATATATATGAATCATGAATAAACACTAACCTCTTCCAAGACATGTTTATACACACAAAAGGGTTGCATATTTATATAACCCTATGCAATAAAGGCTCCAAGAAAATATGAAAAACAATACCTATAACTGTGAAAACCACTGGGGATAGGGGAGGGGAGCTGAACTAGGGTAGGAACTCGACGGGGTCGAGGGAGAAGGCAGTGTCACGGGTGTCGAGGGGAGAAGGGGGGTCAGCGGCGATGAGTGGCGAGGTCACCGGCGGCACGATAGGGGAGAATAGCTAGGGTTGGGCCTCATCGGGGGAGAAACGTCATGTTTTTTGGGGAAGAGGGTCGGCTCAGGTGGGGGGGGAGTGTCGCCACTATAAAAAATTAAATGGGTTTCGCGACAGTTTTTAATAAACTTATACTAAAACATTTTACGGAAAGCTTTGGAGGTGGTTTTGTAAACCACCACTAAAATAACACTACTAAAGGCGATTTATGATGTAGTGTTATAGGTGATGTTATTTTTAAAATCTCATTTAAAAGTTTCTTATGAATTGATCTAAATTGGGTTAACTGAAGAAGAGACAATCATCCAGCCCGACCTCTTTTAAATTTCATATTCTTATACCACATAAAAGTAAATTGTATTCATTATAAAAAAAATAAATTCAATTTCCGATATATACTAAAATTTTACTATTATTATTTAACCACAATCAGTAACCCTCCAACCAATAAATGGGAAGTGAAAGTGCCGCTCTTGTGTACTTGTGGACAACCACCTCTATATATCGATACAATTAATTTTCCATCACCGTATTTTATGGATAGATATTATTATGGATTTAGTATTAATAAAATATATTTAAGAAACAATTATTCATATTTAATTATAGTATCATATATACCTTATTACTTCCCAATCTATTATAAAACAATAATATTGCTCATGTGTACGTGTGGACTACCGCCTCCATGGAGTGACGCAATTTTTTTTCATTTAAGATATAATGGATTGTAATAAGGATATAATTAATGAAAATACTATATATATATATAATATTTGATATAATAATTACTCTATAAAGGCAAATTATTATTTTATATTCCTACGTTCCATCAATCAAAAAGTTAAAACATCTTTCATGCATACGTACTTTCAACCATCTCCATAAATGATGTAATTCATTTTTACAACTCTACCATCTATAGATGATCATAAATTGGAATATAATGAATAAATATGATATTTATATCAATTTTAATATTCTAGATATTATTGAATAATGATAAAACTATAATGACAAAAACTAAAAAGACAAACTCTCATAAAAAATGAAAGAGTTAAAACCCTGATACGATGACTTTATTAAGGAGTTATTAATAATTTGATATTGAAATATTATTAAAGGAACATATATGATATTATAATTATGTATGTTACTCTGTTGTATTTGTATAATAAATCTATATTTATTATAAATGAGTCTAATTCACTTTTTAACCAAGTAAAACTCTTGTTAAGGGATTTATGATTAAATGTCCTTTTAAACGAGATTGTTTATGATTATATATTCATTAACAGAAAATTATATGATACTTTTTCTAATAAACGACTTTATTTTTTCCTCTTCTTTGGTAATTTATGAAAGATACAAGTTTTTCATTCATTTTCCTAACATTAAATATTAACGGTACCAAATTAATGATTTTATGGAATACTGAATTTATTATCATGTTTAGTAAAAAATAATTATTCTTACATATCCATGTTTAAAAAATCAAGAATGTTTTTAAAATTATTATATGAATTTTTAATTTATTTTTTACCCTTTATTAAATTCTTACAAAATTGTTTAAAATTAATAATATTTTCATTTTCTGAATGAGGTACTTTTGAATTTTTAACAAAAAATTAAATGACTCAATATTTTTACGTTTATGGTACAAAAAGAATTTCCTACCATAATGACCGCTAAATACTTTGTAAATTCCTTAAAAATTATATAAAGTTGTTTTTAGTGAAAATTTTGTCCTTTAATTTTTAGATTTTAAATAGGTGATTTAAAAGTTAAATGGTTATTTTCGTCACAAAATATTCCAATGATCTTTTAATGGTGTTTTTCATCTATGATAACATCCTATGATATTAAATATTCTCTAATGGGGTTATTTTCCAATGAATTAATCAAATTCCATTCACTGTGATGGCTTATGATGATCTTGATATAAGGATGATTCTATGATTTTTTTTCATACCTATGATTTAATAAAGTTATGATAAAAACTATATAAAACACATTTATTTTATATGGGTTATTCTATGATTAACTCATGAAAAATTAATAAATCCCATTTAAATTCTGTGAGTTTTTATTTGATGAATGTTTTATGATCTTGTGTCACAATTATTCATGTTTTTCTTTATGTGATGGGTGGGCATAAAATTATATATCCCTCCAATGCATTGGGTAATATTGGATGTCTTATGAGATAATAAGGATTGGAATGGGGAGTGAAACTAGATTAGTAAGGGACATTTTACACTATGATTGGCTTGGGAGTGAACCATAACTATGGAGAAGATGTAATGTTGAGTGATTGTAATCAACTATGATATTATTGGCCTTGATCCTTGACAAATGAAATGAATTTTTATGTATATGTGAATGCTACAAAATTATGACTCTGTTTCCTTTCTAAATAATTGGAATGAAATGGTCCAACATGTGTAAACCTATTTTCTTATGTGATTGCATGGTTTACATAATGTTCACCATTATTTTTCCCATAAAAATATGTGGGAATGATTTTAGTGATTTATTATGGGGGCTCATGTGTATTTTCAGACTCATTTATGTTGGGTTCACAATTTTCATCTTTCTAGGAAACTATAAATGGGTCCCACATCTATGATAAGGCAATAAATTACATTCCAAAGGTATGTGTTCAATTAGGGTTTCTGTTCCAATGAGGATGAGGAAATCACATTGGTCAAGAGGATGGTAGGTAGGTCTTATCACACCTTTTTGTTGGTATTTCTGGATGCATAGTGTGGATTGGTGGAATTGCAGCTGCGACCATGGGTTGTGTTACCTTATCTGCTTCAGTGGAGCTATTCATTGGTAGTCAGCAACAGTTATTTTCAAGCGATAATTAGTTGTTGGTGGATCCCGAAGATGAGCAGTGTGTTTTGTTCTGTATTTTCACTATGCTAGACTGTATCACATGTTTTTCAGTATGTCTTTGGACATATTTGTTTTGTTTATTCTTGGGAGGAATGTTTCATTGCAAGCACTAGTTCTTGTTGTTGCATTTGAATGTGGTGCAGCTTCTTGTTGGTGTTTCTGGGTGGATGTCCTCAAAAGAGGGATTGGTGTGATGACACCCATCATTCATCCATGAATCATCACATTGATGGATGGATGGGGTGCCCTGACTTGACATTTTCACAGTGATTTTCTGTCTTTTTATGCGTTGCATCATGTTGAAATTGTTGAGAGTTTCTTTCATGCTTTTTCAGGTGGGAGGCTCAAAACAGAGGAGGGTGTGATGGAATCCTTCATCCGTCTCTCCCCCACATTTCAATGTTGGTTGGAGTGATTCTCTACCACGTTTTGATGCCAGCACAGTGCAACTCCTTAGAATAGGGGGTGATTCATTTTTTTATTGATCACATTATTACGATGTCTGGTAAGGGGGGAGAAGAGGATTTCTAGTGTCTTCTTGGATGTTTTTTTATTTGGAATTGTTGGACCTTTTTTACCTTTGTTTTAAAGTAATTTTCCCTTCTTGTAATGGGTTTCCTCTTTCCCAGTTCTAAAAGAGGTTCTATCATTTTATATTTAATAAAGGGGGCTTAACGCTCAACCTTTAAAAAAAATAGTTTTTACTAGCTGGGGTAAATTTATGGTTCTATTGATATGATCATTACAATTACCGAGGCCCGAATTAGGAATGATTTTTTTGAGAATCCAGGGATAGAAAGTGATCACAATAACTACAAATTGGTATGAGAATTACTCATTGGGGAAGTACAAATGGGGCATCTATTATCGAGATTGGGACTTATGAATGAAACCTACATATCCTTATTATAGTAGGAATATGAGTCCTTATAGTTCCATGTGATCCAAGCTCAATGATTAGTTGGAATGGGTGATTACACTCAGAAAAAAATGTTATCCCAAAAATTTAGAAATTTTACGTACTTATACTAGGATATATTCCCATGATATATATTCATTCTCTACCCTATGATGAATAATGAGAGATGATCACCATGAATGGTTTGTTGAATATGTTTGGAATGTCACCGTGTATCAATAGAGAGCATGACACAAATAATGTCACATGAGTGTGTAACCTTAACCCATTAGGGGAACTCCCTTTTTAAAGGAGGTACATGGTCAAATTATCTTGGATGGGGTTTTACATGATTAATGTTGAAGTGTGTATTTCTTACAAGGTTTAAATGTCTTTAGGTTCCTAGAAGACATGACTAGGATGTCTGCCTAACATGTCTTGAGTGTCTGGGAGACATGTCTTGATTGTCTTTCAGAGAAGTCTGATTGTATGCCTGAAATTTCTTGAGATTTTTCCTGACACTTGATGATCATCTAACTAACATGGTTGACGTGTCTTATGGTGTTTCTCCTAATCAAAGATGAAATTTCAACTGGTTGTTTCATGATCAAGATGACATGATCTAGATTTATTCTCTTGATTATTCGTATTTTTATGGGACATCTTTGCTTGATCAGATTGAATAATCTGATATTTCTTCACACGATTGATGGAGACACACCCAAGTGTGTTGCGTGATCAGGGATGACATGTGAGAGAGATTCATTGTGATATTTTTGAAATTTCAGTGTGATTATGTGTGATCTTGATGACATTTGGATACTGGCATATGATCTGGTTGGCATGTTCAAAGGATTCCACCTAGCTTAGCTGATTCATCTGGATAGATTAACATGACTTGGATAACATTCTTGGGTTCTATCAAATGACCAATGAATTGGTCACTTGAAGATCATGGTATTCTCACATGAAAACTATTATAACAATTTCCATGTAAGGATACCTTCTCTTCCATCCATAATCAATTAAATGCCTCAATTTCTGTCAGGAATTGTCATGTTGAGACATCAGATGACTAATTTTATATGTGAAGCTCCTTCACATAATAATTTTAGCGCACTGGAAGTCCTTCACGTGATAAAATATGATATTAATCGAAGTGTACATATGTTCTATGTATTCTCTTTAGTCATTCCACAGGTATACTTAGAGTAATACACTTTTGATCACATGGATTTCTATTTATAGATATACACTCATGCCCCTAAGCTCCCCTACAATGTTTTTCTTTGTTCTACAAGTGAGGTATTTATAGGAATCTATACCCCAGTTATATGTTGCTTCACACAAAACATATATTTTATATACATGTTTGGGTGATTTGAGGGATCATCACATCACACTCTTTGTGTAAACCATCCACGGATCATTCAAGACATCACTTTTACACCACAATGATAAACAAAGATCCCAACATTACTCCTTAATTACTATATTTATTAAACCTGTGGCCTATCAATGGAATTTTTTACGATCTAGATGACGCATCTTGGAGTCCTCAGGATATTGAGGAATACTTTTCTAGGTCACAAGATAAGACCATGCTAGCTTGTCAAAGTGTTTTCATGAGATCAATGGGATGATCATGTAAGGTGTAGGACTTATTCTCATGAAAATAAGAATAGATTTCCTTTCTATAAAGGAACCTCCTCCTTTCATGTTTTATTTTATAAATCCTATAGCGATCTCCCATCAATTATATATTAGTTTATCAGGTGATCGAATAGACATGTATGAGATCTTTTTCATGATAGAAGATACATGTCTAGTGTAATTTTCATGAAAAGGACAACATTTTGGCAGGTCATTTACATGATAAATGGGTTTATCTTGTAGAATGAATCATCCCTTCTAATAAAATGTAACACCCCAAGATTCCACGGTATGCTTCTCTTTGAATAGTACAATAGTGTGTGTTGTACGTAACTTCGAGTTCTAACACACCATAACCAATCAAACTAGTTGTTATGAACAGTAATACCCACTTTTTGATATTTTATAATTTTTTTTTAAAATGGACTTCATTTTTGGATTTGGAATATTAGAATTATCCTAGGGTGAATTTTTGGTATTTTTATGAAAACTTTCAATTTTTGATGAATAGTGAAAAACACTGAGTTATTAGTGTAAACCGTCTTTTTATATAAATAATTATTTATTTTATTTTATTTTATTTTAGTTAAAAATAGATACATAATAACTATATAAGTTCAATGTTATTCATTAGAGTCAATTTATATTAATTTTAGATATATTAAAATTTATTGAACTTTTCACCGTCTTTTACCCACCTCTTAGGAGATTTTGCAAATTTTTACAAAACATAATTTTACCGCTTCTGTGAGTGGAATTTAAAAAATAGCAGAGACAGGGTTGATATCAGTAAGTAAAATTTGGTTCAATGAAATGAAAATAATTTTTGGTGAATAGTAACTTTTTTCTTTTATTTACCACGGTTAAATTAAATAGGGTAATTAAAGGTAAATATGATATTATTTTTACCCTAAAACATGTCCTAATTCTATTGGATAAGTATAATTCGACCAAAAACAACCTTAGGAATAAAATATGAACTTCTTTGTTCCACTTGGATTATATTATGATATTTATTATTATTTAATTCAAAGAAGAGTTAAAAGAGTTAAAATCAAATTTTAATAACTTAAACATTTTTAATATATGGATATACATAAGATAATTTCGATTATAAATATTAATTAGAAATATAAAAATATTTCCTACATAATGATATTATATTTATAATTTTTACACATTAAATAAGTTAATTTATTTATGACACAATGGTGATGCAGTAATTACCTTATTAATGAAATAATAAAATAATTAATATAATAAATACCCAAATAAATATAATTTGAGGATTTTTATGAATTACAATAATTTTCAAGGTTAATATTACATGTTAGGATTTATTTAATTAACTTTTTTCGAAGTAATCATTCTATTATGAGTTTCACAAAAATCAATTTCCAAATACTGTCAAAATTGACATTAAAGAGTTTTTTAAAAAAATATTATATTATTAATTGATATTCTATTCCTAAAAATCTAAGGTTCAGCCAAGATAATTATGTAATTATAGTTGTATCATTAATGAACCACTTGGAGTTCGATTGGATTTTTATACTAAGTTTATTAACAATATAATATAATAATACAAAGAGACATGGTAAATGACAAACTAATTAACTAAGATTTAAATATAAAAGATAAGGTTAATATATTAACCCAATCCTGAATAAAAACCTTTTTGTTCAGTGATTATAGAACCATACCCACCTTATATTAGAAATAAGTCACTTTGGAGCCATTATAAATCGAATATGAATTTATGAAAAAATAATATTTCTAGCTTTTCCTAAGGTGCCCGACACCCCTCTTATAAAAGAGAACTACCCCTTCTCGTTAATTCACACCTTCAAAACCATTTGGATCAGCCAAACCCTACCCAAATACTCTCTCAGTTATCCTACCTTCATCCTAGATTCCTTATTTTGATTATAAATCCAACCTATGGAGCCCCTTTTGATCAAATCAAAAGGAAGAACCCAAAGAAGAGGTAAAGTTTTCACCACCCTCTTTCATGTTCCTTTCTTCTTCCACTTATTATTTATTTGTAATTTCCATTATAAAATAATAACTCCACTATAATATTTGTACTATGATGTTATTATAAATGTGGTACAACCATATTCATTATTCTATCCATACTTTGAATGACATGTCACCATACGTGCGTACGTACGGCCTACCGTCTCCACGTCATGGTGTAATTGTTATTCAATACATTATTATTTGGATGGTCATGATAATGTTGTGTAATTGATGTAAACAATAAATATAACATGGTAATGGTTTTTTATATATGATAAACCATCCAATTATATGTTATTTTAATATCAAAATAATGATATTGTCGCTCGTGCGTACGTACAGAATACCGTCTCCACGAACGCGGTGAGATTCATTCCCCGACATATACATTCGAGACTAATTCTCATTTCATGATTAAAAATAATGTTTAAGTACTTGACATCATTCTGGATATGAATAAGATACAAACTATCCATAACAAACATGGCTTAAGTATCATATAAAAGAAAGCGAGTACGTTAACACCTAAACGACAATAATACTAAAATATTATTAAACAAAGAAATGTTAAAAGATCATATATGACATCATATTTATGTATATGGTTCTTAAATAATTTAATAACAATGTTTTAACTATTATACATGAGTTTAACTTACCCTCAACCAAGGAAAATTACAAGTTAAGGGTTAATTCAACAATCTCTTTATTATCCGAGGTTGTTTTTACGTAAGTATCTACTGGGACCTCTTTATCATCCACATCCATGTTTCTTAAAAATGTCTTTCAAAAAAAATTTACTATTTAATAGACAATGGGTTAAATTCATTTATACCCTTATTTAACCTTATACATTTTTTAAAGGAATCTTTCTGTTGTTTTCCAAACAAGGTACATTTTTCCCTTTTTGACAAATTTAAGGTAAGAATGTTTTTTTAACTTATACGGAGGGTGTGACTATTTTCCACTATTATAAAATCATCGAAGCATCCCTTACAATATTATAAGAATATTTTAAAAGTAATGGTTTTATTTTATAATTATGTGACTTTTAAATGATTTCAAAAAGGAGATATTTCTCTCAAATAGTTTTGATTTCATCTATGTCAACATCCTTTGATGGATTTTAAGCTTATTTGAAGTTGATTTATTATGATACAAATCTTCCATATTATATTTAAGGTTTTGTGTTATGTTTGACTATGGATGTGTTATTTTTATACCATTCATGGTTTATGGATAAATTTTTGACATTTTGTGTGGTAGTTTCAATACGAATGTTTATGTTATGTTTAATCCTTTTCATATGAGGAATGCATTGGAATTATTATGTGAGCGGTGGAGCCTGCTATAGCTCCTCGATGCATCGGTAGGTCTCATAAGACAAACTAGTGTCTTGGAACAAGGCATTGACAAAATATTATTTGTAGTCTTGGCCCAAGGCCTTGACTATGTGGTTATGAAAGTCTGGAATTATGCATTCCATTATTATGATAGTGCTTATTGATATTACATGTCATGATTTGATAAGTATAATATCCATGTGAATAAGTAAATAGAATAATTTCATTTTATCTTTTCCATATTATGCTGAAGTTCAAGTTTAAAAGTCTTTTGTTTTAGTCATACATTGCCTTAAATGGTAATATTTATTTATGAAAGTTTCTGCTATATTGTTATCCTTACTGAGCATCTGAGCTCACCCCTTTAAATGTTTTATTTTTTAGAGGATGTGAAGAAGTATTTTATGAATGACCTGTAGGGATAGTATGAGGGGATATGAGTGTGGTATATGAATACAAGATGTTGTTGTAGTTTTTCACTTTATGTTGTAATGTAAACCTTATGAATGTATCTAGTGTTTTCATGGATACTAAACTGATCGGTCTTTCGAGATTTTATCCCTTGTGATCATGCCAATGTTATGTAATAATGCAACAACTCTAGGTAACTAGGGTCGGGGCATTCCAGTTTTTATGAGAATAAGTTTAGTAATAAACCTTGGAAGCTAGATTTAGATAAACTATGATTAGAGCACATATCCCTAAGATAGAATTTGAGGATTAATATAGAAGAACTTCCTAGAATTTTGGTATTGTAGAGATTTTTTGAGTTTTACGAACAATACATCCCTGCCTGCATACGAGCAGGTAGAGGCAGCTCTGGCACAGATGTACCTAGTGGTAAAACCAAAAAACACTGCTTTGAGCTAGACTCAAACGGGAACTGGTGCACGACAATGGGCCTTGCTGCACTCTTGGTTACAATACTCCCAGGGGATATGCTTAGGATAATTGTAATTTTCTTTACAAACCATTAGGAAGGGTTTATAAGTATATACTTCCTCAAAGAAAAACTTTTTATGATTATGGATTATATCCATAAACTGTTCAATTTGTGTTAACTGTTTTACAAGTATGGAATTATATATTTCGATTCATAAAATAATCTAGTTTTTTCCATTGTTTAGAAATGGCACCTAGTGGAAGAAATGGAAACCATATCAATGCATGGACTCCATGTAGGGATTTCCCTCCAGGTCAAGATAATTATAGTGGTGCTAGTTATACAACTGGTTTTGATCAACTTATCACTGTACTGGGAAAACTCACTCAGGTTATGACTAATAACCTTACCCGTATAGAGCACCATGATCCGCAGCATGGAGGATCAATGTTAGATCACTTCATGAGGAAACAACCACCAAAGTTTACTGGGGGTACAAATCCACTAGTATCTGAGCAATGGATCAATTCCTTAGAGAAAATATTACACACCTTGGGGAGTAGCGAAAGGGAAAAAGTTGTCATGGAAGTTTACCGCCTCACTGGAGATGCTAATCAATGGTGGTCATTGATTCAAAATAAAAAGGAAGATGAAGAAGTATCAAGTATGTAATGGAGGGAGTTTAAAGAGATTTTCTTAGAAAAATACATTCCTCATGACCATCGAGCGGATATTGAAAGGCAATTTCTAAGTGTGAGGAAAAATGAGGATGAGAATGTCGCAAAGTCTGAAGCTAACTTTACAAGGTTAGTGAGACATGTATCAGATTATATACGTAACCCAAGGAGTAAGATTGATCGTTTATTTTATGGGTTAAAACCATTTCTTCATCAAACATTAGTCTCACAATCCTTCTCTTCATACGAAGACATTGTCTCGTGTTCTATCAAGACGAAAAAGGAATTCTCTACGTCTTATGAATTTAAAGCAAAGCAAGAGAAGAAGAGATCTACTGATCACTCTGGAAATGGAAATAAGGGGAAGAAGGTAAAAGTTGAATATCCATCCTGTAGTAAATGTGGGAAGAAACACCCCGGTACTTTCTTGAAGGGAATGGGAGTCTGTTATAAGTGTGGTGAAAAAGGCCCCCAAGCTTGTGATTGCAAGGGGAAGAAAGAAGATACCGGTGTTCAGTGCTACAATTACATGGAGGTGGGACATTATGCAAATTAATATCCTAAGCATCAGGGAAACTTACCTCAAAAGAGGCCAAGGGATAATGTCCAAGCTTATGATATCACTACTGCTGAGTTTGAAGCTCCTAAAGATGTAGTGGTAGGTAATTTAATGGTTTCTTCAAGTTTAGACAATACTTTATTTGATTCTGGATCATCACATTGTTTCTTATCTTCCCATTTTGCTAAAAAAATTAGATATTTAAAATTTTATTTAACAAGGGAGTTGTCAGTCAAAACTCATAAAGAAAGTATCGTTGCAGCAAGGTTTTGTGAATCAGTTGCCATTAGAGCATATAAATGTTCTTTATCTGTTTATCTCATCGTTATACCCCTGATTTAATTTCATATAATCCTCGGTATGTATTGGATTTCAAACCATGATGCGAAAATTTATTGTAAGAAGAATGAGGTAACAATTTTTTATGATGATAATGAGTACCTTATCTTAAGAGCAGAAACGTCACCACCTAATTATTATCTAGATCCACCCCGAGTAGCTCAAATAAATTCAATTATTTTGGAGGAAGATATGAAAGAACTGTGGGTGAGGAGTGGAATTTTCGAATAGAGGACATAACTATTGTGCAAGAATATATTGATTTTTTTCTAGAATATTTAACTAGACAACCTCCAGAACGGGAAATTCAGTTTTCCATTGACATAATTCCTGGTTCAATGCCTATATCGAGGACCCCTTATATAATGGCCACTGTGTAATTAGTGGAACTAAAGAAACAACAAGAGTAATTGAGTAATAATGGATTTATTCACCCCTAGTGTTTCTCCATGTGGAGCCCCTGTTCTTTTTGTTAAGAAGAAAGATAGATCTATGAGGTTGTTCATTGACTACAGGGAGATCAATGCTATAACAATAAAGAACAAGTATCCCCTACCTCGCATTGATGATTTAATCTACCAACTTCATAGAGTTCAATACTTTTCAAAGATTGACCTTAGATCAGGATATCATCAGTTGTGTGTGAAAGAAGGAAGACATTCCGAAAACAACATTTCGAACCAGGTACGGGCAGTACGAGTTTACTGTAATGCCTTTTGGATTGACTAATGCACCCTATGTCTTCATGGATCTAATGAATAGAGTTTTCAAGGATTATCTTGATGAATTTGTAGTGGTATTTATTAATGATATCCCGGTATACACCAAAATCTACGAAGATCATGAAAATCAATTGTGCATTATTCTAAAGACTCTTAGAAGACATGAATTATATGGGAAGTTTAGAAAGTCTGAATTCTGGCTTCAAGAGATTTATTTTCTTGGATATATTGTCTCTAAAGATGGAATCTCTGTTGATCCTTCTAAGACAAGAGCAATCCAAGAATGGCCAGCACCAACGAGTATTACCGAGGTACGCAGTTTTATTGGATTAGCAGGTTATTATCGACGTTTCATCCAGAATTTTACCTGATTGGCTGACCCATTAATGAAGTTCACACATAAATGGATTAAATGTTTTTGGACAAAATATTGAGAAGAATGTTTTGAAGAATTGAAGAGAATATTAGTCAATGCCCCTATCTTGACTCTATCATCGGGGAATGATGGGTTTGTTATTTATAGTGATGCCTCAAAGAAAGGACTTGGTTGTGTCCTTATGCAAAATGATAGGGTTATTGCCTATGCGTCATGATAACTAAAAATTAATGAGAAAAACTATCCCACTAATGATCTTGGCTTAGCAGCTGTAATCTTTTCTTTGAATATTTGGAGATACTATCTCTATGGTTAAAAATGTGAGATATATATCGATCACAAGAGTTTGAAGTATATTTTATCACAGAAAGAACTCAACATGAGGAAAAGAATATGTCTTGAATTACTCAAGGATTATGATTTCACTATACACTACCACCCGGGGAAGGAAAATAAAGTGGAATATGATTTGAGTAGAAAGGATCATGGAGTTTTGAATAGTATGAGAGTTGAAAAGGACCCTATATACAAGGATCTAGTAAAGTTGGATATGGGAATAACCATGGAAGGTGAAGCATCAATGCTTTTTCAAATAGTTTCCAAACTATCTTTACTAGAAAGGATAAAGTGTTCTTAGGCCGATGATGAAGAGTTTCAAAAAAATATTAAAGCTGTGAATGATGGGAGATTGAGTGACTTATTGTATGATGATGGAATTTTGAAATTTGGTAAGAGACTTTTTGTTCCTGATATACCTGATCTAAAAAGAGAATTGTTAGATGATAATCGTAGTTCAAATTAATCTATACACCCTGGTAGCGCCAAGATGTGTAGATATTTGAAGGAACATTTTTGGTGGGACAACATGAAGAGGGAGATTTCTGATTTTGTGTCAATGTGTATAGTTTGTCAACAAGTGAAAGATGAAAGGCAACAACCTGTAGGGGTCCTGCAACCTCTTCCCATTCCTAAGTGGAAATGGGATAATATTACGATGGACTTTGTCATGGGACTACAAAATACTCCTAGAAGGAAAAATTCAATATTGATCATTGTTGATCGTCTTACCAAGTCATCACATTTTCTTTCTATAAGAGAAGATCTACCACTTGAACGTCTAGCAAGACTATAGATTAATAAAGTTGTGAGACTTTATGGAGTACCCCTATTGATTTTTTCTAATCGTGATCCACGTTTTACATCAAGATTCTGGAAAAGTCTTTATAAATCCCTCGATACTGAACTCAATTTGAGCACTGCCTACCACCCTCAAACTGATGGACAATCAGAACGAACTATTCAAACCATAGAAGACATGTTGAGATCCTGCTCACTTGACGTTCAGGGTATGTGGGATCAATATTTACCTATGGTAGAATTTTCCTATAACAGTAGCTTCCATTCAAGTATTCAGATGGCACCATATGAAGCATTATACGGAAAGACATGTCACACACCAACCTGTTGGGATGACGTTGGTTAAACAAAACTCGGAGGCCCATAACATGAGGAGGAAATGATGGAAAAGGTGAAGGTAATCCAAACCCACATTAATGCAGCTCAAAGTAGGCAGAAGAACTATGCCGATAATCGAAGTAAGGATTTGGAATTTCAAGTCAGTGATCATGCTTTCCTGAAGGTATCTCCATGGAAGGGAGTTATACGTTTTGTTAAGAAATGTAAATTGAGTCCCAGGTACATCGGACCTTTCAAAATTCAAGAACAAATTGGGACTATAGCTTACCGTTTGGAAATTCCTCCAAGTCTCTCCAAAGTTCACGATGTGTTCCATGTATCACGGATGAGAAAATACATGCCTGACCCAACCCGTGTACTCACCTATGAGGAATTAGAACTGGAACCCGATATGTCTTATTGTGAAGAGCCTATCAGGATTCTTGATACTGGAGAACAAGTGTTGAGAAACCGGATGGCTCGTCTGGAAAAAGTTATATGGAGAAACTATAAGATGGAAGAGGCAACGTGGGAACCCGGGGAAGTTATGATGATGAACCACCCAAGTCTTTTTATGCAGTAATACTCTAGAAATTTCTAGGAGGAAATTATTTAAAGGAGGGGAGAATTTAACACCCCAAGCTTCCACAGTATGCTTCTCTTTGAATAATACAATAGCTTGTGTTGTACGCAACTTCGAGTTCTAACACACCACAACCAATCAAACAAGATGTCATGAATAGTAATAACCACTTTTTTAAATTTAATAAATTTTATTTTTTAAAATGGGCTTCATTTTTGGATTTGGAATATCAAAATTATCCCAGGGTGAATTTTTGGTATTTTTCTGAAAACTTTATATTTTTGATAAATAGTGAAAACACTAAGTTATTATTTAAAATCGAATTTTTATTTAAATAATTCATTATTTTATTTAAATTTATTTTAGGGAAAAATAGATACATAATACTTATATAAGTTCCATTTAATTCATTGGATTCAATTTAAATTAATTTTAGATATATAAAAAATTTATTGAACTTTTCACCGTCTTTTACCCACCTCCTAGGAGATTTTTGCAAATTTTTAAAAAACTTAATATTACCACTTCTATGAGTGGAATTTCAAAAATCTGAGAGACATGGTTTATATCAGTATGTAAAATGTGGTTCAGTGAAATGAAAATAATTTTTGGTGAATAGAAACTTTTTACTTTAATTTACCACGGTTAAAAGTAAATATGGTAATTAAAGGAAAAAATGATATTATTTTTACCCTGACACATGTAATAATTCTATTGGATAAGTATAATTAGACCAAAAAAAACCTTAGGAATAAAATATGAGCATCTTTGGTCCACTTGAATTATGACATTTATTATTATTTAATTCAGAGAAGAGTTAAAAGAGTTAAAATCAAAGTTTAATTACTAAATTTTTTTAATGTAAGGTTATACATAGGATAAATTAGATTATAAATATTAATTAGAAAGATAAAAGTATTTCCTACATAATTATATTTTATTTATAATTTTTAGACATTAAATAATTTAATTTATTTATGACATAATGGTGATGCAGTAATTACCTTATTAATGAAATATTAAAATAAGTGATATTATAAATTTCCAAATAAAAATAATTTTAGTCTTTTTATGAATTACACTAATTTTATAGGTTAAACTTACATGTTAGTATTGATTTAAGTAACTTTTTTCGAAGTAATAATTCTGTTATGATTTAAAAAAAATCAATTTCCAAATAGTGTCAAAATTGACATAAAAAGAGTTTTTAAAACAAATATTTTATTATTAATTGATATTCTATTCCTATAAATCGAATGATCATCCATGAGACTTATATAATGGTAGTTTTATCATTAATGAACAACTTTGGGTTCTCTTGGAAGTTTATAGTAACTTTATTAACCATATAATATAATAATACAAAGGTACATGGTAAATGTCAATCAAATTAACTAAGAGTTAAATCTAAAAGATAAGGTTAATATAGTGACCCAAAACTATCTAAAACCTATTGGTTGAGTTCTTTTAGACCCATCCCCACCTTATCATCGAAATAAGTCACTTTGGAGCCATTATAAACCGAATATTAATTTATTATGAAATAATATTTCTAGCTTTTCCTAAGGTGCCCCTCACCCCTCTTATAAAAGGGAACTCCCTCTTATCTTTAATTCACACCTTCAAAGCCATTTGTCTCGGCCAAACCCACCCCAAATACTCTCTCAAATATCATAACTTCAACATACTGGCCTTATTTTGATCATAAAGCCAACCTAAGGATCCCCTTTTGACCAAATAAAAAGGAAGAACCGAAAGAAGAGGTAATGTTTTCACCACCCTCTTTCAAGTTCCTTTCTTCTTCCACTTCTTCTTTATTTTTTATTTATATTATTAAATAATAACTCCATTATCTTCTATATACTGTGATTATATTATTAATATGGTACAACCATATTCATTATTCTATCCATCCATTGAATGACATGTCATACGTGCGTACGTACGACCTACCGTCTCCACGTCGTGGTGTAATTGTTATTCAATACATTATTATTTGGATGGGTATGATAATGATGTATAATTGATGTAAACAGTAAATATAACAAGATAATGGTTATTTATATATGATATAACATGCAATTATATGTTATTTTAATATCAAATCAATGATATTGTTGCTCGTGCATACGTACGGAATACAGTCTCCACGAACGCGATGAGATTCATTCCTCATCATATCCATTCGTGACTAATTATCATTTGATGATTAAAAATAATGTTCAAGGACTTGACATCATTCTGGATATGAATAAGATACAACCTATCCATAAGGAACACGTCTTATGTAACATATAAAAGAAATTGAGTATGTTAACACCTATACGACGATAATACTAAAATATTATTAAACAAAGAAATATTAAAAGATCATATATGATATCATAATTATATATATGGTTCTTGTATAATTTAATAACACTATTTTAACTATTATACATGAGATTAACCTACCCTCGACCAAGTAAAAGTACAAGGTAAGGGTTAATTCTACAATATCTTCATTATCCGAAGTTGTTTTTACGTGAGTATCTACTGGGACCTCTTTATCATCCACATCCATGTTTCTTAAAATTGTCTTTGGAAAAAATTTTACTATTTAATAGACTATGGTTTAAAGTAATTTATACCCTTATTTGACCTTATATGTTTTTGAAAGGAATATTTCCTTTTTTTCCAAACAAGGTACTTTTTGACCTTTTTGACAAATTTAAGGCAAGAATGTTTTTTACTTATACGGAGGGTGCGGCTATTTTCTGCCGTTATAAAATCGTCAAAGATTCACTTAAAATCATATAATAATATTTTCAAAGTAATGGTTCTATTTTATAAATATGTGAATTTTAAATGATTTCAAAAAGGAGACATTTCTCTCAAATAGTTTTGATTTGATCTATGTCAACATCATTTGATAGATTTTAAGCTTATTTGATGTTGATTTATTATGATACAAAACTTTCATAATGAATTGAAGGTTTTGTGATACTTTTGACTATGGATGTTATATTTTTATACCATTCATGGTTTATGGATAAATTTTTGAAATTTTTTATGCTATTTTCAATACGAATGTTTATGTTATATTTAAACCTTTTCATATGAGGAATGTATTGGACTTAGTAAGTGACGGGTGGAGCCCGTTACAGCTCCTCGATGCATCGGTAGGTCTCATGAGACAAACTAGTGTCTTGGTACAAGGCCTTGACAAAATATTATTTGTAGTCTTAGCACAAGGCCTTGACTATGTGGTTATGAAAGTCTGGCATTATGCATTCTATTATTATGAAAGTGGTTATTGATATTGCATGTGATTATTCGATTAGTAGAATATCCATGTGAATAAGTAAATGGAATTATTTCATTTTATCTTTTCCATATTATGATAAAGTTCATGTTTAAAGGGCTTTTGTTTTAGTTATACGTTGCCTTAAATGATTATGTTTATTTATGAAAGTTTCTGCTATATTGTTATCCTTACTGAGCATCTGAGCTCACTCCTTTCAATGTTTTATTTTTCCGAGGATGTGAAGAAGTATTTTATGATAACCTGTAGGGATAATATGAGGGGATATGAGTGTGTTCTATGAAGACAATATGTTGTTGTAGTTTTTCACTTTATGATGTAATGTAAACCTTATGAATATATCTAGTGTTTCCAAGGCTACTAAACTGATCGGTCTTTCGAGATTTGATCCCTTGTGATCATGCCAACGTTTTGTAATAATGCACCGACTATGGGTAACTGGGGTCGGGGCATTACAAAAAAAAATTAAACTCCACCTTAACATGGAGAATATTCTTTTAACTACTTTTGAATATCAATATGGAAGGAATTTTGTCATTTAATATTAAATTATTCATTATGGCATCGTATGATTGAACATACATGACTGGGGGCCTTTCCATGATGAGATGACACATCCAAAATGATATCACATGATAAGGCCAACATGTCACCAGAGGGACTTAAGAATCTCATAAGAACATCGTAATAATATCAATATAAATTTTCAATTCATGAATATTTCATTTTTTTGGCTTCTCTTTTATAAAGTGGTTGTAGGTGGCTAACATGAGATTTTTGATTGGAATGTGGTATAATCATAGGAAGTCATCTGATGACCTATGTATGATAAAAAATTATTCTCTATGGGATTTCACGAAAATTGGAGGGCATGTAAGTGGGGATTACTATGATCATTAATAGTTCACATGAATCACATAACCCATTCATGTGATTACATTTGGGTCATGCGATCATATGTCTTCTTGGAGGTCTCACGATCCACATTACCCTACCATAAAATCTTCATGTAGTCATGCTTTTCCTTAAATCCTTGACTTTTAAGAGACGATAATACCTATTCTTCATATAAATCTTCAATTTTAAATTTTTTTATTCAGATTTGGAGAGCATAAACAAATCTACCCCCCTCAAAATCAATGTCCAAATTGTCGAACACTTTGTTAAGAGTAATAAAAATTCTCACCCGAGTCCATATGGATTATACTATTTAGTATTCCAAGCATCTTTTGTTATTTTAGGTGAATGTTATCTTTCTGTGGGGTGCCCTGTAAATTGGGAAGTGATAGGACATCAATTTTACTAATGAATCAAATAACCAGATCTATTGTGATCTCCTCTCTCATGTGACTACTTTGAAAAATCACTTTGTGAAAGCTCATCATGCGACTCGAATGTATGACATTCCCACATGAGATTTTTTCATGACTATTTTTTCTTTATGACTTCTTCTAACTGATCAATGGAATGTTACTTGAACCGTGATGCATGTACTAAGTTTTGGGTCTCTTTCACGTGATTAGTGTGACCACATGGGCCATTACTTTATCACCTAATCAGTATATAGCATGTGCGAACTTCATATGTTCATGCGTTTGAGTATTCTAAAATGGATCACATGATCACACAAATTCATCACAGGTTACATGATTCATGTGACATGAAATGGATCCCATGATTGTGATACCTTATATAGTTCATGAAATTCACATGATGTTTCCCATGATATGTTCTTCATTTACTCCTTTTGACAATGTTTGATTCTCATCTAACACATGCTTATTACACTGTACATATGGATTCTAGTTCTCAAAAATCTTATGACGTAGTTGATCATATAGACATGATTTTCCGTAATTGCTACTCTAACGCTCAGTATCATGTCTTTTCTGATAATGAGTTTCTAATGTGGATTCATTCGTTCGAGATCCAAGATTATCAACTATCAAACTAACTAATTTTTTCTGGGTTAGACCTCTGGGATTATTTTACCATTCCCTCTCTAGGATACAACACTCCCTCCCACTACATTTCAACATATCTAAATTTTATCCAACCAATAATTTCATAGGATAGTCAATTAACATTGGTTCCACTCTAGGGGCTACCCTACATGTTGGCTAAATCCCCTATTGGTAAGGATGTTCCTGATCTTATCCATCAACCAATTTAATAGAGTAATTTTAACACACTAATTTCTTTATTGAATGATCTGAAATTTTTTTGGATCACAAAGTTAGAATTGTTCCCATATAAAAACAATTCTGATGAAAGGGTATGGACATTCTGTGTCAGGCAAAGCTATGAAAAATTTTATGATCAACTACAGGTCATTCTACTTTATGAGGTGACTAGGATATCATAGTTTTTCGTATATCTCTAATCAGAACTCCTCATAGAACTGATTATCCACCGGTTTCCCTAAATCAAGTCTTTTCATCTCTATCATGGTGATGTTGGGAATATTCTATGGGATATTTTTTAATATGGGGGAATATCTCCACTTATAGATATGTATAATGAATTCATTCCTCCTGATGATGGTTGGGATGACCCTAAACAAAATCCACACACGAAGAGGGACCTACTGAACATTGAAATGAATATGATGAAGAAGGGGATGAACATGTTCTTGATTGATTCTTTCATTGATAAGAGAAACATATTTCTTTATCAAAGCGGGATTCCACCAACCACCATGCACCCCCATTATTGTACCTTTCGAAAAGTGTGAAATAGAGAAGGATCTCATTGGTCCATTCTGTAAGATGGAGAGATTTCCTCATAAGGGTATAAAGTGAGGCCAAGGGTATCCCAAGTATTTGGCTAGAAAGGTTTTTGGCCATGTCTCTTAATGGATGGATTTTCCCTCTCGACGATTCATGCACAGGAATCTGAGTAGGTAAATAGGTGATGGTAGAACATTTAGTAGAGGAGATACATCATAATCTTGCTATGTTGACTCTATCATTCTCTAGTCAACAACTTGGTCATGTCCAACTATAAAACAACTTATACCAGATTAGAAAGACTTTCCAATTATTATATTGTTGGATAAGTGATCATTTCCAGTGTAACAAATATTAGAACACTATAAATATTCCTCATGGTTCATTCCGTCCCATTCCATTGAATCTATTTGGGGTCAAGGAAAAACTATTAGGCCTCAATGTGGTTATGGATATATTGACTCAATATGAAAATTTAAACATCATTCCATATCTTGAACTGACATGGATAATTTTTTAAAATGGTAGTGGATCTCTTCTTGAATTTTCATATAAAATATCTCTCAGGGAAGGGGTTTTAGCACCTCATATTGAAGAGATGATTATATGTGAGTTGTATACCCCTTATCGATTTTCTCGCCAGTTTCGTAGCATTCATATGGGGTTTCCTCTTACCATAGCTACCATGTTTGGTGAAAAAAATCTTATAAATATTCACAATATTTTCTTTATGATGGTGCATAAAGATATGAATGTTGAAATCATCCTTCCTCATGAAAGCACCCCTAAATGCATGTTTTTGGAGTATAGCTATACCTGAATATAATCTTATTCAAGTGGTATTCTTAATGGATTAGTCTATCAGTTTTTATGACATATACTTCTTCAAGACCCTCATATATGGATATTATATATTTGATTTGTGACATAGGGGAGACCTTATGAAAACACCCTCTCCACATTGATTTGTCTCACATTGGTAGGGGAGAGTTTTTTGAGGGGGATGGAAATTCAATACCAGTGATATATGATGCACCAATTGAGAAAAGCGTGCATGAAAGTTTTTCTCTTCCTTCTTCATCAGCTCAACCAATACTTACTTACATAGATTTGGTGTCCAAATACACCCCCATCAACCAATCATCCTTCTGATGTTCCCACTCTATCAGTTTTAGGGAGCCAAGTATCAAGAAGGATAATTCAGTGACAAATCCGTACCCTATTCACTGAGAGTCACTTGGAGGAGTTTTGTGGTAAATAATAATGCCTTCACCAAATCTTTCTTATTATTGGAGAAAGTAGCTCTGCCCTTCATGCATTATATGATATCATGCGATAGATTTTATTGGCCTAGAATAAATTGTTCCATAGTGATAGGTAACTACACATATTTGATGAAGAATTTTATATGGACCATCCAAAAAAAGAAACATCAGAGGTTCTTGAGTATAGAATTCAAAAGCTCTCCCAGCTATGAACTCAAATGGATGACTTGATCACAATAATAGTAAACAAATATGGAATTTCCCTCATGATATCTCATCTTCTAAAATAATCATCATTATTAGAGAATTCACATAGAGGATTCTAAGATCTTTTCACATTAATTTAGACTCTTCATCCTTAAGTAGGAGAAGTGGAAATAGATTGGGGGAATATTACGCACTCAATTGACACATGATGTGGCATTTATGCACTACATTTTACCACATCCTATTGGGGGATTTGTTTTATATTCTAATTTTAAATTTATTTAATTAATTTAAATTTATCAAGTTATGTTAATTTATGGTGGAATTTTTAAATCATTGAGTTTTCTAAAAAAAATTATTTTTTATAGTTTAAGTAGGCATTTCTTCAAATTATTGTTTATTTATGTTTTCTGTGTATTTAATTCTTATCCCATTTTACTTCTTGATAGTAATATTTTAATTAATTTAATTATGTTTAATGTTAATATTTTTTTAAAAAAATTTCATATTTACTAACATTAAATAATATTTTATTCTTTAATAAAATTTTATCATTTTATAATTATATTAATTATTTAATTGGTTATTTAGTTAGAAGATTGATTTTATTTTAATTATATTTTATTTACTTAATAAATCTAATTATATGATATTTTATTTAAACATTTAAAATATTGTTTTAATCATATTAAAATTTGAATTTTAGTTATTTATACATTGATATTTTATGTAGTTTCATCATAGCCAAAATAATTCCCATTAATGTAGAGGAATTGTAGAAACACCCTATGTTGGAATCATTAAATGACAGTAATATAGCTATTTTCACAAGTGTGATACATAAAGATTATGTTGTTTTTCACATAGCCAAATGAATAGTAACCATGTCACCATTTTTGAAGCCAATGATTTTATATCCCATAGCATAGCTAATTTCATCAGCGGCTTCACGTATTTGATTTTCACATAATGAAATTCTTCCACATAACCAATGAGAGGATCCTAAGAAAAAATAATCGTAGATACGGTTTTCTAAAAGATATGAAACCTATGATCTCACTGAAGCCATCAAATCCTAAAGAGGGTAACCGTCAACCAAAACTATAATTAGGAGAAAACCTCTTCGATGAGTCATCCATGGTGAAGATCTAGGGAGATTGGTGTTGAAAATTTCAAGAACGATGGTCTCTAATTTATAAATCATCCTTCCAGTTGTGTTAAGGAAGCGAAGGTTCTTGGTGACGATAAACACACAAAAAATAATAGAAAAATGAAAGAAGACAAAGATTTAATGTGGTTAGGCAGTGTGCATATGTACACCAAGGAAGATGGGGGTTGTTCTATAATTTTCTCTGGATAAAATCATCATAGGATCACCAAAAGCACATATTACAATTCATGAGATTAAATCCCTTTTAATAGATGAATAATTCACAGTAGTTCAAGGATTGGTTTGGGTTAGTTCATCATCCCTTGAAAAACTTCCTCTTTGGCATTAGTCGTGTTCCACTGTCCACGGTTGGTTGTCCACCAAGGAATACCAACTACAATGGTTGCTGAAAATGGAGAAAACGTCTTCCATAAAAGAATAAAAAAATGGGAGTGTCCCCCACAAATCTCCCCTCACGACCATTTAGGTTTTGAATCTCGACCTGCAGTCACCATTTAGACAACCATCTTCTCTTTCGGTAGAACCTTTATCATCATGTCTGCCCCATTATAATTACTGTGAATTTTTTCAACATTCAACAATTTTTCTTCCAACACATTTCAAATCCAGTGATATCGCACGTCGATATGTTTAGACATGGAATGAAATTCCGGGTCCTTACTGGGATGAATACCACTCTCACTATCGCAATAGAGAATATAATTCTCCTAAATCCATCCCAGCTCCTATAAAAAAAATTTCATCCAAAACATCTCCTTACATCCTTCAATGACCATGATATATTCTAATGTTTTGGTGGATAAGGAAACACACTTGGTAATTCATTATTTCTACAAGACTTTTCCCCTTGAAAATGATTTTAGGTACCCAAATACGGATTTAATCGTGTCTATATCTCCAGCCATATCTACATACGTCTAGCCTTCCAAAATAGTTTTATGAGTTCCAAAACATAAATAATAACTAGATATACCTTAGAGATAGCTCAATATCCATTTGACCAATGTCCAATGCTCCTATCCTGGATATGATAAGATTCTTCTCACAATTCTGACAATGTGAGAAATATCTGGTCTCGTGCACACCATAGTATACAAAGACTGCCAACTACTGACTGGTAAGGAAATTTTTCTATTTCCTCTCTCTCCACCTCATTTAAAGGACTCTGATCTATCATGAGCCTAAAATGACTCTTAAGTAGTGTACTAACTGGTTTCACCTTACTCGTGTTGAACCATTCCTGAACCTTCTCAAAATGATGTTCTTGAGATAGAAAAATATTATGATTCCTCCTGTCATGAGTAATTATCAAACCATGAATCTGAGTAGCATCTCCCAAGTCATTCATTTCAAAAGACTTCTTCAACTCCTTCTTCAACCTATCATTCATTGTGATATTTGTTCCAATAATTAACATACCATCAACATAAATCTACAAGATAATTATTTCACCATTAGGAAACTGATTGATGAAAATACAGTGATCAATAAACATCCTTCTATACTCATTTTTCTCTATAAACGGGTCGAATTTTCTATAACATTTCCTCGGTTCCTATTTCAAACCATATAAGATTTTCTTAATCTTGTATACCAATTTTTCTTTACCTTTAACCTAAAATCCATTTGGATACTCCATGTATATATCCACATCAAGATCACAATGTAAGAACATTGTCTTTATATCCAGTTGTTGAACCTCCAGGTTTAAACTAGCCTCTAATCCAAGAACATCTCTGATAGAAGACATTTTAACCACAGGATAAAAAATTTCATCAAAGTGAATACATTTATTCTGACTGAATCCCATCATAATCATTTTGGATCTATAGTGTTACTATGAGATTCCATATTCTCCTTTGATTCTATACACGCACTTGTTCTTGAGTTCCTTTTTTTCATTATGGTAACTCTACCAAATCAAATTTCCAGTTCTTGTGAAAGGATCTCATTTCCTCTTACATGGACTTCTTTCATTCCGTATTTTACTGACTCCAGACTTTATCATCGAAACTATTTGGGTATCCACCTTCAATGAGAATCACTTACACATGTGGTGAGTATCTGCAATTTAGTTGTTTTTCTCTGGTGGATCTCCTCAACTGTGCTTCAGGGGTAATCTGCTCTGGAATATCATACGATGAAGACATATTAACATATGGAGACATATTACCTAGTAGTGATATATCATCAGAGTTGTGTATCTCTCTCACACTAGATGGTACTAATGGTGGTGATATTGGTTCTAGACTGACTAAAATTTCCTCAAACTACAATTTCTCTTCATTTTCTATCTTCCCAAAATATTCAATCTTCCAATCTTCAAGAAACACCACATCTCTACTTCTGCTGATCCTCCTACATATTGGATCCCACAGTCAGTATCCAAAATCCTCATGACTGTATCCCAAAAAGATATAGTACTTTCCTTTTCCATCCATCTTCACTCACTCATATTTCAAGAAGTGGAAAAATTCCATATATCCAAATACTCTCATGTATGTTTAGGAAAAATATTTTCTTATCCAGACACTTTCTGGAACATCATAATTCAGTGGAACTAATGGATAAAGGTTCATAAGATCAACATCAGTCCTCATTGCCTACACCCAAAAGTGTTTGGCAGCTTTACATTTGAGAGAATACATCTGACTCTCTCACAAATTGTTTTATTCCTCCTCTCAAAAAGATCATTATGTTGAGGTGTCTTTGGTATTTATTTTTCCAGCCTGATGCCAAAACTATTGCAATACCCCTAAAATGGACCATGTTACTCTCCTCTATTGTCTGCTCACACACACTTTAATTGTCTAGTTGTTTCTCTTTCCACCTTCACGTGAAGCTATTTTAAAACATCCTACACTTGATCTTTAGTTTTCAAAATAAACAACTAGACTTCTCTAGAATGATCATTTATGAAGGTAAAAAAATAAATAGCACCTTCCATCTACTTAGTGACAATCATGGAGACATCAGTGTGAACAAAATCTAAAACATTTTCTTATATGGATGGTATATAACCATGAAATAATACTCTGTGTTGTTTTCCCATGATGTAATAAACAAAAGTATGCAAATGTGTAACTTTTATTCTGAGAAATAAATCCTTCCTGGAAAGAATTCGGATTCCTCTCTCACCCATGTGACCGAGGAGCTTGTGCAAAAATTCTATAAGAACATCTTTAATGGATGAATTGACTTATCCTTCACATGGTCTGGAATCTATGAGACAAAGACATGTATCTTTCTTTCCTTTAGAAATTACCAATTTACCTTTGATAAAATTCTATTTCCCATCACCGAACAATTTGACATATCAATCATCATCAAGCATTCTAGTGGATATTAGATTGAGGTGAATATCAAGAACATACCTCACATCCTTTAATGATAACCTTCATACAATATTAGTCTCCAGATAAATATTACCAATACTACTAATTTTGGAATCAACATTATTTCCCATCTTCACATGTATGATACTCCCTGAACTGTAATATGAGAAGAAATATCTTCTAGAAGTGACATGGTTGGTAGGAAGCACCTGAATCAGTCACTGATTTTGAGTCATGTCTTGAAATACTGACCTGATTATCTTCTTGAATAATAATGAGTTCTCCATTGACCACATTAGATTAATTTTTTTGGGTATTACCTTCTTGATTCCTCTACTCTGCCTTCAACCTTCTACACTCCCAAATAAAGTTTCCAGGATTGCCATAGTGGTGGAACTTTATGTCATATCTCGATTGAGATTTTGATTGCTTCCTTCTTTGTAGACTTTGGTCGCAAGGTTCTCTTCCTCTTATTTTTCCCTATAATGTTTTCTTCCATTGTCTTTTGGTGACAAGATCCTCTGATTCAAGAGCATATCCCTCATCTTTCCTTCTAGATTCTTAATTCAAAATTCAATTTTTCACAATATCCATGGCGAGAGTTCAATCTGGAGTTGAATTGTTGACCGACACAACTAGTGTGTCCCACATATTTGGTAAAGAACTCAATATCAATAGTATATGAAACTCATCATCAATCATCATTTTCATGGAATTGAACTGATCAATAGTACAATGTAAGTCACTCATGTTCTTTAATACATTGGTCACATCTTTGTACTTCATGTTGACAATCCATTGTATCAGTTTTTCTTTGTTCTGTACGGTTGTCCTCGCATACATCTTTTCCAATTTTCTCTAAAGAACCGAAGCATCATGTTCATTGGAAAAATTATGGAAGATAATCTTGTCAATCCACTTTCTGATTTGGGAAGTACACATTCTATTGAGAAAAACCAACTCTGAATCAACTGGTGGAGTACTGGCCAATGTCTTATCATTGGGTTTACCACTTATTAATAATTCCTCCCCTTGTTCTGCAATGGGTTTGTTGGTATCCACTATTGGCTTCCACATGTCATTAATATATAAAATTTCCTCCATTTTCAATTTCTAGATGACATAATTGAAATTTGTAAGCTTAATGATGTTACCAATATTTTCTTCCATTGATTGAGTATTAATTTCAAAAATATAACCCTCTAGATTTGTTATGTCTAGTTTAAATTGGTATAATTGACTCTTGGATCACTGAAAATAGACTTTGATTAGCTAACATAAAGCCAAACCAATTTCGATTTTCTAGATCTACCGCTGATGTGGTACTGCCCTAGCTCACTAGGACATTTTCAAGAAAAACTATTGGAATGTAATTGCTAGTATGAATAGTGTTTTCTTCTCTAGAAATGGGGTACTATAGCACCTGTGGTTTCATCAAAACGCTTATCAGCTCTACTAGTTTCATTTATTCTATGTTTTTTATGCTGGTTATGCTATTGGAATCATCTCTCTGATCTCTTCAGGGATCCGATATAAAATTTATTTTGACCAACTTCAATTTTTTGGTCCCTGGAAAATTTCACCACAGTGCCACCATTTCACATTGATGGCTCTAATACCAGTTTTTTGGAGCAGTGGAGGTTCTTGGAAATGATAAACACTCAAAAAAAGAGAGAAGTAAAATAACATAGAGATTTAATGTGGTTTGGGATTGTTCTTACCTCCATGGGAGAAGAGGGTTTCATTCTATTATTCTATATAGATAAATTCATCGGAGGATCCCCACACACACAAATTATAGTTCATGGGATTCAATCATGTTTTATAGATGAACAATTCATAGCAGTTCATGGGTTGTTTTGTTGTTGGTTCATCAACCCTTAAAAAACATCCTCTTTGGTGCCGGTTATGTTCAACTATCCATGGTTGGCTATCTACTAAGGAAGACCCACTATAGAGGTTTTCGAAAAAAGAGAAAACCTCTACCAGCAAAAGAATCCCACAAATGGGAGTGGTCACCACAAGTTGAACTCTGATGATGAAGAACTCGAGACGAGATACCACCTAAGGTTGCAAATGAACTACAAATGGTGAACTGCGATACGAATGTTTCCATTGAAGATGATATTTCGAGCCTATTTTTTCACATCACAATTTTGATGAACCCATAAACCTTGTTGAAGATAATTTTACAACCACAATGTTTAGATCAATTTCATTAATGTATGAAATACAATATTTTTATTGTAAACTCAATTGTTGGCTTGAAGCTGGTTGAAGGAATTCAATTCAAAACTGATTATATGGATCTCTAGATATGGATGTTCAATCTAATGGGTTCACCTTGTTTGATCTAGAGAGTGGTGTGAAATTTTTATTATCTCAATCTGAGTTTTAATTTTTTTAGAGTTTAGTTAGAAGTGATGGGTTGAGATGGTGTTTTAATTGATGGTTTATTTATCATTTTGAGAGATGAATGTTTGATATCCAAATGGATAGAAATTAGTTTTTTATGTTGTTATTTTAGATGTAGAAACATTGATTAATCATTTTGTGTGCTTGTTGTGGTAGGTTTTTGAAATGATTATACTAAAATTACTATTGAAGTGACTCAAGGGAAGAGATTTATCTCTCCAAGTGACTATCACGGAATAAAGCCGGTGCATTTTTTCTATGATTTTACATTAAATTAAAATGAGTTCCCAGAGAACAATATGAGAGGATGTAAGAGAGTATTATTCTTGATAGATCAGAGAACAGAAGAGTAGGAGTAAAAAAACAACGAACTATGGGAGCTCAAGAAGGATAGAAAATCTACTCCAACAGTGATGATTTCTCTCTCTATTTTCATGATTCTTCACTTCTCTTTCATTTCAATGTATTTATTCAAATTAATATTTTAATTTTCTCAAAAAAAATATTTTTAAATTTTTTTAGGGAAATCAGACAATGATGGGTTGAAATTATATAATATGTTTAATCTTATTGATTCTATCATTAAAATGTAATTTTAGCTCATCGATATTCTTTAATTCTTAATGTGTATCAGTTATTTTTTTTCCAAGAAATGACATTTTATGAATGTGAAACTTTACAATTTTAATTATTAATTAAATTTTGGAGAACTAGAAAGGATTATGATTATCTTCTCTATTAATGAAAAAGAAATTATCTTAAGTGATGATCAAGAGATTATTTCAAGGGAGAGGTTTCTAAACTATGAATTTTTACAAAAGAGGATGCTTGATGAAAATTCACTTATTATTTAAGTAAAACAATAGAATAAATTAATTAGAATATAGAATAGAGTATTATCAAATTAAATTCTAATAATTATAATAGCCATATATCTTCTATTTCTATTTTATATCCCTACTATTTTCACATTCTCTACCATAAACACAACTCCTCTATTTCATTTTTTGTTTCTTTTGTTTTGGACACACAATTATCAAATTAGTATTATCTATTGATCAATGATCAAACATACATATTTTCTAGATGTTTGTATGTTTTAAATTAATATATATTTCATGTTTTCAATGAATACATGGTAAAATATTAGTGCTATTACTGGGGAGGGAATGTGAGGCCAACTAAAAAAACAATAAATCTATTCAGAAAGAAAAAATTACATAAAAAATATCAACAAAATTATTCAGAAAAATATTCTTTGACATCACATGTGTGTGCTATTTTTTATAATTATTAAATCAGAAAACTTATTTAGAGTAGGTAAAATAATAAACATGAACATGAACCATTAATACCTGAAATAATAACCCATTGTTCTACCATTAAGAAGAAGAAGATAATTGAAAATTACAATAAAAATTAGTATATATAAATTCAGAGAGATTTGGGTGAAAATGAAGATCAGTTTTTAAGACAACATAGGAAAGAGAATGTTGAGAGATCTAAATATAGAGATTTATTTTTTCCAACTATTTCAAACAATACTTCAAGTATATGGCTATCCAAAATATCTATGAATTATGAGACGAAAAAATGATATCACTCGATGTTACCCTGCTTTAATGGACAAGTCAGTGATGTATTCCACTATAAGATCAATTCTCAATACACAATATCTAGTTAGTGAACCTCCTTTCCAAGACAACATTGTTGAACATAGTGAATATGGAATTGAAATTCTAGAAAACACTCAATCCCAAAATTTATGATAGATGTGTCCAAAATCAACATAATGCTAAAAAAACAAGTGAAAAATCTAAACAAAAAATAAAATGATGTGGGAACTAGTTAATGAAGCTAAAAATCAAGTGAGGATTGAGGGTAATGATAATTCACAACATTTCGTGAATAATTATGATCCTTCTATACATTTTCCACAAAAGTATAACAAATAAAAATGATCCAGATTACTTTAAATTCATTCAAGTGTTTAGGATATTTAATTTTACAATACCTAATGTGGAAGCCTTAAAAATTATCTAATCATATGTGAAATCACTAAAAATATTTTTGATAAATTATAGATATTGGGATGAAATATCAACAATAAATCATAATTATGAGTGTACTTCCAAAGATTAAAAGAATATTCCTCACAAACCAAAAAACACTAGATCATATGTTATCACTTGTAGGATTAGAGGGAGGGGTAAATTAGGTAACTTTGTCACTTAGGTTCGAGAATTAACCTTATTCCTATACCCCATACTCAAAAGGGTAGGTCTTAAAGGTAACAAGACAACTTCTGTTTCACTATAGTTAGTTGATAGGCCACTTAATTATCCTTTTGTGAGGGTACATGACCTATTAGTTGATGTATTAAAACTATCATTTCCCACTAAATTCTTAATAATTGAAATGGAATGTGATAGAAAAATACCAATGGTTTTAGGAAGGCTATTCTTATATACATTTGGAGTTGTGATTGATGTTTCTATGGGGATAGTGACCCTTCAGGCTGATAATGATTTGGTGTAGTTTTATTTTCTCAATTTATCACCTCTTTCTGTTATTTGTATGTTTATTTTTGCAGCTAAAATGGGATTTAGAGATTAAATTTGGAGGGAAAACAATCATTATTTTGGTTATTTTATTAGTAGATCTATTAATGATCATTTTAAAGGAAATTATATTGAATATGTGTCAACATAAGAGTTGAAAAGTATATTGAAAATTGAGAACTAAATGAAGAAATAAATAACTCAAGTTTGTGATGTGATATATACACACCCAAACATTCATGTTGAAAGGGTTTCTCAATAAGATGTTCAATGTACACAAACCTCTCCTATTTCTATTTTGGAAGTATCTTCCTATTCCCATCATCATAAAAAGTTTCAGACTATTTTTAGTGTTTATTATACTTTATGTGAGATTATAAAGGTTTAGGATAAATGTTTTTTGAGATCTGGTAATTTGTTAGTGGTTAAATAGTCGTCCCAACTTGTTTGAGTGTAGAAAATGAGAATCTGGGATCTTTTTCAAATTTGGAGGGTAGGTATGTTCCAATTGATATAAGATGTTTTGATAAAGATTTTTATGTTCTTAACCTTAGATAATTATTAGGAAATATTAATTTGGTTTCCCTTATAACACAAAACTAGTAGAATTTGAGAATTTTGTCGATATTTGGACATCTACTTAAACTATTCGAACATTTCAGATCTTTCTCAATTACAAAACCTAGATGATTAGATTATTTTTCATAATTTTTAAAAGTTCACTGATGACCTTGATAAATAATTCAATTTTATTCCAGATGAATTTTTCTCTAATAATTATTCAATGGTTTATAGTGAGTTGGTTGCAGCAACTTTATTACCTAATTCTGAATTGTTATATCCCTAAAATGTGGGGGAGCTTTTGGAAAATGAAGTTATTCCTTATATTGTAAATACAAGGCTACTTATTTACGTGATTCTGTCAATTTTAGAAGTTATTAACCTTGATTCAAGTGGGGTAGGAGGTGAAATGATAGAACCTTTTTGTATTTTAGAATAGTGTTACATGAAGCTGGAGTGTTTAAATCCTTAGGAGAATAAGGATTTTTTTTCAAAACAATCAATTACTTAAAAATAAATAATGAAATGTAACCTATGAATGATCATATTTAGAATATATTAGGTTATGAATTCTCAATGAAAACATTAAATTTTGTTATTCATGGGAGGCATAAAATGTTTTACAATTCTTTTTCATTTTTCTATTTGTTATAATAAATTTCTTGACTTGATTGTGTGTCACTCTCCAATTTGACATAAAAATTTCACATATTTCTTGTCCTCATTTATAAATACATTCCAATAATGGACATTATGATTGTTATTTTTTTTAGTATATCCTTTGAATATTTCGTGTTTGTTACAATGATATTGGAGCTTCTTTTGAGATGAAATATTTGATTACACTTTCTTAACTCTTCTCTCAGGTTTTGTTTTGTTTTATATATAAAACTATAGAAATTTATAGTTATATTCTTCATTTTGTAGAAGATGAATTATGAGCTATCAGACTGACTTATTAAACTGTAGAAAATGGGTAGTTACGTTTTATTATAATTATTAGTTAAATCTCTACTCTTGGGGAGTGTTATATTTATATTTTTCATTACATCTGTTTTATTTTTTTCCAAAAAAAAATTCCGTAATTTGTGTTGTATTTTAATTGATTATAGTGTTCATATTTAATTTCATTTAAATGATGAAATAAACCTGTAAAACATTTTAGTAATTTCTATTGTTCCTTTTTAAATTTTTGAATGTTGAATCTGTGCCTTTCAATCTCTTCTTGGTGACTTAGTGATTATGTAACTCCCCGACACCAGAAGCCTGGAGTTAGTGAATTATTTTCATACATTGGCATGATACAAGGAATCATGTCCCTATGGACCGATTTGGTTAGCAGTCTTGGAAAATCGATTACACACATGAACATTACATTACAATTTATAACATAAAACATGACCTAGATAATCCTTCAAGAACACCATTTGTTCTTATAGTTTAACACTTTTTATCAATCATAAAATAATTCTTGGCCTCCTAGGAAAATAAAACATAAGAAAGGGGTGATATCAGATGCTCAGTAAGGAAATATATATAGCGGATGCTATCATAAATAATCATAAAACTTTAATTCAAGGTACAAAAAATGAAACACACACCTTTTAAAACATTATATTCATCATAATATATAAATAATAATTCAAAAAATACCATATAAACTGGCACATGGATATTCTACTAGTCGAATAATCACATGTAAAATCAACAACTAATCTCATAGTGAGGGAATTCATAATTCTAGACATCTTAACAACTAATTCAAGGCCTCGTGCCAAGACTGTATTCAAATATTATACTGAGGACTTGTTCCAACATACTAGTTTGTCTCATGAGACATACCGATACATTGAGGGGCTATATCATGCCCCACTCATCACTCACTAAGTCCAATGCATTCCTCATATGAAAAGGGTGAAACATAACATAATCATTCGTATTAAAACTAGCATATGAACTGTCAATACTTTAACCATAAAGCATGAATGGTATAAAAATAGCACATCCATAGTCAATCATATCATAACTACTTAAATATAATATGGAAGATTATATTATAATAAATCAACATCTATCAAGAATAATATCCAGGAAAGTATGTTGGAATTGTTGAAAATGATTAGTAAAACTCTTTGAGATAAATATCCATTTTTCATAAATCATTTAAAAATTACACAATTTATAAAGGAAGTCATTTAAAAGATATTTTTGAATCAAAGTGTCCCATACCACTTTGAAACTTTTTAAAGGAATTAACATTTTAAAATAATAATGTCCTTATAAATAAATCCTTAAAATCATTTTGAAAACATGGACATTAATTAAATAAAATTATAAAAATAAATCTTTAAAATTATTAAAATGATGACGTAGATAAATATACCCTTCCGAAAAACCATAAATGATTCATTTTGAAATTTGTTTATGAAACATGGACCTGAATAATAAATATTTCCCAATAAATACTTACACATAAACAATCTCAGATAATAATGAGATTGAGGAATTAACCCTTACCTCAAGTCTGATACTCTTTGTACAGGTCTGAAACTCCTGTATAATGTTTTTTAAAAAATATTTAAATTATATAAAAAAATAATAATATTTATTATTTCATATATGATTCTTTTATGACTTTATATTACCAGTTTATTAAAAATTCTATGTTAATGCAACATTATGGGTAATAATCACTTCATTTATCATATGTGTTTTGACTTGTTATTCTTGACTATATTACTTAGATCATGATTTAATTACTTACAGAATGTATAATATGATTTATATATCATATATATTCATAATATAATTATATATAATATACAGATATATGAAATGGAATACACCATTCATGGAGACGGTAGGTCATATGTACGCATGAATGTTGTTTCTATTTTCTTATCATATTAAATGGATGTATGTGAATGAAATATATGTAAACACACACACACACATACACACATATATATAATTACAGTAGACTTATTATTTCATATATTTCATAATAATGAATAATATAAATTTTTTATAATCATTTTTGGATGGTTAAATTGTAGAATGAATCTCATCGCGTCGTGGAGATGGTAAGCTGTACGTACGCACAAGCGACGATATCATTTCCTTAATGGTTAAATGGTATGTAATTGGAAGGATTATGAATTTTAAAAAAACAATATCATGTTATATTTATTATTTACAATGATTATATTCATCGTTATACCCATAGAAATAAAGTGTACAAGAAATCAATTTACACCGCGGTGTGGAGACGGTAAGTCGTACGCAGGCACGCATTGTGATATTGTTTTTCATAGGATGGGTAAAAGGAGAAATATGGTTGTACCATAATTATAATAACATCTCAGCTTGTGTAAGATACCGGATTTATAATTTTATTATGGAAACAATAGATAAATAGTATTTAGAAGAAGAAAATAACTTTTAAGGAAGGGATAAAATGACGACCTCTTATTCGGGTGTCTCCATCTGATCTTCACAAAAGGACTCCTTATGTTGGATTTATTCCAAAATTTCAGCCTATAGAATGAGGTAATGGTGGTTGGGAGGAGAATTTGTAGGGTTTTGGCTGATCCAAAGGGAATTAGATGTGTTAATTAAAGAGAAATGAAGGTTCTCTTTTATAAGAGATGTGAGGGGTACTTTAGAAAAAACTTGAAATATTAATTTATTATAAATTAATTTTCAGTTTCTAATATCTAAAAAGTAATTTATCTCAAGTATAAGATGATTATGAGTCTAAATCCTCTCATCCAATGATTTTTAGACTAGTTTAGTTCCTAAAATTAATCTTATAATTTGGGATTAACCCTTAGTTAAATAGTTTAACAGTTACTCTGTCTTGTTGTATTTTTATAATATAGGGTTAATTCATTTACTATAAAATTCCAAGAGAACACAAAGTGGATAATTAATGACTTTTTTAACATTATAAAATTTAGTTGTATGAATATTAAATTTTAGGATTTTTATATAATTTAATAACATAGTATTTTTAAAAAAAAACTAATTTATTTCAATTTTGACACTATTTAGTAATTTATTTTTTTAAAAGTCATAACAACTTGATGTCTTCGAAACAAATGAGTTAAATAATCCTTAATATTTAAATTTCGTCCATAAAATTCTTGGATGGAATCAAAATGTTCAAATTACATTTATTTTAATATTTATAAAAATCATTCATTTGAATCATTCTTTAATAAGGTAATCACTGCATCGTAATTGTGTCATAAATAAATATATTTATCTAATATATAAAAATTATAAATAAAATATCATGATTTAGGAAATTATTTTAGTTTTATAATTACTATTTATAGTAATAGATATCATTTATATAACAAGATATTAAAATTGATTTAGTAAAAGATACATGTTTATGTTATATTTCCTTCTTCTTTAAATTAAATATTCTAAAATGTCATTTTCACACCCATGTGGCTCCCAAATGCCAATATTTCAGCCAATGGATTCTCATAGTCAAATATATATTATCCAATAGGATTAGGATATGTGTTAGGGTAGTTTTATATTATCATAATATTATTGTTTACCCATATCTACCTGATTTACCCTTTAACAATGGTAAATAAAAATAATTACTAAAGTTACTATTAATAATGTCCAAAAATAAAAGGTACCTATTTACATAGTTTAGACCTTATTATTAAAAATATGGAATCCATTTTTTCAAATTCAAAACATGTATTTGGTAGAAATTAATTTAAAATTAATTCCTGTTGTCAAAACCAAGAAAGCAGGTTATTAAGGAGTAAAAACTATTAAACGATTAAATGTATTGATGTCCAATTTAAATTTGAAATTACTTAAAAATAAAAAATTTATATTAAATGATAAAAATAAAATATAATTATACTTTAAAACTACTCAAATTTATAATTTAACACTATAAAGTATTTCGATTAAAAATGTTTTTTTCAATTAAAATTTAGTATTTTTAACTATTTATCAAAATATGAAAGTTATCAGAAAAGTAACAAAAATTCATAAAAACTAAATTTGTATGTCTTGATTCTAAATAATAATTTCATGTCATCAAATTTAATATATAATAGTTTCAAATATATTATTTTAAAAGGGTTCTCCATTAAAAGGCAAAAAAACCTGTTTTTTTAGAAATACATCTTTTATATGAAAAGAATGAATTTGTCCATATATTATGTATAAGAATCACATAAGATGAATGTTAAAATTTTATGAGATATATATAAAATCCAAAATGTGGTTAATAATATTCATAACCGCTTTTAAATGACTAGTTTGTTAGGTCGTGATACGCTTGAACTCGGTGTTGTGTACATCACATGCTATTGAATTATTTAAAAAGGAAGTGTATTGTGGAAACTTGAGGTGTTACCGATTACCTTTTTGAAGTTCAACGAGTATCTTACACCCTCTATAAAAATAAATACTCCTTCGAAAATATTTGTGAAAATTAATTATCTTAAATTTTTCCAACTTCAAATCAACAATGGGGACATTGTAGGGTTTTATGTGGAAGGGAGTGGTATTTTAATAATCTAAACTGTAATTCATTAAGATACCATAAAAAACCAGTAATATTTTTAAAAAATTTTGAGTTTTTAAGAATTGTTTAAGAATTTTCACTGGATGTAAATTTTTCACAAACATGATGGTTTTGAAGAAACTTTGAGGATATTAATAATTATTAAATCTTGGATTTGATTGAGTTAATCATTTAACTTTCCTTATTAGAAAAAATGGATTTTGGTAAAACTTTGGGTGATTCTTATACAATAATCATTCAAATTGAACCTTTTAATCTGAATTTAACTCATAATATATGAATCCAAATAGATTGTGAAATGAAATTGCTAATCTAGGCTGTACACATTCCTTTATTCCTTTTATTCTTTATTCATCAAACTATTGGATAAGTTATTTATTCCGCCAATATATTTTTAGTCCACATCATCCAATAGTAATTTTATTTTTCATCATCTCTTAAATTATGTGGGTATGATCACGTGAATTTAAAGAGATATTCGTACATTCATTGGAATAAAATTTCAGGTTTGTCAAATTTTATTTAAAATGTTAAAGATAAATCATATTTGTAAAATAGTAACCGATTTTGAATCAATGAAATTTAATTTTACGGGGAATTCATGTTTACTAATCGAGAGAGTCAATGAGGGAAAACCAATTTGAAAATCAATTATTAGTGGCATGTTAATTTTTCCAGTTTGAGAAATATTTTCTACCATTGAAATTGACTAAGTATTGCTTTAGGACATGAAATGTCTTAAGTGTAGAGGAATTTTATATACCCTTTATTCTTTACATTTTTTCACATTTGTTTGGGGGATTTGTTCTGTATTCTAATGTAAAAATGAGTTAATTAATGGTTTTTTATCACATTATGTTAAATATTTGTGGAACTTTTAAATCATCGGTTTTCAAATAATAATTATTGTTTTATAGTTTAAATAATTAATTGTTCAAATTATTGTTTATTTTTGTGCTCTTTGTATATAATTTTTATCTTATTCAACTTTCTGGAAATAATCTATTATATAATTAATTTTTTTAATTTTAATATAATATTATTAAAATAATTTAATATTTAGTAACATTAAATTAAAATCCTTTTCGTTAATACATTTTTATCATTTCGTAATTTTTTTTAATTAATTATTTGGTTAATTAATTTATGTAGATCAATTTATTCTTAATTTTTTTTATTTACATAAAAAATTAATTATTATGAACTTATGTGTTTTAAAATATTTAATCATGTTTTTAATTATTTTATCATTTTTAATTTAGTTCTTTATCACTTGATTTCTAACTGCTACGTATCCAAATGACTTCTCATTGCTGTAGACGAATTTTAGAAACAGTGTATGTATTTATTCTTTAATGATAGTGACATAACCATTTTCTGAAGGGAGCTATGAAACCATTTCTGTCCCATTTCATATAGCCAAATGACTATCAACAATATAGCCAATTTTGAAGCCCATCACAAAGGGGATTTTAGATCCCCCGCATTGCTGATTTCCTTTGAGGATTCATATACTCGATTTCCGTAGAATAAAAACCATCCAAATAACCAAAGAGAGGAACCCTGGAACAACCGAACCGATATCTAATTGGTTCTAAAATATATGATTCCTATGAGCTCACTAAAGCCACCAGAGAGATTAAATAGGGTCATCGTCGACCAAAATAGAAATGACGATTGATCTGTTTCGATGAGTTGTCCATGGTGAAGATCGAGGGAGCTCAGGATCTGAAAAAAAATGCCGATAGTGTGTCGCTTCCGAACTCCATCATCCTGTTGAACTCTTATGATGAAGAACTCAAGATGAGGCATTTCCTTAGGTTGTAAATGACCAATGAATGAAGTACTGAGGGTTTTTTTATAAATTGTTTTTTTAAATTTTTTATAAAAAGCGATAGTGTTACCAATATTTTTAGAAATGGGTCTTGAGATGGGCGAACCTCCTTCACCCATCTTTGGCGTGGAGAGATGTGTGAATGGGGTTCAAGCATCCTATGAAGTCGTTATAAAAGATGTGTGAATCCCGTTCACGCATCTCCCCTCTCCAGGAAGCGTGAACATGGTCCACACATCCTTTGAAAACTTTATGATGGATACATGAACCCCGTTCGTGCATCCTATAGAAAGTTTCAATTTTTTATCTTTATTTGTATTTTTAATCTTTTTCTTTGTATTTGTATTTTTTGTTTTGTTTATATATATATATAGAGTAAAAAAATCAAGAAGAATTTATCTATTATTTAATATCCAGCAGTACATTGATTACAATAGAATGGATTATGACATAAACCCTCCCCCAGGGCTCTCTTTTATAAGAGGGCTTGCCTTGGTAATCATTCTGCATTTCCGATATGGGATTCATGTTCTCCCTTTCATGTGCTGAACATTTTTCTTTTCTGATTTGGTATTCTATTTCAAGTAAATGACTTTGAAAAACTATAAAATATAAACTATGAGACCAATATAAATGAAACTTAAAACATTGATTAAACATATAATAAATTGTGGAAAATAAAATGATTTTCATAAAAAATGTGGATGAATAGTTATTTATAAGCTTTCAAAACCACCAACTGGAAACATAAAAATGTTTCAAGTATGTGTCTTTGAAAGACTATAAAACAAATACTATAAGACCAATATGAATGAAACTCAAAACATGGGTTAAACTTGTAAGAAATAGTTTAAAATAAAAATAATTTCGTAAAAAAATCTTGTTGAAAAATAATTTATTTGCTTTCAAAATGACTAACTTGGAACTTAAAAACGTTTCAAGTACATGGCTTTGAAAGCCTATAAAATAAAAAGCTATAAGACAAATATAAATGAAAATTAAAACATGGATTAAAGATATAAGAAATAGTTAATAATTAAATAGTAAAATTTTAATATAATTATTAATTAGTTAATAATTAATATATTTATTAATTACTAATATATCATAATTAATTAGTAAATTATGAATATAATTACATAATAATTAATTATTTAATTAGTAATATAATTATTAATTGATAATTAATTAGTTAATTAGTAATATAATTCTTCATTATAATTATTCATTATAATTATTCATTATTCATTATTAATTACTAATTATAAAATTGTTAATTTGTTAATCAGTAATATATTTATTAATTATATTTATTAATTATTAATTATATAATAAATAAATTTTTAATTTTTAATATAATTATTAATTATAAATTAAATATATAATAATAAGTAATATAATTAGTAAATATAATTATTCATTATAATCATTAATTGTTTATTATAAATTATTAATTTTTAATTATAAAAATATTAATTAGTTAATTAGTAATATAATTATTAATTATATAATACCATAAAAGTCCAGCCAGAAGCAAAGCTTCTGACCATTTATTAAGAAGAAAGAAAAAGGTACAATAGAGTAGCAAATGGGGACAAACAACAGAAAAACCCACAACCACCAAGAACATGTCTAGAGATCATAATAAGACATGTCATTTCCATAATCAGAGTCACTAGCAGTCTCCCACTCAGATTGGGACTTCTCCCGATTGAAGATTTTTTAGATATATGTATCCACTTTCCTTGACACCTTAGACGATGATCTAGTAGACACAGTTCTAGGAACATTAGAGTAATACTTACGTGGTCTCCTCCTGGAGAGGAGACCCTCACAATTAGGAACCTTTCGTTGGTCACTTAAGATGGCATCCTTGTAGGATGCATGAGCACCACTGTCGAGGTCCTAATCGGGGTACCGACATTCTCGTGTTCATCCGCAGAAACATTCCCCCATTTCTCAGGTAATTCTGATACCTGAAAAAGCTTATGGATTTGTTGTTGACAATCCACATGTTGTTTCACATCAATCTGATTGGAGACATTGACCTGAGAAGTATCAGGGGTCACCAATCCTGGGGACCGTATTTGAGTGTCTTCAACCAAATCAAGCCAAGCGTTAGAGGGGCCCCTCTGAGCATTCTTCGGAGATACATCAAGAAGAAACCCTTTCCTAGTATCAGGAACTGGCTCATTACTTAAATCACTATCATGAGCAGTAGGCTTTGACAACGTCGATCCCTTCACCTTGGACTTCCTACGACAGAGGGCTACTGAATGACCTTTCACCCCACATTCCTCACAATAAACATTCTTCCAGCATAACTCTAAAGAGTGACCAACATCCATACATACATTCCATAAAAGAGGATTTTTTTTTCAAACTCGACATCAATTTCAATGTTATCAGAAGGGGTTGAAAGGGTTACCTTGTCAATCAAAGTGGAGCTAAGATCAACCTCCACTAACATCCTAGCAAAGTGACCAAACCTAACATCTTCAGTCTCCTTGTCAAGCCGAATTGGAGTTCCAATTGCCATGCCAATTTCATGCAAATTTTTTGGATGCCAGAGGAACCAATTAATTATTAATATAATTTTTAATTATAATTTTTAATTTTTAATTATATACTAATTAATTAGTTAATTAGTAATATATTTATTAATTATAATTAGAAATATAATTACTAATTATAATTAGTAATTATTAATTATATAATAATTAATTAGTTAATTAGTAATATAATTATTAATTGTAATTAATCATTATAATTTTTAATATTTAATTTCTAATTATTAATTATATAATAATTAATTAGTTAATTAGTAATATATATTTTAAATATATTTAAATATTTAGTTAATTAGTAATATAAATATTAATTATAATTATAAATATATTAATTATTTATAATTAGTAATATAATTAGTAATTATTTATTATTAATTATTTCATAATTAATTATTTAATTACCAATATAATTAATAATTATTAAAAATTAATTATATAATAATTGATTAGTTAATTAGTAATATAATTATTAATTATAATTATTAATTATTAATTATATAATAATTAATTAATTAATTAGTAATATAATTATTAATTATATAATTACTAATTAAAATTATAACTAAAAATTATATTACTAATTAACTAATTAATTATTATATATTTAATAATTATATTAGTAATTATCTAATGAATTATTATATAATTAATTATTAATAATTCAAAACGAATAATTATAATGAATAATTATAATTATTTGTTATATTACTAATATATAAATTAACTAATGAATTATTATATAATTAATAACTATATTACTAATTAAATACCTAATTATTATATAATTAATAATTATATTACTAATTAACTAATTAATTATTATATAATTAATAATTATATTACAAATTAACTAATTAATTATTATATAATTGATAATTATATTACTAGATAATTATTATATAATAAATAATAATATTACTAATTAATTATTATATAATTAATAATTATAAAACTAATTAATTATTATCTAATTAATAATGATAAAACTAATTAATTATTATATAATTAATAATGATAACACTAATTAACTAATAATTATAAAATTAATAATTATATTACTAAGTAACTAACTAATTATTATAAGTTTAATCCATGTTTTAATTTTCATTTATATTGGTCTTATAGTTTTTATTTTACAAGCTTTCAAAGCGACGTACGTGAAACATTTTTAAGCTTCAAGTTGGTGGTTTTAAAAGCTTATAAATTATTTTTCATCAACATTTTTTACAAAATTCTTTTTATGAGAACCCAGACTCCTATAATGACAGTACTATTGGATATTAAATAAGAGATAAATTCTTCTCAAATTTTTGTTATATATATATATATAAACAAAAAAATAGGTTTAAAAAAGGTACAAAAAAATTAAAAAATTAACAGTTTATGTATGATGCGTGACCCTCATTCATGTATCCTTTAGCAACTTCACGATGGATGTGTGAACAGGGTTCATGCATCTTTCAGTGTGCCTATGATGTGTGAACCCTGGTCACACATGTTCCTAGAAATGGGGACGTGTGAATGGGGTTCACACATCCCGTGACCTATTTTTAAAAATATTCGAAACCCTATCCCATTTTTCAAAAAAAAAACTTCAAAACACATTTTTAAAAACCTACCATGTACCGAGATCCGGTGGTTTCCTTGAAGATGTGATTCCTCCATAATGTTCTGGATGACACCATTTAAGAAGGCCAAACCATATTCGTTTAATGAGATCTAGAGGTTGAAGTAAGTCAATTAGAAACTGATTATAAAAAGCTTGGGAGTTAGGATTTCATTATCAATGGTTCTCTTTATCTGAACGAGACAACATGATGATATAACTAGTATCTCAGTGTGAGTTTAATTTTTTGATGAGTTCATTTACTAGTATTTAGTTGAGCATAAGTTTTAATCATTGGTTGATTTATAATTTTTTAGAGTCCAATGTTTAATTTCCTATGAGAGAAATATTAAAATTTTATGTTGATATTTTATATGGAGCCTATTAGCGTAAGCATTATTTATGAATGTTTCTGTAGTTTGTTGAAATTTTTTTTCTAAAATGATATTTTTAATCACTCAAGTTCCATAAAAAAGGTGTTTTATTTTTTCTGTTAGCTAACTGAAAAATAAAATGTGTTCCAATAAAATTATATGTTAGGACGGATGAGTGGATTATTCTATAGAGAGGAGAGAGAATATGAGTTAGAGAACATCAATGATGAATAGCGGGAGCTCAAGATAGTGAAAAAATCTACTCTGTTTAAGATGGGTTTACATATATTTTATTGTTTCTTATTTTTAAAATTATCTATTTTTTATTTCCTTAAATAAATTATTCATTTTCCTCAAAACATGAGTAGAAAAATTTCTTAATCAATTTAGACTGTGATGGATTGATATTTTCGAATTTAATTTTCACTTATGGATTCTATCTTCATAGTGCAGTTTTAGTTCAACGATCTTCTTTGGTTTATAATGAGTATCAGTTATCACTTTTCCAAGAAGCCATAGGTGACAAATATTAACCTGTAAACATTTAAATTTTAACAGAAGTACCAGAAACTCGATAAGGTTAAGATTCTCATCTTCGTTAATGAACAAGAAAATATCCTATGTGATGATTGAGAGATTATTTAAAGGGATTGACAAATGAACTATTAAAGTTCACTGATGTGATAGCTCTGTAAACCCTTACTTATTCATTAAGAATTTCAATAATATAAATTAATGATAATAGAAAAGAGACTATTTTTATATTCAATTCTATGTAGTCTGATAGCCGAGTCTCATCTATTTCATGTCTCTAACCCTGTGATTTTCATATTCTTTACCACAATCACACCTCCACTATTTCAATTTTTCTCTTTTTGATTCTTTATTTGTTTGGTCACAAAATTATCAACTTAGTATTCTCTAAATATTGATTATCATACTTACTACATTATAGTTGTTAGTAGGTTTTAAATAATTAAACATTTCATGTTTTCAATGATGATGTGGTCAAAAACTCTCACCAAACATTGGTTGATTTTGAAAGCACAACCAACTAAATTTTACTATGATTCAATATGGAATCATATATTATCATACTCTAGAATATGGATATTCCTCTATCCTTTTTGAATTATCAATGAACAACCCCTTTTGAAATTTACATGTTATGGTCAATCATTCTTTTATTCATGCCATGCAAGGAATTCCACTAACTTGGTATCATATGGATCATCAAAGACACCCATCATTTATGCAGTACCATATAAACCCAAATGCCTGGATTTGAATGCTTGGATCGTAATTGGTTTCTTTTGATAATTACTCAAGAATGAATGCCACAATGAATTTCCTTATTTATCCACCTACTCGGGTTGTCCAAGTATTCCCTAGTTTACTCAGACAACTATGGTGAATATATGTCCTGAAGGGAGAACAATCTAATATTGGTCTATGCCACTCGACTTAGCGAGCATGTCATGATTTTTTCTAGGGAAAAATAATTATCCCTAAATGTATTGTATCTTTTTATTTTTTTATTCCCTATCATTTTCTTATGCTATATATGGGGAAATAATAGGAGGCCTTGATTTGAATTTTGTTCAGGATTCTCTTTTACAGGTTATGAACCTGACATATTTTATGCCTTTTAATTTTATAAGTTCTCAATATTATTGGGATCGCACAAAGAGCATGTCCAGTGAGAAGAGACTCAACTTTTTCAATAGTTCCTTTTTTAGGTTTTCAAACTGGTGCCAATTGTGTCTATTTCAATTGGAAGTTTTAATTTCTTTCAAGATATACCATTGTTTTTCTTTACTTTCAGATCTTCTAGCTCTAATGTTATATTACTATAGTTCTTGGTACTGTGGTTTTGAACTACGATTGCTATAGTTTTTTGTTCTTTTAGAATCAAACAATATATTTCTTCAGTATAGTTCCATATAGCTCAGATCATATATTTTTATAGTTTAGGATATTTTATCTTGGACCATCTGTTGATTTATTTTAGGGACATTTAGCTCAAACCATCTTTTATTATAGTTTAGGGAATTTTAGCTTGGATCATCTGTTGCAGTATTTTTGGGTCTTTTAACTCAGACTATCTATTACGATAGTTTAGGGTCTTTTAGCTCAGACTATATATTAATTTATTTTAGGGTGTTTTAGATCATACCATCTAATTCTACAGTTTATAGTTTTTTAACTCAGACTATTTGTTGCTATAATTTAGGGTATTTTAGCTTGGACCATTTGTTGCTTTATTTTAGTATCTTTTATCTTGGACCATCTAGTTTTGGTTACGAATGATGGGTATTAATGAAGGGTTCAATAACCCCACATCCTTTATGGAATTATGAAGAAAAAGTGTCCATGAAGTGTTCAGATACCGTATAATCTTAATCAATATTAATAATAATGATTGGTCATGAAAGTTTCTATCACCCTGTGTCCAAATAGAAAACATGATGGATGATTGTCCATGTTGGGTTGTGGAACCCTTCATCTATACCTTGATGGATTTTGGTGGATAGAAAAACATTTAGGATGTCGAGTCAATATGGATTGTTCGAATATTTGTTGTGTAAATCATATTCCCGAGAGCTTGAATTGATAAATATAGAATGGGGAACATATGACAAGGTTGACCAGAAAACACCCTATGGTGATGAGTTCTTCCTTTGTGTTGTCAGGGATCATGAGTAATAGAGGTTACGTCCTGTTAGGAGGTGAAACCTTTAGTTTATGGGTTTGAGGTCCTTACGCATGATCTAATGGGGATCACATGCAATGTCATGTAGAAGGGTCCCCACTCCCTCCACATGATTAAAACGGATTATCAAGATTTTAACATTGGTGAAATGAGGTTGAATACTGAGATATGTTCTATCTAGGATGATATCTAGAACCATAGTTTATTTTTGATTCTTATTGTGGATATCAGTACCTATTCCATGTGGTTTCGAGTCATGTGGTTTGGTTCATCCCGATGTTTGGGAATGGGATATTGCATTCCTACATTCATAAAGGGTATGATACACGGTGTCATAATGTTGAGGATATCGATTCAACTTGAATATTCTAGTTATAGGAATTCTAAACCCTGGTATTGGAATATATCAGTTAACTTGATATGGAAACTGGAGGGTGAAATTCAAAAATTAAAAATGGGTATAGCATATATTCCACATTTTTAAAATAGTAACACCCAGATTTAAGTGCTGCCTCCTGACTGGGAAAAAAATCCTCTAGGCACAAACTCATTGGAAGGGTTTCAATTCGCAAGAAAATATTAGTAGGTTCCTTTTGGTTTATCCATTCCCTGTAAGTAGTTTTCTATAGGAGTGAACTAAGAGAAGTGGAGTTAATGGTCTATGGGGTTCCAATATAAGGGTATCAACTCACAGAATTAGTGAGTTCAGCCTGATATTGAAGACATGACGGTGGTTTATGGAAAGAATAATATTTAAGAAGGGTTTGAGCACTATAAATTTTTTGTCGGTACAAACTGATCAAGTTATCATAGTGATTAGATTTGAAAAATCATTACTCTAACTTCTGCCTAGACCAAAGGATCCTATGAGTCTAGATCCACATTTACTAGGTCTGAAATGTGGGCCCCATGATCTTTATGTCTACTTTAGTTATGATCTAGGTTTGGATTCTTGAATTTTGGTAAGTCCTCTATTTAAGATTTTTCAGTGTAACAAGATTTGTTTCTCTTTCACTAGTATTTTTTGGTATTGCTATTTGGACCATTGAAGGATAATGTTTAAGGTCATACCACTTTGGCCAATTTGCCTATAGTTTATGGTCATGATGCATGTGTACCATATTTATCATACAATTTAGCATCCTTCTATGAGGATGTATTCCATGTAGTTTTATGTTATTTAGAAAGGTTTTAGGAACTAACGTGATACTATACAAGATATCCATGGGGATACTTTTCCTTGGAAGAGGGAACATAGATGTGCAAACCACCTTATATCCATGAACATGATTATTGATTGGTATCCATATGTTGTATCCCTTCTCGCACTAATTTATATTATTCTCAAGCTGACCATACATAAATATAAATCATACATAGGTAAAGATGAACCATATGTCATGCAGTTTATTATTGTGAAACAGGGATACATCACCAAGAGGAGTGACAAACTAGTGTTCATTGGAACATTAGGAATGACGTATACCTAGAAACAGAAGTGAAAAGGATATGATGACATAATATTTCCTTGAAAATGGGGAAAATTCACATATGTGTAACATCAAGAGGATCTGTATCTACTAGAATAGTTGGGTTATAGATATTATAAATCATAACCCAAAAATATCTGATCCAAATGAATGTGGAAACTGATGGATACATTTCAACCATAAATAAGGGTGGGATCCCATATTTGATGCAGTCAAAATAATAACTCTAGGATTTAAGGGGGCCTATCATTAGGTACATAATCATATTCTAGGTACAAACTCATTGAAAGGGTTTCGATTGTCCAGTGAATCCCAATTTTGTCCTATTTGATTATCCAGTCCCTATTAACATTTCCCTATAGGGGACGACCAGGAGTATGGAATCCCAAAGTCCATAGAGTTCCAAAGGAAGGGTATCAACTCAAGGAATTAATGAGTATCAAATCAGATATCGATGATATGATGTTGGTTCATAAAGGTAGTAAGATTCATGAAGGGTTCAAGCACCCTAAAGGGTATTCCTTTTTGTATTAAACACACTTCAAGGTGATGGGATAAAACATGTGGATATTTAGTCCACAATAATTGGAGTGGATGATCTGTTCAAAATTAATACCTCCGGTCATGCAGTTTAACATCATATAACTTGGAAGTTGTCATACATTTTAACATCATATGAATAGGACGTGATTCCCTATAAAAGACAAACTCGACCACACTAGCTAGTGTGGCGTTCTAAATTCCCTAAGATCACATGATGAATTATCGATTTGAGGAAAAATAGATAATTGGACAGTAGACTAACCCATGTATGATTAAGTGATTGAGATACATGTGGGTCATCAAAAATTATTATGGACTGGAGCCTCTAGATGGATCTGACTCCCATGGAGGGACATTATTGGGAGGTTTGGAAACTTGTGACTAGGACTAGAATAAATAACCCAGGTGTCTCTTCTTATCCTATGATGGTAGGAATCGAGACACTCATAGTTCTGGATAATTCCCAGTAAAATACAAGTTCGTATTCAAGGAGGGCACATTTTTCTTAATATTATAGTTGGACCTAGGATTGGAAAATTCGGTGTCACTATGTATCCTGTGAGGATCAGAATAATGGAACATATATTTCTAGAATGGAAACCATTCTACGCCAGTTAGAAATTTACACATAGTTGGATTTTTCTGTTTATATTGTATTGGGACCCAAGAATAGAGATTTAGGTGTCACTAGGTATCCTATGATCTTAGTAATTAATCTGCACATTTTTCATGAATGGAAAAAATTCTGTACAACAAGATGGGGAAATATTTCCATTTATATATTGGATAGACCCATTATTGGAGATTTGGGAGTCACTGTGTAACATGTGAAGGTATGATTCAAGACACAAATAGTTATTTAATGGAAAATATTTTACATTGGTATAAACCATATTTAAATGGTGAATTATTACAATTTATATTGCTGATAGAAATAAGATTGGAGATCTAGGAATCACTATATATCTTGTGATGGAATAAATCAAGAAACGCGTAGTTCATGATGACCCCATGTCATGATGTTTAACTACACTTGGTTACGATGCATTCGTTATAGTTTAAAGTCTTTTTGTGTGTAAATGTGTCATATATTTTAACTGGATATGACTCGGACATCTTCTATTCAGTTTAACGTCATGCCGCAAGGATGAAGTATGCTATGAAATTTAAATGATTGAAAATAAGAAATAAAAGGGATATGGTACCTCTAGGATGCATGGGCGGTCTATAAGAGTTAAAAATAGAAATAAAGTGGAATTAAAGGATGAACTACTATATACAAAGGAAATATCGATACCTATTGTACTATGTTTATGGTAATGAGGATTGGACTAAGGAAAAACATACAAATAGGTTGGTGATGAGGATGATCTCGGGATATTGAATCGAAGAATCCCTACGTATCCCACTAGAGTAAGAATTAGGCCATACATAGTTGTAGAACATGTATTGGTATGGGACTAATACTAGATGGGTTTTTATCTCTCTAGTGAGGACATTGAGTCATATCTTATTTTTGATGTATCAAGAGTTCAATACATGGGCTAAGTCTATGGTTTAATGTTTGGTGCTGAGGACATATTCCATGCAGTTTAACATCATGAAATAAGGATAAAATATTTTATGATATTTAGTGTCTTGCTTCAAGGACTTATGTTATACAGTTTAATCATCTTGTTATCAGGATTTTTTCTATTTAGTTTAATGTCATGTAGTAAGGATGTGTTACGTATAGTTTAACAACATGCAGTAAGGAAGTGTTTTATGCATTTTAACATCTTGTGCACAAGATGTGTTCTGTGTAATTTAACATCATACGGTAAGGACATGTTATATGATGGTTAACATACTGAGTCAAGGACGTGTTCCTTGCAGTTTAATATCATGTGGTAAGGACGTGTTCCATGTAGTTTAACATCAGGCTGTAACATCCCGAGATTTTATATAATAATTTTTTTTCAAATTAATTTATATTTTTAGATAGCTTATATTACATGCCATAAAAAGATTATTTGATAGAATGGATGACATGAAACACTGAGTTCTACTTGAGTTACATGCAACAATGAGTTTCTTTTATAGATAACATTGCACATAACAAAATGTTTTACCAAACAATAATATACTGTTAATATTATTTTTTAATATGATAGTTATTTCTTAGTCATTGAAATGAATGTTATGAATAGAATTAAAAATCATATGAATATTTATTATTTAAAATTATATAAAATGAATTCATTGGTTCTCCATTAATTATATAATAAAATAAGAACCGAATGAATATAAAGGAAATGTCTTTATAGAAAACTATTTTTGTGTACCAAAAGGGACTTTATCTTACTAGATTAAATTTGTTACTTTTATTGTGTGATATTAATGAAATATATATATATATTTATTATAATAATTAAAATTTTTTTCTCATTCATCTAATATCTTTTATAGGAATATGGTAAGAACAATTCCAATTTTAATCTTAAAACTGTATTTCATCTAAAAAGTAGTTTTCACATAATTGTGCAGTTATTTTTTTTTCAATTTTAGAGTATTAATTTGTGGAAATAAACTTAATTTTGGAATACATAAAATCAAAATTATCATAGGATTAGTTTTTTATATTTTTCTGAAATGATAATTTTATTAATGAATAATGAGAAATTCATGTTTTTAGTAAGAATTTTCATATCTTTCAAAGATATTTATAACAATTAAATTGTGTTAAGATGGTTTGGAATGTAAAAATAGTTATATATATATATATATTAATCCAATATATATCATTGTAATCATTATAAATTTTATTTTTGATATAAAAGACTTTAAAACTATAGAATATTCTCACTTTGGAAACCTGTTTTGTTATCCCGTTTGCGGGATTAATTTTAAATTAATATTTTCAAATTCTATGAAAGGAATCTGAATAAAATGAATTTAATATTTGGAATTATAATAATTTATACCATCTAATATTTTCAACATAATTTTTTACAATAATTATTTTTTAAAACATATATAATTAATTTCCACGCTTAAGGTAAAAACGTGTATACCAAGTGATTAAAATTTAAACATTATGTGTATAATGACCTAGAAAATTTTCCAAAACCCATATATGGTTATATTTAGACCATATTTATTATACTCTCAATTTTGTACTATTTTTATATCTTGTGGTATGTAAAAACAAGGGTACATCTAACACTTTTCAAAAGATTACAGGGGTTCCACTCACCACACATATAAAAGGTCGCCCATATCCTCCTATATTGAAACATCAAAAAATTGTTAGGGAAATAACTTACCAAATAAATTCAAAAATTATATTTCCTCATCCTCTAATCCCTTTTTGGTCATATATCCAACTAATGAAGGATTATAGTTCAAACCAAAATAAGTCGTCCAAAGGAAGGCAACACTCTTCAACAAGCGTTTTTATTTTACTTCTACCTACACCTCAACCAATTATTATTAAACCATGATAATATTTTATAATCAGTATATTAAATATATTTAGATGATTTTATGTTATTTACATGACATATATCTCTCTCATCTTCCCTGAAATGGGCAACAATAACATCGTGTTTTTGTACGAAGGACTACCACCTCATGAAACTGATGTGACTCGTTTTCCTTCAAATCCCTTCATGGTTGGGTATTATAATGGATATATTGTATACATATAAATTTTTTAGCATAATTATACTTATTTAAGTATTATATCAGGTATTACTTTTACCTTCCATTTTGTGGGAGATACGATAACATTGTTCGTGTGTAAGACAGACAACCATCTTGCGAAGCGATGCTATACTTTTTTCACTTATACTTCACATGGAATGTAGTAAGGAAAAATTATAATGAATATATGTGCTATAAATTAAAAAAAATATTATGGAAGGCTTAATTACTACTTATCTTTATTTTATTATATTTTTCATGAAATGGAAACAGTGTTCATGCATATCTATGGCATACCGTCTCCATGATTAATGTGTTTCATTTGGTTATCTATTAATTTTTGTATGACTATATCTATGTATATAATGAATTTATATGATATTTATAACACGATACCACTTTTTTATATGATTTATATATGTCATACTTCAATTATCTATAACTTTCATGAAAAAGACACATGAGAAAACCAGGAAGTTAACACATGAAACTATAGTAATAATAAAACATTATTAATGAATAGGTAATAAGAAGTTATAAAATGATCATTTATGAAATTATATGTATGTGTATAATTATTTAAAAGATTTATAATAAATATATATTTATTATACTTGATTTATGAATGTGTATGAAGGAAGTCAATACATAAGATAAGGGGATTTCTAGTCTAACTTTTATTTCTGCAAGACTTATTCCATATTCACCACTTGTTTCTTTTGTGTGGAATATATACTACCCTATTAAATATTATATAAAGAATATATTTTATTTAATTATATTCAATGTTTCAATATTTCTTATTATTTAATGGGGTTCATGATTCAAAATTTACTCAATTAGTAAGGGATTTCAGTCTCACATTAATTTTATATTAGACAAATTACATATACACCATATGTTTATTCTATATAGGTTGTGTACTTGAAATGAATTTATATTAGTATTCAAATAAATTATATTATTGGGATTTAAAAATATACTTTAGGATCTCTCTTTCTTTGGGATTAGTATTCCAAATAAACTAATGTGGTACGAGACACTTGTCCCAATTTTCCTTCTTTGATACAAATGTTATGTTATGCACCTCAATTATTTTATGAGGTGTTCATATAGTACCTTTGATATTTAATATCATTAATTTATTTATTCTAATTATTTTTATTGTTAATTTAATGTTATTCATTCATGGGGATTATGATTCAATGATACCAAGTGGTAAATATTTTATGTTACAATCTCATAATTTATCGATATTGTTTATGATTATGTTTATGATGATAAAATCTAATGATTAATCTCTCAAGAAATAGATGAATATTATTCTCCTCGGGTTATTCATTAAATTTCCATGAAATAGTACTTTTTCCACTATTTGGTAGTTATGATAATTAATTTTTTTTCTTCCAAAATCCAACAGTATTTCCCTCTTCGGTCAAAAATCTATTTTCTTCCAATACCGTGTACTAACAAAATGTACTAAAAATGAATTTCTTCACTCCTATGATTTGTAAAAGACAATCTTACCAATGATTTATTTTTTAACAAATGGTTTTAAATGGAATATTCAAATTATTTTCTAGACAAGGTTATTTTTACTAATTCTGACAGTGGAAAAGGAATCCTTAATTTTACGTATACATCATGTACGGAATTATCCACCGTCATGAATAATCCATTATTTGAAGATCCATTTATATTTTTTCATGGTCCATTTTCTTATAATTTTATTTATTAAGTATTTTGGGTATATTTTTATTCCTAACATATTCTCAACTAATGTGATATTAAAAATGTTTTTAAGATTGTTTTTCAAATAAAAAATTATTTTAAAAAGGTTTTATGTTTTTAAGTTATTTTAAATGATCTTTAAAGAATATATTAAAAGAATAGGAATTAAAAATTTATTTTTTAAAAACATTATTTCCAAGGTAAAAAGGTTATTTTCATCAATAAAGTTTCCATGCGTCTTCTAAAATCATTTTCTATATATGATGATAAATACTGATGTTATATAAGATTAATTTAGTATATAATCCAGTGATATCGTCCGTATTCATTATATGGATGTTTTTTTATAATTATGATGATATATTTTCATGAAACCAATTTTTTTTTCATGTGTTATGATATGATGAAATGGTGAAATGATTATATAACCTATCTATTTTTCACATGTGATGATATGATGTAATGTTTATGAAAATCATCTATGTTTATGGGTTAACATATGATGAATGTTTTATGATCTTGTGAAACAATTATGTGTAATTTTAATTATGTGATAGTGGTTATGTTACAACCCAATACTAGGGATATGTTATTACCATGGGTGGTGGTTACGTTATAAATAAATATGGGTTGACCTATGATTCCTTCAATTCATAGGGAAAAGATAGAAAACTTGTAAGTAAATATGTTATTTGTGAACCTAATTACATGTCCAAAATGTTATGCGTGAACCTGGTTAAATGTTCACAATGTTATATGTGGACTATATTTCATGTTCACAATGTTATGAGTGAACATGATTACATTTTCATAATGTTATGCGTGAACCTTATCACATGTTCACAATGATATTAATGAAACTGATTACATGTTCACAATGTTACATGTGGAACATTTTTTCATGTCTATAATGTTATGTGTGGACCTAGTTTCAAGGAAATAAGTTTATGTAAGGGAATAATTTCATGTTCTTAATTAAATGAATGATACTTTTCTATCAAAACATGTTCACAATATTAAAAAAAATTCAAAAATTTCATGTCATAAGAATATGTTATGATCTCATGGATTAAACTCTTTGATTCCATTATTATTCATATCTTATAAAATGCCAATATTTATGCCATGACTCAAGATTATGATCTTTGATATGAAGAGTATGATTTTAAATTGTTGCTATCATTTTATCTTTCCATTATACTCATGTTATGATTATATGATCATTGAAATATTTTGTTGTGCTCTTAAAATTACAGAGCATCACAGCTCACCCTTTCTTTTGTTTCCTTTCACCGAGATTCCAAGTAATTATTTATGATTGATAAGTCGAGATTGTTTTAATGGAAAAATGGTGTTCTAAAATAAAATTATAAGTTTCATTTAATTATTTCAACTATAAAATAGATTTGATTATATATCTAGTTTACAAAGAATACTAATCTATTCCATCAATCAGGATGTGATACCTTGTATATAGTTCCAACTTAAAAAGGTAATCACCATGAGAACTAGATTTAAGAAAACATATATTAATGAGAACATATATTAAGTAACATAAACCTATGACATGACTTGAGGATAAGTCTAATTATATGATAAGATCCTAAAGTTTTGGTAAGGAAGAGATCATGTTGTTTATCTGGAAATACATCTATTTTTGGATACATCACGTGGACATGGTTCTGGAAAAAATATACCTACGGGTAATAACCCAAAAAACAAATTATTGAGAAATAATTGGTTGGGAAATGTTTAATGAAAATGGACCTCACCACACACCTGGTTTGACACTCATAGGGTATATGCTTTGATAAACCGAAATTTTCATTATAACCAATCATGAAGGATTTAAACAGATGATGATTATGGTTGATCTACGGTGTCATATATTGATATGAAGGTTTCTTGGTTTTAACATCCTATAAGTTATTTTCATTGTTTTATGATTTTAAAATATGATTAGTGTTTCTCACACTATGCCTTAAAGATTTAGTCGATGGATAGAACAAGAAGGAATTTTGTTAACATTTGACCTGATGGGAAGTTTGTTGATAAATAGGAATGTGGGATGATGTCTTGAGTGAAGGATATAGTGATTATTCTGAATAATTCATCATTAAAGATGATTAACAAATTTCAACTAAACCAAACCTTAGACTCACCATATAAGATAAGGACGGTGTTCACTGAGTGTTTGGGGTGGATATTTCTGGGTAAATAATATCCAATTTCCAATATGTCGGTAATGTGGGAAGAAGTACTGAAGGTTATGTATCAAAGTTATGAGAAGATGTTTTATGTTTGGTAATGGAGGCCATAATGGAATTAATTTCTGAAGAAAAATGAAGATCTTTGTTAATGAAAAGGAAGAGAATAATGATTTTACTAAAGTACTATCAAGGGATAAAGGTTTTAAATGTAGAATGTATTGGAATTATACATATCGATGATTTTTTGGAAAATCCAAAGAAGAGGATCATATAGTCTAAAGGAATAATGGTTTTTATTCTATTTATGAATAGACTAAAATTGAAATAATAATGGAAGAAAGTTGTAAGAAATAAGATGATGAATCCTAGATGATGGTTATAGAAAGATAAATGATTCTTGAAGTGTTTATTTATTTGGTACTGGGAATTATATTATAAAAATCTTAAAATATATAAGGATGGTTTAGTATGATTTTTTTAATGATTTTCATGAATATGTTGAATGGTACTGAAGACCTAGAAAAGTTATTTATAGGAAATGTGGTATTCTAGTAAAACACATGTTTTTGGGAATGATAATTCTCACTAGGCTCTAGATTTTTAGATAATTGTGATAGGATAAAGAGGTGACTGATATGGAAAATGTAAATAGAATAGTATAGATTATCTTTAAACTACTTAATGATCAGTTGAGAAAGTGATTTATGTTATCATTGATTTAGTTTTCAGAATATTTGGATTTTAGAAATATATCTAATAATTTAAATTTTATTTAAGGATATAGGAAGCATGTGTGATTTCAACATGTTTGTAGTGTAATTTAAATTATTACCATGTTTCCAAAAAATACATGATAAAGGAATTCTAATTTTTGGTATGTGAAAATTAATAGATACTTCATGTTGTTTGGGGTATTAATGAATAGTTTATTTTTGAAATTTAGTGACCTTATTTATATTTTTTTAGATTTTAATCATTTTAAAGCATCATAAGGTTAAACACTTATGAAATGGTTTAAGTGGATCATTGTAAAGGGTTTTAGTGATTCATGTATTGCTTCATCGTATGATGATTTAAGAATATTATAAAACATGTGATTACGAATTTTATATCATAATAACTAATGATATATGGAATGAATTGTCATTATAATATGGATCTCATGATCCTTTAATGCTTTAGACATAAAACATTCACCACCATATCTTGGTGTAACACCCCAAGGATTTAAAAATAAATTTTATATAGAATGAAATTAATCCAAAAAAATGTCTCTACAAAAAAAGTTTATTTTAAGTAGATAGTTATAACCAATTCGTTAAACTAAAATATTTCGCTTCTATGATTTGAATTCTAAAAAACAGACATACACAGTTGCAATTAGTAAGATATTTAGACTCTGTTAAGATCAACATAATTTTTGGTGAATAGTAACTTACACTTATGAATAGTAATGTTACCCTTATGAATAGTTATATGACCCTTATAAATATTAAATCATCCAAATGAATAGTAACATCACCCATGAATGTATAAATAAATTTTAGGCATCTTTTAAATGTCATTATGATCAAAGTATAAGTGTTGGTTTTTTTGTAAGTAATAAATATTTCATTTCAATTTTTTATTAATTTAATAATTCAAATTATAATATATTTTATTCAATTATAATCGTATATTATTATTTTTTATTATGTATATAATATAATTTTATGAGACCTTGATTAATTTTTTCATAGTCTTATAAAATCAGGTATGATTTTAAAATTGTTATTTTTCAAATAAATTATGATTTAATTTAAATATTAATTTTATAATAATTAGACAATTATTCTGATAAAATGGAGTTCATTTTTGAATTCTAAACATCAAAAAGTGTATGGGGTTAATTTTTGGGATTTTTTAGAAATACATGAATTTTTGTGAATAATGAAATTCGATGTTTTATGAAATAGGCTAAATAAATGAATTTTTGCATCATGTATGAGTCATGGATGATGTAATTGGACATTGTTTTGAAATCACATTCATTTATTACTATATTTAGTCACAATAACCAACACTATTTCTTTTCTTGTGAAAAATAGGAAAACAATGACTAAAATATTGGGAAAATCGTCCTCCCCACTAATATAAATACAACCCCTCACCCCCTCTTCCTGTCACACCTATAAAGCATTAAAAATTGTCTAAATTATTCCCTATCATATTTCCAAGGCTCTTCCACACGTCCATGACCTTCTGGTCTCACCAAAAGGCCATAACTAAAGACCTTAAGGAGGAGCTGAAAGAGAAGAGATCAAGAGGTAAAAATCCTCTGTCATTTTCATTAATTTTCATTTCAGTTATTTTTTATTTTATTATAAGATATTCACCTCCCCTATAAAAGAGGCATGAAAATATACAATATCTTTTATATACTTGAATTTTATCATGTTTATGGAAAAATTTATCATCATACTTCTTCTCCTCTCCCACTCATTTTAAAAATAAAAACATCGTATGTGATATATAAATTTACCGACATTATTGACGATGTATATTCAATTTCATTTACTTCCATAAAATCTGGTTATGAAAAAATTGTAATGGTTGAAAAATATTTTATTTTTTACGATATAACCTCTTTTATGTTCTGTAATTCACAAATATACATAATACTAAGTTATATAACGAAACTAGTTCGTGATTTTCGAAGAACTGGCAAAATGATATTAATGAATATCATTAATGTTTTATCTATTGATTCTTACTCATTATTTATGTTATAATTTAAAATTATATAAAATATAATTACCATTTCATTCCACTTCAAGAGATTCTCTTCCATTCGACAAGAAAATATTTTACGAACCGACCATGGAAATCATGTAAAGAATGCACCCGAAATAATTGGAAGAACATACTATTATTAATAAACGGGTTGAATGATGTTATAAATTATCATATAAGGTGTTATAAAAATGATTTTTTTTCAATAAAATATTATTAACACTATTTTAACCCTTATACATGAGGTTTAAACACATTTTAATTCAAAAAAACCTAAGGTAAGGGAATTCTTAACCAAATATTCATTTTTTGGGTTAACCTTATAAAAAAGGTTGGGGCCAAAGCCTCATTTTATTATTAAAGAAAAGAAAATAACTCTTTTATGTTATGTTTTATTATTTTTATTGAAAGTGTATACACATATTCCTTTCATTTTATTAATTCTCACTTCACTTATATGATATTTTAAGGGACTTTTCTTTAAGGATGCTCTTTTAAAGTTCTATTTTACAAAATCCAAAAGCAAAGATTTTATGTATTTATTCAAGTCTTTTTTATTTTCTATTTATTAGGAATATTTTATGATAAATTTTGAGACTTATATCTCCCTCCAATTATTTGGGTATGTTTAATTTGGAAGTCGTCTGTATAGTTACTCCAAGATTAACTATGATTGTTACACCATAGGGTAGTTATAAAAGTTACATTGTAAGAAAGCTGTGAGGGTTACAAATCATATGGTAGCTATGAGGGTTACAATTGTAAGTAAGTAATTCCCCGAGAGACCTTCATGTTTTATTTATGTTTTCTATGTTTTATGGAAATGTCATATTTCACAAAGTAATTATATGATACTTTATGGGTGAGTAATATGTATTTTGGAAAATGATTTCATATGTTTATAATTATTCATAATCTAATGGTTTATATCCATCTTCTTATATCTCTTATTGAGGTTTTATCCCCATCCCATGTTTCCAAATGTTTTTCATAGTGTATAAGTATGGGTATGATAAATGATGAAGAAAAGATGAATGTTGTGAAGATTTTTATCCAGAAAAAGATATCATGTTTTATTTAAAATGTTTTATATTTTTCAAAAAGTGGATACTGTTTTAGTAGTATCCTCTTGTATGTCTATGGGATGTTAGGTATGTATTATTTCATATTTATATGAAACATTAAACTTGAAAATATCCTCAATGTTTAATAATGTATGTTCTTGACTAAAACAAAATATTATATAATGTTTAAGTCTAGATCATTAATGTTGGTATCAAAGGATGGTTTATATAATATTAGGGGTTAGGATAATGTTAATAGAATAACATAAATTATTTTTACCTTATTTTTATGTTAAATATTTTAAATATTACCACGTTGCTTCATCTAAGATATGTCTATTCAGAATGGTTTTCCACGGAAGAAATAGGGAAGCTAATATTAGAATGAACCAATAGACTGATATCTTTCCTAATCTACAACCTTGAATGGTAGGGATTGGAAACAAGTATTTTGAGACTATAATGACTCAGCTAACACATTAAATAAATGGCAGTGGAATCCATGCAAGAGAAACCCCAGAGCTTCCACAAAGGAACATAATTATAGTGGAACATTTTATGAGGAAACATCCTCTTACTTTCAGGGGATCTTGTGACCCAGTGGAAGATGAAGGATGGATTGAAACCCTTGAAAATATATTTGATGTCATGGGGTGTTTGAATAATAAAAAGTTTGTTCTTTCCATTTATCATTTGAAATGTGATGCTGACCTGTGGTGGTAAATGTTCATGAATATAAAGGATAACAAGGAGATTGATTCCTTGGAATGGGATGAATTTAAAATTCTTTTCCTTGAAAAATATTTTTCTAAGATGGTTTGACGTAGGATGGAAAATAAATTTCTTGAATTAGAGAACAAATAGGAGGATTAATTGGTAATGTATGAATAAAACATCACCTAATTGTCAAGGTAAACTCTAAAAATTATTCTGGATCTTGATATAAAAATAAACCATTTTACTCAGGATTGAAGCCAAGATATCAAAGGTCTTTAGCCTCCTATGAATTCAAAAGTTATGAGAAACTAGTCCAATGTGCTGAGAGGGTAGAATTGGAGTTCTCTAATGACCACATGTACTTTGAAAATGAGTATAAGAAGAGGTACATATGGAAAGATATGGGTAAGAATCAATCAAATAACTATGAATGTAATAACGTTCAGATTCCAATTTGTTAAAAGTGTGCTAAAAATCACCCCGGGGAATGCCTTACCAAAACTAGGAAGTGTTTTTGATGTGGTAAGTTTGGACATGTGGCCCAATATTTGAATGAAAATTATCATAATATTAATCCTATTAAGAAAACTATAAAGTGTTTTAAATGTGGTGAGATGGGTCATTATGTAAATATCTTCCCAAAGAAATAACCGAATAATGGAAAGAAGCAAAACTATTAGCAGAAAGGTGTAGTGAGATCCTTTTCAAGTACGTCAATATATTTCGGGCCATTCAATAAAGTGTTATTAAATACTTTGTTTGTTTACTTGGATTTTTCTCAGGCCTTGTTTGATATGGGATCTGTACATTCCTTTGTTTCTGATGGATTTTCTAGTAAATTAGAAATTTCACCTCAAGAAATGAGACTAGAAATTATGTTTAAAATACCAGGGTGGAATATTATAGGAAAAAAGGAATTACAAGAATCTTCATGTTGTTATCTATGGAAATAATTTACATTAAAATATTGTGGTTTTTCCCTTAGTAGTGTTTGATGTTATTCTGGGTATAGATTCGCTATCTGTTTATCATTAAAAGATTGATTTTAGAGATAAAGATGTTTTTTTTCAGAAAGTGTTTCTGTTCGTATAATAGAATTAACCCATACAATTAATAACATATTAAGAGGCTAAGAAACTTTTAAAATATGAAAATTAAAGTTATCTTTCTCATATTATTAAAAACAAGGGAACTTTCCAGATTAATGATGTTCTAATGGTAAATGAATACCTGGATGTTTTTTCTAATGAGTTTCCTGGTGTTATACCTGACTGAGAAGTTGAATTTACTATTGACTTAGATCCTGATGCTAGGACAATTTTAAAACTACCTTATCTAATAGATCAAATGGTACTTCTTAAATTGAAAAATCAGTTGCAGGAGTTACTTGATAAAGGCTACATTCATCTTATAACTTCACCATGGGGTGATCCTATTTTGTTCATTAAAAAGAAATATGGTTCCTTGAGACTTTATATTGATTATAGAGCTTTGAATAACATTAATGAAAAGAATAAGTATCATTTTCCTCATATCGATGACTTGTTTGATCAGCTCTAGGGAGCTTAGTATTTTTCCAAGATTGAATTGTGATCTGGGTTCCATCAGCTGAAGGTGAAAGAGGATGACATTCCAAAAATAGCTTTTTGTACTAGATATGATCATTATGAGTTCTTTGTTATGCCCTTCGGTTGGAAAACTTCCCCTACTATGTTCATGGATCTTATGAATAGAATATTCCATTAATATTTGGATAAGTTTTTTGTTGTTTTCATTGATGATATTTTGGTATTTTCAAAAAGATATGAGGTTCATGAAAAACATTTAAGGATTTTCTTAGGAAATCTAAAAGAAAATAAGTTATTTAGAATGTTTAGAAAATGTGATTTTTTGTTGCAACATATTTCTTTTCTTGGGAAAATTGTAAATAAGGATGGAATAATAGTTGATCCTGGGAAAAAAAGTGGATGATGAATGGAAAAGAACTACACATGTTATAGTGATTCATAGTTTTATTAGATTAATAGGCTATTATAGACGGTATGTTAAAATATTTTAACGGTTATCTAGCCCTCTAACTAAGTTAACATGAAAAGGGGTTAAATTTATTTGGATAGAATAATGTGATGTCTATTTTCGGGAACTGAAGAAGAGATTGGAGAATGCTCCAGCTTTTGGCCTACCTTCAAAAAATAGTGAGTTTTCCATCTATACTGATTCTTCATTGAAGGGAATTGGTCGTGTTCTAATACAGAATGATTAGGTAATTTCTTATGCTTCAAGAAAACTAAAACCTCATGAGTTATATTATCCCACACATGACTTGGAATTAAAAGATGTGGTTTTTTATTTGAAAATTTGGAGGCATCATTTATAGAGATCCAAATGTGAAATATACACTAACCATAAAATTATGAAGTATATATTTACTCATATGGAATTAAAAATGATTTAGAGAACATGGATTTAACTAATAATGGATTATGAATGCCTGATCAATTACAATCCAAGGAAAGCAAACAAAGTACCAGAAGCCTCGAGTTGAAAACATTATCCATCATTAACTATGTTATGTTTGGAATATAACCCCTCGATTAATGATTTGATGAATTTTTGTTTGAATGTTTTGGGTACAGAAAATTCATCTGTTTTATTTCAGGTGTCATTGTGGTCATCTCTATCAGACAGAATTAAGAAATCCAAGAAGGAAGACCATGAGTTAGAGAAAATGTTTGAATTTGTCAAAAGGAATAAGCTTCTAGAATTTATCCTTGATAAATATTGTATTTTTAGATTTGGGAAGTGATTATGTGTGACTTTTTATTCCCAGTTAAAGAAACAATAATTGTGTGAATCTCATAGTTCTCAATTCTCAGTTCATCTTGGAAGTAATAATATATACAAAGACCTTTAGGAGTATTGCTGGTGGGATTGAATGAAAAGAGATGTAGTAGATTTTTCTTGTGAAATGTTTGACATGTCAATAGGTTAAAGCATAGAAAAAACTACCAAAAGGGATTCTTTAGTATTTTCTAATGATAGAGTGAAAATGTGAAAATATATCCATGGACTTCGTGGTGGGACTGCTAAAGACTTATCAAGGTAGTAATGCAATTTTAGTTATTCTTGATCGACTGAGAACATATGCACATTTCTATCCTATTCGATATACTATGTCTTTGGATCATATTTCTGGACTATACCTCAAAGATATTGTAAAGTTACATGGATTTCATCTTTCTATTGTATCTGACTGTGATCCTAGGATCACTTCTAAATTTTGGAATGTGCATTAGAAGTTGATGGACATGAAATTAAATTTCAACACAACATTTCAACCTCAATCAGATGGATAGATAGAGAGAAAGAATTCAAAAACATGAGGATATGCTTTGATCTTGTTTAATGGATTATCAAGGAAGTGGGGATTGACATCTTTATTTAGTTTATTTTTCTTATAATAAAAGTTTTCATTCTAGTATATAGATGGAACCTTTTGAGGCATTGTATGGGAAGTAGTGTCAAACTCTAGAATTTTGGGATTAAGTATAGGAAAGGATGTTTATGGGACTAGAATTGGTAGAGGAAGTCGGTGAGAACATAGAGAGGAAGTCGGTGAGAACTTAGAGATGATCTAGAAACACATGGGGACAGATTATAGAAGGCAAAAAAATTATGCAGATAATAGGAGGAAATAATTTTCATTCGAGGTAAGTGATCATGTTTTTATTAGAATATCACTATGGAAAACGTTTATGTGTTTTGGTAAGAAAGGAAAGCTAAGTTCACTTTTCATTGGACCTTATTAAAACCTAGAGAATGTTAGAACAGTCTCCTAACAAGTAGCTTTTCCTCCAAGTTTATCTTAGGTAGATAATGTTTTTCATGTTTCAATGTCGAGAAAGTATGTGCCATATTCATCTTCTGTTTTGAGCCCACATGCAGTTAAGTTTGAAGAGAACCTTTCTTATGAAGAGAACCCTGTTTAGATTCTCGATCCTAGAGAGAAAGTATTGTAGAATAAGGTAATCTGCCTGGTTAATGTTTTTTGGAGGAACCACGTGGTTTAAGAAGGAACATGGGAATCTAAAAATTCTATTAGGGAAAGGTACCCTCACTTGCTTAAAAATTAAATAAAAATTAAGAGGAGATAGTTTCTAGAAGGTAGAGAAAATGTAACACCCCAAGGATTTACAAATAAATTTAATATATAATGAAATGAATTTAACACTAAGAATTAATTAAACAACGCTCTGTTTTAAGTAGATATTTACAAACCAGACATTAAACTAAAATTTTCCAATTTAATGATTTGAATTTCAAAAAATAGATAGACATAGTTGAAATCAGTAAGATATTTGGAGTCTGTTAGGATTATAATAATTTTTGTTGATTAGTATCCTACCATTATGAATAGTAATGTTACCATTATGAATAGTAATATGACCCTAATGAATATTACATCTTTCAAATGAATAGTAATATCACCCATGAATGTATAAATAAAATTTAGGCATCTTTTAAATGACCTTATGATCATAGTATAAGTGTTGTTATTTTTGTAAGTCATAAATATTTAATTTCAATTATTTTTGATTAATTTAACAATTTAAAAAGAAATTTATTTTCCTAAAATTTAACCATAAATTATTATTTTTTTATCTTACGGTTATAATAAAATTTTATGAGGGATTGATTAATTTTTCAAGGTGTTATAAAATTAGTTATAGTTTTAAAATTGTTATTTTTCAAATAAATTATGATTTTATCTAAAAATTAAATTTCTCACACATACAAAATTATTTTGATAAAATGGATTTCATTTTTGAATTATACATGTCTAAAAGGTTTTGAGGTTAATTTTTGGGAATTTTTTTGAAATACATGATTTTTTAGTGGATAGTGAAATTCAGTAATTTTCGAAATATGTTAATGAAATGAATGTATGCATAATGATTGAGTCTAGGATGATATAAATGTCCATTGGTTTGAACTCACATGCACTTATTACTATATTTAGTCATAATAACCAACACTATTGTTTTTTTGTGCAAAATAATAAAATAATGACTAAAATAATGGGAAAACCCTCATCTCCTGCACTATAAATACCATCCTCACCCCCTCTTCCTTTCACACCTCTAAACCTTTGAGAATTGTCTAAATTGTACACAATCCACTTCCCAAGGCTCCTCCCCACGTCCTGGACCTACAAGTCTCACTAAAAGTCCAAAACCAAAGGCCTTAAAGATGATCTCACGAAGAAGAGATCAAGAGGTAAAAAATCCTGTATCATTTTCATTCATTTTCATTTTAATTATTTTTCTTTTATTATTCTCTATTAACATTCCCTATCCTAGAGGAATGAAAATTTCCATAATCTTATATATAGTGTAATTTTATCATGTTTATGTATAAATTCATCATCACACTTATTTTCCTCTCCCTCTCGTTCTAAAAATAAAAACATCATTCGTGATGTGTCGATTTACCGACATCAGGGATGATGTATACTCAATTTACTTTAATTACTTAAAAAGTGGTTATAAAACCACTGTAATGTTTGAAACATATTTCAATATTTATTATATAACCTATTTTATGTTCTGTAAATAACACATATACATAATACTATGTTATATAACGTAACAAGTTCGTGATTATCGAAGAACCACCAATATGATCTAAACGAATATTATAAATGTTTTATCAATTTATTAATCATCATGATTTATGGTATCATTTAATATTAAATAAATATATAAATACCATTTCATTCTTATTTTTTATTTTTTCTTCCATTCTTCAAGAAAATCCTTTATGAACCCACCATGGAAATCTTGTAAAGAATGCACCCGAAACAATGGAAAGAAAAAAATATTATCAATAAATGGGTGGAATTTTGTTATAAAATGATCCTATAATGTGTTATAGACATGAATATGTTTATATAACATATTAATAACACTCTTTCAACCATTATACAGTAGTTTTAAACAAATTTTTATTAAGAAGAACCCGAGGTAAAGGAATTTTTAACCAAATTTCAATTCTTTGGGTTAACCTTCTACTTCATTGATTATGTGGTACTAAGATTATTTGTGTAATGAGTTTTATTTATATTATTTTTTAATATGTGGATTAATAGTGTATACAAATATTCCTTTATTTCTATTAATTATCACTTCCATTATATGATATTTTAAGGGACGTTTCTTTAAAGATCCTCTTTTAAATTTCTATTTTACAAAATCCAAAATAAATGTTTTTATGAATTTATTCATGTTTTGTGATTATGTTCTAGTTATTGGGAATTATATATGATTAAATGTGGTACCTATATCTCCCTAAAATTAATTGGGTATTTTTAAGTTGGAGGTCGGTTGTATTCTTACTCCAAGTGTAACTGTGATGGTTACACCATAAGGTAGCTGTGGGGGTTACATTGTAATGTAGCCGTAAGGGTTGCAAATCATATGGAAGTGGTGAGGGTTAAAATTGTAAGAAATTACCTAATATAACTTCATTTTTTATTTATTTTTTCATTTTTTATGGAAATACCATGTTTCACAAAGTATATGATACCTTATGGGTGATAAGTACGTCTTTGTGAAAATGATTTCCTATGTTTATAAGTATTCATGGACTAAAGATTTATCTCTTTATTTTTACATCCCTTACTGAGATTTTATTTCCATCCCATGTTTCTAAATGTTTTTCATAGGTTATAAGGATGGGTAAGAGAAATGATTAAGACAAGATGAATCTTATGATGGTTTTTATTAAGAAAAAGAAGTCATGTTTTATTTAAAATGTTTTATATTTTGGAAAAAGAGGATACTTTTTTAGTAGTATCCTCTTGTATGATTATGGGATGTTATATATGTATTATTTATTATTTCTATAAAACTCTAAACGTTAAAAGATCCTTGATGTGTAATAATGAAATTTATTGACTAAAACTTAGGATTATGTAATTTTTAAGGTTGGGTCCTTATACTTGGAGTAAGAGATGATGTTGAAATTTAAAAATGAACAACCAAAGGATGTGATTGTTCTTAGGAAATGGAATGAAATAATGTAATTATATCTTCCTATGAATATTAAATAATCTTTTAGAAAAGTACCATGAAATAAAATGAAGTCATATTACTATCATTTTGATGATATCAATTACCTTTTTCACACCTATTTGGTTTGTGGTTTTGTGGTTGTTAACCTTCTCTTGATCACCCAATTCCTTCTAATCAATCATATCTATCACTCTCCAAAATTATTTATGTAATTTTTCCTGGTCCATATTACAATTTCCCACCAATATTATCATAATATGGAATTCTAGTTTTTTTACATCAGGTAAACATTATGTTTCTAACTATCCATTTTAAGAAATATTTTATTATTTTTTTATTTGATGTGGTTTTCTAATAATGATGTTTCAAATTTTAATCCTTTAATGAACGGGATGAGTTTTGAGAGAGAAATTCATTTTAGGGGGAGGGTTGGAATGTAACATCCATAGATTTTATGAAATATTTTTTCTCAAATTAATTTAAATTTATGAAATCTTGATTAATAAGAAATTACTTTTTTCTCCACAATGTACATGACATGAAACACTGATTTTATATTGTTTTATATGCAACAATGAGTTTTTCTGTTGGATTGCATTACAAAGAACACTAAGTTTTACCAAGAAACAATATACTATAAATATCTTTATATAATATGGTAGTTATCTCATAAATTTTGGAATGGAGGGTACGACTAGGATTAACTATCTTATGAAAATGTGTGGTTTAAAATTTTATAAAATAATATCATTGGTTTTCAATTAATTTTAAAGGAAAATGAAAAGCAATTGAATATAAAGGAAAGAATGTTACAAAAAACTATTTTCATGAGAACAGAGAAGCTTTATATTAATAAATTAAATTAATCAATATTATTGAATGATTTTGGTGAAATATATAGACTACATATTCTATAAAAATATTTTTTCATTCATCCAAAACGTTTGATATCCATTAGTTAAGAAACAAAAAAATTTTATTCATAAAACTGTATTTTTTTAAATGAGTTTTTATCGCATATTTGCATAATTATTTTAAAATTAAATTATATAGATTTAAGAAAATAAATTTAATAAAACAAATATATTTTTTTAATTCATCATTTCAAAATTATCTAGGGATGAAATTTTTATAATTTTCTCAAAAGATAATTTTTTAGTTAATAGTGAGAAATACTTGGTTTTATTAAGAATTTTCATTTAATTCAAATATTTTGAATACATTTGAATTTTTTATGATGATTATTAAAGAAAAAATTGTTTAATTTTATATCAATTGATCTAATATTTATCATTAAATCATTATCATATTGATTCGTGGTATAAAAACCTTTTAAACTTTTAAATATTTTCACTTTGAAAACTCACTTCCTTGTCCTGTATGTGGGATTTATTTTAAATTATAATTTTCCACTTCTATGAATTAAATTTTGAAAAATTTATTCCATATGTTATTTAAGAATAATTTATATCATATAATTAGGTCAATTTAATTTTTTACAATAATCATTTGGGAAAATGGTTACAATTAATTACCATGATTATGTTAAAAACGAGTTTATCATGTGATTAAAATTTAATAATATGGTTTATAATGACCTATAAACATTTATGACACCCATTGGTTGTCTATATTTTGACGATATCCCTTATAGTATTGATTTTAGACCTTTATTAGGTCCTAGTGGTATGTAAAAATGTGGATACACCTAACACATTTCAAAACTTTACAAGTGTTCCACTCACCTAAATTTTAAAGGACACCCACTCTAATCCACACCTCAAATGTAACGCCCCGACCCCAGTGACCCAGAGTGGGTGCATTACTTTGTAACATTGGAATGATCACAAGAAAGATCAAATCTCGAAAGACCAATTTGTTTAGTAGACTTGGAAACACTAGATATATTCATAAAGTTTTACATTACATCATAAGTTGAAAAACTACTGCAACAACATATTGTCTCCATAATCCACACTATTATCCCCTCATAATATCCCTGCAGGTCATTCATAATTTACTTCTTCACATCCTGGGGAAAATAAAACATAGAAAAGGGGTGAGCTCAAATGCCCAGTAAGGATAACAATATAGCAGAAACTTTCATAAATAAGAATAAACATTTAAGGCAATGTATAACTAAAACAAAAGCATTTTAAACTTGAACTTCAACATAGTATGGCAAATATAAAATGAAATAATTCCATTTACATATTCACATGAATATTATACTAATCGAATAATCACATGCAATATCAATAACCACTTTCATAATGATGGAATGCATAATGTCAGACTATCATAACCACATAGCCAAGGCCTCGTGCCAAGACTACAAATAAGATTTTGCCAAGGCCTTGTGCCAAGACCCTAATTTGTCTCATGAAACCTACCGATGCATCGAGGAGCTATAGCGGGCTCCACCCATCACTTACTAAGTCCAATGCATTCCCATATGAAAAGGGTTAAACGTAACATAAACATTCGTATTAAAACTAGCAAACAAAATGTTAATACTTTCTTCATAAACCATGAATGGTATAAAAATAACACACCCATAGTAAAACATATCACAAAACCATCAATACAATAAAAAAGTTTGTATCGTAATAAATCAACTTCAAATAAGATTAAAATCCATCAAAGGATATTGACATAGATGAAAATCAAAACTATTTGAGAGAAATATCTCTTATCTCGAAATCATTGAAAAGTCACACATTTATAAAGGAAGTAATTTAAAAGAGGTTTTTGAATCAAAGTGTACCATACCACTTTGAAACTTTTGAAAAGAAATATCATTTCAAAACATTCATTTCCATATAAATAAATCCTTAAAATCATTTTGAAAACATGGACATTAATTAAAAATATTTAGAAAGATAAGTCTTTAAAACATTTAAAATTATGATCTTGATAAAGAGTACCTTTCACAAATTCTTAAAATATTCATTTTGAAATCATTTAAAAGTCACATAATTATAAAATAAAACATTTACTTTGAAAATATTCTTATAATCTTCTAAGGTAAGATTTGACGATTTTATAACGGCGGTAAATAGCCACACCCGCCCGCCGTATAAGTTAAAAAAAAGACTTTCTTACCTTAAATTTGTCGAAAAGGTTAAAAGTGCCTTGTTTGGAAAACGATGGAAAGATTCCTTTAAAAACACATAAGGTTATAAATGACTTTAAACCATTTTCTAGTAAATAGTAAATATGTTTTTAAATACATTTTTAAGGAACATGGATGTGGATGATAAACAGATCTCAGTAGATAATTGCGTATAAACAACCTCGGATAATGAAGAGATTGTGAAATAAACCCTTACCTTGTACTTTTCCTTGGTTGAGGGTAGGTTTAACCTCTTGTATAATGGTGAAATAATTTTTATTAAATTATACAAGAATCATATATATTAATATGATATCATATATGATCTTTTAACATTTCTTTGTTAATAATATCATAGTATTATCGTCGTTTCGGGTGTTAACATACTCGTTTTATTTTATATGTTTTGTTACATAAGACATGTTTGTCATGGATAGGTTGTATCTTATTCATATACATAATGATATCAAGTCCTTAAACATTATTTTTAAATCATCAAATGATAATTATACTTGAATGGATACGATGGAGAATGAATCTCATCGCGTTCGTGGAGATGGTAGTCCGTACGTACGTACGAGCGACAATATCATTCTTTTGATATTAAAATAATATATAATTGGATAGTATATCATATATACAGAATCATTATCATGTTATTTTTATTATTTACATGAGTTACACATCATTATTATACCCATCCAAATAATGATATATTGAATAACAATTACACCACGACGTGGAGACGGTAAGCCGTACGTACGCACGTATGGTTACATGTTATTCAAAGGGTGGATAGAATACTAAATATGGTTGTACCATATTTATAATAACATCACAGTATATATATGATACTGGACTTATTATTTTAGAATGGTAATAACAAAGAAAGAAGAAGTGGAAGAAGAAATGAATTTGAAAAAGGGTGGTGAAAACATTACCTCTTCTTCGAGTTCTTCCTTTTGATTTGATCAAAAGGGCTCCTTAGGTTGGATTTATGATCAAAATAAGTCCTCTAGGTTGTAGTGAGGGAAGTTTAGAGAGTATTTGGGCAGATTTTGGACGAACCAAAAGGCAATGAAGGTGTGAAGAAATGAGAAGGAGGAGTGCCCTTTTATAAGAGGAGTGAGGGGCACCTTTGGAAAAGCTAGAAATATTAATTTATAATAAATTCATATTCGGTATCTAATGGATCCAAAGTTGATTATTCAAAGTTTAAGGTGGGGATAGTTCGAAAAACATTCAAACAATAAAATTTAGACAGGTTTGGGTCATTATATTAACCATATCGTTTTTTTAACTCTTAGTTAATTAGTTTGACATTTCCCATGTCACTTTGTATTTTTATATTATATAGTTAATAAACATACTATATACATCCAAGAGACCCCAAATTTGTCCATTAATGATACACCTATCATGATATAAGTCTTTTGGCCGAACCTTAGATTTTTAATAATTTAATATCAATTAATAATATAATATTTGTTTTAAAAACTCTTTTATGTCAATTTTGACACTATTCAATAGTTGATTTTTTTGAAACTTTTAACAGAATTATTACTTAGAAAAAAGTCCATTAAATCAATCATAATATGTCATATTATCCTAGAAAATTTATGTAATTCATTAGAAGTCTCAAATTATATTTATTTGGGTATTTATAATATCAGTTATTTTAATTTTTCACTATTATGGTAATTACTGCATCATCATTGTGTCATATATAAATTAAATTATTTAATTTCTAAAAATTATAAATAAAATATCATTATGTAGGAAATATTATTATATTTCTAATGAATATTTACAATCGAATTTATCTTATGTATAACACTCTATTAAAAATGTTTTAGTAAATAAACTTTGATTTTAACTCTTTTAACTCTTCTTTGAATTAAATAATAATAAATGTCTTAATCTAATCCAAGTGGACCTAAATGATAATATTTTATTCCTAAGGTTGTTTTTGGTCGAGATAAACTTGTCCAATATAATTAGGACATGTGTTAGGGTAATAATAATATTATTTTTACCCTTAATTACCCTATTTACTTTTAACCGTGGTAAATAAAAGTAAAAAGTTACTATTCACCAAAAATTATTTTCATCTCATTGAACCACATTTTACTTCTTGATATTAACCGTGTCTCTCGGATTTTCGAAATTCCAATCACAGAAGTGGTAAAATTAATTTTTATGAAAAATTCCATTTTTTTTAACTACCACTTAGTAGTTTCACTATTCATCAAAAATTGAAGTTTTTCAGAACAATGCCAAAATTTCACCCTAAGCTATAATTGATATTCCGAATTCAAAAATGATGTCTATTTTACAAAATTCCAAACATATAAGTTGCATTAATTTATTTTATAATTAATTCCCGCTGTCACAATAAATAACGTGTTTTTAAGAAACAATATATATCAAAAGATTGACAATTGTTTAGGTCCAATTTCAAAGTGAAATTAATTATAATGAACACCATTGGATAAAATGGTAAAAATATATTATAATTATACTTCAAAACCACTCAAATTATTAATTTATCACTATTAATTATTTTGATTAAAAAAATTGTTTTTAATTAAAATTTAGTAATTTTCACTATTCATCAAAATATTAAAGTTATCCGAAAAGTACCAAAATTTCACCCTAGGATAATTTTGATATTACGAATCTAAAAATGAAGTCCATTTTGAGAGATAAAATTTATAAAATTTCAAAAAGTAGGTATTACTATTCATAACAGCTAGTTTGGTAAGTCATGGTGCGCTTTAACTCGGTGTTGCGTGAAGTGAAAGTTATTGGATTATTTTGAAGAAATAACACACTATGAAATCTTGGTGTGTTACATTATCCCCTCCTTCAATAAATTGCATCCTTGGAATTTGAAATTGTTCTTCGAAAATAAAAGGTTGAAAATAAAAAATATCTTTGTGGGAAAACCCACACCGGAAATTGTGTTACTAAAATTTAGTCTTAATATGAGGAAAAGAGAAATGAAAGGGTCACAACCAAATTATAATCTCAATTAGAAGAAAATTGGTGGCAATTAGAGACATATAATTGGAGGAAAAATGTAAATATTTATAGGTAGTGATTGAGGTCATCAATCACGAACAAGTGTAAAATTGAGGTCCTTAAATTCATCAATCTAAAATGATTTGAAATACCATCGGTTCAACAAAAGATAGGGTATTAGGATAACACATTTTTAGTTTAAGGATTCCTTAAATAAAGTATAAGAATTAATTTCTTCATAGAATAATAGAAAAAGAAAAATATATTCTTGACAAGTAGAGTTCCATCCTTTAACTAATTTCTAACATAGACTCATCTTTCACTCTAAAAGATAATATAACTTAAAAATAATATTCTATTTATCCTATTCGTATAGGGTTAAAAATGAATTTATAATTCATTTAGCAGAACCATTAAAAATGACATTATTTCATCCAGGACATCACGTGGGTCAGTGGTAGGTGATACACCCTTATCGCCCTTCAGTTGTGGGTTCAAGTCTCGCTGCCTTGCCGGACACGACAGGTTGCCGCCCAACCTCCGGGTTGTCCTTTTATGGGAATCCAAAATAATCCAAACTAGAACTATCCAAACTACTTCAGTCCAAAATTTATAAGGAAGGTAAACACAATAAAGATCCTTTTTTCCGCATAATAACATGTGAACACCTTCATCATGTATTCTTTTAAAACACTACAACATCCTGAATTACCATAAACCCTTATTGATTACATTCATGATCCCTTATTCCTTATAGAATAATAGATATACTCTTTCAATCCAAAAATGTTGTAAACCCCAACAATGATGGAATATACAAATCATTAATCAGTTTCAAGGTAGTCAAGAATATCTAATATAATTTATCCAAATCAATCATGTATTATTCTAAAATCACTACCTTGGTATCAGAACCATATTATGGTTTATCTTTCTCTCAACCATATATTTTCTAAAAATTTAACCTGCTATTGAGTCACTTTTCTTTGTTCCAAACAATCTCAGGTCCTTAATGAAATATTACTGCAGTACAATCCTTATATACTCCATAATTATTATAACAAGTACATTGTTGATACAACTCTCAAATGACATAATCAACATAAGAACTCTAATCATTCCTCTTCATCTGTGGTAGTATCATAACTTGATTATTATGCAATAGCATCATTTGCGACATAGTCTGATGACTGGGACATAGGTTCGCGTAGTGTCCAAACTCCATGAAAATGAAGCATTGTACATTTGAAACCATATTCTTACCCTTACAGTCACGTACTTTGTGCCCTTTTCCTCCACAATTATAATAAACTCCCATTCCTTTCAGGAAAGTTCCAGGGTGTTTCTTCCCACAGTTATCACATATGGGAAAATTCTTCTTCTCCCTCTTCCCTTTGTCCACCTTTCTCTCTTCCATCCTTTTCTTCTCTTGCTTCCCTTCAAAGCCATAGGACTCAGTGAACTCTTTACTTATCTTATCAACACATGATATTATTTTTTCATATGATTATAATACATGGGAGACTATTTCTCTTATAAATTCTGGCTTAAGACCATGAAAGATATGATCCTTCTTTCTCTTTGGATCATGTGCATTGTTGGAGTTATCATTCCTTCTATTGGGCGCCATTTCTAAACAATTGCATACACTAGATTAGTTTATGAATAACAATACCTAATCCCAAACTTGTAAAAAACATAACATAAATTAAATAGTTTATGGATATAATCTATAATCATAAAAATGTCTCCTTTGAGGAAGTATATACTCATAAACCCTTAATAATGGTTTGTAAAGAAAATGAGAATTATACTAAGCATATCCCCCGGGAGTGTCGTAACCAAGAGTGCAGCAAGGACCGTTGTCGTGCACTAGTTCCCGTTCGAGTCTAGCTCAAAGCAGCGTTTTCGGGTTTTACCCCTAGGTACATCTGTGCCAGAGCTTCCTCTACCTGCTCGTATCCAGACAGGGATATATTTCTCGGAAAACTAACAAAATCTCTATAATACCAAAATTCTAGGAAGTTCTTCTATACTAATCCTCAAGGTCCATCTTAGGTCTATGTGCTCTAATCAGAGTTTATCTAAATCTAGCTTCCAAGGTTTGTACTAAACTTTCTCTGATACCAACTATAACGCCCCGACCCCAGTGACCCAGAGTCGGTGCATTACTTCGTAACATTGGCATGATCACTAGAATGATCAAATCTCGAAAGACAGATTGGTTTAGTAGACTTGCAAACACTAGATATATTCATAAAGTTTTACATTACATCATAGGGTGAAAACTACTGCAACAACATATTGTCTCCATAATCCACACTATTATCCCCTCATAATATCTCTGCAGGTCATTCATAATTTACTTCTTCACATCCTGGGGAAAATAAAACATAGAAAAGGGGTGAGCTCAAATTCCCAGTAATCATAACAATATAGCGGAAACTTTCATAAATAAGAATAAACATTTAAGGCAATGTATAACTAAAACAAAAGCCTTTTAAACTTGAACTTCAACATAGTATGACAAATACAAAATGAAATAATGCCATTTACATATTCACATGGATATTATACTAATCAAATAATCACATGCAATATCAATAACCACTTTCATAATGATGGAATGCATAATGCCAGACTATCATAACCACATAGCCAAGGCCTCGTGCCAAGACTACAAATAAGATTTTGCCAAGGTCTTGTGCCAAGACACTAATTTGTCTCATGAGACCTACCGATGCATCGAGGAGCTATAGCGGGCTCCACCCGTCACTTACTAAGTCAATGCATTCCCATATGAAAAGGTTTAAACATAACATAAACATTCGTATTAAAACTAGCATACAAAATGTCGATACTTTCTCCATAAACCATGAATGGTATAAAAATAACACATCCACAGTAAAACATATCACAAAACCATCAATACAATACAAAAGTTTTTATCATAATAAATCAACTTCAAATAAGCTTAAAATCCATCAAAGGATGTTGACATAGATGAAAATCAAAACTATTTGAGAGAAATATCTCTTTTCTCGAAATCATTGAAAAGTCACACATTTGTAAAGGAAGTAATTTAAAAGAGGTTTTTGAATCAAAGTGTCCCATACCACTTTGAAACTTTTGAAAAGAAATATCATTTCAAAACATTCATGTCCATATAAATAAATCCTTAAAATCATTTTTAAAACATGGACATTAATTAAAATGATTTATAAAGATAAATCTTTAAAACATTTAAAATTATGATCTTGATAAAGAGTACCTTTCACAAATTCTTAAAATATTCATTTTGAAATCATTTAAAAGTCACATAATTATAAAATAAAACATTTACTTTGAAAATATTCTTTATAATCTTCTAAGGGAAGCTTTGACGATTTTATAACGGCGGTAAATAGCCGCAACCGCCGTATAAGTTAAAAAAAAAGACATTCTTACCTTAAATTTGTCGAAAAGGTTAAAAATGACTTGTTTGGAAAATGACGGAAAGATTCCATTGAAAACACATAAGGGTATAAATGACTTTAACCCATTGTCTAGTAAATAGTAAAGATGTTTTTAAATACATTTTTAAGGAACATGGATGTGGATGATAAAGAGATCCCAGTAGATAATTGCATATAAACAACCTCGGATAATGAAGAGATTGTGAAATAAACCCTTACCTTGTACTTTTCCTTGGTTGAGGGTAGGTTTAAACTCCTGTATAATGGTGAAATAATTGTTATTAAATTATACAAGAATCATATATATTAATATGATATCATATATGATCTTTTAACATTGCTTTGTTAATAATATCTTAGTATTATCGTCGTTTCGGGTGTTAACTTACTGGTTTTCTTTTATATGTTTTGTTACGTAAGCCATGTTTGTCATGGATAGGTTGTATCTTATTCATATAAATAATTATTTAAAGTCCTTAAACATTATTTTTAAATCATAAAATGATAATTATACTTGAATGGATATGATGGAGAATGAATCTCATCGCGTTTGTGGTGACGGTAGTCCGTACGTACGCACGAGCAACAATATCATTCTTTTGATATTAAAATAATATATAATTGGATAGTATATCATATATACAGAATCATTATCATGTTATGTTTATTATTTACATGAGTTACACATCATTATTATACCCATCCAAATAATAATATATTGAATAACAATTACACCACGACGTGGAGATGGTAAGCCGTACGTACGCATGTATGGTGACATGTTATTCAAAGGGTGGATAGAATACTGAATATGGTTTTACCATATTTATAATAACATCACAGTATATATAATATACTGGAGTTATTATTTTATAATGGTAATACCAAAGAAAGAATAAGTGGAAGAAGAAATGAATTTGAAAAAGGGTGGTGAAAACATTACCTCTTCTTCGGGTTCTTCCTTTTGATTTGATCAAAAGGGTTCTTTAGGTTGGCTTTCTGATCAAACTAATTCCTCTAGGTTGTAGTGAGGGAAGTTGAGAGAGTATTTGGGTAGAGTTTGGCCGAACCAAAAGGCTTTTAAGGTGTGATGAAATGAGAAGGAGGAGTTCCCTTTTATAAGAGGAGTGAGGGGCACCTTTGGAAAAGCTAGAAATATTAATTTATAATAAATTCATATTCGGTTTCTAATGGCTCAAAAGTTGATTATTAAAAGGTTAAGGTGGGTATAGGTCTAAAACCATTCAAACAATAGAATTTAGACAGGTTTGGGTCATTATATTAACCTTATCGTTTTTTTTAACTCTTAGTTAATTAGTTTGACATTTTCCATCTCACTTTGAATTTTTATATTATATAGTTAATAAACTTACTATACACATCCAAGAGACCCCCAAGTGGTCCATTAATGATACCCCTATCATGATATAAGTCTTTTGGCCGAACCTTAGATTTTTAAGAATTTAATATCAATTAATAATATAATATTTTTTTTAAAAACTCTTTTATGTCAATTTTGACACTATTCAATAGTTGATTTTTTTGAAACTCATAACAGAATGATTACTTCGAACAAAGTCCATTAAATCAATCCTAATATGTCATATTATCCTAGAAAATTATTGTAATTCATTAAAAGTCTCAAATTATATTTATTTGGGTATTTATAATATCATTTATTTTAATTTTTCACTATTATGGTAATTACTGCATCATCATTGTGTCATAAATAAATTAAATTATTTAATGTCTAAAAATTAAAAATAAACTATCATTATGTATTAAATCTTATTATATTTCTAATTAATATTTACAATCGAATTTATCTTATGTATAACCCTATATTAAAAATGTTTTAGTAAATAAACTATGATTTTAACTCTTTTAACTCTTCTTTGAATTAAATAATAATAAATGTCCTAATCTAATCCAAGTGGACCTAAATGATAATATTTTATTCCTAAGGTTGTTTTTGGTCGAGATAAACTAGTCCAATAGAATTAGGACATGTTTTAGGGTAATATTAATATCATTTTTACCCTTAATTACCCTATTTACTTTTAACCGTGGTAAATAAAAGTAAAAAGTTACTATTCACCAAAAATTATTTTCATCTCATTGTGTAACACCCCAAGATTTCATAGTGTGTTATTTATTCAAAATAATTCAATAACTTGCACTACACGCAACACCAATTTCAAGTGCACCATGACTTACCAAACAAGACGTTCAAAAGAGGTTATGAATAGTATTAACTAAATTTTAAACTTTATATAATCCCTATAATTTTAGAATCCATATTATGAGTTTCTTAGACATAATGTAAGAACAAATTCCTTTTCAGTATTGCACTTTTACCAACTTTTAATAGTGAACGCTTTTTAAATACAATATTTTAAACTTTTTAACTAAATGAGGACATCAAAATTTTAAAATGAAACATCCCAAGCTTCTACGGTACTCTTTTCTTTGAATAATACAGTAGCGTGTATTGTACACAACTTCGAGTTCTAACACACACTACAACCAATCAAACTAGCCGTTATGATTAGTAATACCTACTTTTTGAAATTATATATATATTTTATATTTCAAAATGGACTTCATTTTTGGATTCGGAATATCAAATTTAGCCTAAGGTGAAATTTTGGTACTTTTTGGATAACTTTAATATTTTGATGAATAGTGAAAATTACTAAATTTTAATTAAAAACAACTTTTTTAATCAAAATAATTAATAGTGATAAATTATGAATTTGAGTGGTTTTAAAGTATATTTAGAATATATTTTTACCATTTAATATAATGTTGGTCATTGGACATAATTTTACAATTAAACCGAACATAAACAAGTGTCAATCTTTTGATAGTTATTATCTCTTAAAAACACGCTTTTTGTTTTGACAGCGGGAATTAATTTTAAATTAATTTCTGCCACTTCTGTGTTTTGAATTTGGAAAAATGGATTCCATATCTGGAATCAGGATGTTCAAATTTTGTAAATAGGTAACTTTTATTTTTAGACATTTTGAATAATTATTGCGGTAAATATTTTATTTACCATGGTTAAGGGTAAATCCGGTAAATAAGGGTTATAAAATAATATTATAATAATACTAAATTACCCTAAAACGTGTCCTAACCTTATTGGTTGATACATTTTCGACCATAGGCATCTTTGGGTCAATTTTGGGACCCCATGGAGCCACTTGTAGGTGATAGGGATACTTTATTTTAATTTAGTTAAAATGAATACATAAATGACACAAGCATATATCTTTTAGAAAAACAATTTTTACATAGGGTTATATATGTTGGATTTTCGACTATAAATATTCATTAGAAATATAAATAGATTTCCTACAGAATTATAGTTTATTTATAATTTTTAAACATTACATAATTTAATTTAGTTATGACACAATGATGATGCAGTAATTCCCATAATAGTGAAAATTTAAAATAATTGATATTATAAATACCCAAATAAATATAATATGAAACTTTTAATGAATTAAACTAATTTTCTAGGATAATATGATATATTAGGATTGATTAAATTGGCTTTTTTTGAAGTAATCAATCTGTTATGAGTTTCAAAAAAATCAACTATTTAATAGTGTCAAAATTGACATAAAATAGTTTTTAAAAAAAATATTATATTATTAATTGGTATTAAATTCAAAAAAATATACGGATCGACCAAGAGACTTATATCATGATAGTTGTCTCATTAATGGACCACTTGGGGGTCTCTTGGATGTATATAGTAAGTTTATTAACCATATTATATAAAAATACCAAGAGACATTGTAAAAGCGAAACTAATTAACTTAGAGTTGATACTTAAATATAAGGTTAATATAAGTACCAAAACCTGTCTAAATTATATTGGTTGAGTTGTTTTCGACCCATACCCACCTTAAAATTTAAATAATCAACTTTGGAGCCATTAGAAACCGAATAATAATTTATTATAAACTAATATTTCTAGCTTTTCCAAAGGTGCCCCTCACCCCTCTTATAAAAGGGCACTCTCCTTCTCTTTTCTTTACACCTTCAAAGCATTTTTGTTCGGCCAAACTCTGCCCAAATACTCTCCCAACTTCCCTCACTACAACCTAGAGGCCTTATTTTGATCAGAAAGCCAACCTAAGGAGCCCTTTTGATCAAATCAAAAGGAAGAAATCGAAGAAGAGGTAATGATTTCACCACCCTTTTCCAAGTTCCTTTCTTCTTCCACTTCTTCTTCCTTTTTTGTTACCATTCTAAAATAATAACTCTAGTATCATATATATACTATGATATTATTATAAATATGGTACAACCATATTCAGTATTCTATCCACCCTTTGAATAACATGTCACCATACGTGCGTACGTACGGCTTACCGTCTCCACGTCGTGGTGTAATTGTTATTCAATATATTATTATTTGGATGGGTATAATAATGATGTTTAACTCATGTAAATAATAAATATAACATGATAATGATTCTGCATATATGATATACTATCAAATTATATATTATTTTAATATCAAAAAGAATTATATTGTCGCTCGTGCGTACGTACGGACTACCGTCTCCACGAATGCGATGAGATTCATTCTCCATCACATCCATTCAAGTGTAATTATCATTTGATGATTTAAAAATGATTTTTAAGGACTTGATATCATTATGTATATTAATAATATACAAACTATCCATTACAAATATGGCTTACGTAACAAAACATATAAGTGAAAACGAGTAAGTTAACACCCGAAACAACGATAATACTAAAATATTATTAACAAAGCAAAGTTAAAAGATCATATATGATATCATATTAATATATATAATTCTTGTATAATTTAATAACAATTATTTCACTATTATACAGGAGGTTAACCTACCCCAACCAAGGAAAAGTGCAAGGTAAGGGTTACTTCGCAATCTCTTCATTATCCGAGGTTGTTTGTATGTAATAATCTACTGGGATTTCTTTATCATCCACATCCATGTTTCTTCAAAATTTATTTCAAAACATTTTTACTATTTTCAAAGAATATGGGTTAAAGTCATTTATACCCTTATGTGTTTTTAAATGAATCTTTCCTTCGTTTTCCAAACAAGGTGCTTTTTAACCTTTTCAACAGAATTATGGTAAGAATTTTTTTTAAACTTATACGGCGGGTGCGGCTATTTTCCTCCGTTATAAAATCGTTGAAGATTACCTCACAAGCTTATAAAGATATTTTCAAATTAAAGTTTTTCTTTATAATTATGTTATTTTTAAATGATTTAAAAAAGATATATTTCTCTCAAATATATGAAAATCCAGTGCAAATGTATACTTATTTAACGCAAGCTTAAAAATATTTTCAGAAAACCTGACTCTCGAGTTTGGTAGACAGGAAGGGATTGGGATTGGACCCATCATGGCCTGTAATTAGTCGAGCAGTCTCAAAATTAGTTATTTTGTTTTCAGAAGCTTGCATAATGTTTTCAGAAAAACACTGGAGTGTATTTTAGAAATTTTAAACGTAAGTATCTTCTAAAAAAAATTGCATCGGTAGGTCTCATGAGACAAACTAGTGTCTTGGCACAAGGCCTTGGCAAAATCTTATTTGTAGTCTTGGCATGAGGCCTTGGCTATGTGGTTATGATAGTCTGGTATTATGCATTCCAACATTATGAAAGTGGTTATTGATATTGCATGTGATTATTCTATTAGTAGAATATCCATGTGAATAAGTAAATGGCATTATTTCATTTTACTTTTGCCATACTATGTTGAAGTTCAAGTTTAAAAGGCCTTTGTTTTGGTAATGCATTTCCTTAAGTGTTTATGCTTATTTTTGAATGTTCCGCTATATTGTTATACTTACTGAGCATTTGAGCTGACCCCTTTTCTATGTTTTATTTTTCCCAGGATGTGAAGAAGTAAGTTATGAATGACCTGCAGGGATTTTATGTGGGGATATGAGTGTGGAATATGGAGACTATGTTGTTGTAGTAGTTTCTCACTTTATGATGTAATGTAAAACTTTATGAATATATCTATTGTTTCCAATGCTACTAAACCAATTTGTCTTTCAAGATTTGATCTTTCTTGTGATCATGCCAATGTTATGTAATAATGCACCAACTCTGGGTAACTAGGGTCGGGGCATTACAGTTGGTATCAGAGGAAGTTTAGTAAAAACCTTGGAAGCTAGATTTAGATAAACACTGATTAGAGAACGTAGAACTAATATGAACTTTAAGGATTAGTATAGAAGAACATCCTAGAATGTTGGTATTGTAGAGATTTTGTGAGTTTTCCGAGAAATACATCCATGTTTGGATACGAGCAGGAAGAGTCGGCTCTGGCACAAATGTACCTAGGGGTAAAACCTGAGAGCACCGCTTTGAGCTAAACTCGAACGGGAACTGGTGCACGACAACGGGCCTTGCTGCACTCTTGGTTACGACACTCCTGGGGGATATGCTTAGTATAACTCTCATTTTCTTTACAAATAATTATGAATTGTTTATGAGTATATAATTCCTTAAAGAAAACATTCTTATGATTATGGATTATATCCATAAATAGTTCAATTTATGTTAAGTGTTTTATAAGTATGGGATTATGTATTTTGATTCATAAACTGATCTAGTTTATGACATTGTTTAGAAATGGCGCCCAGTAGAAGGAATGAGAACTCTAGCAATGCACATGATACAAAGAGAAAGAAGGATCGTATATTTCATGGTCATAAGTCATAATTTATAAGAGAAATAGTTTCACATGTATATCATTTGAAGAAATAATATCATGTGTTGATAAGATAAGTAAAGAGTTTACTGAGTCATATGGCTTTGAAGGGAAGGAAGAGAAGAAAAGGATGGAAGAGAGAAAGATAGATAAAGGAAGAGGGAAAAGAAGAATTTTCCCATATGTGATAACTGTGGAAAGAAACACCCTGGAACTTGCCTGAAAGGAATGGGAGTTTGTTATAAGTGTGGAGGAAAAGGGCACAAAGTACGTGACTGTAAGGGTAAGAAAATGGTTTCAAATATACAATGCTTCATTTGAAAAGAGTTTGGACACTACGCGAACCTATGTCACAGTCATCAGACTATTCCGCAAATGATGCTATTGGATAATAATCAAGTTATGATACTACCACAGGTTAAGAGGAATGATTAGACTGCTTGTGTTGATTATGTCATTTGAGTGTTGTATCAACAATGTACTTGTTATAATAATTATGGAGTATGTAAGGATTGTACTGCAGTACTATTTCATTAAGGACTTGAGATTGTGTGGAAAAAAGAAAAGTGACTCAATAGAAGGATAAATTTTTGGAAAATATATGGTTGAGAGAATGATAAACGATAATATAGTTCTGATACAGAGGTAGTGATTTTGGAATTATACATGATTGATTTGGATAAATTATATTGGATATTCTTGACTACCTTGAAACTGATTAATGATTTTTATATTCCATCATTGTTGGGGTTTAAAACATTTTTGGATTGAAGGAGTATATCTATTGTTCTTTAAGGAATGAGGGATCATGAATGTAATCAATATGGTTTTATGGTAATTCAGGATGTTGCAGTGTTTTAAAAGAATACATGACGAATGTGTTCACATGTTATTACGTGGAAAAAAGGATCTTTATTGTGTTTACCTTCCTTATAAATTTTGGACTGAAGTATTTTGGATATTTCTAGTTTGGATTATTTTGGATTACCATAAAAGGACAACCCAGAGGTTGGGCGGCAACCCGTCGCGTCTGCCAAGGCCGCAAGACTTGAACCCACAACTGAAGGGCGACAAGGGTGTATCACCTACCACTGACTCACGTGATGTCCGAGATTAAATAATGGATTTTTTTTAAAAAAGATCTGGTAGATGAATTATAAATTCATTTTTTTGAACCCTATACGAATAGGATAAATAGAATATATTTTTACATTCTATTATCTTTTATAGTGAAAGATAAGTTTGTGGTAAAAATTTATTAATGGATAAAACTCTAATTATAAAGTAAGTATATCTCCTTATGATCTTAGCCAATCTCATAAATAAATTCCTCAACATTAAGAAAAGGAACTTAGAACAAAAATGTTGTCCTAGATGGTACCTTAAATCATCACTAATTTATGGATTTGGGATTGTTGGCCTTTTCATAGCCATGTTCTCTACCACTCTCCATCAGATAATTGATGGTTAGATTTCTCTTCCATATCCATATTTTCCAATATGGAACCCTAGTATGTGTTATTTTCGGTAATCTTCATACTTTCCACTCTTTATTTTATATAGAGTCCTCATTAATTCATTTTTCGATGTGGGATTTCAACTAAGATATTTTGAAACGTCAAAAATGGGTTATCCCAATACCTTATGTTTTGTTGAACCGATGGTATTTCAAATCATCATAGATTGATAAATTTAAGGACCTAAATTTTATACTTGTTTGTGATTGATGACCTCAATCACTACCTATAAATATTTACATTTTTCCTCCAATTATATGTCTCTAATTACCACCAATGTTCTCCTAACGGAGATCATAATTTGGTGGTGACCCTTTCATTTCTCTTTTCCTCATATTAAGACTATATTTTAGTAACCTAATTTCCGATGTGGGTTTTTCCACAAAGATATTTTCTATTTTAAACCTTTTATTTTCGAAGAACAATTTCAAATTACGAGGACGCAATTTATTGAAGGAGGGGAGAATGTAACACCCCAAGATTTCATAGTGTGTTATTTCTTCAAAATAATTCAATAACTTGCACTACACGCAACACCGAGTTCAAGCACACCATAACTTACCAAACAAGACGTTTAAAAGAGGTTATGAATAGTATTAACTAAAATTTAAGCTTTATATAATCCCTATAATTTTAGAATCCATATTATGAGTTTCTTAGACATAATGTAAGAACAAATTCATTTTCAGTATTGCACTTTTACCAACTTTTAATAGTGAACCCTTTTTAAATACAATATTTTAAACTTTTTGACTAAATGGGGACATCAAAAATTTAAAATGAAACATCCCAAGCTTCCACGGTACACTTCTCTTTGAATAATACAGTAGTGTTTTTTGTACGCAACTTCGAGTTCTAACACACACTACAACCAATCAAACTAGCCGTTATGAATAGTAATACCTACTTTTTGAAATTATATATATATTTTATATTTCAAAATGGACTTCATTTTTGGATTAGGAATATCTAATTTAGCCTAAGGTGAAATTTTGGTACTTTTCGGATAACTTTAATATTTTGATGAATAGTGAAAATTACTAAATTTTAATTAAAAACAACTTTTTTAATCAAAATAATTAATAGTGATAAATTATGAATTTTAGTGGTTTTAAAGTATATTTAGAATATATTTTTACCATTTAATATAATTTTGGTCATTGGACATAATTTTACAATTAAACCGAACATAAACAAGTGTCAATCTTATGATAGTTATTATCTCTTAAAAACACGCTTTTTGTTTTGACAGCGGGAATTAATTTTTAAATTAATTTCTGCCACTTATGTGTTTCGAATTTGGAAAAATGGATTCCATATTTGGAATCATGATGTTCAAATTGTATAAATAGGTATCTTTTATTTTTAGACATTTTGATTAATTACTGCGGTAAATATTTTATTTACCATGGTTAAGGGTAAATCCGGTAAATAAGGGTTAAAAAATAATATTATAATAATACTAAATTACCCTAAAACGTGTCCTAACCTTATTGGTTGATACATGTTCGACCAGAGGCATCTTTGGGTCGATTTTGGGACCCCATGGAGCCACTTGTAGGTGATAGGGACACTTTATTTTAATTTAGTTAAAATGAATACAAAAATGACACAAGCATATATCTTTTAGCAAAACAATTTTTACATAGGGTTATATATGTTGGATTTTCGACTATAAATATTAATTAGAAATATAAAAATATTTCCTACATAATGATAGTTTATTTATAATTTTTAAACATTATATAATTTGATTTAGTTATGACACAATGATGATGCAGTAATTCCCATAATAGTGAAAATTTAAAATAATTGATATTATAAATACCCAAATAAATTTAATATAAAACTTTTAATGAATTAAACTAATTTTATAGGATAATATGATATATTAGGATTTATTAAATTGACTTTTTTAGAAGTAATCAATCTGTTATGAGTTTCACAAAAATCAACTATTGAATAGTTTCAAAATTGACATAAAAGAGTTTTTAAAACAAATATTATATTATTAATTGGTATTAAATTCCTAAAAATATAAGGCTCGGCCAATAGACTTATATCATGATAGGTGTCTCATTAATGGACCACTTGGGGGTCTCTTGTATGTATATAGTATTTTTATTAACCATATTATATAAAAATACAAAGAGACATTGTAAAAGTGAAACTAATTAACTTAGAGTTAATACTTAAAGATAAGGTTAATATAAGTACCCAAACCTTTCTAAATTCTATTGGTTGAGTTGTTTTCGACCCATTCCCACCTTAAAATTTAAATAATCAACTTTGGAGCCATTAGAAACTGAATATGAATTTATTATAAACTAATATTTCTAGCTTTTCCAAAGGTGCCCCTCACCCCTCTTATAAAAGGGCACTCCTCCTTCTCTATTCTTCACACATTCAATGCCTTTTGGTTCGGCCAAACTCTGTCCAAATACTCTCCAAACTTCCCTCACTACAACCTAGAGGCCTTAGTTTGATCAGAAATCCAACCTAAGGAGCCCTTTAGATCAAATCAAAAGGAGGAAACCGAAGAAGAGGTAATGATTTCACAACCCTTTTCCAAGTTCCTTTCTTCTTCCACTTCTTCTTCCTTTGTTGTTACCATTCTAAAATAATAACTCCAGTATCATATATATACTGTGATGTTATTATAAATATTTTACAACCATATTCAGTATTCTATCCACCCTTTGAATAACATGTCACCATACGTGCGTACGTACGGCTTACCGTCTCCACGTCGTGGTGTAATTGTTATTCAATATATTATTATTTGGATGGGTATAATAATGATGTGTAACTCATGTAAATAATAAATATAACATGATAATGATTCTGCATATATGATATACTATCAAATTCTATATTATTTTAATATCAAAAAGAATGATATTGTCGCTCGTGCGTACGTACGGACTACCGTCTCCACGAATGCGATGAGATTCATTCTCCATCATATCCATTCAAGTATAATTATCATTTGATGATTTAAAAATGATTTTTAAGGACTTGATATCATTCTGGATATTAATAATATACAAACTATCCATTAAAAACATGGCTTACGTAACAAAACATATAAGTGAAAACGAGTAAGTTAACACCTGAAACAACGATAATACTAAGATATTATTAACAAAGCAAAGTTAAAAGATCATATATGATATCATATTAATATATATAATTCTTGTATAATTTAATAAAAATTATTTCACTATTATTCAGGAGGTTAACCTACCCCAACCAAGTAAAAGTGCAAGGTAAGGGTTATTTCGCCATCTCTTCATTATCCGAGGTTATTTATACGTAATAATCTACTGGGATTTCTTTATCATCCACATCCATGTTTCTTCGAAATGTATTTCAAAACATTTTTACTATTTACAAAAAATATGGGTTAAAGTCATTTATACCCTTATGTGTTTTTAAAGGAATCTTTCCATCGTTTTCCAAACAAGGTGCTTTTTAACCTTTTCAACAGAATTATGGTAAGAATGTTTTTTTAACTTATACGGCGGGTGAGGCTATTTTCCGCCGTTATAAAATTGTTGAAGATTCCCTCACAAGATTATAAAGATATTTTCATAATAAAGTTTTTCTTTCTAATTATGTGATTTTTAAATGATTTCAAAAAAGAGATATTTCTCTCAAATATATGAATATCCAGTGCAAATGTATACGTATTTAACGCAAGATTAAAAATGTTTTCAGAAAACCTGACTCTCGAGTTTGGTAGACAGGAAGGGATTGGGAGTGGACCCATCATGGCCTGTAATTAGTTGAGCAGTCTCAAAATTAGTTATTTTGTTTTCAGAATCGTGCATAATGTTTTCAGAAAAACACTGGAGTGTATTTTAGCAATTTTAAACATAAGTATCTTCTAAAAAAAATTCATCGGTAGGTCTCATGAGACAAACTAGTGTCTTGGCACAAGGCCTTGGAAAAATCTTATTTGTAGTCTTGGCACGAGGCCTTGGCTATGTGGTTATGATAGTCTAGAATTATGCATTCCAACATTATGAAATTGGTTATTGATATTGCATGTGATTATTCTATTAGTAGAATATCCATGTGAATAAGTAAATGGAATTATTTCATTTTACTTTTACCATACTATGTTGAAGTTCAAGTTTAAAAGGATTTTGTTTTGGTAATGCATTGCCTTAAGTGTTTATGATTATTTTTTAAAGTTCCTCTATATTGTTATCCTTACTGGCCATTTGAGCTCACCACTTTTCTATGTTTTATTTTTCCCAGGATGTGAAGAAGTAAGTTATGAATGACCTGCAGGGATTTTATGTGGGGATATGAGTGTGGAATATGGAGACTATGTTGTTGTAGTAGTTTTTCACTTTATGATGTAATGTAAAACTTTATGAATATATCTAGTGTTTCCGAGGCTACTAAACCAATCGGTCTTTCGAGATTTGATCATTCTTGTGATCATGCCAATGATATGTAATAAGGCACCGACTCTGGGTAACTAGGGTCGGTGCGTTACACATTGAACCACATTTTACTTCTTGATATTAACCGTGTCTCTCAGATTTTCAAAATTCCAATCACATAAGTGGTAAAATTACGTTTTTTTGAAAAATTCAGTTTTTTTTAACTACCACTTAGTAGTTTCACTATTCATCAAAAATTGAAGTTTTTCAGAACATTGCCAAAATTTCACCCTAAGCTATAATTGATATTCCGAATTCAAAAATGATGTCTATTTTAAAAAATTCCAAACATATAAGTTGCATTAATTTATTTTATAATTAATTGCCGCTGTCACAATAAATAGCGTGTTTTTAAGAAACAATATATATCAAAAGATTGACAATTGTTTTGGTCTAATTTCAAAGTAAAATTAATTCTAATGAACACCATTGGATAAAATGGTAAAAATATATTATAATTATACATTAAAACCACTCAAATTCTTAATTTATCACTATTAATTATTTTTATTAAAAAAGTTGTTTTTAATTAAAATTTAGTAATTTTCACTATTCATCAAAATATTAAAGTTATCCAAAAAGTACCAAAATTTCACCGTAGGATAATTTTGATATTAATAATCCAAAAATGAAGTCCATTTTGAGAGATAGAATTTATAAAATTTCAAAAAGTAGGAATTACTATTCATAATGGCTAGTTTGGTAAGTCATGGTTCACTTTAACTCGGTGTTGCGTGTAGTGCAAGTTATTGAATTATTTTGAAGAAATAACACACTATTAAATCTTGGGGTGTTACATCAAGCATTCAAAACCTTTCGTGTAAGCTAATATCTGGAAAAAAAAATTGAAAATTCCCTTTCGTAATACTTTAATCCTTGGTTTGGAAATTAATCCAGCCATGTAATGCTTTTGGTTCAAACCAAAAGAAGTCATCAATAGGAAGGTAATGTTCTTCAACTTGCATTTTTATTTCACTTATTCCCCCACCTCATACAATAGTTTTTGAACCATGATCATATAATAACCTTATTATATTAAATATAATGATATGTGTTTATATTCTTTTTATGACCTATATCCATGCCATATTTCTTAAAATGGGAAACGATAATGTTGCTTGAGTGTACAGAGGACTACCGCCTGGTGAAACTAAAGTTACTCGTTTTCCATCGAAACCCTTATTAGTTAGGTATAACGATGGATGTAATTTATATATAAATATAAATTATAATTTTTACATAAATTTACTTTTTTAATTTTAATATCACATATTTCATTAATATTCAATTTTGGGAGAGAGATAATAACATCATTCATGTGTACAACAGACTACCTCCCCTCGAAGCGATGTGATACATTTTTCACATACGCATCACATTGAAGGTAAAAAAGATAAAATATAATTAATATATGTGATATATATTAAATAAAAATTATTATGGAAAAGTTAATTACTATTTAACTTTATTTCATATCATCCTCTGAAAAATGAAAATATCGTTCATACATACGCACGACCAACCGTTTCCATGAACATTGTGTTTCATTTTTTTATCTATAAATTTTTTGGGTGACTCTAACAATGTATATAATGAATATATAAGAAATTAATATCATGATATATATTCTACAGATTATTTCTATATGTAATATGTTCAAGATTCATAAATTTCATGATAAAAGTTGCATGGGAAAACCATGAATTTAACACCTGAAACAAATATTAAAAATAATCGATTATTAATGAACATGTGATAAGAAGTTATAAAAGGGTCATATATTATATTATAATTATTTTTATGGTTCTTGTATAGAATTATAATAATCTTATATTTATTATAAAAGAGTTTTGAACATGTACGAAGGAAATCAACACATAAGGTAAGGGGATTTCAAGTCTCTCTTTTATTAATAGAATACTTATTCCATATTCACCACTTGTTTCTTTTTTGTGCTCTATATACTAAGATATGTCTTTTTATGACATGAAATCCATTTATTAAGTTATATTAAAATCCTCAATTGGTTTAATATGATAATTGATAGCTTCTTCTATATGATTAAACTTACCAAGAAAATGATATTACCCTTCATAATGATTCCTTTACCTAGGTTTATATAAAGTACTTTATGATTGATATGCAAGAATAGGATAAAAGGAAAAATGTCCTTATCAAATAAATTTCTATGTTTCATTTTATGCTTTAAAATGTAAAATTTATTCACGTATGAATATAGTTTACCAAAAAAACATAACTATTTTTTCCATTTTGATGTGATACCTTGTATATAGTGCCAATTTAATAATATAACCACCAGATCGGGGTTACTGGAGTTGGGTCCTTAACACATTTTTTAAGGATTTGTTCCTTGTATTTTAACATCATACATTAAGGATGTGTTTAGTTCATTTTAACTTTGTGAGGTAAATAAGACTTTCATGTATTTTAACATAATGAACTAAGGACATGTTCCGTACAATTTAGCGTCATGTGGTGAGGACAAGTTTTGTTTAGTTCAACTTCATTAATTAGTAACATTAAAACCTGAATGTGAAAATTATTCAAATTATTTGTTGTGTAACCTTTTATTGGTAGGAGGAGTGATTCATTCCCCATCCTTTGTGGACAATGAATAAGCTCCATTGGAATGGACTTTATGTATGATTACTGTTCTTTCACATTTGGTCTACAACATTAGAGTTTTCGTTACTAGCATTATCATGGTTATGAAGACCAATACATGTTCATCTCAAAAGAATGAGTGAAGGAGAAACTTTTTATTAAAGGATCATGTTATCTTATTTGGAAAACATCAAGGTTTGGAAATTTATGAAATATTTTCTCATTGAGTTTTTCCAACTCATCTAGTCACTTTCGTGATTTCTCATCATCTAAGAGTTGTCCATAGAAAGATACTCAAATAGAGGGAAACTAGAAATCAATGGGAAACACTAATTTAGTTCCATTCACCAACAAATATGGATTATCTTTTGTGCATGTACGTATCGTGGTACGGTAGTCCCATAAATAATTATGGAGCTTCCCCGGACATTAATTCGTATCATTTTTCACCATTTTTGGAGTATATATGATAAACTATTATGGGAGGACTCTAATTTCACACTCAAAACTACATAATAGTAGGTTGAAGGGTAGTATTCAAACTTGTATGATTGGAATAATTTCATCAATTTTTTAGAATCGAAATTGGTCTCATTTTCCATCAATATCATGTGAGGGACACTAAATTGGGTGATGATATTATATATTACAAGGTTTTCAATATTATTTTTCCCAGATTCATTGAGGTTTATTTACTTATCCCATTTGGAAAAAATGTTTGTAGCAGCATGGATGTACTTAAGTTGCTTAACTATGACTGGGGATCTGGATCTACTACATCCCTTAACCAAATGGAAAATGGTTAGGGGTACTTATTTGTATTTAGAAACTATATGGGTTGATATATAGTGGTTTCATTGATCTATCATGCATGAAAATTCTTGGTGAATTACACACAGACCTGCATCATTATTTTCCATTAGTAACCAAGACTTCTGATTATTCATAGATTCTAGTCCCACACTGATGAGTGCCATAGGATCCTACATGGACATCATCCATAACTTTGGAAAATTATACATATAATATTTATATGAAAATGTTCCATTTAAGCAACCTTATAATATGGATTTTTTCTCATTCAGACTATATCAAAAGGTTATGTTCACTGCAAGGTGTAGTGTTATTTCCCTTTCAGAAAGATCTAATGGGAGGTTCCCATTTTTTTGGTAATTGGATTTGAGATCAATCCATCCAGGGTTAGACATATGGTAATCATTATTTGGGGTAGTGGTAACTTGATATATTTCCTTTATATTTCTAAATGTGACTGATGAGAGAAACCTTTGGTGCGTGATGTGAAAAACCACTTCATCTTGATCAGGGTCATCCAAGACTAGGGATGCATAATCTAGTATGATAGTACAAGCATTTTAGAATAGAGGAACACAATTCAATGATATATCAAAAGTGATTTGTTCTGTAAATTATCTTAGGTAACTAATGGGAGTACCCAATTCATACTTCATGATGACATAATCACCCTTAATTTTCTTAATCACAATCTCTAAAACACATTTTATGTTCAGATAGGTTATCTAAAACTATATGGACACATCTAAGCCGACAATGAGGGCTTCATATTATGTATATTTATTATTATATTATTTATATAGTGAGAATGAGTAAGGAAACATTTATTTGTGTATGAAAATAAACAAAATCCATAAACAAACTCTATTAGTCTTCAGGTATTCCATACTGTTTCCAGTAGGGATTTGGAATGCATTGTCAATGTACAACTTTCACATTAGTGGAGCATCATTGGCATAAAAACCACTCATATAGAAGTATGGATTCCAATGTTTTTATTTCTAGTTTTGTATTTTCCACATGAAAATCAACTAGGTCCTTCCCTTTAACTTCATTTTGCGACAGAAACTGGATTTCATACTACTTGTGAATAACATCCCACCAGGACAAAATCCAAGTGAATATAGGGTGGACAAGGATTTACACAAGATGTTCAATATGAGAAACTATATGATCCTCATGATGCTACAAGTAATGCATCGGATTTTTTACTACAAATATGAGTGGAATAAAGTTATTCTCAGTGTCACAATATAAGGTCTCAGTACCTAGTAGCATTCAAATATTATATTAGTGGTTTTTTAAATTCCGTACATAATTTTTCTATGTGATGATATAACCAAGAGATTGTTCCCTGGTGGCCACATATAAGATAATTTTCCATCCTTCCATAGGTGATTTCATGACCTATGGCTATAGTATTTATTTCTTGAGATTCTCAAAGGCTAACTATAAGTATTTTTCCATTGGCATGTGACCCCATTATTCATCAACATGGTGAAGGGGAGATAATTTTTAGCCATGATATCTATGAAATTATGAATTTAATAGAGGTTCCCTTAGAGCCCACATATATCATTAATATTTCACGGTGGTGGAATTTCTAGAATTCCACTATAATTTTCAATACCGACCTTGATGCCATGGTGGCATACCAAAAATCCGTGTAATTTCCATAAAATTACTTATAATGAACTCTTCATAGGATTCATCATCAAACCATGTTGTTGTAACTTTAATATTATTTGTGGATACATGATATGATAACATTCCAATCAAGATATGACTACCATTTGATTGACATGACTGTCTTCTATTCATATTAAGAAAAGATTGAAGATATAGTGCATGGTGAATTGGTAATTATCCCCCAAGTTCTAGAATCTAAAGGGAATTACATGAGAGTAACGATCCCCTAAGGTTCTCTGAAGGTAGTGGATTATTCTTCATCAGAGGCCATCATTTTTTATTATACTTTGAATACCCATCTATGAAATAAATCACTTTGAAGCCATTAGTTGTATTGATCAAGAGTTTTATGGTAGACAATAGGAAATCATCTTTCACGAAGTGTCTATTAAGGTCTCTAGAATCAATGTTGGTCCTTATCAACCCATTCATATTCTGGACAAGAATGATGTTGGTGATTCATTTGGGGTACTGAACTTCTTAGAAAAAAATTTATTTGATCAATTTTTCAAATTATGATTCTATATTTCTAATATGTGATGGGTGCATCCTATAGGATACTATCATGGAACCTCAATGGGCATTGGGTCAACCTAGTTGATTAATAGCCACATCGATTTTTTTCTATTAATCTCTAAATAATTATAAGAGAAAACATATTGAGGCATTATTTGAAATGTAATATACTTCTTATCCTCCTCAAAATAAATAAAGGCACTAGTTAACGCAGGTTGTGGGTCATCTTCTATTCTCCAATTCACATACCTGAGATCATCTATGGTGGTTGATACACCATCCTCAAATCTGGGATGGGTGTTCCTATGTTCATCCTCTTATTCATCCTTCTATGATTATATAAAGATATTTGTAGACATGGTGGTTAATAAAAGGATATCTCTAACACTTTTGGGGTGAAAGAGGTCTTGGAGAGAGACATTGTCATCCTAAACTGAAAGAATAATTGCAAAGAGAATATGTAGATGATTGTTTTCCTCTATGATTCCAGTATGGGTAAGAGATTTTTGGGCATCCTGAGTTGCATAAAATGTCATTGGGGGCATCATAATGTTTTTTTGATGGAATGAAAGAAATATCAGGTCCTGATAGAGCATTATCCAAACCCAATTTTTGTGATCAGACTTCAGATGATAAGACTTCCATCTCATGGATATGATCCAATTAATTTTTTGGATTAATATGGATTACTGTGATTAATTATTCTACCTCATTCAGGTTTATTGGTTTTTCATAATCAATGTATAGTATTCTCTAGGTGTTTATAGGGGAATCCCCAAAGCTAATGGATGACACAACCTGCATATCATCACCAACCATTGTTTTTCCCTCCCTCTTATAGAAACATGCTTCAACATATATGGATTTGAAAGACTCTCAGGGGGAGCTATCAGCATGTAGTATTCTAACCATCTCATTGACGATGTATTTCAGGAATTGGTGAAATGTTGAAGGAACCACTACGTTGCTATGAAACCATGGTATTCCAAATATGAAATTATATACTGTGTCTTTCTAGATAACCTGTAAATTAGAGTTATATGTGAGAATAGTAAACCTAGTCTTGATCATGTTCTTATTATGTTTTCATTGATCACATTTTTTGTACATTTGAATGGTCAGATTTATTAGAGATAATTCCCCATATCTATATCTCAATCATAGGAGGGTCATAACCAAGATGGGGACAATACCAAAACCATTTTCAACTAGTGAAATTCACATGTAAACAATATTAAATATTACTAAAACATAAAAGGGTCTGAGATGTCACTGGATAACTTTTTTCAAATCCTCTTTTTTGAATGAGATATTGACATGAAATTCTAGTGGCATAGTCTCCACTTGATAAAACTTTATTATAGTATATTTTTCATGTAACTCTTATAGGATTTGGAGGACCTTGATGAGTGCCTATATAAGTTATTTTGTATTATGGAGAGCATCCAGGGTTTAGAGATTGGATGGGGAATCTATCATTTATATCATAATGTCATATTTTATTCATGGAGGTTTGCATCTCCCAATGTGAGGGTACTACCTAAAATAAGGATATAAAGTTGACGTTTTTTAGGTGGATGGTCTTGGTGATTTAATGGAGATAATCAGATTATCTTCTTTAAGTGGCATAGGTCGTGTTAGAATTCCCCTTTTAATGGGCTTATCACAAAATTTCACCCTTTCTAGTCGGTCGTATAAATTTATTAGGCTTGAAAGACTTCCATAGGGCGTTGAGCCATCTCCATGAATCTGTTGGTCTTTTTGATGTGTTCTCCTAGGGAAATAAGATAATTATATGGATTCTACAGTGATATGACTAGAATATTGATTTATATAACACCTGTGTGATCCCCAGTGTCCTCGGCTTCGATGGCCAAAGCCTCAAACTCCCTGATCAGGAATGGGGAACTCATAATCATGTGAATATTCAACATTTGAGGAGGAATATATATTAATTAAATTATATTAATAGAAAGAAAAATGATCTCTTCATCTTATTATGGTTCCTTTTAGTGGTTCAGTGACCATTTTCTGGATGTTGAATGAATGAAGTCAGCAAGGTTCAGAGCTTGTGTGGGAGCTCGATATTACACATCCCATGTATCTTCTCCAGGGTCTAATAGTTATTTATTCCACCAGAAGTTGTATTCAATGACACATCCTAGGAAACTGGGATATTTTTTTCATCCATTCTCTTGGGTTTTCATATGATTGGTCAACCCTCTTCGTGTTATCCAATTATCGATCTTTTGTCCACGCCTAGAAAAAATTCATTCTAGACAACCTATTATTCTAGTTAGGCGACTCTTACATAGGAAAACTATTCTAGGGACTAGTCTAGTACTGCATGTAAATAATTAACAATGATTTTAAAGACTTATTTGATGAAAAAGTAAACCTAGTTGGTGTGACCCAGCCTCCTATGGAAAGGGAAGTAGTCATGGTGATCGATGAGGATGATAGTTGGGTCTCATGGGCTATGGTACCATAAGAGGGTTATTGTATTTGGCTTCATGGAAATAACTAGAGACTGGATATTTTTATAAGAAACACACTTTATTTATCTATTTTACAAATCATGGATTACATTGGTCTCTTTTTAGTTTTGGTCGAGCACAATTTCACTACTGCTACCACTCGACGAGAGGCACAAAATCATTTAGGGCATGCATGGGTTCTTGAACGGGAACCACTAAATGTCATAGGTTTAAAACAGTGGTGCCTACTTTACCCATAATTTTACCTCATATTGAGAGAATGGGATGTGATTTTATCGACTCCAAAGAATGGAATCCTCAAGGAATTGTGTCATCTCTATGAACACTTAGAATCTGCATGGATACTCCATATCGACCAAAGATGATTGCAACACATCCATATGATTTTCAGCACAGAGTTCCAATTGTTTCACTAGTGAGGGAAGGATTATATGTGAATATGTTAAAATATTACACCTGAAGATGAAGTCATAAGACATCTCATTTTCACTTTGCATGAAATTTTTTAGGCTGAAAATTGTCATTTTCCTTACTGTAGAGATGACCTGATAAAGTAATTAATGAATAATATTCTCCCATCCCATAACAGATCCTTTTAGAAGGGTGTTATACCAAATTAAGGATATCCCTACCATAGTTTTTATAAAAAATTTCATCTTGGATGCATCCTACTGATCTCTAAGGCCCATTATTGGGCCCCATTGGGACATGAAGTGTGTGATATGTTTTTCTATAGCTCCCATTACATTAATGGATGAGATGATAGTATTGTTTAAATTGGGTGGATGGAAAGTGTCATCCACCCATTCGAGATATGTATTAATTTCAGGAACCATAAGTGCATGTCACCTTTCAATAGATTCCATTAGAGAAGCAATGTATTCAATGACATTCTGGAGTTTTGGATGAACTAATGTTTAGAAAACCTCCCATCTATAGGGAGCTGGAGAGGATTAATGGGGTGGCCCCAATTACATATCTCACTAATTATTGATCTCTTCAAGGACTGAATGATCACCCAAAAGATTTTGTCACCATAATGGAAGAAATTCAATATCATCCACATCTTACTCAGTCATATAGATCATTTTACTATATCAAGATATATCATGGTTCTCAAATATCATTCTTGTAGGAAGATTATATGTCTATTGATGTTTTGAAAGAGGGATATAAACTTATATATGATGTTAATACTCAGAGAGAATTTTTCCCCTGAATTGTTCCTCATTAAGATATCTGAGACTTTTTTTCTCATTATTGCATTGTTCTATGTGTTCCTTTACAAAGAGGACATTGGATTTTCTAGTTGGAAATTGGGATATGGCCACACCATTCCCTTTATCCGTGGAAAATTTCCTTTGGGAGGTGGTAATTAAATATTCATAGGTTCCAAGTTCTAGATCCTTATTTGATTCCACATACATGTAGCCTCAGTTTTTTCATCCAGATCATCTACCTATTGATACATGGTTTCTTCATTGAATCCCTCGATGTGTACACCTTCGTCTTCATTTTCAATTGTGATTATTTTAACAAATATTACTCAGGCGTATCAAGAAATGGTAGTTATCCCATTATTCTACACATAGTAGGGTGATTCTTTACACCTTATTCCTACTTTAAGGGACACAACATGGTCATTTATCAGACTCTTGTCCATTTTGGACCCTTTTGGATTGTGATACTTATGGGGTTCGATCACCATATCCATATGTTCCTTCTGTACTGGTCTATTAATGGTGACTTTTAGGGAGTTTCTGCTCGTGATTTCCAAGTGTGCCATAAATAAAAATGGCATGTCTTGCGGTGGGGGGAATAAATTCCATGTCGACCATTGGTATGTATCTTACAACCTATAGAACACTTATTCCACTTGGGATGATGGTGATGATAAAAATTCCCACATCCATGTAGGTTGGGAATGATTTGGGGACACTATATGCACTTCTTAATCCTTTTGTTAAGGATTTGATGATTCTTGTCGAGGATCTGATGGACCCTTAGAATGAAATTGATATATAAATTCCCCCATCCTGGAGGGACGGGGTTGATCACAAATCATTGTGGATTCCTTCTGGATCCTCTTGGGGTGTGATGAACATGAAGGCTGAGAGAGATATAAATTCCCCTTGTAACAACCCAATCTTTTACTAATGAAAATTCCTATTGATCTGATTAAATGTATTATTATGTAAAATTCTTAGATAATACATATTAACTTCCTTGGTTTTATGATTTCTTATTTTAAAATATAGTTAATAATTCGGACTATTACTAATATTGTCGTTGAATAGTGATCACATGATTATTATAAATACAGGGCATTAAAAAATCCAATTTACTGAGACAAAGGAAGAAATAGCCTCATCCAATAGAATTTCTCCACATGAATCCCATTTATTGGAGCTCAGAAAGGAGGTGTAATTGCTAGGCTTCACTCTTGAACAAGCCTAAGCTGAGCTTCAATACGTTAATCTTGAACGGAACCGCCTACGGTATAAGTGGTCATTAATAGAGATTACCACCCAAGTGATGTTATTCGAGCCACCCCAAGAGTATGTCACTATTGCACACCTTACTCTTAAGTCTTATAAGGGTTTTATGAGGTTTTATGTAACAATACCCTAACACTATGATTATGCACACTATTTTTTTATAGAATAAAGAATATAAATTCATTTTATTATTATTAATTTAAGCACAAATATTATTTTTTAGAAAATATTTAAATTCAATTAAGAAATATATTTTGATGAATTAATGTATTTTTGAATTAAATATTTTTTTAATAAAATCTAATTACTAAATTACTTTTTAAATATAAATGATTGTATAATTTTTACGAATATAATTGTAATTTTTATTAATGTTTGAAAGCTATTTATGTCAAAACCCATGAATTTTTGATAAAAATCAGTTTTTTACATAAAAAGTAAAAAATTCAAATATTTAGAAAATTTTATAGACAAAATGAATATTATTTTTGGATTCAGGATGTCAAAATTATCTAATGGTTAATTTTTCATAATTTTCTAAGACAGTCGAATTTTTAGGTAAAAAATAAATACAGTTAAAATATATAATATGTTTTATGACATCATAATGAATAAATAGTGATTTAATAAAATAATATAAAGAAAATTTCGTCCAATATATGTTTTACCTTTAAAATAATGTTATTTAATATTTTTTTGATTAATTTTATGGTTCCTTAGTGGACCCTCCAAGACTTATAAAACAGTTTAACTTTTAAAATGATTTCTTGGAGAGTGTGACTCACCTCCACATAAGAAAGCCTAATATTTTAACAAGTTCGTCCCCTTTACATTAAAATTAATGTTTTCAACTCCCCTTTGGAAAAACCATGGTCAAAAACCATGGTTTGGTTTGTGGTTTTGATTAGTTTAATGTGTGGTGTCCAAAACCTAAATAATGAAGAATTCCCTCTCCTTCCTATATAAACCCACTAAATCTCCCATTAATCTTCACTAAAACTATTGGGAGCTCCACCAACCTATTCCCTCTTATATATATAATCCTCCCAAGGCTCCCCAATCTCCCAATAATCCTCTCTTAAGCTTATTCCAAGCCTCTGGGATGACACTTCCAAGTAAGGGATTTCTTCCTCTCTCATTTTTGTCCATGTTTCTTCATGTTTCAATACCCTTTTATTTTCAATTAGAAATAATGGGTGTGATTTATCACCACCTATATACATACCTCCTTGTTTTTTAATAATGATATACCAATTTCTCTCTCATTAATTCCTCCCATGTACACCCATTACCATGCTGAAATTCCGTAAGGGATTTCTGTTTTCTCATTTACATTCAAGCAATTCTTTTATATTATGAATCTTAATTAAATTAAATATGTTGGGACATGTATCTATATTAACCCTTAATATCCATTTAATTTACATATTATGATATACCCATTTCTCTGTCATCAACCATTTTTATTAATTCTTATGTCACATTGTTATGCAGTAGAAATTGCACAATGATTTTCCAAGACAAAGTCATTGCGCAGTGAATACCATGCCCATTTCCCTATCAAGGGTATTCACTATTATGCACATTTAATTGTTGGTTATACATTTTCATGTATTAATTTTACATTACGTTATCATGTAATAAACGATGATGTTTAATGATTCCATATTGTATGATCTATGTGGAACACTTATGAATGAAATGAAATTATTATGTAGGATGTGCCCTGATTGCGGTCCAATGCATTGGGTAAAGATTAGTATCATTATAAGTCAATTGGAATGATGTTTTACTCATGATTATTCATGTTAAATGAGGGTTACTCATGATCCATGTGCGATGAGCCTTGGATCATTCTAATATCATGTTAATTGTTGTTTCCAGATTTTCGTGTTATAATAATCATGTTAGATCATGCCTTTATGTTCATGTTTCTCTTATACTCCATTGATATGCCTATTGACTAACATGTTCTGTATTCTTCATTTTTTTTCTTGTTTACTCCTTTACTGGTCTTTATAGATCACCCTTTTCTTATGAATGTCCTCAGGTTATCCCATGAAATGCTAAGTACAATGGAATGTTGTGGTCATGTAAAAGAAGTTTTCAATAAAGATGTGTATTTAATGTTTTAAGTTGTTATATAATGATCTTAAGCCCCAAAGACACTAAACCTCTTGATATTTTACGTTGTATCAAGTGAAAATTTTTTGTAATAAACTATGTTTATGTTTGAAATAAAGAGTAGGGTTGTTATAGTTAGTATCAAAAGATAGGTTTAGTTATTTTGGGGATTAGGATTAGAAAACCCTAGTGAAATCCTTAGTGATAAGACTAAGTATAATAAAAACATCCATAATTTTTTTTGAGTATAGAGTAAGTGTTTTATCAAGGAAATACATCCATTTTTGGATATTAACAAGTAGTGGAGTCTCTCTCACATACGTATCTAGGGGTAAAACCTGAAGACGCCACATTGAGCTAAACTTGAACGGGAACTGGTGCATGCAAACAGTCCTTCATGCACTCTTGGTTATGACAATCCCGAGGGATATGCATTGATAAATTCATGATCTTAGTATGAGAAATTATTAAGGGAATAAAAAATGCCACTAAGAATATATTTTGTGAAGTAGATCATGGATAAAATAGATTGAAGCCTTTAAATTCATAAGTTAAGGAAATAAAATTAATTTATATGTTATCCATTTTTTCTTTGTATTACCCTTTATGTGTTACCTCTAACTTTCCTTTTATTCCATCCAATGGCCAGTAATAGGAGGACACAAGATAACAACTGATGTGAAGATCAATATGATGACTGTTCTAATGAAATGCACAATCAAATGGGAGTGGTAACAACAAAATTTTTCATGATACTCTCTTATTTAACTCATGTTTTGAATAGAAACATGGGTCAGAAAGATCTTCCACCCCCCCCCCCAATAAAGAACAAGTCGTACTCAAAATCTTCCTGAGACAAAGGCCTCTTACTTTTAATGGATCTTATGATCCCTCAATCACCAAACAATGGATCAACTACATTGAAAACATCTTCTCCATCCTTCAATGTTCCAAAAATAAGAAGGTTCTTATAGATGATTATCATATAGAGGGTGAAGATGACCAATGGTGGACATTGATAAAAAATATGAATCATGAGGTTGATATCAAGGCATTGGAATGGAAGTATTTCCAGAAAAAAAAATTGAAAAATATTTTCCTGACACCCTCTGACTTAAGATGGAAAGGGACTTCAATTTCCTCTAGAAAAAAGACAATGAATCCATTGGAGTGTATGGGGAAAACTTCACAAGGCTTGCATGATATGCCTTTGCATTTTTCATTACACCTGAATGCAAGGTTTACCGCTTCTTTAGTGGGCTAAAACCTATCCTAAGGAAATCCCTAGTGATCCGTGAGTTTGATAGCTATGAGGAAATTGTCCGATATGACCTCAAAGTCGAAATAGATATTGGAGAATATTAGGGTTATCATGGGGATTAGAAGAAGAAAGTGTACATTAATTCTGTAAGTATGATGGATAAATCCAATCGTGCTAAGAAAATACAACACACCATTTTCCAAAGGGGTGGAAAGAAGAACCCCTAAAATTTCCTGAAGGAGATGATGAAATGATTTAGGAGTGGAAGAGAAGGGAACATGACCATTAACTATTGGCAAGAAAAACCCACTATTGTGACAGAGGGGAGGAACACTCCATTTCTACCCTCAACGCACTGTTCATTTCTTCAACTACAACGAACCAAGGAACTTTGTAAACAAGTGCCCTAAGACAGTGGTTTCCGGAGGCAACCAACAACCTACAAGGCACCAAGGGTGAGCTTTTTCCATCACTATGGATAAAGTAAACCTTGAAAATTAAGTGGTGATAGGTAAGCTAGTTATTCATTCAATAATAGGGAATGTAATTTTTGATTCTCATTCTACACATTCATTTATATCCCAAAAGTTTAGTAGAACAATACCAAAACCACTACAAATCAAGGAAGTAAAGATTTCAGTGAGAATGAAAAATGGGGAAATCATTGTATCCCATGAATATAACTTCTCCCCTGTCATAATTTTTGGATTGAACATCTCGACAAACCTCATCATACTCCCTCTAGTGGAATTTGATTCAATTCTTGGCATGGATTGGATTTCTCTATATAGAACAAAAATAAATTTCCGTGAGAGGGAAATCACTCTTCATATAGAGAATCAACACCCTATTCTGTACAAGTGAATGGAGGAGGATGAATCTTCTTTAGCACCATCATATCAAGTGTGGATATTACTACCCTATGAGCATACAAATCTTACTCAGATTAGTGAGTCTAAGGAAGATTTAGTCCTTGAAGACATGCCTACTATCCGGGAATTCACTGAAGTGTTTCCTAATGAATTTCCTGGCCTTCCTCCTAGAAGTGATATTGAATTCTCGATTGATCTTATACCTGGGGAGTTTCCAATATCCAAGACTTTGAATAGAATGGCTATTTTGGAGCTTGAGGAGATGAATAAAACACTATATGAGAATCTGGATAAAGGTTTTATACACCCATATGGTTCACCATGTGGTGCACCAGTCCTCTTTGTCATGAATAAGGAGGGGTCAATGCCCTTATAATTGATTATTGTGAGATCAAAAATTCACAATAAAGAACAAGTTTCCTTTTCCACGATTGATGACTTTTTTATATGAGATACATGGAGCACAATACTTCTACAAGGTGGATATGCAGTTGGGATATTACCATGTAAGGGTGAAGAAGGATGATATCTCCAAGACTTCTTTTCGTACAAGAAAATGGCACTATGAATTCATAGTAATGTCTTTCGGACTCCCTAATGCTCTAGAAATATTCATATACTTGATAAATAGAGTCTTTAGAGATTACCTTCACAAATTGGTGGTAGTCTTTATAGATGATATTCTAATATACTCCAAATCCAAGGAGGAGCATGATGAGAATCTAAGCACTGTACTAGAGACCTTGAAAAAGGAGAATCTCTATGAAATGGACATCAATTATGAGTTCTGGTTGAAAGAGGTCTCATTCTTGGGTCATATAATCAAAATAAATGGGATATCTATGGATCCCTCCATGATAGCTACAATTGAGGGATGTCCAAGGACAACATCGGTGATAGATATCCATAGTTTCCTGGGGTTAGCTGGATATTATCACTGATTTGTGAGAAATTTCTCACTATTTTCCAAACCCTTTACCAAGCTAACTAATAAGGGAGTAAAGTTTTCTTGGAGTGATGAATGAGAAGATAGGTTCAAGGAGTTTAAAATGAGGCTTATCACTATGCTCGTGATCACACTACCCACAAGTGGAGAACATTTTATTGTATTTAGTGATGATTAGAAGAAGGGCTTGGGATTTATTATTATGCAAAACAAAAAACCCATTACTTATGATTTAAGGAAATTTAAAGTTCGTGAGAAAAACTATCCAACACATGACCTGGAGTTGGTTGTAGTAATCTTCACTTTGAAAATTCAGCAACATTACCTCTTTGGGGGAGAAATGAGAAATATATACGGATCAAAAAATCCTCAAGTATATATTCACATTGAAAGAGATGAATATGTGCCAATGAAGATGGTTAGAGCTGATCAAAGACTACGACTTCTCAATCCATTACCACCTTGGGAAAGCGAAAAAGGTGGCAGATGATTTAAGTAGAAAGGACCCAGCAATTCTATCATTGATGAGAATTGAAAAGGATCCAATATTCTTATATTTGATTAAGATGGACATGGGAATCATAAATAAGGGAACATCATCAATCCTTTCACAAATTATTGCTCAACCATCTCTTTTTTAAAGGTTAAAGGATGCTCAAAAGGATGACGTGTGAATTATGAAGAATTTGTAAACTATCATAAAAGATAAATCCTCGTATTTCAATGTTAATGAAGAAGGAATTGTGAGATTTGGGTCAAGACTAGGTGTTCCTTCAAGTCTAGAGTTAAAGAAAGAAATTTTGGACAATGCACATAGTTTGAATATCTTCAATCACCTAGGAAAAAAAGGATGTATAGAGATATTCAAGAGAATTATTGGTGAGATAACATTAAGAATGAGTTCAGTGAGTATACATCAAATTCCATGGTATGTTAGTAAGTGAAGGATGAGAGACAGTAGTCTAAGGGTATGATGAAACCATTATCCATACCAACATGGAAATGACAAAACATCACCAGGTACTTTGTCACTGGGCTTCTGAATACATCCAAAGGAAACATTCCTATCTGGGTTTTTGTGGATCATCTTACAAACACAACACACTTCATTGCAATTCAGGAGTATTTCTTATTAGATCAACTAGCAATAATATACATCAGAGAAGTGGTAAGGCTACATGGAGTACCACTATCGATTGTATCTGATCGAGATCCAAGATTCACCTCTAAATTCTGGAAGAGTCTAAACCATGCTCTAAATACTGAGATGTAATTCAGTACGGATTATCATCCTCAAATAGATGTCCAATATGAGCTTACAATCCAAAAACATGAGGACATGTTGAGAGCATGCTCAATAGACTTAAAAGGTGGATGGGATCAACATCTTCCTCTGGTTGGAGTTCTCTTACCATAACAATTTCAACTCAAGTATCCAAATGGATCCTTATAAATCCCTTTATGTGATGTGGTGCGGAACACCGACATGTGGGGATGAAGTTGGGGAGAAAAACCCCTAGGTCCAAAAATGGTGGAAGAAATGGTGGAGGAGGTTAAGACCATCAAACAACACATTAATGATTCTCAGAGCTGAAAAAAGATCTATGATGATAATTATCAACAAAACCTAGAGTTTGTTGTTAGAGATATGGTATTCCTCCACATATCACCATGTAAGAGAGTTATGTGATTTGGGATGAAGGGAAATCTTATTCCAAGGTACATCGGCCCTTTTGAGATCCTTGATCGCATTGGAGAAGTAGTCTATCAACTAGCACTTCCACCAAAACTATCTCAAGTACATGATGTATTTCATGTATCACTCTTGAGGAAGTACATACCAAACCCATCACATGTACTCAATCCAGAGGTGATACCATTAGAGAATGACCTCTCCTATAAACAGAATTCAGGGAAGATCTTAGATCGTAGGAAAAAGTTATATGAAATAATAGAATGCCCCTCGTCAAGGTGTTGTGGTGAAACCACAAGTTTGAAGAAACAACGTGGGAATCAGAGGATTCGATTAAGAAGAGTTACCATTTTGTATTTTAGTGCCGGAAAAGGAAATTTCAAGGGAAAAATTTCTTAAAGGTGGAAGATTGTAACGACTAAAACTTTTATTAATGAAAATTATTCTTCATATGATTAAATGTATTATTATGTAATATGGTTATATAAGACTTATTCACTTCCTTGGTTTCATAATTTTTTATTTTTAAATTCAGATAAGAATTCTTACCGTTGCTAATATAGTTGTTGAATAGTGATCACATGATTAGTATTGATATAGGTCTTTAACAAATCCAATTTACTTAGACAAAGGAAGCGATTACCTCATCCCTTAGAATAGCTCCGTACGAAGCCCATTTTTAGGAGCTCATAAAGGAGGGGGCTTCACTGGGATTCACTCTTGACCAATCCCAAGCCATGCTTCTACACATTAAGCTTGAACAGAACCTCCTACGGTAGAAGTGAAAGTTAATAGAGATTACCACATGAGAGATGTTATCCGATCCACCCTAAGAGTCTATCACCACAGTACACCTTAACCTTAGGTATTATGCAGTTGTTATAATGGGTTATGTAAAAATAACCTAGTACTATGATTATGTGCATTATTTTTGTATAGAATAAAGAATATACATTCATTTTATTATTGTTACATTGAGAACAAATAGTATTTTTCTAGTAAATATTTAATTTCAATTAAGAAATATATTTTGATGAATTGATGGATTTTTTAATTAAATAATATTTTTAGAAAATATTATTACAAAATTAATTTTAAAATATAAATTATTGTATAAATTTTCTGAATATAATTGTAAATTTTATTAATGTTAGAAAGCTGTTTTTCTCAAAACCCATGAATTTTCAATAAATGTATGTTTTTAATTTAAAAGTAAAAAATCATATATTTAGAAAATTATTTAGATAAAATGAATATTATTTTTGGATTCAGGATGTCGAAATTATCTAACATTGAATTTTGCATAATTTTCGAAAGACAGTCGATTTTTTGGGTAAAAATTAGATATCGTTTAAATATATAATGTCTTTTATGACATCATTATAACACCCCATTCTTCCACGGTACGTTTCCCTTCGAATAATGCGATAGCGTGTGTTGTACGCAACCTCGAGTTCTAACACACACCACAACTAATTAAACTAGCCGTTGTGAATAGTAATACCTACTTTTTGAAATTATATATATTTTATATTTCAAAATGGACTTCATTTTTGGATTCGGAATATTGAAATTAGCCTAGGGTGAAATTTTGGTACTTTTCGGATAACTTTTATATTTTGATGAATAGTGAAAATTACTAAATTTTAATTAAAAACAACTTTTTTAATCAAAATAATTAATATTGATAAATTATGAATTTGAGTGGTTTTAAAGTATATTTATAATATATTTTTACCATTTAATTTAATTTTTGTCATTGGACATAATTTCACAATTAAATCAGACATAAACAAGTGTCAATCTTTTGATAGTTATTATCTCTTAAAAACACGCTTTTTATTTTAACAACGGGAATTAATTTTAAATTAATTTCTGCCACTTCTGTGCTTTGAATTTGGAAAAATGGATTACATATTTGGAATCAGGATTTCCAAATTATTTAAATGGGTAACTTTTATTTTTACACATTTTGAATAATTACTGTGGTAAATATTTTATTTACCATGGTTAAAGGGTAAATCCGGTAAATAAGGGTTAAAAAATAATATTATAATAATACAAAATTACCCTAAAACGTGTCCTAACCTTACTGGTGGACACATACCCGACCATGGGAATCCTTGGGTCGGTTTGGGGACCCCTTAGAGCCACTTGTATGTGGTAGGGACACATTATATTAAAAAAGTTAAAATAAAAATAAAAATGGCATAAGCTTTCATCTCTTAGAAGAACAATTTTTACATAGGGTTATACATGTTGGATTTTCGATTATAAATATTCATTAGAAAGCTAAAACGATTTCCTACATAATGATATTTTATTTATAATTTTTAGACATCAAATAAGTTAAATTATTAATGACACAATAATGATGCAATGTTTACCTCATTAATAAATCATTTAAATAAATAAGATTATAATGATTAAAATATTATCTAAAACCTGTCCAATTCTTATTGGTTGATGTTATTTAGAAAATGAGTCATCTTATCTTCGACCTCAATGATTTTTGGACCATTATAAACCGAATATAATTATATTATAAAGTAATACTTTCACTCTTTCCTAAAGAGCCCCTCCTCTCCCTTATAAAAGGAGACCACTTATACTCATTCCTCACACCTCTCAAGCCACTTGGCTCATCCAAACCCTGCCCAAATAAGCTCCCCACATCCGTCTCCTCCTCCTTGGAGCTTCCAATTAGGCAGAAAGCATTTCAAGAAGTCCTTTGGTTCCAACCAAAGTGAGTTACCTAAATTAAAGGTAACGATTTCTCTTAAATTATTTTCATTTATTTTGCTTCTCCAACCCCCAAACTCTTTTTATTTCCTTTCTTTTGTAACAACACCAGTATACACAATATACTAGGATGTTTTTATAAGAAGGATTCAAACTACACATACACACAACTCCATCTAATGGATGATGAACATAATGTTTCTGTGGATGGCAAACTAACGCCTCACGAAACGATGATTGTTCAAATACATCTTACCGCCTCTCATGGTGGCCATTATGATGGCACTGTAATTAAATATGATATTAATTATATATATTTTATATATAAGCTTCTGTAATTCCATTTTATTTCATATCATTATTCGTTTCATGTTGTATATACATACGATAATTTCATTTGAGGAAGTGCGGACTACCGCCCCCTTAAAATGATATGACTCGTTCATACCACACATGGAACGTATAAAGGATGGTGTTAATGAACTTAAGTAACATATATAAAATATTATATTATACTGGAATAGTAATATACCTATTTATCATTTGTATTCGATTCTTTTAAAATAAAAATTAAATGGAAGTAGCGTTCGTGCGTACGTATGGACTACCGTCTCCACGAACGCGATGAGATTCATTCTCCATCGTATCCATTCAAGTCTTATTCTCATTTTAGGGTTAAAAATAATGTTAATATCATTCTGATTATGAATAATATATAATCTATCCATTACAAACATGTCTTACGTAACCAAACATTTAAGAAGAACGAATCGATTATCACCCGAAATGACGATAATACTAAGATATTATTAATAAAGTAATGTTAAAAGATCATATATGATATCATATTAATGTATATGATTCTTGTATAATTTAATAACAATTATTTCACCATTATACAGGAGGTTAACCTACCCCAACAAATGAAAAGTAAAAGGTAAGGGTTTATTTCGCAATCTCTTCATTATCCGAGGTTGTTTATACATAATTATCTACTGGGACCTCGTTATCATCCACGTCCATGTTTCTTCAAAATGTATTTCAAAACATTTTTAATATTTAAAAGAATATGGGTTAAAGTCATTTATACCCTTGTTTGACTTTTTATAAGAGGTTTATAAGGGAATCTTTCCGTCGTTTTCCAAACAAGTTGCTTTTTAACCTTTTCGACAGAATTAAGATAAGAATGTTTTTTTAACTTATACGGCGGGTGCGGTTATTTTCCGCCGTTATAAAATCGTCAAAGCTTCCCTTACAAGCTTATAAGAATATTTTCAAGAAAATGTTTTATTTTATATGGCTCTTAAATGATTTCAAAAATAGAAAGAGATATTTCTCTAAAAAGTGTTTTGATTTCATCTATGTCAACATCCTTTGACGGATTTTACGCTTATTTGAAGTTGATTTATTATGATACAAAACTTCTATATTGTATTGAAGGTTTTGTGATATGTTTGACTGTGGATGTGCTATTTTTATACCATTCATATTTTATGGTGAAATTATTGACATTTCGTATGCTAGTTTTAATACGAATGTTTATGTTATGTTTAAACCTTTTCATATGGGAATGCATTGGACTTAATATGTGACGGGTGGAGCCCGCTATAGCTCCTCGATGCATCGGTAGGTCTCATGAGACAAACTAGTGTCTTGGCACAAGTCCTTGGCAAAATCTTATTTGTAGTCTTGGCACGAGGCATTGGCTATGTGGTTATGATAGTCTGGCATTATGCATTCCAACATTATGAAAGTGGTTATTGATATTGCATGTGATTATTCGATTAGTAGAATATCCATGTGAACAAGTAAATGGAATTATTTCATTTTAATTTTGCCATACTATGTTGAAGTTCAAGTTTAAAAGGCTTTTGTTTTAGTAATTCATTGCCTTAAATGTTTATGCTTATCTTTGAATGTTCCGCTATATTGTTATCCTTACTGGGCATTTGAGCTCACCCCTTTTCCATGTTTTATTTTTCCCAGGATGTGAAGATGTAAGTTATGAATGACCTGCAGGGATATTATGAGGGGATTACAGTGTGGACTGTGGAAACATTATGTTGTTGTAGTAGTTTTTCATTTTATGATGTAATGTAAAACTTATGAATATATCTAGTGTTTCCAAGGCTACTAAACCAATCGGTATTTCGAGATTTGATCTTTCTTGTGATCATGCCAATGTTATGTAATAATGCACCGACTCTGGGTAACTGGGGTCGGGGCATTACAGTTGGTATCAGAGGAAGTTTAGTACAAACCTTGGAAGCTAGATTTAGATAAACTCTGATTAGAGCACGTAGACCTAAGATGAACTTTGAGGATTAGTATAGAAGAACTTCCTAGAATTTTGGTATTGTAGAGATTTTGTGAGTTTTCCGAGCAATACATCCCTATCTGGATACGAGCAGGTATAGGTGGCTCTGGCACAGATGTACCTAGGGGTAAAACCCGAAAACACCACTTTGAGCTAGACTCGAACGGGAACTGGTGCACGACAACGGGCCTTGCTGCACTCTTGGTTACGACACTCCCGGGGGATATGCTTAGGATACCTCTCATTTTATTTACAAATCATTATGAAGGGTTTATGAGTATATACTTCCTCAAAGAAAACATTTTTATGATTATGGATTATATCCATAAATAGTTCAATTTATGTTAAGTGTTTTATAAGTATGGGATTATGTATTTTGATTCATAAACTGATCTAGTTTATTCCATTGTTTAGAAATGGCTCCTAGTGGAAGAAATGGAAACCGTATCAATGCACGCACTCCATGTAGGGATTTCCCTCTTGCTCAAAATAATTATAGTGGGGCTGGTGATGCAACTGGTGCCGATCAGCTAATCACCATACTGGGACAACTTACTCAGGTTATGAATAATAACCTTACCCGTATGGAGCACCCTGATCCGCAGCGTGGAGGATCAATGTTAGATCGATTCATGAGGCAACAACCACCAACGTTCAATGGGAGTACAAATCCCTTAGTAGCTGAGCAATGGATAAATTCCCTAGAGAATATATTTCAGGCTTTGGGGAGCAGTGAAAGGGAAAAAGTTATCATGGCAGTTTACCGCCTCACTGGAGATGCTGATCAATGGTGGTCATTGATTCAAAATGTGAAGGAAGATGATGAAGTATCAAATATGGAATGGAGGGAGTTCAAAGATCTGTTTTTAGAAAAATACTTCCCTCGTGACCATCGAGCAGATATGGAAAGGCAATTTCTAAGTCTGAGACAGAAGGAGGATGAGAATGTCGCAAAGTATGAGGCTAACTTTACAAGGTTAGCAAGGTACGCTGGTGATTATATACGCAACCCAAGAAGTAAGATTGATCGTTTCTTTGATGGGTTAAAACCATTTCTCCATCGAGCATTAGTCTCACAATCCTTTTCATCGTACGAAGACATTGTCTCATGTGCTATCAAGACCGAAAAGGAATTCTCTAAATCTTACGACTTTAAAGCAAAGCAAGATAAGAAGAGACCTGCTGATCAATCTGGGAATGGAAATAAGGGGAAGAAGGTAAAGGTTGAATATCCATCTTGTGGTAAATGCGGGAAGAAACATCCTGGTACTTGCTTGAAGGGAATGGGAGTCTGTTACAAGTGTGGTGAAAAAGGCCACCAAGCTCGTGATTGCAAGGGGAAGAAGGAAGCTACCAACGTTCAGTGCTACAATTGCAGGGAGATGGGGCATTATGCAAATGAATGTCCTAAGCGTCAGGAGAACTTACCTCAGAAAAGTGCAAGGGATCAAGGCCAGGCTTATGCTATCACTACTGCTGAGGTAGAAGCTCCGAAAGACGTGGTGGCAGGTAATTCAATGGTTTCCTCAAGTTTAGCAAATGCATTATTTGATTCTGGATCATCGCATTGTTTCATATCTTCCCAGTTTGCTAAGAAAATTAGATATTTCCAATTTGATTTAATAAGGGAGTTGTCAGTTAAAACTCCTAAGGGAAGTATCGTTGCAACAAAGTTTTGTGAATCAGTCCCCATTAGAGCACATAAATTTTCTTTATCTGCTGATCTCATCGTCATACCTATGATTGAGTTTGATATAATCCTCGGTATGGACTGGCTTTCCGACTATGATGCGAAGATTTATTGTAAGAAGAAAGAGGTTATGATTCTTGATGATAATGATAAGGAACACCTTATTTTTAGAGCAGAATCATCACCACCTAATTCTTATTTAGATCCACCCCCAGTAGCTCAACTTAATTCAATTATTGGGGAGGAAGAGAATGAAATAACTGTCGGTGAGGAAAGGAATGTTCAAATAGAGGATGTACCTGTTGTGAAATAATTTTTAGATGTATTTCCGGAAGATTTACCTGGATACCCTCCAGAACGAGAAGTTGAGTTTTCCATTGATTTGATTCCTGGATCAAGGCCTATATCGAAGACCCTTTATAGAATGGCTACTATAGAGTTAGTCGAACTAAAGAAACAACTAGAGGAATTGAGTAATAAAGGATTTATTCACCCTAGTGTTTCTCCATGGGTAGCCCCTGTTCTTTTTGTTAAAAAGAAAGATGGATCTATGAGGTTATGTATCGACTACAGGGAGATCAATGCTATAACGATAAAGAACAAGTATCCCTTAAATTGTATTGATGATTTATTTGACCAACTGCATGGAGCTCAATACTTTTCAAAGATTGACCTTCGATCTGGATACCATCAGTTGTGTGTGAAGAAGGAAGACATTCCGAAGATAGCATTTCGAACCAGGTACAGGCATTACGAGTTTACCGTAATGTCGTTTGGATTGACTAATGCACCCTCTGTATTCATGGATCTGATGAATAGAGTTTTCAAGGAGTATCTCGATGAATTTGTGGTGGTATTTATTGATGATATCTTTGTATACTCCAAAACCTACGAAGATCATGAAAATCACTTGCGCATTATCTTGAAGACTCTGAGGAGGCATGAATTATATGGGAAGTTTAGAAAGTGTGAATTCTGGCTTCAGGATATTTCTTTTCTTGGCCATATTGTCTCTAAAGATGGAATCTCTGTTGATCCTTCTAAGACCAAGGCAATCCAAGAATGGCCAGCACCTATGAGTATAACTGAGGTACGTAGTTTTATTGGTTTGTCAGGTTATTATCAACGTTTCGTCCAGAATTTTACCCGATTGGCTAACCCATTAACGAAGATCACACGTAAATGGGTTAAATTTGTTTGGAAAAAAGAGTGTGAAGAATGTTTCGAAGAACTGAAGAGAAGATTAGTCAATTCTCCTATATTGACTCTACCATCGGGGAATGATGGGTTCGTTATTTATAGTGATGCATCAAAGAAAGGACTTGGTTGTGTCCTTATGCAGAATGATAGAGTTATTGCCTATGCATCACGACAGTTGAAAATTCATGAACAAAACTATCCTACTCATGATCTTGAGTTAGCAGCTGTGATCTTTGCTTTGAAGATATGGAGGCACTACCTCTATGGTGAAAAATGTAAGATTTATACTGATCACAAGAGTTTGAAGTATATTTTCTCACAAAAATAACTCAACATGAGGCAAAGGAGATGGCTTGAATTACTCAAGGATTATGATTGCACGATACACTACCACCCGGGGAAAGCAAACAAGGTGGCAGATGCTTTGAGCAGAAAATACCATGGAGTTTTGAACATGATGAGAATTGAAAGGGACCCAATTTTCATGGATCTAGTGAAGATGGACATGGGAATAACCAGGGATGGTGAAACATCAATGCTTTTTCAAATGGTTGCCAAACCATCTTTACTAGAAAGGATTAAGAGTTCTCAGACCGATGATGAAGAATTTCAGAAGAAGATTAAAGCTGTGAATGATGGGAGATTGAGAGACTTTGTGTATGAAGATGGAATTTTGAAATTCGGGAAGAGACTTTGTGTTCCCGATTTACCTGATCTGAAAAGGGAATTACTGGATGATTCTCATAGTTCTAATTTCTCTATACACCCTGGGATCACCAAAATGTATAGAGATTTGAAGGAACATTTTTGGTGGGACAACATGAAGAGGGAGATTGCTGATTTTGTGTCAAGATGTATGGTTTGTCAACAAGTGAAAGCTGGAAGGCAATAGCCTGGAGGAGTCATGCAACCTCTTCCCATACCGGAGTGGAAATAGGACAATATTATGATGGACTTTGTCATGGGGCTACCAAAGACTCCTAGAAGGAATGATGAAATATGGGTTATTGTTGATCGTCTTACCAAGTCAGCACATTTTCTTGCTATAAGAGAAGATCTACCCCTGGAACGTCTAGAAAGACTATATATTAATGAAGTTGTGAGACTTCATGGAGTACCCTTATCGATGGTTTCTGATCATGATCCCCGTTTTACTTCAAGATTTTGGAAAAGTCTTCAGAAATCCCTGGATACTGAACTTCATTTGAGCACTGCTTACCACCCTCAGACAGATGGACAATCAGAACGGACTATTCAGACCTTAGAAGACATGTTGAGATCTTGCTCACTTGACTTTCAGGGTATGTGGGATCAATATTTACCACTGGTAGAATTTTCCTATAACAATAGATTCCATTAGAGTATTCAGATGGCACCATATGAAGCGTTATACGGAAAGAGATGTCGTACACCAACCTGTTGGGATGAGGTTGGTGAAAGAAAACTTGTAGGCCCAGAACTGGTGGAGGAAACGGTGGAAAAGGTGAAAGTAATCCAAAATCACATCAAAGCAGCTCAAAGTAGGCAGAAGAGCTATGCCGATAATCGAAGGAAGGATTTTGGAATTTCAAGTCGGTGATCATGTTTTTCTGAAGGTATCTCCGTGGAAGGGAGTCATATGTTTTGGTAAGAAAGGTAAATTGAGTCCCAGGTTCATCGGACCTTTCGAAATTCTAGAACGAATTGGGGATGTAGCTTACCGATTGGCAATGCCTCCAAGTCTCTCCAAAGTTCACGATGTGTTCCACGTATCTCTGTTGAGGAAATACATGCCTGACCCAACGCATGTACTCACCTATGAAGAATTAGAACTGGAACCCGATCTATCTTATTGCGAAGAGCCCGTCAAGATTCTTGATACGAGATAACAAGTGCTGAGAAACCGGACGACGCGTCTGGTAAAAGTTTTGTGGAGAAACCATAAGATGGAAGAGGGAACGTGGGAACCCGAGGAACTTATGATGAAGAACCACCCGATTCTTTTTATGCAGTAATACCCTAGAAATTTCGAGGACGCAATTATTTGAAGGAGGGGAGAATGTAACACCCCATGCTTCCACGGTACATTTCCCTTCGAATAATGCAATAGCGTGTGTTGTACGCAACCTCGAGTTCTAACACACACCACAACTAATTAAACTAGCCGTTGTGAATAGTAATACCTACTTTTTGAAATCATATATATTTTATATTTCAAAATGGACTTCATTTTTGGATTCGGAATATTGAAATTAGCCTAGGGTGAAATTTTGGTACTTTTCGGATAACTTTTATATTTTGATGAATAGTGAAAATTACTAAATTTTAATTAAAAACAACTTTTTTAATAAAAATAATTAATATTGATAAATTATGAATTTGAGTGGTTTTAAAGTATATTTTGAATATATTTTTACCATTTAATTTAATGTTTTTCATTGGACATAATTTCACAATTAAATCAGATATAAACAAGTGTCAATCTTTTGATAGTTATTATCTCTTAAAAACACGCTTTTTATTTTAACAACGGGAATTAATTTTAAATTAATTTCTGCCACTTCTATGCTTTGAATTTGGAAAAATGGATTACATATTTGGAATCAGGATGTCCAAATTATGTAAATAGGTAACTTTTATTTTTACACATTTTGAATAATTACTGCGGTAAATATTTTATTTACCATGGTTAAAGGGTAAATCCGGTAAATAAGGGTTAAAAAATATTATTATAATAATACAAAATTACCCTAAAACGTGTCCTAACCTTATTGGTGGACACATACCCGACCATGGGCATCCTTGGGTCGATTTGGGGACCCCTTAGAGCCACTTGTATGTGGTAGGGACACATTATATTAAAAAAGTTAAAATAAAAATAAAAATGGCATAAGCTTACATCTCTTAGAAGAACAATTTTTACATAGGGTTATACATGTTGGACTTTGGATTATAAATATTCATTAGAAATCTAAAAAGATTTCCTACATAATGATATTTTATTTATAATTTTTAGACATCAAATAAGTTAAATTATTAATGACACAATAATGATGCAATGTTTACCTCATTAATAAATCATTTAAATAAATAAGATTATAATGATTAAAATATTATCTAAAACCTGTCCAATTCTTATTGGTTGATGTTATTTAGAAAATTAGTCATCTTATCTTCGACCTCAATGATTTTTGGACCATTATAAACCTAATATAATTATATTATAAAGTAATACTTTCACTCTTTCCTAAAGAGCCCCTCCTCTCCCTTATAAAAGGAGACCACTTATACTCATTCCTCACACCTCTCAAGCCACTTGGCTCGTCCAAACCCTGCCCAAATAAGCTCCCCACATCCCTCTCCTCCTCCTTTAAGCTTCCCCTTATGCAGAAAGCATTTCAAGAAGTCCTTTGGTTCCAACCAAAGTGAGTTACCTAAACTAAAGGTAACGATTTCTCTTAAATTATTTTCATTTATTTTGCTTCTCCAACCCCCAAAATCTTTTTATTTCCTTTCTTTTGTAACAACACCAGTATCCACAATATACTAGGATGTTGTTATAAGAAGGATTCAAACTACACATACACACAACTCCATCTAATGGATGATGAACATAATGTTTCTGTGGATGGAAAACTAACGCCTCACGAAACGATGATTGTTCAAATACATCTTACCGCCTCTCATGGTGGCCATTATGATGGCACTGTAATTAAATATGATATTAATGATATATATTTTATATATAAGCTTCTGTAATTCCATTTTATTTCATATCATTATTCGTTTCATGTTGTATATACATACGATAATTTTATTTGAGGAAGTGCGGACTACCGCCCCCTTAAAATGATTTGACTCGTTCATACCACACATGGAACGTATAAAGGATGGTGTTAATGAACTTAAGTAACATATATAAAATATTATATTATACTGTAATAGTAATATACCTATGTATAATTTGGATTTGATTCTTTTAAAATAAAAATTAAATGGAAGTTGCGTTCGTGCGTACGTACGGACTACCGTCTCCACGAACGCGATGAGATTCATTCTCCATCGTATCCATTCAAGTCTTATTCTCATTTTAGGGTTAAAAATAATGTTAATATCATTATGATTATGAATAATATATAATCTATCCATTACAAACATGTGTTACGTAACCAAACATTTAAGAAGAATGAATCGATTATCACCCGAAATGACGATAATACTAAGATATTATTAATAAAGCAATGTTAAAAGATCATATATGATATCATATTAATGTATATGATTCTTGTATAATTTAATAACAATTATTTCACCATTATACAGGAGTTTAACCTACCCCAACAAATGAAAAGTACAAGGTAAGGGTTTATTTCGCAATCTCTTCATTATCTGAGGTTGTTTATACATAATTATCTACTGGGACCTCGTTATCATCCACGTCCATGTTTCTTCAAAATGTATTTCAAAACATTTTTAATATTTAAAAGAATATGGGTTAAAGTCATTTATACCCTTGTTTGACTTTTTATAAGAGGTTTATAAGGGAATCTTTCTGTCGTTTTCCAAACAAGGTGCTTTTTAACCTTTTCGACAGAATTAAGATAAGAATGTTTTTTTAACTTATACGGCGGGTGCGGTTATTTTCCGCCGTTATAAAATCGTCAAAGCTTCCCTTACAAGATTATAAGAATATTTTCAAGAAAATGTTTTATTTTATATGGATCTTAAATGATTTCAAAAATAGAAAGAGATATTTCTCTAAAAAGTGTTTTGATTTCATCTATGTCAACATCCTTTGACGGATTTTACGCTTATTTGAAGTTGATTTATTATTATACAAAACTTCTATATTGTATTGAAGTTTTTGTGATATGTTTGACTGTGGATGTGCTATTTTTATACCATTTATAGTTTATGGTGAAATTATTGACATTTTGTATGCTAGTTTTAATACGAATGTTTATGTTATGTTTAAACCTTTTCATATGGGAATGCATTGGACTTAATATGTGACGGGTGGAGCCCGCTATAGCTCCTCGATGCATCGGTAGGTCTCATGAGACAAACTAGTGTCTTGGAACAAGGCCTTGGCAAAATCTTATTTGTAGTCTTGGCACGAGGCCTTGGCTATGTGGTTATGATAGTCTGGCATTATGCATTCCAACATTATGAAAGTGGTTATTGATATTGCATGTGATTATTCGATTAGTAGAATATCCATGTGAACAAGTAAATGGCATTATTTCATTTTAATTTTTCCATACTATGTTGAAGTTCAAGTTTAAAAGGCTTTTGTTTTAGTAATTCATTACCTTAAATGTTTATGCTTATCTTTGAATGTTCCGCTATATTGTTATCCTTACTGGGCATTTGAGCTCACACCTTTTCTATGTTTTATTTTTCCCAGGATGTGAAGATGTAAGTTATTAATGACCTGCAGGGATATTATGAGGGGATTATAGTGTGGACTGTGGAAACATTATGTTTTTGTAGTAGTTTTTCATTTTATGATGTAATGTAAAACTTATGAATATATCTAGTGTTTCCAAGGCTACTAAACCAATCGGTCTTTCGAGATTTGATCTTTCTTGTGATCATGCCAATGTTATGTAATAATGCACCGACTCTGGGTAACTGGGGTCGGGGCGTTACAATCATAATGTCCCAATAGTGATGTAATACAATACTATAAAAATTAGGTTCTTCGAATATATGTTTTAACTTTAAAATAATGTGATTTTAGATTTTTTTGATTAATTTTATGTTTCCTTAGTGGACCCTCCAAGACATATAAAAAATTTTATCTTTTAAAATGATTTCCTTGAGAGTGTGACTCGACTCCACATAAGAAAGCCTAATATTTTAATGAAATAGGAAATTTTCCTTATAAAATAATATTTTCCACGCCCATTTGGAAAAAACATAGGCAAAAATCATGTGTTGGATTTTTTTTGATTAGTTTAATGTGTGGTGTCCAAAAACTAAATAATAAAGAATTCCCTCTCCTTTACTATATAAAACCACTCAATATCCCATTCCTCTTGACTAAAATTATTTCGAGATCATAAAAATTATAACCTCATATATATAGAATCCTCCCAAGGTTCCCCAATATCTCAAGAAGCCTTTATCAAGCCTCTCCCAAGCCTCTGGGATCAGACTTCCAAGTATGAGATTTCTTCCTCTCTCATTTTTTTCCATGTTTCATTATGTTATTATACCCTTGTATTTTGAATTTAAAATGTTGGGTTATGATTTCTCACCTCCCCTATACTTCCCTCCTTATGTTTTAATGATTTGGAACCCCTTTCTCTCTCATTAATTCCTCCCATGCACCCCCCTTTACCATGCCAAAATTCCATAAGGGGTTTATTTTTCCTCATTTACATTCGAGAAATTATTTTATATTATGAATCTAAAATCCATTCCATATGTTGGAACATGTATCTATATGTCCCCCTTACTGTCCATTTCATGTACATATTTTTATATACCCCTTTCCTTCTCATCAACCATTTATGAATTCTTAGGTCATGTTGTTATGCTGTAGAAATTTCACCATAATTTTCAAATGCAAAGTCATTGTGTAGGGAATATCATGCCCATTTCTCTATCAAGGGTATTCACCATTATGAACATTTACTTATTGATTATAGAGTTTCATATATTAATTCCACATTCCTTTATCGTGGAATAAATTATGATGTTTAATGAATCCATGTTTTATGATCTATGTGGCACACTTATGCATGAAATGAAATGATTAATAAGGGTGTTCATTGATAGTTCTCCAATGCATTGGGTAAAGATTATAATCATGATACATCAAGTGCAATGAGGGTTTACTCATGCTAAATCATGATACATCATTCCTTCATGTCCATGTTTCTATTATTCCCCATTGATATTACTATTTCCTAACAAGTACTGTATTATTCATGTTATGCCTTATTTACTCCCTTACCGGGCTTTATAGCTCACCCTTTTCTTATTAATGTCATCAGGTTATCCCATGAAATGCTTCATTCGAAGTAATGTTGTGGTCATGTAAAATACATTTTCAATAAAGATGTTCATTTCATGTTTTAAGTTGTTTTGTAATGTTTATATGCCCCAAATACACTAGACCTATCGATATTCTATATTGTATCAAGTTAGAATTTTATGTAATAAATTATGTTTAAGTGTGAAATAAGGATAAGGGTTTTTATATCCCCAACCCTACAAGATGGGTTTGGTCTGTTGCTAATATTGTAACGTCCTGGTTCCAGAAGCCACCAAGAGGCGCCCCGTACCCGGTTGGTCACATGTCCTCAAGAACATTTCCCCAAATTCTAGAGGCTGCCGACTAGCAGCGAGGGCCTTGGGTGTGATAGTGGGAAAAAAATTCCCTCATTGGCAGAGTACACAGCGGATGAAAAAAATAGACAATAGCAGAAACCGTAATCATCCATACAAGAGTAAAAGATAAACAACGGAAGACAAACCATAAACAACTGGAGCACACCCACATGTATATAAAATGATGCATGATACATGTGTCTAGGAAAGTAACCAAACAAGTCACAATGCTGAATAAAATACTAAACCAAAGTGCAAAAGAAAACAGGTAAACTCCTCAGCATCGCAAGCCATAGCTTGGTCCCATGCTCTCCATCTCCATAGCAAGTCAGGTACCTAAAGTAGAAGGGAGCTTGCCCTTATCTATACCTGAAAAAACATAGTCTGTTTGGGCCCAAAAGAATGACCCAAAAATGGTGTGAGACAAGGTCCCAGTAGGCAACCACCCAAATATCTATTCCTAACATTCATTAAATACAAGGCAAGTAAAAGTACAGGAAGCAGTAAACAGGAAAGCACACAGCAGCTACAATCCACAATATCTATCGTATAAAGTACACAAGTAATAGCCAAACAACAAGAAAGTAGAACAAAAAGGTAACCTCTGGGTAGTTCTCAAAGTCTAACCCCTAAGGTTCAACCTACAAGTACTAGAAACCCTCTGGGAGGGACACATAGTCTCACCCCTCTGGTTCAGCTAAGAATAGACTCTCTGAGGAAGAACTCATCGTCATTTCCCCCTATAGTCTCGTGTCATACTAAAGGCTATCTGGGGAAGAACTCAATGTCTGATTCCCCCTGTGGGCCGCATCGAGGAACTACATACTCTCTGAGGAAGCACTCAACGTCAATTCCCCATGTGGTCTCGCATCGTAAATTAAAGACAGTCTGGAGAAGCCCTTATGTCCATTATCCCTATGGTCCACTACACTAGGTTCTCACAACCCTGTGTAAAACAAACAAGCATAGCACGTGTACCACCCCAAGTAAACCTCAGGAACTACTTGGATATCAATCTCTGGAACAACAACAAAATAATACAACAGTTACACAATCCTACAACTAGGCATTGAAACTGGAAAGGCACCTAATAAGAAAAACATGCAAGCCAAAACATCCAGAGCACAGTAAAAACTACCCTATTCACAAACAATTTCCTCTACTCAAGAAATCAAGCAAAGTATCAAAACAACAGAGGAAAAAAAGGAAACACAAAATTTCATGTTCCAAGAAATTGGTGGAATCGCACAAAATATTCAAATACTTCCTGCAAAAATGCACAAAACACCAACCTCGATGCTAGGAGAATTATATATGTGAACCACGATGATTGATTCTCCTTATAACATCAAAGATATGAGAAAATGTCAAAAACGCTCAACCAACGATATATTGATAAATATGAGGAATTTGAAAATTAAGCTCTAGGAGAAGATAGAGCTTACTGTTGCGGTTCCAACGCAATTGACGATGGTCGATTCGGAGAACAGATGGAGGTACGGGATCTTGGAGAAGATCAGTGGTTGTACGACTTCTCTCGGACTAACGAAACCTAAACAAGAGGTGTTCTGTCCGTCAGGCGTGACCCCAGTGCGTTTAATGAAAAAAAGGAAATACACGGCGTGTACTCCTTGAGTACACGGAGTGTGCTCCATTTTTCTGTACTCCCTCCACTTCACCCCTACACACCGTGTGTGTGGCCCGGACATGGCCAACAAACAGCCTGGCATGACAGGGGAGTACACTGCGTGTACTCAGAAAGTACATGGCGTGTACATAAAAAATTTCCAAAAACCCCATTTTTCTCAAAAACGAACATAAAAATAAAAAACATACCTAAAATGAAGATCCGGGTTCTTAAAAACTTCCACCCTTAAAGAAATTTTTCCCTGAATTTCCCTAACGAGGCGGAGAATAAGAAACCCCGAACAGCTCCGGCCACTGCGATCGTACATCGGCCTCCCTCTCCCAAGTCTTATCCTATACTCACCCGTGATGCCATAACACCCATACTAGAGGAACAGACCGCCCACGGAAAACCTTCATACTGTGATCGACAATCCGGATAGGATGCTCCTCAAATGACACATTCGCTTCAAGCCCAACCTCCTCGGGTTGAAATACATGAGACGGGTCTGAAAAGTAACGTTAGTGCTGAGAGACGTGGAAGACGTCATGCATGTCCCGGTACCTCTGAGGTAACTACAACTGATAGGAAACCGGCCCAACTCTCTCAAATACCTCAAACGGCCCGACGTACCTCGGTGAAAGCTTACCCTTTCTCTGAATCCTCTTGTGTCCCAACCTCGGTGCGACACGCAGGAAAACATGATCCCCGACCTCGAACTCTAGAGTTTGTCTCTGGTGACCAGTATAAGACTTCTGTAGAGACTGTGTAGTAGCCATCCTCTTCCAAATCAACTCTATCTTCTCTGAGGTATCTTGAACAAGATGAGGTCCCAATAAAGCTACCTCTCCTGCCTCCATCCAGCATAAATATGATCGGCATGGCCTACCGTACAAAGCCTCATAAGGTGCCATCTGAATAGTCGCCTGAAAGCATTTTTTATAGGCGAACTCCTCAAGAGGGATATGCTTTTCCCAAGAATCGCCAATGTCTTGGATGAAAACTCGGATCATATCCTCAAGCACCTGGATCGTACGCTCAGATTGGCCATTTGTCTAGGGATGGTATTTTTTACTCAAAAGTACCTATGTACACAAAGCCTTCTGAAGTCCCTGACAGAATCGAGAAGTAAAGCATGAATCCCTGTCGGAAACAATGGAGTGGGGGACTCCATGCAGACGCACATTCTCACGGATGTATAGTCATCCTAGATCATCAACACTGAAGATCTCCTTGATCGGTAAGAAGTGAGCAACCTTAGTAAATCTGTCGACGACAACCCAAACAGCATAGTTCCCTCGAGGTGACCTCAGAAACCCGGTCACGAAGTCCATCGTGACATCTTTCCACTTCTCCTTGGGAATGGGTAACTGCTATAAAAGGCATACTGATCATTGATGTTCCACCTTCACCTGCTGACAAGTAGAACAACTCAAGACAAAACTAGCAACATCTCTCTTCATACCTGGCCACCAGTACTGGCAATGAAGATCCGGATACATCTTGGTAATTCCAGGATGAAATGCCCAAACTGTGGAATAAAAATCCCACATCATCTCCCCACATATGTCTTCTGGCACCCATATACGTCCCTAGAAACGCAAGATCTCATCCTCGCCCACTGTCCATCTAGGGAGAGGGTCCTCTCTTGACACACTATCCCACAGGACTATGCCCTATGAGTCTGATAGCTGCCTCATCAGTACCCTATCAAGAAGTGTAGAGGTGACAGCTACAGAAGATAGGTAAGTCTGTCCCGGTTTGTCGTGCACTTCTAGATGCATCTCAGAGAACAGAGCCATAAGCTTCCACTCACTGTTGGCCTCCTGAACTACCTGAATCTGAGTTCTCCTGGTCAATGCATCTGCTAGTGCGTTTCCTTTTCCCGGCGTATAGGCAAGCTCGAAATCAAAAGACTAAAGATACTTGACCCGCCATCACTGCCTCGGATTCAGATCACACTAAGTGAAGATTTGATTGAGACTCTTGTGGTCGGTGAAAACCACAAAGTGATCTCCTAGAAGGTAATGTCTCCAACAGTGTAAGTCATGAACAACAGCTTCCAAATCCAGATCATGTGTTAGTTAGTTCGTCTCATGTGGCATCAACTGCCGAGACCCGTACACAACGACTCCATCTCCTTTCATAAGCACAACGCCCAGTCTGATACCTGAAGCATCATAATAAACAGTTTAGCTCTTTACTAGCTCTGTCAAGACTAGTATCGGTGCTGAAGTCAACCTCCCTTTCAGCTCCCAAAAGGATTTCCCACAAGAATCAGACAATAAGAACTTCTCCCCCTTCTTGGCCGGACCTGTTAATGGTGCTTCTATGCGTGAAAAGTCCTTAATGAAGCATCTGTAATATCCATCCAGTCCTAGAAAACTCTGTACCTCAAAAACTTTCATCGTCTACTCCCAGTAAACTAAAACTCTCACTTTATCTGGGTCCATAGATACTCCTTCCTATAAGATGACGTGACCCAAGAAGTGAATCTGATCCATCAGGAAGTGGCACGTCGAGAGTTTAGCATAAAGCTGATGCTCTATCAGTGTACTCAGAACGATCTCAAGGTGGGTAGCATGGTCATGTCGAGTGTGAGAGTACACCAAGATATCATCCATGAATACCACCACGAAGGAATACAAGTGAGGATGGAACACTTGGTTAATCAGTTCCATGAAAACTGCTGGCGCATTCGTGAGACCGAATGGAATAACCGTATACTCGTAGAGACCATACCAGCTCCTGAAGGTTGTTAGAGGTATATCTAATGGTCTAACGTGCAACTAATGATAACCAGACCTCAAATCAATCTTCGAGAACACCTAGGATCCTCGAAGCTGATCGAAAAGGTCATCAATTCTAGGAAAGGGATATCGGTTCTTGACCAACAACTGGTTCAGCTTCCGATAATCCACACAGAGCCTAAGGGTACCCTCTGCCTTCTTCGCAAATAGGATAGGAGAACCCAAGGAGAAGTACTGGGTCAGATGAAACCCTTTTCCTGTAACTCCTCCATCTTCTTCTTGAGCTCCTGAAACTCAGGTGTATCCATCCTATAGGGATGAATGGACACCGGTTCCACTCCTAGCATGAGCTCAATAGAGAAGTCTACCTCATGATCCGATGGCAAACCTGAAAATTCCTCTGGAAAGACATCTCTGAAATGATCCACCACAAGAGGAAAGTCCAACTATGGAGTCCCCTGATCATCGAGACAAATACTAGAAATCTTGTCTGTAACCTTTCCTAGCCCACGATGCTCGAGTCTTACTTGACTCTCCCGAACATCCCATTCACATCTATGAAGAAAAGATTCACCCTCTGGTGAAATGAAACTTACCCTGCGACGATAACAGTCAACGAATTCCTGGAAGGTAACCAACCAGTCCATCCCGAGAATGACATCATAGCCTGTCATCTCTAGGACATAGAGATCCCATACGAAACGATACCCTGCAACCTCGAGAGGGAACTCTCTACACTGACGTACACTAGTTATCCTCATCCCCAAAGGTGTGTCTAGTGTTAATGAGTCAGCAGAAGAAAAGATACAGAGCCCCAGGCTCTCCACAATGGCAACAGAAATAAAGCTATGCATAGTACTAGTATTGAACAGAGATGAAGATAAAACTGAGGCTACTAAAATTGTACCTTGAATTGTTGAAGGTCAGGGATCCTGCTCTTGGTAGGTCTGATCCACCGCAAAAGTCTGTCCTACCCTGTGGCCCTGTGAGCCCGCCTGACCACTCTGAGATGAGCCTCCCTGCTGACGCTGAAAGACTGGCGACTCACCGCCATAGCTTCGACCTCCCCCTCGTCCCAAACGACCGGAAGAAGTCCAGTTCCCCGACTGGTGAGAAACTGTTGGTGCTGCTCTTGAAGGAGGAGTCATGGAAGAACCCACATCACCAGCTACTGGTGAGAAAACTTGGCAAAAACGCTGAAGGTGACCCATCTTGCCACAGGATCGGCACTCCACTAGGTCTCTCTGGCACTACGGCCTCATGTGCCCTACCCTTCCACACTGGTAGCAAACTACATGGCTAGCTGAACATGTATCTCGCCTCTTTAAATAATTGCACGTAGACTCCCTACAGCTCTTCCTGCTGTCAATTGGAGGAACACTAGCTCTGGAAGAAGAATGGCCCTGGCTCGCAGATTCGGAGTCTCTCAGATTGCGCTCCGCAATCAGTGCTTGGTTGACGATGGAAGTGAAGGAAGTAAACTGGAAGATATTCACCTGCGAGAGGATCTCCCGCTTGAGACAATCTTTAAAATTCCTTGCTAGGAACACCCCAATTCCATCCCGGAGGGGTGTGAAATGAGGAAGCTCAGTGAAATGAGAGGAATACTCCATGACAGAAAGTGTACCCTGCTCTAGACTCATGAAATCTCAGGCTTGATCGGCCCTCAGGGTCTCTGGGTAGAAGTAGTCGTAAAACACGCACTGGAACTCCTCCCTGGACATAACCTGATGATGAACCACCTATGAGATAACTTCCCACCACCTCTTGGTGGAGTCTCGTAGCATATAGGTAGCGATCTTGAACCGCCTCTCTGGAGGTGTTTCCAGATGCTCGAAGATCGTCAGCATGGCCTCCAGCCATGACTCTGCAGCCTGTGGTCCTCCTTCCCCCGACAAAGTAGGAGGATGTTACTGCTGGAAAACCCATGTCAAGTCTTTCATAGTCATGGAAGGAGGTGGTGCTCCCTAAAAGGTCTGCATCATCGTCATAAATCCTACCCTAAACTGTGCATTAGCACCCGCAGCTGGTATGACAAACAGTGCCAAGGCTGGAAGGACTAGAGGATCGGTAGGAAGTCCCTGATCAGCCATATCTAGCATCTGATCACCGTCTGGAAACTGACGTAAAACCATAGGACGTCTCAGAGGCATAGCTCTGAAAGATCAAAAGCATACCATAGATTAGGAAACCAAGGACAGAGAACAAAGGAGTACAAAATGGAAACAGGAGAAGGAAACACTCAAGTTTTACAAAACATGACTACAGGGTGTGTATAAGCTTTATACGGCATACACTTAATTCTATTCCCCTGACCGTGTCTCCTTGAATGGATAACCCACACGATATTCTAAACTAAGACTACACGACGTGTTCCCTATGGACATGGTGTGTTCCTTGTGGACACGGCGCGTAGTAGACAAGGTTTGAACGACCCGTGTTGTTAGTTACACGACCAGTTACATGAGTGTGACTACACGGCATGTTCCGAACAAACATTGCGTGTATGTGAAGATTTTCCCAACCCGTGTTGTGGGAGACCTGGACAAGTACACAGCTGACCCTTACATGGTGTGTTTCGATGAAACATGGCGTGTATAGGATGAGAGAACACCATCTTGTGTTGTCCTTGACACGGCCAATGACCTAGAACAAGACTACATGGCATGTTCTTTTCCAACACGGTGTGTTCTACTCGAGCTTCCCCAACCCGTGTTGTTAGTGACACGACCGGGTACTCAGCTCATTACTACACGTGTACCTAATGTACACAGCGTGTTCCTGGAGATTTTTCACAACCCGTGTTTTTGCTCACACAGTCAGTGACACAGTTTAATGACTACACATCGTTTATTCCTAAAGTACACACCGTGTATTCTGGGTTTTTCCGGGCAGTAGCTCAAAAACCGCACCGATGCCCATAAAACATAGTAAAAACGAGCATGAAGGTGCCAAATTCCGATCTATGAGGGCCCATACACCCCATGAATCAAAGCTTGGCATCCAATACAGTCATATATAAGGAAAAACACGTCAAAGATTCACCAATTTACGATTCAAGAGGGCCCATAACACCTCTGGAACCAAAATTTGGCGTTTATTTAAGTAAAGTACAATATAACAATCCTCTATCAACAGAAAGGATTCTATCAAGTAATCTATCACAACATCATGAATAATATACACAATGTCTATCAAAACAACATGCAATTGATAATGCACCCTAGATGACATGGCAAGAATGCATGGCATGTGATTTCTTACAAGTTCCTATATGATACATGAGATGGGATACCCTCATCTCATCGGGTTGCGACAAAAATAGAACCAAAATATCAACAACAATAACAACACAAGCATGTGAATCACTCTAGGTGAAATCAGATCAACTATAACATAACAAAATTAGAAAACGACAATAAGCGAGGTAAATTGGATTTTCCCTGAACACGAGTTAGCTACTCTCGAGCACAACTTAATACAAAGTACCGAATCCGTTCTATCCCTGGATAAATGCTCTAAACAGTAAATCAAGAGAAAAGAAACCCTTTGATACTAATTTGTAACATCCCGGTTCCGGAATCCAATGAGAGTCGCCCTGTACTCGGTTGGTCACATGGCCTCATGCACATTTCCCCAAATGCCAGAGGCTGCCGACTAGCAGTGAGGGCCTTGCGTGTGATAGTGGGGAAACTATTCCCTCATTGGAAGAGTACACAGTGGAAGAAAAACAATAGAAAATATCAGAAACTGTAATCATCCATACAAGAGTAAACGATAAACTGCGGAATACTAACAGTAAACAACAGGATCACACCCACATGTATATAAAATGATTCATGATATATGTCTAAGAAATAATCCAAACAAGTCACAATGCTGAATAAAATACTAAACCAAAGTGCAAAAGAAAACAGGTAAACTCCTCTGCATCGCAAGACATAACTTGGTCCCATGCTATCCAGCTCCACAACAAGTCAGGTACCTGAAGTAGAAGGGCACTTTCCATTATCTATACTTGTAAAAACATTGTCTGTTTGGGCCCAAAATCATGACCCAAACAGGGTGTGAGACAAGGTTCCAGTAGGAATCCACCCAAAGATCTGTGCCTAATAGTCAGTGAATGCATGGCAAGTAAAAGTACGGGAAGCAGTAAACAGGAAAGCACACAATAAATACAATCCACAGTGTCTAGCATATAAAGTACAGAAGTAAAACCCAATAAACAAGCAAGTATAAAAAAAAGTTAACCTCTGGGTAGTTCTCATAGTCTAACCCCTAAGGTTCAACCTACAAGTACTAGAAACCCTCTGGGATGCACACACAGTCTCACCCATCTGGTTCAGCTAAGAATAGACTCTCTGAGGAGGCACTCACTATCAACTGCCCCTATAGTCTCATATCGTACTAAAGGATCTCTATGGAAGCACTCAACATCTCATTCCCCTAGTGGGCCGTGTCGAGGAACTACAGACTCTCTAAGGAATCACTCAACGTCAATTCCCCCTGTGGTCTCGCATCGTAAATTAGAGACACTCTGTAGAATCCCTTACGTCCATTCTCCCTATGGTCCACTACACTATGTTCTCATAGCCCTTTTTAAAACAAACATGCATAGCGATTGTACCACCCCAAGTAAACCTCAAGAACTGCTTGGCTATCAATATATGGCACAACAGCATAATAATACAATAGTTCCACTATCCTACAATAAGGCGTGGCAACTGGAAAGGCGCCGAATAAGTAAAACATGCAAGGAAGAACATTCAGAGCACAGTAAAAACTACCATATTCACAAGCAATTACCTCTACTCAATAAATCAAACAAAGTAGGCAAACAACAGGGGAAAAAAAGAAACAAACAATTCCCCGTTCAAGGGAATTGGTGGAATTGCACAAAATATTCAAAGACTTCCTGCAGAATTCCACAAACCACTTACCTTGATGCTAGGAGAATGATATACATGAATGAAGATGATTTATTCTCCTTATAACGTTGAAGATCTGAGAAAATGTCAAAAAAATCTCAACCAACGATATCTTGAGAAAGAGGAGGAATTGGAAAACAAAGATCTAGGAGAAAAGAAAGCTTACCGCTGTGGTTCCAATGCAATCGACGACGGTCATATCGGAGAACAGACGGAGGAACGGGAGTTCGGAGAAGATTTGTGTCCATATGTCTTCTCTCGGATGAACAAAACCTAGACGAGAGGTGTTCTGCCCATCAGGCGCGACCCCGGTGCGTTTAATGAAAAAAAAGAAAATACACGGCGTGTACAAAATTTTTCCATACTCCGCTTTAAGCGGCATCCACTTCACCCCTACACACCATGTGTGTGGCCCAGACACGGCCAGCACACGGCCTGGCATAATAGGGTAGTACACAGCGTGTACTCATAAAGTACATGGCGTGTACTTCAAAAATTTCCAGAAACCCCATTTTTCTCAAAAATGACCAGAAAAAAGAAAAACATACATGAAACGAAGATCCAGGTTCTTATAAATGCTGATATTTCCTAGATCCTCAATTGGTTGTATGACCCAATAGGTGGAATAATTTTTAAAATACCTCTATTCCTATGATCTAGGTTTTCTCCTAGACTACTATTATGGTGGTTGAAAATGCAGTTTGTTTGATATAGAAAAATTATCCCCTTGTATGGTCTATTTTCAATAGCTATATAAAATGGGAGATATTTTGTATGGGAAGTTATAGGGTAGTCCAAAACACTAGATACTATGTTTTAAATGCATTCCCATATTTTCAATGAGCCCTTATTGGGAGTCTTTTGTGGCCCTCTCCCTCTGTTCGTGATATGTTAGTATCTTTAAAGTGTGGGAGTCTCACCGTATTTACCGACATTACAATGTGTTACCCAACACCTTGATTCCCCCATTGGCTATAACATTACAAGATTCCATATCATTGGATATTTACTATTCTAGGTACATAGTTAACTGAAATACTCTATATATTCCTCATACTCAAATTCATATATTTGATGGGGGTCAGGAAATCAGTCGATGGAGAGTTTTTATGACCCAGAGACAAACACTCTATTGGCGTTTTTCATTTTCTCCCATCCTTGGGTTCTCGGATACAAATAACACGGCCATATCTAGCAGATAATAGAGTATATTTATGATCTCAATATTACCCTAATTTCCTTGATATAGGAGGTTTTTATCCTTCAGCTGATGATGACTCACCTTCATTTTCATTAAAATGTTAGGTATGTACACCTTATATATCTTATATGGGATTTAATAATCAAATTTTTTTATTGGAGATAACATGTATGATTGGTAGTTTTTGACTAAATCACTCATTATATCCATTTCAGCTTATTCTTCCTTGAAATTATATGTCTACACCATGTTAGACCATAGAGGATGCTTCTCTAGGTCACCTACTAATCATGGTGATGTTATACTGATACTTAATGGGGAACTATATGGGGCTAATTCCACTATTTCAAGAACATATCTATATGAATGTGTCTATGTTTTGAGAACATCTCTATATGAAGGTTTATTATAAAGAGGATGATTTTCTTTTTGGGGGGAGATATCACTGCGTAGAGGTTAAACACAATGGATTTTAGTAGTAATGTATGGATTTTAGTAGTAATGTCCCTATAATCTATATGTGTACTACTATGTGGACTATTAATGTATTGATCACCTCTTTATTCAGTTGAAGAGTAAACAAACCCTTGAGTTTTTGCGAATATGTGTCCAACAATCTCATGGAAATTGGAATTGAGAAGATCAAGTTTACGATTCTTTTCCTATGTTGTGGATGGAATAGGATGACCTACCTTTTTTTGGTTGAGAAGGGATATGAGCCTCCTAAATGATGGATTCTTTAATTTGATGATAATTGTATGGTTCGATGGGGATATGAGCTCGATGTGGAAAAGATATTAGAGTATTTAATTGAGCTTCGGTATCATCAACAAGAATATGAACCTGCCTATGCATGGCTTATAGAATATGTCGGTAAATATAAGATGAACTGGGGGGAATGATCCTGGTTCAAATTTTCATTCCCCATCAGAATATAAAAATGGACATCCGGAATGGGAAAATAGATATGGGCCTACTCTTATATAGACTATGAAGGATACTAGTATAGTCATTCACTGGAAGAAGTAGGGACATGAGTTGGGCTTCTATTATCTTAGGTAACATGAATCATAGCTTCATCGATAGGGATATGAGACTCCTATCAGGAGATTTCCATATTGTATTAATCAAACATAGTTGGAGTAGGGATATGATACTAGTCCCATGGAATTGAAGTATATCACTGGACTTTTTTAAAAATAATGTTCTCCTATCTTGAGTCATGTTCCAAACTAAACTATTGATATCCCATTAGAATGGTTATATAATTTTTGGCATATGCCTCAACATTTACTAAAATATAATGGTAATCCTCATACTCAAGAGAAAGAAGGTGTGCTTCTATAGAGTAGAAACATATTCATACTATTCATAGTGATATTCCTATCCAGCTACTGGGATAGGATATGTTCCTATCCATGTTTCTATACCCGGGACAGAATATGATAAAGGATCTCTTCTAATATTTCTAGAATGTCGTGAAACATTAGCAATGTGTGTACATATTTGTAGGCCTACACATTCATGGAATCAAAGATATACTGGTATATGTCTTCAATTTATGAGGTTATATGACATCACTTATATCCTTCTTATTCCCTTAGAATATCCAGATGGGATTTATGTACGAAAGATGGTATATGTGCATCCCCATGATTTTTATAGGAATATTTGTAAAAACATAATCCGAGTGAGCAGGGATATGATATTTCTCTATGGGCACAACTATATTATACTAACTGGATTCATTATTGGAAGCAAGGATATGATCCCACTACCATTTTTTTCTTAGCTTGTTACTCTTAGTGAGACCTCCTTGGTACCCATGCATGGGTATCTGGGGTGGAAATTGTTTTAGTGGTTCCCTCCAGAGGCTACTGAGGGGAACTGGTGGGACGATTATAGAGACAAAGGTTGTAATGTGGACACCTATGTAGCTCCCAAACCTAGATGGAAATATAGTTGTCTCCTTGATCCCACATCCAAAGATATGGAAGTTATTGTTTCCTAGGATTTGCGGATAAGTATCCTGAGTGATTGGTGCTACTAATAGGTTCCACTAGTTTCATTTATGATTTCCTTGAATGATGAGGACATGTTGAATTTAGTTTATGTATACCTCTATGTTCATCCTCAAGGGAAAAGATCATTCAATGTTTGGTGTATTCCTGAAGCATTGAATTCCCTACCTGAAGATGAAGGTGTCTGGTTGGTGAGGTTGTGATGTGACCTGTAGGGGTTACTGATATAGCTGAGGATCCAAAACATTCTATTGATGAAGCCATGATCTTGGGTTAAAGTGTGATTTGTTAGAGTAGTATATGGTCTCAAAGAAACCAAGAACTAGGCTACTATTATTTGCATCATTTAATGTGTCATACATTCTCAATAATTTTTTCATGGGTAACAAAATTTTCCTTTCTTGATATTGGTCTGGCCATATTTACGAATTAAAATGTTCATGGAAAGAATGATCTATCTCATGGGAAGACCGGTCATCTTTTACTATTGAAGTATTATACACGAGGCCTACCATTCTGGTTTACATATTAGATTCAAAACAAAGTGTTTTGAAGCATGGTCAACCAGTTGTTTTTTATGTGATAGATTGAAGATGGGTTCCCTATGTTTAATCCCTTTGGAAATTACAAGAAAAGTTTTTCATACATGCATAAACCTATTTTATTTTGTGATTTATAGGTTCACATCAGGCTCATTATTTTTTTACCTCAAATGGTTTGGGAAAAATTTGATAATTGATTATTGGGGGTTTATGTATGGTTTCCCAGTCATTTATGTCGGGTTAATAATTTCCATCACTCCAGAAAACATCCAACGGATCCCACATCCATGACAAGGTCAGATCCTCCTTTCAAAAGGTAGGTTGTCAGTTGGGGTTTAAAACCCAATGACACTTAGGAATCACATTGGTGGAGAGGATGGTTGGTTGGGCTCATCACACCCTTTTGGGGGAATTATTGTACATTATATGACTCTCTTATACATTTAAGACATCTTCGTGAATAACATATAGATTTCAATACAATATTGGATACCCTAATTAAAATAATTGGGGGTTGAATCCATATTTGTATAAAGAGTATTTTGTTAATGGGACCATTTTAATATATCTAAGGATCTCCCTCAGTATCACATTATTACTTATAAATGGGTAGCAACTTATATTTTGATGTTTCATAACCATGAACTCTAATGTTTTCTGACATCATAGAAGGATATTGTTGGTTTTAGTATGGGATTGAACCTTCATAAGTTTCCTATGTATACTATGTATAATAGTAATCAAAACACATGCAGTACATTTATTCCCAAGCCATTCAGGGAAACACCATGAAAAAGGACATATATGAGGGAACGTAGGAACTAGGTATGGAGGTCGATCCTTATTAAGGCATCCTATGTATTCTGATTATAGGAGGAATCATATTCATCATAGTTTGATATACCCTCAACCCGCTGATTGGAGTTAAACATATTATTAATACCCATTAGTGTTATTTTCATAGGTTTTTCCAATATGGAAATTCCTTTAGGACATATACCAAGGTGGATTACCTTATATGGGATCAATCATATCATTTCATCACATGGGTATTATACAATGAGGTTTCCCTATTTGGGGGAAATTAATGATGTTAATGATATGGTCATTGTAAATCCCTAAGATCATGTGAGTAATGATCAGTGTGGTAAACAAGGGATACCAAGTGATTAGTATTTCCTTATATGGGTGTGGAACTTATGAATTGAGGAGTCCATAATGGGTTGTTTGATATGGATATCATTCCTTAGGAAGGTGGCCTACATATCCATCTTTTTTCCAAAATTAGACTCCTCAAAGTTATATGTGTTCCTATCCCATTGATAGGCTGTAATGGGTGAATACACTCTTTGAAATTATTGTTATCCCTATGTTTTAAGAATAATATGTACTTATACTAGGATGGATTACCATGTAACATATTTATTATCTACCCATTGAAAGCTAAAGAGATATTATAACATGAATGGTCTGTCGAATATGTTTTCCATGACATGGAGTCTCATACGAGATAATGGAAAAAACATGCTCACATGATTTCTTAACCCTAACACATTAGGGTAACCCACTATCCAAATGGGGTACTTTGATGAAGGGTCTTGGATGAGGTTTTAAAGGGTTCATGTTCAAGTGTGCCTTATGGATGAGGTTGAAACATCCAAAGGTGTATGACCGACATTTCCAAGGTGACATCCTAACATGTATGGAGTGTATGTATGCCATTTCTTGAGGATCCACCTTACAAGTCAGAGTGTATTCCTAACATTTCTTGAGTGTTTTCATAAAAAAAATTAGTGTCTTTCTGGCATAGTCAATTTGTCTCAGGGTTCTTCACATGATCGAAGTTGGCATGTCAATGGCCAGTCTCATGATCAAACAAAAATTCTCGGTACATCTTCTCCGGATTAGTGTGACTTGTCTGGGACGTCATTTCATGATCAAAATGACTCACTAGTGATTCATTTGTATGATAAATGTAGACACACTAAATGGTTTCACATGACCTGGGTTGACATGTTAGACTCATTCCACATGATCTGGCTAACATGATGTATGTTGGTGCATGATTTGGAAGACATGTCTGGAGGACTCTGTGTGGCTCATTCGATGCATCTGTAGGAATTTTCATGACTTAGAAAACATACCTGGGAGATTTTTCATGTCCAGTGAATAGGTCACAATATGTTATTGACATCATTGCATTAAAATTATCATATCCATCTTCTTTCAAGGCTTCTATCACTTCAAGACTTTATCACATGAATAAATCAATGTTCTTCCAACATTGGGCTATTGAGAGGTCGCATGACCATTTTGATATAATGAAGATAATTCTCATAATCTAGTTAGTGCATTGGAAGTACTTTGTATGTTAAATAGATTAATCACCTTATGGATATATATATATGCAAACTAAACCTATGACTTGTTCCCTAGGTTTAATTGGATAAATACTCCAGTGATTGTTTAAAATTCTTCTTAGATAAATCCTCTCTCACCTTTCTTCTCCCCACAATGCATTTTTTTTGTGCAGAGGGGATTTATTTATAAGACTCTATACCTAAGTTATACACCGTTGTGCATGGAACATATATCATACATAGAGGAATGATTATGTGGAATGTTTGTCGCATCACACACTTTTCATAAACCCTCCATGAGTCATTCATGATGTCACCTTCACGTCACATGATAAATAGTGATGGATATATTACTCGATCATTGGAATATTTATCAAACATGTGGCTTAAAAAAGGGAATTTTAATAATCAAATTGGAATTTCAATGGTCCTTAGAAAGATCTAATAGACATGTCTTAGAGTCTTCATGAGAACTTGGAATACTTTTTTGGGGAAATTCAAGAGATCAATATATCTTGTAAAAGTTCTTTCACAAGATATATGGGATTATCAAATGTGGTGCATAATGCTTTCCCATAAAAGAACAAAAAAACATTACTTCTCCTAAAGGTAATGACTCCTTTCAGCATTTATTTTATAATGTCTAGGGTGATCACCCATCAATTCTTTAATGGGTGTCGTTTGATCAAATGGACAAGTATGATATAATTATCATGATATACGTGACATTTCAAGTGGCCTTTTTGTGTCATGGACTGTATTTTGGTGGGGATTTTTCATGATCAAATGATTTTCCATGCATAAAGACTCATCCCTTTGCATGAAAAACAATGTAACTCCCCCTTGACATGAATCTTCCACATTTTCTAGAAATTTATTATTTAAATGAATAGTAATTTGTCATTTTTTGATTGTTTCTCCAGGAATTGGATGATCAAAAAAAATAGTCTGAGGGACTTTGCATGATGAAGATGACACGCCCAAAATGATTTTTCATGGTAAGGCTGACATTTTTCTAGGTGGACTTTTTAATCACATAAGTACATTGAGTGAATATCAATTTAACATTCCATTGCATAAATCTTCCTACATTTTTATCTGATCATTTATAAATGGGTTTTAGTTGATTTCCAAGTGGCCATCGATTGAAAAGTTGCATGATTAGAGTAATGCATTGTCCAACCTCCATATGATCATTAATTCATGCCTATGGGACTTTGTGAAAGCAGGATGGCATGGTAGGGTGGTATTTGTGTGAGCATTAATAGATCACATGAAGTGAATGACATGATCACATGATTTTGTTAGGGTCAAGTGATCACGTGACTTCTTATGGGTCATGCAATTTCGGTATCCTAGCCTCCTAATCGCAATGTAGTGATGCTTCTATTTCATTCCTTCCCATTAAAGAGAATATAATACCAATTATTAAAATTTCTCTTTGATATTATATTTTTTTGATCATTTGGTCTGCGTCAATAGCCCTATAACAATTTTATGATCGCAGGGATCATGTTCTTCGATTCATTTATTATTCATGTCTCATGAACTTCAACGAATTATTCCATGAATCAATATTATGATCTATGATATATTGGGTATTTTATTAAAATGTTAATATTTTTTTCTCATACTCTTATTCTCATCTTATGTTTATGTGATCATTGAAATCTCCCTTGTTTACCCATATTGATCATCTGTATAATGAACCAGCCTGAATCATCACATATTTAGGTGTTTTGAGTCAGGAATTAATTTCCATAAATTTTATGATCATTAAAATTTAGTGTTTTAGAGAAATATTCCATCACCCATACAAAAATAATTATTACATCATAAAGTGAAAAATGCCATTTTGTATAAATTTTCCCTCAAAAGAAAACATTCATGATATAACATGTTTTTATTCCATGAAATATCTTCATAAATTTCATATTGATCACATAATATCCTTTAATAATTATTAAATCCCTATGATTTATTTATAAATATTGGATGAGCACAAAGAGCATAGCAAGGTTCATATAAATGAATGCAAGGAACCTATTAGTTCATTAATACATATAAAATATTTATCTTTTTAAAAATTTAACTCTTGTAATAAAATAAACATCTTATTACCCATAAAATCAACTTTCCTTGAAAATATTTTCTTAAAACATTTCATAGTAAATCACAATGAAAAATAAATCCCATAAAGGGTCCTTTGTAATCGTCAAAAACATATGAATACTTTTTAAAAAGAAATTATACATTCCACCCTTATAAAGTATCATATACATTCCTTTAAATAGAATCTCATGAGTTATAACATGGATGAATAACATGAAGTGTGTGGTATCCTATTATCATGGAAACATAGGAAATGCAGCAGAATCAAAAAACATGACATACATTTAATTCAAGGTTAACTACCAAGACAAAAATACATGGTGGATAGAGTCCCATATGGAATTAGGTTTACTCCCCAATCCCCTAAAACATCTCATGATGCAATATATTTTCCCAATGCATTGGAGTTATATCTAGACACACTCATCCTAACATTTTAATGATTATTTGTGCCAAGAAATAAAATAAATAATAAGGAATAATCGTAAGAACTACCCCAGAAAAATATGGTTTTCATAATCATTCCTCATTTCCCAATCAATGTAAATTTTAAAAGGGATACATTTTGGAAATAAATATAAGATGTGTATTATCCCATTAGAGGAATGGAGAATAAGTAGGATATATATATGTGACAGATATATATATATATATAATTATGTATAATTACATAACAATAATTTGGGAGAGTATATGAGTTAGATATATAAAGGTCATAGCTAAAAGAAAAAGGGTGGTCGTATGAGAACCCCTACAATCATAGGAAAAATATTTCTAGATAAAAAATACTCATTCTATTTGAAAACCTTTTTGAATTTATATAAAACAATCTAAATTAGGGTTTATCATTGAAAAAATAGTTATTCTTATAATTGAACCCAAATATCAATTAAAGGTTTTGGTGGAGTGGAAAGTTGTTGACATTTATGTGTTAAAATAAAACATTCCATCTATTATTTGTGAACCAATTTAAAACATTCCATATAAAATATTAAAATATAATCCTTTCCAAAAAAATTGAAATAATGTCAAATGAGACATAAAATTTACATTATAATTTAATTATGTTCTTACAAATACAATAATAAAATAATTTCATTAATATTTACATTGAAGAAATATAGTTGGAAGGATAACGTTAAAAGAGAAATTCATTAAAATATATTCCAATACATCGAGTCTCACTCAACACATACATTATTTGTCTTCTAGAATATTAAACCAATGATAATTACATACCTGATTAAGAACCCTGTTAAATTTTATTATACCTTTTACATTATTTATTGTCATGTTATATTCCACTACATAATCATTTAAGTTCACATTATACGTTTTGATGATATTTAGCTCATAAGTTTAAAATGACTTCACCAAGTTGACGTTGGTTAATGAGTTAGTTATTTCATCTCCACCATAATAATATTCATAACATAATTATAATTTTTTACTTCAAAAATAAATTTAAATCCAACCATTAAATAAGGTTTTTGAAAATTATCTATGTTACATTTATAGAGACGGTAGGTCGTACGTACGCATGAGTGACGTTTCCATTTTTCAAAAATCTTTATGAAAAAAAGTTAGGTGTTATTTTATCTTTATGGTATGGTCCTTATATAATAAATATCATATTATTTCTTTAAACATAATTATATATACCATCCATTTGATGTGGTAATAAAAAAATGAATCAAATCCCTTCGCGGAGGTGGTAGTCCACACATACGCCTGAACAATGTTATCATATTTAAATGTTTGGAATCGTAAGAAAATATATGATATATTAATTTTATAGAATGATAAATATATCATTAATATCATATAAATATATATATATATATAATATACAATCATAATTCGATGTGAGAGTTCATGAAGGAAAAATAATTACATCGATTCATAATGCGATAGTCTTCTGTAAACAAGAAAGATGGATTTTCATCCCATTTGATAAAAGTTGAGATGTATATAGGTTATTACATTAACATAATAAAATATTATTTTATTTATATACTTATTTTAATATATCAGCGTGGTTTAATAAGATTTAGAGGATGTGTAATTAGAAAAAAAACATTGTTAGGAACGATACCTCTTCTACAGAAAACCACATTAGTGTTATACCTAAATCCTTCCTTGATTGAATTTATGATGTATCCAATGACTATAAAATATCGTTAGGGGTGTAATAGTTGGATTTGGTTAGGTATTGGATGAAAAATAATGCTTCATAATTGTGATGTGAAGAGAATTGGAGGTGCCATTTTATAAAATATGGGGTATTTTTAAAATTTAATAAAATATTAAATTAATATAAATTAATTTTCATATAAAAATCATCAAAACTGATATAATTATATGATATTATAAGAATGGTTCCAAATACTATCATCCAATAAAAAGTTGAAAATTTTGGTTGTTGTTTTCACCCAAATATTCTGGTTTAAACCGGCGTTAACCCTTTCAGATGATATATTATCATGATAAAAATGTTTATAAGTATTTGGGGGCATGATAGTTACCATAAAAGGAAAATTATCCAATAAATGGACAATGGTAAAAAATTAGACTATATCCTTATAACATATATAAAGATAGTATATTTTGAAATTATAAATCATTTTTATAAAATATAATTTATCGTAAAATAACCTTATTATCAATTTTAGAACTATTCATTTAATTTGAATTTAAAAACAACGTGACCCAACATATATTATAATATATTAAATTAGCATAAAAAATTAAAATTAATATTTATCTGAATTTTTTTGGAACATAATAATTCTTCTAAATTATATTAATTTTATTATTTTTAAAATACTTGACTTTATTTTTCAATTACTCAAATAAATGTTTTTATTGGAGTCGTGAAAGCATTTATGTTAAGTATTACATCAAAAAAAGAAATATGTTACCATAATAAAAAATTAATTTATCTTAAAATTTAATATTTATAAGCAATAATAATATGTTTCTATCTCTTTAGAAAATTATTATAGTTATTAAAATAAACAAGGATACATTTTTTCTATATATTTTATTTAAAAATTATAAATGTCAAAATCAAAGAAATATGATAGAATTTGGAAATATTTTCAAGAAATGGATGGAGAGAACCAAATTAAAATCATAAAATAATTTAATGGAAATTTTTAGGTCATTTTTTAGTCCTTATAATATTAATTTTTAACCTTAACGATTTACCCTTACCATGGTGATAATTATTTACAGTAGTTACTATTCATAAATACTAGAAATTAAGTTGAAATAATTTTATAAAATGAATTTCTCTTATTCCATATTTCAAATATATTTTATCAAATTCAATTAAAAAAATTTCTATAAATAATTTTAAATTAAACTTTTTATCACAATGAAAAATAATTTTTCTTATGAAAAAGTTTTCATAAGTGTAAAAAATATTTTATGTCAGAATTTAACATAAAATTAAATTTGATTACATAAATTAGATTAATCAAAATGAAAATTAAATATTTTTTATTTTAAAATCATTGTAATAAAATATTTATCATTTTAAATTCCTTAAATGAAAATAAAATTTTGAATAAAAATAAGTTTTCCTAACTATTCATCAAATTAAACATCTTTCTAGAAAATTATGAAAAATTCACTCTACGATAATTTTTACAAGTTGATTAGAAAAAGTAAGTTCATTTTTTCAAATATATTTTCAGTTTTTTTTAAGAAGTTAATTTTTAAATAAGTGACAAAATGAGACAAAACCTCTTTTTATAAAATTATATTTTTTAAACATAAAACTAGATTAACTCTTATCCCATTCCTAGAAAACATGTTATATGAATGATTAAACATTTGATTGAATTTTTAATAAATAATTTTCATCAAAATACTTCATCTATAGTTATTAATTTATATTATTAATATAAAAATATATTGCACACATACAAAATGTTTTTCATATAAAAATCTTTATTTTTTTCAAATTATTTTTTTCATTTAAAATTATTTATTTATAAACAAATTTATGTGAAATCAATATAATTTTTATAATTTATTAAGTCTAATTAGTTCAAACTAATTTAATGGTATGGTTATAAGGGTCATATTTAAATAGTAATATTTCAAGGTTCATTTTGGACCGGGGATGTGTGTCATATACACTATCGAATGTAGTTTACTTTTATTTTATTTTTAAAAAACACGATGATCATCCTTTATAATGTTTATTTTATACTAGTTTTGAAAAGTGTATTTAATTATGATATTTATAATAAGGGTTCTAGTTATGAAGGTATTAGTATGAGATGATGTATATCTATTATGACCAAGTTGTAAAAGTGTCTATGTTATAAAAACAATAAACCAATATAATTATTACATGGTTAATAATGATTTTTAATGAATATTCATCCAATAAGACGCAATATCAATGTATGAAACATATTTTTCATCATAGAGGAATCTTGCAGAATCTATTAATTCTCTTTAGTTTGGAATTTTTCTTACCTCATTTTTTTTAATAACATTTTACTAGAGATTAACACCAAATGTGATTAACTATTTTTCATATCAATTACCATATGATAGAGAGAGAGAAACTTCAAAAAAAATAATTACATTATATATGTTTAAATTTATATACTAAATTCACATCCTTATTCTATTCTCCTTATTTTTGAAGTGAATATAGATTCCTCAAATAGATAAGAGGCCCCATTTTTGTATTCTCTATTAACATCCCTTAAATCTTCACTATATCATTTAAATAACCATAGGATATCAGGATTTAACAACTGTAAAATAAAAAATATATACGAAGTTGGTAGTTCCTTATAGCATGACCTCCTTGAATGTATGCATGGATATGTAAGAGTCATCCTCACACTTTGAAACCGTTTTCTCCATAAAATCATCAATACATACAAAATAGAACACTCCATGACTTTGTTCAAAACCATATACCACAACCTTAAGACATACGTCTATTAAAATTATCCATGGTGTTGTATGTTCACATGATGTCTTAGTCTACTATTAAGAAACCCTATCCATGAAACAACGCTTCCAATGATGACATTGTATCCTTATTTTTCAACCTCAAACATCAGGATTAATGGTTAAATGGATTAACCATGATACAATGGTTCATCATTATTTCAGGATTCCTAGGTCACTAACCTGCATATCCATGTAGGTGAAATTATTATGCTTAAATATAAAGTGTCACCATATCCCCCCACATGTCATCCATGGAGGTCCTATGGAGTACCATTATAGGAGATGTTGCATATGTTGTGTATGTGGGAGACACCATGGATGCTATCTCAATCAACATAATTTTTGTTACATTGAAAAGTGGCCATATGGAGGGCCATGCTAAATTGAAAACTCCAGTGTCCACACTATGATATTTATGTAAATTCATTCCATTTTGTCTGTAATCAAGGTGTACGAGTGTCTAAGGATTCCTATACTACTACAAAATTGGCCTTTAATAGCACTAGAAATGGACTTTATCAGTTCTATAAAAGAACTATCAATGTGGTAAATGCTAAATTCCTAGGACTTTTATAATCACTGAAAAATAACTGATAAAGGGTTCATTTATCAGCACTAAAAAAGCGCTAATAAAATGGGAACTTTATTAGTTCTTTAATTCAACGTTGCTAAATTAACCCTTTATTAGTGCTTATAAAATCACAAATAAATAACTTTCATCAGTGCTTTTAGAATCACTGAAAATGTATCTTTACCATAACTTTTAGAAGTGTTGATAAAGGTCCATACTATCGTATGTTGTTAAATCACACTGCAGCACCACTGCAGTGTGCTATAATAGAACACTAAAGCACCAGAAACATATCAGATATGAAAAAAAACAAGTATCAATACAGAATTTTAATGGAATGAAATTTATAACACAAAAATAAGAAAAAAAACTATATTATATATATTTCAAACATTTGATTATACAATAAAAAATGAAAAATATTATATACATTCAAAAAAATATGATTTATCAATGTTACAAGGATTTCCATTGACTTTCTTTGTATAACTGCCAACATTTCATGAGTAGTTTCAAACAAACCACCTCAAATCAAAAAAAGAATCCACCTATATAAGAAAACAATTATTATGAGTAATACTAAAAGATAAAAATTAAACCTAAATATGAAATAATACATTAACTCTATGGACAGTGATTTTACTATGAAAATATCGAGATTAGAAATGTGATTGAGTACTGGATGGAACATGAAATAAAGCGATAAATGTCAACACTATAGGAGTGAAAGGTAGTGTGAGAGAAGAAGTCTGTGGAAGTTTTTGTGCTGAAAAGGATGAAAGATAGATAGAGAACCCAAACTTGAATAAAATATTCCAAATGTATAAGAAAACTATTATTATGTGATTAATAATAAAAATAAATAAATTAGAAATATATATGAAATAAAACATTAATTCTATGGATAATTATTTTTCTGTGAAAACATCAAGATTACCTCTATGGTTGAGTAGAGACAGCATCATTCATTTTCCTACAAAGCTAGTGGAGGTAACCTAAAAGAAAGTGATAAATGAACCACTACAGGGGTGAAAAGGTTTCAAGGGAGAAGGACAATTAAATATGGAAATATCACCCCAAATCGAACAAAATAATCCACCTATATAAAAAAACATTTATTATGAGAGTAATAATAAAAATAACTAAATTAAAAAAACATATGAAAACATAAATTAACTCTATGGATGATGATTTTACTCTGAAAAAATTAATATTACCTCTATAATTGAGTAGATTCAATGTCGTTTCTCTTCTTGAAAAGGCAGTGGTGGTAACTTGAAAGAAAGTAAACAATTCACCACTACAAGTGTGAAAAGGTTTTAAGGGAGATGGAGCATGAAAGTTGGATAGAGCACCCCAACTCAAACAAAAGAATCCACCTATAAAATAAAATAATTATTATTATGAGTAATACAAAAAATATATAAATTAAAAATACATATGAAACAATAAATTAATTGCATGGGTAAGGATTATTTACGCAAACATCAATATTACCTCTGTGATTAAGAAAAGTAATTGTCGTTTATTTTCCTATAAAGGCAGTTAAGGTAACATGAAAGAATGTGATAAATGAACCATTGTAGGGGGAAATGGTTTTTTAGGGAGAAGGAGAGGGAAAGTTGGATAGAGCACCCCAACTTGAACTAAAGAATCCACTTTTATAAGAAATCAATCATTAGGTGACTAATACTAAATGTAAATAAATTAAACATGAATATTAAATGATACATTAATTCTATGTACAATGATTTTACTAGAAAAACATCAAGATTACCTCTATTATTGATAAGAGAAAATGTTGTTTCTCTTCTTATAAAGCATGAAACCAGAATATAAATCATCTAAAATAAATGAACTCTAAAATGAATAATGAAAATTAAATTAATGTTCAATTATATAATTTTCATTAAAATAGATAAAGTATAACTTAACATTACCTTTGCATCTATCCAATGGGTCTAATTCATTATAGTTTTTTCTTATGATGGATTGGAAATATCATCATGTGTAAAAGACATTTTCTACATGAGTATTCAGAAATTTAATTTATATTATGTTAATACAATAGAGAACATATAATATTATGAGGAAAAACATAATATATTAAAAAACACTTTTACCTTCTCATTGAAATATCTTTATTTCTTTAGAGGATTCAAGGATTTGGTTCTTATTTTTGAGAATCCAGATCCCCTATTTGTGGTCCCCTCTAATTTACAAGACATTGTCTACATTGGGACTGACATTAACTTATTATGTTGTCCCAATAAAAGGATCATCCTAGATTGAATTTTCATTTGACTTAACATTTGTTTTGATTCCATCAGGAAAATTGACCAATTCTTGTTTGATAGCTCAAAGGCATAAAATAATTTCATTACATGTGATTCCATTATGAATGGATCATACTTTTCCAATTCTACACTGCAATTCACCTTCACAAATCCCATTTCATCAACTTTCACTCCATTGATATTGTCAACACATTTTCAACAGAAATGAAGCATATGAAATGATGTATAATCCAACACATATATCTGTTCTATAATTCCAAAATATGAAAAATCTTCATAAATTGGATTTCTATAATTTGAACGAGATATGTGCATCGCTTTATCCACAAGCATAACACCACTTTTTTACATAGCACTGAAGTCATTGTGTTCTTTTGTATAGAATTTATAACCATTTATTACAAACCCAGTGTAAGATATAAAATTTTCATTTGATCCTCTGGCTAGTTGTTGAAGTTGTTCTATAATTGAATTAGTATTTACATATAAATACATATAAATTTTATCTATGAACCATCCTATAAAATGTTTATTATGTGTATCTGATATCCATCTTTCATCCCTTGATGGATTCAAATCTCTAATAATTTCATTGTGGGATTCAATATATGGATAAAAATATTCACTATTATATAATATGTTAAGATGTTCTTGATCCCACTCTCTGAAGGTAAATGTAACAACAACTCTTCCGGAAATCCATTCACCCAGAAGGCATTCATTGTGACGAGAGTTTGGGAGACTGCTTCTTTGAACATCTGATAGGTAATCAGTATAGAATTCAATAGCTTCTTCAACAATATATCATTCTTCAATACAACTTTCTGGATGACTTCAATTCTTGACATAACATTTCAAAATCCTCACATACCATTCAAAGGCGTATATCCATCTGTAGTGGACAGGACCACATAGGTGAACCTCTCTGACCAAGTGAACCATTAGGTGGACCATTATATCAAAGAATGATGGTGGGAAGAATATTTTTAATTCACATAATATGATTGAAATCCCTTTATTCATGATGGGAAACTTTTTTGGGTCTACAACATTACTGCATATGGATTTGAAAAATAAGTAGAGTCTGGTTAATGCTTATCGTACATTTTGAGGCAGAATTAAATGGATGGAAACATACATTAAATCTTTCATTAAACATGACATTTGTTTGATTTTAGTCCTTATAACTTCAAATTAGTCATTGACACAAAATTATTGATATTTTATGAATACCACTGTGGAAATTTTATACTCATAAGGAAAAGAAAAATTAAAATTTTTCATCTATGGATGGAGTGTAAGATTATAGAAGAAGAAAAGTCCACCTTTTACCCTTCACTGGTGCCCACTCTTCCCTTATCACCATTTCAATCAAGTCCAACCTAGTCTTGATGCCATCTTTCATTTTTTTCAAGAACATTTATTATTGTGACAATAACACTATCACATACATTTTTTTTCTACATGCATGACATCAAGAAAATGTCTGATATACAAACAATTCCAATTCAACAATTCAAACAAAATTGATCACTTTTTCCAACAAGATTTTGTAATGTTTTTCAAAGTGGTTTACAGAAAATAGTATCAATCTTTTTTACCTTTTTTATACAGTTGATCGCCCGTATCTACAGATGGTGTTCTACCTTGTTTGATATTCTCATCGAATGTTGTCTTCCAGGATCTGTATTTTGTTATCGAGGTAAAAAAATTTGATGACCAAAAAACACAGTCTTTGAGAAAAGTTTCAGCCGAACTAAGTGTGTGTGTTTTTCACAAGTGGGACACCCCAACATGCCTTTATTGATATTTCTTGATAAATTTCCATAATCCAAGAAGTCATTTATCATTCCATATAACATGGCCCTCAATGTGAATTCTTTACTTCTATGAACATCATACATTGTAACACATGAATCCCACGTCAATTTTAGATATTCGATCAATGGAGTCAAATAGACATCAATATGATTATCGATTTTTCTAGTCTGGATAGAAGTAGAGACAACATAATATAATTGCTCTTCATTTATATCCATGGAGGAAAGTTATAATTTACCAACATGAAGTTTCATGTACCATGAGTGCTTCTCTATACACAAAAATTATTTATTGCATCTATAGATAATGCAAGTGGAAAGTTTCTTAGCTCATCTCCAAATTCAGGAAAGTCATAATCAATTTTCTTCCACTGAGGAGAATCTGCTGGATGATGTAGGTTCACATCTTTAATTTTGGTATCCACATGCCATTTTAATTTTCTTTTAGTTTCTTAACATACATATAGTATTTTAAATTGTGAAATGATAGGAAACTACCTTACAAATTTCTAAGGACTTGATTCATTTTTATTGTATCGATCTGTGCCACACTTAGGTAATTAGAGGAGTGATTCATGGTCCTTGAGAAACAATATGAATTCATTTTTACATGAATGTATTTTTAATATATCATTCCCATAGAATATAACATTAATTTAGCGTCATATGTTTGGCATGGTAGTTAATTTTCTTTTGGTAGAATATCTTTCAAAAGACCAAGTAGTTCTATAAGGATTGTGTCACTCTATCTGTTGCCATCATTCAAATTATATAACTTTTATATAGCTTAAAATTTTGTGTATTTAGAAAAATCTGTATACAATGGTTTCTTGGAACATATATTTAACTCCTCAATCAACTTTGGACAATCCCAATGGTCATTTTCAATTGTCATTTTCATTTCTTCCATGCGATATCCTTTCTATTCTACAAAGGTATTCATATAAAATGATTCATAAACCGTATTATCATCACAATATATATCAAAATTCTGTTTTCCCCATGTTTAGTGCAATATCTATAGCTTTGGTCAATTCCATGACAAATCAACTATTCTTCCAACTTTTCTGAACTAATTTTTTTACTAACAACAATGTAAACACAAACATAGGATTTTAGAAGGGTTGTCTGCATACACTCTTGAAAACTTGATGAACTCTTTAAATCCATATTCATATTCATTTTTCAAATTATTAACATGAATCTGTTTTTAGTTCATATCCATAATATTGGGTTCATAAAAGTTTAATTTTATACAATATATAAATAAATACCCATAAGATATTCACAATCAAAAGTTAAAGTTATTGACAATTCTAATAAGGGAAATATGGATCATTTCTACTAGAATATCTGCGACCCTAGATATACCAAATCCAATAATAAAGGATGATGGAATTTGAAAAAATAGAGAGAGATAAAGGAAGATAATAAATGATATTATCACTAAACTTGATAGGTGTAAACTAGAAGATAAATACTGTAACGACATTAGCCTGAATTAACCAGACAACACCAGGTTAGATTATCTTATGACCTCTAGAAAAACCCAAATTCACTAAAGGATGGTTTAAAAATTTGGGTGTAAAAAATAAATGAGAGGTCCCCCCCAAACAATAGAAACAATTATTACTAGAGGTCGAACAAAATTCTAACATGACCCTTGGGGTCAATCAACATAAATACCCAAAATCAATATTTCTCGATATAGGAATACCTGTTAGACAAAAAACTATTGAAATAAATGATGCAATAGATATATAGACACACATAAATCTCATGCTAGTATAAAAACTCACTAACTTACAGTCTAATAGAAATATAAAATATATAAAAACCTGATATTAAAATATAACGTAAACTAAAGGCACCATAATGATTCAATAAGTGAAGGCTTGATGTTATAAAACCTCATGTTCTTAACTGGGGATGACCCCTTTGAATATGCTCCATAAGAAAACTAAGGACCATAGTGAATTATAATAGGAACTAGATCCTATGATACATATAACCAATATAGGAACATACATCACTCCATCTTCGTGGTTCCTTAAAAATAGCATCTGAAGATACATGTCAACTGAGGTGTCCATGAAAGGTGTCAACATATATATAGTCGTTAGAGAGATATTATTGAGCCTCAAATTAGTAGTCAATAAACAAGAATATATATTAAAATTTCTACACATTTATATACATATAAGAAAAACTTATTTAGAAGGAAGATATAAAACATTGTAGTAAAAAAACAATGAATAAATCCAAGGCTCATTTTTAGATATAAAAAACATATCATACATTGGTAGTCAATACAAAAAACAGACCAAAAATTGTTCCCTAAATAATGGATCACAAAAAATAGTAAACAAAAAAATCATAAACAACCGATCATAAAAAATCTTAGAAGAAGAAATAAAAAATGAAACCAAAAATACACAAAGAAAAACGGAAGACCTACTACGCTAGGTTGAAGAAAATATGAGACCCTCTTCAGACATCATATGAGATATTCAGAGGTAGTCGAGTGGTATGATTCGACCTTCGACTCACTAAGGTGGAGCGCTGACAGCGAGTGGCTTCTGTAGAAAGCTTTTATATCGTGGCGTGTTCACAAATGTTTAGGGTTTTTAAAATAGAACATGATACTTTTAAAAGCACATATTTAGCGATGATAAATCAAATATTTATCAGTGATAAACATTTAGAACTGATAAATGTTCATTTTATCAACGCCTATTTTAGCACTGATAAATTAACATCTTTATCAGCGTGAAAAAAGTGTTGATAAAGAATATTTTATTAGCGCTTATTACTAAATCGTTGTTAAAGGATTTATACTTATAATTATAAATAATAAATTATAAATATTTATAAATTATTAATAAATATATATAAATATAAATATAGTAAATATATTCCTTTTTAAATATATTTATTATTTTTATTATAATTATTTATTTATAATTATATAAATACTTTAAAAAAATGTTATTTATATCATTATATATATTTATGTAATTATAAGAATATATATATATATATATTTAATAAATATAAATAAATATAAATATAGTAAATATATTCATTATTTAAATATATTTATCATAAATTTAATAATTATTTACATATATATAATTATTTAATTATAATTATATCAATACTTTAAAAAAATTATTTATTTAATTATAAATATAAATATATAAATATAGTGAATTTCCCTTTATAAATATTTATTTCAAATATTTTTTTAACATTATTAATGAATATATAATTTTAAATTCATGGATATATGTACAAAATGAGTGAAATTGGAAAAATTAAGAATATAGGTACACTTTAACAATATTTAAAAAATGGATAAGTTCTGTGTGTGTTTGTGCATATTGTATATAAAAATGCATTAATTACATATATATGAAATCAATATAACACAAATTTAATCTATATTAAATTGAAAAATCAAACGACATTCAATTTTATGTCGAGTACTATGAAATTAGTCAATATTTTTAATTCATATTAATTTTTAATTATATACCATTATTCAATAAATATATGAATATTTAATGTAAAGAGCATAAATATTTTGAAATTTATAAATCATATTTATATACATTAATATATGTCTATATATTTATTATATAAAATTTAATGATATTAATTATCATAATTATCTAATTAATAAATTTTTAATATTTAATAATATATAATCAATTAATTAATTTTTATCGATAATTATTTAATTAATAAAATTTTTAATAATTTTTTTAATAATTTTTTATTTATTTATTTCATTATTTCATTTTATCAAGGCTAAAAATCGTTGATGAAAGAAATATTTAACAGTGCTAAAAATAACGCGCTTATAATGGTACCCTTTATTAGCGCTAAAAATAAAGTGATGATAAAGGTTTCCTTTATCGACGCTAAAATAAAAACACGGATAAATGGTTAAATTTATCAGAACTTTCTTTAGTGCTAATAAATATGTTATTCATGAGTGTTTTCTTCTAACTATGGTAAATAAAAGTGATGTTAAAGGATTGTTTTGTAGTAGTGCTACCAGCATCCCTCATCGGTGATGCCTTACTCCTAAAATCACATAAAACCAACCTCTGTGCACTGGTCAGCTCATATTCTCGTATATTGAACATGATCATCTATGTCACATACAAATAGCCCTTCGTGCGTGTTTCTTGGTCATCTACCCATTATGGGGAAGTCCTCTGGAATTCTCCCATGTTTTGATGGATGAACTATGATAGAATTTTTTTAACCTAAATAAATAAAAAATATATAGGAAAATATAACTTAATAAAAAATGTGTTGAAATTAGATTTATTTATTTTCCAAAAAATCAGAAGAAATATAATATACCAATAAATATTAATTAACAATTTAATCGTGGATATGATTATTTTAAAAATGAATTTTTTTAATTTAAATTTCAATAATTTGTTTATAAAAATTATATCATCAAATCCACAACACAAAAACCATTTATGTCCTCAATAATTAATCAAAAATATGAAACAAAAATGACCTCTCATGCTATAAATATTCAAAATTTATAAATAATGAAGCTATAAATTTTAACTAGGACAATTAATTTTCAATTTTCACATATGAAAAATTAATCTTACTCCACACTAGATAAAGTAAAAATTATTTCCCATGAAGATGATGGAACTTATTCTTTCATCCATTCAATCCTTATACCTTATCATTAATAAATGTACCAATAATGATCCACCACGTAATTTTTTCATCTCTTGTCACTCATGGTTAACATATATAGAGTCTTCCTAATACCCAAACTATATTTATAATACAATGATATTGAAGAAACATATATTCTACACTTTGTGCAGAATAACCCACTAAAAATCACAAGGACTTTCAAATCAGGATCAATTCAATCTATGTATTAAGGATTGTAGGTATTGATGAGTAAAACAATTAAAGCACAAAATGGAGGATTGGATCTTTGTATAGTGCATGATAATCAGAATAAATTTCAATGAAACCCCCTATAAATATTATATCTTTCCCACATCCAAATAATAATGTAAGGCAATGAACAATTAATATAATGAATGAATTCACCATCTTGATTTTTTTACATTTTCAATTTTTTACCATTATTAAAAAGTGTAGATGTGACAAGGATCACATCCATCAACCAAAACCTAATAATAAAAATCATTGCTTAAGAAATAGTGATTTTTGACCCCCCCTAAACATGACCTAATTTTTTTTCTCTCTCATCAATGAGGGGTGAAAATAAATATATTTAACAATGACATGAACCATATCCAACACCCCACGAAACACCTAAAAAAATTCAACATTAAAATATCTCCCTATTTATTATTCAATCCTCATCACCCCCACTTAAACATTGATAACCATGAATAACACTAGATAAATAGTAGGAATAAATAAATTGCCTTGTAATGTGGTTCATTCCTATCAAAAGGAATCCATGGATTACTAGTAAAAAATATAGGATAAATTTAGAGTAGCTCCTAAGGTTAATGGATCAATCCATAAAAATTCCACATTGAATTTAATAGTGAATTTGTTAAATCTTCATTTTAAAAATATAAAATATAATTCAAAGTATGTAAAATGTCACAAGTTATCTCAAAAAATTTACTAAGAATGGTTGAATATTTTTTACCATTAAAACTATTGGGAATGGGAATATTTTATATTGAATTAAATCACTCATGAAATTTTTAATAATTAAAAATTAATCCACATGATCATCTAAAATTCAAATCATGAAAAATGGAATGAAAAATGTATTCTTAATATGATTAAGCAAAAAACTCAGATTCATTTAATCCAAATTAATATTATTTACTATAATCACTCAATGTACCCATCATACATATTCAATTCAATAAATTTTATAATTAAATCATAGAATTATGGGGTTCCTAATACTTCAATGTGAAATTGATCAGAATAGTTTCACTAATCTAAGCATTGGCATTCATTTTTTCATAATTTATGATTTAAAAAGATTTTATGAAATAAAATATTTACAATAAGTATTGAAAATTAAATCCTAACATCCTTTGTCAATAAGAAATTAATTTTTCCCATTTATTTTTTCAATAAGTCTCTTTAACTTGAATCATCATACTCCTTAAAATCAAAATGAAATAGTGAATGCATAGGTCCATTCTCATGAATGATAAAAAATAAAGGTGATTTTACTTTAAAACCATTTCATAAATATAATTGGAAATAAATGAAATCCTATAGTCCTAATGAATAAATTAAAAATTCAATTTAAATTTCAAAAGTTATTTTATTATAGTCACTAAGCTTGGACTTACCTTTTGAAGTAAATTGATTGAGTGTAGGAAAGATGACACTTTGTCTACATTTACAAAAGATCAAATATGTGATTACTAAATGTAGGTGGGCCCTCTTATTTTTCATAAATCTAATTTCATGCATCAAATACTAATCCTTATCAATATCCATGACACAAATACATCAATTTTTTCCCATCTTAAAGAAAAAAAACTAAAGTTCCTAGACCGTTGAAACATGTATCCCATTCTTGTAATTTATAGGAAAAATAAAACATATTCTGTCCTGATCTTATTCCAATAAACTTCTAGTATTCCTTATATCATTTTCACCTACATCGTTATTTTCTATAATAGTTACCACACATATTTTTTTAGAAATAGTATCCTCACCATCTCCTTATAGGCCATCTCTCAAATTATCACCACCCTAATCAATATTTTTATTACCTTATGAATTTTTAATATTAAATCTTCTACATTTAGTCTTACACATAACTCTCTACATTGTATATCAATCAAAAAACCTACCCTTGATATGAATGGTCTTCCCAACATTAGTTGGGTCATTTATTAATTAATTTCAATCACAATAATATCCAAAAGAATGTAGAACTTACCTACCATGGCAACAAAATAATCAATTAGTCCTTGGGGGATATCTCACAATTTTATCTGAACGTTAAATCAAAACTTGAGTTTTCTTCATCAATTTCAATCCAAAGATTTTTAATTTTTAGTGTAAAATTCTATTTACACTTTCACTTATATCAGATAAAGTTTTTCCAAAATCCTTATACAAAATATTAATCTGAATATAAAATCTGAATGCATTACTTTTCTTCATCAATAGGATTATTGATACCACAAATTAACATTCCCTAATCAATGTTATGGTTCTCAATTCATCTTGCTTTATTTTATTTGAAATAAATTATTTCATTAAAATTTCATAGGTGGGAATGTTTATGATAGCCCCAGAAAATATGATGTTGATATGAAACTTGTTGAACATATCTAGAAAGTTTTCACATTTTTAATCAATATTTACTTTCCTTTCTATATCTATAAAATGTAATTATTGTTTTTTTAGTGGTTGTTCTTTCCATAGAAAAATTATTTAAGCTTCCTTTTATTTTTCTGTATTTCATTTCATTACGTCTCTACCTTTTTTAACTTCTTCCTCAGTTTATCTACAATCATTTTCAGTAGTGTCATGGGATGTGTTTCCACTCCTCAAAGGGATGCACTTTTTTTCTCATTATCTAGAAAATTTACTATCTCATAGAATAAATCCCCTTGTACTGTCCTTGATTTTGGTGGAAATATAACCCAATTGGATTTTTCAGATTATCCATGTCCTCTCATTAATTTTGTAGCATTATTTTAATTCTTTGATAGAAGAACCTCGATCATTATATTATGTTATTATTTCCTTGAGTGTATCTCATGTTGTTATGATGAATCTTTCTAGGGTCTCATCTAGTAAAAGGAAATGACAAGTTATTACTAGTCTTTAGTACTTAGGTTGATAACCTTATCCTTGTACTTGATTTTGTTGTTCTTTTTTTTGTGGCCTCCATCCCTGAAAAAATATTGTGTGGTTATAATCAATGTAATTTACATCTTTATAGTGTATACCATTAGGATGTTGAGTGGACATAAATAAAAGTCAATTTCATTGAAATTGATTTCATTTTAGAGGAAACCTAATTGTTTTCCCCCCATGTACACTCATATTATTTATCCTCCACTAAATTACCAGGGGAAACTATTGATTTAAATATCATATAACAACTCATAGTTTTCTTTAGGTGTCATTCTTAATAGAGACCCTCTATAAGCACCATCGACAATTGACATGTCTCCTAATGATAACCCTTTATAATAATTTTGAATGAGTAGAAATGTTTTTATTTCATGGAGATGAAATCTTATAATTAAACATTTAAATATTTATCATTCAAATAGGTTTATTTTTCATTAATTTTTTGTTAATTTAGTATTTTTACCCCTAGATCAATAGATAGTGAATGGGTGAGAAATATTCCCATAAATTTCCTTACCAAATCCCCAAAAGTCATTATTTAAAGTGAGTGTAGAATTTGTATCCACTCCCAATACTTGTCTTCGAATAAGAATCTAAATAGATGTATCCATATCACTTCTGCAATCACGTTTTTTAACTGGAATATGTTTCATAGCTATAAACAATTCCTATAGTGATAATTTGGGTCTTCATGTGGAAGCCATAAAAATTTAATGGAATGTGTTATAATTTTTATGATTTTCGGCTTCATCTCAAACTATTTAGTAGCCACAATGGAATGAGAATGCACTGTTTGATCCCCATGTTTGATAGTTTTAAATTTTTGATTAAGTATTGCATACTTGATTTCTATTCTTGGATCTCAAGGTGTACTCCTTTACCATCTCTTTTTCAAGCTTATCTTTTAAGCATGACTTATTATTTTTTATTATTCTTGTGTATCTGAATGGCCATTTCAATATCATGATCGAATTTAATTTCTCATTATTTTTATTTCCCCGAGATGAGTATTCATGTGTTTAGTTGGTTCCTGAGAATACTACATGAGAAGAAAATTTTTAAAAACAGGTAAAATGAAAAAAAATGTAAAAATCCAAAAAAAAATTATTCATTTAAAATCACTACATCCCAGAAACTATAGTAGTTTTGATCAGAAAAAATGAATCTTTAATTTTATCAATAAATAAAATTTAAATTTTATAGACTCAAACTATTTCTATCTAAATTTTAAGTGAGGTAATGTTTATTTTTATGTCGATCCTACAAATAATGGATATAAATAACCTAAAAAATATTATGAAATATTTAATGAAAAACAATATATTTGAAATTGGTTTTTTTATTAAATGAGATGAGAGTTCTATAATTTTATAAATATAGTTTCATTCACAACGGTAAGAAAATGTAATGTGGTTTTAAATTATGTGTTTTTAGAATCAAACATTAATGAGCCTCCTCTTAGACTAATCATTGTCTATTTTATAAATTCCCATTTCCACTCTGTGTTACTCATTTTAATTTATCGTTAGGTGTTTAGAAAAATATTTAAATATAGATACACCAAAATAATGCATTGGTTGTTCCGTGAGAATGTGGTAGCTAGTTGATGTAGTTAAAATATTACCCTCCTCTCATAGAAATGGCCATCATTTAGAGAGGAGGGTAACATTAAAATGAAATTAAAATCAAACAACCCATAAAATATTTCAATCATAGGAAATTACCTTTAATAAGTATAAACACACTTCATTACATTTCTTGGTATAGATGAATTATCCCCTCATGAAAGTTATTAAGGGAAATAGATGTGGGAAGACACCTAAAGCAGAAGCACTCTACACTAGAATCAACACTCCCAGATCTAGGCTTCAGGTTTGAGGTCTATTGTCCAAAGTCTCCATCCATGTCTTCATTGTGCCTAGTTTCACATCAGCCTTAAATATCTATTTATAGATATGGGAAGTCATATTAATCTTCTTATTCTCTTATGTTTTTATTTTTTCATTTTCATCATTTATTTTTTAGTCACTTTAAACCGATCCGAAACTCTACATGTTTTTTTAACTTATAATTTATCATTATATAGTGAGACAATATTTGAAAAACATGAATTACATTTTATATGTTTAAAATTTACCATTGACATATTATCATTTCCCTTTTCTCTATGTTTTTGAAGTGTATTATAATTACATAATTACTGGTGAGGCCCTATTATGATTATTATTCTTTAACATCCCCTGAATCTTGGATATATCATTTTAATAGCTTGAGGATTTTTGTATTTTCAAACTACATTAAGAAAAATATATATATAATAGGATGTTCAAATGTAGTACAACCACATTGTATAGAATTCGAGGATATGGATTTTCCATTCTCCCATGATGCATCCTTATTCATTATTGAAATAATTGAATCTTCCAAAAATATAACCCACCATGATGCCACGAAAAACAATACAATACAACCTTCATGCATATCTACATAAAAATGAGCCATGGTGAAACATGTTATAAAAACATAATAGTCTCTTTTCAAAAATCTATGGACACCGAAAAATTCATTAGATGATTGACTAGACTGCTTATTCTTCAACCATGGGAATCAAGGGAAACTAGGAAAGGGTAGGACCTTGATACAGAGGTTCATTATTCTTTCTAACATCCAAGGTCACTACGCTTCATATAAATGGATATGGAATAGTGTTACTCAAATATCTAGTGTATTTGGAGCTTCCCACATTCTATTCAAGGATAATTTAGGGCATATAAGTGGTATAAAATATGAAAAGTTATATAGAAGGGATACAATAGATACCCTGGATCAGACATCACCATTTTTATTAAATTAAATTTCTCATGATGAATGGTCATCCTAAAACAAAAAATAATTCTTTTAAACTACAATATTTAAGTTAAAATGTTACATTCTATCATTATTAATGATGCATAAAAATTACATTGCCAATAGTTTCCATCGTATTTCAAGTGGTTTGGATCGAATCATGTGTTACATGTGTTTTCCAACTATGTGCTGAACAAAATGAACTAAAATACCCATTATGTAATGTTAAGAAAACATTTTCACCTAATCCATTCTTGAAATCCATGAAGTGGGGAACATTTTAATGAATTTTTAAATTTCAGATGAAACACTTTAAAACATTTACTTAACAAAAAATAATTTAAAATTATTTGAAATATAAAGTAACAATGACCTGAATGTGTACCAATTCTCCCTAACATACCACTTTCTAACCCCAAAATTTCATTGAAAATTCTATAAACAAATAAAACCTAAAAACCTCATCACCTACATTAGAGTTTGGATGGTTGGGGAAGGCTCATGAACAACCCTAAGAGAAAAGAAACATTGAATAATAAGCATCCTCAAATAATCTAAAAAACAATAAAACATCTAGAACAACCTTAAACCAGAATCAAATACTCAACTATTAAACAAGTAGTTGGAGAAGAAAAATATCGAATATTATTCTCCCAAAAACTTTTCAATTGAATAAAATGAAGAATAAATAGATAACCACTTCCAAATGGATAAATCTTCCTAATAAACCATGATTCATCAAATCATCTAAGAAAACCATCAGATAAAAATAACCATGGACCTCCTCAAAGGCCATCACTGCTACAAAAAAAATAAGAACCATCTATAAAGTGAATTATGGAATAATAAACAAGAAACATCCAATATTATAGGATCAAGTCATCAATGCAAACCAAAATAATCACATACCAAGAACTCCAAAGAATAGGATTATTTAAAAATACCATAATCAAGAAATTTTATGGGATCTAATATTGGTATAAAAAAGATAGTGGAAGGGGAAATCTAGGAAATCATCCTTCGGTCTCCATCTCAGGGTGAGCCTGACCAGATTTAAACTAATATTAGCCAATGCATAATCCTGATTAGTGTCAAACCTAGCATAGTAACCCTAAACACACACCAATGGACAACCCATGAACAATTAATAAATAAAAACCAATTCATATACCTTTATATAATCCCTTCATCATAGGAAAAACCATATAAGGGACAAAGAACCTGAAATCCTAGAAATTAGAAAGGGACCACAACTCTCATTAGGGATGCTAAAAAGTAGAACCCCAAGAACAAACTAAATAAATGAAACCTGAAGGATAAAAAATATCTAACCCCATAGAATAAAATTTTCATAAATAAAACATCACCCTAAATAATAATTAATTCCCAAAATTTCCATAAAATTGATTCTCACCAATTCAATAGTCCAACCTAACTTATATGATTCCCCAAAATACAACCAGATAACACGAAATGGGATTGTTTCGTGACATAGAACTAAGAGGGGGAAACATCTACCTACTTTTACTAAAGACCATTCCAAGAGGAATATATAAGAAACAGAAATCCAACCTAGTATTGTTAACGAAATCATTCCAAGTACCAAGCCTATATAGTGATGAATCCAAACTATTTTCTTTTTTAAATCATGATTTCTTAACAAGGAGTCCCATTAAACTCATTTTAATAGAAAACTAAAATTTTAAAACTGGATAAAATTATAAATTTGTTTATTCAAAATATTCATATAATGTATACATTCTATTCAAGAATAACTTATTCCTTTTAAATATGATTCAAAATATCTCATCGCTTAATTTTCATTTCATGCAAAAAAAACTCTTGTAAAAAACAAACTATAGGATAGTTATAATATATTTAACTTAAACGAGTAATGTATTTTACTACCAAAACATTTTCCAATATTTAAAAAAATTTAAAACAATTTAATGAAAAAATATTCCCAAATATTTTCTAGAAAAAGAAACACAAATTATAAAGAATCCCAAATAATTATTTTAAAATGAAAATAATTTTCCATAAAATCATACTTTTTCATATAAAAATAATAGAAATTTAATTATAAAGAGGAATAATAAAATATTAAACTAAAATCTAATTAATAACTAAAATATAACAAGGACCACTCGATTCATTTCACATAATCATGTGTTACTCATACTGACTTGGGATTCCTGGTTTCTAAAAAATTCAATGTAGACTATAGAACAACACATGACTCATCCACAAGGTTTGATAGGCTCTAGGATAGTCTTTCAATATTTACTATAATGTTTTAATGACCAATTTATTTTACAGGATTATTTATTTGGAAATGAAAATTGACCTCATACAACTAATATCATTACTATTATCATCCTAAAAAATAAAAAAAAAACTAGGTAGCTCATCAATTGAAAATTAATATCAATATTTCAATCACAAATTTCAATTGATAAGAGTAATCATGAAAAATAAAAATCCCATCTTCAGGTCATGACTCATCAGTTTCCACAACTAGCTATAATCTGAAACCAACTCATGACCAATATCGTGAGTGATAATAAGAAAACTAAATCAATTATACCATGTCACACCAAAATAAAAATGGTTGATTTTACAACTTAGGGCCCTATATATAAATCTTGGATCTAATAACATTTAAAATGAACAAAAATGGGATTAATTGACATATCACCCAAGATGGCTCACCATAAAACATGAAGGGTGTTTCTAAACCAATCAGGCTGGAAACTAGTGTGCAAGTATTATAAATACACATATGGAATTGATTTCACCCAATTATAATAATATTAATTATTAGTGGAAAAAAATAATCCAACCCAAAATGTAATAATAATTAGCATCTATATACTTATATACAACTAGAATAAATGTATGTTGAAAAATATAAATTTCTCATGTTGAATGAATGATATAATATCCCAAATGAAAATACATAGAACCTAACCAACTCCAGCAACACCATAAACCATTCCTCCATACATGGAACAACCTGAAGCATAATGAATAAAATCAAAATGAGGTAACTGAAAGGGAAAATGGTAATTTGAAACCCATAAACTAGTACAAATGTGTGGTGTCAGCTATAAATTCTTAGTAGTATTTTATCATGGGTTCGTGATATTTATTTTATAAGATAGTTTATAAAATTATAGTTTGTACAAAATTTATTAAATAGTTTTTTTTCATTTTTTGGAATAAAAAACCATGTATAAAGACATAATAAAACTTTTTAAATATTCTCCCCTAACACAAAAAATAAGGGTGTAATAATTCATTAATTATACCTTTTCAAAGGTATAGAAATAGAGCCTATATAACTATTAAAAAATGTCATGTTAACCATTTAACCCCATTTCCATAAAATCTTATAAAAATTAATATTTCATAAATAACCTCATTTAAAACCACTATCTAAAAAATGTTTATGAAATAAATAGATCATTCCATTTTAGAGAACACATTCTAAACAATTTTATAAACATGTTTAAAATTACCAAAAAAACACAATAAAGGTGGACTAAAATCACACACAAACACCATGGTGATAAGGAAACATAATAAAGGAACTAATTTGGGAAATCTTCCATGTTATAAAGTATACTATGGTAATAAAAATGATTTATATGATATAATACACTAAAATATGTTGATAAGGACATAAGAATATTGTTTATGTTATAAGACTCATTTTACATGATCCAATCCAAATACATGAACCCTGGGCTACTAGAACTTGTACAACCAAATTTTCCCCTCAGACCGGTTGGGACCAATAAGAATCCCATGAATGCAAGGCCACCATTGGTCCAGGTCCACCTAACATACATGATTATAAATTTTATATGGACATAAGGTAAAATATTTTCCACTATCTATGTCTTTTAAAAGATCCATACATTCCCCTGAAATCAACAAAGGGTGGTGATAAATCAATAAAATCTCAAAGATAAATTAAAAATCAATTTATGTAATCCTTTTATCACCTCATAGACCCTCATAGGACACATAACCCTTTAACATACACTCATAAGAATCAATAATAAATATTATTAATGGGGTCACCATATTTAAAAAATATAATATAAAAAAAGGGGCTAAAAAATATTTATGGTAACAAAAATTTCAATTCACTATTTTAATAAAGTCCCAATGAGTTCATTAAAAATTTAATTTGGATTCTAATCCACTTCACATCATTTGATATTCAATTATAAACATCACTTGAAATTCAATTCTCAAAGAAGACTTTAAGTTCATTTAAACACTGATCAACTTCCACAATTCCATTTTAAAAAAAATTCATACACCACTAAGACCCAACAGTTTAAGAACATTTTAAATGAGAAAAAAACCGATTTTTTTATAAAATTTCTTTTAAAAAACACACATTCATTTTATAATTTAAAATAATGTAAAACACCATTTCAAAAAATTAAATCCATTTCTAATGAATCAATCTTGTACTTTCACAATCACATGGCATGTGAAAAGTCCATGCCAGGTGAAAAATTAATTTGAAATGAATTTTAAATAGAACATCAGTATCCAATGTACTAATTATTTTATAAAAAAACATTTTAAAATATAAATTCAATATATAAAAATAATTACAAGGAAATTACAAAGAAAAAACCTCATTCACGTAAAAATGCACTTGAAACGGGTCTCCATTGATGATGAATGTATATCTCATCATGAAAATATCCTCATAAACCATAAAAATAATGAAAATATCCAACATTAGGACTATTATAAACAATAATATCAACTCGTACAACGACCATGGTTCATATAAGGGAGAAAAATTGGGGGAGACAGGTAAGGGATAATTAAGGTATAGGAAAGGAGGATAAATAATTTTAGGACCTAATTGAAACAAACAATGGAGAGTTTAAAATCCATGGAGAGAGAAGGGAAGAAGTTCCCACATATTCCCCATAGTGTGTTCGACCAAGAGGTGAGAATTAAGGAAGAGAAAAGGGGAAACCCAATGAGGTAGAAGGGTAATTTCACTTGTATGTGAAATTTAGGCAGACCACACGGTTATGCCACCTCATTTTCCAAATCATGCATCAACCATGTGAATGAAAATTCATAAGAAAAAATAATCCTCACATGTTATGGATAAATTTTTTACTAAACCATACACCTACCATGAAAATGAAACTAAAAAATTATAGACTATCTTTACACACTTTTTGCACATTTTTCCTTACTCTATAGAAGTGGTTCCCTAGTAGCCCTACACAACAATTTTCCAGAATGGTTTCCACTAGATTTCTCTTGGTTTGGACTGAACTGTGTGCTTCCGATATAGGTCAAACATTTTTTGAACAAAATGAACTGAAAATATATTTTTATATGTGTAAATACAATATTTTTTTCTTAACCATGCATCAAAACTATGGATATGGGAAAATATATGGAATTGTGAAATTTAAATACAAATTCTATAAGACATTAAAATAATCTATAATAAGATACAATAATACTAATTATATATTTATAATGATATGAAGGTTTCACAATAACAAATATAGCATGATCCATATTTCATGAGTCTTAGCATAAATATTTTTCACAACATAAGAAAAAAGTAATAATAATCAACCATCATGTGCCATATGAAAGAAACCTTTGAATAAAAAGACCTCTAAAAATAATTTAAAAATAGAAAATCCATGAAGGTATTTTGGGAATTCATACTCTTATAATCAAATAAACTATTAAATGACCAACCATGTTAATTCGAACATCTTGATAGGTGTATCATATATTCATCTAGCATCATCATCATTACTATAATACACTATATATTTGGGTGAGTCATGGTGAACATAGGAATTTAGTATTTTATTTAAATGGAAGGGTGATTTTTTATTTTGAAATTTGAATGGGAATTTTTGAGTCTTTGAGTATCCAAAATAGATTCATTAGACAAGGAATGAAGATCGTATGGGAGCTGTGGTGCATTGGAAGGCATCGAGGATAGGCCCGAAAGGTTGGGTCTAAAGTAGAAGTGTTGTAGGCTACTAGTGATCCCATAGCTAGCCATTGGCTCAGTATTGGATATATGATAGTATTAAATTATCGGTAATGGTTAAAATTTTCCCAAAATATTTTTATGGGAAACCCTCTTATCTCCCCCTCCCTTTGTCACATAGTCTATGGGTTGGGCCCCCTTTCTTCTGTTCCCCCATGATGAAGGGGTTCCAATTTTAGTTTTTTTATAGATTTTTTAGGATAAAGATATCCTCAATTATAATTCATTGATCCACTACTATTTTCAATATAATTTTCCTATTTTTGAATATAGGGTTTCATTAGATAATTCATCAGAACATGGTGGAATCACCTATTTCACATGGGGTATTCATAATGTCTAGAAAGATGAATTCTAGAGACAACATCTACCCACCCTCAAATGTCATTATAATGAAGGTATCTAATAGTGTCAATTTATATATTATTTTTAATTAAAAATAATACGAAGTACTTATGAATTTAGAGACTCACATTAGTAATTTTACTCAAAATGTTGTTGGGATTATGCCATGGTGTGTTAGCATGTTGTTGGATGTGATTCTAAGTTAATGAGGCTTTCCAATAAGATTTTAACTATTATTAAATTTTCAATTATATTAAATATAATTAAATATTACTATTTAATAAATTAATATATGATTATAATTAATTAATATGAGCAGTTTTCCATGAGTCACAACATCATGTTGAGTGGTGGATTCATTTTTAGCTTGGATGGGGGTTAACGATCCTAGAAAGACCAATCAGACAAATAAATTAAAATGAAGTTTGTATTCACAATGAGTAAGGGTTTCTAGGACTTGAAAATTGGATTTATTTATGTGTTCCATTCTACATGTGGTACTTTATCATTCCACTAAAGGAATTGTCCATTTTAAATTAAATGAAAATCATTATTAAATAGATGAAATTCTTTTTAAAAAAATTATTAGTATTAGTAATATAATAAAATGGTATAATTGGATTACATTGGATATTGAGTTTTCTAAGGTCAATGTTAATCCCTAATGAAATTTTTATATGGTTACCCTTTCCTAGGTTCCCAAGAAATTTATTGGCCCTAGTATGTCATATCATGGTCATTACGACACCTTGGAGCCATTTGATATAATGTCCATGGGTTGGGTGAGTGGTTCACCTTGAGTAACCTTGGAGTTCAATATAAGATTTATTCCGCCTATATGGTGGGTTTTCTATGGGTTAAAAACTGGTTGAACTATGATGTCATGCCTACATGTGGTCCAAGGGCCCCTAGTGGGTGCTCCATGTTTTGACCCCAATGAGTGAGTGAACATGGGTATTGATCGAGATGGTGGGTTTAGGTGTTTGTGAAGCCTTTGATTATTCCAATTCATATAGTAGGACTTATTATATTCCCATAGGGTGGTTTTGGTTATAATATTGAATACTCCAATAGGATAAGTCATTTACTTATTTTTATAAAATAACCATAAGGGGATGTCTTTTAATTTTTTTTTGGACGATTCCCATAAGGGGATCATTATGGGCTAACACCCATGGCTGAGAAAAATCATGTAGGGGAGGTCTGGAAAACTAGGAGATGAGAAAACCCTCACAAGGGAGGTATAAGATACTACTAGTAGGTCTTCTATGGATATAATGTTGAGGTTGATTCTGTATACTAGGATGAATATTTCATGGATCATTCCACTTTTTTGTGATACTTACATGTTTTTCCCAAACTAAAAAAATATAATAGAGGAGTTTTATGTAACTTGATATGTATACCAAAGAGTCTTGGGATTTTTTATGGAGGTGAAATCCTCAAAAAATGTTCAGATACATCCTGACACTAGCAAATTTAGGTATGGTCAGTTAGGGTCAAAGACCTAGGTATCGAAACTGGTTGGTATTTGGTATATGTGTTGGAATGGTCCATGCGACATGCTCAAATACATTATTGAATCAAGAAAAAATATGTATTGATGGTTATTGTTTTACTTATAATAGTTATTTATTTAATTATTTATTGTCAAATGCATATATCACTGCATTACTAGTACGATATGAGAATAAATTGGTATTTCCCTTTAGAGATAGTTACTCATACCCTGCTCGATTCATCAATGCACTAGGGTACCCAAGAATCCCTCACTTGTTACTTAATTATGTTGGGCTGAGTACTAGGACTTCATGGTCGAGCTGGATCAACTAAAATGATTTTGGGAGTACATATAATGTGAGGTATTGATATTTTAGTGTATCCTCCTTCCTTTAATTTTTTCTGACATTATTAATGTCTATATATGTGATCTGCCCAGTGATTGATCGAGCTTGTATGACTGTATGTGTATCTCCACATTATATATTATTATTCGTGGATAATTTATTTACCCAACTTTCCATTGTTCTTATATAGTGTATGATCCTTTTTTTATTTCTCATGTTTTCACCACTCTAATATATGGGGTAGAATTCGCCATTTAACTTCTCAGACCCCAAATACTAGTTTGCAGCCTTTGGTGTATGGGGAGGTGTGCTCGAGGTAAGATTTATTTCTAGTCTGGACACTATTTAGTGGGATGAGGTGGTAGTATGTTACAAATTGGTATCATAAATATTTTTATTTTATTTACTACTTGTGGAAAAATTTATACATGTGACATATGAATGTGTTAAAGCATGAGATGGATATCGGGATGGTGCATCCTTAACTCATGTTTCAATAGGATGTCTAGGTCACTTGGGGATTGTTATTTCTTTTCCTAGTTTGATGTTTTATAGTTATATGATTTCACCTCGAGTTGGTCACATGGAGTTTTTATGATTCATAATTTATTTTGGATGTTTTTCTTTTCTTATAGTCTTTATATGCATATTATAAATCATGATTAGGTATGTAGGATTCTCATGACTAGTATTCCAAACTATGTTTGATTTTTATCACTGAAGATAGGTTCATTTTTTTAATATTTCAAAAAATTCTCATACAGTTTTTTCCTATATAAGTACATGGTGTCATTTTAATCAGGTGAGCTGATTCGTATATATATTTCATTTTGATGGATAATCATGTAGATCTATGGTGAGATTATTTATGAGGAGTATGGTGGAGTAATCCATGAGAACAATATGTACAATGAACCTGGGAGTTCAGTAAAGTCGTATGATTCCTTAGTGGGAAACCCATAGGGGGTGGTTTTCATTTAAGTTCAATTATTTAATGTTTCAGTAATAACATATACGGTGCTTTCCGTATATCTTGGAATGAAATTCTTTCTAACTAAACCTCATGATTTCGGTTTTATTTCACATATCATATTGGATGAAATATTTATTTGTATATAGAACCTGGATGGTGATAAATGATTCTATTGGGAGTAGTTTGTTGTCCAAATTCTTAGAGAGGATTGGTATCCCAATTGAAAGTGGGGGTTTTGGACTGTGTTACTTGGGGTATATATTTTAAGAACCTAGAGTGGGTGGTAAGGTACATGAGTTTTCTTGTCCTGTTTGAGAGGGGAGTGTGTACGATGGCCCATGAGGTCTGGCCTTCATGAGACCTAGTTTGAAGATTCAGGAGGGAGACCCAGTGACCCCTGAGATATGACATTGGGTTTTGGTTATTTGGTTACTAGTGGGATACATGGGTAACTTGTGTGATGGGTTATCATTGATTTATGAGGTCCTTAAAAATGGAAAGAATGATTGGGTTCTCTGGGTTTCGAGCAATTCACATGAGGTTATACCATATGTGTTCTAGGTAATATGATTCCATGTGGATGATCATACAGGAGAGGTAGCTTGGGTAATGAGTTTTGGATTAGGAACAAGGGTTCCTAGAACATGAGAACACCCTCAATGGAGGTTTTAGGAATGGAAGGGAAGATTCCATAATATTTTTGGATATGATGTAATTTTGGTTATTATAATTTTTGTATCAAGGATTTGAATGGTAAGACTATTTGGGTTTATGACCTTGTTATCCCTATATGAACATTGAAAGAGTGGTAGATGTATGTGTGGAATCTTGTGATTTTTGAATGATTCCCAAGTGGTCAGTAGATGTGGTAGTAACAACAACACAAATGAGTTAATCAATTTTAAAAAGGATCACCCATGGTGCTCATAGATTTCTAGACCTAATATAATGTAAGGGAAATGGAAATAGTTTAGGTGGTGATCCTTGTCACATGTGGTCTATCAGGTCTTATGGGATAAGTATCGATGATACCTATTACTTAATTTAATGAATGTTCCAAGGAGGATGGTAAGTCTAATTTTGGTGATATGGAACTCAAGGGATCATGAGTGAAGTTTTAGTGACTATGTGGTACAAGATCATACATTTGTTATGATTCAAGGAAATCAAGGGTGATGTATGTTATTTATAGGTGGGACATATTGAATTGAAATAAAAAATGCTCATAAGTGAGACAAGGGATGATTTAAATCAATGATATTCCTATAATTATAGTGTCTTATGGTTTTGAATGATAATTGAAATATACCTTTGTTGTTGAGGAGACGTTGGAAATGAATTGGATGTAAAGGAATAGTTATTCTGAGGGTGGGCCTTGGAACATATTGTCAGGGATACATAGTGTCCAGAGTTGGAAGTGGATGAGTGTGGTTTAGGAAGAGTGGAACACATCTTTTTATGTAACCATTTGAGATGTAACTTAAGGAATTGAATAAGTGAGTAAATATAGTGGGGAACACATAAGTGCAATATCGAGGTTGATTACCCTCATTATGAGTTGAATGTTAGTGAAGTCCATGGGTGATGTTCCATAATGTTTGAATTGTATTATTAGTAATGTTACTATTAGGTTCTCAGGAATGAGAGGGTTTATCCCTGTCTGTCCATGATGTTATTTGATGGACAAGATGTAGGACCATCATATCAGGAATTTTAACCAAGGATGTGATGCAAATGATACTCTTATGGGGTGGATCACATTGTATGTTGTGGTGATATGACCCTCATGCTAGTGGGATTAGATGCGTAAAAATTTCAATTTCATAGATGTTTTGGCATTGGTATACTGATTAGTAAATGGTCATGGAACATATGGATTCCAAAATATTTTTTGGATTTAACCTTGGTGGTGATGTTAAGTGGATTCTAAGCATGTTTTTGGTCTTGGGAAAATTAGGGTGATCCAAGCATAGTTTGAAAATATGTACATCACTGCTCATGGTATGGTAGGGAATGACATCTCATTTTCATTGGTTCATGTTTCTTCCAGGGATTTTCAATGACAGTTAGATATGTACATTTAAGAGTTTTTTTGAATGATTATATGTTTTATTTGGGGGTAATGTCAGAATTATATGACTCTTCGAGTGACATGTCTGTAGGTCCAACTGAGCGATCTTGAAATAATCCATCCAAAAGAGGTTCGTTTTTCACTCCTATGTATAATTGTAAATATCTATATAGAAATCATATTAGTAAATTTTTACAAAATATGTGGATGTAATTTTTGAGAATTAATTGTGTCTTTTTAAGGAAATATAGATGTGTCCTAAATTTGTTAATGGATGGTTGGCACACACTTATTTTATTGAAAATCAGAAATAAATAGTCTTTCCAATCTCTGATCAGTTTCTCCTAGATAATCTAGCAAAAAATTTTGGAAACCACAACATGAACTTCATAAAATTGTGTTAATATCATATTTATAAGAAATTCCAATATAGGGAGGTGTCATGGTAAGGTGCTGGTCCTCACAAGGAAAACCCTATGGTGGGGAGAACCACGGATGGGAATATAAATTTGACAAGGACACCTCAGGAGTTCTATGTTAGATGGTCAGGAGTAAGTTTCATCTCAAAATTTTGGTAATGAAATTGAGTGATGGCTCATTTATGAGAATACTGAGTGCCTTATGGTTAGATTTGTGATGAGGGAGTGATTTTGGTGTTCAAAGGTAGAATTATACTCTTCATATTTGAATTGGTTATCAATGCAGGTCAGCAGATACAATTTTTTAATGATCAGAACGACTCAGTTATCATTAGTGATATGGTTAGAAGTTTGTAATACATCCTTTTAAAAGATAGGTATTGAAATACTGAGGAATTTTGAATTTACATTTAGTATATGGGTTTATTTTTGTTTTAATATTAAAAATATAATTTTATTCTTGGAGGATCCTGAATTTGTGCTCTAGATAATGAATAATATAAAATGATTTTCGGGGTTCTCATGAAGGCATCAAGGATAGGTAAAAGTGGGTGGGGATACAACTTATTTCCACTGTCCATCCAGTGGCTTGAGTAGTAAAACATTTAGCCTTTTTGTAACACCCCAAGCTTCCACGGTACGCTTCTCTTTGAATAATACAGTAGCGTGTGTTGTACGCAACTTCGAGTTCTAACACAGACTACAACCAATCAATCTAGCAATTATGAATAGTAATACTTAATTTTTGAAATTTTATAAATTTTATATTTCAAAATGGACTTCATTTTTGTATTTGGAATATCGAAATTAGTTTTGGGTGAATTTTTGGTATTTTTATGAAAACTTTCAATTTTTGATGAATAGTGAAAACACTGAGTTATAGTTTAAAACAGAATTTTTATTTAAATAATTATTTATTTTATTTAAATTTAATTAAGGTCAAAATAGATACATAATACCTATATCAGTTCAATGTAATTCATTAGAGTTAGTTTAGAATAATTTTAGATATATAAAAATTTTATGGAACTTTTCACCGTCTTTTACCCACCTCCTAGACGAATTTGGAAATTCACATAAAACGTAATTTTACCGCTTCTGTGAGTGGAATTTTGAAAATCTGAGAGACACAGTTAATATCAGGGAGTAATATTTGGTTCAATAAGATAAAAATAATTTTTGGTGAATAGTAACTTTTTACTTTTATTTACCACGGTTAAAAGTAAATAGGGTAATTAAAGGAAAAAATGATATTAACATTACCCTAACACATGTCCTAATTCTATTGGACAAATGTATCTCGACCCAAAAAACCTTAGAAATAAAATATTATCATTTAGGTCCACTTGGATTATATTAGGACATTTATTATTATTTAATTCAAAGAAGAGTTAAAAGAGTTAAAATCAAACTTTAATAACTAAAACATTTTTAATATAGGGTTATACATAATATAAATTCTATTTTAAAATTTCATTAGAAAGATAAAAAGATTTCCTACATTGTGGTATTTTATTTATAATTTTTAGACATTAAATAATTTAATTTATTTATGAAACAATGGTGATGCAGTAATTACCGAATTAATGAAATATTAAAATAATTGATATTATAAATATCAAAATAAATGTAATTTGAGACTTTTTATGAATTCCACTAATTTTATAGGATAATATGACATGTTAGGATTGATTTAATTAACTTTTTTTAGAATTAATAATGCTGTTATGAGTTTCAAAAAAATCAAATTCCAAATAGTGTCAAAATTGACATAAAAGAGGTTTTAAAACGAATATTATATTAATTGATATTTTATTCCTAAAAATCTATGTTTCGGTCAAAAGACTTGTATCATGATAGGTGTATCATTAATGTACTACTTTGGGGTCTCTTGAATGTTTATAGTAAGTTTATTAACCATATAATATAAAAATACAAAGAGACATGGTAAACGTCAAACTAATAAACTAAGAGTTAAAACTAAAAGATAAGGTTCATAATGTGACCCAAACTTGTCTAAAACCTATTGGTTGAGGTGTTTTAGACCTATAACCACCTTAAACATTACATTATATACTTTGGAGATATTATAAATTGAATGTGGATTTATTATTAAATAATATTTCCATCTTTTCCAAAGGAGCCCCACACCCCTTTTATAAAAGGGCACTCCCCATTCTCAATAATTCAAACCTTCAAAGCCATTTTTCATGGCCAACCTCAGCCCAAATATCATCCCAACTTCCCTAAATTCAACCTAGATGCATTATTTTGATCAGAAATCCAACCTAATAATCCCTTTTGATCAAATCAAATGGAAGAACCCGAAAAAGAGGTAACGTTTTCACCACCCTCTTTCAAGTTCCTTTCTTCTTCAACTTATTATTTCTTTGTTATTTACATTATAAAATAATAAATCCAGTATATTCAATATACTGTGATGTTATTATAAATATGTTACAACCATATTCAGTATTCTATTCATCCTTTGAATGGCATGTCAATATATGTGTGTACGTACGGCTTATTGTCTCCACGTCGTGGTGTAATTGTTATTCAAAACATTATTATTTAGATGGGTATAATAATGATGTGTAACTCATGTAAATAATAAATATAACATGATAATTATTATTTAAATATGATATACCATTAAGTTATATATTATCTTAATATCAAAAGAATGATATTGTCGCTCGTGCATACGTACGGACTACGGTCTCCACGAACGCGATGAGATCCATTCTCCATCATATCCATTCAAGTATAATTCTCATTTGATGATTAAAAATAATGTCTAAGGACTTGATATAATTCTGTATATGAATAATATAAAACCTATCCATAACAATCATGTATTATTTAACAAAACATATAAAAGAAAACGAGTAAGTTAACACCCGAAATGACGATAATAATAAGATATTATTAACAAAGTAATGTTAAAGGATCATTTATGATATCATATAAATGTATATGATTCTTGTATAATATAATAACAACTATTTCACCATTATATAGGAGGTTAAACTACCCTCAACCAAGGAAAATAACAAGGTAAGGGTTTATTTTACAATCTTTTCATTATCCGAGATTGTTTATACGTAATTATCTACTGGGACCTCTTTATCATCCACATCCATGTCTCTTATAAATGTATTTAAAAACATTCTTAATATTTTACAGAATATGGTTCAAAGTCATTTATACCCATGTTTGACTTTTTATAATAAGTTTATAAAGGAATATTTTCATTGTCTTCCAAACAAGGTCCCTTTTAACCTTTTCGACAGAATTAAGGTAAGAATGTCTTTTTAACTTATATGGCGGGTGCGTCTATTTTCCACCGTTATAAAATCATTAAAGCTTCCCTTAAAAGATTATAAGTATATTTTCAAAGTAAATTCTTTCTTTTATAATTATGTGACTTTTAAATGATTTCAAAAAAAGATCTATTTCTCTCAAATAGTTTTGATTTCATCTATGTCATCATCCTTTGATGGATTTTAAGCTTATTTGAAGTTGATTTATTATGATACAAAACATTCATATTTTATTGAAAGTTTTATGATATGTTTGACTGTGAGGTTCTATTTTTATACCATTCACGGTTTATGGAGAATTTTTTGACATTTCATATGCTAGTGTTAATACGAATGTTAATGTTATGTTTAAACCTGATCATATGAGGAATGCTTTGGACTTAATAAGTTACGGGTGGAGCCCGCAATAGCTCCTCGATGCATCGGTATGTCTCATGAGACAAACTAGTGTCTTGGCACAAGGCCTTGAAAAAATATTATTTGTAGTCTTCGCACCAGGCCTTGACTATGTGGTTATGATATTCTGGCATTATGCATTCCATCATCATGAAAGTGGTTATTGATATTGCATGTGAATTTTCGACTAGTAGAATATCCATGTGAATAAGTAAATGGAATTATTTCATTTTATCTTTTCTATATTATGATGAATTTAAAGTTTAAAAGGCTTTTTTTAGTTATACATTGCCTTAAATGTTTATGTTTATTTATGAATGTTTCCGCTATATTGTTATCCTTACTGAGCATCTGAGATCACCCCTTTCAATGTTTTATTTTTCCCAAGATGTGAAGAAGTATTTTATGAATGACCTTCAGGGATAGTATGAGGGGATATGAATACAATATGTTCTTGTATTTTTTCAATTTAGGATGTAATGTAATCTTCATAAATTTATCTAGTGCTTCCAAGGATACTAAACTAATCGATCTTTCGACACTCGATCATTTGTGATCATGATAATTTTATGTAATAATGCACCGACTCTGGGTAACTGGGGTCAGGGTGTTACACATGTAGGTGGAACCGACTAGTTAGTAGCTGCTAATGAGGTCTTATGTCCCACTAGGGAGATTTCGAGTAGCCATTGTACTTAAATAAGGGTATAAATAATTCCACACTTGACAATTTTTTAGGGAAAACCTCTTCTATATCACTTTCCAGCTTACATGAACTAGGGGTGGAGTTCCCATTCTTCTCCTCTTCCCCCTTCAAAAAGTGGTTCCCTTTGTAGTGTTTTTATGGCCTATTTAGGTTATACCTCATATCCATTGACCTATGTTTCTACTATATACATTTCTTTATAATTTTAAACTCTTATATCATAGGGTTTCATTGGATATTCCACTGTAAAATTGTATAATCACCCCATTTCTCATGGGGTTTTTGTACCGCTTGGAAGGAGAACTCAAGATGACATCTTCATAGAGTCACATGTCATTATGATGAATTTAAATCACTATGCCAATTTTTCTATGAATTTAATTAATATTAAATATAAATAATTATTGAAATGGTGTATGACATTAGTTCATTTACCAAAAATTCTCTTGGGAGCACACCATAGGGCATTGTACTATCGTTAATCACTGTTTCAAGGTGACAAGGCATTCTGGTTAGATTTCAGCACTTATTCAAATTTGATTAAAATATGGAAGTTTTAAATTTGACTAATTAATTAATTATTATTTGATTATTATTTACTAATATGGTTTTTTATACATTAATGAGGGACTTTTGTGGAGTGGTGATGGTAGGTTGAGCTTTGGTGGGTTTTAGTGGGCCTAGGCAGAGCCACCGAACCAAGACATTAAAAAATAGGTTATCTTCACCATGAGGTAGTTAGTCTTAGGAATTATGCTATGATTTTATTTATGTATTTTATGATACATGTGGTATATGATCATGAAATTATGATAATTTGCTTTTATAATGTAAATGAAATACCTTTGGAAATAAATGAAATGTTTTATAAACAAATGAAGGGTTTATATAATTTTGTAAAATGATAGAATTGAATGGTATGTGATGTATATCATGATAATTAAGGGCCATGTTATACCTATGTGAACTGGTGAAATAGTGACCCTTTCGTACGTTCCTTTAATATTGATTGGTCATAGTAGTCTCTATCATGATCCTTGTGAAACTATTGAACCATTCAGTAGGATGACTGTGGGTTTCATGATTAACTAACAACGAGTAACCTTGGAGTTTGATATGGGATTTATACCACCTCTATAGTGGTTTTCTGGTAAGGTTTTACCTAATTAACCTATGAGTACATGACTTTTTCTCACCTACGGGACCCCAGCTGGTGCCCTAATTATGTTTTCACCCTAGTGAGTGGATGACCTTGGGAATAGACAAAGATGGCGAGTTTAGGCCTTTGACCAAAACTTGGTCTTACATTTTCATATTTTGGTAATTGGTATATTACCATAAGGTAGTTTTGATTAAATAATTGAAAACATCCCAGGATTTATTTCCCTATATTTTATATTTTTCATTAAAATATAATGTTTTTAATTTGTTGATTCACACACAACATTGAACCAAAACAAACCATGGAACACTATATAACCGTTAAAATGTAGTCTTTCAATTAGAGGGTAAATATAGAGGAAATATAATTATGAAATGTAAATATAGAAATAAAAATAAAGGTAATAATTACAACTAAGTCATTTATCAAAATCAATTAGTATAGATAAATAAAAAATAAAATCATTTTATATGTAAAAAATATATTATCTTCAATAATTACCTTTTTCATGTTCTATGAAGTTTATTGTATTTTGGTTAAATAATATTTCAAATGGGTATTATTTATATTAAATAGTGCAAAAAAAGATTACATTAATCCAATATTTTTTAATAGTTATGTTAAAAATCACTGTTATTCTTAGATGACACAATGCTTCCTAAAATTCTTTTTATACATTATCAACGCTTAAATAAAAATTAATTTTTATCACTTATAAGAACATAATCAAATAAATTGATTTAAATATTTTTAATGATAATTTTAAAATTATGTAATGGGATAAATTTCACATTCAGCAATAAGATTATATTTTCAATATAAAATTTAGTTTCTATGCTAAAGAAGTTATTTTTCAAGGATTTAAAATATTCTAAATATTCTAAATTTTAATTAAATTTGAATATTTCTAAAATAAATACACTAATATTATTATTAATCATTTATATAATTAAATTAAATCTCATTTAATTTTTAATAAATGTTAAATAATTTTACAAGCTGTTAATGAATAAAAAACAGTTTTCTACAGAATCAGTTTTCAACACAATATACGTTTCAATTTTAATGTTAAATTTATTATATTTAGAAATTAAATTTGTTAAATATATTCCAAATTTATATTTATCATGTTGAAATATTTTATTAAATTCCATATTATATTTTTAGTGATAAAATAAATTCCAATGTTAAATTTCAATCATGATTAATAATTTATAAAATGGGTATCTAATATAGATTGTATTATATTAAATTAATTTGAAAACTAGGATTTCTAGAATAACATTAATAGGTTTTATATTCAAACCCACATGTCTCACCAATATATATATACTTAAATCCCCTAACTTCAATGAAATTCATTTCCAAACCCTTATCTATCATTATTTTCTATTGATTTTCCTCTCTTTTTTCTATTGTAAAAGGACCTCACCTGCACCCCTTTAAATACAAATATCCAGTTCAAAATTCCAAGGAAACACTACCGAATTTACTTCTAATAGATAAACCATACTTGTTTTGAATCCCAAATGTCAATAAATTTCTAAAATTTCTTCTTCTTCAAAGAATAATTTAAGATAATATTTCAAATTCAAATGAGGATAGAGTGAAAACAAATAATAGGGAATTCATGGTAAGGGTTTCTTGCCTCAATTTTCAACCATTGATCCATATTACTTATTATACAAAATTATTTCATCATAATGGAGTATATAATTACATTTAATATTTTTTTATAATGATTATTTTATATTTGATGATATTCAATTTTCTATTAGAAGTTCCTTCTCTCATGGGGATTTGACTAAAATATTAAAATTTATACAGGCTTCTCTAGACTCCACTTATTTCTTGATTTATAATGATTCATTTTTTACTGTGTTTTTTAAAAAGGAATTATTATATTATATGATAAAATTATAATTCCTCTCTTTTTTGAAAGTAAAATTTGTAATTAAAATCATTACCTTGATGAATTTCTAACTACCAAAGTATTTCATTATTGAGAATAATTATCATCCTATAAATTTAAAATTTCCCCTACGTGTCTATGCTTTTCCATCCCACCAATATTTCACTTTATAATTGGTATCCTAATTATGTGTCACCTCAAGTGACCATTATATTTTTATTCTCCTATTTTAAAATAAATATTTTAGTTACTTTTTTATAATTTCGTATTAAACAAATGCATTTAAAAATATTAAAAGGGTTATAAATTGGATTAAAATAAAATGTTTTATCATCCACAACACATTTAATTTATAACCATTATATTTTTTCAAGTCTCTATTATTAAAACATAATTTTAAAATTGAATGTATACAAAGTTTTTTAACTTCTCTTTTTTGAAACAATTGTTTCATTTTCAAGTCCTAATTATTGAATAAAATTTTCAAAAGTAAATGTTTTCAATGCATTTCAGAATCACCATTTTGAAAACCATATGTATTTTTCATGTCTCCTTTATTGGATTTTATTTTTCCAAAAGTCATTTTTTTCAAATTTTTTAATTTCACCTTTAAAAAAATAACATTTTAAATAGATCACAACTTGTTTATTTTGTAAATAATAAATGTATATTATAAAATATATTTTATGATTTTACCACCATATTTAAATTTATCTATAAATGATTTGTTTTAATGGATTCTATTTATAATTAATTATCCTCTGAATGTTCTTATGAAATAATTTTTTGCAGATATTGAATTTTGGGTATCAACCAATTTCATCGTTGGGTTAAATTTTGGTGATATAATTTTGATGTGTTATGAAACCCATTTTTTAATTATATTGTCTATTTATGATGTGATGAATCCAATTTATTTTATTTACCATGGGTTTTCACAAAATATTGAATGATTGGAAACTTATGAAACACATAAGAAAAGAGGATGAAATTAGGGGTATGATATCACACATAATTGTATTGACTATGGTTTTATATCTCATGTGGTAATGATGTTGAGCATAAAAAAGGTTAATTATCTACATAAAAAATAATGGGAATGAAATTGATGAAAAATAGCTACATTAACTTGATTATGTATGAAAAAGATGCTGATTATCTACATTCATAATATTAAGCATGAACATGGTACAGATTATCTACATTCACATGAATCAGTATGAACATGATGCAGATTTGATAAATTCAAAATAATATCATGGACATGCTACAGTTAATTATGTTTAAAACGTTATAAATAAATATTCTTATACCTATTCCATATTTCTACATTTCATACTTATGTTATTCTCCATGGAACATGTTATAATATCAAATTTCCATAATAAATTTCCATTATATATGTTGTTCGATTGATATTGTATGACATTTTATGATGAATTGTGGATAAATCTTATTATTACATGTTATTTTTTATATTAAATTTTTCCACTAATAATGTTTTCTCATACACTTATTATCTTACCCTTGATGAAATGTTGACATTCATTCCCTTACCAAGTGTCTGATCTCACACACTTCTAATTTTTTCCTTCCCTGAGTTATAAAGATAAGTATATCTTATGAGTTTTAAAAAAAAGAGTCTAGAATGTTTGGAATGTGGTGAATTTTTTGACAAATTCTTTAAAATAATTTTCATATGTAGCTGGTCCTCAAAGAAACTAAATCTTTTATTCATGAAATATTGTGATAATATTTTGAGATGTAATTTTTATCTCATGGAATGATATAAATTAATAGTGATTTTATCATAGGTATCATCTTTTGGTATATGAATGGGTTTTTGTTATTTTTTAGGATTAGTTTTTTTTATTTCTGTGGATTATGATTTGAGAACCCTTCCAAAAACCCAAGCAATAACTCTAAGGGATAAATGTAACAATTTAATAACATAATAAAATTTTGGTAAAGTATATATTATGTGGTTATACTCGTAATAGAATCCAAGTACGTATAATTCATGTTGATGAGAGATATGTTCTATATGTACCATGGTGTAATAATCCTGAAAAGGTTTTGGTGGTTATTACCACCATTTTCACCTGGTGCATGAAATAGTGGCCAAACAGGACATGTAGTTTGATTCTCCTTGGGGATATGCACTTGTTATTAAAATTCAATTCAAAATTCATAATAATTTATTTATTATGTTATGTAATAAGGTAAATTAATATGGGAGAACCCAACCTGAAAAACATAGATTGAACCGATAAGGATTTTGGTTGAACTAAAAGCAAATGTGATGGTATCAAGGAGTAACACATTTTAATCTTGAGTTTTTCATTATTCCATTATAATGTAAATATTGATCACTAATTATTAACTATTTTGGATTTATAAATGGATATATTAGAGAAATCCCATGTTAATAATGGTTGTAATGAAAAATATAGTAATTTTCCTGAATAGAAACAATGTGGGATCGAAGCTGGTGTTGAAAACCTTGTGTTTATTCTCACACAACTATAAGGGGTTATGATAAACAACCTGATTCTTCCCAAACTTATGAAAATTAAAAATAATATAATGATAGAGTTTCATAGAATATCTAGTGTAGAGTATATTTTAAGAATAATGATTTAACTTCCTATGTCCAAATAATGTTAGAAGAATCGCCAAAGGGAATGTCTCAATAGAACAAGATAATGTTTCAACAGTGGAAGGATTGACCACTAAGCTCTTGAATTTCATTCTAGATTAAAGAATCCATTTAATTCAATGGAAGGGAGTAATTTCCAATGATTACAATGTAAGGATTATGGGAATTATGAAAATCATTTCCCCACTCTATAGACTTACAAGGATCATAGGTATCCAAAACCTTATAAATCAAGGGAACAAGGGAAATACTAACCAATAACAACTAAAATATTGTATCATAATAATATTGTAACACTTAACCTCTACACTATATTAGTGGATGACTTGTTTTTTTTTGTCCTAGTGTATGAGGGATATTTTCTAAGATCATTAAATCACTGTCTTAATTATTCAATTATTGAATAAAATTTTCTTATTTTATTTTTCCCATGTTGAAGGATATGGGAATTTGAATATTGAAAATCTAATTATCCCCCATTTAGATTAATTTAATAAAGGGGTTTTTCTCTCTATATTGGTGGAAAAGTACTATAAATAAGAAAATAACATCAACCCATTGGATTCTATCAATGAATGGATGATTATGAACACCCTTTAGAATAAAATTATATAATATGTTTTATCAAACTGAATAATGATGGAATATTTGATAAAATTGTTATGGATAAAACTCAATGTTAGAAAAAATCCTATTCTTAGGAAAAAGATATGTTTACTATGTTTACAAGTTTGATATCTCTCTTGAATTATATCTTGAGTCATATATACATATTATATACACATAGATATTTTCATTAGAATATGGTAATTAAAATTATGAGGATTAAATTTACTTAATTGTGGAGAATTTAATACCACAAGATTTTTATTTTTCCCTTGAAAAACTAACATGTTCAATACCTTGTTTCACATGTAACACAAAGTTAAAGCGAACAACATAACGTTATTTAACTTTCAAAATTTTCTCTCAGAATTGGAGGGAAAAAATAGATGAAATAAAATGATGAAATATATATATTGAATTAAAAATAAATTTCATTATTAATACTAAATCATTAATGAAATTAAATTAGTATAACTAATTTTAAAATAAAATCATTTTATTCAAAAAAAATATAGTCTCATAGTTTTATTTTCTTTATAAACTATAAATTTTGTTATGTTTTGGTTAAATATTTTTTAAAATATAAATTATTGATAATATATATTATATAATAAGTTAACATCTTTACAACATTTTATGACTTAATGAAACACATATTTTTAAAATTTTATGCATTATTAGTGTTTATATTGAAATAGATTGTCATCAATTTTAGAAATTGAATCACATAAAATGATTTAAATATTTATAATCATATTTTTAAAATATTTAATTCTATAAATTTTATTTTAGGCATAAAATAATTAATCATGATAAATATTAGTTACCATATTAAAATAATTATTTTTTAAGGAATGATGCTTTTCTAAATATTATACTTTTAAATTAAAAATATATTTCTGTAATATAACGATCCAAATATAATTTTTTAAAATTTAAAAAAATTAATTAATAATCATTTAATTCAAAAAAATGTTAAATAATAATAATAACAATTAACGTTTTGTTTTCAATGATTTTTTCAACACATTATATATTAAAAACAAAAAGTTAGTGTTACTATATTTAAAAAAATAATTAGATTAGATGGATTTATAATTCTTGTTTTCCACATTTAACTTTTTTAATAAGGGTCATCTTATATTTTTAGTGATATATTATTTATTGTGGTTAAATTTAAATAATGATTAGTAAGTGTTAAAATTTTTATCTAATATGGAGTGAATATTACTAAATCAATTGACACATATATCTTCTATAATGAATTTTTAGGGTAGGATATTGATACCCACATATATTACAAACATTTCTTCACCCAATTCACCTAAAAATCATGTAATTCCATTCATAACCCTTACCCAAAATTCATTTCCAATGATTTTCCCCTCTTTTTTAGCTTTAAAAAATCTCACTTCCACCCCTTTCAAGCCATATCTGTAGATCAAAATTCTCATGATACTCTACCAAATATAATTTTCCTAAAGGCGAGCTACAGGTTTTTATTCCACTGACCATAATAATATGCCTCATGTCCTTGACTGAATGAATGACCTGAAGGTCGAAAATTTTATTGATTTTTTGATAAACCCCCTTTTAAGGGTAAAGGGGGAAACCTCACATGACTACAATAATTATAGAAAAAAAATGTTTTGAAAAAACTTTTGCTGCAATCACCCCAAAATGGACTCCATATAAATACCCCTCCCTAATATCAACATCAATATAGCACTCCTCCATGTACATAATTTTTCTTCCCATCAATATTCCCCTTTATAATTTTTAAAAAAATTGTGTTCTCTCATGATACCTTCCAATTACCCTTCTCCTCTTTGAAAAATGATGTTTTGGTCACTCTTTCAACATTTTGGGTTTTCAGAAAATGTGTTTCAAAATATTAAAAACCATTTAAATGCATTAAAAATTAAAAACAAATGTCTTCCACCCCACATTTATTTTGATTACCATTATGTTTTTTCAACTATCCATTATTGATTTTCTAAAATTAAATGTTTTTAATGTGATTTAACAACACCATTTTGAAACCTCTATGTCATTTTCTAGGATCAATTATTTGATATTATTTTTAAATGTAAAATTTTTCATTGGGTTTTCACATCACCATTTTGAAAAAAAATTCTTTTAATGGATCCTTCATTTAATTTTACTTCTTAAAAAATAACGGTTTATAAAATTTTTCACTTCATATTTAAAAAAATGGTCATTAAAAAAATAAATCATTTTTAAAAAAATATTTACAATTTCACCACCATCATCCACTTTATCTATGAAGGATTTATTTATTTTTAATATTTTTTATGAATCACATTATAAATGGTCTTATGAAATAATCTTTTTGGGTGATTAAATTTTTGGTATCTTCTTTTTATATTCATGAGGTAAATTTCAGTGATACTGTCATATAGTTTTGTGAAACCCATTTTTATTTCCCATTAGTTATTTAAAATTTGTTGAATCAAAATTATTTTTACCATGTGTTATTATAATATGTTGAATTATTGGCGTCTTATGGAACACTTATTTTTTGGTAATGAAGGGTGGGTTCCTATATTTTCCTCTAATTCATTTGTTAAGGTTTTATACCTGATGAGGTAATGATGTTGATCATGAAAATATAGCATATTAGATATGTTCACATGTTTTATAGTGAAAACTATGTCGATTATCCACATTTATATGATTAATCATGAAAAATAAGTTGATTATCTATGTTCACAAGATTAATCTTGAACTCATTGAAGATTAACTACATTCACAAGATTCAGTATGGACATGAAGTAGATTAGCTAGGTTCATAGTAATGAGTGTGAAATCAATGTGGTTTTTTCGTTAAAATTTGTATTAATACATATGATTATGCCTATGGGAAAATTTTGTTTTATATTCTTATGGAACACTTCATAAAAAAGTTATTATATCATGTTTTGGCACTCTTTTTTTGTGGTTATATTTTGTTCTTCTAAGATTACATGACCTTATGTCATGAATTATGGTTAATAATTAATATCAATTTTCTTTTTAATAATATATATTCTCTATTTATTATATTTATTCATAAAATTATGAAAAAAACCTTAATGACATGTCGATATATTTTTTATTACTGAGAATTTGAGCTCACCCCTTTCTTATGTTTCCATTCAATGGTTTATGAATACGACTATATATTGTGATATGTCTAGAAGGGGGTATAGTATGATTAATTTATGGATAATTGTTCACGTGTTTTTTTAAATACATTTCCCATATAACTAGTCCACACAAAAACTATGCCTTATATTTTAGGAATTGTTAGATTATTTTGTTGCGTGTAATGTTTGTCTTATGAAAATGATGTAAATGAAATAAAATTTTAACTAGGGTTGATTTAGGGTCTTATTATCTCCAAAAATAGGATAATATAGATTTTTTATATTACGATATTCATTTAACACAATGTTTATGAACACCAATATTAGTTCATTTTATAATTTCAACTCCACTTATCATCATGCTTGAAACTCTTGGTTAAAATGTGAAAATACTGGGTACAATTTTCATAACCTTTTTTAACAAACTTTTTTAATAATTTTGACATTATATGTCAAGATTATGGTACCCATTTTATGGGAAATATTTAATGATTTTTGCAAAAAATGGAGATTCACATTGGAAGGAACCTATATATTTCCTTGAACACAAACTTTTTTGGGAAAATTGAACTGGATAGAAACCCACTAAAATTGATATATGGACCGTGATACATGACTAGTGAAGATAAACTTTTATCTAGATATATACGGACACTTTGGGAAACTTTAACTAAAATATATCGACATGTAATTTTTTTTATTTTGGTGTGCTCGTGGCTGCCTATGTGGAAGATAAAATTATCCACCCAATTTGGTGGACCAAAATAACATCCCAACATTCATAACTCCAAGGATATAGGGGAAAATGGGTTGAAAGTTTTATATATAATAAATAAGATCCATGAATTCAATTTAATTTTCTATGTACCACAAACATTCATCCATATAGAACCTCTTTGTATCATGTTTTATTTTTGATTATTACATGAACTTATTTTTTATTAAGGGTATAAAAGTCCATTATTCATTAAATTTACACCCACATATGGTTTTCCTAATTATTTAGGATGACATGAATTATTAGGGTATTGACACAAGGATTCTAAAATTCTTACTTATGGTAGTTGGGTTTAAAATTTTTAAATGATGTTGTTTATGTTATCATTTTAATGCCATACAACCTTTTTTATGTTGTAATACAATTTATTCAATTTTATGTTGTTGTATTTAAAAATATTTTATAAATAAAATTTTGTATTCTTCATATTTTCTATTATTTATGTTAACATCTTGATAAATTTTTTATTAGGGTAATAATTTATTCACATATATAATAGATAAATCCTTAAAACAGTGGTGGAGTTCTCATTATTTCTTTGATTTCTCTTCAAACAATTCATCCTTATGACTTTACTCCATTCTTCCACTGAGTGAATAGAATAAATGGAATGAAAAACCTCTTATGGGTTGATCTAAGGAATTAGTAAATGGATTTTTTTTCTCATTCTATAAATGATTAACCACTTATTTTAATAGAAATTTTTTCTATAATCATAATCCTTATTTTTCCATGATGAATTTTAATTCCACACACATGAAGTTATAATACGATCCATTTCCATGGAGTGATCATAAAAATTATCATCCAAGTATATAGGTTATTATAATTAGGATTATGTTTATATAAAACTAATAAGTTATGAGTGTGGTTTTATCTCATTGAATAAATCACTCTTTAGTCTATGAAACTGATATCATTAAAAATGAAATTCTTCTAATCCACCCCTATCATCACTAAGGATAAACCGACATTAATTATTTTTTTCACATAATTATTTTAGTAATCTAATAAGACTCTCAAATAAAACCCATAATAGACACTTAATATCAAAAATTCATTCTGTTGAATGTAAGTGTGTGTAGGTTTCTACTTTGGTCTCTATTGATTAAACATCCAATGTTAAACTAAAATTTACTACTTCAACCCCAAATATGGGTAAATTTTGGAGATATTTGTTTCCATTGTTTATGGGGACCCAAGTAATTAATCATAAAAATTAACCATCTATTGTCTCCTCATTATTAAATTAACATCCCAATTTATCTTATTTAACGCCATTTTTTATATTCTTCTACATGTTATCCTACACTCATATCCTTAAAAGTGGACTTATTAAGGTGTATAACTTGAGGTTTGATAAGTAAAGTGGATTAAGGGGTATCCTTCACTTATATAATTATCTTCCTTTTATTGTGGATACTAAAATTATGTTCAATACAATGTATAATCTTCCTAAAAACAAAATCATTAACCCATGGAGGAAAAAAATAAAAAACCAAATGATACAGCCCCTTCCATGAGGAATGCTGTTGAAAAAACCATAATTGACTACCTTAAACCAGCCTAGTACAATAAACCCTCAATAATTAGGCATTATTCTATAGGATATTCCCACTATATATTCAAACCCCATGTCCTAAACAACCTTCCAACATTTCATATGAGTATGTCTGAGATGCCTAACATACTTTTTAAATAATTAAATGAAATTATTTAAACCATGTCACCACCAAATAAACATTAATTATATGAAATGGTGATCCTTCCATTTTCATTAAATAATCATGATATGATTTTGTTAAACAATTTGAGACCAGAATCCATTCACTCTTCAGACCAATAAAAAATTTAATATTGCAAGAATTACATTCCCCACTAGAAAACTATTTCACTAAAGAGGATAATCTAAGAGTTTGTTGATAATGTGGGAAAAAAATTCCTTGAGAATGGAAAAGTTTCAAATAAGCTCTAAATATAGTACCAAACCATGTTTTCACAATCCAATAATATGTGAGAATTTTATATGAACGTTTTGATTTGAGATACGAACAATTCATTTGCATGATGTGTAATGGATCTTTGAAAACGAAATCCCTAAATAATGATTGTGAGTAACTGGAAATTTTTTTGAAACAAAATAACATGGGGAACCTCAACATACTGTGTTGATCCACCCAAATATAGTGAATTTGAAAATATTTTACACTATGAATGTTGGGGAGATCGATCTTATAAAATTTTATAGAATTTATACTACTAAACCTATTTGCATAATTTTTTAAAAACATGATCAGAATCCAAAAATTATTCAATAATACTTCCATAAATGATATGTGTTTATGAGTATAATAAGTGGAGGTTAATTATTTGAATTTTAAAAAACTATAGTAGCAAAATAATTTCAATACAAGGTATAATTATCATCCATGATTCTGTTGGAAAGGAAATCAACAACCAAACCAACAAAATTTTTGAAACTCTAATGTCCCCAATCTAGGAGCCACTAAACCAATGCCCTCAGCTGTATCTCTACAGGAACTAAGGAATGCCTCTATATATTCTATAGGATACCGACTAATAGAAAGAGTCTAATAAATCATGTGGGGAGAATATAACATATTTATAAGCGTAAGGCACATTAGAAAAAGTACGAAATAAGATAAATAATAAAAAATATATGATGAACATGAATTAGAAACAATTTCCCAAAAATAGGTTAAAGACCAAAACCAAACAGTAATTATTCCATGTCATGTCAATAATTCCAAAACTGAAGAAAGCACAAAATAAATACCAACTGAATAATATCCAAAATGAGTCCCAAAACCATGCCCAGATCCCTCATATATTCACATCATGTTCCCAAATCAACACTCAAGCATAGGGCCTTTTCCCTTGTCTTGACCCGCAAAAATAAAATATGTTTGGATATAAAAAAGTTGCCTGAGTAGGGTGTGAGTATAACTCAGTAGGCCACCACCATTAGTGTCTACAAAATATCTAGTCTAAAATAGATAGTTCATGTATATACTAAAATATATGACAAGGTAAATAAAATAATAATAGGATGTCATTAGTTAACATCATTTAGATAAACCATTTTTATTATTTAATCCATGGATTAGGGAATTCATTTATTACACAACAGCCTATACCAGTCAACTACTATGTATAAAGTGATAAGTCAAGTTCCCTATTACACTAGTGGAAACATTTCATATCCAATTTTATCACACATAACTTTGAGACTCAGTACAGGTAGTCTCAATCAATTACATCACACTTAACTTGGATCCCAAGTCTAGGTAGTCACATTTAATACAACAATTAAATGCATAGAGCCTCATTCTGACTCCCTAAACTGTGAATTATTAGGGTGGGGTTTAAATCCTCAATACAACCAAACCCATGGGATAGAATATCAGCCAATACCCCACAAACCACTAAGGAATGTGAACATTCTTCTCTAACTATTTACCATACTTAACACATCACAACCAAACAAAACAATATAGATAATATTCATAATTAATAGTTCATTCAATACATAAATTCATATTCATGCCTTAACCCATTAAATCATTCTAAATTCACATGACACAACTCATTAAAAGATTTTCATTCCAACCCATAATTTATTAATCACAACAAAATTGATTCATTTAATCCATTCACAATATTCCAAATAATCCCTTATGCCATTATAAAAAACTAGACACAACTACCATTAGTACATTTTATATTAAAAGATATCATGTCAACATATTATCATGGGATCTACTTCATCATAATTTTTTATATTCTTTCATTACAATTTTCTATGTTTGGGATGATGGATCACCCCATGGATGGCCCTAAAAACTATCTAATCACCCTCAATGCTACCCATGTGGATCATGGCTGGTTCAATTCACCATTTATCCAACCATTTAGAAAAACATACTAAAGGAATAAAACGTACAAAAATACACCTCTGAGCCTCCTCATATACAAGGTAAACCATTCATTAACCAAATTTATGTCATTTAAACCAAAATTAAAATAGGAACGTACCTTCATGATGTCAAAGATCTTACAAACTCCCCATATAACAATTTATCTTCACCTAGCTAAACTCCCAAGTATCACTGAGCATCCGAGGTGATGATATTGTGCCACTGGCCCCACACATTTTTCTCTCTCTCCCAGGTTTATTCCGAAACATTACCATGCTACCATAAAACATGAACTAAAGGCATAAAATTTCCCCACAATACACTATCACTATGATCCATTATACAAACCAGATGATCCTCAAAGGATGCATCAAAATCTAGCTTAACATCCTCAACACCAATTATATTAAATGGGTCAAGGTGATACTACTGAAGTAGAAACACATGAAAAACATTGTGCATGCCAATATAGCATTGCGAAGGAGCCAATTAGTACACCACCGATCTGATCCTCTCCATAATCTCAAATGGCCCCACATATCTGGGCTCCAACTATATCTAATTCCAAATCTGATGGTCACCCATCCTTGGTGACACATGAAGAAACGTATGATCACCCATCATAAACTCAAGAGCTCTATGAATTCAATCTTCATATGAATTCTGACATCATTGATCCATTACCATATGTTTTCAAATCAACTGAACCTATTCTGATATCTCTTGCATGATACTTGGTCCCAAAAACTTTAATTCCCCATCTCCATCTAATAGAATGTAGATCTACATAGTCTACCATTAGGCTCATTATAAGGTTCCATCTTAATCATAGTTTGGTAACCACCATTGTAAAAAATTCAACAAACTGTAATTTATTATCATGTGATCCACTGAAGACTTGAACACATGCCATCAACATGTCCTCTAGTACTTGAATAGTATGCTCAATTTTCCCAACCCTTTTCATGTGGAAGTCCTTAATAAAAACACATGGGTACCAAGATCCTTTGGTAATCCCTTCCATAAGCGTAATGTAAAATTTGGATCACAATCATAAAGTATAGTCTATGCCACCCCGTGAAATTGTAATATCTCCTGAACATACAACATGCGGAGTTGGTCAATGGTGAAGGTCTCTCAAATTGGTATGAAATTTTCCACCACTATCAAATTATCCAAAAAAACCCATATTGCATTGTTCTTTGAAGGTTTCATCAGAATAACCACCACAAAAATCCATCTTCATGTCATCCCATTTTTATTCCGGAATGGGAAGTGTCTATAACAGACCTCTAGTTCATTGATGCTTATCCTTAACCTATAGATAGGTATAGCATCGCTTCACAAAACATTCCACCCCTTTCGTAATTCATGTCCACCAATACTACCTATGAATATCACGATACATTTTTGAAAAACTAGGATGCACTGACCACTTCGATGCATGAAGATCGAATATTCACTATTCTAGAATAAAAGTAGGCACATTGACACAACAACAATCATAAATGACATCATCTTCACTGATAGTCCAACCAGAAGGTGAATCCACACTATAAAGACATTCCCTTACATCTAGACACATCGGATCCTCATACCTCCTTGATCGGGCTGAGAATAATGGGATCAACTGACAAAGATACAAGGGTCACCTTCCCTTTCCCATCTGGAAACTATAGATGTATCCCAAAAAAAATTCTATCATCCTCCACTTGGAACTAGATTCATTAATTCCCTGGTATCTAGTCTTCCTACTCAATAAATTTGTAACTCTATTACCCTTTCCCAACATGTAAACAAGATCAATGTTAAAGGAATTCATCTACTCAACCCATATTCCCTGTCGAGGATTCAAATCACATCGATAAAATATGTACTTAAGACTTTAATGATCAGTGTATATAGTAAACCATTCTCCCAACAAGTAATGCTTCTAACACATTAAATCATAAACCACCATGGCCAATTCAAGACCATGGATTGGGTAATTTTTTTCATGAGGCCTCAAATTTCATGAACTCTATGCCACAATGCAATCATCCTACATCAACACTTCCCCAATCCCAACACTAGAAACATCATAAAACAATATATACTTATTACATGGTACGGGTAAGATCAAAATCGGTGCGGTAGTCAATTGATTATTTAACTTCTAGAAATCATTATCACAATTCCAATAAAACTCAAACATAATTCCCTTCTTGGAAAAGCTTTAATTTTGAGAAGCCAACTAGGAAAATCTATGATGACCCTTGTGTAATATCCCAAAAAACACTGAAAACTCTTCACATCAAAAATGATATTGGGTTATTCCTAAGATACAACTTCATGTGCCTTATTTGGGTCCACTAACACACCTTTCTCAAAGATGACGTGACCAATGAAATTCACCTTGTCAAACCAGAAATGACACTTAGATATCTAGAAGTATATATTATTCTCTATTACTGTACTCAGGACGATTTCATGATATTTGGAATAATCTTCATGCGCCTTTGAGTACACCATGATGTAATAAATAATGGAAACTAAAAATTGATCTAGGTATGGGTGAAATATTTGGTTCATTAGGTCCATAAACATTACCAGTGCATTATTCAACATGAATGAAAACATAAAAAATCATATAACCCATACCTAATCTTAAAGGCATCCTGTGGTATATTAGAGGTCTCACTCTCATATGATGATTCTATAATATAAAATAAATCTTTTAGAACACTACAACACCTCTATACTAGTCAAAATGATCATTGATTCATAGAACAAGGTATCAGTTATTAATTGTGATCTGATTTATCTTCCTATAATCAACACATAACTACAATGATACATCATACTTCTTAGAAAATAGAATAGGAGATCCCCAAAGTGACATAATTGGAATAATAAATCTTTTTCTCTCTAGTTCTTCCAATAGATTTGTATGATCTTGCAGTTTTGTTTTTTCATTATATATGCAGGAATGGAAACTAGTGCTTCACTAAGCTGAAAATTCATCATGAAATCAAAATCCCTCTAGAGTGGAATCCCTGATAATTACTTAAAAAATAAATCTTGAAAATTATCCACCATAGGAGGAAAGAAAAGGAGATATACTCCCCAATCATCAAGTATAAGACAAGCCACTTCGACTGTGATTTCACCCACTTCTTGAAAAACTGGCCTTGAATGGCCTGGACGGATGTACCATCATCCACAATGAACCTAATTATTCCCTTGAAGGGATGTGAATGTTTCCCTATAGACATAATAGTAAATATGGGATTCTTAAAAAACTGTCCAATTTATTCCCAAAACAGATCAAAACCAGGAATCTGAAGCATAGACAAGTCCCGTAGAAAATTGTGCCTACAAATCTCAAGAGAAACCCCCTTATATAGACGGATATTTTCCATTCTCAGTCCTAGAAGTGTATCGATCAAAATTACCCTAGAAAAAAAATTCCACTGCTAAAAAAAACATAACTATGAAATGAGAATGTATAAAAGAATATAAGGAACTAGTATCGAATGAAGCACTATAAACTATAGAAGATGAAAGAATCATACCTTGAACAGTCGATGGTCCAACCTCACCACCTCAAGATTTATTCTGAATATCAGGAAGTTGACAGGTCCCTCTACCTTGGGTTTCTATCGGAGTTCCTGGTACTACATAGCCTATAGATAAGGAAACCCTTTTCCTAGAGCACCATGTCTACTACCCCAACTGCTATGGCCAATAGAGGTCCAGTTGCCTGCCTGATATGGCATAACTGACCAGTTACCACACTCAGTTCTATCCTTCGTCCTACATAATTTCCCAATGTTAGAGGGTTCTTAGAGAAATTTTTCACATTCGCCATCCTTCCACATGCTCTACATGAAACTGGTCTCTAGGTACATTGACCTCATATGTGTCCCGACCTACCATACTGATGATTTAAGACATTATCACTACCCAAAGAAATTGGTTCCATTTTATGGATACACTATCCACATCCACCCTGGTGGAGACTATAAAAGTGACCCTACCTATCATCGAATGTCTCACCACTAGACTTCCCAACTAGAACCGCATGTCCACCACTAGAATCCTCTTTGATATTTCATTATTAGATAAGGGCTCGATCCACCACCTATGAAGTCCCCCCTAAGAAAAAGATATTCACCCAGGACATGATCTAATGTATAAGATCTTCCAAGAAATGTATTTCCAGAACGACCTCATCCCCTGCCAAAGGAGTCACAAATCATTGCATTTCGGTGAAGCGAACATCATAATCCATCTCTAACATAGTCCCCTGAGCTGGAATCATAAACTATGCCACCTTTCACTTCTTAATGGTATATGGATATAATTTTTCCAAAAACGTTTTTGGGAAACACTTCCACAACATACCTGAAGTTAACCAGTTAGGATCCAGGTATCACTAAGAGGGGGAGGGGGTGAATCAGTGATATCTTTTTTCTTTTAGTTTTCCTTACTTATGAAACAAACTTTACCTCATGTTAAATATTTCTTTCCTTACTAAACAAAGTTCAACCACACAACCTCATGAACATGAGAATTTTCACGGTTCACTGCTCAAAAATTGTAGCTACATCCTTTGTATGGTTTGGAAATAATCCAATACCACACAATCCACTATAAAATAATCATTTGAAAAGGAATAAAACTAGTAGGATGTTCCCTTACACTAGTGTAGCACTATGAAAATAATCTAATAGTGGGTGTGATTTTTCTACCAAAAAATGGGGAAATTCAATATTTTGGTGATTCTTGATTAGCTTTCACAAATTTTATCTTTTAAAATAATTCATCTTTTTCCTACCTAAAAGCTAGTAGTAACTTCCTTGATTCCTTCGTGAACTGTCATGCTTCCTCCACAAACTGCCTATGTCCTTTGCAATCTAAGTTGCACCGTGTAGCATGAGTGCTTCACGAACCACCTCTTCTTCCATGGACAATCTCTACTCTACTAAATATCATCACTCTATGTACTACCTCCATATATCACCTCAACATACTACCTTCGCGCACCACCTCCGCATACTGCTTCCATTTACCATCTTCGCATAACAATTACATGTATCATCTTAGCATACCATTAACTGATTTCACCATTGCTTCTAAAGAATTACTTCTTCTGCTGACTACTTCTTCCTATACCGCAAATTGTATCTTCATTCAGATTGAACACCATCCTTCAAAAAATCTTTCCTCCACTAACTGCTTCCCTTCACAGAATTCTACCTCACGAACTCATCTAGACATAGCCTAATTATTCTTCGGAGTGAAGATATGATCTTAATAAAATTTCAATATTTTAATGGTGGGATTATGGTACATTATATAGGAAAATAAATCTAAAAATCATACTAATCTGATTTACCTGAATTTTCAAAGTGGTATGGCCTTCACTACCTATTGTGCACGTCCCGCGAATCGTTTTCCCTATGCGGACAATGTACCACCTTTATTCCTTCATGGTGGCCTAAATCACTACCTCTATTTTGGGAATGGTAGTCTTATCCATGAATTGTTGACCTCCCACGAACATTAAGCCACCCACGAACTGTGGTCCACCTGCAAACCATTCCTACGCGGTATGTGTACCACGGTTCATGGAATTATTCCTTTTCTAAATTTCATTCGCCACTTAACATCCCTCTTATATATTATGAGAACACTCCTTCATGGTCTATGAACTATCCTTCATGAACTCCATTTTGAAAACTCCATTCTTTGAAAAAAAATATCTATTGTTTGTCCTCAAAATTTGGAAAACACTCGGAAACAACGCCACCTAAAATATCTACTTCGACAAGAACATCCATTCTACCTCGTTTTCATTTGGATTATTTAACAAACAACCACTTTCATCACAAACTTTATCTTTTGAGATATATAATATTTGATCAATCACCTTTAGTATCATTATATTTTCCAAGGAAACTATTGTAACTTCCATGTCTTCCAGTAACATCTTTATTTCCAATCAAAACTGAATACGATTGGAAACACCTTGATTCCCCCCTTTCCTTAATAAGGCTTGCAGAAAAATTTCTTCAAACAACTTATGATATTTTTGAAATAAATATCATCAATGAATCATCATATTTTCCATGGATTTTACAATGTGAATTGATTTATCTGGACTGAGATATCCCACCCTCGCTTTTCCTGTCCTCACAAAATGTTGGATTCAAACATGAATCACTTATATGGATGAGTATTTATATGATCAAGAATATTCTAGATAGACTATATCCATAGCTTGGATACCTCAGGTATATCCTCTCCATTAAAGGTCAGAGGGTGTTGCAGCTAAAACTCTCTAGCCAGCTCAAACATTCTTTACTAAAACCACCTTGGATCCTGCTTCATCATTTGCATTAAGAAAGAGAAGTTATCCTGAAACTTATCCTCTCCCATATTACCCTAAATAACTTGGGTTTATTTCTCCACTTTTGGGGGATAATTATCAGTGATATCTTTTTACATCATAATCATCACACATCGTCATGGTGTAATTTTTCTATATTTATAATCACACATCATAGAACAAATAACATAATTCTTCCATAGTTTTCATAAAACAAGGACCACCACTATCCATTAAACAACTCATTATGTATACACTATCCCAACAAATATCATTTCAATCATTATCCTCATACATTCATTCAACGGGTCATAGTCAATGGGGGAAAACTAACTCACAAAACTCCACACCCTTTTTAATAAACCTCCATTTTTAACTGTTTCCACCTTCACAACATCAATATTTCTCTTATGGGAACATTCCCCACTTTAAAACCTTTTACAACCAAAATTTTCACTCATTTATAATATTTCAGTAAGAACAAATCTTTAATGATTCTTTCACAATTTTTCTATTTACCCATTTTCATCATCTTTATTGGAGACCACTTTCATTAAATTTTCAGGGAAAATGAAATTTATTCAACCCTTCTTATCCCACATCCTTCTCATGTGTGACTACTATGATTCATGCAACATATATACCTAGGTTCCCATATTGATCCATATATGGAAAAACTTTTTTCATTTTTTCCACGAGAAAAATATCATAAAATAGTCACATCATACAACAAGTGAATCACCCAATTATGAAAAATCATTCAACTATAACAAAACACATAAAGAACAAAAATTATCACCCAGGGTACTTGGGTTTTCCCTCATACATTGGTTAGTTACTCACATGCATGAGATCATTTCCAAGGACAAAAACTTCCTAATATCATGTCTACGATTCCCATATAATTTGGAAAGGGAAAATAAACTACTATTATATAACTTTGTAATGTCCCCAACCCATGAACCACTAAACGGGTTCCCTAAGATAGGTCACCAAATGACCTTAGGAACACCTCCCTCTATGTCGTATTCTGATGACCAGTAGCGAGGGTCTAATAGATCATGTGGGGAGACTATAACCTCTTTATTTGATAAATCCAAAAAAGAAAAAATACTAAATAAGTGAAAAAATAATAAATAGATGATAAAAATTAATTAATAACCATTTCCAAAAACTGGGTACGTGCCCATAATCAAATGGTAAATATTATAGGTCATGTCCAAAGTTCCAAAAGTGAAGGATACCAAAAATAAAGACCTACAGAACAACCCCCAAAATGAGTCCTGACTCCAAGCCCAAAGCCCTAATCCCTGCACATCCCATGCCCATATTAACTATCTAGTATATTCCATTTTATATTGTCTGGACCTGCAGCCATGAAATCTTCTCAAGCACCCGACGGTGCCTGAGCAGTGTGTGAGTATAACTTAGTAGGATACTACTGACGATTTCTAAAAAATATCATTTCCAAATAGACAATTAATGAATATACTAATATTTTTTAAAAGTAAAATAAAATAATAGTAGTATTCCATTAGTTTAAATCATTTAAATAAACCATTTTCATCATTTAATCCATGGTTTAGGCAATTCATTTATTAAACAATGGCCTATATTGGTCAAATACTATGCATTGGTTGATAAATCATGTTCCTAATCTCATTAGGGGAAACATTTCACATGAAATTTCATCACACATACCTTGGAGCATAAATCTAGGTAGTGTTAATAAATTACATAAATCTTACCCTAGAGCCTTAGTCCAGATAATCTCTTCCAATGCAACCGTTAAGGGCCTAGCGCCTTAGTCTGACTCCATAAACTATGCATTCTTGGGGCAGGGTTTAGAGCCTCAGTCTAACCCAACCCATGGGAATAAAACAACATTTAATACCCCCAAAACCACCAATCCATGTTCATATACTTATTTAATAATTTACCACCTTTATCATATCACAACCATTCATAAATAATACACATAACATTCAGAATTCATTATTTGTTCAATGCATAAATTCATCTTCATGCCTTAACCCATTAACACATTCCCTATTCATATTCCATAACTCACTAAAAATTTAATTTTCAACCCATATATCATTTATCACAACCACTTTGATTCATTTAAAACATTCACAATATTCCAAACAATCCCTTATGTCATTATCACTGACTAAACACAACTACCATTAGTGCCTTCTATAATTCAAGAAAAAATGTCAACATATTATCTTGATATCCACATAATCATATATAATTATATTATATTATTACAATTTTTCATGTTTAAGATGATGGTTCACCCCATGGGTGTCCCTAAAACCAGTTTAATTACCCTCATTACATTTAAGATGGATCATAAGGGGTTCAATTCACAATTTAGCAAAACAATTTTCCAAAAAATACTAAAGGAATCAATCAAAAAACAAAATACACATTAGGATCACCAAATTAACATAAACCCCACTTCAAGACTATGTGATATAACTTGTGGACCTACAACATTGATTTTTAAGATAAACACCCTCTTAACCTTAAGCTTTGATTCAGATTCGAACAGCATTTGATGCCCCAATATAATATCCATAGGAAAAAGAGGCTTTAGGGAGTCATAATAAGAAGAACAGCTCTATAAACTCTAGACTGGAACAATGAGGAAATTGAATTGTTATACTCACATGGAGATTTGAGACGAACCCAAGGACAATCCAAATCTCTTGAAAATGAAGGAGGTCGACCCTCAAGAAGATTTGGGCAGTTTGGATCATCACTAGGTTTGTTGGAGAAAGAGAGGAAGGAAATCCTGTGTTAGAACACTTAAGGCCCAAGATGGTAGAATAGTAAAATACCACTTTTTATGGGGTTCATGGTTTTGCTACATGGTTTCTCAAACCATACGCCACCCTTTGTCCATGATTGGCCAAGCTAAATGCTAACTTGGGGATCTTGCAGAGTTTGAACATCCATGAAATGAACATATGAAATGGCTCTATCCAATCCTATATTATGTATCACCCACCCATGCATGGTTTCATCAAACCATGTACCCATGCACCAGGAATTCATAATTTTGGTGTATGGTTACCAAAAACTCTACATCACCCCGAAACATGCTCTGGATGGCCTGATTCTCCCTTCTTTTGTGTCTCAAACCCCTAGGAAACCCTTGAGTCTCCTCATACACCCAATAAATATTTCATTAATATTATTTAATGGTTTTAAACCAAAATTTAAATTAAAACATACCTTCATGATATTTGGGATCTTATAGAAACCCCTACCATTAAAAAATTTACATAAATAGTTTAAATCAAAATTGGTAAAATACCAATTTCCACCAGTACAATTACATTAACATATCCAGTAACCCATTCAATTTCCAAAGTATCATTTTGGGATAAACCATCCAATACAAGCAACTGTCAAATCTATCCACCCCTCATACCTTGAACATATTTATTGTAAAATGGAAAAAATGAACTCAGAAGTATTATCACATAATCATAAACTAAAAATAATAAAAACTGGAAAACACATCATGCCTATTCGAGTTTTTACTCCCCTAAACTTGAGGGGAGAATATAGTTTCCCATAAACATCTCAAAATAAATCTCAAAGAAGTGACCATCTTAAAAAGTGTGAAATTCATTGTTAAAACTAAACCAACCATTAAAAAACCATATGAAGCCTCAAAAAACCTAATAATGGTAAATAAACACCAATTTATACTAAAAAATATAATGTTAACGTGAAATAACACACACCAAACTGAATAATACATCATCATGCTCTCTTCCATAAATGCATGAGTGGAAAATCCGAACCTAGAATGAATGAAACATTGAGGGAAATATTCTCTCAGGTTATGTTGAAAATTCCCCTTATTAATTCAATCAAACCCATACATTCCTAATCAAATGACTATAAGGACCTGTGTAATTTTAAAATAAAAATTTCATTAAAAAACCTTGTCCTTTTAGGAATTAATGTGTGTACCACCATTCATGGAAACAATCCCCCTTAGTTAAAATAATGAGGATATCCATAAATCAACATTGAATAAGTAGTGAAAAAGTTTCCAAGGACTTGTCGATCATGGATCTAGTGTGATACTCATTCCATATGAAGTGTATCGTCAGTTAGGTCATCCGGAATATCTACCCCTATCTTTGAATCTTAAACATATTTATCATAGTATTTGGGTTTCTATGGGGATTCTAATGGATATTATTATTAAATTAAAGAAAATCCACCACCATACCAACATTGTTTTCATTTCAAATCTTTTAAATCCAAGAGATATAAAGAAAAATCCAATCATCCTTGGTTATCACTTCCTCACAACAATCAACTTGGTTATCTGATAACGGAATTATAACATGATCATAACCTTTAAAAACAAGAGCCTCTATTTAATCATTTATAAATAAAACTCTAAAATTATTGGTGATGAAGAGATCCATGGGGTCAATTACATATCTAGTGATGATGGTGAACCAAAAAAACGTCATAGAGTTTTATAAGGTTGTTTAAGTTAAGATGAGATTGATTTCCTTTGATCACATGAGCGAAATTGGTATCCGTATCTGGAATCTATTTTAGATAGCTCCTTTCATGATTTTTTAGTATAACTAAAAAATTAAATATTTGGGGAAATTGAAAACTTATTTTCTATAATCATTGTTGAAACTAAGCTAAAAAATTTGATGGTTGAAACATTTATTCAAAAGGAACCAATTCAATTATGAAATTTTGAAAAATAATTAGTGTTTTTTGAAAATTATTAACTTATATTTGATTGTGTTATCAAAACTAATATTAAATTCAAGGTAATTAATTCATATAACATGTATAATATTTTAGGGTAAAATGAAACAATTCTTCTTTTCATCTATTCCTCCCTCAAAGAAAATCAATATATAATTCATCTGGATGTATTTAGTATGTATAAGAAGGAAATTTTATTGAACATGTATGATATTTTTGGGATTATCACACTCATTATAACCCATAAGATTTTATTATAATTTGATTCTAATCCATTTATTAATCCTCAGTGGTGACTTAATCCAAATATAATGGAAGTACAAAGTAATCAAATTACAAATTTACTGAAATCCTATATCATATACCTTATTACTGAGACTGTGTGGTTTATTCCAATCCAAGTGGTTCCTAATATGTATATAATGAAAATTATTACTAATAATGATTATGATCTTCTCCACTAATAGGATATTAGTGGATACATATTGTTTATTTACTATAGTAAATTAAACTATTGCACCATGAAAGACCATTTTCCTTTTCCCAACATTGATCATGTCCTTGAATGAGTGTCAAACAAGGAGTTTTTTTATTTCTTAGACCGATTCCATGAGTATATTTAAATTGAGATTTTAGAAGAAGATCAGATAAAAACATCCTTTTCCTGTACAATTGGTACATTTTCACTTAATTTTATGCACTTTATCTTATATAATTCCCTTGGTACCTTCTATCTGTGGATTATGGGAAAGTTCTCTGATATGGGGCGAGTGGATTGTTTTGAGGTATTTATGAATGGATTTTCCATCATTGTAGGTACTTTTTAGGGGTTCTGTAAAATTGATGAAATGGTTTATTTATATGTTTTTATAATAATTTAGTCCTAAACTAAGAAAATTGTAATTTAATGGTGAATGAAGTATTAGTTTGAGTCCATCTATTCTATGTTAGAGAGATTGAAGTTGTTAAATCCAATGTCAATATCATTCTCCACCATCCCACTCCAAAAATTGTAAAATAAGTGATGTCATTATTAGGACATGTTGGTTTCTATTGTAGGAACATTATGACTTGATCTCCATTTCCCGAACACGTTGTTCTATTCTTGTGAAGATGCTTTAATTTTTTTGGAAGTAGATTTGTAAAGAATAAATCTCTACACTCAAGTCATATCCTATATCTCCAGTCATCATGAACTCTCCCAATAGAAATATTAATTTCTAAATCATGTGTGATGTGAGTGACATTAATGTAGGATACATCTTTGGAAAAATAACTAATAAAATAATATTCATTATCACTAATAGAATCAAATCATTGAATGATTATCAAATAAATTTCACCACCACTGAGAAAGAGTTTATTGATGTTGTATTTTCCTTATAATAGTTTATGTCATAACTCTCAGGATCCCCCATCATGATCTACATAGATCATTCATCACTGAATTACCTTTTCCAAAAAACAATATTCCATTTTTAGATTGATTAGGTGGATCCTTCTCTTACGAGATATTGATATAACCATTAAGGGAAAAATTGAATTTAAAATTTTTATATAGATATCCTCTCAATAATAATATTTTTTAATAAATCATCCCATATTTTTTTGATTAATTCCCTGATTAACATCTATATTACATAAGTGATTTCACATTATTTTGTGAAATAGAAAAAAAAACTTGGTTATGGGTGTAATTCATTATATATTAATGACACATTATGGGAATAAATTCCTTTTATTTTTTGAAATAATATGGGTTTGATTATCCATACCTGTATAAGTTTATTCCTAATCATGTTATAGGAGATCTGTACCTAAGCCTGAGCAAGTGTACACTGATAAATTTTTTCATAGAGTGGTATGTGGATGAAACTTTTCTAAAATGAAAACCATTGAAAAGTTCCTCCAAAATTTTTTATTTTGTGGTAACCTAAATAATTATTCCTAAAATTTTTGCTAATGTTTTCCATAAAATCAATAATTATGATTCATTACCAAAAGGAAAAAAATTCACCTTACTCCCATTATTGGTTAGTGAAATGTTTGATTGTTGGGGAATTTATTGTAGGGGTACCTTCCCAATTCTTGGTCATATATATATATAAATCATATTATATTTTTATAATGTTAAAAATCAGTTTAATCCATTCCCACCATGTCTAATAACCATCAATTTGTGATGTGACTGTGGTAAAAGAAAATATTTTCTAGATTTAGAATTCCTAGGGCTATAATCAGAGATCGTCAAACCCATTTATGAAACCATTCCTTTATAATAATCACTTATATGTATGGGATCTCTAATAACGTTTCAAATACCAACCACACTAAAACAAATTGTCATGAGGTGTTGTATAATAGGGAAATTAAGAAAATTCATGAAACAATAGTTCGTTCCTTTAAGAAATATTGGCCCGAGAAACTCTTGGATTCCCTTTGGGAATTTGTTAATGCATTAAAAAAATCATAGTAATTCCACATATATTTTTTTGTATGGAAAATAATTCTATTTACTAGTTAAAATTTATCATATGTCCTTTTTGGAAATTTTGAAACTAAAATATGACATCAATTTAGCTAAATCAAATAGAAAATTAGAGCTTAACGAACATGAGGAATATAGTATGGAGGCTTATGGAATTCAATGATCAATAAATCTAGATTCTAAGCCAAATAATTTTGGAATCTCAAAGTCAAAATCTTTTAATTAATAAATTTCATTCTATTTTATAGTTAAGAACATAATTTAAAACTCGAAAAATTACTCTCTAGATGGTCGGGGCCCTACATACTATATCATGAGTACCCTCATGTGGAATTAAATATTATTGATCCCTTTGGTGGTTATATATTTATGATTAATGGTCACATGTTAAAAAATCATTGAATCATTTAATAAAAATTAAATAGAGCTAATGAAACATATGATAATAGATCGACAATAGATCTATTTAGTGTCAAAGTAGAGCTAATGAAATTTAAAAAAGTTAATTTCCAGAGGCTACCCAACTTATTTCTATACCTTAAATCAGTTTTTCGTGTTCTAAAACAAACATGTATGATTTTTTATTTTTTATTTCTTCTTTTTGTAACTTCATTGGGTTTCCACTATGATTCAAATTGTGTTAGTATGTACGATTTAGGGGTTGTTGAGGTTAATGTATTTTTAAGAAAATCAAATTTATTCCAAGAGTTAAAATATAATGTTCCATCGTTGATGAGGCATATGTAAGTGAAATGGATATGAAAGGGTCAATTGGTTTCAACATGGACCTCTTCTTGAAGTTACCAGGTGAAACTATTCCATATTTTCATTTCAAAGATAAATCTTGGAGCTTGTATCCTATAATTCCCACCCCCCATTATAAATTTTATTATCTTTAAAAATTGGAGATAGTGTAATTGTATGGGGGTGGAAATAATGAAAATAAATAATTTTTTTGTGTTAAAAAAAATTTGTGTCTTTACATCTATGGGGAAAATAAAATATAAGAAAATTTTTAGTTTATAAAAGATAAATATTTTTTTTAAACGTGAAGTTGATAATAAAATTTTCAAACATTGAAACTAAATATCATATAATTTTATATGTATTGATACTAATTTTAATGTAACTTTATGCTCAGGAGAATAAATTTTGGAAAGCGTGGTTTCTAATATGATTTTTAACTATTTATATTTCCATCCACTTAATCAATATATCACTACACGGATCTTTTGGATTTTGGGTTGTTATCTTGAGCTCTTGGGGACACTTAAAATATAGGATATTTTTCGTGATCATTTTATTTTTAAAATTAGAATTTAAAAATAGAATAAAGCTAAATAGAAAATAAATTTTCAGATATAGTAATGTATTGATATAATGCATGCCTTTAGAAACATAGCGATCATGAATCTAAAATTTACTTTTCCATTTCATGGGGATTTTATCTTTATTTATGGTAATTTGAAATTATCTTTGATTGAGTTAACCCAAGATGATTCTGGAGTATATCAGTATAACAAGTTTCCAAAAAGTTCTTTGATCCTGATATTCATGGAAAAAATATCTCTATAGGGGTGGAATTGATTGGGAATAATTTCAAATACCATGGAAAAATTGAAAAAAAACAAAAAAACTACAAAATACAAAAAATTGAATACTCATCTTATTATTAAAATTGTGATTCCACCTAGAAATTAAATATTTTCCCTATAAAATAAAAATTAATCAACATATATATTGTGATTCACAACACATCATCATTTTTAATTGAAATTTACTAAAATATGTTGATTAATTTTATCAAAGGAATGGGAATAGAATGTGAATTTATTTAGAATTTATCTTGGGTTAATTTATTCTTATAGGTTTCAAGGTTACTTCTCATGACGACTTTTGTTAATCATTGTGTGTTATAATGTTTTTCAAAAATGGAAATCAATTTTAATATTTTTGAGAAACATTTTTTCCCAGACTAGAAAAACTAAAGTTGTGGGTGAGATTAGCTACTTAAATAGACTAATATCAGTTTTTTATTACAATATTCCACTGATTCAATGTTTATAATCACTAATATTATTATATTTTATCATTTTAACTCCAATACTCATCATTCATGAAATTATTGGTTAAAATATTCTAATACTTCATATATTTTTCATTTCTTTATTGAACAATGTCTCGTAATAATACTGACATTATATTTTTGGATGAGGCTACCCATTTTATAGGAAATATTTCATATTTTTAGAGTACTTTGAGATTCCCATTGGAAGGAAATCATCATTGTCCTTGAGCCAATTTTTTTGGGTAATGTTTACTTGATAAAATCCTTTTAAAATTAATGTATCAGAAATGAAATAGATCCAATAAAGAAAAAATTTGAATTGTTGATAGAGGAAATCATGTGGAACATTTTATTTCTCCATGGAAAGTGATAATTCTAAAGTTTCAGGGGTGACCCAATATACCATGTGTAAGAAAAAATTTGGGTCCTGATTCGGTGGCCCAAAAAAACAACCCACTATTTTTATCATAAATCATTAGATATGAGGGAAAATGGGATAATTTTTTTGAAAATTTTATATTATGGAGGTTAAATTTCTTCTTATACAAACCACACAAAATTTTAAATCTAGAATATTTTTTGGATGCATATTGGGTTGATGATTTTTGGCATTAGTTTTTTTTTGAAGGGTGGAAAATCTACTCTTTATTAACCTTAGACAAACATATTCCTACCCTATTTAGATGGGGTTACATAGACTACTATGGGATTGACCCAAGTTTTACAAAATTAATATTTAAGGTAGTAGTTTTGATTAAATTGGAAAGAATTTATGGATGTTTTCATTATACTATTATGATTCCAATTTGACATTGTAGCCATGTTTCATACATTGATTTTTTATATTCCAACTTAACTTATTAATACATTTCAGTTTCTTCTCATTCCATCTTATTCTTATTAACACATTGAAATTGTTTCATTATGGTGTGAATTTATTCACTCAACTAAGATATAAATCCTTTACATAATAGTGTATTTTTCATTATCTAATTATTTTTGTTTTTCATTACTTTCATTATTATTAGTTTACACCAATCATACATTGAGATAATAGCATCAATTTAAGGCTAAATATTATATTTTTTGGTCTAAGTGAGTAGAAAGGGGTAGGATTTGATGTTTTTTAACTCTATAAATTCATAAACAAATGTATTAATTGATAATTTCATTCTAATTTCATAATCATTATTTTTTATTATTGAATTTTAAGGCCACACACTTGAAGTGAAAATATGATAATTTACCTTGGAATGATCATAAAAATTATCCCTTAATTTTATAGGTTATTATAATTAATTTTTTTTACTATTAAACTAATAAGTGATGTATGGAGTTTTATCTTGTTGAATGAATCATTCATGAATCTAAGGAAATGAAATTGTTAAAAAGTCAATTCATTTAATTCAACCATAGAATCACCTAGGATTAACCCATTTCCATTAATTGTTTTTATATATGTCTATTAGTTATTTATTAATCCCCTAAAATAAAACTCAAGTTGTCCACATATAGTAAAAAATCAATCTATAAAATTTATAGGTTTATAGCTTTAATTTTAGGTTAATGAGGATTTTACAACCTCTACTACAATACAAGAGACTGATTTATTACAAAACATGGATAATTTTTTGTAAATATAGGTGACATATTATACACAATTTTGGAAAACTACAGTAAGTGTTGGTCTATTACTTTTGTTAAGAAAAAAATAAGGGACTATATTTTATATTATTTATGGAAAAGACCCTAAGGGTAGTTTTTTGTTTTGTAATTACCTATCTTTAAAAACAATCATATGGTAGGCATGTAATACTTATGGTTTTTTCCCTTAGATAAGAAAAAACCATGGGGGTAGTATAGGGTATTATAGGCCGAGAAAACTCATCCACGGTAGGTCTATGATACTACCAAGGGGAGGTTTCTAGAGATATAGAGCATAGTTTTAACTTTAATTCGAAGAATAATCCTTCTCAGAGAAATCCATAGATTTTTTATACATTTAATCCAAGACTGGGATGAGAAACCTTTCATTTGGGAGGTATGTGTTACGTAATATGTATAAAATGGAGTCCCATGTCTGTAATATAGAGGCACAATCATAGAGACATGTCCAAATACATCATGGACCTATTCAAAATTGGTATGGTTGATATGGGTTGCCGACATAAGGATCGACAACAATTGGTAAGTGGTATTTATTGGATATGTGATGAAAAATGAATCAAGTGGCGTTGAATTGTGTTCTTAAAATTTTTCTTCATTTAAAAATGAATTATTTTCATATTATCTTAGCCCGAATAATATACAGTAAGAAAAAAAATTTAAAGGAATAAAACATAGAGGATCTATAGTGGTTTAGGGAACTATGATACCATTCTCTACTCCACCAACACTCTACTCCTTGAGTTTAGTTATTTTAAATAGAATAGTCCTTCATCTCGAGGATTCTCGGATAAGTGAAAGCATTTATCATTTGTTAAAATGGTTCATGGGATTTTAATAAGGATATCTAATCACTAAACCCTTCAATGGTCATATAAAACTCATAAAAACAAGTGAAAATATTAATAAAGGTGAAAAGTAAATAATTTATTCCATTTTTTCACAAAGTTTCAAGCAGGAACTAACATATGAAGAATAAATTTATAGAGGGATATAATATAATTAAAGACAAGCTCTATATATTTTTGATTTTTGGAGATAGAATTGTACGTACAGTAATAGAGATGCACATGAATTGATTTTAGAGGAGAAATTCTATGTGAGTTAATCTATGTGTTTTTATTTATATATACACACATGAATCTGTGTGGTGTTTTTAATATATACTCTCTTATTTAATTTTAACATTTCACACTTGTCAATCCAATATTCAGGAGAGATAATACTTTTTTAAATCTAATGCGACAATATATTAATTATAATGTTCCCTTCTTCATTAAACTTTGAAAAATAGAAGTTGAATGATGTATATAATGGGGCCTTAATCATAACATTGTATTCATTAAAGTAGTCACATTATTTAAATCAATCATTCATTATTAGAAGTTCATCATTCTGATAAAAAAGAGTAATTTTACTTTCCAAAACATAAAATAATGGTGAAGAGTGTGTCTGAATAATACTTTAAATAAGAGGATGTAAAATGATATATCATATGATAAATTTATATGTGAAAGATAAATGATATAAATGTACTATTATCATAATATTATTTCATTATCATTAGATAAAAGGGCTTATATGAGTGTTATAGTGATGATCTGGGCTAATGGATAATTGTGGGTAGTTGAATATGGTTGCACAATCTTCTACATCAGGTTCACCATTTTTATCATCCATAGAAACTCCCCATGCACTAGTACAAAAACCTTTTTTTACGTCGGTTTTTTTTTCTTTTTAACGTCGGTTTTTAGGCGACGTTATTGCGAGCGACGTTAAAAATACGATTTTTTACGTCGGTTATTTAATAACCGACGTAAAAAATTTGGGTAATATAGTTTTTAACGTCGGTTTTTAAAAAACCGACGTGAAATACATTCTGGAAATGGCGATAAGAAGCCATTTTTTACGTCGGTTTTTCAAAAACCGACGTTATAAGTCATTTTTTACGTCGGTTATTTAATAACCGACGTTAAAAGTTAATTTTAACATCGGTTATTAAATAACCGACGTAAAAAATGTTTAATATCTTGTAGAAAATTTTCTAATCTTTCATTTGACAGTTCATAGAGCTCAAACGGATTTACGGATCGAAAGTTATGACCTTCAGAAGTTTGATATTTTTTCGAGGAAAGATTGAATGAGCCAACCGTAGCTTCATATTAGAAGGAATTTTTGAATCCATAGGGGGATTTGTAGTTTTATCGTGATATAAAGAATCATCCATCATTATAATAAATTAACAATCATTAAATGGTATATCAATTAAGAAAACTACTCATAGAAAATATAAATCATGGGAAAATAATTACGAATACCTTGACGGGGTCGCAGAAATAAGAAATCGTTGATTCACGTTGAAGATAAAAAAAGTTTTTTCGGTGTAACGATGATGGTTGAATGAAATTATCGTAAAATGTTATATCAATTAAGAAAAAAAATCATAAAAACCATAAACCATGGATGTATGATTAAATATACCTTGACGAGATCGCGAAAAGATAAAATAAATGATTCATGTTTGAGAGAAAAAAATTCGATTTGGTGGAACGATAATGGTTGAAATAAATGATCGTAAAATTAGGATGGGTGTATAATGTAAATATATAATTGAGATTCTATGAGAGAATGTGGTATTAAAAATTTTAGGCAGCAATTCAAAATTTCGATGCCGCGATGTAAAAAAATTGAAATTTCACATTCGTGGGATATTAAAATTTTCATTCACGTCGGTTTTATGATAACCGACGTGAAAAGATATTAAAATTTTCACTTATTTTTTACGTCGGTTATTATAAAACCGACGTGAAAAATCAATCTTCGTCACTCTTTCACGTCGGTTATTAAATAACCGACGTGAAAAATTGATTTTCTTTACTTTTTCACGTCGGTTATTTAATAACCGACGTTAAAAGGTATTTTTCACGTCGGTTATTTAATAACCGATGTAAAAAATATTTACAAAAATTTATTTCATTTCCCAAGCTTTAATTTGACAGGTCACGGAGCTCAAACGGAGTTACGGATTGAAAGTTATGGCCTTCAGAAGTTGGACATCCTTAAGACATCATTTAGAGATGATCAACTTCTGAAAGCCATAACTTTTAATCGGTAACTCCGTTTGAGCTCTGTGACCTGTAAAATTAAATATTGGGAGGTGAACTACATTTTTGTAAACATTTTTCTCATCGGTTATTAAATAAACGACGTGAAAAAGCGATGTACATTTATTTTGCACGTCGGTTTTATAATAACCGACGTGAAAAATCAGATAAAATGGATTTTTAACGTCGGTTCTTATATAACCGATGTGAAAAGATATTAAAATTTTCACTTATTTTTCACGTCGGTTATTATAAAACCGACGTGAAAAATTAATCTTCGTCAATCTGTCACGTCATTTATTAAATATCTGATGTGAAAAATCGATTTTCATTACTTTTTCACTTCAGTTATTTAATAACCGAAGTTAAAAGGTATTTTTCACGTTGGTTAATAAATAACCGACGTGAAAAAAGTTTACAAAAATGTATTTAATTTCCCAAGAATTAATTTGACAGGTCACGGAGCTCAAACAGAGTTACGGATTGAATGTTATGGCCTTCAGAAGTTGGACATCCTTAAGACATCGTTTAGAGATGATCAACTTCTGAAAGCCATAACTTTTAATCCGTAACTCCATTTGAGCTCTGTGACCTGTCAAATTAAATCTTGGGAAATGAAATACATTTTTGTAAATATTTTCATGTCATTTATTAAATAGCCGACGTGAAAAAGTCATGAAAATCAATTTTTCACGTCGGTTATTAAATAACCGACGTGAAAAATATGTGAAAATTTTAATATATTTTCCTGGAAAAGGATTTTTAACGTCATTTATTTAATGAATGACGTGGAAAAGTGATGTACATTTACTTTTCACGTCGGTTATATAATAACCGACGTGAAAAATCAGATAAAATGGATTTTTAACGTCGGTTCTTATATAACCGACGTGAAAAATCAGCGAAAATGTATTTTTCACGTCGGTTATATAATAACCGACATGAAAATCGATTTTTAGATATTTTCACGTCGGTTCTAAAAAACCGACGTGAAAAATGGTGATGTAAAAGAAGGTTTTTGTACTAGTGATGGTTCCAACCTCCATAATTGCATACATGCATGATTTCTAATGGTAGGTGGTCATTTGGGGTTTCTAACACAAAGGTGCTTAAGAAATAACATTTTTCTAGAGGATGGGTGTCCATGTTCATTTCACCCATTGGGGGGAATTATTTAATATTTCAGGACACTCTTATAAATTAAAGATATGTTCATGAAATCTTTCCTAGATCCCGATACAGTAATGGATACCTATTTTCCAATTACTTTTTTTTAGCATGTGTGGAGATAAAAATGGTGTGTATATCACATGTTTTCCAAAATTATCTTTTTTATATATGATGCTTTAGTTTATAGCCATCTTGAGGTGCTATGATGATTATTATTATCAAGGAAGGTGGTTGGTGTCTTGTAGATCAGATTAATCCTCAATGAGGTGTCCTACATGTCATTTGAAAACATGAATCATAACCCCTATAGTTCATTTGAAATAGTTTAATGTCAAATTAAAGGAAAATACCATGCTGTTTAACATCATGCATCAAGGTTTTAAAAATAGGGCTCTGGCGTTGAAGAGGTGTCATATGTAATATGTTATGATAGGAATCAGAGTTCATATAGTTTGTGTTATGGGCACACACATCATAAAATATGTGACAATAGATCCCTTGAGTGGGGCCTTTTCACAAATGTCTAACCTGAATTTCCTCATCAAGAATATATCCCTTTAAGTGAATATGTGATGCAATCAGAATTACATCAAAATTAAGGTCCCAAACTAGTGGAATCCTCATAATTCTATTGGTATAATCATTAGTACTCTCTATCCGCAGGTGAGTCATTCTTGGTGCATAAAACATGAGATAAAAGAAGACCAAACACATTGCATGGGACCATATTTGTATGGGTAATACACAATAAATTTTCCATTATAAAGGTATTATTACAAAGGATGTGGTACAGATCTTGAGACTTATGATGGAATACTATGTATCATGTTTATGACCAGAATCATAGTTCTTATAATTCAGTGTGTCAAAAACCCATTGATGGGTTTACGGTACTATTTTGGTATGTTTGGGAATTACATTCAAGAGGATGCACATATATGAATGAATTTTTTGTCTAATGATGGATAAGGTATAGGGGTGTCAAAACCATGGGTAATTCACTATTGTAAATTAAGAATATTTTTGAATATGGATAGGCATACACTAGGGTGGATTTCTATTGGAGCTCTGGCCATAGGAAGGCATCATATATACCCGATTTGTATTAGGAATCAGATTTGTCATAGTTCATATTTTTTCTCAATTCATTGATGGATGGTATAGAAATATAAACCCATAGGTGGGTCTGAGATGTTGAGATACATAAACCTAGGTCAATGCCCAATTGGAGTTCAGGGTGAAAGGAAACTATCCTACGTATCCTGTTTATAGAAGGAATAAGATTCCTCATTGTTTAGTTAGATTCTCAACCCACTGATTCATGTGGGGGAATGGTGTACCCATTGGGATGTTTTAAAGCCACATGTTATAGTGGGGGAAACATGGATCGACATACCCTGAGGTGGATTTATATTTGTGTTCAAGCCTTAGGAAGGCATCCTATGTATCCTATATTGGAATGAGGTATATTTCTTGTATTTCAATGACCCCTTAACCAACATATAGGTTAAGGTTTATTATTAAACTAGGGGAAATTATTTTTATCCTCGGGTTTTATGAATTCTAGGGGACTATAAAAGGATTTATACCCATGTGTAATATTCATTATCTATATTTTGATGGATAAATAGAGATGACAACCATGAATGGTCTACTGAATATTCCTAGTGTAACATGGGGAATCATCTGATATCATGACACAAATAGGGTCTTTGGATTATGTAACCCTCACCCATTAAGGAAAATCCCCTTATAAATAGGGTATGTGGCCAACATTTGTTTTTTGAGGGTTCACATTGTATAAGTCCAAGTGTGTCTTTCAGAAAAGAATGACAAGCCTACCCAACATGACTTGATTGTCTGCCCAACATGTCTAGGGTGTCATTCATCCATGATAGAAATGTCCATGGGTTTCTTCCTAGCATGTCCATGATGGTTCATATGATCACTTTACTTGTATGGGATAACATACCATGATCAAAGAGTCTTGTCCATAACGTCTCCAATTGATAAAAATGGACATATCCAAGGCCTTTCACATGACCAACTAAAATGTCTATGATGTATTCTCATGATCAATGTTCATGGTATGGGATTTATTTTTATGACCAATTGACTTCTCCAAGGATGTCAGATGATAATTATGACTTATTAATAAAATCTTTCATGGTCACCCTTAAAAAGATCATGGCATGTCGCATGATTGAATAAGCCTATGCAAGGTCACCCAAGGGAATCACAAGATCATTAAATGGTCTATAGATCACATGATATCAAGGGAGATAAATTATGGGGTCTTATCAACATTTCTAGGATCACACGCTTGTCCAATTTTTTAAGTCACATGTCTACATGAATCTTGCCTCAAGGACTCATGGACAAAAATTTGAATAGGAGGAATGGATGGCCGATGGATCATGTTGGAGGTGAAAATCTATGGGTTTTCATGGTTTTATGAGGTCATATTGATGGGATTATATGCATGAAAAATAAAAATATATATGGAGGTATTCCCACATGATTGAATCACATGATGCTCAACTACTCATGTTGCTGCCTGTTAGGTCTTGTGAAGGATTCTCCTAATAAGAACATAGGATTCACATTGATTCAAAATGCATAGAATAGGATGCATGGAATATGGGGAAACTGGGTGAGGGTCTCTACATCCTTTCCTAACAATGTAAGGTCTTCATGGAGTAGCACAAGTCCACTGGTGTTTGTTTGTGGAAATCAGCAAGGGTTTCCTTCATGATTGAGGGATTTTACCACTCGGTCGAAAAGAGGTACAACGAGATCAAAGTGTTCTTCCTATTAATTTTACTTAAATAAGAGGTGCTGATCCAATCCTCGTATGTGCATCACATATTAGAGGTATCATGATCATTATGAAATCACATGACCTCTTATGGGTTTATATGAAGTTCTATATGAACATGTATTAGGGCTCCATGTTGGTGTTTCATGTATGGAGGAGGGTAATCATAGTGTATTCATGAAAATAGAGATGTATCAAATGATCATGTGAATACCTCTAATGAACATGAATTCTCCATGTGGAATCTCATGATATTTAATTTATCATGAAATTGTGTGATATTCATGGGATCATGTGATGGGCTCTCGCAAGCACCTAGAGGTATTTTTTCAAAGGTGGAATCCCACCACTTTCTATCATCTATTTCTCCAGTATTATTCTTTTATATTCTACCTCTTCACCCCATCATGTGTATCCTTTTTTGTAAGGGTTCAGGGTTTTACATAGTTTGAGGTGGCCCAAAATAGATCCATTTTTCATGGTGTGCATGTCGCATGTGTTGTATTGAGTCGGTAGAGAGCCTCACATTAATGTCAGATGAGGTTCTAGTGATCGCTTAAAGGCTTCATGAGATTGTTATTTGGAACTCGATGAAAATCCAAAACCTCTATTTTCATCACTTTGCATTCATGTGAAGGCTTTGGAGTGGGATTTTCATGATCATATTTGTGTGATCATTCCCTTAAATGAAGAGTGTTGAAGTGGTGAAGCGTTTCATAATCCACAGATGGGAGACTCTCGAAGTAGGGAGTTTCATTCCTCTTTATGTGAAGCTATGTTTATGTCCACATGAATTCTCCTGATCATCATCCCTTGATCACACAATTCTTAGTGACTCTCATGATGGATTCGCTCAAACACATGACCAAATTCATGAGATGACTCTGTTTTATGGACATCTCATTTACACAATGCATGCATTAACTTGTATTGACTATCCTTTATACAGTATGACAGAAGATAGCCGAAGATAGCCCCAAATGATAATTTCATGGGTTTCAAATTATCTAGTGTAATGCTAGTGGAAATCATCTAAAATTATTTATGTGATGTTGTATGTGAATAAAAGTCCATGGGATAATGATTCTCATGGTGGGAAGTTACGATATTCTTCAGGAGAGGATTTTGATGTCCACATAATTACTTTTAATTGTCCCCATTTTGATCATGAGGTATCCAGAACCTCTTGCAGTGGATTCATGTGGTTGATCTGACTACCTTCATGAGATTCATACAATTTTATTGAAATAATTCATGAATTAAAAATGAAGATTCAAGTATGGAATAAGGATGTTGAGAATATCTTCTTAATATCATATTGTTCATTGGAGAAGGGTGAAATGGTGGTTGTCAAGCATCATGGTATAGAGGGAATTTTTTGTGACACACTACATCAATCCAGTGGTTTCTATAATGTGGCAAGTGAGTGGGAGGTTAAAGACTACATGGGAGTGGGTTTATACGACTCAGATCAACTTGATCATATGGAATATGTTCTATCCGTAATTTTAGTGGATGATCATTGATTTACTGAGTACTATTCCACATTGATCTGGTGCTCTATCTAGATATTTTTAATAAATAATCATGGAACCACTGGTCACCAAAAGTGAGTAACAAAGTCCTCTACCAACTATTTCCATCCTGGAACCATGTTGGCCCATTGTCTCACTATGATACCACCCCGTGGCATGGCCTATCTCCTCATGTGTGCACCTTCCTACGCCCCTATTGTTGCATGTACCATCCAGCCGAGCAAGCTCTTTAGGCATGTCTGAGGCAACTTCCAAAAGATAATGGGTCGACTCGGCTTGGCTAGAAAGCCTAGTGTATAAATTTTTTTAGGAAAGGTTTGTAGTAAAACATAGAAAAATGATCTAAATGAAATGGGTCAAAATAAGGGGCCAACATATATTCCCTTATAAAGTAAATCCCATGAATATATTAATCATGGATACAACCTCTGATTCTATCTTGTGAGGTATATGTGTATTTTTTTCATAGTCTCCATACTCCTCAAATATTCAATGGAAAAGCGTATAGTGCATAATTATGGTTGGAAAAAATTCCCCACCCACTACCTCCACCAGAATGAGATTCATTTGAAATGAATAGAACATGACTCTATCAAAAAAATAGATCACTTTTATGTATATATTATCATTTTATATAATCTAACATTGATGCTAATGAGAGTATTTTTTAATAGGGCATTGATTGATGGATTTTAGGTTGTACCAAGAGGATACTCTTGACCATGAGTGATTTGATATTATAGAATTTATATCACATACATCAGCAAACCCACCCGTATTTTCAATAAAATCATATAAACCCAACTTTCTAGATCTCAAAATATGAATCATAAAATATTTCTATTTAGAATTTATCATGATTTATTCCAACATGAGATTATTAATTCATATATAAGTGTTGATCATGCTAGGATTTACTTGTTAAAAAGGGTAACGTTGGTGGAAAGGAACATGTGGCTAGATCTAAAGTAAGGTACTTGGACATTGCTACATATTATATGATAATGGGAATAAAGACGAACATATTTTAGAGAAAAAACCTATGCAGATCAAACTCAAACAAAGGAAAGACTGGTTCATGGATGAATAATTTAAATAATGAATTTCCTTACGTAGATATGGATCATACATGGGAAGGGTAATGTCATCTATTACCCAAACTAGGATAAATACCTTGATTGCGGGTGACGTAGGGTATGAAAGATTAAATCAAATACCCCTTAAGATCTTGTTTCATCAATTAAAAACACCCTTCTCTCAAAATCCTGCATCTATGTACTGATAGAAATGAAAGCATGCACAAGACAGAATAATTTTACGTGGTTCACCTTCACATGGATACGTCAAAGTAGTATATAATGAAAAAGTTTTGATGTACCAAATCCACTATGGATCAATGCCAAAATTAGGTTCAAGCTAGATCAATTTTATTCCTTGGCTAACTACCTTTATAAAATTTGGAGTGGAATCACTATCCCTCTTTGTTTACAACCAATCACAATATGAAAGATCACTTCTCTCTCAACTGAAGTGTTATCAGTGCTCCTTCAGAAGAATATTATTTTTATCACTTGAATCATTATGTTTCACACCACATTTGGTGAATAATTAAGTTCCAAATTCATCCACTTGATGAATAACAATTTTCCATAGATTTACTAGGAAATTACTTTTTCATACATTTTTTATGCTCAATGCCTTGGAAAATATCACACAGCCTTCAAAATACATCCAAATTCTTATTATTTATATAATACATTTGAAAAACCTATAACTTTCACGATACCCACTATTTTTTTGAATAATCCCCATTTTTAAAAGATCCCTTAGCCTTCATGAAGATCAACCCTTTCATTAAGATCACTTATCCTTCTTGAATCTCACAACATTTATTCATCATTTTATAACCATCATGAACATAAATTCATTTGAAATCTTTACAACTTTTGGTTAGCTTTTAAATACTTAACAAACTTCCATTCATCATGAACTATTTTAGAAGAAAAAACTTTGTGAACCACCTTCATAAATTTGAATCCCTTGAATTTTTTTTAATTATTTTTCTATTTCAAATTAAGGGTGTATAGTCCAAATTTATAGGAATTTCCTACCATTCTGTAAGCCTCCAATATATCCACCACTTTTTTCACTAAGCTCTCCAAACTCATTCATGAAGCTTATCATAGTCATAGAGATTTACCTTCATACCTTCACACAATCATGATGATAGTTCATGATGATCCACAACTTCAAGAAACAATATCTATGGAACACCAAAACATAGTGTGGGAACCTTATTTTTCAATAAAAAATCATCCCAAAAACACTACAATGTTACCTTGAGGGATTTTTTCCCCACATCATCACATTGTGACAGAGTCATGGAAAGAGAACCATGTTTTGGAGTAGATTTTTCATGGATCTACATCTAATTCTAAATTCCATGACACAAAAATTATATTAATATGAAAATTTTAAGGTCATATAGGATGGACCATGTATCATGTACTTTTATGGCATGAGAGGAGTAGGTACCCTTAGGTGGGTCTATAAAAATAGAGATTCATTCATATTTTTTCTAAGATCATTGGAACTAGTGAGTGTAGATTGATATTTTCGAGGGAAAAATATTTATTTCTATAACAATTGTATATTATTCATGTTAGCCCTATTTGTTTCTTAAGGTTTATATGGGTAATTCTTAGTGACCATGGACTTGGATTTTGATCATGCCACTCTCTTACATGTTTTTTTCATGACACGTTTCATGCATTCTAAATTTCATTAATTCTTGATATTTTTTAGAGGAAACAATGAACATGTTTAAAATGTAGCGACTCAAAATTTCTTTAGGGTTCCATCTTTATTATCCTGGTGAGGATCATGTATTTTTCAATTGGATATTTTGGTGTCTTGTAAACCAGATTATTTCTATAGTTTAGGGTCTTTATCTCATAACTTCTTCTTCCATAATGAAGTATAGTTGTTCATTATGGTTTTTATTACCCTGTATCCTTAAAGGGGTTTCATAGAACAAGTGTCCATGAAGGGTTCCAAAACCCTACACCCTTAATCGTGATTAAAATTAATGGATGCTCATGGAGGCTTCTATCACCCGGATTTATTGTAGAAAACAAAAAGGATGAATTTCCATGATGGTTCATGAGACCCTACACCCTTAAGTTAAGGAAAATTGGTGGATGGTGAAATATTTGGGATTCCTAGTCCTCTTGTATTGTTATAATTCGGGTTTTTTTAAATTATGTGTCTATTAGTTTGAACTGATGAATGTTGTATGGTGCATACATACACGTGATGGTCCATGACACCCTATGTTGATGAGTTCTTCCATGGTGTTATCAGGGCTCAAGCGGATTAGATTAAATTTTCTTAAAGGAGGAGATGGATCTAGTTAGTAGGTAAGAATCCCTTATGAATGGAACCTTAGGGATTACATTAATTTTCACGTAGATTTTTCCCTACTCTTTTCAACGGTCCATGAAAGATTTGTGAAAAATAAAACATCTGGATGATGATGTGGAGGTATGGATAAAAGATCTATCTAGGATGGGTTTTGGATCCCTAGGGAATTTTATCTTTTGGCTAGTTGTCTAGTTCTCTAAACCATGTGATTTCATGTCACATGGCGTGGGCCATAAAAAGGTTTTATAATGGAGGGTGTCATTCCTTCTTTGAGAAAGGGTATAATTCATGGTGATGTAACAATGAGGATGTCGAATCCACTTGAATAGTCTCATTATGCGAATTGTAAATTGCAGTCCCATAATACCTAAGTTAACTAGTCGATATATGTCAACCATTGAAAATGGAGGAATCCCATATTCCACATGGTCATGGAAATAACTCGTGGATTTTATGGGACCTCATATCTATTATCAAACATCCTCTAGGAACATCCTATTTGGCATAGTTTTAAATTCTATAATGAATCCTAGAATCTATTTATAGACTAGCCAGTCCTTGTCACCAGTCTTCTAGAGGGGAGAAACAAGGGAAAGGAGGAACAAATTAAATGGATTTCTTTTGTTTTCTAGGACTTCAAATACATGAAGGTGTTTAATAAAACATAATATTCAAGACAGGTTAGACAACCCTAAAAGTTTCATTACTTCCTAATGAACACGTTATCACAAAATGTTGATGTGAAAAATAATTTCTCTAGATTTTTTCTGGACTATAGGGTCTAGTGAAAATAGATTGGATTTTATTAGAGAAATAAAGTGGGACCAATGAGATTTATAATATTTTTATCTATGCTCAAATATTTTTCTAAACACTAATTATTGAAAGTTTAGAGAGAGGAGATTTAGATTTCTCTCAGTCTTCCCTTTTTGGGTTTTCTAGCTTAGAATTTTTATGAATCCCTCATCAGAAGTTTATGGTATTGTGATTTGGATAATCAAATACTAAAATTTAAATTTTTAAACTTTGAACAAAGATGATTCAGTTTATGGTAATGATGCACATGGACCTAGTATGAGGGGAGTGTTACACAATAGTGTAATTAGGATTCCTAGGGTCAATATTATTCAGACAACCATTTTATATGGAGATGAAGATGTTTTAATTCATGGATAAAAGTAATCAGGTCATGAGTAATGATTTGGGAAACTATATTTGGGGATGAAAAAAATCACCCTAAGGTGATGTGTCCCACCACAGTGATGTTAGGGCTCACAATGATCATAAATACATTCTTATAAGACCATGATGTCTTTGGTTGGTGGGAAAAATACCTCATAAAAAATGAACTCTTACATGGTTAAGTAGAGATTTAATATATTTTTTTAGGGGACTGGAAGGTTTTGTAAACCCAAGGAGCTCAAGAAATGAACACTGGTTTATGGGTAGGGGTGATCTAGAAGACGATGGAAACACTCCATAATATTTTTGATCAGGATTAGGATCATAAGGCCCATTGATAAGGAATGATTATGGGTGATATCTTTAACATTTTAACATCATGTAGTGGGGGATGTATCTATCGTGTAGTTTAATATCATGCAACACGTATGTTTTCCTTGTAGTTTTACATTATATGGTAAGGATGTAGGAACTGACATTAAATTTGGGAAAGATATTTTTTGGGATACATTTCACTATTTTGGGAATTTAGATATGGGAAGAACCATTTATTGATGAAAATTCTTATTATTGTTTATCTATATGTAGTATCCCTTCTTACACAGATTTATCTCATACACAAGAAAACTTTTTGAAGATATTACTCGTATATATGCAGGGTGAGTCTGTATGAATCGGTCCATATCAAACAGATTACATGAAATTTTTGTGTCTTGGAATACCTAGAGATCCCCACGCATATTTTAAGGGAATGTATTATGAAATTATCATCACATTTAAAGAGATCCATCCACATCATTATGACTTGTACATAAGGGAGAGGGGAATTTTAGCATCTTCTCTTAGTGAGTATCAACATTATAGTCATCCAAGGGTTCCTCTACATAGGTTGGTCTCATAGGAAGGGATTGGTAATTTCCATATTTTTTCTGGTATGGAGATGAAAATTTCATCCCTAGCATAGATTCATTAAAAGGGTGGCAGTCTATGGGAATTTTTAGGCCTTGTAGGAAGGAACTTATTCCTTAAAGACATTGTTGGGAAGTTTAATGTCATTAAAATTTGATGTTTTCATGTATTTTAACATCATGAATCTAGACATTGTTCCTTGTCAATGTCTTTTATTTTTGTTTCCAGCTAGAGTGACATTCCGGTTTCCTGAAGCCCACATGATCCATGTTTGGTGTCAAAAACAATGGACAACTCGGTAGTTGATTAAGATGCTCAAGAAATGGTTTTCGATAATTCACTTCATAGATCCATAACATATCAAGGGGTGGAATATTATCATTATGTTAGTATTTTTTAGATGGATGGTTTGTTATATGAGCTTCACTCGATATCATATGATGGTACGAATCAAGTCACATGTAGTTCTTAAATTGGAAAATCTCAATGCATGTCTGACCTATACACAGTAGGGGGCCTGTTTCCATACCTGATTCAGTTGGACCAAGGATTTAAGATCCTAGAATCACTATGTATCACATGATTGCATGAATTAAGACAGATAATGTTCTTTAATATAAAACTCCCAACCCAGGTCTGACCCATAGGCAGAGGGGAGAATTTTTCCCATTGATGTTGCGTCTGGATGTTGGATTCTAGATCTAGGCATAACTACATATACTATGATAACATTAATCAATACACACATCATTTTTGAATTCGAAACAGTTCATACAGGTCTGGCCTAGATACTGAGTGGGGAATTTTTCCATTGATGTTGTAGATGGACATTTGATTAAATATTTTTGAGTCACTACATATCCCGTGATAATAGGAATAAAGATGCATATAGTTCATTAATGGGAAACTCAAAATGGTGGTTTGACCCATATGCATAGGGGGACATTTTTTCCTTTTTGTTGTGGATGGACCCAGGATTGAATATCTGAGTGTCACTAAGTATCCTATAATAATTGGAATCAATCCACATGTAGTTCATGAATGGGAAACTATCCACACATGATTGTCCCATACACATAGAGGAAATTCATTATCAATGATATCATGGATGGAACTGGTATTAAGGATCTTGGTGTCACTAAATATCCTGTGATAATAAGAATAAATCCACAGAAAGCTTATTTACAGGAAACACTCCATTCTATTCCGACCCATACATAGAGGGAAGAATATTTCCTATTTTTTGTTTCGGATGGACCCAGAGTTTAAGATCCTAATATCACTATGTATCATGTGATAATAGGAATCAAGATACACATTATTCTTTAATGCGGTGTGGTGGGAAACCAACACTGGCTAGGTGTAATCCTCTCAAGTATGGGTGAAATTAAAAGAGGAGGGCTCATCATTTTTCTAATAATCTAAGGGTAAAGAAAACTATGTGAATTATGGTCCATAGAGGGATAGATACAAATAGTTTAGTATCATTATTCCTATACCTTTAGTGGTGTAGGTGCTCTGAGAAATATTAGGTGGTGTGAAAGTGTTAAAACTCAATGTGAAAAAGGGGGAAAGAGAGGCCCATAACCATACATAGGAATCATGGAATTAGCTCCCCCACCATTTCACGTCATGGGGAATGGACCATTAGAAGAACCCAAAATATGTTGGTTATGATTCTAGGACTAGGATTCGGATATAGGTATCCCTATTTATAACATCAATTCTGGGAATCAATACTTTTGATGTTATGGAAGATGTAATGGTAGATTACCATCAACAGGAGGGCGGTGTCCTCTCTATTGAGGAAATTGATGTTTCCCAATGTTATCATGGGTAATCCCTTATTTATGAGATGGGGTAAGGCTAAAATTTATCTTCATGTGTCGATGGCATCATCCATGTATCTTAACATCATAAAGTAATGATGTATTATTCTATGTAGTAAAGAGTCATGCTGATATGGCTTCTAAGGATTTTTAGTTTATGGACTTACTAACATGACCTTAAGGAGAATGATGGGTGAATTATCTTGTTTATATTATTTAAAAATTGATGATCATCAGGTATGACTAGTTTATGTTTAGTCACATCAGAATTCATCATGGGAATTTCTATATAATTCCATGTGAAAAAATATTGGTACTGCTTCAGAAATGTGATATCCATTTCCTACTTTTCAAGAGGTATGGTGGAACTAATCAATAATGTCCATTGGGATTTATTTTTTCCCAAAATCACCTTCATGAGCATATTGAAGGTGGTGGAGACACCTTCCTCAAATAATGCAGTGGAGTTCTAAAAGTCATCATATTCTTCCATTATAAGGTTGTGGGGGAATTTTTACAAAATGAATGAAATCTAGGGGTATCTATATCACTATATATGTGAGAGAGACCATCAAAAGAGAAAGTTTCATTTAAAACATCAAGTGCCAATGAAAATTTATTTTGGGGAATTTTTATTTCTTTTATACTACCACTTGGGAAGGAGGATCCTGAACTTCTAGAATTAAGTCTGTTGTTTCATTAGGTCTATGGGTAGTACATAATCACTATCAATCATGCTTACAAGATTCATAAGGGTAGTCCCCAATCCATTGGGGTTTAAATCATGTAGTATGTTAACCTACACATAATTGGGGTTGATAAAAGACATGATCCTCAATTGGAACAAGGGTATCATATCATATTACAGCTTTTGAGTATGAAAATTATTCTTCTTTGACTAGGATGTGCGCTTTTCACGAGGAATGTGCCATACCAACGTGGTTGGCCCTAGTTTTAATTGGGATTTGATCTCAGTCCCATTATGTGTTTTATAGAAAAATATTTCGACAATCCACCAGGATGGGGAAAACAATGTTTTCTCACTCCGTATTAGACACATGTTCGTACTGATTATGCTATTATGCTGCTCTGGCTGTTAGGATAGGAATGTGAGCTTATCCCTACATCATCACCATGATATACCGGGGATGATCTTCTATCACTATCAAAATTTATTAATAATTCAATAGTGTATCAAGAAGAATATATTCCTGCATGATCTTAGTTACCGGGATATGTCAGGCGATGTCATTGATTGCAGTGGGAATGTGTGATCACTCTTGTCCAACTTATGTCATAAAAAATGTCAATATGCCTTTGGTATGAGGGAAAGGATCTATACCTATGCCTTTATTGCATCCTAGATATGATTGTAGACATTGTTTGATCCAAAATGGATATGATCCTACTCTTTGGATTCCACTGGAATAGGCTAGAAGGTTTTGTCGATGGAGGTGAGGATATAAAACCACCCTCTCTGGTTCACAGGTGTTCACATTCTCATTAGTTTCCTTGGTGTCCAGACTCAAGTATCCTAAGAGGTGACTTTTCAGGTAACTCCTACAAGAGGTGACTGATGGGTATTGGTGAATTTGTTATATTACTGGGATAGAGATTATACTGCATCAGTGTGGATTCTATCAGTAATAATTCCCACTCAAGGTTTACATTGTATCCTTAAGATTAATATATCGTATTGTTTTTTATCCTATGACAGGGACATTTTCATGACTTTTTACATCCTGTGACTAGGATGTTGTCATGCTAAAACCTATAAGGAGGGAGTAATTTCTAATTGAGTTTGGATGACTCTTATTTATATTTCATGAGTATCATTATACTCTAACTCCATCAAGCCTTAATTTACCTACAACATTAGCCAGTATTTAATTCTAAAGAAACTCTCTAGTGTGTTCCCATGAAATCATTTAAAGGGGAAATGATTTTCATGGCCTATAAATCCTTTTTCATTGGGATTTATTATCATTGAGAGCTCTACCAAATAATTCTCTTGGGAATAGTCAAATTACATAAAGACATGATTTGGCTAGAGTGAATACAGTTTTTTCCATTTCACACATAGAGACAATCATCAATCACTAGGATAAGAATTGATAATGTATTTATATATAACTCATGTGGCCATTTCATAGTTCCCAAAAAACTAGAGTGGGGATTTGGGTTTTGGTAGATCCAAAACCCCCTCATCTATCTTTTATATAGATAGTCATTAAAGATAATTGAACTCCCTATTCTATTCCCAATACATCAGTGGTAGGGAAACAAGTTTTCATGGACTACCAAGCTAACATCATTTAGCTTCCTTGATGTTTGGAGTTCTATAAATTCATTATCCATGGAATAGTGAATGTAACTAGGGAAATGATTTATTTATAAGGAATATAATCTGTTCCTCCTACCTTCAAAAGATAGGGGAAACACACTAATTCTACTGTGTGTTACCTATAACTCTATTTTCATGGGCACACAGATGAGTTTGGAGTATGGCGAACCCACAATGATGGGGTTAAATATTTTTATGTTCCCCCAAAAAATAGGGATGGGGAATTAAAAATATGAATATTCCCCCATCCCTATAGGATAGGGTGACGTAGAAAAATTTATGGAATTCACCCAATAAGGGGATGAAAAATATGAATATTCCCTCTGACTTGTGGGTTGGGGCACATCACTGCAAGGCAGGCCTCTATAGGAGGGAAATGATGAATCATTCTCAAGAAGAGGTCCTATGAGTATTCCCAATTGTTTCCCCAAATATTATTTTCTTTCATTTTATTTGATTGATCCACTACTCCACATAATTTTCCAAATAATCCTTAAGGGGATGATCGACAAGAGCCCTGAAAACATTTTTTCCTCAATGAATGGTAGTGTTGGTGGATGATATAGTGGTTCCCATAGGGGACCCAAATACTGAATCTATTTGTGCCATTGGCTATTTTTTCCAACTATATTGTACTATAAAAAACGCAAACAGATTATGGTAACCTTTATTGATGCATGGAAGGTACTGTTGATCCCTTCTTTTCCTATTTCATAGGATGAAGGTCTGAAAACATATTGTGACACAGATGACTATAAGGGTGTTAGATTATAATTTTGAGTAGGGAGATCATCTAGATCTTATGGCAGGTCCTTATAGTTAATTAATATCATATTGAATGAGAACTAAGTGGTATAGTGATCCTATTAAATAGAGTATCTTGTTTTAATGTTTTGTGCCTGATATGTTATTTGGTGGGATGTGGACAGTTGTACCATTGGGGGGGGTCAGCACCCACTAAACAGTTTGGTGGATCTGTTTCTACTGTACCATTTTTTGGGTTATATCCCACTATATAATTTGAGGATTTGATGCCTATTTTACCATTTGGTGGGTCGATTCCTATTGTGCCATTTGGGAGGTTGGCATCTATATTGAAGACAATCCTTGGGTAAAATATGATAAAAAATGCACCAAAACCTATAAATTGTAACTCTCCATGTGATTCAATAGTCATCAAGGCTAGATGTGATGATGTTAGAGGCTCCTAGATATTGATTATATGGGATTGGTTCTAAGCCACAGTCAATATGAAGTAACTTGGTAATGATTTTCTAAAGATATTAATAAGTTTCTTGACATTTCCATGCTATATGAAATGAAATACGTTCTTAGGTTACAAATATCAAAAAAGAAGAAACACAAATTTCTTTATCAAATAGAGTATGCTAAGGAGCTTTTTATGACATTTGGAATGGAAATTTGAAAAACAATTCCACACCAATATCAATGAGAACCAAGTTGACTAAAGATGGAGTAGGTAAAAATGGTGACTCTAAAGAATTTCAAAACATGATCAGATTTTTTTTGTATTTGAATCCTCAAGACCAGGAATCATTTAGGTTGTCACCTTATGTGCATGATTTTAGATCCCTACAAAATAATAACATCTATTTTATAGAAAAATAAGTAATAGATATATTAATGGAACAATATATTTCATAATTTGGTATTAATTCTCAGAAACATTGACTTGTTTGGGTATTCATATACTGACTAGGTAGGAAATATTGATGATAAAAGATCAACATCTGGTGGATTTTTTATTCTTGGGAAAAGTTGTATTAATTGGAATACTAATAAACCAAACACAATTACTCTTATAATAGCTAAATCTAAGTATGTTGATGTAACTCAAGATTCTACACATCTTATGTGGATGAATACTTAGTTGGAATACTTACTTGTTGAAATGATACCCTATTTCCTGGGTTGTGATAATAAGAGTGAAATAAATCTTATAATAATTCCAATACATCACTCCTTTTCAAAACATATTTATATAAAACACCACTTCAATAAATATAATGTGATGTATAATGAACTAAATATGTAGTATGTTTTTAGAGACCCGAAGCTTGACGTACATTGACATTACATTACTTTTGCGGAATACTTAGTACATAACAAAAACACACACACAAGGATCGTAATAGTTTAGTGTCTTTGGAAACTCGGAACGTAATCTTCTAATCGTGGTGAAAGATCTTCAACATCTCCTATAAATATCTTCCTTTTGTTTTTACCTAAAACCTTTATTTATATCCTGGGGAAAAAGAAAACATAAAAGGGTGAGCTCAAATGCTCAGTAAGGGTAAACAAAAGAAATATCAATCACATCGTATTCATAAGAACATAACATTTTGGAAATCTTAACCTGCAAAAGAGATCATAATTTCATAACATGGGGTAAATCATGGTAGTGAAATGTAATCACAATAATCATAACTTAAAACATGAAACTTTGTGGCATTCACACATAATCATAGAGAATCGTTTCTTGTTAGTCAAGACTCATTGCCAAGACTATCGTAGTGGACAAAGTCCCTTTCTGAATCGAGTAACCCTCGTTTCAGTCCTGTTTCACTGAACCGGTATAACCTACCATTCCAGCCATGTCTATCACATGAGATATAATATCTTTACCCAATGCATTGGAGGGAGATATAGGTCCCACCCATCTTATAATGAATCCTTTCTTATGTGTGCCACATAATCATAAATCATACATCATCGCATAACCCATGTAATAAAAATGGGATTCTTAAACAACATGACATCATAAAACAATTCATATAAGATAAAGGAATTCATAAAAATAATTCCATCACTACATTATCAAATCAATGTAATAATAGGGATAAAAACAAAACCCTTTATTATCTTAGTTGAAAAATAATTTTGATAAAACACTTGAACTCCATTCTTGAGGAAAATATCATTTCTTCTTCAAAAACATTTTTTTCCTTTCTTAACATGTCATACAACTTTAAACTAAAAGAAGTTGTTTAAAAATAAACTTGAAAACATGTAAAGGAAGCTTCTTGGAAATAATTTTTTTAAAATCCATTCATGTCGTATAAGTTAAAAAAAACATTCTTCTCGTACTTTTGTCGGAAAAGTAAAAAGAGTACCTCGTATGAAAAACGACAAAAGATTCCTTTCATATCTTTTAATAAAAACTCACCGAAGGGTAAAATAGGATTTAAACAATTTTAGGTGGATGGAAATGATATTACATATTGAGAAAACATGTATGTGGATGATAAAATATACCCCAGTAAATACCAAAGTAAAAAACAATCTCGGATAAAAGTGAGATTGTGATATTTCCCTTACCTTGGGTCCGATTTGCTTCGTATGTGTCCGAACCTCCTGTATAATGATTTAAATAATGTCATTGACTTATTATAGAATCATATTCATTGTTATGATATCATATATGGTTCACTTATGACATTATATTACTCGTTCTTTTGTAAATTCCATGTTAAAGAAGCGTTTTAGGTAAAATCGTTTCATTTATCGTAGGTGTTTTGACTTGTTGTTCTTGACATTATTATTACTTATATCATGATTTACTTAATTCCAGAATATAAAATATGATTTATATATCATATATATTCAGTATATATATATATAATAGATAGATAAATAAAATGAAAAACACCGTTCATGGAGACGGTAGTCCGTACGTACGCATGAACGCTGTTTTCCTTTCCTTATTGTCTTGAATGGAAGTAAGTAGATGACATACATATATATATATATATATACATAAATCCAGTAGCTTTATAATGTCATATATTTCATTATTATTTCTTATATATACTTTATAATCATTCTTAAATGGTTAACATGGAGAATGAATCTCATCGCGTCGTGGAGACGGTAGTCCGTACGTACGCACGAGCGATGATATCATTTCCATAAATATTGAATTGGAGTGGAGTGGATTATACAATGTATCAGAATCAATATGATGTTGTAATAACTATGTATAGTTATTCTTTACACCATTATACCCATCCATGTAAGGTGGTGGTGGAAAAAAGATTACACCACGACGTGGAGACGGTATTCCGTACGTACGCACGCGCGGTGATTTCTTTTTCCGTAGGATGGATAGATGGTGAAATAGGGTTGTTTCATACTTAAAATAACATATCAGTATATGATTGATACTGATGTTATTACTTCATAATGAAACAACCTAAGAAGAAGAAGTGGAAGAAGAAATAAAGATGAAAGAATTGGTAATGGTAATTACCTCTTCTTTGAAGCGCCTCTTTGAGACCTCCTCTTAGGGCACTAAAATTGGTCTTTGAGGAAGACCAGAACCTCTAGGATGTTTCTAGGTAAGTGGAGAAGAGATTTTGGCAGGGGTTGGCCGAGCTTGAGTGCTCAAATTGGTGTGAGGAGGAGGGGGAGGAGGTGTCCTTTTATAAGGGAGGAGAGGGGCACCTTAGGAATACCTCAAAATATTATTTTATATTAAAGTAAAAATCGGTTTATAATGATTCCAAAGGGACTTATTTCGGAGATAAAGTGGGTATGGGTCTAAATCCTATCAACCAATAATATTTAGACAAGTTTAGGGTATTATTTTAACCTTATCAATTAGATTTAACTCTAAGTTAAATAATTTAACTTTTACCGTGTCTTTTTGTTTTCTTTCACTATATGGTTAATACACTTACTATAACATGCCAAACGAACCCCAAATTATTTATTATTAATTCATATATCCTTATCTAAGTCATTTGGCCGAACCTTAGATTTTTAGGAATAAAATAACAATTAATAATATAATATTTGATTTAAAAACTATTTTGTGTCAATTTTGACACTATTTGATATATGATTTTTGTGAAAGTCATAACAGAATTATATGTTCAAACCAAGCTGATTAAATCAACACTAATATATCATAGTAACCTATAAAATTAGTTGAATTCATAAAAAGTCTCAAATTACATTTATTTTGGTGTTTATAACATCAATTATGTCAATATTTCATTAATAAGATAATTACTGCATCATCATTGTGTCATAAATAAATTAAATTATTTAATGTCTAAAAATTACAAATAAAATACCATTATGTAGGAAATCTTTTTAGCTTTCTAATTAATATTTATAGTAGAATTTATCTTATGTATAACCCCATATTAAAAATGTTTTAGTTATTAAACTTTGATTTTAACTATTTTAACTATTCATTAAATAAAATAATATTAAATGTCATAATCTAATCCAAGTGGACCTAAATGGTCATATTATATTCATAAGGTTGTTTTTGGTCGAATTACACTTATCCAATAGAATTAGGACATGTGTTAGGGTAATAGTAATATCATATTTACCCTTAGTTACCCTATTTACTATTAATCGTGGTAAAAAAAAGTAAAAAGTTACTATTCACCAAAAATTATTTTCATCTCATTGAACCACATTTTAGTCCTTGATATTAACCGTGTCTGTCGGATTTTCAAAATTCCATTCACAGAAGCGGTAAAATTAAGTTTTATGCAAAATTCAGTTTTTAACCTACCACTTAGTGGTTTCACTATTCATCGAAAATTGAAAGTTTTCAGAAAAATACCAAAAATTAGGCCTAAGCTATATTTGATATTATGAACTCAAAAATGATGTCTATTTTACCAAATTCAAAACATATCAGTTGTACTAAAAAATTTTAAAAATTAATTCTCGTCGTCAAAACAAATAGCGTGTTTTTAAGAGATAATAACTATCAAAAGATTGACACTAGTTTATAACTGCTTTAAATGTGAAATTAAATCCAATGACCAACATTGTATTAAATTGTAAAAATATATTCTAAATATACTTTAAAACCACTCAAATTAATTATTTATCACTATTAATTATTTCGATTAAAAAAGTTGTTTTTAATTAAAATTTAGTAATTTTCACTATTCATCAGAATATGAAAGTTATCCGAAAAGTACCAAAATTTCAGCCTAAGCTAATTTCGATATTACGAATCCAAAAATGAATTCCATTTTAAAAAATAAAATTTTCAAAATTTCAAAAAGTGGTTATTACTATTCATAACGGCTAGTTTTAATAATATCTTAATAGCATATCGTTGTTTAGCGAAACTCGGTGTTGCGTACAACACACGCTATCGTGGAAGGTCGCGATTGCGTATAATTCAAGCCAGGTCAGAGATGTGTATTGTGAAATCTCCTTTTGGTGTAGCGTATAACACAAGACATTAATAAAATATTTTTCATAAAATCTCGGGCTGTTACATTCTACCCCCCTTAAAATGAATTTCGCCCTCGAAATTAGTCGGGGTTATAAATGGTTTACTATTCGAAAGTTTCTTTAATAGAAACCCACATCGTAAAAAGGAATACCAAAACTTGGCTTTAAAAACTAAAGTATGAAATGTAACGATTACCCAAATAAACTAATCACTGGGTTTCCACATAGGTGAAAATATGGATATGGAAGAGAAATCTAGCCATCATGTTCTGATGGAGAGTGGTAGAGAACATGGCTATGGAAAATCCAGTAATCACAAATCCATAAATTTGTGATGATCTAAGGTACCATCTGATTCATCAGGTATAAGATCACTAGGACAACATTTTTGGTTTTCAAGATCATTTCCCCAAAGTTGAAAATTTGAATTAGAATAAATACTTTCTTTATTTTGGTACAATCTCACTGTTGTTCATGCCTTGAACAATTTCCACTTCATATCTTAAATAAATGAAGTTGAATTTGTTATTCGTGAAGTGTTAGCATATCATGTGATAGAATGATGGGTCATTCCATCTGTCTCAAACAAAAGGTTAGCAAAAATTATATACATAAGTCGATCTATAGTGAGATAAAGCATATATGGTTCCTAAAATGGACTTATACTTCATATATCATACTGCTTAATATAATAAAACTAGTTTCTACTAAACAGGGACTTCCTATAGGCCAGTGGTAGGCGATAAAGGCCAGTCGCACTTCGGTTGTGGGTTCGATTCCCACAGCCTTGTCCGACGCGATGGGTTGTCGCCCGTCCTGCAGGTTGTCCATTTTCTAAAACTACATTACTATAACATCCCATCAATAATATCGAATAAAAAAAACTTCTATCCTTAAACAATACTCACTTATGTCCAACATAATCCATTTCAATCTTTAGGCTTATCCATAATACTGCAGTCCACTCTCATAACATAGTGAAAACGATTACCAGAGATTTAATAACATCGTTAATCCCCATACATCATAAGATATGTTTTGTTGGTCACATTCCAAACATTCAAAGTCCTTAATCATGTATTCTCTTGAATACCGATTGAACCATAGTGAAAACTTGAATGCAGTTAAAAGTTAACACTTTTCACATACTAGAATCCTCAAAATTCTATATACTCAAACCATGATATCACTTAGTCCTTATATCAATCATGAGCTCATGAATACTGTCAAACATTTCATTTTCTCCTTATCCCTTCATTATGCACATATCATCTACATTCCAAAAATATCTGAATAACCTTTCACGGATACTTGTACCATTAATCATACACTTTCAAAACTCAAGGAAGGACAACAGTGTAATATTCCTTAGATGTCTCTTTATTCCATAGTACCATGAGATTACTTATACAACATTACACATGATAAACATGTCATCATTCCACTACATTCTTAAACCATTGATCGAGCTTCAACAATTCTTTCATCTCACATATCATTTGTAGTCTCTTCATCATCATCAACATAAATACTACCCATACGACCATACTGATTCTCTTCATGAGACTTTCCCTTAGGGCATTAGTTTGCATAATTCCTGTACATTCCACATTTAAAACATTTAACCATTGTTGATGTCATAGAAATACCATTATCTTCATCCCTGGTGTTAACTGAACCTTTTCCTTTGCACTTACTGGCTTTGTGTCCTTCTTTTCCACACCCAAAGCATCTTCCAGTTCCTTTGAAACATTCTCCTTGATGCCTCTTCCCACATGATTTACATAGGGGAAATTGAACTTTATTTCCTCTATGATCATCATGAAACTCCATCTTTCTCTTATTAGCCGAGTCAGGAAACTTACCAAATTTTACTTTATTGATCATATTATGATATTGTTGATTCGGCATAATAATGATCTTTGGACTTCCAAATCCCATTTCATTTGGTTGCTCATGAAGAATATCATTCCATTGTCCATCATATCCTCCATTATCGTGAATCATCTTGTTTCCAGCCATTTTCTAAAACCCAAAATGAATAGTGTGAGAGGCAAAAATCATGCTAGGGAAAACAACATTATAAAGGGGGAGTATCCTCAATATCTAACTTCTTAGGTTAAATTCTAAGATCGTTACCGTAGTTATAGGACTGTATCCTATACGTATACTTATCCTTAGGGACATCCCTAGACATACCTTAGAAATATCTCTAGGGATCTCACTAACGTTTTCGCATCCTAGTTTCCAAAGGTTGACTAAACCTTTCCTCTGATACCAACTGTAGAGACCCGAAGCTTGACGTACATTGACATTACATTACTTTTGCGGAATACTTAGTACATAACAAAAACACACACACAAGGATCGTAATAGTTTAGTGTCTTTGGAAACTCGGAACGTAATCTTCTAATCGTGGTGAAAGATCTTCAACATCTCCTATAAAGATCTTCCTTTTGTTTTTACCTAAGACCTTTCTTTATATCCTGGGGAAAAAGAAAACATAAAAGGGTGAGCTCAAATGCTCAGTAAGGGTAAACAAAAGAAATATCAATCACATCGTATTCATAAGAACATAACATTTTGGAAATGTTAACCTGAAAAAGAGATCATAATTTCATAACATAGGGTAAATCATGGCTGTGAAATGTAATCACAATAATCATAACTTAAAACATGAAACTTTGTGGCATTCACAGATAATCATAGAGAATCATTTCTTGTTAGTCAAGACTAATTGCCAAGACTATCGTAGTGGACAAAGTCCCTTTCTGAATCGAGTAACCCTCGTTTCAGTCCTGTTTCACTGAACCGGTATAACCTACCATTCCAGCCATGTCTATCTCATGAGATATAATATCTTTACCCAATGCATTGAAGGGAGATATAGGTCCCACACATCTTATAATGAATCCTTTCTTATGTGTGCCACATAATCATAAATCATACATCATCGCATAACCCATGTAATAAAAATGGGATTCTTAAACAACATGACATCATAAAACAATTCATATAAGATAAAGGAATTCATAAAAATAATTCCATCACTACATTATCAAATCAATGTAATAATAGGGATAAAAACAGAACCCTTTATTATCTTAGTTGAAAAATAATTTTGATAAAACACTTGGACTCCATTCTTGAGGAAAATATCATTTCTTCTTCAAAAACATTTTTTTCCTTTCTTAACATGTCATACAACTTTAAACTAAAAGAATTTGTTTAAAAATAAACTTGAAAACATGTAAAGGAAGCTTCTTGGAAATAATTTTTTTAAAATCCATTCATGCCGTATAAGTTAAAAAAAACATTCTTCTCGTACTTTTGTCAGAAAAGTAAAAAGAGTACCTCGTATGAAAAACGACAAAAGATTCCTTTCATATCTTTTAATAAAAACTCACCGAAGGGTAAAATAGGATTTAAACAATTTTAGGTGGATGGAAATGATATTACATATTGAGAAAACATGGATGTGGATGATAAAATATACCCCAGTAAATACCAAAGTAAAAACAATCTCGGATAAAAGTGAGATTGTGATATTTCCCTTACCTTAGGTCCGATTTGCTTCATATGTGTCCGAACCTCCTGTATAATGATTTAAATAATGTCATTGACTTATTACAGAATCATATTCATTGTTATTATATCATATATGGTTCACTTATGACATTATATTACTCGTTCTTTTGTAAATTCCATGTTAAAGAAGCGTTTTGGGTCAAATCGTTTCATTTATCGTAGGTGTTTTGACTTGTTGTTCTTGACATTATTATTACTTATATAATGATTTACTTACTTCCAGAATATAAAATATGATTTATATATCATATATATTCAGTATATATATATATAATAGATAGATAAATGAAATGAAAAACACCGTTCATGGAGACGGTAGTCCGTACGTACGCATGAACGCTGTTTTCCTTTCCTTATTGTCTTGAATGGAAGTAAGTAGATGACATACATATATATATATATACATAAATCCAGTAGCTTTATAATGTCATATATTTCATTATTATTTCTTATATATACTTTAATATCATTCTTAAATGGTTAACATGGAGAATGAATCTCATCGCATCGTGGAGACGGTAGTCCGTACCTACGCACGAGCGATGATATCATTTCCATAAATATTGAATTGAATTGGAGTGGATTATACAATGTATCAGAATCAATATGATGTTTTAATAACTATGTATAGTTATTCTTTACACCATTATACCCATCCATGTAAGGTGGTGGTGGAAAAAAGATTACACCACGGTGTGGAGACGGTATTCCGTACGTACGCACGCGCGGTGATTTCTTTTTCCGTAGGATGGATAGATGGTGAAATAGGGTTGTTTCATACTTAAAATAACATATCAGTATATGAGTGATACTGATTTTATTACTTAATAATGAAACAACCTAAGAAGAATAAGTGGAAGAAGAAATAAAGATGAAAGAATTGGTAACGGTAATTACCTCTTCTTTGAAGCGCCTCTTTGAGACCTCCTCTTAGGGCACTAAAATTGGTCTTTGAGGAAGACCAGAACCTCTAGGATGTTTCTAGGGAAGTGGAGAAGAGATTTTGGCAGGGGTTGGCCGATCTTGAGTGCTCAAATTGGTGTGAGGAGGAGGGGGAGGAGGTATCCTTTTATAAGGGAGGAGAGGGGCACCTTAGGAATACCTCAAAATATTATTTTATATTAAAGTCAAAATCGGTTTATAATGGTTCCAAAGGGTCTTATTTTGGATCTAAAGTGGGGATGGGTCGAAATCCTATCAACCAATAATATTTAGACAAGTTTAGGGTATTATTTTAACCTTATCAATTAGATTTAACTCTAAGTTAAATAATTTAACTTTTACCGTGTCTTTTTGTTTTCTTTCACTATATGGTTAATACACTTACTATAACATTCCAAACGAACCCCAAATTGTTTATTATTAATTCATATATCCTTATATAAGTCATTTTGCCGAAACTTAGATTTTTAGGAATAAAATAATAATTAATAATATAATATTTGATTTAAAAACTATTTTGTGTCAATTTTGACACTATTTGATATATGATTTTTTTGAAAGTCATAACAGAATTATATGTTCAAACCAAGCTGATTAAATCAACACTAATATATCATAGTAACCTATAAAATTAGTTGAATTCATAAAAAGTCTCAAATTACATTTATTTTGGTGTTTATAACATCAATTATGTCAATATTTCATTAATAAGATAATTACTGCATCATCATTGTGTCATAAATAAATTAAACTATTTAATTTCTAAAAATTACAAATAAAATACCATTATGTGGGAAATCTTTTTATCTTTCTAATGAATATTTATAGTAGAATTTATCTTATGTATAACCCCATATTAAAAATGTTTTAGTTATTAAACTTTGTTTTTAACTATTTTAACTATTCATTAAATAAAATAATATTAAATGTCATAATCTAATCCAAGTGGACCTAAATGGTCATATTATATTCATAAGGTTGTTTTTGGTCGAATTTCACTTATCCAATAGAATTAGGACATGTGTTAGGGTAATAGTAATATCATATTTACCCTTAGTTACCCAATTTACTATTAATCGTGGTAAAAAAAAGTAAAAAGTTACTATTCACCAAAAATTATTTTCACCTCATTGAACCACATTTTAGTCCTTGATATTAACTGTGTCTGTCGGATTTTCAAAATTCCATTCACAGAAACGGTAAAATTATGTTTTATGCAAAATTCAGTTTTTAACCTACCACTTAGTGGTTTCACTATTCATCGAAAATTGAAATTTTTCAGAAAAATACCAAAAATTAGGCCTAAGCTATATTTGATATTATGAACTCAAAAATGATGTCTATTTTACCAAATTCAAAACATATCAATTGCATTAAATAATTTTAAAAATTAATTCTCGTCATCAAAACAAATAGCGTGTTTTTAAGAGATAATAACTATCAAAAGATTGACACTAGTTTATAACTGGTTTAAATGTGAAATTACATTCAATGACCAACATTGTATTAAATTGTAAAAATATATTCTAAATATACTTTAAGACCACTCAAATTAATAATTTATCACTATTAATTATTTCGATTAAAAAATTTGTTTTTAATTAAAATTTAGTAATTTTCACTATTCATCAGAATATGAAAGTTATCCGAAAAGTACCAAAATTTCACCCTAAGCTAATTTTGATATTACGAATCCAAAAATGAATTCCATTTTGAAAAATAAAATTTACAAAATTTCAAAAAGTGGTTATTACTATTCATAACGGCTAGTTTTAATAATATCTTAATAGCATATCGTTGTTTAGCGAAACTCGGTGTTACGTACAACACACGCTAACGTGGAAGGTCGCGATTGCGTATAATTCAAGCCAAGTCAGAGATGTGTATTGTGAAAGCTCCTTTTGGTGTAGCATATAACACAAGACATTAATAAAATATTTTTCATAAAATCTCGGGCTGTTACAATGTTCCCACATCGGAACACGTAACTATCATATTAACAAAAACATCACCTAGGGAAGAATTTTTCAAATTGAGGATGAAAATTGGTGTACAACCTCTATATCATCAAGGATAATCTATGTATTTGTTTTCTCTATATCATATAGTTTTTTATAATATTTTTAATGGGGATAAATGTTTCATAAATCTATTTAGTGGTATGTGTTAATCCTTTTAAGGAAGCATGTTTATAGGGGGTTTTGTGTGTAAGATATAAAATAAGGATGTTAGTGGTTAAACTATTATAACAATTTTTTTGGAGTGGTTATATAAACATGTGTATATTTATAAGTGGAAGAATAAAACAAATATGTGAATAAATAATTAATTGAATTTTATAAAGATGAATAAATCTCAGGAGTCGCTACTTTTGGAAAACATGGTTTTTCTATTAATGATTTTTTTTCTTACCGTGAGTTAGCTAACATAGGATTATAATTGATGAAAAGTGATCCTTTTATTAAGATTACAATGTTTATAGATTTATGAACCTTTTTTGAAGGAAAAATTCAATGGGTGATATTTTTGGGAAAAAGATGGTTGTAAGTTGTTTTTTTGAAGATGGAAGAATATTTTTTGAAAGTATTGTATTTTATAGTCTAGAAAATAAAACACCTCAATTTTTGTGATTTTGTGATTCGGTTATGGGGATACATAGATGAATCATAATAATTGAATCTGAATCACTTTTCATATGAAATTATCTTTGTTTCAATTTCCGTTGTTGAAGATGTTTTGTAAGTGAAGTTGTTCATCATACATACCTTGTGTCCGAAATGAAAGTTTGGATCATAGTTAGAAATTTTATTAAAGTATAAATGGATCCAATTAAAATCCAATGATGCTTTTTGAATATTGGAGTTTTCTTGATTCATATGTTTCTTGGGAAACATACGATACATGCCTTATTAATAAAAAAAGGAAAATTGTTCCCAATCGTTTTGAGGTTGATTAGTATGAAGGAAGTGCTAGAAGGATGGGAATTAATAATATATTTCAATGAAATTAAGATTATTATATTCCAATACCAAATGTTCTCCAGGTCATGGGTAAGTCATGATTATAAGAATTAGTTCATGGAAGATGAATGCTTGTGAATTCAATTTTCTATGGTCTCATTTTGTTAGTGTGATGTCACCATGAAAATATATTTTTGACGGATATGATGTTTTTTGGAATGTGAGAATATAAAGAAGTTTTTTTTGGTCATACCAATACAACACATGATACAAATCATAAAATATTTCTTAGTTCTGGAGACTAGTTTATCAGACTCATGGTGTCACAATTCCATCATATGTAGGATTTTGTTTTATTTGGTAGATCATGGGACCAATCAATTTAATGAAGATCAATAATGTAGTAATCTATAATCATCGGGATGAATTGTTTTGTATCAATTGGTTCAAGAGGAGATAAATTAATATTTCTATAACAAGTGGGTCAAGAGATAAAGAATAACTATTTTTTATTATGTGGGTCAAGACTCATCAAACAATATGTCGAAATGACACATAGAACTAGATCTAACACTGATCCATCAGATACCAGATAACATTGATACTAAATCATATGATCGATCATCAGTATTAAGAAGTTGTTAAACAAATGAATAAATAATGAAATATTTTAATTTATTTTCAATAATATTTTTAAAGAGGTTTTTTGAGTTTGTTTGAAGAGATTTATGGAATTTTTAGTCAATGATGCTTTAAAGATATTTATTTAAAAGCATCCAAGAAGATTTGATATCTTTAGAAGATGATACTATGTTTATAGAAGAATGGTTTCAATGTTTTTTTAATTATGGTCATAATATTGAGATATATTCTATTTTGATGTATTAGAAAGTGGTTGAAGAAAATCTATGTGACTATATGTTTCCATCATAATGAATAAAAATCGAAACAATAATTGGTATCAGACAAAAGAGTGGTCAGAAAGTATGAATCAAGCTGTAGATATGAGAAGATTCAAGATGAGTTGATAAGAGTTGAGAATCACTAAAGAATTCAATGATTTATTCAAAATTAATGAGAAATTCATGTTTCAATAAATATTATTAAGCATGAAAACGTTTTTAGGATCTTGCATAACCAATTTTAGAACACATATAAATGGAAATAAGTACATAGGTCTTCCTGAAAGATTAGAACACTATTCACATGCGAACAAACAGAGAAAAGTTCTAATGTCATTGAGAGTAGAGGTTTCCAGATTGAGATTTGTTGAAGAAGTGTTCCAGATAGAAGAAGAATAAGGAATATCATATTATGTGATAATCAGATCAGGCTGGGTTATCAGATTGGGAAATCAAACTGAGATTTCTAGACTGAGGTAGAAGTAGTTCAGATGTTTTTAATGTATTGTTTTATAGAATTTTTTTAATAATGATCAATCGAGATGAGGAATTGGGTTGGGACATTTGACATAACATCATTAAAATATTTTGATAATCTCTTATCTTCTTCTATATAGGAAAGTGAATAAATATTTTTCAATTTATCAAAAGTTAAAGGTCATAATGAAGTATGATAACATGTTTTTTAACTAACTTGTAATGGTTTCATAACATTAAAAAAAAAATATTACATCATCTGTGATACTTGAAGCACACACATTACTGTATTGATCATAGTGAAACAGAAGTATAACAACATATCCTACTTGTTTGTTTCCACATAAAACTTTTATAGAGAATTTCATGGTATTGGATTGTTTCTAACCCATACCAAGGACACAGATACTATTGTTGAGAAGTGAACATTGTAAATACTTGTATTCCAGAGGATGTGTGTGTTTTTTTCATTAAATTGATAAATCTTTAATATGATTTGAAGGTTTTTTCAAATGAAAATAAAAATGAAAGAAAAAATATATAACTGATCCCCCCTCCCCCACTTACTGATATATTGATCCTGGATGGGAAATATAAAGTGGGGTCAGAGTGAAGGTTTCATTAATTTACTCTTTTCTGAAGTTTTTGAAGAGAACTTGTGATGGAGAATATTATTTTTTGTGAAAATTAAGAAGATTATGGTCTTATATGTTATGAATTGTTATATCTGGAAAGGTATAATTTTTCCATAACTTATGTCTCTTGTGTGTGAAGGTTGGGAAGAAAATAAAAATACATTTCCTCTTATTGATGAAAATTTTACTCTCACATCTATTGATAAGATGAATCTTGATAATTATGGAAGGGTTACAAATTTTTTACACTCATCACTATATGAAATTGAATTTTTAAGATTCAAGGTTGTTTCCACTACCAATGGTTTCTGGGACATGTTAAAGAAAATTTATGATGGAACTAAAAATGTAAATAAGGAAAATTTGAAAATATAGAGATAGAAGTATGAAGATATCATAATGTGGGAGTATTAATTAGTTAGTGACTTATTTACTAGGGTTAATGATATTAATTTCACCATCATATGTCTTGGTGAAAATTTGAAAGATTGAACTGCTATTGAAAAGTACTTAAGAATTATTTCAAACAAGTTCTATGCCAAAGTTTCCTTATTAGAAGATAGAGATCCTAAAACAGTATTATTTTATTATTTTAATGGTACTCTCATTAAATATGAAATCATATGGAAAGGGTGAGCTCAAATTATCAGTAAGGGTAAAAAATAGATATATAAATCATGACATAAAAATTAGGGTATATGACTACGAAATTATACCATCAATATCAAAAATTATAATCTTGAGTCATATTAATTCATAAGACATAAATCATAAAAGAATAACTTTGGAATAAAACATTAAATTTTGGAAAACACATAGGAATATATAATGATTTCTATATTAGTCAATGAATCACTTCCAAGGCCATCTTAGTGGAATGGGTTAACTCACCCTACCATCTTTTTAGTAATGGTTTACACCCATTTCCATGGTAGTGGTATGAGTTCACTCCCAATAACATCTTTGTAAGTCATGGTTCACTCCTAAGAACATATTATTCTATCTCTTGAGATAAAAATATTTACCTAATACATTTAGGGATATATAGGTCCCACCAATATCATAATGAAATCATACATATGTGTTCCATAAGAACATAAATCATTTATGATATCAGAACCCATGGAATGAAATGGGTTTCATAAACATCATTCAATCATTAAATTACCCACAAAAAAGATATGGGTTACATAAATATCATTCCATAAAAAACATAAACCATTAATATAATGAATAATAATGGTAACATTGGATGAAAACCCTATTAAAACATATGTGACATAAAATAATGTGATCATATTTAGAAAATAATTTTGAGAGATCACTAGAAAACAATTATTGAGGAAAATTTCCATTATCCGTTGAAATCATTTTCTTTTATTAAAATGACATTAAATTTTAAAAAGAAAAAATTTTATTTAAATATAATCTTGTAATATTATATGGAAAAATTAAAATAATTAATACTTTGTGATAGCAGAAAATTCTTTTCATGAAGTATAACCTAAAAAATACTCCTTTTATACTTTTGGTTGAAAATTCATAAAGTTCATCGTTATAAAAAATACAAAATTATTCCATTCAGACCATGTAGTAAAATGTAAAAAGTGGGTAAAAATGACATTATACATCCAGAAGAGAATATTAAAACATTTTCTTGAAAACCGTTTTAGATAAAATGGACATCGATGATAAATATTCTCCAAAGGAGACATAAAACAAAACAATCCCAAATATTTAAGAGATTGTGATATAAATACATACCACTTTATGATCAATAGAATCACATTCCACATGAAAGAAAGAAATTTATAAGGTTATTAAAATACCAAAATATGTTGGATAAGACTCAAAAATGTCATTCATGTGTTTTATATACACCACATAGAAGAAACAAGTAGTGTATAAGACATTCATCTGACATAAAAAAAGGTGAGAAAAAATCCTTTACTACGTGAGTAAATTTTGAATCATGATCACTATGAAATAATAATTTAATTTAATATTTTTTAATGTCATTAAATAGAGTAAATTAATGATATAGCATGTCAAAGGTAATTATACACACCACACAAAAGAAGTGAGTGGTGAATATGGCATGTATCTCATAGAAATGAAAAGTGAGATGAAATTTCCTTACATAAAACCTTAAAAAGATTCTTATTGAAATAATTTTAATAAAATTAAAAATTTAAATAAAATTTCCACTATAATAATTTTATATTTATATAAATAAATATGCACGATAATATTAAGACTATTGAAATGGAGAAAGGATTAATTCTTCAAACATTCAAAGAATCCCATACCACATTGAAAATTTAAATCATAAGACCAATAAAATAATAATATTTAAAAAAACATTAAATAAGATGATAATAAGAAAAATAATTATATGATAATTCAAAGGGGTTGTATATACACCTCATAAAATAAGGTGGGTGTGTAACATAAAACTATGTCTCTATGAAAGGAAAATGAGATGAATTCCCTTACCTTGTGTTTCCTTTAGATGAACGTACTGTAACCTCCTTTATAGTGGTTATAAAAAAATTATTAACTTTTACCATAATCAGAATAATATTTTTGATATCATATCTGATTCATTTATGAATTTATATTACCCGTTTATTAACAATTCCAAGTTAGATCAACATTTGGGTAATAATATATTTGTTTATCAAATATGTTCTGACTTGTTATTCTTGATTCCATTACATAGATCATGATTTATATAATTTAAAAAGGTTTAAAATTATTTTTATATCATATATATTAAGTATATAAATAAATATTTAAAAGATAAATATGAAAAATGGAATACACTGTTCATGGAGACAACATGTCATACGTACGGATGAACATTACTTTCATTTTCATATCATATAAATGGAAGAATATAAATGAAATATATGAATATATATATATATATATTATTAGATTATAATTATTTTGTCATATATTTTTTATTTAATCATTATATACATTTTTAATCATTCTTTAATGGTTGATGTGGAAGATGAATCTCATCACGTCGGGTAGACGGTAAGCCGTATGAACGCACGAGCGACGATATCATTCCATTAATGGTAAAGTGGTAGGGAATTGAATAGTTTATTAATTATAAAGAATCTATATCATGCCTTATTTATTATTTATATCCATTATTTTCATCATTATTCCCATCCAAATAAATTGGTGGGGGGGACAAATTACACCACAATTTTGATATGGTAAGACGTACGTATGCACAAATGGTGATATTGTTTTTAATTGAATGGAACAAATAGTAATATGGATTTATAGTGACCTAAATTGGATTAATATTTGTATAATTTTTCTATTTGGACTTTTAAAAATCAATTTATAATATAATAATAATTTTTAAAAAGGCATTTTTAAGTACAATGCAGTATTTTTTACTAATCATCAAAAAATGAAAATTCAAAGAAAAATCCCAAAAATTCACCATAAGATAATTTTGAAATTATCAATTCAAAAATGATTTTTATTTTATCAAATTGAATTCCTATAAGTGTCTAAAATTAATTTTACTATTATCCACAGGAGGACATAAAAAGTAGTTCCTTTAAGAAAATAGTATTTTTAACCTATAAAGACTTTTCCAAAAAGAATATATTTCATTTTCAATATTTTTTATTAATATGAAAACATTATAAATATCATTTAATTTTTTACTAATATAAATATTACTTTGTTTAATTCTTTGGTTATAACTAGCTTGTTTAAATTATAATAAAGCATTGTTTTACAAAAAATCAGTGTTGTATGTAATGCAAGCCAAGTTAGGGTTATGTATACCGCAAGATTAACTTAGTGTTGTGTATAACATAATAAAAATATAGTTTATTTATATAATAAAAATATATATTATGTGTTGTATTAATTTAAAAATATCAAAAATATTAAATTACTTCAAATAAAATAATTTACAAAATCTTAGGGTGTTACATTCTACCCCCTTAAAATGAATTTCTCCCTCAAAATTTGTCTGGGTTATAAATGTTTTAATAGTTGATAGTTACTTTCCAATAACTCCACATTATAAAAACAAATACTAAAAATTAGTTTTAAAAATGATTTAGAAACATGATAGTTTCCCAAATTAACTCATAACTAGGTTTCCACATATGAGAACATAGGTGGTATGTGAAAACATAGACATAGAAGAGAAAACTAACCACCAAGTTCTGATATAGAGTTATATAGAAGATGGTCAGGATAAAGTTAAAAATAAAAAATACATAAATCTATGATGCCCTATGTAATCATTTGATTCATCAGAAAACAGTGTACTGGGATATCATTTTTGGTTTCAAGATCCTTTACCTAGAGTTGAATAATTTTCATGTGAAGAGATACATACTTTATTTTAGGAAAACCTCTCCCTTTTTCTTTCCCTGATAAATTTAAATTTCGTCTCTTATTCCATGAAATGAAAGTTAAATTTTCATTCTCTAAGATTTAGTAGATCATGAGATCTATAAATAGAATGATAGGTCATTCCATATGTCTTTATTAGAAAAAACAATCAACACGTGTTATGAATAAATTCTCATATGGAGAGATAATAATTAAACATATAAAACCTCATCTCAATATTTAATTAAACAAAACCTTAAAACCCTCCATAAAGATAAAATCTTAGAACATTATAATCAAGGTCACAAAATTTCTTAATAAAATATTCTCATTGGTCCTTCTTATATCATAAAGTATATCTTATTTTTCACATACCTAAAATGTGATTTACTTCATCAAGAATTATCTTGAAACAGGGTAACAAACTAAATTACAAAAATACTTCTTGAAAACATGAATGTTTCCTTATTATAATATTTATTGTATATATTAATTAAGTCTAAAAATTATTAAACTTCATCCATGATAGCATAACCCTCTTATCAACAAATACATAATTAATTCCATGGTAACTATTATCATATAATTTCCCTTATTCATATCCTATATATCTTTATCCAAACATAATTATCTTAAGATAACGAACATGTTAAGGTTTTTCTTTCCCTTAGTCAAAATTTCACTCTTCCATTAAATAACTTTTCGTGTCCATTGGAACTATTCAATACACACTATTAAATCCGCAGTGAAAAAAAAACATAAACTAAACGATCCTTATACATTTCATAATTATTAAAAACAAATATATAAAAACTTCAAACCTTCCTCTTCAATTATTTCCATGGAATTGGTCACACCTTTGTTTAAAAGTAAATTCTTAGTATAGGGTATTGAGTTGGATAATTCCCATGTTCACATGGAAAATAAAATGAAATCCCTAAAACAATTCACTCTATAACCATTTTTCCTACATAGATAACACCTTCCCCTCTATTTGAGGTTTTCCTCACGGTTATTCTTCCCATATTGTTGAAATTTAGGAAACCAAATCTTCTTTCATTTATGTTCGTAACCATACGAAAATTCATAAAAGTGCATCTTACTCTTATTCAATTTCTAAAGAATACCACAAATGATTACATTTTTAATTATATATTGCGATAGATGATTCGACATAATCACAATATATTTATATCCAATTGATACCCAATTTATTTTCTCATAGTCAGTAATTTTTCCATCAAATTAAAGGTCAATTCAGTTCCTTCTGGTTCCCTATATTGACTAAAACCAGTAATCATAGTGTTATAATCACTTATGATAGAGAAAAAATATATAATAATGAAAAATTACATATAGGATGCCTAAATAATGACACCTAATTCATTAATACCTGAGACCTTAGGTTTATCCTTGGTTATTCAATTTCATTTCCTATTTGAATCCTTCTTGATGGTTCATAAATAGTTTGTGAATTACCAAATCATATCCCCTAAGAGTGCCAAACCAGGTGCGTAGAAAGCCCTGTTATCATATACCAGGTTAAACTGGAGTCATGCTCGACACACATTTTAGGTGTTGTTACCACTAGGTACATATGTGTTATAGCCACATCCACTTGTAGTATCCAAACATGGATTTATTTCTAGGAAACTAATCTCTCTGTCCTTCACCAAAATTCTAGGAAATTTTCCTATACATTAAATTATCCTTAAAATTATCCTTATACATGTCCTTAGGGTTCTCACAATGGTTTTATCATCCTAATTTCCAAAGGTTAACTAAACTTTCACTCTAATTCCAACTATGATGAATCTATATTTTTATACTTGGACACTACATAAGTTTTATGGAATATTTAATACATTACATAAACAGACCCCCAAAGTTTGTTTTAGTTTATTGCCTTTGGAAACAAAGAACACAAACGTCTAGTATAATGAATAATATTAAATGTTTCCAATAAAGATCTTCCCCATTAGTAATCCAATATAAATAAATTCCTTATAAACTATGGAAAACAAAACATAAGAAAAGGGTGAGCTCATATGATCAGTAAGGGTAAACAAATGAGATATAAATCACAACATAAACATTATGGTACATGAATATGAAAATCATACCCTTAATGTAAAAGATCATAATCTTTATTCATAAAAATCCCTAAGACATAAATCATAAAAGAAAAACTTTGGAATAAAACATGAAATTGGGGAAAACACATAGATATATATAATGATTTCCATAGTAGTCAAGGAATCCCTACTAAGGACATATTAGTTTTATGGGTTCACTCCTCATTTCATCCTAGTAGTCATGGTTCACTCCTATGGCCATATTTGTAATATGAGTTAACTCCCCATACCATCTTGGTAGTCATGGTTTACTCCTATGACAATCATAGTCTATCTCATTAGATATAAATATTTACCCAATTCATTGGAAGGAGATATAGGTCCTACCAAGCTTATAATGAAATCATACATATGTGTTATACAAGAACATAAATCATTTATTATATCAAAATCCATGGAATGAAATGGGTTTCATAAACATAATTCAATCATAACATAACCCACAAAAAATAAATGTGTTTCATAAATATCATTCCATCATAAACATAAACCATTTAAAGAATGAATTGGAATGGTAAAATTGGAGGTTATACCTAATATAAAATAAGTAACATAAAATAATGTTATCATATATATAAAATAATATTTATATATCACTTGAAAATAAATCTTTCGAAAAAAATCATTTCTTCTTCGAAATAATTTTATTTTCTTAAGATTCTGCCCAATTTTTAAATACAATATTTTTTTTGAAAACAACCACATAATCCTATGAGGTAAACATAAGATAATTAATATTTCATGACAATATAAAATTATTTTCATGGAAAATAATGTAAAAAAAATTTCCTTTAGTTTTCTCGGAAAAGTCACAAAGTACCTCGTTTGGAAAATGAGAGAAATATTCCTTTGAAAACATGTAGTAAAAAGTAAAAAATTGGTAAAAATGTCTTAAAACATCCATAAGAAAATAATAAAGCATTTTTTTTGAAAAAAAATTTAGAAAACATGGACATGGATGATAAATATTCCCCAAAAGATACTTAAAAAACAATCCCAAATATTCAAGAGATTGGGAAATAAATACCCATCACTTTAAAATCAATAGAATAATATTCCCAATGAAAGAAACAAATAATTATAAGGATATGAAATTATAATATTATATTGAATAATAGTCACAAAATTCAGTCATGGGTAGTATATAAATTACATAGAAGAAATAATTATTGTATAAGGTATGTGTCTCATAGAAATAAAGGTGAGAAAAATCCCTTACTACATGAGTAACATTTGAATCATGATCACCATGAAATAATAAAATCAATTAAAATTTTAATGTCATTTAATAAAATAAATTAATGATATAACATGTCATAGGTCAGTATACACTCCACACAAAATAATTGAGTGGTTAATATGGCATACATCTCACAGAAATAAAAAGTGAGATGAAATTACCTTACATAAATCATTGACAATATTTCTTTTGAAAAAATTGAATGAAATTAAAATAATAATAAAATGTTTTTTATAATAATTTATATCCATATAAGTATATATGTAATATAATATCTATAATATTGAAATGGAGATAGGATTAATTATTTAAACATTCAAAGCATCTGATACTAATTTGAATTTCTAAATCATAAGCACAGTAAAATAATAATATTTTTCAAAACATTAAATAACATGGTAATAAATTAATTAACTATATGATAGGTCAAAGGGGATGTATATACAACTCATAAAAGAATGTGTGTGCATAACATCAAACCATGTCTCAATCAATGGTGATTGAGAAAAAGTCCATTACCCTGTGTTTTTTTGTGAATATCTTTTAAAATCATGTACAATGATTTTAAACATCATATTAACTTGTACCAGAATCATAATAATATTTATGATATCATATATGATTCATTTATGAATTTATTACCCGTTTATTTAGAATATCATAGTAAATCAACATTTCGGGTAATAACCTCTTTGTTTATTATAGTTGTTTTGACTTGTTATTCTTGATCGTATTACATAGATCCTGATTTATTTACTTCAAAAATGTAAAAAGCGGTTTATATATCATATATATTTGGTATATAAAAATATATAAAAGATAGATGTAAAAAATGGAATACACTATTCAAGGAGATGGTAGGTCGTGCGTACGCATGAATGTTGTTTCCATTTTCTTATCGTATGGAATGGAAAAATGTAAATAAAACACACAAATATTTATATATTTATTATTCATGTAGAATTATTATGTCATGTGTTTTATATTTATTTATTATATACATTTTTATAATCATTCTTGAATGGTTAATGTAGAAAATGAATCTCTTCGCGTCGTGGAGATGGTAAGTCGTATATATACACAAGCAATGGTATCATATCCTTAATGGTAATGTGGTAGAGAATTAGATTTTATATTAATTATAAAAAATCAATATCATGTCATATTTATTATTTATATACTTTATATTTTTCATTATACCATTCTAAATAATGTGTTTAAGAAAAACATATTACACCATAGTGTGGAGATGATAAGTTGTACGTATGCACACATGGTGATATTGTTTCTAGTATGATGGATAAAAAGAGGAATTTTTTATCACATAATTATAATAACATTTCAGAATATTTATGACACTGGTTTTATTATTATTTTATAGAAACAATATAAGAATAATAAGTAGAAGAAGAAAATAACTTGAATGGGTTGGTAAAACAATTTCCTCTTCTTCAATGGACATCCTTTTGATCTCCCCTTGTGGGAACTAGGATTGGTATTTTTAGAAGAATATGACCTCAAAAATAGAACTAAGAATTTTTATAGGATAAATGGTCTAGGGTTGGTTAATCTATAAGGGTTAATGTGGTGTGAGGAAGGGAGGTAGGAGGTTCTTTTTTAAACCAAAGGGGAGGGGCACTCTTGGAATCATTTAAAATATTAAATTGATATAAATCGATTTTCTATTTAAAATAGTTCCAAAGTGATCTTTTTAGAAGATAATATGATGATGGTATGAATTCATATAAACCAATAATTTTTAGACATTTTTAGGTCACAATATTCACTATGAGGTTTGGATTTAACCCTTTGTAAAACCCTTTAACTCTTATCATGAAAACTAGGGTTTTTATTCTTTATGGTTAAAAAAGTAACTACAAAATTTCAGAAAAAACACAAAATGGATAATTGATGATATATATAAGTCTATTCTAGTTATTTGGATGAATTTTATATTTTGTCTAATTTTATATCATTTAATAAAAGAATATTTATTTTAGAGTATCATTTATATCAATATCGATACTTTTCATTATTTTTATATTCACAAATACTACAAAAATATGATAACGTCAAAAAAATACTTCTAATATATCACTAAAATTTATAAGTTCTATATAAAATTATTTCATGTCATTAATATTTCCAAATTATATTTATGTTAATATTTTGAATATCATTTATTTTATATTTCCATTAATTAAACAATTTCTACATCATTATTATCAAAAGTATTTAATTAAATTATTTCTTCTGTAAAAAATAAAGAAAATTATCATGATGAATCTATATTTATTATATTTAAAATTAATATATATAGTTTAATTTATCTTATGTATAACCCAATGTTAAATATGAATTAGTTATTAAAAATATTATTATTATATTTTTAACTTATCCTTAAATAAAATTTAATAAACATCATATTCATACCCAAGTTGCTTAAAAAGTTTATAATGTGGTTATAAAGTTGACTTTGGTCCAAACCCACTCATCCAATAAATTTGGACAAATTTTAGGTTTATTTTATTATATTGTAATATTATTTTTACAATTATTTACCTAATTTATCCTTAACCATGGTAAATAATTTTCTATAACAATGTTATTTTCATAATATCCAAAAATTAAGTTGATACTATTACAATCTAATTTTAATATTTATTACAAATATGTATATTTGTTTTTTAAAATTCAATTCACAAAAGTGGAAAAATGAAGTTTAATGCTCTTCTCGTAGAAGTGGTGAGAAGGCGGGTAAAAAGAATATTCAAAAGTTCAACAAGTTTTTATATCTAATTTCAATATAAAAATGATTCCAATGACCAAAATTGGATTAATATGTGTATAATTTTACTATTTTTTAATTTTATAAACCAAATAAAAATAAAACAATTATTTAACCAAAAAGGTAGTTTTTTACTACAATGCAGAATCTTTCGCTAATCATCAAAAAATGAAACATCACAAAAAAATCCCAAATATTTACCCTAAGATAATTTTGAAATTATGAATTCCAAATTTATGTTTACTTTATCAAATTAAATTTCTATAACTGTAGAAAATTAATTTTAGTATTGTTCACAAAATGATATTATAAGTAGTTCCTTTAGGAAAATAGTATTTATAAACATATAAAGGCATTAATGAAAATTATATATTTCATTATCAATATGTTTTATTTATATGAAACCATAATAAATAATATTTAAAAATAGTTATTACTAATCATATTACTATGTTTAATATCGTGGTTATAACTATCTTGTTTAAATTATAATTAAGTGTGGTTTCACAAAATATCAGTGTTCCGTGTAATTCATGTAAGTCGGTGTCACATGTAGCATAATCATAACTGGATGTTTCATATAATGTAATATAAAACTCGTTATTTTATATAATAACAAAAATATGTATTCACTGTTACATGAAGTAAAAAATATCAAAAATATTAAATTAATTCGAAAAAAGTAATTCACAAAATCTTGGGGTGTTACAAAGAATTTGAAGATTCTAATTCAAAAAATAAGGTATGTAAAAATAATGATGAATTTATTATCCCTATTTTTAAAATATGTGGAAAGAGGAACTGGTAATCTAAAAATATGACATGCCTTGAAATGTTTTGAATGTTGTTTTGTTGTGAACATTGTGGCTAATTGTCCTTGAAGAAATAATAAATGTGATAATATTGAAGATAAAATAATGGAAAGAAGATTGTGGAAGAAACATGGTGATAAGGCTAAATCATATTCCAAAGGAAAGTATAAAATTTTCTCTGTATCCAAAAGGAGATGTTTTTTGTCTAATGATTGTGAAGAAGATTAACATAAAGATGGATCAGAAATGTCTACAGGGAATGTTGGATACAATTCTTCTATTGTAATAGTTATCAATGAATATTTCGAAAGAAAAAATTTTCCACAAGAAGAAACTCAATTATTATTTCATATGAATGAGTAATTTAAATAACGTCTAAGAAATATTAGAAGGATTGAGAAAGAAAAAATGGAGTTGAAAAATGAAATTCCCTTAGTTAGTAATAAAGAATACATTCCTAGTGATAAATTTATGCTACTGTAAGAGATCAATGACTTGAATAAATATACTAAAAAAGAAAATAATTTAAATTAAGATCATGATATCTTTTTTAAATAAAATAAGAAGAATTTGAACATGTTCCACAAAAACATTCCAAAGATGATCAGAGAGTTACAAGAATCCTAAATTCTAATTCAAATGTCGATTTTGGATCTAGGAAGGATAAAACTAAAAAGGATCAAAAAATTGACCTTAATGGGTTTCAAAAAGGATTAAATCTTTCTAAAAGTAGAAATTTGAGAATTTTAGGTTCATGAAAAAAATTATCAAAGTAGTGAATTCAAAAGTATATAAACATTCTAGGACCAGAAAAGTTCCTAAAATTTCTAGTTCTAATGTGGCTGAAAAGAAAACCAGGTTGATGAAAAAGGTTTCGGTTGAGAATATATTTTTTAGGACTAATAGATTTTATTATTGTAAAAATAATAATGTTTCTGAGAAACATATGCACAAATCTAGATAGTATGAAAGTTGTAGAGTTAAATACTCTTTTTATGGGTATTTTTGGTATAGTGGTGGATTCGGGCATACAGAAAATATATATTGGTTTAATCAACAACATTACAACTATTTCCTGAATTAAAAATGTAAAATTTTACATGGTATTCAATATTCTCAATTAAATACTTATAAGAACGTTTTTTTGAAGAAATATGAGAAGGTTGGTGTCAAAGTTGATAATAGGTTACATCATCTAGAAATTTTTTGTGAAAGTTATGAAAAACATGGATATCTTGTAATATAATATCTTTATTTGTTGTTGGAAAAAACAAAGGTTTTTTATAGTTCTCATAATATTTATGTGAAGAAACCTAATGAATAATAAAAATCCCCTATTGTTGGAAACACTCTCAAATCTACAAAATGAGAATGACCAAAGATCATCGATAGTCGGTGTTCTTCTCATATGATAGGAGACATGATGAATTTTATCAATGTGAAATATTTTAATGAAGAAAAATATTTGGAAATGATTAATATTTGACAATTAAAGGTGTAGGATCATCCATCATTGGGCAAGAAAAGATGAAATTTAAGAAATATTTTTTTTGAATGGAGGAAGCAAAACCTGCTAAGTGTTTCAAATATTTTTGATGATGGAAGAAATATTTTATTCAAAAAATATGGGTTTGTTGTGAAAATAGATAAAGATGGAAAAGTTGTTACAACAGTACAATATTCAAAAGAAAACTTATTCCATGTTGGTGATGTTTGAAACACTTGTTAATTATGTATGGTATTAGAGAATCAATTGTTTTATAAAAGTCATGGTCACATGTGTCAGAGAAAAATGAGAGTGTTCATGGAATTACTCATATGTGAAGAAAATGTGATTGGTGTTTCACAATTTTTCAGAAAGGACTGATTACAATCTTCAAGAATAAGAAAATTTACATTTGATCGAAATGACCCCTAGAACTTATTCATTCTAATATATATATGACAATGGGAAAAACACTCATGGAGATATTTACATCATTACTTTCATTGATTTATCTACTTGCATTACTTGGTATATGTATATGAAATATATTTCCAATTATCTAAAAATGTTTATCATTTTTAGGAAAAAAGATGATAAATAATGTGAGTATTTAGTGAAGAAGTCGAGAACTGAAAGTGGTGGTGAATACAAAAATGATGATATTTAATGTTGTCTCGAGAATAATGGAATTCAACATGAGTTCTGTACACCATACACTTATCATAAAAAAGAAATTCGTGAATGGAAGAATATAGTTATGGTTGAATTGGTTTTAACTAAGCCACATGAAAATGGTATCTATCCTAAATTTTAGAGGAATCCCATGAGAACATTTGTTTATATTGAAAATCGATGTTTCTATAAGACAAGTTCATATATGAATCCATATGAAACGTTTTATGAAAATACATAATATTTAAAACACTTATGAGCTTTAAGATTTCCATGAATTATAAATAATAAAGGTGTAATTATTTGAAATATTTATCATAGTGGTAAAGATGAAATATTTCATGGGTATTCACAAGAAGGAAGATGATATAGATGATTCAATAAAGAGACAATTTTTTTTGACTTTGTTGATGTGAATGTTGTTGAAAATGATGAGGAAGATGATAAGAGAACTCATATAGATAAGGAATTTGAACATGAAAATTTCATTTTTGGTAAGATTTATAATAAGGATGAAAACCATTATAATCCTACTCAAGAAGAAAAATTGGACTCAAATGTTTCCAATGATAAGGAAGAATCTTGAAAATCTCATACTAGGCTGAGGAATTAATTGGAAGCTCAAAACCTAATTTTTTATCAACATCAATGTTTCAAACAGGAATAACATAAAAATATAAGAAAAATACTTATTTTTATTAAAAATTATTTCCAAAATATGTTCATGAATCTTTTGAGCATCCAAAATGGATTCAGGCCATGAATGAAGAGTTAGATCAAATTAAAAAGGATGATACTTGGAAACATGTTTCCAAACAAACTGAAAAAATTATTGTTGATACAAATTGTATTTTCCATAACATGTTAAATGAAGTTGGTTAAGTGATAAGAAAAAAAATAAATATTGGTGTGAAAATGTTACTCACAGATTGAATGCGTATATTTTGATGATACCTTTTCTTTGGATTCCAGGGTAGAAAAAATTATAATCATTCCTGATATAGCTTTACAATGAAGATACAAAATATTTTAGATGGATTTAAAATCATCCTTTCTAAATGTAAAACTTTATGAAGAAGTGTATATTGAAAAACCCTTTGGGATTTTTATTAGGAAATATTAATGTTTTGTGTGTAAATTGAAGAATGACTTGTATGGGATAAAACAAGCTCCAAGGTAATGGTATTCAGAATTATATTCCTACTAAATAATGTTGAACATCATGAAAGAAAGGGTTGGTATTAAACTATGCATAAAAAATATACGAATATTTCCCTCATTATAATTGTATATGATAATGAAATTATGATTTTTAGGAATGATGAATGAAAATATTAATGATTTTCTAAAGAGATGATGATTTTGATTGAGATGTCCATGCTAGATGAAATGAAATACTTTCATTGGACACAAATATCACAAAAGTAGAAAAAATTATTTCTTTTCTCATGAAAAGTATGATATGGAACTTATAATAAAGTTTTGAATATAAAATTACAAACATGATTCCAAACCAATATCAGTGGGAACCAAGTTGACTAGAGATTGAGAATGTAAATAATTTGACTCTAAAGCGTTTTAGAAGATAATAAGAGGTTTGATTTATTTGAATTCATCAAGACCAGACATTTATTATGTTGTTAACTTATGTGAAATATTTCAGAGTGTTCCGAAAGAATCACATATATTGTATGATATAATATTTTTCCTATATATCAAAGGAACAACAGGTTTTGGAATATCATGTAAATTATTCAAATGATTTTATCTATTTAGTTATTCAAATGATAATTGGGTAGGAAATCGTGATTATAGAATATCCAAATATGGTGTATTTTTCTCTTTGGGGAAATGTTGTGTAAGTTTGAATACTAAGAAATAAAATTCAGTTACATTTATCATGGATTAAGCTAAGTATGTTGCTGCCAATAAATATTTTACCCAACTTATGTATATGAATATTCAGTTGGAATACTTACATATTGATGTAATGTTACCCTTTCTCTTGGTTTGTGATAATCAGAGTGCCATAAATATTAAAAGAAACCAAATACAATGTTCTTATTCAAAACATATTGATATAAAAACCCACTACATCAATGACCATGTTGATAAGAATAAACTTTTTTTTAAAGGTTCGGGCCGAAGCCTCAATTTATTATTTTAAAGAAAATACCTCTTAAGATTGGATATAGGGAGACCCATTACATATCCCGAAGGCCCAAGTCCAAGTGGCCTGAATACAAGGCTTGAAATGCCATTTTTTGTCCCAAAGGACCCCTCGGTGAACAGTACTTTTACAGTACCCCGCGCTGCTATAGTACCTGCTACAATACAGTTGCCACTACAGTACCTGCTATATTCCCTCCGCCACTACATTACCGCCGCTACTATAGTTCTGCTGCTGCTATAGTACCTACTATAGCCCCTCCGCCGCTACAGTACCTGGAGTATGTTTCTATATCAGAACAAGTTGACGACATATTCACAAAACCTTTACTAAAGGAATAATTTTTCAAAATGAGGTTTAGGCTAGGTGTCCAACATATTCCTTATCAAGTTTGAGGAATGTATTTGTGTCCCATATCTCATATAGTCTTTGTATAATGTTTTAATGATGTATATGTGTTTCAAAACACTATCTATTGATATGTGCTAAACAATTTAATTGAGAATGTATATATGGTGGGTTATGGGTAAGCAGTGAAATAACCATGTAATTATGATTACTATTCTAATATTTTTTTAGAGTGTTTGTAGGAAACTTTTATTTATACGTAATTTGAATAATTAAAAAAATATGTGATGAAATATGTGAAGGAATTATGAAAAGATTATGAAGTTTCATGAGTCACTACATTTGGACATCATGGTTTTTCTATTAATAATTCGTGTTTCCTATAATGAGTTTGCTCATGCAGGCTTGTAATTGTCGATAAGTGATCCATTCATTGAGATTAAAGAGTTTATTTATTTAGGAACCTTGGTTGACAAAAAAAACCAAAGGTAGAGATTTTTGGGACTATGTTTGTTGGAAGTTTTTTTTTAACTTGGATGAATTTTGTGCAAAAAGTATTGTATTTTTTTACCAGGAAAATATATCACCTTACATTTAAGGGTTTGGTGATAGAAATATGGTTACATAAGGATGAATCATAATCATATAATAGGATTCTTATTTAACAAGAAAGTTTCATTATTTCAATTTTATTTACTGAATCTGTTTTGTAAGTGAAGTTGTTCATCAGACACACCATGGGACAAAGATGAATGTTTGGATCATATTAAGGAATTATATCATAGTATAAATGGTTCTTATGAAATTATAAATATGATTTTATAATCTTGGAGTTCTCATTATTCATAATTTGTATGAGAAACTTTTAATTCAAGGCTTATGATTACATGGGGTGAACAAGTGCTGCCAATCGGTTTGAGGTTTGGTTGGTAATAAAGAAGTGCTGGAAGGATGGGAAACTATAATACTTTAAAATTAATTTCAGATGATGTAATGATGGTGGTAAATTTTTTCAAAGTCACAAGGATGTAATTATTATAAACATATGTTTTTTGGAAGAAGAAATTTTTGGAATTTAAATTTTTCTCATCTCGGTTATCGGTGTGAGATCACCAGACATAGAATTATTTGAAGGTTATGATGTTTTGATTATAACATGAGAAGTTGAAGATGTTGGTTTTCGATAAGACCAATAAGCCACAATATACAAATCATAGAATATTATACATCTGGTTAAACTGGTTCATCGGGTTCATAGTGCCACAAATCCATCTGAGGAAAATTTGTTTTTTTTAGGATATTCTTGGACCAATCATTTAGATGAAGATAAATATTGTAATTAACCATTTTAATTAGGATTAATTGTTTGGTATCAATTGGGACAAGAAGAAAATAAGTCATATTTATTTAATAACTAGGTCAATAGAGATATATGAACTATTTTTTCTTTAATAAGTGGGTCAAGGGTCATTAGACAATATGTGATGTCGACTCATTAGACTAGATGGGACACAGATTCATTAGACACATAGTTACACCGATACTTAATCAGATGTGGGATCATCGGTCTAAGGGAGTTGTTAAAAAATCGAAGAATGTATGAAATGTTTTAAAGTATTTTCAAAAGTGATATCAAGGAGAGATTTGGGGTCTTTTTTAAGAGTTTTTCATAAGTGTTAGTCAAATAATTTTTAAATATGTTAATTGAAGTGCCACTAAGAAGTGATGATATCTTTAAAAGTTATGAATATGTTTATGTAAGAATAGTTTCAATGTTTTTTGTTTATAAGTGGTCATCATATTGATAAATATTTCATTATTTTGTATCAACAAGTGGGTCATAGAAATCAGGGTGACCATATGATTCCATCCTAATAAAGAAACATTAGAAAAAAATTTGTATCAAACTAAAGAGTGGTTATAAATTTTTAAGTGAGATGAAGATGAGATAATATGGGAGAATATTTGAGAAGAATTGAGAAGAGTTTATAAGTGTTTAAGAATTCAACGATCTATTCAAAATGAAGGGGAAATTAAAGATTCAAAAAAAAATTGTTAAGAGGGAAAATGATTTTATATTTCCACCTAAAACACTTTTGGAACACCTATAAAAGGAAGAAAGTTCATAGTTCTTTTTGACAAATTAGAACATTGTTCACATTAGAATGAAGAGATATATGTTTTGAATTCTTAAAGAGAATAGGTTTTCGGATAGTGATTTCCTGAAGAAGTGTTCCATATTGAAGAAGATGAAGGAACATCATAATAAGTGATTATCAAATTGGACTGGGTTATCATACCAGGAAATCTGACTGAGATTTCTGGACTGAGGTAGAAATAGTTTAGAATTGTTTTAGTATTATTTTAATAGACTTATTTTTCTGGACTAAGCAATCAGACTGAGAAATTAGACTGGGACGCCAGACTGGGCATCATTATGAAGTCTAGAGAATTTTTTACCTATTCCTAGGTAGGAACATTAAGAAATTTTTTGAAAGTTATCAAATGTTAAATTTAATAAGACAATATAGTAACATTTTTTTAACATACATGTAATGATTTCATTCCAAGTTATAAATACTTGTATTACATCATTTGGGCTACCAAAATAACATGCACTATTATGCTGATCGTAGTGCAACACAAGTGTAAGGTAATATCCCACTTTTTTTATTTCCACACAAAAGGATTGTTTTCTAATGAATTATGTGGTATTTTATTATTTCAAAAAATATCAAGGATGTACCAACTCTTATTGAGTAGTGAACCTTGTAAATACTTGTGTTCCTATGGATGTGTGATTTTTTTTGTTTCCAATAAAGTGATAATTATTTAACAAGAGGAAAATATTGTTTAAAATTAAATTAAAATTAAAAGGAAAAATATATCATGGATTCACCCCTCCCTCTATTAGTGACACATTAATCCTGGCTTTGAAATATCATGGTTGATTCCCATTGATGCTCGGTCCATAGAGTGGCATCCTAATTATCCTTTATTTAGTAGGAATCATAGTTCTTATAGTTCAAATTTCTTCTCCATCCACTGATGAATGAGGAATAATTATAAACCCTTAGGTGGGTTTGAGATGTGGTGGGACTTACACCAAGGTGGATACGCAATTGGAGCTCAGGTATTAGGAAGGTGTCATACGTATCTAGTTTATAGAATGAATTAGAGTCCTCATATTTCAATTGGCTTCTCAACCTAATGGTGGACAAGGGAGAATTTTGTACCCATGGGGAACATTGGATCCCATGGAATAGAGTGTAAAAATATGGATAACCATACACCAAGGTGGATGCCTATATGAGAAAGTTCCTTAGGAATGTTTCATATGTATCCTATTTGGATAGGAATCAGATAACTCCTAGTTTATAGATCCTCTAACATACTGATGGGTTAGGGTGGGTAATTACACTCTGAGATGTTATTTTTATTCCCAAGGATTATGATTTCCTGGGGATTATACCATGATGCATCCCATGTTGCATATTTATTCTCTATCTTCTGATACATAAAGAGAGATGATGACCATGAAAGGTCTATTGGATATGCCTGATTTGACACATTAGGGGTGAGAACATAACAAAAATAGAGTTTCATGAGTATGTAACCCTCACCCATTAAGGACACTCCCATTATAAATGGGATATGGGAAAACATTTGATGTTTAGTGGTTCACATGGTATTAGTACAAGTTTGGCTTCCATTCATGGTTGACATGCCTGACGAACATTTCATGATGGCCTTCCTGACCTATCTTGATTATATTCCAAACATGTTTGAGGTGTTAGCCCTCCATGGAAGACATGTCCAAGGGTGTCTTCCTGGAATTTACATGATGCTTCACATGATCAAATGACTCCTTTGGGATGTATTCTCATGATCAAAGTGACTTGTCAAGGATGCCCTTATATGATCCAGGAAGATATATCCATGACCATTTGAATGATAAACTAACCTGTCTGGGATATCTTCACATGATCAAATGGCATGGTACAAGTTATCTTTTCATGACAAACTAACTTCTCCCTAAGAACTCGCATGAAAATGCTGACATGTAAATAATTTGTCACATGATCATCCTGAATTGTTCAAATCCTATTGCATGATCAATGTGACATGTCTATGGTCTCCCAAAATCATGAAAAGACAAATGGAGGTTCTTGTTATCACCTAATCTCAAGGGATTCACATGAAGGGGTATTTCAGATTTGTCTACGATCATGTACACATCTATGTTTTTAAGTCTGATATCCAAATGGATAATATCTCAAGGAATCATGGGAAACAATTTGCATAGGAGGAGTGCATGGATGAAAGATCGTATTGATGGAGCACATGATAGAGTTTTCATAGAGGTAGGATGGATTTTCCATGGGATCACATGCATGCCAAGGCCACATATATATAGATCGGTTCCTACACGATGGCATCACATGATGCTCAATTTTTAATGCAACTACATGTTGTGTCTTATGAATGGTTATTCTAATTTACAAAAAGGATTCACATTGATGGAACATATGTGGATGAGGGTAAATGATGTATATAGTCCCTAGAATAGGGTGTTTACATCATGGACCCACACCCATAGGCCTGCATGATGGATATAATATCCATAGGTGTATGTCTACAAACATTTGTAAGGGTGTCCATCTTGCCTGAGGGCTTGCACCGCATGGCCGAACAGAGGCATTGTGTGATCATAGTGTCTTTAATATTAATTATGAATGGCTAATATGTGCTCATCTAAGTCTCATACATGAACCACACATGATAGGTCCCATTATCATCATGCTACCACATGATCTATTAATGTATTATGAAAATGGCTCTATGTACTTACACTTGGGATCCACGTTGGTGTTTCATGCATGGATGATGGTTTTAATGGTGGAGTTGAAAAACTAATGAGGTATCACACAATCATGTAAATACCTTTCATGAATTGGAATTAACCTTGTGGTGTTGTATGATATTTAACTTATCATGAATTCTCTTGATCTTCCAGGCATCAGGTGATGGGTTCTAGTGATCACCTGGAGAGATTCATCCAAAGGATTATGCCTAAAATTTTCTCACCTATATTTCTCTTATATTATTATCTATTGTACTCCATCTTCTCCCCCATACATGTATCCCTTTTTCTAATGGGATAGTGGTTTATATAGGCGAAGGCATCCTAGAATATAGAAATTTTTCATGTTTTTCATGTTGTGGGCTCTTGCTTTATGATGTGGGGAGCCTCACATGAATATCATATCATGATCAAGAGATCACATGAAGGATTCATGATATTTTTACTTGGAACTCACCAACTATCCATGATGTCTGTTTTTAGCATCACACATTCATACAATAACATTTAAATGGGCTTAGCAAGATCAATATTGTGCGACCGTGCCCCATCATGAATGGTGTTTGAGGGGTGGAGCTATGAATTATCCATGAATGGGATGCTCTCATAGTTTGAAGTTATTTTATTCTCTATGTGAAGCCACATTGATGTCCCAATGACATCATCTGATTATTTTCCTATAATGGAACAACTCATAGAGACTCTAATGATGGATTCACCTGAATGAATGATCAGCTTCATGCAATGGATCTGTTTTTTGAACATCACATGTATTCAAGGAAATGATATCATTGGCTTGATTTTCATTCATGTGGAAAGGTGTAAGATAGATGTAGATGGCATTATGTTATCATTTTAGGGACTTCGCATGATCGGTTGGCATGCCAATGGAAAACCGCTTAAATTGTTCATACGAGATAGTATATGTATAAAATGAAAATGGTAGAATGTTCTTATGGTGGGGATATGAGTTCATATTTTTTATGATCTTGTGATGTCTACACAACATTTTCTAATCATCAGTATTTTGATTTCAGGATCATTATAACCTCTTGCGATGGATTCATACAGTTCGCATGACCTCATTTAAGTGATGATTCTGATTTCCTTGGAAGAAGGAATTCAATTGAAATGAAGTAGAATATATGGCCATGGGAAATTGATAGTATTTAATTATTCTTGTATTTTTCATTGGAGATTCCAGGTATGGAGGTCTTCAAGCTCTAGGGTGATGCCGACGTCGAGTGTGACTCAATGTGACATACCCATGGTGTCTAGAATAAGGCATGTAAGTTAGTGATTGAAGATGGTTCAAGAGCATGATCAGATTTCTCAGAATGGATCAATAAGATGAAATATGTTCTATACATATTTCTAAAAAATAAACAATGATACATAGATCCATTTACCACATCAATATGGTGTTATATATTTATCCTCATAATGAAAAATCATGGAACCATTAGTCACCAAAAGGGATTAATGGGTTCCGCCCCAAATTTCATTGACAATGCCTCATGTTGGCCAATTTTACACTGCTTCCCCACTTTATGGACTAGATTTTTTGATATATTTTCAGCTAAGGGAACACATAAAAATTAGAAAAATGTTCAAATTAAAATGGTTGAAAATAAGGTTCCAACTTATATTCCTTTAAAGGGTAAATCCCATTCCTATATTCTTCAACAATGCTACATTAGTGTATTTTATGTAGCCTAGATTATAATGTTTTCACCTATCTGTACACATGCTTCCACATGTGGTATCCAGCTGAGCTAACTCCCTAGGTGTCATTCTTGTCTGGATAAATTTATAGCATATTTTTAGTAGCTCCTTATGGGTCATTGAGGAAAATCTTATAAGGTCATGGGACAAGATTACATGGATAGATATCTGGATAAATTTTTAGGAATTGTATAACATAAAACATAAAAAAAAATATTAGTAAAATAGGAGAAAATTAGGGTCCATCTTATATGCATTTATAAGGTAAATCATAGGCCTATATTCTTAAACATTGTTACCTCTGAGTCTTTCATGTGGCCTAGCTACTCATGTGTGCTCCTATCTATACACCTGCTTCCACATGTGTTAGCCAGCCGAGGTTTCTCCATATGCGATGTTGAGGAAACTCCTATAAGAGCTTGGGATGAGCGGGATCGGAAAACTATCCTTTTCTGGATAAGTTTTTAGAAAATGGAACACCTTAAACTTTGAAAATATTCTATATAAAATGGGTAAAAATAAGGGTCCAACTTATATTACTTTATAAGGTAAACCACAAGCCTATATTCCTCAAGGCTTCTACCTCCGAGCCTTTTGTGAAAGGCATATAAGTATTTTTTTACTAGTATCCATACTCCTCAAATCATCGAAAAAAAGTATATGTTGCAAAATTATGAGTATCAATAGTGAGATAAACAAATTATCTATTGTTTCCCTTTTTAGAGTGTAAGATTATTTACTTATGAAATTCAACTTCGTATGATAAATTGAGTTTTGTATAAGAAAAATGGCTTGGATAAATATCCATTTTCTTCATCTTCATGGCCATTACTTATTTCCATAAGATATTTCATATGATCCTCAAGATAATTTTATTATATAGTATGTTAGTTCATTTACAGCAGACTCATGTAAGATAAATTACTTTAGTGATACCCTTGATTCTTTTGGGTGTGGTATATTAGTATTTTTTTCATAATCTCTATACTCCTCAAATATTCTACATCAAAGTTTATGGTTCAAAATTATGGGTACCAATAGTCAAATAAATTATGTATCAGTTGTTTCCAATTTTTATAGTGAAAGATAATTTACTTAAGAAATTCAATTCCATATGATAAATTGAGTTCTATGTAATAGAAATGACTTATATAAATATCCATATGATTCATCTTCATGGAAATTACTTCTTTCAATAAGATAATCCATCTAAGCCTTAAGATAATTTACACATAGAGTAATTTAATTCATTTACACTGAACATTCATAAGACGTATTCCTTTAGTGAATATTCATTTTTTACAAAAGTGATAGGAATTTATGTTAGAGAATTCATTAGTGAAAAATATAAATCTAAAAGTTTAATGTACCAGAAATTCCTTATAATTTTTTTTTATTTATATAAAATTATTTCAAGACCGCAAAATCTGACGACACGCGATTCTGAGGCCCGGAGTGCCCGGAATGATCCGTTGAATTTTCGTTAATCTTTAATTAGCGTGCATAAGCAGATTTCTTAAAAAAGTGGAATAACTCTTAAACTATTACTCATATCAAAAATATGAGGGAACCATTGCTCTCAATATGGAGGTTTTACCCTAGGCGTGACTTAAGTTTAGTCGGTGTGGGCCTCCTATGGGAAAACCCAAATGGCATAACTCTAAATAAAATAATTAAATAAATTATTTTATTTTTCAAATTCTTATAAATCACGAACGGTAACACCAATTAAAAATCCTAGACCACCACTGAAATAGTGAGGGTATGATTTCTTTAAGCGAATATTGACTTTGGCCGGTGTGGCCGACCAGAGAAAGTTAGTTTTTTGTCATAAATAAAATAATTATGTAAAAATTATTTTATTGTAAAATCCATAACTTTTACACGGTAACTCAGATTAGAAAGCCGAGAGTATGGTTGGATTCATTAGGTCATGTGTCACTCAGGCAAAGCCTAACCTTGACCGTCGCGGGTCGAGGTTGACTATTAATAATTTTCTGAACTTTTTTTCCGAGTACGTTTAATAAATGTGCGAGAAGCATTTTCTAAATTTTAAACTGGTGCTCAGATTAAAAATCTGAAGGCACCATTAAATCCATAGCACCTGGATTCGCTTAATGGAGGCTTTACATTGACCACAGTAGGTCGGGTGAAAAATATAGGTTTTGGGACTTTTTAAAGAAAGAAAATAAAAGAATTTTATTACTTTATTTTTGTTTCTATCTTATCCTCCAAAGGAAAAACTGTGGTGGGACCAACAATGTTTAAAGCCATTAAATGGCTTGAACAAACAATCCTAGTAATTGATTCATTGGATAATTTGGGAAGCTTTCTAAAAAATTTACTCCCATTAATTCTCGACACCGTTAGACCCCCCCCCCCTCATATAGAGCTTGGGGAGCGGTGTCGGCACAACTTCACCAAGTAACGAAGTGTTGAAGGAGTGCTGCGACATCGTGCCCCTGGAATATGGAGCCGGTTCTGGTGAGTGGTGGTGATCGTCACCAAAACCCCGAATGATGATCGACAATCATGCAACGTCATTGGAGGTTGTTGCGGGAATGGCGAACACCAACCCACTTCATCAACCATGGGCATTTCTCCATTGTTCATGAGGTAGGGGTTTTAAGCATGCTGAATTTTTTTCTATTGTTTCGTCATATCCTAAATTCATGATGGCGATGGCCAAAAAAACATGGCTATCGTCCCACGCATAAACCATGCCCCTCTTTCTTTTAATTATTTGCACGTTCTTCGTGCGTTCTTCAACGCCTAATATTTGTTGGCGCTGGAAATATGGAGTTTTGCTGAGCGCGATATATGGATGCGAAGCCCTCGACACAAGGATCAAAAATATGAGATCGTTTAATTTTTTAGGCTTGGAACAAATCCAAAATTTCTTGCGGAAGTAGTTGGAGGTCGGTACCTGACCATCCACGAGGAAGGAAGGGCAGCACGCGTCCGCGCCACCGGATGTTGAGAAGGCTACGGCCCGTCGGCTGCGGCGGAGCAGGGTGGCGGCCAGCAACCGGCTGGCCGCGTGGCAGACCGGCGGTGCGCGCTCGTGCCGCTGGTGGAGCAGGAGGCCTCAGCCACGTCAGAGGCCGAAGGGCGGCCGACCTTCCGGTTGGACACGGTGGTGCAACATTGTGTGACCGCGTCGCTGGGAGGAAGTCTGGCTGGCCGCACCAGACCGAGCTGGACCCCTCCGACGAGTCCAACGTGCCACCTAGATGAATGGTTAGAGGGAATTTTCGGGAGAAACAGGAAGACGGCGCACCCCCCCCCCCCCTTTGGTGCTGGTTCGGGAGGACAGTGCCCAGCAGGCTCTGCCCTACGCGGGCCGGGCCTTGCCAGCATGCCACGCCCAGTGGGCCATGCCCTACGCGGGTCGGGCTGTGCCCCTAGGCAGCGCCATACATGAGACGGTTCGCGCCACCGGTCTGCGCCCAATGGGCCACGCCGGGCCACCCCTTCACGGGTCGGTCCGGACCACGGTCCAGCGGTCCGGGCCGTGTCGGTCTGACCAGGTAGGACCAAACTCGGGCCCTTTCAGACCTTTTTTTGCCTTTATGGTCATAAATCGTGAACCGGGCATCCATTTGATGAACCGTCTACGGTGCTGGGATCTTTGGATCGAGACAGTCCTTTTGATATACTCCACTTGATTTTTGGATAAGGTTGGAGTATGGATGGGTTGGATCAGACCCCAAATCCAATCAGGCACTCGGAGCAGAAACAATATTAACTTACAGACCGGGCGTCTGATCAACACGTTGTCTGTTGCGTTGGGCCCCTTTTGACATGACAGACCTTTGGGTTACATTTTCATTGAACTTAGGGGTGGTTGAGGTATGAACTATGTCTTGGGTGTGTCCTTCCCAAGTGCGATACGTACGGATCCCTATAACTGGCTGAGACTTGATGACTGCTGACCGTTTCGACTTAGAGTGACTCGACTAGCCCGGTGGGGAGTGCCATTGTGTGACATGACAGAACCATGGTACTCAATAGGACGAGTACCTCAATAAGACATGAGGGGGAGCACCTCTATGTGACGTGGTAGACCCACGGTGGGGAGAGCCTCTGTGTGATGTGGCAGACCCATTGTACTTGACAGGAGGAGTACCTCAGTTGTCCAAGGTTAGTGGGAAGCGCCTCTGTGTGACGCGGCAAGCCCACTATACTCGATAGAGGATGAGTTATCTAGTATTCAAGGCACTTGAACATTGTGTATGGGGATGTTACTTGTTACTACCTCTAGAATAAATCCGGGTTTGAGCTGTCTTTAGCTTGTGCTTGTGATTGAGGTCATGTTGTGTGGTACTTTTACCTTCGTGGTGTTACAATCGTGGTGTTACCTTTGTGGTATTCTTCCCTCATGTGTGAGATTTGTTTATCTTGATAACATTGGTATATGTATGGGCATATACCTAAGTGGATTTGATTTCTTTATTTGTGGATTTCCTTCATGGAACATTAGGAGACCTACGGGGTCTTAGGGTCCCTACTGAGTCTTGTTATACTCACCCCTGCACGGGTTTCGCCCACACCAAATTGTTTCTGGTGCAGACAACGTACAACGTTGATCAAGGATGAGAGAGCTAGGACTGGATGATGAGCAGAGGTGGACCATTCAGCGAGACGTGACGCATAGGAGACAAATGGGCGTGGAGTGCTGAGGAGGCTATCTGTACCTACCCTTCAGGTAGGATCCATGGTGGACGATCCAGGAGGGGCTTTTTACTTTTCATTTGTATTTTTACTTTTGAGTTGTACTCGTACTTTCAGTTGGGCTTGTATTTAGGCCCTTTTACCTTCAACACTCTTTTTATTACAACAGATTACTTCACAATTTCTTCTTGTTGTGTTCTCGGACTGTGTGTTTGTACAAGTTTAAAGGAAATGTCATTCCGTTTTAGGGAATACGCTTTTTGGTGCTAGTTGTCAGCCACTGGCCTATGGAAAGCAGGCTTGGGGTAGTCACAGAATGGGCCCCGGAGGACGGGTCGTGGGAAAAAACATAACAGAAATTCTATAGGCAATTCTTTGAAAGAAAATCAAAGAATTCAAACATTCATATAATTTTTGATATTCTAAACACTTATAATGAACATATCCGTAAAAAATGGTGATTTTGTGATAATTATAATATATATATATTTTTATGAGATATATTGGAAAAACTTATGTATGTTCAATAATATCCCCCTTTTTGAAAATCATAGAATTCGAAAAAAATAAAGGCAATAAAAATCATATAGATCGATATGTGAAAACTAATTGAAACTAAATGTTTTGTTTTCTCAAAAAAAATCTCTTAAGTAATACCATGTTTTATGATTTCAAAAAGGATGGTAATGTGATATAGATAAGCACATTTATCATAGAATAGTATCTAATATAAATGATTTTAAAATAAATCACTAAAATAAATAAGGTTTTTAATTTGAAATAAACATTAAAAAAATATTAACATTAAAAAAATGTCTAATAAAACATTCAATGAATGAAATGGAAAAAGATACTAATGTAAGAAAAAAATTAAAGTTGTGATCATTAAAACATTCAAATAATATGAATAACCACTAGTTCAATATAATATTGATAAAAATCACTCTTTCGAAGGTTTTTGAAGTGGGAGATATTTAGAAGAAGGATTCTTGAATGATTATGGCTAGCCTGTTGGTAAGTAAGAGGTAATAAAAGGAGAAGCTTAACTTTTTTAACAATGATTTCCATGAGAAACATCCAAACTAAATTTTATTCCCATTCCAGCTCAATCACATAGAATAATCATGGTGTAAAATGAATTTTTTTTTGAAATTTATACATGATATTTGGGGAATTAATTAAAAAATGTACGAGAGAAATGAATCTTTTAATATGTATCTGAAGTAGAAATAGATGCTTAGTCTTTAGGAAGAATATTCTAACATTAATTAGAACAGACGGTTTCAAGATCACATAATTTTTCTCAGGTCATGTGAACTGACATTGTGGCGGCCTGGAACAACAAGTATAATAAAAATTATTCCGTGAAACGAAATGAGTTCATATGTGAAAATGTTAATTCACATAACGATGTCATTTTGAAATAAGTATTTAAGTTCTATAAAATATTTCAATTTTTTTTAGCCGATGGTACAAATACATATTTGAAAATCAAACTTCATGGTATAGTTTCTGACCAATCTATTTAACATATTTATTTTACTATATTAAAAACTATTAGAAATTATTAAGGGGGATGAAAATGGAATTTTCATTGGAGAATCGGCCACAAAATCCTCTTTACTCATCTTTGGAAAACATCTCTTTGTTGGTTCAATAAAAAAGGCTTCCTCATATGGTGAAGGGTTTAAAGAAAAGATTGAGAAACCAGTTGATTAATTTCAATGATATTTTTCTCAATATTGGAAAAATTGTTAGAAACTTAACCAACCATCATACCATTTCCAGTCATACTGAAACTTGTGTCCTTCGGTTTCTTGGAAGAGGTATCTTAGATAGAATACACATTATATTAAATGATTTTGTTTAAATATTTCACTGTATTTTTAAGACATTGGAGACTATTTCTTGTAAATATTGTAATAGATAAAATATATGTAGTTAAATATCACTTAACCACTTTTAGATTCTCTAGAGAAATGATATCACACTACATTGAGTCATTTCTTTCAATTAGGAAATAATGTGCAAGAGAAATTACTTTAAAATTCTCTTCTATCACAAAATTAGTAATTTATCAATGATTGTTTAATTTATAAACTGTGTTTCTCTAAGATATACCAAAATGAGATTTTATAATTATTTTTAGATAATAAAAATCTATCATGGAGACAAGATTAGTTTGATTAATTTCTATTATTTTGATATACTCATATTCAAAAACCAACAACTTCATCAAAGAATATGACCAACCATCAAAACTAACTTCTATTAAATATTGTGAACATAAACTCTTGATTCATGTAAATAAATATTCGATGAACTAACATTGGTTAAAAACTCATTACAATATTAAAAAAAACCATTTAGAACATTTTAAAACATCAGTAGTGTATACCTCATTGCTACTACACTCAACTTCAAAATTAACAATAGAGGTAACATCTATATTCTCTTTTATGCGAGAGGCTTCAGTCAAAATTCTCTTCTGTTTCCTCTTAGAAACAAACAGAACATCCCTATTAACTATTATATTTCTTGTTATAAAACCAATAAATCATTCCCAATAAAACCAATCCTCTCCTTCTTATCCATATTTTTTAGTTTCAGTATTTCTAGAAACCTCAGAGATTGGAAGTGTAATAGAAAATGCAGAAATGATCCTCATTTATCCTTGACCAATGGAAACCACCTTAGTTATGTCAATAAATATTTTCTCTATTATAGTAGAAAATAAAAAAAAAAGGAAATGTTTTTTTATGATTATCATCTTAATGAGTTTGATGAAGGACATATTTAACATTATTTGTATGAAATATATACTGATTCAAAATTGATTCAAATCCTTTTTTAGATTCATCATCCATATCATCATATTTTAATAGATTTTTATCTAAAATGACCACACATAAACGTCCTCTTCTATCCGAAATGCATAGATCACACAATGAATCTTCCATTTCTCCACTAGAAGAAACATATTTGGGCCTTTCAATAATAATGATTGTCCTTTAATTCCCCCTCTCAATAGAAGAATGGTCTGCTTTAATATAATCATCATTTACAATATATAAAAAAATTCTTCATAGAGAAACTGAAGATAAGAAAACTCCACTTAAGTAATCCAACTTCAAGATTTTTCAGCTCATTACAAAGCGATGCCCTTTCATCATTCAACTAAACTCTAACATTTAAAATATGAACATCAATTTTCTTCCAAAATGATATAAATTCAATGAATTATTATAAACATAATAATTATACCACATGTTTTATCTTAAAATATTGGTTCACTTATCTATCTAGAATAGATATAGTAAACAATTAACTAGAAATAAAATCTTTTAAAACACACCGCCTCATTGAGAGATTGAAAATTGAATAAACTAAAATAGAAAATTCCTTTCTGGGTTAAGTTCATTTACAAATTTCTTCTCTTAATATGGATCTAAATATTGAAATTTTATGATCCCAATAATTAATACATCATCAATAATAGTTATAATGGTAATAAATATTAAACTTTACTTATTTGGACACTGAGAAACTCTATCCTTTTCCCCAGATGACATCAATAAACCCCTCTAATTCATCATCGAGGAAAGTAAATATTCATTATCTGCAAAATGAAAACCAACATGTGGCTAAATTAATTTGTATTATTCCTCATAAAATATTTTTTTCCACATTTCATAAAAAAACTCCTAACCATGAATGTTCAATAATTTATAAATCATATCAGTTCTATCCAACCAATTAAAATCTATTTCTTTACCGCTAAACACCTTATTTATAGTTTTTAGACTCTTCAAGGTATTATCAATAAATTTATATTTTCTTTATCTTTACAATTATCAATTAATAGAAAATAAAAGTGATTCATGGATTGAGGGAAATAATGGTTTTAGAATGAAGGAAGATGCTCAAAGGTTCATAATGGTTTGAGGTTTCCATGTGAAGGGCTGATTTACTCTCTCTATTTATCTCTATATATTTTGGGATATATTAAATGTAACCATATGGTGACATGAAAAAAATCATAAAAAGATAGAATATTGTCACATAGTGATAAGTTGATAAAAAAAATTGGAAACTCTAAATACTCAACTAGCAATAAAAATATAAAAACATATCTAATCATCTAATTCCACACATAAAATCATAAAACATATAAATATAATGAAATCATTTAAAAGAAAATAGGTTATATAACATTTGATAATATAGAATCTATCACTATATAGTGGTATAATAAAAACTTCATCTACATTAGTTTATGTATCAATGAATTCCAAAAATATATCTCTATTTTCAGAATGACTTCATAGGAAGTGATTCCTTAAATCTATGTGCCTTATTGTTGAATGGATTATTGTATTTTTAAAATATTTATTTAACTAATATTATTATATCTTATTCTTATATGATTTAATTTAAATCCAAAATCCTTGAATGTATGTTTTATCCATAATATATATACACAAAAAATACTAGCTGTAGAATATTCATCTTTTGCAGTTAAAAAGGAAATTTATAATTTTTTATTACTTGAACATGATACAAATATTTTCTCAAAAAATGATAGGTTATTTAGGAACACATTATATCCATTATACACAAAAAAAAATCTTTTGAATCTGATGTAAATTCAATGTCAACGGATTTTGGAAAAATTAAGGACAAAATTATCCATTCAAATATGCTACAATTAATTTTACTAGTCTAAAAATGATATTATTTTGGATTTTTTTGAAAACTAGAAAAAAGGAACACTAAAAACATAAAACATGGTATACCTATAGTGAGATAAGTAATGCACCCAATTATTCCTCTATACAACTTTTTTTCATCTATTTCTATAGATTAATTCAGTAAATCTTAGTATTGAAACTCATTCGAGTTAAAAAATTCTTACAGATTTCAATTCCAAATCATTTAAATGAAACAAGTATTTATTTTTTTATTTAAAATATATCCCAAATCAATTTTCATAAATTTTAATTTTATAGAAATATTTTAACTCACCCATTGAGATCACCTCAAAATCTTTTTCCATGAGTTTTGAAAAGTCACTACACTTTTATTGGTTTGTTGAACCAAAAATAACATCATAGATAAATTTTACAAGTAAATTATCATTTTATAATGTTTTCTTAAAATGAACGTGGTTTTAAAAACCCACATTAAAACCTTTTATCAAAATAAATGAACTTAATAATTCATACCAAGATCCAGGTGCTTGTTTTTGACAATAGAGAGTATGTGTATGTTTGAAAATAGAATATTTAAAATGAGGGTCATCAAAGATTGGAGTTTCTTAAAAATAAAATCCCTATATTAAAATTATATTTTGAAAATATTATTTAATATACATTTAGTAAAACATAATATTTATATGAGTTGAATATTCTAAGAGGATTATAATGGTTTCTAATCATTTAAAGAAGGAAAATGTTTCCATATAATATATTTATTCTTATTGATTATTGGCATTGGAAATCAATCAGGACATATTTATACTAATTAAACCTTTTATCTTCCCACACTATTAGAATTTATGTATATACCAATAGTTCAAAATCATTGGTATAGGCTGGAGAACCATTGGTATAGCCTATACAAATGGTTCTCCAAACTGTTGGCTATACTACTATTCGGAAAGGCCTATACCAATGGTTCATAGTGAATAGTTGGTACAAGGTTATCTTAATTTCATTTTAACCAATGTTCTTAGTGAACCTTTTGTATATGGGTATCCAAACGGTTCTAAACTGTTCATATAGCCCTATAAAAATGGTTAAAACCATTGGTAGAGACCTTTCTAGTGATCAGAACCATTTCCATTCTGATATACCAACATTTCCCTATGTACCATTAGTATAATACTATACAAATAGTTATAAAACCATTGGATAGAGCCCCCAAAATTCACATGATAGCAGTAGCCCCATAGCCCACAAAACATGCACACAGAAAATAAAACTAGTAATGCAACATAGAACATCTAAAAAACCTACAAACAATGAAAACAAAACCTCCAAACAAATAGAACCATTAATGAAAACAATATAGAATTATCAAAGAGAAAAAATACCAATACATAATTAATGATAACATAGTAAATAAATTGATGCATTTAACCAGTTATAACAAACATACAAAATAGAAAAAAACAAATCATCAAACATCATATGTCATAAATATAGTAAAAAATATAAAGTATCAATGTTCTCCCTCATCACCATCACTATTTTCACCATCATCCTTGGAACCATCCTTATCCTCGGCCTCAACCTCTTCCTCGAACACGTCCTCATCCTCTTCCTCACCCTCATCCACGTTGACATCATCACCATCGCCATCGTCGGGAACATTATCCTACCGACCAAAAATAACACTAATTCTCAGTTCACTATATGACGTACGCATCATAAACATATATGCATCACAATCTGCGGTGGTCTCTAGTGGAAGTGATGGACATAAAACATTCATTAATTTCATGAATTTTCCATTTTCTATTTCATTTTGTTGTTAAACCTGTATGAAATTTTTTTAGCCTTTTCTGCCTTAGAATCATCCTGTGTTTCCCCTGCATTAGCTTTTCCCAACCCGGTGCTACCAGAACTGGAACCAGATGTGGGGCAATAGCTCGTCCATAAAATACTCGCCCACGGTCAACAATATACTCTACCATGATTCTTATCTCCCAAAACATGATGTAAGTGATCATTTGGCCCAAATTTTTAAGCTTCTTGGGAATAAAGGTCCTCTAAGGCACACTATTAAAAATATAAATATACTATTATGTTATAAAAGAGATATTAAAATTTTAAATCAACAATGTAAAACATACAATCTATAATTGTCTTTATTTATTTATTGCGCTTATTTCTTCATTCTTTCTACTTGAGAAAAATAGTTTTTCTCAAGGCACATATCCTTTTGTATTTAAAACATCCCTCGGAAATGAAATTGAATGTATGGAACTATATTTTAAAATAGGTTACTAATAATCAATTTCATAACTAAAATATAAACATGAATATTTTCATGAAAAAATACTAGAGTAAACCAAAAAAACATAATTATATGAAATAATTACAACATAACACACCCAACATAATAGATAACAAAAAATTAACATTAAAATAATAATGCTCAACTTACATTCAAAGAATTAAGAAAATGTAGAAAAATATAAATATAATAATCTACATTTTTAATTGATTATAGTTTTATATAGCATGAAATTTATTTTATTTGATTTTATATTATTTATCCATTGATAATGTTATGTAAGGATAAAACAAAGATAAATAATGAAAAAATAAAGTAATGTAAGGTTCAACAAAAGGTAAGGGTAAAAATAAAGATAATTAAGGGTAATACAATGTTATGGAAAGGTAAAAAAAGTTAAATAAGGGTAAACAAAGAAATTTAAGATTAAACTAAAGTTATGTGTGGTTGGACTAAAGTTATGTAGGGCTGAACAAAAGTTAATTAAGGGTGAACTAAAGTTATGTTAGGGTATAAAATGTTCATTATAAGTGAAACAAAGTTATTAAAGTGAAAAAAAAAGATATGAAAGGGAAAAATAGAGTTATTCAAGGGTAAAAACGTTCTGTAAGGGTAAGGTAATGTTAAGTATGTGTCAAATAAAGGCAATTAAGGGTAAAATAAATATAATTAAGGGTAAAAAAGTTAGGTAAGGGTAAAAAAATAGGTAATGGTAAATTAAATCTATGTATGGGTAAATTAAGGTTTTTAATAGTAAACTAAAGTTATGTAAGGGTAAAAAAATGTTGGAAAGGATAATACAATGATAGGTAAGGGTAATAGAAAAGTAGGTATGGGTAAAATAAATATATGTAAGGGAAAAATAATTTAATTAACTTTATAATGATGGAATGTAATGTTACAATAATGTTATTTAAGGTAAAACGAATTTAATCATTAATTGTTCATGTAGTTGATTTTATTACAATATTGAACTTCATCACTAAGTCTCTTTCTATTCTATAATTTAATTTTTGTACATAAATATTTATATAATATGTTATTATATTTGAATTAATTCTGTTTTATACACTATGATATTAAGGATTTCATCCCTAACCATTTTAAAGGGAAGTGTCCCCAGTATTATGGTTCCCTTTTCAACTAAAAGAATGGACATTTAAAAAATGTTCAGTGGTTGTATGGGTTCATGACATGCCCAAAAACATGACAATAATAATCCTAAAATTTCATTACACACTAAATAATTTCAATTATAAACTTATGAATACATGATCATTTATCTAGCCCAATTACAGATGGAACGAAATATAGAGTAAATAAACAAATGTACAAGCCCTAGAGGAAAATTATGAATGAGTGTTGTACCTAATTCCTCTCATGGTATGACATCTTAGTTCCCCCAATGTATGGATTTATTTCATTGAATTATGGTTTTTAATGTTTTCTTAGAAGTTCATAAAAGAAATTTCAATTATAAAAAATAATGTATTAATTCAAATCATGGTATGTTTCATTTAAAAAAAATTGATTAATACCTTGAAGTTTGTACTCATTCAATGAGTAATGATTTTCAGATAATATTATACAGAAAATTCATCCATGACAGGCGTGGCCACTAAATATATTCCAAATATAGCAAGTAAACCACCATACAAATCATGATTATATAATCACCATAGCTCACCTAATTCTATGATTTTTTCTGGCCTCACAACCTCACCATCGGGAAAATTATAATGTAGTTAGAACAAAAAAATTTATTCTTGAAAACACAATAATAATATAACATTAAATCCAACTTTTTTACCCATATCTATTCACAAGAGTTATCCTCTACTTCATTAGGTAGGTTTTTCAAGGAGAGTGGATGGATGGGAATGATGTTGGAGTATTTGGAAATCAATGCTAAGAAACCCCTACATTCCCACCCTTTTTTCCAATCATTTGGTTGTCTTCATTGTACTCCACCATCATCTATGTGTAATGGTTCCACACCACACGCTTAAGTGTACGCCCATGCTACTTATTTGAATATCAAGATATTAAAGAAGAAAAAATATTATATCAATAAATCTTATAAGGAAAATAATGTTTGGTAAAAAAATTCTAGGGTTCTATAAACATACCTAAGGTAGCCTGATCAGTGGGCATCGTTGGATCCCTAGGCACTTAAGGAACATCAACCTATAAAGATATAGAGGTTCCCAGTGTGTGCTCTACAGGCTCAATTGTGTCGGAGCAGTATTCAAATAAGTATGAATGAATAATCTTAGGTAGAAGGAAGTATATAGAAAAGAAAATGGTATAGATGGATATGAAAATGAATAATATGGATGATGAGTATGAATCATCATCAGATTCAGGAAAGATAGGTGATGAGGATCAGGTACAAATGGTGGTGAAAACATGGGTGTTCTAAATATCCCTGGTGTTTGTAATGACACTACAAGATCATAAGGTGTGGTTGATGGTACGTCAGGTGGAGGGATGAGGATTGATCGGGTATGCCAAATAGCTCTAGTACCACCCCCACGTATTATCATCTTGAGCACTATAATTACTTGTCTAGTTAGAGAATAACAAGATCCTAGGTGGTGGATCTTGATTAAAAGTTAAAAACAAAATTATTCACCTAAAATTATATGTTATTAATATATATTATTGAAATAAAATACTCACAACAGGCATTGAAGGATGGATTCCCATCTCAGTCATTCGACAATTTTTTCCTATCATCATTTTTCTTTGTATCTCCTAAATGTTATTCATTTCTTGTATTTCAAAACAGATATGGAATTAATAATAAATTCACAACTAATGTGTAAACAAAACAAGAAATAATATGATACATGAGTAAATTATGGAATACCACTTATAAAACCAAATATTGAATACATGGTGGATTTAAAAAAAATTATATCTAGGGGGAAGAATTTCAAAAAATAAGACATTTAATAGAAAAAACAATACATTCAAATTATCATGTTTAGCATGAGTATGATATAGTGTTCATTTATTTTTAATTAAATACAATTAAATTTTGGTTTGGACATTTTATTTATTCTGGTAAATTGAATAGGTCATTTATCCATTTTTATTTATCTTATTTAATTTGTTTCACATATTGGGTTATGTCATTTCAACATTTTTTTGGTTATGTCATTATTTTCATTAGTTTTTTTTCCATGTCAATTAGATTAATATGTCTAATAAAATTCATCTTGTTTTTTAACAATTTAATTATTTCGTTTTTGTTTGGTTTTGAAGGTTTGAAAACTGACCAATTCAATATTAGAAAATGAAACTCAAAGAAAACTGAAACCAATAAATATTAAAAGTGCTAATGAAGGACACGTTGGATATAAAATATTTTTAATCAATAGTAAATCAATTTTTACAACACCAACCTCAAAAATCTATGGTGAGATAAACCAACAGAACTATGAACACAGATGGATGACTCTATATAATTCCCACCATAACTTCAGGTTCACAATCAACTTTTAAAATTGAAATATTATAGTCATCATATATAATATATAGATCAGGGAAAATGGGAGAAAGTATGGTGTCAATTACACCATCACCATTATCAATAATTGTTCTTGGTATTACATCAATAATGACACCAAATCTAGTTCGGAGATGATCATTGACATAATAAACTTGTTACCTCATTGATTCCAATACATATGGTTCGTCGGTATCAAGAGTACGAGTCATGTAAGTAACTCAAAATCCAAAATCATCAATAGATGTTCCATGCATCATCACTGAATCAAAATATTGGAATTTAATCATGCTGACTCAACCATGAGTGTAATAATCCAATATTATAATTCTCTAAATGAATGAACAATATGATACATTTTCAAATCAAGGTCTACTATTTCATGCACTAGAATAATTGTCTATTGTGGTAGTTATCGTAACACGATCATGTTGTGTTCACGTGTTCTTTTCTCGTTCATTAATAATAAATATGTACCCATTGATCACAATTGATTTTCAATCACGAACCATAGAATTAGGACCAACATAAAAAGCTATCATTTCTATAGAGACATATTCAGCAGAAAAATCCAATACATAAAATATAAATGAATATTAAACTTAATTAAATATTTATTTTATCGATTTATTAGAGTAATTTTTTACCTTCAATTTCAACCAATCAGAAATCTATTTTCTATAAAAAGTCTCACTCTTTGTCAAAGATAAAGAAAAAGTCTTTATATCTATCATTTGTTTATGTTACCTACTGAAAAAATAGAAATAGTTTAACAGATATGAAAAATTACCTGAGAATACATAAGATATGTATGTTCCATTTACCAACTTTATGTATTCGTCAAACAAATCACAGTTAAAAAAAACTGTGTGATGTTCCATCTCCCACTCTTTCTGACTTAATATTGTCAATGTATATGATTCAATAATTACCCCTATTTGAGGAAGTAATTGAAAAATGGATTCAATTTTCTTATACTATTCCTATTCATTTATCATTGGTCTATTCTATCTTAGAGTCAGATCAGAAAAATACATTGAATAGAAATATATACAATCTTCACCCAAGAAAACTTTCATGATAGAACCTTCGGGATGATCTCTATTACATACATAAGGGATAAATGTGAATATGTTTCTCTGAGTTTGATACATCTATTAAAAAAACAGATCCTCTGAGAAATATTTTTGTTGAAAGATAGATAGTCAGATGCAACATGCATGTGAATAACGATGCAGGAAATATTTTGTCAGAATCACACAAAATTAATGGTGCCTCTACCAGTTTTTATCATGAAATATATCGACAAGTTCTTAGAATAATGATCTATAAAGAAATAAAATAACCTAATAACTGAAACCCTTACATTGTTGGATAAAATATGAAAAATTACTATTGGAATCAACTCATGAAGAAAGAAGTTATAATCATCAGTCTTCCAATATATCACCTTCAACTCACTTATGTAGAATAATTTTGATGTGATTCTTGAATATCCATCAGGATCATTAATAGTCTCTAGTTGTTACAAAAAATAATTTTTTCTACAGTTTTCATCACATAAAAAGCACACAAAACAATCCATTTATTTTCATTGATACACACAGGATGCAATTCTAGTCTGATGCCCCAATCCACCATGTCACGGAGAGATTGTAAATAAAATTTTGTCTTTCCATTGATATTTAGAAGAACTAAAAGAAACATTTCACATATATTTGTTTCAAAGTGTATTATGTCAATGAAATAACATAAATTTTTTTTGACCAGTAACGAAACTCAGAGAAGATACTTCTCCTCTTCCAATTGTAAAAGGTTTTAGTGGAAACATTATTCCTATTTCTAGATTTATTCCTTCCCTTATCAAATGAAAAACAAAAAACTTGAAATTCATTAAGAATATTAGTTCCATACATATATTGAGGTGGATTGTTGGTCTCCAAGGAGCAGTAAAATCTTTGATGATTATTCCTGTATGGATACTCCATGGGAAAGAATTGTTGATGTCCCATAAAAATGATACTATGATGATATTTCAGTTTTTTGGACTGTTTATTTCTCATAAAAATAGGACATGATAGTTTTACCTTCATGATCCATCCAGACATCATTACATAAGCAGGAAAATCATTGATCATCCACATAAGCATAACACACATATGAATTATGTATTTCGAACAAGCATCATATACACACACACACACCCATTTTCCAAAGATGATTCAACTATTTTATTAACGATTTCATGTATAAATATATATCATTTTTGGGATCAAAAGTCCTTGATATGAGTACACTCATGAAAGTTAAAGGTTTTTCCATACACATCCATAGAAGAAGGTTATAAATGTGTATGAAAACTGGCCATGTGCTGTGAAAAGTAAGCATATTCCCAAAAAGATTAAAACCATCAAATCAAAGTCCCAACCTAACATTACACACATTAGCTACAAAATCAGGATTTCAAGCATCAAATAACTACCTTAAAAATACATCTCTAAGGTGAAAAAATGTTATTATCCTTTTCTCTATTGGTATCATTCTATCACATTTTTATTGATATTTCATTATGTATGAAAATATTTTGGAGTCTAGGGAACAATGGAAAGTGTCACATTACATTATGTGGCACACGAGATGGTGTTTCATCAGTTTTTTCTTCCATTCAGACCTAACCCATATTATACAATCATTTCCTTCAACAGTTTATTCCCAGAATAAGGTGCAATCTTTCAGGAAATCCTGAATTTTATTTTTTGAAAGTCCAGGTTCCTCAACTAACATCCTAGCCATATAGTTTTTTGGGGGATATTTGCATCTTCTGGATGTAATTCCTTCAAAATGGTAACAATTTGTTCGATGAAAGTATTAGAAATCCCATACATGGTTTTATTATGAAACAATTGGATTAAAAATTATCTCCTTTTTATTTTATCACGTTGCTGATGTAATGGAGTCATGGAAACATCATTCAATTTTTTCACCCTATCAACATCCTTATTTTCATTAGATGCATCATGTGTGCTCATATTTAATTATTCTTTGTTCGGAATCCATTCATTATTATGATGATGTATAAACAAAAATAAGCCATCTTACAAATTCTCCCTCCCAGTCCTTTCATTTGGATCATGAGAATTCTGAAATTTCTTTTTCAACCCATCATGACACCACACATTGTATTTTGGTTGAAAACTATATTTTTTATATGGTAGCTAACTTCTTCACAGCTCAACCAATGTATTCCAACAAAATTATAACATGATAAGTGTGTGTGACCACTATTTGAAACATTTTCATTTGAAAAATATAAAAACCTACCCATCTTGTTTTGAAAATCGTCTGATATCTAATTAGTCTCACACATCCATATTCTTTCTATTCTATAAAAAATGTTATATGTAATTAATTTAAATATATTAAATAATTACATTCTTTAGTTTACCCTAACTATCCTTAGTTTTATTTTACCCTTACCTAGGTTTACTTTTAACCGTACATACCTTTTTCTAATAATTATATGATTCAGTTTACCATTACATTCCTTTTTTTACCCTTAATTAAAATTATTTTACCTTTATATAACTTTTTTTTACCTTTACATAGTTTTAATCATCCCTTAATAAGTTTTATTTTTCTATTACTTAAATTTACTTTTACCCTTACTTACCTTTGTGTTAATAATTATATGATTTAGTTTACCCTAACTTGACATTATTTTACCCTTATTTATCATTGTATTATATTTAAAAAAAATATTTTACTCTTACTTAACTTTTTTTTACCTCCATTTAGTTTTAGTTTAACCTCACTAAGTTTTATATTAACCTTAACTAACTTTTTTTAAATAATTATATGATTATTATTATATAATTTCATTATTAATATATATAAATAACCATTTAAATAGAAAAATTATGAATAAATAATTTGTTTATTGGATTAAAAATTACAGAAAAAATAATATTAATAATAATATTAATTTACATACATTAAAAAGAACATTAATAATATTGTCAATAAAAATATTAATTGAATGGTAAAATATAAAAAATAATTAAATAGAATTATTGAAATATGTTTTATACAAAAAATTACATGTGGTTCATTTCATTAATTATGTTTTTTTAAAAGTTAAATAATAATTATTTATTTAGATATTAAAAAATGAAGTTCAATATAGTAATAAAATTAACTACGTAAGTAATTAACGATTAAATTTTCTTTACCCTTAATTAACTTTTTTTACCCCTTTTATACCTTCAGTTTAGTCATACATACCTTATTTTTACATTACATAGATTTATTTTACCCATACATATCTTTTTTACCCATACCTAAATTGTTTACCCTTACATAGCTTTTGTTTACCCTTACTTGCCTTTAGTTTACCTGTAACAGCCCGAGATTTTATGAAAAATATTCTTTTTAATTATTGTCTTGTGTTGTACTCTACACCAAAAGGAGCTTGCACAACACACATCCTTGACTTGCCTTGCATTACACGCAATCGCGACCTTCCTCGATAGCGTGTGTAGTACGCAATACCGAGTTTCACTAAACAACGATATGCTATTAAAATATTATTATAACTAGTCGTTATGAATAGTAATAACCACCTTTTAAAATTTTAGAAATTTTAGCTCTAAAAATGGACTTCATTTTTGGATTCGGAGTATCGAATTTAGCCTAAGGTGAAATTTTGGTACTTTTCGGATAACTTTCATATTCTGATGAATAGTGAAAATTACTAAATTATAATTAAAAACAACTTTTTTAATCAAAATAATTAATAGTGATAAATTATTAATTTGAGTGGTTTTAAAGTATATTTAGAATATATTTTTACAATTTAATACAATGTTGGTCATTGGATGTAATTTCACATTTAAACCAGACATAAACAAGTGTCAATCTTTTGATAGATATTGTTTCATAAAAACACGCTATTTGTTTTAACAGCGGGATTTAATTATAAAATTAATTAATGCAACTTCTATGTTATGAATTTGGTAAAATAGAATTCATTTTTGAATTTGGAATATGAAATATAGCTTAGGATGAAATTTTGGCATTGTTCTGAAAAACATCAATTTTTGATGAATAGTGAAACTACTAAGTGGTAGTTAAAAAACTGAATTTTTCATAAAACTTAATTTTACCGCTTCTGTGAATGGAATTTCAAAAATCCGAGAGACACTGTTGATGTCAGTAAGTAAAATGTGGTTCAATGAGATGAAAATAATTTTTGGTGAATAGTAACTTTTTACTTTTATTTACCACGGTTAAAAGTAAATAGGGTAATTAAGGGTAAAAATGATATTATTATTACCCTAACACATGTCCTAATTCTATTGGATAAGTGTAATTCGACCAAAAACAACCTTATGAATAAAATATGACCATTTAGGCCCACTTGAGTAAGATTATGACATTTATTATTAATTTATTTAAAGAAGGGTTAAAATAGTTAAAATCAAAGTTTAATAAGTAAATCATTTTTAATATGGGGTTACACATAAGATAAATTCGACAATAAATATTCATCAGAAATATAAAAAGCTTTCCTACATAATGGTATTTTATTTATAATTTTTAGACATTAAATAATTTAATTTAATTATGACACAACGATGATGCAGTAATTATCTTATTTATGAAATATTGACATAATTGATGTTATAAACACCAAAATAAATGTAATTTTAGACTTTTTATGAATTACACTAATTTACTATGATATATTAGAGTTGATTTAATCAACTTGGTTCGAACATATAATTCTGTTATGACTTTCACAAAAATCATATATCAAATAGTGTCAAAATTGACACAAAATAGTTTTTAAATCAAATATTATATTATTAATTGTTATTTTATTCCTAAAAATCTAAGGTTCAGCCAAATGACTTAGATAAGGATATATATATTAATAATAAACAATTTGAGGTTCGTTTGGCATGTTATAGTAAGTGTATTAACCATATAGTGAAAAAAAACAAAAAGACATGGTAAAAGTTAAATTATTTAACTTAGAGTTAAATCTAATTGATAAGGTTAAAATAATACCCTAAACTTGTCTAAATCCTATTGTTTGATAGGATTTCGACCCATCCCCACTTTAGCTTCGAAATAAGACCCTTTGGAACCATTATAAACCGATTTTGACTTTAATATAAAATAATATTTTGAGATATTCCTAAGGTGCCCCTCTCCTCCCTTATAAAAGGACACCTCCTCCCCCTCCTCCTCACACCAATTTGAGCACTCAAGCTCGGCCAACCCCTGCCAAAATCTCTTCTCCACTTCCCTAAAAACATCCTAGAGGTTCTGGTCTTCCTCAAAGACCAATTTTAGTTCCCTAAGAGGAGGTCTCAAAGAGGCGCTTCAAAGAAGAGGTAATTACCGTTACCAATTCTTCATCTTTATTTCTTCTTCCACTTCTTCTTCTTAGGTTGTTTCATTATGAAGTAATAACATCAATATCACTCATATACTAATATGTTATTATAAGTATGAAACAACCCTATTTCACCATCTATCCATCCTACGGAAAAAGAAATCACCGCGCGTGCGTACGTACGGAATACCGTCTCCACGCCGTGGTGTAATCTATTTTCCACCACCACCTTACATGGATGGGTATAATGGTGTAAATAATAACTATACATAGTTATTACAACATCATATTGATTCTGATATATTCTATAATCCACTCCAATTCAATTCAATATTTATGGAAATGATATCATCGCTCGTGCGTACGTACGGACTACCGTCTCCACGACGCGATGAGATTCATTCTCCATGTTAACCATTTAAGAATGATTTTAAAGTATATATAAGAAATAATAATTAAATATATGACATTATAAAGCTACTGGATTTATGTATATATATATATATGTATGTCATCTACTTACTTCCATTCAAGACAATAAGGAAAGGAAAACAGTGTTCATGCGTACGTACGGACTACCGTCTCCATGAACGGTGTTTTTCATTTCATTTATCTATCTATTATATATATATATATACTGAATATATATGATATATAAATCATATTTTATATTCTGGAAGTAAGTAAATAATGATATAAGTAATAATAATGTCAAGAACAACAAGTCAAAACACCTACGATAAATGAATCGATTTTACCCATAACGCTTCTTTAACATGGAATTTACAAAAGAACGGGTAATATAATGTCATAAGTGAACCATATATGATATAATAACAATGAATATTATTCTGTAATAAGTCAATGAAATTATTTAAATCATTATACAGGAGGTTCGGACACATACGAAGCAAATCGGACCTAAGGTAAGGGAAATATCACAATCTCATTTTTATCTGAGATTGTTTATACTTTGGTATTTACTGGGGTGTATTTTATCATCCACATCCATGTTTCCTCAATATGTAATATTATTTCCATCCAACTACAATTTTTTAAATCCAATTTTACCCTTCGGTGAGTTTTTAGTAAAAATTATGAAAGGAATCTTTTGACGTTTTTCATACGAGGTGCTTTTTGACTTTTCCGACAAAAGTACGAAGAATGTTTTTTTAACTTATATGGCAACAATGGATTTTTAAAACTTTATTTCAAAGAAGCTTCCTTTACAAGTTTTCAAGTTTATTTTTAATCAACTTCTTTTAGTTTAAAATTGTATGACATGTTAAGAAAGGAAAAGTGTTTTTGAAGTAGAAAGGATATTTTCCTCAAGAATGGAGTTCAAGTATTTTATCAAAATTATTTTTCCATCTAAGATAATAAAAGGGTTCTGTTTTTATCCCTATTATTACATGGATTTGATTATGTTGTGATGGAAATATTTTTATGAATTCCTTTATCTTATATGAATTGTTTTATGATGTCATGTTGTTTAAAAATCCCATTTTTATTACATGGGTTACGCTATGATGTATGGTTTATGATTATGTGGCACACATAAGAAAGGATTCATTATGAGAAGGGTGGGACCTATATCTCCCTCCAATGCATTGGGTAAAGATTTTATATCTTATGAGATAGACATGGCTGGAATGGTAGGTTATACCGGTTCAGTGAAACAGGACTGAAACGAGGGTTACTCGATTCAGAAAGGGACTTTGTCCACTAAGATAGTCTTGGAAATGAGTCTTGACTAACAAGAAATGATTCTCTATGATTATGTGTGAGTGCCACAAAGTTTCATGTTTTAAGTTATGATTATTGTGATTATATTTCACTGCTATGATTTATCCCATGTTATGAAATTATGCTCTCTTTTGCAGGTTAAGATTTCCAAAATGTTATGTTCTTATGAATACGGTGTGATTGATATTTCTTTTGTTTACCCTTACTGAGCATTTGAGCTCACCCTTTTATGTTTTCTTTTCCCCAGGATATAAAGAAAGGTTTTAGGTAAAAAAAAGGAAGATCTTTATAGGAGATGTTGAAGATATTTCACCACGATTAGAAGATTACGTTCCGAGTTTCCAAATACACTAAACTATTACGATCCTTGTGTGTGTGTTTTTTTGTATTCCGTAAATGTAATGTAATGTCCATGTACGTTAAGCTTCGGGTCTCTACAGTTGGTATCAGAGGAAAGGTTTAGTCAACCTTTGGAAACTAGGATGCGAAAACGTTAGTGAGATCCCTAGAGATATTTCTAAGGTATGTCTAGGGATGTCCTTAAGGTTAAGTATACGTATAGGTTATAGTACTAGAATTACGCTAACGATCATAGAATTAAACCTAAGATGTTAGATATTAAGGGTACTCCCCCTTTACTATGTTGTTTTCCCTAGCATGATTTTTTCCTCTCACAAGATTCTTTTTGTGTTTTAGTTAATGGAGGGAACCAGAAGGAATTCGATTAACATTGAATCCAATGGACAAATTGGTGACTATGAGCAAAAAAAATTGTGTAATTCCTAGAGAGAAAGATCTTGTGATTATGCCAAATCAGTCATCGCGATATATGATTAACAAGGTGAGATTTAGTGGTATGCCTAATTCATCAAAGAAGAGGAAGATAAACTGTTATGCATGTTCGCATGTTGAGGAGCATAAAGAAAGGAAGATTGAGATTTCTAAAGAAGGGAAGAAGAACCTTGAGGAATACCTCAAATGGAGGGACTGATGTTATCTGTGTGGAGAAAAGGGTCATAGAGTGACAGACTTTTATGGAGTTCAATGTCTTATTTGTGGAGAACATGGGCATTACCCAACTCAATGCCCTGACCTAAAAAGTTACTTCTAAATCAAGGAAGGACTTCTTCCAGGACAATCATTGAAGTGGATGGACTGAAGTGTTTATGTATTGGTATTCAGGAATAATGTTGTTGAGGTACTTTTATGGTGTATTGAAATATTTATGTATTGGTCTAATGTGGTATTCAAAGTGATTGAGATATTTTTAATAAGATGATATGCGCATAATGAAGGGAAAACGAGAAAATGAAATGTTTAACAGTATTCATGAGCTCATGATTGATATAAAGACTAAGTGATATCATGGTTTGAGTATATAGAATTTTGAGGATTTTGGTATGTGTAAGGTGTTAACTTTAAACTGCATTCATGTTTTCACTAAGGTATTCAAGAGAATACATGATTAAGGACTTTGAATGTTTAGAATGTGACCAACAAGACATATCTTATGGGGATCAACGATGGTATTAAATCTCTGGTAATTGTTTTCACTATATTATGAGAGTGGACTGCAGTATTATGGGTAAGCCTAAAGATTGGAATGGATTATGTTGGAATAAGTTAGTATTGTTTAAGGATAGAAGTTTTTTTCGATATTATTGATGGGATGTTATAGTAATATAGTTTTAGAAAAAGGACAACCTGCAGGACGGGCGACAGCCCATGGCGTCGGACAAGGCTATGGGAATTGAACCCACAACCGAAGTGCGACTGGCCTTTATCGCCTACCACTGGCCTACAGGAAGTCCCTTTTTAGTAGAAACTAGTTTTATTATATTAAGCAGTATGATATATGAAGTATAAGTCCATTTTAGGAACCATATGTGATTAATCTCACTATAGATCGACTTATGTATATAATTTTTGCTAACCTTTTGTTTGAGACAGATGGAATGACCCGTCATTCTATCACATGATCTGCTAACACTTCACGAATAACAAATTCAACTTCATTTATTTAAGAGATGTAGTGGAAATTGTTCAAGGCATGAACAAAAGTGAGATTGTACCAAAATAAAGAAAGTATTTATTCTAATTCAAATTTTCAACTTTAGGGAAATGATCTTGAAAACCAAAAATGTTGTCCTAGTGATCTTATACCTGATGAATCAGATGGTACCTTAGATCGTCACAAATTTATGTATTTGTGATTACTAGATTTTCCATAGCCATGTTCTCTACCACTCTCCATCAGAACGTGATGGTTAGATTTCTCTTCCATATCCATATTTTCACCTATGTGGAAACCCAGTGATTAGTTTATTTGGGTAATCGTTACATTTCATACTTTAGTTTTTAAAGCCAAGTTTTGGTATTCCTTTTTACGATGTGGGTTTCTATTAAAGAAACTTTCGAATAGTAAACCATTTATAACCCCGACGAATTTCAAGGGCGAAATTCATTTTAAGGGGGGTAGAATGTAACAGCCCGAAATTTTATGAAAAATATTCTTTTTAATTATTGTCTTGTGTTGTACGCTACACCAAAAGGATCTTGCACAACAAACATCCTTGACTTGCCTTGCATTACACGCAATCGCGACCTTCCTCGATAGCGTGTGTAGTACGCAATACCGAGTTTCACTAAACAACGATATGCTATTAAAATATTATTATAACTAGCCGTTATGAATAGTAATAACCACCTTTTAAAATTTTAGAAATTTTATCTCTCAAAATGGACTTCATTTTTGGATTCGGAGTATCGAATTTAGCCTAAGGTGAAATTTTGGTACTTTTCGGATAACTTTCATATTCTGATGAATAGTGAAAATTACTAAATTATAATTAAAAACAACTTTTTTAATCAAAATAATTAATAGTTATAAATTATTAATTTGAGTGGTTTTAAAGTATATTTAGAATATATTTTTACAATTTAATACAATGTTGGTCATTGGATGTAATTTCACATTTAAACCAGACATAAACAAGTGTCAATCTTTTGATAGATATTGTTTCATAAAAACACGCTATTTGTTTTAACAGCGGGATTTAATTATAAAATTAATTAATGCAACTTCTATGTTATGAATTTGGTAAAATAGAATTCATTTTTGAATTCGGAATATGAAATATAGCTTAGGATGAAATTTTGGCATTGTTCTGAAAAACATCAATTTTTGATGAATAGTGAAACTACTAAGTGGTAGTTAAAAAACTGAATTTTTCATAAAACTTAATTTTACCGCTTCTGTGAATGGAATTTCAAAAATCCGAGAGACACGGTTGATGTCAGTAAGTAAAATGTGGTTCAATGAGATGAAAATAATTTTTGGTGAATAGTAACTTTTTACTTTTATTTACCACGGTTAAAAGTAAATAGGGTAATTAAGGGTAAAAATGGTATTATTATTACCCTAACACATGTCCTAATTCTATTGGATAAGTGTAATTCGACCAAAAACAACCTTATGAATAAAATATGACCATTTAGGCCCACTTGAGTAAGATTATGACATTTATTATTAATTTATTTAAAGAAGGGTTAAAATAGTTAAAATCAAAGTTTAATAAGTAAATCATTTTTAATATGGGGTTACACATAAGATAAATTTGACAATACATATTCATCAGAAAGATAAAAAGATTTCCTACATAATGGTATTTTATTTATAATTTTTAGACATTAAATAATTTAATTTAATTATGACACAACGATGATGCGGTAATTATCTTATTTATGAAATATTGACATAATTGATGTTATAAACACCAAAATAAATGTAATTTGAGACTTTTTATGAATTACACTAATTTACTATGATATATTAGTGTTTATTTAATCAACTTGGTTCAAACATATAATTCTGTTATGACTTTCACAAAAATCATATATCAAATAGTGTCAAAATTGACACAAAATAGTTTTTAAATCAAATATTATATTATTAATTGTTATTTTATTCCTAAAAATCTAAGGTTCGGCCAAATGACTTAGATAAGGATATATATATTAATAATAAACAATTTGAGGTTCGTTTGGCATGTTATAGTAAGTTTATTAACCATATAGTGAAAGAAAACAAAAAGACATGGTAAAAGTTAAATTATTTAACTTAGAGTTAAATCTAATTTATAAGGTTAAAATAATACCCTAAACTTGTCTAAATCCTATTGGTTGATAGGATTTCGACCCATCCCCACTTTAGCTTCGAAATAAGACCCTTTGGAACCATTATAAACCGATTTTGACTTTAATATAAAATAATATTTTGAGATATTCCTAAGGTGCCCCTCTCCTCCCTTATAAAAGGACACCTCCTCCCCCTCCTCCTCACACCAATTTGAGCACTCAAGCTCGGCCAACCCCTGCCAAAATCTCTTCTCCACTTCCCTAAAAACATCCTAGAGGTTCTGGTCTTCCTCAAAGACCAATTTTAGTTCCCTAAGAGGAGGTCTCAAAGAGGCGCTTCAAAGAAGAGGTAATTACCGTTACCAATTCTTCATCTTTATTTCTTCTTCCACTTCTTCTTCTTAGGTTGTTTCATTATGAAGTAATAACATCAGTATCACTCATATACTGATATGTTATTATAAGTATGAAACAACCCTATTTCACCATCTATCCATCCTACGGAAAAAGAAATCACCGCGCGTGCGTACGTACGGAATACCGTCTCCACGTCGTGGTGTAATCTATTTTCCACCACCACCTTACATGGATGGGTATAATGGTGTAAAGAATAACTATACATAGTTATTACAACATCATATTTATTCTGATATATTCTATAATCCACTCCAATTCAATTCAATATTTATGGAAATGATATCATCGCTCGTGCGTACGTACAGACTACCGTCTCCACGACGCGATGAGATTCATTCTCCATGTTAACCATTTAAGAATGATTATAAAGTATATATAAGAAATAATAATGAAATATATGACATTATAAAGCTACTGGATTTATGTATATATATATATATATGTATGTATGTCATCTACTTACTTCCATTCAAGACAATAAGGAAAGGAAAACAGCGTTCATGCGTACGTACGGACTACCGTCTCCATGAACAGTGTTTTTAATTTCATTTATCTATCTATTATATATATATATATACTGAATATATATGATATATAAATCATATTTTATATTCTGGAAGTAAGTAAATCATGATATAAGTAATAATAATGTCAAGAACAACAAGTCAAAACACCTACGATAAATGAAACGATTTTACCCATAACGCTTCTTTAACATGGAATTTACAAAAGAACGGGTAATATAATGTCATAAGTGAACCATATATGATATCATAACAATGAATATGATTCTGTAATAAGTCAATGACATTATTTAAATCATTATACAGTAGGTTCGGACACATACGAAGCAAATCGGACCTAAGGTAAGGGAAATATCACAATCTCATTTTTATCCGAGATTGTTTATACTTTGGTATTTACTGGGGTGTATTTTATCATCCACATCCATGTTTCCTCAATATGTAATATTATTTCCATCCAACTACATTTTTTTAAATCCAATTTTACCCTTCGGTGAGTTTTTAGTAAAAATTATGAAAGGAATCTTTTGACGTTTTTCATACGAGGTGCTTTTTGACTTTTCCGACAAAAGTACGAAGAATGTTTTTTTAACTTATACGGCAAGAATGGATTTTTAAAACTTTATTTACAAGAAGATTCCTTTACAAGTTTTCAAGTTTATTTTTAATCAACTTCTTTTAGTTTAAAATTGTATGACATGTTAAGAAAGGAAAAGTGTTTTTGAAGTAGAAAGGATATTTTCCTCAAGAATGGAGTTCAAGTATTTTATCAAAATTATTTTTCCATCTAAGATAATAAAAGGGTTCTGTTTTTATCCCTATTATTACATGGATTTGATTATGTTGTGATGGAAATATTTTTATGAATTCCTTTATCTTATATGAATTGTTTTATGATGTCATGTTGTTTAAAAATCCCATTTTTATTACATGGGTTACGCTATGATGTATGGTTTATGATTATGTGGCACACATAAGAAAGGATTCATTATGAGAAGGGTGGGACCTATATCTCCCTCCAATGCATTGGGTAAAGATTTTATATCTCATGAGATAGACATGGCTGGAATGGTAGGTTATACCGGTTCAGTGAAACAGGACTGAAACGAGGGTTACTCGATTCAGAAAGGGACTTTGTCCACTAAGATAGTCTTGAAATGAGTCTTGACTAACAAGAAATGATTCTCTATGATTATGTGTGAGTGCCACAAAGTTTCATGTTTTAAGTTATGATTATTGTGATTACATTTCACTGCTATGATTTATCCCATGTTATGAAATTATGCTCTCTTTTGCAGGTTAAGATTTCCAAAATGTTATGTTCTTATGAATACGGTGTGATTGATATTTCTTTTGTTTACCCTTACTGAGCATTTGAGCTCACCCTTTTATGTTTTCTTTTCCCCAGGATATAAAGAAAGGTTTTAGGTAAAAAAAATGAAGATCTTTATAGGAGATGTTGAAGATCTTTCACCACGATTAGAAGATTACGTTCCGAGTTTCCAAAGACACTAAACTATTACGATCCTTGTGTGTGTGTTTTTTTGTATTCCGTAAATGTAATGTAATGTCCATGTACGTTAAGCTTCGGGTCTCTACATTACCCATACTTAACTTTAGTTTACCCTTAATTATCTTTTTTTACCCTTAGATAACTATTCTATTCCCTTAATTAACATTATTTTACCCTTTATTAACTTTGTTTCAACTCTACTTAACTTTTTTTCCCTTACTTAACTTTATTTATCCTTAGTAACTTTTGTTATCCTTTACATTATTAATGAATAAATAAAATAAAATAAAATAAATTTTCAATCTATTTAAAATGATAATAATTTAAAATTTAAGATCATTAGATTGTTTTTTCTACCTTTTCATTATGATTTCATGTTTCAAGGGGTTGTTCTGTACCTAATAATGCTACAACTATATTAACTCAAAATAGAAATATAGAGATTGGATTAAACTAACTAGAACCAAAATTAAGTAGAACAAACAATAATGAACCAACCTAAAATTTAACATAACAAACCAAAACCAAATCAAAAAAGTATGAACTAACCCAAAAATACATGAAGGTAATATAATAAATCCTAAATCAAACAATGAGATCAAAATAAATTAAACTCCCAAAAAAGTATGAATCTACAGGGGTGTTTTAGACCACAAATAAAAAATAGAAGGTTGATAAAATACCTCAATGATTCGGAACCCACTGATTTGTATTAAAGAATATGTAAATGAAATCAAGAATAGGTATTGTTACATGGATGGTTGGGAAGGTAGTAGAATGCCACTACAGTTGGGGTCGAGGATTAGATCGGAATGGAAGGAGGGGAGGGGTGAACGCCGCTAATGGCTCAGGATTAGATATGTATTGGATTTCTTCTAGGGCTCTAATCTAGATAAGAGTAAAACTAGGGCTCAGAAATATGGATGGGAGGATGAGAGGTAATTGGATTTGATAGCGATGGGAGGAGGGGAGTGTCAGGATGGGATGTGAATTTATGGAAGACCAAAGCCAATGGTTTTAAAAAATATTTGGCATGGATGACTTATCAAAAAAAAATTAATAAACCATTGGGATAACCTTCACTAAATTAACATATCCCAATGGTTGGGACAAACCATTAGAATAGGGGTTTGGGTATAGCCCAAATTTTTAGTAGTCCCATTTTTTTATAAATACCCTTTTTGTTCCAATAATATGATAGTTGGAAATTCTATCAACTTATTCTTGTACATTTTTATTTTTGAACTGTTATAGATCATTTTGAATAGAAACAACCCAATTCACATCTTCTAAGGATTTTTATACTGTTTTAGTTTTATGGTAGGAAATAATAATATAAAAATTATCAAGGTTTCTAACAAATATTCTAGTCGTAATGCCTATATCTTGGTTTCTTATGATGGTTTCTAAAGGACAGTCTTTAAGGGTTTTAAGTTGTATGGACATTTTATATTATTTTTCTTCAGAATCAAACCCTTAAGGTCTGGATAGTGTTTGATGATATTCCATGTCATCATACTTTATGTAATAAAGGAGAGGATCATGTCCTAGGTTTTCTATTTTTAGATCAAAGGGATCACGTTAATAAAATTTAACATATGAAAATTCTTCAAATAGCTTTAACTTATTATAGAAAATTATATAATCCTTGGAATTATTTTTGTATTATAGAAATATTATTTCTTTGGTTTTTGGAAAGAAAATAACAAGATTATCCTTTGTGTTTAATATATAAACATTTCATCGAAAAAAATTAATGTATCCAACTATTGCTTTCCTATTATTCTCTAACTCATTTCATGTTTCCTTTAAGATAGACCTTATTAGAATTTCATAATTGAGATAAAATGTTATGGTAACTTTTTATCTAAAAATTGTGTAGGAATATTTTATTAAAATATAATAGTTATGGAAATATAAATAAAATTCTTATTCCCCCATTCATTAACTCTATTTTGGTGTTGTTTTATAGGAGAAGAGAAGGTATGTTTAATTCCAGGATTGGAGAAAAATAAGTTGTATTCGGGATTCTTAAATTATCATTCATTAACAATTCTTAATATAATGATTTTTGACCAATTTTAATTTGACACAAACATGTAAATATTAATACAAACACAACAAGTTTTACACTTACATCTTAAAAATTACACCTATTTATATCGAGAAAATTTATCAACAAAAATGTTACATAGAAATTTATAACCATGTCTTGTAATTATAGTATGCATGAATAGATCTATTTGGATTACTTATAATGATCTACATGTATCAACCTCTTTCATTATTTTAGAATATGATTTGTGTTTTTTCTATTTGGAATATATCACATAGTTTCCTTTCATCCAATATAAGGTAATGAAAACTAGACATAAATTTTTTTATTGGTATCTTTATCAAATAGTACACATTAAAATATACAATATAGTATTATATTCACTTTTTTCATTGAAATAGTTCTTTTCTTTCACAAATTCATATTCATGCTATAAAGAATAAAGAGAATTTCCCTCTAGTGATTAGGCCATATAAAATATGTTAGCTTTGTGATATGAGAGTTTAACATCATATTAAAAAGATGACTCATTTATAGTGTCTTATAAATCAAAATAATTAGTGTTCATAGATTTCAATTCATTATTCTTTTCAGACAACATTTTTCATGAAATTATTTTTAGACTTACTTTTGTCTTGCTGTTGAGGGTAGTTAGGCTTGATTTTTCCAATATTCTTTCACTCATAAAACATTACTGTCTTGTATATCTATCAAAAATTTTGTACTTGTTAATGGATTTTCTGAATCCTCTTCTCCTAATTTATAACCTTTTGATATTATTTGAAAATTGAGTATTTTCATAATCAGAATCAAAATTTTCTATGCCTTCTTTACTAGATGATTTTGATAGAGATGGTTCTTTTTATTTCTTTTCAACATGAAACTATAAAAAATAAAATAAAAACATTCCATCATAAAAATATTATACTCTCCAGCCTCAATATGCATTTTATCCCCATAAATAAAAATTATTATAATAAAATCTTTTATTTTGAAAATTTTATAGTAGTAAATTGATAAATGGTATCTGAAATTACACTCGTTTATATTGAATAACTATGATAACTTTATTATCTTAACGGGGTTCAGGAATTTAAGTTCATAAGGTAACCACAATGTTTATAAATAAATTCAGCCTTCCATTTATCAGAGTGAACATCTCACCATCAATCAATTTGAAAGTGTTAAACATAAATTTGGTATTTTTTTACCTTATTTATCACACATTATTAGTACCATAATAAGCAAACGTTATAATTTTTAGCATTTTTTCTATTACATAAAAATTTGAAACTCTATTAAACTCATGTGGACTGATTCCAAATAAGTTTTCATTCATTGAATCAGAGTCAATATCATATTTTCTTTCTAAAGATGAATCATATTTTACTGAATATCTATTATAATTTTTTTATGTATTAAAACCTTTTATGTAATCCTCTAGACAATGGTATTTCATATATATAACCATACGAACCTTCTAGAAACCATTGTATTCCCCATTGAAATATAGAGGTTTGATTATTTATATGAATTATTTTTTATTTTCAATTTTTGAAACTATATATTTTAACATTAACAAATAATTATTATAAACTAAGACATAATATCAATTGATATCAATTGTTTTTCAGATATGCATTTCATAATGACTCATGTCAGAGTGAAGTGGGTTCTTAAAATTTTCCTTCACTTAAAACCACCCTCTCTTAATTTATAAAAAATTCTAATATTATAGAATCACAATAATGTATAGAAAATAAAAACAGTAAGAGAAGGATAAAATTTGGTGGTTTTAAGTGAGTTTTTTTATCCTGGATCTCCCATTAGAAGTCATATCCAATGTCTTATCACACTTGAAACAATGAGAAAAAAAACTACAAAGATGAATAAAAAAATATTTATGTAGGTTCTACAAATAGTTGTAATAAAAAACTGACAGATGAAGAATAAATGTCCAGTTTGATTGAATATATTCAAGGAGTATCTATAGAGGATAATTACTTTCAAGAGATTGACTTGTAATAAGAATAAATATACTCAAGAATTGATCATGTAGCTAGAGAAACAAGGTTATACCAGTATGTATGTATGTATGTGTTTCTCTTTATATGAAAACATGTATCTCTATGTTCTTTTTTCTATGTAAACTCTTTTTTAATTTGATCTATATAAACTATTTAATCCAATTTTGATGTGAAATAATTATTTTTACAATCTGAAGAGAAAACAGCTTAATTTGCATTTATAATTATTCTCAAAATATGGAAAATACAAATGTACTAGAATGTAAATGATTATATCTTCATCTGAAAGTTCTATTTTTTTAAATATTTGTTTTATTTAAACAATAATTTCATTATTTGACAATTAGTTTTTCATAAAAAATACAATTTTTTGAATTTATAAAATAAAAAGTAATATTAATGAGTGTATCTAACCAATACTTGTTATATAGGGACAGAAATTGATCCATCATAAGATAATTTGATCTACATGAGATAAATTATTTGATAGTACTATTCTTATAAGATAATTTCATCATCATAAGATAAAAAAGATTCTGTAAGATAAATGAAAAATCATATCTTTGACTTTTTCAGTGAGTAAGATAATTTACTTATGAAGTTCCATTCCCTAAGACAAATTGAGATCTGTTTAAAAGAAATGGCTTAGTGGAATATCCAAAAACTTGAAATTTCTAGGAATTAATTCTTTTTATAAGATAATATATCTATAATGTAAGACAATTTACTTATATAGTAACGTATTCATTTACTTCAATCAGCTGTATGATAAACTCCTCTTTCAATAACATATTTTTAAAAAAGCTATAAGACTCTCTATAATATTATTCCATAGAAAATTAATCCAAACACTAATGATTACTCTCTATAGAATAAACCATATCCATAAATCCAATGAATCATCAAAGAGAAATACCACATGATCATGAAAAAAGTTTCTGAGAGGGTTGAAGACCAAGCATTGATTAAAACCACAATATTGAAATTCTCCATAATATTTTACAAGAATAGACATACCACAATACTAAAATATCATTTACATGATGAGTCTCTAAGAATTTTCAGGAATAACCTAGTTCAGTCAAACAAAACAACCACTAAGAACTAGTTCAAGAATCTAATGGAAAACATATATATGGAACTCAACTTCTAACAACAAGTATCATCCCTAAAATCAATACACATTTCCACCACAGATCACATGAGGAACCACTCATGAGCATTCTAAAACAATGAAAAGAATGTGTCCTCATCTTGTGTCACTATAATCAAATGGTAAACTAGGAAATCTATCCCAGATCACCATCCCACGGTGAACCCCACCAAGATAATACTACTATGTGCTCAACGACATGATTCCCACTTCTATCCCAACTACCCAAGCACTGGATTAATTGTTACACATGCACAATCCAAAAAGAAAATGATCATAAAATGGTCAAATCACAAGGAATCATTTGATTCACCCAAAAAATGAAACCCAAAGAGAAAGGAATGCACAAAACCCACATTTTAAAAACACCATAATAGGCCACCCAAAATCAGTAGGGATAGTCCATGAGCATCCACATACCATAAGATGAATAAAATAAAGTCCACAATAGGTATCTAAGTGAACCTAAAATCTCACACAAATGAATACCAGCTCAAATCCATAAAGCTATTAACTAGTAAAGTTCAATTACTCAAAATAAAAAATATATCAATATATAAATACACATGAAATCCCAATAAGATCAATTATCATCAATTTAACCATCCAATACTCACTAGAAACTATCTATATTTTACTCCCATTAAAAACTAGTATCCAATACACTATAAATCACTAAAATAGAAATAAATCTTTCCAATCCACATGGATCTTGGATATGAGTCACAAATATGGGAAGATGTATTCATAGATCTAAATACACCACTATTTATCAAGACTATTCCTAGAGCCATACTTTATATGAAATGAAACATAGAATATAACTTATCCATGTTTTCAAAATAAACTCAACTTTTCCCAACCCACATAGAGGAAAAAACATCCAAAACACAAGTCCATAAAGTAAAAACACATGTAAAATTCCTTCTTACTTAAAAAAACACATTCTAGAAGGAATATTATACTATTAACCAAAAACATATTGGAATTTAGAATCACTCAATAATTTAATGAACTCTACTTTAATTAAACTACCAATTCCATAATGGAATTCCAAAATATTGTAACATGATTTTTTAAAAATACAATTTTCATTTATAAAATAAGGAACACACTCATGCTTCTCTATAGTCATTAGTTAAATGGGTTTCAAAAACAACTTTCTTTTCATTCTCAATAAATAAATAAAAATTAAGTTCCCCCATTATATTTGAAATCTAATTCTAATTTTTTACACTAACTAGTGTTAAAACCAAAATTACACCATGATATAAAAATAAAATCATCCAATTTAGATTAATAACCTACAAAAATACCTTTTATAAATAAAATTTTATTTTATAAAAAAGTTTGATGGATCCTTCTCATTATAAAAAAAATCCCCTAAAATGGTAATTTATTCACACCAAAACATTTTCACATAAAAATCGCACCCAAAAGGGGGGTTCCACAATTCCAATCAAAATCCGATCCATAGGGTCAACATATCCCAAGATCAACCATGATCATTTTCCCATTACTCAAACCACCTACAAAATCCATGAGTCAAGGTGTCATAATAGTGAAACCAATGGGATGAGGAACCATGCCTAACTTACCACATGGTTGATGACCATATGTGAGTCTTGAAAAAAATACCTAAAGTGTCTCTTTTATATTTTTTTGTGTTTCGATATGGGTTTTCAATCCCTGTATTTCAACCATACACCTTGATTCCATTTTTCATAACTTTCCCAATATGTCAAATAAAACCCACAAGAAAACCCATTTATTTCCAATAAGGGTCAAACCACAAATATCAATAATCAAAAAAAACCTATAATTTAAATTATAAATACATTTACCATATAAACATTTGGATTAGGGTGGACATGAACAATCTAGACTCTCCATAAACATACCTCCTTAGATACAATGATAAATTATAACCCAATTATACCATGATACAACCAAATAGAATAAGGGTAAATTATAAAATATAGGCTACCACTACCTAACATCCTCTTGATAAAATTTATAACAAACTGGAATAGGATTCCATTTAAATCGGTACTCGAACCAGCTATCTAGTGGCCTGAAGGGCGTTCATGATCCCCACAAATATCAAACATGCTCTAGAGAATTAGATACACACAATGGGAATGATTCAACCCTTGAATCAGTGTTTAAGACCAAATTAATTTATCCCAAAAATATCATATGACACGCCCATAAGTAGGATGTTAATTAAAAATTTAAATAAGCATGAAGAAATAAATACGTAAGTAATATATGTAGGAATATACTCTCATATCACTCTTAAAATACCCTCCAATGTAGAAAATCCTCCAATAGTTCCTATCTATGAACACTACAATAATAGTACACCTCCAATCATATAATTAATTAAATATCCTTAATGGAAACAGTAAATCATTTAGAGGGAATTTTTTTTGGTACATTCCATAAAAATAAAAGAAAGACAAAAAAATATTTTAATAGAAACCATAAGATGAATGTGACAAAATAAACAATTAACCTAAATCACATAAATCAATAAATGCATTAAAATAAATTAGAAGATGAAAAATCCCTAAATCTAAAATGATAGATAGGTAAGAGAATAAAGATACGCAATTTGTGACCACCGATCATTCCACATGTCAAACTTTTAATTATAAAACCATTTTCAAGATAGTCTAAAATAAAATTCAATAATATAATCATTAACATAATTTGTAAAACAACGATGACAATATGAAACATTTAAATTTTTAAAAAAAAATAAACTTTTTATTATATAAACTCATTGTAAAAGTGGTTAATAACTTTATAAAATATTTTTAAACCATAGAAAAAAGGGGTTTCAGTACCATAGAAAATAAATTAAAATGCCATTTTCCCTCTTAAAAAATATCATTTAAACACCATTTTCATAAATATTCATATAAAAAATATGTTTCATGAATCCCATTTAAGAGATAAGCAAAACATTTTAATTTTAAAACACACTTCCCAAACCATTTCAAAATTCAGTTAGAATTTAAACTAAAGATGTAGAATGTCACAAGTCATATTAGGAAACCCTAAATCACAAACATTCCAAAATTTATAAATGAAACATAGTAACAATAAACAATTAGTGTGAAGAGGAGTAAATCTTTGAAAAAATGAATTCCCTTATAATTTTAAAAAAATTGCCTAGGTTGAATTTGAAACATATTATGGATCTATTAGTATAGACCCGCATTGGCGATAAGGAAACTAGGTCAGCACTACCAAACCTGTCTGATCCTCGGTAGTCCCATAAAAAAATCTTGAAAAAAACATCCCTCAATCTCAATCACCTCTATGGAAAAATCATCTTATCACAGGTCCTACTACCCCTTCCATTAAATCTATCTTATAACAGTTATACACTACTCCCTTATCAATTCATATATTATACAAGGGGTTTCCCTATTATAGTTCATCTAATATATTCCTAGAAATACCAAGACATGTCCATTGGAGGTGAGTATAAATTCACAATCACGCACAATAAGTGTAAATAATTGAAACTTAAATCGCATTTCATATCATATACCCTCATAAAGAATATCTTTGATCCCCTTCATATTATGAATTATAACATGTGCAATAGTTTTTAAACATCCCCCAAGGTGTTACAAGGAACCAATAGCATGGAAATAAAATAGGATCAACGAGGGTCTCATAGAATTTATAAAATCACTTAAAGTTTAAAATGGGTCATTGATTCACCTAGCATAGGTTGGTGAAAAATATTATCAAATATTCAAATTAAGCATAGAGGCTTGCCAAGGTAATTTCATTAGGTGACCATCACAATAATTTAATCATTGTGGATTAGTATCATCGGTTATTTAGTTATTAAATTCAATTTTAAAGTCCATTTATTAGAACATTTATTGTCATTCCCTACATTGAGTGGTATTTTTAACATGCTAAAGAAACCACTTTGGTACAAAACAATTCATTAACTCTTGGTTGAAAATAGGAATTAATGCGAGTCTCATGCTGTGGTGGATGATTTTCACACCTGTACACTTCCCTCATATACTCTAAAAATTAAATTAATTTATTAGATGAATGAAAGAAAAATAATTATAAACATCATGAAAAATTCCCAAGTCTAGGCATTGGGATAGTAAATTTCTGTTTCTAAATGAAATGAGATCATAGGGAAAATATGGGAAGAGAGAAAGAATAAAATTAGGGTTAGAAAATAAATTGGGATTATAAGAATAGAGAGATGGAAAATGGTAAACAATTTAATAATATTATGGAATAAATTACATTAGAAAAGAAAATAGATAAATAATAAATCAGAAATGAATACCTAAAGTAGTAGTATCCCAACAGTGCAGAATAGTAACATATCCTTATGAACTGATTCATCTCTCCTAATCCCTGACCTCTTATTTATAGGCATTCTCGATGATCAAGAAGTCATGAATGGTGTCATAAATAGGGTTTTGTGGTAACAAATATTCAAAGGGTATTCATCCATTATATATTTCAAATATTATTGATTTTTGTTATGTTGGGGCATTTCACGTCTTGAATAGCGGTTTAACGATATGTATAGCGTGGGATAATTAATTTTGTTCATGTTTTGAATTCCTTCACAGTTCACATTTGGAATAATATTGATAATGTGAATTAATTTTTTTTCATTTTATATCTCTATGTTTCAACCCAGTTCTTCAATTTGGAGCTTTAGAGTTGGTCATATACTTTTCCAAGGCTCTTTTATAGATTAAATATTTATTTATAATCCTCTTATCGCACCACACTAATTCACATCACAACACTAAGTGTCTTCAGCCTTAATATATCATTATTTTAGTTTCTTTTTTATCAAACTCTATATCCAATTTTGAAAAAAGTAAAATACCAGTGGAATTATTAAATTAAATTGAAAAAAATCATCTTATATTAAAATAAACATAAAAAAATATGACCCTATAAATTCCCCCTACACAAAGAACTTTCTTGTTTTCAAGAATGTAATCTCATCAATATTCAAAATCAATTTCATTCTATGAATATTTTAATCACAATAGAAAAAAATAATTATTTTATGATGTAAAATAAACATTCAAATTTCACACAACCAAATTCTTCCAACTCCTTACATTTAAAAGAAACAAAATCAATCTTGCATTATACTTTTCTACTATTAAAATAACAATAACCCAATTTTACATCAAACTTAATTTATAAATTCATTATTTATGTGAAACCAATTGATATATACATGAAATTAAATTATTTTTTACCATATCTCAAAGTAATGAATGTAATTGGAGTGGTGCTCAAATATCATGTACATTACATGTATAAAATGATTTCAATCCATATAACATATCCACCACATAAATACATAGATAAATTTTATTCATGATGACATTTCAATATGGTCAAAATATATTTGAGTCTTATGTTATGAAGGATAAATCATTAAAAATAAATCTCAATACGGTGTTTTTTCCTTTAGCATACTACATGATATCAAAATAAAATCAAAATGAAATACTCGTAAAAATGTCATATCCACATTGAAAAAAACATAAAGTAGGAACAAGATAAAAGAAATCATAATTAATGAGTTTTCCTCTCTTTCTTTTTTATTCTTTTTAATTTTTTTTCTTCCTTGAGATTCATGACTAAGAGTAATCTCACATCCACCCCCAAATCACATACACTACTTAGATCATCTATCTGAAAATGGGGGTTTTTGATCACCCCAAGACACAACCCCTCTTTTTAATTTTATATATTATATTTTTAGAAATGGAGTTAAATAATAAAGTAAAATGAAGACATGTCATCACCTCAAATCACATGAATACCCCCAAAAAAATGAACTGCATCCCCACCTACCTTGGAAAACCGCTCAAACACACTTAAAATTTTAAATATCATTTAATATAATGTGATTAGTGTATGAATGGATACATCCAGATTGAAACATGGTCTTAACAAGGTTATTCAGGTATTCAACTGGGAAAAAGTTCATTTATGTCATTGTGGGTTCAAGAATAAAGGTCTTAACAAAATTATTACTCAATCATATTAAAAGTGATTCTATATAATCATATCTTCAATAAGATTCTGTGAATATTCAGGAGGATTACATTACATGAAATCTCGTGAAATATACTATAAAATGAAATAGGAAATATTTGGTTCATATTTTTTATTAGTGATGAGAACATATGGTCTGTGAAAACTACACATTTAAATTCACAACAACATATAACTAATAAATATAAATATAAAAAATTCAAAACATTCCAAATCAAATAATAATTTCATTTACAATATTCAAATCATCTCCAAAAAATTTGATTTGTAAAATTCAATCCCTCATTCTCAACCTTACCCATTCATTTTACTATTTCACTCATCTAATCATGGAAATAGTGAAAATAAAACAATGAATAATGATTAACCTAAGTAACTTATGTCTTTAAGATCAGCACATGGGTTCAAGGGTTCAATGTGGGGCATGTTATTTTAATTAGATATCTAAAATAAATTAAAATGTGGAGAGTATCATAGAATAAATAATTAAAACTCATACTCCCCTCATAATGAAGCGTGATTTTGAATCAAATGGCATCATTTTTATCTATTTTACATTAGTTCACTACATGAATCACATTCACAAAATGATTCTTTTGTTTCATGGCCCAGTTCTACATTATTTTCATGTTGTGAACTATTTTCATAAATAGAATTAAATTCATGACATGAATTCCATTTTTTTAACAAGAACTCTATGCTGATAGCCTCCTCAAGTTTCGTATTCCACTTGTTCAATCATGGTCCAAAAAAATAAAACAACTTTCTAAGTAAAAGGACCATGTTATTTATATTTGAAATGATAGAGGGATTATGGATACATCCTATTTTATTCCTAAACTGTGAATTGAAATTTAAAATTAATAATAAATATATAAAATAAAATATAAATATAAATCATAGATTGATCCCCCAATTAAGATCAGGGTTTTTACAACATCCATAATGGTATTACCTTCTATCATCTATTGTCTATCGATGGGTGGAGATTCATGTACTTGAACCACAATATATTTTTTTCGGCTTTCACAACTTCTTTATTGAGGATCACTCCATGGAAGTAATAACCTCAACCCATATAACTGAGATTTAGTGTCTATTTTATTGTAGTGTCATAATATACAAAGCATCATTACATGAAGTAATTATCAATTTATTATTCTTTATTAACTACATACATACATGATTCCAATATTTCATTTGAAAACACAAATTCCAATATATTTTCTTTCAATAATATCATTATTCCCTCTGTCATGTCCTCTCATAGGACTCATAGTATGATTCTTGGATTCATAGGGAATGAAACAAAATAATGGATGAGATCAAATGCTGAGTAAGGGAAAGAGTCAAATAGAAGTTACAAATAAATAAAAAATATTAAATATGTCATGGTAAGTAGCTAAAACACATTTTATTTAATAATTAAACTGATCATAATAGGTTAGAAATAAATGATAATCTAATAAGTCCATATAAATAATCATACAATCTTTAATATTATCCATGGATAAAAAAATTGATCAAATAATCACATGATCATCAAAAAATGATACCATAATGCTGGAATGAATATTATCGGCCATCTGAAAAATTCATGACCTTCCTTAATAAATTTTAAATTTTTGGGTTGAAACCCATCTAATTTGGACAACTTATCTGCCTCATGAAACATGTCGATGCATTGAGGGGATATAAAGGGCCCCACCCTCCACATACTAAGTATGTTTCATTCCTCATAAGAAATTGTATAAATATAACTACATAAACATTATTGAAACACAAACATATGAAATTTTAATAATTTCCATAATGAATAAACATAACCATAAACCATCCAGACTAATAAGAAGAATGGTATAAAAATAGCACATCAACAGTGAAAATAATCATAAAACATCCAATTAAATAATAAAGATGATATAAAAACAATATTCCCCAGTGGATAATATGTAAAATTAATCCCTTATTTCATTTAATATTATAAATACCATATAAATATCCTTAAAAACTTTATTGGGGAAAATAACCTTTTAATTTTGAAAATCACCTTTAAAAAAATGTTCAAAAAAATTTTGAAGATAAATTTATATGAAAATAACATTTAAATATTGTAAAATAGTTTTTAAAACATTATGTTTCCATGATAGTAGAACTTTTTATTCATGTAGTATACCTATAAAATTGTGAATTCGTTCACATTTTTTATAAAATCCAAAAATAAATTGTTTTAAAAATGACATGATGATTAGTTTTAAAAATAATCTTAAAAAAGGAAAATTGGGTATAAATATATTTGATTAATAATTTTAAAAATTATTATAACATTTTTTAAATCATTTTTATAAAATCTGGGTTTTTATAAAAAATGTTTTTCGACTGATGGGAAATAATTTAGAATTTTATTAAAAGAATTTTCTCAAATATATTCTATACCAATGAGTGGAAAAATGGTACTATTTCTGTAAAATTTCATGAATAATAATATTTGAAGAAAATATAATTATTTTAACATATAAAATGAAAAATAATTCCCTAAAGAGATACTTAAACAAAAACAATCTCGAATAATAAAGAGATTGTGAAATATACTCTTACCACTTTGGTAACATATGAATCATAAACCACATAAATGTAATGATCAACAAATGAAACATTTAATATAGTGAATAAAAAGTGATTCATGATATGAAATATCATTTTGGATGTATATACACCACAAAATGTGATAACTGGTGAATATGGCTTATGTCTCACGTATATAAAAGTGAGACGAGAAAACCCTTACCTAAGGCCCGACTTCCTTCTTATATGTTATAAAATACATTATAGTTATTTAAAAATGTAACTAACTTATACGAGTAGCATATTAATATTTATAATATCATATAATATCATCTTAGAGCATCTTATTACTGATTTATTAATAATATTTCATAATTTTCCTTTTTTCGGGTGTCAACTATCATGTTTTATCCAGAATGTTTTGGCATGAAAGGTCTGGTTCATGAGAATAGATCATAGTTAAATCATATCTATATTTATATTAATATTATAAATATTTTTTTCATTAGATACATATTTAGAATCAAACATTAGGATTGTACAAGGAAAATAGATCACATCGCTTCAGGGAGACGGTGGGTCATACGTACGCTCGAGCGATGATATCATTCCATTAATGGGTGAAATAAAAATTAATTTTGTGATATATTAATTTTAAGAAAATTATAATGTCATATATATCACTTTTATATAACAAATTTATACTTTAATTTCTTTCATGAAAAGCGATTGTGAAAAAAATTGCATCGCATTGTGAAACGGTAGTCCACCATACACATGAGTGACGTTATCGTATCTTAATAGAAATGGAATGTAAGAAAGTATATTTTATATAATAATTAAATAAGTTTAATTATATCTTAAATATTATATATATATATAATTTAAATCCATCATCATACCCAATCATAGGAGGTGTTGATGAAAAATGTGTCACATCAGTTCGTGAGGTGGTAGTCCACCGTACTCACCAGGGACGTTATCATTCCCCATTTTAGGGATGAGGAGATGAAATTAAGTCATTTACTTAGAATAATAACATGTAATTAAATTTATATAGTATTTTTATTATATAATTATTTCTACATAATAATTTAATGGGGTGGGGGAAGAAAAAAATAAAATCACTCGTTGAAGAACATCACCTCTCAAATCATGGACCTTCTTTTGGTTTTCATAAAATTCCTTCCAAGGCTTGATTAATGTATAAAAATGATTATAAAATTAGCGGAGGGAGTTTGGGAAGTGATATGGGTTGGTATTTGTTGAACCAAATGGATATGGAAGTGTGAAGAGTGGAGGAGAGATTGTGGCCTTTTATAAGTGAGGTGAGTGACACACTTGTTATTTTTTGTAATGAGTTAGGTGTACCCACATTTTTACACACTAAAAGGTTCCAATAAAAAATCAAACTAGAAAATAAAAGGGATTATGTCAAAATATTTCCATCCAATGGGGTTTTACATGTTTTTGGTAAGTTTTACACCGTATCTTTTAATTTACACAACCCCGTAAATATATTTTTAAATTAATCACGGTTAATAATTTTTAATGTTTTCACAAATCACATTGGTAAAAGATTAAGTTAAAATTATTGGATAATATAAATTATTATTATTAAAAATATTAAAACTAATTTCCAAAATTAAATTCCTATAAGTTGTAATATTTAGTTTAAACTTAATCCAACTAATATGAAGACAAAGTAGGGTTTCAAAGATAAAATGTTCAAATGTTCAAATAAAATTAATATCAATATTTAAAATGGAGTTAAATAAAATGAACTAAATTGGATTAATACATATACATATATATATATATATAATTGAAGAATTTAACTCTAAAAACTATTAAAAATATAATTTATAATTTTAAATAATTTAAACGAAAATGTTGTTTTCAATTAAAAAAAAATATTTTTCACTTTTCATCAAAAATGAAACTTTTAAGAAAAATCCCAAAAAAATAACCCGATGATAAATTTGATATTCTGATATAAACAATTATGATTATTTTATAAAATTTATTTTTTAAAATGATAAAAAATAATTTTAAAATAATTATTCCAAAGCGTGATGAAACCGCTCATTAGAATAATAAATAGTTCTTAATCATAAAATTAGATATTTTATTATCTTATGTTTATCAAAAATAATTGATGAATGAAAAAAATGGTTGAATATTATATATATAGATATATATATATAATTAAAACTATTTATTTATAGTGATTTTTTCTATAAATATAAAATACATTTTGTTCATAAAAATAATTTTTCATAAGACATTTTCTTTATATTCAATTGGTTTTTATTTTCATTTATTATTAATTGACAGTCAAAGAGTTTCATTATATATATATGTGTGAAAATAATAAAATTACCTAATTTAAATAATCATATTTATTCCCACCATTCCAAAATTTAGATCATAACTATCATATTAAATAATAATATTAATAATATATTATTGTTTAAGAAATATCGGTCTTTCATATAAGGTAAGCCAAACATATAGTTGCATGTCTTGCACATTATCAAAGTAAAACGTCAATGAATTTAACACAATCAACCAAATAAATTTAATTATTTAAGGATAAATATATTCGAAAATTATAGGGTGTTACTTGGATAAAGTACACCAGATCAACCCCCATCGGAATGAGGTACAACAAACATGGAGGGGTAGGATGATGTATGGATAATCATACTGATCAGATTCTAGATGTTCAAAATATTCTTCTCTATTTAGCAGCTACTCCAGATGTGATTCATTAATTTAATATTTAAAAGTAATGTTAGAATTTAGTTTAATTTAAATTTTTTTAATTTAGTATCTAAATATTCCCATTTTATGTAGGTAGTGTGTGTCTCAAGTTCTTCAGGTAGAGCCAATTGGATTGCCTCCTGTAGTCCCCATGAAAATTATTAATTATCTTCATATAGTTATATGTTTTTCACAATAGGTACATCCGATTAATCATCTTCCTCCCTAGAATAATAATGGTTATTCAAATTTGAAAACTGAAAATAGGAGGAGTTGATACTCAATTTAGTTTACGTAATATTAAATGGAATATGATTCAAGAAAGGATCATCTCCATGAGTTGGTTCATATTATGTCTACATTTTAGTGGATGTTCATAATGGATATTATTTTTAAAAGGTGGAGGAAGTTATTAGGTATTATCTATCCTTTTATAAAATTCCAAAACTTTCATGGCGTCTTCTTTTCCCATGGTCATTAATAGGTAGTTAGGTGCGTATTCTTCCACCATGTTGACATAGAGATATCTATTCATTTAATTATTTTCCCAATCACTAAAATATTGATCTAGTCCTTATTGTCCTATCATATATATATATATATATATATATATATATATATATATATCATGCAAGCCTTTATATTCACTCTTTTTCTCTTCATGGTAGGTTTCAATTTGGATTCTCATATGGTTGGGATATTGATGGTCTTAAATTATGGCCTCAACATCTTTAATTTCCTTAGAAAATTGGGTCATACTAAGGGTACTTCTTCCAGAATAGGGTTAGGTTCCTCAAATAATGTATTTAAAATTTGAACACCATTTCATCATGGATATTTATTTATTTCTATGTTTTCCCCATGTTATTTCACTCGAGATCTATTATACTCTAGAACTGATTCTTCTTGTTTTCATTGTTGGACCTATGAGTAGTCTGACCATGTGCCACAATTTTTATTTGAATACATCATGTAAAATATATATAATTTTTTTCAGGGTTTGTATTTTATATAAATGAATGAAATATTTACATTAAATGTTAAAAATAAATAATTAATGAAGGACCACTCAACTCCATGACAATGATTCTAGTTTTGACATGCCTATTATAGGGAGGTAAAACTTGCTTATTTATTTGTTCTAAAGAAAAACTAAGGATGACCAGGGACATTTCACTTGAGGATAATTTCAATCAATCAATTACTAATTTAAAATTCACTGATTTTAATTATTTTAGTATTTTTATTTATTTAAAAAATAAAATTAATGTAGAAATATAACCTAAATATAGATTTACATAGAGTTTTTCATAGGAATAAAATATTAGGTCCTAGGTTTTGGTAGTGTGGATTCATTCACTATTAAACTCAATTCTAAATCCCTATCCTTTATGCATTGATTTATATTCCTTACCTTGATTGTGATTTTTATCATGCCGATAAAACCACTTTGGCACACCAACTTTCACCTACTCTAGGTTGAAAATAGAAATTAATGGGAGTTTCATGTTGTAGTGGATGAATTATTCACCCGTGAACTCCCCTTGAATCCACAAAAAATTAATCTAAATTATCTAAATAATTTAAGAACAATAATTAAGAATGTCGTGAATCCTCCCCTTGGCCAAGCCTCGGGTTAGTCACATTCCATTTCTATGTGAAAATATATCATAGTTGAATTATGGGAAGAGATAAAGAATATAGTTAGGGTCAGAAAGGAAATTTACATTATAATAATAGAGAGATGGAGAATGAGAAACATATTAATAAAATTATGTAATGCATTAAATTTGAAAAGAGTATAAATAAAAAAGAAAACTAAAATGAAAATCAAATGCAACAGTATCCTTATAGTGCAGTGCAACAACAAATCCTCATGAACTAATTCATCTATCCACATCCCTATACTCTTATTTATTGGAATTATTGATTCAAAGGATGTAATAAATGGAATAATAAATGGGTATTTGTGGGATTGAATCATTATAGGGTCATCCTCCATTAATTACATTAAGGAATGCCTATTTTTGGTTCACCGGGGCATTTCGCATTTTGAATAGTGTTTTCACTACATGTAATACATGTGGTGGTCAATACTATGATTTGAATTAATTCAAGGATAACATTGTGAATGATATTAATGACAAGAATATATGTTTTCTAACTAATTTCACTCTTTTTTAACCTATTTCTTCCATTTATGGTTTGGATTTGTTCATTTACTTATCATTCACTCTATTACAGCTTCAATATTTATTTAAAATTTTAGCATCACACATTAATTCATTTAGTTAATTTTTGATGAAACTATATATCCAACCACATTTTATAAAAAAAATTAAATTCCTGCATAATTAATAAAAAAAATATCAAAAAATAAAAAAAATTATCTTAAAATAAGCACATAAAAATGACTCTTTCAGTCATTAAAACATAATTCTCAGGATATAGATACATTTTACTGATTTCCTTAAATAAATTTTTATCTCATTTTAAAAATCCCATGAAAAAATGTTTCAAAGCATATTGAATAGAATTTAGAAACAGAACTTCTTTCTCTAAAATAAATTAGGAAATTAACATTTCTCCTAAAACCTCCATGGTTTCCAATATCACCCTTCGGTTAAATTATTGAAACAAATGTGGTCAAACCATTTGAAAAACATTCACTTCATTCAAAACAATTCTTGAAACCTTTTTAAAACATAATAATTTCACGTATCACCAGAAATTCCTAGTGAAACATTTCAGAAAACACTTTGAATGTACAAATAAATTTTTAAATGTAAATACAATTTTCAAATAGAAGTTCAAGTAATATAAAAAAGTGTTCACATTCATAACAAATAAAATTAGAACTAGATTTTATAATATTAAAACTATTTTCCTTCAAATAATACAAAGCGAAAAATATCATTTTATAATATCCCACGTTCAAAAATCTAGGATCCTATATTGAAATCATTATCCTTGCATTTTTTTATTTGATATAGATAATTTTGAAACAAATTTTTTCCCAACCAAACCTTATATCATCAAACATAAAAATAGGATCACTTAAATTGTCATGGAAATTTTAGGTTTATAGTTTTAGAAAATTTGGAAAAACTTCTACAAGAATAATATCCACATCATTAAATAAGTATTTCTCCCACCAAAACTATCCTTATATATTCCACATTAATTCATGATTATCATACATATCAAATCCATTCTATAAATAATTCTTTCAATCCAATTCTATATGTCATAGGGGAAACAGAATCATAGTCATGGTGAGCTAAAATACATAAAAAGGGTAAAAATAAGCATTTATAATTGAATTTCATCAATGATAATAAGAATTTCAAAAGGGTGTGACAACATAATCAGACTGAATTATAGGATAAGAAAAGAACTCATACCCATCAATTCCAGGATCTTAAAATATGAAAACATGGAAAAGGAAAGAGTCATCAGAATCAGTAATCATGTTCCATGTGTTATAAATATTGATCATAATAAACATTATAACCCATAATAATAAATTAAACCTATTTTCATTAAAATTGGAGCATCACATTCTTAAAACCCTTTGAAAACACCTTTTAACTATAATATCCATTATAATAACATCAAATATTATCATTTCCCAATGAATTGGAGTTCTATATTGGAGAACCCATCATTTAATCTATAACGAGCTCATCCAGTGCTATCTGGCCACCACATATTTAATCTATAACAAGATTAACATGTGCTATCTAGGCCATCTCAATTTTAATTTGTAAAGGTTTTACCCGGAATAATCAAGGTAACCCAATGTTTAAGCTATAATTTCCAAGAACCATAACATAAATAAAGTACATATAGATTTAACTTCATATAAAATTCATAAAAATATTCATTAATACTTAATAATATAATTAACTATGGAAAATAAAAGGGTTTCAATTAAATTACATTGAAACGTGATTAATTTATTTAAAATAAATATGTTCCATAATAACCTCTATGATACATGATTAACTTGTGTAAAATAAATAGGTTCAATAATATTCTCTTTGAAACATGATTAACATGTGGGAAATAAATAGGTTCTCTAGAAATCTCATTGAAACAATCATTATCTATCCATAGAATGAATGGGGATGGTAATATATCACTAGTTGTGGATAAGTATAAATAATATTTTTTTACACTAATGAATGGAAGTACCATTAAAAGATAATTTTAGAAAATATAATTTTCATTTTGAAAATAAATTTTTAAAACATAAACCATTTTAAAAATAAATTTTTAAAACATAAATAATTTTCAAAATAATTTAATTTGAAAACAAAACCGGAAAAATATAAATAAAGTTTTTTAAATAATTTTAAAAAAAAATTATTAAATTTTACTTTTTTCATTGAAAAATAGGTTTTGAATAATTTAGTAAATCATCTTTAGAAAACATGGTTTTAGAAGAAATCATATTTCTAAGCAAAGTGAGAAATGTTACCATACTTTATTAAAAAATTATAAAAAATATAGAGTATCTAAGAGTGTAAAAAATGTATAATTACTTGAAAAATATCATGAATAACCATATAATAATAGATTTCAGGAGTATTATAATATTTCAACATCAGAGACTTAATCATGAACAATATTGAGTAATGATGATATTGTAACAAAAGATCATTAACTATTTACTAACATTGAGACATAATAAACCAGAAGGAACTTAAAAGAAACATAAAATATCATGAAGATAAATTAATTCATTATATTACACGTTAATGGGGCTATATAAACAACTCATAAGAGAAGATAGGTGCATAACATAACCATATGTCTCAATGAAGGAAAATTAAGATAAAAATCACTTTGTGCTTATGTAACATTGAAACCATAAACTCCTGAAAGGGAGATCCTAAAATTGAATTTTAAATCTACATAAATTTAATTATAATAATCATTAAAAAATCATGGTTAGTATAAACACCACAGAATAAAATAAGTGTTGAATATGGAATATATCTCACAAAAATAAAAGTGAGACAAGAAAACCCTTACCTCTCGCTTCCTTTTGTTTTGTCATTATTTAACATATTTTATAATTAATATATTTCTAATTTAAATCTAATAAATAAAATTATTTAAATATATCAAACCATATATGATATTTATTATTAATTTTTTACCTGTTTATTAACAATTCCATGATAATGTTACATTTAAGTAATGACCAATTTGTTTTTCGTATATGTTTGGACTCGTTATTCTTGGCCCTATTACAATAATCATGATTTAATCTTATATAGAAAGTAATCCATGAAGTAAATGTAATATATATTCATTATATATATATATATTGTAATTCATAATGGATAGACATAGGAAATTAAATACACCATTCAAAGAGATAGTAGGCCGCACGTATACTTGAACGTTGTTTCCATTTTCTTATTAGATTGAAAGAATAAAAGCTAAATGATATATATACATATATTATCATTAATGTATCATTATATTTTCATATGTTTAACATATGTTTGCTAAATCCATCGATAAAACATTCCATGTAAAGCATGAGTGAATCACATCGCTTCCCAAGGCGGTAGTTCTCCATACACATGAGCGACGTTATCGTAATCCCAAAAAATTGAACGAATGAAGGTATGTGTGATATAAAAATTATATAAGAATAATAATATCATAAATATCATATGTAAATAGTATTTCCATTGTTATTCCATGCATTTAAAGGTGGTAATGGAGAAATGAATGACATCGATTCATGAGGTGATAATTTTTCGTGCACACAAATGATGAATAAATACCCCCATTTAATTGATGAGTGTGTGATTATAGGTCATACACATAACATAAATACATCTCATTATATTTATTATATTGATTATATTATATAAATATGGTATAATAGGAATTAAAGGAGGTGGAGAAGGAAGTAAAATAAAAATACTATTAAAAGAACATTACCTTTTCTTCAGGTATACTCCTTTGATTTACACTAAAACATTAAAAGGATTGAATTACTACAAGAATAATTATTATATAAATATTTTAGGGAAGATGGGAGTCCTCCTTAAGTGCATCCAGGATACCCGAGATCAAATCCAGGCGGAGGCTAATTTCCAGTACTCTAGCAGTACTATAGCAGGTATTATAGCAGGAACTATAGCAGGAACTACAACAGACTGTAGAGGGAACTGTGCAGAACTGTAGTAGGTACTGTAGCAGAAACTGTAGTAGGCACTTTTTGGCACTGTATTAGTGGGGAATATTCCCCAGTTTGGGCCTTTGGGCCACCGATTTGGTCCACGAGTCCTTTAAGGCCTCCGGGACACCCGGGCCTTCTGGTCAGTAAGGCCTTCGGGCCACCTCAAGGCCTTCAGGCCACCTTATATGCAGATGAAAACCAGACAACCTAAAAGGAAAAAACATCAGAAGGAGGAGGATCAAGTAGATTTCACCATAGTAGAAGCTAAACGGATTGCAAGAATGAGAGGGTATGGCACTTACCATCGGGACAAGCCTGTGTATGCACGGGAAAGCCTAGCTAAATATCCATGCGAAGGTGGAGAGATGATTTCACAATGATGATTCTATGGGGGATCAGTTCCAAGTAGTTAGTATGAGTTGTATATAATGTTTGAAGCATATGGGCATTGAATTCCTCTAAGTCCTACAATCCATGTAATACTTACGCATATGGGCCTTGTAAGGGTTCCACCTCACCCCTTGAAAGGTGGATTATCAAAAAATCAATAAAAAATGAAGGCCTTCGGGCTATTGGAGAAGGGAGATTGAGAGTTTTTTAATTGTTGAGGAGGAGTGGAATTACTATAAATATGCAAAACTATTCAATATTGGGAGGAAAATATTACCTCAAGTGGATAAAATATTTTGAATTAATGGGATTAGGGGATTAAATGGTCGAGAAATAACTCCACCACATAATAGAACACGTATTTTAAACACTTCCTTCCATAAAATGTAAGTATCCAATTTTTTTACAGTTTTAGTTTTTCATTATGGTAACTAGATTTATATCGTAAATAATTTATCCAATAAGAATAAATTATAGTGAGGATTATTAGATAATTTGGACACAAATAATTTAAATTTTTTATATAATTTATAAAATAAAAATCCTTTGTGTGTGGGAAATTAATTTTTAAAGAAGCGCACATAACGCGCAAAAACACTACTTTACCCTTAATAGTGTAACCATATATTTTACAATTTGTGGCTAGATATATTCATTATGAAAGAACAATTTCTCCAATAATGGAAAATATTTGATATTTTTAAATAATTAATAATCACATGATAGAAGATATGATTTTATTAATTTTAAATTAATTAATAAAATATCATTTATTATAAAATATAATTAATATCTCATTTGAAATTATTCATTTAATTTGAATTCAATATATATGATAAAAATAATGGAATTTAAATATATTAATTTCACATATGTATATAATAATATATTCTCTAAAAACAATGGAACAGAATAATTCATTCTATTTACATCACTTTAATGTTTTGAGTATAATTTATTTTATTTTATTATTAACTAAATAATTCTTCCATTGGCCTTTAATAATACTTTAATGTAATTATATAAAATATAAAAATAAAAGATAAATTATTATGAAAAAATTAAATCATTTATATTCCATTATAATATGTATAATCTAAAAAATTTTGTTTTTATTCCTATCATATAGACAAAAATGAATTATATAAAAAATGAACGTTTTTTGTCTTTTTCATTAAAAAATGTATTATTTAGGCCACTTTCAAGTACAAGTGGTTAAGAAACTCATAAATATCTCTCGTATGGTCATAATATTCAAAATATTTCAATAAAATGGGTTTTGGAAAAATTTCTAGGTCATTTTCACCTTATGTTTAATGTTTAATCCTGAGGTAAACTCGTTTTTACCTTAATTACTATGTCTAATTTTAACTATTTTCACTAGTAATTATGTTCAAAAATCATGTTGTACATATTATATCCTTAAAATTATTATCATTCCAAATTTTTAATAATTTTTCTAAAATTCCATCCAAAAAAATTGGATGATTTTAATTTAAAAATTTTATTGTAGATACAATGAAAAAATAGGTTTTTAATTTGAAAATGTTTTAAAGTCTACTAAGTTATTATATCAAAATCCAAAATGAAAAAATGTAACTATAAAATAATTTGTATTAGTTGATATAAAATTAAACCAATGATACTTTAAAAAAATATAATTTAACTTTTCAAATTATTTAAAATAAAAGGAATTTTTCAAATAAAATTCAGTATTTTTCACTCTTCATCAAAAAATGAATTTTTTTATAAAAAAATCACATAAATTAGCCATAATTTAATTTTTGAATTCCAATTTAAAAAAATAATGTTCATTTTTTCAGAAAAAAAAATATAAATTTTTTAAAAATTGTAATTAAATTATGTTTTATAAGTACTCATTATCCTCTTTTAAAAAAATACATTTTTTAGAAAATATTTAATTTTCCTATAATTGATTCTCATTATATTACTAATCAATAGATAAATAATAAAAATTAGTAAAATATATATTTTCATATGTTATTTAATCATTTTCATACCTTTAATTCCAACATTGAGGTAAAAACTATAAAATAATAATATTTTTATAATATTTCACATTTCCTTTAAACTCGGTGTTTCATGTAATATAAGACAAACACAACATTTTTTTGTAATGAAATCAATTATATAAATTTAATTTGTTTAAAAATAAATATTTTTTAAAATCTTAGGATGTTATATTCCTTTATATGCTTGGTGTTGTGTGTCATAAATGATATCAAACATTATTTTCTTATTTTAAAATATTATGTTGTTACACTTTTTAGGTTAGAAATTAAATAACATTAATTAAAACAATCATTTAATAATTAAAATAGAATTTCAAAAAACCAAGAAATTAACAATTTTAAAATTAAAAGTTATATAATAGAAAAAATAGTTTGATTTAATGATGAAATTGTTTGATTGTGCTATTTTAATGGAAAAAAGGTTCCAAAGAGCAAGATGATATAGAGACAAACCTTAAAATAAATAAAAAATGAAAAATAATCATGCCTAACACCTATAGGGTTTGTTTGAACCATATCATTATGAATGGGGAGGTAAACCACAAAACAATTATAAAAACATGGAATCATGTACCATTAATATATTATCCAACCCTAATCCATGATGATCACACCCAAAATCACCTAGAAAATTAAAAAATCTAGTAGAGGGAGGCATAATCAAGAGGGGTTCAATCTGTGGTCTCATTCATGTGAATGGAAAAGGGCTGGCAGGAGGAATGAGTTCATGTATTGGAGGAGGATTCATGTGGGAGGAGTTCATGCATATATGGTTCCATGACTAGGGGAAGTCTTAATAGGGGGAGGAGTGAGGAGAGGGAGAGAAAAATTTTAAAATAAAAATAAAAAAATAAAAATGAATAAAACATACAATTTTATTTCAAAAAACCCATATTTTTTACACGTATGGTTTACAAAACCATTTTGAAACCATGTTGTGAAAACTATGAACTCAAAATTCATAATAAAATTTACACCTTGGAGTCTAAACAGTTTAGTAGATCATACATTGACTATGTCAATTGGAAATCCCCCAAGATAGAACCACGATTTTCCAAACAATGTTGGTTAACCGTGTGCCCCATTAAAACTCTTAAAATTTAAAATCCCATCCCAAAACACTTGAAAAAACATGAGGACTCAAAATATTATAAAATAAATAAACACATAATTTTAAATATTTTAAAAATAAACATATATAACTTTACATAATCATCCATGGCATAAATTTTCAACAATGGTAATATATGTGGTAAAACAGACAAAAATAAGAACATATTATAACAGTTGAATGATTAAGAACATGTTACTATATAATTATAATTTAGAATTTTTATATGATTAATAATGTTATAAATATCACTATAAATTGTTAAATCTGTCTTTATAACCATCTATTTGATGCAGTGATGAAAAATTAATTACATCGTCCATTGAAGCGATAATTTATAAGAAAACATGACCAATATTTTTATTTTTAATTGGATATATGGGACATAGATAATGGTTATTTAATCATAATAATTAATTTTTTCAATATAATTATATTATTTCATTATGTTGATATGGTTATATAATATTTGAATAAGGTTTAAGAAGAATGAAACTTCAATGAACTTAAATAAGATAATTACCTCTTCTTTTTATATCCTCCTTTAGTTTTAACTTAAGGCCTCCAGAAGAGTGGTTTATGATCACACATTTGTATTTGGAATTTATAATGGGAAGTTTGGAGATGTTTCTGTAAGTATTTTTTAGTGAAAAAAAATCATATGTGTCACACCCAGGTTTTTTATTTTCATCATTTGTTCCAGTTCATTATTCGATCTCAGGTTTTTTCTCAAGTTCCAGGTGTGACGGGTTCTTGATTTTGAAGTGTTTAATTGTTTAGTTTTGACCATGTGGTTTTTTCATAGTCTTCCTGTGTGTTTTTGTATAAAACATGACTTTTAGGGCTTCGTATTAGCCTATATACGGTTGGCGCGTGGTTTGATAAAATGTGTGGCTCAGCCCAAGTAACCATGCAGCCAGGTGACTTTTTTAGACAATGGAATTTGGAATGTTTGGATCACAATTTTTAAATTATGTGGCCAAAACATGAAGTATTTCATGGGTGTCTAGTATGGGGTGCACGGTTGGCACATGATTTGATAAACCATGTGTCCAAATTGTGTGGGTTCCCTAGATCTAAAAATTTGTGAAATTCCAAGTATTCCCCCTTAGGATTTTAAAATAAAACACCCCTTTTCCTATTTTCCTTGTGCATGTGACCAAAAATACGATCCTCCCTCCTTCTACATGCTTCCAAGCCACCTTTCATGGTAGATCTAAGGTGATTCTTTAAGTTTTAAGCCAAATATCGCAAGTTAGTCTCCCCTTTTCATTTATATCTTCCTCTTTATTTCATTCTCTCTTGAGATCCCATTCTCTAATGGTCTTATGGATCTAGGGTTTGTATTTAACTGTATTTATAATGGTATCTTTTTGTTTTTATGGTTCATCTTCTTATATCATGGCTCTTGGAAGCCTTGTGGTGCATTTTTGAGTGTGAGTTGATGAAGTATCGTGAGATTGTGGTAAGTTTCCCATTAAACATGACATTTTCATTTAATGACCATTAATTTCATGCTTTTAAACCTTCCTTATATGATAAATATTTATATGTGACCTTGGAGATATTTTTTGTGTGAAAATTATTGTTTTCTACCTTGTTATGTCATAAATATAATTCTTTTGTTAAGGATTGTGCATAAAGTGTTTGATTAAATGTCTGACATTATTTTTTATATTCTTTATGATATTTAAAGCATGGGTTATTTTTTAAATATACTAGTAACTTGTTGAATGATTCTTTTAGTTCATTAAGTGGGTTCTCAAATAGGTTTTTCATATATATAAATGGTTTATTTGGATTTAAATAATGGTTTTCCATGAAATGATGATAAATGTCTCGTTCGACATATTTATAAAAATGGATTTAGATTGAAAGTGTGATGAAAATGTTTAAAATAATTTTTTAAATGGTTATGAATGGGTAAATTATGTGTTTGAATCTTCTTGGAATGGTGTTTTTAGTTCTTTTAAATTGATGGTTTTGCGTGGAATTTCTAAAGTCCTATTTGGGAACTTTGGGAAAATAGTGAAGGTGTTTATTATGAAAATGGTCCTTGGAAAATCGTCTTCCTTATAAATATAAATATTGAATGGGTTATATTTCCTCTCTGTGGAATCCTTGTGTCCCATTTACTTTTCATGGAATGGAAGAACCTCAATGTTTACTTCTTTATGATCTATGAATTAAATGGAAATAGATTGATCCTTGGAGTGACTCAAGTGATTCATGTTGTTTGAGTTATTATATAAGTGTATGTTATTGGATTCTTTGTTTCCATTGGTTCTCTCACACTCTTCTAAAATATTGACATGGAGAACCTGGAATAACTATTTAATTTTCAGAGAATTATTTCTGCACTAGTTAGATTATGCACTAGAAAGTGGCCCATAATAGGGGATATTTGTTATTATTTCTATGGGAATATGCCCCTTGGTCTGTACCAGTTAGGGTGTGGTAATTATTTTGGGTGTATTTGATGTCATAAATTAATGAATACTTTTCAGGATGAGTAAATATTTATATAATTTTCTAGATTATTCACAAGATCTTAGGTTCCTCCCCTGTCCAATTGAACTTATTTACTTACGACGGATGATTGTGTTTCATGACTGGTTGGATACTCCTATTTGATATCTTTTTATTGACCTTTTTTCTTAGTTGATGTTCTTGTTCCTTTTAGTAGTGTGTTTTCTTTCTAAAAATGATAAATGGGTTTTCTAGTGTTCCTAGAAAACATATTCTCTTTGAAATTATATATGTCATATTGGTCCAGTTTTGAAATAAAAATAATCAATTTCGTTATTGAAAATGTAAATGGTTGTTTCTATGAAATGAAAAGGGATATGGAATGTGAATTTTTTTTAAAATGGAAAATTTGTGGGAAAAAATATCTTTTTATGTTTTATTTTAAACATTAATTTGATGTTTCTTTTATTTTAAAGGAAGTGCATTGGGAGTAAATTGTTCAGGAACGCCTAATGATTTTTAATACTCGTGTATATAGATTCTTATTTTTTAATCCATTGATACTGGTTCATCTTGGTATTAATCGTTGTGGGATATGGTTGGTTTTGGTACTAGAGAGTGACCTTTGTGGTCACATGGAGATGTTTTGGCCATTGGTTTGGTTTGAGTTTTTGTTTTGAAGTTTATTTTATTTAATATTTTTTGTAAAAGATGTTCAGACATGTAAATACCTATAAAATTCAAGGGAAATTTTTTTCTTAATTTTCTTTGGGATTTTACAAGAACGCAGTTTCTGACGGCACCTGATTCTGAGGCCCGGTGTTCCCGGAATCATTTACCGAAGTTTAGCTCCAGTATGTTCAATGAACGAATGAGCAGGTTTTTCTAACTTTTGATCCGGTGCTCGGAATTGAAATCTGAGGCACCGATGAAACCGTAGCGCCGTTAATTGCTTAGGAACCCCTTTTCCAAAGGTGCATTGGCTCGGGTGTTGATATAAAAAAAGTGGGGAATAAAAATGTGATTGTTTTATTTTTATTTCTTCACTAAGCGGTTTAAGTGAAATTAAGTTGTGTCTCAACTTAATTTCTCTTTTCTAAGTGTTAGATCCTAGGTGTGGGAGTTAGATTGGGACCCACCGGTTGTTAACCTCCCATGAGAGGATTAAGGGTGAGGTGGGGCCCACATGATCCCCCACCTTTTCGAATTCCCTAACTCCTCTAAACCCCCTTTTAAATTAAGTGACTCCTCCCCTCCTCACCTCCCACATTAATTCATGCCACCTAAACACGAATTAATTTGACAACTTAAGATCAATTAATTAAGTATGTTAGGTTTTGAATTTTGGATTTTTGAAATGTATGGTTTGAGTAATAAAATAAGAGGTGTCTTATTTTATTTTGGGGGGTTGTTTTTTTGTGTTGGGTTTTTGAGAGAGGGAGCAATCTTTCCTCTGAAGAAGTTCATCTTCCACGTTGAAGAACGCGAAGAACGCCACACTCCGACGAAGAACACCGACACCAAAGAAAGACGATGTGCCTTTCTACTCCTCTCTACAGTTGGTGTGAGACGCCGCTCCACCTCGTACGATCTCCGTCAAGCATTTACGAAACCTCTTCCGCAACGTCCCTTTTACGCGACGAACCTTCGTTCAACGATTTCATCGAGGTAGGGGTTAATTGTTTTGTGTTAGTGAATAATTTCTTCTCCATTCAAAGTTTTCAAATTTGGCCGCCTCTTATCGCAATAACGGGAGCAGGTCAGACCGCATGAAAATAGCCGAACCTCCTCCCCCCTTGATGCTTGATTTTGTTGCGGCACAAGCAAGGCAGCGCGGTGCCGTTGGACCGCGCGGAAATAATAAAAAATGGGCAGAGAAGCGCGGCGCTAACGTGTCGCGCCGGAGAACCTCGAAGAGGCCGCAGCTGGAGCGGGGCCACGGCGGAGGGATGTGGTGTCGTTGCGTCGCGCCGGTCAAACCAAGGTCGCGGCCTTTGGCCACAGCAGAGCAGGGAGCGACAGCCGGCTTCCGGTCGACGGAGCAGGAGGGCGGGACCTTGGCGGTCCCATGGCAGCAGCAACTGGCCGGCCGGACTGGCCGTCCGGTCACCGAGAAGGCTGGGGGTTGTAACCCCCCGGCTGGCCGAAGGAGCGGCCCCCCACATGGGGGGCCGCGGTTACACCAACAAGGGGCAGCCCCCCCCCCCCTTCCGCTCGGTCATTTCGGCCGAGCCGCCTGGCCACGCTGGCCAGGCTGAGCGCGCCAGGCCGAGCGCGCCAGGCTGAGCATGCCAGGCCAGGCCACGCCCTAATCGGCCAGACCCGGACCTGGGTCGGGTCGCCCGGTTCGGGCCGACCCAGGGAGTATCGGGTCGGGTCAGACCGGGCCCGAACCCCCTATTCACGGACTACTTTCGGTCCTTTTCCCATAACATTGGCTATGGACCTCCGAACGACGCACCTTCAGTTGAATTGCGATCCTTGGATCAAGACGGTCGTTTTGGTGTATTACACTCAAGGTTTAGGAGAACTTTGTGTTAGGCCGGGTTTGTTCGAACACGAAACCAATCGGGCCCTCGAAGCGGAAACGCTTATAACTTGAGCTTCGGACGTCTGATTGACATGCCGTCGACTTTGTTGGATTCCTCTTAGTGAGACGGACCTTTTGGCTTACTCCACTCGAGGTTTGGATGCAGTTGGAGTATGTCCGGGTTTGTTTTGACATAAAAACCAACCGGGCCCCTGGGACGAAAAAGTCAATAACTCTCAGACTGGGCATCCGATTGGCGCGCTGTCTGTCACGTTGAGTTCCTTTTGATGATACAGAACTTTGGGATACATAAACTCTGGACTTCGTGTCAGTTGATGTATCAGCCCCTCGGCCTGTGGAGCAGACCCTCCCGAAACAAGCTTGCTGTGTGTGGGAACCCTAGAGCTGGCTGCGACTGCGACGACGATGAAGACTGCATGGGAATCCTATGTGGGTTCAACGACGACGACTTCAGAACTCAGCGATCCTATGTGTATCAGTGCTACCGATTCTGTGTGGGTCAGATCATGTGTGGTTCAGCGCTCAGTGGTCCTGTGTGGGCCAGCGCAAACCGATCTTGTGTGGGTAAGATCCTGTGTGGGTCATTGCGGGGGTTAGTACCTATCGATCCTTTGTGGGTCATTGCGGGGGTTAGTACTTATCGATCCTTTGTGGGTCATTGCAGGGGTTAGTACATATCGATCATGTGTGGGTCTGATGGGTTAGATGAATCAGTGGCTACATCTGATCATCTCTATCGTCTTACGAAGAAGTATACCAATGTGAGTCGAGTCTTGACTTTCAATCTTATCTTCGATAATATTCGACATGGTGGTTAGTGAGAGTTTGATTGAGTTTTGTACATTTTGAAATTGGAAGTGGATAAAAAGTGTTAAAGTGTGGATTGAGTGTTTTGTTTTGAAAGTGGAAGTGTTTTTTTTACCTTTGGTTTTCCCTTAGGTGCTCACATGCATGGATATGTGTGTAAAGTGGATAGATTATTTTTTTTGGGCAGATGAGTTCCGGTATTGAATGAGTTGATATGTGCCCAGGGTGGCATGGGAATCTGTATGTGAGTGAGACTATAAGTGTTACCATTTATGAGTGTGAAACCCACTGATTTTTCTTCCATTAAAATGTGTCTTACTTGTGAAATTGAGATGTATTGAATGATATGAAGTTATGTGTATTTTTATCCCTTTTATTGGGGAGAGTTTTCTATGTGGTGTGTCCTCTTGTTATTTGGAAGTGATGTTTATGTTGTGTTCTGAGTTTGAAATATTGTCGGTGATTTGGTTTTGAAGTGGAATTTAGAAGGATTCTAGAAACGTTTTGTGAATATTTGAGTTATTTTCCATTATGATGATATCGGTTCGAGGGGAGTTTTGGTTATGAGATGGTTTTTATCGAACTCTTGGATTTCTTGTTGCCAAGTGTCTGCCTCCATAGAGATTTTATTGATATTTGTGGTGTAGTTATGGGTGATTCATCATTACATGTCTTTAAAGTTGATCAACATAAAGATTTATTTAATTATTTTATAAAGTTAAATCCACCTATTCGAAGGATACCCCACACCATTTGATGGATTAGAGGCCATATTTGGATCAATTTAAGGTGACCTCCTATTATAATGTTTCTTTCTATTGAGGAAGTTGTTCCTAATGGAGTTCTTTTTTGGTTGTAATGTAAGGGGGATGTTGTGGATATCTTGAGAACTATTGTTTCAATGTAAGTGTGTTTCCATTATAAAAATTCTTTTTTATTATATTCAAAGTGATGGTGTGATTTGTTTTGTTACTTGTTCAATCCTCTCCTTGTTTGGAGTGATAGATAATGGTGTGTGTATCTTCCAGGACCCTTTCGGGTGAAGGTTCCTTATGGGAGAAAGTGAGTTCCATGGTGTGTTGTGACCTCCTCTTTCTACCTGGGGAACTGTGTAGCTTATTGTGGAAATAAAATAAGGAGTCTAAGATGGTAATCATTAGCTATTGACTTCGGTACAACTGATTCTTAAAACATTAGGGCTCCATCCATAGGTCTCAGACTGAAGCCTTTCACATGATTAGGAAACAACCACGAGTGTGTGGGGGGGGATTTTGGTTCAGCTCTTATCTGTAACATTAGGGTGAGACTATTCAAAATTATCTTGATTGAAATTCTCAATGTGGTGAGTTTCCCCCATTTTATATAAGGCTTAGTTGTCTTATCATTGTGAAATCATGGTGATTTTGACTTTTAAAATATCAATCAATAATCATTTCCCTTATGTAGGTAGCTGTGTAGGGTGGTTTCTTTTCATCGCCCTCCCCCTCATTCATTGCAGTGTATGGTTTCTGGATATGTAAGGTATGTTTCTAGTTGATTATTAATATTGGGAAGATCCACCACAAGTCTTGTTAAAAATTTCTCTTAAAATAAACCAGTGCTAGTTGTTTTATAATGGTGGGGAGTTCGTTCTGGCCTCTGGTGTTGCAAATTTATCATTGTTACAAATGTGGTCCTTTAGTAAGTATCTGCATTCGAAATTGTTTAGTTTCATGGTTTTCCTTTTGGTTTCGGTGTGGTTTGGGTTTTTGAGGAGTGTTCTCAATGATCTTCTTTGAGGAATTGTTATAAAGGTTGTGGCTTGAGATTCTTGTTATTTCTCAAGGAGTTGTTTTAGTTTGTTGTTTTGTTTCAGGAAAGTGGTTTATGTTCTTTTTGGATGTGGTTTATATTTTCTCAGTTTAAGAGGTTTAATTTTTTGGTTATGAAATCCATAGTCCTTGATTGATCAACTGGAAGATGTTGTGGATTTCGAGGGGCGGATAGTGCTAATGGTGGGGAGAATTGTTACAGATGGATTTTTCATTTTCATCATTTGTTCACGTTCATTATTGGATCATAGTTTTTCTCTCGATTTATGGGCATTAATAGTTCTAGATTTTGATGTTTTTTTAGTTTTGAACATCTGGTTATTCCTTAGGCTTCCTATGAGTTTTTAGGGAAAATTTGAGTTTTTGGGCTTGACAGCAGCCTGTGCATAGTTTGATAAACTATGCAGATCATCCCAACTAACCATACATCCAGGTGAATTTTTGGGATATTAGTATTTGGAACGGTTGGAGCAATATTTTTAAATCATGCATCCAAACCATACAGGGCGCATTTTGTGTCTATTGAGGGGTGCACAATTAGTGCATGGTTTAGGAATCGTGCGGCCAAACCGTGTGATATTCCTAGATCTAATTTTCATTGAAATTTAAAGTATTCCCCCTCAATATTGTTAACCTCAAACACCCCATTTCCACTTTCCCTAGGGCGTGCAATCGAAATGAGGCTCTTATCTCCTTCTCCAGGCATCCACTCCTCCTTCCATGGTAGATCTTAGGTGATTCTTTAAGTTTTATGGAAAAGTTTTCAAGGTAATCTCTTCTTTTGGTCTCCATATTCCTCTTTCATTAATTTTATATTAAGAACAAATTTAAACATGGTCATGTGGATCTAGGTTTTGTGTTACCCTTGATTTATGTTGGGTGTTTTGGGTTTTTTTGGGTTCCATATCAATGATCTTGGCTATTTGAATGATATTGGTTCATTGTTAGGTGCACGTTGATGAAGCACCATGAAATTGATGTAGGTTTCCCTTGGCACATGCCTTTTTAATTTAATAATCTTTGATTTTATGCCTTCCTCACCTCCCTTATATGCTAAATATTGATATGCTACCTTTGAAATATTTTTTTGGTGTGAAAAGTGGTGGTTTATGCCTTGTTATGTGATAAATATAATTGTTTTGTTAAGGATTTCACATCAAGTTTTAGATTAAATTGTTGGTTAGATTTTTCATATTATTTTTTATATCTAAATCATGGTTTTTTTGTAAATATATTTTTAAGGTGTGAAATACTTATTTTGGTTCCTTGAATTGGTTCTGAAAATGGGTTTGGATTTAAAGGAAATGTTTATTTTGATTTAAAGAATGGTTTGGCATGTAATGATGATAAATCGCCCATTTGACATCTTTATAAAAATTTATTTAGCTTGAAAGTGTTCTATAAATGTTCTAAATAAATTTATAAAATGGTTATGAAATGGTAAATGGTGTGTTTCATCCTTCTTGGAAAGGAGGATTTGGTTCTTTTAAAATTATGGTTTTGTGAGGAATGCCTAAAAGTCTATTTAGAATATTTTTGAAAATAGTGGAAGTGTTTATTATGAAAAAACTCCATGGGAAATCATCTCTCCTTTTTTATATAAATTTTGAATGGGTGAGATTTCCTCACTATGGAATCATTGTGACCCATTTATATTGTATAGGATGGTAATCCTTAGTGTGCACTCCTTTGTGATCTATAAATTAGAAGATAAGAGATTGATCCTTAGAGTGAATCGGGTGATGTCGGTTGATTGAGTTATTATATATGTGTTTGTGATTGATTCGTTGTTTGTATTGGTTGGCTAAACCTCATCTATACTCTTGACATAGAGAACCTAGAATATCTATTGATTTTTTTTTGAGAACGATGGATGCACTAGTTATATTACTGATGTGGCAGTGTTTTCACACTCTTTGTCACATCCTTTTTGTATTTTCTATTGACTTTTTTATATTAAAATGATTGTTTTTAGTCAATATTTGATAAGTGTTGTGTTTTTGTTCTTGCTGTTTAAAATAATATGTTTTTAGTTTAAAACATGTGTTTTAATGTACATTAGTGTCATTTTAAATATGTCTTAAATTAACATAGTCTCACCAATTAGACTTTTATTTATTTATTATTTTATTTTTACAATTTGTTTTTCTATTTAGTTTACTAATTCATTTATTAAATTAATTAATGCCTTATTCTTTAAATTGTAAATAAATAACTCTTTTTGGTTTCTAGACTTTTAATAATTTAATTAGTTTTAGAAATTTAATTTTATTCGTTTAATATTTTTTATTTCTTTAATTTAATTAGTTCTTTAATTAATTGGTTAATTAATTTAAGCATGTGATTGTAAAAATTGTATTTTGTTCTTTAATTATGTATGTTTATAATTTTTTTAACCCAAATTAATTCAATTGTTTAAATAAAGTTCCATTAATTTTATTTTACATAACTTTGTGTTTATCAATTTTATTCTATTTAATTTAATTTATTAATTTATTAATTTATTTTTTATTTATTTATTTTATTTATTTAATTTTCATTGTTTTTTTTTTGTCGCAGGTGTTGCAGTCGCACGGTCCGACCCGTAGCGGTGACCTTGCTACCGATACACAAAAATCTCACCGTTAGTGGTGACCTCACCGTTACCCAACCTACACATCCCTCACTGCTACTCCTCACTGTTAGCCCTGCAAATCCCTACCGGTCCACACCTCACTGTTTCCATTTTTTCTCACCGCCAGGCTATGTCCACCGCTACTCCTCATTATTACCTCTCTGCCATTCCACCTCACTCTTATTCTATCTTTTTCCTCACCGATACATTTCCCACTCCCTTCCCTCACCCTTACCCTATTTTTCTCATCCTCACCGTTACATATTTCCTCACGTTGCCCCTTCCCTCACCGTTATCCATTTTTTCTTTTTATTTCCTCACCTTTGCTAAGGATGGCTACCATTACACACTTTTTCTTTTCCCTCTCTAGCCTACCGATGAGCCCAGGCTACTGTTACCGCATTACCTCACCGATACAACTCTGCATAATCCTCACCGATACGACGCCCTCTCCACCTCACCTTCTTCCCTGCCTCCAGCCCCGTCGCCGCTCCTCTGCTTCCTCATCCGCGCAGCACTGCAACAGCAACATCCCTCCTTCCTGCTTCGCATCGCCTCCATGCCTCCGCCCGCTGCAAGAAGCCGCACCTTCATTCATTCAGAAACTTCACGAAAACTCAAACAGTAGCCCAATGACCATCAACGCAACAGAAAATTTCAAATCCACTAAAACAGCAGATCAAATCGCACAGCATCAAGTTTACTTTTTAGTTCTCAACAGAACAAGATAGGAAGAATTGAAGAACTCAAAATAAGAACTCAAGATTTCAACCGTTGCGGCTCAAAATTCCAGATCTGGACTGAACCATTTTCATCAACTTGAGCCCATGTCACCGCCGCATCTCTTTCTCACCGGCGACACCTGCTACCCTGCTGCTCTGCCGCCAACCGAACCCTCGCACCAGCCCTGCTCGCCGTAATCCCTGAACCTGCATCGCCGAAGTCCCGGCCAGACCATTCGAACCCCCTGGCCATGCTTCCATCTCCGTCGCGCTCAATTCTTCTCAAGATGAGCCACCGCCACTACCTTCCCTCCGCAACACCCGAACTCTAGCGCCCCTGCCTTCATCGCCCCGCTGCTTCCCTCCGTTGACACCACTTTTCCATTTCTCCCCTCCTCATGCCACGGCACCGCCTCCAAGCCACCGTTGCCTCCTTGCTGCATCGTCGCCCCCTACTGGAACACCCGCCGTGAGACCCCCTCATCTTCGGAGCTCCTGCTGTGCGCCGTCCCCTGCATTAAATCCCTGCCACACTCCTTTCTCCCCCTTCGCCAGACCCGCATCTCCCCCTCTTCGTTTCTTCTTCTTTTTTAGTTTTTTTTATTATTTTGTTTAATTATACTATCTAATATATATATATCACATATAAAACAATAATTATAGTTAAAATAATAATAATATATAAGCTTATATATAATATTAGTATATCATATTAATAAATAAATATTATATTTACAATAGTTATAATAGTAATAATAATATTAAGTATTATATACATATATATATATATATATATATTAATAAGTATTTTTGTTAAATAATTTAAATATTAATATTAATATATAGTTATTGAATTTTAGTTTCATTTTATTTGTTTTACTTGTTTTGGTTTTCCTGTGTTTCGTGCACGGGTACTCATCGAAGTGGGGATATTAAAAAAAATACAAGAAGCAGTTGGCAGGAAAGGTGTGAGAAGATTCACGAGTTCGTTTCAGGGGAATTAGGTGCACTCACTTGAAGTTTATCGGGAGCTGGTGACAAGCATGCTAAAAGAGAGCCATGTGGATTCATTGCTCGTCAGTTTGCATCTGTTTTTAGTTGATCTTTTCATAATAAAAGAGGACGTGCAACTCCTCTCGGAAAAAAAAGGAGGGGGAGACTAGGAGTGAGGACCAGAGTACCCGAGGGAGGGCACCATTCCACTGCGGGAGGAGGACACTCCATTCCTGATTCACCACCCATATCGTCCACTTCTCACGGACAGGGATCGTCTTCGACCTGGAGACGGGACCTGCTCCTCCATTCTCCGCCTCTCCTCTGCTGCTCTGTTTCTGGTGTTTTCAATTGCATCTGTAAATACTTCTGTTCTATTTAGTTAATTGAATTGTGATGTTAGTAATGTTTAATTGTGTGTGTCGTTTCTTCTTTCTCGTTTTGCGCTGTGATCTCGAATCTCCAGAAATAGAGATCTAATTTGCGCGGCAGGCTCCAGTTTATGAAACCCACCACAATCTGGAGATCCGCACACTAATGTGATCACTTTCTTTTTTATTCGCCTTGGTAGATCGCGTCTACGAGTTAGAGTTAGCGAAATAAAGATCTTTCGTAGGACAATTTTCTACTTTCTTGTTTTATTTCTTCTCCCCTTCCTATCTTGATTTCTCGAACAGAGAATCAAGATCGGTTGTGCAATGTGACGATCTTAGTGGAATCATTCTGGATTGTGAGAAATTCATTCCAGAATGACTTTGTTGGGTGAATCACCTTGTAGATTGGAGGAATGCTTGAGCATGGAAGAATTTCTATGTTTGAGTGTTTAATTTCAAGGCGAGACTGGTGCGTGATCCGAGACATCGATCATGCACTGTGCGAATTTGAGAATTGTTCGTGTTGATATAGGAAGGTGAGTAGGGGGTGGATTAACCTGGGTCCGGTGTTGTTCTCACTAACTTTTGTTTTCTGTGTCTTGGTGTCCTTTTCTTTGTTCGTTCTCTGTCTTGTGTTGTGTCTGTGTCTATTTTCTTTTCTTGTTTTTGTCCTGTGTCTCCTTGTTTTTGCACTTCTCTATCTCTGTTTCTCATCTGTTCATCACTGTTCCACATCCACTGTGCTCTTCAGTACTGTTTAGTGTTACCTTAGAGTTATTGTTCTATTGTTTTAAAAATATTTAAAAATACAAAAATATTTTCGGAACAATCCACTGGGGCTCTCGACACTGCTTCCTTGAGAGCGACCCTGAGGTTAGCAACTGTGCTATATCTTGGGTCTTTATAAATGTAAAATTGACCATCCTCGTGACAAGGACGCACGTCAAATTTTGGCGCCGCTGCTGGGGAATTAACGAGTGTCTCAGTGGTTTTTCCAATTTTTATTTTATTTTCAAACATAAAAAAACAAATTAAAAACCAAAAAAAAGAAACACACACACACAGTGATGAACTCTAACGAATTTGATGCAGTGTCACTGTTTGACCCTATTCAAGATCTTAAGGAGGCTGTTGCTAAGTTTGAAAGTTGGATGCATGAAAGGGAGCATCGAGAACTTAATGATGAGGAGACAACTTATTCTCATGAGATCATGTAATTGATGCAACTAGCCATGGATAAGGTCAAGGGATACCAGGACGACAGTGCAGTACCACCACCTCCCACTGAAGCCCAATTTTCTGGAAAACAGTTGAGAAGGAAAGAGAAAAGAAAGAAAAAACAAGAGTTTCCCAACTTTGTTATGGATTTTCCCCTGGAGTCAAAGCTAGAAATTCCAGAACCAATTTCTGAGGATGTTTTTAATGGCTGGAAGGAGATGGATCTTTCAATGATTCATGATGCTGGGCATTTATTTGATGATCATTTTTTCCCTAATTTCCATTCTAATGATTTTTCTTGCAATAACTATTCTAATGATTTTTCATTGCTTCAATAATTGGAACCAGCACATGACATTATATCATTCTCCTTAGAAGATTCATCAAGTGAGGTGGTGTGTTTTGAAGAGAAGCTGGAGGTGGTTGACTACCTCTCTCTTGCCTCGGATCCTCTCCTAGGATCATTATTCCATCACGAGGAGGAACAAGCAGCACTGATAAAGGGAGTTGAAAATTTTATGGAAGAAGATGTATTTTTATTCAACCTGGATTACATAGAAGATGATTTTAATTGTGTTGCTCCTTGTGCAGGTATTGAAGATGCATCTCATTTTTGTGATCTCTTGGAGAGTGAAGAAGATGTGGTTGCTTCTGCTGAAGAGTTAATGGAAATTCTAATTCTGGAAGACACTTCCAGTTTGGGAGTTACTTTTGAAGAGGAATTTTTAGAGTTGTGCACTAGAACAGATGTGGATGATGACACATCTTTTCTTGTTACAGAAGAATTTGTTTTTTGTACTGAGCCAGAGGATAAGTCACATCTAAGATATTCATTTCTACAACTTGTGCACACTCAACCTCAAGCAGAAGAAGTAGGCAAGTACCCCTACATTCTGTATTACCCTCCATCACTCAACATGAGGAACTTCACTGGCCAAGAGGGGAATGTGGTTGAAGCTGCACTTGGGTTACTCCAAAGATGGAAAGTGACTGAAGTTGGAAGGAATCACACCTGGTGGTTCCTGAGAAAGAAACCAAACCCCTCATCCGACTGGGGTTGATCCGAGGACTGTCCAGCTATGGACAGTCAAACTACAGCACCCCCTGGGGGTTAACCTAGGATTATCCCTTTTCATTTCCTGCTTTAGTTTCTTTTCTGCACGTAGTTTTAATTTGAGTGCTGTTTTCTTAGGACAATAAATAGGCAGTAGATTCCATGTGGCTATCATTCAAGTCTCAGAGGGCCAACTCACTGGATTAATGGATAAACCTCCCTAACTCATACTATGCGGTTGCTTTTTATTTGAGCTTTCAAATCTGGAACACTAATGTCAACTTGTTTCTTCATGTAGGTGCCCAACTAGATCAGCCAGAGTTCATACACAAGGCAAATAAAGGGAGACATAAAAAAATGAATTAAAGCTTCCAGTCAGGGAAGTACTGTTTTAATTCTACAAGTTGTTTCAAACTGCTTATTCATTTTGTGTGCTACTATGAATTAAGTGTGGGGGTCTTCCCACTGATTTTTGAAACACTTCGACTCTGTTTTATGCTTGGGTGTTTAGCTGCAAGTATCTAGAGAGTTGAAAAATTATTTTGAGCTGATTTGTGAAACATGTTTGCACCCACTACTTTTATTTTCATTATGTTGTTGTTGTACGTCATTGTTAATCATGCTACTATTTTAGGTCCAATGATAAAATCTTTTGTCTGCTCACACTGATTTAAAGCATGAATGATTTAGAAATAGAGTGTACTTGGTTGCTAGTGAGGCTGGTGGGGTCAGGCTCTTCTGTTTTTGTTTGTTTTTGTTTTTATTTTCTTTCACTGTTTCTGTGGCAAAGACAATTTTTGAACTTCATTTCTACCCCTCTATATCCCTTGTAAGCTGAAATGTCTATCTGTTTTGAACTTTAACTGTCTTCCACCTTGAGAGTCAACATTGGGGACAATGTTGGGTTTTAAGTGTGGGGGAGAGGGTTTATTCTAGTGTCATGTCGAATTCCCCCTTCTTGAACCCAAGTTTGTGTTGGTTTTAAAAAAATGGTTCAAAATTCCTTCAAAAAAAATTCAAATTCTTTCATCACATGATGGTCATTGGATGTTCATTGGTACTTAAATATGTCTGGTTTAGTAAATAATGGTTTGCTGAATGTTGAGAGTGACACTTACTCAGAAACTGTTAATCATGAATGATTGCTAAGTGAAATTGTTCACTGTCTCTATGAACCTTTCTGTTTAGGAACTGAGGATGAGAGTGTGACAGGATAGGTTTTGAGGAGTAAGGATCATGGATTAGGGTAACTTGTTGTTCTTACTAGAACCCAGGGGACTCACATTTTTATAATATAATATTCAATCACTTTAGGAAGTCAACTTTATTGATTAATAATTAAGTCCTTTGTAACTGGAGTAAAATGGGCAAGTGCATTGGGTGCGTTTCTGTGAATAAATAAATCCAATTTCAATCTTAATAAGTGCTATGCACAGTGCTCTGCACATGGAATATGGCTGGGAAAAAGTTAAATAAAGTTCCCTTGTCAAAAATGAACTCATTAAGGTGAGAGGAATTTTGAACCCAGATGAAGAAGGGAGCAATTGACTTGGTTAATTTTCATTTGAGTTGAATCAATAAAGTGATTATTTTAATGGATTTTAATTCTTGGAACCTGGGGGAAGGTGAGAATAGAAGGTGCCCTTGGTTAAGTTTTTGAGTTCCACTTCTTCTAACCTGTCATCACTCCTTGAATAAGTACTTGAATTGGATGGTGAAGTAGGATAGTTAATGAAAACACATAGGAGGCATGACATACTTGACAGTGTATGAGTTTGTGAAGCTCTTGACATCCAGTGGGCTTTTGATACTAGACAGGACAACATTTTTTAACACCTTTGAAAAACGTGACTCATTGTTTGGTCCTGTCCATCTGGATTTTTAAGTTCAATCATGCACTTTTTGGGATGAAATTCACAAATCATAGTTCTATATTATAGTCAAAGGCATGTATTTGTTTGAGGACAAACAAAGCTTTAAGTGTGGGGGAGTTTGATGTGGTAGTGTTTTCACACTCTTTGCCACATCCTTTTTGTATTTTCTATTGACTTTTTTATATTAAAATGATTGTTTTTAGTCAATATTTGATAAGTGTTGTGTTTTTGTTCTTACTATTTAAAATAATCTGTTTTTAGTTTAAAACATGTGTTTTAATGTACATTAGTGTCATTTTAAATAAGTCTTAAATTAACTTAGTCTCGCCAATTAGACTTTTATTTATTTATTCTTTTATTTTTACAATTTGTTATTCCAGTTAGTTTACTAATTCATTTATTAAATTAATAAATGCCTTATTCTTTAAACTGTAAATAAATAACTCTTTTTGGTTTTTAGACTTTTAATAATTTAATTAGTTTTAGAAATTTAATTTTATTCGTTTAATATTTTTTATTTCTTTAATTTAATTAGGTATTTAATTAATTGGTTAATTAATTTAAGCATGTGATTGTAAAAATTTTATTTTGTTCTTTAATTATGTATGTTTATAATTTTTTAACCCAAATTAATTCAATTGTTTAAATAAAGTTCCATTAATTTTATTTTACATAACTTTGTGTTTTTCAATTTTATTCTATTTAATTTAATTTATTGATTTATTAATTTATTTTTTATTTATTTATTTTATTTATTTAATTTTCTTTGTTGTTTTTGTCATAGGTGTTGTAGTCGCACGGTCCGACCCGTAACGTTGACCTTGCTACTGACACACAAAAACCTCACTGGTAGCGGTGACCTCACCGTTACCCACCTACACATCCCTCACCGCTACTCCTCACTGTTAGCCTCGCAAATCCCTACTGGTCCACACCTCCCCATTTCCATTTTTTCTCACCGCCAGGCTATGTCCACCGCTACTCCTCATTGTTACCGCTCTACCATTCCACCTCACTTTTATTCTATCTTTTTCCTCACCGATACATTTCCCACTCCCTTCCCTCACCGTTACCCTATTTTTCTCATCCTCACCATTACATATTTCCTCACCTTGCCCCTTCCCTCACCATTACCCAATTTTTCTTTTTATTTCCTCACCGTTACTAAGGCTGGCTACCATTACACACTTTTTCTTTTCCCTCTCCAGCCTACCAATGAGCCCAGGCTACCGTTACCGCATTACCTCACCGATACAACTCTGCATAATCCTCACCGATACGACGCCCTCTCCACCTCACCTTCTTCCCTGCCTCCAGCCCCATCGCCGCTCCTCTGCTTCCTCATCCGCGTAGCACTGCAACAGTAACATCCCTCCTTCCTGCTTCACATCGCCTCTATGCCTCCGCCCTCTACAAGCAGCCACACCTTCATTCACACAGCAACTTCACAAAAACTCAAACAGCAGCCCAATAACCATCAACGCAACAGAAAATTTCAAATCCACTACAACAGCAGATTAAATCGCACAGCATCAAGTTTACTTTTCAGTTCTCAACAGAACAAGATAGAAAGAATTGAAGAACTCAAAATAAGAACTCAAGATTTCAACCACTTCGGCTCAAAATTCCAGATCTGGACTGAACCATTTTCATCAACTTGAGCCAACGTCACCGCCGCATCTCTTTCTCACCGGCGACACCTGCTACCCTGCTGCTTCGCCGCCAACTGAACCCTCGCACCATCCCTGCTCGCCGCAATCCCTAAACCTACATCGCCAAAGTCCCGACCAGACCATCCGAACCCCCTGGCCATGCTTCCATCTCCGCCGCACTCCATTATTCTCAAGATGATCCACTGCCACTACCTTCCCTCCGCAACACCCGAACTCCAGCGCCCCTGCCTTCATCGCCCCGCTGCTTCCCTGCGCCGACACCGCTTTTCCATTTCTCCCCTCCTCATGCCGCGGCACCGCCTCCAAGCCGCCGCTGCCTCCTTGCTGCATCGTCGCCCCCTGCTAGAACACCCGCCGTGAGACCCCCTCATCACCGGCGCTTTTACTGTGCGTTGTCCCCTTCCCTAAACCCCTTCCGCACTCCTTTCTCCCCCTTCGCCAGACACGCATCTCCCCCTCTTCGTTTCTTGTTCTTTTTATTTTTTTTTATTATTTTGTTTAATTATACTATCTAATATATATATATATATATATCACATATAATACAATAATTATAGTTCAAATAACAATAATATATAAGAATATATATAATATTAGTATATCATATTAATAAATAAATATTATATTTACAATAGTTATAATAGTAATAATAATATTAAGTATTATATATATATATGTAATAATAAGTATTTCCGTTAACTAATTTAAATATTAATATTAATATATAGTTATTTAATTTTAGTTTCATTTTATTTGTTTTACTTGTTTTGGTTTTCCTGTGTTTCGTACAGGGGTACTCATAGAAGCGGGGATATTAAAAAAAGACAAGAAGCAGTTGGCAGGAAAGGTGTGAGAAGATTCACGAGTTTGTTGCAGGGGAATTAGGTGCACACACTTGAAGTTTACCGAGAGCTGGTGACAAGCATGCTAAAAGAGTGCCACGTGGATTTATTTCTCATCAGTTTTCATCTGTTTTTAGTTGAGATTTTCATAATAAAAGAGGACGTGCAACTCCTCTCAGAAACAAAAGGAGGGGGAGGCTAGGAGCGAGGACCAGAGTACCCGGGGGAGGGCACCATTCCACGGCGGGAGGAGGACACTCCATTCCCGATTCACCACCCATATCATCCACTTCTCATGGACATGGATCGTCTTCGACCTGGAGACAGGACCTGCTCCTCCATTCTCCGCCTCTCCTCCGCTGCTCTATTTCTGGGGTTTTCAATTGCGTCTGTAAATACTTCTGTTCAGTTTAGTTAATTGAATTGTGATGTTAGTAATGTTTAATTTTGTGTGTCGTTTCTTCTTTCTCGTTTTGCGTTGTGATCTCGAATCTCCATAAATGGATATCTAATTTGCGCGGAAGGATCCAGTTTATGAAACCCACCACAATCTAGAGATCCGCACACTAATGTGATCACTTTCTTTTTATTCGCCTTGGTAGATCGCGTCTGCGAGTTAGAGTTAGCGAGAGAAAGATCTTTCGTAGGAAGATTTTCTACTTTCTTGTTTTATTTCTTCTCCCCTTCCTGTCTTGATTTCTCGAACTGAGAATCAAGATCGGTTGTGCAATGTGACGATCTTAGTGGAATCATTCTGGATTGTGAGAAATTCATTCCAGAATGACTTTGCTGGGTGAATCACATTGCAGATTGGAGGAATTCTTGAGCATGGAAGAAATTCTATGTTTGAGTGTTTAATTTCTAGGCGAGACTGGTGCGTGATCCGAGACATTGATCATGCACTGTGCGAATTTGATAATTGTTCGTGTTGATCTAGGAAGGTGAGTAGGGGGTGGATTAACCTGGGTCCGGCCTTGTTCTCACTAACTTTTGTTTTCTGTGTTTTGGTTTCCTTTTCTTTGTTCGTTTTGTGTCTTGTGTTGTGTCTGCGTCTGTTTTCTTGTCTTGTTTTTGTCCTGTGTCTCCTTGTTTTTGCACTTCTCCATCTCTGTTTCTCATCTGTTCATCACTGTTCCACATCCACTCGGCTCTTCAGCACTGTTTAGTGTTACCATAGAGTTAGTGTTCTATTGTTTTAAAAATATTTAAAAATACAAAAAGATTTTCGGAACAAACCACTAGGGCCCTCGACACTGCTTCTTTGAGAGAAACCCTGAGGTTAGTCACTGTGCTATATCTTGGGTCTTTATAAATGTAAACTTGACCATCCTCGTGACAAGGACGCACGTCAACTATACACTAAGTAGTGGCCCATAGATGGGGATATTTTTTATTATTTCTATGGGACTGTGGACCTCAGTTCCTACCAATTAGGGTGTGGCTAAGAGTGTGGGTGTATTTGATGCTATCGAGTGAGGCATTCTTTTTAGGATGAGTCACAATGTATAGTATGTTCTAGATTATTCACGAGCTCCTAGGTTCCTCCCATGTCCATATGTACTTAGTTTCTTATGATGGATGATTGTGTTGTATGACTTGTTATCTACTACTATGTGATATATTTCTTTTTCCTTAGTTTTTTAGTTGATGTTCTTGTTCTTTTGAGTAGTGTTCCTTCTTGAAAAAAATAATAAATGGGTTTTCTAGTGTTCTCAGAAAACATATTCTCTATGAAATGTTATATGTCATTTTGTTCTAGTTTTTAAATAAAAGCATCAATTTCCTTCTTGAAAATGTAAATTGTTGTTTCTAATAAATTAAAAGGAAAATGGATCGTGACTTATTTTAAAATGGAAACTGTTTGAGAAAAACTCATCTTTGTATATTGAATTTCAAACATGAAGTTTATGTTTATTTTATTTTAAATTAATTGAATGGGGAATATATTATTTGAGCATGCCTTATATGTTTTAATACAAATACCTATAGTTTATTCTTGTTTTTAGACTTTAAGGTACGTTCATATTGGTATTGATCACTATGGGTGATGGTTGGTTTTGGTATCAGAGAGTGACCTTCGAGGTGACATGGAGATGTTGTGGCCATCTGGTTTGGTTTGTGTTTTAGTTTTGAAGTTTTTTTTTTCATTTTTGTGTATAATACGTTCAGTTGGATATTAAAATGTATATATATATATATATTGGGAGGCTGTGTTTATCTTTCCATTGTTCAGTTTATTTAGTTTACTATTTGGAAAAATCATTCCCTTTTTATACTCTGTTGATACCCAGTACTAGTTTCTGGCCTATGGGGATCGGTAATGCCCTTCTGGTAATGCCACAGATCGGCTAGGGTGACTGGTTCGGGGTCGACCCAGCTGGGTACGTGACAATATGTGTCTTTGGATAGGTTTTATTGTTTCCTATATTATATGAAAAAAATCAATAGAATTTTCAAAAATATATAATTTTTAATGGCCATGAATATAATTTTAAAGATGAAAAATGGCTCATAAATGTTCCACTTATGGTATTTTAATCCATGTATCTTCCTACTCTCTTGATATAATTTTTACTTTTATTATTATATTAGGGAATAAATTATTGTAAAACATTAAACACCGTTTAAAGTCTTTTTGAAGACTATTCCCATAATTTACCTTTGATGGTATATAGATAACCATGGAATTAAATTATAATAATTAAAATTACACAATACTTATCATTTTTATCCATAAATATCATCAAATGATACATTTCATCAAAATATTATTACATTTAAAATTTTATATCTATTAACTTCGAATATTCTTCATCTTACAAAATCATTATGTCGATGTTGCGTCAGAGTTTCAGATTATTATAATATTATTGAAAAATTTACAGAAATACATATTATTTAGTTCTTATAATTATAATAAATTTGATTTATTTATATTTTTTAACAACATATTTAAAATATCAAGTGAGAGTGATTTTCATTTTTATAAATACTCTTAACTTAAAATAAAAAATTTCATAATGAAAATAAAGTGTCCAAATAAATGAAATTTATACAGGATAACACCAGGGGTTCAATGATAACCTTGTCCAAATATTTTCATTTTTTGGATATTTAATAACATTTCTCATTGATAATATAGTTTAAAGTATTTTTTACTTTATCGGGGTGATTGGAATTTACATTAGTAATATAATTATTGTGCCTAAAAATGAAGTGGTCATTATATCATAATATGAAAAGTATGATTAAATCTTTTGAAATTATTTGACTAAATATATTTTATAAAGGTGATAAAATAGTTATGATATCCTCATAAAAAACATAGAAAATGCTTTTTTGGAAAAAAAATATTTTCAAAAAAACAAGGAATTTATTCTCGTTACATGTCTTGTAAGGACCATTAAATTATTATTTATTTATTAGAATGAATATATTATCAATATATTTCATATAAATAGTTTATGAGTAGAGATTAATGTACATTATTGAGAAAAAATACATTATTCACTCAAAAAACTGTTTCCAAAAAAAATATCTTTTTGTCATCATATGATTTTATATTCCTTTATATCGAATATATAATCAATATATTAATTATTTTTAATTTTTTATATGTATTAAAATACATTTTAATAAATTTAATACTTCAAATAAGATAAATACACCTTCTATATTAAGGATATGATATTTCATAAAAAATAATGTTTATAAACAATACATTTCAATTTTCCATGAATTTTTAGATTAGTATTCCTTAAAATTATATAATTATTACATGGATGTTATTAAATTATTTTACTAATAATTACTTGAATATTTATCAATACATTTTATTGAAATAATTTCTAAAAGGTTGACATGAAAAACAATTAAAAACATTTTCTCCCAAATCTCTTGTATTTTTTATTGAATGAGAACCCTTTTTATTTTTTTGAAAATAATTTAATTTTTAAATTATGATTCCTTGTTATACATTATTATGTATTTTATTTTGAATAATAATAAATTATTATTGGATTTAGTTTGGTTTTATGTGTACCAAAAGATACTGAATATAATGTATTTATTTAAATAAAAATTTGTACTAAAATATTGTGGAGTTGCACTGTGGGGGCTTTCATTCCATGTAAGCATACTATATATGAAAATAATTGGGAAAAAATTATAAAAACACCATGTTATGTAATAGATTACACCTTGTAATAGTTAAAATCAAAATATGTGATCAATAGAAGAATATAAACATTACACTCAGTGCCTCCTCCATCACATGCTCTATAATTAATTAATTTTAAATTAAATTAAAATTATTTACTTTAGTTAAAATTATAGTGGATAGATATCTCATGCAATATATATATTATTAATTTAGATAAATTAGTGTAATATTTAATAATATAATTAATTTATTAATTTGAGATATTTATGATAAAAATTAATGGATTGAAATAAATTGTAGTTATATAGATCTGTTGTCGTTGCATGCATGGATGATCATGAGACTGATTGACCATTATATTTTTTAGGTTTATATTTAAATTCATTATTTATTTATTGTATTTTTTCTGATAAATTTATTATTAAATTTAATAATATTATCTACATGTCAGGACATCCTTTTTTATGTACGAGCTTTGATACACATGATTTCTTTTATATAACCCCAAACACCTGATACCCCTCACCTATTTGTGGATGATTCAATGACACATACTATACTAGTATTTGTTAATTAAAAAAAAACACGATTTTAATAGTTTAAATATTATATTCTTGTGGTTATCGAATTATTAGTTTAGTGGAGATTTGACATCCATTGTGTTAAACATAATTTTTCAATACTTCTGTCAGGTATTACTTCATTTTAATGGAAAATGTCTTAAACTCATCAGAAGATGATGCATAAAGTCATATTCACTATTCAATGGAAGGATGTGTTTGATTTTGATGAAACTAAAAACAAATATCAATGAATTAGACAGTTATATTTTGTTTAAGACTATATCTATAAATAGTTCATAGAGATTTTTGGATTAGGAAACTATTTAACAAGTTTGGGAATGTTCCTTGATAGCGAAGTTAATAAAATTTTCATTTATTTTTAGTTAAATCACATGGTAAACTTTTTTTAGTGTACTAATAGTACTCATCTATGGGGATTTATTATAATGCACTTTGATTCATTATTTAAATTATTGTTGGTTTGATCCATTGAGATAAGGGAACTTCTAAGCTAGAAGTGGGTTTCTATAATCACTGAGGTCAAGAGATTCCATAGCTATAAAAATAAACATATTTTATGATCCTTAATGATCTTGGACATTAATGGTTTAAATGAAATATCATGTCAAATATTCGTGATCAGGGAATATATTTCATGAAATATAGTATGTCCATTGTCTGGAAATTAATACCTTGCAACAACTTTGCAGCCATGGAAATTTTAGTCTTAAAATGGTAATGCCTTAGATCAGGCTAAAGATCCTCCTAACATTTTAGATAAAAGAGAGGAAATCCATTGATTGGATTTGTTTTGGTAATAATATATTTTATGGGTTTTTGAGTAGTAACTAAATACTTTTCACATTGTTTTTAACATTGATTGGTTTTTATATTACGCTTTGTATTTTTTTCAAATAATTTTTTTAACTACCAACTGTTTCTATCTCCACTGAATTTATATTTTTACTCGAATAAAATGAAATTCGATAAGAATATTTTATTTTATAATAAATTTAATGTTGTGGGGTGAAAATTTTTAGTTTTGTTTTAGCCTATAATTTATCCCCTCATATAGTGTAATATCACCAAACCAATTAGAACCAACAATTGTCATCCAATAAATTCTCTTATATTTTATTGTCTGTTTTTTAGCAGAACATATAATTTCTTCATTACGAAAACAAGTTTTATTTTAATATTTGATATAGTAGGAAATTAACTTTAATATTTAAGGAATCTAAATTCTAATTCATCATTAATCTTTGATAGTGTAGGCTACGAATATTAGAATTACTAGATAATGTGTTCCATTAGGTAAATCAGTATTGATCATTTTCTCACGATGAATGAAAATTATCAAATTCCAGATAAATAATTATCTACCATTTCTTATAATAAAAATATATAATGTAAAAAAATTAAAGTATAAAATACATTTCAGTTCAAAATATAACTGAACTTTTTAGTAAAATTTCATCACATGAGACATAAAATAGAATATGGAAGAATTTGGAGAACGCACATTTTGGAACGTTCAATGTTCTGAGAACACATATAAAAATATTTATATTTGAATATGTAGATTTTTATTTTCTTCTATTACAATAATCTACACAAATGAATTATTTTTTAATTTTTTTTTAATAAACATCAATCTTTGGGAGTGAAGGAAATAACAGAAGAACTTCTTTCTGAGAAACTCATGAGATTTTACTCAAAATGTTGGAATATAAAAAAAATTACTATATGTGGAACAAAATTTATGAAAAATAAATTCCTATTGATAACATTGGTACTGTAATTCAATATGATAATTTTTTGAGAAATGATGTTGAGAAGGAGATGAGTAATAGTGGTGTCTCTTTGTCATCTACATCATGTATTTTTACTTATCGTGAAATATAATAAAAATCTACTACTATGAAGAAAACAATAAAAGAGTCAGCAGTAATTTAGATGATAGTTGAAGAAAACTCACACATCTAGAGATGAGAATAGGAATGATTATCGAATAAGATTACATTCGGTATGGTCATCAAAATAACATAAAAGATAAATATGAAAAGGAGTCATTAAATTCCATATTATATGAATGAAAGAAACCATGATATATTATACTCAATTTTCCATAAATTTGATTAGCATCTAGAATATATGATATTCTGGAGCTTTCATGCCTTTTGAATAAGGGAAGGGGGAGAGGGTATAAGAAAAGTAAGGAAATGAAAACAAAACACTTGAAAATGAAAGAGGGTTCTTACACTTTGATCTCCTCTCTTTGAGACTCTTCTTAGGGGATTTGATTTAGGTCTTTTGGAAAGACCAGAAAGCCTTGGATGTGGGGAAGGAGCTTGGAGAGAGATTTGGGCAGAATTTATAGAAGGATTGGAGCTTGAGAGGTGTAGTGAAAAGAGGGAGTGATGGGGGGGTTATAATGGAGGAGAGAGGGTTTTCTTAATATAAAATTCATTAGTTTATTAATTCCTCCCAATATAAGGAATAGTAAGTCTTCTATGACCAATAATAGTAATTTTATAATATAATCCCGAGAAAAGTGGGCTTACATCAGCAGGACATCACACATGACTCCATAATTAGCTTATTTAGCTTAATTTTGTAAATTATGGTATTTCACTATTCATCAAAAATTCATGTATTTCAGAAAAATCCCAAAAATGTACCCCAAACATTTTTCGATGTGTAAAATCCAATAATGAAGTCAATTTTTCAAAATTAATTCTCTAAATTTGATTATTTTAATATTTAATTAAAATAATAATTTATTATCAAAAACCAGTTTTAAAAAATTCATTAACTTATTCTAAAATATAGGTTTATCGTACTTCCAACTTGAATATTATTTCTATACCACCATAGGTGAGGTTACTATTCATTAGGGTATATCACTATTTAGAAGGGTAGTTTACTATTCATTAGGGTAGGTTACTACTCACCAAAAATTATTTTTGTTTTATTAGACTCCAAAAAAAATCTTGAACACAACCGTGTATGCTGGATTTTCAAAATTCCAAACACATAAGTGACAAACTTAGGTTTAAAGGTCCCTTATCACTTAGTAGTTCATCACGTTGTGCTTTCATGAGATTTTATGACATAAATATAAGAAGAGAATTTCCATTTAAAAACTTTGGGTCGTTACATTCTTCCCCCCTTATGAAATTTCACCCTCAAATTTTCTTTTTACATACTAAGCCAAAAACGGGTGCGGGTACTTTTCCTTCATTGCTTCCTCCAATTCGCATGTTGCTTCCTCAAACTTATGGTTCCTCTACAACACTTTGACAAGATGGGTTGTCTTGTTGCGGAGAACTTTATCTCTCCAATCCAGAACCTTTACTAGCTGCTCCTCATAGGAGAGATCATCTTCCAGCTACACCACCTCTGAGTTTAGTAAATGTGAGGGGTCATGTATGTACTTCCTCAAGAGTGATACAAGAAAAACATCATGAACTCGAGCTATATTCGGTGGAAGTGAAAGCCGATAGGCCATGGATCCTATGCGGTCAAGGATCTCAAAGGGGCCAATATACCTTGGGCTTAGCTTCCCTTTCTTCCCGAATTGCATGACTATCTTCCATGGAGATATTCGAAGGAAGACTTTATCTCTAACGTCGAACTCCAAGTCCCTTCGACGGTTGTCAGCATAGCTCTTTTTTCAACTTTGATAAGCTTTGATGTGTTTCTGGATGACTTGAACCTTCTATGTCATCTCTTGAACAAGATCGGGTCCAAGTTGCTTTCTTTCTCCAACTTCATCCCAACAGGTTGGAGTTCTACATCTCTTTCCATACCGAGCTTCATATGGAAACATTTTAATAATCGAGTGGAAGCTATTGTTGTATGAGACTCAACCAATGGGAAATGATGATCCCATCCACCTTTAAATTCTAGAGAGAAAGCTCTAAGAATATCTTCAAGCGTCTGAATAGTTCTTTCAGACTGGTCATCAGTTTGGGGGTGATAGGCCGTGCTGAAATTTAATTCAGTACTCAAATAATGATCAAGGCTCCTCCATAATTTAGATGTGAACCTTGGATCACGGTTAGAGACAATTGAGAGTGGAACACCATGCAGTCTCAGCACTTCCTTCACATATATCTTTGCAAGTTGTTCAAGAGAAATATCTTCCCGAATAGTGATGAAATGGGATGTCTTGGTGAGTCGGTCAACCACAACCCATATCACATTATTTCCCTTCGACATCTTCGGCAGACCCATGAAAAATTCCATAGAAACATTTTCCCATTTCTACATGGGTATAGAAAATGGTTGCATCATACCTTTGGACTTTTGTTGCTCATCTTCAACTTGCTGAAATACCAAGCACCTTGATATATATTCCATAATCTCCTTCTAAATTTTATCCCACCAGAAGTGTTCTCGGAGATCACGGTACATTTTGGTACTCCCCGGATGGATATAGAAGGTTGATCTACGTGCATCATTCAATAGCTCCTTCTTTGTCTCTGGATCAGATGGTACACATAATCATGTCCCAAATCTTACAACTTCTTCCTCATCAATTTTTAAATCGGAGGATTTCCCATTTTTAATAGCTTCCACCCTTTTCTGAATTTCCACATCCTTTCTATGCGCAACCTTTATTTTCTCCATGAGGGATGGTTGAGAAATAATTTGAGAAAGGATTTATGATGTTCCTCCCTTAATGATTCCCATTTCCATCCTTTGCAAATCTAATAAGATTGGATCCTTTTCAATTCTCATCATTGATAAAGATGCGGGATCTTTTCTACTTAGAGCAATTTCCACCTTGTTTGCCTTACCGGGATGGTTGTGGATTGAGAAATCGTAATCCGTGATGAGCTCTATCCATATTCGCTAGCGCATATTAAGCTCTTTCTTTGTGAATATATACTTGAGACTCTTGTGGTCAGTATATATCCCACATTTCTCCCCATAGAGACAATGCCGCCTGATTTTCAACGCAAAGATCACAGCTGCTAACTCCAGATCATGCCTTGGATAGTTTTTCTCATGAATTTTCAGCTTCCTTGAGGCATAGGCTATCACTTTATCGTTTTTCATTAGCACACAGCCTAATCCCTTCTTAAAAGTATCACTATAAACCACAAAGAGTTCCCCGCTGGTAGAGAGTGTGAGTATTGGCGCAGTGATAAACCTCTTTTTCAACTCCTTGAAACAGTCTTCACATTCCTGTGTCTAGAAAAACTTTACTCCCTTCCATGTTAGCTTGGTCATTGGGTTTTACTGTCATGAAACGTTCTTCACAAATCATCGATAATACCCAGCTAGACCCAAAAAGCTACGGATCTCCATTACAGAAGTTGGCCTGGGTCACTATTTAATTGCCTTTGTCTTGGAAGGGTCCGCAGATATCCCTTTTCTAGTGATAAAATGCCCCAGGAATGATACCTCCTCCATCTAGAACTCACATTTAATGTACATTTCATACAATTTCTCCCTTCGCAAAGTCTTTAACACAGTTTCCAAATTCTCCTCATGTTCCTCCTTGCACTTGGAGTATATCAGAATATCATCAATAAAGACTACTACAATGTTTTCAAGGTAATCTGTAAAGACTATATTCATTAAATCCATGAAAATTCCTGGATAATTAGTGAGTCTGAAGGGAATCATTATGAACTCATAGTGTCCATACCTCATTCAAAAGGCAGTCTTGGGAATATCTTCCGTCCTCGCCTTTTGTTGGTGATATCCTGAACGAAGGTCCACCTTAGAGAAATAACTGGCCCCATGTAGCTGATCGAACAAGTCATCTATCCGTGGAAGGGGATACTTGTTCATTATCGTGATTTTATGGAGCTCACGATAATCAATGCAGAGGCGCATAGATCTATCCTTCTACTTGACAAAGAGGACTGGATCACCCCATGGTGAAGCACTCGGGCGTATAAAACCCTTCTCCATATTCTCCTGTAACTTCTTCTTCAGCTCTTCTAGCTCTACTGTGGCCATTCTGTAAGGTTTCTTTGAGATTTTCAGAGATCCAGGGATAATTTCAATTGAGAACTCAGCCTCTCGGTCAGGAGGAAGACTAGGAAACTCTTTGGGGAATACATCAGTGTAATCCCTCACGATGGGCATGTCTTCAAGCATGATTCTCTCCTTTGTCTCAATCATTTGAGCTAGATATGCTTTCTCAAAAGGAAGCAATATCCAAACTTGAGATGAAGATTCTAAAGGAGATTCATCTTCCTCCTTGCACTTGAAAATAATTTTAGGATGCTTTGGGATGTGAAGGGTAATCTCTCTTTCCCAGCAGTTGATGTTAGCCTTGTACAAAGATAGCCAATCCAAGCCCAAGATAGTTTCAAACTCCACTAAAGGAAGTATGAAAATGTTTGCTGGGAGGTTCAATCCACAAACATTAACCAGGGAGGAGTTATAAACCATGGATGCAATAATTGCCCCATTCGCAGTTCTCACTCATAACTTTTCCTCCAAATTTTGAGGTGGTGTTTGAATAGTTATACTAAACTTGCAAGATATGAAAGAATGTGTAGAACCAGAATCCAATAGTACATTCACTATTCTTGAATGAATAACAATCGTACCTCTCACCACATCGTTTTCTAGCTCCACCTCAGCAGTACTGATATCATAAGCCCTTCCTTTTTTCCTTAGAGGTTGTTTCTGATTTCCTCAAACAACCCTTGGGTTTGGTATATTGTTCGAATAATGCCCAAGCTCTGTGAAATTATAACACTGCACTACAAGCTGAGTATTGATATGAACCTTCCTTTCTTCTTCAACATTAGTGGGATTTTTCATACCCCTTCAGCAGTTCTTGGCTAGATGACCAAAATTTCCGCATTTGAAGCAATTCTTGGTTCCCTTAAGACAGTTACCAGAATGCTTCCTCCCACAATTTTTGAAAAGGGGAAAGTTGAGATTCTTTCCATCATGGGATTTGTTTGATAGACCATCCATTTTTTTTCCATCTTCCTCTTCTTGTCACTGGGCCCATGAGACCACTGAGAGTCTCCAATCTCCATTTACACCTTGAGGGCACAACGGACAATGTCCTCATAACAGTCTAAGTCTCGAATCACCAATGCTTTTTGTAGACTTGGATTTAGTCTACTAAATAAGCGATCCACCTTTTTTTCGGTGTTCATGATAAAGCTATAGGCGCACCATGCATGCCTTGTAAAGTTTGCTTCATATGCCCCGATGGACTTATCTTCCTTCTGCTTGAGTCCGAGGAACTCTCTTTCCATCTTGAGATGGAGGGTTCGAGGAAAATATTTGTTGAAAAACATCCTCTTGAGTTCCTCCCAATCTATGGAATCGATTTCCTCATGGGACTTGTTATTCTTGATTAGTTTCCACCACTGATCAGCTTACCCATCAAAACGATAGACCACCAGTACCACCTTCTCTTCTTCCAAGCACTGGAGGACAGAGAATATATTTTCAATGGATTTAATCCATTGTTTCGTGAGAAGGGGATCAAAATATCCTCTAAACATGGGAGTCCTATGCCGCATGAAGGATTCCACGACAACTTTCTCTTTCCTTAGAGTAGGAGAAGGTTCCACCTGATTCAAGTTATTATTCATAACTTGAGCCAGGTGAGAAAGTACTGCCATGAAGTTTTGAGCACCTGATTCCATCACCTCAAGCATATCATTAGGAAAATCATCACATTTCCTATCACGTTGTATGTTGGTAAGTTTTCTTCTATTTCCTACCATTATCTAAGAGAAAGAACATATAATTAGAGGTCTTGAATACTTATCTATTGAGAAAAAAAAATAAACTTAGAACATAAAAGGATAAACTTATAAAGAAGAAGTATATCCTTACTTATGATTCCTCGGGTTAAATCTAGGTTATCCTCAATCTACTTCTTAACTTATATTCTTATAGGTTATTATTTTTTTTGGTCCCCTAATAATGGTTTGTACTGTGCTCATGAATCTACCAAAGCATATCCCCCAGGAGTGTCGTAACCAAGAGTGCATCAAGGCCCATTGTCGTGCACTAGTTCCCGTTCGAGTCTATCTCAAAGCGGTGTTTTCAGGTTTTACCCCTAGGATACATCTGTGCCAGAGCCACCTCTACCTGCTCGTATCTAGACAAGGATGAATTTTCTTAATAAACCACTTACTCAATACTCACCAAAAATTGGGAATTTTTTCTAACACTTAGTCTTATCCTTAAGGTTCTCACTAAGGTGCTCTATTCTTAATCTCCAAAAATAACTAGACCATCATCTGATACCAAATATAGCGACCTGAGCATTTTACATAAAAAATTTCATGATATTATGCATAATTAACCATCAGAGTACAATCCAAGGATCGTTAAGTCTAGTGTCTTGGATGACTAGGTACATATAACATAAAACATGGGGCGAAGAAAACACTTTTTTATTTAATCTCCAGAAAGAGCTCCAAACTTCCATTGAGCTCTTACATCTACATAGGGTACCCAGGGGAACACATGAACAAAGGGATGAGCTAAAAATCCCAGTAAGGGAAAGAACATAAGAATAAACTTTAATCACATGAGTTAAGAGGCTTGACATAATGATATTGGAAGCATGGAACATATCGAATCATAACACATAAACATGGGATCATAAAAACGTGGAATAAAATAATCATGGGATCATATAAGCATGAGATTATATAAGCATAGTTTCATATAGAGGTGGAAGAAACTTTAAACACGACTTTAGTATGATTCAAGGCTAACCGCCAATCTCGTTTCCCATAGTAGCACAAGTCAAGGCTAATCGCCCGGACCGTTTGCCCATAATTTTCTCATGAGAAGTTAACTTTATCCAATGCATTGGAGCGCTATCTGGGATCTCCCATATAATCTTATTCATGTATATTCTTTCCACATAAATAATCTCACATAATCAATCATACATAAACATAGGAGTACCCAAGGAAAGAAATGGGCACACAATCACGTCATGAAGCATAATAAAAAGGGATGTAACATACAAGTGTACATTAAAGAATGGAATTAAATCATAAATAGACAATAATAATGTATAAAGTCATAAATCATGACAAGAGATAACAAACTGAAGTGATAACATGTAAAAATAGTTTTTAGGAATCTTTGAGTCAAAACATTTTAGTGCGGTTTAAGAATACATCGAATATCTCTTAAAACGAAAAGAGGCAAAATATTTTTTATAAAACCAGAAGTAAAACAGGAGGGTTTTCATAATAAAAACACCTATTTTATAAATACAAAGGAGACTTAAAAGATGGGATAGAGTACACTTGATAATAGGAAAGAATTCAGGAAGTTCCCTTAAAACAGGTCCACTTATCGGGAAGTAATGAGGAGAGAATCACTTAAAAGAATTCATATCCTAGAAAGAGAGTGATGAATGAGTCTTGATAAATAAACATGGAACATGTAAACTACATTTAGAGTATGCACATGAAAATATATGATAACATCATTTTGGTAGAAAGGTAGATAAGACAACCCGAAGGAATAAAAAAGGTTCGGGTAGAATTCCTAACGAATTATCGGCATGGTATCGAGAGTACTTAAGGGGGTTAGTGAGAGAGGAACGTGAATTATAATCACTTATACATAAAGAGGGCAGTATGGGGGAGGTGAAAAATCATACCCCATAATGAATAATTACACACATCATGTCCTAACATAGTGAACAATTTTGAATAAGGGTGAAATTGAGAGGATCCCTTACCTTAGGTTCGTTGGTGTTCTCCACTTGAAATTAATGACCTGAATAGTAAAATTAGGTTTATTAATCAATAGTTCCTGAACCTTATCTAAATTTAAAAAGATTCATTATAACCTTTTTAAGTTCATTTATACCCATTTTGATTGATTACAAGGTTCAATTTCCTTGTTCGGGTCCGTTTGTTTCATTTGTTTTAATGATCGGTTCAATTGTATTTAAGTTCAAATGAAATTTAGGATGAAAGTGGTTGCCCAGAATTGAAGTTATATGACATTATTGTACATATAGTAAGTTACATGGTCAAAATTAATTTGGTTAATTAGAGAGAAATAGAACCTTTACATTAAACATTAATGAAAAACACTTGAATCAATTTTAATGTTTTTGCCCATAATTGACTTGTTTTATTTTATATCATGAGTGTATGAGGATTACAGAACTTAAATAGGACATATAACATATATAATAATCTGGTTCAACCATAACATAAATGTTTTCATGACCAGAACAAAATGATAAAAGAATTTGAAAACACATTATCCAAGATGTCGGTAATTTGACACATCTCGGACGATGTTTTAATTATAGAACGCGAGGGAGAGGAGGAGAAGCTTGATTCTTGAAATTTTCCATAAACATGATTAGAATCCATAATATATGAGATTTTGGATCTTTAATGCCTTTTTTATACGGTAAGAGGAAGAGGGTATAAGAAAATAAAGGAAATGAAAACAAAACACTTGAAAACGAAAGAGGGGTCTTACCCTTTGATCTCCTCTCTTTGAGAATCTTCTGAGGGGCCTTGATATTGGTATTTTGGAAAGAAAAAAAAGCCTTGGATGTGGGGAAGGAGCTTGAGGAGAGATTTGGGCATAATTTAGAGAAGTATTGGAGCTTGAGAGGTGTGGGGAAAAGAGGGTGTGAAGGAGGGTTTTATAGTGGAGGAGAGAGGGGTTTTCTTAATATAACATTCATTAGTTTACTAATTCCTCCCAAGACAAGGAATAGTAAGTGTTCTATGACCAAAATTAGTAATTTTATAATGTAATCCCGAGCCAAGTGGGCTTACATCAGCAGAACATCACACATGACTCCATATTTAGCTTATTTAGATTAATTTTGTAAATTACGGCATTTCACTATTCATAAAAAATTCAAGTATTTTAGAAAAATCCCAAAAATTTACCTCAACCATTTTTTGATGTGTAGAATCCAAAAATGAAGTCAATTTTTCAAAAATAATTTTCTAAATATGATTATTTTAATATGTAATTAAAATAATAATTTATTATCAAAAACCATTTTTAAAACATTCATTAACTTATTCTAAAATATTGGTTTATCGTACTTCCAACGTGAATATTATTTCTATAACACCATAGGTGAGGTTACTATTCATTAGGGTATATCACTATTCATAAGGGTATTTTACTATTCATTATGGTAGGTTACTATTCACCAAAAATAATTTTTGTTTTATTAGACTCCAAAAAACATCTTGAACACAACTGTGTATGCTGGATTTTCGAAATTCCAAACGCATAAGTGAAAAACTTATGTTTAAAGGTGAGTTATCACTTAGTAGTTGATTATGTTGTGCTTTCATGAGATTTTATGACATAAATATAAGAATGTAATTTCCATTTAAAAACATTGGGTCATTACATGCCTCTTTCTCTTTAGCCAAACAATTATCGATTAATTCCATATTTACGTTCATTACCAATTTCCATCAAGAACGAAAACCTAAACGAAGCAAGAAATGATATAACACTATCTAGAAAAACAAGAGGCCATAACATACAATCAATTTCAATTTATTTATCCAGTTCAAATATTTATTATTTCAATTCCATTGTGATCTAGTGGGATAAAACATGCTAACTATGCAGTTTAATGTAAAAGAAAAGTGAAGCAACAAACCCCATACCTCAAACAGTTCTTGACATTCATTATATGAGAACGAGCCACACAACGGGTTACAATCTCCTCCCATGTGAAACTGTTTCCACCTGAGGATACAGGGACACCACCACATTGGCCATCACCCAAGAAAATCCCATTAAGAACATGGGGGGGTAAAATTCCATAAAAGGGTAAGGAGAAACAGAAGGAGATGAAACCAAAAGAATGAATATAGAACATACCTTATATCGAAGATCGATCGATACTTAGTTGCACCAAAAATAGAGGGGAACCAAACCAAGGATGAAAGTTTTATCTCACCACTCCTATGGGAAGGAATGGATGGTTCGAGCATCACACAGCCAAGAACAAGGAAGAAGATCTAGGGAGGAAGATATATCGTCCCTTTAGAATATTTAACGAAATAGTGGTTTAAGATACGCTGGATTTTCCATTAAAAACGGATCGCATTAAACCACATGGTTTGACCAATTAAAAGCATCCTGAGTCTTAGGAAAATTAATATAGGAGTTATGGCCTTTGAATCGGCCTTAGATTCCTTAAAACGAGGCTTTAAATTGATTTTACATCAAATGATTTGTCAAAGGAGAGAAAATGTAGGAAGCTGGAAACACTGTTCATGAACTCAAAATTTTGCAATGGAAAAACACTATTCATGAACCTCATAGTTGAAACCTCAACGTTGGATCCTTGCCATTTTAAAAACACTTTTCATGAACCTAACCATTAGAACCTCACCATTGGAACCTCACCATTCTAGAAACACTATTCATGAACCTCACCGTTGAAACCTCGCCATTGGAACCTCATAGTTCTGAAAACACTGTTCATGAACCTCACTGTTGGAGCCTCACTGTTTTGAAAACACTGTTCATGAACTCAAAATTTGGCAAAGGAAAGAGGTCACCATTGGAACCTCACCTATCTGGAAACACTGTTCATGAACTCAAAATTTGGCACAGTAAAGAGGTCACCGTTGGAACCTCACAATTCTGGAAACATTATTCATGAACTTGAAATTTGGAAAATGAAAGGGATGTTACCATTGGACGTCACCGTTGGCACTGTTCACATAAGCCTACCGATGAAAATATTCAAATAAGGTTACCATTGCACTATTCATAGAAGGTTACTATTGACACTTTTCACATAAGGTCACCATTTCACTGTTCACCTAAGGCTACAGATGAAACTGTTCATATAAGTTCACTATTGTACTTTTTACATAAGGTTACCGATGAAACTGTTCATATAAGGTTACCATTGCACTGCTCACTTAAGGCTACCAATGACACTGTTCACATAAGGTCACTATTGCACTATTCATAGAATTGGAAATTGGGAAAAGTGTTTGGGATATGTCACCTTGACCTCTCGAAATACCTCAAACAACATATTTCAGCAAAGGAATGGACCAGAGAGATCCGGGACATTACATGAGATACCTCTCAAAACATTCTCATCCTCGAGAATTCAAAACCAACCTAAAAGTGAACAGAAAAGAAGTCTAAACAACCACCCATCGAGATACCTCTCAAGAGGCAACAAGCCACAAGAATCAACCAATGAAAACCATCTCATAAACACAAAAGGTCTATAACCACAAAGGGGACATCATTACATGAAAAGAGTTAAACATCAAACAACTCTGGGTACTAAGCATGTATTTGTCACTCACGTTCCCAAGTACTCTCCTCAACACCACTATGTCGCCACAAGACACGAACTAAGGGAATAGAACACTCAATCAACACCTTCTCTTTGTGGTCTTGGACCTCTACAAGTCGCTCCTCAAAGGTCTCATCATCATCAACATTGATCTCTACCCAATCGATGACGTGAGAGTCATTATGAAGATAACAACGGAACTTTGATACATGAAAGACATCGTGTATACGACTCATCTATAGGGGAAGTTCTACTCGATACGCCACAGCTCCAACAAGATCCAAAATCTAGAAAGGACCAACAAACCTAGGAGAAAGCATACTCCTATGACCAAACCTTCGCTGCCCACAAAGGGGTGTTACCTTCAAAAACACGTGATCCCAAAAATCAAACTCTAAGGGTCTCCTCCTTTTCTCAACATATGATTTTTGACGATCCTATACTATCTTCATCCTCTCATGAATCACCTAAACTATCTATTTGTATTCTGCACTAGTTCCAGTCTGAGAATTGCTGACTCTCCGACCTAGTCCAGTACAATAGAGAACAGAAATGCCGACCAAACAAGGCTTCAAACGGCGCTATACCAATGGTGGAGTGAAAACTATTATCGTAAGAGAACTCCACCAAGGATAAGTGCCTCATCCACAGACCTCCAAAATCCAGGACACAAGTGCGTAACATGTCTTCAAGAGGCTGGATGCTTCGCTTTGTCTGACCGTCCATTTCCAGATGAAAAGTAGTGCTAAGGCATAGATGAGAACTGAAAGCATGTTGGATAACTCTCCACACCCTGGAGGTAGAATGAGGATCTCGATCAGAAATGATCGTCCTTGAGACTCAATGAAGTCTAACCACCTCCTCGAGATATTTCCTCGGAAAAACTTCCACTGAGCTTAACTCCTTGATTGATATGATGCGGGCTGATTTTGTTAAACGGTCCACTACCACCCAAATAGCATCATGTCCTCCCGGTGATCGAGGTAAACTAGTAACAAATTCCATTGAGATGTACTCCAACTTCCTCTGAGGAACATCTAATGGCTAGAGTAGACCACCATAAACACGGTGTTCAGACTTCACCTTCTTATAGACCAAACATCGAGACACAAACATTGTAACTTCATGCTTTAGCCCAGGCCACCAAAACTGACTCCTCAAGGCTTGGTACATCTTTTTCACACTAGAATGCACTGCTAAAGGTGAACTGTGGAACTCTCTAAGAACCGTATTGTTCATCGCCAAAGGAATAAAAATCCTTCCATGATACGACACTCTGTGTTGTTCATCCTCAGTCCAACCATTAGGGGCCTCGCCACAAACAACTCGGTCTCTCTAGACCTATACCACTAGATCCCCAAACTGGGACTCTTCCACCTTTGGCACCAGATATGACTGCATCCTTATCTGAAAAAGACAACCTCTTCCCCCAACTTCTCCCATATCAAGATGTAATGCTGACAGTTCTTCCACTACTCTCTAGGAATCACCATATTCAAAAACTGCATCACCACGTGACTTCAAGCTAATCGCATCAGCTACAAAATTACCCTTTCCAGGTGCATATGATATTTCGAATATGTATTCCTGTAAACACTCAATCCATCGATGTTGTTGTAAGTTCAAGTCACGCTAGGAGAAATCATATTTCAGGCTCTTATGATCGGTGAAAACCACAAAGCGCTCACTAATGAGGTAATGTCTCCAAAACATTAGATCAAACACCATAGTTGCCAAATAAATATCATTAGTGGCATAGTTACGTTCATAAGGATGTAAATATCAAGACCCATAAGAAACAAATGATATTTTCAGTATCAGAACACAGCCTAACCCCAAATGTGAACCATCACATAAAACATCCAACTGAACTCCCTCAATAGGAATACAAAGAACTAGAGAACTTACTAGCTTCTCATTTAGATACTCAAAAGCTTCCTGACACTGATCATTCCATATGAGCGCCTGATCCTTCCTGGACAAAGTAGTCAGAGGAGTCGCAACTCGAGAGAAATCATCTACGAACCTCCTATAGTAGCCTACAAGACCAAGGAAGCTTTGGAACTCTGACACAATCTTGGGGGCTGCCCAAGAAACAAATGCTTCTATCTTCGATGGATCCACAGCTACTCCCTACTGGGACACAACATGCCCAAAGAAACGGACTTCTCAAGCCCAACCTCACACTTCAGAAACATCCCAAACTGCTGATGTTGACGAAGAACTCCCAAAATGGAATGTAGATTCTCTACATGATCCTCCTCAGAACTGGAGTACACAAGGATTTCATCGATGAAACCCACCAGAAACTTGTCTAGGAACTCACAAAACAAAGCATTCATCAATCCCATGAACACGGATGGAGCATTTATCATGCCGAAAAGCATTACAACGAACTCATAATGCCCATGACGACAACGGAAAGCAGTCTTTGGGGTATCCTCATCCTTCAGATGCATCTAATGATATCCTGACCACAAATCGATCTTTGAGAACCAACTTTCACCCTTTTTTTTATCAAATTAATCATCAATACGTGGAAGAGGATAACAATTATTCACTGTCACTTTTTTTAAGCGGTGATAATTGACACAAAACCGAAAACTTCCATCAGTGTTCTTCACAAAAAAATTGGTGCACCCCACAGTGACACACTCGGACGAACAAAAATGCATTATAAAGACCAAAAAGCTGTATACGAATCTCTCATAACTCAGAAGGGTCCATACTATATGGATACATAGAGATAAGAGACTCTCTTGGTTGTATCTCAATCCCAAAATCGATCTCTTGTCGAGGGGGTAATGCTACAACCTCTTCTCGAAAGACATAAGGGTACTCTTCTAAAACCATAGGAAATGACAACTACTGAACCTATGAAGAACTCAGAATCAGCTCAGCCATCATGGATGATAAGGATGGAACATGCCTCTGACCTATATGAGGGTCTCGCTCTCCAACGAACACCATTGGCTCTCCATCCACATCAAATAACACAACCTACCTCTTGAAGCAATACATAATATCCCACACTGAATACAACCAATCCATGACAAGGATGAAATCATATGGTTGTATTCATAAACATAAGAAATATCCCCAAGAGAAGTGCTGCCCCAAAACTAGATCACAGTCTCTACATACTTCAAACAAGTCATCTCGGCCTCCAACTAGCGTAGTCAATGCCAAGGGCACTAGAAGCCTCTCTACCTCAATTCCCAAAGCATGGACAAGGGTAGGTGATATGAAGGATTTTGTCGCTCCTCAATCAAACAAGGCATACACCAATGTAGAAAACAAGAAAAGAGTACCTCAAATGACGTCTGGCTCACCTGGTTCTAGCAACGCTAAAGCATGAATCTATCCAAAACCTCCTCCACGACTTCTCGGACCCTGATGATGACCACCACCATGGCCGCACTCTACTATCTGAGGACGGGGAGAAACACGGGGCTATCCTCTTCCTACCCCATCTACCCTCTACTGATCTAAAGCTAGTGCAACCTGATGCTACTGCCTCGGCTTGAACTGCCTCAATGGAAAAAGATGGAGTGGAGCTCCTGGTGCATGATTACTACTCTGAAAATTCAGGCAATCTCACTGCTGATGACGTCGACCACTACAAGAAAAAAAGTGATTCATCCCTTAGCATAGGAATCAGAGCTACTGCCCCCAGAGAAACGAGATTCTAAGGGCTAGGACCTACCCCCGACCAAACGGAAACTATTCTGCCCTGAAAACCGGGAACCCCGAACCACAGCTCTACTTCCTGAGGAATCATGATGACTCCCCTCTCATAATGATCTGGTTTTGGACAATGTCCTCTCAACAACCTCTTCCCTCTACAGCACCTCAAGATATGTTTTCAGCATAAATGGGGTGACCTGGTGCTGGATATCTGGATGCAAAGACTCCTTGAAATTCCTCGTCCTTGCCTCCACATATGGCAATAAGTTCGAATTATATCATAAAAGGTTATTAAAATGGATTCCAAACTCCTGCACACTATAGCTCCCTTGTCGAAGGGTTAGAAGCTCCTGGTGACTGAAAGCCTTTGCAGTCGAGGAAAGAAACTCAACTCTAAACTTGTCTCAGAAACCCTCCTATGAGATCGATGACTCCTCGCGATCCCCGAGTAATAAGAACCACCACTATCTCACTACTCTACGCAGCATCGTCACAACCATGGAAACTCAGTTCTCCTTCCACGCACGGATTGAACTGAAGCCTATCTCAACCTACTCTAACCAGTATTCTCTGACTGCATCTGAAACAAATCCCTCATACTTCTGCAGACTGTGGTGCTGAAAATCTCATAGTGTCCTCCTCCAAGTGTCATCGTCGTCAACCTCTACCCGGTGGCGATCTGTTGGCACAGCCTGACAGACATCTTCTATGCGATCCTGACGAGGACGTTGACCTGGATCCATACCTACAAAATATCAAATAGTTAGAGCTCCTAAACCTGGAATATATAAGAGTCGGCATTAATTAATTAAATTTTTTCTTTTATTCATTTTAGGGTAACCTATCCCAATGTCTACCCATTCAAACACAGAAAAAAAATAAGAATGATGTATGATCCTTTCCTAGGTCTCTACCCTGCAACTAGTATCACCTCATTTAGTTGCCATTGTAAAATTAAAGGTCTGTACATCAGATCATAAGGGGACCTAAACGCATATGTCTTAGCCGGTCTCCAGTGTTTTCATCAATTTCTAAACATGAATGAAAATTTTTCCCTACCAACCCATGCATCCTCACATGTGACTTACACCAAACTCCATCCTATCCTTCAACCAGACCTCTAATACCACTCTATCATGACCCCCTCCCCAAAAAGTGTACCCCACCTAGGCCGACAATGTGGGAAGGGAGATAATGACCCCTGAGTCCCACCTCTAGTAGGCGCCGGTTTGGTGACTAGCACCAAGGGTATAGTAAACACACAGATGGGAGGCATTACCCTCTAAGAGAACACATGCAGAAGAGATAGATAAGGCAGACACCAACCAACTCTATGACAACCCTACTTTCTTTTACAACTTAAACATGCTTTATTACATATAACTTCACTTGATAAAACAAAGAAGATCGAGAGGTTTAGTCTCTTTGGGGCATAGGATCATTACATAAAAACTTTAAACTTGAAATACAGCATCTTATTGAAAACTTCCTTTACATGACCACTACATTCCTTCGTACTTAGCATTGCATGGGATAACCTGAGGACATGCATAAGAAAAGGGTGAGCTATAAAGCCCAGTAAGAGAGTACACAACGAATAACATGAGGAGTACAATACATGTTAGGTAATAGGAACATCAATAGAGCATAAGAGTAACATGAACATAAAGGCATGATAAATCATGATAATCATAACATGGAAATGTGGCAATAACACTTAACATTGAATTAGCATGAGCCAAGGCTCATTGAACATGGAGCATGAGTAAACCCTCATTGCACTTGAAGCACGAGTAAACCCTCGTTGCACTTGAATTAGCATGAGTAAACACTCATTGCACATGACGTATCATGATACTATACTTTTCCCAATGCATTGGAGCGCTATAAGGGCGCACCCTTCTTAAACATTTCATTTCATGCATAAGTGTGCCACATGGATCATAAAACATGGATTCATAAAACATAATCATTTATTCCACGATAAAGGAATGTGGAATTCATACATGAAACTTTATAATAAATAAGTAAATGTGCATAAAGGTGAATACCCTTGATGGAGAAATGGGCATGGTATTCACTACACAATGATATTGGCTTAGAAAATCGGTGTGATTTCGGCAGCATAACGGCGTGACATAAGAATTCATAAAAATGGTTGATGAGAGAGAAAGGGGTTCCTCATCATATTTACATGTAATGGACAGTAAGGAGGTCATATAGATACATGTCCCTACAATTGAAAAGGAATTTATATTCATGATACAAAATTATTGCTTGAATATAAAAGAGGAGAAAAAGGTTCCTTTCGGAATTTCGACATAGTAACGGGTGTACATGGGAGGCATTTAATGAGAGAGAAAGGAGTCTACCATCATTAAAACAATAAGAGGGAAGTATGGGAGAGGTGAGAAACCATACCCAAACACTCATAATTGAAATTAAAAGGGCAATACAACTTAAAGAAAATTGACAAAAATGAGAAAGGAAGAAAAAACCCTTACTTGGAAGTGTGCTTCCAAAGGCTAGAGAGAGGATTGTGAGAGGCTTCTTGGGAGCTTGGGGCACCTTTAGAGGATTCTAAAGAGAGTAGGCCAGAGGTTGGGCGAAATCAAAGGGCGTTTAGTGAGGAGGAAGTGGGAGCTTGAGTGGGTTTATATAGGAAAGGTGAGGGAATTCTTTTTTATTTAGGTTTGGGACCACTTATATTAAAATAATCCAAACCACAAACCATACCATGGTATTTGCCCATGGTTTCTGGAAAAGTAAAGAGGAAAACAATATTTTACAAGGCCAAGGTCCGAAATTATTAAAAAATTAGGGTTGCTTATGTGGAGGTGAGTCACACTCCCATGGAAATTAATTTAAAAAGGCAAAGTGTTGAATAAGTCTTGAGGTCTCCATTAATGATTTGAAAAGTAAGTCAAACAAACCCAAAACCTCATTATTTTAATGATAAAACACATATTGGCCGAAAATAAGGATTATGGTATTTTATTACATCACCATTGGGTCAATATGATGTCATAAAACACATTATATATTTAAATGGTATTTAATTTTTACCCAAAAATTTGACTGTCTCAGAAAATTATGAAAAATTCACCGTTGGATAATTTCGACGTCCTGATTCCAAAAATAATATTTATTTTATCTAAATAATTTTCTAAATATGTGAATTTTCACTTTTAAAATAAAAACCGACATTTATAAAAAAAATCACGGGTTTTGACAGAAATGGATTTCAAACCTTAATAAAAATTTTAATTGCATTCATAAAATTATAAGATCATTTATATTTAATAAAAATTAATGTAATATTAATAATAATATTTTATTAAAATATTATTTAATTCAAAAATCCTTTAATTTAATAAAATATAATTCTTAATTAAATAATAACTAAAAACACCATTTGTACTTTAAAAACTAATTACAATGTATCAAAAATGACTAGAAATTATATTCATTATTATATACAAAAATAACGTACATGGACATGGTGCTATTTATTTGTTACATAACCCCTTAAAATAGCCGCATAAGACCTAAGGGTAAGGTGTGCGATGGTGACAGACTCTTGGGGTGGCTCGGATAACATCGCTCGAGTTGTAATTTCAATCAACTTCCACTTTTCCCGTAGAAGATCACGTTCGAGCTTGACATTATGAAGCTCAGCTTGGGCTTGGTCAAGGGCAAAGACCAAAGATGCCACCTCTTTTCCGAGCTCCGACAAATGGGCTTCATAAGGGGCAATTCTACTGGATGAGGCTATCGCTTCCTTTGTCTGAGTAGAAATTGGTTTGTTAAAGACTTATATTTATACTACTCAGATGATCACTGTTCAATGGATATAAAAGTAACGGTCACAAATCTTAACGTAAAACTAAAGAAGTTGACATCTTATAAAAACATTTTTCATAAAGATACATTTAACTGGATCAAGAGGGATTTTCCATTAATGAAACTTTGGGTTGTTACAATATTCCCCCCTTAAGAAATTTCGCCCTCGAAATTTTCCTTTTCCCACACTAAAACAAATTTGGGTAACTCAGCTTCATCATATCCTCCGACTCTCAATTTGTTTCTTCAAACTTGTGGTTTCTCCACAACACCTTGACGAGGGGCATTTTCTTATTTCGTAGAACTTTTTCTCTACGATCTAAGATCTTCACTGGTTGCTCCTCATAAGAAAGATCATCTTCCAATTGTACCACCTCGGAAGAGAGTACATGTGAAGGGTCCGGTATGTACTTTCTTACGAGGGATACATGAAAGACATCATGCACCTTGGCCATAGTAGGTGGAAGTGCTAGTTGATAGGCCACATCCCCAACACGATCAAGAATCTTGAAGGGGCTGATGCACCTTGGACTTAACTTCCCTTTCTTTCCAAACATCATGACCTTCTTCCACGGAGATATGCGTAAAAACACCATGTCTCCGACTTTAAACTCAAGGTCTCATCGACGATTATCTTCATAACTCTTCTATCGACTTTGGGCTGCCTTGATATGCTGCTGAATGGTTTTCACCTTCTCCACCATTTCTTCGACCATTTCTGGTCCAAGCAGCTTACGTTCACCGACCTCATCCCAACATGCCGGTGTTCTACACCTTTTCCCATACAGGGCTTCATATGGTGCCATTTGGATGCTCGAGTGGAAACTATTATTATAAGAGAACTCAACCAGAGGAAGATGTTGATCCCATCCTCCTTTAAAGTCCATTGAGCACGCTCTCAACATATCCTCAAGTGTTTGGATAGTCTGCTCGGATTGGCCATCAGTTTGAGGATGATAGTCCATACTAAAGTTCAGTTCAGTATTCAGAGCATGTTGAAGACTCTTCCAAAACTTAGAGGTAAATCTTGGATCTCGGTCAGAAACAATAGATAGTGGTACTCCATGCAACCATACCACATCCCAGATATATATCTGTGCCAGTTGATCCAAAGGGAAATCCTCTCGAATAGCAATGAAGTGTTTAGTCTTTGTAAGATGATCCACAACAACCCAGATTGCATTGTCTCCTTTGGATGTCCTTGGAAGTCCGGTGACAAAGTCCATGGTGATGTTCTCCCATTTCCATTCTGGTATGGGAAATGGTTGCATCATCCCCTTAGACTTCTTCCTCTCTGCCTTCACTTGCTGACACACCAGGCACTTTGATGTATATTAAGCGATCTCCTTCTTCATATAATCCCACCAAAAGTTTTCTCGGAGATCTCGATACATCTTTGTGCTCCCTGGGTGAATAGAGAAATTTGAACTATGTGCATCATCCAAAAGTTCCTTCTTCAGCTCCGAACTTGATGGAACACATAGTCTTTTCCCAAACCGCACAATTCCTTCTTCATTAACATTAAACTCTAAGGATTTTCCCATTTTGATAGCTTCCACTTTTTCTTGGATTCCTGCATCATCCTTTTGAGCATCCTTTAACCTTTCCAAAAGAGATGGTTGAGCAATCATTTGTGAAAGGATTGATGATGTTCCCTTCTTTATGATTCCCACGTCCATCTTCATCAAGTCTAAGAATATTGGATCCTTCTCAATTCTCATCATTGATAGAATCACTAGATCCTTTCTACTTAGGGCATCCGCCACCTTGTTTGCTTTCCCAGGGTGGTAATGTATTGAACAGTCATAATCCTTGATGAGCTCTATCCATATTCTCTGGCGCATATTAAGCTCTTTCTATGTTAATATATATTTAAGACTCTTGTGGTCAGTATATATCTCACATTTCTCTCCATAGAGATAATGCCGCCAGATTTTCGAGGAAAAGATCACCGCCGCCAACTCTAGATCATGCGTTGGATAGTTTCGCTCATGGATTTTCAACTGCCTTGAGGCATAGGATATCACTTTATCATTCTGCATCATCACACATCCTAAGCCCTTCTTCAAAGCATCACTGAATACCACAAAAAGCTCCCCACTTGTGGGTAAAGTGAGCACGAGTGCAGTGATAAGCCTCCTTTTAAACTCCTTGAATCTTTCTTTGCATTCATCACTCCAAGAAAACTTTACTCCCTTTCGAGTTAGCTTGGTAAGAGGGTTGGACAATCGTGAGAAGTTTCTCACAAATCGTCGATAATATCTAGCTAACCCCAAGAAGCTACGGATATCAGTTACCGATGTTGGCCTCGGGCATCCCTCAATTGCATCTGTTTTGGAGGTGTCCACAGATATCCCATTGCTTGTGATGATATGGCCCAAGAATGAGACCTCCTTCAACCATAACTCACACTTGTTGTACTTGGCATAGAGCTTCTCCTTGCACAATGTCTCCAGTACAGTTCTTAAATGCTCCTCATGGTCCTCCTTGGTTTTGGAGTATATTAGAATATCATCTATAAAGACTACCAAAAATTTGTCTAGGTAATCTCTAAAGACTCTATTCATCAAGTCCATGAATATTTCTGGAGAATTGGTGAGTCCGAAAGGCATTACTATGAATTTATAGTTCCCATACCTTGTACGAAAAGCAGTCTTGGGGATATCTTCCTTCTTCACCCTTACTTGATAATATCCCGACCGCAAGTCCACCTTGGAGAAGTATTGTTCTCCACGCAGCTGATCAAACAAGTCATCGATTCTTGGGAGAGGATACTTGTTCTTTATCGTGATTTTGTTAAGTTCACGATAATCGATGCAAAGCCGCATTGACCCATCCTTCTTCTTGACGAAGAGGACTGGTTCACCCCATGGTGATGCACTTGGGCGTATAAACCCTTTATCCAGATTCTCCTGTAGTTGTTTATTCAGCTCTTCAAGCTCAACAACATCCATTCTATATGGAGTCTTGGATATTGGTAGCGCCCCAGGTATAAGTTCAATTGAGAACTCAACATCTCTTCTTGGAGGAAGACCAGGAAGTTCCTCGAGAAATACTTCAGCGAATTCCCTCACAATAGGCATTTCTTCAAGGGTGGTTTCTTCCTTGGACTCAATCATCTGAGCCAGATATGCATGCTCATAAGGCAGTAATATCCATGCTTGAGATGATGGAGCTAAAGGAGATTCATCTTCCTCCTGACACTTGTAAAGAATCGGGGGTCGATTCTCCATATAGAGTGTGATTTCCCTCTCCCGACAATTTATGTTGGCTCTATATAAGGAAAGACAATCCATGCCAAGAATTGCATCAAATTCCACCAAAGGGAGTATAATGAGGTTCGCCAGGAAATTCAATCCACAGATTATAACAGGGGAGGACTTATACTCATGGGATGCAATGATTGCCCCATTTGCCGTACTCACCGACATATTTACTTCCATGATTTGTGGTGGTGCAGGGATTATTCTACTAAACTTTTGAGATATAAAAGAATGCGTAGAACCTGAATCAAAAAGTACATTCTCTATTCTTGAATGAATAACTAGTGTACCTGTCACCACTTCGTTGTCGGGGTTCACTTTGGCAGAAGTGATGGAAAAAGTTCTTCCTTGCTGTCTTGGAGGTTGCTAGTTGCCTCCGATAACCCTTGGATTAGGGCACTGATTTTCAAAATGACCCGGTTCTTTGCATTTGTAGCATTGAACAACGCGTTGAGGTTCGAACGGAGCGTTCCTCTCCACTGTCACAGCCGCGGGTCCTTCTTGCTGACAGTTAACAGCTAGGTTCCCTTCTCTTCCACACTTGAAGCATTTTCTTGTCCCCCTAAGGCAATTTCCAGGGTGCTTCTTTCCACACTTTTGGCAAGTGGGGTGCTGGAACTTCTTAGCGCCGTTGGATTTATCCATCGGACCACCAGCATTGAAGTCCACCTTACGATTCTTGTCCCCATGATACCCATGTGATTCTCCGATCTCCATTTCAACCTTGAGGGCACATCGGACAATTTCCTCATAGCTATCGAAGTCACGGATCGCTAATGCTTTCTGCAAGCTAGGCTTCAGCCCACCAAAGAAGCGGTCAACCTTGCATTCGGGGGTAACAACAAAGCCAGAAGCGTATCGTGCAATGCTTGTGAAGTTTTCCTCGTACGCTCCCACAGATTCTTCATCTTTCTGTTTGAGGTAAAGGAAGTCCCTTTCCATCTTAAGATGAAGGGTGCGTGGAAAATATTTATCAAAAAACATCTTTTGAAATTCCTTCCATTCCAAAGCCTCGATCTCCTCATCAGGCTTCGTATTTTTGATCAACGTCCACCATTGATCAGCTTCACCCTCCATACGATAAGCTGCCAGAAGAACCTTCTCTTTTTCAGAGCATTAGAGGATGGAGAATATCTTTTCAATGGAGTTGATCCATTGTTCAGCGATCGTGGGATCAGATGATCCACTAAAAGTAGGAGGCCTTTGTCTCATGAAGCTCTCAATAGCTACTTGTTCTTTCTTAGGGGGGGTTGAACGTTCCTCTTGACCAGTGTTTCTATTCAAAACTTGATTTAGATGAGATAGAAGCGTGACAAAGTTCGCGATTCCCGCTCCCATTGGATTGGGCATCTCATAAGTACAATCATCACACTGATCTTCACAACGGTTGTTATCCCGAGTTCTCCTATTACCGGCCATTGGCTGGAATAAAAGGAAAGTTAGGGGTAACACATAAAGGGTAATCCAAAGAAAAAAGTTGATGACTTATAAATAAACTTTAATCTCTTTAACTCATGAGTCTATAAGATTGAATCCAGGCTTTTCATGATCTTCCTTATAACATATATTCTTAGGGGCATTTTTCCCTTAATAAGGGTTCATAATAAGATTGTGAATTTATCAAAACATATCCCCCGGGAGTGTCGTAACCAAGAGTGCAGCAAGGCCCGTTGTCGCGCACCAGTTCCCGTTCGAGTCTAGCTCAAAGCGGTGTTTTCGGGTTTTACCCCTAGGATACATCTGTGCCAGAGTCGCCTCTACCTGCTCGTATCCAGACAAGGATGTATTTGTTTGATAAACCACTTACTTAGTATTTACCAAAAATTAGGGATGTTTTTATTATACTTAGTCTTGTATCTAAGGCTTTACTAGGGTTTCCTAATCCCAAAAATAACTAAACCTCCCTTTGATACCAACTATGACAACCCTGCTTTATTTTACAACTTAAACATGCTTTATTACATATAACTTCACTTGATACAACAAATAAGATTGAGAGGTTTAGTGTCTTTGGGGCTTAGGATCATTAAATAAAAACTTTAAACTTGAAATACAACATCTTATTGAAAACTTCCTTAACATGACCACTACATTCCTTCGTACTTAGCGTTGCATGGGATAACCTGAGGACATGCATAAGAAAAGGGTGAGCTATAAAGCCCAGTAAGGGAGTACACAATGAATAACATGAGGAGTACAATACATGTTAGGCAATAGGAACATCAATAGAGAATAAGAGTAACATGAACATAAAGGCATGATAAAGCATGATAATCATAACATGGAAATGTGGCAACAACACTTAACATTGAATTAGCATGAGCCAAGGCTCATTGCACATGGAGCATGAGTAAACCCCCATTGCACTTGAAGCACGAGTAAACCCTCATTGCACTTGAATTAGCATGAGTCAACACTCATTGCACATGACGTATCATGATACTATACTTTACCCAATGCATTGGAGCGCTATAAGGGCGCACCCTTCTTAAACATTTCATTTCATGCATAAGTGTGCCACATGGATCATAAAACATGGATTCATAAAACATAATCATTTATTCCACGATAAAGGAATGTGGAATTAATACATGAAACTTTATAATCAATAAGTAAATGTGCATAAAGGTGAATACCCTTGATGGAGAAATGGGCATGGTATTCACTACACAATGATATTGGCTTAGAAAATCGGTGTGATTTCGGCAGCGTAACGGCGTGACATAAGAATTCATAAAAAAAGGTTGATGCGAGAGAAAGGGGTTCCTCATCATATTTACATGTAATGGACAGTAAGGAGGTCATATAGATACATGTCTCGACAATTTAAAAGGAATTTAGATTCATGATACAAAAGTATTGCTTGAATATAAAAGAGGAGAAAAAGGTTCCTTTCAGAATTTCGGCATAGTAACGTGTGTACATGGGAGGCATTTAATGAGAGAGAAATGGGTCTCCCATCATTAAAACAATAAGAGGGCAGTATGGGAGAGGTGTGAAACCATACCCCAACATTCATAATTGAAATTAAAAGGGAAATACAACTTAAATAAAATTGAAAAAAATGAGAAAGGAAGAAAAAACCCTTACTTGGAAGTGTGCTTCCAAAGGCTAGAGAGAGGCTTGTGAGAGGCTTCTTGGGAGCTTGAGGCACCTTGAGAGGATTCTAGAGAGAGTAGGGAAGAGGTTGGACGAACTCCAAGGGCTTTGAGTGAGGAGGAAGTGGGTGCTTGGGAGCTTGAGGCACCTTGAGAGAATTCTTTATTATTTAGGTTTGGGACCCCTTATATTAAAATAATCCAAACCACAAACCATCCCATGGTATTTGCCCATGGTTTCTGGAAAAGGAAAGACGAAAACAATATTTTACAAGGCCAAGGTCCGAACTTATTAAAAAATAAGGGTTGCTTATGTGGAGGTGAGTCACACTCCCATGGAAATTAATTTAAAAAGGCAAAGTGTTGAATAAGTCTTGAGGGCTCCATTAATGCTTTGAAAAGTAAGTCAAACAAACCCAAAACCTCATTATTTTAATGATAAAACACATATGGGCCGAACATAACGATTATGGTATTTTATTACATCACCATTGGGTCATTATGATGTCATAAAACACATTATATATTTAAATGGTATTTAATTTTTACCCAAAAATTTGACTGTCTCAGAAAATTATGAAAAATTCACCGTTGGATAATTTCGACATCCTGATTCCAAAAATAATATTTATTTTATCTAAATAATTTTCTAAATATGTGAATTTTCACTTTTAAAATAAAAACCGACATTTATAAAAAAAATTCACAGGTTTTGACAGAAATGGCTTTCAAACCTTAATAAAAATTTTAATTGCATTCCTAAAATTATAAGATCATTTATATTTAATAAAAATTAATGTAATATTAATAATAATATTTTATTAAAATATTATTTAATTCAAAAATCCTTTAATTTAATAAAATATAATTCTTAATTAAATAATAACTAAAAACACCATTTGTACTTTAAAAACCAATTACAATGTATCAAAAATGACTAGAAATTATATTCATTATTATATACAAAAATAATGTACATGAACATGGTGCTATTTATTTGTTACATAACCCCTTAAAATAGCCGCATAAGACCTAAGGGTAAGGTGTGCGATGGTGACAGACTCTTGGGGTGGCTCGGATAACATCGCTCGAGTTGTAATTTCAATCAACTTCCACTTTTCCCGTAGAAGATCATGTTCGAGCTTGACTTGATGAAGCTCAGCTTGGGCTTAGTCAAGGGAAAAGCCCAAAGACGCCACCTCTTTTCCGAGCTCCGACAAATGGGCTTCATAAGGGGCAATTCTACTGGATGAGGCCATCGCTTCCTTTGTCTGAGTAAAAATTGGTTCGTTAAAGCCTTATATTTATACTACTCATATGATCACTGTTCAACGACTATAAAAGTAACGGTCACAAATCTTAACGTAAAACTAAAGAAGTTGACATCTTATAAAAACATTTTTCATAAAGAAACATTTAACTGGACCAAGAGGGATTTTCCATTAATGAAACTTTGGGTCGTTACAAACTCCAAGTCAGACTGAAATATAAAAAAAATCCCAAGTACACATATGTAATGTCATTCAAAACTACTACAACTGAAAGGGGAAAACTGAAAGTACCCAAAAGAAAGTAAAAATAATAAAACCCACAAAGCCCAAATAGGTCATGCAACCCCAAGATTGTAGAAACCATCATGATATCCAACCAGCTCCAAGTGACCTGAAAAAATATTGTTTATATAGACATAGGGTGAGTATAACAATATACTCAGTAGGATCCTCCCCAAATCATCTCGTGCAAAAGTAAATAAAGCATTCTAAATCATAGTGAACAACAACTGAAACTAACTCGTCACCTAAACTGGTATATTATGTTCCCAGCCTCACAATGGATAATCTCACCATGTAATGCATAAAATTGTATATAATATAATAAAGAATATCAATGGTACCTCACTACTACTTTCCCACTGGTTTTCCACTTTTCCCCAACATCACACGTCCTAAGCATATCTCTCCAAAAATGCTTGCCTGTAGACACCTGGGAGAAGCACCACAACATGCACCTTGTGCAACCAAACCACCACGTCCACACAAGAAAGTAACCAAGTAGTTTCTGGGAGCCACCAAAACTCCCATAACATGTATCATACATTGGGTATTTAACCTCAAGCCATTATATGCCATACACCGAGTAAGGATCCTCAAGCCATCATAGTCTATACACGTTACACCTATAGTAGTCCATAGGAAACTATATCCAGAATATATGTGTTTGAATAACCACAAGTCACATGTAACTACTAAGAGAAGAGTGTGGGGCCAATGGGGTAGTCATCCATCCTTGATCCCACCGGAATGTTGGGGAACCCCCCCCCCCAGGGCTCAGAATCCCCGGGGTATCAGTTGACCTGACTGATAGGGTGGAGTAGCATATAGAAACACAAAAAGTATAGAATATACTATAACTCACAACCACACTATGGGAATAATCTAGTCTTATACTCAACTGCAGCTAACGCCTCTCGGACTCCCGACTTCCACATCGAAGACTAGGTAATCTATAAGCACACAACAATTTAAAGATCTTTATTACATTACTTCATTACCTTTTTATTAGTTTCAATTTATGTTAATTAATTCTTTAAACATTAATTAACCATTAAAAATTCCACATTAAATTTCATTATCATCACACCCAAAGTCCATTGTCCTCCGCATTTTGTCCTAGAAAGCTCCAACCCCATGGGTTAACATCATTTATTAAATTATTTAATTACAACATTACTCTCCCATATTCCTCGAAATTATAGAAAAACATTCTATGCTACTAAACACAAGGGGGATCAACACAGTGAGTAGATGAACTACCTGTCGGGTCTTTTCTGCCTATATCAAGAGCATAGACCCATCCTCCCTTGAGAAGCTAAACACCGAAACCACGTGGCATACCCCATGTGTCTTCGCCCCTTTCGGAAGAAGGGTAAGCAAGACTAGCTGCCTTGAGCAGTGGGGAAAGTAAAGCAGATAAACAACCAACAAGAACTAGTAAGAATCCAAACATTCACATCCAACCCATTTCATCATCCCCAGTATCATCCTAGACACCCACATGCATAAACTTATACATCTCGACACTCTAGCCATAAACTACTGCCACAACCAGTAGGCCTCCCTGCACCCACATATCACAACAGCCATCCAGGCTCACATCACAACACAAGCAGCAGGAAAACAAACATCATACCAATTGGGCTCTTGAACCTTAAACAAAAAACAGGGTAACTCAGAATCCTATAAGGAATTATCATTTATCAAACAACCAATTCTTCAGTCCATCGTGGATTAACTGATTTATCATTCGTAGGTTCTAAATTCGGGAAACCTAACCAGTAAGTTATCATAAAAAATTAAACGTGCTTACTACACCAATTTGATTAACATCAAAATTACAACAACAAGAACCAGATTCATTTACATGCCTCTTTATATTTATCCAAACAATTATCGATTAATTCTGGATTTTCGTTCTTTACCAATTTCCATCAAGAATGAAAAGCTAACAAAGTAAGCTTAGATATCAAACAATCTAGAAAAATAATAGGCAATAACGTACGATCGATATCAATTTATTTATCCGGTTAAAATATTTATTATGTCAATTCCATTGTGATTCAGTGGGATAAAACATGATAACTATACAATTGCACATAAAAGAAAAGAGAAGCAATGAATCCCCTACCTCAAACAATTCTTAACGTTCTTTATATGAGAACGAGCCACACAACAAGTTACGATCTCCTCCCCTGGGACAACTATTTCAAAGAAAGGATACAAAGGCACCACCACATTGGCCAACACCCAAGAAAAGACCATTAAGAACATGGGGGTAAAATTCCATAAAAGGGCAAGGAGAAACAGAAGTAGATGAACCCAAAATAATGACAATAGAATATAGCTTATATCAGAGATCGATCGATATTTCTTGGTTGCACCAAAAATAAAGGGGGAGCAATCCAAGGAAGAAAGTATGATTGTTCCACTCTTATAGGAAGGAATAGAAGGATCAAGTGTCTCATAGCTGAGAACAAGGATGAAGAACTTGGGAGGAAGATATATCGTACATTTAGAATTTTTAATGGAATAGTGGTTTAAGAAATGCTGGATTTTCCATTAAAAGAGGATCGCATTAAACCAAGCGGTTTGACCAAGTAAAAGCATCCCGAGCCTTAGGGAAATTAATATATGAGTTATGGCCTTTTAATCGACATTAGAGTCTTTAAAACAAGGCTTTAAGTGCATTTTACGTCAAAGGAAACATCAAAGGGGCGAAACTATAGGATGTTGGAAACACTATTTATGGACTCGAAATTTGGTAAAGGAAAATACTATTCATGAACCACACCATTGGAACCTCACCATTCTGGAAACAGTGTTTATGAACCTCACTGTTGGAACCTCACCATTGGAACCTAACCCTTCTAGAAACATTGTTCATGAACCTCACCATTGGAACCTCACCATTCTGGAAAAATTGTTCATGAACTAAAAATTTGGAAAAGGAAAGAGGTCACTATTGAAACTTCACCATTCTGGAAACACTGTTCATGAATTCAAAATTTGGCAAAGGAAAGAGGTCACTGTTGGAACCTCACTGTTCTGGAAACACTGTTCATGAACTCAAAATTTGGCAAAAAAAGAGGTCACTATTGGAACCTCATAGTTTTGGAAACACTATTCATGAACTCAAAATTTGGAAAAGGAAAGAGGTCACCATTGGAACCTCACCATTATAGAAACATTGTTCATGAACTTGAAATTTGGCAAAGGAAGGAGGTCCCCACTGGAACCTCACCGTTCTGGAAACACAGTTCATGAATTTGAAATTTGGAAAAGGAAAGAGGTCCCCATTGGAACCTCACCATTCTGAAAACACTATTCATGAAATTGAAATTTGGAAAAGGAAAGAGGATGTCGTTGGAACCTCACTGTTCTAGAAACATTTTTCATGAACTTGAAATCTGGAAAAGGAAAGAGAGGTTACCGTTGGACCTCACCGTTGGCACTGTTCACATAAGCCTACTGATGGCACTGTTCACATAAGGTAACCATTGCATTGTTCATATATGGTTACTATTGATGTAACACCCCAAGCTTCAACGGTACGATTCACTTTGGAAAATACAGTAGCTTGTGTTGTACGCAACTTCGAGTTATAACACACCACAACCAATCAAACTAGCCGTTATGAATAGTAATACCCACATTTTGAAATATTATAAATTTTATCTTTCAAAATGGACTTCATTTTTGGATTCGGAATATAGAATTTATCCTAGGGTGAAATTTTGGTACTTTTCGGATAACTTTTATATTTTGATGAATAGTGAAAATTACTAAATTTTAATTAAAAACAAATTTTTTAATAAAAATAATTAATAGTGATAAATTATGAATTTGAGTGGTTTTAAAGTATATTTAGAATATATTTTTACCATTTAATACAATTTTGGTCATTGGACATAATTTCACAATTAAACTGGACATAAACAAGTGTCAATCTTTTGATAGTTATTATATCTTGAAAACACGCTTTTTGTTTTGACAGCGGAAATTAATTTTAAATTAATTTATGCCACTTCTGTGTTTTGAATTTGGAAAAAATGGATTCCATATTTCTAATCAGTATATCCAAATTGTGTAAATAGGTAACTTTTATTTTTCGACATTTTGAATAATTACTTCGGTAAATATTTTATTTACCATGGTTAAAGGGTAAATCCGATAAATAAGGGTAAAATAATAATATTATAATAATAATAAATTACCCTAAAATGTGTCCTAACCTAATTTGTGGATACATATCCAACCATGGGAATCGTTGGGTCGATTTTGGGACCCCATGGAACCACTTGTAAGTGATAGGGACACTTTATATTAATTAAGTTAAAGTAAATACAAAAATGACATAAGCTTATATCTTTTAGCAAAAATTTTTTTTCATAGGGTTATATATGTTATATTTTCGATTATAAATATTAATTATAAAGATAAAAAGATTTTATATATAATGATATTTAATTTATAATTTTTAGAAGTTAAATAATTTAATTTATTTATGACACAATGATGATGTAGTAATTGTCTTATTAGTGAAATATTAAAATAATTTATATTATAAATACCCAGATAAATATAATTTGAGACTTTTAATGAATCCCACGAATTTAATAGGGTAATATGACAAGTTAGGGTTGATTAAATGAATTATATTTGAAGTAATAATGTTGTTATAAATTTATCAAAAACAAAATACCTAATAGTTTCAAAATTGACATAAAAGAGTTTTTAAAACAAATATTATATTATTAATTGATATTTATTTCTTAAAAATCAAAGGTTCAGCCAAAGAACTTATATCATTATTTCTGTATCATTAATGGACCACTTTTGGGTCTCTTGAATGTATATAGTAAGTTTATTAACTATATAATATAAAAATACAAAGTGACATGGTAAGTGTCAAACTAATTAACTAAGAGTTAAAACTAAAAGATAAGGTTAATATAATGACGCAAACCTGTCTAAAATCTATTTGTTGAAAGGATTTAGACCCATCCCCACCTTATAAATTGAATAATCTACTTTTGAGACATTATAAACTGAATATGAATTTATTATAAATTAATACTTTAAGTTTTTCCTAAAGAGCCCCTCCCCCCCCTTATAAAAGCACACCACATCTATCCAATTCCTCATACCTCTCAAGCCTTTTGTATCATCCATACTCTGCCCAATTAAGCTCCCTACATCCCTATACTCCTCCTAGAAACCTTATTTTAGGAAGAAGGAACTTCAAGAGTCCTTTTTGGTCAAACCAAAGGGATTTACCCAAATTAAAGGTAACAATTTCTCGTAGCTTGTTTTCTTTTATTTTACTTCTCCAACCCCTAAACTCATCTTATTATTTTATTTTGTAACAAAACCAGTATCCTAAATATACTAGGATATTTTAATGAGAATTATTCTAACTACACTTACACACACCTCCATCTAATGGGTGAAGAACATAATGTTTCTATGGATGGAAACCAAATGCCTCACGAAATGATGATAGTTAAATTAACTCCTACAACCTCTCCTGGTGTCCATTATGATGGAACTATAATTAAATATGATATTAATAGTATTTATTATATATATAATCTTCTTTAATTCCATTTTATAGCATACCATTATTCGTTTCATGTTGTATATATATATGATAATTTCATTTGAGGAAGTGCGGACTACCTCCCCCTCAAAGTGATATGACTCATTCATACAATAAATGGAACGTATAAAGTATGGTGTTAATGAAAATAAGTAACAAATATAAGATATTATATTATACTGGAATAATAATATAACTATGTATCATTTGGTTTTTATTCCTTTTAAAATTAAAAATGAAATGGAAGTAGCGTTCGTGCGTACGTACAGATTACCGTCTCCATGAATGCGATGAGATTCATTTCCACATCAGATACATTCAAGAATAATTCTCATTTGATGATTAAAAATGATTTTTAAGGACTTTATATCATTCTGTATATGAATAATATATAACCTATCCATAACTAACACGACTTATGTAACAAAACATATAAAAGAAAACGAGTAAGTTAACACCAGAAACGACGATAATACTAAGATATTATTAACAAAACAATGTTAAAATATCATATATGATATCATTTTAATGTATATGATTCATGTACAATTTAATAAATATTATTTCACCATTATACAGGAGGTTAACCTACCCTCAACTAAGGAAAAGTACAAGGTAAGGGGTTTTTCATCTAACTCCTTATTCACATGAGATTCATGCCATATTGCCACTATTTCCTTTTGTGTGGTGTATGTACTGCCCATAATTGTATTCTTTGTGTAATACACTTTAATTTATGTGTATTTATATATTAATTTTATGATACCTCTTTCATGGGTTGTATGTTTCGTAAGTTACCAAATTGGAAAGGGTTTATTTCACAATCTCTTCATTATCCGAGGTTGTTTATAAATAATTATCTACTGGGACCTCTTTATCATCCACATCCATGTTTATTAAAAATGTATTTCAAAACATTCTTACTATTTTATAGAATATTGGTTAAATTCATTTATACACTTTTTTGAATTTTTACAAGAGTTTTATAAATGAATCTTTTCGTAGTTTTCCAATCAATGTCCTTTTTAACCTTTTCGACAAAATTATGGTAAGAATTTTTTTTAACTTAAACGGAGGGTGCGGCTATTTTCTGCCGTTATAAAATCTTAAAAGCTTCCCTTACAATCTTATAAGAATATTTTTAAAGTAAATGTTTTCTTTTATAATTATTTTACTTTTAAATGATTTCAAAAAAAAGATATTTCTCTCAAATAGTTTTGATTTCATCTATGTCAACATCCTTTGATGGATTTTAAGCTTATTTGAAGTTGAGTTATTATGATAAAAATCATCCATATTGTATTTAAGGTTTTTTGATATGTTTGACTATGGATGAGTTATTTTTATTCCATTAATGGTTTATGATTAATGTTTTGGCATTCTGTATTCTAGTTTTAATATGAATGTTTATGTTATATTTCATCCTCTTCTTAATATGAATGTGTTGGACTAGTATGTTCCGGGTTGGGGTCCGGTTATAGCAGACCCTCCGGGTTGGTGTCCGGTTATTAGAGGCACTCCGGGTTGGTGTCCGGTTATTAGAGGCACTCCGGGTTGGTGTCTGGTTATTAGAGGTACTCCGGGTTGGTGTCCGGTTATTATAGGCACTCCGGGTTGGAGTCCAGTTACAGAGGCTCTCCGAGATGGATTCCATTTACAGAGGCTCTCCGGGTTGGGTTCCGGTTACAGTTATCCCATAGGTCTTGGCACGAGGCCTTGACACAGAAATTAAAGTTCGGCATTATGCATTCCATCATTATGAAAGTGGTTAGTGATATTTCATGTGATTATTCGACTAGTATAATATCCATGTGAATAAGTAAATGGAATTATTTCATTTTATTTTTTCCATACTATGCTGAAGTTCATGTTTAAAAGGCTTTTGTTTTAGTTACACATTGCATTAAATGTTTATGCTTATTTATGAAAGTTTCCGCTGTATTGCTTACACTTACTGAGCGTTTGAGCTCACCCCTTTCTATTATTTATTTTTCTCAGGATTCCAAGAAGTGTATTGTGATTGATATGCGGGGTTAAACCAAGGGAATAATGGAATTCATAAAGATTATTTATGTTGTTTTGTCTATTTTAAAGTGCAATGTAACATTCATGTATGTAATCTATTTTCCAAGACTGCTAAACTGATCGGTCCTTCATGACTTGTTTCCTTGTAATCATGCAAATGTATTAAAATAATGCACCGTCTCTGGGTAACTGGGGTCGGGACGTTACATTTGACACTGTTCAGATAAGGTCACCATTGAACTGTTCACCTAAGGCTACCGATGACACTATTCATATAAGGTCACTGTTGCACTGTTCACCTAAGGCTACCGATGACATTGTTCACATAAGGTTATCATTGCACTGTTCACCTAAGGCTACCAATGACACTATTTACATAAATTCACTATTGCACTGTTCATAGAATTGGAAATATGGAAAAAGTGTTGGGAATATGTCACCTTGACTTCCAAGAATACCTCAAACACCATATTTCATCAAAGGAATGCAAAGTGGTCTGAGCCATTACAGGCTACCCCCAATAAATCATTTCATACACTTTCTCTGGGTCCATAGACACACCTTCCTCTGATATAGTGTGACCCAAGGAGTGCACCTGATCAGTCCAAAATTGTCACCTAGATATCATGGTGTATTTTTTAGGCTCTCTCAGTGTACTCAAAACTATTTAAATATCTTGGTCATGATCCTTATGAGTCTTATATTACACCAATATTTCATGCACAAACACAACCAAAAACTAATATAGGAATGGGTGAAAGTTTCTATTCATCAACACCATAAACACTACTGGGGAATTCACTACTCTAAACGACATCAAAACAATCTCATAAAGGATATAATAGATTCTAAAATCAGTATTGTGTATAAAAAAAGATTGAAATATCAATAGATGATACCCCAATATCAACAAAATATTAGAAAAACACAAGATCCCCTCAACTGGTCAAATAGGTTGTTGATGTGCGGAAGAGGATAATCGTTCATCACATTCATTCATTTCAACTTCCAATAATCAACACACAATGTTAAGGTTCTATCATCCATCATTATAAAAAAACTAGTGAACTTCAAGGTTGCGTGATGGAATAGAAAAACCCCTTATCTATCAACTCTTCTAGTTGAGTCTTAATCTCTTGAATCTCTTTTGGTTAAATTCTTTATGGTGGAAAGGAAGTTGTCTCATCTCTAAACATGTGGACAATTGTCAATTCCAAATCTCTCTCAAGTGGAACCACTAAGAAGCCCTCAATAAACACATCCTAGAACCTATCCACAACGAGTCGAAAGATATTATTCTTTATGCCTTCTTCATCCAATAACAAATGAGTAACCTAGGATGTTATCTCCCCAAGATGTTTTTGAATTGGACCTACACAACCCTCTATGATATCCCACTCTCCCGGGAGAATAAAATTGTAACCCTCAAGACACATAAATGTCACTATCCTTTAGTAGAAATCAATGTGGGATTGATATTCTACTAACCAGTCTATACCAATAATTATGTCAAAGCCTGGCATGAAATGGATATAAAGATCCCATAGAAACTGATACTCCTCATCCTTGATAGAACACCCCTTTCAAAAACATTTTCCCTTTTAACATAATCCCAATAGTGTATCATTTTTCATCACTCCACTAAAAAAAATAACCATTTGTTTCAACCTATTCACATGTTATGAAGATATAAAATAATGAGAGGCACTAATATTGAATAAGGAACTAGTTAGTATATATACTACATGAATAATACCTATATATGTTGATAGAACGACCTTGTTATCCACTAGTGTAGGCTGAATAGCATGAAACTATCCTACACCTCTTCTCTGTGATGTTGTATGAGTCCCTTGAACTTCAAAACTCTAATGATACATGTGGTCTTTACTATAAGTACCACATCCACTACCTCTACAATGAGGTTTGGTAGAACTCCAACTACCAGATTAATACGAAATAGAAGATCCCTTTCACATAATCTAGTTTTGTTTATCTGCCAATTCACTAGACATGTGTCTTGGGTTCCTATATAACCTCTATAGAATTAACATATTTCCACAATGTAGTAACTTTATTAGACTTTGGGGGAACATTACAAGAAAGTTACACAGCCTACCACACTTGTGACCGATCACTTGAGTAAGATCTTTTTTAACTGATATTTCCCCTTGTCCACTCTGCTTTCTACTAATCTATTCAAAATTATCATAATAACATTTCATGCTTTTGGAAGTCATACATCCTGACCATCCAAAAAAATCCACCTATCCTCCACCAGATGCCTCCTTCACGTTCTCCTCAGAAATGAGATCTTGATTCACCACATTAGAAATATTTTTCAACTGAAATATATTCATATGGGAAATAATTTCACATTTAAACCCATCCTAAAATCATTTAACCACCATACCCTCATCTCCTGGAAACACTGGATCAAAGTATCGATGTTATGTAAAGAAGCTGAAATATTCCATAATGAACAAACTCCCATGATCCAACCACATAAACGTAACCACTCTCTACAAAATGAGCATCTCAGGGTAAAAGTTCCCCAAGAACTTTTCCTGAATGACCTTCCACTCAATATTGTAAAGCTATCCATATTGAGTATGGATGTACCACCAATGATTTTCCTGAACATATAATATGTATGTAACTAATTTTTCTATCTTCTCTGTATGAGCCTCCATGTGGTCAAGTATTGTTTCGATAGACTCAATCCAGAACTCATCATTCTTTGTTTTAACCACTTCGAAAAAGGTTGGAGGGGGATGAAATTGAAACTCCCTTGTTAGGTCAGACATACTCTTCATAACCATACTTGGGTCTCTCTCCATAAAATTCATGAACCAAAATTTTTTTTCCACAAAAATAATCTCTTACTTCCCCACTTAACACTATCGAATCCACATGTTCTGCTACTGGAGGCACATTTAAAAATGTCATCATGTCATCCTACTAGAATGAATTTTCATAGAGGAATATATTTATAATGAAGAAACACATTTTATGACTCATTACACTACGTTAATATCTTTAAAAAGATGTATTTACAATAAGTCATAACAATTCATCCCCAATTTTTCATCACATGGTCCAAATTTAGGAACTATCATTACCCTTAACCATCCCCTGTCCTGGTCAAGGTTAAAAAAGGGTAAACAAATATTCATTATTCAAATTTCTTATTAGAAAACCTTTTATCCATATTTTTTCATCAGTTTACAATTTACAATTTATATTAGTCACATATTTCATTTAAGACACACTAGAATAGAAAAAAACTTACATTAAAACAACTTATCCTAAATCATTCCTTTCATGTGCATGCGTAAAATGAAGCAAGTCACAATAATTATTGAGTGCCTAAAATGATTCAAGAATACTCAAATATCATTCCATACTAAGAAACGAGTGAAATATAAAACAATATCATAAACAATAATAAAATCTCACAACAAGTGCATCTACCAAGGTGATCCAACCAAAAAAACAAACACTGAGAATAACAATCCAACCAAGGGTACTTGGATTTTACCCTCACACATGGGTTAGTTAATCCCATGCATGAGATCTTTACCATGTCCTGACTCATCCTATTCCCCTATATGAATTTCTCAAATACTAAGAAAAAATAGCAAAAAAGAAAACCCCTTTAATACCACTTTGATACATCCCAACTAGGGTGCCACATGCCAGTTCCCCGATCTGGTTGGCCATATGACCTCAGGCGTGCCTCCCCATATGCTAGAGGTTTCTGACTAGTAGTAAGGAAGAAATATATAACATGGGGAGACTATACCCTCTTCATAGAATTAGCTGAAATGGGGATGTATATGCACAATAGAAAAATGATATAATCAATCACCAAAAATATCCATAACGAATACATACCATTATCACATGAAGAACCAAAACAAGAAGCAATAACCCAAAAATAAAGTAGTTGATATGCCGCGCCAAATACGTGTCATGTTTTAACAACTAAAACCCAAAATAAAGTCAATGACATATACAAGTGGATAACAAAACCATGTATAGTTCCCCCATCCATGCTCCATCTCGAATCAACCATCTAACATTGGACTCTTTCCATTATCATGTCCTGTAAATATGATGTCTATTTAGGTACCGATCAGGAAGCCTGAGTATGGTGTTTTTATAACTCAGTGGGACACCACCAACGATGTTTGAAACAATATCTAGTCAATAATAGTGAATGATGTTTTCTAAAAATAAAATAAAAGCCATAAATTAAACATTTTACATATATTCAAATATTCTATATTTGGTGAAATAAACCCTTAGTTTCCTAAGGACAACCAAACCATCAATATCTGCTTCATCCCATGCTGGAGTCTGAACCATAACACTTATATAGTTCAAAAATCATTATAACACATGATCTTTAATTATGCATTTTATTTAAATACATATCATTAACACATGTAACCATCATTCAATTCCAACATTATGAGACTATAACACCATGTCTAACACCCCATGGGTATTTGGAGCATCATTACCTGTCTCACAGCGAGTTTATCAGTCAATCACCTATTTCTATTTGGATCATCAATCTATGTCCCACCCTCTTATATCAGTAAATCACATATCCATATTTGGAGTTTCATTTCATGTCACACACTCATATATCAATCAATCAAATATATATCGTTCAAAAATTTTAATCAACATTAACCCCCTTTTCACATTTCTCATCAGGGATACCATTTCCATTATCAAAAAAATCATGGTTCGAAACATCAATCACATTGAATAATATTAACAATTAACCATTAAAACATTTCACAATATTTAAATAATATGACCCATTAACCCATTAGGATTAATCCATCCATCTCATTATTCCCATTGTCAATAAATTCATTAACATAATAATGGAGAAATTTAAAATTTCCAAATTTCCCACCAATTCCACAATCACCACATTACATTAATTAATTAACCAATTAAATAATCCAATTCCACCAATTGTGCAATAAAAATTACCAAAATTAAATTTTTCCATGAACAATCACTTTTTAATCACATGGAAAAACAATCATCACTTCAATGAGTACATAAATTTATTTATTTATTTATTTATTCAACTCAAGATTCAATTTACAAAAGTTCCAATTGAAATTTCAAAACACATACATAAAATTGGAATTCATGTATATGGTAACGGAATTTAGACCACAAATATCATGTTTTATGATGAACACTCACCAATAGAATTCCCAAATTGAAGTGAAACAACCATGATAAAAAATAAGAATGTGATCTTGACCCGAAACATAAATACAAAATCATGTTGATTAGAACCATGAAAACCTAGATCTTGATCCATTAATAACATTGGATAACATACCTTGAAAGTATTAGATAAATACATGATAGATATAGGACCACATACAGGATGATAATCTCTTATCAGGATAGGTTAAAATCCATCAATGGATGTTCTATTCATCGTGAAAAGGGGTTCCAAAGCCTTGGAATACATCTGTGAGTGCCTAAAATTCATAGGAATTGGTTTACAGTCAAGATAGGGTGTTTAGTAATATAATATGGGGGTTCATGGAAATTTTAATGATTTATTATTCTAATTAATCCCAATCACATGGTTTTTAGGGAAGGGCACACATTTTTCAAAACTATTCACACAAACTACTTGCCTCTCCTATGGGGGTTCATTGTTACTCCTAAGAGGGAACACAGTTTTAGAAACTGTGTGATGACTATGAAATCCCTCTCTGTTTGGGGTTACGTAGGGTTCCTGGTTTGGTAAAATGGTGTTCCAACCATGAAAACCCAAAAAATCTTTAAAAACATCCACAATTCACCTAAATAAACCCACAAGTTCCCCAAACAAGATATACTCAAAAAAAGGAAATTGAGTACCTTTAGAAGATCTCGAGAAATCTCTATAAAATGTTTGGGATCTTATAAAATGTGATGGAAATGTATTATGGGGGTAAGAAAGTATAACATCCCACTTTTAAAAATTTTGTGATGAAATATCCTATAAATTACCTAAATTGGACAAGGAAATGATTTAGTTGTGGGGAGGAAGGGAACCTAGACAATGACTGTCGATGGGAGAAACCCACTATTGGAATGGATGAATGAATGGAATTCTCCAGTATAACATAGTCATATTATCAAGTGTTCCATCTATAATAAGTAGGGACACTATGAAAATCAATTCCTTAATCCATGATTTGTTGAAAAAACTGTTGAAAATAACCTCCAATGCCTTGAGAGAAAGGGTGAGCATATGCTATCACAATTATTGAGGAGGATCATGAAAATTAATTGGAGAGAATTTTGATAGTTAGTCATTCATGGATGGAGAATATAACAATTTATTCTAGTTCTACACATTCATTCGTGTCACACATGATTAGTATAACTATTTATACACCACTTCAAAAACATGGAAGTGGAAGTATCTTTGAAAATAGTAACTGGGTTAATTGTTCCATTCCATGTATTTAACTCATCCACTATATAAATTTTTGGCTTTAACTTTATATAAAACCTAATGGTACTAAATTTAGATTGATTTGATGAAATTAAAGGAATAAAATTGGTTTTATTATATATATCCAATAGAAATTTCCGAGAGAAGGATATCACCCACTGTAGAAAAAATAGGCTTCAAATTCTATATAGGTGGAATGAGGATGTTTAATATTATTTTGTATCATCATCTTAAGAATGAATATTATTTCCTCATAATCAAGTTTATCTTTCTCAAATGATAGTGACTAAATAAAATTTCATCTGTGATGACATATCCATTATAATGGAATTAGATGATGTGTTTCCTAAGTAATTTTCTGGTCATCTTATTAATCAAGATGTAGAGTTGTCAACTTATATTATACTTGGATATTTTCCAATGTAAAATACCCCATATACAATGGACATTATTGTACTTCAACAATTGAAGAATAAAAATCATGATAACCTCAATAATGGTTTTATATGCCCATGTGCTTCACAATGGAGTGCACTTGTACACTTCATCAAGAAGAAGAATCAGTCTATGCCCATATAAATTGATTATTATGATCTTAAAAAGATCACGATAAATAATAGGTATCTTCTCCCATATATTTATGACTTGTTTGATCAAATATGCTGAGTTGAGTATTTCTCTGTGGTGGATATTGGGGTGGGGTATTATCATGTAAATGTAAAGAAGGAGGATATCCCCAAAAATAATTTTCATATAAGATAAGAGATATATGAGTTCAAAGTGATTCCATTTAGACACACATATGATATTAACATGTTAATAGGTTAATGAATAGAGCCTTTTTGAATTACCTCAAAAACTTTATTGTAGTATTTATAGATGATATTTTTATATGATCTAAAAAAAAGGAAGATGAGGAGAATTTAAATATTATATTGAATACTTTGTAGAAAGAAATGATGTATTCAATGTAAATTAAATTTTAGTTTTCATCAGATTAAGTAGCATTACTAGATAATGTTATCATAAGAAAATATATATATTTGGATGCTTCAAAAACATAGGCAATCAATGTATGGAACAAACTAACCTCTGTGACCAAAATATGTAGTTTCCTTGGATTTTCTAGGTTCTGTCGTCGATTTATGGGAAGAATCTCATGATTCTCAATCCCACTAACAAATATTACTTGTATGAGAGTCATGTTTGTATAGAAAAATTAATGTGATAACAACATTAATGAGATAAAAAAGAGGCTAATCACAACAAAAATGATCACATAACCCACTATTGGGGAAGAATTTTAGATCAACACTGATGAATCTAAAATGTTTTCAGATATATAATCATGCAAGATTTCATGGTGATTTCTTATGCCTACCACCAATTAGAGATCAACGAGTAGAACTACTCCTCACATGACCTAGAATTAGCTGCAGTGATCTTTATGTTATGTATTTAACAATATTATCTATATGGGGAGAGGTGTGACATATATAGAGATCATAAAAGCCTCAATTATATATTCACAAAAAAGGTGATTAATTTGCACCAATGAGGGTAGTGAGAGATAATCAAAGGAAATTTATTTTTTCAATCTATTACCATCCTTGGAAGTTGAAAAAGAGGTAGATCATCTATGTATAAAGGAACCCATAGCCTTATCCATGATGAGGTTCTAAATGGATCCAATCTTATTGGAAACCTATGGAAATGTGAATAATAAAAGGATATTAATCATACCATGTTCAAAAATATTCTCAATTTTCAATTTATGAGAAGATAAAGGATTCTCAAAAAAATGATGAGGTTTTACAGAAAAAGTTATAAAATATTTTATATTTAATATTTTCTAAAGATGGGGTCATAAGGTTTGAATCCCAGTTAAGTCTCCAAAAAAAACTAGTATGAAAGGGGGAACATTCAGATATGTTCATAGATCATCCTTCTCTATTAATCTAGGAATCACTATGATGCATAATTATTTGAAGTAAAACTTATAGTTAGATAACATGGAGATCAATAATGCAAAAAATGTATCTTCATTATTAGTATTCCAAAAATTTATGGGTGAACAATAGAAGTTTAAGGGCATGATATAAACATTTCCCATACCAATATTACAATTGTATAATATAACCATGGATTTTATCATAGGACCCCCAGGATATCTAAAGGTAATAATTCAATCTTGGTGGTTCAATATAACTTTACCAAGTCAGTACATATCATTTCTATCATTGAAAATTTCTCTCTTGACCAACTCACTTCGATATACATAAGGGATGCAGTAGGACAACACATATTTCCACTCTCTATTGTATCTGATCGAGATCTTTGGATTACCTTATGGATCTAGAGAATCCTTCAACAAGCATTGGATAAATCACATAGGTTTAGTCATACTTTCCAACCTTATATTGATGTTCAGAATGAATTAACCATTAAAAATATTGAGGAAATGTTGAGATCATGATTACAAGATTTAAAATGATGTTGATACTGAAACCTTCCTGTAATGGAGCTTCTAGATAATTAAAACATCCATTGTACCATTCAAATAACACCTTATGAGGCTCTTTGTGGGAATAATTTTACCTAACTTTACATGTGGGTATTATTTTTGAGAGTGGAAGTTTATGGGTCCTAATCATATCTAATAGATAACATAGATGTTTTAGAATATTTAGTTTCATATGAAATCGACACAAATTCGATAGAAACTATTTATAAAAAATCATTTAGGTGATCTATATTTTGTGTTCTAAGATAAAGTGCTCCTTCATATATCACCATGGAAGAATTTAATGAGGTTTGGGATGAAGGGAAATCTTATTTCAAGTTACATCGCCTTTTTTAAGATCCTTAATCACATCGGAGCAGTGGCTTATCAACTAGAACTCACACATAACCTATCTAAAAAAGGCGATGTATATTTTGAGGTCTAAGATAAAGTATTTTTTCATATATCACCAAAGAAGAATTTAAGGAGGTTTAGGATAAAGGGAAAGCTTATTCCAAGTTACATCGTCTTTTTTAAGATCCTTAATTACATCGGAGCGGTGGCTTATCAACTAGAACTCACACATAACCTATCTAAAAGTACATGATGTGTTCCTTTTAAGTCTCTTGAGGAAGTACATATGATACCCCTCATATATAAAAAATCTAGAAGTGGTACCTTTATATATTGAGCTCTAATATGAAGATAATCTGGTGAAAATATTTGATCATAAAGAAAATTTTCTAAAAAATAAGATAACACACCTTTTCAATGTTCTATAGAGGAACCCCATATTTGAATAAGTGATGTGGGAACTAAGAGATGCAATGAAACATAATTTCCCTCATCTATTTTAGAGTATAAAATGAAATTTTGAGATCAAAATTTATTGAATGGGGAATAATGTAATGAAATGATGTTTTATAAATAAATTTCCATTTTTTGAATGAATAAATTTCTAATTATGTAATGTAGTTAAAGAAAACACATGCACTACATTGGTTATTTTTAGAAAATTATATCCGATTAGATTTAAAATGAAAATAGACAAAATAATTTTCAAAAATACACTATTGGAATTTCATATATTTGCAACAGAATATTTGAAATGGGATGCCGTCACAAAAACTCTTTTGTGACGGGGTCCCGTCGCAAATAGCCCATTGCAGATAACAGTGTCGCAACTAGTATTTTTTGCAATGAGCCCATCACAAAAAAAATAATATTTTTTACGGGAAGGGGTCCCGTCGCAAATAGATCTCTGATTAAATACATTATATATACAAGAACCTGTTGTGGCGGGCCAGTTGGAAAAAGTAGTTACGATGGTCCCGTCGCAAAAATTAGTTGCGACGATCTCATCGCAAAAAGTAGTTGCGACGGGATCATCGCAAAAAGTAGTTGTGATGGGCCCATTGTCCCATCACAAATAACTCTCAGTTTATATATGTTATATATACCTAAACCTATTGTGATGGGCCCGTTGCAAATTATTTTTTAATATATATATATATATATATAATCTATTTTTGACAGGGTCCCTTCGCAAAAGGCCACCTCGCAAATACTTAATAAAATATAATAAAATTATAAAATTATGATTAATGAAAAAATAATATTAATATTATTAAAATAACAAAAAAATATTAAAATTCTCAATATTCTCAAAAAAATATAAAAAATATAAAAAAATCATAAAATTATTATTATTATTAGTAAAATAAACAAACATTAACAAATATAACACTAATAATAATTATTAAAATATTAAAATATTAAAAATCAATTATGCAATATTCGAACCAATATAAAAGACAAAAAATATAAATAGTTCATATTAAAACAAATTTTCAATTCAAATGTTTTTAACCGAACAAAAAAATCACTAGGGGGGATAGTCTTCTGGAGGAGATGGAGGAGCTGGAGGAGATGGTGGAAGAAGCTTCATCCCTAAACTACGATTCAGATGGCACATTTACTCCATATTCTCGTGCTACTACTACTACCATTGATACATGTCCTCCTCATTCTTTTATTGCTGCTTCTGCTGCCATCGACAGATCTTCTCCTCGTACTGTTGTTGCTGTTATTGTTGCTGACGTATCTCTTCCTGCAGCTTCTGAAAACTCTCTATAAGCTCGGTTTGAGATCACAACTGCTCTTGATACTGTGAGCCGGAAGATGATTCCTCTCCATGAGATCCTCTCAAGCTGGACGCCGACATTACAACAGTACCATAATAAGTCCCAGAAATCAAATTAGTGTCGATACCAACTACTCGGCCCTTCTTGAAGGCATACAGGATCGCCTGCATCCATGCCGCCTCATCGAAATGGTGGGCACTAGTCTGATCAGTCGTCTTGGCCTGACTCTCAGCCCGTGTCTGAGAGGAAGCAACCACATATGACTCCTTCTGCTCCAATTTGAAATTAAAAAAGTGAAAATATTATATGCAGTTAATTTTCAAAATGAAAAAGAAATAATACTGACCATAATCTGATGTTGGCGATCACCTTTAATCTCTCTAGTGGCTAGACCAATGTACATCCTCTGATAAATGTCGTACTCCATAATATTAGTATGCTTGACTGCCTATATGAATATAAAATAAACTGTCCATATTTAATGTTATATAAAATATTTAAAAAAGATACTTACCATATTCTCTCTATGTGTACTGAATGTACAGCTACCAGCTTGATGTGTCACCTCCCGTCTCCCCCAGTTCTATTGGCCCAATGAAGATCTCCTCTGAAATCCACCACTCAACCAGTGTGAGCATAATCCATCCGAAATGTGAGATGAAATGTACTATGGTCGGTGGGCCCTAGATGACACAACAAATACTATCACTCCTTTCTTAATGGATTCCCTTCTCAAATTGTACAAAAACTAACAGAAAAACTCATGCGTAGACACCTCCCATGCCTCGTGGATAGCATCACGCATGCTATCATCGATGGGATACCATAAACCCTACAAATAATTTATAATATGAAGTTATTAATTAAATAAATTTCTAAATAAATATTACTTATTTACCTACCAGCCAATGACTGAACATTCCAAGCTGCACATCAACGAGAATCTGTTCCCATGTGATCCATGGCTGAGAAAAATAATTGCGCAGGATATCTCTCCCCTGTCCAATAGCTACATGCACAAAACTCTGAAAAAAGAAAAAATAATCAATCAATTAGTGTATAAATAAATTAATTAAAGCTAACTAAAATACATAGGTTACCATACCTCCGCATGTGTGGATTGAAACCAAGACATGGACATTTCTTGGGGATAGGGTCAGGAATCATCAGTCGCGCAAGACCGTTCCCCCTTTGAATACCTCGTGAACCACCAGTAGGCTGAGGGTTAGATGATCCTAAATCCTCCCCATACAAAGGTAGCTCATCCTTCTCCAAATCATGAAATAGATCAGGGTCCATATGAAACACAAAATGATAGTTGTTAGCACATAGTTGAAAATAACTATTACATATAGATATATATTAGTTATGATTATAACCATCATTTAACTATGTCAATGTTCACCTTCATCATCATCTCCAAATCTAGTGATGTCAATGTATCTTCATATTCATCATCGACGTCATTAGTATCCATATGAGTTTTAGTTTCATCATCTCTTGCCAATTCAAATTCATTTGCAATATCATTAACATCATCATCACCATCAACCCTTAATTGTGGGGTTGTCATTATCGATATTCATGTCTCTTTGTGAAAAAGATGGATTTTGAGTAGTCTCTTGAAAAATTTCAATTCCTTGTACTTCATCATAACCAAATTTAGTTTTAGTAAACTGATTTTCCAAAGATTTCATTTTTATTATGCTCCACCAATCACTCAGGTATCTTGAAGAAGCACAGTACTTTGCGTAATATATTTGATGTGCCTATTGAGACAGTAAAAATGGTTCATTTACTATAAGAAGACTTTTATATTTAATATCGACGATTCCATGAATTAGATGAACACACAAGCCTCTCTCAGTATCTAACCACAGACATTTAATCATTGTTATGTAATTTTTCCCTAGATAACACAGTTCAATAATTTAATCCATCATGCTGTAAAAGTCAACTTAGTTTCTCTATTATGTGATCCTCTCATGAAAACTCCATTTTTCATTGTTTCTTTTAATTCCCCATATTCACGTGTATGAAATTGAAAACCATTCACCATATATACATTATAAGATTTAACCATTTTGGATAGTTGGTTACTCAATATACACAGTCTCTTATCAGTTTTATCAGCTTGTTGAGACACCTGAAATTTTTTAAAACAATTATCAATATAATAAATAATAAACTTAATTGATATGTTAAACCGTCAATAATTTATGTTACCAATTTTTGAAACTATTGAGAAAAAATTAAGCGTTCTTCAAGAGAAACTGCTGTAATTTGTGAAAGTTGTTTCTTGATATGATTATCATATAACCTAAAAATAAAATAAGTTTAATTACTGTAACATAAATTATAGAATAAGTGATAGAATCAATCGCAGTAAAAATGATTTCATTTCTTCACAATTGAGCAGAACATATGTATGAGCTCTGTGATGTTCATCATTTGAAAGCCATCGTTCATGAACTCCACCAAAGCTAAGCTCTGGAAGATTAAAAACTGATAATTGATTTTCCATTTCATCATCAATATTTTCCTCATTCCATCCCATGTTGTTGTGTTTTGAGGAAAATTCAGATTCAAAATAATGAGAGCATAAAAAAGAAATTTTTTCTTACAAATAAGCTTCAGCAAATGAACCTTCAAATGAAACTTTGTTACATACTTTTTTCTTCAATTTTTGCATGAATATCTTGAATGGGTACATCCATCGAAACTGTACCAGACCTCCACATTTAGCTTCATGTGGAAAATGTAATATCAGATGTTCCATTGAGCCAAAGAAAGCTGGCAGGAAGATTTTTTCTAGTTTACATATAATTACAACAACATCTTCTTCAAGTTTTCTTAGTGATTCATAGTCTATTTTCAACACACAAATGAATTAAAAAAATATGTTATGTCTATTATCAAATCTCAAATCATAGAATTCAACAAACCTCTGAATCCAATCAGCATAAGTCTTTTCATTATAACATTACAGTCATGACTTTTTAATCTAGTAATATGACTATTCTTAACACATATACCCAAATTAGAAGCATAGAAATCTGGAAGTCTCAAATATGTAATCCACTGACCAAATAATAAGTGACTCTCTTTGGAAAATATATAAGATTCTTTTTGATTCATTAATCTCTATGATTTGACATTTTGAAATAGTTCATGTTCCGGTCGTCTGCAAATTTGGTCAAGATCTAATCATTCTTCTAAATTATCTTTGGTCTTCCCTGGTGTATCCAAAACTGTATGAAATAAATTATCAAAATAGTTATTCACAATATTCATGACATCCAACATGTGGCGGACCAACAAATCAGACCAATATGGAAGATCCCAAAAATGATCTGTTTTATCCAATTATTTTCTTTCCCAAAGCCATGAATTTTCTGTTGGTTTACTATTGGCCCAAATGTGATGGGAGGTAATGAAAATAAAACTGATTTTAACTCTGTAACTGAGATCATTTTTGTAGGTTCATCCATTTTAATTGTGCCTTTTCTGAAATGAGATTTGTTCCTCTGAAAATGATGGTCAGTTGGAAGAAATTTGTGATGACCGTCAAAATAGCAAGGTTTTTTTCCATTAACAAGAATAAAGGATTTTTTGTCTTTCATACAGTAAGGAAATGATTTCAGACCATTTGTACTCCAGCCAGATAACATGCCATATGCCAGAAAATCACTAATCATCCACATCAATGCAGCTTTTAATATGAAATTTTGTTTCACAGCAACATCATATGTACTAACACCATTACTCCACAATGAATTATATCATCAATTAATGGTTTAAAATAAACATCAATATTATTTTTCGGATGTCCTAAGATTAATAAGGTCAAAAAGATATAAGGCTCCTTCATCAACATCCATGGAGGTAAATTGTACGGAGTTATAAAGACAGACCAACATGAATACTGACTACCATAAGAACCAAACAGATATAAATATTTAGTAAAAAGACCTAATCACATGTTTTTGGATTTTAATACAAAAGAAAGATGCATTATATCAAAATATTTTTCATGAATCACCATCATATGGTTGATTCAATCTTTTATCGGTTGAAATCTTGGTTTTATGCCATGACATCTTTGACGATGTGTTCTGAAACATAAATAAACACTTCAACCTGGGTTTAAGGGGGAAATATCTCAATGATTTTATAGGAATCGATATATACTTCCCCAGTTTAAATTCTTTATACCTCGATTTTCCACATGTGGGACAACAATCCAATGACTCATTTTCACTAGAATATAAGATGCAATCATTTGCGCATGCATGAATCTTTCGATAACTAAGGCCCAGATTATGAACTAGCCTCTTGCTCCCATAGTAATTTGCAGGCAACACATTTCCTTCAGGTAATAGTGTTTTAACTAAAGAAAATATCTGATCAAAATAGTTGTTTGACATTGCATTATCTGATTTAATTGCCCTAAATTTTGCAACTGCTTCAAATTTTCTTATCTTGCAACCAGGATATAATGCATCCTCTGTAGAGCTCATGAACTATTAAAATTAGGATGGTGCCAACTTAGGAGTTACATCAATATCATCCTGAGTTTTAGTTTGTTGAACAGATTGACCTGTAACACCATGTACTAAATTTTGAAACTGTGATGGATCCGAAATCAAGTTATTAGTATCTTCTCTGGAACTGTGTTCACCATTTTGATACCAAAAAATATAATTTGGTTGAAAACCAAACTACAAGAGATGTCCCACAACCTTGTCAAATGTGTCAAATGTTGTCAGAGCACATTTTTTACAAGGAAACGTAATTGTGCCTTCTAAAACAAATTCAGGTTTTGTTGATGGAAATGATAAGAAAGCTTTAACACCCTCAATATATACAAGATTTAAACCATAACTGTTTGGATTTAGGCACTGATTTATCCAAGCGTGATCATCTAATAATGACTACTGTCGATTTCCTTGTTCCATATTTTTCTACAAAATATAAAATCATTATTGTTTTTGAATAATTTGAAATTAGAAAAACACTATTTAAAAAAAATAAGATAAATAATTACAACTATTTCTTAATAATTACCTTTAATTATGAGCGACACAATTTCCAGTGGATTGATGGCTACTCTTTTTTCCGACGGCTCATTTACTTGCAACTTTCACACATGAAAATCACAATGAATAATCTGCTCAGAGGTACGCATATTCATTCTCGTGCATACGAGAATGTATAAGTGTACCTATAAGATTCTTTATTGTGATTTTAGTGTGAGAAAGACACAAGTAAATGAGATGTCAGACAAAAGATCCTCATTTTCATCGATGAATCATCTTCTTGCAACTGTCACCGCCTGAAAACATTATGAAAAATGTGGTCCTACAAATGCATATTCAAACTCGTGCATACAAGATTGGATATGCATGCGTAGAAGCAGATTTTTCATAATTTTTTGAGTCAGTGAGATTTGAAATGAGAAGATTCATCGAGCCAAAGGAGTACCGCCAATCCACTGGAAATTGTGCCAAGTTATTACAATTTATTAAAATTAATTTTATTCCTAATTATTCTTATTTATTCCTATTTATTCTTAATTATTCCTAATTATTCCTAGTTATTCATAATTATTCTTAATTATTACTAATTATTACTAATTATTACTAATTATTACTAATTATTACTAATTATTAATAATTATTACTAATTATTACTAATTAATCCTAATTAATTATAATTAAACCTAATTAATCCTAATTATTACCAATCAATCATAATTAATCTAAATTAATCCTAATTAATCCTAATTTTTCCTAATTTTTCCTAATTTTTTCTAATTATTACTAATTATTACTAATTATTACTAATTTTTCCTAATTATTCCTAATTATTCCTAATTATTCCTAATTATTCCTAATTATTCCTAATTATTCATAATTAAAACTAATTAATCATAATTAATCCAAATTATTCCTAATTATTCCCAATTATTCTTAATTATTCCTAATTATTCCTAGTTAATCATAATTAATGCTAATTATTGACAATTATTCATAATTAATCCTAATTGTTTCTAATTAATCCTAATTAACACTAATTATTTATAATTAATCCTAATTAATCCTAATTAATCCTAATTAATAATAATTATTACTAATTAATCCTAATTATTACTAATTATTACTAAATATTACTAATTATTACTAATTATTACTAATTCCTAATAATTATTACTAATTATTACTAATTATTACTATTTATTACTATTTATTACTATTTATTACTATTTGTTACTATTTATTACTAATTATTACTAATTATTAGTATTTATTACTAATTATTACTAATTATTAGTATTTATTTCTAATTATTACTAATTATTAGTATTTATTACTAATTATTACTAATTATTACTAATTATTAGTATTTTTTACTAATTATTACTATTTATTACTAATTATTACTAATTATTACTATTTATTACTAATTGTTACTAATTATTACTATTTATTACTATTTATTACTATTTATTACTAATTATTACTATTTATTACAATTTATTAATATTTATTACTAATTATTACTATTTATTACTATTTATTAGTAATTATTACTATTTATTAGTATATATTACTAATTATTAGTATTTATTACTAATAATTTCTATTTATTGCTAATTATTACTAATTATTATTTATTACTAATTATTACTAATTATTTATAATTATTACTAATTATTACTAATTATTACCAATTATTAGTAATTATTAGTATTTATTAGTATTTATTAATATTTATTACTATTAATTACAATTTATTACAATTTATAACCAATTATTGGTATTTATTACTAATTATTAGTATTTATTACTAATTATTAGTAATTATTACAAATTATTAGTAATTATTATTAATTATCAGTAAATATTATTATTTATTACAAATTATTACTAATTATTAAAAATTATTAATATTTATTAGTATCTATTACTATTTATTATTATTTATTACTATTTATTAGTATTTATTACTATTTATTAGTATTTATTAATATTTATAGCTATTTATTAACATTGATTAATATTTATTAGTATTTATTACTAATTATTAGTATTTATTACTAATTATTACTAATTATTACTAACTGTTACTATTTATTACTATTTATTACTAATTATTACTAATTATTACTAATTATTTATATTTATTAGCATTTATTACAAATTATTATTAATTATTACTAATTATTAGTATTTATTTGTATTTATTAGTATTTATTTCTAATTATTAGTATTTATTACTGATTATTAGTATTTATTACTAATTATTAGTATTTATTAGTAATTATTAGTATTTATTTCTAATTATTAGTAATTATTACTAATTGTAAATATTTATTGCTATTTTTTCCTAATTATTACTATTTATTTCTAATTATTACTAATTTGTGTCACTTACTATTAATTACTACAAAATACAGGTACTAATTACTAATTACCGCTAATTATTTATATACATTACTAAATATTACTATTTATTACTATTTATTACTAATTATTATTATTTATTACTATTTAATCCTATCTATTACTATTTATTAATATTTATTACTATTTATTAATATTTTTACTATTTCTTACTATTTATTAGTATTTATTAGTACTTATTACTAAGTATTATAAATAATTACGGTTTATTACTAATTATTTGTATTTATTAGTATTTCTTAGTATTCATTACTAATTATTTGTATTTATTACCAATTATTAGTATTTATTACTAAGTATTAGCAATTATTAATAATTATTAGTTTTTATTACTAATTATTACTAATTATTATTATTTATTACCAATTATAACTAATTATTGCAAATTATTAGTATTTATTAGTATTTATTAGTATTTATTAATATTTATTACTATTTATTACTATTTATTAGTATTTATTACTATTTATTAGTATTTATTACTATTTATTAGTATTAATTAGTATTAATTTTTAATTATTACTATTTATTAGTATTTATTACTATTTTATGGTATTTATTACTATTTATTAGTATTTATTACTAATTATTAGAATTTGCTACTAATTATTAGTATCTAATACTAATTATTACTATTTATTACTATTTATTACTATTTATTACTATTTATTACTATTTATTACTATTTATTACTATTTATTACTATTTATTGCTATTTATTACTAATTATTACTAATTATTACTAATTATTATTAATTATTAATATTTATTACTATTTATTAGTATTTATTACTAATTATTAGTATTTATTAATAATTATTAGTATTTATTACTAATTGTTAGTATTTATTACTAATTATTATTATTTGTTACTAATGGTAATATTTATTAGTATTTTCCCTAATTATTACTATTTATTTCTAATTATTACTAATTAGTGTTTAATATTATCAATTACTACAAAATACAGTTACTAATTACTAATTACTGCTAATTATTTATATACATTACTAATTATTACTATTTATTACTATTTAATTCTATTTATTGCGATTTGTTACTATTTATTACTATTTATTACTATTTGTTTGTATTTATTACTAATTATTACTAATAATTTCTATTTGTTACTAATTATTAGTATTTATTGTAATTTATTAATATTTATTACTAATTATTAGTATTTATTACTAATTGTTAGTATTTATTACTAATTATTAGTATTTGTTACTAATTATTAGTATTTATTACTAATTTTAAATAATTATTTCCTTTTTTGCAAATTATTACTATTTATTTCTGATTATTACTAATTAGTGTTAATTACTATTAATTACTGCAAAATACAGCTACTAAGTACTAATTACCGCTAATTATTTATATATTTTTCTAATTATCGTTAATAATTATTAATTATTACTAATTACTAAGAATTAGTACTAATAATTTAATTTTATTATTACAAATAATTACTAATGACAAAACAATTTAAATCTATCTTCATTTCAACTAATCAACTATAATTAAAATTAATATAAAGAAATGAAATAACTAATAAATTGAATAAAACATAAATACCTTTAAACAAGATCTCTTATAATTGTAGACGTCTTCACAACTTCTTCATAAAACAAAAAGTAACTCCGAAAAATTTTCACTGTAAAATTGGAGTTTAGAGAAGCAGAGAAAGAATGAATTGAGGAGGAGGATAGAAAAAACCGATGGGTGTATATATAGGTTAGATTAGTGGCGAATGGACTATTTGCGACGAGATTTTCGTTGCAAAAACTTTTTTTTTGCGACGAGTCCCGTCCCAAATACCTTCGGCCGCATTAATAACTTTCGGTGGTTAAAATGTTATTTGCGACGGGCCCTGTCGCAAAAAATGTAACCTTCCGACACACTATTTGTAACGGGGAAACATCCCGTCGCAAATAGGTTTTTACCGCCACTGGTTATTTGCGACAGGACCCGTCGCAAATACCCTCCGGTTGTCGAACTAGTTGCGACGGGGGATCCCCCATCGCAACTAGTGATTACCACCTCCTGGTATTTGCGACGGGCGGTGCCTACCCGTCACAAATACCCTTTCGCACGGTTTGGCGAGCAAACCACACCAATCCGTGCGTAAGTTTCTGTGAATGGGCGCCTAATCCCGTCGCAATTAACCTCTTCGACAGACTATTTGTGACGGGATTTATTTCTATCGCAAATAACCCATCGCAAAACCCAGTTTTTCCCGTAGTGATACAGTTCTTGTATAGTGACAGTATGAGTAGTATATATTAAGGGTTGTGATAAAATCTAATTCACATAAACAAAGGAAGTGTTGGCCGCAACTAGTAGGACCATACCCAATGAAGCCATTTTTTCAGAGCTTCCAAGGGAGATAAAGTCAATGGGATTTTCCATTTACCATTCCCAAGCCAAGATTCAACAACTAAATCATTAGATAAACTTTCCAAGGGTGAATTTAATGATTATAGAGATCAGAAAACAAACCATGTTCAACGAACTACCCAAAAACATTCTCAACATCACACACCTTACACCTAGGGAACTAACTTGTTTATTAAATGCCAACATATTTTAACCATAACATTTGGAAATTTATATTGTTTCATATTAATTAATAATATTATTCATTTATTATTATTAAATTAAAATGATTAATGATTAATTTTGATAAAAATTAGATTTTGGTTCGATGAAACAGAAATTGTATTTTTAGGAGAAATATAGTTTCAATAAATACACTCTCTTAACGAATTGAAATTTTTTTAAATAAATAAAATTTAAATAAAATTCCATTTCTAAATAATATTTATTAAATATAAGTGATAATATAATTTTATGAAGTCAAGTGTAATTTTTTGAAGGGTCAGAAAACTGCTATTATCATAAAAACCATTACTTCTCAATAAACAGTGTTTTCTATTTAAAATATAAAATTATCATATTTATAAAATTAATTTCATAAAATAAATATTATTTTTCATATCATTATGTTGAAATTAAGAGGTTGTGATTTTTTCATAAGGCTCTAAGATAGTGAATTTTTTGGTTAAAAATTAAATAATGTATAAATATATTGTATGTATCATGACATCACTATATCCCAAAAGTGATGCAATAAATAATATAAAGAATATACACAACCAAAATTATTTTTACCCTTTAAAATAATATGTTTTTGATGTTATTTTATTAATTTTATAGATCCTTATTGAGTCCTTGAGAACCTTAATTATATTTTAAGGTTTTGAAATCAACTATTTATGATCATGAATCACTTATATATCTACAAGGGTATTATTTTAATGAGTTATATTCTTTTCCTTATAAAATAATGAAATCCACCCCTCTTTGGGAGAAACCATGGGGAAATACTATAGTATGGTTTGCAGTTTGGATTAATTTATCATATAGGGTCGTAAATCTATGTTTGGAAATTAACAAGGAATTCCCATCTCTTTTAATATACAAAACCACACAACATGCAATTTATCATCACTCAAATTAGTTGGAGCTTGAATTTACTATACCCTAATATCTCTATATCCCTCCCAAGGTGTCCCCAAGCTATTATGAAGCTCCTACCATGCTTTTAAAACTTCCCTCTCAAGGTAATGGATTCTCTCCCCCTCGTCATTATTCAAGAACATCTTTGAATTATTCCTTTTTATTTTCAATTTATCCTATTGGAATATGTGTTTATACATCCCTATTACATTAATTATGATGTTAATTTAATGATTGATCCCATTTCACCCTCATTAAAACCATTATAAAATATTCATTAACACCTATTATGCTGCCGAAAGTATCCCTTGATTTTTCATGCCAAATATTTTTATATCAAATATCCATCCTCGTTATCCACTCAAGGTTATTGAATTATATGTATCTATCCTTAATTTATTGGTTACTTCAATTTATGTATCCCACACTACATAATTTTGGGGTCAAAAGTGATGAAAAATTTTCTAATCTTGTATGATCTATGTGGCACACTAAAGCATGTACTTGAAATGAATGTGATGGGTGGTACCATAATAATATTTCCCTCCAATGAATTTGGTAATGTTTTTATCTCATTATATTCCATGTATGGTAAAATGGATTTTACCCTAAGAAAAAAAAATTATGTTTTCTCAGAGCTTATCCTTGACTTATTTTTATGATGTCATATATTATATTGTTTCCACATTCCAATATTTTATTGATGTTATAATGTTATAACATGCCTCATTGGTCGAGATTATGATTCTCAACCCTCTTATGTTACCTTAATATAATTTTTGTCTCTCATGTAATACATTGCCCTATTTTATGATTTGTTTATTCCCTTGGTAGTTTTATAGCTCACCTATTTCATAATTACATCCTCGGGTTATCCCATGCAATACTATAATATGAATGAAATATAAAGTCACATTATATATTTTTTAAATAATATTATTGTATCCCTATTTCTTGGTATCGTAATATGTTCCAAATCACCAAAATTAAACTATGCCTATCAATATTTTGATATTTTTTATGTATATCCAAATGTAATAAATCATGAAATAAAATGAATAAATGGTATGGGTATTCATTAAACCTATATATTAAGGGGTGTGATTTATTATTAGATATAACAAAAATTCATGTAAAATGATGTAATATGTATATATGTTATAGTTTTCTTATCTTAGATCACAATATGGGAAATATTTCCTGAATAGTGTTACCCTACACTCAATCTTATTTGAAGGTGTGTGTTTTCAATGGAGAAAAAATGTAATACAAGATTTTAGTATCTCGTGAAATAATAGTTCATTTTAAAGGAATGTTTTTCATAAAATGAGACAAAGATATCAATAAAATGAATATTTCAAAAAGTGGATCACCATAGGTTAAGAATTATATACATACTTCTCATTAAAAACAGTAAAATGTGGAATTTATGAATTACCAATATTTCATAATCTTTTTTCTATGTGATTAAATGGGATACACCATGGATATAGATGATTAAGTTTAGTCCCCATGTAATATTTATATAGTGGAAATCCCTCCATAACATATATTCATGGGGAAATATGGGTCTCTATGAATGATTTATGCAAGCCATCTAGTTATTTTTTTTATATAGAGAGGATATGGCCATAAGAAGCATAAATGTAAATCCATATCATCATAAAGATATATATTTAATGCCTAAATAATGGAAATCTCTTCCAAACACCTTCATGCGAATTTTTCATTACCAAATAATGAGATTTTTCCAACTCTAGGCCTCCAAAAATTTGCATTTGTTCCTAGTGTATTGAATTGTGTGCCAGGGAATCCATTTATAAGAAATAACATGTATCTACCCACTCCATGATATTCAAAATAAATATAAAATAAACAAATCTATCTTTATAAGAGTATCACCTCAACATAAAAAATGATTATCTCATTGGGAAGGAAGACATTTGATAGAAAGGAATCACCAATTCGTGTTTGCAAGTGAAGATATAATAAAAAATGATTTTGATTATGGAGCAATAAAATTTTACCTTAACACAAAAAATCATGATGTATTCATATAAGATCGCAGAGGCTACAAATGATTTTAAAATTGGGACCACACACAATGACTGTGTAGCTTAATTATTTTACTGTCGTAAGGGGATCCTACTATCAGATAGAAAATGACCTACCGACTGCTTAATTTTTTTCACAACCATATATTATCTCTTCATTTATACCACAAATGACTTCTCAACTACAAAAAAATATTTAGTCACATTGCAAATATATTATATGAATTTAAAATATGATTCAATGACTGAATAATTTTGTTATTAATGTAATTTATATAAGGTATACAGTATTTAGTACTGCAAAAAAGTATCCTGATTTTCAGAGTACATAACTAATGATCAGGGTGTCCATTTTGAAGAAATTCTAAATCAAATCATGTTAAATTCAGTACACATTTTTAGAGTTTTATAGGTTAAAAGTGTTTTATGAGGCCAACAGAAGTCTATAAGGCCCTAAAAATTGGTTTTATAGTTTCAGTTACCATTTCATCACTACTGGGTGAAATGTAAATCTTACTCTTGGTGTGAGGTTACCACAACCACATTAATGGACTGGGTTTTTAAGAATTTATATCTCTTGATGAGTGAAAAATTGCACATGGAAAATTCATTTGTGTCTTATTTATGTATGAATTTATGATTTTCGTATTCAGCTCAACTCATGTCATCCAAGTGAGGTTTATATCAATGTGTTTTCATCAATGTTCATGAAGAATTTTTAGAAATATATTAACCCCATATAATCATATATACAAATATTCAAAGTAAACAAACGTGAATTACTCTAAAAAATACCTTCTATAGAAGTTTACATTCACAAATGATGTAATTTTTCTAACTCTATGCCTCCAAAAATTCCCATGTGAACCCAATTTATTTAAGGTAATGTCGGGGAATTCATTTATAGGATGTCTCATATAACCAATCACTATTATTGATTTGAATCAATTATCGAATATAAATTTCCAGGTTCATACATGTATCTCACCTTAACACCATAAATTATTATCACTTTGGGAAGTAATAATTGTGAAAGGAATGAATCACCACCTCTAGTTCAAAAAAATGACATGGTCACATATTATTTTGATAGCTACAACAGAATTCCAAATCCATATTGAAAATGATGATGGATTAACATAAGTGTGTGGATGATTTAAATTATTTCTATATTAGGACCACAAACAATGATCGATGTACTTAATTTTTCACGATTAAAAAGGAATTTGACCTTCAAATAGAAAAAAAACTTCCAAACCGCCTAATTCTTTCACAAACTCAAAATAATTATGCATTTTTAATTCAAATGAATTCTAAAAAACAAAAAATTAAAGTGGTATAATAGGAACATTGTGTTATGACTATAAACTATGATGCTCCATGTGATTATTTTTCAGTTAAGGTAATTTATACATAGTAGAAAAAATTCACTCATATTAAAAAGAATCTTGATTTAAAATGGTTATAACTTTTGATCTAGGTATCCATTTTGTTATGTTTTCAAATAAAAGCATGTGAAATGAACTATGCCTCTTTTCTATACGTATAATGTGTTTGATGCATCCAGAAAAGTGCACGAGACCCTTGAAAATGTTTTTTATGGTTTCAATAACTGTTTCATAATAAGTGGATGAAATATATATCATATCCCTAGTTGAAGTTTCTCACAACCACATCAATGGAATGGCAATGGTTTTTCAAGAATCTTTATCCCTTGGTGGGGGAGAAATAATGTAGCGTATGAAGATTTAATTTCTGTCGTATTCACACACAAAGATAGTTTTTCATCAATAACTCTGCTCATATAATCTGGGTGAGGTTTATATCTAGGTGTCTATGTCAAATTGCATCAAACATTTTCTTATATTAAATGACACCCATGTAAAATATTTGAATAATTTAGCGGAAAATATTTTGAAACTGTAGGGTAATTAATATTGGGCTTTATTGATCACATTTTGTAGTCAATAAGTCCTTTAACTATATAATTAATAATTTTACAATTATGAATTATTAATAACAATTATTATTAATAATGTATTTACATTGAATTTTTTTTAAAAAAAATTAATATTTCCATTAAAAAAACTAATTTCATAAATAATTAACTATATAATATTTTTTAATTAAAAATAATTATTAAATAAATAAATAATAATCAATATTGTAATTAGTAAAAATTACTAATAAAAATAATAATCCAGTTAATAGTAATTTTTATATTAATTATTAATAATTATAATTAGTAATTATAATTTTACCATAGCTTAGATATTGAGGTATAAATCATATATCCCACTGGTCAAGGAATAAATTCTTAGTGGTGGTATTTTTATGATTTATTATAAAAATAATATTATATAAAAGTAGGCATTTTAGTGGGGTGATATAATTTTTCCATTATAGCTCCAACTATGGAAGTTTCATTATAGTAGTGATCTATAGAGATACTGTAGAACAACACTATAGAAATGATTTTGTGATTCGTAACTATAATGGTTAACTATAATAATACATCTTGTGGAAATCATTTGGACTTAAAACTATTAATATTTGTGAAGTTGGATGCTTTTAGGGTCTGAATGAGTGTAGTACCCCTTAGCGGGCTTCCTAACTTAATTAAACTCTTTGTGTGTGTGTGTGTTTGTCTATTCTTTAGAATTATTCACCTTATAAATGTCAGAATACTTCAATGTTTTTGGTTTTTCAATTTTAAATCTAATATTTGTTTCTTAATTTTAGAACAAACAGTGAAATTATTATTTAACAAGTAAAATAACCCTATAAATTTTTTATTGGTTTTATTGATTTTATATTGTGATATATAACATTTGGTGGATGTTTGATAGGAATAAGAGTATTTTTTTTGATACATTTAATATTTAAACAATTGGATATTTTTTTCTTCTTTTTTAATTTTTTATATAAAATTATTGATGTCTTATAAACCCTAAATTTTTCATTATATTCGAATATAAAAACTTTTTTTAAGACACATCGTTTAATATAATGCCAATATTAAATGATCACGAGACTAGATATCCTCACAAGTCTATTTTTATTTAAATAACATTTACATAAATTAATAATCATGAAGATTCTTGAAAAATATTGACAATTTAGATATAATTTTATAGTAAGGGTATATTGAAACCTTATATTCAATACCTGAGACCCCACTTTAGCAGTTATACACCATATCCTAAACTATCACACATTGCACAATATAAATAGCATTTTTTCCTATGTGTATTTAAAATATTAATTTATTAAAGATAAAATATTAGTTTAACAAAATAAGTGTCAATTTTTAATTCTACATAAAGATATTTTTTTATGTTGAATTTTTTGGATTTTAATGAAGATATTGTTTTCTATGTGATTAATGAAAATATGATTTTGTTAAACCCATGAATTATATAAAAACACTAGGAAGTAATCTGAAAAAATAACTCTATAAAAATTATCCTAAAAAATATTATTTATAAGTAACATTATAAATTTCAAAATATTATGTTCAATTTACAATCTTATGTTTGATATTTTAAAACTAAGGTGACATTTTTTAGAAAAAATGTTTTAATAAATAATACATTTATTATTTTAAAATTAACATGGAGGACCATTAGAAATTTAATTTTATTAAATTTATTTCAAATTTCAAATTATTATTTTCAAATTTTGTGAAAAGATCCATGTTATTTTTAGGCATAAAGGAAAAATTACTAAGTTAAAAACTAGTTACCGTGATAAAATTTAAATTGGTAAAAATGAAAAATCTAAGAGTAAATAGTTGAAAACATGTTCAAAAAATTTATGAAATTTAATGGATGGGTATTTAACAACATTATCTATTCCCTTCAGTATTATTTATCAATTATTATATTAACTTTTATTGCGAGTGACTTCCCAATATTTAAAAAATATAGGTATTTACAAAAATGTCATCCCTTTTTAACTATAAAAGGTCATCCCACCGCCCTTTTAATATCACACCTAAAATTATATTTCATTTTGAAACTATAACAATGTTCCATCCCCTATTTTCCTCTCTTACTTAAATTAACTTTTAGTGACATGATTTTATCTTAACCCCTACTTCTTAAAACTTTTCTCCAAACCTAGACCTTATCTTACCCCTAAACCCTAACCCTATCTTAGCCATAAACCATACCCAAAAAACATAATATTATACCCATAGCCCCTAAATAGTCTTAATAAAATAACCTAAACCTAATCTCTAACTCCCACCACATACCATATTGTTAATCACTTGACCTAAACCTGACCAGCACCCCCTCCGAAGCTAAACAAAAGCTCTAACCTAAACATAATGCCTAACTATGTAAACCTAACCCCTAAAATAAAATTAACCCTAGAACTTAAAATTAATCTAAATAAAATATTTTAGGAAGTTTTAAGAAATATTTGATTTTGAGAATATAAGAAATATTTATAAAGAACATTGACTCTAGTTATTTAGGAAGTTTTTATGGAAGTCAAATGAAGTTTGTGTTAAGTGTGAAATTCAAATTATAGATTTTTCTTCATCCATAATTTATGGAGGAAGTTTTCCATATAAAAGTAAGATAGATCATTAAGATATATATTAGTTCTTTCTATTATAGAGATAAATTTTGGTAGTTTTTTTAATACAAAGTGAGTTTCCAACCAAGATTGTAATTGATTGATAAAGAAGAGAAAAGTCAAATGGAAATAGTACTTAGTGAGGAAGGAGAATATAACTGCGGTGAACTCGATTGAGGGAAATAAAAATGGGGATAAATTGACAGAGTTCATAAGATAAAGTACAATATACTATGGAATACCAGAAATAGTTCCTCAGACAAAGCATAACCGAAAGAGGAGTATCATAAATAGATGGATCAGACATAACAACCATCACTGAGGAGAATCAACCATTACTTATCATACAAAATTTTGATGAGGATAAATTTCAGAAAGTTTTCATGAAAGGTGAGTTTGATTTTATCAATTTCATTCATGATCAAGAATAATTTTCTACACCAATAGTATTTTAGTGAGTTTTTTATGATCATTAAGAGGTTGTGCACAAGAAATGAAGATCCACCTTCCATATGGAGGAATACAATCAATATAAGAAAAATATTTCAATAGTGGATCAATAAAGAAGAAATATGGTCTTATAATTAGAAGGTTTAACCTGTTATGGAAGTGGGTCATGGCTACAAGTATAAACACTCAATAAAGGAGAAGAGAAGAGAAGGAGAATTGGAGGGTATATCCAGATATTATAGAAGAGTTGACTGTTAGTTTAATGAAACAAGATTAAATGCTAAAAAAACTAATTCAATTTAGAACCAGTCACCACCTATTAGTTTTTAATCTCATTAAAGATGGTGAACAATCCATGTTGGGGGTATTACATACATGGAATGTAGTAGTTTCCCACATCGATTCCAAACCTTGTAAATATAATATGTTGTTCCCTATCTTAATATTTTAGACATATAAGGTTACTTTGAGAGATAATGTTGAGTGGATCGAAACACTAACAAGTATCAGAGGCTATGTTTTGAGAAGAATTCATAAAATAAAGGGTTCACTGATTCACCCTTCTCCATCTTAGTGATCTCACACTGATTTGGGAAATACAAACCCAAAGCCCTAACCCAAAACTTTTTCCCCTAACCTAGACCTTATCTTACCTTTAAACCCCCTACCTCCATACAAAAATATACTATAATTATTCCCTTAACCATACCATTAATCCCTAACATACCACATATACTAAACCTAAACTTATGCCCCTACCCTCGATATAAACATAAACAATTACCCAACAACGCTAAACTTATACTCGAACCTAGAACTTATCATACCCCTAAAACCTAAGCCCGAACAGATAACCTATATTAACCCTAAAACCATTCCCCATAACCCCTACATAACCTAAAAATATTCTCCCAACTCATACCTTAAATGAACCCACAACCATATAACTTAAACATAATACCTAACCCTATTTATCCTAATCATATTCCTAAAACCTAAACTTAATCACTAACCCCTCATCTCAAAATTGGTTTCTTGTAACCTAAACCCTATGTACCTCTACTCTAGAACCTATCATACCCCTAAACCCAAACCCACCACCATCATAACATAATATTATGTCCCTTACCCCCGACCTTAACATAACCCCATAACCCTACAACATAACAGTAATCTATAGCCACCCCGCCTATCAAAATATATACCCTATATCCTAAAATTAATCCCTAGACCCCCCCCACTCACCCACCAAATTTATGCACCTACCCTCCACTTTACCCATAACCCCCCCCATATAACCAAAACTTATTCCCATACCCCGTACCTAAGAATAACCGCATAACACTAAAACATAAACATTATCCCTAACCCACACCTAACCTAAACATAATCTTATATAAAAATAATCCCCAAATCTTACCAACCAATCTAATCTTGACCCCCTAACCACCAGCTACCATAAATGTAACCCACCAAAAACATATTCCCCTAACCCCCCTCTCACACACACACACACCTAACTTGATCTTATTCCGCAAACCCCCAACCTTTAACATATTCCCCTAACCTATACCATATCATGCCTCTAAACCCCCATCCTCCACCCCATACACAAATACCCTATACTTATTTCCATAACCATACCACTAATCCAAAAACTACCACCTAACCTAAACCTAAATAAATTTATATACCCTCAACATAAACAAAACTCGTGACCCTAAACCCTAACCCCTAACATATACCTTTTCTTACCCCAAAACCCCTTTCCCCTAAACCACCACCTATCCTTAAATTTTTCTCCTATACAAAAACATAACTGAACCCATAAACCTATAACTTAAACTTAATCCTAAACCCCAACCTAACCAAATAAAAACCCTAAAACCTAAACTAAATCCCCTACCCCACACCTCCAAAATGGTTTCCCCTAAACTAAACCCTATCTGCCTATAACCTAGAAATTATCTTACACCTAAACCCTAAAATATCACCATCATAACCTAATTATATTCTCCTAACCCCTGTCCTAAAATTAACCCCATCACCATAAAACATAATAGTAATCTTTAACCACCCAACTAACCTAATATTAACACTAAATCCTAAAAGTAATCCCTAGACCCCCCCTCCACAAGAAGAACTTAGGACCGTACCCCCCGTTTTACCCATAAACCCTAACCCCCTCCCCACACACACACAACTAAAACTTCATCTGATACCCCATACATTAACAAAAACCCATAACCGTAAAATATAATCATAATCCATAACCCCCACCTATCCTAAACATAACTCTACAAAAAATGAAATCCCTTAACCTTACCAACAAACCTAATCCTAACCCCCTAACCCCCTCCTACCCTAAACATAACCCACCAAAAACATAATCCCCTAACCCCCAATGACACTCATTCCTAACATGATCTTATTCTCCTACCCCTACCTAAAAATTAGATCCAACAAAATAATATGAACATATGCCACTAACCTAGACTTATCTTACACTTAATATCTGACCTAAGTAAACCTAACATAAAAATAGATCCATAACCTAGACCCTATCATAACCCAAAAAATAACCCACCCCCACATTACCTAAATAAAAGCTTATATACTGGAGCTATATTACCCCCTTAACCATAAAACATAACCAAAGTAAACCTAACCCAAATTTATTCCATATACATAGAAGTTTTCTTTCTCTTAAACCCCTAACTTAGACCATGTCTTACCGATAAATCCTAACAACACCACCTCCTATTTTCCCCCTAACCTAAACCCTATCATGTCCCTAAACTCTGACCACCCATCATATACTGTATTACCTCTAAACCCCTAACCAACACACTAACATAAATTTCTATCTTATAAAATTATTACCCCTAAACCCTAACCCCTTTCCCAAAGAAATTATCTTACCCATAGACCCTAACCCCTCCCCCACCCCAAAAAGAGACCCTATCTTAAACTGGTTACCCCTATCATACCCCTAAACGTGAACCCCTAACTAAAGATAGAAACTATATTAAACCCCAAAAAATATTCCCATGATGAAAGAGGCATTATATGTGTGGAATATCTAGTTAATGAGAGCCATAAACACTGCGGGAACATTCATCTGTCTAAATGGAATCACTTTGTACTAATACAGACAAAACCTGTTCTGAGATTTCAAATTCAGGTGTCCTCCTCTCTAACCCATAGTTGGTCAAAACCTAGTCATATAAATAACACGTAGAATCAAAATGATCTAAATAAATGATAAAATTTAACATTTATCCATGTAAAATCATATCTATTCTTCATTTCCACCAAATTCAACTTCTAGTAATCTATATAAATTCAAAGAATATTGTCTTCCTTCCTCACCATCTACCCTATTAATCCTAAACCCCCTAACCCAACCTCCCCCCAACCAACCTTATTACCGCTAAAACATATCCTTGACAAACTACACAATTACCCCTAACATGGATGTTATATTACCCCTCGACCATATCTTACCAATAAACCCTATTCACCACCCCAACCTACCCTATTACCCATATCATATACCATATTAACCCAAACCCACTAAACTAGACCCTTTCTTACCACTATAAACTAAACCCACCCACCCAACTAGCCCCATTACCACTCACATAGAGCTTATCTTCCCCCAATCCTATACCCTCTCATACCCCTAAACCGTTACCCCCCAACTTAGAATCTTTCTTAGAGCCCTAAACCCTCCCCCACCCCACCACCCAACCTGAACTATTACCCACAAAACCCCCAACCCCATCCACACCCAACCCACCCTATTACCCCTCCATCATACCCCTCCCCGCCAAACTAACATGTTACCCCTAACCTAACCCTATTATACCTAAACCCCTAAAATATACCCTATCTTACCCGTAAACCACAAACAAACCCCAAACTTACCTTATTACCAATAAACCATGTCCTTTCCCAACCACAACCTACTTTAAAACCTAACCCCTCTACCACCTTTCAAACCTACCATATTACCATTCACCTAGATCTTATTTGCCCTAAACCCCAACCCTTATCATTATTTTCCCCTAAACCCTAACCCCTACCCCCCAAATAAACCGTATTACTCATCACATGAACCCTAACATACAACTAGACCCTATATTATCCCTATAAAGTTACCCCTCCCAAAATCTAAACCCTATCACGTATCACTAACCCCCCAACCCACCCTACTACCCCTAAATCCCATAACAAAAACCAACCCTCCCCACCCACCCTATTACCCCTGCATGAGTCTCAATCTTACACATAGACCCTAAACCTATCTTACCTCTATACCCTATTACCTCAGACCCTATCAAACCACTAAAACTTAAACCCCAAAACCAACTTTATTACCTATAAACTAGAACATATCTAACCCCTTAACCAAGTATAACCCCATAAAATATCACCTCCCCCAACCCAGACCCTATGTTAAAACCCTAACCCCCCTCCAATATACCATATTACCCCAAACACCATCTCGATCATACAGTTAGACCCTAACCCTATCTTACCCCTAAACACCCTCCGTAGACCCTATCTATCTCAAAAACCATATCCCCCAAACTACCTTATGACCCCTCACTAGACCCCATCTTACCCCAAACGTTTACCCTGTCATAAATATTAACCTTAACCCCTCCGCCATGCCCAACCTAACATATTTCTCATAAACCCCCAACCATAACCAATCCACTATCCTAGACCACATATTACATCAAAACTATAGCCTCTCCCCCAAACTTTACCATATCTTAAAATCCTAACCCAACATCTTATTATATTACCAACAAACCCCCAACCATACCTACCCTCAACCTACCGTATTACCCCTAAAAATATCCCTATCTTGACCTTATACATTAAACCTATCTTACCCCTAAACCCTATTACCCTAGACCCTATCTTAACCCTAAACCATAACCCCTTTTAATCATAAACCCCCAACCTATCCAATTAAAAATTACATTATCTTACCCATAATCTTTGTCCCCTACCCAAACAAGCCGATTATCACTAACCGAGACCTTATGTCACCCAAGGTAGACACTATCTAAAAGGTCAATCATAACCCCTATCCTAATCAATACTATATAGTGAACCACTAAACCCTATCCCTAACCCAATCATAAACCTAGACCATATTACCCTAGACCATATCTTTCCCTTAAACCATAACCCCCAAACCCTATCCCACCCAACTGACTCTATTACCCGTAATCTAGACATTGTCTTATCCCTAAACTTTATCACCTCATGTAATATATACCATAACATAATCCTATAACCCCTTCCCACACCCCCATCTACCCTATTACCACTAAAACTGTACAAATATTACACTTAGACCCTAACCCTATCTTATCCATATACTTTGTTTCCACAAATGCAATATTACCACTAAGACATAACCTTCTTTAATCAAGAACCCCCTAACCAACCCTATTTCTCCTAAACTAGATACCATATTACCCCTAAACCATAACCAATCCCCTATCCTAGACCATATCTTAAAAATATAACCCCCATATAACTTACCCTATTTCCCCTAACCCTATCCTTATCTCACCATTAGACCCAAACCCTATTTTACCCCTAAACCCTGTTACCTCAGACCTTATCATATCTAAAAAACGTAAACCTCCTTAAACCCTAAACCCCCAAACATACAAGTTTTCACCTAACCTAGACCGTATCTTACACCTATACCTTATCCTACCCCTAATCTATAACCCCTCCCCCACCTAGACATTATCTTAAATCTCTAATCCCCCAACCAAACCTACTATATTACCTCTAATTGTATCCCTATCACACCATTTGATAATATCTCTATCTTACCCCATACCATGTCTTACCCTTAAACCACAACCCCCCCCCAAACCCTTACCCTAGGCCCCATATTACCACAAAACCATACCCCCACCCCACCCACAAATCCATACCCCATATACCCTATCTTACTACAACATCGTAACCCCCCACCCAACCTACAATATCATACCACTATGCCCTATTACTCTAAACCCCAACCACCTAATCTAGGCCTATTACCCCCAAACTAAGACCCTAGACCTTGTCCTAACCCTAAACCAGCAACCAAACCTACCTTTTTTACACATCACATGTTCCCTATCTTACCCCTATACCCTAACACCCTATCCTATATCCTATTATCCTCAATCTACTTCCCTATACCCTATCGTAACAACAAAACCAAACCCCTCCATACAACCTAACCTATTACCCCTCACCTAGATTATATCTAACCCAATCATATACCCTATCTTACCCCTAGAAAATTTTACCTCAATTGTTATCTTACCCCAAAACCCTACCCGAAACACAATGCAGACCCTATCTTACCACAAAACCATTACCCTCCACCGAATTAGACCCCATCGTAAACCCATAACCCTATATTACCTAGAGACCCTATTATCCCATACCATATCTGGCCTCTAACCCCCCATACATCCTTATTACCCAAGACACTAACCCCCTAACCTCGACCTTATTACCCCTAAATCCCTAACTTATACCCTATATTTTCCTAAAACTCACCCCCAATCTACCCTATTACCCCTAACATAGACCTTATCATACCCAAAAACTGTAACCCCACTATCATACTATATCATACCCCTGAAACCTATTACCCCCCAACCAAGGTATATTATCCCTGAACCCTGACTATATACCCTATCTCACCCCTAAACCAAAAACTATCCCCCAATATGGAACCTATTTTAAACCCCAAACCTTATCCTACCCCTAGAACCAATTACCCCAAACACTATCCTACCCCTAAACCCTGACCTCCAACCATCCACATTACCCATAACCCTCACCCCCAAACTTGACACTGTTATCTGCAAACCCCTAACCTAGATCTTACCTTAACACTAAACCGCAAATCCACAAACCAACCTTATTTCCCATCACTAAGTCCATTTCATACCCTATCCAAGACCCTATCATACCCCAAGACCATATTACCTCAAACCCTATCTTATCCCAATACCCTACCCAGCCAATCCCGCAACGTAGGCCATATCATACACCTAAACAATAACCCCTCCCCCAACCTGGATTATATCTTAAACCCCTAATCATAACTTAACATTAGACCATATTACACCCCCAGCCTAGCCCTATTAGCCGTAAACCCCAACCATAAACCCTATCTTACTCCTAAACCACACGAACCCCACCTGAACCTACCACATTACCCCTCACATAGACCCTATTTTCCCCCAAAATATTATCCCTCACATAGAAACTATAATTCCCCTAGAACCTAACCCAAATTACATGACCCAAATTACCCGTAAAACCCTATCATATACCCTATCTTACCCCCTACACACTAACTACCCCAAACATACACTATCACCCATTACCCTATCCATATCATACACTTAGACCCTAAACCTATCTTACACCTAGACCATATAACCCCAGACCATATAACAACCCTAAACTATAACACCTTTGATCCCTAACCCCCATCCCATCCTAGCCTATTACACCTAACCATATATTACTCCTAAACCCATGCCCTATATCATATCTTACCCCTAACCCCTATCACCTCAACTCCAACCTACCCTATCATACCCCACACATAGACCATATCTTACCCATCCCCCATAACCTAAAACCTATCATATCACTAAACTATAACCCCTCCCCCAACACATACCATATCATAAACCCCTAACCTCATCCCCCATCCTACCCTATTACCCCAAAACCCCCCAACTCTAACCAACCCCAAACCTACCACATAACCCCTAACCCTATCCATATCTCACCTAAATTCCCAAACCCTATCTTGCCCCTATAACCATTAATCAATACTATATCATTCCATTAAACCAAAAACTCACTAAACCCCGACTCCCAAATTGAAAATATTACCCCATCCAAGACCCTATCATACACCTAAACCATATCTTACTCGTAAACTATAACCACTCCATCAAACTATAACATGTCATAAAACCCTACACCCCCACATAATATTCTACCAAAATACCCCTAACCATATGTGTGACTCACCCTTATAAACAAACCCTATCTTACCCCTAGACCCTATTAACCCATACCCTGTCTTACCCCTAAACTATAACCCCCCCCCGCAATCCCTAACCCCACCAAACTGCCATATGAAACCTAAACCTAACCCTACCTTACACGTAGACCCAATCGTACTCAAATGATGTAACCCATCTCCCCCAACCTTGTCATTATAACCCCTAAATTAGACCCTAACCCCCCAACCTACTTTGTTACCCCTCACCGAGACCTTAACCCGCCAACATAGACCCTATCAACTACACACTAACACCCAACGTACCCTATTACCCCTAAACTGTAACCACCCCAAACGAGACCCGAACCCCAACCTATAATATTACCCCAAAAACCTTACCCCCTCCCCAAAATACCGTATTTACCCTAAATCCCTGACCCCTCACCTAAACCCTAATCCACTAAACTTAATCTTGACCCTACCACCCATCACTTAAAACCTAAACCACCCAAACCTGTCCTATTACCCCTAAAATATGACCCTCCATCCAAGACCCTCACAACCTGACATAACCTAATTTTAATCCCCTAAAAAAACCCAAATACCAAACCCCACCTATATATAACCTCTAACATAAATTTAATCTCTAACCCTTTAAACCTAACCCCTAAAATAAAACTAACACTACAAATTGAAATTAATATCTAGAAGATATTTTAGGATGTTTGAAGTGATCATTGATGTCAATATTATTGGAATCTTTAGTGAACATAGTTGAATCTAGTTATTTAGTATGTCTTTACGGTTTTCAAATGATGTACAGGTTAAGAAGAAATTAAAATTAGATATTTCAAATCTACAATAATTTATAGAGGAACATTTCATATAATAAAAATAGATATCATTCATAGGTACTATAGTTTTTGTTGTTAAAAAGAGAAACTAATAATGTTTTTAGATAAAATAATGAGTTTCCAACCATGATTATATTTTATTAATGGATAATGGAAAATTCAGATGGACATAGTCCTGGGTGTAGAGGGAGAATCAGACCGAGGAGCTTTAGAAAGAGGAGCATCAGATCAAGGCTCATTGGAAGGAGTGAATCGGACAGGGAACAACACACTGAGAGTACTAGATGATTTGAATAATACATAGAATAATGAAAATCAGAGTATTGGAAGACGGTTCATAGGACACAACAAATTGAACTTATAATAATTAGACATATCTTACCAGATGGACTTTTTCTGATGTAGATTTTTAGACAATGTACTAGAAATGTGAGTTAGATTTTATCTAGTATATTCAAGATCAAGAAGATGTTTCATGAATAACTATCTTTTAAGAGAGTTGTGGAATATAATGATGAATGTTTATGCATGAAAAGGCGATCCAACATGGTTGTGGGGTATGACCACCAAAAGAAAAATACATTTTCAGGTTGGGTCATCAAAAAAGAAGGAAGAGGTTATAGCTGGTGGTTGTAACCAATTATTGAAGAGGTTCATGGATGGTGTTATAACCAGTCAAGAAGTGAAGAAAAGGAGGGTGGTTAGGAGGTATAACAAAATATGGAATAAATTTTGATCATTGGGGGGATTAAACAAGGTAAATTTGAAGAATAATTACCATGGTGTAGAAAAAGTTACTTCATGTGCCTTTGTAATCCTATTGAGGTTGTTGAAGGATCCTTGTTGGGGGTATAACAACCATGACATGGACTTGGTTCTCATATTGATTATGAACCTCATAAATATCATGTGTTGGTCACTCTTTTTATATTTTATATATACTAGTTATGGTTGATAGATATCTTTGATTGTATGTAAACATTGATAGGTATTAGAGGTTGTGTTTTCAAAAGAATTCATAAGATAAAAGGACCCTTGATTCACCCACTCCCCCACCCAGTGATCTCATATTGATCTGGGAACAAAACCCCAAATCCCTAACCCTAAAATTATTCCCCAATCCTAGACAACATCTTATCAATAACCCCCCACTAAATTAAAATTATACCCTTATCTTTAACTCTAAACCTTAATATACTATATAACCTAAAAATAAACTTATTCCCCTACCCTTTACATAAACATAACACATAATCCTAAAACCCTAAACTTATGACCATATCATACACCATATCTTACCCCTAAACCCAAACTCCCCATGATAACGTAAAGTTACAGACATAACTATACCTCTAAAACAAACTAACCAAAACTCAAGTCCCTATCCTAAACTCTCTCATAACTATAACCCCCTATAAAACCTAAACATATTCTCCTACTAGTACCCAAAAACCACATAACCTAAACATATTCCCCTAAACTAGAAAATACCTTACCCCTATACCCAAACCCACACCTAACATATGCCCCTATAATAGATCATATATTACCCAAAACCCTTACCCACCACCTATTCTAATCTTAGACCTCTAACACATACCAACAACCATTAAACCCTTACCTAAACTTGTTCTCCTAAAATAGACCCTAACATACCAATAAAACCTAATTCCCCCATTTAACATAAACCTATAACAATATCCTAGGCCCATCTTACTACCTTACCCCTAATATATAATCAATATAAATATAATATAATCTTATTCCATAAAGTTATTATTTATCTTACCCCTAACCCCTAAACCATATCATCATCCTTCCAGACAATTTCCAGTAACCAAGAACCTATCATACCTGTACCTGGACCCTATCTTACCCCTAACCCCTAACCTTCCAACCTAACCCAAACATTTTCCCCTACCCATTACCCCATATACTAAAAATAAACCCTAACCCCCCATCTCATTAAAGTTTTCACCTAACCTATACGCTATATTATCCATAAACCCTAACCCCTTCCCTACCAAACATAGAGGTATTCCCCCCACCCTAACCTAAATATAACCCATAACCCTAAATCATAAACTTCCATAACCCACCCACCCACACAAAACCAAATATGAATCCCTAAACCCCCAACCACCTATCCTAATAATATTCCTAAATCCTTACACCTAACCACACCCACAAAAAAATTCTCATGTCCACTGACCTAAACCTAAACCCCATCATTAAATCCTAAACTAACACCCCAAACCTAGACATATCTTACCATAAACCCTTATCAATGTAAACCAAACATAAAATCATGCTCATAAAAATACCCTATAAAACACCAAAACCCCTAACATAGGTCAAATATTACCCCTTAACCCTACCCCCTACACCTATACTAAACTTATTCCTCTAAACTAGACAATATCTTACGCTTAAACCCAACCAACACCTGTTAATCATTTTCCAATCACCTAGACCATACCCCCTAAACCCTAACATCCCAACATATCATAAACATAATACTCTATCCTAGACCAATCTTAACCTCATACACATACACAATAGCCTATGTAAACCTAATATAATTTTCTACTAACCTAGACCCTATCTTACCACTAAAATATATCCCCCTAAATGTTATCTTAACCATAAACCCTAAACCTTCCACATCCTAAAAATTAACCCAGCCTAAAATTAACCAATAACATTATTTCATAAATTTAATGACTAACCCCAATCCTAACTTTGACTTAACCATATAACCTAATATTAATCCCAAACCCTAAACCCACACCCCACCACCTCCGATACTTTTCCCTAAACCTAAGCCAAACTTTAAACCAAAAAACCAACCCATCCACCCCTACCTACTTAAATATTTCCCCTATTATAAACCATACCTTAAAATTAAATCAAAACCCCAAATTACCTAATATTAAGCCCCGACCCCCCAACGTAAATATAATTCATAACACTACAACCAAAAAATAATCCATAACCCCCCATCTTACTTAAACATAAACATATATCCTAAAAAACTCCTAAACCATTTACTAAATATAAACTTATTCCTCTAACCTTACCCCTACCCCACCTTAAAATAACTCATAACCCTACATCCAACACAAAATCTATAACCCCACACCCAATATAATCATATTACCCTAACCCCACAATCACACATGTAAACATAACCCCCAAACCTACAACCAAAACTTATTCCCCATCCATGAAATATCATACCCCTAAAAACTATGAAAAGCTAACATAAACTTATTCCCATAACCTATATATTATTTCACCCATAAAACCTCAAATAACATAAACATATGCCTTTAACCATGACCGATCAGAACACATTACCCATGAACCCTATCCAAATTAAATCTAATATAAACATATGACCTTATTTGATATCATATCTTACCACTAATCTCCTAACCTAGACCATATCTTACCCCTAAACCCAAACCCCAAGTCACCTCCAAAATTTGTATCCTAACCTAGATCCCATCTTACCCCTGAACCCTACTCCACCTCCCCCAACACTACATAAACTAAACTTATGCCTTTAACCTAGACCTATCTTACCCCCATTACCCTTAAACCCTACCTTAAAAGTAAACCTAATCTAAACTTATTCCACCAACCTGGACCCCTACTTACCCATAAACCCTAACTCACACTTTATAGTATTTTTCTCCTAACATAGACCTTATTGAAACCATAAACCTAAACACAGCTCAACCACATATTAAACCTTTTACCATAATCTATACCCTATTATACCCCTAAACCCTAACCCCCACCTCCCAAACTTCTATGGATAACCTAAACCCAATCATACCAATAAACCCTACCCCCTTTAACCCATACCATATATCACACCTAAAATTTGATCCCTACCTCCACATGATTTTTTTCTCAAACTAAACACTATATTACCACCTTCCCCAGTCCGAGACCCTAACATACCAATGGACCACCCCCAACATCACCACCAATTAAGCCTAATCATATACCCTCACCCCAATATAAAATCATCCCTATGGCCTTCAATTTTTCCCTAACCTCCCCCAACCTAAAATAATTAGAACCCAACATCACAGTATGGTGGAAATGGTTTACTAGGTGGCGGTTAAATACATGAACACAATCTTACCACTAATACCCTACCTTAGACATACCATGCCTTACCCATAAACCCATAACCTAGACTACATCTTACCACTAAAACTATCTCTTCCACCTCTTAAACATTTAATAATAACCTAGAACCTATCAAACCCCTAAGTAGTAACCCCTAAACCTAGACATTATCTTAACATAAAACCATAACACACTCAACTCCTAATATTTTTCCCTGAACCTAGAAACTATCTTACTCATAACCCCTAACTCCACAACATAGAAACTATTATACCTATAAACCCCTAACCAAACATGAAGGTGGGGATTTTAGGAACCTATACCCTATCATACCACTAGAAACTAACCTCCCACCCTAGCCCCTATATTACCCAAAAACCATAACCCACTCAAATCTTAAACTTTGTTCCATAACATATACCACATCATACGCCTAAAAATAACCCTCCAATGTAGACCCTATCTTATAAATATTCCCCTACCCCCACCTAAACTAAAATTATGCTCCGATATCTAACATAAACTAAACCCTTTACCCTATAACCTAAACATACTCCCGAACCCCCCCACTAACCTAAACATAAACCAATGACCTAAATAAAATACATAACCCCTAACCTCCAAAAAAGTTTCTCCTAACATAAACTCTATCCACCCATAACATATACACAATCTAACACCTAAAACCTAACCCCCAAGCTCACATATTCTTATTCCCCTAACCCCTGACCTATACTTTACTGCATAACCCTACATACTAAATGTTATCTCTAACCACCCATATAACCTGAAAATAACCCTATAATTTGAACATAATCCCTATCCCCCACACCAAATAACATAAACTTATGCCTCTACCACCAAACTAAACTTAACCCATAACCATATAACCTAAAATTAATCTATTACCCCCCAACTAACCTAAACACAAGCTTACAACCTGAAATTAATCCCTAAAATGTCACCTACAAAATGGTCACCCCTATCCTAAACCCTATATTACCCTAACCTAGACCAAATCATACCCCTAAAACCTAACCCCCAATCTAACCAAATATTATTCCAATATCCCTAGAACTATACATAACCCCATAAACCTACATCCTAAATGACCCCTGATTGGAACATAACCCCAAATACCCACGACCAAAATGTAATTTCTAAACCCCACCTAACCTAAACAGAACCCTACATCCTAAACACAATCCCTAGAAATCCCACATTCTACACAAACACCCAAATTATGCTCCTACCCCCACCAAATTATGTAATTTATCCCCCTACCTGCACCTAAACATAAATCATTAACCCTATAACCTATATGTACTCCCTAAATCCCCACATAAACTAAACATATCACAACAACAAAATGATCCTCTAACCGTACTTAATGAACCAAAACTTGTTCATAACCCCCACCCGACCTAAAATAAACCCCAAAAAATCCCATAAATATACCTTCTTACCCACCTCATCCCCAAAAACACACCAAACCTAATATTATACCCCTTCCTGCTGACCTAAAATTAACCTCCCACCCAACAACCTAAAATTATGTCCCTATAAAAGAAATATCATACACCTAAAACCTTTATCAAGTAACTCTATCAGAATATTAGTCCACTAACCTAGTCCCAATCTTATCCCAAAACATTAACCCACCCCCCACATAACCTAAACATATGCTTCTATCCTAGACCTACATAACCCCCATTATGCCTAAAAATTTACCTTAGTAAATGTAACCAAAATTTATGCCTTAAACTAAAACCTCATCTTACTAAAAAATCCATATCCTAGAACCCATTTTAAACATAAACCCGAAAACCCCACGTCCTAATATTTCCCCCTTACCTAGACCCTATCATGTTGCTAAAACCACCTCAAAACTAGAATCTATTACCCCTAAACCTCTAATAGAGACCCCATCTAAACCCCCTATCATATACCCTATCTTACCACTAAACCATAACCCCCTTTCCCTATATCACCCCTTACACCTAACCCCTCCACACCACTTATCCTAGACCCTATCATAAACCCCTAACCCATATATTACCCCTTAACCCTAAACCCTCCACCATCATAGACCCTATATGAATCCCCTAAACCCTTCCCCATAATTAACTAGTCATGATTCGGGCGGGAGATCATGTTTACGAGAGATATAAACACTTATGGAATATTTATCAGTAAAAATTGATTCACTAGGTACTCTTAAATCCCAAAGCGTCATTGAAATTCCATCTTCCGGTTTCCTTATCTCTAACCCATAACTATTGAGAACTCAATCAGAGAAAAAATCAAGGAGAACCACTAGCATCCTCACTATATTCCCCATGCTTGTATCTAGTTACAATGTAAAAAATGTAACCACCTTCTCTTGGATACTAGAGTTTGGGATTATTTTGTTGTAATTAGAGAAATTATAGTTGAAAACATGGAAACTAGATTTAGGGTAAAATAGATTAGGGAACATAAACCTGTAACTATATCTGAGGATATCACTATTTGTTGCCTATAAATACATCCTTTTATTGATAAAGATGTGGAAAAGGTTTTAGTACGGATTCATCTATGGTTAATAACCCCAAAAGGTGTTGTTCGAGTAAATTTTAGACAATATTATGATCCATAGTGAATGTTACCTTACTGCTCAATTGGTTTGACACTAATGGGGGATATGATTTGGTTTATTAACATTTTTTATGAACCATTATAAGGAATGGGAGGATATAACATATAGAATCCTATGATATTCCACAGTGATATGGGATAGAACTAATGATTATTCGGTTGATATTTATATGGTTGACCATAATATTAAAGGCATAGTTTCCCCCTTTTAGGTTTTATGTGTTGAAATTTTAATATGAAACAGGATATTTTGGGAGTTATTTATGGGAATAAAACCCTTTGGTTTAGTATATGTTTTAGTAAAAACTTTAATTGACGAATAATAATTTTCCATTGTGTGAATATTAGTTTAATGTTTTTATGACCTTTAGGGTAATGTGATGATTGATTTTGAGGTAATTATTTTTTATTTATATAATATAGTTAATACATTTTGATAATATATTGAATTGATAACCAAGGGACTGAAAACTGATTTGGTGAATAACAGATTAATGTTAAGTATATAATTTTGTAATATTATATAATTCACATTAACATAATTTTCTGAATGAATATTGAGTTAATTTATGGAATTATATATGATATTATTGTTATTTTATTCAGATTCATGATATTTATGGAAAATTTTATCATGTTTTGAGGTGTATATATTTATAGAATATAAATTTTTAGTTTATAATATTATGGGAAATTTATATTATTTTGATATAATATGTAGGTTAATATTAAAAAATAATGTTAATATATTTTTTATATTTTATATTTTATATCATGCCTATTTTGGAGGAGTCTTATGGTTATGTTGATATTTGGGTGTTATTTCTAAGGCTTAAGGGATTAATTTAATGTTTCATCATTTGATGATTTATCTCTATTGGAAAACCTATAATAATAACCTTGGTTTTGGTAAATATATAGTTACATAAGTAATGCATTTTCCTTATTTTTTGGTATTTATGATTTTATAGAAGTTAATTTTAGTATATTAGGCATGAAAAATTTAACTTGAATATTCATTTCATAGAGTAAGAGATGAAGTTGAAATTCATGAAATCACAAAAAAAGAAGTAATTTTTTTATAAAAATTAAATGAAACTAATAAAAAATATTTTTTTAAGTTATCTTCATTTAAAGTAATAAATCCATCATCTCTTTTGGAAAAAATCTCAAAATAAAATTGTTATAATTTTACCTTCATTTCCAATGAATCGATGGTCTTTTCAACCATCATGGATTTATGGTTTTGTGGTTGTTAACATTATCATCACCATGTTCCCTATCACTCTCTATTATTCCTTGTACATTATGATTCTCCTTTATGCCAAAATTTTATCATCACATTAATTTTATATTAATAAAGGAACTAGATTATGTGTTATTTTAGAAAACCCTTATGTTTCCCACATTTCCTATTTAAAGGAATATTTTTTATTCCTCTAAATGACGTTGGTTATTAATAAAGGTTGAAAATTTTTGTGAGCAAGATAAAATTGTGAGGAGAAACTTATGTATGGGTTTATATTGTAAAACCATAAATATTTTATTATTCAGTATCTTTAAAAGTTATGTTTTATAGACTACAATACAAAAAACATAGTACTTAAATAAACCATAAAACTTTTATTTAAATAAATTATTATAATGCATGATAAAGAATAATAAATTTTGAGGTTGAAATATGATAAAACATAAAGAAAAGTAGAATTGGAATAAATATAAATATATATAAAAATACAAATAATATAATGTCTATATGTTTATGGTTCCCCATGAAGACGGTTACCACAACTAAAACTCCAGAAACAATTTTAAGAATTATGAACACAATAGACATAATGAGTGAGAAATAAATGTATAAATGTTAGTGAATAATGTAAGAACATATATAGAAATGTAATATTATTGTTATATATATGGTCATTGGATACATAGCCAATATATATATATATATCCATTATATATATATTGTCCATGTATATTTAAAAAGTTTTTTTGTAAATGAATATTAAATTATTTGAAGGTAAGAAACATATTAAAAATTAATATTTTGTGCACAAATGTATTTTTATCTTAACTAAATGATTTGAGATAATTATTTTATGAAATAAAATGATTATATATGCAATTTTAATAAATAATATTCATTTAATTATGAATATTAAGAAATAAATGAGAATAAGTTTATTTTATTTTTCAAAAGTACATTTTCTTAAAAAAATGGCTTTTATTTATTTTGTGAGAATAAAATATAATTAATTTATACTACTATTAGAAATTAATTTTTAAAAAATGAACATCATTTTGGATTTTATATTGTCAAAATAATTTTAGGGGGAATTTTGGGGACTTTTTTAAATGATTGGTTTTTTGGTCAATAGTAAAAAATACAGATTCTTCAAATACTATCATTATAATTAATTAAATAAAGAAATATAAAAGATACATAATTTTTTTGATTTATAATTTACATTAAATTTTATCCATTTTATTTAGTATAATATCGTTAAATCTTTTTGAATCATAAATTTTCAATATTTTTATAAAAGTATATTTTTATGTTCAAAAATGAATTTATCTAAAAATAGTTTTCCCTTTTATATTAAAAAATTATATTAAAATTTATTTCATCCACAAATATATATTTGATACTAAAAAATGGATACCATATTTGGAATCTGGAGGTTCAAATTTGGTAAATAGGTCCTTTTTATTTTTGATCTTTTTGAATAGTAACCATGATAAAAAATTAACCTCTGTAATTATAAAATGGGTAAAACATGGATAAAACATTGGGATATGGCCTTAAAATTTCTATAAAATTATCATTTTTAAAATTTAATGAGTTTATTTTTGACATAATCATCCATGTTTTTAAAATATGTCATTTTGGTGCCATATTCATTGATTATTACAATTTTATTATATTAGTAAAATGATAAATACAATATTCCACTCTGTTTTCACTGATATCTCTAAAATATATTCACATTGATAAAAAGATTTTATCTTCTATAATAAATTTTTTTTATAAATATTATATATATTTTTATCATGGAAATTTATTATTAATTTTTAGAGATGGAATAATTACATCAAATTCTTACACAACAACATACCATTATTTGACCAAGTAATAGAAAAATAAATAAATTATTTTGAAAATAATAAAACTAATGAAATTTCAATGAATTATTATGTTATAATAATTTTATCGATAAGTATAATAGATTATTTTTGTTTAAAATTTTTATATTTAAATTCCATCACTATCTTCATGAATATGAAGTCAAATAATATGAATAATGTAAAAATGATAATAATGATATTTAATGAAAACTCTATCTTTAAATAAATTAAAAATCATAAAAATATTGAAACAGGTCATAGGGGAGAATATATTTTCTATAATTTCATTCCTTGTCTAATAATGAGCCAATTTTCACATTCTAATGGAAATTATATCTGTTTAATATTGAAAAACCATTACCACAGTTAAGGTTAAAATTTGTTATCCAAAGTTTTGATCCAAAATATAAAGTTTAAAATGTTATATAAACCTCTTAAAATTTAATTGGATTAATATTTTAACATAATATCCTCATTTTATTCTAATTAATTTCATTATAATAAAATTATATTAGAGTAATACACATATTATATTATAATATTTCATGAATTCCCAAAAGTTCCACTTCACTCTGTTATACAATAACCCCCTCCTTACTCTTACTTACAAAAAATCGATACATATATCTATACCTAAACATATCTAATTTTATAATAAACTTTAATATCAATAACTTAGAGGTTTTGGTATTCCTAAAATACCATTCCAAGGGTCCTTAGGAAGATATCTAAATTAAGTCTATCGAATATGTGGCAATCGTATTGATCAACTCCTTTAAACTATTTTCTTATTTTAAATCCTATAAATAAGTTGTACCCATCCTAAAATAATAAATACAGTATGATAAATAGACCTAAATTTTATTTTATTATGTTAAAACCATTTTACATCTCTTTGCTATCATATAAAGAGTGAAACCATCATTCGTTCCTACGTATGACTTATCATCTCCACGCAAGAGAAAAATTAGATTTTCATCAAAATTTTACATATATAGTTAGAAATATGTAACTAATAAATATATATTATATTTATGAAATAGGTATACTTCTAGAATTATAATATTATATATAACTTCATACATTATAATCTTTTAGAAATTGATAATGCCGCTCGTGCGTACATGTGGACTATCATCTCCATAAATACTGCAATTAATTTTTTTATCTATATCATTTATGGATGAATATAAATATTTTTATAATTAAAATATATGATATTTATATCATTATTAAAATTATGTATATGATTTCAGAATTATAAAATTACAATGACTGGAATTACCAAACCAAAACATAAATGAAATAATAATTAGTTATCACCCAAAGAAGTGATTTTATTAACTATTTGTTATTAAATAGGTGATATATTTATCTAAATAAATAAAATAAGGTATGATATATATGATTATGGTTCTATAATATATCTATAATAATCTATATTTATTATACAAGAGGATTTAGAATGTATAAATCATGTCGGACCTGAGACAAGGGATATCATGTCAATTTCCACTCCTTTTAGGTACATTTAGTATCATGCATGTATTTAGATTTATTTTGTGTATATAATGTTATGTTTATTATTTTAAAATTAATATCAATTTATTAATGATGATAATTGTTTCAATTAAATTTTATTTTTTCCAGGGGATACAATTTGAATGTTACCAAAGAGGTAAGAATTTATATTAGAATCTCATTTTTTTATTCATCTTATTTTAATTGAAGAAATATTATAATTTATCCTTTATAAAATACATCTATTTTCTCATCACATATATATTGAATTAATGTCCATTTTTTATTCCATCCTTTCATCTCTTTGTAAATTAAATCATGTAATGATTTTGTTGAATGAAAACCCGATCTTTTTTCTCTTTTGATCATGTACATTTTCTTCTATATCCATATATTTAAAAATTGTTTTACAAATGTCTCTTTTTAATTACTAAAATCATTTATTAAGGAAGTTTTATTTTATCCCATACTTTTAAATGGTTTAAAGGATTATTTATATTATTTTTTAATGCTTCATTTTTAACAATAATTACAAAATGTTAACACTAATATTTTTAACATATATAGTGTTCACTGATTTTCCCACCTCTATAACTAGTTTATAGTAAAATGTTTTCTACAAGTATTGAATGGTTTAAAAAAACACGAAAAAGAAAAAATATTTTAAATGATTATATTCCATTTTCATTCATTCTATAAAAGGCACAATTTTAATACAAATCACATATGTCTAATGAATCGATGGTCATATCTCATCTCTTATTAAATTTTATGGTAAAATATTTCTCATGAAACATTCACATTATTGTTATAATTTTTCATTAGATATTATTATTCTAATAAATATTCATATTCTTTATATAATTCATATTCTTATTTCTTAAATTGAATACCATTTCTACATATGGTGTTTTAGTATGAAAAATATTTTATTTATGGGGAAATAATGATATTTTTATTCATTACTTAACATATATTTTCTTGATAAGGAACACTATTTATGAATTATATTGATCATTCTACATATGAGGAAGGCATTTGACATGCAGTGATGGGTGGGCCTAATTATATATAAGGCCTAGATGCATTGAATGGTCTCATGAGGAAAAAAAGTTGGGAAACCTTATTAAATGATTTTTTATACCTAACAATCGATTAAAAGATCATAGAATAAGGCCTATATAGTAAAGATTTGATTATTTTTAGAATCATAAGGTCCAACATTCAGAATTTATTTCATTGATAATTTATTTATTGTTATACATGTGATTATAACATTGATATTATATGTGGATCAACTTCATACTACAATAATTGATTAAATGGAATGTGTTCTCAGTTACGCATTGTTCCATATTCATTATTCCTTTTTTACTCATGATATCTTCCACTATATATAACCATTACTAACCATCTGATATCAAACCATTATTTTATTTTCTTCCCTAGGAAGCAAGGAAGTGTACTATGAATGATATATAAGTATGTGAAATAGATAATAACAATGTTTTCAATAGATTTTATTTTTTGTTTTCACATGTAATTTGGGATTCACTAATGTATCTAGTTTACCAAGAACACTAAATTATTTTTCACATTGAGATGTGATCTCTTATAAATAGTGGTAATATAATAATGTAACCAATATCTATGGACTATTGGAGTTGGGGTTTATACAATTTGTCTCATGAAATCAATATGATTTTGTATATAAAATGATATTCAATGTGATTGAGTATGTTAAATGACATGATGAGGCAACATATTTCTATAAAATAATATTCATTATTGAAATCAATTATATTATTCTGAAGAATATATTATATCAACTATATGTTTTAAGTGTGTTGTAAATTTATTAAAGGTTATAAAAAGAAAATAATAGATGCTTGATTTTTTATTTCAAGTAATGGAGAAATGGAGTAGATGAATTGAAAACTTAGATGATTTATTCTTGGTTAAAATTATCATAAGTTGTATATTTTATATCATTTGTCTCCAAAAATAGAATATAAGAAACAATAATTAATTTTAAATTATATTGGGTATTGATACACATAGTAATGATTTAGTTAATTATATATCGTTACATAAGGGGAGATAAAATTGGCTTGTTATGGTGAGGGAAATTATCCTATATTAATTTGTATATTTTTTCCAAGAAAATGAATTAATTTAGGAATGTATTACCTGATATTCTAAAATTGTTGAGAATTGATGTACTAAGAATAATATTTCTGTTTTTTGATACTTTATGGATTGTATAAGTGAGTTAATTTTCAAATCAGATGATGAAATGTATGTTGAAAATTTTAAAAATAATTTATTAAAGATATGATCAAGGACATTTAAACCTTGGGTTTTCAGTAAGTAAGAGAAATAATTCGATATGATTGCATTATCCAAGATACACCTGGTTCAGTTTTTGAAACTCCATGGAATTTATAGTCGGGTATGAATGTTATAGAAATTAATTATTTTATTTTCAATGGTATGTATTACAAAATGTTTATTTTAAAATATGTTTTAAATAATCAAGAGTTTGAAATCATAAGAATATTGAACTTTTAGTTTGTATTCATAAGATGATGTAAATATTTAATACTTCAGGGATTCGAATGTAATGGATTTTATCAACATCAATTGAATTTAATTAAAATATTTCTATATTCATCTCATTTATCACATAAGTTAAGAAAAAGTGTTTGATAACAATGATTTGTTATGAAGAAGTATGATATGAATAAATAAATAAACATGGTTTATGATTCATCAATTTCTATAACATGTTTTGAAAAGATGATTTGGATAATTGTTTCCATAAGAAATTTTTTTATTCATATTCTCTTAAAAAATATGGTTATGTGTTTTTACCACCCCTCGATGGTGTATCTTAATATTGACTTCATTTTAATTTAAAAATTTCAAAAGGAATATAATAACATATATGATATGGAACCAATAGTATACTATATCAATATTCCTATTTAATGGAAATAAATTTCATTTCCTAAAACAAAAAGTTTTTTTGTATATCAACAAGAAATAGTTAAAAAAATATAGTGTTTAAGAGGATAGTGGGAGTATTATGGGACTTAGATGTATTCAAATTAAGAAAATAAAGGATAATACTAACATTATAATAATTTTTTTACACATAATATCCTGAAAAGAATATGATATATGATGACAGAAAAATGTAAATAGTTTTGTTTAATTACCATTTAGAATGTGGATAAGAAAATTGTACAAGTTTAAGATAATATTTTTATCACTTAATATTATAAAATTATTTTTTATATTTAATGATAAAGAAAAATGTAATGAGTAACATTTAGTTAGCATGAAAATGAATGAAACTATTTCTTAAAGGACCCAACTAGTCAATATTTAAATTTTTAAAAAATAGATATCATAATAGAGTTTTGTATGTTGATGTAAAAAATGTAAGAGTAATATTTAGTTACCATAAAAATGTGATTTTCACATTGGCCTAAAAGAAATTAAGAGGAATTATAAACAATTATGTAATTACTTATATTATTTTAATGAAATTTTTTTGGAGGGATTGGGTTTCAAATATAATTATTATAATGAAAATATAAATATTTATAATTAGAAAAACATAAGTTTTCATCATATAATTTGATGTTATGAATTTATGAAGTTTAAATAAGATCAAAAATTAAAATAGTTAGTAATGTGATTCTTAACTCTCACCATTGTTCAAAATTTATTTATTTATATATGTTTACCCCAAATGAGGTTTTTTGGGATGGTTTTATCATATGGTCACACAAAGATGTGAAACGGATTACATATGATGTAATGCCTTAATAAAACCAAAAAAGTATAGAAAAAGTATGTTTGATAAAGAAAATTATGATATTTCATATGATAAAATGTTTCTTATATTAGTTTTTTTAAATATTCTTAAGTAGATTCAAAATATAAAAATGTATTAGATTAAAAGGAAACCACCATTTTACAATACATTCATGTGGGATACATAAATAAATAGAGAGATATATATTTCATAAAGTGAAATTATAATTGTTCTATGAGTGAATATTTTATAGTTTATCCCTACCTGATATTCAACCTAGGGTATAATATTTTATGGTGAAATATTATGGTTATCTAGAGTGTGATTCTTATATCGGGATAGAGAATATCTTCATTAGGTAGATGGCAAAGAATAAGATTCTTTGTCTAGGATGGATGACCAACTATTCATACCCCATGAAGTATTATAATGATATGTCTGTGAAATACTATGGGTGTGTGGATTATATTTGATCCCCGCTACATGAGGTTTATGATATACCTTTAATGAAATAATTCATATATAGATACCCAACTTATGTTTACATATTTACATAGAAAATAGTGGGGATGTTGGGTATGTTTCTAATCATACTGTTGGTTAGTGCGTAATTAAGATGGGAGTTATCCTCTTGTATAATGAGTATGAAATTAGGGACCTTGAATGAGATTGACTGTTGGAGTGTATAACTACACACACACACATATATATATATAGATATTAGAATTGTGATATACCAATAAGGATGAATAAAATATGATGATTTAATCAATTAGTTCAGTATATACCCTGAAAACCAATAATGTATTAGTTTTTTATATAGCACTGACATTTTCCATACCACATGGTCACTTGTGTCTCAAAAAAAGAGAAAATATCATAATTAATGTTTTTATATGATACTAACTAGTGGATAATGGTATAGTGATACATGTCATCGGTGGATATCATGAAAGAACCATTTATAAATTTAGAAATATTGATTTTTTCTAGAGACCTCTATTGACTTATATATAGATCCAAATATTTGTATCTGTTGTCACTGCTATAAATGCCTATAGGTTCACAATTTATGGTTGACTATATGGAGATTATGTTTAACTCCCAGTGATGCTATAAAAGTGTTGCAGAGTAAATCCAAAAACGTTTTTTGTGGGTATTCACAAGATATTTCAACCGATTTGATACAATGTGAAGTTAATTACATATTTTAAAAAGTGGTTTGGATGATATCCATATGGTTTTTTGGATATGGTTTCACATGATTTTGTATATGATAGAACATAAAGGTGAAATGGAAAATTTTCGTTTAATAATTAATGAAAGTGGTACATTGAAGAAGATATACCCTAAATATATATTTATATATGATATATTTATGGGTTGTATATCATATTTTATAAAAAAAAATTATTTTCATGCGGTGGGTATATTATTCTTTAAGTGATGGAAAACCAAGACACTCTCTAACTAGGCTATCACATAAAAAAATCTCATCATATGAAATGTTTTGGTGTAATTGAATAATATGGATTCATGAATCGGCTATGGTAGTTATTCATTTGTTTCAACAAATTAATAAATGAGTGTATATTTATGGAGAATACATGATTTCCCATTTATGTACTTCCTTGTGTTAAAAGTGAATGTTTTTGGATTCAAATCCTTTTAATTTTCTGATACTCCTAGACCCATTACACTCCTAGATCATCCAACATTATATTTAAATGAATTATATTAATGTATATAGAATATTGATTATATTCATAGGCCAAATGATTTTACGAGGTCCATTGATACACTATATAGAGGGGATGTAATTTGGTTACCCTTTTTGAACCTTATCAAACAATAAATTGATTATTAATATATTATGGATTCACTTTAGTATAATGAAAACACTTTTTACAACATGATCATACTTATTGGATTTATAAATGCTTCATATTATCTTGCTTTGATATCATGGACAATGTGTTTTTAATTTCTACCACTGGCTCAAATAATTGATATTAGATTCATAAGAAATCATTACGAAATGAAACTGGTTTAATCATAATGAATCAAAGTTTGTTTAAGACTCGTTAAAAAAAATTTGAGTGTGTGATGCATTAACAATAATTGGGAATAATAATATTCAAATTTTATAATATTTTTCTTCATCATTGAAAATGAAAATTCCATGAGGTAATTTTTCCTATCAATTATAAAACCAAAACAATTCAATGATATGGTCCCCCTCTTTTTTAGGTAGCCACAAACAAGATTCATTTCTTGTATTACTGTATGGGATCATGAATTAATGTTCATAAGTAAAATAAAGAAAATATATAAGGCTCAAGAAATTCCCCAGGAACCTCCCTCTGAAGAAATGTTTCTGATTCTCATAAAATAATTAGTCCCTACCACATACCTTCTCTCCCTGATACCAAAAAATTATAACTCTACACCTCCAAAATCTAACATGTAGAGTCATCTGTTCCACTCCCCCCAAAAAATAATTCCCCTACAAATAAATTTGAACCCTTACCAATCCCAAATTCTCAATCCAATTTTTATCACTCACGACCACATGAAACCATTCACTTACACAATACTGAATGAAGGTAGTTAGTGAATTATTTATTTATTCTAATTTCATATCTCACCCCTCAACCATATCAATATATTCATCATCCCACTCTCCCAATAGTAACATCCTTAGTCTTCGAGTGATACACTTATGCATGGGGTTATAGGGAAATATGCATTGAAAACATTATACCAGGTATTATCAACCCTGTAACTCAAGAGTCATTCAGTACTGAAGTCCTCTACCTCCAAAGGATGTGTGACTATAAATCTCTCATTGAAATATATTCTTAGTAGAATACACTTTTCAGATAGGTGGAGTAATTATCCCAATCGGTTGGTCTATCGTTGGATAGTAAAGTATATGTCATGGTTTTGCTTCATGAACCTTGTTAATTTAATTTTAATTAATATAAATTAAATTAAAATTAAATAAAAATCATAATTAAAAATTATATTAAGATCTAAAATCAAAAATTAAAATGCACGATCAAGATGTAAATTATGTTGTATAGTAATCAATTCTCAGATGATTCATATTTTGTCATTACAATGACCTCAGAACCACCACCCCATGAAAGGGTATAATATGGGTCTAAAAATAAAAATTTATATATTATTTTTCTATAAAAAACACATTTCTCTAATCAATACACAAAATTCATTACATAAAAAATATGATATCTCATTTTTAGTGTATTTTTATTTTTCATTCAAAATCCATTGTTCAAAATAATGTTACTTGTGAAAATAAAATAAAATTTTATAATAAATAACCTTTAATTAAATAATAATGTGACAATCACAAAAAAAAACACTTCTCTTTAGGTGATCATTTATATATGATCTCATTGTAGTTATCAAGAAGAAAATGTAGAAGTAAAAATAAAATGAAAAAAATAAATATATATTACAAGGAATGGAATTTGGAATGGACTTAGAGATAGAGTATCTTGAAAATGAATTAGATGAGGAAAATGATAAGATATAAAGGGGAAAAAGTAAAAGAAATAAATAAGAGTTGGATAAAAAATTAAAAATAATATACATATATAGAATCACAAGTTAAACAAGATGAAAATACATCTTTGAAAGCTAGGGTAAGAGAAAATGGATAAGTAATAAGAAATTTTTGAAAGGTTAAGTGGAAGTAGAAGAGAAAGTTGAAGTAGAAACAAAATAATTAGAAGAATATAATACAAGAACATAAACAAAAAATTAAAAACACAATAAGATTCAAAAGTATAGGTAGAATAAAAAAATAACATTAGAAAAAGTGGAACCAAAAGTGAAACACAAAACATTGGTAGCATAAATCAAAACTCAAGTCACTCACCAGAGATAAAGATTAAATGTGAAATGAAAAAGTGATGATCGAATTTGAATGTGGGGGAAAAATTAAAAGTTTAATATTTATAAGGATAAAAAATCTAAAAATATAAATTATATCCAAGAATTTAGTAGAGATATAGGAAATAGAAGAAAACGAAATGAAAAATGAAAAATATAATTATATGGTAGAATAAAAAATATTATTAGGTGGATATGAAAATAAATTGTAAAGTCATACAAAAAATAAAGAGAATATAAATATACAAATAAGGAAAATTTTAATACATTAGGTATAATAATTCTAGATTAAAAAATAAAAATGCATATTTATAATTAAATATATAAAGAATAATATATAAGACTGATGAAGAATCATAATATGTATTAAATTAAAAAATTATAACACTCAATATCAAAATAAAAAATAGAAATAATAAGAATATGAAAATAAATCAAAATATAAATCAAATATAGATATAAATAAACTAAAAAATAATTTAAAGAAAAAAATAAAACTAGAATAAAAACAAATTCAAGAAGATAAAAAATAAAATCATGGAGAAAAATAATAAAACTGAATTCAAAACTAAAATCACGAGTGAAAATCATGAAAAATAAAAATTCCATAGAAGATGTAAGAATATTCAAAGGAAAAAAAATTAAAAAAATGGATAAATAGAAGTGAATGTTGAACTAAAGATCATATGTGTAAAAAAATATATGAATTTATAATAAATATAAATAAAATCCAAATAAAAACAATAAAATATTAAAAACAAATCTGCATTCAAAAGAAGAAAATATAGAGTCATAAAATAATTGAATGTCAATGTGGGGAATAATTATTGGTAGAGGTAGAATAATATATATATATATATATATAATGGAATGAGAAGAATAAACATAATCTATGAATATGAACATATTATTATAAGGAATAATATAATGAAAAATAACTAAAAGAATATTTCATAAGGATTACATAGAAATATATGTAAATAATAATTTTTATAAACCTAAAACATGAAATTGTATTATCATGAATATCGTTGAAAATTAATTTTTAAACCTTTTTTAACAAGTATGAATAGATGACCCATCAATCTGATGTGTAGTGGGATGAGAATAAAATTAAGTACCTTTTTATGTCTTATATGTATTTAAAAATATTCTTAAAAGAGTCAAGAGAAAGAAAATGTGATTTGATTATTGTGAAATCAAAGAAAAATAATAGTCATTTTACTTATTCAATGTTGGATTTGACTGCATGTCAATTTGATAAATAATCTTGTTAGAAGGATCAAAAAAAATTATGTAAACAATGATAAAAAAATAAACATATGATAAAAATCAAACAATATAACATGAATTTTTATTAAATCATAGAAAACTGCATTTCTAATTTCTGATGTGTAGGATTACACCACATTTCAATCATATATGTGGTTTTATCAAAATTAAAAAAAATTATTGATTTAAAAGACTTAAATAATTCATCAAAGTTTCATAAATAAGAAAACAACATCATAGTTTACATAAATCATAATAAAATTATCATTCATTGATTTAAAACATTTATGAATAAACTATATGGAAATAAATCTTACCGTGTGGTTAAAATTACTTAAAATTATGTTTTATTGTATTTAAAATTCATTAAAAACATGCATCTATTTATCGAAAATTTGAAAACGACCATGTATTGTTGTGAAATATTATGAAAGAAACCTCTCTTTACATTTTCACATATAGGAATAGATAGTTCATTAGTTAGATATTTTTATTCCTCAGAATAACAAAAACTTATTTTTAATTAATTTAAAATCAAAGGGTCAAAGATAAGAAAATGAGCATAGGTTTTCATTAAATTATAGTATAATGTTCGTTGATTAATTTTTATATGTATGATTAGGTCGCATGTAAAATTGATGTGTTTTGGGGTTGAAGTGACTAAAAAATAAATTTTAATATGTTTAATTAATTAAGAAACATTCATAAAAGTATAAAAACATAGATAAGGACCATGAATTATCATGAAGATGAATGGAAATGACCACTATTTGATGTTTGATGTGTGGGAATAGAGAGAACATCAATATAAAAGTGGTCTTCAAATAATTTAAAAAACGTGTGTTTTATGGATTTTAAAGTCAATGAACATTCATCAAAGGGTTAAAACCCTAACAATAGTCTCAAAATATCATAGAATCAAAACATATCATCAATAAAACATTAAGTGAACTCAAAATAATGAATAGTGTGTTTTTAATTATTTTAAATGTATTTCGAAAACATGTGTTAAAGTGTCAAAACTCAGCAAACATCCTCAGATTTTCCTCAAATCACATGAAATTGATCACCATTTGATTTTAAACATATATGAATAGACTGTACTCTATTTTAATGTATTATTGGTAATAATTATCAAATATATTTTTTTACAGTAAATTTTTTTAAAATCAAATATATCATCAGTTCCTAGGAAAAAACTTCAGCATTCTTGTTATGAAAAAAGGTTTGTTTTCATTGATTTAAATGTAAAAAAACAGTAGGAAAATGTCAAACATTGAAAAAAAACTCAAATTATCATGAAATCATGGGAGCACAACAACTAATTAATTAGTGAAAATTATTAATATACCACACTACAATTTGGTGTGGTTAGAATGGTTGTATTTTTTTTATTATATTTAACAATAAATAATAACATGCGTCAAAGGGTCATGCCCTAGCCAAGGGCCTCGAATTATCATGAAATCATGGGAAAATTACCAAAGTTTAATTTTAATATATCGAATCAATTAACACTTTAGTACAAAACTCGGTATAATATTTATAGGTAAGAATATACCACACATAAATTTGAATCGTGTTTAGTTTTAATGACTAGAACAGTATTTTATTGATATTAATATAAAAAAAGGTTCAAAAGAGTTAAAATGAATAAAATGACCTCATATTGTCCTAAAATCATAGTAATACAATTGATCATTGAATTTTAACTTGTAGAGATGCCCTGCAGGTCAATCCAACGTGTAGTGAGATAGGAAGGACTAAAAAGGGAATTTTATAATATACAAAATTCATTAAAAACACATGTTAAAGAGTCCAATCCTAGTGATTGAATTTGAATTTCCATGAAATCATATGAAAAATATCCTTCACTAATTTTTTACATGTATGTATATAAAATCACATCAATATCTCATATAGTATAGTCAGAATGAGCATGTCATAAACCCTCTGATTTTCATGAAATCCTAAGAAAAGATACATGATTCATTTTTGAAATGTTTGAATAGACCTCTTGTTAATACATTAGGTGGGGTGGTTGAAATGTTTTTTTTAATTTAACATTTTTTTGGAGATTTGAATCAAATTGTTAAATAATTGTAAATAACCTTGGATTATTGTGAATATCAATAAAATTATGTCAATTTATTATGTATATGTATATAGGAATAGAGATCGCATTAGTCTGAGGTGTGGTTTTCTTGAAATGACCAAATGTGAATTTTAATTATATAACATCAAAGGGTTAAATTCCTGGACACTATCCATAATTTTCATGATATAAAAGGATAATGTTTTTAATAATTTATTACAGGTATTAATAGACCACACATCAATATGACATATGGTGTGGTTATAATAATCAAATAATAAATTTTAATATTATAAAAATATTTAAAAAACATGCATCAAAGGGTAAAAACTTAGAAATAAACTTAGTTTATAATTAAATCACATATAAATGACCTCCATTTAATGTTTGATATTTCAAATGGCTACAAATCAATTTAACATTGGGTTTTCATAAACTAACCAAAAAGTGTTTTAAGGTATTTCAAATTTAAAAAAATGTGTTTCAAAGTGAGAAAACCTTGAAATTTGCCTCAACATACCATGTAATCATATGAAATTGTTTGTTAAATTTTTTTGACTTATTGAAATTGAAATCTCATTAATGTAGCATGCAGAGATCGTGTAATAATGAGAACTGTGTTTTTTTATTTTAAAGGTATATAAAAACATTCATTAAAAAACATGTTATTAATATTGAAATCTTGATGGGTTATATTTCATTTCAATAAAATTATAATGGTTATGTAATACAATGAATCATTCAAATAAATCCATGAATAGAATTAATTTATTCTTGATTCATACAGTTCCCATATAATTTGAGTATCCTCCTAAATTTCCACAGCCATAGTTGTCAGAATCATGATACTATATTGGGATCAATGCGGGATTAGGGGATTGTAACTCATTGAATCAGATCATGATCATTAGAGTCAACATTAGATAATCCCATATATTTTATAAATTTATTCACAATGTGAAAATAATAAATTATACTAATATTATTACATAACTAAGGAATCGTATTAAATTAAAAAAACCAAAGTCAAAAAATACTAAACAAAAAATGGATATACAATAATAAAAAAACAAAAAATGAAACACATAAAAAAACTATAAATAAAAAAATAAAAAATAAAAAACATGGAATCATCCACACAAACCAAACCCAAAAAAAATATAAAAAAATGCTTAATCTCATATTTTTTTCACATACGTATCTATTTGAGTTTTTAATTTGAGCCTTGGAAGTCGATTATTTTTTATAGAGAGGGAGACTTCATTGGATAAAATAACATAAATTCCAAGGATTTATTCTTTTTTGAATTAATGGAGTTTGGGTATAAATGGGTTAATTGTTTCATAGTTTTTTGATGAGTTGGGAAGCTTTAAAAGAGGTCCAGTTTTTTAAAGGGAAAATGGGATGAAAAAAACCATCTTCAGAACATTTACACATAGGTTAAAGGGTTTCACATCATGTAATTATTTGAAGTTTTTATTAAAATTAAATTTAAATGATGGGTTTTTCATATTACTCCATTAAAAACATTTACAAGATTTGTAACTACATTATACACGGTGTAATTTCACAACCAAGTATCTTTAAACATGTTGTATGATTGAATTATCATTTTTTCAGTTGAAGATCTTATTCTATCTACCCTTGGTAATTATAAAATTGATTTTGGGGTTCCAACCTCCCATCTGAAAAAACCTATTATGTTGAAAATTATTAGTAAGTATTTTTGCTTTAGTTTCTTTCTTCTCTTCCTTCATCTCCAATCATTGCAGTGACATCACTAGACCGAATGATTAATTGGTTTTGATCATGATCAATTTTGATATAAGGAACCTATTTTCAATCATCCTCACCTTATTTCCTCATGAAATTTTTTCAGTGGAATCATTTTTAATCATTGGTTCAATGTAGGGGTTTAAATCATAACCCTATGGTTTGATAAATTCTATGTTTATGAAATATTTTTATTGAAATAACATAACATTCATCCAAATCAATTAAATAAATGAATGATATTTTTCCATGTTGTCCTTTGTTTTCAAATATCTTTTTAACGATCTTATATCTACCCATGTGGTTTGAGAACCATGAATATAAATGAATTAAAAATGGATTAAAGTATTATTAGCATGGCATTTGACCTAGGGTGATTTCTTGGTATAGAATCCTTAAATTTGTCTTATTTCTTATTGATATAATATTTACTAAATTTTGAATTAAATTATAGGTGGAATATGAAAGAATAATGGTAATCCACAAAAATAACCATTGATAATTGTGATTTGATATAGTAATATTCATATTGTATGACATGAATTGTGTTCCATTCTGTAATGATTATGTATCGGGCTCGACCATGGAACATTCACACTTATATAGTGTAATGATGATATTGTGTGGGATTGACATAGTCCAAGGATGTAATAAATAAAGATAAAAGGCGATTCTCAATCCGAAGCTATAATTCTTATAGGGATTTTACCAAGATTTTGTAATTCTTAGAGGGATTTAACTCGGATTGTTATGAATATACCATGATTATATTATGGTGGTTGGAATGGTCATAATACATTCTCAGAGATTATCCGACATGGTGCCTAATTAGGTTACTCTTCCATGGTTATATTGTGGTGGTTGGTATAGTCTTAATAGATACTCAGAGATATTTCGGCAAAGATACAAAGCATGGTGAGGTTGTATTTTATTAATTGTTGAATTTATTAATACACATGTTTATCACTTTATTTCATAAACTTAATATCATATTGGTGTAGTTTATAAATGTTGGTTTTGACTTACTTGGTTATACTCACAACCTATTTATTCCACTGTTTGGTACCTGAGTGGATTACATGGATGGAGGTTTGAACAAGGGAAATTTACTTTGCTGTTGATTTCTTCTTTATTGGATAAGATATTGTTTAGAGTTGGGATATACATGGGTTCAAGACCTGATACCTTTAGTATTTTCTTTTATTTTGTTAGTATTTTAAATATATTTATAGAATGAAATTTAGTTACAATCTACTATGTCATTACATTATTCATTTTTTATTTATTGGATTATTCATTTGACTTTTACTATTATCTTTCACTACGTATATACTGTAATTATTTCCATTTATTATGATTTTTTTATACTTCTATGAAACTTTATACTAGGGGTTATAGTAACCAAACTATACACTTTAAATCCCCAATGCAGGTATACAACCTCTGGCATATATGGAGGCATGCACGAGGTATCATGATCAACTCTTTCTGGCCACACGATAGAGTTCTGGATCATGGGATGTTTTAATGTGGTGTCATAGGAGAAGGATTTCTTTTCTTTTTCCTTACATTTTGTGAAATTTATAAAGGAGACTAGGATACATTAGGACTTGGTAATGATATTGTTCATAGGAGTAGTTAACCCATGTATGGGGGAAAATCTGAGTGCCCATGTATGGGATTTCTGTTTATGTTATTTGATTGTTACAATTGATGTTATTTCACCATGCCTAATTCACATGTTGTGTGAGGTTATTATTTTATGATGATATTGTTTATTTATTTTAGTACTCATGGCCCTGTATGGAACGAGATCTGAATACATGCATCATAGTAGGAATATAGGGGTATATTGACATGAATTGTTCATGATAGGGACATATCTATTTTTTCATGTGATATATACTTACCTGTGGAACTATGGTATGTGATATCTATTTCATTGTATAAATGAAATGAATTTTTATGTCATGTTAAAACACTTGTAAGAGGTGTTTAGATAGACCAGGAGTTAGTGGTTCACTATTGTGGTTGCATGTTGGGGTTGACCATGTTGCTAGATAGTTCTATAAGGTGCGAATTTTTCTGGTACAGAACATGCTTTCTCATCATCTTTATCTTGAGTGTCTAGAGAGTGGTAATAAAAATGATTTTAATGTAGATAAAGAATATAATCACTTAGTTACTGAGGTGAAGATGGATTTTCAGCTTCGCAACACCTTAATGAGGGTCATGTGATCCATGTAAATGGATAAATTCCATACCATTTCATCAATGATTGAGATGACATGAGAGTTTTAGCTACAAAATATGTCAATATTTACTGGGTTAGGTGGACCTTATAAAATAGATTTATGGATTAAGTCTTTCTATAAAATCTTCAAGCATCTCAAGACACCTATAGATAGGAGGGTTAAGCTTGCTGTGTATATGCTTCATGGACCTTCCAAGAGTTTGTGGGATATTATAGAAGAATCCAGAAATTAGGATGACCTTTCTTAGAAGTAATTTGAGATAAATTACTTGATCCATTTATATCCTGAGAGTTTTAGGGATGAATTTTTTTTAGTTTATGCATCTGACATGGTAGGTCTTGTCAGTGCTAAAAAATATTAGAGGTTTTACCAACATATAATACATTTCCCAATCTTGGGAATATGATGAGATCCACCATGTGAGATTTTTTTTATGGTATTTTCCAGGATATTAGGTTTTAGGTGAACAATTTCCATTTAAGAATCTTTGAGGATGTGATTAAAAATGTGCACATCACAGAAGGGAACCTGAGAGAGGTCCCAACCAACGACCGGGCTATTTTAGTTGGGAGATTTTAAATTTCTTATTTGAGTGTTAAGAAGTATCATTATGATATTTTTTCCAAGTAATTAATGAGAATATAAGTCAGGGAAGAGGGAAGATTCAATTTCATGTTATTTAGACTACATTGGCTAACGTTGATGGAGGACCATCTACCGTTATAGGTACAATTATTTTATCCTCTACCATAGCTTGTACTTGGTTTGTTATGAGATAATCACATAATTTTCTATATGATATTTTTTAAAAGGATTGGATTTGGATTTCAAAATCATTGATGTGGTTTTAACAATATAAACACCATTGGGTGTTCAGTTACAAAATATCAAACGTTTCAAGGTGTGTTCTTTAGATATTTTTGGTTACAGTTTCTTTTGGGAACTATTCATGGTGGAAATGGAAATATTTGACTTGATTCTTATTGTGGATTGGTTAGTTCTATTCCAAGATCATATCAACTATTACTGGAGGAGAGTTACTTTCTTATCACCAGAAGGAAGCAGCTATTTTCACCAGGGTGAGAGGAATTTTCAAGCTAGTCATGTGGGACCAATTCATTCAAGATCTGATTGTCTCACAGCTCGGATCACTGGTCATTATCTAGATTATTATGGAATGAAGTAGTATTCTTCTCCTCTAAAGGTATACCATCATCATTAAATTTTCCCTAAAGAGATCTATGGATTTATACCTGAGCAATAGATCGAGTTCTTGATAGAGTTGGTGTCAGAATAAGATCATGTTTCTACTCTGCCATACCGAATAGACCCTACAAAGAATCAGGAGTTGAAGTTTTAGTTGGAATATGTTAAATATGAAAGATTCATATGGCCCAGTAAATCTCCATGGGGTTCTACAGAAATATGCCCAATGTCTTCCATGTGTCATAGCTTCAGAGATATCATATAGACCCTTCCCATGTGATAGATGTAGATTTTTTATAACTTTTTATTGATTGGTCCTTTAAGGAGAATCAGATACGAGTTTTGGATCGTAGTGTGAACTATTTTTGGGGTAGGACTATACCATTGGTTTGACTGAAATGGTAGCATGGGAGAGTTATTAAGGAGACCTAGGAGATGGAGTTTGATATAAAAACATAGTGGTCATATTTTTTAACTGAGAACACACAAGTGATGCTTGGTGTAGCTTGGGGATGAACTGTTATAAGGTGGGGAGGTTGTAAGATCCCTTCTTCTTCCAGGTACATCTCACTTTGATTTTATTGTTTGAGCCTTGGTGTCCGAGTCTTGTTTGGATACATAATTTATTTTTTAGATAAATTGAATTAATATTAATTGATGTATACTTGTTTGAATTAATGGAGTCATGGTATAAATGGGTTAAGTTTTTAATGAGTTCTTAGTGAATTTGGAAGCATAAAAATAGGATTAGATTATTTAAAGGGAAAATGGGTTGAAAAAAAAACTAAATAACATTTACACATCGTGTAAAGGGATTACACATCATGTAATTGTTTGAGGTTTGTATTATAATAAATCCAAAGTGATTGGATTTTTGGTTTATTCCATTTAAAACATTTACATGAAGTGTAACTACATTACAAACAGTATAATTCCCTGAATTTAATTTGTGAAACATGTTTTTCAACTGAATTATCATTTTTTTCGGTTGTAGCTCTTCATCTATTGACCCTATGACATTTCTTGGATTTTTTGGGGGGGTGAATGACTATTATGGACATCCCTTTGGTGTTTGAAATTACTGTTATGACTTTTTGGTTAGGTTTCCTTCCTCTCTTATCTATTCTCTAACTTTTATATTGATATCTCTTGACCAAATGAATTTTTGGTTTTGATATTGATCAATTATTATCTAAGAAACCTCTTTAAAATCATCCACATATGCTTCCTCATGGGAATTTTCCATTGGAAGAATTATTAGATCCTTGGTTAAAGGTAGGGTGTCCAAATCTTAACCCTGTGTTTTGATAATTTCCATGTTTATGCAATATTGTGATTGATCCAACCTAAAATGCATCCAAGTCAATTAAATAAATGAATGATATTATTCCATGAAGTCCTTTGGTTCCAAATTAATTTTTAATGTGCTTCTGTCTACCCATGGGGTGATTGAACAATCAATATAATTGAATAGGAAAATGGATTAATTTATGTTTAGAATAACATGTGACCTAAGATGATTTTTATTATTGAATCCTTAAATTATAGTTTATCACTTATTCATATAATTTTTAATAATATTTGAATTAAACTGATAGATTCATATGAAAGAAGAATTGAAATTCTCATAATTAACCATTGATAATTATGATGTGATGTTGTGATATCAATGTTATTTGATAAGAATTGTGTTCCATGCTGCAATGCTTATATATCAAGCTCGGAGCCGGAACTTGCACACTTATATACTGTATTGCTGATATGGAATGTGCTCAGCCCAGTCTTGTTTTTTAATTCTTATAGAGTGTGTCCTATGCCTAGCCCCATGTTTTAATGTTTATAGGACTTTGACCAAGATTCTCTAAAGCATATAGGGATTTACCTAGATTATTATGTTTATACAATGATTATATGTTGGATGTTTCCATGGTTATAAGAAAATATCATAGATATTAGATCATGGCACTAAAGTAGGTTATTTAACCTTGGTTATACGGTGGTGGTTGTCATGGTTGTAAGACATGTTTAGAGACATTATGGCATGGAGACGAAGCTGGTCGATGTTGTATTTTATTAATTGTTGAATTAATTAAGAAACATGTGTATTTATTTTTTTGAATAATATTCTTATCAGACTAGTTTAGTTTAGAAACGGGGGTGTTAACCTACTCATTTATACTCGCACCCTATTTGTGCTGCCATTTGGTACCCGAGCAGATTATGTGGATGCATGTTTGGACTAGGGTAAAGGACCTTGCTGTTGATTACTCATTTGATGGATGGGTTGGAGTTTGGGGATGGTACTGAGGTGGGGATTAAGACATGGGACCTTGGGCATTTTCTTTAAGTCTTATAGTATTTTACTTTTATTGTTTTACAATTAAATTTAGTTACATTATAGATAATTGTTATATTATTCATTTATTATTTATTGGATTATTCAGTTGACTTTTATTTTTTTTCTTCCTCTATATATATATTTTTATTATTTACATTTATTATGATATTTATATATCTTGGACACTTCATACAAGGGGTTTTAGTCTCACCACTATAAAATTTAAACCTATGCTACTAGTCAGCAACCTCTAGAATAGAGTGATGCATGCTTGTGCTCTCATAATAATCTATATCCAAAACTGTTTTGGAGTTTCAGATATAGGGACTCCACAAAAAATGTTTCTAAATAAAAAAACAGAAACCAAAAAGAAGGTTTGAAACAAAAAAATGAACCAAAAATTTAATAAGGGCCCTAGATTATACAGGGGTTGGGTGAGGTGGGAATCAGTGTTGGAAAATCAACCTTCCGTTTTCTTGGTGGCTGATAAAACTTGGAGAAGATTTGGTTTTGGGAGGTGCTGGCCAAAAGTTTATTTTTCCATTTTGATGATCAAGTTTTTTTTGAGAATGAAGTAGTCAAGATTAGTTAATGAAACATAATTATTCTCAATGGTTAGTTGAACTCGAATAAACATTGATATCTATTAGCATTGAAGGGAATCAACATAGTGGAAAATTTAGAATTATCATGGTAAGAGTTAAAAAACAAAACCGACTAAATATGACCTATGGTAAAAACCTCCAAAAAACTGAATATTCCCATGATTTCACTGATTCATCACATATAACTCAACGATCATAAATGGAAATGATACTACACATGAGGAATAATGGAGGTGGGGGTCTTATGTCATTATATATTATGATCCAATGATTTGAATTGACAACTGTATTCATGTAAATATGAACTTGTTTTCTTAGTTGTGCTAGGAAATTAGGGTGTCATATTGATGTGTGGATGGTTCATACTTATCATAAATTATTCAAATATTATTTACCTTGATTTTTGTTCAATTATGACGTTTTTTTGTTGGTTGTAACCTTATATGGGTGATTTCCCACCAATTAATAAGGGTTAACAATATTGAAACATTGTTACCATCATATCATCCAATCTATACACTCTATTAGCATGAATTTCATTCATATAGATCACAAATTAATCAAGTATAGTTGATCAAAGAAACCATTTATTTCTAATTTCATCTAATCATTTTTGACCACATGATAGATGATTTTTCATTTCAATAAAATTATCTTGGAAAAAAGTGGTATTTTTCATATCAAAAAAACGAGTCATCATATTGACATGCAGTTGTTTCATGCTTATCAAAAATAATTTGAGGAGAAATAAACATTTTTTTAGGAAATATAAACATGTTTCCTCAATTTTATTCCCTCTTATGTGTGATTGTTAATATGAATTCCAAACAAAACATTTAATCATACAATAAAATTTAGGATTTTAATTGACATGCAGTTTTATCATACTATTTTTAGATAACTCAAATAATGGATTTTTATGTTTTCATCCTAATACAATCTATTTTTCTTGGTTTTTAAAACTACACCTTTTATTGATTAATTAACAAATGTTTAAAATATTATATAGGAATTTTCATCGTATAGAGAAATCCAAGCATCAGATTGACGCATGACTGATTCCTATAGATCAAAAAAATTTCAAGGGTCCTTGTACTATGTTTTCATGTCAATCCAAAGTTGTATGCTATGTTTTGAAACCTTTTTAGGTAATATTCCATTTTTAAAAAAATAATCAAAAAAGTTACATTGGATTATATTGATTATTTAATGAGTTAGACCGACACAATAAAATTGGAATATACATAGAGATATAACTTGTAGAGAATACAGTACATTAGGAAAATGATAAGAGTTGGAAGAAAAAAGCAAAACAAATAAAGGAGAGATTATATAAATAATTTAAAAAGAGCATACATATATAGAAGCATAATATAAACTAGATGAAAATTCAGTTTCTAAAGAAAGTGTAACATAAAGACCCGAAGTAGTAGGAAATGTTAGGAACAAGGGGAAGTTGAAGTGGAAGTCAAAGTATACATAGAATTATTTGAAAAATATTAATTATTATCATAATAAAAAATTAAAAACACTTGCATACTAGATGTTATTGTTAGAAGAGAAAACTAATACTAGAAATATTTGAAGAAATAGTAAAACTCAAATCATATATACCATAAATCAAAATTTAATGCACCATTAAGAGATGAAGAAAAAATATGAAATATGAAATCTACAAATGATGATTGAATGTGAATGTGGGGGGAGAATTGGTAGTTGAAAATGAAGAAGAATCCAAAATCTATATTCAAAAGGGGGTTTTAAAAGGTAGTTACGAGGTTGTAAAAAGAAGATAAATGAAACAAAAAATTATAATTAATACCGAAAGTATAATATAAGAGAAATATAATGGGTATAAATGAATAAACCATAATATATGATCAAAATTATGATAATGATTTTAATTGGAATCAATGAAAAATTATAGGAAGGGTTCAATGTAAAGGTAAAAGGATATCTAGAATCTTCATTAAAAAAAACCATAATCCAAACACTGAAGGAGAAGGGAAAAGTCATTTTTTTGAATATATTAGAAATAGTGGCAACAGAAGGATAAATAGAATCCAAAATACAAAATCCATAAGCTGAAAGGTAAATCTCAAACAATGTATTTGAAGTATAAGAAAAAATATTTATCTTGATATAATAATCATAACCAAGGACATAAAAAAGGAATAAAAAATAAGTATAAGAATAATAAAAATTTTAAGAGATTAGGTAGACGAATACTAGAGGAAAAAAGGAAACCCTAGATTTAAAATTCAATCTAGAAGAGAAAATAATAAAGGCTGATGAAAATTTTGAATTAATAATAAATTATAAATCTATAATACTCAAAATAAAAATTAAAAAATCTAGTAGAAAATTTTGATGAAGATTAAAAAAATTCAATAGAAAAATGAAAGTAAAATTTGAGATAGAATTTTATGAATAATTTAAAAAACTTGTGATAGAAAGGCTCAAAGTAAAATTCAAAAAAATAAACGTTGAAGAAGAAAAAGTACCCAAAATTAAAAGGAGATATATTGAATGAAAAATAATATCTCAAAGTAAGAATTGGAATCAGTAGATGAAAAACAATTGAACTAAATCATAACAATAAGTGAATGATACACCAATGAGTAGAGGTTCCATCTAGAAGAATAGATCATAACAAATAGAAATATATATAATTGGGGAATGAAATGATGTAAGTAAAAAACATAAATAATAACATAAACTCAATTACAAATAAATTAAAAATCAAAATATGTAAAATCAAAATAAAAAAATATGGATTCTCAAATTAAAAATCTATAAATGGAAGTAGATTAATAAGTAATGGAATAAATAGTTGAAATGAAAGTATTAGAATTAAAAACATAAGAATAATCTAAAATAATACCAGCAATAAAGGGAAAATAAAAAAATATAAACAATAAATAAAAATCCCAATGATGAAATGGTAAAAATAAAAAAGTAGTTGTTAAATATGAAGTAGTAAAATTTCTAGAATAGGTATATAAATATGAAGTAAAATTATAATCTAGAAATGATAGTAAAAAAATAAGTAAAAGTTAATGATGGGGAAAAAGTAAAGTTTTATGAATAAGAAAATATAGAAGTTGATCCAAAAGTTTAAACATATCCTATAAATCTATGAATATTATTTGAAGGAATAAACTGAATTTAAAGAAACAAATTTTTTCCCTATGAGGTACCTAGAAATAGAAGTAAATAAAATTGGTTCAAAATAGAGAAAATGATCTCATTTTTTCATGAAATCATTATATTTATTCACATATGATTCTTATAGATAAATATTTGTTCAAGGATTAATGTTCTATGTTTCCATTATAATTTGAAGTTGACTTATTGGTTTTTCCCACTTGAAAGGTAATATATCATTTCAATAAAAATAATAATGACAAAAGATATATTTCATAATACTGAGTAATACAGGAATCAAACTGACGCACTATTCATTAATAAGAATCAAAATCAATTGAGAGTAATTCTCTCACATTTTCATGTATATCTGAACACATTTGATTAGTTTTGACACCTTTTAATGGACTTCTCATAGTAATTAGATTATAAAGGCCAAATGACACATTTGATCATATTGAGAAATATGAGAGTTAGAATGACTTATGGTTCTTTGTACATATAAAAATGACTAATAGATCATTTTCCTAACATTTTATGTCAATTTGACCTTATTTTCTCATTTTTGACACCAACATGATTTATTTTTCAATTATTAAAAAGAATTTCGAATATAAATACATATTTTCCATCATATCGAAAAATCAGGGCATCAGATTGATGTGTGTTTGATTCATATAAAACAAATTTGAATTTGGGACCATTATTATTTGTTTCTATGTCAATCCAAATTTGTTTTCATGGTTTTTGACCCCATGACGGGTTCTATGTCAATTTAATAAAACTATTAAAGTGGAATGAGAATATGGAAAATACAGAGTAACCTATGAAGTATATTGACATGAATTTGATTCCTACATATCAATAATTATTTTATTATCACATCCCTATGTTTTAACTAAAATCTAAACTCATTTTCATTAAATTGAACCATTTAAGGTGTCTTTTCACTTTAATATGTATATGAAATTCAAACAACACATTTTATGATATCGAGAAATATGGGCGTCAGATTGATATGTTATAGGTATGTAAAGATAAAAAATGACTCAAATATAGTATTATAAATTTTTCATTCCAATTCGTGTTCATTGACTATATTTTGGACCATACTCAGTCTTTAACCTCTTTTTTCACAAAGATACCAAATGTAATAAAAATAACAATAGATTAGTAGAATATTCCTATTTAATTTATATGAAATAAAACTTCTATTATCACAATGAATCTAATATTTAGTGATAATCATTACAAAATTAGTTAGAGTGTATTGTATCCAAAAATAGGATATAATATCTTTTAACATATATAGTATTTAGCATCAGCGATGGAAGTGAAAATTTAAAGAATTGATTTAAATATAAATTCAACAACCTATAAATTTTATAGATAAGGTCCAACACACACCCATGATACCAAGAAAAATATTTCTTTCTTTTGTTATAGAATGAGAAATATAATTACAGTTGAGATAGGGAATAAAAATAATAAATACGGCTCGAGAAATTCCCCATGTAACAACCAACAGTTTAGAAATGATATATTTATCTTGAAATAAATGTGTTATATAATATACTATATATTAATACACACCTAGAGAAACTAATAAAATTTTATTTCATTAATAAATACTATTACATTAGTCAATAAATTTGACCAATTAAAATTAAAAACCAAATAATTGGACAAATAATATAAAATGGAAAAGTCAAGATGTGAAAATATAGATTTCCCCAGTTTACAAGAATCAACGCCCTCATGGCCAACACTACAGAGATGAAACAAAATATTAGTAAACCAATAAAAAAAGGTAAAGAATAAATATAAACCTAGGAGTAATTATAATTAATATTGAGTGAAAGTATGAAGTCATATTTTTCAAGGGTAATTTGATAGTTGGAGTAGTAATGTGACCATTATAATAGTAACCTGACCTTTTGGAATAGTAACCTGGCCATTGGGAATAGTAAAATGACTATTGGAATAGTAATTTACCCTAAAAATAATAAATTTTTATACAAATAATATTTATCATGATTAAAAATTATTTAAAATAATTTAAAATGCCAATAAATTAATATCAAATTTTAAAAAACTCAGAGAGAATATAAGCACATTATTAATAATCTGTATTATAAAGTATTTCATAAAAATAAAAATGTTTATATTATTAGAAAATATAACCTATGATAGAAATTTATTTTTATAAAATTGATATAATGTTTAAATCATCCCATCGATATTGTCCAAGGGTGATCTTTTGGTAATTTTCTGAAATACTTCAATTTTAAGGTGAATAGTAAAAATACAGTTTTTCACATAATAGTAGTATCTCAAATTACATCATTCATGATGTAAAAATGACCTAATAATTTTTCGAACATGAGGTTAATAAATTATATATTTAATTTCATAAATGACTCATTATGATAACATACAATTAAATTACAAACCCAAAAATAACCTTCCTCAACCTACTGTCAAAAGTTATCCTTTAAGATAACAATTTTTTTTCCTTCCAGTTTCCTTTGTAATAAACTAATGAATTAGAATTATACAGGTTATTTAAAGTATTAAACCCATTATATTACATTTATATATAATTTATAATGTCTAAAATTCACTATTACATGTTTTAAATTTGATATATTTTTTATTTAAAATTTTATTCTAAAAATAACCCTCTCCTCAAGTTTAAATAACCCCACTCCCTATATTTAGAAACCCACTCATAACACACTTTTCAAATACTAACCTCTTCCAAAATCCTCCCTCTCAAGACCCTTATAATCGTTATGGATGTTTAGGAGTAAAACAAATCCAAACATCAATGGGTTTATTGTGTCATACAAGAGAAGCTACATAAAAGATTAAGTATGTTTCGATCAACTCTTATTATTTTTATTTATTGTTATTATTCTCCTTATGTTTTTACACCCAAACTTTAAAAAACTTATAATATTAATTTAGGTAGTATGTTAACTTTATATGAATGATGTTAATATAGTAAAAGTGTAACACCCTATGGTTTCAAAAAAAAATTTATATGCATGAAACATGAAGTCTTTACATAATGAAATTTTTTAAGGATATAGTTGTAAAATAGTATTTAAATATAATATTGCCCCTTCTATGATTTGAATTTCAAAAAACAGACATACACAGTTGCTATCAGTAAATTTTTCAGAGTCTAAATGGACAATCTTATTTTTTTCAATAGTAACCTAACATTATTAATATTAATGTTACACTTATTAATATTAATATAACAAAATTAATAGTAACCTCACCAATGAATTTATTTATAATAATTTATGAGACCTTGATTAATTTTTCAACGTGTTATAAAATCAGTTATAGTTTTAAAATTGTTATTTTTGAAATAAATTATTATTTTATTTAAAAATTAAGTTTCTCTTATTTATAAAATTAATTTTATAAAATAGAGTTTACTTTTTTTCTTTACACATTGAAAATTTATTAGGGTGAATTTTAGGGATTTTTCTAAAATACTCAATTTTTTATGAATAGTGAAATACATACATTTATCGTATATATACATTACATGTTAAATAAATTATTCCTAGAATCACGGATGATGTAAGAAACCTTGGTTATAACTCACATTCTCTCTTTACTTTTTTTGGTCACATTAATTAAGACTATTCATAGTCTTGAGCAAAAATATTAAACTAATGATTAAAATAATGGAAACCCCTCATCTCTACCACTATAAATACCACCCTCACCCCACTCTTCCTCTCACACCTATAAATCTTTTATAATTTCTTAAATTCTTACCAATACCCTTCCCACCCCATGTACAAAACTTCCGGTCTCACCAAAAGGCCAAAACCAAAATCCTTATGGAGGATCTCAATGAAAAGAGATTAAGAGGTAAAAGTCAACTTTTATTTTCTTAGGTTTTCTTTTCAATAGTTTTCATTTATTATAATATTTTCACATACCATTATCCAAGAGTCATGAATGATCTAGTATTATATATATTTTAGATTATTATCATGTTTATTTATAAATTCATCATCATTATTCCTCTCCTCCTCTTATTCTAAAAGTAAAAACATTGTCTATGACGAGTCGATTTACCGAAATCGTGGATGATTTGTCTTAAATTTTCTTTACATACTTCAAAGATGGTTGTAAAACCATTTTAATGGTTAAAACAGATGTTAATGTGTATTATAATACATTTTTATTTTCTGGAATTAAATTATATGAATAATATTAAAGGTATATGGTGAAATATGTTCTTGATTATCAAAGAACCGCCAAAATGATCTAAACGAATATCACTAATGATTTATCTAATGATTCATCCTCATACCTTATAACAAAAATGATTTATGGAACCATTTAATATTCTGGAATCATATTAAAACCATTTCATTCCACTTCTGGAGTTTTTTCCCATTCTAAAAGAAAATACATTATGAACCGACCATGGAAATCATGTAAAACACGCACCTGAAATAATGGAAATAAAGAAATATTATTAATAAATGGATCGAATGATGTTATAAAATGATCACGTAAGGTTATATAAGGATGATTATGCTTCTATAAAATATTAAGAACAACCTTTTAACCATTATACAATAGGTTTAGACAATTTCTAAGTAAGATGATCCTGAGGTAAGGGAATTCTTAACCCAATTTCTATTCTTTGGTTTAACTTTTTACTTCAATAATTATGTGCTTATGAGATTATTAGTGTAATTAATTTTGTTTATATTATGATCTATTATGTGAATTTATAGTGTATATGCATATTCCTTTTATTATATTAATTCCCACTTCCATTATATTATATTTTTAATGGACTTTCCTTTAAAATTCCTCTTTTAAAATACTATTTTATGAAATTAAAAAGTAACATTTTTTTTTCAATTATTCATGTTTTATGATTATGTTCTCATTCATGGTAACTGTTTATAATTAATTGTCGAAGCTATATCTCCCTTCAATTATATGGTCATTTTTATGTTGTAGGTCGGCTATATTGTTACACCAAGTGTAACTACGATGGTTACACCATAAGGTAGCTGTGAGGGTTACATTATAAGGTGGTCATGAGGGTTAAAATTCATAAGGTATTCATGAGGGTTAAAATATAAGTAAGTAATTCCCCAATATAGCCTTATAGTTTAATATATTTTCTTTAATATTTTATGGAAATATCATGTTTCACAAAGTAAGTATATATGGGTGAGAAGTATGTATTTGTGAAAATGATTTCATATGTTTATAAGTATTCATTCACTAATGGTTTATTTCCTTGTTTTTATATCCCATACTAATCTTTTTATGCTCATACCATGTGTTAAATTTTTTTAATAGGTTATAAGTTTGTGTAAGAGAAGGAAGGAAATCATGTAAAATGTTATGATGATTTCCCCAAGAAATCATATTGTCATTTTGTGTAAAAAAAATTATTTTTTGGAAGAAATGGGTACTATTTTAATGGTAGCCATGTTGTTTGATTATGGGTTGATATGTATGATTTATGTCCTAGTTTTATAAAACTATTAACCAAAAAGATCTTTGGGAATGTGAATAAGTTAAAACTAGTTGAAATAGATAGACAATGTAATGGTTATGTCCGGGTCCTTTTAGTTGGTATTACAACATGGTTTAGATAACTTTAGGGGATAATATAATGTAAACATAATACCATAGATGATTTTAAACTTATTTTTATATTTTGATGGTATAGAATTTAATGATTACCATGTCACTTAATCTATGATGTGTCTATTTATAATGATTTTCCACAAAAGAAATAGGGAATCGAGAGTTGGAAGGAACCGAGAGGATGATATCATTTCGAATACACAACCAGGAATGGTGGGAATTGAAACCAAGAAGTTTGTGATAGTATTGGCTCAAATGATGTAGACAATAAATGGTTATGGAATCTATGCAAGAGAATAACTAGATCTAACACAAAGGAACATGAAGATATTGGAACATTTTATGAGGCAACACTCTCCTACTTTCAGTGGATCTTTTGACCCAATAATGAGAGAAGGATGGATAAAATCCCTTGAAAAGATATTTGATGTAATGGGATGTTTAGATAATCAAAATTTTAGTCTTTTGTTTTTCTTTTTGAAGGTGAATCTGATCAGTGGTGGTCAATGGTAAAGAATATTAGGGATAGAGAGAAGTATTTTGCCTTAGAGTGGGATGAATTTAAAAGTCTATTCCTTGAAAATATTTTACTATAGTGGTTCAACATAGAATAGAGAAGAAATTCCTTGAATTGAGGGAAAAAGAGGAAGATTCTATGGTTTTGTATGAAAAAAACTTCACCCGACTGGAAAGGTAAACTACAAATATTATTAGGGATCTTAATAGAAAAATCAATCACTTTTAATAAAGATTGAAACCAAGATACCAAAGAGCATTGACCTCCTGAGAATTCAAAAGTTATGAGAAACTTTTCCGATGTGTTGAGAGGGTAGAAATGGATTTTTCTGATGATCACTTAAACTTTGATAAAAAATTGAAGAAGAGGTCTAAATGGTCCAAATGGCCTGAAGGCCTTCTTTTTATTTATTTTTGATAACCCCCCTTTCAAGGGATGAGGGGGACCTTTACAAGGCCGTCAGATTTAAAGATTATCTGACCTATAGGTCTTAGAAGAAATATCCAGACTATAACTACATTGAACTGCCTCTCCCCATTATCTGCATCATGATATTAGCTCTCCACCTTCACATGGCTATTCGTCTAGGATTCCCATGCATGCATAGGCTGGTATCGATGGATATTACAAACCCTCTCATTCTTCCACATCTGTTAGCTTCTTCTATGGTGAATACGCCTGATCTGAATCCTCATATGGAGTCTACTCCTTATAGTGTCTTCCTAGTCGATTAAGCACAATTTTTAGGTGGACCTAAATCCTTGAGGTGACCTAAAGTCCTTGAGGTGGCCCAAAGGCCTTATGGTTGCCCGAATGCTTTACTAGACCGATGGAATTGGGTGGCCCGAATGCCTTAAAGGACTAAAGGACCAAACCGGTGGCCCGAAAGCCCAAATGGATGAATAGTTCTGGCTGCTACAGTACCAAACAGTACCTGCTACATTACTGCTACAGTGCCTACTACAGTACTACTATTGTAACCCAGAAATATGTCTCCATCCGGTTTTTAACTCGAGTCTCTTCGATGCACTTGCAGAGTCCACACCAACTGGGTTGAGGATCTTGTGTGAAGAGGTCTAAATGGAAAGCGATGGGTAAGAATCAATCAAAGAAACCAGATGGCAAGAAATTCCAATTTCACGTTTGTTAAAAGTATAATAAAAACAACCTTGGGTAATGTCTTAACAAAATGGGGAAGTGTTTTCGATGTTGTATGTTTGGATATATGACCTGAGATTGTAATGAAAATGTTTTAATATCAATTCTGATAAGAAAACTGTAATGTTTTTCAAATGTGGTGAGACGGGTTATTATGAAAATTTCATCCCAAACAATGATCTGAGTGATGGAAAATAGCCATATTATAAGCATTAAGGTGTAGTGAGATCCTTTGTGACTATTTCAACAGATTTCAGACCATCTAATGTAGTGGTATATGGTAGTTTTTTTATTTACTCAAATTTTTCTAAAGTCTTGTTTGATATGGGGTCAACATAATCATTTATTTCTAAGAAATTTTCTATTAAATTAAAAATATCCTCTCAATAAATGAGATGAGAATGTATTGCTAAAACACTAGGTGAAATGTTATAGAAAAAAAGTAATTTTAAGAAGCATACTATTGTTATTTGTGGAAATAAATTACCTACAAACCTTTTTTTCCTCAGTTGAGTTTTATGTCATTATGGTTATGGATTGGATTTCAATTTATCATGTTAAGATTGATTGTAGAGATAAATAAGTTGTTTTTTCTTAAAGAGTTATAGTTTGTATACAATAACGAACCCATACAATTTATAACATACAAGGAAGCTAAGAAACTGTTGAAAATGGAAATAAATGTGAACTTTCTCATTTTGTTGAAAATAAGGGAACTGTTCAGATTAATGATGTGCCAGTGGTAAATGAATACCTTGATATATTTCCTAATGAGTTACCTTGTGTTATAGATGACTAAGAAGTTTAATTCAAAATTTAATTAGTTCCAGATGCTAATCCAATTTCAAATCCACCTTTTTCGAATGGATCAAATGGAACTTCTTGAATTGAAAAATTAGTTGTAGGAGTTTCTTGATAAAGGTTGCATTCATCCTAGAACTTCACCATGGGGATCTTCTGTTTTGTTTGTTAAAAATAAATATGGTTCCATGAGAATTTTAATTTATTATATATATTTTAATAACATTACTGTTAAGAATAAGTATCATTTTACTCACATCGATAACTTATTTAACCAGCTCGTAGGAGTTCAGTATTTTCAAATATTGATTTGCGATCATGATACCATCAGTTGAAGGTGAAGGAGGATTACATTCAAAAAACAATTGTTTGAACTAGATATGGTCATTATCAATTTGTTGTTATGCCATTCGGGTTAACTAATGCACCTAATGTATTCATGGATCTTTTGAATAGAATATTTCATTAGTTATTTGTGGTTGTTTTTATTGATGACATTATAGTATTTTCTAGAAGTAAATAGGAGCATGAAAAACATATAAGTGTTGTTTTTAAATCCTTAAAATAAAATAAAATATATGGAAAATTCATCAAGTGTGAATTTTGGAAGAAAAAAATTTCTTTCCTTGGTCAAATTGTTTCTAAATATGACATAACTATTTTTCATTCTAAAATGAAATTTGTTGAAGAATGGAAAAGACCCTAAAATATGACCAAGATTCATAGTTTTCTTGGTTTGTCATGCTATTGTCGGAGGATTGTTGAAAACTTAGCATGGTTATCTAGTACACTAACCAATTTTACGTTAAAAGGAGTTATATTCACCAAGACAAAATAATGTGATGATTATTTTCAGGAATTGAAAAAAAGATTGGTGAATGCTCCAGTTCTAACCCAACCTTCTAGAAATGGCGAGTTTGTCATCTATAGTGATTTTTCATTAGAGGGAGTTAATTTTGTTCTATGATTTGCAATGAAATTATGTGTGCCCTATGATTCCCAGGTAAAGAATGAATTTTTGTGTGAAGCTTATAGTTCTCCATTTTCAGTTTATCCTGGAAACACAAAGTTGTATCAAGACAATCAGGTTCAATACATGTGGGATGAAATTAAAAAAGATATTTTGGATTTTACCGTGAAATGTTTTACATGTCAAGACGTTAATGTGGTATAGAAGTTATCAAAGGGGATGATTCAGCCTTTACCAGTGTAACACCCCAGGTAAATAAAGAATATGACATCTTTATATTTATCCATATTTGTGAATCAAATATTAATATTACTTTAAAGGGGATGCTATGCTTGATGGCGTACCCCACACACAACAACGGGTTTCTTGGGAATCTTACGTTGCACTCTAATAATAAAATAATATTATTTCAAATGGTAGTTAACATGTAGCCGTTGTATTGGCGGGAATGGATAGAAATAACTAAAATATGATTATATATGTTTTTAAATGTTTTTACTTTTATCCAATAAAAGATAAAGTCTTAAAATACAGAAAGAATTCAATTTTAGGCGTATATGCCCTAGTCTTCACTAAAGGTTCACTTATCGCCTTTTGATGTTGAACCGTCATTAAATATAGTTTTGTTCACTCTTAAACATTCTTTTGGGCCAAATAATACTCTTATTAAGAATCGGGACATCAAAATTTACTTTGTGTAAATTTTTGGTATCTTTCCGATAAAGTTCATTTTTTTAATGAATAGTGTAAAATGTTGTATTTTAATTCAAAACGACTTTTTAATCTAATTTATTTATATGATTAGATTATCTTTTGAATTGGTTTTAAAGTGAAATTAGAAAATATTTTTACCATTAAATCCAATAGTGGTCGTTGGAATTAATTTCACTTTGAAATCGGACTTAAACTAGTGTCAATCTTTTGATACTTATTGTTTCATAAAAACACGCTATTTGCTCTGACAGCGGAAATTAATTATTAAATTAATTAATGTGACTTATATATTTTTAATTTTATAAAATATACTTCATTTTTGAATTCGTAATATCAAATATAGCTTAGGGTGAATTTTTGGTAATTTTCTGAAAAACTTCAATTTTTGATGAATAGTGAAACCACTAAGTGGTACTTATAAAGACTGATTTTCCGTTTAAATGAAATTTTTCCATCATTGTGTTTTGAATTTCAAAAATCCGACATACATGGTTTTCATTAAGAAGTAAAATGTAGTTCAATGGGATAAAAATAATTTTTTGGTGAATAGTAACTTATTAAGTTTTTAATCGCGATTAGAGGTAATTAGTGTAGTTTAAGGTAAAAATAATGTTTTAATAATATGAAATGAACTTGACACATGTCCTAACCTCATTGGATGTGTAATGGCCGACCAAAAAAAGCCATGGGTCAACTTGGGGACCCCATGGAGCCACTTTGGTTGGGAAATGACATAAATAACTTTTTATTTAATGTAAAAGTAAAAATGACACAAACATAATATGTTTTACGAAAACAATTTTTACATGGGGTTATAAAGATCAGATTTTTGATTATAAATAGTAATTGGAAATCTAAAAATATTTCCTACATCATAGTATTTTTTTTTATAATTTTTAGACATTAAATAAATTAAATTATTTATGACATAATAATGATGCAGCGATGACATCATTATTTGAAGATTTAAATAAAATGGAAAGATAATGTAAAATATATGAACTGCACATGTCCAAAACCAATTGGATGAGTGGATTTCGAACCCTTATCACCATATCCACGAATTATATCAATGTGGGACCTTTTAAAACCGAAACAAATTTTCAAATAAAGTAATATTTCTTTACTTTCCAAAAGTGCCCCTCCTCTCCTCTTATAAAAGGCCCCCACCTCTACCTCATTTCACACACACCTAAAGCCTTTGGCTCTGCCAACCTCTGCCCATTTACTCTCTCCACATCCCTCTCCTCATCCTAGAGGATTCTCTTTGGGAATAATCCTTTCAAAGGAAGCCTTTAGGCTCAGATCAAAAGAAGTTACACTTTTAAAGGTAATTCATTCTCTCTTGTTCATTTGTTTTATTTTGTTTCTCCAACCCCCTAAACTATTTTTATTTAATTCTTTTGTAACAACACCAGTATCTTCAATATACTAGGATGTTGTTATAAGATTTATTCGAGCTACACTCTAACAAAACTACATCAAATGGTTAAAGAACATACGGTTTCCGTGGATGGCGAAATTCTGCCTCCCGAAACGATGATTGTTCAATACTCATTTAACACCTTCAAAGGTGGCCATTATGATGTCACTATTTTTATACATGATATATAATATGTTTATTTTTTACTTATGCTTCTGTATTTTTCATTTGTGTCTTACCTTTATGGCTTCCATTATGGGTATACGCGATATATTCATTTAAGGAAGTGCGGACTACCGCCCCCTCAAAGTGATTTGATTCGTTAAATACCATATGTGGGACGTATAAAGGATGGAACTATGATATTATATATGATATTATACTGGAATTATAATATACCTTTATATCATTATGATTCCATTCTGTAAAATACGAAATAGAAATGAAAGTAGCATTCATGCGTACGTACGGCTTACCGTCTCCATGAACGGTGCATTTCATTTCTTAACTCTAAATGATTATGTAATGTTATAAATGCATGAATGTACTGGATATATATGACATATATGATTTCTAAATCATGAATACAATTCTGGATATAATAAACTTTTGGCCACACGAACAACATGTAATTGTAAGAAGTCCACTTTTGACTTAAGAACCAAATATCGGCAAAACAAATATTATTAACTTAAGTGATTACATAATGTTTATGACATGGTAATAAGTGATATAAAAGTAATAATTAACTCGAAAAAGGTTATTAAGGAAGTATAAATTAACTCAAGTTTATTATTCAGGACGTTAAAGAACGATCGAGTCAAGTCGGACCCGAGGTAAGGGATCCTACTTCTCTCTTTCTTTTTAAGTACTCTCCTTTATGTCACTTCTTTTAAGATCCTCTTTGTAATGTTGGGGGATGTTATTTTATATTCATCTTTCTGTACATTTTATTTTAATGTGATGAGATACCCTATTTGATCTCATCAATCCATATTCGGAAGTTTTATGTGGCGCCGTTAGGCTGCCGAGTTTTCGTAAGGGATTTTTCATCTCACTTTTATTCCCGTGAGATTTATGCTACATTTGCCACAAATTCCATTGAGTGGTGTATGTACTGCCCATTATTATACTCTTTGTGTAATATAATTTCGTTTATGAGTATTTACATCAATGATCTATTGTCCTTCTTTCATGGGGTGTATGTTTTGAAAGATACCCAAGTCGGTAAGGGAACCTTTTACCCTCCTCTTTTTTTTAAAAGACTTCTTTTGTTGGGTCTTTTAATTTACATATTGTTATGTTGGGATATGTTCTCATATATCCTTATTGATGTAAATTTTATTTCCAAGTGATGAGATACACTTTTTATCTCTCATCAACTCATTTTGATGTGATGCCGTTAGGCTGTCAAGGGAACTTTTTAACCCAATTTCGATTTCTTTGGGTTCAACATGTAGTCATTGAATATGTCATCCATTGAATATGTGTGAATTACCTTTTATTGTTTTACACTTAATATCCACTTATATTGGGTGTATTTATATTTGTCACACATATTTTTGAGATTGATTTGTCCTTAATTTAAGGATACCTTCTTTATAAGGGATTTCATCACATTTGACATTTCTATTGAGGGTTCATTGTTGTTATGCACCAATTCGCTCTTATATGGTGTATATATTGTCCTTTGGAGTATTATATCATGAATCCATTTATTATCATGATATTACAAAGTTCTGACTAAATGTTATTCCTCAATTATTGTATTCAAGTGTCTCTAATTTTGGTAAAACCCCTATATCACTTTAAATGTTTTAATTATTTGTTATTATTAATATCCATGTTTTCAAAATGGTTTTAAGGATTTATTTATATGGATATTAATGGTTTAACATTTTAAAAGCTTCAAGATGGTATGGGACACTTTGATTCAAAATTCTCTTTATTAAATGTTTTAAATGGTTTTGAAATGGTTTTGATAAAGGATTCTATTATGATATATTATGATGTGGAAATGTTATCATTCATTTATATTGGTTTTATGTTTTATGATTTTATATTGGTACTTGGACATTTTAACGGGTGGTTACGTTATAAACCATATGACGGGTGGTGCCGTGAAAACCAGGACGGGTGGTTACGTTATAACCTCCAATGCATTGGGTATGGAAGTCGGCCGTATGGCTATTCCATTAAGTACGTATGGAAATTGGCCGTATGACTATTCCATTAAGTGATAAGTGTGGAAGTCGACCATATGGTTATTCCACTTAAGTATGTTTATGTCCCAAGTTACCTTTATATATTTTATGTGTTCTTTATATGGGTTTTATGGTAATCCTTTGGTTACAAAAAGGTAAGTAATGATATTTTTTTCAGTGAAGAGTTTTTACTACTTCATGAAGGTGAAAAGTATTACATTGATAAAGTATCCATGGTTTACTTGTTATTTTGAAAAAATAACAGTTTTCATTCTTTGTGTATCCCTTACTGAGCTTCTTATGCTCATCCCAAGTTTTTGAAATGTGTTTCACAGGACTTAGCGTGGAATATGGTCAAGGATGGGATCAAGGGAAAGTCATGCTACCTAAAACATGAAACTAGACATGTTTCTTTTTAAGAATTTTTATTTTATGGAAATTTAGTAGAAGAGACTACTTTGTAATCTTTTGAGATGTAATAGTTATGTCCTAATTCTCTAAAACTCTAAACCTGAAAAGATCCTCTATGTGAATTATTCATTTAATTCAATTTTAAGTAAGGTTTAAGGCTGGGGCCTTATAGTTGGTATCAAAGGTCAGTTTAGATAACTTTAGAGGTTAGGGTATTCTCTAAGCACAAGTGACATTACCATAATGGTTAGGATTTCAGACAGAGTCCTAGTTTTAGATAAAGTGAATGAGTAAGAATATCATAGTGTTTATCTTCCTCATTAGTACATGATGGTTATGTTGATATACTCACACTGACCTTTTTGGTTTTAGTTAATGGATGGATCTATCAGGCACCAAAGTGACAATGGGTTTGAAGGAAACAGTGGTGGTTCTTTGATTAAGATACTAGATAAAATGGGGGATTCAATGAGGAAACTCGTGGTTATTCTAAGCCAACTATCAAGGAGTCATGATCAACCACTTCAACCTTGGTGAGTTCTCTAATGCATCATGTACGAGATGGCCAACTCAATGTGGAAATTCAGGTAATAATTATTAAGGCAACCATTAGGGTTTATATGATACTTAATTTGTAGGTAATTATGGGTTACTCTATGATATGATGGAAAATGAAAGGAATGAGATAAACTTGAGGTTAAAATATGTTATGATTATTATTGAAGATTTTATCTCATTTTGGAAAATGTTTTAAGAATTATATAGTTTTGGAAAAAGGAAAACACGCAGACCGTGTGACATCCCGTCGCGTCGGACAAAGCTGCGGGAATCGAACCCACAACCAAAGTGCGACTGGTATTTATCGCCTACCACTGGACTACGTGAAGTCCCTGGTTAGTTTGACTAATTATTTTTGGTTATATGATTTTATTAATTAAGAGTAAGTTGATTTTGGGTTATTTATGAAAATTATTAACCTATCATGGAGGATATGTGATTAGGTTAATTACTTTTCAATACGAGACTTTAGGAGCAACTGATGTTGTTTAGAGATAAATGTTACGATTTAACTTGGAAGAATATGTGACTAAATCCTTCAAATATTTGGGTTTCAATCTTATATTGGTTTACTTTGAAGAATTTTATGGACAAATGGTCCTCGTTGAACTTTGGGTTTTGTTGGACAAATTTTGGAGATTAAGAATAGATTTTCTTTTTATAAACGGTTATCCTTTTCTGGATTATCTGACCTTGTACTAACCTTTATGGTTTTGGTTTTGGTTAAAGCCTAAAGACATGGGATGTATATAGTTCTCTTTTGTGGATTAGGTGATTCTCTAGAAGTTGATTATAGTACTCTTAATGTGAACAAGTCTCCCTAAATACTCATCTTTTGGAAAAAAATATGAGTTTGATTAAGGAATCTAGTAAAAGTTGAAAGTCAACATGATAAGTGATTATGTTTCCTTATGAATAAATTCCTCAATAAAAAGTAACTTAAAACAAAAATGTTGTCTATTAACTTTTCCTACTGGGGAATCGAATACCGTTTAACCCATCACAAGTTTGTGATTCTCTCATGGTTAACTTTCTCCTAAACATGTTTTCTATCACTCTCCATCAGAACATGACCCTATGTTTTATCCTCCATGTCCATGTTTTCATAATTGGAATCCTAGTATGGGTTAACTCGGGTGACCTTTGTACTTATCTTTCTTTATTTTAAAGTGATTCATTTACCGACCCTTGTTCCGATGTGGGACTTTCAAGGATGTTTCCAAGCCCAATTTTAAAATTGCGAGGATGCAATTTCCAAAAGGGGGGAAGGATGTAACACCCCAGGTAAATAAAGAATATGAAATATTTATATTTATCCATATTTTTGAATCAAATATTAATATTACTTTAAAGGGGATGCTATGCTTGATGGCGTACCCAACACGCAACAACGAGTTTCTTGGGAATCTTACGTTGCACTCTAATAATAAAATAATATTATTTCAAATGGTAGTTAACATGTAGTCATTGTATTGGAGGTAATGGATAGAAATAACTAAAATATGATTATATATTTTTTTAAATGTTTTTACTTTTATCCAATAAAAGATAAAGGCTTAAAATACAGAAAGAATTCAATTTTAGGCGTATATACCCTAGTCTTCACTAAAGGTTCACTTATCGCCTTTTGATGTTGAACCATCATTAAATATAGTTTTGTTCACTCTTAAACATTCTTTTTGACCAAATAAAACTCTTATTAAGAATCGGGACATCAAAATTTACTTTGTGTAAATTTTTGGTATCTTTCCGATAAAGTTCATTTTTTTAATGAATAGTGTAAAATGTTGTATTTTAATTCAAAACGACTTTTTAATCTAATTTATTTATATGATTAGATTATCTTTTGAATTGGTTTTAAAGTGAAATTAGAAAAATATTTTTACCATTAAATCCAATAGTGGTCGTTGGAATTAATTTCACTTTGAAATCAGACTTAAACTAGTGTCAATCTTTTGATACTTATTGTTTCATAAAAACATGCTATTTCCTCTGACTGCGGGAATTAATTATTAAATTAATTAATGTGACTTATATATTTTGAATTTTGTAAAATAGACTTCATTTTTGAATTCGTAATATCAAATATAGCTTAGGGTGAATTTTTGGTAATTTTCTGAAAAACTTCAATTTTTGATGAATAGTGAAACCACTAAGTTGTACTTATAAAGACTGATTTTCCGTTTAAATGAAATTTTTCCATCATTGTGTTTTGAATTTCAAAAATCCGACATAAATGGATGTCATTAAGAAGTAAAATTTGGTTCAATGGGATAAAAATAATTTTTTGGTGAATAGTAACTTATTAAGTTTTTAATCGCGATTAGAGGTAATTAGTGTAGTTTAAGGTAAAAATAATGTTTTAATAATATGAAATGAACTTGAAACATGTCCTAACCTCATTGGATGTGTAATGACCGACCCAGAAAAGCCATGGGTCAACTTGGGGACCCCATGGAGCCACTTTGGTTGGGAAATGACATAAATAACTTTTTATTTAATGTAAAAGTAAAAATGACATAAACATAATATGTTTTACGAAAACAATTTTTACATGGGGTTATAAAGATCAGATTTTTGATTATAAATAGTCATTGGAAAGATAAAAAGATTTCCTACATCATAGTATTTGTTTTATAATTTTTCGACATTAAATAAGTTAAATTATTTATGACATAATAATGATGCAGCGATGACATCATTATTTGAAGATTTAAATAAAATGGAAAGATAATGTAAAATATATGAACTAAACATGTCCAAAACCAATTAGATGAGTGGATTTCGAATCCTTATCACCTTATCCACGAATTATAGAAATGTGGTACCTTTTAAAACCGAATTTTTTTTTCAAATAAAGTAATATTTCTTTACTTTCTAAAAGTGCCCCTCCTCTCCTCTTATAAAAGGCCCCCACCTCTACCTCATTTAACACACTCCTCAAGCCTTTGAATCGGCCAAACCCTACCCATTTACTCTCTCCAAATACCTCTCCTCATCCTAGAGGATTCCCGTTGGGCATAATCCTTTCAAAGGAAGTCTTTAGGCTCAAATCAAAAGGAGTTACACTTTTAAAGGTAATTCATTCTCTCTTGTTCATTTGTTTTATTTTGTTTCTCCAACCCCCTAAACTCTTTTTATTTACTTCCTTTGTAACAACACCAGTATCTTCAATATACTAGGATGTTGTTATAATATTTATTCGAGCTACACTCTCACATAACTACATCAAATGGTTAAAGAACATACGGTTTCTGTGGATGGCGAAATTCTGCCTCCCGAAACGATGATTGTTCAATACTCATTTAACACCTTCAAAGGTGGACATTATGATGTCACTATTTTTATATATGATATATAATATGTTTATGTTTTACTTACTCTTCTGTATTTTTCATTTGTGTCTTACCTTTATGGCTTCCATTATGGGTATACGCGATATCTTCATTTAAGGAAGTGCGGACTACCGCCCCCTCAAAGTGATTTGATTCGTTAAATACCATATGTGGGACGTATAAAGGATGGAACTATGATATTATATATGATATTATACTGGAATTATAATATACCTTTATATAATTATTATTCCATTCTATAAAATACAAAATAGAAATGAAAGTAGCGTTCATGCGTACGTACGGCTTACCGTCTCCATGAACGGTGCATTTCATTTCTTACCTCTAAATGATTATGTAATGTTATAAATGCATGCATGTACTGGATATATATGACATATATGATATCTACATCATGAATAAAATTCTGGATATAATAAACTTTTGGCCACATGAACAACATGTAATTGTAAGAAGTCCACTTTTGACTTAAGAACCAAATATCGGCAAAACAAATATTATTAACTTAAGTGATTACATAATGTTTATGACATGGTAATAAGTGATATAAAAGGAATAATGAACTTGAAAAAGGTTATTAAGGAAGTATAAATTAACTCAAGTTTATTATTCAGGACGTTAAAGAACGATCGAGTCAAGTCGGACCCGAGGTAAGGGATCCTACTTCTCTCTTTCTTTTTAAGTACTCTCCTTTATGTCACTTCTTTTAAGCTCCTCTTTGTAATTTTGGGGGATGTTATTTTATATTCCTCTTGCTGTACATTTTATTTTAATGTGATGAGATACCCTATTTGATCTCATCAATCCATATTCGGAAGTTTTATGTGGCGCCGTTAGGCTGCCGAGTTTTCATAAGGGATTTTTCATCTCACTTTTATTCCCGTGAGATTTATGCTACATTTGCCACAAATTCCATTGAGTGGTTTATGTACTGCCCATTATTATACTCTTTGTGTAATATAATTTCGTTTATGAGTATTTACATCAATGATCTATTGTCCTTCTTTCATGGGGTGTATGTTTTGAAAGATACCCAAGTCGGTAAGGGAACCTTTCACCCTCCTCTTTTTTTTAAAAGACTTCTTTTGTTGGGTCTTTTAATTTACATATTGTTATGTTGGGATATGTTCTCATATATCCTTATTGATGTAAATTTTATGTCCAAGTTATGAGATACACTTTTTATCTCTCATCAACTCATTTTGATGTGATGTCGTTAGGCTGTCAAGGGAACTTTTTAACCCAATTTCGATTTCTTTGGGTTCAACATGTAGTCATTGAATATGTCATCCATTGAATATGTGTGAATGACCTTTTATTGTTTTACACTTAATATCCACTTATATTGGGTGTATTTATATTTTTCACACATATTTTTGAGATTCATTTGTCCTTAATTTAAGGATACCTTCTTTATAAGGGATTTCATCACATTTGACATTTCTATTGAGGGTTCATTGTTGTTATGCACCAATTCGCTCTTATACGGTGTATATACTGTCCTTTAGAGTATTATATCATGAATCCATTTATTCTCATGATATTACAAAGTTCTGACTAAATGTTATTCCTCAATTGTTGTATTCAAGTGTCTCTAATTTTGGTAAAACCCCTATATCACTTTAAATGTTTTAATTAATTGTTATTATTAATATCCATGTTTTCAAAATGGTTTTAAGGATTTATTTATATGGATATTAATGGTTTAAAATTTTAAAAGCTTCAATATGGTATGGGACACTTTGATTCAAAATTCTCTTTATTAAATGTTTTAAATGGTTTTGAAATGGTTTTGATAAAGGATTCTATTATGATATATTGTGATGTGGAAATGTTATCATTCCTTTATATTGGTTTTATGTTTTATGATTTTATATTGGTACTTGGACATTTTAACGGGTGGTTACGTTATAAACCATATGACGGGTGGTGCCGTGAATACCAGGACGGGTGGTTATGTTATAACCTCCAATGCATTGGGTATGGAAGTCGGCCGTATGGATATTCCATTAAGTATGTATGGAAATTGGTCGTATGGCTATTCCATTAAGTGATAAGTGTGGAAGTCGACCATATGGTTATTCCAATTAAGTATGTTTATGTCCCAAGTTACCTTTATATATGTTATGTGTTCTTTATATGGGTTTTATGGTAATCCTTTGGTTACAAAAAGGTAAGTAATGATATTTTTTTCAGTGAAGAGTTTTTACTACTTCATGAAGGTGAAAAGTATTACATTGATAAAGTATCCATGGTTTACTTGTTGTTTTGAAAAACTAACAGTTTTCATTCTTTGTGTATCTCTTACTGAGCTTCTTATGCTCATCCCAAGTTTTTGAAATGTGTTTCACAGGACTTAGCGTGGAATAGGGTCAAGGATGGGATCAAGGGAAAGTCATGCTACCTAAAACATGAAACTAGACATGTTTCTTTTTAAGAATTTTTATTTTATGGAAATTTAGTAGAAGAGACTACTTTGTAATCTTTTGAGATGTAATAGTTATGTCCTAATTCTCTAAAACTCTAAACCTGAAAAGATCCTCAATGTGAATTACTCATTTAATTCAATTTTAAGTAAGGTTTAAGGCTGGGGCCTTATAACCAGTGCCTGAGTGGAAATTATAAAATATATACTTATGGACTTCATTGTGGGACTACCAAATTCTTCTCAAGGTAACAATTCAATCTAGTTTATTGTTGATTAACTAACTAAATATTCACATTTTATTCCTATTACCAATACTATGTCTTTAGATCATATTTCATGACTATACCTCAAAAATATTATTAGGTTACATGGATTTCCTTTTTCCATTGTATCTAACCATGATCCCAAATTCACTTCTAAATTTTCAAATGGCCTTTAGAAGTCGTTGGGAACAAAATTAAATTTTTGTACAACTTTTCATCCTCAATCAGATGGGAAGTCAGAACGGATAGTTTAGACTTTGGAGGATATGATTCAAGCTCATTCAATGAATTATCATGGAAGTTGGGATTATCATATTTCTTTAGTTGAATTTTTTTATAATAACAGTTTTCATTCCAGTATACAGATAACAAATTTTGCATCATTATATGGGAAGTAGTGTCAAAGTCAATATTTTTGGGATGTAGTCAGGGAAAGGAAGTTGATGGGACTAGAATTAGTAGAGGAAGTTTATGAGAAAGTTAAGATGATATAGTAACACCTTAGGATATATCAAAGTAGGTAGAAAAGTTATACAGATAATAGGAGGAAAGAATTTTCTTTTTTGGTAGGTGATCTTCCTTTTTTAGAATCTAACCATGGAAATGTGTTATGAATTTTGGAATGAAATGGAAGTTGAGTCCATGGTTCATTGGACCATATGAAATCCTAGAGAAAGTTGGACCGGTTGCCTACTGAGTAGCTTTTCCATCAAGTTTATCTTAGGTACACAATGTTTTTCATGTTTTGATGTTGACAAATTATGTGCCAGATTAATATCATGTTTTGAGCCCAGAAGCAGTTCATCAGGAAGAGAACCTTCCTTATGAAGAGAAATATGTTTAGATTCTTGATTGAAGATAACATGTATTGTGGAATAAGGTAACCCACCGGGTATTGGTTTTTTTTTGGAGAAACCACATGGTTAAATAAGTAAGAAGGGAATATAAAAATTCTACAAGGGAAAGGTACCCTCAATTGTTTAATAAGTAAATAAAATTTCGAGGACACAATTTCCAGAAGATGGGAAGAATGTAACACCCCAATGGTTTTAAAAATAAATTGAAATTAATGAAACAATGAGTCTCTAAACAATGAAACTTTTTTTATGGAGATGGTTGTAAAATAGATATTAAATATAATTTATCCATTTCTATGATTTAAATTTCAAAAAATGGACAAACATAGTTGCGATCAGTATGTTTTTTTTGAGTTTTATAGGAAAAACATAATTTTTTGTGAATAGTAACCTACCCTTATGAATAGTAATTTTACCCTTATAAATATTAATATGACCAAATGAATAGTAATCTCACCAATGAATATGTTTCTAATTATTTATCAGACATTGTTTAATTTTTCATGGTGTTATATAATCAGTTATAATTTTAAAATTGTTATCTTTGGAATAAATTATGATTTTATTTAAAAATTAATTTTATCATATTTATAAAATTAATTTGATAAAATACAGTTTATTTTTTATTTATACATGTTGTAAAATGGTTAGGGTGAGTTTTTGGGATTTTTCTGAAATACTCGAATTTTTTATGAATAGTGAAATATGGTAATGTACCGTATATATACATTATAAGTTAAATAATCGAATTTTTTACCCTAATAAAGACTTTTAGGATTAGTGTAGAATAACTTCCTAGAATTTTGTTTATGTAGAAAGTTTTTTATTTTCCAAGAAATACATACCTATCTGGATATGAGTTGGTAGAGGCTACTCTGGCATAGATGTACCTAGAAGTGAAAACTCCGACAAGGAGTTTTGGGCTTGACCCGGGGTATCCTGGTACACGACAATGGGAATTTCTACACTCTTGGTTATGAAGCTCCTGGGGGATATGCTTAGGATAATTCACATTTTCATTACAACCCATTATGAAGGATTTAGGAGTAAATACTTCCTCAAAGAAAACATTTTACTATTATAGATTACATTCATAATATTTTCAATTTAGATTGGGTATTTTACAAGTTTGGAATTATGAATTGCGATTCATAAACTAACCTAGAAAATTTAATTATTTAGAAATAGTGCCTAGTAGAAGGAATGAGAACTCCAACAATATGCATGATCCAAAGATTAAGAATGATCATATATTTCATGGTATTAAGCCAAAATTTTGAAGGGAAATATTCTCTCACGTATTCTCATCATATGAATAAATAATATCACATGTCAGCAAGACAATTAAATAATTCTTTTAGTCCTATGGATTTGAAGGGAAGAAAGAGACGAAAACGATGGAAGAGAGAAAGATGGATAAAGAGAAGAGGGGAAGGAAGGATTTTCCCATTTGTGGTAATTGTGAAAAGAATATCCATGGTAAATGATTGAAAGGAATGGGAGTTTGTTATAAGTTTGGAGAAAAATTAAACCAAGTAAATGATTTCAAGGGTAAGAAAAAGGTTACAAATGTACAATGCTTCATCTGCAAGGAGTTGATACACTACACGAATCAATTTACAAATCATCAGAGTATACACCAAATGCTGATATTGGATAATAATCAAGTTATGATACTACCAAAGATGAAGAGGAATGATTAGAGTTCTTATGTTGTTATTAAAGTATTATGCAATTTTATTATTTTATTAATGATTTACATGTTATAATAATTATAGAGTATATAAGGATTATACTACAGTACTATTTCATTAAGGATTTGAGATTGTATGGTACTAAGTAAAGTCACACAGTTTCAGGTTAAATTTTTTGGAAAATACATTGTTTATGGAAAGGTATACCATAATATGGTCTTGATACCGAGGTAGTGATTTTGGAAGAAGAGATGGTTGATTTGGATAAATTATATTGGACATTCTTGACTAACTTGGAACTGATTAATGGTTTTTTAATCCATCATTATTGGAATATTCAAATATTTTGGATATAAGGAATATATCTAGTATTCTATAAGGAATAAGAGAGCATGAATGTAATCAATAAGGTTTTATTGTAATTCAGGGTGCTACCATGTTCTAAAATAAAACATGATGAATGTATTCATATGTTATTATGTGGAAAAAGAGATCTTCATTTTTTTTAACTTCCTTATAAATTTTGGAATGTGAGTTTGGACCGATGTATTTTGGATAAGTCTAAAGGTTGGAATGGATCAAAATAAACAAAGGATGCTATTTTTTATGGTTAAAAAACTTCTTAGGATTATTTTTGGATTGTTATAAAAAGGACAAACCAGAGGTCGGGCAACAACCCATCGCGTCTGATAAGGCCATGATACTTGAACCCACAACCGAAGGGTGACAAGGGTGCATCACCTACCACTAGCCTACATGATGTCCTGGTTTGTTTAATGTAGTTTTTTTTAAATATTATGACAAATGAATTATAAATTCATTATTTTTGGAACCCTATATGATTAGGATAAATAGAATATTTTTTAATTATATTATCTTTTAGACTGAAACATGAATTTTTGGTAAGAATTTGTTGAAGGATGAAATTCTACATGTCATGTATATATATATATGTTTTTCTCTTATTCTATGAAGAAATTAATTCTTACACTTTAGGGAAGAGATCTTGAAACCAAAAATGTGTTATCCTAATACCATATGTTTTGTTGAACCGATGATATTTTAAGTCACCATAGATTGATGGCTTTGAGACCCTCAATTTTACACTTATTTGTGATTGATGACCTCAATCACTCCCTATAAATATTTACACTTTACTCTAATTATGTGTCTCTAATTTACACCAATTTTCTCCTAATCGAGATCATAATTTGGTGGTGACTTTTTCATTTCCCTTTCCCTCTTATTAAGAATAAATTTTATTAACCCAATTTCCGATGTGGGTTTTCCAGAAAGGTATTTTTCTATTTTTTACTGTAAATTTTCGAAGAAAAATTTCAAAATGTGAGGATGGAATTGATTTAAGGAGGGTAGAATGTAACACCCTATGATTTCATAGTACGTTATCCCATTAAAGTAATTCAATAACTTGCGCTACACGCAACACCGAGTTCGAGCACACCACAACTTACCAAACTAGCTGTTCAAAAAAGCTGTTATGAATAGTATTAACTACATTTTGAATCTAATTTACACTATATAATTTTAACACCTGTATTATGTGTTTCTTAGACATAATATGATAACAAATTTATTTTTTTAGATAAAAGAAGTGTTTTTCAAAAAATGATATTTTACCACCTTTTAATGGAGAACCCTTTTTAGAACTAATATTTGACACTTTTATATATTAAATTTAATGAAATTAAATTCTTATTTAGAATCGGGACATAAATATTTAGTTTGGATAAATTTTTGGTACTTTTTTGATAAGTTTAATATTTTTATGAATAGTGAAAAATACTAAATTTTAATTGAAACCAACTTTTTTAATAGAAAACATTTATAGTGATAAATTATGAATTTGATTGATTTTGAAGTATAATTATATTATATTTTTATCATTTAATACAATGTAGGTCATTATAAGTAATTTCACATTTAAATTTGAAATAAACACATGTCAATCTTTTGATAGTTTTTACTTTTTAAAAACTTGCTTTTTGGTTTTGACAATGGGAATTAATTTTAAATTAATTACTGAAACTTCTATGTTTTTAATTTTTTAAAATATAATTCATTTTTGAATTCAGAATATCAACATTAGCTCATGGTGAATTTTTGGTATTTTTCTGAAAACATCCAATTTTTGATGAATCGTGAAAAACATTGCGTTGTTGTTTGAAACCGACATTTTATTTAAATAATTATTTATTTTATTTAAATTAATTTTAAGTCAAAATAGATATATAGTACTTATATAAGTTTAATTAAATTCATTGGAGTCATTTTATAATAAATTATTTGTATAAATTTTTATTGAACTTTTTACCGTCTTTTACCCACCTTCTGGGAGCATTTGCAAATTTGCATAAAACATAATTTTACCGCTTCTGTGAGTTGAATTTCAAAAATCTGAGAGACACGGTTGAAATCAGTAAGTAAAATGTGGTTCAATAAGATGAAAATAAATTTTGGTGAATAGTAACTTTTGACTTTCATTTACCACGTTTAAAAGTAAATAGGGTAATTAAGGGGAAAATGATATTATAATTACCCTAAAACATGTTCTAATTCGATTGGATAAGTCAAATTCGACCAAAAACAACCTTATGAATAAAATATTATCTTATTTGGTCCACTTGGATTAGATTATGACATTTATTATTATTTTATTTAAATAAGAGTTAAAAGTGTTAAATTCGTAGTTTAATAACTAAACCATTTTTAATATAAGGTTATAAATAAGAAAAATTCAACTATAAATATTCATTAATAAGATAAAAATATTTCCTAAATCATGTTATTTTATTTATAATTTTTAGAAATTAAATAATTAAATTAATTTATGACACAATGATAATGAAGTAATTACCTTATTAATGAAAGAAAAAAATAAATGGTATTATAAATATTAAAATAAATATAATTTAAATTTATTTATGACATAAAAGAATTTTCTAGGTGAATATTAAGTTTTAGGGTTGATTCAATGTATCTTGTTCGAAGTAATCAAGTTGTGATGACTTTCACAAAAACCAAATACTAAATAGTGTCAAAATTGACATAAATGAGTTTTTAAAAAAATATTTTATTATTAAATTATAAAATATTCCTAAAAATCTAAGGTTAGGCCAAAGGTATTAAATAATATTATATATGTCATTAATGAACCACATGAGTTTCTCTTGGAAGTTTAGAGTAATTTTATTAACCATATAGTGTAAGAATACAAGAAGACACGGTAAAAGTTAAACTATTTAACTAAGAGTTAAATCTAAAATATAAGATTAATATGGTGACCTAAACCTATATAGAACCTATTGGATAAGTGGTTTTAAACCCATAACCACCTTATCCTAGAAATAAATCATTTTGGATCCATTAGAAACCGAAAATTATTTTATTATAAAATAATATTTCAAGCTTTTCTTAAAGTGACACTCACATATCTTATAAAAGGGTACTTCCCCTTCTCTCAAAATCACACCTCCAAAGCCATTTGGCTTGGCCAACCCCTTCCCAAATACACACCCAAATTTCCTCAAATCAACCTATAATTCTTACATTAATCATAAATCCAACCTAAGGATCCCTTTTGATCAACTCAAAAAGAAACTCCCGTAGAAGAGGTAATAATTTCACCACCCTCTTTCAAGTTCTTTTCTTCTTCCACTTCCTCTTTATTTTTTGTTTGCATACCAAAATAATAAATCTATTACCTTCTACATACCTTGATGTTTTTATAAATATGGTACAACCATATTCATTATTCTATCCATCCTATGAATGATAATGTCACTATGTGTGCGTGCATACGACTTACCGTCTCCACACCATGGTGTAATTTTTTATTCGACACTATATTATTTGGATAGATATAATGATGAGTAATATGTATATAAATAATTAAAATAACTTGATAATGTCTCTGTATAATTAATATACCATCAAATTCCACACCTTTTAATCATTAAGGAAATGATATCGTCGCTCGTGTGTACATACGGCTTATCGTCTCCACGACGCGATGAGATTCATTTCCACATTCACCATTCAATGATGATTATAAAAATATATATTATTAATAAGTATGTAATATATGAAATAATAATTCTACTAAATATATATATATATGTGTATTTATATATGTATGTATGTATTTACTTACATATATCTTATTCACTTACTTCCATTCAATATGATATGAAAACGGAAACAACCTTTATGCGTATGTACGGCCTACCGTCTCCATAAATAGTGTTTTCCATTTCATATATATATCTAATATACATATTTATATTCTGAAAATATATGATATATAAATCATGTGTTATATTCTGGAATTATGTAAATCATGATCTAAATGATACGATCAAGAATAACAAGTTAAAACATGTATGATAAAGAAAGCGATTATTACCCTAAATGTTAATTTAACTTAGAAATCATTATTAAATGGGTAGTATAAAGCCATAAATTAATCATGTATGATATAATAAATATGAATATAGTTCTGGTATAGTTTAATAACATACTGTGGTTATTGTACAAGAGGTTAAACATACCCTCGACCAAAGGAAAGTGCAAGGTAAGGGTTAATTTCACAATATCTTTATTATCTGAGGTTGTTTTTACGTAAGCATATATTGAGACATATTTATTATCCATGTCCATGTTTCATAAAAGAGTTTTAAAATGGATTATTTTTTAGATAATTTTTTACTAAAACATCATTATAAATGTTTTAAGGATTTATTCTTCTAAAAGTTTCTCATTAATGTCTATGTTTTCAAAATGGTTTTAAGGTTTTATTTATATTAACATGAATGTTTTAAAATGTTAATTCCTTTCAAAAGATTCAAATTGGTATGGGAAAATTTGATTCAAAATCATCTTTTGAATGAATTCCTTTATAAAATATGTGACTTTTAAACGATTTCATGAAAAAGGGATATTTCTCTCAATGATTTTTACTAATTATTTTCAACTATGTCAAAATCCTTTACGGGATATTATTCTTGATCGTGGTTGATTTATTATGATACAAATAATCTGTATTGTATTGAAGGTTTTCTGATATATTTGACTGTGGATGTGTTATTTTTATACCATTCATGGTTTAGGGTTAATGTATTGAAATTTTTTATGCTAGTTTTAATACAAATTCTAATGTTATGTTTTAACCTTTTCATATGAGCAATGTATTAGACTTAGTAAGTGATGGGTGGTACCCTCTATAGCTCCTCGATGCATCGATAGGACTCATGGGACAATTAGATGTGGAACTGGCTGAGGCCTTTATTAATTTTGATATATGGTTTTGGCTGAGGCCTAAATCATTTTTAGACGTCTTGGTCGAGGACTTAACAAAATGTTTCAGAATTTCTTTAATTATACATTCCCTCATTGTGAAAATATTATTGATCATTCATGTGGTTATTATAATACTAGAATACTCATGAATATGTTTTATTATAGCATTATTTACTCATCTAATATTCCTGCCATAATGTGTTCATGTTTATTATTTGTAAAGGCATGTGTTTTAAATTATTCACCATGCCTAATGTTTATGTTATCTTCAGCTGTATTGCTTACCCTTACTGAGCATTTAATCTCACCCCTTTTTTATGTTTTATTTTCCCTGGATTCCAAGAAGTGTATTATGATTGATAACAATGGTTATGCTATGGGATTAATGGCATTCTCAAAGGATCATTTATGTTGCGTTTTATTTTCTAATGTGTAATGTAACGTTCATATATGTAATATATTTTCCAATACCACTAAACTAATCGGTCTTTCGGGACTTGATTCCTTGTAATCATGCTAATGTATTAAAATAATGCACCGACTCTGGGTAACTCGGGTCGGGGCATTACAATTAGTCTAATGATTCATCCTCATACCATATAACTAGAATTACTTATAGATTAATTTAATATTCTTGAAAAATATTAGCACCATATCATTACACTAATATAGTTTTTCTTGCATTCGTCAAGAAAATCCTTTACGTACTGACCATGGAAACCATGTAAAGCATGCACCTGAAACAATGGAAATAACAAAATATTCTTAATAAATAGGTCGAATCATGTTATAAAATGATCACATAAGTTATTATAATCATGATTAATATTATTTAATATATTAATAACACCCTTTTAACCTTTATATAGTAGGTTTAAACAATTTTTAAGTAAGAAAAACTTGAGGTAAGGGAATTCTAAACCAAATAATCATTCTCTGGGTTAACCTTATACTTCATTAATTATGTTATACTGAGATTATTTGTGTAATAAATTTATTTGATAATATATTGTATTATATGTATTTATATTTTATAGAGATAATCCTTTCATTATATTAATTATCACTTTAATTATATGAAATTTGTAAGGTAGTTTCCTTTAAAAATATTCTTTTAAAATTCTATTTTACGAAATTCAAAAGCAATGTTTTTATGAATTTATTAATGTTTTATGACTATGTTTTGGTTATTTTTAAATTTTTATAATGAATGGTTGGTCATATAACTCCCTCAAATTTATTGGTTATGTTTATGTTGTAGGTCGACTGTATGGTTTCTCCAAGTGTAACTATGATGGTTACACCACAAGGTATCCATGAGGGTTACATTGTACGGTAGCAGTGAGGGTTACAATTCATAAGGTAGCCGTGAGGGTTACAATATTAGTAAGTAATTCCCCAAGATACCCTTATGGTTATATATATTTTTTCTAATGTTTTATGGAAATATCATGTTTCAAAATGTAAGTATATATTGGTGAGAAGTATTTCATTATGAAAATGATTTCATATGTTTGTAAGTATTCATGTACTAATGGTTTCATTCCTTATTTTAATATCCATTACTAATATTTTTATTCTCATCTCATGTTTTTAAATGATTTTCCCAGTTCATAAGGATATGTAAGAGAAATATGGAAGTCATGTTAAATGTTATGAATATTTTTCAAAGCAATCATGTTGTTGCTTTGTGTTAAAAAATTTATGTTTTAGAAGAAATAGATATTGTTTTAATGGTACCCACTTTGTATTATTATGGGTTGATATGTATGATTTATGTCCTAACATTCTAAAAATATATAATGAAAATATAATTGGGAATGTAAATAAGTGAATTCTATTTGAAATTGCTATATAATGTCATGTTTAAGGCTGGGTCCTTATAAGAAGTATCATATTTACTATATATATAAATTTCAACATTCTCTTTCTTAGACTCATGAAAATGTCCTGGAAAAGGTCAGTTGACCTCCTATGGACACATTTTCAAGTCAATGATTATAACAAAATACATGGATGAACATTGTGAATTTTATATAATAGATAAAAATTTAATTGTATGTATTATAAACTTGTGGAATTAATTATACTAATGTATAAATTAAATTTAACAAAATAGATAAATCAAGGAAAAATAAGAAAAATGTACGTAAAATAAGGTATCAAAATGACTACCCAATAACAAAGGATATTAAATAATATAATAAAATTAATATAATTGATAATTTTTCGTAATAATCATAATAATTCACTTATATATCTATTCTTTAATAAATATATTCTTATTATCCAATATGAGAAAGTGACGAATTAATGTGAGAATTAATGTAAGAGGATTCTCAAACCCAATTCAATTCCTTGGGATACCCTATCTTCCACATAAAGAATTATTATATAATTTACATTAAATTTAATTTACCATTTCATTCTAGGATATACATTTTCCTACCATGTCAAAAAAATTCAAATAAAATCCTTATTTTCAAAGTGAATTCAATTTCCAAAACATTATATTTTACCCCTCGTGAAATGATTCTTTTCCACTCAGGGATAAAGATATTTTATGTCAAATAAATATTCCCCTGATTAATTGGGGAACCAAAAGGTTTATTCATGTAAGTATTCTTTATTAATTCATTATAAACACCATCCCCTTCCATATATTATATTTTTACTAAGATTTTTATACATTCTTTATGACATTCATGAATATGTAAATGTTATGAATTGACATGTGGGATCAAAATTATATATCCCTCCAATGAATTTTCTAATGTGAATTATCTAATGAGATAATGTGTGATATGTGTGAACATGATACTACATTTTTTCCCAATGATTATGTCATCATTATGCACATATGCTATATGTGAACATGATGTTATCAGGGATCATAAATATGTCTGGTATTTGACCACGATGACATGATGATTCTCTTTTATGCATTTCTACATTCAATGACATTATTTCAGGTTTCATGATGATGTTTAGGAAGATCATATGGTTATTATAATATGATGATGGATTTTCTCACCCGTGTTATATTGATTCAATTCCTTTATTAATCCCCATACACGGATTTTAGCTCACCACTTTCATTTACATATATCCTAAAGTGATTACTTATACTAAGGACAACATGATGGCCGCTAATAATATTGAGAAGAAAGAATTAAATGATGTTTATTTTTTATTAAATTTTTTTATGAGCCTAATTTTCCCAAGAAACCGAACCTTTTGATTCTGAATTTGTATCTCTCTTATGATTTTTATAAAAAAAAATGACATAAAATTTATGTATGAAAAGTAGGGTCATTATAGTTGGTATGAAAGTCGGGTTTTTTAAATTGGGGAATTATGATTTGAAAAAAAGAGTGAAAACCATAAAAATAGTCATATGTATAGGTAAAACATCCTAGAAGAATATTTTTAGAGAAGGAAAATCATAATGATCTAAAAATATAATCCTTTAGTGTTAATTACATAAAAGAATCATTTATCATTGTTTGGTTTTATAACACTTCTTTCAAAACATTTCAATTTTAGAAAATTGTGGGAACCAAGATAAACTAGGCTAAAAAACCATATGAGGTAAAATGTAGTGATGGTCTTAATGACATCCACGATGTTATGAGAGGTAGAGTTCAAAACTTTATGGTGATGTTTATCCAACTATCTCAGGACATAAACGATAAACAGAATAATGTTTCATGTCCCCCTTCACCCAAGAAGGTGTAACTATCCATTGATTAATTTTTATAGAAACAACCACTGATGAATAATGGAACTTCTAATCCACTTGTTTCAGAAAATTGGGTTATATAAATAGGTAAGATATTTTATGTGATCCATTGTTATGAGTAGGGGAATGTGACTCTAGTTGTCGATTTTTTAGATGGATAGACCAATCAATGGAGGGTGTAGATTAAGAAAACCAAAAAAAGATAAAATAGAAGATATGGAGAGGGTTTTATTTAATAAATTATATCATAACAAGTATTTCCCTCATAAAATTCAAAAAAATATGGGGATAGAATTCATAGAGTTGAATAAAAAGGAAGGTGAATCTATCACGGCATAAAAGAAAAACATCACATGTCTTGTAAGATACTCCTTGGATTTTATTATCAATATTGATAGAAAAATAGATATATTCTTTAGTGGTTTAAAACCACACTATTAAAAGGCTATTATAATGCCCTGACCCCAGTTACCCAGATTCGCAGTGTTATTACATAACATTGACATGATCATAAGATATAAAGTCCCTAAAGACCGATTAGTTTAGTATCCTTGGATGTACTAGATACAAACATTAGTTTTAAATTACTGTATGAAGTAAAAAATTAACATTGTGTCTCCTTTGAACACACTCATATCCCTTAGCCTATTCCTACAGGTCAGTCATAATATATATCTTTGCATACTGGGAAAAATAAAACTTATGAAAGGGGTGAGCTCAGATGTTCGGTAAGATTAACAATATAGTGGAAACTATCATAAATAATCATAAACATTTAAGGCAATGTATAAGACTAAAACACAAGCCTTTTAAACATATACTTTGGAATAATATGGAAAATATAAATAAAATAATTATATTTAATTATTTATATGGATATTCTACTAGTTGAATAATCACATTTAATATCAATAACTAATCTCATAATGATGGAATGCATAATGAAGGAAATCATAACCACATAGTCAAGGCCTAGTGAGAAGACTACAAATGATGATTTTTTCAAGGCCTTGTTCAAGACAAAAGTTTGTCTCATGAGACTATCGATGCATCGAGAGGCAAAAACGGGCCCCACCCATCACTTACTACATCCAATACATTCCTCATATGAAAAGGTTAAAACAAAACATAATCATTTGTATTAAAACTAGTATATAAAATGTTAACACTTTAACTGTAAACCATGAATGGTATAAAAATAGAACATCGACAGTAAAACATATCACAAAACCATAAATAAAATATGGAAGATTGTATCTAAATAATTCATCCTTAAACAAGCGTAAAATCCAACAAAGGATGTTAACATAGATGAAATAAATCCAAAAACTATTTGAGTGAAATATCTATTTATAATTTGGAATGATTTAAAATTAAATAAAAAATTTATTTTTAAAATACTCTTATAATCTTTTAATGGAATCATTGAACGTTTATAATGGTGGGAAATATCCTCACCTGCCATATAAGTTAAAAAAACATGCTTTCCTTTTGTCAAAAAGGTCATAAAGTACCTTGTTTGGAAAACGGCGGAAATATTCCTTTAAAAGAATTTTATAAAAATTCAAACAAGGGTGTAAATGAATTTAACCCATAATATAGTAAATAGAAAAAAAAATGTTTTGAAATGCATTTTTAAGAAACACGGATGTGGATGATAAAGAGGTCCCAGTAGATACTTAAGTATAAACAACATCGAATAATAAAGATATTATAAAATTAACCCTTACCTTGTACATTTCATTAGTATAGGGTAAATTAACATCTTGTATACTGGTTAAATAATTTTTATTAAATTGTACAGGAACCACATACATAAATATGATATCATATGCGATCCTCTAATATTGGTTTTTTAATAATATTTCAGTAGTATCATTGTTTCAGGTGTTAACTGATTCATTTTTCCTTTATATGTTTTGTTACATAAGTCATGTTTGTTATGGATAGGATGCATTTGATTCATATCTAGAATTATATTAAGTTCTTAAACATTATTATTAATCATCAAATGAAAATTATTCTTGAATATTTATGATGGGGAATGAAATCTCATCATGTCATGGAGACAGTAAGACGTACATATGCCCGAGCGACAATATCATTTTATTGATGGTGAAATTATATGTATTTGGATGGTATATTATATATATAGAATAATTAACATGTTATATTTATTATTTACATCAATTATACTCATTATTATACCCATACAAATAATGAAGTGTTGAATAACAAACTACACCACGACATGGAGACGGTAAGCTGTACGGACGCACGTATGGTGACTTTTTGATTCATAGGGTGGATAGAATAATGAATACAGTGGTACCATATTTATAATAACATCAAAGTATTGATAACGTATTGGAGTTATTATTTTTTTATGGAAACAACAAACAAAGAGGAAGTGGAAGAAGAAAAGAACTTTGAAAGAGGTGATGAAATAATTAGCTCTTCTTCAGGTGCTTCCTTTTGATTTGAAAAAAAGGGAACCTTAGAATGGATTCTTGATCAAAGTAAGGACTGTAGGATGAAGTGAGGGTAGTTGGGAGGATATTATATTAGGTTTTGGATGAACCAAATGGTTTTGGAGGTGTCAATTTAAAATAAGGGGATGTTCCCTTTTATAAGAGAGGTGAGGGGCGCTTTAAGAAAAGCTTGAAATATTAATTTATTATAAAATTATTTTAGGTTTCTAATAGATATAAATTGATTAATTTATAGGATAAGGTTCGGATGGGTTTAAATACACTTAACCAATAGTTTTTAGACAATTTTAGGTCACCATATTAACCTTATATTTTAGATTTAACTCTTGGTTAAATAATTTAACATTTACCATGTCTTCTTAGATTTTTCTATTACATGGTTAATAAACCTACTATAAATTTACAAGAGAAAAAAAGTGGTTAATTAAATACATATATAACCTTATCTAAGCTCTTTGTCAGAATATTAGTTTTTAGGAGTATTATATCATTTAATAAAATAGTATTTGTTTTAAAAACTCATTTATTTCAATTTTGACACTATTTAGTATTTGGTTTTTTTGAAAGTCATAAAAACATGATTTATTCGGAAAAAAAATACATTTAATCATCACTAATATTTCATATGCACCTATAAAATTATTGTATGTTATCTTAAGTTTCAATTTACATTTATTTTAAAATTTATAATATCAATTATTTTAATCTTTCATTAATAAGGTAATTACTACACCGTTATGTGGTCATATATAAATTTAATTATTGTATGTCTAAAAGTTATAAATAGAATTCCATGATTTAGGATGTATTTTTTATCTTTCTAATGAATATTTATCATCGAATTTATCTTATTTATAACTATATATTAGGAATGATTTAGTTAATAAAATATGAATTTAACACTCCTAACACTTCTTTAAATAAAATATAATAAATCTTCTAATCTAACCCAAATGGATAAAAAATGATATTATTTTTTCATAAGGTTGATTTTGGTCGAAATACACTTATCCAATATAATTAGGACATTTTTTGGGGTAACTTTAATATTATATTTACCTTTAATTACCATATTTACTTTTAACCATGGTAAATAAAATTCAAAAGTTATTATTCACCAAAAAATTATTTTCATCCCATTGAAACAAATATTACCTACTGATGAAAACGGTGTCTATCTTATTTTTTAAATTCAATTCATATAAGTGGTAAAATTACATTTTATACAAATTTTATAATGTCCCTAAAAGGTGGATAGAAACATTAAAAAGTTCAATAAAATATTATATATCTAGTTTTATTATAAAATGAATCCAATGAATTACATTAGAATAATATAGGTATTATGTATCTATTTTTAATTTAAAATAACATTAAATTAAAAATAATTATTTAAATAAAAAGTTGGTTTTAAGCAATAATGCAGTGTTTTTCACTATTCATCAAAAATTGAAATATTTCAGAAAAATTCCAAAAATTCACCCTAAGCTAATTTTGATATTCAGAATCCAAAAATGAAGTCCATTTTTTAAAATAAAATTTATAAAATTTAAAAAAGTTGGTAGTACTATTCATAACTACTTTTTAAATGGCTATTTTGATTTTTTGTGGGGTGCTTGAACTCGAAGCTGCGTACAACACAAGCTATTGTATTATTCAAAGAGAAACGTATCATGGAAGCTTGGGGTGTTACATTATTCCCTCCATCAAATAATTTCATCCTCAAAATTCCTAGAATATTACCGCGTAAAATGATTTGGGTGGTTCTTCATCATAAGTTCCTCAGGTTCCCACGTTGCCTCTTCCATTTTATGGTTTCTTTAAAGAAATTTTACCAGACGAGTCATCTGGTTTCATAACACTTTTTCTCTAGTATCAAGAATCATGATAGGATCTTTACAATAAGATAAATATGGTTATAGTTCTATTCTTCATAGGTAAGTACATGCACTGGGTCAGGCATGTATTTTCTCAACTGTGATACGTGGAACACATCATGAACTTTAGAGAGACTTGGTGACATTGCCAAACGGTAAGATACAACTCTAATTTATTCCAAAATTTCAAAATGTTCGATATAACTGGGACTTAATTTACCATTCTTACTGAAACGTATAACACCATTCCATGAAGATACCATCAAGAAAACATGATCTCCTACTTGAAATTGAAAATCCTTACTTAGGTTATCAGCATAGATCTTTTTCCTACTTTGAGATACTTTGATGTGGGTTTGGATAATCTTTACCTTTTCCATTGTTTCCTCAACATGGTCTAGGCCTACGAGTTTTCTTTCACCAACATTATTTCAACAAGTAGGTGTGCGACATCTCTTTCCATATAACGCTTCATATGGTGTCATTTGAATACTTGAATGGAAGATATTATTATAGTAAAATTCTACAAGTGGTAAATAATGACCCCACATACCTTGAATGTCAATTGAGAAATATATGAACATGTATTCAAAGGTTTGAATAGTTCGTTCTGGTTTTCCATCAGTTTGAGGGTGGTAGGTAGTGCTCAAATGAAGTTCAGTATCCAGGACTTTCTGAAGACATTTCCAGAATCTTGATTAAGAATGGGGATTACAATCTTAAAAATCGACATGGGTATACCATGAAGTCATACATCTTCATTAATATATAGTCTTTCTAAGCGTTCAAGTGGTAAATATTCTCTTATAGAAATAAAATGTGCTCACTTGGTAAGACGATCAATAATGATCTATATTGAATCATCCCTTCTAGGATTATTTGTTAGACCCATGAAAAAGTCCATCGTAATATCATCCCATTTACACACAGGTATGTGAAGAGGTTGCATGACTCTTCTAGGATATTATCTTCCAGCCTTCACCTATTAAAAAATGATACATCTTGACACATAGTCAGCAATATTCTTCTTTATGTTGTCCCACCAAAAATGTTCCTTCAAATCTCTATACATCTTAGTGCTACCAGGGTGTATAGAGAAATTGGAGCTATGAGAATCATCAAACAATTCCATATTTAGATAAGGTATATTAGGAACACAAAGCCTTTTCCCAAATTTTAAAATTCCATCTTCATGTATGAATTCAATCAATCTCCCATCATTCACAACATTAATTTTCTTTTGAAACTCCTTATCATCAGTCTGATAACTTTTTTTTTCTTTTATAGTAAATATGGTTTGGAAACCATTTGAAAAAGTATTGTTATTTCACCTTCCATGATTGTTCCCATATCTATATTTATTATATCCAAGAACTTAGGATCCCTTTCAACTCTCATCTTGTTCAGAATTCCATGATCCTTTCTGCTCAAAGCATATGCCACCTTATTTGCCTTCCCTGGGTGATAGTGTATTGAGAAATCATAATCCTTGAGTAGTTCGAACCATTGCATTGTCCTCATGTTGAGTTCTTTCTCTGAGAAAATATACTGCAAACTCTTTTGATTATTATATATCTCACATTTTTCACCATAGAGATGGTGCTTCCATATCTTCGGAGAAAATATTATAGCTTCTAACTAAAGATCATAAGTAGGATAGTTTTTTTCCTGAATTTTTAGCTCCTGTGATGAATAAGAAATAACTCTATCATTTTGGATAAGGACACAACCAAGTCCTTTCTTTGAAGCGTCACTAAAAATAACAAACCCATAATTCCCCAATGGAAGAGTCAAGATAAAAGAATTGACTAATATTCTCTCCAATTCATCAAAACATTATTAAAACTATTTTTTCCAAACAAATTTAATCCCTTTATGTGTGATATTGGTTAATGGCTTAGCCAATCAGGAAAAATTCTAGATGAAACACTGATATTAACCTGCTAAACCCATTAACCTGGGTACCTTAGTTATACTCGTCGGTTCTATCCATTCTTGTATTGACCTTGTCTTTGAGAGATCAACGGAAATTCTATCCTTAGAGAAAATATGTCCAAGAAATGAAACATCCTGAAGCCATAATTCACAATTTCTAAACTTCACATATAATTAATGTCTTCTACAAGTCTTTAGAATAGTACGCAAGTGATTTTCATGATCTTCATAGCTTTTGTAGTATACCAATATATCATCAATAAATACCACTACAAATTCATCAATATATTCCTTGAAAACTCTATTCATTAGATCCATGAAAACAAAGGGTGCATTTTCATTCCAAAAGGCATTACTATAAACTCGTAATACTCATACCTAGTTTGAAATGTTATCTTTGGAATGTATTCCATCTTCATGCACAATTGATGGTATCCAGATCAAAGGTTATTCTTTAAAAAATATTGATCTCTATGAAGTTGATCAAATAAATCATCAATGTGAGGTAGGGGATACTTGTTCTTTATTGTTATAATATTGATCTCCCTATAGTCAATGCACAACCTCATAGATCCATCTTTCTTCTTAACAAAAAAAAACAGGGGCTCCCCATGGAGAAACACTAGGGAGAATAAATCCTTTATTACTCTATTCCTCTATTTGTTTCATTATTCCCACTAATTCCATAGTGGCCATTCTATAAGGGGTATTCAATATGGGCCTTGAACTAGGAATTAAGTCATTGTAAAATTCAATTTCTCATTCTGGAGGATGTCCAGGTAAATCCTATAAAAATACATCAATATATTCTTTCAAAATAGGTACATCCTCTATTTGAACATTCCTTTCCTCTCCCATAGTTATTTCACTCCCTTCCTCCCCCATAATTGAATTTAGTAGAGCTACAGGGGTTGGATCTAGATGATAATCATACGGTGATGTTTCTACTCTAAAGATAAGGTATTCCTTATCATTATCAAAAATTGTAACCTCCTCCTTCTTACAATAAATTTTCTCATCATAGTCTGAAATCCAATCCATACTGAGGATTATATCAAATTAAATCATGGGTATGACAATAAGATCAGTAGATAAAGCATGTTTATATGCTGTGATGGTGACTAATTGACAAAACATTTTTGTTATGATACTTCCCTTAGGATTTTTGACTGACAACCCCCTTATTAATTTAAATTGTAAATATCTAATTTTCCTGGAAAACTAGGAAGATATGAAAGAATGTGATGATCCAAAATCGAATAAATCATTGTCTAATATTGAGGAAATGATTAAAGTACCTACCACCACATCATTAGGAACTTCAACCACATCTGTAGTGATCCCATAAGCTTGGCCTTTATCCCTTGTCCTTTTCTGAGGTAAGGTTCCTTGACGATTAATTCATTAATTTTAAAATTCCCCATTTCGTTACAATTATAACATTCAATAATGACAACGTCTTTCTTTCCCTTGCAATCACGAGATTTGTGGCCTTTTTCTCCACAATTATAACAAAATCCCTTCCTATTTAGGCATGTACCAGGATGTTTCTTCCCAAAATTATTGTAGGATGAAAATTCAACATTTCCCTTATTCCCCTTATTTCCTTTTATAGAGTGTTAAACATATCTCTTCTTCTCTTGATTCACTTTAAAGTCATAATACTTAGTGAATTCTTTTTCTCTCTTGATATCACATGAGACTATATCTTTGTATGATGAGAAAGACTTTGAGACTAATACTTGATGGAGAAATTCTTTTTAACCCATCAAAGAATTGATCAATATTATTTCTTGGGTTACGTATATAATCTACAACATGCCTTGCTAACTTTGTAAAGTTAGCCTCATACTTTGTGACATTCTCATCCTCTTTTTTCCTTAGAATGAGAAATTTTATTTCCATATATGCTCAATGTTCAAAAGGATATAATTTTTCTAATAAAATCTCTTTAAACACCCTCCATTCAATATTTGATACATCTTCATCCTCCTTTGTGTTTGAACTAATGACCATCATTTATCTGCATCTCTTGTTAGGCGAGAAACTACCATGGCAACTTTTTCCCTTTCGCTGCTCCCCAAAGCATGGAATATTTTCTCTAATGAACTTATCCATTTCTCAGCAATAAAAGGATTTGTAGTCCCATTTAATGTTGGTGGTTTTTGCCTCATGAAGTGGTCAAAAATTGATCTTTCGCGTTGTAGATCAGGGTGCTCCATACAAGTAAGGTTATTATTCATAACTTGATTGAGTTGTCCGAGTATGTTTATAAGATGTTCATCACCATTTGTATCACCATCTACACTATAATTATCTTGAGTAGGAGGGAAATCCCAACATGGATAACGTGCATTGATACAGTTTCCATTCCTTCCACTAGGAACTATTTCTAAACAATGGCATGCACTAGATTAGTTTATGAATCACAATTCATAATTCCAAACTTGTAAAATACTTAATATAAATTGAAAATTTTATGTATATAATCTATAATCATAAAAATGTTTTCTTTAGGGAATTATTTACTCATAAATCCTTAATATTTATTGGTAAATAAAATGTGAATTATCCTAATCATATCCACCAGGAGTGTCAAACCACGTATGCAGTAAGGCCCATTGTCATGTACCAAGATACCTCGGTTCAAGACAAAAACTCCTTATCAGAGTTTTAACTCCAAGTTACATTTGATCCAAAACTATATCCACTTGTAGTATCTAGACATAGATGTATTTCTTGGGAAACCCACATAATATCTACATTACCAAAAATTTTGTATGTTCTTATATATTAATCCTCAAAGTCTATCTTAGGTTAATGTTGTCTAATCAGAGTTTTTGTAAATCTAGTTTCCAAGGTTTGTAATAAAATTCCTTTGATACCAACTATAACACCTAGACCCCAGTTACCTAGAGCCAGTTCATTATTACATAACATTGGAATGATCATAAGAGATTGTTTCATAAAAGACCGGTCAGTTTAGTAGCCTTGGAAGTACTAGATACATACATAAATTATACATTACATTATGAAATGAAAAGGTAACATTGTGTATCCTTTGTAAACCCACATATCCCTTAGCCTATTCCTGCAAGTTAGTCATAATATATATCTTCACATTCTGGTAAAAATAAAACATAAGAAAGGGGTGAGATCAGATTCTTAGTTAGGATAACATTATAGCAGAAACTACCATAAATAAGCATAAGCATTTAAGGTAATGTATAGGACCAAAACACAAGCCTTTTAAACTTAAACTTAATCATAATATGTAAAAGATAAGTCAAATAATTTTATTTAATTCTTCACATGGATATTCTACTAGTCGAATAATCACTTGTAAGATCAATAGATAATCTCATAATGATGGAATGCATAATTCTGGACATCATAACCCCATAGTCAAGGACTCGTGCCAACACTAAAAATAAAGATTTTTTCATGGTCTTATGATAAGACACTAGTTTGTCTCATGAGACCTATGGATGCATCAAGGGGCTATAGCAGGCCCCATCTGTAACTTACTACATCCAATGCATTCCTCATTTGAAAAGGTTGAAACATAACATAAACATTCATATTAAAACTAGAATATGCAATGTTAATAATTTAACCATAAACCATGAATGGTATAAGAATTTAACATCCATAGTCAAACATATCACTAAACCTTCAATACAATATGGAAGACTATATCAAAATAAATCAACTTCCAACAACCGTAAAATCCAATAAAGGATATTGACATAGATGAAATCAATCCAAAAACTATTTGATTGAAATATCTATTTCTACATTGAAATTTAAAAGTAAAGAAATATTTTATTTTTAAAATATTCTTATAATCTTTTAAAGGAATCTTAGAAGGTTTATAATGGAGGAAAATAGTTGCACCAGCCATATAAGTTAAAAAAACATTCTTTCCTTAATTTTTCAAAAAGGTCATAAAGTAGCTTGTTTGGAAAATGACAGAAAGATTCCTTTAAAATAATTTTATAAAAATTAAAACAAGGGTATAAAAGAATTTAACCCATATTCGAGGAAATAGTAAAAAAAAAATTGAAATACATTTTTTAAGAAACACGAATGTGGATGGTAATGAGGTCCCAGTAGATACTTGCGTATAAACAACCTTAGAAAATAAAGAGATTGTAAAATTAACCATTAACTTGTACTTTTCCTTAGTTGAGGGTACGTTAACCTCCTTTATAATAGTTAAATAATGTATAATAAATTATACAATAACCACATACATAAATATGATATCATATATGATAATCTAATATTACTTTGTTTATAATATTTCAATAGTATCATTGTTTCGGGTGTTAACTAATTCATTTCCCGTTAAATGTTTTGTTAAGTAAGTCAGGTTTGTTATTGATAGGATGTATTTTATTCATATCTAGAATGAAATTAAGTTCTTAAACATTATTTTTAATCATCAAATAAAAATTATTCTTGAATGGTTATGATGGGGAATGAAATCTCAAAGCGTCGTGGATACTGTAAGTCGTACATACGCACGAGCGCAAATATAATTCTATTGATGGTGAAATAATATATTGTTGATGATATATTATATATACATAATAATTAACGTGTTGTATTTATTATTTACATCAACTATACCCATTATTATATCCATACAAATAATTATGTGTTGAATAACAAACTACACCAAGACATGGAGACAATAAGCCATACGTACGCACGTATGGTGACTTTTCCATTCATAGGATAAATAGAATAATGAATATGGTTGTACCATATTTATAATGAAATAAAATTTTTTATAAGGTACTGGAGTTATTATTTTGGTATGGAAAAAACAAAGAAGGAGGTAGTGGATGAAGAAATGAACTTTGAAATAGGTGATGAAATAATTACCTCTCTTTCGGGTGCTTCCTTTTGATTTGAAAAAAATGGATCCTTAAGTTGGATTTATGATCATAGTAAGGCCTCTAGGATGAATTAAGGGTATTTGGGAGCATATCTTATTAAGTTTTTTCCAAACCAAAAGGCTCTGAAGGTGTGAATTTAAGAGAAGGGGAGGTGCCCTTTTATAATAGAGGTGAAGGGCACTTTAGGAAAATCTTTAAATATTAATTTATTATAAACTTATTTTTCGTTTTTAATAGATCCAAATTGATTTATTTAGAGGATAAGGTGTGTATGGGTAGGAATCCTCTAAAACAATAGGTTTTAGACAATTTTAGGTCACCATATTAACCTTATATTTTAGATTTAACTCTTAGTTAAATAGTGTAACATTTTCCATGTCTTCTTGTATTTTTATATTACATGGTTACTAAAATTACTATAAAATGACAGGAGAACCTATAGTGGTCGAATAATGACATATACAACCTTATATAAGTTATTTGGCAGAATATTATATTTTTAAGAGTATTAAATCATTTAATAAAATAATATTTTTTTTAAACTCATTTATGTCAATTTTGACACTATTTAGTATTTGATTTTTGTGAAAGTCATAACAACATGATTACTTAAAAAACAATAAATTGAATCATCCCTAACATGTCATATTAACATATAAAATTCATGTGTGGCATAAAAAGTTTCAATTTACATTTATTTTAATATTTATAATATCAATTATTTTAATCATTCATTAATAAGGTAATTACTACATCATCATGTCGTCATATATAAATTTAATTATTTTATGTATAAAAATTATAAATAAAATACCATGATTTAGGAAATATTTTCATATTTCTAATGAATATTTATAGTCTAATTTATCTTATGTATATCTCTATATTAAAAATGGTGTAGTTGATAAAATTTTAATTTAACCTTTTTTACACTTCTAAAAATATACTATAATAAATGTCCTAATCTAACCCAAATGGATCAAAAAGGATCTTATTTTTGTCCTAATGTTTATTTTGGCATAAATACACTTATCCAATAGAATTAGGACAAGTTTTGGGGAAATTTTAATATTATTTTTAACTTTAAATACACTATATACTTTTAATCGTGGTAAATAAAATTCAAAAGTTACTATTCACCAAAAAATATGTTCATCCTATTGAACCAAATTATACTTACTAAGGACAACTAAGTGTGTCAGATTTTTAAAATTTAATTCACAAAAGAGGTAATAATACGTTTTATGCAAATTTGTTAATGTGCCTAGAAGGTGGGTAAAGGATGTTAAAAAGGTAAATAAAATTTTATATATCTAATATTATTATAAAATGACTCCAACGAATTATATTGGAAAAACATAGGAATTATTCATCTATTTTGAATATAAAATAAATTTAAATTAAAAATAGTTATTTAAATAAAAATCTGTTTTTTAACAATAACGTAGTGTTTTTCACTATTCATCAAAAATTGAAAGATTTGAGAAAAATACAAAAAAATCACCCTAAGCTAATTTTGATATTATGAATCCAAAAATGAAGTAAATTTTGAAAAATAAAATTTATAAAATTTTAAAAAGTGGGTATTACTATTCATAACTACTTTTTAAATGGCCAGTTTGAATGGTCGTGGTGTACTAGAACTCAATGTTGCATACAACACAAGCTATTGTATTATTTAAATAGAAACGTACCATGGAATATTGGGGTGTTACAACTATAGGTATACAATACTTTAGGTTTATTAAGAATTATATTGATGTTCTCTCAAGGTAGAGAAGGAGTTTCGAGAATGGTCCCATCTTTATGGAGATATTGAGATAAAAACAGAATTTCCAGTTGGTGGGTCCAATGTAAAATGATGAAAGAGGATCCAACTACCTACATGTAAAAAATGTGGGAAGAAATGTTATGGAAATTTTATCAAAGGAATGTATAAATTCTTTAGGTGTGGGAGAGAAGTACACCAATCTTATGAATATCGAAGAGAGATGAAGAATTCAGAAAAAATGATCAAGGAAATGAAGGAACCTTCTGATATACCACCCATGGGTTACATCAAAAACTATTGGGAACAAGGGATTTTTTAATGATAGTTTACTAAACCTTGGTTCCTTGAGATTAATCAGTATTATAAACACAAAATCAAAATGATAAAGGGAAATCTTATGCCATCACTACTACTAAATTATAATGTGAAAATTAAGTTGTAAAAGGTACACATCATATTCACTCAAGAATGGAATATGTTTTATTTGAGTATGGTTTAAAATTTTCATTATATCCTGTATTTTTTTCTAGAATTTTTTAATTGATGAACCAATACCTGGAAATGTAGATATTTATAAAAAACATATATTGGTTAAATAATTGAAAACCAAGTCTTGTACTCTTCTCTTTTAAGCATCAATGGGAAGGTTCTTACAGTGAGTCTCATAATACATTCATTATTTGAATTCGATGTTGTACTTGGAATAGATTGGATCATGTTGTAGAGAGAACACATCAGCTGTCGAGAAGAGGAAATCTCCTTTCATATTTTAAACAATCCAATTCTCCTCTAAAAATAAAAGAAAGATCATGAATATCCTTTGGAAAAATCCTCAATGGTGTGGGTTTTGATACCCTATGAAGAAGAATACCTTTCCCAAATGGTTCAGTCAAATGAAGGTATAGAACTGGAGGAAATTCCCATTTTTAGGGAATATAATGATGTATTTCCCAATGGTTTCCCTAGACTTCCCCCGGATTTTAATGTTTTCTATAGAACATATATATGGTTTCACTCTTATCTCAAAATTCTCCTACAATATTGCCTCAATCGAACTAGAATAGTAAATAAGCTATTGAAGATCCTTTGGAAAAAAGGGTTCATATGCGCAAATTCATTATATCGGGGTGCACTAGTGCACTTTTTCAAGAATATATATGGATAAATTCTTCTTTGCATCGATTATAAGAAGCTCAAAAGATCAATATAAAGTGAATGTGTCCTCGTTAAAGGATTTATGACTTATTCAATCAACTCTAAGGAGCTCAGTAATTATAAATGGTGTACCATTATTCTAGATAACATCAATTAAAGGTGAAGAAGGAGGATATTTAGAAGACTTCTTTCCATACAAGGTATGGGAACTATGTATTCATACTGATTCACTTTGTACTTACTAATTCCACTACAATATTAATTGAATTGTTTAATATAGTCTTTATTGACTACTTAGACAAATGTTTTGTAGTTTATATCAATGATATTCTCATTTAATCCAAAAAAAAGAGGAACATGAAGTTAAATAAGGATTACGATAGAGATATTATAGAAGGTAATAATGTTTCCTATGTTTACAAAATTATCCTTTTTGTGCAACAAGTCATATTATTGGGGAACATGTTCTCAAGTGGGAGAATTTTTGTAGACCCTTCAAAGACAAAAGAAATTGATGAATGGACTAGAACCACCTGTGTTATAGAAATTTTTGGATTTATTATCTTAGATTGAAACTACTAATGTTTGGTGAGAAATTTCTCATGATTTTATAGTGAACTAACTATGTTAAGATAAGAAGTGGTAAATTATGTATGTGTAGAAGAATGGGAGGAATGATTTAAGGAGATTATGAAGAAGCTAACAACTATGAATGTACTCAAACGACAAACATATTGGGAAGGTTTTTTATATACAATGATGATTAAAATAAATTCATGGGTTGTGTACTCATGTAGAATGAGAATGTCATAGACAACTACTCATGATAGTTGAATATCGATTATCAAAACTACTCAATGCATAATCTGGAGTTAACAGCTGTGATATTTTCTCTGATGATTTTGAGACACTACATATACAGTAAAAAGTGTGATATATATACTAAAAAGAAGAGTCCAAAGTATATATTCATATATAATGATATAAACATGCATAAAAAATTATGGATATATCTATTGAAGGTCTATTATTTCACTATTGACCTAGGTAAGGAGAACAAGTTAACTGAAGTTGTTAGTGGAAAATAACATGATATTCTATCCATGATGTAGATTTCAATAGACCTTATCTTCATGGATATTAAAAGGATTTATTTGAAAATCATAACTTCCAGGAATGAATCATAACTTTCCTAAATCATTTTCCAACATTTTATCTAGTAGTAGATCCAGGAGGCACAATGGAATGATTTAGAGCTACAAGTGAAGGTGAGAGAAGTAAAGGGAATCTACATGAGTTCCACATCGATGATGATGGAGTGATTATCTTTGGAATGAGGTTTCTTGTGCCTTTATCACCCAATTCAAATAAGAATATATTGTAAAATTCATATATATCATATTTCTCCATCCATCCCAGAAGTACCAAGATATAACATGATATAAGAGTACAATTCTAGTGGGACAACACAAAGAAAGGTATTGCAGAGTATATCTCAATGTGTTTAGTATATCCAGAAGTTAAATCATAAAAACTAGATGTAAAAAGATATGATGACTCCATTTTATATACCGAAATGGAAGTGGGAGAATTTCACTATAGAATTTTGTATTGGTCTCCTGAAGAAAACCAAAGGAAACAATGTGATATAGGTTGTGGTGGATTAGCCCACAAAGGCTTCCCAATTAATTTCTATTAGAGGATATTTATAGCTCAAAAAACATGCCATTATATATGTGAAGGATGCTATTAGGATTCATGGGGTTCTACAGTCGATCATCTCTAACTATGATCTAAGGATCACATATAAATTTGGAGAAGTATTCAGCATGTTTTTTGTACTGAATTGAATTTCATCATGTCCTATCACCCCCAAAATTATGTCTAATATAAAAAGAATATTCAAAAGTATGAGGATATTCTAAGAGTATTATCAATGGATTTCAAAGGTTTGTGAAATTAACCACACCAATTCGTTTATTTTTCATATAAAAATAGTTTTCACTAGAGTATTCAAATGGATCCAAACGAAGCTTTGTATGAGAAGATATGTAGAAATATAACTTGTTTTAATTAATTTTTGGAATGAAAGATACTTGGACCTAATATTATGAAAGTGAGTTCAAGGAAGGTTTGATCTATCCAATAATATATAAAAGCTACTCAGATTCGGTAAAAGAGCTATTATGATAGTCTTTGAAGGGCTATGGTGTTCAATGTTGGAGATAAAGTTTTTCTTCAAATATCACCATGGAAGGGAGTCATGTGGGTAGTAAAGAAAGGGAATCATAGACCCGAGTACATTATCCCCATTGATATCCTTGATCATATAGGATTAGTGTCCAATCATCTCGCATGTCCATAAAATATGGCTCTAGTTCATAAAACGAACAATATATCACTCCAGGTGAAGTACATACCAGATACCTCACATGTACTAAATCCATAGGTGGTATAAATAGATAATGAAATTTATTATTATAAGAAAAAAAGGGAGATCTTATACCGTAGAGACTAAGTTCTTTGAAAAAAGACAACACACCTTGTTAATGTATTATAGAGGAATCATAAATACGAAGAGTCAACATGGGAACTGTAGGAAACAATGAAATATAAGTACCCTCTTCTATTATAAACTGAGAATAGGAGTTGAAATTTTTGGGAAGAAACTTCTAAATATAGGAAGAATATAACAACAAACTGTTTATAAATGATATTTCTCTTGAAATAAATGTGTTTTATATTATACTATATAGTATTATACAAATAAAGAAATCAAAAAATAATAATTAATAAATACTATTTCATTAGTCATAAATAAAATCAATTAAAACTACATACATTACATGTAGAAAAAAATATAAAATAAAAAATAAAAAATAGGGAAATATTGATTTTTCCCATTCTATTAGAATCATTTCCCCTATGGCTAACGCTATAAAGATGAAATAATATATTAATAAACCAATCAACATATTAGAAATTGAAAATATATAACCATTTTATGAAATGAAGTGAATATTTCTTTAAATAATGACATGGAATTTTTGGAGGTAATTTGGTTGTTGTAATAGTAATGTGACCATTGGAATAGTAACCTGGCCATGGGGAATAATATCCAAACCATTAAAAATACTAACATGATCATTGTAATATAAATATAACTTCAAAATAATAAATTTTTATATAAATAATATTTTTCATGAGTAAAATAAGTGATAATAAATATTATAAATACAATAAATAAATATCATTATTTAATAAACTCAAAGAGAATATAAGAACAATTTTAATAAAATATTTTTCAAAGTATTTCACAAAATCATCAATTTTATACTAATAATTAAAATGATCAATTTTATAAATTCATTTTTATAAAATTAATACCATTTTTAAAATCACTATGTTGATATTTTTCACGGTTGATTTTTTAAGTAATATTTTGAAACATTTCAGTTTTCATGTTAACAGTAAAAATAGAGTTTTCAATGTAATTGGTGTATCTAAAATTACATCATTCATGATGTAAAAATGACCTAGTACTTTATAGAACAAGATTTTTTTCTATTATATTTTTAATTTTATAAGTGATTTATTGATAAAAAAGAAACTTAAATTCCAAATCTAAAAAAATCCTTCAAAAACCTAAAGTCAAAAGCGATCCTTTAAACTAAAATTTTCCATTTCTTTGAACTTTCCTTTTTAATAAACTAATGAATTATAATTATTAAGGGGATGTAAATTCATAAAACCATTATATTATTTTCATATATGATATATAATGTTAAAAATTCACTATTAATTCTTTTATCAACGATATATTATTTTATTCAATATTTTATTCTATAAATACCCCTCTCATCAAGTATAAATAACCCCACTCCCTCCCTTTGGAAGACCAATCATCTCCCACATGAAAACTCACAACCTCAACCAAAAACTCCAACTCAAGACCCTTATAATCATTAGGTATTTTTGGATCAAAAAAACTCCAAACAATAAAGGATTTTTAGTTGGGTGCAAGAGAAGCTATACATAGGATTTAGTAAGTTTCGATCAACTATTATTTTTTTAATTTAATATTATTCATATATTTATTTTTTATACAATTTCTTTAAATAAAAAACCTTATTATATTATATAGTAAGTAATAAAATTTTATATTAATGATTTTAACCAACTCTATGTATCATATTTTCTATATATATTATTTTAAAAATTCACATTCCCACTCTCCTGATAATATCGCATCAATGCCTGATTAACCACCAATAGAGACATTTCCATGTAAATGGTCATAAAAAAATTTATGGAAGGGATGTATGAATTATATATAATATATAAAAATTTAATTACATTTTTTAAAATATTTTGTAATTATTATACTTATGTAAAAAGTTTAATTCAAAAAATAGGGAAATCATGGGAAAATGAGAAATTATTAAGTAAAACATGATATCAAAATAACAAACCTATAACTAAAGAAATTAATAAATATAATGAATTAAATATAACTGAAAATAGTGGTAAAAAATAAAATAATTCACTTAGGTATCAATTTCTTAAAAAAATATGTTTATTTTTCCGAAGGTGAAAAAGTTATGATTTATAGCCAGAATTAAGGTAAGGGGTTCTCAAACCCAAATCCTTTATTTGGGTTATCCTATCTTCCATAGAATGAATGTGTATATTATATCTTTTAAATTTTATTTCCCTTTTCCTTTTGGGATATACATGTTCTAACCATATAAAATATTGTTCGACGAAAAGACTTATTTCCATGTAAATTCAATTTCCAAGACATTGTATTTCACTCCTCTTGAAATGCTTATTTCCCAGACAAGAAAAATGATGATTTATGTACAATAATGATTCCAAATATTCATTTGGGAACTAAATGGCTTATTAATGAATGTATGATTTATGAAATATTTATAAAATCCATTCTATTTCATGTCTTATTTCGTTACTATGATTTTTATATGTTCTATGTGGCATGTATTATTATATAAATGTTATGATATGATAGGTGGGACAATAATTATATCGAACTCCAATTTTATGGATAATGTGATGTATCTCATGAGATAATGTGTTATACACATGAAAATTAGGATAGGATGGATCAAAATTATGATGCTATGATTATTAACAAATGTTATGTGTGAACATTATGCTAGATTTCTCCACAAATATGCATAGTATTTTACCACTATGACATGGAGATTCATTTTTATTCATTGAAACATTCCATTAATTTATCTCATGTTTCCATCATGTTGTTGATGATGATCGTGTCCTTTTGATATAATGATGATTTTTATGCTAACCCATGTTTTATTGATTCATGTACTATATTCATCCTCTTACTAGGATTATTAAAATTCATTGATCCAACACTACATAACTAAATGTATGTGCCTCTGATGAAAATAATCTCTAAATTGAGATAAATAATCATTTACTATATGTTTGTGTTCAGATTTTGAACTCACATTCAAATCTATATATATTCATGTAATTTGTATAAAAATTACCTCATGTACTTTTGATCGAGCTACTGAGGTAAAAAGGAGGATAAATACTCAAATTGTTTGGTATAATATGATATGTTACCATTTTTATGTAATTAATCTAGTTAATTATTAGTTTTATGGATTTATAAACCACTGAATTGATCCATTAAATCCACCTTGAAAAATGTTCAGGTGACTTTCAGAAGGACATCACTTAGTATTGTAAATAAATTGACGGTGATCCCATCCATGAAAACCTCTTTGAGGGAGAGATTCAAAGGTTCAGTTGTCTAATGAGTGTGAAATTATATTTTAGACCAGCTGATCCATCCCTAAGGATCAGTGCTAGTGAAAAAAAATTCATGAACCATAGGAAACAAACACAATAATATGAATTAAAGTGGAGAAGGGGAAGAAGAATAATTTAAAAGGTTGAGAAATTCCATAAGAATATCGAACCCATGACAAGTGGCTAAATCTCAAAATAGAATTCCTCCCTCACTATTATTATCTCATCACTCCAGACATATAAAAACTCCATACACTCCTTTTTTTAAACATGTGGACCTATCTACTGCCCTACCCTAAACAGACATCACCTATAAAGATAGTTTTATACATATTATCTCCCAAAACATAGCCCAGTTCATAATATCTATATATTTTTTAATCTTAATAATAAACTCAAATCTATAAAAATAAAAAGTCAATGTTCTAGAATAGGTGTACATAGATTTTTTTTACACTTCATTGAGGGGATCAATGGATTTCACCTATCCCCCAACAATAATATAACATGGTTATTTTGATAACTCACCCAAGTGGATAAACTAGAATTTATAATCAAAATTGGCTTCATCTACATGGGTTGAATTAATATAAGTAGGCCCAAAAATCCTCTTTATAATAGGAATAATTATAATTCCACCAATATTCAAACTTAGGATCACATGGAATACATCTACATTCCCCACCAACTGAACTATAGGGTGTTTTTCATAGAATTCAAACCCGAGTTCATTGGGATCGCATTTGAAGCCCCACACATTGAACTATATGATATTGAAAATTTATAATGAATGGAAACTCCAGGTTTACCTAAGTGAATTATAAACCATATTTTCATTCATCAAAATAAGGATAAAAAGGATAACATTATAGAAAATTAATAGAAACTGCCATCTAATAATGATGAATGTTTTTCTTTCTTCATCAGAATAACTAATAATCTATCATGTCATCATAGCATATAGGTGTCATTGTAGAGCTTTGAAAACCCATAAACCATAATCATTAATAATTTTAAATCTAGTTTAGATAAATTATATTAAATTAAAAATAAAAAATTAATTAAAATTTATATTATGATATCAAATAAAATATTAGAATGCATGAAAAATAAAAAAATTAAGTTGGTTAATAATAATATGTCAGATGATTCATCATTGATTCATATAGTTCACTATGATCCATCTCCCCAATCAAGGGTTTTATAAGGGTCTGAAACTAAAAATTTCCTAATTTCATTCCATAAAAAACACATTGATCTATAAAATTTACAACAATAATGATTTTTAAATTTTATATCTCATTTGTAAGATATTTTAATTTTTTATTCAAAATAATATTTTATTATAATTTTAACTAAAGAAATAATATAACTTTATTAATTTAAATAACCATGATTTATATAATTAAAACCAAAATCACCAAAAACCTCTCTTCTTCCTCAGTGATCATTACAAAATTAAGTAATTATTTTGGACATTTTTGAAAATATAAAAGTAGAAGAAATGAAAGAAATATAAAATGTGAGGTATATAAATACAAATAGATAAAGTTATATAGCTCATATAGAATTCAGTAAATGAGGAAAATGATAAGATTTAGAAGGCAACATGTACAAGAAATAAATAAATTTTGAAAAAAAAATGAAAAATGAAGAATGTTAATTATATGTAAAAGCTGGAATCTATAGTCATAAAAGAAATTATCATTGATTATAGGGATGAAGTAAGGGTAGAGGAAGAATAAAATATATAAATTTATGAAATAATAAGAAACATAATATGTTAACATGATTATATTATCTGTAGGTATATTCTAATTAAAAATAGTTAAAAGTAGATGTTCTAAAGAGTACCTAGAAATAGCAGGAAATCAAAAAAGAAACAAAAACTATAAAATGATCTCGGATTATCATTAAAGCATTGAATAATGATTATTGAATAAATTTTGACATTTAGTAATAGACAATCGATCAATATGATATGCGGTGAGCTCAGAATAACAATATGTTTATTTTTAAATATTTTAATGTCCATAAAAAATGCATCAAGGATTCAATACCAACAATTTATTATTATAATGTTGTGAAATCATAGAAATTATGCCTCAATTAAATTGGTTCCATGTATAATTATACCACATATCATTCTGATGATTTATCTAGTAATAATGAATGAAAAAAATATAGTAAAAAATATTAAAAACTAGTTATATGATCAAAATCAAATAAAACAACATGAATTTTCAAAAAATAGTATAAAAACAGTATTTAATTTGTTACATATAGGTGTAGACCACATTTAAATCCTATTTGTGTATTATCATTATTAAAATTAGAAATTTTATTTTTCTAATACTCCAAAATCATGCATCAATGGTTCAAATAAAAGAAAATGGGATCATATTTTCCTAAAATCATATGAGATCTATCATTTTTTGATATGAAATACTTATGCATAGAATGTATGAAAATATAACCCATGGTGTTGTAAAAATAACTGGAAAATAAATTTCATTAGTTTTAACTGTCATTAATAATATGACTCAAATTATCAAAATTTTGAAATTGACCCTATATTGTTGTGGCAACATAAGAAAACAAATTATATTTTATTTTTGATATATAGGTTTATATAGTGCATCAACTAGTCATGTCGATTGATAAGAATGAAAAAATTTGTGTGTTTACTAATTTAACATCAAAGTGTTATAACTTATTAAATGAGACCAAAATTTCATAAATTATAGGAAAATGATCATTCAATAATTTTATATATTTATGATCATTATTTATGATAATTCTATGTGAATTTGGGTTAAAATGGGAGAAACAATTTTTTTATAGGTTTACACCTTTAAAATAAATGCATAAAAGGGTAAAAACATAGTAAACAAACTAAAATTATCTTCAGAATTACATGGAAATTTACTAATTTAAATTTTTTATATCTCAGAATAGATCACACATAAATGCAACATGTGGTTTTCTTATAATGAGAAAATTATGTTTTTAGGATTTGAAAGTAAAAAAACGTGTATCCAAGGGTCATAATATAATTAATGTCCTTATGTTATTATAGAATCATAAAATCTCATTACAGTAACATGCGGTGAGCTCAGAATAATAAAAAATGCGTCTTTAAAGATTTTAAATGACATTAATAAACATTTTCCAAAGTGTTAAAACCCAAAAAACATCCATGGATTGTCTTGAAATATCCAGACAACGACCACCATTTAATTTATATCATTTAGGATTATAAAAAACCTCATTCTAATGTGTTGTATTGTCAGAATGATTGAATAATTAGTTTTATAGTAAAATTTGATTAAAATGATTATATGATCAATAACAAGAAAAAAACCTCCATTTTATTGTTATAACCAAAACTATGTTTTTATTTATTTCAATGTAAAAAATCATGAGTAAAAGAGTTAAACTAAGAAAACAACCTCTAATTTTTATGTTATCATCATAAAATAATTATTAATTAATTAGTGACATGTATGAATAGATTTTAAATCAATTTATTGTAGTGATAATGATAAATTTTTTAAAACGTACATCAAAAGGTTAAGTACTTTCCAACAACCTTGAAATATCATGAAATCATAGAAAGTTGAATACTATTTAATTTGGGATATATTAAATCAAATCACATTTTTGTCCAACACATGGTTTATTTCTTCATGTGTAGGAATAAAATGCACATATATTTTACTCATAGTTTTCTCTTAATGACCAAAAGTGAATTTTTATCAATTTAAATGTCAAAAAAAATCCTTAAAGAGTTAAAAAAATAAAACGTTCTCATATATTCTTGAAATCATAATAAAATTTTTTTTGATTGATTATTAACATGAATGGATCATTGTATTTCAATCCGATGTGCAATGACATGAGAATGACTAAATACGATTATTAACATATTATAAATTATTTAAAAACTTATGTTAAATATTCAAAACATAGTGAATGGCCACAAATTTTTGTAAAATCGTAAGACAAAAATCATTGAAACATTTGTTACATGTATGAATATACCTCATATCAATCTATCAAGAAGTGTATATGGAATGACCATGGAAACTCCCATAGATTGTCACTAAATCATATTAATATGCTCCATGATTGATTTATAAAAAGTATTAATATAACACAAATTAATAAATTGGGTGGTGTGGCCAAAATGACCGAAGAATAGTTTTGTTACATTTAACGGTTAATGAAAATGTGCATCAAATGTTCAAATTATATTAAAAAACAATGGATTTTTTATAAATATCATGAAAACAACATCCAAATAATTTGTAATATATACAGGAATTAATATCACATCAGTCCATAGTATGGTTTGATCGGAATGAAGAAAAATGAATTTTAATTTACTTAACATTCATGGGTTAAAACATTACAAACAATCCTAAATATTTAAGATATCATAGGATGATGATAATTGATTAATTTTTTACTTATATAGATAGATCACACATTAATCCCACATATTTTGTGGTTATAATAATATTATATGAAATTTTAATATATTTTAAAATAATTAACATAATTCATCAAAGGGTTAAATCCTAAAAAAAGAAATCATATTTTAATGAAATATCATATTAATGACATTTTTCTAATGTTTGATATGTTGGAATGGTTTCACATCAATTTGAACCATGGTTTTCTAAAAATGACCAAAATTGTGTTTTTATGAATATTAATGTTAAAAAATTTAAAGTGAATGGTTAAAAATGGAAATGTTCTTCAATATATAAGGGAATCATAGAAAAACATTTTTCAACTAATTTGTGACTTATTTAAATAGATATCCTAGCAATGTAGTATCTTTTGAGATAAAAATAATGAATAGTTGATTTTTAATGATTTTAAATGTATATAAAAAACATGCATCGATCGTCCTATTCTCATTTTTCACATCTTGATGGGTGATAATTTATTTTATTAAAAATATCAAGGTGAAATTTTAAAATGAATCACACTGAGAAACCGTGGCATCAAATTAAAGTAAAATTAATTAAAATAGTTCACATATAATTTTGGTATCCTCCTAAATTGTTATTGCCTATTTTTTTAGAATCAAGATGCTGAAATTGGATCAAAGTGGGGGAGGGGGTATCCAACTCATTAGATTATATTGAGATAATAAGATTCAACTTCATATTATTAAATCTATTGTAAGTATTTATTTATAATATGAAACAAAAAATCATAATAATATTAATACATAATTAAATAGTTGACATAAATAAAAAATTACCCATGTCAAAAAATACCTATGGAAATAATGGTTATAAAAAATTGAATTAAAAAATAACTAAAAAAGAATAAAAAATTGAAACATAATGTAAAATAAAAATAAAAACCAATAAAATTAACTAAAATGGAACCATCCACACAAACCAAAACCAAAAAAATACAAAACAAAAATCCAAAAAAATTAAAAATAAATAAATAAATAAACCAAAAAAATATTTTGACTGACAAAAAATAAACAAAAAAATGAACAAGGTACTTGGTTTATGCGGGGTTGAGGGGGCTTCAACATCAGCGAATGAACCTGCCTTATTCCCAGCAGCCAATTAAACTCAATGAAGTTTAAGTGTTGGGAGTTAGTATCCGAATGATTTGTTTTCCATTTTAATGATTTTTTTAAAGGAGTGAACATTAGTTGATTAAACAGTCTTATTCCCAATATTGAATCAATCATGGAGAATCATCAATGACATTTACTGTTGAATGGAATCAGCAGAATGAGTATTTTGCCATTTTGATGACTGGGTTTATTATAAAAAACTATATCAGTAAAATCTAACCATACATAAATACCTTATTATACACTAAAAGAAGAAAATATTTATCTATTATATTATAATATTTTAGTGCTTCATTATTCATAAACACGATTTTTGTTGAATTTTACATATTTAACATTAATTCACATTAATTCACATTATGATTTTAATTCATTCTTAAAATGCACTATTGCATGATAAATTTTTGAACACATCATAAAACAAAATATGATATTGATTTTATTTTCATGTCTCCCATTATATAAGTAACAATTCATACTTTTGGAGTACTTGAATATTCCCATTGGAAGACCACCAAAATGGTCCTTGAATCATGAAAATTCTGGGTGATGAGAACTGGACATCAACCGAATAAAAGTATTGTAGAGGCCAAGTTTCAAGTCCAATGATTCTAAAAATTTAATTGGAGATATAATGAAGAATTAGGAACATTTAATCAAATATTTTCCCAAGATAATTGGGATTTTTTAATAGAGTTATAGGTGGCCCAAGCTGATGATGTAATTCTGGGCCAGATACTGCAGCCCATAAAAACAACCCACCATTTAGACCATATCTCAAAATAAAAAACTCCATTGGGGATTAAACTTTCTTGAAAGTTAGTATAAATCTGTATATTCTTTTTATTATTCAATATACCACTCCCATTAGTCCATATTGAAGCTCATTTAAGTGAATATTTTTTGTAGATTCAATCTGTATGCTATTTCGGGTCAAGGGTGGAAATGTCCAAATTCCACAAGTTTTCCACCACCCTAGGCCTACCATACTCAAGTGGGAAGACATGGAATATTGTGGTCTCAACTAATGTCTCTTGAAATTACTATTTAAGTATGTTTTGGTGAAGTATTTAATGATCTTTTTTTTCTTGGTTTAATTGTATTGTTATGTAGTCCCCTTGTGTTTGTAAATGCATTTCTTCCTCATGTAAGTTGTTCAATTAAGCTTAGTTTCTTAATAAAAGTTATTCTTCTCCACTTATTATTTTCTTATTCATATAACATTGATACCATTGGATCAAGGTGTGGATTTATTCACACCGAACCCTGGGAAATTATCACACAACGGTGGAGTTATTGTTATTTCATTATCTTTTTTTAACTTCTTCAATTCCTCCCTCACGAGTATACTTCCTGCTTCCATTGAAACCATAGTATCAATGGAGGGATAACCCACTTATGGGTTGATCCAAAGGAGTATAAAGGGGATATATTGGATTTTATTTCTCACTCTATTAATGTCTAATCACTTCTTTTAATTGAGAATTTTATTTGACGATCTTTAAACTCATTCTTCCTTGTTGAATTTAAGGCCACACACTTCAAGTGATAATACAAACCTTTACCTTGGAGTTCTAAAAACCTTTATCTTAAAAGTGTATAGGTGATTAGTATTATGGTGATTAGGTATTAAAACCATAAGTGATGATGTTATTTGATCTTCTTAAATGAGCCCATCTGAAATATAAGAAATTGATAAAGTTGAAAAAGGATTGCATCCAATCCACCCTAAGTGAAAACCTAGGATAAACTAATTATTTTAAATTGAATTCAATTATTTATATTAGAGTTCAATTAAACACATCTAAAATCAACCCAATTTGGCCACTTCATATCAAAAAAAATCCATATGATGTACGTGTTTGTAGGTTACTTCTTAGGTCTCTGAGGATTCGACAACCCAAGATAAACTAAAAGCGACTGCTTAACCCTAAAATCATTGGTAAATTTGGGAGAGACTAAAATTTGTAACTATTTTTGAGGACCTAATTAAGTTATATTTGAAATTACCATCCTTTTCTCACCCCAAATTTCTATTCTCATCCCCGATTTCTATCCTATAGAAATACCTTTTTAGAAAATCCAAACATGGGGAACCCCTCCCTACTTTGAATACCCCACACCAAGTGTGTTGTACAATGAACCTCCTAGTTTCTATTTGTGGGATAATATACAAAATAATCAACCAAATTTTTTGAACTCATATGATCCATAAAACATTCCAACCTATAAATAGTTTCAATCCCAATAGAGCCAATATAAACCTCCTCCAATGCAATTCCAGTAATATTATTATCCTCTTGGAGTGGACCATTTGGATCAACTCCTTTCCCATTTTTATCAACAACAATTACATGAGAAATTATGTAAATAATGGAGATAATTACTTCTATGGTTTCATACATGATATTATAACTAAAATTAATTTAAATAGTTTTGGAACCCATTCCCAATTAGGTTTTCCCTTCCCCAACATTGATAGAAGAATATTGTTACACAAAAAAACCTCATAAAAATGATAAATAAATGTCCTATCAATCTAGGATACCTGAAGAACATGAAGTAAAAGTTTATGGGTGTTTAAATCAATATGAAAATTATTTTTTTATTCACAATTAGGAAATTTGACATCAAGGATTGAGTGTCATGAATATTGTTCTGTTGATAATTTTTCAAAACTAAAATTCACTGAACCATTGGGTCAAAATCAAAAACTTCAAGTCCAAACCCCTTCATGACACTTATATGGATAATTTATTGGATGAAAATTTTGTTCAAAAGTAAATAATTATATTTAAAAAAATTGAAAATAAAACTATGTTCAATTAAATGTTCCAATCTATATCTGAAAGTGTTAGCCTACCAGAACTTAAACATATGTCTTTTCCATCATCCCATAATTTTTCATTCATTTGGAATATCCAAAAAAATCATGTTTAAATTTTTTATTCTCTTTGTATAAATAAAATAGTAATAATCCTTGATTTATTATTCAAGACTATAGAAGAAACTAGATCCACCATTTTAGATATTCCATGGATTTACCCACTCATTATAGAATATAATATTGTGCTTGAAACAAATTATAAATAGAGAATCAATCTCAACCTAGTAGAAGTGGTGAAAGATATGGTCCATAAATTTTTTGAAAGTTGGTATTGGGTATGTTATGGTGTTTAATTTAATGTAATGAGTTTAAACTAAGATCTTTCTAGGAGGAAACCTAGATTCATAATTTATTTGATTTGATTTGATTTGATTTTTGTTTTTGTGTTTTTTTAGTTAAGGGATCCCCTTGGTGTTTCCACAGTTCTATAATGTTTATTGAGTGTGATATTTAGAAGATTAAGAAGTTTCATGTTTTTATTGGAAAAAAATACCATCAAGAGTTCAAACCAAGCCCTCAATCATCCATAAGGATCCTAAATGTGACAAGGAGATCAAAGGAGTAATCAAGAGCAACATGAACTTCAATTTAAAAAACCAGGTGACTTTGTTCCATATTTATTATTTCAATTTTCATTTAGAGATCATCTCTTTTAACTCTATAACCTTCTAAATTATATTTTCTTAAAATATATTGGATAATTTAATTTTAAGTTGGGGAGAGTAGAGAAAAAATTCTTTTGTGAGCAAAAAAATATATATTAAAAAATTAAAAAATTTGAAATAAAAAAATGTGTGGAAGGAAAAATTTATTTATCCATGAACATTATAATATAAATTTCACACTTTGAAATTTAATATCAAATAATTTATTTATGCCTTTATTTTGATTTTAATGCAAGTTTAAGTTCATGTGCATCGATTTTGGAAAGTGTGGTTTTCCGATGTGATTTTTCACCGTTTATATTTTCTTCCATTTAATAGAAAAAAACACAACTCACATCCTCTAGATTGTGGGATATTAGTTTTAGTTCTTGGGGTACAATAATAAATAGAGTAGTTTTCATGATCATTTTAACTTTAACATGAGTATTCAAAAAAAATTAAAAAAATCAAATAAAAAAAGAAAAGAAAATTCAATTGCGCATAGAGAAATGCACTGACCTAATGTGTGGATTTCGGAACTTGGGGATCATTAATCAATAGTTTTATACCCTGGAGTTGGGAATTTTATCTCTATTTATGGTAATTTGATTTCTTTTTTGATTTATTAAACTCTAGATGATGCCTGAGTATGTGAGCTTCACATGGTTCCCTAAGGTCATTGAGTATGGGAGTCATTGACAAAGTCTTGCTATATGGGTTGACTTGATTGAGTTCAATTTCAATTGCCATGTCAAAATTGAAAAAAAAACATAAATAAATTAAAAAATATAAATATTGAATACTCACCTTAATATTAAATTTTTATTCCACCTAGAGCTTTCATCTTTTCTCCGTTGAATAAAGATGAACCCCCATGTCTATTGTGACGCACAACACTTCATTATGCTTAATTGAAATTGGATAAACTTTTGCAATGAATGTGAAAAAATGAATGGGATTCTTCACGGGATATTCCTATATATCTAGCTTGTTTTAAATGATTTTTATGGGTTTCATAATTGTTTGTTATGAGGTATTTTTGTGAGAATTGTGTATTAAAATGTTTTTGGAAAAGTGAATTAAAATTTCATATTTTTGAGATAAATTTTTCTCGAGACTATAAAAACTCAATTTGGGGGAGTGTTATTAGCCACCAAAAGAGTCAAATATTAATTTATTATATTATAATATTTATGTGATTCATTATTCGTAAACATTGTTTTTAATACATTTTACAAATTGAACATTAATTCACATTATGGTTGTAATTCCTTCTTATAATGCTCTATTACATGGTACATTTTCTGAACACCTCATAACCAACCTAATGCCCTTTATTTTATTTTCTTATTTAATTTTTAGGTCTCCCCTGATATAATTAACAATTCATAATTTTTAAGTACTTGATGATTCCCATTGGAAGACAACCAAAATGGGCCTTGAACCAAGAACATTATGGGTGAAGTGAACTAAACATCAGCCCAATAAAAGTACTATAGCAGTCATCTTTCAAGTTCAATGATTCTAAAAAATGAACTACATATATAAGACATCATTGGGAACATTTAGTTGATAAATTTCTCAAGAAAATTTGTTTTTTTGGATAGAGTTCCAGGAGGCCCAATTTGAAGATGTAATTCTTGACCAGATTCTACGACCCAAAAAGACATCACACTATTTCGACCATATCTTGAATAAAATATCCATTTGGGATGAAACTTTTAAAATAGTTAGGATAAATACGAAGATTAATTTTCTTCTTCTATTTATCATTCCAATTCATCCACATAGAAGCTCATTTAGGCTCATCTGTTTGGTGGATGCAAGCTGGATGCTATTTCGGGTCAAGGGTGGAAATGTCCAAATTCCCCAAGTTTTCCGACACCCTATGCCTACCATAATAAAATGGTAAGACATAGAATATTTGGGTATAAAACCATGACTCTGGAAATTCCTATTTATGTCTATGTTTTGGAAGTAGTTAATGATATTTAGTGCATAGTTTAATTGTATTGTTATGCTACTGCCTTGTATTTGTAATTGAATTTCTTCCTCATGTAAGTTGTTCAATTCACCTTTGTTTCTTAATAAAATTTATTATTATCATCTTATTATGTTCTTCTTCTTATCATGTTGATACCGTTGGCTCGAGGTGTGAATTTATTCACACCAAACCTTGTGAAATTATCACACAATAGTAGAGTGATCATTATTTCATCGTCTTTTTTTAGTTCTTATATTCCTCCCTCATGAGTCTACTTCCTTCTTCCTTTGAAACCATAGTATCAATGAAGGGCTAACCCAATTATGGGATGATCCAAGGGAATAGAAAGGGGATGTATTGGATGACATTTCTCACTCCATTAATTTCTAACTGCTTCTTTTAATTGAGAATTTTGTTTGATGATCTTTAAACTTCTTCGTCCTTGTTGAATTTAAGGCCACACACTTCAAGTTATATTATGAAACTTTACCTTATAGTTCTCAAAAAATTTATCCTACAAGTTTATAGGTGACTAGGTAATAAACTAGAAAGCTATGATTTTTTTTATCTTCTTAAATTAACCCATCTCAGATATAAGAAATTGAAATAGTTGAAAAAGGAATGCATCCAATCCACCCCAAGTGAAAACCTAAGATCAGATCATTCATTTAAATTGAATTCACTTAAGTATCTTATCATTCACTTAAACCCTTCTAAAATCAACCCATGTTGGCCACTTCATATCAGAAAACAATCCATATAATTTACGTGCCTGTAGGTTATTTCTTAGGTCTCTAAGGATTCGATAACCCAAGATAAACTACAAGAGACCACTTAACCCTAAAATCTTGGGTAAACTTGGGTGGGACCAAATTTTGGCATCTTTTCCAGGGACTTAAGTAAGTTATCTTGAAAACTAACATCCTTTTCTCACCCCATATCCCTATTATCATCCTTAATTTCACTCCTATGGAAATCCCATTTGAAGAAATCCAAACATGAGGAACCTCTCCCTACATTTAATACCCCACACCAAGTGTTTTGTACAATGAACATACTGCTTTTTATTTGTGGGATAATCAACAACATAATCAAACAAAATTTTTGAACTCATATGATCCACAAAAAACTTCGAGAAATAATGATAATCAATCCCAAAAAATCCAATATGAACATCATCTAATGAAATTCCAGTGATATTATTGTCCTCTTAGAGTAAACCATTTGGATCAACCCCTTTCCCATACTGATCCAAAACCATTACATGAGAAATTATATCAACAAATGGATATAATGACATCTGAGTTTTTATCCATGAGAGTAGAACTACAACGAATTGAAACAATTTTGGAACCTATTACCAATTAGGTTATCCCTTCATCAACATTGATAGAAGAATCTTGTTACACACAAACACCTTATGAAAATGATAAAGAAATGTCCTTTGAATATAAGATACCTGAAGAACAATAAGAAATAGTGGATGAGTGTTTAAATCAAGTACGAACTTATTTTTTTGTATTCAAGAGATGTAAATTGGATATCATGGATTTAGTGGCTTGAATATTGATCCATTGATTATTTTTCAGAACAAAAAATCATTAAACCATTTAGTGAAATCAAAAAATTTGAGTCTGAAACCCTTCAAGAAACTGATCTGGATAATTTACTGAATGAAAATTCTATTCAAAGGGAACCAATTTTATTGTGAAATTTTGATAATAAAACTGAGTTCAATTCAAAGTTCCAACCTATGTTTGAAAGTGTTAGCCTACCTGAACATAAACATGTTTCCTTTCCACCATCCTATAATTTTTCATTCATTGGAAATATCCAAAACCTTCATGTTTTCATTGTTTCTTCTCTTAATATAAATAATATATTAATGATCCTTAATGTATTATTCAAGACTATATAAGCAACTGGATCCAACATTTCTAATATTCATTGGATTTACCCACTCATTATAGAACCTATGATTGTGCATGAAATAGATTCTAAACAGAGAATCAATTTCAACCTAGTAGAATTGGTGAAACATGTGGTCCTTAAGATTTTGAAATTTTCTATTAGGTAATTTGGGGGGTTCAAGTAATGCTAATGATTTTAAACTAAGTGCTTTATAGGAGGAAATATGGCTTCAGAATTGATTTTACTTTAATTTAATTTATTTTTGTTTTTATGTTTTTAGTAAAGAGAACCGCTTGGGGTTTCCATAGTGCTCTAATGTTACTTTAGTGTGATATTTATAACCTTAAGAACTTACATGTCTTTAATGGAACCAAATACCATCAAGAGTTCAAACCTATTCCTCAATCATCCATAAGGAGTCTTCATGTGACAAGGAGATCAAAGGAGTAATCAGGAGAAACAGGAACTTAAACTTCAAACACTAGGTGTCTTTGTTCCATGTTTATTATTTAAATTTCCTTTTATATATTCTATCCTCTACCTATATCCCCTTATAAATTTTATTTTCATTAAACATAGGGTATATTGTTATTTTATGTTGGGGGAGATGAAATAAAAAAATTGACTTTGTTTGCAAATATATATATATATATATAATAAAGAAAATGGTTTGAAATAAAAAAAATGTGTGGAAGGAAAAATTTATTTAACCATGAACATTATAATACAAATTTCACACTTTAAAATTTAAAATAAAATATTTTTGAATGCCTTGATTTTTATTTTAACACATGTTAAGTTCATCTGTATAGATTTTGGAAAGTGTGGTTGTCCAATTTGATTTTTCACCATTTATATTTTCATCCATTTAATAAAAAAACACAATTCACATCCTTTGGATTGTGGGTTATTAGTTTTAGTTCTTGGGGTCCCATTATAAATGTAATAGGTTTGGTGATCATTTTAATTTAAACACGAGTATTCAAAAAAATCAAAAAAATCAAAAAAATAGAAAATTCAACTGTGGGTAGAGCAATGGACTGACCTAATGTGTGGATTTTCTCCCTTTGGGATCGTGACTCCATAGTTTTATATCCTGGAGTAGGGAATTTTATCTCTATTTCGGGTAATATGATTTTTTTGATTGAGTAAAATCAAGATGATGTCCAAGTATGTGAGATTCACTTGGTTCCCTAAGGTCTTGGAGCCTGGGAGTCATCGAAAAAGTCTTGCTACATGGATTGACTTGATTGAATTCAATTTCAATTACCATGGAAAAATTACAATAAACATAACAATAAAAAATAAAAAATAGAAAAAATGAAGACAAATATTAATATTAAAATGTGATTACACCTAGTGGTTATATATTTTATCCCTTGAATAAATATGAACACCCATGTCTATTGTGACGCACAACACTTCATCGTGCTTAATTGAAATTGGATGAAATGTAGAGATTAATTTGAACAATGTAATGTTTTTGGCCTTGGGATATTACTATCAAACAAGATTTTTTTAAATTATTTTGATGGGTTTTATAATTTTTTGGTATGATTTATTTTGGTTAGAATTGTGTATTAAAATGTTTTTGGAAAAGGGAATTCAAATTTTATATTTTTGAGATTCATTTTGCTCGAGACTATAAAAACACAATTTGGGGGAGGGTTATTATCCACTGAAAGAGTCCGATGTTAATTTATTATATTATAATATTCATGTGATTTATTATTCGTAAACACAATTTTTAGTGAATTTTAAAAATTTAACATTAATTCACATTATTATTGTAATTCCTTCTTATAATTCATTGTTTCATGGTACGTTTTTGAACACCTCGTAAAAAAACAAATGTTCCTTATTTTATTTTCATATTTAAATTTCAATTCTCCCATGATATAAGTAACAATTCATAATTTTTAAGTACATGAATATTCCATTGAAAGAGGACAATAATAATTTATTATATTATAATATTTATGTGCTTATTTATTCATAAACACCATTTTCAGTGAATTTTACAAATTGAACATTAATTCACATTATGACTGTAATTCTTTCTTAAAATACACTATTGTATGGTACCTTTTTGAACACCTCATAAAATACCAAATGTTCTTGATTTTATTTTAATATTATGTCTTAATGTCTCCCATGATATAATTAATAATTCATACTTTTTGATTACTTGAAGATTCCCATGGGACGACCACCAAAATGGGCCTTGAACCAAGAATATTCTAGTTGAAGTAAACTAGACAACATCCCAATAAATGTACTATATCGACCAAGTTTAAAGTCTAATGATTCTTAAAATTGAAATTGAATTAGAATAAATGATTGGGAACATTTCATTAAATGTTTTCCCAAGATAATTAGGATGTTTTAATAGAGTTATAGGTGTCCAATGTTGAAGATATAATTTGGCGCCAGATTCTGAAACCAATAAAAACAACCCACCATTTCGACCATATCTCTAAATTAAAAAATACATTTGGGCTGAAAATTTTCACAAATTTATGATAAATCCAGAGATTAATTTTCTTATTCTATGGATCATTCCAGTTTTTTCATCTAGAAACCTATTTAGGCTCATCTGTTTGGTGGATGCAAGCTAGATGCTATTTCAGGTCATGTGTGGAAATGTCCAAATTCCACAAGTTTTCCACCACCCTTGGCTTACCATACTCAAGTGGGAAGACATGAACTATTGGGGGATCTAACCATGATTCTTTGAATTATAATTTAAGTCTGTGTTGTTGAATGAGTTAATGATCTTTGGTTCTCTATTTAATTGGATTGTTATGATATTGCCTTGTATTTATAGTTGCATTTCATCCTCATGCAAGTTGTTCAATTCAACTTATTTTCTTAATAAAAGTTTTCCTTATAATCTTATGATGTTCTTATTCATATCAAGTTGATACCATTGGCTCTAGGTGTGAATTTATTCATGCCAAACCTTGTGAAATTATCACACAATGGTGGAGGGGTCAATATTTTATTTTCTTTTTTACTTCTTCAATTCCTCCCTCATGAGTCTACTTCTTGCTTCCATTGAAACCATATTATCACTACAGGGCTAACCAACTTATGATTTGATTCAAGTGAGAAGAAAGGGGACAGATTGGATGTTATTTATCACTCTATTAATGTCTAATAACTTCTTTTAATTGAAAATTCTGTTTTACGATCTTTAAACTCCTTCATCTGTGTTGAATTTAAGGCCACACACTTTAATTGCTAATACGAACCTTTACCTTGGTGTGCTCAAAACATTGATACAAAAAGTACATAGCTGATTAGTATTAGGGTTATTAGGTATTAAACCAGTAAGTTATGATGTTATTTTATCTTCTTAAATAAACCCATCTAAAATATAAGAAATTGAAATAGTTGAAAAAGGAATGCATCTAATCCACCCCAAGTGATAACCTTTGATCAACTCATTATTTTAAATTGAATTCACTTATGTATATTATAATTCGCATAAACCCGTATAAAATAAACCCAATTTGTCCAATTCATAGCAAAAAACAATCCATAGAATGTATATGTTTTTAGGTTACTTCTTAGGTCTCTGAGGATTCGAAAACCCAAGCTAAACTACAAGCGACCACTTAACCCTAAAATCATGGGAAAATTTGGGATAGAACAAGACCTTAGAACACATAGAGATACCAGTATTTCACTGAGTCATCACATCTTAATCAGTGATAATTGAAGGATGTGACACTCTACTCAAAGAATCATAGAGAAGGATATTGAGATCATTGGATTGTATGATCATATGAGATGGATCGCGAGGTTGATAAAATTTTAAATATAAATATAAACTCATTATCCAATTTAAACTAGGAAATTTAGTTGTCATATTGATGTGTGGTTGGTTTGTACATTTCAAAAATGACACAAATATTTTTTTACTATGTTTTTGGGCCAATATGAGCTCATTTATTTGGTTTTAATCCCAATATGGTTTATTTTTAATTTATTAATATGTGTTAATGATATGAAATCCTATTTCACATTATATCAAGAAATATAGACATCATACTAATGTGTGGTTGATTCCTAAAGATCAAAAATGACTCAGGGGTATTTTTTCAAAGCTTCGGTTCCAATAGAAAGTCCTATCATTGTTTTTTACCCCTTATTTGAAGATATTTAAATTAAATTAAAATATAATGTTGATAGAATAATCATTAGAATACTGAGAAATACTGGAATTAGATTGATGGGATAATGATTCATTAAGATCACAAATAATTTTATGATCAATATCATTTTTATGGAAATATGGGAATGTTTTCATAGCTATAACTCCTTTTATGTGAGACATATGAATTTAATGTCCTAAAAAACATTTTATCATACCAATAAATCCAGGTGTTTTTTTGACAAGGGGTTGGTTTATACTATTCTGAAATGACTCAAATATTTTTTTCCTATGTTTTGAGGCTAATAAAAGCATATTAAAATTTATTTACCTCTACATAGTTGATTTTTCACTTATTAATAAATGTTAAAAAATATGAAATAATATTTATCATCCTATCATGATATATGGGTAGCATATTTATATGCAACTAATTCCTACAGATAACATATGTATCAAGGATTGTTTCCCTCTGTTTTCATGCCAATCTAAAGTTGTATGCTCATTTTGACACCTTGATGGTTAGTATATAAATTTAATAAAAATAACATGGAGAAAATACACATTGTGTCAAATATTCAATTCTAAGAATAATATTGATGCATGAAATGGAATTGGACATATAAATATTGTTAGAATAAAATACATTATATGAGTAAAATGGGAATTGTTGGAAGGGAAAATGTAAAATAAATAAAGAAGATATGTAATAAAAATGTTAAGAATCATATAAATATGCAGAGGAAAAATATAAACTAGATACATATACAATTTACTAATCTAGATTAAGAGAAAGATAATATGAATTAAAAGATGATTTAATGATGTGGAAGTGGAAGTGGATATCCAAGTAGACATAGAAAAATTAGAGAAAATTAAAGTATAAACATATTTAAAATATTACAAATGAATATTCATTCGTATTTATATAAGAAAAAAATAATACTAGAAATTTTTTAAGCAATAGGGAAATTGAAAACACAGATCTCATAAATCAAAATTCAATGCACCAATAAGACATGAATCTAAAATGTGAAAACTAAAAATGATGATCGAAAGTCAATGTGGGTGAAAGGGGGAATTGAAAAATGTATTAGATTCCAAGATCAATAGATAGGGATGAAAATATAGAAGGTAGTGTAGTGATTGGAAAAAGTTGATAAATGAAAGAAGAAGAGTAAAAAACAATATAAAAAGTTATAATATGAATGAAAAATCTAGAGGCATGTATTCATAAGTCATAATACATGATCGAGTGTGTAATAATAATTTTATGTGGAAACAAAAAATAATGAATAAGTATTCAATGTAAATGTAAAAGGAGAACTATAATAAATGCTTGAATAAAAAAAATATAATCCATAATCTCAAATGGATAAAATAAGTCAAAAAATTTATGAAAGTAGTGCTAATAGTGGAATTGATGGTAAAGAAGAGTCAAAAATTCAAAATCCCTAAAAAAAATTCCATAAGTAGATAATAATTATAATAAAAAAAATGTATTAGTTGGATATAAAAATAAAAAAACAAGGAAATAAAAAAATGTAATAAAAAATAAATACGTGAACAAGGTAAATTTTAACCAATTAAATAGAAGAATGCTGAAGAAAAATGGAAAAACTAGGGTTTAAATTTAATGAAGGAAAGATAAGGTAGAATACTGAAGTAAAATTTTGACTTAGAGTAACTGAATAACCATGAAGGATTCAATGGAAGAGGAAAAAACTAGTACAAAATGTAGAATACAAAAAAAATAAAACAAATATAAAAATGAAATTAAAAACAGAAAAGTAATTAAATAAAAACCAAAAAGAAAATAATATATAAAATAAAATGATAAAGTTAAAAATAAAAAAATCATGAGGTAAAGGAATGTGATATATTCAAATAAAAAAGAAAAAGAGAAAATGAATGAATAAAATATCTTATGAAGAAGTATAAATTTTTTGATGTAAAATACAAAAATGCAGAATTAGAAGTGAAAGTTGGAATGATGGCCAGTGGAACTAGCTCCGAAAATAATTCATAATAAATAGAAATACAAGTAATAGGAGAATAAAAAGTTATAAGTAAAAAATATAAAAAATAAAATAAAATCAATTATAATGATATGAAAAATCAAATGAAGGAAAATATAAATCCAAAATCCTGATATCTAATGAAGGAAAATATAAATCCAAAAGCCTGAGTTTCAGTTTCATCATCTCTTGCCTATTCAAATTCATTTGTAACATCATTAACATCATTGTCACCATCAACCCTTAATTGCAGGGGTGTCATTATCGATATTCATGTCTCTTTGTGAAAAATATGGATTCAGAGTAGTCTTTTGAAAAATTTCAATTCCTTTTACTTCATTAGAACCAAATTTAGTTTGAGTAAACTGATTTTCCAAAGATTTCATTTTTATTATGCTCCACCAATCACTTAGGTTTCTTGAAGTAGCACAGTACTTTGCGTATTATATTTTATGTGGCTATTGAGATAGTAAAAATTGATCATTTACTATAAGAAGACTTTTATATTTAATATCGACGATTCCATGAATAGGATGAACTTGCAAGCCTCTCTCAGTATCTAACCACCGACATTTAAGCATTTTTATGTGATTTTTTCCTAGATAACACATTTCAATAATTTCATCCATGATGCTATAAAATTCACCTTCAGTTTCTCTATGATGTGATCCTCTCAAGAAAACTCCATTTTTTATTATTTTTTTTAATTACCCATATGCATGTGTATGAAATTGAAAACCATTCACCACATATACACTATAATATTTAACCATTTTGGATAGTTAGTTACTCAATATACACAGTCACTTATCAGTTTTATCAGCATGTTGAGACACCTTAAATTTTTTAAAACAATTATCAATATAATAATTAATAAACTTAATTGATATGTTAAACCGTCAATAATTTATGTTACCAGTTTTGGAAACTATTGAGGAAAAAAATTCAGTGTTCTTCACGAGAAACTGTTGTAATTTGTGGAAGCTGTTTCTTGATATGATTATCATATAACCTACAAATAAAATAAGTTTAATTAGTGTAACATAAATTATAGAATAAGTGATAGAATCACTCATATTAAAAATGACTTCATTTCTTCACAGTTGAGAAGAACATATGTGTGAGCTTTGTGATGTTCATCATTTGAAAGCCATCATTCATGAACTCCACCAAAACCAAACTTTGGCTGATTAAAAACTGATAATTGATTTTCCATTTAATCATCATCATTCCCCTCATTCCATCCCATGTTGTTGTGTTTTGAGGGAAATTCAGCTTCAAAATAATGAGAGAATAAAAAAAGAAATTTATTCTTGCAAATAAGCTTCAGCAAATGAACCTTCAACTAATGCTTTGTTAAGTACTTTTTTCTTCAATTTTTGTATGCATATCTTGAATGGGTACATCCATCAAAACTGTACCAAAACTCCACATTTATCTTCATGTGGAAAATGTACTATCATATGTTCCATTGAGTCAAAGAAAGTCGGTGGGAAGATTTTTTCTAGTTTACATATAATTACAACAACATCTTCTTCATGTTTTCTTAGTGCGTCATAGTCTATTGTCACCACACAAATTTATTAAAAAAATATGATATGACTGTTATCAAATCCCAAATCATATAATTCAACAAACCTCTGAATCCAATCAACATAACTTTTTCCACTATAACATGACAATCATGACTTTTTAATTTGGTAATATGACTATTCTTAACACATCTGCCCAAATTAGAAGCATAGCCATCTGGAAGTCTCAAATCTATAATCCAACTGACAAAATAATAAGTGAATCTCTTGCAAAAATATATAATATTCTTTTGGATTCATTAATCTCTATGATTTGACATTTTGAAATAGTTCATGTGTCGGTCTTCTGCAAATTTTGGCAAGATCTAATCATGCTACTACGTTATCTTTGGTCTTACCTGGTGTATCCAAAACTGTATGCAATAAATTATCAAAATAGTTATTCTCAATATGCATGAAATCAAACATGTGGCGGACCAACAAATCAGACCAATATGGATGATCCCAAAAAATGATCTGTTTTATCCAATTATATTCTTTCCCAAAGCCATGAATATTCTTTTGGTTTACTATTGGCCCAAATGTGATGGGAGGAAATGAAAATACAACTAATTTTAACTCTATAACTGAGATCATTTTTTTAGGTTCATCCATTTCAATTATGCCTTTTCTGAAATGAGATTTGTTCCTCTAAAAATGATGATCAGTTGGAAGAAATCTGTGATGACATTCAAAATAGCAAGGTTTTTTTCCATTAACGAGCATAAAGGATTTTTTGTCTTTCATACAGTAAGGAAATGATTTCAGACCATGTGTACTCCATCCAGATAACATGCCATATGCCGGAAAATCACTAATCATCCACATCAATGTAGATTTTAATATGAAATTTTGTTTTGCAGCAACATCATATGTACAGACACCATTACTCCACAATGAATTTAAATCATCAATAAATGGTTTCAAATAAACATCAATATTATTTTTCGGATGTCCTGGGATTAATAAGGTCAAAAATATATAAGGCTCCTTCATCAACATCCATGGAGGTAAATTGTACGGAGTTATAAAGACATGCCAACATGAATACTAAATATCATAGGAACCAAAAGGACATAAATCTTCAGTAGAAAAACCCAATTTCATGTTCTGGGCTTTTAAAGAAAAATTCGGATGCATTCGATCAAAATATTTTCACGAATCACCTTATATGGATGATTCAAGCTTTTATCGGTTGAAATCTTGGTTTTAGGCCATGACATCATTGACGATTTGTTCTGAAACATAAATAAACACTTCAACCTGGGTGTAAGGGGAAAATATCTCAAATATTTTAGAGGAATCGATATAGACTTCCCCAGTTTATATTCTTTATACCTCGATTTTCCACATGTGGGAAAACAATCCAATGACCCATTTTCACCAAAATATAAGATGCAATCATTTGCGCATGCATGAATCTTTCGATAACTAAGGCCCAGATTATGAACCAACCTCTTGCTCTCATAGTAATTTGCAGGCAACACATTTCCTTCAGGTAATAGTGTTTTAACCAAAGAAAATATCTAATCAAAATAGTTGTTTGACATTGCATTATCTGATTTAATAGCAATAAATTTTGCAACTGCTTCAAATTTTCTTATCTTGCAACCAGGATATAATGCATCCTCAGCAGAACTCATGAACTCTTAAAATTTCGATGGTGCCAACTCAAGAGTTAAATCAATATCATCCTAAGTTTCAGTTTGTTGAACATATGGACATGTAAAATCATGTACTAAATTTTGAAACTGTGATGGATATGGAATCAAGTTATTAGTATCTTCTCTAGAACTGTGCTCACCGTGTTGATACCAAAAAATATAATCTGATTGAAAAACAAACTGCAAGTGATGTCCCACAACCTTGTCAAATGTGTCAAATGTTCTCAGAGCACATTTTTTACAAGGAAACATAATTGTGCCTTCTGAAACAAATTCTGGTTTTGTTGATGAAAATGATAAGAAATATTTAACACCCTCAATATATACATCATTTAAACCAGAACTGGTTGGATTTATGCACTGATTTATCCAAGCGTTATCATCTAATAATGACTCTTGTCGACTTCCTTGTTCCATATTTTTCTACAAAATATAAAATAATTGTTGATTTTGAATAATTTGAAATTAGAAAAACACTATTTAAAAAAAGAAGATAAATAATTTCAACTACTTCTTAATAATTACTACTAATTATGAGCGACACAATTTCCAGTGGATTGACAGCTACTCTTTTTTCCGACGGCTCATTTACTAGCAACATTCACACACTAAAATCAAAATGAATAATCTGATCAGAGGTACGCATATTCATTATCGTGCATATGAGAATGTATAAGTGTACCTCTGAGATTCGTTATTGGGATTTTAGTGTGAGAGAGATGCAAGTAAATGAGATGTTAGATAAAAGAGCCTTCTTTTTGTCGATGAATCATCTTCTTGCAACTGTCACCGCCAGAAAACATTATGAGAAATGTGGTCCTACGAATGCATATTCAAACTCGTGCATACGATATTGGATATGCATACATAGAAGCATACTTGTCATAATGTTTTGAGTCGGTGAGAGATGAAAGGAGAAGATTCATCGAGCCAAAGGAGTGCCGCCAATCCACTTGAAATTGTGCGAAGTTATTACAATTTATTAAAATTAATTTTATTCCTAATTATTCCTAATTATTCTTAATTATTCCTAATTATTCTTAATTATTCCTAGTTATTCCTAATTATTTTTAATTATTACTAATTATTACCAATTATTACCAATTATTACTAATTATTACTAATTATTACTAATTAATCCAAAATAATTATAATTAATCCTAATCAATCCTAATTATTACTAAGAAATCATAATTAATCCAAATTAATTCTAATTAATCCAAATTAATCCTAATTATTCCTAATTATTTCTAATTATTCGTAATTATTTCTAATTATTCCTAATTATTCCTAATTATTCCTAATTATTCCTAATTATTCCTAATTATTCCTAATTATTCCTAATTATTCCTAATTATTCCTAATTAATCCTAATTAATCATAATTAACCCAAATTAATCATAATTAATCCTAATTATTCTAAATTATTCATAATTATTCCTATTTAAACCTAATTAATCTTAATTATTGACAATTATTCATAATTAATCCTAATTATTTCTAATTAATACTAATTATTTCTAATTAATCCTAATTAATAATAATCACTCCTAATTAATAATAATTATTACTAATTATTACTAATTATTACTAATTATTACTAATTATTACTAATTATTACTAATTATTACTAATGATTGCTATTTATTACTATTTATTACTATTTATTACTATTTATTACTATTTATTACTATTTATTACTATTTATTACTAATTATTACTAATTATTACTAATTATTAGTATTGTTTAATAATTATTACTATTTATTACAAATTATTACTAATTATTACTATTTATTACTAATTGTTACTAATTATTACTAATTATTACTATTTATTACTAATTATTTCAATTTATTACAATTTATTACAATTTATTACTATTTATTACTATTTATTACTATTTATTACTAATTATTACTATTTATTAGTATTTATTACTAATTATTAGTATTTATTACTAATTATTACTATTTATTACTAATTATTACTAATTATTATTATTTATTACTAATTTTTACTAATTATTACTAATTATTACTAATTAATACCAATTATTAGTATTTATTACTATTTATTACTATTTATTACTATTTTTCAATACTTATTAATATTTATTACTATTAATTACAATTTATTACAATTTATAACTAATTATTTGTATTTATTACTAATTATTAGTATTTATAACTAATTATTAGTAATTATTACTAATTATTAGTATTTATTACTAATTATCAGTAATTATTAATATTTATTACTAATTATTCCTAATTATTAAAAATTATTAATATTTGTTAGTTTTTATTACTATTTATTAGTATTTATTACTATTTATTAGTATTTATTAGTATTTATTAGAATTTATTAGTATTTATTAGTATTTATTAATATTTATAGATATTTATTAGTATTTATTACTATTTATAATTATTTATTACTAATTATTAGTATTTATTACAAACTATTACTATTTATTACTACCTATTACTATTTATTACTATATATTACTAATTATTACTAATTATTAGTATTTATTAGTATTTATTACTAATTATTACTAATTATTACTAATTATTACTAATTGTTAGTATTTATTAGTATTTATTACTATTTATTTCTAATTATTAGTATTTATTACTGATTATTAGTATTTATTACTAATTATTAGTATTTATTATTAATTATTAGTATTTATTACTAATTATTAGTAATTATTACTAATTGTAAATATTTATTGCTATTTTTTCCTAATTATAACTATTTATTTCTAATTATTACTAATTTGTGTTACTTACTATTAATTACTACAAAATACAGCTACTAATTACTAATTACCACTAATTATTTATATACATTACTAAATATTACTATTAATTACTATTTATTACTAATTATTACTATTTAATCCTATCTATTACTATTTATTACTATTTATTACTATTTATTGATATTTATTACTATTTATTACTATTTATTACTATTTATTACTATTTATTAGTATTTATTAGTATTTATTACTAATTATTATAAATAATTACTATTTATTACTAATTATTTGTATTTATTAGTATTTATTAGTATTCATTACTAATTATTTGTATTTATTACTAATTATTAGTATTTATTGCTAATTATTAGTAATTATTAATAATTATTAGTATTTATTACTAATTATTACTAATTATTATTATTTATTACCAATTATTACTAATTATTACAAATTCTTAGTATTTATTACTATTTATTACTATTTATTACTATTTATTAGTATTTATTAGTATTTATTATTATTTATTTCTATTTATTAGTATTTGTTACTATTTATTAGTATTTATTAGTATTTATTTTTAATTATTACTATTTATTAGTATTTATTACTATTTTTTAGTATTTATTACTATTTATTAGTATTTATTACTAATTATTAGTATTTATTAATAATTATTAGTATTTATTACTAATTATTACTAATTATTACTAATTATTACTATTTATTACAATTTATTACTAATTATTACTATTTATTAGCATTTATTAGTATTTATTACGAATTATTACTAATTATTACTAATTATTAATATTTATTACTATTTATTAATATTAATTACAAATTATTAGTATTTATTAATAATTATTATTATTTATTACTAATTATTAGTATTTATTACTAATTATTAGTATTTGTTACTAATTGTAAATATTTATTACTATTTTCCCTAATTATTACTATTTATTTCTAATTGTTACTAATTAGTGTTTATTACTATCAATTACTGCAAAATACAGCTACTAATTACTGATTACTGCTAATCATTTATATACATTACTAATTATTACTATTTATTACTATTTATTGCGATTTATTACTATTTATTACTATTTATTACTATTTATTACTATTTATTACTGTTTATTACTATTTATTTGTATTTCTTACTAATAATTACTAATAATTACTATTTGTTACTAATTATTAGTATTTATTGCTATTTATTAGTATTTATTCCTAATTATTAGTATTTATTACTAATTGTTAGTATTTATTACTAATTATTAGTATTGGCTACTAATTGTTAGTATTTATTACTAATTTTATATAATTATTTCTATTTTTTTGCTAATTATTACTATTTATTTCTGATTATTACTAATTAGTGTTAATTACAATAAATTACTGCAAAATACAACTATTAATTACTAATTACCGCAAATTATTTATATATATTACTAATTATCATTAATAATTATTTATTATTTCTAATTACAAAGAATTATTACTAACAATTTAATTTTATTATTACAAATAAATACTAATGACAAAACAATTTAAATCTATCTTAATTACAACTAATCAACAATAATTAAAATTAATATAAAGAAATGAAATAACTAATAAATTAAATAAAACATAAATACCTTTAAACAAGATCTCTTGTAATTGTAGACGTCTTCACAACTTCTTCGTAAAACAAAAAGTAACTCTGAAAAATTTTCACTCTAAAATTGGAGTTTAGAGAAGCAAAGAAAGAAAGAATTGAGGAGGAGGAAAGAAAAAATGGATAGGGGTATATATATGTTAGATTAGTGGCGAATGGACTATTTGTGACGGGATTTCCGTCGTAAATACTTTTTTTTGCGACGAGTCCCGTCACAAATACCTTCGGCCGCATTAATTATTGTTGGTCGTTAAAATGTTATTTGTGACGGGCCCTGTCGCAAAAAAAAGTAACCTGCTGACACACTATTTGTAACGGGGAAACATCCCGTCGCATATAGGTTTTTACCGCCACCGGTTATTTGCGACATGACCCGTCGCAAATACCCTCCGGTGGTCGAACTAGTTGCGACGGGGGATCCCCCGTCGCAACTAGTGATTACTGCCTCCTGTTATTTGCGGCGGGCGGTGCCTACCCATTGCAAATACCCTTTCGCACGGTTTGGCGAGCAAACCACGCCAATACGTGCGTAAGTTTTTGCGACTGGGCGCCTAATCCCGTCGCAAATAACCTCTTCGATGAACTATTTGGGACGAGATTTATTCCTGTCGCAAATAACCCATCGCAAAACCCAGTTTTTCCCGTAGTGATACAGTTCTGGTATAGTGATAGAATGAGTACTATATATTAAGGGTTGTGATAAAATCTAATTTACAAAAACAAAGGAAGTGTTGGCCGCAACTAGTAGGACCATACCCAATGAAGCCCATTTTTCAGAGCATCCAAGGGAGGTAAAGTCAGTGGGATTTTCCATTTACCATTCCCAAGCCAAGATTCAACAACTAAATCATTAGATAAACTTTCCAAGGGTGAATTTAATGATTATAGAGATCACAAAACAAACCATGTTCAACGAACTACCCCAAAAAATTCTCAACATCACACACCTTACACCTAGGGAATTAACTTGTTTATTAAATGCCAACATATTTTAACCATAACATTAGGAAATTAATATTGTTTCATATTAATTAATAATATTATTCATTTATTATTATTAAATTAAAATGATTAATGATTAATTTTGATAAAAATTAGATTTTGGTTCGATGAAACAGAAATTGTATTTTTAGGAGAAATATAGTTTCAATAAATACACTCTCTTAACGAATTGAACAATTTTTAAATAAACAAAATTTAAATAAAATTTTATTACTAAATGATATTTATTAAATATAAGTGATAATATAGTTTTATGAAGTCAAATTTAATTTTTAGAAGGGTCAGAAAACTGCTATTGTCATAAAAACCATTACTTTTCAATAAACAGTGTTTTTTATTTAAAATATAAAATTATAATATTTAGAAAATTAATTTCATAAAATAAATATTATTTTTCATATCATTATGTTGAAATTAGGCAGCTGTGATTTTTTCATAAGGCTCTAAGATAGTGAAATTTTTGGTTAAAAATTAAATAATGTATAAATATATTGTACGTATCATGACATCACTATATCCCAAAAGTGATTTAATAAATAATATAAAGAATATACACAACCAAAATTATTTTTACCCTTTAAAATAATGTGTTTTTGATGTTATTTTATTAATTTTATAGATCCCTATTGAATCCTTGAGAATGTTTATTATATTTTAAGGTTTTGAAATCAACTCTTTATGATCATGAATCACTTATATATTAACAAGGGTATCATTTTAATGAGTTATATTCTTTTCCTTATAAAATAATAATATCCACCCCTCTTTGGGAGAAGCCATGGGGAAATACTATGGTATGGTTTGCGGTTTGGATTAATTTATCATATAGTGTCCTAAATCTATGTTAGGAAATTAACAAAGAATTCCCCTCTCTTTTAATATACAAAACCACACAACCTACAAGTTATCATCACTCAAATCAGTTGTAGCTTGAATTTACTATACCCTAATATCACTATATCCCTCCCAAGGTGTCCCCAAGCTATTAAGAAGCTCCTACCATGCTTTTAAAACTTCCCTCTCAAGGTAATGGATTCTCTCCCCCTCGTCATTATTCAAGAACTTCTTTGAATTATTCCTTTTTATTTTCAATTTATCATGTTGGAATATGTGTTTATACATCCCTATTACATTAATTATGATGTTAATTTAATGAGTGATCCCATTTCACCCTCATTAAAACCGTTATAAAATATTCATTAACACCTATTATGTTGCCGAATGTATCCTCTGATTTTTCATGCCAAATACTTTTATATCGAATATACATCCTCATTATCCACTCAAGGTTATTCAATTATATTTATCTATCCTTAATTTATTGGTTACTTCAATTTATGTATCCCACACTACTTAATTTTGGGTTCAAAAGTGATGAAAAATGTTCTAATCTTGTATGATCTATGTGGTACACTAAAGCATGTACTTGAAATGAATGTGATGGGTGGGACAATAATAATATTTCCCTCCAATGAATTTGGTAATGTTTTTATCTCATTATATTCCATGTATGGTTAAATGGATTTTATCCTAAGAAAACAATCTTATGTTTTCTCAGTTTTTATCCTTGACTTATTTTTATGATGTCATATATTATATTTTTTCCACATTCCAATGTTTCATTGATGTTATAATGTTATAACATGCCTCATTGGTCGAGATTATGATTCTCACCCCTCTTATGTTACCTTAATATAATTTTTGTCTCTCATGTAATACATTACCCTATTTTATGATTTGTTTATTCCCTTAGTGGTCTTTATCGCTCACCTGTTTCATAAGTACATCCTCAGGTTATCCCATGCAATACTATAATATGAATGAAATATAAAGTCACATTATAGATTTTTTAAATAATGTTGTTGTATCCCTATTCTGTGGTATCGTAATATGTTCCAAATCACCCAAATAAACTACGCCTATCAATCTTTTGATATTTTTTATGTTTATCCAAATGTAATAAATCATGAAATAAAATGTATAAATGGTATGGGTATTCATTAAATGTATAGATTAAGGGGTGTGATTTATTATTAGATGTAACAGAAATTCATGTAAAATGATGTAATGTGTATATATGTTATAGTTTTATTATCTTAGTTCACAATATGGGAAATATTTCCTGAATGGTGTTACCCTACACTCAATCTTATTCGAAGGTGTGTGTTTTCAAAGGAGAAAACATGTACTACAAGAATTTAGTATCCCGTGAAATAATAGTTCATTTTAAATGATGGTTATTCATAAAATGAGACATAGATATCAATAAAAAAAATATTTCACAATAAAATGAATATTTCACAAAGTGGATCACCATAGGTTAAGAATTATATGCATACTTCTCATTAAAAAGAGGAAAATGTGGACTTTATGAATTACCAATATTTCATAATCTTTTTTTTATGTGATTAAATGGGATACAACATGGATCTAGATGATTAAGTTTAGTCCCCATGTAATATTTATATAGTGGAAATCCCTCCATGACATATATTCATGGGGAAATATGGGTCTCTATGAAGGATTTATGCAAGCCATCTAGTTTTTTTTATATAGAGAGGATATGGCCATAAAAATCATAAATGTAAATCCATATCATCATGAAGATATATATTTAATGCCTAAATAATGTAAATCTCTTCCAAACACCTTCATGAGAATTTTTCATTCCCAAATAATGAGATTTTTTCAACTCTACGCCTCCAAAAATTCCCATGTGTTTCTAGTGTATTGAATTGTGTGCCATGGAATCCATTTATAAGAAATAACATGTATCTACTCACTCCATGATATTCAGAAAAAATTTAAAATAAAAAAATATATCTTTATAAGAGTATCACCTCAATATAAAAAATGATTATCTCATTGGGAAGGAAGGCATTTGATAGAAAGGAATCACCAATTCTTGTTCGCAAGTGAAGATATAATCAAAAATGATTTTGATTATGGAGCAATATAATTGTACCTTGACACAAAAAATCATGATGTATTCACATAAGACTGCAGAGGTTACAAATGATTTTAAAATTGGGACCACACAAAATTACTGTGTAGCTTAATTCTTTCACCGTTGTAAGGGAATCCTACTTCAACATAGAAAATGACTTCCCAACTGCTTAATTTTTTTCACAACCATATATTATCTCTTCATTTATACCACAACTGACTTCTCAAATACAAAAAAATATTTAGTCACATTGCAAATATACGCTATGAATTTAAAATATGATTCATTGACTGAATGATTTTGTTGTTAATGTAATTTATATAAGATATACAGTATTTAGTAATGCAAAAAAGTATCCTGATTTTTAGAGTACATAACTAATGATCTGGGTGTCCATTTTGAATAAATTCTAAATCAAATCATGTTAAATTCAGTACACATTTTTTAGAGTTTTTATAGGTTACAAGTGTTTTATGAGGCCAACATAAGTCTATAAGGCCCTCAAAATGGGTTTTAGAGTTTCAATTACCATTTCATCACTACTGGATGAAATTTAAATCTTAATCTTGGTGGGAGGTTACCACAACCACATTAATGGACTGGGTTTTTAAGAATTTATATCTCTTGATGAGTGAAAAATTGCACATGGAAAATTCATTTGTGTCTTATTTATGCACGAATTTATGATTTTCGTATTCAGGTCGACTCATGTCATCCAAGTGAGGTTTATATCCATGTGTTTGCATAAATGTTCATGAAAAAATTGTAGTAATACATTACCCCCATATACTCATATATACATATATTCAAAGTAAACAAACGTGAATTACCCTAATAAAATACCTTCTGCATAAGTTTGCATTCACAAATGATGTAATTTTTCTAACTCTATGCCTCCAAAAATTCCCATTTTAACCCAAATTATTTAAGGTAATGTCGGGGAATTCATTTATAGGATATCTCATATAACCAATCAATATAGTAGATTTGAATCAATTATCGAATATAAATTTCCAGGTTCATACATGTATCTCACCTTAACACCACAAATTATTATCACTTTGGGACGTAATAATTGTGAAAGGAATGAATCACCACATATAGTTCAAAAAACAATGACATAGTCACATATTATATTGATATCTACAACAAAATTCCAAATCCATATTGAAAACGCTGAAGGATTAACATAAGAGTGTAGAGGATTTCAATTATTTCTATATTAGGACCACAAATAATTATCGATGTGCTTAAGTTATCACGACTAAAAATAAATTTGACCTTCAAATAGAAGAAGAATTCCAAACCGCCTAATTCTTTCACAAACTCAAGATAATTATGCATTTTGAATTCAAATGAATTCTAAAAAACATAAAATTAATGTGGTAGAATAGGAACATTGTGTTATGACTATAAACTATGATGCTCCATGTGATTATTTTTTAGTTAAGGAAATTTATACATAGTAGACCAAATTCACTCATATTAAAAAGAATCTTGATTTAAAATGGTTATAACTTTTGATCTAGGTATCCATTTAGTTATGTTTTCAAATAAAATCATGTGAAATGAACTACGCCTCTTTTCTATATGTATAATGTGTTTGATGCATCCATAAAAGTGTACAAGACCCTTGAAAAACTTTTTTATGGTTTCAATAACTATTTCATAATAAATGGATGAAACATATATTATATCCCTAGTTGAAGTTTCTCATAACCACATCAATGGAATGGAAATTGTTTTTCAAGAATCTTTATCCCTTGGTGGGGGAGAAATAATGTAGCGTATAAATATTTCATTTGTGTTTTATTCACACACAAAGATAGTTTTTCATCAATAACTCTACCCATATAATTCGTGTGAGGTTTATATCCAGGTTTCTTTGTCAAATTGCATGACACATTTTCTTGTATTAAAAGACACCCATGTAAAATATTTGAATAATTAAGCAGAAAATATTTTGAAACTGTAGGGTAATTAATATTGGGCTTTATTAATCACATTTTGTTGTCAATAAGTCCTTTAACTGTATAATTGATAATATTACAAGTAAGAATTATTAAGAAAAATTATTATTAGTAATCTATTTACATCGATTTTTTTTAAAAAAAATTAATATTTCCATTAAAAAATGAATTTCATAAATAAGTAAATATATAATATTTTTTAATTAAAAATAATTATTAATTAAATAAATAATAATTAATATTGTAATTAGTAAAAATTATTAATAAAAATAATAATACAATTAATAGTAATTTTTATATTAATTATTAATAATTTTAATTAGTAATTATAATTTTACCGTTGCTTAGATATTGAGGTATAAAACATATATCCCAGTGGTCAAGGAATCAATTCTTAGTGGTGGTATTTTTATGAGTTATTATAAAAATAATATTATATATTATATAAAAGTAGGAATTTTAGTGTGGTACTATAATTTTTCCATTACATCTCCAATTATGGAAGTTTCATTATAGTATTGATCTATAGAGATATTGTAGAACAACATTATAGCAATGCTTTTGTGATTCATAACTATAATGGTTAACTATAGTAATACATCTTGTGGAAATCATGTGGACTTAAAACTATTAATATTTGTGAATTTGGATGATTTTAGGGTCTGAATGAGTGTAGTACCCCTAAGCGGGCTGCCTAACTTAATTAAAATCATTGTGTGTGTGTGTGTTTGTCTCTTATTTAGAATTATTCACCCTATAAATGTCAGAATACTTCAATGTTTTTGAGTTTTTCAATTTTAAATCTAATATTTGTTTCTTAATTTTAGAACAAACAGTGAAATTATTATTTAACATGTAAAATAACCCTATAAATTTTTTAATGGTTTTATTGATTTTATAATGTGATATATAACATTTGGTGGATGTTTGATAGGAATAAGAGTATTTTTTTTTGTTTTTGATACATTTAATATTTAAACAATTGGATATTTTGTTGTTCTTTTTTAATTTTTTATATAAAATTATTGATGTCTTATAAACCCTAAACTTTTCATTATATTCGAATATAAATTTGTTTTTGAGACACACTGTTTAATATAATGCCAATATTAAATGATCACGAGACTCGATCTCCTCACAAGTTTATTTTTATTTAAATAAAATTTAAACAAATTAATAATCATGAATATTCTTGAAAAATATTGACAATTTAGAGAGAATTTTATAGTAAGGGTATATTGAAACCTTGTATGCAATACCTGAGACCCCATTATAGCAGTTATACACCATATCCTAAACTATCACACATTTCACAATCTAAATAGACTTTATTATTATGTGTATTTAAAATATTAATTTATTAAAGATAAAATATTAGTTTAACAAAATAAGCGTTAATTTTTAATTCTACATAAATATATTTGTTTTTGTTGAATTTTTTGGATTTTTTTGAAAATATTGATTTCTATGTGACTAATGAAAATATGATTTTGTTAAACCCATGAATTCTATGAAAACACTAGCAAGTAATCCGAAATAATAACTCTATAAAAATTATCCTAAAAAATATTATTTATAAGTAACATTATAAATTTCAAAATATTATGTTCAATTTACAATCAAATGTTTGATATTTTAAAACTAAGCTGACATTGTTTTGAAAAAATGTTTTAATAAATTAAACATTTATTATTTTAAAATTAACCTGGATGAACATTAGAAATTTAATTTTATTAAATTTATTTCAAACTTCAAATTATTATTTTCAAATTTTTCGAAAAGAGTCATGTTATTTTTAGGCATAAAGGAAAAATTACTAAGTTAAAAACTAGTTACCGTGGTAAAAGTTAAATTGGTAAAAATGAAAAATCTAAGAGTAAATAGTTGAAAACATGTTCAAAAAATTTATGCAATTTAATGGATGGGTATTTAACAACATTATCTATTCCCCACTCTATTATTTATCAATTATTATATCAACTTTTCTTGCGATCGACTTCCCAATATTTAAAAAATATAGGTATTTACAAAAATGCTATCCCTTTTAAACTATAAAAGTTCATCCCACCACACTTTCAATGTCACACCTAAAATTATATTTCATTATAAAACTATAACAATGTTCCGTCCCCTATTATCCTCGCTTACTTAAATTAACTTTTAGTCTCATGATTTTATCTTAACCACCACTTATTAAAACTTTTCTCCAAACCTAGACCTTATCTTATGCCTAAACCCTAACCCTATATTACCCATAACCCGTACCCAAAAAACATAATATTATACCAATACCCCTTAAATAGTCTTAATTCAATAACCTAAACCTAATCTCTAACTCCCACCACATACCATAATGTTAATCACCTAACCTAAACCTAACCAGCACCCCCTCCGAAGCTAAACAAAAGCTCTAACCTAAACATAATGACTAACTATGTAAACCTAACCCCTACACTAAAATAAACCCTAGAACTTAAAATTAATCTAAATAAAATATTTTAGGAAGTTTGAAGAAATATTTGATTTTGAGAATATAGGAAAAATTTATAAAGAACATTGACTCTAGTTATTTAGGAAGTTTTTATGGCGGTCAAAGGAAGTTCGTATTAAGTGTGAAATTCAAATTATAGATTTCTCTTCATCCATAATTTATGGAGGAAGTTTTCTATATAAAATTAAGATAGATCATTAAGATATATATTAGTTTTTTCTATTATAGAGATAAATTTTGGTAGTTTTTTTAATACAAAGTGAGTTTCCAACCAAGATTGTAATTGGTTGATAAAGAAGAGAAAAGTCAAATGGAAATAGTACTAGGTGAGGAAGGAGAATAGAACTGAGGTTAAATCGATTGAGGGAAATCAAAATGAGGATAAATTGACAGAGTTCATAAGATAAAGAATAATATACTAATGAATACCAGAAATAGTTCCTCAGACAGAGCATAACCGATATAGGAGTATCATAAATAGGTGCATTAGACATAACACCCATGAATGAGGAGAATTGACCATTACTTATCATAAAAAATTTATATGAGGATAAATTTCAGAAATTTTTCTTGAAAGGTGAGTTTGATTTTATCAATTTCATTCATGATCAAGAATAATTTTCTACACCAATAGTATTTTAGTGAGTTTTTTATGATCATTAAGAGGTTGTGCACAAGAAAAGAACACCCACCTTCCATATGGAGGAATACAATCAAAATAAGAAAAATATTTCATTAGTGGATCAATAAAGAAGAAATATGTTCTTGTAATTAGAAGGTTTAAACTATTATGAAAGTGGGTCATGGCTACAAGTATAAATAATGAATAAAGGAGAGGATAATAGAAGGAGAATTGGAGGGTATATCCAGCTATTATAGAAGAGTTGATTGTTAGTTTAATGAAACAAGATTAAATGCAGAAAAAACTAAGGCAGTTCAGAACCAGTCACCACCTATTCGTTTTTAATCCCATTAAAGATAGTAAACAATCCATGTTGGGGGTAATACATACATGGAAAGTAGTAGTTTCCCGCATTGAGTCCAAACCTCGTAAATATAATATGTTGGTCCCTATCTTTATATTTTATGCATATAAGGTTTCTTTGAGAGATAATGTTCAGTGGATCGAAACACTAACAAGTATTAGAGGCACAATTTTGAGAAGAATTCATAAAATAAAGGGTTCACTGATTCACCCTTATCCATCTTAGTGATCTCACTCTGATTTGGGAAATACAAACCCAAATCCCTAACCCAAAAATTATTCCCCTATCCTAGACCATATCTTACCTTTAAACCCCCTCCCCCACCCCACCACCCAACCTGAACTATTACCCACAAAACCCCCAACCCCATCCACACCCAACCCACCCTATTACACCTCCATCATACCCCTCCCCGACAACCTAACATGTTACCCCTAACATAACCCTATTAACCCTAAACCCCTAAAATATACCCTATATTACCCGTAAACCATAAAAAAACCCCAAAGAGACCTTATTACCAATAAACCATGTCCTTTCCCAACCACAACCTACTTTAAAACCTAACCCCTCTACCGCCTTTCAAACCTACCCTATTACCCTTCACCTAGATCTTATTTCCCCTAAACCCCTACCCTTATCATTATTTTCCCCTAAACCCCAACCCTTACCCCCAAATAAACTGTATTACTCATCACATGAACCCTAACATACAACTAGACCCTATATTATCCCTATAAAGTTACCCCTCCCTGAATCTAAACCCTATCACGAATCACTAACCCCCCATCCCACCCAACTACCCCTAAATCCCATAACACTAACCAACCATCCCCACCCACCCTATTAACCCTCCATCAGTCCCAATCTTACACTTATACCCTAAACCTATCTTACCTCTATACCCTATTACCTCAGACCCTATCAACCCACTAAAACTCAAACCCCCAAACCAACATTATTACCTATAAACTAGAACATATGTAAGCCCTTAAACCAGTATTACCCCATAAGCATATCACCTCCCCCAACCCAGACCCTATGTTAAAACCCTAACCCCCCTCCAATATACCATATTACCCCAAACCCCATCTCGATCATACAGTTAGACCCTAACCCTATCTTACCCCTAAACACCCTTCGTTGACCCTATCTACCCCAAAAACCATATCCCCCAAACTACCTTATGACCCCTCACCTAGACCCCATCTTACCCCCAAATTTTACCCTGTCATAAATACTAACCTTAACCCCTCCACCATTCCCAACCTAACATATTTCTCATAAACCCCCAAACATAACCCCTCCCCTATCCTAGACCACATATTACCTCAAAACAATATCCTCTCCCCCAAACTTTACCATATCTTAAAATCCTAACCCACCATCTTATTATATTACCAAAAAACCCCCAACCATAACTACCCTCAACCTACCATATTACCCCTAAAAATATCCCAATCTTAACCTTATAAATTTAACCTATCTTTCCCCTAAAACCGATTACCCTAGACCCTATCTTAACCCTAAACCATAACCCCCTTAAATCATAAACCCCCAACCTATCCAATTAACAATTACATTATCTTATCCACAATCTTTGTCCCCTCCCAAACCAAGCCTATTATCACTAACTGAGACCTTATGTCCCCCAAGGTAGACACTATATAAAAGATCAATTGTAACCCCTATCCTAATGAATACCATATAGTGAACCCCTAAACCCTATCCCTAACCCAATCATAAACCTAGACCATATTACCCCAGACCATATCTTTCCCTTAAATCATAACCCCCAAACCCTATCCCACCCAACCAACTCTATTACCTGTAATCTAGACATTGTCTTATTCCTAAACTTTAACACCTCATGTAATCTATACCATATCATAATCCTCTAACCCCTTACTGCACCCCCATCTACCCTATTACCACTAACCCTGTACCTATCTTACACTTAGACCCTAACCCTATCTTATCCATAGACTTTGTTAGCCCAAATGCAATATTACCACTAAGACATAACCTTCTTTAATCTAGAACCCCCTAACCAACCCTATTTCCCTTAACCTAGACACCATATTACCCCTAAACCATAACCAATCCCCTAACCTAGACCATATATTAAAAATATAACCCCCATATAACTTACCCTATGTAACAGCCCAAGATTTTATAAAAAATATTCTTTTTAATGTCTTGTGTTGTACGCTACACCAAAAAGAGCTTGCACAACACACATCCTTGACTTGCCTTGCATTACACGCAATCGCGACCTTCCTCGATAGCATGTGTTGTACGCAACACCAAGTTTCGCTAAACAACGATATGCTATTAAGATATTATTAAAACTAGCTGTTGTGAATAGTAATAACCACTTTTTGAAATTTTGTAAATTTTATTTTTCAAAATGGACTTCATTTATGGATTCGGAGTATCGAATTTAGCCTAAGGTGAAATTTTTGTACTTTTCGGATAACTTTCATATTCCGATGAATAGTGAAAATTACTAAATTATAATTAAAAACAACTTTTTTAATCGAAATAATTAATAGTGATAAATCATTAATTTGAGTGGTTTTAAAGTATATTTAGAATATATTTTTACAATTTAATACAATGTTGGTCATTGGATGTAATTGCACATTTAAACCAGACATAAACAAGTGTCAATCTTTTGATAGATATTGTTTCTTAAAAACACGCTATTTGTTTTAACAGCGGGATTTAATTATAAAATTAATTAATGCAACTTCTATGTTATGAATTTGGTAAAATAGACTTCATTTTTGAATTCGGAATATGAAATATAGCTTAGGATGAAATTTTGGCATTTTTCTGAAAACCTTCAATTTTTGATGAATAGTGAAACTACTAAGTGGTAGGTTAAAAACTGAATTTTGCATAAAACTTAATTTTACCGCTTCTGTGAATGGAATTTCGAAAATCCGAGAGACACGGTTATTATCAAGGACTAAAATGTGGTTCAATGAGATGAAAATAATTTTTTGGTGAATAGTAACTTTTTACTTTTTTTACCACGGTTAATAGTAAATAGGGTAACTAAGGGTAAATATGATATTAATATTACCCTAACACATGTCCTAATTCTATTGGACAAGTGTAATTCGACCAAAAACAAACTTAGGAATAAAATATGACCATTTAGGCCCACTTGGATTAGATTAGGACATTTATTATTAATTTATTTAAAGAAGGGTTAAAATAGTTAAAATCAAAGTTTAATAAGTAAATCATTTGTAATATGGGGTTATACATAAGATAAATTCGACTATAAATATTCATTAGAAAGCTAAAAAGATTTCCTACATAATGGTATTTTATTTGTAATTTTTAGACATCAAATAATTTAATTTATTTATGACACAACGATGATGCAGTAATTATCTTTTTAATGAAATATTGACATAATTGATGTTATAAGAACCAAAATAAATGTAATTTGAGATTTTTTATGAATTCCACTAATTTTCTAGGTTACTATGATATATTAATGTTGATTTAATCTACTTGGTTCGAACATTTAATTCTGTTATGACTTTCACAAAAATCATATATCAAATAGTGTCAAAATTGACACAAAATAGTTTTTAAATCAAATATTATATTATTAATTGTTATTTTATTCCTAAAAATCTAAGGTTCGGCCAAATGACTTAGATAAGGATATATATATTAATAATAAACAATTTGGGGTTCGTTTGGCATGTTATAGTAAGTGTATTAACCATATAGTGAAAGAAAACAAAAAGACACGGTAAAAGTTAAATTATTTAACTTAGAGTTAAATCTAATTGATAAGGTTTAAAATAATATCCAAACATGTCTAAATTTGATTGGTTGATGAGATTACAACCCTATCTCATCTAATCTTCGAATATGAGTCATTTTTGGAGGTTTTTAAGTGGGGTTAGATTTATTATAAATTAATATTTTTAAGAATTCCTAAGGTGCCCCTCTCCTCCCCTATAAAAGGACACCTCCTCCCCCTCCTCCTCACACCAATTTGAGCTCTCAAGCTCGGCCAACCCCTGCCAAAATCTCTTCTCCACTTCCCTAGCAACATCCTAGAGGTTCTGTTCTTCCTCAAAGACCAATTCTAGTGCCCTAAGAGGAGGTCTCAAAGAGGCGCTTCAAAGAAGAGGTAATTACCGTTACCAATTCTTTTATCTTTATTTCTTCTTCCACTTCTTCTTAGGTTGTTTCATTATGAAGTAATAACATCAGTATCACTCATATACTGATATGTTATTATAAGTATGAAACAACCCTATTTCACCATCTATCCATCCTACGGAAAAAGAAATCACCGCGAGTGCGTACGTACGGAATACCGTCTCCACGCCGTGGTGTAATCTATTTTCCACCACCACCTTACAAGGATGGGTATAATGGTGTAAAGAATAACTATACATAGTTATTACAACATCATATTGATTCTGATATATTGTATAATTCACTCCAATTCAATTCAATACTTATAGAAATGATATCATCGCTCGTGCGTACGTACGGACTACCGTCTCCACGACGCGATGAGATTCATTCTCCATATTAACCATTTAAGAATGATTATAAAGTATATATAAGAAATAATAATGAAATATATGACATTATAAAGCTACTGGATTTATGTATATATATACATATGTATGTCATCTACTTACTTCCATTTCAAGACAATAAGGAAAGGAAAACAACGTTCATGCGTACGTACGGACTACCGTCTCCATGAACGGTGTTTTTCATTTTATTTATCTACCTATTATATATATATATATACTGAATATATATGATATATAAATCATATTTTATATTCTGGAAGTAAGTAAATCATGATATAAGTAATAATGATGTCAAGAACAACAAGTCAAAACACCTACGATAAATGAAATGATTTTACCCAAAACGCTTCTTTAACATGGAATTTACAAAAGAACGGGTAATATAATGTCATAAGTGAACCATATATGATATCATAACAATGAATATGATTCTGTAATAAGTAAATGACATTATTTAAATCATTATACAGGAGGTTCGGACACATACGAAGCAAATCGGACCTAAGGTAAGGGAAATATCACAATCTCATTTTTATCCGAGATTGTTTGTACTTTGAAATTTACTGGGGTATATTTTATCATCCACATCCATGTTTCCTCAATATGTAATGTTATTTACAACAACCTACAATTGTTTAAATCCAATTTTACCCTTCGGTGAGTTTTTAGTAAATGATATGAAAGGAATCTTTTGTCGTTTTTCGTACGAGGTACATTTTGACTTTTTCGACAAAAGTAAAAAAGAATGTTTTTTTTAACTTATACGGCACGAACGGATTTCTACTGTTTTATGAAGCCTTATTTTCATGAAGCTTACTCTAAAAGATTTTATGACTATTTTCAATAAAATATCTTTCTTTTAAAATTTCATGATATTTTGTGAAAAGAAATTGATTTTGAAGAAGAAAGGATATTTTCCTCAAGAATTCAATGCAAGTGTTTTATCAAAATTATTTTCCATATAAGATAATAAAGGGTTCTGTTTCTATCCATATTTTTACATTGATTTGACTATGTTGTGATGGAATTATGTTTATGAATTCCTTTATCTTATATGAATGGTTTTATGATGTCATGTTGTTTAAGAATCCCATTTTTATTACATGGGTTATGCAATGATGTATGATTTATGATTTTGTGGCACACATAAGAAAGGATTCATTAAGAGATGGGTGGGACCTATATCTCCCTCCAATGCATTGGGTAAAGATTTTATATCTCATGAGATAGACATGGCTGGAATGGTAGGTTATACCGGTTCAGTGAAACAGGACTGAAACGAGGATTACTCGATTCAGAAAGGGACTTTGTCCACTAAGATAGTCTTGGCAATGAGTCTTGACTAACAAGAAATGATTCTCTATGATTATGTGTGTATGCCACAATGAGTAATGTTTTAAGTTATGATTTCATTTCACTACTATGAGTTATCCCATGTTATGAAATTATGCTCCCTTTTGCAGGTTAAGATTTCCAAAAAAGTTATGTTCTTATGAAAATTATGTGATTGATATTTCTTTTGTTTACCCTTACTGAGCATTTGAGCTCACCCTTTTATGTTTTCTTTTCCCCAGGATATAAAGAAAGGTTTTAGGTAAAAAAAAGGGATGACCTTTATGGGAGATATTGAAGAACTCTCACCACGATTAGAAGATTACGTTCCGAGTTTCCAAAGACACTAAACTATTACGATCCTTTAGTGTGTGTTTTTGTTATGTACTAAGTATTCCGCAAATGTAATGTAATGTCCATGTACGATAAGCTACGGGTCTCTACAGTTGGTATCAGAGGAAAGGTTTAGTCAACCTTTGGAAACTAGGATGCGAAAACATTAGTGAGATCCCTAGAGATATTTCTAAGGTATGTCTGGGGATGCCCCTAAGGATAAGTATACGTATAGGATATAGTTCTAGAACTATGGTAACGATATTAGATTAAACCAAAGATGATAGATATTTATGTTACTCCCCCTTTATTACGATTTTTGCCTCTCACGCTATTCTTTTTTGGGTTTTAGAATATGGCTGGAAACAAGATGATTCACGATAATGGAGGATATGATGGACAATGGAATGATATTCTTCATGAGCAACCAAATGAAATGGGATTTGGATGTCCAAACATCATTATTATGCCGAATCAATAATCTCACAACATGATCAATAAAGTAAAATTTGGTAAGTTTCCTGACTCGACTAATAAGAGAAAGATGGAGTTCCATGATGATCATAGAGGAAAGAAAGTTCAATTTCCCCTATGTAAATCATGTGGGAAGAGGCATCAAGGAGAATGTTTCAAAGGAACTGGAAGATGCTTTGGGTGTGGAAAAGAAGGACACAAAGCCAGTAAGTGCAAAGGAAAAGGTTCAGTTAACACCATGGATGAGGATAATGGTATTTCTACGACATCAACAATGGTTAAATGTTTTAAATGTGGAATGTATGGGCATTATGCAAACCAATGCCCTAAGGGAAAGTCTCATGAAGAGAATCAGTATGGTCGTATGGGAAGTATTTATGTTGATGATGATGAAGAAACTACAAATGATATGTGAGATGAAAGAAATGTTGAAGCTCGGTCAATGGTCTAAGAATATAGTGGAATGATTACATGTTTATCATGTGTAATGTTGTATAAGTAATCTCATGGAATAAGGAGACATCTAAGGATTGTTACACTGTTGTCTTTCCTTAAGTTTTGAAAGTGTATGATGAATGGTACCAATAACCATGAAAGGTTATTCAGATACTTTTGGAAAGTAGATGATAAGTGCATAATGAAAGGATAAGAAGATAATGAGATGTTTGATTGTATTCATGAGCTCATGATTGATATAAGGACTAAGTTATATCATGGTTTGAGTATATAGAATTTTGAGGATTTTGGTATGTGGAAAGTGTTAACTTTAAACTGCATTCATGTTTTCACTAAGGTATTCAAGAGAATACATGATTAAGGACTTTGAATGTTTGGAATGTGACCAACAAAACATATCTTATGATATATGGGGATCAACGATGGTATTAAATCTCTGGTAATCGTTGTCACTATATTATGAGAGTGGACTGCAGTATTATGTATAAGCCTAAAGATTAGACTGGATTATGTTGGACATAAGTTAGTATTGTTTAAGGATAGAAGATTTTCGATATTATTGATGGGATGTTATAGTAACGTAGTTTTAGAAAAAGGACAACCTGCAGGACGGGCGACAGCCCATCGCTTCGGACAAGGCTGTAGGAATCGAACCCACAACCGAAGTGCAACTGGCCTTTATCGCCTACCACTGGCCTACAGGAAGTCCCTGTTTAGTAGAAACTAGTTTTATTATATTAAGCAGTATGATATATGAAGTATAAGTCCATTTTAGGAACCATATATGATTAATCTCACTATAGATCGACTTATGCATATAATTTTTGCTAATCTTTTGTTTGAGACAGATGGAATGACCCGTCATTCTATCACATGATCTGCTAACACTTCATGAATAACAAATTCAACTTCATTTATTTAAGAGATGAAGTGGAAATTGTTCAAGGCACGAACAACAGTGAGATTGTACCAAAATAAAGTAAGTATTTATTCTAATTCAAATTTTCAACTTTAGGGAAATGATCTTGAAAACCAAAAATGTTGTCCTAGTGATCTTATACCTGATGAATAAGATGGTACCTTATATCATCACAAATCTATGGATTTGTGATTACTGGCTTTTCCATAGCCATGTTCTCTACCACTCTCCATCAGAACATGATGGTTAGATTTCTCTTCCATATCCATATTTTCACCTATGTGGAAACCCAGTGATTAGTTTATTTGGGTAATCGTTACATTTCATACTTTAGTTTTTAAAGCCAAGTTTTGGTATTCCTTTTTACGATGTGGGTTTCTATAAAAGAAACTTTCGAATAGTAAACCATTTATAACCCCGACGAATTTCGAGGGCGAAATTCATTTTAAGGGGGGTAGAATGTAACAGCCCAAGATTTTATAAAAAATATTCTTTTTAATGTCTTGTGTTGTACGCTACACCAAAAAGAGCTTGCACAACACACATCCTTGACTTGCCTTGCATTACACGCAATCGCGACCTTCCTCGATAGCGTGTGTTGTACGCAACACCAAGTTTCGCTAAACAACGATATGCTATTAAGATATTATTAAAACTAGCTGTTATGAATAGTAATAACCACTTTTTGAAATTTTGTAAATTTTATTTTTCAAAATGGACTTCATTTATGGATTCGGAGTATCGAATTTAGCCTAAGGTGAAATTTTTGTACTTTTCGGATAACTTTCATATTCCGATGAATAGTGAAAATTACTAAATTATAATTAAAAATAACTTTTTTAATCGAAATAATTAATAGTGATAAATCATTAATTTGAGTGGTTTTAAAGTATATTTAGAATATATTTTTACAATTTAATACAATGTTGGTCATTGGATGTAATTGCACATTTAAACCAGACATAAACAAGTGTCAATCTTTTGATAGATATTGTTTCTTAAAAACACGCTATTTGTTTTAACAGCTGGATTTAATTATAAAATTAATTAATGCAACTTCTATGTTATGAATTTGGTAAAATAGACTTCATTTTTGAATTCGGAATATGAAATATAGCTTAGGATGAAATTTTGGCATTTTTCTGAAAACCTTCAATTTTTGATGAATAGTGAAACTACTAAGTGGTAGGTTAAAAACTGAATTTTGCATAAAACTTAATTTTACCGCTTCTGTGAATGGAATTTCGAAAATCCGAGAGACACGGTTATTATCAAGGACTAAAATGTGGTTCAATGAGATGAAAATAATTTTTTGGTGAATAGTAACTTTTTACTTTTTTTACCACGGTTAATAGTAAATAGGGTAACTAAGGGTAAATATGATATTAATATTACCCTAACACATGTCCTAATTCTATTGGACAAGTGTAATTCGACCAAAAACAAACTTAGGAATAAAATATGACCATTTAGGCCCACTTGGATTAGATTAGGACATTTATTATTAATTTATTTAAAGAAGGGTTAAAATAGTTAAAATCAAAGTTTAATAAGTAAATCATTTGTAATATGGGGTTATACATAAGATAAATTCGACTATAAATATTCATTAGAAAGCTAAAAAGATTTCCTACATAATGGTATTTTATTTGTAATTTTTAGACATCAAATAATTTAATTTATTTATGACACAACGATGATGCAGTAATTATCTTTTTAATGAAATATTGACATAATTGATGTTATAAGAACCAAAATAAATGTAATTTGAGATTTTTTATGAATTCCACTAATTTTATAGGTTACTATGATATATTAATGTTGATTTAATCTACTTGGTTCGAACATTTAATTCTGTTATGACTTTCACAAAAATCATATATCAAATAGTGTCAAAATTGACACAAAATAGTTTTTAAATCAAATATTATATTATTAATTGTTATTTTATTCCTAAAAATCTAAGGTTCGGCCAAATGACTTAGATAAGGATATATATATTAATAATAAACAATTTGGGGTTCGTTTGGCATGTTATAGTAAGTGTATTAACCATATAGTGAAAGAAAACAAAAAGACACGGTAAAAGTTAAATTATTTAACTTAGAGTTAAATCTAATTGATAAGGTTTAAAATAATATCCAAACATGTCTAAATTTGATTGGTTGATGAGATTACAACCCTATCTCATCTAATCTTCGAATATGAGTCATTTTTGGAGGTTTTTAAGTGGGGTTAGATTTATTATAAATTAATATTTTTAAGAATTCCTAAGGTGCCCCTCTCCTCCCCTATAAAAGGACACCTCCTCCCCCTCCTCCTCACACCAATTTGAGCTCTCAAGCTCGGCCAACCCCTGCCAAAATCTCTTCTCCACTTCCCTAGCAACATCCTAGAGGTTCTGGTCTTCCTCAAAGACCAATTCTAGTGCCCTAAGAGGAGGTCTCAAAGAGGCTCTTCAAAGAAGAGGTAATTACCGTTACCAATTCTTTTATCTTTATTTCTTCTTCCACTTCTTCTTAGGTTGTTTCATTATGAAGTAATAACATCAGTATCACTCATATACTGATATGTTATTATAAGTATGAAACAACCCTATTTCACCATCTATCCATCCTACGGAAAAAGAAATCACCGCGCGTGCGTACGTACGGAATACCGTCTCCACGCCGTGGTGTAATCTATTTTCCACCACCACCTTACAAGGATGGGTATAATGGTGTAAAGAATAACTATACATAGTTATTAAAACATCATATTGATTCTGATATATTGTATAATTCACTCCAATTCAATTCAATACTTATAGAAATGATATCATCGCTCGTGCGTACGTACGGACTACCGTCTCCACGACGCGATGAGATTCATTCTCCATATTAACCATTTAAGAATGATTATAAAGTATATATAAGAAATAATAATGAAATATATGACATTATAAAGCTACTGGATTTATGTATATATATACATATGTATGTCATCTACTTACTTCCATTTCAAGACAATAAGGAAAGGAAAACAACGTTCATGCGTACGTACGGACTACCGTCTCCATGAACGGTGTTTTTCATTTTATTTATCTACATATTATATATATATATATATACTGAATATATATGATATATAAATCATATTTTATATTCTGGAAGTAAGTAAATCATGATATAAGTAATAATGATGTCAAGAACAACAAGTCAAAACACCTAAGATAAATGAAATGATTTTACCCAAAACGCTTCTTTAACATGGAATTTACAAAAGAACGGGTAATATAATGTCATAAGTGAACCATATATGATATCATAACAATGAATATGATTCTGTAATAAGTCAATGACATTATTTAAATCATTATACAGGAGGTTCGGACACATACGAAGCAAATCGGACCTAAGGTAAGGGAAATATCACAATCTCATTTTTATCCGAGATTGTTTGTACTTTGAAATTTACTGGGGTATATTTTATCATCCACATCCATGTTTCCTCAATATGTAATGTTATTTACAACAACCTACAATTGTTTAAATCCAATTTTACCCTTCGGTGAGTTTTTAGTAAATGATATGAAAGGAATCTTTTGTCGTTTTTCGTACGAGGTACATTTTGACTTTTTCGACAAAAGTAAAAAAGAATGTTTTTTTTTAACTTATACGGCACGAACGGATTTCTACTGTTTTATGAAGCCTTATTTTCATGAAGCTTACTCTAAAAGATTTTATGACTATTTTCAATAAAATATCTTTCTTTTAAAATTGCATGATATTTTGTGAAAAGAAATTGATTTTGAAGAAGAAAGGATATTTTCCTCAAGAATTCAATGCAAGTGTTTTATCAAAATTATTTTCCATATAAGATAATAAAGGGTTCTGTTTCTATCCATATTTTTACATTGATTTGACTATGTTGTGATGGAATTATGTTTATGAATTCCTTTATCTTATATGAATGGTTTTATGATGTCATGTTGTTTAAGAATCCCATTTTTATTACATGGGTTATGCAATGATGTATGATTTATGATTTTGTGGCACACATAAGAAAGGATTCATTAAGAGATGGGTGGGACCTATATCTCCCTCCAATGCATTGGGTAAAGATTTTATATCTCATGAGATAGACATGGCTGGAATGGTAGGTTATACCGGTTCAGTGAAACAGGACTGAAACGAGGATTACTCGATTCAGAAAGGGACTTTGTCCACTAAGATAGTCTTGGCAATGAGTCTTGACTAACAAGAAATGATTCTCTATGATTATGTGTGTATGCCACAATGAGTAATGTTTTAAGTTATGATTTCATTTCACTACTATGAGTTATCCCATGTTATGAAATTATGCTCCCTTTTGCAGGTTAAGATTTCCAAAAAAGTTATGTTCTTATGAAAATTATGTGATTGATATTTCTTTTGTTTACCCTTACTGAGCATTTGAGCTCACACTTTTATGTTTTCTTTTCCCCAGGATATAAAGAAAGGTTTTAGGTAAAAAAAAGGGATGACCTTTATGGGAGATATTGAAGAACTCTCACCACGATTAGAAGATTACGTTCCGAGTTTCCAAAGACACTAAACTATTACGATCCTTTAGTGTGTGTTTTTGTTATGTACTAAGTATTCCGCAAATGTAATGTAATGTCCATGTACGATAAGCTACGGGTCTCTACAGTTGGTATCAGAGGAAAGGTTTAGTCAACCTTTGGAAACTAGGATGCGAAAACATTAGTGAGATCCCTAGAGATATTTCTAAGGTATGTCTAGGGATGCCCCTAAGGATAAGTATACGTATAGGATATAGTTCTAGAACTATGGTAACGATATTAGATTAAACCAAAGATGATAGATATTTATGTTACTCCCCCTTTATTACGATTTTTGCCTCTCACACTATTCTTTTTTGGGTTTTAGAATATGGCTGGAAACAAGATGATTCACGATAATGGAGGATATGATGGACAATGGAATGATATTCTTCATGAGCAACCAAATGAAATGGGATTTGGATGTCCAAACATCATTATTATGCCGAATCAACAATCTCACAACATGATCAATAAAGTAAAATTTGGTAAGTTTCCTGACTCGACTAATAAGAGAAAGATGGAGTTCCATGATGATCATAGAGGAAAGAAAGTTCAATTTCCCCTATGTAAATCATGTGGGAAGAGGCATCAAGGAGAATGTTTCAAAGGAACTGGAAGATGCTTTGGGTGTGGAAAAGAAGGACACAAAGCCAGTAAGTGCAAAGGAAAAGGTTCAGTTAACACCATGGATGAGGATAATGGTATTGCTACGACATCAACAATGGTTAAATGTTTTAAATGTGGAATGTATGGGCATTATGAAAACCAATGCCCTAAGGGAAAGTCTCATGAAGAGAATCAGTATGGTCGTATGGGAAGTATTTATGTTGATGATGATGAAGAAACTAAAAATGATATGTGAGATGAAAGAAATGTTGAAGCTCGGTCAATGGTCTAAGAATATAGTGGAATGATTACATGTTTATCATGTGTAATGTTGTATAAGTAATCTCATGGAATAAGGAGACATCTAAGGATTGTTACACTGTTGTCTTTCCTTAAGTTTTGAAAGTGTATGATGAATGGTACCAATAACCATGAAAGGTTATTCAGATACTTTTGGAAAGTAGATGATAAGTGCATAATGAAAGGATAAGAAGATAATGAGATGTTTGATTGTATTCATGAGCTCATGATTGATATAAGGACTAAGTTATATCATGGTTTGAGTATATAGAATTTTGAGGATTTTGGTATGTGGAAAGTGTTAACTTTAAACTGCATTCATGTTTTCACTAAGGTATTCAAGAGAATACATGATTAAGGACTTTGAATGTTTGGAATGTGACCAACAAAACATATCTTATGATATATGGGGATCAACGATGGTATTAAATCTCTGGTAATCGTTGTCACTATATTATGAGAGTGGACTGCAGTATTATGTATAAGCCTAAAGATTAGACTGGATTATGTTGGACATAAGTTAGTATTGTTTAAGGATAGAAGATTTTCGATATTATTGATGGGATGTTATAGTAACGTAGTTTTAGAAAAAGGACAACCTGCAGGACGGGCGACAGCCCATCGCTTCGGACAAGGCTGTAGGAATCGAACCCACAACCGAAGTGCAACTGGCCTTTATCGCCTACCACTGGCCTACAGGAAGTCCCTGTTTAGTAGAAACTAGTTTTATTATATTAAGCAGTATGATATATGAAGTATAAGTCCATTTTAGGAACCATATATGATTAATCTCACTATAGATCGACTTATGCATATAATTTTTGCTAATCTTTTGTTTGAGACAGATGGAATGACCCGTCATTCTATCACATGATCTGCTAACACTTCATGAATAACAAATTCAACTTCATTTATTTAAGAGATGAAGTGGAAATTGTTCAAGGCACGAACAACAGTGAGATTGTACCAAAATAAAGTAAGTATTTATTCTAATTCAAATTTTCAACTTTAGGGAAATGATCTTGAAAACCAAAAATGTTGTCCTAGTGATCTTATACCTGATGAATAAGATGGTACCTTATATCATCAAAAATCTATGGATTTGTGATTACTGGCTTTTCCATAGCCATGTTCTCTACCACTCTCCATCAGAACATGATGGTTAGATTTCTCTTCCATATCCATATTTTCACCTATGTGGAAACCCAGTGATTAGTTTATTTGGGTAATCGTCACATTTCATACTTTAGTTTTTAAAGCCAAGTTTTGGTATTCCTTTTTACGATGTGGGTTTCTATAAAAGAAACTTTCGAATAGTAAACCATTTATAACCCCGACGAATTTCGAGGGCGAAATTCATTTTAAGGGGGGTAGAATGTAACAGCCCAAGATTTTATAAAAAATATTCTTTTTAATGTCTTGTGTTGTACGCTACACCAAAAAGAGCTTGCACAACACACATCCTTGACTTGCCTTGCATTACACGCAATCGCGACCTTCCTCGATAGCGTGTGTTGTACGCAACACCAAGTTTCGCTAAACAACGATATGCTATTAAGATATTATTAAAACTAGCTGTTATGAATAGTAATAACCACTTTTTGAAATTTTGTAAATTTTATTTTTCAAAATGGACTTCATTTATGGATTCGGAGTATCGAATTTAGCCTAAGGTGAAATTTTTGTACTTTTCGGATAACTTTCATATTCCGATGAATAGTGAAAATTACTAAATTATAATTAAAAACAACTTTTTTAATCGAAATAATTAATAGTGATAAATCATTAATTTGAGTGGTTTTAAAGTATATTTAGAATATATTTTTACAATTTAATACAATGTTGGTCATTGGATGTAATTGCACATTTAAACCAGACATAAACAAGTGTCAATCTTTTGATAGATATTGTTTCTTAAAAACACGCTATTTGTTTTAACAGCGGGATTTAATTATAAAATTAATTAATGCAACTTCTATGTTATGAATTTGGTAAAATAGACTTCATTTTTGAATTCGGAATATGAAATATAGCTTAGGATGAAATTTTGGCATTTTTCTGAAAACCTTCAATTTTTGATGAATAGTGAAACTACTAAGTGGTAGGTTAAAAACTGAATTTTGCATAAAACTTAATTTTACCGCTTCTGTGAATGGAATTTCGAAAATCCGAGAGACACGGTTATTATCAAGGACTAAAATGTGGTTCAATGAGATGAAAATAATTTTTTGGTGAATAGTAACTTTTTACTTTTTTTACCACGGTTAATAGTAAATAGGGTAACTAAGGGTAAATATGATATTAATATTACCCTAACACATGTCCTAATTCTATTGGACAAGTGTAATTCGACCAAAAACAAACTTAGGAATAAAATATGACCATTTAGGCCCACTTGGATTAGATTAGGACATTTATTATTAATTTATTTAAAGAAGGGTTAAAATAGTTAAAATCAAAGTTTAATAAGTAAATCATTTGTAATATGGGGTTATACATAAGATAAATTCGACTATAAATATTCATTAGAAATCTAAAAAGATTTCCTACATAATGGTATTTTATTTGTAATTTTTAGACATCAAATAATTTAATTTATTTATGACACAACGATGATGCAGTAATTATCTTTTTAATGAAATATTGACATAATTGATGTTATAAGAACCAAAATAAATGTAATTTGAGATTTTTTATGAATTCCACTAATTTTCTAGGTTACTATGATATATTAATGTTGATTAAATCTACTTGGTTCGAACATTTAATTCTGTTATGACTTTCACAAAAATCATATATCAAATAGTGTCAAAATTGACACAAAATAGTTTTTAAATCAAATATTATATTATTAATTGTTATTTTATTCCTAAAAATCTAAGGTTCGCCCAAATGACTTAGATAAGGATATATATATTAATAATAAACAATTTGGGGTTCGTTTGGCATGTTATAGTAAGTGTATTAACCATATAGTGAAAGAAAACAAAAAGACACGGTAAAAGTTAAATTATTTAACTTAGAGTTAAATCTAATTGATAAGGTTTAAAATAATATCAAAACATGTCTAAATTTGATTTATTGATGAGATTACAACCCTATCTCATCTAATCTTCGAATATGAGTCATTTTTGGAGGTTTTTAAGTGGGGTTAGATTTATTATAAATTAATATTTTTAAGAATTCCTAAGGTGCCCCTCTCCTCCCCTATAAAAGGACACCTCCTCCCCCTCCTCCTCACACCAATTTGAGCTCTCAAGCTCGGCCAACCCCTGCCAAAATCTCTTCTCCACTTCCCTAGAAACATCCTAGAGGTTCTGGTCTTCCTCAAAGACCAATTCTAGTGCCCTAAGAGGAGGTCTCAAAGAGGCGCTTCAAAGAAGAGGTAATTACCGTTACCAATTCTTTTATCTTTATTTCTTCTTCCACTTCTTCTTAGGTTGTTTCATTATGAAGTAATAACATCAGTATCACTCATATACTGATATGTTATTATAAGTATGAAACAACCCTATTTCACCATCTATCCATCCTACGGAAAAATAAATCACCGCGCGTGCGTACGTACGGAATACCGTCTCCACGCCGTGGTGTAATCTATTTTCCACCACCACCTTACAAGGATGGGTATAATGGTGTAAAGAATAACTATACATAGTTATTACAACATCATATTGATTCTGATATATTGTATAATTCACTCCAATTCAATTCAATACTTATAGAAATGATATCATCGCTCGTGCGTAAGTACGGACTACCGTCTCCACGACGCGATGAGATTCATTCTCCATATTAACCATTTAAGAATGATTATAAAGTATATATAAGAAATAATAATGAAATATATGACATTATAAAGCTACTGGATTTATGTATATATATACATATGTATGTCATCTACTTACTTCCATTTCAAGACAATAAGGAAAGGAAAACAACGTTCATGCGTACGTACGGACTACCGTCTCCATGAACTGTGTTTTTCATTTTATTTATCTACCTATTATATATATATATATACTGAATATATATGATATATAAATCATATTTTATATTCTGGAAGTAAGTAAATCATGATATAAGTAATAATGATGTCAAGAACAACAAGTCAAAACACCTACGATAAATGAAATGATTTTACCCAAAACGCTTCTTTAACATGGAATTTACAAAAGAACGGGTAATATAATGTCATAAGTGAACCATATATGATATCATAACAATGAATATGATTCTGTAATAAGTCAATGACATTATTTAAATCATTATACAGGAGGTTCGGACACATACGAAGCAAATCGGACCTAAGGTAAGGGAAATATCACAATCTCATTTTTATCCGAGATTGTTTGTACTTTGAAATTTACTGGGGTATATTTTATCATCCACATCCATGTTTCCTCAATATGTAATGTTATTTACAACAACCTACAATTGTTTAAATCCAATTTTACCCTTCGGTGAGTTTTTAGTAAATGACATGAAAGGAATCTTTTGTCGTTTTTCGTACGAGGTACATTTTGACTTTTTCGACAAAAGTAAAAAAGAATGTTTTTTTTTAACTTATACGGCATGAACGGATTTCTACTGTTTTATGAAGCCTTATTTTCATGAAGCTTACTCTAAAAGATTTTATGACTATTTTCAATAAAATATCTTTCTTTTAAAATTGCATGATATTTTGTGAAAAGAAATTGATTTTGAAGAAGGATATTTTCCTCAAGAATTCAATGCAAGTGTTTTATCAAAATTATTTTCCATATAAGATAATAAAGGGTTCTGTTTCTATCCATATTTTTACATTGATTTGACTATGTTGTGATGGAATTATGTTTATGAATTCCTTTATCTTATATGAATGGTTTTATGATGTCATGTTGTTTAAGAATCCCATTTTTATTACATGGGTTATGCAATGATGTATGATTTATGATTTTGTGGCACACATAAGAAAGGATTCATTAAGAGATGGGTGGGACCTATATCTCCCTCCAATGCATTGGGTAAAGATTTTATATCTCATGAGATAGACATGGCTGGAATGGTAGGTTATACCGGTTCAGTGAAACAGGACTGAAACGAGGATTACTCGATTCAGAAAGGGACTTTGTCCACTAAGATAGTCTTGGCAATGAGTCTTGACTAACAAGAAATGATTCTCTATGATTATGTGTGTATGCCACAATGAGTAATGTTTTAAGTTATGATTTCATTTCACTACTATGAGTTATCCCATGTTATGAAATTATGCTCCCTTTTGCAGGTTAAGATTTCCAAAAAAGTTATGTTCTTATGAAAATTATGTGATTGATATTTCTTTTGTTTACCCTTACTGAGCATTTGAGCTCACCCTTTTATGTTTTCTTTTCCCCAGGATATAAAGAAAGGTTTTAGGTAAAAAAAAAGGGATGACCTTTATGGGAGATATTGAAGAACTCTCACCACGATTAGAAGATTACGTTCCGAGTTTCCAAAGACACTAAACTATTACGATCCTTTAGTGTGTGTTTTTGTTATGTACTAAGTATTCCGCAAATGTAATGTAATGTCCATGTACGATAAGCTACGGGTCTCTACACCCTATTACCCCTAACCCTATCCTTATCTCACCATTAGACACAAACCCTATTTTACCCTTAAAACATGTTACCTCAGACCCTATCATATCTAAAAAACATAAACCTCCTTAAACCCTAAACCCCCAAACATACAACTTTACACCTAACCTAGATCTTATCTTACACCTATACCTTATCTTACCCCTAAGCTATAACCCCTTCCCCAACCTGGACATTATCTTAAATCTCTAATACCCCACCCAAACCTACCATATTACCACTAACTGTATCCATATCACAACATTTGATAATATCTCTATCTTACCCTATACCATGTCTTACCCTTAAACCACAACCCCCTCCCCAAAACCCTTACCCTAGGCCCCATATTACCCCAATACCATACCCCCACCCACCCCCAAATCCATACCCCCTATACCCTATCTTACTACAACATCATAACCCACAACCAAACTACCATATCATACCACTATACCCTGTTACTCTAAACCCCAACCACCTAATCTAGGCCTATTTCTCCCAAACTAAGACCCTAGACCTTGTCCTACCCCTAAACCAACAACCAAACCTACCTTTTTTACACATCACATGGACCCTATCTTGCCCCTATACCCTAACCCCCTATCCTATATCATATTATCCTCAATATAATTCCCTATACCCTATCATAAAAACAAAACCAAACCCCTCCATACAGCCTAACCTATTACCCCACACCTATATTATATCTAACCCAATCATATACCCTATCTTACCCCTAGACAATTTTTCCTCAATTGTTATCTTACCCCAAAACCCTACCCGACATCCAATGCAGACCCTATCTTACCACAAAACCATTACCCACCACCAAATTAGACCCCATCATAAACCCATAATCCTATATTACCTAGAGACCCTATTAACCCATACCATATCTGGCCCCTAACTCCCCATACAGCCTTATTACCCAAGACACTAACCCCCTATCCTCGACCTTATTACCCCTAATTCCCTAACTTATACCATATATTTTCCTAAAACCCACCCACAATCTACCCTATTATCCCTAACATAGACCTTATATTACCCAAAGACTATAACCCCACTATCATACTATATCATACCCCTGAAACCTTTTACCCACCCCCCCCAACCAAGGTCTATTATCCCTGAACCCTGACTGTAGACCTTATCTCACCCCTAAACCAAAAACCATCCCCCAATATGGAACCTATTTTAAACCCCAAACCCTATCCTACCCCTAGAACCTATTACCCCAAATGCTATCCTACCCCTAAACCCTGACCACCAACCATCCACATTACCCATAACCCTCACCCCCCAAACTAAACACTATTATCTGAAAACCCCTAACCTAGAGGTTACCTTAACACTAAACCCCAAATCCACCAACCAACACTATTTCCCCCCCACCAAGTCCATTTCTTACCCTATAAAAGACCCTATCATACCCCAAGACCATATTACCTCAGACCCTATCTTATCCCAATACCCTACCCACCCAGTCCCGCAACATAGGCCATATCATACACCTAAACAGTAACCCCTTCCCCACCATAGATGCTATCTTAAACCCCTAATCATATCTTAACCTTAGACCATATTACACCCCCATCCTAGACCTATTAGATGTAAACCCCGACCATAAACCCTATCTTACCCCTAAACCACCTGACCCCCACCTGAACCTACCACATTACCCCTCACATAGACCCTATTTTACCCCGAAAATATTCTCCCTCACATAGAAACTATAATTCCCCTAGAACCTAACCCACATTATATGACCCAAATTACCCATAAACCCCTATCATATACCCTATCTTACCCCCTACACCCTAACTACCCCAAACATACACTATCACCCATTACACTATCTATATCATACACTTAGACCCTAAACCTATCTTACACCTATACCATATAACCCAAGACCATATCACAACCCTAAACTATAACACCTTTGAACCCTAACCCCCATCTAATCCCACCCTATTACACCTAACCATATATTACTCCTAAACACATGCCCTATATCCTATCTTACCGCTAAACCTTATCACCTCAACTCCAACCTACCCTATCATACCCCACACATATACCATATCTTACCCATCCCCCATAACCTAAAACCTATCATATCACTAAACTATAACCCGTCCCCCAACACAGACCATCACTAGTGCAGAAAACATTTTTTACGTCGGTTATTTTTTATTATTTACGTCGGTTTTTAGGCGACGTTAATACGGACGACGTTATAAATAACATTTTTTACGTCGGTTATTTAAAACCCGACGTAATATCCCTAACATCACAGTGGTTATCACGTCGGTTCATATAATAACTGACGTGATAAATATGCGCGGGGGGCTTTATCACGTCGGTTATTCCCTAAACCGACGTGATAAAACGCCTGGGATATCGTTTATCACGTCGGTTATGTCATAACCGACGTGATAAACCCTTCCCCTGGCCTATTATCACGTCGGTTATTTAAGAAACCGACGTGATAAAAAGGCCTGGGAAACGTTTTAGCACGTCGGTTATCCAATAACCGACGTGGTAAATCGATTCCCAGGCCTTTTAGTACGTCGGTTATATTAAGAACCGACGTGATAAAAGCCCCGGGAACGGTTTATCACATCGGTTCTAGAAAAACCCGACGTGATAAACCCCTACCGATTTATTTACCACGTCGGTTATAAAATAAACGACGTGAAAGAAATTTTTTTTTTAAATAATTGCACTGCTCTCACCAAAAAGCAACCAGAAACCAAACAAAAATAACCATGCCAGCCCTCCCCCAAGCCCCAACTGAACCCCACCCTCATCTATACCCACCTAACAACCTGGCCAGCCCTCCCCCACCACATTGGAGCCCCACAACAACCCTTGGACACCCCCACCCCTTGGACAGCCCCCCCACCCTCATTTACACCCCCACGACCCCTAGTACAGCCTCAAACACCCATTGGAAACCCCTCCCATATCCCTTGGACACCCTCCACCCCTTGGACCCCCCACCCCTTGGACAGCCCCCCCACCCTCATTTACACCCCCAAGACCCCTAGTACAGCCTCAAACACCCATTGGACACCCCCCCACACCTTGACAGCCCTCCCAGACCCCTTGGACACCCCTGACCCCTGGACACCCCCCCGAGCCCTTGGACAGCCCCAAACACCCCTTGGACACCCCTCCCATATCCCTTGGACACCCCCCACCCCTTGGACACCCCCCACCCCTTGGACAGCCCCCCACCCTCATTTACACCCAACCGGCCCCTTGGACAGAACTCCCAAACACCTTGGACACCACTCCCATATCCCTTGGACACCCCCACCCCTTGGACACCCCCCCACCCCTTGGACAGCCCCCCACCCTCATTTACACCCAACCGGCCCCTTGGACAGAACTCCCAGACACCTTGGACACCACTCCCATATCCCTTGGACACCCCCCCACCCCTTGGACACCCCCCACCCCTTCGACAGCCCCCCCACCCTCATTTACACCCCCCGAACACTAGGACAGCCCCAAACACCCCTTGGACACCCCTCCCATATCCCTTGGACACCCCCCACCCCTTGGACACCCCCCACCCCTTGGACAGCCCCCCACCCCCTGGACACCCCCTCGACCCCTTGGAAACCCCCCTACCCCTTGGAAACCCCCCCATCCCCTTGGACAGCCCCAAACACCCCTTGGACACCCCTCCTATATCCCTTGGACACCCCCCCACCACTTGGACACCCCCCCACCCCTTGGACAGCCCCCCCCCCCACCCTCATTTACACCCAACCGACTCCTTGGACAGCCCCAAACACACCTTGGACACCCCTCCCATATCCCTTGGACACCCCCCACCCCTTGGACACCCCCACCCTCATTTACACCCCCCCGACCCCTAGGACAGCCCCAAACACACCTTGGACACCCCTCCCATATCCCTTGGACACCCCCCAAACACCCACCCACCCCCTTGGAACCTCTCCCCCCATACCAAAATCCAGACCAGAAAAACCATCAACAGTAGACCAAAACAAGAAGTAGAGAAAAATTAAACATTCACTTATATAACATTCAAAACTTACACTGTCAACTTCAAAAAAAACTAAATCCAACCTAAACGACTACGAAATACACAATTACATTGACAATATTCAAAATTACATTTTACATTACAAACAACTAAAAGTCAATCAAACCTGTAAAATAATTTGACCACTCCACTTGTAAGTGTTTGATATCCGCATTCGATGATGCCTTGTTGCTCATGACATTTCTGTTTGAATGAGTGTAAATTCAATATATTATTTTTATGTAATAAATCAAAATGTACAAATTATAAATGGATATTTACCTTCGCATGTACATATTTGATCTTGAAATTCCTTTTCTTTGCGCTTTTTCGAAAGTGGACCCATGCCCTGTTAGAAAATAATACGAATGGGGTAAATTTAAAATTCATTATAATATATAAAACTATTGTGAAATTGAAACTTACGTTTCCAATATATTCTTAAAACTTTCTCGCACATCATCATGGAGAGAGAATATCCAATAAAGTGTTTTCTCCCTAGGGTAAAAAACCCCTAACATCCAATGATCCCTGATAAAAGGAAATTTAACGTTAGTGGTTTTTTATGTTAAAAGATAATTAACTCTTTGAGAGGGATGTGTTTCATACCTCTCACAAAAAGGCATCATCCAACACTGTGTGATTACATTCTTTTTAAATCTATCAGCAATATAAAGCATTCTTTGTTCCTCATCCAATGCACATGCTTCAGGGGAAATCAATTGTGGGTCCACGAATCCATATACATCTGTCAGCTCATTCCTCTCACAAATTTTATACAGATACCTAATACAAAGCAGACATAAGTATACATTTTTAATAAATATAACGCAAGGAAAAGGTGTTAAGACTTACATGATAAAAATTTTCACCACGTTGATTCCCAACTTATCTCCAATGACAAACTCCATGATATCAGTTTTCATAATCCCCACACATATTTCACGTCCACAGACATGAGCTTCCATTGTAAAGTCATAATGATCCGCCAACAAATTTGAATATCTTGACAATTTGTCAAGACTGCTAGTATCTGCATCTGATGTCATAGCTATCTGTCTTTGTTGTTGTCTATACAGTATTTCTTTACCTTTGAAGTATTCCTGTAAAAATAAATTGAAAAATATATTAGTTTTCAAATGATAAAACATTAATAAAAATATAAAATAAAAGATATAACATCCATACCTCTATGGTAATGAGTCGAAGAAGTCTGGATGGACAAAGTAAAAAATGGCCGATACTATGTCCAACTGTCGTCACCTCATCTGTAGGTAATGGTATCCGAGCTGATCTATCTATAATATCCTGTATAGTGACCCTCTGATTCTCTACCTCTAACTGTTGATGATGAACTGTATCTCCTATACAATATACCATCCCATATGCAACTATATGATGTTGAGGATCATCAACATACAACTCACAATAAGTAGGTAGCTGCGGCGGAGGAGGAGGATCAAAAATGGGGTCCGCAGGCTGAGGTGGGGGAGTGGGAGCTACTGGGAGAGGTGGAGTGGGAGCTGCACCCTGAAATTGTCTTTGCAAGTCTGCAAACATTAACTGCACCGATGCTCTAATCTTGTCCTCCATTGTCGCATTAATATTATGGACTTCAGCCTCCAAGGATTCTATTTTTTTTATAAACTCCCTCAATGTTAGAAGTTGAGGAACGTGGCAACACTTTTCTTACCGATACACCTGCCGGATATCCTCTTACACGGCCAGGATGTTCGGGCTTTCCCAATGCCACAGATAAAATATCTTCCCTCCCAGATGGTGTAAATGTCCCCTGTGAACTCTGCTCCTCAAGAGAGTCCTGTAATAATTAATTGAACATTTCTATAATGATTGGAAATATATGACGAAAATAGTAAACTTAAATAAATAAAATAGATATCTTACAATCTTCTCAACTACGAGTCTCGATTCTTCCGAAAGATATTGTCATTTTTTGCCCTTCCGAGCTCTTTTCCATTTCTCATGTCTAGATGGAGGGGATGGAGGGGCCACCTCTCCAGAGCTTGAAGACTCAGCTCTTAGTTGTTGAAATTTTTCTGCCATCATTTGTTCTTCCAATAATGCATACCCTCCCCGAGATAAACTATGAGGGTATACATTTTTAGATTGGATCTCTTGATGAGCTTTCCTTGTTTGCTATAAATTAAGAATAAGTAATCATTAACAAAACAATAATAATATCATTTATATAAGAAAGCTTATAAAAGTTTACATTGCCCTTACCAAAAATGATTCTTTTCTTCTACTTTCAAAAAATTGTCTCCATGTGTCTTCATCTATAAAAGGATATATACGACATGGATTCTCACGACTCCTATGAACATAAATGAAATCAGATGAGAGGGTTGATTTGAAATCCCTCCATCTCCTAGCAGCCAACGATAAGCATTTCTTCCTGACTCCTCCAGTGTCAGGAATATCAAATGTCATCTGATAAAAAAGAGGTTAAAAATATTATATATACTAGAAACATTTAAAGAACAGTCAAACAATAGCAAAAGATCTTACCAAAATGGTCTCCCACAGCTGAGAAATTATCGCCTTATCCACACTTCTCCAATCATCATAGAGAATGCTTACTTTTCTCTTAGCCTGAGTTGCTACAAAACCCTTAAAATGTTTAGCATTTGGACCTCTAGGAAGATCATCATCATCAAACTCCACGACTATCCTCTCCTCCTTCGTACGGGCAAGTGATAATTTTGGTAAACGTGTGCACCCACGCTTACCAACCTTTGAACTCTTTTTCGTAATAGGAGCATGTGAATGTTCCTCCCCAGATGTATGACCAATATGCTCATCTCCAGAATCATGTGGCTGATCAACTGATTGATCTGTCATTTTCCTTCAAATCAAAAAAACAAACATTAGTTCACAAATAGAAAAGTGTACTAAATTACATAATAGTAAACATTGGTAATATGGTAAGCATGTTAAACAATGATAAACATGGTAAACACAGGCAAAAGGTTGCCAAGGAGTTGGCCCAAGAAAGCTGAAAAGTGGACTCACTGAGTCCACCGGTCAGCCGGTGTGAGCACACCGGCCAGCCGGAGGACCCATGCAGTAGACTTGCCCACTGCCTGGTGCCACCGGCCGGCCGCTGGCTCACCACCGGCCGGCCAGTGGACCAGACAGCCTTCCTCTGTCTGGACCACCGGCCGGCCGCTGGATCACCACCGGCCGGCCGCTGGCTCAACACCGGCCGGCCGCCGGTGATCCAGACAGAGAGGAAGGCTCTCTGTCTGGTCCACCGGCCGGCCGGTGGTGATCCAGCGGCCGGCCGGTGGTCCAGACAGAGAGGAAGGCTCTCTGTCTGGACCACCGGCCGGCCGCTGGCTCAGCACCGGCCGGCCGGTGGACTAGACAGAGCTTTGTTCTGGACCACAGGCCAACCGGTGATCCACCACCGGCCAGCCGGTGCGCCCAGGACTTCTCCTCTTTACGGTTTTTATTGTTTTATCGTTTTGGTTTGATACATGTTTTAATAAGTAAAAAATTTACAGTATCTAACATTATATGAAAAAACTAAATGTAAACAAGAAATAAACTTGTGTTACCTGTAATTTTAGGAATGTACAGTTGGATTGTTTTCCCAAATTCCTTCGTCGTGATCGTTCCTTATGGCACAAACCATGTCTTCAACATACTCATCATTATGTTCTGTTAATCTTTCCATGGAAGTAGGGATCTCACATAAATCAGCATCTTCATCAAATTCATCCTCACCAACATATTGGTTTTTCCCTTGTAAAACAACAGACCACTGCATATCTGATTGATCTACTACATAGAAAATTTGTTTGGCATGTGTTTCCATTATAAAAGAATCAGCTGTGTCTTCTAATCTATTCAGATTAACAAGTGTCATTCCAAATTCATCGTGTCTGACACTGTTGTTACCGATAAACCATTTACAGTTAAAAACGGGAACTTTAATTTTAAAGTAATCAGCCTCCCATATGTCTTCAATCACTCCATAATATGCACTTGATGCCGAAATTGGGTTTCTGTCCTTAGCACTCGAAAAATGCATTGCTTCTGCAAACACCAATACACCACTATTCTGAACTGCACTTCTGTTGTCCTAAGCTTTCGTATGAAATGTATAGCCATTAATGTCATAAGCGGACCATGTTATCACATTTAAAGATGGACCACCCACTATCCATTTTAATGTCTCTGATACATCTGATCTACCAAGCAAGGTCTTTTTAAACCATGGCAAAAAAGTTTTGTTGTGCTCATTCAAAATCCACATTTCTTTCTTCTTTGGATGACATTTTTTCAACTCATTAATATGCAATGTGATATACGGTTGAACATCAGCTATGTTATTCAAGATGTATGATTCTAACTTCTTCATATGTTCAGCTGACAGTGATTTGACTTTCAAGCCATGAATCCCCTTTCCCTCATTATTAACCCGTTCATGGCGAGATGGGGGCAAACCTATGTGTTGCGTCGTAGCCAAGTAGCTCGTACAAAACTCTGCTACCTCCTCAGAAATATACTTTTCAATAATGGAGGCTTCAGGTCGATATGGATTTTTAACATATCCCTTTAATATTTTCATATACCTTTCAAAAGGATACATCCAACGAAGATATACAGGTCCACAAAGCCTTATTTCTCGAACCAGATGAATCATTAAATGCACCATCATATCAAAAAAAATTGGAGGAAAATACATTTCCAAATGACAAAGTATAAAAATTGAATCCTTTTCCAAAATTTTCAAAGCATTCACATCAATCGCCTTGTTACAAATTGAATTGAAAAAATAACACAACCTCATTATAGTCTTTCTGACACGGATGGGCAATATTCCACGCAGTGCAACTGGTAGAATTTGTTGCATCATGACGTGACAATCATGTGATTTCATACCTATCAACTTCAAGTCTTTCAATGAGACAAAATTTTTTACATTTGAAGAATAACCTTGAGGCACTTTGATATCATGAAGACACTGACAGAAGCTACTTTTCTCCCTCTTCGATAATGTATGACAAGCCGGGGGAATAAATGTTCGTCTTCCTTTAGGAGTGGGAGCTAACTCCCAACGTATTCCCATTGATAGTAGGTCTAACCTTGCATTCAACCCATCTTTTGTCTTTCCTTTAATATCTAGCAATGTTCCGATCAAAGAATCACAGATATTCTTCTCCACGTGCATGACATCAATATTATGTTTGACTTCATGATACCTCCAATATGGTAGCTCATAAAATATTGACCTTTTCTTCCAAATATGTCTATCATTACCAGATTTCTGTGTCTTTCCCAATGTCACATCAAGGTTTTTCACCCTCTCAAAATACAATTCTGGGGATAAAGGTTGAGGAGCAGTATCAAATTCTTGTGAGCCATTGAATGCCTTTTTTAGTCTTCTATAAGGGTGATCCATAGGCAAAAACTTTCGATGACCCATGTACACTGTTTTCCTCCCATGATGCAATTGACAATATGACGTCTGTTGTTCGCAAATTGGACATGCTTTATGCCCTTTAACACTGTATCCAGACAAATTTCCATATGCTGGGAAGTCATTTATAGTGAATAGAAGCATTGCATGCAGTTGAAAATATTCCATTTTATAAGAATCATACACCCTAATACCATCAGCCCATAACAGTTTCAAATCATCAATCAGCGGTGACAAGTATACATCAATATCATTTCCGGGTTGCTTTGGACCAGAGATCATGATACTCAACATGACATATTTGCGCTTCATACAAACTTCCGGAGAGAGGTTGTAAATTACCAATAAAACAGGCCATGAACTATGTGTGCTACTTAGGGTTCGGTATGGATTCATTCCATCTGTGCACAAGCCTAGTCTCAGATTTCTAATTTCATTTCCAAATGTAGGGTACTGGGCATCAATTTTCTTCCATTGTGGACAATCAGCTGGATGACGTATTTTTCCATCACATACCCGCTCATCAGCATGCCATCTTAACCTTTTTTCATCATGTGAATTAGCAAATAAACGTTTGAAACGAGGAATTATAGAAAGATACCAAAATACCTTTGAAGGGAGCTTTGTAATCTCTACACCAGCTTGTGATTTTTCTTTCACCTTATACTGTGATGTCCCACATTTAGGAGACTCTTTCAGAAATTCATATTCCTTCCTATATATAATGCAGTCATTCGGACAGGCATGTATTTTCCTGTATCCCAATCCCATCGGGCATAATATTTTTTTGGCCTTATAATGTGAATCTGGAAGATCGTTATCTTTTGGAAGAATGTCTTTCATCAATTGTAGCAGCTCTGTAAAACTTCTGTCACTCCATCCATGTTTCGCCTTCAGGTTAATCAATCTTAACACCGCCGACAAAACTGTAAAATCTGTACAACCAGGATATAATGGTTTTTCGGCATCACCATATAGACGTGCAACTGTCGGTTCTATCTCAATTTGTTCTGCTACAATATCGCGAATAATTTCTTCAATTCCATCGGAGTTACCATCTTTCGATTCATTATCATCAGTGACATTCTGTCCAGTTTCGCCATGCCAAATCCAAGGGTTGTAACTCGGATTGAAACCATGACAAATCAGATGATCTTTTATCTCTCTACTTTTCAACTTCTTCATATTCAGACATTTCAGGCATGGACAGAAAAAAATGTCACTACTTGGAACATTTCGTTTAGCAAATTCCAAAAAGGCATCAACACCTTCCTCATATTCATTGCTCATTCGATGTGCCGTAATCCAACTTCGAATCATTATTACCTATAAAAAATAGCAAAAATATATATATATTTTAGATAAGACAAATATATGTTTATATGAAAAAAATCATAATTTGAATGTAAACAATTTTGAAATATAAAACAAATCGATGTGTAAACCCCCCTGGACACCCCCCGACCCCTCTGGACAGCCCCCCACCCCTCCTGGACACAACCCCCCACCCCCGACCTTCTTGGACACCCCCCTGGACACCCACAACCCTCTGGACAGCCCCCCACCCCTCCTAAACACCACCCCCACCCCTACCCCCTTGGACACCCCCCTGGACACCCCCAACGCCCACCCACACCCTTGGACAGCCCCCCACACCCACCCACCCCCTTGTAAACCCCCCTGGACACCCCCCGACCCCTCTGGACAGCCCCCCACCCCTCCTGGACACCACCCCCCACCCCCTACCCCCTTGGACACCCCCTGGACATCCCCCAACCCTCTGGGAAGCCCCCCCACCCACCCGGACAACCCCAAATACCCTCTGGAGAGGCCGCCACCCACTTGGACACCCCCCCCACACCCATCCACCCCCTTGGACAGCCCCCCACACCCATCCACCCCCTTGGACACCCCCCTGGACACCCCACCGACCCCTCTGGACAGGCCGCCACCCCCTTGGACAGCCCCCCACACCCACCCATCCCCTTGGACACCACCCTGGACACCCCCTGAACCCTCTGGACAGCCCCCGACCCCTCTAGAAAGCACCCCACCCCTCTTGGACACAACCCCCTACCCCCGACCTGCTTGGACACCCCCCTGGACACCCCCAGCCCTCTGGACAGCCCCCCCACCCCTCCTAAACACCACCACCCACCCCCTACCCCCTTGGACACCCCCTTGGACACCCCCAACACCCACCCACACCCTTGGACAGCCCCCCACACCCACCCACCCCCTTGTAAACCCCCCTGGACACCCCCCGACCCCTCTGGACAGCCCCCCGCCCCTCCTGGACACCACCCCCACCCCCTACCCCCTTGGACACCACCCTGGACATCCCCCAACCCTCTGGACAGCCCCCCCACCCACCCGGACAACCCCAAATACCCTCTTGAGAGGCCGCCACCCACTTGGACAGCCCCCCACACCCATCCACCCCCTTGGACACCCCCCTGGACACCCCACCGACCCCTCTGGACAGGCCGCCACCCCCTTGGACAACCCCCCACACCCACCCATCCCCTTGGACACCACCCTGGACACCCCCCGACCCCTCTGGACAGCCCCCGACCCCTCTAGAAAGCACCCCCACCCCTCCTGGACACAACCCCCCACCCCCGACCTGCTTGGACACCCCCCTTGACACCCCCCAACCATCTGGACAGCCCCCCACCCCTCCTAAACACCACCACCCACCCCCTACCCCCTTGGACACCCCCCTGGACACCCACCCACACCCTTGGACAACCCCCCACACCCACCCACCCCCTTGTAAACCCCCCTGGACACCCCCGACCCCTCTGGACAGCCCCCCGCCCCTCCTGGACACCACCCCCACCCCCTACCCCCTTGGACACCCCCCTGGACATCCCCCAACCCTCTGGACAGCCCCCCACCCACCCGGACAACCCCAAATACCCTCTGGAGAGGCCGCCACCCACTTGGACAGCCCCCCACACCCATCCACCCCCTTGGACACCCCCCTGGACACCCCACCGACCCCTCTGGACAGGCCGCCACCCCCTTGGACAACCCCCCACACCCACCCATCCCCTTGGACACCACCCTGGACACCCCCCGACCCCTCTGGACAGCCCCCGACCCCTCTAGAAAGCACCCCCACCCCTCCTGGACACAACCCCCCACCCCCGACTTGCTTGGACACCCCCCTGGACACCCCCCAACCCTCTGGACAGCCCCCCACCCCTCCTAAACACCACCCCCACCCCCTACCCCCTTGGACACCCCCCTGGACACCCCCCAACACCCACCCACACCCTTGGACAGCCCCCCACACCCACCACCCCCTTGTAAACCCCCCTGGACACCCCCCGACCCCTCTGGACAGCCCCCCGCCCCTCCTGGACACCACCCCCACCCCCTACCCCCTTGGACACCCCCCTGGACATCCCCCAACCCTCTGGACAGCCCCCCACCCACCCGGACAACCCCAAATACCCTCTGGAGAGGCCGCCACCCACTTGGACAGCCCCCCACACCCATCCACCCCCTTGGACACCCCCCTGGACACCCCACCGACCCCTCTGGACAGGCCGCCACCCCCTTGGACAGCCCCCCACACCCACCCATCCCCTTGGACACCACCCTGGACACCCCCCGACCCCTCTGGACAGCCCCCGACCCCTCTAGAAAGCACCCCCACCCCTCCTGGACACAACCCCCCAGCCCCGACCTGCTTGGACACCCCCCTGGACACCCCCAACCCTCTGGACATCCCCCCACCCCTCCTAAACACCACCCCCACCCCCTACCCCCTTGGACACCCCCCTGGACACCCCCCAACACCCACCCACACCCTTGGACAGCACCCCACACCCACCCACCCCCTTGTAAACCCCCCTGGACACCCCCCGACCCCAAATCCATGCACCTATGCCATGGTTGTGTGTGAATAAAGTAGTAACAACTGTAAAAGGGCAACCCATCCAAATGGACACGCCCCAACCCTCTCGGGGATTTATAGAAAACGATGAAAAATTAGTGAAATCATAAAATTACTCAATATTGCAAGTCGAACAAATAGATCTAGGGATGATAAATAAGATTATGGTTCCAAAACGAGTTAAAAGGGTTCGCAATCGAAGAATCTTAGCTAGTTTCAACAAAAAAATCACAACACATATATATATACTATCCGCGAAAAAAAACGAACGAGTGGGAGGATTACCTGAGTGCTGCGAGTTTAGATGATTGATCCGAGGAGATTAAATATGAGAAACGATGATCGCAAAACGAATCTAAACCAACGAAATGGACGAGCCGATTCGGGTTTACGCGCGAGAGAGACAAGTCGCGACTGTCGAAGGTAAACTCGCGAATGACAATCCACGGGTCTGGGTAAATTTTTAAATGAGTTATCACGTCGGTTATTCAATAACCGACGTGATAATTGTTTTAAAAACATTTATAACGTCGGTTATTTCAATAACCGACGTAAAAACCTTCCTCCGATTCATTTTTTACGTCGGTTATTTTATAACCGACGTTATAAAGGGCTCAAAATCCGCGTTTTTTTACGTCGGTTATGGAATAACCGACGTCAAAAACATCTGCGGATTCTTTTTTTACGTCGGTTATTTTATAACCGACGTAAAAAAGCCTTCAAAAACCGCGTTTGTTACGTCGGTTATTCAATAACCGACGTAAAAAGGCCTTCGAAAACCGTGTTTTTTACGTCGGTTATAAAAATAACCGACGTTAAAGGTGTACTGAACACAGGTTTTTACGTCGGTTAAGAAATAATCGACGTAAAAAACCTCGTTTTACATATTATGACGTCGGTTTTATATAACCGACATAAAAAATGGTGACGTAAAAAACGTTTTCTGCACTAGTGCATACCATAAACCCCTAACCCCATCCCTCATCCTACCCTATTACTCAAAAACCCCCCAACCCTAACCAACCCCAAACCAACCACATAACCCCAAACCCTATCCATATCTCACCCAAATACCCAAACCCTATCTTGCCCGTATAACCACTAATCAATACCATATCATTCCATTAAACCAAAAACTCACTAAACCCCAACTCCCAAAGTGAGAATATTACCCCATCCAAGACCATATCATACACCTAAACCCTATCTTACTTGTAAACTATAACCACTCCATCAAACTATAACATATCTTAAAACCCTACACCCCCCCATTATATTCTACCATAATACCCCTAACCATATGTGTGACTCACCCTTATAAACAAACCTTATCTTACCCCTAGACCCTATTACCCCAGACCCTGTCTTACCCCTATACCATAACCCCCCCCCCCACAAGCCCCAACACCACCGAGATGCCATATGACACCTAAACCTAACCCTACCTTACATGTAGACCCAATCGTACTTATATGATGTAACCCAAATCCCCCAACCTTGTCATTATAACCCCTCAATTAGACCCTAACCCCACCAACCTACATTGTTACCCCTCATCGAGGCCTTAACCCGCCAACATAGACCCTGTCAACTACACACTAACATCCAACGTACCCTATTACCCCTAAACTGTAACCACCCCAAACTGGACCCTAACCCCAACCTATAATATTACCCCTAAAACCTTACCCCCTCCCCAACATACCATATTTACCCTAAATCCCTAACCCCTCACCTATACCCTAATCCCCTAAACATAATCTTGACCCTACCACCCATCACTTAAAACCTAACCCACCCAAACCTATCCTATTACCCCTAAAATCTAACCCTCCAAACAAGACCCTCAGAACCCGACTTAAAATAATTTTAATCCCATAACAAAAACCCAAATACAAAACCCCCCATATATATAACATCTAACATAAATTTAATCTCTAACCCTTTAAACCTAACCCCTAACATAAAACTAACACTACAAATTAAAATTGATATCTAGAAGATATTTTAGGATGTTTGAAGTGATCATTGATGTCAATATTATTGGAATCTTTAGTGAAGATAGTTGAATCTAGTTATTTAGTATGTTTTTATGTTTTTCAAATGATGTACATTTTAAGAAGAAATTTAAATTAGAGATTTCAAATCTTCCATAATTTATGTAGGAACTTTTCATATAATAAGAATAGATATCATTCATAGATACTATAGACTTTGTTGTTTAAAAGAGAAACTACTAATGTTTTTAGAGAAAATCATGAGTTTCCATCCATGATTATATTTTATTAATGGAGAATGGAAAATTCAGATATACATTGTCCCGGGTGTAGAAGGAGAATCAGACTAAGGAGCTTCAGATAGAAGAGCATCAGATCAAGGCTCATTGGAAGGAGTGAATCGGACAGGGAACAACACCCTGAGAGTACTAGATGATGTGAATCATAAATAGAATAATGAAAATCAGAGTATTATACAAGGGTGCAAAGGCCACAACACATTGAACTTATGATAATTACACATATCTTACCAGATGGACTTTTTCTGATGTATATTTTTAGACAATGTATTGGAAATGTGAGTTTGATTTTATCTAGGATATTCAAGATCAAGAAGATGTTTCATGAATAACTATCTTTTAAGAGAGTTTTGGAATATAATGAAAAAATTTTACACATGAAAAGGCGATCCGACATGGTTGTGGTGTAAGACCACCGAAAAAAATACTTTTTCAGGCTGGGTCATCAAAAAAAGGAAGTGGTTATAGCTGGTGTTTGTAACCAATTGTTGAAGAGGTTCATGGATCGTGTTATAACCAATCATGAAGTGGAGAAAAAGAGGGTAGTTAGGAAGTATAACCAAATATGGAAGAAATTTTGATCATTGGGGGGATTAAACAAGGTAAATTGGAGGAATAATTGCCATGGTGTAGAACAAGTTACTTCATGTGCCTTTGTAATCCTATCGAGGTTGTTGAAGGATCCTTGTTGGGGGTATAACAACCATGACATGGACTTGGTTATCATATTGATTGTGAACCTCATAAATTTCATGTGTTGGTCACTCTTTTTATATTTTAAATATACTAGTTATGGTTGATAGATATATTTGATTGTACGTAAACATTGATAGGTATTAGAGGTTGTGTTTTCAGAAGAATTCATAAGATTAAAGGACACTTGATTCACCCACTCCCCCACCCAGTGATCTCATATTGATCAGGGAACAAAACCCCAAATCCCTAACCCTAAAGTTATTCCCCAATCCTACATAATATCTTATCAATAACCCCCAAACTAACCTAAAATTATACCCCTATCTTTAACTCTAAACCTTAATCTAATATATAACCTAAAAATAAACTTATTAACCTACCCTTTACATAAAAATAACACATAATCCTAAAACCCTAAACTTATTCCCAAATCATATACCATATCTTACCCCTAAACCCAAACTCCCCAAGCTAACGTAAAGTTACAGCCATAACTATACCTCTAAACCAAACTAACCAAAACTCAAGTCCATATCCTAAACTCTCTCATAACTATAACCCCCTATAAAACCTAAACATATTCTCCTACTAGTGCCCCAAAACCACATAACCTAAACATATTCCCCTAACCTAGACAATACCTTACCCCTATACCATAACCCACACCTAACATGTCCCCCATTAATAGATCATATCTTACCCAAAACCCTTACCCATCACCAATTATAATCTTAGACCTCTAACATATACCAACAACCATTAAACCCTTAACTAAACTTGTTCTCCTAAAATAGACCCTACCTTACCAATAAAACCTAATTCCCCCATTTAACATAAACCTATAACAATATCCTAGGCCCATATTAATACCTTACCTCTAATACATAATCAATATAAATATAATATAATCTTCTTTCATAAAGTTATTATTTCTCTTACCCCTAACACCTAAATCATATCATCATCCTTCCAGACAATTTCCAGTAACCAAGAACCTATCTTACCCGTACATAGACCGTATCTCACCCTTAACACCTAACCGTCCAACCTAACCCAAACATTTTACACTACCCATTACCCCATATACTAAACATAAACCCGAACCCCCCCATATCATAAATATTTTCACCTAACCTATACACTATATTATCCATACACCCTAACCCCCGCCCTACCTAACATAGAGGTATTCCCCCCCACCCTAACCTAAATATAACCCATAACCCTAAATCATAAACTTCCATAACCCACCCACCCCCACAAAACCAAATATGAATCCCTAAACCCCCAACCACCTATCCTAATCATATTCCTAAATCCTTACACCTAACCACACCCACAAAAAAAATGCTCATGTCCCCTGACCTAAACCTAAACCCCATCATTAAATCCAAAACTAACACCCCAATCCTAGATAGATCTTACCATAAACCCTTATCAATGTAAACCAAACATAAACTCATGCTCATAAAAATACCCTATAAAACACCAAAACCCCTAACATAGGTCAAATATTACCCCTTAACCCTACCCCCTACACCTATACTAAACTTATTCCTCTAAACTAGACAATATCTTACGCGTAAACCCTACCAACACCTCTTAATCATTTTCCTATCACCTAGACCCCACTTTCCCCCTAAACCCTAACATCCCAACATATCCTAAACTTAATCCTATAACCTAGACCAATCTTAACCCCATACACATACAGAATAGCCTATGTAAACCTAATATAATTTTCCGCTAACCTAGACCCTATCTGACCACTAAACTCTATCCCCCTAAATGTTATCTTAACCATAAACCCAAAACCTTCTACATCCTAAACATTAACCCAGCCTAAAATTAACCAATAACACTATTTCATAAATGTAATGACTAAACCCAAACCTAACTTTGACTTAACCATATAACCTAATATTAATCCCAAACCCCAAACCCACACCCCACCACCTCTGATACTTTCCCCCAAACCTAAACCAAACTTTAAACCAAAAAACAACCCATCCACTCCTACCTACTTAAATATTTCCCCTATTATAAACCATACCTTAAAATAAAATCAAAACCCCAAATAACCTAATATAAAGCCCCTACCCCCCAACCTAAACATAATTCATAACTCTACAACCAAAAAATAATCCCTAACCCCCCATCTTACTTAAAATTAAACAAATATCCTAAAACATCCCAAAATCATATACTTAATATAAACTTATTCCCCTAACCTTACCCATACCCCACATTAACATAACTCATAACCCTACATCCAACACATAATCTATAACCCCACACCCAATATAATCATACTCCCCTAACCCCCCAAAAACACATGTAAACATAACACCCAACCCTACAACCAAAAATTATTCCCCATCTATGAAATATCATACCCCTAAAAACTATGAAAAACTAACATAAACTTATTCCCATAACTTACATATTATTTCACCCATAACCCCCAAACTAACATAAACATATTCCTTTAACCATGACCGATCAGAACACATTACCCATTAACCCTACCCAAATTAAATCTAATATAAACATATGACCTTATTTGATATCATATATTACCACTAAACTCCTAACTTAGACCATATCTTACCCCTAAACCCAAACCCCACGTCACCTCCAAAATTTTTATCCTAACCTAGATCCCATCTTACCCATGAACCCTACTCCACCTCCCCCAACACTACATAAACTAAACTTATGCCTTTGACCTAGACCTATCTTACCCCCATTACCCTTAAACCCTACCTTAAAAAGTAAACCTAATCTAAACTTATGCCACCAACCTAGACCCTTGCTTACCCATAAACCCTAACTCCCGCATTATAGGATTTTTCTCCTAACATAGACCTTATTGAAACCATAAACTGAAACACACATCAACCACATATTAAACCTTTTCCCATAATCTATACCCTATTATACCCCTAAACCCTAACCCTCACATTCCAAACTTATATGGATAACCTAAACCCAATCTTACCAATAAACCCTTCCCCCTTTCACCCATAACCTATATCACACCTAAAATTTGATCCCTACCTCCACCTGATTTGTTTCTCAAACTAAACACTATATTACCACTTTCCCCAGTCTGAGACCCTAACATACCACTGGACCACCCCCAACATCGCCACCAATTAAACCTAATCATATACCCTCACCCCAATCTAAAATCATCCCTATAGCCTTCAATTTTTTCCTAACCTCCCCCAACCTAACATAATTAGAACCCAACATCACAGTCTGGTAGAAAAGGTTTATTAGGTGGCGGTTGAATACATGAACACAATCTTACCACTACTCTTATGCCTTATACATATCGTGCCTTACCCCTAAACCCATAACCTAGACTACATCTTACCACTAAAACTATCTCCTCCACCTCTTAAACATTTCATAATAACCTAGAACCTATCTTACCCCTAAGTAGTAACCCCTAAACCTAGACATTATCTTTACATAAAACCATAACACACTCAACTCCTAATCTTTTTCCGTGAACCTAGAAACTATCTTACTCATAACCCCTAACCCCACAACATAGACACTATTATACCTGTAAACCCTTAACCAAACATAAAGGTGGGGTTTTTAGGAACCTATACCCTATCATACCACTAAAAACTAACCTCCCAACCTAGCCCCTATATTAACCAAAAACCATAATCCACTCAAATACTAAAATTTGTTCCATAACATATACCATATCATACACCTAAAAATAAACCTCCAATGTAGACCCTATCTTATAAATATTCCCCTACCCCCACCTAAACTAAACTTATGCTCCGATAGCTAACCTAAACTAAACCCTTTCCCCTATAACCTAAATATACTCTTGAACCCCCAACTAACCTAAACATAAACCAATGACCTAAATAAAATACATAACCCCTCACCTCCAAAATAGTTTCTCTTAACATAAACTATATCCACTGATAACATATACATAATCTAACACCTAAAAACTAACCCCCAACCTAACATATTCTTATTCCCCTTACCCCTAACCAAAAAATTACCACATAACCTTATAAACAAAATTACCCTGACCTATACTTTACCACATAACCCTACATACTAAATTTTACCTCTAACCACCCATATAACCTGAAAATAACCCTACAATTTGAACATAATCCCTAGCCCCCACACCACTTAACATAAACTTATGCCTCTACCACCAAACTAAACTTAACCTGTAACCATATAACCAAAAATTAATCTATTACCCCCCAACTAACCTAAACACAAGCTTACAACCTGAAATTAATCCCTAAAATGTCACCTACAAATTGGTCACCCCTATCCTAAACCCTATATTACCCTAACCTATACCAAATCATACCCCTAAAACCTAACCCCCAACCTAACCAAATTTTATTCCACTATCCCCAAAACTATATATAACCCCATAAACATACATCCTAAATGATCCCTAATTGGAATATAAACCCAAATCCCCACGACCAAAAAGTAATTTCTAAACCCCACCTAACCCAAACAGAACCCTACATCCTAAACACAATCCCTAGAACTCCCACATTCTACACACACACCCAAATTATGCTCCTACCCCCACCACATAATGTAATTTATCCCCCTACATGCACCTAAACACAACTCATTAACCCTATAACCTATATGTACTCCCTAAATCCACACATAACCTAAACATATCACAACAAAAAAATAATCCTCTAACTGTACTGAATGAACCAAAACTTCTCCATAACCCCCACCCAACCTAAAATAAACCCTACAAAAGAATAATCCCATAAATATACCTTCATACCCACCTCATCCCCCAACACACACCTAACCTAATCTTATACCCCTCCCGCTGACCTAAAATTAACCTCCCACCCAACAACCTAAAATTATGTCCCTATAACAGAAATATCATACACTTAAAACCTTTCTCAAGTAACCCTGTCAGAACATTAGTCCACTAACCTAGTCCCTATCTTATCCCAAAACATTAACCCACCCCCCACATAACCTAAACATATGCTTCTATCCTAGACCTACATAACCCCCATTATGCCAAAACATTTACCTTAGTAAATGTAACCTAAATTTATGCCTTGAACTGAGACCTTATCTTACTAAAAAATGCATATCCTAGAACCTATTTTAAACTTAATCCCGAAAACCCCACATCCTAATATTTTCCCCTTACCTAGACCCCATCATGTCGCTAAAACCACCTCAAAACTAGAATCTGTTACCCCTAAACCTCTAACAGAGACCCCATCTAAACCCCCTATCATATAACCTATCTTACCACTAAACCATAACCCCCTTACCCTATATCACCCCTTACACCCAACCCATCCACACCACTTATCCTAGACCCTATCATAAACCCATAACCCATATCTTACCCATAAACCCTAAACCCTCCACCATCTTAGACCCTATATGAATCCCCTAAACCCTTACCCATAATTAACTAGTCATTATTTGGGTGGGAGATCATGTTTACGAGAGCTATAAACACTTTGTAATATTTATCAGTTTAAATTTAGCCACTAGGTACTATTATATACCAAAGCATCTTTGAAATTCCATATTATAGTTTCCTTATCTCTAACCCATAACTATTGAGAACTCAATCAGAGAAAAAATCAAGGAGAACCACTATCATCCTCACTATAATCCCTATGCTTGTATCTAGTTACAATGTAAAAAATGTAACCACCTTCTCTAGGATACTATAGTTTGGGATTATTTTGTTGTAATTAGAGAAATTATAGTTGAAAACATGAAAACTAGATTTAGGATAAAATATATTAGGGAACATAAAACTATGACTATATTTGAGGATATCGCTATTTTTTTCCTATAAATACATCCTTTTGTTGATAAAAATGTGGAAAAGGTTTTATTACGGATTCATCTATGGTTAATAACCCCAAAAAGTGTTTTTCCAGTAAATTTTAGACAATATTATGATCCATAGTGAATGTTACCTTGCTTCTCAATTGTTTTGACACAAATGGAGGACATGATTTGGTTTATTGACATTTTTTGTGAACCATTATAAGGAATAAGAGGATATAACATATAGAATCCTATTATATTCCATAGTGATATGGGATAGAACTAATGATTATTCTGTTGATATTTCTATGGTTGATCATAATATTAAAGGCATAGTTTCCCCTTTTTAGGTTTTATGCGTTGATATTTTAATATGAAAAAGGATATTTTGGGAGTTATTTATGGGAATAAAACCCTTTGGTTTGGCATATGTTTTAGTAAAAAGGTTAATTGACGAATAATTATTTTCCATTTTTTGAATATTAGTTTAATTTTTTTATGACCTTTAGGGTAATGTGATGATTGATGTTGAGGTAATTATTTTTTATTTATATAATATAGTTAAGACATTTTGATAATATATTGAATAGATAACCAAGGGACTGAAAACTGATTTTGTGAATAGGTGATTAATGTTAAGTATATAATTTTGTAATATTATATGATTCACATTAACATAATTTTATGAATGAATATTGAGTTAACTTCGGGAATTATATATGATATTATTGTTATTTTATTCTGATTCATGATATTTATGGAAACTTTTATCATTTTCTGAGGTGTATATATTTATAGAATATAAATTTTTAGTTTATGATCTTATGAGAAATTTATATTATTTTGATATAATATGTAGGTTAATGTTAAAAAATAATGATAATATATTTTTGATATTTAATATTTTATGTCATACATATTTTGGAGGAGTCTTATGGTTATGTTGATATTTGGGTGTTATTTCTAAGGCTTAAGGGATTAATTTAATGTTTCATTATTTGATCATTTATCTCTATTGGAAAACCTATAATAATCACCTTGGTTTTGGTAAATATATAGATACATAAGTAATGAATTTCCTTATTTTATGGTATTTATGATTTTATAGAAGTTAATTTTAGTCTATTAGGCATGAAAAATTGAACTTGAATATTCATTTCATAGAGTAAGAGATGAAGTGGAAATTGATGAAATCACAAAAAAGGAAGTAATTTTTTCATAAAAAATGAATGAAACTAATAAAGAATATTTTTTTGTGTTATTTTCATTTAGAGTAATAAATCCATCATCTATTTTGGAAAAAAATCTCAAAATAAAATTTTTATAACTTTACCTTCATTTCCAATGAATCAATGGTCCATTCAACCATCATAGATTTATGGATTTGTGGTTGTTAACATCATCATCACCATGTTCCCTATCACTCTCTATTAGTCCTTGTACATTATGATTCTCCTTTATGCCAAAATTTTGTCATCACATTAATTTTATATTAATCAGGGAACTAGATTATCTGTTATTTTAGAAAACCCTTATGTTTCCCACATTCCCTATTTAAAGGAATATTTTTTATTCTTCTAAATGACGTTGGTTATTAATAAAGGTTGAAAATTTTGTGAGCAAGATAAATTTGTGAGGATAAATTTATGTATGGGTTTATATTGTAAAAACATAAATATTTTATTATTCATTATCTTTAAAATTATGTTTTATAGCCTGCAATACAAAAAACATAGAACTTAAATAAACTTTAATACTTTTATTTAAATAAATTATTACAATACATGATAAAGAATAAAAAAATTTGTAGTTGAAATATGATAAAACATGAAGAAAAGTAGAAGTGGAATAAATATAAATATATATAAAAATAAAAATAATATAATGTCTTTATGTTAATGGTTCTCCATGAAGACAGTTACGACAACTAAAATTGCAGAAACAATTTGAAGAATTATGAATACAATAGACATAATGAGAGAGAAATAAATGTATAAATGTTAGTGAATAATGTAAGGATATATATAGAAATGTAATATTATTGTTATATATATGGTTTTTGGAAACATAGCCATTATATATATATATATATATCCATTATATATATAGTGTCCATGTATATTTAAAAAGTTTTTTTTTGTAAATGAATATTAAATTGTATGAAGGTAAGAAACATATTAAAAATAGATATTTGGTGCAGAAATGAATTTTTATCTTAACTGAATGATTTTTAGATAATTATTTTATGAAATAAAATGATTATATATTAAATTTGAATAAATAATATTCATTTAATTATGAATATTAGGAAATAAATGAGAATAAGTTCATTTTATTTTTCAAAAGTACATTTTCTTAAAAAATGGATTTTATTACTTTTGTGAGAATAAAATATAATTAATTTATACTAATACTAGAAATTATTTTTTAAAAAATAAACATCATTTTGGATTTTATAATGTAAAAATAATCGAAGGGGGAATTTTGGGGTCTTTTTTAAATGATTGGTTTTTCGGTCAATAGTCAAAAATACATATTCTTCAAATACTATCATTATAATTAATTAAATAAAGAAATATAAAAGACACATAATTTTTTTGATTTATTATTTACATGAAATTTTATCCATTATATTTAGTATAATATTGTTAAATCCTTTTGAATCAGAAATTTTCAATATTTTTATAAAAGTTTATTTTTATGTTCAAAAATGAATTTATCTAAAAATATTTTTCCCTTTTATATTAAAAAATTATATTAAAATTGATTTCATCCACAAATATATATTTGATACTGAAAAATGGATACCATATTTGGAATCTGGAGGTTCAAATTTTGTAAATAGGTCTTTTTTATTTTTAATCTTTTTGAATAGTAACCTTGATAAAAAATTCACCTATGTAATTATAAAATGGGTAAAACATGGATAAAACATTGGGATATGGCCTTAAAATTTCTATAAAATTATCATTTTTCAAATTTAATGAGTTTATTTTTTACATAATCATCCATGTTTTTAAAATATGTCATTTTGGTGCCATATTCATTGATTATTACAATTTTATTATATTAGTAAAATGATAAATACAATATTCCACTCTATTGTCATTGATATCTCTAAAATATATTCACATTGATAAAAAGTTTTTATCTTCTATAATAAATGTTTTTTATAAATATTACATATTTTTTTATCATGGAAATTTATTATTAAATTTTAGATATAGAATAATTACATCAAATTCTTACACAACAACATACCATTATTTGGTCAAGTAATAGAAAAATAAATAAATTATTTTGAAAATATTAAAAGTAATGAAATTTCGATGAATTATTATGTTATAATAATTTTATCGATAAGTATAATATATTATTTATGTTTAAATTTTTTATATTTAAATTCCATCACTATCTTCATGAATATGAATTCAAATAATATGAATAATGTAAAAATGATAATAAAGATATTTAATGAAATATATATTTTTAAATTAATTGAAAATCATAAAAATATTTAAACAGGTCATAGGGGAGAATATATTTTCTATAATTTCATTCCTTGTCTAATAATGAGCCAATTTGCACCTTCTAATGAAAATTATATCTCTTTAATATTGAAAAACCATTACCCCAGTTAAGGTTAAAATTTTTTGTCCAAAGTGTTGATCCAAAATATAAGGTTTAAAATGTTATATAAGCCTCTTAAAATTTAATAGGATGAATACATTAACATAATATCCTCATTTTATTCTAATTTATTTCATTATAATAAAATTATATTAGAGTAAGACACATATTATATTATAATATTTCATAAATTCTCAAAAGTGCCACTTCACTCCCTTATACAAGGACCCCCTCTTTACTCTTACTTACATAAATTTGACACATATATCTCTACCTAAACATATCTAATTATATAATAAACTTCAATATCAATAACTTAGAGTTTTTGGTATTCTTAAAATACCATTCCAAGGGTCCTTAAGAAGATATCTAAATTAATTCTATAGAAATAGGTATACTTCTGGAATTATAATATTATATATACCTTCTTATATTATAATATTTTGGAAATTGATAACGTCACCCATGTGTAGGTGTGGACTATCATCTCCATAAATAGTGAAATTAATTTTTTACCTATATCATTAATGGATGAATATAAATATTTTTATAATGAAAATATATGATATTTATATCATTATTAAAATTATGTATATGATTTCAAAATTATAAAATTACAAAGACTGGAATTACCAAACTGAAACATAAATGAAATACTAATTAGTTATCACCCAAAGAAGTGATTTTATTAACTATTTTTTAATAAATAGGTGATAAATTTATCTAAATAAATAAAATAAGTTATGATATATATGATTATGGTTTTATAATATATCTATAATAAACTATATTTATTATACAAGAGGATTTAGAATTTATAAATCATGTCGGACCTGAGGCAAGGGATATCATGTAAATTTCCACTCCTTTTAGGTACATTTAGTATTATGCATGTATTTAGATTTATGTTGTGTATATAATGTTTTTTTGATTATTTTAAAATTAATATCAATTTATTAATGATGATAATTGTTTCAATTAAATTTTATTGCTTCTAGGGGTTACAATTTGAATGTTACCAAAGAGGTAAGAATTTATATTACAATCTAATTTTTTTATTCATCTTATTTTAATTGAATAAATATTATAATTTATCCTTTATAAAATCCATGTATTTTCTCATCCTATATATATTTAATGAATGTCCATTTTTTATTCCAACATTTATTCTCTTTGTAAATTGAATCATGTAATGATTTTGTTGAATGAAAACCCGATCTTTTTTCTCTTTTGATCATGTAAATTTTCTTCTATATCCATATATTTAAAAATAGTTTTACAAATATCCCTTTTAAATTACTAAAACAATTTATTAAGGAAGTTTTATTTTATCCAATACTTTTAAATGTATTAAAGGAGTATTTATATTATTTTTTAAAGCTTCATTTTTAACAATAATTACACAATGTGAACACTAATATTTTTAACGTATATAGTGTTCACTGATTTTACCACCTCCATAACTAGATTATAGTAATTTGTTTTTTTCTAAAAGTATTCACTGGTTTAAAAAAACACTAAAAAGAAAAAATATTTTAAATGATTGTATTTTATTTTCATTCATTCTATAAAAGGCACAATTTTAATACAAATCACATATGTCTAATGAATCGATGGTCACCTCTTATCTCTTATTAAATTTTGTGGTAAAATCTTTCCCATGAAACATTCACATTATTGTTAAAAATTTTCATTAGATATTATAATTCTAATAAATTTTCATATGCTTTATATAATTCATATTCTTATTTCTTAAATTGAATACCATTTCTACATATGGTGTTTTAGTATGAAAAATATTTTATTTATGGGGAAATAATGATTTTTTTATTCATTACTTAACATATATTTTCTTGATAAGGAACACTATTTATAAATTATATTGATAATTCAACATATGAGGAATGCATTAGACATGCAGTGATGGGTGGTCCAAATTATATACAAGTCCTAGATGCATTGAATGGTCTCATGAGGAAAACAAGTTGGGAAACCTTATTAAATGAGTTTTTTATACCTAACAATCGATTAAAAGATCATAGAATAAAGCCTCTATAGTAATGATTTGATGATTTTTAGAATCATAAGGTCCAACATTTAGAATTTATTTCATTGATAATTTATTTATTATTATACATGTGATTATAACATTGATATTTTATGTGGATGAACTTCATACTACAGTAATTGATTAAATGGAATGTGTTCTCAGTTACGCATTGTTCCGTATTAATTATTCCTTTTTTACTCATGATAGCTTCCACTATATGTAACCATTAATAAGCATCTGATATCAAACCATTATTTTATTTTTTTCCCTAGGAAGCAAGGAAGTGTACTATAAATGATATATAAGTATGTGATATAGAGAATAACAATGTTCTCAATATATTTTAATTTTGGTTTTCACATGTAATTTGGGATTCAATAATGTATCTAGTTTACCAAGAATACTAAATTATTTTTCACATTGAGATGCGATTTCTTATAAATAGTGATAATATAATAATGTAACCAATATCTATGGGCTATTGGAGTTGTGGTTTATACAATATGTCTCATGAAATCAATATGATTTTATATATAAAATGATATTCAATGTGGTTGAGTATTTTAAATGACATGATGAAGCTACATATTTCCATAAAACAATAATTGTTATTGAAATCAATTATATTATTCTGAATAATATATTATATCAACTATATGTTTTAAGTGTGTTGTAAATTTATTAAAGGTTATAAAAAGAAAATAAATGATGCTTGATTTTTTCTTTCAAGTAATGGATAAATGGAGTAGATGAATTGATAACTTGGAGGATTTATTCTTGGTTAAAATAATCATAAGATGTATATTTTATATCATTTATCTCCATAAAGAGAATATAAAAAACAATAATTTATTTTAAATTATATTGGGTACTGATACACAAAGTAATGATATAGTTAATTATATATCGTGACATAAGGGGAGACAAAATTGGCTTGTTATGGTTAGGTAAATTATCCTATATTAATTTGTATATTTTTTCCAAGAAAATGAATGAATTTAGGAATGTATTATATGATATTCTAAAATTGTTGAGAATTGATGAACTAGGAATATAATGTTTGTTTTATGATACTTTATGGATTGTATAAGTGAGTTAATTTTCAAATCAGATGACGAAATGTATGTTGAAAATTTTAAAAATAATTTGTCAAAGATATGATCAAGGACATTGAAACCATAGGTTTTCAGTAAGGAATAGAAATAATTCGATATGATTGGATTATCCAAGATACACCTGGTTAAGTTTTTGAAAATCTATGGAATTTATAGTCGGGTATGAATGTTATAGAAATTAATTATTTTATTTTGAATGGTATGTAATACAAAATGTTTATTTTAAAATGTGTTTTAAATAATCAAGTGTTTGAAATCATAGGAATATTGAACTTTTAGTTTGTATAAATAAGATGATGTAAATAGTTAATACTTTAGGGATTTGAATGTAATGGATTTTATCAACATCAATTGAAATTATTTAAAATATTTCTATATTCATCTCATTTGTCACATAAGTTAAGATAAAGTGTTTGATAATAATGATTTTTTATGAACAAGTATGATATGAATAAATAAATACACATGGTTTATGATTCATCAATTTATATAACATGTTTTGAAAAAATTATTTGGATAATTTTTTTCCATAAGAATTTTTTTTCATATTCTTTTAAAAAATATGGTTATGTGTTTTTAACACCCCTTGATGGTGTATTTTAATATTGATTTTATTTTAATTTAAAAATTTCGAAACAAATATAATACCATATATGATATGGAACCAATATTATATTATATTAATATTCCTATTGAATGGAAATAAATTTCATTTCCTTACACAAAAAGTATTTTTGTATATTAACAAGAAATAGTTAAAAAAATATAGTGTTTAAGAGGATAGTGGGAGTATTATGCGACTTAGAGATATTCAAATTAAACAAATAAAGGATAATACCAACTTTATGATAATGTTTTTACACATAATATCCTAAAAATAATATGATATATGATGACAGAAAAATGTAAATAGTTTTGTTTCATTACCATTTAAAATGTGGATAAGACAATTATACAAGATTAAGATAATATTTTGATCACTTAATATTATAAAATTATTTTTGATATTTAATGATAAAGAAAAATGAAATGAGTAGCATTTAGTTAGCATGAAAATGAATGAAACTATTTCTTGAAGGACTCAACTAGTCAATATTTAAATTTTAAAAAAATCAATATCCTAAAAGTGTTTTCGATGTTTTTGTAAAAAAATGTAAGAGTGATATTTAGTTACCATAAAAATGTGATTTTCACTTTGACCTAAAAGATATTAAGAGGAATTTTAAAAAATTATGTAATTAGTTATATTATTTTAATGAAATTTTTTGGAGGAATTGGGTTTCAAATATAATTATTATAATTTAAATATAAATATTTATAATTATAAAAACATAAGCTTTCATCATATAATTTGATGTTATGAATTTATGAAGTTTAAATAAGATCAAAAAATAAAATATTTAGGAATGTGATTTTTAACTCTCACCATTGTTAAAAATTGATTTATTTGTATATGTTTACCCCTAATGAGTTTTTTTGGGATGGTTTTATCATATGGTCACACAAATATGTGACACGGATTACATATAATGTAATTCCTTAATAAAACCAAAAAATTGTAGAAAAAGTATGTTTGATAAAGAAAATTATGATATTTCATATGATAAAATGTTTCTTATATTATTTTTGTTAAATATTTTTAATTAGATTCAAAATATAAAAATGTATTAGATTAAAAGGAAACCACCATTTTAAAATACATTCATGTTGGATACATAAATATATAGAGAGATATATATTTCGTGAAGTGAAATTATAATTGTTCTATGAGTGTATATTTTATAGTTTATCCCTACCTGATATTCAACCTAGGGTATAATATTTTATGGTAAAATATTATGGTTATCTAGAGTTTTATTCTTATATCGGGATAGAGAATATCTTCATGAGGTAGATTTAAAAGAATAAGATTCTTTGTCTAGGATGGATGACCAACTATGCATACCCCATGAAGTATTATAATGATATGTCTATGAAATACTATGGGTGTGTGAATTATATTTGATCCCCCACTACATGAGGTTTATGATATACTTTTAATAAAATCATTCATATATAGATACCAAACTTATTTTTACATATTTACATAGATAATAGTGGGGATGTTGGGTATTATTCTAATCGTACTGTTGGTCGGTGCGTAATTAAGATGGGAGTAATCCTCTTGTATAATGAGTATGAAATTAGGGACCTTGAATGAGATTGACTGTTGGAGTGTACAACTACACACACACACACACACACACACACACATATATATATATATAGATATTGGAATTGAGATATATCAAGAAGGATGAATAAAATATGATGATTTAATCAATTAGTTCAGCATATACTCTGAAAACCAATAATGTATTAGTTTTTTATATAGCACTGACATTTTCCATACCACATGGTCACTGGTGTCTCAAAAAATGAGAAAATATCAGAATTCATGTTTTTATGTGATACTAACTAGTGGATAGTGGTATAGTGATACATGCCATCGGTGGATATCATGAAATATCCATTTATAAATTTAGAAATATTGATTTTTTCTAGAGGACTCTATTTACTTATATATACATCCAAATATTTTTATATGTTGTCACTACTATAAATGCCTATAGGTTCACAATTTATGGTTGACTATATGGAGATTATGTTTAACTCCATGGGATGCTATAAAAGTGTTCAGAGTAAATCCAAAAACGTTTTTTGTGGGTATTCACAAGATATTTCATATGATTTGATTCAATGTGAAGTTAATTACATATTTTAAAAAGTGTTTTGGATGATATCCATATGGTTTTTTGGATATGGTTTCACATGATTTTGTATATGACAGAACATAAAGGTGAAATGGAAAATTTTCATTTAATAATTAATGAAAGTGGTACATTTAAGAAGATATACCCTAAATATATATTTATATATGATATATTTATGGGTTGTATATCATATTTTATAAAAAAAATTATTTTCATGTGGTGGGTATATTATTCTTTAAGTGATGGAAAACCAAGACACTCTCTAACTAGGCTATCACATAAAAAACTATCTCATCATATGAAATGTTTTGGTGTAATTGAATAATATGAATTCATGAATCGGCTATGGTAGTTATTCATTTGTTTCAACAAATTAATAAATGAGTGTATATTTATAGAGAATACATGATTTCCCATTTATGTACTTCATTGTGATTAAAGTGAATGTGTGTGGATTCAAATCCTTTGAATTTTCTAATACTCCTACAACCATTACACTCTTAGATCATCCAACAATATATTTAAATGAATTATATTACTATATATAGAATATTGATTATATTCATAGGACAAATGATTTTACGAGGGCCATTGATACACTATGTAGAGGGGATGTAATTTGGTTACCCTTTTTGAACCTTATCAAACCATAAAATGATGATTAATATATTATGGTTTCACTTTAGTATAATGTAAACACTTTTTACAACATGATCAGACTTATTGGATTTATACATGCTTCATATTATCTTTCTTTGATATCATCGACAATGTGTTTTTAATTTCTACCACTGGCTCGAATAATTGATATTATATTCAAAAGAAATCATTAAGAAATGAAACTTCTTTAATCATAATGAATCAAAGTTTGTTTAAGACTCTTTCAAAAAAAATTGAGTGTGTGATGCATTAACAATAATTGGCAATAATAACATTCAACTTTTATAATATTTTTCTTCCTCATTGAAAATGAAAATTCCATGAAGTAATTTTTCCTATCAATTATAAACCAATATAATTCAATGATATGGTCCCCCACTTTTTTAGGTAGCCACAAACAAGATTTATTTCTTGTATTACTGTATGGGATCATGAATTACATTTCATAAGGAAAATAAAGAAAATATGAAAGGCTCAAGAAATTCCCCAGGAACCACCCTCTAAAGAAACGTTGTTGATTATTATAAAGTAATTATTCCCTACCACATACCTTCTCTCCCTGATAAAAAATAATTATAACTCCATACCTCCAAAATCTAACATGTAGAGTCATCTGGTCCACTCCCCCCAAAAAATAATTCCCCTACAAATAAATTTGAACCCTTACCAATCCCAAATTCTCAATCCAATTTTTATCACTCACCACCACATGAAACCAATCACATACACAATACTGAATGAAGGTAGTTAGTGAATTATTTATTTATTCTAATTTTATATCTCACTCCTCAACCATATCAATATATCCATCATCCCACTCACCCAATAGAAACATCCTTAGTTTTCGAGTGATACACTTATGCATGGGGTTATAGGGAAATCTACATTGAAAATATTGGACCAGGTATTATCAACCCTGTAACTCAAGATTCATTCAGTACTGAAGGCCTCTACCGCCAAAGGATGTGTGACTATAAATATATCATTGAAATATATTCTTAGTAGACTACACTTTTCAGATTGGTGGAGTAATTATCCCAATCGGTTGGTCTATCATTGGATAGTAAAGTATATGTCATGGTTTTTCTTCATGAACATTGTAAATTTAATTTTAATTAATATAAATTAAATTAAAATTAAATAAAAAACATAATTAAAAATTATATTATGATCTCAAATAAAAAATTAAAATGCACGATCAAGATGTAAATTATGTTGTATAGTAATCAATTCTCAGATGATTCATCTTTTGACATTATAGTGCCCTGAGAACCACCACCCCATGAAAGGGTATAATATGGGTATGAAAATAAAAATTTATATATTATTTTTCTATAAAAAACACACTTCTCTAGTCAATATACAAAATTGACTACATAAAAAATATTATATCTCATTTTTAGGTTATTTTTATTTTTCATTCAATGTCCACTGTTCAAAATAATTTACTAGTGAAAATAAATTAAAATTTTATTATAAATAACCTTTAATTAAATAATAATGTGACAATCACAAAAAAACACTTCTCTTTGGGTGATCATTTATATATGATCACATTGTAGTTATCAAGAAGAAAATATAGAAGTAAAAATAAAATGAAAAAAATAAATATATATTACAAGGAATGGAATTATGAATGGAATTAGGGATAGAGTATGTTGAAAATGAATTAGATGAGGAAAATGATAAGATATAAAGGAAAAAATGTAATGGAAATAAATAATAGATGGATAAAAAATGAAAAATAATATACATATATTTAATCACAAGTTAAACAATATGAAAATACATCTTTGAAAGCTAGGGTAAGAGAAAATTCATAAGTAATAAGAAATTTTTTAAAGGTTAAGTGGAAGTAGAAGGGAAAGTTGAAGTAGAAACAAAATAATTAGAAGAATATGATACAAGAACATAAAAAAATTAAATACACAAGAAGATCCAAAAGTATAGGTATAATAAATAAAATAACATTATAAAAAGTGGAACCAAAAGTGAAACCCAAAACATTGGTAGCATAAATCAAAACTCATGTCACTGAGCATAGATAATACTAACATGTGAAATGAAAAAGTGATGATCTAATTTTAATGTGGGGGAAAAAGTAAAAGTTTAATATTTATAAGGATAAAAAATATAAAAATATAATTTATATCCAAGAATGAAGTAGAGATATAGGAAATAGAAGAAAAAGAAATAAAAAATGAAAAACATAATTATAAGGTAGAATAAAAAATATTATTAGGTGGATATGACAATAAAAAGTAATGTCATACAAAAAATGAAGAAAATATAACTATATAAATAATGAAAAAATTTAATACATTAGGTATAATAATACTAGAGTAAAAAAAGAAAAATTCATATTTATAATTAAATATATAAAGAATAATATATAAGATTTATGAAGAATCATAATATGTATTAAATTAAAAAATTATAACACTCAATATCAAAATAAAAAAAAAATAATAAGAATAAGAAAATAAATCAAAAAATAAATCAAATATAGATATAAATAAACTAAAAAAATAATTAAAAAATAAATAAAACTATAATAAAAACAAATTCAAGAAGATAACAAATAAAATCATCAAGAAAAATATTAAAAATGAATTCAAAACTAAAATCAAGAGTGAAAAAAAATGAAAAATAAAAATTCCATAGCAGATTTAAGAAGATTCAAAGGAAAAAAATTAAACAAATGGATAAATATAAGTGAATGTTGAACTAATGATCATATGTGTAAAAAATATATGAAATTATAATAAATATAAATAAAATCGAAATAAAAACAATAAAATATTAAAAACAAATCTATATTCAAAAGAAGAAAATATAGAGTCATAAAATAATTGAATGTCAATGATAGGAATAAGTATTGGTAGAGGTAGAATAATATATATATATATATATATATATATATAATGGAATGAGAAGAATAAACATAATCTATGAATATGAACATATTATTATAAGGAATAAGATAATGAAAAATAACTAAAAGTATATTTCATAAGGATTACATAGAAATATATGTAAATAATAATGTTTATAAACCTTAAAAATGAAATTGGATTATCATGAATATCATTGAAAAGTAATTTTTGAACCTTTTTTAACAAGTATGAATAGATGACCCATCAATCTGATGTATAGTGGGATTAGAATAAAATTAAGTACCTTTTTATATCTTATATGTATTTAAAAATATTCTTAAAAGAGTCAAGAGCTAGAAAATGTGATTTGATTATTGTGAAATCATAGAAAAATAATATTCGTTTTACTTATTCCATGTTGAATTTGATTGCATGTCAATTTGATAAATAATCTTGTTAGAAGGATCAAAAAAATTATGTCAAAAATGATAAAAAAATAAACATATGATAAAAAACAAACAATATAAGATGACTTTTAATTAAATCATAGAAAAAACCATTTCTAATTTGTGATGTGTAGGATTACACCACATTTAAATCATATATGTGGTTTCATCAAAATTAAAAATATTTTTTTATTGATTTAAAAGACATAAAAAATTTATCAAAGTTTCAACAAGAAGAAAACAACCTCATATTTTACATAAATCACAAAAAAATTATCGTTGATTGATTTAAAACATTTATGAATACACTATATGGAAATAAATCTTACTGTGTGGTTGAATTTACTTAAAATGAAGTTTTATTGTATTTAAAATTCATTAAAAACATGCATCTATTTATCAATATTTTGAAAAAGACCATGTATTGTTGTGAAATATTATGAAAGAAACCTCTATTTATGTTTTCATATATAGGAATAGATAGTTCATTAGTTAGATATGTTTATTCCTCATAATAACAAAAACTTATTTTTAATTAATTTAAAATAAAAGGGTCAAAGATAAGAAAAAGAGCATAGGTTTTCATTAAATTATAGGATAATTTTCATTGATTAATTTTTGATATGTATAATTAAGTCACATGTAAAATTGATGTGTTTTGGGGTTGAAATGACTAAAAAATAAATTTTAAAATGTTTAAGAAATTAAGAAACATTCATAAAAGAGTAAAAACATAGATAAGGACCATGAATTATCATGAAGATGCATGTAAATGACCATTGTTTGATGTTTGATATGTGGGAATAGAGAGCACATCAATACCAAAGGTGGTCTTCAAAGAATTTAAAAAATGTGTGTTTTATGGATTTTAAAGTCAATAAACATTCATAAAAGGGTTAAAACCTAAAAAATAGTCACAAAATATCATAGAATCAAAACATATCATCAATAAAACATTAAGTGAACTCAAAATAATGAATAGTGTGTTTTTAATTATTTTAAATGTCTCTCAAAAACATGTGTTAAAGTGTAAAAACTCAGCAAACATCCTCATATTTTCCTCGAATCACATGAAATTGATCACCATTTGATTTTAAACATGTATGAATAGACTATACTCTATTCTAATGTATTATTGGTAATAATTATCAAATATGTTTTTTCACAGCAAATTTTTTTAAAATAAAATATATCCTCAGTTCCTAGGAAACAACTTCAGCATTCTTGTTAGGAAAAAGGTTTGTTTTAATTAATTTAAATGTTAAAAAATAGTAGTAAAAAAGTCAAACATTGAAAAAAACTCAAATTTTCATGAAATAAAGGGAGAACAACAACTAATTAATTAGTAAAAATTGTTAATATACCACACTACAATGTGGTGTGGTTGGAGTAATGGTATTTTTTTATTATATTTAACAATAAATAAAAACATGCGTCAAAGGGTCATGCCCTAGCCAAGAGCCTCAAATTATCATGAAATCATGGGAAAATTACCAAAGTTTAATTTTAATATATAGAATCAATTAAGACTTCAGTAAAACACTCGGTATAATATTTATAGGTAAGAATATACTATACATAAATTTGAATCGTGTTTAGTTTTTAATGACTAAAATAACATTTTATTAATATTAATATAAAAAACAAGTTCCAAAGAGTTACAACATAGAAAACTACCTCATGTTGTCCTAAAATCATAGGAATACAATTGATCATTGAATTTTAACTTATAGAGATGCACTGCAGGTCAATCTGATGTGTAGTGAGATGGGAAGGACTGAAAATGGAATTTTATAATATACAAAATTCATTAAAAACGTGTGTTAAAGAGTCAAATCCTAGTGATTGACTTTTAATTTCCGTGAAATCATATGAAAAATATCCTTCATTAATTTTTTACATGTATGTATATAACATCATATAAATATCAAATATAGTATAGTCGGAATGATCATGTCATAAACCCTCTAATTGTCGTGGAATCCTCAGAAAAGATACATGATTCATTTTTGAAATGTTTGAATATACCTCTTGTTAATAAATTAGGTGGGGTGGTTGGAATGTTTTTTTTAATTTAACATTTTTTAGAGATGTGAATCAAATTGTTAAATAATTGTAAATGACCTTGGATTATTGTGAATATCAATAAAATGATGTCAATTTGTTATATATATTTATATAGGAATAGATATCACATTAGTCTGATGTGTGGTTTTCTCAAAATGACCAAATTTGAATTTTAATTATATACCATCAAAGGATTAAATTCATGGAAACTATCCATAATTTTCATGATATAAAAGGATAATTTTTTTAATAATTTATTATAGGTATCAATAGACCACACATCAATATGACATATGGTGTGGTTATAATAATCAAATAATAAATTTTAATAGTATAAAAATATTTTAAAGACATGCATCAAAGGGTAAAAACTTAGAAAATAAACTTATATTATAATTAAATCACATATAAATGACCTCCTTTTAATTTTTCATATTTCAAATGGCCGAAAATCAATTCGACATTGGGTTTTCATAAACTAACCAAAAAGTGTTTTTAGGTATTTTAAATTTAAAAAATGCATTTCAAAGTGATAAAACCTTGAAATTTTCCTCAACATACCTTATAATCATATGAAATTGTTTATTAAATTTTTTTGACTTATTGAAATTGAAATCTCATTAATTCAGCATGCAGAGAGCTTGTAATAATGAGAACTGTGTTTTTTTATTTTAAAAGTATATAAAAACATTCATTAAACAACATGTTATTAATATTTACATCTTGATGGGTTATATTTCATTTTAATAAAATTATAATGTTTATGTAATACAATGAATCATACAAATAAATCCATGAATAGAATTAATTTATTCATGATTCATATAGTTCCCATATAATTTGAGTATCCTCTTAAATTTCCACAGCCATAGTTGTCAGAATCATGATGCTATATTAGGATCAATGCGGGAGTGGGGGATTGTAACTCATTGAATCAGATCATGATCATTAGAGTCAACATTAGATAATCACAAATATTTTATACATTTATTCAAAATGTGAAAACAATAAATCATACTAATATTATTACACAACTAAGGAATTGTATTAAATTAAAAAAACCAAAGTCAAAAAATACTAAACAAAAAATAGATATACAAAACTAAAAAAACAAAAACAAAATAAAAACAAAAAATGAAACACATAAAAAACTATAAATAAAAAAATAAAAAATACAAAAAGTGGAATCATCCACACAAACCAAACCCAAAAAATATAAAAAAATGTTTAATCTCATATTTTTTCACAAACGTCTCTCTTTGAGTTTTTAATTTGAGCCTTGGTAGTCGATTATTGTTTATAGAGAGGGAGACTTAATTGGATAAAATAACCTAAAATCCGAGGATTTATTATTTTTTGAATTAATGGAGTTAGGGTATAAATGGGTTAAGTGTTTCACAGTTTTTTGATGAGTTGGGAAGCTTTAAAATAGGTCCAGTTTTTTAATGGGAAAATGGGATAAAAAACCATCTGCAGAACATTTACACATCGGTTAAAGGTTTTCACATCATGTAATTATTTGAGGGTTTTATTAAAATTAAACTGAAATGATGGGTTTTTTATCTTACTCCATTAAAAACATTTACATGTTTTGTAACTACATTATACACTGTGTAATTTCCCAACCTAGTATCTTTAAACATGTTGTATGAATGAATTATCATTTTTTCAGTTGCAGATCTTCTTCTATTGACACTAGGGAATTCTAAAAGTGAATTTGGGGTGCCAACCTCCCATCTGAACTAACCTATTATGTTGAAAATTATTAGTAAGTATTTTTTTCTTTGGATTCTTTCTTCTCTTCCTTCATCTCCAATCATTGCAGTGACATCACTAGACTGAATGATTCATTAGTTTTGATCATGATCAATTTTGATATAAGGAACCTGTTTTCAATCATCCTCACCTTATTTCCTCATGGAATTATTTCATTGGAAGCATTTTTAATCATTGGTTAAATGTAGGGGTTTAAATCATAACCCTTTGGTTTGATAAATTCCATGTTTATGAAATATTTTGATTGCACTAACATAAAATTCAACTAAATAAATTAAATAAATGAATGATATTTTTTCATTATGTCCTTTGGTTTCAAAAATATCTTTTTAACGATCTTATATCTACCCATGTGGTTAGAGAACCATGAATATAAATGAATTAAAAATGGATTAAAGTATCTTTAGCATGACATGTGACCTAGGGTGATTTCTTGGTATAGAATCCTTAATTTTTGTCTTATTTCTTATTGATATAATATTTAATCAATTTTGAATTAAAGTATAGGTGGAATATGAAAGAATAATGGTAATCCACATAAATAACCATTCATAATTGTGATTTGATATTGTGATATCCATATTGTATGACATGAATTGTGTTCCATTCTGTAATGATTATGTATTGGGCTCGACCTTGGAACATTTACACTTATATGGTGTAATGATGATATTTTTTGTGATTGACACAGTACAATGATGTAATAAATAAAGATATCGGGTGATTCTCAATCTGAAGCTATAATTATTATAGGGATTTGACCCAGATGTTGTAATTCTTAGAGGGATTTAACTCGGATTGTTATGAATATACCATGATTATATTGTGGTGGTTGGAATGGTCATAATACATTCTCAGAGATTATCCGACATGGTGCCGAATTAGGTTATTCTTCCATGGTTATATGGTGGTGGTTGGTATAGTCTTAATAGATACTCAGAGATATTTCGGAAAAGATACAAATCATGGTGTGGTTGTATTTTATTAATTATTGAATTTATTAATACACATGTTTATCACTTTATTTCATAAACTTACTATTATATTTGTGTAGTTTATAAATGGTGGTGTTGACCTACTTAGTTATACTCACAACCTATTTATTCCACTGTTTGGTACCGGAGTGGATTACGTGGATGGAGGTTTGGACAAGGGAAAATGACTTTGCTGTTGATTTATCCTTTGCTGGATAGGATATTGTTTAGAGTTGGGATATACATGGGGTCGAGACCTGATACCTTTAGTATTTTCTTTGATTTTTTTAGTATTTTACTTTTACTTATAGAATGTCATTTAGTTACAATCTACTATGTCATTACATTATTCATTTTTTATTTATTGGATTATTCAGTTGACTTTTACTATTATCTTTCACTATATATATACTCTAATTGATTCCATTTATTATGATTTTTTTATAATTCTATGCAACTTTGTACTGGGTGTTATAGTAACCAAACTATACTCTTTAAATCCCCACTGCAGGTATACAACCTCTGGCATATGGGGAGGCATGCACGAGGTATCATGATCAACTCTTTCAGGCCACACGATAGAGTTCTGGATCATGGGATGTTTTAATGTGGTGTCACAGGAGAAGGATTTCTTTTATTTTGCCTTAATTTTTGTTAAAGTTATAATGGAGACTAGGATGCGTTAGGAATTGGTAATGAGATTGTTCACGGGAGTAGTTAACCCATGTATGGGGGAAAATCTAAGAGCCCATGTTTGGGATTTCTATTTATGTTGTGTGATTATCACAATTGATGTTATTTCACTATGGCTGATTCACATGTTGTGTGAAGTTATTATTTTATGATGATATTGTTTATTTATTTTAGTACTCATGGCCCTGTATGGCACGATATCTGAATACATGCATCATAATAAGAATATAGGGGTATATTGACTTGAATTGTTCATGATATGGACATATCTATTTTTTCATGTGATATATACTTACCTATTGAACTATGGTATGTGATATCTATTTAACTGTATAAATGAAATGAGTTTTTATGTCATGTTAAAACACTTTTAAGAGATGTTTAGATAGACCAGGATTTAGTGGTTCTCTATTGTGGTCGCATGTTGGGGTTGACCATGTTGCTATCTAGTTTTATAAGGTGCGCATTTTTCTAGTACAGAACATGTTTTCTCATAATCTTCATCTTGAGTGTCTAGAGAGTGGTAATAAACATGATTTTAATATAGATAAAGAAGATAATCTTGTAGTTTCTGAGGAGAAGAAGGATTTTCAGCTTCGCAACACCTTCACGAGGGTCATATGATCCATGGAAAGGGATAAATTCCATACCATTCCATTGATGATTGAGATGAAATGAGAGTTTTAGCAACAACATATGTCAATATTTACTGGGTTAGTTGGACCTCAGAAAAGAGATTTATGGATTAATTATTTCTAGAAAATATTCAAGCATCTCAAGACACCCATAGATAGGAGGGTTAAGCTTGTTGTGTTTTGTGGACCTTCCAAGTGTTGGTTGGATATTATAGAAGAATCCGAGAATTAGGATGAACTATCTTCGAAGGAATTTGAGATAAATTACTTGATCCATTTATATCCTGAGAGTTTTAGGGATGATTATTTTTTTAGTTTATGCATCTGACACGGTAGGGCTTGTCAGTGCTAAAAAATGTTAGAGGTTTTACCAACATATAATACATTGCACAATCTTGGTAATATGATGAGATCCACCATGTGATATTTTTTGGATGGTATTTTCTATGATATTAGGTTTCAGGTGAACAATTTCCATTTAACAATCTTTGAGGATGTGATTAAAAAGGTGCACATCATGGAAGGGAACCTGAGAGAGGTCCTGACCCACGACCGGGCTATTTTAGTAGGGAGATTTTAGATTTCTTATTTGAGTGGTAAGAAGTATCATTATGATATTTTATCCAAGTAAGTAATTAGAATATAAGTCAGGGAAGAGGTAAGATTAAATTGCATGTTATTTAGACTACATCGGCTAATGTTGATGGAGTACCATCTACCGTTAGAGGTACAATTATTGTATCCTCTACCTTAGATTCTGCTTGGTTTGTTTTGAGATAATCACATCCTTTTCTATATGATATTTTGTAAAAAGGTTTGGGTTTGTATTTAAAAATCCTTGATGTGGTTTTAACAATATAAACACCATTGGGAGTGCGGTTAGAAAATATCAAACTTTTCAAGGTGGGTTCTCTAGATATTGGTGGTTACAATTTCTTTTGGGAACCATTCGTGATGGAAATGGAAATATTTGACTTGATTATTATTTTGGATTGGTTAGTTCTATACCCGGATCATATCGACTATTACTGTTGGAGAGTTACTTTCTTATCACCAGAAGGAAGCAGCTATTTTCACCAGTGTGAGTGGAATTTTAAGGCTGGTCATGTGGGACCAATTCATTGAAGATCTCATTGTCTCACAGCTCGGATCACTGGTCATTCTCTAGATTATTATGGAATAAATTAGTATTATTCTCCTATAGTGGTATACCATCATCATTATGTTTTCCTTAAAGAGATCTATGTATTTATACCTGAGCAATAGATCAAGTTCTTGATAGATTTGGTGTCAGAATAAGAGCTTGTTTCTATTCTGCAATACCGAATAGACCCAACAAAGAATCAGGAGTTGAAGGTTTAGTTGGAAGATATTGAATATGAAAGCTTCATATGTCCTAGTAAATCTCCATGGGGTTCTTCAGTTCTCTTTGCTAAAAAGTTTGACGGGACTTTGCGCTTATGTGTTGAATGTTGGAGGTAGAACCAGATGATGTTCAAGGACTGATATCATTTTCTATGAATTAATGATCTTTTAAATCATTTTATCGGTGAAAATATCTTATCCAAGATTGACATGAGATCTGAATATTATTAGTTAAGCGTTATACTATCATACATACCTCTAAATGATCTTAAGAGAAGGTATAGATTGTGTGAATTTCTAGTGATGTATTTTGGGTTTAGTAATGTGTTTTAGGTAATAATGACCAGGATGAATATGATATTTTATCCATTTATCGATAGTTTTGTAGTTGGTTTGGTTGATGATATCTTATTTCACTACTAATTAGTATATGATCATTTAAAACATCTTAACATTATATTGAGTACATTGAGAGAGCATCAGCTTTATGCCAAGCTAACCAAAGGCAGTTTCTGGAATAATAAGGTGTACTTCATGGGCCATATAATCTATGAGGAATGAGTGATAGTGGACCTAGAGAAAGTCACAACCATGATATCTTGGGATTATCCCATGATCTTCTTTGAAATTTATATCTTTCAGGATTTAGCAGGTTATTACCAACATTTTATCCAACATTTCTTCTATATGGAAGCACCAAAGTATTGAATGACCAAGAAAGGTGTAATGTATTTTGGTATAATTCTTGTGAGATCCATTCAGGATCTGAAATCTAGGATGACCTCATCACCTATCATCCCTTTACATATTCTACGTAAATCATATATCGTGTACTATTACGCATATGAATTTGGACTCGGATCAGTTCTAATGCAGGAGGATTGAGTGGTTACTTATGTCTCCAGGTAGCTAAGAACACATGAGAGGAATTATCATACTAATGATATAGAGTAAGAAGCTATGGTACATAACCTGAGATTTTGGAGATACTATCTCATTGGTGATTATATTTTCGTATACATAATTAAGAAGAACCTCTGGTACATCTTTTTCTCAATGAGACCTGAACCTTCAGCTAAGGTAGTGGGTCAAGTATTTACAGTCTATCAACTTTGAATTGTCTTATACACTATGAAAGGAAAATTTCACTGTTGAAACATTGAGATAAAAGAAACAAATAGAGGAAGTACGAGAGTCTTTTTATGAGCGGAAGTTAATGGCCCTTTTTCGGAAATGCATCTAGATGTTAAAGAATATTAGGGGATGGTATCTCTGACCTTGACATCTATTTTACGCATGTTTTGGAACAGATTAAGACTGAGTAGTTATATGAACTATACAGAAAAGTTTTGAGTGAATCATTGTACGATGGGGAGACTCTATCATGATGGTATATTAGAAGTGGAAATTCTTTTCTTTTTCGTGAAAAAATATGGATTCATGCAGTCTTACGTGAGGAGATAATGAGGGATTTTCAATCTTCTAAATGGACAGTTCATCTTGGATTAACAAATATGTATCATGATCCCTACAGATAGTTCTAGTGGTCAGGAATAAATAAGGATTTGGAAAGGATTGTGGCTTGATGATTCACTTTTCAACAGGTGAAAGTGGAGCAACAGTGGCAAGCTGGGTTATTATAGCCTTTACCATTTCCTGAGTGTAAATGGGAATATTTCACAATGGATTTTGTGACATGATTACGTAGGATGGCCCATAAGAATGACATTGTATGGTAATTTTTCTATCAACTGACTAAGGTATCTCACTTCTTAGCTGTTAGGTAATCCTTCATAGTAAATTATTTGGGCATTCTTTTCATGAGTGAGGTGGTTCATTTTCATGGTGTTCTGAGTATTATTGTTTCACACAGAGATCCTTGTTTCATATCACTTTTCTAGAAGGGTGTTAAAAAAGATCTAGGATATTGATTTCATAAAGAACAACCTATAATCCATAGACTTATGGTCAATCTCAGTAGACAATTTAGATTCTAGATGATATATTAAGAGCCATTATTTTGGATTTTGGTAGTTTATGGGAGAAACATATGGAACATATGGATTTTTTATATAATAATAGCATCTATAAATCATTCCAAATGGACAAATTTGAGGATTTTTTAAGTTAGTTCAAGTTTTTAACACTTTATTGGATAGAGGAAGGTGATTCAACACTTATTGTGACTAGTATCATACATTAGACATCTAAATAGGTTCAGCTAATTAGACAGTGGTTAGTGACCATGTAATGTCCCGGTCCCGGGTGCCACTCAACGGGTGCCCCGAAGCCGGTTCGCCACAAGACCTCAAGTGCATTTCCCCAAACTCTAGAGGCTACTGACTAGCAGCAAGGGCCCAGGTCTGATAGTGTAGAAACTATGCCCTCATTTGTCAAAGTGTAGCGCAGCGGAATTTAAAAAAATCATACAACGACAGCGGAAGCAGTAAACCATACACATCTAAAATAAACTACAGCAGTGGATATAACCAACAGTATATAAATGATGATGCTACATATTTCAAGTTCTAAGAAAATAGCCAGAACATGTTATACATCAATATAGTACAACAAAATAAGGAGTACAGCAAAACAAGCAAAATAGCTGGAAACGGCATCGCGAGCCTAGGCTCGGTCCCATGCCCTCCTACTTTTCAGCAACAATCAAGTACCTGTATAGGGACTCTTTCCCCTATCTACACCTGCAGAAATTTAATCTGTTTGGGCCAAAAAGTGTGGCCCAAATAGGGTGTGAGAAATATATCTCAGTAGGCACCCACCAAAGGCTCGTACCCAACTGCGTGTAAGCATGCAACAACAGTGTGCAATAATAAAATTCAATAAAGTAAGCAGTACTAAAAAGTAACTAACTTAACTATTAAATTTCCATTTTATTATTCATTTAATTTATTTAATTTAGTAACATTCTAATGCTCAACAGCACCAAGCCCTCAGGCCAACCAGAACCGTGCCCTCAGGCTAAAATAGTAAACCACACCCTCAGGCTTTCCCTCAGGCCATACAAAATCCAACCCGCAGGTATTGCCCTCAGGCATAACAGAAATTTCCCTCAGGTGTAGGAAGTGTCTCCCTCAGGCACAGAAGTCAATCCCTCAGGCACAAAAGGTTTCCCTCAGGAAAAATAGAACGTCGCCCTCAGGCTAAAACAGTCATGCCCCCAGGCTAATCACAACAACTCCCTCAAGCTAAACAGGTAACTGGGCCATGCCCAATATGTCAAAAGAAGTAAACAAGCAATTCCTCTCAAGGCAATTCTACGATTACTACTTTAAAGGAATACCTTCAGGTATCCTTGCCAAACGGCGAAATAGTGAAACACACCCTTGGGGTGGTTCCGGATCCAAGAAACGATCCCAAACGGCATTTTATTATCACAATTTAATCACCTATGCAATTATAGGCATGAAATATAGCAACGGCCTCAGCCACACGACACCCCAACATGGGTTCGTGGCACAAAGACACACAAATATGCACGACAGTTGGAAAATAAACACAAAGCCACCTACCTTATGCGCCAACGAACGTTATACCCGAACACCGACTCCAGAAATGCCCAAGAATGGTGTAGATCTGACAAAGAACAAAACCCATTCAAACGTAAATAACTTCCCCTAGGGAAAGAATTGGTAAGAATGGTACCAGGAGAGGAGAGGTATTACCCGTGCGGTTCCAACAAGATCGTCCGAAGCCAAATCAGATTCCAGACGAACACCCGGCGGATCTTCAAGGGTTCGACTGTCCTCCTTGGCTCCAAAACGGATCAAACGCCTCCTCTGCCAAATGAGGAGGCTACTACCTGTTTTAAGCAGAAAAAACAAAGTACATGGTGTGTAATTCTGAGTACACGGCGTGTACTTATTTCATTTAACTGTTCATTTGGCGGCACCGCCACACTGTTCAACCGTTGACATGAGTACATGACATGTACTCTAAAGTACATGGCATGTACTATCACCCATCTATCGGCTGCTCCACCGCCTTACTGTTTAGGCCTTCCAACTGACTACACGGCGTGTAAGGTAACACTACACAGCATGTAGTTGGTTCCTACACCCTTCGTTGTCAGCATGTCTACACGCCCCGTGTACTCATCCCCACATGGCCAGAAGTACACGGTGTGTAGAAAAAGTACACAGCATGTAGTTCCAAAATTCAGGATTTTTCCCCATTTTCCATATTTTCTCAAAAACACTTAAGGAAAAGGAAAAAGAAGAAGCACGTACCTCAAAAATAAGAACCATGTTCTTACAAACTTCCCCCCTTATAGCAATTCGTCCTCGAATTTCCCTTCAAAGGGTGGCGAAGATAAAGCTCAGAACAACTCTGGACACTGAGCACGTACGTTGGCCTCCTGCTCTTAGGTCTTGTCCTAAACTCGGCCATGCTGCCATAGCACCCGTACGAGAGGAACTGACTGGCCTTGGAGAACCTTCGTGCTCCTGTCTACGATACGGATCAGATTCTCCTCAAAGGACTCATCATGCTGAAGCTCAACCTCCTCTAGCTGAAAGGTGTGAGACGGGTCTGAATGGTAGCGAGGCAACTGAGACATGTGGAAGATGCCGTGCATGGCTCGGTACCGCTACAGTAACTGCAACCGATAGGAAACCAGCTCGACTCTCTCCAGAATCTCAAATGGTCCCACATAACTTGGTGAAAGCTTACCTTGTCTCCTGATCCGCTTGTGTCTCAGCCTCGGCGAAACACGCAAGGAAACCTGATCCCTGACCATGAACTCCAAAGGCCATCTTTGACGATCAGCATAAGAGTTCTAACGAGACTGTGTGGTAGCCATCTGCTTCTGAATCAACTGGACCTGATCAGATGTCTTCTGCACGAGCTGTGGCCCCAGTAAAGCTACCTCACCTGCCTCTAACTAGAACAAAGGTGATCGGCATGGCCTACCATATAAATCCGCGTATGGTGTCATCTCAATAGTCGCCTAAAAACTATTGTTATAGGAAAAATAGACTAAGGGTATATGCTTCTCCCAAGAGCCCCCAAAGTCTAGGACGCATGCGCGCAGCATGTCCTCTAGCACCTGTATCGTCCGCTCTGACTGGACATCTATCTGAGGGTGGTATGTTGTACTCAGAAGCACCTATGTACCCAGCGCCCTCTGAAAACTCTGCCAGAAATGAGACATAAAGCGGGAATCCCTATCTGAAACGATAGAACGAGGGACCCCATGAAGACGTACGATCTCTTAGATATACAGTCTTCCGAGCTCGTCAACACCGAAGGTCTTCGTGATCGGAAAAAAGTGAGCTACCTTTGTGAGTATATCCACAACAACCCACACGGCGTCATTGCCTTGAGGTGACCTCGGAAATCCCGTCACAAAATCCATCGTGACGTCATCTCATTTCCACTCTGGAATGGGTAACTGCTATAACAGCCCAGCTGGCCTCTAGTGCTATGCCTTCACCTGTTGACAGGTGGAACACCTCATAAAAAAACCAGCTATCTCCCTATTTATACCCGGCCACCAGTACTGACGTCTCATGTCACGGTACATCTTAGTAACCCCAGGATGAACTGCCCAAGCTGAAGCATGAAACTCCCGCATCAGCTCCTCGCGTATATCCCCTGGAACCCATACCCATCCATGGAAACACAAAACCTCATCATCGCTTACCGTCCAACCAGGATAAGGTTCCCCACATGCCACCGACTCCCGTAGAACTAGGCCTTCTGAATCCGATAGTTGTCTCATCCTCACTCTGTCCAGGAGGGTAGATGTCACAAATAAAGAGGAAAGATAAGTCTACCCCTGACTGTCATTCACCTCCATATGCATCTCATAGAAAAAAGCCATGAGCTTCCACTCACCACTGGCCTCTTACATTGCCTGAATCTAAGTCTTCCGGCTCAGTGCATCAGCTACTGCATTACCTTTACCTGTAGGCAAGCTCAAAATCGAAGGACTGTAGGCACTCGACCCACCTTCGCTGCCTCAGATTCAGGTCACGCTGAGTAAAGATATACCCGAGGCTTTTGTGGTCGGTGAAAACCACAAAATTCTCTCCCAACAGATAATGTCTCCAACAGCGCAACGCATGCACAACTGCAGCCAACTCGAGATCATGTGTCGGGTAATTCCTCTCATGTGGCCTCAACTGCCGAGACTCATACACAACAACTCGGTCTCCCTACATCAAAACGGCTCCTAGCCCAATCCCTGATGCATTATAGTAAACTGTATAGATCTTACCCTGCTCCGTGAGTATCAGTATCGGTGCTGATGTCAACCTTCCCTTCAGGTCCTGGAAATCTATCTCGCAACCTTCTGACCAAAAAAACATCACACCCTTCTTAGTCAGACCCGTCAACGGTGCTGCTAAGCGGGAGGAGTCTTGTATGAAGCGTCTGTAGTAACCAGCCATCCCTAAGAAACTTCGTATCTCAAACACATTCTTAGGCTGCTCCCAGGAAACTACTGCTCTCACCTTCTCTTGGTCTACAGCAACTCCTGACTCTGAGATGATATGACCTAGGAAGTGAATCCGGTCCATCCAAAAGTGGCACTTCGAGAGCTTAGCGTATAGCCGATTCTCTCTCAGTGTACTCAATATCATCTCAAGATGGGTGGCATGCTCATGTCGAGTGTGAGAGTACACCAAGATTTCATTCAAGAATACCACCACAAAAGAATCAAGATACGGATGGAACACACGATTCATCAGATCCATGAAAACCACTGGCACATTCGTGAGTCCGAACGACATAACCAAGTACTCGTACAGACCATATCTGCTTTGAAAAGCTATAAGTGGTATATCCAATGGTCTCAAGTGCAGCTGATGATATCTGGATCTCAAGTCAATCTTCGAGAACACTCATGCTCCACGAAGCTGGTCAAACAGATCATCTATCCCCGACAAGGGATATCGGTTCTTAACCGTCAACTGGTTTAGCTTCCAATAATCCACACAAAACCTGAGGGTACCGTCCACCTTTTTCGCAAAAAGGACCAGAGAACCCCAAGGAGAAGTACTAGGTCAGATAAAGCCCTTTGCCTGTAACTCCTCTAACTGCCTCTTGAGCTCCTGAAACTCAGGCATGGCCATCATATAAGGAGGAATGGACACCGGTGCTGCACCTGGCACGAGCTCAATAGAGAAATCCACCTCACGCACTGGAGGTAGACCTGAAAAGTCATCTGGGAAGACATCCATGAAATGATCAACAACTGGAGGGAAATCCATCTGACAAGTCCCCATATCATCTAGATATAAGCTCGCTATCTGGGTTGCGACTCCACCTCACCCATGATGCTCTGGTCCAGCTCGACTTGCCTGAACATCCAATTCGGCCTTGTATAGAAACTCTCTGCCCTCTGGTGACATGAAACTCACCCTATGACGATAGCAGTCTACAAAGGCTCGAAAGGGAACCAACCAGTCCATCCCGAGAATGACATCATAGCTCGTCATCTCCAAGACATAGAGGTCCCAAAGGAAGTGACACCCTCCAACCTCAAGGGGGAACTACTTAAACTGACACACACCAGTCGTTCTAGTCCCCAACAGAGTGTCTAGCATCATGATATCAGAAGAAAAATAAACACAGATCCCAAGGCTCTCCACAATGGGCAAAGATATGAAACTATATGTAGCACCCGTATAGAAAAGCACTGAAGACAAGACAGAAGCTACTAGAATAGTACCTCCGACTGTAGAAGGTCCAGGATCCTGCTCCTGCTGGGTCTGTTGCACTGCATATGTCTGCCCAATGTTGTGGCCCTGCGACACAGCCTGGATACCCTGAGTTGTCCCACCCTGCTGTCTCTGCGATCCTGGTGTCTGGCTACCATGGCCACGACCACCATCTCGGTGTGCACGCCCTGACATATTCCAGTTCCCCGACTGGTAAGAAGCCACTAGTCCTACTCCCGCACGCGGAGTCTGCACAGAACCCCTCTCACTAGCCACTGGTGGAAACGCCCTGAAAAAGTGTTGTAGATGACCCATCTTGCCACAAGCTCGGCACTCCACTGGGTCTCATGGACACTGCGGTCTCTTGTGCCCTTCTCTGCCACACTGGTAGCACCTGATCGGGCCACCTAAAGACGCTGCGTGGCTGGTACTACAGCCCTGAGAGAAGTCCATCTGTCTCTTCCTCTTTCCAGCAGAAATAATACCAGTAACTGGTGCTGAACCTCCCTGGACCACACCACTTGATTCTCGCCGGTTCCTCTCAGTAATCAGTTCCTGGTTCACAATTGCGTGTACAGTAGGCAACCTGAAAACATTCACTAGCGCTCAGATTTCATAAAGAATATCATCCTCAAAACGTCTGGCTCTCAACGTCTCATCACCCACCAGCATAGGTGCAAAACGCTGAAGCTTCGTAAAACGAGCAGAATAGTCCATCACCGACATGGAGCCCTGCTGCAGATTCATGAACTATCGAGCTCTATCTGCCCTCAGAATCTTGGGACAGAATAAGTCATAGAAGAGTGCCTGAAAATCTTCCCACGTCATGTCTTTGTGATGCTCTAACTGGGTGGTAACATCCCACCACCTCTTGGCGGAATCACGCAGCATATACATCGCGATCTTGACCCTCCGCCCTGGAGGCATCTCAAGATGCTTGAAAATAGTCTACATCAATCCTAGCCAAGACTCCACATCCTGCAGTCCTCCATCCCCTGAAAACGTAGGCGGATTCTACTGCTAGAAGATACGAGTCAGCTCAGCCATAGATGTAGTAGCATGCGGTGCTCCCTGAAAGGTCTGCATGAACTGCATAAAGCCTTCACGGAACTGCGCCTCCGCACCTGTGTCTAGTATAGCAGCTAGCGCCGCATCTGGCTCTTCTGGAGGATCAACTGGTATCCCATGTCCCACCATCTCTGGAGTATAATTGTCGCCGCTCTCCTGGCGAACAAATCGCGGTCTTCTAGGCAGCATGACACTACAGGGTCAAAATCATGCCTCAGATTCAAGATTATTATAACCGAAAAGCGAAGGAACCACAAAGGAAACAAGAGGAAGAAGGAATTAAAAATTTGCAAAACAAGACTACACGGTATGTACACTGACTACACGGCGTGTACTTAAATTCTGTTCCCCTGCCCGGGTCCTTCTACATGGCTAAGCCACACGGCTTCCATTCAACAAAAACTACACGGTGTGTAAATAATCTACACAATGTGTATGGTGTTATTTCCCAACTACCTGTGTCGTCTATGACACGGCCGACTACTCGGCTTGACACTACACGGCGTGTTACACCCGCACACGACATGTACACCATCCCTTTTCCCAGCCACATGGCTAATACCACACGGTCTGTCCTCAGACAAGACTACACAGCGTGTCCCAATGGAACACGGCATGTTCAGGGAGAGGTGACATTGTCCCATGTTGTTAGTTACACGGCCGAGTCCCCAGGTCACACTACACGGAGTGTTCATCATTGACATGGCATGTTATGTACAGGAGTTCACCAACCCGTGTTGTTAGTTACATGACTGGACTCCGGGTCACACTACATGGCATGTACAAATGCTACACGACGTGTTTTACCCAAGCCTTTCCCTACCCCATGTCGCTGCCCACACAGTTTGTGACACGGGAAGAGACTACACGGCGTGTACTCAATAAGTTCATTTTTTCCCGAACAGAAGAGCATACACGGCGTGTTATAAAAATACTACAAGGCGTTTATACTGGGTTTCCAGACACTATGCCTCAGAAACTTCTCCGGAACCCAGAAAATAATGAAACTAACACCTAAGTGTCAAATTCCGACTCGTGGGGGCCCATACTCCCCACGAATCAAATTTTGACATCGTATATGTGTTATAACCAATAAACAGTCAATGATCCACCAAATTCCTGTCAATGGGGGACCATACTCCCCAAAAACCAAAGATTGGCGTCCATTCTATAACCAAGCTCAAACAAAAATACCATATCACAAGGTAGGTATTTATCAAGCAGCTATCACAACAACATGATTTATTAGCACAAAAACTATCGCAACAATATGAAAATTCTAATGCACATACATGGCATGGAAACTATGCATGGAATGTGATATCTAGCATGTGCCTATATGATGCATGAGATGGCATACCCTCATCTCATCGGGTTGTAACTAAATAGAACCCATAGATAAAATATAAACTGCACAATCTCAAAGTGAGTCACCCAACGGTGAAAACATATCAACCGTAAAATTGAAAAATCAAAAGAATGAAAAATACGAGGTAAACTAGCTTTTCCCTGTACACGGGTTAGCGATGCCCGGGCACAACTTATTACGAACTACCGTTCCATCCTATCCCTGACTACGGCTCCAAATAGTAATTCAAAGAAAAGAAACCCCTCTGATACCACTATCTAACATCTCGGTCCCGGGTGCCACTTAACGGGTGCCCCGAATGTAACACCCCAAGCTTCTATGGTACGCTTCTCTTTGAATAATTCAATAGCATGTGTTCTACGCAACATCGAGTTCTAACACACACCACAACCAATCAAACTAGCCGTTATAAATAGTAATACCTACTTTTTGAAATTTTAGAAATTTTATCTCTCAAAATGGATTTCATTTTTAGATTCGGAGTATCGAATTTAGCCTAAGGTAAAATTTTGGTACTTTTCAGATAACTTTAATATTTTGATGAATAGTGAAAATTACTAAATTTTAATTAAAAACAACTTTTTTAATGAAAATAATTAATAGTGATAAATTATGAATTTGAGTGGTTTTAAAGTATATTTAGAATATATTTTTACCATTTAATAAAATGTTGGTCATTGGACATAATTTCACAATTAAACCAGACATAAACAAGTATCAATCTTTTGATAGTTATTATATCTTAAAAACACGCTTTTTGTTTTGACAGAGGGAATTAATTTTAAATTAATTTCTGCCACTTCTGTGTTTTGAATTTGGAAAAATGGATTCCATATTTTGAATCAGGATTTCCAAATTGTGTAAATAGTTAACTTTTATTTTTAGACATTTTGAATAATTACTCCGGTAAATATTTTATTTACCATGGTTAAAGGGTAAACCTGGTAAATAAGGGTTAAACAATAATATTATAATAATACTAAATTACTCTAAAACATGTCCTAATCTTATTGGAGGATACATGTCCAACCATGGGCATATTTGGGTCGATTTTGGGACCCCATGGAGCCACTTGTAGGTGATAGGGACACATTATTTTAATTAAGTTAAAATAAAAACAAAAATGACAAAAGCATATATCTTTTAGAAAAACAATTTTTACACAGGGTTATATATGTTGGATTTTCAACTATAAATATTCATTAGAAAGATAAAAATATTTCGTAAATAATTATAGTTTATTTATAATTTTTAGACATTAAATAATTAAATTTATTTATGACACAATGATGATGCAGTAATTTCCATAATAGTGAAAAATTAAAATAATTGATATTATAAATACACAAATAAATATAATTTGAGACTTTTAATGAATTAAAATAATTTTCTAGGATACTATGACATATTGGGATTTCTTTAATTGACTTTGTTAGAAGTAATAATTCTGTTATAATTTTTACAAAAATCAACTATTTAATAGTGTCAAAATTGACATAAAAGAGTTTTTAAAACAAATATTATATTATTAATTGATATTAAATTCTTAAAAATCTAAGGTTCGGCCAAGAGACTTATATCATGATATTTTTATCATTAATGGACCACTTGGGGGTCTCTTGGAGGTATACAGTAAGTTTATTAACTATATAATATAAAAATACAAAGTGACATGGTAAGTGTCAAACTAATTAACTAAGAGTTAAGACTAAAAGATAAGGTTAGTATAATGACCCAAACCTATCTAAATTCTATTGGTTGAATGGTTTTAGACCTATCCTCACATTAACCTTTAAATAATCCACTTTGGATCCATTAGAAACCGAATATTAATTTATTATAAAATAATATTTCTAGCTTTTCCAAAGGTGCCCCTCACCCCTCTTATAAAAGGGAACTCCTCCTTCTCATTACTTCACACCTTCAAAGCCTTTTGGTTCGCCCAACCTCTGCCCAAATACTCTACAAAATTCCCTCAATAGAACCAATAGGCCTTAGTTTGATCAGAAATCCAACCTAAGGAGCCCTTTTGATCAAATCAAAAAGAAGAACCTGAAGAAGAGGTAATGTTTTCACCACCCTTTTTCATATTCATTTCTTCTTAAACTTAATCATTATTTGTTATTATCATTATAAAATAATGAATCCAGTATCTCCTATATAATGTAATATTATTATAAATATGGTACAACCATATTCATTATTCTATCCATCCTTTGAATGAAATGTCACCATACGTGCATACGTACGGCTTACCGTATCCACGTCATGGTGTAATTGTTATTCAATATATTATTATTATTTGGATGGGTATAATAATGATGTGTAATTCATGTAAATAATAAATATAACATGATAATGATTCTGTATATATGATATACCATCCAATTATATATTATTTTAATATCAAAAGAATGATATTGTCCCTCGTGCGTACGTACAGACTACTGTCTCCACGAACGTGATGAGATTCATTCTCCATCGTATCCATTCAAGTATAATTCTCATTTGATGATTAATAATAGTATCTAAAGACTTGATATCATTCTGGATATGAATAAGATACAACCTATCCATTACAAACACGTCTTACGTAACAAAACATATAAAAGAAAACGAGTAAGTTAACACCCGAAACAATGATAATACAAAGATATTATTAACAAATCAATGTTGAAAGATAATATATGATATCATATTGATGTATATGATTCTTTTATAATTTAATAACAATTATTTCACCATTATACAGGAGTTTAACCTACCCCCAACCAAGGAAAAGTACAATGTAAGGGTTTATTTCGCAATCTCTTCATTATCCGAGGTTGTTTGTACGTAATAATATACTGGGATCTCTTTATCATCCACATCCATGTTTCTTAAAAATGTATTTCAAAAAATTCTTACTATTTTAAAGAATATGGGTTAAAGTCATTTATACCCTTTTTTGACTTTTTATAAGAAGTTTATAAAAGAATCTTTCCGTCTTTTTCCAAACAAGGTCCTTTTTAACCATTTCAACAAAATTAAGGTAAGAATGTTTTTTTAACTTATACGGCGGGTGCGGATATTTTCCGTCGAAGCTTCCCTTACAAGCTTATAAGAATATTTTCAAAGAAAATGTTTTATTTTATAAATATATGTCTCTTAAATGATTTCAAAATAGAAAGAGATATTTCTCTAAAAAGAGTTTTGATTTCATCTATGTTAACATCCTTTGATGGATTTTACGCTTATTTGAAGTTGATTTATTATGATACAAAAATTTTATATTTTATTGAAGGTTTTGTGATATGTTTGACTGTGGATGTGTTATATTTATACCATTCATGGTTTATGGATGAATTATTTACATTTCGTATGCTAGTTTTAATATGAATGTTTATGTTATGTTTAAACTTTTTCATATGGGAATTCATTGGACTTAATATGTGATGGGTGGAGCCCGCTATAGCTCCTAGATGCATCGGTAGGTCTCATGAGACAAACTAGTGTCTTGGCACAAGTCCTTGGAAAAATCTTATTTGTAGTCTTGGCACGAGGCCTTGGCTATGTGGTTATGATAGTCTGGCATTATGCATTCCATCATTATGAAAGTGGGTATTGATATTGCATGTGATTATTCGATTAGTAGAATATCCATGTGAATAAGTAAATGGAATTATTTCATTTTATTTTTTCCGTACTATGTTGAAGTTCAAGTTTAAAAGGCTTTTTTTAGTTATACATTGCCTTAAATGTTTATTCTTATTTATGAATGTTTCCGCTATATTGTTATCTTTACTGGGCATTTGAGCTCACCCCTTTCAATGTTTTATTTTTTCCAGGATGTGAAAAAGTAATTTATGAATGACCTACAGGGATAGTATGTGGGGTTATGAGTGTGGAATATGAAGAACATATGTTGTTGTAGTTTTCATTTTTATGATGTAATGTAAGACTTATGAATATATCTAGTGTTTCCAAAGCTACTAAACTAATCGGTCTTTCTAGATTTGATCTTTCTTTTGATCATGCCAATGTTATGTAATAATGCACCAGCTCTGGGTAACTGGGGTCGGGGTGTCACAGTTGGTATCAGAGTAAGTTTAGTACAAACCTTGGAAGCTAGATTTAGATAAACTCTGATTAGAGCACATAGAACTAAGATGGACTTTGAGGATTAGTATAGAAGAACTTTCTAAAATTTTGGTATTGTAGAGATTTTTTGATTTTTCCGAGCAATACATCCCTATCTGGATACGAGTAGGTAGAGGCGGCTCTGGCACAGATGTACCTCGGGGTAAAACCTGAAAACACCGCTTTGAGCTCGACTTGAACGGGAACTGGTGCACAACAATGGGCCTTGCTGCACTCTTGGTTACGACACTCCCGAGGGATATGCTTAGGATAACTCTCATTTTCTTTACAAAACATTATGAAGGGTTTATGAGTATATACTTCCTCAAAGAATTTTTTTTTTATGATTATGGATTATATCCATAAATAGTTCAATTTATGTTAAGTGTTTTATAAGTATGGGATTATGTATTTTGATCTATAAACTAATCTAGTTTATGCCATTGTTTAGAAATGGCGCCTAGTGGAAGAAATGGAAACCGTATCAATGCATGCACTCCATGTAGGTATTTCCCTCCTGCTCAAGATAATTATAGTGGAGCTGGTGATGCAACTGGTGCCGATCATCTAATTACCATACAGGGAAAACTCACTCAGGTTATGAATAATAACCTTACCCGTATGGATCACCCTGATCCGCAGCGTTGAGGATCAATTTTAGATCGATTCATGAGGAAAAAACCACCGAAATTAAATGGGAGTAAAAATACCTTAGTAGCTGAGAAATGGATAAATTCCCTAGAGAAAATATTTCAGGCTTTAGTGAGTAGTGAAAGGGAAAAAGTTATCATGGCAGTTTGCCGCCTCACTGAGATGCTGATCAATGGTGGTCATTGATTCAAAACACGAAGGAAGATGAAAAAGTATCAAATATGGAATGGAGGGAGTTCAAAGATCTGTTTTTAGAAAAATACTTTCCTCGTGACCATCGAGCAGATAGGGAAAGTCAGTTTCTGAGTCTGAGACAAAAGGAGGATGAGAATGTCACAAAGTATGAGGCTAACATTACAAGGTTAGCAAGGTATGTTGGAGATTGTATACATAACCCAAGAAGTAAGATTGATCATTTATTTTATGGGTTAAAACCATTTCTCCTTCGAGCATTAGTCTCAAAATCCTTCTCGTCATACGAAGACATTGTCTCATGTGCTATCTAGACCGAAAAGGAATTCTCTAAGTCTTATTAATTTAAAGAAAAGAAAGAGAAGAAGAGATCTTATGATCAATCTGGGAATGGAAATAAGGGGAAGAAGGGAAAGGTTGAATATCCATCCTATGGTAAATGTAGGAAGAAACACCACGATACTTGCTTAAAGGGAATGGGTGTCTATTACAAGTGTGGTGAAAAAGGCCAATAACCTCGTGATTGCAAAGGGAAGAAGGAAGCTACCAATGTTCAATGCTAAAATTTCAAGGAGATGGGAAATTATGCAAATGAATGTCCTAAGAGTTAAGGGAACTTACCTCAGAAAAGGACAAGGGATCAAGTCCAAGCTTATGTTATCACTACTGCTGAGGTAGAAGCTCCAAAAGACGTGGTGGCAGGTAATTTAATGGTTTCCTCAACTTTAGAAAATGAATTATTTGATTCTGGATCATCGCATTGTTTCATATCTTCCCAGTTTGCTAAGAAAATTGGATATTTCCAATTTGATTTAACAAAGGAGTTGTCAGTTTAAACTCCTAAGGGAAGTATCATTGCAACAAAGTTTTGTGAATCAGTCCCCATTAGAGCACATAAATGTTCTTTATCCGCTGATCTCATCGTCATACCTATGATTGAGTTTGATATAATCCTCGGTATGGATTGGCTTTCGGACTATGATGCGAAAATTTATTGTAAGAAGAAGGAGTTTACGATTTTTGATGATGATGATAAGGAGCAACTTATCTTTAGAGCAGAATCCTCACCACCTAATTCTTATCTAGATTCACCCCCAGTAGATCAACAAAATTCAATTATTGGGGAGGAAGAGTATGAAATTACAGTGGGTGAGGAAAGGAATGTTCAAATAGATGATATACCTGTTGTGAAAGAATATGTAGATGTGTTTCTGGAAGATTTACCTGGACATCCTCCAGAATGAGAAGTTGAGTTTTCCATTCATTTAATTCCTGGATCAAGGCCTATATCGAAGACCCCTTATAGAATAGCCACTGTAGAATTAGTCGAACTAAAGAAAAAACTAGAGGAATTGAGTAATAAAGGATTTATTCACCCTAGTTTTTCTCCATGGGGAGCCCATGTTCTCTTTGTTAAAAAGAAATATGGATCTATGAGGTTATGTATCGACTACGGGGAGATCAATGCTATAACAATAAAGAACAAGTATCCCCTACCGCACATTGATGATTTATTTGACCAACTGCATGGAGCTCAATACTTTTCAAAGATTGACCTTCGATCTGGATACCATCAGTTGTGTGTAAAGAAGGAAGACATTCCGAAGACAGCATTTCAAACCAGGTATAGGAATTACGAGTTTACAGTAATGCCTTTTGGATTGACTAATGCACCCTCTGTATTCATAGATCTGATGAATAGAGTTTTCAAGGAATATCTTGATGAATTTGTGGTGGTATTTATTGATGATATCTTGGTATACTCCAAAAGCTACTAGGATCATGAAAATCACTTGCGCATTATCCTAAAGACTCTGAGAAGACATGAACTATATGGGAAGTTTAGCAAGTGTGAATTCTGGCTTCATGAGATTTCTTTTCTTGGCCATATTTTCTCTAAGTATGGAATTTCCTTTGATCCTTCTAAGACCAAGGCAATCCAAGAATGGCCCGCACCGATGATTATAACTGAGGTACGTAGTTTTATTGGTTTAGCAGGTCATTATCGATGTTTCGTCCATAATTTTGCCCGATTGGCTAACCCATTAACAAAGCTCACACATAAAGGGGTTAAATTTGTTTGGACAAAAGAGTGTGAAGAAAGTTTCGAAGAATTGAAGAGAAGATTTGTCAATGCTCCTATATTGACTCTACCATCGGGGAGTGATGGGTTCATTATTTATAGTGATGCATCGAATAAAGGACTTGGTTGTGTTCTTATGCAGAATGATAGGGTTATTGCCTATACATCACGACAGTTGAAAATTCACAAACAAAACTATCCTACTCATGATCTCAAGTTAGCAGCTGTGATCTTTGCTTTGAAGATATGGAGGCACTACCTCTATGGTGAAAAATGTGAGATTTAAATTGATCACAAGAGTTTGAAGTATATTTTCTCACAAAAAGAAATCAACATGAGGCAAAGGATATGGCTTGAATTACTCAAGGATTATTATTGTACGATACACTACCACCCGGGGAAAGCAAACAAGGTGGCAGATGCTTTGAGAAGAAAAGATCATGGAGTTTTGAACAATATGAGAATTGAAAGGGATCCAATTTTCATGGATCTAGTGAAGATGGTCATGGGAATAACCAGAGAAGGTGAAACATCAATTCTTTTTCAAATGGTTGCCAAACCATATTTACTAGAAAGGATTAAGAGTTCTCAGATTGATGATGAAGAAATTCAAAACAAGATTAAAGCTGTGAATGATGGGAGATTGAGAGACTTTGTGTATTAAGAATGAATTTTAAAATTAGGGAAGAGACTTTGTGTTCCCGATATACCAGATCTAAAAAGAGAATTGTTGGATGATGCTCATAGTTCCAATTTCTCCATACACCCTGGGAGCACCAAAATGTATAGAGATTTGAAGGAACATTTTCGGTGGGACAACATGAAGAGGGAGATTGCCGATTTTGTGTCAAGATGTTTGGTTTTTCAACAAGTGAAAGCTGGAAGGCAACAACCTGGTGGAGTATTGCAACCTCTTCCCATACCTGAGTGGAAATGGGACAATATTACGATGGAATTTGTCATGGGACTACCAAAGACTCCTAGAAGGAACGATGTAATATGGGTTATTATTGATCGTCTTACCAAGTCAGCACATTTTCTTGCTATAAGAGAAGATCTACCATTGGAACGTCTAGCAATACTATATATTAATGAAGTTGTGAGACTTCATGGAGTACCCCTATCGATTGTTTCTGATCGTGATCCCCGTTTTACTTCAAGATTCTGGAAAAGTCTTCTGAAATCCCTGGATACTGAACTTCATTTGAGCACTGCCTACCACCCTCAGACAGACAGACAATCAGAAGGGACTATTCAAACCTTAGAAGACATGTTGAGATCTTTCTCACTTGACTTTGAGGTTATATTGGATCAATATTTACCTTTGGTAGAATTTTCCTATAACAATAGCTTCCATTCGAGTATTCAGATGGCACCATAAAAAGCGTTATACGGAAAGAGATGTCGCACACCAACCTGTTGGGATGACATTGGTGAAAGAAAACTTGTAGGTCCAGAACTGGTGGAGGAAACGATGGAAAAGGTGAAGGTAATCCAAAATCACATCAAAGCAGCTCAAAGTAGGCAGAAGATCTATGCCGATAATCGAAGGAAGGATTTAGAATTTCAAGTCGGTGATCATGTTTTCCTGAAGGTATCTCCATGGAAAAGAGTCATACATTTTGGTAAGAAAGGTAAATCAAGTCTCAGGTACATCGGACCTTTAGAAATTCTAGAACGAATTGGGGCTGTAGCTTACCGATTGGCAATGCCGCCAAGTCTCTCCAAAGTTCATGATGTGTTCCACGTATCTCTATTGAGGGAATACATGCCTGACCCAACGCATGTACTCACCTATGAGGAATTAGAACTAGAACCTGATTTGTCTTATTGCGAAGATCCCGTCAAGATTCTTGATACGAGAGAACAAGTACTGAGAAACTGGATGACACATCTGGTAAAAGTCTTATGGAGAAACCGTAAGATGGAAGAGGCAACATGGGAACCCGAGGAACTTATGATGAAGAACCACCTGAGTCTTTTCATGAGGTAGTATTCTAGAAATTTTGAGGAAGAAATTATTTGAAGGAGGGTAGAATGTAACACCCCAAGCGTCTACGGTATGCTTCTCTTTGAATAATGTAATAGTGTGTGTTGTACGCAACATCGAGTTATAACACACACCACACCCAATCAAACTAGCCGTTATAAATAGTAATACCTACTTTTTGAAATTTTAGAAATTTTATCTCTCAAAATGGACTTCTTTTTTGGATTTGGAGTATCGAATTTAGCCTAAGGTAAAAGTTTGGTACTTTTCGGATAACTTTAATATTTTGATGAATAGTGAAAATTACTAAATTTTAATTAAAAACAACTTTTTTAATCAAAATAATTAATAGTGATAAATTATGAATTTTAGTGGTTTTAAAATATATTTATAATATAATTTTACCATTTAATACAATATTGTTCATTGGAAGTAATTTCACAATTAAACCAGACATAAACAAATATCAATCTTTTGATAGTTATTATATCTTAAAAACACGCTTTTTGTTTTGACAGCGGGAATTAATTTTAAATTAATTTCTGCCACTTCTGTGTTTTGAATTTGGAAAAATGGATTCTATATTTGGAATCAGGATGTCCAAATTGTGTAAATAGGTAACTTTTATTTTTAGACATTTTTAATAATTACTTCGGTAAATATTTTATTTACCATGGTTAAAGGGTAAATTAGGTAAATAAGGGTTAAACAATAATATTATAATAATACTAAATTACCCTAAAACGTGTCCTAATTTTATTGGTGGATACATGTCCGACCATGGGCATCTTTGGGTCGATTTTGGGACCCCATGGAGCCACTTGTAGGGGATAGGGACACATTATTTTAATTAAGTTAAAATAAATACAAAAATGACAAAAGCATATATCTTTTAGGAAAATAATTTTTACAAAGGGTTATATATGTTGGATTTTGAACTATAAATATTCATTAGAAATATAAAAAGATTTCCTACATAATGATATTTTATTTATAATTTTTAGAAGTTAAATAATTTAATTTATTTATGACACAATGATGATGCAGTAATTACCATAATAGTGAAAAATTAAAATAATTGATATTATAAATACCCAAATAAATATAATTTGAGACTTTTAATGAATTACACTAATTTTCTAGCATAATATGACATATTAGGATTTATTTAATTGACTTTTTTAGAAGTAATAATTTTTTTATTATTTTTACGAAAATCAACTATTGAATAGTGTCAAAATTGACATAAAAGAGTTTTTAAAACAAATATTATATTATTAATTGATATTAAATTTTTAAAAATCTAAGGTTCAGCCAAGAGACTTATATCATGATATTTGTTTCATTAATGGACCACTTGGGGGTCACTTGGAGGTATATGGTAAGTTTATTAACTATATAATATAAAAATACAAAGTGACATGGTAAGTGTCAAACTAATTAACTAGGAGTTAAAACTAAAAGATAAGGTTAATATAATGAACCAAACCTGTCTAAATTCTATTTTTTGAATGGTTTTAGACCTATCCCCACCTTAACCTTTAAATAATCCACTTTGGATCCATTAGAAACTGAATATGAATTTATTATAAAATAATATTTCTAGCTTTTCCAAAGGTGCCCCTCACCCCTCTTATAAAAGGGCACTCCTCATTCTCATTACTTCAGACCTTCAAAGCCTATTGGTTGTGCCAAACTCTGCCTAAATACTCTCCCAACTTCCCTCAATACAACCTAGAGGCATTATTTTGATCAGAAAGCCAACCTAAGGAGCCCTTTTGATCAAAACAAAAGGAAGAACCAGAAGAAGAGGTAATGTTTTCACCACCCTTTTCCAAATTCATTTCTTCTTCAACTTCTTCTTTCTTTGTTATTATCATTATAAAATTATGAATCCAGTATCTCCTATATACTGTAATATTATTATAAATATGGTACAACCATATTCAGTATTCTATCTATCCTTTGAATGACATGTCACCATACGTACGTACGTACGGCTTACCGTATCCACATCGTGTTGTAATTGTTATTCAATATATTATTATTATTTGGATGGGTATAATAATGATGTATAATTCATGTAAATAATAAATATAACATGATAATGATTCTGTATATATGATATACCATCCAATTATATATTATTTTAATATCAAAATAATGATATTGCCGCTCATGCGTACGTACGGACTACCATCTCCACGAACACGATGAAATTCATTCTCCATCGTATCCAGTCAAGTATAATTCTCATTTGATGATTAATAATAGTATCTAAGGACTTGATATCATTCTCGATATGAATAAGATACAACCTATCCATGACAAACACGTCTTATGTAACAAAACATATAAAATAAAATGAGTAAGTTAACACCCGAAACAATGATAATACTAAGATATTATTAACAAATCAATGTTAAAAGATCATATATGATATCATATTTATGTATATGATTCTTGTATAATTTAATAACAATTATTTCACCATTTTACAGGAGGTTAAACTACCCCCAACCAAGGAAAATTACAAGGTAAGGGTTTATTTCGCAATCTCTTCATTATCCGAGGTTGTTTATACGTAATAATCTACTGGGATATCTTTATCATCCACATCCATGTTTCTTTAAAATGTATTTCAAAACATTATTACTATTTTACAGAATATGGTTTGAAGTCATTTATACCCTTGTTTGACTATTTATAAGAAGTTTATAATGGAATCTTTCCGTCGTTTTCCAAACAAGGTCATTTTTAACCTTTTCGGCAAAATTAAGGTAAGAATGTTTTTTAACTTATACGGCGGGTGCAACTATTTTCCGTCGAAGCTTCCCTTACAAGATTATAAGAATATTTTCAAAGAAAATGTTTTATTTTATAAATATATGACTCTTAAATGATTTCAAAATAGAAAGAGATATTTCTCTAAAAAGAGATTTGATTTCATCTATGTCAACATCCTTTGATGGATTTTACGCTTATTTGAAGTTGATTTATTATGATACAAAAATTTTATATTGTATTGAAGGTTTTGTGATATGTTTGACTGTGGATGTGTTATTTTTATACCATTCATGGTTTATGGATGAATTATTTACATTTCGTATACTAGTTTTAATACGAATGTTTTTGTTATGTTTAACCCTTTTCATATGGGAATACATTGGACTTAATATGTGACGGGTGGAGCCCGCTATAGCTCCTCAATGCATCCATAGGTCTCATGATACAAACTAGTGTCTTGGAACAAGGCCTTGTAAAAACCTTATTTGTAGTCTTGGCACGAGGCCTTGGCTATGTGGTTATGATAGTCTGGCATTATGCATTCCATCATTATGAAAGTGGTTATTGATATTGCATGTGATTATTCAATCAGTAGAATATCCATGTGAATAAGTAAATGGAATTATTTCATTTTATTTTTTCCATACTATGTTGAAGTTCAAGTTCAAAAGTCTTTTGTTTTAGTTATACATTTCCTTAAATGTTTATTCTTATTTATGAAAGTTTCCGCTATATTGTTATTCTTACTGGGCATTTAAGCTCACCCCTTTCAATGTTTTATTTTTTCCAGGAAGTGAAGAAGTAATTTATGAATGACTTGCAGGGATAGTATATGGGGATATGAGTGTGGACTATAAAGAACATATGTTGTTGTAGTTTTCATTTTTATTATGTAATGTAAGACTTATGAATATATCTAGTGTTTCCAAGGCTACTAAACTAATCTGTCTTTCGAGATTTGATCTTTCTTATGATCATGACAATGTTATGTAATAATGAACTAGATCTGGGTAACTGGGGTCGCGGCGTTACAGTTGGTATTAGAGGAAGTTTAGTACAAACCTTGGAAACTAGATTTAGATAAACTCTGATTAGAGCACATAGACCTAAGATGGACTTTGAGGATTAGTATAGAAGAACTTTCTAGAATTTTGGTATTGTAGAGATTTTATGATTTTTCCAAGCAATACATCACTGTCCAGATACGAGCAGGTAGAGGCAGCTCTAGCACAGATGTACCTAGGGGTAAAATCCGAAAACACCGCTTTGAGCTCGACTCGAACAGGAACTGGTGCACGACAACGGGTCTTGCTGCACTCTTGGTTATGACACTCCCGAGGGATATTCTTAGGATAACTCTCATTTTCTTTAAAAAACATTATGAAGGGTTTATGAGTATATACTTACTCAAAGAAAACATTTTTTATGATTATGGATTATATCCATAAATAGTTCAATTTATGTTAAGTGTTTTATAAGTATAGGATTATGTATTTTTATTCATAAACTGATCTAGTTTATGACATTTTTTAGAAATGGCGCCTAGTAGAAGAAATGGAAACTGTATCAATGTACGCACTCCATGTAGGGATTTCCCTCCCGCTAAAGATAATTATAGTGGAGCTGGTGATGCAACTGGTGCCGATCAGCTAATTACCATACTGGGACAACTCACTCAGGTTATGAATAATAACCTTACCCGTATGGAGCACCCTGATCCGCAACGTGGAGGATCAATGTCAGATCGATACATGAGGAAATAACCACCAACATTCAATGGGAGTACAAATCCCTTAGTATCTGATCAATGGATAAATTCCCTAGAGAAAATATTTCAGGCTTTGGGGAGTAGTGAAAGGGAAAAAGTTATCATGGAAGTTTACAGCCTCACTGAGATGCTGATCAATGGTGGTCATTGATTCAAAACACGAAAGAAGATGATGAAGTATCAAATATGGAATGGAGGGAGTTAAAAGATCTTTTTTTTATAAAAATACTTTCCTCGTGACCATCGAGCAGATATGGAAAGGCAATTTCTGAGTCTGAGACAAAAGGAGGGTGAGAATGTCGCAAAGTATGAGGCTAACATTACAAGGTTAGCAAGGTATGATGGAAATTATATACATAACCCAATAAGTAATATTGATTGTTTCTTTGATGGGTTAAAACCATTTCTCCGTCGAGCATTAGTCTCACAATCCTTCTCGTCCTACGAAGACATTTTCTCATGTGCTATCAAGATCGAAAAGGAATTCTCTAAGTCTTATAACTTTAAAGAAAATCAAGAGAAGAATAGATCTGCTGATCAATCTGGGAATGGAAATAAGGGGAAGAAGGGAAAGGTTGAATATCCATCCTATGGTAAATGTGGGAAGAAACACCCTGGTACTTGCTTAAAGGGAATGGGTCTCTGTTACATGTTTGGTGAAAAAGGCCACCAAGCTTGTGATTGCAAAGGGAAGAAGGAAGCTACCAATGTTCAATGCTACAATTGCTGGGAGATGGGACATTATGAAAATGAATTTCCTAAGTGTCAAGGGAACTTACCTCACAAAAGGACAAGGGATCAAGGCTAAGCTTATGCTATCACTACTACTGAGGTAGAAGCTCCGAAAGATGTGGTGGCAGGTAATTTAATGGTTTCATCAAGTTTAGAAAATGCATTATTTGATTCTGTATCATCGCATTGTTTTATATCTTCCCAGTTTTCTAAGAAAATTAGATATTTCCAATTTGATTTAACAAGGGAGTTGTCAGTTAAAACTCCTAAGGGAAGTATCATTGCAACAAAGTTTTGTGAATCAGTCCCCATGAGAGCACATAAATGTTCTTTATCCGCTGATCTCATCGTCATACCTATGATTGAGTTTGATATAATCCTCAGTATGGATTGGTTTTCGGACTATGATGCGAAGATTTATTTTAAGAAGAAGGAGGTTACGATTTTTGATGATGATGATAAGGAGCACCTTATCTTTAGAGCAGAATCGTCACCACCTAATTCTTATCTAGATCCACCCCCTGTAGCTCAACTAAATTCAGTTATTGGGGAGGAAGAGGATGAAATTACAGTGGGTGAGGAAAGGAATGTTCAAATAGAGGATGTATCTGTTGTGAAAAAATATGTAGATGTGTTTCCGGAAGATTTACCTGGACATCCTCCAGAACGAGAAGTTGAGTTTTCCATTGATTTAATTCCTGGATCAAGGCCTATACCGAAGACACCTTATAGAATGGCCATTGTAGAATTATTTGAACTAAAGAAACAACTAGAGGAATTGATTAATAAAGGATTTATTCGCCCTAGTGTTTCTCCATGGGGAGCCCCTGTTCTCTTTGTTAAAAAGAAATATGGATCTATGAGGTTATGTATCGACTACAGGGAGATCAATGCTATAACAATAAAGAATAAGTATCCCCTACCTCGCATTGATGATTTATTTGACCAACTACATGGAGATCAATACTTTTCAAAGATTGACCTTCGATCTAGATACCATCAATTGTGTGTAAAGAAGGAAGACATTCCGAAGACAACATTTCGAACCAGGTACGGGCATTACGAGTTTACAGTAATGCCTTTTGGATTGACTAATGCACCCTCTATATTCATGGATCTGATGAATAGAGTTTTCAAGGAATATCTTGATTAATTTGTGGTGGTATTTATTGATGATATCTTGGTATACTCCAAAAGCTACGAGGATCATGAAAATCACCTGCGCATTATCCTGAAGACTCTGAGAAGACATGAATTATATGGGAAGTTTAGCAAGTGTGAATTCTGGGTTCATGAGATTTCTTTTCTTGGCCATATTGTCTCTAAGGATGGAATTTCCATTGATCCTTCGAAGACCAAGGAAATCCAAGAATGGCCTACACTGACGAGTATAACTGAGGTACGTAGTTTTATTGGTTTAGCAGGTTATTATCGATGTTTCGTCCATAATTTTTCCCAATTGGTTAAACCATTAACAAAGCTCACGCGTAAAGGGGTTAAATTTGTTTGGACAAAAGAGTGTGAAGAATGTTTCTAAGAACTGAAGAGAAGATTAGTCAATGATCCTATATTGACTCTACCATCGGTGAGTGATGGGTTCGTTATTTATAGTGATGCATCGAAGAAAGGACTTGGTTGTGTTCTTATGCAGAATGATAGGGTTATTGCCTATGCATCATGACAGTTGAAAATTCATGAACAAAACTATCCTACTCATGATCTCGAGTTAGCAGCTGTGATATTTTCTTTGAAGATATAGAGGGACTACCTCTATGGTGAAAAATGTGAGATTTATGATGATCACAAGAGTTTGAAGTATATTTTCTCACAAAAAGAACTCAACATGAGGCAAAGGAGATGGCTTGAATTACTCAAGGATTATGATTGTACGATACACTACCACCTGGGGAAAGCAAACAAGGTGGCAGATGCTTTGAACAGAAAATATCATGGAGTTTTGAACAATACGAGAATTGAAAGGGATCCAATTTTCATGGATCTAGTGAAGATGGACATGGGAATAACCAGGGAAGGTGAAACATCAATGCTTTTTCAAATGGTTGCCAAACAATATTTACTAGAAAGGATTAAGAGTTTTCAGGTTGATGATAAAGAATTTCAAAAAAATATTAAAGCTATGAATGATGGGAGATTGAGAGAATTTGTGTATGAAGAAGGAATTTTGAAATTTGGGAAGAGACTTTGTGTTCCCGATATACCTGATCTAAAAAGAGAATTGATGGATGATGATCATAGTTCAAATTTCTCTATACACCCTGGGAGCACCAAAATGTACAGAGATTTGAAGGAACATTTTTGGTGGGACAACATGAAGAGGGAGATTGCCGATTTTGTGTCAAGATGTATGGTTTTTCAACAAGTGAAAGCTAGAAGGCAACAGCCTGGTAGAGTATTGCAACCTCTTCCCATACCTGAGTGGAAATGGGACAATATTACGATGGACTTTGTCATGGGACTACCAAAGACTCCTATAAGGAACGATGCAATATGGGTTATTGTTGATCGTCTTACCAAGTCAGCACATTTTCTTGCTATAAGAGAAGATCTACCACAGGAATGTATAGCAAGACTATATATTAATGAAGTTGTGAGACTTCATGGAGTACCCCTATCGATTGTTTCTGATCGTGATCCCCGTTTTACTTCAAGATTCTGGAAAAGTCTTCAGAAATCCCTAGATACTGAACTTCATTTGAGCACTGCCTACCACCCTCAGACAGACGGACAATCAGAATGGACTATTGAAACCTTAGAAGGCATGTTGAGATCTTTCTCACGTGACTTTCAGGGTATGTGGGATCAGCATTTACCTTTGGTAGAATTTTCCTATAACAAAAGCTTCCATTCAAGTATTCAGATGGCACCATATGAAGCGTTATACGGAAAGAGATGTCACACACCAACCTTTGGGATGACGTTGGTGAAAGAAAACTTGTAGGTCCAGAACTGGTGGAGGAAATGATGGAAAAGGTGAAGGTAATCCAAAATCACATCAAATCAGCTCAAAGTAGGCAGAAGTTCTATGCCGATAATCGAAGGAAGGATTTGGAATTTCAAGTCGGTGATCATGTTTTCCTGAAGTTATCTCCATGGAAGGGAGTCATACGTTTTGGTAAAAAGGTAAATTGAGTCCCAGGTACATTGGACCTTTCGAAATTCTAGAATGAATTGGGGTTGTAGCTTACCGATTGGCAATTCCGCCAAGTCTCTCCAAAGTTCACGATGTGTTCCACGTATCTCTATTGAGGAAATACATGCCTGACCCAATGCATGTACTCACCTATGAGGAATTAGAACTGGAACCCAATTTGTCTTATTGTGAAGAGCCCGTCAAGATTCTTGATATGAGAGAACAACTACTGAGAAAACGGACGACGCGTCTGGTAAAAGTCTTGTGGAGAAACCATAATATGGAAGAGGCAACGTGGGAACCTGAGGAACTTATGATGAAGAACCACCCGAGTCTTTTCATGCGGTAGTATTCTAGAAATTTTGAGGATGAAATTATTTGAAGTAGAGGATAATGTAACACCCCTAGCTTCTATGGTACGCTTCCCTTTGAATAATGCAATAGTGTGTGTTGTACACAACATCGAGTTCTAACACACACTACAACCAATCAAACTAGCCGTTATAAATAGTAATACCTACTTTTTGAAATTTTAGAAATTTTATCTCTCAAAATGGACTTCATTTTTGGATTCGTAGTATCGAATTTAGCCTAAGGTAAAATTTTGGTACTTTTCTGATAACTTTAATATTTTGATGAATAGTGAAAATTACTAAATTTTAATTAAAAACAACTTTTTTAATCAAAATAATTAATAGTGATAAATTATGAATTTGATTGGTTTTAAAGTATATTTAGAATATATTTTTACCATTTAATAAAATGTTGGTCATTGGACATAATTTCACAATTAAACCAGACATAAACAAGTATCAATCTTTTGATAGTTATTATATCTTAAAAACACGCTTTTTGTTTTGACAGCGGGAATTAATTTTAAATTAATTTCTGCCACTTATGTGTTTTGAATTTGGAAAAATGGATTCTATATTTGTAATCAGGATGTCAAAATTGTATAAATAGGTAACTTTTATTTTTAGACATTTTGAATAATTACTTCGGTAAATATTTTATTTACCATAGTTAAAGGGTAAATCCGGTAAATAAGGGTAAAAAAATAATATTATAATAATACTAAATTACCCTAAAACGTGTCCTAATATTATTGGTGGATACATGTCCGACCATGGGTATCTTTAGGTCGATTTTGGGACCCCATGGAGCCACTTGTAGGTGATAGGGACACATTATTGTAATTAAGTTAAAATAAATACAAAAATGACCAAAGCATATATCCTTTAGCAAAACAATTTTTACAAAGGGTTATATATGTTGGATTTTCAACTATAAATATTCCTTAGAAATATAAAAATATTTCCTATATAATGATATTTTATTTATAATTTTTAGACATTAAATAATTTAATTTATTTATGACACAATGATGAGGCAGTAATTACCATAATAGTGAAAAATTAAAATAATTGATATTATAAATACCCAAATAAATATAATTTGAGACTTTTAATGAATTAAACTAATTTTATAGGATCATATGACATATTAGGATTTATTTAATTGACTTTGTTCGAAGACATAATTCTGTTATGATTTTTACAAAAAATCAACTATTGAATAGTGTCAAAATTGACATAAAAGAGTTTTTAAAACAAATATTATATTATTAATTGATATTAAATTCCTAAAAATATAAGGTTAGGACAATAGACTTATATAATGATAGTTGTATCATTAATATACCACTTGGGGGTCTCTTGGAGGTATATAGTAAGTTTATTAACTATATAATATAAAAATAAAAAGTGACATGGTAAGTGCCAAACTAATTAACTAAGAGTTAAAACTAAAAGATAAGGTTAATAAAATGACCCAAACCTGTCTAAATTCTATTTGTTGAATGGTTTTCGACATATCCCCACCTTAACCTTTAAATAATCCACTTTGGAGCCATTAGAAACCAAATATGAATTTATTATAAAATAATATTTCTAGCTTTTCCAAAGGTGCCCTCACCCCTCTTATAAAAGGGCACTCCTCCTTCTCATTACTTCACACCTTCATAGACTTTTGTTTCGGCCAACCTCTGCCAAAATACTCTCCCAAAATCCCTCAATACAACCTAGAGGACTTAGTTTGATCAGAAATCCAACCTAAGGAGCCCTTTTGATCAAATCAAAAGGAAGAACCCGAAGAAGAGGTAATGTTTTCACCACCCTTTTTCAAATTCATTTCTTCTTCAACTTCTTCTTTCTTTGTTATTATCATTCTAAAATAATGAATCCAGTATCTCCTATATACTGTAATATTATTATAAATATGGTACAACCATATTCAGTATTCTATCCATCCTTTGAATGACATGTCACCATACGTGCGTACGTACGGCTTACCGTATCCACGTCGTGGTGTAATTGTTATTCAATATATTATTATTATTTGGATGGGTATAATAATGATGTGTAATTCATGTAAATAATAAATATAACATGATAATTATTCTGTATATATGATATACCATCCAATTATATATTATTTTAATATCAAAAAATGATATTGTCGCTCGTGCGTACGTACGGACTACCGTCTCCACGAACATGATGAGATTCATTCTCCATCGTATCCATTCAAGTCTAATTCTCATTTGATGATTAATAATAGTATCTAAGGACTTGATATCATTCTGGATATGAATAAGATACAACCTATACATGACAAACACGTCTTACGTAACAAAACATATAAAAGAAAATGGGTAAGTTAACACCCAAAACAATGATAATACTAAGATATTATTAACAAATCAATGTTAAAAGATCATATATGATATCATATTGATGTATATGATTATTTTATAATTTAATAACAATTATTTAACCATTATACAGGAGGTTAATCTACCCCCAACCAAGGAAAAGTACAATGTAAGGTTTTATTTCGGAATCTCTTCATTATCTGAGCTTGTTTATACGTAATAATCTACTGGGATCTCTTTATCATCCACATCCATGTTTCTTAAAAATGTATTTCAAAACATTCTTACTATTTTAAATAATATGGGTTAAAGTCATTTATACCCTTGTTTTACTTTTTATAAGAAGTTTATAAAGGAATCTTTCTGTCGTTTTCCAAATAAGGTCCTTTTTAACCTTTTCGACAAAATTAAGGTAAGAATGTTTTTTTAACTTATACAGTGGGTGCGGATATTTTCCGTCGAAGATTCCCTTACAAGCTTATAAGAATATTTTCAAATAAAATGTTTTATTTTATAAATATATGACTCTTAAATGATTTCAAAATAGAAAGAGATATTTCTCTAAAAAGAGTTTTGATTTCATCTATGTCAACATCCTTTGATGGATTTTACGTTTATTTGAAGTTGATTTATTATGATACAAAACTTTTATATTGTATTGAAGGTTTTGTGATATGTTTGACTGTGGATGTGTTATTTTTACACCATTCATGGTTTATAGATTAAGTATTTACATTTCGTATGCTAGTTTTAATATGAATGTTTATGTTATGTTTAAACCTTTTCATATGGGAATGCATTGGACTTAATATGTGACGAGTGGAGCCCGTTATAGCTCCTAGATGCATCGGTAGGTCTCATGAGAAAAACTAGTGTCTTGGCACAAGGCCTTGGAAAAATCTTATTTTTATTCTTGGCACGAGGCCTTGGCTATGTGGTTATGATAGTATGCCATTATGCATTCCATCATTATGAAAGTGGTTATTGATATTGCATGTGATTATTCGATTAGTAGAATATCCATGTGAATAAGTAAATGGGATTATTTAATTTTATTTTTTCCATACTATGTTGAAGTTCAAGTTTAAAAGGATTTTGTTTTAGTTATACATTGCCTTAAATGTTTATTCTTATTTATGAAAGTTTCCGCTATATTTTTATCCTTACTGAGCATTTGAGCTCACCCCTTTCAATGTTTTATTTTTCCCAGGATGTGAAGAAGTAATTTATGAATGACCTGCAGGGATAGTATGTGGGGATATGAGTGTGGACTATGAAGAACATATGTTGTTGTAGTTTTCATTTTTATGATGTAATGTAAGACTTATGAATATATCTAGTGTTTCCAAGGATACTAAACTAATCGGTCTTCAGATATTTGATCTTTCTTGTGATCATGCTGATGTTATATAATAATGCACCGGCTCTGGGTAACTGGGGTTGGGGCATTACAGCGAAGCTGGTTCGCCAAAAGACCTCAAGTGCATTTCCCAAAATGCCAGAGGATGTCGACTAGCAGCGAGGGCCCAGGTCTGATAGTGGGGAAACTATGCCCTCATTTGTCAAAGTGTAGCGCAGCAGAATTTAAATAAATCATACAACGACAGCATAATTAGTAAACCATACACATCTGAAATAAACTACAGAAGTGGATATAACCAACAGTATATAAATGATGATGCTACATGTTTCAAGTTCTAATAAAATAGATAGAACATGTTACATATCAATACAGTACAACAAAATATGGAGTACAGCAAAACAAGAAAAACAGCTGGCAGCGGCATTGCGAGCCTAGGCTCGGTCCCATGCCCTCCTACTCCTTAGCAATAGTCAAGTACCTTTATAGGGACTCTTTCCCCTATCTACAACTGCAGAAACGTAATCTGTTTGGGCCGAAAAGCGTTGCCCAAACAGGGTGTGAGAAATATATCTCAGTAGGCACCCACCAAATGCTCGTGCCCAACTGCGTGTAAGCATGAAACAGCAGTGTGAAATAGTAAAATGAAATAAAGTAAGCAGTACTAAAAATTAACTAACTTAACAATTAAATTTCCATTTTATTATCCATTTAATTTAATTAATTTTTTAACATTCTTGTGCTCAACAGTACCAAGCCCTCAGGCCAACCAGAACCATGCCCTCAGGCTAAAATAGTAAACCACGCCCACAGGATTTCCCTCAGGCCATACAGAATCCAACCTGCATGTATTGCCCTCAGGCGTAACAGAAATTTCTCTCAGGTGTAGGAAGTGTCACCCTCAGGCACAGAAGTCAAGCCCTTAGGCACAAAAGGTTTCCCTCAGGTGAAATAGAACGTCGCCCTCAGGCTAAAACAGCCACGCCCTCAGGCTAATCACAACAACGCCCTCAGGCTAAACAGGTAACTAGGCCATGCCCAATATGTCAAAATCAGTAAATAAGAAATTCCTCTCAAGGAAATTCTACGATTACTACTTTAAAGGCATACCCTCGGGTATCCTAGCCAGACGGCTAAACAGTGAAACACACCCCTGGGGTGGTTCTAGATCCAAGAAACGATCCCAACCTACATTATATTATCACAATTTAATCACCTATGAAATTATAGGCAATTAATATAGAAATGGCCTCAGCCACACGACACCCCAACATAGGTTCGTGGCACAAAAATGCACAAAAATGCATGACAGTTGGAAAATAAACACAAAGCCACCTACCTTATGTGCCAACAAAAGTTATACCCAAATTCCGACTCCAGAAATGCCCAAGAACGGAAAATATCTGATGAAGAACAAAACCCATTCAAACATAAATAAATTCCCCTCGGGAAAGAATTGGTAAGAACGGTACCAGGAGAGGAGAGGGATTACCCATGCAGTTCCAACGAGATCGTCCGAAGACGAATCGGATTCCAAACGAACACCTGATGGATCTTCAAAGGTTCGTCCATCCTCCTTGGCTCCAAAATAGCTCAAATGCCTCCTCTGCCAAATGAGGAGGCTACTGCCTATTTTAGCCGAAAAAACAAACTACACGGCATGTACTTCTGAGTAAACGGCGTGTTGTTCTGAGTACACGGCGTGTACTTATTTCATTTAACTGTTCATTTGGAGGCACCCCCACACTGTTCAATCGTCGACATGAGTACATGGCATATACTCTAAAGTACATGGTGTGTACTGTCGTCCATCTTTCGGCTGCTCCATCGCCTTACTGTTTAGGCATGCCGACTGACTACACGGCGTGTAAGGTAACACTACACGGCGTGTAGTCGGTTCCTACACCTTTCGTCGTCGGCATGGCCACACGCCCCATGTACTCATCCCCACACAGCCAGAAGTACACGACGTGTAGTTCCAAAATTCAGGATTTTTACCCATTTTCCATATTTTCTCAAAAACACTTAAGGAAAAGGAAAAGGAAGAATCCCATACCTCAAAAATAAGAACCGGGTTCTTGCAGACCACATAGAGCAGGTAGAAATCATTTTCTTACAATCAAATATTGTTGAAATTGAAAGTTTGAGTCTAAAATTTTGAAATTACAATCAAAAATTTGAAAAGAGAATTTTGAATGAAAAATTTTTAATTCACAAAAAGACTTAAAAGATCCTAACTCCCCCTAAATAAAAACAAAAAGTCACCGGGGAGAGGGATTTTGAAAAGAGACAATTTTAGGCCCGGAGAGACTCGCTAAGAGGGATTTTTCAATCCACACTTGCCTTGTAGCGGGTCTTCTCCTATAAAATTCATCCGAATAAAAAATCGATTTGGGCCTTCCATACCGGGCGTTTTTGCAATTACATTCATATATCATGTGCCCGGGTTTTTTACAATAATTACAAAACTTATAACAAGAGCTCCCCCTTACAAAAATAGTGGGTGCATGGGAGGAGGAAGCTTGGTTGGTGTAGCCAAGTCCATTGGTGGTTCTAGAAACACGTTGAGAACCAAGGAGATTGTTCAAATTTTGTTCACCTTGGGTGAACTTGGCTAGGGATTCTCTAAGGTCCTTGATGGTTGATTCCAGAGAATCAACATTTGGAAAATTTTGGATTTTGAGGGACATCTCCTCCTTCTCTTTGAGAAGTTGTTCTTTTTCGGAGGAGAGTTTTTTGAAATTCTTTTTCAAAGAAACAAATTTTGAAGAAAGTTCATGAAAACCATTTTCAAGTTGGTCCCTAACATGTTGGAGTTATTCATAAGACAAATGATTGAAAGAATTTGAATTTGAAGAGCAAGAGGAGGAAGAGGAGGAAGAGGAGGAAGATACCTCATGTTTTGCCATTAGGCAATTATTACCATTGTCGCTCGAGGAGAAAGAAGAGAAGGAAGAGCTATCACTCCAAGTTTTCTTTAAAGCCTTCTTCTTCTTCTTCTTGGCCCTTTTCTTGTGAAGTGGGCAAGCGGGTACGGATTTTGCATCGGGTTCTAGCTTTCGAGCGGGTTCTTGCTTTTGATCGGATTCTTGCTTTGGAGCCTCGCTAGTACCTTCATAGGTTAGTTCTAACAATTTCCAAATATCATGAGAAGATGTGCAAGAAGAAATGCAATCAAAAACATTACGATCTAAGCCACAATGAAGAGCATTCATGGCTTTGCCATCAAGCTCGAAATTTGCAATGTCATTGGGGGTCCATTTTGACTCATCGGGAGAGGAAAGCGTAAAACCATGCATAACAATTCTATAAATTGGATAGCTAATGCTTTTTAAAAAAGTGGTCATGCGGGTTTTCCAAAAAGAATAATCGGCTCCATCAAAGAATGGAGCACGATCCAAAGAATGTCCTTCAAGAGTTTGAGAAGAAGAAGCGGTAGAAGCCATCAAAAAAATAGGATCTTTAATTTGAAACCGGTTAAGGAATTATTCAAATACGTCCTCTGATACCAAATGTTGGGTCGGAAGAAACGGGTAATGATGGCAAGAGGGGGGGAGAATTGCCTTTTAAAAAATTGATTAACAAATAAAAAATCAAAGTAAAGTGCAGCGGAAATAAAGAGGCAATCACACAAGAAATTGATAACGGAGTTCGGACAAAACCCGGCCTACGTCTCCGCTCCCAACTCAACCGTTGAGAGATTCCTACCGCTTGCTTTTCAATGGTTTTAGCAAGAAACCCACTAGGCTTTGAGGTAGCACTAGGACCTATTACAGCTTGCTTTTTGTGGTTTAGCAAGAACCCACTTGCTTTTGATGGTTTAGCAAGAACCCACTAGCCTTTTTAACGGGTGAAGGCTAGCTCACCGAAACACAATCCTTTTAAAAGGAAAGGCTTGAAGAAACCTCTTCACACCTTAATGGTGATGTGAAACCCAAAAGAAAGGGAGATGAGAAAAGAGTTTGGGGTTTGTAGGCACAAACCCAAATTTAAAGCTCAATAAAAAATAAAACAATAAAACCCGTATTGTTGAGAAGCCTTGGGCGCCAAAGGTTGAATGGAGTTGAAGACGTGCACTCCCAAGCTTCTATGGTGGTGCTCCTTGGATGTGGAATTGGATTGGAGCAGTTGTGGTTCCCTTGGAGCAATCCGCCGGAGGTTTGCCAAATGAGGAGAATTGTGTTCGTTGGCTTCACAATGCTTAATTATGGTCCGGCAAATGTTCCGGGGCTTCAAGGTCCTTTATTTATAGAGGGGGAACCCTCATATGGCCGTTGGAGGTCTTCGGAGCCGTTGTAAAGGCTTTCGGAGCCGTTGGGAGGCAAGTGGAGCAGCCTGGTCAAAGCCCCAACGGCTAGTTTGACTGCCTCAGCACCGGCCAGCCGGTGGCACCCAGCAGAATAGTGCCAGCTACTGCCTCACCACCGGCCAGCCGGTGGCTCTGGCACCGGTCGACCGGTGGCCCCTGGACAGGAATCCAATGACTTTTTGCAAACACCGGCCAACCGGTGGGATTGTACCGGCCAGCCGGTGGAGCCAGTCAAACTAGCCGTTGGGGCTTTGACCAGGCTGCTCCACTTGCCTCCCAACGGCTCCGAAAGCCTTTACAACGGCTCCGAAGACCTCCAACGGCCATATGAGGGTTCCTCCTCTATAAATAAAGGACCTTGAAGCCCCGGAACATTTGTCGGACCATAATTAAGCATTGTGAAGCCAACGAACACAATTCTCCTCATTTGGCAAACCTCCGGCGGATTGCTCCAAGGGAACCACAACTGCTCCAATCCAATTCCACATCCAAGGAGCACCACCATAGAAGCTTGGGAGTGCACGTCTTCAACTCCATTCAACCTTTGGCGCCCAAGGCTTCTCAACAATACGGGTTTTATTGTTTTATTTTTTATTGAGCTTTAAATTTGGGTTTGTGCCTACAAACCCCAAACTCTTTTCTCATCTCCCTTTCTTTTGGGTTTCACATCACCATTAAGGTGTGAAGAGGTTTCTTCAAGCCTTTCCTTTTAAAAGGCTTGTGTTTCGGTGAGCTAGCCTTCACCCGTTAAAAAGGCTAGTGGGTTCTTGCTAAACCATCAAAAGCAAGTGGGTTCTTGCTAAACCACAAAAAGCAAGCTGTAATAGGTCCTAGTGCTACCTCAAAGCCTAGTGGGTTTCTTGCTAAAACCATTGAAAAGCAAGCGGTAGGAATCTCTCAACGGTTGAGTTGGGAGCGGAGACGTAGGCCGGGTTTTGGCCGAACTCCGTTATCAATTTCTTGTGTGATTGCCTCTTTATTTCCGCTGCACTTTACTTTGATTTTTTATTTGTTAATCAATTTTTTAAAAGGCAATTCTCCCCCCCTCTTGCCATCATTCCCCGTTTCTTCCGACCCAACAAATATGACCTTTGGAAATCATGGTTGGTAATCATATTTTCCTTTAGGTGTTTCCTATGCTAAGGTAGCGACGTATCAGAACATGGGGAAAGTGCCCGGGTTTAGCATGATGTTTGAAATGGTAGAAAGGGTTGGTCCAGTAGCATACCATTTAGTCCTTCCATAATGCTACAATAATATGCACAATGTCTTCCATGCGTCATAGCTTCAGAGATATCATATAGACCCTTCCCATGTGATAGATGTAGATGTTTTATAGCTTTTTATTGATTGGCCCTTTAAGGATAATCTGATACGAGTTTTGGATTGTAGTGAGAACTATTTTTTGGGTAGGACTATACCATTGGTTTGAGTGAAATGGTAGCATGGGAGAGTTATTAAGGAGACCTAGGAGATGGAGTATGATATACAAACATAGTGGTCATATTTTTTCACTGAGACCACCCAAGTGATGCTTGGTGTAGCTTGGGGATGAACTGTTATAAGGTGGGGAGGTTGTAAGATCCCTTCTTCTTCCAGGTACATCTCTATTTGGTTTTATTGTTTGAGCCTTGGTGTCCGAGTCTTGATTGGAACATAATGTCTTTTTTAGATAAATTGAATTAATATTAATTGATGTATTCTTGTTTGAATTAATGGAGTCGGGGTATAAATGGGTTAAATGTTTAATGAGTTCTTAGTGAATTTGGAAGCATTAAAATAGAATTAGATTATTTAAAGGGAAAATGGGTTAAAAAAACACATAACATTTACACATTGTGTAAAGGGATTACACATCATGTAATTGTTTTAGGTTTGTATTATAATAAATCCAAAGTGATAGGATTTTTGTTTTATTCCATTTAAAACATTTACATGAAGTGTAACTACATTACAAACAGTATAATTCTATGAATTTATTTTTTGAAACATGTTATTCAAATGAATTCTCATTTTTTGGGGCTGTAGCTCTTCATCTATTGACCCTATGACATTTCATGGATTTTTTGGGGTGTGAATGACTCTTATGGACATCCCTTTAGTGTGGAAAATTTCTGGTAAGGCTTTTTGGTAATGTTTCTTCCCTCTCTTCTCTATTCTCTAACTTTTATCTTGATATCTCTTGACCAACTTCATTGTTGGTTTTCATATTGATCAATTATTATCTAAGAAACCTCTTTACAATCATCCACATATGATTCCTCATGGGAATTTTCCATTGGAAGAATTGTTAGATCCTTGGTTAAAGGTAGGGGGTCCAAATCTTAACCCTGTGTTTTTATAATTTCCATGTTTATGCAAAATTTTGATTGATCCAACCTAAAATGCATCCAAATCAATTAAATAAATGAATGATATTATTCCATGATGTACTTTGGTTCCAAATTCATTTTTAATGTGCTTATGTCTACCCATGGGGTGATTGACAAATGAATATAATTGAATAGAAAAAGGCTTAATTTATTTTTAGAATAACATGTGACCTAAGATGATTTTTTATTATTGAATCCTTAAATTATAATTTATTACTTATTGATATAATTGTTAATCATATTTGAATTAAACTGATAGATGCATATGAGAGAAGAATTGAAATTCTTATAATTAACCATTGATAATTATGATGTGATGTTATGATAACAATGTTATTTGATAAGAATTGTGTTCCATGCTGCAATGCTTATATATCAGGCTCGGAGCTGGAACTTGCACACTTATATACTGTAATGCTGATATTGAATGTGCTCAGCCTAGTCTTGTTTTGTAATTCTTATAGAGTGTGCCCTATGCCTAGCCCCATGTTGTAATGTTTATAGGACTTTGACCAAGATTCTCTAAATCATATAGGGATTTACCCAGATTATTATGTTTATACAATGGTTATATGGTGGATGTTTCCATGGTTATAAGAAAATATCATAGATATTCGATCATGACACTAAAGTAGGTTATTTTACCTTGGTTATACGGTGGTGGTTGTCATGGTTGTAAGACATGTTTAGAGACATTATGGCATGGAGCTGAAGCTGGTCGATGTTGTATTTTATTAATTATTGAATTAATTAAGAAACATGTTTATTTATTTTTTTGAATAATATTCTTATCAGGCTAGTTTAGTTTAGACACGGTGGTGTCGACCTACTCAGTTATACTCGCACACTATTTGTGCTGCCATTTGGTGCCCGAGCAGATTATGTGGATGCATGTTTTGACTAGGGTAAAGGACCTTTCTTTTGATTACTCATTTGATGGATGGGTTGGAGTTTGGGGTTGGTATTGAGGTGGGGATTAAGACATGGGACCTTGTGCATTTTCTTTAACTCTTCTAGTATTTTACTTTTATTTTTTTATAATGAAATTTAGTTACATTACAGATAATAATTATATTATTCCTTTTTTATTTATTGGATTATTCATTTGACTTTTATTTTTTTCTTCCTCTATTTATATATTTTTATTATTTACATTTATTATGATTTTTATATATCTCGGACACTTCATACAAGGGGGTATTATCTCCCCACTATAAAATTTAAACCTCCACTACTAGTCGGAAACCTCTATAATAAAGTGATGCACGCTTGTGCTCTCATAATAAACTATTTCCAAAACTTTTCGGGAGTTTCAAATAGGGGGACTCCACAAAAAAATGTTTCACTATAAAAAAACAGAAACCAAAAATAATGTTTGAAACAAACAAAAAATGAACCAAAAATTTAATAAGGGTACTAGATTATACAAGGGTTGGGTGAGGTGGGCATCATTGTTGGAAAATCAACCTTCTGTTTTCTTGGTGGATGATAAAACTTGGATAAGATTTGGTTTTGGGAGGTGCTGGCCAAAAGATTATTTTTCCGTTTTGATGATCAAGTTTTTTTGAGAATGAAGTAGTCAAGATTAGTTTATGAAACATGGTTCTTCTCAATGGTTAGTTGAACTTGAATAAAAATTGATAGCTATTAGTATCGAAGGGAATCAACATAGTGAAAATTTTAGAATTATCATGATAAGAGTTAAAAAAACAAAACTGACTCAATATGACCTATGATTGAAACCTCCAAAAAACTGAATATTCCCATAATTTAACTAATTCATCACATCTAACTCGATGATCATCAAAGGAAATGATACTACACATGATGAATCATGGTGGTGGTGGGTCTTATGTAATTATATATTATGATCCTATGATTTGGATTGACAACTATATTCAAGTAAATATGAACTTGTTTTCTCAGTTGTGATGGGAAATTAGGGTGTCATATTGATGTGTGGATGGTTCATACTTATCATAAATGATTCAAATATTATTTACCTTGTTTTTTGTTCAAATATGAGGCCGTTTTGTTGGTTGTAACCTTATATGGGTTATTTCCCAACAATTAATAAGTGTTAACAATATTAAAAGATAGTTACCATCATATCAACCAATCTATACACTCTATTATCAAGCATTTAATTCATATTGATCACAAATTAATCAAGTATAGTTGATCAAATAAACCATTTATTTCTAATTTCATCTAATCATTTTTGACCACATGATAGATGATTTTTCATTTCAAAAAAATTATCTTGGCAAAAAGTGGTATTTTCATATCAAAAAATCGAGTCATCATATTGACATGCAGTTGTTTCATGCTTATCAAAAATAATTTAAGGAGAAATAAAAATTGATTTTTAGGAAATATAAACATGTTTCCTTGGTTTTATTCTCTCTTATGTGTGATTGTTAATATGAATTCCAAAAAAAACATTTAATCATACAATCAAATTTAGGAGTCTAATTGAAATTCAGTTTTATCATACTATTTTTTGATAACTCAAATAATGGATTTTTATGTTTTCAACCTAATAAAATCTCGTTTTCTTGGTTTTTAAAACTACACCTTTTATTAATTAATTAATAAATGTTTAAAATATTATATAGGAATTTTCATCATACAGAGAAATCCAAGCATTAGATTGACGCATGACTGATTCCTATAGATCAAAAAACTTTCAAGGGTCCTTATACTATTTTTTCATGTCAATCCAAAGTTGTATTCTATATTTTGAAACCTTTTTAGGTAATATTCCATTTTAAAAAAAATCGTCTAAAAAGTTACATTGGATTATATTGATTATTTAATGAGTTAGACCGACACGATAAAATTGTAATATACATAGAGATATAACTAGTATAAAATACAGTACATTAGGAAAATGATAATAGTTGGAAGAAAAATAGTAAAACAAATAAAGAATAGTTTATATCAATAATTTAAAAATAAAATACATATATATAATCATAATATAAACTATATGAAAATTCATTTTCCAAGGAAAGTGTAACATAAAGACCCGAAGTAGTATGAAATGTTAGGAAAAACGGGAAGTTGAAGTGGAAGTCAAAGTATACATAGAATTATTTGAAAAATATTAATTATGATCATAATAAAAAAATTAAAAACACATGCATACTAGATGTTATTATTAGAAGAGAAAAATAATACTAGAAAAAGTTGAAGAAATAGTAAAACTCAAATCATATATACCATAAATCAAAATTTAATGCACCATTAAGAGATGAAGAAAAAATATGAAATATGAAATCTGAAAATGATGATTGAATGTGAATGTGGGGGGAAAATTGGTAGTTGAAAATGAAGAAGAATCCAAAATCTATATTCAAAAGGGGTTTTTAAAAGGTAGTTACGGGGTTGAAAAAGAAGATAAATGAAACAAAAAAGTATAATCAATACTGAAGGTATAATATAAGAGAAATATAATGGGTATAAATGAATAAACCATAATATATGATCAAAATTATGAGAATGATTTTAATTAGAAACAATAAAAAATTATAGGCAGGATTCAATGTAAAGGTAAAAGGATAACTAGAATCTTGATTCAAAAAAACCTTAATCCAAACACTGAAGGAGAAGGGAAAAGTAATTTTTTTGAATATATTAGAAATAGTGGCAACAGAATGCTAAAAAAAATCCAAAATCCAAAATCCATAAGCTGAAAGGTGAAGCTCAAACAATGTATTCGAAGTATAAGAAAAAATATTTATCTTGATATAATAATAATAACCAAGGACATAAAAAATGAAATAAAAAATAAGTATAATAATAATAATAATTTTAAGAGATTAGGTAGAAGAATACTAGAGGAAAAAAGGAAACCCCAGATTTAAAATTCAATCTAGAAGAGAAAATAATAAAGGCTGATGAAAATTTTGAATTAATAATAAAATATAAATCTATAAGACTCAAAATAAAAATTAAAAAATCTAGTAGAAACTTTTGATGAAGATTAAAAAAATTCAATATGAAAATGAAAGTAAAATTTGAGATAGAGTTTAATGAATAATTTAAAAAACTAGTGATGGAAAGGATAAAAGTAAAAATCAAAAAAATAAACGTTGAAGAAGAAAAAAGACCCAAAAGAAAAAGGTGATATATTGAATGAAAAATAATATCTCAAAGTAAGAATTGGAATCAGTAGATCAAAAAGAATTGAACGAAAGCATAACTAGAAGTGAATGATACACCAATGAGTAGAGGTGCCATCCAGAAGAAGAGATCATAATAAATAGAAATATATAAAATAGGGGAATGAAATGATGTAAGTAAAAAACATAAATAAAAACATAAACTCAAGTACAAATAAAATAAATATCAAAATATGTAAAATCAAAATAAAAAAAATATGGATGCTCGAATTAAAAATCTAGAAATGGAAGTAGATTAATAAGTAATAGAATAAATAGTTAAAATAAAATAATTGGAATTAAAAACATAAGAATAATCTAATATAATACTAGAAATAAAGGGAAAATAAATAAATAAATATAAACAATAAATAAAAATCCCAATGATGAAATGGTAAAAAGAAAAAAGTAGTTGTTGAATATGAAGTAGGAAAATTTCTAGAAGAGGTAGATAAATATAAAGTAAAATTATAATCTAGAAATTATAGTAAAAAAATAAGTAAAAGTTAATGATGGGGAAAAAGTAAAGTTTTATGAATAAGAAAATATAGAATTTGATCCAAAAGTTTAAACATATCCCATAAATCTATGAATATTATTTTAAGGAATAAACTGAATTAAAAGAAAAAAAATTCCCTATGAAGTACCTAGAAATAGAAGAAAATAAAATTGGTTCAAAATAGAGAAAATGATCTCATTTTTTAGTGAAATCATTATATTTACTCACATATGATTCTTATAGATAAATATTTTTTCAAGGATTAATGTTCTATTTTTTCATGATAATTTGAAGTTGACTTATTGATTTTTCCCACTTGATATGTAATATTTCATTTCAATAAAAAATAATAATGACAAAAGATACATTTCATATTACTGAGTAATACAGGAATCAAACTAACACACTATTCATTAATAAGAATCAAAATCAATTGAGAGTAATTCTCTTACATTTTCATGTATATATGAAGACATTTGATCAGTTTTGACACCTTTTAATGGAATTCTCATAGTAATTAGATTATAAAGGCCAAATGACACATTTGATCATACTGAGAAATATGAGAGTTAGAATTACTTATGGTTCTTTGTACATACAAAAAATGACTAATAGATCATTTTCCTAACATTTTATGTCAATTTTACCTTGTTTTCTCAATTTTGACACCTATATGATTTATTTGTCAATTATTAAAAAGAATTTCCAATATAAAAACATAGTTTCCATCATATCAAAAAATCAGGGCATCAGATTTATGTGTGTTTGATTCATATAAAAAAAATTGAATTTGGGACCATTATTATTTTTTCCATGTCAATCCAAATTTGTTTTCATGGTTTTGACCCCATGACGGGTTCTATGTCAATTTAATAAAAATATTAAAGTGGAATGAAAATATGGAAAATATAGAGTAACCTATGAAGTATATTGACATGAATTTGATTCCTAAATATCAATAATTATTATATTATCACATCCCTATGTTTTCACTAAAATCTAAACTCATTTTCATCGAATTGAACCATTTAAGGTGTCTTTTCACTTTATCATCTATGTGAATATCAAACAGCACATTTTATGATATCAAGAAATATGGGTGTCAGATTGATATGTTATAGGTATGTAAAGATAAAAAATTACTCAATTATAGTATTATAAATTTTTCATGCCAAATCATGTTCATTGACTATATTTTGGACCATACTCAGTCTTGAACATCTTTTTTTCCAAAGATATAAAATGTAATAAAAATAACATTATATTAGTAGAATATTCCTATTTAATTTAGATGAAATAAAACTTCTATTACCACCATGAATCTAATATTTAGTGATAATCATTAAAAAATTAGTTAGAGTATATTGTATCCAAAAAAAGAGGATATAATATCTTTTAACATATATAGTATTTATCATCAGTGATAGAAGTGAAAATTTAAAGAATTAATTTAAATATAAATTCAACATCCTATAAATTTTATTGATAAGGTCCAACACACACCCATGATACAAAGAAAAATATTTTTTTTTTCTTTTGTTATTGAATGAGAAATATAATTACAGTTGAGATAGGGAAAGAAAAATAATAAATACGGCTCGGGAAGAGTTTAGAAATGATATATTTATCTTGAAATAAATGTGTGTTATAAATTACTTTATATTAATACGCACCTAAAGAAACTAATAAAATTTTATTTCATTAATAAATACTATTAAATTAATCAATAAATTTGACCAATTAAAATTAAAAACCAAATAATTGGAAAAATAATATAAAATGGAAAGTCAAAATGTGAAAATATGGATTTCCCCAATTTTCGAGAATCATCACCCTCATGGACAACACTATAGAGATGAAACAAAATATTAGTAAACCAATAAACAACAAAGGTAAAGAATAAATATAAACCTAGGAGTAATTATAATTAATATTGAGTGAAATTGTGAAGTCATATATTTCAAGGGTAATTTTATAGTTAGAGTAGTAATGTGACCATTATAATAGTAACCTGACCTTTTGGAATAGTAACCTAGCCATTGGGAATAGTAAAATGACTTTTGGAATATTAATTTTCCCTAAAAAAAAAATATTTATCATGATTAAAAATTATTAAAAATAATTTATAATGCCAATAAATTAATATCAAATTTTAAAAAACACAGAGAGAATATAAGAACATTGTTAATAAACTATATTCTAAAGTATTTCATAAGAATCACAAGGTTTATATTATTAAAAAATATAACCTATGATAGAAATTTATTTTTATAAAATTGATATAATTTGTAAATCATCCCATCGATATTTTCCAAGGGTGATATTTTGGTAATTTTATGAAATACTTCAATTTTAAGGTGAATATTAAAACTACAGTTTTTCACGTAATAGCAGTATCTCAAATTAAATCATTCATGATGTAAAAATTACCTAATAATTTCTCAAACATGAGGTTAATACATTATATATTTAATTTCATAAATGAATCATTATGATAACATACACTTAAATTACAAACTCAAAAATAACCTTCCTCAACCTACTGTCAAAAGTTATCCTTTAAGATAACAATATTTCTTTCCTTATAGTTTCCTTTGTAATAAACTAATGAATTATAATTATAAAGGGTATTTAATGTATTAAACACATTATATTACATTTATATATAATTTATAATGTCTAAAATTCACTATTACATGTTTTACACTTGATATATTATTTTATTTAAAATTTTATTCTAAAAATACCCCTCTCCACAAGTTTAAATAACCCCACTCCCTCTATTTAGAAACCCACTCATACCACACTTTTCAAATACTAACCTCTTCCAAAATCCTCCATCTCAAGACCCTTATAATCCTTATGGATGTTCGGGCATAAAACAACTCCAAACATCAATGGATTTATTGTGGCATACAAGAGAAGATATATAAAATATTAAGTATGTTTCGATCAACTCTTCTTATTTTTATTTATTGTTATTCTTCTACTTATTTTTTTACACCCAAACTTTAAAAAAACTTATAATATTAATTAGGTAGTATGTTAACTTTATATCAATGATGTTAAGCTACTATAAGTGTAACACCCTATGGTTTTAAAAATAAATTTATATGCATGAAACATTAAGTCTCTACATAATGACATTTTTTAAGGATATAATTGTAAAATAGTAGTTAAATATAATATTTCCCCTTCTATGATTTGAATTTCAAAAAACAGACATACACAGTTGCTATCCTTAAATTTTTCAGAGTCTGAATGGAAAAAATTATTTTTTTGAATAGTAACCCAACATTATTAATAGTAATGTTACACTTATGAATATTAATATAACCAAATGTATATTAACCTCACCAATGAATGTATTTATAATAATTTATGAGACCTTTATTAATTTTTCAACGTGTTATAAAATCAGTTATAGTTTTAAAATTGTTATTTTTGGAATAAATTATTATTTTAATTAAAAATTCATTTTCTCTTATTTAGAAAATTAATTTGATAAAATAGAGTTTATTTTTGATTTTTACACATTGAAAAATTGTTAGGGTGAATTTTAGTAATTTTTCTAAAATACTCAAATTTTTTATGAATAGTGAAATACATACATTTACCGTATATATACATTAAATGTTAAATAAACTATTCATAGCATCATGGATGATGTAAGAAACCTTGGTTCTAACTCACATTATCTCTTTACTTTTTTTGGTCACATGAATCAAGACTATTCATAGTCTTGAGAAAAAATATTGAACAAATGATTAAAATAATGGAAACCCCTCATCTCTACCACTATAAATACCACCCTCACCCCACTCTTCCTCTCACACCTATAAAGCTTTTATAATTTCCTAAATTCTTCCCAATACCCTTACCACCCCATGTATAAAACTTCTTCTCTCACCAAAAGGCCAAAACCAAAATCCTTAAGGAGGCTCTCAATGAGAAGAGATCAAGAGGTAAAAGTCAACTTTTATTTTCTTAGGTTTTCTTTTCAATTGTTTTCATTTATTATAATATTTTCACATCCCATTATCCAAGAGTCATGAAATATCCAGTATTATATATATATAATTTAGATTATTATCATGTTTATTTATAAATTCATCATCATTATTCATCTCCTCCTCTTATTCTAAAAGTAAAAACATCGTCTGTGACGGGTCGATTTACCGACATCGTGGATGATTTGTCTTCAATTTTCTTTACATACTTCAAATATGGTTGTAAAACCATTTTAATGGTTAAAAAAGATTTTAATGTGTATTGTAATACATTTTTATATTCTGGAATTAAATTATATGCACAATATTAAAGGTATATGATGAAATATGTTCTTGATTATCAAAGAACCGCCAAAATGATCTAAATGAATATCACTAATGATTTATTTAATGATTAATCATCATACCGTATAAAAAATGATTTATGGAACCCTTTAATATTATGTAAACATATTAAAACCATTTCATTCCACTTCTGGAGTTTGTTTCCCATTCTAAAATAAAATCCTTTATGAACTGACCATGGAAATCATGTAAAACACGCACCTGAAACAATGGAAATAACAAAATATTATTAATAAATGGATCGAATGATGTTATAAAATTATCACATAAGGTTCTATAAGAATGATTATGCTTCTATAAAATATTAATAACAACCTTTTAACCATTATACAGTAGGTTTAAACAATTTCTAAGTAAGTTGATCCTGAGGTAAGGGAATTCTTAACCCAATTTCTATTCTTTGGTTTAACTTTTTTACTTCATTAATTATGTGTTTATGAGATTGTTTGTGTAATTAATTTTGTTTATATTATGATCTATTATGTAAATTTATAGTTTATACGCATCTTCCTTTCATTATATTAATTCCCACTTCCATTATATTATATTTATAATGGACTTTCCTTTAAAAATCATCTTTTAAAATAATATTTTATGAAATTAAAAATTAACATTTTTATGCAATTATTCTTATTTTCTGATTATGTACTCATTCATGGGAATTTTTTATAATTAATTGTAATAGATATATCTCCCTTCAATTCTTTGGGCATTTTTATGTTGGAGGTTGGCTATATTGTTACTCCAAGTGTAACTACGATTGTTACACCATAAGGTAGCTGCGAGTGTTACATTATTTGGTAGTCGTGAGGGTTAAAATTCATAAGGTATTCATGAGGGTTAAAATATAAGTAAGTAATTCCCTAATATATCCTTATAGTTTAATATATTTTCTTTAATATTTTATGGAAATATCATGTTTCACAAAGTAAGTATGTATGTGTGAGAAGTATGTATTTGTGAAAATGATTTCATATGTTTATAAGTATTCATGCACTAATGGTTTATTTCCTTTTTTTATATCCCATACTAATATTTTTATGATCATACCATGTTTTAAATGTTTTTAACAGGTAATAAGGTTGTGTAAGAGAAGGAAGGAAATCATGTAAAATGTTATGAAGATTTTCCCAAAAAATCATATTGTTGTTTTGTGTAAAAAAATTATGTTTTGGAAGAAACAGGTACTATTTTAATGGTATCCATGTTGTTTGATTATGGGTTGATATGTATGAGTTATGTCCTACCATTATAAAACTCTTAACCAAAAAGATCTTTGGGAATGTGAATAAGTTAAAACTAGTTGAAATAGCTAGATAATGTAATGGTTATGTCTGGGTCCTTTTAGTTGGTATTAGAGCATGATTTAGATAACTTTAGGGGACAATATGATGTAAACAGAATACTATAGATTATTTTGAACTTATTTTTATATTTTTATGGTATAGAATTTAATAATTACCATGTAAATTAATCTAAGATATGTCTATTTATAATGGTTTTCCGCAAAAGAAACAGGGAATCTAGAGTTGGAAGGAACCGAGAGGATGATATCTTTCTGAATACACAACCAGGAATGGTGGGAATTGAAACCAATAAGTTTGTTACAGTATTGGCTCAGATGATGTAGACAATAAATGATGATGGAATCCATGCAAGAGAATAACTAGATCTAACACAAAGGAACATGAAGATAGTGGAACATTTTATGAGGCAACACTCTCCTACTTTCAGTGGATCATTTGACCCAATAACGAGTGAAGGGTGGATGAAATCCCTTGAAAAGATATTTGATGTTATGGGATGTTTAGATAATCAAAATTTTAGTCTTTCTGTTTTTCTTTTTGAAGGTGAATATAATCAATGGTGGTAAATGGTAAAGAATATCAGGGATAGAGAGGAGATTTATGCCTTATAGTGGAATGAATTTAAAAGTATATTCCTTGAAAAATATTTTACTAAGGTGGTTCAACATAAAATAGAGAAGAAATTCCTTGAATTGAGGAAAATTAAGGAAGATTCTATGGTTGTGTATGGATAAAACTTCACCCGAATGGAAAGGTAAACTACAAATATTATTAGGGATATTAATAGAAAAATCAATCACTTTTAATCAGGATTGAAACTAAGATACCAAAGAGCATTGGCCTCCTGAGAATTAAAAAGTTATGAGAAACTTTTCCGATGTGCTGAGAGGGTAGAAATGGAGTTTTCTGATGATCACTTATACTTTGATAAATAATTGAAGAAGAGGTATAAATAGCCCAAATGGACTAAAGGCCTTATTTTTATTGATTTTTGATAACCCCCCTTTCAAGGGATGAGGGGGAACCCTTACAAGGCAATAGGATTTAGAGATTATATGACCTGTAGGTCTTAGAAGAAATATCCAGACTATAACTACATTGAACTGCCTCTCCCCATCATCTGCATCATGATATTATCTCTCCACCTTAACATGGCTATTCAGCTAGGATTCACATGCATGCATAGGCTCGTATCGATGGAAATTAAAAACCCTCTCATTCTTCCACATCTGTTAGCTTCTGTTATGGTGAATACGCCTGCTCTGAATCCTCATCTGGAGTCTACTCCTTATAGTGTCTTCCTGGTCCATTAAACACAATTTTTAGGTGGACCAAAATCCTTGAGGTGACCTAAAGGCCTTGAGGTGGCCCTAAGGCCTTATGGTAGCCTGAACTCTTTACTGGACCGAAGGAATTGGGTGGCCTGAATGCCTTAAAAGACTAAAAGACCAAACCGGTGGCCCGAAAGCCCAAACGGATGAATAGTTCTGGCTGCTACAGTACCAAAAAGTACATGTTACATTACTGCTACAGTGTCTACTATAGTACTTCTATAATAACCTAGAAATATGTCTCCATCCAGTTTTGAACTCGAGTCTCTTCGATTCACTTGCAGAGTCCACACCAACTGGGTTGAGGATCTTGTGTGAAGAGGCCTAAATGGAAAGCGATGGGTAAGAATCAATCAAAGAAACTAGATGGTAAGAAATTGAAATTTCATGTTTGTGAAAATTACAATAAAAACAACCTTGGGGAATGTCTTAACAAAATGGGGAAGTGTTTTTGATGTTGTATGTTTGGATATATGACTTAAGATTGTAATGAAAATGTTTTAAGATAAATTATGATAAGAAAACTGTAATGTTTTTCAAATGTGGTGAGATGGGTTATTATGAAAATGCATGCCCAAAGAATGATATCAGTGATGGAAAATAACCATATTATAAGAAGAAATGTGTAGTGAGATACTTTGTGACTATTTAAACAGATGTCATACCATCTAATGGAGTGGTATCTGGTAGTTTTTTTATTTACTCAGATTTTTATAAAGTCTTGTTTGATATGGGGTCAACAAATTCATTTATTTCTAAGAAGTTTTATATTAAATTAAAAATATCAGCTCAATAAATGAGATGAGAACATATTGCTAAAACACTAGGTGAAATGTTATAGAAAAAAGTAATTTTAATAAGCTTACTATTGTTATTTGTGGAAATAAATTACCAACAAACCCTTTTTTCCTTAGTAGAGTTTTATGTCATTCTGGTTATGGATTGGCATTCTATTTATCATGTTAAGATTGATTTTAGAGATAAAGAAGTTGTTTTTTCATAAATAATTACAGTTTGTATACAATAACGAACCCATACAATTTATAACATACAAGGAAGCTAAGAAACTGTTGAAAATGGAAATGAATGTTAACTTGCACATTTTGTTGAAAACAATGGAACTATTCAGATTAATGATGTTCCAATGGTAAATGAATACCTTGATATATTTCCTAATGAGTTACTAAGTGTTATACATGACTAAGAAGTTTAATTCAAAATTTATGTAGTTCATGATGCTAATCAAATTTCAAATCCACCTTTTCGAATGGATCAAATGGAACTTCTTGAATTGAAAAATTAGTTGTAGGAGTTTCTTGATAAAGGTTTCATTTATCCTAGCACTTCACCATGGGGATCTCTTGTTTTGTTTGTTAAAAATAAATATGGTTCCATGAGAATTTTAATTGATTATATATCTTTTAATAACATTACTGTTAATAATAAGTATCATTTTACTCACATCGATAACTTATTTGACCGGCTCTTAGGAGTCCAGTATTTTCCAAGATTGACTTTCGATCATGATACCATCAGTTGAAGGTGAAGGAGGATGAAATTCCAAAAATAGTTGTTCAAACTAGATATGGCCATTATCAATTTGTTGTTATTCCATTCAGGTTAACTAATGCACCTACTGTATTCATGGATCTTATGAATAGAATATTTCATGAGTTATTTGTGGTTGTTTTTATTGATGACATTCTAGTATTTTATAGAAGTAAATAGGAGCATGAAAAACATATAAGGGTTGTTTTGAAAAAGCTAAAATAAAATAAAATATATGTAAAATTCATCAAGTGTGAATTTTGGATGAAAAAAATTTCTTTCCTTGGTCAAATTGTTTCAAAATATGACATAACTTTTTATCTTTCTAAAATGAATTTTTTTGAAGAATGGACAAGACCCTCAAATATAAATGAGATTCATAGTTTTCTTGGTTTGTCATGATATTATCGGAGGATTGTTGAAAACGTAGCATGGTTATCTAGTACACTAACCAATTTTACTTTAAAAGGAGTTATATTCACCAAGACAAAATAATGTGATGATTATTTTCAGGAATTGAAAAGAAGATTGGGGAAAGCTCCAGTTTTGACCCTACCTTCTAGAAATAGCAATTTTGTCATCTATAGTGATTATTCATTAGAGGGACTTAGTTGTGTTCTATGAATTGCAACGAAATTATGTGTGCCCCATGATTCTTAGTTAAAGAATTAATTGTTGTGTGAAGCTTATAGTTCTCCATTTTTAGTTTATCCTGGCAACACAAAGTTGTATCAAGATAATCAGGAGCAATACATGTGGGATGAAATTAAAAGGGATATTGCAGATTTTACCATGAAATGCTTCACATGTCAAGACGTTAATGTGGAGTGGAAGTTATCGAAGGTGATGATTCAGCCTTTACCAGTTCCCAAGTGGAAATTAGAAAATATATGCTTATGGAATTCATTGTGGGACTACCAAATTCTTCTCGAGGTAACAATGCAATCCGGTTTATTGTTGATAGACTGACTAAATATTCATATTTTATTCCTATTACCAATACCATGTCTTTAGATCATATTTCAGGACTATAACTCAAATATATTATTAGGTTACATAGATTTCCTCTTTACATTGTATCTAACCATGATCCCAAATTCACTTATAAATTTTCAAATGGCCTTCAGAAGTCATTGGGAACAAAATTAAATATCTATACAACTTTTCATCCTCAATCAGATGGGAAGTCAGAACGGATAGTTCAGACATTGGAGGATATGATTCAAGCTTGTTCAATGGATTATCATGGAATTTGGGATTATCATATTTCTTTAGTTGAATTTTTTTTATAATAACAGTTTCCATTCTAGTATACAGATGACACATTTCACATCATTATATGGGAAGTAGTGTCAAAGTCAGTATTTTTGGGATGAAGTCAGGGAAAGTAATTTGATGGGACCAGAATTAGTAGAGGAAGTTGATGAGAAAGTGAAGATGATCTAGTAACACCTAAGGACAGATAAAAGTAGGTAGAAAGGTTATACAGATAATAGGAGGAAAGAATTTTCTTTTTTGGTAGGTGATCATCCTTTTCTTAGAATCTAACCATGGAAAAGTGTTATGAATTTTGGAATGAAATGGAAGCTGATTCCTTGGTTCATTGGACATTATGAAATCCTAGAGAAAGTTGGACCGGTTTCCTACTGAGTGACTTTTCCATCAAGTTTATCTCAGGTACACAATGTTTTTCATGTTTTGATGTTGAGAAATTATGTGCCAGATTAATATCATGTTTTGAGCCCAGAAGCAGTTCATCAGCAAGGGAAATTTCCTTATGAAGAGAAATATGTTTAGATTCTTGATCAAAGATAACATGTATTGTGGAATAAGGTGACCCACCAGGTATAGGTTTTTTTGGAGAAACCACATAGTTAATGAATTAAGAAGGGAATATGAAAATTATACAAGGGAAAGGTACCCTCAATTCTTTAATAAGTAAATAAAATTGTGAGGACATAGTTTCTAGAAGGTGGGAAGAATGTAACACCCCAATGGTTTTGAAAATAAATTAAGATTCATGAAACAATGAGTCTCTACATAATGACACTTTTTTAAGGATATGGTTGTAAAATAGCCATTAAATATAATTTCTCCATTGGTGTGATTTAAATTTCAAAAAATGGACAAACATAGTTGCGATCAGTATGTTTTTTTTGATTTTGATAGGACAAACATAATTTTTTGTTAATAGTAACCTACCCTTATGAATAGTAATTTTACCCTTAAGAATATTAATATGACCAAATGAATAGTAATCTCACAAATGAATGTATTTATAATTATTTATGAGATATTGTTTAAATTTTCATGGTGTTATATAATCAGTTATAATTTTTAAATCGTTATCTTTGGAATAAATTATGATTTTATTTGAAAATTAATTTTATCATATTTATAAAATTAATTTGATAAAATACAGTTTATTTTTTATTTATACATTTTGTAAAATGGTTAGGGTGAATTTTTGGGATTTTTTTGAAATACTTGAATTTTTATAAATAGTGAAATACGGTAATGTACTGTATATATACATTATACGTTAAATTATCGAATTTTTTACCTTAATATAGACTTTGAGGATTATTATAGAATAACTTCCTAGAATTTTGTTAGTGCAGAGATTTTTTTATTTTCCAAGCAATACATCCCTATCTGGATATGATCAGGTAGAGGCTGCTTTGGTACAAATGTACCTAGGAGTGAAAACTCCGACAAGGAGTTTCGAGCTTGACCCAGGGTATCCTGGTACACGACAATGGTCCTTCCTGCACTCTTGGTTATGAAACTCCTGGGGGATATTCTTAGGATAATTCACATTTTCATTACAACCCATTATGAAGGATTTAGGAGTAAATACTTCCTCAAAGAAAACATTTTATGATTATAGATTATATGAATAATCTTTTCAATTTATATTAGGTATTTTACAAGTTTGGAATTATGAGTTGCGATTAATAAACTAACCTAGTGTATTCCATTGTTTAGAAATGGTGCCTAGTAGAAGGAATGAGAACTCCAACAATATGCATGATCCAAAGATTAAGAATGATCATCTATTTCATGGTATTAAGCCAACATTTAGAAGGGAAATAGTCTCCCACGTATTCTCATCTTATGAATAAATAATATCACATGTTAATAATACAATTAAATAATTCTCTAAGTCCTATGGATTTTAAGGGAATAAAGAGAAGAAAACGATGGAAGAGAGAAAGATGGATAAAGGGAAGAGGGGAAAGAAATATTTTCCCATATGTGGTAACTGTGAAAAGAATAACCTTGGTAAATGATTAAAGGGAATGGGAGTTTGTTATAAGTGTGGAGAAAAAGGATACCAAGTACGTGATTTCAAGGGTAAGAAAAAGGTTTCAAATGTACAATGCATCATCTGCAAGGAGTTGGGACACTATGCGAATCAATTTCCAAATCATCAGAGTATACAGCAAATGCTGCTGTTGGATAATAATCAAGTTATGATACTACCGAAGATGAAGAGGAATGATTAGAGTTCTTATGTTGTTATTAATATATTGTGTCATTTTATTATTTTATTAATGATGTACATGTTATAATAATTATAGAGTATATAAGGATTATATTGCAGTACTATTTCATTAAGGATTTGATATTGTATGGTACTAAGTAAAGTGACATAGTTTCAGGATAATTTTTTTGGAAAACACATGGTTGAAGGAAAGGTAAACCATAATATGGTCCTGATACCAAGGTAGTGATTTTGGAATAAGAGATGGTTGATTTGGATAAATTATATTGGATATTCTTTACCAACTTGGAACTGATTAATGGTTTTTTTATTCCATAATTATTGGAATATTCAAATATTTTGGATATAAGAAATATATCTAGTATTCTATAAGGAATAAGAGAGTGTGAATGTAATCAATAAGATTTTATGGTAATTCAAGGTGTTACCATTTTCTAAAATAAAACATGATGAATGTATTCATATGTTATTACGTGGAAAAAGAGATCTTCATTTTTTATTACCTTCCTTATAAATTTTGGAATGTGAATTTGGACCGAAGTATTTTGGATAAGTCTAAAGGTTGGAATGGATCAAGTTAAACATTGGATACTATTGTTTAAGGTTAAAAAACTTCTTAAGATTATTTTTGGATTGTTATAAAAAGGACAACCTAGAGGTATAGCAACAACCCATCACTTCTGACAAGGCCATGAGACTTGAACCCACAACCGAAGGGTGACAAGGGTGCATCACCTACCGCTAGCCTATGTGATGTCCTGGTTTGTTTAATGTTGTTTTTTTAAATAGTATGAAAAATGAATTATAAATTTATTATTTTTGGAACCCCATATGATTAGGATAAATAGAATATTTTTTAATTCAATTATCTTTTAGAGTGAAAGATGAATTTTTGGTAAGAATTTGTTGAAGGATGAAACCCTAATTGTCAAGTATATATATATTTTTTTTCTCTTATTCTATGAAGAAATTAATTATTACACTTTAGGGAAGAGATATTGAAACCAAAAATGTGTTATCCTAATACTTTATGTTTTGTTGAACCGATGATATTTTAAATCACCATAGATTGATGGATTTGAGGCCCTCAATTTTACACTTATTTGTGATTGATGACCTCAATCACTCTCTATAAATATTTAAATTTTCCTCTAATTATGTGTCTCTAATTTTCACCAATTTTCTCCTAATCGAGATCATAATTTGGTGGTGACTTTTTCATTTCCCTTTCCCTCTTATTAAGACTAAATTTTATTAACCCAATTTCCGATGTGGGTTTTCCACAAAGGTATTTTTCTATTTTTTACTGTAAATTTTCGAAGAACAATTTCAGAATGTGAGGCTGCAATTTATTTAAGGGGGGAGAATGTAAAACCCTAATATTTCATAGTAAGTTATCCCATTAAAGTAATTCAATAACTTGCGCTACACGGAACACCGACTTCGAGCACACCACAGCTTTCCAAACTAGCCGTTCAAAAAAGCTGTTATGAATAGTATTAACTGCATTTTGAATCTAATATACACTATATAATTTTAACACCCATATTATGTGTTTCTTAGACATAATATGATAAAAATTCATTTTTTCAGATAAAACAAGTGTTTTTCAAAAAATGCAATTTTACCACCTTTTAATGGCGAACCCTTTTTAAAACCAATATTTGATACTTTTATATATTAAATTTAATGAAATTAAATTCTTCTTTAGAATCAGGACATAAAATTTTAGTTTGGATAAATTTTTGGTACATTTCTGATAACTTTAATATTTTTATGAATAGTGAAAAATACTAAATTTTAATTGAAACCAACATTTATAATCGAAAACATTTATAGTGATAAATTATGAATTTGAATGATTTTAAAGTATAATTAGATTATATTTTTATCATTTAATACAATTTAGGTCATTATAAGTAATTTTACATTTAAATTTGATATAAACACATGTCAATCTTTTGATAGTTTTTACTTTTTAAAAACCTTCTTTTTGGTTTTGACAATGGGAATTAATTTTAAATTAATTAATGCAACTTATATGTCTTTAATTTGGTAAAATATAATTCATTTTTGAATTTGGAATATCAAAATTAGCTCAAGGTGAATTTTTGGTATTTTTCTGAAAACATCCAATTTTTGAGGAATAGTGAAGAACACTGCGTTGTTGTTTAAAACCGAAATTTTATTTAAATAATTATTTATTTTATTTAAATTTATTTTAAGTCAAAATAGATATATAGTACTTATATAAGTTTAAATAAATTCATTGGAGTCATTTTTTAATTAAATTAGTTGTATAAATATTTATTGAACTTTTTACCGTCTTTTACCCACCTTCTGGGAGCACTTGCAAATTTGCATAAAACATAATTTTACCGCTTCTGTGAGTTGAATTTCAAAAATCTGAGAGACACGGTTGACATCAATAAGTAGAATGTGGTTCAATAAGATGAAAATAAATTTTTTTGAATAGTAACTTTTGACTTTCATTTACCACGTTTAAAATTAAATTGTGTAATTGAGGGGAAAATGATATTATAATTACCCTAACACATGTCCTAATTCTATTGGATAAGTTAAATTCGACAAAAAAACCTTCGGAATAAAATATTATCTTATTTATTCCACATAGATTATATTAGGACATTTATTATTATTTTATTTAAAGAAGAGTTAAAAGTGTTAAATTCATAGTTTAATAACTAAACCATTTTTAATATAGGGTTATAAAAAATAAAAATTCAACTATAAATATTCATTAATAAGATAAAAATATTTCCTACATCATGGTATTTTATTTATAATTTTTGGAAATTAAATAATTAAATTAATTTATGACACAATGATAGTGAAGTAATTACCTTATTAATGAACGAAAAAAATAAATGGTATTATAAATATTAAAATAAATATAATTTAAAATTTTTTATGACATCCAAAAATTTTCTAGGTGAATATTAAGTGTTAGGGTTGATTCAATGTATCTTTTTCGAAGTAATCAAGTTTTGATTACTTTCACAAAAACCAAATACTAAATAGTGTCAAAATTGACATAAATGATTTTTTTAAAAAATATTTTATTATTAAATTATAAAATATTCCTAAAAATATATGGTTAGGGCAAAGGTCTTAAATAATATTATATATGTCATTAAAGAACCACATGATATTCTCTGGGAAGTTTATAGTAAGTTTATTAACCATATAGTGTAAGAATACAAGAAGACACGGTAAAAGTTAAACTATTTAACTAAGAGTTAAATCTAAAACATAATATTAATATGGTGACATAAACCTATCTAAGACCTATTGGATGAGTGTTTTTCGACCCATCCCCACCTTATCCTTGAAATAAATCTTTTTTTAGCCATTAGAAACGGAAAATGATTTTATTATAAAATAATATTGCAAGCTTTTCTTAAAGTGACACTCACCTCTCTTATAAAAGGGTACTTCCCCTTCTCTCAAAATCACACCTCCAAATCCATTTGTCTTGACCAACCCCTGCCCAAATATCCTCCCAACTATCGTCAAATAAACCTATAATCCTTAATTTGATCATAAATCCAACCTAAGTATCCCTTTTGGTCAACTCAAAAGGAAACTTCCGAAGAAGATGTAATAATTTCGCCACCCTCTTTCAAATTCTTTTATTCTTCCACTTACTCTTTCTTTGTTGTTTCCATACCAAAATAATAAATCCAGTACCTTATACATACCTTGATGTTTTTATAAATATGGTACAACCATATTCATTATTCTATCCATCCTATGAATGATAATGTCACCATGTGTGCGTGCGTACGGCTTACCGTCTCCACACCGTGGTGTAATTTGTTATTCAAACCTATGTTATTTGGATAGATATAATGATGAGTAATATGTATATAAATTGTAACGCCCCGACCCCAGTTACCCAGAGTCGGTGCATTATTACATAACATTGGTATGATCACAAGAAAGATCAAATCTCGAAAGACCGATTGGTTTAGTAGTCTTGGAAACACTAGATATATTCATAAGTCTTACATTACATCATAAAATGAAAAAATACTACAAAAACATATTGTCTCCATAATCCACACTCATATCCCCACATAATATCCCTGTAGGTCATTCATAATTTACTTCTTCACTTCCTGGGAAAAATAAAACATAGAAAAGGGGTGAGCTCAAATGCCCAGTAAGGATAACAATATAGCGGAAACTTTCATAAATAAGAATAAACATTTAAGGCAATGTATAACTAAAACAAAAGCCTTTTAAACTTGAACATTTAAAATATTATGGAATAAATAAAGTGAAATAATTCCATTTACTTATTCACATGGTTATTCTACTAATCGAATAATCACATGCAAAATCAATAACCACTTTCATAATGATGGAATGCATAATGCCAGACTATCATAACCACATAGCCAAGGCCTCGTTCCAAGACTACAAATAAGATTTTGTCAAGGCCTTGTGCCAAGACACTAGTTTGTCTCATGATACCTACCGATGCATCAAGGAGCTATAGCGGGCTCCACCCATCACATATTAAGTCCAATGCATTCCCATATGAAAAGGTTTAAACATAACATAAACATTCGTATTAAAACTAGCATACGAAATGTCAATAATTTCACCATAAACTATGAATGGTATAAAAATAGGACATCCACAGTCAAACATATCACAAAACCTTCAATACAATATAGAAGTTTTGTATCATAATAAATCAACTTCAAATAATCTTAAAATCCATCAAAGGATATTGACATAGATGAAATCAAAATTCTTTTTAAAGAAATATCTCCTTTTATTTTGAAATCATTTAAGATCCATATAAAATAAAACATTTTCTTTGAAAATATTCTTATAAGCTTGTAAGGGAAGCTTTGAAGATTTTATAACGGCGGAAAATAGCCGCACCCGCCGTATAAGTTAAAAAAACATTCTTACCTTAATTCTGTCGAAAAGGTTAAAAAGGACCTTGTTTTGAAAATGACGGAAAGATTCCTTTATAAACCTCTTATAAAAAGTCAAACAAGGGTATAAATGACTTTAACCCATATTCTTGTAAATAATAAATATTTTTTGAAATACATTTCGAAGAAACATGGATGTGGATGATAAAGAAATCCCAGTAGATTATTACGTATAAACAACCTCGGATAATGAAGAGATTGTGAAATAACCATTACCTTGTACTTTTCCTTGGTTGGGGTAGGTTAACCTCCTGTATAATGGTTAGATAATTGTTATTAAATTATACAAGAATCATATATATTAATATGATATCATATATGATCTTTTAACATTGATTTGTTAATAATATCTTAGAATTATCGTCGTTTCTGGTGTTAACTTACTCATTTTCTTTTATATGTTTTGTTACATAAGCCATGTTTGTTGTGTCTTATTCATATCCAGAATGATATCAAGTCCTTAAACATCATTTTTAAATCATCAAATGATAATTATACTTGAATGGATACGATGGAGAATGAATCTCATCGCGTTCGTGGAGACGGTAGTCCGTACGTACGCACGAGCGACAATATCATTCTTTTGATATTAAAATAATATATAAATGGATGGTATATCGTATATACAGAATCATTAACATGTTATATTTATTATTTACATGAGTTACACATCATTATTATACCCATCCAAATAATAATATATTGAATAACAATTACACCACGACGTGGAGACGGTAAGCCGTACGTACGCACGTATGGTGACATGTTATTCAAAGGGTGGATAGAATACTGAATATGGTTGTACCATATTTATAATAACATCATAGTATATTTGAGATACTGGAGTTATTATTTTAGAATGGTAAGAACAAAGGAAGAAGAAGTGGAAGAAGAAATGAACTTGGAGAAGGGTGGTGAAATCATTACCTCTTCTTCGGGTTCTTCCTTTTGATTTGATCAAAAGGGCTCTTTAGGTTGGCTTTCTGATCAAAATAAGGCCCCTAGGATGTAGTGAGGGAATTTGGGAGAGTATTTGGCCAGAGTTTGGCCGAACAAAAAGGCTTTGAAGGTGTGAAGAAATGAGAAGGAGGAGTGCCCTTTTATAAGAGGGGTAAGGGGAACCTTTGGAAAAGCTAGAAATATTAATTTATAATAAATTCATATTCGGTTTCTAATGGCTCCAAAGTTGATTATTCAAAGTTTAATGTGGGGATAGGTCTAAAACCACTCAACCAATAGAATTTAGACAGGTTTGGGTACTTATATTAACCTTATCCTTAAGTATTAACTCTAAGTTAATTAGTTTCACTTTTACAATGTCTCTTTGTATTTTTATATAATATGGTTAATAAACTTACTATATACATCCAAAAGACCCCCAAGTGGTCCATTAATGAGGAACCTATCATGATATAAGTCTCTTGGCTGAAACTTAGATTTTTTAGGAATTTAATATCAATTAATAATATAATATTTGTTTTAAGAACTCTTTTATGTCAATTTTGACACTATTCAATAGTTGATTTTTGTGAAACTCATAACAGATTGATTACTTCGAAAAAAGTCAATTAAATCAATCCTAATATATCATATTATCCTAGAAAATTAGTTTAATTCATTAAAAGTTTCATATTATATTTATTTGGGTATTTATAATATCAATTATTTTAATTTTTCACTATTATAATAATTACTGCATCATCATTGTTTCATAAATAAAATATATTATTTAATGTCTAAAAATAATAAATAAAATATCATTATGTAGGAAATCTTTTTATCTTTCTAATGAATATTTATAATCTAAAATCCAACATATATAACCCTATGTAACAATTGTTTTTCTAAAAGATATATGCTTGTGTCATTTTTGTATTCATTTTAACTTAATTAAAATAAAGTGTCATTATCACTTACAAGTGGATCCATGGGGTCCCAAAATCGACCCAAAAATGTCCATGGTCGACCCTGTATCAACCAATAGGGTTAAGACACGTTTTAGGGTAATTTAGTATTATTATAATATTATTTTTTAACCCTTATTTACCGGATTTACCCTTAACCATGGTAAATAAAATATTTACCGCAGTAATTATTCAAAATGTCTAAAAATAAAAGTTACCTATTTACACAATTTGAACATCCTGATTCCAAATATGGAATCCATTTTTATAAATTCAAAACACATAAGTGGCAGAAATTAATTTAAAATCAATTCCCGCTGTCAAAACAAAAAACGTGTTTTTAAGAGATAATAACTATCAAAAGATTGACACTTGTTTATGTTCGGTTTAATTGTAAAATTATGTCCAATGACCAACATTATATTAAATGGTAAAAATATATTATAAATATACTTTAAAACTTCTAAAATTCATAATTTATCACTATTAATTATTTTGATTAAAAAAGTTGTTTTTAATTAAAATTTAGTAATTTTCACTATTCATCAAAATATGAAAGTTATCCGAAAAGTACCAAAATTTCACCTTAGGCTAAATTCGATATTCCGAATCCAAAAATGAAGTCCATTTTAAAATATAAAATATATATAATTTCAAAATTTAGGTATTACTATTCAAAACGGCTAGTTTGATTGGTTATGGTGTGTTAGAACTCGGTGTTGCGTACAACACACGCTATCACATTATTCAATGAGAAGCGTACCGTAGAAGCTTGGGATGTTTCATTTTAAATTTTTTGATGTCCCCATTTAGTCAAAAAGTTTAAAATATTGTATTTAAAAATGTTTCACTATTAAAAGTTGATAAAAGTGCAATACTGAAAATGAATCTGTTCTTGCATTATGTCTAAGAAACTCATAATATGGATTCTAAAATTATAAGGATTATATAAAGTTTAAAATTTAGTTAATACTATTCATAACCTCTTTTGAATGGATTTTGTTTTGTAAGTCATGGTGTGATTGAACTCGGTGTTGCGTGTAGTGCAAGTTATTGAATTATTTTTAAGAAATAACACACTATAAAATCTTGGGGTGTTACATTCTCCCCTCCTTCAATAAATTGCGTCCTCGCAATTTGAAATTGTTCTTCAAAAATAAAAGGTTGAAAATAGAAAATATATTTGTGGGAAAACCCACATCGGAAATTGGGTTACTAAAATTTAGTCTTAAAATGAGGAAAAGAGAAATGAAAGGGTCACCACCAAATTATGATCTCGATTAGGAGAACATTGGTGGAAATTAGAGACATATAATTGGAGGAAAAACGTAAATATTTATAGGTAGTGATTGAGGTTATCAATCAAAAACATGTTTAAAATTGAGGTCCTTAAACTCATCAATCTATGATGATTTGAAATACCATCGGTTCAACAAAACATAGAGTATCAGGATAACACATTTTTGACGTTTCAAAATATCTTAGTTGAAATCCCACATCAAAAAATGAATTAATGAGGCCTCCATTTAAAATAAAGATTCGAAAGTGTGAAGATTACCGAAAATAACACATACTAGGGTTCCATGTAGGAAAATATGGATATGGAAGAAAAATATTACCATCAATTATCTGATGGAGAGTGGTAGAGAACATGGCTATGAAAAGGCCAACAATCCCAAAGCCATAAATTAGTGATGATTTAAGGTACCATCTAGGAAAACATTTTTGTTCTAAGTTGCTTTTCTTAATATTGAGGAATTTATTTATGAGATTGGCTAAGATCATAAGGAGATATACTTACTTTATAATTAGAGTTTTATCCATTAATAAATTTCTACCACAAAATCATCTTTCACTCTAAAAGATAATAGAATGTAAAAAAATTTTATTTACACTATTCGTATAGGGTTCCAAAATAAACGAATTTATAATTCATCTACAAGATCTTTTAATAAAAACTACATTATTTAATCCAGGACATCTCGTGGGCCAGTGGTAGGTGATACACCCTTGTCGCCCTTCGGTTACGGGTTTAAGTCTCGCAGCCTTATCGGACGCGACGGGTTGTCGCCCGACCTCCGGGTTGTCCTTTTATGGTAATCCAAAATAATCCAAACTAGAACTATCCAAAATACTTCTGTCCAAACTCACAGTCCAACATTTATAAGGAAGGTAAACATAATATAGATCCTTTTTACCCCGTAATAGCATATGAATACCTTCATCTTGTATTCTTTTAATACACTGAAACATCCTGAATTACCATATTCCTTATTGATTACATTCATGCTCCCTTATTCCATATAGAATGCTGGATATACTTCATCAATTCAAAAATGTTTTAAACCCTAAAAATGATGGAATATACAAATCATTAATCAGTTTCAAGATAGTCAAGAATATCCAATATAATTTATCCAAATCAATCACGTATTATTCTAAAATCACTAACTCGGTATCAGAACCATATTATGGTTAATCTTTCTCTCAACCATATATTTTCCAAAATTTTATCCTAATATTGAGTCACTTTTCTTTGTTCCACACAATCTCAAGCCCTTAATGAAATAGTACTGCAGTACAATCCTTATATACTCCATAATTATTATAACAAGTACATTGTTGATACAACACTCAAATGACATAATCAACATAAGAACTCTAATCATTCCTCTTCATCTGTGGTAGTATCATAACTTGATTATTATCCAATAGCATCATTTTCGGCATAGTCTGATTACTGGGACATAGGTTCGCGTAGTGTCCAAACTCCTTGCAAATGAAGCATTGTACATTTGAAACCATTTTCTTACCCTTGCAGTCACGTACTTTGTGCCCTTTTCCTCTACACTTATAACAAACTTCCATTCCTTTCAGGCAAGTTCCAGGGTGTTTCTTTCCACAGTTACCACATATGAGAAAATTCTTCTTTTCCCTCTTCCCTTTATCCATCTTTCTCTCTTCCATCCTTTTCTTCTCTTGCTTCCCTTCAAAGCCATAGGACTCAGTAAACTCTTTACTTATCTTATCAACACATGATATTATTTCTTCATATGATGATAATACATGGGAGACTATTTCTCTTATAAATTCTAGCTTAAGACCATGAAAGATATGATCCTTCCTTCTCTTTGGATCATGTGCATTTCTGCAGTTCTCATTCCTTCTACTGGGCACCATTTCTAAACAATGGCATACACTAGATCAGTTTATGAATCAAAATACATAATCCCATACTTATAAAACACTTAACATAAATTGAACTATTTATGGATATAATCCATAGTCATAAGAATGTTTTCTTTGAGGAAGTATATACTCATAAACCCTTCATAATGATTTGTAAAGAAAATGAGAGTTATCCTAAGCATATCCCTCGGGAGTGTCGTAACCAAGAGTGCAGCAAGGCCCGTTGTCGTGCACCAGTTCCCATTCGAGTCTAGCTCAAAGCGGTGTTTTCGGGTTTTACCCCTAGGTACATATGTGCCAGAGCCGCCTCTACTTGCTCGTATCCAGACAGGGATGTATTGCTCGGAAAACTCAAAAAATCTCTACAATACCAAAATTCTAGGAAGTTCTTCTATACTAATCCTCAAAGTTCATCTTAGGTCTACGTGCTCTAATCAGAGTTTATCTAAATCTAGCTTCCAAGGTTTGTACTAAAATTCCTCTGATACCAACTGTAACGCCCCGACCCCAGTTACCCAAAGTCGGTGCATTATTACATAACATTGGTATGATCACAAGAAAGATCAAATCTTGAAAGACCGATTGGTTTAGTAGTCTTGGAAACACTAGATATATTCATAAGTCTTACATTACATCATAAAATGAAAAAATACTACAAAAACATATTGTCTCCATAATCCACACTCATATCCCCACATAATATCCCTATAGGTCATTCATAATTTACTTCTTCACTTCCTGGGAAAAATAAAACATAGAAAAGGGGTGAGCTCAAATGCCCAGTAAGGATAACAATATAGCGGAAACTTTCATAAATAAGAATAAACATTTAAGGCAATGTATAACTAAAACAAAAGCCTTTTAAACTTGAACATTTAACATAGTATGGAATAAATAAAGTGAAATAATGCCATTTACTTATTCACATGGTTATTCTACTAATCGAATAATCACATGAAAAATCAATAACCACTTTCATAATGATGGAATGCATAATGCCAGACTATCATAACCACATAGCCAAGGCCTCGTACCAAGACTACAAATAAGATTTTGTCAAGGCCTTGTGCCAAGACACTAGTTTGTCTCATGAGACCTACCGATGCATCGAGGAGCTATAGCGGGCTCCACTCGTCACATATTAAGTCCAATGCATTCCCATATGAAAAGGTTTAAACATAACATAAACATTCGTATTAAAACTAGCATACGAAATGTCAATACTTTCACCATAAACTATGAATGGTATAAAAATAGCACATACACAGTCAAACATATCACAAAAACTTCAATACAATATAGAAGTTTTGTATCATAATAAATCAACTTCAAATAATCTTAAAATCCATCAAAGGATATTGACATAGATGAAATCAAAATTCTTTTTAAAGAAATATCTCTTTTTATTTTGAAATCATTTAAGATCCATATAAAATAAAACATTTTCTTTTAAAATATTCTTATAAGCTTGTAAGGGAAGCTTTGAAGATTTTATAACGGCGGAAAATAGCCGCACCCGCCGTATAAGTTAAAAAAACATTCTTACCTTAATTCTGTCGAAAAGGTTAAAAAGGACCTTGTTTTGAAAACGACGGAAAGATTCCTTTATAAACCTATTATAAAAAGTCAAACAAGGGTATAAATGACTTTAACCCATATTCTTGTAAATAATAAATATGTTTTGAAATACATTTCTAAGAAACATGGATGTGGATGATAAAGAAATCCCAGTAGATTATTACGTATAAACAACCTCGGATAATGAAGAGATTGTGAAATAACCCTTAACTTGTACTTTTACTTGGTTGGGGTAGGTTAACCTCCTGTATAATGGTTAAATAATTGTTATTAAATTATACAAGAATCATATATATTAATATGATATCATATATGATCTTTTAACATTGATTTGTTAATAATATCTTAGAATTATCGTCGTTTCGGGTGTTAACTTACTCATTTTCTTTTATATGTTTTGTTACATAAGCCATGTTTGTTGTATCTTATTCATATCCAGAATGATATGAAGTCCTTAAACATCATTTTTAAATCATCAAATGATAATTATACTTGAATGGATACGATGGAGAATGAATCTCATCGCGTTCGTGGAGACGGTAGTCCGTACGTACGCACGAGCGACAATATCATTATTTTGATATTAAAATAATATATAAATGGATGTTATATCATATATACAGAATCATTAACATGTTATATTTATTATTTACATGAGTTACACATCATTATTATACCCATCCAAATAATAATATATTGAATAACAATTACACCACGACGTGGAGACGGTAAGCCGTACGTACGCACGTATGGTGACATGTTATTCAAAGGGTGGATAGAATACTGAATACGGTTGTACCATATTTATAATAACATCATAGTATATGTGAGATACTGGAGTTATTATTTTATAATGGTAAGAACAAAGGAAGTAGAAGTGGAAGAAGAAATGAACTTGGAGAAGGGTGGTGAAATCATTACCTCTTCTTCGGGTTCTTCCTTTTGATTTGATCAAAAGGGCTCTTTAGGTTGGCTTTCTGATCAAACTAAGGCCCCTAGGTTGTAGTGAGGGAATTTGGGAGAGTATTTGTCCAGAGTTTGGCCGAACCAAAAGGCTTTGAAGGTGTGAAGAAATGAGAAGGAGGAGTGCCCTTTTATAAGAGGGGTGAGGGGCACCTTTGGAAAAGCTAGAAATATTAATTTATAATAAATTAATATTCGGTTTCTAATGGCTCCAAAGTTGATTATTCAAAGGTTAATGTGGGGATAGGTCGAAAACCACTCAACCAATAGAATTTAGACAGGTTTGGGTACTTATATTAACCTTATCTTTAAGTATTAACTCTAAGTTAATTAGTTTCACTTTTACAATGTCTCTTTGTATTTTTATATAATATGGTTAATAAACTTACTATATACATCCAAAATACCCACAAGTGGTCCATTAATGAGGAACATATCATGATATAAGTCTCTTGGCCGAACCTTAGATTTTTTAGTAATTTAATATCAATTAATAATATAATATTTGTTTAAGAACTCTTTTATGTCAATTTTGACACTATTCAATAGTTGATTTTTGTGAAACTCATAACAGATTGATTACTTCGAACAAAGTCAATTAAATCAATCCTAATATATCATATTATCCTATAAAATTAGTTTAATTCATTAAAAGTTTCATATTATATTTATTTGGGTATTTATAATATCAATTATTTTAATTTTTCACTATTATAGTAATTACTGCATCATCATTGTGTCATAAATAAAATATATTATTTAATGTCTAAAAATTATAAATAAAATATAATTATGTAGGAAATCGTTTTATCTTTCTAATGAATATTTATAATCTAAAATCCAACATATATAACCCTATGTAAAAATTGTTTTTCTAAAAGATATATGCTTGTGTCATTTTTGTATTCATTTTAACTTAATTAAAATAAAGTGTCATTATCACTTACAAGTGGATCCATGGGGTCCCAAAATCGACCCAAAGATGTCCATGGTCGACCATGTATCAACCAATAGGGTTAAGACACATTTTAGGGTAATTTAGTATTATTATAATATTATTTTTTAACCCTTATTTACCGGATTTACCCTTAACCATGGTAAATAAAATATTTACCGCAGTAATTATTCAAAATGTCTAAAAATAAAAGTTACCTATTTACACAATTTGAACATCCTGATTCCAAATATGGAATCCATTTTCCTAAATTCAAAACACATAAGTGGCAGAAATTAATTTAAAATCAATTCCCGCTGTCAAAACAAAAAGCGTGTTTTTAAGAGATAATAACTATCAAAAGATTGACACTTGTTTATGTTTGGTTTAATTGTAAAATTATGTACAATGACCAACACTATATTAAATGGTAAAAATATATTCTAAATATACTTTAAAACTACTAAAATTCATAATTTATCACTATTAATTATTTTGATTAAAAAAGTTGTTTTTAATTAAAATTTAGTAATTTTCACTATTCATCAAACTATGAAAGTTATCCGAAAAGTACCAAAATTTCACCTTAGTCTAAATTCGATATTCCAAATCCAAAAATGAAGTCCATTTTAAAATATAAAATATATATAATTTCAAAATTTAGGTATTACTATTCAAAACGGCTAGTTTGATTGGTTATGGTGTGTTAGAACCCGGTGTTGCGTACAACACACGCTATCACATTATTCAATGAGAAGCGTACCGTAGAAGCTTGGGATGTTTCATTTTAAATTTTTTGATGTCCCCATTTAGTCAAAAAGTTTAAAATATTGTATTTAAAAATGTTTCACTATTAAAAGTTGATAAAAGTGCAATACTGAAAATGAATCTGTTCTTGCATTATGTCTAAGAAACTCATAATATGGATTCTAAAATTATAAGGATTATATAAAGTTTAAAATTTAGTTAATACTATTCATAACCTCTTTTTAATGGATTTTTTTTTGTATGTCATGGTGTGATTGAACTCGGTGTTGCGTGTAGTGCAAGTTATTGAATTATTTTTAAGAATTACCACACTATAAAATCTTGGGGTGTTACATAAATAATTAAAATAACATTATAATGTCTCTGTAAAATTAATATACCATACAATTCCACACCTTTTAATCATTAAGAAAATGATATCGTCGCTCGTGTGTACATATGGCTTACTATCTCCACGACGCAATGAGATTCATTTCCACATTCACCATTCAACGATGATTATAAAAATATATATTATTAATAAGTATGTAATATATGACATAATAATTCTACTAAATATATATATATGTGTGTGTGTGTGTGTCTGTATGTATATATTTACTTACATATATCTTATTCACTTACTCCCATTCAATATGATATGAAAACGGAAACAGCCTTTATGCGTACGTACGACCTACCGTCTCCATAAATGGTGTTTTCCATTTCATATATCTATCTACTATACATATTTATATTCTAAATATATATGATATATAAATCATGTGTTATATTCTGGAATTATGTAAATCATGATCTAAATGATATGATCAAGAATAACAAGTTAAAACATGTACGATAAAGAAAGCGATTATTACCCTAAATGTTAATTTAACTTAGAAATCATTATTAAATGGGTATTATAGAGTCATAAATGAATAATGTATGATATAATAAATATGAATATGGTTTTGGTATAGTTTAATAACATATTATGGTCATTTTACAAGAGGTTAAACGTACCCTCGACCAAAGGAAAGTGAAAGGTAAGGGTTAATTTCACAATCCCTTTATTATCTGAGGTTGTTTTTACGTAAGCATCTATTGAGACATATTTATTATCCATGTCCATATTTCATAAAAGAGTTTTAAAATGGATTCTTTTTTAGATAATTTTTTACAAAAACATCATTTTAAATGCTTTAAGGATTTATTCTTCTAAAACTTTCCCATTAATGTCCATGTTTTCAAAATGATTTTAAGGATTTATTTATATGGACATGAATGTTTTAAAATGTTAGTTCCTTTAAAAAGATTCAAAGTGGTATGGGACAATTTGATTCAAAATTATCTTTTGAATTAATTCCTTTATAAATTATGTGACTTTTAAATGATTTCATGAAAAAGGGATATTCCTCTCTAATATTTTTACTAATCATTTTCAACTATGTTAACATCCTTTACGGGATATTATTCTTGATCGTGGTTGATTTATTACGATACAAATATTACATATTATATTGAAGGTTTTGTGATATATTTGATTGTGGATGTGTTATTTTTATACCATTCATGGTTTAGGGTTAAAGTATTGAAATTTTTTATGCTATTTTTAATACGAATTCTTATGTTATGTTTCAACCTTTTCATATGAGCAATGTATTGGACTTAGTAAGTGATGGGTGGTGACCTCTATAGCTCCTCGATGCATCGATAGGTCTCATGGGAAAATTAGATTTGGAACTGGCTGAGGCCTTTCCCAATTTTGATATATGTTTTTGTATGAGGCCTAAATAATTTTTAGACATCTTGTTTGAGGCCTTGACAAAATGTTTTAGAATGTCCCGCATTATACATTCCCTCGTTATGAAAATATTATTGATCGTTCATGTAGTTATTAGAATACTAGAATACCCATGAATATGTTTTATTATAGCATTATTTACTCATCTCATATTCCTGCCATAATGTGTTCATGTTTATTATTTGTAAAGGCATGTGTTTCAAATTATTCACCATGCCTAATGTTTATGTTATCTTCAGCTGTATTTCTTACCCTTACTGAGCATTTGATCTCACCCCTTTCTTATGTTTTATTTTCCTAGGATTCCAAGAAGTGTATTATGATTGATAAGAATGGTTATGCTAGGGGATTAATGGCATTCTCAAAGGAACATTTATGTTGTGTTTTATTTTATAATGTGTAATGTAACGTTCATGTATCTAATCTATTTTCCAAGACTTCTAAACTGATCGGTCTTTCGGGACTTGATTCCTTGTAATCATGCCAATGTATTAAAATAATGCACCGACTCTGGGTAACTGGGGTCGGGGAATTACAATTAGTCTAATGATTCATCCTCATACCATATAACTAGAATTATTTATGGAATAATTTAATATTCTTGAAAAATATTAGCACCATATCATTCCACTAATGTAGTTTTTATTCCATTCATCAGGAAAATCATTTGTGTACCGACCATGGAAACCATGAAAAGCATGCACCTAAAACAATGGAAATAAAAAAAATATTCTTAATAAATAGGTCGAATGATGTTATAAAATGATCACATAAGTTATTATAATCATGATTATTCTTATTTAATATATTAATAACACCCTTTTAACCTTTATATAGTAGGTTTAAACAATTTTTAAGTAAGAAAATATTGAGGTAAGGGAATTCTTAACCAAATATCCATTCTCTGGGTTAACCTTATACTTCATTAATTATGTTCTATTGAGATTATTTGTGTAATTAATTTCTTTGATAATATATTGTATTATGCGGATTTATAGTTTATATAGATAATACTTTCATTATATTAATTCTCACTTCAATTATACGATATTTGTAAGGTACTTTCCTTTAAAAATATTCTTTTAAAATTCTATTTTACTAAATTCAAAAGCAATGTTTTTATGAATTTATTAATGATTTATGATTATGTTTTGGTTTTTTTAATTGTTTATAATGAATGGTTGGACATATAACTCCCTCAAATTTATTGGTTATGTTTATGTTGTAGGTCGACCGTATGGTTACTCCAAGTGTAACTGTGATGGTTACACCACAAGGTAGCCATGAGGGTTACATTGTAAGGTAGCAGTGGGGGTTACAATTAATAAGGTAGTCGTGAGGGTTACAATATTAGTAAGTAATTCCCCAAGATACCCTTATGGTTTTATATATGTTTTCTAATGTTTTATGGAAATATCATGTTTCAAAATGTAAGTATATATTGGTGAGAAGTATTTCATTATGAAAATTATTTCATATGTTTGTAAGTATTCATGGACTAATGGTTTAATTCCTTATTTTAATATCTATTACTAATATTTTTATTCTCATCTCATGTTTTTAAATGATTTTCACAGTTTATAAGGATATGTAAGAGAAATATAGAAGTCATGTTAAATGTTATGAAAAATTTTCAATGCAATCATGTTGTTTCTTTGTGTTAAAAAATTTATTTTTTAAAATAAATAGATATTGTTTTAATGGTACCCACTTTGTATTCTTATGGGTTGAAATGTATGAGTTATGTCCTAAAATTCTAAAAATATATAATGAAAATATAATTGGGAATGTAAATAAGTGAATTCTATTTGAAATAGCTATATAATGTAATGTTTAAGGTTGGGTCCTTATAAGAAGTATCATATTTACTATATATATAAATTTCAACATTCTCTTTCTTAGTCTCCTGAAAATGTCCTGGAAAAGGTTCGTTGACCACCTGTGGACACATTTCCAAGTCAATGATTATAACAACATTCATGGATGAACATTGTGAATTTTATATAATAGATAAAAATTTAATTTTATGTATTATAAACTTTTGGAATTAATTATACTAATGTATAAATAACATTTAACAAAATAGAGAAATCAAGGAAAAAAAGGAAAAATTTATGTAAAATATGGTATCTAAATGACTACCCAATAACAAAGGATTTTAAGAAATATAATGAAATTAATATAATTGATAAATTTTTGTAATAATCACAATAATTCACTTATGTATCTATTCTTTAATAAATATATTTTTATTATCCAAGATGAGAAAGCAACGAATTATTGTGAGAACTAATGTAAGAGGATACTCAAACCCAATTCAATTCCTTGGGTTACCCTATCTTTCACATTATGAAATATTATATAATTTAAATTAAATTTAATTTACCATTTCATTCTAGGATATACATTTTCCTACCATGTCAAAAAAATCAAAGAAAATCCTTATTTTCAAAGTGAATTCAATTTCCAAAACAGCGTATTTTACTCCTCAGGAAATGATTCTTTTCCACTTAGGGATAATGATATTTTATGTCAAATAAATATTCCCCTAATTCATTGGGGAACCAAAAGGTTTATTCATGTAAGTATTCTTTATTAATTCATTATAAACACCATCCCCTTCCATATATTATTTTTTTACTAAGATTTTTATACATTCTTTATGACATTCATGAATATGTAAATGTTATGAATTGACATGTGGGATCAAAATTATATATCCCTCCAATGAATTTTCTAATGTGAAGTATCTAATGAGATAATGTGTGATATGTGTGAACATGATACTACATTTTTCCCCAATGAGTATGTCATCATTATGCACATATGTTATGTGTGAACATGATGTTAGCATGGTTCATAAATATGTCTGGTATTTCACCACTATGACATGATGATTCTATTTTATGCATTTCTACATTCTATGACATTATTTCAGGTTTCCATGATGATGTTTATGATGATCATATGGTTATTATATGATGATGATATATTTTCTCACCCGTGTTATAATGATTTAAGTCCTTTATTCATCCCCATACATGGATTTTAGCTCACCACTTTCATTGACATATATCTTCAAGTGATTACTTGTACTAAGCAGAACATGATGGCCACTAAGAATACTGAGAAGAAATAATTAAATGATGTTTATTTTTTATTAAATTTTTTTTATGAGCCTAATTTTCTCAAGACACCAAACCTTTTGATTCTGAATTTGTATCTCTCTTATGATGTTTACAAAAAAATGACATAAATTTTATGTATGAAAAGTAGGGTCGTTATAGTTGGTATAAAAGTGGGGTTTTTTAAATTTGGGAATTGTGATTCAAAAAAAAAGAGTGAAAACCATAAAAATAGTCATATGTATAGGTAAAACATCCTAGAAGAATATTTTTAGAGAAGGAAATTCATAATGATCTAAAAATATAATCCTTTAGTGTTAATTACATAAAAGAATCAATTATCCATGTTTTGTTTTCTAACACTTTATTCAAAACATTTCAATTTTAGAAAATGGTGGGAACCAAGATAAACTAGGCTAACAACCCATATGAGGTAAAATTTAATGATGGTATTAATGACATCCACGATGTGATGAGAGGTGGATTTCAAAACATCATGGTGATGTTTATCCAACTGTCTAAAGAAATGAACGATAAACTGAATAATGTTTCATTTCCCCCTTCACCCAAGAAGGTGTAATTATCCATTGATTCATTTTTACAGAAACAACCACTGATGAATAATGGAACTTCGGATCCACTTGTTTCAGAAAATTGGGTTATCTAAATGGATAAGATATTTTATGTGAACCATTGTTATGAGAATGTTAATGTGACTCTAGTCATCGATTTTTTAGATGGAGAGACCAATCAATGGAGGGTGTAGATTAAGAAAACCAAAAAAAAGATAAAATATAAGATATGGAGAGGGTTTTCTTTAAGAAATTATATCATAACAAGTATTTCCCTAATAAAATTCAAAAAAATGTGGGGATAGAATTCATAGAGTTGAAGAAAAAGGATGGTGAATCTATCACGACATAAAAGAAAAACATCACAAGTATTGTAAGATACTCCTCGGGTTTTATTATCAATAGTGATAGAAAAATAGATATATTCTTTAGTGGTTTCAAACCACACTATTGAAAGTCTATTATAATTCCCTGACCTCAGTTACCCAGATTTGTTGTGTTATTACATAACATTGACATGATCACAAGATATCAAGTCCCAAAAGACCGATTAGTTTAGTAGCCTTGGATGTACTAGATACAAACATAAGTTTTAAATTACTGTATGAAATGAAAAATTTACATTGTGTATCATTTGAACACACTCATATCCCTTAGCCTATTCCTGTAGGTCAGTCATAATATATATCTTCGCATACTGGAAAAAATAAAACTTAAGAAATGGGTGAGCTAAGATGTTCAGTAAGATTAACAATATAGTGGAAACTATCATAAATAAGCATAAACATTTAAGGCAATGTATAAGACTAAAACACAAGTCTTTTAAACATAAACTTCAATATAATATGGCAAATATAAATAAAATAATTATATTTACTTATTTACATGGATATTCAACTAGTCGAATAATCACATTTATTATCAATAACTAATCTCATAATGATGGAATTCATAATTAAGTAAATCTTAACCACATAGTCAAGGCCTAGTGACAAGACTAAAAATAATGATTTTTTCAAGGCCTTGTTCAAGACACAGGTTTGTCTCATGAGACCTACTGATGCATCGAGAGACTACAATGGGCCCCACCCGTCACTTACTACATCCAATACATTCCTCATATGAAAAGGTTAAAACATAACATAAACATTAGTATTATAACTAGTATACTAAATGTTAAAAATTTAACTGTAAAACATGAATGGTATAAAAATAGAACATCTATAGTAAAACATATCACAGATCCTTCAATAAAATATTGAAGATTGTATCGAAATAATTCAAATTTAAACAAGCGTAAAATCCAACAAAGGATGTTGACATAGATGAAATCAATCCAAAAACTATTTGAGTGAAATATATATTTATAATTTGAAATAATTTAAAATTAAATAAAAAATTTATTTTTAAAATAATATTATAAGATTTTAAGGGAATCATTGAATGTTTATAATGGCGGGAAATAGCTGCACCTTCTGTATAAGTTAAAAAACATTCTTTCCTTTTGTCGAAAAGGTCATAAAGTACCTTGTTTGGAAACCGACGGAAATATTTCTTTCAAAGAATTTTATAAAAAGTCAAACAAGGGTATAGATTAATTTAACCCAAAATATAGGAAATAGAAAAAAAAAATTTGAAATACATTTTTAAGAATCACGGATGTGGATGATAAAGAGGTCCCAATAGATACTTACGTATAAACAACATCGGATAATAAAGAGATTATAAAATTAACCCTTAACTTGTACATTTCATTAGTAGAGGGTAAATTAACATCCTGTATAATGGTTAAATCATTGTTATTAAATTGTACAAGAACCATATACATAAATATGATATCATATATGATCCTCTAATATTGGTTTGTTAATAATATTTCAGTAGTATCATTGTTTCAGGTGTTAACTGATTTTTTTTCCTTTATATGTTTTGTTACAAAAGTCATGTTTGTTATGGATAGGATGTATTTGATTCATATCCAGAATGATATTTAGTTCATAAACATTATTATTAATCATCAAATGAAAATTATTCTTGAATAGTTATGATGGGGAATGAAATCTCATCATGTCATGGAGACAGTAAGACATACATATGCCCGAGCGACAATATCATTTTATTAATAGTGAAATCATATGCAGTTGGATGGTATATTATATATACAGAATAATTAACATGTTTTATTTATTATTTACATCAATTATACTCATTATTATACCCATCCAAATAATGAAGTGTTGAATAACAAACTACACCACGATGTGGAGACGGTAAGCTGTATGTACGCACGTATGGTGACATTTTCATTCATATGGTGGATAGAATAATGAATATAGTTGTAACATATTTATAATAACATAAAAGTATTTAGAAGGTATTGGAGTTATTATTTTGGTATGGAAACAACAAATAAAGAGGAAGTGGAAGAAGAAAAGAACTTTGAAAGAGGTGATGAAATAATTACCTCTTCTTCAGGTGCTTCCTTTTGATTTGAACAAAAGGGATCCTTAGAATGGATTCCTGATCAAATTAAGGACTCTAGGATGAAGTGAGGTTAGTTGGGAGGATATTCTATTGGGTTTTGGCTGAACCAAAAGGCTTTGGAGGTGTCAATTTAAAAGAAGTGGATGTGCCCTTTTATAAGAGAGGTGAGGGGAACTTTAAGAAAATCTTGAAATATTAATTTATTATAAAATGATTTTTGGTTATAATAGATCTAAATTGATTAATTTATAGGATAATGTGGGGATGGGTTGAAATACTCTTAAACAATAGTTTTTAGGCAATTTTAGGTCACCATATTAACCTTATATTTTAGATTTAACTCTTAGTTAAATAATTTAACATTTACTATGTCTTCTTCGATTTTTCTATTACATGGTTAATAAACCTACTATAAAATTACAAGAGAACATAAAGTGGTTAATTAATTATATATATAACCTTATCTATGTTCTTTGGCAGAATATTATTTTTTAGGAGTATTATATCATTTAATAAAATAGTATTTTTTTTAAAAACTCATTTATGTTAATTTTGACACTATTTAGTATTTGGTTTTTCTAAAGTCAAAAAAAACTTGATTAAATAGAAAAAAAATAAATTAAATCATCCCTAATATGTCATATGCACCTATAAAATTATTTTATGTTACCAAAAGTTTCAATTTACATTTATTTTAATATTTATAATATCAATTATTTTAATCTTTTATTAATAAGGTAATTACTGCACCATCATGTTTTCATATATAAATTTAATTATTTTATGTCTAAAAGTTATAAATAAAATTACATGATTTAGGAAGTATTTTTTATCTTTTTAATGAATATTTATCATCAAATTTATCTTATGTATAACTATATATTAGGAATGGTTTAGTTAAAAAAATTTAAATTTAACACTCTTAACACTTCTTTAAATAAAATATAATAAATATTCTAATCTAACCCAAATGGATAAAAATGATATTATTTTTTCATAAGGTTGATTTTGGTCGAAATACACTTATCCAATATAATTAGGACATGTTTTGGGGTAACTTTAATATTATATTTACCTTTAATTACCATATTTACTTTTAACCGTGGTAAATAAAATTCAAAAGTTACTATTCACTAAAAAATTATTTTCATCATATTGAAGCAAATTTTACTTACTGATGAAAACTGTGTCTATATGATTTTTTAAATTCAATTCATATAAGCAGTAAAATTACATTTTATACGAATTTTCTAACGTGCCTAGAAGGTGGATAGAAACGTTAAAAAGTTCAATAAAATTTTATATATCTAATTTTATTATAAAATGAATCCAATGAATTAAATTATACTAATATAGGTATTAAGTATCTATTTTTAATTTAAAATAACTTTAAATTAAAAATAATTATTTAAATAAAAAGTCGGTTTTAAACAATAATGTAGTGTTTTTCACTATTCATCAAAAATTGAAAGATTTCATAAAAATACCAAAAATTCACCCTAAGGTAATTTTGATATTCATAATCCAAAAATGAAGTCCATTTTGAAAAATAAAATTTTTAAAATTTAAAAAAGTGGTTATTACTATTCATAACTACTTTTTAAATTGCTATTTTGATTTTGCGTAGTGTGCTAGAACTCGAAGTTGCGTACAACACAAGCTATTGTATTATTCAAAGAGAAATGTATCATGGAAGATTAGGGTGTTACATTCTTCCCTCCATCAAATAATTTCATCCTCAAAATTCATAGAATATTACCACGTAAAAAGATTTGGGTGGTTCTTCATCATAAGTTCCTCGGGTTCCCACGTTGCCTCTTCCATTTTATAGTTTCTCCAAAGATATTTTACCAGACAAGTCATTCGGTTTCATAAAACTTTTTCTCTAGTATGAAGAATCTTTATAGGATCTTCACAATAAGATAAATCTAGTTCTAGTTCTATTTCTTCATAGGTAAGTACATGCATTGAGTCAGGCATGTATTTTCTCAACAGTGATACGTGGAACACATCATGAACTTTGGAGAGACTTGGTGACATTGCCAAATGGTAAGATACAACTCCAATTCATTCAAAAATTTAAAAATGTTAGATATAACTGGGACTTAATTTACCATTCTTACCGAAACGTATAACACCATTCCATGGAGATACCATCAAGAAAACATGATCTCCTACTTGAAATTGCAAATCATTCCTTCGGTTATCAGCATAGCTCTTTTTCTTACTTTGAGATACTTTGATGTGGGTTTGGATAATCTTCACCTTTTACATTGTTTCCTCAACAATTTCTAGGCCAACGAGTTTTCTTTCACCAACATCATCCCAAAAAGTAGGTGTGTGACATCTCTTTCCATATAACGCTTCATATGGTGTCATTTTAATACTTGAATGGAAGCTATTATTATCGTAAAATTATACCAGAGGTAAATAATGACCCCACATACCTTGAATGTCAATTGAGAAATATATCAACATGTATTATATGGTTTGAATAGTCTGTTCTGGTTTTCCATCATTTTGAGGGTGGTACACCATGAAGTCTTACAACATCATTAATATACAGTCTTTCTAAACATTCAAGTTTTAAATCTTCTTTTATATAAATAAAATGTGCTCACTTGGTAAGATGATCAAAAATGATCCATATTGCATCATTCCTTCTAGGATTATTTGTAGACCCATGACAAAGTCCATCGTAATATCATCCCATTTACACCCAGGTATGGGAAGAGGTTTCATGACTCCTCTAGGATGTTGTCTTCCAGCCTTCAACTATTAAAAAATGATACATCTTGACACATAGTCAGAAATATCCCTCTTCATGTTGTCCCACCAAAAAAGTTCCTTCAAATCTCTATACATCTTAGTGCTACTAGGGTGTATAGTGAAATTGGAGCTTTAAGCATCATCAAACAATTCCATATTTAGATAAGGTATATCAGGAACACAAATCCTCTTCCCAAATTTCAAAATTCCATCTTCATATACGAAGTCAATCAATCTCCCATCATTCAAAAAATTAATTTTCTTTTGAAACTCCTCATCATCAGTTTGAGAACTTTTTTTCTTTTATAGTAAAGATGGTTTGGCAACCATTTGAAAAATTATTGATGTTTCACCTTCTATGATTGTTCACATATCCATATTTATTAGATCCATGAACGTATGATCCCTTTCAACTCTCATCTTGTTTAGAATTTCATGATCCTTTCTACTCAAAGCATATTCCACCTTATTTGCCTTCCCTGGGTGATAGTGTATTATGAAATCATAATCCTTGAGTAGTTCGAGCTATTGCATTTTCCTAATGTTGAGTTCTTTCTCTAAGAAAATATTCTTCAAACTCTTGTGATCATTATATATCTCACATTTTTCACCATAGAGATGGTGTCTCCATATCTTCAGAGAAAATATTATAGCTTCTAACTAAAGATCCTGAGTAGGATAGTTTTGTTCCTAAATTTTTAGCTTCTGCGATGCATAGGAAATAACTCTATCATTTTGGATAAGGACACAACCAGGTCCTTTCTTTGAAGAATCACTAAAAATAACTAACCCATAATTCCCCAATAGAAGATTCAAGATAAAATAATTGACAAATATTCTCTCCAATTCATCAAAACATTATTCACACTCTTTTTTCCAAACAAATTTAAACACTTTATGTGTGAGATTGGTTAATGGCTTATCCAATCAGGAAAAATTCTAGATGAAACACTGATAATAACCTTCTAAACCCATAAACCTAGGTACCTTTGTTATACTCGTCAGTTCTTTCCATTCTTGGATTGACCATGTCATTGAGAGATCAACGAATATTCTATCCTTAGAGAAAATATGGCCAAGAAAAGAAACCTCCTGAAGCCAGAATTCACACTTTCTAAACTTCCCATATAATTAATGTCTTCTATGAGTCTTTAGAATAGTACGTAAGTGATTTTCAATATCTTCATAGCTTTTGGAGTATACCAAGATATCATCAATAAATACCACTACAAATTCATCAATATATTCCTTAAAAACTCTATTCATTAGATCCATGAAAACATAGGGTGCATTATTCAGTCCAAAAGGCATTATTATAAACTTATAATGCCCATACCTAGTTTGAAATGTTATCTTTGGAATGTATTCCTTCTTCACGCACAACTGATGGTATCCAGATCAAAGGTTATTCTTTAAAAAATATTGATCTCTATGAAGTTGATCAAATAAATCATCAATGCGAGGCAGGGGATACTTGTTCTTTATTGTTATAGCATTTATCTCCCTATATTCAATGCACAACCTCATAGATCCATATTTCTTCTTAACAAAAAAATAAGGGCTCCCCATGGAGAAACACTAGGGAGAATAAATCCTTTATTACTCTATTCCTCTATTTGTTTCTTTAGTTCCACTAATTCCACAGTGGCCATTCTATAAGGGGTCTTCAATATGGGTTTTGAACTAGGAATTAAGTCCTTGGAAAATTAAATTTCTCATTCTAGAGGATGTCCAGGTAAATCCTCTAAAAATACATCAACATATTCTTTCACAATAAGTATATCTTCTATTTCAACATTCCTTTCCTCGCCCATAGTTATTTCACTCCCTTCCTCCCCCATAATTGAATTTAGTAGAGCTAGAAAGGTTGGATCTAGATGAGAATCATATGGTGATGTTTCTACTCTAAAGATAAGGTATTCCTTATCATCATTAAAAATTGTAACCTCCTTCTTCTTACAATAAATTTTCTCATCATAGTCTAAAATCCAATCTATACCAAGGATTATATCAAATTCAATCATGGGTATGACAATAAGATCAGTAGATAAAGCATTTTTATATGTCGTGATAGTGACTAATTGAAAAAACATTGTTGTTATGATACTTCATTTAAGATTTTTGACTGACAACCCCCTTATTAATTCAAATTGGAAATATCTAATTTTTTTGGAAAACTAGGAAGATATGAAAGAATGAGATGATCCAAAATCGAATAAATCATTGCTTAATATTGAGTAAATGATTAAAGTACTTTCCACCACATCATTAGGAACTTTAACCACAACAGTAGTGATCCCATAAGCTTGGACTTTCTCCCTTGACCTTTTCTGAGGTAAGGTTCCTTGACGCTTAATACATTAATTTGTATAATTCCCCATTTCATTACAATTATAACATTCAATAATGACAACCTCTTTCTTTCCCTTGAAATCACGAGATTTGTGGCCTTTTTCTCCACACTTATAAAAAAATCCCTCCCCATTTAGGCATGTACCAGGATTTTTCTTCCCAAAATTATTGTATGATGAAAAATTCAACATTTACCTTCTTCCCCTTATTTCCTTTTATAGAGTCTTCAACATATCTCTTCTTCTCTTTATTCCCTTTAAAGTCATAAGACTTAGTGAATTATTTTTCTCTCTTGATATCACATGAGACTATATATTTGTATGATGAGAAGGATTTTGAGACTAATAATTGATGGATAAATGTTTTTAACCCATAAAAGAATCGATCAATCTTATTTCTTGGGTTACATATATAATATGCAGCATTCCTTGATAACTTTGTAAAGTTAGCCTCATACTTTGAGACATTCTCATCCTCCTTTTTTCTCAGACTTACAAATTTCCTTTCTATATATGCTCAATGTTCACAAGGATAGCATTTTTCTAATAAAATATATTTAAACACCCTCCATTCCATATTTGATACATCTTCATCCTCATTTGTGTTTGAACTAATGAACATCATTTATCTGCATCTCCTGTGAGGTGATAAACTACCACGACAACTTTTTCCCTTTCGTTGCTCCCCAAAGCATGAAATATTTTCTCTAATGATCTTATCCATTTCTCAGCTACAAAAGGATTTTTAGTCCCATTTAATGTTGGTGGTTGTTGCCTCATGAAGTGGTCTAACATTGATCTTTCGTGTTGTGGATCAGGGTGCTCCATACAGGTAAGGTTATTATTCATAACCTGATTGAGTTGTCCAAGTATGTTTATAAGATGTTCAGCACCATTTGCATCACCAGCTCCACTATAATTATCTTGAGTAGGAGGGAAATCCCAACATGGATAACATGCATTGATACAGTTTCCATTCCTTCCACTAGGCACTATTTCTAAACAATGCCATACACTAGATTAGTTTATGAATCGTAATTCATAATTCCAAACTTGTAAAATACTTAATATAAATTGAACAATTTATGTATATAATCCGTAATCATAAAAATGTTTTCTTTGGGTAAGTATTTACTCATAAATACTTAATAATTATTGGTAAATAAAATGTGAATTATCCTAATCATATCCACCAGGAGTGTCAAACCACGTACGCAGTAAGGCCCATTGTCATGTACCCAAATACTTGGGGTCAAGCCAGAAACTCCTTATCAGAGTTTCAAATCCAAGTTACATATGTTCCAAAACTGTATCCACTTGTAGTATCTATACATAGATGTATTTCTTGGGAAACCCACATAATATCTACATTACCAAAAAAATTGTATGTTCTTATATACTAATCCTCAAAGTCTATCTTAGGTTAATGTTCTCTAATCAGAGTTTTTGTAAATATAGTTTCCAAGGTTTTTAATAAACTTCCTCTGATACCAACTATAATGCCTAGACCCCGGTTACCTAGATTCAGTGCATTATTACATAACACTGGAATGACTATAAGAGATCGTGTCCAAAAAGACCGATCAGTTTAGTAGCCTTGGAAGTACTAGATACATACATAAATTTTACATTACATTATAAAATGAAAAGGTAACGTTGTGTATCCTTTGGAGACACACATATCACATAGCCTATTCCTGTAGGTTATTCATAATATATATCTTCACATCCGGGGAAAAATAAAACATAAGAAAGGGGTGAGATCAGATTCTTAGTAAGGATAACAATATAGCGGAAACTACCATAAATGAGAATAAACATTTAAGGAAATGTATGGAACTAAAACACAAGCCTTTTAAACATAAACATAATCATAATATGTCAAAGATAAATCAAATAATTCTATTTAATTCTTCACATGGATATTATACTAGTTGAATAATCACATGTATGATCAATAGCTAATCTCATAATGATGGAATGCATAATTCCGGACATCATAACCACATAGTCAAGGACTCGTGCCAAGACTAAAAATAAATATTTTGTCAATTACTTATGATAAGACACTATTTTGTCTCATGAGACCTATAGATGCATCGAGGGACTATAACAGGCCCCACCCATTACTTACTGTATCCAAATCATTCCTTATTTGAAAAGGTTGAAACATAACATAAACATTCGTATTAAAACTAGTATATGAAATGTTAATAATTTAACCATAAACTATGAATGGTATAAGAATATAACATCCATATTCAAAAATATCACCAAACCTTCAATAAAATATGGAAGACTGTATCGTAATAAATCAACTTCAAACAACCATAAAATGCAATAAAGGATATTGACGTTTATGAAATCAATCCAAAAACTATTTGATTGAAATATCTATTTCTAAATTGAAATTTAAAAGTAAAGAAATATTTTATTTTTGAAATATTCTTATAATATTGTGAGGTAATATTAGAAGGTTTATAATAGTGGAAATAGCTGTACTAGCCGTATAAGTTAAAAAATATTATTTCCTTAATTTTTCGAAAAGGTCATAAAGTACCTTGTTTGGAAAATGACAGAAAGATTCCTTTCAAATAATTTTTTAAAAATTAAAACAAGGGTATAAATTAATTTAACCCATAGTTGAGGAAATAGTAAAAAAAGGTTTTGGAATACATTTTTTAAGAAACACGGATGTGGATGATAATGAGGTCCCAGTAGATACTTACGTATAAACAACCTCAACTAATAAAGAGATTGTAAAATTAACCCTTACCTTGACTTTTCCTTAGTTGACGGTATGTTAACTTATTTTATAATAGTTAAATAATTGATATTAAATTATACAAGATCCACATACATAAATATGATATCATATATGATAATCTAATATTACTTTGTTAATAATATTTTAATAGTATCATTGTTTCGGGTGTTAACTGATTTGTTTCCCTTTATATGTTTTGTTAAGTAAGTAATGTTTGTTATTGATAGGATGTATTTGATTCATATCCGGAATGAAATTAAGTTCTTAAAAATTATTTTTAATCATCAAATAAAAATTATTCTTGAATGGTTATGATGGGGAATGATAGCTCATCACGTCGTGGATACTGTAAGCCATACATACGCACGAGCGACAATATAATTCTATTGATGGTGAAATAATATGTAGTTGTATGGTATATTATATATAGATAATAATTAACATGTTATATTTATTATTTACATCAACTATACCCATTATTATACCCATCCAAATAATTAAGTGTTGAATAACAAACTACACCACGACATGGAGACAGTAAGTCGTACGTACGCACGTATGGTGACTTTTCCATTCATAGGATAAATTGAATAATGAATATGGTTGTACCATATTTATAATAACATCAAATTATCTATAAGGTACTGGAGTTATTATTTTGGTATGGAAAAAACAAATAAGGAGGTAGTGGAGGAAGAAATGAACTTTGAAAGAGGTGATGAAATAATTACCTCTTCTTTAGGTACTTCCTTTTGATTTGAAAAAAAAATGGATCCTTAAGTTGGATTTATGATCATAGTAAGGCCTCTAGGATGAAGTAAGGGTATTTTTGAGGATATAATAGTAGGTTTTGGCCAAACCAAAAGGCTCTAGAGGTGTGAATTTAAGAAAAGAGGAGGTGCCCTTTTATAATAGAGGTGAAGGGCACTTTAGGAAAAGATTTAAATATTAATTTTTTATAAACTTATTTTTTGTTTCTAATAGATAAAAATTTATTTATTTAGAGTATAAGGTGTGGATGGGTCTTAATACTCTCAAAAAATAGGTTTTAGACAATTTTAGGTCACCATATAAACCTTATATTTTAGATTTAACTCTTAGTTAAATAGTGTAACATTTTCCATGTATTCTTGTATTTTTATATTACATAGTTACTAAACTTAATATAAAATGACAAGAGAACCTATAGTGGTCTAAAAATGACATATACAACCTTATATATGTTCTTTGGAAGAATATTATATTTTTAAGACTATTATATCATTTAATAAAATAATATTTGTTTTAAAAACTCATTTATGTCAATTTTGACACTATTTAGTATTTGATTTTTGTAAAAGTCATAAAAACATGATTACTTAGAAAAAAATAAATTGAATCATCCCTAACATGTCATATTAACTTATAAAATTCATGTATGTCATCAAAAGTTTCAATTTACATTTATTTTAATATTTATAATATCAATTAATTTAATCTTTCATTAATAAGGTAATTACTACATCATCATGTCGTCATATATAAATTTAATTATTTTATGTCTAAAAATTATAAATAAAATACCATGATGTAGGAAATATTTTTATCTTTATAATGAATATTTATAGTCTAATTTATCTTATGTATAACTCTATATTAAAAATTATTAAGTTAATAAAATTTGAATTTAACACTTTTTACATGTGTTTAAATAAAATATAATAAATGTCCCAATATAACCCAAATGGATCAAAAAGGATATTAGTTTTGTCCTAATGTTTATTTTGGTCGAAATACACTTTTCCAATATAAGTAGGACAAGTTTTGGGGTAATTTTAATATTATTTTTAACTTTAAATACACTATATACTTTTAATTGTGGTAAATAAAATTCAAAAGTTACGATTCCCCAAGAAATATGTTCATCCTATTGAACCACATTCTACTTACTAATGACAACTATGTATGTCGGATTTTTAAAATTCAATTCACAGAAGTTGTAAAATTACTTTTTATGCAAATTTGCTAATGTGCCTAGAAGGTGGGTAAAGGATGTTAAAAAAGTTAAATAACATTTTATATATCTAATATTATTATAAAATTACTCCAATGAATTAAATTGGACTAATATAGGTATTATTCATCTATTTTGACTTTAAAATAAATTTAAATTAAAAATAATTATTTAAATAAAAAGTTGTTTTTAAACAATAACGTAGTGTTTTCCACTATTCATCAAAAATTGAAAGATTTGAGAAAAATGAAAAAAATTCACCCTAAGCTAATTTTGATATTATGAATCCAAAAAATGAAGTCCATTTTGAAAAATAAAATTTATAAAATTTTAAAAAGTGGTTATTACTATTCATAACTACTTTTTAAATTGCCAGTTTGAATGGTCGCGGTGTGCTAGAACTCAAAGTTGCATACGACACAAGATATTGTATTATTCAAATAGAAACATACCATGGAAGATTGGGGTGTTACAACTATAGATATACAATACTTTACATTTATTAAGAATTAGTTTGATGTTCTCTCAAGGTATAGAAGGAGTTTCGAGAATGGTCCCATCTTTATGGAGATATTGAGATAAAAAAAGAATTTCCAGTTGGTGGGTCCAATGTAAAAAGAGGAAAGAGGATCCAACTACCTACATGTAAAAAATGTGGGAAGAAAAATTATGGAAATTTTATCAAAGGAATGTAGAAATTCTTTAGGTGTGGGAGAGAAGGACACCAAGCTTATGAATATCGAAGAGACATGAAGAATTCATAAAAAATGATCGAGGAAATGAAGGAACCTGCTAATATACCACCCATGGGTTACATCATAAACTGTAGGGAACAAGGGATTTTTGAATGATAGTTTACTAAACCTTGGTTCCTTGAGATTAATCATTATTATAAACACAAAATCAAAATGAAAAAGGAAAATCTTATGCCATCACTACTACTAAATTATAATGTGAAAATGAAGTTTTAAAAGGTACACATCATATTCACTCAAGAATGGAATATGTTTTATTTGAGTATGGTTTAAAAATTTCATTATATCCTATATTTTTTCTAGAATTTTTTAATTGATGAACCAATACCTTGAAATGTATATATTTATAAAAAACATATATTGGTTAAATCATTGAAAACCAAGTCTTGTACTATTATCTATTAAGCATAAACGGGAAGGTTCTTATAGTGAGTCTCATAATACATTCATTATTTTAATTCGATGTTGTACTTGGAATAGATTGGAGCATGTTATAGAGAGAACACATCAGTTGTCGTGAAGATTAAATCTCCTTTCATATTATAAACAATCCAATTCTCCTCTAAAAATGAAATAAAGATCATGAATATCCTTTGGAAAAATCCTCAATGGTGTGGGTTTTGATACCCTGTGAAGAAGAATACCTTTCCCAAATGGTTCAGTCAAATATAGGTATAGACCTGGAGGAAATTCCCATTTTCAAGGAATATAATGATGTATTTCCCAAAGGGTTCCCCAGACTTTCCCCAGATTTTAATGTTTTCTATAGAACATATATATGGTTTCACTCCTATCTCAAAATCCCCTACAATATTGCCTCAATAGAACTAGAATAGTAAATAAGATATTGAAGATCCTTTGTAAAAAAGGGTTCATATGCCCAAATTCATTATATCAGGGTGCACTAGTGCACTTTTTCAAGAATATATATGGATAAATTCTTCTTTGCATCGATTATAAGAAGCTAAAAAGATCAATATAAAGTGAATTTTTCCTCGTTAAAGGATTGATGACTTGTTCAATCAACTATAAGGATCTTAGTAATTATAAATGGTGGACCATTATTCTATATAACATCAATTAAAGGTGAAGAAGGAGGATATTTAGAAGACTTCGTTACATAGAAGGTATGGGAACTATGTATTCATACTGATTCACTTTGTACTTCCGAATTCCACTACAATATTAATTGAATTGGTAAATAGATTCTTTACTGACTACTTAGACAAATGGTTTGTAGTTCTTATCAATGATATTCTCATTTAATCCAAGAAAAAGGAGGAACATGAAGTGAAATAAGGATTGCGATAAAGATATTATAGAAGGAAAAAAGGTTTCCTATGTTTACAAAATTATCCTTTTTGTGCAACAAGTCTTATTATTGGGGAACATGTTCTCAAGGGGGAGAATTTTTTTAGACCCTTCAAAGAAAAAAGAAATTTAAGAATGGACTAGAACCACCCGTGTTATAGAAATTTGTGGATTTATTATGTTAGATTGAAACTACAAAATTTTGGTGAGAAATTTCTCATGATTGTATAGTGCACTAACTATGTTAACATAAGAAGGGGTAAATTATGTATGTATAGAAGAATGGGAGGAATGATTTAAGGAGATCCAAAAGAAGCTAACAACTATTAATGTACTCAAACTACAAACATATTGAGAAGGTTTTTTATATACAATGATGATTCATATAAATTCATGGGTTGTGTACTCATGTAGAACGAGAATGTCATATTCAATTCCTCACGATAGTTGAAGATCGATTATCAGAACTACCCAATACAGAATCTGGAGATAACAGCTGTGATATTTTCTCTGATGAATTTGAGACACTACATATATAGTAAAAATTGTGATATATATACTAATGAAGGTCTATTATTTCACTATTGACCCAGGTAAGCAGAACAAGTTAACTGAAGTTGTTAGTGGAAAATAACATGATATTATATCCATGATGTAGATTTGAATAGACCGTATCTTCATGGATATTCAAAGGATGGATTTGAAAATAATAACATCCAGGAATGAATCATACCTATCCCAAATCATTTTCCAACATTTTATCTAGTAGTAGATCAAGGAGGCACAAAGGAATGATTCAGAGCTACAAGTGAACGTGAGAGAAGTAAAGGAAGGAAAGCTACATGAGTTCCACATCAATGATGATGGAGTGATTCTCTTTGGAATGAGGTTTCATGTGCCTTCATCACCCAATTAAAAGAAGAATATATTGGAAAATTCATATATATCATATTTCTCCATCCATCCCAGAAGTACCAAGATATAACATGATGTAATAGTACAATTCTAGTGGGACAACACAAAGAATGATATCACAGAGTATATCTTAAAGTATTTAGTATATCCTGAAGTTAAATCATAAAAACTAGATGTCCAAAGAGACGATGAATCCATTTTATATACCCAAATTGAAATAGGAGAATGTCAATATATAATTTTTTATTGGTCTCCTGAAGAAAACCAAAGGAAACAATGTGATATGGGTTGTGGTGGATTAACTTACAAAGACTTCCCACTTCATTTCTATTAGAGGATATTTATCGCTCAAAAATCATGCCATGATATAGGTGAAGGATTTTATTTGGCTTCACGGGGTTCCACATTCGATCATCTCTAACTGTGATCTAAGGATCACATATAAATTTGGAGAAGTATTCAGCATGTTTTTTGTACTGAATTGAATTCCATCATGTCTTATCACCCCAAAAATGATGTCTAATATAAAACTAATATTCAAAAGATTGAGGATATTCTAAGAGTATTATCAATGCAATTATAAGGTTTGTAAAATTAACCACACCCATTCGTTTATTTCTCATATAAAAATAGTTTTCAGTAGACTATTCAAATGGATCCATACAAAGCTTTGTATGAGAAGATATGTATAAATCTAACTTGTTTTAATGAATTTTTGGAATGAAATATACTTGGACCTAATATTGTGAATGTGATTTCAGAGAAGGTTTGATCTATCCAATAATATATAAAGGCTACTCAGAATCGGTAAAAGAGCTATTCTGATAGTCGTCGAAGGGGTATGGTGTTCGATGTTGGAGATAAAGTTTTTCTTCAAATATCACCATAGAAGGGAGTCATGTGGGTAGTAAAGAAATGGAATACTAGCCCTTGGTAAATTATCCCCATTTATATACTTGATCATATAGGAGTAGTGTCCAATCATCTCACACGTCCATAAAATATGGCTCTAGTTCATAACACGAACCACATATCACTCCAGGTGAAAGACATACCAAATACCTCACATGTACTGAATCCATAGGTTGTAAAAATAGAGAATGAAATTTATTATTATAAGAAAAAAAGGGAGATATTATACCATAGAGACTAAGTTATTTGCAATAAGACAACACACCTTGTTAATGTGTTATAGTGGAATCATAAATATGAAGAGTCAGCATGGGAACTATAGGAAACAATGAAATATAAGCACCCTATTCTATTATAAACTGAGAATAGGAGTTGAAATTTTTGGGAAGAAAATTCTAAATAGAGGAAGAATTTAACAACAAACTATTTATAAATGATATTTCTCTTGAAATAAATGTGTTTTATATTATACTATATAGTATTATACAAATAAAGAAATCAAGAAAAATAATTCATAAATACTATTGCATTATTCATTAATAAAATCAATTAAAACTACATAAATTACATGTAAAAAAATTAAAATAAAAAATAAAAAATAGGAAAATATGGATTTTCCCATTCTATTAGAATCATTTCCCCTATGGCCAATGCTATCGAGATGAAATAATATATTAATAAACCAATCAACATATTAGAAAGTGAAAATATATAACATTTTGATGAAATGAAGTGAATATTTGTTTAAATAATGACATGGAATTTTAGGAGGTAATTTGGATGTTGTAATAGTAATGTGACCATTGGAATAGTAACCTGGCCATGGGGAATAATATCCTAACCATTGGAAATACTAACATGATCATTGTAATACAAAATATAACTTCAAAATAATAAATTTTTATATAAATAATATTATTCATGAGTAAAATAAGTTATAATAAATATTATAAATACAAAAAATAAATATCATTATTTAATAAACTCAAAGAGAATATAAGAACAATTTTAATAACATATTTTTTAAATTATTTCACAAAATCATCAATTTTATACTAATAATTTAAATGATCAATTTTATAAATTCATTTTTATAAAATTAATACCATTTTTGAAATCACTGTGTTGATATTTTTCATGGTTGATTTTTTTAGTAACGTTTTGAAACATTTCAGTTTTCATGTTAATAGTAAAAATAGAGTTTTCAATGTAATCGGTGTATCTCAAATTACATAATTCATGATGTAAAAACAACCTAGTAATTTATATAACATGAGTTTTTTCTATTATATTTTTAATTTTATAAGTTATTCATTGATATAAAATAAACTTAAATTCCAAATCTAAAAAAATCCTTCAAAAACCTAAAGTCAAAAGTGATCCTTTAAACTAAAATTTTCCCTTTCTTTGAACTTTCCTTTTTAATAAACTAATGAATTATAATTATTAAGGGTATGTAAATTCATAAAACCATTATATTATTTTGATATATGATATATAATGTTAAAAATTCACTATTAAATCTTTTATCAATGATATATTATTTTATTCAATATTTTATTCTATAAATACCCCTCTCATCAAGTATAAATAACCCCACTCCCTCCCATTTGAAAGACCAATCATCTCCCACATGAAAAATCATATCCTCGACCAAAACTTCAAACTCAAGACCCTTATAATCATTAGGGGTTTTTTGGATTAAAAAAACTCCAAACAGTAAAGGATTTTTAGTGGCGTTCAAGAGAAGCTATACATAGGATTTAGTAAGTTTCGATCAACTATTATTTTTTTAATTTAATCTTCTTCATAAATTTATTTTTTTATATAATTCCTTTAAATAAAAAACTTTATTATATTATCTAGTAAGTAATAAAATTTTATATTAATTATTTTAACAAACTCTATGTATCATATTTTCTATATATATAAATTTACAAATTCGTATTCCCACTCTCCCGATAATATCGCATCAATGCTCGATTAACCACCTACAGAGACATTTCCAAGTAAATGGTTATAAAAAACTTTATGGAAGGGATGTATGAATTATATATAATATATAAAAATTTAATTATATGTATTAAAATATTGTGTAATTAATTATACTTATGTAAAAGTTTAATTCACAAAATAGAGAAATCATGGGAAAATGAGAAATTATTAAGTAAAACATGATATCAAAATAAAAAATCTATAACCAAAGAAATTAATAAATATAATGAATTAAATATAACTGAAAATTAGTGGTAAAAAATAAAATAATTCACTTTGGTATCAATTTCTTAAGTAAATTATGTTTATTTTTCCGAAGGTGAAAACGTGATGATTTATAGCCGAAATTATGGTAAGGGGGTTCAAAAACCAAAATCCTTTCTTTGGGTTATCCTATCTTCCATAGAATTAATGTGTATATTATATCCTTTAAATTTTATTTCCCTTTTCCTTTTGGGATATACATGTTCTAACCATATAAAATATTGTTTGATAAAAAGACTTATTTCCATGTAAATTCAATTTCCAAAACATCGTATTTCACTCCTCTTGAAATGCTTTTTTCCCACACAAGAAAAATGATGATTTATGTACCATAATGATTCCAAATATTCATTTGGGAACTAAATGGCTAAATAAAAAATGTATGATTTATGAAATATTAATAAAACCCATTCTCTTTCATGGGTTATTTTCTTACTATTATTTTTATATGTTCTATGTGGCATGTATGATTATATAAGTGTTATGATATGATAGGTGAGCCTAGAATTATATAAAACTCCAATTTTATGGATAATGTGATGTATCTCATGAGATAATGTGTTATACGCATTAAAATTATGATAGTATTAATCAAAATTATGATGCTATGATTATGCACAAATGTTATGTGTGAACATTACGCTATATTTCTCCACAACTATGCATAGTATTTGACCACTATGACATGGAGATTCATTTTTATTCATTGAAACATTCCATTAATTTATCTCATGTTTCCATCATGTTGTTGATGATGATCGTGTCCTTTTGATATAATGATGATTTTTATGCTAACCCATGTTTTATTGATTCATGTACTATATTCATCCTCTTACTAGGATTATTAAAATTCATTGATCCAACACTACATAACTAAATTTATGGGCCTCTGATGAAAACAATCTCTAAATTGAGAGAAATAATCATTTACTATAGGTTTGTGTTCAGATTTTGAACTCACATTCAAATCCATATGTATTCATGTAATTCGTATAAAAATAGGAAATAACAATTTAGGAGGATATCGAAATTATATGTGAACTATTTTAATTAATTGTACTTTAATTTGATGCCCTGTTTTCTCAGTGTGATTCATTTTAAAATTTCACCTTGATATTTTTACTAATATAAATTATAACCCATCAAGATTTCAAAATTGATAATAGAAAAATCGAAGCATGGTTTTTATATACATTTAAAATCATTAAAAATAAATTATTCATTATTTTTATCTCAAAAGATGCTGCATTGATGGGATATCTATTTCCATAAGTCACAAATTGGTTGAAAAATGTTTTTCTATGATTCCCATATATATTGAAGAACATTTCCATTTTTAACCATTCACTTAAAATTTTTTAACATTAAAATTCATAAAAACACAATTTTGGTCATTTTTAGAAAACCATGGTTCGAATTGATGTGAAACCATTCCAACATATCAAAAATTAGACAAATGTCATTAATATGAGATTTCTTTAAAATCTGATTTCTTTTTTTAGGTTTTAACCCTTTGATGAATTATGTTAATTATTTTAAAATATATTAAAATTTCATATAATATTATTAAACCCACAACATATATGGGATTAAAGTTTGATCTATCTATACAAGTAAAAAATTAATCAATGATCATCATTATATGATATCTTAAAAATTTAGGCTTGTTTGTAATGTTTTAACCCATGAATGTTATGTTAATTAAAATTAATTTTTCTTTATTCCGATCAAAACATACTATGGACTAATTTGATATTAATTATTGTATATATTACAAATTATTTGGATGTTGTTTTCATGATATTTATCAAAAATCCATTGTTTGTTGATAAAATTTGAACATTTGATGCACATTTTCATTAACCGTTAAATGTAACAAAACCATTCTTCGGTTATTTTTTCCACACCACCCAATTTCTTAATTTGTGATATATTAATATTTTTTATAAATCAATCAAGGAGCATATTCATATGATTTAGTGACAATCCAGGGGAGTTTCCATGGTCATTCCATATACACTACTTGATAGATTGATATGTGGTCCATCCATACATGTAACAAAATTTTCAATGATTTTTGTCTTATGATTTCAAAAAAAAATTGGGGCCATTCACTATGTTTTGAATATCTAACACAAGTTTTTAAATAATTTATATATAATATATAAAAATTTAATTATATGTATTAAAATAGTGGTAAAATGAAAAATTATTAAGTAAAACATGATATCAAAATAACAAATCTATAACCAAAGAAATTAATAAATATAATGAATCAAATATAATTGAAAAATAGTGGTAAAAAATAAAATAATTCACTTTGGTATCAATTTCTTAAATAAATTATGTTTATTTTTCCGAAGGTGAAAAGTGATGATGTATAGACTAAATTAAGGTAAGGGGGTTTACAAACCCAAATCCTTTATTTGGGTTATCCTATCTTCCATATAATGAATGTGTATATTATATCTTTTAAATTTTATTTCCCTTTTCCTTTTGGGATATACATGTTCTAACCATATAAAATATTGTTTGATAAAAAGACTTATTTCCATGTAAATTCAATTTCCAAAACATCGTATTTAACTCCTCCTGAAATTATTTTCTCCCACACAAGAAAAATGATGATTTATGTACCATAATGATTCCAAATATTCATTTGGGAACTAAAGGGCTTAATAATGAATGTATGATTTATGAAATATTTATAAAACCCATTCTCTTTCATGGGTTATTTTGTTACTATGATTTTTATATGTTTTATGTGGCATGTATGATTATATAAGTGTTATGATATGATAGGTGGGCCTAGAATTATATAGAACTCCAATTTTATGGATAATTTGGTGTATCTTATGAGATAATGGGTTATACGCATGAAAATTATGATAGGATGGATCAAAATTATGATGCTATGATTATGCACAAATGTTATGTGTGAACATTATGCTATATTTCTCCACAACTATGCGTATTATTTGACCACTATGACATATTGATTCATTTTTATGCATTGAAACATTCCATTAATTTATCTCATGTTTCCATCATGTTGTTGATGATGATCGTATCCTTATGATATAATGATGATTTTTATGCTAACCCATGTTTTATTGATTCATGTACTCTATTCATCCTCTTACTAGGATTATTAAAATTCATTGATCAACCACTACATAACTAAATGTATGTGCCTTTGATGAAAACAATCTAAAAATTGAGAGAAATACTCATTTACTATAGGTTTGTGTTCAGATTTTGAACTCATAAGAAAATCCATATGTATTCATGTAATTCATATAAAAATTACCTCATGTACTTTTGATCGAGCTACTGAGGTAACAAGGTGGATAAATAATCAAATTTTTTGGTATAATATGATATGTTACTATTTTTATGTAATTACTCTAGTTCATTATTAGTTTTATGGGTTTATGAACCACTGAAATGAGCCATTAAATCCACCTTGAAAAATGGTCAGGTGACTTTTAGAAGGACATCACTTAGTATTGTAAATAAATTGATGGTGATCCCATCCATGAAAACCTCTTTGAGGGAGAGATTCAAAGGTTAAGTTTTCTAATGAGTGTGAAATTATAGATCAGACCAGCTGAGCCAACCCTAAGGATCAGTGCTAGTGAAAAAAAATTCATGAACCATAGGAAACAAACAAAAGAACCAGTGTGAGAATAGGGGTGACCCAAACCCTAAACATTACCAAGACTACTAGGAAGACTCTTATTTATAGGGATTTTAGTATAAGAATATGAATTAATGTGGAGAAGGGGAAGAAGAATAATTTAAAAGGTTGAGAAATTCCATAAGAATATCGCACCCATGAAAAGTTGCTAAATCTCAAAACAAAATTCCTCCCTCACTATTATTCTCTCATCACTCCAGACATATAAAAACTCCATACACACCCTTTTTGAATATGTGGACCTATCTACTGCCCGACCCTAAACAGACATCACCTATAAAGATAGTTTTATACATATTATCTCCCAAAACATAGCCCAGTTCATATTATCTATATCTATTTTAATCTTAATAATAATCTCAAATCTATAAAAATAGAAAGTCAATGTTCTAGTATAGGTGTACATATATTTTTTTTACACTTCATTGAGGGGATCAATGGATTTCACCTATCCCCCAGGAATACTATAACATGGTTGGTTTGATAACTCTCCCAAGTGGATAAACTAGAATTTATAATCCAAAATGGCCTCATCTACATGGGTTGAATTAATATAAGCAGGCCCACAAATCCTCTTTATAATAGGAATAGATATAATTCCACCAATATTCAAACTCAGGATCACATGGAATACATCTACAATCCCCACCAACTGAACTATAGTCATAGAATTAAAACTCGAGTTCATTGGGATCGCATTTGAAGCCCCCACACATTGACCTATAAGATATTGAAAATTTATAATGAAAGGAAACTCCAGGTTTACCTAAGTGAATTATAAACCATATTTTGATTCATCAAAATAAGGATAAAAAGGATAACATTTTGGAAAATTAAAAGGAACTACCATCTAATAATTATGAATGTTTTTCTTCCTTTATCAGAATAACTAATAATCTATCATGTCATCATAGCATATAGGTTTCATTTTAGAGCTTTGGAAACCCATAAACCATAATCATTAATAATGTTAAATCTAATTTAGATAAATTAAATTAAAATAAAAATAAAAAATTAATTAAAATTTATATTATGATATCAAATAAAATATTAGAATACATGAAAAATATAAAAATTAAGTTGGTTAATAATAATATGTTAGATGATTTATCACTGATTCCTATAGTTTACTATGAGCCAGCTCCCCAATCAAGGGTTTTATAATGGTCTGAAACTAAAAATTTACAAATTGCATTCCATAAAAAACACATTGATCTATAAAATATACAACAATAATGATTTTTAAATTTAATGTGTCATTTGTAAGATATTTTAATTTTTAATTCAAAATAATATTTTATTATAATTTCAATTAAATAAATAGTATAAATTTATTAATTTAAATAACCATGATTTATTTAATTAAAAGCAAAATCACCAAAAACCTCTCTTCTTCCTCAGTGATCATTACAAAATTAATTAATTATTTTGGACATTTTTGAAAATATAAAAGTAGAAGAAATGAAAGAAATATAAAATGTGAGGTATATAAATATAAATAGAGAAAGTGATAGAGTTAGTATAGAATTCAGTAAATGAGGAAAATAATAAGATTAGAAGGAGACATGTACAAGAAATAAATAAATTTCGAAAACAAAAATTGAAAAAGCAAGAATGTGAATTATATGTAAAAGCTGGAATCTATAGTCATAAAAGAAATTATCATTGATTATAGGGATGAATTAAGGGTAGAGGAAGAATAAAATATATAAATTGATGAAAGAATAAGAAACATAATCAATTAACATGATTATATTATCAGTAGGTATATTCCAATTAAAAATAGTTAAAAGTAGATGTTGTAAGGAGTACCTAGAAATAGCAGGAAATCACAAAGCAACAAAAACTATAAAATGATTGCGAATTGTCATGAAATCATTGAAAAATGATTATTGAATAAATTTTTACATTTATTAATAGACAATCAATCAATATGATATGCAGTGATCTCAAAATAACAATATGTTTACTTTTAAATATTTTAATGCCCATAAAAATTCATCAAGGATTCAATACCTAAAATTTGTCATTATAATGTTGTAAAATAATAGAAATTATGCCTTAATTAAATTGGTTCCATGTAGAATTATACCACATGTCATTCTAATGATTTATCTAGTTATAAATAATGAAACAAATATAGTAAAAAATATTAAAAACTAGTTATATGATCAAAATCAAACAAAACAACATGAATTTTAAAAAAATAGTATAAAAACACTATTTAATTTGTTACATGTAGGTGTAGACCACATTTGAATCCTATATGTGGATTATCATAATTAAAAGTAGAATTTTTATTTATCTAATACTCCAAAATCATGCATCAATGGTTCAAATACAAGAAAATGACATCAGATTTTCCTAAAATCATATGAGATCTATCATTTGTTGATATAAAATACTTATACATAGAATGTATGAAAATTTAAACCATGGTGTTGTCAAAATAACTGGATAATAAATTTCATTAGTTTTAACTGTCATTAATAATATGATTCAAATTATCAAAATTTTGAAATTGACCTTATATTGTTGTGGCAACATAAGAAAACAAATTATATTAAATTTTTGATATATAGGAATAAATAGTGCATCACCTAGGCATGTGGATTGATAAGAATGAAAAAAATTGTGTGTATACTAATTTAACATCAAAGTGTTATAACTTATTAAATGAGACCAAAATTTCATATAATTATAGGAAATTGATCATTCAATAATTTTATATATGTATGATCATTTTTTATGATAATTCTATGTAAATTTGGGTTAAAATAGGAGAAAATTTTTTTTTATAGGTTTAAGCCTTTAAAATAAAGGCATAAAAGGGTAAAAACATAGTAAAAAAACTAAAACTTTCATCAGAATTGCATGGAAATTTACTAAGTTAAATGTTTGATATCTCAGAATAGATCACACATTAATGCAACATGTGGTTTTCTTAGAATGAGAAACTAATGTTTTTAGGATTTGAAAGTAAAAAAATGTGCATCCAAGGGTCATAATATAATTAATGGCCTTATGTTATCATAGAATCAAAAAATCTCATTACATTAACATGAGGTGATCTCAGAATAATAAAAAATATGGTTTTAAAGATTTTCAATGACATTAATAAACATTTTCCAAAGTTTCAAAACCCAGAAAACAGCCACGGATTGTCTTGCTATATCCAGACAATGACCACCATTTAATTTATATCATTTAGGATTATAACACACCTCATTATAATGTGTTGTGTTGTCAGAATGATTGAATAATTAGTTTTATATTAAAAATTGATTAAAATAAATATATGATCAATAAAAAGAAAAAAACCTCGATTTTATTGTTATAACCAAAATTATGTTTTTATTGATTTAAATGTAAAAAAATCATGAGTAAACGAGTTAAACTAAGAAACCAACCTCTAATTTTCATGTTATCATCAAAAAATAATTATTAATTAATTAGTGGCAAGTATGAATAGATTTTAAATCAATTTACTGTATAGATAATGATATATTTTTTAAAACGTACATCAAAAGGTTAAGTACATTCCAAAAACCTTGAATTATTATGAAATCATAGAAAGTTGACTACTATTTAATTTGGGATATATTGAATCAAATCACATTTTTGTCCAACACATGGTCTATTTCTTCATGTGTAGGAATAAAATGCACATATATTTTACTCACAGTTATCTCGTAATGACCAAAAGTGCATTTTTATCAATTTAAATGTCAAAAACAATCCTTAAAGAGTTAAAAAATAAAACGTTCTCATATTTTCTTGAAATCATAATAAAACATTTTTTGATTCATTATTAACATGAATGGATCGTTGTATTTCAATCCGAGGTGCAATGACATGAGAATGACTTAATACGAGTATTAAAATATTATAAATTCTTTAAAAACTTATATTAGATATTCAAAACATAGTGAATAGCCACAAATTTTTGTGAAGTCCTAAGACAAAAATCATTGAAAATTTTGTTACATGTATGGATAGACCACATATCAATCTATCAAGCAGTGTATATGGAATAACCATGGAAACTCCCCTGGATTGTCACTAAATCATATGAATATGCTCCTTGATTGATTTATAAAAAATATTAATATAACACAAATTAATAAATTGGGTGGTGTGGCAAAAATAACCGAAGAATGGTTTTGTTACATTTAACGGTTAATGAAAATGTGCATCAAATGTTCAAATTCTATTAAAAACAATGGATTTTTATATATATCATGAAAAAAACATCCAAATAATTTTTAATATATACAAGAATTAATATCACATTAGTCCATAGTATGGTTTGATCGGAATGAAGAAAAATTAATTTTAATTTACATAACATTCATGGGTTAAAACATTACAAACAAGCCTAAATTTTTAAGATATCATAGGATGATGATCATTGATTAATTTTTTACTTGTATAGATAGATCACACTTTAATCCCATATATATTGTGGGTTTAATAATATTATATGAAATTTTAATATATTTTAAAATAATTAATATAATTCATCAAAGGGTTAAAACCTAAAAAAAGAAATCATATTTTAAATAAATCACATATTAATGACCTTTTTCTAATGTTTGATATGTTGGAATTTTTTCACATCAATTCGAACCATGGTTTTCTAAAAATGACCAAAATTTTGTTTTTATGAATTTTAATGTTAAAAAATTTGAAGTGAATAGTTAAAAATGGAAATGTTCTTCAATATATATGGGAATCATAGAAAAACATTTTTCAACCAATTTTTGACTTATGGAAATAGATATCCCATAAATTCAGCATCTTTTGAGATAAAAATAATGAATAGTTGATTTTTAATGATTTTTAATGTATATAAAAAACATGCATCGATCATTCTATTCTCATTTTTGACATCTTGATGGGTGATAATTTATATTAGTAAAAATATCAAGGTGAAATTTTAAAATGAATCACAATGAGAAACCAGGGAATCAAATTAAAGTACAGTTAATTAAAATAGTTCACATATAATTTCGATATCCTCCTAAATTGTTATTGCCTGTTCTTGAATCAAGAACATTCTGGGTGATGAGAACTAGACATCAACTGAATAAAACTATTGTAGAGTCCAAGTTTCAAGTCCAATGATTCTAAAAATTAAATTGGAGATATAATGCATAATTTGGAACATTTAATTAAATATTTCCCCAAGCTAATTCTGATTTTTTAATAGATTTATAGGCAGCCCAAGTTGATGATATAATACTGGGCCAGATTCTGCAGCCCATAAAAACAACCCACCATTTAGACCATATCTCAAAATAAAAAACTCCATTGGGGATTAAACTTTCTAGAAAGTCAGTATACATCCGTATATTCTTTTTATTATTCAATGGACTAGTCCCATTAGTCCATATTGAATCTCATTTAGGCGAATATTTTTGGTATATGCAATCTGGATGCTATTTCGGGTCAAGGGTGGAAGTGTCCAAATTCCACAAGTTTTCCACCACCCTAGGCCTACCATACTCAAGTGGAAAGACATGGAATATTGGGGTCTCAACTAATTTCTCTTGAAATTACTATTTATGTATGTTGTGGTGAAGGATTTAATGATATTTTTTTCTTGGTTTAATTGTATTTTTATATAGTCTCCTTGTGTTTGTAATTGCATTTCTTCCTCATGTAAGTTGTTCAATTAAGATTAGTTTCTTAATAAAAGTTATTATTCTCCAGTAATTATTTTCTTATTCATATCACATTGATACCATTGGCTTAATGTGTGAATTTATTCACACTAAACCTTGTGAAATTATCACACAACGGTGGAGTGATTGTTATTTCATTATCTTTTTTTAACTTCTTCAATTCCTCTCTTACGAGTCTACTTCCTGCTTCCATTGAAACCATAGTATCAATGGAGGGATAACCCACTTATGGGTTGATCCAAAGGAGTATAAAGGGGATATATTAGATTTTATTTCTCACTCTACTAATGTCTAATCACTTCTTTTAATTGAGAATTTTGTTTGACGATCTTTAAACTCATTCTTCCTTGTTGAATTTAAGGCCACACACTTCAAGTGATAATACAAAACTTTACCTTGGAGTTATAAAAACATTGATCTTAAAAGTGTATAGGTGATTAGTATTATGGTGATTAGGTATTAAAATAGTAAGTGATGATGTTATTTGATCTTTTTAAATGAACTCATCTGAAATATAAGAAATTGGAAATTTTGAAAAAGGATTGCATCCAATCCACCCCAAGTGATAACCTAGGATCAACTAATTATTTTAAATTGAATTCACTTATGTCTCTTAGATTTCAATTAAACACATCTAAAATCAACCCAATTTTTCAACTTCATATCAAAAAAAATCTATATGATGTATGTGTTTGTAGGTTACTTCTTAAATCTCTGAGGATTCGACAACCCAAGCTAAACTACAAGTGACTGCTTAACCCTAAAATCATGGGTAAATTTTGGAGAGACTAAATTTTGTAACTATTTATGAGGACCTAAGTAAGTTATCTTTGAAACTACCATCCTTTTCTCACCCCAAATTTCTATTCTCATCCCCGATTTATGTCCTATAGAAATACCTTTTGAGAAAATCCAAACATGGGGAACCCCTCCCTTCTTTGAATACCCCACACCAAGTGTGTTGTAGAATGACCCTCCTAGTTTCTATTTGTAAGAAAATATAAAAAATAATAAACAAAATTTTTTGAACTCATATGATCCATAAAACATTCCAACCTATAAAGAGTTTCAATCCCAACAGAGCCAATATGAACATCCTCCAATGCAATTCCAGCAATATTATTATCCACTTGGAGTGAACCATTTGGATCAACTCATTTCCCATTTTGATCCAAAACCATTACATGAGAAATTATTTCAATAATGGAGATAATTACTTCTATGGTTTCATACTTGAGAGTATAAGTAAAATGAATTTAAATAGTTTTGGAACCCATTCCCAACTAGGTTGTCCCTTCCTCAACATTGATAGAAGAATCTTGTTACACACAAACACCTTCTAAAAATGCTAAAGAAATTTCCTATGAATCTAGGATACCTAAATAACATGAAGGAATAGTATATGGGTGTTTAAATAAATATGAAAATTATTTTTTTATTCACAATATGGAAATTTGACATCAAGGATTGAGTGTCCTAAATATTATTCTGTTGATGATTTTTCGAAACCAAAAATCATTGAACCATTAGGTGAAATCAAAAACGTCAAGTCCAAACCCCTTCATGACACTTATATGGATAGTTTATTGGATGAATTTTTTTTTCAAAAGTAACTAATTATATTTAAAAAATTTGAAAATAAAACTATGTTCAATTCAATGTTCAAATATATATCTGAATGTGTTAGCCTACCAGAACTTAAACATATGTCTTTTCCATCATCCCATAATTTTTCATTCATTGGGAATATCCAAAAAAATCATGTTTTAATTTTTTATTCTCTTTGTATAAATAAAATAGTAATGATCCTTGATGTATTATTCAAGAATATATAAGAAACTAGATCCACCATTTTTGATATACCATGGATTTACCCACTCATTATAGAATATAAGATTGTGCTTGAAACAAATTCTAAATAGAGAATCAATCTCAACCTAGTATAAGTGGTGAACTATATGGTCCTTAAAATTTTTGAAAGTTGGTATTGGGTATGTTAGGGGGTTTAAGTTAATGTAATGAATTTAAACTAAGTATTTTCTAGGAGTAAACCTAGATTCATAATTGATTTTATTTTATTTGATTTTATTTGTGTTTTTGTGTTTTTTTAGTTAAGGGTTCCCCTTGGGATTTCCACAATTCTATAATGTTTCTTGAGTGTGATATTTATAAGATTAAGAAGTTTCATGTTTTTATTGGAACCAAATACCATCAAGAGTTCAAACCTAGCCATCAATCATCCATAAGAAGCCTAAATGTGATAAGGAGATCAAAGGAGTAATCAAGAGCTACACGAACTTCAATTTAAAAAACCAGGTGACTTTGTTCCATATTTATTATTTCAATTTTTATTTAGAGGTCCTCTCCTTTACCTCTATAACCTTCTAAATTCTATTTTCTTTAAATATATGGGAAAATGTTATTTTAAGTTTGGGAGAGTAGAAAAATTATGCTTTTTTGTGCAAAAATATATATATTAAAAAATTAAAAAAATTGAAATAAAAAATGTGTGGAAGGAAAAATTTATTTATCCATGAACATTATAATATAAATTTCACACTTTGAAATTTAATATCAAATAATTTTTTCGTGTCTTTATTTTGATTTTAATGCTTGTTTAAGTTCATGTGCATCGATTTTGGAAAGTGTGGTTTTTCGATCTGATTTTTCACCATTTATATTTTCTTCCATTTAATAGGAAAAAAAACACAACTCACATCCTCTAGATTGTGGGATATTAGTTTTAGTTCTTGGGGTCACATAATAAATGGAATAGGTTTCATGTTCATTTTAACTTTAACATGATTATTCAAAAAAATTAAAAAAAATCAAACAAAAAAATAAAAAAAGAAAAGAAAATTCAATTGCGCGTAGAGAAATGAACAGACCTGATGTGTGGATTTCGGAACTTGGGGATCATTAATCCATATTTTTCTAGCCTAGAGTTGGGAATTTTATCTTTATTCATGGTAATTTGATTTTTTTTGATTTAGTAAACTCTAGATGATGCCCGAGTATGTGAGCTTCACATGGTTCCCTAAGGTCTTTGAGCATGGGAGTCATTGACAAAGTCTTACTACATGGGTTGACTTGATTGAGTTCAAGTTCAATTTCCATATCAAAATCGAAAAAAAAACATAAAGAAATTGAAAAATATAAATAATGAATACTCATTTTAATATTATATTGTGATTCCACCTAGCACTTTCATCTTTTCTCCGTTGAATAAAGATGAACCCCCATGTCTATTGTGACGCACAACACTCCATTATGCTTAATTGAAATTGGATAGACTTTTGCAATAAATGTGAAAAAATGAATGGGATTCTTCACGTGATATTACTCTATACCTAGCTTGTTGGAAATTATTTTTATGGGTTTCATAATTGTTTGGTATGAGGACTTTTGGTGAGCATTGTGTATTAAAATGTTTTTGGAAAAGGGAATTCAAATTTCATATTTTTGAGATACATTTTGCTCGAGACTATACAAACTCAATTTGGGAGAGTGTTATTATCCACCAAAAGAGTCCAATATTAATTTATTATATTATAATATTTATGTGATTCATTATTCATAAACACTGGTTTTAATACATTTTACAAATTGAACATTAATTCACATTATGATTGTAATTCCTTATTATAATGCTCTATTGCATGGTACATTTTTTGAAAACCTCATAACAAACCTAATGTTATTTATTTTATTTTATTATTTAATTTTCAGGTCTCCCCTGATATAAGTAACAATTCATAATTTTTAAGTACTTGATGATTCCCATTGGAAGACCACCAAAATGGGCCTTGAACCAAGAAAATTACGGGTGAAGTGAACTAGACATCAGCCCAATAAAAGTACTATAGCAGTAATCTTTCAAGTTCAATGATTCTAAAAATTGAACTAGAGATAGAAGAAATAATTGGTAACATTTAATTAATCATTTTCTCAAGCTAATTTGTATGTTTTAATAGAGTTCCAAGCGGCCCAATTTGAATATGTAATTCTCGACCAGATTCTGCGACCCAAAAAGACATCACCCTATTTCGACCATATCTTGAATAAAAATATCCATTTGGGATGAAAATTTTCAAACAGTTAGGAGACATAAGAATATTAATTTTCTTCTTCTCTTTATCATTCCAATTCATCCACATAGAAGCTCATTTAGGCTCATCTGTTTGGTGGATTAAAGTTGGATGCTATTTCGGGTCAAGGGTGGAAATGTCCAAATTACACAAGTTTTCCACCACCCTATGCCTACCATAATAAAGTGGGAAGACATTGAATATTTGGGTATATAACCATGCCTCTTGAAAATCCTATTTATGTCTATGTTGTTTAAGGATTTAATTATCTTTGGTTCTTGGTTTAATTGTATTGTTATGCTACCGCCTTGTATTTGTAATTGAATTTCTTCCTCATGTAAGTTGTTCAATTCACCTTAGTTTCTTAATAAAAGTTATTATTATTATCTTATTATATTCTTCTTCTTATCACGTTGATACCATTGGCTCGAGGTGTGAATTTATTCACACCAAACCTTGTGAAATTATCACACAATGGTAGAGTGATCATTATTTCATTATCTTTTTTTAGTTATTCTATTCCTCCCTCGTGATTCTACTTCCTGCTTCCATTAAAACCATAGTATCAATGAATGGATAGCCCACTTATGGGATGATCCAAGGGAGTATAAAGGGGATTTATTGGATGTCATTTCTCACCTCATTAATTTCTAACTACTTTTTTTAGTTGAGAATTTTTTTTGATGATATTTAAACTTCTTCGTCCTTGTTGAATTTAAGGCCACACATTTCAAGTTCAATTACGAAACTTTACCTTAGAGTGCTCAAACTGTTGATCCTACATGTTTATAGGTGATTAGTTATTAAACTAGTAAGTGATGATGTTGTTTTATCTTCTTAAATGAACCCATCTTAGAAATAGGAAATTGAAATAGTTGAATAAGGAATGCATCCAATCCACCCCAAGTGAAAACCTAATATCAGATCATTCCTTTAAATTGAATTCACTTAAGTTTCTTATCATTCACTTAAACCCTTATAAAATCAATCTATGTTGGCCACCTCATATCCAAAAACAATCAATATAATTAAGGTGCCTGTAGGTTATTTCTTAGGTCTCTAAGGATTCGATGACCCAATATAAATTACAAGCGACCACTTAACCCAAAAATCTTGGGTAAATTTGGGCGAGACCAAATTTTGGCATCTTTTCCAGGGACTTAAGTAAGTTATCTTGAAAACTACCATCCTTTTCTCACCCCACATATCCATTATCATCCCTAATTTCACTCCTATGGAAATCCATTTTGAAGAAATCCAAACATGGGGAACCTCTCCCTACATTGAATACCCCACACCAAGTGTTTTTTACAATGAACATACTGGTTTTTATTTGTGGGATAGTCAAAAACATAATCAAACAAAATGTTTGAACTCATATGATCCACAAAAAAATCCAAAAAATAATGTTAATCAATCCCAACAAAGACAATATGAACATCTTCTAATGAAATTCCAGCAATATTATTATCCTCTTAGAGCAGACCATTTGGATCAACCCCTTTCCCATCCTGATCCATAACCATTACATGAGAAATTATATCAATAAAAGGATATAATGACTTCTGAGTTTTTATTCATAAGAGTATAAATACAATGAGCTGAAAAAAATTTGGAACATATTCCCAATTAGGTTATCCCTTCCTCAACATTGATAGAAGAATCTTGTTACAAACAAACACCTCATGAAAATGGTAAAGAAATGTCCTTTGAATATAGGATACCAGAAGAACAAGAAGAAATAGTGGATGAGTGTTTAGATCAAGTATGAACTTATTTTTTTGTATTCAATAGAGGGAAATTGGATATCATGGAATTACTGTCTTGAATATTGATCCATTGATTATTTTTCAGAACCAAAAATCATTGAACCATTTGGTGAAATAAAAAAATTCGAGTCCAAAACCCATCAAGAAACTGATCTGGATAATTTACTGAATGAAAATTCTATTCAAAGGGAACCAATTATATTGTGAAATTCTGATAATAAAACTGAGTTCAATTCAATGTTCCAACTTGTGTTGTAAAGTGTTAGCCTACCTGAACTTAAACATGTTTCCTTTCCATCATCCCATAATTTTTCATTCATTGGAAATATCCAAAACCTTCATGTTTTCATTGTTTCTTCTCTTGATATAAATAAAATATTAATAATCCTTGATGTCTTATGCAAGACTATAGAAGCAACTGGATCCACCATTTCTAATATTCATTGGATTTACCCACTCATTATAGAACATAAGATTGTGCATGAAACAGATTCTAAATAGAGAATCAATTTCAACCTAGTATAGAAGTGGTGAAACATGTGTTCCTTCAGATTTTGAAATTTTCTATTAGGTAATTTTGTGGGTTCAAGTAGTGCTAACAACTTTAAACTAATTAATTTATAGAAGGAAATATGGCTTCATAATTGATTTTGTTTTAATTTAATTTATTTTTGTTTTTTGTGTTTTTAGTAAAGAGAACCCCTTGGGGTTTCTGCAGTGCTCTAATGTTGCTTTAGTGTGATATTTATAACCTTAAGAAGTTACATGTTTTTAATGGAACCAAATACCATCAAGAGTTCAAACCTATTCCTCAATCATCTATAAAAAGTCTACATGTGACAAGGAGATCAAAGGAGTAATCAGAAGAAACACGAACTTCAACTTCAAACAGAAGGTGTCTTTGTTCCATGTTTATTATTTAAATTTCCTTTTATATATTCTCTCCTCTACCTATATCCCCTTATAAATTTTATTTTCATTAAACATAGGGGATATTGTTATTTTATGTTGGGGGGAGATGAAATAAAAAAACTGACTTTGTGAGAAAAATTTTATATATATATATAAAATAAAGAAAAATGGTTTGAATTAAAAAAAATGCATGGAAGGAAAAATTTATTTAACCAAGGACATTATAATAAAAATTTCACACTTTAAAATTTAATATAAAATATTTTTTAATGCCTTGATTTTGATTTTAACGCATGTTTAAGTTTATCTTTATAGATTTTGTAAAGTGTGGTGGTCTAATGTGATTTTTCACTATTTATATTTTCATGCATTTAATAAAAAAACACAATGTGAATCCTCTGGATTGTGGGTTATTAGTTTTAGTTCTTGGGGTCCCATTATAAATGTAATAGGTTTGGTTTTCATTTTAATTTTAACATGATTGTTCAAAAAAATCAAAAAAAAAATAGAATATTCAATTGCTGGTAGAGCAATGGACTGACCTAAAGTGTGGCTTTTCTCCCTTTGGGATCGTGACTCCATAGTTTTATAGCATGGAGTTGAGAATTTTATCTCTATTTGTGGTAATGTGATTTTTTTGATTGATTAAACTCAAGATGATTCCCGAGTATGTGAGATTCACTTGGTTCCCTAAGGCCTTGGAGCCTGGGAGTCATCGACAAAGTCTTGCTACATGGATTGACTTGATTGAATTCAATTTCAATTACCATGGAAAAATTACAACAAAAAGAAACATAAAAAATAAAAAATAGAAAAAATGAATTCAAATCTTAATATTAAAATGTGATTCCACCTAGTGGTTCTATATTTTCTCCCTTGAATAAATATGAACACCCATGTCTATAGTGACGTACAACACTTCATCGTGATTAATTGAAAATTTATGAAATGTGGAGATTAATTTGAACAAAGTAATGTTTTTGGCCTTGGTATATTACTATCAAACTAGATTTTTTTTAAATTATTTTGATGGGTTTTATAATTGTTTGTTATGATGTATTTTGGTTAGAATTGTGTATTAAAATGTTTTTGGAAAAGGGAATTCAAATTTTATATTTTTGAGATTCATTTTGCTCGAGACTATAAAAACACAATTTGGGGGAGGGTTATTAGCCACTGAAAGAGTCCAATATTAATTTATTATATTATAATATTCATGTGATTTATTATTCGTAAAGACCATTTTTAGTGCATTTTACAAATTGAACATTAATTCACATTATGATTGTAATTCCTTCTTATAATTCACTATTGCATGGTACATTTTTGAACACCTCATAAAAAAACAAATGTTCTTTATTTTATTTTCATATTTAAATTTCAGGTCTCCCATGATATAAGTAACAATTCATAATTTTTAAGTACATGAATATTCCACTGAAAGAGGACAATAATAATTTATTATATTATAATATTTATGTGCTTCTTCATTCATAAACACCATTTTTAGTGAATTTTACAAATTTAACATTAATTCACATTATGATTGTAATTCTTTCTTAAAATACACTATTGTCTGGTACCTTTTTGAACACCTCATAAAATACCATATGTTCTTGATTTTATTTTAATATTATGTTTTAATGTCTCCCATGCTACAAGTAACAATTCATACTTTTGGATTACTTGATGATTCCCATGGTACGACCACCAAAATGGGCCTTGAACCAAGAATATTCTGGGTGAAGTGAACTAGACAACAGCCCAATAAAAGTACTATATAGACCAAGTTTAAAGTATAATTATTCTTAAAATTGAACTTGAATTAGAATAAATAATTGGTAACATATCATTAAATGTTTTCCCAAGCTAATTATGATGTTTTAATAGAGTTATAGGTGTCCAAAGTTGAAGATATAATTCTGCGCCACATTCTGAAGCCAATAAAAACAATCCCACCATTTCGATCATATATCTGAATTAAAAAATTCATTTGGGATGAAAATTTTCACAAATTTAGGATAAATCCGGAGAAGAATTTTCTTATTCTATGGATCATTCCAATTTTTTCATCTAGAAACTCATTTAGGCTCATCTGTTTGGTGGATGCAAGCTAGATTCTATTTCAGGTCATGGGTGGAAATGTCCAAATTCCACAAGTTTTCCACCACCCCAGGCCTACCATACTCAAGTGGGAAGACATGTACTATTGGGGGATCTAACCATGATTATTTGAATTACAATTTAAGGATGTTTTGTTGAAGGAGTTAATGATCTTTGGTTCTTAGTTTAATTATATTGTTATGATACCGCCTTGTATTTATAGTTGCATTTCATCCTCATGCAAGTTGTTCAATTCACCTTTTTTTCTTAATAAAATTTATCCTTATAATATTATTATGTTCTTATTCATATCAAGTTGATACCATTGGCTCGAGGTTTGAATTTATTCATGCCAAACCCTGTGAAATTATCACACAATGGTGGAGGGATCATTATTTTATTGTCTTTTTTACTTCTTCAATTCCTCCCTCATGAGTCTACTTCTCACTTCCATTGAAACCATATTATCCCTGCAGGGATAACCCACTTATGAGTTGATTCAAGGGAGAAGAAAGGGGATGGATTGGATGTTATTTATCACTCTATTAATGTCTAATAACTTCTTTTATTTGACAATTTTGTTTTACGATCTTTAAACTCCATCATCCGTGTTGAATTTAAGGCCACACACTTTAAGTGCTAATACGAACCTTTACCTTGGTGTGCTCAAAACATTGATATAATAAGTATATAGGTGATTAGTATTAGGGTAATTAGGTATTAAAATAGTAAGTTATGATTTTATTTTATCTTCTTAAATGAACCCATCTAAAATATAAGAAATTGAAATAGTTGAAAAAGGAATGCATCTAATCCACCCCAAGTGATAACCTAGGATCAACTCATTATTTTAAATTTAATTCACTTATATATCTTAGAATTAACATAAACTCATCTAAAATAAACCCAATTTGGCCCATTAATAGCAAAAAACAATCTATAGAATGTACGCGTTTTTAGGTTACTTCTTAGGTCTCTGAGGATTCGAAAACCCAAGCTAAACTACAAGAAACCTCTTAACCCTTAAATCATGGGAAAAGTTGGGTTATACCAAGACCTTAGAAAACCTAGAGATACTAAGATTTCACTGAGTCATCACATCTTAATCAGTGATAATTCAAGGATGTGATACTCTACTCAAAGAATCATAGAGAAGGATATTGAGATCATTGGATTGTACGATCATATGAGATGGATCGCGAGGTTGATAATCTTTTCAATCTAAATATAAACTCATTATCCCATTTATACTGGTAAATTTAGTTTTCATATTGATGTGTGGTTGGTTTTTACATTTCAAAAATGACACAAATATTTTTTTATTATGTTTTTATGCCAATATGAGCTCATTTATTTGGTTTTAATCCCAACATGGTTTATTTTTAATTTATTAATATGTGTTAGTGATATGAAATCCTATTTCCCATTATATCAAGAAATATAGACATCATACTAATGCATGGTTCATTCCTAAAGATAAAAAATGACTCAGGGATAGTTGCTCAAAGCGTCATTGCCAATCGAAAGTCGTATCATTGTTTTTTACCCCTTATTTGAAGATATTTAATTTCAATTAAAATATCATGTTGATAGAATAATCTTTAGAATTCTAAGAAATATTGTAATTAGATTGATGGGATAATGATTCATGAAGATCACAAATAATTTGATGATTAATATCATTTTTATGGAAATATGGTTATGTTTTCATAGCTATAACCCCTTTTATGTGAGACATATGAATTTAATGTCCTAAAAAAATTTATCATACCAATAAATCCAGGTGTTTTTTTGAAAAGGTGTTGGTTTATACAATTCCGAAATGACTTAAAGATTTTTTTCCTATGTTTTGAGGCTAATAAAAGCTTATTTAAATTTTGTTACCTCTACATAGTTGATTTTTCACTTATTAATAAATGTTAAAAAATATGAAATAATATTTATCATCCTATCATGATATCTGGGTATCATATTTATATGCAACTAATTCCTATGGATAACATATGTATCAAGGATAGTTGTCCTCTGTTTTCATGCCAATGTAAAGTTGTATGCTCATTTTGACACTTTGATGGTTAGTATATAAATTTTATAAAAATAACATGGAGAAAATACAAATTGCGTCAAATATTAAATTCTAAGAATAATATTGATGTAATAAATTGAATTGGACATAAAAATATTGTTAGAAGAAAATACAGTATATGAGTGAAATGGGAAGTGTTGGAAGAGAAAATGTAAAATAAATAAAGAAGATATGTAATAAAAATATTAAGAATCATATAAATATGCAGAATAAAAATATAAACTAGATACATATACAATTTACTAATCTAGATTAAGATCAAGATAATATGAAGTAAGAGACGATTTAATGAAGTGGAAGTGGAAGTGGATATCCAAGTAGACATAGAAAAATTAGAGAAAATTAAAGTATAAACATATTTAAAAAATTACACATGAATATTCATTCATATTTATATAAGAAAAAAATAATACTACAAAATTTTTAAGCAATAGGGAAATTGAAAACATATATCTCATAAATCAAAATTCAATTCACCAATAAGACAAGAATCTAAAATGTGAAAACTAAAAATGATGATCGAAAGTCAATGTGGGGGAAAGGGGGAATTGAAAAATGTATTAGATTCCAAGATCAATAGATAGGGATGACAATCTAGAAGGTAGTCTAGTGATTGAAAAAATTTGATAAATGAAATAATAAGAGTAAAAAACAATATAAAAAGTTATAATATGAATGAAAAATCTAGAGGCATTTATTCATAAGTGATAATACATGATCGAGTGTGTAAGAATAATTTTATGTGGAAACAAAATATAATGAATAAAGATTCAATGTAAATGTAAAAGGAAAACTATAATAAATACTCGAATAAAAAAATATAATCCATAATCTGAAATGGATAAAATAAGTCAAAAAAATTATGATAGATGTGCTAATAGTGGAATTGATGGTAAAGAAGAGTCAAAAATTCAAAATCCCTAAAAAAAATTTCTATAAGTAGATAACAATTATAATAAAAAAAATGTATTAGTTAGATATAACAATAAAAAAACAAAAAAACACAAAAATGGAAGAAAAAATAAATACATAAAAAAGGTAAATTTTAACAAATTAAATAGAAGAATGCTGAAGAAAAATTGAAAAACTAGGATTTAAATTTAATGAAGGAAAGATAAGGTAGAAGACTGAAGTAAAATTTAAATTTATAGAAACTGAATAACCATGAAGGATTCAATGGAAAAGGAAAAAACTAGTACAAAATGTAGAATACAAAAAAAATAAAACAAAAAAATTAAATTAAAAGTAGAAAAGTAATTAAATAAAAAACAAAAAGAAAACTATAAGTAAAAGAAAATGATGAAGGTAAAAATAAAAAAACATGAAGTAAAGGAATATGAAATAGTCAAATAAAAAAGAATAATAGAAAATGAATGAATAAAATATCATATGAAGCAGTATAAATTTTTGGATGAAAAATACACAAATGCACAATTATAAGTGAAAGTTGAACTGATGGCCAGTGGAATTAGCTCCAAAAATAATTCATAAGAAATAGAAATACAAGTAATAGGAGAATAAAAAGTTATAAGTAAAAAATATAAAAAATAAAATAAAATCAATTATAATGATATGAAAAATCAAATGAAGGAAAATATAAATCCAAAATCCTAATATCAAAATAAGGAAATAAATATTAATGCATAAGTATTAGAAAAAATAATTTAAACAATGTAAGATAAATTGAAAAAATATGAATTGGAAATAAATGTAGAATTAAAGACAAAATAAATATAATATAAAATAAAAATAAATAATGAAAATCCAAAAGAATAAAAGTTAAAAATACCAATGTGTTAGTTGAATATGAAGTAGGAAAAATTACATAAGAGGAAGATGAATCTGAAGTATAAGTATATGTATGAAACTAGGGTAATAATAGAAGAAAATGTTGAATTTGGGCAATGAGTAAGGGTATATGGATAAGAAAATATATAAGATGAATCCAAAATTAGAAACATAGCCCATAAACTTATGTATATTTGTAGAAGTAATAAGATAATGAAAAAGAAGTAATAATGGATTTCCAAAGTAGTACATATAAATAGAAGCAAATAAAAAAGGGTCAAAACATATAAAAGGATATCGAATTATCATGAAATATTTATATTGATAAATGGATGATTCCTACATATCAAAAATTCCTCTAGGATAATTGTCTTAATATTCCATAAAAATTTTAATTCTCATTCTTTGTTTTGAAACCATAATGAGTATCATACCATTTAAATAAAAATAACAACGAAAAAATATATATTTTTTCATACTAAGCAATCAATAAATAAAAATAATGAACTGTAGATTCTAAAAAACATAATATACTTGAAAGTAATTCTCAACTATTTTCATCGAAATTCAAACTCATTTTCTTAGTTTTGATCCTATTAGGGGACTTCTCAAATTAATAATGATATGAAGGAAAAAACAATTTCAGTCATAATGAGAAATATAGTAGTCAAATTTTATTTTATTTTTTTCATTCAGATCAAAAATTACTCGTATATCATTTTCCTTACAGTTTTTTCCAATATGATCTCTATTACTTGGGTTTGAAACCAACACATATTATTTTTCATTTAAAAAAATAATTAACAATATGAAATCATAGTTTCTATCATGTTGTTAAATATGAGAATCATATTTATGTGTGTTTGGTTTATAAATATACAATATAAGTCAGGGATCATTGCTATATGTTTCCATGTCATTCTGATTTTTTCGGTTATGACCCCTAGATGAGTGATATGTAAATTTAAAAAAAATATTAAGGTGCAATGATTCTGTGGATAATACCGATTAATTTGAACATTTTATTTTCAACTGGATGACTCATAAAGATCACTAATTATTTTATAATAATTATTCCATGTTTTAATTTTAATCGAAACATATTTTCTCAGTATTGACCCTATTTAGGTGACTTGTCACTTTAAAAATTATATAAATTTCAATGAAAATTTGGATCATACAGAAAAATTTAGGTTTCTAGTTTCTTTTTGTGGGTATGTAATGATTAGTAATTAAACAAATATATTTTTCCAAACTTATCAGTCCAATATTACCTCATTTACTATATTTTTTAAGTACACATAGTTTAGACCCTCTTTTTAGGGTTTTTTCAATGTAATAATTTTTTTTAGAAAATTAGACTATTCCCATTTAATTCTGAATAAATAACATTGGTATTTTGATAAAGTATCTATTTTATACTGAAACTCAATAAAAAATTAGTGAAATTTTGTTGAATCAACAAAAATTGGGTATAATAACTTCTAAATTATACATTATTTATCTTCCGTAGTGAAAGTGGAATGTCTAAGATTTTTTTTCATATCCATTCTAAAACATATTAAATATACTAATATATTCCCACAGTCACTTAGGCTTCCATGAATTGGTTTATTTATTTTTATTATAGAATGAGAACTAGACTTACAATGGAGATGGAGAAGAAAAATAATGTCAAATGATCTGTAAATTTAGTAGGAATGTCCCACCAAAGAAAATAATTTTATTCTTATAACAAAATTCTTCCCTCCCCCTTACCATCTAGAAAACCCCTAATTATAAAAACTCCAACCACATCATTTTTATTATATGTGTACGCAGATTCCCCCCCCCCCACCAAAATAGACTTCCCCTAAAATGATAGAATTACCCAAATTATTCCAAGTACCATAACCAGATTTTAAAAAATCACAGCCCCTTGAAACTGGTCTTGTAATAAATATTGAATAAAGGAAGATATATCCTCAATTTTTTGGTCTTATTTCATGGAAATAACCACACCCTTATTTTTTAGATCCATCTTCACTATCTACATGTATTAAAATCCACATTATTAGAGAAATACACTTATTCATGTGGCATTAATGAAACTAGAATTGAAAAAACCTTTAAATTACATAAACACCCACTCTTGAGTCATTATGTGATGATAGAATATAATTCCCCAAGTAATTAAACTCTAAATATTTCACTAATATCCATTTTTTCTTGACTTCACCAGTCATATGGGTGGTGGAATATTCCCCTCCATCATGTTTTCCTTGGATCGTCAGGTGGTTATCCGGGTTCACTTTTAGGGACCTTATTAAACCATCATGAGACACCATTGTAGAACTAAATATTCATTCCTCCCAGTAAAACAATATCTAAATAGAGAGAAAGCTATATTTCTAGTATGTTTTTTTCCATATTGTAAACTCATATCAAGCTATGTTTGTCTTCATATAATTTATATAAGAAGTACTTCATGTACTATATATTGGGTTATAGATGTACCAATGAGGAAGAATACATGAATTGATTGATATAGTATGATGAGTAACCATTCTAATATAAGGCCTCTATTTCTTCAAAAGAAATTTGGTTCTCTATACTACTTAATTGAGAAATTTCCACCTCTTTCCAAAATGACCATGTGACTTTTGGAAGGAAATCACTCAACATTGTAAGACAATATATGTATATACCTATAATGATAACTTATGTGAGGGATATTTTCAAATGATAATGAATATACTAAATGTGAATGTCCATCTTGTCTTAGTACATCCATCCCCATGGATTAGTGAAATTTGAGATAAGGAGATTGACCCATGGGTCAGAAATCATGAGAACAAGTTTGATAGAATGGGTGTCCAAAACCCTGAAATTTTCTAGACTACCAAGAAAATTTTTATTTTTATGTATTTAAGTATGAGAATAGTACTTACAGTGGAGAAATATAAGAAGAATAATGAATAAGGTTTGGGAAATTCCCTAGGAATATTGTTCCGAATCTAAGTTGTAAATTCCCACAATAGAATTACTCCCTCTCTCTTACTCTCACATCGTTCATTTCATAAAATAACTAACCCCCATAATTTTTCCAAAATATAAACCTAGATAGTCCCTAAAACATTATTAGAAATCAAAAATGAATATAGTTTTACCCATACTATTACACATGCCTTATCCCATCTTTTAATCTATATATCTTACTAAATATTAATAATAAACATGGATTGATAATAATATAATTTAAATATAACATGTATTTTGATTCATCAAAATAAGTATCTAGAATAAAAAAAATTTAAAATTTGATAGGAACCACCCTCCAATAATGTAGATGGTATTCCCTCCATCAATAATAGAACCAAGAATCTATCATGTCTTCATAACTGATTTGTGGTATTGTAAAGCTTCGATAATACACCCACTTCATCAATATTAAATTTAATTTAAATTAAGGTAAATGAAATTAAAAACTAATGAAACGTTATATTTTCATCTAAAATAAAATATTAAAATTCATGAAAAATATATAAATTAAGAGTCTTAGTAATTATATAATAGATGACTCATCTTTTCATTATACAATGCAATGGGAACTACCTCCCTTTGCATGGCTTTTATGAGGGTCTTAAAAAAATTCAAAATTTCATTCCATAAAAAACACATTTATATTTGAAAAATACCACCCAAATGATTTTCAAATATGATATCTCATTTGTATGATATTTTAATTTCTAATTCCAAATAAACCAATCATTATAATGTTATTTAATAAAATAAATTAATTTTATTAATTTAAATAACCATGATTTAGATAATAAAAACCACAATCCGCAAAAACTGCTCTTATCTCTAGGTGATTACTAATATATCAATCCATTATTTCTAACATGATGATAACATAAATGTAACAAATAAATTTAAAAAAATCAAAGAAATAGAAAACACAATATAAGAAAATTAAAATGTAAAACAAGATAGTATTATTAGAAAATTCAATTGATGTTGAAGATAATATGATTTAGAAGGAAACAAATATAATAAATTAAGAATATCCTGAAACAAAAAAAATGAAAATTAATATACATATTCAGAAGAACAAGTTTAACTAGATTCTAATAAAATTACAAAATCTAATTAAGGACCAAGGGAAAATGTAGTATGAAAAGATTAAAAAATATGTGGATATGGAAGGGGAAGGCAATGTAGACATAGAAAAATTAGAAAAAGTTGAAAGAAGAAAAAAATGGAATCCAAAAAAAATATTAAAAAGTTGAGGTGGAAGAAAAATCAATAACACTATAACAAGTTGAATCAAAATTGAAACTCAAAAAATAGATATCATAAATAAAAATTAAAATAATCAACCAGAGATGAATCTAAAATGTGATATTTGAACATGTATATCAATTGTTAATGTGAGAGAAGATTTTATGTAGAATTTGATGTATAATCCTAAATCTATAAATAGGATGGAGTTTATTGATGGTTATAGAGATATTGAAAATAGAAGAAAAAAATAAAAATCATCTAAAAAACAAAATTAGAAGGTTAAATATAAAAAATTATTAGGTTGATATAATAATAAAATGAAAAGAGATAAATAAATGGATGAAAATAGAATTATATGTACAACAAAATGATTAATACATTAGGTTAAATAATTATAGAGTAAAAAGGAAGAATAGTTGTTAGATGATAAACTAGATAAGAAAATACATTAAAAAAAGAAGAATATAAAGTAGGATTAAATGAAAAGATTGAACAATATCTTATAAAAGAAAAATAAAAAACTAAAGGAAAATTTAAAAGAAAAAAACTAATCAAATATAATACTAAAAATAAAAAAATTAATAAAAAATAAAAAAAAAAGCTAAAAGTAAAGGGAGGATATAGACAAACAAAAATAAAGTAGAAGAATAATAAGAAGAAATAATTCTACAAATAAATTAGAAGTGAAAATGATTGATAAAGAATAAATCAAAAGTATAACCTAGAAGCATCATATGAAAACAAACTAATCAGAACCATAGATATAAGTAAAATATAAACCAATGAGCAGAGTATCAATATAGGAGAATAATTCCAAATAAATATAAATAAAGTAAATATAAAAAATTAAAATATAAACTAAAATTCACTAATATATGAGAAAAAAATGTTAGAAGAAAAAACTAGTTATTGAATCAGATGTAGGAAAGAATCCATAAGTTGTAGTTAAATATAATGTATCAGTAGAATCCATAATATAGATTCATAAAATAAGTGATAGTCGATGTTATTGAATAAGTAATAGATGTGGCATAAGTAAATATAGATGGTGAATCCAAAATTAGAAACATTAGACGTAAACACAACCATATTTTCAGAAGTCATAAGTTGAATAAAAAAATTATGAAGTCATAAGGATTACCTATAAATTACAGGAAGTGAAAAGGTGTTAAAAAGTATCAATTGGTCTTGTATTATCATGAAATAAAAGTAAAATGATTTCTTAATATGTTTTGACATTTAAGAATAGGGGGAATCAATCTAATGTGTGGTGAGATAAAAATAACCAAATGTTCTTTTTAAGTATTTTTTATCTCTAAAAATGTTATTTAAAGAGTAAATATCTTGAAAATGACATATGATTTTCATGAAATTAGAAAAAAAATCTATTTAACATGTGACATGATGGAGTAGACTAAATTTTATTCTATTGTAATATCTAGTAAGAAAGATAGAAAAATTTATTTATATTAAATAATGGATATAAATAGGTTATGTGATCAGGATTTAAAAACCAAATAAGATTGTAACGCCCTGACCCCAGGAGCCTGGAGTCGGTTCCCTATTTTAATACATTGGCATGATTAAAAGGAATTAAATCCATATGGACTGATTAGTTTAGTTGTATTGGGAAATAGATTATATTCATCTTACATTACAATTCAAAACATAAAATACAACATAGATAATCCTTTGAGAGTTCCATTATTCTCCTAGCTTAACCCTATATACCAGCCATAATAAACTTCATGGAATCATGGGAAAATAAAACATATGAAATGGGTGAGATCATATGATTAGTAATGGTAAGCATACAATAGAATCTATTATGAATAAATAAGCTTAAACCTTAAAGAAATATGTACAACTGAAACACAATCCCATTAAACAAAATCTTGAATAAAATATGGAAAAAATAAATAATAACATATCAGATATGCATAACCATGGATATTATACTATCCAAATAATAACATGGAATATTAATAAATAATATCATAATGAGGGAATTCATAATTCTTAACATCTTCATTATTAAGATATATCCTCAAGACAGCTACAGTCATGATCTATCCTCGTGACAGTTTAAGTCTGTAGGTTGAAACCCATCGGATTTGAGTCAACATCTATCCTCCTAAAAATGTTAAACTACTTAGAAAAAAATGTGAAGGGTTTCTCTCTAACTAATTTCATCTCATTATACCTACCAATTCATCGAGGGGATATAGTGGGCCCCGCCCATCACTTAATAAGTCCAATGCATTTCACTTATGAAAGGGGTAAAACGTAACATAAACATTCATATTAAAACTAGAATACGAAATATTGAAACTTTAACCATAAACCATGAATGGTATAAAAATATCAAATCCATATTCAAACATATCATAAGCCCTTTAATACAATATGTCATATTTTATTATAATAAATAAACCTCAATTAAGCATAAAATCCAGCAAGTATGTTGACATGGATAAAAGTGATCTAATAAAATAATTAAAACTCTTTGAGAGGAATATACCTTTTTTACTTTGAAATCATTTAAAAGATTAATAATTATAAAATTATACATTTAAAAAGATATTTTTGAATCAAAGTTTCCTTTACCACTTTGAAACTTTTTAAAATAAATTCGTGAATTAACATTTTAAAACATTTATGTCCTTATAAATAAATACATGAAACCATTTTGAAAACATGGACATTAACTATATGGTTTTAGAAGGATAAATATTTAAAAAATTAAAAAGAATTTTTTAGTTAAAGAGTCTATTAAATAAAACTTTAAAAATATTCCTTTTTAAAACATTTTTAAGAATCATGGAAATGGATGATAAATATGCATGAGTAAACACTTACACATAAACAATCTCGGATAATAATGAGATAGTTAAATTAACCCTTACCTTGTACTTTTCATTAGTCGATGGTATGTTAGCCTCTTGTATAATGGTTAATGTATGTTATTAAATTATACCAAAACCATATACATATTTATGATATCATATATGACCCTCATTTATCATTTATCTAATAATATTTCAATATTACCATTGTTGCGGGTGTTAACTACTTCATTTTACCATTCATGATTTGTCATGTAAGACATGTTTATCATGTATAGGATATATTTTATTCATATACTTAATGATATTAAGTTCCTAAATATTATAATTACTCATCAAATTAATTTTATAATCATTATTGAATGGTTAACATGGGGAAAAAATCTCACCGCGTAGTGGAGACGGTCGGCTGTACGTACGCACGAGTGATAATATCATTAACTTGATGGTTAAATGGTATGTAATTGGATGGTATGTTAATTATACAGAATAATTATAATTTTATATTCATTATTTTAATATATTATACTCATCATTATACCCATACAAATAATTTAGTATTGAATAACAAATTACAACACAGTGTAGGGATGGTAACACGTACGTACGCACGCATAGTGATATTTTTATTCGTAGGATGGATAAAATATAGAAAATGTTTTTCCTATAATTATAAAAAAATATTATAATGTATAAGGTACTGGATTTATAATTTTAGTTTGGAAACAATATGGAAATAGTAAATAGAAGAAGAAAATAACTTTGAAAGAGGTGATAAAATAATTACCTTTTTTTGGGTATCTCCTTCCGATTTTCACAAAAGGACTCCATAGGTTTTCTTTCTTCCAAAATTATGGACTCTTGGATACTGTTAGGTAATTTGGAAGAATAATTGGGTAGGGGTTGGAAAAAATAAACAGATCTGGACGTGTGAATTAAGGAGAAGGAGAAGTGCCTTTTTATAAGACAGGTGAGGGGCACCTTTGGAAGATCTTAAAATATTAATTTATTATAATTTTTTCGGTTTCTAATAGATAAAAAGTAATTTATTTTTTGGATAATATGAGTATGGGTCTAAAGAATCTCAAAAAATATGTTTTAGACATGTTTAAGACATAAAATTAACCTTATCTTTTAGATTTAACCCTTGGTTATAATGTTTAACTCTTACCATGTCTTCTTGTATTTTTACACTACATGGTTAATATTGTTACTATAAAATGTCAAGAGAACCTAAAGTGGATCATTTATAAAAATTCAATAACTATCCAAGTTATTTGGATTAATCTTATATTTTTATGACTTTCAAATCATTTATTAGAATAGTATTTGTTTTAAAATCACATTTATGTCGATTTTGACACTATTTAATACTTGATTTTTGTTAATGTCTTTACAACTTGATTATTTTAAAAAATGAATTAACTTAATACTGACATGTCACAATCATCAATAAAATTTTTTTATGGCATAAATATTTAAAATAATATTTATTTTAATATTTATAATATCATTTATTCGATTCTTTTATTAATAACTATATTAGTGCATCATGACTATGTCACAATTAAATTTAATTATTTAATTCATAAAAATTAAAAATAAATAACCATGATGTATGAAATATTTTTTTCTTACTGATGATTATTTATAGTCTAATATATCACTTATATACCCATATTAAAATTGTTTTATTAATAAGAGTCATGTTTAGGATATTTTTAACATTACTTAAAATTAAATGATATAAATGTCTTAATCATACTCAAGTGGCTTAAAAAGGAAAAAAGTTCTACCCAAGTATTTTCTTGGTTGAGCATGACTCATCCAATATGATTAGGAAAATTTTTAGGTAAATTTTATATTAATATAATATTATTTTTTACCTTTAGTTACCCAATTTACCTTTAACTGTGGTAAATAAAATTCAAAAGTTACCATTCACTAAAAATTATTTTGATCCTATTAAACCAAATTTTTCACCCTGATTATAACCATGTATGTTTTATTTTCAAAATTATATTCAAAGAATCTATAAAATTACGTTTAATGCTAATATGCAAAGGTGGCTAGAATGCGGGTAAAAAGACGTGAAAAAGTTCAATGAATTTTATATCTATTTCTATTATAAAAATGATACCAATTTCAAAAATTTGAATTATAAATGTATTATTTATCTATTGTGACTTTAAAAAAAATTTAAATTAAAATAATTTTTTAAATGAAAAAATCAGGTTTTAAACAATAATGTAGTGTTTTTCCCTATTCATCAAATCTTGAAACTTTTCAGAAAATTTCCAAACTTTCACCCTATGATAATTTTGATATTATGAATTCAAAAATGAAGTCTGTTTTACATAATTCAATTTCTATGAGTGTTTAAAATTAATTTTATTATTTTTCAAAAAAGAAAATAAAAAGTAGTTCCATCATAAAAATAGTATTTCTAAACATATAACTATTTATTACGAAACTTATATATTTCATTATAAATACGTTTTATTTATGTGAATACATTATAAATAACACTTAAAATTTCTTTATTAATATTTATATTACTATATTTAACGAATAAGTTATAAATATATCATTTAAATTATTATAATACTAAAGTTTTGTTTCTCAGAAACTGAATCTTGCATGTAAAACAAGCCAAGTCGGTGTTGCGTCCAACACAAGATATTGAAGATGACTTTCCATGAAATATTGGGGTGTTATAAACAATATTCATGAAATCACATAAATACAACCACTTTAATTTTTGACATGTAAGAGTACACAACATGTGATTCCTACATGTGATTTTCTTGGAATAATAAATGTTGTAATTTTATTGATTTAAAAGTCACAAAAATATGTCAAAGTCTAAAAAAGAAGAAACTGACCTCATATTTTCATGGAATAATAGGAAAATTATCTTTGAATGATTTGGGAAATATATGAATAGACAATAAGTTAATCCACCATGTGGTGTGGTCGATATGATAGAAAAAGATGTTTTAGTAGATTTAACAGTGTTTAAAGACATGAGTTAAATGACCATAATTTAGTAAATGATATCAAATTGTTTTGAAATAGTATTAAAATGATATTTTTCTACTTTATATATATATATATTAATAGAAAGTGAATAATTCCAACACGATGTTTTCATGGAATGGATACAAGTGTGTTCTTATTGATTTATCATCAAAGGGTTAAAACCTAATAGATGAACTTATAATTTTATGGAATCCAAGGAAAATAATTATGGATTACCTTTTGACATGTATGAACAGTTTGTGTGTCATTCTAACATGAATTGTGGTTTTAATAACGAAAAATGAAATTTTAAGAGATATAATTAATTAAAAACATCCAAAATGGGTAAAAACATAGAAAATTAACTTGAATTATCATTAAATATCATGAAGATGACCCACATTTAACATTTTATATATGGGAATTGGGGACACATCAATTAAATGCATGATTTTCGTAGAACAAAAATGTCTACTTATATGGATTTATTATAAAAAAAAATCATCTCATGGTCAAAAAATAATAAAAAAACGTGAATTGTCATAGAATAAAAGTTGACTCATCAATCCTACATTATGGGAGAAAAAAAATAATAAAAATATCATTTAAAAATATTTTAATTGATTTTAAAAACATGCATAAATGGGTTATAATCTAGTAAACTACATAAGATTGTCTTGAAATCACAGGAAGACAACCAAAATTAAAATTTTGATGTATAAGTGTATATTTCATGTCACTCCGATGTATTGTGTGTCCAGAATGGTGGAATAAGAATTTTAATAGTAAATAATTTTAAAAATTAGTTTATACGTTCAAAACCAAGAAATAAACCTCATATTATCATGAAATAATTAATCAAGGACCACCGTGTAATTTTTGATAAAAAAATATACCATATAAACTCATAGTTTTCTTGGAATGAACAAAAGTGAGTTTTTATTGATTTTAATGACAACAATATGAGTTAACAATTCAATCCTAAGAAAAAAGGCATATTTTTATTAAATCATAGAAAAAAATCAATAATTAATTGGTGACAAGTATGAATAGGTTGCACATCAATATGGTGTGGTTGGAATGAATGAAATATATTTTTTACATTCAATAATACATAGAAAAATGCATACAATGGTATAAACCTATACAAAAACATTTGGTTATCATGAAATCACTAAAAAATGACCACTATCTAAATTGATATATTTTGAAGCATATCATAATTCTATCCATATGCTTAATATTTAATCAAAACATCATAAACATAATATCATTATAATAGTATCTAGATAAAGAATCAATGTACATAGTCCATTCACGATTTATTTTAGTTTTCACTAATAAAATTATATACATAGTTTTTGAATATCTGAGTTTCCACATATAGATAATATGGCATTTTCATTCGCAAAAAGATGTTTCCAAAACATATTACTGACTGCTAGAAGTCATCGTTGATCGGGGGTAACAAAAGACCTTTGATGACTACATATATAAGTTTAAAAATTTAATACATATATATATATATATATATATATTATATACTTCTAATATAGGTTTACAATGGTGGCCTTGGATAAACACATTTATCTATAAAAAAACATCAATAATAATGATAATTTTAAATTTTAAATAATGAAAAATTCAAAAAACTCTAAAATAAAAGTATCTAACAATAAATATTAAAATAAAAATATAGAACATACATTTAATATATCCCATATTATAAAAACAATATAATATATAAAAAAATTCTAGATGATCCTCGAGTCTGACTTGTAATGACCTCTATTAAAATTAAGTAAAAAAATGTAAGTGAAATGGTAAAAACCTAGAAAACAACATTGGGTATTTATGAAATCCTAATATAATTATTGATAGTTAATTTTTCACATGTACAAATATAACACAAGTCAATATGACTTGAAATTTGGTAATAATTTAAAAAAATATGTTTCATTAGATTTTTTCATTAAAAGTATTATTAACAATGTTAAGACATAACAAACAAACATTGATTGTCATGACATCCCGTGATAATTTCCTGAATTTAATTATTTCAATGATGGAATAAATATCATAGAAATCACACATACAATTTTCATGGGATTCTAATTAATGTGTTATTAAGGATTTAAAAGGTAAAAAAATTTCCTCAAAAGGCCAAAACCTAGAAAAACTGGTATTGATTTATCCTAAAATCATATATCAACTAATGTTCGATAATTTTTAACAAGTTTCAATAGATTAATTTTCAATATGAATAGAGGGGGTCTCAGAATAACAAGGTCATTGTTTCGAAAGACTATAAAGTGTTTGAAAACATGTTTCATAGGGTTAATACCTCAGAAACCACCTTAGGTTTTCATGAAATGTCATTGATATTACTTTTGATTAATGATTATTATATTAGAATAGAATACATGTTAATTAGGCATGTGTTTTTTTATAATGATGAAAATTATAATTTTTAGATTTAAAAGTCATAAAATATGCATCAATTGGTAAAAACATTGAAAATTACCTCTAATTGTCTTGTAATCAGAGGAAAAATTAATCAAATAATTTTTAACTAATTGAAATAGACACCAAATTAATCTAATTTTTGGTGATCTTGAAATAATGAAAAGTTCATATTTAATGATTTTTAATGAAAAAAACTTTAAAAAATGATTGAACCCCACTAAATGTCCATGTATTGTCCTAAAATCACATGCAAATGTCCACCATTTTATTCATAACCTGTAGGAATATCACTTGTGTAATTTCAATGTATTGTATTCTCAAAATGATTAAAGAAAAAAGTTTTACATCCCAAAAATATTAAAATAATGTAATACCATAAAATCCTAAATAAATATGATTACCTTGAAAAAAAAAGAAAAATGAACAATATTTAATTTGATACAAATTGAAATAGTATAATGCTCAGTCTGACCTGTATTTTTTTCAAAATGAGAAAAAGTTCATTTTTATTGATTAAATGTCAGAAAACATAGGTAAAAAATTTAATCCCTTGAAGCACCATAGATTTTGAAGAAATTATAGGACAATGTTCAATGACAAATTTTTCAAATTTACGAATATATCACAGTTAAATGAGTTGTGGTAATAATGTTCAAAAAAATATTAGATTTAATGATCATTAATAACTTGCATTAGATATTCAAAACTGAGCTAGTGAACTCATATAATCAGGATATCTTAGGAAAATTATTAGCATAAAATTTTTTATATGTAGTAATTGATCACATGTTAGTTGGAATCAAAATTTAATTTCTGACATTTAGGAATATATTACATGTAAAATTGACTCTTTGTTTGCCTATAATTTTTGGAAATGTGTTTTTTTTATTTAAAAGTAAAAAACTTAATTAAAGGTATAAAACATTGAAAAAGGAAATAGCTTTTCATGAATTCATAATAAAAAAATATTTTATTTGTTTCTTAGTTTTATGAATACAGAACATGTGTATCTAACATGTTTTTTTAGAAATACTAAAATAATAAGTTTTATAAAATTTATGTCTTTAAAAACATGTGTCAAATAATCCAAATCTAGGAAATGGACATTAATTTCAATGAAATACAAAGAAATCATTATTTATTATTCAGATTGATTAAACATCAATACATCATACAATGCGGCCATAATGACATAAAATAACATTATATAATTTAATAATCATTAAAAACATGTTTCAAATGATTAAAACCCTGAAAATGACCAAGAATTGTCGTGAAATTATAGGGAAAATCTCAGTTTCATTTATGAAATATAGTAATAGAACGCATGTCAGTCCAACATTTTATTTTTCTAAAATAAAAAAGGGTGTTTTTAATGATATAAATTTAATAAAAAAAATGCGTCAAATTTTCAAAACCTAGAATATAACTCGATATTTTTGTGGAATAAATAGAAAATGATTGTAGATTAATATTTTAAATGTTTGGGTAAAATTTGTGTTATTCTAATGTGTATTTCATAAAGTGTGTTTGGAATGATGAAAAATTTTGCTTTGTTAGATTTAAGTCATTAAAAATGTGCATCAAAGTGTCAAATTATATAAAATGATGTATGATTATCATTAAATCATAAGAACACAATCATCATTTAATTTTTGACATATACAAATAGAAGCCACATCGATATGACTTTGAATTTTCATTGAATTTATAAATGTTCATTTTTATTAATTTATGCCAAAAAAACCAAGTGTCAATTTGTCAAAACCACAAAAAGTATGAATTTTCATGAAATAATTAATTAATGATCGATGAAATATTTATGACATGTAAGGATAGATTATACATTAATCGTACATGATGTGATGTTGTAATGACCCAAAAAAGAAGTTTTATTTGGTTTAAATGTCATTAAAACCTGCTTTAAAGTGTCAAAACATAACAAATGGCCTCAGGTTCTCATGACATCATAAAATAACAACCTTTTTTAAATTTTGGAATATTGTAAGAGAATTCCCATAAATCCCTCATTTGGATTTATGGGAATGATTAAAAGTTATTTTTTGTTTATTTAAATGTTAAAAAATTTATATTAAATGGTCTAAACCTAAAAAACACCTTATAGTGTCATGAAATCATAAGAAAATGATTATCAACTAATTTTTCAGGTGAACCTGCTTTTAATAGAGTCCTTGAATCCAAAATTTTCTACAAAAACAATTTCAACAATTCTGTTTCTAATTTTGTTTGGTTGAAATCCTTTAGTAAACCTTAGATCAAGCCCTCGAGACTTACTCTTATTTGGAGTGCTGCCCATAATAGGGTCCCCACCGTTGTGTGCCTTCAATCCTTTGGGATTCCTCTTTGCTCTAGATGTCATATGTGTAATCAACATCATGAGGATGCTAACCATTTTTTCTTGTCTTGTGCTACAACTGCAGCTCTTTGGAATTTCACTTTTGACATTTTTGGTTGTAGATGGTATATTCCCGCTACTATCAGCTCCCAATTACAGCTCTGTGTTAATTGGGACTCTTCGAACAAAATCAAGAATATTTTTTGGACTGCAGTGGCAGAACTCCTGCATGTGATCTGGTATGAAAAAAATAACTTCATTCATAATAATTTCTCTTTTAGTTTCAATGTAGGTAAAACGCGTATTCTCATTGCCATCAAGGATGCTGCTTCTCTTCAGAAAGATCATTGTGACAACTCTGTTGGCAATTTTGAGATTCTTCGCTGTCTTAGGATTGTGGGATCTTATAGACAACCTCAACGCATCTTTGAGGTCTTCTGGCAAGCTCCGCTTCCATGATGGATCAAAGTGAATTTCGACGGCGCCTTTAGAGGAAACCCGAGTCCGACAGGTTGTGGTGACATTTTTAGATACTTCCTTAGCAGATGCCTTAGTTTCTTCTTCGGTGGATGTGGTACGACCTCAGCTTTGGAGGTGGAAATGATGGGTGTCATTCATGCGGTGGACATTTCCAAACAAAAGGGTTGGCACAAGCTATGGATTGAATGTGATTCAACCACTGTTGTTCGAGCTATTTGGAAGGGGGTGGTGCACCTTGCATGGCCGCTTACCTCTCAATGGATGAAATGCCTTTCATCGCTCATGGACCTCGATTACATTTCCACACATGTGTTCCGTGAAGCGAACATGGTTGCTGATAGTCTTTCCAAAAAGGGGGTCAATCAGGATGTTACCTGGCTTGATGAGTTGCCTGATTTTTCGCTCCCCTTTTACAATAAGGATTGTAATAAGATTCTGTATTTCAGAATTTTGTAAAAAAATGTTTGAAAACATGTTTCAAATGATTAATAACTAGAAAGTGACCTTCAATGCAAAATAAATCACATAAAATAAACCACAATTTAATTTACAACATGGGTAGATATATTGTATGTCATTCCAATGAACTGTGTGATTAAAAAAATCAAAAATAATCTTTTAAATAAAAAAATAAAAAAATTATATATTCAAAACAAAATTGTTTTGCTAGTAAATCTCATGGACAATAAAATCATTGAATTTCATATATATATGAATAGAACAAAAATCAATTTGACTAATGGTTTCCTCATAATATCCAATGGTTCATTTCTATTGATTATATAAAAAACAAGAATTTAAGGATCCAAACTAAACAGAATAACTCATTTTTTCATGAAATCATAGGAAAATGACAATTGATTGTGATAAAATCACATGAAAATGACCTCTATTTAATTTTTTGATCTATAGGAATAGATTTCATGTCATTATAACATTTTTTTGCTTAAAATGACCAAAATTTTGTTTTAATTGATTTAAAATTCCAAAAAAGACCATCAGTGGTTTAAAACCTTAAAAACAACCTCAAATTTTCCCAAAATCATAACAAAATGATTTATAGTTATTTTTTTACATGTAGTAACTGACCACATATCAATTGGATAATTTATAGCATGTATAATCATAATTATAATAAATTCAATGTTTGTTGTGGTCGAAATAATTGAAAACCAATTTTATTATATTTAATTAATTAAAAATATTTTTCAAATGGTCAAAATAAAATTTTAGGAAAAATCTAAAAGAGAAGTTGAAACATTATCAAAATTCCAAAATTCATAATGAGAAGCTCAAATTCGTATCTTATGTAGAAGAATAAAATTATTTACATGATATAAAAATAAATGAAATATAAAAAATGAAATAAAATAGAAGTATAAGAACAAAGAAATATGAAGACGTTATTTAGAAAAATTAAAAAGGAAAATGGAATAACAGGAGTGAGAAGTTAATATAGAAGAGTGAAGATAAAGGACATATGTAGAATCAAAAGAAAGTGTAAATGAAAAATTGCGAAGGATTGATTTTCAATGAAAATAGCTAGAAGATAATATCAAATAAGAAAAAAGGAATCTAATACTAAATTAAAAAATTAAGTAGAAAAATACATAAAATAAAAAATAATACAAATCTTGAAGTAAAATAAATGGAAAGAAGTCAAAACCAAAAATCAAAAATTAGAAGATGAAGTAAGAATTCAAAAGAAAACGTTGAATAGAAAATGAATGAAAAATAAATCCTCGATAAAGAAAATTAGAAACAGCAGATGTAAAATCAAAATATGAAATGAAGAAGATTGAGATAAGAATTTAAAAATGTAATTAGATACATATTTTAGAGAAACAATAGTTTATAAAAAAAGAGGAATAAAAATATAATATGAATCCGAAATAAATGTACAAATAAAGTAAAATTAAAAATGCTAATAAAAATAACAATTCCTAAAGAAGATAACGTTTGAAGCCAAAAATTTTAGTTGAATCTTTACTATGAATGATTCTTGAAGAATTATTTTAATCTGAAGTAGAAGTATAAAAAAGAAAAAATATTTATAAAAGAAGTGAAAATTATTTCTATTCAAGGTATATGTATAAAAAAATATTGATTTTGAATTCTTATGTATAAACATAATCCATACAAATTATCTTATTAGAAGAAGGCACAATAATATAAAAAAGAAGTAAAATTATAAGTCATAAATATTACCCATAAATAGAAGGAAATAAAAAACAAAAAAAACAAAGAAAATGATATAATATTATGAGTAAATCATTAGACAACAACTATTCAATAATTTTTTAAATGTAAGCACAGAAATCCCACCAATCTGATATATAGTAAGCTCACAATATAAGGGAATTTGTCAGGTATTAACCCTTTCACACATGTTTTTGAATACTTTCGGGTCTAATAAAATAATATTTTCAGTCATTCTGGCCACAATTCATGATGGATTATTGTGAGGACTATTTGTATTGGTAAAAAGTTATTCATGGATCAATGTACTTTGACCTCACAAAAGATATAGGTCAATTTTTATGTATCAAACTTTGGAGGAATGTTTTATTACTTTTTAATCAATAAACCCATGATTTTGTTAATTTCATGAAAAATCCATTTCATATTGATGTGGGGAATACTTAAACATGTCAATAATTAAATTAAATATTTTTTTCCTAATACATAACAATAATACTTTGAATTTTACTAGGTTATGACACATTAATTCACATTTTTTTAGTTTAAAATCTTTTAAAGATCAATTTCATTTATTTGAAAAATCCCACAAGTTGAATTGACGTGATATTTGTTCCTAAAGTTCCTAAATTAAATGACAGATTTTTTTACTATTTTAAATACAATAAAATTTTATTTTCTAGATTATGACCTTTAGACGCCTAGTTTTAAAGAAATAAATTTAATAAAACTCTATTTTTGGTCATTATAACCACACTAATGATTTTTTAACATGTTCCCTTATCATGCATTTGATACACTTTTATAGAAATTGAATATCATTTGTTAATTTGAATCTCTCTAATAAAAACATGACGATAAAATTTCACATCTGACTATACCTAGAAATTATATGTCAAATTGACATGTTTTTGGTTTGTATATATTTTAAATGACTCCAATTTCATATTCCTAAGTTTTCACATCATTCTGTACTCATTTCATCATTTTTTACCACTTTTTCCTAAAGTTTTTCAATGTATAAAAATGTTAGTAAAGCACAAGATATAGATTTGATATTGAAAAAAATACATTGGTGTTACAAAAAAGATTCATATTTTGAGTGAAACTCATTCCAAAATCACTGTGTTTTTGTTTCATTTATAACAAATTAGTACAATAATTTACAATAGATATAATAAAATAGTAATATAATTTTTTATATATTGATTTTATTTTATAGAATAATAAACTAAATATTTTCTATTAAGAGACATGGTATGGAAGTTCTTTTCCTATTTATTCTATGACCATTGAAATCTAAAAAAAATAACTATTGAGAATAAACTGAAAATCATGAAAATTAAACATCTAATGTAGAAGATACGATTCTGCACCGACATAATTTTAAATTCCAGAGTATGTTTTAATTTATTTAACCCCTCCCCCATGATTCTACTGACCATGTAGTTTAAATAAGTCCCCTAAGTGTCCTATAAAGTATAGGTTAATGAAATTGACTTCATTTTCATAGGTACTTCTAGTATAATAATTCCCACTATCCCCTCCCATAATTGGTAGAATTACATTTAACCTATCACTAAAACAAGAGTTCATTGGGAATGTATTTTCAAACCCCACCAAATGAAATAAATTTTATTGTCTAGTTAACTTAAAAACACACTTCATGTACACATAATAAAAATATAATCACTATTGTGATTCATAAGAAAAATTATTTAGAAGATAACAATTTGGAAAATGAATAGAAACCTCCCTCAATTGGAAGTGGAGGTTGTCCTGTCAAGATCAGCATAACCAGAAATCCATAATGTTATCATAGTTGATAGGGGCAGTGTAAATCATCGAGAATCTATACTGCTTCAACATTATTAAATGTTATTTTAAATATGGTTAAAAAATTATAATTAAGTTGAAAACATAAATAAACATTATATTATGACCTCAAATAAAATATTAAAATTCTTAAGAAAAATATAAATTAAGCGCTTTAGTAATAATAAGACATATTATTTTCCTTTTCATTCTACAATTATCTAGGAATCAACTTCTCCAGAAAGGTTCTCCTAACTATTTTCCAAAAAAAAATTCTAAATTAATTTCTATAAAACACTCATTTATTTAAAAAATACTACAATAATGATGTTCAAATGTTATATCTCATTTGAAAAATATTTTAATTTTTTTTCAAAATCCATGATTAATTATAATATTTTTATAAAAATAATCATAATTTTAATAATCCTGATTTAAATAAAAAACCATAATCACTAGAAACCTCTCCACGATCATCACGATCATTTATCTATCAATACAATAGTGCTTACATGAAGTAAATTTAATATTAAATAATAAATGGAGGACAATAAACAAAAGAAAACAAAAGGAATAAAACTGGACAAAAACATAAATAAATAGTTATTATAATATGAATAATATGAGTCAAAGTATATGAGTTATAATGAAAAAATTTAGAATAATTAAATAGAAGTTGGAAAAAATAAAAAAAAATATAAATAAATAGATTCAATAGATGAGGTAGAAGAAAATACAATTTCCAATGATAGATTTTAAGAATGGGAAGAAGAATTAAGAAAATTTTTGAAGAGAACATTGAAGTGGAAGGGGAAGTCATAGTAGACACATAAACATTCACTAAATATGAAGCAAGAACATAAGAAAAAATAAAATAAAAAAGAATATTCATAATTTTAAATACAAGGAGAATTAATAACACTATAAAATTTTAGAACAAAAGTGAATATAAAAATATATATATCATAAATCAAAATTCATCACAACATCCAGAGTTGGAGCTAAAATTGTAAATTTATAAATGATGATCAAATATGATTGTATTAGAAAAACTGAATTTAAAAGATGAAGTAGAATCCAAAATATATAAAGAATAAATAGGTTAACAAATGTAGTTAAGAGATTTAAAATATAATAAAAATCAAAAAAATTATAGAACAAAATAAAAAGGTAGAATTTAAAAAAATTGATGTTGAAATACATACATAATTCATCATACATGATTAACGAAGAAGATAAATTTGAACTAGAAACAAAATAAGTACAAGAATGATTTTTTTTAAAGTAAAACGGGTATAATAATAAAAGTTAAAATAATAAAACCATAATCTAAACCATAATGAGTGTAACGCCCCGACCCTAGTTACCCAGAGTCAGTGCATTATTACATAACATTGGCATGATCACAAGAAAGATCAAATCTCGAAAGACCGATTGGTTTAGTAGCCTTGGAAACACTAGATATATTCATAAGTTTTACATTACATCATAAAATGAAAAACTACTACAACAACATAATGTCTCCACAGTCCACACTATTATCCCCTCATAATATCCCTGCAGGTCATTCATAACTTACTTCTTCACATCCTGGGGAAAATAAAACATAGAAAAGGGGTGAGCTCAAATGCCCAGTAAGGATAACAATATAGCGGAACATTAAAAATAAGCATAAACATTTAAGGCAATGCATTACTAAAACAAAATCCTTTTAAACTTTAACTTCAACATAGTATGGAAAAAGTAAAATGAAATAATGCCATTTACTTATTCACATGGATATTCTACTAATCGAATAATCACATGCAAAATCAATAACCTCTTTCATAATGATGGAATGCATAATGCTAAACTTTAATTTCTTTGTCAAGGCCTCATCCCAAGACCTTGGGGATAACTGTAACCGGAACCCAACCCGGAGTGCCTCTAATAACCGGACACCAACCCGGAGTGCCTCTAATAACCGGACACCAACCCGGAGTGCCTCTAATAACCGGAGACCAAACCGGAGGGCTTACTTTTACCAGTCCCTAACCTGGAGGGCTTACTTTTACCAGTCCCCAACCTGGAGGGCTTACTTTAACCAGTCCCCAACCTGGAGGGCTTACTTTAACCAGTCCCCAACCTGGAACATACTTGTCCAACACATTCATATGAAGTAAAGGTTAAAATATAACATAAACATTCTTATTGGAACTATCATACGAAATGTCAATACTTTACTCATAAACCATGAATTCTATATAAATGACACATCTACAGTCAAACATATCACAAAACTTCATTACAATATGGAAGTTTTAAATCATAATAAATCAACTTCAAATAATCTAAAAATCCATCAAAGGATGTTGACATAGATGAAAATGTTTTTTTAAAAAAAACTTATTGAGAGAAATATCCCTTTTTCATGAAAACATTTTAATGTTACACAATTTAGAAAGTAAGGCATTTAAATACATTTTTGAATCAAAGTTTCCCATACCACTTTGAAACTTTTGAATGGAATTAACACTTTTAAAACATTCATTTTCATATAAATAAATCCTTACAAACCATTTTGAAAACGTGGACATAAATGAGGATGATTTAGAAGAATAAATATTTAAAACATTTAAAATTATGTTTTAGTAAAAGTTCCCTTATAAATAATCCCTTTGAAAACTCTTTTATGAAATATGGACATGGATAGTAAATATGTCCCTGTAGATACTTACGTAAAGACAACCTCGGATATTAAAGAGATTGTGAAGTAAACCCTTATCAATTTGGTAACTTATGAAACATACAACCCATGAAAGAGGTATCATACAATGAAAATGTAAACACACATAAGGTAAAGTGTATTACACAAAGAATACAATTATGGGTAGTACATACACCACACAAAAGATAATAGTGGAAATATGACATGAATCTCACGGAAATAAAGAGTGAGATGAAAACCCCTTACCACGTTAATCAACTAAGTCGTATGGCCAAAAGTTAATAACCACCAAACTATTTACAGAATAACATGAATATAAAGATAATCATGATAATATATATCAAATTCCAGTACACAATACACCACTTTCAATAATTTAGTGGCGAATAATGGAAATCTCACGGAATTGAATGTGAGATAAGAAAATCCTTTACTTTGTACTTTTCCTTGGTTGGGGTAGGTTAACCTCCTGTATAATGGTGAAATAATTGTTACTAAATTATACAATAATCATATACATTAATATGATATCATATATGATCTTTTAATATCGATTTATAATAATATCTTAGTATTATCGTTGTTTCGGGTGTTAACTTACTTGTTTTCTTTTATATGTTTTGTTACGTAAGACATTTTTTTAAAGGATAGGTTGTATATTATTCATATCCAGAATTATATCAAGTCCTTAAACATCATTTTTAAATCATTAAATGATAATTATAATTGAATGGATACGATGGAGAATGAATCTCATCGCGTTTGTGGAGACGGTAGTCCGTACGTACGCGCGAGCGACAATATCATTCTTTCGATATTAAAATAATATATAAATGGTTGTTATATCATATATACAGAATCATTATCATGTTTTATTTATTATTTACATGAGTTACATATCATTATTATACCCATCCAAATAATAATATATTGAATAACAATTACACCACGACGTGGAGACGGTAAGCCGTACGTACGCACGTATGGTGACATGTTATTGAAAGGGTGGATAGAATGCTGAATATGGTTGTACCATATTTATAACAACATCATAGTATATATATGATACTGGAGTTATTATTTTAGAATGGTAACAACAAAGGAAGAAGAAGTGGAAGAAGAAATGAACTTGGAAAAGGGTGGTGAAATCCTTACCTCTTCTTCGGGTTCTTCCTTTTGATTTGATCAAAAGGGCTCCTTAGGTTGGATTTCTGATCAAACTAAGGCCTCTAGGTTGTAGTGAGGGATGTTGGGAGAGTATTTGGGCAGAGTTTGGTCGAACCAAAAGGCTTTTAAGGTGTGAAGAAATGAGAAGGAGGAGTGCCCTTTTATGAGAGGGGTGAGGGGCACCTTTGGAAAAGCTAGAAATATTAATTTATAATAAATTAATATTCGGTTTCTAATGGCTCCAAAGTTGATTATTCAAAGGTTAAGGTGGGGATAGGTCGAAAACCACTCAACCAATAGAATTTAGACAGGTTTGGGTACTTATATTAACCTTATCTTTAAGTATTAACTCTAAGTTAATTAGTTTCACTTTTACAATGTCTCTTTGTATTTTTATATAATATGGTTAATAAACTTACTATATACATTCAAGAGACCCCCAAGTGGTCCATTAATGATACACCTATCATTATATAAGTCTCTTGTCTGAACATTAGATTTTTATAAATTTAATATCAATTAATAATATAATATTTGTTTTAAGAACTCTTTTATGTCAATTTTGACACTATTCAATAGTTGATTTTTGTGAAACTCATAACAGGTTGATTACTTCAAAAAAAGTCAATAAAATTAATCCTAATATATCATATTATACTAGAAAATTAGTTTAATTCATTAAAAGTTTCATATTATATTTATTTGGGTATTTATAATATCAATTATTTTAATTTTTCACTATTATATTAATTACTGCATCATCATTGTGTCATAAATAAAATAAATTATTTAATGTCTAAAAATTATAAATAAAATATCATTATGTAGGAAATCTGTTTATATTTCTAATGAATATTTATAATCTAAAATCCAACATATATAACCCTATGTAACAATTGTTTTTCTAAAAGATATATGCTTGTGTCATTTTTGTATTCATTTTGACTTAATTAAAATAAAGTGTCATTATCACTTACAAGTGGATCCATGGGGTTCCAAAATCGACCCAAATATGCCCATGGTCGACCATGTATCATCCAATAGGGTTAAGACACGTCTTAGGATAATTTAGTATTATTATAATATTATTTTTTAACCCTTATTTACCGGATTTACCCTTAACCATGGTAAATAAAATATTTACCGCAGTAATTATTCAAAATTTCTAAAAATAAAAGTTACCTATTTACACAATTTTAACATCCTGATTCCAAATATGGAATCCATTTTCCTAAATTCAAAACACAGAAGTGGCAGAAATTAATTTAAAATTAATTCCCGCTGTCAAAACAAAAAGCGTGTTTTTAAGAGATAATAACTATCAAAAGATTGACACTTGTTTATGTTCGGTTTAATTGTAAAATTATGTCCAATGACCAACATTATATTAAATGGTAAAAATATATTCTAAATATAATTTAAAACCACTCAAATTCACAATTTATCACTATTAATTATTTTGATTAAAAAAGTTGTTTTTAATTAAAATTTAGTAATTTTCACTATTCATCAAAATATGAAAGTTATCCGAAAAGTACCAAAATTTCACCTTAGGCTAAATTCGATATTCCAAATCCAAAAATAAAGTCCATTTTAAAATATAATATATATATAATTTCAAAAAGTAGGTATTACTATTCATAACGGCTAGTTTGATTGGTTACGGTGTGTTAGAACTCGGTGTTGCGTGTAGTGAAAGTTATTGAATTATTTTGAAGAAATAACACACTATAAAATCTTGGGGTGTTACATTCTCCCCTCCTTCAATAAATTGCATCCTCGCAATTTGAAATTGTTCTTCTAAAATAAAAGGTTGAAAATAGAAAATATCTTTGTGGGAAAACCCACATCGGAAATTGGGTTACTAAAATTTAGTCTTAATATGAGGAAAAGAGAAATGAAAGGATCACCACCAAATTATGATCTCTATTAGGAGAACATTGGTGGAAATTAGAGACATATAATTGGAGGAAAACGTAAATATTTATAGGTAGTGATTGAGGTCATCAATCACAAAAAAGTATAAAATTGAGGTCCTTAAAATCATCAATCTATGATGATTTGAAATACCATCGGTTCAACAAAACATAGGGTATTGGGATAACACATTTTTGACGTTTCAAAATATCTTAGTTGAAATCCCACATCGAAAAATGAATTAATGAGGCCTCTATTTTAAATAAAGAGTGAAAAGTATGAAGATTACCGAAAATAACACATACTAGGGTTCCATGTAGGAAAATATGGATATGGAAGAAAAATCTAACCATCAGTTATCTGATGGAGAGTGGTAGAGAACATGGCTATGAAAAGGCCAAAAATCCCAAAGCCATAAATTAGTGATGATTTAAGGTATCATCTAGGACAACATTTTTGTTCTAAGTTCCTTTTCTTTATTTATGAGATTGGCTAAGATCATAGGGAGATATACTTACTTTATAATTAGAGTTTTATCCATTAATAAATTTCTACCAAAAACTCATCATTCACTCGTAAAAAAAAATTTATTTATACTATTCATAGAGGGTTCCAAAATCAATGAATTTATAATTCATCTACCAGATCTTTTAAAAAAACTACTTTATTTTATCCAGGACATCTCATGGGATAGTGGTAGGTGATACACCCTTGTCGCCCTTCGGTTGCGGGTTCAAGTCTTGCGGCCTTGCCGGTCGCGACGGGTTGCCGCCCGACCTCTGGGTTGTCCTTTTATGGTAATCAAAAATTAATCTCAAACTAGAATTTATCCAAAATACTTCTTTCCAAACTCACAGTCCAATATTTATAAGGAAGGTAAACTTAATGTAGATCCTTTTTACCTCGTAATAGCATATGAATACCTTCATCATGTATTCTTTTAAAACACTGAAACATCCTAAATCACCATAATACTTATTGGTTACATTCATGCTCCCTTATTCCATATAGAATGCTGGATATACTTCATCAATCCAAAAATGTTTTAAACCCCAATAATGATTGAATATACAAATCATTAATCAGCTTCAAGGTAGTCAAGAATATCCAATATAATTTATCCAAATCAATCATGTATTATTCTAAAATCACTACCTTGGTATCAGAACCATATTATGGTTTATCTTTCTCTCAACCATATATTTTCCAAAAATTTAACCTGCTATTGAGTCACTTTTCTTTGTTCCACACAATCTCAATTCCTTAATAAAAAAGTACTGCAGTACAATCCTTATATACTCCATAATTATTATAACAAGTACATTGTTGATACAACACTCAAATGACATAATCAACATAAGAACTCTAATCATTCCTCTTCATCTATGGTAGTATCATAACTTGATTATTATCCAATAGCATCATTTGCGGCATAGTCTGATGACTGGGACATAGGTTCGCGTAGTGTCCAAACTCCTTGCAAATGAAGCATTGTACATTTGAAACCATTTTCTTACCCTTGCAGTCACGTACTTTGTGCCCTTTTCCTCCACACTTATAACAAACTCCCATTCCTTTCAGACAAGTTCCAGGGTGTTTCTTCCCACAGCTATCACATATGGGAAAATTCTTATTTTCCCTCTTCCCTTTATCCATCGTTCTCTCTTCCATCCTTTTCTTCTCTTGCTTCCCTTCAAAGCCATAGGACTTAGTAAAATCTTTATTTATCTTATCAACACATGATATTATTTCTTCATATGATGATAATACATGGGAGACTATTTCTCTTATAAATTCTGGCTTAAGACCATGAAAGATATGATCCTTCTTTCTCTTTGGATCATGTGCATTGTTGGAGTTCTCATTCCTTCTATTGGGCGCCATTTTTAAACAATGGAATACACTAGATTAGTTTATGAATAACAATACCTAATCCCAAACTTGTAAAACACATAACATAAATTAAATAGTTTATGGATATAATCCATAATCATAAAAATGTCTCCTTTGAGGATGTATATACTCATAAACCCTTCATAATGGTTTGTAAAGAAAATGAGAATTATCCTAAGCATATCCCCCGGGAGTGTCGTAACCAAGAGTGCAGCAAGGCCCGTTGTCGTGCACCAGTTCCCGTTCGAGTCTAGCTCAAAGCGGTGTTTTCTGGTTTTACCCCTAGGTACATCTGTGCCAGAGCCGCCTCTACCTGCTCGTATCCAGACAGGGATGTATTGCTCGGAAAACTCACAAAATCTCTACAATACCTAAATTCTAGGAAGTTATTCTATACTAATCCTCAAAGTTCATCTTAGGTCTATGTGATCTAATTAGAGTTTATCTAAATCTAGCTTCCAAGGTTTGTACTAAACTTCCTCTGATACCAACTGTAACGCCCTGACCCTAGTTACCCAGAGCCGGTGCATTATTACATAACATTGTCATGATCACAAGAAAGATCAAATCTCGAAAGACCGATTGGTTTAGTATCCTTGGAAACACTAGATATATTCATAAGTTTTACATTACATCATAAAATTAAAAACAACTACAACAACATAATGTCTCCACAGTCCACACTATTATCCCCTCATAATATCCCTGCAGGTCATTCATAACTTACTTCTTCACATCCTGGGGAAAATAAAACATAGAAAAGGGGTGAGCTCAAATGCCCTGTAAGGATAACAATATAGCAGAACATTAAAAATAAGCATAAACATTTAAGGCAATGCATTACTAAAACAAAATCCTTTTAAACTTGAACTTCAACATAGTATGGCAAAAGTAAAATGAAATAATGCCATTTACTTATTCACATGGATATTCTACTAATCGAATAATCACATGCAAAATCAATAACCTCTTTCATAATGATGGAATGCATAATTCTAAACTTTAATTTCTTTGTCAAGGCCTCATCCCAAGACCTTGGGGCTAACTGTAACCGGAACCCAACCCGGAGTGCCTCTAATAACCGGACACCAACCCGGAGTGCCTCTAATAACCGGACACCAACCCGGAGTGCCTCTAATAACCGGAGACCAAACCGGAGGGCTTACTTTTACCAGTCCCCAACCTGGAGGGCTTACTTTTACCAGTCCCCAACCTGGAGGGCTTACTTTAACCAGTCCCCAACCTGGAGGGCTTACTTTAACCAGTCCCCAACCTGGAACATACTTGTCCAACACATTCATATGAAGTAAAGGTTGAAATATAACATAAACATTCTTATTGGAACTATCATACGAAATGTCAATACTTTACTCATAAACCATGAATGCTATATAAATGACACATCTACAGTCAAACATATCACAAAACTTCATTACAATATGGAAGTTTTAAATCATAATAAATCAACTTCAAATAATCTAAAAATCCATCAAAGGATGTTGACATAGATGAAAATGTTTTTTTAAAAAAAATTATTGAGAGAAATATCCCTTTTTCATGAAAACATTTTAATGTTACACAATTTAGAAAGTAAGGCATTTAAATACATTTTTGAATCAAAGTTTCCCATACCACTTTGAAACTTTTGAATGGAATTAACACTTTTAAAACATTCATTTTCATATAAATAAATCCTTACAAACCATTTTGAAAACGTGGACATAAATGAGGATGATTTAGAAGAATAAATATTTAAAACATTTAAAATGATGTTTTAGTAAAAGTTCCCTTAGAAATAATCCCTTTGAAAACTCTTTTATGAAATATGGATATGGATAGTAAATATGTCCCTATAGATACTTACGTAAAGACAACCTCGGATATTAAAGAGATTGTGAAGTAAACCCTTATCAATTTGGTAACTTATGAAACATACAACCCATGAAAGAGGTATCATACAATGAAAATGTAAACACACATAAGGTAAAGTGTATTACACAAAGAATACAATTATGGGCAGTACATACACCACACAAAAGATAATAGTGGAAATATGACATGAATCTCACGGAAATAAAGAGTGAGATGAAAACCCCTTACCACGTTAATCAACTAAGTCGTATGGCCAAAAGTTAATAACCACCAAACTATTTACAGAATAACATGAATATAAATATAATCATGATAATATATATCAAATTCCAGTACACAATACACCACTTTCAATAATTTAGTGGCGAATAATGGAAATCTCACGGAATTGAATGTGAGATAAGAAAATCCCTTACTTTGTACTTTTCCTTGGTTGGGGTAGGTTAAACTCCTGTATAATGGTGAAATAATTGTTACTAAATTATACAAGAATCATATACATTAATATGATATCATATATGATCTTTTAATATCGATTTATAATAATATCTTAGTATTATCGTTGTTTCGGGTGTTAACTTACTTGTTTTCTTTTATATGTTTTGTTACGTAAGACATTTTTGTAAAGGATAGGTTGTATATTATTCATATCCAGAATTATATCAAGTCCTTAAAAATCATTTTTAAATCATCAAATGATAATTATAATTTAATGGATACGATGGAGAATGAATCTCATCGCGTTCGTGGAGACGGTAGTCCGTACGTACGCGCGAGCGACAATATCATTCTTTCGATATTAAAATAATATATAAATGGTTGTTATATCATATATACAGAATCATTATCATGTTTTATTTATTATTTACATGAGTTACATATCATTATTATACCCATCCAAATAATAATATATTGAATAACAATTACACCACGACGTGGAGACGGTAAGCCGTACGTACGCACGTATGGTGACATGTTATTCAAAGGGTGGATAGAATACTGAATATGGTTGTACCATATTTATAATAACATCACAGTATATATATTATACTGGAGTTATTATTTTAGAATGGTAACAACAAAGGAAGAAGAAGTGGAATAATAAATGAACTTGGAAAAGGGTGGTGAAATCATTACCTCTTCTTCGGGTTCTTCCTTTTGATTTGAAAAAAAGGGCTCCTTAGGTTGGCTTTCTGATCAAACTAAGGCCTCTAGGTTGTAGTGAGGGATGTTGGGAGAGTATTTGGGCAGATTTTGGCCGAACCAAAAGGCTTTGAAGGTGTGAAGAAATGAGAAGGGGGAGTTCCCTTTTATGAGAGGGGTGAGGGGCACCTTTGGAAAAGATAGAAATATTAATTTATAATAAATTCATATTCGGTTTCTAATGGCTCCAAAGTTGATTATTCAAAGGTTAAGGTGGGGATATGTCGAAAACCACTCAACCAATAGAATTTAGACAGGTTTGGGTACTTATATTAACCTTATCTTTAAGTATTAACTCTAAGTTAATTAGTTTCACTTTTACAATGTCTCTTTGTATTTTTATATAATATGGTTAATAAACTTACTATATACATCCAAGCGACCCCCAAGTGGTCCATTAATTATACACCTATCATGATATAAGTCTCTTGGCCGAACCTTAGATTTTTATAAATTTAATATCAATTAATAATACAATATTTGTTTTAAGAACTCTTTTATGTCAATTTTGACACTATTCAATAGTTGATTTTTGTGAAACTCATAACAGGTTGATTACTTCGAAAAAAGTCAATCAAATCAATCCTAATATATCATATTATACTAGAAAATTAGTTTAATTCATTAAAAGTTTCATATTATATTTATTTGGGTATTTATAATATCAATTATTTTAATTTTTCACTATTATATTAATTATTGCATCATCATTGTGTCATAAATAAAATAAATTATTTAATGTCTAAAAATTATAAATAAAATATAATTATGTAGGAAATCTTTTTATATTTCTAATGAATATTTATAATCTAAAATCCAACATATATAACCCTATGTAACAATTTTTTTGCTAAAAGATATATGCTTGTGTCATTTTTGTATTCATTTTGACTTAATTAAAATAAAGTGTCATTATCACTTACAAGTGGATCCATGGGGTCCCAAAATCGACCCAAATATGCCCATGGTCGACCATGTATCAACCAATAGGGTTAAGACACATCTTAGGGTAATTTAGTATTATTATAATATTATTTTTTAACCCTTATTTACCGGATTTACCCTTAACCATGGTAAATAAAATATTTACCGCAGTAATTATTCAAAATGTCTAAAAATAAAAGTTACCTATTTACACAATTTGAACATCCTGATTCCAAATATGGAATCCATTTTCCTAAATTCAAAACATAGAAGTGGCAGAAATTAATTTAAAATTAATTCCCGCTGTCAAAACAAAAAGCGTGTTTTTAAGAGATAATAACTATCAAAAGATTGACACTTGTTTATGTGCGGTTTAATTGTAAAATTATGTCCAATGACCAACATTATATTAAATGGTAAAAATATATTCTAAATATACTTTAAAACCACTCAAATTCACAATTTATCACTATTAATTATTTTGATTAAAAAAGTTGTTTTTAATTAAAATTTAGTAATTTTCACTATTCATCAAAATATGAAAGTTATCCGAAAAGTACCAAAATTTCACCTTAGGCTAAATTCGATATTCCGAATCCAAAAATAAAGTCCATTTTAAAATATAAAATATATATAATTTCAAAAAGTAGGTATTACTATTCATAACGGCTAGTTTGATTGGTTACGGTGTGTTAGAACTCGGTGTTGCGTGTAGTGAAAGTTATTGAATTATTTTGAAGAAATAACACACTATAAAATCTTGGGGTGTTACAATGAGAACGTATAAATCCAAACATACTATGAATGTAGCATCAAAAATTTAAATATAAGGTGAATCATAATCTAAAATCCAAAATATTGAAGGAGAAAATAAAATAAATGTTGAATGTTGAAGAAAAATGGAATCATTATTATATAATAAAGAAAAAGGACTTTCAAAAATTGAAGAAAATATAAATACAAGATCAAGGAAAAGTTGAATACATTAGGTTGGATAATCTTAGATGAAAATGGAAGAACCCGTGATGTCCCGAACCCGGATTCAACTCAATGGGTGCCCCGAGCCTAGTGGGCCTCATGGCCTCAAGCGCATCTCCCCAAATACCAGAGGCTTTCAACTAGCAGCAAGGGGAAAGGATGTGTCTATGGGGATACAATTCTCTCATTACCAAAGTGTAGCATATTGGGTGAATATAAACATTGGTAAATGGAAGAAGCAATATATGTAAACAGAAGGCTCATTGGAAAAATAGGGAAAACAATAACGATAATAAAAACAACTACAGTAGCATATAATCATACAACAACTAATGATGATATGTCATGTCACTAGAAAACTGAAAAAATGGATATAATACAGAAGGGTAAAACATGTTCCACATAAGTATAAAGGAAATAAAAGACTATCCCAAGCACTCGGAGCTCCGACTCGATCATCTGTTATAAAGTTTCATACTAAACAACAAGAAATAAAGTGTTTGAAGATGTATTCTTCCCTTTTTCAACACATGTAACCATGAAATCTACACCTTGTACCAAACTACACCTAGGGAGGGTGTGAGATAAATCCCAGTATCCCACTACCCATAGTGTATATAATATCCAGACCGTGTGATGGAAATGTAATAGTGTGAAAGCATGCATATATAAATTAAAGCAGTAAAATGTAACTAAATACACAAGAACCTACTTAGGTCCTCAGATGGTGTCTGAACATGTCAAAAATTCATTATTTTATTATTTAAAGTTTATACATAAGTCACATTTTAGCAGTTTTAAAGGTTCTAAGTTGTAACAAGGAAACCTGTAAAGGTATTTCATAGTGAAGTCCTATGGTAATAACCAAGGTAATGTAGACCTCAAGGGTCACCAAATCAGTAATAAATATATCCTATCTTGGGGTAAGAGTGTAATCCAAGGAGAATATTCCAAGTAATTATATATTGAGATTCCTACCAAGTCTAAGGAATTCATCCAAGATAAAACAAGGCTTACTAATTACTGGGCCCGATGGGCTTTAACCCTAGAACCAACTTGTCAATGTCTGATCCAAGGAGTGTATCTAAGTCACCCTATAATGATATTTAAGGGATCCTATAGTGTCATACTAATTATCTAAATAATAGAAAATTATCAGGATCTAGGTGGGTCTTAACCTAAGAAAGTTGTATTGTTGAATCAGAATGGGGTTCTCAAGTGGCGATTTTGAGTTAGGCCATTCCAATTTGATTATGAAGTCATGTAATATTTCATTTTGTTCAAGCCTTGACTTTCATTAGTGTGATAAGGGAAAGTTTCATTAAACCTTTTAATCAAGTCATAATTAATCAATAAGTCCATTCGGTAAAATACTTTCCTTTCATTAGTGTGTCAAGGCCAATTAGCTTGAAACCATTATTAATTCCAATCAAAGCATATTCAATAATTAAGGTTCATTCTGCTACCTTCCATTAATGTGATAAGGGGTTCTATGGACATGTAACCCATTATTCATTCATATTTAATCTAGTCAATTCATATACTTAGTATACTTTCTAATTTCCATTTGATATTTAACTATCAATTTAAGCACTTACCTTAGTCAGGTTAAGTTGTGAGCATTCATTGTACTTTCCATTATATAATTCAAAATATAAATCAAGCTATTTAATATAGAAAATATTACCCATATAAGGGTCAACCAAAGTCGCACCATAATGGTGGCTCAATCATGTCAAATACTAAAAACACAATAATGGAATAAAATCCTATATGGGTTGGATGGAGTTATGGTCATAACTGCCAAAAATTAATCACATATATGGAAAGAGAATAACCACACAATTCTAATGATTGTAAGCGTGACATAAATTTTATCAATAGAACCCGATGAAATTTGTGGGCCCCACAGTACAATTCCAAAATTATAGAACCTAAGGGATGAGTTTTCAACCACCCACAGTTGTCTTGTATGACTCTCTTCCTCTAATATCGGCACTTGATTTGGCTTAGAACGGGGTAAATCTGAGAAAAAAGGAAAAAATTTCACAACTTGATAACTAGGTTGAGAGAAAGAGAGGAGAAGAAAGGCATAAAATGACTCGATTACTAATCATCCAACGTGATGAACATAAGATCAAACAGATCTCAGATGAAGGATATCTCTTAATTCCTACCTTAGGTCTTCAAAAAGCTCCAATTAGATAGAGAAATAGATTAATCCTGTAAGAATCCATTTTAGGAGAAAGAAGGGGGGTTAATAAATCATTAAGGGAAAATTTATAAAATTACCCAAAAAATTAGCATGTTCACGGTTTAAAAAACCATGTACAAACCATGCATGGTTACCTAGGCTAATGGGTAACTTGCATAGTTAGGCTACACGACCGTGCACAAACCATGATATATGGTTCTGTCTGAAAATTTACATCTGTACGATTAGCCAAACCATTCATCAAATGTGCGATAACTGTGAAACATGTCCTATTTCACCAAAAATATTGGTTCCAGGATCCAAACATTCCCTAGACACCCCTTATAAATTTTCTAACTCATTAGGCATCTATATCAGGTCTAAAGTAAAAAAATCATATTTGAATTGAAAGGATCTGTACCTGAGTGAAAAAATGAATTCTTCCAGTCCTCCCCACCAAAATAACTCATCTCTGATTTCACCTTCCGGTGGTGGAGAAACATTTTTTGAGAACAACTCTAGTCATTGGTAATATATATCATCTTCCCTCTCTCAAGTATCATCCAGTACTCAACTGTTCTTCCATAGAACCCATACCAGAGGGACAAATCGGCCTCAGAGAGCCTTCCTGATCTGGTTAACGATGCATACTATATACTCCTCAAAGTTAGAATCAAGAAATAACTCATCTTCCTTGAGATCAAAGGTATGATACGAGTCGACATATTATTGTAAAAGTTGTGAAACATGAAAGACATCGTGCATGGAATGGTACCTCTGAGGTAATAGCAACCGATAGGATACCAGACTGACTCTCTATAGAATTTCAAAATGCCTTACATAACGAGGTAAAAACTTTCCCTAATTTCATAATCATCTATTCCCTAGATTATGAAACACCCAAAAGAAAACATGATCCCCGAACTAGAACTCTAGAGGTTTTTGACGGCGATCTACATAAGATTTCGGTTTAGATTGAGCAGTTTTCATACTCTTTATGATCAGCTAAACCTACTCTAAAGTCTCCTAAATGAGATGAGGGCATAGTAGGGATGCCTCGCCTGCCTATAGTGAGCATAAGTGTTAATGACATGAACTACCATATAAGACCTAAAAGGGAGCCATCTGAATCGTTGCCTAAAATCTGTTATTATAGGTGAACTCGACGAGAGGCAAATGATTCACCCAAGAACCGCCAAAATCAAGGACACATGCTCAAAGAATATCCTCTAGAACTTGTATTTTATATTCTAATTTTCCATTAGTATTAGGGTGAAAGGATGTTCTTAGAAGAACCTATGTTCCCCTAGTGTTCCTCAATCCCTATCAGAACCATGTTGTGAAATGAGTATCCCTGTCATAAATTATAGTATAAGGGACCCCATGGAGTTGTATGATCTCACGAACATACAGTCTTCCCATCTCATCCGATAAGAAAGCCTCTCGAATATGAATAAAGTGGGATGATGGCGAGTCGTTTCACCAAAGGTATATTATCAGTGTCCCAAATTATTTTTACCCTAACATGTATAGCATCGGTAAGGGGTCAATCCACAGGGAAAAAGGAGTTATTTTTATCTTGTTTAACTTCATTTGTATTTTTTTTTAATGAAGTTTTCTAAATTTAGAGATGATTGTTGTTGTTTGGATAAAAAGAAAAAATGATTTAAAGTTTCTTTTAACAAATTTCTTAATTGAATAAAAGTAAAATTCGATAAAATTGATTTTTGATATAGATAAAGAGAGACATGCATTGGGGTTACGGGTTAACCAGAAATTGTTTATTAAACCAGATTGCTTGTGAGTTTGTGTTGTCCATGATAACCCAACACTCTGGGTTTAATTTATAATAATGTTTCCATGGTCTGGTAAACTTTATATTTGGAGCTGAAGTAACTAACTCCTTGGTACGATAGTTAGTATTTAATATATATTTATTTTGATTAGTCCATTTTGAGTCGCCGAATACTTCCAATGGTCATGAAATTATTTGTCGGTATTCTTCTTTTGAATCCCTGAAAATTTTTCCCTTGTTCCGGTATAGAATTTCCAGTGATAATATGAAGTGTTTTTAGAAGAATAAGATGAGGTTAATAAAGAAAACACATTCATAGAATCTTAATTCAAATCACAACACAACATCTCCCACAACCCCAACACACTGGGTGTTTAGCTACACATAGAGAAGAAAATAAACACAAAACCCTTTATACCTGGTGTGATCATGCTTGAGATGTCGAGGTGAAAATGGTCCTTTAGTAGATGGTAGGATGAGGGTAGTACGACTGTAGAGCGTCTCTCCTTCATAACTTCAACCCTTTCTTCACAAAATACTACACACACACCTCCTTTATTCCAGAGGCCTAGGCCTCCTTTTATAGAAAAAATAATTACACAGTGTGTGGAAAAAGTATATGTCGTGTACTTTTGTCAACGCATCTTTGCCTCCGTTTTCTCCACTGGTAGGCGGCCAAACACACCGTCGTTGACTTGGAACACAACATCGCCTGGTAGGTGAATGTACACGGAATGTAGCGCTGCCATACATGGCATGTTGTCTTATTTTTCAGCCACCAACCGCTTCTAGAATGGTATACACTGAGTGAATTTCTGGAACATGGTGTGTCCCCTTCATCTGGCTAGATGGCGTGTAGATTCTTCTCATCCAAAAACTACTTCTAGAATGTTATACATGGCGTGTATATTGTGCACACGGCGTGTACTGCCTTCTGGTTACTTGGGAATGTACTTGTCCTAGTCAACTTGTGTCTGAACATGAATGTACACGGCGTCTATATAAGTACAAACCATGTAGTTGTAAATTTTTGGTCAGTTCTACCCCATTTTGTGTATTTGGCCATAAACCTCCTGGAAGTGAACAAGATCACCAAAATCAAAGTATTTGTTCCCTAAGTAGTAGGTAATTGCTGAAAATTTGTTCTTATTTTTCAATTGAGTATATGAAAACATATACACAAATCGGGTGCATCAAACCCCCCCATACTTAGTCATTTTCTTACCCTTAAGCAAATCTCAACATCTAATTAAAATATTCTATCTTATAAGTAAGGAATTCAGTTAATCATGAATTTAAATAATAATTTACAAGAGAAAATTTTAAAAAGAATACAAAATAGTTTCAATTCAGGATATATTCTAGTCATGAATCGTATATAATTCAATTAACTACTTTCATCCTATTTTAACACATGTTTCAAACTTTCAAAAATAAGAAAGCCACTTTATGATTTACCTCACCAATATAATACTCAACACTCAAGATAATTTTAATCAAAGTTATGCTCATTCAAAGATATATACACTCCATCCATAGGTTTGAAAGAAATCTAGTTCTCCACTTTAGAAAATTTGATTTAAAAAAAACATGAGGTCTTTTCAATAAGGATTAGATGTTTATGTGGATAAAGATTGGTAGGTAAAGATGTGAAAATAACTCTTAGGCTTGAAAGATAAGGCTAAATTCTTTAAATAATAATGCATGATATTCAAAAATTAAGCTCATTGTAAAAACATTCTCCACAACCTTTATCATAGAATCTCATCACCACCATTCCCTTAGTTGAGTGGGTTGGGTTAACAAACCAACAAGTTATTATAAGGCCCTTTGGTTTGTTTCATCTATTTTTTTTAATAAGAGAACACAAAGGGAACCTTTCAGCATTTACAAAAATAGAGGTTTGGAACCCTTTTTGCCCCAAATGATCAAGAGGCTCTCCCCCATACTTAATTTCTTGACAATTCATGAATTTATACCATGTGTTGACAATCCCTTATTTTGAGCTCAAATGAATAATCATGAAAAATCATAAAATAATTAGGGTAGGAAGGGAAATAGGCTTGTATTATGGATTCCTATAAAGTCTATTCATGGTCTCTAAGGGCTTCACAAAGATAAAATGTAGGGTAGGTATCAAGATAAAGAGGTTTAAACAATATAATGCATTAATCATTTTAATGTAACTCAAAAAATTCCTCATGATTTGAAAAGAAAACTTGAAAATTCTGGTAGTTATGTATATTCTAATAATCTATCAATAAAGAGGGTATTTGAAAGAATATGTCAAAGTGTTTATAATACCTCTCAGGAGTGGGAAAAACAAATAAAGATACAATCAGGTCATAACTTTCAAATAATTGATTAGTATAATTGATGTATTTATCCAAGGATTATTTGTTTCAATTTAAATTATATCAGCAATCATTTTAAAATACTTAATAACCAAAATGAACATACAATGTTTTAAAAAAATTCCAACGTTCAGCTTATTATTTAAAAATATGATTAACAAAAATTGTCCTCACATATTAAAATATATCATCTAATAATGATGTCTCCTAGAATCTGAAAAGGGCAAAGACTAAAGAGTTCGAGAGACGCCCCCCCATACTTAAAACGCATGTGGTCCACCAAGTGCCCAAAAACAAAATAAGGGAATGTGGGGACACAATAGTGGACCAGACCGAGGGGAAGTAAGGAAAGAAGTAATCTTAAGAAAGAAAAGTTATCAATGGAAAAAGAATACTCCGCTCGTGTTTAAGCATAGGAAAATGGAATGTGATGTAAAAGTGCAGCCCAAAACGTTCCAGAGTACCTGTGAGGGGGGAAGAAAGAGAACATTGCAAGCATGCATAACAAACACAGGCACAAGATGACACAAAAATATATATACAATGAAAAGAATGTATCCCAAAACCATTTAGGGGGTCGCCTTAGAAGAGGAATCATTCAGTACAGAACCAGTCGGTAGAGATGGATCAGGAGCCGTGGAAACTGGATTCTCAGAATCTGCACCTGGAAGGGAAGCTGAAGAAGTAGGAGCTGCAAGTGCTAGACTCGGAATGAGAAGCTCGGCATCATCCCCTGGACTGGCAGCAGTGGTTGTAGTAGCAGTAGTAGCAGCTGGGCCCACAGTAGATAGTGGAATAGAATCCATGGATAGCATAGTAAAGGGCAGTGGAGCTGCAGAAGAAGTCCCATGAATCGAGGTTGAGGTAGGAGGCGGGGGAAGGGGAATACCGAAATGCTAAAGAATAAGTCCCAACATCTGTTCTAAGCGGTCCTGGTGGCTGGCGATACGAACCAACTACTGCTACATTGTATCGAGGTAGAGTAAAAGGGTGAGACCGACCGAGGGTGAGGGGTCAAGCTGGGTAGGTGGTGGGATAGAAGAAGTAAGGATAAAGAGGTGGGGTCAGTAGAAGGGGGTGTGGTGGGGAAGCTAGTGGGGGTGGGGAAGGAGGAGGTGGTGCATCGGAGGGTGGTGCAGGAGGGTCAGTAGGTGGGCGGGATGGAGCCTGGACAAGGATGTAGGCAACCCCATGCTTCCGGACCAATACCATGCGAATAAAAATGAGATATTCCATCCGCTGGGGGGAACCTAACAAGTCATGAGTTAGAGAAGGCTCAAAGACTCTGAGATGGTGGGCAAGGAGAGTGGTGTAAAACTCGCCGTTCAGGTTGCCCTGATGGTCAGTAAACATGGCATGGAAGTAAGAGGTAGATAGGTAAGGGAGGTCCGAGTAGTTCTGCCGGATGACATAGGTAAGGAGATCCATGTCACGACAGGTCACGACCCCCATATCCTTACGGCAGGAGAAAAGTATGGCGCTAAAGCACCGGTGGGTAAAACTAAGGATGGGGTCAGTGATAAGGGTGCTCTTCTGCGAGGTAGGGGTGTAGCGGTGGTCAGGCCCAGCAATCTCCCACCACATAGCCATGATCTCAAAGCGCTCGGGCCTGGTCAGGGTAGAAACAGGGGGTGGGGTGATGGGATGGGGTTAGAAACCGCACCCTCGGCCAAACTCGGTCATGGTGGGGGAAAAGTGATGGTCGGCCAACTGGAACCGAACCATGGGTACCGCATCACCAGGTGTCTCCCGATACTCAGCTCTGTCGAACTCGAACGAGGCAGTGAACTCAAAAAATAAATCGCGGAATATAGGAGTTCTAACCTGGAAAATATCAAGTAGTGGAGTGTGTCAAAGGAGATACTCTAACTCTCCCCAGATGCCTAGCTACTGAGGAACACTACTGTCGAGGTAGCGGCCACTCAATAGAATCAGACGGCGAGAGAAGTGTCGAACCCTGTCATGTGCCAGATCGGTGACCGGGAAAACCATGAAGGGGTAGGGAACACCTGCAGGTCCTGGCCCAAGTGGAGGTGCAGCAGTAGGAGCTGGCTCTGGGGGTGGATCCACTGAAGTAGATGGAGGCCTGCTGGATGAATCAGTCGATGTGGGGCCAACAGCTACCGAAGGGGGTACAGAAAGTGCGACAACTAGTGGAGAAGAAACGCTGGTTCTTTGAAGCTCGGTATGGGGTGGTGGAGTCGCAGCACTACTAGAACCAGCCTCCGCTGAGGTAGTGGGTGGTGGAAGGATGGCCAATATATGGAGCTCATATACCAGAATGGTTGGGTCAGGTTGTGTCGCAGGTCGGAGTCGAATCTGACAATAAATGGGCCTCTCTCCCTCAGTGGCGGAGGCGGGCCGCTTCCCACGGGAAGGATCTTGGTCTTCCATAACCTGAAATAGAAATAAAAACCAAACAAAATAAAAAGAAAAGAAAAGAAAACAAATAAAATGTGAGAAAACTAAAAAATAAAATTACACGGCGTGTACATCCAGAGTACACGACGTGTAGTGGAAGCTGTGTATCACCTCATGTTCTCTGGATAAACACGCCAAGGGAGTAGAAGATAGACCATGTAAAAGTACACAGCGTGTACCAAGTATACACACCGTGTTCATGCAATGTAGACATGGTCGTGTATGAGTAAAGACACGACCACATTTTCTAATAGTTCTAATCATAAAGGACATTCCGTGTATGGTTCCGACACGGCGTGTATATGAGCAGAGGAACATGGCCGTGTGGAGGGATAAACACAGGCCAGCCGAAATAAATGGTATACATAGCATGTACCAAACACACACTCCATGTATAGGAATATAGGGTGTGAGTCTGTGTTAAGTGATACATACAGAGGGGCCAAAAGAAATGACATACATAGCGTGTACTGAACACACACTCCGTTTACTTGAAAATGGTGTGTGAGGCCATGTTAAAAGGAACTCGGGCATGATTGGGGCTAGCACACGGTGTGTACTGAACATACAGACTGTGTATATTCAAATTGTGAAGCATTCTATGTGTGGTTGTGTACAAAAGTACACGGTGTATGTTCTTCATTTCGTTGTCATGTATCGCGGAAGTTGAACGGTCAGAAGATCCCAAAACACCGTAACGCTTCTAATAACTTAAAGGAGAGGGTGTATAAGGGCATACATGGACCGAGGATCACAATGAAAAAATAATCAGAACCTGAAACGAACCAAATCAATAGATCTGGAAGTGGGGAGTGCAGGTATCATACGAGAGAAGAAATGGGAAGAGGTGAAGAGCCACGCGACACGGCGTGAAGCCGGGTGGCTGCGTCTTATATAGTCGAGGTACACGGGTTGTACATATGGACTACCCGCCGTGTATATCATTTTTATTAAATTAAAAAAACACACACATATATATATAATTATTATGTTAAACTATATAATAATTAATATTAATTAAAAATAATAAAAATGGATATATATATATATATACATACAGAATTTAAAAATAAAACTATATACGTAATTTAGTGGGAAAATACAAGGCGTGTATTTAAAAATTGGAAAAAGAGAAGTACAACCTTTGGTCTGGTGCTTAGGGCGAGGTTCAAACCGGCGATCTGCCATTCCGAACAGAATCCCTCAACCACTGGAGTGAAGGTTGTACTGCTGCCCATATTTATCATTTATATATATTTAATTTATATATACTACATGGGAAGAAAGAAATGCATAGAGTGTGGTTTTTAATTATATAAGAAGGGGATGAAGTAGGGAGATTAGTCAAGTTCGAACCCGGGTCTTTTAGAACCAGGGCTGAGACTTTGCCAATCTGCCAACTTCATCCGCATGAATTAATTTATATGGAAAAGTTTAAAATTTAGTAAGGAAAAATATGGAACACACGATTTATATTAAAAGACACATCGTGTGGTTTTATTAAAAGGGTAAATGATGGAAATGGGACGGTTGTCAGGATTCGAACCCGGGTCTTCTGGAGCCGAGTGACGATCTTGGCCAACCAATACATCCCCACCATGGGTTTTCTTATAAGCTAATATATATATATATATATATATATATATATATATGAAATTTACTACACATTCTGTGTAAAAAAAAATATATAATGGAGGAACCCTGTGTTGAAGGTAGGTCAGAAGGATTCGAACTGGTGACGACTCGGATAAACTCCAGTGACCATACCATCGGCATCGGTATCATCCCTGTTTATTCTTATCTACTCTATAAATTTGTAATAGTTAGAAAATAAATGAAAAGGAATAGTACACGTCGTATATATAGATGGGACACGGCGTGTATTCTATGGATTTCCTCCGAGGAAGCACCTTTATTTTAGGTCCTTGGGTCGACCTACATACCTTTTCTTACATGAGGTGTATGGTGGACAATGTTCCCACCATGTCATCTATGTGATGGTAATCCTTTAACCGTTTCCCATTCACTTTGAATGGTTGACCATCCTCTCCATAAATTTCCACCTCTCCATGATGGAATACGCATATGATTTGGAATGGTCTCGACCATCGTGACTTTAACTTTCCTTGAAATAAGCAGAGATGAGAGTTAAAGAGAAGTACCTGATCACTAGGTTGGAAATATTTTTGTGAAATCATCTGGTCATGAATAGATCTCGTATTCTCCTTATAAATTTTGGGTTTTTCATATGCCTCTAATCTGATTTCATCAAGTTCTGATAGTTGGAACTTTTTCTTCTCTTCAACTGCCTTCAGATCAAAATTCAGGGCCTTAACTACCCAGTAGGCTTTGTGTTCCAATTCCACTGGCAGATGGCATGGCTTTCCATAGATGAGGCAGATTGGGGACATTACTAGTGGTGTTTTGAATGCAGTCTGATATGCCCACAAAGTATCATCTAACTTCTTAGACCAGTCATTCCTCGAAGTGTTTACTATTTTCTCCAGGATCTTCTTGAGATCACAGTTAGAGATCTTCACTTTTCCACTAGATTGGGGATGATATGGTGTCCCCATCTGATGTTTTACTCCATACTTTGATAGTATTCCTCTCATTAGTGAGTTTTCGAAGTGGGCCCCTCTGTCGCTGATCAGTACTCGTGGAACTCCAAGCCTGTTAAAAATATTTTTGATTAAAAAGATCATGACTACCTTGGTTGTGTCATGTGCTTTAGTGGTGGCTTCCACCCACTTGGAGACGTAGTCAACACAGACCAGGATGTAAGTGTTCCCAAAATAGGGGGAAAGGGACCCATGAAATCTACGCCCCAGACGTCGAAAATATCAACCTCCAGAATTGGGTGTTGGGGAATCTCATATCTAAATCCTATATTACCGGTCCTCTGTCACTGATCGTAACAGGAAAGAAAGGCCCGAGCATCTTTATGCATGGTGGTCCATAAAACCCCAAAATGCAGTATCTTCGCTATCGTACGGTCAGGCCCATGATGTCCCCCAACTGGCGAGGCATGACAGAACTCCAGGACGCCGTGAACTTCATGCTCAGGAATACAATGGAGGATTATCCCATCACCACAGGATCGGAATAGCATAGGATCTTCCCAGAAGTACCTCTTCACATTAGATAAAAATATCTTCATTTGCTGGAAAGAGAAGTCGGGGTGAACGACACATGTAATGAGAAAATTATCAATATCAGCATACCATGGTCTAGGTGTTTCGTTGACTAAAAAGAGGTGTTCATTAGGGAAATCCTCCATGATCTCTCGATCTTCCTCCTTCTCTAAATGAGGTAGCTCGAGCCGGGAGATATGGTTAGCAACAATGTTCTCACTCTATTTCTTATCTCAAATATCTAGATAAAATTCTTGTAAGAGGGGTACACAAGAGATCAATTGGGGCTTCGCATATTTCTTGTTTAGTAGGTACTTTAGTGTTGCATGGTCAGTATAAATAATAACTTTAAACAACACTAAGTAAGAATGGAACCTGTAAAATGTGAAAACCACTGCAAGAATCTCTTTCTATGTGGTGGTGTAGTTGATATGAGCCCCATTAGGCATCCTGCTGGAATAATATATGGGTTGGAAGATCTGATCAAGACATTGTCGCAAGACTACTCCCACTGCATAGTCACTGGCATCACACATCACCTCAAATTGTTCCTCCCAGGTGGGAGAAATCATCACCGGAGCTTCCACCAGACTCTGTTTCAGATTCTCAAAAGCTATAGCTCATGTCTCATTAAACTCAAATATGGAATCCTTGGTTAGAAGATTTATTAGGGGCTAGGCTATTTTGGAGAAGTCACAGACAAACAACCTGTAGAAACCAGCATGCCCCAGAAAGCTGCGGATGGCTCTGACAGAAGTTGGAATAGGTAGTCATGAAATGACTTCTACCTTTGCTGGGTCCACCTTTATCCCCTAAGTTGAGATTCTATGGCCAAGGATGATGCCACTTTGCACCATCAAATAACACTTTTCCCAGTTCAAAACTAGGTTAGTGTTCTCTCAACGTTCCAAAACTAGCTCCAGGTGCCTTAAAAAAGTGGAAAATGATTTCCCGTAAATGGAAAAATCATCCATAAATACCTCCATGATGTGTTCTTCCATGTCATGGAAAATAGCCAGCATGCAGCGCTACAAGGTGGCTGGGGCATTTCACATGCCAAAAGACATCCTCCGATAAGAAAATTTACTGTAGTGGAAAGTGAATGTACTCTTCTCCTGATTCTCTAGAGCAATGGAAATATGGTTATAGCCTGAATAACCATCGAGGAAGCAATAGAAGTTGTGACCTGCTAGTCTCTTCAGCATTTGATCCATGAATAGTAGGGGGGAAATTATCCTTCCTTGTGGAATAGTTTAGCTTTCGATAATCCACATAGACTCGCCAGCCCGTGATAGTGCGTGTAAGGATGAGCTCATTATTTTCATTTAAAATTACAGTGATACCCCCCTTTTTTGGTACCAATTGGAGGGGACTCACCCACGGACTATCCAAGATGGGATAGATGATGCAGGAATCCAATAATTCAATCACCTATTTTTTTACAACTTCCTTCATGGGGGGATTCAGGCGCCGCTGTGGTTGCCGCGATTTATTGGCACCTTCTTCAAGTAGCACCTTGTGGGTGAAAATGGTAGGGCTTATGCCCTTTAAATCAATGATTATCCACCCAATAGAGTGCATCCGTTGTTTGAAAAGCTGTAGAAGTTCATCTTCCTGCTCTTGTGATAATTTTGTGTTATGTATGACAGGAAAAGTTTGATTGGGTCCCAAATACCCATACTTTAGAGAAGATGGAAGAGGTTTTAGTTCGAGTTCAGGTGCCTTCAAAATCGAAGGTACAAGTGGTTGCACCTTTTCCCATTCTAGACTATCAGGAATAACCATACGTTTCCAAAAGTGGCCGCCCTTTCCTTCTAGGAATTGCAAGTCCTCTGGTGCTTCTTCATCTAGAATGTCTAAAAAAAATAAAGGTATCTGAAAACAAACATACCAGATCATTCCCTTTTTCACTCAAATGATCATCCATGGTGGTTATAGTGTAACAGTCCTCATGATCAGGAAATTATGCATGTTTAAAATCCTTGAGGACATTGTAGGAGACTCTCTCGTATCTTACCCAGAAAATCATCTCTCCTTGGTGCACGTCAATAAGTACCTTTCCAGTTTCTAGGAAAGGTCTTCCATGTATGAGAGGTGTCTCCTAGTCATCCTCTATGTTGAGGATGATGAAATCAGCTGGAAGGATGAGCCGACCCACCTTGATGAGCACATCCTCCAGTAGTCCCTTAGGATGTTTGATGGATCGATCAGTAAGATGAAGGGCTACTCGGGTAGGCTTCAAATCATGGAGCTCGAGCTTCTTGAAAACTCCAAGGGGCATGAGGTTCATGCTAGCCCCTAAGTCACAGAGAGCCTTCCCAAATACGTAAGGTCCAATGGTATAGTGAATAGTGAAACTACCTGGATCCTGTTGTTTGGGAGGAATTGAGTGTTGGACGATTGCATAACACTCCTTGGTTAGGGAAATGGTGCCCAGATCCTCTATATTTCTTCTATTAGAGAGTATTTCCTTCATGAATTTAGCATAAGTAGGCATCTGCATCAGTGCCTCTGAAAATGGGATATTTATGTGCATATTCTTGAACACGTCCATGAATTTTCCAAACTGGTGGTCCAGCTTTATCTGTTTCAATCTCTCTGGGAAGGGTAAGGAAGGTACAAATATTTTGACAACCTCCTTCCCTTTGTTCTGCGAAGCCTCCTTCTATGGGATTTTGGATGAGGAGGGGCCGGTATCAGTACCTTTTTCATCATTAGGGGGTGTGGATACACCTGGTTGTGTTGGTTGGTTCTGTTGGAGCTCTTTTCCACTCCAGAGTATGATAGCATGGGCTTCCTCCCTTGTATTCTTCTCTGTATTTCCTGGTAAAGTACTGGGTTGCCTTCCTGGGAGTTGGTTAGCCATCTGGCCAATTTGGTTCTCCAGGCCTCGAATTGATGCCTCCTGATTTTGGAATTGGGTCTCAGTAGTAGATATGAATTTGTTCATAAGATCCTCTAACCTTGACGTGTTCTATTCCTGAGGAGGTTGTTGAGATGGTAGAAGTGGTAGCTGTCATGGCTGTTGTGGGTGAGGGTTCTGATACCCTTACTGCTGATAAGAGCCCTGTTGGGGTCGTTGCTTCCTCTGGTACTAGTTTTGATAGGGAGGCTGGTTGCAGCTAGGTGGTCGCTGGGGCGGTAGATTTTGTTGTTGTTGTTCCCAGCCTGTGTTTTATTGATCACGCCATGTTGGGCTCTGGTTTTGCTGGTACTGGTTGGGCCCTCGGTTTTGTGCAACATAACTTACATTTCTTGTCGATGGGGCTCCAGTAGAACCCATGAATTCTCCCATTATGTGGTTATCACCACATTCACTTCATTCCAGATGGTTCACCGCATTTACTTGGGATGTTCCCTTTAGATTGAGTGCGTCGATATTCTTGGACACAGTGTCCAACTAGGAAGTTAGCATGGTTGTTGCATCTATGTTATGCATACCTCGTTTCTGTGTTCCCCATTCGGAATTCCACAGGAAGCTATTGGTATACTTATCTTCCAATAGTTCGAATAGTTCTTCGGGGGACTTCCTCATTATCGTACCTCTAGTAGCATCATCCACTTCAGAGTTGGTATTAGTTGTCAACCCTTCGTAGAAGGTTTGGACTTGAATCCAAAGTGGAAGTCTGTGGTGTGGGTATTTTTGAAACATCTCCTTTAAGCGCTCCCATTATTTGTATAATGATTCATCATCATGCTGCTAGAAATTGTGGATCTCATTCCGTAGTGTCACCGTCTTTGAGGGTGGGAAGTATTTGGACAGGAACGTCTGGGCTAGCTCCTCCCTGGTGAGGATGGATTGTTGTGGAAATCCTTTAATCCAATCTTTCACCTTATCCCTTAGAGAGAAGGGGAAGAGGCGAATATAAATGGCATCTATGGACACTCCGTGGTAACAGAACGTGTCGCAAACCTCTAGAAAATTTGAGAGATGATCATTGGGATCCTGACTGGGCAGGCCGCCAAATTGAACAGTGTTCTGGATCAGCTGCATGATAGTAGGCTTGATCTCGAAATGTTGGGCTTGCACTGGCAGTTGGACGACGCCCGTTTTAGCTCTGTGTATTGATGGAAAATCATACTCCATGAGAGTACAACGTGGAGGTGGCTGCTGAGGAAGGGGAACTTGCATGAATTTTTGGTCCTAAGGGGCATAGTATGGACCCTTACCTTGGTTGAAATATGGAATCCACTCTAGTTGGAATTGTTGGAGCTGATGCCAGCCATATCCTAGAGCAAGTGGAGCTTGCTGGTTCCGGTTGTCATCTGGTCCTAACTACTGTCCAGCTCCTTGGAAAACAGCTGGATTGCCCTCCTCATTCTGTTCTAGTGGAGTGGTTTGGTTGTGTTCAGACATGCATGCTCGTTGGCGCCTCAAAAACATCTGTTTGATCTCTAGGGCAGTTGGGAAAAACCTTGATGACTCAGGGTTCTTGGAACGTGTGAGGTGGCTACTCATACAGCTAAAGGCCTGCACAAAACAACACAAAACACCAAGCCTAAACGAGGAAAAAGAAAAATAAACAAAAATTAGAATAGAAAATAAATTTTTTGTGAATTTATGATTTTTATTTTCACTAAAATTTGATACAAATTTAATGAAAGAAAGAATAAAATAAACTCCAGGATTCCCCGGAAACGGCACCAAAATTTGGTGAGTCGTTTTACCGAAGGTATATTATCAGTGTCCCAAATTATTTTTACCCTAACAAGTATAGCGCCAGTAAGGGGTCGATCCACAAGGAAAAAGGAGTTATTTTTTATCTTGTTTAACTTATTTTGAATTTTTGTTTTAATGAAGTTTTCTGAATTTAGAGTCGATTGTTATTGTTTGGATAAAAAGAAAAATTGATTTTAAGTTTCTTTTAACAAATTTCTTAATAGAATAAAAGTAAAATATGAGAAAATTGATTTTGATATAGATAAAGAGAGATGTGCATTGGGGTTATGGGTTAATGATAAGTTGTTTATTAAATCAAATTTCTTGTGAGGTTGTGTTGTCCATGATAACCCAACACTCTAGGTTTAATTTGTAATAATGTTTCCTTGGTTTGGTAAAATTTTTATTTAGAGATGAAGTAACTAAATCCTTGGTACGTTAGTTAGTATTTAACAAATCTTTATTTGTATTAGTCCATTTTGAGTCGATGAATACTTCAAATGGTCATGAAATTATTCCTCGGTATTCTTCTTTTGAATCCATAAAAATTCTGACCCTGGTCCGGTACAGAATTTACAGTGATAATATGAAGTGTTTTAAGAAGAATAAGAAGAGGTTAATAAAGAAAACACATTCATAGAAACTTAATTCAAATTAAAACTCAACATCTCCCACAACCCCGATACATTGGGTGTTTAGTTACACATGGAGAAGAAAATAAACACAAAACCCTTTATACCTTATGTGATCATACTTGAGACGTCGAGGTGAAAATGATCCTTCTATAGACGGTGGAATGAGGGTAGTATGACGATAGAGCATCTCTCCTTCGGAACTTCAACCCTTTCATCAAAAAATACTACACACACACCGCCTTTAGTCCAGAGGCCAAGGTCTCCTTTTATAAAAAAAATAAAAATATTGTGTGTGGAAAAAGTACACGTCGTGTACTTTTGTCAATGCGTCTTGGCCTCCGTTTTCTCTGCTGGTACACGGCCTAACATGCCGTCTTTGACTTGGAACATGGCTCCCCCTGGTAGGTGAATGTACACAGTGTGTAGAGCCTCTATACACGATGTGTAGTCTTATTTTTCAGCCACCAACCGCTTCTAGAATTGTATACACGGCATGTATTACTGGAACACGGCGTGTCCCCTTCATCCGGCCACATGGCGTGTAGACTCTTCTCATCCACCAAATGCTTATAGAATGTTATACACAGCGTGTATATTATGAAAATGGTGTGTACTTCCTTCTGATTACTTGGGAATGTACTTTTCCTGGTCAACTCATGTCTAAACTTGAATTTACATGGCGTGTATATAATTACACGCCGTGTAGTTGTAAATTTTTTCTCAGTTCTTCTCCATTTTGTGTATTTGGCCATAAACCTCTTTGAAATGAACAAGATCACCAAAATTAAAGTATTTGTTCCCTAAGTAGTAGGTAATTTCTGAAAACTTGTTCTTATTTTTCAATAGAGTATATGAATATTTATACAAAAATCGAGTGCATCAGATGATTTTTTTAGTTGGTTAATGACATCCCATACATCATCGCTACCTATAGGCAACCATGGTAAACTGACTACAAAGTCCATAGAAACGTCCTCCCATTTTCATTCTGAGACTGGAAGCATATGTAACAGGCCTATAGGTTTTGGTGCTCTGCCTTCACCTACTTACTGGTGGAACACCAAGTGATAAATAGTGTTATCTGATGTTTCATCCCAGGCCACCAATACTAGAATAACATATCTCGATACATCTTGGATATGACTAGATTAACTACCCACTAAGAAGCATGTGACTCTTTCATCAACTCATCTCTCATATCTATAGGAACCTAGATACATACACATAGATGAAAGATGTCATCTATGTCCATAGAACAATTTGGAGGTGGGTTATCTCTTGATATACTCTCATGGAGAACCAAGCCTTCAGGATTTGAAAATTGTCTACTCTTCACATTCTCAAGGATGGAAGAGGTAACTTTCAAGGATACAAGGTAAGACTGAATGTGACTGTCATGAAACTCTATTTGGGGTAATGTGAAGGAAAATATGGATCCTTTCCAGTAGAATATTCAGGAAATATAATATCATGAAGCCAATGGTGAGGACTATTGGATTTCGATAAAATTGTGGGAGACTAATAAGTATTAATTTATTTATTTGTCTCAGTTTTATCATGATAAAGTACTAAATCTTTGATCATCTTAATTTGTAGGAATGAAAAGAAAAATGACATCAAACATATCATTTCAAACCATACTTGAGAAGAGAAAACCTTCTCACCGGCACCAATTTCTAGAAGTGGTAGAGGCATTTACGCATCATCCTTTTCCATGAGAGGAAATTTTATGTGTTGGAAGAGCCTATTCCAGTTGCACCTGGAAAAGAGGCCAGTGATGAGGAACAATCTCTCTATATGGAACATATGGATGATGCCACATATGTCTAATGTTTAATGATATCATCCATGTCTAGTGAGATCTTGAAGCAACATGAAAACATGGATGTGTATAGCATGTTGTCTCACCTTAAGGATATATACAAAGAGAAGGTGATACATGAGAATATGAGATCTCCAACACTTTGTTTATAACTAATCTTGGAGAGTTTTTTCTAGTTGGGCCTCATGTAGTCATCTTATTAGCAACATTTAATGCTTTTACATATTAGGGATTAAGTTCCCAGATGAGTTGCATACAGATAACATCCTATCATTTCTTCCCAAGACCATATCTAGATTTATTATCAACTACAACATGAGAAACAATGAGAAGAGTCTATTAAAACTTCTGACCTTAATTTTCTAGGATACTAAGAACATGGGGCGTGACAAACCCACTGTTCTTATGGTGAATAATAAAAAGACAGATAAGGAAAAGGGGTCAAATATTTATAAACGGTCTGAAGCCTCTGAGTACCATACCTACTAGAAGGGGGAGATCTAGAGGCAAGTAAAGGAACAGGAGGCGGTGTGTTTTTCATGTGGAATACCAGGGCACTGGAAGAGGAACTGAAACCAGAAGTGTGGGGACACTAAAGGTGTGTTTGTTATTGACTGCAATATTTCCATTTATACACATTGGGTATTAGATACAGCTTGTGGGGCTCACAACTATATTCAAATGCAAGAACCAAGTAGATTTAGAAATATTTCCAAAGGAGAGGTGGGTCTTTGGGCTGCCAATGGCATGAGGCTAGCTGCGTCAGCCATTAGCGACTACCATCTCTCATTTCCAACTGGGATGATTTTGGTTTTACATCACTTTTATTATGTGCCTAGTGTTACCAAGATCATAATTTATGTATCATGTTTAGATATTGATGGATTTATTTTCATGATTTGAAATAATGGTTGTTTCTTTTATAAGAGAAATGTAAGTTATGGTATGACACATTTAAATAATGGTTTGTATGTATTAAATTATGAAAACCAAGTGTTAGAAATTGATAAAAAATCTAACTCACATGACTCATACAACACTCAGTTGTGGAATCACCATCTTGGTCACATAAATGAGAAGCACTTGACAAAGATCTACAAATATGGTTATTTAGACTCTAATCAGCTAGAACCACTTGATAGATGCCAAGCTTTTTTACAAGGTAAAATGACTAAGCCATCTTTCGGTGGACAGGGTGAAAGAGCCACATAGCTTCTAGGATTGGTGCACACATATGTGTGTGGAACATTTCCAATAGAAGCTAGAGGTGGATATTCTTACATCATTACTTTTACTGATGATTTGAGTAGATATTTATATCTCTACTTAATGAGTTTTAAGTCAGAGTCCTTAGAGAAGTTGAAGGAATTCAAGAATGAAGTAGAGAATCTACTTGGTAAGAAGATAAAAAATCTTTGATCGGATCAAGGTGGAGATTATCTGAACCATGAGTTCATCAAACTTTTAGGGGAGTCTGCGATTCTATCTCAAATCACTCCTCCTTATACACTATAGTGGAATGGTGTTAGCGAAAGGAGGAACCACACCATGTTGGACATGGTGAGGTTGATGATGAGTCATGCATATCTTTTATTATCCCTTGGGGTATATGCATTACAAACTACAACAAACACATTAAACCGAGTACCAACTAAGGTGGAAAATGGAATTCCCTCCGATTTATGGAACCACTACTACAAATATGTCCTTTATCATTCCTAGAAAAGGGAATTAATAGTTCTAGATAAGTGTTTTTAATCAAAGTAAAGATAAAGGGGGGTCCCTTTTATCAGCGCTTTTATTAGCACAGATAAAAGACCCCTTTTATCAGCGCTTTTTTTAGCGCTGATAAAAATCAAAATAATTTAAAAAATATAAAATTCTTTGGGAGCTTTTAATAGAACTTGACCCCCCCCCCCCCAATTTTATCAACGCTAGGTGGACCCCCTCCCACTCTCTTGTGCACTGCACTTGCCCGTGCATCCCGCGCTAGCCCACGCTCCCCTCCCTGCTTCCACCTGAACTCGAACCCAAGACCTCTCCCCTTGCGCACATGCACCTTTACCACTAAGATATTTAGTTTTTTTCTCTATTTAATGATATATCTATTTATTTATATATATATAGTTATATTTAATAATATATTAATATAGATTCATATTAATATAACTAGATTTAGTTATATTAATACATATATATTTATTCAAATATTAATATATATATATATTCATATATTAATATATATTTATATTAATTCATATATATATAGTTATATTTATTCGTATATTAATATAGATTCATATTAATATAAATATATTTAGTTATATTAGTACATATATATTTATTCATATATTTATATATATATATATATATATATATTCATATATTAATATATATTTATATATATATATATACTTCTAGTTATATTTATTCGTATATTAATATAGATTCATATTAATATAAATATATTTAGTTATATTAATACATATATATTTAGTCATATATTAGTATATATATATTTATTCGTATATTAATTTCTATATATATATATAGTTATAACTTTTATCTGTATATTTATTTTTATATTAATATATATTTATAAGATTAGTTTTAAATACATTTATAAAATATGTTCTTTATGTGTGCTTATAAATAAATAAATACATACATATATACAACACACACACACATATATATATATATTTATGAATAAATACATATATATGTGTATTTGAAAATACATAGAATGTTAAAATGACCATAACTTCTAATCCAAAATTCCATTTCAACTCCACAACTAGTCAAATTGAAGAAAATGAAACAATATTTGATATGATATGTGGTACAGTCCTAGCATACATCCGGATAAGAATTTATACATGTTTGAATGTTAAAAGATCGGGGTATCCCGACTAAAAACTCTGTTTTGGAGGCCTAATGGGTCTTTTTGGGCCTTGAAAAATGTCACAAAGGGTTTTATTGTTTTACTAACGCATAAATATTGTCTCAAGATTTGATTTGATATGCTGTAGAGCTCAAAAAGACACCCTGATCAAAATTTATGATCGTTTGAAGTTTGAGTTACATTTTCAACTTATTTTAGATCTTTTTTTTTATTTTTTGTGTCTTAAAATTGTTATTAAATGCTTATTAATCAATGATAATAAGAGAATTATTAATTAATAATATTTTTTAAAATATTTTAAAGCCATTTTCACCATATTTATTATATATTAAATGTAATAGTCTATTTATTCTTATATAAAACATATTTAAAAAATATATATTATATTTATATCAATATAAATATACTTATATAACAATATATTATTTTTCATGAATTTTTTTTGAAATATAAACTTTATCAGCGCTAGTAAAAAGCGCTGATAAAGGGGTCCCCGTTATCAGTGCTTTTTTTAGTGTTAATAAAGGGTGGCGCTGCTGAAACCCAGCTATGTGGTAGTAAATCGAATAAAACCCATTTTGTTTCACACATGTGTATGGGAATGCAAGAATTTTGTTAAGGCCTTCTCAGGAAACAAACTATCACCTAGGGGCACTAGGTGTATCTTTGTAGGATATCCCAAGGAAACGAAAGGATATTACCTATATAACCCTTCAGAAATGAACATGAATGTTTCCAGAGAAGACATCTTTCTTGAGAGGGAAAACATCCTCAAAAAGGATAGTGGGAGAAAGATTGAATTCGATGATTTTGATACTCAAGATACACAGGAGTTGGTATAAGAACAAGTTTCATAGGTCCCCGTAGAAGAGGTTCTAGAAACACAAGTATTGTGTAGGACCTCAAGACAGGTAAGGGAACCAGAGAGATTTTGTTTCCTAGTCACTAAGGATAGTGAATCATTATTGTTGGATAATGATGAACCTTTATCCTATAAGGAAGAAGTAGAGAGATCAGAAGCTACAAGATGGCTAGAAGCTATAAAATCTGAGATAGATTCCTTATATCAGAACCAAGTCTGGGTTCTGGTCAATGTGCTAGTTGATGTAATGCATATGGGTTTAAAATGGGTATTCAAGAGAAAGTTGAACAAGGAAGGTCAAGCTAGAACCTATAAAGAAAGGATAGTGGATAAAGGATTCAGACAACGTCAAGGAATTGACTATGATGAAACCTTATCGCCAGTTTCCATGTTTAAATCCATAATAATCATACTTTTCATAGTAGCTTACCATGATTACAAGATGTGTAAAATGGATTTCAATACAAAATTCCTTAATGGTAACCTTTAAGAAGATGTCTATATGACACAACCAGAAGGGTTTGTGACACCAGGTGAATCTAAACGACTTTTCAAGTCTCTAAAATCCATTTATGGATTAAAGAAAGCATCTTGGTCATGGAACATTCGATTTGATGAATCTATAAAGGAATTTGGTTTCATTAATAATGAATGTGAGTGATGTGTTTATAAGTAGTTTAATGGGAATGCGTTTATTATCCTATAATTATATGTTGATGACATATTAGTTATTAGAAATGACGTACCAGTCATACATCTAGTTAAGGACTGGTTGAATAATTGTTTCTCCATGAAGGAATTTGGTGAAATAGCCTAAATTATAGGGATCAAGATCATTTATGATATATCCAAGAGGCTTCTTGGACTATGTCAGGGTACATACATTGACCAGATACTAAACATATTTCGTATGGAACAATCTAAGAGGGGATTGGTTCTAGTGTCACATGGCCTACATCTTTTTAAGAGAATGTGTCCTCAGACACAACATGAGAATGATAGGATTAGTAAGATCCCATACGCTTCAACTATAGGATCCATAATGTATGCCATGTTATGTACCTAGATTGATGTTTCCTATGCATTGAGCATGGTAGGAAAATATCAAGAAGATCCAGGAGAACAACATTGGATTGTTGTTAAGAATATCCTTAATTATCTAAGAATAACTAAGGATATGTTCCTAGTGTGTAGAGGAGATGAGGAGCTTATCATCATAGGGTATGCTGATTCTGGTTTTTAGATTGATCATAACGATCTAAAGTCGCAATCAGGATATGTTTTCTGTCTCAACAGAGGAGTTGTGAGTTGGAAGAGTTAAAAGCAGCATGTTGTTACTAATTCTACAGCAGATTACAAATATATAGCGGCTTTTGATGTATCCAAGGAATCCTTTTGGATTCAGAACATTTTCCAAGAGCTCGATGTGGTGCCTAACAATAAATATCATATTGCATTTTATTGTGATAATACTGTAGAAGTGGCTCTTTCAAAAGAACCAAGGTTACATCAACTGACAAAGAACATTATCCAGAATTATCACCTCTTGATGCAATTATATTAAAGGGGTGAATTTGCAGTGAGAACAGTGTCCGCTGAAAAGAACTTGGCAGACCCCATGACTAAAGGTGGTGTCATTCTATCCGAAGTGTTATTTTTGGCTATCCAAATTGATATTATCTAACTTGTAACTAGTATAGTGCATGTGTGGGTTCAAACCACATGGATTATTTAAGGTGTCATGCTTCTCGAATTGTGATTAATTAAGTGAAGATGCCTAATTTTAAATATGATTGTTTTTTTTGTGATGATTCTTTTCCAAAAGAACAAATGGTAAGATTCTTTCAATTCAAAAATGATTAAACTTACAAACAAAAAAATGATCAACCTGGTTTTTGATGCATAAGGATAAAAATGTGTCGGGGATGTGAAGGCTTGTGTGAGCTATCAAAAAACTATTTTTCTATTGTGTTTTGTTGTTCATAATAACCCACATTTCTGGGTTTCAAATGTTTCGGAACCCCCTTGGTCCAGTGAGTTCCGATGAAGTCGATAGAAATCAATTCCTTGGTCTGGAATTTGATTTCTAATAACATTTAGATAAGAGTACCACTTTAGAAATTGAAAATTCACCCAATGATCAAGCATGTACTTGTCATAATTCCCCCTAGGATCTATAGAAACTCATTTCGTTGTCTGATACAGGGTTTCCTACAAAGTTAAACAAGAAACGTCGAAAGAATTGTGTGAGTTAAAATGAACAACACAAACGTAGAAAAATCAATCATTTAAAGAACCCACATTTACCCATATCCGCAACAGAAGGAGAATTTAGTTACTCATGGAAAAAAGGATTAAAAACATACTAATATTACCCGAATAATCTATTATAGTGGCAGTAAAAAAGAGAAAATCTAAAATTACAAAATAAAAATGCCAAAACTTACCTGGAATGAGTTTTAAGTTCTTCCTCTAGTCAGAACTATGTTCTCTGAGGCATCTCTTCACTCCCCAGTGTCTCCTCCCTCCTCATTGTTTTACCCTAGTTGTCTTAGAGTAGTTATAGGCCCAAATCCTAGGTCATAGGGTGGGTAGAATGGTAGATAGAGGTATGTAGGGAGATGGGGTCAACCGCACGGTTACGGCACACGGTTTGGTAAACCGTGTGCCAACCGTGTGAACGGTTCTATCTTTAAAAGATATGGTGCACAGTTTTCCTGGCTAGGATGCATGGTTTGGTTAACCATTTAGAGCCTGTGCATGAGGTTTTGTCTCAAAAAATACCAGGACTTGCATGGTTAAAGGGGTGGGTCACACGGTTTGGAAACCGTGTAGAGGCTGTGCGGGGCCTTCTATCTCCAAAAATTACACCCACTCGCAGTTTGCTGAGAATTTTTTCAGTTTGGTTAACCTTGCAGAGACCGTGTGGGTTGACTTTGGCTTGAAAAGTGTAGGGTTTTCCAGCCTCCAAGTCCGGGTGCTCGGCCTAGTTGACCCCATATCAGCATACATCTTGGAAAAAGTTTTCAAATTCCTTTGATTTCCTTCAAAATCTCCAATTAATGTAATGTCTTCATTTTTATTCCCTTGGTGAGTAAAAGTACTATCAAGGAATATTTAACTTGTGAAATTCATGAAAAATTATCCCCACAACCATTTTTCAAGATACTAAAACTAGTGGAAATTCCATACGCACAGTCGTGCATCAAACCCCCCCACACTTGATTGATTCTTTGTCCTCCAAAAAATTCCTAGACAGTTATTTCAGAAGGATAACCAAAGAAAGAGTTAGAAATTTCATAGATTATATCAATCAAATGAATGTGTATTTTTTATGAATTATCATTGAAAATTACTAAATTCATACTTCATTACTCCCCAAATTTGTGAAGTTAGATAACAAGGTAAACTTATTCCAAAACATCCAACCATTCATTCATAAATCAACATTGCTTAAAATTGAATTCTCCACAGATGTTGTTCTTGGTCTGATACAAAATTAGTGGTTGGTTTTTGAAATTAAATTTATTAAACTAATTGAAAAAAAACATCATAACAAAAGTAATATTGTATAATTTAAAACAAAAATACACCAAAACTTTATTACAACCCCAACATGAGGGGAATCAGCCTCTTATGACCATGTCCATGGTGTGTAGATTGAGTAGAAACTCAATACCTACCTTGGGTATGAGAGGAGAAACAGTAAAAGAATAATTACACTAGAATGGAAATTAAAAATAGATTATAGAATTGAAATGAAAACTAAAAACTTGACTCGAGGGAGGCTTAGACACTAGAGCGACAACACATCCCTCAATGTATCCAATCCAGAACAGGGGGTCTTCCCTCTTATTTATAGAAAACTTTACTACACGGTGTATATGGGGAATTACACGGTGTGTAGTCAAGTCAAGTTGACTTGGCTCATTTCTTCCTCTTGTGGCTGAGGTACCACGCCGCCCTTCACTATAAACGCGTCGGTGGTCAGTTGGTGAGGATACACAGCGTGTAGCGCCACCCCACATGGGAGGGTAGTCTTGATTTTAGCCACCAACCACTTATGGAATGGGGTACATGACTTGTGTCATGAAGTACACAGCTTGTAATTTCTTCTGGCTACTTGGAAATGTACTCGGCTTCGTCAATCCGTGTCGGGGAGCTGGTACACGGTGTGTATCCTAAAGTACACGCTGTGTACTTTTGAATTTTTGTTAATCTTCCCCCGATTTGTGTCTTTGGAATGGAAATACCTATAAATCATCATGATTACCGAACTACAAAATTTTACCTTCAAAATAACATGTATTCATTAAAAACATGTTTTAAAAACCTCAATAGAATGTAGGAAAATATATACACAAATCGGGCACATCAAACTCCCCCACACTTAGTCATTTGATTTCCCTCAAGAAAAATCTCAATATCTAATCAATAGTATCCATATTCCAAAAAGGGGGTAATTCAACTTAATTCTACTTATAAATACTATAGGCATATAAAATGATTTTATAAAGGCACAAAAAATATTTCAATTTAAAATATATTCTAATCATTCCTCTGTTATAGCTTAATTAAAAACATTTATTCTCTTTTATGGACATCATTCAACATGCCATAAATGCACTTGACACTGGATGATTTACCTCACCAAAAAATAATATGTGCATCACTCAAGATCATTTTATTATAGTTGTGCTCAATCTTAAGTATATGAACTCTATCCATAGGCTTTCATGTGTTCTCATGCTCTACATTATAAATTTAAATCACAAAAATCATGGGGGCTTTCATCAAGGTTAAAATGTTTCTGAGGCTAAGGTTTGGTAGGAAATAATGTGAAAAATAATCTTAGAGGCTTGAAAAATGAGGCTAAATTATCAAACAACAATTCATGATATTCAAAAATAGATCTCAACAAAAATCCATCCCCAATCAAGATCTCTCAAAAAGGATATCATCTCCATGACAATCCCCTGCCAAAATGGGTCCACAAAATATCAATAAAGTGTAATAAATTAAATTTGTCCCTATTTTTCATTTATCAATATATTTTTTTAAAAAACGGAGGACCCCCAAGAATAAAATGTATAGTAGGCACTGGGACCTTTTTGACCAAATGAACAAGTGGCAAACTCTCCCACACTTAAGTTCATGGTTGCTCGCAAAAATGTTCCATGAAAAACAAAATTCCATATTTTCTAAAATGAAATGAATAATCATGAAAAATTATAAAATAATTAGTGTTGTAAGGGTAAATAGGCTTGTAATATTTCTTCCTATCAAGGTTGTTCATGGTTTCTAAGGGTTTTACTAAGATCATATGTAGGGTAGGTATCAAAGTCAATTGGGCTGGAAAAAAAATAAAATGCCTCAATAATTTTAATGTGATTCAAATATATTCATGTTTTGAAGAGAAAAACTACCATGTTCTGGTAGTTACACATATCAGAATAATCTCTCAAGAAATAGGGTGTAAGGAAGAATATGTCAAATAGGATAGAATACCTCTCGGTAATGAGGAAAAATTAGAGGGGTCAATCAGGTCATGGAATGAATAAAAATGATCAGTCTAATAAATGAAAATGTCCAAGAATTTAAGTCAGAAATTAAATCATATCATCAATAATTTTAAAATATTTTTTTAAATATTAAAAATAAGCATGTAACTTCTAAAATTCTCAACTATTCCTTTATTATTTATAATTATAATTAACCAAATAAATTTCCACAGTTTAAAATATTTCAACTAGTAATGATGTCTCCTAGATCAATTCAAGGGAAAAGTATAATGTAGTTAGAGAATCTAGCTCCCCCACACTTAATATGGCACATGTCCCTCTAAGTGAAACACTAAGGATAAGTATAGGATGCAAAAAAACTAATGGGGTCCATGGGGAGGGAAAGTAGTGAAAGTAGTAATGCCCAAAAGAAATAAAGAACCAAAAGCGCGGAACGAATACTCCCCTCATGGTGAGATCACAAAAATTTTAGAAGTGGAGTGGTGAAGCCCGAATCATGCCAGAGTACCTTTGAATATCAGTGGAAAGAAAATAATACTTCATACATACACACCATAATAGCAAAAAGACAGCATAAAAAGTGATATATATATCGAAATAAATGTGAATAAAACAGTCAAGGGGTGGCCTAAGGAGAGGCTGCATCGGGGACCGAAGTATTTGAAAGAAAAGGATCAATAGTTGTAGAAGATGGAGACTTATAAGCTGCACTCTGAATAGAAACTGTAGTAGCTAGAGCCTTGGGGTCTGTACTTAAAATGGTAAAGTCTGCAGTGATGTCTTGACTGGTAGCAGAAATGGTAGCATCTGGGCCAGTGGTGGAGAGTAGAACAGAATATGTGGCCAGAGATTTGAACGATGGTGGAGCAGGTGAAGAAGGTATTGGAGTGGAGGTAGGAGAAAGTGATGGGGGTAGTGTAATGCCATTATCCTGAAGAAGATTCTCCGACCTCTACTCAAGCCGATCTAGACGACGATCCATACGAACCTGGTGGTGCTCTATCGCAACCAGGCGGAGGGTGATGGGGAGATCAACCGAGGGTGTAGCTGGAGGTGGGGTTATGGAATGGAGAGAAGAAGTAGTAACAAAGGGGGAAGTGGGAAGGTTATCTGGTGGATTAGGGATGTCGGCGGGTGGGGTGATATCAGATCAACAACAACAGTGCGAGCATTTGTGTCTTCTTTCACTCAAGCATGAGCAGGTGTATCCTGCACGAGTATGTAGTTTTCTCCCTGGTGCTCAACCATCCTCATGTAGATAAGCATGAGGAAGTCAAGTGGAAGAGGAGAGACTAAGGGGTTGTGAGGGATATGGGGCTCAAAAACTCCAAAATAGTGTTCCAAATGGATTGCATAGAACCCGTCATTCAGGTTTCCATAACGGTCGTTGATCATCGAGTGGAAATATGAGGCAGTTATACAAGGGAGGTCAGGGTAGTCAGGTCGTAAAATACATGTTAGGAGCTCCATGTCCTGCTTGAACACGATTCCCATATCCTCATGGCATGGAAAAAGGATGGAGTTGAAGCACTGTTGAAGAAATCGAATGGGAATGGAAATTATGAGCAGGCTCTTCTATGATGTACGGGTGTACATGTGGGTAGGTCCAGTAAGATCCCGCAACACGACAATAAGATCAGAAAGCTCAGGTCAGGTCAAGTAAGAGATAGGAGGTGGGATGGGAGGATGGGGGTACAATTCTCACCCTCTTCCAAGCTCAACCATAGTTACGAAGAAATGGCATCCACCTATCCAAAATATGATGGAGTAGCTGTGTCAGTGGGCCTCTGATGGTAGGATGGCCCATCTAACTCAAACATGGAAAGAAACTCCAAAAATAAATTGTGATAGATTGGAGAGAGGACCTAAGTGTTTTTCTCAGATGCGTATGGGCTAGGAGCTCCTCAACCTCCTACCAGATACCCAGATGTTGAGGGATGTCGATGTCGAGGTACTGGCCGCTCATCTTGATGGTCCGGTGGAAAAACTTCCGCATTCTGTAGACAAATGGGAGGCCCTCAGAAAAAAGGAAAGGATGTGGCTGAGTCCGGGCTAATTTTGTAGTAGTGGTCGGGCCAGTAGTGCTCACATGAGGAGTAGTAGCTGGTGACGGGGCTGGCTCAGAGGTTTTATAAGCACTCAAAGGTGGATCAAGCACAGAAGGGAACATGCTGGTAAATGGATGTGGAATAGGGCCCTTGGTAGGAGAAGATGAAGTCATAATCATATTTAATGGGAAGGCATCAACAGAAGGATCGACGGATGTTGATGATGGTAAGGTCGAAGGTATCAGGGGAAGTAGCGCCAAGACTGGAAGCTACGCCACTATAAAATCAAACGCCGGCCTCTCAGACTGTTTGAGACGAAATCAATGTGCGGGTCGCCCACTAACAGAATCAGCAGTTGGTCGTTTCCCACTCATACGATCTTGATCAGACATAGCTAAGAAAAAAACAAGAAAATAAAATGAAACAAAAAATAAAAAATAAAAGTGAGAAATGAAAAATTCAACAACTATATGGCATGTAGATCTGAGGACACGGTGTGTAGTGTGAACCGATCTAGAATCCGTTTATACTTGATAAACACATTGAGAGGGAATTTGTTCTGTAAAAGGCCAGTATACAACGTGTAGTGAAGTGGACATGCCGTGTGTGTGAACATGGGTTAGAAGTCTGTGTGAGAAGTAAACGGAATCAGGAAAGGGAGTGGTGAAATGATTAAAGACATGATGTGTAGTATATAGACACGATGTGTTTGAGAAAATGGCATCCAATGCGTGTAACCCTGCCACACAGACTCTTCTAGATTAATAATATACATGACGTGTATCGAACATACACAACGTGTAGGGTTACATGGGGTCCTATTCGTGTGGGGGTAGAAAATGGGTTTCTCCAAAAGGCCAGTCAGAGGTCTCATACACGACGTTTACTGAAGGTACATGCCCGGTGTTTTTAAATTCATAGAAGCCTAATGTGTAGCTATATATTGTTGAGTACATGACGTGTGTTCTTCATTCAACCTGTGTATGGCGCAGAATCTAAACGGTCATAGAATCAAAAAATCACCCTAAATCGATGTAAAACTATGAAATAGAGGGTGTAGAAGGACGTACATGGAATGAGGATTACAATAGAGCTTAAATCATGACTTGAATCGAACTGAATGTGGAGATTTGGAGGAGAGAGGGAGTGGTTTACGGGAGAAGCTGTGTGGAGGGAGAAAACAGGGAGAGGTGGGTGGCCGCGACACTGGTTCAGCATAGGTAGAGAGGCTGTTTCAATAGGCCCAGTACATGGCGTATAGTGGGTCCAACATTCCATGTATGTGTCTCTCACTTTTTTTAAAAAATAAAAGTAAATTATATAAGTGAACTATATAATAATTAATATTAATAATTAAAATAAAATGAAAGAAATATATATATATATATATTATTTACTGAAAATATATCTATACACCTAATGTATAGAGAAATACATGGCATGTGTTCTAAAATTATAAAAAGAGAACTACAACCTTTGGTCTGGTGCTTATGGTGTGGTTCGAACTGGTGATCAGCCGTTTTGAATGGAAGCCCTCAAACACTGGAGAAAAGGTTTTAGTGCTTCCCGTTTATAATTACTTTTAATGTTTAAAGTAAAGGTTAAATTCTATACAGGATAAAGAAAATTCATAGTGTGTGGTTGTAATTTTAATAAAGGGGATGAAGTAGGGAGATTAGTTGAGTTCGAACCTGGTTCTTTTGGTTCCAGGGCTGAGACTCTGCTAATCTTCTAACTTCACCCTCATGTATTTTCTTATTTCAAAAGCTATTTAAATTCTCATTGAAAACATGGAACACATGACGTATATTGAAATGTGTGTCATGTGGTTTTATTAATATGAAAAATGATGTAAATGGCCCGGTTGTCAGGATTCAAACCCAGGTCTTTTGGAACCGGTATACGACCCTGTCCAGCCAGTCCATCACCATCATGGGTTTTCATTTAATTATAAAAACTTATATATTATTTTTTAAAATACCACACATGCTATTTAGTTAAACACGACTATAAAAAAGTATTAATATCATGCCAAAGGTAGGTATAGAGAGATTCAAACCGGTGACAGCTCGGATATATTCCAATGACCTTACCATTAGTACTGACATTATCCATGTATATCAACTTATTTAATATTTAAATATAATATTAGAATATATACTAAAAAGATAATTACAACCCATGTGTATAGGTGGTAAATGACGTGTAATGCCTGGGTTGCCACCCAGAAAGCGCCTTTGTTTTAGGTATTTGGCTTGACCTAAGTTACGAGTACTTACCTGTAATTCGAAGGCAGATGTGGCTTCTGTAATGCGAACCACCACATGTATCCATCTCCCTCATCATTGATCCAAGATGATTCTTAAACTTCAGGTGGTCTGGGCGGCATATTTCAGTTCCCCTGCTTCGTGGACAGTTGATGCCGAAGGTGGATGTGCTTCTTGGGTTGATATGGTACTTCCTCCACCTCCTGAGGTTCCTGCATTGAGACACTAAAAATGTGAAAATTACAACAGGTGTCCTCTATATTAGGCTTATCATCAACCGAGGGTTATAAAATAAATGGTAAATAAATATCAGAACTAACAGCATATGATGTGTCCGTATATTCAAATTTCATGTTTTGAAAGTTACTTTTTGAAATTGTTAATGTTTTACTTGTGGGGGCCACACCATAGCATGCTTCCTTAGTTGAAAGTAAATCATAACACTCATCCACAAGCTCAAACTAAGGATCCAGATGGGAGATTATATCAGAATGTTGCTCTACCATATTTCCAAATCAACTCAACCTTTCAGTTTGGTCCAATTGGCGTGTGTTAAAGGCTTCTATCCTCGATATGATTCTTTCAGTATTACCTGAAGACGGTTCTGGAGGATAAGCGGAAGAGGGAGGGATGAAGGATGTACATGGATATTCCTCATATTGAAACCCATATTCCATATATGAATAATATTCATCTGCGTGTGGGTATAATATCACTGTATCATGTGGATAAAAATCCTCTCCCAACGACGTATACCACTCCCCAGTTAGATAATATTCCCTTGAATGTGGGTTTGAGGGGCCCATAAAAAAATAAAGGAGTAAAATCAAAACAAAAAACTATATTAAACTACCCTTTACTTGGACATACACTCATACCGTATCTTTGTTCCTAGCAAAAATGCCAAATTTTGGTGTTGTTCCAACCGAAGTGTTATTTTTGGATACCCAAATTGATATTCCCTAACTTGTAACTAGTATAGTGAAAGTATGGGGTCGAACCATAGGGAGTATTTATGGTGTTGTGCTTCTAAAATTGTGATTAATTAAGTGAAGATTCTGAATTTTTATAAATATTGTTTGTTGATTGTGATGATTCTTTTCCAAAAGAAAAAATGGCAAGATTCTTTCAATTAAAAAATGATTAAACTTAAAAACATAAAAATGATCAATCTGGTTTTTGATACTTAAGGATAAAAATGTGTCTGGACTGTGAAGTCTTGTGCGATTCATCAAAAATATATTTTCAAATTATTTTGTGTTGTTCATAATAACCCACATTTCTCGGTTTCAAATGTATCAGAACCCCCCTGGTCCGGTGAGTTCTGATGAAGTCGATAGAAATGAATTCCTTGGACTAGAATTTGATTTCTAATAAAATTTAGTTAATAGTGTCCCTTTCAAAAAAGAAAATGCACCCAATGATCATGGATTTACTTGTCATAATTTCCACAAGGATCCATGGAAACTCCATTATTGTTCTGATATTGGGTTTCCAGTGAAGTTAAATGAGAAACTTTGGAAGAATTGTGTGAGATAAAATGAACAACACAAACGTAGAAAAATCAACCATTTAATGAACCCACTTTTACCCACAGCCCCAGCATAAAGGGAATTTAGTTACTCATGGATAAAAGGATGAAAATCATACTGATATTACATGAATAATCCATTAAAATGGTAGTAGAAAATAAGAAATCAACAATTACAAAGAAAAATGACTAAACATTCCTAGAATGAGTTTCAAGTTCTTCCTCCAGCCAAACCTATGTTCTCTGGGGCCTCTCTTCGCTCCCCAATGTCTCCTCCCTCCTCATTTAAATCCCATAGTTGTCCTCGAGTAGTTAGAGGTCACTTACCTAGGTCATAGGGTAATTAACAGGGTAGATAGGGGTAGGTAGGGAGCTGGGGTCAACCGCACGGTTACAGCGCACAGTTTGGTAAATCGTGCGCCAACCGTGCACACGATTTTGTCTTCAAAAGACATGGTGTAAAATATTCATGGTTGGGACACACATTTTGGTTAATAATGTGGAGGACATGTGTGAGGTTTTGTCTTAAAAAATCCTAAGCCTCGCATGGTTAAAGGGGCGGGCCGCACAATTTGGAAATCGTACGGAGGCCATGTGGGGCCTTCTGTCTCCAAAAATCACACCCCCACATAGTTTGCTGGGAATCTTCATGGTTTGGTTAACCATGAGAAGATTATGTGGGGTGCCTCTATCTTGAAAAGTGTAGGGTTTCCAACCTCTATGTCAGGGTACTCAGCTCGGGTGAATTTATATCAGCATACATCTTGGAAAAAGGGTTCAAATGCCTCTGATTTCCTTCAAAATCACCAATTAATGAAATGTATTAATTTTTATTCCCTTAGTGACTAAAAGTCATATCAAGGAAAAATATTTAACTTGGGAAAGTCATGAAAATTTATCCACACTACCATTTTCATGAACTAAAACTAGTGGAAATGCCCTATGCACATCAGTGCATCAAAAGGCCAATCTGAGCAGAAGCATGAATATCATGTGAGAGATAACGGGTTAAAGGTTGTTAGCAGTTGGATATAGTACAAGTGGGAGTCCATTGGAGTTGGTGGACTATAACCAACTACTTTTTACTTTATTTATTAATAAATACCTTATCACATCTTGATTGTTCTTCTACATGACAATGCAAGTGAGAATGTCCTAAGTATAAGTGTTTCACCAAAGGATCATAGCAGATCCTTGCTATGATGATAAACCAGAAGTGCCATAACATTATTCTTAAATATATGTTCTATGGCCGAATGATGTTATTTGAGGGAAAAAATTAATACAATCCATTATGGGTGAGTACTCATAAAACGTTGAGGCACCATCTCATGGTGTGCGCCCATGGTAATATCCAGGAGGATATTATGAGAACGAGACCTGCCAATAGGAAATCCACATTTCATAGTGTCATTGGATGTTCCTATATGCAAACGTTTGTATCAGTCCATATACTTTAAGATTATTATTAATTGGTATTACAACTCGTGCACTTAGATATATTCACACAAACGATGACGACACACTGTTTGCAGTGAGGTAGGATATGTTGGGTGTGTCACAAGTAATAATTCATTAATAGATAATGTGAGAAAGGATTTTTTTTTCCTTCTATTCCATAACAACAGTTGATATCTTAGGCCCTTTGATGGAATTGATATATCATAAATAAATCCATGGCCATGGTAAGGAATCAGAAAGTTCAATTTTGGGAGGTAAAAGAAAGAATAATAGAGCACATGGGTTGATTGAATTATCATGAAACCTACTTGATTAGAGATATATAGACAAAGGGATAACATTACACGGTAATCATTTATAGGAAGTAAAACGTCATTGTGGCATTAACTTATTTATCTATGGGTGCCTTGGCATGTTGCTAGATGCTTAAATTGGACTTTAGGCAGGCTCTGCCTAATGCCACTAAGAAAGAGACCTATGGGGTCACACACTATGTGTGTCCTAGTATCTCAGTGAAATATTCATTTTACAAGTGGAATAAATATTATCCCCGATTGAGGTTTAATAATTATTCAAGGATGTATGATCACATTTATTTCGACATTAGTTATTCGAGATAATATATTTTGTGGGTGAAATAATATATTTATTAGCAATTAATGTAGTGATATTTATTTGAGAAATAAATAGTAATTATTTAAGGTCTAATAAATGTGGTGGAGGAAATAAAGAAAAAGGAAAAACAAAAAATAGACGTTGTGTATATTAATATACATGTCGTGTAGTTTTTTTGGTGATTTTTGAGAAATAATATTTTTTATTTAATTAAATAATATTAGGTGTAATTCTGTGGGTGCATGTGGTTGCACCCAAATTTACCATACTGGTAACAGCGGTCGATGTAGTATATGTAGGGGTTGAATCCACATGGACCAAAGAAGTAACCTTGAGACGCTATGATTTGGTGGAGGATGGGCTGTGAAGTGGTTAACTTTGGTTTTGATTTTGGATGGTTTTAAAGAACACTAAGAAACCTAAGTGAATTTAATTCAATGAAAATGGGTTTATCTTAGGATTATGCTCGGGGTGGATTGAATTAATTTTACTTCTTAAGACAATTTTGGTTTTATTAATTCTTGATGAATCCATTCTTCAAAAATAACATTACCTTCATCATTTTCTGGTTTGGTACTTACTAAACACAATTACTAATCCCCTATAAACATAGAGAACCAAATTCATGATCTCTCCAAGGTATATGGTCATTTAGTACTTGAATTTAGCTTGCTCAAACACAGTGAAGATGAATATTAGAAATAACTGAAGAATGGAAGTCTTAAATTAATTAGCCAATTAAAAACAATTCGTTCATAAAATAACATTCAAGATATAATTTTCATCCTCTTAAGATCAACCCATTAAAGGTTTAGCCCTCCATTTATGGTATACTCTCAATGGTGGGAAGAAGATGGCTAACAATAATTGGATTGAAGAAAGTAAAACTGCAGAAATAATGAGCACTCCTCCGTGTGTGTGAATGAAATTCACACCTATGTGTGAACTAATTCACAACAAAACAGAGATATCAATGTTCTTTGTGATAATAAATTTTTAATAAAATGAATGGAAAATATATAATAGAAATAAGTTGATTAAGAACATAAAGATACAAAAAAACATACATGGAAATGGAAAACATTACAAAGGAAATTTGGAAGCGTAACCTTACAATGAAACAAGCAACAGAAGATGATAAGAAAAATATGAGATCCTTATTACCTTCACCACAAGCTCCTTATATAGACATATTAGGAGCCTTAATTCCACCCCCCCAACAATAAATTCACCCCCAAACAATTAAGAGAGTCAAAAGGAGGGTGAAGAATTAAAAGGAAATTGACGTTACAAAGTTGACCACAAAACCAGCCAGATTCATCCATCGTTTTGACGTGTGAATTTGTAATTGAATAAGGCCGAATCCGGAGGGGTAGTAGAAGAAAAATATTCTCTAACATATGTTCTATATAATTTGTAAACATTTAAAGACATTTGGAACATCCGTCTGGAAGTTATGGCCAAAATGGTGGGATGAATTTATGTGCATTAATGTCGGGTCCACCATTTAAATCTCAACATCAGATCCCTTTATCATCATGAAAACTTTAAAATTAGCTATAGAAAAAGTTGAATAAAATGATCCTCGTATGTTTATTTTTCTTCTGTAAAAATTTTAGCTTCATTGGGCTTGGTTTTTGGGCCCCACATTTTTTTTATAGACCTTATGCCCATTATGCTTTTTTCAGCAAATTTCTGCATTCAGGCACAAAAATCTCCATCTACCCTTGATATTTATCCATCGGACCTAAAAGATAAAATGTTCCAAATAAAGTGATGCATCATATACCAAAATATGACATTAAAATGATGAAAAATGTATTTTTTCACAAGAAATTTATTGAGTGGGCCCAAATTGACACTTTAAGCATGAATTGCACAATGATTGGAATTGAAGTTCAATTTCTGAATTGGACTAAAATTGATGATTTTGAACTTTGAAACACATTAATATTAAGATATTAACAATGAATATTAGACACTTTAAGTGACTAATCACACCCCCAACTTGAGTTTTTCTATTCCCGAGCAAAATATATTACAAATATGAAATTCAAATCCCCTTTTCCAAAAAACATTTTAATACACATTGCTCACCCAAAGACCTTATACCAAAAAAAAATTATAAAACCCATAAAAATAATTTAAATCAAGTTAGGTCCATAAGCATATCCTAAGCCCAAGTCCATTCCTTTTTTCAAATTCATCGCCACAATTCATCCAATTTCAATTAAGCATGATAAGGTGTTGTGCATCAAAAAAGATATGGGGCCCATTTTATTGTTCAAGGGGGGGAAATGGAAGCGCTAAGTGGAATCACATTAAACCTTAAGATGAGTATCCATTTTTTTTGAATTTTTTGATTTTTTTTTCAATTTTTTAACCACAATAGATATGAAAATACTAACTCTGGGAAAGAAAACTATGGAGTCACAATCCCCAAGTATCGAACACCACACATATTTTCAATTCCAAGCTCTACAATAGAGATATAAAGCCTAAATCTGGGCAAGACAACTATGGAGTCACGATCCCCAAGTGTCGGACGCCACGCATTTGGACAAAACATTGCTATATGTGGTCATTATTATTTTTATTTTTATTTTTTATTTTTATTTTTGATACTCAAATAAAACTAAAAGTGACCCCAGAAACCTATGCTATAATGAAAGGGACCTAAGAACTCAAATTTACACCCACGATCCTGTAGACGTGCATTGTGGAATTTTTATTAAGAGTATGAAAATGTAAACTTTGAAAAATTACATCGTACAACCGCACTTTCCAAAAACTATGCTCATGAACTTAAACTAGTATTAAAATCAGAATCAAGGAATGAAAAATTATTTGATATCCAATTTCAGAGTTTTCAAAGTGTGTTATCATGTTCAAGGTTAATGGAATTTTTCATTCCATGCATGTTCTTATTAAAAAATCATTTTTTATTTCATCTCCCTCCAACATAGAATAATATTGTCCCCGGTGTTTAAATAAAAGAAAAGTTAGAAGGGGGTAGGAGAGAAGTTCAAAGAGGAAATTGAAAATTATAAACATGGAACAAATTCACCTGGTTTTTGAAGTTGAAGTTCATGATGCTTCAGATTACTCCTTTGATCTCTTGGGGGATGTAGGTACCTCCTTTATTGAACATGTATCACCAAAAATAGTTCATAAACCATAAAAAGAAGAACAAAGAAGACAAAACAAACAACACAATGATTTATTTAATTCCAAGTATCATCATTTTTATGGTTTCCCTATTTTTTTAATCAAACTAATGATATATTGTCTTCTTTTAAATTTCTGGGTAAGGTATTACTCAGGGATCACACCGTGTGACACGGATTAATATGGTGATCCCCTTTAATACTCATCCATACTCATAAAAGAAGAACAGGTCAAGAGTCTAATTTTTTTTAGCCTACAAAAACATAAATAAAATAAAATAAACTGATGATACATTGTCTTCTTTTAAATTTATGGGTAAGATATTACTCAGGGATCACACCAAGTGACACGGATGAATACGGTGATCCCCTTTCATACCCATCCATACTCATAAAATAAGAACGGGTCAACAGTCTATAAAAAAATAACAAAATGAAGAAGAAGGAAACAAAATATGATTCACAGTGATTGGAAACATGAAAACCATGGGTTGCCTCTCGTGCAGTGATTTTTTTTAACATCATTAGCCTTACATAGACCCTAAATCTATCAATTTTTCTTTGGTTCATATGTTGTCTCAGTTAACTCCTCCTTGGTTTCTTTTTTATTGAATGATTAAATGAATGTTTTTAACCTATGACTATTGACTTTGAAGACATGACCACTTGTGGGATCCTGAATCTCTATTCCCCATGAGGGTACACATGATGCACTAGGTATGGACCAGAACATATAGACCTTAGCTTTCCAGGGTGTAGATGAAGTTTTGAACTATACAAGAGCACAAATTTTCCTGGTTCAAAGTGTTTGACTTTGAGATTCCTAGATTGGTAGGATTGAACTTTAGATTTATTGATCCTTGAATTTTCACAAGCCTCCATCCTAAGTTCCTCGAGTTCATTAAGATCTAATTTCCTTTTTGTTTCAGCTAATGAAATGTCAAAGTTTATTTTTTTTATTACCCAGAAGGCTTTATTCTCAATTTCAACAGGTAAATGGCATGCTTTTCCATAAACCAATCTATACAGTGACATTCCTAGGATAGTTTTGAAAGCAGTTCGATATGCCCAAAGGGTATCTAAGAGTTTCTCGAACCAATCTTTCCTGGAGGTATTGATAATTTTTTCAAGAATTTGATTAATTTATCTATTTTCCAACTCATCTTGAACGTTGGTTTTAGGATGGTATGTGGTGTAAAATTTATGAGTAATACCATACTTATACATGAGTGAAGAGAATGGGCGGTTGTAGAAATGGGTTCCATGATCACTAATTATAGCCCTCGGAATTCCAAATCTAGAAAAGATATTCTCTTTTAGGAATCATATCAAAACTTGATGATCGTTAGTCTTGGTGGGAATGGACTCAAACCATTTTGAGACATAATAAATAGCTAAGAGGATGTAGATATATCCCCTAGAGTTTGTGAAGGGTCCCATGAAATTGATTCCCCAGTAATAAAATATTTCAATCATAAAGATGGGAGTGAGTGGCATTTGATTTCTTTTTTTGATGGACCTTACTTGTTGACACCTAGGACAGCTTTGACAAAATGTGTAGGAGTCCCTTGAGAGGGTGGTCCAGAAGAGACCACTCTGAAGAACTTTAGTAGAAGTTTTCTTAGAATAAAAGTGACCTCCACATGCTTCACTATGACAGAATTTAAGGATGGACTCTTATTCAGATTCTGGGACACACCTCCTAATGACTTGGTCAGGGAAGAACTTATAGAGGTATGGATCATCAAACACATATTTCCTAACATCATAAAGGAATTTCCTTCTAGATTTATCCCCTAAGAATTTTGGAATGACTCCTGTAACTAAGAAGTTGGCTATGTTGGCATACCAAGGGCAGTCACTCATAGAGTATAAGTGTTCATCAGGGAATGAATCAAACACATCAAGGTGAGATTAATTTTCATTAAATTATATCCTAGAGAGATGGTCAGCTACCACATTTTCAACACCCTTTTTGTCCTTGATTGTGAGGTCAAATTCTTGCAAGAGAAGGAACCACCTAATCAGTCTATCCTTAGCATCTTTTTTCTAGAATAGGTATTTCATCACAAAATGGTTAGTGAAAATAGTGATGGGGGATCCTAAGAGGTAGGACCTAAAATTTTCTAAGTAAAACACAACATCAAGTAACTCCTTATCAGTGGTGGTGTAGTTGATTTGGTAATCATTTAATGATTTTCTTTCATAATCAATGACATAAGGAGTTTTCTCACATCTTTGTCCAAAGACTGCACCTACAGTGAAGTCACTCGCATCGCACATGAGTTCGAATGGAAGGTTCCAATTTGGAGAATTCATAATGGGAGGATAGGTGAGAGAAACTTTGAGGTTTTAGAATGAACCCTCACAGATTTCTGTCCAAACAAATGGAGCATCCTTTACTAGGAGAACACAAAGGGGACGAGCGATTGAACTAAAGTTCCTAATGAATCTTCTATAGAAACAATCATTCCCAAAGAAAGACCTGAAATCCTTGATAGCTTTGGATGATGGAAGGTGACTAGTGATGCCAACCTTAGCTTTATTGACTTCAATCCCCCTACCCGAGACTAGATGGCCAAGGACTAGTCCCTCTTTAACTATAAAATGGCATTTTTCCCATTTTAGGACCAGATTATTTTCTTCGCATCTTGATAAAACTCTCTCCACATTCCTCAAAAATCCCTCAAATGTATCCCCAAACACATAGAAGTCATCCATGAAGACCTCAAGAAAATCCCCTACCATATCTGAGAAGATTACCATCATACACTGCTGGAAGGTTCCAGGGGCATTTCATAACCCGAACGGCATGCGTTTGAAGGCAAAGGTGCCGAATGGAAAGGTGAATATAGTCTTCCTTTTAACCTCTAGGGAGACCTCAATCTGATTTTACCCTGAGTACCCATATAAGAAACAATAGAACTCATGACCTTCCACTCTCTCAAGGACTTGGTCAATGAATGGTAATGGGAAATGGTCCTTCTTGGTAAATGAGTTTAGCTTTCTATAGTCAATGCAGACTCTCCATCCACTACTCTCCCTTGTTAGAAGAATCTCTACATCCTTATTAGTTATCACTGTGATTCCTGCTTTCTTGGGAACCACTTGTATTGGGCTCACCCACTCACTCTCATCTATATGATAGATGATACTGGATTTTAACAATTTCAGAAGTTCCTTCCTTACTACCTCAAAGAGATTACGATTGAGTCTCCGTTGAGGTTGATGACATGGCTTTGAATCAGATTATAGAAATATCCTATGAGTCCCTATTAGTGGTCTAATTCTATTAATATCGGATAGGGTCCAACCAATAGCTTTCTTATGTTTTTTAAGGACATATTAAATCATCCTCTCATGATTGGATTCAAGAGAAGAAGAAATTACAATAGGTTGTGTTTGATTGTCCCCTAGGAAGGCATCCTTGAGTGCAGTGGGAAGTTCCTTCAATTAAATATCATGTTGGTTCATAATTTTAGTAGAATATTGGGACATTGGATCAAGATCTATTTTTTTCCTAGATTTTTAAATAGAATCTAATCCCCATGTGTAGAAATTTCATCTACAAGATTGGTTTCATCAGATTTAGGGAAGGAAGTTTGATTGGTCTCCATGAAAGTGGTTTCCTGAAAGGTTTCACTAATTGTTGGACCTAAGAATTCATCATAATAGATATTTGAAAATGATTCAACCCAAGGAGATAAACTTCCTTCACGTGAAAAAATGAAATCAATATCATCCTGACTTAAAAATCCATCAAATATTACTTGATGTTCTATGGATTCATTATCAATGTTTCCTATCATGATTACTTCATGAATGTCCTCATCATCCCCTATTTGTAAGCTTTCATTATAGATGTTTAACTCTAGACTCATGTTTCCAAAGGTGATGGTCATGTTCCCATTTCGAACTTGGATAACAGAGTTGATTGTTGCAAGGAAAGGACGACCAAGGATGATTGGGGTTTGTTCCTTATTTCCTAAGTTTGGATGGTTGTCGAGGACAATGAAGTCATCAAGGTAGATGAAGTTTTCAACCTCTACCAAAACATCCTTTAAAATCCCCTTTGGAACCCTAATTCTACGATCAACAAGTTGAAGTGTGACAGATGTGGGTTGGAGCTCTTCTAGACATAATTGGTAGTACACATCATAGGGTATGAGATTGAAACTAGCACCTAGGTCATATAAGGCCTTGACAACTTTGCTTTCTCCTAGTTTAACATTGATGTAATGGCAACCCGGGTCTTTCAACTTTGGAGGAATGGTCCCTTGAATGGTAGTACTCACATTAGCAGCCAAAAGGACTTGGTTTTTATGTGAAAATTTTCTTTTAAAAGTGCAAAAGTCCTTAAGGTACTTTGAGTAGGAAGGTATGGTTTGGATGGAATAGAGAAGGGGAATGTTCAACTTAACTTGTGAGAAGATTTCCCTCAATGTTTCCCTCAATTCAGGCTTGGTTTTCCCTTTCATGTGTTGAGGAAATGGTGCAGGTTGTGGGTTTGTTTGTTGAAGTGTTCTTTCTTTCACATTGTTATCAGTTTCTTCAGTTTGATCTTGTAGTTCATTTGAATTTTCATTAGAGTTTGAAGCTTCACATGGTTTTTGACTTATTTGTTGAGGTTTTTCAATTGATTTCCCACTTCTTAAAATTTTCACAGCCTTTAGTTGTTCATGAGTTGTTTGAGTGAAACTTGTCTCTCCCCTTGATGTTTGATGTGTAATTTCCTTTGTGGGAATGGGTGCCTTTCCAGTTTTGATGGTTTGAAGTTATTGTTTAATGGATGAGAATTCTGAGTTCATTTTTTCCATTTGTTTTCACAGTTGTTCTAGTAGGATTTGTGGAACAATTTGGGTTGGTGATTGAGGTTGTTGGTTTATCCCAGGAGGATACTTTGGTTGTTGGATAGGTTTTTGAAGGGGTTGTTGGATAGGTTGTTGATATTGGACATGAGGATGTTTGAATTAGACCGGTTGTGGTTGGAACTGATTATGAGGTTGAAAGTTTTTTTGAGGGTATGGGTTAATACATTGTTGTTGTGTTGGTTGTTGATTGTCCTTCCAATGAAAGCCTAGATGGTCATTATACCTTGGATTGAAGGTGTTTGCAAATTGTGGATTTTGAAAGTTCATTGCACTAACTTCTTCTGGTGGTCCTCCTAAAAGAAAATCCTTTATAGAATGAATGGTTGGGTAATTATCAGTCTTTTGGTCATGTTTGTCACAAATTGTACAAACAAGACCAACAGTTTGGGTTTTGTGGACCTTCCTAAGATCAATCTCCTTAACTTTCCTTGTGAGTGCAGCAAGATTTTCTCTAAGGTTTTCTTCTTCTCCAAGATTGTACATTCCACCAGATTTGGGTGGCTTCTCATAGTATGGTGATGTTCCCCATGTTTTGTTATGTTCAGCAATATTTTCTAGATACTCATAAGCATCATTTTGGGCTTTTTTAAGGTTCCATTACACATCATATCAATGAATTGTTTGTTTCCGGGACCAAACCCTTCATATAAAATTCTCACTTGTTCTGTTATTAAGAAACCATGGTGCGGTACCATGTTTAATGTGTCCTTGAATATTTCCCATGTTTCATAGAATGTTTCTCCCTATCTTTCAAATAAGTTTTGTATACTCTTTTTAAGTGCAATTTTTTTGTGATGGGGGAATTATTTTTTATAAAATTCTTGTGGAAGTTGGTCCCAAGAGTAAATGGATGTTGGTCTCAAATTTTTTAACCAATTCTTTGCTCGGTCCTTCAGAGAAAAAGGAAAATGTCTCATTTTAGCAGATTCTATTTGATTTGGAGGTCACATGGTTTCAACAATGTCATTAAATTCTTTAACATGAAGGTAAGGCATCTCAGACTCCATCCCATGAAAGGTTGGAAGGTGGTTCAGTACATGGGGTTTGAAAACATATTGGGAATATCCTATGTTATCATGCCTAATGCATGAGGGTGCATTGGTCCAGGTTGGTGTGAGGTAAAAATTCATGGTCGGTTCTGCAACAATTCCCAAGTTAGGTTCTTGCTCATTATTTCAGTTCCCTCCCTGTTTTATGATTTGGTTTTGTGGGAGATTCTCCATTATAACGAACTCAACTTCTGAATATAGAGTATTGGGAATATTTGGATCTAGTGGAAAAAGACCTCTATGATTGCTTGACTCCCCAGCCCTAGGACTATCCACCCTAACTAATCTGTTTGAGTTATCATGGGTGTAGGTGGACATGCGCCAAAAGAAAAAAAAAGGGAGAGAAAGGGAAAAGATAAGAGAATTTGGGTGAGAATAGAAGAATGGGGGTAAGAAAAGAAGGTTTTCGGTCTAAGGAACTTACTTGGTCCCAAGAAATGGTGGAAAATTTTGGTTGCGCCCAAATTTACACTACTGGTAACAGTGGTCAATGTAGTACATGTAGGGGTCGAATCCACAGGGACTGAAGAAGTAACCTTGAGACGCTATGATTTGGTGGAGGATGGGCTGTGAAGTGGCCAACTTTGGTTTTCATTTTGGATGGTTTTAAATAACACTAAGAAACCTAAGTGAATTTAATTCAATGAAAATGGGTTGATCTTAGGATTATGCTCGGGGTGGATTGAATGAATTTTACTTCTTTAGACAATTTTGGTTTTATTAATTCTTCATGAATCCATTCTTCAAAAATAACATTACCTTCATCATTTTCTGGTTTGGTGCTTACTAAACACAATTACTAATCCTATATATACTTAGATAATAAAATTCATGATCTCACCAAGGTATATGGTCATTTAGTACTTGAATTTATCTTGCTCAAACACAGTGAAGATGAAGAGTGGAAATAACTGAAGAATGGAAGTCTTAAATTAATTAGCCAATTAACAACAATTCGTTCATAAAATAACATTCAATCCAACCATTGAATCCTCCTATGATCAACCCATTAAAGGTTTATCCCTCCATTTATGGTATACTATCAATGATGGGTGGAATATGGCTAACAAGAATTGGATTGAAGAAAGTAAAACCACCGAAATAAAGAGCACTCCTCCGTGTGTGTGAATGAAATTCACCCCTATGTGTGAAATAATTCACAAAAACACAAAGATGTCACTGTTATTTTTGATAATAAAGTTTTAATAAAATAAGTGGAAAATATAGAAGAGAAATAAATTTATTAAGAACATAAAGATACAAAAAAAATTACATGGAAATGGAAAACATTACCAAGGAAATTTGGAAGCGTAACCTTACAATGAAACAAGCAACACAAGATGATAAGAAAAATATGAGATCCTTATTACCTTCACCACCAGCTCCTTATATAGGAATATTAGGAGTCTTAGTTCCACCCCCCAACAATAAATTCACCCCCCAACAATTAATAGAGTCAAAAGGAGGGTGAAAAATTAAAAGGAAATTGACGTTACAAAGTTGAACACAAAACCAGCCAGATTCATCCACCATTTTGACGTGTGAATTTTAAATTGAATAAGGACTAATCCGGAGGGGTCGTAGAATCCACATATTATCTTCTATCTATCCTCTATCATATTTAAAAATTTCAGGAAATTTTTCATAGCCGTTTAGAAGTTATGGCCGAAATTGTGGGATGACTTTATGTGCATTAATGTCGGGCCCACCATTTAAATCTCAACTTCATATCACTTTATCATCATGAAAAATTCCAAATTAGCTCTATAAATAGTTGAATAAAATGATCCTAATATTTTTATCTTTATAATGTAAAAATTTTAGCTTCATTGGGCTTGCTTTTTCGGCCCCACATTTGTTTGATGGGCCTCAGGCCCATTATGCTTTTTCCAGAAAATTTCTGCATTCAGGCGCAAAAATCTCCATCTTCCCTTGAGATTCATCCATCGGACCTAAAATATAAAATGTTCCAAATAAAGTGATTAATAATATAAAAAAATATCAAATTAAAATGATGAAAAATGTATTTTTCACAAGAAATATATTGAGTGGGTCAAAATTGACACTTTAAGCATGAATTGCACAATGATGGGAAATGAAGTTCAATTTCTGAATTGGACTAAAATTGATGTTTATGAACATTGAAAAACATTAATATTAAGATATTAACAATGAATATTAGCCACTTTCAATGACTAATCACACCCCCAAACTTGATTTTTTCTAGTCCCGATCAAAATATATTACAAATATGAAATTCGAATCCCCTTTTCCAAAAACATTTTAATACACATTGCTCACCCAAAGACCTCATACCAAAAAAATTTATGAAACCCATAAAAATAATTTAAAACAAGCTAGGTCCATAAGCATATCTCAATCCCAAGCCCATTCCTTTGTTCAAATTCATCGCCACATTTCATCCAATTTCAATTAAGCATGATAAGGTGTTGTGCATCACAAAAGATATGGGGCCCATTTTATTGTTCAAGGGGAAAAAATGGAAGCGCTAGGTGGGAATCACATTAAACCTTAAGATGAGTATCCTTTTTTTATTTTTTTTGTTTGTTTTTTTTTATTTTTTTTTAACAACAATAGATATGAAAAGACTAACTCTGGGCAAGACAACTATGGAGTCGCGATCCCCAAGTGTCAGACACCACACATATTGTCAATTCCAAGCTCTACAATAGAGATATAAAGTCTAACTCTGGGAAAGAAAACTATGGAGTCATGATCCCCAAGTTCTGGACACCATGCATTTGGAAAAAGCATTTCTCTATGTGGTAATTATTTTTTTTTGGATACTCAAATAAAACTAGAAGTGACCTTAGAACCCTATGCTATAATGAAAGGGACCCAAGAACTGCAATTTACACCCACGATCCAATAGACGTGCATTGTGGAATTTTTATTAAGAGGATGAAAATGTAAACTTTGAAAAATCACATCGGAAATCCGTGCTTTCCAAAAACTATGCTCATGAACTTAAACTTGCATTAAAATCAGAATCAAGGCATGAAAAATTATTTGATATCCAATTTCAGAGTTTGCAATGTGTGTTATCATGTTCAAGGTTAATGGAATTTTTCTTTCCATGCATGTTCTTATTAAAAAAAATTGTTTTTATTTCATATCCCCCCAACATAGAATAACACTATCCCCAGTGTTTAAAGAAAAGAAAAGTTATAAGGGGGGTCGGATAGGAGTTCAAAGAGGAAATTGAAAATGATAAAAATGGAACAAATTCACCTGGTTTTTGAAGTTGAAGTTCAGGATGCTCCAGATTACTCCTTTGATCTCTTGGGGGATGTAGGCACCTCCTTGATTGAACATGTATCACCCAAAATAGTTCTTGAACCATAAAAATAAGAACAAAGCAGAAAAAACAAACAACACAATGATTTATTTAATTCCACGTATCATCATTTTTATGGTTTTCCCTATTCTTTTTTTCTTTTTTTAATCAAACTAATGATACATTGTCTTCTTTTAAATTTCTGGGTAAGTTATTACTCAGGGATCACAATGCGTGACACGGATGAATACGGTGCTCCCCTTTCATACCCATCCATACTCATAAAAGAATAACAGGTCGATAGTCTAAATTTTTTTTAACCTACAAAAACATAAATTAAATTAAATAAACTGATGATACATTGTCTTCTTTTAAATTTCTAGGTAAGGTATTACTCAGGGATCACACCACGTGACACGGATGAATACGGTGCTCCCCTTTCATACCCATCCCTACTCATAAAATAAGGACAGGTCAATAGTCTATAAAAAAATAACAAAATGAAGAAGAAGGAAACAAAATATGATTCAAAGTGATTGGAAACAAGAAAACCATGGGTTGCCTCATGTACTGTGCTTTTGTTTAACTTCGTTATCCCGACATAGACCCTAAATCTATCAATTTTTCTCTAGTTCATATGTTGGCTTAGTTAACTCCTCCTTGGTTTCTTTTTAATTGAATGATTCAATGAATGGTTTTAACCTATGACCATTGACTTTGAAGACATGACCACTTGTGGGATCCTGAATCTCTATTTCCCCATGAGGGTACACATGATGCACTAGGTATGGGACAGACCATCTAGACCTTAGCTTTCCTGGTTATAGATGAAGATTTGAACTATACAAGAGCACAAATTTTCCCAGTTCAAAGTATTTGACTTTGAGATTCCTAGATCGGTAGGCTTGAACTTTAGATTTATTGATCCTTTAATTTTCATAAGCCTCCATCCTAGGTTCCTAGAGTTCATTAAGATCTAATTTCCTTTTTTTTAAGCCAATGAAATGTCAAAGTTCATTTTTTTTATTGCCAAAAATGCCTTATTCTCAATTTCAACAAGTAAATGACATGCTTTTCCATAAACCAATCTATACGGTGACATTCCTAGGATAGTTTTGAAAGCCGTTCGATATGCCCAAAGGACATATAAGAGTTTCTCAGACCAATCTTTCCTAGAGGGATTGACAGTTTTTTAAATAATTTTCTTAATTTCTCTATTTTCCAACTCAGCTTGACCATTGGTTTGAGGATGGTATGTGGTGGAAACTTTATGAGTAATACCATACTTAGACATGAGTGAAGAGAATGGGCGGTTGCAGAAATGGGTTCCATGATCATTGATTATAGCCCTCAGAATTCCAAATCTAGAAAAGATATGCTCTTTTAGGAATTAGATCACAACTTGATGATCATTAGTCTTGGTGGGAATGGACTCAACCCATTTTGAGACATAATCAATAGCTAAGAGGATGTAGAGATATCCCAAAGAGTTTGAAAAGGGTCCCATGAAATCTATTCCTCCTCAATCAAATATTTCAATCACTAAGATGGGAGTGAGTGGAATTTGATTACTTTTTGTGATGGACCCTACTTGTTGACACCTAGGATAGCTGTGACAAAATGTGTAGGAGTCCCTTGAGAGGGTGGGCCAGAAGAGACCACACTGTAGATTCTTTGCAGAAGTTTTCTTAGAAGAAAAGTGAGCTCCACATGCTTCACTATGACAGAATTTAAGGATGGACTCTTGTTCAAATTCTGGGACACACCTCCTAATGACTTGGTTAGGGAAGAACTTATAAAGTTATGGATCCTCAAACACATAGTGCCTGACATCATAAAGGAATTTCCTTCTAGTTTGAGTCCTTAAGAATTTTGGAATGACTCCTGTAACTAAGAATTTGGCTATGTCGGCATACCAAGGGCAGTCACTCACAGAGTATAAGTGTTCATCAGGGAATGAATCAGACACATCAAGGTGAAATTATTTTTCATTAAATTCTATACTAGAGAGATGGTTAGCTACAAAATTTTCAACACCCTTTTTTTCCTTGATTTTGAGGTCAAATTCTTGCAAGAGAAGGACCCACATAATCAGTCTTGCCTTAGCATCTTTTTTCTGGAATAGGTATTTCAGCGTAGAATGGTCAGTGAACACAGTGATGGGGGATCCTAAGAGGTAAGACCTAAACTTTTCTAAGGAAAACACAACAGCAAGTAACTCCTTCTCAGTGGTGGTATAGTTGATTTGGTCATCATTTAATGATTTTATTGCATAAGCAATGACATAAGGAGTTTTCTCACATCTTTGTCCTAAGACTGCACCTACAGTGAAGTCACTCGCATCACACAAGAATTCGAATGGAAGGTTCCAATTTGGAGACTTCATAATGGGAGGAGAGGTGAGAGATAATTTGATGGTTGAGAATGAACCCTCATAGCTTTCTGTCCAAACAAATGGAGCATCCTTTACTAAGAGAGCACAAAGGGGACGAGCGATTGAACAAAAGTTCCTAATGAATCTTCTATAGAAACCAGCATGACCTAAGAAATACCTCACATCCTTGACAGTTTTGGGTGATGGAAGGTGATGAATGATGTCAACCTTAGCTTTATCGACTTCAATCCCCCAACTCGAGACTAGATGGACAAGGACTAGTCTCTCTTTAACCATGAAATGGAATTTTTCCCAGTTTAGGACCAGATTATTTTCTTCCCATATTGATAAAACTCTCTCCACATTCCTCAAACATCCCTCAAATGTATCCCCAAACACAGAGAAGTCATCCATGAAGACCTCAAGAAAATTCCCTACCAGATCTGAGAAGATTCCCATCATACACCACTAGAAGGTTCTAGGGGCATTGCATAACCCGAACGGCATGCGTTTGAAGAAAAAGGTGTCGAATGAACAGGTAAATGCAGTATTCCTTTAATCCTCTAGGGAGACCTCAATCTGATTCCACCCTGAGTACCCATCTAAGAAACAATAGAACTCATTACCTTCCACTCTCTCAAGAACTTGGTCAATGAATGGTAAGGGGAAATGGTCCTTCTTGCTGAATGAGTTTAGCTTTCTATAGTCAATGCAGACCATCCATCCACTACTCACCCTTGTTGGAAGAATCTCTCCATCCTTATTTGTTATCACTGTGATTCATGATTTCATGGGAACCACTTGGATTGGGCTCACCCACTCACACTCAGCTATAGGATAGATGATACCAGCTTTTAACAATTTTATAAGTTCCTTCCTTACTACCTTCATGAGATTAGGATTGAGTCTCCGTTGAGTTTGATGACATTGCTTTGAATCAGATTCTAGAAAAATCCTATGAGTTCCTATTAGTGGGATAATCCCAGGAATATTAGATAGGGTCCAACCAATGGATTTCTTATGTTTCTTAAGGACATCTAAACTCATCCTCTCATGATTGGCATCAAGAGAAGAAGAAATGACAATAAGTTGTGTTTGATTGTCCCCTAAGAAGCCATACTTGAGTGTCATGGGAAGTTCCTTCAATTCTTGACCAGGATGGTTCAGAATTTCAGCAGAAGATTGGGACATTGGATCAAGATCGATTTTGTTTCCTAGAGTTTTAGATAGAATCAGATCCCCATGTGTAGAAATTTCATCTACAAGATTGGTTTGATCAGATTTAGGGAAGGAAGTTTGATTGGTCTCCATGAAAGTGGTTTCCTGAAAGGTTTCACTGATTGTTAGACCTAAGACTTCATCATAAGAGAGATTTGAAAATGATTCAAGCCAAGGAGATAAACTTCCTTCATGTGAAAAAAGGAAATCAATCTCATCCTAACTTAAACATCCATAAAATATTCCTTGATATTCTATGGATTCATTATCAATGCTTCCTATCATGTTTACTTCATGAATGTTCTCATCATCCCCTATTTGTGATCTTTCATTATAGATGTTTAAGTATAGACTCATGTTTCCAAAGGTGATGGTCATATTCCCATTTCGAACTTGATTAACAGAGTTGATTGTTGCAAGGAAAGTACGACCAAGGATGATTGGCATTTGTTCCTTATTTCCTATGTTTGTATGGTTGTCAAGGACAATGAAGTCATTAGGGTAGATGAATTTTTCAACCTTTACCAAAACTTCCTTTAAAATCTCCTTTGGAACCCTAATGCTACGATCAACAAGTTGAAGTGTGACAGATGTGGGTTGGAGCTCTTCTAGGCCTAATTGGCAGTACACATCATAGGGGATGAGATTGACACTAGCACCTAGGTCACATAAGGCCTTGACAACTTTTCTTTCTCCTATTTCAACATTGATGTAAGGGAAACCCGAGTATTTCAACTTAGGAGGAATGGTCCCTTGAATGGTGGTACTCACATTAGAAGGAAAAAGGACTTGGATTTTATGTGAAAAACTTCTTTTAAAAGTGCACAAGTCCTTAAGGTAATTTGAGTAAGCAGGTATGGTTTGGATGGAATCTAGAAGGTGAATGTTCAACTTGACTTGTGAGAATATTTCCCTCAATGTTTCACTCAATTCAGGCTTGGTTTCCCCCCTCATGCGTTGAGGAAATAGCGTAGGTTGTGGGGTTGTTTTTCGAAGTGTTGTTTCTTTCACATTGTTATCAGTTTCTTCAGTTTGATATTGTGGTTCATTTGAATTTTCATTAGAGTTTGAAGCTTCACATGGTTTTTGACTTATTTGTTCAGGTTTTTCAATTGATTTTCCACTTCTTAAAACTGTCACAGCCTTTAGTTGTTCATGATTTGTTTGAGTGAAACTTGTCTCTCCCCATGATGATTGTTTGAGTGAAACTTGTCTCTCCCCAGGAGGATAATTTGGTTGTTAGATAGGTTGTTGAAGGGGTTTTTGGATAGGTTATTGATATTGTACATGAGTATGCTGGAATTGGACCGGTTTTGGTTGGAACTTATTATGAGGTTGAAAGTTTTGTTGAGGGTATGGGTTGATACATTGTTGTTGTGTTAGTGTTGGTTGTCCTTCCAACGAAAGCCTGGATGGTCATTATACCTTGGATTGAAGGTGTTTGCGAATTGTTTCTTTTGAAATTTCATTGCATTAAATTTTTTTGGTGTCCCTCTTAAAAGAACATCCTTGATAGAAGGAATGGTTGAGAAATTATCAGTCTTCTGGTCATGTTTGTCACAAATTGTACAAACAAGCTCAACAGTTTGGGTTTTTTGGACCTTCTTAAAATCAATCTCCTCAACTTTCCTTGTGAGTGCAGCAACCCTTCATAGAAAATTCTGGGACCCAACCCTTCATAGAAAATTCTCACTTGTTCTAGGATTAAGAAACCATGGTGTGGTACCATGTTTAATGTGTCATTGAATATTTCTCATGTTTCATAGAATGTTTCTCCCTCTCTTTCAAAGAAGTTGTGTATGCTCTTTTTAAGTGCAATTGTTTTGTGATGGGGGAGTATTTTTTATAAAATTCTCATTGAAGTTGGTCCCAAGAGTAAATGGATGTTGTTCTCAAATTGTTTAACCAATTATTTGCTCGGTCCTTCAGAGAAAAGGGAAAAAGTCTCATTTTAGCAGATTCAATTTTATTTGAAGGGAACATGGTTTCAACTATGTCATTAAATTCTTTAACATGAAGGTAAGGCATCTCAGACTCCATCCCATGAAAGTTTGGAAGGTGTTTCAGGACATGGGGTTTGAAAACATATTGGGCATATCATATGTTATCATTCCTAATGAATGAGGTTGCATTGGTCGAGGTTGGTGTGAGGTAGTCATTCATGGTCAGGTATGCAACAATTCCCAAGTTAGGGTCTTGCTCATTATTTTGGTTCCCTCCCTGGTTTATGATTTGGTTTTGTGGGATATTCTCCATTGTATCGAACTCAACTTCTGAATCTGGAGTATTGGGAATATTTGGATCTAATGGAAAAAGGCCTCTATGATTGCTTGACTCCCCAGCCCTAGGACTATCCACCATAACTAATCTGTTTGAGTTATTGAGGGTGTAGGTGAACATGCACCAAAAGAAAAAAATGCAAGAAAGGGAAAAGATAAGAGAATTGGGGTGAGAATAGAAGAATGGGGGTAATAAAAGAAGGCTTTTGGTCTAAGGAACTTACTTGGTCCTAGGAAACGATGCCAAAATTTGGTTATGCCCAAATTTACCCTACTGGTAATAGCAGTCGATGTAGTACATGTAGGGGTCGAATCCACAGGGACTGAAGAACTAACCTTGAGATGCTATGATTTGGTGGAGGATGGGATGTGAAGTGGCCAACTTTGGTTTTGATTTTGGATGGATTTAAATAAAACTAATAAACCTAATTGAATTTAATTCAATGAAAATGGGTTGATCTTAGGATTATTCTTGGGGTGGATTGAATGAATTTTACTTCTTTAGACAATTTTGGTTTTATTAATTCTTGATGAATCCATTCTTCAAAAATAACACTACCTTCATCATTTTCTAGTTTGGTGCTTACTAAACACAATTAATAATCCCCTATACACTTAGACATACAAATTCATGATCTCTCCATGGTATATGGTCATTTAGTACTTGAATTTATCTTGCACAAATATAGTGAAGATGAAGAGTAGAAATAACTGAAGAATGGAAGTCTTAAATTAATTATCCAATTAACAACAATTAGTTCATAAAATAACATTCAATCCAGACTTTTAATACTTATACAATCAACCCATTAAAGGGTTATCCCTTAATTTATGGTATACTCTCAATGGTGGGTGGAATATGGTGAACAATAATTTTATTTAAGAAAGTAAAACCATGGAAATAACGAGCACTCCTCTGTGTGTGTGAATGAAATTCACACCTATGTGTGAACTAATTCACAACAAAACAGAGATATCACTGTACTTTGTGATAATGAAGTTTTAATAAAAGAAATGTAAAATATAGAAGATAAAGAAGTTGATTAATAATATAAAGATACAAAAAAACTTACATGGAAATGGAAAACATTACAAAGGAAATTTGGAAGCGTAACCTTACAATGAAACAAGCAACATAAGATGATAAGAAAAATATGAGATCCTTATTCCCTTCACCACCAGATCCTTATATAGTCATATTAGGAGCCTTAGGTCCACCCCCAAACAATAAATTCACCCCCCAAAAATTAAGATAGTCAAAAGGAGGGTGAAGAATTAAAAGGAAATTGGCGTTACAAAGTTGACCACAAAACCATCTAGATTCGTCCACCGTTTTGACGTGTGGATTTGTAATTGAAGAGGTTTGAATCAAGAGGGGTTGAAGAAGAGAAATATTCTCTTCCATCTATCCTATATCAGCTATAAATTGTTCAAGAAATTTGGCATAGCTGTTTGGATGTTATGGACGAAATGGTGTGACGACTTTATGTGCATTAATGTCGGGCCCAAGATTTAAATCTCAACTTCAGAACCCTTTATCATTATGAAAACTTCCGAATTAGCTCTGTCCACAGTTGAATAAAATGATCCTCATATTGTTATATTTCTAATGTAAAAATTTTAGCTTCATTGGGATTGTTTTGTGGGCCGCACATTTGTTTGATGGGCCTTAGGCCCATTATGCTTTTTCCAGCAAATTTCTACATTCATGCACAAAAATCTCCATCTTCCCTTGAGATTCATCCATCGGACCTAAAAGATAAAATGTTCCAAATAAATTGGTGAATATTATACCAAAATATAAAATTAAAATGATGAACAATGTATTTTTCACAAGCAATTTATTGAGTGGATCCAAATTGACACTTTAAGCATGAATTGCACAATGATGGGAAATGAAGTTCAATTTCTGAATTGGACTAAAATTTATGTTTATGAACTTTGAAACACATTAATATTAAGATATTAACAATGAATATTAGCCAATTTCGGTGACTAATCAGTATGTCAGGTGATAATAATAGTCAACTATTATTATTAGACAATCGGTCTTACTAAGAATTAAATGAATTGAATAAATGCTTTAAGGTAATTAATTCATTTTATTATTATAAGTAATAAAATATCAATTAAATTATTCTAATTAAGATATAAATTCTTTTTAGTTGTGAAAAATGGATCTGGAGAAATCTCTCAAGCCAGGAGATAATTTTATTCCTCCAAGAACGCTCTCAAGTTACAAGAGATATCGTCCTCCTCCAGACCAAGGAGAGCACTTTGGAAGTGGCTCTAAAGGCGATTGAATGCGGACATCGCAATCAAAGTCTCTTCTATGCTTGCACCCAAATATCCATTTGGTGACATCCATAGATACGTGGACCATGTGTGGATCACCACTAGAGGAAGACTAATCTTGGCTTCTATGATACAACGAAGGATCGCATTAGATTGTGACCGGAAACATCAATGGAGAGAGAATTACATAAATGTAATTATTATATTTTAATTAAATTAATTATAAATAACATATTGTGATCCCCTCTATGGTTCTAGGACTCCCATATTTCCAATTCGTTCTTCATTATTTCCCAACAATTTGAAATTTTATTATCAGGATAGATCTCAGATTGATTGTTGTTAATGATAAAATTAAACTCAGGTACACCATCCATGTGCTTCCGATGCACCCAGAACCTATAGATACTGCTGCTAGAACTCACACGTCATATCATCCATCATAGGTTCATGCCATGGAGAACCATGCATGGACTGCATCAAACATAGGAAACTATCACAAACTTGGGCATCAGTTCCAAGATCAGGTACAACAGGTGATGCCTCAAGGGGCACTCCTGGAGGTAAAACTGGAGGCTCAAGGCCCACCACATCTGAAGCATAGTCTTCTCCACCCTCATAGTGTATGATACGAGTACATCATAAAGGAATTGGTCTACAATTTCTAATAACACACCTCAGAACAAGCTTAAGAAGAAAGATAACATCACTAGAAGAATCAGAATGTAGGAAAACTCACTACCCAAGGCATACTACCCCAACTACTTTCTTAGATGGCCAGGTATCGGTAAGTGCTCAAATATAAACTTAATTTAATTTTAAATTTAATTACCAGGTTCACTCCTTTAACTTCAATAACATGAGAATGTGGGATAAGTATGTGTAACTAATTCATTTTAGATTTCATGATTCACTTTATAAGGGATAGCCATTTCTAGGGAATCGGTTCCCATACACTTATCACTAAAAACAACACCCATTTATTTATAGCATAATGTCTTGACTCAATAAATTACTCATCCCAACCCATGAGGGGCCATACACCTCATGAATTGAGATATAAAATCACTTAATCGCAACAGAAATTATTATGTGTACAAGCTAACAATCATAGAATCACTCAACAATCAGATGCATATCAAGAAATGAAATGTAGTGAAATTCACCTATATGAATGGAAATATGCATGAGATTTAAATTCTAGGTTCCTATAATGATGCATGTAATAATTATCCTTTCACTCATATCATCATGCCAATGATGAAAGAAAACCCTCAATCAGATTAATCATCAACAACTTCACACAACATGTGTATCAAAAAATGGTGAAATAATATCAACTGTAATATATTATAATTTAGGAAACTTAATTTTTACCCTAAACATGGGTTAACAATGTCCAATCATAGATTAGGACCAAGTCCCAATTGTTCCTAATCTCTAATCTATTTTCTCTAAATATTAAAGAAATAAAGGATGCCACATATGATACAACTTTGTGACATCCCAGACCTGAATGCCTCTCAATGGATTTCTCAAGCCCAGTGGGCCACATGTACTCAAGCACATCTCCCTGAACTCTAGAGGGTACCGACATGAAGTAAGTGCCTAGGGTGTGTCCATGTGGAGACTATTACCTCATTACCAAAGTGTATCACACCGGGTGAGTATAAACATAGGTAAATAGTAGAAGCAATATAAGTAAACATAAGGCACATCGGAAAAATAGAGACAACATTAACAATAACTAAAACAACTGGATTAATATTTAATTATACAAAAACTGATGATGATATTTCATGTCACTATAAAAATAGAAAACATGGATACAAGACAACAGACATAACATGTTCCACATAAGTAGAAAGTAAATCAAAGACTATCCCAAGCATCCCATGCTCCGACTCAGTCATCTGCTATCAAGATCCATACTAAACAGCAAGAAATAAATTGTTTGAAGCCTTATGCTTCCCTTTTTATACACATGAATTCATGTAATATACTCTAGGTACCAAATGGAACCCAAAGACAGTGTGAGATAAATCTCAGTTGGCCACCACCAATGGTGTCTATAACATCTGGCCCGTGTAAAGGAAATGTAATAGTCTGTAAGCATGCATATATAAAGTAATGTAGTACAATGTAACTAAATACACAAGAACCTTCTTAATAACTCATATGGTGTCTGAACATGTAAACAATTCATTATCTGATGATTTTCAATTTATAAATAAGTCACATGTTAGAAATTTCAAATGTTCCATATTGTAACAAGGCAACCTGTAATGATATTTAATAGTTAAGTCCTAAGGTAATAACCAAGGTGAAGTAGACCTCAAGGGTCACAAAATCAGTAATAAATGCAGCATGGCATGGGGTAAGAGTGTATTCCAAGGATCATACTCCAAGGAATTCCACAACTAGATGCCTACTGAGCCCAAGGATTTCATCCAAGGTAAAATAGGCCTAAGCAATGAATGGTCCCTATGGGCTTTAACCATGGAACCTACATGACAATGATGAATCCAAGGAGTGTATACAAGGTATCCTATAATGACATTGAAGGGATCCTACAGTTTCATACCATATATCCAAAGAATATACAAGGATCGGGATCTAAGTGGGTATCAACCTATGCAATCCATATCCTTGAATCAGAATGAGGTTCTCGAATGCTCATGTAATTCTCTGATCAGAATCCAATGTGGGATCGAGTCAGGCCATTCATATTCTATTATAAATTCATGAAATGTTTAATTTGGTTCAATCCTTTCCTTTCATTAGTGTGATAAGTTCATGTAGCGTGCATCCTTTTAATCAAGTTATAATTAATCAACAAGTTCATTTGGTCCAAGCCTTTCCTTTCGTTACTGTGAAAAGGTTAAGTAGCATACAAACTCTTTTAATTCCATTCAAATAATATTCAATAATTTAGGTTCATTATTCTACCTTCAATTATTGTGGTAAGGTGTGCTACGTACATAAAAACTACTGTTCATTCATATTTCATCTATTCAAGTCATATACTTAGTATACTTTCCAATTTTCATTTCAAATTTTATTATCAATTGAAGCACATACCTTAGGTGGTTAAAGTGGTGAGAATACATGGTACTTTACATTATTAAATTACAAATATAAATCAAGTCATTTGATATAGAAAATCGTACCCTTATAAGGGTCAATAAAATTCACACCCAAACGATGGCTCAAACATATCAAATACTAAAAAGCCAATTATTGAATAACATAATACATGGGCTGGATGGAGTTATAGGAATAACCACAAAAAATTAATCATATATATATATATATATATCGTAACTATACAGTTCTAATGATTATAATGATGACATATAAATTCTATTAACGGAACCCGATGAAATTAGTGGTCCCCACATGACAATTCCAAAATCAATGAACTTGAGGGATGAGTTATAGATCACCCATATTGGTCATGTACGAATCTCCTCATCTAGTATCGACCCTTGATTTGCCTTAGAAAATAGTAGATCTCAGAAAAAGGTAAAACACTCACACCTCGATAATTAGGTCGAGAGGAAGAGAGAAGAATAAAAGAATAAATGGGCTCGAGCACTTATCATTGTGCATCCAAAGTGATGAACAAAAGATCGAACGGATAATGGACAAAGGATATATCTTTATTCATACCATATGTCTTCAAAAATCTCCAATTTGATAGAGAAATAGGTTAATCCCATAATAACTCATATTAGGATGAACATGAAGGGTTAATAGATCATTAAGGGAAAATTTGGAAATTTACCCATAAAATTAGCCTGTTCACAATTTATCCGCATAGTTTGAAAAATCGTGCACAAATTGTGCATGGTTACCTAGGCATAAGGGGACTTGCATGGTTAGGCTACATGATCGTGCAAAAACTGTCTATATGGTACTATCTAAAAATTCCCATCTTAATAGTTAGCCAAACTGTATGCAAACTGTGTGAGATGTCCTCTTTCCCAAAAGAGATTAGTCACATGCTCTGAACTTGTCTCGGACACCCCCAAGACCTTTTATAACTCATTATGAATCCATATTAGGTCCAAATTAAAGATTTAGATTGAAAGTTAAATGATCCATACCTGAGTGAAAACCCTAATTTTTTATAGAAGTAATGTTGAAAATCAATCTATAATATAGTTGACATTAGAAAGAAGTAGAATTATAAGTATTAATAAATTAAAAATATTTAACAAGAAGATGAAAAGGAAAAAAAATCTGGAATAAAAATTTAAGATACAAAAAAGTAATCCAATATAAAAATGAATGTAAAAACTAAAGAAGAATCCAAAATAAAATTGTCTAAAGAAGAAGCACATAAGTGGAATTAATGTGGAAGAAAAAATGTTTTAGTTAGACACAACAATGAAAATAAAAGACTTTTCAAATATTAAGATAAAATAAGTAAAATAATAAAGAAAAGATGAATAAATTATAAAGAAGAATTCCATATGAAAAATGATAAACAAGAGATATATGTTAATCTATAATATGGATGTCAAAATATATAAGTATAATCAGATGTAGGATAAAATAAAAATATATATAACTCAAAAGTAAAAGAAAAAACCCAAAACTATAAGAAAAAATAGAACAAAAAAGTAATCCAGTAAAAAAAATGTTGAAAAATAATTTCATGAAGAAATAAATAAATATATGTAAAAGAAATGACTCGAATTCAAAATAAAAAATCAATAAACATAATAAGAATAAAGTAGTAAATAGAAAAAATAGACAACTAATGAGTTAAAATGAAAAAGTGAATGAATAAGATGGGAGAATTATATAAAAACATTAAATTAAATCATAACTATTTGTGAAAGCTAAACCAATGTGTAGAGGCAAAATCCAGGATAAGAATCTAGAACAAATAAAATACATTGAATAGGGGGAACGAAAATATTGAACAAATTGACATAATAGATGACATAAAATCATAAATAAGGATATGTAATATTAAAATATTATTATTTAAAATAAAAAATCTAGAATATCAATATCATTTTTTAGAAATTTAAGTAGATTAATATGCATAATAAGAAAGATTTTAAACAAATTAAGTGGAATAAAACACATAAAAAACAAAAACTAAAATAAAAAAAATTATAAATGAAAATTAATAAATGGTATGAAGCCAAAACTAGTAGTTGAAATGGATGTAGGTAATAATCCAAAAATAGATGTTGTATCTTATTTAATAGTTGAAGATAGAATCTATAATCAAAAAATAAATAAAAGTCAATATTTGGGAAGAAGTAGTGGAATAAGAAGAAGAACTATGGGATTTTAAGGTAAAAAACATAATATTTAAACTTGAACATATTATTTGATGGCATAATCCAAATAAAAATAACTAAAATAATAATTAAAAAAAGTACCTAGAAATAAAAGAAAATGGGAAAAGGTAAAAACCTAGAAAATGTTCTCAGATTAACATGAAATCATTGGACATTAATTTTTTAATAATTTTTGACACATTGTAATAAAAGGTTTTCCGATATAATGTGCATTGAGATCACAATATGGGGAAGGTCATTAGGTCGTGACTCTTTGATTCATGTTTATAAGGAATTTTATGTCAAAGAATACCATTTTTAGTCATTATAACCATAGTTCATTTGAGATTAATGTGAGATCCATTCATACATAGAGAAAATTATTCATCAATAGATGTCATATATTCTCATGACAATTTGTTGTCTCTTCGGTGTATTGACCATGTGAAGCATGTTTTTTTACTTTTAAATCAATAAAAAATACTTTAATTCATTGTAGAAAAACCCATTGTTGGATTGATGAGAGGTCTATTTCAACTTATCAAAAATTAAATGAGGTACATTTTCCTAATATTTTTCTACAATTTAAGGTGTTTTTATAGGTTTTCACCTTTTGATATATATTTTTTGACATTAAAATTATTAAAAATAAATCTTTGGTCATTTAAAACAAGGAACAAGTTGTATTGATGTGTGGCCTATTCATGCATGTTAGGAACTAATAAAAATACATTTTCCTTTCATTTAACGACATTATGAGTCCATTTTCTTTGTTATCACTCTTAGAAAATCATTATTAAATACCTTTAAATATAATAAAACTATATTTTTGTTCATTATGAAAACTCCACATGTTATATTGACATATGGTATATTCATACATGCCATAAATTTTCATAGAAATAAGAACTTTTTTTCTCAGTTTTGACAATATTTAATAAGAATCTAGATGGAAATCAACAATTTTGATCATACATACCAATTACTACATCAGACTGATGGGTTTTTGTTTTTTATAGAATATAAATGAATCAAATATAATTTAACTGTGTTTTAATTTCAATATGATCATGTTGGATTGGTTTTTAACCACAATTTTCTTGGTGTTTTTTAGTGTATAAAGAATAAATTTAGGAAAGTGGTAGATGAAGATTTAATGGGGATGAATAGTATATGATTTTATCAAAAAAATAATAATTGAAGTGAAAATATTTTAAAAATAATTGAGTGTGTTTTGAATCCACAACAATTGGCATAATAACATCCAATAGCTACAATTAGCATTAGTAGTGGAATATTTTACAGAATAATGCCATTTATGGTTCAAGAAAATATAGATTCCACCCAGATGATACAAATTATAGTAGTACATTTCATTTCCAATCTATAACTGATGATATCTATATCAATATAACACTAAATAAAAATATCAAACCCATAAGAGTAAAAAATATCAATTAGGAAGATGGGGTTCTAAAAAGATATAAGTTTATATTGCATAGAAATGATTAACAAATTTGAACCCTCCCCCATGTTTCATCTGAACCAGTAGTTATGATATTCCCCTAGGTTTTCCATCGAGTACATACCATAATAATATGATTCATCTGTGTGGGATCTATAAGGATAATCAAGAACACCAACATTCCCAATAATCAACATAATTCTTTTTCCCACATCACTCCAACCCATGTTCAATGAGAACACATATGGAAAACCAACCAACTAACCCATAAACTATTTGAATGTTAACTTAAAAACATAGTTCAACACAACATATATGAATAATATTGTTTATTTTTTTCCTCAAAAAAGGGTCTGTAAGATATTAGTTTTTAGAATGAGTAGTAATTTCCATCCACTGGATGTGGTGGTTCCCTGTCACCATCAAGGTAACAAAGAATCGATCAAGTCCTCATAATCGAGAGAGGTAATTTTAAAGTCTCGACAATCCATACTAATTCTACTTTATTTTTTTTAATTAAGTTATATTAAATTAAAATTAAATTGAAAACATATTTAAATATGATATTATGATATTAAAACAAATATTAAAATTCATGATCAAGAAAGAAATTTAGAGTTTTTGTAATAATATCTTAGATGATTCATCTTTTCTCACTATAGTGATCTAGGAACCACCTCACAATGAAATGGTATCTTAAGAGAACAAAACTAAAAATTTTCAAATTTTGTTTCTTAAAAGACACATTTCTCTATGATTTAATACACAGATGATTTTAAAATATGATATTTCATTCAGAAGATCATTTCATTTTTCATTCAAAATCTATTGAATATTATTGTTTTATTTTTTTTAATTAATCAACTCAATTAATTAAATAAACATGACTTGAAGAAAAAACATAATACCCCTAAACCAATTTTCTCATAGGGTGTCCATTTCTATATAAACACATTATTGAAAAAAATTTACAAATGTGGATGAAAAAACAAAGAAAAAAATGTTAGAAAAATGAAAATTGACAGTGATAAAGAGTTATTATCATTCAGAGTAGATTAGGAAAAATACAAGAGTTATTACGAAAAATTAATATAAATAACGATGAGTTTGAAAGAAAAATTTAATAAGAATATACATATGAAGAAGAATGAGATGTGCTAAATGAAAATGTAGCTAAAAAAACATGAGTAGGAGAAAGAGAAGTATCAATAAGAATATTTTAAATAATGTGGAAGTGGAATGGGATGATTAAGTATATAGAGAAACATTTACAATAGTTAATGTAAGAAAAAAAGAAAAAATAGAAGACACTGGAATATTAAAAATTATTGGTATAATAAAAGTTACCAACACAAGATAAATTTGGTGATGAATTCCAACTCAAAATAAAGATATCATACATCAAAAGTCAATGTACAAAAAATATATGAATGTAAAACGTAAAATATGAAAATGATTAAAGAATTTTAAAGTTTTAGGAAAATTGGAAGAAGAAGATAAGTCAAAATCTAAAAATCAATAAATAATTATGTTCTAGATGGAAGTATAGATATTGAAATTAGAGGTTTTTTTAAAAAAAGACATAATAAATAAATCAGAAGAGGGAATGAATGTATAAGTCAAAATACATGATTAAAATAAGAAGAATTATTTGAAGTAGAAACAAAAAAACCCATAGAAGTATGTAATGTAAAACTCATAGGTGAAATAGAATCAAAATTAAAATAAAAAAACTATAATCCAGATGCAGAATTATAAGAAATAAGTATCAACCATTTGTGAATGTATCACCAAATGTGGAAACAAAAGGTGTAGTGGAATCCTAATTCAAATGGTTTTAAGTAAAAAGTGTATGAGAATTAGATTAATAATTTATTAGTTAGATATAAAAAAAAACATGGCATAAATAAAAGGAATAAAATAAAAATACAAGAATAAGGAATAGTAAAAAAACATTTGGTTGAATAATTATTTGGGAAAAATGAAGAACAAGAGTTGGAATTTTATCAAAAGATAGATTATAGAATAATAACAAAGAGAATCAGTAACTGAAAAAATCTAAAAGACTAAAATGTATAAGAAATAAAAAAAATTGGATGAAAACATTAAAGAAGAAATAAAAAATGAATCCAATATATAAATAAAACTAAATGATAAAAAATAATTTGAATAAAAAATAAAACAACACTATAAGTAAAATAATATTCTATAAGAAAAAAACACAAAATCAAGAATCAAAAGAATAATGAAGAACTAAATAATAAATTTTAAAAGAGAAAATTTGTCACAAGAAGGCATTTCACACACATGAGAGGAGTTAGAGTAATGTAACTATACACATGTACAAATATCTAAGCCCATAAAATTGTTAAATTTAAAACAAATAATAATAATTCATGCATAAATTTTGAACCCCATAATCGTAGTACGTTATAATGTAATGAATGTGATAAATCATTCAAATACACTTCTAACCAAAAAAATATTGAGTGTCCAACCTAATCTAGGGTCATGAAATACTATCAAAAGAAACCAACTGAAAAATGAATTAGTCTTACTAGCTCAATATAAGCACCACTATCTACCTATCCTTCCAGGATAACATAAAAATTTTCATCATCTATATAAGATATGACCAGTGTAGGAAGAGACCACATAGGGGAAACTATAGCAATAACAAGAAGGACGCCTCAAAATAACCAAAATAAAATCATCATATGAAGTCATCTCATAACTAGAAATATCCATCATAAAGTGATACATACAAGAAAACATTATGATAGACTCAGATATGATGCCACATCACATGTGGTCATAACTTCTACTAGATATAGAATCATTGTGAGGTTTCAAGTAAATGCTTATCCCAGAGTTATAAATCCACAAGACATACCATCCCTAATGGAACTCAACTTAGTGAACATGATCTTCTGGGGTAACACTACTCCCTAAGATATACATCCAATGATGACATACTTCATAGAGTTCACACTTGTGAGGTCTAAATACAATGATAATTATACTGCATACTGAGGGTATTCATCGGAAATACACACTCCATCAGACTAATACACCATAAAAAAGATAATATCTCGATACATTGATAGGGGTCAATACCTAGTGCTCATTGGGGGACACCAGACCCTACTGAATGCATCATCCGTGATATGGGATTAACTCCCATGTAAATATTGTCTACTACAATTCTAAAAAACCCTATATAAAGAAACCATAAGGAAATAAGAAACTCTATATGTCACTTAGATAAATACGTGCTCCATGTCATTTAGTCAGTAGTCAAAGCAGATTTAGACAGTTCATTGTAGAACAAGGGACCATTCCCACACAACACTGATTATCATGAAGCTATATGAGATTCACCCACTATGATGGGAACATGATCTCACACTGAATCCTCATAGGAATGGACATAGGGAAACACACACACAACCTCTATAATAATAAGTAATATCACAAAATCTATCAATAAATATGATCTATAAAGAAAGAGGAATCTAAGATATCCCCAAAAGAGTGCACAATATGTCCCAAGGGTTACACGGTGTGTCTCCCTAACCATAGAACTGCTCGTGTCTCACATTCACATGGTGTGAAATTTTCCAAATTACACGTTGTGTTCCTGAGGTACATGGAATGTAAAAGTCACATTTTTTTCAGTGTGTCCTTCTTTCAATAGCCATGTACACTAGATAGTGTCCGTGTACATATCCATTTCTGAGTACATGACTCAACTCGTGTACTTGGGAATTCTAGTGTGCACGCCATATACAGAGCACATGGGGCTACATAGACACCTATGAATGTATCCCCTGTACATGCCACACTAGTTAACTAAGCATCCCACAACATGTGATGTGTGTCCCATAGAGTTTGATACTTATCTCTATGTTGAAACCCTAGCTCCACACTGAAGGGACTACATGACATGAGTTCAAAGGACTACATGCCATGTAATTAAGAATTTCATTGAGAATATAGAACATCCATTCATCTTTTCCTGATCATTTGTACCCAATGATTTCTCTAAAAATCATGTTTTATGTCACAAATATAGAGTTTATTGAAACCTCTCAGTATCGTTTTCGAGATTATGACCATATCCAGTGCTCAAGAAACATCCAACATCATGCCTTCTTATCTCACACTAAAATGTGAAGAACGAATCTCGATCCTTCTATGGATACGCATCCATAGTCGTATACTGAAACCCTGATATAAAATCTCTATCCCAACCTCATTTTATAGATATATTGTACCAATGATCAAATGAACAATGATCATTCACTAGGTATCCATCAAATCATAGGCCAAATTGAAATGAAAACAACCACCATAAGTAGAATGGGGATTGAAAACCAAAAAACATAAACATGAGGAATAAGCCACTACCTTTTTTTGTTTTTTCATCGATCTGTTGTCGCTAAAATGATGATTGAAAACAAATAAGAAAATTATCCCCACATCCTGCAATTAAACCCATACCCTAAAAATGAATGATCTGTGAGTCAACATTAGTCAATTGATTCACATTCATCATGAGATAAGAAAACATGGATAAATCCCAAAAAAAATAACATCCTGGCTCAATTTGGACCAATAATTATTATTGAATGGTCACACATCATTTTCATTTATGATATACATAGGATGCATTGCAAAATGCTCGTTGGTTGATGTTCTATTGGCTATTACTATGACAGAAGTAATGACCTGATCATTTATGAATAAAATTACCTTTCTTTTAATGCCTTATGGATATAGAAAACACATGCAATCTTTTTTATTATTATTATCAGTTTTAAATGACCATTAAGTATCATTGTTGTTGATAATATAGTCATTGAACAGTGATCACACAAAACATATAAATTTAAGGTTTTAAAAATTCCTTTCAACACAGAAAAATGAGATGATGACCTCATATAGTAGAATCGGGTCGTACGAAGCTCATTTTTCAGATCTTGGAAAGAATTTAGCATCACTGGGCTTCACTCTTGACCAAGCCCAAGCTTATCTTCAACACGTTAATCTTGAATAGAATCGTATACAGGAGAAGTTTAAGTTAATAGTGACTACCTCCCAGGTGATGATATCCGAGCCACCCGAAGATTCTGTCAACATCCCACACCTTACCCTTAGGTCTTATGTGGGTGCTATGAGGGGATATGTAACAAATTATTAGTTACATATTATGTAATCCCTTTCTATAAATAAAAGTATTAGTCCATAAATTCCTTTATGAGAATAGTCCTTCTTAAAAAAAGACGAATTTGATGAATTGATTTTTTGAGTAAAAATAGTACTTTTGAGAAATATATACATTAAGATTTTTATTAATAATATTATAAAAAAATCTTATAAATGATGATTTTATCAATTACTTATCTATAAATGATTGAGAAATCAATTTGATAAGAGTTATATTTTTATATGATAAAACAAAAAGTGTATTTTTTAATTAATTTTTTTTAAAATTTTGAAATAATTAATATTTTAATAAAATATTATTATAAATTTAATTTTATTAATATTAAATAATTATATAACTTTTATGAAGTCATGTTTAATTCTTATTAAGGTTTAAAAACTATTTTTGTCAAAACCAGTCAATTTCCAATAAATGACGGTTCTCATTTTAAAAGTGAAAATTCACATATTTACAAAATTATTTAGATAAAATGAATATTATTTTTGGAATCAGGATTTTGAAATTATCCAATGGTTATTTTTTCATAATTTTATGAGATAGTCGAATTTTTTGGTAAAAATTAAATAATATATAAATATATAATGTGTTTTATGAAATCATAGTAACCCAATAGTTATGTAATAAATATCATAAAATGGATCTATGAAAAAATATATGTTTTAATTTTAAAATAACATGATTTTAGATTTATTTTACTTATTTAATAACACCATAGTGAATCCTCCAAAATGTATAATATTTTTTAAGATTTTAAATTTATTTCCTTGAGGGTGTGACCCACCTCCACTTAAGCAAGGATAATATTTTAATATATTTGGACCATGTCCTTAAAAAATAATTTTTCCACTCCTCTTTGGAAAAAATCATGGGCAAAACCATGGGAAGGTTTGTGGTTTTGAATATTTAATTATATAGATTCCAAAATTTAAGTTTATGAAATATTAAAGAATTCCCCTCTCCTTTCCTATATAAACCCACCCAAGCACCCATTAATCATCAATAAAACTCCTTTAAGATCATCCTCAATATTCTCTCCAGTCCCTATTGTCCTCCCAGGGCACCCCCAAGCTCCCAATAATCCTCTCCCAAGCCTTTGGTATCACACATCCAAGTAAGGGTTCCTTTCTTTCTCATTTTTGTCCAAGTTTCTTTATATTGTTATACCCTTTTATTTTTAAATTAAAAATGATGGGGTATGTTTTTTCACCTCCCCCATACCACCCTTATTATTTTTTAATGATGAGATACCCATTTATCTCCCATTAACTCCTCCCATGTACACCCGTTACCATGTCAAAATTTCATAAGAGTTATTTCATTCCTCCTCCTCCTTCAAGATTCTTTATTATATTATGCCTTATATTTAAAAATTCCTCAAGTTGGAACATCTATTTATATGATTCCCTTACTAACCATTTCATGTATAAATTATGAGAGACCCCTTTCTCTCTCATCAATCCATTTTATGAATCCCCATGTGATGTCATTATGCTGTCAAAATTGCACCGCGACTTTCCATGCCAAAATCATCATGTTGTGAATACCATGCCCATTTATCTATCAAGGATATTCACCTTTATGCACATATAATTATTGATTATAGACTTTCATGTATGTATTAAACATTATTTTATCATTTAATAAATTATTATGTTGAATGAATCCATGTTATATGATCTATTTGGCACACTTAAGAATGAGATTAAAATGTTCATGAAGGGTGAACCCTGATTGTGCTCCAATGTATTAGGTAATGTTTAGTATCATGACACATCAATTTGGGATAGGTGTTTACCTGATTCCTTTATAGTAATTTTTTCATCATGTTGGGATAGGGTTTTACCTAATTCATCTATGTTAATGATGTGATGTTTTAAGTTGTTGGCACATTTCCATTTTATGATGATAATGTTATATTGTGCCTTTATGTTCATGTTTGTCTTATTCATCATCGATAAGTCTATTTCTTAACATGTATTGTATTCTTCATTTTATTCCATATTTACACCCTTACTAGGCTATATATATCACCCTTTTCTTATGTATGTCCTCAGGTTATCTCATACAATACTAAGTACTAAGGAATGTTGTGGTCATGTAAAATAAGTTTTCAATAAAGTTGATGTATTTTATGTCTTAAGTTGTCATGTAATGGTCCTAAGTCTCAAATAAACTAGAACTATATATCTTCTAGGTTGTATTAAGTGCAAGTTTATGTAATAAATCATGTCTAAATATGAAATAAAGAGTGTGGTTGTTATAGTTGGTATCAAAGGCTAGGTTTAGTGATTTTTGGGATTAGGATTAGAAAAACATAGTGAAATTATTACAGATAAGACTAAGTATAAGAATATAATCCAAAAATTTTGGTGAGTATAGAGTAAGTGGTTTATCAATAAAATACATCCCCTTCTGGATATGAACAACAATAGGTGGCTTTGGCCTAGATGTATCTAGGGGTAAAACCCAAAAACACCGCTTTGGGCTAGACTCGAACGAGAACTGGTGCATGATAATGGGCATTTATGCACTCTTGGTTCGACACTCCTAGGGGATATGCTTTGGTAAATTCATAATCTTAGTATGAACCATTATTAAGGGAACAAAAAATGGCCCTAATAATATACGTTAGGAAGTAGATCATGGATAACTTAGATCAAATCTTGGAAATTCATAAGTTAAGGAGATAAATGTGATTTATATGTTATCCCTTTTTTTCATTGGATTCCCCTTTATGTGTTTAATAGTTTAAAATATTTACCCATAAGTTTTATTTTATTCTAGCCAATGCTGGTTATAGGAGGAATTGGGCTAATAATTAATTTGAATATCAATATGACGATTGTTCTAATGAGATACCCAATTTTATGGGAGTGGTAATCACTAAATTTGTCATGATGCTCTCTTGGTTAACTAAAGTTTTGAATACAAATTTGCATCAATAAGAATTTACACCCCCCCCCCAAGAGAGAATATTTCAAAATCAAGTGCTTCATGAGACAAAGGCCTCCTACTTTCAATAGATCATCTGATCCCTTAGTCATTGAACAATGGATTCACTCCATTGAGAAGATATTATCTATCCTTCAATGTTATGAACAAGATAATGTTCTTCTGGATTCTTATTGTATGGATAGTGAAGTTGATCAATTTTGGACATTGATAAAAAAAATATGAATCCTGAGGAAGAGATCGAGGTGATGGGATGGAAGGATTTCTGAAAAAAAAATCGATAAATATTTTTCATGCACCCTCCATCTTAATATGGAAAGATATTTCCTTTCACTCAAGAAAATGGATGATGAATCTACTGGGGTGCATGCAAACAAATTCACCATACATGTACGATATGCCTATGGTTTTGTTATTACCCTCGAATGCAAGGTTGACCTCTTCTTTGGTGGGATAAAACCTAGACTATGGAAATACCTAGTGATCTGCGGCTTTGACAATTATGATAAGATTATCCAATGTTCCCTCAAAGTCGAGATAGAGATTGGATAATATCAAGGGTATCATGGGGATAAGAAGAGGAAAATGGACATTAATGCTCGTGATCCGATTGATAAATCCAATGGTGCTAATAAATTCTAGTATGCCACTTTCCAAACATGTGGAAAGAAGTGCCCTGTAAATTTCCTGAATGGGGTGAGGAATTTCTTTAGGTGTAGGAAGAAAGGAATCATAGCCAGCAATTACTGGCAAGAAAACCCCACTACTGTGATGGAGGAAGGGAATGCTCTATTTGATCCTCAATACATTTTTTATTTCTATAAATTCAAATAAACAGGGAACATTGTTAACCAGTTCCATAAGCCAAGGATTTTTTAAGGCAACCAACAACCTCCAAGAAAGTAAGGGTGATCTCTTTCCATCACTACCGCTGAAGAGAATTTTGACAACGAAATGGTGATAGGTACACTAGTTATTCATTCAATAATATCAAACTTACTTTTTTATTATGGTTATACGCATTATTTTATATCTTGAATATTTATTATAACAATCCAAACATCGCCACAAAGAATTGAAGTATATATGTGATTGTACCATGATTCAATATTTTATTTCACCCTTATACCAATGAATTAAACTGGTTTTGTATTGAAAATTACAAGTATAATAACAAATTTCACTTCATTTTTTATTAAATTATTTTGTGTTTAACACTTTTAAAAAGGTAAATTTTACTTGTTTTTATAATTACATTGTAGGTGGAGGTGATTTGGAGGGCCCATGATGAAGTCCATGAAAAATGGGTCAATCTTCATAGGATCCAAGCACACCAGTGGACTAAACCACATACTCTTACTAAACCGTGAATCCAAATGGGATGAATTTTTTTTTGTTCCAATATATAATGGGATATGTTTCATCTGAAGGAACCCAATACCCATCCAAAATATGTTATTACCATACAAAATGATCTATCTAGGGAATCAAATCTTCACAAAGTCAAAAGAGGTATTCTATATTTTATCAATATCTCAAATTGTATTTGTCAAAATGGTGCAAATGTTTTGGTGCAGATAATAAATAAGTAGGGATAAAACTTTCTAGTTTTCTCCAAAGCGATATAAGACTATTTGGAGGTAAAAACAATGGTCCAATAGGTTTTAGTAAATCTATGGGCTCAAAACCACATTCCAATTTGCCTATAACAAGAGACCTTGGGCACCCCATTTGGAAGTTCAACCAGGAGGAAAGTTTCTACCATTTTGGAGTCCCCAAGGAGTCCTATACTAAATCCTAGAAGTTATAGAGGCCATGGGATGGGCTAATTCATCATCATTATCTTCCTCCCCTTCCATGGAGTTCTAAACTCCTTGTGGTCATCCGGGGAGGAACATGTTATAAATCCCGAGATTTTTTTTTTGTAATAATTGAATGATATTTTAAATTCTAGGTTTGTGTATTGTTTTTCATCATCCTTTTTTATTGTTTTATTGAGTTATTTACTGGTATGATATGCTCAAACTCATATGATCATGTTTGGGGGTACCCATTCATGTGATGTTTCACACACTATTCACCACTTCTTCTTCCCCCTTTCAATTGTGGTGTTTATGTGGGTAATATTAGTGAATTAAACTCACATAAACACTACCATGACCACAAAATTTCATGTCATGGTAACACAATGAAATAATATACAAACCTAGACAATGCATCGAGTTATTATTATGTTGCCTTGTTGATTTTTGGTTATGAAGTCAAACACAAATCCCCCAATCATCGGTAGCATCCGGTGAGTCATTGTGTGTTTTGGAATGAACACTAGGAGGTATCCTGGTTGAAACTTAGAAAAATTATATTTCTAGGTGTTACAAACCAATTATTAAAAGATCATAACACTATCTCTTGAAGTGATGAAGGATGAGCATCATGAGATTTCCTCGTGATGATTATTCTTAATTAATCTTGTTCATTTTTACTTTATTTTACCGCTTACCTTTTTTATTCTCATATTTAGTCATAGAACCCCATGTTTTAAAAAATAAAATTCTCCTTAAATTTTAATAATCAAAACCATTTTTTTGAATTAATTATCTAAGGATTTGTTCAGAGATGACCTAGGGTTACAACAATACTACAGAAATTCTAGTAACAACTAAACAACTAATTCGACATGCTCAGCAACATGATAAAATTATGCCTCCATTTATAGGGATCCAAGATCATTTTATTCTATTTAGTTATTTTTATTTATTTAATTTTCTTTTTAATTAATACTCTTTTTAATATCTCATCCCCCCATTTTATTGTTTTTATTTTGTTTGTTTGTTTTTTTGTGTTCTTTCTCTCTCCCTCCCCCTCTCTCTCTTCTTTCCTCTATATCTCTAATTCTATAGTATAAAATTTTCTTTTAGTTTATCATTTAATTTATTAAGTGTTTTTATTTCATTCATATTCCAAAAAAATTAAAAAAAATTAAAAAAACAACAAATAATCAATCAATCAAACTAGAAATCATTATTGCATGACCAAATCTAAAAAATAAACACTACCTGAATTTGACCCTGAAATTGAAAAGTAACTTCACTCAAAAAACATGTCATCTAGAGTAGGAAAATCAAGTGGCACTGAGGTAACCCTTTTGGAACCTCAAGTGGTACTAAACAAATAAGAAATTGAACCAAATCAATCCCATAAAAACATGGCTGAAAAAAACCAAACTTTAAAAGAACTGACCACCCCAGATGTAGAGTACCAACCTACATACATCCAATATCCTGAGGAAGAATCCAAAAATGAGATGATATGAGATCTCATCCACCTTCTTCCTAAATTCCATGTTCTTCCCGACGAGTACCCTCATAAACATCTCAAAGGTTTTCACTTAGTGTGCTTCACCATGAAAACCATAAATGTGTCTGAGGACCTAATTAATTTTAGGGCCTTCCCTTTATCCATTGATAGTATTTCCAAAGACTAGATACACTATCTACCCACCAAAATTGGGGGCTTAAATGACTGTAAAAGACTCTTCTTAGAGAAGTTCTTCCCTGCCTCCCGAACTTCATCAATTAGGAAAGAAATCTGTGGTATTAGGAAATCACAAGGAAATTCCCTTCATTAATACTGGGATAGATTCAAAAGAATTTTCTCAAGATTCCCCCACCACCATATTAGTGAAAAACTATTAATCAAATACTTCTATTAGGGACTTATCCCCAAGGATTGTGGAATTATTGATGCTACACCTGGTGGTTCCCTAGTTGGTAAAACTCCTTTCGTTGGTCATGACTTAATATCCAACATGGATCAAAATGCACAAAATTTTGGTACATGAGAAATTACACTAACCCAAGGATTTCATGAGGTAATTTGTTCATCCCTATAATAAAAGGTAGATAATAAACCTGATGGGATCCATACCCTTCTAAGGAAATTAGTTCAAGCACAAGGTAACTCACAATCTCCACTTATTCCATTACATTATGGTATTTACTTGGATAACACTCATTTTTATGACCGGTGACCACATCATTAGGATTCAACTGAGTCTTGTGTGGTATTATTCTCTGGGTGTCCATTAAAACAAGTACCTCCCTTCAATAAAGAACCATTTAGGCCAAATCTAAACCCCAGGTGGAAATCTCAACCACAATACCGACAAGAAAGAAACTCAGGCCAGCCCAAATAGAATCGGTATCAACAAGGACAAGGTATGAAGACTTCTTATCCATCATGATCTAAAAAAACCTCCCCCTCCCAAATATTAACCAAGTCTTGGGGACATGGTGAAGAAAATGGAAACCCAGAACCTCTAGTTCCAACAGACCACACAATTGATAATTCAAGACCTACGAACTCAAGTGGGACAACTGAAAAACACCATCGATGGGATCAAGATGCATGGTTATGGACAACTACCATCGTAACCCATTGCTTATATAAATTATAGAGGTAATGTATGTGAAATTACACTTCGTAGTGGTAAATAAGTTTCTCCTTCTACTGATTCTACAAAACATGCATGTCCCCCTCTTTAAAACACACTCTCTCCACCCATAAAGGTTTCCAGTGAAGAAAAAAAACCAAAATGGTAAACCAATTATCATTGAGGATTCCCATGAACAATACATTCCTCTTCCTTACCCCCAAAGACTCTCTAAATCTAAAAATAATTTTGATAATGACACTGATAAAGAAATAATGGATACATTTAAAAAGTTTCAAGTTAACATTCCTTTATTGGATGTAGTTAAAGAAATCCCTCGATAAGCCAAATAAAGAGATTCTGACCCATAAAAGGAGACCAAAGGGTAATGAGAGATACAAACTGGGAAGGAAGGTCTCAGCCTTGATTCAACCTGCAATGCCAACCATTTTCAAAGATCCGAGAACTTTCATGTTACCTTGAACCATATGTAAAGACCCAGAAAATTCCCTTAATTTTTTTTAAAAAATTAATTTGGATTATTATGAGTCTGCAAAAATTGATTACGTGTGATTCCAAATCCCGGTGTGCCCGAAATGAATTTATGAAATTTTTTAAAGGTATTTTTAGTAAACACGTGGGCCACATTTTCTATGTTTTTAACCGATGCTCGGATTAAAAATCTGAGGGAATCGTTGAATCTGCAGCGCCTGGATTCACTTAAGGGAGGCTTCACTTTTACCGTAGTAGGTCAAGAGAAAAAGATAGTTTTTGGAAATTTAAAAGAATAATAAAATAACAATGTTATTTTACTTCTCTTTTTCTTTTCCTCCAATAGAGGAGCGGCGGTTGCAGGACCAATGACAAGTCAAGCCATTAAATGGCTTGACTTCCCTTTATTTATGTAACCTCACTGTTGGAAATTCGAAGGTTCATTAATTAAATGAACATCATTAATTCCATGTGTGTTACTCACCCTTGTCCTCTCCTATTTATATGGAGCTCGGGGTGGAGTGTTGGCACAACTTCATCAAGTGACAAAGATCTGACAAAGTACCATGAAGGGCGAGCAGTGACGAGCACCACTGAATCACGAACCGACATCAATGACGAAGGAGGTTCTGATGATTTTCATTAGTGAATGTCTCATCCAGGTAGGGGGGATTGTTTAAAAGTTATCTTTGATGTTTTACTTGTTCTTTCTTGCTATCAAATTTATGCGAAGGGCGTGTGCCTAACGAACAAGGCTCAGACCCTTCGCCACTTTGCTCGTGTTCCGTTCTTCAAGGCTGGTTTCCTCATTTTGAAAGAAACGCCAAATAGTGGGTCACGCTATGAAGGTGATAGAGCAGGAGATCCTTAGGCGCAGACGACACCAAGAATGGACCACCGGGGCACATCCGGTGGCCTGCGAAAGAAACCGTCGGCGCGCCATGTCGGCAGTAGCCGGCGGAGGCTGGAGGAGACACACGGCAACCGGCCGCGAGTGGTGGAAGGCGGCGCGCGACGGCGCTCCCCTTTCATCGAAGGCGGCCAGCACCAAACTGGCCACAAGGGACAAGGGCGGTGCCCACAGGCACTTCCGGTGACGCGAAGCAGTCATGGCCAGCGGGCCGCAGCAGAAGGGGGCGGTGTGGAGCAGCTGCGGCCAGCGGGCTGTGACAGAAGGGGGCATCACGGAGCAGTCACGGAAGGAAGGAGCAGTGCGGCCCCGCGCCGCGCCGCATTAGCAGAACCTGGTCAGCCAAACGACTGACCATTCATGCAGTGGGGCAGCGCCCCACCGGCTGGCGAAACGGCCCCGGACATACGGGGCCAGCGAGACACAACAGTCTGCCATTGGGCAGACCGAGACAGACGTGGGCCTCTAAGTGGGCCAGACCCGCCCAGTTGACTGGACCCGCCAGTGGGATATGTCAGATCCGCGACCCAATGACCCAGACCCCGCCCAGTGGGCCGGACCTGCCAGTGGGCTGGGCCAGACCCGCGGCCCAACGGTCCAGTGCGGGTGAGCCGAGCCCCACATGGAGGGTCGAGCCAACTGCAACCCGGGCCGGCAAACTGAACCGGGCCGACCCCGACATACTGGACCCAGTGAACTGGGCCGCCCCTTAACCATCTGGACCCAAGCGGGTTCAGGTAGACCCCGGGACCTGTTGCGTCATGCCAGTCTGGCCGAGTCGGACCAGGCCCAGTTCCAACCGGCCCCCGATTAACAAAACGCCAGTAACTGGCATATCGGGTGTCTGTTAGACACTTCGTCAATGCCGTTGGGACCCTTTTTGGGAAGCGTTCCCTTTGGATTTTTTTTGTGGGCCCGACCGAGCCGGGCCGGACCGAGGTGCGATCACCCCTGTTTCACGGGAAGGGATGTAACTAACAGACCAGGCATCTGACAGATGCGTCGTCTGCGGCATAAGGACTTTTATGGAAAGGCGGTACATTGGAGATACATTAAGTGGGTTTTTTTGTAGTTTGACATATGACCTAGTTTGGATCATACTTGAATCCAACCGGGCCCTTTTTACAAGAGTGCCCATATCTCATTGATCGGGCATCTGATCGGCGCGCCGTCTGTCATGTTAGAACCCCTATGATGGGGTGGTCCCTTGGGTATACTTTTTTCAGGGCTTCGTACTGGTTGAAATATAATTGATGGCTTGGGGATTGGTTATCCCAGAATCAAGTGTTTTATGAGCAGGAATCCATTGTTTGGTTGTGTCATGAAGATGAAGAGCGACCAATACGGGTTTGCACCAATGACCAATAGCGGTCTGCACCAGCGACCAATACAGGTCTGCACCAGTGACCAATACGAGTCTTCACCAGTGACCAATACAAGTCAAAAGTAGAGTTACTATGGATAGGATGATCTGGATGTACGACTACTCATCCCTATCTTAGTAATCTTGAAGTTATACCGTTAGAGTGAGATGTCTCTTTTACTTTGTGCTTCATGATTTAGATCATGTTTTTTATATTACCTTTGAGGTATATCTTGTGATGTTTTCCTTTGTGGATTACTGAGAGACCTTAGGGGGTCTCAGGGTCCCCTACAGGGTATTTTTATACTCACCCCTACACGGGCTTTGCCTGCACCTTGTTGTATCTTGTGCAGAAGATGATCAATTGAGCTGAGACTTGAGGGAGCTAGGACTGGGCGGTATACAGAGGTGACATGCAGACATGGAGAGATGTTGAGACGAGTTGTACCTACCCTTCAAGTAGGATCCTCAGTGGATGATCCAGGAGTTGTTTTCTCTTTTTATTTTTACTTGTACCTTTCAGTTCGTCTTGTATTTTGGCCCCTTTAATTTCAGTGCACTTTTTACTACAGCAATTTACTTCATGTTTTCTTTTTGTTGTGTCCTTGGTTTGTGTGTCTGTATAGGTTTAAAGGCAATGCCTTCCCGTTTTAAGGATACACATTTTCAGTGCTAGTCGCCAACCCCTGGCATATGGAAGGTGGGATTGGGGTAGTAACGGCACGAGCCTCGGGGGATAGGTCGTGACAATGTGGTATCAGAGGGAGGTCGGTTCTACCAGAAGAAATAAGAGTCCACTTTTAATGAGTAATAGTGTTAAGTGTTTTGAGTGTAGTTTTCAGTTCGGGAGTCCAGTGTTGGTTCGGCGGCCGGCGTATCCATACACCAGGACCCTGAATTCTGATTTCCGAATCGGTGCACTAAAACACTGATTGCGTGTGTTTTGAAATTTTTTCTTGATATTTCTTGAGTCAGCTCGCCGGGTATAACTTATTGATGGTAGAGCATCTATTTCTTACTGGATTCCTCCATGAAGACAGCCAGCTAGTATTCCTGAGAGAGTACATGATGACGGCCCACTGAGCAATGAGGCTTCAGTGCAGGGCCCTCTTACGGTGATGGATCCTTCGGGTGGTGTACCAGTAGCACAACCACCTGTTGAGTAGTAGATGCTACCAATGAATCATGCACGCCGGCTGAGCATGTTTCATGAGTTCCATAGATAGAGGCCTTTGAGGTTTTGAGGCAAGACAAACCCCCAAGAAGCATAGGACTGTCTTGAGCTAGTTTCACAAGTCTTTCACTTAGTAGAGACACCCACTAAGCAGATGGCGATTGTAGAGACCCGAAGCTTGACGTACATTGACATTACATTACTTTTGCGGAATACTTAGTACATAACAAAAACACACACACAAGGATCGTAATAGTTTAGTGTCTTTGGAAACTCGGAACGTAATCTTCTAATCGTGGTGAAAGATCTTCAACATCTCCTATAAAGATCTTCCTTTTGTTTTTACCTAAAACCTTTCTTTATATCCTGGGGAAAAAGAAAACATAAAAGGGTGAGCTCAAATTCTCAGTAAGGGTAAACAAAAGAAATATCAATCACATCGTATTCATAAGAACATAACATTTTGGAAATCTTAACCTGCAAAAGAGATAATAATTTCATAACATGGGGTAAATCATGGCAGTGAAATGTAATCACAATAATCATAACTTAAAACATGAAACTTTGTGGCATTCACACATAATCATAGAGAATCATTTCTTGTTAGTCAAGACTCATTGCCAAGACTATCGTAGTGGACAAAGTCCCTTTCTTAATCGAGTAACCCTCGTTTCAGTCCTGTTTCACTGAACCGGTATAACCTACCATTCCAGCCATGTCTATCTCATGAGATATAATATCTTTACCCAATGCATTGGAGGGAGATATAGGTCCCACCCATCTTATAATGAATCCTTTCTTATGTGTGCCACATAATCATAAATCATACATCATCGCATAACCCATGTAATAAAAATGGGATTCTTAAACAACATGACATCATAAAACAATTAATATAAGATAAAGGAATTCATAAAAATAATTCCTTCACTACATTATCAAATCAATGTAATAATAGGGATAAAAACAGAACCCTTTATTATCTTAGTTGAAAAATAATTTTGATAAAACACTTGAACTCCATTCTTGAGGAAAATATCATTTCTTCTTCAAAAACATTTTTTCCTTTCTTAACATGTCATACAACTTTAAACTAAAAGAAGTTGTTTAAAAATAAACTTGAAAACATGTAAAGGAAGCTTCTTGGAAATAATTTTTTTAAAATCCATTCATGCCGTATAAGTTAAAAAAAACATTCTTCTCGTACTTTTGTCGGAAAAGTAAAAAGAGTACCTCGTATGAAAAACGACAAAAGATTCCTTTCATATCTTTTAATAAAAACTCACCGAAGGGTAAAATAGGATTTAAACAATTTTAGGTGGATGGAAATGATATTACATATTGAGAAAACATGGATGTGGATGATAAAATATACCCCAGTAAATACCAAAGTAAAAACAATCTCGGATAAAAGTGAGATTGTGATATTTCCCTTACCTTAGGTCCGATTTGCTTCGTATGTGTCCGAACCTCCTGTATAATTATTTAAATAATGTCATTGAATTATTACAGAATCATATTCATTGTTATGATATCATATATGGTTCACTTATGACATTATATTACTCGTTCTTTTGTAAATTCCATGTTAAAGAAGCATTTTGGGTAAAATCGTTTCATTTATCGTAGGTGTTTTGACTTGTTGTTCTTGACATTATTATTACTTATATCATGATTTACTTACTTCCAGAATATAAAATATGATTTATATATCATATATATTCAGTATATATATATATAATATATAGATAAATGAAATGAAAAACACCGTTCATGGAGACGGTAGTCCGTACGTACGCATGAACGCTGTTTTCCTTTCCTTATTGTCTTGAATGGAAGTAAGTAGATGACATACATATATATATATATACATAAATCCAGTAGCTTTATAATGTCATATATTTCATTATTATTTCTTATATATACTTTATAATCATTCTTAAATGGTTAACATGGAGAATGAATCTCATCGCGTCGTGGAGACGGTAGTCCGTACGTACGCACGAGCGATGATATCATTTCCATAAATATTGAATTGAATTGGAGTGGATTATAAAATGTATCAGAATCAATATGATGTTGTAATAACTATTTATAGTTATTATTTACACCATTATACCCATCCATGTAAGGTGGTGGTGGAAAAAAGATCACACCACGGCGTGGAGACAGTATTCTGTACGTACGCACGCGCGGTGATTTCTTTTTCCGTAGGATGGATAGATGGTGAAATAGGGTTGTTTCATACTTAAAATAACATATCAGTATATGAGTGATACTTATGTTATTACTTCATAATGAAACAACCTAAGAAGAAGAAGTGTAAGAAGAAATAAAGATGAAAGAATTGGTAACGGTAATTACCTCTTCTTTGAAGCGCCTCTTTGAGACCTCCTCTTAGGGCACTAAAATTGGTCTTTGAGGAAGACCAGAACCTCTAGGATGTTTCTAGGGAAGTGGAGAAGAGATTTTGGCAGGGGTTGGCCGAGCTTGAGTGCTCAAATTGGTGTGAGGAGGAGGGGGAGGAGGTGTCCTTTTATAAGGGAGGAGAGGGGCACCTTAGGAATACCTCAAAATATTATTTTATATTAAAGTCAAAATCGGTTTATAATGGTTCCAAAGGGTATTATTTCGGAGCTAAAGTGGGTATGGGTCGAAATCCTATCAACCAATAAGATTTAGACAAGTTTAGGGTATTATTTTAACCTTATCAATTAGATTTAACTCTAAGTTAAATAATTTAACTTTTACCGTGTCTTTTTGTTTTCTTTCACTATATGGTTAATACACTTACTGTAACATGCCAAACGAACCCCAAATTGTTTATTATTAATTCATATATCCTTATCTAAGTCATTTGGCCGAACCTTAGATTTTTAGGAATAAAATAACAATTAATAATATAATATTTGATTTAAAAACTATTTTGTGTCAATTTTGACACTATTTGATATATGATTATTTGTGAAAGTCATAACAGAATTATATGTTCAAACCAAGCTGATTAAATCAACACTAATATATCATAGTAACCTATAAAATTAGTTTAATTCATAAAAAGTCTCAAATTACATTTATTTTGGTGTTTATAACATCAATTATGTCAATATTTCATTAATAAGATAATTACTGCATCATCATTGTGTCATAAATAAATTAAATTATTTAATGTCTAAAAATTACAAATAAAATACCATTATGTAGGAAATCTTTTTATCTTTCTAATGAATATTTATAGTCGAATTTATCTTATGTATAACCCCATATTAAAAATGTTTTAGTTATTAAACTTTGATTTTAACTATTTTAACTATTCATTAAATAAAATAATATTAAATGTCATAATCTAATCCAAGTGGACCTAAATGGTCATATTATATTCATAAGGTTGTTTTTTGTCGAATTACACTTATCCAATAGAATTAGAACATGTGTTAGGGTAATAGTAATATCATATTTACCCTTAGTTACCCTATTTACTATTAATCGTTGTAAAAAAAGTAAAAAGTTACTATTCACCAAAAATTATTTTCATCTCATTGAACCATATTTTAGTCCTTGATATTAACTGTGTCTGTCGGATTTTCGAAATTCCATTCACAGAAGCGGTAAAATTAAGTTTTATGCAAAATTCAGTTTTTAACCTACCACTTAGTGGTTTCACTATTCATCGAAAATTGAAAGTTTTCAGAAAAATACCAAAAATTAGGCCTAAGATATATTTGATATTATGAACTCAAAAATGATGTCTATTTTACCAAATTCAAAACATATCAGTTGCATTAACTAATTTTAAAAATTAATTCTCGTCGTCAAAACAAATAGCGTGTTTTTAAGAGATAATAACTATCAAAAGATTGACACTAGTTTATAACTGGTTTAAATGTGAAATTACATCCAATGACCAACATTGTATTAAATTGTAAAAATATATTCTAAATATACTTTAAAACCACTCAAATTAATAATTTATCACTATTAATTATTTCGATTAAAAAAGTTGTTTTTAATTAAAATTTAGTAATTTTCACTATTCATCAGAATATGAAAGTTATCCGAAAAGTACCAAAATTTCACCCTAAGCTAATTTCGATATTAAGAATCCAAAAATGAATTCCATTTTGAAAAATAAAATTTACAAAATTTCAAAAAGTGGTTATTACTATTCATAACGGCTAGTTTTAATAATATCTTAATAGCATATCATTGTTTAGTGAAACTCGCTGTTGCGTACAACACACGCTATCGTGGAAGGTCGCGATTGCGTATAATTCAAGCCAGGTCAGAGATGTGTATTGTGAAAGCTCCTTTTGGTGTAGCGTATAACACAAGACATTAATAAAATATTTTTCATAAAATCTCGGGATGTTACATTCTACCCCCCTTAAAATGAATTTCGCCCTCGAAATTCGTCGGGGTTATAAATGGTTTACTATTTGAAAGTTTCTTTAATAGAAATCCACATCATAAAAAGGAATACCAAAACTTGGCTTTAAAAACTAAAGTATGAAATGTAACGATTACCCAAATAAACTAATCACTGGGTTTCCACATAGGTGAAAATATGGATATGGAAGAGAAATCTAACCATCATGTTCTGATGGAGAGTGGTAGAGAACATGGCTATGGAAAATCCAGTAATCACAAATCCATAAATTTGTGACGATCTAAGGTACCATCTGATTCATCAGGTATAAGATCACTATGACAACATTTTTGGTTTTCAAGATCATTTCCCCAAAGTTGAAAATTTGAATTAGAATAAATACTTTCTTTATTTTGGTACAATCTCACTATTGTTCATGCCTTGAACAATTTCCACTTCATATCTTAAATAAATGAAGTTGAATTTGTTATTCGTGAAGTGTTAGCAGATCATGTGATAGAATGACGGGTCATTCCATCTGTCTCAAACAAAAGGTTAGCAAAAATTATATACATAAGTCGATTTATAGTGAGATAAAGCATATATGGTTCCTAAAATGGACTTATACTTCATATATCATACTGCTTAATATAATAAAACTAGTTTCTACTAAACAGGGACTTCCTGTAGGCCAGTGGTAGGCGATAAAGGCCAATCGCACTTCGGTTGTGGGTTCGATTCCCACAGCCTTGTCCGACGCGATGGGCTGTCGCCCGTCCTGCAGGTTGTCCATTTTCTAAAACTACATTACTATAACATCCCATCAATAATATCGAATAAAAAAAACTTCTATCCTTAAACAATACTCACTTATGTCCAACATAATCCATTTCAATCTTTAGGCTTATCCATAATACTGCAGTCCACTCTCATAACATAGTGAAAACGATTACCAGAGATTTAATAACATCGTTGATCCCCATACATCATAAGATATGTTTTGTTGGTCACATTCCAAACATTCAAAGTCCTTAATCATGTATTCTCTTGAATACCCATTGAACCATAGTGAAAACTTGAATGCAGTTAAAAGTTAACACTTTTCACATACTAGAATCCTCAAAATTCTATATACTCAAACCATGATATCACTTAGTCCTTATATCAATCATGAGCTCATGAATACTGTCAAACATTTCATTTTCTCCTTATCCCTTCATTATGCACATATCATCTACATTCCAAAAATATCTGAATAACCTTTCACGGATACTTGTACCATTAATCATACACTTTCAAAACTCAAGGAAGGACAACAGTGTAATAATCCTTAGATGTCTCTTTATTCCATAGTACCATGAGATTACTTATACAACATTACACATGATAAACATGTCATCATTCCACTACATTCTTAAACCATTGACCGAGCTTCAACAATTCTTTCATCTCACATATCATTTGTAGTCTCTTCATCATCATAAACATAAATACTACCCATACGACCATACTGATTCTCTTCATGAGACTTTACCTTAGGGAATTGGTTTGCATAATGCTTGTACATTCCACATTTAAAACATTTAACCATTGTTGATGTCATAGCAATACCATTATCTTCATCCCTGGTGTTAACTGAACCTTTTCCTTTGCACTTACTGGCTTTGTGTCCTTCTTTTCCACACCCAAAGCATCTTCCAGTTCCTTTGAAACATTCTCCTTGATGCCTCTTCCCACATGATTTACATAGGGGAAATTGAACTTTCTTTCCTCTATGATCATCATGAAACTCCATCTTTCTCTTATTAGCCGAGTCAGGAAACTTACCAAATTTTACTTTATTGATCATATTATGATATTTCTGATTCGGCATAATAATGATCTTTGGACTTCCAAATCCCATTTCATTTGGTTTCTCATGAAGAATATCATTCCATTGTCCATCATATCCTCCATTATCGTGAATCATCTTGTTTCCAGCCATTTTCTAAAACCCAAAATGAATAGTGTGAGAGGCAAAAATCATGCTAGGGAAAACAACATTATAAAGGGGGAGTATCCTCAATATCTAACTTCTTAGGTTAAATTCTAAGATCGTTACCGTAGTTATATGACTGTATCCTATACGTATACTTATCCTTAGGGACATCCCTAGACATACCTTAGAAATATCTCTAGGGATCTCACTAATGTTTTCGCATCCTAGTTTCCAAAGGTTGACTAAACCTTTCCTCTGATACCAACTGTAGAGACCCGAAGCTTGACGTACATTGACATTACATTACTTTTGAGGAATACTTAGTACATAACAAAAACACACACACAAGGATCGTAATAGTTTAGTGTCTTTGTAAACTCGGAACGTAATCTTCTAATCGTGGTGAAAGATCTTAAACATCTCATATAAAGATCTTCATTTTGTTTTTACCTAAAACCTTTCTTTATATCCTGGGGAAAAAGAAAACATAAAAGGGTGAGCTCAAATGCTCAGTAAGGGTAAACAAAAGAAATATCAATCACATCGTATTCATAAGAACATAACATTTTGGAAATCTTAACCTGCAAAAGAGATCATAATTTCATAACATGGGGTAAATCATGGCAGTGAAATGTAATCACAATAATCATAACTTAAAACATGAAACTTTGTGTCATTCACACATAATCATAGAGAATAATTTCTTGTTAGTCAAGACTCATTTCCAAGACTATCGTAGTGGACAAAGTCCCTTTCTGAATCGAGTAACCCTCGTTTCAGTCCTGTTTCACTGAACCGGTATAACCTACCATTCCAGCCATGTCTATCTCATGAGATATAATATCTTTACCCAATGCATTGGAGGGAGATATAGGTCCCTCCCATCTTATAATGAATCCTTTCTTATGTGTGCCACATAATCATAAATCATACATCATCGCATAACCCATGTAATAAAAATGGGATTCTTAAACAACATGACATCATAAAACAATTCATATAAGATAAAGGAATTCATAAAAATAATTCCATCACTACATTATCAAATCAATGTAATAATAGGGATAAAAACATAACCCTTTATTATCTTAGTTGAAAAATAATTTTGCTAAAACACTTGAACTCTATTCTTGAGGAAAATATCATTTCTTCTTCAAAAACATTTTTTCCTTTCTTAACATGTCATACAACTTTAAACTAAAAGAAGTTGTTTAAAAATAAACTTGAAAACATGTAAAGGAAGCTTCTTGGAAATAATTTTTTTAAAATCCATTCATGCCGTATAAGTTAAAAAAAACATTCTTCTCGTACTTTTGTCGGAAAAGTAAAAAAGAGTACCTCGTATGAAAAATGACAAAAGATTCCTTTCATATCTTTTAATAAAAACTAACCGAAGGGTAAAATAGGATTTAAACAATTTTAGGTGGATGGAAATGATATTACATATTGAGAAAACATGGATGTGGATGATAAAATATACCCCAGTAAATACCAAAGTAAAAACAATCTCGGATAAATATGAGATTGTGATATTTCCCTTACCTTAGGTCCGATTTTCTTCGTATGTGTCCGAACCTCCTGTATAATGATTTAAATAATGTCATTGACTTATTACAGAATCATATTCATTGTTATGATATCATATATGGTTCACTTATGACATTATATTACTCGTTCTTTTGTAAATTCCATGTTAAAGAAGCGTTTTGGGTAAAATCGTTTCATTTATCGTAGGTGTTTTGACTTGTTGTTCTTGACATTATTATTACTTATATCATGATTTACTTACTTCCAGAATATAAAATATGATTTATATATCATATATATTCAGTATATATATATATAATAGATAGATAAATGAAATGAAAAACACCGTTCATGGAGACGGTAGTCCGTACGTACGCATGAACGTTGTTTTCCTTTCCTTATTGTCTTGAATGGAAGTAAGTAGATGACATACATATATATATACATAAATCCAGTAGATTTATAATGTCATATATTTCATTATTATTTCTTATATATACTTTATAATCATTCTTAAATGGTTAACATGGAGAATGAATCTCATCGCGTCGTGGAGACGGTAGTCCGTACGTACGCACGAGCGATGATATCATTTCCATAAATATTGAATTTAATTGGAGTGGATTATACAATGTATCAGAATCAATATGATGTTGTAATAACTATGTATAGTTATTCTTTACACGATTATACCCATCCATGTAAGGTGGTGGTGGAAAAAAGATTACACCACGGCGTGGAGACGGTATTCCGTACGTACGCACGCGCGGTGATTTCTTTTTCCGTAGGATGGATAGATGGTGAAATAGGGTTGTTTCATACTTAAAATAACATATAAGTATATGAGTGATACTGATGTTATTACTTCATAATGGAACAACCTAAGAAGAAGAAGTGGAAGAAGAAATAAAGATGAAAGAATTGGTAACGGTAATTACCTCTTCTTTGAAGCGCCTCTTTGAGACCTCCTCTTAGGGCACTAAAATTGGTCTTTGAGGAAGACCAGAACCTCTAGGATGTTTCTAGGGAAGTGGAGAAGAGATTTTGGCAGGGGTTGGCCGATCTTGAGTGCTCAAATTGGTGTGAGGAGGAGGGGGAGGAGGTGTCCTTTTATAAGGGAGGAGAGGGGCACCTTAGGAATACCTCAAAATATTATTTTATATTAAAGTCAAAATCAGTTTATAATGGTTCCAAAGGGTCTTATTTCGGAGCTAAAGTGGGGATGGGTCTAAATCCTATAAACCAATAAGATTTAGACAAGTTTAGGGTATTATTTTAACCTTATCAATTAGATTTAACTCTAAGTTAAATAATTTAACTTTTACCGTGTCTTTTTGTTTTCTTTCACTATATGGTTAATACACTTACTATAACATGCCAAACGAACCCCAAATTGTTTATTATTAATTCATATATCCTTATCTAAGTCATTTGGCCGAACCTAAGATTTTTAGGAATAAAATAACAATTAATAATATAATATTTGATTTAAAAACTATTTTGTGTCAATTTTGACACTATTTGATATATGATTTTTGTGAAAGTCATAACAGAATTATATGTTCAAACCAATCTGATTAAATCAACACTAATATATCATAGTAACCTAGAAAATTAGTTGAATTCATAAAAAGTCTCAAATTACATTTATTTTGGTGTTTATAACATCAATTATGTCAATATTTCATTAATAAGATAATTACTGCATCATCATTGTGTCATAAATAAATTAAAATATTTAATGTCTAAAAATTAAAAATAAAATATCATTATGTTGGAAATCTTTTTATATTTCTAATGAATATTTATAGTCGAATTTATCTTATGTATAACCCCATATTAAAAATGTTTTAGTTATTAAACTTTGATTTTAACTATTTTAACTATTCATTAAATAAAATAATATTAAATGTCATAATCTAATCCAAGTGGACCTAAATGGTCATATTATATTCATAAGGTTGTTTTTGGTCGAATTACACTTATCCAATAGAATTAGGACATGTGTTAGGGTAATAGTAATATCATATTTACCGTTAGTTACCCTATTTACTATTAATCGTGGTAAAAAAAAGTAAAAAGTTACTATTCACCAAAAATTATTTTCATCTCATTGAACCACATTTTAGTCCTTGATATTAACCGTGTCTGTCGGATTTTCTAAATTCCATTCACAGAAGCGTTAAAATTAAGTTTTATGCAAAATTCAGTTTTTAACCTACCACTTAGTGGTTTCACTATTCATCGAAAATTGAAAGTTTTCAGAAAAATACCAAAAATTAGGCCTAAGCTATATTTGATATTATGAACTCAAAAATGATGTCTATTTTAACAAATTCAAAACATATCAGTTGCATTAACTAATTTTAAAAATTAATTCTCGTCGTCAAAACAAATAGCGTGTTTTTAAGAGATAATAACTATCAAAAGATTGACACTAGTTTATAACTGGTTTAAATGTGAAATTACATCCAATGACCAACATTGTATTAAATTGTAAAAATATATTCTAAATATACTTTAAAACCACTCAAATTAATAATTTATCACTATTAATTATTTCGATTAAAAAAGTTGTTTTTAATTAAAATTTAGTAATTTTCACTATTCATCAGAATATGAAAGTTATCCGAAAAGTACCAAAATTTCACCCTAAGCTAATTTCGATATTACGAATCCAAAAATGAATTCCATTTTGAAAAATAAAATTTACAAAATTTCAAAAAGTGGTTATTACTATTCATAACGGCTAGTTTTAATAATATCTTAATAGCATATCGTTGTTTAGCGAAACTCGGTGTTGCGTACAACACACGCTATCGTGGAAGGTCGCGATTGTGTATAATTCAAGCCAGGTCAGAGATGTTTATTGTGAAAGCTCCTTTTGGTGTAGCGTATAACACAAGACATTAATAAAATATTTTTCATAAAATCTCGGGCTGTTACAGCGATCTTAGACGCTAGCCTACTTTAGGGATAGGAAAGACGATGGTGAAGTCTGGAACTCTAGACACATGACGAGGTGACCCTCACCTAGATGGACTTTGAGAGCCTCTTCAGGGCGGTTTTTGTTCCAGCGACACTACACTCTGTGCATATTCAGGAGCTCTTGCACTTATAGTAGGGCAGCCTGATAGTATCCCAGTACTCGGTGAGATTTACTGACCTCTCCTGATAATCCACTGACATGGTATGGGACCCGTACTTTAGGGCCTGGACCCTTGAGTAGGGGACCTGATGAGAGATCAGAGTTGCGATAGTTTCTCTTAACATCCCGATGAAGCATGGGTTGCTAGAGCGAGCTTTGCTGGTGGAGATATTCCTTGCCAAGTAGGCACTGGTAGTGAGAGCCCCTACTGGATGACAGGTAGTAGAGTCATCTGCAACTGGCAGTAGACAGACGACACAGAGGTCCAAGCGGGCTGGACCCCCTAGTGGCTGACCCTGAGATGCAGGTTCATTGATTCGAGGCTCAAGAGGCTGAGAGAGCCACCAGTGAGGCATGATCTGTTTTTCCTATGGGGGACAGGGTCACAGAGATCGTGACTGTCTGACTCCCCGCATGGATGTTCGGAGGACGGTCTAGGGACCTCCAAGTAAGAGATAGAGATTCGACTGAGGAGGTCCGTAGGGAGGTGGATGAGGCAGAGGAGCAGGTTGTGCAGCAGGAGGTGGGTGGCGTTTTGAGGCTCTACCGCCACCACCGCCAAGAGGTCCACCCTGACCTTAGGAAGCAGGTGGTAAGGGATGAGAACAACTACAGGCAGTAGAGGCGTATGATCATGACGCTCCGGAGATGATAAGAGTTATGATTTGTGTCTATTCCACCCTAACTGTAGTACTTATAGACACATGTGCTAGTTACTCTTTCATTTCCATGACACTTGTTCGGAGATCAGAGATTCCTATGGATTAGTTGGCTCGATCCTTACAATTAGAGACTCCTACAAGAGAGGATTCGATGATTACACACTAGTTCCAGCAATGTCATCTTACTCTAGGAGGAGAGATCTTCAACTGGGATCACCTAGTAGCAGCGTCGAGGCCTTATGATGTCATCTTGGGTATGGAATGGCTATTCATAGTCCATGATCAGATAGACTATTTTAGGCACAATGTGTGGTGTTTCCGCGAGGATGGGATCAGTTTTTTCTTCACCGACAAGAAGGAAACCTTTGCAGCACAGGATGGACTTCCTTGGACGAGGATGCAGCTGATCACTCACCATTTTTCTAGCCTCTCTCTCAGATCAGTTGATGTGAGAAGTCCTAGATATCTTGTAGTGGTGGATCAATATGATGATACCTTTCCTGATGATGTTTTGGGACTACCTCCTTACAGATAGGTAGACTTCTACATCGACCTGTACCATGGGACGACACTGATATCTGCACCGGTATATCGGATGGATCCCTTGGGGCTCTGTGAGTTGCGGTTATAGTTGTAGGACTTGCAGAGAAATGGGTTTATAAGGCCTAGTGTTTCCCCTTGGGAATCCCCGATTTTGTTCGTCAAGAAGGAGGATGGGAGCTTGAGACTTTTTGTGGACTATCAGCACCTAAACCAGGTGACCATGAAGAACAAGTATCCACTCCCAAGGATCTATGATCTCTTCAACCAGCTGAAGGGAGCTCGATGGTTCTCGAAGATAGACCTCAGATCAGGCTATCACCAGCTTGGTGTGTGGGATGAGGACATTCCAAATATGTACTTCAGATGTCGTTATGGCCATTACAAGTTCCTGATGTTGTTGTTTGTCATGAAGAACTCCCCTAAAATGTTCATGGGTCTCATGAACAAGATCTTACAGACCTGGTTAGACCGGTTTTTAGTGGTCTTCATTGATGACATCTTGGTGTACTCAGCGTCCAAGGAAGAGCACGTTGTACACTTGGGAATAGTTCTGGACACACTCTGGGAGAACTAGTTATATGGTAAGCTCTCGAATTATGAGTTCTAGGTATGGAAGGTCCACTTCTTTGACACGTCATCTCAGAGGTTGGAGTTGCAGTGGATCCAGCAAAGGTTGAGGCAGTACTTACTTGGGATCCACCTAGGAGTGTTATAGAGGTGTAGAGCTTCCTTGGATTAACATGCTATTATCGGAGGTTCGTGCCCGATTTCTCCAGATTAGAAACACCTATGACTTCCTTGACGAAGAAGGGGAAACCCTTCCTATAGTCAGAGACATGCCAACAGATCTTTCAACAGCTGAGACAGAGCTTGACCGGTGCTCCAATCCTAATGTTTTTGGAGGAGGGCACTAACACTGTGGTTTACTGTGATGCATCTGGGATCAGACTCGGTTGAGTCCTAATGTAGGGTGATGCAGTGATTTCTTCTGGCTCACGATAGTTGAGGACTCATGAGCAGAATTATGCAACTCACAACATGGAGTTGGCAGCAGTAGTCTTCGTATTAAAGATTTGGCGGCATTACTTGATGGGAGAGCAGTTCATAGTCTACTCAGACCACAAGAGTCTTATATATATCTTCACACAGAAAGATATGAATCTGAGACAATGATGTTTTCTAGAGTACCTCCAGGACTATGACTTTCATATAATCTATACTCCAGGGAAGGGGAATATAGTAGCCAACATACTCAGCAGGAGGTCTGGTCTACAGCTGCTGAGTGAGGTGACAGAGCAGCTAACTGCGTTTCAAGTATCCTTTGTGGATAGAGATGGAGCATCATACCTCTATTATATGACTGTCACTCCCCCACTTCTTCAGCGACTTCAGAAGGCACATCTTGGGGATGGTTAATGTGAGGCCCGATGTGCTCAAATATCCTTAGGATGGTCCCTTGAATAAATTTCTAAAGGTTGGGAGCATGTCTTTCTCTTCAGAGGATTCACTTTGGTACCAGTGATACTTCGGGAGGAGTTTTTGAGGGAGTTCTATACATCCCCTTTAGTGGTACATCCTGGTGTGGAGAAGATGTATCGAGACCTCCGGAATCAGTACTGGTGTCCAGGGATGAAGAAAGATATGGTGAAGTTTGTTTCTAGATGCCTCACTTGCAGCATGTGAAGGCTGAGTACTAGGTACCAACAGGCTTGACCCAACCCCATGAGATGCCATAGTGGAAGTGGGAAGTGATATCGATGGACTTCGTGATGGGGTTACCATGTATGTCCAAAGGGCATGATACCATCTAGGTGATCGTGGACCGACTCACCAAGTCGGCCCACTTCCTTGCTATTCGAGTGAAGGGTTCGGTAGAGAGCTTGGGACACCTCTACATTTAGGAGATCATGCTAATTTGCGGGGTTCCTTTGACTATAGTCTCAAACCGTGACGCACGCTTCACATCCCAGTTATGGAAGGGATTGCAGGAGGCTTTCGGGACTCAGATTTTCTTGAGCACAACATTTCACCTGTAGAAAGATGGTCAGATTGAGCAGACCATATAGACACTCGAGGACATGCTTCGTGTTTATGTACTCAATTTTGGCTGCAGTTGGGATGACCACCTACCCTTGGTGGAGTTCACATACAACAAAAGCTATCACTCCACCATTGGTATGGAACCTTTTGAGAAATTTTACGTATGACCGTGCAGATTTTCCTTTTGCTGGACAGATCTAGGAGAACCAGCACTCGTGGGCCCAGAGATGGTACAAGATACCACTGAGAAGGTGCAGATCATCCGAGAGCGGATGAAGATTGCACTGAGACAACAGTTTTCCTATGATAATAGGGTATGGAGACCACTATAATTCTATGAGGGGGACCACGTATTCTTGATATTTTCCCCTTGAATGGGACTACGGAGATTTGGTCGGGGTGGAAAACTCTCACCATGGTTTATCGGACCATTCCTGATACTTCGAAGGATTGGCGATGTGGCATACCGCTTGGCATTACCACCGTAGTTTGATAGGGTCCCCAGCGTCTTCCACGTATCCCAGTTGAGGAGATACGTGAATGACCCATCTCACATCATTGACCATGGTGAGTTGGAGATTGACGACAAGGCAAATTTTGTGGAGTACCCGGTGGAGATAGAGGATGGACAGGGGTGGATCCTTTGTGGGCGGTCGATACCTCTGGTGCGCATTATGTGGTGGAAAATAAATCTCTAGGAGAGCACATGGGAGAAAGAGGCTCATATGTGTGCCCAATACCCCTCTTTGTCTGTGTAGAATTGTTTGGCTTTCGGGGATGTAAAGCTCCAAGGTGGGGAGAATGTAAAGGCCTGGAAAATTCTAGGATTTTTTTTAAATTAATTGGGATTATTACGAGTCTTCTAAAATTGACGGCGCATGATTCTGAAGCCTGGTGTGCCTGAAATAAATTTATGAACTTTTTTAAAGGTATATTCAGTAAACGTGCGGGCAATGTTTTCTATATTTTGAACCGATGGTCAGATTCAAAACCTGAGGGTACCGTTGAATCTGTAGTGCCAAGATTCGCTTAAGGGAGGCTTCACTTCGACCATAGTATGTCAAAAGAAAACGATAGTGTTTGGATATTTAAAATAATAATAAAATAACAATGTTATTTTATTTCTCTTTTTATTTTCCTCCAACGAACGAGCGGTGGTGGCGGGACCAATGACAATCCAATCCATTAAATGGATTGACTCCCCTTTATTTTTTGTAATTACACCTTTGGAAATTGAAAGGATCATTAATTAAATGAACCTCATCAATTCCATGTGTGTTACTCACCCTTCTCCTCTCCTATTTATATGGATCTTGAGGTGGAGTGTTGGCACGGCTTCACCAAGTGACAAAGCTTTGATAAATTACCACAATGCCAACCACCTAGATTATGAGACCGGTTTGAGTGAGCGGTGACGAGAACCACCGAATCAAAAACCGACGTCAACAATGAAGGAGGTTCTGACGATCTTCGTCAGCGAACGTCTCATCCAGGTAGGGGGAATTGTTTAAAAGTTATCTTTGATGTTTTACCTTACCCTCGCTTTCTATCACATTTACGTGGAGGAAGGGGGCTTAACGAACAAGGCCCGAACCCTCCGCCGCATCACTCAAGTTCTATTCTTCAGGGACAGTTTCCTCAGTTTGACGAAAACGCGGAATAGAAGGTCACACTATGATAGTGGTAGCGCGGGAGAGCTGTAGGTGTAGACGGCCCAAAGAACGGACCACTAGATCATGTCTGGTGGCTCGTGGAAGAAACCACTAGTGCGCCATGTCGGCGGAGAAGACCCGCGAAAATCGGCCACAGGCTGTGGAAGGCAGCGCGCGAAGGCAAGTCGCGACCTCACGGTACAAGGGCAGCGCCCGCAGGCACCACCGGCGGTCAGCAGGCCTCGACATAAGGTGTGTCATGGAGAATCCACGACCATTGGGTCGTGCTAGGAAAGAGCGGTGCGGCCCCGGGCCGCGCCGCTTTGGCGGAACCCGATCAGCCAAACGTCCGACCGTTCATGTGGTGGGGCAGTGCCCCACTGGCTGGCGAAACGGCCCTACAACAGGGGGTCCATCGCGACACAATGGTCAGCCTTTGTGTGGAATGAGCCATCCAAGCGGTCTGGACCCGCCCTGCGGACTGGACCAGCCAGCTGGTCGGGCTGGACCTGCGGCCCAGCAGGCCAGCGTGGGTGGGCCGAGTACCACCTGGCGGGCCAAGCTAACCGCAACCCGAGCCCGCAAACTGAACCGGGCCAACCCCAACTGACCGGACCCAGTGAACCGGCCGACCCTTAACGGGTCGGACTTGGGTGGGGTTAGGTAGACCCCGGGACCCGTTGTCTCAGGCCAGTCTGACCGAGTCAGATCGGGCCCAGACCCAACCGGCCCCTGATTAAAGAAACACTCGTAATTGATGAACTGGGTTTCTGTTAGAAACGCCGTCAGTGGCGTTGGTACCCCTTTTGGGAAGCGGTCCCTTTGACTTTTTTTTGGCGGGCTCGACTGAGCTAGGGAAGACTGAGGTGCGATCACCCCTGTTTCACAGAAAGAGATGTAACTAACAGACCGGGTGTCCAACTGACGTGTCGTATGGGGCATAAGGACCCTTGTGACAAGGAGGTTATTTGTAGATACTCTAAGTGGGTTTTTTAATAGTTTGACATTTTACCTAGGTTGGATCAGACTTGAATCCAACCGGGCACTTTTTACAAAAGTGCCCCTATCTCATAGATCGGGCGTCTGATCGACATGTTGTCTATCACGTTGGGACCCCTATGAAGGGGTGGTCCCTTTGTTATACTTTTTTGCGGGACTTCGTAGCAGTTGAAATATGACTGACAACGTGAGGATAGGTTCTCCCATAATCAAGCGTGTTATGAGTGGCAACCCAGTGGCTGGAAGTGTCATGAAGATGAAGAGCGGCCAATACGAGTCTGCACCAAGGACCAATACGGGTCTGCACCAGCGACCAGTACGGGTCTTCACGAGTGACCAATATGGGTCTACACCAGCGACCAATAAAAGTTTGCTCCCGCGACCAATACGGGTCTACACTAGGGACCAATACGTGTCTGCACCATTGACCAATACGGGTCTGCACCAGTGACCAATAGGGGTCTCCACCAGCGACTAATACGGGTATGCACCAGTGACCAATATGGTTCTGTACCAGCAACCCATATGGGTCTGCACCAGCAATCAATACGGGTCAGTAGTAGAGTTACTACGGATAGGATGATCTAGATGTACGACCAGTAATCCTTATCCTAGTAACCTTGAAGTTATATTGTTAGAGTGAGTTTTCTCCTTTGTTTTGTGCTTCATGATTTAGAACATGTTTGTGATATTACCTTTGAGGTATATCTTGTGATGTTTTCCTTTGTGGATTACTGAGATAACTTTGGGGGTCTCGGGGTCCCCTACTGGGTATTGTTATACTCACCCTTGCACGGGCTTCACCCATACCTTGTTGTGTCTTGTGCAGACGATGAGCAGTTGGGCTGAGATTTAAGGGAGTCGGGACTGGTCGGTACACGGAGGTGACATGATAATGTGGAGAGCTATGGATATGATGTGTACCTACCATTTAGGTAGGATCCTCGGTGGACGATCCATGAGTTGTTTTCTCTTTTCAGTTGTACTTCTACCTTTTAGTTGGGCCTATTTTCCAGCCCCTTTACTTTGAGAACACTTTTTACTATAGTAGTTTACTTCATGGTTTCTTCTTGTTGTGTCCTTGGTTTGTGTGTTTGTACAGGATTAAAGGCAATGCCTTCCCATTTTAGGGATACGCCTTTTCGGTGCTATTCACCAACTCCTGGCCTATGGAAGGCGGGCTTGGGGTAGTCACGGCATGCGCCCCGAGGGATGGGTATGGAACCATAGGGTAGACATTCTTTTCAGTTGATATACTTGATTTAGGTGCTTCAATTAATGTAATTCCTTACTCTATGTACACTTATCTGTAGGTTTTAGAGATTCAATCGACATGAATCATAGTACAACCTGCCAATCGGAGCACAACACACCCATCAAGAGTGGTCGAGGACGTCCATGTAAAAGTGAAGAATCTCCTCTTCCCTACCTACTTATGCATTCTTAATATAGAGGATATCTGAACCCAAGGACATTGTCCTCTCATACTTGGGAGGCCATTCCTCAAAACATTAAATATGATCATCAATTTTCACAATGGTATGATTTCCATGGAGTTTGGTGGGAAAAAAGTAAGTTTTAACATTCTTGATACCATAAAACACCCCATTTAAGAGCACTCCACTCTTTCTATCACTACTGGAAAATGTACCTATCCCCATGGTTTTCACCAAAACCGTGGGGATAGACCCCCCCTATACCCACGGTTTTGGAAAACCGTGGGTATAGGTGAATTTTCATGACCTATACCCACGGTTTGCCAAAACCGTGGGTATAGGGGGCTCTATCCCCACGGTTTTGGCAAACCGTGGGGATAGGTCCTGAAAAGTCACCTATACCCACGGTTTCCCAAAACCGTGGGTATAGGGGGGGTCTATCCCCACGGTTTTGGTGAAAACCGTGGGGATAGGTCTGGGATAAAATACCTATACCCACGGTTATGAAAAACTGTGGGTATAGGTCAATTTTGTGTGCGCGGGAAAAAAAAATTTCCGCGGGAAGGAATTTTTTTTTTGGCGGGAACCCTATACCCACGGTTCGTCCCTCTATACCCACGGTTTTTATAACTATATTTAACTAAATATATATATATATACATATACGTGAAGTTAGGGTAGTGGTTAGACGCGGTGTTTACAGCGAAGAGGTTGCGGGATCGAAACTCGGCGCCTGCATTTTTTTTAGGACCTATACCCACGGTTTTGAAACCGTGGGTATAGGTCGTTGACACCGTGGAAATTGTCTATGTTTCGGTGACACGGTGGCAGGACACCTATACCCACGGTTTTCCAAAACCGTGGGTATAGGCTGGGGACCTATACCGACGGCGTTCCAGCCCACGGTTCCCAAAACCGTGGGTATAGGCTATACCCACGGTTTTGGGGGCTATACCCACGGTTTTGAACCGTGGGTATAGGCCGTTTTTCCAGTAGTGTATATATTCGATGGAAGTTCTCTCTAATGAAACACACACACAAAATTCTCTCCTCGACCCATACTATGATTTATTTTTCTCTCCTTCATCCTAGGATGAATTGATTTTTTATTCATGTTTTGAGTGTTGTGTGGGTTCTAAAAAGTGTAAAAATTTTTCCTTAATTGAAGAGTGTGTTCATTATGAGGTACCCATTACCATCGATGATTCTAAAAATCTCATTTAAATAGATTCTATATCCTTATATAATAAACATGAGAAGATTGAAAGTTTCATGGACCTCACTCCCCCTAAATCCCCTCCTTCAATATAAAAAACCACTAGTGTTGGAATTAAAACCACTTTTATCTAATTTAAAATACATCTATCATTAGGGTATTGACCAATTGCCCATAATTATTTCCAATAACCTCTCTCTAAAGCAAGAATGAAAACTTCTTAATCTTTTAAGAGAGTGTAAAAAGTTGATTGGATAGAATTTAGAAGATATTCATGGGATTATTCCATATATTTTTATGCACCATATACTTTAGAATGATGAGGATAAGCTCGTAAGGTTGGCTCAACACCAGTTGAATCCCACTCTTCTTGAAGTGGTAAAATTGAATGTGGGTAAATTACTTAATGCTAGGATATTTTATCCTATATCTAATAGTAAATGGGTTAGCCTAGATCAAATTGTGCCCAAAGAAACTAGAATAATAGTAGTGTAGAATTAAAGGAATGAATTGGTTCCAACACATGTGCAAAATAGTTGGAGGTATTGACTACCGTCAATTTAATCAATTCACGATAAAGGACTATGTTCCTATACCTTTAATTGACGAAATGTTATAATTATTGGATGGTAAGTCCCATTATTGTTACCTTGATGGATATTAAGGTTATTTTCAAATCCATATAGCCCCTAAGGATCAATAAAATATAATATTTACCTTTCTATTTGGCACATTTCCGTACAGAAGGATGCCTTTTGGTCTATGTAAAGCTCACAGTACTTTTCAGCGATGTATGTTGAGTATTATTTTTTTGAGTTCCTAGAGAATTTCATGGAAGTTTTTATGGATTATTTCACGATTTATGGAACTTTATTTGATGACTGTTTGGCTCGCCTAGGTTTTATCCTCCTCCATTGCATAGAAAAATTTCTTATATTAAATTATGAGAAATGTAATTTCATGGTTTAATGAGGGATACTTCTTGGAAATGTTATTTAAAAAGAGTTAATTCAAGTGGATAAGTAAAAAATTGAATTAATTTAAACCCTTAAATATCCAAAATGTGTTCATGAGGTGTGATATTTCTTAGTTCATGCTAGTTTTTACCATCGATTCATTAAAGACATCAGTAAGATCACACTTCGCTTGTCTCGGTTATTACAAAACGATTCTGAGTTTGTGTTTAATAAAAATTGTGAGGATGCTTTCAATTCAATAAAAATTAGTTTAACATCACCTCCTATCATCCAACCACCAAGGTGGGATATCCCCTTTGAGATTATGTGTGATGCCTCTAACTTTACAGTTGGGGAAATTTTTTCACAAAGGGTTGAGAAGGCTCCTCATGTGATTGTGTATGCCTCGCATACCCTTGACCCTACCCAGAAAAAATACACAACCACTAAAAAAGAACTTATTTCTATTGTGTTTTACTTGAAAATTTTATATTCATATCTTATCGGGTAAAAAATGATCGTCTTTTCTGATCATTTTTCCCTTCATTTTCTCCTAAAGAAACCTGAAGCTAATCCCCACCTCATTCGGTGGATGCTCCTCCTACAAGAGTTTGACCTTGAGATTAGAGGTAAGAGAGGAGTTTAAAATGTGGTAGCTGACCACATTTGTATGATTTCCCCACCACTGGACCATCATGTTGACTCACCCCTCCCCATTAAAGAATTCTTCCCTCATTAGAACCTTTGTGATGTTGTGGACCTTACCCCTAGTATGCGGACATTTTGAATTTTCTAGCAACATCTAGGGTCTCCACTAATTTTAGAACTTCACAATCAAATTAACTTAAGCATGATTATAGATGGTATATTTGGGATGAGCCATATTTGTGGATAATTTTTTGTGACCAAGGTGATCATCGTTGTGTCCCTAACTAAAATTTCACCTCTGTTTTGAACTTCTTCCACAATTTGGATTGTGGGGGTCGCTTTGTATCTCAACATACGAATCAGAATTTCCTTGACTCTGAAATTTTTTGGAAAAATTGTATGGATATTCCCATCAGTTTTGTAAGTCATGTACTCAATGTCAATTCATTGGGAATATCTCCAAGAGGAATGAAATTCCCCAATAGCCTATGTTATTTTGTGAGATCTTCGATGTATGGGGCATTGAATTCATGGGGACTTTTCCAAATTCATTTGTCTTTGTTTACATGTTATTCGATGTTGAATATGTGTCTAAATGGTTAGAAGAAAATTCCACCAGGACCGATGAATCTCTAGTGGTTGTTGATTTTGTGAAATCCCAAATTTTTAGTAGGTTTGGTTTTTTAAGATTTATCATTAGAGATCAGGGTTCAAATTTTTTCAATCACATCATGAAAAATTTTCTTTGTAAGTATGTAGTTGTTCATAAAGTATCCACATTATATCACACCCAAAATAATAGACAAGAATAAATATCAAATCAACAAGTTGAGGGAATTTTGGAAAAAACGGTACAACCCAATAAGAAAAATTGGATTTTGCACTTTGATGATGCTCTTTGGGCGTACCGTACAACTTTTAAAACCCCAATCAGAATGTCACCATATAGGATTGTGTTTGGAATGTATTTTCACCTCCCGGTAGAGTTAGATCACTGTGAATATTGGGTTGTTTAATAATTTAATATGAATCTCTTAGATGCAGGTGAGCATAGGAAGTTAGAGATTTAGGTGTTGGATGAAATTCGACCTGATGCATATAAAAACTCTCGAATCTATAAAGAGAAGAAAAAGGCTATCCATGATGGGATAATTCATCAGTGGAAGTTTCATATTGGTGATAGGGTCCTCATGTACAATTCCAGGATAAAGATCCTCCCAAGTAAGCTTCGTTCCCGATGGCTTAGTCCTTATATTGTCACTGATGTTTACCCATTTGGTTCTATACAGGTTTTGTATGAGAAGAGTGGACAATAGATTACTATCAATGGGAAAAGGCTCAAACACTTATACGAGGATTTTCCAAAGCATCTCATGGAGTAAATCCAACAGATAGATTCCACACATGACACCACTTAGCAGGTTGTTCCTTCTCCCAACCTTTATTTACTTGTCTATTTATTTAAAATAATTTCATTGAGAACAATTTAATTTTTATGTGTGGGTGAGGGTGACTTGTCATAATTAGGATTAAAGAACAAAAAAACAAACAAAAAAACAAAAAACAAAAACAATGTGTTTTCATTTTTGATTTCTTTTTCTTTATTTTGTGTTTTTAAGCATTATTCTTAAAAAGAATATCCAAAATAACTTTTTTCATGCTTGAGTCGATTGTGTGGAAAATTACATGGTTTTGGAAAATATGTTTTTCAAATGAATGTTGGTATGGAATATTTTCCTATAATTTGTATTTTCAAGTCATTCTTAGGTGTTTAATGGATTTTTGAATCCCATACCTCATTAGCACTGACAAATATTTTAATCCCTTTCCCGATATATATTCAATTCCATTTATTGAATATTCTTCTTTTTAATCACTTTCTTGAGAGTCTTGGGTCATGTAGAGAAACTATAACTTGTCTTGATTCAGTTTAAATTCATAAGATTCAAGTATGCAACATTCATGATAGAGGAAATCATTCATTGAAAATACCTTGGTACAATTATCTTTATTTTCATTCACCTTGACATTTTATCCTTATTAATCCATAAAGGCCATGAAATGTCGGTTAGGTAGCCACATTACAAGCTAATTTATCCCTACCTACCCATCTCTTGTGTATATTCTTGTTTTATTTCCAGCAAGTGTGGGTGATAGGGGGTTTCCATTGGAATTCTAGGTTGAGAATAATTATTATGGGTTGATATAAAGGGTTTCTACCTTTTCCTTGGGCAATGGGTTCATAATCTATATTGTATCACTGTTTTACAAATGCTTCCCTCTTTTTCTCCAAAAAAATATAAATTAAAAAAATATAGTTCTATACATAAAAACATAGAAAAAAAGAATAAAATGGAGAAAAGAGAATGTTTACTCATTATTATTCACTTCTTGGTTGTGAACCACACAAATGGACAACGAGTATAATGAGTTGGAGGTGATAAACTTTGTGAGGGGTTGAGTGTGTACATTCATTGTGAACACTTACTGAATTTTGAAATGTTTTGTACATAATATATTAAACACTGCTCTTCTTCCTCATATTTTTAAACATTAAATCCTACCAACACTTGAACCTCAGAACAACCTATTGGATGTCCTCTTCAGTAGAACACTAGTTTCTACTAGTAGAGAACTAGGAATCTGGGCAAGCATATGGAAAGGTAACACGAAATTTTGGAAAAGCGCATAAATTCAATTTAATATGTTACTTAAGTGAAGAGAGAAAATATCTAGGTGAGGTATTTTGAGAAATTTTTCATGGGTGACCAAATGATATTGAACAAATTAGAATGTGAGAGAAGAAAAATAACAGGAAAATTGATTTCATAAATGAGACATGATGAATTTCAGTTCATAATAATCTTGTAAGTTTTATCACCTTTGATTTAGGAATGAAAATATATCAGGATATAAGACTTTTCTCAAGAGTGAAAATTTTTAGGTGTGGGGGTGTGATCGTACCACGATTCATTGTTTTATTTCACCCTTATACCAATGTATTAAACTGGTTTTCTATTAAAAATCACATGTATAATAACAAATTTCAATTCATGTTTGAATAAATTATTTTTTGTTGACAATTTTAAAAAGGTAAATGTTACTTGTTTTGATACTTACATTGTAGGTGGAGGTGATTTGGAGGACCCATGATGAAGTCTAATAAAAATAGGCCATTCTGCATAGGATCCAAGCACACCATTGGACTAAACCAAATACTTCTAATAAACTGTGCATCAAAATGGGATGAAATTTCGTGGTCTGGTCCAAAGGTCACTGGGATACATTTCATCTTAAGGAACCCAAGCCCCATTCAGCCCCTACGATGCACATATGAACTGATCTGTCTTGGGAATCAAATCTACAAAAAGTCAAAACTGGTGTTCGGTATTTTATCAATATCTCGAGATTTCATTGTACAACTGGTTCCAAATTTTAGATGGGGATATTCAATAAGTGAGGATTAAACTTTTTAGTTTTTTCGAAAGTGATATAAGACTATATGGAGGTCAAAAATAGTGGTCCAAGTGGTTTTACACAATCTGTGTGCTCAAAACTACCTTCAAATTTGTGTATAAGAAGAGACCTTAGGCACCCCATTTGGAATTTCGACCAGGAGGAATGGTGATGACATTTTGGAGTCCCCAAGAAGTACTATACTAAATCATATAAGTTATGGAGGCCATTGGAAGTTCTAATTCATCATCATTATCTTCCTCCCCTCCCATGGAGTTCTAAACTCCGCGTGATCATCCGGGGAGGAACATGTTATAAATCCTTAGTTTTGTTTTTTGTAATAATTGAATGGTATTTTAAATTCTAGGTTTGTGTGTTGTTTTTTATCATAAAATTTTCTTATTTTATTGATTTATGTACTGGTATGTCATTCTCAATCTCATATGATCGTGTTTGGGGGTACCCATTCATGTGATGTTTCACACACCATTCACCACATCTTTTTCCCCATTTCAATTGTGGTGTTTATGTGGTTCATATTGTTCAATTGAACTCACATAAACACTTCAATGGCCATGAAATTTCATTTCATGGTAACATAATTAAATAAAATACAATCATTGATAGTGCATCGAGTTCTTCATGTGTTTACTTGGTGAGTTTCTGTTATGAAGTTGAACACAAATCACCCAATCATCAGCGGAATCCAGTGAGTCATTGTGTGTTTTTGACTGAACTCTAGGAGGTATACCAGTTGAAACATAGTAACATTATAGTTCTAGGTGTTACAAACCATGGATTAAAATATCATAACCCTATCTCTTGAAGAAATTATTGATTATCATCATGAGATTTACCCCGGTTGATCACGCTTAATTAATCTTATTCATTTCTACTTTGTTTTATCACATCTATTTTTCTATTCACATAATTAATCATACAACCCCATGTTTTACAAAATAACATTACCCTTTAATTTTAATGATCAAAACCATCATTTTGAATTATTGATCTAAGGCTCCATCGAGAGACGACCTAGAGTTCCTGCTATACTGCAGATATTCTAGTAAAAACTAAACAATGAATTTGACACAGTCAACAACACAATCAAGATGTCAGTGAAAACGGAAAACAATAAAATTATTGCATCCCATAAATATAACTACTCCCTTATCAAAATTTGTGGATTTAACTTCCCGATGAACCACATCATTGTTCACTTGGTGTAATTCTATGCAATTCTTAGCATGGATTGGCTTTCCATATATAGAGCCTACATAAATTGAAGCGAGAGGGAAATCACTCTCCATATGGTGAATCGAGCCCCGATTCTATACAAGTGCAAGGAGAAGGATGAAACTTCTTTAGAACCATCATATCAAGCATGGATATTACTTCCCTATGACCACATATATCTTTCTCAGATGAATTATTCTAATGAAGAAACCATCCTCGATGACATACCTATTGTGATGGAATTCGGTGATGTGTATCCCATGGAATTTCCTAGTCTTGATCCTAGAAGAGATTATGAGATATTGATTGATATTATACTTGGGGAGTTTCAAATATCCAAGACTCCATATAGAATTTCTTTTGTGGAGCTTGAGGAGATAAAGAAACAACTATAGGGGAATCTGGATAAAGGGTTTATATGCCCAAGTACTTCACCATGGGGTGCACCAGTCCTCTTCATCTAGAACAAGGATGGGTCAATGTGCCTTTGCATTGATTATCAGGATCTCAACATCACAATAAATAACAAGTATAATTTTCCATGAATTAATGACTTGTAATATCAGCTGTGTGGAGCACAATACTTCTCCATGGTGGACCTGCGGCCATAATATTACCATGTAAGGGTGAAGAAAGAGTATATTCCCAAGACTACTTTTCATACAAGGTACGAGCATGATGAATTCATAGTAATTCCTTTCGGACTCAGTAATGCTCTATAAATATTCATGGACTTGATGGATAGAGTCTATATGGATAAACTCGACAAATATTTGGTATTCTTTATAGACTACTTTCTAATATACTCTAAAAACAAGGAGGACATTGAGGAGAATCTAATTATTGTACTAAAGACCTTGCAAAAGGATAATCTCTATGAAAAATAAATCATGTGTGTGTTATGGTTAAAGGAAGTATCATTATTGGGTAATATCAACACAAGCAATAGGATATCTATGGATCCTTACAAACTAAAATCAATTTAGGGATGGCCGAGGACAACATCTGTGATGGATATCCGTAGCTTCCTAGGGTTAGCTGGATATTATCACCAATTTGTGAGAAATTTCTCCCGATTTTAAAACCAAATTACCCAGCTAGCACGGAAGGGAGTCATGTTTTCTTGGAATGATGAATGTGAAGAAAGTTTCATGGAGTTTAAGAAGAGGCTTTGTAATGACCCAAAATTTTTAAATAGTATATTAACTTACTCTTAATGGTTTAATAGAGATGTTAATGGTTAATGCAGAAAGAGGAGTCGATGGCTTCATCCAGTAGACTTGAACCTTATGAAGCCCACTTATCAGAGCTTGGGAAGGAGGTAGCATCTGTGGGCTTCGCTTTGGACCAAGCCCAAGCCGAACTCCAGCACGTCAAGCTTGAATGGAAACGCCTACGGGAGAAGTTCAAGTTAGTAGAGTCTACTACTAGGGCAATGTTATCTGAGCCTCCCTCAGATTCTCTCACTATAGCACACCTTACACTTAGGTCTTATGCCGGTGTTATAAGGGGCTATGTGACGAGACCCTAGCTTCCTTGTGTAATCCTTTCAGGTGAATAAATTGAGATCTCTTCCTTTAGTGATGTTTGTGGAATTTCTTTTGTCCGGATAATTTTAGGATATATTTTATTGATGAATTTTTTGAAAAAAAGATATTTTAAAATATTTATGTAAACCCTAAATAATTAATGATGTGTAATGATTTTCAAAAAATGGTCTTCTACAAAAGTGTTCAGTAAGGAATTTGGAGTCTAATAAGATCAACTTAATTTTTGATGAATAGTAAATTATGAATAGTGATTTTACGCTTAGGATTAGTAATGTGACCAAATGGATTAGTAATTTCACTCAAAGAAAGTTTTAATATAATTTAGACACCTAGATTAAGTAATGTGATTCAATAAAATGGGTAAATAACGGTTTCATAAATTATTAGTCAAGAATTAGTTTTTTTGGGTGAATAGTGTTTTTTAATTAAAAATTTAATTAAAAATAATTAGAAAATTAGTTTTATAAAAAGGACTTTATTTTTGAACTCAGAGCATCGATATTATGTTAAGGTAATTTTTGTGGATTTTTCTGAAAAAAAATGAATTCTCGATGAATAGTGTTTTTATTTAAAAATTAAATTAAAAATATTTAGAAAATTATTTTTATAAAATGGATTTCATTTTTAAAATCAGAGCATTGATATTTGGTTAAGGTGAAATTTTGGGATTATTCTGAGAAAGTTGAATTTTCGATGAATAGTGAAAATATAGTTTTTAAGTTACGGGTGTTTAATGACATCATTAAATGATGTATTAAGTATATATTCAATATGGTAGAATTATGAATAGTAAGATAAGGTATGGGGTGTCCCAAGTGGCCAATACCATGGGCAAATACCATGGGCAAGCCCATGGTTTTGCCAAAACCACTAATGAGGTGTCCCTTGGCCATTAATGCCTTGTCCCCTCACTTTCCCTATAAATACCCACCCTTTCCTCCTTTATTTTTCACTCCCAACTCTCCCTCAACGAAGTTCTGGTCTCCTTACCTCCCAATGAGTCCTCCCAAGGTGCCCCCAAGCCCTCAAGGTCCAAACCTTTGAGTTTCAAGAGTCACGTTTTAAGGTAAGGGATCCGACCTCTCTCTTTCTTTTCATGTAATCCTTTTTATGTCATTCCTTTTATGCTCCATGTTCTTATGTGAGAGGATGTTCTTTTATATTCCTCTTAATTCCCTTTTCATGTTTATATGATTAGAGATCCCCTCTTACTCTCATCATTTCGTTTTATGAATGTTTAAGTGACGTCGTTAGGCTGCCGAATTTTTAAGGGATTCTTTCACCCTTCTCATTTTTCAAGTTCGATTTTCATGTCAAGTCTTTCAAGTTCCTTTTTATTATGTTGGGGTATGATCTCTATATCTATCATACTGATATCTTATGATCATATGATGAGAGACCCTATTTTATCTTTTCAATTATTTTTTATTGAAGTTTAAGTGACGTCGTTAGGCTGCCGAATTTTCATAAGAGAAATCTAATTTTTGTCTTCCTTCCATGTTTTTCATTTCAAATGGTATGTCCTTAAAATTTCATTACCATGTCCATATATCCTTCTTATTCTGTCCCCTTACTGTTTTATGGATCATTTATGACTGGGTGACCCATGTCCCCTCTCTTTTCAATGTTTTCTAAAACCCCGAAACATAGACGTTATGCTGCAGAATTTTCGTCTCAAAATGCCTCTCTCTTTTCTCAAAATTATTTTATGTTATAAAGTGAATACTCAAAGCTCTTATTTCTAAAAGGGTATTCACATATATATCAAAATGTTATATTTTAAATTCTGGGATTTACATACATGAGACCCACTTTCCCTTTCGTGGGTTTAAAGTGACGTAAAGATCATGTCTTTAAAGCGGTTTTTAAAACGTTATGATTATGAAATTAAACCCATTTATTTTATGCTATGTTGGTTATTTATGAAATGTTTGATGATGATATATGTGGCTCACATGATAATAAAGGCAAATTTAAGGGTGCGCCCTGATAGCGCTCCAATGCATTGGGTAATGATGTAACCACTAGAGATTACAATTTTCACGATACCTTGGTGAATAACCTTGGTAATTTTCAAATGACACCTTGGGGATGGACCTTGGTGATATGTTCATGATTTTCTATGTTAAATGATGTATCCACATCTTCAAGTTATGGAAAATGTTATTTTTATTATGAAATGCCTCATGATTTCTTTCTCATGCCTTAAAGTTCTTTTCATGTCCTTATTGAAGTATCTCAAGTTCACATGTAAAATGTTCCTCTTGTTTCCCTTACTGGGCCTTCTGCTCACCATTTTTTTTGATGTATGTCCCCAGGTTATGAGATGTAGTAATGAACCTAGGATGAACTTAAGGATAATCCTTTCAAGTGTTTAAGAAGAATGTTTTATGTTGTTTTCATGTAGTATGTTCCTGGTTTCCAAGACACTAGACCTTAAAGATCCTTAGTTTTGTGTAATGAAATGAAAGTTTATGTTATAAAAAGGCGGGATGCTATAGTTGGTATCAAAGGATGGTTTAGTTATTTGTGGAAATTAGGATATAAAAACTTTAGGAAGAGCCCTATAGAAAAGTTTAAATATAGGAAAACTTCCTGGTATTTTGGTAAGTATTGAGTAAGTGGTTTATCAAACAGATACATCCCTGTCTGGATACGAGCAGGTAGAGGCGGCTCTGGCACAGATGTACATAGGGGTAAAACCCAAAAACACCGCTTTGAGATAGACTCGAATGGGAACTGGTGCACGATAACGGGCCTTGCTGCACTCTTGGTTACGACACTCCCGGGGGATATGTTTGGTTAATCACAAGCTTTTTATGAATCATTATGAAGGAATTATAGAGAAGTGTAATTGTCTAAGCATGAAGTCTTAGTTAAAAGATTCATAAATGAAATAAGTTTCTCACTAAGGTTTTATTCTTTTAGAAAATGGCGGGAAATAGGAGAAACCGTGCCGATGGTTACCGCAATGCACCATGTGCTGACGGCCCTCCGATGGAAGCCGGAATGGAAACATTCATGTGAATGATGAACCAACTGACTCAAGTTATGAGTAATAACTTGAATCAAGATGAGAGGCCGATCTCACCACGAAGGGAACAACTTTCTGTTGAGTCCTTCATGCGGAAACGACCGCCAACATTCAGTGGATCTACTGACCCATTGGTTGCGGAACAATGGATAATCTCCATTGAAAAGATCTTTTCTGTACTTCATTGTTCGGAACAAGAAAAAGTCACCCTTGCTGTTTACCGCCTAGAGAGAGAAGCTGATCAGTGGTGGTCACTGATCAAAAACACGAAGCCATGAGGAGAGATGGAAGCTATGGAGTGGGAAGAGTTCCGGGGAATATTCTTTAATAAGTATTTCCCTCGTTCGATGAGAACGAGAATGGAGAAAGAATTTCTCGAGCTAAAGCAGAAGGAGAATGAATCAGTTGGAACCTACGAGATGAACTTCACAAGGCTTTCCATTTATACCTCAAGCTTTGTCATGGACCCTAATGGGAAGGTTGATAGATTCTTTGGTGGACTATGACCTCATCTACGGAATAATCTAGCCAACAGGGACTATGATAGCTATGAAGAAATAGTTCGAAGTGCTATGAAAGTTGAACTAGAGTTTGGGGAGACACAGTGGTCTCACAAATCTAATGAGAAGAAGAGAACTCTATAACCAAGCCTGGGAAGAAGTTTTGATCAGGAAAGAGGTGGAAAGCATATGCAACATGCCACATGCAATAAATGTGGGAAGAAGCATTCGGGGAACTGCTTGATCAGAAGTGGTAAGTGCTATAGGTGTGGAAAAGAAGGACATATTTCTCGGAATTGTCGTAGTGATGTGAAGCCTAAACTTCCCAACACTAACGACAGAGGAAAGATGGTTCTGGCCCTACCCGATGTCACATGCTTCAAGTGTGGACAGCTTGGGCACTTTGCTAATCAATGTCCAAATCCGAGGGCAGTGGAGGGGAATCACCATCAACCTCAACAGAGGCCAAGGGAGCAAGGTCGTGCTTTCGCTATCACAACAACTGAAGTTGAAGTTCCGAACGATGTGGTAGTAGGTACTCTTGTCTTCCTCTCAAAACTAGCAAGTACTTTATTTGATTCTGGTTCTACGCATTCCTTTATTTCCTCCAAGTTTGCAAGCAATATAGAATCAATCCCTGAACTGCTAGAGGTAGAGTTGTCATTCAAGACTCCAAGTGGGATTATCCTTGCATCAACAGTATTTAGAGACTCTAGTGTTTACTTTGGTGAGCACAATCTTATCGCAAATCTAGTAGTCATTCCCATGTTGGAATTCGACGTTATACTAGGGATGGACTGGCTCTCAAAGTATAATGCTAAGATCAAATACAGAAGTAAGGAAATCTTAGTAGTCTTGAATAAACGACCTACAGTTATCTTCCAAGGAGAGATATCCCAAACTGATCCCTATCTAGAAGCACCTCTCATAGCTTTCTTTATGGAGTTAATCGGTGATGATGAAGAAGGGAAAGGGAGCATACAAATTGAAGATGTTCCAATTGTTCAGGAATACATGGATGTATTTCCTGAGGAGTTACCTGGACCTCCCCCAGAAATAGAGGTAGAGTTCTCCATTGAACTCGTACCTGGGTCTCAACCGATATCAAAGACTCCGTATAGAATGGAAAATGTGGAGCTAGAAGAGTTAAAGAAACAACTCCAAGACTTATTGGAGAAGGGGTTTGTCCGACCGAGTGTGTCTCCTTGGGGGGCACCAGTTCTCTTTGTGAAGAAGAAGGATGGATCAATGCGGCTATGCATTGATTATAGAGAACTTAACGGGATCACAGTAAAGAATAGATACCCTCTTCCAAGAATTGATGATTTATTTGACCAACTTCGTGGGGCTCAATTCTTCTCTAAGATTGACCTTCGATCTGGTTATCATCAACTGAGGGTGAAGAAGGAAGATATTCCAAAGACTGCCTTCTGATCAAGATATGGGCATTATGAGTTTACTGTTATGCCTTTCGGCTTGACTAATGCTCCTACTATTTTCATGGATTTGATGAATAGAGTCTTTAAGGACTACCTTGATAACTTTGTGGTAGTTTTTATTGATGATATTTTGATATATTCAAAAAGTCGTGAGGAGCATGAAGATCATCTGAGGGTTATTTTGAAAACTCTACGGAAGGAGAGGCTCTTTGGGAAGTTCAGCAAGTGTGATTTTTGGTTACAACAAGTGGATTTCTTGGGGCACATCGTAACCAATGAAGGAATCTCGGTTGACCCTGCAAAGACAATGGTTGTGGAGGAGTGGCCTCAACCCACAACAGTAACTGAGATTCGTAGTTTCCTTGGTTTAGCGGGATATTATAGGAGGTTTGTGAAAAACTTTTCACGGCTTTCTAATCCACTAACCAAGTTGACTCGAAAAGGGGTTAAGTTCATCTGGACAAAGGAATGCGAGGAAAGTTTCCAAGAGCTGAAGAAGAGATTGGTTACTGCACCTGTGTTAACACTACCCTCTATCGGAGAAGGATTCATTATTTTTAGCGATGCATCTCTGAAAGGGCTTGGGTGCGTCCTCATTCAAAATGATAAGGTAATTGCTTATGAATCTCGACAGTTGAAGATTCATGAGAAGAATTATCCTACGCATGATCTAGAGCTGGCAGCAGTTGTTTTTGCTCTAAAGATATGGAGGCACTATCTTTATGGGGAGAAATGTGATATATACACTGACCACCAAAGTCTAAAGTATATTTTCACATAGAAAGAATTGAACATGAGACAAAGGATATGGTTGGAGCTTATTAAAGACTATGATTGTTCAATACATTATCACCCTAGAAGAGAAAACAAAGTCGTGGATGCGTTAAGCAGGAAAGATCCTGTTGTTCTGGCAACAATGAGGATCTTAGGAGATCCCTTGATTAAAGATCTAGTAAAACTGGATATGGGAATTATAAGGAAAGGTACATCATCAACCCTATCCCAAATGATTTCTCAACCTTTATTACTAGAGAAGATCAAGAAGGCTCAAAAAGAAGATCCTTTGCTGCAGGAGAAGTTCGAGGCTGTAAAGGATGGGAAGTTCCCTGATTTCAATATTGATCAAGAAGGTGTATTGAAATTTCATTCAAGACTATGTGTTCCATCTATTCCGGAGATAAAGAAAGAACTGATGGATGAATCTCATAGCTCTACTTTCTCTATACATCCGGGAAGCACTAAGATGTATAGAGACCTTTGTGATCATTATTGGTGGGATGACATGAAGAGGGAGATTGTTGATTACACTACAAGGTACCTGGTGTGTCAGCAAGTAAAGGCAGAACGACAACTTCCTAAGGGGGTATTACAATCGCTACCCATACCAGTATGGAAGTGGGATAATATCACTATGGACTTTGTAACTGGTCTCCCGAAAACATCCAAAGGAAACAATGCGATATGGGTTATTGTGGACCGTCTCACCAAGACAGCCCATTTTATCTCTATTAGGGAAGATTTCTCTCTGGATCATCTTTCCAAGATATACGTGAAGGAAGTGGTAAGGCTGCATGGGGTACCACTATCCATCGTATCTGATCGTGACCCAAGATTCACATCAAAATTCTGGAGAAGTCTTCAACATGCTCTGAATACTGAATTTAATTTTAGTACGGCCTATCATCCTCAAACTGATGGCCAATCTGAAAGGACTATTCAGAAACTCGAATACATGTTGAGATTATGCTCAATGGAATTTAAAGGCGGATGGGATCAACACCTCCCATTAGTGGAGTTCTCCTATAACAACAGCTTCCATGCGAGTATTCAGATGGCACCCTATGAAGCTCTGTATGGAAAGCGGTGTAGAACTCCTACTTGTTGGGATGAAACTGGTGAGAGGAAGCTTCTTGGGCCTGATCTCGTGCAAGAGATGACGGAACAGGTTCATGCCATCCAACAACACATAAAGGTAGCTTAGAGTCGGCAGAAGATCTATGCTGACAATCGTCGAAGGGACTTGGAGTTTGGTGTTGGTGACAAAGTCTTCCTTCGAATCTCTCCATGGAAGAGAGTCATGCGATTTGGGAAGAAAGGGAAGTCCAGCCCTAGGTACATTGGCCCCTATGAAATCCTTGATCGCATAGGAGCAGTGGCCTATCATCTAGAACTTCCACCGAACCTAGCTCAAGTTCACAATGTCTTCCATGTATCTCTCTTGAGGAAGTACATACCCGACCCTTCGCATGTACTGAACCTAGAGGTGGTACAACTGGAACATGACCTCTCTTATGAGAAGCAGCCAGTGGAGATCTTGGACCATAGAGACAAGGTCCTACGAAACAAGACTACCCACCTCGTGAAAGTGTTGTGGAGTAATCATAAGTATGAAGAAGCGACTTGGGAACCTGAGGAAATGATGAAGCAAAAGTACCCCCACCTTTTCGACTAGGCCTCAAGTATAAATTTCGGGGACGAAATTTCTTAAGGGGGGAAGAATGTAATGACCCAAACTTTTTAAATAGTATATTAACTTACTCTTAATGGTTTAATAGTGATGTTAATGGTTAATGCAGAAAGAGGAGTCGATGGCTTCATCCAGTAGACTTGAACCTTATGAAGCCCACTTATCAGAGCTTGGGAAGGAGGTAGCATTTGTGGGCTTCGCTTTGGACCAAGCCCAAGCCGAACTCCAGCGTGTCAAGCTTGAACGGAAATGCCTACGGGAGAAGTTCAAGTTAGTAGAGTTTACTACTAGGGCAATGTTATCTGAGCCTCCCTCAGATTCTCTCACCATAGCACACCTTACACTTAGGTCTTATGCCGGTGTTATAAGGGGCTATGTGACGAGACCCTAGCTTCCTTGTGTAATCCTTTCGGGTGAATAAATTGAGATATCTTCCTTTAGTGATGTTTGTGGAATTTCTTTTGTCCGGATAATTTTAGGATATATTTTATTGATGAATTTTTTGAAAAAAATATATTTTAAAATATTTATGTAAACCCTAAATAATTAATGATGTGTAATGATTTTCAAAAAATGGTCTTCTACAAAAGTGTTCAGTAAGGAATTTGGAGTCTAATAAGATCAACTTAATTTTTGATGAATAGTAAATTATGAATAGTGATTTTACACTTAGGATTAGTAATGTGACCAAATGGATTAGTAATTTCACTCAAAGAAAGTTTTAATATAATTTAGACACCTAGATTAAGTAATGTGATTCAATAAAATGGGTAAATAACGGTTTCATAAATTATTAGTCAAGAATTATTTTTTTTGGGTGAATAGTGTTTTTTAATTAAAAATTTAATTAAAAATAATTATAAAATTAGTTTTATAAAAAGGACTTTATTTTTGAACTCAGAGCATCGATATTATGTTAAGGTAATTTTTGTGGATTTTTCTGAAAAAAAAATGAATTCTCGATGAATAGTGTTTTTATTTAAAAATTAAATTAAAAATATTTAGAAAATTATTTTTATAAAATGTATTTAATTTTTGAAATCAGAGCATTGATATTTGGTTAAGGTGAAATTTTGGGATTATTCTGAGAAAGTTGAATTTTCGATGAATAGTGAAAATATAGTTTTTAAGTTACAGGTGTTTAATGACATCATTAAATGATGTATTAAGTATATATTCAATATGGTCGAATTATGAATAGTAAGATAAGGTATGAGGTGTCCCAAGTGGCCAATACCAAGGGAAAATACCATGGGCAAGCCCATGGTTTTTCCAAAACCACTAATGAGGTGTCCCTTGGCCATTAATGCCTTGTCCTCTCACTTTCCCTATAAATACCCACCCTTTCCTCCTTTAGTTTTCACTCCCAACTCTCCCTCAACGAATTTCTGGTCTCCTTACCTCCCAAGGAGTCCTCCCAAGGTGCCCCCAAGCCCTCAAGGTCCAAACCTTTGAGTTTCAAGAGTCACGTTTTAAGGTAAGGGATTCGACCTCTCTCTTTCTTTTCATGTAATCCTTTTTATGTCATTCCTTTTATGCTCCATGTTCTTATGTGAGAGGATGTTCTTTTATATTCCTCTTACTTCCCTTTTCATGTTTATATGATGATATATCCCCTATTACTCTCATCATTTCGTTTTATGAATGTTTAAGTGACGCCGTTAGGCTGCCGAATTTTTAAGGGATTCTTTCACCCTTATCATTTTTCAAGTTCGATTTTCATGTCAAGTCTTTCAAGTTCCTTTTTATTATGTTGGGGTATGATCTCTATATCTATCATACTGATATCTTATGATCATATTATTAGAGACCCTATTTTATCTTTTCAATTATTTTTTATTGAAGTTTAAGTGACGTCGTTAGGCTGCCGAATTTTCATAAGAGAAATCTAATTTTTGTCTTCCTTCCATGTTTTTCATTTCAAATGGTATGTCCTTAAAATTTCATTACCATGTCCATATATCCTTCTTATTCTGTCCCCTTACTGTTTTATGGATCATTTATGACTGGGTGACCCATGTCCCCTCTCTTTTCAATGTTTTCTAAAACCCCGAAACATAGCCGTTATGCTGCAGAATTTTCGTCTCAAAATGCCTCTCTCTTTTCTCAAAATTATTTTATGTTATAAAGTGAATACTCAAAGCTCTAATTTCTACAAGGGTATTCACATATATATCAAAATTTTCTATTTTAAATTCTGTTATTTACATACATGAGACCCACTTTCCCTTCCGTGGGTTTAAAGTGACGTAAAGATCATGTCTTTAAAGCAGTTTTTAAAACGTTATGATTATGAAATGAAACCCATTTATTTTATGCTATGTGGGTTATTTATGAAATGTTTGATGATGATATATGTGGATCACATGATAATAAAGGCAAATTTAAGGGTGCGCCCTGATAGCACTCCAATGCATTGGGTAATGATGTAACCACTAGAGATTACAATTTTCACGATACCTTGGTGAATAACCTTGGTAATTTTCAAATGAAACCTTGGGGATGGACCTTGGTGATATGTTCATGATTGTCTATGTTAAATGATGTAGCCACATCTTCAAGTTATGGAAAATGTTATTTTTATTATGAAATGCCTCATGATTTCTTTCTCATGCCTTAAAGTTCTTTTCATGTCCTTATTGAAGTATCTCAAGTTCACATGTAAAATGTTCCTCTTGTTTCCCTTACTAGGCCTTCTGCTCACCCTTTCTTTTTATGTATGTCCCCAGGTTATGAGATGCAGTAATGAACCTAGGATGAACTTAAGGAGAAGCCTTTCAAGTTTTTAAGAAGAATGTTTTATGTTGTTTTCATGTAGTATGTTCCTGGTTTCCAAGACACTAGACCTTAAAGATCCTCAGTTTTGTGTAATGAAATGAAAGTTTATGTTATAAAAAGGCGGGATGCTATAGGCTTATCACTGTCCATGTGCACACACTACCCACAAGTGGGGATATTTTTTTAATCTTCAGCGATGCTTCGAAGAAGGTCATAGGATGTGTGTTGATGCCAAATAAAAAATTCATCATTTATGACTCAAAGAAGTTGAAAATTTATGAGAAAAACTATCCCATGCATGATCTAGAGTTAGTAACTGTGATATTTGCATTGAAAATACGGTTGCATTTTTTCTTTGGAAAAAAGTGTGAAATATATACAGATCAAAAAAGTCTCAAATATATATTCACATAGAAATAGATGAATGTTCCCCAATAAAGATGGTTATATCTCATCAAATATTACAACTGCTCAATCCATTACTACCCGAGGAAAGCAAAAAAGGTGTGGGATGCTCTAAGTAGAAAGGACCCAATAATTTTATCATTGATGGTAATTGAAAAGGATCCAATCTTCTTAGATTTGATGAAGATGGACATGAGAATCATAAATAAGCGAACATCATCAATCCTTTAACAATTTATTACCAAACCTTCTCTTTTTGAAAGGTTAAAGGATTCTCAAAAAGATTATGTGGGAATTCAGAAGAATGTGGAAACTATCATAAAATGGAAATCCTAGGAGTTCAATTTTAATTAAGAAGGAATTTTGAGATTTGGGTCAAGAATATGTGTTTCATAAAATTCGAAGTCAAAGAAAGAACTTTTGGATAATGCACATAGTTCAAATTTCTCCATTATCCTTGGAAACAAAAAGATGTCTCGGGATCTCCGATAGAATTATTGGTGGGATAACATGAATAAGGAGATCATTGAGTATACAAAAAAAGTTTCTTGTGTGTCATCAAGTGAAGGCTGAGAGGCCTAAGTCTAAGTGGGTGATGAAACCATTACCCATACGAACATGGTAATGGGAAAACATCACCATAGACTTTTTCACTGGACTTCCAAAGACATCCAAAGGAAAGAATTATATCAGGTTGTTGTGGATAATCTTAAAAAGACCACACACTTCATTACAATCCTAGAGGATTTCTCATTGGATAAACTAGCACGAATATACATCATAGAATTGGTAAGGTTGTATGGTGTACCACTATAAATTTTATCTAATCGAGATCCATGATTCACCTCTATGTTCTGGAAGAGTCTCCAACACGCTCTGAATACTAAGATGAACTTTAGTACGTCTAATCATCTTCAAACGGATGGCCAATCTGGGTGGACTATCCAAACACTTGAGGACATTTTGAGAGAATTCTCAATAGACTTCAAGGGATGAAGGGATAAACATATTCCTCTGGTTGAGTTATCTTACAACAACAGCTTACCCTCAAGAATTCAAATGGATCCTTAGGAATCCCTTTATGGGAAGAGTGAAGAACACTGACATGTTGGGATGAAGTTGGGGAACGAAAACTTCTAGGTCTAGAAATGGTTGAAGAAATGGTGGAGAAGGTTAAGACCATTCTGAATCACATAAATGATTCTCAGAGTCAACAAAAAATCTATGTTGACAATCATCTATGAGACCTAGAGTTTGATGTTGGAGAAATTGTATTCCTATGCATATCTCCATGGAAGAGAGTGATGAGATTTGGCAAGAAGTGAAAACTTTGTCCAAGGTACATAGGCCCTTTTGAGATCCTTGATCGCATCGGAATAGTGGCCTATCGAATAGCACTCCAACCAAACATGTCGCTAGTACATGATATATTCCATGTATCACTCTTGAGTAAGTACATACCCGACACATCACATGTACTTAATCCATAGGTGGTACCATTGGATAATGACCTTTCCTATGAGGAGAAGTTGGTGAATATCTTAGATCGTAGGGAAAAAGTACTATGAAATAAGATAACACCCCTTTTCAAAGTGTGGGGGAGATACCACACGTTTGAAGAAACAACATGGGAACTAGAGGAATTGATGAGGCAGAGTTACCCTCATCTGTTTTCGTATGGGAAAATGAAATTTTGAGGGAAAATTTTCTTAACGGGGGAAGGTTGTAAATGCTTGATCATTTATTAATAAAATTCCCTTTCTTTTAATGTCTTATGGATATAGAAAACACATGCACTATTTTTTATTATTATTAGGTTTAAATTATTGTATCATTACTATTGATAATATATCCATTGAACAATGATCACACAAATAATATAAATATAAGATTTTAACAAATCCTTTAGACACCGACAAAGGAATTTATGGCCACATCCTGTAGACTCGGTCTATATGAAGATCATTTTCTTGAACTCAGAAAGGAGGTATCATCGCTGGGATTTTCTCTTGACCAAACCCAAGCTCATCTTCAACACGTTACGCTTAAACGGAATCTCCAATATGAGAAGTTCATGTTCATGGATATTACCACCCGGGCGATGTTATCCGAGCCACCCCCAGAGTCTTTCACCATAGTACACCTTACCCTTAGGTATTCAGGTTTTATAAGGGGTTATATATCAAGGTATTAGTTACTTATTTTTTAATCCCTTTCTATAAATAAAATTATTATTCCATCAATTCCTTTATGAGAATAGTCTATTTTTAAAAATGATGAATTTGATAAATTGATTTTCGAGTAAAAATGGTACTTTTGAGAAATATATACATTATGTTTTTTATTAATAATATTATAAAAACAATTCTTATAAATGATGACTATATCAATTCCTTATCTACAAATGATTAAGAAATCATTTTGATAAGATTTATATTTTTATACGATAAAATAGAAAGTATATTTTTTTAATTAAATAATTTATGAATTTTTTACATAATTAATATTTTAATAAAATAATATTATAAAATTACTTATATTAATAATAAATGATTATATAATTTTTATGAAGTCAATTGTAATTTTTATTATGGTTTAAAAACTGTTTTTGTAAAAACCCATCAATTTTCAATAAATGTTGGTTGTCATTCTAAAAGTGAACATTCATATATTTAAAAAATTATTTATATAAAATGAATATTATTTTTGGAATCAGGACTTCAAAATTATTCAATGGTGAATTTTTCTTAATTTTATGAGGCAGTCGAATTTTTGGGTAAAAATTAAATAATATATAAATATATAGTCTGTTTTATGACATCATAATGACCCAATAGTGATGTAATAAATACCATAAAATTTATATTATACCAAATATATGTTTTAAAAAAATAATTTTATTTTAGATTTATTTTACATATTTCATAATGCCTTAGTGAATCTTCCTAAATATATAATATATTTTATGCTTTTAAATTAATTTCCTTGAGTCTGTGACTCATCTCCACATAATAAATGATAATATTTTAATATCCTAGACAATTGGAATTATAAAATATTTTTTTCCAATCCACTTTGGAAAAAACCATGGGCAAAAACCATGTGAAGGTTTGTGGTTTTGAATATTTAATTATATCGATTCGAAAACCTAAGTTTGTGAAATATTAAAGAATTCCCAATTTCATTACTATATAAACCCACCCAAACACTCATTAATCTTCACTCAAACTTCTTTATGATCATACTCACTCTGCTCTCCACTCCCAAGAGTCCTACCAAGGTGCACCCAATTTCCCAAGAAGCCTCTCTAAAGCCTTTGGTATCACACATCTAAGTAAGGGTTCTTTCCTTTCTCATTTTTGTCCATGTTTCCTTATGTTTTTATACCCTTTTATTTTTAAATTACATATTATGGGGTATTTTTTTCACCTCCCCTATACTTCACTTATTATGTTTGAATGATTAGGCACCCCTTTCTCTCTCATTAATCCCTCCCATGTACACTCGTTACCATGCCGAAATTTCGTAAGAGTTACTTCATTCCTCCTCCTTATTCAAGTTTCATTATTATATTATGCCTTTTATTTTCAAATTTCTCATGTTGGAACATGTATTTATATGCTTTCCTTACTGCTCATTCCATGTCTAAATGATTAGAGACTTATTTCTCGCTCATCAACCCATTTTATGAATCCCCATGTGATGTTGTTATGCTACTGAAATTGCACCACAATTTTCCATGCCAAAATCATCATGTAGTGAATACCATGCCCATTTCTATATTAAGGGTATTCAACTATATGCACATATACTTATTGATTATAGAATTTCATGTAGGTATTACACATTCCTTTATCATGGAATAAATTATGATGTTGAATGAATCCATGTTATAGGATCTATGTGGAACACTTAAGAATGAGATTAAAATATTCATAAAGGGTGTGCCCTGATAGTGCTCCAATGCATTGGGTAATGTTTAGTATCATGATACATCATGTTGGGATAGGGGTTTACCTAATTTCTTCATCGGACTTTTTTCCATCATTTTGAGATAGCGGTTTACCTGATTCCTTTATGTTAAAGATGTAGTGTTTTCCATGTATTGTATTCTTCATGTTATGCCTTATTTACTCCCTTACTAAGCTTTATAGATCACCCTTTTTTATGTATTTTCTTAGGTTATCCCATTAAATACTAAGTATGAAGGAATTTTGTGGTCATTTAAAATAAGTTTTCAATAAAGATGTTGTATTTTATGTCTTAAGTTGTCGTTTAATGTTCCAAATCCCCAAATACACTAGACCTATCAATCTTATGGGTTGTATTAAGTTAATTTTTATTTAATAAATCATGTGTAAATATGAAATAAAGAGAAAGGTTGTTATAACAAAAATCCTACAAATTTATCTCAATAAATCCATAGGGTTATGGGACTAACCCTAGGGGTTTTCAATATCATCTTATTTATAATATTTTTTAGGTCATGGAGAAAAATTAAAATAATATAATTAAATTATTTTTTTAAATAAATTTCCCACTATTATGCTCAGCCCAAACATCTGACATGTTCCAATGACATGTCATTCCTAGGGTAAAAACCAAGTTGTGAAATCAATAGTGGTATCAAATTTCAGATAAGAGACTTTGTTTGGGCGTTATACTAATTTTTTTATAAAAATGTCTGTGGGTGATATTTAATATCTTTATTATATTTCAAAAACAACTCATGGGATAATCGGGCCTCAGAATCTCAAACTATCTCTATTCTTGTCTCTAGAAAATTTCATAGAAATATTCCAAATTATTATGTGAAAAAAACTAGAAAATTACATTATTATTTCCTTTAAGTATTTTCATCCCTAAAAAGAACAGGCTAAGAAAAGTGTGGGGATATGGAGCTCTCCACTTAGTCTCCCTTAACCTTGAGTATTCTTGATGGTTCACTATACTGTCAATAAATATGCAACAATAGAAAACACTTTCCTAGGAAAGGAAATTCTCAAATTGTTACTCAACATCACATGATCAATATAAAAGAAAACTACACTCTCATGACCCATATTACCCAATACAGTATCATACAATGAGTCGTGCACATACATCCTCAGCTGTGATATGTGGAGAACACCGAGTGACCAAACTATTGTATCCATGGGGATAAGTGTTACACCATCATTCTAACATGACATAACAGTAAGAAGTGAAAGGTACCAAGATCCCTAGAGATAGGATTCACCTTAGCTAAGACTATGTGTTTCTCCCACTCAAATGGACTCTATCATCAGAACAATAAAGATTCCTAACATTTAATCGGAAGTCCTCATCCTACCCTAGAAGAACTGAAACCTTTATAGCCATTACAAGCATCAAAAATATGACCCAAGCTCCATTACCCATTGGATCAGACTAGTATAACAGTGTTCTACAAGGTACCTCATACAGGGCCTCCAAAATTTTCTAATCCAGTGGTGAATTTTTAACCGTTATGATATGAGAACCCCGTTGATGGTAGATGGTTCAAACATATCAGAAAGAATCAGAATACAATTTTAGTATGATTTTATACCAATCTCAGATATATGGTCATTTTTTACCCCATTAATTGAATATTTTTTCAATGTATGAATAATAAGGTTAGAGAAGCTGCATATGAAATTTTAAATTTGATTAAATGATGCCATTTTTTTATAATGAATTTTAATTTTATTGAAACTTCTCCCAAATAAGTAGTTTTGTGTTGTATCCACATCAATGGTTATTTAATTTGCACGTAACATAATGTTGATGAGGGTCTCTGTGACATCCCCAAATGATATAGGGTTGAATGACTAAATGATATGACTCATGTCAACAAGGTGCACCTTCCTTTTCGGGAGCCTGTCTGATTAGAACTTCACAGTTAAGTGTGCTTGGCCTGGAGTATTGATCAGGATGGGTGACCTTCTAGGAGGGAAAGGACATGTTTTGGTCTATGGGGATAGTCATTAGTCAGATGACCCGTTCGGACATGTGGGTGGGCCCCAGGGTGGGGACAACGTGTCTACGAGGCAACTGGTGGTACCTAGCGGGCTAGGACCCGACGACCATGTTAAGGCGGGGTGGTTGTGCTGTCACCGGAAGCCAGTTGTCACATTTGGTATCAGAGGTGGTACCTAGCCTTAAGTGTGGTGCACTGCATGGGTTGATATGTAGGGCCCACAATGAGGGTATTGTGCTCTAAAGGAGGGGTGGTGATTGTGATATCTCCAAATGATACAGGGTTAAATGACTAAATGATATGACTCATGTCAACAAGGTGCACCTTACTTTTCAGGAGCATGTCTGATTAGAACTCCACAGTTAAGCGTGTTTGGCCTGGAGTAGAGATCATGATGGGTGACCTTCTGGGAAGTTTCCTAGGGTGTGTGTGAGTGAGGAAAAAGCACACTGGAAAGAACATGGGTTGGCCTGTGGGGTCAGTCATTAGTCAGATGACCCGTTCAGACATATGGGTGGGCCCTAGGGTGGGGACCACATGTTAGCAGGGAAACTAGTGGTACAAACATGGGTTGGCCTGTGGGGTCAGTCATTAGTCAGATGACCCGTTCAGACATATGGGTGGGCCCCAGGGTGGGGACCACATGCTAGCGGGAAAACTAGTGGTACCTGGCGGGCTAGGACCGGATGACCATGTTAAGGCGGGGTGGTTGTGCTGTCACCAGGCACTAATGGAATTCTACTCTTTACCAACAGTTCAGAACCATTGGTAAAGGCCTGGAAACCGTTGGTATATTATATACTAATGGTTTCCCAAACTGTGGACAAGTAAGCCGTGGGTAAAGGCTTATACCAATGGTTAGTGGAGAAACTAGTGGTACCTGGCGGTCTAGGACCGAACGACCATGTTAAGGCGGGTTAGTTGAGCTGTCACCGGGCACTACTGGAATTCTACTCTTTACCAATGGTTCAGAACCGTTGGTAAAGTCCTGGAAACCGTTGGTATATTATATACCAATGGTTTCCCAAAATGTGGCCAAGTAAGCCATGGTTAAAGGCTTATACCACGTGTTAGCAGGGAAACTAGTGGTACCTGGCGGGCTAGGACCGGACAACCATGTTAAGGCGGGGTGGTTGTGTTGTCACTGGGTACTAGTGGAATTCTACTCTTTACCAATGATTCATAATCGTTGGTAAAGGCCTGGAAACCGTTGGTATATTATATACCAATGGTTTCCCAAAATTTGGCCAAGTAAGTCGTGGGTAAAGGCTTATACCAACGGCTCTATGTAAACCATTGGTATATGTGTTAAAGTAAGAGATATACCAACGGTTTCACAAACTATTGGTGTATGTGTTAAAGGGGGGGTGATTGTGACATCCCCAAATGATACAGGGTTAAATGACTAAATGATATGACTCAATAGTCAGATGACCCGTTCGGACATGTGGGTGGGCCTCAGGGTGGGGACCACGTGTCTGCGGGGCAACTGGTGGTACCTGGCAGGCTAGGACCTGACGTCCATGTTAAGGCGGGGTGGTTGTGCTGCCACCGGGCACTACTGGAATTCTACTCTTTACCAATAGTTCAGAACCATTGGTAAAGGCCTAGAAACCGTTGGTATATTATATAACAATGGTTTCCCAAACCGTGGCCAAGTAAGTTGTGGGTAAAGGCTTATACCAACGGTTCTGTGTAAACTGTTGGTATATGTGTTAAAGTAAGAGATATACCAACGGTTTCACAAACCGTTTGTATATGTGTTAAAGGGGGGGGTGATTGTGACATCACCAAATGATATAGGGTTAAATGACTAAATGATACGACTTATTAGTCATATGACCCGTTCGAACATGTGGGTGGGCCCCAGGGTGGGGACCACGTGTCTGCGGGGCAACTGGTGGTACCTGGAGGGCTAGGACCTAACGGCCATGTTAAGGCGGGGTGGTTGTGCTGTCACCAGGCACTACTGGAATTATACTCTTTACCAACAGTTTAGAACCGTTGGTAAAGGCCTGAAAATCGTTGGTATATTATATACCAACGGTTTCCCAAACTGTGGCCAAGTAATTCGTCGGTAAAGTCTTATACCAATGGTTATGTGTAAACCATTGGTATATGTGTTAAAGTAAGAGATATACCAACGGTTTCACAAACTGTTGGTCAATGTGTTAAAGGGGGGTGATTGTGACATCCCCAAATGATACAGGGTTAAATGACTAAATGATATGACTCATGTCAACAAGGTGCGCCTTCATTTTCGGGAGTCTGTCTGATTAGAACTCCACAGTTACGCGTGCTTCGCATGGAGTAGTGATCATGATGGGTGACCTTCTGGGAAGTTTCCTAGGGTGTGTGCGAGTGAGTAAAAGGCACACTGGAAAGGAAATGTGTTGGCTTGTGGGGACATTCATTAGTTAGATGACCCGTTCGGACATGTGGGTAGGCCCCAGGGTGGGGACCACGTGACTGCGGGGCAACTGGTGGTACCTGGTGGGCTAGGACCTGACGGCCATGTTAAACCATTGGTATATGTGTTAAAGTAAGATAAATACCAATAGGTTCACAAACTGTTGGTATATGTGTTAAAGGGGGGTGATTGTGACATCCCCAAAAGATACAGAGTTAAATGACTAAATGATATGACTCATTTCAACAAGGTGCACCTTTCTTTTCAGGAGACTGACTGATTAGAACTCCAAAGTTAAGCATGATTGGCCTGGAGTAGTGATCAAGATGGGTGACCTTCTGGGAAGCTTCCTAGGGTGTGTGTGAGTGAGGACAAAGCACACTGGAAAGGACATGTGTTGGCTTCTGGAGACATTCATTAGTCAGATGACATGTTCGGACATGTGGGTGGGCCCCAGGGTGGGGACCACATGTCTGCGGGGCAATTGGTGGAGACAGGATAAAACACTATTTTGTTGAATATTTTATTGATAATAAATTATATAATTTCCCCACATTGTGCTAAATATGTTTATTTATAAAATATTTGGGATTTGATCATTCATTTGAAAATTTGGTGAAAATTCCAGTTTTACCCTTAATAGTGCACTGTAGTATTTCGAAAATAAATATTTTTATATTTATTATTTGAATTTGAAATTTTTTAACACTGTTACTAACTTAATTTTATACAACTTTCATTCAGGACACTAGAGCTAAAGAGTGCATTTGGATAGATTAAATGGGCCATTAATCCAATGGTGGGCTGGACTCGGCAAAATGGACATTAGTTCTGTATTTGGGCCATACGTTCTTCATAAGGTCTTTGATTGAGCCCAAATTTTGAGTAAAGCTCGGGGACATGATTTGCCACAAATCATCCTTATGGAAGTCCGGTCAATTCATGTGTTTTGGATGTCAAATGGGCGGTGAAAGTTGGAATAAAATATTTGGCCGAATTTCCACATTCACACTTGAAACCACTTGTAACCTCTCCTCCCCTCCCCTCTATAAATTGGAGTTTTTCTCATTTGGAGGGGTGGGGACGTGCATTAGGATATTGGAGGAAGAGGAAAATTTGTTTCACCCAAATTCTCCAACCATTGTAAGAGGGGTATCTCTTGAAGCAAGGATCCCCTCATCGAAGCCTCCTTCTCTTCTTCATTTTGTAATGTTTTCATTTGTGTAATAAACTTCTTTGTTATTCTATTATTTCTTCTCTTTTCTTCTGTTTTGTTTAAATTTCTTCTTCTCTTAATCTTCCTCTTTGGGCTAGAGTTCTTGAGTAGAAGCGTTATTGGGTTATACCCATTATAAACGTTTGCACATTCAAAACGCTTCTACGATGATTACGCCACCCATGGAAGAGTAGTCTTTTAGTAATCGATCTATCTTCTACCCTCTTCATTTAATTATTTTGAATCAATGAACTAATGTAATTCACATAATATTATCCATGAATTGTGTTTTTAAATTACAAGAAACTAAGCAAGCAATTGAACAATTAACACAAAAACACGCGAGGTCGGGATTTTGTGTAAATTGTGAGAGCGTAATCTTAATCGGTAATACAAGACCACATGGGATAAATTTGTAGAGTTCAAATATAATCCCTAAACACAATTCATACTCATTTCCAGAATGGATATGTGCTCTAATTAACCACTGACCATAAGCTATCCTTAGAACAACAATCAAAGCAGGGTGCTGCGATTGCGTGTTCCGAAGCTAGCCTAGGGTTTAAGTAATTTCATCTTTGTGGTTAAGTTAACTCTCATAGGGTTCGAGGGATAACAAATTAGGGGATCATAATTAAGTGGATATTGATTTAAATGATAATTATTAATAAGTGTATGAAGAGGTAGAGTTAGATCGATTATGCCTTTTAAAATAGATTTCTAAAAAAACATCTTCTTGTTGTGTCATTCTAATCGAAATTCATTTCAAAACTAAGAACAAAAAAATATACAATCTTCTTCCAGCAAACTTCTTCTAGATTCATAAACTATAAAAAAAACCCAATACTTTAAATTAGTGTTTTTATTTTATTCTCTTTTATTTTATTTTTAGAATACCTTTAATAAGTTGTTAAATTCACTTCCTCCTTTGAGAGACGACCTTGGTCAGCCACTCTGCTGCACCTAAGTACCCCAAAATTACATTAATCATTTGAGGGCGCCCACGACAGTGCTCTATCTAATTGGAGCCATTTCCGGGGAGGCAAGTAATTATTTCAACTAATTAGAGGTATTTATTTTGTTTTATATTTTATTCTCTTCCTCTCTTCTTTCTTCTATCTTTACCCAATATGATTTTTTTCCTTCTTCTTTTATTTCCCTCTACTTATTTTTGGACCATCAACTCAAACTTCTAATTTTTATTTTACTATAGTCTAATTTCCTTCTTTTCATCTTTCATTTATTGATGACACAAACTAATCCCGAAGATCTCTTAGATCTTGACCCTGAGATTGAACGCAGTCTTAGGGCACGAATCAGACACTCTCAGTCTATGGGAAGTTTCAATATTCAACCAGTTGGTGAATTCCTCTCTTCTGGAAACATTGGAATTGGAAGTTATTCAAATTCAAACATAAAATAAGAACCAATGGCTTAAAACAATGGAAATGAACTTAATAGAACCATTTGAGAATTGGCTGCACCTGATATTAACTATCAACCAAATTGTATTGCATACCCAAATCTCGAATCGGACTTTGAACTGAAATCTGGGTTAATTCACTTACTTCCAAAGTTTCATGGCCTCTTTGGTGAGGATCCCAATAAACATTTGAAAGAATTTAATTTGGTTTTCTCAACCCTTAAACCAAGAAATGTTTCTGAAGATCAAATCAAATTAAGAGCATTCTCATTCTCACTTGATGGAGCTGCAAAAGACTGGATGTATTATTTACAACCCGAAGATGTAACTTGTTGGAACGATTTGAAATGTCTTTTCTTGCAGAGATTTTTTCCAGCATCAAGGACCACTTCCATTCAAAAGGAGATATCGGGGATCAAGCAAGCACAAGGGGATTCAATGTATGAGTACTGGGAGCGATTCAAGAAGTTGTGTGCAAGCTGTCCGCATCACCAAATCAGTGAGCAACTCCTCATTCAGTACTTCTATGAAGGACTCACACCCATGGAGAGGATCATGGTAGATGCTGCGGCTGGAGGAGCATTGGTGGACAAGACACCAGTAGCTGCACGTGCGTTGATCGACAAGATGGCCCAAAACTCCCAACAATTTGGTGATCGAGGTACACCACATATCAGGGGAGTACATCAGGTAAGTCCTTCTTCTCTTGAGAGTCATTTGATTGATACCAAGTTAGAAGAATTGACAACTATGGTGAGGAAAATTGATTTGGAACAAAAGACATCTCAACCCCCTCCTTCAAGGCCATGTGTCATTTGCACTGAGACAAGCCACCCAACTGACTGTTGCCCACAACTACAAGAGACAGAAGATTGTGCAGCAGTGTTCCCTGGGAGACCATTTCAGCAGCAACAACAACCATATCCCCAAAATAAGTTTGATTCATTTTCTCCAACATACAACCAAGGGTGGAAAGATCAACCAGACATGAGGTATGGCTCTGGACAACAACAAAGGCCACCCTTTCAACAAAACTTCCACCAGCCTCCACCTTACCAGCAGGGTTTCCAACAACCCCAAAGGAGAATTGAAGCCCAAACATCAACAAGCCAACAACAAGGGAATCCCCCACCCAAGGTAGATTCTAACACTGATGACCTTTTGAAGCAAATTGTTCTTAATCAACAGAATGAGCTGAAGATTCAAGGTTCGGAGCTGAGGGAGTTAAAGACTCAAATGAGCCAGATTGCCACCGCCCTCCATGAACTTGTAAGTAAGAATTCCGGAAATCTACCTTCCCAACCCACTCCAAATCCAAAGGGGAATGTTAGTGCCATCACATTGAGAAGTGGGAAGCAAATGAACGATACATCTAGACCTACCATTCTATCAGGATTCACCTCAACTCCAGAGAAGCTGCATTCCATACCAACTGATGAGAAATCCAAGGAGAAAGATAAAGGTAAGAAAAAGATTGATGATGTTCCTACTAAACCCCTTCCTTTTCCAAACAGGGTTGTTCAAACCAAGAAGATGGTTGAAGAAGCAATGCAAAAGGAGGTTTTGGACACATTCAAGCATGTGGAGATCAACATTCCTCTACTTGAATCCATTAAGAAAATTCCAAGGTATGCCAAATTCTTAAAAGAACTCTGCACCAATCGAAGAGGGCTCAAGGGAAATGAGAGGATCAACCTTGGAAGGAATGTCTCGCCACTCATTACACCAACTCTAGCAATGCCAACAAAGTGCAAGGATCCCGAGACATTCACCATCCCATGTACCATAGGGGAGTTGCACTTCTATGATGCTCTTTGTGATTTAGGAGCTTCAATAAATGTGATGCCTCACTCTACATTCTCTTCCTTGTAGGTTGGTGAGTTGAAGCCAACAAGAGTAGTGGTGCAATTGGCGAATAGAGCTACGACATATCCAGCGGGAGTCCTTGAGGATGTACTTGTTTGGGTAAGAGACATGATCTTTCCAGTGGATTTCTATGTTCTTAACATGGAGGATGATCAGGTAAGTTCTCATGCCCCCATTATCTTAGGTAGGACCTTCCTCAAAACTGCAAAAACTATCATAAATGTCAATGAGGGTACACTTTCCATGGAATTTGGAGATGAAGTTATTTAATGTTATGGATTCCATGAAGTACCCCTCTGAGGACCATTCTACTTTTGTTATCTCCCATTTTGAACCACCAAGTAAAAACCCCATGGAATTGGATTTTCCTATGCTTAGGGAGATTATGATTATTGGTTCTAGTTTGATGTCTAAGAGTACTTCTACACCCGTTTTTAAGGAACAAGACTCTCTAAGATTTGATTTTGAAATGGAATCATATTCTGATTTTGATCATGTGAACTCTGATTATGACATGGCTGTTGAGTATGCTGATGGATTTGATGCTTTATTCTCTGATTTTGATGATGTCTATTCTGATACTGATGCTCTTTGTGCACATATTTCAGTTCCTTCAATGTCTCCATCCATACTACACCCTCCTTCATTAGAACTCAAGCCATTGCCACCAAATCTGAAATACTCATACTTGTTGAGTGGTGAGAGATTACCTGTTATCATTGCTAACAATCTCCCTTTTGAACATGAAGAAAATCTTTTGAATATTTTGAGGTAGAACATCAGGGAGATTGGGTGGACCTTGGCTGACATATCAGGTATTAGCCCCTCCATTTGCATGCATAGGATTCTCTTGGACGATGGGGCTAAACCGGTGAGACAACCACAAAGGAGACTCAATCCCACCCTCCTGGAAGTTGTTAAAAAAGAAGTTGAGAAATTGCTCAAGGCAGGTATAATCTTTCCCATTTCAGATTCTCAGTGGGTAAGTCCTATTCAGGTTATGCCTAAGAAAAGTGGTGTTACTGTTGTTAAAAATGAGAAAGATGAGTTAGTTCCAATGAGGGTGCAAAACAGTTGGCGTGTGTGTATTGATTATAGTAAACTAAATCATTCCACTCGCAAGGACCATTTCCCCCTCCCGTTTATTGATCATATGCTTGAGAGACTAGCTGGGAAGACACACTATTGTTTCTTGGATGGATTTTCTGGATATTTTCGGGTTCCTATAGCTCTGGAGGACCAGGATAAGACGACATTCACCTGCCCATTCGGTACCTTTGCTTACTGAAGGATGCCATTTGGACTTTGCAACGCCCCAGGTACCTTCCAGAGATGCATGGTGAGTATTTTTTCTGATTTTATTGAGACCTTCGTGGAGGTATTTATGGATGATTTTACAGTGTATGGGTCTTCATTTTATGAATGTCAAATTAGTTTGGGAAAGGTGTTGAATCGTTGTATTGAGAAGAATCTGGTCCTGAACTTTGAAAAGTGTCATTTCATGGTAGAGTATGGCATTGTCTTAGGGCATGTAGTGTAAAAACATGGGATAGAGGTTGATAGATATAAGGTAGATATTATTTCATCCTTACCCTATCCTTCATGTGTGCGTGATGTTAGATATTTCCTAGGGCATGCAGGATTTTATCGGCGTTTCATCAAAGATTTTAGTAAGATCGCTCTTCCTATGTCACGATTACTTCAAAAAGATTCTGATTTTGTGTTTGAAGATTCTTGTAGGACTTCCTTTGATGATCTAAAGAAGTGTTTGACCACTCCACCTATCATACAGCCCCCACGGTGGGAGATTCCTTTTGAGATTATGTGTGACGCCTCCAACTTCGCGGTTGGAGCAGTCTTATCTCAGAGGGTGGAAGGACGTTCACATGTGATTGCCTATGCATCAAGGACATTGGATTCAGCCCAATCAAACTACACTACCACAGAAAAGGAGTTTCTTGCTGTCATATTTGCTTTAGATAAATTCTGTTCATATTTATTGGGCTCTAAAGTAGTTGTTTTTTCTGACCATGCAGCTCTGAGGTACCTCTTGAAGAAGCCAGATGCAAAGCCACGACTTATCTGTTGGATGCTCCTTCTTCAAGAGTTTGACATCGAGATAAAGGACAAGAAGGGATCAGAGAATTTGGTAGCGGACCACATGAGTAGGCTTATTCACACACTAGAGGATGACACCTTGGACCAGGTACCACTTTGGGACACTTTCCCCGATGAGAATCTCTATACCATCTCAGGTACGCATCCTTGGTATGTTGATTTAGTTAATTACATTGTTTCCTCTGAAATCCCTGCAAACTTAAAGAAACATCAAGTCCAAAAATTGAAGAGTGAGTCAAGATTTTATGTTTGGGATGATCCTTACCTCTGGCGCATGTGTAGTGACCAATTCATTAGGAGGTGTGTTCCTGATCATGAGTTTGAGTCTGTTTTGCATTTTTGTCATACACTTGCTTGTGGTGGACACTTTGGACCCCAACGGACAGCTAGGAAGGTTTTGGACTCTGGATTATATTGGCCTAGCTTGTTCCATGATGCCCATGTGTTTTGTAAGTCATTCTCTCGTTGCCAACACACTGGAAATATTTATAGGAGAAATGAGATGCCCCAACAACCCATACTATTCTGTGAGATTTTTGATGTATGGGGCATTGATTTTATGGGTCCTTTTCCTAGTTCATTTGGATTTTTGTATATTTTGGTTGCTGTTGATTATGTGAGTAAATGGGTGGAGGCCAAGGCCACCAGGACTGACGATTCTCATGTTGTTGTGGACTTTGTCAAAGCACAGATTTTTTGCAGGTTTGGAGTACCAAAGGCCATCATCAGTGACCAAGGGACACACTTTTGAAATAGGAATTTTGCTTCCCTCCTTCGAAAGTATGGGGTGACACACAAAACATCAACACCATACCACCCCCAAACAAATGGCCAGGCTGAGGTTTCAAATCGTGAATATTGGAGAAAACCATGCAGCCAAATAGGAAGGATTGGAGCAAGCGCTTGGATGATGCATTGTGGGCTTATAGGACAGCATACAAGACACCCATTCGTATGTCCCCATTTAGGATTGTTTTTGGGAAAGCATGTCATCTCCCAGTGGAAGTCGAGCATCGGGCATATTGGGCTATAAAGAAATGCAACATGGATTTGTCCCAAGTTGGAATTCAAAGGAAGTTGCAAATTCAAGAGCTTGAAGAGATTCGACTGTCATCATATGAGAACTCAAGGCTCTACAAGGAAAGATCAAAAGCATCTCATGACAAAATGATCCAACAAAGGGATTTTCATGTTGGAGAGAAAGTCCTTCTCTACAGTTCACGACTGAAGCTGATGCCTGGTAAGTTGCGTTCCAAATGGTTAGGTCCTTATATTGTGACTAATGTTTTTCCTTATGGTGCAGTGGAGATCATACAAGAGGACACTAGAAGGAGCTTTACATTCAATGGGTAACGTTTTAAGAGATACATTGAGGGACTTCCTACTGATGCAGTGGATTTTATCACACTGCATGACCCCATCATCACTTGAGCACATCAGGTTGTTCCTAACCCTTTCACTTTTATATTAGTTGTCCTATTTAAAAATTTTACATTTCTTGTGCATATATCATCTCATGGGTTCACATTGAGGACAATTCAATATTTTAAGTGTGGGTGAGGGAACCTTTTAGTTTAGTAATTTCAATTGTTTTCCTGTTAAAAAAACCAAAAAAAAAATTGTGTGTTTTTCAAATTTTGTGTGTTTATTCTACAATTTTCTGTGTGTTTTTGAAACTTTTGAACTAAAATTATTCTCATCACAATTTTAAAAATTCATATCAATGAGTGAAACAATTTATCCCTTGAAACTAAGCTTAAATGAATGCTGAAATAACTTTGTTTCAAGTTCAAATATTTAGTAATTTCATGAAAAGTACACTGAATTTTGAATCCCATGCCACATCTCACTGTCTTTATATTTGAAATCACTTTCCTGTGAGGCTTCTGAACCATTATTTTCATATTCTTTACATTCACCTCACTTCTTGAGAGAACCAAACCATGCTTGATTTAACCAGAATTTGATCTATTCCTGTCAAAACTTGAGGGTTTGAGGTACATATGTTTAAATGATTGAGGCATTTGTTTGGTATTAAAGCCCCTATTTCAAAGAATCTTTTTTTTATAATGGACTAACTTGAATATTTAATCCTTTTATCCCTTAGAATCCATGCATAGCCTATTAGGTTAGCCACATTACAAGCCAATTTTCCCTATCCAACCAACTCTTGAAGTGAAATTGCATAATCTAGTTGAGCTTAAGTGTGGGGGAAGTTGTCTTGTGTTGTGCCACCACATTCTGTGATACTTTGGGTGGAAAATTAAATTCTGAAGAGATGTGTTTTCTACTGAAGAAAGCCATTATATTGAAAGATGTGCCTTTTCTGGAGCTTTCATGACAAGTGAAGCTGTGCCTTTTCTGGAGCTTCTAATTGAGGTGGAAAGTTGTGCCCATCTGGAGATTTCAAGAAAATCATGTTTGAGAAGATTGAAATTTTTTATGCTCAAATGGTGAATGGTGTAAACATTTCATGAATTTTCATGATGATGGAGCTGAATTGATACTATGTGGATTGAGGAGAATACCATATTTAAGTGAAAATTAGATTAATTCAATTTTGCTTCAAAAAGAGTCAAGCCCTCCTCATTCAGCCTCAGAGTTTTTCACATCTTAATCCTACCAACCGAAAGCCACAGAACAACCCTGAAAAGTCCTCATGATAAACATATGTCCTTGACTCACATCGAGTGGCGATGTAAAAATTTATCAAGCCTATGGTGACCCTTGTATGAGTTTGGATGAGAAAGACATTGCAAAAAAATTGATATTTGAGTGATGAGAGAAAATTCAAGCGAGGTAAGTGTTTTGTGCATGGAAGGATAAATGAAGTGGAAATATATTGAATGATATAAATGGAGAACTTGAAATAAGGTTTTTTATGAGGCATTATATCTTTTGATTCTTGGTGTGAAATTGATTGATCTCAAAGATATGTGTTTTAAAATTGGTTTTGATTTGATATTGATGTTTACTTAATATGAGATTTTGCTCAGGAGTGCAAAAGGGTAAGTGTGGGGGAGTTGATAAAACACTATTTTGTTGAATATTTTATTGATAATAAATTATATAATTTCCCCACATTTGTGCTAAATATGTTTATTTATAAAATATTTGGGATTTGATCATTCATTTGAAAATTTGGTGAAAATTCCAGTGTTACCCTTAATAGTGCACTGTAGTATTTCAAAGATAAATATTTTTATATTTATTATTTGAATTTTAAATTTTTTAACAGTGTTCCTAACTTAATTTTCTACAACTTTCATTCAGGACACTATAACTAAAAGGTGGATTTGGATGGAGTAAATGGGCCATTAATCCAATGGTGGGCTGGACTCGGCAGAATGGACATGGGTTCTGTATTTGGGCCATACGTTCTTCATAAGGGCTTGTATTGAGCCCAAATTTTGAGTAAATCTCGGGGACATGATTTGGCACAAATAATCCTTCTGGAAGTCCGGTCAATTCATGCGTTTTGGAGGTCAAATGGGCGTTACAATTTAGAATAAAATATTTGGCCGAATTTCCACATTCACACTTGAAACCACTTGTAACCTCTCCTCCCCTCCCCTCTATAAATTAGAGTTTTTATCATTTGGAGGGTTGGGGACGTTCATTAGCAGATTGGAGGCAGAGGAGAATTTGTTTCACCTAAATTCTACAACCATTGTAAGAGTGGTAGCTCTTGAAGCAAGGATCCCCTCATCGAAGCCTCCTTCTCTTCTTCATTTTGTAATGTTTTCATTTGTGTAATAAACTTCTTTGTTATTCTATTATTTCTTCTCTTTTCTTCTGTTTTGTTTAAATTTCTTCTTCTCTCAATCTTCCTCTTTGGGCTAGAGTTCTTGAGTAGAAGCATTATTGGGTTATACCCATTATAAACCTTTTCACATGCAAAACGCTTCTACGATGATTACGCCACCCATGGAAGAGTAGTCTTTTAGTAATCGATATATATTCTACCCTCTTCATTTAATTATTTTGAATCAATGAGCTACTGTAATTCACATAATATTATCCATGAATTGTGTTTTTAAATTAAAAGAAACTAAGAAAGCAATTGAACAATTAACACAAAAACATGCGAGGTCGGGATTTTGTGTAAATTGTGAGAGCGTAATCTTAATCGGTAATACAAGACCACATGAGATAAATTTGTAGAGTTCAAATATAATCCCTAAACACAATTCATCCTCATTTCCAGAATGGATATGTGCTCTAATTAACCACTGACCATAAGCTATCCTTAGAACAACAATCAAAGCAGGGTGCTGCGATTGCATGTTCCGAAGCTAGCCTAGGGTTTAAGTAATTTCATCTTTGTGGTTAAGTTAACTCTCGTAGGGTTCGAGGGATAAAAAATTAGGGGATCATAATTAAGTGGATATTGATTTAAATGATAATTATTAATAAGTGGATGAAGAGGTAGAGTTAGATTGATTACGCCTTTTAAAATAGATTTCTAAAAAAACATCTTCTTGTTGTGTCATTCAAATCGAAATTCATTTCAAAACTAAAAACAAAAAAAATATACAATCTTCTTCCAGCAAACTTCTTCTAGATTCATAAAATATTAAAAAAAAACCAATCCTTTAAAGTAGTGTTTTTATTTTATTCTCTTTTATTTTATTTTTAGAATACCTTTAATAAGATGTTAAATTCACTTCCTCCTTTGAGAGACGACCTTGGTCAGCCACTCTGCTGCACCTAAGTACCCGAAAATCACATTAATCATTTGAGGGCACCCACAACAGCGCTCTATCAAGACAGTCATTAGTCAGATGACCTGTTCGGACATGTGGGTGGGGCCCAGTGTGGGGACCACGTGTCTGCGGGGCAATTGGTGGTACCTGGCGGGCTAGGAGGGTGGTTGTGTTGTCACTGGGAACTACTAGTATATTATATACCACTGATTTCCCAAACCGTGGCCAAGTAAGCCATGGGTAAAGGCTTATACCAACGGTTCTATGTAATCATTGGTATATGTTACCCTTATACCAACAGTTCTAAACCATTGGTATATAGTGTACAATATACATCCAAATCATTACGAACGGTTATGTTAACCGTTGGTATAATATACATTAAAAGGCTATACCATTGGTTTTGAAAACCGTTGGTAAATATATGCACCTCCACAGCAGCCAGTACCCTAAGGACAAAGCACACTGGAAATGACATGTGTTGGCTTGTGGGGACAATCATTAGTCGGATGACACGTTCAGACATGTGGGTGGGCCCCAGGGTGGGGACCACGTGTCTGCGGGGAAACTGGTGGTACCTGGCGGGCTAGGACCTGACGACCATGTTAAGGCAGGGTGGTTGTGCTGTCACCAAGCACTAGGGTGTGTGTGAGTGAGGACAAAGCACACTAGAAAGGACATGTGTTGGCTTTTGGAGACAGTCATTAGTCAGATGACCTGTTCGGACATGTGCGTGGGCCCTAGGGTGGGGACCACGTGTCTGCGGGGCAACTGGTGATACCTGGCGGGCTAGGAGGGTGGTTGTGTTGTCACTGGGAACTACTGGTATATTATATACCAATGATTACCCAAACTGTGGCCAAGTAATCCATGGGTAAAGGCTTATACCAACGGTTCTATGTAATCATTGGTATATGTTACCCTTATACCAACAGTTCTAAACCATTGGTATATAGTGTACAATATACATCCAAATCATTATGAACGGTTATGTTAACCGTTGGTATAATATACATTAAAAGGCTATACCATTGGTTTTGAAAACCGTTGGTAAATATATGCACCTCCACAACAGCCAGCACCCTGAGGACAAAACACACTGGAAAGGACATGTGTTGGCTTGTGGGGACAATCATTAGTCAGATGACCCGTTCAGACATGTGGGTGGGCCCCAGGGTGGGGACCACGTGTCTGCGGGGAAACTGGTAGTACCTGGCGGGCTAGGACCCGACGGCCATGTTAAGGCAGGGTGGTTGTGCTGTCACCAGGCACTACTGGAATTCTACCTTTTACCAACTGGTCGCGCAGTCGTTGAGTACGCACAAATTTAAAATTTATAAACCCTAAAAACTATTAGTACTGTGGTAAGAAGGGCGTCGAACCACAGAGAAGGACTTACGTTGTGCTAGACCAGATTAAAACTAGAACAATAAAAAAGATAAAATAGAACACTAACAAAAACTATACGTACATAGTGAAACAGACTCTAGCAGTGGGTGTGAAAATGAAGGTGATATGGTGAAATATATGGCTTAAACAAAGTGAAAACAGTAATGATGATTTTAGGGTCCTCAGGCTGCTTTGAACTGATTAAAATGATATTCTCATCTTCTGTTTGGTTTTATTCAATTACTCAGTGCATAGAAAAATGGTGCTAATCCACTGAGTTGTCACTACAGTGGACCAACACAGCTCGATTAACTTCCTTGAGTCTCGATCTTCTGATCTTGACCCTTGGAAAAATCTGCTTAAATTGGAGAAGAGATGCATTGACCTTTTCCGATTCTCGGTACTTCGGTCAATGATCCACGGTGAAATGATTCACTACCACGTCCGTCGGTCGTTAGGTAATGTGAAACGATACTCAAAACAAACAGAAGATAAAACCGAGCAATGAAATTGCACTGAGCAATCAAATTAAAAAAACATGACGGATCGATAGATGATCAGTTCACTATAGCCCGATTCCCCTAATCCATTTAACTACACATTAAAACAGTAAAATAGATAGAAGCAGATAATGAATTAAGAAACATCTCCCGTGAGATTGCTCCTCTCTCCAGCAACTGCTTCGATTCTAATCTTCTGCTCAATGTCTGTCAGCCTCTGTTTTGGTGATGAGATGGATCGAGGGATCTCTCTCTGGAATAATGGATGCTCACCTCCCTACGATCGAAGTTTTGGAATGCCCCCCCCCCCAGGTCTTGTTCCGGCCTCTCGCGCATTCATCACCCAATCGAAGTCTCTGGAATCTCCCCCAAGTTGTTCCCTGACCTCCACGTGTTGCTTTCATTGTGTTGCTTCTGCCGCGCTGGTCACCGGAGCAATTGCTCTTAACCAAATGAAAAAGATGTTCGCGCAGCCGATCCACGTGGCGTGCTTTTATGTACACGTCACCATCTTTTAAGTGAACTCAATGTAAGTACATCCCGCCCCCTGCAACGAAATACAGAAACACCAAAACAAGTAAAATAAAAAGAAACTAAAATTAAATAACTATATATTAATATTAATAATTAAATTAGTCGACGAAAATACTTATTAATATATATATATATATATACACGCATATATATATTACTTAATATTATTATTACTATTATATATTAATGTTAATTATATTTATCTAATAACATAAATTATTATGACATAATGATATTAGATATATGATTATATATTATTATTAATATACCTATAATTATTATAGTATATTATATGATATATATTAATAGTTACATTATATATATGTTAATATATTAATTATATATTATATAAATGTTATTATATATTATAGTATATAAATAAAAAAAATGAAAACAAAATATGAAAAGGGGGTGCTTCGCGGCTTGGATGAAAGGGGAAAGGGGGGCGAGTTCGTGCGGCGTGAAGGGGGAAGCGCGGGGCGGTGCGAAAGGGCTGAGTCGGCTCGGGAGCGGCGCAGAACAGGAGGTGGAAGGGAAGGCCGGCGAGGAGTGTTTTGGTGAGGTCAGCCGGCGGCCGTGCGGGCTTGAGGGTCACGAGGGCCGAGGCCGTAAGGAGATGATAGAAGTGGGACGGCGCGGCTTGGAGGGGGAAGCGCGGACAGTGAAGGTTGAGTGGGATTCGGGTGAAAGCGAGGTTATGCGGGCTACTGTGCTTCGGGTTCTAGGAGAGGGGTGCGAGGCGGCTCGAGGCAGTGCCGTCGAGGTGGTGCGGAGCTGGAATGCAGGGGAAGGTCGGCGCTGTGCACAGCGGCCAGGTGAGTTAGGGTTCGGCGACTGGTTTGGGGTGTCGGTTTAGAGGGAGTGCGGCGTAAATTCAGGTTGAATCACAGAGAGTTGCAGGATTTGGGAAAGAGTTCGGATTTTGATTCCTGATTTTGATTTATTCTCTTGATATGTTCTTCAAATTCTGTGATTTGTAGGATTTGTTTTGTTTGCTGCTTTAAATTTGTTGCTCTGTGAGGATGAGGAGGCTGTAGAGGAGTAGTGTGGGTGACGGTGTGTGGAGGCGGGGTGAGGAATTACAGTGAGACAGGAGATTGCTGGGTTTGGAACGGTGAGACAAGAAATCGAGGCACCATGAGTGTCACGGTGAAACCGTGACCAAACGGTAGGAGGAAGAAACGGTGGCAGGAGGAGGCAGATTACGGTGGCACCGTAAAGGACCCTCACGGTTATTGTGAGACACCACGTGAGCCACCGTGAGTATTGGTGAACCGGTGGCAAAGTTACTGTGAGTGAGTGCTGCTCACGGTCTCACCGTGACTGTGAGTGTGGGATAGTAAGGGTGGAATGGTGCGATAGGTTGGAGCCAGTACAGAGGCACTGTGACCTTGAAGAAATCGCGACACCTGCAAAACAAACACAACAATTAAATTCATTTAAACTAAATAATTTATTAAAACTAAAAATAGATTAATCAATTAATAAATTAAATTAAATAGAATGGAATTAAATAAATAAAACAAAGTTAGGAAATAAAATTAATTGTGTTTTATTTAAATGAATGAATTTATTTGGGTTTAAAATTTATAAGCATGCATAAATAAAGAACAAATTAAACTATTTAAAATTACTTGCTTAAATTAATTAACCAATTAAAGAATTAATTAAAGTAAATTAAAGAATAAGAAAAATTAAATGAATAAACTTAAATTGTTAAAATTAATTTAATTATTAAAAGACTAAAAACCAAAATGAGTTATTTATTTACAATTTAAAGAATAGAAAATTAATTAATTTAATTAATGAATTACTAGACTAACTAGAATGATAATTAATAAAAATAAAAGAATAAATAATTAAAAGTCTAATTTTGTGAGACTAAACTAATTTAAGAATTATTTAAAATGACACTAATGCACATTAAAACACATGTTTTAAACTAAAAACTGATTATTCTACATAGCAAGTACAAAAACACAACACTTATAAATTATTTAATAAAAAACAACATTTTAATATAAAAAAGTCAATAAAAAATACAAAAAAGATGTGGCAAAGAGTGCTAAAACACTGCTACATCAAACTCCCCCACACTTAAAGCCTTGTTTGTTCTCAAACATATGCATGTCTTTGACCTTAGAACAGAAATATGACTTGTAAGTTTAAGTTCAAAAGGTGCATGATTAAACTTTAATATCAAGAGGAGCAGGACCAAGCAATGGGTCAGGCTTTTCAAAGGTGTTCAAAAATTATGTCCTGTCTAGCTTCAAAAAACCCACTGGAAGTCCAGAGTATCATAAATCCATACACTGTCAAGTATGTCATGCCTCCTATGTGTATTCATTAACTGTCCTACTTCACCTTCCAATTCAAGTTCTAATTCAAGGAGTGTTGACAGGTTAGATGAAGTGGAACTTAAAACTTAACCAAGGGCACCTTCCATTCTCACCTTCCTCTAGGTTCCAGAAATTAAAGTCCATTAAATTTACCACTTTATTGATTCAACTCAAAAGAAAATTAACCAAGTCAGTTGCTCCCTTCTTCACGTGGGTTCAAAATTCCTCTCACCTTAATGAGTTCATTTTTGACAAGGGCACTTTATTTTAATCTTTCCCAGCCATATTCCATATGCAGAGCACTGTGCACTTATTAAGATTGAAATTGGCTTTATTTATTCACAGAAACGCACCCAATGCACCTTGTCTCAGATACTCACTGTGGGATCTCATTTGCCCATTTTACTCCAGTTACAAAGGACTTGATTAATAATCATTCGAATTGACTTCCTAAAGTGATTGAATATTATTTTAATAAAAACGTGAGTCCCCTAGGTTCCAAGTGAGAATTTCTAGTTACTCCAAGTCATGATCATCATCCCACAAAACCTATCCTATCACACTCCCATCCTCAGCTCCTAAACAAACAGATCCATAGAGACAATGAACATTTGCACTCAACAATCATTCAGGTTTAACAGTTTCTGACTAAGTGCCACTCTCAACAACTAGTGAGCAGTTATCCACTAAACATGACAAGAATGAAGTACCATTGAACCTCCAATGACCATCATGTGATGAAATCATTTGAAAAAATTTCAACGACTTTTGAACCTTTTTTTTTTGAAAAAATGAAAAAAATTGACCATTTTTTTAAACAACCACAAACTCATGTTCAAAACGGGGGAATTCAACATGACACTAGAATGACCCCTCTCCCCCACACTTAAAACCCAACATTGTCCCCAATGTTGTATTCTAAGGTGGAAGACGATTTATGTTCAATACAGGTAAACATTTCAGCTGAAAAAGGATATGGAGGGTATCAATGAAGTTCAAAAAATTTCTTTGCCACACAGAAAGTGAAAGAAAATAAAAACCCAAACAAACAAAAACAGAAGAACCCAACCCCACCAACCATCACCAGCAACCAAGTGAATTTCTATTCCTAAAATGTTCATGCTTTGAATCATTTTGAGCAGAAAAAAGGTTTTAACAATTTACTTCAAATATTAGCATGTTTAGCAATGATGTGCAATAGCAGCATAATGAAATTGAAAGAAGTGGGTGCAAGCATGTTTCACAAATCAGCTCAAAATACATTTTCAACTAAGTAGATATTAGTAGCTAACACCCAAGAATAAAACACAGTCCAAGAGTTTCAAAAATCAGTGGGAAGACCCCCACACTTAATTCAAAGCAGCACACAAAATGAATGAGCAGATTGAAACAACTTGTAGACTTAAAAAAGGACTTCCCTGAATGTGCAGCTTCTTAATATTTTATGCCTCCCTTTATTCGCCTTGTGCATGACTCTGTCTACTCCAGTTTGTCACCTACATGATGAAACAATTTAACATTAGTGTTAAAGATTTGAAGCTCAAATAAAAAGCAGCTACAAAGTGTGAGATTGGGAGTTATATCCATTAATCCATTGTTCTCTGACGACAGCCTCCTTCCACCATGAATGTTCCAAATGCGGCTACCACTGAAACATGATTCTCTTAGCAAACCAGGACCACCAGACCACTTGCATCATATGATAAGGAAATGCGAACATTATTGTTCACCAAAAAGAGAGTCAAACAACTGAACAAGGAGCATTTATTCAAACTAAAAATTTAAAGCAGAAAACAAAGTAAACCATGGGTTGCCTCCCATGCAGCGCTAGGTTTAAAGTCCCTAGCCAGACCTTATTCCCCTAAAAATTTCTAACTATGATCATTTAATGGGAAAAAGTTGTCAATGGTGTGAACTTTAAAATTGTCTAAGGAATCAAGAGAATGACTACTCAAGACATTTTCATCTTTAGCACCAATCGGAATTCTCCAAAATTTATCCAGATCACTAAGAGGATTCATGTTTCCCAGCTCAACTGGGTCTCTAAAAATCAGTTCATTAGCTCTTAAAAAGTTCAACAGTTGCCCATGAAAATTATCGATCTGTTCAAGAATACTTCTAGAGCTTCCACCACATTTAGAGTTTTTCTCAAACCCAAAAGTAGAAGACGACACATTGACAAAACCCTCAGCAAGTCCCAAAATAGCTCGCAACTCTGATAGCTCAAAAATATCCCAGAAGAAGTTATCAAATTCAGCTTTCAAAAGGTTGTTCTCAATGTCCACAGAGGACTCAAATGACATGAATCTTTCAAGTTCAGGTATGAAATCATCACTCACAACATCAAACTGGTCAGGTAAGAAGATATCAAGGAAATGCACTTGTTCATAATGGCAGTCATCATGTTTTTCAGCAGGACTCAACCCAGAACTTTCTCCAGCTTCAGGAACTCTTATACAATCAACTTCACAAGGGAAAATTTCATAAACAGGTTGAGACAGTGCAGGAAAAAGTTGTGAATCACTCTCCATAATGTGTTCCAAAGAAAGAATTTGTTCATCAACATGAGAGTGTGGGGAAAGAGCAGTAGCCAGGGGAAAATTTTCAGTGGGTTGGGGAATTAGTATCTTTGTGACCTCAAGTTGGAAAGACACATACTCAGCTCTAACCTCAATTTTGTAACATTGATTCGCTGCCACATCTATCACATCACAAGTAACCTCATGTTGGGGCCTTTCAAACACCAAAATTTCCTCCACATCATCTACAGCTTGGAGGGTGAGTTTACCTTTGGAGACATCAATGTTGGCACCACCAGTAGCAAGGAAGGGTCTGCCTAAGATGATTGGAACCTTTTCATCACATTCCATATCGAGGATCAGGTAATTAGTGGGAAATGTGAGTTTTCCAACACTTATAGGTCATCTACTCTCCCATAAGGGTGTGTGAGTGACCTATCATCAAGCTGAAGACAAAAAGAAGTTGGTTGGATATCCCTAAGACCCAGCTTTTTAAATAAGGAGAAAGGCATAAGATTGATACTTTCTCCTAAGTCACATAGACAATTCAGTTGCCCACTTCCTCCTATTCGACACTGAATGATAAAGCCACCAGGGTCCTTTAATTTGGGAGGAATATTTTTTTGAACAATTGCATTACACTCCACATTGAGATCAATTTTATCCAACTTCTTCCAATCATTCTTGTTCTTTATAAACCTTTTTCTGAATGAAACATATGAAGGGATTTTATCCAAGGCTTCGAAGAAAGGCATGTTGATGGTGAAGCTTCAAATCAGTTTCAAAAATCTCAGGTAATTGGGTTCGTCACTTTGATTCACTATTTCAGGGAAGGGAATGGGAGGGGCATAATGTTTCAGAATAGGTAGGTTATTCACCTTCTCCCCAGACCCCACTTTCTTCTTTGCTTCCTTAATAAATTCCCACTTCATTTTCTTTGGTTCCTTAGCTTTATCAGGTGTGGGTTGCACAATCTGTTCAGTTTGAAACCCGCTTTCCAGATTTCCAGAATTGGGATTTTTCAGATTTTCATTTTCAATTTCAGCTTGAACATTGTTTTCACTAGTACAGTCATGACCTTTAGCGGCCGCCAAAAGCCGTCGCTAAAGGTCTATAGCAGCTACCCAGAGTCCGCCAAGTGGCGGCCGCTTTTGCCCCATTGCTGTTGCTATTAGCGACTGCCACTTGGCGGACGCTGTAGGCAAGCCAGGATGGGCTTTAGTGCCCGCCGAAATGAGGCTGCTAAAGGTGTCCATGGAAACATGTAACGACCCGAAATTTTAAATAAATATTGTTTCCTAATTTTATGTGTTATTTTATTTTATTTTTATACTCAACAAAAATGTTTCATTTGATAACATGAGTATAATTAAAATGAGACTGTTGGGTTTTGACTGTTATTTGACCATTGGTCAATATGACCGCTGGAAACTAAATGTTTTGACTATTGTCTCTAAATACAAGCAATCTTGGTTAATTAATATAGAAAGAAGATTCGATGGCCTCACCCAGTAGTCTTGGACCAATCGAAGCCCATCTAACAGAACTTGGGAAAGAGGTAGCACCACTGGGCTTTGCTCTGGACCAAACCCAAGCTGAACTTCATCGTATAAAGCTAGAACGAGATCGCCTTTACGAGAAGTTCAAAATGATAGAAATTACTACTCGTGCGATGTTGGCCGAGCCTCCCTCAGATTCTCTCACCTTAGCACACCTTACACTTAGGTCCTATGCTGGTGTGATAAGGGGCTATGTAAGGAGGCCGTAACTGTCTTGTGTAATCCTTTGTTTTAAATAAAAATTTCGATTCCTTTTATGAATTTTCAAATGACTGGATAAATATAGTATGCATATTTTTGATGAATTTTAGAAAAAGGATATTTTAAAAATGTTTATGTAAACCTTAAATAATTAAAAATGTGTAATGATTTTCAAAAAATGGTCTTCTACAATTATGTTTAGTACGAAATTTAGAGTCTAATAAGATCAACTTGATTTTTGATGAATAGTAAATTATGAATAGTGATTTTATGATTAGGATTAATAATGTGTCCAAATAGATTAGTAATCTCACTTAAAGAAAGTATTAAAATAAGCTAGGCACTTTGATTAAGTAATGTGATCCAATAAAATGGTTAAATAAGGGTTTCATAAATTATTATTCAAGTATTAGTTTTTTCGGATGAATAGTGTTTTTTTAATTAAAATTTTAATTAAAAATATTTGAAAATTATTTTTATAAAATGGACTTCATTTTTGAACTCAGAGCATCGATATTATGTTAAGGTAATTTTTGGGGATTTTTCTGAAAAAAATAAAATTTCGATGAATAGTGTTTTTAATTAAAAATTTAATTAAATATATTTAGAAAATTATTTTTATAAAATGGATTTCATTTTTGAAATCAGATCATTGATATTTGGTTAAGGTGAAATTTTGGGATTATTCTGAGAAAGTTGAATTTTCGATGAATAGTGAAAATACAGTTTTTAAGTTACAGGTGTTTAATGACATCATTAAATGATGTATTAAGTATGTAATAAATATGTTCGACTTATGAATAGTAAGATAAGGTATGAGGTGTCCCAAGTGGCCAATACCATGGGCAAATACCATGGGCAAACCCATGGTTTTGCCAAAACCACTAATGAGGTGTCCCTTGGCCATTAATGCCTTGTCCCCTCACTTTCCCTATAAATATCAAGCCATCCTCTCATCCATTCGACTCCCCACTCTCTCCCAACGAAGTTCTGGTCTCCTTACCTCCCAAGGAGTCCTCCCAAGGTGCCCCCAAGCCCTCAAGGACCAAACCTTTGAGTTTTAAGAGTTACGTTTTAAGGTAAGGGATCTGATCTCTCTCTTTCTTTTCAAGAAATATCTTTTATGTCATTTCTTTTATGATCCATGTTCTTATGTTATAGGATGTTCTTTTATACTCTTCTTACTGCCCTTTTCATGTTCATATAATGAGATATCCCCTTTTACTCTCATTATTTTGTTTTATGATGTTTTAAGTGGCGCCGTTAGGATGCCGAAAGTTTTGTAACGGATTCTTTCTCCCTTCTCAATTTTCAAGATCTATTTTCATGTAAAGTATTTCAAGTTCCTTTTTATTATGTTGGGGTATGATCTCTAAATTTATCATACTGATCTTTTATGATCACATGATGAGAGACCCCATTTGATCTCTTCAATTCAGTATTTTGAAGTTTTAAGTGGTGCCGTTAGGCTGCCGAATTTTTAAGTGGTTCTTCACCCTTCTCGTTTTGAAATTCTACTTTCATGTCAATTCTTTCAAGTTCCTTTTTGTTATGTTGGGGTATGATCTCTATATCTATCATACTGGACTCTTATGTTCATATGATGAGAGACCCTATTTGATCTCATCAATTCATTTTTGTTGAAGTTTAAGTGACGCCGTTAGGCTGCCGAATTTTTAAGGGATTCTTTCACCCTTCCCCTTTTCAAAGTTCTAATTCCATGTCAAGTCTTGAAAGTTCATTTTTATTATGTTGGGGTATGATCTCTATATCTATCATACTGATCTTTTATGTTCATAGGATGAGAGACCCTATTTGATCTCATCAGTTCATTTTTTGTTGAAGTTTATGTAACGCCGTTAGGCTGCCGAATTTTCATAAGAGAAATCTTATTTTTGTCTTCCTTTCATGTTCTTCATTTCATATGGTATATTTTCAAATTTCATTACCATGTTCTTAAATCCCTTATATTCTGTACCTCTACTGTTTTATGGGTCATTTATGAATGTTTGACCCATGTCCCCTCTCTTTTCAATGTTTTCTAAAAACCTTGTAACATAGCCGTTATGCTGCAGAATTTTCGTCTCAAAATGCCTCTCTCTTTTCTCAAAATTATTTTATGTTATAAAGTGAATGCTCAAAGCTATTATTTCTACAGGGGTATTCACATATATACCAAAATTTTCTATTTTAAATTCTGGGATTTACATACATGAAACCTGCTCTCCCCTTCCGTGGGTTTAAAGTGACGTAAAGATCATGTCTTTAAAGCAGTTTTTAAAACGTTATGATTATGAAATGAAACCCATTTATTTTATGCTATATGAGTTATTTATGAAATGTTTGATGATGATATATGAGGCTCACATGATAATAAAGGCAAATTTAAGGGTGCGCCCTGATAGCGCTCCAATGCATTGGGTAATGATGTAACCACTAGAGATTACAATTTTCACGATACCTTGGTGAATAACCTTGGTAATTTTCAAATGACACCTTGGGGATGGACCTTGGTGATATGTTCATGATTGTCAATATTAAATATTGCAGCCACATCTTCAAGTTATGAAAATTTTTTATTTTTATTATGATATGCCTCATAATTTCATTTTCATGCCTTAAAGTTCTTTTCATGACTTTATTGATGTATCTCAAGTTCATATGTAAAATGTTTCACTTGTTTCCATTGCTGGGCCTTCTGCTCACCCTTTCTTTTGATGTATATCCCCAGGTTATGAGATGTAGTAATGAGCCTAGGGTGAACATGAGGAGAAACCTTTCAAGTGTTTAAGAAGAATGTTTTTTTTTGTTTCATGTTTTATGTTCCTTGTTTCCAAGACACTAAACCTTAAAGATCCTCAGTTCCGTGTAATGGAATGAAAGTTATGTTATAAAAAGATGGGATGCTATAGTCGGTATCAAAGGATGGTTTAGTTATTTGTGGAAATTAGGATATGAAAACTCTATGAAGAACCCTATAGAAAATTTTAAATATAGGAAATCTTCCTGGTATTTTGGTGAGTATTGAGTAAGGGGTTGCCAAGCAAATACATCCCTGTCTGGATACGAGCAGGTAGAGGTGGCTCTGGCACAGATGTACATAGGGGTAAAACCCGAAAACACCGCTTTGAGCTAGACTCGAACGGGAACTGATACACGACAACGGGTCTTGCTGCACTCTTGGTTACGACACTCCCGGGGGATATGCTTTGGTAAATTCATAAGCTTGGTATGAACCATTGTTAAAGGAACAAAGATAAAATAAAATAAATATTCACATAAGAATATATGATCATGGATAACCTAGATGGTAACCTAGGGGATCACAAGTTAGGGTATACTTTTCTTCTACAAGTTATCCTTATATGCTTTAAGTTCCTTTTCATGATTATTGGTTAAGTATTTAAGCCCATAATTATACTTTCTATTCTTAGTTAATGGTGGGAAATGGAATAACGTGTCCCAACAACCAATGTGATAGGAAATACGACGATTTCCGTATTAATATGATAGAGATGATTAGGGGATTAAAAGATGATTATTATTTTGGAAGACGTTCACTATTTTGGGGACCCTATATGATCGAGGTAAATAGATTACTATAGTATTTTCATTGAGGAGTAAGGTTGACTTATATTTTTAATAATTGATGAATTTAAGGTGGACTTATAGTAATTTAGGTTACTTATGGGAATGATTAACCTATCTTGGGTAAAATATGTTTAGGTTAGCTACTTTTGTTATAAGATGTTAGGAGTGGTTGATGTTGTCTGGAGATGAACAATGAAGTTTTTTTGGAAGACTATGTTATCAAATCCTTCTTGTATTTGGGTTTCAATCTTAGTTGATTTATTTTGAGGAATTTTAAGGACTGTTATTTATGGAATGGTCTATGATGAACTTTGGGTAGTACCATGGAACTTTGAAGATTTAAAAGTAGTTTCCATTCCTATGGGATTCTTTCTTTTTGAAGAGTTGTTTTACCTTAACCTTTCTGTTTTTGGGATAATGTTTAAAGATAGAAGAAATAGATAGTTAATCTTTTGTAGATTATGTGATTCTCTAGAAGATTATTCTTGTGCTTTTATGAGACCAAGTGTTTTTGAATTCTCATCATTTGGAGAAAAGATTAGTGTTGGTAGGGACTTATTAAAGGATGAAACTCTACTTGAAGGTAGTTATATTTTTATGTTTTTGTTCTATGTAGTAAATGAATTCCTCAAAATTATGAAAAGAAACGTAAAACAAAAATGTTGTTGGTTTACGTTTCCTACTAGGTAATCAAAGACCGTTTACACACATCATAAGTTTGGGATTTTCTTATGGTTAACTTTCTCCTAATCATGTTCTCTATCACTCTCCCTCAGAACTTGACCCTTTGTTTTCTCCTCCATGTCCATATTTTCCTACATGGAATCCTAGAGTGGGTGAACTCAGGTGACCTTTGTACTTCCCTTTCTTTCTTTTAAAGTAATAGTTTTACTGACTCCTTTTCCGATGTGGGACTTTCAATGAAATTTCAAAACCCAATTTTAAAAATTGCGAGGATGCAATTTCTTAAGGGGGGAAGATTGTAACGACCCGAAATTTTAAATAAATATTGTTTCCTAATTTTATGTGTTATTTTATTTTATTTTTATACTCAAAAAAAATGTTTCATTTGATAACATGAGTATACTTAAAATGAGACTGTTGGGTTTTGACTGTTATTTGACCATTGGTCAATATGACCGTTGGAAACTAAATGTTTTGACTATTGTCTCTAAATACAAGCAATCTTGGTTAATTAATATAGAAAGAAGATTCGATGGCCTCACCCAGTAGTCTTGGACCGATCGAAGCCCATCTAACAAAACTTGGGAAAGAGGTAGCACCACTGGGCTTTGCTCTGGACCAAACCCAATCTGAACTTCATCGTATAAAGCTAGAACGGGATCGCCTTCGCGAGAAGTTCAAACTGATAGAAATTACTACTCGTGCGATGTTGGCCGAGCCTCCCTCAGATTCTATCACCTTATCACACCTTACACTTAGGTCATATGCTGGTGTGATAAGGGGCTATGTAAGGAGACCGTAACTGTCTTGTGTAATACTTTGTTTTAAATAAAAATTTCGATTCTTTTTATGAATTTTCAAATGATCGGATAAATATAGTATGCATATTTTTGATGAATTTTAGAAAAAGGATATTTTAAAAATGTTTATGTAAACCTTAAATAATTAAAAATGTGTAATGATTTTCAAAAAATGGTCTTCTACAATTATGTTCAGTACGAAATTAAGAGTCTAATAAGATCAAATTGATTTTTGATGAATAGTAAATTATGAATAGTGATTTTATCATTAGGATTAATAATGTGTCCAAATAGATTAGTAATCTCACTTAAAGAAAGTATAAAAATAAGGTAGGCACTTTGATTAAGTAATGTGATTCAATAAAATGGTTAAATAAGGGTTTCATAAATTATTATTCAAGTATTAGTTTTTTCGGATGAATAGTGTTTTTTAATTAAAATTTTAATTAAAAATATTTGAAAATTATTTTTATAAAATGGACTTCATTTTTGAACTCAGAGCATCGATATTATGTTAAGGTAATTTTTGGGGATTTTTCTGAAAAAAATAAATTTTCGATGAATAGTGTTTTTAATTAAAAATTTAATTAAAAATATTTAGAAAATTATTTTTATAAAATGGATTTCATTTTTGAAATCAGAGCATTGATATTTGGTTAAGGTGAAATTTTGGGATTATTCTGAGAAAGTTGAATTTTCAATGAATAGTGAAAATACAGTTTTTAAGTTACGGGTGTTTAATGACATCATTAAATGATGTATTAAGTATGTAATCAATATGTTTGACTTATGAATAGTAAGATAAGGTATGAGGTGTCCCAAGTGGCCAATACCATGGGAAAATACCATGGGCAAGCCCATGGTTTTTCCAAAACCACTAATGAGGTGTCCCTTGGCCATTAATGCCTTGTCCCCTCACTTTCCCTATAAATATCAAGCCATCCTCTCATCCATTCGACTCCCCACTCTCCCCCAATGAAGTTCTGGTCTCCTTACCTCCCAAGGAGTCCTCCCAAGGTTCTCCCAAGCCCTCAAGGTCCAAACCTTTGAGTTTTAAGAGTTACGTTTTAAGGTAAGGGATCCGATCTCTCTCTTTCTTTTCAAGAAATCTCTTTTATGTCATTTCTTTTATGCTCCATGTTCTTATTTTAGAGGATGTTCTTTTATACTCTTGTTACTGCCCTTTTCATGTTCATATAATTAGAGATCCCCTTTTACTCTCATTATTTCGTTTTATGATGTTTTAAGTGGCGCCGTTAGGCTGCCGAAATTTTTGTAACGGATTCTTTCTCCCTTCTCAATTTTCAAGATCTATTTTCATGTAAAGTATTTCAAGTTCCTTTTTATTATGTTGGGGTATGATATCTAAATTTATCATACTGATCTTTTATTATCACATGATGAGAGACCCCATTTGATCTCTTCAATTCAGTATTTTGAAGTTTTAAGTGGCGCCGTTAGGCTGCCGAATTTTTAAGTGGTTCTTCACCCTTCTCGTTTTGAAGTTCTACTTTCATGTCAATTCTTTCAAGTTCATTTTTGTTATGTTGGGGTATGATATCTATATCTATCATACTGGAATATTATGTTCATATGATGAGAGACCATATTTTATCTTATCAATTCATTTTTGTTGAAGTTTAAGTGACGCCGTTAGGCTGCCGAATTTTTAAGGGATTCTTTCAGCCTTCCCCTTTTCAAAGTTCTAATTCCATGTCAAGTCTTGAAAGTTCATTTTTATTATGTTGGGATATGATCTCTATATCTATCATACTGATCTTTTATGTTCATAGGATGAGAGACCCTATTTGATCTCATCAGTTCATTTTTGGTTGAAGTTTATGTAACACCGTTAGGCTGCCGAATTTTCATAAGAGAAATCTTATTTTTGTCTTCCTTTCATGTTATTCATTTCATATGGTATATTTTCAAATTTCATTTCCATGTTCTTAAATCCCTTATATTCTGTCCCTCTACTGTTTTATGGGTCATTTTTGAATGTTTGACCCATGTCCCCTCTCTTTTCAATGTTTTCTAAAAACCTTGTAACATAGCCGTTATACTGCAGAATTTTCATCTCAAAATGCCTCTCACTTTTCTCAAAATTATTTTATGTTATAAAGTGAATGATCAAAGCTCTTATTTCTACAGGGGTATTCACATATATACCAAAATGTTCTATTTTAAATTCTGGGATTTACATACATGAAACCCACTCTCCCCTTCCGTGGGTTTAAAGTGACGTAAAGATCATGTCTTTAAAGCAGTTTTTAAAACGTTATGATTATGAAATGAAACCCATTTATTTTATGATATATGGGTTATTTATGAAATGTTTGATGATGATATATGAGGCTCACATGATAATAAAGGCAAATTTAAGGGTGCACCCTGATAGCGCTCCAATGCATTGGGTAATGATGTAACCACTAGAGATTACAATTTTCACGATACCTTGGTGAATAACCTTGGTAATTTTCAAATGACACCTTGGGGATGGACCTTGGTGATATGTTCATGATTGTCAATATTAAATGTTGCAGCCACATCTTCAAGTTATGAAAAAGTTTTATTTTTATTATGATATGCCTCATAATTTCATTTTCATGCCTTAAAGTTCTTTTCATGACTTTATTGATGTATCTCAAGTTCATATGTAAAATGTTTCACTTGTTTACCTTGCTGGGCCTTCTGCTCACCCTTTCTTTTGATGTATATCCCCAGGTTATGAGATGCAGTAATGAGCCTAGGGTGAACATGAGGAGAAGCCTTTCAAGTGTTTAAGAAGAATGTTTTTTTTTGTTTCATGTTTTATGTTCCTTGTTTCCAAGACACTAAACCTTAAAGATCCTCAGTTCCGTGTAATGGAATGAAAGTTATGTTATAAAAAGACGGGATGCTATAAAACAGCTATAGGGGCCGCCATTTGGCGGCCGCTATAGATTTGATTTTTTTTTTTAAAAAATTCAATTACACAATAATATATACCCAAATAAATCTAATCAATCATCTTCCAAGCTCCACATCCATCATCAAATAAAACTGCATAACAAAATTTAATAAAAAAATTAGTACCGAATAATAATTAGAATGTTTCACGGTGGTTTCAGGTCAATCTGTGGTCGTCCGCTATGAATTTGACCGTTAGACGCCCGTTTTGGCCGTTTATGACATCAGAACTGCGTTCTCGGTCACCGCGGGCACAAGGCACGTCCGATTGACGTGCCGTCTGCTCGACCACTTCCCAAATCACTCACCCATATTTGTCGTCTGATTTCAGGCCATTCTGACTTTGTTAGGCCCGTTTGGACCCCCCACGCGGGTTTATGAAGCGCGCGCATCACTTAAAACACGCATATTGAGTCGTACCGCAAAAAACACACGTCCGATTGATGTGTCGTCTGCATGTACACGTCACAAATATTAATTATAATATTGCACGGTGGTTTCAGGTCAATATTTGGTTGTCCGCTATGAATTTGACCGTTAGACGCCCGTTTTGGCTCTTTATGACACCAGAACTGCGTTCTTGGTCACCGCGGGCACACGGCACATCCGATTGACATGCCGTCTGCTCGAACACTTCCCAAATCACTCACCCGTATTTGTTGTCTGATTTCAAGTCATTCTGACTTCGTTCGGACCATTTGGACCCCCCACGCGCGTTTATGAAGCACGTGCATCACTTAAAACACGCATATTGAGTCGTACCGCGCAAACTGCATGTCCGATTGACGTTCTGTCTACGTGTACACGTCACAAATAATAATTAGAATGTTGAATGGTGGTTTCAGGTCAATCTGAGGTCGTCTGCTATGAATTTGACCATTAGACGCCCGTTTTGACCGTTTATGACACCAGAACTGCGTTCTCGGTCACCACGGGCACACGGCACGTCCGATTGACATGCCGTCTACTCGAACACTTCGCAATTCACTCAACCATATTTTTAGTCTGATTTCAGGTCATTCCTACTTTGTTCGGCCCATTTGGACCCCCCACGCGCGTTTATGAAGCGCGTGCATCACTTAAAACACGCATTTTGAGACGTACCGCGCAAACCGCACGTCCAATTGACATGCCGTCTACGCATACACGTCACAAATAATAATTAGAATGTTTCACGGTGGTTTCAGGTCAATACGTGGTCGTCCGCTATTAATTTGACCGTTAGACGCCCGTTTTGGCCGTTTATGACACCAGAACTGCGTTCTCGGTCACCGCAGGCACACGGCACGTCCGATTGACGTGTCGTCTGCTCGACCACTTCGCAATTCACTCACCCGTATTTTTCTTCTGATTTCAGGCCATTCCAACTTCGTTCGGCCTATTTGGACCCCCTCACGCACGTTTATGAAGCGCACACATCACTTAAAACACGCATATTGAGCCGTACCGCACAAACCGCACGTTCGATTGACGTGCCGTCTACGCGTACACGTCACGAATAATAATTAGAATTTTTCACGGTGGTTTTCAGTCAATCCGAGGTCTTCCTCTATAAATTTGACCGTTAGACGCCCGTTTTGGCCGTTTTTGACACCAGAACTGCGTTCTCGGTCACCACGGGCACAAGACATGTCTGATTGACGTTCCGTCTGCTCAAACACCTCGAAATTCACTCACCCGTGTTTGTCATTTGATTTCAGGCCATTCTGACTTCATTCGGCCCATTTGGACCCCCATTCATGTTTATGAAGCACGCACGTCACTTAAAACACGCATATTGAGACGTACCGCGCAAACCGCACGTCCGATTGACATGTCGTCTATGCGTACACATCACGAATAATAATTAGAATGTTTCACGGTGGTTTCAGGTCAATCCGTTGTCATTCACTATTAATTTGACCGTTAGACGCCCGTTTTGGCCGTTCATGACACCAGAACTGCGTTCCTGGTCACCGCGGGCACACGGCACGTCTGATTGATGTTCCGTCTGCTCGACCACTTCGTAATTCACTCACCCGTATTTTTTGTCTGATTTCAGGCGATTCCGACTTCGTTCGGCCTATTTGGACCCCCCTCACGCGCGTTTATGAAGCGCGCACATCACTTAAAACTCGCATATTGAGCCTTACCGCGCAAACCGCACGTACGATTGACGTTCTGTCTACACGTACACCTCAAGAATAATAATTATATTTTTTCACGGTGGTTTCAGGTCATTCTGAGGTCGTACGCTATGAATTTGACCGTTTGACGCCCGTTTTGGCCGTTTATGACACCAGAATTGCATTCTCGGTCACCGCGGGCACACGACACGTCCGATTGACATGCCGTCTGCTCGACCACTTCGAAATTCACTGACCCGTATTTTTCGTTTGATTTCAGGCCATTCCGATTTCGTTCGGCCCGTTTGGACCCCCCACGCGCGTTTATGAAGCGCGCGCATCACTTAAAACACGTATTTTGAGACGTACCGCGCAAACCGCACGTCCGATTGACGTGCCGTCTGCGCGTACATGTCACGAATAATAATTAGAATGTTTCACGGTGGTTTCAGGTCAATCCATGGTCGTCCGCTATTAATTTGACCGTTAGACGCCCGTTTTGGCCGTTTATGACACCAGAACTGCGTTCTCGGTCACCGCGGGCACACGGCACGTCCGATTGATGTGCCATCTGCTCGACCACTTTGAAATTCACTCACCCATATTTTTCCTCTGATTTCAGGCCATTCTGACTTCGTTCGGCCTGTTTGGACCCCCCTCACGCATGTTTATGAAGCGCACGCATCACTTAAAACACGCATATTGAGCCTTACCGCGCAAACCGCATGTCTGATTGATGTTCCGTCTACGCGTACACGTCAAGAATAATAATTATATTGTTTCACGGTGGTTTCAGGTCAATTTGAGGTCGTCCGATATGAATTTGACCATTTGACGCCCGTTTTGGCCGTTTATGACACCAGAACTGCGTTCTCAGTCACCGCGGGCACACGACATGTCCGATTGACGTGACGTCTGCTCGACCACTTCCAAAATCACTCACCCGTATTTGTCGTATGATTTTAGTCCATTCCGACTTCATTCGGCCTATTTGGACCCCCTCTCACGCGTGTTTATGAAGTGCACGCATCACTTAAAACACGCATATTGAGCCTTACCACTCAAACTGCACGTCCGATTGATGTGCCGTCTGCGCTTACACGTCACTAATAATAATTATATTGTTTCACGGTGGTTTCAAGTCAATCCGAGGTTGTTCTCTATGAATTTGACCGTTTGACGTCTGTTTTGGCCGTTTATGACACCAGAACTGCGTTCTCGGTCATCGCGGGCACACGACATGTCCGATTGACGTGCCGTCTGCTCGAACACTTCTCAATTCACTCACCCATATTTTTTGTCTGATTTCAGGCCATTCCGTCTTCGTTCAGCCCGTTTGGACCCCCCACGTGCGTTTATGAAGCGCACACATCACTTAAAACACGCATATTGAGACGTACCGTAAAAACCGCACGTCTGATTGATGTGCCGTCAGCGCGTACACGTCACGAATAATAATTAAAATGTTTCAAGATGGTTTAAAGTCAATCTGTGGTCGTCCGCTATTAATTTGACCATTAGACGCCTGTTTTGTCCGTTTATGACACCAGAACTGCGTTCTCAGTCACCGCGGGCACACGACACGTCCGATTGGCATGCCGTATGCTCGACCACTTCGGAATTCACTTACCCGTATTTGTCGTCTGATTTTAGGCCATTCTGACTTTGTTCGGCCTGTTTGGACCCCCCTCACGCGCGTTTATGAAGCGCGCGCATCACTTAAAACACGCATATTGAGCCTTACCGCGCAAACCGCACGTCCAATTGACATGCCGTCTATGCGTACACGTCATGAATACTAATTATATTGTTTTAAGGTGGTTTCAGGTCAATCCGAGGTCGTCCGCTATGAATTTAACCATTTGACGCCCGTTTTGGCTGTTTATGACACCAGAACTGCGTTCTCGGTCACCGCGGGCACACGGAACGTCCGATTGACGTGACGTCTGCTCAAACACTTCCCAAATCACTCACCCGTATTTTTCATTTTATTTCAGTCCATTCCGACTTCGTTCGGCCTGTTTGGACCCCCCCACGCGCGTTTATGAAGCGCGCGCAACACGTAAAACACGCATATTGAGCCTTACCGCGCAAACCGCACGTCCGATTCACGTGCCGTCTGCGCGTACACATCACGAATAATAATTATAATGTTTCACGGTGGTTTCAGGTCAATCCGTGGTCTTCCGCTTTGAATTTGACCGTTTCACGCCCGTTTTGGCCGTTTATGACACCAGGACTGCGTTCTCGGTCACCGCGGGCACACGACACGTCTGTTTGACGTTCCGTCTGCTCGAACACTTCAGAAATCACTCACCCGTATTTTTCATCTGATTTCAGGCCATTCCGACTTTGTTCGGCCCGTTTTTACCCCCCTCACGCGCGTTTATGAAGCGCGCACATCACTTAAAACACGCAAATTGAGCCTTATCGCGCAAACCACACGTCCGATTGACATGACTTTTGCGCGTAAACATCAAGAATAATAATTATATTATTGCACGGTGGTTTCAGGTCAATCCGAGGTCATCCGCTAGGAATTTGACCGTTTGACGCCTGTTTTGGCCGTTTATGACACCAGAACTGCGTTCTCGGTCACTGTGAGCACACGGCACATCCGATTGATGTGCCGTCTGCTCGACCACTTCAAAAATCACTCACCCGTATTTTTCGTCTGATTTCAGGTCATTCCGACTTCGTTCGTCCCGTTTAGACCCCTCCACGCGCGTTTATGAAGCGCACACATCACATAAAAAACGCATATTGAGACGTATCGCGCAAACCGCACGTTCGATTGACGTTCCATCTATGCGTACACGTCACTAATAATAATTAGAATGCTACACGGTGGTTTCAGGTCAATCAGTGGTCGTCCGCTATTAATTTGACCGTTAGACGCCCGTTTTGGCCGTTTATGATACCAGAACTGCGTTCTCGGTCACCGCGGGCACACGACTCGTCCAATTGACGTTCCGTCTACTCAAGCACTTCGAAATTCACTCACCCATATTTTTCGTCTGATTTCAGGCCATTCTGACTTCGTTCGGCCTATTTGGACCCCCCTCACGCGCGTTTATGAAGCGCGCGCATCACTTAAAACACGCATATTGAGCCTTACCGCGCACACCGCACGTCCGATTGACGTTCCGTCTGCACGTACACATCACGAATAATAGTTATATTGTTTCACGGTGGTTTCAGGTCAATCTGAGGTCGTCCGCTATAAATTTGACCGTTTGACGCCCGTTTTGGCCGTTTATGACACCAGAACTGCGTTCTCAGTCACCGCGGGCACACGACACGTCCGATTGACGTGCTGTATGTTCGACCACTTCCCAAACCACTCACCCATATTTTTCGTCTGATTTCAGGCCATTCCAACTTTGATCGGCCCGTTTGGACCCCCTCACACGCGTTTATGAAGCGCGCGCATCACGTAAAACACGCATATTGAGCCTTACCGCGCAAAACGCACATCCGATTCACGTTCCGTCTGCACATACACATCACGAATAATAATTAGAATGTTGCACTGTGGTTTCAGGTCAATCCATGGTTATCCGCTAAGAATTTGACCATTTGACGCCCGTTTTGGCCGTTTATGATACCAGAACTGCGTTCTCGGTCACCGCGGGAACACGACACGTCCGATTGACGTTCCTTCTGCTCGACCACTTCAAAAATCACTCACCCATATTTGTCAGCTGATTTCAGGCCATTCCGGTTTCATTCGGCCCATTTGGACCCCCCTCACACGCGTTTATGAAGCGCGCGCATCACTTAAAACACGCATATTGAGCCTTACCGCGCAAACCGCATGTCCAATTGACGTGCCGTCTGTGCGTACACGTCACGAATAATAATTATATTGTTACACAGTGGTTTCAGATCAATACGAGGTCATCCGCTAGGAATTTGACCGTTTGACGCCCGTTTTGGCCGTTTATGACACCAGAACTGCGTTCTCGGTCACCGCGAGCACACGGCACGTCCGATTGACGTGCCGTATGCTCGACCACTTCAAAAATCACTCACCTATATTTTTCGTCTGATTGCAGGTCATTCCGACTTCGTTCGGCCCGTTTGGACCCCCCCACGCGCGTTTATGAAGCACCCACATCACTTAAAACACGCATATTGAGACGTACCGCGCAAACCGAAAGTCCGATTGACGTAACGTCTACGCGTACACGTCACGAATATTAATTAGAATGTTGCACAGTGGTTTCAGGTCAATCTGTGGTCGTCCGCTATGAATTTGACCGTTAGATGCCCGTTTTGGCCGTTTATGACACCAGAACTGCGTTCTAGGTCACCGCGGGCACACGACACGTCCGATTGACGTGCCGTCTACTCGACCACTTCTAAATTCACTCACCCGTATTTTTTGTCTGATTTCATGCCATTCCAACTTTGTTTGGCCTATTTGGACCCCCCTCACGCGCGTTTATGACGCGCGCGCATCACTTAAAACACGCATATTGAGCCTTACCGTGCAAACCGAACATCCGATTGACGTGCCGTCTACGCGTACACATCACAAATAATTATTATATTGTTGTACGGTGGTTTCAGGTCAATATGAGATCTTTCTCTATGAATTTGACCGTTTGACGCCCGTTTTGGCCGTTTATAACACCAGAACTACGTTCTCGGTCACCGTGGGCACACGGCACGTCCGATTGACATTCAGTCTGCTCAACCACTTCCCAAATCACTCACCCGTATTTTTCTTCTGATTTCAGGCCATTCCGACTTCTTTCGGCCCGTTTGGACCCCCCCACATGCGTTTATGAAGCGCGTGCATCACGTAAAACACACATATTTAGCCTTACCGCGCAAACCGCACGTCCGATTCACGTGCCGTCTGCGCTTACACATCACGAATAATAATTAGAATGTTGAACGGTGGTTTCAGGTCAATCTGTGGTCGTTCGCTATGAATTTGACCGTTTCACGCTCATTTTGGCCGTTTATGACACCAGAATTGCGTTCTTAGTCACTGCGGGCACACGGCACATCCGATTGACGTTCCGTCTGCTCGACCACTTCAAAAATCACTCTCCCGTATTTTTCGTCTGATTTCAGGCCATTCCGACTTCGTTTGGCCCGTTTGGACCCCCCTCACGCGTGTGTTTGAAGCGCGCGCATCACTTAAAACACGCATATTGAGCCTTACCGCGCAAACCGCATGTACGATTGATTTGCCGTCTATGCGTACACGTCAAGAATAATAATTATATTGTTGAACGGTGGTTTCAGGTCAATTCGAGGTCGTCCGCTAGGAATTTGACCGTTTGACGCCCGTTTTGTCCGTTTATGACACCAGAACAGCGTTCTCGGTCACCACGAGCACACAGCACGTCCGATTGATGTTCCGTCTGCTCAAACACTTCACAAATCACTCACCCGTATTTTGTGTCTCATTGCAGGTCATTCCTACTTTGTTCGGCCCGTTTGGACCCCCCCACGTGCGTTTATGAAGCGCGCACATCACTTAAAACATGCATATTGAGACGTACCGCGCAAACCGCACATCCGATTGACGTGCCGTCTGTGTGTACACATAAAGAATAATAATTATAATGTTTCATGATGGTTTAAGGTCAATATGTGGTCGTCTTCTATTAATTTGATGGTTAGACGCCCGTTTTGGCCGTTTATGACACCAGAACTGCGTTCTCGGTCACCGCGGGAACACGACATGTCCGATTGACGTTCTGTCTGCTCGAACACTTTGAAATTAACTCACCCGTATTTGTCGTCTGATTTCAGGCCATTCTGACTTCATTCACCCCATTTGGACACCCCCCCACGCACGTTTATGAAGCGCACACATCACTTAAAACACGCATATTGAGCCTTACCGTGCAAACCGCATGTCCGATTGACGTGCCGTCTAAGAATACACGTCAAGAATAATAATTATATTGTTTCACGGTGGTTTAAAGTCAATCCTAGGTCTTCCTCTATGAATTTGACCGTTTGATGCCCGTTTTGGCCGTTTATGACACCAGAACTGCGTTCTCGGTCACCGCGGGCACACGGCACGTCCGATTGATGTGCCGTCTACTCGATCACTTCAAAAATCACTCAACTGTATTTTTCGTCTGATTTCAGGCCATTCCGACTTCGTTCGGCCTATTTGGACCCCCCCACACGCGTTTATGAAGCGCGCACATCACTTAAAACACGCATATTGAGCCGTACCGCGCAAACCACACGTCCGATTGACGTGCCGTCTGCGCGTACACGTCACAAATAATAATTAGAATATTTCATGGTGGTTTTAGGTCAGAAATACTAAAACAAAATAATCTAGGTAAAAAAGGAAAATTATATTCACCAATGATATAAAAACTTCTAGAGAATTCATCAACACAAATGCAATTACCTCATGCATGGGGTTCATTCTCATCTGGATCACCAATATCACTGCGATGTCCACCAGCTGTATTCGGAGCCTACAAATTATATCAATATTACGTATCTTAAACATATCAATAAAAGTCAATCTGATTATGGTTTGTTTTATTGTTTTCCTGTGGCGCCACTTGTTTCATCGTCATATCATCGATACGAGATGACATCTGTGACAACCTCTCCTCATACTCTGCACGTAACTGCTGAAACTGTGCATCAAAATTACGCTGCATATCCTGCATAGAAGCATCTATCTCAGCCTGTGTGCACATCCCTGAATCTCTGCATGAAGCCATCACATCTGCTCTAACAACTGCACGTCGTGGGACACCACCGCCATAAGTCAAAGAATAACCATGACCATCACGCCCCATGACACGGTGAAATATTTCATCTCTACACACAGTACTACGCCGTTGCTCCTCTGGAAACTCTACTAACTGAGTGTCAAACTGATCCTGTAGCATATAATGAATAAATGAACAAATATTAATAATTTATATAAAATAAAAATACATTTATTAGTAAATAATTTTCTTACTATAACACTGGCAACATCGGGATCACTCGCCCAACGAGTCCTCATCCATATGGACATCTGATCGATTGGCTCGCCGCGTTGGTGTAACTATAATAAAGGGGTTCACCATGTTATACTACAATATTTTTAAAATATGAATGAAATAGTGAATTCTAAACTTACATCATGTCTGAGCTGTGACACATGTCGAGTGCCAAGTCTGGAAGGCGTGCCCCGCATCGCCCGATTATGTGAATGACGAGCAGACTCAGTCTACATTCAACGTATTTACTTAGTAGACATTTGAAAAATTAGTCATTTATATATTAAAAGTAATAAATCTTACCATCGCTGCCTCACTCGACCAAAACGCAACCAAATCCTGCCACTGCGCAGGAAGAATTCCCGGAGGGACTCGCTGTAGAATGTCTGGCACACCCGCAAATGGTGTCCAGTGATCTCTCTTCACCCTTGACTTGTAATCCTTCCATAATTTTTGGCATTTGGACATACATACAACCCGAAACTCATCTGGATAGGATGTCAAATTATCCTGTTAAAAAAAATTGTTAGTAGATGGGACAATAATAATAACAATATATCATGAAAAATTAAACATTTAATTTACCCGAACCTTCCTACATAATCTGTCCATCGTATCCTGGGGGAAAGAACTCCAGTCACGAGTCGTCAGAGGGAATCTGTGTGAGTCTCGTATCATATTCCCAAACTGACGACTCAATGTAGTAGCACCATCTCTAACTGGATGAAATGTGTCGTCAAATAACACATCCAATCGGGCTCCAGAGTTCCAGGATCGAACCCCTCTACCAGGACCCCTGCGTCTGCTGGAAGAAGCACTAGATCCTGATAAACATAAATTCATAATTCAATTAAAATATAAATTAATGATTAGAAAAAGTTAGGGAAATATACACTGAAAATTACAATCAATTAATTTAGAAAAATGAAAACATACATACCGACAACATCAGGTGAACCACTGTGACCACCCCGTGACATATCTACATTAAAAGAAATTATAGTTAAATCAAAAAAATTATATATATATAATTCATAAATATTTTTACAAATAATAACTGGGGATATAATTACAATTTTCACTAAAAATCAAATTTGAAGGATAAAAAACACATATCATTAAAATTTAAAAACCAAATTTTAAGGATAAAAAACATTACCTGCGGAGGACTCGATCGCGGGTAACGGGGTGTGACTCGATTGCGGATCCATGACGGCCCAGTGAATTGACGATAGGGGTTCGTTGACCGAAGCGTGGGAGGATTCTACACGGCAGGGCACAACGGACCGGGAGGGTCCAACGGAGGCAGGAGGACTTGCCGGAGGGATGCAATGGGGCCAGGAGGGGACGACGACGGCAGGACTGTCCAAAGGTGCAGCGCGAAGGCAGGGGGTGGGGATTTCTGGGTCGCGGGGGTGTCAGGGTCATGGGGGCGCAGTGTGGAGGCAAGGCGGTGGGGGTCGCCGGGGTTGCGGGTGCCGTAGCACGGAGGCAAGGGGGTGGGGGTCGCCGGGGGTGGGGGTCGCCGGGGGCTGCTGGGGTATCCAGGAGGTCCGGGGTCGAGGGTTGGGGTCGCTGGGGGTCGGGGTTGCCGGAGGTCGGGGGTCGGGGAGGGGTCGCCGGGGGTCCGGGAGGGGTCGCCGGGGGTCGGGATCGCTGGGGGTCGGGGTTGGGGTCGCCGGGGGTCGGGGTCGCGGGGTCGGGGAGGGGCAGTCACGGGGTTGAGGAGGGGGGAAGGGAAAATTTAGGTTTTTAGATATTAAAGTGCAGCGGCTGCCATTTGGCGGCCGCTAAAAGTGCCCCGTCTCGAAAACCAGAAATTCTAGTAGTGTTTCCTCTTGCCTAGGTGGTTCCTTTACTAGTTCCTTAAGTTTAATCCCTGACCTGGTTGTTACTACCATCACATTTTCTCTGAGATTGGGGGTTGAAGTGCTTGGAAGCTTTCTCGTTTCCTTACCATCTTGATTCTTAGCCATCTGACTCATTTGAAGTTCTAAATTATGAATCTTAGAATCCGTGTCCTTCTTAAATGAGCTGATCTCACTCAACACTTATTGCAGCATCCCCTTTAACTCCCCTTGATAATTGGAAGATTCAGCCTCAAATTGATTCTGGAAAATGTTTTTGGGATGTGGGTGGAAAGTTGGGGCAATGGGATGCTTGTTTGGGGCAGTGGGTTGCTTTGTGACCCCTTGTTCATTCCATGATAGATTGGGCTGACCTTGATATCCAGAGTGGTAAGGATTTGAGGGTTTAGCATGGACACCTTGATTCCTAGACCTGTAATCAACAAACTGGGCACTCTCATCACATGAACCAGGGAGATCAAAGTTTGGAAAATATCTCTGAGTGTGACCAAACATCCCACAGTGATAACACTGCTCTCTAAGAACCCTATCATCGACAACAACAGCTTGAGGATTTGCATCACACCTATGGATGACTCTCTTCCTAGTGCACTTGTTCTAAGATTTCTGAGCCAACGTATCAAACAATTGTTTCAGCTCATCAGCAGTGGAATCAGAGAAATCACCTCCACAAGATTAATCAACTAAGTTCTGATTGTAGAGGGTGAGGGAATTATAGAAAGTCTCCATGAGAAGATGGGGAGCTAATTGATGGTTGGGGCTCTATCTAAGAAGACCTCTGAACCTTTACCATGCTTCGTGAAAGAGTTCCCCCTTATCCTGGACAAAGCCAGTGATCTTATGCCTAACCTCAATGGTGGTGTTCCTGGGATAGAATTTAGATACAAAGGCATTGCACACCTCTTCCCATGTTTCAAAGATTTCCTCATCTAAATTTTGAAACCAAGTCCTAGACCTCCCCTTTAGACAGAAAGGAAACAACCTCAACCTCAACTCTTCCTCACTAAGATCTCGCAGAGGCAACTATTGGATAGAACCATAAAAATCTCTGATAAACTCTAAGGAGTCATCTGCTGGAAGACCATTAAATGATGACAGTTGAGAAAGATGAGACTGTTTGATCTCATAGATCCTAGACCTAGGGGAAAATTTGATGCATGATGGATTGTTAGACACAACAGGAATTTGAAACTCCCTAAGCTTAGGTCTCTCAGGGGCATGAACTAAGGGTTGTGGCCCATTGAAATTTTGATTTCCAGCAATGTTTTCCAAATTCTCCATTTCAAGTTTCTTTTGTTTTCTAAGTGCAAAACAATGTTTGTTGATTTCTTGAATAGGAGTTTCAAGTTCTGACTTAGAAGCTCTAGTGTTCATGCAGCTTCAACAACAAGCTTTTCTTGATATTTTTTTGTACAGTTTTAAGTATTGTATTTTTTTGTGTTTTATTTAATATTTTTTTGTTGTTTTCTTAAAACTTGGTCGCACGTGCCTCCCCCAGCAACGACGCCAAAATTTGTCCGTACAGTCATTGAGTACACGCAAATTTAAAATTTATAAACCCTACAAACTACTAGAACTGTGGTAAGAAGGGTGTCGAACCACAGAGAAGGACTTATGTTGTGCTAGACCAGATTAAAACTAAAAAAATAAAAAAGATAAAATAGAACACTAAAAAAAACTGTATGTACACAGTGAAACAGACTCTAGCAGTGGGTGTGAAAATGAAGGTGATATGGTGAAATATATGGCTTAAACAGAGAACAAACAGTAATAATGATTTTAGGGTCCTCAGGCTGCTTTGAACTGATTAAAATGAGATTCTCCGCTTCTGTTTGGTTTAATTAAATTACTCAGGGCATAGAAAAATGGTGCTAATCCACTGAGTTGTCATTACAGTGGACCAACACAGCTTGATTAACTTCCTTGAGTCTCAATCTTCTGATCTTGACCCTTGAAAAAATCTGCTTAAATTGGAGAAGAGATGCATTGACCTTTTCCGATTTTCAGTACTTCAGTCAATGATCCATAGTGAAATGATTCACTACCACGCCCGTCAGTCGTTAGGTAATGTGAAACAATACTCAAAATAAACAGAAGAGAAAACCGAGCAATGAAATCACACTGAGCAATCAAATTAACAAAACATGATGGATCGATAGATGATCAGTTCACTATAGCCCGATTCCCCTAATCCATTTAACTACACATTAAAACAGTAAAACATATAGAAGCAGATAATGAATTAAGAAACATCTCCCATGAGATTGCTCCTTTCTCCAGCAACTGCTTCGATTCTGATCTCCTGCTCAATGTCTGTCAGCCTCTGTTTTGGTGATGAGATGGATTGAGGGATCTCTCTTTTGAATAATGGATGCTCGCCTCCCTATGATCAAAGTTCTGGAATGCCCCCCCAAATCTTTTTCCAGCCTCTCAAGCATTCATCACCCAATCGAAGTCTCTGGAATCACCTCAAGTTGTTCCCTGGCCTCCACGTGTCGCTTTCACTGTGTTGCTCCTGCCGCGCTGGTCACCGGGGCAATTACTCTTAACCAAATGAAAAAGATTCTCACACAGCTGATCCACGTGGCGTGCTTTTTTGTGCATGTCACCATATTTTAAGTGAACTCAATTTAAGTACATCCCACCCCCTGCAACGAAACACAGAAACACCAAAACAAGTAAAATAAAAAGAAACTAAAATTAAATAACTATATATTAATATTAATAATTAAATTAGTCAAAGAAAATACTTATTAATATATATATATACACGCATATATATATTACTTAATATTATTATTACTATTATATATTAATGTTAATTATATTTATCTAATAACATAAATTATTATGACATAATGATATTAGATATATGATTTTATATTATTATTAATATACCTATAATTATTATAGTATATTATATGATATATATTATATAATGTGTTATATTATATGTTATAATAGTTACATTATATATATGTTAATATATTAATTATATATTATATAAATGTTATTATATATTATAGTATATAAATAAAAAAATGAAAACAAAATATGAAAAGGGGGTGCTTCGTGGCTTGGATAAAAGGGGAAAGGGGGGAGAGTTCGTGCGACGTGAAGGGGGAAGCGCGAGGCAGTGTGAAAGGGCTGAGTCAGCTCGGGAGTGGCGCATAACAGGAGGTGGAAGGGAAGGCCGGCGAGGAGTGTTTTGGTGAGGTCAGCCGGCGGCCGTGCGGGCTTGAGGGTCACGAGGGCCGAGGCCGTAAGGAGATGATAGAAATGGGACGATGCGACTTAGAGGGGGAAGTGCAGATAGTGAAGGTTGAGTGGGATTCGGGTGAAAGCAAGGTTATGCGGGCTACTGTGCTTTGGGTTCTAGGAGAGGGGTGAGAGGCGGCTCGAGGCAGTGCCGTCGAGGTGGTGCGGAGCTGGAATGCATGGGGAAGGTCGACGCTGTGCACAGCGGCAAGGTGAGTTAGGGTTCGACGACTGGTTTGGGGTGTCGGTTTAGAGGGAGTGTGGCATAAATTCAGGTTGAATCACAGAGAGTTGCAGGATTTGGGAAAGAGTTCGGATTTTGATTCCTGATTTTGATTTATTCTCTTGATATGTTCTTCAAATTCTGTGATTTGTAGGATTTGTTTTGTTTGCTGCTTTAAATTTGTTGCTCTATGAGGATGAGGAGGCTATAGAGGAGTAGTGTGGGTGACGATGTGTGGAGGCGGAGTGAGGAATTACAGTGAGACAGGATATTGATGGGTTTGGAACGGTGAGACAAGAAATCGAGGCACCATGAGTGTCACGGTGAAACCGTGACCAAATGGTAGGAGGAAGAAACGGTGGCAGGAGGAGGCAGATTATGGTGGCACTGTAAAGGACCCTCACGGTTATTGTGAGACACCATGTGAGGCATCGTGAGTATTGGTGAACCGGTGGCAAAGTCACTGTGAGTGCTGCTCACGGTCTCACCGTGACCGTGAGTGTGGGATAGTAAGGGTGGAACAGTGCGATAGGTTGGAGCCAGTACAGAGGCACCGTGACCTTGAAGAAATCGCGACACCTGCAAAACAAACACAACAATTAAATTCATTTAAACTAAATAATTTATTAAAACTAAAAATAGATTAATCAATTAATAAATTAAATTAAATAGAATGGAATTAAATAAATAAAACAAATTTAGAAAATAAAATTAATTGTGTTTTATTTAAATGAATTAATTTATTTGGGTTTAAAATTTATAAACATGCATAAATAAAGAACAAATTAAACTATTTAAAATTACTTGCTTAAATTAATTAACCAATGAAAGAATTAATTAAAGTAAATTAAAGAATAAGAAAAATTAAATGAGTAAACTTAAATTGTTAAAATTAATTTAATTATTAAAAGACTAAAAACAAAAATGAGTTATTTATTTAAAATTTAAATAATAGAAAATTAATTAATTTAATTAATGAATTACTAAACTAACTAGAATGAAAATTAATAAAAATAAAAGAATAAATAATTAAAAGTCTTATTTTGCGAGACTAAACTAATTTAAGAATTATTTAAAATGACACTAATGCACATTAAAACACATTTTTTAAACTAAAAGCTGATTATTCTACACAACAAGTATAAAAACACAAAACTTATCAATTATTTAATAAAAAACAACATTTTAATATAAAAAAGTCAATAAAAAATACAAAAAAGATGTGGCAAAGAGTGCTAAAACACTGCCACATAACCAACGGTTCAGAACCATTGGTAAAGGCCTGGAAACAATTGGTATATTATATACCATCGGTTTCCCAAACCATGGAAAAGTAAGTCGTGGGTAAAGGCTTATACCACCGGTTCTGTGTAAACTGTTGGTATATGTGTTAAAGTAAGAGAGATACCAACAGTTTCACAAACTGTTGGTATGTGTTACCCCTATACCAACGGTTCTAAACCATTGGTATATAGTGTACAATATACATCCAAAGAATATACCAACGGTTATAAAACAATTGTTGGTATAATAAACATTAAAAGGCTATACCAATGATTTTGAAAACCATTGGTGTACATATGCAGCTCCACAGCAGCCAGCAGCCTACAACTCCACAATAGCCAGTAGTCCCTCCAACCTGCAACTTTACATGACCTGCAAGAACACATACACTGACTGAATCCAAAAGCCTATATGGGATGTTTAAAATTCATCCAGAATTTAGATATTTGGAAATTTAAAATTCATTCCTCACTCAAACCACAACACAAGAGAAAAATTCACGATCCAATACATCCACAATCCAATACATCCATAATTGAAATGCAATAACACTCATAACAGTAATAAAAAATTAAAATCCAATACATCCAGAATACAATACACATAATAATATTCAAAATTTAGAATTCTTTAACAATACAACCAGAATCCAACACATCCAGAATTCAAAAATTTAGAATTGAAAATAAATAACACCCATAACAGTATTGAAAATTTAGAATTCACTCCTCACTCAAACCACAACACCAATACACACCAGAGAAAAATCCTACATGTTATAGGAAGCACATGAGATGTTTACTCATGGTCTTGGGTTGACTATCTTAAAACCAACAGAAAAACATGGGTAGAGTGGATAAGGATCATGATACCCATAAGATAGACAATGGTAGTGGTCATTTTCTTAGACATAAGATGAGTTATAGGAAGCACATGGGATATTTATATTCCTCTAATGACTATGTATCAATGGATAAATGGTTCCTTATGTGTTAGTAGGAAACATTGACCAATCTCGACATATGAGATGGGTTACCGGAATAGCCTACATGTTTTTCATAGAATTTTAAATTGGAATAAGGGGGTATGTGGATAATTGTAATTTGGTCTCCTGGGTGTGATGTGAGATGAATACCAATTTTGGGTAGTGGGTATGAATATTCAATTATGCCTTTGGTATTAGGTTCCCAAAGGGACTTTGGTTTGGTCCTAGAACCCACTGTTTGAGGATGGGATTGGCGTATTAAATGTCATGTGTTTTAGAATAGGGGTAGGAGTTCCTCACATGAGAAGTGTATTGTGTGAGGATGGACCATGGATCCTTGTGCTAAAGTATCAACACAATCTGAATACGTTTGGTCGGTTTTCCATATGCAAGTTGTTGTTTTCACTAAAAATCCTGTCCATTTCAAATAAAAGTGAGATATTTTGAGTGGTACTGGCCACACCGTGACTCGTATTGAGTCGGAGTTGACTCTTACACCTCAAAAATAACCCATGGATCATTTTCTTAAAGTATCAAAAGAATCTGAATGTGTTTGGTTGGTTTTCCGTATGACAGTTGTTGTTTTCACTTAAAATGTTGTCCATTTCAAATAAAAGTGAGACACTTTGAGTGGTACTGGCCACACCATCCCTAATATTGATACAAGGTTGACTCTTACACATCAAAAATGACCCATGTATCCTTGTGCTAAAATATTAACACAATCAGAATACGTTTGGTCAGTTTTTCGAATGTCTGTTGTTTTTACTTAAAACATTGTCCATTTTAAAAAAAAGAGAGACACATTCAGTGATACCGGCCACATCATGCCTCAGATTGAGGCGGGGTGGACTCGTACAAATCAAAAAATACCCATGGATCATTTTCTAAAGTATCAACAGAATCCAAATGCGTTTGGTTAGTTTTCCATATGCCAGTTGTTGTTTTCACTTAAAATGTTGTCCATTTCAAATAAAAGTGACGCACTTTAACTGGTAGCGGCCACACCATCCCTCGGATTGTGACGGGGTTGACTCATACACATCAAAAATGACCCATGTATCCTTTTTATAAAGTATCAGCACAATCAGAATAAGTTTTCTTAGTTTTCCGAATGTTTGTTGTTTTTACTTAAAACAATGTCCATTTTAAAAAAAAGAGAGACACTTTTAGTGATACCGGCCATACCGTGCCTCATATTGAGGTTGGGTTGTCTCTTACACGTCAAAAATGACCCATGGATTGTTTTCTGGAATTATCAAAACAATAATAAAGTGTTTGGTCGGTTTTCCATATGCAAGTTGTTGTTTTCACTTAAAATCCTGTCAATTTCAAATAAAAGTGAGATAGTTTGAGTGGTACCGGATACACCATACCTTAGATTAAGGCAAGGTTGACTCTTACACATCCAAAATGACCCATGGATTGTTCTTATAATGTATCAACATAATCCAAATGTGTTTGATTGGTTTTCCATATGCAAGTTTTTGTTTTCACTTAAAATCCTGTCCATTTCAAATAAATGTGAGACAGTTTGAGTGGTACCGGCAACACTGTTCCTCAGATTGAGACGGGGTTGACTCGTACACATCAAAAATGACCCATGGATCATTTTCCTAAAGTATAAATAGAAACTAAATGCATTTAGTTGGTTTTCCGTAATCTAGTTGTTGTTTTCAATTAAAATGTTGTCCAATTCAAATAAAAGTGAGACACTTTTAGTGATACCGGCCACACCATGCCTTGTATTGAGGCAGGGTTGACTCGTACAAATCAAAAATGACCCATGGATAATTTTCCTGAAGTATTAATACAATCAGAAATCATTTGGTCAGTTTTTCGTATGCAAGTTACTGTTTTCACTTAAAATCATGTCCATTTCAAATAAAAGTGATACATATTGAGTGGTACCAGCCACACCGTGGCTCTGGTTGAGGCGGCATTGACTCGTACATGTTACAAATGACCCATTGATCGTTTTCATAAAGTATCAATAGAATCTGAATGCGTTTGGTCAGTTTTTCGTATGCAAGTTGTTGTCTTAACTTAAAATGTTGTCCATTTCAAATAAAAGTGAGACTCTTTGAGTGGTAACAGCCACACCATCTCTCGAATTGAGACGAGGTTGACTCTTACACGTCAAAAATTATCCATGGATCCTTTTTCTAAAGTATCAACACAATCAAAATAAGTTTGGTCAGTTTTCCAAATGTATGTTGTTTTTACTTAAAAAATGTCCATTTTAAACAAACGAGAGAGAATTTGAGTGATACCGGCCACACCGTGCCTGAGATTGAGGCAGGGTTGACTCATACACGTCAAAAAATACCCATAGATCATTTTTCTAAAGTATCAATACAATCAAAAAGTGTTTGGTCTATTTTCTATATGCAAGTTGTTGTTTTCACTTAAAATCCTGTCCATTTCAAATAAAAGTGAGATAGTTTGAGTGGTACCAGACACACCGTGCCTCGGATTGAGGCAAGTTTGACTCATACACATAAAAAATGACCCCAGGATCGTTGTCCTGAAGTATCAATTCAATCAGAAAGCATTTGGTTGGTTTTCCGTATGCAAGATGTTGTTTTTACTTAAAATCTTGTCCATTTAAAATAAATGTGAGACAATTTGAGTGGTACCGGCCACACCATGCCTCGGATTGAGGCGGGTTGACTCGTACATGTCACAAATGACCCATGGATCATTTCCCTAACGCATCAATAGAATCAGAATGTTTTTGGTCAGTTTTCCATATTCCAGTTGTTTTTTTCACTTAAAGTGTTGTCCAATTCAAATAAAAGTGAGACACTTTGAGTGGTACTGGCCACACCGTGCCTCAGATTGAGACAAGGTTGACTCGTACACATCAAAAATGAACCACAAATCCTTTTGCTAAAGTATCAATACAATCAGAAAGCATTTGGTTGGATTTCCGAATTTTTGTCCGGGGGGCTGTCCGGGATCCAGGGAGGAGGGTGGGGGGATGTTCGGGGGGCTATCCGGGGTCCATGGAGGAGGGTGGGGGGGGGGGGCTTTCCGGATTCCAGGAAGGAGGGTGTGGGGGCTGTCCGGGGGGGCTGTCTGAGGGGCTATCCAGGGGGCTGTCCGGGGTCCAGGGAGGAGGGTGGGGGGGATGTCCCGGGTTCATGAGATGGTATTTACATATTTTCTAAGAAAATTCTTTCAAGGTTAAAAAAATAATTTCATTATATCAACTTCTAATCAGACCACCAATTTTCTAAATTCCACTAAAAAATTACAATTTCATTTAAATAGGGGGATTTCACAGAAAATCATCAAATGAAGTTTTATTATTTATAGATAAGAAAAGAAAGATAATGTGACCTACCTAATCACACATATATTCAGGCACAACAAATCAATAAACATCAAAGGTCAGTAATATCAGTCAAAAATGTAACGAATCAATCTATCCCTCATCACTATCACTATCATCACCATAATCTTCACCCTCACCCTTGTCCACAACATCATCCCCATCATCATCCCCACCCTCCTCCTCTCCCTCGTAATCATCCTCGACCTCCTCATCACCCTCCTCCTCTGCCTCAGCCTCCTCCTCAGCCTCCTCCTCTGCCTCAGCCTCCTCCTCGCCCTCCTCCTCCACCTAGCCCTCCTCCTCGCCCTCCCCCTCCTCTGCCTTAGCCTCCTCCTCGTCATCATCTTGACCACCACTAGAACTGTCACCTGGTTCACCATATATAGAACTCATCGATGACATATATTCCTCACAAGTAGTGTTGGCCTCAAGTGGAAGTGTTGGATGTAAATCTTCCATCAGTTTCATAAATGCAGTGTTTTCTATAGTAGACTACGTTGCCATCTCTGTGGCCCTTTTTTCATCCTGTTCTATTTATGCCTTAACCTACTGCAACTCAGTGGCACTAAAACTCGTAGCTGAGGAGGGCCAATACCTCATCAGAACTATACTCATCCCAGGCTAAGAGCGTACTCTACCAGGGTGCGCATCTCCCAACACCTGATGTAAGTGATCGTTTGGCCCAAAATTGTCAGGTTTCTGGGTATCAAGGGCCTCTAAAGAAGCCTTTTACAAATATAAATAGATTATTAAGTTAAAAATAGATATTAAAATTTTAAATCTAAAAAGTAAAATCTAAAATCTATTGTTGAGTTGGTTTATTAACCGCACTTCCATCTTTCTTCTTTCTACTCGAGAAAAACAGTTTTGATCGACACACACATCCTTCTATATTCAATTTATGCCTCTAAAATGACATTGAATGTAGGAAACCATAATTAAAAATAGGATATAAAAAAACAGTAATTTCATAACTAAAATTATATAAAAACTTTAGCAATCAAATAAATTACGGAGGAAGAAATAGAAAGTGAAAGTCGTAAAGAAAGATTATAAACTATCATACCAGCTGTCTCTCATGATCTGGCATCGTAGTACGTGCCAATGTGTGGAAATATTTCTTAGCATCAGTGTTTTTTTATTTCTTCCAGATGCATCCTAAATAAAATTCAATAATTAGTATTAACGAAAAACATGAAAATTTTTATTTAAGTACTTCTAATTTGATTAATACCATAAATTGGCTAGTCTCCCAATGATTAATCATCTGTCAGTAATGTTCTAATGGAAAATCATCCACGACAGGGACCGCCTCTAAATCTGTGCTCACTCTATCATTCCATCCAATGTACAAATCATTTTTATAAGCTCTCCAAAGCTCGCCTAAATCCTTTAGACATGCTATCTGTGCACCCTCACCATCGGGGAAATTAAATTGTAGCTGAAACCAAAATATTAATTCATATAAATACAAAAATTAATATATTTCATTAAATACAATAGATTTTTTTACCGATATCTCTACCCAGGCTTTATCCTTGACTTCATTTGGCAGCTGTCTCCATGAGAGCGGGCTAACAGGAATGATGTCAGAGTATTTGGAAAGCATCTCCAAAAAACTCTGACATTACTGCCCTAATTTTTCAATCATCTGACTATCTTCATTGTAGTCCACCATCAACTGTGTGCGGCAGTTCCACACTGAACGCATGCGTGTATGCCCCCACCTCAGCCTCCTATCAGTAGATGTATCTATTATGAAGGGAAAAAAAATATTTTATCAATACATGTTATAATGAAAATAAATAATTGTGTAAGAATTTTTTAGGGTTGTATAAGTATACCTGCAGTAGTCTAATCAATGGGTGCCACTGGATCTGCAGAAACTGATGGAACACCTTGTATAGATGGAGTGGGTCCCAATATATGCTCCGCAGGGACAGACTTTGGTGGAGCAGTAGTCGAAGAATATGTAATATAAAATCCCGGAGAGAAGGAAGCATAAGTAAAAGAAGATGACAAGGATGGCTGGACAAATACTGGATTTGGAGTGGGAATCATCATCGGATATGGTACAGACAGGTGAGGAGGCTCAAATGTAAAGGGTGGTGAAAACACAGGAGGTCTAAATATCTTGTGTGTCCCTAACAACACATCGGGATAAGAATGTGGGATGGATGGTATGTCAGTGGGAGGGGCAGGGTCTAATCGGGTACGCTGACCAGATCGTCTATCTCCCATACCACCCCCTCGTACAAACACCCCGAGTACTGGGACCACACTAGGCTACTCATCTATTAACTATTCCCTAATAGATGGATCTTGAAAAAATGTTTAAAAAAAATTAATCACATGACATTATATATTATTTAAATAAATATATTTTAAATAAAGTACTCACTATAGGCACTAGTGGTGGAATGCCCAGCTCATCCATGTGACGACTGTTGTCCATAATCTGTTTTCGTCGCCTCTCTTCAATTTGTTTCATTTTCCTGCATTTGAAAACAAATATGGAAGTAAATAAAAAAGGATAAATAATGTGTAACCCAATAAACAAAATAAATGAGAGGGAACAATTAAATTTTTAGTAGGATGATTATTTAGTAAGTGTCATCAGTCTATTAAAATCATGGAACATTGATTTTACCAAATTTATAAGTGGTGAAACAGTTGTTAAAATTAAGGAAAATTTTAATTTCTTTAGATCAAGTAGATGATGCAGGTTTCAATACATGTTTTGAAAAAGAATAAAAACCATCATGTTCATTACCTGATAAAATGTTAAAGAGAGGTCTTAGAGTCATACAAATTTTATACAAATCACAGTTGAAGCATTGAAATGTTCACAAAGTTAGAAATGTTGGTTTCGTAGGTTTAAGTACAGTTCAATTCAAAATTAAAAAATGAAATTCAAATAAAAATTCCAACCAATAAACATTGAAAATGCACATAACGATCAAATCAGATACAAAGTATTTGTAATCAATATTAAATCAATTTGAATAGTACCAACCTTAACAACCCAACTCGAGGTAAACCAAAAGAATTGATAACACGGATGGATGATTCTATAAATTTTCCACCACAACTTCAGGTTCACAATAAACTCTGAAAATTGAACTATTAGAGTCATCAAAAGAAATAATGGGGTTGGTTCCAATGGTAGTAGGGACAGTGTCAATTCCATCATCACCATAATAAAAAATATGTCTTGGATTTACTTCATCTATGACACCAAATTCAGGTCGAAGTTGGTCTTTGACATAAAAGACTTGTTTAGCCATTGATACCAATACATATGGTTCTTCGGTAGCAAGAGTGTGAGTCATATTAATTACTCGAAATCCACAATCATCAATAAATGAGTAAATTATCATCATCGAATCAAACTAATGGCATTTCATCATCGTGACTTGTCCATGAGAGTAATAATCCAATATTACTATTTTTTTCAACGACTCCATAATAACCCACATTTTCAAATCGTGGTCTACTATCTGATTCACTGGAATAACAATATATTGTGGAAGTAACCATAACACCATCATGTTGTTTTCTCATGTTCTTTGATTGTTCAGTGACTAAATTTGTACCCATTGATAATAATTGATTTACAGTCACGAACCACGGTATTAGAACCAAAATCCAAAGCTCTTATTTCTGTAGAGACAAAGTTAGCAGGGAAACTCAGTACATGCAATATAAATGAATATTAAACTTAATTAAATATTGATTTAATTATTTTAAATAGTAATATATTTACCTTCAATTTTAACCAAGCAGAAAACTCTTTGCTATGAAAAGACTCCCTCCTTCTCAAAGATAATGAATGATGCTTTATATTTATCATTGTTTTATGTTCCCTATAGATAAAAAATATTAATATATTAATAGATATATATGTAAGATATACATATTCAATTTAGTTACACGATGTAGTCATCAAACAAATCATAGTTGAACAAAACTATGCGATGTGCCATCTCCCACTCTTCAAGGCTTAACGTATTCAATGAATATGATTCATGAATTCATCCTATTTGAGTAAGTGATGGAAAACTGGGTTCAATTTTCTCATACTTTTCTTCTTCATTTCTCATTGGTCTTTTCATTCTTGTAGTAAGATCATAAAAATACATTGAGCAGAAATCCATACATTCTTGATCCAATTAACCGTTCATGATAGAACCTTCAGGGTGATTCCTGTTTTAGACATAAGAATTTAATGTGTACATATTTCTTTCAATTGGATACATCCAATGAAAACAAATAGGTCCTCCGAGAATTATTTCAGTGGGAATATAGACAGTCAGATGCAGAATGCATGTGAAAAATGATGGAGGAAATATTTTATCCAACTCACAAAAAATTAATGGGGCATCTGTCAACATTTTTAGCAAGAAAGGCTTGGACAAATTATTAGCACAAAGATCTCCAAAAAAAATGGCATAACTGAATAATAGTCACCCTTAAATTATTGGAAAAAAGATGATGGATTGCTATTGGAGTCAACTCATGCAGAAGAACGTGATAATTAGGAGTCTTCAAAGATTTTAGCTTCAACTCTATTCTGTTGACCCATTTAAATATGTTGCTTGAATAGCCATCAGGAACTATAATAGTCTCTAATACTTCCAAAAAAATTTTAGTAGGTTTCATCACATTATAATCACATGGAACTTTCCATTTATTTTCATAGATACGCACAGGATGCAATTCTGGTCTGATGCCCCAATCCACCAAGTCACACTGAGACCATAAATCATATTTTGTATTTCCCTTAACATTTATAAGTATCGAAATCAACATTTCACATATATTATTTTCAATGTGGATTATGTCTAAGAAATTACGTAACAAATTGGTTGACCAATAAGGCAAATCAAAAAAGATACTCCTCTTCCTCCAATTGTAATAGGTTTCAGTGGAAAAATTATTTCTCTTTACAGATTTCATTTGACCCTTCCTGAATGAAAAACTGAAATCTTTCAATTCATTAAGCACATCAGTTCCAGACAAACGCTGAGGTGGATCATCAGTCTCTAGGGTATTATCAAATCTTTGACGATTATTTTTATATGGATGGTCTATTGGAAAGAATCGATGATGTCCCATAAAACTTAAAATACATAGATGTTTTAGTCTTATGGATTGTGTATTCTTCATACAAATAGGACATGATAGTTTTCCCTTCATTCTCCATCAATACATCATTGCATAAGACATAAAATCATTGATCGTCCACATACACGTAGCACACATCTGAAATATGTCTTCCGAATATGCATCGTATGTGCGCACACCCACATCCCAAATAAGTTTCAACTATTTTATTAAAGGTTACATGTATACATAAATATCAATTTCGGGATCAAAAGGGCCAGATATGAGTATACTCATGAAAGTGAAAGGCTTTTTTATACACAACCATGGGGGAAGATAATAAATATGTATAAAAACTGGCCATGTGATGTGTGAAGTAAGCATCTTACCAAATAGATTAAAACCATCGCATGAAAGACCGAACCTCACATTACACATGTCAGTTGAAAAATCAGGATATTGAGCATCAAATCTCTTCCATGAAAATCCATCTGCAGGGTGAACCAACTCATCATTAGTCTTCTTTCTCTAAGTATTATGCCATTTCATTTTTATTGATATTTCCTCAGACATAAAAATATTCTGGAGTCTGGGGATCAATGGAAAGTGCCACATTACTTTCTGTGGCATGCAGGATGGTGTTCCATTAGATTTTGACTTCTATCGGGATGTTCCACATTTTATACAATCATTTTGTTTAGGAGTTTCCTCCCAGAATAAACTATAATATTTTGGGAAAGCATGAATTTTGTTTCTTGAAAATTCAAGATCCTCAACTAACTTCCATGCCATATAGTGGTTTGAGGGAATATCTGCATCATCTGGAAGTAAATCCTTCAAGAAGGTAAGAATGTAATCGATTTCTATATTAGAAATATCATACATTGTTTTTCCCTTAAACAATCAGATTAAAAATTCCAATGTTTTCATTTTATCGCATTGTCGATATACTGGAGCTGGGGCAGCATCATTCAATTTTTTCACCCTTACAACATCATCATTTTCATTAGACGCATCATGTGTGCTCATATCGAAGTCTTCTTGGGTCAGAATCCTTTATTTTTCATGATGATGAATAATTGGAAACCGGTCATATAACAAATTCTCCACTCCAGTCCTCTCATTTAGATCATCAGCAATTTGAGATTTCATTTTCTCCCCATTGTAATACCACACCTAGTAGTTTGCTTAAAAACCATATTTGGTAATGTGGTAGCTGACTTCTTCACAGCTCAACCAAGGTATACCAACACAAATGGAACATGGGCAGTGTATGAAACCAATATCTGAAGCATTGTGAAATAAAAAATCTAAAAAGTTCTCCAAATTGTTTTGAAAATTGCTTGAGATCTGATCGGTTTCTTACATCCAACTTCTATCCATTCTGTAAAAAAATAACTATTATAAGTCATTTTGTCAAAAGTAATTCAATAAGATTGAAGTTTCATATAAAATATATTTAAGTAAATGAGAACTGTTCTCTTTATATGAAACTATAACTGAAACACTACTCTATATGAGAATCATAATATAAAAGACAACAAAATACTATATTTATAACAAAATATCTTTGAAGAACTATACATGAGTGTACAAGATCATGTACACTTGTGGAGGAGAATTACTCATGAGTTGACTAAATTTTAGATCGAAGAAATTTTATATTTTAGTAGATAATTTGAGTGATCACATACATTTCCCAAGGGGGAGGGGGTTTCCAGGGGGGTTCGGGGTGTCCAGGGGGTGATGGGGCTATCCAAGGGGGTCGGAGGTGTCTAGGGGTGGGAGATGTCTAGGGGGGTTGGGGTGTTCGGGTGGGCGGGCTATCCACAGGGGTGGTCATGCTGTGCAGGGGGGTAGGGGTTGTCCAGGGGGGTGGGTGGGCTGTCCAAGGGGGTGAGCGTGGTGTCCAGGGGGGTGGGAGAGGCTGTCTAGGGGGGTACGGGGTGTCCAGGGGGTGGTTGGGATTCCCATGGGGGTGGTGGGGCTGTCCAGGGGGTACGAGGTGTCCAGGGGGTGGGCGGGCTATCTAGGGGGGTGGGTGGGGCTGTCCACAGGGGTGGCCGGGCTGTCTAGTGGGGTCGGGTGTGTCAAGAGGATGGGGGAGTCTGGGGGGATGGGGGTGTCCGAGGTGTGGTGGGCAGGTGTCTGGGGGGGTTGTCCACAAGGGTGGGGTGGGGGGCTGTCCAGGGGGGTACATGCTGTCAAGGGGGTTGGGCGGGCTGTCCACAGGGGTGGCGGGGTTGTCCAGGGGGGTCAGGGGTGTCGAGGGGGGTGTGGGGGATTTCCATGGGGGTGGGGGGGGGGGGGGGGGTTGTCCAGGGGGTATGAGGTGTACAGGGGGTGGGCGGGCTGTTCAGGGGGTGGCGGGGGTGGAGGGGTTGTCCAAGGGGGTACGGGGTGGGTGGGCGGGCTGTCCACTGGGGTGGCGGGGCTGTCCAGGGGGGTACATGGTGTCTAGGGGGGGTGGGTGGTCTGTCCATGGGGGTGGGGGGGTCTGTCCAGGGGGTACAGGCTATCTAGGGGGGTGGGCGGGCTATCCACGGGGGTGGCGGGGTTGTCCAGGGGGGTCGGGGGTCCAGGGGGTGGGAGGGGGGATTTCCTGGAGTGGGGGCTGTCTAGGGGGTACGAGGTGTCCAGGACAGCCCACCCCCACCCTCCATGGACATCCCACACCCCCCCACCTGGACAGCCCACCCCCTACTAAACAAAAAACATAAAACAAACCCTTTACCCCCTACACTAAACTGAAAATTATTTTTTATTAAAAGGCTCTTTTAAGGTAAAAGTGAGAAACCAAACGTTACAACACTTACCAAATAGCAAGAAACATAAAATCAGAAAAAACCTCTTCCAAGCATAAGCAGCTACCGTTCACCCCAAAGAAGGCCACTCGACGATCCCATGCAAGCATGGTCCCTCCTGATGGCAAGCCACCCCTCTGTATTCACCACATCCCAAATGACCTGCAGAGGGGAAAACAGCATGCTCTAGCCCAATTGGTCAAGCTGACCCTCCAATAGTCCCTCACACAACCAAGCCAGTGACTCAACAAATCAAAGATATGAAATAAGTAAAAAAGAGTCATTGTAAATCAGTTGAACTCTACCAAAAACGGTGTCTCTAAATAACTTCCAGGATAACTTAGATACCTGCAACAGGGGATCCCCCCTTACCAGGTCTTCAAGGGAAGAGGAAAGTTTATTCCATACCTGCAAATACTCCTCGAGACTAATCAGACCCTTATTGAAACCTCCGACCAAAAAAGCATCCTGCTTGTCGACCCAACTATACTGTTCTTCATTGAGAACCACTTCAAGACTTCCGCCCATCAACTTGGCTGCCTCCTCTTCCGAGGCGTTGAGAAATAACACCTTCTCGGTCACCACATCACCCGAACTTAAAACCCAATTAAAGGAGAGATCATACTGTCCAGGTGACTTTGGGCTACACCTGATCTCCTTGTCTAGCTTCTCCAACATTAGCTTCTTTGATGACCGTGTCTTCATAGGAGGAGGTAAAGAAGAAAAATCCTTCCTACCCCTTCTCCTTCTCTTACTCCTGTTACTCCTAGAATCGGTTTCTACTTCTGATAAGCTTCTGGTGGTCACAACAGGTTCAGCTTCCCCTCCACCCTCATCACACTCTAGATAAGCCTTCCCCAAGATACGACCTTCCAAAAGTAAAACATCAGGGTTTCACCCGTTGTCCTCATCCTCCTCAGCCAAGGCATGAGATTCAACTTTGGATTCCTCCTCATCCAGCATTCCAAACCTGTTTCTCAAGACTATTGGGGTCAGTACTGGAGAGGTAGCCCCTGACAAACAGGAAGAACCCGAACCCCTTGGATCACCCCGGTTGGTCTGGGCCTTCCCCAAGACACAAGTTTCCCCCTCCCCTGAACCCTCCTGAAGATCAGGTTGCTCGAAACCCCTGCCCATAAATTGAGGCTGGGGATTCTGGTCCACCCAGCCTCTTCCTGTACCGCCGGTGGCCTCAAGACTAGTAGCTACCCCTGTGTGAAGAGAAGACCTCACCAAAGATCCATCCGCAAGACCCTGAGGCTCCATAACCATTGAAGCCTCCTTCAGACCTGTATCTGCAGACCCCGCCTGCCCCGAGCCAGAAGGATCCCCTGCCAAAGAAATGGGGGGACTAATAAACTCCACCCAGGTTGGCCAGGAGACCCCTGCACCTGAACACCCTGAATAGCCTCCACAAGACCACGGGTATCCTGAGTTCCCTCCTTTGACTTCAGCTTGCCCGCCCCAGGCTCGGAGCCAATGCCAGGACCAGTTCCCCCGACCTCAACTTGAACTGGGTCACTCTTTCTCAGTAAAGGCATGTCAACCACAGTCGTCGAAGCCCTTTTGCGACACTCCTCAACCTGGTGTCCCTGTCTATGATAGAATGAACAGAACATGGACCAGGATTCATAAAATATGTTTTGCACGTACCTGTATTGCTCCTCAATCACAAGACCTTATCCGGTGGGGGACGAGAGATCTCCATTTCAACGCAGATACGCGCAACAATTGGATGTACCATTGAATCTATCTTCCAATCCGCATAGAGAAAACGGCCCAGAGAATTACCGATAGAACAGAGGAGCGCTGGATTCTGAAAAGGTAGTGGTAACCCCGAAAGTTGAATCCAGATTGCCGAAGTAGAGGAGTCACGGCCCATATGCAAATCAAACATCCAATGATGAAGATGAAAAGGAAAACCTCTAAACAACCTACTAGCACGAGACCAGGCCAAGGCCAAGTCGTCTTCATCAGCTAGACACACCAGAATCTGCCGCGGCCCAAGGAGACCAACGACCGCCTGACGGCCTAAACCCCAATCCTGATTCACGTACCCCCTGCACTAAACAGACCATTTGCGATGTATGAAGTGTAGAACAAAATAAACATAAAACAAACAAGGTGTTCGGTACTTCAACAACAATAAATCTAATTTAACCGAAATCAAAACATCAAACATAAAATAAAAAGAGGAAGAATAGTAAAAATAAGATAACATTTACTAATTTGAAGTGTATAAATAAAAGTTTGATTGATTGAAGAAGGATCTTCGGCTAGAAGGTGTTTCGCAGCCGAGAATACATCGGGAGGAGGTCTGCATTAGGTCTGCAATCGGACCTACTGGGAGCTAGGGTGCTGGGTATTTGGGGTAAAACATTCCCAAGTCAAGCGAACCCCATGGGCGGATAAAGTTTAGTCTTCTACACTAATAGGTTGTTCATGGATTGTAAAGAGGTTTCATTTCATAAAGCATAGATAGAAACATTTATTTTTAAATTTGAGATTAATAATAAAGTATGTCAATGATACTATACACATAATAAAGAACACAAAATAGTGATACTTTTAAGGGATAGTTTATAAACCATCTTCTATATACTCACAGACATCTAACAATCAAATTATTAGTCATTGATTCAATATCAATTAGTGTGAATCATAAAATTTTCCAAAATCCCTAAAAATAGAGAATAATGATGTGATCTTTCAAGATATTGAAATAAATGGAGAAATTGGGGGAAGAGGGATTCTATATCTATATTTGGGAAGAGGTTTAAGGAGTTTAACCTGGATAGGGGAGTTGCAGCCGATCGGATGGAAGACCTTGGGTTAGGGTTCACCTGCACAGGGGCTTTTGGAAATCTGGGGAAATGAGTTATGTGATTCTGTGTAATCGAGGGAGGGTTTGCTGTATTTGGGGGGACCTTTCCCAAAAGTTTTTAAAAAACATTGGGAAAATCATTGCCTTTACCAACGGTTTGTAAAAACCATTCGTAAAAGGTGAAAATGTTGTGGATTTACAAACGGTTTCATCAAACCATTGGGAAATCCTACACTAAACCAACATTTACCAACGGTTTGAATAAACTGTTGGTAAAGGACCCCTATAACAACGGTTCTGCAAAACCATTGGTATAAAAGTGTTGGGAAAACCCAACATCCCAGTAGTGGGGACCTAGTTGTCACATTATCTGTTAGAAAAAAGCACTGTTTTCTGCACAACGCATGGTGATTTTGGATTACCATGAATAGTTGAAATATAAGAACTTAACATCAATATAAAACAATAATTTATATAACATATGCATAAATTTTGAATATTTTTCAATAATTAATTTCTTTTTCATCTAAAGGAAATCAAATTCAACAATTTCAATAATAAATTACTAATATAAGAATAAAAAAAAAATATATAGAATCAAATAAAAGAGAATGTAAAAAATAAAAACATATTTGAAAAGAAATAAATAGTAATAAATATAAAAATAAAATAATAAAACATAAGAAAAAAATAGTCTAGGAAATAAAAAAATAAAAAAAATTAGAATAATAAAAATATAGAGTAAAATAAAACATAATAATGAAGACTCCCAGCTGGAAGATATGTCATGGATAGTTTTGGAGTAGTTATTTTTAACTTTGTGATAGGAAGATGGTAGATGACAAGGTGAATGGGTGGGTAACTTGCAACAAATAACACGTCGTCTACCCAGGATGAGCTGGCATACATATTTCATAGTGTATGATGTTGTCAGGATGGGTCAATATGATTAAATTAGTATCGTTGGGTCACTTTAATCATGAGAAAAATTTAGTTTCATAGGTAGTGTATCGTTAGGGAGAAGGGGGTTCTTCCACTGATGAAAAAAATTATGATGGAATTTTGGTGAAGAATAATTAACAGTTCATCATAGGGAAATACAATGAACACCATAGTGCGCCATCCCAAATGTTCCATAGTGTAGACATTTTGTGGTTTAGTTGTTCCTATCACTAGCCATGTTGTGATAACGTACCATGTTGTGCACCATTAATAACCATGTTCACAAAAATTGTGCATAATAACATACAACTGCTACAATTAGAATAACTAGTGGAACGATTCATAGAATAATACTTCTTAATAGACTAAGAATTTAATGTGTCACCTAGAAAGTGACTTGTTTGGGATATAATTTTTTGATCAATTATACAGCCTATGAAATCTATATCTAAATAAATCGTAAGAATAAACTAGAATCCATAAGATTATAAAATCCTATGCAAGAAGATATGATTATTTGTAGAAATAATTTTATAATCAATAGTAAGGATCAATGGATTCTACCCCTCCCCCAAGATTCCTTTTACCTGATCATCAATACAATTCCTCTAGGAGAACCCTATAGTACAGATAACCAAATGTGTCTTCATATGTATAGGTCCAATTAGGATCATCATGTCAACCATCACTCAAACCTGAGTTCAATGAGAATGCATTTTAAATCCTTAGAAACTGACTTACAAGATATTGGAATGTAAACATAAATAAAAAACAATGTTACCTTAACTAAAATATAATGTGTATTTTTATTCAACAAAATAGGGATCCATATTATATCTTTTTTTCAAAATGAATGTAAATCATCCTCCAATGGTGGTGGGGGTTCTACCACCATAATCAATTTTACTGATAATCTATCATGTCATTATATCTTTGGGTGTGATGTTTAAATCATTATCAATCCATCACCCTTTAGCTTTATTATATTTAATTCTATATAATAAGAATTAATTTAAAATTAAATTAAAAACCTATATAAATAAAATTTTATTTAAAAATAAAATATAGAATTCATGAGAAAAATAAAAACAAGTTGGGTTAGTAATCATATCACATTTGGATTCTCTATTATCGCTATAGTACTCAAGGAACTACCTCCCTAGTAAAGGGTCACCTAAGGGTTAAAATATAAAAATTTATAAATTTAATTCCATAATGATAACATTTTTCTAAAAAATACTATAGAGTTTATAATAAAATATGATATTTCATTTCCATAAAATTTTCAATTTTCATTCAAAATCTATATTTTATTATATTTTTTATAAATAAAATAAAATAATTTTATCAATTTAAATAACCATGAATTAAATAAAAAACACACAATTAGTTGAACCCACTATTTTATCAGGGTCATTGTTTATATATCAGGAAATTAGTGAAAAAATGTATAAAATGAAGAAAATAAAAAAAATGGGAAAAATAAAATCAACAGAAAATAGAATGTATGAAAAAAGAAAAATATATATAGAGATGGAATTGATTGAAAATGTAATATATATGGTAAACGATAATGGTTTTAAGTAAAAGGTTCCATGATATAAATAAGAGTTAGAATTTTTTTTAAAAAATTTTACACATATGTAGAAGCATAAGATGAACTAGATGAAAATACAGCTTCCAATCCAAGTTTGGGTAAAAAATAAGAATCAGTAATCAAATTTTGGATGAATAAGAAGTTTAATTAGAAGGATAAGTAAAAGTAGAAAAAGAAACATAAGAAAAGTATGAACCAATAACATAAGATGAACCCTTTTACTTAAATCATTTTCATATAGAGAAACACATTATAAAATTAGTGATTGTGTACTGCATCCAAAACCAGTTGGTGTAATTACACCCAAATAGAAAAATATTTTTCTTTATAAGTGGAAATGAAAGTTATGAATAGACCTTAGATAAATGAGGTGTGGTAGTAATGAATGAATAAAAAATTTTATTAGATTTAACAATCTTTAAAAATCACATCAATGTGTTAAAATGTAGCTAACACCCTCAAATTATCGAGAAATCATAGGAAATTGACTATCACATAATTTTTTCAATGTAGAAATAGAACAAATATTAGTTAGACTCCTGGTTTAATTTCTAAAAATTAGGAATATAATACATATCAATTTGACTCATGGATTTCAAATAATGACTAAATGTGCACTTTTATTGATTCAAAAGTAAAAAATTATGCTAAAGAGTTTAAACCAATAAAATAATATCAAATTGTACTAAAATAAAATGAAAATGAACTTTTATTTATTTAATTCATTAATTAATACATCAAAATTTAATCTGACATGAGGTGTATTCATAATGAAAAAAAGAAGTTTTATAATATTGAAAATTCTTAAAAAACATGCGTCGAATTATCAAAACATAGAAAATAGACATGAATTTTCCTGAAATCCAAAGCCTCGTTGATTAATTTATGACATAGATTGAATTTCAATATCTTATATAGTGTGGTTTGAATGACTGAATAAGAAGTTATATTAGATTTAATAGTTTTTAAAAACATCAATAAAAGTATTAAAAAATAGTAAAATATCTATATTTATTAAGAAATTATAGGTAAATACCTCCATTTAATTTTCTATATGTCGAAATAGATTACACATCAATCCTATATCGTATTTTATATGAAGAATAACAATATATATTTATTGTTTTAAAAGTTTAAAAAAAACTTCAATATGTTGAAACCTAAAAAGCGACCTCTAATTGTTTTGAAATAAAATTAAAATGACCATTGACTAAAATTTGACATGTTCGAATAGACTAAATTTGTTTGTAATGTGTTCCATGCACATGGTCAAAATTACTGAAAAATAAGTTTTTTATATTTAAAAGTCATTATAAACAAACATCAAAGGGTTGAAATCTAGAATATTACTTATGATTAATGTTAAATTTCAAGAAAACAATTATTGTTTAATTTGTGATATGTAGAAATTCAACGCATGTTATTCCGACTTTTAGTTTTGCTGAAATTACCAAAAGATCAATTTTATTGATTTATTTAAAAAGAACGAGTAGAATAGTAAAAACTAATAAATCAACACTAAATTGTAATGAAATCACATTAAAAAAATTTATGATGGATTTGTGAAAGATAAGGATATAGCAACATCAATCTAACATGAGGTATGGTTGGAATAACCAAAAAAACTATTTTATTAGTTTTAAAAGACATTAAAACATGATTTAATGTCTTGAAACATTTAAAATGACATTTTTTAGGACATAATAGGATAATGAACTTCCTTTAATTTATGTAATTTTGGTATTGACCTCACATCAATCGAGCTTGCGGTTTTCCCAGAAATATTTAAAGTGAGTATTTACGGATTCAAAAGTCAAAAAACATATGATAAATGGTAAAAACCAACTAAATTACATTTTATTATCATTAAATCATATGAATATGATTATTAATTCAATTTTTACATGTAACTATTTGAAAGGTCCATGACCTAGAATTTGTTTTTGGATTGTCATGAAATCATAGAAAATAAAATTCTATTAAATTTTTGGCATGTGTGAATATAACACACATTATTCAAACATGGGGCATAATTAGAATGATCAAAAAAGTTTTTTTATAAAAAAAATGATCAAAATATTCTAGATAGTTAAAATTACCTTGGATTGTCATTAAACCATAGAATGACAAATATCAGCTAATTCAGGGTATATATGAATAGATCGTGTGTCAATCTGACTTGGGGTTTTCTCGGAATGGACAAAAGTATGTTTTTGTGGATTGTACTAAAAAAACATGTGTTTAAGATTAAAACATCTAAAAACAACCTCAAATATTCCTAAAAACACAATATAGTTATCAATATTTTTCATAAAATCACAAGAATATTGCAGCCATTTAGTATTTGATATTTAGAAGTATATCACATATCTATCAAATGAGTGTTTTTCACAAAATAAACAAAAGATCATTTTTATTAATTAAAAATTTGTGTCAATGGGTGAAAATATAGTAGACGTCTTAAAATTATAATGAAATAACATGGTAATAATTTTCAATTAATTTGAAATATAGTTATTGAGCGCATATTAATCTGATAAAGTGTATCTTGTAGGAAAACGATCTTTAATTCAAAATGATATTTGGTTGGAATAACCAAAAAAATAGTTTTATTGGATGTGAGTCAATAAAATATTATATCAAAGTATTATAATATAAGTTGACATAAAATCCGAAATAGAAGGTGAATCATAATAAAAAATCCAAATGTTTTAGGGAGAAGCTCAAAAGTGGATCGTAAGTATAAGAAAAAATGTGCAAGTTAGATTTAATAATAAAAATTAAAAAGCATACTCAAATATAAGAAAATAAGAGTACAAGAATAATTAAAATACAAATATATTATTTAGAAAAATAGAAGAGGGAAAAAGAAGAACCATTTTTATAAGTTAATATATAAGATAAAAGAGATATGAGAGAAGTAGATTCATAAGTAGGACAACATGAAAATTCATGATGATTAGAAAGTAAAACAGAAAACCAAAACTAGAACCAAAAGAAGTTGACGATAAAAATATGTAATCTAATATGAAAATAAATATAATAGTATAAAAATAATATTAAGAAAAACAAAAAACTATAATTAAGAGAAAAGGCTTAAAGAAAAAATAAAAAACTGAGATATTGAATTTAAAGTATTAAGTAAAAATGAAAATGTGGAATAGAAATAGAATAAAAAGAAATCAAGGGAAATAAATTTTATAATCAAGAGATGTAAAATCAAAATCAACATTTCAAAATCTCAATGTTTGAATTTACAAGTTCAAGTAGATGCATATATAAGAGAATAAGTAGTTGAAACAAAATATATGGAATAAAAAACATGACGAATTATAAATAAAAATATAAATAAAGGCAATAGAAAAAATTAATATAAATACAAAAAAATAAAAAAACCACTAGAAGCTATATTAAGAATCTAAATGGTTTATTTGAATGTGACATATGGAATGATCTATAAGTAGTATTTGAAATTGAATTAGATGTTGTAGATATAAATTTGAGCTATAAAATAAGTGGATATCGATACTGGTCATTGTAGATCAAGAACAAAAGATAGTAGTTGAAGTCAAAATTTTAAACAAAATCCATAAACATGAGTATTTAAGCAGAAGGAATAATCCTTAGAAAACAAAGTAAAAGTTTCATTCATAAAGAGTAACTTGAAATTAATGAAATTGAACAAGGGAAAAAAGTTATCAAATTATATGATATTATCATAAAATCAATGGAAAATGATTGGTGAATAATTTCTAACATGTAAGAATATACAGACCACAAATCCCACGTGTAGGGATCTCACCATCTGATGATTTTGGTTTGGTCTCAACAACTTAATGATTTTTTAATTAATTTTAAGTATAAAAGAGCTATTTTTTCATACATTCAAACTTCATAACATGTTGGATTTATATGAGGTCTATTTATTCATGTCAAAAAAATAATCAACGATCGCTGTCCTCTGATTACCTAAAAATTCATGGTCATTTTCTATGTATTAACCTTTTATCATATTTTTTTTACTATTACATCATAAAAAATGTGCTTGTATTCATTTATGAAAACCTCATGTCTGATTGAGGTGGGGAATTTTGAAAAATGGAAAAAATTAAGCAACGATCATTTTCCTATGATTTATCTATAATTCATGGTCCTTTTCTAGGTTTTGACCTATTGAAAATGGTTTTTAACTGTTAAATCAAAAAAAAATCTTCTGATGAATTAAAAAAACTGAATGTATGATTAATGTGTGGCCTCTGCTTACATGTCAAAAATTAGCAACCATAGAGTTTAAATTTATTTAAAAATTTGAGTATTTTTTGATGATTTGGAAACTCAAATGAGTGTTTTTAAAACATAAGTAAAATAAAAAAATTTATTCAGTACTTATGAACATTCCAAACATCATATCGAGATTCTCTATATTCATACAGATCATGAATATTCCTAGAACTCTGAACTCATTTTCTCAATTTTACCCCCTTTAACAAATATATGAAGTTCAAAGGACACTTACGATCCTACTAAGAAATTCAAACATCAAATTGATGTGTGGTTGGTTCATAAAGATAAAAAATCAATAAAATTCTATTTTCTTAAGTTTTCATTCCAATGTGAGATCATTTTCTTTTCTTATAACCCTATTTTTTGATGAATTCTTTCATTGTAAAAAAAATAATTCTAATAAGGTAGAAGATGGAAATTTAAATATGAAAATATGACTCATGTTTTATGATAATTAATCATAGTTTGAGTGAAAATCATTCTAAAACTAGTGGGATTGTGTTGAAATATAAATCTATATAACCCCAAGAAAAAACATGGATATAGAAAAATATAATACTATACAAACAATATAGAATTCTAAATAGAAATAATTTTACATTGAACAGTGATAATAAATGAATTTCACTATTCTAATTATTATGCATATGCCCTAGTTGTTTTGATAACAATTTGAGGTCACCCATCCGGTACAGATCAACAAAATAGGTTATGTCTTCATTACTAATATCAAGATAGGTCGGACCAATTACTCCCCCATAATCAGAAAAATTGTGTTTCCCCTTGTACTCAATCATGATTTCCATGTGAACACATATATAACTCTGAAAAACTGACATATAGGCTTTTATAAAGATAACATAGAAAAAAACTTCAAGTTTACTAAAAAAATAAAATATTTGTTGTGGTTCATCAAAATAATGACAAAAATGACATAAATTTGGATAATAAATTGAAACATACCTACAATAGAGGTGGGAGTTTCCCCATGATCATCATTGTAACCAAGAATCAATCACGACAACATAGCTGAGAGGGAGAAGTGTAATTCTTTAACAATCCACCCTCCTTCAATTTTATTAAATTTAATTTTAATTAGGTGACTAAAAATAAAAAATAAATTAAAAACAAGATTGAATATTGTATTATGATCTGAAATCACATATTAAAATGCATAAGAAAAATATTAATAAGATGTTTACTAATCATATATCTGACTAATTTCAAATTCTCACTACTGTAAGAACCTGAGTTTTTAGAACGGGTCAAAATCCTAACCCTATTTGAATTTTTGACTTTTTTTAGAGAACTAGGAAAATTAGGTATGTTTTGGAAATTTCTAGATTACACACCATGTACTCCCAAGTACACATAGTGTGTTTTTTAGACGTGTACCGGCCATGTGCTCGGTGAGTAGATGTCTTGTGGTGACCGTGGAAAATTAATCCACTACACTGCAAGAAGTTTTCCTTAACATGTTGTGTATGTTCCCTTCATTGTATTGGCTGAGTCCTAGCCGTGTGATTGACCAGAGTGGTGCTTCCAAGCCGTGTGGCTACCTCTGCTTAAGTCGAAGTATGGAAAAAGCTACTACATGGACTGTAGTCCTTCATTCACGCCATGTACTTTAATTTTTATTCGCTTAAATGAAAGAGTGTCACATATTATTTCAAAAAACACCTTCTTTTTCCCCAACTTCAAAACAGCTTCCTTTCAAAATCCCAAAGAACGTTTCTTACCCTACAATCATCATCTGACGTCTGTTATTCAATCCATTGGCGGCTATGGGACCGTATCGGGAAGTCTAAATGCATGCACCCTCTTTTTTTTAGTTTCATTTCCTCACACACTACAGTTTCTATCCAAGCAGAATTTCCTATATTTGATATAAATATATATCTACAAATATCAGCTTTGAATTGGAGCTCGATAACAGACTTTCATATATCTACTAGTCTCAGGTAGGTGGTGCATACCTCTTTTTGTGTTTTCTTGGTCATTTTGGTGGTGCATCCATTGGCGTGTATTTGGGTATTTTGAGAAAGACCATATTATACCTATTTTAATATGTTAAATTGATAATGAGGCCTGTGGGATGCCTTTGGGTATGCCCTTTTACCTATTTTCATTGAGCAGGGCCAGACGAGGGGTCGTTGCTCAATTGGGGCATTTTGGTCAGGTATGATAAAATGTGTTAAAATAAATTGTTTTGATTAAACCACTAGGTTCAATTTGTAAATTTATGATAAGAATTGTTAGAGGATTTAAAGACCTCAGTGCTGGTATGGGACAACACATAGTTAGTGCAATACAACTGGTAGTTTTTTTCTTATTTTTAATGGGATTCGTTGATTATATGTGTAATTGTTTAATACCATATGATGGAACCCATCATATTGTGTTTGGAATGGACCAAATATTCTTGAGTGATGTTGATCACAAGTTGCTCTTGGCCTGAATTACTTTGGGTGGTTTTGAACATGGGCGTCATGGACGTCGAGATTGAGGCAGTGAGACTGTCAGGTTGGGCATGGCTTGGGTTACATGGATGGTGAGGTTGTCTGACTTGAGAAACATGGTTACAAGGATATGAGGTGTCAGAGGTTTTGTGGCTTGGGAAATTATTTTGGTGATTACCACTCACTCAAAACTTTGAGTAGTGTGAACACAAAGAGACTCCGTGATGAGGTGGTTTTGACTACTCGTGTGGGTAGAGGCCCCCGATAGTTGCAGTTTTTGTACTATTGGTCTAGGGGTTATTTTCATAGGAATACACATGGAAGGCGAGGAGCCTTTGAGAGATAGCAATGAGGCTATCAGGTTGGGGGATAAGGCTTGTTGTGATTGAGGTCGTGGGATGAGACACTTTATTTGAGGGTAGAAATTGTTGTCCCTACAGGTACTTTATTTGAGGGAATACATCATTGTCCATCCAGTTACTTATTTGAGAACATGCATCGTTGTTCCTCCAAGTTAATTTTTTTGGGCGTTCCTTCAGGATTTCGATACTTGAGACACGAGGTGTAAGGAGGCACATGGTTCTGGGTTACTTGACTGAGATTCCAGTGTTGGCCGAAGTAGGTGACACTTCATGGTGGATGTTGATCACCATTGGTGTTCATGTTTATTTGTGCATTATACTATTTAATTCTTTGCTTATAAATAAATTCCTTCTAAAACACTTATATTAGGTATGAACCATTGGTTGGTATCCTACTCAGATTTTTCTCACACCCTACACGGGCCCTTTAGGATGCATTTAGACTTAATGGATTTACAAGCAGGAAAGAGATCAGTTTTTGGAGCTGGAATATATTAGTTGTCGCATGGGGATGGTATGGACCTTGAGGTCTTGCCTAGCTAGATTTTACTATTTTTTCTTTCTTTCATGTATCATCATGCTTACCTTATTCATTGTAGCTACTGTTGGTTATCCATTGGTGCCCTTTTATATATTCACTTGTTATGGATGCATGACTTTTCTGTTATAGTAGTTGTTATAAGTGGTTCAACATGATGTTGTGTTTACTTTCTGCTATTTTTGTTTATATTTTTCTTCCGCTATTTATCTGCTATTGATTGTGCTTCTTCTCTATGGGTCTGGTTAGAGTCTACTAAGTAATTTTTTCCACTGCATGTTATATATTTTTCTCATACCAATACCTTTATTATCCTCCGAGAGGGTATAGCCTCCCCACTATAGTAGATTAAACCCTTTCTTCTAGTCGGCAGCCTTTGGAGTTAGGGGAGGTGTGCCTAAGGTAGTAACAACCGACCCGTTTATCACTGTTCGGGTGGAATTTCGAGTCCAAGATGTTATAAAGTGGTATCAGAGGCGTTCTTGAGAGGGATTTAGTAGCGGTGTTTTTCTAGATACTAATGAGATTGGGAATTCACTTTTTATTTTTGTTGGTTTACTATTTGGGATATGTTAGAATGGAGATAAGTTTTAATTGGAACTAGGTTTCTAGTTTTTTCTTGGGTGCCTAATGCCCTAGGTATGAGTGATGGACCAAGTTGCCTTGGGTGGGAATTATAGTTTTTCTTTTTCTTAGATTACAGTTTATATGATTTCCACCTTGGTGGATCCCTTTTTGTGTGATTTTATTGATTGTGATACGTAACCCTTGACCCAGTACGGTATGGTATAACTGGACATTGTCCTGTTATGGGAAGGTGAAGTTGCTTATATTTTGATAGGCACATTTTTAGGGTATCTCAATTTCATATCTGCACGTATGCTTTGTGAAGTGATAATACCATGTGAATAATATCAATTTTCATGCTATAGAATGCTTTTGAGATGTGATAGGTGAAATTCTTGATAAAATTGATAGTTATTTCAATGTACTATGCCATGCTATATATATTGTGAATTGATTATGGTAGGATATTTGGGCTTGGCTATTGTATGAGAAGGCAGAAACTATGGTTGAGGTGATTTTGGTCACCAGGATTGGGCGACTAGGTTGTCGGTTTGAGGCAACGTTGGTTGTTAGGATGGGCATGGCCTGAGATAATTTTGATACTTGTCTTTGTTGAGGGCAGGTAAGGAGTCCATGAGGTCGTGATGTCATGCACATGGTTGCAGAAGGGGAGAGTAAGGGTGGTAGTTATGTTCTACCTTTTAATTCTTTCATTGTCTACATTATATATATATCTGTGTGGGGGGGGGGGGGGCTATCTGACCATTTATGGTATTCAGCAGGTTCCTTTAGACGACTCAGAAGGAGCTTCAGGCGGGAGATGGTACAGTGCCATAAGACCAGGATCAGGTTCAGGATACAGTGCATGCAGAGCATGAGACATAGGTACAGGACTAGGGGAAGGATTAGGTTCAGGATCCAGTGTAGGTAGGACAATAGTCGGGTTTGGTAGTGTTTGGGACATGGCTCGACGAGCAGCTCTAAACTGTCTTGGTAAGTGTCTTGTAGGGGATCGATAGAGGTGTGAAGGGTACAGATCCATCTATGGAATATCTGAAGCAGGAGTTCCAGTCGCAGCACTCGCCTCTTTTTCAAGATCTCGGTTTTCCATAGGTGGCTGCGAACTAGATAGATAGCATGCAGATGATCTTCGAGCTGGTTGAGATGCCTCTAGGGTAGATGGTCAAAATAGCGACGTAATGCTGAGAGGACCGGCGAAGTGCTTGTGAGATTTGTAGGTTTAGGCTCATCGACATGAAGGAATGGCATGGAAGGAATTCAAGGACAAGTTCTTTGATCACATTTACCTAGAGACACTGAGGGAAGAGAGCGCTCAGGAGTTCTAGAACCTTTAGCAGGGAGACTTGTCCGTCATGGACTATGCAGCAACTTTCACCGAGTTGTCTCACTTTGAACCTGGTATGGTAAGAGATGACTCGACAAGGGTGAGGCACTTTGGGGATGGATTACGACACGCCATTCAGATCCAGGTAAATATCTTCAGGCTGGGTTCTTTCTTAGAGGTGGTGAATCAGGCGCTCATAGTGGAGGGAAACGAGAAAGATAGGTCTCACTTAGGCCGGAAGATGGCTTCAGGTGATGGTTTGGAGAGCTGGAGCGAGGATGGGATGAGTTCCAGCAGGGTAGTCAGGAAAAAGACTCTGCTAGACCACATCTCAGTAGTTCATTAGTGGTTTTATTTCAGTGTGGACAGTCATGGCATGCATGGACTCAGTGCGATAGGCCTCCAAAGGAGTTTCAGGCATGTGGTTAGGTCAGGCATCTTGATAGGTTCTGCAGGCAGCCTTCTTAGACAGCTGGCAGGAAGGGACCAGGACAGACTATGGCATCTGGAGTTGGTTTAGGTTCGGTACCAAGTGACAGTAACCGAGTTTCAATTACACATGGTGGACATGGAAGTGACAATGGGACCCTGCTGAGGGGTCAGTGGTCAGCGATTGGTGCATCACTTCTTGGAGGATATGCTTCAGGCATCCGTGTGTGAGGTCAGGTGCATGTTGTGGAGCTGTCAGAGGCTGATCAGGTTTGTGAGCTGATGACAATTATAGGTACACTGCGGGTGTGGCCATGATCTATTCAGTTTTTACTTGTTTTGGCATAACCTGTTGAGGCATGTCCGTTTTGAGTGCACGAGGTGCACATGATATATGTGGACTGGCCAAATGATGGTCAGTGGGATTAGCACCATAGCCGGTTCATTATATTTATATATACATATGAGGTTCTTGGCATCAGGAGCATCATAGGATACAGGTTCCTTGTGGTGCCTTGGGCATTGAGGCATTCAAGATTTAGGTTACTTGAGGTGCCCTGGGAATCGGGGCATTGAGGATGTGGGTTACATGAGGTGCATGGCACCAAGTTTAGCTTTAAGTATCCATGGGATGCAATACCTCATGGAGGCAAACATCGATGTGGTGCAGGATATGTTTGGGTGTCAAAAATGACATGATAGAAACAATGAGGCACAGGGGTGATGATGCGTCAAGAGAGGACCATGAGTCCAGAAACAAGTTAGTGAACCTTTTCTTGTTTTAAAATTGTGTTAGGTTGAGACCGAGTTAAAAAATTCCTAAGGTGGGGAGCCCATTGAGGAATTTATCCATAACCATTGAGACCGGGGTAGTCCAGGTTACCTTGACTGGGATGGGTATGTTCAGTTCCCTCTATGGGTTTTTTTGATAGCTCGAAGATGAGCTATGTTAAGGCGGAGAGATTGTAAGAACCTGGGTTTTTATAACGGGTCAAAATCCCGACCCTGTTTGAATTTTTTACTTGTTTCTGAGAGAATTGAGAAATTGGGGAAGTTCTAGAAATTTCCAGATTACACGCCATGTACTCCCAAGTACACACCGTTTGTATGTTAGGTGTGTACCAGCCATGTGCTCACCGAGTACATTTCTTGCGGTGACTGTGAAAATTTAATCCACTACACGACATATAGTTTTTCTTAACATGTCGTGTATGTTCCCTTCTGTGTACCAGCTGAGTCCTAGCTGTGTGATTGACATGTGTGGCATGTACAATCCATGTGACTACCTTCAATTAAGTCAGAGTATGGAAAAATCTACGACAAGGCGTGTAGTCCTTCATAGACATCATGTACTTTTATTTTTATTTTCATAAATGGAAGAGTTTCATGTCTTATTTCAAAAAACACCTTATTCTTCCCCAAATTCGGAACAGCTCTATTCAAAAATCCCAAAGAACGTTTCTTACCCTAGAATCATCATATGACATCCATTCATTAATCTGTCAATGGATGCGGGATCGCATCAGGAAGGCTAAACCCACACAGCCTCTATCATTCTAGTTTATTTTCCCCCCACACCGTAGTTTCCATCCAAGAAGAATAGTCGGGATTTGATAGAAACGTAGATCTACGAATATCGGCTTTGAATTAGAGCTCGATACCGGGCGTGCATATGTATACTAGACTCAGGTAGGTGGTGAATTCAAATTTTTGTGTTTTCGTGGTCATTTTGGCAGCATGGCCATTATATCATATTTGTTTATTTTGAGAAAGACTGTATTATACCTATTTTAATATGTTAAATTGATTATGAGACCCATGGGATGCCTTTGGTGTTAGATCGGGTTATACCAAATATACACAAGAGGGGGTTGAATTGTGTCTTTTACTAATTCTTAGCGAAATTGTGTTCTGCCCTTTGAATTTAATCAGGTGGATTAATGTAGTGGAAATTTAAATAGCAAAGACACACGATATATAGTGGTTCGGGGAACAGAAGGCCCCTAGTCTACTCCACGAGATTGGTGATTTTCACTATATGGTCCTCTTGTCAATAGACCATTCTACAACTGAGTATAGGCAGTTGACACCTTTACAATCTAAGGAAAAACAGAGCCTTCTGGTTCACTCACAGAACCTACACAGCTTAGTATGAGAAGCGAGTCACTCAAGATAAAAAGGTATTTTATATTTAAAAATACTTTCCCATTGTTCTTCACAATTGCAACCGAATGCAATTGAAAGTAGATGGATCATCGCCTTCAGAAATAATGATCTTCAAGTAAGAGTTGTTCTGAGTCAATCCAATTGCAGTAGATATAGAAATATAATTCACAACTTCAGCAGTAGTAGATTCACAACATATCTTTGATGATGGAAGAGTGAATATTCTACCTTGATTCTTCTTCTTCAATAAACAGATCTTTTTTTCTCTTCGTAATCAGCAGATCTGTAGATCTTGATAGTCTCTGTTTTTCTCCTTTTTATATTCGTCATTGTTGTTCAGCAAATCTTGTATATATATTTTCTATATGTATATATCACATATATATATAATAATGACAAGCACTTATCCTGAAAATTTAGATCCACAAAAGTTGCCTTATGACTCACGATATTCAAACATTTGAATTAACAGAGCAGTCGTAACTCCACTTGAAATTCGGCATAAAAATCTCCTTTTAAATTGATCCTTTGAATCATAGATAAAACAGCTTTGAATCAGTCAAAGACACATATTAAAAACAGCTTTTAATCCATCTTAAAATCAGCCTAAAAAATTTCTTGTAGACCGTTGCATAATAATATCGTCTTTAATTCTCCGATGCCAAATGTAAGGTTGAACTGTATAGCATGAGTAAGGTAGATCGCTAACATAAGGTTGATGACGTAGGGTTGATAAAAAATGCAGGGTTGATCATCCATACTTTTATTTTCAACATTAAAACATATGATAAATGATCCATACTTTTATAAGCTTCCAAACGTAAGGAACATGATCTATAATTTTGATGAAACGTAAGGTTGTTTACAAAAGTAAGGTTGACAAACCATACTTTTGAGAAACAAACGTAATGTTTAAAACTTACGTATGGTTATTCTCCCATACTTTTCAATATCCCAAATGTAGGGTTCCTTCCTAACGTAGGGTTCCCCTTCCATACTTTTCTGATAACGTATGGTTGATTAACCATACTTTTCTGATATCTCATGAAGTATACACTGCATTCCATCCTTAAGCTATGTTTCTCCACGTAGGGTATGAACAGTGATTCCAGAACACGCTTAATAAATTCCTGAATATGTAGAGAATGAACAGTGATTCCAGAACACGCTAATAGAAATAATTTAGCAATTAAATCTCGTTGTTCAAGTACTTGAATATTTCTTCCAGAAATTAAAATATAATGAATAATAAATTCCTGAAATATACTTAAAATAAAATCATTAGAAAATAATTAAGGGTATTTGTGAGCATCAAAATCATCATAGCGATAGAGTATTGTTCTAAAAAATCTCCCCCTTTTAAATAAAAATATTATGTATTGTTGAAAACAACACTTTCTCAACAATCTCCCCCTTTTTTATGATCACAAAACCCATAAAATAATAAATGAAATTAACTTCCAAAATTAATTACATATAGTTTTGAATTTTGCAATTGAACTTAATTTGTCCCCCTTGTTAAAAAAAAATTGTAAATAAAAAATGTTGTTTTGTTTAGCCTAATTTATCCCCCTTTTTGTGATATCAAAAAGAATGATAAGATATGGAATAGAACACATTTTAATGTAGCAATGAACTTAAGTAAATGCTATTATTAACCATTTGTCAATAATTGAATGTGGATTACTGGAATATGTAAACAAAGAGAGTAAAACAAATAAAAACACACAAATATAGAATGAAATAACATTTCATAAAAAAATTCAATTACGATGAACTCAAGAATCAAGTTGTGGGAAGGGTATGAGATAGGTTCTATCTCCTCTGAACAACTACCTTGATTTCTCTCAACTGCTCCCACAACCTTATCATCATTCCATCTCCCAACTTGATAATAAGATCTCTATTCTCCTAAGTCATATAAATATCTTCTATCATATTTACTCTGAAAAACTCATTAAGTCTATCTTCCTTCTCCATAAACAGAGTTAACCTCTCTGTGAAATTAGTTAGCACTGTTCTAATACTTGGTTCACTTGAGGTCAACTAGTCAACCAAAAATCTCTGATTATCTAATAAGACTTATAGTGGAGAACTATTGCATTGAAAATCATGCAATCTGTCATTCATATTGCTCATTTATGCTGTGATAGCCTGAAATATTCTGATTAAATTAAGTGAAGTACCTGATTCACTAGCGTCACCAGTCTTGACAGATGAAAACTATGTCTCCATATAGTCTTTAAACTCTGACATATCTGACTTCATCACCATTTTGGATTTCAACTTGGATACCTCTGTCAAAATCGTTTTCTTGAAATTTTCAACTTCCTGCCTTGAAACTGTATTTCCATTATATCTCTGGAATTTCAATTGTTCTTTCTATAAGGATCTTTTCCGAGCAAAATTTTCATATTCCAAACAAAACAACTTCTAGTACAGCTCATCTACTTTCTTATTCACTGAATCAGAGGCACCCTATGCTTGATTCTCATCCTTAGCTTCAATGTGATGCAGTAATACTAATGGCAATGAGTCTGCATCATATTTTTCTTTTGCTTCCTCCTAAGCTGGATGGTCCACAGACCTTTCCCGAGAGACTTTTCCAGACTCTTCCATAGAAAAATACCCATGAATTACCTCTATATGAACTTAAGAAACATTCTCATTGTGAACATCAGTAATAATTTCTTCCACTGGATTTTCTAAAGTAATATCTTCTTGATTTTCCTAAGGACTGGCCACATTCTCACCAGGCTCTTCCTCCTTTCCTTTTTCAATTGTAACTTTAGTTTCAGCTAAAATTTGAGATTCAATTTCAGTTACAACTATAGCATGTTCCTGAGTCTCAGTTTCAGCTTCTTCTTGAATTTCAGATTGTACTTGAGGAGTCACTTTAATTTGAGAAGTATCCTCTTCTTGTGGCTTCTCAACAGCTGTTTCTCTGACAAAACTGTAAGTGATTAAATCTCTTGATGTTAAAACATGTGAACCAAGTTCCTCATGAGCATTAGTATTTCTTTTCCTTTGAATATGAAGTCCCTCCTTACAACCTTATTCTTGAGCTTCATCAGTTTCAAATATTATTCTTCTTACAGCAATGCTCACTCTTGATTCACCCTATCCCTCCTTGGACTTAACAGATTGAGCCTGAGCACTTTCTTCTTCTTCTTCAGCTCCTACTAGATTTTTTTTTCCTTTCAATGTGTTCTAGAAGTAACCAATCTTTCTCAGGGTCCCAGAACCAAATTTTTTACTATGATGACATCTAAATCTGGCTTCCACCAGCCTCACCATATCCTTTTTGAACAAAATTTTTTATATGAATATACCAAATAGATAAAAATTCATGTGTGCTTCTGTTTGACAACAATAATGAATGTACCTTACCATGTACCTAGGAAAATTAAGTCTTATATCACTCATCAATAGATACATTATATACATGTCTGGATAAAATATTTTCTCCATCTCAGACATCCTCGGTGCAATCCCTATTTGCACAAACTTCACTAGGATTTTATGATCTGGATCCAAGTCCTTTACCAACATCTTCCTTATATATGTAGAACCAAAAAGAAAAGACATAATATTTTCAGACTTATGTATTGAATCTATTATATTATTCAAATCAAAATGAAAGACTCCCTCATAAGGCCAGTTCAGTATCTAACTAATCTCCACAGAAGATATCGAAACATCTCTATCTTCAATCTTAGATACCATAGTATCCTCATCTTCCCCTAGACTGAACTGAACAGAATTAAAGAAATAATGAAGTTCAACCACATATAAAACTCTTTAAAATCTCCATTAAACATTTGTTCAAGGTTTTGAAACGCAAGAGTATGCTTCAGCAATAGGTTCATCTAATATAACCATTCCAGATATATGACCTTTCCTTGCAAAATTTTCCTTCCTTAAGATCGTTGTCTCTTGGAAGTGATGGTCTCAGCCTCATCGGTTCTCTTGGTCTTGTCCATTTCTGTCGAAAAATCTCTGAAGGTTCGAAAAGGGATTAGGGTTTCTAAGGTTCAGGTTCGGATAGACAAATAGTGGTAAAGTGTTGCGGATTCGAAATGATTTTTGGTAGAAATTAAACGATTCAGAATTCTAAAGGTTTATGACAGCCTTGATTCATGTTTCATCAATAATTATTACATAGATTTTAAAAACAAATAAAATTATTCGTGCGAGAAAAAAAAAACTTATTCTGTTTGAAAAAAAATAACTAATTTATTTTAAATAGTATTAAAAAAAGAAAAAAAATAATAAAACAAAACTTTATTTAAAATTAAATAAAACTATCCCCCCTTAATAAAATCAAACCTTGCAGTGGGAAGTGGTTTGGTAAAAATAACAGCTAATAGAATTTCAGTACTTACAAATTCTAAGAATAAATCCTTTTTAAGAATATGGTCTCTTAGAAAATGATGTTTGATATCAATATTCTTAGTCCTAGAATGATTAATAGAAATTTTTGAAATATTTATAGTACTAGTATTATCACATAAAATAGGTATACTATTAAAACTTAGTCCAAAATCCATAATAGTGTTCTTCATCCACAATACTTGTACACAACAACTACCAGCAGATACATATTCTGCCTCGGCTGTTGACAGGGAAACTGAGTGTCATTTTTTACTTGACCATGACACTAAAGATTTTCCTAAAAAGTGACAAGTACCTGAAGTGATTTTCCTATATAATCTACAACTTCCAAAGTCTGCATCTGTATATGAAATTAAATTAAAATCAGATATTTTGGGATAAAGAAGATATTGAAAAACAGTTCCTTTTAAATATCTAAAAGTTATTTTAACCATAGTTAAATGGGATTATTTAGGATTTGATTGAAATATTTCACAAAGACATACTAAATACATTATATCTAGACTTCTAGCAGTAAAATATAATAAACTACCAACCATACCTCTATATAACTTGTTGTCAACTGATTTTCCAGTTTCATCCAAATCAAGTTTTATATTAGTACATGTAGGAGTTATATATGTCTTGTTGTTTTCAAGTCCAAATTTCTTTAGTAAATCAGTAATGTATTTTCTTTGATTTAAAACATTTCCAAAATCTTTTTGATAAATTTGAAGTCCTAAAAAGAAATTTAATTCTCCCATCATACTCATTTAAAATTATTTTTGAATTAGATTTGAAAACTCATGACAAAGATATTTATTATTTGATCCAAAAATTACATCAACAACATAAATTTGAACCAATAAAATGTTAGAATTTACAGTTTTCTTAAATAGTGTCGGATCTACCATTCCAACAGTAAAATAGTTTTCAAAAGAAAAGAGTTTATTCCTTTATACCAAGCTCTAGATGCTTGTTTAAGGCTATAAAGAGTTTTAGTAAGTTTAAAAATAGAATCTGGTTTTTGTGAATTTTCAAAACCAGGAGGTTGCTCAACATAAACATCCTCTATTAAATAACCATTTAAAAAGGCAGACTTAACATCCATATGAAATAATTTAAAACTCATATGAGATGCATATGCTAAGAGGATTCTAATGTCTTCTAATCTTGCTACAGGTGAAAAGGTCTCATCATAATCTATACCTTATTCTTGATTATATCTTTTAGCTACTAGTATTTCTTTATTTCTAGTTATTATTCCTTGATCATATTATTTATTTCTAAAGACCCATTTGGTTCCAATCACTGGATAATTTTTTGGTCTTTCAACTAATTTACAGACTTCATTTATTTTGAACTGGTTTAGTTCTTATTGCATTGCTATCAACCAACTTTCATCATCTAAATCTTCTTCTATAGACTTGGGTTCTAATTGAGATAGAAAGGAAGAAAACTCAACAAGATTTCCTATGTTACTTATAGTTTTTATTCATGTTTCTAAGTTTCCTATTATTGTTTCTAAAGGGTGATTCTTTAGGGTCCTTGACTATCTAGGTAGTACACTTATAGGTTCTTTAGTGTCATGTTCTTCTGGACTGGACTAAATTTCATTTATATCTTTTTCAAAATCATATTTCAGGTTCTCAATTCTCATGTTATCATTAGAATCAAGCTCATCTATTTGATCTGTCCTTTTTTCAAAGGGATTAGTTTAATAAAATTTCACATGAACTGATTCTTCAACAATACTTGTATTTTTATTAAAAAATCTATAAGATTTGGAAGTAGCAAAATATCCTAAGAAAATGCCTTCATTAGATTTTGGATCAAACTTACCAAGATTTTATTTGGTGTTTAAGGTATAAACATTGCATCCAAAAACTTTAAAGTAATTTACTTTATGTTTTCTGTTATTCCAGAGTTCATATGGTTTCTTTTTCAAAATTGGTCTAATTAAAACTCTTTCATTATATAGTAGGCCATACTTACAGCTTCTGCCCAAAAATTATTAGGATGAATGCATTCATTTAGCATAGTCCTAGCCATTTCTTGAATAGTCCTATTTATTCTTTCAATAATTTCATTTTGTTGATGTGTTCTAGGTGTAGATAATGTGTGTTTAATACTCACATTTGAGCAAAAGGAATTGAATTCCAGATTCTAAAATTCTCCACCATGATCACTTAATGAAATTATTTTAAACATTTTTCATTTTGAACAGCTTTGCAAAAACTTTCAAATAATGTAAAAGCTTCATTTTTAAATTTTAAAAAGAAAATCCATGTAAATCTAGAATAGTCATCAACTAAAACATATACATATAGTTTACCAGTCAAGATTTATACTCTTTAAGGTCCAAAAAAATCCATATGGATAAGTTCTAGATGTTTAGATGTAGAAATTTTGTTAACAGATTTGAAGGATTATTTGTACTGTTTGGAAAGTTGACATGCATCACAAAATATATCACTTTCAAACTTGAGACTAGGTAAATCAGAAACTAATTATTTATTGGATAATTTATGAAAAGCATATATATTGCAATGTCCTAGTCTTCTATGCCAGATCCAAGATTCATTTATCTTATAAGTTAAGTAGTTTACTTGTTATTTACACAAGGAATTTAAATCCAGGGTATACACATTGTCTGTTCTAGGTGCTCTAAATTTAAGTAGTTTATTTTTGAAAATAGAACAACAATTGTTAGAAAAATCAACAGCATAACCATCATTAAAAAGTTGATAGATACTTATCATATTGTGTTTCAATCCTTGTACATGAAGTACTTTATTGATTGAGACAACTTATGGATCTCCAACTATTCCAATGCCAATGATCTTTCCCTTGGCATTGTCACCAAAAGTGACAAGTCCACCATCTTTTTTAGTAAGAGTAGATAAATTCGATGAGCTTCCACTCATATGCCTTGAGCAGCCACTATCCATATACCTTATGGTCTTTTTTCTTCTGCGACCTTCTTCCTACAAAGGCATTTAAACATATTGTTTTGGTACCCATATTCTATTGGATCTAGTTGTGTTAGCCAGCAAAGATCTGGGTATCTAGACTTTCTTTTTTTTATAAATTCAGCAGAATCAAAAAAAAAATTGAAACAAAAGCTTTATTAATACCACTTATTTGAGTTTGTCTTAAGAAAAATTTTCTAGAAATATGTCTCATTATTCCATAGTAACTACGATTTAATCTTTTTGTTCTTGGAACAAAATAATTCTTGTATAGCTTAGGTTTTTCACCTTTACTTCCAATTCCAAATATTTCTTTCTTAATGACAGTTTTCCTAAGAATTTCATTCAAGGAGGTTTATCCTTTTTTAAAAATGAGGGTTTCAACTTTATATGTTTCTACTTTAGTTTGAAGTATTTTTATTTTAGCTTCATGATCTGTAAAGTTAATGATAATTGAATTATACTTATCAGTTAACTCCTTAAATTGCTTTAGTATTGTATCTATTTCATCTGAAACAGTCTTGTGAATGTTCTTTAATGACTTATGTTTCTTAAAAATAGAATCATATTTTTCTTCAAGCATGTTGCAGTAGGCTGCAAGTTTTCCATTAGAATAGCTTGTTTGGGAACTAGAGTCAGAGTTAGAAGAGTAGTATGTTTATACCTCATCTATTTCTAGCATAAAGCACATATTGGCTTTCAGATTTACCTCTTCCTTCTCTGAGTCTGATTCTGAAGAGCTGCTGGAGTCTTTAGACACACTCCATGTAACTTTCATTGCTTTCTTGTCTTTTTGATCATAATCATTCCTTTTAAAGAACTTCTTATTGTATTCTTTTAACTGAGGATAGTCAGGTCTGATATGACCCATTTTCTTGTACTCATAACATATGACTTCCTTTTCATACTTTTTGTACGTTTTTCTGAAGTCTTTATTCTTTCTGTAGAATTTACAAAACTTTCTGTCCAGCTGATCTAGTTCTATATCAGAATTTGATGAATCATAACTTTTTGATTTCACCTTTACTTATTTTTTCTTTAGCCTTTTGCTTTTCCCTTGAGATGACACTTTTAAGGAAATGTCTTCTCTCTTGATCAGAACCTTATGCTCATTTGCTTCATCTTGCATCTCGGCTTCATACATCATAAGTGTTCCAATAAACTCTCCTATGGTTAAGTCTTTGACAGGTGTTGACTATCTGATTGCAGTAGAGATTCCATTCCATTTATTAGGAAGTACTCTCAGTAATTTTAAAGCTTAGTCAACTTGTTTGGTTAGTTCTCACAAGGTAGTTATATTATTGACAATTTTTGTCAATCGTCCATTCATTTAAGTAATGATTTCACCTTAAAACATTTTGAATGTATAAATTTTAAGATTAGGAGTATCATATCTCATTTTCCTGACATTGTCAGTTCCTTCATAAGAAACAGAAATATTTTTCCACATCTCTTATGTTGTCAGGCATTGAGATACTCTGTTGAATTCATCAGGTCCTAGACCACATATAATTACATTCATTACCTTCAGGTTCATATCATATTCTGCTTCAGTGGCTGCACTCCATGTTTCAGCTTTCTCTGGTATTTCATATGAAGTCAGAATCTTATAATATACTCTGTATCCAAGGTTTTTCGGATATATTATCATTATGGATTTCCAGCATCCATAATTTTCTACATTGAAGTACGGTGCTCTGACCATAGACATTCCTTCTCTTGTATCAGTAATCTTGCTCTGTGTATAATACTTAATCACTTTCAGCTTGTTAAGGCTTTATCAGAAATATCCACCTCTGATACCAATTGTTGGATCGGGTTATACCAAATATACACAAGAGGGGGGTGAATTGTGTCTTTTAAAAATTCTTTGTGAAATCATGTTCTTCCCTTTGACTTTAATCAGATGGATTAATGCAGTGGAAATTTAAATAGCAGACACACACTATGTATAGTGGTTCGGGGAACAGAATTCCCCTAGTCCACTCCACCAACACTCTAATCCATGAGATTGATGATTTTCACTATTTGGTCCTCTTTTCAATAGACCGTTCCACAACTGAGTACAGGCAGTTGACACCTTTACAATATAAGGAAAAACAGAGGCTTCTGGTTCACTCAGAGAACCTACATAGCCTAGTAATAGAAGCCGGTCACTCAAGATAAAAAAGGTATTTGATCTTTGAAAATACTTTCCCATTGTTCTTCACAATTTCAACAGAATACAATTGACAGTAGATGGGTCATCGCCTTTAGAAATAATGATTTTCAAGTAAGATTCATTCTGAGTTGATTTGGTTGCATTATATATAGAAATATAATTTGCAACTTCAGCAGTAGTAGATTCACAATATATCTTCGATGAAGAAAGAGTGAATCTTATATCGTGAATCTTCTTCTTCAATAAATAGAGATTTTTCAATCTTCGTAATCAGCAGATCTATAGATCTTGATAGTCTCTATTTTTCTCCTTTTTATATTCATCATTGTTGTTCAGAAAATCTTGTATATATATTTTCTCTGTGTATATATCACATCTATATATAAAATAACGACGAGAACTTCTCCAGAAAATTTAGATCCACAAAATTTGCCTTTTGACTTGAGATATTCAAACATTTGAATTAACAGATCAGTTGTAACTCCCCTTGAAATTTGGCATTAAAATATCCATTTAAATAGATCTTTTGAATCATAGATAAAATGTCTTTTAATCAGTCAAAGACATGTATTAAAAAAATATTTTGATCCGGCTTAAAATCAGCCTAAAAAACCACTTGTATACCATTGCATAATAATACCGTCTTTAATTATCCGATGCCAAACATAAGGTTGAACATTATAGCATGCGTAAGGTGGATCACAAATGTAAGGTTGATTATATAGGGTTGATAAAAATCGTAGGTTTGGTCATCCATAATTTTCTTTTAAAAATTCAAACGTATGATAAATGATATATACTTTTATATGATTCCAAACATAAGTAACATGATCCATACTTTTGATGAAACATAAGGTTGATTACAAAAGTAAGGTTGATGAACCATACTCTTTAGAAAAAAATGTAACGTTTAAAACTTACATACGGTTCTTCTCCAATAATTTTCAATATCCCAAATGTAGGGTTCCTTCCAAACGTAGGGTTCCTCTTCCATACATTTTCGATAACGTATGGTTGATTAACCATACTTTTCTAATACCTCATAAAGTATACACCGCATTCCATCCTTACGCTACGTTTCTCCATGTAGGGTATGAACAATGATTCCAAAACATGCTTAATCAATTCCCGAATATGTTGAGCATGAACAGTGTTTCCAAAACATGATAATGCAAATAATTTATCAATTAAATCTCATTGTTCAATAAATTAAATATTTCTTCCAAAAATAAAAATATAATGAATAATAAATTATTGAAACATACTTAAAATAAAATCATTAAAAAACAATTAAGGGTATTTGTGAGCATCAAAATCATCATAGAGATAGATTATTTTTCTCAATAATATCCCCCTTTAAAAAAAATATTATGTATTGTTGAAAACAACACTTGTTCAACATTTGGGTATTCCCTTTTACCTGTTTTTCTATAGCGGGGCTGGGTGAGGGGTCGTTGCTCAATTTGGGCATTATGGATGGGTATGCCAAAAATGTGTTAAAATGAATTGTTTTTATTAAACTGATCGGTTCAATTTGTTAAGTTATGATATGAATTATTAGAGGCTTTAATGACCTCAGTGCTAATATGGGATAACACATAGTTATTTAAATACAAATATTAGTCTATTTTCCTATTTTTAAAGTGATTCATTGATTATATGGGTAATTGTTGAATATCATATGCTGGGCCCCTTTGGGTTGTGTTGGTCATGGACTATATATTCTTGAGTGATATTGATCACAGGTTGTTCTTGACCCAGATTAATTTCGTTGGTTTTGACCACAAGATTGGGCATCATGGACGTCGAGATTAAGGTAGTGAGACTGTCAGTTGGGAATGGCCCAAGTTAATTGGATGATGAGGCCATCATACTTGAGCGACATGGTCGTAGGGACACGAGGTGTCAGAGGTGTTGTGTCTTGGGAAATTATTTTGGTGATAACCGCTCACCCAAAACGTTGAGTAGTGTGCCCTTTTATATATTGACTTGCTATGGATGCATGACTGGTCTGTTTTAGTAGTTGTTAAAAGTGGTTCAACATGAAGTTGTGTTTACTTTCTGCTACTGTTGTTTCTATTTTTCTTTTACTATTTATCTTCTATTGATTATGCTTATGCTCTGTGGGTCTGGTTCAAGTCTGATAATTCATTTATTTCCTGTGCATGTTATATATCTTTCTCAGACCAGTACCATTATTATTCTATGAGAGGGTATATCCTCCCCACTATACCTGCATAGACCCTCACTGCTAGTCGGAAGCCTTTGGCATTAGGGGAGGTGTGCCTAAGTTAGTAATACCCGACCCGTTTAGCACTGTTCGGGTGGATGTTTGGGTCTGTGACGTTATAACTACAGAGCTATGGGGACCACCTCTCGATGCAAGGGTCTCTTAAGTGTTGGAAACTAAAAAATTCAAAATTTATATTCATAAAAACCAATTACTCTAATCAATATTATACTAATTATTTTAAACTATGATAGTGCATTTAATTTTTATTTACATTTTTTTAAAATATATTGTTCACTATAATGTCAATTATTAAATAAATAATTTTTTTAATTTGAAGAATAGTAATTTAAATTAAAAAACAAATCCAATGAAAACTATTAAACTCTCTGGGGTATAATTTAATTTTGAAGAAAATAATTATAATAATAATAAAATTTATAGGTAAGTTATAAATGAAAATAATAATAAAAAAAGAAGGTGTGAAAATGGAAATGGTCATTGATATAGATTTAGTCGCAAATGCAGTAGCTGAGGTAAATGATAAGAGTTGTAAGGGAAAAACTAAAATAATTGAAGAAGTGTTGGAAAAAAATGAAATATGATATACATATATGGAATAAGAATCTGAAACTAAAGAAAATGAAGTTCTCAAATATAGATTTGGATAAAGAGAAAATTTAGAATGAAAAGTTTCAAAGAATATGTGGATGTGGAATGGGGAGTTGAATTGGTCATAGGAACAATAAAAAAATATAGAAGAATAATTTGAGAAAAAATGATTCCACAAGAATAATCAAAAGTTGTGGTAAAATAATTAATATTAACACCAGAAAAGGTTAATGAAAAAATAAATATAAAAACATAGATATCAAAAATTTAAAGTCACTTCAACAATCAATGAATAAGATAAAATTTGAAAAATGAAAATGATGCTATAATGGGAAAGTGGGAAATTTTTTTAAAGATTTTGATGAAGAAAATTCAATGATCTATAAAAATAAGTAGGTTCTCAAATATATTAGATATATTGAAAATATAAGAAAACAAAAAATATAATATACAAATTAAAAGGTATAATATAAATGAGAACTCTGATATAAGAAAAAATGAATAAGTCATATTACATTATCAAAAGTATAAGATGAAAGTAGAGAAAAAAGTAGAAACATGATTTAATATAAAATATTATTATTATTAGAATAAATGTTCAAATATAAAATCCCAAATATAAAAATATAAGGAGAAAGAATATATCAAATGAAATTTTAAATATTTAACCATAAGTGGAAATGAAAATAGAAGTAGAATCCAAAAGCCAAAATGTTAAAAAAGATGCTCAAAATATGTGTTTAAGTAGAAGAAAAAAATTATTAGTTGGATATAACAATAAATAGAATAGTATATAAAAAGGATTAAGATATAATCAAATGATGAAGGAAATAATGAATAAATTAGGTATAAGAATTCCAGATACGAATGAATGAACCAAAGTTAGAAGATAATATATAAGAGAGAATACATAAAACAGAATCAGGATTAGATTCAATATTCCTTGACAAATCTAAGAGAATTGAAATAAAAATATTAATCACAAACTAAAGGGTAAATTAAAATAAAAAAAGGAATACACTATAAAAAAAAATATTGAATGTGAAGCATAATAAAAAATTTAAATTTCAGAAGGACATTCTCTAAAGAGGATTGAATGTATGAGAAGAAATTTATTATTTGGATATAATAATAAAATTCAAAGACATAAGAAAGAGGAAGAAAATAAGAGTATAATAATAATGGAATGTTGATGATATTTTTTATAAGAATGGTAGTGGAAAATAGAAGAATAATATATAGAATTTAATCTAGAAGAGAGAAGGAAAAATATAGAACTATAATAAGAATTATGAGTAAATAACAAAATAATAATATAAAGGAATGGAAAAATAAAAAATTGGAAGAAAAAGTAGATGAATAAAGTTATCCAATATAAATAAAAATAACATAGAGTAATAATTTAAAGAAAAATAAAACAAATCTAGATATAAAAGTAATTAATTAAATTCAAAATCAAAAATCATGAAGAATAAGAAGAACTATTAATTCAAATAAAAAATAGGACAAAAAATGAATAAGAAAGTGAATGGTGGAAGTTGGTAGAATTAGATTAAATATAATTTTTAAGAAGAATAAATATAAGTGAATATAGAACCAATTATAAGAGACACAAGATATGAAATGAATTATAAAGAAATAAAAATAATTGAGATCGGTAAAAGAAGAGTTATAAGAAACAAATTAATAACATAAACACAAGTAAAAACATAAAACAAATCAAAATAAGTAAAATTAATATAAAAATACCAATTTTTGAAGTAATAATATTGAAACGGAATTTTATTCATATATTAGAGAAAAAATATTTAAAACAAAATAAGTGAATGAAAAAATGTAATAAGAATTAGAAATAAAATAATAAATAAATGAAAATAAAAAAATTGAAAATAAAAATACTAAAAAATCCATATGAATAAGACGTAAGATTCAAAAATTATTTCTTGATTTTGAATAATGAAAGAAGATAAAAATTTTAGTAGACTATGATTTATAATTAGAAGGTAAAATCTTGGGTCATGAATGAAGTAAAAGTTGATATAAGGGAAGAATAGATTATGGAGGCATAAGTGAATATATATTTTGAAGACAAAATTGGAATCATAATCCATATAATGATCATGTTTGTATAAGGTATAAGATGAAGAAGATGAAATAAAAGTAGACATTTGAAATAATTCCTTGAAAAAGAATCAAATGGAAAGGGTTAAAAACTAAAAAATGATCTCAGATTATCATAAAATAACATTAAAGTGATTATTGAATAATTTTTTCAATATATGAAAAAATATTATTTCAATCTTATGCTTAGAGATATCACAATCCGAAGAGGTTTGTGTGGACATGACACTTTATGCACGTTTTTAAAGGATTTTATGTTCAATAAAAGTTTTATTTCATTCATTGGGACCACACTGTATTTTTTATTGACTTGATACCTATTCATAAATGTAAAAATTAATCAAAAATTGATTTCCTATTATTTCAGGACATTTTTTGGCGGTTTTCTACATATTGACCATGTGATGCCTTTTTTTTATTTTAAAATCCATAAAAAATGATTTTTTCATTTTAGGTAAACTGCCTGTTATATTAACATGGGGTCTTTTGAAACATGTGAAATATTATACGATATAAAATTTTCAATTATTTAACTAAAATATGAGGTATTTTTCTATATTTTCACCTATTAGGGCTCATTATTTTTACTTTTAAATCAATAAAAACACAATGTTGACCATTTTGAACAACCCAAAAGTTAGATTGATGTGTGGTTTATTCCAATATATAGAAAATAAAATGATGAACATTTTAATTTGACTTAACAAAAATCCAGGGTCATTTTGTATGTTATATCCCATAGACATGCATTTTTAATGGGAATTATATTTAATAAAACTGTATGTTCCGTCATTAAGAACACACCACATATCATATTAACATGTATTATATTCTTACATGCCCTAAATTTTCATGGAAATTTGAACAAGTTTTCTATGTTTTCACCCCATTTAATTATAATGTGAAGGCTAAATTGAACATTCAATCACATAGAGAAATTTATATTTCAGAATGATGTGTGGTTTGTTTTTATTAATCCAAAAGGACTTGAATATCTCATTATCCCATTTTAATTCCAATATGAGATATTTTGATTTATTTTTACCATCTTTTTCTAGGTGGTTTTCAATGAATGGATAATAACATTAGAAAATAATGAGGTGATCATTTAGAGTTAAATAAATGGAACATGTGTCCAAATAATGGATTATAATTTAAGGAAAAATTATTCTAAATTTAGTGAGTATTTTCTCTATCAACAATAATTGGGGGAGATAGCTTCCAACATCTAGGAATAGATTCACTAGTGGAATCATTTAAATAACGATTCCTTTTTTGTATAAAGAAGCTATAGCTTCTCCTAAAATTTGACATGTTCTAGAAGTAATTTTACTATCTATTCTACTATATTTTAAATCTATAAATGAATAAATCTTTAGGAACAACCTTAGATCTAGAACAATAGAAAACTCCATGTTAGAAGATATGATTCTGTATAAACATAATTTATCTTTGAATGGTGAGTTAAAAAGACTTTACCCCACACCCATGATGCCTATTACCCTTTAGTTGTGATAATTATCCAAGGGGTCCAATCAAGTATATATAACTAAAAACAACTTCTTATATGTACGACCTATTAGGATGAGAAGTCACCCCAGTCCTCCCTATAATCAGAAGAACTGGTTTCCCCCATTCACTCCAACCTGAGTTTCCTAGGAATGTATTTAAAACCCCTACCAAATTATATACATTCTATTATATGGTTAACACAAACTAAACATCATTATAACATAAAAAAATATACTTTATTATGATTCAATAAAACAATGATCTAAGGGATATCATTTTAGAAAAATAATAACAATCAACCCCAAGGTTTTGGTATTTATCTTTTTGTCATCAACAAAGTTGAGAATCAATCAATTTATTATGGATAAGAAAGGTAATTATAAATCCTTGACATTCCATCCTCCTTCATCATTATTAAATTGAATTTTTTTATGATAAATTATATTATATTTAAATTGAAAACATAAATAAATTTTATATTATGGTCTCAAATCAAATATTAAAATCCCTTAAGAATTTTGAAATTATGTAAAATAGTAATCATATCTAAGATGATTCATCATTGCTCGCTATAGTGCATAGTAAACCATCTCACCATGCGTTCATATCCTAAGTGTTAGAAACTATAAATTTCAAAATTACATTGAATAAAATATATATTTCTATAATCAGTACTACATTGATGATTTCAAATATGATATCTCATTTTCAATAACATTTTTTTTATAAAATAATACATTATTAATTATATTGTTAATTATTAAAATAATTTAATTTTATTAACTTAAATTACCATGATTTGAATAAAGAACCCCAATAAATTAATCTAGTACTCTCACAGGGAGATCAATTATAGATCAATAAATTATTTTTAACATGAAAAAAATATAGAAGAAAAAAATAAAAGGAAAAATATTTAAGAAAAAGAATACTCATGGCATGAAAATAGAATATGACATAGAGATAGAGTTATTAGAAAATATAGTAGATGTGTCAAAGGATAATAGTTATAAAGAAAAACATAGAAGAAACAATAAAGAGTTGTAAATAATAAAAATAAAAAATCATATACATATACATAAGAATAATATGATTGAGATGAAAATGTAGTTTCTAATGATAGAATAAGAGCATGGGTAGAAGTAGGAAGAAATATTGAAAAAAATGTAAAGTGGATGGTGGATCCAAAGTAGTCACAAAAAAATAGCAAAAGATAAACCAATAAATTAAGTAATAAAAAAAGAAAAACACACAATAAAAAAGTAAAGGTGGAAAAAAAATACTACAAAATTTTGAAGAAAATGTGAAACTCAAAACATATATTTCGATAATTAAAATTCAAATCTCCTTCATGTTATGAAGATAAAAGGTGAAATCTGAAAACGATGATCCAATGTGAAATTTTGGGAGAAATTGAAAATAGATGATGATGAAGAATAAAAAATATATCAATAAATACGTTATAGAATGTGATGGATTGAGAGAAAATAAAGGAGAGATTATTATAAATATAAAATAAAAAAGAACAATCATAAGAAGGAAAAAATGTAGAATATGCAATACATAATCAAAAATAGATAAAGAATTTGATGCATACAAATGTATAAGAAGGATTTGATATAAAAGTAAAAACATACCTACATTTCGTGGTTAAATTAGACGATAATATTCAAGAAGTAGAAGGATAATGAATATTTCCAAAAGATTAGTGAATGTGTAACAAAAAGTGGAAATTGGGGGTGTAGTAGAATCCAAAATCCAAAAGATACAATGAAAATCTCAAAACAAAAGACTGGAAATATAAGAAAAGAGAATTTTTTGGATATAAAAATAAAAATGATGTATTCAAAAGGAAGAAAGTAGAAGTACATGAAAAAGGAAGAGCGAATGATATTTTGTAGAATAATTATAGAGAAAAAATAATGAAAAATAACCAAATGTTAATCAAGATGATAGAATACATAAGAAGAATCTGAAGTATGAGAAAATGAATAATATTAAAGACTCTAATTTAAAAGGAAAACACAAAAAGTATACAAAAAATTTTAGTATGAAAAAAAATAATATAAAAATAAAACTAAAAGATGAAAACGAATTTTAAGGAGAAATAAAATTTTTAAAGATTTCCAAAATATAAAATACTAAAAAAGATAATGAAACAATATGTTTAAAGAAAAATAAAAATGAAAAATTAATGAAAATCCAAAAGAAAAATCTAGGCTCTATAATAATAGAGTAAAAAAACTAAATTGAATCATAACTAGAAGTTAATGTTGAACAATCTTGCAAAGGTGAAAGTCATGATAAGAATTTATAAGAGTTAGAAATATAATTAATAGGGGAAATAAAGTTCATAAAAAAAATAAATAATAACATGAAGTATAATATAAAAATAAGTCAAATAAATAAAAATAAAAATAGGAATAAAAGATCTAGAAGCTCAAAATTAGAATTTATAAGTAGAAAAAGATTCATAAGAGAAAAAAACATGAAACAAAATATATAGAATAAATAACATAAGAAAGATCAGAAATAATAGTATAAATAAATGAAAAATAAATAAAGTAAAATAAAATAAAATAATATCTAAAATTCAATTGAATAAATTTTCAGAAGAAAAGTGTAGTAGTTGAATCTGAATTAGGTAAGAAGCCATAAGTAGTTGTTGGCTCTGAAGTATATGTATAATCTATAAACTAGATTAATAAATGTAGTGAAAATCAATGATATAGAAAAGTAATCAAAGATAAAAAAAATATAAAACATAAAGTCAAACAAGAAATATAATCCATAAATCTTACCATATTAGTAGAAGGCATAAGCTAAAGAAAATGAAGTTATAATAGAAGACATATGTAGTATATAGAAATAAAAAAAATTGAGAAATCGTTCAAACATAGAAAATGATCACGGACTATCATGAAATAATTAGACAGTGAGTGTTGAATAATTCTTGACATATAGTAATAAAAGACCAATCAATATGAAATGTGATGAGTATACAATCTGAGGTCCTTTTTTTTATTGACTCATTGAACATTTTTTTAAAGTGTTAAGTCTAAAAAAATATTTTCTTATCATTCTGACCACACATCATGTGAGATTTAAGTGAGATCTATTTGTAAATGTCAAAATGTATTGAAAAACAACATCCTTTTATTTCACAATAATTTCCTTTCATTTTCAACATATTATCCATTTTATTCATTTCTTTGACTTCTAAATAAATAAAAACATGTTTTCACTAGTTTTTGGAAAACGTATTATCTGACTAATGTGGGGTATGTTGTAATAAATATAAAATTAAACAAAGGTAATTTTATTTGGATTTATCTATAATATGAGGTATTTTTCTTTATTTCTACCATTTGAAACGTGTTTTATGACATTTAAATTAATAAAAATCCTATTTTGTTCATTTTGGACATAAAACAAGTCAGATTGTAGTGTAGTATGTTCTTATATGTCAAAAAATAAGCAACAATTGTTTTATGTGGATTTAAGGACAATCCATGTCTGTTTTCTATGGTATGACCCTCAGATGTGCATTTTTATGTATTTTTTATATAATAAAATTTTATGTTTAGTCATTAAGACCACATCACACATTGTAATAACGTGGAATCCCTTTTTAAATGTCATAAATTTTGCTAAAAAATTGTACTTTTTTTCCTTGATTGAAATCTTATTAATAAGAATGAGAATGTGAAATTATACATTAAATATTACTAATAAATTCTTTTTTTAGATTGATGTGTGGTTGCTTTATATAGATGAGGAAGGACTCAAATATTTTTATTCTATGTTTTCATTCCAATCCAAGCACGTTAGTTCATATTTTGTCTAAATTTTTAGGAGTATTTCCATGTTAGATGAATAACACTAGAAAAGTGGTCAATAGAAATTTAAAGTTGAATAAATGGAATTAGATTTCTTATAAAGAATAAAATATTGAGTAATAATTATTCCAAAATCAGTGAATATGTGTCACATCCAAAACTATAGTTTTTTATAGTGCATGGAACCCAACTGAAGTGAGGGCCATAGAAAAAAAGCACATTGCACGATACATGTTGTGTGTCAATGTCAACTTACAATTATCATTGGAAATTTAATAACATAAAAAAATAAAAAATAATAAATTATATAACATATTAATATATTTTAATGATTATGCCAATAATTAATAATCCATGAATAATAAAGAAAACAAAATTGGAAATTTCACTCAAAAATAAGCAAAATAAGAATACATAACATATATATTAAGATTCAATTAAATAAATAGAAAAATAAAAAAATATGAAAACATTATCGTTAAGTAATAAATATTAATACTGAGAAAACAATTAGAAAAAAATTATATAAAAGGAAAAAAATAATTGAGGAAATATAAATATATTAAAAATAATAATAACAAAAAATAGTGGATAATGACACAATGTAACACAGACTCCCACTTGAAATTTAAGGCATGGAAGGTTTGGGACTTTTTTGTTAGTGTTGGTCATAGGATGAATATGTAGGTTGAGGTGGTTTGTTGGGTTCGTAGAATTAGATTAGACACCACCTACCCTAGATGAGATGGATTGGCAAGGGCAAAATATTTAATGAATTCAGGATGTGTTGTTGTGATTGAACTAATAAGATTGGGTCACTATGTTTGTAGAAAAAAATTAGGGTCACTATCTATATAGTGTCAAAGAGGAAGGGGTCATATAGTCAATGAACAAAATATGATGTAATTTTGTTGACTCAATTTCATGATGCACTATAGAATAATATTCTCTACACTATAGTGTGCCTTCCCAAATGTGCCACATAGTAGTCGTTACATGGGAAATTTGTTCCTAACACTAGCCATGGCATGAAAATGATCCTGGATCACACTATTAGTTAAAATTTCCACAACAATTAGGTGTGATAACTTACAACTATTACAATCAACATAAATTATGAAAGGTTTTACGTAATGATTCTTCTTGATTGGCCAAGAAGATAAAACATTTCCTATGAAGTAAATTTTTTTATGATGTAGTTTTCTAATCCATTTTAGAAAATAGGAATTCTAAATTTGAATAACTTTTAAGAATCAACTTGAATCTATAATAATAGAAGTTCCTATTAAAGAAGATATTATTCTGTAACATTATATATCAAAGATCAATAGATTTCACAATTCCCATCAAGATTCCACTAACTCGAAATGCCTCTAGGTGAAAAATAAACTATAGATCGCTAAAATAAGGTATATTTGCATCAGTCCTATTAGGATTAGTTGTCCCAGAAATTGCCCCCATAATAAAAGAAAATGTGTTTCCCTTAGCACTCAATGCCAAGTTCACTGGTAATGCATATGATACCACTAGAAATTGACCACCAAGATATGTAAAATTTAACTTAAAAACACTCTCAAAATAGAATTAACTAAAATATATTGTTTATTTTGATTTATCAAAAAAGGTATCTAGAATATATTATCTTCTAAAATGAGTAGTGTCTATACTCGAATAGTGGTGGTGATTTTCCCATATCCGTCCGTGTAACCAAGAATCTATCTTTTCACTATAACCAAGAGGGGTTAGTGTAAATATTCATCAATACACACTACATTAATTTTTTTAAATGAAATTTTAATTAAGATGAATTAAATTAAAATTAAATTAAAAATTAACTAATATTTATATTATTATATCAAATTACATATTCAAATGATTTATCAGAAAAAAATAATAGGTTTACTAATAAATTAAATGATGATTCGTCATTTCTTGTTACAGTACTCTTGGAACCACCACATGATGCAAGGGTATCATAAGGATCCAAAACTACTTTTTAAAATTATCATTAAATAAAAAAACACACTACTATATGAAATACTACATATATGATTTTTAAATATTATATCACATTTACAAAATATTTTTATTTTTCTTTTGAAATCTATTTTGTATTTTAATGTTTAAAAATAGATTAAATTATTTTAAATAATTTAATTAACATTGATTTAAATAAAAAATCACAATCACCTAAAACCACTTATGTATTGGGGTGAGAACTAATATATCATGACATTAGTGGTCACAATAAGAGAATTTATAAGAGTAAAATAATTGAAAAAAATAAAATAAATAGAGAAATAATGAATGAAAATTAAAAACAGTCATAGAGAAGGACATAGTAGAAAATGCAGTTTATGAGGCAATTTATAATGTGTAGATGGAAAATAATAAGAGAAAAAAGAGGTGTTGGAAACATAAACTGAAAATCATATATGTATACAAATTCATAATATGAACTAGATGAAAATGAAGTTGAAAATTTAATGCACAAAGAATGATTATAAGTGCTAAGAAAATATTGAAAGAAGAAGTGGATGTTGAAAGGGAAGATAAATTAGACATAGAAACATTAAAAAAATATGAAGAAATTATATAAGAAAAAATGAAATAGAATATTATATGCATATTCATAAGATGAACTAGATAAAAATGAAGCTTTCAAAGATAGAGTAGGAAAAAAGATTATAAACAGTTAAATTTTTTTTAAAGAAGAAGTGGAAGTGGAAGGGGAAGTCGAAGTAGGCACATAAATTTTTGAAAAATATGAAATAATAACATAATAAAAAAATGATAATTAAAATAATAATAAAATGTATAGGTAGAAAAAAACAATAATAAAAGAAAAAATTTAAGAAAAATTAATACTAAAAACATAGATATGATAAATCAAAAGTTAAAGCATCAACCCTAATGAAGCCAAAATGTCATATCTGTAAATGATGATTTGATGTGAATGTGGGGAAAATGTAGAATCAGAAGATGTTGTAGAATCCAAAATACCTAAATATGAATGAGGTTATAAATATAAGTAGAGTGATATAAAATAGATATAAAAAATGAAATGTAAAAAATTATAAGGTATAATATAAAATAAAAAATAAAAGTAAGCATAAATTTATAAGCCATAATACAAGATTAAAAGTGGATGAAGATTATAATGTAGAGACAAAATCAAAAGTAAAATAATGATTTTATATAAATGTAAATAGAGAATTATAATCAATGATTAAATAAAAATATGATAACCAAGAAGTATAATGAGAGGTAATAAGTCAAAAACATTTGTTAACATAACACCAAAAGTGGAAATTTGAATTGATCCTGAATCAAAAATCCAAATTTTGGGAATGAGAAGCTAAAAAAAGGATTATAAATAGAAGAAAAAATGTATAATTTGTATATAATAAAAATTACAAACATGCACAAAAGGATTAAAATAGAAGTATATTAACAAAGAAATTTTTAACACATTAGGAACCATTATGTTAGTTTCAAAAGGAAGTACATTAATTAAAACATAGTATATAAGATAGAATCCAAAAGAAAAATTATATGTATAAATAAATGATAATTATAGAATATTTTAATATTAATGATCAAATATAATCTAGAATAAAATGTATAAGAAGAAAATAAATTCCAATATAAAAATAAATTTATTATAGTAAAAAAATTTGAAAAAAATAAAATTCGATGTAAAAGGAAAGGATTGATGTTAAAAACAAAAATTGAGAAGAATCTGAATATAAAAGAATTCAAATTAAAAGTTATAAGGGAAAATAAATGATAATTACAAATTCCAAGGTAGAAGATTGAACCATCTGATGAAAAAAATAGTAGATGAGGGAATAATGAGAAGTGAAACATAAAATAATGAGTAGAGGTGAAAACTAACATAAAAAGTCATTGGTAATATAAAAATAAGTCATTTGAGAATGAAAATATTGAGTAAAATCCATAAATAAATACATAAAAGTAGTGAAAATCATATAAAAAATAAAAATATGTGAAATAAAAATAAAAAAAATACATAAGCTCAAAGTTAGAATCATGAAATGGATGTATATGTATAAGTAAGAGAAGAAGTAGTAAAAACAAATAAATTGGAAGAAAAATAATATTTAGAATCATAAAATAAAATTATAAATACATGGAAAAAATAAAAATAAAATAAAAAAATTCCATAATCGAATATAATAAATATAATAAATATAAATTTAGTAATAGAATTTATGGTTGGAAAAAAATAAGAATTTGTAGCTTAATCTGAAGTAGAAGTAAAAGATATATTCTATAGTCACAAAATAAGGTAAAGTATTTTTTATGAATAATTAATGGTACAAAAAGAATCAAATATAGAAATTGAAGAAAAAACCAATGTAGATAACTTAAAATGGTCTTATCTATGTAGGTTATATCATGATCAATATCCCTAGTATCCCTCTCCATAAGAGGAGGAGTTTTGTTTCCCACATCCACTACCCCATCCAAATAGTCTACCAGTAATTCTAAATTTAACATAAAAACACACTTCAAGTAAACTTATCTAAAATATAATCTATACATTGACCAATTAAAACACTGCTCAAAACGATGTCATTTTTTAAAAACGAATAGAAACATCCCTCTATGTTTCATGCTAGTTGTCCCACTATTATCTATGTAACCATTAATTTATCTTATAATCATAGCTGAGAGGAGTTACTATTATTCTATGACATTATATCCTCTATAAAATTGATTAAAGTGTATTATAATTAAGATAAATTAAATTATAATTAAACTAAATAGTTAATTAAACATTAAATTATTATCTTAATAAAATATTAAAAACCATTAGAAAAATATAAATTTAGAGGTTTAGTAATCATATCTCAGATGATTTTTTCCTACTACAATAATCTGGTAACCAACTCCCTTTGAAAGGATCTCCTACGGGATCAAAAATAAATATTTCTAAATTTTATTTTATAAGAAACACATTTCTCTATGAAATAAAAAACTGATGATTTTTAAATATGATATATCATTTTCAGGATATTTTCATTATTATTTCAATATCAATTATTCTTTATAATCATAATTATAAAGATAAATAAAAAATCCTAAATTAAATAAAAACCAAAATCACCCACAACCACTCGTCTGTCAGGATGGAAAATTTTTATATTAGGAAATTAGTTTTAATAATAATAAAACATAAAAGTAAAAAATAAACTTTAAAAACTAAAAATAAACATAAAAAATAATAAATGTAAATTGAAATGGTCATAGAGTTATATTTATTATTAAATATATTATATGTGTAAAATGATAAGATATATATGGAAAATAGTAGAATAAATAAAGAAGATTTAAAAATAAAAATTGAAATAAATATGCACATGTTAATCAAAAGATGAACTAGAGGAAAATTAAGTTTCTAAACTTGAGTATGAAAATGAGTTGAAGTAGTAAGTAAAGTTTCAAAGAAATAAAGTTGAAGGGAAATATGAATTAAAGACAAAAATTTTATCGAAATACGAAGAATAAAAATAAGAAAAATAAAAATCCATAAACATATTCAAATGTTGAAAAATAATAAAAATAACAATAGAAAAAGTTTAATAAAAAGTGAATGTAAAAACATAGTTATCATAAATCAAAAATCAAACCACCAAGAAGGGATATAGATGGAATGTGAAATTTTAAATTAATGATTGAATGTGAAAGTTGGGTAAAAGTGAAATCCAAATATAAAGTCGAATCCAATATTTTAAAATAAGAAGGAGTATATATAAAGACATTTGCAAGATTTAAATTTGAAGAGAAAACAATTCTACAAATAAATAATGATTGGTAAAAAAATCATAAGAAATAATACATAACCAAATGTAGAAGAATAATTTGAATCATAAACGAAAAAAGTATAATAAGGATTTTATATAAAAGTAAAAGGATATCAATATTTATATTTCAAATAAACAAACAATAATCCTTTAGTATAAGGGAAATAATCCAAAACAAGTTGTGAATATAGCACCAAAAGAAAAAATAGAAGGTTAATGAGAGTCAAAAATCAAAAATTCAGAACTAAAAACTCAAAAGAGGATTGTATATAAAGAATAAATGAATTATTAGAAAATTTAAATTAAAATAAATAATCTCAAAAAAATGAATGAAATTGAAGTAAAATAAAAATTAAAAGTTTAATTAATTTTGGTATAATAATTCAAGAGGTAAAAGTAAAAATAGTAGTAATAAGTATAGGGATAATCTTTAAGAGAGAGGATAGAAGGAAAAAAAATAATCTGATATAGAACTAAATGAAAAATCTATACGAAAAAAGTAACAGAATAAAAGTGGAAAATTTATAACAGAAAAATATAATCTATCATAAAAATATCAACAAAAAATGGTTTAAAAAAAATAAAACAAAATTTGATGTTAAATCAATTCCTATAATTGAAAATCCAAAAGTGAGGATTTTGAGAAGAATGAAATGTAAAAAATAATAAGATAGAGGAAAAAATGAATGAAAAAGGAAAAGACAAATTTAAGGTAAAATCTATAAGCATCATATCAAAATATTAAAAATGGATGTATAAAGTGAATGGAAAATTGAACTAATGAGTATAGGCACAAACTAAATTAAGAATTGATAATAAATAGAAATATAAGTAATGGGAGAAAAAAATATTGAAAAAATATTAATTTATATCTTAAAATCAAGTATAAATATAAGAAAAATAAAAATAATTAAATTTAAACTAAATAGTCTAGAAATGATAAGACATAATTCTAAAATAGATGTAGATGAATAAGTATGAAAAGAAACAGTTGAATGGTAGATAAGCGAGTAAGCTCGATAGATGCTTTGTTCAAATAGATGACATAAGTGGTGCACATGGTGTCTCTGGATTTACTCTCCCCAAGCATCATTCTGACCATAACCCCATCCTTGTGGATGTTTCTACATTTTTGGTACGGTCGACTCCTATTCCATTCAGATTTAATAATGGATGGCTGGTTGATACTAGATGTAGAGATATTGTGCTTGAATCATGGAAGATTGAGCCAATCGGAGGGCCCTTTTATAGGTTGGCCTCCAAATTGAGCATACTAAAAACTTACTCAAGAAATGGAGTAAGAAAACATTCTTTAAGCTTGAAAAGGAGGTTAAATATTCTGAAGATAAACTTACTAGCTGTCAAATCAGAAATGAATATCAGAGTTCACCTTATAGGGAGGAAATTTAGGCTCATCAAAAGCTTGATGACCGTCTAATGAAAAAGGACAGGCTGGAAAAAAACAAATTGAGTGTGAAATAGTTAAAGGATGGTGATAAGAATTCTAAACTCTTCCACATATTGCACAAAGAGTAGAGGGAAAAGGATGGGATTAAGGACATTAATATTAATGGACAACTCCATAGCTCTGATAATGAAATCTCTCAAGCCGTTGTGGATTATTTCAAGGGTCTCTACTCTGATGATGGGTGGGATGGAACACATAAGATGATTGATAACATTGTTCCCTGTATTGATGATCATCAAAATTGTGCTCTTATCAAGGCTCCATCCAAGGAAGAAATTAAAGCAACCCTCTTCTCTCTCAATATGGAGAGTGCGCCTAGCCCTAATGGATTCACTAACAAGTTTTTTATGTTCTATTGGGACATCTTACAGGAGGACATCACTTATGCAATCAAGGAGTTTTTCACTCACTACTCAATAACTCATGGAGTAAATGTCAGCTTCATTGCCTTGCTACCTAAGAAAGATAATTCCCTTGATATCAAGGACTTCAGACTAGTTTCTCTTGGGAATACCATTCCCAAACTTATCAGAAAAATCATCATGAACATGGTAGGGGAGATAATGAAACCTGTCATTTTGAAAAACCAGTTTGGTTTTGTCCCAATAAGGAACATATAGAATTTCCTTCTTACATCCTCATAAGGTATTAATATTATGAGTAAGAAAGTGAAGGAGGGGAGTTTTTTGCTCAAAATTTATATTTCCAAAGCTTTTGATACGCTGAAATGGAATTTCCTCCTTGATATTCTTAAGAGGTATGGTTTCTCTATTGATTTTATCATGATCATTAATGCCATTCTTAACTCAGAAAAGCTATCCACTCTCATTAACGACACTCCCAATGGATTGTTTTCATGTTCAAGGGGTGTGCGTCCGGGTGATACACTCTTGGGTTTTTTTTGCTATTGCTGAAGATTAATTGATAAAATTCCTTGATGATCTCACAAAAGTTGGTCTTTATGGAAAAATCAAACTAGATAGATATAACTTTTTTCCCGCATACCTTCTCTATGCTGATGGTATCCTCATTCTTGGGAAATCTACAAAAAAGACTACTTTCATCATCAAAGCCCTATTTGTGCATTATGAAGACATTGCGGGTCAAGCCATAAGTTGGGAAAAATATTTTATTATCTTTGGGAATGGGATTAGGGTGAGTAAAAAAATTGAATAGCCAATAAACTTGGTGTTTGAAGAGGATATCCCCCGTTTTACTATATTGGCATTCCTCTCTTTTGGGGTACAGTCTGGAGGTAGCACATTGAAGGTATATTCAACAACATTATTGGTCAAATGGAGAGTTGTAAAGGGAAAGCAATGTCCCTTTATGGAAGGGTATGTCTTGATAACTCAGTGATAACTTCAAAATTTGTTTATTCTTTCTCCCTCTATAGGTGGCCTAGAGGGCTCATCAAGGAGCTTTAAGGTAAGATCAGAAAGTTCATTTGGTATGGTTCAATTTGTGAAAAGAAGATAATAACTGATACATGGAAAGAGTGCATGAATCCCATTGAAATGGGAGGCCTTGGGATCAAAGATCTTTGATTATTCACCAATGGCCTCATTGGGAAATTTACATGGAATATTCTCACTTATGATGCACATGATGAATTCCTATCTGGAATTATTAAAGAGAAACTATTAAATGGACATAAGTGATATATTGCATCCTGTGTCTGTCCAGCACTTAAGAAGAGGTCTTTTAATAATATTGCTCAGGAGGTTCAATGGTTGGTGAGAAGGAATTCTACTCACAACTGTTGGAGCAGCAATTGGCTTGGAAGCCCATTGGAGACCATAGTCAATATACCTCCTGGTCTTATGCATATTACCATTGATAATATTATCACTCATTATCAAATTCACATCCATTTGATACCTTCCCAAGCTCAGATGGAAATTAAAAACTACTTATTTATGGAGCATGACATCCTGATATGGAAGTGTAACAGGTTTGGTCAATTCAATACCAAAGATTATTATAACTTCCATTGTAGGGATTTCAACAGATTACCATCATGGCTTATGAAATTCAAGGCATCCTTCATATGGCCTTCTAGTTTTATTATTATTTGGAGGATATGGAAGAGCAAACTAAACACTCATGATCAAATCCAGAATACTGGACAACACATGGTGTCCGTATGCATTTTATGATTTAAGGAAGAGGAAGATATTAATAATATATTATTTAATTGATATTTTGTACAATAGATATGGGCATATGTTGGATATTTATTTGGAATGTAGTTTGATACTCAAATTCAGGTGCATAATTTTATGAAACTGCTCAAAAATTATGGCCTAAGTGAGTAGATACAGGACTGTCTTCTTGTAGTTGCTACAAAAGTTTTTTTTAGAAACCTATAATGCAAGGAATTCCAACACTTTTGATGTCCAACAACCATCTATCAGTTTTGGAAAGATGACGATTTAGAGGGAGGTGTATGCGGCCTCCGTTCTACAAGAAGGTGACATGTCCAACATCATTGACTATCTTGATACCCTTCGGCGGTAGGGTGTTGCAGTAAGGCTGAGGAGGAAAAAAATGCTCAATTACATAATATGGATCCCACCTATCTCCTCATGGATCAAGGTTAACTTTGATGGTGAAGCCTCTGGTATTCCAGTACACTCAGGTTGTGGTGGTGTTTTTCGCACCTACCGTGGCTTTCTCAAGGGATGCTTCTACCATTACACTAGAATTGGTGTGGCTTATGAAGAGGAATTATGGGCTATTGTGTATGTAGTCTGGTATTCCATTCAATATACGTGGAACTGCTTATGGATTGAATATGATTCTGAAATAGCTATCAAGGATTTGCAAGAAAGAACAAGGAGTGTACCTTGGAAAATTCTACCACATTGAAGTGACTGTTTAAATAATATTGATCAACTCAATTTTGTGATCTCACATGCTTATCGAGAAACAAATCAAGTTGCAGATGCATTGTCAAAAAAGGCGGTTTCAGATATGGGTATGATTTGGTCTTTTGGAACTCCTGATTTTTGTATTCCTATGGTAGAGGCAGACATGTGTGGTACTCTACACACCAGGCTTTGTAATAACCCCTTGTAACTCTTCCCTTCTCTTGTTCTTCTATATAAGTTTTTCTCTGGGATGGATGAAAAGACCCTAAATCTTTTGGCTATAAAAAGAAACAGTTGTGACAAACAAGTGGAATAAAAAAATTAATAATTATGAATAAAATTAAAAATAAAAGAAAGTAGAAATGAATATATATATATATATATATATAAATTCCAAAAGGTGATTAGGTAAGAATCCAAATGTAGTAGTTAAATGTAAAAGAGGAAAGAAAACAAAAGTAGAAATTGAATCTAAATTTTAAGAGATAAACTACACTCACAAAATAAGTGAAAGTAATTATTGGGGAAATTTTGATTTTAGATGAATAATAAAATATATAAAATGAATCCAAAATAAGAATCATATGTCATAAACATCAGCATATTATCATACGGCATAATTTGATGAAAAATAAGTAAAATTAGTTGTCATAAGAAGTACCTAGAAATACAATAAATTCACAAAGGGTCAAAACCAAGCATACAATATCATATTATCATGAAATCATTTAAAAATTATTTTAAAGTAACTATTAATGTATAGGTATGTAAATAACACCAATATGGTGTGTGGTGATTTCACAATCTGGTAATGTTCGATAGGTCTATACAATTTGATGTAGTTGTTAAATATTTTTACATATAATATAAATGTTTTTTCATTAAATATCACATCACTGAAAGTTGTGTAGGATTAGGTTCAATTCATACATGTAAAAAATTAATCAAGGATATATGTTTTGTGATTTTATGAAATTTATAGATCATTTTATAATTTTTATAATGCTTTTACACTTTATTGGATGTTTGAATCAATAAAAACACTTTCTTATTCATTTCATCCAAACCACATGTCATAGTTATATAGTCTTTATTAAAACATGTTAAAATTAATCAGTGGTAATTTTAATAATAATTTATTATTATTTGATGTTTCCTTTATGTTTTGAGGCATTAAAAACTATTTTTTAACTTTTGAATCAATAAAAATGTAGTTTGGGTAATTTTGAACAAAACACAATTCAGATTGACTTGGGTTTATTCCTTCATATAAAAAAAATTTAAGGTAGTTTAATTATGATATAATAATAATCCGAGGTCGTTTTTTATATTTTAACCATTAAATCTTGGTTCTTACTTTTAAATCATAAGAATGGCATTTCGGTCATTTTGGAGCAAACCACAAGTCGGATTGACATTTTGTATTTTCTAAAATTCCAAAAATTAAAATGAATTCGTTTTATTATTATCTCATGAATATTTGGAGTTTGTTTCTAGGTTATAACCCTTTAAAACATGTTTTTAATGACATTTAAATAAATAAAAAACTATTTCCCTGGCATTTTCATTGCACCACATAGTGGATTTACATTCATTTTATTTTTAAATGTCAAAAATTAATTAATTTTTTATCAATGATTTCCTGGAAGTTTGGAATCATTTTATTGGTTTTGAACCCATTATGGTCTTTTTTAATTACTTTTAAATCTAGTAGAAATGTTTATCCTAGAATTTAGAACACATTGTATATTAGATTAAAATTTAGTCTCTCTTTACATGTAAAAAATTAATCATAAATAGTTGTTATATGATTTCATGTTAATTTAAGGTAGTTTTCTAGGTTTTGATCTTTTGGGAAAAAAATTAGATCAATAAAAATAAAATTTTCATCATTCTAAGAAAATTTCATGTCATATTTAAATGATATTTATTCCTATATGTGAAAAATTAGATAGTGATCTTTCTCCAATGATTTCATGAATTTCATAGATTTTTTTTTGGTTTTAACACATTGATTCATGTTTCTAATGATATTTAAATTAAAAACTTCTTCTTCAATCATTAATAACATGTTGTATATCTGATTTAGGTACAATATATTCATATAGGGTAGAAATTAAAAAATGATCATCTTCTGAATATATCTCTACAAGGAAATTTTTTTATCCTAGTTTTGACACTTTGATTCATGTTTTTTCAAACATTTAAATAAAATAAATCATATAATTCAGTCATTTTGATGACATCACATGTCAAATTGATATGTGGTGTTCCTATACTATCCAAAATTAACCATGATTGGCCTATGATTTCATTATAATCAGAGTTTTTTTTATGGTATTAATGCTTTGAAACATGATTTTATAGACATAAATATCTGAAAACATAGTTTGCTTATAATGATCGATCCATGTTATATTTTATGTGTTGTGTATTCATAATTTCAAAAATAAATCATTTATTGTCCTTATGATTTCAGGAATACCAAAGGTCATCTGATGGGTTTTAACCCCTTCATGCATGTTTTATAATTTTAAATAAAATAAAACATAATTTAAGTCATTATGAGAAATCTGTGATTGAATTTATGTTTTTTATTTACCTACATGTTAGAAATTAAATAGTACTCATTTTCCTACAATAATATTACAATTGGAGGACCTCTGATGGATTCTAACTCCTTGAGGTTGAATTTTAATGATTTTCAAATCCCATAATATATTTTGTTTAGTCAATCCAGATAAAATGCATTCTCAAATGATGTGATTCATATTCATACATTACAAAAATTAATCAGTGATAATTGCCCTATGATTTCATGACCCTTTAATTCATGATTTTAATAAATTTTAAAATATTAAATGTACACTTTTGGTTGTTTCAAGAACAATGCACAATGTATTTTACTATGAAATATAAGAGTAAATTCATCCATAGTAAAGTGATGATCCTATTTGATTTAGAATTATATACATTTATGATGTGGAGTTCATTTCTGAAGATATCTTCTAATGTAAACATATAGTTACATGCTTCTGAAATTTGGGATTATGGAAGATTTATGAGATATATCATTATCTTTTATTTTATGATATTATAGATTATATGTCTTACATGAATGAATTGTAAACAAAATTCAGTTCAAAAATGTTTTTCCCCAATTTCCTATAAGTTTTTTAATGTATGTAGAATGATGTTAGAAAAGGGGTATAAGGTCATTTAGGTTTGTTTAAATGGACCTTGTGTTGTCACAAAGTATCAGAGTCTGAGTAAAATCCAATCGAAAAACATTGTGTGTTTTTTATACAAAAAAAAAGAGTACAACAACTTTGAAATATTATAATATTAATCTCCGGTAGTATAAATTTATATAGAATGAGGTTTCTTCCTAGAATAATAAATTTTGTTTCTCTAAATAAGTGACATGTTCTGGAAGTACATTCAATATCCATTATACAACATATGTAATATATATATATATATAACTATTATAAATAAAATCAGATATATAAAAATAGATAAGTTTATTTGAGAACATAGGATTTTGTAGGTCTTAAAACCATACTTCATGTTGACCCTACTAAAATATAATTTTTATTATGATTTATCAAAAAAAGGATACTAAATATATCAATTAGAAAAATGAATAGAAATATCCCTTCGATGATAGTGAGGTTTTTCCCACCATCATTAGTGTAACTAGTAATTTATCATATCATCATAGCCGGCAGGGATCAGTGTAAAACATTAATATTTAATCCTCCATCACCTATATTAAATTCAATTTCAAATAATATAAAATAAATTAAAAATAGTATTAAACATTATATTATGATCTCAAAATAAATATCAAAATTCTTGAGAAAATTAGAAATTATGTGGTTTTATAATCATATCTAATATGATTCGTATTTTATTTCTAGAGTGCTCTAGGAACCACCTCCCTGTACAAGGGGGTCCATATGTTCTAAAACTAAAAATTGTAATTTTTATTCCATATGGAACACCCTACTCTATAAAATATTAAACATATGCTTTTCAAATATGATATCACATTTGAAATAAATTTTCATTATTATTTCAAAATCTATTATTCTTTATAATTTTCATAAGTAAAATAATTTTTTTTGTTAATTTTAATAATGGTGATTTAAATAAAAAATGATAATAATTGAAAATAACTCCTCTGTTAGGGTTAATATTTATATATTAGGACATTAACGCTCACATGAATCAAATATTGGTGAAAAATTTTAAAAGGTAAAAAAGTAAAATAAAAAATAAAAGTAGTCATGATAATATAAATTGACATTTAGATAGAGTTAGTATAAAATATAGTAAATGATTTAAATGAGAAATGTTTTAAAAAAATTAGTTGAAATAAATAAAAGCTAAAATAAATTAAAAATAATATTCATATAAAAAAGTATAATATGAACTAGATTTAAATGTAGTTAAAATAGATAGAGAAGGAATTTGAGCTGAAGTAGTGAACATGTTTAAAATAAGAAGTATAAGTGGAATGTAAATTTGATGATGACAATGAAACATTATAAATATATAACGCAAGAACATCAGAAAAAATAAAAGACACAAGCATATTCAATAGTAAAGGTATAATAAATAACAGAAACACTAAAAAGTTACTTGAAAAAGTGAAACTCAAAACATAAATATCATATGTAGAATTTCAAAATAACCTCCTAGAGAGGAATCGAAAATTTTAGACCATAAAATGATGATCGAATGTGAATGTAAAAGGAATATACCTTAAATATTAAATATTCTTGTTTCTTTTGACTAGGAATAACTTTCTTTTATTTCAAAATATTATTTTTTGTTTATAATATTAGATAATTAAGTCATAAATAAGACATAACAAAAAATATAAATTAGTAAGTGTACACTTCTAAATAGTATCAAATTTTCCTATAGTATAAAATATTTATAATAAATTATTATTTAATATCATGAAAAATATTCCCAACATTCCAATTTAATTTTTGTATTACATTACACATCCTTTAACACTGTGTTTTTTTTAAACACAGGAAGAGAAAAAAAATATTAGTAAGGGACCTTAGAAGAATAAGTTTTTTATTATAGTGAAAAATATGAAAAACCATAAAAAACATTTTCTAAAAAAACATTTACCTTTAAAAAATCATTATATTAAGATTTAAAATAAATGATTTCCTATAAAACTCATTATAAACAATATAAAATTAAAGTAGGTGTCATGGGAATCATCTCATATAACACTTACACAACCCATACAAATTAGAATAACCATATGTCAAACACCCAAGATAATTATTTAGAGAACATAACCATTACCCAATGCATTAGAGTGCTATTTAGGAATACTCATCATATAATCTGTAATGGGACCATGTGTGAGGTATAATGTTTCTCAACATTTTGTAAACAATGTCCAATGATGATATCATGATTAAAAAAAAGTATCTCTTCACATGATCATCATAAAACATTTTAAAAACTCTTAATAAATCGTATGAAAATCACTTTTGGATATTAAAATATCTATTTCTTTTAAAAACAAAATTTTCAATAAAAATATATTTTTCATTACAAACCCATTTATGATACCAAAATTCTCAAAAAAAGGGATGATTGTTTTTTATTTGATGAAAACATGAATTCTTTTCAGGGTTTTAAAACTTCAAATAATGGTTACGGTGGTATGAATAGTTATTGTTATAAGATACATTAATATAGAACATTTCTTTTGTCATTTGTAAATAAACTCAAACATTATGTAAACAAATTCCATTATTTTTTAAAAAAATATGGAAATTAAAAAAAATTCCCCTTTTAAAACACTCATGTCCATAATAAAATCATTTTAAAAAACATGTACATGTAATATAGAGATTTTATAAATAAAACATTAAAATAGAATTTTTAAATAAAAGTTCATTATAACTCTAGAACCATTTGAATCATAAGTCCTGATAAATAATAACATTAAGTAATGTTAAATAAATTTTTAGTGGATAAATTCATGATATAACATTTCAAATGATCTGTGTATAATCATCATAAATAATAGAGGTGCATGACCTCAAAATATGCCTCAATGAAAGGGAATTGAGAATAAGTCCCTTAAATTGAGTCTAAATCATCTAGTACATTCATTATATTCTGGAATAATAAAAATATATAAAATATATAAATTATTTAGAAATTTTTTCATGTTTATTATTCCTTTTATTTCACTTATCACCATGTTATATACAGTTACTTAATCCATGAAGTTTAAATGTTGTGTTTTGATTTTATTTGGTTTATGTGTCAAAAATGAATTTGGTAGGATGATTGTTGGTAATTGAGGTCATTAATCAACTTCTCTTGAATAATAATCAAGAAATTATTATCATATTTATACAACAATTATACTTTTAAAAACTAATCATGAATTATTTTTATGAAAAATGAACAATGTTATAATCATAGAAATTGTAGCCCATTTGTATGCATGAGTACTGTTTCCACTTTTCATACATAATTATAAAAAGATAGAATTTATTATTATATAATTCCAGAATGATAATTATATCATAATTAACATATTATTTATTTAAATATACAGATTTATATCATTCGTTTGATGTTGAAATTAAAAAAAGAATCACATCACTTCATGGAAGGTGGTATTCCACACATAGCACAAAGGACATTATTATTTTTTAGTGAGTTGTAAGGTAAGAGATAAAATGATATATTATTGATTAATAATTATAATTATGTTAATAATATCATATATATTTTATATATATCACATATATTCATTAAAATTATCCTTATTACCTTTCATAGAAAGCACTAGTGAAAAAGAATCACATCGCTTCACGAGGTGGTAGTTCACTATACACACAAGTGGAATTATCGTATCCCCCATGGAATGGAAATTAAAAATTGTATATGCGATAGCATATTTCAAAAAGTATAAATATGATATTAATATTATATAAATTATTTAAATACATCATTAAAACAAATCATGATATGCAATGATGGAAAACAAATGACATCGATTTGTGAGGTCGTAATCTGACGTACACCCGAGTTACATTATTGTTTCCCATAAAGAATGGATTGTAAAAAAGGTATATGTAATATCATATTTCCAGAAGTATAAGTTTTTTAAAAAATAGAATTTATATACATTAAATACATCATGATAATCACCGATGATAGGCGATGATGGAAAACAAATTTCATCGGTTTGAAAGGAGGTAATCCTTAGCACACATGAATAATGATGTAATATCACATTTTATGGAAGGGGAGATTGATTTATTATAGAAACCCTACTTTTTATTACATAAATATTACATTATTTTAAAGAAAAACAACAAAAAAAAGTTACACAACCATGTTCCAAAGGTTTAGTGTATTGGGAAAATTATGACCATATATAAAATTTTCATAATAAAACAAAAAAATTATTTAATTTATTCTTCTATATATCCTTAGTGGATCACATTTTCTTCTGACTATGTGCAATAACATGATGATATACATAAAAGAAAGGTGTGAGCTAAAATCATAGTAAGAGGATAGATAAAAACATTAATCAATATATGATGGGTGGGCATAATCATCATCATCCCAACATAAGAATGGTATTAATCATCATAATCATGAGAGGAGACATTAGATAAATTCATGTAATGTGGAAATCCATAAAAATGAAAAATCATATCTTATTGACCAAACACCACACATAGTTGTGAATAATAATGGCATCATGTTCAGACATAACATATGTTTATAATCATAACAACATCATTGAGATAAAATCCAGAATCACACATATTGGATGTTATATCATGAGATACATCACATTACCCAATGCATTGGAGTGCTATATAACTCAAGGTTCACCCCTCACATCACATTATTTACATAATAATGCATTCCACATAGAACATACATCAGTCATGGACATAAAATAACCCATGTAAAGGAATTTGTTTCATTTTATAAAGCATAAATCCCTGAATAAAATTTTGGGTTACAAAAAAAATTAAATATCATACTCGGTATAGGAACCATCAATCTCGATTGAAGAAGAAACAATCTCAAGATAAGTAAAAGATATGTTTATAAAAAGAACAGTTATTTAGAAAAATCATTATGTTTTTTCATAAAATCGTGTAAAAAACAAGTATATCACTGAAAATAAAAAGGTAAGTATAAATAACATACATTTAAGGAACATTAAATGAATATTCATACTGAAATTTTTGTAAAATATAGAAAACCCAAGGAAATGGAGTTGATTTTGAGAATCCACTTACCTTGTGTCTGAATGATTTCATCACTCTAATATCCTAGATAATAAAATTAGATTAATTAATTACTAAATATAGAGCCTATTATACATGTATTTGAATTATTTTAATTTTATTATGTTCTTTTATGGACATTATTATGAGTTATATAGTTTAATTTATGTGCTTGGGAGTATTCATTTTCTTGGGTTTCATGACCCGTTCACTTGTATACATGAATGGAAGATCATGTAAAATGATAATAATTATCCAAAATTGAAATTACATGTCATTAATGAAAATAAATAATTTTAAATGGTCTTATATAATTTTTCCCTTCCATATATGAGGATAATTCTTTAGATAAGACATTAATGATGACCGTTTAGATTAATTTAGTAGTTTTTTTATCATCATGAATTAGTTTTGTTTTATCATTTAATATCATGTATGTATGTTATTTCCATAACATAAAAAGGGTTATAAAATAAATTTTACAATCTATTTCAACCATTATAATAGCATAATTTCAATCCTTGAAGGTGGTAATGGAAAATGAAAACATGTCCTCCTTGAAGGCGATAAATCAATACCTCAGGGACGATGTTTTCATTTTAGAATAATTGGGAGAGGAGAAGAGGATTGATAATGAATTATTCTATAAAAAATATCATTACCCTATATATATATTATTATGTATTTATCATCCCATTTGAATTAGGGGAGGTGAGGAGATAATAATAAAAGATAACAAATAGAAAATAAATTAAATGAAAGGGAAAGAAGAGTTTACCTCTTGAATTATTCTCATTGGTGACCTACTTAAGAAAATTGGATTTGGTATTTTGTAGAGAAAAAAGGGTATTGGGTTTGTTGTAGGGTCTTGAGAAGCTAATTGGGAAGAATTTTGATAAGTTTCGTGTCTTTTTAGGTTTGAGGAGAATAAGTGGTGGGTGTGGTATTTATAGGTGATGAGAGGGGTGTTTTTTGATTATCTTATTCATTTGTTTATTATTTTGGAACAAGAATATGAATATTTCTGAATCCTATGACTAAATATATTAAATAGGGAATAATATTTTGATATTATGGTTCTTACATCATCCAAACGTTAAAAATGACTAAAAATTTCAGTTTTTGAGCTTTACATAGTAAATTATTGTCTTTTACTATTCCCCAAAATTCAACTATTATAGAAAAAAACCAAATATTCACCCTAAATATTTTTTGATGTGTATAATCTAAAAATAGACAAGATTTTATTAAAATAGTTTTCTAAATAGTATAAATTTAACTATTAATTAAAATCATAATTTATTCGAAAAAAATGATTTTAAAATTTTAATCGACTTTTCAACACATTGAAATATTAATCAAGGCCACATAAAATTATATTATAATAAAAAGAAAAAAATATTAATATATGAATCTATTTTATGAAATAATATTTTATTTAAAGTAATTATATTCATTATAAAATTTTAAATAATCATTAATGTTTTACAAAAATACTGATAATTAATTTATCACTATTAAAACATTTATTTACTTACACTATAATATAATTATATCATTTTTTAATTTATAAGATGTTGAAATTGTATTAATGAATTCATAGTAGAGGTTACTATTCATTTTTCTAGATTAATATTCTTAATAGTCATGTTACTATTTTAAGCTTGAAGTTACTATTCCTTCGATATAGGTTCCTTAATATCATGAAATACATTTTTTAATTCATTATTCATTTGTAATGTCTTTATTGTGTTCTTTATGTGATTTTATGAAATTATTATATTAAGGTAAATTTTATAGATAAATTATGGGGATGTTACATTCTTCCCCCCTTTTGAAATTTCACCCTCGAAATTTCATTTTAGAAAAATAGGGGAGGGTATTTCTATTTCATTACTTACTCTAGTTCCCAAGTCAAATCTTTATAATTATCGTTCCTCCAAGACACTTTGAAAATGTGGGTTGTCTTATTCCATTGGAAATTTTCTCCTCAGTCCAAGATATTTAATATATTTTCTTTATATAGGAGGTATTTCTCAAGTTTTAACACCTCTAAATTTAGTGCATGTGATGGGTCTGGTATGTATTTCTTCTAGAGTGATACGTGGAACACATCATGTACTTGATCCATATTTTGTGGAAGTGGAAGGTGATAGGCCACTGATACTATGAGATCAAGGATCCCAATGGGGAAAATATACCTTAGGAAAAGCTTCCATGTCTTTCCAAACCACATTTCTCTTTTCAATAGTGATATTTGAAGGAATAATTTATCTCCAACATCGAACTCTAAGTCCCTTCAACAGTTGTCAGCATAGATCTTTTGCTGAATCTGAGCAATATTGATGTGTGGTGGGATGGAATTGCCCTTCTTTGTTCTCTATTTCTTAGGATTTGGTCCAAGTATCTTTCATTCACTAACTTCTTCTGAATAGGTTGGATTTCTACATCACATTCCATACAGAGCTTCATATGGATCCATCTCAGTAATCGAGTGGCAGTTATCTTTATATGAGAACTAAACCAATGGGGGGATTCTGATTCATTATTAATTTGAATTCCAAATACTAGTATCCTAGAATGACATTGGGAATCTAAATATTCCTTTTAGATTGTACATTATTTTTGGGGTGATAGGACTTTTTAAAAATAAATTCAGCACTTAAATCATATAAAATAACTCTCCAAAATTTTGATTTGAACTTTGGGTCATGATTCGAGATGATCGAAAGTGGAACCCCGTGAAACCTCACCAAGTCCTTCAAATATTTCATACCATTTTTTTCAAGAGACAGTTCTTCCAAAAAATAAATAAAGGGGGATGTCTTGGTGAGTAGATCCACCATAAACCAAATCACATTATTTATTTATGATGTCTTTGGGAGACCAGTGAAAATATCCATAGTGAAAATCTCCCATTTCTACATGGGTATAGGAAATGGTTGTGTCATCCCTTTAGACTTATATTGCTCTAATTTAACTTAATTACATATCGAGCACCTTGAGATATACTCTATAATATCCTTCTTCATGTTCTCCCACCAGAAGTGTAATGACCCAAACTTTTGGATAAATATTTTTTTCCTAAATTTGTGTGTTCTTTTATTTTATACTTCACAAAACTATATCCTTTAATTAATGAAGTGATTATAATTAAAATGATACCATTAAGTTTTAACTGTTATATGACTATTGGTCAATATCACTATTGGAAAATATACTCTTAACATTATAATTATTGTTTATAAATACAAATGACTTTGGTTAATTAATACAGAAAGAAGATTGGATGGCCACATCTAGTAGACTCGGGCCAGACGAAGCTCATATTTCGGAGCTTGGGAAGGAGGTTGCATCTCTGGGCTTTGCTCTGGACCAATCCCAAGGAAAACTCTAACATGTGGAGCTTGAATGGAATTGCCTGCGGGATAAGTTCAAGCTGATAGAAATCACCACTTGGGCAATGTTGTCTGAGCCACCCCAAGATTCTATCACCATAGCACACCTTACACATAGGTAATACACAAGTGTTATAAGGGGATATATAACGAGACCTTAGTTACTTTTTTTAATCCTTTTGTATAAATAAAATTACTATTTCATCATTCTTGTTTTTTGAATAGTTTTTTAATAAAGTATATGTTTAATCAAGATAAATTTGATAAATTTATTTTAGAAGTAAAAATTTTACTTTTCAAATATTTCTCATCCATAGAGAATTATTGTGGTAAAATAAACATCATTTTTGAATTTCAAATGCAAAAATTAACCTAGGATGAATTTTTAGAAATTTTCTAAGAAGCCTCAATTTGATGAATAGTGTTTTTAAATAATGTTTTTTAATGAATAATATAAAAATATCTTATTATTAAATAACTTTTTCTATGAAATGATTTTAAAAAATCCATCATACATGGTTGTAATCAGGGTGAAAAATGCGGTTAAAGATAAAAATATTTTTTTTGTAAATAGTAACATACCCTTATGAATAGTAATGAATAGTAAATCGGCCAAAAAAATATAAACTTCACCCATGATTGTATAAATATAATTTAGACATCTTAAAAGTGAAAAAATGATCATATTATAAGTTTTGGTATTTTTGTATATCATAAATATTTTATTTACAATTTTATAATTAATTTAATAATTTAAAATGAAAATTTATTTTCATACAATTTAATCATTTTTTCTTACTTTATTGTCTTATGGTTATATGATAATTTTATGGGAACTAGTTTACTTTTTCAATGTGTTACAAAACAAGTTATAGTTTTAGAGTTGTTTTTTTAATAAATAATGATTTTATTTAAAATTTAAATTGAAAATATTTTGAAAATTATTTTCATAAAATGGAGTTCATTTTTGAATTCATGCCATTGATATTAGGTTATGGTAAATTTATGATATTTTAATAAAATGTTTTATTTTTTGGTGAATAGTGAAAATATAGTTTTGAGTTTCGGTGTATTTAATGACATAATTAATGATGTAATAATGATGTAATCATTTTGGTAGACTTTTGAATAGTAATATATGCTATGATGTGTCCCAAGTGGCCAATACGATGGGGAAATACCATGGTCAAGCCCATGGTTTTGCAAATACCACTGATGAGGTGTCCCTTAGAAATTAATAAAATACTCCCTCACTTTTGCTATAAATACCAATTCATTACCACATTCCTTTAATTAAAAAATCATCCTCAATGAAGATATGATCTTTTTACCTCCCAAGGAGTCCTCCCAAGGTTCCTTCAATCCCCCCAAGTTCCCAACCTTCAATCATTCGAAGTTACTCTTCAAGGTATGGGAACCTTTCACCTTCCTCTTTTAAGTCATGTCTTCCTTTATGTTATGTATTATTGTTTCCATCTTATTATGTTGGAGTATGTTCTTATATATCCTTATTACTATCCATTTCATGTAAAAATTATGAGATATGTAACACGCCAAGCTTCTACGGTACGATTCTCTTTGAATAATACAGTAGTGTGTGTTGTACGCAACTTCGAGTTCTAACACACCGCAACCAATCAAAGTAGCCATTATGAATAGTAATACCAAATTTTTGAAATTTTATAAATTTTATCTTTCAAAATGGACTTCATATTTGGATTCAAAATATCGAAATTAGCCTAGGGTGAATTTTTGGCATTTTTCTGAAAACTTTCAATTTTTGATGAATAGTGAAAAAACACTGAGTTATTGTTTAAAAACGAATTTTTATTTAAATAATTATTTATTTTATTTAAATTTAATTAAGTTCAAAATATATAAATAATACTTATATAAGTTCAATTTAATTCATTGGAGTTAGTTTATAATTAATTTAGATATATAAAAATTTTATTGAACTTTTCACCGTCTTTTACCCACCTCCTAGGAGAATTTAGAAATTTACATAAACATAATTTTACCACTTATGTGAGTGTAATTTTGAATATCTGAGAGACACGGTAAATATAAAGGAGTAAAATGTGGTTCAATAAGATAAAAATAATTTTTGGTGAATAGTAACTTTTTACTTTTATTTACCACGGTAAAAAGTAAATAGGGTAATTAAGAGTAAAAATGATATTAATATTACCCTAACACATGTCCTAATTCTATTGGAAAAGTTTATCTCGACCAAAAACAACCTTAGGAATAAAATATTATCATTTAGGTCCACTTGGATTAGACTAGGATATTTATTATTATTTAATTCAAAGAAGAGTTAAAAGAGTTAAAATCAAAGTTTAATTACTATAACACTTTTAATATAGGGTTATACATAAGATGAATTCAATTATAAATATTCATTATAAATATAAAAATATTTCCTACATAATTATATTTTATTTATAATTTTTAGACATTAAATAATTTAGTTTATTTATGACACAATGATGATGCAATAATTACCTTATTAGTGAAATATTAAAATAATTGATATTATAAATACCCAAATAAATATAATTTGAGACTTTTAATGAATTCCAAGAATTTAATAGGTTAATATGACATGTTAGAGTTGATTAAATGAATTATTTTCTAAGTAATAATGTTTTTATGAATTTATCAAAAACAAAATACCCAATAGTGTCAAAATTGACATAAAAGAGTTTTTTTTAAAAATATTATATTATTAATTGATATTTAATTCCTAAAAATAAAAGGTTCGGCCAAAGGACTTATATCATGATTGGTGTATCATTAATGGACCACTTTGGGGTCTCTTGGATGTATATAGTATGTTTATTAACTATATAATATAAAAATAAAAAGTGACATGGTAAGTGTCAAACTAATTAACTAAGATTTAAAACTAAATGATAAGGTTAATAATGTGACCCAAACTTGTCTAAAATATATTGGTTGAGTTTCTGTTGACCTATCCCCACAATAAACTTTAAATAATATAATTTGGAGCCATTAGATACCGAATATGGATTTATTATAAAATAATATTTCTAGCTTTTCCAAAGGAGCCCCTCACCCCTCTTATAAAAGGGCCCTCCCCCTTCTCATGAATTCACACCTTCAAAGCCACTTGGATCAGACAAACTCTACCCAAATATCCTCCCAAATTCCCTCACTTCAACCTAGAGTCCTTATTTTGATCCGAAAGCCAACCTAAGGAGCCCTTTTGATCAAATCAAAAGGAAGAACCCGAAGAAGAGGTAACGTCTTAACCACCCTTTTTAAAGTTCATTTCTTATTCAACTTCTTCTTTCCTGGTTATTTCCATTATAAAATAATAAATCTAGTATCTTATATATACTGTGATGTTATTATAATTATGGAACAAAAAAATTCATTATTCTATCCATCCGTTGAATGACAAGTCACCATACGTGCGTACGTACAGCCTACTGTCTCCACGTTGTGGTGTAATTGTTATTCAATATATTTTTATTTATATGGGTATAATAATGATGTATAATTCATGTAAATAATAAATATAACATTATAATTATTCTGTCTATATGATATACCATCCAATTATATATTATTTTAATATCAAAAGAATGATATTGTCGCTCGTGCGTACGTACGGACTACCGTCTCCATGAACGCGATGAGATTCATTCCCCATCGTATCCATTCAAGAATAATTTTTATTTCATGGTTAAAAATAATGTTTAAAGACTTAATATAAGTTTGGATATGAATATGATACAACCTATCCATAACAAACACGGCTTATTTAACAAAACATATAAAATAAAATTAGTAAGTTAACACCCAAAACGACGATAATACTAAGATTTTATTAAAATGGAATGTTAAAAGATCATATGTGATATCATATTAATATATATGATTCTTGTATAATTTAATAACAATTATTTCACCATTATATAGGAGGTTAACCTACCATCAACCAAGGAAAAGTACAAGGTAATGGTTTATTTCACAATCTCTTCATTATCCGAGGTTGTTTATACATGATTATCTACTGGGAACTCTTTAACATCCACATAAATGTTTCTTAAAAATGCATTTCAAATCATTATTACTATTTTAAAGACTATGGGATAAATTCATTTATACCCTTTTTGACTTTTTATATGAAGTTTATAAAGGAATATTTCTGTCATTTTCCAAATAAGGTCCTTTTTATCCTTTTTCGACAGAATTAAGGTAAGAATTTTTTTTAACTTATCCGGTGGGTGCGGCTATTTTACGCCATTATAAAATCGTTGAAGATTTCCTTACAATATTATAAGAATATTTTCAAAGTAAATGTTTTATTTTATAACTATGCGACTTTTAAATGATTCCAAAAAAAGAGATATTTCTCTCAAATAGTTTTGATTTCATCTATGTCAACATCCTTTGATGGATTTTAAGTTTATTTGAAGTTTATTTATTATGATACAAAACTTCCATATTGTGTTGAAGGTTTTTTGATATGTTTGACTGTGGATGTGTTATTTTTATACCATTCATGGTTTATGGAGAAAGTATTGACATTTCGTATGCTATTTTTAATACAAATGTTTATGTTATGTTTAAACCTATTCATATGAGGAATGCATTGGACTTAATAAGTGACGGGTGGAGCCTGATATATCTCCTCGATGCATCGGTAGGTCTCATGAGACAAACTAGTGTCTTGGAATGATGCCTTGATAAAATCTTATTTGTAGTCTTGGTACGAGGCCATGGCTACGTGGTTATGATAGTCTGACATTATGCATTCCATCATTATGAAAGTGGTTGTTGATATTGCATGTGATTATTTGATTAGTAGAATATCTATGTGAATAAGTAAATTGAATTTTTTAATTTTATTTCTACCATATTATGCTTAAGTTCAAGTTTAAAGGGCTTTTGTTTTAGTTATACATTGCCTTAAATGTTTATTCTTATTTATGAAATTTTCTACTATATTGTTTTCCTTACTGGGCATCTGAGCTCATCGCTTTCTATGTTTTATTTTTCTCAGGATGTGAAGAAGTATTTTATGAATGACCTACAGGGATAGTATGTGGGGATATGAGTGTGGACTATGGAGACTATGTTGTTGTAGTTTTCATTTTTATGATGTAATATAAGACTTATGAATATATTTAGTGTTTCCAAGGCTACTAAACTAATCGGTCTTTCGAGATTTGATCTTTATTGTGATCATGCCAATTTTTTTTAATAATGCACCAACTGTGGGTAAATGGGGTCAGGGCGTTACAGTTGGTATCAGAGGAAGTTTATTACAAACCTTGGAAGCTAGATTTAGATAAACTCTGATTAGAGCACGTAGACCTAAGATGCACTTTGAGGATTAGTGTAGAAGAACTTCCTAGAATTTTGGTATTGTAAAGATTTTGTGAGTTTTACGAGCAATACATCCCTATCTAGATATGAGCAGGTAGAGGCGGCTCTGGCAGAGATGTACCTAGGGGTAAAACCCAAAAACACCGCTTTGAGCTAGACTCGAACGGGAACTGGTGCACGACAACGGGCCTTGCTGCACTCTTGGTTACGACACTCCCGAGGGATATTCTTTGGATAATTCTCATTTTATTTACGAACCATTATGAAGGGTTTATGATTATATACTTCCTAAAAGAAAACATTTTTATGATTATGGATTATATCCATTAACTTTTCAATTTATGTTAAGTTTTTTTACAAGTATGGAATTATGTATTTTGATTCATAAACTAATCTAGTTTATGCCATTGTTTAGAAATGGAACCTAGTAGAATGAATGGAAACCGTATCAATGAACGCACTCCATGTAGGGATTTACCTCCTGCTCAAGATAATTATAGTGGAGCTGGTGATGCAACTGGTGCTGATCAGCTAATCACCATACTAGGAAAACTCACCCAGGTTATGAATAATAACCTTACCCGTATGGAGAACCCTGATCCATAGCATGGAGGATCAATGTTGGATCGCTCCATGAGGCAGAAACCACTAAAATTCAATGGGAGTACAAATCCATTAGTAGTTGAGCAATGGATAAGTTCCCTAGAGAAAATATTCCATGCCTTGGGGGTAGTGAAATGGAAAAAGTTATCATGGCAGTTTACCACCTCACTGAAGATGCTGATCAATGGTGGTCATTGATTCAAAACATAAAGGAAGATGATGAAGTATCAAATATGGAATGGAGGGAGTTCAAAGAGCTTTTCTTAGAAAAATACTTTCCTCGTGACCATCAAGCAGATATTGAAAGGCAATTTCTGAGTCTGAGGTAAAAGGAGGATGAGAATGTCGCAAAGTATGAGGATAAATTTACAAGGTTAACAAGGTATGCTGGAGATTATGTACATAACCCAATAAGTAATATTGATCGTTTCTTTGATGGGTTAAAACCATTTCTTCGTCGAGCATTAGTCTCATAATCCTTCTCGTCGTACGAAGACATTGCCTCATGTGCTATCAAGACAGAAAAAGAATTCTCTAAGTCTTATGAATTTAAAGAAAAGAAAGAGAAGAAGAGATCTGCTGATCAATCTGGAAATGGAAATAAGGGGAAGAAGGGAAAAGTTGAATATCAATCCTGTAGTAAATGTGGGAATAAACACCCCGGTACTTGCTTGAAGGGAATGAGTGTCTGTTACAAGTGTGGTGAAAAAGTCCACCAAGATCGTGATTGCAAAGGGAAGAAGGAAGCTACCGATGTTCAGTTCTACAATTGCAGGGAGATGGGACATTATGCAAAATAATGTCCTAAGCGTTAGGGGAACTTACCTCAAAAAAGTCCAAGGGATCAAGGCCAAGATTATTCTATCACTATTGCTGAGGTATAAGCTCCGAAAGACATGGTGGTAGGTAATTTAATGGTTTCCTCAAGTTTATCCAATGCTTTACTTGATTCTGGATCATCGCATTGTTTCATATCCTCCCAGTTTTCTAAGAAAATTAGATATTTCCAATTTGATTTAACAAGGGAGTTGTCAGTTAAAACTCCTAAGGAAAGTACCATTGCAACAAAGTTTTGTGAATCAGTCCCCATTAGAGCACATAAATGTTCTTTATCCGCTGATCTCATCATCATACCTAAGGTTGAGTTTGATATAATCCTCGGTATGGATTGGATTTCGGACCATGATGCAAAAATTTATTATAAGAAGAATGAGTTTACTATTTTTGATGATGATGATAAGGAACACCTTAACTTTAGAGCTGAATCGTCACCACCTAATTCTTATCTAGATCCACCCCCAGTAGCTCAAATAAATTCAATTATTGAGGAGGAAGAGAATGAAATAACTGTGGGTGAGGAAAGGAATGTCCAAATAGAGGATGTACCTATTGTGAAAGAATATGTCGATGTGTTTCCGGAAGATTTACCTAGACATCCTCTAGAACGAGAAGTTGAGTTTTCCATTGATTTAATTCCTGGATCAAGGCCTATATCGAAGAACCCTTATAGAATGGACACTGTGGAATTAGTCGAACTAAAGAAACAACTAGAGGAATTGAGTAATAAGGGAATTATTCGACCTAGTGTTTCTCCATGGGGATACCCTGTCCTTTTTGTTAAGAAGAAAGATGGATCTATGAGGTTATGTATCGACTACAGGGAAATCAATGCTATAACAATAAAGAACAAGTATCTCGTACCTCTCATTGATGATTTATTCGACCAAATTCATGGAGCTCAATATTTTTCAAAGATTGAACTTCGATCTGGATACCATCAGTTTTGTGTGAATAAGGAAGACATTCCGAAGACAACATTTTGAAAAAGGTATGGGCATTATGAGTTTATAGTAATGCCTTTTGGGCTGACTAATGCACCCTCTGTATTCATGGATCTAATGAACAGAGTTTTCAAGAAATATATTAATGACTTTGTAGTGGTATTTATTGATGATATCTTGGTATACTCCAAAAGCTACAAAGATCATGAAAACCACCTGCGCATTATGTTGAAGACTCTGAGAAGACATGAATTATAAGGGAAGTTTAGCAAGTGTGAATTTTGGCTTCAAGAGATTTCTTTTCTTGGCCATATTGTCTCTAATCATGGAATCTCTCTTGATCCTTCTAAGACCAAGGCAATCCAAGAATGGACAGAACCGGCGAGTATAACTGAGGTATGCCGTTTTATTGGTTTAGCAGGTTATTATCGACGTTTCGTCCAGAATTTTGCCCGATTGGCTAACTCATTAACAAAGCTCACAAGTAAAGGGGTTAAATTTGTCTGGAAAAAAGAGTGTGAAGAATGTTTTTAAGAATTGAAGAGAAGATTAGTCAATGTTCCTATATTGACTCTACCATCAGGGAATGATGGGTTCGTTATTTATAGTGATGCATCAATGAAAGGGATTGGTTGTGTCCTTATGCAGAATGATAGAGTTATTTCTTATACATCATGACATCTGAAGATTCATGAGAAAAACTATCCTACTCATGATCTTGAGTTAGCTGCTATAATATTTTCTTTGAAGATATGAAGACATTATCTCTATGGTGAGAAATGTGAGATTTATACTGATCATAAGAGTCTGAAGTATATTTTCTCACAGAAAGAACTCAACATGAGGCAAAGGAGATGGCTTGAACTACTCAAGGATTATGATTGCACGATACACTACCACCAGGGGAAGGGAAATAAGGTGGCAGATTCTTTGAGAAAAAAGATCATGGAGTTTTGAACAAGATGAGAGTTGAAAAGGATCCTATATACATGGATCTAGTAAAGATGGATATGGGAATCACCATGGAAGGTGAAACATCAATGCTTTTTCAAATGCTTGCCAAACCATCTTTAATAGAAAGGATAAAGAGTTCTCAGACAGGTGATGAAGAGTTACAAAGGAAGATTAAAGATGTGAATGATGGGAAATTGAGTGACTTTGTGTATGAAGATGGAGTTTTGATGTTTGGGAAGAGACTTTGTGTTCCCAATATACCTGATCTAAAAAGAGAATTGTTGGATGATTCTCATAGTTCCAATTTCTCTATACACCCTAGGAGCACCAAAATGTATAGAGATTTGAAGGAACATTTTTGGTGGGACAACATGAAGAGGGAGATTGCCGATTTTGTGTCAAGATGTATGGTTTGTCAACAAGTGAAAGCTAGAAGGCAACAACCTGGAGGAGTTATGCAACCTCTTCCCATACCTGAGTGGGAATGGGATAATATCACGATGGAATTTGTCATGGGGCTACCAAAGACTCCTAGAAGGAACAATACAATATGGTTCATTGTTGACCGTCTTACCAAGTCAGCACATTTTCTTGCTGTAAGGGAGGATTTACCACTTGAACGTCTAGTAAGGCTATATATTAATGGAGTTGTGAGACTTCATGGAGCACCCCTATCGATTTTTTCTAATCGTGATCCCTGTTTTACTTCAAGATTCTGGAAGAGTCTTCAGAAGGCCTTGGATTGTGAACTTCATTTGAGCACTGCCTACCACCCTCAAACTGATGGACAATCAGAACGAACTATTCAAACCTTAGAAGACATGTTGAGATCATGCTCACTTGACTTTCAGGGTATGTGGGATCAATATTTACCTTTGATAGAATTTTCCTATAATAATTGCTTCCATTCAAGTATTCAGATGGCACCATATGAAGCGTTATACGGAAAGAGATGTCTCACACCAACCTGTTGGGATGAAGTTGGAGAAAGAAAACTTGTAGGCCCAGAACTAGTGGAGGAAACGATGGAAAAGGTAAAGGTAATCCAAAACCACATCAAAGCAGCTCAAAGTAGGCAGAAGATCTATACCGATAATCGAAGGAAGGATTTGGAATTTCATGTAGGAGATCATGTCTTCTTGAAGGTATCTCCATGGAAGGGAGTCATACGTTTCGGTAAGAAAGGTAAATTGAGTCCCAGGTACATCAGACATTTCGAAATTCTAGAACGAATTGGGGTTGTAGCATACCATTTGGCAATGCTTCTAAATCTCTCCAAAGTTCATGATGTGTTCCACGTATCACTGTTGAGAAAATACATGCCTGAACCAACGCATGTACTCACCTATGAGGAATTAGAACTGGAACTCGATCTATATTATTGCGAAGAGCCCGTCAGGATTCTTTATATGAGAGAACAAGTGCTGAGAAACTGGACGACTCATTTGGTAAAAGTTCTATGGAGAAACCATAAGATGGAAGAGGCAACGTGGGAACCCGAGGAACTTATGATGAAGAATCACCCGAGTCATTTTATGCAGTAATATTCTAGAAATTTTGAGGATGAAATTATTTGAAGGAGGGGATAATGTAACACCCCAAGCTTCTACGGTATGATTCTCTTTGAATAATACAGTAGCGTGTGTTGTACGCAACTTCAAGTTCTAACACACTGCGACCAATCAAAGTAGCCGTTATGAATAGTAATACCCACCTTTTGAAATTTCATAAATTTTATCTTTCAAAATGGACTTCATATTTGGATTTGGAATATCGAAATTATCCTAGGGTGAATTTTTGGTATTTTTTTGAAAACATTCAATTTTTGATGAATTGTGAAAAACAGTAGTTATTGTTTAAAAATGAATTTTTATTTAAATAATTATTTATTTTATTTAAATTTAATTAAGGTCAAAATAGATAAATAATACCTATATAAGTTCAATTTAATTCATTGGAGTTAGTTTTGAATAATTTTAGATATATAAAAATTTTATGGAACTTTTCACCGTCTTTTACCCACCTCCTAGGAGAATATGGAAATTTAAATAAAACTTAATTTTAACGCTTCTGTGAGTGGAATTTTGAAAATTCGAGAGATACGGTTAATATCAAGGATTAAAATGTGGTTCAATAAGATAAAAACAATTTTTGGTGAATAGTAACTTTGTACTTTTATTTACCACGGTAAAAAGTAAATAGGGTAATTAAGGGTAAAAATGATATTAATATTACCCTAAAACGTGTCATAATTCTATTGGAAAAGTGTATCTCGACCAAAAACAGCCTTAGGAATAAAATATTATCATTTAGGTTCACTTGGATTAGATTAGGACATTTATTATTATTTAATTCAAAGAAGAGTTAAAAGAGTTAAAATCAAATTTTAATTTCTAAAACATTTTTAATATAGGGTTTTACATAATATAAATTCGATTATAAATATTAATTATAAATATAAAAAGATTTCATACATAATTATATTTTATTTATAATTTTTAGACATTAAATAATATAATTTATTTATGACACAATGATGATGTGGTAATTACCTTATTAGTGAAATATTAAAATAATTGATATTATAAATACCCAAATAAATATAATCTAAGACTTTTAATGAATTACACAAATTTAATAGGTTAATATGACATGTTAGATTTGATTAAATGAATTATGTTCTAAGTAATAATGCTGTTATGAATTTATCAAAAACAAAATACCCAATAGTGTCAAAATTGACATAAAAGAGTTTTTAAAACAAATATTATATTATTAATTGATATTTAATTCCTAAAAATCAAAGGTTCGGCCAAAGGACTTATATCATGATTGATGTATCATTAATGGACCACTTTGGGGTTACTTGGATGTATATAGTAAGTTTAGTAACTATATAATATAAAAATACAAAGTGACATGGTAAGTGTCAAACTAATTAACTAATAGTTAAAACTAAAAGATAAGGTTAATAATGTGACCCAAACCTATCTAAAATCTATTGGTTGAGTTTTTTTCGACCTATACCCACCTTAACCTTTAAATAATCTACTTTTGAGCCATTAGAAACCGAATATGTATTTATTATAAAATAATATTTCTAGCTTTTCCAAAGGAGACCCTCACCCCTCTTATAAAAGGGAACCCCCCTTCTCATGAATTCACACCTTAAAAGCCATTTGGCTTGGACAAAATCTACCCAAATATCCTCCAAACTTCCCTCACTTCAACCTATAGGCCTTATTTTGATCAGAAAGCCAACATAAGGAGCCCTTTTGATCAAATCAAAAGGGAGAACCCGAAGAAGAGGTAACGTCTTAACCGCCCTCTTTAAAGTTCCTTTCTTCTTCAACTTATTATTTCCTTGTTATTTCCATTCTAAAATAATAATTCCAGTATATTCTATATACTTTAATGTTATTATAATTATGTAACAAACAAATTCTTTATTCTATCCATCCCTTGAATGACATGTCACCATACGTGCGTGCGTACGACCTACCGTCTCCACGTTGTAGTGTAACTTTTATTCAATATATTATTATTTAGATGGGTATAATAATGACGTATAATTCAAGTAAATAATAAATATAACATGATAATGATTCTTTCTATATGATATACCATCCAATTATATATTATTTTAATATCAAAAGAATGATATAGTCGCTCGTGCGTACGTACGAACTACCGTCTCCACGAACGCGATGAGATTCATTCCCCATCGTATCCATTCAAGAATAATTTTCATTTGATGGTTAAAAATAATGTTAAAAGACTTAATATAATTTTGGATATGAATATGATACAACATATCCATAACAAACATGACTTATGTAACAAAACATATAAAATAAAATGAGTAAGTTAACACCCGAAATGACGATAATACTAAGATTTTATTAACAAAGCAATGTTAAAAGATCATATATGATATAATATTAATATATATGATTCTTGTATAATTTAATAAAAATTATTTCACCATTATACAGGAGGTTAACCTACCATCAACCAAGGAAAAGTACAAGGTAAGGGTTTATTTCACAATCTCTTCATTATCCGAGGTTGTTTATACGTGATTATCTACCAGGACCTCTTTATCATCCACATCCATGTTTCTTAAAAATGTATTTCAAATCATTCTTACTATTTTAAAGACTATGGGATAAATTCATTTATACCCTTGTTGATTTTTTATAAGAATTTTATAAAGGAATCTTTCTATCATTTTCCAAACAAGGTCCTTTTTAACCTTTTCGACAGAATTAAGGTAAGAATGTCTTTTTTAACATATACGGCGAGTGCGGCTATTTTCCGCCGTAATAAAATTGTTGAAGCTTACCTTACAATATTATAAGAATATTTTTAAAGTAAATGTTTTATTTTACAACTATGTGACTTTTAAATGATTTCAAAAAAAGAGATATTTCCCTCAAATAGTTTTTATTTCATCTATGTCAACATCCTTTGATGGATTTTAAGCTTATTTGAAGTTTATTTATTATGATACAAAACTTCTATATTGTATTGAAGGTTTTGTGATATGTTTGACTATGGATGTGTTATTTTTATACCATTCATGGTTTATGGAGAAAGTATTGACATTTTTATGCTATTTTTAATACGAATGTTTATGGAATGTTTAAACCTATTCATATGAGGAATGCATTGGACTTAATAAGTGACAGGTAGAGCCCGATATAGCTCCTCGATGCATCGGTAGGTCTCATGAGACAAACTAGTGTCTTGGGACGAGTCCTTGATAAAATCATATTTTTAGTCTTAGCACGAGGCCTTGGCTACGTGGTTATGATAGTCTGGCATTATGCATTCCATCATTATGAAAGTGGTTGTTGAGATTGCATGTGATTATTCGATTAGTAGAATATCCATGTGAATAAGTAAATGGAATTATTTCATTTTATTTCTTCCATATTATTATGAAGTTCAAGTTTAAAAGTCTTTTGTTTTAGTTATACATTGCCTTAAATGTTTATGCTTATTTATGAAAGTTTCCACTATATTGTTATCCTTACTGGGCATCTGAGCTCACCCCTTTCTATGTTTTATTTTTCCCAGGATGTGAGGAAGTATTTTATGAATTACCTATAGGGATAGTATGCGGGGATATTGTAAAGACCCGTAAATTTCAAGGATTTTTTTTCTTAATTTCTTTGGGATTTTACGAGTACGCAGTTTCTGACAGCACCTAATTCTGAGGCCCAGTGTGCCCAGAATCAATTTCCGAAGTTTAGCTCGGGTACGTTCAGTGAACGAACGAGCGGGTTTTCCTAAATTTTGGACCGGTGCTTGGAATCAAAATCTGAGGGCACCGATGAAACCGCAACACCATTAATTGCTTAGGAAGAATTTTTATGGAGTTGCGTTTGCTCGGGAGGTGTTTTTAAATAAATGGGTTAACTGAAGAGTGAAATAAAATTAGCACTAAAATTTTATTTCTATTCTAAGTAATTATAACCTATGTGTAGAAGTTGTGGTGGGACCCACTACATCTTAACTCCACTTGGAAGGATATTAGTGAGGTGGGGCCCACACGAGCCCCACCCCTTCAATTCCCCTAAACCCCCTCTTAAATTTTGGAAACCCCCCTTAAAATTATAACTCTTCCACATTAATGCATACCAATTAAACACCTAATTAATTTGACAACTTAATTAGGTGAATTCAAGTTTTGAATTTTGAAAAATGTTGGCATGAGTAATAAAATAAGGCAAAAGCTTTATTTTATTATCGTTGTATCGTTGTGTGGAGTTCTTAGGAGATAATTATCTAAGTTTGAAGAACGCGAAGAACACCAAGGCTTCGATGAAGAACTCCATCTCTGCAAGGAGAGATTGATGAGCCGTCTCATATTCTCTCTGCAGCCGGTGTGAGATGACGTTCCCTTCTTTGACACGCCTTCCGTCATTCTTCTTCGTACATCAAAGAAAGGGAAACACTATTTCTTCCTCACATGAACTCCGTCATCGTATACGGAGCCTTCCCCCGCGTCGCCTTCTTCCGCGACGCAAGCTTCTACGATTTCTTCTTCGAGGTAGGGGTTTGATTTTACGTTCGTGGTTATTTCTGGCATTCATCATTAAATAGCCGCTTGTTATCAAATTAACGGGAGGAGACCAGACCACACAAACACAGCCGACCCTCCTCCCCTTTGTTGTTGTACTTCGTTCTGGATTGGAACGGAGGGGACGCGGTGCCATCGCACCGCGCGGAAATGAAGGAACTGCGGCCGGTGCGGACCGTGGTGAGGGACTACGGCACCGTCGCGCCGCGTCGTTGAGACCTAAAGGGGCCGCGGCTGGGGTCGGGCCGCGGTAGAGGGGCGCGGCGCCGTCACGCCACATAGGAGCTTCAAGGAGGGCCGCGGTAGAGGGGCATGGTGCCGTCACGCCGTGTCGGTCGGACAAGGGCCGCGACGGTGCAGAGGGTGGTAGCCGGAACCGCCGGTTGCCGATGCTACAGGAGGCGGGACCAACGGGTCCCGCGCGGCACAACCGGCCGGCCGGATCCGGGAAAACCGAGGGTTTGAACCCCCGGATAGCGCAGCAAGGGTGGACCCCCTGCGGGTACGCCATTCAGTTCGAAGAAGGCGGCGGCCTCCCCCCCTTTTGCATCCGATCGGCATGCAGGCGCCCGCACCGGGCCGGGCCGGACCGCCCGCGCCGGGCCGCCCGCGCTGGGCCAGACCCCCGAGCCGGGCCGGGCCGCACCGTCTAGCCCGGGCTGCGCCAGCCGGGCCGAGCCACGTCCAACCAGGCTGGACCCGGACCCGGGTCGGGTTGACCCGGTTTGGGTCGACCTAGGGGTATCGGGCCGGGTCGGACCGGGCCCGAACCCCCTGTTTTCGGACAGATCTGTTCAAACACCCATAACGTGGGCTACAGACCTACGATCGACGCACCGTCAGTTGCGATGCGATCCTTGGATCGAGGCAGTCACTTCAGTATATTATATACTCAAGGTTTCGGTGAACTTTGGGTATGGCCGGGTTGGTTCGAACATGAAACCAACCAGACCCTCATAGCGGAAATGCTTATAACTTGAGCTCCGGACGTCCGATTGATGTGCCATCGACTTTGTTGGATTCCTCTTAGTGAGATGGATCTTTTGGCTTACTTCTCTCAAGGTTTGGACGCAGTTGGAGTATGGTCGGGTTGGTTTTGACTTAAAAACCAACCGGGACCCTGGGACGAAAAGGCCAATAACTCTCAGACTGGGCGTCCGATTGACGCGTCGTCTGTCACGTTGAGTTCTTATTGACGAGAAAGAACTTTGGGATACATCAACTCCAGACTTCATGTCTGTTGATGTATCAACCCCCTTGGCTCATAGAGCGGAACCTCCTGGAAATGAGCTTACTGTGTGTGGGAACCCTAGAGCTGGCTACGACTGCGATGACGATGACGACTGTACTGAGATCCTCCATGGGTTCGGCAGTGACGATGACCATACTAGAATCCTCCGTGGGTTCGACGACGATGACTACTATTCTTGTATTCTATGTGGGTCTGGCAGTACTTGACTACTATTCTTGTATCCTATGTGGGTCCGGCAGTATTTGACTATGTACTTGTATCCTACGTGGGTCCGGCAGAGTAGCTGGTCTTCTATCCTTTGTGGGTACGACAGTTTAGCTGGTCTTGTATCCTATGTGGGTCCGACAACTTAGATGAATCAGTGGCTACATCTGATCATCTCTATCATCTTTCAAAGAAGTATACCTGTGTGAGATAAGTATTGACTTTCAATCACTATCTTCGATATGATTGTTTTGCTATCCTGTGTGGATTGGGTTGTGTTATCCTGTGTGGATTGGATTGTGCTTTCCTGTGTGGACTAGATCGAACTTGGGCTCGGATGTTGGAGCCGAACTGGAATTGATGACTTAGGTATATGTATGGGCATATACCTAAGTAGTGTTGGTTGTTACTTTATGATTTTATCTTTCCTTTGTGGTTTATCCTTCATGGATTCTGGGAGACCTTCGAGGGTCTCGGGGTCCCTACTGAGTAGCGTATACTCACCCCTGCACGGGATATGCATGCACTTCATTGTGTTGGATGCAGACGACAGACAACACTGATCGGGGTGGGAGCACGTGGAGCTGGACGGTACCTGGAGGTGGATCACTGGATGGGACGTACTCGGAGCGGACGACTGGAGCTGAGGAGCAGAGGGGACTATCTGTACCCACCCTTCAAGTGGGATTACCAGAGGATGGCTCAGAGTTGCTGCTGTACTTTTCTGCTGCTGTACTTTCTTTTCAGTTATAATTTACTTCAGTTGGGTTTGTATTCTGGCCCATTTACTTTCCATCACTTACTATTGTACTCAGTTTACTTAGTGTTTACTTCTGCTTGCATACTCTATGGTGATTATTTTCTTACATAAAGGAAATGCCTTCCCTTTTATCGGGATTTACGCCTTTGGTGCTAGTCGCCAACCCCTGGCCTATGGAAGGCGGGCTTGGGGTAGTCATGGCACGGGTCCCGAGGACGGGTCGTGACAGATATGAGTGTGGACTATGGTGACTATGTTGTTGTAGTTTTCATTTTTATGATGTAATGTAAGACTTATGAATATATCTAGTGTTTCCAAGGCTACTAAACTAATCGGTCTTTCGAGATTTGATCTTTCTTGTGATCATGCCAATGTTATGTAATAATGCACCGACTCTGGGTAACTGGGTTCGGGGAGTTTCAAGATACCCTTTCCACCCTCATCAATTTATTTTCGGAATTTTTAAGTGATGCCATTAGGCTGCCGAATTCTCGTAAAAGAAATCACATCTTCTCTTTTCTTTAATGTTTCTTTTTCATGAGGTATGTCATTAAAAAATAGATACCATGATCTTATTTAAATTTTATTCTGTCCCTATACTATATTATTAGTTATTTATGAGTGGGTGACCCTTTTCCCCTCTCTTTTTAATTGTTTTCTAAAACCATGTTACGTAGCTGTTATGCTGCGGAATTTTCGTCTCAAAATCTCTCTTTTCTCAATAAATTCTCTTGTTTTATTTATGTGAATACCCAAATATATTTTCATTTCCATAGGTATTAATCAAGAAATAAAATTTATCTATTTGATTCTGTAATTTACATACATATAACTCTCACTCCCAATGCATTGTTTATAAATGACAAAATGATCTCATTTTTAAGCACCTTTTAAAAACATCATGATTTTGAAATGAAAACCCTTTTTTTAATTTCTTTGGGTTATTTATGAAATGTATGATTATGATCTATGTGGATCATATGAAAATAAATACATATTAAGGTTTCTCCCTGATATCACTCCAATGAATTGGGTAAAGAATTTAATATCTAGAGATGACAAGTTTCACGATACCTTGGTGAATAACCTTGGTAATTTTTATAACACCATTGGGATGAAAATCAGTGATATGTTAATGAATGTATAAATTAAATGTTTTATCCACATATTCAAGTTATGGTTCATGTTATTTTCATTATGATATGCCTCTACTTCCATTTCTCATGTCTTTATGTTTTTCACCATGTTCTTATTTATATCACAAGTAAATTGATTCCCTTTATTTCCTTACTAGGCCTTCTGCTCACCCTTTCCTTTGATGTATGTCTCCAAGTTATGAGATGTAGTAATTGTACTTAGTATAAACTTATGATGATGCCTTATAATTGGATTAGAAGAATTTTTTATGTTGTTTTCTTGTATATTGTTCCTGATTTCCAAGACACTAGACTTTAAAGATCCTTTATTTATAAAATGTAATGAAAAGTTATGTAATAATAAGGTGGGATGACATAGTTGGTATCAAAGGATAGTTTAGTTATTTATGGAAATTAGGATATAAAAACTTTAGGAAGAACCCTATAGAAAAGTTTAAATATAGGAAAAATTCCTAGTTTTTTGGTGAAATATTAAGTAAGTGGTTTCTGAACAAATAAATCCCTTTTTGGATACGAACAAGTGGATGTGGCTCCAACACAGATGTACCTAGGAGTGAAAAATCTGAAAAGGAGTTTCGAGCTTGACCCGGGGTATCTTGGTACACGAAAAAGGGCCTTGATGCACTCTTGATTTGACACTCCTTGGGGATATGTTTGGTTAATCGTACGTATTTTATGAATAATTATGAAGGATTTATAGAGAAATGTAATTGTTTAAGCATGATGTTTTAAGACATAAAATAATTTATAGTTAAAAGATTCATAAATGAAATAAGATTCTCACTAAGGTTTTATTCTTTTAGAAAATGGAAGGAAATAAGAGGAACCGTTCAAATGGTGATCGCAATAGACCATACGCTGACAACCCTCTGATGGAATCCAGAATGGAAACCTTCATGAGAATGATGAACCAACTTACTCAAGTTATTGGAAATAGCTTGAATCAAGATGAGAGACAAATCTCACCATGAAGGGAACAACTTTCCGTTTAATCCTTTATTTTTCAATGACCACCAACCTATAGTGTATCTACCACCCCCTTGATTTCTGAAAAATGGATCAGCTCTATCGAGAAGATCTTTTTTGTGATCTGCTATTCAGAACAGGAGAACGTTACCTTGGTTTTTTACCGCTTAGAGGGATAATATGATCAGTGGTGGTAATTAATTAAAAACACAAGTCCAAGAGTGGAAGTTGAATCAATGGATTGGTAAGAGTTCAGAGTTATATTCTTCAATTAGTATTTCCACCAATCGATGAGTGAAGGTTCCGGGCACAGAGGAAGCCCATGGGTGGATATTCCCACTTGGCTTTTTTTCATTAACAATGATCAATCTAGGATCAATACGATGATAAATGACAGACTCCATGGATCGAATCACAGAAATAGACAAAGAAGAAGAATTGTCCCGGAACCACAAAAGTGAATCATCACAGGTTGATTATAATTAATTTAATTAATTAACAAGAAGTACCTTTTATGGCCTTCTTTATTCATTGATATTTATGGACATGTTCCGATGTGATTCATCGTTGCGCCACAGAAGCCAAGGATAGACTTCCTCTAGTGGTGATCCATAGGTGAACCACATATCCCTAGACGTCACCAAAGGATTCTCTGAGTGCTAGCTTGGATAAACCTTTTCTTGTGTTGTCAGCCTTAGATCATCTTGATCTGATGGAAGAGGATCTCTCTTGGTCTTGAGAGCATTATTGGAGGAAGGAGTTCTTTCAGACTTGAGAGAATTCTCTAGAATTGTTGTGCACAACGATTAAGGAAAATTGTTGGAGTTGTGAGGATATTTATAATCGGGTTTGAGGTTATAGAGTTATGACAATAAATAAATGTGCTACACCTTTTATTTATTTCATTAACTATTATTGAAAACCCCCATGTAGAATCATTCATTCCTTGACATGCACCCATGCTGATTATAATAAATATCATTTAATAAAACAATATTATTTCCACCAAATCCTGACTGGAAAAACTACACGGTGTGTAATAATTAATACACGATTTGTACTTGTTTTTCATAAAACTACACAGCGTGTAATCATTAATACACGACATGTACTGGTTTTTCATTTCCTTTCCAAAATGAAAACTACACAACATGTAATCATTAATACACGGCGTGTATATCTGGTTTTCATTTTTTTCTTCCTCCATAATTAAAAAGATTTAGGCTTCCTTGAATAATTATTTAACCATGTATGGGAATAATCTTTATTCTACTTGAGATACTTGGATACACTTAGTATGTGACCCTCTTGGCCTCTTTCTCTTTGGCATTAGGCGGGCTTGCCTAAAGTCCAAGATTACTGTCTAGAAATAGGTCAAGGCACCCAAGAGAAAGAATTTGACACCGTATTAACGTGTTCCCTCATACGAACGCTTACTGTGTAATTTAATCCCTTTTTATCAATATCTCATCAAGCAGGTTTCATGGTAGTGTTATAAACCTATATGATTGATCTGTCATTCTTTGACTTCCAGAAATAAACTCATCGTGACACCATGACCATGGAATTTGTGTGATAGTTCTATTTCAATCAAAGGTCCTGAGATATCTACTTACATAAATATGGAGAGGATAAATCCTTCCTAGACTTATCCATTAACAACATGTCATTCATGACGCACCCAACGTACCCTACTTCCCGCCAACTGTCTTCATGATGGTTTTCGTCAGTAAATCTAAGTGCGCGATTCATGAGATGAGTTAATGATAATATTCCAGTAAAAGGACCATTTCACACGCTCGTAGATAGCAATGTACGATGACACCAAGACATGCAAAATTACTACCGGCGGGTCTGTTCTCATAATCTCCCATCTTGGAGATTACCAAGTGCGAACTCCATGAGAGAGAGTCTCATCTTCTTATGAGTACTTGCACATAACGGTTTGTATACTATGTGTCCTATCATATTATGTCATCCTACTATAGAACTTTATTTAAGAATATTGTTATAGAATTTCAAGGTTCCCATCATAGCAGCGATCTTTCATGAATTGATTAATGCAACAAATATTCCAGGACATTATTATATTATAGTCGTGCAAAATAATGAACAATATATAATAAATTTACATTCACGTAATCAAAGTAAAAACAATTGGTTCTTAGGAAACCAACTCTAACAAACTCCCACTTGGACTAGAGCCAACTGCCTACGACTTTTAGTCCTCTAGACCTCACATGATGATCATGTTTCTACTGAGTCAAGGCTTTAGTCAAGGGGTCTGCCACGTTGTCTTTTGTGGAAATATTGTTCACTGCAACTTCACCTATCTGAGAAAAATCCCTAACAGATGATACTTCTGAAGTATGTGTTTTGTCCACTGATGTGACCTTGGCTCTTCTGCAAGTTCCACCACTGCAGTATTATCACAATAGAGTGTGATAGGATCTTTACTTCTAGGTACTACATCCAGCTCTTTGAAGAAGCTTCGCATCCATACTGCTTCTTTAGCTTCCTCAGAAGCTGTGATATACTCAGACTCTACTGTAGAATCTTCGACCACATGTTGCTTTGAGCTCTTCCAGCTCACTGCACCTCCATTCAAACTAAAGATGTTTCCAGTCTGCGACTTCATGTCATCTTGATTAGTCTGGAAACTATCATCTACATGTCATATGATGACTAGTTCCTCATCTCCTCCATAAATAAAGAACATATCCTTAGTACGCCTTAGATAATTAAGTATAGTATTGACTTCCATCCAATTGTGGTCTCCTGGATCAGCTTGATATCTACCTCCCACACTTAATGCATAAGCAACATCTGGGCTTGTACATATAAAAGCATACATGACTGACCTAATCGCGGATGTGTAAGGGATCCTTTCCATTTTATTTCTTTCCTCACGTGTCTGAGGAAACATTTTATTGGAAAGATGAATGCCATGTGACACTAGAAACAATCCCCTCTTAGACTGTTCCATACTGAATCTCTTCAGTATCTTGTCTATGTATGTACTTTGACTCAGGATGAAAATTCTCTTAGATCTATCACAAAGGATCCTAATCCCAAGAATATATGCTGCCTCACCCAAGTCTTTCATAGAGAAGAATTTATTCAACCATTCCATAACTAACTGTAAGAAAGGTACTACGTTTCCAATTAGTAATATGTCATCAACATAGACTATTAGGAAAATGATTGCACTTCCACTTAACCTCTTGTAGACACAAGTCTCACATTCGTTCTTAACAAAGCCGAATTCCATTACGTCTTCATCAAAATGAATGTTCCATGACCTTGATGCTTGCTTTAATCCATAAATGGATTTCTGCAACTTGCATACCTTGTTGGTGTTGGGACCACTTTGTATATGAAGATTGTATTTGTTGTCAACAGTTGTCAATGCTGGTCAAAATGAAGAAGGATATGAAGAATAACTCCAAAGTTAATGGAGATTGGTTGAAGTGAAGTTGCATGGAGAATTGTTATGGAATCATAGCATTGGATTTCATAATTGAGCAATTCTCTTAGATGATCAATTCAGACGATTGTTGAGCTTATCCTAAGTTCAAAGAACATGTGTCAATGGTGACACATTGTTTACAACAATGAAGAATGGAGAAGTATCATCCATTTGAGGATGATTGGAGTAGAATGGTGAATTATCATCTATCTAAGGATGGTTGAAGAAGAATGAGGATTTGAAGAAGACAATGCAATAATTTATGATTGCATGTGAACCATGCAAGAGCTTACTTGAAGAATAGAATCATATGATTTGCAGAATAATGGTTATGAAGAAGAGAAAATGTGGAAGGGCTTGACATTCTGAGGTAGACAGGCATTTCACATTGTATCTAAATCAGACGATGCTTTGCTGGTATGTATTTCACACAAATCATGAGTTAGGAGAACTTGTGATGCAAGCCTTATGAAGGAAAGGGGGAGAAATGATGATGCCAGTCAGATAATGTTTTGATTGGAAGGAATGATGCTGCTGGAAGATAGGAAAGACTCAGTTCCCATTGCAACTCTGACGATGCTTAAGCTGATCTATCAAAGGATAAATATCACGATAGTGGGATTCGTGATAAGAGCAGAAGAATGGATATGGGAAGCAGTAAAGAGATAAAATGGAAAAGCAATAGACAATCTGGGGATGGCAAAAAAGAACAGTTTAAGGTGGCGCCGTTTTCCAGTGTTTGCCAAATTTTAGGGCCTGAAAATCGGGAGATGAAGAAATCTGCTTGGCAATGGATGTTGCGCTGAAGATGGTTTATACGTGCAAAAGAGTTATTCAAGGTCAGAACTATGAAAAATGACAAAGGAATGGAGTGCGCGGAAATTTAGGCACGTTTCGCGCAAAAATAAAGTGGTGCGCGCAATATCTGCGGGATGCGCGAAATAGTAGCGGGTTGCGCGAAAAATCTGCGGGTTGCGTGAAATATTGGCATGGTGCGCGAAATTGGGGAATGAAGTTTTCGCGCAAATGATGATTCGAGATCAGAAGATCAAAAATTGGCAAAGGCATAAAATGCGCGAAATATTGGAGCAGTGCGCGAAATCTAATGTCGCAGTAAAGATTGGGTTTGCGCGCAATATAGAACACGGTGCGGAATTTTGCGCGCAATTGGTGCTTCAGGCTTAGAAGGATGAAAAATGCCAAAGGCATGAGGTGCGCGAAATATTGAAGCATGGCATGAAATATGAAGTTTCATTAAAGAGTTTTTACGCGCATGGAGGAGGTTTTACGCGCAGGAAGTGGTTTTTATGCGCAAGGTCAAAAATGCCTATAAATATGAGGTGAACCCCTCTCATTAGGTAATGCTCGACACATAGACAAATCCTGAGCTCTGACGCGCGGAAAAATTGAAGTATAGAGTATTGCGCGAAAAGAAGAAGTGCTGCGCGAAAAAGGAACTGCTGCGCGAAATAGGAAGTTCTGCGCGAAAAAGAAGAGTTGCGCGAAAAACGTTTTTCGCGCCAAAAGGTGTTTTTCCGCGCAAAGCTTGAATTTTATGCGCAAGTCTCCTAGAAGGGTGCGCGAGAAATTTGAGGGTACCGCAGACCTTCAATAGGTGCATTGCACTCTCGAAGCAGCTTTGTGAAGAAGAATGAACTGTGAACCATTCGGTTTCACAAAGAGAAGTTGAACCGCACTCACACGACTGGTGTTTAACACTCTCGTTGTGCTTTGCGAAGTGAAGAAGAACTAGACGTGCAATTGAACTCATATCTGCACAAAGGAAGAATTCAGTATACCAATACACTCAGGTGTTGGTATTGAGAAGAGAAGGAAGAAAAGAAGAAGAATAGAGTATGCCCAACTGAAGGCTGACAATTATTCAGGGCAGTTTAATTCAGATGATGCTTTGTGAGCAGATCTTCAGTGTTTGAATAATCACATTGGTGTATGTGATTCTAGCTAAAGAAATAAGGTGATTAGTGCAGTCAGTTGTTGCACTAAGAGGAAGAAGGAAGAAGAACTAGTGCAGTTTGTTTTTTCACTAGAGATGAAGAGAAAGTAAGAAGAGAATTGCTTGCCTACTGCTTTGCAAGTAATCAAGTGAAGAGCACTACAATAGATCAAGAGCAGAACCAACCTTTTGAAGAAGGAATAAGACTGTCTCGATAGGCAGTATAAAGAACCAGCTAGAGGCTGCAAGTTGGACTTGGCTTTCACCAGTCCAGGGAAGAGGATTGTTTCCCACCCCCCTCCAAAGTGTAGGGACACACACTGGCTAGAGGATTGTTTTCCTAGCCAATCCATTGTAACAACATTTTACTTTATAGTGGAGAATCCATGCAGTGGTCATATCCATGCATGGCAAGGACGTAGCTACTCTTACTGAGTGGTGAACCTTGTAAAAATACCGTGTGCACATTTTTACTGCTTTCTATTATTGCATGCGACAGGGAAAAGAGAATAAGAGAATCAAGATCCTAACAGGTCTAGAGGTACATGGATAAAAAGTTGGAATTGGTTTAAAAAGTCCCCAACACTGATTCACCCCCCCTCTCAGTGTTAGGTATATCCCAAACTGGTCCTTTCAGTTGGCATCCTTTGGAGTCACAAACCCTTCTGGTTGTGTCATGTAGACATCTTCCTAGAGGTTCCCATTAAGTAATACTGTTTTGACATCCATTTTCCAAATTTCATAGTCTTGGTAAGCGTCAATGGCCAATAGGATTCTGATGGATTTTCGCATCGCAACCAGTGAAAAGGTTTCATCATATTCAATTCCTTGATGCTGTCTAAAACCTTTTGTAAATAGTCGTGCCTTATAGGTGCTTACTTGTCCCTCCATGTCCAGTTTCTTCTTGAAAACCCATTTATTACCAATAGAATTTACATCAACTGGAGGATATACCAAAATCCAGACTTGGTTTTGGTACATGGAATCCATTTCAGAATTCATGGATTCTTGCCATTTGGAAATGTCTATGCCTTCAACTGATTCCTTGTAGGTAAGAGGATCATCATTTTCAATCAATAATGAGTCACCATCCTTGTTGAAAATAAAACCATATCGTTCTTGTTCTCTCACCTCTCTCATGCTACTACGCAGTTCTTGTGTCTCTGGAACATATTGTTCTTCCATGGGGCTTTGTGGAATCTGTTCTTATACCAACTCTTGTGCTTCTTGAGCCTCGACTTCATCGAAGTCTATCTCTCTCCCACTATCTCTTTTGGAGATGTGCTCCCTCTCAAGGAATATGGTGTGTCTTGACACTGTAACCTTTTTATCTGAGGTTTTTTATAGGTAATATCCCCTTGTTTCCTTGGGATATCCTATAAAGATACACTTTGTGCCTCGAGGTGCAAGTTTGTTACCTGAAGATGCCTTAACAAATGCTTCACTACCCCACACATGCAAATTTGATAACATGGATTTGCATCCACACCATAACATTTATGGAATACCATTTATCGATTTAGTTGGTACTTGGTTTAGTATGTGTGCTGCTCTTTGTAATGTATATCACCAAAAGGATAATGGAAGACTCACATGACTCATCATTGATCTCACCATGTCCAACAGGGTGCGGTTCCTCCTTTCACTTACACCATTCCACTGAGGTGTGTAAGGAGGATTGAGTTGAGATAGAATCTCAAACTCCCATAAGAAATCAATGAAGTCCTGATTAAGATATTATCCTCCTCTATCTGAGTGGAGTTTCTTAATCTTCTTACCAAGATGGTTCTCAACTTCATTCTTGTATTATTTGAACCGATCAAAATAATCTAACTTATACCTCATTAATTAAATATATCCATATCTACTAAAATCATCAGTAAAATTTTTGAAGTACAAGAACCCGCCCCTTGCTTCAAATAGAAATGGTCCACACACATCTGCGTGAACTAATTCTAGAAGCTCTTTATACCTTTCACCTTTCCCACTAAATGGGGATTTGTTCATTTTACCTTGTAGACACGCATGGCATACACCAAGTGGTTTTAGTTCGAAAGAATCTAAATACCCATCTTGATGTAATTTTTTCAAACGTTTCTCATTGACATGACCTAGCCGGTGATTCCAAAGTTGGGTGTGGTATGAGTCATGTGAATTAACATTGTCATCAATTTCCATTACTTTTTTTGTGTAGTCTAACACATAAAGGCCGTTATATAAATGTGCCCTACCAAAACAAATACTATCTTTATAAAAGTAGCAACATCCACTTTCAAACTTGAATATGAATCCATAAGTATCTAATATGGATAATGAAATAATTTTTTTGGTTACAGAGGGTACATAATAAAATCCTTTTAATACCAAGACCATGCCAGTAGTTAATGTGATGTGGTAGTCTCCGACAGCTACAACAACGAGTTTGGCTCCGTTGGCTGCTCACAGATCCACCTCACATTGGTCAATATTTCTGAATCTACTTGGTTCCTGTATTTGGATCCATATGTGAGCATCAAAAGAAATATCTAATACCCAATTGGTAGAAACAGATAGATTTCATTCGATAACAAATGCACTTGAAGCTTCCCCTTGCTTCCTTGGTTGGGTGCATTTTTTCTTCCAATGGCGCTTCTTTCCATATGCGAAACAAACAGCCTCCTGTTCTCTTGCCTCCCCTTTGATCTTCCTTTTCTTGGAAGTCCTTGAAGAAGATTTGGGCTTAAATCTCTTCACCTTCCCAGCTGGGGCACCCTCTCCAAGATTTCTCTGAAAAATATCCTTGGAGATCTCAAACCTTTCCTGTCTTGCACTCTCCTGGTATAGACCACAGAGGTGCTCGAGCATGCTATAGGCATCCATGTCTTCATGAGACTTCATGAGCTCACTTGAAATTGATGACAACATCAAACATTGAACGTCGAGTGCATCTCTAAAATGTTGATCATTGAACAGGAAATATTCATCACTCGCCCCTTGGGTTGGTGAATTAGAAAGTGATGAATTCAGCACGTAAAACTTTCGTTCATGGCGTAGGATAACCCGACGGTGCCTAAACCATTCCTGAAAGTTACTGTCGGGGAGGATATTGTCTTTATCAAGGATTGATCTAAGAGAAAATGTGGTTGAAGAGTTTTTTATATTGATCCTAAAAATTAAAATAGAATATTTATCAGTACTTTGTTGATTACATTTTACAATAAATTTTATTAAGTCTCTCACTGTTTTATCAAGTCCCAATGGCCCTCAAAATTGAACTCAGAATGCCTAGTTTCTTTGACATTCTAGTGGAAAGGATCCATATTCCCCTTTACATAACCCCAACAAGGGTTGGTCAAGCTATTAGAAGGTATTTAGGCAGGCAGGTCTTTGCCAACTGTGAGCTTACAGTTCCTTGATCTGTGGAGTGGACTCCCCAATCCTGAAATCCTGACTTGGATTTCCTCAACACTTGCCTCCAATATTACATCAAGTATAGCAAGGGATACTCCTCTTGATGTAATATGGTAAAGTCAAACTAAAACCTTTCACAAGGGCTTACTTTATAAAAGTAAGTGTCCCAAAAAGGGTTGGTCAAACACATAGTCTTGTTGAGTCTGGACCTTAATCAAGTAACAGAAGGCTTGGTCTGACTTAATATGGTATTTGAGGGATTTTAATCCTTTATGAATAGTTTTGCATTATCACATGCTTGTTAATATTAAGTGACACTTGCTTAAGTGATTAACCATGTTCTGATAGTGTTTACCCATAGTCCGGTTTTTATTTTATTTCATCTTTGCATGCTTGTTTATTTCATTAATTATGTGATCGAAACAACACAAACATAATAAATAAACCATGCAATCAGACATAAATAAAATAAGATGACACGATCATGAGCTTATCTTGGTTATCTTATCTAGCAGTTTTGATAAGCTAACCCTAACCTAGGGAAAAACACCGTGAACCCAATGGTTCGTGTTTTGCAGCTCCCACATGTCCACCTTTATATCTTCTTGTGTTGGTTTCACATCATCTTCGGATTTTGTATCATCTCCTCTAACTTGGGACATCCTACATTACATGGGGTTTACATTAAAGAAACCATGGGCACGCAGGCCCTACATTTTATTGGAAGAAGGCTCGCAGGCCAACGAATTTAAATAAATTTAAACGAAACCATACACACACAAAGGGTCTTTGGTATAGCTCATGATCATCCATAGCATGCAACGACATTTACGCATATTTAGAATTCAAATTATTTTAATCATTATATTATTTAACATAAGTCGTGATTGAATTAAATTAATTATGATCTTATAATTAATCAATTATTTATCTTAAATTCCTTTATGAATTTCCTTGAGATTATTCTCATCAATATTCCTTGTACGGTGTCTTTGTACTTTTGGAGGAAACCGGGAGAAATTCCATTTCTGGAAAGTACACGGTGTGTAGGCTATATTTAGATGGCGTGTATTTGTTTTCACCCTTTATCAAAAGTACATGCCGGGGGATTTGGTGTGTTTTCTGTACATTGGAATATTGGAGTACACAGTGTGAAGATTAATCTAACACGATGTGTACTTACTTGATACGTAGTTACCAGCCCTGGAAATCCCGTGTATGTGGTACGCAGCTTCTTCTTGTACACGGTTTCACTTGGGCTGAATCGGACTACATGGTGTGTTGATCCAACATACACACCGTGTATTCTGGTTTCCACACGCCTTTCAGTTCTGGTCAACACAGTGTAATAAATACTTAGGCATGCTCAATTCACACAACGTGGTTTTGCAGACCAGTAATGGTTCATTGAACCTAAGTACACGGAGTGTAGTTTTCACTACACGCCATGTATTCTTGTGTTGTACAGACAAAAATAGAGACTCCTCCAGATGAGTTCCTCATTTTTTATTTTAATCAAAATTAAAATTAAATGGTCGTTTCTGTGATGTGAATCAAGAAAAGAAGGAGGAAGAACAGATCTCATTCATTCAGCTTTATAGAACAATTTATCTCGAATTGAATCAAATATAAATGCATAAATTATCAATGAAAATTAAATAACTATAATCAACGTTGTAACCTCCCTATGATACCAATTAAAGGTTCCAGGCACAGCAGAAGTTCATGGGTGGATGTTCCCACTTGACTTTTTTTCATTAGCAATGATCAATCCGGGATCAATACGATGATAAATGCCAGACTCCACGGATCGAATCACAGAAATAGACAAAGAATAAGAATAGTCTCATAACCACAAAAGTGAATCATCACATGTTGATTATAATTGATTTAATTAATTGAAAATAAGTACCTTTTATGGCATTCTTTATTCGTTGATATTTCTGATCATGTTTCGATGTGATTCGTCATTGCGCCACAGAAGCCAAGGATAGACTTACTCTAGCAGTGATCCACACGTCCACCATGTATCTCTGGATGTCACCAAAGGATTCTCTGGGTGCTAGCGTGGATAAACCTTTTCTTTTGTAATCATTAATACACAGTGTGTAATTGTTTTTTATTTCCTTTCCAAAATGAAAACTACATGGTGTGTAATCATTGATACACGACGTGTATATCTTGTTTTCATTTTATTCTTCCTCCTTCATTAAAACGATTTATGCTTCCTTGAATAATTATTAAACCACGTACGACAATAATCTTTATTCTATGTGAGATACTTGGATAAACTTAGTTTGTGACCCCCTAGGCCTCTTTCTCATTGGCATTAGGTGGGCTTGCCTAAAGTCCAAGATTACTGTCTAGAAACGGGTCAAGGCACCCAAGAGAAAGAAGTTGACACTGCATTGATGTGTCACCTCATACGAACACATATCGTTTAATTTAATCCCTTTGTCTCAATATCTCATCAAGCAGGTTTCATGGTATTTTCATAAACCCATATGCTTGATCTATCATTCTTTGACTTCCAGAAATAAACTTGTCGTGAAACCATGGCCATGGAATTTTTGTGACAGTTCTATTTCAATCAAAGGGCCTGATATATCTACTTCCATAAATATGGAAGGGAAAAATCCTTCCTCAACTTATCCATTAACAACATGTCATTCGTGACACACCCAACGTACCCTACTTCCTACCAACTGTCTTCGTGATGGTTTTCATCGGCAAATCTAAGTGCGCGAGTCATGGCATGAGTTAATGATAATCTTAAAGTATAAGGACCATTACACACACTCATAGATAGTAATTTCCGATGACACCAAGACATGTAGAATTACTACTGGCAGGTCTGTTCTCATAATCTCCCATCTTGGACATTACCGAGTGCGAACTCCACGAGAGAGAGTCTCATCTTCTTACGAGTACTTGCACATGACGGTCTGTATTCTATGTGTCCTATCATAGTATGTCATCCAACCAAAGAACTTTATTTAAGAATATTGTTATAGCATTTCAAGGTTCTCATCATAGAGGGGATCTTCCATGACCCGATTAATGCAAAAAATATTCCATGACATTATTATATTATATTCATGCAGATCAATGAACTATATATAATAAGTGTACATTCACATAATCAAAGTACAAACAGTTAGTTCTCAGGACACCAACTCTAACACTAAGAAAAAGAATAGATAAGGAGTTTCTTGAGCTGAAGTAGAAGGATAATATAGCCAACCGAGACTATGATAACTATGAGGAGATCATGCAAAGTGTGATGAAAGTCGAACTAGATTTTGGTGAGACACAAGGGTATCATAAATCCAATGACAAGAAAATATTGATGGAGCCAAGCCTACGGAGGAGCTTCGATCATGGAAGAGGAGGCAATCAAGTGCAACATCCCGCATTTAATAAATGTGGGAAGAATCATTTGGGGAATTGCCTTCTCCAGAGCAGGAAGTGCTACAAGTGTGGTAGAGATGGCCATATTGTGTGGAATTGTCGTAGTGAGGTAAACCCACAACTTCCCAACACTAATGATAAAGGGAAGATGGTGTAAGACCTACCTGATGTCCAATGGTATAAGTGTGGACAACTTGGGCACTTTTCCAATCACTGTCCAAATCTGAGGGCAGTATAGGGGAACCACCATCAGCCTCAGCAAAGGACAAGAGAGTAGGGTCGTGCTTTTTCTATCACGACAGCTGAAATTGAAGATCCGAATGATGTGGTGGCAGGTACTCTTGTTGTTCTCTCAAATATAGAAAGTACTTTGTTTGATTCTGGTTCTATTCATTTCTTTATTTCCTCTAAGTTTTCAAAGAATTTAGAATCAACCCCCGATTTTCTAAAAGTAGAGTTATCAGTCAAGACTCCTGGTGGGATTATCTAAGCATTGTCAGTGTTTAGAAACTCTAGTATTTACTTTAGTGAGAATAATATTATAACAAATATAGTAGTCATTACCATGATGGAATTCAACATTATACTAGGGATGGATTGGCACTCAAAGTATAATGCTAAGATCAAATTCAGAAGCAAGGAAATATCAGTAGTCTTGAGTGGGAAACCAATAGTTATCTTCCAAGGAGAGATATCTCAACCTGATATTTTTATAGAAGAACCTCCTATATCAATCTTTATAGAGTTGATCGGTGAAGAATAAGAAGGAAATGATAGTTTAAGGATAGGAAATGTCCCCATAATCTAGGAATATGTTGACGTATTTCCTGAGGAGTTACCGGGACCTCCCCTGGAAAGAGAGGTAGAGTTCTCCATTGAACTTGTATCTGGATCCCATACGATATCAAAGAACCCATATAGGATGGAAAATGTGGAGCTGGAGGAATTAAAGAAGAAACTCCAAGATCTTTTGGAGAAGGGGTTTATCTGACCGAGCGTGTCTCCTTGGGGAGAACCTGTTCTCTTTGTGAAGAATAAGGATGGATCAATGCGGCTATGCATTGATTATAGATAACTGAATGGGATAACAGTGGTGAACAAATACCCTCTTCCATGAATTGATGTCTTATTTGACCAACTTCATGGGGCTCAATTCTTCTCTAAGATTGATCTTCATTCTGGTTATCATCAATTGAGGGTGAAGAAAGAATATATTCCAAAAACTGCCTTCCAATCAAGATATAGGCATTATGATTTTGTTGTTATGCCCTTTGAACTGACTAATGCTCCTTCTATTTTTATATATTTGATTAATGAAGTCTTTAAGGACTACCTTGATAATTTTTTGGTAGTTTTTATTAATGATATTATGATATATTCCCAATGTCACGAGGAGCATGAGGATCATATAAGGGTAATTTTTCAAACTCTATGGAAGGAGAGGCTTTTTGGAAAGTTTAGAAAATATGAATTCTGGTTACAACAAGTTACTTTCTTGGGGCACATTGTTACCAATGAAGGAGTCACATTTGATCCTGCAAAGATAAAAGTTGTAGAGGAGTGGCCTCGACCTACAATAATAACTGAGATTCATAGTTTCCTTGGATTAGCAGGATATTATAGGAGGTTTGTGAAAAACATTTCATAGATTTCTAATCCATTATCCAAGTTAACTAGAAAAGGTGTCAATTTCATCTGGACAAAGGAGTGTGATGAATGTTTCCAAGAGCTGAAGAAGAAATTAGTTACCACACCCATGCTAACTCTACCCTCAAGTAGAGAAGGATTCGTTATTTTTGGTGATGAATATCTGAAAGGGATTGGGTGAGTCCTCATGAAAAATGAAAAAAAGTCATTGATTATGTATCGTGACTGTTGAAGAATCATGAGCAGAACTATCCTACGCATGATCTATAGCTGGATGCAGTCGTTTTTTCTCTGAATATATGGAGGAACAATATTTATGGAGAGAAATGTGATATATACACAGACCATCAATGTTTGATGTATATTTTCACACAAAAGGAATTGAACATGAGACAGAAAAGATGGTTGGAACTTCTCAAAAACTATGATTGTTCAATTAATTATCATCCTAGAAGAGAAAACAAAGGTGCTGATACATTAAGCAGGAAAGACCCAGTTGTTCTTTCCATGATGAGGATTAAAAGATATCCTTTGATCAATGACCTAGTAAATTTGGACATGGTAATTATAAGGTAAGGGACATCATAAAACCTAACCCAAATGATTTATCAACTGTCATTACTAGAGAAGATCAAGAATTATTAGAAAGAAGATCCTTTATTACAGAAGAAGTATGAGGCTATGAAGGATAAGAAGTTTTATGAGTTCAATATTGATCAAGAAGGTGTACTGAAATTTCATACAAGACTATGTGTTCCATCTATTCTGGAAATAAATAAGGAGCTGATGGATGAAGCTCATATCTCTACATTCTTTATACATCCTAGGATTACAAAAATGCATAGAGACCTTCATGATCATTATTGGTGGGATAATATGAAAAGGGAGATTGCTGACTACAATTCAAGGTGCCTAGTATGTAAGCAAGTGAAGGAAGAGTGAAAAATTCCTAAAGGGGTATTACAACCACTACCCATACCAGTATGGAAGTGGGAAAATATCATAATGGACTTTTTCAATGGTCTCCCAAGAACTTCCAAAGGAAAAAACGTGATATGGGTTGTTCTGGACCGTCTCACCATGAATGCCCATTTTATCTCTATTTGGGAAGATTTTTCTCTTGATCAAATTTCCAGGATTTACGTGATGGAAGTGGTAAGCTTGCATGGAGTTCCACTTTCTATCATATCTGATCGTGATCCAAGGTTCACATCAAAATTATGGAGAAGTATTTAACATGATATGAGCACTGAATTTAATTTCAGTACGACCTATCACACCCAAACTGATGGACAATCTGAAAGGACTATTCAAACACTCAAGGACATGCTGAGAACATGCTCAATGGAAATTAAAGGTGGATGGGGTCAACATCCCCATTTAGTTGAGTTCTCTTACAACAAAAGATTCCACTCGAGCATTCAAATGGAATCCTATGAAGCTCTATATGGGAAGCGATGTAGAACTCCTACTTGTTGGGATGAAGCTAGTGAGAGAAAGCTTCTTGGGACTGATCTTGTGCAAGAGATGATGGAAAAGGTTCATGCCATCCAACAACACATTAAGGATGCTCACAGTCATCAAAAGAGCTATGCCAAAAAACATCGAAGGGACTTGGATTTTGATGTTGGTGACAAGGTATTTCTTCAAATTTTACCTTGGAAGAGTGTCATTTGGTTTGGAAAGAAAGGGAATCTCAATCCTAGGTACATTGGCCCCTATGAAATCCTTGATCGGGTGGGAACGTTGGCCTATCAGCTTGCAATTCCTCCAAATCTAGCACAAGTTCATGATGTCTTCCACATATCCCTCTTGAGGAAGTACATACCTGACCCTTCACATGTACTAAATCAATAGGTGGTACAACTGGAACATGACCTCTCCTATGAAGAGCAGTCGGTGGAGATCTTGGACCGTAGGGACATGGTTCTACGCAACAAGACTACCCACCTTGTTAAGGTGTTGTGGAGGAACTAAAAATATGAAGAAGCCATGTGGGAACCAAAGAAGTCTATGAGGAAGAAGTACCCATACCTTTTCTCTTTTAAGGGTACGAGTTAAAATTTTGGGGATGGAATTTCTTAATGGGGAAAGAATGTAACGACCCAAACTTTGGAATAAATATTTGTTTCCTAAATTTGTGTGTTATTTTATTTTATACTCCACAAAATTATATCCTTTAATTAATGAAGTGATTATAATTAAAATGATACCATTGGGTTTCAACTATTATATGACCGTTGGTCAATATGACCATTGGAAACTATAATCTTAACATTATAACTATTGTTTATAAATACAAATGACCTTAGTTAATTAATACATAAAGAATATTGGATGGCCTCATCCAGTAAAATCAGGTCATACGAAGCCCATATTTCGGAGCTTGGGAAGGAGGTTGCATCTATGGGATTTTCTCTCGACCAAGCCCATGTTGAGCTCCAACATGTGAAGCTTGAATGGAATTACCTATGGGATAAGTTCAATCTGATATAAATCAACACTCAGGCAATGTTTTTTAAGCCGCCCCAAGATTCTATCATAATAGGACACCTTACACTTAGGTCCGATGCAAGTGTGATAAGGGGCTATGTAACGAGACCTTAGTTACATTGTGTAATCCTTTTGTATAAATAAAATTTTTATTTCATAATTCCTATTTTTGGGATAGTTTTTTTAATAAAGTATATTTTTAATTAAAATAAATTTGATAAATTTATTTTAGAATTAAAAATTGTACTTTTCAAATATTTCTCATACATAGAGAATTATTATGATAAAATAAACATCATTTCTGAATTTCAAATTTCAAAATTAACCTAGGCTGAATTTTTAGAAATTTTCTAGGAAGTTCCAATTTGATGAATAGTGTTTTATGAATATTATTCTTTGATGAATAGTATAAAAATATTTTATTATTAAATAACTTTTTCTGTGAAATTATTTTCAAAAACCCGTCATACATTGTTGTAATCAGGGTGAAAAATGTGGTTAAATAAGATCAAAATAATTTTTTGGTGGATAATAACATAACCTTATTAATAATAATGAATAGTAATGAATAGTGATGAATAGTAAATCGGCCAAAAAATAGAAACTTCACCCATGAATGTATAAATATAATTTAGACATCTTAAAAGTGAAAAAATGATCACAGTGTAAGTTTTGGTATTTTTGTATGTCATATATATTTTATTTAAAATTTTATAATTAATTTAATAATTTAAAATGAAAATTTATTTTCATAAAATATAATCATAAATTGTTACTTTATTTTCATATGGTTATATGATAATTTTATGGGACCTTGTTTACGTTTTCATGGTGTTAAAAACAAGTTATAGTTTTAGAGTTTTTTTAATAAATAATGATTTTATTTAAAAATTATTTAGAAAATTATTTTCATAAAATGGAGTTCATTTTTCAATTCAATCATCGATATTATGTTAGGGTGAATTTATGAGATTTTTATAAAATGTTTTTTTTGGTGAATAGTGAAAATACAATTTTAAGTTTCGGTGTATTTAATGAAATCATTAATGATGTAATAATGATGTAATAATTCTGGCCGACTTGTGAATAGTAAGATGTGATATGAGGTTCCCCAATTGGTCAATACCATGGGAAAATACCATGGGCAATCCCATGGTTTTTCAAATACCACCGATGAGGTTTCCCTTGGAAATTAATAAAAACTCTCTCACTTTTTCTATAAATAACAATCCATTCCCACAATACTTTCATTCCAAAATCATCCTCAATGAATATCTAGTCTTTTTACCTCCCAAGGAGTCCTCCCAATGTGCCCTCAATCTGCCCAAGGTCCCAACCTTCATGCTTTCGAAGTTACTCTTCATGGTAAGGGAACCTTTCACCTTCCTCTTTTAAGCCATGACTTCCTTTATGTTATGTCTTCTAGTTTCCATATTATTATGTTGGGGTATGTTATAATATATCCTTATTTATGAGAGACCCTTTCCACCCTCATCAATGGATTTTATGAATTTTCAAGTGACGCTGTTAGGCTGCCAAATTTTCGTAAAAGAAATCACATCTTCTCTTTTCTTTCAAGTTTCCTTTTCATGTGGTATGGAATTCACACATCCGTACCATGATATTATTTAAATTTTATTCTGTAACTATACTTTATTATGAGTTATTAATGAGTGGGTGACCCTTTCCCCCTCTCTTTTTAAATGTTTTCTAAATCCATGTTATGTAGCCGTTATGCTATATAATTTTCGTCTCAAAATATCTCTCTTTTTCTCAAAAACATCTCTTGTTTTATTTATGTGAATACCCAAATATATTTTCATTTCCATAGGTATTCATAAAGAAATAAAATGGATCTATTTTATTCTGTAATTTACATACATATAACCCTTACTCCCTTTCCATGGGTTATAAATGACAAAATGATCTCGTTTCCAAGGACCTTTTAAAAAAATCATGATTTTGAAATGAAAATTGTTTCTTTTAATTTCTTTGGGTTATTTACGAAATGTATGATTATGATCTATGTGGATCACATGAAAATAAAGAAATATTAAGGGTGTGCCCTTATTTCACTCTAATGCATTGGTTAAAAAATTAAATCTCTAGAGATGACAAGTTTCACGATACCTTGGTGAATAACCTTGGTAATTTTTATGACACCTTTGGGATGAAACTTGGTGATATGTTTATGAATGTATAAATTAAATGTTTTATCCACATATTCAAGTTATTTTTCAAGTTATTTTCATTATTATATGCCTCTACTTACATTTCTCATGTCGTTATGTTTTTCATCCAGTTCTTATTGATATCACAAGTAAAATGATTCTTTTTCTTTCTTTACTGGGCCTTCTTCTCACCCTTTCCTTTGATGTATTTATCCAGGTTATGAGATGCGGTAATTTTACATAGGATGACCTTATGATTAATCCTTAAAAGTGTATTATAAGAATATTTTATGTTGTTTTCATGTATATTGTTCCTGATTTTCAAGACACTATACTTTAAAGATCCTCTCTTTATAAAATGTAATGAAAAGTTGTGTAATAATAAGAAGGGATGCCATAAGAAGTGTTCTCAGTGATCACGGTACATCATGGTGCTTTTAGGATGGATAGAGAATGGTGAGGTAGGTGAATTATACAATATATCCTTCTTTATCTTAGGGTATGAAGGGTCACACAGCCTTGTTCCAAACTTCATCACACCATCATCATCAATTTGGAACTCTTGTATCTTCCATTAATTTATTGTATTCATATTCTTTCGAAGATCCAGATCATCACACTATGCCTCCATGATCATATCTTGGATATATGGTTAAGTCATAATTTGAAAAAGTTAGGATGTATTCCCTACCATTATGATTTTAAAAAACATTCCCTTTCATATACATGACTGACAATTATTTTTTTATTAAGAAAACACTTTGAGGAAAAGGTGAGAAACCAAAAGTCCAACAATACATCCAAAAAAACCCAAAAAAACACCATAAAGAGAAGGAACTACTACATACACGCAACAAAAACCCCACCATCCCTAAGATGGACACTCGGCGATCCCATGCAAGCATGGTCCCTCCCGATGTTGCCATCCCTCTGAATCAGCCATGTCCCAAATGACCTACCAAGGAAATGGTAGAGTGCTCTAGCCCGATGAGGAAGCCCCGACTGCACTTCCCAAGTCAAACCGGGGGCGAAGCGTCATAAGAAAAGGAAATGTTACCAAAACACAACCTTAGACTATTATTGCTTTCTTCCCTGTAGAGATTCCAATGTATTATCCATACCTTAGCCCCAGGATCTTCTCCAATAACATCTTCCAAATAGTTCCCATTTTGTCCCAAGTGCGGATATATTCCTCTTTGCTGATTTTCTTGTCATTAAAGCCTCTCATTAAGATCAAGTCTTTCTTGTCAATCCGCTTTGCCTGCTCGTGATCGACTTCCACTCTTACCGCCCTTCCCATCATATCAGCCTCTTCCTGTGGAATGTCAACATACAGAAACTCCTCGACCATATCCTCCTCGGAACTAAGGATGGGTTCCTTTCTAGTCCCTATCTTCCTAGTAGAAATTTCCATTTCATCTATGTTCCCCTTTCTTAAATCCTGGTTCACCACATTGGACATTTTCACCGGTAGTTTCTTCACAGAGCGGGTCTCTAATGGAGGGGGAAGCAAGGAGTAATATTTTTTTCCCTTCCTCTTTTTACAACTCATACTATGCTTCTGAGTTGGAATCCCCTCAGTCACCTGATCCGATGCAGCCATGTTGACTCCCTCTAAATCAGCCACACCACCACCAGACTGTCTAACCATCATTCCATGGGTAATACCACAATTAGTTATATCACCTTAATTCTGTTGATGCCAAGGGATTGGTTCATCTTCCCCAGCATGGTCCACTACAACATCTGGATTTTCCAGTAAAGAAAAATGGTTTGGGGAACAAGGAATAGCCTCATCCACCCCAACCTTAATCAGACTGGTTGAGGTGTTCTGGTCTGGCATCTCAGGCTCACCCAAGCCCTACTGAAGCTCAAGTCCCCTGCCCATATACTGGAGATTACATACCCCATCCATGTCCCGGACCCGTATATTGATTGCAGCATCAAGGCTCAGTTAATTATGATTACCATTCTCCTGGTTGGCCGATCCAGAAACCTCTGGAGGGGTAGACACCACAGCCCCTGACATGGTCTCCTTTCTCCTAGATTCATTCACTTCCACCTGTACTCCTACCAATGGAACATCTACCTCCCCTGGCAGCACCCCCTGAACCATCAGCTCAAAGTCCCCAACTGATTTGGAGGGAGCATGACAAACTTGAGGCCTTCCTGCAGGTGAAGACTGATCGCTGCCTTTCTCGGCACCAATGGTGACCACTTCTCCTCCCGAGGGAACACCCGCTGGTACAGCTGGAACATCATAACTTCCACCACCCCTAAACCTCCTTCGACAACCATGTTCATCATGGCCCTTCTTGTGACAAAAGGAGAAGAATGGGATCCAGGATTCATAGATTATTGATTGAGCGTACCTGTACTCTTCTTCAACTACAATCCAGACAAGCTCCGGAGGCACTCTTTCAAGGTCCATTTCCATGAAAATTCTAGCCGAAATGGTATGAGACATGGAAGCTGTTCTTTGATCACTGCATATAAAATGACCTATCGAGTTGCCTATTGATCTCAATAACCCAATATTCTAAAATGGAAGAGGAAGTCCAGGCAATTGAATCCAAATTGCCGTGTAATACGAGTCACGGTTCATGTGCGCCTCAAAGGACCAATGCAGTAAGTGGAACTGAAGGCCACAGAAAGGAATCCTCTTTCGTGACCAATCCATTCCCAAATCTTCCTCATCCGCAAATAAAATAAGGAATTGACGTGGTCCCAGTATACTTACAAGTGCACGGTGTTTCAAAACCCACTCCGTATTGACTGCTTTGTCGAAGTGCTCCACCAGAGGTCGCCGCTTCGTAAACCTCACGATTAGCGTCGAGGAAAGTAAAGCTGGAGCTTCATGAAATTCCTTCACTGAGACCGGAACAATTGGTTGACCTGAAACCCACCCAGGTACCTTCGGAGCAACGTCGATTGCGGGGAGTAAGAAACCCGCGTCCGGCGAGGATCCAAATCAATCCCTACCTCGTGGTTGCGCAACTCCTGAGGCATGAGTTGGAGACGAAGACCCCTCCCCCCTGATGGGGGGAGGGGCCACGACGGCCGCCATCACCGTAGGGTTAGCGGATCTCCCTCGCTGCGACCGCCATTGCCGTAGGGTTATCGGATTTCCCCTTTTCATATACATGAATATAGGGTCTTTCTCAATCATTATCATGGATTGGGTAGTTGTTTTTTATCTACTAATTGAATCAACAACAATGTTTACCTTCCCAAGGTGATATTGAATAGAGAAATCATGGTCCTTTGTTATCTCTAACCATCTCCTATGATCCATGTTGAGTTACTCATTTTTCAATATATACATTAAGCTCTTATGATTTTTATATATTTCACACTATTAACCATAGAGGTAATGCCGCCAGATTTTCATGGAAAAAATTACTACATCTAACTCTAGATCATGCATTAGTTAGTTTTTCTCATGGATCTTCGACTATCATGAGGCATATGCTATCACTTTATCATTCTTCAAGAGTAAAAAACCAAATCCTTTATTTGAAGCATCACTATATATCACAAATCAGTCTACACTCTTTAGTAATGTGAGTACATGTGCAATGATCACCTTATTCTTTATCTCTTTAAAGCATTACACACATTCTTCAGTCTATACATACATTACCCATTTCCCTATTAACTTAGTTAGTGGTCTATGAAATCATGAAAAATTTCTCACAAAAATCAGTAGTATCCTACTAATCCACACAAACTACTTATGTTTAAGACACTAACAGGTTCGGTCCATTCATCAATTTCCTTTTTCTTTGAAGGGTCAATAAAAATTATCTTACTTGTGATCAAGTGTCCAAATAATGTGACTTTTTTCATAGATAAGTAGCAATTTCTATACTTGGTATACAATTTATCCTTTAGTAATGTCTCTAGAATAGTCCTTAGATGTTCTTCATGTCCCTCCTTTCTCTTGGAGTATATGATAATATCATTGATAAAAAATACCAAAAAAAATTTCAATGCAGTGTCTAATGACTATATTCATCAATATAATAAAGATGGTAGGAGCATTATTATATCTGAAGGGAATTACTAGAAACTCATTATTCTCATACCTTGTACGAAAATTTGTCTTTTGAATATATTCCTTCATCACATTCAGTTGATTATATCCATAATGAAGAACCACCTTTGAGAAGTACAAAGCTCCTCTTAGTTTATCTAACAAGTCATCAATCCATGGAATATGATACTTGTTCTTTATAGTGATATTGTTGAGTTCCCGATAATTGATAAGAAACTGCATTGATCCATCATTTTTCTTTACAAAGAGAATTATCACACCCAAAGGTGATACACTAGGGTGTATATAACCTTTGTTCAAATTCCCTTAAAACTTCTTCTTTAAATCCTATAGTTGGATAGGGTCTATAGTATATGGATATTTTGAGATAGGTGTAATTCTGGGTATAAGTTCTACTGAGAACTCAACCTCACAATCTGGGGGAAGTCTAGGTAACTCTTTGGTAAACACATCACCATATTCCTTCACAATGGGAATTTCCTCTAGGTTGATACTTTCCTTTTACTCAAACATTTGAGTGAGGTCTTCTCCTTCAGATGAAATTAACAACCACACTTTTGATATATTTTCCAAAGGGAATTCACAGTCTTCCATGCATTTCTATAGGAGCATGGGATGGTTGTGAATTTTAAAAGATATCACTTTTTCCATAAATTTGATATGTTTTCAATATAATGTGATCCAAATCCATGCCCATTATAGTGTCATATTCCACAAAGGAAAGTATCACGAGATTCATGGGATGAATCTTCCCACATAAAACAACCAGATAAGAGTCGAAAAATTGTGTTGAAATGATTGCACAACCACATGTTTTTACAAATATCCGTTCTTCAGTGTATTGATGATTTTATTCAATAGTTCTAGAAAACTTGCAGGAGGTAAATAAATGTGTAGAACCAAAATCAAGTAATAATTTTTCCATTCTTGATTGAATAGGAAGTGTGACTTTTATGACTTGATTTTCTTTCTCTACATCAGCAGCAATGATGGCATAATCATTCACTATATCCTTTATAATTAGTGGTTATTTGTGTTGATTACCCTAGAGGACTCTAGGTTTAGTTCACTATCTTGCATAATACCATTTATCCCTACATTTTATGCATTGAACCATGTGTAGTTCTCTCCTTTAATCCATCATATTGGATGACTTATTTATGTCGCTTCAATATTCATGATCTTGGTGGCCTTGTCTCTGAAAAATGAAGAATTTATCCATCCCTTTGATGGAATTCCCATAACACTTATTCCCCCATTTTTGACATGTGAGTGGATGGGCTCTCTTTCCACCTTTTTCATTATACCCTCCATGTTAAAACTTTATATTTTTTTTTTCTTATCTACATTTCCATGGGACCATTCTCCAAACTCCATATTCACTTTACGAGAACATTGAATAACTTCTTCGTAACTACCAAAGTCTCAAAGTTATAGAGCCTTTTTAAGGTATGGTTTTAAACAACTAAAGAATCTATCCATATTGCTATAATTGTTGATAACAAAACCCAAGTTACACCTCTCAAGCCTTGTGAAGTTTTATTCTTAAGTTGTGATAGATTCAACTTCCTTTTACTTCATCATTATGAATTCTCTCTCCATATTTGTACAAAGAGTTCGAGGGAAATAATTGTTATGAAATATTTTCTTAAAGACTTCCCACACCATTTCTTCAATTTCATCCTCCGTTATGGTTTTATTAATAAAAAAACACCATTTATCTTCCTTTATATCTAAATGAAGAACAATGATATCCACCTTCTTCATCTAATAACAGTGAAGTACATAAAAGATCATGTTTATTATGTTGACCCACTTTTATGTGACATGTGGATAAGAAAATCCACTAAATATTGGTGGTCGTTTCCATATATAATACTTGATAGAAAGTTTATCCCTATTAGGTGAAGGTGGATTTTCAACATTATTGAGGTTATTTTTCAGATCCTGAGACATTTGGGTAAGAATCACCATGAAATTTTGAACTCAACCACCAAATTCATTAAAAATGTTGTTCAGGAAATCACTACATTGTACCTCAAATGGGTTTTGGCATGATTTATCTTGGTTCCCACCATTCTAAAAGATTATTTTTTTAGAAAAACATAATTAAAGAATTCATGAATAAATTATTTATTCCTTTGTGTATTTAATTCTAAAATAATATATTGTAGGATACCTATGTTTAAAAGTTTTTAAAATCAAAGATTCATGGGTTCTTACATATACATGGTTTCATATTAATGTTCTATAATCCTAATTCACAAATTAACTAAACTATGCACTGATACCAACTATATTGACCCCCCATTTTCTTATATTACTATTACATCATTTTAAAGATAAACAACACAAAAGAGTTACAAAAATAGGATCGAAAGGTTTAATGTCTTAGGAAAATTAGTACCGTACATAACATTTATGTCACGACCCGTCCTCGGGGCCCGTGCCGTGACTACCCCAAGCCCGCCTTCCATAGGCCAGGGGCTGGTGACTAGCACCAAGGCGTAAATCCCAACAAAAGGGAAGGCATTGCCTTTGTAAAGTAAACAAGCACCACAAAGTAAGCAAGCGAAAAAGTAAACACTAAGTAAAATTGTAACAAGCTGTGCTGAAAGTAAAAGGGGCCGGAAATACAAGCCCAACTGTAAAGTACAACTGAAAGAGAAAAACAACAACTGAAGGGAAAAGCCGCAGCGTCGAGCCGTCCTCTGAAGGTCCCACCTGAAGGGTGGGTACAGATAGCCTCCACAGCTCCTCGGTCCAGCCGTCCACTCCGAGTACGTCCCGCCCAGTGGTCCACCTCCAGGTACCGTCCTGCTCCGCACGCATCCACCTCGATCAGTGCTGCCCGTCGTCTGCAACCAACACCACGAAGTGCGGGCATAGCCCGTGCAGGGGTGAGTATAAGCTACTAAATAGGGACCCCGAGACCCCCGAAGGTCTCCTGAAATCCACAAAGGATAATCCAAAAAGGAAAGATACAATCACAAAGTAACACTTGACACGGCTTAGGTATATGCCCATACATATACCTAAGTCATCAATTCCCGCTCGGCTCCAACGTCCGAGCCCAAGCACAACCCAGTCCACACAGGAAAGAAAAACATATACCCACACAGGATAGCACAACACAATCCACAAAGGACAGTAAACAGTAATCCACATAGGATAGCTCAACACAATCCACAAAGGAGAGTAAACAGTAAATCCACACAGGATAGCTCAACACAATCCACAAAGGAGAGTAACAGAAGATTTAGCTCGCACAGGTATAATTTTTCAGATGACGATAAAGATGATCACTGATCCATCTAAGTCGTCGGACCCACAAAGGATCGATAGGTAACTAACCCCTGCAAAGACCCACACAGGATCGGGCCCACACATGACCTGTAGGCGCTGGCTCACACAGAACCGCTGAGCGCTGACCCACACAGGATCGGGCCCACACAGGACCTGTAGCACTGATCCACGTAGGATCGCTGAGTGCTGTAGTCATCGCAGTCCACTGAGGATCTCTGCACAGTCGTCGCCGCAGTCCACTGAGGATCTCTACACAGTCGTCGCCGCAGTCCACTGAGGATCTCTGCACAGTCGTCGCCGCAGTCCACTGAGGATCTCTGCACGGTCCTCGCTGTCGAAGTAGCAGTCGCAGCCAGCACTAGGGTTCCCGCACACAGCAAGCTCATTCGGGAGGGTCCGCTCCACGAGCCGAGAGGCTGATACATCAACTATCACAAAGTCCGAAGTTGATGTATCCAAAAGTTCCGTATCGCCAACAGGAACTCAACGTCGCAGACGGCGCGTCAATCGGACGCCCGGTCTGAGAGTTATTGGCTTTTTCGTCCCAGGGGCCCAGTTGGTTTTTAAGGAAAAACTAACCTGAACGTACTCCACCTGTGTCCAAACCTCAGGTGGAGTATGCCAAAAGATCTGTCTCACTTAGAGGAACTCAACAAAGCTGACGGCACGTCAATCGGACGTCCGTAGATCAAGATATGAGCGTTTCCGCTCCGAGGGCCCGGTTGGTTTCGTGTACGAACCAACCCGGCCAAACTCAAAGTCTTCCGAAACCTTGAGTGCGATATACCAAAACGACCTTCTCGATCCAAGGATCGCGTTGCCGCTGACGGAGAGTCGTTTGGAGGCCCGTAGCTCAAGTTATGGGCGTTTGAACGAAAACCGTCCGAAGACGGGGGGGTCCGGGCCCGGGCCGAGCCGGCCCGACCCCCCCTGGGTCGGCCGAACTGGGTCAACCCGGTCCGACCCGGTCGGACCCGGTCCGGCCCGGCCAGGACGCGGCCCGGCCGGTTGGACCGGCCTGGCTCGGCCAGCCCGGCTCGGCTTGGCCGAGCGGTCGACCGACGCGGGGGGGAGCCGCCACCCCCGCGTGACACCCCCGCGGCACCCGCGGGGTGTCTCCCTGGCCAGCCGAGCGACGCGGGGGGGAGACGCCGCCCCCGCGTGACAACCCCGTGGCACCTGCGGGGTGTCGCTCGGACAACCGGACGCGGCTTCTGCCGCGGCAGGCTTGTCCGGCGGCGCGCCGGGGCACCACCGCTCCCGGCTGCCAGCGCCGCCGCGCCGGCGACCCGCGCTGCCGGCGGCTTTTGCGGGCCACCAGATTCGCTCCGGTGGTCCGATTCTGTTCTCGTCTGCGCCGCTGCTCCTCCCGGGACTCGCTCTTCACTGCGGAACCATCAAACTTCCGTTGCGGCACGTTCCGTCGTCGCCCGTCAAATCCGCACAAAACAAAGAACGGCGGAGGGTCGTCGGGCCGTGTTCGTTTGGCCCGCACCCTCCGCGTTAGAGATAAACAACGGGAGGAATAAAGTTCAACACATGAACACATATCCGAAAACAATTTTTAATGAAATAAAATTGTTTTATAAATCGGGTTCCTCATTTTCAACGGAAACAACATGGGAAATAAGAGGCATTTCCAAAAAATAAAATCCCTACCACGTAGTCGTCGCGCGTGAGCGTTCTTCGCGGAATTGTTCATCGCGGAAGAAGGGGGATCGTCGCGTCACCGCGGAAGGGCGTCGCGTCGTCGCGGAAACCGACGTTGAGTCGGCGAAATCAACGGACCATGAATCAGCAGATTTAATTTAATTAATTAAATCTGTGTTTTGGTAAAAACCACAAAGGAGATTAAAAAGAAAATCCGAGACTCTTACCTCAAGCAGTTGATCGAAGATCGGAGTGGGGAAGGACGTCTCAGATGAAGCGTCGTCAAACTCCGAGGGTGACGGCGTTCTTCACGTTCTTCGCGTTCTTCGCGAAGGAGGATGGAGGTTCAAGAACTCTGACAAACCTCTCAACGAGTAATCCTCCAAAAGACTGGTTGGTCTTATTTTATTATTACTCCAACAAACGAAAAAGGTAAGTAACGACCCATCAATTCGTTGAATTAATCCAACGAAAGAAACAACTCATTTAATTTATGAAATAAACCACCCAATTAAATGGTCTGTTAAGAATTTAAGAAAACGCGTCAGTTGACTTTCATAATGACGGGTTTTCGCGGGTGCGTTACTTAGCGGAAAGAAACGGCGAGGCTCGTGCGGGACCCACCTCACAAATATCCTACCAAGAGGGTAGGATATTTCTGGATAGTACCCTATCCATTTCAACTCAGTTTAAGCCGCTTTTAAGTGGCTTCAAGTGGCTTCCAAGTGGCTTAAGTGAAATAAAATAAAGTTGTCGAAAAATTATTTTATTTCTTAACTTTAAGCCCGAAAATTAAAAACCACACCCGAGCAAACGCAACTCCGGAAGAGGCGTTTCTAAGTGAATACCGGTGCTGCGATTTCATCAGTGCCCTCAGAATTTGATTCCGGGCACCGGTTCAAAAGTTAGAAAAACCCGCTCATCCGTTCACTGAACGTACCCGAGCCAAACTTCGGAAAATGATTCCGGGAACACCGGGCCTCGGAATCAGGTGCCGTCAGAAACTGAGCTCTTGTAAAATTCCAAAGAAAATTAAGAAAAAAATTTCCTTGAAATTTACGGGTCTTTACATTACTCCCACCTCAGGGCTTTACGTCCCCGTAAAGATACATCATAAACTAGGGAAACAAAAGTGGGTACTGAGCACGCATCTGAGCCTCCCGCTCCCATGTGCTCTCCTGGAGGTTCCCATGCTGCCATCTGATGCGCACAAGAGGAATCGATCGCCCACGCAGGACCCGCTCCTGTCGATCCTCTATCTCTACCGGGACCTCCGCAAAAGTCACCCCATCATCCACGTCTAGCTCCCCATAGTCAATGATGTGCGTCGGGTCGTGCATGTATCTCCTCAGTTGAGATACGTGGAAGACGTCGTGCACCCGGTGCAACTGAGGTGCCAGAGCCAGGCGATAAGCCACCTCTCCAATCCTACTGAGGACCTGGAAAGGTCCGATGAAGCGTGGAGACAACTTGCCGCCTCGGCCAAATCTCCACAAACCACGTCGAGGTGAGACCCGCAAGAAGACGTGGTCGCCATCCTCGAACTCTAGTGGCCTCCGCCTCCTGTCAGAATATGACTTCTGCCGGCTCTGTGATGTCCTCATATGCTCCTGGATGACCTGGACCTTCTCTGTCGTGGCCTGGACCATCTCTAGCCCCACAAGTGCTGAATCCCCAGGGTCTGTTCAGCACAAAGGAGATCTGAAAGGCCTGCCGTACAACGCCTCGTATGGTGCCATCCCGATGGTGGAGTGGTAGCTGTTGTTGTACGCGAACTCCACTAAGGGTAGGTGGTCCTCCCAACTGTGACCAAAGTCGAGGACACATGCGCGGAGCATGTCCTCGAGAGTCTGAATGGTCCTCTCTGTCTGACCATCCGTCTGAGGGTGAAAGGCGGTGCTCAGACGTAGCCGCGTCCCGAATGCCTCCTGCAACCCCTTCCAAAGACGGGAAGTAAAGCGGGCGTCCCGATCGGAGATGATAGTCGATGGCACACCGTGAAGCCTCACAATCTCCTGAATGTAGAGACGCCCCAAGCTCTCCACTGAGCCCTGCTCTCGGATGGGTAAGAAGTGTGCCGACTTGGTGAGTCGGTCAACAATCACCCAAATGGAGTCGTGACCTCTGGAAGTGCGTGGAAGTCCAGTCACGAAGTCCGTAGCTATCCCGTCCCACTTCCACTCCGGGACCTCCAAGGGCTGTACCAAGCCCGCTGGTACCTGATGCTCTGCCTTCACCTGCTGGCAGGTGAGGCACCGTGAAACGAACTCTGCCACAACCTTCTTCATGCCCGGCCACCAGTGCTGTCGTCTGAGATCCTGGTACATCTTCGCCACTCCAGGATGTACCGACAAAGGAGAAGTGTGAAACTCTCTCAGCACCTCGTCTCGTAAAGAGACTGGTACCAAGGTACGCCCTCTGAAAAGGATGTCGTGCTCTGCTCCCAAGGAGAAGCCATCAGGTGCCTGCCCCGAGGATATCTGCAAAGCGGCTAGCTGCTCTATCGCCTCCTCAAGTAGCTGGATGCCCGTCCTCCTGCTGAGGGCATCAGCTACCACGTTCCCCTTCCCAGGATTATAGACTATCTCAAAGTCATAGTCCTGGAGGAACTCGATCCATCGCCGCTATCTTAGGTTCAGGTCCTTCTAAGAGAAGATGTACCTGAGACTCTGGTGCTCAGAAAAGACTGTAAAGCGCTCGCCCATCAGATAGTGCCGCTATGTCTTCAGAGCGAAGACCACTGCTGCCAACTCCAAGTCATGGGTAGCGTAGTTCTGCTCATGCAGCCTCAACTGATGTGATCCGTAGGAAATCATGGCCCGCTCCTGCATCAGGACACACCCGAGTCCGGTCCCTGATGCATCGCAGTAGACTACGTATCCAACTCCCTCCTCAGGCAACCTCAAGATAGGTGTGCTGGTCAATCTCTACCTCAGCTCCTGGAAGCTCTGATGAAATCTGTCTGACCACACGAAGGGTTTCCCCTTGTTCGTCAAAGCTGATAGTGGCGCCGCAACTCTGGAGAAGTCCGGAACGAATCTCCGATAATATCCGGCTAGACCCAAGAAACTCCGCACCTCCGTCACGCTCTTGGGTGGCTCCCAAGCTAGCACTGCCTCGATCTTCGCGGGATCCACTGCAACTCCCACCTCAGAAATGACGTGCCCCAAGAAGTGGACCTCACGTAACTAGAACTGGCACTTATAGATCTTGCCATAAATCTGGTGCTCTCGGAGTGTGTCTAGTACAACCTACAAGTGATAGGCGTGCTCCTCCTCCGTGGTCGAGTACACCAAAATGTCGTCGATGAAGACCACGAAAAATCGATCGAGGTATGGCTGGAATATCCTGTTCATGAGGCTCATGAACACTGATGGAGCATTGGTTACACTGAAAGGCATAACCAAGAACTCATAGTGGCCATACCGACACCTGAAGGCCGTCTTCTGCACATCCTCGTCTCGAACTCTGAGCTGATGATAGCCTGACCTGAGGTCTATCTTAGAGAACCACCATGATCCCTTGAGATGGTCGAAGAGATCATCAATCCTGGGTAGCAGATAATTGTTCCTCACTGTCACCTGGTTCAGGAGATGATAATCGACACACAGTCGCAAGCTCCCGTCCGCCTTCTTGGCGAACAATATTAGGGAAGCCCAGGGTGAAACACTGGGTCGGATGAATCCCTTGCCATGCAAGTCCTCCAACTGTACCCATAGCTATCGAAGCTCAGCGTGGGCCATCCGATATGCTGGAGTGGACATCGGGGCTGTCCTGGGGTATAGATCAATATAAAAGTCTACCTATCTGTAAGGAGGTAGCCCTGGAACGTCGTCGGGGAAGACGTCCGCATACTGATCCACCACTACAGGAAAAATAGGACTCTGCACGTCAACTGCTCCAAGGATGAGGCTAGCCAACTGATGAGTGATGGGCTGTCCTCTCCTCTGCGAGAGTCCCTCCTGTGCTGCGAAGGCTCCCTTCTCGCCGGTGAAGGTGAACCTGCTCCCGTCGGTGCGCACACATCGCACCTTGCGCCTAATGCAGTCAATCTGTGCATGGACCGTAGATAACCAATCCATGCCCAAGATGACGTCGTAAGGCCTCGACGCCACTACAATAAGATCCCAGTCGAAGCTCTCACCTCTTAGAGTAAGCTCACACTGCCAGCACCAGTGTGTAATCGTCGAGTCTGCTCCCGTAGGAGTCTCTAGCCGTAAGGATCGAGCCAACTGCTCTGTTGGAATCTCCGAGCTCCAAACAAGGGCAGTGTCTATGAAAGAGTGACTCACTCCTGTGTCTATAAGAACTGCAGCAAGGGTGGAATAGACACAGATCGTACCTCGAATCATCTCTGGCGCGCCGTGGTCATAGGCCTCTGCTGCCTGGAGCTGTGCTTGTCTCTGCCCGCCAGCTCCCTGTGGTCGGGGCGGACCTCCTGGTGGTGGTGGTGGCAGAGCCTCAAAGCGTCGCCCACCACCTGCTGCTCGGCCAGCTCCCCTGCCTCGTCCGCCTCCTCCCTCCGGACCACCACGGTCGACCCTCTGCCTCTGCCTAGGTGGCCCCTCCACCGTCTGCTGCTCCTCGGTACGACGGGTCGGGCAGTCACGAGCCATGTGGCCCTGCCCGCCGTACGAGTAGCACTGCCTGCCTCTCGGAAGGCTGGCTCTGCGCTGTTGCCCCGCACTGCTGAGCTAGTGTCCCGAGGTCGTCTGCCGGAAGGCCTGGTCTGCCTGGAACCCTGAGTCATCTGTCGGCTACCTGCTGCCGAAGACTCCGCTATCTGATGCCCTGCGGTAGGTCTCTCTATGCACTCATCCAGAAAGCTCTCGATCAGAAGGGCTCGCTCCAGCACTCCTGCCTGGGTCGGGATGCTAAGGGAGATCAGCGACGCCCTGATCTCGTGTCTCAAACCCTGCTCGAAGGTCCGGGCCCGGAATAAGGGGTCCCCTACCATGTCGGTCGAGTAGCGAGAAAGGTCGTTAAACCTCGCCGCGTACTGGGCGACCGTCAAGCTGCCCTTCCGCAGCTGAAGAAGCTCCTGAATGCGCACCGCACGGAGGGTGGTCGGGACGAACTCTGAGCGGAAGAGGCTCTCAAATTCCGTCCAGATGAGGGAGGCCTCATCGTGTACCTAGAGCATCAAGCTCCACCATCGTCCTGCTGCTGCGTGCAGTAGGCTCGCCGCGAGGATCACCATGAGGTCTGCTGGTGTCCTCACTAGCCTGAAAACTCGGACGACCGCCTCCAGCCAGTCCTCGGCTGCCTGGGGGTTCGTCTCCCCATGGAACCTGGGTGGTCGCTGGCGCTGGAACTCGTGAAGAGCTCCGAGGCATCGTGCATCGTCAGCGATCGGCGCTGGAAGCATCGGGGGCTCAGCGGGTAAAGGTACCGCCGATGCCTCTACTGTCAACGGGCCCTGTACCGAGGCCTCATCGCTCGGCGAGCTGTCGTCGCGCTCTACTCTCAGAACCCTAGCTGGCTGCCATCGTGGGGCCATCCTAAAAAGTAAACAAGTGCGCCACGGTCAGAACAGTATACCTGATGAGATGACACAAGTAATCACAAAGAAAACTTGAAACACACATGCAATCAATGTTTTCGTGCATTAAGTCGGAAATCAGAAGTCAGGGTCCTGGTGTACGGATACGTCGGCCGCCGCACCAACACTGGACTCCCTGGACTGATAACCACACCCAATACGCTAAACACTATTGCTTCACATAGAAGAAAGATCAGAGTCTGCGGTAGAACCGACAAACTTTGATACCAATTTGTCACGACCCGTCCTCGGGGCCCGTGTCGTGACTACCCCAAGCCCGCCTTCCATAGGCCAGGGGCTGGCGACTAGCACCAAGGCGTAAATCCCAACAAAAGGGAAGACATTTCCTTTGTAAAGTAAACAAGAACCACAGAGTAAGCAAGCGGAAAAGTAAACACTAAGTAAAACTGTAACAAGCTGTGCTGAAAGTAAAAGGGGCTGGAAATACAAGCCCAACTGTAAAGTACAACTGAAAGGGAAAAATAGCAACTGAAGGGAAAAGCCGCAGCGTCGAGCCGTCCTCTGAAGGTCCCACCTGAAGGGTGGGTACAGATAGCCTCCACAGCTCCTCGGTCCAGCCGTCCACTCCGAGTACGTCCCGTCCAGTGGTCCACCTCCAGGTAATGTCCTGCTCCGCACGCCTCCACCTCGATCAGCGCTGCCCGTCGTCTGCAACCAACACCACGAAGTGCGGGCATAACCCGTGCAGGGGTGAGTATAATCTACTCAATAGGGACCCCGAGACCCCCGAAGGTCTCCCGAAATCCACAAAGGATAATCCACAAAGGAAAGATACAATCACGAAGTAACATCTGACACGACTTAGGTATATTCCCATACATATACCTAAGTCATCAATTCCCGCTCGGCTCCAACGTCCGAGCCCAAACACAACCCAGTCCACACAGGAAAGAAAAACGTATACCCACACAGGATAGCACAACACAATCCACAAAGGAGAGTAAACAGTAATCCACATAGGATAGCTCAACACAATCCACAAAGGAGAGTAAACAGTAAATCCACACAGGATAGCTCAACACAATCCACAAAGGAGAGTAACAGAAGATTCAACTCACACAGGTATACTTCTTCGGATGACGATAAAGATGATCACTGATCCATCTAAGTCATCGGACCCACAAAGGATCGATAGGTAACTAACCCCCGCAAAGACCCACACAGGATCGGGCCCACATAGGACCTGTAGGCGCTGGCTCACACAGAACCCCTGAGTGCTGACCCACACAGGATCGGACCCACACAGGATCGGGCCCACACAGGACCTGTAGCACTGATCCACGTAGGATCGCTGAGTGCTATAGTCGTCGCAGTCCACTGAGGATCTCTGCACAGTCGTCGTCACAGTCCACTGAGGATCTCTGCACAGTCGTCGCCGCAGTCCACTGAGGATCTCTGCACGGTCGTCGCTGTCGAAGTAGCAGTCGCAGCCAGCACTAGGGTTCCCGCACACAACAAGCTCGTTCGGGAGGGTCCGCTCCACGAGCCGAGAGGCCGATACATCAAATGTCACAAAGTCCAAAGTTGATGTATCCAAAAGTTCCGTATCGCCAACATGAACTCAACGTCGCAGACGGCGCGTCAATCGGACGCCGGGTCTGAGAGTTATTGGATTTTTCGTCCCAGGGGCCCGGTTGGTTTTTAAGGCAAAAACAACCCGACCGTACTCCACCTGCGTCCAAACCTTGGGAAGAGTATACCAAAAGATCCGTCTCACTTAGAGGAACTCAACAAAGCTAACGGCACGTCAGTCGGACGTCTGTAGCTCAAGATATGAGCGTTTCCGCTCCGAGGGCCCGGTTGGTTTCGTGTACGAACCAACCCGGCCAAATGCAAAGTATTCCTAAACCTTGAGTGCGATATACCGAAACGACCGTCTCGATCCAAGGATCACGTTTCCGCTGACGGCGAGTCGTTTGGAGGCTCGTAGCTCAAGTTACGGGCATTTGAACGAAAACCGTCCGAAGACGGGGGTTCCGGGCCCGGGCCGAGCCGGCCCGACCCCCCCTGGGTCGGCCGAACCAGGTCAACCCAGTCCGACCCGGTCGGGTCCGGTCCGGCCCGGCCAGGACGCGGCCCGGCCGGTCGGACCGGCCTGGCTCGGCCAGCCCGACTCGGCTTGGCTGAGCGGCCGAGCGACGCGGGGGGGAGCCGCCACCCCCGCGGCACCCACGAGGTGTCTCCCAGGCCAGCCGAGCGACGCGGAGGGGAGCCGCCGCCCCCGCGTGACAACCCCGCGGCACCCGCGGGGTGTCGCTCGGACAACCGGACGCGACTTCAGCCGCGTCCCGCGCGCACCGGACCCGCGCGGGCCGCGGGTCCGTGAGTGCCGCCGCCGCGGCGGGCTTGTCCGGCGGCATGCCGGGGCGCCGCCACTCCCGGCTGCCGGCGCCGCCGTGCCGACGACCCGCGCCGCCGGCGGCTTCCGCGGGCCTCCGGAGTCGCTCCGGTGGTCCGATTCTATTCTCGTCTGCGCCGCTGCTCCTCCCGGGACACGCTCTTCACTACGGAACCATCAAACTTCCGTTGCGGCACGTTCCGTCATTGCCCGTCAAATCCGCACAAAACGAAGAACGACAGAGGGTCGTCGGGCCATGTTCGTTTGGCCCACACCCTCCGCGTTAGAGATATAAAACGGGAGGAATAAAGTTCAACACATGAACGGATATCCGAAAACAATTTTTAATGAAATAAAATTGTTTTATAAATCGGGTTCCTCATTTTGAACGGAAACAACATGGGAAATAAGAGGCATTTCCAAAAAATAAAATCCCTACCTCGTAGTCGTCGCGCGTGAGCATTCTTCGCAGAATTGTTCGTCGCGGAAGAAGGGGGATCGTCACGTCGTCGCGGAAGGGCGTCGCGTCGTCGCGGAAACCGGCGTTGAGTCGGCGAACTCAACGGACCATGAAACAGCAGATTTAATTTAATTAATTAAATCTGTGTTGTGGTAAAAACCACAAAGGAGATTAAAAAGAAAATCCAAGACTCTTACCTCAAGCAGTTGATCGAAGATCGGGGTGGGGAAGGACGTCTCGGATGAAGCGTCGTCAAACTCCGAGGGTGACGACGTTCTTCGCGTTCTTCGCGTTCTTCGCGAAGGAGGATGGAGGTTCAAGAACTCTGACAAACCTCTCAGCGAGTAATCATCCAAAAGACTGGTTGGTCTTATTTTATTATTACGCCAACAAACGAAAAAGGTAAGTAACGACCCATCAATTCGTTGAATTAATCCAATGAAAGAAACAGCTCATTTAATTTACGAAATAAACCGCCCAATTAAATGGTCTGTTAAGAATTTAACAAAACACGTCTGTTGACTTTCATGACAGGTTTTCGCGAGTGCGTTACTTAGCGGAAAGAAATGGCGGGGCTCGTGCGGGCCCCACCTCACAAATATCCTACCAAGAGGGTAGGATATTTCTGGATAGTACCCTATCCAGTTCAACTCAGTTTAAGCCGCTTTTAAGTGGCTTCAAGTGGCTTCCAAGTGGATTAAGTGAAATAAAATAAAGTTGTCGAAAAATTATTTTATTTCTTAACTTTATGCCCGAAAATTAAAAACCACACCCGAGCAAACGTAACTCCGGAAGAGGCGTTTCTAAGCGAATACCGGCGCTGCGATTTCATCGGTACCCTCAGAATTTGATTCCGGGCACCAGTTCAAAAGTTAGAAAAACCCGCTCGTCCATTCACTGAACGTACCCGAGCCAAACTTCGGAAAATGATTTCGGGCACACCGGGCCTCGGAATCAGGTGCCGTCAGAAACTGCGCTCTTGTAAAATTCCAAAGAAAATTAAGAAAAAAATTTCCTTGAAATTTACGGGTCTTTACAATTTACCTAATAACACATAAATATTATTTAATTTATTCTTCTATAGATTATTATTAGACATCATGTTATTCTTAGTAAAATTAATCACCTGAGGATATACATCAAATAATGAGGTGATCTAAAAGCCTAGTAAGAGGATGAGTAAGAACAAGAATCAATATAACATGGGTGATAATAATCATAATCATCATAAAAAAATATAGTATTTATCATCATAATAATGGGAGGGAGAATTAGATAAAAGCATTTTAGGTTTCAATTAATAAAAATAAAACATCATTTCTTAGTGGTCAAATACTACACATAGTTTTGAACCAATGTAGAATCATGTTCATGCATAACATATGTGCATAATCATAAAATCATCATTTTGAACAAATCTAGCATCATTTTCATGTATATTTTATATTATCTCATGAGATAAAAAACAATACCCAATGAATTATAGTGCAATATAATTCTAGGTGCACCTGTAACTTCATAACATTTACGTAATCATGCATCCCATATAGAACGTACTTCAGTCATAGACATAAAATAACCCATGGAAAGGAATGGGTATAATTTTATAAAACATACATTAATGAATAATATTTTTTTCCCAAAATAAAAAAGAGAATATCATACATTGTATATGAATCATCAATCTGGAGTGAAGAAAAAAAAATCTCAAGAGAAGTAAAAAATGCGATTTTAAAAAAGAAGGTCTCTTTAGGAAAATCTTTGTGTTTATCATAAAATAAAGTAGAAAACATATATATCATAGAAAAGAAAAATGGAAGGATAAATAAATGAAATTTAAGGAACAATTAGTGAATATACATATTGAATTTGGTGTGTAAGAGGGAAGACCACATGAAATAGAGTTGAGTTTGAGAATCTCCTTACCTTATGTATGAATAATTTCTTCACTTTAATATCCTAGATAATAAAATTTGATACATTAATTACTAAAAAATAACCTATTATAAATGTATTTTATTTATTATAATTTTATTATGTTCATTTATGGACACTTTTTTGAGTTATAGAGTTCAATTTTAGCGTGATGGATTGTTCAATTTCAGGTTTTCCATGATTGGTTCGCTTGTATACATGTATGTAAGATCATGTAAAATGAGAATAATTTCACAAAATTGAAATTATATGTTATTAATTGAAATAAATTTGTCTAAATGGACTTATATAATATTTTTTTCATATACTAGGATGATTCTTTAGATAATACTTTAATGATGATCATTTAGATTAATTGGGCGGTTTTTTTATAATCCCAAATTAGTTTTGTTTTATCATTTAATATAATGTATATTTTTTATTTACAAAACAAAAAAAAAGGTTATAAAATACATTTTAGAATCTATTTCAACCAATATAATGGCTTAAGGACTATTCTTGATGGTGTTAAAGGAAAATGAAAGGTTATCATTATCAATGGAGATAAATCAACACCTCGGGGAATATATTTTCATTTTAGAATAAAAGGGAGAGGAGAAGATGATTGATGATATATTATTCCATTAAAATAATAAAATTATAGTATATAAATTATACTATAGTTATCATTAGATTTATGTAAGGGTAGGCGAGGAGAGAATAATAACATAAAATAAATTGAAAAGAAATTGAAATAAAGGAAAAGAGGATTTTACCTCTTAAATTCTTCCCCTTGGGGACCTCCTTTGAGAAATTGGATTTGGACTTTTGTTGAGACCAAAGGTTGTTGGAAGTGGGGGAGGGGAATGGAAAGATAATTGGGATGAATTTTTATAATCTTAATCTCTTAGAAGGGGTGTATCGAAGGGGTGGGGGTGATATTTATAGGTGATGAGAGGGGTGTTTAATGATTATTTTATTCCTTAGTTTATTATTTTTTCTCAAGACTATGAATAGTTCTAATTATTATGTCTAAATACATTAAATAAGTGAGGATGGTTTGAGATCATGTTTTGTACATCATCCATACATCAATAATGACTCAAAAATGTAGGTACTTATCCTATATCGTAAATTATTGAATTTCATTATTCACTAAAAATTCAAATTTTTTACAAATATCCCAAAAACCCACCCTGACCATTTTTTAATTTTTATAATTCAAAAAATGGACTCATTTTGGGGAAAATAATTTTTTAAATATGGGAAATTAAATTTTTAAATAAAATCACCATTTATTCAGAAAATATGGATTTTAAAATTATAATCGATTTTTCAACAATTTGAAAAATTAATTAAGGCATCGTAAATTTATCTTATATTTATCAGATAAAAAAATTATTAATATATGAATCTATATTATGTAAATAAATTTTATTTTAAATCACTATATTAATTATATAATTTCAAATAAACAATCATGTTTTATGAAAATACCAACACTTAATTTATCATCTTTAAAACAGTTATATACTTAAACAATGATATAATTATATCATATATTAATTTTCCCAAATACTATATTTTAATCATACATTCAGAGGAGAGTGTTGGTCAAATTGATTATGTCAAAATGGGGTACATTGAGTTCCCATTAATATTTTTTGTAAAAAAGGAATGAAATAAAATCCCCAAATTTGTTTAAATATGAACCATTTTACAAAAACAATAGATCAATATAAATCTAAAGATTTTAAAAGAATTATCAATGATTAATTATGTATCACCTACTATAATAGATAAAATTTCCTTAATAATTAAAATAAATTTACACAATCAAAATCTTATATAAACTCTTATTAAGGTAAATTTTCAAATCAAGGGTTTTTTGTCTATAGTTTAAGACAGATTTAGTTTAAAGTACAGAAAATAAAGAAAAAAACACACAATAAAATTTGAATACAAGAGGTTCAGTATTAAGCTGAATCTTATTCCTCTCCACTTGAAAATAACCCACTTTCAAGTATTTTATATAAAATAAACTTTTGATCCACAACCTGGATTGGGTTTTACGACAGTATAACAACTGTCCAAGACACACATGACCTCTTCCACAATATTCGTGTGAGAACAAATAAAACAGGACATAAAAGACCTCTAACATAGTAGTAATGGGAAAAAGGTGCATAATGTTTGAGATAATATCAATTATTTTCAAGTTTAATGCAAGAAACAATATGAATGTATAAAATCAGAGTAAGCACACACTACTCATAATGTAAAAGAAAAAAACAAAAAAAATAGAGCAAAAAAGGTGTAGAATTAAAAGGTTTTGATCTATCTGTCAGCCTCTACAGCTCATGAAAATACTTATGTTAATTTAACTATGGATCGATTCATGTTTCAAAAATATTCTATAGAACATAGTCTCGTAGAATCATTGTTCTTAACTAAAGGAAGTAACTGGATGTATGTTTTGCTTTTACTTCCTCAGTTGAGTGTAGTAATGTAATATTTCTTCTAGTTCTTGAAATCACTCCCAGCTCTCCTACACATGAATATTTTTTTTATATTAGGGTTATTCATGCATGTCCTACATGAGGGAGTCTTCTTCCTCATTTATCATCCCCGGTAGTAAAGAGAATTATCTGGATATTCTACTCCTCATACTGTATATCTAACACATAATTCAACAAATATATATCTAACATTTAAGGAATAAACATTAAAATATTTTTTAGTATTAAATACCATAAAATATCTATTATTTAAATTTAATTCAAATATTATTTATAAGAAAGGTGGTATTGAGTCTTTAGAATAATGACTCGTTCTAGTGGTGTATGATTTTGGAGAATGGCCCTCTGGGTGGGTCCAGCCCGCTTGGTCGGCTCACGCCGGCTCGGTCCGCCCAAAGGCAGATCGTTGTATCTTGCTGACCCTATTCTTGTGGGGCCATTCCCCAGCCGGTGGGGTGCTGCCTCAGCACATTTAACAGTCAGCCATTTGGTCGGTGGGATTCGCTAATGCGGCGCGGTGTGGGCTGCGCCCCACCCTCCTATCGTAGCCTACTGGACGCGACCGCTTCTGCCGGCTGCACCTGTGGGCGCCGCCCTTGTCCCACATGGTCGGATCAGGGCCGGCCTCCTTCAGCCACCACAACACACTTCCATGCACCGCCTTTTAACACTCGCAGTTGGCAACCACAGGTCTTCTCTGGCCACCGCTGGCTGCCGCCGACTTGGCGCACCAGGGGTTTCTTCCACAGGTCATCAGATGGGCTCTGGTGTCCGTTCTTGGTGTCGTCTGTGCCTACGGATCTCCTAAACTACCGCCGTCATAGCATGACCCGCTATTTCGTGTTACCATCAATTTGAGGAAATTTTCCCCGAAGAACGGAGCATTAGAGAAGCGGCGGAGGGTCCGAGCCTTGTTCGTTCGGCTCTTGCCCTTCGTGTTAAGGTGATAGAAAGCAGGAGAGAAATTAATTCAACAAAGACAACTTCAAAATAAACCCCCTACTTGGAATAGAAGTTCGCTGATGATGATTGACGAAACCCTCCTTCGTCATTGTCATCAGTTCATGATTTGGTGGTGCACGTTGTCACGACCCATCATCGGGATCCGTGCCGTGACTACACCAAGCCCGCCTCCCATAGGCCAGGGGCTGGAGACTAGCACCAAGACGTAAATCCAGACATAAAGGGGAAGGCATTGCATTTATAAAGTAAACAAACACCACATAGTAGGCAAGAAGAAGTAAACACTAAGTAAAACTGGGTACAATAGTAAGTGCGGAAAGTAAATGGGCCAGTATACAAACCCAAACTGAATGTAAGGTACAACTGGAAAGAAGTACAACAACTGAAAGTAAAGAAGCAACGTCGAGCCATCCACTCGAAGTACCACCTGAAGGGTGGGTACAGATAGCCTCCTCAGCTCATCTGGTCCATCCATCCGTTCCGTGTACGTCCTGCCCAGTGGTCCACCTCCAGGTACCGACTTGCTCCACAAGCCTCAGCCACGATCAGCGCTGTCCGTCGTCTGCATCCAACACAACATAGTGCGGGCATAGCCCGTGCAAGGGGTGAGTATACGCTACTCAGTAGGGACCTCGAGACCCCCGAAGGTCTCCGAGAATCCAAAAAGGACAATTCAAAAAGGAAAGATACAATCACGAAGTAACAACCAACACTAATTAGGTATATGCCCATACATATACCTAAGTCATCAATTTCAGTTCGGCTCCAACATCTGAGCCCATGTTCGATCACGTCCACATAGGATAGTACAACCCAATCCACACAGGATAACACAACCCAATACAAATAGGAAAGCAAGTCAATCGTATCAAAGATATTGATTGAAAGTCAAGACTCAGCTCACAAAGGTATACTTCTTCATAAGGTGATAGAGATGATTAGATGTGGCCACTGATTCATCTAAGCTGGGACCCACGTAGGGTACAAAACCAGCTAAGCTGTCAGACCCACATAGGATACAGACCAACCACTCTGCCAGACCCATGTAGGATACAAGAATAGATTTAATACTTCCAGAACCACATAGGATACAAGAACAATAGTCATTGTCGTCGAACCCACAGAGGATTTCGGTATGGTCTTCATCGCTGCCGAACCCACGGAGGATTTCAGTGCAGTCTTCCTCGCTGCCGAACCCACGGAGGATTTCTATGTAGTCTTCATCATTGCCGAACCCACTGAGGATTTCAGTGCAGTCTTCATCGCTGTCGAACCCACAGAGGATTTCAGTGCTGTCGTCGTCGTTATCGCAGTCGCAGCCAGCTCTAGGGTTCCCGCACACAACATGCTCTTTTCCAGGAGGGTCTGCCACACGAGCCAAAGGGGGGTAGGTACATAAACTGACACGTAGTCCAGAGTTGATGTATCCCAAAGTTCCGTCTCAACAAAAGGAACTCAACGCGACAGACGGCGCGTCAATCGGACGCCCGATCTGAGAGTTATTGGCTTTTTCGTTTCAGGAGCCCGGTTGGCTTTTAAGTAAAAACAAACCTGATCGCACTCCATCTGCATTCAAAACTCGAGTATATTAAGCCAAAAGGCCCGTCTCATTAAGAGGAATCCAACAAAGTTGACGACACGTCAATCAGACGTCTGAAGCTCAAGTTATAAGCGTTTCCGCTCCGAGGGCCCTGTTGGTTTCGAGCTCGAACCAACCCGGCCGTAACCAAATTTCTCTGGAACCTTGAGTGTAATATACCGAAACGATCCTCTCGATCCAACGATCACATCACAACTGAAGGTGCGTCGATCGGAGGTTCGTAGACCATGATATGAGCGTTTGAACGGAATTGTCCGAAAATAGGGGGTTTTGGGCCCGAACCGACCCGGACCAAGACCCCATAGGCGGCCCGAACCGGATCTGGGTCCGGCCCTTTAGGGCACGGCCCGGCCCAGTTGGCGCAGCGTGGCCCGGACCGGGCGGCTCGGTCCGGCCTGGGCGGCCGGCTGGCCTGGCGCGGGGCGCGACCTGCATGGCCAGCTCGGCGTAGGCCGAGCCGCTGCGGAAGGGGGGGGGGCTGCCCCCCTTGATTGAAACCACGACCCCACGTGGGGGGGCGCTCCTTTTCCAGCTGGAGGTTACGACCCCCGGGCTTCTCGGAAACCGGCCGGTTTGACCGGCCGATGAGTCACCGCGGGACTAGCCGGTCCCGCCCCCTGTGCACCAGCGGCTGGCGGCTCCGGCCGCCCTATCCTGCTCTGTCACGGTCCATGGTCGCATCCTTGGTCCGACCGGCACGGCGCGACGGCGCCGCGCCCCTCCACCGTGGCCCGACTCCGGCCGCGGCTTCGTTCGGCCTTAACGGCGCGGCGCGACGACGCCACGATTCTTCGCCCGTTCCTCTTGCTTCTGCGTGGTGCCGTTGCACCGCGCTGCCTTTGCTCGTACCACAACAAGTACAACATCAAAGGGGGAGGAGGGTCGGTCGTGTTCGTGCGGTCCGACCTCCTCCCATTATGACGACAACAGGCGGCCATAAAATAAAGACGAAGAACAGAAAAGAAAAATCCACGAACATCAAGTTAACCCGTACCTTGATGAAGTCGTCGAACGAGGTTCGTTGCGGGAAAAGGACGTCACGGAAGATGATGCTGTGGAAGACGACGTCGCGGAAGACGGCGTCACGGATCGATGCTCCGTAAGCGTTGTCGGCATTCGCCGAAGAAGGTGTCTCTCGCTAGCTGTGGAGAAGAGAGGAAAAGGCACGGCGATTCCCTTGCGGTGATGGAGTTCTTCGTCGAAGACTCAGCGTTCTTCGCATTCTTCGACGAGGAAGAAGATAATCCTCAAGAGCGCAAGAGTCCTCTCTTTCCTTTTGTACAACGAATTAACCCCCAATAAAATAAGTCATATCTTATTTTATTATCAGTCATGAATGCCATTAATTTGAAATTCAAAAACAAATCTCATTCAATTAATTGACTTAATTGAAGAGCATTTAATATCCAAATTAATTTTGAGGGTTGACATGGCATTTAAAAGGGGTGCGGGTGAGTTACATATTAAATGCACGAGAGGGAGGTTAAAAGGGATTTGAAGGGGTGGGGCTCGTGTGGGACCCACTTCACTAATATCCTACCTAGTGGAGTTAGGATATTAGTGGGTCCCACTCCAACCACCAAGCATAGGTTTAAACTACCTAGAATAGAAATTAAATTGTAGAACAATATTTTATTTCATTCTTTAGTTAACCCATTATTTAATAACCTCACCCGAGCAACGTAACTCCAGAAGAGGTGTTCCTAAGAAATTACCGGTGCTGCGATTCCATCGGTGCCCTCAGATTTTGATTCCGAGCACCGGTTCAAAAGTTAGGAAAACCCGCTCGTTCGTTCACTAAACGTACCCGAGCTAAACTTCGAAAATTGATTCCCGGCACACCGGGCCTCGGAATCAGGTGTCGTTAGAAACTGCGTTCTTGTAAAATCCCAAAGAAAATTAAGAAAAAAATTCCCTTGAATTTTACGGGTCTTTTCATTACTCCCACCTCAGGGATTTACGTCCCTGTAAAGATACATCATAAACTAGGGGAACAAATATGGGTACTGTGCACGCATCTGAGCCTCCCGCTCCCATGTGCTCTCCTAGAGGTTCCCGTGATGCCATCTGATGTGCACTAGAGGTATCGACCATCCATGTAGGACCCACTCTTGTCGATCCTAGATCTCCACTGGGACCTCCGTAAAAGTCTCCCCATCGTCAATGTCCAACTCCCCATGATCGATGATATGCGTCGGATTGTGCACGTATCTCCTCAACTGAGATACGTGGAAGAATTCATGCACCCGGTGCAACTAAGGTGGTAAATCCAGGGGGTAAGCCACCTCGCCTATCCTGCTGAGGACCTGGAATGGTCCGATGAAGCCCGGAGATAACTTTCCACCCCGTCCAAATCTTCGTAATCCACGTCGAGGTGAGACCCGCAAGAAGACGTGGTTGCCATCCTCGAACTCTAGTGGTCTCCGCCTCCTGTCAGCATAAGACTTCTGCCGGCTTTGAGCTGTCCTCATCCACTCTTGGATGACCTGGACCTTCTCTGTCGTGGCCTGGACCATCTCTGGTCCCACAAGTGCTGACTCCCCAGGGTCTGTCGAGCACAGAGGTGATCTGCAAGGTCGGCCATACAACGCCTCGTATGGTGCCATCCCGATGGTGGAGTGGTAGTTTTTGTTGTACGCAAACTCCACCAAGGGTAGGTGGTCCTCCCAGCTATGACCAAAGTTGAGAACACATGCACAGAACATGTCCTTGAGAGTCTGAATGGTCCTCTCCGTCTGACCATCCGTCTGAGGGTGAAAGGCGGTGCTCAGACGTAGCTGCGTCCTGAATGCCTCCTGAAACCCCTTCCAAAGCTGGGAAGTAAAGCGAGCATCTTGATCGGAGACGATAGATGATGGCACACCATGAAGCCATACGATCTCCTAAATGTAGATGCGTCCCAATATCTCCACTGAGCCCTGCTCTCTGATGGGTAATAAGTGGGTCGACTTGGTGAGTCGGTCGACAATCACCCAAATGGAGTCATGACCTCTGGAAGTACGTGGAAGTCCAGTCACAAAGTCCATAGATATCCCATCCCACTTCCACTCTGGGACCTCCATGGGCTTCACCAAGCCTGCTGGTACCTGGTGCTCCGCCTTCACCTGCTGACAGGTGAGGCATCGAGAAACGAACTCAGCTACAACCTTCTTCATACCGGCCACCAGTGCTGACATTTGAGATCCTGGTACATCTTCACCACTCCTGGATGTACCACTAAATGGGAAGTGTGAAACTCCCTCAACACCTCATCCTGTAAAGCAGTCGGTACCATGGTACATCCTCTGAAAAGGACGACTTGGTCTCCCCCCACAGAGAATCCATCAGGTGCCTATCCTGAGGATATCTGTGCATGCCGCGTCTCACAGTCAAAGTCCCCATGTTGTGCCTCTCTGACCCACTGAAGAAGTGGAGGAGTGACTGTGAGTGACTGAAGAAAAGATACTCCATCTCTATCCACGAAGGATATCTGCAAAGCGGCTAGCTTCTCTGTCACCTCCCCGAGTAGTTGAATGCCCGTCCTCCTGCCGAGGGCATCGGCTACTACGTTCCCCTTTACATGAGTATAGACTATGTCAAAGTCATAGTCCTGAAGGAACTTGAGCCATCACCACTGTCTCAGATTCAGGTCCTTCTGCAATAATATGTACCTGAGACTCTGGTGGTCAGAGTAAACTGTAAAGCGCTCGCCCATCAGGTAGTGTTGCCACATCTTCAGAGCGAATACCGCTGCTGCTAACTCCTGGTCATGGGTAGCGTAATTCTTCTCATGCTGCCTCAACTGACGTGATCCATAGGCGATCACTGCCCGCTCCTGCATCAGGACACATCCAAGTCCGGTCCCTGATGCATCGCAGTAGACTACGTACCCCACTCCCTCCTCCGGTAGCCTAAAGATAGGTGCACTGGTCAATCTATGTATCAGCTCTTGGAAGCTATGCTGACATCATTTTGACCACACGAAGGGTTTCCCCTTCTTCGTCAAAGCTGAGAGTGGTTCCACAACTCTGGAAAAGTCTGGCACAAACCTGTGATAGTACCCAGCTAGACCCAAGAAACTCCGCACCTCCGTCACACTCCTGGGTGGATCCTAAGCTAGCACTGCCTCGATCTTCGCAGGATCTACTGCAACTCCCGCCTCAGAGATGACGTGTCCCAAGAAGTGGACCTCACGTAACCAGAACTGACACTTCGAGAGATTTCCATAAAGCTGGTGCTCTCGGAGTGTGTCTAGTACAACCCGTAAGTGGTAGGCATGCTCCTCCTCAGTGGTCGAGTATATCAATATGTCTTCGATGAAGACCACGACAAATCGATCGAGGTATGGCTGAAAGATTATATTCATGACACTCATGAATACCACTGGAGAATTTTTTATGCCGAATGGCATAACCAAGAACTCATAGTGGCCATACCGACATCTGAAGGCCGTCTTCTGCACGTCCTTGTCCCGAACTCTGAGCTGATGATAACCTGACCTGAGGTCTATCTTCGAGAACCACCGTGCTCCCTTGAGCTGATCGAAGAGGTTGTAAATCCTCGGTAGCAGATACTTGTTCCTCACGGTCACCTGGTTCAGGCGACGATAGTCGAAAAACAGTCGCAAGCTTCCGTCCGCCTTCTTGGTGAACAAAATCGGGGAAACCCAGGGTGAAACACTGGGTCGGATGAATCCCTTTCCCTACAAGTCCTCCAACTGTACCTGTAGCTCTAGAAGCTTAGCGGGGGCCATCCGATATGCTGGAGTGGATATCGGGGCTATCCCAGGGTACAGGTCAATATAAAAGTCTACCTCTCTGCGAGGAGGTAGTCCTGGAACATCGTCAGGGAAAACATCCGCATACTGATCCACCACTATAGGAAAACTAGGACTCCGCACGTCAACTACTCCTAGGATGAGGCTGGCCAACTTATGAGTGATGGGATGTCCTCTCCTCTGCATGAGTCCATACTATGCTGCAAAGGCTCCCTTATCGCCGATGAAGGTGAACCTGCTCCCATCGGTGCGTACACACCGCACCTTGCGCCTAATACAGTCAATCTGAGCATGGAATGTAGATAACCAATCCATGCCTAAGATGACGTTGTAAGGCCTCGACGCTGCTACAAGAAGATCCTAGCTGAAGCTCTCGCCTCCTAAAGTAAGCTCACACTTCCGGCACTAGTGCGTAATCGTCATGTATGCTTTCGTAGGAGTCTCTAGCCGTAAGGATCGAGCCAACGACTCTGTCAGAATCTCCGAGCTCCGAACAAGGGCAGCAGCAATAAAAGAATGACTCGCTCCCGTGTCTATAACAACTGCAGCAAGGGTGGAGTAGACATAGATAGTACCTCAAATCATCTCTGGCCCGCCGTGGTCGTAGGCCTCCGCTGCCTGAAGCTGAGCCTATCTATGCCCGCTAGCTCCCTGTGGTCGGGGTGGACCTACTGGTGGTGGTGGCGGTAAAGCCTCAAAGCGTCGCCCACCACCTGCTGCTCGGCCAGCTCCCCTGCCTCATCCGCCTGCTCTCGGTGGACCGCCACGGTCGACCCTCTGCCTCTGACTGGGTGGCCCCTCAACCGTCTGCTGCTCCTCTACATGGTGGGTCGGGCAGTCACGAGCCATGTGGCCCTGCCCGCCGCATGCGTAGCACTGCCTGCTCCTTAGAAGCTTGGCTATGCGCCGTGTGCCCCGCACCTCTAAGCTAGTGTCCTGAGGTCATCTTTCTGATGGTCCGGTCCACCTGGACCCCTGTGACATCCGTCGACTGCCAGCTGCAGATGACTCTACTACGTGCCGCCCTGCGGTAGGTCTTGCTGCTGGCGTAGGCTCAGCAAGAAAGCTCTCTATGAGAAGAGATTGCTCCAGTACTCCTGCCTGTGTTAGAATGCTGAGGGAGATCATCGATGCCCTGATCTCATGCCTCAGTCCCTGCTCGAAGGTCTGGGCCTGGAAGAATGGGTCCCGTACCATGTCCGTCGAATAGCGTGAGAGATCGGTAAATCTCGCTGAGTACTGGGCGACCGTTATGCTGCCCTGCCGCAACTGTAGTAGCTTCTGGATGCGCACTGCACGGAGGGTGGCTGGGACGAACTCCGAGCGGAAGAGGCTCTCAAAGTCCGTCCAGAGGAGTGATGCCTCGTCGTCCACCTGGAGCATCAAGCTCCACCATCTGCCTACTGCCGCATGCAGGAGGCTCGCTGCAAGGATCACCATGAGGTCAGCTGGTGTCCCCACTAACCTGAAAACTCACACAACCGCCTCCAGCCAATCCTCGGCTGCCTAAGGGTCCATCTCCCCACAGAACCTGGGCGGTCTCTGATGCTGAAAATAGTGCAGTTCACTAAGGCGACGTGCACTCTCAGTGGCTGGGGCTGGTGGCATCGGTGGCTTGGCGGGTAGAGGTACCGCCGGTGCCTCCGCTGAAAAAGGGCCCTGCACTGAGACCTCATCGCTCAGTGGGCTTTTGTCTCACCCAAAGCTCGGAACCCTAGCTGGCTGCCGTCGTGGGGCCATACTGAAAATAAAAAGGTGTGCTACGGTCAAAACAATATACTTGTTGAGCTGACACAAAGTAATCACAAAGAAATTTTTTGAAACACACATGCAATCAATGTTATCGTGGATTGAGTTGGAAATCAGAAGTCAGGGTCCTGGTGTACGGATACATCGGCCGCCGCACCAACACTGGACTCCTTGGACTGATAACCACACTCAATACCCTTAACACTATTGCTTCACATAGAAGAAAGATCAGAGTCCTGAGTTCTGCAGTAGAACCGAACTCCTCTGATACCAATTTGTCACGACCCGTCCTCGGGACCCATGCCGTGACTACCCCAAACCCTCCTCCCATAGGCCAGGGGCTGGCGACTAGCACCAAGGAGTAAATCCTGACATAAAGGGGAAGGAATTTCCTTTATAAAGTAAACAAACACCACAGAGTAGGCAAGAAGAAGTAAACACTAAGTAAAACTGGGTACAATAGTAAGTGCGGAAAGTAAATGGGCCAGTATACAAACCCAAACTGAAAGTAAGGTACAACTGGAAAGAAGTACATCAACTGAAAGTAAAGCAGCAACGTCGAGCCATCCACTGAAAGTCCCACCTGAAGGGTGGGTACAGATAGCCTCCTCAGCTCATCAGGTCCAGCCGTCCACTCTGTGTACGTCTCGCCCAGTGGTCCACCTCCAGGTACCAACTTGCTCCACAAGCCTCAACCATGATCAGCGCTGTCCGTCGTCTGCATCCAACACAACGTAGTGCGGGCATAGCCCGTGAAGGGGTGAGTATACGCTACTTAGTAGGGACCCCGAGACCCCCAAAGGTCTCCCAGAATCCACAAAGGATAATCCAAAAAGGAAAGATACAATCACGAAGTAACAACCAACACTACTTTGGTATATGCCCATACATATACCTAAGTCATCAATTTCAGTTCGGCTCCAACATCCGAGCCCAAGTTCGATCACGTCCACATAGGATAGTACAACCCAATCCACACAGGATAACACAACCCAATCCACATAGGAAAGAAAGTAAATCATATCGAATATATTGATTGAAAGTCAAGACTCAGCTCACACAGGTATACTTCTTCGTAAGGTGATAGAGATGATCAGATGTAGCCACTGATTCATCTAAGCTGGGACCCACGTAGGATACAAAACCGGCTAAGCTGTCAGACCCACATAGGATACATACTAGCCACTCTGCCAGACCCATGTAGGATACAAGAACAGAGTCAATACTGCCAGACCCACGTAGGATACAAGAACAGTAGTCATCACCGTCGAACCCACAAAGGATTTCAGTACGGTCTTCATCGCTGCCGAACCCACGGAGGATTTCAAGTCTTTATCACTGACGAACCCACGGAGGATTTCAGTGCAGTCTTCATCGCTTTCGAACCCACGGAGGATTTTAGTGCAGTCTTCATCGCTGCAGAACCCATGGAGGATTTCAGTGTAGTCGTCGTCGTCGTCGTTGCAATTGCAACCAGCTCTAGGGTTCCCGCACACAACATGCTCATTTTTGGGAGGGTCCTCTCCACGAGCCAAAGGGGGGGGGGGGTTGATACATCAACTGACACGTAGTCCGGAGTTGATGTATCCCAAAGTTCCATCTCAACAAAAGGAACTCAACGCGACAGACGACGCGTCAATCAGACGCCCGGTCTGAGAGTTATTGGCTTTTTCGTTCCAGGGGCCCGGTTGGTTTTTAAGTCAAAACCAACCCGACTGCACTCCAGCTGCATCCAAACCTCGAGCGGAGTAATCTAAAAGGTCTGTCTCACAAAGAGGAATCCAACAAAGTCGATGGCACGTCAATCGGATGTCCGGAGCTCAAGTTATAAGCATTTCCGCTCCGAGGGCCCGGTTGGTTTCGAGCTCGAACCAGCCCGGGCATACCCAAAGTTCTCCAGAACCTTGAGTGTAATATACTGAAATGACCGTCTCTATCCAAGGATCACATCACAACTGACGGTGCATCGATCGTAGGTCCGTAGCCCATGATACGGGCGTTTGAATGGAATTGTCCGAAAATAGGGAGTTTTGGGCCCGGACCGACCCGGACCAAGACCCCCTGGGTCGGCCCGAACCGGGGCGACCTGAACCGGGTCTGGGTCCGGCCCATTAGGGCGCGTCCCGGCCCAACCGGCGCGGCCCGGCCTAACAGGCAAGACCCGGCCCGGCCCGGCCTGGGCGGCCGGATGGCCTGGCGCGGGCGCGGCCTGCATAGCCAGCTCGGCGCTGGCTGAGCCGCCATGGAAGGGGGGGGGGGGATGCCTCCCTTGATTGTAACCGCGACCCCACGTGGGGGGCCTCTACTTTTCCAGCCGGGGGTTACGACCCCCGGGATTCTCGGAAACCGGCCGGTGAGTCACCACGGGACCAGCCGGTCCCGCCCCCTATGCACTGGCGGCCGGCGGCTCCGGCCGCCCTATCCTGCTCCGCCGCGTCCAAAGGTCGTGGCCTTGGTCTGACCAGCGTGGTGAGACGGTGCCGCCCCCCTCCAGCACGGCTCGCCCCGGCCGTGGCCCTTCGTGGTTTTCCAGCGCGGCGCGACAGCGCCGTGCTTCTTCGCCCGTTCCTCTTGCTTCTGTGCAGTTGCCTTTGCTCGTGCCACAACAAGTACAACATCAAAGGGGGAGGATGGTCGGCCGTGTTCGTGCAGTCCGACCTCCTCCCGTTATGATGATAACAGGCGGCCACAAAATAAAGACGAAGAACGGCAAATAAAAATCCACAAACATCAAGTTAACCCCTACCTCGACAAAGTCATCAAACGAGGTTCATCACGGGAAAAGGACGTCGCGAAAGACAACGTTGCGGAAGACGATGTCGCGGAATACGGCATCGCGGATCGATGCTCTGTAAGCGTCGTCGGCGTTCGCCGAAGATGGTGTCTCTCGCCGGCTGTGGAGAAGAGTGGAAAAGGCACGACGATTCCCTTGTGGTGATGGAGTTCTTCTTCGAAGACTCGGCGTTCTTCGCATTCTTCGACGAGGAAGAAGATAATCCTCAAGAGCGCAAGAGTCCTCTCTTTCCTTTCGCACAGCGAATTAACCCCAAATAAAATAAGTCATATCTTATTTTATTATCACTCATGCATGAAATTAATTTGAAATTCAAAAACAAATCTCATTCAATTAATTGACTTAATTGAAGAGCGTTTAATATCCAAATTAATTTTGAGGGTTGACATGGAATTTAAAAGGGGTGCGGGTGAGTTACATATTAAATGCACGAGAGGAAGGTTAAAAGGGATTTGAAGGGGTGGGGATCATGTGGGCCCCACTTCACTAAAATCCTACCTAGTGGAGTTAGGATATTAGTGGGTCCCACTCCAACCACCAAGCATAGGTTTAAATTACCTATTGAAATAAAATTGTAGTATAATATTTTATTTCATTCTTTAGTTAACCCCTTATTTAATAACCTCACCCGAGCAACACAACTCCAGAAAAGGTGTTCCTAAGCAATTACCGGCGCTACGATTCCATCGGTGCCCTCAGATTTCGATTCTGAGTACTGGTTCAAAAGTTAGGAAAACCCGCTCGTTCGTTCACTGAACATACCCGAGCTAAACTTCGGAAATTGATTCCGGGCACACCGGGCCTCGGAATCAGGTGCCGTCAGAAACTGCGTTCTTGTAAAATCCCTTATAAAATTAATAAAAAATTTACCTTTAATTTTACGGGTCTTTACACACGTCACTACTCACTGAAACTGATCTCTTCCTTCAAGTGGTTGGCGTCGTGGTACTTTTCCAGAGCTTCGATTCTTGGTGAAGTCATGCCAACACTCCACCCTGTGCTCCATATAAATAGGATAGGGGGAGGGTGAGTAATTCACATGGAATTAATGAGATTCATTTAATTATGGAACCTTCCTAATTCAAATGGTGCAGTTACAATAATACAGGGGAGTCAATTCATTTAATGGTTTGACATATCATTTGTCCTGCCACTGCCGCTCATCCACTGGAGAAAAAGGAAAGAAATAAAATAAAATAACATGTTATTTTATTAATCTTTAAAAAGTCCACAAAATTAAATTTTTCACCTGACCTACTGTGGTCGAAGTGAAGCCTCCCCTAAGTAAATCTCGGCGCTGCAGATTTAATGGTGCTCTTGGATTTTCGATCCAAGCAAAAAGCCAAAATATTGAAAACACCGCCCTCACATTTACTGAACGTACCCAAAAAAAACAATTCATAAAATTATTATCAGTCACCCTCGACCCACACCGATCGAGGATAGGCTATGCCTAAGGGAAAAATGTCCCAAACAAATCAACGGTACTCTCAGATTTTGAATCCGATTTACCGTTTAGAAGTTATGGATTTTTAACAATAAAATAATTGTTACTTAATTATTTTATTTATGGACAAAAACTATCTTTCATAGTTGGACCGCACCGGACAATGTTAGTATCTGGAAAAAGAAATCATACCCTCACAATCTTAGATCTTGTCTCAGATTTTAAATATGAGTCACCGTTCGTGAGTTATATGAATTTGAAAAATAAAATAACTTTATTTCATTATTTTATTTACGGTTATTCCATTTTTGGGTTTTCTCACCAGAGGCCTGCGCTGACTAAACCTAAGTCACGCCTAGGGTAAACCCGCTATCTGGAACGCAACGGTGCCCTCATATTTTTATCTGGGAACCCATTTATGATTTATTCCACTTTTTCAAGAAAAACACTCTCTCACGCTATTTTAAACTTAACATTTTTTGACAGATCATTCATGGCACTCCGAGCCTTGGAATCATGCGCCGCCAGATTTCACGGTCTCGAAATAATTACATATAATTAAAAAAAATTGTACTGAAATTCTGGGAAATTACATAGCCACATTTCCATGTTATTATACATGTTCTTATTATTATTATATTTCACTTTCTCATTCATTTATGATATTTCTCATGTTCTTATTGAAATTTCTCAAGATCAAATGTAAACAGTTTCCCTTGATTTCCCTTACTGGGACTTATGCTCGCCCTTACCTTTGATGTATGTCCCCGAGTTTTGAGATGTAGTAAATGTATATAGGATGAACCTATGATGAATCCTTTCATGGGTATTAAAATAATATTTTATGTTTTCATGTATTATGTACCTTTTTTCCGATAAACTAAAATTTAAAATATCCTATGTTTGTACAATATAATGGACTTTTATGTAATAAAAAGGTGTGATTCCATAATTGCACAAAATCCATTTTTTTATTTTTAAAATGATACTTTATGGGTATGTGGGAACCTCATATTGAACAATATTCAAACTAAACCACCACCCGGATTTTAAATTTTCAAAACACATTATATAGAAAAATATAACTTAAACCACTTATCCCAAATAAAGATATATTAATACCCCCTTTAAAAAATTTGAAATTAAAAATGCAAAAGATCATGTATCCCATCACATTGGGTCATAAAATCTCGAGTGATGAGCTTCCTTGAGCCGTTCCTCTTGATGTCACCACTTCACTGGTGAGAACCCTACCAGCAATCATCCAACCGTAGCTTTCATCATAGAAAACCCACGTCGTCATCGCTTTACTCGTTGACCATCGACACCGACGTCCGTCACCAAACCAGATTAGAACATCCTCAAAACAAGAAACAAAAATTAACTTCATCACCAAATGAGCATAAAATAGATAGATCTCTCATAGAAAAACACACCAAACCATCACTGATGGCTTGGAGGAAGAAACACCAAGAAAATCTGACAAACCAATAACTATATTTACAAAAGAGTACCAATTCAGGATGCATGTGGAGAAATGATGGATGTTCAACCACACATCGAAAAACCTCAAGGTTATCACCGAACCAAATCTGACTGGGAGAGGTGTAGAGGAAAATGAGGTCATATATGGGATTTGAGCGACTGATGGATCCAAACAACACCATCGACTTTGGAGTATAAAACTAGTAGATGTCATTACAAAAGAAATCCAATTTCGGTAGTGCCTAGAAACCCATTGACTACCAAACTTCATAACCCAAAACCTCCTTGTTACTAGTACTCTATCACCGACATGGAGTGGTGGAGAGGAGCATGAGGTTAGAGTTAGGTTTGAACAGATGAGGTATTATGCAGTAAACATCCATTGATTGGAAGATCGAAAGAGTGGTCGAAGAAATCCCATGACAGTGAGAACCATAGAGGACAAGAATAAAAAAAGTAAGAAAGAACCAACAAGAATAAGAATTTAACTAAAAAAATACTTATGTATATTATCTACAAAGACATTAAACTTTTACGGCTCATGTATGAAACATAATTTTATGTACGGAATATTCATATAATAATATTTAATATTTATGTATGAAATGTTTTGGTCACTATAGTTGGTATCAGAGTAGGGTTTAGTTATTCTATGGATATTAGGGTTATAAAAATTAGTGAAAACCATGGGGATAACTCTAAGTATATTATTAAATCCTAATGTTTTTATAGAAAATATTATGTGGTTTTCCAAGAATTAAATCCATGTATGGATATTAAAAGTTGATGTAGTTTTGGAAAAATGATTCTAGGGTTAGTAACCCTAAAAAGAGTTAGTTATGTATATCTCATACATTATTCTAGGTCTCCTTGAATGTTCCCTTAATTTCCACTTGGTTTGAAACTCTTAGGGTATACGCATGGATTAACTTAGATTTTCATTATGAATCATTATGATGGATTTGAAAAAAAAATATTGTGGATGACATAGGTTAAACATAAGGTCACATAGATTGAAATGAAGACTATATATTTTTTGATACTAAAGGAATTATTTTTTATGATTTTCTATTGTTTAAAAGGTGAACAAGATAATCCAATGGGAACTTCTTACATTGTATGGGTCTTTCTACCTATTCATTATGGATATATATCCAAAAATCGATGGATTGAAACTCAACATTGTGGATTTTACTTTTTTAAAGGATTTATTTTATATTTTTTAGCAGAGTTTCCTTATCTTACTCTAAATCATGATGATTAATATTTAATAGTACTCATACCAAGTGTCATACCTATTTAAAAAGACTCTTCATAGAATGGACAAAGTTAACTTGTAGCAATTGAATAAACAACACCAAGGTATCCACAATAAGAGATTTATATGACCTAGTATGTCACCATGTGGGGATCCTTTTTTATTAAGATGAAAAAAATTTCAATGAATATTTGTATTAATTATTGTGAAATTTGCAATATCAGTAGTATGAAAATGTATTCTATACCTCATATTGATGATTTATTTGATCAACAGTGAGATGATCAATAATTTTCAAGGATATAAATTCTTTCTATATATAATACATTAAGGGTTAAAAAAGATGATAAATATAAGAAGACCTACTATATGAGGTATAGGAATTATGGATTTTTAGTGATTCTATTTATACATACTAATTCCTCTAATATCAACATCGATTTAATGAATTCAGTCATTAGTCGTTACCATAATCAGTTTATTACAGTATTTATAAATGGTATTCTTATATATTCAATGGTAAAGGCATATCATTAATATCAATTTATTATTGTATTGAATAAACCATGGAATTATATTTTGTATGAAAAATTTACCAAGTATAATTTTTGGCACCATAATGATAAATTATTAGATCATATAATCTCATGTGAGTGTATATGTATGGATCTTTAAAAGATAGAAGTTATTATAAAATTACCTAAGGGAAAGTAACCAAAATTAATTTTCTATTGGGTTTGATGGATATTACCAATGTTTATATATATATTTCTAATGAAAATATCAAATTATCACCATGTTGAATTCGAAGGGGTTTATATTCTCATGTAATGATGAATGTTTAAAGAATATCATGGAGATGAATATAAGGATTGTTAGTGAACCTGTGCAAACACTACCATGTAGTTGAGAGGGGGTTTGGATCTGTTATAATGCATCAAAAAAGGTATTAGGATTTGTCCTAATGAAAAATTCTATAGTGATAGCATATGCCTCACACCAATTTTAAGTACATGAGAAAATAATTCCAGGCACAAGATTTAGTGACGAATGGGGTAATATTTTTATTTAAGATACATAGACATTATCTTTATATGGAAAGGTTTTACATATATACAGGTCATAAAAATTCAATTTATATAATCACATATAAATAGTTGAATATGAAATCAAGAATATGGTTTGAATTGATCAATGAATACGACTACTCGATACATTACCTCCCGGGAAAGGTGAAAAGGGTGGATAATGCTTTAAGTATGAAAGACCATGCATGTTTTTATATAATGATGATTGAAATAGATTTAATACATATGTTACTTTAGTGGATAAAACATTACATCCTAAAAAATGAGAAAGATATTATATTTATCATATGAATGTTAAACCATCTATGGTTTCTAAGATTGAGAGGATCTTTAACAACGCTGATCGTCATTACACACTAAAACATGATTTATTACATAAACTATTCACTTGATACAAAATGGAAGATTGAGAGGTCTAGTGTCTTTGGGGCTTAGGATCCTTACATAACAACTTAAAACATGAAATACAACATCTTTATTGAAATATTCCTTTACATGACCACTGCATTCCCTCATACATAACATTGCATGGGATAACCTGAGGACATGCAAAAGAAAAGGGTGAGCTATAAAGCCCAGTAAGGTAATAAACATGGAATAACATGAGGAATATAATATATGTTAGAAAATATTCTTATCAAAAGCATGATAATCATAACATGGAAATGTGGAAACAACACTTAACATGGAATTTAGCATGATCCATGGCTCATTGCACATAGAACATGAGTAAACCCTAATTGCACATGAAGCACGAGTAAACCCTCGTTGCACTTGAATTAGGATGAGTCAACACCCATTTCACATGAAGTATCATGATACTATACTTTACCCAATGCATTGGATTGCTGTTAGGGCGCACCCTTCTTAATCATTTCATTTCATGCATAAGTGTGACACGCATATCATACAACATGGAATCAATCATCATAATTTATTCCAAGATAAAGGGACGTGGAATACATAAATGAATCATTATAATCAATAAGTAAATGTGCATAAAGGTTAATACCCTTGATAGAGAAATGGACATGGTATTCACTACTCAATGACATTGGCTTGGAAAATCATAGTGTAATTTCGGCAGTATAACGACTTGAAATAAGAACTCAAAAAATGGTTGATGAGAGATAAAGGGGTGTCTCATAATATTTACATGAAATTGACTGTAATTTTTTCATATAGATACATGTCCCAACAAACTTAATGGAATTTAGATGCATAATACAAAAGAATTACTTGGATTTAAAAGAGAAGAGAGAAATCCCTCACGGAATTTTGGCATGGTAACAGGTGTACATGGGAGAAATTAATGAGATACAAAGGGGTATCTCATCATCCAAACATAAATAGGTAAGTATGGGGGAGGTTCAAAATCATACCCCAACATTTTTAATTGAAAACAAAAGGGCATAACAACTTAAATAAAATTGGACAAAATGAGAAAGGAAGAAATCCCTTACTTGGAAGTGCGATCAGAAAAGCTTGGGATAGGATTTAGAGAGGATTCATGGGAGCTTGGGGAAACTTGGTAGGATTATATAGAGATTAGGGAATGGGTTGGTCAAACTTCAAAGGCTTTGAGTGAAGAGGAAGTGGGAGCTTGGTTGAGTTTATATAGGAAATGAGAGGGAATTCTTTATTATTTAGGTTTGGGACACCTCACATTAAACTAATAAAAACCACAAAATAGACCATGGTTTTTTCCAAAGGGTATTGGAAAACAATATTTTATAAGTCCAATGGCCCAAATTCTTAAAATAATAGGGTTGCTTATGTGGAGGTGAGTCACATTCTTAAGAAAAACAATTTAAAAAGACAAAATGTTTTATTAGTCTTGGAGGGTCCACTGAAGCTTTGTAAAATAAATCAAACAAATCTAAAATCACATTATTTTACTGAAAAAACATATATTGTCCGAACATAATGTTTATAGTATTTTATTACATCACTGTTGGGTCATTATTATGTCATAAAAGAGATTATATATTTAAACGGTATTTAATTTTTACCCAAAAATTTGACTCTCTCAGAAAATTATGAAAAATTCACCTTTGGTTAATTTCGACATCCTGATTCAAAAAATAATACTCATTTTATCTAAATAATTTTCTAAGTATGTGAATTTTTACTTTTAAAATAAAAACCGATATTTATAAAAAATTCATGGGTTTTGACAAAAACGACTTTCAAACCTTAATAAAAATTACAATTGCATTCAGAAAATTATACAATCATTTATATTTAATAAAAATTAATTTAATAATAATATTTTATTAAAATATTATTTAATTAAAGAATCCATTAATTTATCAAAATATATTTCTTAGTAGAATATTAACTAAAAGAACTATTTGTTCTTTAAAAACTATTTTCAAAGTAACAATAATAAAATGAATGCACACTATTTATACAAAAATAATGTGTATAGTAATAGTGATAGGTTCATGTTATATAACCCCTTATAACACCCACATAATACTGAAGGGTAAGGTGTGTGATGGTGAAAAACTCTTGGGGTGGCTCAGATAACATCGCTCGGGTGGTAATCTCTATTAACTTCCACTTCTCCCGTAGTCGGTTCCACTCAAGCTTAACATGTTCAAGTTAAGATTGCGCTTGGTCAAGAGCAAATCCCAATGATGCCACCTCCTTTCTGAGCTCTGACAAATTGGCTTCATATGGGGCAAGTCTACTAGATGAGGCCATCGCTTCCTTGGTCTGAGTAAATTGGATTTGTTAAATCCCTGTATTTATACTAATCATGTGATCACTATTCAACGACTATATTAGCAACGATCATAATTATTAATGGTATTTTAAAATCAAGAAACATAAAACCAATGAAGTTTACATTTTATATAACCATAATAATACATTTAATTATATCAAGAGTAATTTCCATTAAGGAAAGTTTGGGTCGTTACAATCTTCCCCCATAAGAAATTTCGCCCTTGAAATTTCCATTTCCCACACTAAAACAGATGTGGTTAACTTTTCTTCATCACTTCCTCTGATTCCCACATCGCTTCTTCAAACTTGTGGTTTCTCCACAACACATTCATGAGGGAAATTGTCTTATTTCGTATAACTTTTTCTCTATGATTTGAGATCTACACTGGTTGCTCCTCATAAGAAAGATCATCCTCTAGTTGTACTACCTCTGAAGAGAGTACATGTGAAGGGTCTGGTATTTACTTCCTTAAGAGGGATACATGAAACACATCATGTACTTTGGCCATGGTAGGTGGAATTTCTATTCAATAGGTCACAAACCCGACATGATCAAGAATCTCAATGGGGACGATGTACCTAGGACTTAACTTCCCTTTCTTTACAAACCTCATGACCTTCTTCCATGGAGATATGCATAGAAATACCATGTATCCAAATTTAAACTCAAGGTCTTGTTGATGGTTATTATCATAACTCTTCTATCGACTCTAGGATGCCTTGATATGCTGCTGAATGGTTTTCACCTTCTCCACCATTTCTTCGACCATTTCTGGTCCTAGCAGCTTACGCTCACCGACTTCATCCGAACATGCCAATGTTCTTCACCTCTTCCCATACAGTGCTTCATAAGGTGCCATTCAGATGCTCGAGTGGAAATTTTTATTGTAGTAGAATTCAACCAGTGTTATATGTTGATCCCATCCTCCTTTGAATTCCATTTAGAATGCTCTCAACATGCCCTCAAGTGTTTAGATAGTCCACTCGAATTGACCATCAGTTTGAGGATGATAAGCCATACTGAAGTTCAGCTCAGTATCCAGAGTATGTTTAAGACTCTTCTAAAAATTAGATTTGAATCTTGGATCTCGATCAGATACAATCAATAGTGGTACCCCATGAATCCCTACCACATATTTGATATATATCTGTGTCAGTCGATCCAATGAGAAATTCTTATGAATTGTAATGAAGTGTGCATAATTTTTAAGACGGTCAACCACAACCCAGATTTTATTGTTTCCTTTGGATGTCTTCAGAAGTCTGGTGAAAAAGTCCACGGTTATGCTCTCTAATTTCCATGTGGGTATGGGAAATGGTTACATCATCCCCTTAGACTTCTATCTCTCAGCCTTCACTTGCTACCACACCAGGCACTTGGATGTAAATTCATCGGTCTCCTTCTTCATATTATCCCAACAATAATTCTCTCAGATATCTCGATACATATTTGTGTTTCCTGGGTGAATAGAGAAATTTTAACTTTGTGCATCATCCAAGAGTTCCTTATTCAGCTCTGGACTTGATAGAACACATAGTCTTTTCCCAAATCTCACAATTCCTTCTTCATTAACATTGAACTCTGAGGATTTCCCTTTTCTGATAGCTTCCACTTTCTTTTGAATTCCCACATCATCCTTTTGAGCATCCTTTAACATTTCCAAAAGAGATGGTTGAGAAATAATTTTTGAAAGGATTGATGATGTTCCCTTCATTATGATTCCCATGTCCATCTTCATCAAATCTAAGAAGATTGGATCCTTATCAATTCTCATCAATGATAGAATCGCTGATCCCTTTCTACTTAGAGCATCCTCCACCTTGTTCGCTTTCCCAGGGTGGTAATGGATTGAGCATTCATAGTTATTGATTAGCTCTAACCATGTTCATTGGCGCATGTTCAACTCTTTCTGTGTGAATATATATTTGAGGCTTTTGTGGTCCGTATATATTTCACATTTCTACCCAATGAGATAATGCCGCCAAAATTTAAAAGAGAATATCACCATATCCAACTCTAGATCATGTGTTGGATAATTATACTCATTAACTTTCAATTACCTTGAAGCATAGGTAGTGAATTTGTCATTTTGTATCAACACACAGCCCAAGCCCTTCTTTGAAGAATCACTAAATTCCACAAAAAGTTCTCTATTTGTGGGTAAATTGAGCACAGGAGCAATGATAATCCTCCTTTTTAACTCCTTGAAGTTTTCTTCACATTCATCACTCCAAGAAAACTTTACTCCATTATGAGTTATCTTGTTATGAGGGTTGGAAAATTATGAAAAATTTCTCACAAATCGTCGATAATATTCAGATAACCCCAAGAAGCTACGGATATTAATTACTGATGTTTGCCTTGTCCATCCCTCAATTGCACCAGTTTTGTAGGGATCCACAGATATCCCATTTCTTGTGATGATATGACCCAAGAATGAGACCTCCTTCAACCAGAACTCACACTTGTTGTACATTGCATAGAGCTTCTCCTTCCACAAGGTCTCTAGTACAGTTCTTAGATGCTCCTAATGATCCTCCTTGGTTTTGGATTATATCAGAATATCATCTATAAAGACTACCACAAATTTTTCAATGTAATCCATAAAGACTCTATTCATCAACTACATGAATATTGTTGGAGCATTATTGAGTCCAAAAGGAATTACTATGAATTCATAGTGCCCATATCTTTTAAGAAAAGTAGACTTGGGGATATCTTCCTTCTTCAACCTTACATGATAATATCCCAACCAAAAATACACGTTGGAGAAGTATTTTTCTCCATGTAGCTGATCAAACAAGTCATCGATTCGTGGGTGAGGATACTTGTTCTTTATCATGATTTTGTTAAGCTCACGATAATCGATGCAAAGGCACATTGACCCATCTTTCTTCTCGATGAAGAGGACTGGTACACCCCAAGGTGAAGCACTTGGTCATATAAAAACTTTATCCAGATTCTCCTGTAGTTGTTTTTTTAACTCCTCAAGCTCCACAATATCCATTATATATAGAGTCGTGGATATTGGAAATGCACCAGTTATAAGATCAATTGGTAATTCAACATCTCTTCTAGGAGGAATACTAAACGATTCCTTGGGAAACACTTCTGTGAATTCCCTCACAATAGGCATGTCATCAAGGATGGTTTCCTCCTTAGACTCAATCATCTGAGCTAGATACTCATGCTCATTGGGTAGTAATATCCATGCTTGAGATGATGGATCTAAAGAAGATTCATCTTCCTCTTTTAACTTGTATAGAATCGGGGGTTGATTCTCCACATGGAGAGTGATTCCCCTCTCACGGAAATTTATGTTGGATCTATATAAGGATATCCAATCCATGCCAAGAATTTCATCAAATTACACCAGAGGGATTATGACGAGGTTCACTAGGAAATTAAATCCACATATTATAACAGGGGAGGAGTTATATTCATGGGATGCAATGATTGCCCCATTTTCCGTACTCACCAAAATCTTTACTTCCATTATTTTTTGTGGTGTTGGGATTGTTCTACTAAACTTTTGGGATATAAAAGAATGCATAGAACCTGAATCAAAAAGTACGTTCAGAATTATTGAATGAATAATTAGTGTACCTGTAACCACTTCATTATTGGGGTTCACTTTCGCAGTAGTGATAGAAAAATATCTCCCTTGCTACCTTAAAGGTTGCTGGTTGCCTCTAAAAACCCATGGATTAGGGAACTGATTTGCAAGATGCCATGGTTATTTGAATTTTTACCAATGAACAACGTTTTGAGGTTCGAATAGATATTTTCTATCCTTTTTTGCAGATTCAAGTTTTTCTTATCAGCAGTTAACTGCTAGGTTCCCTTCTCTTCCACACCTAAAGCATTTACTCGTCCCCTTTAAGTAATTTCTGGGGTGCTTCTTTGCGCACCATTGGCAAGTGGGGTGCTAGATCTTCTTAGCACCATTGGATTTATCCATCGGACCACCAAAATTTAAGTCCACCATACGCTTCTTATCCCCATGATACCCATGAGATTATCTGATCTCCATTTCAACCTTGAGGGCACATCAGATAATTTCCTCATAGCTGTCGAAGTCGCAGATCGCCAGGGCTTTCCTTAGGCTAGGTTTCATCCCACCAAAGTAGCGGTCAACCTTGCATTCAGGGGTAATGACAAAGTTATAAGCGTATCGTGAAAGACTTGTGAATCTTTCCTCGTATGCTTTGACATATTCATCATATTTTTGTTTGAGGGAAAGAAATTCCATTTCCATATTAAGTCAGAGGGTGCTCAAAAAATATTTATCGAAAAACATCTTCCAAAAATCCATTCATTCCAATGCCTCGATCTCCTCCTCAGGCTTTTTATTTTTGATCAACGTCGACCATTGATCAGCTTCACCCTCCATATGATAAGAATCCAGGAGAACCTTCTCTTTTTCAGAACATTTAAGGATGGAGAATATATTTTCAATGGATTTTATCCATTGTTCAGCGATTGAGGGATCAGATGATCCATTAAAAGTAGGAGGCCTTTGTCTTATGAATCTCTCGATAGAGACTTGTTCTTTATTGGGGGGGGGGGGTTGAATGTTCCTCTTGACCCATTTTTCTCTTCAAATATTGAATTAAATGAGAGAGAAGTGTGACAAAGATCATGATTCCCGCTCTGATTGGATTGGGCATCTCATTAGCACAGTCATCACATTGATCTTCACATCGGTTGTTAGACCGAGTCCTCATATTACCGGCCATTGGCTAGAATAAAAGGAAATTAAAGGGTAACACATAAAGGGTAATCCAAGGACAAAACTAATGACTTATAAATAACTTTTATTTCCTTAACTTATTAATCCATAAGCTTCAATCTATGCTATTCATGATCTACTTTCTAACATATATTCCTAGGGAATTTTTTAAGTCTCTTAATAATGGTTTATACTAAGCTTGTGAATTTACCAAAGCATATCCCCCGGGAGTTACATAACTAAGAGTGCAACAAGTCTAGTTATCGTGCACCAGTTCTCATTCGATTCTAGCTTAAAAAGGTGTTTTTGGGTTTTACCCCTAGGATACATCTGTGCCAGAGCCACCTCTACCTGCTCGTATCCAGACATGGATGTATTTTCTTGATAAACCACTTACTCAATACTCACCAATACTTAGGGATGTTTTTATTATACTTATTATTGTCTCTAAGTCTTCACTAGGGTTTTCTAATCCTAATCCCAAAAATAGCTAAACCTATCCTATGATACCAACTATAACAATCATGTTCTTTATTACACAATAAAACATGATTTATTACATAAACTCTTCACTTGATACACCATGGAAGATCGATAGTTTTAGTGACTTTGGGGCTTAGGATCATTAAATAACAACTTAAAACATGAAATACAACATATTTATTGAAATATTCCTTTATATGACCACTACATTACCTCGTACTTACCATTGCATGGGATAACCTCAAGACATGCATAAGAAAAGGGTGAGCTATAAAGCCCAGAAAGGGAATAAACATTGAATAACATGAGGAATACAATACATGTTAGAAAATAGTCATATAAATGGAGAACAAGAGAAAACATGTATATAAAGGCATGATAAAGCATGATAATCATAACATGGAAATGTGGAAACAACACTCAACATGGAATTTAGCATGATCCAAGGCTCATTGCACATAGAGCATGAGTAAACCCTCATTGAACATGAAAAAAGAGTAAAACCTCATTACACTTGAATTAGAATGAGTCAACACCCATTTCATATGACTTATCAGGATAATATAATTCACCTAATGCATAGGATCGCTATTAGGGCGCACACTTCTTAAACATTTCATTTCATGCATAAGTGTGCCACAAGGATCATACAAATGGAATAAATCATTATCATTTATTCCATGATAAAGGTATGTGGAATACATTATTGAATATTTATAATAAATAATTTAATGTGCACAAATTTGAATACCCTTGATAGAGAAATGGGCATGGTATTCACTACATAATGACATTGGCTTGGAAAATCGTAGTATAATTTCGGCAGCATAACGGTGTGAAATAAGAACTCATAAAAAAATGGTTGATGAGAGAGAAAGGAGTGTCTCATCATATTTACATGAAATGGAAAGTAAGGGGTCATATAGATACATGTATTAACAAATTTAATGGAATTTAGATGCATAATACAAAATAATTACTTGGATGTAAAAGAGGAGAGAGAAATCCCTCATGGATTTTTTCCATTGTAACAGATGTACATGGGAGGCATTAATAAGAGATAAAGGGGTCTACCATAATCCTAAAATAAAGAGGGAAGTATGAGAGAGGTGAAAAATCATACCCCAAAATTTTTAATTGAAAACAAAAGGGCATAACAACTTAATGAAAATTGAACAAAATGAGAAAGGAGGAAATCCCTTACTTGGAAGTGCGATCCCAAAAGCTTTGGAGAGGCTTGAGAGAGGATTCTTGGGAGCTTGGGGCACCTTGGGAGGATTCTAGAGAGAGTATGGTATGGGTTGTTTGAACTACAAAGTATTTTAGTTAATAGGAAGTGGGAGCTTGGGTGGGTTTATATAGGAAATGAGAGGGAATTATTTATTATTTAGGTTTGGGACATCACACATTAAACTAATCAAAACCAAAAACCAGACCATGGTTTTTTCCCATGTTTTTTTAAAAGGAGAGTGTAAAACAATATTTTATAAGGCCAATGGCCTAACTTCTTAAAATAATAGGGTTGCTTATGTGGAGGTGAGTCACACTCTCAAGGAAAACAATTTAAAAAGACAAAATGTTTTATAAGTCTTGGAGGGTCCACTGAAGCTTTGTAAAATAAATCAAAAAAATCTAAAATCACATTATATTAATGATAAAACATATATTGGTCTAACATAATGTTTATAGTATTTTATTAAATCACTATTGGGTCATTGTGATGTCATAAAACACATTATATATTTAAACGTTATTTAATTTTTTCCCAAAAATTCGACTGTCTCAGAAAATTATGAAAAATTAACTATTGGATAATTTCGAAGTCCTTATTACCAAAATAATATTCATTTTATATAAATAATTTTCTATATATGTGAATTTTTACTTTTAAAATAAAAAGTGACATTTATCGAAAATTCATAGGTTTTGACAAAAACAGCTTTCAAACCTTAATAAAAATTACAATTGCATTCATAAAATTAAACGATCATTTATATTTAATAAAAAGTAATTTAATAATAATAATATTTTTAAAAAATATTATTTAATTCAATAATCCTTTAATTTATCAAAATGGATTTATTAGTTGAATATTAACTAAAAAAACTATTTGTGCTTTAAAAACTATTTGCAAAGTAACAATAATAAAATGAATGCACATTATTTATACAAAAATAATGTACATAGTCATAGTGATAAGGTCTTGTTACATAACCCCTTATAATACCCACATAAGACCGAAGGGTAAGGTGTGTGATGGTGACAGTCTCTTGGGGTGGCTCAGAAAACATCGCTCGAGTGGTAATCTCTATTAACTTCCACTTCTCCCGTAGTCGGTTCCACTCAAGCTTAACGAGTTCAAGCTCATCTTGGGTTTGGCCAAGAGAGAAGCCCAATGACGCCACATACTTTCTGATCTATGATAAATGGGCTTCGTATGGGGAAAGTCTACTGGATGAGGCCATCACTTCCTTTTTCTGAGTAAATTGGATTTGTTAAATCCCTATATTTATACTAATCATGTGATCACTATTCAACGACTATATTAGCAATGGTCATAATTCTTAATGGTATTTTAAAATCCAGAAACATAAAACCAATGAAGTTCAAATTTTATATAACCATAATAATACATTTAATTAGATCAAGAATAATTTCTATTAATGAAAGTTTGGGTCGTTGCAGGATCACTAGAAAGTTCTATAATTGAATAAGAATGTTATAAGTGTCCCTAACATCCACCATGACAGTGATGGAATGATAATTCCTAGAATAAATTATGTATCTATATAGTAATGGAATTTAAGCCTCAAATTTTAGATAAATATCATACTTCATCATTCGTTATACATCCTAAAAGTATAATGATGTATAGATATCTAAAAGAATATTCTTATGGGAAATAATGAATAGGGGAACTATAAGATATATATATATTTTCCTCATATTTCAGTAAGTTAACACACACAAATATAATTAAAAATTGATATTGTTACAATTGCCCATAATTAAATGTAAATGGAAAAAACTTTCACTAATTTCATCATCAGACGCCATATAACACCTAAATGGAACAATGTTATTTGGGTTGAAGTAGACATCCTTAAATATTTATCATATTTATTTATAATTAGATAATTTTTCTCTATAGATTGAATATATTTTTCATATGTTAATGAAATGTTAATATTATATAGAGTACCATATTTTATTGTATCTATTTGAGATAAAAGTTTTACTCGATTGTTCTGGATATTTCTTTAGGAAGATCTCAATACAGAGTTGAGATTCCATAATGCATATCACCCTCACGCAAATGGTTAGTCTAAGAGAAAAATTAAAGCTATAGAAGTCATTCTCAAAGAATTATCTATATATTTCAGATGTTTTTTTAAACAACACCATCCATTGGTACAATTTTATTACAAAAATATCATTAACTAAAGAATTAATTTGGATACTTATGAATCCATCTATGATAGTAAGTGAATAATTCCAATGGGTTTGGATAAAGTTATAGAAAAAAGGTTATTTTGAAAATATTTCTCTAAATAAATGTTAGAAAAGTTTATAACCTTTCAACATCACATAATATGATATCTAAGTTGATATAAAATATAGGCAAAAAATTAGTCGTGAAATTTGGAGTATGAAGTTTTTGAAAAGGTATTCCTATAAATATCTCCTCAGAAGAAGGTTTTGATATTTGCAATGAATAGGATGTTCAAATGTAGATTTTTTATAACTATTTAAATTATTGGTAGTATCAAGGTGGTATAATATCACAAGGGGCTTCCACTGAATCTCTCTCAAGTTCACAATGCATTTCATTTATCTATCATGAGGATATACATACATGATCACACACATGTACTGAACATAATTGTCACATCCCTAGTAAAAATTCTATCTAAAGATTAAAACATGTGGAAATCATTTATTTCACAAATAATGTGTTTGGAAATAGGAAAACTCACCCGGTCATTGTTTTATAGAGAAACCATATAATAAATGGCGTTACTTGGGAATATAAATTTGTGATAAGGGAAAAGTATTCTCGGTTGTTTGTATCAAAATAATATAATTTTGAAGAAAAAATTATATTAAGTGGGTATATTGTAACACTAAATGATTTTATTAAATATTTATAAATAAATAAATTCAATTTATTATATAGTATGGGATACATGAAACACAGATTTTAAAAAAAACTATGGCATTGTATATAAAATTATTATTTAAAAATTACCATAATAACATTTCCATTAAAATTAGAGGTATGACTAAGAATAAAAACATTATAAAAAATTATTATTAATGATTTTAGATAAACAAAGTATATTGATAATTAAGTGCTCAATTTTTAGTAATTTCAATTTATGCTTCAGAAATATGTTTTCCTCCAAAATGGTTTTCACTGCATTTTTTGAGTGAATACTATTATTAATTTATATAACATTTATAAATTTTAGTTGATAAAAAGGAAGAAAAAATTAAATTAGATAATAAAAATTATCCGAGGGTGTAATTTTTGAATTTTTCTGAAAAGATTAATTTTTTAGTGAATAGTTAAATATACATATTTTTCTAAAACTATAATTTCATTTAATTAGAATTCTCAATTATGATTTTAATTTGATCATAACATAATATATGAAATTTTTTATTTATATAAATATTAGTTAATTATATTTGAATCACCATTTTACTTTATTTTTTAATAAAAAAATAATGCATAAAATAAATTTTTTTAGAAAACTATTTTTAAATGAATTATGTTTTCCATTTTAATTAATTAAAATAATACATACTGATGAATGATTTAATATAAATATATAGAATAAATATTAATATATATGAATTTAAATTCTTATAATTGTGATTGATAGCCATAATGTTTATGTAATATCTTTTTATACTTGAAACATTCATTTTTCTAAAAACTAAGTTTCATTGCGTTTTGCAAGTTTATTTCTAACTTAAATTCTATAACTTCTAGTAATGAAATACTTTGAAATTTATTAATAGTAACCATGGTATAATTTATCACCTAGGTAAATGGTAAGATGACATAAATAATGTTAAAACTATATGAAAAAACATTACAATAACCCAAAAAATTAATTTATCCAATTAGATGAGTTATTTAAAAAAATTATTATTAAAGATTATATTCATTTTTTTAGAATATTGTTTTGAAATTGGGATCACAATCTTGAAATTCATTAAGATAAGTTATATTTTATTCAAATAGAATTTTTTTGGAGACGTTGCAATTAATGTCTTGGTTGAAATATTCTATTCAGTGTTGACTTTCTAAAAAATTCCAAAACATTCCATTATTTATTATTTAACCAATAATATTCATAGAAACAAATTTATTCCATTATTTCAATAGAAAATTATTTTTACTCATAAATCATATATCTTTAAAAATATATATTTCTTTCATTTTATGAATTGATATTAAATGCATTATCAATCACCAGTAGAAATTAATTCTAGTAAAATTTAACCAATATTTTGAATCATTATGTGTGTTTTTTTAGTTCCCTCATTTTATTTTTGGTCATATAATTGAGTTATGATGATAAAAAATTTATGTTATTAGGGTTAAGGTTAAAATGGGATTAAAGTGGTTTAACAAGAACATATGGGTTAAAATGTATCCCTAAAATTCAACATTGTTTTTGGTATAATTTATTTCCCCCATTTCACATTTTATATTCTATTATTTTTTTCCTTGGTTTCACTTGATAGGATTATGACATATGTATTATTTAATCATTTAATTAATTCCAAGTGTATCCATTCCCTCTCCTATAAAAGGATACCACCCATCTTCACATCTTCACACATCATGGGAATTCTACCTTGAACAATTCCTTCCAAAATACATTTAAATATTCATTCCACACATCCTATTTGTTTGGGTCTTTAAAATATTCTATACATTAATTGACAAAGGTTTAATCAAAATGATATTTCTTAATAAAAAGGTATAACTTATAATTGATTACATTCAATTTTATTAATTATTTTATTGCTTCTAAATATATGGTATCAATTATGATATAATAAATTAATTATATTAAATATAATAATTTTTTTTATGATGATATAACAACCATTATACACCACCTTCCCATCTATTTGAAAATGATAACGTCGTTCATGCATACGTATGGACTACAACCTTCATGAAGATATGTGATTAGTTTTGTTATTTAATTTTACATGAATGGTAATAATTATGTATTTAACTATTATATATGATAGATATGATATTATAATGATTATGTGAAGATGAATTTCAATTTACCATTTTCGTTCCATCCGTCAAGTGAATACAACATTCATACGTACAGATGGCCTACCATCTCCACGAATAATGCAATTTGTTTTTTCTATATCTACCTTTTATAGATGACTCTATATATATATATATAAAATTTATATTTATGATATTAATATTGTTGGAACCTCTTAATGTGAAGATTGTTTAGCACTTCTTTATTTTAATTATCACAAACCATGTTTCTTTTAGTAATAATATGTTTATATTATATGGTATCAATTTATATGATAAGATAGTTTTTATGATATATTTTCTAAGTATTGTGGTGATTCACCACTTGTCAGGAACTACTGCTAAGGATGAGCTACCACCACCAAGATTTTCACCACTAGTCAAGTCACCACTAAGGACGAGCTTCCACTAAGGATGAGCTACCACCAGGGCTTGTTGTATCCAAACTATGAGTCAATGACTGACTCTGAGTCACCACCAAACTAAGGTATCACTAGTGTGAGATACCATTTTATGATTATTCAAATCCAACTTCAGGCCACCATTACTATTGAAGTATTTTTTTCGTTAATTATCCAACAACTATATGACTAGTATTTTGACCAAGTCATAAAAGACATATTCAAAGCTTTATGGATTATGTATCTCATCCAAATTTTGTTTCTATATATATGTGAAAGATAATATCTATCTCTCTATATATGACGATATATATCTGAAAAGTATACAGGATTATTGTCTGATTGAATCTATGTACCTGAAAAATCTTACTGATTCATCTACTGTGAATATCATAAATTTAGAAGAAGAAAATCCATTACATAGATTTATTAAGATATCAATAGAGATCAACAGGATCATTCCTAAAAATTCATATAATACTCTATTTTGGTTCAACTTTCAAAAATGAATCTCAAACTCCTCAAAAAATATGATCTGAGGATTTTGAACATTCTGAGCATAACAAACTGAGCATCTTTATTTTCTTCATATTTTTTTGGATTTCCCACTCTATTCACTAATTTTGTCTTTTGAGCATTTTCATAGTCATCTGTTTTAAAATACACGCTGTCTCTAACACCAAAACTGAAGAATACTTGATATTCTCTCTTTCCCTTTAAAAAAGTTTACCTATGGTGTTTGTGGAATAAGTCCTTATTTTTTCTATAATATTTTACTTCCAATGTATAACTGATGAAGAGGATTTATATCCAAGACATCTTGTTGTTTTTGTTTGTTTCCATGGTCCAGGTTATGGATCTATATGATTATTATTATAAGCTTCTTGGAAGAAAGTGATTTCCAAGTGGAAGGTGTTACGTCTTATATTGAGACCGAAACTATTGTTTATTCTGCCATGTTTTTTTGTTTTGATTTATTAACAAAACTTAGATTGTTTTTAATATATCAAAAACTATTACTTTGATATTTAATCTTTATTAGTGTTTTTATATGTTTTTTTCTATGTACATTGATTTCAAAATTTAAAAAAATTTCAAAAATATTTTAACTAAGACATAATCACTCTTTGATAAATATGTTAAAAGGGAATATCTTATATCGATCTACTATTTTGATCGACTGGTCAATTTATTTTATTAAGTGGGTTTTATTTTAACATTATTTGTAAACAAAAAAATTATTGGGAACTCAATTCACACCCTCTTGAGTTATTCACTCAAACCAACATTTTCTTTCAAAAAAATTTGAAGTATCTTTTCAACTCTGATTTTAGTTAGAAACTCAAGTTCTCTATTTTTTGTCAATTATAAATGTTAGTTATTTTTGGATAATTAAAAAAAGTATCTACAACCAAGAAACTTCTAATTTTAATGGTAAAAAATATTCTCAATGGAAAATCAAAATGAAAATTTATTTAGAATATATGGGTTTTGATATTTAGAGTGTAATATAAGATCATTATGAAATACCACAACCTTCTATAGTTACTTGGAATGATGCTACAAAAAATAGATTATAATAATAAATGTAATTATATTAATGGTTTATTTTATTCCTAGGGTGATGATGAATTTAATAGAATATCTACTTGAAAATATAGTTTTGAAATATGGGATACCTTATCTGTCTCTCATGAAGGAACATCAAATGTTAAGGAAATAAGAATAAATTATTAGACAATCAAATATGATACTTTTAAAATGAAATCTGATGAACCTATTTATTACTTCTATCTCATGTTTAATAAAATAGTGTATACCATGCATTCACTTGGGAAACAAGTGACTGAAAAAGATCAGGCGATGAGACTACTTAGATATCTACAAGATAGATTAAGAGGAACGTCTATGTCAATAAGAGAATCTTTCGATGAAAGTAAAATACATTCCAAATAATTGATTGGACGGATGATGATGTATGATGAAGATCTTAAAGTCAACAAGTAGATCGAAGAAGATGAACCAAAAAGAAAATTAGTAGCCTTCAAGTCTACTAACTCCTAATCAAAAGTAAAGGTACAAGATAAAAGTACTGGTGAAAAATAATCTCATGATTATAGTGATGCTGAGATGGATCACATGGCTAGAATATTTATGAAATTCTATAGCAAAAAGATGTTCCTCAAGAAATAAAATTTCATTGGAAAATATGACAATAAGAGAAAGTGAAAAGAGGATTGGAAATAATTATATTAAAAATGAGATCATCTGATATGAATGTAAGAGGAAATACATGTTAAGGGTGACTGTACAAAATTGAAATATAAAAAGAAATATTGGGATGATGATAGAATATTCCAGAAAACCATGAAATATAATAAGAGTGTGTCTAAAGATAACTCCAATGATTCAGACACTAATCAAGTAAATAATTAATATAAGGAAAATATGTGCTCTTTATAAATCACATCAGACGTACAAAATATTCTTCTTGCTTCTCCGTGTAATATTTCACATCATTCTCCAAATGATTATAATAATGATATTAAGGAAAACATGACTAATTAAGATATTTATGAATACTGTAACATGATGGAAGATACCTCTAATTAACTGAAAGGTAAATATAACTCACTTAAAAAATAGCGTGCTTTTATTGTAAATATTTAAACTAATCTTACTATTGATAAAGAGAAAATAATTTAGTTGTTGAAAGAGAACAATGAACTAAAACATTATAATGAAAAACTAAAAAGTTATTTATAAAGGTTTATAAATAGAATGAATAATATGATATAGATGCTTGGAAATAAAACAACTCCCAAGTATAAAACTAGAATAGGTTATGAACCTGGGTAGAGAAAAATTGTAAAATCAATATTTATATCTAGTACCAGTTCTAAAAAGTCATACACTTCCAGTACTTACTCAACTTAACATAATAAAGTATTTTTTTTCTAAAATCATACAATCTATTTCAAGAAAACCCATCAAACAGTTATGGGTTCAAAAATATTTTTTTACTAACATAACTAGACCAAAAAATATTTGGGTACCAAAAGCATTTTTTGTATAAACTTTGTTTTGTTGAAAACCTGTTTTAAAACCTACAAACAGAAGCCTATGGTATCCAAATCATGGGTGTTTAAGACATATATATGGTGCATATTTAAATTTCAAAATTTTTATCAATGTTGAATGTGGTCATGTCCCCTTTAGTGATAATGCTAAAGGGAAAATCATCAGAATTAGCCAAATTGGTAATTCTAATTCAGTATTAATTTATAAAGTTTTATATATAGATAGTTTAAAATATAATATGTTTTGAATATATTAGTTATTTGATGATTTTTTTAAGTTATATTTTAAAATAATGCTAATCATGATTTTAATGATAAAAATAATTTAGTATTTACTACTTTAAGAAATGACAACATTTATTTTATTGAGTTAGATTATTTATATTCTAAAAATATTTTTTGTTGAAGTGACTTTCACAAATAATCATGGATTTGGAATAGGATAAAAGTCCATTGAAACATTCATTCACTTAGAAATATAACTATAAAATGGTTAGTTAAAGATCTACCAAAGATTGAATTCCCAAATAATAAAGTGTGTAATCCTTGTTAAAAAGGGCAACAACACAATATTTCCTTTAAATATATGAAAGTAGTTTCAACCCATAGACCTCTAGAGTTAGTCCATATGGACCTCTTTTTACCTTCTATAGATTCTAGTTTAAATGGAAAGTATTATTTCTATGTCCTTGTAGATGACTTATCTAGGTACACATGGTATTATTTTTAGCTCAAAAAAGTTAATCTTGTTCTTATTTTATTGATTATTCAAAATATATAGAAAATATAAGTAGACTTAGGATTAAGAAATTAAGAATCGATCATCATCCAGAATTTTAAAATCAAGACTTTCAATCATTTTCCTCATAAAATGGTTAAAATCACGAGTTTTCTTCTCCTAGTACACCACAGTAAATTGTGTTGTAGAAAGAAAAAATAGAAATACTTCAAGAGACAGCCTATACTATGCTAAATTAATATGACTTACCTATATACATTTGGGAAGAGGATATTAACACAACCTATTATATAATAAATAGTTTTTTAATTATACCTCTATTAAAAAGAAAACCATATGAGTTATGGAATAATTTAAATAAAAAGGATAATTACTTTAGTGTTTTTGCCTACAAAGTCATTATTCTAAATACTAAGGATAATATTGAAAAAAAAATTCCAAGAGTGATGATAGAATTTTTCTAGTATATTCAACTTCTAGTAAATCATCTAGAGTGTTTAATAATAGAACTAAAACAATTGAAGAATCTTCTCACATTAAATTTGATGAAACTGATCATAATGAACCGAAGACTATCTTATAGATCCTTAAATATGATATGTCATCTTTGAACATTAATTCTAAACATTTTAAATGTTATATTAAACAAGTTGAAAATTCATCCATTGAACTTCCATAACCCAAACCATAAGAAAATCTAGACACAACCATCCCCCTTTTCGAAGAGATATTAGGACTCATAGATATCATACCTTAGATGCTTTTTTAGGAGACCTAGATAGAGGTACACAAACTAGATCTTCCCTTATGAATCAAATTGAACACTAAAATTTCATGTCACCACTTGAACCAAATAACATTAATGATGCCATAAATGATCAATTTTTTGTTGTAGATATTCAAGAATAACGCAATCAGTTTGAAAGAAACAATTTTTGGGAACTTATTAATAGATATAAAGATACCTTAAACATTGACACAAAGTGGTTGTTTAGAAAAAAGGATGATGATCCATTCAGTATAGTATGAAACGAGGATAGATTAGTTGCATAAGGGTATAATCAAGAAGAAGGTATTGATTATGAAGAATATTTTTCACATGTCACTAGACATGAGGCCATTAGGATACTACTTTCCTTTATTTACATTTGGATTTAAAACTATATCAAATGAGTTTTATAATTTAATTCTTAAATGGGTATATAGTTGAGGATGTTTTTGTTGAATAGCCCCTTGGATTCCAAAATCCATATTTTCCAAATCATGTTTTTAAATTAACAAAATCTTTTTATGGTTTTAAATAGGATCCTAGAGAATGGTATGATTAGATTATCACATTTCTTATTTTTTTCAATATGAAAATCGGATCCAAATATTTTTATAAAAAGAATTTAAATAGATGTTTTAATAGTATAAATAAATGAAGATGATATTATTTTTGGATCTACTAAAGATTCCCTATGTACTGATTTCTCACAAATAATGAAAAATGATTTTGAAATGAGTTTTATGGGTGAACTAAAATGCTTTCTTGGATTTCAGATTTTTCAAAATAAAGATGAAATCATTTTAAATCAGATTAAATATAGAAAATACCGTTTAATTTTTTTTTCCATAGAAAAAATTAAATGTAGTGATACTCCCATGAGTATAACCTATAAACTAGATCTTAATGAAGATGGAAAATTAGTTGATCAAATTAGTTATAGAGGTATTATTAGATCCCTATTGTACTCAACTTCTATTTGGACTGACATTACGTTTAGTGTGTGTATGTGTGATCACTTTTAAGAAAATCCTAAAGAGTCGCAAAAATTAACTTTCAAAGGAATTTTTAAATACCTAAAATATAAAACCAATTTATGATTGTTCTATATAATAGGAAAATCTTTTGATTTAGTAAGATATTCAGATTCTGATTTTGTTGGTTGTAATATAGATAGAAAAAACACCTCAAGAACATTTCATCTTTTAGGAAAGTCTATAATATCATGGTATAGGAATAAATACAATTATGTTCCACTGTCTATTGATAAAGCAGAATACATAGCTACTAGAAATTTTTGTGCACAAATTCTGGGGATGAAAAATACTTTACTAGACTTTGGGTACCATTTTAGACATGTCCCAGCAAATTATGATAATATAAGTGCTGTAAAAAAATCTAAGAATCTATTATCTTACTCTAGAATGAATAAAATTGATGTGAGACATAACTTTTTGAGATATCATTATCAAAAAGGTGATATAAATTTAGAATTTATTAGAACTGAACATCTTCTTGTTGATATCTTCATGAAACCATTGAATTATGAAAGATTGAACTATATTAAAGATGAATTAGGAATGATAAGTTTTGGATGAAACGTCAAAGTTGACAGGTCACCATTGAAGAGTCACATTAGGAAAGTCATCATTGATGATTCACCATTGATGAGTCATCATTGACGAGTCACCATCGATGAGTCACCATTGATGAGTCTCCATTGATGATTCACTGTTGATGATTCACCATTTTGAACGAGTCTTCATCCATTTATTAACATTACATTTTTCTGTTGCTTTTCTTTTTCTTTCAAATTATTATTTTTTAATTTCTTTATATTATAATACTTTTCTTCTGAATCCATAAATGATATGAATTAAGGTATCAGTCTAATCGATTCACCTAACCCTTAAACCCTTGAACTTCTGAATCCTTCCCTTCTTCTTGGATCGATCAATTTTACTTCCTCTCTTGTTCCACCTAAACCTTCAACCAATTAGTATGGCTCATGTGAAATGACAACAAGAATCGACTCCAGAAGAGGTAAGGCAGTCCAAGAAACACAATGGATCTACAAGTAGTTTGATTTTTTTTTCACAAAAACTATATCTAGTGAATTAGGTTGTTGAAGAAGAAAAAGAAATATATGCACAATGGATTCTATCTAGAAATATACTCGTACTAAAAGTTACTAAAAACCGAAATGGATTAATTGATTTGAACAAATAACTATGTTTTATATCTGAGGTAGGTTTTCGATTTCTTTCTAATTATTGACTTTATATTTGTAGATAAGAAGTATATTATAAGTTGTTTTGTTGATGGAGAAGATATCTCATTATCTTCAATAGAATGATAAGGGTTACTGAGAGTACCTCATAAAGGTGAATATTAGTATTTCCAAGGAAGTATTCCTAGTGATAGTGGGACGTTTAAATATGAATTAGATATTCTACAGTTAGCAGGATATGATACTCTATAGAGACCTATAGATATCGAACTCAATAGTGAGTATAAACTATTATTCATGTTTTTATAACATGTTTTGTGTCTTAGAAAGGGATATTTCAATACAATGTGATGTCAAAATTTTTATATCCTGTTTGTGATGTAACAAGGTCAAAGAATAAGTCATTGTAGATTTATAATGATCCATATATATGAAATTTACAAGAAAATATCAAGGTATAATTATAGGATATATCATAAGATGGTATCTTATATCATGGATTATAAGGGTTTAGTCAATGAAGGTGAAGAAGATGAAGATAATTATGTTGGTTTGTATTTGTTAAAAACAATTTGAGAAAGAGTTAAAGTTAGTTGGAATCCATGGAATATGTAAAGGGTTATAGTTAATGATAAACTATATGATGAATTCAAACCTATTGATTGTCTATCCATACCTAAGGACATGGTGGATCTTGGTCTTGAGACTGATGAAATATTTGAATATTTAGATGATGATATTAGGGATAAAGATGAAGAGGTCGTCCAATAAGGAGAAAAATATTTCTGAGTTGAAGTGGGGAGTGACCTGAAGACCCCTAAATATTCTATAAAGGTTTCTTTTTGATCTGTTATCCCACTTGGTTCTCTCCCAAATAGGGAATTGGTTTTAAATGAAAATGAGGATTATGAAAAAAAATTCTAGAGAGTAACAGTTCAAGACATCATCCACAAATCATCAAGAGACCAGATGGATTTTTTTGATAATAGGTGTGAAAAGGATATAAATTATTATAAGTAAGTAGGTAAGGATGAGAATATTGAAAAGATAGAAAGAGATTATTGTGGTCATATAGATAGTAATAATAATGGAGATGATAAAAAAATAGATTATCATGATGTTCATGATCTTGATATGGTTCAGCCATACCCATCACCACTAGTGGTATCAAGTTCTATCAGGTCTGAGGAGAGATCCAAAGATGATGAGATTGATGTTACACCACCTATTTATATATATAATAATGATGATACTAGTGAGGGGGATAAGTCTCCCAAAACTACTAATCACATAGAGCCATCATATCTCATATAGGGAGTTCATACAGAACAAGCCCCTTATGTACCTGAAATTGGTCAATCTTCTCATGTTCACAAAGAACTAACTATTCTTCCATATACAAGACCCGAAGTAAGTAATTTTTATGAGTGGTATAAGTTTCTTGGTTTTTTTACTTATTATATATTATAGTGATTTAGATGATGAATAAATAACTCTAAGAGGAGAAGGATCCCTAGTAGATCAATTTGATTGGACTTGGGAGTTGTAGCCTTTTAGTCCAACAGAGCCAGATAGACCAGCTGAGTCCGATGTGACACATGATTATATAGGTCATCATCCTACTAAAATCTATGTTCCACCATATGTTGTTATAAAATTTTATTGAGAATCTTTACAAAGAAGTAAAATTTAGGATTTGGAATACTTTAGAAGAAATTTTATTTTATATTTTAAAAATCTCTTGATCTCTCAACCATCTAAAGTTTCAAGAATAATTGAAGATAACACTCGATATTTGGTTGAGCTTGTTTTGTCTCATTTAAAAAAAAAGGTTCAATTTCATATTCAGGAACTAGAAGTGAAGAATTGAATATTTTGAAAATTATTGGAAAGTCTGAAATCTTTATTAGAGGAAGTGAAATACTCTTTCTTAGTGAATTTGAATTATTTTTATTAGATGTTGGAAAACATGTATGTTGGTGCCTCTTTTCCCATTGCACCACGTCCTTCTTCAGTTCCTATTAATATAGAAATCCTCAGGCAGAATATAAGAGGGAAAATGAGTAATTATAAATGTGATGTACCAACCCATGAAGAGAAAACAAGGTAGATACTCCGTCATAGAGAGAGCATTTATAAGATGATAAGGGAGTACTCTATTGATCTCAGAACCGATAAGAACATCACCAAAAAGCTATCAAATATTATTTTTCAAGGATTCATACAAAGCATGGGAAGAATTATCACTTCAAATTCCAAGAAGAGAAATAATCCCACAGGTCATAAGGGCTTTCAAATAACTGGTGAGTGAATTGAGCATTCTCACACACGTGTTGTAGAGATTTATGGAAGAGAAATAGGATTTCATCAATGGTATGTAGAGGAGTGGTAATATTATTATAGATTTTATAAACCTTATAAAACTATTTCTTAATGTTCAAAGCAAAGCTGTAATTGCAAGAGAGGCAATTTGAGTGACTACTATTCATTCCGTAACAAACACATATCCAGTTAGATACAGACCCATAATGATTAATTAATCATATGGTATTCTTCCTCCACCATATCAACCTATGATTTTATCACCAGTTGAATCTAATCACCACCTATGAAATTTTCTTCTTCATAAACCAATTCCTCATTCAACAAAAATCCCTTACATCACAACCTATGCTCCTACTGTCACCTATGAAAAAGAAGCACAATATCCATTATATATATTGATTAAGGCATCAACATAGATCAACTAGATCATTATTATAAATTCCTATGATCCTATGTATTGATTTAATTTTCAAAAAGGATGCTTGAACTCCTCGCGAAATATGATATGAGGATTTTGATCATTCTGAGAATAACAGACTAAACATCTCTATTCTCTTTATATTATTTTGATATCTATTTCTATTAATTTATTTTATCTTTGTAGAAATGTTTTGTTACTCTGTTTTCAAACACACACTATATCCTACACCTAAACTAGACAATACTTGTTATTATTTCTTTCTCTTTACATATTTTTACGCACGATGTTTGTAGAAGAGGTCCTTATGTGGTCTGTACTATTTTACATCCCACGTATAAATCTGTTATAGGTTTTTTAGATTGGAAAACTTGTTACTATTTTTTATTTATCTAATCTAGGTTATGGATCTATTTGATTATTCTTATAATCTTCTTGGTAGTAGGTGATTGAAATGGGGAGGGGATTAAGTCTCATCTTGAGACCGAACCTCTTTTTTATTCTGCTGTATTTTTTTGTATTATTTTTAAAAACCTATATATTTTTTAATCTATAAAAAACTATTAATTAGATAGTTAATCTGATTTAGTGTTTATTTATGTTTTTATCTAAGTATATTGATTTAAAATTTTAATATTATTTCAATATTATTTTAACTAATACATAATCACCCTTTGTGAAATCTTTAAAAAGGAGAGATCTTATATCGATCTGATATTTTGATTGAATTTTCAATTTATTTTATTAAAGGTATTTTAATTTAACTCTATTGTTAAACAGAAATTTTTATTAGGAACTTAATTCAACCCCTATTGAGTTAATCACTCTAGCTAACAAATATAATGATAATAATTATGGAGACGATTTAACCATGATCTAAGTATATGGATTGAGACTACCGGACCAAAACACACAAGAAAAACAAAGTAGTTATCAAAATAAACTATTATATTAATAAAAAAATATTTAATAAATGTGTTATATGAAGTTTTAAGTAAATCATATATGGTAGGATATATATAAGTATGGTTCTAAAATAAATTTATAATAATGACATATTTACTATATTGTAGGTTTGAACATGTACAAATAAATATGATACATGAGGTAAGGGTTTTATAATCACACTTATATGTTTTTTAGGGTTATATCATATTCCAAACTTGTTTCCTTTATGTGGTATATATACTACCAATGAATGTATTTTATTATTAGATTAATGAAAACAACGGGTATTTCTAAATTCAAATAATTTTATATCTTTCATGATATTTTTATTTTTATATTACCAAAGATTAAAGGTTTATTATCTCAAATTGTTCTCTTTGGGATATATGTTATGTTACATGCCTATCTATTTTATAATATTTATTTAAAGACCCTATGACATGTTATATAATGAATATCCTTATTTTCATGACATTAATTGAATCATTTTATTTTATTCATTCATATGGATTGTGAATCAATACTTGCAAATGATTTATAGGATTTATAATTCCATCCCATTTTAATTGGGATTATATATGCATAAATTTAAATTTAAGAAATTATATGATCCTTATTTTATAAATCCATTACAATTTTATATACTCTGGTTATTTGGAGAATTTTGATTTTTTTGATGCCATTTCCCTCTCTTTCGTACTGAAAATGGTTTCAATAATGTTTTTAACAAAAGGTGGATTTATTTGTACTCACATAATCAAATAAACGTTTTATTTAATATCTACATTTTCTAAAAAAATTGTATAATGTTTATGGATATTCACCAAGGATTATTTGAAGTAATTTTTACCCATATTTGGATTTTTACAAAAAATGGTTCAAATAAAATATTTTTTTCACTTTATGAATGATGTACATTTATGAAATTTGTGAACATATTCATTATTTTAGAAATTACCACATTAACTAAATTTATCACCATCATGGATGCTTAATGATTTATAATTCCATTATATGTCTCGTAAGTTCATTTTAATGAAATTTTTCTGCATAATATTTTTGAAATATTTTTATGTTTTATTTCAAAATGAAATGGGTATTTTCATCATGAAATATTGAAGTGATGTTTTAAAGGATTTTTTCATCTACTACAACATCCATTTATGTCACTTATACTTTATGGGATACGATGTTGTGATATCATCATTATTCGTTAAATGGATTGTTAATGACTATATTGATATGATATTTATAAGACACATTTATTTTTCATGGGTTTTTCCAAGATAAAATGATGGAAATTATATGAAACCTATTTTCATTCCATGGGTTATGATATAATGATCTGATGAATATTTTATCACCACATGAACACATATGTTTTGTTTAATTTATGTGATGGATGTCCCTAGAATTATATATTGATCTAATTAATTAGATAATGAGGTATAAATAATGATATAAGTATAAAAAACAAGTCGATTTATTGATTAAATTTGGGAAACAATTTGACATTATTGATCCACTATAAGATACAAGTCGATATGCATGATCAAATTTTGTAAACATGTTATGATTCATAATCAGTTATGATATGGTAAACAGGTGATAAGGTCAGATACACAATGTTTTTATGGACTTCATTGTTATCCTTTACATATGATATATTTTGACTACCTCTAATGGTGACACAATTTATTTATGTAAACTTATGTTTCATGATTAATTTATGATGATTTATGACACCTATTATTGATGACATTTTAAATGATAATATTTCTTTCCATGAATCGTGTTTATGATACTTGATATATAGGGTTTGAACATTGAAATTGATGATCATGATCTCATATAATTATCCATGTCTTGTTCTATAATATAGACATCGATTGATATCTCCCATGATTGGCCATATTGAGAATCCGATAAAAAATATATATATGTTTCATTTACCCATGTTATAAAGAATGGTTTTGAGTAGGGCATGACATGATTGGTACAAATTAAAAATAAAATTATGAGAGATGTTGAATAATATACCTAAATACTATATTTATATATATTTTATCCAAATACATTAAATCATTATGATTCAGGTATGGATTATAATGTGACTTATAGAGAATCCACCTAAAAATATGTAATATTTCTGTATGAAATGTTTGGATCACTATAGTTGGTGTTATAGTAGGGTTTTTTAATCATTAGAGATTATTATTATAACAAATCAGTGATAAATATGTGTATAATAAAAATTATATGATAACATCCCAAAATGTTTGGTAAGGAATATATTATAATTGTTTCCTTGAAATACATATTTCACTTGATACGATAAGTTGATGTGGTATTAGAATAGATTAATTTAGTGGTAAATATCCTGAAAAAAAGATGGTGGAGTATATCATGATCATAATTTTGGTTTATGGTGGATGTTCCCTTACCACTCACCTGGTTTGACACTCTTGGGGGGATATTCATTGGATAGCCAAAATTTTCATTATAAAACATTATGAATAATTTTAATATATAACGATAATGGTGGAATCAAGTTAATCAAAAGGTTTCATTGATTGAACAGAGTGTTTTATATTTTAAGACACCACTAGAATGAGTTTTTATGATTATATTTTGTTTTAAGGATGAACATAAATATCCAATTAGAATTACATACATTTTATGGGTCTTAATACGTATTAATACGGTATATTTATCCCAAATGGTTGGTATGAAACTCAATATCGAGGATATGATGATTTTACATGAGTTTATTTAATGGTTTTCTAGAAGTGTTTCATGGTATTCCTCTAAATTATGATTTTGAATTTTTAATAGAAGTTTCTCTAGGTACCACAACTATTTAAAATTTTTCCATATAGAATAGACCTAAATGTGTTATTGGAATTTAAAAACAATATCCAAGATTATCTTGATAATTGATTCATAGGCCCTAGTGTGTAACCATGGGGTGAACCTATTGTTTTTTATGGAGCTTGATGGGTCAATGCATCCTTTAATTTATTATCAAGAACATAACAATATTACTATTAATAAAAATAACCCTCAACCTTGTTTTAATTATTATTTTTGATAAATTACAAGTATCATCATATTTTTCTATGATTAAACATAATTCTTGTTATCATCAATTGATGGCCATTAAAGAGGATATTCTAATGAAATAGATTCTTATGAGTTATGGGAATTTTGAATTTATTTTTATTCCATTTTTACTTACTAATTACTATTTTCTCATCATTTTTTTAATTAATAGCATCTTTAGATATTAACTTGATTAGTTTGTGTTATTATTCACAGATGAAATTCTTGTATATTCAATGATAAAGTAAGAGTATGAAGACAATTTGAGAATAGTGTTGAATAACATGTGGATGGAAAAGTTATCGAAAAAATTTCCGTGTATGAATTTTGGAAACAAAAAGTTTCATTCCTATGTCACATAATTTCAAGTGAGGGAATATTGGTGGATCTTTCACAGATTGATGATGTTTAGAAAAATCCATGGCCGACCACTGTAACTAAAATCCATAATTTTCATTTTTTTTATATTACTGAAATTGTTTGAAATATTTATCACAACTATCTAATCCACTCATAATTTTGATGTAGATGGGGGTTAAGTTCTCATATAAAGATGAATAAAAAGATAATTTCAAGGAGATAAATAGAAGGTTGGTCAGTGAACCTTTTCAAAATATACCATATAGTGGACAAAGTGTTTTTATCTATATTCATACATAAATTAATGTAATCATATGTATCTTCATGTATAATTTTATGGTGATACCATACGCCTCATGAAAATTGAAAATATATGAGAAAAATTACATGAATCATGATTTGGAGTTGGTAGTGATAATTTTCCTATTTATGATATGGATGATTTATTATTATAGTAAACGTTGTTACATATATACGGTTCATAAAATTTTGAAGAATTTATTAAAAAGGAACAAATTGAATATTTCACAGAGAAAATGGATTGAATTGATTAAGTATTATGACCTTTCGATACATCACCACCCTATGAAGGTAAACAGTGTTGTATATGTTTTGTGTCAGAATGACTATGGTTGTTTGGATATAAGGAAGATTAAAATAAAGTAAACACTTATATATTTATTGTATATAAAACATGGAATCTTATAGGAATTAAATAGATCTTTTCATTCTAATATCAATATATAAAGATCAATCCATGTAATTATTAGATAGGCATAAAAGGAAGATGTTTGATGGTAGAATAAGGCATAGAGTCATTATAATTTATTCCATGTTAGTGATGAAATTAAAAGTATTAGTAATCAATTATGTATCTCTTAAATACTATAATTTGAAGAATGAACCATTATATAACACTCATACTTCATCATACACTATTTATCCTAGATGTATAGAGATATATAAAGTTCTCAAAGAATATTTATGGGGATAAAACATGAAGAGGGACATTTTAGAATGTGTTTATCATTGTATGGATTATTAGTAATTTAAGGATGAGAGATAAAATTCTTAGGGGTTATTACATTAATTATCCATACCTAAATAGAAATTGGAAAACAATACCATGTATTTCATAATTATACTACCCAAAACAACCATATAAAATAATTATATTTTGGTTAAAGACGATCAAATTATGAAATTATAACATTTCAATGAAATTAAAGAAGATTTATCTCTTGATCAGATTACATGGTTATACATTAATAAATATGTTTTATTTTATGGATTACCAAATTTTATTTTATCTGATCAATATCAAAGGTTAACCTCAATGTTCTGGAGAATTATTCAGTAGGAACTAGAAACAAAGTTGAGTTTCAGTATGATATATCATTAGTAAACAAATTTTTAGATTGATAGGTTTATTCAAACTCTATAGGACATGTTGAGATATTTCCCTACAGATTTAAAATTTGTTTTATATCAACTTATTCCTTAGGAGGAATTTTCTTAAAACGGTATAAATCACTCGAGGATTTGTATTTATCCTTATCAATTCCTATATGGTTGGAAGTGAGAAACTCTTATATAGTCATTCACATTTACTATAGTCAAAGTTCATATCACTGGAGATTGTTCTACCTTTTGAGGTATGACTGGTGGAAATTTTGGATCATAGAGTCAATATTAAATGAAATTAGACCACTCACCTAGTCAAGGTTTTATAGGGGAAAAATAATTAGATGAAGTTATGTGGGAACCTAGGGATGTGTTGAGGTAGAAATATCCTCATTTTATTTTATCATAGTCATGGAAATTAGAAGATAAAATTAATGTAACTATAATTACTGAAAAACTTATAAAAGAAATTCCATTCTTGAATAAATAAATATCACATTATGAAATCTAGTTCTAGAAAACACAAGCACTACTTTGGTTATTTTTTATCATTATATCCTATCAAATTAAATGTAATTTTATTCATCATAACCATTGATAATATTAACATTGTACAGTAACCACAAATATTAGTACATATTAATGGTTATGATAATTTCTAATTTCTATAGACCAAGTGATGGCCTTGAACAGAAGGATTATACCCTATGGGGTCCATTTATCATTCCTTCCAATGGGGATAGAATCCCTAGAATATTCCCTCAACCAATCCCAAGATAAGATTCCAAAACTAAAATATGTAACGAAACCCTTTAGGGTAGAATTTCATGCTCATTGAGATAATGACCCAAACCATGTGTGTTGAACCACCACATGAAAGTATCACCATCGCACACCTTACCCTTAGGGAATTCAATAGTTTAAAAAAGGGTTATATATATAGACACTAATTGTATGTATTTGAATATTTCTCTATATAACAGATAATTACATCTTTTATTATTACTTTATACCGATTAATGAATATGTTCGATGAAAATTAGATATCGATATGAGAAAACAAGTTTTTTTTAGATATTTACAGTTTGGATAAAGAAACCCTTTTTTAATGAATTAAATAATTTTTAATATAAATTATATATTAATAAAATAATATTAATAAAAATATATATTATATATAAATGAGTTTATAATTTTATGAAGTCATATATAATGATTATAAGGGTAAAAAAGTTACTGTAAAAAAGATAATATTTTTTAATTAAATGAGGATTTTTTATTTTAAAGTGAAAAATATCATATTTAGAGAATTAATTTGATAAAATAAATATTATTTTTGAATTCCATAGTTAAAAATTATCAAATGGTTAATATTTCCTTATTTTTTGACACAGTCAACTTTTCGGGTAAAGATTTAATACTATATAAATATATAATATGTATTATGAGATATAAATACCCAAAGAATATGTAATATATGTTGTAAAAGGTATCAACGACCAAGTATATTTTTTCCCTTCAGGATAATTTTTTTCTTATGTTATTTAATGAATTTTATAAATCCTTAAATAATCCTACATAACATATATTATATTTTATGGTTTTAGAATTAATTCATTATAAACATGACTCACTTACCAATAAAAAATGGTATTATTATAATGATTTCAATTATTAAACATGTAAAATAATGAATTACACTCCAATTTAGTATAAAACATTGTTAAAAACCATGGTATGGTCTGTGTTTTGGATTACATTATCATATAAAGTTCAAAACATTTGTCTAGAAATTAGTAAAGAATCCTCCCCACTTTTTCTATATAAATGCACCCAAACTCCATTTCATATTCACTCAAATCCCATGGAGCACGAAATTAATATATCATTGTATATCTATGTCCCTCAAAAGGTGTTTCCAATCTCTATATATGCTTCTACAAATATTTTAGATGTTCCCTCGTAAGGTACGGGAACCTATCCTTCTCATGTCTTTTCAAGCACCTTCTTGATATTATTCTGTTTCATTTCTAGTAATCCATGTTGAGATATGTTTTTAAAAATCCCTATTATTTTACTCATAATTTATATGTGATTAGATACTCCATCCACTCTCATTAACCCCCTTTTATGAACTCTTATTTACCCCCGTTATGCTGGAGAAATTATCATACAATTTCCCATGAAAAAACATTATTTAGTGAATAGCCATCCCTATTTACACAAAATGGTGTTCACCTAGAAATAAATAACCTTAAATGATTTTTTATTTTTATATATGTATCCCATACACCAAAATAATTAGGTTCAAATTGACGGAATACATTTTTTTATGTTTTATGATCTATGTGGCATAATTATGCAAGTACATGATATGAAAGTAATGAGTGGGACTAGAATTATATATACCTACAATGAATTTGGTATTTTTTTGATCTCATGAGATTCCATGTATGGAAAAATGGATTTCATCATAAGTAAATCACATATTTTTTTCTTTGATGATATCATTGACTTAGTTATATGATGTCATGTTTTATTTTGTAGCTAAATTCCCATGTTTTCTTTTTTGTAATAATGTTTTATTGTGAATCATTGATCGAGATAATGATTCTCACCCTCTTTATATACCTTTTAATTTTACATGGATCCCAATTACTACTTTACCATATAATTTTCATGTTTATTCCCTTAATATGCTTTATATCTCCCCCTTTATTTGGAAGGTCTCCAGGTTATGTCGTGCAATTTTAAAAGGATGATGGAATTTTAGGAGCATGTTAAGGATGTTTAAAATATTTTTATTGATCCCATATTCAAGATGTTATTCTATATACCTAATTACCAAAATATAATAGGATTAAATATCTTATAGGTTATATTAATTTATATTTTATGTAATAAATCATGAAATAATGTTTATTAAAGACAGGGGTTGTCATAGTTGTTATCAGAGGAATATTAATCTATTTTAGAATTTTGATTAGAAAACCCTTATGAAATCCATATGGATAAGGATAAACATAGGAATACATCCATGAATTTTGGTAATCAATAAAAAAATTAGATTCCAAAAATTTACAGCCTTGTCTACATACTACCAGAGGATTTGGCTCTGGTCATGACGTACCATGGAGAAATAACCCCAAAAAGGGTACATTGAGCGTTGAATTTATTTTTTTATGTCACTTGAAAATGGTCCTTATTTGAAACCTGGTTTGAAAATATTGGGGGATATTTTATGGTTTATTCAAAATCTCATTATGAACCATTATGAAGGGAACATATATTCCCATAATACTTTTTTTATGAAATAGATCATGTATAATGTTGATTTAAACCTCAAAATTCAAAGGTTATTCAAGTCATTTATGAGTTATACCTTTAATATTTATGGTTTCCTATTTTTTGTGTTTAAAAAAATATCATACAAAATCTTTCATTATTATAGTCAATTGTTATAGATAGAAGGAACTGAGTTAACAACTAATGTGATGGGAAATTCGATAACTTCCCAAATGAGATGCCTAACATGGTGGGTGCAAAAGTGAATCATTGTGTTATTATAAAAAACTAGTTATTACAAGTTATTATTAAAAACTACTAACATAGTTTAATCTCTAAAAACATCCAAGAAGGGGAAGATGTCGTCTCTTGGATGTTATTGTGATAAAGGCAATAAGATAAATAATATTCAATTTCATATGTGTCAGAAATTTTGAAAGAGGAACCATGATAAAATCCACAAAGGAACATAAATATGTTTTATGTTTGGAAAAATATTTCATAAATTGGATAATATCTATAAACAATAATCAGTTTTTCAAAAATGATAGAGTTACCATTAATAGTTCTATATCATAAATGTGGAGAAGTTTGGGATTATATAAGACCATTCATTTTTTCAATACTGAAAATAATGATAAGAAACAACAATCTATAATACTAAGGGAACAACTACGGTCATATGATGATATAGATCATGATTATTTATTTACACCTAACCTCTACTCTAGAATTTTTTGTATCTTTTTTTATTTCAATTTAAATCATATTAGAATATATAGTATGTTTTATAAGGACATCGAGTCACTACAGTAAATTATTTTATATCATTATGTAAAAGAGTGGTTAATTTATCAATAAAACCAATAAATGGAAGAAGTAACCATCCTAGAGAATGTCATAACTAGGATAGGTTAATTATTGGACCCATAAAAATTAGATCCAATCAAAGATGGAATGGACCAATTACTTTGGCTGAAATCAATAGTCTCAATGGATAATATGTGTACTATCATCAATTTGTGAGGAAATTCTCATGATTTCCATGAAAAGTATCTATGAATACTCATAAGGGAGTTGAGTTTACTTAGGATAATTAATTTCAGTATATGTTTAAGGAGATAAATAAGACTATAATAACTACACCGTACACAGATTTCCCGCAAGAGGGGATTGATTTGTGATCTACATTGATGCATCCAAAAAAAATTGGCTTTATACTCATGAAAGATGAAAAAATTATAGATAATTACTCTCACCAATTAGTGATCCATGAGAATAGATACCCAACCCATTATCTCAATTTGTATGATTTAATATTCAAATATAAGATTTCGTGGCATTATCTCTGTTGAAAAAATTGCGAAATATATATGTATCATAAAAACCTTATGTATATATTCACATAAAAGGCACTCCATATGATCCAATTAAGGTGGTTAGATTTGATCAATGATTATGATTGTTCAGTCCATAACCATCCTGAGAAGAAAAAAAATGTGTTAAATGCTATGAGTAGAAATGATCATGCAATCCTTACTATGATGAGGATTGAAAAGGATCTAATATTATAGGACACTTAAAGTATGGATATGGGAATAAAAAAGGATTGTTACCTTACTTTTCTCAAATAACTACATAAAACTAGATTTATGAAAAGAAAATGGAAGATAAAAAAATATGATTTGGTGGTGATGCATATGATGATAGTGAATATTACAAAGTACATCTCTACTAAAGAAGGAGTAATATTATACCAAACCTGTATATGTGTCCCATAAAAATCAAAACTAAAGAGGTATATTCATGATGATATGAAAAAATCACCCTTCTCTATTCATCTAGGGTGCACTAAGATGTATAGATATTGGAGTCGAATCATCTGTTGAGATTACATGAATAGAGATATTGCATAATATTTTTCTTAATGCCTATTTTCTAAAAAATCAAGGGTAAATGAGAAAAGTCAAACGGTACAATGCAATAATTTCCAATACTGGAATATAAATTGGAGCAAATAACCGTTGATTTTTTTGTAGGGTTCCCCATAACACCTAAAGGAAAAACTTCCATCTTTATGGTTGTTAATATCCATATATAATCAGTTCATTACATTATAATTGATAGATGTTTCTATTTTGACAAAATATCTATGATATACATAAGGGGAGTTATAAGTCTTCATAGAGGGCCACTATCCATTGTATTTTATTGATATTTGAGGTTTAACTTGATGTATTTTAGAATCATTTAGTGTGAATTTAATACAATAATAAGTTTTAGTAATACATATATCCATAAAGTGGATAGTTAGTAATTAAGGGCCATTTAAACATCTCTAGGATATGATGATATCATGTTCAATACAGTTCAAAGGATATTGGGATCAACACCTTCCTCTGGTAGAAATATCATATAACAAATGTTTCAATTTTTACTTATATCCTTATGAGTCTTTTATTGGGAAGAGGTGTCAGAATCCAACATATTGGGATGATTTTATAGAAATGAACACGATGGGACATGATATTTTCCAAGAGATAATAGAGAATGTCCAAACTCTTAAATGATATATGAAATATTCACAAAGTCAAAGGAAAATATATAAAAACAATCATCGACATGATATAGAGTTTGGTTTTGAATATAATTTCTTCCTTTATATATCACTTTTGATGACCTTCATGAGTTTTGGAAAAAAGGTAATGTTTAATTCAAGATATATTTTCCCCGTTGAGGTCTATGATCACATCAGAGTTTCGGTCTATCAAACATAAATCCCACTTAACACAACTCATGTACAATTTATGATCCACATATCCCTCTAGAGTATGTACATACCAGTCCCCTAAAATTTACCTAATCTAGAGTTGGTACACTTAAAAATTTTACCATCATGTAAGGAGAATTCGGTAAAAATATTATATCATAAATACATGGTTATATGAAATAAGAAAAATCAATCGGTCAAAGTATTGTGGTGGAGCCACAAGTTTGAGGAAGATATGTGGGAATTAGAAGAGGATATGAAATAGAAGTACCCTCATAATATTGTGACCCTTAATATTAGTATAAATTAATGATTATGATAAAGTCAAATTGACACATACAAAGGAATTGATAGCCCTGAATAGTAATATTTTACACTATGAATCCCATTTATCAGAGCATCTAATAGAGATAGGAGCACTGATACTTCCCCATGACCAAGCCTATGTTGTGATTTGAAAATTGAATCATGAATGAATCAATTTATGGGATAATATCAAGATCATCAAGTTCATGACCCAAACCATGTATATCTAACCACCCCATGAATGTCTGACCATCACACAACTTACACTTTGGGTGATCACAGCTGTAAAAAAGGGTTATGTGTCTATACCCTAATAATAGGATTTTTTATATTTATATATATATTTAAAAACTATATCATTTATTATTACTTTATAATGGTTAATTTAATATGTTTTATAGAAATAATATTTTGATACGATTGAGAGAAAATTTTATTTTTTGGAGATATACAATTCTGATCAAAATATACTTTTTATAAACTAAATTATTTATTAAATAAATTATATTTCAATAAAATATAATTATTAAATTATATTTATCATATATAAATGTTAAAATAATTTTTTTGAATTCGTATATAATTTTTATAAGGGTCAGAAAATGGTTAAAGTAAAAAAACCTTGAATTTTTTATTAAATGGGGATTTTTTATTTAACATATAAAATATCATAATTATAGGATTATTTTGATAAAATAAAAAATTATTTTTAATGTAATCGTATTGAAATTATCCAAGGATAAATTTTTCATTATTTTATGAGGATGTCAAATTTTCATGTAAAAATTAAATATGGTATAAATATATGGTATATATTATAAAATCACAATAATAGAAAAGTGAGGTAATATGTTCCATAAAAGAAATACAAGGAAAAATATATGTTTCTAATTTGAAATAATTTAATTTTAATGTTATTGGATTGATTTTAAAATACTTAATTAATCCATATAAACATATATTATATTTTAAGGTTCTAAAATCAATTCATTGCAAACATGACTTACTTCCTCATAAAAAATGGGATTATATTAATTATATCTATTGATAAAGAAGTAAAATAATAAAAAATAGTACAATATTTTAGAAAACAAGGAAAAAATGGTATGGTTTTCATTTGGGATTACATTATCATATAGAGTCCCAAACCTTTGTTTGGAAATTAATAAATAACCATCCCCTCGTTTTCTATATAAACCCACCCAAACTCAAATTTCTCTTCTTTAAAAACCCTTGAAGATTTTAATTAAAATTCCCTTACCTATATAGTGACCTCCCAAGGTGTCCCCAATGTCTCATGTAATAATACAAATCATTTAGAAGTTCCCTATAAAGGTATGGGAGCTACTCCATCTCCTCTCTTTTAAAGACCCTTCTTTATATTATGCCTTTTGATTTCCCATACATCATATTTGGATATTTTTTTAAACATAAATCTTGTTGTCTTCATAATTATATGTGATGAGAAAACAATTATACTCTCATTAACCCTCTTCAATTGACCCCAACAAACACCTGTTATATAGACAAAATCATATTGTGATTTCCCTTGAAAAACATTTATTTGGGGAAAACCAATCCAAATTTTCATTAAAGGGTGTTAACCTTGATCTATATATACTTATTATATTAGTTATATCTATTCATGTATCCCACAATCCATGACCATGGGTTTTAAATTTATGAATGGTATTTGTTATGTGGTATGATCTGTGTAAAATAGCTATGCATGTACACAATATGAATGTGATGGGTGGGCTCAAAATATATAGCCCTCAATGAATTGGGTAATGTTTTAATATCTTGAGATTTAAAGTATAGTTAAAGAAAGTTTATCGTAAGAGTTATTTGTTATGTTATTTTTGAGGTTATCCTTGATATAAGATTACGATTTCATGTTTTATGCTGTTTCTAAATTCACATGTTTCCTTTATGTTATAATGTTCTATATTTCCCCATTGTTCGAGATTATTATTCTCAACATATTATGTTTTCTTGATATGCGTCTTTTCTTACATGTACTTAATCACATTATTCTATGATTTTTTAATCTATTACTTAGATTTATAGATCACCTCTTTATTATGTATGTCCCTATGTTATCTCGTCTATTTTTAAAGGATAGTGGAATTTTAAGAGCATATTAAAAATGTTTTAAATAATTTTGTTGTATCCCATGATAATTGTTTTATGATATGTACCTAATTAACCGAAGACAATATTCTTCACAATCTTCTAGGTTATATTAAGTGTGATTTTATATAGTAAATAAATAAATTATGTTGATCAAAGAAAAGGGTTTTCATAATAACAAAAAAAGAATTTACGATATAGTTCTCATTATAAAAATTTCATTTCTTTGATATCTTGTATTACATGCATCAGTGAGTTTAAACAAACTATGATATACTATTAAAATATAATTATTTAATCATAGATGTTATAACCTATACATTAAAATTCGAGTTATTAACGGGGATAACTACAATATATAAAAAAATATATATGACGGTCTTAAAAATTAAAACATATTAATAAATAAATATACAATTTTTAGTAAAGTAATTTTATGCTTCAAAAATATGTTTTCTTAAAAAATTGTTTTTATTTTATTTTGTGAGTGAATACTATAATTACTTTTCTGAACATTTATAAATTTTATTTGGTAAAAATGACATAATTTATTAAGTTAAAATATAAAAAATATCTTAGGTTGAAATCTTTTGTTTTTTATGGAAAGAGTGATTCTTCAGGGAATAATGAAAAATATCATTTTTGCTAAAACAATAATTTCTTTTCATTAGAATTTCAAATTACGATTTGAATTTGATCTTAAAGTCACAAAAATATTTTCTAATTTTAAATAAATTAATTTATTATCTTTGAATCTCTAGTTTACTTTTATCTAGTATAAGATTGTTTTTAGGATCAAAACACATTTATATGATAAATATTTTTATGAGTGGAATGTTTTCCCATTTTAATTACTTAATATAATCTCTATTGAAGAAAAATTAAATTGAAATTTAAATATTATATATCTATATTTTTTAGTTAAAATTCATATAATGATTATTAATATTCATAATGTTGATGTAAGATCAAATTATATATGAAAAATAAAATTTTATGAAAACTACTTTTAATTGTGCATTTTAAGTTTATTTTAAAATTAAAGTAAGCCACTTAAAGAAATTTTATCTTGAAAATTGGATCCCATATTTTCAATCAGGAGGAATAATTTTTTTATATTCGACTATTTTATTTTAAGTCTATATGAATAGAAATCGTTGTAAACTTTATCACCTCGATAAAGGGTAAAATGTGGTAAATAGGGTTATAAATGTTAGGTAAAAGTTTGAAATAAAAAAATCATTTATCCTAATGTAAGAGGGTAATTATTCTAATAGTATTATTAAAGAGTCAATTATTTTATTTTAAGAAATTCTTTTAAAAATGAGGTCCCATGCCTTACATTTTTTAAGATATGCTGTGTTTTTTTCAAATTTAATACTATTTTTGGACTCTTTTAAATTAATGTAATTTTTGGAAGATCTTATTACATTTCAGATTATTCAAAAAGTTTAAAAATTTATTTTTTTATTATTCAACCAATAAAATAGAAACCAATTTAATAATTTATTTGAATGTAAAATTATTTTTTCTCTTAAATCAGTTATCTTCTTAAAAATGTATTACTTGTGTTTTTTATTATTATATTATAAGTAGTATATAACACATGTAGAAATTAAATTTAATAACATTTATTCAATATTTTTATTCAAAATGTATGATTTTTTTAAGGTGCAGCAAATTTTGGTCATATTATTAATTTTTCAGGTTGAAAAACTATTTTATCATGGTTAAGGTTAAAATGGGATTAATCTATTTTAAAAAGAAGATAGGGATTAAAATTAATATAATACCTTATCAGATGTTACTGGTTGATTTTATTTCAAACAAAAAAAATATTATTTTATAATTTGGAGTGTCATGGGGCCACTTGGCATTATTATGATATATATATTATTTAATCTTTTAGTTGAGCCCATGTGTGTCTATTCCCTCCCATATAAAAGGATTCCAACTCTACAGTATTCTCCAAATTTCATGTGTAACACCCCAAGATTTCATAGTACATTATTTCTTCAAAGTAATTCAATAACTTGCACTACACGCAACGCCAAGTTCAAGCGCACCACGACTTACCAAACTAGCCATTCAAAAGAGTTTATGAATAGTATTAACTGAATTTTGAACTTTATATAATCCTTATAATTTTAGAATCCATATTGTGAGTTTCTTAGACATAATTTAAGAATAAATTCATTTTTTCAGATAAAAGAAGTATTTTTCAAAAATTGCAATTTCACCGCCATTTAATGGAGAACCCTTTTTAAATCCAATATTTGAACCTTTTATATATTCAATTTGAAAAAATAAACTTCTTCTTTATAATCGGGACATAAGAATTTAGTTTCAATAAATTTTTGGTGTTTTTCTAAAAACTTTCATATTTGAGTGAATAGTGAAAAACACTATATTTTAATTGAAAACAACCTTTTTAATCAAAATAATGTATACTGTTAAATTATACATTTTAATGGTTTGTAAGTATAATTAGATTATATTTTTACCATTTAATCCAATGTTGGTCATTGGAAGTAATTTCACATTGAAATTGGACATAAACAAGTGTCAATATTTTGATAGTTTTTAATTTTTTAAAAACCCACTTTTGGGTTTTGACAATGGGAATTAATTTTAAATTAATAAATGAAACTTCTATGTTTTTAATTTGGTAAAATATACTTCATTTCTGAATTCAAAATATCAAAATTAGCTTTGGGTGTTTTTTTTTTCAATTTTTGATGAATAGTGAAAACACTGCGTTATTGTTTAAAACCGACTTTTTATTTAAATAATTAATTATTATATTTAAATTTATTTTAGGTCAAAATAGATACATAATAACTATATAAGTTCAGTTTAATTAATTTGAGTCAGTCTATAATAATTTTAGATATATAAAAAGTTTATTGAACTTTTTACCGTCTTTTACCCACCTCCTAGGAGCATTTGCAAATTCAAATAAAAATTAATTTTACCACTTCTGTGAGTTGAATTTAAAAAATATGAGAGACACAGTTGATATCATTAAGTAAAATGCGGTTCAATAAGATGGAAATAATTTTTTTTTGAATAGTAACTTTTTGCTTTTATTTACCATGGTTAAAAGTAAATAGGGTAATTAAGGGTAAAAATGATATTATTATTACCCTAACACATGTATTAATTCTATTGGATAATTTTCATTCGACAAAAAAAAACCTTAGGAATAAAATATGATCCTTTAGGTCCACATGGATTAGATTAGGAAATTTATTATTATTTAATTCAAAGAAGTGTAAAAAGTGTTAAATTCAATGTTTAATAACTAAAACATTTTTAATATAGGGTTACACATAAGATAAATTTGACTATAAATATTCATTAGAAAGATAAAAATATTTCCTACATACGGATATTTTATTTATATTTTTTAGACATTAAATAATTTAATTTATTTATGACATAATGATGATGCAGTAGTTACCTAATTAATAAAATATTAAAATAATTGATATTATAAATATCTAAATAAATGTAATTTGAGACTTTTTATAAATTCCACTAATTTTATAGGTTAATATGACATGTTAGGGTTGGTTATATGAATTTTTTTCGAAGTAGTAATGTTGTTATGAATTTAGAAAAAACAAAATACCAAATAGTGTCAAAATTGACATAAAAGAGTTTTTAAAACAAATATTATATTATTAATTGATATTCTATTCCTAAAAATATAAGGTTAGGCCAAAAGACTTATATAATTATATGTCTATCATTAATGAACCACTTGGGGTTATCTTGGAAATATATAGTTATTTTATTAACCGTATAATATAAAAATACAAAGAGACATGGTAAATGTCAAACTATTTAACTAAGAGTTAAATCTAAAATATAAAGTTAATATAATGACCCGACCCTATCTAAAACCTATTAGTTGAGTGGTTTTATACCCATATACACCATATACTTTAAATAATTCATTTTGGAGCCATTTGAAACCGAAAATGATTTTATTATAAAATAATATTTCTTGCTTTTCCTAAGGTGCCCCTCACCCCTCTTAAAAAAGGGCACTCCCCCTTCCCTCAAATTCACATCTTCAAAGACTTTTGGCTTGGACAAACCCTACCCAAATACCATCTCAACTGTCCTACCTTCATCGTAGAGGACTTCATTTAGCCATAAATCCAACCTAAGGACCCCTTTTGATCAAATCAAAAGGAAGAACCCGAAGAAGAGGTAAATATTTCATCACCTCTTTCAAGTTCTTTTCTTCTTCCACTTCCTCTTTCTTTGTTGATTCCATTATAAAATAATAAATCTAGTATCTTATATATAATGTGATGTTATTATAAATATGGTACAACCATATTCATTATTCTATCTATCCTTTGAATGACATGTCACCATACATGCATACGTATGACTTACCATCTCCACGTTGTGGTGTAATTGTTATTCAATACATTATTATTTGGATGGGTATAATAATGATGTGTAATTGATGTGATAATAAATATAACATGTTAATGATTCTTTATATATGATATAACATCCAATTATATATTATTTTAATATCAAAAGAATGTTATTTTCTCTCATGCGTACCTACGGATTACCGTCTCCACGAACGCGATGAGATTCATTTCCACGTTCACCATTCAAAAATGATTATAAAATATATATCATTAATAAGTATGTAATATATGAAATAATAATTCTACTGGAGATATATATATATATATACATATATATATATTTACTTATATATATCTTATTCACTTAGTTTCGTTCAATACGATATGAAAACAGAAACAACATTTAAGCGTACGTACGGACTACCGTCTCCATAAATGGTGTTTTACATTTCATATATATGTCTATTATACATATTTATATTCTAAATATATATGATATATAAATCATGTTTTATATTCTTGAAGTATTTAAATCTTTATCTAAGTGATACAATCAATAGTAACAAGTTAAAACACTTACGATAAAGAAAGCGATTATTACCCGAAATGTTAATTTAACATGGAAATTATTATTAAATGGATAGTATAAAGTAATAAATGAATAATTTATGATTTCATAAATATTAATATTGTTCTTTTATAATTTAATAACATACTACGGTATTCATACAGGAGGTTAAACGTACCCTCGACTAAAGGAAAGTGCAAGGTAAGGGTAATTTTCACAATCTCTTTATTATCTAAGGTTGTTTTTATGTAAGTATCTACTGGGACATATTTATTATCCATGTCCATGTTTCATAAAATAATTTTCAAAGGAATTAATTTTAAGGGAATTTTTACTAAAACATAATTTTAAATGTTTTAAATATTTATTCTTCTAAATCGTTCTCATTAATGTCCATGTTTTCAAAATGGTCTTTAAGGATTTATTTATATGGACATGAATTTTTTTAAAATATTAATTTGTTTGAAAAGTTTCAAAGTGGTATGGTAAACTTTGATTAAAAAATGTCTTTACATTTCTTCCTTTTTAAATTGTGTGAATTTTAAATGTTTTTATGAAAAAGAGATGTTTCTCTCAAAGATTTTTAAAAATCATTTTCATCTATGTCAACATCCTTTGATGGATTTTAAACTTTTTTGAAGTTGATTTATTATGATACAAATATCCCATATTGTATTGAAGGTTTTTTGATTTGTTTGAATTTAGATGTGTTATTTTTATACCATTCATATATTATGGATAAAGTATTGACATTTTGTATGCCATTTTTAATATGAATGTTTATGTTATGTTTAAACCTTTTCATATGAGGAATACATTGGACTTAGTAAGTGACGGGTGGAGCCTGCTATAGCTCCTCGATGCATCAGTAGGTCTCATGAGACAAACTAGTGTCTTAGCATAAGGCCTTGAAAAATTCTTATTTGTAGTCTTGGCACAAGGCCTTGAATCTGTGGTTATGAAAGTCTGGCATTATGAATTCCATCATTATGAAAGTGGCTATTGATATTATATGTGATTATTTGACTAGTAGAATATCCATGTGAGTTAGTAAATGAATTTTTTTTGATTTTATATTTTCCATAGTATGTTGAAGTTCATATTTAAAAGGATTTTGTTTTAGTCTTATACATTTCCTTAAATGTTTAGGCTTATTTATGAAAGTTTCTGTTATATTGTTATCATTACTGAGCATTTGAGCTCACCCCCTTCTATGTTTAATTTTTCCCAGGATGCGAAGAAGTATATTATGAATGACCTATAGGGATAGTCTATGGGATATCAGTGTTGTCCATGGAAACAATTTTGTTTTAGTTTTCCATTTTTTGATGTAATGTAAACCTTATGAATGTATCTACTACTTCCAAGTCTACTAAACTAATCGGTCTTTCAAGACTTGATCTTTTTTTATCATGCCAATGATACGTAATAATGAAACGACTCTGGAATTCTGGGGTCGGGGCGTTATAGTTGGTATCATAGGAAGTTTAGTACAAACCTTGGAATCTGGATTTAGAAAAACTCTGATTAGAGCACATTACCCTATGATAGAATTTGAGGATTAGTATGAAATAACTTCCTAGAATTTTGGTATTGTAGAGATTTTTTTCGTTTTCCAAGAAATACATCCATTTCTAGATACGAGTAGGTAGAGGCGGCTCTGGCATAGATGTACCTAAGGGTAAAACCCGAAAACATCACTATGAGATAGACTCGAATAGAAACGGGTGCATGACAACGGGCCTTGTTGCACTCTTGGTTACGACACTCCCGGTGGATATTCTTAGGATAATTCTCATTTTCTTTACAAACCATTATGAAGTGTTTATGAGTATATACTTCCTCAAAGAATTTTTTTTTATGATTATGGATTATATCCATAAACTGTTCAATTTATGTTAGGTATTTTACATGTTTGGAATTATTCATTTCAATTCATAAACTAAACTAGTGTATTCCATTGTATAGAAATGGCACCCAGTAGAAGGAATGTAAAATCCAGCAATACATATGATCCAAAGAGTAAGAAGGATCATATCTTTCATGGTTTTAAGACAACATTTAGAAGGTAAATAGTATCCCATGTATTCTCAACATATGAAGAAATAGTATCACGCATTAATAAGATAAGTAAAGAATTCTCTGAGTCCTATGGCTTTGAAGGGAAGGAAGAGAATAAAAGGATGGAAGAGATAAATTTGGATAAAGGGAAGAGGGAAAATAAGGATTTTCCCATATCTAATAACTGTGGAAATAATCACCTTGGTAAATGCTTGAAGGGGATGAGAGTTTGTTATAATTGTGGAGAAAAAGGACACCATGTACGTGATTTCAAGGGTAAGAAAAAAGTTTCAAATGTACAATGCTTCATCTGCAAGGAGTTGGGACACTATGCGAATCAATGTCCAAATCATCAGAGTATACCCCAAATGATGCTATTGGATAATAATAAAGTTGTGATACTACCGAATATGAAGTGGAATGATTATATTTCCTACGTTGTTATTAAAGTATTATGTCATTTGAGTATTGTATTAATGATGTACATGTTATAAGAATTATAGGTTATATAAGGATTATACTGAAGTAATATTTCATTAAGGACTTGAGATTGTGTGGAACCAAGAAAATTGACTCGATAACAGGTTAAATTTTTGGAAAATATATGGTTGAGAGAAAGATAAACCATAATATGGTTTTGATACTGAGGTAGTGATTTTGGAATAATATATGATTGATTTGTATAAATTATATTGGATATTCTGGAATACCTTGAAACTGATTAATGAATTTTATATTCCATAATTGTTGGATTTTACAACATTTTTTGATAAAAGGAGTATATCCAATATTCTATAAGGAATAAGGGAGCATAAATGTAATCAATAAGGTTTTATGGTAATTCAGGATGTTGCAGTGTTTTAAAAGAATACATGGTGAAGGTGTTCACTTGTTATTACGTAGCAAAAAGGATCTTCATTGTGTTTAACTTCCTTATAAATTTTGGAATGTGAGTTTGGAAAGAAGTATTTTGGATAATTATAGTTTGAGATTATTTTTGGATTTCCATAAAAAGAAAAACCCTAAGGTCAGGCGACAACTCGTCGGGTCTGGAAAGGCTGTGAGACTTGAACCCGCAACTGAAGGGTGAAAAGGGTGTATCACCTACCACTGGCCCACGTGATGTCCTAGATTGAATAATGTAGTTTTTTTAAAAGATCTGGTAGATGAATTATAAATTCATTTTTTTTGAACCCTATATGAATAGGATAAAGAGAATATTTTTTAAAGTTCTATTATCTTTTAGAGTGAAAGATGAGTTTGTGGTAGAAATTAGTTAAAGGATGGAACTCTACTTTTCAAGTATATTTTTTTATTTTCTTATTCTATAAACAAATTAATTCTTAAAATTTAGGTAAGTGATATTAAAACTAAAAATGTGTTATCCTAATACCTTATGTTTTGTTGAACCGATGATATTTTAAATCATCATAGATTGATGGCTTTAAGGCCCTCAATTCTAAAATTGTTTGTGACTGATGACCTCAATCACTCCCTATAAATATTTACATTTTCCTCCAATTATGTGTCTCTAATTTCCACCAATTTTCTCCTAATCGAGATCCTAATTTGGTGGTGACTTTTTCATTCCCCATTTTCCTCTTATTAAGGCTAAATTTTATTAACCCAATTTCAAATGTGGGTTTTCCCACAAAGGTATTTTCTATTTTCAACCTTTTATTTTCGAAGAACAATTTCAAATTATGAGGATGCAATTTATTGAAAAGGTAAGAATGTAACACTCCAAGATTTCATAGTACGTTATTTCTTCAAAGTAATTCAATAACTTACACTACATGCAACAACAAGTTCAAACGCACCATGACTTACCAAACTAGATGTTCAAAAGAGGTTATGAATAGTATTAAATGAATTTTGAACTTTATATAATCCTTATAATTTTATAATCCATATTATGAGTTTCTTAGACATAATTTAAGAATAAATTCATTTTTTCAGATAAAAGAAGTATTTTTCAAAAAATGCAATTTTACTGCCTTTTAATGGAGAACCCTTTTTAAATCCAATATTTGAAACTTTTATTTATTAAATATGAAAAAATAAACTTATCTTTATAATTGAGACATAAGAATTTAGTTTCAATAAAATTTTGGTGTTTTTCTAAAAACTTTCATATTTGGATGAACAGTGAAAACACTATATTTTAATTGAAAACAAATTTTTTAATAAAAATAATTTATACTATTCAATTATACATTTTAATGGTTTGGAAGTATAATTAGATTCTATTTTTACCATTTAATCTAATTTTGGTCATTGTAAGTAATTTTACTTTGAAATTGGACATAAACAAGTGTCAATCTTTTGATAGTTTTTAATTTTTTAAAAACCCGCTTTTGGGTTTTGATAACGGGAATTAATTTTAAATTAATAAATGAAACTTCTATGTTTTTAATTTGGTAAAATAGACTTCATTTTTGAATTAAAAGTATAAAAATTGTCTTTGGGTAAATTTTTGGTATTTTTCTGAAAACATTCAATTTTTGATGAATAGTGAAAACACTGCGTTATTGTTTAAAACTGACTTTTTATTTAAAAAAATTAATTATTTAATTTAAATTTATTTTATGTAAAAATAGATACATAATACCTATATAATTTCAATGTAATTCATTGGAGTCAATCTATAATAATTTTAGATATATAAAAATTTTACTGAACTTTTTACCGTCTTTTACCCACCCCCTAGGAGCATTTGCAAATTCACATAAAACTTAATTTTAGCACTTCTGTGAGTTGAATTTCAAAAATTTGAGAGACAAGGTTGATATCAGTAATTAAAATTTGGTTCAATAAGATGAAAATATTTTTTTTGTGAATAGTAACTTTTTACTTTTATTTACCACGGTTAAAAGTAAATAGGGTAGTTAAGGGTATAAATGATATTATTATTACCCTAACACATGTATTAATTCTATTGGATAAGTTTCATTCGACCAAAAACAACCTTAGGAATAAAATATGATCCTTTAGGTCTACTTGGAGTAGATTAGGACTTTTATTATTATTTAATTCAAAGAAGAGTTAAAAGTGTTAAATTCAATGTTTAATAACTAAACCATTTTTAATATAGGGTTACACATAAGATAAATTATACTATAAATATTAATTATAAAGATAAAAATATTTCCTACATAATGGTATTTTATTTATATTTTTTAGACATTAAATAATTTAATTTATTTTTGAAACAATGATGATGCAGTAATTACATAATTAATGAAATATTAAAATAATTGAAATTATAAATATCTAAATGAATGTAATTTGAGAATTTTTATGAATTTCACTAATTTTCTAGGTTATTATGACACGTTAGATTTTGTTAGATGAATTGTTTTCGAAGTAGTAATGCTGTTATGAATAAAAAAAAACAAAATACCAAATAGTGTCAAAATTTACATAAAAGAGTTTTTAAAACAAATATTATATTATTAACTGATATTCTACTCCTAAAAATCTAGGGTTTGGCCAAAATACTTATATAATGATATTTTTATTATTAATTAACCACTTGGGGTTCTCTTGTAAGTATATAGTATGTTTATTAACCATATAATATAAAAATACAAAGAGACATGGTAAATGTCAAACTATTTAACTAAGAGTTAAATCTAAAAGATAAAGTAAATATAGTGACCCAAACCTGTCTAAAACATTTTTTTTGAGTGGTTTTAGACCCATCTACACCTTATCCCATATATAATTCTTTTTTGAGCCATTAGAAACCGAAAATGATTTTATTATAAAATAATATTTCTAGTTTTTTCTAAGGTGCCCCTCACCCCTCTTATAAAAGGGAACTCACCCTTCCCTCAAATTCAAATCATCAAATCCTTTTGGCTCAGCCAAACCCTACCCAAATACCCTCTAAAATTTCCTCAATTCATCCTAGAGGCCTTAATTTAGTTATGAACCTAAGGAGCCCTTTTGATCAAATCAAAAGGAAGAACCCGAAGAAGAGGTAAATATTTCATCACCTCTTTCAAGTTCCTTTCTTCTTCCACTTCCTCTTTCTTTGCTGTTTCCATTATAAAATAATAACTCCAGTATATTTTATATACTATGATGTTATTATAAATATGGTACAACAATATTCATTATTCTATCCATCCTTTGAATGACATGTCACAACACATGTGTACGTACGACTTACCATCTCCACGTCGTGGTGTAATTGTTATTCAATACATTATTATTTGGATGGGTATAATAATGATGTGTAATTGATGTAAATAATAAATATAACATGATAATGATTCTGTATATATGATATACCATCCAATTATATATTATTTTAATATCAAAAGTATGATATTTTCGCTCGTGTGTACGTACGGATTACCGTCTCCACGAACGCGATGAGATTCATTTCCACATTCACCATTCAACAATAATTATAAAATATTTATCATTAATAAGTATGAAATATGTGAAATAATAATGCTACTGGATATATATATATATATATATATATATTTGTGTGTGTGTGTGTGTACTTACATATATCTTATTCACTTAGTTCCGTTCAATACGATATGAAAACGGAAACGACGTTTATGCGTACGTACGGACTACCGTCTCCATAAACGGTGTTTTCCATTTCATATATATGTCTATTATACATCTTTATATTCTAAATATATATGATATATAAATAATGTTTTATATTATGGAAGTATTTAAATCCTTATCTAAGTGATACAATCAAGAGTAACAAGTTAAAACATGTACGATAAAGAAAGCGATTATTACCCGAAATGTTAATTTAACATGGAAATTATTATTAAATGGGTAGTATAAAGTAATAAATGAATAAAATATGATATAATAAATATTAATATGGTTCTTTTATAATTTAATAACATACTACGGTCTTCATACAAGAGGTTAAATGTACCCTCGACTAAAGGAAAGTGCAAGGTAAGGGTTAATTTCACAATATCTTTATTATCTGAGGTTTTTTTATGTAAGTATCTACTGAGACATATTTATTATCCATGTCCATGTTTCATAAAATAGTATTCAAAGGAATTATTTTTAAGGTATTCTTTACTAAAACATCATTTTAAATGTTTTGAATATTTATTCTTCTAAATCGTTCTCATTAATATCCATGTTTTCAAAATGGATTTTAAGGATTTATTTATATGGACATGAATGTTTTTAAAATGTTAATTCCTTTGAAAAGTTTCAAAGTGGTATGGTATAATTTGATTCAAAAATGTGTTTAATTGTATTCCTTTTTAAATTGTGTTACTTTTAAATGTTTTCATGAAAAAGAGATATTTCTCTCAAAGAGTTTTACAAATCATTTTCATCTATGTCAACATCCTTTGATGGATTTTAAACTTGTTTGAAGTTGATTTATTTTGATACAAATCTTCCATAATTTACTGAAGGTTTTGTGATATTTTTTACTGTGGATTTGTTATTTTTATACCATTCATGGTTTATGGATTACGTATTGACATTTCGTATGCAATTTTTAATATGAATGTTTATGTTATGTTTAAACATTTTCATATGAGGAATGAATTGGACTTAGTAAGTGAAAGGTGGATCCCGCCATAGATCCTCGATGCATCAGTGGGTCTCATGAGACAAACTAGTGTCTTGGCATAAGTCCTTGACCAAATCTTATTTGTAGTCTTAACACAATGCCTTGACTATGTGGTTATGAAAGTCTAGAATTATGCATTCCATAATTATGAAAGTGGATGTTGATATTGCATGTGATTATTTGATTAGTAGAATATCCATGTGAGTAATTAAATGGAATTATTTTGATTTTATATTTTCCATATTATACTAAAGTTCAAGTTTAAAAGGCTTTGGTTTTAGTCTTATACACTGCCTTAAATGTTTATTCTTATTTATGAAAGTTTCCGCTATATTGTTATCCTTACTGAGCATCTGAGCTCACCCCCTTCTATGTTTTATTTTTCTTAGGATGCGAATAATTATATTATAACTGACCTGCAGGGATATTATATGGGATCTTAGTGTTTTCCATGGAAAAAATTTTGTTTTAGTTTTCCAGTTTTTGATGTAATGTAAACTTTATGAATGTATCTAGTACTTCCAAGGCTACTAAACTAATCAGTCTTTTGAGACTTGATTTTTTGTGATCATGCCAATGATACGTAATAATGCACCGAATCTGGGCTTCTGGGGCTGGGGCGTTACATCATGATCCGTATATCATGGAAAATACATAATATAATACATTCTTATATTCTTTCCCCATTTTCAATAGATTATGTTCTTTTGAAAAATACCATCTATTCAAGGCTTAAGATGTAATATAAAAGTGGTTTCTCAACAAAGAGGTATAATAATTAACTGTGTACTTTCAATTTTATTCCATATATTTCCAATATTAAATATATGGTATCCATTGTTAAAAAATTACATCATTATATTAATTATTGTGAATTTTTATTATGATGATGTTACAACCATTACATACCACTTTCCCATATGTTGGAAAATGATAACATCGCTCGTCCATACATGTGGACTACCACCTTAATGAAGTGATGTGATACGTTATTCACATACATTTTATATACATGTTAATAAGGATAGTATAAAGTATAAGTGTTTTATATATTAAATAATTATTATTATGGAATGGTTAAATATATTTTATCTTTATTTTGTTCCATCTGTCAAAAATTGAAAAAAAACATTAATGCGTACATATGACATACCGCCTCCTTGAATGATACAATTAATTTTTATATCACTACCTTTTATTGATGAATATAAATATTTATATAATGAATATATATGATATAAGTATAATTATTAAAGTTTTAGAGATAGTGAAACCATGACCACTATATAAGGATGGGGTCTTCCATGCCAAAACATGTGGGAATGACGAAGCAGTTATCAACCTATAAAGTGATTTTAATAAAAAACTATTAACAAACAGGTTGTAATATGTTAAATGTAAATCATATATAGTATGTTATATAAGTGATTTTTTCATGATTATATGACTAATAAATCATTTTTTATTATAATTTAGGTTCAAACATGTATGAATAAAGATGAGAATTTAGGTAAGGGTTTTCCCATCAAATTCTTTTTCTATGAGACTTATGAAATATTTACCGGTTGTTTCTTTTATGTGGTGTATATACTTATTTGGAATTTATTTTCTGATTCATTTCATGAATATAATTGTGATTTTGAATTTAAAATATTTTTATTTCTTTCATGATGTTTTGATTCAGATATTAGCAATGTTTTGAAGGTTTATTGACCCATAATGTCTACATTGGGAAATATTTTATGTTTTACACCTGTAATGCCCCGACCCCAGTTACCCAGAGTTGGTGTATTATTACAAAATATTGGCATGATCACAAGGGATCAAATCCCGAAAGACTGGTCAGTTTAGTCGCCTTAGAAACAATATATATATATATTCATAAGTATTACATTACATCATAAATTGAAAACTACAACAACATATTTTCTTCATATCCCCTCATACTACGCTTGAAGGTCATTCATAAAATACTTCTTCACATCCTGGGAAAAATAAAACATTGAAAGGGGTGAGATCAGATGCTCAGTAAGGATAACAATATAGCGGAAACTTTCATAAATAGACATAAAAATTTAAGGCAATGTATATCTAAAACAAAAGACTTTTAAACTTGAACTTCGGCATAATATGTCAAATATAAAATTAAATAATTCCATTTACTTATTCACATGGATATTCTAAAAATTGAATAATCACAAACAATATCAACAACCAATTTCATAATTATGGAATGCATAATGCCAGACTATCATAACCACATAGTTAAGGCCTTGTGCCAAGACTACAAATAAGATTTTGTCAAGGCCTTGTGCCAAGACACTAGTTTGTATCATTAGACCTACCGATGCATCTAGGAGCTATAACAGACTCCAATGAATTACATTGAACTTATATAGGTATTATGTATCTATTTTGACCTAAAATAAATTTAAATAAAATAAATAATTACTCAAATAAAAATTCAGTTTTAACTAATAACTCAGTGTTTTTCACTATTCATCAAAAATTGAAAGTTTTCAGAAAAATACCAAAAATTCACCCTAGGCTAATTTCGATATTTAGATTTCAAAAATGAAGTCCATTTTGAAAAATAAAATTTATAAAATTTCAAAAAGTGTGTATTACTATTCACAACAGCTACTTTGATTGGTTGTGGTGTGTTAGAACTCGAAGTTGCGCACAACACATGCTATTGTATTATTTAAAGAGATGTGTATCATGGAATCTTGGGGTGTTAAAAAACCTATATTTTTATGATTTGTTTATAAATCCCCTTTGACATTTTTTTATAATAAATCTATTTATTTTTGGGTTATTTAAATATTCATTTGAAATTATTTAATGGGTCTTATCATTTAAAAGATACAAAATTTGTAAGGGATTTCGGTACCAAACAAATTTGAATCAGGATTATTTATGGTTGAATTTACATTGTGGAAAATATTTAAGAATTATCTAGTGAATCCATTTAATTTTTCTTATATTCACCTTATTTTTATAATTTTTATAGTGTTCTAAAATATCACTTTCTTTGGTACTCAAAATGGTTTCATAATTTTTGTAAAGAAAATTCTACCATATTTCATCTTATTCAGTCGTAAAACCTTTTTATTCAATATCCAGGTTTTCAAAAACGTTTTTAGATTTTTTTTGGATATTCTCTAATGATTTTTTAAATTAATTTTTAACCATGTTTGAATTTTTTAAAAATGGTTCAAAAAATATTCTTATCATTTTTTTAATGTTTACTTTTTTACTTATGACTTAAATAGAATCTTTGTTTTAAAAATTATAGCATGAATAAAATTTCCAACAATCATGACCCCTGAATTATTTAACGCTTCCTTAAAAAATTTCCAATGTTATTTTGAGTTAAATTGTTTTCCACCATATTTTAGATATATTTTTATATTTTAATTAAATATGAAAATGTGATTTTCATGAAGAATTATTCTAGTAATATTTTGAATATATTTTTCATCTATAATAGCATCATTTGATGTTACTTATGATTTTATAGGGAAATGATTCTGTGATACAATCCTTATTCTACCTCTAGATGTATTATGGTTATGTTGATGGGATTTTTATGAAACCTATTTATTTTCCATGGGTTATATTAATATGGAATGTTAAACATTATATGAGGCTCATTTTCTTTCTACGGGGTATGACATGATGATACGATGAACATTTTATGATCTTCTTACACACATATGTATAGATTTCAGTATGTAATTTATGCGATCAGAATTATATATACTCTAATGCATTGGTTAAGGCATTATATATCAATAGAAAATTATAGGAAATAAGGCAAAGTTCTTGATTCACTATTTGAATCAAGTTTATGTTCTTGATCAACTATTGGAAACAATTGTATGTTCCTAATATACTAAGGGAAATAAGTGACAATGCATTGTCCATTATGATATGGGAATAATATTTTGAGGCTTTATCCACTATTATTTTATGGTCATGTAATGGTGTTGAAACATATGATTCTTCTTTACTTTTATTACATAAACCTTTGGTTGTTGATTTTTTTATAATTATTTCTCACTCTTATGATTAATGACCTATGAGTTGATATTATTTTATTCCATAACCCTTTTCTATGATATATGTGAGATTGGGTAATAAATATTTAATTTATGTTCATGATCTCATACATTTATGTGTATATTATTCTTTCGTGAGATTATTGATTTATATCTCCCACGATTTCATTTAGTGATATTCTCAATTCAACATTTATTATATTTCACTTCCTCAGATTGTCAATAATGGTTTTATGTCAGGTATGTCATGAAGATTAAATTATGTGAATAGCCTTATTATAGTTTTTCAAGAATGTACCAAAATGATATGTTTATACATCTATAATCCAAAAAAATTAAACTTTCATGGTTATATCATGGATCATAATGAAATATATAGAATATTCTATATTATTTATGTGTGAATATTTTGGGTGTCTGTATTTTTAACCCCCTTTAATAATAATTTTAGGGGAAAATAGAAGTTTCGATCATACCAAAATATTTTGGCATTAGATTGGTGTGTAGATGGTTTATAAAGATAAAAAATTAATCAAATATAATTTTAATAAATTTTCCCCATTTTGTTCTCATTTCCTCATTATTTGAACTAATTTTTTAGAACTTTTATAATTTAAGAATAATAATGTTATAAAATAAGGAAATACACATTTAAATTTGATGAAATGGAACTGGTGTTATCATAAAGAAATTGAGTTTGAGTTAAAATCATTCCAAAATGAATTATTGTGTGCCACTTCATCGTCAATTAGGTGAATAATTTTTAAAATATCCAATCATATTCTATATTGGAATGTTTTACTAAATTTTTATTTATTCTCGATAAGAAACTAAAGCTTCACATTGGAAGTTATGTGTTTAGGAACTATTTTTCATATTCATTATGCAGCCAATGAAATCATAATCTAAATAACTCTTAAGTATTAAATTGGATCCGTAAGAATCTAAAATTCAATATCAAAAGATAGAATTTTTCACATAACTAATTCTACCATTCAAATCATGGATCAACATATTTCACACCATACCCCAATATATGTTTTGTGAATTTTTTGATAATTACCCCAATTTGTGTATCCAGAAAAAATCATTGAAAGAAGTATCATTTTTGTGATTCATATCAAGATCAACAGTCCTCATAGCCCTCCTAATTCCCCCTTCACTTGAAGAATAGTTCATTGGGAATGTGTCTATTAACCCACACCAATCCTATAGTCTATTGGAATGTTAACTCAAAGACATTGTAACACCCCGAGACTTTATGAGAAGTATTATTTTTAATTTATTTGATGTATTGTGTTGTATGATACCCCAATATTATCTTGCATTATACGTAACACCGTATTAGCTTGCAGTATATGCAACACTAATCTTGGATCGTGTTACACACAATTTCAAGTTTGTTTGATAGTAGTTATTCTACGAAACATTGAGTATATATATATATATATATATTCAATGTATTAAATAAATATGGTTGGATTTTGTTATACGCAACAACAACGGAGTCATTCACTAAATGCAACCCTGACTTGGCTTGCATTACACGCAATCACGACCTTCCTCGATAGCGTATATTGTACGCAATACCGGGTTTTACTAAACAACGATATATTATTATAATATTATTATGAAATAGCCGTTATGAATAGTATTAACTAAATTTTGAATTTTATAACATTATTATTCATCTTACAAATTTTCTAGAACATGGTATAAGAACAAAATAAATTTTTCGGGTAAAATAAGTATTTTTCAAAAAATGCAGTTTTGTCGCCTTTTGATGGCGCACCCAAGTTAAATCTAGTTTTTGACATGTTTATAAGTTCAATTTGAAAAAATAAAATTATTATTTGGAATCAGGATATAAAAATTTACTTTGGATAAATTTTTCATATTATTCTGATAACTTTCATATTTTAATGAATAGTAAAAACACGCTATATTTTAATTAAAAACAACTTTTTTCATCATAATAATTTATGTGGTTAAATTATAATATTGAATGATTTTAAAGTATAAATAGAATATATATTTACCATTTAATATAATTTATGTCATTATCATTGATTTTACATTGAATTTGTAGGTTAAATCAATTCAATCTTTTGCAATGTTTTAAACAAAAACCCATTTTCTTTCGACAACGAGATTAATTTTAATTTAATTTCTGAAACTTATGTGTATTGAATTTGGAAAAATGGATTCCATATTTGGAATCATTGGGTCCAAATTATATTTATAGACTACTTTTTATTTTTGGGCTTTATGAATAGTAACTACGGTAAATTTTATTTACCATAGTAAAAGGTAAATCGGGTAATTAAGGGTAAATATAATATTATAAAATTACCCTAAAACTTGTCTTAATACAATTGGATGATTATATTTCGTCCTAAGTCATATTTGGGTCTAAATTGAATCCATTAGAACCCACTTGGAGGTGATTAAGACCTTTAGTTTATTTTATTTAAAGGAAAGTGAAACATGTCTCACTCAAACTTTAATAATTAAAGTATTTATGATATAAGGTTATATAGAATATAAATTCGGTTATAAATACTCATTTGAAAGATAAAATGTTTTTATTTATCATGGTAATTTATTTGTAATTTTTAAGAGTTATTTAATTACCTTATTAGTTTATAAATTAATGATGCAGAAATTATTTATTTAGTAAAAAAATCAATAATATTGTTTTTATTGAAATAGTAATACATATTAAAGGGCTCACAAACCTGACAAAAACTTATTTCTAGTGTATATATACACCATAAGCATCCAATTACCGAATCTATGACCGTTTGGAGTCTTATAAAAGTGATTATGACACTTATATTATTTTATTTTATATTATGTCAAAGTTGTCACCTTCATAATTTAATAAATTTAACATTTTAAAATTTGGGTTTTTTAGAAGATAAATCCGACTAAATGTATTATTATGAAATATATAAGATTTATCTTCATCATATTATTTTATTTTTAAATTTTATACAACAAATAAGTATATTTAATAATTATACAAAAATGTTGTAGTAATTATTTTATTAAGAGAAATATCAAATAAATGGTTTTACAAATAGTAAAATAAGTATTATATGAACTATTTAATGTGCTTCAATAATTTTATAGATTACCATGACATGTTAGGAACCTATTAAATATTTTAGTTCGAATATATCCTCTATGTGGATTTTATTTAAATTCAAATAAATGAATAGTGTCAAAATTGACACTATTATTATTTTATAAACATAACATATTATTAAATTTTTTAAAAATCACAAAAATATTTAACAATTATAAATTTAAATTAATATAGTATAAAATGTCATAAATTATATAATTATGGATAATTCATAGAACATAAGTAATTATTTATAACAATTTAAAATTTAGAATCTTATTACCACAAATAAAATTTAATAGATTAAATAAGGATAAATCAAGTTGATAATGTTTAAAATAAATTCCCTACATGTCTAAATTTTATTTTTTTGATGCGATTACAACCCTATCTCATATAATATTCTAATATGAGTCATTTCTTTTGGTTTTTAAGTGGTTTTATATTTATTATAAATTAATATTTTTAAGATTTCCAAAGGTGCCCCTCTCCTCCCTTATAAAAAGGGAACCCCTTCCCTCTTCTCTTCACACCCTTTTGAGCCTTGAATCTCGGCCAACCCCTGACCATTTCTCTTCTACACTTCCCTAGAAACATTCTTGAGGTTCTGGTATTTTCAAAAGACCAACTCTAGTTCCTTAAGAGAAGGCTTAAAGGAGGTGCGTCGAAGAAGAGGTAATCTCTTCTTTCGATTCTATCAAGTTTCTTCCTTCTTCTACTTCTTCTTATTTAGTTGTCTCATTGTAAAGTAATGAAATCAGTGTTAATTATATAATTATATGTTATTATAAATATTAAACAACCTTATTTCACTTTCTATCCATCCTATGGAAAACGAAATCACCGCGTGTGCGTACGTACGGAATACCGTCTCCACGCCGTGGTGTAATCTGTTTTCGACCACCACCTTACTTGGATGTGTATAAGGGTGTAAATAAATAACTAGATATGATTTTTATAAATTTATTTTGATTCTGAAATAATATACATACACTTCAATACAATTCCATGATCATGGGAATGATATCATCGCTCGTGCGTACGTACGGACTACCGTCTCCACGACGCAATGAGATTCATTCTCCATGTTAACCATTCATGAATGATTATAAAGTATATATAATGAATAATAATGAAATATATGAAATAATAATGATACTGGATTTATGTATATATATATTTATGTCATTTACTTAATTCCATTCATTTCAATAAGGAAATGAAAACAACATTCATGCGTACGTACGACCTACCGTCTCCATGAACGGTGTATTTCATTCCATTTATCGATCTATCATATATATATATATGTATATGATGAATATATATTATATATAAATCATGTTTTACATTCTGGAATTATTTAAATCAGTATATAAGTAATAATATCAAGAACAACAAGTTGAAACGTGTACGATAAATGTAACGATTTTACCCAAAATGCTGCTTTAACATGGAATTTACAAAAGAACGGGTAATATAAAGTCATAAGTGAACCATATATGATATCATAACAATGAATATGATTCTGTAATAAGTCATTGAAATTATTTAAATCATTATATAGGCGGTTTGGATACGTACGAAGCATATCGGACCTCAGGTAAGGGATAACTTTTCCAATCTCTTTTTTATCTGAGATTGTTTTTTCGTAAGTATTTACTGGGGTTATTGTTATCATCCATGTCAATGTTTTCTAAAATTGTTTTCATGTATGTTTAAAGTCCTACTTAACCATTTTTTATTTTTACTACATGGTATGTAAGGAATCTTTCTTTTTTTTACCGTACGAGGTACTTTTTGACTTTTCCGACAAAAGTATGAGGAGAATGTTATTTTTAACTTATACGGCGTGAACAGATTTTTACGGTTTCATAACGCCTAATTTTCATGAAGCTTCCTATACAATATTGCATGATTATTTTCAACAAAACCCTTTTCTTTTAAAATTGCTTGGCATTTTGTGAAAAGAAAATGATTTTTAAGAAGAAAGGATATTTTCCTCAAGATTTCATTTCAAGTGTTTTATCAAAAATATTTTCCATATAAAATGACATTATTTAATATGTTTATGTTTTAATTATAATGTCTCCATTATTTACATGGTTTGATTCTTCTTATGATGAAATGATATCCATTTTTTTATATGGATTATGTTATTATGGCATGATGTTTAAGAATCCCATTCTATTACATGGGTTATGCTATGATGTGTGATTTATGATTTTGTGGCACACAAAAGAATGATTTCATTATGAGATGGGTGGGACCTATATCTCCCTCCAATGCATTGGTTAAAGATTTATATATCCTGAGATAGACATGGCTGGAATAGTAAGTTAATCCGGTTCAGTGTTATAGGACTGAAACGAGGAGTGAACTCGATTCAGAAAGGGACTTTGTCCACTAAGATGGTCTTGGCAGCAATGCCTTGGCTACTATGGAAATCATAACATGTGCTGAATAGTTTCCACAATTACATGTTTTATTCCCATTATATTTTATCATGATTGATGTTCCATTATGATATATGCCTTACGTACTTCCATGATTTATGTCTTTTCTCAATATCTTGATGTTTAAATTTCTTGTTCATGTTTTTTGCTTTCAAATGTTTATGGATTGTTTTATGTTCACTATGTTTGCCCTTATTGAGAATTTGAGCTCACCCTTTTTAGGTTTTCTTTTCCCCAGGATATAAGGAAAGGTTTTAGGTATGAAAAAAAGGAAGATCTTTATGGGAGATGTTGAGGATCTTTCACCAAGATTAGAAGATTATGTTCCAAGTTTCCAAAGGCACTAAACTATTACGGTACTTTGGTGTCTATTTTTGTTATGTATTAAGTATTCCGAAAAAGTAATGTAATGTCTATGTACGTCAAGCTTTGGGCCTCTATAGACACACATTAATTCAACATAAAAAATAGTAAGTGTATTTCAAATCATCAAAACAATGATGCAGAAGAATGTTTTTTGAAAAATTATTTGAAACATCCATTAATTTGTGGTTGTGGTTGTCTCGTCTCCATAAATAGAACCATGAATTAATTATTTAATCATTTATAATAAGGGTAAGTGTAATTATTCAACAATCCATTATCCATAAACTTTATGAAATTTAATATTAATTTATATAATTAAAATTAATATTAAATTAAAAACAGAAATAATCATTTTATAATGATCTGACGTCAAATATTAAAATTCATGAGAAAAATAAAAATTCATAGGTTTTGTAATCATACATGAGATGATTCATCTTTTCTCACTATCATGTAGTGGGAAACACCTCCGTGTGCAAAGAACTTATAATTATCTTAAACTAAAACATTATAAATTTATTTCCATAAAAAACAGATTTCTCTAAGCAATACTATATTGATTATCTTAAAATATGATACCTCATTTTTAATATATTTTCATTTTTCAATCAAAATCCAATTTTCATTGTAAAGTGAATTTCTAAAATAAATAAATTTAAATAATTTAAATAATAATGATTTAATAAAAGGACAAAATCAAACAATACCAAAATTATATTAAGGTGGTCATAGATATATCATAACATTAGTTCATGGAAGAATAAAATGATGAAAATATAAAAAATAAATTATTAATGAAAATAAAACATAATCCATGAAAGTAAAAAATGGAAATAGATATGAAGTTAGTACGAAATTTAGCAGATGAGGCAAATAAAAAGATCTAGAAAAGAGAAAAATATGAAATAAATGAGAGTTGGAAGCAAAAAATTGAAAAAACATATACACACGAATAAGCATAAGATGAACTACATGAAAATGTAGTTTCCAAATCTATATTTAGGGAAAATATGAAGGAGTTCGAAAATTTTGAATGAAAAAGTTGAATTGGAAGGTATAGTTGATATAGACACAAAAACATTAACAAAATATTAAATAATAATATCAGTAAAAAATAAATAAACATGTTCAAAAAGTTATAATAGAAAACATCAATAGAAAATTATGATGAAATTTAAATATAAAAACATAGATATTATCAATAAAGAGGAAAAGGACCCAAATATATGAAGAAGAGAACGTGAAATATGAAAATGATGATCCAATGTGATAGTAGTTGAAAAATTAAAAGTAGAAAATGAAGAAAATAGGAAATATACAAACTGGAAAGAGATGATGGAAGGCAGTAGAGAGATTTCAAAGAGAAGAAACAATATCTGCAGAATAAATTTAAAATCAAAATCAAAATGAAAAATATAAAATGAAATTTAGAAGTTGGAAAAAATACAAAATTTTTAATACATGATCAAAATTAGATAATCAATTTTAAGAGGAAATAAAAAAATATAAGAATGAATAGATATAAATCATAAATAAAAATTGTAATTAAAGTAGAAATAAAAAAATAGTTATACTAAAGTGGAAGGAGAAGGAATAAGTAAAAACTAATTGTAAATGTAGTTCCAAAAGTGAATATATAAGTTGAATCAGAATATAAAGTCAAGTATTTTGAAAGGTAATCTCAAAAGATGATTGGAATATGATGAAAAATGTATTAATTGGATACAAAAAATTAAAAACCATGATATATAGAGAAGCAATAAAATGGAAGTACAATGATAAGGAATAGATTAATACATTTTTTAGATGAATGATGGATGGAAAACTAATAGGAAATGTTATAAGTTAATATATAAGATAGAAGAAATAAGAAAAAAGAATAATCAGATATATATATATATATATATATATATATATATGAAAAATATATAAGGATAAAATCATAATAAAGAAACAAATAGTAAAATAGATTCCATAAGAAGAATCAAAGTAATAATCCAATATGAGAAAATAAAATAGAATTATAAAAAATGTAGGAAAAATAAAATAAAACTTGAAGTAAAACTAATTATTAGAATTATAAAGTCAAAATCAATAACAGAAGATACAAGGAGTCAAAATTTAAAAGTGGATAATGTATGAAAAATGAAAGGTCAAAGGTATAATATGGAAGAATCATTTAAAAAACATTATATAGAGGAATAAATAGGCATTAAATTCTAATCTACATGTAGATGATCAATCTAGGATAATATTTCATAACAAAAAGAAATTAAATCATTAGGATAATTAAAATATCGAAAAAAACATAAGTTATAACCTAAACTCAAGTATAAATAGAAGAAAAATAAAAATCAAAGATCCAGATTCTCAATGTCATAATCACAAAATAGACAAAGATTAGAGGAAGAGAAGAAATAATTCAAAAAATATAAGTTAAAAAAATATGAGAATTAAAAATAAAATAACAATAAAAGGGAATAGAAATAAAAAATAAAACAGAATCAAAAATACAAAATCCAAATGTTGAAATGGTAAGAACCGCAATTAGTTGTTAAATATGAAGTAGGTAAGAACCTGAAAGTGATAGTTGGCCTTGATATGAATATATAATATTGAAATTAGAGTAATAAAATAAGTGAAAATCATTGATGGGGAAGATATAATGGTAAATTCCAAATGTAATTTAGAATTTATAGTCAAAATAAGAAAAGAAAGACATAAACCTATACATATTAAGAGAAGGAATAAGATAACAAAAAAAATTTCAAAAATATAAGTCATATAGTACCTAGGAATTTAAGAAAATTAAAATAGATAAAAACATAGAACTGATCTTAGATTATCGTGAAATCATTAGATTGATGAGAGAGTGATTTTTAATGATAAAAAATTTCTCTAGGATTATTATCCAATGTTTCAATGAAAATATGAACTATCTTTCTCGATTTTGACCCCGAGACTTGTAATATATCATTTTAATAAAAATATAAAAGAGAAATGATAATTTTCATCATACATGGAAAACTAGGAATCATATTACTATATAGTTAATTATTTCCAATCTTAAATCATTAAGAATCATTCTAATTTATTTTCATGGAAATCCATACTCAATTTCTTAAATTTGACCACTTTTTTGTGAATTTTTTATTTAATATGAATATAATTGGAAAGTGAACCTTTTAATAATACTTAAAATTAGATTTTTGGATTTATGTGAGGTTGGTTTTTATAGATATGAAATTTCATGTCAAACATTTTAATATGTTTTCATGCTAATCTGAGCTTGTGTCCTTGGTTTGACATGTACAAATGTTTTTTTCATTTATTTACTAGTTTTAATAATATAAAATCATTTTTTCCATCATATTAAGAAATTTGGAATTCATAATGATGCGTGGAAAATTATGTGATACCAAAAACACCCAAGGATCATTCTCTAAGATTTTTATTTCAATACACAGTCATATGCTGAGCTCTTACCACTTGATGAGTGATATGTCAAAGTAATTGAAATGTCAAGGTGAATGTTTTCATTGGATAATAAAAAAAATATCTATCTATCATGTTAATGCAAGGTTAATCTATATATATCACAAATTATGTGGTAATAAATATCCTATGTTTTTACTGTAATCTAAACTCATTTTTTTGGTTTTGATCACTTTTATGTGACTTTTCACATAAAAAAGTATGTGAAAGAAAAAAGGAAACTTTTGATCATATCGATAAATTTGAGTGTCATATTGATGTATGATAGGTATGTACTAATTCAAAATGACCTGAATATATGTTTCTTATGTTTTGACACTAATTTTGGCTTGTTTAGTATGTTTTAAACCACAATTTTTTAATCATATGTTTTCCTAATTTTTTAAATTTAAAAAAACTAATGTTAGAAAATAAAAATATAATCATTTATATTTTATTAAATGATAGTAGTGTTATCAAAAAATAAATATAGTTTTAGTGAATCTTATTAAAAAATTAATGAGTGTACACTACACCCACAACAAATTGGGCATAATAAATTATAACCACAACAATATTTAGTAGTAGGATTTGACATGAAAAATATTGTAAGTGAATTCCCAATCTATTATATAAACTAAAAAACCATCTAAAATGGTCTGGAACTCACTTTGGCTACCAAAAATAAATTTTTATATATTATAGTATGAAAAATATATTTCAGTACAATTAGATATGAAGAAGAATGAGAATTTCATGAGATATTCCCCTAGAATTTCTCACCCAATCCAAGTTTTTACTTCTGACAATAATATTCCTTCCTTCTTTCTTACTAAATAACCACTCCCCACTTATAAAAAAACCACAAACCTTCCCTTTTATAACACATGGTCCCATATGGTCCCCAGAAATAGACACCCCCTATAAAGAGAGTGCTACCATTATTATTCCCTATGCCTTAATTCCATTTTTCATATCTACATCGTAATACATTAAATGAATAAAATCATATCTAGAATAATAAAAAAAGTACATGTTATAAGAAATAATTTCTCAAAGAGTTATTTTTTTATTACATAGTTAGGATTCAGAGATTTATCCCCTCCCCCAAATATGCCTCTGACATAGTAGTTGTGATATTCTCCCAGGTGGCATATCTGATATATATCTTCAAAACCTACATCATCTACGTGGGTCTTATAATGATCAATAATCCCACTATCCCTCCCTATAACAGGAATTATTTCATTTCCATAGTTATTCAAAATGGTGTTCTCTGAGATTACATCTAAAACCCTCACGACATAACCTATAATTCGTTACCCCTGACACTCGAACTCAAGTTCACAAGGAAGGCATTTGTAACCCCAAACAACTGAAATACTGGATATTGAAATGTTATCTTAAAAACAAATTTTAGGATAGCTTAACAAAAATATAAATTGTATTTCGAATCATCAAAATAAGCATATGGAATATAATATATTGGAAATTGAATAGTAACCACCTACTAATAGTGAATATGGTTGTCCTGTTATCATCAAAATAAAAACAAATTTATGACATAATAATACCCAATATGGGGAAGCCTAATGCTTCTACAATCCATATTGCTTTAACTCTATTAAATTTAATTTTAATTAAGTTAAATTAAAATAAAATAAAATTATAAATATATATAAACATTACATTATAATCTCAAATAAAATATTAAAATAATTACCTAATATATAAATTAAGTGGTTTAGTAATTATATCTCAAATGATTCATATTTTCTTGGTATAATACATTGGGAACCACCAACATATATAAGGGTCTCATATGGGTTTGAAACAAAATATTTATATATTTCATTCCATAAAAAAACTCATTTCTCTGATAAATATTCTAATTTAATCATTTTCAAAAGTGATATATCATTTTTAATATATTATCATTATTGAATCACAATCCTTTTTTCATTATAATATGAATTATTAATATAAACTAATTTTATTAATTTAAAAAATATATTTTGATAAAAGATCAAAGTCACCAAAAATCAGTAATCCCTATATGAGATAATTAATATATTGGGAAATTATTTCTAATAAGAAGAAAATGAAAAGGTAAAAAATAAAATGAAATATATAAAATCTATAAAAAGTAATGGAATGAAAATTGAAATGAAAATATAAATAGTGTTAGTAGAAAATTTATTAGTTTAGAAAAATTATAGGAGTTAGATGAAAAAAAGTAGAAGAAATAAACAAGAGTTGAAACAAAAATTGGAACATCATGTACATATATAGAATCATAATATGAACTAAATGCAATTGTAGTTATTAAATCAATAATAATAATATGAGTATAATAAATATGCAATGATTGAAAGAAGAAGGTGATGCAGAAGGGGATATTGATGTACAAAATAAGGCATTAGAAAAATATAAAGAATGAATGTAAAAAAAATCCACTAAAATATTCTAACATAGAGGTGGAATAAAAAATAATAACACTAAAAAATGATGAAGAAAAGGTAGAACTACAAATATAAATATCATTAATCAAAATTCAATGTACCAATAAGATATGAATCTAAAATTTGAAATCCAAAAGTGATTTTCTATTGTTAAAGTGGGAAAAAAAGTTATTGTTTATGTTTATGAAGAGTCCAAAAATATATAAATATGAATGAAATTCTAGAAGGTAGCTTCGATATTGAAAATAGTATAAAAAACAAAAAACAAATTTTAAAACAAAATCAAAAGGTATAACATTGAAATGTTTTATTTGAATATAATAATAATAAAAATACATACACTAGAGGAAAAATTAATAACTAGATTTAGAAATTAATATTGAATAGATAATGATGAAGATTGAAGAAAAATCATAAGTATGATTAAATGAAAAATATAGAAGACTCATAATTAACATAAAAATTAAAAAAATATGAAAATGTAAATGAAATAAAAAGGAATCCAATAAAAACATAAAAATGGCCTAAATGATTTTTTTAAACAAAATTTTAACACAACTAGAACATTAACATGATAGAAGTAAAAAACGTAAATCTATGAGAAAATATAGAAATAAGATCTCAAATAAAAAAGTATAAGATAATTTTAATGAAAAAAATATAAAAGATAATACTTAGAATAATTATATTAAGAAACATTAAATGAAATCATAACTAAAAGTTAACATTGAACTAATGAGCTGAGTCCCAATCCCTGAGAAGAATCCATAAGAAATAGAATTAAAGGAAAAAAAATCCAAAATTTAAAATTTAAGAAAAAAAATATAGTTGATTAATATGATATAGATAAAATCTAGAAGTAGAAGTTGAATCTAAAGTAAGAGTTGAAGCCATAATTTAGATTCATAAATTATTTGAAAGATGATATTTGGGATGAAGTATTGGAAAATGAAGTAGAGAATATAGAATTTTAATGCTAAAGAAGAAAAATATACCCAAAACATGTTCATATTAATGATAGTCAAAACTAATTAAACAATCTTAGATTTTTATGAAATCATTGAACAATCATTTTTGGAGGATTTTTTAATTTTAGAGACTAACAAACCATAAATATGATGTGAAGTGTTCTAAGAATAACCAAATGTTAATTTTTAGTGATTTATAAATCTTTAAAAAAATGTTTCAAATAGTCAAAACCTAGAAAATGACATCTTATTTTCATTAACAAAAATAGAAAAAACATTCACCATTTAACGTGTGACATGTAGGAGTTAGCCACATGTCATTATAATGTATTACCATGTAAGAATAATTGATAAAACAATAGTTTTATGGTTCCAAAATTATTAAAAAAATGTTGATATGATAAAAATATAACAATCAAACATGAATTTCCTAGACATCATAATAAACAATTGTTTATTTTTCATTTTTATGGGTAGACTCCATGTCAATCCTACATGTTTTTTTCTCGAAATGAAAAAATGTTTGTTTTTGTTGATTTAAAAGTCAATTAACATTTGTCTAAATATTGAAGCCAATAAAATGACTTTATATTGTCATGAAAGCCTATTAAAATGATCATCGATTTATTAAAGACATAAAAAAATATACTACATGTTAACCCATCACGCAGTGTGGTCAAAATGACTAAAAAGGTACTTTTATCAGATTTAAAAGTATCTAAAAAACATGTATTGAATTATCAAATTTTAGAAAAGGACCTTGTATTTTTTTATAACAATATTTTACATTCTATCATGTACTTCATGGATCTTATTTGGATTCCATTTTTTGGAACAATTTCCATATTTTTTAGGGATAGAGAACATTTTTCATTGAATATGACCTAATTTTCAGGAATATATGTTTGATTGAATTAATGGATTCTGGGTATAAATGTTTCAAGGTTTTTGGATGCTTCAGTTTTGGATCAGGTTGAGTTGGAGGCCTATTTATGTTTTATAGTATGTTCTGGCTATGTACTATCTACATGAAGGATTCATGGCCAAATTATATTTCATGACATTAAGTAATAACTTTATAGAAGCAATGAAACAGTTTTAGGATGTAAATTATTACAATATTTGAATTAGTTTTTTATGTAAAATGATAGGGATGTGGATTTTTAACCTATGGTTATTCATTTGTCATTGTATCCGCCAGTTGGGATATTCAAGTTGTGAATCTCAGATTCACATTATGAATTCCTTAGGTTTCTTTTATTTTTTTAGCGAATCATAAAAAATATTTCTTTTTTTACAAATCATCTATTATTGATACCTATGGAAATCTAGGTGATTAAATATTATTTCATCCCTTTCGGATGTCTCAGTTTGGCATTTGATCTTAGTTGAGTCTCCTTGCTTTGGTTTTCTCCCTCTCACTACTATTCCTCGTTTGAAGTAGTATGATCTCATTCTTTTAATGGAATAAAATTTGAGATTAGGGATTTAGGATATAGTATTTTTTTTGGTATCCTTCTCATTCATTCTTTATTGGTGTTTCCTATTTTAAGTGTTGGTTTTATATCAGATTAATGGTAGGTGGTTCCATATGAAGTTTTCCTATGATTGAAACCTTAAATTTATTGTTAAAACAAAGTGGTGTTTTTAAATAGCTTCAAAACTAGGATTTGATATTTTTTATGTTTAGTTTTGAAAAAAGTGATGGAAATTTTCAAAACCACACTTATTTCAATGGAATTGTAATTGTTTAGTGGCTTTGGAAAAATTGAAGAGTTGATTTGGAGATGAATGGATTAAATTGAATTATTATTTGAAAATTCATGAATTGATGAAAATATATGTTTTTGTTTTGAAATGAGAAATACATGTTGAAAAATGAATTAGGAAAATTTTATTTTAAACTATTTTGAAATGATTTATTTCCCTATAAATGATTGATTTATTAACTAATGCAAATGTGATCCTAGGTTGATAGTTTTTAATTAAGAAAAGCATGTTAGGAACTAATACCCTTTCAGTAGATTGACCATGTCACCACTGACATAAAAATATTTCAGCATGATTTTAACATATGGGGAGTTTCCCCCCAAAATCCTATGTCATGGAATGTGTGCACACATTACACCATGATCATTGATGAGTAGTGTGAGGATCTTATTTATGAAAACTGATATACCATTGGTATTATTACATAGTGTTATAATATATATATATATATATATATTATGATTATATTATGTTGATTATATAACTTTTTTATTATTTCTAACTACTATATCCAAATGTTTTATATAAAAAATCATTTGTTCTAGTAATGATATATCAACCATTAATTTTTTATGAAATCCTGTTTTGTTGAAAATTTGTAAATTCCAAGTCATTTATTATTTTACCAAAATTGAAAGAATATTTGGTTTAATTAACATGGAATTATTTTTTGAACACTTGGTGGGAACCTACGGGTATGTTTAGCTCACACACTACCTTTTCCTTCATTCATATGTTGATTATATTTTGATTGGTTCGAGTAAAGAAAAAGATCCACTTGGAGGTGGTGGATGTTCTTGATTAGTGGAACATGGACTGATGGTGGAGACTGTACAATATGTTATCTACTTATTACATGGGTTTATTTTTATATTAACATGGAATATGTTAGGCACATGATGATTTGTTATGTTGTGTTCACTTTACTTGTTTGATTTTGGTACTTTCTTCTTGTTGAGTATTGATCATACTGACTTGTATCCTTATTCACAAATATTTTCTAGAATAAATTTTTCCCTTATGATTCTTTTATGATTCTAGCTGGTATTCTCCATCCTATGTGTATGGGGAATTCCCTTAGAGGTGTATCAGAGTCATCTTGGGTATCAGGGTACTAGGGTATCTAAGATGGTTCCTGAAAATTTGGTATTACCAGTGTACGTTATTCATTTTTCTTTGATTTCATCATAAATTTAGGTTTTCTTGATAGATATCAGGTAGGATTTATGATAATTAGGATATAGTTATGAGTGAGTCCCTATCGAGATATCCTTTTAATGATCCCTAAGGAACAAAGTGTGTTTGGGAAAATAGTATTGAGGAATTTTTCAATATGTTTTCTAGGCATTTTCCTACTTTTGATACTAGTATGTTGAAATATAGAAATATTTTCTTTGTGGAATTGATATTCCTAAAAATATTTGTTGGGTTATTAATTTTGGTATTCTTGTTAATACTTTTAGTGTTTTTTGTTCTTTTTGTGTGGCATTATGCCTCTAAAGATAAGTTTTAACAGGATACAGGAGGATGTTGTTGGTAAAAAACATTAGACGGATCCTTTGGTTGACCATAATCATATTTAGAAAGTGGGGTATTCTATCCAATATCTTTGATTAGAAACAACACATATTATCATTCAGGATCTAGTTATGGAACCTCTACGTGATGAATCAATAGATCATTCTCAATAATTTAATAAATAGAAATTACACATATTTCAAGGTTTTAGTGATCCAAAAGTGGTTGAGGATTAGTTGAAATAAATTGATATGATTTTTTAGTTCATAATTTTTTTTAATTGATTAATTTGAAGTGTTATACCTTCATTATTGAGTGGCCTAGAAGGAGACAATTTGATTTGATGGTGGAAGTGAATAATTATAAGGATATTTTCTAGAGATACTTTCTATTTCTCTTTACTGATAAGTTCTCTCCAGAATCGATGTTCATAGTGAAGTCCATGGAGTTTCTCAACCTCCAGCAGGGTGACAGGACTGTGAAACATTTTGTGAATCATTCATTTAAGCTTGTCCAGTTTTTTCCTATGGTTATGACTAATGAAAATCTAATGGATAAAATATTTTCCAAGAGTCTTAATGCTGACATAAATTATAAAATAATTAGGTTTAGGGTTACTTCATATGACGATGTACTGAATAGAGCAATAATTTCTAATCATGAATAGGACGGTATGTCGGGGTTGATATGAGTTCCATTTTATCCTAGTGGATGTTCTATGAGTTAATTTAAGTGAAATATAATGTGTGATGATCCATGTGGTAGATCTAGAGAGAAAAAGTGTACCAGGAATCATTCATTTATTTATAGATCCCTTTTACATTCTTCTAGTGTGGAAAGATTTGGAATTCAAGACAGGTTTTCACTTAGGTACCCAATATCTATAGGCTATGTAGTCACTCTGGAAACCTATAGATATCCATACATATATTTTCTTCTCCACATAGTATCATGATCTCATCACCAACTAAAACTAATGTTCTGAAATAAGATTCTTCATGATCTAATGGGTTCTTTCTACAGGTATTTAGAATGAATATTCATCATGTAGTAGAAGAGTCTATAGATGAAGCTGATACAAATGCATCTACTGTCAAAGGTGACATTACAATAGCTTCATATTTAGTGACTACTCTATTTGATACTAGTGCATCTCACTCATTTAAAATGAATCTTATTTTGAATCTACTAAATCATCTTATAGTGATTTTATCTTTTGTGATAGATATTACTACACCCCCTTTGAACAAAGAGAGAATAGGGTCTTCATTGCCCCGCTATTTCATTCTCTTTATCTGAGAATGATCCTTACTAAAATTTTTCGGTTCTTAACATGAAACCTCTTGATGTTATTTTCCAAATGGATTTGATCATTGATAATGAATCATGAATTGAATATTACTTTTGGTGGATTTCTTTTACTATTTTAGATGGTTTGTTCATTATTTTTTAGGGAGAATGTGACCCATGGTTGAGTAGATCTGAATCATCCTTTCTGATGTTGGGCTAGGTGAAGTCAATTTTTTATTTTTATCTAGAGTGAGAATCATTATTTGGTGATCTCCCCCCATTTTTTCTATATTTTTGATATCTTTCTTTAAGATATTTGTGGTTTTCTACTGATAGGGGTGGTAGTGTTTTTCATTTATCTATCACCAAGTACTCAACTTATGTCTATTGGGTCTTACCATATTGCACCATAGGAGCTAAAACAATTGAATAAACAATTTGATAATCTATTGGTGAAATGATTTATATTCCTATGTGTGCCACCTTGTGAATTGACTGTTCTCTATACAAAGAAATATGATGGAACACTTCACCTATGTGCTAATTTCTGAAAACATGATCAAGTGATGGAAAATAACAAATATCCATTTCTACTTAATTATGATCTATTTGACTAGTTATAAATGGTAAATTGTTTCTCAATGATTTATCTTTGATTTCATTATCACTGGCCAAAGATTAAGTAATATTATATTCATAAAATTGACTATGTGAGTAGGTATGTTCATTATTACTAACTTGTTATGTAATTTTTCCAAACTAATACCCATATAGTTTCATTTAATGGATGGATATGATATCCCTTGGGCACCTATATTTGGTCATTAGGGTATTTTTGGATGACATTATGGTTTACTGAAAGTCAATGGAGGACCATATACATTATCTAATTATATTTTTGGAAATGATGATAAATCACTGAAATTTTACTATTCTATTTAAATGTTATTTTTTTATTCATGAATTAAAATTCATGGGATGTGTGTTCATGGAACATGGTATTTAATTTGATGCTAATAAGGTGAAATTAGTTTATAATCAAGAGAAACCATATAATTTTTTCCAAATTCAGTGGTTCTTGGGTTAAGTAGGATATCACCATAGTTTCATCAAATATTTCCAAAATTTGGGTTCTCCAATGACCGCTCCCATTAAGAAGGTAGTGATGATTTTTTGGTATAAAAAGTTTCATAGTTATTTATTGAGTTGAAATTTATTTTGAATTCTACACCAGTGTTGTCTATTCCTGAGGATGGTAAATGCTTCTTTTTATTTTGTTACACATAAGGTTTGAGATTTGGAAGCATCTATAGATGAGGTGATCATGTTCAAGACTATGAATCTAGATATGTTAGGTTACATGGGTATAATTATCTGAATCATGATATTGAATTTGTAGCTTTGATGCAAGCTCTTATGTTCTAGAGGAATTAGAATTTTCGATAAAGTTATACCGTCAATTATAACCACAAAACCCTAAGGTAAATATTACCTAAAAATATTTAAACATCCAACATAGGATTTGGTTGGAGTACCAATAGTGTTTTAATTAAACATTTCCTATACCCATGGAAAGATAAATGTCATCATGGATTTTTTGGGAAGGAATATTTTATCACAATCCATGGAATAATCTTCATATGGGTGGAATCCAATGGATCTCTTTTCTATGATTCATTTAGTAGTCTAGGAGGATGAGGTTGACGTATTATTGGACAGTGTTCTGTTGATGACATCTCTTCTTGAAATGATTAATTAGGTGAAATAGATTACTGATGATTTATATGGAATTAGGGACTCTATTTTTACTAGGGAGAAAAATGTTTAATGGTTGTTCTCTATAGAGGGAATCCTATATTTTTGGAAACCTTAGTTTGTTCCTTTGCCTATAGGAAAGGGTGTGATGGAGGAATACCATAGTTATAAAGGTTTTTTCACCTAGGAACCCCATAAATGTTCTATGATATACATTAATGGTTTTTGTGTCCATGTATCATATGAAACATTAATGTCTTTTTACCAATTTTTTATACCTAGCAATAGGTTAGCGCTAAGTAGCAATGAACTTTGGTATTTATTTAGAAACTTCTAGAGCCAAATTGGAAGTGGTATGAGATATATATGAATTTTGAGGTTAGTTTTCCACTTACCCCTTGAGTAAAGAATAAAATATGGGTTATGATTGATAGGCCAGCCATATCGGTTCATATTGTACCCATTACAGATAAAACCATTATTGAGGACTTAGGAAATATCTACATGCCTGATATTTACATATGTTATAGAGTTATATCTACTATAGTCTCTTATAGAGACCAATGATTGACTTATTACTTCTAGAGAGGCCTCTAGGAGGCTATGGGATCCCAGTTACATTTGAACACAACATATCCTCTACAGATGGAAGTTCAGATAAAAAGAGAAATAAAATTATTTAGAATAAGCTAATGCTTTCTTTCATGACATCGGTGGAGTTTGGGGAGAACATTTTGGAATATATGAGTTTTCCTATAATAATATTTAGAATTATTCTATTATAATTTCTCTATCTGTGGACTGGAATGTCCATCCTTGTAGATAATCATTGTGTTAGATGGAGATTGGGGAAAGTTTCTTAGATGGATCGAGTTTGGTCCAATAAGAAGACAGTGAGTATTCATATGATTGGTCAGGGAATTTTTATGGTGAAAATCATCATAAATCATTTTCTAGTCATCATTTATGACCTTTGGGGTTTTTCATCGGTGACTATTGGTTTTTTAGTGTTTCACCTGTTTAGGGTCACCAAAATGTTGGGAAACTCAGAGATATAGTGTTATGGTTTGTGTGTCCTTTTTAGAATGTTAAGTGAGTGGATAAAGTGCCCTAATATTCTACACTTAAACTAAAGTTTACTTTGATCAAAAAAATGTTTCATGTATCACATATTAGGAAGTATCATTCAGAAATTTATCATATTCTGTACTGGGAAGATATTGATGTTGAGGCTAATTTGCCTTTGACTTAACATACAATAATAGTTGTTTATTATGAGACAAAGGTTCTTTGTGGGATGATGATACCTTTGGTCCATAAGTTATATAAGAATGGTTATAATTCACATGAAATGTGTTAGCATGAGGCACTGATAATAGAGCAGTGGCCTCATATCTTCAATATAGAAAATTTATGAAAGGATTTCTGTAGACATAAAATATTTATGGTGGGGTGGTTTTAACATTATATTTAATTATTTAGGATAATTATTTACTATAGTTTTGATTCCCATTTTGGTTGGTTGTGAATCATTATTTTCAAGTGCAAAGAGATTTTTTTGGGGAAAATTATATATTGTTCATTGTTGTATATTTGTTTGAATTAATGGTTTTTGGGTATAAATGTTTCAAGTATTGGGACATTTCTCTTTTGGTATGGGTTTATTTAGGGGCCTTTTAGTTTTTTATCAATTTCCAATTGTGTATTTTCTACTGGACAGATTCATGACATGAACATAATACACAACATGAATCTTCTACTCTATAGATTCCATGATTCTGTTTCATGAAAAGGATATTTACAAGCTGTGAATTTATTTCATGACATGAAATGGTTGGGATCTAGATTATTTAACATGAGGAGACTCATTTTTTATGTCCTCAACTTAGTATATTCACATTTTTAATTCCTTAGGGAATTTTTTTTATTCATTTAATCCTTAATTTCTTTTATTTTTCATATAGCATTTTCTATTAACCCTTAGGGGAAATAAAGGATATTTTGAGATGATTTCATCACTTTTAGACGTATTTGTTTGGAATTTTTTTTGTAGTGATCTTCCTAACATTGGTTTTCTATCTATCTCCCACACCTCTCTTTGGTAGTGGTATGATATCATTTTCTTGATGGAATTGGATTTGATCATGATTATTTATGATCAAGGATATCCTTTTTAGTCTCCTTTACCATTATTTATCGTTGGGTTTTCCCATTGCAGGTGTTGATTTGATTTCTAATTAACGGTAGGTGGATTAATATGGTTTTTCCCAATAGGTGAATCTATAAATTTCTTGATTAAAAAATAAGGAATCTTTAATTAATTTAAAATCATGTAATTGTTATGTTTTACATATGGTTCTGAAAAAGGTGTGAATTTTTTTAAAAAACCACAAATTTTAATGGAATTGTAATTGTTTGGTGTGTTTGATAAAAATAATGTCTTGATTTGGAAATTTATTTTGAGATAAATAGATTAAATTAATAATATGATTTTAAAATTCATGAATTGATGAAAACCTATGTTTTGGTTTTAAAATGAGAGTCATTTTGAAAACTCAAAATAGGGAAATTGCATTTTGAACTGTTTTGAAATGATTTTTTTCCCATTATTGATTGATTGATTGAATAAAGAATGTGTGATCCAATGTAGTTAGTGGGTAATGTTAATATATGATCCCCTAACCCTGGATTGATGATGGAAACACTTACCTAAACATACTGCATCATGATTTAGCCATATGAGTAGTTATGTCCTCACGACCTCAGTCATAGGATGTGTGCACACATTGATCCGAGATAGTTGATGAGTAGTGTGAGGATCATATTTCTAAAAACTAATATACCATATATATTCTTACATAGTGTTATGATATATATATGATTTTCTGATTACATTCAATTAATTTAAAGATCTTTTTATTAATTCAAGATGATTTATATAAAAAAATTATAAAATGTTCATTTAAGAATTTTTTGATATATCTATTTTCATTTTTTATGAATTAATTTTTTTAAATATGTAAATTCCATACCATTCCTTATTTTATATTAATTGAAAGAATATTTAGTTTAATTGTTATATAATTGGTTATGCAACACATGGTGATACCATACAGGGTTGTTTATCTCAAAACATACCTATAGCTTTTTGTGTTTTTATATTACCTCTTGGTAGGTTTGATAAAATAGAAACCACCATTTGTAGGTGGAGGATGTTCTTGATCATGGGGACATAGAATCATAGATAAGATTAGTGGAGATGTTATCCACTTCTTTCATTGGTTGTTTTGATAATTATCTTTTCCAAATGTTGAGAACTTAATATTACATTGTTTTGGTTTTTCATTTACATGTTTTATTCTACGACTTTCTTCTTTTGGATTGTTGAGAATACTTACTTGTCTCTTTATTATTATTATTTTTTGTGGTATAAGTCATTTAATCTTGATTCTTGTATGATTTTAGGTTTTACTCACCAAACCATGGGGATTGGTAATGACCTTCCATACATGTCAAAGCTATCATGTGTATCAGCGTACTAGGGTATTTGGTGTGGCTATTGATTGGTGTAAAATATTATGAAAATGACCTTAGTGTAATTTTTAAAATATAGTAATGGATAGTGAATTAATTCAACATGTGATTTACTTATAATAACAAAAACTCTTTTTTTATTAATCTATCATCAAAGAATCAAAAACTTGATATTGAGCTCACATTATCAAGAAAACATAGGATAATGATCATTGATTATTTTTAACATGTATGATATGGTCGCAGGTCAATTTGATATGCATTGTTTTTAAAATGAAACATAAATTTTTTATTTATCAAACACTTTTAAGGGAAAATTGAGAAACCTATGTTCACCCACAAAAGGAAATAAAATAGTCATTAATAACACATCATTTCAACATGTTCTTTCATAGAATAAAAAATGTGAATTTTATGATTTTAAAAGTAAAAAACCATGTGTTCAAAAAGGTTAAAATAAAAAAAATGTCCCCTAATTATCATATGATCCAAAACATCACATTAATTCATCATTCATTGATCTCCATATAATGAAAAGGGAGTATTTCATTATTTTAAATTTATTTATAAAAATCCCTCAAATGGTCAATACCTAGAAAATGACATTAGATTGTTCTAAAATCACATGATAAGGACCACCGTTTAATTTATGGAATATAAGATAGAGTGAATTTCACTATGATATATAGTTTTTTATGAATGATCATATAATCTATTTTATAGTATAAAATGATAAAAATAGTTTGTATGATCAAAACCAATCAAAAAGCCTAGGATTTTCATGAAATCGTCAAACAATGACCACTATTTAATTTGTGACATATAAGTATACAATTTACAACATTTGTTTTTATTGAATGGACAATTGTCCATTTTTATTGATTTAAAAGATAAAAACATTATTCAAAAAGTGAATCCTAGAAAATGAATTCTGATTTTCTATAAATTATAGGAAATATATCATTGGTAAATTAGTAATAATTATAAATAGATTTCACATCAATGATTTGTGGTCAAAATGTTTGAAAACCCATTTTCTAGGATTTAAAAATCATTAAAATTGGAGTTAAAGGGTCAAAACATAAAACAATTGCCTCAAATTATTATAAAAATTTTGTAAAATTCCCAATATCTAATTTATGATGTATATAAACAGATCACACGTCGGTCCAAATTTTGAATAATTAAACAAAATTTCAAAAATAAAATTTCATTATAAACTTATCCAGGTAAAGAATAAATATTTGTTAGATTTTGATCATAAATTTTATCTTCTATTCATAAATATATATATATATATATTTTAATATTTTAGTTTTCACTAAAATAAAATTTATCATTCATGGACCAAAAAAATCGGTCACTAAAAAGTACTAACGGTCGCCTATCAATCACAATTGATGGGGGTCACAAATAACATTTAGAGATCATATGTAGATGTTTCTATATTATATATATATATATATATAATTTTTTCATTAGATACCACTAATTGTGGATTATAATGGGGGACAAAAATGCTCTCTTTTAAATAAAAATAAATTTGAGTAATAATAATAGTAATTTAAAATTTTCATTAAAAAAATTAACAATTTCAAAAAAAATGTATCTAATAATAAATATAATAGTAAATATATAACATAATTATTCAAAATAAACCATCTTATTAATAAAAAAAGATATATAAATCAAATTTTTTATGAACTATTAGTTTGACATGCGATGACCACCATTTAACTTATGTTAAAAAATGTTCATTCCATAGTCAAAACCTAGGAAACAACTTTGGTTTTTCATTATGTGTTAGTATAATTACTGATGGTCAATTTGTGATATGTATGTATAGAACACAAGTCAGTCCGACATTCAATGTGATAAGAATGAGAAAAAATTTGTTTCATAATATTTAATTCTTTAAATGAAATATTTAATGTGTTAAAACCTAAAAGATGACTTCATATTGTCATGACATCACATGATAATTTTGTCCGTTTATTTTTCCCATGTTGTCATAAATAAAAATAAATAAGACATGTATTCATATATGGTTGCTCATAGGTGTTTTTTTATGTATTTAAAATCCAAAAGAAATATACTTTAATGTGTTAAAACTTAGAAAAAATGATCAGGATTTATCGGGAATACATTGGATAATGATTGTTGAATAAGGTTGTACATACTGGAGTATAAAACATGTTAATATGAAAGGTAGGAATCTTATAATAACTAAATGATTGTTTTTAAAGATTAAAATTTGCTTAAATAAAAATTTAAAAGGGTCAAGACCTTGGTAAATAACTCATATTATCATGAAATATCATGGAAATTACATTAAATTTATTATGTTTAGGAATATACCTCACATTAATTAGAAATTTTATTTTATGGGAATGATCAAAATTGTTTTTTTTTGGATTTAAATGTCCACAAATATTCATCAAAAGGTGAAAACCCTGAAAACGAGCTCAAATTATCATTAAATTATAGGAAAACATTTTTTAAATAATTTTTTCTCTTGTAAAAATAGAAAAATCAGCTATCCACCATCCTGCAAGCTTATAATAAAGATATTTGTTTTTAACGTATTAAAAAGTCTGTAAAAAAATAATCAAAGGATCATAAACTTCTCAGCATTGTTATATTATTATGGAATCATAATAATATTACTACTATTTAATTCACGACCTTTATAAATATACCTCATGAAATTCTGATGTATTGTATGGTCAAAATGATCAAATAAAAATTTTTACTGTAAAAAATTTTCATAATGGGTTATATGGTTAAAAACAGTCCAATATCATCATGTAATATTAATAAAATTAATACTATTTATGTGTTCACGTTTAGAAAGTGACCACACATCAATCTAAATTTCATTTTTCTCAAAATGACTAAAAGATCCATTTTATTGATTTAATTATCAGAAAACATGAGTTAAAAAACTCAAACAAAGAATAGACCTAATATATTAATGAAATTATATGATAATGAAAAAAATTAATTTTTTACATGCACTAATATTCCAAAATTGAATTTATTGTGGTTAAAATGAATACAAATTTATTTTATTAGATTTAATAATCTTTAAAAACGTTTGTCAAAGGGTAAAAACTTATCAAATGGCCTTGTATTACGATGAAATCATAGGGAAATGATTTCCATTTTATTTTATATATATATAAAATGATCATGTGTTATTTGGAATCATGGTTTTACTTCTTTAACTTTGGAATAGAATTATAGCAGCCTAATTCATGCACTCTTAGATCTTATGCTAAAATCTATAACATTACATTTAAAGCTTTGACACTGATGAGGGTGACCCATTTTTTCTATCCAAACCATAAAAATTTAAACGTAAAAATTGGATCCCTTAGATCCTGTAGGATCTTTTAGATTTATTATTTTAGATAATTAGAAAAAACTCCTATATAAATAATTCACATCACAATAAATGGTCATTTCAACCACTTATCCAATATTTTCAAATTCACATTAAGAAATCATAATCTTCAATTTGAAATCCCTTATAGACATAACCAGTTCAACATCATCCATTAAAACCTGTGGAAATGGAAAAATAATATGGGTGAGATTAAATTATCAGTAATGGAAAACATGAGAATTAACAAATAAATATCATTAGTGATCATAAAAAATAATTAGGGTATGATGACATAATCGAAGTCCATGAGTATAAAATTATATTAATCTTACCCATCAATACCTTGATCATTAAAAATGAAAACATGGAATAATTCTTTATCAAAGGAAATGGTCCTAAGAATCTATAATCATGGGTTAGATGATATCATTTTTGATCAAATGAATCATCATAAACCCATGTCAAGCATAGAAAAAACATATTGGAATAATGGAACATCATCTCACAGAACCCTTAAAGAACCCTTATATAACCCATAGAGAATCGTTAAAAATTTTAATAACCATATGACCAAAAAATATTATAATTATTCAAAGAAATTAATAATTACCTAAGTCAATAAAGTATTATATGGGATCACCCAATGTATAAGCTAAAACAGTCTCACCCGACGCTATCTGGTCGCACCCACTATTTATAATGTCCAAAAAATGAATAATAAACAAAATACATACAGAATTTATTTCATCATAACACATTGATGAAACTTTTTTTCTTCTCAAAAGATTATTAACCTATGAAATGGAAACTGTTTCCATAATACTCAATTTGAAACATAGTTATCCCATGGAAAAGAAATGGGTTCCATAATAGACTTTTTGAACCATGAATAAACCATGGAAAATAAAAGGGATCCTTAAAAATATAATTGAAACATTATTATCTATGGAAAATAAATCAGTTCCATAAAACTCTCTTTAAAGTATGTTTAACCCATGGAAATGAATTCTATTCCATAAAAATCCCATTGAAACAGGATTAACACGTGGAAAAGAAATGGGTTCCGTAACAATATCCTAGAAACAATATTAATCCATCCATAGAATAAAAGTGGATGGTATCAATAAAAAATATCCATAGTGAAGGATTAGTAACAACAAGGGTTGTTGATATTGATTAATAGTAATGTCATCCAAAGATCACTAGAAATATTCTTGAGGAAAATAATATTTTCACATTGAGTGACATTTCAATATTAATCCTCGTGAAAGACTAACATCAATTAAAACATTAAAATATATTAAAATAAGTATAATAATGATATAATATTTCAAATGGGGAGTAGATACATCTAATAAAATAAGATTGGTTCATATCATAAGCATATGTCCCAAAAGAAATGAATTTGGGATGATTAACCCTTACAAAGTTCACATCACTAAATTGATATTTAACCAAAGGAGGTGTTATGTGTAAAAAAAATTAATCCAAATAAAAAACTGTAAATACATAATAAAATAATTGGTCGACTCACTGATGGTTTATAAATGGTCTACCGGCCTTATTAAGAAAATTAATGTTTACATAAAAACCTTGTTTGGACTGGTAGAATTCTGGAGAGGAAGCTTGTTACAATTCCTTAGACTAAATGTTGCAAACGTCTTCAGGATGGTGTTATTGGCATTAAAAATCTAAAAATATTTAATGAGTCCTTACAAGATAGACTCACTTGAAGAATTGTTAATATTAACTCAGATTCCATTGATTTTGTAAAATAATTATTTCTCATGAAACTCCAGAAGGGTAACTTGAGCTATATGAACTCCTCCATATGGCCATCCATTAGACAATCCTTTTCCAATATTATGAATAACTCTAGATGGATGGTAAGCTCACACTTCTCCATGAATTTTTGGATGGATAACTGGACTAGTGCTCCCCTATTATCTATACTCTCTCCCAATTACCATCCTGAAAACATCAATTGTACTATTAAGGATGTGATTCAATCTAGCAATTTTAATCTCCCTGATAAAATCAGGCATATTTTTGATAATTATACTTTCCCTAATATTGGATATTTTCTTATCTGGGAGCCTTCCCACAATGGGGTGCTTGATTCAAATTTTTTTACAATCACAATTTCACTGATTCAGATTCTAATTTTGGTTGGTTAAAACATTTTGATAAGCCCAAGATCAAACCCTCAAGACTCAACCTCGTTTGGAACATTTCTCACAACTGTATTCCTACCGAGTTTTGTCTTCAATCTTTTGGTATCCAACTCTGCTCAAAGTTCCATTTCTGTCACCAATATAGAGAGGATATTAACCATCTTTTTTTGTCTTGTGCTACGGCCTCTTCCCTCTAGAATTATATTACTGACATTTTTTTATAACAGATGGCTTTTACATGACTCTTTCCCCTTACAATTAAAATGATGTGTGGATATTGACACCTCAAAAAAAATCTCTTATTAGCTACGTTTTTTGAGCTCTTGCATGTGATCTACTGTAATAAAAATGACATTATTCACAATAAATACTCATTCAATCTTTATGCAGGCCGAATATGGATTTTCATCGCCATTAAAGATTCAACCTCGATATATAAATCCCACTACAATAACATTATTGAAGACTATGTGATCCTACATCGTCTTCGAATTGATGGAATCTACAAACCACTGAGGCACACCTTTGAGGTGTTCTGGCAGGCCTTGATCCCAGGATGGATCAAAATTAATATTGATGGAGCTTCCAAAGGCAACCTGAGACCTGCAGGATTTAGTGCTCTCTTCAGGGACTCCCTTTTCCATTGTCATGGGTGCTTCTTCGACAGCTGCGGTGTTGGCTCTACTTTAGAAGCGGAAATGATGTTCGTGATCCTTCTGATTGAATTTTTTAAACAAAATGGGTGTAATAACATATGGATTGAATGTGACACTACCACTATTGTCCAAGCCATCTAGAATGGTATGATGAACCTTGCTTGGCCTCTTACCACTCACTGGATAAGCTTCCTTTCTTCCCTTATGTAGATCAGATACATTTCCACTCATGCTTTCTATGAAGCGAACATGGTTACTGATGGTCTCACAAATAAGGGAATCAATCAGTGTATCACTTGGTTAGATTATATTTCGGATGATTTTCTCCATCTTTATGAAAAATATTGTAATTAAATTCCCTCCTTCAGACTTTTTTAATTGTTTTTATTGAATAAATTGTGTCTCGGTCTTTGGCTGAGGCACCACCTTTTAAAAAAAATTATTATAACCCAAAAATATAAAAATTGAATTAAGAAAACCTTTAACACACTGTAATATTCAAATAAAATCCCCATAGATGGAATAATTCAAATTGAAACATAAAATACCATGAATTTTGAAATATTCTTGTTATTTCATTTAAATGTTTATTGTGTACACCATATAAATGAAATTAGGTGCATAAAATAACTACTTCCTCAAAGAAGGATGTTTTGAGACAAAAACCATTATGATATTGGTAATCTTTGGAAAATGACCACATTAAAGGTAAAACATCATATGGATATTTAAATCCACATAATGTAAATTGTATGTATCATAGAACAAATTCATGGGTTGTATATACACCTCAAATTAATGATAAGCCGTTAATATGGAATATAAATCACAAAAATAAAAGTGAGATAAGAAAAACACTTAACTAGAATTTGATTCATCACAGGTGTCATTATTTTCCTTAATAAAAATATTATGTTAATTATTTAATTTCATGATAAATTTTTTCAATTTTATTATTACGTTTATCTTAATTATTACCTTGTTATATGCATTTACCTAATCAATTATGTATAAGTTGGATGTTTTGACCATATTCAGTTTATATGTCAAAAACGCTTTAGGTAGTTAGAATATGGTTAGTGAGGTCATTATTTAAAAATATAAAGAATAATAATAATGTTATAATTTTCATATTAATTCATTAATAATACTTATATAAATCATTTTTTTGTGATTAAAAAATAATAATCACATAGCTTCGAGTAGGGAGTAGTCCACACACCGACAAACAACATTATCACTTTTTTAGTTTTTGCAAAGGTTAGACATGAAGTGATGTATTATATTTATATAAATATAATTATTTAGAAAATATCATATATATTTCATGTATATAAAATCATTTTATCAAGCCCATCCTTAATGAATTCAATTTAAAATGTGAATGAATCACATCACTTTGAGGAGGCGATAGTCCACAGATCCACAAAAAATGATATCGCATTCCCCCAAAATAGAAATCATGAAGGTATGTGTGATATACTAATTAAATATGTATAATAACATCATAAATATTATATATATTATATATATAATATAACTACATCATTATTCTCAAACATTATAAGTGGTAAGGGAAGAATTAATGACATTGGTTCGCAATGTTGTAGTCTGCTATACACACAAACAATGATTGTGTACCCCATTTGATGGAAGTGTGTAAAGTTGTAGGTGCTAACAATATCATAAAAACAAATAAGTATATTGAAGATACTAAGCTTATTATATAATAACTATATATGAATAATTTAAGGGTTTTGAGAAAAAAAAATAGAAAACAAAAGTGAAAATTGATGAACATTACCTCTTCTTTGGGTAACTCCTTTTGGTTTTCACAAAAAGTATTAATAGGATTGATTTATGCCCAATTTTAGGCTTCTAGTACAAGTGGAGAGAAGAGGATATGTTTTTTAGTATTAATTTTCCATGAATAAGGTATTTTTAGGTGTGAAGATTGGGGGATAGGTTATTTCCTTTTATAAGTGGGGGAGATGACACACTAGGTATTTTGAAATGAATGTTAGGAGAACACATGGTTTTGCCTACTAAAAGGAACCAATAATGTAGAAATATCGATCCCTGAAGTAATGAGGTTGAAATGTGACCATTAAATGGGTGGTGGAAATGTTTCGGATCATTTTTAAAACTTATATTTTATGTTTACCCACTGTGTAAACTTGTTTTTAACATAATCATTATAATTAATTTTAATTCCATTCACTAATTTTTTTTCAAATATTAAGATAAAAATATTAGGAACAATAAATTATGATTATTTATTATATTTAAAATAATTTTCCAAATTCCATTTGTAGAACTAGAAAACAATTAATATAAAACTAAACCCGCAGACCTGACGGGATAATGTGTGTTTATAGTTAAAATGGCCAAATGTTTACTAAGTTTTTATATACAATTTCAATATAAAGTTGATTCTAATGAAATAAATTGTATTAAAATATTTATAATTGAACTATTTTTTCTTTAAAGATAATTAAAAATAATAATTTAACATTATCAATTATTTAGGTGCAAAATAATTTTTCAATTAAAATCATGTATTGTTCACTATTCATCAAAAAATGAATCTTATCAGAAAAATAAGAAAATTTCACCCTAAGATAATTTTGACATTACTCTATAAAAATTGATGTTTATCTGGTAAAATAAAATTTTTAAATGTTTAAAATCATAGTTTTAAAATAATTGTTCCATTAAAAGGTTATAAAAGAGCCTTTATAAAAATAAAACTTTTTATGCATAAAATTGGATTTGTTCTTATCTTATGCTAACAAAATCTATTGGATTTATGGTAAATTTTTTGATTTAATATATAATATTGATGTGGTAGTGTTTTTTCTCTCTTTTCCACATCTTTTGTGTATTTTTTATTGACTTTTTAATATTAAAATGTTGTTTTTATTAAATAATTGATAATTATTGTGTTTTTTGACTTTGTTGTGTAAAATAATCAATTTTTGTTTAAAACAAGTGTTTTAATGTGATTTAGTGTCATTTTAAATAATTCTAAAATTAAATGAGTCATGCGAATTAGACTTTTATTTATTTATTCTTTTATTTTTTATATTTTTTATATCCTAGTTAGTTTATTAATTAATTTATTAAATTAATTAATGCTTTATTATTTTTTTAAGGGTGAGTTCTGGTCAAAAGACCATAACTTAGAGATTTATTCAAAAGAAAAGAGAAGCATACAAGTTACATGAGACGGAAAGAGGGAAATTTTCTAGAGTCCTTAATAAAAAATGGTTTCAACTCCGGAGGGAGGTCATTCCTCCAAGTGATCTTATGTGAGACACCCATGTTGGCAAGCCCATCAGCAATCGTATTAGCCTCATGATAGGTATGAGTGGCAATAAAGTTGAGGCCATTGAGCGCGGTGAGGTAGTCCATCCAACGGGGGGTGAGAGACCAAGCAAGATGAGCATCACCCTTCTAGATGGCTTGCACAATAGTAGTGGAGTCGCTATCGATCCAGATATTATTCCAGTTGAAAAGATTTTCATAAGAGATGGCATGAATGGTAGCAAGCATTTTTGTCTCCAGCGCAGAAGCAATGCCGCAACTTCTATAGAAGCATCCGAGGATCTGATCCTGATGGTCTCTGAAAATTCCTCCACATCCCGAAATTCCACGGTTTCCTTTTGAGGCTCCGTCCACATTAACTTTAATCCATCCAGGTGTAGCTTCCTGTCAGAAGACTTCAATAGTGTAGTGTGGCTTCGAAAAATTACCTTTGACACCAATTCGGCGAAGGGTTTCAAGATCTATGACAAAATTGTCACAATAGCCTTTTTGGATTGTGGTCGCCTCTTTTATAGAAAGACAAATCCTCATTTTACATGCATTAATATTAAAATAGTTATTGTTGAAAAAAGAATCATTTCTACCATACCATAGAATATGCAGAAGCTCCGCAATAGCAGTAAGAAAGAGATTCTTGATTTGGAGAGACCTCGGAAACTCCAGCATTCTTTTCAATTGTGAGAAAATAAATGTGTCTGAAATCCATCATCACTCAAAAAGGTCAAAGATGTAATGCCAAAGGGTCATAGCAGTATCACAAGATAAAAAAAGATGCTTAATGTCCTCTCGATGTTGATTTCACAATCGACATTTAGAACAAAGATAAAATCCATAAGATTGCAGGCAAACTTCAGTTGGGATTTTTTTTATGAGCAATATGCCACATGAGTGTAAGACGAGAGGGCTTGATCCAGGCCTTATTGAATTTGGAAATCCAATTAAAATTTTCATCCTCATTTTGGAAATGATGGTAATAATATTTTTTATAATCGAACAGGCCATTATGAGCAGGTTCCCAAACCAGAAAATCCTCATTGGAAGTGAAATAATAATTATCAACAATCTCCTTGATAGGATCCAGGAGTTGAGAACCAGAGGAATTGATCATATCCCTGACAGAGCAGTTCGTGGGATTAGGGGAGAAAGTATTAGGCATCTCCGATATGAGGGGGGAGCCAGTCCAATTATCAAACCAGAAATTTAAAGAAAAATTCTTACTAACAATCCATCTTGAATTTTCCAAGATAGAGTGAAAAGAAGCTTTGATCGATGGCCAGATAGAAGAAGTCATGTAATGAAAAGAACCAAATTTAAGCTTATCAAGGAAACGAGTTTTGAGTAATCTCATGGAAAGAGAGTTATTATGTATGAGAGACCACGTGAGTTTGGCTTTAAGGGCCTCATTAAAGATTATAAGATTCTTAATACCAATGCCTCTGTTTTCAATGGGTTTACAACAAGTGGCCCAAGATATCGTAACTAATTTTCTATCCAAAGTACTTCCACTCCAGATGAAGTTTCTTATAGAAATATTTAACTCTTTAATTAGGCCCAAAATCCATTTGTAGACCATCATGGAATAAACCATCTTAGAGACAATGGTGGATTTGACAAGAAAAATTCTTCCAGCCATTGAAAAGGATTTTCCTTTCCAGGAAGAAAATTGCTTTTGAATTTGATATACAATGTGTTGAAAATAACAAGCTTTGGGATGACCCCAGAAGATGGGGACACCAAGGTAAGTGAAAGGTAAGGTGCCCTTTATTCTTTAAATTATAAATAAATAAATCTTTTTGGTTTTTAGTCTTTTAATAATTTAATTAGTTTTAACAGTTACTTTTACTCATTTAATATTTTTATTATTTAATCTGATTAGTTCTTTAATTAATTGGTTAATTAATTTAAGCAAGTAATTGTAAATATTTTACATTATTCTTTAATCAAGTTTGTTTATGTTCTTTAACCCAAATTAATTCATTTTCTTAAATAACGTTTCATTAATTTTATTTTTCTTAACTTTGTTTTTAATTCCATTCTATTTAGTTTAATTTATTAATTGATTTATTTATTTTTTAGTTTTATTGAATTATTTTATTAATTTAATTTTATTTGTTTTGTTTGTTCGCAGGTGTACCGGTAGTGGTGACCATCCTCACCGATGCACAAATCCTCCCCAATACACATTTTCTCACCGATACACCTCCACTTTATATCCTCACCGATACTTTTCTCACTGATACTCTCACAGTTTTATTCCCCTTTTTCCTCACCCCCTACCGGTAGCTGTCATTACCTCACCGACTCATTTCCTCACCGATATAGCTTACACCTCACCGGTAGTTTTCCATTTCATTTCCTCACCATTTCCATTTTTTTATTCCTCACTGATACATCTCTCCCTCACCGATACAGTTTACATTTATCCTCACTGTTACTTCCTCACAAATACCTATTTTCTCACCATTACACCTCCACCCATCCTTATTTCCATCCTCACCGTTACCACACCCCTCTACCGGTAGCTGCATTTACCTCACCAATACTTCATATCTCCCTCTCGAGCTACCGATTCACCTTTCCAGCTACCGATACCACCTCTTCTCCCCTGCCTCATCCAAAGACACCCGCAGCACCGGCTCATCTCATACCACTACAGTCGTCGCACCTCTACCCTAACCACCGTCGTACCTCACCTTCAACATCGCCGGCACCGCCCCTGCATCACAAAATCTTCACACGAATCCAGTTCCCCTCACCTTCCATCTCGCCACCCACCTTCATTGTTGCCGGCACCCTACCACCATTCCCGAAAACCAACCAACAGCAACAGCAGTAAAATTTTCACAAAAATCTCCGTAGCAAATCGAACAGAACATTTACGAACAGAAAAGCAACCCCAAAAAATGAAACACTATGAAAACTCAGAGCTGAAAATTGGATTTCTGAACACCATGTGTTGTTGAATCTGAGCATCCCCGTGCCGGTCGTCCGCCTTCCTTCTTCGAGCATGAAGAACCCTACCCGAACCCCAAGTCACTACTCCTCCATTCCATCCGGCCTCACACCCTCGTTTCCTTTGTAGTCCAGCTCTCCACAAAATGAAAACCCCAAATCAAACCCACCTCAAGAACATAGGTTTACATATCTGGATTTTCAACCCCAAACCACCCGCTGCGCACTGAAACCCCCCGTCCTCACCTTTCCTCCAAGCCGAGCTGCTGCCTGCCTACCGCGAGGACCCCCCTGCTTTTTCCCTCTCATCTGTGCCGAACAACCCCCCATTCGCTTTTCATTTTTATTTTCTTTAGTTTTTATTTTATTTTATCATATAACATAATATATCATATAATATATCATATATCATATACTATACAATATAGGTTTAATAATAAAAGTAGATAATCTTTTATATATAATAATATATGTTATTAATAAATATAATAATTATATTTACATATATTAGCAATTATAATATTAGGTATTATATTTATATATATATTAATAAGTATTTTTATTAACTAATCTAAGTAATAATATTAATATATAGTTTTTTATTTATTTAGTTTCATTTTTTTACTTGTTTTGATGTTTCTGTGCTTCGTGCAGGGGGAGTCACTCATACTTGAAGGGATTAAAAGAAGCAGTAAGTGGGAAATGCATGCAAAATATTCTCAAGTTTGTTGTAAGGGATGGTTTTCACTTACATGGTGTTCACTCGGGAGTTGGTGACGTTCACATGAAACTATGCCACGTGGATCTGCTGCCTTTTAGTTTAGTTTTCTGTTTTTCATCTCTAAATAAGAGGACGCACTACTCCAAAAAGCCGGGGGAAGCCAGGGGCAGAGCAGAGTACCCGGGGGGATCATTCAGCAGTGGTGGAGGAGACTCCACCACCGTTCGCGCACCATTCCATACCACTTTATCAGACTAGAACTCGTCTTCGACTGGGAGATGAGTCCCTGCTCCTCTATTCTCCACCTCTCCTATGCTGCTCTGTTTCTGGTGTTTTATGTTGAGTCTGTAAATACTCTCGTTGTGTTGTTCTGTTTAGTTAATAGAATTGTGATGTTAGTTATGTTTAATTGTTTGTGTCATTTCTTCTTTCTCGTCTTGCGTTGTGATCTCGAATATCCAAAAATGGAGATCTAATTTGTGGGGCTGGATCCAGTTTAAGAAACCCACCACAATCTAGAGATCCTCACATTAATGTGATCACGTTCTTTTTATTCGCCTTGGTAGATCGCATCTGCGAGTTAGATTAAGTGAGAGCGAGATCTTGCATAGGATGATTTTCCACTTTCTTGTTTAATTTCTTCTCCCCTTCCTCTCTTGATTTCTCTAACTGAGAATCAAGATTGGTTGTGTGATGTGACGATCTTAGTGGAATTGTTCTGTATTGTGAGAAATTATTTACAGAATGACTTTGCTGGGTGAGTCACCTTGCAGTTCGGAGGAACGGTTGAGTATTGAAGAAATTTGATGCTTGAGTGTTCAATTTATAGGCAATAGTGGTATGTGATCCGAGACACCGGTCATGAACTGAGAGAATTTGAGAATTGTTGATCAATTACTTAAGATGATCTAGGATAGGGAGTATAGGGTGGATTAACCTAGGTCTATCATTGTTCTCACTTTCTTTTGACTTCTGTGTCTTGGTGTCTTTTGTTGGTTATGTGTCTTGTATTGTGTCTGTGCCTATTTTCTTTTCTTGGTTTTTTCCTGTGTCTCTTTGTTTTTTCACTTCTCCATCTCTATTTCTCATCTGTTCATCACTTTTCCACATCCACTATGCTCTTAATAACTGATTAGTGATTCCTTAGGAGTGTGTTTTTATATTTTCAAAGTATTTAAAAATACAAAAAGCTTTTCGGAATACACCACTTAGGCTCTCGACACTGCTTCCTTGAGAGAGACCCCGAGGTTAGAAACTGTGTTATATTTTGGGTCTTTATAAATGTGAACTCGATCTTCCTCGCGACAAGGACGCCCGTCAAATTTTGGCACCCTTTCCGGGGAAGCAACGAGTGTCTCAGTGGTTTTTCCAATTTTTATTTTATTTTAAAACAAAAAAAAACATAAAAAAACACACACAAAATCCATAAAAAAACACACTCATACACAGTGATGAACTCTAATGAATTTGATGTAGTGTCACTGTTTTACCTGATTCAAGAGCTTGAGGAGGCTGTTGCTAAGTTTCAATGTTGGATGCATGAAAGGGAGCATCAAGAAATTACTGATGAGGAGACAAATTATTCTCATGAGATCATGAAATTGATGCAACTAGCCATGGATAAGGTCAAAGGCTACCACGAAGACAGTGCAGTACCACCACCTCCCATTGAAGCCCAACATTCTGGAAAACAGTTGAGAAGGAAAGAGAAGAGAAACAGAAGAAAGAAAAAGTCATAGTTTCCCAACTTTGATTTGGATTTTCTCCTAGAGTCAAAACTAGAAATTCCAAAACCAATTTCTGAGGATGTTTTCAAGGGCTGGCAGGAGATGGAACTTGCAAGGACTCATGATGCTGGGCATTTCTTTGATGATCATTCTTTCCCTGATTTCCATTCTAATGATTTTTCTTGCAATAATTGTTTTAATGATTCCTCAATGCTGCAACAGGTAGAACCATCACATGAAATCATGTCACTCTCCTTAGAAGATTCATCAAGTGAGGTGGTGTGTTTTGAAGAGAGGTTGGAGGAGGTTGACTACCTTTCTCTTTCCCCAGACCCACTCCCAGGATCACTATTCCATCACGAGTAGGAACAAACATCACTGATAAAGGGAGTTGAAAATTTTATGGAAGAAGATTTATTTTTATTCAACCTAGATTACATCGAAGCTGATTTTAATTGTGTTTCTCCCTATACAGGTATTGAAGATGCATCTCATTTTTTTGATCTCCTAGAGAGTGAGGAAGTTTCGGTAGCATCTGCTGAAGAGTTAATGGAACTTCCAATTCTGGATGACACTTCCAGTTTGGGAGTTATTTTTGAAGATGAATTTTTAGAGTTGTGCACAAGTTTAGAAGTGGATGATGACAAAGTCTATTTTTCTCAAGATAAAATAATTTATTGGAATGAACCAGAATACAAGTCACATCCAACTTTTCCAACATTCCAACTTGTGCACACTCAACCTCAAGCAGAAGAAGTAGGCAAGTACCCCTACATTCTGTATTCCCCTCCATCACTCAACATGAGGCACTTCACTTCCCAGGAGGGGAATTTGGTTGAAGCAGCACATAGGGTAATCCAAATATGGCAAAGAAATGAAGTTGGAAGGAATCAAACCTGGTGGTTCTTGAGAAAGAAACCAAATCCCCCTTCTGACTGGGGTTGATCTGAGGACTGTCCAGCTGTGGATAGTCAAACTACAGCACACCCTGGGGGGTTATCCAAGGATCATCATCTTTAATTTCCTGATTTAGTTTCTTTTTTCATGTTATTTTTAATTTGAGTGTTGTTTTCTTAGGACAATTAACATACAGTAGATTCCATGTGGCTATCATTCAAGTCTCAGAGGGCCATCACACTGGATTAATGGATAAAACACCCTAACTCATACTCTGTGGTTGATTTTTATTTGATCTTTAAATCTTGAACACTAATGTTAAATTGTTTCATCATGTAGGTTCCCAACTGGAGCAGCCAAAGTTCATGCACATGGGAATAAAAGGAATACATTTGTAAATTTAAGAAGCTGCACATTCGGGGGAGTATTGTTTTACGTTGAAATGTTTTACTCTTCCAATTTTTATTGCATCCTGCTGTGAACTAAGTGTGGGGGAGTCCCCTATTTTTATTTGAAAAGTAAACTGTGTTTTATGCATGGGTGTTTAGCTGCTAACATCTACTTAGTTGAACATTTTTTTGAGCTGATTTGTGTAACATGCATGCACCCACTGCTTTCAATTTCATTATGTTGCTACTGCTTCACATGATTGCTAAACATGCTACTATCTGAAGTAAATTGATACAAACTTTCATCTGCTCACAATGATTAAAGAATGAATAATTTAGGAATAGAAATGTACATGGCTGCTGATGAGGTTGGTGGGGTTGGGCTCTTCTATTTTCTTTTATTTTATTTTATTTTCTTTCACTTTTTATGTGTCAAAGAAAACTTTTTAACTTCATTGATACCCCCTCCATATCCTTTTTCAGCTGAAATTTTATATCTATTTTGTACTTCAACTGTCTCCCACCTTGAGATTCAACATTGGGGATAATTTTGGGTTTTAAGTGTGGGGGAGAGGGGTCATTCTAGTTTTATGTCGAATTCCCCCTTCTTGAACCTGAGTTTGTTTAAAAAAATGATCAAATGTTTTTCAAAAAAAAGGTTCAAAAATGGTTCAAAATTCCTTCAAAAAAATTCAAAATTATTTAATCACATGATGGTCATTGGAGGTTCAATGGTATTTCAATTATGTCATGTTTAGTGGATAAGTGTTTGCTGGATGTTGAGAGTGGCACTTAGTCAAAAACTGTTAAGTATAAATGATTGCTGAGTGTAATTGTTCACTGTCTCTATGAACATTTCAGTTTAGAAACTGAGGAAGGGAGTATGACAGGATAGGTTTTTTGGAGTAAATATCATGACTTGGAGTAACTTGAAGATCTCACTGGAACCTAGGGGACTCACACCTTTTTATTAAATAATATTCAATCACTTTAGGAAGTCAATCTGAATGATTATTAATTAGTCCTTTGTAATTGGAGTAAAATGGGAAAATGAGATCCCACGGTGATTATCTGAGACAAGGTGCATTGGGTTCATTTATGTGAATAAATAAAGCCAGTTTCGATCTTAATAAGTGTTATGCATAGTGCTCCGCACATGGAATATGGCAGGGAAAAAGTGAAATAAAGTGCCATTGTCAAAAAAAAACTCATTAAGGTGAGGGGAATTTTGAACCCAGATGAAGAAGGGAGCAATTGACTTGGTTAATTTTCATTTGAGTTAAATCAATAAAGTGATCAATTTAATGGACTTTAATTTCTGAAACCTGGAGGAAGGTGAGAATGGAAGGTGCCCTTGGTTAAGTTTGAATTACACTTCATCTAACCTATCAACACTCCTTGAATTAGAACTTTATTTGGAAGGTGAAGTAGGACGGTTAATGATTACACATAAGAGGCATGACATACTTGATAGTGTATGATTTTTTGAAGCTCTTGACTTCTAGTGGGCTTTTAAAGCTAGACAGGACATCATTTTTGAACACCTTTGGATAGCCTGACCTACTGTTGGTCCTGCTTTTCTTGATATTAAAGTTTAACCATGCACCTTTTGAGTTGAACTTCATAAATCATCCGTTCTATTTTAAAGTCAAAGACATGTACTTGTTTGAGGACAAACAAGGCTTTATGTGTGGGGGAGTTTGATGTGGCAGTGTTTTTTCACTCTTTTCCACATATTTTGTGTATTTTTATTGAATTTTTTATATTAAAATGTTTTTTTATTAAATAATTGATAATTTTTGTGTTTTTTCACTTTGCTGTGTAAAATAATAATTTTTTTTTAAAACAAGTGTTTTAATATGCTTTAGTGTCATTTTAAATAATTCTAAAATTAAATGAGTCGTGTGAATCAGACTTTTATTTATTTATTCTTTTATTTTTTATATTTTTTATATTCTAGTTAGTTTATTAATTCATTTATTAAATTAATTAGTGCTTTATTCTTTAATTGTAAATAAATAACTCTTCTTGGTTTCTAGTCTTTTAATAATTTCATTAGTTTTAACAGTTTAATTTTACTCATTTAATATTTTTATTCTTTAATCTGATTAGTTCTTTAATTAATTGGTTAATTAATTTAAGCAAGTAATTGTAAATATTTTACTTTGTTCTTAAATCAATTTTGTTTATTTTCTTTAACCCAAATTAATTCATTTGCTTAAATAAAGTTTCATTAATTTTATTTTTCTTAACTTTGTTTTTAATTCCATTCTAGCTAGTTTAATTTATTAATTGACTTATTTATTTTTTAGTTTTATTTAATTATTTTATTAATTTAATTTTCTTTTTTTTGTTTGTTCGCAGGTGTACCGGTAGCAGTGACCATCCTCACCGATGCACAAATCCTCACCGATGCACAAATCCTCACCGATACACATTTTCCCACCGATACACCTCCACTTTATATCCTCACTAATACTTTTCTCACCGATACTCTCACTATTTTATTCCCCTTTTCCTCACCCCCTAGTAGTAGTTGTCATTACCTCACCGACTCATTTCCTCACCGATATAGCTTACACCTCACTGGTAGTTTTCCATTTCATTTCCTCACCGTTTCCATTTCCTTATTCCTCACCGATACATCTCTCCCTCACCGATACAGTTTACATTTCTCCTCACTGTTACTTCCTCACTGATACCTATTTTCTCACCATTACACCTCCACCCATCCTTATTTCCATCCTCACCGTTACCACATCCCTCTACCAGTAGCTACATTTACCTCACCGATACTTCATATCTCCTTCTCGAGCTACCGATTCACCTTTCCAGCTACTGATACCACCTCTTCTCCCCTGCCTCATCCGAAGCCACCCGCAGCTCCGGCTCATTTCGCACCACTACAGCCGCTGCACCTCTACCCTAACCACTGTCGTACCTCGCCTTCAACATCTCTGGCACCACCCCTGCATCACAAACCCTTCACCCGAATCCAGTCGCCCTCGCCTTCCATCTCACCACCCGCCTTCATCATTTCCGGCACCCTACCACCGTTCCGGAAAACCAACCAACAGCAACAGCAGCAAAATTTTCAAACAAATCTCCACAGCAAATCGAACATCACATTTACAAATAGAAAAGCAACCCAAAAAAATGAAACATTGTGAAAACTCAGAGCGAAAAATTGGATTTCCGAACGCCATGTGTTGTTGAATCTGAGCATCCCCACGTCGGTCGTCCGCTTGCCTTCTTCGAGCACGAAGAACCCTACCTGAACCCCGATTCATTGCTCCTCCATTCCAGACGACCTCACACCCTCGTTTCCCCTATAGTCCAGCTCTCCGCAAAATGAAAACCCCAAATCAAACCCACCTCAAGAACTTAGGTTTACAGATCTGGATTTTCAACCCCAAACCACCCGCTGCGCACTGAAACCCCCCGTCCTCACCTTTCCTCCAAGTCGAGCCGCCGCCTGCCTGCCACGAGGACCCCCCTGCTTTTCTCCTCTCATCCGCACCGAAGAACCCCCCATTCACTTTTAATTTTTATTTTATTTAGTTTTTATTTTATTTTATCATATCACATAATATATTATATAATATATCATATATCATATACTATACAATATAGGTTTAATAATAAAAGTATATAATATTTTATATATAATAATATATGTTATTAATAAATATAATAATTATATTTACATATATTAGCAATTATAATAGTATGTATTATATATATATATCAATAAGTATTTTTATTAACTAATCTAAGTAATAATATTAATATATTGTTTTTTATTTATTTAGTTTCTTTTTTTTACTTGTTTTGATGTGTCTGTGCTTCATGCAGGGGGATTCACTCGTACTTGTGGGGATTAAAAGAAGCAGTACCTAGGAAATGCATGCAAAAGATTCTTGAGTTCATTGCAAGGGATGGTTTTCACTTACATGGTGTTCACTTGGGAGCTGGTGACATGCACATGAAACCGCGCCACGTGGATCTGCTGCCTTTTAGTTTAGTTTTCTGTTTTTCATCTCTAAATAAGAGGACGCGCTACTCTAAAAAGCCGGAGGAATCCAGTGGCAGAGCAGAGTACCCGGGGGGATCATTCAGCAATGGTGGAGGAGACTCCACCACCATTTACGCACCATTCCATACCACTTCATCAGACTGGAACTCGTCTTCGACTGGGAGATGAGTCCCTACTGCTCCATTCTCCACCTCTCCTATGCTTCTCTATTTCTGGTGTTTTATGTTGAGTCTGTAAATACTCTCGTTGTGTTGTTCTGTTTAGTTACCAGAATTGTGATGTTAGTTATGTTTAATTTTTTGTGTCATTTCTTCTTTCTCATCTTGCGTTGTGATCTAGAATCTCCAAAAATGGAGATCTAATTTGCGGGGATGGATCTAGTTTAAGAAACCCACCACAATCTGGAGATCTGCACATTAATGTGATCATGTTCTTTTTATTCTCCTTGGTAGATCGCGTCTACGAGTTAGATTAAGTGAGAGCGAGATCTTGCGTAGGACGATTTTCAACTTTCTTGTTTAATTTCTTCTCCCCTTACTATCTTGATTTCTCAAACTGAGAATCAAGATTGGTTGTGTGATGTGACAATCTTAGTGGAATCGTTCTGGATTGTGAGAAATTATTTCCAGAATGACTTTGCTGGGTGAGTCACCTTGCAGTTCGGAGGAACACTTGAGTATTGAAGAACTTTGATGCTTGAGTGTTCAATTTAAAGGAAAGATTGGTATGTGATCTGAGACACCGGTCATGCACTGAGCGAATTTGAGAATTGTTGATCAATTACTTAAGTTGATCTAGGATAGGGAGTAGAGGGTGGATTAACCTGGGTCTAGCCTTGTTCTCACTATCTTTTGTCTTCTGTGTCTTGGTGTCTTTTGTTTGTTCTGTGTCTTGTGTTGTGTCTGCACCTGTTTTCTTTTCTTGGTTTTGTCCTGTGTCTCTTTGTTTTTGCACTTCTCCATCTCTATTTCTCATCTGTTCATCATTGTTCCACATCCACTGTGCTCTTTAGCATTGATTATTTATTACTTAGGAGTGTGTTTTTATGTTTTCAAAGTATTTAAAAATACAAAAAGATTTTCGGAATATACCACTTAGGCTCTCGACGCTGCTTCCTTGATAGCGACCCCGAGGTTAGCCACTGTGCTATATCTTGGGTCTTTATAAATGTAAACTTGACCGTCCTCGCGACAAGGACTCCCATCAATTTATATTTCATTAATATCATTCAATAATATTATTTAATTTAATTTAATTTATTAAGATAAAACTCCTTTGGCACATAAAAATATTTTTTTATTAAAACATTATATTTATAATCAATTGAATATTATATTTATTTATAAATAATTGGAAACCAATGAATTCACTTTATAAAGATTTGTAAACCTTATTTTCATAATTTAAATAATATTATTCATTCCCTCTATTCCAATGGCTAGGTGACACCTATCATGTTAAACTATATTATTAATGTTATATTGTTATCTTATAAGACTCGAACTTTCATGTAACATAGGTTATTGAAGAAATACGATGTTACGTGCAACACAAGATAATCATAGTTTTGATGAATGAATGATGATTGTGATGGGAAGGGGATACTATCACGTTGTCTTCCCCTTGGATGAAAGCAATAGAAGGGCGTGGAGCAAAGGTATTGTGCCCCTTAATCCTGGTTTTTTAAATATTCAGGAATGGTATCGAAACTTTGATCCCATGAATGACCAAAACACTCATTCTCAACTATGGATTATAATTTGTAAGATACATTTGTGATACTAGAACCCACTTATTCTATGGGACATTGCCTCAGCTATAGTAAATCCCATCTGAATGGATCATCACATAGACAATTCAAGGTTTGGGAACTATTCCCGAATCTTGGGGGAAGTTGACATGTCTAAACTACTAGTTGAGGTGGTAATACTCACAAATAGAGATGATAATATTAAATTAGAAATTATTTATGAAAGGAAGCCAATATTATGTATGAATTTCCTATTCTTTGGCCACCTAACTACTGGATGTAAAAGGGATAAGATATGTAATCTCTGCAAGGCATGGGGTCATGATGACATCTCTTGTAAAAGAAGGAAATACATGGAGAAGGTTTCCATGGTATCTCAGGATACTGGTGTATTTGGTCAGGAGGCCATGCCAGATCAGAAGGAGCTGCCCGACTCATTTGGACAGGACTCCAAGGTTGATGAACAGGCACCTGAACAAGCCATTCTTTCCCAGACTGACTAGGAAGATGAACAGGTCTATCCCACTCAGACTGCATCTGATCCATTGGTTATTGGGGACATGGTTGTTTCATGTCAAGTGGTGGATCATCCTTATGGTAGTGGTACTACCCTACTGGTTATACAGGCTACTAATAAGGTGGATTTTTTTGAATGTGATGGTAATTAAATGGAAGTAACTTCTAAGCTGATGTGGTCTGAGGCCCCTACCACTGCTTATGATGGGTTAGTTGAAACTCCTATATAGGAAAATGGTTTTGGATAGGTTACTGCTCATGTGGCTACATCTGACCCAGGTGAGAACTTCAAACAGGTACTCCCATCTAAAGCATCCAGAAGGAATAAAGATGCCAATAGTGACCCCCCGCACTTGAAGTCCAAGAAAACTTTCACTCCTCTAAGTGGCCTCTTCTGGTCAGATGAGGTTGAGGACTCACGAAAGATTGATGTAAGGAAATCCAGCTAAAAGGATGATGCTGATATACTAGCAGTTGCGATAATGGAGTAGGATGTTTCAAAGGATGATGGCATGACTGAGTAGAGGAATGGGGTAACTCATTCCTTCTAGGACCCTAGGCCTGACTCTAGTGTGAAAAGGGTAGGGAGAAAGGGAAGGGGGAAAGAGAAAATTCCAAGGTACAATGGAGCAAAAGGGGTCCCTCAAACAAGGGTAAAGGCTTATAAAAAATGAGGATTCTGTATTGTAATTGTTAAGGGCGGGGAAACACCCGTACAGCCAAGGCCCTTCGACATTATATTTTGGCCTACAATCCTATGTTCGTCAGTATTAATGAACCTAAACTTCTCTTTGAAAACAGGAAGGGATTCAAAAGGGGTTCTCTTGGATAAAATTTTGTCTCTAGAAATCAACATGTATCTTATATAGACCAACTGTGGGTTTTAAGGCATGAAAACATTCAGATTAGTTCTTGTGATAGTGGGCCTCAAAGCATTCTAATTAATTGTAGAAGTACTAGACAGAATATATCAATATCATTTGTTTATGCTTCCACCTATTACATTAAGAAGAGGGAATTATGGGCGGATCTCAAAGACGCCTCCAGGAGGATGGATAAAAAATGTATTATTATTGGTGATTTCAACATGATTTTGAAGCCTGTGGAAAAAAATAGAAATAACATTAGTAGGGTTGCTACTTCTGAATTTTCTGAGTGCATTGGATTCTACAATCTAGATCATGTTCCCCTTATTGGTTCCCATTTTACATGGTGTAGATACACATGGGAGGGGAAATAATAAATAAATATTGATAGATGCTTTGTCCACATTGATGACCATGATGTTTCCCATGGAGTCTCCAGATTCACACTTCCCAAACACCACTCTGGACACAACCCAATTATTGTTGATGTTAACATTCCGATGAAAATGTCAGCCCCTATTCCTTTTCGATTAAAAAATGGATGGCTTGTGACTCCAGGATGTATAGAAATTGTCTTGGAGGCATGGAAGTTTGAATCCATTATGAGCATGATCCAAAGTCATGTTTTTAAACTTAAGCATCTTAAGGGGTTACTAAGGGAATGGAGTAGAAAATAATTTTCCAAAATTGATGAGGATATCAAGATCTCTGAGGAGGAGCTAGAAAAGATTCAGATCCTTTATGAGCAGCAACATACCTTATATAGAGAGAAAATTATATCCCATAATAATCTTAATGAACTCTTAATGATGAAGGAAAGATTAGTCAAGAATCAACTAAATGTGATATAGTTAAAATATGGGGATAGAAACTCCAAGTTCTTCAATAGATTGCATAAGGAAAAGAGATTACGTGTAGGGAACAATGTGATAAGCATTTGTGGCCATATTTACACGAATGAAAATGATATTTCTCTAGCTATTTTCAAGCACTTTAATGGAATATACTCTGATAATGGGTAGTCCAGTACTCATCTCATGGTGGACAACATAAGTGCCTACATTGATGAGAGCTCGAATCAAATCCCAACTACTCCCCCATGAAAAGAAGAGATCATATCTTCTCTCATATCTCTTAATATTAAGATTGCCTCGGTCCCTGATGGATTCACTAAAAAAATTATGTTTTACTGGGACATTTTTTAGGATGATATTAAGCAGGCTATTAAGGACTTCTTCTCTCACTCATACATACTGTAACATCTGAGGTAAATAAAGAATATAACATTTTCATATTTATTAATATTTGTGAATTAAATATTAATTTTACTTTAAAGGGGATTCTATGTTTGATGGCGTACCTGATACGCAACAACCGGTTTCTTTGAAATCTTACATTGCACACAACGTTGAGTTATACCAAAAAATAATATAATATTATTATTATTTTAAATGGTAGTTAACACATAACCATTTTGTTGGAAAGAATGAAAATAACTAACTATAATATTATTACACATGTTTGTTAAATTTTTTATATTTATCCAATAAAATTTATAGGCTTAAAATGTAAATGAATCCAATTTTAAGCATAAATACTCTAATATACTTTAAAAGGTCGATTTACCGCCTTTTGATGGTGAACCATTTTTAAATCTAATTTTTGTCACTTTTATATGTTCAATTTAACAAAATAAAATTTTTCTTTATAATCGGGACATAAAAATTTACTTTGGATGATATTTTGGTATTTTTCTGATAAAGTTCATTTTTTAATGAATAGTGAAAAATGCTACATTTTAATTCAAAAATGCCTTTTAATATAATTTATTTATATTGTTAGATTATATTTTTAATTGGTTTTAAAGTGTAATTAGGTTATATTTTTACAATTTAATCAAATTTTTGTAATTATAAGTAATTTCACTTTGAAATTGGACATAAACAAAGGTCAATCATTTGATAGGTATTATTTCTTAAAAACGCGCTTTTTGGTTTTGACAACAGGAATTAATTTTAAATTAATTTATGCCACTTATCTGTTTTGAATTTGGAAAATTGGATTCAATATTTTTAATAAGGAGTTATAAATTTTTTAAATAGTTAACTTTTATTTTTAGACACTATGAATATTTACTTCGTTAAATATTTTATTTAACATGGTTAAAGGAGAAATCTGGTAAATAAAGGTAAATAAATAATATAATAATAATATTTAATTACCCTTACACTTGTCCTAACCGTATTTTATGAGATATTTAGGACCAAGGGAATCTTTGTATCGATTTTGGGACCCCATGGAGCCACTTGGGAGTGATAATGACACTTTATATTAATTAATTTAAAGTAAAAAACAAAAGTACCATAAACATATATCTTTTAGTAAAAAATTTGTATATGGGGTAATATAAGTGATATCTTCGATTATAAATATTCATTTGAAATATAAAAATATTTCCTAAATCATGGTATTTTATTTATAATTTTTAGACATTAAATAAATTGAATTATGACACAATGATGATGCAGTAATTTCTTCATTAATAAAGGATTCAAATAAATGATATAATAATTATTAAAATAAATTTATTTTGAAACTTTTTATGCCATCCAAAAAATTTAGAGATAATAATGATGTTTTATCTTTGAATTAATGATGTTTTTTCTAAATAATCAAGTTTTTATTGATTTCTTTAAATGTATTGATATGAATAATGTATAAATTGACATAAAGGAGTTTTTAAAACAATTAATATTTTGTTAAATGATAAAATAATCATGAAAATCTAATATTTCTCAAAATGAATTAAATAATGTTAAAAATTTCATAAATAATCCATTTTGGGTATATTGACATTTTATAGTAACTATATTAACCTTATAGAGTGAATACACAAGAGGACATGGTAAAAGTTAAATAAGTTATCAAATGGTTAAATAAAAAAGATAAGGATTAAAAAATATCCAAAACCTGTCCAATTATTATTGGATGATTTTATTTTGACTTATATTAAACTTATATCCTAATTAAATAAGTTTTTTACTTTTTTAAACCGAAAATAATTTTACAACAAAATAATACTTTCCAACATTCCTAAAGAGACCCTCCTCCCTCTTATAAAAGGCAACCACATCTAACCCATTACTCACACCTCTCAAGTATCTTGGATCATCCAAACTCTTCTACACGAAGCTCCCAACATCCCTCTATTCCTACTAGAATCCTTCCCCTAGGAATAAGGCACTTCAAGAAATCCTTTTGGTTCAAACCAAAGGGTGATACCCGATTTAAAGGTAACATCTTCTCATAAGTTATTTTATTTTATTTTACTTCTCCAACCCCCTAAAATATTTTTATTCCTTTATTTTATGACAAAAACAATATCCTAAATATACTAGGTTGTGGTTATGATAATGATTCAAACTACACTTACACACACCTCCATCTAATGGATACGAACATATTGTTTCTGTGGACGGCGAACTACTGCCTCACGAAACGATGATTGTTCAATTATCTCCTACCACCTCTCATGGTGGACATTAAGATAGAACTGTATTTATATATGATATATATTTTATTTATATTGTCTCTATAATTCTGTATTTTTCATTTATAGCATACCTTTACGGTTTCCATAATGGTTAAATACGATAATTTCATTTGAGGAAGTGCAGACTATCGGCCCCTCAAAGTGATATGACTCGTTCATACCATACATGGAACGTATAAAGGATGGTGTTAATGAACTTATGTAATGTATATAAAATATTTTATTATACTTGAATTATAATATACCTATGTATCATTTGGTTTTCATTCCTTTAAAAATGAAAAAAAGAAATGAAAGTAGCGTTCATGCGTACGTACATCTTACCATCTCCATGAATGGTGCATTTCATTTTCATATATCCAAATGGTGTGGAATATTATAAATACATATATACTGGATATATATGTTTATATGATATTTAAATCATGAATATAATTAGGTATATAGAGGAATTTTGACCACATGGTCAACTTTTAATTATAAGTACCAAATATTGACAAAACGACCGTTATTAACTTAAATGATTATGTAATGTTTATAATGTGGTAATAAGTGATGTAAAAGGAACAATAAACTTTAAAAAGGTTCTAAAGAAAGTATAAATTAACTTTAGTATATTATTCAGGATATTTAAAGAACGAACAAGTGAATTCATACATGAGGTAAGGAACTTCATCTCAATCACCTTTCATTGAGGCATATTTTGATTTATATAGTACTTTCTTTTATACAGTGTATAAACCCCCTTGAAATTTAATTTCTTTCAAAGGGAATATTTTTTCTAAAAATCATTTTACTAAATGACAAAAAATAATGTTTCTTTTTAACGTACACAGTGAAAAAAACCTTTCCACCGTCGTGAGTATTATTTTATCTTTGGATTCCTTAACAAGCCATGGTGTTTTTTTAAAAGGAAAATAAATACCATATACCCTTTTTATGTATTTTGGTATTGAAAATGGTTTTGAGAAATAATTTATTATTTCAATGTCTTTCAATGATATATTTTGATTGAAATGTGGAAAATTTATCTTTCCTTTATTTTTGTTTTATGTATTATGAATATGTTAGGGTTATTAGGCATTGTTTACGTATATAAATAGTTCCTTGATAAACCAAGTGTGGGTGAGATCGAGATATCTCTCCAATGCCTTGGGTAACGTGACAGAGGTAAATGTTAATGTTTCTCCTAAGAGATTTAGGGAATATACTATGATGGGTATTCCAAATGTAACTCCCTATGTAGCTGTGAAAGCTACAATGTAAGTATGTTATGGATGCCACAAGTTACATTTATTATTTATGATTTCTATGTGTTATTAATAAATATTATGATTTCATGAGGTATGTTAAATAGATTACGCTTGGTATGTATTGATGGGCTAATTTTTTCTTTCCTTACTGTGCTTTTTATTCTCATCCCAAGTTTTCTGAAATATTTTTCACAAGACTTAAAAATGAATAAGGTCAAGGATGTGATCAAGGGAAAGTCGTGTTGTATTAAACATATAACTAGACATGACTTTTTTTCAATAGTTTTTATTTTATGAAAAAAATGGAAACTGAGTAGAAGTGTCTAATTTGTAATTTTTGAGATGTAATGTAATAGTTATAGCCTAATTATCTAAAACTCTAAACCTCAAAAGATCCTCAATGTGAATTATTCATTTAATTCAATATTACATAATGTTTTAAGGTTGTATCCTTGTAGTTGGTATCAATGGTTGGTTTAGATAACTTTAGGAGTTAGGATATTGTTAAATTAATATCCATAAATTAATTTATGTAAGATTTAAATGATATAGAATTTATAGATAAGCATGTTTCTTCTCCTAAGATATGTTTTTTCATAATGTTTTTTCATAGAGGAAACAGATTAGCTATGCTCAGAAGGCATATAGAGGGAAATGACCTTCCAAATCAGCATCCGGAGATGATCAGAATCAGAATTGAATTGTTTGTTGTAGGGATGGCTCAGTTGACTCAGGTGATAAATTGTGGTTGTTTTTATTTATGATATTTTGATTTATTCCAAAAGTAAAAAGGAACATGAATGTCATTTAAGGGTTGTCTTGAAAACATTAAAAGAAAAAAAATATGTGAGAAATTCAGCAAGTGTGAGTTTTGGTTACAAAAAAATTCATTCCTTGGTCACATTGTTTTAAAAAATGGCATAACCATTGATCCTGCTAAAAAAAGTTGATGAAGAATGGCCAATACCTACTAATATCATATAGATTTATAGTTTTCTTGGATTAGTGGGTTATTACCTGAGGTTTGTTGAAAAAATTTCATGTTTATCTAGTCCAATGACAAAGTTAACTCGAAAAGGTGTTAAGTTCATCCGGAAAAAAGAATGTGATGATTATTTTTAGGAATTGAAAAGAATATTGGTTAATGCTCCAGTTTTGTCACTGCCTTCCAGAGATGGTGAATTGTTTATCTACAGTGATGTTTCATTGAAAGTAATTGGTTGTGTCCTAATGTAGAATGATCAGGTAATTATTTATGCTTCACATCAGTTGAAACCTCATGATTTAAATTACCCTACACATGATTTGGAATTAGCCACTATTTTTTTTTGGTTTAAAAATTTGGAGGCATCATCTCTATGGATTAAAATGTGAAATATATACTGATCACAAATGTTTGAAGAATGTATTCACTCAGAAATAATTGAACATGATACAGAGGAGATGGCTAGAATTAATCAAGGTTTATGATTTCATGATTCATTACCATCCAGGAAAAGAAAATAAAGTGGTTGATGATTTGATTCGGAGAAAGTAATGTTATAGTAAGAATATTACGTTTAGAACAAGATAATTTGATTAAATATTTTTTGAACTTTGGAATAAAATTTGTTGGTGAAAAAGATTCCACTGTTTTGCTTCAGGTGTCAGTGAAATCATCTTTATCAGACAGAATTAAGCAAGCGCAGAAGGAAGACAGTGAGTTGCAGAAAAAGGTAGAGTTGGTTCATAAAGGTATGTTTCCATATTTTAACATTAATAATGATTGTATTTTGAGATTTTATAAGAGATTATGTGTGCCTTGTGATTCACAGTTGAAGAATTAGTTGTTATATGAAGCTCATAGTTCTCCATTCTCAGTTCATCCCAGCAGTACTAAGATGTACAGAGATCTTTGGGAGTATTACTGGTGGGATGGAATGAAAAAAATATTGCTAACTTTACTATGAAGTTTTTGACCTGCCAACAGGTTAAAGCAGAGAGACATTTACTGAAAGGGATGCTTCAGCCTTAACCGGAGCCAGAGTGGAAATGGGAAAATGTGTCCATGGATTTCATCATGGGATTACCAAAGACTTCTCGAGGTAATAATTCAATATGGGTTATTGTTTATCAATTGACTAAATATACTCATTTCCTTCCTATTCGAGATACTTTGTCTCTAGATAAACTTTCTTGATAGTATGTTAAAGAGATATTCAGGTTGCATAGAGTTCCCCTCTCCATTGTATCTGATCGTGATCTCAGGTTTACTTATAACTTTTGGAAAGGCCTTCAGAAGACGTTGGGTGCTGAATTATATTTTAGTAAAGCTTTTCATACTCAATAAAATGGGAAATCAGAATGAACAATTCAGACATTTGAGGATATGCTACATTCATGCTCAATGGATTCCCAGGAAATTTGGGACCAACATCTTTCTTTGGTTGAATTTTCTTATAATAACAGTTTTCATTCCAGTATACAGATGGATCCATTTTAGGAATTATATGGAAAGTGTTGTCAAACTCTATCTTTTTGGGATGAAGTAGGTGAAAGAAAACTGATGGGACCCGATTTGGTAGGAGATATGGAAGAAAATATTTGGTAATCACATGAGAATAACTCAGAGCAGGCAGAAAAGTTATGCAGATAACTGAAGGAAATATCTTTCTTTCAAGGTTGGTGATCATGTCTTTTTCAACGTTTCTCCATGGAAAATTGAGATGTGTTTTGGAAAGAAGGGAAATCTAAGTCTGAGGTTTATTGGACCCTATAAAATCCTAGAGAAAGTTGTATTAGTTGTGTACATAGTGGATTTACCTCCAATTTTATTCTAGGTACACAACGTTTTTCATGTTTCAATGTTGAGAAAGTATATTCCAGATCCATCTCATGTTTTGAGTCCAGAGGTAGTTCAATTAGAAGAGAATCTTTCATATGAGGATCAACAAGTCCAGATTCTTGACCATAGAGATAATGTGTTGTGGAATAATGTGATTCATCAGGTAAAGGTTTTGTGGAAAACCATATGGTTGAAGAGGCAACGTGGGAATCTGAAAATGCTATGAGGGATAAATACCCTCACTTATTTGATAAGTGAATAAAATTGCAAGGATACAATTTCCAAAAGGGGTAAAGTATGTAACATCCCAGGTAAATAATGAATATGAAATTTTCATATTTATAAATATTTTTTAATTAAATATTAATTTCACTTAAAAGGGGATGCTATGTTTGATAGAGTACCTGATACGCAACAACGGGTTTCTTTAAAATCTTACATTTCACACAACATTGAGTTATACCGAAAAATAATATAATAGTATTATTATTTTAAATGGTAGTTAATGAATAGTCATTGTATTAGAGGGAATGAAAATAACTAACTATAATATGATTATACATGTTTGTTAAATGTTTTTACATTTATCCAATAAAAGTTAGAGACATAAAATGTAGCACCCCAAACATTTTATGGTATGTTTCTGTTAAATAAATTATATTCATCGCTGTGTTCCTGTGAAACAACACTATGTTATTTAGGATATAGTCAAAACCTATCCATTAAATATAAATTTTCCACTACTATGTTTTGAATTTCGAAACATGGTCATCTAGAGTAGTGGTCAGTAAGTCATTCGGAGTCTGATAGAACAAACTTAATTTTTTGTGAATAGTAACATAACCTTATGAATAGTAATATGAATAGTAAATAATAATATTATTTCATTTTCTTAAGACAATAGGATAATGAGATCTTAATTAGTTTTTCAATGAGAAATACAACTAATTGCACTTTAAGATTGTTATTTTTCGAATTAAATATGACTTTATTTAAAAATTAAATTTATAATATTTAGAATATTATTTTTGAAAAATGGATTTCACTTTTGAATTCTACACGTCGAAAAATTGTTAGGGTGAATTTTAGGAATTTTTCTGAAATAGTTAATTTTTCAGTGAATAGTAAAAAATACAGTTTTTAGTTTCGGTGTGTTTATGACATCATTAATGATGTAATAATGATTTCATAAATCTGGTCAACTTTTTTATAGTTAAATAAGATGTGAGATGTCCCAAGTGGCTTTAACCATGGGCAAATACCATGGGCAAGCCCACGGTTTTGCAAATACAACCCAAGAGGTGTCCCTTAGAAATTATTAAAATAATCCCTCACTTTTCCTATAAATACCAACTCTTCCATTCATTGAATTCATTCCCAATTCTCCCTCAACGAAGTTCTGGCCTCCGTACCTTCATATTAGTCCACCCAAGGTTTCCGCAATCCCCCAAGGTCCCAACCTTCAAGTTCTAAGGGTTACTCTACAAGGTAAGAAAATTCTCAATTTCTTTCTTTTTCCTTTCAAGTTCTCTTTTATGTAGTATATATTTTAAGTTTACATACCATGTTATTATTTTTCTCCTTATTCTTGATCTACTCTATATTATGATTCATTTCCAGATAGGTGACCCTTGTCCCCTCTCTTTTTAATATTTTCTAAAACCATGTTGCGTAGCCATTAGGCTGTCGAATTTTTGTAAGCAATTTCAAAATTATTCTTTTATTTTGAGTTCTTTATTTATTATTTATTCATCTATTATTACCCAAAAGGAATGAAATCTCAAGAATCTTGTATATTATATATGTTCTAATTTCCATGAGAGATTCATCATCAATATTCTTCTTTCCCCCACTTGTTCAAGGAATTAAAAACATTGCCTGTGACGTGTCGAATTACCGACATCATCGACGATGTGATTTCAATTTGCAATAATTATTTCAAGTATGGTCATGAAACCATTTATATGGTTGAACTAGGTTATAATATATGTGTTATTACTCACCCATGGTTATGTAATTCTTTGGTACTCATGTTTCTAATTTATAAAACAAAATGAGGTTGTTATTATCAAAGAACCACTAAAACGATCTAAACGAACATCATTAATGTTTTAACAAATGAATCATCATCATGGTATATAACCCAGAATCATTATAAGATGATTTATATCTCCATAATTTCTTTAATATTATATATTAAAAATTCTTTATGTTTAACCATATTTCAAACCAACTTCTATTCATGAATACAAGTAAACAAATCATGAAACTAAGTAAGAAAATGCTTCCAAAATAATAAGATTTAATCTATTAAACCCATAAAAGACTCCATTAATGAACATAATAAGGTTATATCATATCAATTACATGTTTATTAGGTTCTGGAATTATTAATTAATTAATCTAAATTTGATTATTAAGGTCATTAAGAACAATCAAGAACACACTAGAGCAAAATGTAAGGGGTTTCTCATCTCACTTTCATTTCTGTGAGATTTTCATTGTTCGCCACTTATTTCTTGTATGTGGTATATGTGTACTGCCATTTGATATATAATAACATTATTCTATTTATATTCATGTTATTCATTGATTCAATTTATGTTTATTAAGTTCTGGTCATATGATTCGACCGATCACATTGTTGTAAGGGATCCTCTCTCTCACTTTTGTTCAAGAATATTCCCTTTGTTGTGACTAACTTTGTATTGCGCACCTAATAATACTTATGTGGTGCACCTACTGCCCGTTTGAGATCACTTTCCATTTGAAATTATATTTCTATTAAATATCCATAATCTTATGTCATGGATATGTTTATTGTCTAAACCGTATACCATTTCACATATGGTGTATATTTGGGATGTTATTGATGAATCTGTATTCTAGACTCCATAAGGATCTTGAAAATACATATTTCTCTTGTATTAAATCATTGTATAAAGAATTATTTGGATGAAGAGGTGGGTGGGACCCACTACAGCCCCTCGATGCATCGGTAGGTCTCATGAGACAAAACAGTTTGGTGACAGACCCTTAGAGTTTGTTTCCAAAAATCAGACGGGTTTCTACCCACAGCGGTAAACCGTTTTTACGGTATTATGGTTCATGTGCTAGATACATGACGTCCAATTAATAAGCATTCTCTTTATTCATTATCAGTTATTATTATTATCCATGAGGTTTTTACTATGACAAAATCTATGGATGTAGTTTAATTTTCAGTTTATTAATGGCATTAGTTGTTCAGTTATTCACTATGCCATATTGATTATGTTAGATTGATTGTGATTCACTTATTATTTTACTCATTCTTCTGATATTTGTAACCCTTACTGAGCATTTGAGCTCACCCCTTTCATTTTCTACCTTCGACAGGTGATGAAGAGAAGGTCTTCTTTTGAGTTCCTGTGGATGCAGTTTTGAGTTTTTTGTTATGTATTGTATTTTGTAACATTTTCCAATTTAATTTCAGTTACATCTATGTATCTAGTTTCTTCAAAACTACTAAACTGATCGTTCCTTTGGGATTTTCATTCCCTCTAACCATGCCAATATCACAAGTAATACACCAGGTCCAGCTTAGAGGGGTAGGGGTGTTACATTTGGTATCAGTTGAAGTTTAGTAGGAAACTTAGAAACTAGAGTAGAAAATATATAGTAAGGAACAAAGCCCTAAGGTACCCCGACCCCTCTATATAAGATCTGAGGCATTACTTGTGATATTGTCATGGCTAGAAGGAATGAAAATCCCGAAGGAGGGAATAATGTAGCACCCCAAACATTTTATGGTATGTTTAAGTTAAATACATTTTATTCATCACTGTTTTCCTTTGAAACAACACTAGGTTATTTAGGATATAGTCAAAACCTAGCCATTAAATATAAAATTTCCACTTCTATTTTTTAAATTTTGAAAAATGGTCATCTAGAGTTGTGATCAGTAAGTCATTTGGAGTCTGATAGAAAAAACTTAATTTTTGGTGAATAGTAACATACACTTATGAATAGTAATATGAATAGTAATATGACCCTTATGAATAGTAAATAATATTATTATTTCATTTTCTTAAGACAATAAGATAATGAGATCTTAATTAGTTTTTCAATGAGAAATAAAACTAATTGCACTTTAAGATTGTTATTTTTTGAATTAACTATGAGTTTATTTAAAAATTAAATTAATAATATTTAAAAAATATTTTTGGAAAATGGATTTCACTTTTTAATTCTACACTTTGAAAAATGGTTAGGGTGAATTTTGGGAATTTTTTTGAAACAGTTAATTTTTCAGTGAATAGTAAAAAATACAGTTTTTTGTTTCGGTGTGTTTACGACATCATTAATGATGTAATAATGATTTCATAAATCTGGTTGACTTGTGTATAGTTAAATAAGATGTGATATGTCTCAATTGTCTTTAACCATGGGCAAATACCATGGGAAAGACCACGGTTTTGCAAATACCACCCATGAGGTGTCCCTTGGAAATTATTAAAATAATCCCTCAGTTTTCTTATAAATACCAACTCTTCCCTTCATTGAATTCATTCCCAATTCTCCCTCAACGAATTTCTGGCCTCCTTACCTTCATATTAGTCCACCCAAGGTTTCCTAATGCCCCCAAGGTCCCAACCTTCAAGTTCTAAGGGTTATTATACAAGGAAAGAAAATTCTCAATTTCATTCTTTTTCCTTTCAAGTTCTCTTTTATGTGGTATTTATTTCAAGTTTCCATACCATGTTCTTATTTTTCTCTTTATTCTTGATCCAATCTATATTATGATTCATTTTTGGATAGTTTACCCTTGTCCACTCTCTTTTTAATATTTTCTAAAACCATGTTGCGTAGCCGTTAGGCTGCTGAATGTTTGTAATCAATTTCAAAATTATTCTTTTATTTTGAGTTCTTTATTTATTCTTTATTCATCTCTTCTTACCCAAGAGGAATGAAATATCCATAATCTTGTATAATCAAGATTTTCTAATTTTCATGAGAGATTCATCTCAATATTATTCTTTCCCCCACTTGTTCAAGGAATTAAAAACATTATCCGTGACGTGTCGAATTACCGACATCATAGACGATGTGATTTCAATTTGCAATAATTATTTCAAGTATGGTCATGAAACCATTTATATGGTTGAACCGGGTTATAATATATGTGTTATTACTCACCCATGGTTATTTAATTCTTTGGTACTCATGGTTCTAATTTATAAAACAAAATGAGGTTGTTATTATCAAAGAACCACTAAAACGATCTAAACGAACATCATTAATGTTTTAACTAATGAATCATCATCATGGTATATAACCGAAAATCATTATAAGATCATTTATATCTCCATAATTTCGTTAATAATATATATTAACAATTATGGACGTTTAAACATATTTCAAACAAACTTCCATTCATGAATACAAGTAAACAAATCTTGAAACCAAGTAAGAAAATGCTTCCAAAACAATAAGATTTAATCTCTTAAACCCATAAAAGAGTCCATTAATGAACTTAATAAGGTTATATCATATCAATTACATGTTTATTAGTTTCTGTAATTATTAATTAATGAATCTAAATTTGATTATTCAGGTCATTAAGAACAATCGAGAACACACTAGAGCAAAATGTTAGGGGTTTCTCATCTCACTTTCATTTCTGTGAGATTTTCATTGTTCGCCACTTATTTCTTGTAAGTGGTATATGTGTACTTAAATTTGATATATAATAACATTATTCTATTTATATTCATGTTATTCATTAATTAAAATGATGTTTATTAAGTTCTGGTCATATGATTCGACCGATCACATTGTTGTAAGGGATCCTCTCTCTCACTTTTGTTCAAGAATATTCCCTTTGTTGTGACTAACTTTGTATTGTGCACCTCATAATACTTATGTGGTGAACCTACTGCCCATTTGAGATCACTTTACATTTGAAATTATATTTCTATTAAATATCCATAATCTCATGTCATAGATATGTTTATTGTCTAAATTGTATACCATTTCACATACGGTGTATATTTGGGATGTTATTGATGAATACGTATTCTATACTCTATACGAATTTTGAAAAGACATATTGCTCTTGTATTGAATAATTGTATAAAGAATGATTTGGATGTAGAGGTGGGTGGGCCCACTACATCCCCTCGATGCATCGGTAGGTCTCATGAGACAAAACAGTTTGGCGACAGACCCTTAGATTTTGTTTCCAAAAATCAGACGGGTTTCTACCCACAACAGTAAACAGTTTTTATGGTATTGTGGTTCATGTTCCAGATACATGACGTCCAATTAATAAGCATTCTCTTTATTCATTATCAGTTATTATTATTATCCATGAGGTTTTCACTATGAAAAAATCTATGGATGCAGTTTCATATTCAGTTTATTAATGGCATTAGTTGTTCAGTTATTCACTATGCCATATTAATTATGTCAGATTGATTGTGATTCAATTATTATTGTACTCATTCTTACACTATTTGTAACCCTTACTGGGCATTTTAGCTCACCCCATTCATTTTCTACCTTCGACAGGTGATAAAGATAAGGTCTTCTTTTGAGTTCATGTGGATGCAGTTTTGAGTTTTTTGTTATGTATTGTATTTTGTAACCTTTTCCAATGTAATTTGAGTTACATCTATGTATCTAGTTTCTTCAAGACTACTAAACTGATCATTCCTTTGGGATTTTCATTCCTTCTAACCATGAAAATATCACAAGTAATACACCGACTCTAGCTTAGAGGGGTCGGGGTGTTACAGTTGGTATCAGAAGAAGTTTAGTAGGAAACTTGGAAACTAGAGTAGGAAATATATAGTAGGGAACAAAGCCCTAAGGTACCTCGACCCCTCTAGATAGTATCTGGGGCATTACTTGTTATATTTTCATGTTTAGAAGGAATGAAAATCCCGAAGGAGGGAATAATGTAGCACCCCAAACATTTTATGGTATGTTTCTGTTAAATAAATTCTATCCATCAAGGTGTTCCTTTGAAACAACACTAGGTTATTTAGGATATATTCAAAACCTAGCCATTAAATATAAATTTTCCACTTTTATGTTTTGAATTTTGAAAAATGGTCATCTAGAGTTGTGATCAGTAAGTCATTTGGAGTCTGATAAAACAAACTTAATTTTTGGTGAATAGTAACATACCCTTATGAATAATACTATGAATAGTAATATGACCCTTATGAATAGTAAATAATAATATTATTTCATTTTCTTAATACTATAAGATAATGAGATCTTGATTAGTTTTTCAATGAGAAATAAAACTAATTGCACTTTAAGATTGTTATTTTTTGAATTAACTATGACTTTATTTAAAAATTAAATTAATAATTTTTAGAAAATTATTTTTGAAAAATGGATTTCACTTTTGAATTCTACACGTTGAAAAATGGTTAGGGTGAATTTTTGGAATTTTTCTGAAACAGTTAAATTTTCAGTGAATAATAAAAAATACAGTTTTTAGTTTCGGTGTGTTTATGAAATCATTAATGATGTAATAATTATGTAATAAATCTGGTTGACTTGTGTATAGTTAAATAAGATGTGAGGTGTCCCAAGTGGCTTTAACCATGGGCAAGCCCATGGTTTTTCAAATACCACCCATGAGGTGTCCCTTGGAAATTATTAAAATAATCCCTCACGTTTCCTATAAATACCAACTCTTCCCTTCATTGAATTCATTCCCAATTCTCCCTCAACGAATTTCTGGCCTCCTTACCTTCATATTAGTCCACCCAATGTTTGCTCAAGCCCCCAAGGTCCCAACCTTCATTTTTCTAAGGGTTACTCTACAAGGTAAGATTTCTTTTTCCTTTCAAGTTCTCTTTTATGTGGAATATCTTTCAAGTTTCCGTACCACGTTCTTATTTTTCTCCTTATTCTTAATCTAATCTATATTATGATTCATTTATGTATAGGTGACACTTGTCCCCTCTCTTTTTAATATTTTCTAAAACCATGTTGCGTAGCCGTTAGGCTGCCGAATTTTTGTAATGAATTTCAAAATTATTCTTTTATTTTGAGTTCTTTATTTATTATTTCTTAATCTCTTCTTACCCAAGAGGAATGAAATCTCCAGAATCTTTTATATTATAGATGTTCTATTGTTCATGAGTTATTCATCATCAATATTCTTCTTTCCCCCACTTGTTTAAGGAATTAAAAACATTGTCTGTGACGTGTCGAATTACCGACATCATAGATGATGTGATTTCAATTTGCAATAATTCTTTAAAGTATGGTCATGAAACCATTTATATGGTTGAACCAGGTTATAATATATGTTTTATTACTCACCCATGGTTCTGTAATTCTTTGGTACTCATGGTTCTAATTTATAAAACAAAATGAGGTTTTTATTATCAAAGAACCACTAAAATGATCTAAACAAACATCATTAATGTTTTAACTAATGAATCGTCATCATGGTATATAACCCAAAATCATTATAAGATCATTTATATCTCCATAATTTCTTTAATAATATATATTAACAATTCTGTATGTTTAAACATATTTCAAACCAACTTCCATTCATGAATACAAGTAAACAAATCATGAAACCAAGTAAGAAAATGCTTCCAAAACAATAAGATTTAATCTCTTAAACCCATAAAAGAGTCCATTAATGAACATAATAAGGTTATATAATATCAATTACACTTTTATTAGTTTCTGGAATTATTAATTAATGAATATAAATTTGATTATTCAGGCCATTAAGAACAATCAAGAACATACTAGAGCAAAAGGTAAGGGGTTTCTCATCTAACTTTCATTTCTGTGAGATTTTCATTATTCGCCACTTATTTCTTGTATGTGATATATGTGTAATTCCATTTGATATATAATAACTTGATTCTCTTTATATTCATTTTATTCATTGATTAAATTGATTTTTATTAAGTTCTGGTCATATGATTCGACCGATCACATTATTGTAAGGGATCCTCTCTCTCACTTTTGTTCAAGAATATTCCCTTTGTTGTGACTAACTTTTTATTGTGCACCTAATAATACTTATGTGGTACACCTACTGCCCATTTGAGATCACTTTCCATTTGAAATTATATTTCTATTAAATATCCATAATCTCATTTCATGGATATTTTTATTGTCTAAACCCTATACCATTTCACATACGGTTTATATTTGGGATGTTATTGATGAATCTGTTTTTTATACTCTATACGGATTTTGAAAAGACATATTGCCCTTGTATTGAATAATTGTATAAATAATGATTTGGATGTAGAGGTGGGTGGGGCCACTACAGCCCCTCGATGCATCGGTAGGTCTCATTAGACAAAACAGTTTGGCGACAGACCCTAAGAATTTGTTTCCAAAAATCAGATGGGTTTCTACCCATAGCAGTAAACCGTTTTTACGGTATTATGGTTCATGTGCTAGATACATGACGTCCAATTAATAAGAATTCTCTTTATTCATTACTACTTATTATTATTATCCATGAGTTTTTCACTATGAAAAAATTTATGGATGAAGTTTCATTTTTAGTTTATTTATGGCATTAGTTATTCAGTTATTCACTATGCCATATTGATTATGTCAGATTGATTGTGATTCACGTATTATTGTACTATTGCTTCCACTATTTTTAACCCTTACTGAGCATTTGAGCTCACCCCTTTCATTTTTTACCTTCGACAGGTGATGAAGAGAAGGTCTTCTTTTGAGTTCCTGTGGATGCAGTTTTGAGTTTTTTGTTATGTATTGTATTTTGTAACCTTTTCCAATGTAATTTGAGTTACATCTATGTATCTAGTTTCTTCATGTAACAACCCGAGATTTTATAAGATATATTCGTTTTAATTTCTTTCATATCTTCTGTTGTATGCTACACCAAGATTATCTTGCGCTATACGCAACACCGTATTAGCTTGCAGTATACGCAACACTAATCTTGGATCGTGTTACACACAATTTCATGTTTGTTTGATAGTAGTTATTCTACGAAACATTGAGTATATATATATATATATATATATATATTCAATGTATTTTGTTATACGCAACGAAAAAGGAGTCGTGCACTACACGCAACCTTGACTTGGCTTGCATTACACGCAATCGCGACCTTCCTCGATAGCGTGTGTTGTACGCAATACCGAGTTTCACTAAACAACGATATGCTATTAAAATATTATTAAAACTAGCCGTTACGAATAGTAATAACCACTTTTTGAAATTTTGTAAATTTTATTTTTCAAAATGGACTTCATTTTTTAATTTGGAATATCGAAATTAGCTTAGGGTGAAATTTTGGTACTTTTCGGATAACTTTCATATTCTGATGAATAGTGAAAATTACTAAATTTTAATTAAAAACAAATTTTTTAATCGAAATATAGTGATAAATTATTAATTTGAGTGGTTTTAAAGTATATTTAGAATATATTTTTACAATTTAATACAATGTTGGTCATTGGATGTAATTTCACATTTAAACCAGACATAAACAAGTGTCAATCTTTTGATAGTTTAAAAACACGCTATTTGGTTTGACGGTGGGAATTAATTTTTAAATCAGTTAATGTAACTGATATGTTTTGAATTTGGTAAAATATACATCATTTTTGAATTCATAATATCAAATATAGCTTAGGCCTAATTTTTGGTATTTTTCTGGAAACTTTCATTTTTTGATGAATAGTGAAACCACTAAGTGGTAGTTAAAAAAAACTGAATTTTTCATAAAAATTAATTTTACCGCTTCTGTGAGTGTAATTTCAAAAATCTGAGAGACACGGTTAATATCAAGGACTAAAATGTGGTTCAATGAGATGAAAATAATTTTTGGTGAATAGTAACTTTTTACTTTTTTTTACCACGGTTAAAAGTAAATAGGGTAATTAAGGGTAAAAATGATATTATTATTACACTAACACATGTCCTAATTCTATTGGATTAGTGTAATTCGGCCAAAAACAACCTTAGGAATAAAATATGACCATTTAGGCCCACTTGGATTAGATTAGAACATTTATTATTAATTTATTTAAAGAAGGGTTAAAATAGTTAAAATCAAAGTTTAATAACTAAATCATTTTTAATATAGGGTTATACATAAGATAAATTCGACTATAAATATTCATTAGAAAGATAAAACGATTTCATACATAATGGTATTTTATTTTTAATTTTTAGACTTAATATAATTTAATTTATTTATGATACAATGATGATTCAGTAATTATCTTATTAATGAAATATTGACATAATTGATGTTAAAAATACCCAAATAAATGTAATTTGAGACTTTTTATAAATTATGATAATTTTAAATGTTAATATGACATGTTAGTATTTATTTAATTAAATTTTTTCGAACTAATAATTCTGTTATGATTTTCACAAAAATCAATTACCAAATAGTGTCAAAATTGACATAAAATAGTTTTTAAAACAAATACTATATTATTAATTGTTATTTTATTTCTAAAAATCTAAGGTTCGGCCAAATGACTTATATAAGGTTATATATATTAATAATAAACAACTTGGGGTTATTTTGGCTTGATATAGTAAGTTTACTAACCTTATAGTGTAAGAAAACAAGAAGACACAGTAAAAGTTAAATTATCTAACTTAAAGTTAAATCTAAATGATAAGGTTCAAATTGTTACCTAAACGTGTATAAATTATATTGGATGAGATTATTTATACCCATACCCACCTTAGCTTCTAAATATATCAATTTGGAACTATTAAAAACCTAATTTGACTTTATAATCAAATAATATTTTTAGTTATTCCAAAGGTGCCTCTCTCCTCCCTTATAAAAGGGCACCTCCTCCCTCTCTTCCTCACACCACTTTGAGCTTTCAAGATCAGCAAAACCCTGCCAATATCTCCTCTCCACTTCACTAGAAACATCCTAGAGGTTCTGGTCTTCTTCAAAGACCAATTTTAGTGCCCTAAGAGGAGGTCTCAAAGAGGCGCTTCAAAGAAGAGGTAATGCCCGTTACCGATTCTTTCATCTTTATTTCTTCTTCCACTTCTTCTTCTTTAGTTGTTTAATTATGAAGTAATAACATAAGTATAACTAATATAATTATATGTTATTATAAGTATGAAACAACCCTATTTCACCATCTATCCATCCTACGGAAAATGAAATCACCGCGCGTGCGTACGTACGGAATACCATCTCCACGCCGTGGTGTAATCTATTTTCCACCACCACCATACTTGGATGGGTATAATGGTGTAAATAATAACTATATATGATTATTGTAAAGTGATATTGATTTTGTAATAGTATACATACACTCCAATAAAATTCCACGATCATGGGAAACGATATCATCGCTCGTGCGTACGTACGGAATACCGTCTCCACGACGCGATGAGATTCATTCTCAATGATTAACCATTCATAAATGATTATAAAGTATATATAATAAGTAATTGTAACATCCCAGGTAAATAATGAATATAAAATTTTCATATTTATTAATATTTATGAATTAAATATTAATTTTACATTAAAGGGGTTGCAATGTTCGATAGCGTACCCGATACGCAACAAAGAGTTTCTTTGAAATCTTACGTTGCACACTAGTAATAAAATATTATTATTTTAAATGGTAGTTAACACATAGTCGTTGTATTGGAAGGAATGGATATAAATAACTAAAATATGATTATATTTGTTTTTTAAATGTTTTTACTTTTATCTAATAAAAGATAAAGGCTTAAAATACGGAAAGAATTCAATTTTAGGATTTTATACCCTAATTTTCACTAAAGGTTCACTTATCGCCTTTTGATGGCGAACTGTCATTAAATATAGTTTTGATCACTCTTATACATTCTTTTGGACCAAATAAAACTCTTCTTTATAATCGGGACATCAAATTTTACTTTGTGTAAATTTTTGGTATTTTTCCGATAAAGTTCATTTTTTTAATGAATAGTGTAAAATGTTGTATTTTAATTAAAAACCTCTTTTTAATCTAATTTATTTATATGATTATATTATCTTTTGAATTGGTTTTAAAGTGAAATTAGAATATATTTTTACCATTAAATCCAATAGTGGTCTTTGGAATTAATTTCACTTTGAAATCGAACTTAAACTAGTGTCAATCTTTTGATACTTATTGTTTCATAAAAACACGCTATTTGCTCGGACATCAGGAATTAATTATTAAATTAATTAATGAAACTTATATGTTTTTAATTTTGTAAAATGGACTTCATTTTTGAATTCGGAATATCAAATATAGCTTAGGGTGAAGTTTTGATATTTTTCCGAAAAACTTCAATTTTTGATGAATAGTGAAACCACTAAGTGGTACTTATAAAAACTGATTTTTCGTTTAAATGAAATTTTACCACCTATGTGTTTTGAATTTCAAAAATCCGACATAAATGGTTGTCATTAAGAATTAAAATGTGGTTAAATGGGATTAGAATAATTTTTTGGTGAATAGTAACTTTTAAGTTTTTAATCGCGATTAGAGGTAATTAGTGTAGTTTAAGGTAAAAGTAATGTTTTAATAATATGGAATGACCTAGACACATGTCCTACCCTTATTGGATATGTCATGGCCGACCAAGAAAATCCATGGGTCAACTTGGGGACCCCATGGAGCCACTTTGGAAGGAAAATGACATTAATACATTTTTATTTAATGTTAAAGTAAAAATGTCACAAACATGAGTTATTTTACTAAAAAAAAATTTACATGGGGTTATAGAAGTCATATGTTTTACTATAAATATTAATTGGAAAGATAAAAAGATTTCCTACATCATAATATTTTTTTTATAATTTTTAGACATTAAATAAATTAAATTATTTATGACATCATGATGATGCAGCGATAACCTCATTAATAATGGATTTAAATAAAATGAAAATATAATGTAAAATCTATGACCTAAACATGTCCAAATTCTATTGGATGGGTGTATTTAGAACCCTTATCACCTTACCCTCGAAACAAATCAATGTGAGACCATTAAAATCCGAAACTCTTTCTAAAATAAAGTAACATTTCTTTACTTTCCAAGAGTGCCCCTCCTCTCCTCTTATAAAAGTCCCCCACCTCTACCTCTTTACCCACACTTCCAAAGCCTTTGGATCGTCCAACCCCTGACCATTCTGTCTCTCCATATCCCTATATTACTCCTTGAAGCCTCACTTTGGGCATAAGTCTTCCCAAGGAAGCTTTTGAGCTCAAATCTAAGAGAGTCACCCGATTTTAAGGTGATGTCTTCACTTGTGTCCTTTTGTTTTATTTTGCTTCTCCAACCCCCTAAACTCTTTTTATTAATTTATTTTGTAACAAATCCAGTATCTTCAATATACTAGAATGTTGTTATAAGAAGATTTCGAGCTACACTTACACACATCTACATCTAATGGTTAAAGAACATACTGTTTCTGTGGTTGGCGAATTTCTGCCTCACGAAACGATGATTGTTCAATCTTCTTTTAAACACCTTTAATGGTGGCCATTAAGATGTCACTATATTTATATATGATATATATTATGTTTATTTTTTCCTTATGATTATTTATTTTTCATTTTTGGTTTACCTTTATGGTTTCCATTGTGGGTAAACACGATAATTTCATTTTAGGAAGTGCGGACTACCGCCCCCTCAAAGTGATGTGATTCGTTAATGCCATATGTCGGACGTATAAAGGATGGATTTAAAGTTATTATATATGATTTTATACTAGAATTATAATATACCTCTATATCATTATTATTTCTTTCCATTAATGTATTTGATATAAATGAAAGTAGCATTCATGCGTACGTACGGCTTACCGTCTCCATGAACGGTGCATTTCATTTCTTATCCCCAAATGTAATGTACTATTATAAGTACATATTTATAATGGATATATATAATGTATGTTACATATAAATGATGAATATAATTCTGGAATTAAAATATACATACCTCTCATTTAGTTTTAATTCCATTAATATGACATAGAAATGAAAGTAGCGTTCATGCGTACATACGGCTTACCGTCTCCATGAACGGTGCATTTCATTTCTTACCTCTAAATGATTATGTGATATTATAAATACATGTATATGCTAGATATATATGATATATATGATATCCAAATCAGGAATTTCATTCTGGATATAAATAACATTTGACCACACGAACAACATGTAATTGTAAGAAGTCCACTTTTGACTTAAGAACCAAATATCGGAAAACGACCGTTATCAACTTAAATGACTAAATATTGTTCATAACATGGTAATAAGTGATATAAAAGGAATAATGAACTTGAAAAAGGTTCTTAATCAAGTATAAATTAATTCAAGTTTATTATTCAGGACGTTAAAGAACGATCGAGTCAAGTCGGACCCGAGGTAAGGGAACTTCTTAACCCAATTTCCATTCTTTGGGTTAATCTCCTACTTTCAAATTATGTCATGATATTATTATGTCCTATCTTGTATTTGTACATTCTTTATGTGTACTTATAGTGGATACACATAATAGATCTATTTTATTTAAAAAATGATCTTTGTAAGGGACTTCGTCTCAATCTCCTTTCATTGAGGCATATTTCGTTTTACACACAACTTTCTTTTATATGGTGTATAAACCCCTTTGACTTTTACTTTTATAAAAAAGGAATCTTTTTCTACGAAGCGTTTTACAAAACGACAAAAAGGAATGTTTCTTTTAACGTACGCGGTGACAACGACCTTTTCCGCCGCCGTGAGTATTATTTGGTCTTTGGCTTCCTCAACAAGCCGTAATGTTTTTAAAATGAAATAAATACCATATACTCTTTTATGTATTTTGGTATTGAAAATGGTTTTTATAATGGATTTGTTATGTCAATATATTTATGTGATATATTTTGATCAAAGTGTGGAAATTGTTTCTTTCCATTATATTAGTTTTATGTCTTATGATTTTTATAATGGTACTTGGACATTTGATTGGTGGTTACGTAATAAACCATATGACGGGTGGTGCCGTGAATACCAGGATGAGTGGTTACGTTATAACCTCCAATTCATTAGGTATGGAAGTCGGCCGTATGGCTATTCCATTAAGTTTGTATGGAATTTGGCCGTATGGCTATTCCATTAAGTGATATGTGTGGAAGTCGACCGTATGGTTATTCCACTTAAGTATGTTTATGTCCCAAGTAACCTTTATATGTTATGTGTTCTTTATATGGGTGTTATGGTAATATTTTGGTTACAAAAGGGTAAGTAATGATCATTTATTCAGTGAAGAGTTTTTATTACTTCATAAAGGTGAAAAGTATTACTTTGATAATGTATACATGGTTTACTTTTTGTTTTGATAAACTAACAATTTTTATTCTTTGTGTATCCCTTACAGAGATTTTTATGCTCACCCCAAGTTTTTTTTGAAATGTTTTTCACAGGACTTAATGTGTAATAGGGTCAAGGATGGGATCAAGGGAAAGTCATGCTATATAAAACATGGAGCTAGACATGTTTCTTTTTAAGAGTGTTTTTTATTCTATGGAAACTTGGTAGAATTGTTCACTTTGTAAATCTTTTGAGATGTAATAGTTATGTTCTAATTCTCTAAAACTCTAAACCTGAAAAGATCATCAATGTGAATTATTCATTTAATTCAATATTAAGTAAGGTTTAAGGTCGGGGCCTTATAGTTGGTATCAAAGGTCGGTTTAGATAACTTTAGGAGTTAGAATATTGTTAAAGTCTTGTCCATAAATTAATTTATGGTATGATATAGCATTTAAAGATTACCATGTTGATTCGCCTACGATATTTCTATGTTAAGAATGGTTTTACACAAAGGAAACATGTCAGCTATGTTAGGAAGGCATACAGAGGGAAATGACCTTCAAAATCAGTAACCTGAGATGGTCGGAATCAGAATTGAGCAGTTTACTGCACTGATGTCTCAGTTGAATCAGGTGATAAATGGTTTTTGTGTTTATTGATGATATTTTGGTGTTTTATAAAAGTAAAGAGGAGCATGAAAGTCATTTAAAGGTTATCTTGAAAATCATAAAAGAAAATATATTGTATGGGAAATTAATCAAGTGTGAGTTTTGGTTACAACAAATTTCTTTCATTGGTTACCTTTTTTCAAAAGATGGCATAACTGTTGATCCTGCTAAAACAAAATTTGTTGAAGAATGGCCAAGACCCACAAATGTAACCGAGATCCGTAGTTTTCTTGGTTTGGAAAGTTACTACATAAGGTTTGTTGAAAATTATTCACGATTATCTAGTCCAATGACTAAGCTAACTGGGAAGGGTGTTAAGTTTATCTGGACAAAAGAATGTGATGATTGTTTTTAGGAGTTTGGTGAATGCTACAGTTTTGGCACTTCCTTCCAGGAATGGTGAGTTTGTTATCTACAGTGATGCTTCATTGAAAGGACTTGGTTGTGTCCTTATGCAAAATGATCAGGTAATTGCATATGTTTCACGGCAATTGAAAACTCATGAGGTAAATTACCCTACACATGATTTGGAATTAGCTGCTGTTGTTTTCGCTTTAAAAATTTGGAGGCATCATTTGTATGGAGTAAAGTGTGAAATATATACTGATCAAAAAAGTTTAAAGTATATATTCACTCAGAAATAATTGAACATGAGACAGAAGAGATGGTTGAAATTAATCAAGGATTATGATTGTACAATTCATTACCATCCGGGAAAAGCAAATAAAGTGGCTGATGCTTTGAGTCAAAAAAGTAATGTTTCATTAACAATGTTGCGTTTGGAACGATATCCTTTGGTTTTTGATTTGATGAACTTTGGCATAGAAGTTTTTGGTGCAGGATGTTCTTCTGTTTTGTTTCAGGTATCAGTGAAATCTTCTCTATCAGACAGAATCAAGCAATCACAGAAGCAAGACAGTGAGTTGTAGAAAAAGGTAGAGCTGGTTCATAAGGGTAAGTTGCCTGAATTAAACATTGATAATGATTGTGTTTTGAGTTTTGGGAAGATATTATGTGTCCCTGGTGATTCAAAGTTGAAGAATGAGTTGTTATGTGAGGCTCATAGTTCCCCGTTTTCAGTTCATCCTGGCAGTACTAAGATGTACAGGGATCTGCGGGAGTATTACTGGTGGGATGGAATGAAAAGAGATATTGCTGATTTTACTGTGAAGTGTTTGACTTTTCAGTAGGTTAAAGCAGAGCGGAAGTTACCGAAAGGGATGCTTCAGCCTTTACCAGTGCCAGAGTGGAAATGAGAAAATATATCCATGGATTTTGTCATGGTATTACCAAAGACATCTAGAGGTAATAATGCAATATGGGTTATTGTTGATCGCTTGACTAAATCTACTCATTTCCTTGCTATACGAGATACTTTTTCCCTAGATCAACTTTCCTATTTGTATCTTGAAGAGATAGTCAGGTTACATGGAGTTCCTCTCTCTATTGTGTCTGATCGTGATCCCAAGTTTACTTCTAACTTTTGGAAAAGCCTTCAGAAGTCGTTGGGTACTGAATTAAATTTTAGTACAGCTTTTCATCCGCAATCAGATGGGCAGTCAGAACAAACAATTTAGACCTGGGAGGATATGCTATGAGCTTGTTCGATGGATTATTAGGGAGGTTGGGACCAACATCTTTCTTTGGTTGAGTTTTCTTATATTAACAGTTTTCATTCCTGTATACAGATGCAACCATTTGAGGCATTATATGGGAAGCGGTGTCGAACTCCAGCATTTTGGGATGAAGTGGGTGAAAGGAAGCTGATGGGACCAGAATTGGTAGAAGAGATGGCAGAAAAAGTTCAGTTGATTCAGAAACACATGAGAATAGCTCAGAGCAGGCAGAAGAGTTATGCGGATAACCGGAGGAATGATCTATCTTTTGAGGTAGGTGATCATGTTTTTCTCAAGGTTTCTCCATGGAAGAGTGTGATGAGATTTGGTAAGAAAGGAAAGCTGAGTCCAAGGTTCATTGGACCATATGAAATTCTGGAGAAAGTTGGATCAGTTGCTTATCGAGTGGATTTACCTCCGAGTTTATCTCAGGTACACAATGTTTTTCATGTTTCGATGTTGAGGAAGTATATGCCAGATCCATCTCATGTTTTTATTCCAGAGGTAGTTCAGCTGGAAGAGAACCTATCTTATGAAGAACAACTAGTCCAGATTCTTGATCGAAGAGAGCAAGTGTTGCGAAATAAGGTAATTCACCAGGTAAAGGTTTTGTGGAAAAACTATATGGTTTAAGAGGCAACGTGGGAATCTGAAAATGCTATGAGGGATAAATACCCCCACTTATTTTGATAAGTGAATAAAATTGCGAGGACGCAATTCCCAAAAGGGGGGAAGGATGTAACATCCCAGGTAAATAATGAATAAAACATTTTCATATTTATTAATATTTACGAATTAAATATTAATTTTACTTTAAAGGGGTTTCTATGTTCGATAGCGTACCCGATACGCAACAAAGAGTTTCTTTGAAATCTTACGTTTCACACTAGTAATAAAATATTATTATTTTAAATGGTAGTTAACACATAGTCATTGTATTGGCGGGAATGGATAGAAATAACTAAAATATGATTATATATGTTTTTTAAATGTTTTTACTTTTATTTAATAAAAGATAAAGGCTTAAAATATGGAAAGAATTCAATTTTAGGCGTATATGTCGTAGTTTTCACTAAAGGTTCACTTATCGCCTTTTGATGGTGAACCGTCATTAAATATAGTTTTGTTCATTCTTATACATTCTATTGGACCAAATAAAACTCTTCTTTATAATCGGGACATCAAAATTTACTTTTTGTAAATTTTTGGTATTTTTCCGATAAAGTTCATTTTTTTAATGAATAGTGTAAAATGTTGTATTTTAATTAAAAACCTCTTTTTAATCTAATTTGTTTATATGATTAGATTATATTTTGAATTGGTTTTAAATTGAAATTAGAATATATTTTTACCATTAAATCCAATAGTGGTCGTTGGAATTAATTTCACTTTGAAATCGGACTTAAACTAGTGTTAATCTTTTGATACTTATTGTTTCATAAAAACACGCTATTTGCTCTGACAGTGGGAATTAATTATTAAATTAATTAATAAAACTTATAGGTTTTGAATTTTGTAAAATGGACTTCATTTTTGAATTCGGAATATCAAATATAGCTTAGGGTTATGTTTTGGTATTTTTCCGAAAAACTTTAATTTTTGATGAATAGTGAAACCACAAAGTGGTACTTATAAAAACTGATTTTTCATTTAAATGAAAATTTACCACCTCTGTGTTTTGAATTTCAAAAATCCAACGTACATGGTTTTTATTAAGAATTAAAATCTGGTTCAATGGGATTAAAATAATTTTTTGGTGAATAGTAACTTTTAAGTTTTTAATCGCGATTAGAGGTAATTAGTGTAGTTAAAGGTAAAAATAATGTTTTAATAACATGGAATGACCTAGAAACATGTCCTACCCTTATTTTATATGTCATGGACGACCAATAAAATCCATGGGTCAACTTGGGGACCCCATGGAGCCACTTTGGAAGGAAAATGACATTAATACATTTTTATTTAATGTTAAAGTAAAAATGTCACAAACATGAGTTATTTTACTAAAAAAAATTACATGGGGTTATAGAAGTCATATTTTTGACTATAAATAGTCATTGGAAAGATAAAAATATTTCCTACATCATAATATTTTTTTTTATAATTTTTAGACATTAAATAAATTAAATTATTTATGACATCATGATGATGCAGCGATTACCTCATTAATAATGGATTTAAATAAAATAAAAAGATAATGTAAAATCTATGACCTACACATGACCAAAACCTATTGTATGGGTGGATTTAGAACCCTTATTACCTTACCCTCGAAACACATCAATGTGGGACCATTAAAATCCGAAACTCATTCTAAAATAAAGTAACATTTCTTTACTTTCCAAGAGTGCCCCTCCTCTCCTCTTATAAAAGGCCCCCACCTCTACCTCTTTACCCACACTTCCAAAGCCTTTGGATTGGCCAACCCCTGCCCATTTTGTCTCTTCACATCCCTCTATTACTCCTTGAATCCTCACTTTGAGAAGAAGGCTTCCCAAGGAAGCTTTTGAGCTCAAATCTAAGAGAGTCACCCGATTTTAAGGTGATGTCTTCACTTGTGTTCTTTTGTTTTATTTTTCTTCTCCAACCCCCTAAACTCTTTTTATTCATTTATTTTGTAACAAATCCAGTATATTAAATATAATAGGATTTTGTTATAAGAATATTTCGAGCTACACTTACACACATCTACATCTAATGGTTAAAGAACATACTGTTTCTGTGGTTGGCGAATTTCTGCCTCACGAAACGATGATTGTTCAATCTTCTTTTAAACACCTTTAATGGTGGAAATTAAGATGTCACTATATTTATATATGATATATATTATGTTTATGTTTTCCTTATGCTTATTTATTTTTCATTTGTGGTTTACCTTTATGGTTTCCATTGTGGGTAAACACGATAATTTCATTTTAGGAAGTGCGGACTACCGCCCCCTCAAAATGATGTGATTCGTTAATGCCATATGTGGGATGTATAAAGGATGGATTTAAAGTTATTATATATGATGTTATACTGGAATTATAATATACCTCTATATCATTATTATTTATTTCCATTAATGTATGAGATAGAAATGAAAGTAGCGTTCATGCGTACGTACGGCTTACCGTCTCCATGAACGGTGCATTTCATTTCTTATCCCCAAATGTAATGTACTATTATAAGTACATATTTATAATGGATATATATAATGTATGTTACATATAAATGATGAATATAATTATGGAATTCAAATATACATACCTCTCATTTAGTTTTAATTCCATTAATATGACATAGAAATGAAAGTAGCGTTCATGCGTACGTACGGCTTACCGTCTCCATGAACGGTGCATTTTATTTCTTACCTCTAAATGATCATGTGATATTATAAATACATTTATATGCTAGATATATATTATATATATGATATCCAAATCATGAATTTCATTCTGGATATAAAAAACCTTTGACCACACGAATAACAAGTAATTGTAAGAAGTCCACTTTCGACTTAAGAACCAAATATCGACAAATGACCGTTATCAACTTAAATGACTACATAATGTTCATAACATGGTAATAAGTGATATAAAAGGAATAATGAACTTGAAAAAGGTTCTTAATCAAGTATAAATTAACTCAAGTTTATTATTCAGGATGTTAACGAACGATCGAGTCAAGTCGGACCCGAGGTAAGGGAACTTCTTAACCCAATTTCCATTCTTTGGGTTAATCTCCCACTTTCAAATTATGTCATGATATTATTATGTCCTATCTTGTATTTGTACTTTCTTTATATGTACTTATAGTGGATACACATAATATATCTATTTTATTTAAAAAAATGATCTTTGTAAGGGACTTCGTCTCAATCTCCTTTCATTGAGGCATATTTCGTTTTATACACAACTTTCTTTTATACGGTGTATAAACCCCTTTGACTTTTACTTTTATACAAAAGGAATATTTTTCTATGAATCGTTTTACAAAACGACAAAAAAGAATGTTTCTTTTAACGTACGCGGTGACAACGACCTTTTCCGCCGCCGCGAGTATTATTTGGTCTTTGGCTTCCTCAACAAGCCATAATGTTTTTAAAATGAAATAAATACCATATACTCTTTTATGTATTTTGGTATTGAAAATAGTTTTTATAATGGATTTTTTATGTCAATATATTTATGTGATATATTGTGATCAAAGTGTGGAAATGTTTTCTTTCCATTATATTTGTTTTATGTCTTATGATTTTTATAAGGTACTTGGAAATTTGACGGGTGGTTACGTGATAAACCATATGACGGGTGGTACCGTGAATACCAGGACGAGTGGTTACATTATAAACTCCAATGCATTGGGTATGGAAGTCAACAGTATGGCTATTCCATTAAGTATGTATGGAAGTTGGACGTATGGCTATTACATTAAGTTATATGTGTGGAAGTCGACCGTATGGTTATTCCACTTAAGTATGTTTATGTCCCAAGTAACCTTTATATGTTATGTGTTCTTTGTATGGGTTTTATAGTAATCTTTTGGTTAAAAAAGGGTAAGTAATGATCTTTTATTCAGTGAAGAGTTTTTACTACTTCATAAAGGTGAAAATTATTACTTTGATAATGTATACATGGTTTACTATTTGTTTTGATAAACTAACAGTTTTTATTCTTTGTGTATCCCTTACTGAGCTTTTTATGCTCACCCCAAGTTTTTTTTTGAAATTTTTTTCACAGGACTTAATGTGGAATATGATCAAGGATGGGATCAAGGGAAAGTCATGCTATATAAAACATGGAACTAGACATGTTTCTTTTTAAGAGTTTTTTTTATTCTATGGAAACTTGGTAGAAGTGTTTACTTTGTTAATCTTTTGAGATGTAATAGTTATGTTCTAATTCTCTAAAACTCTAAACCTGAAAAGATCCTCAATGTGAATTATTCATTTAATTCAATATTAAGTAAGGTTTAAGGCCTGGTCCTTATAGTAATAATGAAATATATGACATAATAATGATACTGTATTTATGTATATATATATGTATGTCATCCAATTAATTCCATTCAATTCAATGAGGAAACAAAAACAACGTTCATGCGTATGTACGGCCTACCATCTCCATGAATGGTGTATTTCTTTCCATTTATCGATCTATTATATATATGTATATTCTGAATATATATTATATATAAATCATGTTTTATATTCTGTAATTAAGTAATCATGATCTATGTAATCACATGAATAATTATAAGTCAAAACAAGGATGACAAATGAAATGATTTTACCCAAAATGCTTTTTAACATGGAATTTACAAAAGAACGGGTAATATAAAGTCATAAGTGAACCATATATGATATCATAACAATGAATATTATTCTGTAATAAGTCAATAAAATTATTTTAATCATTATACAGGAGGTTCGGATACATACGAAGCATATCATACCTAAGGTAAGGGATAATTTTTCAAATCTCATTTTTATCCGGGATTGCTTATTCGTAAGTATTTACTGGGGTTATTTCTATCATCCATGTCTATGTTTTATAAAATTATTTTCATGTGTGTTTAAAGTCCTTTTTACCCATTCTTGACTTTTACTACATGGTATGTAAGGAATCTTTCTTTTGTTTACGTTACGAGGTACTTTTTGACTTTTCCGACAAAAGTACGAGAAGAATGTTTTTTTAACTTATACGACACGAATGGATTTTTACAGTTTTATAAAGCCTTATTTTCATGAAGCTTCCTCCAAAAGATTTCATGACTATTTTCAAAAAATCCTTTTCTTTTAAAATTTCATGATTTTTTGTCAAAAGAATTTGATTTTGAAGAAGAAAGGATATTTTCATCAATAATTCATTTCAAGTGTTTTATCAAAATCATTTTCCGTCTAAGATGAAATTATTTCATATGTGTATGTTTCAAGAATAGTGTCTCTATGATTTACATGGTTTCACTTTTCTTATTATTAAATAATATCCATTTCTTTTATATGGATTATGTGATGATGGGATGATGTTTATGAAACCCATTTTATTTATTGGGTTATTATGAATGATATATGTTTATTTTGTGGCACAAGTAAGAATGATTTCATTATGAGATGGGTGGGACCTATATCTCCCTCCAATGCATTGGGTAAAGATTTATATCTCATGAGATAAACATGGATGGAACAGTATATTATTCCGGTTTAGTGTTACAGGACTGAAACGAGGAGTGAACTCGATTCAGAAAGGGACTTTGTCCACTAAGATAGTCTTGGAAGCAATGCCTTGGCTACTATGGAAATCATTACATGTGCTTAATGGATTCCACAATTACATGTTTTATTCCCATACTATGTTATCATTATTTATGTTCCATTATGATCTATGCCTTATGTACTTCCATGTTTTAAGTCGTTGCTCAAGATTTTGATGTTTAAACATTATGTTCATGTTTTTAGGTTCAAATGTGTATGGTATGTTTTATTTTATCCATGTTTACCCTTACTGAGCATTTGAGCTCACCCTTTTTATGTTTTATTTTCCCCCAGGATTAAAAGAAAGGTTTTAGGTAGGGAAACAAAAAGTGGAAGATCTTTATGGGAGATGTTGAAGATCTTTCACCACGATTAGAAGATTACGTTCCAAGTTTCCAAAGACACTAAACTATTACGGTCCTTGTGTGTCTGTTTTTGTTATGTATTATATATTCCGCAAAAGTAATGTAATATCTATGTACGTCAAGCTTCGGGTCTCTACAGTTGGTATCAGAGGAATGGTTTAGTCAACCTTTGGAAACTAGGATGCGAAAATGTTAGTGAGATCCCTAGAGATATTTCTAAGGTATGTCTAGGGATGTCCCTAAGGATAAGTATACGTATAGGATATAGTCCTAGAACTACAGTAACAATCATAGAATTTAACCTAAGATGTTAGATAATGAGGGAACTCCCCTTTACTATGTTGTTTTCCCTAGCATGATTTTTGCCTCTCACACTATTCTTTTTGGGTTTTAGAAAATGGCTGGAAATAGGAAGATTCACGATAATGGAGGATATGACAGACAATGGAATGATATTCTTCATGAGAATACAAATGAAATGGGATCTGGAAATCCAAACATCATTATTATGCCTAATCAGAAATCTCATAATATGATCAATAATCTCAACTTTGGTAAGTTTCCCGACTCAGATAATAAGAGAAATATGGAGTTTCATGATGATCATAGAGGAAAGAAAGTTCAATTTCCCTCATATAAATCATGTGGGAAGAGGCATCAGGGAGATTGTTTCAAAGGAACTGGAAGATGCTTTGGGTGTGGAAAAGAAGGACACAAATCCAGTAAGTGCAAAGGAAAAGGTTCAGTTAACACCATGGACAAGGATAATGGTATTGCTACGACATCAACAATGATTAGATGTTTTAAATGTGGAATGTATGGGCATTATGCAAACCAATGACCTAATGGAAAATCTCATGAAGAGAATCAGCATAGTCATATGGGTAGTATTTATGTGGATGATGATGAGGAGACTAAAAATGATATATGAGCTGAAAGAAGTGTTGAAGCTCAGTCAGTTGTTTTAAAAGGTAGTGGAATGATTGTATGTTTATCGATAGTTATGTTGTATAGTTAATGGTACTATGGAATAAAGAATCATCTAAGGATTGTTACACTATTGTTTTTGTTAAAAGTATTTGAAAGTATATGTTGAATGGTACCAGTAACCATGGAAGGTTATTCAGATATTTTTGTAAAGTAGATGATATGCGCATAATGAAGGAATAAGAAGATAATGAGATGTTTGATTGTATTCATGAGATCATTATTGATATAAGGACTAAGTGATATCATGGTTTGAGTATATAGAATTTTGAGGATTTTGGTATGTGGAAAGTGTTAACTTTTAACTGCATTCATGTTTTCACTAAGGTTCAATGGGTATTCATTTTTTCAAGAGAATACATGATTAAGGCCTTTGAATGTTTGGAATGTGACCAACAAGACATATCTTATGATATATGGGGATCAATGATGGTATTAAATCCCTGGTAATCGTTTTCACTATAATATGAGAGTGAACTGCAGTATTATGGATAAGCCTAAAGATTGGAATGGATTATGTTGGACATAAGTTAGTATTGTTTAAGGATAGAAGTTTTTTCGATATTATTGATGGAATGTTATAGTAATGTAGTTTTAGAAAAAGGTCAACCTGCAGGACGGGCGACAGCCCATCGCGTCGGACAAGGCTGTGGGAATCGAACCCACAACCGAAGTGCGACTTGCCTTTATCCCTTACCACTGGCCTATATAAAGTCCCAATTTAGTATAAACTAGTTTTATTATATTAAGCAGTATGATATATGAAGTATAAGTCTATTTTAGGAACCATATATGATTAATCTCACTATAGATAGACTTATCTATTTTTTGATAACTTTTCTAACCTTTTGTTTGAGATAGATGGAATGAACCATCATTCTATCACATGATATGATAACACATCACGAATGACAAATTCAACTTCATTTCTTTAAGAGATGAAGTGGAAATTGTCCAAAGAACATCCAACGGTGAGACTGTACCAAAATCACAAAAGTATTTCTTCTAATTCCAATTTCATCAACTTTAGGGAAATGATCTTGAAAACCAAAAATGTTTTCCTAGGTCCCTTATATCCGATGAATCAGATGGATTTGTGATTAATGGATTTTTCATAGCCATGTTCTCTACCACTCTCCATTAAGAACTTGATGGTTAGATTTCTCTTCCACATCCATATTTTCACCTATGTTCTCCTACGTGGAAACCCAGTGATGAGTTTCTTTGGGAAATCGTTACATTTCATACTTTAGTTTTAAAATTATGTTTTAGTATTCCTTTTTACGATGTGGGTTTCTATGAATAGTAAATGATTTATAACCCTGACGAATTTCGAGGGCGAAATTCATTTTAAGGGGGGTAGAATGTAACAACCCGAGATTTTATAAGATATATTCGTTTTAATTTCTTTCATATCTTCTGTTGTATGCTACACCAAGATTATCTTACGCTATATGCAACACCGTATTAGCTTGCAGTATACGCAACACTAATCTTGGATCGTGTTACACACAATTTCATGTTTGTTTGATAGTAGTTATTCTACGAAACATTGAGTATATATATATATATATATTCAATGTATTTTGTTGTATGCAACAACAAAGGAGTCGTGCACTACACGCAACCCTGACTTGGCTTGCATTACACGCAATCGCGAACTTCCTCGATAGCATGTGTTGTACGCAATACCGAGTTTCACTAAACAACGATATGCTATTAAAATATTATTAAAACTAGCCGTTATGAATAGTAATAAACACTTTTTGAAATTTTGTAAATTTTATTTTTCAAAATGGACTTCATTTTTGGATTCATAATATCGAAATTAGCTTAGGGTGAAATTTTGGTACTTTTCGGATAACTTTCATATTCTGATGAATAGTGAAAATTACTAAATTTTAATTAAAAACAACTTTTTTAATCGAAATAATTAATAGTGATAAATTATTAATTTGAGTGGTTTTAAAGTATATTTAGAATATATTTTTACAATTTAATACAATGTTGGTCATTGGATGTAATTTCACATTTAAACCAGACATAAACAAGTGTCAATCTTTTGATAGTTATTATCTCTTAAAAACATGCTATTTGTTTTGATGACGGGAATTAATTTTTAAATTAGTTAATGTAACTGATATGTTTTGAATTTGGTAAAATAGACATCATTTTTGAATTCATAATATCAGATATAGCTTAGGCCTAATTTTTGGTATTTTTCTGGAAACTTTCATTTTTTGGTGAATAGTGAAACCAATAAGTGGTAGTTAAAAAAAACTGAATTTTTCATAAAAATTAATTTTACCGCTTCTGTGAGTGGAATTTCGAAAATCCGAGAGACATGGTTAATATCAAGGACTAAAATGTGGTTCAATGAGATGAAAATAATTTTTGGTGAATAGTAACTTTTTACTTTGTTTTACCACGGTTAAAAGTAAATAGGGTAATTAAGGGTAAAAATGATATTATTATTACCCTAACACATGTCCTAATTCTATTGGATTAGTGTAATTCGGCCAAAAACAACCTTAGGAATAAAATATGACCATTTAGACCCACTTGGATTAGATTAGGACATTTATTATTAATTTATTTAAAGAAGGGTTAAAATAGTTAAAATCAAAGTTTAATAACTAAATAATTTTTAATATAGGGTTATACATAAGATAAATTAGACTATAAATATTCATTAGAAAGATAAAAATATTTAATACATAATGGTATTTTATTTGTAATTTTTAGACTTAAAATAATTTAAATTATTTATGATACAATGATGATGCAGTAATTATCTTATTAATAAAATATTGACATAATTGATGTTATAAATACCCAAATAAATGTAATTTGAGACTTTTTATGAATTAAAATAATTTTATATGCTAATATGACATGTTAGTATTGATTTAATTAAATTTTTTCGAACTAATCATTCTGTTATGATTTTCACAAAAATCAATTACCAAATAGTGTCAAAATTGACATAAAATAGTTTTTAAAACAAATACTATATTATTAATTGTTATTTTATTCCTAAAAATCTAAGGTTAGGCCAAATGAATTAGATAAGGTTATATATATTAATAATAAACAACTTGTGGTTCGTTTGGATTGATATAGTAAGTTTAGTAACCTTATAGTGTAAGAAAACAAGAAGACACGGTAAAAGTTAAATTATCTAACTTAAAGTTAAATCTAAATGATAAGGTTAAAATTGATACCTAAACTTGTATAAATTATATTGGATGAGAGTATTTAGACCCATCCCCACATTAGCTTCGAAATATATCAATTTTTAGCTATTAAAAACCGAATTTTACTTTATAATAAAATAATATTTTTAGTTATTCCAAAGGTGCCCCTCTCCTCCCTTATAAAAGGGCACCTCCTACCTCTCTTCCTCACACCACTTTGAGCCTTCAAGCCCATCCAAACCCTGCCAATATCTCCTCTACACCTCCCTAGAAACATCCTATAGGTCTTTGTCTTCTTCAAAGACCAATTTTAGTGCCTTAAGAGGAGGTCTCAAAGAGGCGCTTCAAAGAAGAGGTAATGCCCGTTACCGATTCTTTCATCTTTATTTCTTCTTCCACTTATTCTTATTTAGTTGTTTCATTATGAAGTAATAACATAAGTATAACTCATATACTGATATGTTATTATAAGTATGAAACAACCCTATTTCACCATCTATCCATCCTACGGAAAACGAAATCACCGCGCGTGCGTACGTACGGAATACCGTCTCCACGCCGTGGTGTAATCTATTTTCCACCACCACCTTAATTGGATGGGTATAATGGTGTAAATAATAACTATATATTGTTACTGTAAATTGATATTGATTTTTTAATAGTATACATACACTCCAATAAAATTTCATGATCATGGGAACGATATCATCGCTCGTGCGTACGTACGGAATACCATCTCCACAACGCGATGAGATTCATTGTCAATGATTAACCATTCATAAATGATTATAAAGTATATATAATAAGTAATCATGAAATATATGACATAATAATGATGCTGGATTTATGTATATATATAATTATGTCATCCAATTAATTCCATTCAATTCAATGAGGAAACGAAAACAACGTTCATGCGTACGTACGGCCTACCGTCTCCATGAACGGTGTATTTCTTTCCATTTAACGATCTATTATATATATGTATATTCTGAATATATATTATATATAAATCATGTTTTATATTCTGTAATTAATTAATCATGATCTATGTAATCATATGAATAATTACAAGTCAAAACACGGACGACAAATGAACTGATTTTACCCAAAACGCTCTTTAACATGGAATTTACAAAAGAACGGGTAATATAAAGTCATAAGTGAACAATATATGATATCATAACAATGAATATGATTCTGTAATAAGTCAATAACATTATTTAAATAATTATAAAGTAGGTTCGGATACATACGAAGCATATCGGACCTAAGGTAAGGTATAATTTTGCAAATCTCATTTTTATCCGGGATTGCTTATTCGTAAGTATTTACTGGGGTTATTTCTATAATCCATGTCCATGTTTTATAAAAGTATTTTCATGTGTGTTTAAAGTCCTTTTTACCCATTCTTGACTTTTACTACATGGTATGTAAGGAATCTTTCTTTTGTTTACGTTACGAGGTACTTTTTGACTTTTCCGACAAAAGTACGAGAAGAATGTTTTTTTAACTTATACGGCACGAATGGATTTTTACAGTTTTATAAAGCCTTATCTTCATGAAGCTTCCTCCAAAAGATTTCATGACTATTTTCAAAAAATCCTTTTCTTTTAAAATTTCATGATTTTTTATGAAAAGAAATTGATTTTGAAGAACAAAAGATATTTTCCTCAAGAATTCATTTCAAGTGTTTTATCAAAATCATTTTCCATCTAAGATGACATTATTTCATATGTGTATGTTTCAAGTATAATGTATCTATGATTTATATGGTTTCACTTTTCTTATTATGAAATGATATCCATTTCTTTTATATGGATTATGTGATGATGGGATGATGTTTATGAAACCCATTTTATTTATTAGGTTATTATGAATGATATATGTTTATTTTGTGGCACAAGTAAGAATTATTTCATTATGAGATGGGTGGGACCTATATCTCCCTCCAATGCATTGGGTAAAGATTTATATCTCATGAGATAGACATGGTTGGAATGGTAAGTTAATCCGGTTCAGTGTTATAGGACTGAAACGAGGAGTGAACTCGATTCAGAAAGGGACTTTGTCCACTAAGATGGTCTTGGCAGCAATGCCTTGGCTACTATGGAAATCATTACATGTGCTTAATGGATGCCACAATTACATATTTTATTCCCATGATATGTTATCGTTATTTATGTTCCATTATGATCTATGCCTTATGTACTTCCATGTTTTAAGTCATTGCTCAATATTTTGATGTTTAAACATTATGTTGATGTTTTTAGGTTCAAATGTGTATGGTATGTTTTATTTTATCCATGCTTACCCTTACTGAGAATTTCAGCTCACCCTTTTTATGTTTTATTTTCCCCCAGGATTAAAAGAAAGGTTTTAGGTAGGGAAACAAAAAGTGGAAGATCTTTATGGGAGATGTTGAAGATCTTTCACCACGATTAGAAGATTACGTTCCAAGTTTCCAAATACATTAAACTATTATGGTCCTTGTGTGTCTGTTTTTGTTATGTATTATGTATTCCGCAAAAGTAATGTAATATCTATGTACGTCAAGCTTCGGGTCTCTACACTTCATGACTACTAAACTGATCGTTCCTTTGGTATTTTCATTCCTTCTAACCATTCCAATATCACAATTAATACACTGGCTCAAGCCTAGAGAGGTCGGGGTGTTACATAAAATGTGAAGGAATCCAATTTTAAGCATAAATAGTCTAATATTCTTTAAAAGGTCAATTTACTGCCTTTTGATGGATAACCCTTTTAAATATAATTTTTGTCACTTTTATATCTTCTATTTGAAAAAATAAAATTCTTATTTAGAATCATGATATCAAAATTTACTTTGAATGAAATTTTGGTATTTTTCTGATAAAGTTCATTTTTTAATGAATAGGGAAAAATACTGCATTTTAATTCAAAATTTCCTTTTAATATAATTTATTTATATAGTCAGATTAAATTTTTAATTGGTTATAAATTTTGATTAGATTATATTTTTACCTTGTTCAGTAGAAGTAATTTCATTTTGAAATTGGACATAAACAAATGTCAATCTTTTAATAGTTATTATTTCTTAAAAACATGTTTTTTGGTTTTGACAATGGGAATTAATTTTAAATTAATTTCTGCCACTTCTATGTTTTGAATTTGGAAAAATGGATTCCATATTTTGAATCAGGAGGTCCAAATTGTTTATATAGGTAACTTTTATTTTTAGACATTATGAATATTTACTTCAATAAATATTTTATTTACCATGGTTAAAGGGTAAATCTGGTAAATACGGGTAAAAAAATAATATTATAATAATATTAAATTACCCTTACACTTTTTCTAATCCTATTGGATTAGATATTTCCGACCAATAGCATCCTTGGGTTGATTTTGGTACCTCATGGAGCCACTTGGGAGTGATAATGACACTTAATATTAATTAATTTAAAGTAAAGACAAAAGTAACATAAACATATATATTTTAGTAAAACATTTATATATGGGGTTATATAAGTGATATTTTTGACTATAAATATTTATTTTAAAAATAAAAAGATTTCCTACATCATTTTATTTTATTTATAATTTTTAAACATTAAATAAATAAATTTAATTATGACATAATAATGATTCAGTAATTTCTTCATTAATAAAGGATTCAAATAAATGATATTATAATTATTGAAATAAATTTATTTTGAAACTTTTTATGTCATCCAATAATTTTATAGATAATAATTACTTGTTATATTTGAATTAATTAGGTTTTTTTGAAATAATCAAGTTGTTATGGATTTTATTAAAAGTCATGATATGAATAATGTATAAATTGACGTAAATGAGTCTTTAAAACAATTAATATTTTTTAAAATGATAAAATAATCATAATATTCTAATATTCTCCCAAATTATTTAAATAATGTTAAAAATGTCATAAAATTTATAAGAAATATAGAAATTCAGTGGTTTAATAATCATATATCAGAGGACCGGTCTTTGCCCACTATAGTACACTTTGAATAACCTCATCACTCAAGGTTATCTTAGTGGTCCATAACTAAAAATGTAAAAATTTTGTTCCATAAAAAACACATAACTGTAAGTAATTATATAGAGATGATTTGAAATTATGACATCTCATTTTCAAGAAAACATTAATTTTCTTTGAAAATGCGTTGTTATTTATTTTTTTAATGATTAAAATATATACATTTTATTAATTTAAATAAATATAATTATAATCAATAAATAACGATCACCTCAAACCACAATAATCCTTTGGTGATCAATTATAAATCAATAAATTAGTCATAAAAATAATCAAATATAAAAAAAAAATTACGTGGAAAGAATTAAATGATAATGAAAACACATGGAATAAATTTAAAAATTGAAATAGAGATATTGTTTATAGAAAATAAAGTGGATGGGGAAAAGGAAAATATGTAAAATAAAAAATTATAATAAATAAAATAAAGTTTTAAACAAAAATTGGAAAAGGCATATACATATATAGAAGCTTGTGATGAACTATCTTTAAATTTATTTTCAAAAGAGTAAGGGAAATATAAGAAATAATAAAAAAGATTAAAATAAGGGGAAGTGTATTTAGACACAAAATCATTATAAAAATATAAATTAATAATATTAGAAGAAATGAAAGACACGGGACCAATAAATTGTTTTGGAATAAGAGAAAATAATTAACTAGGAAATTGTTTCCTAAAAAACTCCAAACATACATATCATAAATAAAAATTCAAATATAAAATAATAGAATAAGCTAAAATATGAAATATGAAAATGATGATAGAATTTGAATATGGGGGACCAAGTAAAATAATAAAATTATGCATAATTCAAAATCAATAATATGTTGGATCTAAAAGGTTATAAAGAGATTGAAAATAGGGGGGAAATTAAAAAAAATGAAAAAAGGTAGAATATAAAAAGAAAAATCTAAAGAAGGAATAAATACAAAAGATGTAATACATGATCAAAAATAGATGAAGAAATTGAGGTAGATAATCTATAAGATTGATGAAATAAGTAGAATAAAAATTATAAATATATTAACATATAAAATTCTCAATAATGAATTAAAAAATAAAATATAAAAGAAAATTAGAATATGAAAAAAAAAATATAATATAAAATAAACTAAATTTTCAAAAAGAAATTGATGAAAAAATAAAATAAATTTAGAAGTTATTGAAAATTATACAATCCAAAATCTAAAACCGTGATTCAGAATAAGAATAAATAATCAAAAATAAAATGAATTAGAGTAAAATAGTGAAAAAAAATCAATGGTATAAGATGGAAGAATCAGATGAAAACACATTATATATTAGTACAATTAGTTGTGAAAGTTAAGCCAATGAGCAGGGGCACATATTAGGAGAAGATTTTATAATAAATATAAATATAAGTAATTTGAGATTGAAATGATAGAATCAAAAGGAACATAAATAATAACATAAATTTAACTATAAATATAATAAAAATAAAATAAGTAAAATAATATTGAAAAATTTTGGAGGAAGAATTAGGAATATGGAAATGGATATAGATGTAGAAGGGAAGATATATTTGAAACAATTTAATTTGAAAGAAAAATAAGATGGATCAGAAATAAAAGATGAAATAAATGAAAAATAAATAAAAAATATAAAAAATATAAAAAACATTAGAAGAATAAAATGTAAGAATCTAATAGTTATAGTAAAATATAATATAAGAATGTATCTTGAAGTAGTAGTAGACTCTGATGTCAATGTTGAAGCTAGAAATGATGTCATAAAATAAGTGAAAGTTTTTTTCAGGGAAGAATTAATGGTAGATGCAGAACCAAATTTAGATGTTGAATTCAAAATCATAAATATAATCCAAAAAACTATTAATTTTGGAAGAAATAGTTTTTTGATACAAGAGAAGTAGAATTAGAAGTCATTGGAAATATCAGGAAAAATAAAATAGTGATATCATATTATCATGAAATCATTGGAATGTGAATTTTAAATAATATATGACATGAAGGAATAGAAGGACCATATATCTGATGTGATGTGTGCTCAAAATCTAAGGTCATTTTTTAGGTTTTGACACTTAGTCAATTGTCTTTAAATATAGAATTCCCATAAAATAGTTTTTTATCATTCTAACTACACAACATGTTGAATTTACATTATCCATTTTTAAAGATTTCATAAATTAATCAAAAAACAATGTAAAATTATTTCATGATAATTTTTTTCCATTTTTTTATATTAACCCTTTAATGCATGTCTTTTGATTATTAACTCAATAAAAACAGGATTTCATTTATTTTGGGAAAATTGACTATCTGGTTGATCTGTGGTCTATTATAACAATTCAAAAAATAAATGATGGGTGATTTTATATAAACTGAGGAATTTTCCTAGGATTTCACCATTTAACACATGTTCGATGATTTTAAATCAATAAAATATCATTTTGGTCATTTTGAAAAATCAAACAGTCAGATTGACATGTGGCATGTTTATACATGTCAATATTTAATGATTGATGTCTCCCTTTTTTTAATTACAATATAAGGTTTTTTAGGACATTTCCCTTATACGCATGATTTTAATGAATTTTTAAAGTAATAAAATTTTACATTTAGTCATTATGACCACAACTATGATGGATTAACATGAAGTCTATACTTAAATGTCATGAATTTTCACAAAAATATTAATTTTTTTTCATTTTTACCTCCCTATAAAATGAATGTGAATGTCAAATGAATCGTTAAATCATAATAAGAAATTGGGGTACTAGATTGGAATATTTATTATTTTAATAACTCAAATAACATTAGAATATCATTCTAGAAATATTTAATTCCAACATAAGATTATTTAATCATTTTTAGAAGCCATTTTTATAGGATTTTTTCCATAAAAGAAGAATAACATTCGAAAAGTGGAAGATTCACATTTAATGTTGAAGAAATGGAATAGGTGTTATCAAAAAAATAGTGTTTTAGTGAAACCCATTCCAAAATTATTTAGTGTCCAATTCATAGACAACCATAGTTATTTATTACACATGGAATGAAATAGCGATGAGGACCCTTAGAGTTAAAGTGCACTTCATGGCGCACTGTGTGTGGTGGTATCATCTTATGATGTAAAAATGAAATATAATCACATTTAATGAAAAAAAAATTACAAAACTTGTGCATTTTTATTAAGGATTATGTCAAAAATTAAAAATACATGCATTAAAAACAAAACAAAATCAATGATTTCACTCAGATAGTACTAAAATAATAACACTGAATAAAAGTTATACAAAATCAATTAAAAATATGAAAAAAATAAAAAAATATTACAAAAGAATCCACAATAATGAAGTACTAATACTGAGAAAAATAAAATAATAAAATAGAAGAAAAAATAGTTCATGAAATAATAATCCATAAAATAATTAAAATAAGAACAGAAAATATGAGAAATGACACATAGTAGAGAATAAAACCTACTGGATGATATGGAATGTCTATATTTGTACATATTTTCTTCTCTTGGTCCAAATAATAAGGTGGAGGTCATGGTGGGTTCCTTGGAATCAAGAATATGATCAAGGACTATCTTCCTATGATGAGTTTTAATGGATGGGTCTCGATGCTCAATGATATCAAAATGAGTCATTGTGATCAAAGATGTATTTTTTGGTCACTGTGGACATTGGAAAGATTTTGGGTGATACAATTTGTAGCATCAAAGAGGAATGTGGTCTTCCACTAATAAAAAAACAAAAAAAAACATGTTTGTGTGGTGCATGATACCCCATGGTGCACCAAGTTCAATATTGTGAATTCTACAAGGTGTTATCCCAAATGATCCATATATAAATATTACATTTAATAGTGATTCCTGGCACAATCTAGGGAATGATATAATTCCATTATGTGTGAAATTAATAACCATGTCCATAAAAATTTGGTGTAACAACATCTAACTAAAACCATGAGAATCACTAATGGAAATATTAATAGAATGATACTTATTGATGGACCATGAATCTAATGGTTCTCCTATGATGTGGCGATATCATGAACTAATTTTTTAATCCATTATACAACATAATAAATCTTCATTTGAATAACTATTATTAATAAACTAAATTCTAGAAAAATATAAAGTTCCATGTTTAATGATATGATTCTTTAGAGATATAATTTTACTTTTCATAGAGAGGATCAACAAATTTCACCCCTCCTATCAAGATTCATCTGAACCTGTCATTTTCATAATGCATCCAGGATTCCCATCTCATAAATATCATCAAAAAATACTTTTCATCATGGGTAATATTAGGATCAATAGACCCACTATCCATCCCAATAATAGGTGTAATTATGCCCCCCCCCCCGACACTCAAATCCAAGATATATAAGAATGCTTCTATATCCCCCAGCAATTGACCTCTAGACTATTTAAAAGTTAACATAAAATAACACTTTTAGTTTACATAAAAAATAAATAAATAGTGTTGTGATTCATTAAAATTAGGATCCAAAAGATATAATTTAGTAAAATGAATTTCAATAATATTCCAATGGAAGTGGGGGTTCTCTCATCATCATCAACATAATCAAGAATCTATCATGGCACCATAGATGTTAGGGGTAGTCTAAAGCTTCTTATATCAATCCTAATTGAACAATGTTAAATTAAACTTAAATTATGATGAGTAAAATTAAAAATAATTTTAAATGAAATTAAACTCTATATTATGATCTCAAACCAATTATTAAAAATTTTAGTATAAAATAATTAAGAGTTTTAGTACTCTTTTCTCAAATTACTTTTCATGGCACGGTATAGTGCTCTAGGAACCACTTCCCCATGTAAGTGTAACTTAAGGGTCCAAAACTAAACATTTCTATATTTCATTCCATAAAAAAAAATTCTCTAAGAAATACTACATATATGATTTTTAAATATAATATCTCATTTCCATAATATTTTCATCTTTCTTTCAGAATCCATTGTTTATTATAATGAAAATATTTTTAATAAATTATTTTGTTTTAAATAAAAAAAACTACAATCATATAATATTACTTATATCCTAGGGTGATAATTTATATATATGGAAATTATTTCTATGAAGAATAAAATAAAGAAAAAAATAAAAATAAAAAAATAAAATCATCATAAAAAACATGGAACAAAAATGGAAAATGGACATTGATATGTACTTAGTATAAAATTTAGTGGCTAAGGAAAAAAAATAAGGGTTAGAAGGTAAAAAATATAATAAATAAAGTATATTTGAAATCAAAAATTCAAAATTAATATACATATATTGATTCATAAGATGAACTATATGAAAATATACTTTCCAAATATATACTAGGAGGAATATCATAATCATTAATAAATGTTTGAATAGAGAATTTGAAGTGGAAGTCGATATAAACACAAAAACATTAACAAAATAGGATGAATGAATAAGAATAAAAAGAATATACATATTTTAAAGTTTAATATGAACTTGAATATAATCTAGTTTAAAATAATGGAGTAGTATATATAGTAGAAAATGTATGAAATGTTTTAAATAAGAAGTTAAAGTGGAAGGGGATGTTAAACTAGGAACATAAATATTAGAAAAAGTTTAACTAAAAAATGAAATCCATAAGAATATTCAATTCTATTTTTATAATAGAAAACAATAACACTAGAGTAATTTTATGTAAAAGTGATACACAAAGATTATAAAACATAAATAAAATGTCAATTCACCAAACAAAGATGAAGGAAAAATGTGAAATCCATAAATAGTGATCGAATGTGAAAGTAAGGGAATGTTGAATAAGAATATAAGGAAGAATCCAAAATATAAAAATGATATGGAGGTGCTAGATGGAAGTACAGTGATTTAAAATAGATAAAAAAAACAAAAAATAAATGTAAAAAATATCAAAAGATAGTTGATAAAACAAAAATCTGAAGTAAGGAATGGATGAAAAATTCATAACACATAAACAAAAGTTGAAACTGAATATGAAGTAGAAATAAAAAAATTATATTAATTATTTTATGTAAAAATAAAAAGAGAAATAGAATAAATTTTTAAATCAAAAAATCATAATCCAGAATTAGATGAATAAGGAAGAAGTAAAAAATCAGTTTTTAATATATTGGAAAAAGTGAAAATAGATGGTGAATCAGAATAAAAAATAAAAAATTCAGATGGAGGGAACAACCGTAGATTGTAAGTAGTGAGAAAAACTGTATTATCTGTATATAAAAAAATGAATGGATTATGATAAAAATATGAAAATAGAAGTAGGAGAAAAATAAAATGTTGAATACATTATGTAGAAGAATTCTAGAGGAAAAAGGAAGAACTAGATTTAGAAGTTAATTTCGAAGGGAGAAGACATATTACACAGGAAGAAAAAAAAAGTATCAGTAAATTATAAATCATGAATACTTTAATGTAAATCAAAATACAAAAATAGGAAGAAAAAGAAGAATAATAAACAAAAATCAATGTAATATAAAAATATATATAATATTAGAAAAATAATTTAATGAAAAAATAAAAAAAACAAGAAGTGAAAAAGGAGAATGGAAAATTTCAAAAAACAAAATTGAGAATAAGAAGAATAAGAAATAATTAAAAATAAAAAGTATAAAAAAAGAATGAAAAAGATAAATTCAAGGGTAGAAGTTAGAAAATTTAAATGAAAATACATTAAATATAAGAATAATATGAAATAAATGTTGAACCAACCAAGATAGGGTAAATCCAAGAGAAATGAAACTGTTGAAACAAAATAAGAGAAATAAAAATATAAGAAGAATTAGAAATTAAAGTATAATTAATATTAAATTAAATAAAAATATAAATCCATTATATATATGAAAAAATGTTAAGAATACAAATATAGTAGTTGAATATGAAGAAAGGAATAATTTGTAAGGGGTATTTTAATATAAACAATATGTAGAAACTAGAAACTAGAGTCATAAAAGAAGTGAAAATTGATATAGGGGGAAAATAATAGTATCTAGAGAATAAAATATTTATATTGAAGTCAAAAGTATAATCATAATCCATAACCCTAATAATATAACCAAAATTCATAGGTAGAAGAAAAATAAGTAAAAATTCATGTCATATGATGTACTTAGAAATAGAAGAAAATGAAAAGATGTAAAACCTAGAAAAAAATCATTGAATTTTAAGAAATAATTAGAAAATTACTCTTAAAAAATTTATTACATATAGGAATAAAATTTACATCAATATAAAATGTAGTGAGCTCACAATCTCTAGTCATTTTATTGGTCTTAACTCTTTGAGACTTTTTTTTGAAAACATGTATTATTTTCTAGTCATTTTGACTACACTACATGATGGATTAATGTAAGATATATTTATACATGTAAAAAAATACAACAATATGGTGATTTTAATTTCACTATAGTTTAATGTCTTTTTCAATGTAATAACACTATGAAATATGTTTTATAACTTTTATATCAATAGAAACATGTTATCGTTCATTTTAGGAAAAACCCCTATCAGATTGACATGGGGTCTATTACCAAATCAAAAAATTGTAAATGACGGTCATTCTACTATGTTTTAACTTCAATATGTGGTCATTTTCTTAGTTCACCCAATAAAACATGTTTTTTAGTTATTAAATTAATAAAAACAATATTTTGGTCATTTCAAAAAACCACAAGTCATATAGATATATGATATCTTCTTACATGTCAAAAATTAATTGAAAGTTACTTCCCACTGATTTAATGACATTTTTTGTCATTTAATTGGATATGGACCTCAATCATGAATTTTTAAAGGCTATTAAATTTATTAAAACTATTTAGTTAGTAATTACAACCACACCTCACATCATATTTACATTAAGTCAACTAATAAATATCATAAATTTATACATAAACCTAGATTATTTTTCTCGGTTTTAACACTCTCTAACAATAATGCGGATTCCAAATTGAAATTTCATTAATAATGAAGATATTGGGTGGTACATTTATGTGTAGTTAGTTTTTAATGATAAAAAATAACTAAAATATTATTTTAATTAGTTTTCATGAAAATATGAGATTGTTTTCTTGGTTTTGACCCCATTTCTAGGAGTTTTTTGATTTAATAATAATAACATTATAAAATAAGAAAATACATGTTTAAATTTGAATAAATGTCATTTATGTTACCACAAATTATTATATCTTTAGTGAAAATCATTCTAAAATCAATGAGTATTCCTCGTATACACAATAATTGGCAATAATAACTTTCATCTACTATAATCCTCAGTATATGTTGAATTTTTTATTGAATGATGATTCTTACTTGATAAGAAACTATAAATTCTCATAGTAAGTGACATGTTCAAGAAGAAATTATCCTATCAATTCTATAACCTATGAACTCTACATCTGAAAATCTTTTAAAAATAAACTTATATATAGAAGAATAAAAAATAATTCTGATGGAATTTTTCTTAAAAAGAATAATTTAACATTGTATATAGAGGATAAATGGATTTCACCCCTCCTCTAAGATTCTTCTACCCAAGATGCTACAGTAACTCCCCCTAGGTAGATCAGAAAGAAATGATCATGAAACAAAACTGCATCTATGTGGGTCTTACCACGATCAACAAGCCCAGTATCCCTCCACATAATATGTAGAATTGTGTTTCCCTCAACACTCAAATAAGCTTTCAGTGGGAATTCATCTAAAAATTCACAAAAATTCCCAATAGGGTATTTTAAAGTAAAAATAAAAACACACTTCAAGTTAACCTACAAAAAATATAAAGAGTAATCTGATTCCTTAAAATAAGGTTCTAAATGATATGATTTTTGAAAATAAATATTATTCTCCCACCAATGGTAGTGATAGTTCTCCTTGAATAATTAGTGTTACTAAGAATCGATTATATCATCATTTCTGATAGGGGCATTGTAATTCTTTGACAATCAATTTCCAATCAACTTTTTTAATTTTAAATTTAATAAAGATATATATAATGAAAATTAATTGAAAAGATAATTAAACAATACTTAATGATCACAAATCAAATATTAAAATTCATGAGTAAAATATAAATTGATATGTTTATTAATCATACCAGACATTATTCATCTTTTCACTCTATAGTTATTTGTGAACCACCACCTAATGAAAGCGCATCATAAGGCTTCGAAACAAAAAATTTCTAAATCTATTTCAATAAGAAAACACATTTCTCTAAGTAATACTTCACTTATTATTTTCATATAAAATATCACAATTTCAAGATATTCTCATTATTCATTAAAAATCCATTTATTATTATAATGTTAATTATTAAAATAAATTAATTTTTTTAATTTAAAGAATAGTTATTTCAATAAAAATCCATTGAAACTTAAAATCTATCTCTTCATAGGGTAATCATTGAAATATCATAAAATTAGTTATAATAAGTATAAAATGAAAAAGATAAAATAAATAATAAATTAAAAATCTAAGGAAATATCATGGAATAATAATGGGAATTATCATAGTGATAGATTTAGTACCAGATGTAATAGATGAAGGAAATTATAATAGTTAAAAAGAAAAATCTAGAATAATTAAGGAATATTTGAAACATATTTTGAAAAACAATATACATATTTATAAGAATGAGAAAAACTATATTTAGATAAATTTTCCAAAAATAGAGTATGATAAATAACAGAAAAGGTAAGACAAGTATGAAAGAAGAAGTGAATGAGAAGGGGAATTTGATGTAGACAGAGAAATAGTAGCTTAAAATGAAATAATAACATATGTAAAACAGAATATTAAAAAAAAATCAATATAGTAAAATATAAAACAATAAAACTAGAAAATATAAAGGAAAATTTAATCTCAAAACATTGATACCATTAATAAAAACTCAAACCACAAACCATATATGATCTTAAAATATAAAATTTGAATATGATGATAAAATGTGACAGTTCAGAAAAAACTATAACCATAAAATTAATTAGAATCTAAAATATACTAAAATAAAGGTGGTTCTAGATGGTATAAGTGAAATTGAAAACTAAAAATAAGAAAAATTAAAACTAAATAAAATGGTAGAATATCATTGAATAATCCAAAGTATTCATAACTAAAAAAATCCATAATACCTGATAAAAAGTAGAATAATAATTTGAAGAGTAAATTAAAACAAATTTAGAAGAATGATTTTATGTTAAAATAAAAATAGAAGTGGAATTAGTGTTCAAATAAAAACCCATAATCCATAAGTTTATGGAGAATTAATAAGTAAAAACCAATTGTTAATGTAGCACAAAAATTGACGATATAAGGTGAATCTGAATCTAAAATCCAAATTTCATATGGTGAAGCTTAAAATAATAATCTATGTAAAATAAAAAATACATTATTTTGATACAATAATAAAAATAAAATTCATACACAAAAGGAATAAAATAGATATAAAATAATAATGAACATTTTAAGACATTTGGAAGATGAATATTAGAGAAGAATGGAGGAATCTGAGTTAGACGTTTATTTAAGAGAGAGAATATAGTATATAGATGTAGAATAAAAATTAGGAGTAAATGAAAAATATAGATGAACCTAAAGTAAAATAAAAAATATATTAGATGAATAATATGGTGAAGAATTGAAAAAAAAATATTCCACTATAAAAATAAAAAATAAAATTTTAAAAATAATTTGATGAAATAATTAATATATATATATATATTAAAGTAAAATCTAGAAGTAAAAATCCAAAATTGAGTATCAAAAGAAGCAATATGTCAAAAAACAGAAGAGAAAATGAATGAAAAATAAAAATAAAAAGGAGAAATCTTGAAGCATGAGTTGCAAAAAAATTAAACCAAATCATAAATATAAGTGAATTATGAAAAAATAAACAAAGGCACAATCCAAGATAATAACTCATAAGAAATAGAAACATAAGTAATAGGATAAATAAATTATAGAATAAAAAACATAAGTAATAATATAAACTCATATATAATCATATGACAACTCAACAAAGTAAAATAAAAATCAATGATCTAGAACATCAATGTCAGAATCTTGAAATGCAAACAGATGGATAAGGTAGAGAATAAATAGTAAAAACAAATTAAGTGGAATAAAAGAATTAATTTAATATTAAGGGATAAATTAAGGTAAAATTAAATGAAAGGTAAAATAAAACAAAAAACAAATTAAGAAAAGGTTATATTCCAAAAGGTTTACTTGAATCTGAAATTGGAAATAAGCTTGAAGTTGTAGTTAAAACAAATGTAGATGTAGAATCTATAAACTAGATTAATAAAAGAAGTAAAATTTCATTCCAGGTTATAATTAGTGGTTTATACATATTCAATTATAGAATTTGAATCTAAAATAAAAAAAAATCATAATACATAAACTTGAAAATGATAGAAAATGCATAAGCATTACATAGAAAAAGAAGCATATAAAAAATAGTCAAAACCTAGAAGATGATCTAGGATTTTCATGGATTCATTAAACAATGATTGTAGAATAATTTTTGACATGTACGAATAGAAAAACCATCAATCTGAAATGCACTGAGATCACAATTTGAGGTCATTTATTAGGTCATGCCTCTTTCATTCATGTTTTGAATTACTTTTAGGCCTTTTAAAATAGTTTTTTAATCATGCCAACCACAATGCATGTTGGATATACATTATGTCTCGTAATACAAGATATAATTAATAAATGAATTAATTTTTGTAATTTCATGATAATTTGATCTTAGTTTCAATTTTTAAACTCTTTAACACATTTTAATTAACATTTATATTGATTAAAATATGATTTCGTTAATTTAATTCCAATTGTATATCAAAATTTTTTGGGTCTATTACAACATGTCCAAATTAAAATGACCATATAATTCCTATGATTTAACTACAATCTAAGGTCTTTTTCAAGATGTTGTCCCTTTGAATCATCTATTTGACTTTTAATTCAATAAAAACATATTTTTTGTCATTTTGGAAAAATCAGAAGTCATATTTAACAATTATATGTTCTTAGATGTATTAAATTAAATTAGGGGAATTTCCATTTTATTTATTGAAAATATGATGTCATTTTATTGGTTATGACCCTCTGAGTCAAATTTTTATAGGCTTTTAAATATTTTAATATTGTATGTTTGGTCATTATTTCTAAAAAACATCTGATTGACATGTTGTCTATGCATAAATGTCATATATTTAATCTCTAATATGGATTCATTTGCACCGTTTTCCCCCTTTTATGAATTTTAAGACCAAACAAAACAATCAATTATTCCGAGTAATCTGGGTTTCAGATTTATCTTTGGTTGATTTATGCATATAAAAATGACTCAAATATCATTTTCCTAAGTTTACATACCAATAAAAGGTATTTTTCTCTATTTTTACCTCATTTTTCATGAGATTATCAATTTTATAATAATAATATTAGAAATGAAAAACATTCAAATTTAAATTTAATTAAAGGATACTAGTTTTATCACAATAAATCAGAGTTTTTGTGAAACTCATTGCAAAATCAGTTGGTGTGTGTTGTATCTGTAGGTTCCAGGCACAGCAGAAGTGCATTGGTGGGTTTTCCCAACTTTAATTTTAGCATTAAACAACGTTCAAACCGAGATTCATCACGATATGAAACTCCGGATCTTTTGAATAAAACAAAGAATGAAAAACAAAAGAGGGAATCCCAGAACCATGGAAATAGGATCATCATATGTTGGTTATAATTAATTTAATTAATTCATAAGAATTACCTTGGTGGAATTCTTTCTTCGTTGATGTATCTGGTCACGATTCGGTGATCCGTCGTTGCATCATAGAATCCAAGTGTAGTATTCCTCTAGCGGTGATCCACACGTGTGCCACGTATCTCCGGACGTCGCCGAAGGGAATTCAGGGTGCTAGCACGGAAGAACCTTCACTTGGGATGTCCACCTTCGATCGCCTTGATCTCTCAGTCTTGAGAGTGTTCTTGGAGGAAGGAGTTCTTTTGATCTTGAAATAATTCTTTAGAATTGTTGTGCACAATTATTCTCTTGAAATGTGTTGGGGTTGTAAGGATATTTATAATTGGGTTTGGGGTTGTAGAGTTATGACAATAAATAAATGCGTTACATGTTTTATTTATTTCATTAACTCTTATTGGAAAACCCCCATGTCGAATTATTAATTCCTTGACATGTGCCCACGCTGATTATAATAAATATCATTTAATAAAACAATATTATATCCTCAAAATCCTGACTGGAAAAACTACATGGCGTGTAATAATTAATACACGACGTGTACTCATTTTCCATAAAACTACACGGTGTGTATATTTAATATACACGACGTGTACTTTTCTTTATTTCCTCCACCACATTTATTAGACCTTGAACAATGTCTATTTATTTCTTAAATAAATGTAACTGCATTACTCGCTAATAAATATATTATTTCTCCCACAATATATTCTCTCGAATAACTAGTGTCGAAATAAATGCGATCAGGCATCCTTAAATAGTTATTAAACCACAGTCGGGAATAATCTTTATTTAACTTGTTAAATTAATATTTAACTGAGATACATGGATACACTTAGTGTGTGACCCTCTAGGCCTCTTTCTCAGTGGCATTAGGCGGAGCCTGCCTAAAGTCCAAGGTTAGTGTCTCGAAACACGCCAAGGCACCCATAGAGAAAGAAGTTAACGCCACAATGACGTGTCACCTCCTATGAACGCTTACTGTGTAATATAATCCCTTTGTTTCGATATCTCTAATCAAGCGGGTTGCATGCTAGTGCCATCAACCCATGTGCTTGATTATTCTTTTTTTGACTTCCTGGAATTGAACTCGCCCATACCTTACCATGGACATGGATTTATATAGGCTATATTAATTCCATCAAAGGGATTGAGATATCTACTTCTATTATGGAACAGAAGGGAAAAATCCTTTCTTGCATTATCTATTAATGCAATATTACTTATGACGCACCCAACGTATCCTACCTCACTACGAACAGTGTGTTGTCACAGTTTTCGTCAATACATCTAAGTGCACGAGTTGTAATACCCATTAATAATAATATTAAAGTCTAAGGACCAATACACACGTCCGCACATAGGAACATCCAATGACACTATGAAATGTGGATTTCCTACTGGTGGGTCTCGTTCTGATAATATCCTCCTGGATATTACCAAGGGTGCACACCATGAGAAGGTGCCTCAAAGTTTAATGAGTCCTCACCCATAATGACCTGTATTATTTGTGTCCCTCAAATAATATCATTTGGCCATAGAATATATATTCAAGAATAGTGTTATGGCACTTCTGGATTCTCATCATAGCAGGGATCCTCTATGACCCTTTAATGAAACAGCTATCCTTAGGACATTATCAAATGCATTGTCATGTAGAAGAACAATCGAGATGTGATAATGCTTTTTTTAATGAATAAAGTACAAATTAGTTGGTTCTAGGCCACCAACTCCAACAGAATCCCACTTGGACTAGATCCAACTACTAACAACTTTTAACCCACTAGCTCTCACATGATATTCATGATTCTGCTGAGATAGGTCTTTAGTCATGGGGTCCGCCACGTTCTCTTCTGTGGACACTCTTCTCACTGCAACTTCACATCTTTGATATAAATCCCTCAAGAGGTGATACTTCCAGAGTATGTGCTTTGTCTGTTGGTGTGACCTTGGTTCTTTTGCAAGAGTCACTGCTGCAATATTATCACAATACAATGTAATGTGATCTTTACTACCAAGAACCACATCAAGCTCCTGGATAAAGTTCTGAATCCAGACGGCTTCCTTGGATACATTAGAAGCCACTATATATTTGGAATCCACTCTAGAATCGGCGAAAACTGGCTGCTTTGAACTCTTCTAGCTCACAGCTCCTCTATTGAGATAGAAAACATATCCAGATTGTGACTTCAGATCATTCTGATCTGTCTGAAAACCAGCATCAGCATACCCTCTGATGACAAGATCCTCATCTCCTCCATACACCAGGAACATATCCTTAGTTCTTCTCAGATACTTAATGATAGTCTTAACAGTAGTCCAATGTTGTTCTCCTGGATCTTCTTGATATCTACCTATGATGCTCAGTGCATAGGCAACATCAACCTTAGTACATAACATGGCATACATGATGGATCCTATAGCCGAAGCATATGGGATCTTACTCATTCTATCTTTCTCTTGTTGTGTCTGAGGACACATTTTCTTAGAAAGATGTAGGCCATGTGACACTGGAACCAATCCCCTCTTGGATTGTTCCATACTAAATATCTTTAGTATCTGGTCAATGTATATACCTTGACTTAGTCCAAGCATCCTCTTGGATCTATGACGAATGATCTTGATCCCTAGAATGTAGGCGGCTTCTCCCAAGTCCTTCATGGAGAAACACTTGTTCAACCAGTCCTTAACTGACTGTAATATTGGTATATAATTTCCAATAAGTAATATGTCATCAACATATACTACTAGGATAACGATCGCATTCCCATTAAACCGCTTATAAACACATGGCTCACATTCGTTATTAATGGAACCAAATTTCATTATGGCTTCATCAAATAGAATGTTCCATGACCTGGATGATTTCTTCAATCCATAAATTGATTTCTGCAACTTGAAAACCCGTTTGGCTTCACCTGGTGTCACAAACCCTTCTGGTTGTGTCATATAGACATCTTCTTGAAGGTTCCCGTTAAGGAATGTTGTTTTGACATCCATTTTATCAAATCTCGTAGACATGGTAAGCTACTATGGCAAGTATGATTCTTATGGATTTAAACATGGAAACTGGTGAGAAGGTTACATCATAGTCAATTCCTTGAAGTTGTCTGAATCCTTTAGCCACTAGCCTTGCTTTACAGGTGCTAACTTGAACTTCCATGTCCAGTTTTCTCTTGAATACCCATTTTCATCCAACAGGCTTTACATAAAATAGCTCATCAACTAGAACACAGACTTGGTTCTGATACATGGAATCCATCTCAGAATTCATAGCTTCTAGCCATCTTGCAGCTTCTGAGCTTTCTACTACTTCCTTGTAGGATAGAGGTTCATCATTGTCCAACAATAATTATTCACCATCCTCGGTGACTAGGAAACCAAATCTCTCTGGTCCCCTTACCTCTCTTGAGCTCTTACGCAGTACTTGTGTTTCTGGAACCTCTTCCACGGGGACCTGTGGAACTTGTTACTGTACCAACTTCTATGTATCTTGAGCATTAACTTCTTCAAATTCAATCTTGCTACCACTATCCTTTTTGAGGATGTGCTCCCTCTCAAGAAAGACGGCTTGTCTAGCAATAGTCACTTTCTTGTCTTGAGGGTTATATAGGTAATATCCTTTCATTTCCTTAGGATATCCTATAAAGATACACTTCGTGCCCCAGGGTGCTAGTTTGATGCCTGATAAGGCCTTAACAAATTTCTCGCATCCCCATACAAGTATATGCGAAAAAATGGGTTTCTTTTCATTCCATAACTCGGAGGGAATTCCATTTGCCTCCTTAGTTGGTACTAGGTTTAATGTGTATACTGCAGTTTGTAATACATATCCCCAAAAGGATAATGGAAGATCTGCATGACTCATCATCAACCTCACCATGTCCAACAAGGTGTGGTTCTTCCTTTCACTAACACCATTTCACAGTGGTTTATAAAGAGGAGTGAGATGTGATAGAATCCCAAACTCCCGTAGAAGATCGATGAACTCTTGGTTCAGATATTCTCCACCTCGATCCGATCGAAGTTTCTTTATCTTTTTACCAAGATGATTCTCTACTTCATTCTTGAATTCCTTAAATTTCTCTAAGGCTTCTAACTTATACCTCATTAAGTATACATAGCCATATCTACTCAAATCATCAGTAAAATTAATGAAGTAAGAGTATCCACCACTAGCTTCTACTGGAAATGGTCCACACACATCCATGTGTACCAATCCTAGAAGCTTTGTGGCCCTTTCACCTTGTCCACCAAAAGGCGGCTTGGTCATTTTTCCTTGTAAACAATCGTGACATCTATCAAGTGGTTTTATCTCAGTAGAGTCTAAATAGCCATCTTGGCAGAGCTTTGTCAAGCGCTTCTCGTTTACATGACTGAGACGGTGATGCCAAAACTAGGTGATGTATGAGTCATGTGAGTTTGTTTCGTTATCGATTGCCAACACTTGGTTTTCGTAATTTAATACATACAAACCATTATTTAAATGTGCCATACCATAACATACGTTGTTCTTATAAAAGAGAAAACCCTTATTTCCAAACTTGAAAATAAATCCATCCATATCTAAAAAAGATATAGAAATTATGTTCTTGGTAACACTAGGCACATAATAACAGTTATGTAAAACCAAAATCATCCCAGTCGGTAATGAGAGTTGGTAATCATCAAAATCCAATGCAGCCAGCCTTGCACCATTGGTATCTTGAAGATCCACCTCTCCTCTGGAAATGTTTACAAATCTACTTGGTTCCTCTATTTGAATACAGATGTGAGCCCCACAAGCTGTATCTAATACCCAATGTGTAGAAATGGAAATATTACACTCGATAACGAATGCACCTTTAGCATCCTCATGCTTCTGGGTGCAGTTACTCTTCTAGTGGCATTGCTTGCCACATGCAAAACACACTACCTCCCATTCCTTACCCTGCCTCTGGATCTTCCCCTTCTTGGAGGGACGACACTCGGGGGATTCAGACCGTTTATAAGTCTTTGGCCCCTTTTCCTTGTCCTTCCTTTTCTTATTCACCATAAGGACCGCGGGTTTGTCACGCCCCATGTCCTTATCTACCTGGAGAATCAAGGTCAGAAGTTCCGATAGACTCTTCTCATTGCCGCTCGAGTTATAATTGACAATGAAGCTAGATAAGGTCTTGGGCAGTGATGATAGGATGAGATCTATACGCAACTCATCCAGGAATTTAATCCCTAAGATGTCTAGAAGTTCAATGTAGCCAATAAACTTGACTACATGAGGCCCAGCTGGCGCAGACTCTCCAAGATTAGTTGTAAACAAAGCATTGGAGATCTCATACCTCTCTTGTCTTTCCTTCTCTTGGTAGAGATCCTTAAGGTGAGACATCATGATATATGCGTCCATGTTTTCATGTTGCTTCAAGAGCTCATTAGACATGGCCGATAGCATGAAACACTGAAAATATATGGCATCATCCATGTGTTTCGCGTAGAGATATAATTCCTCATCACTAGCCTCTTTCCCAGGTGCAACTGGAATAGGCTCTTCAAGCACATACAATTTCCTTTCGTGGCGAAGGATGACGCGTAAACGCCTCTTCCACTCTTGGAAATTGGTGCCGGTGAGAAGGTTTTCCTTCTCGAGTATGGTGCGCAATGATATGTTTGAAGTCATTTTCTTTCCATTTCTACAAATTAAGATGATAAAAGTTTTAGTACTTTATTAAAAAATTGATACAAATAAATAATTTAATACTTATTAGTCTCCCACTATTTTATCGAAATTCAATAGCCCTCACCATTGACTTCAAAATATTCTATTGCCTAAATATTCTAGTGGCAAGGATCCATATTTACCTTCGCATTACCCCAACTAGGGTTGTTCAAGCAACTTGAAGGGTTTTAGGTAGGCATTCAAAATGCCAACTGCATTAACTCTCAGTTCCTTGATCTGCTGAGTGGACTCCCCGATCCTGAAATCCTTTTATTTTGGATTTACTCAACCATTGACTCTTGGTCACACCAAGTCCTGATGTGGCAGTCAACCCTTGATGCGAACCAAGTTAAGTCAACCCAAAACCTTGAATTATAATTCCCCGATAATTGAAAGCACCCCAACTAGGGTTGGTCAAGAACTTTGAACTATGGTTCGATTCTAACCCAGATTATGGAAGGCTATACCGACTTAATATTTATTTGGAGGGATTTTATCCTTATACATAAATTGCTATTTTATTATCTTTGATTACATGATTTTTAATATTAAGTGGTATATACTTAAGTGATTAACCATGTCTAAGATAATATTTACACATAAGACGGTTTTATTTTAGTTTCATCTTGAATGCTTGTTTAATTCGTTAATTGTGTGATCGTGAAAACACACCCACAATAAATATAAACCATGCAACTGACAGAAATAAAATAAATGTTATGATCATGAGGTTTTTCTATTTGTTAGTTTATCTAACAGTTGATAAACTAACCCAAGACCTAGGGGAGAAACACCTTGAACCTTGCAGGTTCATGTTTACAGCTTTCCACCTGTCCACCTTTGTATCTCCTTGGATTGGTTTCACCATGGATCCTTACTTGAGCCACCTCCTCTAGCTTGGGAGATCCATCCATTACATGTGCATTTATGTCACATGTAGGTGAGGGGTAAAACGAGGTTTTTACATAAAATAATCCTTGGGCGCACAGGCCCTATAGATTAATGAGCAGATGGCTCTCAGGCCAACAAATTTAATTTAAATTAAAAGAAACCATTCACATACAAAGGTCTTTGGTCTATATCATGATCATCCATATATGCAACGATATTTACGCATAAATAAAACTAGTATTCAATTCTTTAGTCTTTATTACTTAAGATAAATCACGCTCTAATTAATTAATTATCTTTAATTAATCAATACTTTTATCTTAAACCCTTTTTCTGAATTTCCTTGAGATTCTCATCCATCATAATTTTAAATAAATAAATTCATTTAAAATTATCCTTGTACATAACTTGTACCTTAGAGGAAACCCGGTGAACTCTTGTTCATTGCGTAATTTGAACGAGCACACGGTGTGCAGTTCCGACTACACGACATGTACTTTTGTTCACCGTCCATCCGAAGTACATGCCCGGGGACATGGCGTGTTAATGTACTTCGAAAGTTTTTGGAGTACACGGCGTGTTCAGTGGGACACACGCCGTGTAGTTTCCGTGTTACACAGTTTCCAGTCGGGTAGGCCGTGTACGGGGTACACCGTCCAACCCTAACTCGAAGGGACTACACGTCGTTTTCAGTTGGACCACACAACATGTAATCAAGAAACCATGTGCCACCTATTCCTGGTCAACACACGGTGTCATTAATGACTTAGATAGGATCCAATACACGGCATGATTTGGCAGATCAGTCCGATGCATGAACCTAGACTACACGGCATGTACTTCCGAATACACACTGAGTATTCTCTTATTGTACGGCCAGGAACGTTTGGCTCCTCTAGATGAGATCCTCTATTTTATTTTAATCAAAAATTAAAATAAAAAGTTTGTTTCTGTATGGTGAACTAGAAACGGTATAGGAGGAACAGATCTTGAGATTTAGATTTAAAGAACGATCAACTTGAATTGAAACAACTAAATTATTAAATTCATAAATCACCAAAAAAAAAATAATTATAATCAACGATATGACCCCTCTAATACCACTTGTAGGTTTCGGGCGTAGTGGAATCACGTTTGTGGGTTTTCCCAACTTTAATTTTAGCGTTAAACAACATTCACACCGAGATCCGTCACGATATAAAACGCCGGATCTTCGACATAAAACGAAGAACGAAAAATAAAAGATTTAATCCCAGAACCATGGAGATAGGATCATCATATTTTGGTTATAATTAATTTAATTAATTCACAAGAATTACCTTGGTGGAATTATTTCTTCGTTGATGTATCCGGTCACGATTTAGTGATCTGTCATTGTGTCATAGAATCCAAGTATAGTATTCCTATAGCGGTGATCCACATGTGTGCCACGTATCTCCGGACATCGCCGAAGGCATCTCCGGGTGCTAGCGTGGAATAACCTTCGCTTGTGATGTTCGCATTCGATCGCCTTGATATCTCGGCCTTGAGAGAGTTCTTGGAGGAAGGAGTTCTTTTGGGCTTGAAATAATTCTTTAAAATTGTTGTGCACAATGATTCTCTTGAAAGGTGTTGGGGTTCTGAGGATATTTATAATCAGGTTTGGGGTTGTAGAGTTATAACAATAAATAAATGTGTTATGCGTTTTATTTATTTCATTAACTCTTATTGGAAAACCCCCATGTCGAATTATTAATTCCTTGACATGCACCCACGCTGATTATAATAAATATCATTTAATAAAACAATATTATATCATCAAAATCCCGATTGGAAAAACTACACGATGTGTAATCATTAACACACGACATGTACTCGTTTTCCATAAAACTACACGGCATGTACTTTTCTTTATTTCCTCCACCACATTTATTAGACCTTGAGTAATGGATATTTATTTCTTAAATAAATGTAACTGCATTAATCGCTAATAAATATATTATTTCGCCCACAATATATTCTCTTGAATAACTAGTGTCGAAATAAATGCGATCAGGAATCCTTAAATAATTATTAAACCATAGTTGGGAATAATCTTTATTTAACTTGTTAAATTAATATTTAACTGAGATACATGGACACACTTAGTGTGTGACCCTCTAGGCCTCTTTCTCAGTGGCATTAGGCAGAGCCTGCCTAAATTCCAAGGTTAGCGTCTAGCAACACGCCAAGGCACCCATAGAGAAAGAATTTAACGCTGCAATGATGTGTCACCTCCTATGAACGCTTACCTTTTAATATAATCCCTTTGTCTCGATATCTCTAATCAAGCGGGTTGCATGCTAGTGCCATCAACCCATGTGCTCGATTATTCTTTTTTTGACTTCCTGGAATTTAACTCACCCATACCTTACCATGGACATGGATTTATGTAGGCTATATCAATTCCATCAAAGGGCCTGAGATATCTACTTCTATTATGGAACAGAAGGGACAAATCCTTTCTCGCATTATCTATTAAAGCAGTATTACTCATGACGCACCCAATGTATCTTGCCTCGCTGCGAACAGTGTGTTGTCATAGTTTTCATCAATACATCTAAGTGCGTGAGTTGTAATACCCATTAATAATAATCTTAAAGTCTAAGGACCAACACACACGTCCACACATAGGAACATCCAATAACACTATGAAATGTGGATTTCCTATTGGCGGGTCTCGTTCTCATAATATCCTCCTAGATATTACCAAGGGCGCACAACATGAGAAGGTGCCTCAATGTTTTATGATTCCACGCCCCTAAGGACCTATATTATTTGTGTCTCTCAAATAATATCATCCGGCCATAGAACATATATTCAAGAATAGTGTTATGGAACTTCTGGGTTCTCATCATAGCAGGGATCTGCTATGACCCTTTAATGCAACAGTTATCCTTAGGACATTATCACATGTATTGTCACACAGAAGAACAATCAAGATGTGATAAGGCTTTTATTAATGAATAAAGTACAAAGTAGTTGGTTATAGGCCACCAAATCCAACAGTATCCATAAAAATAGGGGGTAAATACATTCTATAATAATTTTCATATTGAGTAGTGGAATGTTTTATAGAATTATTCTGCTTATTGGAAATAGAAACTAATGTTCTACTTATGAAGTGAAATTTTCTCAAATTATTTTTCTTATCTATTATACAACCTAGGAAATATACATCATAATAACACTTCTGAGTAAATTTAGATCCTAATGAATAGAAAATTCCAATTTAAAATATAGGATTCGACATAGAATTAATTTTACATTACATGGAGTGGATTAATGAATTTAATCTATCATCCCATGATGCCTCTAATTTGGTAAGAATGATAACACTAGTGTTATCCAAGCTAGAAAAAATCACTATAAATATAATTATCTTCTTAAGTCCTATAAGGATCATCATACACACCAACACTCTCTATAATAGGTATTATTTTTCAACCTACCCCTAAAACTGAGTTCATTGGGAATGGATTTTAAACCCTAAAAACTGAAATATTAGTTATTGGAAAGTTATCAAAAAAATTCACTTCATGTAATATTTTATAAAATATAAAGAGTCTTCATATTCATAAAAACAAGGACCTTGAATATATCATTTTGGAAATAGAATAGGTTCACCATCTAATGGAATTGGTAATTATCCTCATGTCATCTATATATCTAATAATATATTAGGTTATATTAGCCAATATGAGGATCTGTAAAGCCTTGAAAATCCATAGTCATTCAAGTTTATTAAATTAAAATTAAATTTTGATAGATTGAATTAAAGTAAAAATAAAAAATATAATTAAACATTATATTATAATCACAAATAAAATAATAAAATTCAAGATAAAAATATAAATTGAGAGGTTTAGTAATCATATCTCAGATGATTCAAGTTTTCTCACTATATTACTCTATATATAGCCTACCCGTGGAAGGATATTATAATGGTTTGATTTTTTTATGATTTTATATCCATAAAAAACACATTTTTTATTGAAATTAAACACAGACGAATTTAAAGTATTTTATCTCGTTCTCAACATATTTTCATTATTCTTTCAAAATCAATTATTTATTATAATCATATATATTAAAATAATTTAATAAATTCCATTTAGATAAAAAAACTAAATCATTCAAAACCATTTCTATCTCGGTTTGATCATTTATATATTAGGATATTAGTTCTAATAAGAAGTGAGTTTAAAATTAAAAAAAAGGGAAAAAATAAAATCAATAAAAAATTCATATCATAAAAAATGAAAGGGACATAGAGAGAGTTTTATTAGTAAATGTAGTATATTTGGAAATTGGTAAGAGTTATGTGTCATATAAAATAAGATATAAAGAATAGTTATAAATAATAATTTAAAATAAAAATATGTGTACATGTAGAATCATAGGAATATATAGATTCAAATTTCATTTCCAAATAAAGAGTAAGATCAAGAGTGTATTGAGTAAGAAACGATTAGCATAAGTGAAATTAAATAGGTAGCCAAAATAGAAACAAAAATGTTATAAAAATTTTGATGAAGAATGTAATGCCCTGACCCTAGTTACCCAGAGTCGGTGCATTATTACATAATATTGGCATGATCATAAAAGATCAAGTCTCAAAAGACTGATTAGTTTAGTAGCCTTGGAATCACTAGATACATTCATAAAGTTTACATTACATCATAAAGTGAAAACTAAAACAACATATTGTCTCCATATTCATATCCCCTTATACTATCCCTGTAGTTCATTCATAAAATACTTCTTCACATCCTGGGAAAAATGAAGTATAGAAAGGGGTGAGCTTAAATTCCCAGTAAGGATAACAATATAGCAGAAACTTTCATAAATTAGCATAAACATTTAAGGAAATGTATAACTAAAACAAAAGACTTTTAAATTTCAACTTAAGCATAATATGGAACAGATAAAATGAAATAATTTCATTTACTTATTCACATGGATATTCTACTAGTTGAATAATCACATGCAATATCAATAACCAATTTCATAATGATGGAATGCATAATGCCAGACTATCATAACCACGTAGTCAAGGCCTTGTGCCAAGACTACAAATAAGATTTTGTCAAGGCCTTGTTCCAAGACACTAGTTTGTCTCATTAGACCTACTGATGCATCGAGGAGCTATAGCGAGCTCCACCCATCACTTATTAAGTCCAATACATTCCTCATATGAACAGGTTTAAACATAACATAAACATTCGTATTAAAACTAGCATACGAAATGTCAATACTTTCTCCATAAACCATGAATGGTATAAAAATAACACATCCACAGTCAAACATATCACAAAACCTTCAATACAATATGGATGTTTTGTATCATAATAAATCAACTTCAAATAAGCTTAAAATCCATCAAAGGATGTTGACATAGATGAAATAAAAACTATTTAAGCGAAATATCTCTCTTTTTTTAATCATTTAAAAGCCACATAATTATAAAAGAAAACATTTACTTTGAAAATATTATTATAATATTTTAAGGTAAGCTTCGACGATTTTATAATGGTGGTAAATATCTGCACATGCCGTATAAGTTAAAAATACATTCTTACCTTAATTCTGTCGAAAAGGTTAAAAGGGGGCTTGTTTGGAAAACGACAGAAATATTCCTTTATAAACATCTTATAAAAAGTCAAAAATGGTATAAATGACTTTAACCCATAGTCTATAAAATATTAATAATGTTTTGAAATAAATTTTTAAGAAACATGGATGTGGATGATAAATATGTCCCAATAGATAATTACGTATAAACAACCTCGGATAATGAAGAGATTGTGAAATAAACCCTTACCTTGTACTTTTCCTCGGTTGAGGGTAGTTTAACCTCCTGTATAATGGTGAAATAGTTTTTATTAAATTATACAAGAATCATATACATTAATATGATATCATATATTATCTTTTAACATTGATTTGTTAATAATATCTTACTATTATCATCATTTCGGGTGTTAACGGATTCATTTTCCTTTATATTATTTGTTATGTGAGCCATATTTGTTATGGACGGGATATTTCTTATTCGTATACAGAATTATATCATGTCTCTAAACATTATTTTTAATCATCAAATTAAATTTATTCTTGAATTGATATGATGGGGAATGAATCTCATCGCCTTCATGGAGACGGTAATCCGTACATACGCACGAGCGACAATATCATTCTTTTGATATTAAAATAATATATAATTGTATGGTATATCATATATAAAGAATCATTATCATGTTATATTTATTATTTAAATGAATTACACATCATTAGTATACACATCTAAATAATAATGTTTTGAATAACAATTAGACCACGACGTGGAGACGGTAAGCCGTGTGTACGCATGTATGGTGACATGTCATTCAGAGGATGGATAGAATAGTGGATATGGTTGTAACATATTTATAATAAAATTACATTATATAGAATATACTTGAGTTATTATTTTAGAATGTAAATAACAAATAAAGAAGAAGTTGAAGAAGAAAGGAACTTGAAAGAGGGTGGTGAAAACGTTACCTCTTCTTCAGGTTCTTCCTTTTGATTTAATCAAAAGAGCTCCTTAGGTTGGCTTTCTGATCAAACTAAGTCCTCTAGGATAAATTGAGGGAAGTTGGGAGGATATTTGGTCAGAGTTTTTCCAAGTCAAATGGCTTTGAAGGTGTGAATTAGTGAGAAGGGGGAGTTCCCTTTTATAAGATGGGTGAGGGGCTCCTTTGGAAAAGCTAGAAATATTATTTTATCATAAATCCATATTAGGTTTATAATGGCTCAAAAGTGGATTATTTAAAAGTTAAGGTGGGGATAGGTCGAAAAAAACTCAACCAATAGGTTTTAGACAGGTTTGGGTCACATTATTAACCTTATCTTTTAGTTTTAACTCTTAGTTAATTAGTTTGACATTTACCATGTCTCTTTGTATTTTTATATTTTATGGTTAATAAACTTACTATAAAATTTCAAGAGACCCCCAAGTGGGCCATTAATGATAAAACTATCATGATACAAGTCCTTTGGATGAACCTTAGATTTTTAGGATTATAATATCAATTAATAATATAATATTCGTTTTAAAAACTCTTTTATGTCAATTTTGACACTATTTGGAATTTGATTTTTTTGTGAAACTCATAACAGCATGATTACTTCGAAAAAAGTTAATTTAATCAATCCTAAAATTTCATATTATCCTATAAAATTAGTGAAATTTATAAAAAGTTTCAAATTACATTTATTTGGATATTTAAAATATCAATTATTTTAATATTTCATTAATTCGGTAATTACTCCATCACCATTGTGTCATAAATAAATTAAATTATTTAATGTCAAAAAATTATAAATAAAATACCATTATGTAGGAAATATTTTTTTCTTTCTTATTAATATTTATAATCGAATTTATCTTATGTATAACCCTATATTAAAAATGTTTTAGTAATTAAACTTTTATTTTAACTCTTTTAACTCTTCTTTGATTTAAATAATAATAAATGCCCTAATCTAATCCAAGTGGACTTAAATGATAATATTTTATTACTAAGTTTGTTTTTGGTCGAGATACACTTGTCCAATATAATTAGGACATGTGTTAGGGTAATATTAATGTCATTTTTACCCTTAATTGCCCAATTTACTTTTAACCGTGGTAAATAAAAGTAAAACGTTACTATTCACCAAAGATTATTTTTTTCTTATTGAGCCACATTTTACTCCTTGATATTAACTGTGTCTCTCAGATTTTTGAAATTCCACTCACAGAAGCAGTAAAATTATGTTTTATGTGAATTTACAAATTCTTTTAGGAGGTGGGTAAAAGACGGTGAAAAGTTCAATAAAATTTTTATATATCTAAAATTATTCTAAAATAACTCCAATTAATTACATTGAACTTATATAGGTATTATGTGTCTATTTTTACCTTAATTAAATTTAAATAAAGTAAAAAATTATTTAAATAAAAAATTCGGTTTTAAGCTATAACTCGGTGTTTTTCACTATTCCTCAAAAATTAAAATTTTTCAGAAAAATTCCAAAAATTCACCCTGAGCTAATTTTGATATTCCGAATCCAAAAATGAATTCCATTTTGAAAGATAAAATTTATATAATTTCAAAAAGTGGGTATTACTATTCATAACGGCTAGTTTGATTGGTTGTGGTGTGTGTTAGAACTCAAAGTTGCATACAACACACGCTATTGCATTATTCAAAGGAAAACGTACAATGGAAGCTTGGGGTGTTAATTTCTCCCCTCCTTCAATAAATTGTGTCCTCGCAATTTTTAAAATTGTTCCTGGGAATATAATGGAAAGTCCCACATTAGAAAAAGAGTCAATAAAACTATTACTTTAAAAGAAATAAAGAGAAGTAAAAAAGGTCACCCGAGATAACTTATACTAGAATTCCATGTAGAAAAACATGGATATGGATGATAAACTAAGTGTCAAGTTCTGATGGAGAGGGATAGAAATCATGATAAAGAGAAAGTTAACAACAAGAAAACCACAAACTTGTGATGGGACAAACGGTCATTAGTTTCCCAGTAGGAAACGTAAACGGACAACATTTTTTTTGTTTTAATTTACATTACATAAAGATGAGGAATTCATTTTTGAGATTGACTAAGAAAATAAAAAGATATACATAATTTTTAAGTAAAGTTTCATTATTTAATAAATTCCTACTACTAACTCATTTTTAAACAATGAGTATTCAAGAAGACTTGGTCACACTGGAAGAGATAGAATAAAATTCTTACAGAATCACATGATCCACGAAGGACAAACTATACATTTACCTTGTCTTTAGAGATTAATCAAAACCAAAATGGTTAGTATAAGATCTGATGATCCCCCAAAAGGATATTCCATTAGAGAAAGAAACACTAATATTAATTTTTAAAATTAAACCAAAAATACCCCAAAGATAAATAAATACCATTCAATAAACAATTGTCCTTAAAATCCATCAATATAATCCAAACTAATATTGAAACCCAAAACTTAGAAGAATTTGGATATGTAGTCTTCCACGTTAAATTGTATCTCCAAATGACATCAACTACTCTTAAAGTCACATACTTAAAAGTAATTAACCTAATCACATGTTCTCTATTATAGGTTAATCATTTCCATAAATAACCCAAATCACTATAAATCCACAATAAAAACATAGATAAAAACCACCATTACTCCTCAAATGAAATCCCTTAGTATTCTATTTTCCTTGGGCATATAGTGTTCCCAATAAATCGAACATCTTCCAAAATAAAATTTATCACTTAATCACTAAATCATTTTCCTATAATAAGGGTATTCACTTGATAAGACATAATATCTCAAATAAACTTATTATTGATCAATAAAATAATTTAACTAAAAATAATTAGTCACACTGACCAGGGACTTCACGTAGTCCAGTGGTAGGTGATAAATCCCAATCGCACTTTGGTTGTGGGTTCGATTCCCACAACTTTGTCTGGCGCGATGGGTTGTCACACGGTCTGCGTGTTGTCCTTTTTCAAAAACTATATTTTATAAAATTACCAAAATGAGATAAATTCCTCAAAATAACCATAACATAATTTAACCACAAATGTTATTTCATACCTTGCATTTTCATCCCAAAATATAATAACTTGTAATTTCCTCAAACCCAATGATCATATAAAACCAAATGGTTATTTATAACTATATCCACAAGTGAAAAGATAAGTCTTCCTGAAATATCATTCTCACATGGAAAACTGCAGGGTTACAAATACAAGAGAAAATTATTCCAAAGTAATACCATCAACGAGGAGCTCTAATACTTTTAAACACTTCTCCAACCATTTATTTCCACATAGCTTCTTCTTTGTCCAAGAAAATATCCTATAGAATAGGGCATTCACTCGGGTAATGGCCAGGTCCCCTACATTTATGGAAAATGACTTTAAATGGATTCTTAGGACCTTTCTTATTTTCTTCCATAGTACTCTTCATTTTTTCTCGGCAATTCTTCACTTTATGTCCTTCTTTCCCGTACGTAAAGAATTTCTTTGTTCCATTGAGACACTTTCCTGGGTGTCTCCTTCCACATTTCCTGCATGATGGAAATTGAGTATTCTTTTCTCTATGGTCTCCACTGTTGGAGCTCTTATCATTCACCACCTTTCTCTTCTTTTTTGACTTCGGGAGTTGGTTAATATATATGTTGTTGATCATATTTTTGGAAAATTGATTTGGAATGAACACGATATCTTTTATTCCTATCAACATTCCATTTTTTTGCTCATTTTTACCACCGTTCCCACCTTGTACATCATTCTCAAAGTTACTATGACTTCCTCGGAATCCAGCCATTGACTAAAACCAGAAAGCATTGTGTGAGTAACAGTAGTCATAAAATCATTTAGAGAATATCATGACACCATATTCTTTATTTGAAACACCTTAGGATTATCCAAGTTCATTTATTCTCATATTATATTAAAATAATTCAATTTTTTTTAAAGAAAATGTAAATTATCCTAATAATATCCCCCGGGAGTGTCGTAACCAAGAGTGCAGCAAGGCCTTTTTTCGTGCACTAATTCCCGTTTGAGTCTCGCTCAAAGCGGTGTTTTCGGGTTTTACCCCTAGGTACATCTGTGCCAGATCCGGATCTACCTGCCCGTATCCAAACAGGGATGTATTTCTCAGAAAACTCACAAAATCTCTACAATACCAAAATTCTAGGAAGTTCTTCTACACTAATCCTCAAAGTTCATCTTAGGTCTACGTGCTCTAATCAGAGTTTATCTAAATCTGGATTCCAAGGTTTGTACTAAACTTCCTCTGATACCAACTATAACGCCTCAAACCTAGTTACCCAAAGTTAGTGCATTATTACATAACATTGGAATGATCACAAAAGATCAAGTCTCAAACGAACGATTAGTTTAGTAGCCTTGGAATCAATAGATACATTCGTAAAGTTTACATTACATCATAAAGTGAAAACTACAAAAACATCTTGTCTCCACAGTCATATCCCCTTATACTATCCCTACAGGTCATTCATAAAATACTTCTTCACATCCTGGGAAAAATTAAACATAGAAAGGGGTGAGCTCAAATTCCCAGTAAGGATAACAATATAGCAGAAAATTTCATAAATAAGCATAAAAATTTAAGGTAATGTATAACTAAAAAAATCCTTTTAAACTTGAACTTAAGCATAATATGGAAAAGATAAAATGAAATAATTCCATTTACTTATTCACATGGATATTATACTAGTTGAATAATCACATACAATATCAATAACCTCTTTCATAATGATGGAATGCATAATGCCAGACTATCATAACCACATAGTCAAGGCCTTGTGCCAAGACTACAAATAAGATTTTATCAAGGCCTTATGCCAAGACACTAGTTTGTCTCATGAGACCTACCTATGCATCGAGGAGCTATATCGGGCTCCACCCGTCACATATTAAGTCCAATGCATTCCTCATATGAACAGGTTTAAACATAACATAAACATTCGTATTAAAAATAGCATTTGAAATGTAAATTCTTTCTCCATAAACCATGAATGGTATAAAAATAACACATCCATAGTCAAACATATCACATAACCTTCAATACAATATGGAAGTTTTGTATCATAATAAATCAACTTCAAATTAGCTTAAAATCCATCAAAGGATGTTGACATAGATGAAATCAAAACTATTTGAGAGAAATATATCTTTTTTTGAAATCATTTAAAAGCCACATAATTATAAAAGAAAACATTTACTTTGAAAATATTCTTGTAATATTTTAAGGTAATCTTCAAAGATTTTATAATGTCGGTAAATATCCGCACACACCGTATAAGTTAAAAATACATTCTTACTTAATTCTGTCGAAAAGGTTAAAAAGGGTCTTGTTTGGAAAACAATGGAAAGATTCCTTTATAAACATCTTATAAAAAGTCAAAAAGGGTATAAATGACTTTAACCCATAGTCTATAAAATAGTAATAATGTTTTGAAACACATTTTTAAGAAACATGGATGTGGATGATAAAGATGTCCCGGTAGATAATTACGTATAAACAACCTTGGATAATGAAGAGATTGTGAAATAAACCATTACCTTGTAATTTTCCTTGGTTGAGGGTAGTTTAACCTCCTGTATAATGGTGAAATAGTTGTTATTAAATTATACAAGAATCATATACATTAATATGATATCATATTTGATATTTTAACATTACTTTGTTAATAATATCTTTTTATTATCGTCGTTTCGGGTGTTAACGGATTCATTTTCCTTTATATTCTTTGTTATGTGAGCCATATTTGTTATGGACGGGATATTTATTATTTTTATGTAGAATGATATCATGTCTCTAAACATTATTTTTAATCATCAAATGAAATTTATTCTTGAATTGATATGATGGGGAAAGAATCTCATCGCATTCGTGGAGACGGTAATCCGTACGTATGCACGAGCGACAATATCATTATTTTGATATTAAAATAATATATAATTGGATGGTATATCATATATACAGAATCATTATCATGTTATATTTATTATTTACATGAATAACACATCATTATTATACCCATCTAAATAATAATTCTTTGAATAACAATTACACCACGACGTGGAGACGATAAGTCGTACGTACGCACGTATGGTGACATGTCATTCAAAGGATGGATAGAATACTAAATATGGTTGTACCATATTTATAATAACATCACAGTATATATAAGATAATGGATTTATTATTTTAGAATGTAAATAACCAAGAAATAAGAAGTTGAAGAAGAAAGGAACTTGAAAGAGGGTGGTGAAAACGTTACCTCTTCTCCGGGTTCTTCCTTTTGATTTGATCAAAAGGGATCCTTAGGTTGGATTTCTGATCAAACTAAGGCCTCTGGGTTGAAGTCAGGGAATTTGGGAGGATATTTGGGAAGATTTTGGTCCAGAAATATGGATTTGAAGGTGTGAATTAGTGAGAAGGGGGAGTTCCCTTTTATAACAGGGTTGAGGGGCTTCTTTGGAAAAACTAGAAATATTATTTTATAATAAATTCATATTCGGTTTATAATGGCTAAAAAGTGTATTATGTAAAGGTTAAGGTAGGTATAGGTCGAAAAAAAACTCAACCAATAGGTTTTAGACAGGTTTGGGTCACATTATTAACCTTATCTTTTAGTTTTAACTCTTAGTTAATTAGTTTGACATTTACCTTGTATCTTTGTATATTTATATTATATGGTTAATAAACTTACTATAAACTTCCAACAGACCCCCAAGTGATCCATTAATGATACAAATATCTTGATAAAAGTCCTTTGGCCGAACCTTAGATTTTTAGTAATAGAATGTCAATTAATAATATAATATTCGTTTTAAAAACTCTTTTATGTCAATTTTGACACTATTTGGAATTTGGTTTTTGTGAAAATCATAACAGCATGATTACTTCGAAAAAAGTTAATTAAATCAATCCTAACATGTCATATTATCCTATAAAATTAGTTTAATTCATAAAAATTCTCAAATTACATTTATTTGGATATTTAAAATATCAATTATTTTAATATTTCATTAATTCAGTAATTACTGCATCACCATTGTGTCATAAATAAGTTAAATTATTTAATGTCTAAAAATTATAAATAAAATACCATTATGTAGGAAATATTTTTATCTTTATAATTAATATTTAAAATCTGATTTATCTTATGTATAACCATATATTAAAAAAAATTAGTAATTAAACTTTGATTTTAACTCTTTTAACTCTTCTTTGAATTAAATAATAATAAATGTCCTAATTTAATCCAAGTGGACCTAAATGGTAATATTTTATTCCTAAGGTTGTTTTTGGTCGAGATAAACTTGTCCAATAGAATTAGGACATGTGTTAGGGTAATATTAATATCATTTTTACCCTTAATTACCCTATTTACTTTTAACCGTGGTAAATAAAAGTAAAAAGTTTCTATTCACCAAAGATTATTTTTATCTTATTGAACCACATTTTACTCCTTGATATTAACCGTGTCTCTAGTATTTTCAAAATTCCACCCACAGAAGCGGTAAAATTATGTTTTATGTGAATTTCTAAATTCTTCTAGGAGGTGAGTAAAAGACGGTGAAAAGTTCAATAAAATTTTTATATATCTAAAATTATTCTAAACTAACTCCAATGAATTACATTTAACTTATATAGGTATTATGTATCTATTTTTACCTTAATTAAATTTAAATAAAATAAAAAATTATTTAAATAAAAAATTGGTTTTAAACTATAACTCGGTGTTTTTCACTATTCCTCAAAAATTGAAAGTTTTCAGAAAAATACCAAAAATTCATCCTAAGCTAATTTTGATATTCAGAATCCAAAAATGAAGTCCATTTTGAAATATAAAATTTATATAATTTCAAAATGTGAGTATTACTATTCATAACGGCTAGTTTGATTGGTTGTGGTGTGTGTTAGAACTCGACGTTGCATACAACACACGTAATTGCATTATTCAAAGGGAAATGTACAGTGGAAGCTTTGGGTGTTACAAAGAAATATAAAAAAAATAAAATAATAAGAAATAATAAAATTTTAAATATAATAAAAAACAATATTTTAAATAGTTTTAGAAAAAGTGAAACTAAAAACATAAATATGACAAACCAAAATTTAATGCCCCAGTCATTAATGAAGCTAAAATATGAAATCTGAAAGTGATGATCAAATGTAAAGTTGGGGAAAAAGTGGAACCAAAAGATAATGTAGAATCCAAAATCTATAAATGCGAAGGTGGTGATTCAAATTGATGTACTGAGATTAAATATAGAATAAAAAAAATTTAAAATAAATTAGATGCTTGAATGAATGCATTAATTATAATATATAATCAAAACTAAAAGAATAAATTGATGTAGAAACAAAGAAAAATGTTTAATAAGGACTAGATGTAAATTTACAAGGATAATAATAATAAATTTTCAAAAATAAAAATGATAATACAAAGTTTTAAGGAGATTCAATCCATAAAAAATTATAAATATACCCCAAAAATCATAATAGAATGATAAACAGAATCCAAAATCAAAAATTTAGAAAGAGAAATTAGAAAGAGTATTGGAGTAGAAGGAAAAGTATTAAGGATATGAAAAAAAAATTAATGATGTAAGGAAAATGAGTAGTATAAATGTAAAAACCCCAGGAAAATAAAAATTTGTTTAGAATATGAATATAAGAGTAAAACTAATGAACCAGAGTTAGATTTAGATGAATAATATAGAATATATAAGGCATAAAAAAAAGTAGAATCAAAAGTATATGTAAATGAAAATTTTGTAAGTGTTGAATGTAATAGAAAAAAATATAAGAAAAAATTTGATGAAAAAATAGAATCCAATATAAAAATAACAATAAAATTAGAATAATATTTTAAATAGAAAATAAATAATAAATGAAGTAAAATAAAGGGATATTTTTTAGAATCCAAAATCGAGAAGTGGAAAAAGAAGAATGAATTCAAATGAAATATCATAAAATAAAAATGGATGAAAAATAAAAAGTCAAAGGTAGAAAATGGAAGTATCAAATAAAAAAATAAATGAATGGTTAATAAGTAGGATTTATTGTTGAAAAAATTAGTAATGATTCAGTTAAGGAGAACAAATGATAAGAAACAGAAATAGAACTTACATGAAAAACAAAAGAGAGATTAAAAACATAATTAATATCATAAACTCAAGTATAAAACTATGGAAAATCTAAATAATTTAAATAAAAATAAAAAATATATAAGATCTATGTTTGAATCTATAGAGAGAAATAGATACATAAGTAAGAGAATTAAAAGTTGAAACAAAATTAGTTGAATAAAAAAATATTAATCATAAATAAAAGAAAAAAATGAAAAATAAATAAAAATAAAAATCAAATCAAAATTAAAAAAAGAACTAAAGATAATAAGAAGATTATTATTAGTTGAATCTAAAGGATGTAAGAAGCTATAATTATTATATGAATCTAATGTACAATCTAGAAACTAGAGTTATAAAATAAGTGGAAGTAGATGATGGAAAAAATTAATAATAGAAACAAAAATAAAATAGTTTTGTTGATTCAAAAAGTAGAAACATAAGTAAAAAAATTGAGAATATTTTTAGAAGGAATAATATGAGGAAAAATAAGTAAAATTTGAAGTCATAATCAGTAACTAGTAATACAAGAAAATAAAAAAAAATCAAAACCTAGCATATGAACTCAAATTACCATGAAATCATTTAAAAGTGATTGTTGAATAATTTTCTCCCTATAAGAATAGATGGATTTTAAATCTTATATGTGTTGAGATGAAAATATGGGATCATTTGTTAGTTCTTGACAGTTTGATTAATGTTTTTAAAGTATTTTTTGCATAACCGAACCATTTTTTACTCGTTTTGGTCAAAATACATGTTAGATCAGCATAATCTCTATTCATACATTGAAATAATTAATCAAGGGTATATTTCATATGATTGCATAAAAATTGTAGGGTATATTATAGGTTTTAACCCTTTTATAGATGTTTTTTAGCTTTTAAATCAATAAAAACATGATTTTGTTAATTTCAGGGAAACCACGTGTCAGAAATATTTGGTCTTTATACCAACATTCCAAAATTTGAAAGATAGTCATTTTCATATGATTTAATTACAATTCAATGTATTTATTAAGCTTTTGGCCATTTAAATCACATTTGTTTACATTTATATCGTTAAAAAACGCTTTTGGTCATTTCAAACAAAACAAAAGTCGTAATAACCTATAGTCTATTCCATCATATATAGAACAAAATAATAGTATAGGGCATGTGGTTTCATGATAACCCGAGTTTTGTGTCCATTTTTTACCCTTTGACATATTTTTTTATATTTAAATAAAAAACTCATTTTTGGTCATTCAAAACAAACCACAAGTCAAAATGATGTGATGTCTATTTTTATATGTCCAAAATTAGACAACAACAACTTTACGTTGACTTAATGACAATCCAAGGTCGTTTGTTAGTTTATAATCCTTAGAAACATTTTAATGAATTTTAAATCTATAAAAAAATTCTTTTCCATTCATTCTCACTACATCATACATCGATTTTTATGGCATTTATTTGTCCTTGTCACAAATTAATTAAGCATTGTTTTCTAATGAATTCCTAAAATTCTAATGACTTTTGTGGGTTTTTAAACATTGATGACTGTTTTTAATTACATTTACATAATATAAAACTATGTTTCTTATCATTCTGACTGAATCATATGTCAAATTGACATTTTTCATATCTAAAAATGTAAACAATTAAACAAATATAGTTTCCAATGATTTCATGACAATCTATGTTGGGTTTCTCAGTTTTCACCTTTTAGTTTGTGTTTTTACAATTTTAAATAAATAAAACCAAACTTCTTGTCATTTAAATAAACCCACTTTTTATACTGGAATCCGGTATATTCCTACACATCTCAAATAAACCTTTAATTATTTTCCTATGATTTCCCGACAATTTGAACACATTAGTTTTTTTCAAATTAAAGCATGTTTTAATGATTTTTAAATATAAGAAATATTTTTTTCTTCCATTCTAACAACACTGCACATCTTAACTATATGCATTATATTCATAAAGGTTACAAATTAATAAAATTTTATCATCCAATTTTTTCATGAAAATATAAGTCATTTCTTATGTTTGGACCATTTGACACATGTTTTTTTTAAAGTAAAATCCAATAAAAAATATTTTTCAGTCATTCTGATGGAATCTCACATCGGATTGACTTATGGTGTACCTATATATATCAAAAAATAATCTATTACCAGTATATTGATTTCACTACAATCAAATTTCACTGTTAAGGTTTGAATCAATAATTCATGTTATTAAAAACACAAATCTAATAATTTTTTATTTCATTATGAGAAAACCATGACCAAATTGAAGTGTTTTGTATTATTCATATAAAAATTCCAATAAATTATTGTTTGTATTATTTCATGATAATCAGAAGTCGTCTTCTAGGTTTTGACCATTTGATGCATGTTTTTTACATTGAAATAATAAAATGGTCATTATGAGAAAAACATGATTGGATTGATGTGCAGTCTGTACCTACTTATGAAAAATTAAACCACGGATATTTCCCAATTATTTAATGTTAATATTATATCCTTTTCAAGATTTTGACTCTTTGAGGCATGTTTTTAATTATTTTTAAATCCAATAAAATAATTTTTTGTTCAATCGGGATAGAAAAAATGTAAGATTAATAAGAGATATATTTTTACATATCATAAATTAATCAACTATAATTATGCTATGATTTCATGACCCTTTAATTATTTTTTTAATGAATTTAAATCATTAAAAATGAACTTTTTGTCATTTTAATCTCATTACACCTTGGATTTCACTATTTAATGTAATAGTGAATTATACGTTGTGAAGTGTTCATCATGGGTGATTCAATAAGATAAAAATTTAGGTTGTAGATTTTCTTAGAGATGATATATTCTAATCTTTATATTGATTAACATGCTTATAAAAGATGTTGTTTTCTGAATATGTATTAAATAAAAATTTACCTATAATTTTATGATCCTCTAAAATATATGTTTTAATTTCATGAAGAGTGAGCATAATTCCAAATAACATATATACACACTGTTTCTTGAGAAATTTTTCAAAGTTAGGAGAATAAGGTAATATAATAATAAGTTTTTGATTTTAATTTGAATAAATTAAACTGATTTTATCACTATTAATCATAGTTTAAGTAAAATTCATTCCAAAATCAGGGAGTATATTCTACATCCATAGTAATTGAGTGTAATAACATACATTTTCTATAATACTAATATTATGTAGTATAAATATATATATAATTATGCTTCTTCCTGGAGAAAGAATCTAATTATTTTCTTAAGAATTGACATGTTTTTAAGTAATTTTCATATCCATTAAACAATCAATGAAATATATATTTGAATAACTCTTAATATTAAAAATGGATACAAAAAATAGATATACACAATTCAGAAGAATGGATTCTATAAATACTTAAAAAAGACATTAAGATTACCTTACAAAAATATAATGTCTATTATGTTGAATAAAAACAAGGATCTAAATGATAATTTTTTTTAAAATTAATTGAAACATCCCTCCAATGATTGTGATGGTTATCCCAACAACATTAATACAACCAAGAATCGATCATGTCATCATATCCGAGTGGGTGTATTGTAAAACTTCAACAATCCATCAAATTTTAACTTTATTAAATTTAATTTCAATTAGTATAAAATAAATAAAAAATAAACCTAAAACATAATTTCAATTTATATTAGGATCTCAAATAAAACATTAAAATGAATAAGAAAAATAAAAATTAAGTTGTTTATTAATAATTTCTTAAATGATTCTTCTTAGTTCAACATAGTGGTATGGGGTCCACATCACCATAAAAATTCCTCCTTATGGTCCAAAACTAAAAAATTATATATTTATTTCTATAAAAACACATTTCTCAAAGAAATAATATAATTATTATTTTCAAATATAATATATCATTTGAAATAGATTTTCATTTTTCATTCAAAATATAATATCTATTATAATGTGAATAATTAAAATAAAATACATTTATTAATTTAAATAACCAAGATTTACAGAAAAAATAGAACACATTGAAAACCACTCATATCTCAGGGTTAACATTTTCCCTCTCCACCGCCTTCTCCCTTCATTTACAATGTGTTTGGTTATATTTTAGTAAAATAAAAGAAATTATTTGATATTTTATAAAAGAAAATAAAATAAAAGAAATGATTCTGATTTCTCCCCTTGTGTTTGGATCCATAACTTAATAAAATAAAAGAAATGATTTGGATTTCTCTCCATCATGTTTGGTGACAATTTTTAAAAGAAAAGAAAAGAAACTGTTTTTGTGCAAATGACACAAATAACCTTTGTTTAAAAATAACACATACACATGAGATCAAAGGGCATACTTGGTCAATATAAAAAACCAATATCGATTAGATCTGCATGGACACCACACCTACCACCATATATTAATATAAATTATAAAATTTTAAAAAATTAACTAAAGACAATAAAAATTATTTAGATAATTTATTAATTAAAAATTATTAATTCAAGGTAATAAAAATTATACATTCAAATTTATTAATTAAAAAATTTATTGATTCAAAATAATTATTAATTAAAAATAATTACTAATTAAAAATAGTTATTAATTCAAATTTATTAATTCAAAATATTTATTAATTAAAAATTAGTTATAAATTATTTATATAGAGATCTAAGGGTAATATGGGAAACTTATAAAATATTTGAACGTGATAGAGTATTTCCATCCGAATCGTCCTGATTTTGGGACGATTTGAAATCTGCTGAAATCGCGTGTGGGAGAGAAATAGATTTCTCTCCCTTCCGACCCCTCGAGTTTCTCTCCTTCAAGTTTGGATAACCAAATGATAGATATTGATTTCTCTCCTTCCATATCTTCTCTTTTCCCTCAGTTTCTCCCCTGCCAAATAAACACTTAGGGTTGCGCCATTTCCTTCCCTCCTGGTGTTTTCTCAGTCAGTTCTCAGCGTGGTGGCTCCTTCTCAGTGTGGTGAAGAGGGTTTCTCAGGCTCTTTTGTCTTGTGTTGCAGTGATGGTGTCATTCGCATTCTGTCTCATGTTTCTTCTTCGGGCTTGGATGTCAGGCGATAAGGCGATAGAGATGCTCGAGATCTGGTCCTCTACGGCAGGGCAATTGGGTTCCTAGCCTTCCTTGTTGCACTCCGGCTTGGTGGACAGGATTCGGGTCTTCCATAGAAATATACAGACCTTCCGCGACTTGGGGTTAGGACGGGTCTTCGGTGGTGGGCTCCTGGATCTTCGGTTTTTGGGGTCTGTGATTTTGGTTTCACAGGGCAGCGATCATCTGGTCCTGTTGGCGAAGGGCAGTATGGTCGGGTTCCAGTGCTGCGGAGGGTTCAGACTTCTGCATCATGGGGGATTTTTCCGTATTTTATCGTGATCTGGTAGGGTGGTCGGATTCCTGGTATTCTGTCATGGGTTTCAGATCTTCCGCGGTGCAGGATGGTTGAGTCCCTCTTATCTACGGCATTGTCGAGATTCTGGTCTACCACATTGTGTTATGGCTGGGTGAATGCTTTGGGTGGTTTTTTGTGGTTCCGACGTGCGGTTTTGATGGCAGCGGTGGGATTTGAGGTGATTTGGTCATGGGCGTTTCCGGTATGGTCCTATGTTGCAACGGGACTGTCGTTCGATAATGGTTATGGCATCCGAGTGGTTGGCTTTTTTGTTGTTGATTTTCTGAATGGTTTATTTCTTTCTTTGTGTAAGTTTTTTTTGTGGTTTTTGGATTGATGCGGTCTCTTGGTTTTGGGTTTTCACTACATCAGAGATGCTGGAAAGGGGTTTGCGGAGTGGCGTTTGGTCTGAGGGTGCACTGCGGTTACCTGCGGAGCTGGTTGCAGTGTTTGGATGGCCTGGTCTTCCTCGCTCTGGTCTGTTTTTCGCCCTTTGTGGATGTGCTCTTTCAGGGCCCATCTCACTTCGCTGGAGGGTTGGGCGGAATCTGACTGGAGTTCGCCGACGGGTTTGTGGATTTGGGCTGGTGTCGATGGTCGCATCGGTGGGCGTTCGAGGAGACCGGCTCTGAGGTTTGTCCAGCTCTCCTGATGTTTGTTTCCCCTTGTTCGTGGTAACTCAGCCTTTCTTGGTGACTTCGGCTCCAGCTTTGATGGTTTGTCAGTTTGAAGTCTTGAATGGATTTTCTCCATTGTGATTGTATGTTTTCAAGTGGTGAAGTTGTGAATTGGTGATGTGGTGAGGTCATGTATGGTTTCTCACTTTTTCCTTAAAAGTTTTTGCATAATAAAAAAACAATTTTCAGTCAGTAGAAGAATAAATAAGTGAAAAAAATAAAAGAAATTGAAAAAACAAGTAAAATTATAAATGGACATAGAGATAAAATTCATAAAAAATAAATTATAAGATAAAAACGATAAAATTTGGATGGAAAATGTAAAAGTAATGATGAAGTTTTATAAAAAATTATTGGAAACAAAATAAACATATGAAAAATAATAAGATGAACTAGATGAAAATTTAGGTTCCAGTGCTATAGTAGGTGACAGAGAAGGAGAAGTCAACAATGTTTGAAAGAATAATTGTAAGTGGAAGGGGAATTGAAAGTAGACACATAAATATTATAAAAATATGTAACAAGAAAAGAAAAAAAATAAGCCACAAACATATTCATAATGGTAGAAGAAAAAAATAACACTAGAACATGTTGGAAAAAAGTGAAACTCAAAACTTAGATATCATATATCAAAATTCAGTTAACTTACTAGATATTAATATAAAATGTGAACTCAATATGTGATGATTGAATGTGAAAGTTTGGGAAAATTGGATGTATAATATTAAAAAGAATCCAAAATCTACAAATAGGAAAGAGGTTATTGAAAGCGATAGAGATATAGAAAATATAAGAAATACAAAAAAAATAAAGGTAAAAAATCAAAAGGAAAATATTAAAAGATAATCCTAACTAGATATAAATAGAAAAGTAATAATATATGATCAAAATTAGAGGAGGGATTTTAACTGAAAAAAAAGAATGATTTGATGTAAAAGTAAAAAAGGAACTTGAATCAATTTTTAAATAAAAAAACAGAAATCTAAAATGAGAAGGATAAGGAATAATTCAAAACCAACTATAAATATAGTTACAAAAGTGTATTTGTAAGGTAAATTAGAATCTAAAATCCAAAATTTAAATGGATAATCTCAAAATGAAATTTAAAGTACAAAAAATGCATTAGTTTGATATAATAATAAAAAATGAGTTACAAATATATATATATATATATAAGTAAAACAACAATAATTTTGGTAAAATATGAAAGAGGAAAAAGGAAGAGCTTGAGCAAGATGTTATTCTATAAGAGGGAAGATAGAAGACATATGAACAATCAGAAGTATAAGTAAATGAAAAATCTATTAGAATTGAATATAATAGAAAAAATAAAAAACTAGAAGAAAATATAGAATATAAAACAAAAAATAATACTCAAATATAAAAATAAAATATAAAATTATAAAAAAAAACTTGAATAAAAAATATAATAAAACATAATGTAAAATTAAAGGCTAAAAGTGAAATGCCCAAATCAATAAGTAGAAGAAGCAAGAAGCCTATAAAAACTATAGATAAAATGAATGAAAATGAAAAATTCAAAGGTGGAAGATAAAATAAACATATGAAAAAACATTAAATAGAAGAATAACTATAATTGAAAGCTAAACCAAAAAATTGGTTCAAAAAAGGGGAATAAATCACAAAAAATAAAATTATAAAGAATATAATAATGGAAAATTAGAGTAAAAACATAAGTAATAACAAAACAAAAGTGAAAATTTAAGACAAATTTGAATATATAAAATGATAATAAAAGACCACAAAGTAGGATGTTGGAATATAGAAATGGAAGAAGATAGATAAGTAAGTGAACAAATAGATTATATAATATATGTCAGATTAAAACATTTGAATGATACATAAAATTAGAAATAATGGAAAAATAAATAAATAAACAATAAAAATTCTAAAAGAATAACATGTTAGAATGAAAAAGTAGTTGTTGAATATAAAATAAGAAGGATTCTAGAAGTAGAATTTGAACATGATATAGATGTAGAAGAACTAAACTAGAGTTATAAATTACCTAAAAATTAGTGTTGGGGAAGATGCAATTGAAGATATAAAAGAAAATAGGCAGGTTGTAACCAAATGAAGAAATAAAAGACATAAACCTAAGCATATTATCATGATGAATATGTAGTACCTAGAAATAGAAGAATATGAAAAAGGGTTAAAACCTATAAGACAATCTAGTAATATCATGAAAATATTGGAAAATTATTGTTGAATAATTTTTTACTTGTTAGAATAGATGACTTGTTAATCTTATTTTTTTAAGCTTGCAATTTATGGTTGCTTATTAGGTCTTGACTATTTGAGGAATGTTTTAAGATCCTTTTATGTATTATAAAATGATTTTTACAGTCATTCTAACCACAATTCAAGTTGTATTAATCTGAGTTCTAGTCATATATGTTTAAAAATATTCAATATTAAATGATTTAATATTCGACAGTATTCCATGATCAGTTTCTATGTTTTAACCCTTTAACACAAGTTTTCTGACTTTTAAAGCACTAAAAATTCAGTTTTTATTATTTCAGGAAAACTATCTATCAAATTTATGTGGGGTTTATTGTAAAAACTAAAAATTAAACAACATTCATTTTCCAATGACATAACTACATCTGATGTCTTTTTCTAATTTTTATCCATTTGACACAAGTATTTTTACTTTTCAATGATCAAAACACACAATTTTGGTCATTTTATAAAAATCACAAGTCGTATTGTCCAATGATCTATTCCTACATTTTAAAAATTAAATGACAACCCTTCTCGTTTTATTTAATGATAATCTAAGGTCATTCTCTATGTTATAACCTTCAAATATATATTTTTAAATACATTTAAATGTAATAAATTTTAATTTTTAATTATTATGACCACATTAAATTTTGAATTAACATACACTCAATTCTTACATTTCATAAATTTTAATGTAAATTCCAACTTGTTTTCCCAGTTTTTATCACCTTTAATAAGAATGTGAAGGCTAAATGGAATGTTCAATAATATCGAGAAATATGGGTAACATATTTATGTTTGGTTGGTTTTTATATAACATAAATTGCTCAAATAATTTTTTCATAATTTTACACACCAATTTGAGCATGTTTTCTCATGTTTTTAAATCATTTTAAGTATATATTCAATGTATTAATATCATTATAAAAGGAGAATATGAACATTTAAATTTTCTAACATGTATTTGGTGTTATAAAAAAGAATCAGATCATGAGTGAAAATAATTCCAAAATAAATGAGTGTATGCTACATATAAAACAATTAGGCATAATAACTTCCTGCTAAAACAATCAACTTTTGAAATAGAAAATTTTCATAATTTTTCTTCTTGTTTAGCCATGAATCTGTAGTTTTTTCAATAATATGACATGTTTCTAATGTAATTTTTCTTATCCATTCTAAACCCTATGAAATATTAATCTGAATAACACTTATGAATAAACTCAAATCAAAAAAATAGAAATGTATATGTTAGAACATGGGATTCAAAACAGAAATAATTTTACATTTCAAGGCTAGGATTGATGGATTTCACACATCACCCCAATATTCCTTGGAATCATTAAGTGAGGTAATTCCCATGGTTTCTTTAGAATGTCCCAGAAATTCCACGTAATTTTTTTTAAATTATATGAAATTATTTTGAGACCAGGTGTTGAGACGGCGTTTGATTCCATGGCCCGGAGTGCTCGGAATAATCCATCGAAAAAGTTATTTTTTAAATAGAGTATGTGAGTAGTTATTTTAAAAAAGTGGAATAAATATTAAATAGGTGCCTAGATCGGAAATCTGTGGGTACCGTTGCATTCAAGATGGCAGATTTACCCTATACAAGACTTTAGTTTAGTCAGCACAAGCATCCTTTGAGAAAACCTGAAAATGGAATAACCGTAAATAAATTTAATAAATAAAATTATTTTAATTTTCAAATGCTTATAACTCATGAACGGTGACTGAGATTGAAAATTAGAGACCACTGTTGAGCTTTTGAGGCTATGATTTTCTTAGGTAGAGCCTACCATTGGTCGGTGCGGGTCAACAGTGGAAAGTAGTTTTTGGCCGTAAATAAAATAATTGAATAAATTTATTTTATTTTAAAATACTTCTCACTCATAAACGGTAACTCATATTGGAAATATGAGAGTACTGTTGAGTTTTTGAGGGTATTATTCACTTAGGAGGAGCTAAACATTGGCCGGCACAAGACATCTATGAAAGTTGGTTTTTGGGACGTGATTGTAAATAAAATAATTTAAATAAAAGTTATTTTGTTTTCGAATCCTCATAACTCACAAACAGTAAAATGGATTAAAAACTTGAGACCATCGTTGAGTTCATAATAAAAATTTCTCCTTGGGAAGGACTTAACCTCAACCGATGCGGGTCGAGGGTGAAATATAATTTTTGAGCTTTTTTTAAGCGAATTAAAATGGTGCGCATGTGCGGTTTTGGAAACATCTAAATGGGTGCCCGGATTGAACATCTTAGGGAACCGTTGAACCTAGAATAGTGGGATTCTCCTAGAATAGACCTAACTTCCATCGGTAAGGTTCGACCAAAAAAGATAATTTTTGGACTTTTTGGGAATAAAATAAAATAAATTAAAGGGTTATTTTATTTTTTTTCCCAACCGTTGGGTGGTGGCACATCAGCACTGTATTGTGGTGACAAAGAGTTGAAGAGTTGCGTTAAATGAAGCCCATTAATGGGTCATAAATGTGCATCGTAAGGACACATTAAATGTAGCGTAACAGATACGTTGTTTCATAAATGAAATGGTGTAACCACATAACGACGTGGCGTAATAGAAATGATGTAATGTGTTTTATTTTAGTAGGTTAACGCATTGGATAAAGGAGGATCAATTGGTAGAATTACTCTAACGAACCTACGAAAAGAGTTAACTCCAATGACGAATGATGAACAACGACAAATCGCCATTGACTTCGAAACACCTTGAAGAATGGAACCGAAAAGTGACAAATTCCAACGAAACATGAATCTCTATGGATGGACTGCTTCAAGGATGAACACCTTTGAGGTGAGGGTTTATTTTTTTTCAAGTTTTCCTCGTATTTTTTCTGAAATGATGAACGTGGATCAACCCACAAACAGGTTGATCCGAAGATCGCTCGTTCTTGTAGGAGGGTGTTTTTCTGGGGTTTTCAAAATGGATTTAATTATTTATTGATAGAACCTCAATCTCAAACCTCCCCATGTTTTAAACTCTACCACAGAGGGCGCAAGCCAACACGAACAAGGCCTAAGCCCCTCGGTCTTGTGTGTTCTTCGTGGTCGAACCTTTGAATTTTCGGCAATAAGACTTTGAGGCCTTCGCAGGGAAGGCAGAACCCCACAGAGGCCAGAGGTGCAAACGACGCGAATAACGGACCACTAGAGCAGACCCGGTGACCCGCGGAATAACACGATGGCACATCGGCAGCCACCACCACTGTCGCCGCTACGATCGGGGGGTGGCACACCATGACGACGCACCGGAGGCAGCAGTCGCAGCCGGCTCGGGCGGCGGCGAAGTGGCTAGAGTCACCGGACGAGTCGGTGGCTGGTGGAGGGATGCAGCCCACAGCCGCAGGCCACGACTTCGTGTGGCACGCGGTCCCCAGACTGCATGGGGAACCTAGGCAGGCTGGTTTGACCAGTCGCTTGATAGCTCCCCAGATATGCTACACTTCCAGGCTGATGAAATCCGGTCCACCAGAGGTGTACCGGGCAAGGCGCAACTAATGCCCAGTGGGCCGGACCTGTGCCCTGTAGGTCGAAATTGTACCATGTGGGCCGATACTGCGCCCTGTGGTCCAAACCCTCCCCATTGGGTCGGGTCGCCAGGTTACCCGGTGGGCTGAACCACAGGTCGAACCGGGCTGGGTCCAGTGATGCACAATAGGTCTGGTTCACTAGCCAGGTCGGACTGAGCTGACCCATACCCGAACTGGGTCGGTTTGGGTCAGTTGAACTAAACCGGGGCATGTGGGACCCTCGGGCTGGGTTCGTTGGGTCAGTCTGACCGGGTCGAATCTGTCCCAGACACAACCAACCCATATTTATTAAAATGCCAATAACATACAAATCGGGCGTCCGATTTATGATCCATTTTCATATTTGGAACCCTCACAAAGAGGTGTATCTTTTTCCATACTCTATAGATGTTTTCATGGAAGTTGAAATACAATGAATGGCATGAGGAGCGGTTATCCCGGAATCAAGCGCACTATGTGCGGAACCCCTATGGTTGGCTGAGAACTGAAGAATGTTGACAAGAAACCCAATGAGAATCAGTTACAATGGCCTTGTGGGAAGCGGCTATGTGTGACCCGGAAGGCTCATGGTGGGGAGTGGCTTTGTGTGACCCGGCATACCCACGTTACTCGATAGGAGGAGTACCTTAGTATGGCCAAGGTGGGAAGCGGCTCTGTGTGACCCAGCATTCCCGCAGTGGGGAGCGACTCTGTGTGACCCAGCAAACCCACGATACTCATTAGGGATGAGTACCACAATAGTACAAGGTTATCAGGTAGCAGCTCTGTGTGACCCATTAGGGCCATTTTACTCATTGAGGAGGATTTCTCTAGTAGCATAATGATTTTTGTGAAATGAATGTTAGTCTTACTTTCCTACTCTAGATTATACCTGGTGTGAGATGTCTTTCTTCATGATCGTGATTCATCGTTTGCTTCATGGATTTATTATTGGTCTTTCCTTGTTGGTTTTAGGGTCCCTACTCAGTACTATGTTACTCACCCATGCATTGGCTTCGCCCGAACGTGTCGTGTCTGGTGCAGACGACCGTCGCCTTGACAGAGGACTTGGTGCCCCAGGACCTAGTGGTTCCCAGTAAGACCTGGAAGGTGGGGCGTACTTCTACAGTTTCTAGAAGATACTCTACACTTACCCATCAGGTGGAGTTTTCAATGGACGTCTTTCAAAGTTTACTTGTACTTTTTTGTTTTCATTTCATCTTTTATTGGGTTTGTATTATATCTATTTTGACCTAAAGTTTTTACTTTTACTTATTTGTTGTTTAGTGGAATGCATGTTTACCTTTCCATATTTGGGATGTGGTTGTGTTTGCATGCACACAGGTGCTCAGTCAAATGTCTCCCACATGCAGGTTGACGCCTTCGGTGCAAGTCGCCAACCCCTAGCCTGGAGGCGGGCTTGGGGGATGTCATGGCACTGGCCCCGGGGGATGGATCGTGATAAAGTGGTATCATAGGTGGTTGGTTCTACCTCAAATATCGGGAGTCTGTTGTTGTTTTTTGGGAAACTGTGTTAAATTTTTTGAGTTGACTTTCATATTCGCGGCGTCCAGTGTTGGTTCAGCGGCCGATGTATCCATTCACCAATACCTTGAATTTTTCTTTTCGGCTCTATACAAAAAAACTCTTGTTGAATGCATCATATAAGAATTGATTGTTTCCTCATGTTATTCTTGAAATAGAGTCATCTCAAAATGTATAATCTATTGATCGTAGTATATCTTGTTTGTTTCAAGATGCTTCCACATAGATAGCCATTTAGGATTCAATCGTATGATCATAAGGATGATCTGTGGGGTGAAGAAATGGGTACAGTGGATCATGACAAAGATAGTACCACTGAGTGGTGTACCAGCTATACCACCACCTATGGAGTAGAACATGGTACTCGTAGTACCAACAGATGAGATGCGTGGGCGGAGCGCACTTCACGAGTTTCAGTGATAGAGACCCCTCAATTTCTGAGGTGATCCCGACTCACAGTTGGCTAAGGACTAGCTTGAGGTGGTGACTGAGTTTTTCACCTAGTCTGAATACCATTAGATCAGATGGGTTTCCTACCAATGATCCTTCTACGTGTCTCAGCAGGGCGATGGCGGGGTTTATATTACCTAATCTTACGATGAGGTTACTCTTCTGTGGTCAGAGTTTGATAACCTTTCCCAGAGAAAGGGCTCTTTCCATGAAAGCTAGAGGCTATTTGTGCCCAAGATTCTTCTATAGCTTTGGTAGGATGAAATTATAGTAGCTAAGTATTCATTGAGGCATAACAAATTTTCCAGGTACTTGATGAATACGATACGACCAGTGCTTCAGGGCTCGGACCCCCAAGAAACGTGTGTTAAGGGAAATCTGATCCAGCATTATTCCTCTGTTCATTCCTACTTATGCTAGGTTTCTAGAGAGAACCCCTGTGGTTGGAAGTCCTTTGGATGAGTAGATACATCCATTGGATGTCAGCAGTGGGCAAGCAGGCAGCCGACGTCAGTCTCAGATACTTGGATGTGTGAGACGTTCTGAGAAGAGGTCCTGAGGCGGGGGGATCTATAGCTCAAGGCTCATGAGGTGAGTCCAACCGGCCTAGGAATAGGTAATTGTTTTCAAAAGATGTTTGGGTACATCTTGTTAGAGATTTTCCAGCCCGTCGTGCTGACAGTGAATTGGTGGATGGGCCACCGGGGCAGAGGAAGTGATAGGAACAGATGAATATGCAGGGCAACATATGTGACAGAGGAGCTGGTAGAGCAGTAGGAGGTGGTATACATTTTGACATGTTACAACCACCACCCAAATGTGGTCCACACTAGGCTTATGGAGTTGTAGGATAGGGGAATGGAGTAGCTACATGCGGTCAAGGAGTTTGACCCAAGGTATCCAGGAATGATTTTAGGTATAGTCTATGTTTATTACTAGCTTCCATATTAATAAACATATGTGCTAATCATTCCTTCTTGTCACAAATCTTGTTCAATACCTAGATTTTCTAGTTAAACCATTAACTTAATACTTATGTCTGGAGATACCTATGGGAGGAGACTCAATAATCACACTTTTTCCAACAATTTGATCTGACCCTTAAGTTGAGAGTTTCGGTTGGAACCTCTTGGTGGCAGTGTCGAAGCCTTACGATGTTAGTTTGGGTATGGAATGGTCATCCACAGTTCATACTCAGATTGTCTTTTTTAGGAAAAAGGATTTGGTATATCTGCATCATTGGAATGGGGATTTCCTGGGTTAGAAAAAAAGGAAAACCAGACAACATAGGATAAAATCATGTATAGGAGGGTGTAACTGATCACTCTTGAGTCGGTCAGCCTTACCCTCATGGAAGTGTATGCTTTTAGTTTTCAGTTCCCAATAGTAGTGGTGGAGTGTGGGGACATTCTTTCAAAATATGTTTCCAGGATTACCTCCCTATAGGGAGATGGACTTCTATATCATTCTACACCTTGATATGGCACCGATATCAACATTAGTATATTGGATGGATTTCATAGAGCTTTGCGAGAAAAGGGAGTAGGTGGGGGATTTGCAGAGGAAGGGCTTAGTAAGACCCAGTGTTCGAGGTTATGTGTGGATTTTTGGAACTTTAACCAAGTGTTCATGGAGAATGAGTACCTACTACCAAAGATTCGAAGGGCACATCAATCAGTTAAAAAGGTGTAGCCTTTCGTGTGGATGTAATGGTTCCCGTAGGATTTTCCGAAGTTCAGAGAGAGACTATGGATGGAGTTCCTCCTAGGATATGACTTCAAAGTAGTCCATACTCTTGGCAAGGTAAATGTGGTAGAGGGATTGGGACACCTCTACGTCTAGGAGATAGTGCGGCTTCACGGGGTTCCCCTGATGATCGTCTCATACCGTGATGCTCACTTTACATCACGGATGTCGAAGGGATTGTAGGAGGCGTTTGGGACTTAGTTTTTCTTGATCACAACCTTTCACCAATAGATGGATGGTCAGATAGAGCAGACCATACAGACCTTGAAGGACATGATTCATGTTTGCATCCTTGATTTTGGTCATAGCTGGGAGAACCACCTGCCACTGGTGGAGTTTGCGTACAACAACAGCTATCACTCCACCTTTGGCATTACACCATTTGAGGCCTTGTGTGGGCAGCCATACAGATCACCTTTATGCTGGATAGACCCATGGGAGTCGGCACTCATGGTTCTAGAGTTTGTATAGGCTACCACTGAGAAGGTGTAGATCATCCAGGATAAAATGAGGAATGTACAGAGTAGGAATAAATCTTATGCTGACAGCAGATAGAGGCCCTTGGATTTCAACGAGGGAGACTATGTTTTCCTTTGGGTATCACCCCAACATAGATTGTGGATATTTGGTTTGGGTGTCAAGTTATCTATGAGGTTCATTGGACCTTTCTAGATTATTATCAGAGTTGGTGAGGTGGTGTACTGCCTAGCTCTCCCCCCACAGATGCACCGAGTGCATAATGTTTTCCACGTGTCGCAGCTGAGGAGGTACTTGTATGATCCATCACACGTCATTGACTAGGGAGAGCTGGAAATTAACAATGGGGTAAGATTTGCAGAATTTCCAGTGGAGATAGATGATCGACAGGAACGGATCCTTTGCGGACGGTCGATTCCTCTGGTGCGTGTTCAATGGCAGCATGGGAATCTCTAAGAGAGAACATGGGAGGGAGAGGCTCAAATTCATGCTCAATACCCCCATATATTTATTTAGCCTTATTTTGGATTACGATGACGTGAAGACCAAAAAGGGGGGAGTAATGTAATGTCCCGAAAATTCCATGAATTTTTTTTAAAATTATATGGAATTATTTTGAGACCAGACGTTGATTCAAACATATCCATATGTATCGAGGCTTGATAGCTGTTATCATATGAGAACTCAACTCAGGGTAAGTGCTCCTCCCATGAGCCACCAAAATCCATTACACAAGCCCGCAGCATGTCTTCCAATGTCTCTATCATCCATTCAGATTTCCCATCTATCCAAGGATATTACGCCATGCTTATATTCACATGAGTGCCATGGGATTTCTGTAAGGATTTTCAGAAACGAGACATAAACCTTGGATATTTGTATGAGATGATTGAAACTGGTATTTTATGTTTCTTTACCACTTCTTAAATATATATTTTGGATAGATCTTCCACCATATGAGTTTCACAAATTGGAATGAAATGGGTTGACATGGTAAGATGGTCCACTATCACCCATATAGAATCGTGTTTACGAACCGTTATTGGAAGACCTGTAACAAAATCCATCACTATCTGCTCCCATTTCCACACTAGGATGGGAAAAGTCTACAACATACCAACTGGTCTATAATGCTCTTATTTAACCTACTGAGAAGTTATGAATCGTGAGACGAACACGACCACCTTCCTTTTCATGTTGCTCCACTAAAAATTTTCCTTATACATCTTTTGTGTGCCTGGATGTACAACCCATCTCGAATGGTGGTAAGTATGAATTTTTTTTCTTGAAAAGCCATAGGTGCATCCATATGATCTCTAAAACACAAAACTGAAATCCCACTAAGTTTCTAGCCCTCAATGGTCTCCCTACCAATGTGTTTTGAACTCATAACCAAACATTCTTCATCAGATGTTTGTGCCTCTTTGACCGTATTTACCAAATCAGGAACATGAATAGTTGAAAAGAAAACTACAAAATCACTTATGTCATCACATTTCACATGCATGTCAGTTAGGACTGACATCAACTACCATTCTTCTGAATCTTCTTTCGTTAACTGAGCATATGACTTTCTGCTCAATGCATCTGCCAATGAATTACCTTATCCTGGTGTATATATCAAGTCAAAGTCAAATATCTGGAGATACTCCATCCATTTCCTTTTTCTTAGATTCAAATATCACTATGAGAAAATATTCTTCAAGGTTTTATGATCCGTAAACATATTGAATTTCTCACAAATGAGATAATGACACCATGTTTTCAAGGCATGGATGACTACAGCTAACTCCAAATAATGTGTTGGGTAATTATTCTCATGAACCCTCAAATTCCTTGAACCATAATCCACATCATGGTCTTCTTGCATGATAACACAAACCAACCCTGATCCCAAATCATCATAATACACCACATACCCCTGTCCTGATTTTGGAAAAATCAAGATATGTCATGACCCGTCCCCTGGGGCCCATGACAGGACTACCCCAAGCCTGCCTTACCTAGGCCAGGGGTTGGAAACTAGCATCGTAAATAAATATCACTAAAATTGGAAAGTCATTTCCTTTAAACCTACAAACACACAGACCAATAACACTATAAGATTCAAACCACGTAGAAAAACTGTAGTGATAAAAGTGTGTGCTAAAACTAAATGGGCTGAAATACAAGCCCAACTGAAAAGATTAAACTACAACAAAAAATATCTCCTGAGATTTTCCACCAAGAATCCTACCTAAAGGGTGGGTACAACTCATCTCTGCAGATCTCCATGTGAACCAGTCACCTCCCTGTTCCACCTGGTCCTGGATCCCTAAAGTCTCAGCCAAGCTGCTCGTCATCTTCACAAGACACAACAAGGTGCGAGAAAAGCCCATTCAAGGGTGAGTATAACAATAACTAGTAGTGACCCCAAGACCCCTGAAAGTCTCTCTTAATTCCACAAAGGAAAATTCAAAAATCATGATCTCAATCACAAAGCATAAGCAAAAGACTCAGCTCAAACCAGGTATACAACTCAAAGATCAGGAATAAATATGATTAGTCTTAAGCTACATCATTTTATTTTGTTAGAAAGTTTCCACAAATGAACCATAAATAAGTTGTTCCATTTTCGATCCACACAGTTTCATATGTCGCTGATCCACGATGGGCTGATCTATGGCTGGTCCTCATTGGTTCGTGCACTGCTGATCCACACATGGTCTCTAGAATGTTGATCCACATAGGGTCGCTATGATGTGGATCCTCACAAGGTCGCTACGATGGTGATCCAAACATCGTTGATATGATGTTGATCCACACAAGGTCGCTATGATTCTTATCCACACAAGTTCTCTATGATGTTGATCTACATAGGGTCGCTATGATGATGATCCACACAGGGTCGTTATTCAATTGACAGTTAGCCACAGGATTCCCTACACCCAGTGTGCTTGAGTTTGGTAGTATCTTCTCCTCAAGATATCGTTTATACCTCAACTACCACGAAGTTATACAAAAGAGTAACCCAAAGTACCCCCATGTCGTAAGGCTCCCAACGCGATAGACGGCGCGTCAATCAGATGCTCGGTCTGTGAGTTATAGGCATTTTAGTGCCGAGGGCCTGATTGGATTCAGGTTCGATCCAACCTGGTTGTACTCCAACATTCTCCAAATCTTAGGTGGAGTATCTCAAAAGTACCGTCTCATTCCAAGGATCCCATCACCATAGAGGGTTCATCAAATAGATGTCTAGTCTGTGAGATATAGCCTTTTAAGCCTATATGGACGAAAAGGGGTTAGGGTCTGGTCCGACCCTGTCGGAACGACCCGACCCACCTTGACCTGGGTCGACCTGACCCAGTTCGGGTCTGACCGGGGTCTGAACCAGCTAGGGTGGCCCAAGTGTAATGGACTGCGGGCTCGAACCGCTGGGCCGCAAACCGGTCCGGCCCACCTCGGCTGGGCGCGGCCCGCCGGGTGACCCGGCCCGGGGGCTGGCGCGGTCCTCTGGCCGGGTGTCCACCCTACTTCCCGAACGGAAAAGTTGTTCGGGCTATTCAATCGGCAGCACCATGTGGCGCCACCCCACTGTCCGCAGGACCTACGGGGTGTGCGTCCCCCTCCACTGCGGCTTCTAAGCTGCGAACTCCATTTGTAGTGCGCAATGGCGCACCGCCCTGCTGCCCCCAGGGCTGGCCGACGCCGGCTGCCCCACTGTCCACCACGGAACCTCCGGGCACCGCCTCTCCTCCTCCAATGTCACACACTGGCATCGGTCGTTGGTGCCACCACGTCGATGTCGCACCGGCTAGGCTTCCGCGGGCCACCGGGTGATCCCCGGTGGTCTATTTTCTCTTTTGAACGCACCTACAGCCCTCTTGGGTTGCTTCCGTCACTGCATGGCTCCTAGATTCAGGATTCCATCAGGTTGAAAATCTACCCCCAAATAACATGACAAAAACCAAAGTGGAGGAGGTTCTAGGCCCTATTCATATGGCACGCACCCTCTACATTTGCATTATATCAAGTTGATGATAAACAATTCATCACAAACATAAATTTAAACCCGTTCAATACTCCCACAACAACCACCTAAAATTTCATACGAATTGTGGATCAACTCATTTTGGTTGATCTAAGTTCATCATGATTTTCAAGAACGATGAAATGAATCGAGAAATTACTTGAATTTAATAACAACCCCTAACTCGAATTCGGAGGAGACATTGCGGTTGTGGATGAAGAATCCATGTTTGATGAATCCATCGGCGTTCGTCGTTTCCAGATTGATTCCTCCAACATTGTCGTTCAAACCTCCATTCTTCATTGGTGGAAGACATCGCGGTACTTCATCAGAGGTTCCTAACTTCCATGTCAAAAACCTAACCCCGAGCTTCATTTAAATTGAGGGGAAGGGAGATTAACGCATCTTAAGAGTTAATGAGTTCCATTAATGAGTTTTAATTAATTAACCTCTTAACTCTCAATGGTGTGGTTACACAACAGAAGAGTCATGACATTAAATGGATTGACAACCCAGCGGTCCTACCACCACTTCTCAATATGTGGTAGAAAAATAAAATAACATTTTTAAGTTATATTATTATTCTTCAAAAAGTCCTTAAAATGATCTTTTTCTCTCGACGTACTGCGGTCAAAGTTAATCCTCCCTTAAGTGAATCCCAGCATTGCGGATTCAACAGTGCCCTAAGATTTTTAATCCGAGCACCAGTTCAAAAGATAGAAAATGCCACCCGCACGTTTACTGAACATACCTTAAAAAAAAGTTCAAAATTTCATTCTAGTCACACCGGGCCTCAGAATCAAGCGCTATTAATTTTTGCAGACTCATAATAATCCCAAATAATTTTAAAAAAAAAATTATATTGAATTTCTAGGTCTTTAAATTATCCCAACCTTAGGGATTTTCATCCCTAAAATCTACAACAAAACTAGGGGAACAAATGGGGGTACTGAGCACGTATCTGAGCCTCCCAATCCCATGCTCTCTCCTGGAGGTTCCCATACTTCCAATGAACTCACATTAGAGGAATCGACTGCCCATGAAGAACCTTCTCCTATCGATCCTCTATCTCCAATGGAAACTCTACAAACGTCACCCCATCGTCGATGTCTAGCTTGCCCCAGTCGATAACGTGTGATGAATCATGCATGTATCTCCCTAGCTATGACACATGGAAAATATTATGCACCCGGTGTATCTATGGGGTAAGAGCTAGATGTTATTCCACCTCACCTACTCTGCGGAGAATCTAGAAAGGTTCGATGAACCTTGAAGATAACTTTTTGCCCTTAACAAACCTCCATAATCCTCCTTAGGGTGATACTTTTAGAAAGACATGGTATCCTTCCTCAAACTCCAAGGGTCTCTGTCTCCTGTCATCCTAAGACTTCTTCCATCTCTGTGTATTCTTCATCCTCTCATGGATGATCTGCACCTTCTTCGTGGTAGCCTGTACCAACTCTGGGCCCATAAGTGCTAACTCCCCTGGGTCTTTCCAACATAGTGGTGACTTGAAAGGTCTCCAGTACAGGGCCTCAAATGGATCCATGTCAATTGTGGAGTGATAAATTTGGTTGTAAGAGAACTCCACCAGTGATATGTGGTCCTCCCAAATGTGGCCAAAATCAAGTACATAAGGACAAAGCATGTCCTTAAGTGTTTGTATGGTCTGCTCCATCTGACCATCTATCTTTGGATGGAAGGTGGTTATCAAATGTAGCTGAGTCCCGAACTCATCCTGTAATACCTTCCACAAGTAGGATGTAAAATGAGTGTCACGATATGAGACTATCGTCGATGGCACCCCATGAATCCGTACAATCTCTTATATTTAGAGGTGTCCCTATCTCTCTACTGATCCCTGCTCTTAGATGGGTAGGAAGTGGGATGACTTGGTGAGTCAATCAACGATCAACCTAATGGAATCGTGGCCCATGGAAGCATGTGGTAGCCCTTTAATGAAGTCCATGGATATATAATCCCACTTCCACTATGGTACCTCAAGTGGTTGAGCTAAGCATGTCGGTACCTGATGTTCGGCCTTCACTTGCTGACAAGCGAGTCATCGCAATACGAACTCTGCCACTTCTTTCTTCATCCCTGGCCACTAGTACTGACAAATGAGGTCCTTCTACATCTTCTTTACTACAGGATGTACTACCAAAGAGGATGTGTGTAACTCCCTCAATACCTCCTTTCATAGTATCACTGGTACCATGGTGCATCCTCTAAAGAGGTTGACATGTTCCCCACCTTTATAAAATCCATCAGGATCCTATCCTGAGGATATCTGAGCACTTTGAGCCTCACAGTCAACGTTCCCAAGATGTGCATCCCTGAATCGCTGAAGGAGTGGGGGATTAGCTATCATAGATTGGAGGTAAGATGCTCCATCACTATCCACAAAGGATAACTGCAACACAGCTAGCTTCTCTGTCGCTTCACTCATCAACTGTAGACCAGACCTCCTACTGAGTGCGTCTGCTACTACGTTCCCCTTCCCAAGAGTGTAGACTATCTCAAAGATGTAGTCCTAGAGGAACTCTAGCTATCATCGCTATCTCAGGTTCAGGTCCTTCTGTGAGAAGATATACCCGAGACTATTGTGATTAGAGTGGACTGTAAAACATTCTCCCATCAAGTAGTGTCACCGCATATTCAGCGCAAATACCACTACTGCAAACTCTGGGTAATGAGTAGAATCATTCTTCTCATGTTGTTTCAACAGTTGAGAGTTGTAGGCGATCACCGCTCACTCCTGCATCAGGACACAACCTAGTCTAGTCCCTAATGTGTCGCAGTAAACTACATACACAACACCCTCATCTGGAAGCTTCAAAATGGGGTCACTCACCAGTCTCTACCTCAACTCCTGAAAACTCTATTGGCATATCCCTTTCCACATGAAGGGATGTCCCTTATTTTTCAAAGCTGAAAAGGGTGTCACAACTCAGGAAAATTTAGATATGAATCTCCGGTAGTACCCAGCCAATCCCAGGAAACTTCGCACCTCAGTCACACTCCTAGGTGGCTACAAGAAAGAAATTCTTCTATATTCTCTGGATCCACTGCAACTCCAGCCTCCTAGATAAAATGTCCTAGGAAGTGGAATTATTATATCTAGAACTAGCACTTAGAGGGCTTTTCATAAATTTGGTGCTCTGGGAGTGTATCCAGGACTATTTGTAGGTGTCTGGCATGCTCCTCCTCTGACACCGAGTATATCAAGATGTCATCAATGAAGACCACCATGAAGTGATCGAGGTAAGGCTGGAAGATCATGTTCATGAGTCCCATGAACAACGATGGACCGTTGGTCACACCGAAGGGCATTACCAAGAACTTATAATGTCTATACCGACATCTGAAGGCAATCTTCGGTATGTTCTCATCTTGTACTCTGAGATGATGATAGCCTGATATGAGGTATATCTTTGAAAACCATCGAGCTCCCTTTATCTAGTAGAAGAGATCATCAATCCTCAAGAGTGGATACTTTTTATTCACGGTCACCTGGTTCAGACGCCGATATTCCATGCAAATCCTCAGACTCCCATCTTCCTTCTTGGTGAACAAAATAGGGGATGCCCATGGAGAAACACCGGGCCTTATGAACCCCTTTCTTTGAAAGTCCTCCAACTATACCCACAAATCACAAAGCTATGTGAAATCTATCTGATATACTATTGTAGATATCGGTGTTGTCCTGGGGTACAGGTTGATATAGAATTCTACCTCTCTGTGAGGAGGTAGTCCCGGAACATCATCAGGAAATACATCAACATACTGGTCCACCACCACAGGATAACTCGGACTCATCACGTCAACTGATCTGATGGTAAGGCTAGCCAACTGATGAGTGATTGGCTACACCCTCCTCTAATAAATTCCATCCTATACTGAAGAGGTTCCCTTCTCGCCAATGAAGGAAAACCTAATCCCATCCTCACGGACACACCACACTTTGCGCCTAAGAAATTCAATCTGATCATGGACTATGGATAACCAGTCCATACCCAAGATGACATCGTAAGGCCCCAGCACTGATACTAGGAGATCCCATCCAAATCTCTTGCCTACTAGAGTAATCTCACACTGTCGTCACCAATGTGTAATCGTCAAATCCTCTCCCGTAAGAGTCTCTAATCGTAAGGATCGAGCCAATGAATTTATTGAAATCTCTAAGCTCCAAACGAGAGTTTTGGAGATGAAATAGTGACTGGAACCTGTATCTATAAGTACTGCAACTAGGTTGGAGTAGACATAGATCGTACCTCCAATCATCTCTGGAGCACCGTGGTCATAGGCCTTAGCTGCATAAAGTTGAACTCGTCCATGTCTGCATGCTCCCTGAGGTCTGGGTGGACCACCTGGAGGTGGTGGCTGTAGAACCCCAAATCTCCGCACACCACCTGCTGCACAGCCTGCTCCCCTGCCATGTCTGCTTCCCTGCGGACATCCTCGCTTAAATATATGCCTCTACCTCATCAGTCCCTTGACTGTCTGTTGATCATCGGTACGATGGGTCGGGAATTCACGAGCCATGTGATCCTTCCTACTGAACGTGAAGCACAATCTTCTCCTCTGCTAGCCTTCTCTCCCTCATGAGCTCCGTACCACCGACCCTACATCTTGGGGTCATCCTTCAGAAGTTCTGGCTCACACAGACCTCTTCCACTGGAACTCGTGCAACACGTTCAGTCGGCGTGCACCATCCGCCAGTGGGGATGGTGGAAACTTCTTCCCAACGGGTGGTGCTTCTGCTAGTGCACCACCCAAAGGTAATATGGCTATTAGAGGTCCCTACACAGAAGCCTCATCGCTCTGTGGGCCATCATTGTGAACACTCTCTGGATTCCTGGCTAGTTGTCTACGTTGAGGCATCCTGAAAGAAATAGGTGTGGCACTGTCAAAAAGTTATACCTGGTGAGCTGACTCAAAAGATATCAAAAGTAAAAACATTTTCAAAACACACACAATTAGTGTTTTCATGCATCGAATCAGAAATCATAATTTAGGGTCCTAGTGTATGGATACGTCGACCACGACACCAACACTGGACTCCCCAAACTGAAAACCACACTCAAAACACTTAACATTGTTGATCCATTGTAAAGATCAGAGTCATAGTTCTTCGGTAGAACCAACTCCTCTGATACCACTTTGTTACGACCCGTCCCTCGGGGTCTGTGCCATGACTACCCAAAGCCCGCCTTCTATAGGCAAGGGGTTGGGGACTAGCACCGGAAAGGCATATCCCTAAAATTGGGAATGCATTTCCTTTAAACCTGCAAACACACAGATCAGGAACACGACAATATGCAAACCACATAGAAAAACTCCATTAGTAAAAGTGTGTACTAAAATTAAAGGGGCTGGAATACAATCCCAACTAAAAAGATACAACTACAATAGAAAATATCTCATGAGATCATCCACTAAGGATCCTGCCTGAAGTGTAGGTAAAACTCATCTTTGCAGCTCTCCACGTCAACCAGTCACCTCTGTGTAGGGGTGAGTGTAACAATACCCAGTAGAGACCCCAAGACACCCAAACGTCTCTCAGAATTCCACAAATGAAAAACCACAAAACATGGTCTCAATCACAAATAACAATCAAAATACCCATCTCAAACCAGGTATACAACTCAAAGATCAAGAATAAATATGATTAGTCTTAAGATACATCCTTTTATTCCATTAGTAAGTTTCCACAGCTGAACCACAAAGAAGTTGTTTCATTGTCGATCCACATAGGGTCCTATGTCCTTGATCCACAAAGGGCCTCTCTAAGGCTGGTCCTTGTCGGGTCGCGCACTACTGGTCAACACAGGTTTGCTAGAATGTTGATCCACATAGGGTCTCTAGGATGCTGATCCTCATAGGGTCGCTATGATGTTGATCCACACATGATATATATGATGTTGATCCACACATGTTCTATGTGATGTTGATCCACACAGGGTCTCTATGATTCTGATCCACACTGGGTATCTATGATGTTGATTCACAAAGGGTCACTATTTAATTGACAGCCAGCCACAGGATTCCCCACACCCGATGCGATTGAGTTTCATAGTATCTGCTCCTCAAGATATCGGTCATGCCTTAACTTCCAAGAAGTTCCAAAAAGGAGTAACCCAAAGGACCGCCTTGTCGTAAGGGTCCCAATGCGATAGACAACGCATCAATCGGACACCCGGTCTATGAGTTATAGGATTTTTAGTGTCGAGGGCTCGGTGGGATTCGGGTTCGATCCAACCTAGCCATACTGCAACTTTCTTCAAAACTCAGGTGGACTATCTCAAAAGGACCTTCTCATTCCAATGATTGCAGCGCCATTGACAGTTCGTCAAATGGACAACTGGTTTTTGAGATACGACCATTTTAAGCGTATTTAGGCCGAAAAGGGGTCCGGGTCTAGTCCGACCCGGTCGGACCGACCCAACCCGCCTTGACCTGGGCCAACCCCACCCGGTTTGGGTCGCCCAACCCGGTCTGGGTCTAACTAGGGTTTGACCTCGCTTGGCCCGAACCAGTTAGGCCAGACCGTGTGGACTGGGCCGCGGGCTCAGCTCACTGGGTCGTGGACCGACCTGGCCCGCCTCGGCTGGGCACGGCCCGTCGGGTGACCCGGCTCGGTGGCTGGCGCGGTCCGCCAGCCGGGTGGCTGCCCTCCTTCCCGAACGGCAAATCCATTTGGGTTCTTCAACCAGTGGTGCCACGTGGCATCGCCCCGCTGTCTGCGGGACCTCCAAGGCGTGGGTCCCCCTCCACTGTGGCTTCGAAGCTGCGGCCTCCATCTGCGGTGCGCGATGGTGCGCCACCCTGCTGCCACCGCGGCCGGCCAACGCCAACCACCCCGTTTCTCTCCACGGTTCCGCCTCTCCTCTACGACTGGCGACAGCCGGCCGCCGTTGTCGCCCACCATGCCGACGGGGCTTCCACGGACCACCAGGTGAGCCCCAGTGGTCCGTTTTCCCTTCTGAATGCGCCTACGTCCCTCCTGGGTTGTTTTTGTCACTGTGTGGCTCCCGGATTCAGAATTTCGTCGGGTTGAAAATCCGCCCCCAAAGAACGTGACAAAAACCGAAGCGGCGGAGGGTCCAGTACTTGTTCGTTTGGCCCGCGCCCTCCACGTTAGCATCATATCAAGCAGGTAATAAACAATTCATTACAAAGATAAACCCGTTCAAAATTCACGCAATTTCATGAGAATTGCGGATCAAATTGTTTTGGTTGATCCACGTTCATCATGCTTTTCAAGAACGAGGAAGTGAATCGAGAAATTACTTGAATTTAATAACAACTCCTACCTCAGATTTAGAGGATTTTTCACAGTTGTGGAAGAAGAATCCACGTTTGATGAAGCCATCGGCGTTCTTCGTTTCTAGATTGATTCCTCCAATGTTGTCGTCCAAGACTTCGTTCTTCATTGGTGGAAGATGTCACGGTATGAAACGCACATCCGATTGTTGCCTATCGACCGGTCAAATTTCTGGTTCTCTGCTAATGTGTATAGCAGCACTCGGGTAGAATCCTCGGCGATGATACTTTGAAATAGTCGTTTGTTTTTAGTTAATTGTATTCTGATTGGGGGGTTGTTTGCAGAGCTTATGAAATAATTTATGGATGATGTTTGATTCAAAAAATTGATAAAGATTGGGGTGAGTTCATTTTTAGGGAGTTAAGCTTGTGATATCCTTGAGCTTTTCTTTATATTACATTTAAATTAACACCCACTTCACAAGTTGACATCGATTAGAATTCCTAAGTTTTAAAGCTTTAATCCAAGCCTTAACTTAATTAGGATTTTAATCTCAATCAGTAAATGTTTATGGTAGTGTATTTGTAGTTACAATAATCCATGGAAGCCACATGCTAAACAAAATATTTCATTAATCCATGACAAATTAAGTCCAACATACACAATGTTAAATTAACGAATACTCATCGAGAAAATACTCTCAATCACTTAACATCCCTAAATTATAACTCAAACCAACTAGATATTTACTCAGCCATTTGGTTGTTTAATATTCTGGTTATAATAATTATGATGATAAATTAAGAATAGAAGAAAAATAAAGGGATTAGAAAAGAGTGGTACGTCGACACACACACACGAACGATGATGATAATTAAAAACGGATTTTCGATTGAATGAGGAAGAAATAAAAAGGGAAGGGGATTCAACTAAATTTAAACTATTTTAAGAACATAAATATTAAACTACAGAATTTGGATGAGAATAAGAGATATTTAAGAAGTAACTTGCATTAAAACAGAATTACAAAGGAAGAGACTTACAAAATTACAAAAATGAAGAACACGAAATTAAGTGAAAAAAAAGAGAGGAGGAAAGGTCTCTCAAGTAAAAACTTGAGTATGGAATATCCTCCCAAGCCTTTGTAAAGGCCTTGGTCATTTCAATATGTTCTCCTCTCTTCTGAAATGCCAACCCCTCTCAAGGAGAGAAGGGGAGAGTATTTATAGCCCAAGGAGTGGACTGTTTGCATTCCCAATCTGTCCCTCCAATTTCATTGCCAATTTGGCTATTCCGACAGCCGAATCTTCAAATATCTACTTCTTAAAAGTTGTCTAAAATAATTTTGGTCGACTACTCTCAAAATTTGGAGTCATTTGGACTTACGGATCAAAAGTTATGGCCGGTTTATTAAATAAAGTTAAACTATACATTTCAATCCAGTCTTTTTGAAGTCCATAATGTGAAAGGGTTTTTGAATATGAATATGCCTTAAAATATGAATGTTTTCTTCAAAAAAGTAGTCCTTATATATCTCCTCTTTCACACTGAAAAATATCAGCTCGATTTGATGCTTACATCATGAGATATGTCATGCATACTATACTGATTTTAATTCTCGGACAGAATGGTGGGCTGGACTTCAAAGCTTCATTTGGGCCCCTTGTACTTGGATTTGGGCCTTGAAATTTTTATCCAAGATGACATGTAGTGTCCCCCGAATTATGGTGGATATTTAATGTTTTTGGACTTCTGGATTGAGCCCAGTAAATCAATCTTCAAGGCTGGTCCAGTTTGTTCACAGATTCTTTGGTCTTGTTTGTGAGGACCATATAACCCTTCAAATGGAAGAATTGGCTCATGTCACCTTCTAATGAAATGTTTTATATTGAAAGGAGAATCCTAAAAAACAATAACCACACAATTTGGATCATTATAGTGACAGGTATTATTAAAACATTAAACTGACTCAATTGGACTACTTCTAAAAATGCTCAAAAATTATACTTAATATTAAAACATTAATATTTCACACAAATTATGCACATTTCATATAAAATCAGTAAAGAGAGTATATAATAAGTCATGAAAATATTAATAACATCAACTCCCCCACACTTAGTTTTGTGCATTTCCTCATGTGCAACAAATATAAAAACATGACAAAATCATTTTTACTCACCAACAGATATTAAATTTTTTTTTTCTCCAATCAGGGGAGGTTTAGAATATTTCACTCATCCATTTTGAATTCCACCACAAGTTGTTACAGAAACAATGTTCCAAAACTAATTCATTTTTTCATTCTCAAATTTAGAAATGGAAAATGTGGACACTCAAAACTCACACCTGTCAAGATGATAAAATTCATTTGTGGAGGTTCACTCTTTCACCAACCAAAAGTGAAAATCTTAGAGTTTGAAAAGAGATCTCATCTTACAATCCCTATCCAAAGTAAACAAGAATCAAGAGGTCTTTTTAAGGGGTTTTTCTGTGGCTATGGGATGGTAGGAATATAATGTCCAAGAGAGCGAAGAAGAGGGTTAAAATACCAACATAGAAAAAGCAATGCACATTTTTTTGAAATAAAACATGGAAGGAAATGAAAACACATATTTACAAGGAATGATTGTGTGAAGAAAGACAGAATAGTGGAATAAAATATGAAGGTAATGAGATGATGGAATATTTACAAGACACAAAACTTCTCCCAATGATATAAGAATATAATGCAAGTGTTCTTTTTTTTCTTTTTTTTTCTTTGTTTTTTCAAAAGTTGACCTTGAAACAGATCTCACACTCATATCCCAACCCATGTTTGATCTCCTCACAACACTAATTGTAATAGTTATAACAAGATCAAAGGTTGAGGAAGAGTGATTTTTGACCTACCCAAGACACAACCCATTTTTTCATTTTTTTTTTGATTTTTTTTTTTGAATTTTGATTTTTTTTTGAATTTTTTTTTTTGAACACTTTTAAATATCATTTGTACAATACATTCCCAAATCCCACTGAATGATAACCTCCCCCCCCCCCACACTAAAATGTATGCTTTCCCTCAAGCATATGATAACACACCATAAAGTAAGGAAATGATACCCAAAAATGAAATCCATTCCTCCCCCCACACTTAAATTTAAAAAACTTATGCAATGAAAATCCATGTTGATATTGGGTGGGATAAGGTATTGGGCTTGTAATGTGGCTATCAAAGAAAAGGTTTTCATAGGCTCAAAGGGGCTTTCAAAAGGAGGATTAATGTAAGGGAAATGGGAGGCTATTTGGTTATTGTGATTTTCATGTGGTTCAGAAAATGCCTCTATCATATTAATACACACTAAGGTAGGAAATTCAGCTCGAAGGTCCACAAACTCAAGACTCACAAATGGGGGTGCAAACAAATATTTTGAAAATATGGCCATAGGTGGCCTTGGCATGAAAGCAAATGTTTGTTCTCACGGTTGGGGAAAATAATTTTCCAAATCAAAAATTCAGCATTCAAAATGTGTTGGTTTTGACACAAAATTATTTATCCAAAGTCATAATGAAAATACAAAATTTTTGAGATGAAAACATGTCTGTTAACTCCCCAAAATGGTTGTACAAAATTTCAAAACTCGATGGTGAGAAAGCATGACTTATAATTTTTTTTGTATTTTTTAAGTGGTTTTTTTTTGTTTTTTTTTGTTTTTTAGGTTTTTATTTTTGTAAAGATACACCCACAAAAAAGAGAAAGTGAAAAATAAAGGTTTTGATAAAGAAAATGGTTTAAAAAATGAAAGAGAGAGGAAGAAGAAGAAAGAGGTAGAGAGAGGAAAAGATAGAGAGAGTTAAAGGTAAATAGGTACCCCCTGGTTTGGATTTGGCGGTTCGCCTTCTCCATCTAGTGGTAGGTCAGATAGAGAAGCTGGGGAGCCAGTGGAAGTTGATGTTGTTCCAGTATTGCATGTCCTCTCATGGTGATGCTTTAACCGATGTCCATTAACCGTGAATGTCCTTTTGGAAGAGGGGTCTTGGACTTGCACTGCACCAAATGGGTAAATGTTAGTAATAACAAAAGGACCTTCCCAACGAGAATTAAGCGTACCTGGATGAATAAGAAATCAAGAATTGAAGAGAATTACCTTTCACCTTCATGAAATACCTTTCTCAGGATGTGTCTGTCATGGAGTACCTTAGCCTTCTCTTTGTACAGATTGGAATTCTCATAGGATTCAAGTCGAAGCTCCTCCAGTTCAGCCAATTGCAACAATATTTCTTCACCAGATTTTTCACAATCAAAATTATAGGTTTTCATAGACCAAAAATACTTATGTTGGATTTCAACTGGTAAGTGAAACGCTTTACCAAAAACTAGCCTAAAAGGAGACATCCCAATGGGTGTTTTATAGGCAGTTCGATAAGCCCAAAGGGCTTCACCAAGTCTCTCAGGCCAATCTTTTCTGGTGGGTTTTTGTTAGGACCAATAGGGGCCTATATACCCTGAGAGGGGGGGTGAATCAGGGTATGGATATTGTTTTTCAAAGTTCTTCCTGCCCCGCTGGATCTTGACCTCTTTGTTACAAGGGTCACTTTGTTTGCACTTGTGTGTATGTTATGATCACTTACTTTCTCCTTTATCTGATGATGATGCTTTAAATGCAATGCAGGCAAATTAGAAGGCAGACGCAGAGATTTTTACTTGGTTCACCGCAAAGGGATACGTCCAAGGAGCATACGCCGACAAGTTTCCGGTCGTACCAATTCCACTAGATTTCACTAGCTGTGGATTACAATGTTCGGGCTAGATCACTTCTATGCCTAGGCTCACTTCCTATACAATGTTTAGGGTCAGCTCACTGCTTTCCCAAGGGTCACTCCCTGTTTCTCTCTCTCTGGCTCACTGCCGATGGAGAGGATCACCTTCTTCCTCTTCCTAAGCTCACTGCTCCAGAAGGGAATCACTCACAGTTTATAGACTTGTAGGTCTCTTCATTTGCATTAAGTAATGCATCCTTAACTGTAGATAGATGCTATGTTAAAGTCCAACTTTCATCCACTGATGAATATCCCTTTACCCCTGAACCACTGGGCAATGACCTTTGGAAAGTACCTTTGCAAAGCACCCTACTTCGCGAAGCTCCCAATTTCGCAAAGCTCAAACAAGCCTTCGTGAAGCTCCTGCCTTTTCGCGAAGCTCTCTCGTGAAGCTCTCTCGCGAAAAACTCCCGCGAAGCTCAACTCATTGCAAAGAAACTTCTCTCGCGAAGCTCACTAAGCCAACGCGGAGTACACAACTTTCGCGGGGCTACAATAGCCGCCGCGAAGCTCCTCTTTCACGAAGCACACTGCCTTCGCGAACCACCTTTGCGAACCGAGAGCAATGGATTTTCTCTGAAAATTCTCTCTCTACTTCTCTTGAGGGGGTCGGACTCTATTTATAGGCGATTTCACCGACCCTCATTCCTTCCCTGCGAAGTCAACGCCACGTCATCTCAAATCGCGAAGCTCCAAAGATTCCGCCAGAAATCTGTCCAAATCGCGAAGCACCACGGCACTTTGCTGTTCGCGAAGCTTGACGTAGTCGTGAAGAATCACCGTCAACATACCTTCGCGACTTCGCCGCGAAGCTCCCTCGCGAATCCCAACATTCCTTCGCGCCTTCTCCGTGAAGCTCCCTCGCAAAGACCTTCACCGCCACGATGCGCTTCAGCCTCTGCCGTTTCGCAAAGCTTGACGTAATCGCGAAGACTCACCGCCTCCATTCTTCTGGTCTTCGCGAAAACCAATCCATGCATCCCATCTTCGCGAAATTCATGCCTTTTCCATATAAAATTATGCTCTTCATGGAAATCCACTTTTCACGATGCTTACCAAACTCCAAATTTTGGACCCCAAAAATTTGGCAAACACTGGGAAACGGCGCCACCTTGTACTGCTCTTTTTGTACCGCCTCCAGATCGTCCTTTCCTTTGTCATTGTTCTTTCTCAACAAGGATTGTCAACAACTTCTTGGGAACTCGACAAATATCCATGAAAACCTGCTTTGTCAACAAACACAATCAACCCAAAAATACTTCAATGTTACCTTGAGGGATTTTTGCCCAACAATCTCCCACTTTGGGTTTGTTGACAACTCTTCACAACTCTGCTCAGAATGATTTTCTGCAATTTGATACCTCACTGATTCTTCTTCCAGTCGCTACCACCATTCGCCTCTTGCGGTTCTGATAGCGTTCAAGGATTCACTTAACATGTACTCTAAGCCCACATGAGCAATGCTCGGCATGAGAAACAAGAGTAGTATGAAAAGTTCATCAATGAAACACTTCATGTCAGACCCCAATTGTCGATTCCACCCTGATACCAATTCTTAAATTGATACCACTTGTTGTACCACACTGATACCAATTGGTGAATTCTTAAGTTGATACCAATTATTGAACCACACTGATACCAATTTGTGATAGCTGGACACCTCTTCACACCATTCCAACACCACTGTTCTGCTTTTATCACGATCCTCAGCTGTCGTGATATCTATGCTTTGATCGATCACTTCTAGCATCGTCAGATTTAAAAATCTCCCCCTTTCTCATTTCTCCCCCTATCTGGCAGCTCCACTGGTCAGCTTCTCCCTGTATCATTCATGATTTGTCAAATCTCCACACTGTATCCCCCTTTAACAATCACTATTTTCTCCCCCTTTATCAAAGAACCCAAAGGTCACTCCTTTGTAGTCTGTAACATAGTAGAGAACACATATCAGCATAGTAGGGAAAAACACGTCATACCTCGAGGAGAGGGGGGGGGGACCACATCCCCACTATTTCAAGTGTGGGGAGTCGACTGAACTCCCAGAGCCAGTCGATGCCTCTCAAAAGCTTCCTTGGGTAAGGCCTTTGTTAGAATGTCTGCAACCTGTAGTTCTGTAGGCACATACTCCAACTTCAAGATCCCCTGCTCAACTTTCTCCTTGATAAAATGATACTTTATCTCAACGTGCTTTGTACTTGAGTGATGGACGAGATTTTTGCTAATATTTATAGCACATGAGTTGTCGCACTGGATTCCAATCGGAGACTCCACTTCAACTCCCATATCTTCAAGCTGCTTCTTCATCCACAATAATTGTGTGCACGCTTGAGTGGCCACAATATACTCAGCTTCTACGGTGCTCAATGAAATGCAATCTTGCTTCTTGCTTAGCCAAGAAATACACAGTCCACCAAGATATAATGCACCTCCTAACGTTGATTTTCTTTCATCTGCTGATCCAGCCCAGTCTACATCAGTATATCCCAATAACTCTGTCTGAGATTTGTCATTATATGTCAAACCGAAATCCACCGTGCCCCTGATATACCGAAGTATTATTTTCACTATAATCATGTGGCTTTATTTGGGATTACTCTTATATCTCTCTGCTTGGCATGTGGCGAAAACAATATCAGGCTTTGGTGCGGTCATGTACAGAAAACTGCTGATAATCTGCCTGTTTTTAGTGAGATTAACTACCCTGCCACTGTCATCTTTTGATGATTTCATCCGGGTAGAAACCAGAGTCTTCATCTCCTTGGAATTTTTCAATCCAAATCATTCCAAATCATCCTTGGCATATTTGGATTGAGAAATGAATGTGTCATTCCTGCCTTGTGTAACGCTGAAAACCAAGCTTCTTCAAATACTGATATAGCCTTCAGTACCATGCTCTTGGAGCTTGTTTCATCCCATATAACACCTTCTTCAGCCTGGAAACTTTTTTCTCATCCTCATGAATGAGAAAACCATTTGGATGCTCAATGTACACCTCTTCTTCTAGAAACCCATTTAGAAATGCAGTCTTTACATCCATCTGGAACTCATTGAACTTTATTTTCACTACAATGGCTAGGAATAATATGATTGTATCCTTCCTTGCAATCGGTGCAAATGTCTCATCACCATCTATTCCCTCTATCAGGGAGTCTCCTTTTCACATCAGTCGTGCTTTGTTCCGAATCACTGTGCCATATTCATTCATCTTGTCTTAATAGACCCATTTAGTCCTGATGACGTTTTTATCTGCTGGCCTCGAAAGAATCTCCCACATCTGGTTCTTCGCAATCTGATCAAGAATTTTATTCATTGCATGAACCCAGTTTTCATCTTCAGCTGCATCAGCAAAGCATTTCAGATAAAACTGAGATATAAAAGATGTTTGTTGCAGTGATTCCAATCTCCTTGTCTGAGCTAGAGCTAACTAATCACCAATGATATTCTGCATGTCAATTTCAGCTCAACTCTTTGACTGTTGTGCAGATGAGGATTTTTCATCTCTAAATCAGAATTAGTCACTTATGATTCCCCTTTGTTGCTTTCCTCCTCATCACGTTTATCAGGAAATTTCTCACTGTTTCATTGTTCAGTGAAATCATTCCTTTCAACTACTTCTCGCAGCTTCTTGGTATCCTGAAAACAGTCAGCTGATACCCAAATGTTAGATCAAAATAAATAAGCATGAAATGCTTGATCACTGCTGCTTCTCCCATAGTATGTCTTCTCTCGATAGACAGCACTTGAGCTGGGTCATCCAATTATTTCCTTGATGGATCTGGCATCTGATTTTGTTGTTGAATGCTCCCCCTATGTTATACAACACTTCCTGGGGTTAGACCCACTGTTTATACCCATAAACGTCATTCTTCTCCTGCATCATTTATTCTCATCTTCCACCTGTATGATTTATGCCAATCTAGCACTCATCATTGAGCCATTAACCAAATCTATAAGCCTACTGAGGTGGAACTCGATGTAGGAAACAAGAGACAAAGTCAATAACACAATCACTTCATGGTGTGCTCTCACTTCCTGTTGTGCTCTTTTGCTCCCTTTTATCATCAACTTTGATAACTGATTTGAGTCAATCAAAACACTGAAGCATATCACATTTAAATTTTTCATCTTTAGATGCCACTTCCCCTTGGATCGTATCTCCCTAAAACCTGAAACACATCAATCACCAGTTAATAGCATTTATATACATAGGGAGAGGGGATGTTGTTTCTCAAATCCTCAAAACGAGGATAGTGGTTGATCCTGACGGGTCAACCCTTTGATTTTTTCTTGGAGGGCATCACACTCCTTTCTTGCTTCCTCCAGCTACCTAGCCAACTTCAAATGTTCTGTCCATATGACTAGGCATTCATTGCCTACATTCTGAGCCTTTTTCTGATATGTAGATTTCGTAGGCTCAGCCTTTCTCACCACTTGGGGTATAAACCCGCTAGTACACATTTCCTTCTTTGAGGTTCTACCAAAATTCCATTTTCCTTGATTATTTATCTGAGTAAGAACCTCTCTGTTTGGAATCTTCCCTTTCTTCTTCTCCCATCTTAGGGGTCTTCCTCTTTCCTTCACTTCTCGCTGAGAAACACGACTTGTGAATTTTTCAATGCATTCTTTATTTATCCGCCTTTTATCAGATGTCTGAATCACTACACTCTTTTTCACTGGTGGTGAGTCCTCCATTGAACATTCATTCTTCTTTATCACAGCTGGAGTAGATCTCCCCTTAATCTTCTAGGTTTCTTCACATTCTCTCCTTGAGAGCGGTTGTGAGTACGACAGAGGAGGTGACTGATACACTTTTTGTTCAGCTCCATGTGATTCTCCTGAGGCTTTAGGCCTATTTTTCACCTTACCACTTTGTCTCCCAGTGTATAATTTCTCATTATGTACCACTGGAGTTGGTAATCTCTTTCTTGGGTCTTTTTTCCTTCCCCGCTTTCTTCTTGCTGCACTGTCTGGCCAAATTCCCATGATCAAAACATATGAAACATTTTCTATTAAAGGCATACCTCATTTCATCACTTCTCTGATGAGATGTTGATGCAACTTGTTTTCTTCTTCTGGCATCGATCTCCTGAGCTTCCTGAAACATACTCATGGTGTGTCCCATTCTTCCACAGTAATTGCATTTTAAAAATGTTTTCCTTTGAGAGACTCTACTATTTGATTTCGCCGGATGCTTCTTCTTATTCTGGGATTCAGCAAAGTTTCTATTTTCACAGCCTGATATGTATTCATGAGCCTCTAAACAGAAGCTTGATGTGTGGCCGTGAATCCCACAAAAATAGAACATGTCATCACTTCTTTTTGTAATTGTACTTTTAGGCCTATCTCCAGCACCTGCAGGATCTTTTCCATTTCTAGAACTGTTCACGGATCTCTTTCTGTCATGCACAGGAGGGGATTCATCGAATCCAATACCAGCTTTTCCAAAACTTGGTGGTCTTTGAGTTGAGAAAATATTCTGTTGTTTCTCTTCAGAAATATCATACCTATTCTTCATTTTATCATCACTTGTCGAAGGATGATCAAATAGCAAGTGTAAGTCATCCTTCATTTTTGTCATTCCTTTAGCATTGGATTTCTCCACAACCTTCTTTTCTGATTCTAGACCCTCTTCCAACTTTTTAATCTTCATCTACCTTGATTCAAGTTGGAAATCCAGTTCTTTCTTGAGAATATTCTCGCTACTCACCTCATCTTCTAGTTCATGTGTGAGCTTTTCCACCATTGCACTTTGCTTCACTACTTTTAATTTTTCCACAAAAACAGATTTAGAGACAGATTCATTCTCTTGTTGTAGGCTTCGATTCTTCTGAACTTATTCAGACAACTATGCTGCTAGATCATCATTTCTAGCTTTCAGATTTTGTACTTCATCTGACTTTTGATTCTCTTCATAATCATCATCCTTTTGTTTTCCTTTCATTTTAGCCATATTTTGTAGTTCATTGGCATGATAATCATTCTTCTCTATTAGGTCAGTAACTATGTCAATAAGCCTTTGATTTAAGCCTCTTAGCTTATTGACCTCAATCTCCAATACTTTGATCTGGATATCTTTAGATTTGACTTCTTCGGTGTTTCCAACATCAATTGGAATATCAGGTTCTTCGATGCCTTTGACTTGATCTCTCACTTTTCTATTCAAGCCATCGATCTCCCTTTTCTGTTCTTCAATCTTATGCTTATAATCACAAACTGATTCTGAGTTCTCTGGTGCTGATAACTTGAGTTTCTCAATTTTATCCACCAACTCAGACTTCTCTTCTTCCTGCTGCTGCATATAGACTTTGGCATCACGAACCACTTTGTTAGCTTTCTTGGTTTTGGCTCTCCAAACATCTATCTCTTCAAGAGCACCCTCTAACTCAGCTTTCATATCTATTCTTCCTTCAATTCTTTCTTCTTCTTCATCACTTGTTTCAATATCACTTTGAAGTTCATGTACTTCACTCATTCCTGCATCATGCTTGAGTGAATCAATCTTTTCCCTGTCAGATTCATCCAAACCTTCCTTCAGCAAACTGTTTGATTCTTTTAATTGAATCACACTTTTTCCATACACACTTCCACACTGAGGAATACCACCTGACTTCTGCTTCTTCTTGGATGTTTTTCCCTTTCCCATGGCTCACCGAGATAAGAGCAGACTAATTCTTTAAACACACAGATCGACTACACTAAGTCGGAGAAAACAAATCTGATAAAATCTGATAAAAGCAACCTATCGCTCTGATACCAATTGTTAGGACCAATAGGGGCATATATACCCTGAGAGGGGGGGTGAATCAGGGTATGGATATTCTTTTTCAAAGTTCTTCCTGCCCCACTGGATCTTGACCTCTTTGTTACAAGGGTCACTTTGTATGCACTTGTGTGTATGTTATGATCACTTACTTTCTCCTTTATCTGATGATGATTCTTTAAATGTAATGCAGGCAAATTAGCAGGCAGACGCAGAGATTTTTACTTGGTTCAACGCAAAGGGCTATATCCAAGGAGCATACACCGACAAGTTGTCGGTCGTACCAATTCCACTAGACTTCACTAGCTATGGATTACAATGTTTGGGCTAGATCACTTCTATGCCCAGGCTCACTGCCTATACAATGTTTAGGGTCAGCTCACTGCTTTCCCAAGGGTCACTCCCTGTTTCTCTCTCTCTGGCTCACTGCCGGTGGAGAGGATCACCTTCTTCCTCTTCCTAAGCTCACTGCTCCAGAAGGGAATCACTCACAGTTTATAGACCTGTAGGTCTCTTCATTTACATGAAGTAATGCATCCTTAACTGTAGATAGATGCTATGTTAAAGTCCAACTTTCATCTACTGATGAATATCCCTTTACCCCTGAACCACTGGGCAATTACCTTTAGAAAGTACCTTCGCAAAGCACCCTACTTCGCGAAGCTCCCAATTTCGCGAAGCTCAAACAAGCCTTCGCGAAGCTCCTGCCTTTTCGCGAAGCTCTCTCGCGAAGAACTCCCGCAAAGCTCAACTCGTTGCAAAGCAACTTCTCTCGTGAAGCTCACTGAGCCAACGCGGAGCACACAACTTTCGCGGAGCTACAATAGTCGCCGCGAAGCTCCTCTTTCGTGAAGCACACTGCCTTCACGAACCACCTCCGCGAACCGAGAGCAATGGATTTTCTCTGAAAATTCTCTCTCTACTTCTCTCGAGGGGGTCGGACTATATTTATAGGCGATTTCACCGACCCCCTCGAGAGGTTCCTCACTTCCGGGAGGTCCTTTGTGGTCCAAAGTGGCCACCTCTGGGAAGTGAGTGACAGAATTCTAAGATGGAAGAATATTCATCTTCATCAACACATCTCTTAATTACCATGTCTGCCCCAGTTTTCCAAAGTTTATTTTCTTCCCAAAAATAGTATTTTGAATCATTTTTCAACTTCATTTTTTGTTCTTTTGAAAAAATTTCAGGAAAAACACCAGAAACCAAGTAATTTACAAGTGGGGCATACCATGGTATTTTTGGAGTGAGAGATGAAAGGTGCTCAATTGGAAATTCAGGATCAATGATTTCAGAATGAGGAGAATTAGGAATTCTACTCAAGTGATCAGCCATAGGGTTTTCTTTTCCAGGTCCATCATTGATTTCAAGGTCAAACTCTTGGAGCATTAGAATCCATCTTATTAGCCTTGGTTTGGAATCACTTTTCTTGAGTAAGAACTTAATAGCAGAATGGTCTGTGAATATGATGATTTTGGCACCTAAGAGATAGGGCTGAAATTTCTCTAAGGCATAAACCACAGCTAAAAGTTCTTTTTCAGTGACAGTGTAGTGAGATTGAGTTTCATCCAATGTTTTTGAGGAATAATAGATGACATGAGGAATTCTTTCTCTTCTTTGACCAAGAACAGCCCCAACAGCTCTATCAGAAGCATCGCACATAAATTCAAAGGGTAAAGACCAATCAGGGGGTTGGATTATCGGGGCAGATGTGAGAGCAGTTTTGAGTTCAATAAAGGCTCTCTTGCAAACCTCGTCAAAATGGAAAGTGACATCATTTTGGAGAAAACGAGTGAGTGGGAGGGAAATTTTACTGAAGTTATAGATGAATCTCCGATAGAAACCGGCATGACCGAGGAATAAACGGATGTCTCGAACAGAAGTGGGTTCAGTTAGTGATTGGATCACTTCAATTTTGGCTGGATCAACTTCAATACCATCTTTTGAAACTATGTGTCCTAGAACAATCCCATTTGAAACCATGAAGTGACATTTTTCAAAATTTAACACAAGGTTTCACTTGACACACTTTTGGAGGATAAGAGAGAGTGAATTCAAACAAGATTCAAATGACTCACCATAAATGGTGAAGTCATACATGAAGACTTCCATGAAGTGTTCAATGAATTCAGAGAAGATACTCATCATACACCTCTAGAATGTTGTAGGAGCATTGCAAAGTCCAAAAGGCATTCTTCTATATGCATATGTTCCAAAGGGGCATGTGAAAGTAGTCTTTTCTTGGTCCTGAGGTGAGATTGGGATTTGAAAATAGCTGGTGTATCTATCAAGGAAGCAATAGTGTGACTTCCCGGCTAATCTTTCTAGCATTTGATCAAGGAATGGAAGAGGGTAGTGATTTTTTCGTGTTTCAGCATTCAATTTTCGATAATCGATGAATACACACCATTTGTTCTTCACTCGAGTTGTGACTACCTCCCCATGTTCATTTGTGACAACAGTTATCCCACCCTTCTTAGGTACAACTTGAATTGGACTAACCCATTCACTATCAGAAATTGGGTAGACAATACCAGCTTGAAGAAGCTTGGTGATCTCTTCCCTAACTACCTCAAGGATGAGTGGATTGAGTCTTCTTTGTGGTTGTCTAATTGGTTTGGATGATTCCTCAAGATGGATGTGATGCATGAAAAGGGCAGGGTTGATTCCTGGTATGTCATCTAGGGTCCAACCTAAGGCTTTTTTGTTTTCCTCTAACACTTGGACAAGTTTGGACTCCTCGGTTTCAGTAAGTGTGGCAGAGATAATGACAGGATATGAGTGATCATGGAAGAGGAATGCATATTTCAGGTGTGCAGGAAGAGGTTTCAGATTAATCTCATCTTTCACTTTTGGGCTAGACAACTTAGAAATGGAGGAAGGGACTTCAGTTTCTTCAGATTCATTTTTCTCAATGATGTCTAAGTTGGAGCAGTAGAGATCAGAGTTGATGTGGGATTCAAGAGATTTTTCAAGTTCCTCTAGATTGATGGAGTCTATGAATGAGAGGTCCACATCAACTTCACCATTTATGACTTTGTTAATCATGGTGCATATTTCACAAGATCCTTTATCATTAGAATAAGAATAACATGGTGTATTGGGGTTCGATTGAATCATAGAAGTGTCCTCAAAAGCATGGATTGAGAATGCAGAGTGATCCTCAAATGGGTATCGCATGGCTTGGAAAATGTTGAACTTGACTAGTTGGTCACCGAATTCCATGGATAAGATGCCTGAATGGACATCAATATTAGTTCTCGCAGTCATGAGGAATGGTATTCCTAGAATTAGGGAAGATCGAGAAGAGTTCGTCTCACCTTCCATGTCAAGGACATAGAAATCAGCAGGGAAGATAAGATCATTGACTCGGACAAGGACATCCTCAATTATTCCCTCAGGACTGGTTGTGCTTCGATTGGCTAACTGAATGACAACACCCGTTGGCTGTAAGGGACCTAGACCAAGGTTGGAGAATATGGATTTGGGCATGAAATTAATTGAGGCTCCTAGTTCTATGAGTGCATCATCAAAGTTGGAACTTCCAATTTGGCATGGAACCGTAAAGGTCCCTGGATCTTTGCACTTTATGGGAATAGACTGCTAGATGGAAACATTTTCGAAGGTCCTAAGTTGCCTCTTATGGGTACACAACTCCTTGAGAAACTTGGCATACTTAGGAATTTGTTTTATGGCACCTAAGAGGGGAATGTTGACTTCAACACGTCTAAACATGTCGAGCATTTCAGGATCAGGTTAAAAGGACTTCCTTGGTTTAGAAACATCTTGTGGAAAAGGAATTGGGTTTCTAAGTGGAATGGAAGGAGGTGATGGAATGGATTCAGATTCCTTTTCAATTTTCTTTTTCTTTTCATTTTCTAGGTTAACATTTAAAGGAGGGTTTGAGGATTTATCTTGAGGCATAGCAAGTTGCTTTCCTGATCTAAGTGCAATTGCACTTACATTACCCTTGGGGTTGGGTAATGGTTGAGCTGGGAGTTGGGAAGAATTTGATTGTTGTTGCTGGCTCAGGTGGGATGCAAGTTGACCTATTTGAGTTTCAATGTTTTTAAGGATAGAACGGGTGAAGGAGGCAAGATCTTCCACTACACTTTCCCATGGTTGCTTGGAAGAAGAGGCTTGTCCCTGGTTGGGATTGCCTTGATTTTGGTTCTTGGGAAATCGATTGTATTGGTTTTGGAATTGGGAAGGCTCATTAGGATAATGGAATCCAGGAGGAGTATTGTTCCTTTGAGGTTGAGGAATAAAAGGATAAGGTTGATGGAAGTTACCACAACCTTGAACATATTAGAATTGGTTTGGGTTTTGAGGAGGTAATTGAGGGGGGTGAGATATGGGATTACCATACCTAAGGCCTTGGTTATAGGAAGAAGAGAAGGGCTCGGAGTGAGGTTGTTAAAGTTTCTAACAAACTGACCTGATAGTTGAGGATTGGTGTTCCGCTGAGCATATGCTGCATTGATCTCCATTGGTCCAGATGAATCGGGTTGATCCTCCTGAAGTTGTGGACATGTGTCAGTTGGATGAGATGGAGAGTTGCAGATTCCACAGTTTTTGACAGGTCCAGGAAACATTGATTGCAGAGAAGACGAGGTTGGGTATTTGGTAGCCACAGCTAGTTGTCGCACAAGACCTGTAAGTTCACTCATCCACTCGGTCATTTTGTTCGGCTCAATTGATTGATTATCTTGGGCTTGTTTGACTTGAGCATGTGCTCGAGTATGGAATTGTTGTGTGTTTTTAGCCATGTTACTTATGAGATCTCTTGCAGCTGCTGGAGTTTTTTCAACAAGAGCACCGCCACTTGCGGCATCAATGAGGGTTCTCTCCATAGCCAATAACCCCTCATAGAAGTATTGGATCAAGAGTTGGTCAGGGATTTGATGGTGTGGGCAGGTTGCCACAATCTTTTTAAACCTCTCCCAGTACTCATGGAGTGATTCATTTGGGAATTGACGGATACCACTTATTTCCTTTCGGATGGAAGCGGTACGAGAAGCAGGAAAGAATTTTTCTAGAAAGAGATGCTTCATGTCATTCCATGTAGTTATGGAACCAGGAGGGAGGTAGTAGAGCCATTACTTGGCGGAGTCAGCTAGGGAGAAAGGGAATGCTTGGAGTTTGATTTGTTCTTCAGATTCCCCTTGAGGCTTCATGGTAGAGCACACCACCTGTAACTCTTTGAGATGTAGATGCGGATCCTCACAGGCTAGCCCATGGAAATGAGGTAGAAGATGAATAAAACCCGATCTGAGTTCGAAGTCAGCCTCTATGTTTGGATATTGAATACCAAGGGTTTGGTAATTCATATCAGGGGTAGGAAGTTCTTTCAATGTTTTTTCCCTAGGATTGGCCATATCGAATTCAATTGGTAGGGCAATGATTGGTTCTTGGGTGATTTGGTTATCCCTAATGGTCCTCCTAAGTCGACGAAGAGTTCTATCAATTTCAGGGTCAAACAAATCCGAGGGATTATTTGGGAGGCTACGGGGAATTCAGAGAGATTTAGAAAGGATTAGGAAGACGGGTTTTCCTTTTTATTTTTTCAGTTTATGATTTTTAATAGGAAGACGGGTTTTTCTTTGTGTTTTTTTTCAATTTTTTTCAAAAATTTTGTTTTTTTTTTGTTTTTTTTTACAATAACCAGAAACTAATGACTACTTAAAGCACCATCCCCGGCAACGGCGCCATTTTAAATGCACGGCCGATTGTCACCTATCAACCGGTCAAAGTTCTGGTGCTCTGCTAATGTGTATAGCAGCACTCGGGTCGAATCCTCGGCGATGATACTTTGAAATAGTCGTTTGTTTTTAGTTAATTGTATTCTGATTGGGGGGGTTGTTTGCAGAGCTTATGAAATAATTTATGGATGATGTTTGATTCAACAAATTGATAAATATTGGGTTGAGTTCACTATTAGGGAGTTAAGCTTGTGATATCCTTAAGCTTTGCTTTATATTGCATTTAAATTAACACTCACTTCACAAGTTGACATCGATTAGAATTCCTAAGTGTTAAAGCTTTAATCCAATCCTTAACTTAATTAGGATTTTAATATCAATTAGTACATGTTTATGGTAGTGTATTTTTAGTTCCAATAATCCATGGAAACCACATTCTAAACAAAATATGTCATTAATTCATGACAAATTAAGTCCAACATACACAATGTTAAATTAACGAATACTCATCGAGAAAATACTCTCAATCACTTAACATCCCTAAATTATAACTCAACCCAATTAGATATTTACTCATCCATTTGGTTGTTTAATATTCTGGTTATAATAATTATGATGATAAATTAATAATATAAGAAAGATAAAGGGATTAGAAAAGAGTGGTACGTCGACACACACACACGAACGATGATGATAATTAAAAACGGATTTTCGATTGAATGAGGAAGAAAAAAAAAGGGATGGGGATTCAACTAAATTTAAACTATTTTAAGAACATAAATATTAAACTACAGAATTTTGATGAGAATAAGAGATATTGAAGAAGTAACTTGCATTAAAATAGAATTACAAAGGAAGAGACTTACAAAATTACAAAAATGAAGAACACGAAATTAAGTGAAAACAAAGAGAGGAGGAAAGGTCTCTCAAGTGAAAACTTGAGTATGGAAGATCCTCCCTAGACTTTGGAAAGGCCTTGGTCATTTCAATATGTTCTCCTCTCTTCTGAAATTCCAACCCCTCTCAAGGAGAGAAGGGGAGAGTATTTATAGCCCAAGGAGTGAACTGTTTGCATTCCCAATCTGTCCCTCCACTTGCATCGCCAATTTTGCTATTCATACAGCCAAATATTCACATATCTCCTTCTTAAAAGTTGTCAAAAATAATGTTGGTCGACTACTCTCAAAATTTGGAGTCATTTGGACTTAAGTATCAAAAGTTATGTCCGGTTTATTAAACAAAGTTAAACTGTACATTTCAATCCAGTATTTTTGAAGTCCATAATGTGAAAGGGTTTTTGAATATGAATATGCCTTAAAATCTGAATGGTTTCTTCAACAAAGTCGTCCTTCTACATCTCCTCTTTCACACTGCAAAATATCAGCTCGATTTGATGCTTACATAATGAGATATGTCATGCATACTATACTGATTTTAATTCTCGGACAGAATGGTGGGCTGGACTTCAAAGCTTCATTTGGGCCCCTTGTAATTGGATTTGGGACTAGAAATTTTTATACAAGATGAAATGTAGTGTCCCCCAAATTATGGTGAAGAGTTAATGTTTTTGGACTTCTGGATTGAGCCCAGTAAATCAATCTTCAAGTCTAGTCCAGTTTGTTCACAGATTCTTTGGTCTTGTTTGTGAGGACCATATGACCCTTCAAATGGAAGAATTGGATCATGTCACCTTCTAATGAAATGTTTTATATTGAAATTAGAATCCTAAAAAACAAGAACCACATAATTTGGATCAGTATAGTGATAGTTATTATTAAAACATTAAACTGACTCAATTGGACTACTTCTAAAAATGCTCAAAAATTATACTTAATATTAAAACATTAATATTTCACACAAATTATGCACATTTCATATAAAATCAGTGAATAGAGTATATAATAAGTCATGAAAATATTAATAACATCACGGTACTTCGTTAGAGGTTCCTCACTTCCATTTCAAAAACCCAAGCTCGAGCTTCATATAAATAGAGGGAAAGGGAGATTAGCACATCATAAGAATTAATGAGGTTCATTAATGAGTTTTAATGAATGAACCTATTAACTCTCAATGGTGTGGTTACACAACAGAAGATTCAAGCCATTAAATGGATTGATAACCTAGCAGTCCCACCACTTCCACTCAATAGGTGGTAGAAAAATAAAATAACATTTTTATGTTATATTATTATTCTTCAAAAAGTAAGTAAAACTATATTTTCCTCCCGACCTACTGTGGTCAAAGTTAAGTCTCCCTTAAGTGAATCTCAGCACTGTAGATTCAACAGTGCCCTCATATTTTTAATTCAAACACTGGTTCAAAAGATATAAAACGCCGCTCGCATGTTTACTGAACGTACCTTAAAAAAGTTCAAAATTCCGTTTTGGGCACACCGGGCCTCATAATCAAGTGCCGTCAATTTTTACAGACTCATAAAAATACCAAATAATTAAAAAAATTATATAGAATTTCCAGGTCTTTACAAGACATGTGCTGATGTAAGATGAAATTTTAGTTCCTAGAAAGACTTATGGATTTCCTCTATCCATTGGAATGAAGCATTATTCTTTGTTAGAGCTATCATTAGAGAAGCTAGCTGTGAGAAATCACACAAAAAGTGTTGGTAGTAGCCAACTAGACCAAGAAAACTTCGAATCTTGAAGACATTCCTCAGTAGATTCCATGAGATAATAGCTTCTATCTTTTCAAAATCAACAGAAATGCCTTTCTCAGAAATGACATGGCCATGAAAACGTACTTTATGTATCCAAAAATCACACTTTGATAATTTGGAATAAAAACGGTGATCTCTCAAGATTTGTAACACTATTTCTAGGTGTTCCTCATGGTCATCCCTTTTCTTTGAATACACCAAGATGTTTTCCAAAAAAAACACAACAAAAGAGTCCAGATATTGCTGAAATATCTGGTTCATCAAATCCGTGAAGACCGCAGGTGCATTCGTTAAATCTAAAGGCATGACTGCATATTTGTAGTGGCCATACCTGCTTCTAACAGTTGTCTTTGGAATATCTTCCTTCTTAAATCGTAATTGGTGATATCCTGATTGCAAGTCAATTTTGGATAACCACTGATCTCCCCTTAATTGATCAAACAGTTCATCAATGCATGGATGTGGGTACCTATTCTTTATAGTAACTTAGTTTATCTTATGATTATCAGTACACAGCTGAATATTTCCATCTACTTTCTTCATGAACAAGACCGGTGCTTCCCACAGAGACGTACTTGGATGAATGAAGCCCTTTCTTTCTAGATCCTCCAACTATACTTTCAATTCCCGTAACTCTTTTGGTTACATCCTATAATATGGAAGTCAAATAGGACTGGTCCCCAGAAGGATATCACTCATAAACTCTACTTCCCTTATAGGTGGTAACCATGAGAAGTTCTCAGGAAAGCCATCTGGAAATTGATCCACAACTGCTGGAAAACTATTTTCCTCAATCTCTTCCATTGATGCCAAATTCAATGCTGCCAACTGATAAGAGATTATTCCCACCATTGGTGCGAACAATCTATTTTCACCTTTCTTTACCATCCTCTCTCCTTTGAAGAGATATTCAATTTCATCCTCAGTCATGAAACTAATTGTTCTCCTTAATAGTCAATGTGAGACTTAAATGTTGTCAACCAATACAAACCCAGTATTACGTCATAGACATCCATGTCCAAGACTGAGAAGTCCCATTTCAGCTCAAATCCATCAACATTTATAGCACATGATCTACACACAAAGTCTTAACATTCTATTTCCCCTACAAGAGTTGGAAGTTTTAAAATAGAAGGCATCATTTACAACTTTAAATAGAGAAAAATAATAGCATGAGAAGTAATGAAATAATTTGATGCACCAGTATCGAAGAAAAATTTTATAAGGGTAGAATTAAAAAGAATCGTACCTCTCACCGTAGATGGTCTAACCTGATCATTAACAATAATATGCTCAGATCCATGCAATTTCTTCGTTAATACACTATTCTCCATGTTTCCTTACTAAGATTTCCCAGGTAGAGGAGTTGTGGAATTTTTAGAATCAACATGGAAAGCTCTGCTCTACTGACCAGACTGATTCTGTTGTCCTCACCTTGGCGAAGCATATGATGCTTCTGACACTTGAGAAGTGTCTCGAGCACCTAACCTTAGAGAACTACAAAAATATCACTGAATATGGACCATCTTTTTTCAGTTATAGCATGCTCTAGGTTGAGTTGTACACTCTCTCTATGTGGTCAAATTAACCACATTGAAAAAAACCTGTTATTCTCTTGGGTCATGGAGGAAGTTTCACTAATCCAGCCGTCTAATTCTGATTTCCACCTCCACCATGGAAATATGTGTCCCTTTTCCACTTTCTCCATGTATTTCAGTTCCCACCATTCCCGGTAAGTATCATCATACCTCCTCCTATAGATATCGAGATATCATGTTCATCCATAGTTTCTCTGTTCACCATCTCTGTATAGTCCGTAATACAGAGCATTGCAATCTTTGATCAAATATCCTACCTCAGCCCTGATTTGAAGATGTGTTCCTTCAAAGATTCACTTGCCACAACATCTAGTGAAAAGCCCACTAAATTCATTAATTTAGCTGTATATTCCATGACAGAGAGATTATCCTTTAGGCAAAAGAAGTTGGTTTCCCTCTGGATCTTGAACATATAAGGATAGAATTGTTTATTAAACAATTATTCAAAATCCTCCCCAAGTAAGGCCTTGATCCACTTTAGAATGAAACACTAATACCCACCACTGGTGTGTAATATCCTCAATCATATACATATTTATCTTGACCCACTGGTGTGTCGATGAACTCAAATATACGATTCATCCTACTGAGCCACACCTCCACCTTCTCAGGTTCAGAATCACCCCGAAATATGGGTGGATTCTGCTTCATGGATTGGATGTAATGGTTCAAATGACTTGGCTCGTCCCTCTGGTTCCCTATATCCATATCTTGAAAATCTTGGATAATGCTCTGAACTAGCTCTTGGTTCACCCATGGTTCAGGTGCAACCACATTCTCTACAGATTCTTCAGGTTGGTTTCGACGACGCCTACCGGCTTCCATTTTCTAAACCAACAACAAACTTCATCAATATCTCTATCTAGAAACTGATAGCTTATCATTTCAAATTCTATCACATTATATATCACAAATTTTTTTTCCAAAAACAACCTTTTTCCATTTCCACCATTTTTGAAAAATATTATTCCTGTTTTTTAAAATCAAACCATTTTCAAAATATATCAACCATGCTTTTTCAAAGTCTTCCATTTGAAAACAGTTTCATACTTTTTCAAAAATAAAACACTTTATACACAACATGAATCATTACTTGAAATGATGTATGCACTCCTATTGAGAATTCATTCCTCTACAATTCATTTCATGCTCATCTCATTGGTTACGCCCATGACAATGAGATTTCCAACATTCTAGAAGTGTCTCCAAAACATTTATGTACCCAACTCCTTGGTAACTTGAAGTTCAGCATAAACAGGTTAGCTACGTCATTTTATGCTATACATTTCAATTCCCGACAATCCTTCTCCTTTATAAGATCAAAAACCAAGGAATAGACAAGGATGAACCAACTCCAAGACCAAGAAAGTCAAACATACTTGTTAGGCAAGGACCGAACAAGCTGATACCATTTGTAATGACCTATTTGTTCTCATTGTATAAATAGTACAAAGAGTCAATACTGGGACTTAAATGACATACCCAATGTTACAAAGGCTGGAAATAAATGCTGAAGGGTTTCAAAGTAAGTGGGGGACGATTTACCCTTTAATGACTAAAACCAAAAAACCAATAGATCAACAACAAACAGCTCACTATATGATACATTCAATAAACAAAGATATTTTTATCATTCTCTTTATAACAACCAACCACAGTATGATACAACAGAAGACAATCCAACATCAAAGTAAACATAGGAAAGACAACCAATAAACTCCAAGATAACAACAAGACTCCATAATCCACAAGCTCTATGCTCCAACATCCCCAAGTATTCCAAAGTATCACAATGTGGTGCTAAAGAAGTATGATTCTTTACCTTTACCCAAGTCCTGGAAGGTAGAATCGAGAAAAGCACCAAAGTTACAAGGCAGGGGTGTGTATATAACTCATTAGTTTTTCCCAATGACTTCCCTTCTCATGTCACTAGGATAGAAAGGTTAGCAACATTTATATAAAACTAATTATATAAAATAATTCTGCAAAATAGTTTATAATGAAATATAAACAAGTTCCAAAAACCATTTACAACCAAGTGAAAACAAAACTAAATGAAACCAATTTCTAGAAAGTTATTTTTCCAAAAAATAACTAATAAATGCTTAAAACTGATTATTATTATCATTTTGTCATACCCATTTCATAATTTACAACACACCCACACATGCATGCTTTGTTTGACAGTTACATACTCCTGATCTGTATCTTGTCTAATTACATTATGTCCTAATGACACACGCCCCCGATCCAGCTTCATGAACCTTGTACCCCAATGGTACATGACCCTTATTCAGGGGCACATCGATCATGAACTCACATAACCCCATATATTCCAAACCATTTCAAATCACCAAAACAAACCATTTCAATAAAACTGCATTTTTATTGAAAACTAAAGAATAAACCAATTTCAAAGAATCCATTTAATTTCAATAAAACATTACCTTTTATTGAAAACATCTAATCCAAATCATGTTCCACAATTCCAAAAAATCTCCATTTTAAAATCTCTATTTTAAAAGTAGGAACACATGCACTTTATTCAAATTCCCAATTTTTCTAGATTTCCCCAATTTACCAAACCATGACAAGGAAGGGTTTACAATGATTTATAAACCACCAAATCACAAACAATTCAACACAAGATATTCAATTTGAATGCTTGGCCATCAGTTTTACTAATTGGAGTTGAGAGAGAATCCACCTACCTCAACGGTTTTGACGAAACTTGGCAATGGACGAAGAACGCTTAAGAAAAATGGGTCGATTCTTCACGGAACCTCCTTAGATCTCTTCTCCTAACAATATCAAGACAAAAACTCAATTTATTTGGAATAAAAACACATATATATACCCATAAAGGGTGTAGATTTGAGAAACCAAGAGCAGAGAAGAAGTAGATCTAAGTAGATCTAAGAAACTGTTCAAGAACAATGAATAACGATCACATACCTCAAGAATACAGGTTCGAAACACTATGGAAAGCATTTGGATTGACTCCAAATAACTTGGGGGAGGTTCTTATACTTTCAAGGAATAAAAATCACAAGTTATGGACTCTTAAGAAAAAAATGAACCACTTAGATGAAAAAATTTGTGAGGTCCAATTTTTTAGGATCTCAATTTAAACACGTGCATGGTTAGTTCACATGGTTAGACAAACCATGCACTAACCGAGCATTATCTACTGTCTAGACAGACCCTTGCACTACCTCCTCGCACGGTATCCTAATCTTTGTGCACATCATGTTGAATATCTCTACCTCAAACCTTCCATTTCACATGTTTCTACTAGGATTTCCATACAGTTTGGATAAACCATGTGCAGCCCGTGCGCCTCTCCTTTATCCCCCAATACTTACTAAAAGTTCACCAAACTCTCTCAACTTTCCCCCTTATACTTTATATACATAAAAACACAAAGAAATGTTTATGTTCCAGAAACCGGGCGTACTAAAAATATGAATTAATTTCATTGGATATGACCCATTAAAATATGTTTTTAAAGACTTTTATATCATATAAAACATAATTTTCACTAATTCTAATCACACTGCATGACATATTGTTGTGTGGTGTACTTGTTTATGTCAATAAAAAATCCTTGATCAGTTCTACTATTTCACTAACATCAAAGGTTGTTTTTTTTTTACACTTTTACGCATGTTATTAAAGACCTAAATTTAATAAAAATATTTTTTTGGTTATTATGATAATACCATCATTATATTTACCTATAGATTATTCATAACTTCAAAGATTAAAAAATGACTATTTTTATGGTTTTAGGATAATAGTAATTTGTTATTAAGGTTTTAACTCTTTAATTATTTTTTACTTCTAAATAAAAATAATTTAATTATGTTCATTATCTGAAAAGTGTGATTATATTTATGTGTGGCTTGTACCTACATTTCAAAAATTACTTTTTATTCATTTACCTATGTTTTCATGAAAATATGAGGTATTTTTCTATATTTTAACTCTTTAAGGAATCATTTTAATGATTTTTAAAACCAATAAAAATGGTTTTTAATCAATATAGTTACACTACACATCATAATAATGTTTCATCTATTTTTACATGTCACAAATTATTAAATAATTAGTCTATTATGAATTCATGGCCCTTTGATTATTTTTTTTATTGAATTTTAAATTTTTACAAACATAATTTTGGTTTTCTTGAGCTCAACATAATTTTCATTACACTATGATATATAAATATAAATTCATACATATTGAAGTTAAAAACATGAGCGATTTAATAAGATAAAAATTTATGACATGGTGCTCCTTAAAAAAGATATCATCTGATATTCCCATAGAGTAAATGTCATCAGAGAGGTGAGGTTATGGAAAATGTATTATATTCATCTTTTTCTTCCATTTTATTACGTTTTAAAATATATTTTGTAATTAAATGAAGGGTAAAAAATTCATATAACAAATTTACCCTCATTTTATGATTTTTTTCAATATAAGGGGAATAAGGTTAGAAAAGTGGAAGGGGTCATTTCATGTTGATGAAATGGAAATAGTTTTATAAAAAAGAATCATATTTTTATTAAAAAACATTACAAAATAAGTGAACGTGATGAATCCAAAACAATTGAGGGTAATGAATTCTAACAAAAATAATATATAACTTCTATAGTATAGAGTTATAGAGAATGATTCTTTTTCATGGAACAAAAAAACTAAATATTATCCTAATAAGAAACATTTTCTAAATATAATTTTCATGAACATTCTAAAAAATATGAAATCTATATTTAATTAATTCTTAAGAACAAACTGGGATCCATAAAAATAAAATGTCCAAATCCGAAGATAGGATCTTCCATAGACATAAAAACACAATTCATGTTGGTCCAACTAAAATATAAATTTCATTGTTATTTTGAAAAACAATGATATCTAAGATATAAATATAAAAAATTAATATAAATTACCCTCCAATGATAGTGATGGTTTTCCCTCCACCATCAGTCTAACTATGAATCAATGACATCATTATAATCGAATGGGATGGTGTAAAATTTCAGTAACCCATCCTCATTCAAATTTATAAAATTATATTTCAGATATGATTAATTGAATCAAATATAAATCTATATCATAATTAAAAATTATATTATGATCAAAATTAAAAGAATAAAATGCATGAAAATATTATAAATTAATGGGTTTAGTAATAATATCTTAGATGATTCTTCTTTGATCACAACAGTTCTCTCGGAACCACCTCCGTGGTAAGGGCCTCCTTTGGGATGGAAATTAATCATTTATAAATTTATTTCTATAAAAACACATGGCTCTAAACAATTAAACGATGTTGATATTCAAATATGATATCTTAATTGTAAGATATTTTATTTTATCTTTTAAAATCCATTATTAATTATAATTACAACATTAAAAATAAAATAATTTTATTATTTTAAATAACCTTTATTTTTATAGAAAACCATTACCATCAAAAACCTCTCTTCTATAAAGGTTAAAATTTATATACCAGGACATTAATTCTCAGAATATGAAAGATTTGATGAAACAAATAAAAGGATAAAAATGGTAAAAATAGAAAACAAAATGCTTGATTAAAAAAATAGATGTAGATATAACATTTATAGAAAATACAATTGATAACCCAAATGAAAATAACTGAAAGGAAAAAATAGAAGAAATAAAAAAATCATTGAAACAAAAGAGGAAAAATAAAATAAATATAAAAAAATAATAAAATGAAATAGATGGAAATTCAATTTGCAAATATAAAGTAATATTAAGAGTATAATAAGTAATTAAATCTTTAAAGAATAAGTGGAAATGGAAATGGTAGTTGAATACGACACTAAAAAATTAGAAAATATAAAATAAGAAAAAAGACAAAAAAATCCACAAACATATTAGTAAGTAAAGTTATAATAAAAACAATAATATTAGAAAATTATGATGGAAATGTGAAAATAAAAACATAGATGTTATGAATAAAAACTAATTTAACCCATGAAATGTGAAGCTAAGATATGAAATATGAAAGTGTTAATCGAATATGAATGATAAGAAAAAAGAGCAAGCACATGATGAAGTAGATTCCAAAATTTATAAACAACAATAAGTTTCTACACTATGGTAGAGAGATTTAATATAAAATAAAAAAACCAGAAATATAAAAAAATCGAATGAACGCATAAATGAATATGTTATAATATACGGTAAAAACTAGAATAATAATTTGATATAAAATCCAAAAAAAGTGGAAGGAATATATTATGTAAAAGTAAATGGGGAACTCAAATCATTGTTCAAATAAAAAATCATAATCTAAAAGTAAAATAAGAAGGGAAAATTCTAACCCAATTGTGAATATAGTGAAATAAATGGAAATACAAATTGATATTGAATCCAAAATCCAATATTTAGAAGAAGTGGGTAAAAAAATTATTGAAATATAAGAATAAATTTATAGTTTTTATATAAAAATAAAAATTAAAGACATATGAAAAAAATAATAAAATATATTTCCAAGAATAAAGAAAATTTGAAGACATTATGAAGTAGAAAGATATTGGAAAAAGGGAGAACCAAAGATAGAAATTAATATAGATAATAGATGAAATAATAAAAAATAAGAATAAGAATTATGAGTAAAGTAAAAATATAGAAGAATATAAAGTAAAAGAAAAAATAATGAAAAATTAAAAGAAACAAAAAAAATATCAACTATAAAAATAAAAAAACATGAAAGAATTTTTTAAAATAATATTAATGAAAAAACAAGAATTGAAATAAATATCTAGTAGTGAAAATCGAAAATCGAGAAAAAAATAATAAAGAGGAAAAAATCAATATAAAGGAAAATTAATGAAAATTAAAAATTCAAAGGAAGAAATTGGAATATTTTATGAATAATTATTAAATTTAAGCACATCTAGAAATGAAAGTCGAACCAATGAGAAAAGGCCCAAACTATGAGAATAATTCAAAATAAATAAAACTATAACTAATAATATAAAGTAAAGATATAATAAAAAACATAATTAATAAAATAAACTCATGTGTAAAGATAAGAAAAAAAACATAATAAAAAACATAATCACAAATGAAGAAGCTCAAAGTTAGAATCTATAAATGGAAATTCATGCATAAGAAATGGATGAAATAGTGGGAAAAAATAAGTGGAATAAAACCCATAAAATGTATCATAAATAAGTGATTAAATGGATTGTAGAGAAATAAAAAGTAACATAAAAACAAAAATAATAATTCTAGAAGAAGAAAATGTAAGATTCTAAAAGAAGAATTTAAATCTAAAATATGTATGAAGAAAAAAAGTCATTGTTGAATATGAAGGGGATGTATAATCTAAAAAATAGTCATAAAATAAGTGGATATAAATTTTGTGGAATAATTAATCATATATATATAATAAAATATATAATTTTTATCCCAAATGATAAATATAATATGTAAACATGAGAAAATTAGGAGTCATAAACCAAAACAAAATAAGTAAAAATAAAAGTATTAAGAAGTACCTAAAAATATTTGAAAATGTATAAGGGTCAAAAAATAACAATGGATCATGGAAAATCATGAAATAATAAGACACACTTTATTGAATAATTTTAGAAATATTGGAATATTAAATTCATCACTTTGACATGCGGTGAGATCATAATCGTATGTTGTTCGTTAGGTCTTAATAATTTGATGCATGTTTTTAATGACTCTTACTATTTTCTTAATCATTTAGACAACACGTCTTGTTTTATTAATTTTAGTTCTATTCATTCATGGAAAAAATTAATAAAAGATTGATTTCCTATGATTTATTAATAATTTGATGTTGTTTTATATTTATTAACTTTTTGACGCATATTTTTTTACTTTTAAATAAAATAAAATGTGCTTTTCATTATAGAAAAACCACATGATAGATTGATGTGGGTTCCACAAAATCATATCAAGAATTAAATGAAATCCAATTTCCAAAGATTTAATTACAATCTAAGGCATTTTTCAAAATTTGATGCATGTTTATTTAATTTAAAATAAATAAAAATGATCTTTTGGTCATTTTAGAAAATACTCAATTCAGGTTGTAATTTGGTATATTCCTAGATGAAAAAAATAATGGATTGATGTTTCCCTTTGATTTAATAATATTTTGAGTTTATTTTCTTGGTTATGACCATGAGAAAAATTGTTTTAATGAATTTTAGAACTAATAAAATTAAATGATTTGTCATTATTACCACACCACATATCAAATTGATATGTGGTTTTTATATACATTTTATATTTTTTCATTGCAATCTATACTCTTTTATTCATTTTTTACCCCCATTAATAAGAATGTGGATGAAAAATGGAACATTTGATCATAACAATACATTCAAGTATATGAATTAAGTTATTTTGTTCCTACATATTAGAAATGACTTGAATATCATTTTCTTATGTTTTTACATAAATTTGAACTCATATTCCTGGTTTTTAACCCCATTTTCTTGGATTTTTTCAGTATATGAAGAATATCGTTAGAAAACTAGAAAATGGATGTTTAATGCTGATGAAATGTAACTGATTTCAACACAAATAACTGGATATTTGGTGAAACTCATTCCAAAATCAGTGAGTGTGTGTTTCATCCACAACAATTGGGAATAATTAATCCCTACTACCATAACTAGCTTTTGTAGTGGAATTTTTTTAAAAATGATTTGTCTTGTTGGACCAAGAAACTAGTGATTTTTTATTGAAGTGGCGGGTTATTTAAGTACATTTATGATCCCTTCTATAACCAATGAAATCAATATATGAATAATTATTAATAATAAAACTAGATTTAGAATAATATAAAAGCTCGTGTCATAATAAATTATTCTTTTGAAAACTAATTTTATAATGCATTACGATAATCAATAGATTTAATCTCTCCACCTAAGATGCTTCAAACCTAGTTGATGTGATAATTCCTCAAGGTATCATAGCTAGTATAAATCAATGAAAGAATATTCATCTCTATGAGTCCAAGCAGGATCATCATGTAACGACCAAAAATTTTGTAGATGAATTTCCCTTCTAAATGAATAAATGACTTATTAAGTAATGTAGTTATATAAAACACATGCACTAATTTTTTTATTTTGGAGTGTTATATCTTATCAAATTTATAAGGCAATTAGTTATCATATCCAAAGATAATATTTTATTTTTATAGTGATCGTGATTTCTTTTTTATTTTAATGGTTATTTTAAAGTCTAATTGACACAAACAAAAGAAGTGATGGCCTCTCCCAATCGAATCATACACTATACATCCCTTTTATTAGAGAATACAAGGGATATGAAATCACTAAAATATTCCCATGAACAGTCCGAAATGCCAAATTCAATACTTAAAACATGATTGAAATAATTTACATCCAAAGTTATAACATATCATTATCTTGAAACAAACCATGTTATCCAAACCACCTCATGATTGTTCCACTATCACACTCTTTACCCTATGGAAATAATTTGGTGTTATATGGGGTTAGGTATCGAATCCTTAGCGGTATTAATTTTTATATATCACCAGTAATAAATGAATGATTATACATATTCCTTATTATTATTACTATATATAGATTATTTAGTAATGAGTTTGATAAAAATTAGATTTTGAAATCATGAAACTAAAATTTTATTTTTGGGAAATATATAATTTTGATTAAAACTCGGTTTAAAAAATTTAATTATTTTCAAATACATTTTTCTTCAATGAAATATTTTTATTAAATGATATTTATTTTAACATGAATGATTTTGGAATTTAATAATTTATAATTTAATTTTTATAAGGGTCATAATGTGGTTAGTTTCTTAAAAACCAGTATTTTCCATCAAAAAAGGATTTTTATTTAAAATTTTATATTCTCATATTTAGAAAAAATGATCAGTAAAACAGTTATAACTTTTTAAATCGGTACATAAAAATTATTCAATGGTGATTCTTCACTATTTTTTTGAGAAAGTTGAAATTTTGGGTAAAAACTAAATATGATATATGTTATGACACCATTATAGTCCTTAAGTGATGTAAGAAATTCTATAAAATAAATTCATGAAAAATATAGATTTCCCATTTAAAATAATATTTTTTTAAGTTATTTGATAAATTTTGTAATCCATTAGTGAATACTCTAAAACCAATATGTTATTTTATGGTTTTTAAATTAATTATTTTTTAAAATGACTAATTTCCACATCACCAATTATATTAATTTAATGAGTTTGATTACCAACTATATAAAATATTCATAACCAATCCCATTTGGTGGAAAACATGTGACACAATAAAGTTATGGTTTGTGTTTTTTTATATTTTATTATATAGAGTAACAAACCTAGGTTTAGAAATTAAAAATGAATTCCCATCTATTTTTTATTAAATATCCACCCAGCCTCCCAATCCACTTCACTTGAATCCCATTTAGCATGAATTTACTCTCCCTCTCTCTATATCTAGATCCCTCCAATGTTGTTCCCATTCTCTTAAAATATCATCCAATGCTTTTATAAGTTCCCTCTCAATATAATGGATTCTATACACATCATCTTTATTCAATCACTTTCTTTGAATTATTCCATTTGAAATATAATTATCCATGTTATCATATGTTTTTACATATAAATTTGACTATACTTATGTTGTAAATTATATGTGAGGCCACATTTAACTATCAGTGTACCCTTCTATGAATCATTATTTAATACCATTATGGTATCCAAGTTATCAATCAGTTTTCCAGGAAAAAAATTGTTTAGTAAATACCCATCCCCCTTTTCACTCATGTGTATCCACCTAAATGTACCTGTCATTAAATTAATTGGTACGTAAATGTATGTTACCTAAACTCCTTTATAATTGGATTAAAATTCATGAAATAATTTTTATATTGTATAATATAGGTGGCCCACACATGTATATACATGATATGAATGTGAAAAATGGGACCGGAATTATATATCCCTCTAATGCATTAGGTAATGTTTTGATATCATAATATTCAATGTATTGTGAATGGTATAGTATTATAAGTATAAAGACACTAGCTTAACATACAAAATATTTTCATAACACACAAACACACTCCCAAATACCATATTAGTTTAGTGACTTTGGAAACTTGGAACATAAACTTCTAGTCATGTGAAAGATCTTCAATGTTTCCCAAAAATATCTTCCCCATTATTTCTCATACATAAAACAATTATTTATATATTACATAAAATAAAAATATATAAAAAGGGTGATATTAGATGCTCAGTAAAGGTAAACAAGGGAGATATAAATCATAATATAAACATAATGGAGTAATAATATGAACATAAAATTATACCCTCCATAACAAAGATCGTAATATTGAGCTATAAAAAATAATAAGACATAAATCATAAAAGAATAACCCTTAAATGAAAAATGGAATTATTTAAAACACATAATATAATGTAATAATTTTCATATTAGTCATGTATCATTACCAAGACCATCATAACATATAAATTCTTTTACTAAACTGAGTTCACTCCTCATTCCAGCTAGGTATCACGGAACCAGGTTTACTTCCCACTCTATCCCTTTATTACTGAATTGAGATCATTTCACATTCTCATAATTTTTATCTCATGAGATATAAATATTTATCCAATTAATTGGAGGTATATATAGGTCCCACCCATACCATAATTAAAACCATACATATGTGCACCATAAGAATGTAAATTAATTATCATTTTAGAACCCATGGAATGAAATGGGTTTCCTATACATCATTCAATCATAAAATAAATCATGTAAAGAAATGGGTTTCATAAATACCATTACATAATAAGAATAAAACAACCTTAGTAATAATAAGTATAGGATCCTTGAAAATTTTTCCCCATTAATGAATAAGTAACATTTGAGATATCACATGGAAATAATTCTTGAAGAAAATATCCTTACTTATTTGAAAATGTTTTCTTCTCATAACACAGTGCATAATTTTAAAATAAAACATTATATTCAAAAATAACCTTATAATCCTAGAAATAATTATTCATTAAATTAAGGTGTTCTGAAATCGTAAAAATAGGTTCATTCCATATAAGTTAAAAAAAATTCCATTCGTATTTTTGTCGAAATAGTTATAAAGCACCTTGTTTGGAAAATGAAAAAAATATGTCTTTAAAACCATGCAGTAAATATTAAAAAATGGTTAAAAATGAATTCAAAAATTATGTTGATAATAGTAAAACATTTTTTTAAACCTTTTTTGAAATACATGGATAAGGATGATAAATATCCCCCAATAATGACTTGAAATGAAACAATCCCAAATATTGAGGAGGCAGTGAAATAAAAAATCCATAATTTATAATCAATATAATTATATTCCCTGTGAATGAAAAAAAATTATAAGGATATTATAATACCATATTCTATTTGATAATACTCAAAAAAATACGTTCATTTATAGTATATACACCACCTAGAAGAAACCAGTAGTGTGAAAGGCATGTGTATCACAGAAATAAAGGTGTGAAAAAAATACATTACCTATGGTATACTTTATTTTGTACATATATGAACCTCAATTATAATGTATTAAATAATTTTATTAACTTATTATAAAACCATATTAATATTTATGGTATCAGATATGATCATCTTATCACTCGTTTGTTAATAATATTTCATTTCTACTCTTCTTTCAGGTGTTAATTGCTTCATTTTCCTTTGTCATGTAAGTCATAGTTATTCTTCATAGGTTATAGTTCTATCATTTCCTAAATTATGGTAAGGTAATATATATAATATTTACTCTATATATACATTTATATTATCATTTGTTAATGGTTATCATGTAGAATGAATAAATCACGTCATGGAGATGGTAGGTTGTACATACGCACGAGCGACAATATCATTCCATTAATTTTGAAATGATGTAAAACTAAGTGGTGTATATGTTTTTATAGAGTAAATATAATTTTATGATAATCATATATAGTGATTATTTCCCTCATTATACCCATCCAATTAAACTGGTGATGAAAAATAGATTATACCATGGCATGGAGATGGTAGGCCTTACGTACGCACACACAGTGATTTTGTTTTTCATAGGATGGATAAAAGGTGGAATTTGGTTGTTACATAATACTAATAACATATTAGAATACATTTTATAGTATATCTAGTACTTTATAATGGAAAAAACACATGAAGATAAGTAGAATAATAAAAACTCTTGAGAGAGTTGGTAAAGGAGATTACCTCTTCTTCGGTGATCTCCCTCTAGATATCATCTTTGGGACACTAGAGTTAGTCGTTTTAGAATACCATAACCTCTATAATAAGAATAGGAAAGTTTATAAGTGAAATGGTTAGGTGATATCTAAGATTTAAGTCTCAATGTGGTTTGAATAAGTGATGGAGGAGGTCCAATTTTATAATTGAGGTGGGGGAACATTTGAAATTTCTAAAAATAATAGTTTATAATAAACTCAATAATATTCCAAATACCACGAAAATGTAAAGTATTAGAATATGAGATGAGATAAGGTCATTAAATCATCAAAAAATAGATTTTAGAAAAGTTTTTTAAAATTTAAACATTATCATTTTAATTAACTCTTGGTTAACCTGTTTTAATTTTAAATAAGGTAACAAACTTTTCAATATTAAAAAAGTGCAATTACTAATTATTTGATGTTAATTAGACAATAAATGAATAATTTATAACATTTTATAGAATATAGTATTTATTTTTTATTTTTAATATTGTTTTATTTTTTTAAAATAATTTAAGAAATTATTAATTTGATAAAATATCATTACTGTCAATTATGACACTATTCATTAAATGGACTTTTAAAAATATCAATATAAAAAGTTAACTTCAGAAAAATTTATTATATCTTTAAGTGGTCAATGTCATATATAAAATTCTTTTACCACATTAATTATCTCAAATTATATTTATTTTATATTTCCATTAATAAAATAATTATCACGTTAATATTGTGTAATTATTTAATATACTTATTTATTCATTACAAATTAAAATTAAAATTACCATGATGAATATATATATTCTAGATTTTAAAATAATATTTATATTTGAATATATTTTTTATAAAATCAAATATTAAAAAACTTATAGTTATCAAGAACATGAATGTGATAACTTTGACAGTAATTTAACTAAAATATCATAAGTGTCAGAATCATTTCCATGTGGCTAAAAATGGTCAATAATTCAACCCTTGTATGATTATGGTCGATATTTACTTGACCAATAATATTTAAGCTACTTTATTAGGTTTTTAATGGTTAATATAACTTTAATTAAAATTAATTTATTGATTTTTCATTAATTAAATGATTTCTGCATCATCATTGTATAAGAATTTAATGTAATTATTTATTTCCTAAAAATTAAAAATAAATTGCCATGATAAATAAAAAAATTTAATCTTTAAAATGACTATTTATTGTGTAATTTAACTTCTGTATAAGCCTGTGTTAAAAATGATATATTTATTAAAAATATGTGTATGACATCTTTATTATTTCCTTAAGTAAAATATAATAAATGTAATATTCTCATCAAAGTAGCTTAAAAATCTTATAATCCCAGCCCAAGCTTGATTATGGTCGAAACAAACTCATCCAATTAAATTAGGACAAGTCTTAGGGTAATTTTATTTTATTATTTTTACCCTTAATTACCAGATTTACCTTTTATCGTGTTAATAAACAATTACTAAAGTTACTCTTCATAATTCCCAAAAATAAAATAAATCAATTTAAATAATTTTTAACCACTGATTCCGAATATGGAATCCATTTTATAAAATTGACAACATATAAGTTTTAGTAATGAATTTAAAATTTATCCTGTTAACGGGGTGATAAAACGGGTTATTATAGTTCAAACGTGCAAAAGATTGAAATGTTTTTATATCTAAATATAATTTAAAATTGATTCCAATAACCTATATTAGATTAATTGATAAAATTTTGATCTAATTATACTTTAAACCCAATAAAAATATAATTTAACACTAGAAATTATTTTTATCAAAAAAGTTGTTTTCAATTAAAATATAGTATTATTTTACTATTCATAAAAACATGGAACTTATCAGAAATAGACAAAAAATTCATCCAATTTAAACTTGTATATTTTACTATAAAAAAAGAATTTTATTTTTTTCAAATATAATAAATTAAATTGTACAAATTTTTATTTATAATTGGATATCTATTAAAAGGAGGTAAAATGTCTTTTAGAAAAATATAGGGTTTTCGTATAGAATTATTTTTGTTCTTATATTATGCTTATAAAATATATTGGATGAATATGAAAAAAAAATTATCAATTATATAACATATATATTTCATCATTATCATTTAGTAGTTGTAATTAATTTAATTTTTTTAAGATAAAATGACTTTGGGAGCATAAAAATAAGAAAATTACCTTTATATTCAATTTGTTTATATTTTTGTTTCTAATTAATTGGTAGCCAATGAGTTCATATTATAAACAATATTTTTTCATAATTTAGTTAATAATATTCATAACCAATAATTTAATAGCTATGTTATATCTTAGTATATTAAATAATAATATTTTAATAATACACTCTCATTCAGCAAAACTCAGTCTTGCATGAAACGCAAGCTATCAAAATAAATCGACATTATGTGTAACAAAATCAAAGAATAGTGTTTTGTACACTGCAATATAAAATAGTGGTGTGTATAGATAAATCTTATCTTTGTGTGTTGTACAAAAAAAATACATCAATGAAATAAAATTATTAAAAAAATCTATTTCATAAAAATCTCGGGGTGTTATATTCTACCTCCCTTAAAATGAATTTCACCCACGAAATTCATCTTGGTTATTAGATGATTAATAAATGAAAGATTCTTTCATAGAAACCGAAATCGTGAAAATTAATACTGTAACATAATTTTAGAAAATAATATTATAAACATAATGGTTACCCAAAGTAACTCATTAATGGATTTCCACATAAGAGAGAATAGGTTGTAATTGAAAACATTAACATGGAATAGAAATCTATATTATCATGTTCTAATGGAGAGTGATAGATAATTTTTCAAGAGAAAGTTAACAATAAAAAATCCATAAATCCATGATCATCTAAGGGACCATTTCATTACTTGAAAGAGACGGTACTAGAAAAAAAAATTGGTATCATTATCCTTTCCCCATAGTTGATGAATTTTTTTCATGAGAAGAAATACATACTTGATTAAGCATTATCTCATCCTTTCGTTATTCCTTGATCCATTTCCACTTCATCGCTCATTCAAATAAATAAAGGTGAATTTGATATTCCTTAAGCATTATAAGATCATGAGATCTAGAAAATGATAGGTTAATATCATGGGTTATCCAATATGCATAAATCCTCATATGGAGAGATAATAATTTAATCACTAAAATATCAAAAAAAATCATAAATAGTTACCTTTATGATTAAAATCCAAAACATTGGAAAGATGTTTACTAAATTTCTAAATAAAAATTATCATTAATCCCCAAAAAGTATGACGAAGCTCTTAATTGTCACACACCAAACATGTGAAAACTATTATCATGTATTCTATTGAAACATGGTAATAACCTAAATTACCATAAAACTATAGGTAAAACATGCATGCTTTCAAAAATTAACTCTTACCACATAACACAAATACCAAAAATTCTATAAACTCAATACATTATATCATAAACCACTTTTTCATCATACTAGTCCCAAGGTCATTGATACTATCAAACATATCATTATTTCATTATCCCAATATTATGCACATATTAAGTATTATCCTTCACTTAATCATTTGTTTTCAAAAAATATCTCAATCACCTTTCATGGTTACAGGTACTATTCAACATATGATCATAAATACTTATGTAAACACTATAGTGGACCAATAATTAGATATTTCATTATTCCATAATACTGTAAAACTTATTCTAAAATATTATTCTGGAATCACATTACATAAACAATCAATCATTCCACCACTTCATTGTCATACTCTACATAGCTAATAGAAAACACAAGTGATTTTCCTTTTTATTTTGTCTTAAGAGGTTGCTGACATCGATAATCATTGAGAAATCTTGGCTTAGGTCATTGGTTAGCATAATTTCCATTTTCATTGAACTTGAAACATTAAAGTGTGGTAGGTGCATTATGTGTAGACTTTTCTCTATTAACATCATTAGCCATCTTTTTCTCATCACTTAGGAGTTCAATTTATTTATGACCTTATTTCCCCTACTTAAAACATTTACTAGTACCCTTAAGACAATTTCCTCCATATTTATTTCAACACTTCGATCATAAATAAAATTTCATCTTCTTTTCAATATGGTTTTTTCCCTTGAATTACATTTTTCTCTTCTTATTAAACCCATAAGACTAATGGGTAACACCAATATCCATATCAATCATAAGAGCACATTGAATTATTTCCTCATAACTATTGATGTCCCTCATGGTTAATTCCATTTAGAGAATTGGTTTTAATCCATTGAAGTGTTGATCAACCTTAATTTTAGGTTTGATGATAATGCCTGAAGCATAAATTTCAAGTGTTTTAAAATTTTCTTTATAAGTACCAAAAAAATCATCATCCTTTTGATTAATCTCAAGGAACTACTTTCCCATATTCATATAAAGAATATGTGGAAATACATTATTGAAAAATATGTTCTTGAACTCATCTCATTCCATGGTTTTAATTTCATCTTACTACTGCATATTCTTGATTAAAGTCCACCACTGGTCCGCTTTTCCTTCTAAATGATAAACAACCAAAATAAATTTTTTATGTTCTGAACAGTGAAGGACAAAAAAAAATATTTATAGTGGTACTGATCTATTTCTCAGTAATATGTGGATCAGAAAACCCACTAAAAGAAGGTTAATGTTTCCTCAAAAAGTATTCAACAAAATTTTATTCACTTCTCAGCTCCTTTGTAAGTTTAGAATGATTCATAGCTTATATAAGTATAAAGATAAGATTTTTCATTCCATTTACCAAAAACATTGGTTTCTCAGGAGGAAAATAATTTAATTTTCCATTTGATTCATCATTAACATGGTTCATTTAGGTTCTAATCATTATATAAAACCCAAAAAAATAGTGTGAGAGGAAAAAATAATATTAGAAAAACAATATAGTCAAGGGGAAGTACTTTCAATCTCTAAATTATTAGGTTTAATCCTAGGTTAACCATGATCATTACCAAAATTAAATGATTGTAAACTATACATTGACTTTTCCTTAGGGACTTCCTTACACATATCAGTAAAAATATCTCTAGGGATCTAACTAAAATTTTTCGAATCCTAGTTTCCAAAGGTTCGATAAACCATTTCTCTAATACAAACTATAATGACCTAAGACTAACATAAAACATTTTTTAAGAATAAAAAAATACATGCCCAAATAAATTATTAGTTTTGTTCCATTAGAAACTTTGAACTCAAACTTCTATTCTAGTGAATGATATTCAATGTTTCCGATAAAGATCTTACCCATTATTACTCCAACTTAAAACCATTCTTTACAACTTGGGGAAAGGGAATAATATGAAATGGTTGAACTCAAATGATCAGTAAGGGTTAAAAAGGGATATATTAATCATAACATAACCATAAGGGAATAAGAATATGAACATAAAATTAAACTATGAAAAACAAAGATCATAGTCTTGGGTTGTAAAAATTCATTTGACATAAGTCATAAAAGAATAACTTAAACATAAAATAAGGAATTATGGAAAAAATAATCATAGTGAATCATTTCCATATTAGTTAAGGATTTTTTTTAATACCATCATAGAGAAAATATTCCTTTACCTAACTAAGTTTGCTCCTTTTTTCATCCATGTATCACTAAATCAGGTTTACTTACCTTTCCATCCCAATATTACTGAATCGAGATCATTTACAATTACATCCATGTCTATCACATGAGATATAAATCCATAACCAATGAATTAAAGAGAGATATAGGTTCCAACAGTCACATAATAAAAACTATATATCTATTTTCAAAAAGAACATAAATCATTTATCATATCAAAATCCATGGAATGAAATGGGCTTCATAAACATCATTCAATAATGACATAACCCATGGAATGAAATGAGTTTCATAAATATCAATAAATCATAAACATATACCAAACATAGAAAAAATAGGGCGATCAACCTTGAAAAATATCCCGGTTGAAACATAAGTAACATTTGAGTTATCAGTTGAAAATAATTCTTAAGAAAAATATCATTTTTTCATTAAAAATGTTATATTTTCTTAAAATGATGCACATTTTTAAAAGAAAAAATTTTATTATAAAATATACTTATAATATTATAAGGAATTATTCAAGTATTTAAGGTGTTATGAAATAATAAAAATATGTTCTTTTGATATAAGTTAAAAAACACTCCTTTTGTATTTTTTGTCGAAAACGTCATAAAGGACCTCGTTTGAAAATTGAAAAAAAAACATTCCTTCTAAACCATGTAGTAAAAATTCAAAAAAATGGTAAAAATGACAATAAACATCTATATGATAATAAAAAATCTTTTTTTTTTGAAAAAAAAAATTAGAAAACATGGACATGGATGAAAAATATTCCCTAATGGATACTTAAAATAAAACAATCCCAAATATTGAATAGATTGCCAAATAAATTCTTTTCACTATATAATAAATAGAATTATATGACACATGAATGAAATAAAATTATAAGTATATAAGAAAAATACCATAATCTATTAGATAAAACTCACAAAAGACATTTATGGGTAGTATAAACATGTGTAAAATAAACATGTAGTGTATAAGGCATGCGTCTCAGAGAAATAAAGGTGAGACAAAAATACATTATCTTAGGTATGATTTCCTTCAAACATATATAAAACTTATATATAATTCTTTAAATAATGGTATTAACTTATTCTAGAACCATATTAATATTTATTATATCAAATATGATCATCTTATCACCCGTTTGTTAATAATATTTCATTTTTACTCATCTTTTGGGTGTTAACTACTTCATTTTACTATGTAGTATAAGTCCTTGTTCGTATTTAATGGTTATAGTTATATAATTTTCAGAATTATATTAAGGTAATATATATAATTTTTATTCATTATATACAATTATATAATCATTATTTTAATGATCATCATGGAGAATGAATCGTATCACATCGTGGAGATGGTAGACCATACATACGCACAAGCGACGACATCATTCCCTTAATTTAGAAATGGTATGGATTTGGATGTTGTATATATTTATAGAGAATAAATATCATGTAATAATCAGCATATATATTTATAATTTCCATTATTATACAGATCATTGTAAATTGGTGATGAAAAAAATTACACAACAACATGGAGATGGTAGGTCATACGTACATGCGCGTGGTGATTTTATTTTGCATAGTATGGATAAATGGTGAAATATGGTGATAAAATAATAATAATACCATCTCAGAATATATGTGATAATGTATTTATTACTTTATAATGGAAAAAACACATGAATAGTAAGTAGAAGAAGAAATACACTTGAGATAGTAGGTAAAGGAGATTATCACTTTTTCCACGAGCTCCCTCTAGATCTCCTCTTAGGGATACTAGATTTGGTATTTGGATAAGATAAAAACCTATAGAATGAGTATAGGGAAGTTCATAAGGGAAATTTTTATGGGGTTACTAATATTTAAGGATCAATTTGGTGTGAAGATGTGATGGATGAGGTTCCTTTTTAGAATTGAGGTGAGAGAGACTTTTGGAATTTCAAAAAATATTAGTTTATAATACACTCAATATCAATCAAAATACCACAAAAATGTCAATTATTCAATTATGATATGATATAAGGTTGTAATATCATAAACCAATAGATTAATTTCAGGTTTTGTTATTAATTTAAACATTATCATTTTAATTAACCTTTAGTTAACGTATTTTAATTTAAACTAAGGTAACAATTTTTTTAATATTAAAAGAGTTTTATTTTTCCTTATTTGATGGTAATTTGACCATAAATGGAAAAAATATAACATTTTAAACCATATAATAATTATTTGGTATTTTTTAAAATGTGTTATTATTTTTAAATAATTTAAGATATTATTATATTCATAAAATATCATTAGTTTCAATTTTGACACTATTCATTACATGGACTTTTAAAAATACCAAGATAACAAGCTATATTCGAACCAAATATTTTATTATATACATATGGGTTCAATTTCATATAAATAATAATTTGATCACATTAATTATCTAAAGTTAAATTTATTTTAATTTTTTATAACATTTATTTTATATTTCAATTAGTAAAATAATTACCACATCAATGTTGTGTAATTTTTTAATATACTAATTTTTTCACTAAAATAAAAAATAAATCACCATGAAAAAAACTTATACCTTTTAGAAAAATATTTATATTCAAATATAGCTTATGGATAATACTATATTAAAAATGTTATAGTTATTAAACACATAAATGTGACAACTTTAACATTTATTTAAATAAAATATTATAAGTGTCATAATCACTTCTATGTGGCTCCATATCATCAATAATTTGACCCATGAATTATTATGGTCGAGATATACTCTACCAATAAGATTTAGTCATGTTTTTTGGTATTTTAATATTTATTATCATTTTAATTAAATTTATTTTATTTATTTTTAATTAATTAAATAATTTCAGAATCATCATTGTATAAGCCATTAAGTTAATTATTTATTTTCTAAAAATTAAAAATAAATTACCATGATAAGGAAAAAATTACCATTTAAATCACTATTTATAGATGAATTTATCTTCTATATAAGCCTATATTAAAAATGATATAGTTATTAAAAATATGAGTACGACATCTTTAACTTTTCATTAAATAAAATATAATAAATGTCATATTATTATCGAAGTGGCTTAAAAAGGTTTTAATATCATCCCAAGTATGATTATGGTCGAAAAACACTCATCTAATGAAATTAGGAAAAGTGATAGGGTTATTTTATAATATTATTTTTACCCTTAATTACTCGATTTACCTTTTACTGTGTTAATAAAAAATTACTAAAGTTACTATTCATAATGCCCAAAAAAAATATTTACTTAATTTGGACCCACTGATACCAAATATAGAATACATTTTTAAAAGCTCAAAACATAGAAGTTGTAATAATTAATTTTAAAATAATCCCATTAACGGGGTGAGAAAACAGTTTATTAATGTTAAAACATGCAAAAGATTGAAAAAAAATTATATCTAAATTAAATGTAAAAGTGATTCCAATGAAATAAATTAGACTAAATGATAAAAAATTGATCAAGTTGCACTTTAAACCAAAAATATATAATTTTACATATAAATTATTTTGATGGAAAAAAAATTAATTAAAATTTATTAATTTTTTACTATTCATAAAACCATGAAACTTATCAGAAAAGTACAAAAAAATCAAAAAAAGTAAATTTTTATATTAAAATTTAAAATAATATGTATATTTATTAAAATATAATATATGAAATGTTAAATTTTTTAATTTTAAATAGGTTCTCTATTAAAATGCAGTAAAATTCTATTATAAAAATATATGTTTTTATGCATAAAATTGGGGTTGTTCTTATCTTGTGCCTAAAAATGATATTGGATGAATATTAAAAATATTTTATTAAATATATAACATATATATTTCATTATTAATATTCACTAATTGTAATTAATTTAATTTATTAATACAAAATGTCTTTGAAGGTATAAAAATAAAAATATTTCCTTTATATTAAATTGGTATATATTTTTGTTTATAATTAATTGGTAACCAATGAATTCATCTTATAAAACATATATTTTAATAACTTATTGAATAATAATCATAAACTCTAATTTAATGGATATGTTATATATTATTATATTAAATAATAATATTTTAATAATATATTGTTGTTCGGTAAAACTCGGTCTTTTGTGAAGCGCATGTTATTAAAGGAAATCGACATTTTGTGTAACACAATCCAATAATAGTGTTGTGTATACTTCAAGATAAGTTGTTTTTGTGTGTAGCACACACTTATCTTGGTGCAACATACAACAAAATAAATCATATAAATCATATTATTAAAAAAATATCTCATAATAATCTTGGGGTGTTACACTAAGAATATTATATTATGATGTTTAAATGGTTATCCATGATTTATAATTATGATTTAATATTTTATGTTGCTCCCATATTTCAATGTTTCCAGGAAATTATCATCTTATATTATTATTTGATGTTCTTAATTATGATTCTCACCCCTTTTATGTAACATTCATTTGCGTATTAACTCATATTTATTAATTTCATCATGTTATTCCTTTATTATTGCCTTAGTATGATTTATTATGAAATTCATTATTTAGTACATCCCAATGTTATGTCATGTAGTTTTATAAGAGGTAAGTTATTTTAAATGAATTTTTATATCACTGATTTAAGTTATTAATCTATGTATCTAATTTTCTAAAGACACTAGTCCAACCAATCTTATGGAATTTTATTAAGTGTATCTTTATGTAAGAAATCATGAAATAAAGGGTATCAAATAAATGGGTAATCATAATTACTATTATAGGATACATTAGTCATTTATATGAATTAATATTTGGAAATCATAGTGAAAACCATAGGTATAAGACTAATCATAGGAAAAAATTCCAAAATTTTATTAAATTATTGAGTAAGTGGTTTCCAAGAAACAAAATCTCTATCCAGATAATACAAGTTCATTTGGATCTGGAATAGTTTTAAAAAGTGATAATAACCCTAAAAGGTACCCTTGGGATATTCTTTGGTTAATTCACAACAACTTTATAAACCATTATAATGGGAATAAAAAAAATTCAAATATTTTTTTTATAAAATTGTTCATGGATAAATTATATTGAATATTAGAAATTTATAGGAAATGGAATGTATGACTTTTATGAGTTATCCCCTCAATGGACGTATTTTCCATTTTATATATTTAGTAGTGTTGAAATTCAAATCCCTAATTTTCTGTTCATTTTAGTTAGTGATCTTGAATAGAAGGAACCAATTCATCAACCAATGTGAGGGGCCATGTGTTGACTGACCAAATGAGATTCCCAAAATGATGGGAGAAGAGGTGCATGATATCATGATAAAAATTTCTCAATTAATTGAATTTTTTAACAAAATTTTTAGTCAATAGGAACACCAAAATATCCCTAAGAAATTGTCATATGTAATTGGGATTATTATTTGAATCTATCATTTTGTGGATCTTATATTAAATTAATCCCAAAATAATTTATTAACTCCTTTGAAAATATCTTCTCTTTCCTTAAATTATTTGAGAAGAATAAGATCATGCTTGTTATTTATTGTTGGAGGGTGAATATGGTCAATAGTGAATGATTATCAAAATTGAAAATACTAAGGAATAAATCGATGTGATTGAGTGGAAATAATTATGATATTTTTTTTCTAGTAAATATTTTCCCCTTATTCTCTTATATAAAATGGATAGGGAGTTTATTAGCCTCATTAAAATAGATGACTAATCCATCAGGGTGTACGAGGAAGATGACACAAGACTTTTATGATACACCTATATATTTTTCATTGACTATGAAGTTAATTTCCAACACTAATTTAGTGGGATAAAGACGAACCCAAAAAAATATGCTGATTAAAAAAACTAAAAGCAATGACTAAATTTTCTGATGTGTCCTCGATGTAAAAATTGAAATTGGTGAATCTCAATGGTCTCATGGGTCAGGAGATCAAAAGTAGACAATTTATTTTAAATTAAATGGTGATATGAAGAAATATTATAAGGGAAATAAATTCCAACATCACACTTTTCAAACATTTAGGAAGAGGAATCTAAATAATTTCTTGATGAGGATAATGAAATGAGTTATGTATATAATGGAAGGGAACCTAACTAGTGAGTGTCAATGGGATAATCCCACTGATGTGATGGATGAAAAAAGTGATCCATATACCCCTTAGCCTATTTTTCAATATTTAAAATTAATTGAATAAGTAAAGTATGTTAATCAACGCACCAATACAAGGGTTTTTGAAGATAACAGTTGATAACAATCTCCAAGGCATAGATATAATGGGTCATAAAATGATATCACAACTGCCAAGGTGGTTTATGTAAATGAGGTGGTGTCAAATACTTGAGTTATTCATTCATGGATAGTAAATATACTATTTTATAATGGTTCTATAAATTCTATCATATCATCTATGTTTAGTTAAACTACTTAAACACCACATCAAAACATCTAAGTCGTGCTATCAATGAAGACAACAAATTTTTCAATTATTTAATACCAAGAACATATCTCATCCCCTATCAAAATATTTGGGTTAAAATTCCTATACTATATTATGATACTAAATTTAGTGGAATTTAATGAAATTTTGGGGCAGGATTGGCTTTTACTGCATATAGAAAAAAAATCTAAGAGAATAAAATAGCCCTATATATCACAAATCCACATATTATTCTATACATGTGAATGGTGGAGTATGAGTCTCCATTAGAATCATCATCTAATGAATAGATATTATTTCATATGAGGATTTTTATCTGGATCAAATGATTGATACTAAGGAAAATATCATCCTTTATGAAATTACCATTGTGATGGAATATAGTCACGTATTTCTCAAATAATATAATATTATTATTCCATGATAATGGGTTGGGTGGTCGATCTAAATTATTCTATGATCCTTTATGGTGTCTAGGACATTGTATAGAATGGTCATTTTTTAACATGAAGAGATAAAGAAGAAAATATCAAAGAATATGGGAAAAATTTTCATACACCCATGTGCATCACCATGGGGAACACCAGTCCCTTTTTAGTAGACGAGGAATGGGTCAATAAGCCTTCGTATTAATTATCGTGATCCTAATAAAATCAAAATATAGGACTATTATCCTCTTTCATTGATTGATGACTTATTAGATCAAATACATGGATCCTAGTATATATCAATAGTGGATCTTTAGTTAGAATATTATCAAGTAATGGTGAAGATGGAGGATATACACAAGACTGCTCTTCACAAAAGGTATTAAACTACAATTTTATAGTTATTCCATTTGGATTCACTAATGATTTAGTTATATTTATAGAATTAACAAATAATTTATTTATAGATAATACTAAAAAAATTTGGTATTAATTATATATTACTTTAATATCTACTTCCAAATCAAATAGGAACATTTGTAGCATTTTGAATTTTGTTCTGAAATCCATGAAAAATAAAAATTTATCTACAATATTCAAGAAATGTGAGTTTTGGAATAGGTATGTAAAATTCATGGGTAATGTTATCACCATGAAAGGGATATCTTTGGATCCTTAAAAAATACTGGAAATAAAAGGATGGACCATAAAGAAGTATGTGATAGGGAATCGTAATTTCCTTGGATTACCTAGGTACTATTATTAATTTGTGATAAAATTCTCACAGTTGACAAGAAAACTAACTAATCTAACTTGGAAGGGACTGAAATTTTTCTAGAATGATGAATGTGATGAGATATTTGAAGAGTTAAAGAAGAGGTTAATCACTACACCTATTCTCATATTTCCCACCAGTGGGAATGGATTTGTGATCTATAATGATGTGTCAAAAAGGTCTTGGGATTTATACTCATGTAGAATAGAAAAGTGATAGCCTATGACACTAATTTATTCATTATCCATGAGAAGAACTACCCAACCCATGATCTATAATTTTATACTGTGATATTTCCACCTTTTATTAGGTGACATTACCTCTATGGGGAAAAGTGTGACATTTATATGGACAAAAAAATCATAAAGTATACATTCCACATTAAACAATATCAAGACATGCCAGTGATGGTGGTTAGATCTGATCAATGATTATTAATTTTTAATCAATTACCATCATTGTAATGTGAAAAAATTGGTGGATTCTCTAATTATAAAGGATCCCACAACCCTATCTATGATAAGGATTGAAAGGGATCCTATCTTCTTGGACATGAAAAGTATTATCATGGGATAAATAAAATTATCTTCATCATATATTGTTTATATAACTACTCAAACATCCATTCATGATAGGATCAAGGATTCCCAAAATGATGATGTGCTGAAATAAAAAAGTTGGTTAATATTTTAGAATTTAAATTTATAGAAGAAGGATTTATAGGATTTAGATCTTGGATACATGTTCCAAAAAAACTGTAACTGAAGACGGAAATTCTAGATGGTTCACATATCTCACCATTCTCTACTCATACAATAATCACTAATATGTATAGATAATTTAAGAAAAACATATTTTTTGATAACATGAATAGGGTTATTTGTATCTCGATGCATGGTATTCCCACAAGTCAATTGATAATGATATAAGTATAAGGATTTGATGTCACCATCACCAATACTAGTATTGAAATGGGAATACATATCCATGGTTTTCTTTACTGGACTCCCCAGGGAATATAAATGAAATAATTTCATATATGTATTTTTTGATCACCTTATCACGTTATCACATTTCATTATTATCAATGAATACTTCATTATTTACCACCTTTCCGTGATATAAAAAAGAGAAGTGGTAAAACTACTTGGAGTGACACTCTTTATTATATTCAGTTAAGATTCTATGTTTACCTCGATATTCTAGAGAATCCTTATAAAAGCATTGGATACAAATTTGAGATTCAGAACTACTAATCACCCATAGTTGGATGTCCATTCTAAGAGAACCATTCAAACTATAATGGGTATGTTGAGATCTTATAAAAATGATTTCGAAGTATGTTGGTATTAAGACCGTCCCTTAGTAGAATTATCATATAATAGAATTATATACTTTAGAATTCAAATTTCACCTTATAAGGATTTTTATAAGAAGAGGTGTCAAACTCCTACATGCTTGGATGAAGTTAGACAAGAGAAGCATATGGGAACTGATCATATCCATGATATGATAGAGGAAGTTCAAACCATTTGGTTTAATAATATATTCACACATAGCTGGTAGAAAAGATATGTATACAATCAGCAATGTGACATAGAGTTTGAGGTTAGATATAAAGTCTTCATTCATATATAATCGTGGAAGAAATTCATTAGGTTTGGGAAGAAGGTAATGCTTAGTCCTAGATAAATTTTCCCCTTTTATTTCCTTTTTCACATCATAGTTGTGGCCTATTGACAACACTCCCACCTAACCTATCTAAAGTACATAATGTGTTTCATGTATTTCTCTTAAAGAAGTATATATAAGACCCATCATGTGAACCAAATCTAGAGGTTATACCCTTGAAGAATGATATTACATATGTCGAGAAGACAACAAAGATCATATATTGTAGTGTAAAGTTTATATGAAACAAAACACCTTTCCTGGTCAATGTAACATGGAGAAACCACATGTTTAAGGAAGAAACATGGGAATCATACTATGTGATGAAATAGGTGTACCCTTATCTGTTATAGTGTATTAAGTTAAAATTTTGAGGGAGAAAGTTCTAGAAGGGGGTATATTATAATGACCCAAAATTTTATAAATGAAATTATATTCTGAGTGAATAAATTCATTGTAATGTATTCTTTATATATAAAACACATGCAATACTTTTTATATTTTTGACCGTTAGAACATATTAGATTTAGAATACTATCATGTATCTTTACCATTGATAATAAGTCATTGTACAGTGATTATAAAAAATAATATATTTTTTGGAGTTATAATAATATCTAATTGAAAGAGATGGAAGAAGAGATGGCCTTTACCAGTTGGATCATAACCTATATTTCCAAATAAATGTTGGTTTTAAGGGATATGGAATCACTAGGATTTTCCAATTTCCAATCAAGCTGATATTGAAAAACTAAAACATGAATGAAATTTTTTTCAATAGATGTCCAATCTTATCGAGACCATAGCTTAAACCATGTTCACTAAACCACCTCAATAATGTTTCACTAACACACACATTACCATTAAAAATACATATGTTTAATAAGGGGTATATATATAGAACTTAGAAGAATTAATTTTTATATTTTATGTTGAATAAATGAATTATTAAAGTTATCTGTAATTATTATTACTGTATTTAAAAGACTGAATAACTAGTTTGATAAAAATAAGATTTTGATATGAAGATACTAAAATTGTATTTTTTGGGAATATATCATTTTGATTAAAACATACCTTTTGATAAATTAAACAATTTTAAAATAATTTTTATTTTTATGAAATATTATTATTATTATATTTTTGTTTGAATAAGAATGATAATATAATTTATGAAGTCCACTATAAATTTTTTATGGTCGAGAAGCTGGTTAATTTCATAGCAACTAGTATTTTCTGACAAATATGTATTTTTGTTTAAAATTATAGTTATTATTATTTAGAGAATTACATTATATGAAGAATCATTTTTTAAATAATCATGTCAAAAGTATCCAATGAATGATTTTCCTAATTTTTTTATAGTCAAATTTTTGGGTAATAATTAAATACTCAATAAATGCATTGTATGTATTATAACAACATAATTTCCTAAAACTAATGTCATAAATTGTATAAAAGGAATACATTACCAAATATTTATTAACAATTTAAAATAACATATTTTTTATGTTATATGACAAATTTTATAGTCTTTTACTAAATCCTCCAAGACCTATATTATATTATATTTTTAAAAAATAAATTCTTTTTGAACATGACTAACATCCATATAACCAATGTTACTATTTTAATGATTTTTGTTATTAGACTTATTAAATATCAAAAATCATTCTTCATTGGAATAATCCATGTAAAAAACCATCAGTATAATTTTGGTTTTGATTATTTTATTATATAGAATCTAAAACCAATGTATAAAAATTAATATAGAATTTCCATATCTTTCTCTATAAATACCCACCCATCATCCCACTCCACTTCACTAAAAACCCATTGAGAACTAATTTAGTCTCCTTGATCCACTCTTGAGTTCTTCCAAGTTTTTTCCATGATCTTCATAAGCTCCTCCAATGCTTTTAGAGGCTCCCTCTAAAGGTAAGGTATTCTCTCCACCTCTTCATTATTCAAGCCCTTTTTTTTGAATTATGCCATTTTATTTCCAATTTTCCATGTTTTAATGTGTTTTTACAGATAACTTTGACTTTATATATGTTTCTAAACTAATGATAGACCACATTAAACCCTTATTAAATAGTTATATGAATTATGACACACACACACACAATATGATGCCAAAAGTTTCCTGCAATTTTCCATGCCAAACATTTCAATAGTGAATACCCATCCCAATTTATAGTCAAGGGAATATAAATAGATGTTATTAACCTTAATTTATTTGGTTATTCCATGTATGTAAACCCTAATCCAAAATAATTGGATTTAAAGGGGTGAAATACATTATTAATTTGTATTATCTATCTTTCAGAAAAATGAATGTACATGATAGGAATGTGATGGGTGAGCCCAGAATTATATATCACTAAAATTAATTGGGTAATGATTTTATCTCATGAGATACAATTTACAGTTCACATGTGGTTATTCTAATAAAAAAATGTTATGATTTATTAGTATTTATCCTTTATTTATTCTTGTGATTTCATATTTTATTCTTCTGTAAAAGTTTTTACTCACTTGACGTTATCATCTTATATTAGGATTTGATGTTCATGTCTATGATCCACATACACTTTATTTCACCTTTATATGCCTCTTGACTCGCATGTATTAAATTAATAATGTTATTATTCTATTCTTCCATTACTATTCTCTTCATCTCCCCCTTTCTAATGTATGCCCCTGAGTTATCTAATGCTATTTTAGAAAAATGATGGAATTTTAAAAATATTGTTAAGGAGTTTTTAATAATGTCGTTGTATACCTATTTTATGTTAATATTCTATGTATCTAATTTCCCAAAGACACTTTTCCTCTCAATATTCTTAGACTTTATTGAGTGATTCTTTATATAACAAATCATGAAATAATGTGCATTAAATGTATGGGTTATCATAAAGAAAGACCATTGAAGCTCCCCATAATTTTTAGAATTATGTTTCCCAAAGAACTCGAACACAGGTTCACTAGGGAAACATATAAAACCTCACATACATTCTTATGGTCTATTTAAAAACAAACAAAAAACTCTTCAATTAAACTAAATTAAAATATAATGTGTATTGTGATTCATAAATATAAGGATCCATATGATATATTTTTGGAAAATGAATAGGAACCACCAATTAATGGAGGAGGTGGTTTCCCCACAGTCATCATAAAAAACAAGAATTTATAATTTAATCATATCCATGAGGGGGCAGTGTAGTGTAAGGCATCAAAAATCTACTCTACTTCCACATTATAAAGTTTAATTTTAATTAATATAAATTAAATTTAAAAAAATAATCTTTTTTTATGATCTAAAATCAACTATTAAAATTATTGAGAGAAAATAATTAAGTGGTTTGGTAATCAAATAATATATGATTCTACTTTACTCACTACTATTCTCAATGAACCACCTCCCCATGAAATGGTCTCTTATGGGTCTGAAAATAAAAAAAAATATAAAATTATTTCAATAAAAAATACATTGATCCTTGAAAAGCTAAACTGATGATTTTCAAATAAGTTATCTCAATTGCAGGATATTTTAATTTTTCATTCAAAATCAATTTTCCATTATATTATTAATTATTAAAATAAATTAATTTTTTTTAATTTAAATATTTATTATTTTAAAAAACTAAAATAACCTAAATCCACTCTTATCTCCATGTGAATATTTATATATCACTACCTTAGTGATAACAAGAATAAACTAGAAAATAAAAAAATTAAAAGTAAAACAAAACACGAAGCATGAAAATTGATATTTTCATTGAGGTAGAGTTAGTATAAAATTTAATAGATGAAGAAAATGGTAAGATTTAGAATGAATAAATAGAAAAAAAACAAATAATAATGGGAAACAAACATAACCACATGATGAAATACATGCAAATTTAGTTTCCAAATATATATTAAGATCTAGAGTAGTACCTATAAGAAATATTTGAAAGAATAATTGGAAGTTGAAGGTAAATTCAAAATAGAGATAGAAAAATTTGAAAAAGATAAATAATAAAATAATAAAAAATGATAGCCACAAAAATATTCAAATTAAAGAATAGAAAACAATATAAAATGAAAAAATATGAAGAAAAAATTAAAATAAAACCATAGATGTCATAAATAAAATGTCAATGAACCTATCAAAGATGAAGTTAAAATGTAAAATTTGAAATTAATGGTCGAATGATAATGTGGGTAAAAAGGTTTTAGATTAAGATTAAGTGAAATCCAAAATCTATAATAAATTAAGTTCTACTAGGTAGTAGAAAGCATGAAAATAAAAAAAATAAAAAAACAAGATGTTATAATATAAAAGTAAAATCAGATCTAAAGATAAATGAATAAGTCATAATACCCGATTAGAAGTAGAAGAAAATTTTAAATACAAAAAATATAAAAAGTATAAGAATGATTTGAATTAAAAGTAAAATAATAACTAAAATCAGTGTTAAAATTAAAAACCACAATACATAAGAAGATGCATAAGAAATAAGTCCAAACCAATTGTGATTGTTACAGCAAGAGTGGGAATATAAGTTGAAGTAGATTACAAAATCCAAAAGTAATAATTAGAAACTAAAAATCAAAAATGGAAGTAAAAGAAAATATGTATTATTTGGATATTAAAACAAAAATAAAATACTTACACAAAATTAAAAAAATAAAATTACCAGAACAAGGAAAAGGTGAAAAAATTATGTCGAATAATACTATAGGAAAATAGAGAACTAGATATAGAAGTTAATATATAATATATAAGAAAGAAGACACAATATGAATAAGAAGTAAGAGTAAATTAAAAATTCAAAAAACTAGAAAGTAAAAGAAAAATAAAAAGTATCAAAAGAAAAAATCTATAATTAAAAGAATAATTAATAAAATAAATGAAAAAAACTAATGAAAAATGAAATAAAAAATAAAATTTAGGGGTTAAAGATAGAAGCATCAGAGGAAAAAACAGTAAAATGAAGTGTAACTATATGTGAATACTGAATAAAAAATCATGGGTGTAGTACATGATAATAGTTCATGTAAAGTATAATTAAAAGTAATAGTATAAATAAAATTTATAATGAAAATGAATAAGTAATTATATCAACTCAATTATAAACATAGAACAAATCCAATGAAATAAAATCAGAATAAAAAATCTAGAAGCTCGATGTACCATTCATGAAATAAAAGTAGATGTATCAGTAAGAGAATAAATAGTTGAAACAAAATAAGTGGAGTAAAAACATATGAAGAATCATAAATTAAATAATAAATAAAGTTAAAAGAAAAATATGATAATGAAAAATGAAATATAATATTGAAAAGATGAAAATCCAAGATTCAAAAAATTTATTGTTGAATTTGATGTAGGAAAGAAGCCAAAAGTGGTAGTTGAATTTGAGGGACATATAGAATTTAGAATCAAGATTCATAATAAAAGTGGAAGTATATATTGGGGATAAGTAATGGTAGTGAATGATTTAAATATAGATGTTGAATCCCAAAGACGAAACATAAGAAATAATCTTAAGAATATTAGAATAAGGCATAAGTTTAAGTAAAAGAGCTAAGTGTATATGTTATAAACAATACCTAAAAATAAAAGAAAATTATATAGGTACAAAACCAAAAAAATGATATGGGATTATCATGAAATTATTAGAAAATAATTTTTGAATGATTGTTAACATATATGACCAGATGGTTCGTCAATCTGATGTGTGGTGACCTCATAATCATAGTTCATTTGTTAGATATTGACACTATAGAGCATGTTTTTAAAGTCATTAGGTCCAATAAAACAATTTTATCAATCATTCTGACCACTCTAAATTTTATATTTATGTGAGTTTAATCCTCTTTGTTAAAATTTTATAAAAAAAACTAATGACGTATGATTTCGTAAAAAAATCATGGTTGTTTTCTATGTACTAACCCTATGATGCATGTTTCTTGGCTTTTAAATCAATAAAAACATACTTATTTACATTTCTCCAAAACTATATTTTAGATTTACGTGGGGTCTATTAAAAAATAAGAAAAATTAAATTACATTCAATTATTTATGATTTATCTACAATATGAGATCATTTTATAGGTTTTTACCCTTTGACTCACGTTTTTTTAATTTTAAATAAATTAAATGACCTTTGGATCATTTATAAAATCCAAAAGTCGAATTTATGTGTGTTCTATTCCTACATGTCAAAAATTAATTGTCCCGACCCGACCCTACCGGTCTCGAGCCGCAACTACCCCAGGACCGCCTCTATAGGCCAGGGGCTGGCGACAAGCGCCGAAGGCATAAAGATCTCGGGGAGGCCTTCGCCTAAGTACCTGTACACACACACAGCCCACTTGATGCAGAAGTGTAGAGTAAAAAAGAAAACTGAAGTAAAAAAAACTATAACCTAACCACAGTCATGCATCAACTTCTAAATAGAACAAGTAAAGTGCTGAAACATTCTGACAATATAACTGAACAGAAAAAGGGAAAAACACGCGTCCAACCCGAAAGGTGACACAAATTGGCAACAGGTAAACAAAATTAAATAGCCGGTGAGTCTCACACATGAAAGTCCTACTACGACCACTGAATGTAGCCCAAGATCCTATGTCCTCTACACTCCTTCGTAGTCTCGATCGACCTGTCCATCGTCTGCAAGGGCACACCAAGTGCGGGCAAAGACCAAGCAGGGGTGAGTATAAAGATACTCAGTAGGATACCCCGAAAACTCGAGGGAGAAACAAAGGATGTACTAAAATGGTGAGCAGTAGACAGAACAAAGAACAATGTAAGAGTACAATAGAGAGAGTGTAGCTCAACCCAACAGAAGGAAGGAAGTAGACTCCTCCAACCAAGAGGAGCTAGACACGGAAAGCACGTGGCACACCCCGCACGTCTTCACCCCTCCTAGAAGGAAAGTAACTTAACCCAAGGAATGGGAACAAAATTAGGGTGTATAAATATATATATATATGTGTGTGTGCTCAATAATAAACCCGAACGAGTGCGTAAGGAGATCTCCATCTCCAAGCTCATCCCAGGAAAAGTCGGCAACAGTTCTAAGGATATCCATCACTGATGCCCAACAGTCCCGCACGTCAAAGCTATCTCATCGCTAAACCATACAACCAAGGCTCTCGCTCCAGTAATCACAGATAAAAGTCATTGACTAGCCACATAGAAAGGGCTGAGTCTGAAAAAAGTCGTCGGGTGACCCACTGCCCAGCCCAACTGGAGGGTAAACCCTAAGAGGTCATCGGGTAACCCACTGCCCAGCCCCGCTGGAGGGTAAACCCTAAAGTCAACGGGTAACCCACTGTCCAGCCCTACTGGAGGGTAGACCCTAAGGTCAACAAGTAACCCACTTCCCAGCCTCGCTGTAGGGTAAACCCTGATACGATGGTGGGTAACCCACAGCCCAGCCCCGCTGGAGGGTAAACCAGGAACTGGTCCGATAACTCTGCACTGCCCGTACCATCTCTGGGTGTCACTAACATCACCATCGTGTGTTGGTTCGGAGTGTGTCAAAGGAACCTCCGACCAACACCCTTTCATGTTTCCACATTTAATGAGATCTAGAAAGAGGCTCCACACTCCCAAACATATTACACCCTTGTAATCCTCGTGGAAAAACACGTGAGATAGACTATTTACTTGCTGGAAACGGACTCCCGACGAAAAAGTTATTCAACCTCGCTTTGTGCCAATACGGCATCTCATTGGGCCCACACCTGATCCCAAAAATGGTCGGGTGAACTGTTCCATCGTGATGATCTCGGAAAAACACGCCAAATCGACTATTCATTCTCCCCGAATGGACGTCTGAGGAAAAAGTCGCAGTACGCTGCACACAGCTTAAAAGACGGCATGTGGGGCCCACGCCTCAACTCCAACTTCAACTCCTGAAATCACCCTAGACTACATTGTCTCAACGCTAGGGTTATAATGCCACTTATGGTGCCTAAAACAGACTCTGGATGTGTTTGTGCCATCCGAAAGAAGAATCCCGGCAAGGCGCTAAACAATACTTAACGGGCGTGTCGCGCCACCGAGCCCCCGTCTCAGGAATTTAAAATCCCTGAGACCATCTCAAAACCTCTATATCGAGCCGAGGATCACGTCTCCATAGACGGCGCATGAATCTGACATTCGTTTTGCAATTTAGAGGCGTTTTAACGCCAACAGACGGAGACGGGGTGGGTCGGACCGGTTCGTCCGGTCCACCCCCTTCAGACCGGCGGTCCGAGGCTCGGCCACCTGGACCACCCAGTCCACCATGGCCCACGGTTCACCGCACGGGCCGCATGGCTTTACTCGGACCGACACAAGCCAGTTTGGATCATTTTCCACGAGACCTGCGCTTTGCGGGGCTCGGCCGGCTCTCGGGGTCACGACGCCTCCGGTATCGCGTGCCGCCCGCCGACCGGCGAAGCCGGCCAGCTCGCGCTCCCTTGACCCAGACCGCCGGGCCGTCGTCCCTCTCGCCTGCACCGACCGCAGAAGGGACATGCCGCCACCTGGGGAAGCCCGCGCCACCGCCTGGTGAAGCCTGCGCCGCCGTCGGGGAGTCGTGTCGCCGTCGTCGTCTGCAAAACCGCCGCGCGGAGCTGCCGGACCGGCCTAGAACCGCCAGAAACGGGGGGTTTTGGCCGAAAAACTTCCCGGCGTCACCCCGGACACCCCAAGACTCAAAAATTCGATCTGAAAGAGTCATTTTAAAGCTCGGATCGATCCCTACTCAAATATAGCCTTTGCTTGAAAATTAAATAGCATACCAATGCTATTGTTTGAGTTCAAAGTAGATGCGGAATTTAAAAAAATGAAACACACGAGCCTACCTCGCAAGGCGTAGCCCGTCGCTTCACGAACAACCCTCCGGAGCCGCAACCACCTTGCTGGGGAGGAGGAAGATCTTGAAGAATGTTTCTCCCTTGTTGGGAGAGCTTTCTATAGAGAAAAACCAAGGAGAAAGAAGGGGGTGGGTGTGTTTAAGTTCAGAAACACACTTAAACACCCACCAGTAGGCCCGTACCTGAACTTTCAACGGGGTCGGGTTTAAGCCGCCTCTAGGATAAAATCCACGTTCTAAGTGAAATGGCAGTCTCATAATTTTAATCTGAGCCTCTGTTTAGAAGTTATAAAGTTTACGCCTGAGGCCACTATATTACAAAAACACTCTTGGTGGCGTTTTCCATAGAAGGGTCGTGCCCACAAAAGTTACACTCCTCCTAGGGTAAACATCACGCTTCAGACTCAAAAGTGCCCTCATATTTCCCATCCGAGCAACCATTTAGGAGTTATTCTGTTTATTTGGCATGTCTAGTGTGAACTCACTTAAATTTTAATTCCGGCCACACCAGGGATCGGAATCACATGCCGTCTGAATGCCCTGCTCTGGAATAACATCAATAAAATTTCAAAGCCTTACAGGCTCAAAACCCGGGTTCTTAAATCATTCTCTCCTTCAAGTTTTTCATCCCCGAAAAACAAAACTATAAAAACAACTTGGGATACTGAGCCAACATCTGGCTCTCCCATTCCCAGGTGCTCTCCTGCACACTCTCGTGCTGCCACAGCACACGAACCAAAGGAATGGTTTGTCCACATAGAGTCTTATCCTACCGGTCCTCAATCTCCATTGGGTGATCCACAAAGGTGGATCTATCCTCAATGTCCATCTCTCCCCAGTCGATAATTTGTGTGGGGTCATGCACGTTCTTCCTCCGCTGCGACACGTAGAAGACTCCATGCACCCTCTCCAACTGTGGGGGTAGAGCAAGACGGTAGGCAACCTCACCAACCCTGCGCACGATCTCAAAGGGCCCAATGAACCTCTGGGATAGCTTGCATCCCCAGCTGAACCTCTGTGTTCCACGCCGCAGGGAGACTCTCAAAAAGACATGGTCCCCCTGCTCGAACTCCAAAGGCCTACGACGATGGTCTGCGTAGGACTTCTGTCTGCTATGAGCCAACCTCATCTGCTCACGAATGACTTTCACCTTCTCTGTCATCGCCCGCACCAACTCTGGGCCCACGAGGGAGGTCTCCCCAACCTCCGTCCAGCACAATGGTGACCTAAAGGGTCTCCCGTAGAGGGCCTCAAAAGGTTTCATGCTGATAGTAGAGTGGTAACTATTGTTGTACGTGAACTCCACCAAGGGAAGGTGATCCTCCCAGCTTAGGCCAAAGTCTAACACGCACACCCTAAGCATATCCTCCAACACCTAGATAGTGCACTCGGTTTGACCATCCGTCTGGGGGTGAAAATTTGTACTCATCCACAGCTGAGTCCTGAATACCTCCTGCAGGCCTCGCCACAATCGCGACGTAAATCGTGCATCACGGTCGGAGACGATCGTCGAGGGTACTCAATGAAGGCGGACGATCACTCGAACGTACGTCTTCCCTAGACTCTCCACCGAGCTCTTCTCCCTGATGGTAAGGAAGTGCGCCGACTTCGTGAGTCGTTCCACTATCACCCAAATGGAATCGTGGCCCTTCGTTCTGTGTGGAAGACCTGTGATGAAGTCCATAGATATGTCATCCCACTTCCACTCTGGGATATCAAGGGGCTGCAACAACCTTGTCGGAACCTGATGCTCTGCCTTCACCTGCAGATAGGTAAGACACTGAGAAACGAACTTAGCAACATTTCGCTTCATGCCAGACCACCAAAACTACCGTTGAAGCTCTCTATACATATTCCCCACACCGGGATGTATAGACAAGGGAGAAGTGTGGAATTCCCGCATCACCTCCCCCCACATCTCCACTGGTACTACAGCTCACCCCTAGAATAGGATCTCGTGATTCCGTCCTTTAGAATACCCATCGGGTGCATCGCTCATGGATATCTGATCATGCAGTACCTCACTGTCGACATCCCCCAGCTCCGACTCTCTCACATGATCAAGGAGCGATGGATTCAACACCATCGACTGCAGAAAATTCGTACCCTCCTGCTCCACCAAGGTCAGTTGTAGGGAATCCAACTGCTCTGAAACATCCCACACTAGACGAGCCTGGGAATTCCTGCTAAGGGCATCTACTACTATGTTTCCCTTCCCTAGAGTGTACACTATCTCGAAATCATAGTCCTACAGAAACTCCAGCCAATTCCTCTGCCTCATATTCAGATCCATCTAAGTGAAGATGTACTTGAGGCTTTGATGGTCTGAGTAGACAACAAAATGCTCACCCAGAAGGTAGTGTCTCCATAGCCTCAAGGCGAATACCATCTCTACCAGCTCCAAATCGTGAGTCGCATAATTCTGCTCATGGGGCCTCAACTGCCTCGACCCATATGCAATCACTGCCTACTACTGCATCAGCACGCATCCAAGCCCAGCTCCTGAAGATTCACAGTATACCACGAACTCAACTCCATCTTTTGGAAGCCTCAACACTGGAGCACTAGTCAGCCTCCGCCTCAGCTCCTCGAGGGCCTTCTGGCACTGATCAGTACAAGTGAACGGTCGTCCCTTCCACGTCAATGCGGTCAAAGGGGCATCAATCCTGTAGAAATCTTCCACGAACCTCATGTATTATGACGCACGCCTGTCGTAGGGCGTGGAAAAAGCAATTTAATTTTCCTAGTGCAGCATAGAAGCTGACCAGGGTCGTCTCACTTGAGAAGCTTTCTCAATCGTTTACTTACTTAATCTAATTTAACTAAACTAATTCTTTTTGGTTGTTTTTATTTATGAATGTAATGCAATTTAATAAAAGATAAAACTAACATGCAATGACAAAATGCAATTAATTGAGAAAGAACTTGGCCTTTATGGGTTGGTATGTGGGTTTCATCATTCTCCTTGTTGATATTTAAATTAAGTTTGATAATTAAATTATGAGATCTCATTCATGAATTAATATTCTTTTATTTATTGGTGTGAAATCTTGAATGCATTTTTCAATCTTAACTTCACCTCCTCCTATAATCAAGGTTGATGGCACACCTCGATCGAGAGTGTGTCATCTTCCAAGACCTGGCTCCATCGTATGCCATTTCAACCACTGAATGGCTCAAATCCATCGTATTAAGAGCCTGTATCCAGTAGAAGGGAGGGAAAATATTTAATAAAAGAATAGAAATGAGTTTGAGATCAGTGTCATGGTGGACGATCGCCACACCCGTGCACATCACTCTTACTCATCACAAACTTAATAAAACATAGGAATTTAAGCACCGAATTAATGAAATTTCCACATACCTCCCCCAAGATAAGTCTCGGGTTAACCCCTCATATTTGAGGGTAAGAGGTCACGGTGGATAGTATGAGAAGAATAAAAGAAGAAAATAAGGAGTAAAGATGAAGAAGAAAACCGGGTGGATGGGTGGACACAAAAATAATTCATGAATTTTATTATAAATCTAAATTACAACGGAAAACTAAAACAAAAATAAAGAAATGAAATGAAATGGGGAAGATTTGTGGCCAGCCTCCCTCGGTGGAGATCTCCTCCTTGGTGCCTTGAAGGAATGGATGGAGAATAGATGCTTTGAGGAGGAGGTGATTGCCTCCTTTTATAGGCAGAATTCGACCACCTAAAGTTTGAGGGTTTTAGACCCCATTAGTGACCTCTTCACGCATTCCACACTTCATGAATGATGTTCATATATATCTTGTCCGTCTCCTCTCCAAATTTAATTTAATTTTGAAACCTTATGTAGGAGTTATGATTTTTTAATTCTCGGTTGCTGTTTCTGGACGAAGCATCTAGGAAGGTTCCTCCAAAAGTATGTCATTCAATAGCCTTCTTAATGACCTCCAAAATCCACCAAATTTATTTTAGAGACGACCCTATCTATCCTCGAGGTATCCCAGGTGGAAACACATCATTTGGATATGTGTAGGCCACGTTTTATGTCTGTTACGTTGGGTGGGTCCATGTTGTCCGCCCTGAAATATTTCAATCTTCAATGATTTTTTAGGACCTTTAGATGACCGAATCAGCTCCTGGTACAGAAGACAAAAATTAAGTAAATAAAATAAGGATTCTAAAAAAAATTTAATCAGAAAATTTGGAATTTTATTTTTCCTGAAATGACCAAAATACCCCTGACGTAAAATTCTGTCCAAAATCCAGAATTAGTCGTTTTTCACATTTGGGTTCAAAATAACACTAAAACCTAAAAACATGATAATTACCCATTCAATAACACTTTTGTGGGATTATAAAAAAAATTTAAAGTATAAAATATATGAAAATGTGAGCTTCATCACTCCCCCACACTTAAACATTGCACTCCTGGGCAATCATCTTACATCCAAATCAAAATCCACACAACAATCAAAAATGAGAAAATATCAATGATTTTATCCAAAATAGAATTCCATCATGTCTCATTTATGAATAATAATTCTCTCATTTTCATTTCAATCATTAAAATTTTTTCAACCTCATAAATCAATCCACGGCCCAATCACAACCTACCTCACATTGAATTTTATGTCACTCTTCACACAAGAGAAATTGAATCTAGAGTTATACTCATACTTGAAAATAGCATGTATCGCCATAGGTTTGTGAAAATTATCATTTCTCCACAGCGTGAAACATGAAAATGAATTTAATAATGAGGTCTTTAATTAAAGGTTCAAATGATTCTGTGGCTTAGGGTCGGTGGTAAAATGATTGAAAAATGTTCCAAGCTAGAAAGAGGAGGTTGAACTTTTAAGTACAATGCATGATTAAATCAAGTGAAAACACAGGAAATTCCTCACTCAATACTGCTTGTAAATGTGAAAAACAACCCCACCCCTCTTTATGACATGGTACATGAGCCAATAAGTGATGATATCATCTAAGTTCTCCTCTCTCTTTTTCAAAGCTTCAGAAAGGCACAACTTTATTTTTTTTTCTTTTTTTTATGGAGGATGAGCTGAAAATTGAATACAATGAATGAATGACAATTCATGCCCTTGATTTTTTTGGGAGGGACATGAGTCATAAAAGAATGTACAATGAGGAATTCAAGCTCATATCCATTTTTTTGTTTTCTTTTTTTAGGAGAAATGGATGAAACAAATAAAGCACAATGAAATGACGACACATGCCCAATTCTCTTGTTATCCACTGCCCAAAGTATTGACACACACCTCGCATCACCCATAAATGATACACATCTCAATGAACGCACATGAAAGTCCCTTCCCCCACACTCAAACTTGAAATATCCATGCAAAAATACTAAAAGTGTGGGTAGGTAAGGAAAAATTGGCTTGTAATGTGGCTTAAACCTATAAGGTAATTCATGGCTTCTAAGGGATTATGAAGGATAAATGTAAAGGGTGGTCTCAAGATAAAATGTGTCTAGCCAAAGATATGCCTCAATCATTTCCAATACATTTCATAAAATCCAAAGCTTTGAAAGAGAATTATTCGCAAATTCTGGTTCTCACACAAAATTCAAGTTTCCCTCAAGAAAGTGTGGGTATTAGGAAGAATATGTAAAAGTGGTTTAGAATACCTCACAGGATTGGAAAAATATTTTTAGTCAGTGTTTCATGGGCATGGATTTCAAAAATCAGTCAAACTCATTAAAATGCTTGAAAATCCATTTCAAGGGAAAATAATTCATATCAACAATCATTTAAAATCAATTATTTCAAAAATCATTTCAACTCTTTCAAAATCAATTGATGTGTGAAAAGTGATAAGAATATTCATTAAATCTCAAAATATGTTTTGGACCGAAAAAAAAATTAAAGGAGTTTAAAGGATAATCGTAAAAAGTTAACTCCATTTTGAAATAATGATTCGGTCCTCTTCCTCTAATTCTCAGGGCTTTCTTCTGCCTTCATGATCCTACAAAAGAAAAATTACTAAATTAATCACAAGGATCATTTTATTTAGGCTCAAAATGAAAAGAGGGAGGGGGCCACATGATAGACTAATTCCTAATACTGAATTTGAAATTCTAGAAAGCATGTAAAGATAAATCTTGGTATGATCCCCCAAGTGGGCCCTGGCATCTTTTACTGCCTCTAGAGGGCAGTACCAGCTTTTATCCATAATCTGTCGGTAGATGAAGCTTCTTTGATTTGAACCACCACATGTGGCTCTTCCTAGCTTGTGCTTCATCATTGGTCTTGTTGAGGAGGACTCCATAGACAGAGTATACCAGATCCGCCCCCTTCGCAATTTGGTACAGCTTGCATAGCGGGGGTTGGATGAAGTAGGGAACCTACTCTTCATTTGTTTCTACTTGTGCAACATTCCCTTTCCCTTGTTGTGCTCCGCCTAGTAAATATTCAGTGTGTTCAGGGAGCTTTAAATGTTCCTCAACAGGTGTAATTTCTTTTCCTTCATCATCCTCCAAGGCATAATGTGATATGGCCGAATCTGAAAATTCAAAACTATTAGGGGTGATACTCAAATCATTTTCAATAAAATTAAAAGAGTTTGAGTTTAAGATTGTATCATCTCCCTGAGTCAGTTCGACTTTAATATCATCTTCAATTGAATGTGCCTCTTGGAGTCGATCTTCACTGGATGGAGGTAGGTAGTCGGGCTCCTCCACCTCAGGTTTGGATTCAACTTCATGGATGTCTTCAGTGAAATCAGAAAAGACTAGTGGCACTTCCTTCTTGGCCTTGATTCTTTTTAAGTCAGCTTGGAGTTCATCGACCATGGCCATCAAATCTTCCAATGAGATCCATGTTGCTATGCCTCTTTCCACTTGCCTGACCATTATCATCAGTGCATCGGCTCTTCGTTGGAGGGCCTCCTCAGTATAGTCTGTTTCTTCCTCCTGCATCTGTGAGTAATTGTTCCATGCAGAATAATTTGAATTTGAATGGACCGTGAAAAAAAGTTTTTTTATTCAGTTTCTTTTAAAAATAATAATAATGAAAGCTATCTAAAATTTAAAAAATAGAAAAAGTAAAGTAAACAGCTGATTAGCTCCCCGGCAACGGTGCCAGTTTTGACGCACTCCTGTCGTAGGGCGTGGCAAAAGCAATTTAATTTTCTTAGTGCAGCATAGAAGCTGACCAGGGTCGTCTCACTTGAGGAGCTTTCTCAATCGTTTACTTACTTAATCTAATTTAACTAAACTAATTCTTTTTGGTTGTTTTTATTTATGAATGTAATTCAATTTAATAAAAGATAAAACTAACATGCAATGACAAAATGCAATTAATTGAGAAAGAACTTGGCCTTTATGGGTTGGTATGTGGGTTTCATCATTCTCCATGTTGATATTTAAATTAAGTTTGATAATTCAATTATGAGATCTCATTCATGAATTAATATTCTTTTATTTATTGGTGTGAAATCTTGAATTCATTTTGCAATCTTAACATCACCTCCTCCTATAATCAAGGTTGATGGCACACCTCGATCGAGAGTGTGTCATCTTCCAAGACCTGGCTCCATCGTATGCCATTTCAACCACTGAATGGCTCAACTCCATCGTATGGAGATCCTGTATCCAGTAGAAGGGAGGGAAAATATTTAATAAAAGAATAGAAATGAGTTTGAGATCAGTGTCGTGGTGGACGATCGCCACACCCGTGCACATCACTCTTACTCATCACAAACTTAATAAAACATAGGAATTTAAGCACCGAATTAATGAAATTTCCACATACCTCCCCCGGGCCAAGTCTCGGGTTAACCCCTCATATTTGAGGGTAAGAGGTCATGGTGGATAGTATGAGAATAATAAAAGAATAAAAGAAGGAGTAAAGATGAAGAAGAAAACCGGGTGGATGGGTGGACACAAAAATAATTCATGAATATTATTATAAATCTAAATTACAACTGAAAACTAAAACAAAAATAAAGAAATGAAATGAAATGGGGAATATTTGTGGCCAGCCTCCCTCGGTGGAGATCTCCTCCTTGGTGCCTTGAAGGAATGGATGGAGAATGGATGCTTTGAGGAGGAGGTGATGGCCTCCTTTTATAGGTAGAATTCGACCACTTAAGTTTTGAGCGTTTTATGCCCCATTAATGACCTCTTCACGCATTTGACCCTTCATGAATGATGTTCATATATATCTTTTCCGTCCCCTATCCAAATTTCAGCTAATTTGGAAACCGTATGTAGGAGTTATGATTTTTTTCATTCTCGGTTGTTGTTTCTAGACGAAGCATCCAGGAAGGTTCCTCCAAAAGAATGTCATTAAATAGCCTTCTTAATGACCTACAACATCCTCCAAATTTATTTTTGAGACGACCCTATATGTCCTCGAGGTATCACAGGTGGAAACACATCATTTGGACATTTGTAGGCCACGTTTTATGTCCGTTACTTTGGGTGGGTCCATGTTGTCCGCCCTGAAATATTCCAATTTTCAATGATTTTTTAGGCCCTTTAGATGACAGAATCAGCTCCTGGTCCAGAAGACAAAAATGAAGTAAAGAAAATAAGGATTCTAACAAAATTTTACTCAGAAAATTTGGAATTTTATTTTTCCTGAAATGACCAAAATACCCCTGACGTAAAATTCTGTCCAAAATCCAGAATTAGTCGTTTTTCACATTTGGGTTCAAAATAACACTAAAACCTAAAAACATGATAATTACCCATTCAATAACACTTTTGTGGGATTATAAACAATTTTTTACAGTATAAAATATATGAAAATGTGAGCTTATCACTCCCCCACACTTAAACATTGCACTCCTGGGGAATCATCTTACATCCAAATCAAAATCCACACAACAATCAAAAATGAGAAAATATCAATGATTTTATCCAAAAATAGAATTACATCATGTCTCATTTATGAATAATAATTCTCTCATTTTCATTTCAATCATTAAAATTTTTTCAACCTCATAAATCAATCCACGACCCAATCACAACCTACCTCACATTGAATTTTATGTCACTCTTCACACAAGAGAAATTGAATCTAGATTTATACTCATACTTGAAAATCGCATGTATCACCATAGGTTTGTGAAAATTATCATTTCTCCACAGCGTGAAACATGAAAATGAATTTAATCATGAGGGCTTTAATTAAAGGTTCAAATGATTTTGTGTCTTAGGGTCGGTGGTAAAATGATTGAAAAATGTTCCAAGCTAGAAAGAGGAGGTTGAACTTTTAAGTACAATGCATGATTAAATCAAGTGAAAACACAGGAAATTCCTCACTCAATACTGCTTGTAAATGTGAAAAACAACCCCACCCCTCTTTATGACATGGTACATGAGCCAATAAGTGATGATATCATCTAAGTTCTCCTCTCTCTTTTTCAAAGCTTCAGAAAGGCACAACTTTATTTTTTTTCTTTTTTTTATGGAGGATGACCTGAAAATTGAATACAATGAATGAATGACAATTCATGCCCTTGATTTTTTTGGGAGGGACATGAGTCATAAAATAATGTACAATGAGGAATTCAAGCTCATCTCCATTTTTTTGTTTTCTTTTTTTTAGGAGAAATGGATGAAACAAATAAAGCACAATGAAATGACGACACATGCCCAATTCTCTTGTTATCCACTGCCCAGAGTATTGAAACACACCTTGAATCACCAATAAATGATACACATCCCAATGAACGCACATGAAAGTCCCTTCCCCCACACTCAAACTTGAAATATCCATGCAAAAATACTAAAAGTGCGGGTAGGTAAGGAAAAATTGGCTTGTAATGTGGCTTAAACCTATAAGGTAATTAATGGCATCTAAGGGATTATGAAGGATAAATTTAAAGGGTGGTATCAAGATAAAATGTGGCTAGCCAAAGATATGCCTCAATCATTTAAATACATTTCATAAAATCCAAAGCTTCGAAAGAGAATTATTCGCAAATTCTGGTTCTCACACAAAATTCAAGTTTCCCTCAAGAAAGTGTGGGTATTAGGAAGAATATGTAAAAGTGGTTTATAATACCTCACAGTATTGGAAAAATATTTTTAGTCAGTGTTTCAAGGGCATGGATTTCAAAAATCAGTCAAACTCATTAAAATGATTGAAAATCCATTTCAAGGGAAAATAATTCATATCAACAATCATTTAAAATCAATTATTTCAAAAATCATTTCAACTCTTTCAAAATAAATTGATGTGTGAAAAGTGATAAGAATATTCATTAAATCTCAAAATATGTTTTGGACCGAAAAAAAATTAAAGGAGTTTAAAGGATAATCGTAAAAAGTTAACTCCATTTTGAAATAATGATTCGGTCCTCTTCCTCTAATTCTCAGGGCTTTCTTCTACATTCATGATCCTACAAAAGAAAAATTACTAAATTAATCACAAGGATCATTTTATTTAGGCTCAAAATTAAAAGAGGGAGGGGGCCACATGATAGAGTAATTCCTAATACTGAATTTGAAATTCTAGAAAGCATGTAAAGATAAATCTTGGTATGATCCCCCAAGTGGGCCCTGGCATCTTTTACTGCCTCCAGAGGGCAGTACCAGCTTTTATCCATAATCTGTCAGTGGATGAAGCTTCTTTGATTTGAACCACCACATGTGGCTCTTCCTAGTTTGTGCTTCATCATTGTTCTTGTTGAGGAGGACTCCATAGACAGAGTATACCAGATCCGCCCCATTCGCAATTTGGTACAGCTTGCATAGCGGGGGTTGGATGAAGTAGGGAACCTCCTCTTCATTTGTTGCTACTTGTTCAACATTCCCTTTCCCTTGTTGTGCTCCACCTAGTAAATATTCAGTGTGTTCAGGGAGCTTTAAATGTTCCTCAACAGGTGCAATTTCTTTTCCTTCATCATCCTCCAAGGCATAATGTGAGATGGCCGAATCTGAAAATTCAAAACTATTAAGGGTGATACTCAAATCATTTTCAATAAAATTAAAAGAGTTTGAGTTTAAGATTGTATCATCTCCCTGAGTCGGTTCGACTTTAATATCATCTTCAATTGAATGTGCCTCTTGGAGTCGATCTTCACTGGATGGAGGTAGGTAGTCGGGATCCTCCACCTCATGTTTGGATTCAACTTCATGGATGTCTTCAGTGAAATCAGGAAAGACTAGTGGCACTTCCTTCTTGGCCTTGAATCTTTTTAAGTCAGCTTGGAGTTCATCGACCATGGCCATCAAATCTTTCAACGAGATCCATGTTGCTATGCCTCTTTCCACTTGCCTGACCATTATCATCAGTGCATCGGCTCTTCGTTGGAGGGCCTCCTCAGTATAGTCTGTTTCTTCCTCCTACACCTGTGAGTAATTGTTCCATGCAGAATAATTTGAATTTGAATGGATCATGAAAAAAAGTTTTTTTATTCAGTTTCTTTTAAAAAAAATAATGAAATCTATCTAAAATTTAAAAAATAGAAAAAGTAAATTAAACAGCTGATTAGCTCCCCGGCAACGGCGCCAGTTTTGACGCACGCCTGTCGTAGGGCGTGGCAAAAGCAATTTAATTTTCCTAGTGCAGCATAGAAGCTGACCAGGGTCGTCTCACTTGAGGCGATTTCTCAATCGTTTACTTACTTAATCTAATTTAACTAAACTAATTCTTTTTGGTTGTTTTTATTTATGAATGTAATGCAATTTAATAAAAGATAAAACTAACATGCAATGACAAAATGCAATTAATTGAGAAAGAACTTGGCCTTTATGGGTTGGTATGTGGGTTTCATCATTCTCCTTGTTGATATTTAAATTAAGTTTCATAATTCAATTATGAGATCTCATTCATGAATTAATATTCTTTTATTTTTTTGTGTGAAATCTTGAATGCATTTTTCAATCTTAACTTCACCTCCTCCTATAATCAAGGTTGATGGCACACCTCGATCGAGAGTGTGTCATCTTCCAAGACCTGGCTCCATCGTATGCCGTTTCAACCACTGAATGGCTCAACTCCATCGTATGAAGAGCATGTATCCAGTAGAAGGGAGGGAAAATATTTAATAAAAGAATAGAAATGAGTTTGAGATCAGTGTCGTGGTGGACGATCGCCACACCCGTGCACATCACTCTTACTCATCACAAACTTAATAAAACATAGGAATTTAAGCACCGAATTAATGAAATTTCCACATACCTCCCCCGGGCCAAGTCTCAGGTTAACCCCTCATATTTGAGGGTAAGAGGTCACGGTGGATAGTATGAGAAGAATAAAAGAATAAAATAAGGAGTAAAGATGAAGAAGAAAACCGGGTGGATGGGTGGACACAAAAATAATTCATTAAATTTTATTATAAATCTAAATTACAACTGAAAACTAAAACAAAAATAAAGAAATGAAATGAAATGGGGAATATTTTTGGCCATCCTCCCTCGGTGTAGATCTCCTCCTTGGTTCCTTGAAGGAATGGATGGAGAATGGATGCTTTGAGGAGGAGGTGATGGCCTCCTTTTATAGGCAGAATTCGACCACCGAAAGTTTGAGCGTTTTATACCCAATTAATGACCTCTTCACGTGTTCCACCCTTCATTAATGATGTTCATATATATCTTGTACGTATCCTATCCAAATTTCAGCTAATTTGGAAACCGTATGTAGGAGTTATGATTTTTTCATTCTCGGTTGCTGTTTCTGGACGAAGCATCCAGGAAGGTTCCTTCAAAAGTATGTCATTAAATAGCCTTCTTAATGACCTCCAAAATCCTCCAAATGTATTTTAGAGACGTCCCTCTCTGTTCTAGAGGTATCCCAGGTGGAAACACATCATTTGGATATGTGTAGGCCACGTTTGATGTCCGTTACGTTGGGTGGGTCCATGTTGTCCGCCCCGAAATATTCCAATCTTCAATGATTTTTTAGGCCCTTTAGATGACCGAATCAGCTCCTGGTACAGAAGACAAAAATAAAGTAAATAAAATAATGATTCTAAAAATATTTTAATCAGAAAATTTAGAATTTTATTTTTCCTGAAATGACCAAAATACCCCTGACGTAAAATTCTGTCAAAAATCCAGAATTAGTCGTTTTTCACATTTGGGTTCAAAATAACACTAAAACCTAAAAACATGATAATTAACCATTCAATAACACTTTTGTGGGATTATAAACAATGTTTTATAGTATAAAATATATGAAAATGTGAGCTTCATCATAGTACCCTGTCAAACCAAGGAAGCTTCGCACCTCTGACACATTCTTGGGTTGCTCCCAAGCAAGCACTACCTCTATCTTTGCGGGATCTACGACCAAACCCTGCTCCGTAACGACATGCCCCAAAAAGTGAACCTCATGAATATAGAAATGAAACTTCTAGAGTTTCCCATACAGTTGGTTCTCCCAGAGTAAGTCTAGGAACATCCTCAAATGCCATGCATGCTCCTCCTTCGTCGCAGAGTAGATGAGTATGTCGTCAATAAAGACAACCACAAACTGGTCCAAGTACGGCTGGAATATCTGGTTCATCAAAGCCATGAAAATGATTGGGGCATTCGTCACACCAAAGGGCATCACCAAAAACTCTTAATTCCCATAACGACAACGGGAAGCCAACTTTGGGATGTCAGCCTCACGAACCCGCAACTGGTGGTAGTCGGATTGAATATCAATCTTGGAGAACCACTTATCACCCCTCAACTGGTCAAAGAGGTCATCAATCCTCGGAAAAGGTTACTTGTTCTTTATCGTGGCCTGATTCAGGCGACGATAATCCACACAAAGATGTAGACTCCCATATGCCTTTTTCACAAACAAAACTGGAGCTGCCTAGGGGGAACACTGGCCCTGATGAATCCCTTCTCATGAAGGTCCTCCAACTGAAGTCGTAGCTCCCGAAGCTCTGTGGGTGCCATCTGAATGCTTAACATGATATCGGGGCAGTCCCCGGCTATAAGGTAATGCAGAACTCTATCTCTCACCTCGGAGGTAGTCCTGGGACATCCTTGGGAAAGACGTCCATGTAGTCCTCTACAACGGTAGGGATCCAGGTGCCTGTAGCATCTGTTGCTATGAGAGCAATGCTTTCCAACTGGTGAGAAAAAGGTTGTGGTCTCCTGCTCGGAGTACCCGTCTACTCTTCCACGAGGTCTCGTTCACTGAGGATGGTGAACCTCGTCCCATCAGAATGGACGCATCTGACTAGTCTACACCGACAGTCAATCTGGGCATGAACCATGGAAAGCCAATCCATGCCAAAGATGACGTCATAAGGTTCTATCGTGATGACAAGTAGGTCCCACGTGAAAATATCTCCTCCTAATGATAGTTCGCACTGTCTGCAGACAAAGGTCACTAACGATGCACTTCCTGTAGGAACCTCGAGGCTAAGCGCGGGTGTCAGCGCCTCTATTGGGAGCTCCAACTCCTGTACCAAAAGCAGCGATATAAAAGAGTGGTCGGCACCTGTTTTTACTAGTACCGAAGCAAGCGTAGAGTAAACACAAAGCGTACCTCGGACCATCTCATGTTCTAGGGGGTCATGAACACCCATAGCCTGAAGCTGCCCATGGCCCCTACCGCCAGCTCCCTGAGCCTGGCGTGGGTCGCCCGTTGGTAGCGGTGGAAGTACCTCGAAATGTCATCCCCCACCTCTAGGTCATGCCTCTCTAAATGCGCCGCCTCCCTGAGGACCACCATGTCCTCGCCTGGGAGATCCCTGTTCATGGGGTTGCCTCTACCGCTGCGGTGCGCTGACTTCCTACCACGGATACTTGGTATGCCTGGTTGGGCAGTCCCATGCTAGGTGACCTCGTCCGTCAAAAGAATAGCACCATCTCTCTCCTAACTGCCCCGGTGCTCTACGGCGCCACTGCAGTGTACGACCCTACCCCTGATTCTGCTCACAGAAGGGTCTCCTCGACTGAGGCTCTACTCTCTGCCGCCTGCCTGCTACCGAAGACTCTACTCTGAAGCGGCCACTGCTAGGCCCTAACAGCTGGTATCCCTTAGCCAAGAATCTCTCTGTCACGAGCACCCGCTCTAGCACCCCGACACAAGTATGGATGCACAGGGGCACTACACTAGCATGGATCTCCCTACGAAGACCTAGCTCAAACTTCCACGCCTGAAAGTAACTATCGCAGACCATATCCTGCGAGTAGCATGTCAGATCGGTAAATCGGGCTGAGTACTGCGCCACGGTCATCCCTCCTACTTCAGCTCTAGAAGCTCCTAAATCCAAACAAAGCGTAAATAATAGGGGGTGTACTCCTCCCGGAAGAGCTGCTGGAAGCTATCCCACGTGAGAGACGACTCGTCGTGGGTCTGCGTAACCAACCCCCACCAACACCCGGTCGTCCTGGGGAAAAGGCTGGAAGCTAGGTCTACTATCTGGTCTGCTGGTGTCTGAACCAGCCTAAAAATTCAGTCCACGGACTCTAGCCATTCTTCAGCTGCTTGGGGATCCGGGTCCCCGTGGAACTTCTGCGGCCACTGACGCTGGAAGTCTCGGAGCGCACTCAGCCTGTGCTCAACCTCAGCCTGTACTTCCGGTACTAACTGTCGCTCTCCAGATGGAGGGGATACTTCTGAACCACTGGGTGGAAGGGGATCACATAAGGTTCCCTCAACTAACGCCTTGTCGCTCGCCACGTCGTCGTCACGAACTGGAGAGGGTAACTTGGTTGGATGCTGTTGTGGGGGCATCCTGAAAATTATCAAGGATTACCGCGATCAGATGAGCATATATATATATATCAGTAATAAAAAAGGGGAGCTGGCTCAAAAAGGACAGTCAAAGACTTAATCCTACCGGATTCATGTTCCAAATTCCCTGTAAAAAAGTGTCTCAGTGTACCGAGTTGACAAGCGGATTATCAGGGTCCTGGTGAATGGATACGTCGGTCGCCCGTACCATCACTGGACTCTGTGGCCTAAGAGTTGCTCTCAAGACACGTCGACACTATTACCCTAAATCCCAACCAATTACTTTTTAGGGACATCTGAAAAATGCCCCAAGGAACGAACCAACTCCGATACCACTTTGTCACGACCTGACCCTACTGGTATCGAGCCGCAACTACCCCAGGCCGACCTCCATAGGCCAGGGGCTGGCGACAAGCGACGAAGGTGTAATGATCTTGGGGAGGCCTTCGCCTAAGTACTTGTACACACACACACAACCCACTCGATGCAGAAGTGCAGAGTAAAAAGAAAACCAAAGGACGAACAACTATAACCCAACCACAGCCATGCATCAACTTCTAAATAGAACAAGTAAAGTGATGAAAAGTACTGACAAGATAACTGAACAGAAAAAGGGAAAAACACGCACCCAACCCGAAAGGTGCCACAACTTGGCAACAGGTAAACAAAAGTAAACAGTCGGTGAGTCTCACACCTGAAAGTCCTACTATGACCATTGAACGTAGCCCAAGCTCCTGTGTCCTCTACGCTCCTCCATAGTCTCGATCGACCTGTCAGTCGTATACAAGGGCACACTAAGTGCGGGAAAAGCCCAAGCAGGGGTGAGTATAAAGATACTCAGTAGGATGCCCCGAAAGCTCGAGGGAGCAAGAAAGGAGGAACTAAAATGGTGAGCAGTAGACAGAACAAAGAACAGTGTAAGAGTATAATAGAGAGAGTGCAGCTCAACCCAACAGAATGAAGGAAGTAGACTCGTCTAACCAAGAGGAGATAGACACGGAAAGCACGTGGCATACCCCGCGCATCTTCGTCCCTCCTAGAAGGAAAGTAACTGAACCCAAGGAATGGGAACAAAAGTAGGGTGTATAAATATATATATATGCTCAACAAGAAACCCAAATGAGTGCGTAATGGGATCTCCATCTCCAAGCTCAACCCAGGAAAACTTGCCAACAGTTCTAAGTATATCCATCACTGATGCCCAACAGTCCCGCACGTCAAAGTTGTCTCATCACTAAACCGTACAACCAAGGGTCTCGCTCTGGTAATCACGGATAAAAGTCACTGACTATCCACATAGAAAGGGATGAGTCTGATAGAATTTGTCGGGTAACCCACTGCCCAGCCCAGCTGGAGGGTAAACCCTAAGAGGTCGTCGGGAAACCCACCATCCAGCCCCGCTGGAGGGTAAACCCTAAAGTCAACGGGTAACCCACTACCCAGCCCCGCTGGAGGGTAAACCCGAAACTGGTCCGATAACTCCGCACTTCCCATACCATCTCTGGGTGTCACTAACATCGCTACCTTGCGTTGGTTCGGAGTGCGTCAAAGGAACCTTCGACCAACGCCCTTTCATGTTTCCACATTTAATGAGATCTCAAAAGAGACTCCACGTGCCCAAACAGATTACACCATTGTAATCCTCGCGAAAAAACATGTGAGATAGACTATTTACTCACTGGAAATGGACTCCCGATGAAGAAGTTATTCAACCCTACTTTGTGCCCATACGGCGTCTCATGGGGCCCAAACCTCGGTCCCGAAAAAGGTCGGGCGAACTGCTCCATCACGATGCTCTCGGAAAAACACACCAAATAAACTATTCATTCGCCATGAACGGACGTCTGAGGAAAAAGTCGCAGTACGCTGCACACAGCTTAAAAGACGGCTCGTGGGGCCCACGCCTCAACTCCGGCTTCAATGCCTGAAGCCACCCTGGACTACATCGTCTCGATGCTAGGGTTACAACTCCACTGACAACACCTAAAATGGACTCCGGATGTGTTCGCGCCATCCGAAAGAAGAATCCCGGCGAGGCGCTAAACAATACTTAACGGGTGTGTCGCACCACTGAGCCCCCGTCTTGGGAATTAAAAATCCCCGAGACCATCTCAAAATATCCGTCTTGAGTCGAGGATCACGTCGCCGTAGACGGCGCACGAATCTGACATTCGGTTTTCAATTTAGAGGCATTTTAACGCCAACGAACGGAGACGGGACGGACCAGACCGATTCGGCCGATCCACCCTCTTCAGACCGGCGGTCCGTGGCTCGGCTGCCCGGTCCACCGCGGCCCGCGGTTCACAGCGCAGGCCGCGCAGATTTACCCGGATCGGCATGAGCCAGTCCGGCTCCTTTTTCACGAGACCCGCGCTTTGCGGGTCTCGGCCGGCTCCCGGGGTCGCGACGACCCCAGTCTCTAGCACCGCACGCCGACCGGCGAAGCCGGCCCGCGCGCGCTCCTGCGGCCTAGACCGCCAGGCCGCACTCCCTCTCGCCTGCGCCGACCGCTGAAGGGCCACGCCGCCACCCCAGAAAACCTTCGCCGCCGCCTGGTGAAGCCCGCGCCGCTTCCAAGGAGTCGCACCGCCATCGTCGCCCGCCGGACCGCCGCGTGGAGCCGCCGAACCGGCCTGGAACCGCCGAAAAGGGGGGGTTTTGGCTGGAAAAATTCCTGGGGTCATCTCGGACACCCCGAGACTCGAAAATTCGATCCGAAAGACTCGTTGGAAAGCTCAGATCGAGCCCTACTCAAATATGGCCTTCGCTCAAAAATTAAATAGCATATCGATGCTATAGTTTGAGTTCAAAGTAGATGCAGAATTTAAAAAAAACAAAACACACGAGCCTACCTCGCAGGGCGTAGCCCGTCGCTTCGCGAATGACCCGCCAGAGCCGCAACCACCTTGCTGGGGAGGAGGAGGAGCTTGAAGAAGTTTGCTCCCTTGTTGGGAGAGCTTTCACCAGAGAAAACCCAATGAGGAAGAAGGGGGTGTTTAAGTAGGGAAACACACTTAAACACCCACCAGTAGGCTCGTACCCGAACTTTCAGTGGGGTCGGGGTTAAGCCGCCTCTAGGGTAAAATCCACGTTCTGAGTGCAACGGTGGTCTTATAATTTTAATCTGATCCTCTGTTCAGAAGTTATAAAGTTCGTGCACGAGGCCGCTAAATTACGAAAACGCCCCTGGTGACGTTTTCCACAGGGTTGCGCCCGTGAAAGTTACACCCCTCTTAGGGTAAATGCAATGCTTCGGACTCAACGGTGCCATCGGTTTTCCCATCCGTGCAACCATTTAGGAGTTATTCTGTTTATTTGGTGTGTCTAGTGTGAACGCACTTAAAATTTAATTCCGGCCACACCGGGGCTCGGAATCACACCCTGTCTGAAAACCTGCTTAGGAATAACATCAAGAAAATTTCAAAGTGTTACAGGCTCAAAACCCGGGTTCTTACATTAATTGAAGGAAGTTTTTTGTTGATTTAACGACAATATTTGGTTGTTTATAGTTTAATACCCTAAAAATGTGTTTTAATTACTTTAGAATTTAATAAAATGGTATGTTTAGTTATTATGACAACACTACGTGCCAGACTGACATATTGTCTATTCATCTAGGGCATACATTTTCATAGAAAGACAAATTTATTTTCTCGATTTCAAACCTCATTAATATGAATGTAAAGTACAAATGGATCTTCAGTCATACTGAGTAATTCTAATGTTAGATTAATTGTTGTTTCGTACATATCAAAAATGACATGAATATCATTTCATTATGTTATAATGTAAATATGAGGTTTTTTTCTTGGTTTTGACCCACTTTCTCCAAAAAAAATCAATCTAAGAAGAATAAAATTAGAAAGGTGAATAATTCACATTTATATTTACTGAAATGCCATAATTGTTGTCATAATGAATATTGTTTGATTGAAACTCCTTAAAAATCACTTAGTGTGTGTGATGAATCTATTAAAATTTGGCGTAGTAACTTTCAAAATTGTTATCAGCTTCATTAGTAGGACTATTTTACATGATGATGCATATTGATATAAAAAAGAAACAAAATCCTTTACTAGGATACGATAAGTTCTAGAATTAATTTACCTTTCCATTATACAACCTATGAAATATATGTACAAATACATATTAAGAATAAACTCAGATCCATAATAATACAAATGTCCTTGTCAAAATAAAGGGTTATGTACAAACATAATTTTACATTGTATAGTTAGTATCGATAGATTTCACCCCTCCCCCCAGATGCCTCTGACCTAGTAGTTGTGATAATTCCTTTAATTGTCCCAAAAAGTTCATATCATCTAATGTATATTCATATGTGTGGATCATATCTGAATCAATAGGTCCACCACCCCTACCCATAATATGACTAATTGCATTTCCTCAAGCACTCAAACCCATGTAAACTATGAATGCATATGCAACCCCCAACAACTAACATATGTTATATTAGAAATTTAAGATACAAATGCACTTCAAGTTAACTATATTAAAATGTAGTGTATTTTGATTCATCGGAACAAGGATCTAAAAGATATCATTTTGGAAAATGAATAGCCATTTCCCTCTAATAGCGGTAGTTTTTCTCCCACCGTCGTCAATGCAACCATGAATCTATCACATCATCATAGCTGAGAGGGGGTAGTGTAAAGCTTCCATAATCCATTCTCATAATTTATTAGATGAAAATATTAAAAAGTAGAAAACATAAACTAATGTATACACATAAGAAAAATAAAAAATAGGTAAATTAAAAATAAAAAACCTTAATGCTCTATGTGAGAATCTAGAAATTTTAGTAGATTCGTATGTAATGGAACTAATATTTGAAACAAATTAAGCGGTGATGTGGCTCTATTTTTACATAATTTTTACACATATTTTATTTTATTTTTAACAATTTAATTATTTATTTTAACACTTTTTGCTAAATAAATTCACATATTTACTTTTAGAATTAAATTTTTTAATTAATCAATTTCTGTAATTAAAATTTTATTTTTAGGCTTTAAATAGTTAATTTATATATAACTTTAATTTTATAGTCTAATAAATTTTTATTTAGTTTGGTGATTTTTGTCTGCATATTTAATAATTTTACAATAATTAATTAATTAAATAAATCTGCTTTTAAACAATGCAGTTGTTAATATAACATTTCATGTAATGTATATTAGTTAATTTAAAGTAACATAATCTAAGTATTAGTTATCTTTTAATAATTTATTAATTATGAATTTAATATTATTAAATCTTGTTAATATTTAATTAATTGTTTTCTTAACCTTAGTTTATCAATTTAAATTTCCAATTTAAAGGGAAGCTGGTGCCACTCCGCCGATTGCCGTCGTGATCCGTTGTTGAAGGGTTTAGGACGCCACCCAGATCTCTCCCAAAATCCAAACTACAGCCGTCGCCCGGTACGACCTCGACATCTCTTGGAGTAACCCGCTGGCTTTCCCTATTGTGTGCTGATGGAGATTGAAGCCTCGCCAGGCCGAGGAGAGCAAAGCGAACCGCCTGATCATGTCGCGCCCCTTCTTCGAGCCGCGTTGTCGCGCCAACGAAGCCACCATCGCGATCAGATCTGAACACTATTGCTGATAGACGCCAACCTCCATCCGAATCCGAGCTCAATAAGTAGTAGCTACCACCACCTGAAGGAGTCGAAGAGGTTTTGCACATCATTTGATCAAAAAACACCTCTCATCGCTGTCCAAAGAGAAGGGGGTCAAGCCAGGAGGATCCTTAGTGTTGGGGCGCAGTGGAGGTGCGTGGTACCTCAAACACACAAAACGAGGACAAACAGAGCAGGAACGGAGCAACACACAAGATTTTTACGTGGTTTGGCGAGTTGCCTACATCCACGGGAGAAACAGGGGTTCTTCCTCTATTCACGTCTCTCCGGTTCTCAACGGAGGATTACAGCACATTACACCACATGTTCACAGCAGAATTCTCCCTTACAAACAATGGGATTTTCATCCCATTTTATAGAGGAACCAAGTCCATCCCTCTCCTCCGGTTGTTGGAGGGTAGCTCATCTACCCTTGAGAAGTCCTCCCGTCGCCTGCTGTCAACCTTGACGCCCACCAAAGGAGAGAATCCGCAGCCGCCTGAGTAGGTGTTGCCGTCAAAGGAGACTCCCAAAATGGGAGTGGCCCCCACAAATCTCCCCCTCACACCAATTTGGGGTAGAATCTTGACCTGCAGTCTCCTTGTAGGTGTCGAAAACATCATCAGCAAAACGAACACGCTTCTTCACGCCAGATGACGTGGCACTTCCACCATCTTCACTCGATCTCGAGATGACTGTGGTCCCCATCAAAAGATACAACCCTTGGGACTCCTTCCCAGAAAACTTCGTTGCATCCCCACGTGAGACTTCCACCACTCCACCTGCTATGGAAATCTTGAACCCTCTTGCATCAAGCCTGCTCAATGATATCAATTTCCGCCTCATCCTCGGAACAAATTTCACGTCTGCCAGTTTACGGACTCCTCCATCGGGTGTCTTCAATTTCACGGTCCCGACTCCTCGAACCTTGCATGTTGACCCATCACCAAGTCTCACCGAGTCTCGCACCTGCTGAAAAGTATCAAATGTACCTCTCATCGCACATATGTGTGTCGAGCTCCCCAAATCCAGAACCCATCCTTCATCCTTTGGATTTTGAGCCCGCTCGTTCTTCCTCTTTAGAAATCAACATTCCCGCTTCATGTGCCCGTATCTTTTGCAGTAATGACACTGCACTTCTCTCAGTTCAACCCGCTCATCTGAGTGCAAACTTCCCATTGTCACGCAGATTTCATCATCTGCGGATAATCCCGTGATGTTCACATCCTCCTCTTCAACTTTCTTCTTCCCAGCAACGTACCGTTTGCGCTCTGGGCAGTCACTTTTATAGTGACCCTTCTTCTCGCACCAGAAACATGTGATTTCGCTCATATCACGTCCCCTTGATTTTGGCCGCCATTCTTTACCTCCTGATTGTCGATGTCGGCTCCTCCCACGCTGATCATCTCGCATCGCCATGATGTGCTCACCTGAATGCATCACGGGTCTTCGAAATGCCTCTGAATCTTGAAGTGACGCCATCACATCGTCCAGCTTCAATGTCTCCTTCCCCACGAGCAATGCAGTCACAAGCCCATCAAATGAGCTTGGTAGGGATGATAAAAGTAAAAGTGCTTTATCCCCCTCTTCAACCTTCACACCGAGCCCCAATAAATGCGTCAGGATCTTGTTGAATTCATTGGTATGATCCAACAAATTTGTTCCCTCGTCCATCCGCAACTGGTACAGTTTCTTCTTTAAGAACAACTTGTTGGTCAGTGACTTCACCATATATCGCTGCTCCAACTTTTTCCAGATCTCCTTCGGTGATGTCTCGTCCAGCACCGAATACTTTACCTCATTCGCCAGACATAGCCGAATTGTGATGACGACCCGCATCTCGAGCTCTTCCCAATCATCGGCACTGGTTGTCTCGGGATTTTCTCCGATCAACGGTCTGATCATGCCCTGCTGCACCAAAAGATCCTTCATTGTGCTTTGCCACAAGCCGAAATTGTTTTGACCATCGAACTTCTCGATGTCAAATTTTGGTAGTGCTCCGCCACCAGCCATCGTCGTCGTCGCAAAACGCGATCACCATCGTCGATGTCGCACCTCTTAATCACCACCTGATAGAGTGAGCATTTTCAAAAACTAACCGTAAGGATGTGTCCGTAATGGTCGAAATAGTCGGAATCGACTCCTGGATCGCCGAAATCGGACACCAATTGATCGCGATATGGTCAAAACACGTTCAACGGTCCAGATCGCTCGCTGACGTGTCATACCGGAGCTCTTGCCGGAATCGTGCCGGAATTGTTGCCGACGGCATGAACAGTGCCTTCTTCTCCGGCACGGGGTTACTGTTCACCCGCGTGTTTGACTGAAATTTGACCGGCCATATCTCCTTCGTTTTAGCTCCGTTTTCAACGCCGCTTGCGCCGTCAGAATCGTTTCGCTGCCCTCTTCTCGGATCTGGCCTCAGAAAAATATTCCGACCACTTTCAATTTTTTGGCCACCGGAAAATTTGACTTCGGCTCACTGGTTCACCTCCGTTCGCTCCCTCTCGCCTCTGATACCACTTGTTGGGGTGCAGCGGAGGTGCGTGGTACCTCAAACACACAAAACGAGGACAAACAGAGCAAGAATGGAGCAACACACAAGATTTTTACGTGGTTCGGCGAGTTGCCTACATCCACGGGAGAAACAAGGGTTCTTCCTCTATTCATGTCTCTCCGGTTCTCAACGGAGGATTACAGCACATTACACCACACGTACACAGCAGAATTCTCCCTTACAAACAATGAGATTTTCATCCCATTTTATAGAGGAACCAAGTCCATCCCTCTCCTCCGGTTGTTGGAGGGTAGCTCATCTACCCTTGAGAAGTCCTCCTGTCGCCTGCTGTCAACCTTGATGCCCACCAAAGGAGAGAATCCGCAGCCGCCTGAGTAGGTGTTGTCGTCAAAGGAGACTCCCAAAATGGGAGTGGCCCCCACACTTAGAAGGGCATTGTAGTTGTAGGAGGGTCCTCTGCAAGGAAGAGGCGCAATCATCGGTGCTGTAGAAAGTACATGCTCCACTCGAGCCAGTCACCATAGAGAATAATAGCAGGAGTCGTAGGGTAAAATCGGGGAAGATGAGTCGAAGCCCTCCCCCCTGTTGCACCGAAATGGGGGAGGGAAAAGAACCTAATTTCTTATAAAAATATAATATAATAAATGATAAAAATAGATAAATATAGTATTAATAATTTAACTAAATAATTAATAATAATTAAATAAACTATAAAATATACTTTTTAAAAGAATATATATTTTAAAATAAAATATAATTTTTAATTAAAATAAACTAATAAATAAATTTATATTTTTATATTACTTTTTTTAAATAATGAAATAATTATAATGATAATTACAAGATTAACAAAATAAAAATAATTAATTTAATCTAATTTATAAAATATTTAATTACTTAATTACTTATGATGTAAAATTATAATTTTAAATAATTATTAACTTAATTAAATTAATGGATTTTTAGTAAACTTATGTTTTACCTTAATAATATTAAGTGAATAATTTTATATTTACGAAAACTTCTTTTCATAAAAGTAAATAATAATTATCAACTAAAATATTTATTAACTAACAATAACTAACTTTTAATTTAACATTAATTTTAAAAAAACTATTATATATATATATATATATATTAATTAACTTTCCTTCGTGTTTTAACTATTTTCATTTGTTCTTTTGTGGAGGTTCATGCAAGAGTCGAAAACACATCCAAGTGCATTCAACTAACTCACCCGAAGTTACTTACAAGGGAAATGCTAGTGCGACGTGTGGTTCGTGAAAAAACGCATGTGTGCGGTGCACAAGGAAGAACACTTGAAGTTGGTGGAAAACAGGGGGTGACGTGTAGCAGGTGTGTAAAGTCCCGGAAATTTCAAGGAATGTTTTTTTAAAATTCTTTGAATTTTACGGGTCCGCACTTTCTGACGGCGACTGATTCTGAGGCCCAGAGTGCCCGGAATCAACTTTTGAAGTTTTGTTCGGGTACGTTCAGTGAATGTACGTGCGAGTTTTTATACCTTTTGAACCGGTGCTCGAAATTGAAATTTGAGGGCACCGTTGAACTCGCAGCGTTGATAATTGCTTAGTGAGACCTTCACCGCAGTTGCATTCTGACGTGGATGAAAGATAGTTTTCGGGGTTTTTAATTTCGTTGGATAAAAATAAAGTGTTAACTTTATTTTTATTGGTGGAGGTTAAAACCACCAAGTGGTGGTTGGTGGTGGGGCCCACCTGCACATAACCTCCCTTGGGAGGATAATTGTAACGGGGACCACCCGGTCTAAACCTCTCCATTAAATTGTAGGGGTGGGGACCACCCGACCCCTATTAATGGAGGAGGATAAAAACCTCCTCAACTCCCCATTAAATGGGGAAAAACTCCTCAACTCCTACACTTAAAGTTTGCCAAACATTTATGGGGAGCCTCTTGAATTCCTCCCTAATTAATGTGACACCACACAAAAATTAAATTGGCGGAGTCGGGTTTTAATTCTCTCATTTGAATTTTCGTGCAAACATTAAAATAATAAGAAACTTTTATTATTTCGTTGGCATAATTCTCTTGGTGGGTATTTCTTTTGTGGAGAGAAAAGGAGAGGAAAAGCTCCCAACGAAGAACCATTCTTCCATCGAAGAACGCGAAGAACGCTCCTTCCACCAAAGATGGACGCCGACTTCTTCTTTCTTCAATTGAGGCAAAGGAAGAGGAGACGTCGCCCGCGAAGAACATCGTCAATGACAACGTCACCTCCTCCTGACGTTGACGAAGCGACGCCACCATCCCGCGACTTCGTCAAACGACACCGATTATAAGGTAGGGGGTTTATACTTGTTGAAATTGTGTCCTTTATCCTTCCTTCTGCAAAGAACGATAAGGGTTTATTGTGGACGTATTGTTGAACTTTCTTCTTCACTCTGTGAGCCAAATGTTATCACCCTCTAAACGCGGACGGTGCGGGCTGACTAACACGGCCCGACACCCTCCGCCTTTTTCGTTTTTGTTTGTTCTATGACTCGGCGATGAAGCAAGAGGCAACGGTGGCGGCAACGACAAAGGTCGTGCTACCCGCGGCCTCCGTGAAGCAAACCGCCCCACGGTGCACCGGTGCACCCGGCCGAACACCGTCGGCCAAGCGGCGCCCGACCCGCACCCCACGCGGTGCTCCGCGGCACTGCCGACGGCCCACCACGCCTCACCGGCGCGGTGCCCGCACCCCATCGGCGCGCTGCCCGCACCTCACCGGCGCAATGCACGCGCCCCCTGGTGCGCTGTCGGCCTGCCTGCGCCCTTGGCGCGCTGCCGGGACTACCCAACGCACCCCGGCGCCCCCCGCGGCGCCTTGCCCGGCCTGCCCGGCGCGCCCCAGCGCCCCCCCCCCCCCCCGCGGTGCCCTGCCCGCGGTGCCCGGCGCACCCTGGCGCCCCCCACGGCGCCCTGCCCGACGCCCCCCGGCGCCCCACCCGCGCTGCCCAGCGCACCCCAACGCCCCCCACGGCGCCCTGTCTGCGCTGTCGGTGCCCCGCGACACCCTGCCTACGCTGCCCGGCGCACCCCGGCACACCCCGTGGCGCCTTGCCGCGCTGCCCGGCGCCCCCCCTGCGCGCTGCACGGCGCCCCGACACCCTGCCCGGCACCCCGCGACGTCTTGCCTCCCTACCCGGCGCCCCCCGATGCCCTGCCTCGCTGCCCGACGTCCGACACCCTGCCCGACACCCACACACCCTGCCCAGCCCACCCGCGACCTGCCTGGAGACCAGCCGGACCACCCGCACCCCGCACGGCCTGCCCGTTGGCCTCTTGGCCACCGGCCTGCTGAACCGACCCGCAACTCCCCCGCGATGTCACTGGTCGAACCGACCCGATCTCTCGGGCCGAGTTACCAAGCCGCCTACGTGGCGACTATCGGGTCGAACCGCCCTCGCGGTCTGCTGGGTCTGGCCCAGCAGACCGGGTCAAAACTTAGCGGGCTGACCTGTCCAATGGGCCGGGTCAGACCCAGCGAGTCTGACTGGGTCTACCTAGACTGGGTCGGCCCAAGCTAGGTTGGCCCGAGTCAGTCCGACCAAGTCGGACCGGACCCGGGCCCACTAATGACCCCCCCTTTTTACCTTCTTGGGCCATATCTTTGGCACCGGACGTCCGTTTGAAGAACCGTCTACGACACCAGTTTTCTTGGAGCATAGTCGTCCCTTTGAGAATACCCCACTGGAGTTCAGGGTATAGTTGAGTCACGGTCAGGTTGGTTCGTACACAAATCCAATCGGGACCCAGAGACTAAAATGCTAATAACTCACAGACCGGGCGTCCGATTGACGCACCATCTGTTGCGTTGAGACCCCTATGATGTGGAGGTCCTTTAAGATACTTCCACATGAGACTTCGTGATACTTGGATTATCGACCAGTAGCTCATGGAGCGGATCCTCCCGGAGACGAGCATACAGAGTGCGGAGACCTAGTAGTTGTAGACCTGACGACTGCTTGACCGATTTGACTTGGAGTGATTCGATTAGCCCAGTGGACGGAGCGCCCAGTTTGGCGGCAGACCCATAGCGGACAGAGCGCCTGGTTTGGCAGTAGGCCTGCGGTACTCGACAGGAGGAGTACCTCTGACGGCTATTAGGGGGAGCGCCCGGTTTGGTGGCAGACCCATAGCGAACGGAGCGCCCGGTTTGGAAGCAGACCCGCGGTACTCGACAGGAGGAGTACCTCAGCAGTCTAAGGTTAGTGAGTAGCGCCTCGGAGTCGCGACATGGCCACTGTACTCGATAGAGGAGGAGTTCTCCAACAGCCATGGTTTCATTAATGAAAATCCTGGTTTGAGCTGAGTCAATAACCTTTGTGTTTTTCTCATGATTGAGAAAGGCTATTTGATAACTTAGGTATATGTATGGGAATATACCTAAGTAATTATTATCCGTTGAAATCTTACTTTGTGGTTTATCCTTGTTGGATTTTGTGAGACCTTGAGGGTCTCGGGGTCCCTACTGAGTATCGTTATACTCACCCCTGCACGGGCTATGCCCGCACCTCATTGTGTTTGATGCAGATGATGGACAGTGCTGACCGAGGCAGAGTGTACGAGGACTGGACGGTACCCGGAGGTGGACCTCACGACGAGAGGATATCTGGAGGAGACGGACGGGCATGAAGCACTGAGGAGGCTTTCTGTACCTACCCTTCAGGTAGGATCTGTGGTGGACGATCCAAGAGCTGCTAGACACCCTCCAGCTGTTTGTCTTTTAGTTGTACCCGTTTGTCCTTTCCTTGTACTTTACTATTGGGCTTGTATTTCCGACCCCTTTACTTTCATTATGCTTGCTACACTGTTTTTACTTAGTGTTTGCTTCCTCTTGTACTATGGTTGTGTGTGTTTACGATTTATAAAGGCAACGCCTTCCCAGTTTTAGGGAATTGCGCCTTTGGTGCTAGTCGCCAGCCCCTGACCTATGGAAGGCGGGCTTGGGGTAGTCACGATGCGGGCCCTGGGGGACGGGTCGTGACAAGGTGGAAGTGGGTTTAAAGGCAGAGTAGCAGTTGATTTTGAGGAGGACTCTCATTCTCATTCCAGGTGACATTTTCCAAGAGGGAAGACTTCTGGGAGAAGCTATGGAGTTGAGCTGGAGACTAAGGAGCCCGAAGGCCGAGCAACACTTAGGGAGTTCTTCCTCCTCATTTCTTTAATTCTTGTACTCTGTTTTGGGTTGTTTTCAATGCTATATTTCATTATGAACATAGGCTGAATTTCTAGCTCGGGAGCTTTTAAGATTGGTTGGTATATCTGTTAAATTTTTCACTTTATCTTTATTTGACATCAAAATTGATCGGTGAAATCAGTTCTGATGTTAAATTAAATTGTCCACACCTTCCTGTAAGAAAATTCATTGCTTCAAGATCAATCGGCGAGATTGAACTTGATCATCATCTTGTTGAAGTGTTAATGTCATTACAATTGGAGTTTTACAGAGAGTTTTATATTAACTGTATTCTTTTTTAAATTCTTAATAGTCGATGATCTTTAGAGTGGCGAACTCTAAAAGTCATACCTCTGTTTGATGCATCTTCTGGAGAGGAAGATATATCAACCAATTTCTAAGGCGTGATTCAATTAAATTCATTGGAGAGTTATCCTTTTAACCATCACATTAAAATTCCCAAGAAAATTGTTGATCTTAGCTCCTTTGTCTTTGCAACTACGTATTAGTTACTATTTTCTTTTAGTTATCAATGCTTAGTATATGAATAGTCTCTTTTCAACATTTTTTTATTTACTTCTTTCTTTTAAAAAAAATACAAAAAAATTAATGAATATATAAACAATTTTCATTTTCTCCACTACTGATAACAATGGAGTTTATTTTGAATAAAACCTTAGATTTCTCACCTGTCTTCCCTCGGGTTTAACCCTGAACCACTATGCTAGTGTAGGAGTTATAAATATTATTTTGAGGGTCGTGATGACCTCCGACCACATCAAAATTTGGTGCCATTTCCAGGGAGGGCATGCACTGAGAGTCTAGAGTTTTAATAAAAAAATATAAAAAACACATAAAAAATAAATAAATAAAAACTTCTTTAAAAAAACTGTGAACTGGAACCTACTACTTTTGTTGAACATTAAAATTTCACATCAACTATGAAACTTTGTGTGTTTAATTTCACCTGTTTTTAGTTTAAAAATGGAAGTCCCTAAAAACTAGGATCAATGGGGGCCTCATTGTGTTTGTTGTGAATGTTTTGGACACACTGCTTGGCAGTGTGATTATAACCAGCCACAACAGGATTTTTACATTGATGAAAATGAACAATATGAGTCTAATCTGGAATTCCTAGCTAAACTTGAATTAATTGAAACCAAATTGGATACTAGGGAGTATGTTTGGACCGTTTAGTTAAATAAAACCCATGAAATTAAAGTTAAATACACTCAAGAGAAAGATCAAAGACTTAAAAGATTAGAAAACATGCTCTTGGAATTACAAAAAAGGGTTAAAGAACAAGAAGAATTTGAATAAAATGAAAAAGAAAATGTTTATAAAAGATCTTAAAATCAATTTGAAGATGATAGTGATAGTGAAACTGGGCAACAAACATTATACATTGAAGAATTTGAATCTGTTGAACAAAACATGGAAATAACTATCTCATTGAATCAAGAAAACAACATTGTAGATCCCAAAAATAACATTAATGATATTGAGTTGGACAATTCTGATGATGAATTGAAACAGATTGAAAAGGAACGCACAGTTCTCTTCATAATTGCTACATTGGAGAAAAATCACTATTTTAGAAGTTTTGAGAATGAAGTCACTCGGGTTGAAGATAAACTTGAAGGTTAAAATTTTTTCACAAAAAAATCCTAAAATTCTGAACAATGAGCTTGAACTTAAACTGGGAAATAAGTTGGAAGAGAACATTGAACTGGAAAACATGGAATCTATAATTTTTGAGCCTGTGTTGAAAAACACTCTTCCGTGTTTGGAAATTTCAAACCCAATAATTTCTGAAATGTTGTTGGATGATGGAGTTGATGTAGTGTGTTTTGAAGAAAATTGACTGATGAGTTTTCATTTCCCTATTATCATAGTGATCACTTTTCTGAAATTTTGTGTAGTGAGATTGAAAGTAGTGTCGTCATTCCTAGGGAAAACTGTTTGAATTTGAGCAATCTTGAACATGACTTTATTGAACCTAAATTGAACATTTCTCCCCTTGAACTGAACTTTTTGGAACACACTACAAACATTGTTTTGGGAAGTGATCCTTTTGAACATGAAATTGAAGTAGAGGTTGAACACACACTAGATGATAGTTGCAGAATTGATTTGATAGAAGCAGTAGATGTTCAGTGTGAGTTAACAGATGAGGATATTTTGGAAGAGATTTTCAACATTGTTACACCTGAATCTATTTGTGATAAAATAAATTCTCTTACCTTCCTATCACATTCATCCTCAACTGTGAAGGGTGTTGAGCCTTCTCATGATACTGATAATAGTCTAGAGGGGGAATCACACTTGAGTTCAATTGTACATGATTTTGTTCAGCACTTTGTTGAATCCCCTCTTGAGCCTACTATTTAGTACTCACCCACGAGCACCCTTGAATTTGAATATGTAAATGATGAAGTTGAGAGAGATATCCATAAGAATAAGTTCTTACCCTTTGAAACACCTATTTCAATGTTGTCTCTTTATTTGAATTCAAATCTTGAAAAATCTAAACTTAATCTAGAAGTGGACAACACTATGCTTACCACTATCAAGGGGTGTCTCTTAGAGGTTATTTCAGGCTATGAGAGTTTAGTTTTGGTTGTGGTAAGTCTTGATTCTCATAAAATTCATTTCTCCATTAAAAACATTTGGGCCAAACACATGTGGTGGTTCCTATTAAGGAAACCACATCCACCTAGTGACTACGGTTAGTTTCTAGGTGAGTCCAGCTATGGACTATAAACCTAGTGCTGCATGGGATTCAACCCATGGTTTTTTTTATTTTCAATAAAACACAAAAAAAATGCAATTAAATAAAGTATAACTGAAGACTTTGGATTACATGCTCTGATTTTCAGGATGCTGATGTTGGTTTCATAGAGGAGTTGAATTTCCTTTTTGGAAGATTAATTAAAAAAATTTAGTTCTGGGAAGTACCTTACTGTTAAATTTTGTTTCATTTGTCTGCTCCTTAATGCTTTAGAAAAAAAATTAGTTGCATGTCTTGCATACAAAAATGTTTTTGTTGCATGTCACTAAGTTGAATAAAACAATTCTTCATGTTCCTCCTTGCTATAAATTGAATTTCACTATTGTTAAAACCATTCACTACTTGAGTTAAGTGTGTTGGGGGGGATACTTATAGGATTGGTTTGTGTGTTTTTGTTGAATCTTCTTTAGGCTATAGGGTGTATAGAAAGAATTTTTTCTACTTTAGTGAACACCCAATTCTATCAATCTTTTTTATAGCCAATTCACTCTGCACCCACAAGTTGCATGCCATGTTTGAACTTTCATGGAAAATCCTTGTTACTAGATTTAATTGATAATGTATATCTTTGGATTATGAACCTGCTGTTATGTTATTTATTATAGAAAACAACAATATATTGAACTTCATTGAGACCCTTTTAACATGTCATAAATCTGGTCTATTGAGAATCATTTTGAACTATAATTGCTAAATTGTTCTTCTCCACCATATAAGTAAACTTTGGGGACAAAGTTGGGTTTTATGTGTGGGGGAGGGGGTCAATTCTTGACTATGATGAACTGTTCTTAATTGAAAGCCCATCAATTCCCACAACAACTTAAAAACTTTTTTTCAAAAAATGGGTAATTTTATTCAAAATTCTTGCACAATTTTAGGCTGCACATTGAATTCAAATGGTTCTTGCCTATGGATAATATTTATTTGGTAGTTAAGTAGTGCTTTGAGTCTAAAATTTTTGATAATGGATGATTGTTGAGGGATCTTTACTTAGTGATTTAATGGAGATTTTGGTTTAGGGACTACATTTGAAAGTGATTTGGGTTACATGTTTGTGGAGTTATGATCATAGCTGCTAGAACTTGAAGTTTGACTCTATTTTAGGGGTTTCATTATTCTTTTATTTTATTAAAAAAGGTAATCATTTTATTGATCTAGCATAAATGAATCTTCATAAAAATCATGTGAAACTAGAGTAGTTTGGGCATCTGGGATCCCACGGTGAATCTCTGAGACCCTAGATGATGGGTGCGTTTTTGTTTACTATAAGCCCTATGTACACCTTAAATAAGTGCATTGCATAGTTCTTATCACATGATACATGGCTTGGGAAAAATAAAAGAAAGTGTCTAGGGTCAAAAATGAATTCATTAAGGTGAGGGGAATGATGAACGTCGAATGAAGAAGGGGACAAATTGTTTATATGGGAGTCATTTAGGTTGTATCAATAAGGTGATTTAAAAAAAATATTGTTGAAACCTAGGTGATGAGTTAAAGTACAAGGTTCCTCTGTTAAGTTTTTGATTCCATTGATATTTTACCTCTTGTCACTCTTGGACTTTGGACTTATGCCTGGATTGAAATAAGTCGTTAAGTAGTATCAAATATGAGTCAGGACACCTTCTTTGATGGATGATCTTTGCTTTCTTGATTACACTTTGAGTATTTGTTCTGGGAAAGACTTGATTTGAAAATTTCTTTTCTTGAGCCTAAACACAGTTGACAGTCCTCTGTTTTGAGAATGCTGGACATGTTACATTTTGAGCAAAATAATAAACACTTTATTGTTTTTTAAAAATGATAAAAGAGAGGATTGTTTGAGGACAAACAATACTTAAGTGTGAAGGAATTTGATGTGGCTCTATTTTTACATAGTTTTTTCACATCTTTTATTTAATTTTTAACAATTTGATTATTTATTTTAATACTTTTTACTAAATAAATGAACATTTGTACTTTTAGAATTAAATTGGTTAATTAATCAATTTTTGTAATTAAATTTGTATTTTTAGGCTTTAAATAGTTAATTTATATATAACTTTAATTTTATAGTCTAATAAATTTTTATTTAGTTTGGTGATTTTTGTTTGCATATTTAATAATTTTTCATTAATTATTTAATTAATTAAATCTGCTTTTAAACAATGCAGTTGTAATATAACATTTCATGTAATGTATATTAGTTAATTTAAAGTAACATAATCTAAGTATTAGTTATCTTTTAATAATTTATTAATTATGAATTTAATATTATTAAATCTCGTTAATATTTAATTAATTGTTTTCTTAACCTTAGTTTATCAATTTAAATTTCCAATTTAAAGGGAAGCTGGTGCCACTCCGCTGATTGCCGTCGTGATGCGTTGTTGAAGGGTTTAGGACGCCACCCAGATCTCTCCCAAAATCCAAACTACAGCCGCCGCCTGGTACGACCTCGACATCTCTTGGAGTAACCCGCTGGCTTTCCCTATTGTGTGCTGATGGAGATTGAAGCCTCGCCAGGCCGAGGAGAGCAAAGCGAACCGCCTGATCATGTCGCGCCCCTTCTTCGAGCCGCGTTGTCGCGCCAACGAAGCCACCATCGCGATCAGATCTGAACACTGTTGCCGATAGACGCCAACCTCCATCCGAATCCGAGCTCAATAAGTAGTAGCTACCACCACCTGAAGGAGTCGAAGAGGGTTTGCACATCATTTGATCAGAAAAACACCTCTAATCGATGTTCGAAGAGAAGGGGGCCGAGCCATGAGGATCCGCAGAAGGGCGTTGTAGTTGTAGGAGGGTCCGCCGCAACGAAGAGGTGCAATCATCGGTGCTGTAGAAAGTACCTGCTCCACTCGAGCCAGTCACCATAGAGAAGAAAAACAGGAGCCGCAGGGTGAAATCGGGGAAGATGAGCCGAAGCCCTCCCCCCTGTTGTGCCGAAATGGGGAGGAAAAAATACATAATTTTTTATAAAAAAATATAATATAATAAATAATAAAAATAAATAAATATAGTATTAAAAATTTAACTAAATAATTAATAATAATAATTAAATAAACTATAAAATATACTAATTAAAAGAATATATATTTTAAACTAAAATATTATTTTTAATTAAAATAAACTAATAAAAAAATTTATATTTTTATATTAATTTAATTTTTTAAATAATGAAATAATTATAATGATAATGACAAGATTAATAAAATAAAAATAATTAATTTAATCTAATTTATAAAATCATTAATTACCTAATTACTTGTGATGTTAAATTATAATTTTTAATAATTATTAACTTAATTAAATTAATCACTTTTTATTAAACTTAACTTTTACCTTTATAATATTAAGTGAATAATTTAATATTTACTAAAACTTCTTTTAATAAAAGTAAATAATAATTATCAACTAAAATATTTATTAACTAACAATAATTAACTTTTAATTTAACATTAATTTAAAAAATAACTATATATATTTTTTAATTAACTTTCTTTCGTGTTTCAATTGTTTTGTTTTGTTCTTTTGTGCAGGTTCATGCAAGAGTCGAAAACACATCCAAGTGCATTCAAAAAACTCACCCGAAGTTAGTTACAAGGGAGATGCTATTGCAACATGTGGTTCGCGAAAAAATGCATATGTGTGGTGCACAAGTGAAGGACACTTGAAGTCGGTGGAAAATAGGGGGTGACGTGTAGCAGATGACAGTGGATTTAAAGGTAGAGTAGCAGCAGATTTTGAGGACTCTCATTCTCATTCCAGGCGACATTTTTCGGGAGGGAAGACTTCTGGGAGCAGCTATGGAGTTGAGCAGGAAACTAAGGACCCCGAAGGCAGAGCAACACTTAGGGAGTTCTTCCTCCCCCTTTCTTTAATTATTGTACTCTATTTTCGGTTGTTTTCAATGCTAGATTTCATTATGAACATAGGCTGAATTTCTAGCTCAGAAGCTTTTAAGCTTGGTTGGTTTATATGTTAAATTTTTCACTTTCTCGTTGTTTGACATCAAAATTGATCGGTGAGATCAGTTCTGATGTTAAATTACATTTTTCACACCATCTTGTAAGAAAATTCATTGCTTCAAGATCAATCGACGAGATTGAACTTGATCATCATCTTGTTGAAGTGTTAATGTAATTATAATTGGATTTTTACGGCGAGTTTTATTTCAATTGTATTTTTTTTTTCAAATTCTTAACAGTTGATGATCTTTAGAGTGGTGAACTCTAAAAGTGATACCTATGTTTGATGTGTCTTTTGGATAGGAAGATATATCAACCAATTTATAAGGTGTGATTCAATTGAATTCAGTGGAGAGTTATCCTTTTAACCATCAAGTTTAGAATTCTCGAGAAAATTGTTGATCTTAGCTCCTTTGTCTTTGCGGTGATGTATTAGTTACTGTTTTCTTTTAGTTATCAGTGCTTAGTATATGAATAGTCACTTTGTAATTTTTTTTTCTTTACTGCTTTCTTAAAACAAAATAAAAAAATTATAAAGTAATAAATATATAAACAATGTTCATTTTCTCCACTACTAACAATAGTGGAGTTTATTTTGAATAAAACCATAGATTTCTCACATGTCTTCCTTTGGGTTCGACCCTGCACCACTGTGCTAATGCAAGAATTATAAATATTATTTTGAGGGTTGTGACGACCTCCGACCATATCAAGCAGAATAAAAAACATAATAATAAATAAAAATAAAAGAAGAACTAATGACAAAAAAATGTATGAATCCAAAAGTGTGATTTTAATATGATTTAGAAAATAAACCATAAGTGGAAGTTAAATATGATGTTGAAGTATAAAAGCTAGAAACTAGATTCATAATAAATGAAAATTTGATTTTCGATAATAATTAATGGTAAATGAAGAAGAAAATATTGAAGTTGGAGCCAAAAGAAAAAAATAATCCATAAACCTAAGAATATTAACAGAAGGAAAAAGCTAAATAAAGTGAATTAAAAATACAATTCATATATAGTACATCAAAATAGATGAAAATTTTAAGTGTTAGATCCATGAAAATATTATCGAATTATCATGAAATCATTGATCAATGATTGTTGAATTATTTTTGACATTTATGAATAGATGTACCAGGAATCTGACTTGTGGTGAGCTCACAGTATTATGTTGTTTGATAGGTCTTGACTCATTAATGCTTGTTTTTTAATCCTTTTATGGGTTTTCAGTCATTCTAACCACATTACCTATTGAATTAACATGAGTTTTATTTATACATGTGAAAAATTTATCATAAATTAATTTTATATGTTTTGAATACAAATTAGTGGTGCTTTATATCTATTAACCATTTAGTGTTGGTTTTTTGACTTTTAAATCAATAAAAACAAGCTTTCATCCATTTTGGGAAAACTGTAAGTCATATTTACCTGGGTTCTATTGCAACCAGTAGAAAATTAAATGATAGTCATTATCCTTTGATTTATCTACAATGCAAGGTATTTTGAATTTTGTTCACCCTTTGATACATTTTCTTCTATGAAGTCAATAAAAACACATTATTGGTCATTAAAAAAAACCCAAGTTGTATTGATGTTTGGTCTCTTCATAAATGTCAAATATTAAATGATCAACATTTTCCATTAATTTAATGGAAATTCGAGGTCTTGTCTAGGTTATGACCTTCATACACATGTTTTTATTGACTTTTAAATCTAATAAAAGTGTATGTTTGATCATTATGACCACACAACACACTAGAATTACATTTGGTCTATTCCAAAATTTCATAAATTTTCTTAGAAACCTGAATTCATTTTCTCAGTTTTAATCATCTTTAAAACAAATGTGAAGCATAAATGAAAATTTCAATAATATAAATAAATTTAGGTGTTAGATTGATATATAGTCAGTTTGTACCGATCCAAAATGACTCAAATATTTCTTTCTAATGTTTTCATGCTAATTCAAGCTCATTTGTTCGATTTTTGTCCTAGTTTTTCTAGATGATTTTCAATATATGAGGAATAATGTTAGTAAACATGAACATGCACATTTGATATAGAATAAATTGAACGGGTGTTATCTCAAAGAATCAGAGTTTCATTAAAACTCATTCCCAATTTAGTGATTTTAATCTATATAAAAAACAATTGGTCATCGTAAATTTCAACTTCAATAGTTAGGTTCACCAGTGGTATGTATTACATTATGATGCACCTTATTGTAAAAGAAAACAAGGATTCACCTATAATGTGACATGTTCTAGATTTACATTTCTAATCAATTCTATAACCTATTAAATATACATTTAAATAACACATAAGGATAAAATTTTATCAAGATGAATAGAAAAGTACAACTAAGAAGGTAAGATTATACATAGACTAAATTTTACAACACATCGTGAGGATCACTATATTTTACCCCTCCCCTCAAGATGATTATGACCTGATAATTGTGATAACTCCCCAAGTGGGTCAACCAATACAGGTCACCGAAACTAGCTTCATCTGCATCGGTCTTATCATGATCAACATGCCCAGTAGCCCTTCACATTATAGTAAAAATTGTGTTTCTTACAACAATCAACCCTAAGTTCACTAGGAACACACCCACAACCCCCACCAACTATCGTATAAGTTATATCCAAGTTAACATAAAAAACATTTCAAGTTAACAAAAATAAAATATATAGTGTATTGTGATACAAAAAATAATGATATGGGATATATCATCTTTGAAAGTAAATATCAACAACCATCCAATGACATTGTTATTTTTCTGACGATCATCAGAATATCCAAGAATCGAACATGCCATTATAGATTAGACGGGGAAGTGTAATTATTTGATAATCCATCCTCCTTCATATTTATTAAATATAATTTTAATTAACTTAATTTATATTAAAAATAAATCGAAAAATTAATTAATCTTTATGTTATGATGTTAATGAAAATATTAAAATTCCCCAGTGAAATATAAATTAAGATTTTTATTAATTATATCTCTTAATATTTGTATTTTCTAGCTAACATGCTATGGGAACAACCGACCCGAAAAGGTTCTCATATGGGTCTTGAACTAAAAATATAAAAATAGATTTCCATAAAAACAATAATAATCTAACCAATGCTCTATAGATTATTTTCAAATATGAAATCTTATTTTCAAAATATTTTCAATTTTCATTAAAAATTCATTATTATTTTTAATCATAATTATTAAAAAAATTATTAATTTAAATAGAATTTATTTTAATAAAAAATCATGATCAACTAAAGTCACTATTCTATCATGATGATCATTTATATATAAATAAATTAGTGTTAATATAAAGAAAACGAATAAGAAAAACTAAAAAATATAAAAAGAAATAAGAAAACACAAGACATGAAAATGAAAATCTGAATATGGATAGAGTTATTATAAAATGCAGTATATAATTAAAATTATAATAGTTAAAATGAAAAAATAGAAAAAAACAATAAAGTGTTGGAAATTATTATAATAATCATATAAATATGTGGAAGCATTAGATGAAGTAGATGAAAATATATCTATTAAATCTAGAGTAGGAGATAGATTTTTTGAAGTAAGAAAAGTTTGAAAGGACAAGTGAAAATCAGAGGGGATGTTGAAGTAGTTATAAGAACATTAGAAAATGATGATGCAAGAATATAAAAAAATGAAAACAAAAAAATATCCATAATTGTAGAATAAAAAATAATATAATTATAAAAATAAGAAATAGAATTCAAATTCAAAACATAGATATCAAAAATAAAAAGTCAAAGCACCGACCAAAGATAAATCTATAATGTGAAATCCATTAGTGATGATTGAATGTTTTGGTGGGGTAAAACTAGTAGAAAAAGATGAAGTAGGATAAAAAATATATAAACTAGAAATTTTTGTTGTATGGATTTAGAAAAATTGAAAATATAAAAAAAATAAATGTAAAAAAATTTAAAGTACCATAAAATTGAAAAAACCAGATATTGGAATATATATCTAACACGTAAAAAATGATCAAAATTGGAAGGTGAATTTGATGTAGTAAAAAAATAAAAAGTAGAAGAATGATTATATGTAAAAGTAAAAGGATAACTTGAATCAATGTTCAAATAAAAAACCAAAATATAGAAAAATAAGAAGAAAAAATAATTAAAAACTAATTGTTATTGTAATACCTGAAGTTGAAATATAATTTGAATCAGAATCCAAAATCCAAATTCCATAAGAAGAAGCTCGTAATGGGATCATAAGTAAAATAAATAGTTTATTAGTTGGATATAATAATAAAAAAACTTATACTAAAGGATGAAAATAGAAGTACAAGATCATGGAAAATGTGAAGATATTAGGTAGAAGAATGCTACATGAAAAAGGAATAATCATAGTTAAGAGTTAATCTATATGATATAAAATTTATCCAAGAATTAGAATCAAATGTAGGAGAAAATAAAAAATCCAGATTACACAAATTAAAAAAACAAGAATATAATCTCGTAGATGAAAAAAAATAATCTAATATAGAAACAAAAATGAAAATATAAAAATAATTTATAGAAAAAATAAAACAAAACAAGATTTAAAAATGGTAGGCTAGAAATAAATACCCAAAATCAAGAAGTATTATAAGTGAGATGTCAAAAAGGATAAAAATAAAAATTCAACAGCGGGAGATGGAAGGATCCGATGACAGAACATTAAAAGGAAACCAAACTATAAGTGGAATCTAAACCAACATGGAATGACACAAGCTAGGAGAAGAATTATTAAAAAATACAAATAGAATTAATAGGGGAATGAAAAATTCAAAAAACGCAAAAGTAAAAATATAATATCAAGTATAAACATAAGATAAATCAAAACATATTAAATTAAAATCAATGATCCAAAATCTATATTTCAATATCTTGAAATTGAAGTAGATGCATAATAGAGTAAATTATTAAAATAAAATAAGTTGATAAAAAAATTTAAAATCATCAATAAATTACAAAATACAAGAAATAGAAATAATGTAAAATAAAAATATACATTAACAATTTAAAATAATAAATTTAAAAGAATCCAAATGTATTAGTTGAATTTGAAGTAGTCAAGAAAAAAATAGTAGTAGTTGAAACTGAAGCTGAAGAAGAATATATAAAAAAAGAGTCATAAAGAGAGTGAATGTTGATTTTGGGGATGAATTGATGGTGGATATAGAATAAAATATAGATGTTTAGTCCAATAGTAGAGACATAAAACATAGGCTAGAGTATATTAGTGGAATAAAGTAGTACCTAGAAATTAAAAAAACTTACAGAGGGTCAAAAACAAGAAGACGATCTATAATTATCATGAATTCATTGTAAAATGATTTTTGAATAATTTTTGATTTATATGAATAGAAAATACATCAATCTAACATGTGGTGAGATCACAATCTAAGGTCTTTTTTTATGTCTTGACACTTTGATGCATTATTTTAATGATTTTTATGTATTATAAAACTATTTTTTTGGCCATTATAACCACACTACTTGTTGAATTGACATGATTTATAATCATACATGTAAATAATTATTCAATGATCTATTTTGTATTATTTTAAAACTAATTTGAGGTCCTTTTATGTGTTTTAACTATTTAACGGAATTTTTTTTTGAGTTTTAAATCAATAAAAATGTGCTTTTGTAAATTTTTGGAAAACCATCAGTCAGATTGACATGTGGTCTGTTCAACATGTTAAAAATCAAATGACCATAATTTTCCTTTGATTTAATGACAATCCATGGAATTTTCCTAGATTCTAACACATTGGTGCACATTTTAAGAATTTTAAATCCATTAAAACCAACTTTTGGACATTTTGAACAAACCAAAAGTCATATTTAATTGAGATTCATTCCTACATGTCAATTTTTTTAAAAAAAATGAAATTTTACATTGACATAATGAATATATGATATTATTTTATAGGTTATGACCCTCATATGCACATTTTTAAAGTTTTTAAATGAAATAATCTTTTTCTTTGATCATTATGAGCATATCATACATTGGATAGACATACAATCTATCTATACATGTTATAATTTTTTATGGAAATCCAAATGATTTTGCTTTATTATGTCCACCATTAATAAGTATATAAAGTTAACTTAGTGATTTTGATCATACCAATAAATATAGATGTCATATTAACATTTGGTTGGTTTGTACAAATTATTAATGCATGAAATCTTGTTTTCCAATTTTTTCATGCTAATTGTAACTCATTTTCATTGTTTTTAAACACTTTATGACCCCATTTTGGTCTGGTGCGCTGGTTCTCTCAGAAGGTTTGGGATGTGTTGGCTGAATCATGTTGGTGCACCAGGAGCTCGACTTGTGTTCGGTCTTTGTAGCATTCTTTTTCTTTGGCGGTCTTTGCCTCTTCGGTGTGTTGATGATGTGCTTGTTTCCCAGCGGCGGTTTCGACGGTCGAGGTTGGTGGTTTCGGGCGAGTACGTGCTTATTTGTTGAGACCCTTCCGCTTTAATCTCTACTCTAGACTCTTTTCCCTTCGTCGTTCTCTGTGTCGGTCTACTTTGAATGGTTTTAAGAGGCTTTGGGAGGTGCTGTTTGTTCGGTAGTCGATGCTCCGGGTGGCGCGTCCTTCGCCGGCTTCAATCTGTGTTGTTTTTGTGCCTATTTTTATTGCAGTTTTTGATGAAATGGGTGGCCTTTTTCTGCCTTGATGTTCCAATGTTGTTTGAAGATGTTTTGTGAGTGATGATGGCGCGGATGAATGTGTCTCCGTTGATGTCGTTTGAACTCCGGTGGAACATTCCGGTGGGTTCGCGCCAGCAGAAGCCGATGATGTTCATCGATCTTCGGAATCTTCAGTGTTTCTCTCCGGGAACTTCACATCTGGCATCGACACCAGTGCGGCGTTCGTGATGGCAACGACGATGAAGATAACTGGTCTTTGGTGTAGTGATCATGGCAGATCTGGTCTGTTTCAGTTCTGCCCTGAAGTTCATCTCGAATGGTGTTTTCTCAGAAGGTCGGCTCGGTTTTTGGTTCGATTCCAAGGTGTTATGATGATGAAGAGGGTGTTAGTATTTCCGGTGCTCGTGGTTTGCTGCTATTCAGGTGGATGATGGCCGATGGTTTCCCCGGTTGTCGGCTCCGGCGTTTTTAGGGTGACGATGTTGATTGGTGGTATAATGTGGTTTTCTTGAGGATTGTTCATGTTAGAGAGCGTGGATCAAGGTTCTCACAGCCCAAGGCATTTAGGTGGTGCAGTGATCGATGCGGTTGTTTCAAAATTTTAATTTGGCGCTTTGGTATCCACGTTTTTCTACTTTGGTATTTTTTATGTCAAGTGCTGTGGTTATGTATTTGGAAATGTGAGGTTACCATTTTCCCTTAAAATGGATTTTCATAATACAAAAAAATGGATTTGGAGGAGGATCATATATTTAGTGAAAAAATATTAAAAATTAAATAAGTCTATGTTTCATCCACAAAAAATTTGTAAAGTAACATCCTAATGCTATAATCTGCTACATTAATGGAATGTTTTATGGAATAATGCTCTTTCACTATGAAACTAAATCTTGGCCTTTAAAGTGAAATGATTTTGATGTTCTTTTTCAATCAAATATACAACATATGATATTAATATTTGAATAAATATTAAGAATAAACATAGATCTATAAGAATAGAAAAGTAAAACTAAGATGATTGGATTAAATAAAGAACAAAATTTACTTTACATAGTGAGGATAAATAGATTTCACCAATCCACCCCCCAAAATATGTCCCTAGCCAAGTAGTTTTTATAATTACCTTGATTTCCATTCTTATACATATCATAGAAAGAAGCTTTATTAGTGTGCATCTTATCAGGATTGTCATTCCCACTATCCCTATCCATAATAATTGAATGTTTTTTTCTCTCAACACTCGAACCTAAGTTAACTAGGAACACATATGCACCCCAACCCACTAACCTATATGTAAGAACACGATTCTTAGTTTTGAGGTATGAGTTTCTTCTTTTCTCTTTTCCTTAATTGTTTTTTAGAAAATCAGGAAAATGGGGAAAAATCCTAAATTTTGGAAGTACACGCCGTGTACTTTTCCATACACCGTGTACTTTTGGCTGTGTGGGATGAGTACACAGACCATGTAGCCATGTCGGTGATGAAGGGTGTAAAAACTGATTACACGCTGTGTAGTGGTCTTTTACATGCCGTGTAGTCAGTCGGTAGGCGAATAGTAAGGTGGTGGCCAGCTGTGTGACATCACACGCCATGTAGTTAGTCGGTAGGCAAATAGTAAGGTGGTGGCCAGCTGTGCAACATCACACGCCGTGTACTCATGTAGACACACCGTGTAGTCATGTCGGCAGGCGAACAGTGCCACGCTGGTGGGAAACCGCCAGAGGAACAATTAAAAAATGTGAAGTACACGCCGTGTACTTGGAAATACACGCCGTGTACTTTGTTTTTTTCACTTAAAATGGGCAGTAGCCGCCCCTATTCACAGGGAAGGCTTAGAGCAGGAAGAAGGAGCGGGAGAGGGAGGCCGGAGATTTGGAGATCCACCGTGCGCACGTCGGGAATCCGTTTTCTGCACTGTTGATCTCCCTGGAACTGCACGGGTGAGTTCCCCCTTCTCCTGGAGTAGTTCTTACCAATTATTTCCCGTAGGCAAGTTATTTAGGTTTGAACGAGGTTTTCTTTCACCTCAGATCTAGTTCGTTCTAGGATGAATCGAGGATCTTCATTTGCGTATATCGTTCGTGGGTGTTAAAGGTAGGTGGATTGGTGTTTATTTTCCAACTTTTGTGCGTTTTGTGTTTTTGAGCTACGAACCCATTTTTGGGGTGTCATGCGGCTGAGGTCGTGGCTATTTTAACTACCTATAATTGTATAGGTAATTAAATAAAATTGTAAAATTGTTGTTTGGGATTAGTGCTTGGATCCAGGACCACCCCCGGGGTGCGTTCCCCTATTTAGCCGTTTGTCCAGGATACCTGAGGGTATGCCATGTTTAAATTATGAATTACTTTTGCCTTGAGAGGAATTGTATGTAAATTTCATGTTTATATTTTGGGCATGGCCCGGTTACTTATGCATGAGGGTAGTGTTTTACTATAGCCTGAGGGCATGACTGTATTAGCCTGAGGGCAATGTTCTATTTCTCCTGAGGGAAACCTTTTGTGCCTGAGGGCTTGACTTCTATGCCTGAGGGCGACAGTTAGTACACCTGAGGGCAATTTCTGTTACGCCTGAGGGCAATACCTACGGTTTGGATTCTGATTACCTTAGGGTGAGGTTTTTCTTGTCTGAGCTTACTTAGAGATTCACTGTGGTGTTTTCTTAATACTAAATGGTTAAATGAATAATTAAAATGGTAATATAACTGATTAAGTTAGTTACTTTTGAGTACAACTTAGTTTATTGCATTTACCACTGCACACTGTTGTTGCATGTTTACACACAGTTGAGCACGGGCCTTTGGTGGGTGCCTAATGGGAGTTATTTCTCACACCCTGTTTGGGTCATGCTTTTCATCCCAAACAGATTATATTTCTACAGGTGTTGATAGGGGAAAGAGTCCCTACACAGGTGCTTGATTTCTACTGAGGATTAGGGGAGCATGGGACCGGGCTTAGGCTCGCGATGCTATTGGCTGTTTTGTTCTGTTTTGATTTTCTGTACTTGTACTGTACTGTACTGTTGTGTAACATGTTCTGACTATTTTCTTAGAATCTGAGGCATGTTGCACCATTATTTATATACTGGTTGGTTATATCTACTGAAGTTGTTTATTTCAGTTGTGTATGGTTTACTGCTTTCGCAGTTGTTGTATGTTTTATTCAATTCCACTGCGCTACACTTTGACAAATGAGGGAATAGTTTCCCCACTATCATACCTAGGCCCTCGCTGTTAGTTGGTAGCCTCTGGAATTTGGGGAAATGTGCTTGAGGTCACGTGGCGAATCGGGTTCGGGGCACCCGTTGAGTGGAACCCGGAACCGGGATGTTACAAAGTGGTATCAAAGAGCATTCTTTTCTTGACTTACTATTTGGAGGCTTAGTCAGGGATAAGATGGAAACATTAGTCGGTAATAAGCTGTGCCCGGGCGTAGCTAACCCGTGTATAGGGAAAATCCAGTCTACCTCGTATTTTTGCAATTTTTCTGATTTTGAAAATTTTACAGTTGATTTGATTTTAACCGTTGGGTGACGCACTTGGGATTGTGCTATTATATTTTATCTATGGGTTCTATTTAGTTTCAACTTGATGAGATGAGGGTATGCCATCTCATGCATCATTTAGTCACATTCCAGAAATCACATGCCATGCATAGTTCCATGCCATGTAGGTGCATTATAAATCACATGTTATTGTGATAGTTGTTGTGTTGGAAAAGCATGCAGTTGTGATAGCTACTTTGATAAAAACCTGCTATGTGATAGAGTATTTTCTTGTATAAACCTGTTTATAGAATGGACGCCAAACTTTGGTTTTTGGGGAGTATGGGCCCCCATTGACCGGAACTTGGTGGATCATTTATTGTTTATTTTGTTATAACACAGATAAGATGTCAAAATTTGATTCTTGGGGAGTATGGGCCCTCAAAGGTCATAATTTGAAACTTAGGTGTTGTTTTTCGGTATTTTCTGGGTTCCGGGGAAGTTTCTAAGGCATACTGTCCGGAAAACCAAGTATACACGCCATGTAGTACCTTAGACATGCCGTGTATGGCCTTCTGTTCGGGAAGAAAAAGAAAACTTTTTGAGTACACGCCGTGTACCTTGAGTACACGCCATGTTGTTTCTTCCCATGTCACAAACAGTGTGGGAGGCGACACGGGGAAGGAAAGAGTTTGGGGTAAAACATGCCGTGTACCGGATGTACACGCTGTGTAGTGTTGACCTGAAGTTCGCCCATGTAACTAAAAAACACGGATGGAGAAGGACTTAAGACATACACGCTATGTCCACTGTGGAACACATCATGTAGTTTGACCTAGGGATCCGGCCATGTAACTAACAACACGGGTCAGGGTAAACCTTTCGTGTACACACCGTGTGTATATAGAAAACGCCGTGTAGTTGGAGTCGTGTATCCGACTGTGTAAGTAACAACACGGGTCGGCGGAGTTCGTCTAGTACACACCGTGTACCTGTGGGATACGCCATGTAGTCTTGTCTGAGGACAGACCATGTGGACCTAACCATGTGGCTGGGAAATGGGGTGATATACACACTGTGTACGAGTGTAACATGCCATGTAGTTTCAAGCCGAGTAGTCGGCCATGTCACAAATGACACGGGTAGTTGGAAATTACACCATACACGCCGTGTAGATATTATACATGCCGTTTAGTTTTTTTTCAATGGGAGCGGTGTGGATTAGCCATGTAGAAGGACCCGGGCAGGGGAAGAAAAGTCAGTTACATGCCGTGTAGTGAGTATACACGCCATGTAGTCTTGTTTTTCAAATCATGAATGCCTTCTTCCTCCTATTTCCCTTTTGGTCCCTTCTTTTCAATCATTGATAAATATTGATCTAAGGTGTGCGTTTGACCTTTTAGAGTCATGCCGCCGAGACGACCGTGAGTTTTCGGTAATGATTATACTCCAGAGATGGTGGTCCACGAGCTACCAGTGGAACCCCAGCAGAGCCAGAGGCGGCGCCAGACGTTATACCGGACACAGGCGCGGAGGATCAGTTCTGTGAAGGCTTTATGCGGTTCATGCAGACCTTTTAGGGAGCACCGCCGGCTGCCACATCTATGGCTGAGCTGACTCGTATATTCCAACAGCAGCATCTGCCTACATTTTCCGGGGATGGAAGACCACAACCTGTAGAGTCTTGGCTGGGGTCGATGCAAACTATTTTCGAGCATCTTGAGATACCTCCAGGGCGGAGGGTCATGCTCGTGACTTATATGCTGTGTGATTCCGCCAAGAGGTGGTGGGATGTTACCACCCAGTCATAGAATCACAGGGACATGGCGTGGGAAGATTTTCAGGCAGTCTTCTATGACTTCTTCTTTCCAGAGACGCTGAGGGCAGATAGAGCTCGAGAGTTCATGAATCTTCCATAGAGCTCTATGTTGGTGATGGACTATTCTGCTCGTTTCACCGAGCTTCAGTGTTTTGCAACCGTACTGGTGGGTGATGAGATGTTGAGAGCCAGAATTTTTGAGGATGTTCTTCGTTATGACATCCGAGCACTGGTGAATGTTTTCAGGTTGCCTTCAGTACATGCTATTATGAACTAGGCGCTGATTACAGAGAGGAACCTGCGGGAATCTAGTGGTGTGGGCTAGGGAGGTTCAACACCAGTTACTAGTACTTTTTCTACTGGTAAGAGGAAGAGACAGATGGAATTCTCTCAGGGTGGCAGTACCATCCAAGCAATTTCTTTAGGTGGCCTGATCAGGTGCTACTAGTGTGTTAAGGAGGTGCACAAGAGACCACAATGTCCACGAGACCCAGTGGAGTGCCAAGCTTGCGGTAAGATGGGTCATCTGCAACGCTTTTGCAGGGCGTTTCCACCAGTGGCCAATGAGAGGGGTTCTGTGCAGACTCCGCGTGCGGGAGTAGGACCAATGGCTTCTTACCAGTCGGGAAACTAGAATACGTTAGGGCATGCAGGCAGAGATGGTGGTCGTGTCCGTGGTAGCCAGACACCAGGATCGCAGAGGCAGCAGGGCGGGACAACTCAGGGTATCCAGGCTGTGTCGCAGAGCCGCAACATTGGGTAGGCATATGCAGTGAAACAGACCCAGCAGGAGCAGGATCCCAGACCTTCTACAGTCAAAGGTACTATTCTAGTAGCTTTTGTCTTGTCTTCAGTACTTTTTGATACGGGTGCTACTCATAGTTTCATATCTGTACCCGTTGTGGAGAGACTTGGGCTCTGTGTTTCTTCTTCTTCTGATATCATGACACTAGACACTCTATTGGGGAATAGAACGGCTGGTATGCGTCAGTGCAGGGAGTTCCCCTAGTGGTTGGAGGGTGTCACTTTCATTAAGACCTCTATGTCTTAGAGATGACAGCTTATGATGTCATTCTTAGGATGGACTGGTTAGTTCCCTTTCAAGCCTTTATAGACAGCTATCGTCGCAGGGTGCATTTCACGTCACCAGAGGGCAGCGAGTTTCTATGCAAGGGAGAGTGGGATGTTCAGGTGAGTCGAGATGGACCAGAGCATCATGGGTGAGGTGGAGTCATAGCCCAGATTGCGAGTTTATATCTGGATGATCAGAGGACTTGTCAGACGGATTTCCCTCCAGTGGTTGATCGTTTTAGGGATGTCTTCTCAGACAACTTTTCAGGTCTACCTCCAGAGCGAGAGGTGGATTTCTGTATTGAGCTTGTGCCAGGAGCAACACCGGTGTCCATTCCTCCCTATAGGATGGCTACACCTGAGTTGCAGGAGCTCAAAAGGTAGTTGGAGGAGTTACAGGCAAAGGGATTTATCCGAACCAGTACTTCTCAGTGGGGTTTTCCGATCCTTTTTGTGAAGAAGGCGGATGGTACCCTCAGACTCTGTGTGGATTATCGGAAGCTGAACTAGTTGACGGTCAAGAACTGATATCCCTTGTTGAGGATAGATAATCTGTTTAATCAACTTCGAGGAGAACGAGTGTTCTCGAATATTTAATTGAGATCATGATATCACCAGCTGCGTGTGAGACCATCGGATATACCACTTGCAGCCTTCAGAAGTAGGTATGGTCTATATGAGTACTTGGTTATTCCATTCGGACTCACGAACGTGCCATCAGTTTTCATGGCTCTGATGAATCGTGTGTTCCATCCGTATCTTGATTATTTTGTGGTAGTATTCATGGATGACATCTTAGTGTACTCTCACACTCGACACGACCATTCCACCCATCTTGAGATCGTATTGAGTACACTGAGAGAGCATCGACTATATGCTAAGCTCTCAAAGTGCCACTTTTGGATAGAACAGATTCACTTCCTGGGTCATATCATCTCGGAGGAAGGAGTTTCAGTAGACCCAGAGAAGGTGAGATCAATAGTTTCCTGGGAGTAGCCTAAGAACGTGTTTGAGATACGGAGTTTCTTGGGGCTGGATGGTTACTACATACACTTTATCCAGGACTTCTCCTGCTTAGTAGCGCCGTTGACAGGTTTGACTAAGAAGGGCATGAAGTTCGTTTGGTCAGAAGCTTGTGAGGCATCCTTTCAGGACCTGAAAGGGAAGTTGACATCAGCAGCAGTCCTGATACTCCCAGAGTAGGGGAAGAGCTATACAGTTTACTGTGATGCATCAGGTATTGGGATGGGAGCAATGTTGATATAGGGCGATCGATTTGTTGCGTATGGGTCTCGGCAGTTGAAACCACATGAGAGGAATTACCCAACGCATGATCTCAAGTTAGCTGAAGTTGTTCATGCGTTACGTTGTTGGAGACATTATCTATTGGGAGATAATTTTGTGGTTTTCCCCGACCACAAAAGCCTCAAGTATATCTTTACTCAGTGTGACTTGAATCTAAGGCAGAGAAGGTGGGTCGAGTACCTACAGTCCTTCGATTTTGAGCTTTCCTATACACCTGGTAGAGGTAATGCAGTAGCCGATGCACTGAGAAGGAAGACTCAGATATAGGCAGTGCAGGATGCTAGTGGTGAGTGGCAGCTTATGGCATTGTTCTATGAGATGCATTTGGAGGTGCATGACAGTTAGGGGCAGACCTATCTTTCATCTTTAGCTGTGACTTCTACTCTCCTGGAAAGAGTGATGATGAGACAACTATCTGATTCGGAAGGCCTAGTTCTACGAGAGTCGGTGGAAAGTGAGGACCCTCCTCCTGGTTGGACGATAGGCGATGATGAGGTACTGTGTTTCCATGGACGAGTGTGGGTTCCAGGGGATATATGCAAGGAGTTGATGTGGGAGTTTCATACTTCAGCTTGGGTAGTTCATCCCGGGGTTACCAAGATGTACTGTGATTTGAGACGTCAGTACTGGTGGCTAGGTATGAAGAGAGATGTAGCTGGTTTTGTTACGAGATGTTCCACCTGTCAGTAGGTGAAGGCGGAGCACCAGATACCAGCAGGGCTGTTACAACAGTTAACCATTCCGGAGTGGAAATGAGATGACATTGCGATGGACTTCGTGACCGGGTTGCCGAGGTCACCTCGAGGCAATGATGCCGTGTGGGTTGTTGTGGACAGACTCACGAAGGTAGCTCCCTTTTTGCTGATCAAGGAGACCTTCGGGGTTGATGAGATCAGAAAGTTGTATATCCGAGAGATCGTACATCTTCATGGGGTTCCACATTCTATCGTTTCAGATAGGGACACCTGTTTTACATCTTGTTTCTGGCAGAGTTTGTAGAGGGCACTGGGTACACAGGTGCTTCCGAGCACAACATACCACCCTCAGACAGATGGCCAGTCAGAGCGTACGATACAGGTGCTAGAGGATATGCTGTGTGCATGAATCCTAGACCTTGGGGGATCTTGGGAGAAGCATATACCCCTAGTTGAGTTTTCCTACAATAACAGTTTTCAGGCGACTATCGAGATGACACCTTACGAGGCTTTATATGGTAGGCCATGCCGATCACCCTTGTGATGGTTAGAGGCAGGTGAGGCAGCTTTACTGGGACCACGTCTCGTGCCGGAGACTTCTGAGTAGGTCCAGTTGATTCATAAGTGGATGGATACCATGCAGTCTCGTCAGAAATCTTATGCTGATCACCGCAGACGACCCTTGGAGTTCATGGTCGGGGATCGGGTTTTCTTGCGTGTTTCGCCGAGGCTGGGACACAGGCGGATCATGAGACAGGGTAAACTTTCACCGAGGTATGTGGGGTCATTTGAGATTATGGAGAGAGTCGGTCCAGTCGCCTATAGTTTGTAGTTACCACAGAGGTACCGAGCCATGAATGACGTCTTCCATGTATCTCAGCTGCGCCGCTATCATTCAGACCCATCTCACATCTTTCATCCAGAGGAAGTTGAGCTGGAGGAAGATACGTCCTTTGAGGAGCATCCGATTTTTATCGTTGACCGGAGCACGAAGGTTCTCTGAGGCCGGTCAGTTCCTCTCATACGGGTGCTATGGCGGCATGGCCGAGTGCAGGACGAAACCTGGGAGTGGGAGACTGATGTACGTGCTCAGTGGCCGGAGTTATTCATGGCTATATCTTCACCACCCTTGGAAGGGAAATTCGGGGACGAATTTCTTTAAGGGGGGAAGTTTGTAAGAACCTGGTTCTTAGTTTTGAGGTACGAGTTTCTTATTTTCTCTTTTCCTTAAGTGTTTTTTAGAAAATAAGGGAAATGGGAAAAAATCCTAAATTTTGGAAGTACACACCATTTAATTTTCCACATGCCGTGTACTTTTGGCTGTGTGGGATGAGTACACAGGCTGTGTAGCCATGTCGGTGACGACGGGTGTAAAAACAGATTACACGCCATTTAGTGGTCTTTTACACGCCGTGTAGTCAGTCGGCATGCGAATAGTAAGGCGATGGCCAGCTGTGCGACAGCACACGCCGTGTACTCATGCAGACACACCGTGTAGTCACGTCAGCAGGTGAATGGTGCCACGCTGGTGGGAAACCGCCAGAGAAACAGTTAGAAAATGGGAAGTACACACCGTGTACTTGGAAATACACGCTATGTACTTTGTTTGTTTCTCTTAAAATGGGCAGTAGCCTCCCTTATTCACATGTAAGGCTTAGAATGGGAAGAAGGAGCGGGAGAGGGAGTCCAAATCTTTGGAGATCCACCGAGCGCACGTCGGGAATTCGTTTTCTGCACCGTCGATCTCCCTAGAACCACACGGGTGAGTTCCACCTTCTCCTAGATTAGTTCTTACCAATTATTTCCCGTAGGGAAGTTATTTAGGTTTGAATTAAGTTTTCTTTCACCTCAGATCTACGTCGTTCTAGGATGAATCAAGGATCGTCGTTCGCGTATATCATTCGTGGGTGTTAAAGGTAGGTGGCTTGGTGTTCATTTTCCAACTATTGTGAGTTTTGTGTTTTTGAGCTACGAACCCATTTTTGGGGTGTCATGTGGCTGAGGCCGTGGCTATTTTAACTACCTAGAATTGTATAGGTAATTAAATAAAATTGTAAAATTGTTGTTTGGGATCAATGCTTGGATCCAGGACCACCCCCAGGGTGCGTTTCCCTGTTTATCCGTTTGGCCAGGATACCCGAGGGTATTCCATGTTTAAATTATGCATTACTTTTGCCTTGAGAGGAATTGTATGTAAATTGCATGTTTATATGTTGGGAATGACCTGGTTACTTCTGCCTGAGGGTGGTGTTTTACTATAGCCTAAGGGCATGACTGTATTAGCCTGAGGGAAACGTTCTATTTCACCTGAGGGCAACCTTTCGTGCCTGAGGGATTGACTTCTGTTCCTAAGGGCGACACTTCATACGCCTAAGGGCAATTTCTGTTACGCCTGAGGGCAATACCTGTGGGTTGGATTCTGATTACCTGAGGGTGAGGTTTTGCTTGTCTGAGGACGCTGACTTCTTACTTAGAGATTCAATGTGGTATTTTCTTAATACTAAATGGTTAAATGAATAATTAAAATGGTAATATAACTGGTTAAGTTGGTTAATTTTAAGTACGGATTAGTTTATTGAATTTACTACTGCACACTGTTGTTGCATGTTTACACACAGTTGAGCACGGGCCTTTGGTGGGTGTTTACTGGGAGTTATTTCTCACACCCTGTTTGGGTAATGCTTTTCGGCCCAAACAGATTATATTGCTGCAGGTGTTGATAGGGGAAAGAGTCCCTACACAGGTGCTTGATTGCTACTGAGGAGTAGGGGAGCATGGGACCGGGCTTCGACTCACGATGCTACCGGCTGTTTTGTTCTGTTTTTCTTTTCTGTACTTGTACTGTACTATACTGTTGTGTAACATGTTTTGACTGTTTTCTTAGAATCTGAGGCATGTTGCACCATTATTTATATACTGGTTGGTTATATCTACTGCAGTTGTTTATTTCAGTTGTGGTTTACTGCTTCCGCTGTTGTTGTATGTTTTATTCAGTTTCACTGCGCTACACTTTGAAAAATGAGGGCATAGTTTCCCCACTATCAGACCTGGGCCCTCTCTACTAGTCGGAAGCCTCTGGCATTTGTGGAAATGCGCTTGAGGTCACGTAGAGAATCGGGTTCGGGGCACCCGTTGAGTGGCACCCAGAACCGGGACGTTACACTATAGGCTATTGGGATGTTAGTATAGAAAACCCCTTCATTTAAGATTAACTATAATATAATGTATATAAGGATTTACCAAAATAAGGATTTTAAATATATCAATTTAGAAAATATATCACAACCTCCCTCTAATGGATATGGTGTTTGTCGCACCTCCATCAGCATATCTAAGAATAGATTATGACATCACTAATGAGAAGATGTATCAATATATCCAACTTTATTTTATTAAATTTAATTTTAATTAATATATTAAATTAAAAACTAAATTAATCATTATATTATGATATCACATAAAGAATTAATATGAATGAGAAATATAGAAAATTATAGGTTTAATAATCATATCTAAGATTATTTTCTTTTTCTTGATAAGGATATCTAGGAACAACCAACCCTCACAATGATCTCCTAAGGGTTTGAAACTATAAAATATCTAATTTTCATTCCATAATAAACATAATTCTCTAATCAACCATATCGTGATAATTTTAAAATAAGAAATATCAATTTAATGATATTTTTCTTTTTCTTCAATATTCATTGTTTATTATATGTTAACTATTAAAATTACTTATCTTTATTAATTCAAATAAGTGTGATTTTAATAAAAAGACCACAATAACCAAAATCCACCCTTCCCTTAAGGAGATCATTTATATATCAGTACATTAGTGCTAAAAATATGAAAATGTAGAAGTAAAAAAATAAAAAATTTCCAAATAAAACATAAGGAAAAAAATTGAAATATATATAGAGATAGAGTTAGAAGAAAATATAGTAGACGAGTAAATTAATAAATTTTGGAAGGAAAAAGTATAATAAATAATGAATAGTTGGAAACTAAAATTTAAAAGGAATATACATATTAAAAAAATAATATATGCTAGATTTTAATGTTGTTTCCAAATCTTGAGTGGGGGAAAGATCATATGTAGTAAGAAATGTTTTCAAGAAGTGGATGTTCAAGGGGGTGGTGAACTAGACAAAAAATAATTAGAAAAATATGAAGTAGAATAAAATATTAATAAAAAGGAAACACATAATCATACTAAAAAGTATAGTATGAACAAAAAATGACTCTTGAAAACGTTTAATAAAATTTTTAACTCCAGACATAGATATCATAAACCAAATGGAAAAGCATTAAAAAGTGGTGAAACTACAACAAGAAATCTAAAAACGATGATCAAATATCTCCAAAAAATGCATCTTTCTTTTCTGAATGTATTAACACCCCATTACCCTCTATTTTTTTTGAAAATATAATCGATTGTTGGCCCCATTTAATCCACATCAGAGAGTGATATGCCTCCCATATCATAGTATGATGGTCTTCTTCCTCCTTCATCATCTCACCCTTCAATTGTCTCCTCGATCATTCCATCTGGGGTGAACATTAATCTGACTAGAAAAGCTAAGAATATAGGCCCATTCATTATTATTATTTTCTTCTTTTTAGTTTCCTCACACTCAGATGGCCTTTTAGAGATCTCGATCGTCCCATTGGTGTATCTTCATTTAGAAATGGTAGGTGATTCTATGGTGATTAACTTCCTGAGATGGAATTTGAATGATACAGTGTATTTTAATAGGTCGATCTTGGTGGCTATGTTCTACATGGATATGAATACTCTCTTGAAGTTTTTATACTTTATGGGATCATGGATATTGGAAAACCCATCAAGGGTTTTTTCACATAATTATAAATCCATATTTTTTGTTTTGTCCCCTAGGGAGGACTTCATGAAGGCTTAGTTAAAATGCTCCTTAACAGTAGACATGTGGAGTTTTAACCCTTTTAGTTGGTCCTTGGAGGTTCAATAGAGTCTTGACCCTCCCAAGTTTGATGTATCCCTCTCCCCTTCCTTAACCTCACATATCCCTGGGGAATCGATGATTCTCTCGGGTCCTTCTTAGTGTAGATAATAGTACCCTTTGTTGGAAATATGCTTCTATGGAGATGCTATGAGTGGAAGTTTATATCTCCAAATAATTACCTTTATGAATCCTTCTATGGGATAGGGACACCGTATCATGGGGTAAAAATTTCCTCTACTCCTCTTCTGATTGTTATTTTATAAAATTTCATCTCCACAGCTACTTTCGGTCAATTTTTAAGAAGATGTATTTCATCTACAAGGTTTCCAGACCCATAACTATCTCTAATCAAGGACCGGTCACTCCTTCAAATGGTAATATCCTAGATGGGTTTTTAGGATTTTGATTAAATTTTAGGGTTAATTACTTTATTAATGGCAAAGCTATGTTTCTAGGATATTCTTTTACAAATGATACTGGTGGTCTTCCTCTAATCCCCCCATCACCTTGATACCCCTCAACAAAGTTGGAGCCTTCTCCATAGACAACTTCTAGTGTCCATCAGGGTCCTTGTCCCAAGATTCTATTATACATGCCATGGATGGATTGCCCCTATCTTCTATAGATATATATAAATGCCTACATTATAAGTAATTTGGTTCTGCTTCCATTTAATTATACATTAGACCCCAAGTGTAGGGATCAATGTTCTTTTAGTTGGTCAGCCATTCTATCCTTAAATAGATTTAGGGTTCTTTCAGACCCATCTTAGGTTCTATTAGAATTGGAAACACCAGTCCTGAGTATCAGTTCCATCTATTACACTCATAGTTAGATTCTTACAATATCTTTTTAATATAGTGAACCAGCTCTTCTCATGTCCCAAAAAAGGTCCATTCTGATATATTTTGTTAAATACAAGCGTTATAACCTCTGATGATCTCATCTAACATTTGGTATGTCTGTGAACTAGGTTTTAGTGTAATGACTAACTTTATTACAATTTAATATCACAATAATAGACTTTCTATTATCATAGTTATAGAGAACAAGAATCATCCTTCCAATATTTCTAATTTTTCTAATAGAATGTGTGTGTAACTAAATTCATGCAGATCACTCAAACTAGGATATTTTTATTTTTTTTGGAAAACTATTTTTACTATGGAAATGATCAATGTATCAAATCAGAACATCACTATAATATTTAGTTATGGTTAAAATTATTTTTTATTCACCTTTATTTATGCCAAATGAGAATTCCGGGATAGGGATTTGTTATGGTATGATCTAGGATCATTCAATCCAAGAAACTCAACTTGTCTCATGGATATAGACTTTAATATCTTCCATGAAACATTAGAGAAGTATGGTTACATATATTATACTAGGAGTTAAAGATAAGACTTAGATACATTTTTGTGATATAATAGGCTCCTTTACAAGGGTTTTATGTGTTAAAAAATATCAGATGCAATAACTAGAAGGTAGCCCACCACACATAGTTCCTTCTCAACCATTACCTTTACAATCCTCAAGCTATACCCTCCTACTCAAACATGAGGTTTTATCATCTAGTAAAGGTCGTATTTGATCAATCAACTACCCTCTTTATTTTGGGACCTTGAATGGAAGGTATTGGTCATTTTATCTTCTATTACTACTCCAGTGCTAACCCCAAGAACTATGAAATTTAGAGTTCATTATAGACCAATCCAATGAAATAAAATTCAATGGTTGGTTTACACAACATGCTTAAGAGGTAGAAGGGGGAGCTTCTATCTCGATACACTAATCAAACCTCCCACTTCCAAGAGATAGATTCCCTAAAGGTTGGAATTGAAAATACTGAGTGTATCCCTTGAAGATGAGTTGGATGACGAGTTCTTTGACTTCCTAAAATCTAAAAGAATCATCTCAGGGTATTACTCATGGAATAAGGTAGACATCTCACAAACATTCTATAGAAACATGGCTCAATGAAGGGGATATGAACAATACTCATTTCCAAGCACGACTAATGGAGAGAAAGTGGAATATTAAACCTAAAATTATCCTGTAGGATAACTCCTTTATTAAAAACTATGAATACATTTGAGTTATAGTTGAGTCCCAAATTTAATCATTACTAGCTACTAATAATCCATGCATGCAGGATGGGTATCCAAGTGAACATAAATACCTCTTTTAATATTATCCCATATGTGGTAAGAGAGCATATCAAATACTTCATAAAGAATATATAAAAGGTGATGGAAATCTTGGAAACTATCTTCTCCCTCAAACCTAAACGATCTTCATTCACTTATGTATTCTTGGGATAATTCATTGTGGGTTCGAGGAAACTTATATGGAGTGAACTAGATGAGTCAGTTAAGTACAACTTTTTTTGGGGAACATCCATCAGGTATCCAATTATACCATACTTTTTATTATTCTAAAAGTTAATAACCATTCATTACTGAGGCAATAAAGACTTATCAACATGTTTAACCTTCCTTACAATTTCCTCACAATTGTTATCAATAGAATTCATTCAGTACACCTTCACTTTTGAATTGTTGTGGAGTAATATAGCTTCATAAAAGGATGAATCATTGGATATTCTATTATACTAGTCCATGAAGTCATCATAGAATTCAATAAAAACCCAAGGGTCAAAAATATTTCCATCAAAGTTGATAGGGATAAACAATATTATAGGTTAAAGTGGGGTTTCATTCTCATGTTCATAGATTGCATGTTTTTCCTTGATTGGGTGATTGGTCTATTTTTATGATGATATAGCTCCCCTTGTATCTTAATAAAATTAATGGGGATACAATTTGGTTTATTCAAATTAGTCCAATGTTAATAGGATGAGTCCATCTATCACCCAACATTTTTTCCCTAGTCCAGAATTTCCATGAGTCAATATATTTATAGGTGGCTTCATAATGCTAGCATAATATCATTATGCTATGGGAAACACTTCAGTAATGTATCCCACCCCAATTTCATGTATGGTATGCTATTCTTTACAACAAATTAAAGAAGATAAAATTGTGGATTCAATAATTTCATGAAGGAATACTGTATTTAGAGTGGCTAGATCTCCAACCATAAGAAGAGTAGTGTTTTCATTTATAGTCTATGCTCAAAGAGACATGTTAAATGTGTTGAATATAAATAGGGAAATCAACCTTTTTGGTTTCCCATGGATTATGTAGGATCACATATCTCTCATAGTGGACAATGTTTCCAACACTTTTTCAGGTGTGATTGATAGAATCTCAATCCATGTCAAAAACTACAAGAACTATTTCCTTTCATTCAGAGGAAAGATTACCATTTTTAATTATTTGGTCACTTCTATACACCTGCATGTGTTGTCAATTCTTATGGTGATGAAGGATATTCTAAGGGAAAATGAATAAATTATCACTTTTTTTTATTTTGGATCCACACTATAATGGGAAGTATTGATGGGCATTATGGTCTATTATGTTCAAGGTGATAAATGAAAGTTGAATGAACTTGATAAGTGTCTCAGGCATGATCTACGGTTTTTAGGATAAGTTTTCATGGGAGGTCATAGATAGAAGGTCCCTATAATCCACATTAATAATGGGCTAGTATTGTAAGAACTTTGAACTACCAAAAGGGAGATTCTCCATACTCTTGTTTAAGCTCTATAGACATATCTCTAGTTTTCAACTACTCTCATGTTGGATATTTGGCCATGAGAATATCAATTTATAGAAACAAAACTAAAAAGGTGTTCCCATTGGCTTCTAGGGATGCCTGAATCCATACATAAAATTAAAATAAACTAGAAACTGCCAATCATTCATCCATGAAATATTAAATTAGGAACAACAATATGTTTTCTCGAGTATCAGGTTGATAAGTGTACATGATAAATGAATTTCCATCATCACCCTATTATCTATTTTTTCAAAAAAATTGTATCATAAAATGATATATGAAGATAGATTCGCGAAATATGGGGTGGGGTTCTATAATGAAAGGATATGACTTCAATGGAAAACTACATATTTTGGTGTTTATGTAACTACACTATCTTTATAGCTGAGGTGGTCAAGTGTAAGGGTATCCATCCAGATTCTAAATTATTATACTGTTGGAACCCTAATGGGGAAATTTCTCCTCATATATTAATTATAAGTAAGTTGGTGTTGGCAGTGTAGAAATACTTTGGTTACTTCACCAGAATATCTTCCTATGAGGATACATGTGAAAACTTAATCAAGATATAGTTCGATGGAATGGGTAAAAACACTCACGAACTGAAGTCGAGGGAGGATATAATTAATGCTATCAATTAGTTTATTTGGAAAGCGAGGAACAAGTATCTCCTTATAGGGTCTCCTTTCACCTAACATTACCTAGTGGTTAGAACTAGATGTTGGATGGCCAATTTGGCATAGTGCCCATGTCATTATGAGATTGATCATTCTCTAAGAACGATCATGGAAGGTAGGAATGAATTCTCTAATATCTATAGGCCAATTTATCATTCATGATTGGTCAATTGAAACATGAATTAAAATGGACATAAACTCTATAATGATGGTTGCTATAGTATCGACTTCATGTGGGGGGGGGGGGGAGTCTCGTTCTCTATTCGAGGGGATGTATCATTATTACATTTAGTTCCTTCTTTGGATGGGTCAAGTCCCTTATGATAGTGGTTCATGCCATGTTGGATGGGATTTATGTTTCACTTTTTAAAAACATATAACCTTATTCAATTAAAATATACTCCTCTATCATTTACAACTCTCCCTTAGGGATCATCTCTATCACATGGTCCACTGCCAATCAGATTCATTGATGAAAATACCTTGTTTGAAATTGGGTAGACCTTCTCCAAACATGGCATGTAGGGATTGAATCTACTAATATCCTCTCTCCAAGGGCATCTTAGGATTTTACCTTTAATTCCTTTTCTAGAAACGGTCCCCTTAGACCTGGTTATGTTGATATTATATGATGGGATTCCCTTGGGATACATAACTTCCAACCCAATGACACCCCATGATCTTTTCAATATTTTAATAAAGATTTCATACAATTGTATTGATGATTTAATTTTAAATTGAGGTAAAATTTTAATTAGAATAAGAATTAGAAACCATCACTTATAAGAAATAATGAGGTTTTTCAAGTTAGTTCAAACATTGAAAATAGGAAAAACCAATAATGAAATGTAAAACTAAAAAGAAAAGGTAGAATTTAGATTCAAAATCAGAAATATTCATAATTTATAATACATGATCAGAATTAGAAGAAGAATTATAAGTATAAAAAACAAAAGTTTAAAATGATTCGATTTTAAATTAAAAAATAAAACTAAAAATATTGTTCAAGTTAAAAAACCACAATCTAGAAGTATAAGGAGAAGGAATAAGTCAAAACCAATTATGAATGTAGCACCAAAAGTAAAGATAGAAGGTGAAGTATAATCCAAAATCTAAAATTTATAAGGTCAAGATCAAAAATAATATTGATAGTATATTAAAAAATTATTAGTTAGATATAAAAATTAAAATAAAGGACTTATAAAAAAGGAAGAAACTATATTTTCATTATCCTAGAAATGTTAAAGACACTTGGTAGAAAAATAACAGAGGAAAAAAGTAAGAACCATATTTAGAAGTTAATCTAGAAGAGAGAAGATAGAAGATATAATAGAAATCAGTTGTATGAGTAAATTAAAAAAATAAGACTTTCATGTAAAGAAAAAAATAGAAGAAAAATAGATGAAGAAACAAAAAATTAATCAATAATAAAAATAGAAATAAATGTAGAAATATAATTTGAAAAAAAAACTAAATGTAATAGAAAGGGATCTAAATTTCAAATTGAGAAGCAGAAGAAGAATAAGAAGAAATAGGTAAATAGAGAAATTAGAAGATAAAATGACTTAAAATGAAAATAGTTAAAGGTATAAGAAGTAATAATTAAATGAAAAACCTTAAACTACAAATTAACTAGTAGTGAAATCTAAACCAATGGGTAGATTTTCATGATAGGAGAAAAATTCATAGGAAATAGAAATAGAAGTAATTAAAGAAATAAATGTAATATAGAAAAACATAAATAATAAAAGAGAATAAAATATTATAATAATACTATTAATAAGAAGAAAAATCCAAATAAAAAATAAAGAATCTCAAATTTAGAATACAGACAAGAAAGTAAATGCATAAATAAGAGAATTAATAGTTGAAACAAAATTAGTGGAATAAAAAACATTAGAAGATTCGAAAATAAAAGGATAAATAAAAGAAATATATCTAAAAAATAAAATAATATCAGCCATATAAATTCCAAAATAAGAAAATTCAAGAATCCAAAAGTAGTAGTTGAATATAAAGGTTGAAATAATTCAGAAGTAGTAGTTGAATCTATAGTTGAAGTAGAAACTAGAAAAAAATTTCATAAAAGAAGTGAAATTTGGTGCTAAAAAAATAATGCAAGATAAAAAAAATATAGAATTGAAAGAAAAAAGTAGAAACATAATTCCTAAACTTGAGAATATTAGCTGAAGTCATAAGCTGGATCACAAGAAGTAAATGTAGATTTTCTAAACCGTACATATAAATAAAATAAAATGAAAATGTTTCAAAACCTAGAAAAATATTTTGGATTATCGTGAAATTTATGGAAAATGATTTTTGATTAATTTTTTACATGTATTAATAGATTTTACATCAATATAATGTGCGATTAATTCATAATTTTATGTCATTTTTTAAATATGAACTCATTAATGCATATTTTTAATGACTTCTATGTCTAATAAAACATCTTTTTGGTCATTCTGATCAAACATCATAATAGATTGACATGTGGCCCATTCATACATGTAAAAAATTAATTAGTTATTTATGACCTATGTTTTCAAAACTATCCAGTAATTTTTTATTTGATTTAACCCTTTTACTCACAATTTTTGACAGTTAAATCAATAAAACTACTGTTTGTGTTATTTCAAGAAAACAACTAGTTATTTTTTCATGGGATCTATTGAAACTTGTCAAAAATAATAATAATAGTATTTTCCTATGATTTCACTATAACATAGGGTCTTTTCAAGGTTTTCATCTATTCATGTATATTTTTTGACATTCGAATTAATAAAAAATAACTCCTTTTCATTTTAAAAAAACAACATGTTGGATTGATGTATAGTTTATTCCTATAAGAAAAAAAAATTTCACTACAGATGTTTTCATTTGATTTAACATTAATTTGAGGTTTTTTATTGGTCATGAACCTACGTTTCATGTTATTTGATACATCAATGTTATAAAACTATATGTTCGTCCATTATGAACACACAAGAAGTCATATTGACATGTGGCATATTCAAACATTTTCCAAATTTATTGATGAAATTTTCTTATCGATTTCACAAAAATATATGTTCTTTTTCTAGGTTTTTATTGTTTGATGTATATTTTTTGATCATTAAATCAATAAAAACACTATTTGAGTCATTCTGAGAAACCCACTAGTCATATTGACATGTTTTCTGTTCCAACATTTACCAAATTAAACGATGGTCATGTTCCAATTATTTCATATAATTAGAGGCCTTTTCGATGTATTAACACTTTGACGCTATTTTTTATAATATATTTTAATATAATAATATAGTGTTCAGCTATTCCGACTATAACACTCATCATATTAACATGTGATGTATTCATACACATCCAAAATTAACCATGATCAATTACCAACTTTTTTGAGAATATTTGATGTCATTTTCTAGGATTTGACTCTTCTGACACACATTTTTTTATTATTAAATTAGTAAAACACGGTTTGATTCATTTTATGAATGTATCATGTAAAATAGATGTATTTGAGAATAAAATTTCATAAACTAAATATAAGTTATTATTCTATGATTTAATGATAATACATCAATGTATTCTAGGTTTTTTCACTTTGACCCATATTTTTAAAGGATTTAAAATCAAATACAACTGTTTTTTAAGAAAATCGATTCATGGGTGGAATTTTCATTAAAACTCGGTAATCTAGATACTATAAAAACAAAATTCACATCATTCTAGTGACTTGATTCATCAAACTAATGATGTATAAAAATTCCCAAAACATCAATTATAAAAATAAATTTATTGATTTTTCAATCTATTATTTTATTTTCTTTTTCAGTTCATATATTTTTAATATTCATATTCTAGACATAATATACATTTACTTGTGTTCTATTTATGATGATATATAAAATATTAAAATTTTAATATCATAATAAGTGTAATAATTTTTTATTTTAGTCTAAATTAGTCCATTTACGATAACTTGATATTAATAGTTTTAATATCTTTAATTTTTATATTTTATATTTCAAAAATATGTGAAATATGATGAAAAATTATTAGGTTTTAACATAATTACAATATGATTGAAAATTTTTAATTTTAGTTCTACTAAAAATTATAGTCTTTGATTTTATTTATTATGGGAATGAACATTGATTTCAAAATAATAATCCATGATATAAAATGATCCTAAACCAATAAACATGAATATTTTTTTACATATGTAGTTTAAAAGTTGAAATAAATTTATTCAATTTATATTAGTAAAATGAAATCGATAATAGTGTGTTAGGGGTACCTATTACTTATTCAAGGTGAAATAAACATGCTCAGATGGTATAAGTGTAGTGTAGTAATTATGATTTATTTTTTACTATAAGAGATATTCTATTTGAAGAGTTGGATATTAGAAGAGTTTGGAAGCATCTTAGAATTTTTTCTAGAGGGGGAGTCCATGGCTCCTAGAGCTATAAGTTGAAGAGTTCATTGTTTTTTTATTAATTTAAAAAATTAATTGGTTCATATTATTTTTATTTATATATTCAATTTATTTTCACATTTTCTAAATAAATATACTACAAACTATATGTATAAGTCAATTTTTTTGATTTTATTTTGAGATGATGTGTTGAAGGAAAGGTTATCAAAGCATCTATGTGATTCTAAAAAATGATTCATGAGTTCTATTTTCCAAACTAGTATTGGTCTGACTTCTATAGGTGTGGTAATGTATGGAGAATAATATTGATGAAGTGATTTTTCTAGAGTAACAGTAACATAATTATGAAAATTGAATGGTGGATATGTTTTTGGAATTATTTACTCTCTTGTTCCAAGTATGTGGGACAATTTTTTATCAAACTTAGTGAGGCTATAATACATAAGAAAATTTTATTCTAGAAAATTCATCTATAATAACTTCAAATCATATTGATGATGGCCTAGGATATGTTGAGATATATTATAATGATGCTGGAACTGAATTGAGCTCCAGGTCATTCTGGTGAAGAACAATATGTTAAGGACTAGATCTAAAGTAGTACATAGATTATGAAATAAATTAGGAATAATATGGAATGATTCCAGAAATAATTTCTTTGTTAATGTTCATAGAGAAAAAAATACTTATTAGTTTATATTTAGTTGTGTGGATCATTCAACCAAATACACACTTCATGATCAATAAATCATAGAAAAACTAGAATTTTCCAATAGCTCATTTATTCATGGAGGGAATAGTGCAACACTGGATGTTTTCATTGATGTCACAAAAACCAAATCTCTTGTGGGACAAAATTAAGGATAATATACATAGGCAGTTTATAAATTCTGAAGAAATCAATCCATTTAAATAGTTTAAATAAATTAAGTATACTAGTTTGGTGGGATATTATATCAATAAATTCTAATTTTTTTATTTTTGTATAACTAGTTTATGTGAATCATTTTATATTAGTTTTTATTGGTGGTTTTCAGATGAAAATAAAAAGTAACATGGCCAAAAAAGAGACACGTAGAAAATCCTGGATCATTTTATTATCAATAAATATTTAGTGTGATATTTTTTTGATATGGGTGATCCTTGTAAAAGATATATGAAGGGTAAATAAGGGTTCCATTTTCAATTTTCAGGTAAATAATGGGTTGGATATAGTGATAGTAGTTCCTTCTGGTTCCTGTGTGGGGAGAAAAGTCAATTTCCTAAAGTGAAAGGGGTTTTGGAATCATTCCAATACTTTATATGAATAATTTAATGTCAATTTTATTTTTTTCATATGCCTAAAAATTTGGTACAGTGAATTAATGTCCAGTGAAAGGAATATAGAAAGTGATTTGTGAATGTGTGGAACCAATAGATAAGGTTCTGGACATAGATCCAAGAGGAAATCGCATAGCCCCTACCCACGAAGATATAAAATGGGAAATGACATGTCATGTGATTTTTCATAGATCTTTAGAGGGTTAGGATGAACAAGGATCCATGTCTTTGATATTTTAAGCCATTTTTATGGGGTTCTAATTTTAGTTATTAAATATAGTAGATCATGTCGCAATTTTGTGTCAACAACTTTATTAAAACTCATCTGGTTATATATTTCATGAACAAAGTCATTCTAGGTTCCATTTGGAGATATAAATTGTGTGGTGTCTAGTGGGATGTGTAATTAATTAGATGTTCTAATATGTGAGGTTTGGTTTGAAGTGGATGTATATTTATTTAATACTGTAGGAACAAATACAATATTTGGCATGGCTTGAAACACATTCCTAAATAACCTCTAATTGGAATAAATCAACCATGGGTATTGAATTTAAAGAGATAAAAGTTTAATTATAGGGGATATAACAAAAATAGGACATACCATTGTATATACAATTGTAACACCCCAGGTAAATAAAGAATATGGCATCTTTTTTGAATCAAATATTAATATTACTTTAAAGGGGATGCTATGCTCGATGGCGTACCCAATACGCAACAACGAGTTTCTTGGGAATCTTACGTTGCACTCTAATAATAAAATAATATTATGGTAGTTAACATGTAGCCATTGCATTGGCGGGAATGGATAGAAATAACTAAAATATGATTATATATGTTTTTTTAAATGTTTTTACATTTATCCAAAGGCTTAAAATACGGAAAGAATTCAATTTTAGGCTTTTATACCCTAATTTTCACTAAAGGTTCACTTATCGCCTTTTGATGACGAACTGTCATTAAATATAGTTTTTATCACTCTTATACATTCTTTTGGACCAAATAAAACTTTTCTTTAGAATCGGGACATCGAATTTTACTTTGTGTAAATTTTTGGTATTTTTCCGATAAAGTTCATTTTTTTAATGAATAGTGTAAAATGTTTTATTTTAATTCAAAACCTCTTTTTAATATAATTTATTTATATGATCATATTATCATTTGAATTGGTTTTAAAGTGAAATTAGAAAATATTTTTACCATTAAATCCAATAGTGGTCGTTGGAATTAATTTCACTTTGAAATCGGACTTAAACTAGTGTCAATCTTTTGATACTTATTGTTTCATAAGAACACGCTATTTGCTCAGACAGAGGGAATTAATTATTAAATTAATTAATGTGAATTATATGTTTTGAATTTTTTAAAATAGACTTCATTTTTGAATTCGGAATATCAAATATAGCTTAGGGTGATTTTTTGGGATTTTTCTGAAAAACTTCAATTTTTGATGAATAGTGAAACCACTAAGTGGTACTTATACAAGATGATTTTTCATTTAAATGAAATTTTACCACTTCTGTGTTTTGAATTTCAAAAATCCGACATACATGGTTGTCATTAAGAAGTAAAATGTGGTTCAATGGGATAAAAATAATTTTTTGGTGAATAGTAACTTATTAAGTTTTTAATCACGATTAGTGGTAATTAGTGTAGTTTAAGGTAAAAATAATGCTTTAATAATATAAAATGACCTAGACACATGTTCTAACCTCATTGGTTGTGTCATGGCCGACCAAGAAAAGTCATGGGTCATATTGGGGACCCCATGGAGCCACTTCGGTTAGAAAATGACATAAATAACTTTGTATTAAATGTTAAAGTAAAAATGACACAAACATAATATGTTTTACAAAAAAAATTTTTACATGGGGTTATAAAGATCAGATTTTTGATTATAAATAGTCATTGGAAAGATAAAAAGATTTCCTACATCATAGTATTTTTTTTATAATTTTTAGACATTAAATAAATTAAATTATTTATGACATCATGATGATGCAGCGATGACCTCATTATTTAACGATTTAAATAAAATGGAATGATAATGTAAAATCTAAGACCTACACATGGACAAAACCAATTGTATGAGTGGATTTCGAAGCCTTACCACCTTATCCTCGAATTATTTCAATGTGGGACCTTTTGAATCCGAAACTCTTTTTAAAATAAAGTAACTTATCTTTACTTTCCAAGAGTGCCCCTCCTCTCCTCTTATAAAAGGCCCCCACCTCTACCTCTTTTCCCACACTCCCAAAGCATTTGGCTCGTCCAAACCCTGCCCATTTTGTCTCTCCACTTCCCTCTCTTACTCCTTGAAGCCTCACTTTGGACAGAAGTCTTCCCAAGGAAGCCTTTGAGCTCAAACCAAAGGGAGTTACCCGATTTTAAGGTAATGTCTTCTTTTGAGTCCTTTTGTTTTATTTTTCTTCTGAAACCCCGTAAACTCTTTTTATTCCTTTATTTTGTAACAAATCCTGTATCCTCAATATACTTGGATATTGTTATAATAAAGATTCGAGATACACTTACACACACCTACATCTAATGGTTAAAGAACATACTGTTTCCGTGGATGGCGAATTTCTGCCTCCCGAAACGATGATTGTTCAACATTCTTTTAACACCTTCAAAAGTGGCCATTAAGATGACTGATTCTCGCTCAAATTTACCCAAGAGAATAAGGTAAGACGGTCCTTGTAGTTTAGCTTGGGTTATCGAATCCACAGAGACCTAAGAAGAAACCTATAGACACGTACATTCTATGGACTGTTTTTAGCTATGAAGTGGCCAACTTGGATTGATTTTGGATGGGTTTTAAAGATATCTAATAGATTAAAGTGAATTCAATTTAAAAGAATGAGTTGATCCTAGGTTATCGCTCGGGGTGGATTGGACGTATTTTCTTTTTAATGATTTCAATTTCTTAAATTTGAGATGGGTTCATTTAAGGAGATAAAACAACATCATCACTTACTGGTTTAATGCCTACACCCTCTAATACTAATCACCTATACACATGAAGGATCAAAGTTTTGAGCACTTCAAGATAAAGGATCGTATTAGTACTTGAAGTGTGTGGCCTTAAATTCAACAAGGACGATGAAGTTTAAAATTCATCAAATAAAAATCCCAATTAAAGAAGTGATTATACATTAATTAGGTGATAAATAACATCCAATCCAGCCCCTTGCTACTCCCTTGGATCAACCCATAAGTGGGTTAGCCCTCCATTGATCCCATGGTTTCAATGGAAGCGGAAAGTAGACTCATGAGGGAGGAAATGGAGAAGTAAAGAAAACAACAAAAATAAAATGATCACTCCACCGTTGTGTGAATAATTTCACAAGGTTTGGTGTGAATAAATTCACACCTTGATCCAACGGTATCAAAGTGATATTATTAACAACAGAATAAGAGTAGAATAAGAACTTTTATTAAGAAACTAAAGTGAATTGAACAACTTACATGTGAAAGACAAATTTGAGGCAACAAAAATGCAGCATAACATTACAATTGAACAAAGCATCCAAGATCAAACACTCTTTCACCACCACTGCCTTAAATAGGAATTTTGGGAGCCTTGGGTCGAGCCTCCAACAGTAAAAAGAATCTTAATTAATTTTGGTAGGCCATAGGTGGTGTAAAGCTTGTGGAATTTGGAATTTTCCACATTTGACCCGAGGTGGCAGCCAGATTTCATCCACCGAACAGACGCGTTTGGATGACCTTCTAGATGGCCGAATCAGAGTGGTCCATAGAATAAGAAAAATGGAGCTCCGGATGTCTTATAACCTCCTGTAAAATTTGGTCCCATTTGGAGTTTTTTATTCCGAGATATGATCAAAGTAGTGGGCTGTTTTTCTGGGCCGCAGAATCTGGCCCATAATTTTATCTCTAACTTGGGCCGCCTAAATGACTATCATGGAGGCCGAATTAGCATTAACTCCTGAAGAGTGATTTGTCCCTATACATGTCTTCTATCATCCCACGAAATTTGGGATTAATTGGGACTATATGTTGGGCCCCACAGTCTCATCAGTGGGATGGTGTCCAAGATGCCTTCTCCAGAATTGCTTCCTTTCATTGCCAAATATCTCCATCATCCTCCATGAATTCTCCATTGATCTCTGAATGAAACATGTTCATATTGGAGTGAAGATCAATTATCAAATTAAAATATGTAATATCAGATGAATCATTTGTTACTTTAAATGATGTTCAAAAATGTACCACATAATAGTGCATTTTAAGAAAGTATTACAATCATAATGTGAAATGATGTTCAAAGTGTAAAATGCACTAAAATGGTGTTTATGAATAATAAAGAACATGAATATTATATATATTACCAATGAATATTAGCCTCATTTAGTGGCTAATCACACCCACCAACTTGAGTTTTGCTAGTCCCGAGCAAAATATATCTCAACAATATGAAATTCAAATTCCCTTTTCCAAAAAACATTTTAATACACAATGATCACCAAAAAAACTTATACCAAACAATCATGAAACCCATCAAAATATTTTAATACAAGATAGTTTCATAAGCATATCCCAATACCAAGCCCATTCCTTTGTTCAAATTCATTGCCATATTTCATCCAATATCAATTAAGTATGAGGATGTGTTGTGCATCACAATAGACATGGGGGTTCATCTTTATTCATGGGGGAAATGATGGAAGCCCTAGGTGGAATCACATTTCAATATTAAGATGAGTATTCATTTTTTTTGTATCATATTTTTTTTTGTTTTTTGTTTTTTGCAATTTTTCCATGGTAATTGAAGTTGCACTCAAAAGAGTCAACCCCTGTAGCGAGAATTTGCCGATGACTCCCAGGCTCAAAGACCTTAGGGCACCAAGTGAAGCCCACATACTCGGGCATCATCTCGAGTTAACTCAGTCAAAAAAAATTCAAATTACCAAAAATAGAGATAAAATTACTAACTCTGGGCCAGACAACTATGGATTCACGATCCCCAAGTGCCGAAAGCCACACATTAGGTCATTTCATTGCTCTACGCGCAATTTTTTTTTAATAATTTTTTTGAATACTCATATTAAACTAAAATGATCACCAAACCTATGATATTTATTTAGGGGACCCCATGAACTCAAACTAATACCCCACTATCCAAAGGACGTGCATTGTGATCTTTTTTTTATTTGGATGAAAATATAAACGATGAAATATCACATTGGACAACCACACTTTCCAAAATCTATGCTCATGAAATTATACAAGGATTAAAATCAGAATTAGGGCATGCTAAATTATTTGATATTCAGTTTCAAAGTGTGCAATGTGTATTACCATGTTCAAAGTTAAAGGAATTTTCCTTCCATTTACACATTTTTATTCAAATCATTCAATTTTTTTTTGAAACAAAATCAGTTTTTTATTTTATCTCCCCCCCAACTTAAAATAACACTATCCCCAGTGTTTAAAGAAAAGAAAATTTATAAGGGGGTAGAGGTAGAGAATGGATGTTCAAAAAGGAAATTGAAACTGAGGATCATGGAATGAAATCACCTGGTGGTTGAAGCTGAAGTTCTTGCTGCTCCAAATTAGTCCTTTAATCTCTTGGGGGATGTAGGCACCTCCTTGATTGAACATGTATCTCCCAAAATAGTACCTAAACAAAAAGAAGAACAAACCAGACAAAACAAACAACACAGCGACTTATTTAATTCCAAGTATCATCATTTTTATGGTTTTTCCTGTTTTTTTTTAAATCAAACTAATGATACATTGTCTTCTTTTTAATTTTCTGGGTAAGGTATTACTCAGGGATCACACCGCGTGACACGGATGAATACGATGCTCCCCTTTCATACCCATCCATACTCATAATAGAAGAACAGGTCAATAGTCCTTTTTTAAATGCAAAAATGATTAATTAATCCTATTTAAAATATAAAGTTTATTAAAAAAAATGATAAGAAACTTGAAAACCATGGGTTTCCTCCCATACAGCGCTTTTTTTAACATCGTTAGCCCGACATGGACCCTAAATCTATCATTTTTTTCCTTGTTCATAGGTTGGCTCAGTTAACTCAACCTCTATTTCCTGTTTATTGAATGATTCAATGAATGGTTTTAACCTTTGACCATTGACCTTGAAAATGTAACCACTTGTGGGATCTTGAATCTCTACTGCCCCATGGGGGAATACATGATGCACTATGAAAGGTCCTGACCATCTAGACCTTAACTTTCCCGGGTGTAAATGAAGTTTTCAACTATACAAGAGCACAAGTTTTTCCAGTTCAAAATGTTTGACCTTGATATTCCTAGATTGGTAGGCTTGAACTCTATCTTTATTGATACTTGAATTTTCATAAGCCTCCATCCTTAGTTCCTCTAGTTCATTGAGATCTAATTTCCTTTTTGTTCCGGCCAATGAGAGGTCATAATCCATTTTCTTAATTGCCCAAAAGGCCTTATGTTCAATCTCCACTGGCAAATGGAATGCTTTACCATAAACCAACCTGTATGGGGACATTACTAAAATGGTTTTATATGCAGTTCTATAGGCCCAAAGAGCATCTAAGAGTTTCTCAGACCAATCTTTCCTAGAGGGGTTGACAGTTTTTTCAAGAATTTTCTTAATCTCCCTATTCGCTAACTCAGCTTGACCATTGGTTTGAGGATGGTATGCAGTGGACACTTTATGAGAAATACCATACTTAGACATGAGTGAAGCGAATGGGTGGTTGCATAAATGGGTTCCTCTATCACTGATTATAGCCCTAGGAATTCCAAATCTTGAAAATATGTTCTCTTTTAGAAATCGAATCACAACTTGATGATCATTGGACTTAGTGGGAATGGCCTCAACCCATTTTGAGACATAGTCAACAGCTAAGAGTATGTAGAGGTATCCCCGAGAGTTTGGGAAGGGACCCATGAAGTCAATTCCCCAACAGTCAAATATTTCAACCACTAAGATGAGAGTGAGTGGCATTTGATTCCTTTTTGTGAGGGACCCTACTTGTTGACACCTAGGACATCTTTGACAAAATGTGTAGGAGTCCCTTGAGAGGGTGGGCCAGAAAAGACCACATTGAATAATCTTAGCAGATGTTTTCTTAGAGGAAAAGTGACCTCCACATGCCTCACTATGACAGAATTTAAGGATGGACTCTTGTTCAGATTCTGGAACACACCTCCTAATGACTTGATCAGGGCAAAACTTATAGAGGTATGGATCATCAAACACATAGTTTCTAACATCAGAAAGTAATTTCCTTTGAGCTTGAGTCCCTAAGAATTTTGGAATGACTCCTGCCACTAAGAAATTTGCTATGTCAGCATACCAAGGGCAGTCACTCACTGAGTATAAGTGTTCATCAGGAAACGAATCAGACACAGAAAGGTGATTTGAGTTGTCTTTGAATTCCATCCTAGAGAGGTGATCAGCTACAACATTTTCAACTCCCTTTTTATCATTGATTGTGAGGTCAAATTCTTGTAAGAGAAGGACCCACCTAATCAGTCTAGCCTTAGCATCTTGTTTTTGGAAGAGGTATTTTAGTACAGAATGGTCAGTGAACACAGTGATGGGGGATCCTAAGAGGTAGGACCTAAACTTCTCTAAGGAAAACACAATAACAAGTTACTCCTTTTCAGTGGTGGTGTAGTTGATTTGGGCATCATTTAAGGATTTGCTTGCATAAGAAATGACATAAGGATTTTTATCAAAATGTTGTCCTAACACAGCTCCAACAGCAAAGTCACTGGCATCACACATAAGTTCAAAAGGAAGGTTCCAATTTAAAGATTTCATAATGGGAGGAGAGGTGAGAGAGGATTTGAGGGTTGAGAATGAACCCTCACAGATTTCTGTCCAAACAAATGGAGCATCCTTTACTAAGAGAGCACAAAGGGGATGGGATATTGAACTAAAGTCCTTGATGAATCTTCTATAGAAACCAGCATGTCCTACGAAAGACCTCACTTCCTTGATAGTTTTGGGTGATGGAAGGTGACGAATGATGTCAACCTTTGCTTTATCAACTTCAATCCCCCTACTCGAGACCAGATAGCCTAGAACAAGTCCCTCTTTAACCATGAAATGGAATTTTTCCCAGTTTAGGACCATATTCTTTTCTTCACATCTTGACAAGACTCTATCCACATTCTGCAGAAATCCCTCAAAAGTATCCCCAAACACAGAGAAGTCATCCATGAAGACCTCTAGAAAATCCCCTACCATGTCTGAGAAGATTCCCATCATGCACCGCTGGAAGGTTCCAGGGGCATTGCATAACCCTAAGGGCATGAGTTTGAAGGCAAAGGTACCCAAAGGACATGTGAATGTAGTCTTCCCTTGATCCTCTAGGGAGACCTCAATTTGATTGTACCCCGAGTACCCATCTAAGAAACAGTAGAAGGAATGACCTGCCACTCTCTCAAGGACTTGGTCAATGAATGGTAAGGGAAAATGGTCCTTATTGGTGAATGAGTTTAGTTTCCTATAGTCAATGCAGACCCTCCATCCACTACTCACCCCTGTTGGAAGAATCTCTCCATCCTCATTGGTTATCACTGTGATTCCAGACTTTTTTGGAACCACTTGGATTGGGCTCACCCACTCACTCTCAGCTATGGGATATATGATACCAGCTTTCAACAATTTCAGAAGTTCTTTCCTTACTACCTCCATGAGATTAGGATTGAGTCGCCGTTGAGGTTGACGACATGGCTTTGAATCAGATTCCAGAACAATCCTATGAGTCCCGATAAGTGGGCTAATCCCAGGAATATCATAAAGGGTCCAACCAATGGATTTCTTATGCTTCCTAAGGACATCTAGAAGCATCCTCTCATGATTGGCTTCAAGAGAAGAAGAAATGACAATAGGATGTGTTTTATTTTCCCCTAGGAAAGAATACTTGAGTGTAGCAGGAAGTTCCTTCAATTCAAGATCAGGTTGGTTCAGAATTTTAGCAGAAGATTGGGACATTGGATCAAGATCAATTTCTTTTTTTAGAGTTTCAGATATGATTGATTCCCCACATGTAGAAGTTTCAGCTACTAGATTGGATTGATCATATTTAGGGAAGGAAGTTTGATTGGTCTCCATGAAATTGGTTTCTTGAAAGGTTTCACTGATTGTTGGACCTAAGACTTCATCATAAGAGCAATTTGAAAATGATTCAATCCAAGGAGATAAACTTCCTTCATATGAACAAAGGAAATCAATCTCATCCTGACTTAAACATCCATCAAATATTCCTTGATGTTCCATGGATTCATTATCAATGCTTCCTATCATTTTTACTTCATGAATGTCCTCGTCATCCCCTATTTGTGAGCTTGCATTATAGATGTTCAAGTCTAGACTCATGTTCCCAAAGGTGATGGTCATGTTCCCATTTCGGACTTGGATAACAGAGTTGATTGTTTCAAGAAAAGGACGGCCAAGGATGATTGGGGTTTGTTCCTTATTTCCTAAGTTTGGATGGTTGTCAAGGACAATGAAATCAGCAGGGTAGATGAAGTTTTCAACCTTTACCAGAACGTCCTTTAAAATCCCCTTTGGAACCCTAATGCTATGATCAGCAAGCTGAAGTGTGACAGATGTGGGTTGGATATCTTCTAGTCCTAACTGGCAGTACACAGTAGAAGGGATGAGATTGACACTAGCACCTAGGTCACACAAGGCCTTGACAACTTTGCTTTCTCCTATTTCAACATTGATGTAAGGGAAACCTGGGTCTTTCAACTTAGGAGTAATGGTCCCTTGAATGGTGGTACTCACATTAGCATCCAAAAGGACTTGGTTTTTATGTGAAAATTTTCTTTTAAAAGTTAACAAGTCCTTAAGGTACTTTGAGTAGGCAGGTATGGTTTGGATTGCATCGAGAAGGGGTATGTTCAACTTGACTTGTGAAAAGATTTCCCTCAACGTTTCACTCAGTTCAGGCTTGGGTTTCCCCCTCATGCGTTGAGGAAATGGTGCAGGTTGTGGGGTTGTTTGTTGAAGAGTTGTTTCCTTCACATTGTTATCAGTTTCCTCAGTTTTATCTTGGGGTTCATTTGAATTTTCATCCAAGTTTGAATCTTCAGGTGGGTTCTGAATTAATTGTTCAGGTTTCTCAATTGATTTCCCACTTCTTAAAACAGACACAACCTTTAGTTGTTCATGAGTTGTTTGAGCACAACTTGACTCTCCCCTTGAAGTTGAGGATGGAACCGCCTGAGTAGGCATGGGTGCCTTTCCTATTTTGATGGTTTGAAGTTCTTGTTTTAGGGAAGAGACTTCTGAGTTCATCCTCTCCATTTGTTTGCACAGTTGTTCTAGTAGGCTTTGTGGAACAGTTTGGGTTGGTGCTTGAGTAGATTGGTTTATCCCAGGGGGATATTTTGGAGGTGGGATGGTTTGTTGAAAATGGACCGGTGGCTGTTGGTATTGGATAGGTTGGGTTTGTAACTGGTTATGGGTTTGGTAGTTCTGATGGGGGTAAGGATTTTGTCCCTATGGTTGGCTAGGTTGTTGGTTATCTTTCCAGCGGAATCCTGGGTGGTCGTTATACCTTGGGTTGAAGTTGTTTTGGTATTGAGGCTTTTGAAAGTTCAAAGCATTTACTTCCACTGGGGGTCCTCCTAAAAGAACATCCTTGATGGATGGAATGGTTGGGCAGTTGTCTGTCTTATGGTCATGTTTGTCACAAATTGTGCAAACAGGGTCAACAGTTTGGATTTCATGGACTTTCTTAAGGTCTATCTCTTCAACCTTCCTAGAGAGTGCTGCGAGTTTAGCCCTAATGCTTTCCTCTTCTCTAAGTGTATGAATTACAGTAGTTCTTTGTGGCTTTTCAGAATAAGGTGAAGTTCCCCATGTTTGGTTTTGTTCAGAAAGGCTTTCTAGATAATCGTAAGCATCATTTGGGGCTTTGTTTTTAAAGGTTCCATTACACATCATGTCAATGAATTGTTTGTTCCCTGGACCCAAACCTTCATAGAAAATTCTCACTTGTTCAGGAATAGAAAAACCATGGTGTGGAACCATGTTTAGAGTGTCTTTGAACCTCTCCCATGTTTCATAGAATGACTCTCCCTCTTTTTCAAAATAGTTTTGGATACTCTTTTTAAGTGCAATTGTTTTGTGGTGGGGAAAGCATTTTTTGTAGAATTCTCTTTGTAGTTGGTCCCAAGAGTTTATGGATGATGGTCTCAAATTATTTAGCCAATTTTTAGCTCGATCCTTTAAAGAAAAAGGAAATAGCCTCATCTTATATGATTCTAGTTGATGTGGGGGACACATGGTTTCTACAATGTCATTGAACTCCTTAATGTGAAGGTATGGCATCTCGGACTCCATTCCATGGAATGTAGGAAGGTGGTTTAGGAAATGGGGTTTAAAGATGTAGTTGGAATCTCCTAGGGAATTGTGTCTAATGAATGATGGGGAATTGGTCCATGAAGGTGTGAGGTAGTCATTCATGGTTTGATCAATTGTATTCCCCAAGTTTGGGGCTGCCTCATTTGGGTTTCCATTTTGGTTCCCACCTGGGTTTATGAGTTTGTTTCTTTGAATACCTTCCATTGAAATGGGCTCAATTTTTGACTCGGGGGTGTTTGGAAGATTAGGATCTAATTGAAAGAGTTCCCTTGGTGTACTTGACTCCCCAACCCCAGGACTATCCACCCTAACAAGACGGTTTGATTGATCGCGGGTGTAGGCGGACATGCGCCAAAAGAAAAAAAAACGAGAAAGGGAAAAGATAAGAGAATTTGGATGAGAAAAGAAGAAATGGTGGAGAATAGAATGGGTGTTTAGATGACTTACTTGGGTCCCCGGCAACGGCGCCAAAATTTGATTCTCGCTCAAATTTACCCAAGAGAAGAAGGTAAGACGGTCCTTGTAGTTTAGCTTGGGTTATCGAATCCACAGATACCTAAGAAGAAACCTATAGACACGTACATTCTATGGACTATTTTTAGCTATGAAGTGTCCAACTTGGATTGATTTTGGATGGGTTTTAAAGATATCTAATAGATTAAAGTGAATTCAATTTAAAAGAATGAGTTGATCCTAGGTTATCGCTCGGGGTGGATTGGACGTATTTTCTTTTTAATGATTTCAATTTCTTAAATTTGAGATGGGTTCATTTAAGGAGATAAAACAACATCATCACTTACTAGTTTAATGCCTACACCCTCTAATACTAATCACCTATACACATGAAGGATCAAAGTTTTGAGCACTTTAAGGTAAAGGATCGTATTAGTACTTGAAGTGTGTGGCCTTAAATTCAACAAGGACGATGGAGTTTAAAAATCATCAAATAAAAATCCCAATTAAAGAAGTGATTATACATTAATTAGGTGATAAATAACATCCAATACAACCCCTTTCTACTCCATTGGATCAACCCATAAGTGGTTTATCCCTCCATTGATCCCATGGTTTCAATGGAAGCGAAAAGTAGACTCATGAGGGAGGAAATGGAGAAGTAAAGAAAACAACAAAAATAAAATGATCACTCCACCGCTGTGTGAATAATTTCACAAGGTTTGGTGTGAATAAATTCACACCTTGATCCAACGGTATCAAAGTGATATGATTAACAATAGAATAAGAGTAGAATAAGAACTTTTATTAAGAAACTAAAGTGAATTGAACAACTTACATGTGAAAGACAAATTTGAGGCAACAAAAATGCAGCATAACATTACAATTGAACAAAGCATCCAAGATCCAAAAATCTTTCACCACCACTGCCTTAAATAGGCATTTTGGGAGCCTTGGGTCTATCCTCCAACAGTAAAAATCATCTTAATTAATTTTGGTAGGCCATAGGTGGTGGAAAGCTTGTGGAATTTGGAATTTTCCACATTTGACCCGAGGTGGCAGCCAGATTTCATCCACCGAACAGACGCGTTTAGATGAACTTCTATATGGCCGAATCAGAGTGGTCCATAGAAGAAGAAAATGGATATCCGGATGTCTTCTAACTGCATGTAATATTTGGGCCCATTTGGAGTTTTTTATTACGAGATATGATCGAAGTAGTGGGATGTTTTTCTGGGCCTCAGGATCTGGCCCAGAATTTTATCTCTAACTTGGGCCGCCTAAATGACTAACATGGAGGCCGAATTAGCATTAAATCCTGAAGAGTGATTTGTTCCTAAACATGGATTCTAGAATCCCACGAAATTTGGGATTAATTGGGCCTGTATGTTGGTCCCCACAGTCTCATCAGTGGGATGGTGTCCAAGCTGTCTTCTCCAGAATTGCTTCCTTTCATTGCCAAATATCTCCATCATCCTCCATGAATTCTCCATTGATCTCTGAATGAAACATGTTCATATTGGAGTGAAGATAAATTATCAAATTAAAATATGTAATATCAGATGAATCATTTGGTAATTTAAATGATGTTCAAAAATGTACCACATAATAGTGCATTTAAGAAGGTATTACAATCATAATGTGAAATGATGTTCAAAGTGTAAAATGCACTAAAATGGTGTTTATGAATAATAAAGAACAAGAATATTATATATATTACCAATGAATATTAGCCTAATTTAGTGGATAATCAATGACACTATATTTATATATGATATATAATATGTTTATGTTTTCTTTAAGCTTCTGTATTTTTTCATTTTGGGCATACATTTATGGTTTCCATTATGGGTAAACACGATATCTTCATTTAAGGAAGTGCGGACTACCGCCCCCTCAAAGAGATTTGATTCGTTAATACCATACGTGGGACATATAAAGGATGGATTTAATGTTATTATATATGATGTTATACTGTAATTATAATATACTTCTATATCATTATTATTTCTTTCCATTAAAGTATGAGATAGAAATGAAAGTAGCCTTCATGCGTACGCATGGCTTACCGTCTCCATGAACGGTGCATTTCATTTTTATCCCCAAATGTAATGTACTATTATAAGTACATGTATATAATTGATATATATGATGAATGATACATCTAAATGATGAATATAATTCTGGAATTAAAATATACATACCTCTCATTTAGTTTTAATTCCATTAATATGACAAAGAAATGAAAGTAGCGTTCATGCGTACGTACGGCTTACCGTCTCCATGAACGGTGCATTTCATTACTTACCTCTAAATGATTATGTAATATTATAAATACATGTATATGCTGGATATATATGATATATATGCTATCCAAATCATGAATATCATTCCGGATATAATGAACCTTTGACCACACAAACAACATGTAATTGTAAGAAGTCCACTTTCGACTTAAGAACCAAATATCGACAAAAAAAACATTATTAACTTAAATGGTTACATAATGTTTATAACATGTCAATATGTGATATAAAAGTAATAATGAACTTTAAAAAGGTTCTTAATCAAGTATAAATTAACTCAAGTTTATTATTCAGGACGTTAAAGAATGATCGAGTCAAGTCGAACCCGAGGTAAGGGATCCTACTCCTCTCTTTCTTTTTAAGTACACTCTTTTATGTCATTCCTTTTAAAGCTCATATTTCTTGTTATTGGGATGTTATTTTATATTAATATTACTGTAATTTTTATGTTCATGTGATGAGAGACCCTATTCTCTCTCATCAATCCATTTTGGAAGTTTTGAGTGGCGCCGTTAGGCTGCCGAATTTTCGTAAGAGATCTAACCTCTCTCTTTCTTTTTAAGTACTCTCCTTTATGTCACTTCTTTTAAGATCCTCTTTGTTATGTTGGGGGATGTTATTTTGTATTCCTATTTCTGTAAACTTTATGTTGATATGATGAGAGACCCTATTTCATTTCATCAATCCATTTTGGAAGTTTTAAGTGGCGTCGTTAGGCTGCCGAGTTTTCGTAAGGGATTTTTCATCTCACTTTTATTCCTGTGAGATTTACACTACATTTTCCACAATTTCATTTGAGGAGTGTATGTACTGCCCATTATTATACACATTGTGTAGTATAATTTCATTTATGGGTATTCACATCTTAATTGTATGACCCTTCTTCCATGGGGTGTACGTTTCAAAAGTTACCCAACTCGGTAAGGGGACCTTTCACCCTCCTCTTCTTAAAAGACTTCTTTTGTTGGGTCTTTTAAATTACATATTGTTATGTTGGGATATGTTCTCATATATCCTTATTGATGTAACTTTTATATCCAAGTGATGAGATACACTTTTTATCTGTCATCAACTCATTTTGATGTGACGTCATTAGGCTGTCAAGAGAACTTCTTAACCCAATTTCGATTTCTTTGGGTTCAAAATGTAGTTATTGAATATGTAATCCTTTGAATATGTGTGAATGACCTTTGATTATTTTACACTTAATATCCACTTATATTTTGTGTATTCATTTGTCACACATAATTATGTAATTGAATTATCCTTAAACCATGGATACCTTCTTTGTAAGGGACTTCGTCTCAATCTCCTTTCATTGAGGCATATTTCATTTTATACACAACTTTCTTTTATACGGTGTATAAACCCCTTTGACTTTTACTTTTATACAAAAGGAATCTTTTTCTATGAAGCGTTTTACAAAACGACAAAAAGGAATGTTTCTTTTAACGTACGCGGCGACAACGACATTTTCCGCCACCGCGAGTATTATTTGGTCTTTGGATTCCTCTACAAGCCGTAATGTTTTTAAAATAAAATAAATACCATATAATCTTTTATGTATTTTGGTATTGAAAATGGTTTTGATAAAGGATTCTATTATGTCAATATATTTATGATATATTGTGATTGAAATGTGGAAATGTTATCATTCCTTTATATTGGTTTTATGTTTTATGATTTTATATTGGTACTTGGACATTTTAACGGGTGGTTACGTTATAAACCATATGACGGGTGGTGCCGTGAATACCAGGATGGGTGGTTACGTTATAACCTCCAATGCATTGGGTATGGAAGTCGGCCGTATGGCTATTCCATTAAGTATGTATGGAAATTGGCCGTATGGCTTTTCCATTAAGTGATATGTGTGGAAGTCGACCGTATGGTTATTCCACTTAAGTATGTTTATGTCCCAAGTTACCTTTATATGTTATGTGTTCTTTATATGGGTTTTATGGTAATCCTTTGGTTACAAAAAGGTAAGTAATGAAATTTTATTCAGCGAAGAGTTTTTACTACTTTGAAGAGGTGAAAAGTATTACTTTGATAAAGTATACATGGTTTAATTGTTGTTTTGAAAATCTAACAGTTTTCATTCTTTGTGTACCCCTTACTGAGCTTTTTATGCTCATCCCAAGTTTTTGAAATGTTTTTCACAGGACTTAGCGTGGAATAGGGTCAAGGATGGGATCAAGGGAAATACATGCTACCTAAAACATGGAACTAGACATGTTTCTTTTTAAGAGTTTTTATTTTTATGGAAATTTAGTAGAAGCGACTACTTTGTAATCTTTTGAGATGTAATAGTTATGTCCTAATTCTCTAAAACTCTAAACCTGGAAATATCCTCAATGTGTAATATTGTATTAACTCAATATTAAGTAAGGTTTAAGGCTGGGGCCTTGTAACAATAATTTTGGTATGGAATTAATTTTTTCACATAGGGAATCAACTAGGGTACTTGGGTCATTGATATTAACACTAAAATAGTAAATGTGAGACCTTATCTGATCAGCCACATAATAATGGATGAAGTCAAGGAATAGATAGATGTTCTCTTACTGTAGAGTGTGATTCTCTATAACAACCATCCCTATTCAATCACATTAAATTTAATAAAAAATATTAATGGTGGATGGTGGATGTGTGTGTATTTTCATGGTTTAAAGAAAATGATGTTTCTATAATGATTTTCAATTCCAATAATTTAGGAATTGTTAGATAAGCAGTTTGGCTCTCTATATTTCACTAAATATTTTAGAAAATTAGGTCTCTGCTAAGTTCAGGTATGATATGAAGATATTGAATAGTGGTTTTCATCACTCATAAATGTTATTATAAAAACTTTCTAATTCCCTTTATACATATGAATTCCGTAGCTACATTTCAATATACCATAAATTCCATATTTGATGTTTATAATGATTTTTGTTGTAGTCATCATTGATAAAATTTGGATCCATAGCAGGAGTTTGAGATATTATTTCGAATATCTACACTAGTTTTCACAAATTTTCAAACAAATATTTTATATATTAATAGAAAAAATACTTCTTTACCCACAATTTTTTTTGAATATTCATGGAATCATATTTATTTTAAAGGAGTCCATATGGATCCATGGAATGTTTCAACTGTCCAGGGGAGGAATTTTATGAAGAATATTACTGACATAAATTTATTTTTTATCCCTACTGGTTAATATCAAATGTTTATAAATAACTATTGTAAGGTATCTTGACTACTTACCGATTAAAAAAAAGATAAATTTTAGTTGGGACTATTTTCTCAAGAGGATTTTGATTTTAAAAAATTGTTCATGATCTCAACTAAATTCCTATATATTATTGATTTTTATATACCCTTTATTGTGGAATACGACGTGTCAGGTTAGTGAATAGGGTGGTTCCCTTTAAAATAGGTTGACTGATATACTATATTAGAAAATCATTATTTGATTCGAATTAATATAAATCATTTTCTGAAATAAAATTCCTGGGACGGTTTCCTTGTATTCACCATTGGTGATAATATTTTTTAGGGAGGAATTTTCTTGTTTTATTGATTAGAAGAGTATTAATAATTTTTAAAGTCATCAAATCACATACATGAACTAAAAGTTATGGTAGATGAAGCTTATAGTCTATATTTTGAGATACTTTACAATCTCAAAAATAGTAATAGAGTTTTTTATATTCTTCCCATGGCGAGGATGAGAAGGATCTTCAGTTGGATGCTTTGGAAATATATTGGGTTGAAATAAAGCATTTCAATAATGAGTTTGAATCTATTCTAAACATGTTTTCCCTTGTAATAAATTTATAAAATCATTTAGATTTAATTGCTATGTATACCATGGAAAACCTCATGATTTTCATTATTTAGAGGTTGGTACTATCTGAGAACTTTGTACTAATTCCTAACCTAATCCATTATTATCATACCACTATAGAAGGGATGAAGGGGTTTTTAAAAAACAAAAATTATTTTTAAGTATAGTTGTTTTAGAAGGTAATGATTTGTATAAATAAGATCATTTTTTAAAATTATGATATTTTAAATTCCTAAAATAACGGTCATTTTTTTCATTTAGTCAGTTAGAGCCCCTCTCGATCCTAAATTTGATATGGGATGAATTCTATATGAATTTAATTATGGTCTACCAATGTCTCATGGTTATGATGTTGTCACATTTTGTGGATCATTTCTCAAAGTATGAACATTTAATACCATTAAATAATCCATATAAAACCAATGATGTTCTCACACTCTTTGTAAATGAAATTGTCCAACATCATGGCAAGCCTACTACCATTTTTGATGACCGTGATTCATATTTCACTAGTTTATTCAAGCATGGCCTATTTTGGCTTCAAAAAACTAATCTTAGGATGAGTCCCTCCAACCATACTCAAACTAATGGTCAAGATGAAAATGTAAATCCCTACATTGAGACCTATTTAATCTTTTTTTCATCAAATCAATATTGAGGTCCACAAATCTCCTTTAATAGATCAAGATGAGGTCCTTCATCATCCCTAAAATCATCTATTGACTACCAAAATTATTATGCAGCTTACAAAAAATAAGAGAAGACAATCAATTTCATTTCAATTGGTTCATTTAATTCTTATTATGTTCATATCTTCTACTTCTATGTTTTCTTCATCCTCAGTTTTTTCAAAAACATCTTGTATGCTACTATGGTAAATTTTAGGATATGGATATGGAGAGAATGACTTTATATCACCTTGATATTCAACCCACATGGTGTAAACCTCCAATTATTTATATCTCTCAACTTAAGTTTTTCATTGGGGACATTTCTACTCAGCCCCTTCTAAAGGAGTTTTTAGATAGTACAACAGATTAGGTCCTTCAAGAATTTTTTACTTACTCAAAAGGCCATGGATCATGTTTTAAATTTTTAATGAAATGGATTTCCCAAACTATGAAAGATACTACTTGGGAAAATATATCATTTTTAATATAAATTTCCTTATTATAACATTGAGTACAATTTAAATTTTCTAGGGGACAAAGTTGATAGGGTGTCATGGGTAAATAAACTTATTCCAAGAGAAATAAACATGCTCAAGTAGTACAAGGTTAGTTTGATAACTTTTCCATATTTATGAAAATAATAGACATTATGTTTGAATATTTAGACATGGTAAGTGTTTATAAGATTATTTCATTGGTTTTTGGAGGTGGATTCCTTGGATATTTGAGGATAAATAATGAGTTTCCATTATTTACTTTTCACTTATCTATTCATTTGGTTCATATTCTCTATAATTCTATATCTAGTTTATTGGTTCATTTTTATAAATAAATATACTAGAAACAACATGAATTATACTAATACTTAACCAAAATAGCATTATTTTCAATATGAATAAATTTTTTATGAATTGGTAATTCAAAATATCTTAAATATTCTATGATAATTATGAGTTTTAAAATTTCACTGGTCAAAAGACCTGAATCAACATGGTGCCTTGTTAAATATATAAACAAATTTTCCTAAACTATAATGAAATTAAATATGTATCTCAATGGATAACTTCCAGATATCATGTGTGGAAAAAATATTTACCTAAACAAGGTACCTTATTAAAAATATCATGAACCATGACTTCAATGAGGAAAATAAATTCTTACCTCTATGGTTTAATTCCATATATCAAGTGGTAAAGATGTGAAAATTCATGATAATTATTCATAAAATTATTTCATGAAAATATCTTCTATTTATTATAGGTTTTAGGTACTTTTATCATGAACAAGAATACCCATATGATTATTAGTTGAAAATATTGGTGAATTCAATCCAATTTGATAGAGTGTGATGGTGATGACATACAAATTTAGTGATTTTATGTATGTTAATTCTATATATAAAAAGGATAGAATATGTTTTCAATTAAAATTTTATTTAATCAAAATAATTTACATTATAGGGTTCACATGTGTACTTGGACATACATGTAATGAAAATAATGGGAAATATAATGGGGATACAAAATTTCTTGTAACACCCCAACCCTCGTTACCCAGAGTCGGTGTATTATTACATAACATTGGCATGATCACAAGAGATCAAGTCTCTAAGGACTGATTAGTTCATTAGAATTGGAAGTAATAGATACATACATAAGTTTAACAATACATTATGAAATGGAAAAACAACAACATTGTGTCCCCTTTGAACACACTCATATCCCTTAACCTATTCCTACAGGTAAATCGTAATATACTTCTTCGCATTCTGGGAAAAATAAAACCTAAGAAAGGAGAGATCTCAGATGCTCAGTAAGGATAACAATATAGAATAAACTTTCTTAAATAAGTATAAACATTTAAGGAAATGTATAAGACTAAAACACAAGCCTTTTAAACTTAAACTTCTGCGTAATATGGAAAAGATAAATCAAATAATTCCATTTACTTATTCACATGGAAATTATACTAGTTGAATAATCACATGCGATATCAATAGCTAATTTCATAATGACGGAATTCATAATGTCGAACATCATAACCACATAGTTAAGGCCTCGTGCAAAGACTACAAATAAAATTTTTGTCAAGGCCTTGTGCAAAGACACTAATTTGTCTCATGAGACCTACGGATGCATCAAGTTGATATAGCAGGCCCCACCCATCACTTACTAAGTCTAATGCATTCCTCATATGAAAATGGTGAAACATAATCTAAACATTCGTATTGAAACTAGTATACAAAATGCCAATACTTTAACCACAAACCATAAATGGTATAAAAATAGCACATCCACATTCAAAAATAACTCATTAAATACAATATAGATGATTGTATTATAATAAATCAACCTCAATCAAGAATAAAATATAATTAAATAAAGGATATTTAAATAGATGAAAATAATCAGTAAAACTATTTGAGATAAATATCCCCCTTTCTTGAAAACGTTTAAAAGTCACACTATTTATCAATGAAGTCGTTTAAAAGATATTTTTGAATCAAAGTTTCTCATACCACTTTGAATCTTTGGAAAGGAATATTAATTTTAGAGCATTCATGTTCATATAAATAAACACTTAAACCCATTTTTAAATTATGTACATTAATGATAAGGATTTTAGAAGAATAAATCTTTAAAACGATATTTTAGTTAAAGAGTTCATAAACAAATGAGAGATGCTTGAATAAAAATAATTGAGAAATAACATTTTATCAAAACTTTATAATATCATGAGAATAAAGGGATTCATGATATAATATGTCAAATAACAGTATATACACCATATAAAAGTGAATTTGTGCATAACAACAAAGAAGACTCAATAGAATGTAAATTGAGACGAAATCCATTACAAAGACTATATCCTTAGATTAAGGATAAATAAATGAAATAATTATGTGTGAAAAAAATAAATACACTCAATATAATGGATATTAAGTGTAAATCAATTAGAGGACATTCACACATGTTATTATAGAAACAAAACCAATGACTTGGATGTTTAACTCAATGAATGGAAATTGAGTAAAAATTACTTTTCAAGTTCATATTAATGAATTGAGAATTTATAAATGGAGTTATTATGTGTATAAAAATTATATCCACACAAAGGGGAGTGGAAATTACTACATAAAAAATAAACAGTGATTTCACAGATAATCTTGGAGTAAAAATAATCAATAAAGTATGCGTAAAACCCAATGAGTGGAAATTGAAATTAGAAATTCCCTTACCGATTTGGTAACTTAAGAAACATACACCCAATGAAATAAGGATCATACAATAAATATGTAACCCATAAATTAAATTATATTATACAATGAATACAATCATGGGTAGTACATACACCACACAAAAGGAAATAGTGGCCAATATGTCATGAATCTCACGGGAATAAAAAGTGAGATGAAAACCACTTACCTTGTACTTTTCCTTAGATGAGGGTAGGTTAAACTCCTGAATAATGGTGAAATAATTGTTATTAAATTATACAATAACCACATAGATATCATATATAATCTTCTAATATTTCTTTGTTAATGATATTTCAGTAGTATCATTATTTTGGGTGTTAAATGATTTATTTTCCTTTATATGTTTTGTTACGTAAGTCATGTTTGTCATGGATAGGATGTATTTGATTCATATCCAGAATTATATTATGTTCTTAAACATTATTTTTAATCATAAAATTAAAATTATTCTTGAATGGTTATGATGGGAAAGGAAATCTCATCGCGCCGTGAAGACGGTAAGCCGAACATACGCACGAGCGACAATATCCTTAAATTAGTGGTGAAATAGTATTTAATTGGATGTTATATTTTATATAAAAAATAATTAACATGTTATATTTATTATTTACATCAGTTATACTAATTATTATACCCATCCAAATAATGAAGTGTTGAATAACAAACTACACCACGACGTGAAGACGCTAAGTCGTACGTACGCACGTATGGTGACATTGTCATTCATAGGATGGATAGAATAATGAATATGGCTGTACCATATTTTTAAAAACATCTCAGTATGTAGAAGTTACTGGATTTATTATTTTAGTATGGAAAAAACAAATAAAGAGTATGTGGAAGAAGAAAATAACTTTTAAAGGGGTGTTGAAGTAATTACCTCTTCTTCGGGTTCTTCCTTTTGATTTGAACAAAATGGCTCCTTATTTTTGATTTATGATCAAATTAATTACTCTAGGTTGAATTGAGGGTAGTTGGGAGGATATTTGAGCAGGGTTTGGCCAAGAAAAAAAAGGCTTTGGAGGTGTGAAATTATGAGAAGGGGAAATACCCTTTTATAAGAGAGGTGAGGGTCACTTTAAGAAAATATTGAAATATTATTTAATTATAAAATCATTTTCATTTTCTAATAGATAAAAATGGATTTATTTTGAGGATAATGTGGGTATGGATCGAAAACCTCTCAAAACATAGGTTTTAGATAAGTTTAGGTCACCATATGAACCTTATCTTTTAGATTTATATCTTAGTTAAATAGTTTAACATTTAACATGTCTTCTTGTATTTTTATATTACATGGTTAATAAACTTACTATAAACTGAAAATATAACCTCAAGTGGTTTATTAATGACATATATATAATTATATAAGTACTTTGACTGATTCTCAGATTTTTAGGACTATTATATAATTTAATAAAATCGTATTTGTTTTAAAAACTCATTTATGTCAATTTGGCATTATTTAGTATTTGGTTTTTGTGAAAGTCATAAAAATATTATTTTTTCTAAAAAACTACATTTAATAAACCCTAAAATATCATATTAATCTATAAAATTCTTGTATGACATCAAAAGTTTCAATTTACATTTATTTTAATATTTATACCATCAATTATTTTAATCTTTCATTAATAAGGTAATTACATAATCATCATTGTGTCATAAATAAATTTAATTATTTAATGTATAAAAATTATAAATAAAATAAAATAATGTATTAAATTATTTTATATTTCTAATTAATATTTATAGTCTAATTTATCTTATGTGTAACCATATATTAAAAATGTTTTAGTTATTAAACTTTGAATTTAACACTTTTAACTCTTCTTTAAATAAAATATAATAAATGTCATAATATAATCCAAGTGGATCAAAAAGGATAATATTTTTTTTAATAAGGTATATTTTGGTCTAATTAAACTTATCAAATAGAATTAAGACATGTGTTAGGGTAATTATAATATCATTTTCCCTTTAATTACCCTATTTACTTTTAACCGTGGTAAATAAAATTCAACAGTTACTATTCACCAAAAATTATTTTCATCCTATTGAACCAAATTTTACTTACTAATGTCAACCATGTGTTTCGAATTTTTGAAATTAAATTCATAGAAGTGGTAAAATTATATTTTATGAAAATTTGCAAATTTTCCTAGAAGGTGGGTAAAAAGACGGTAAAAAGTTCAATAAAATTTTATATATCTAATCTTATTATAAAATGACTTAAATGAATTAAATTGGACTAATATAGGTATTATGTATCTATTTTGACTTTAAAATAATTTTAAATTAAAAATAATTATTTAAATAAAAAGTCGGCATTAAACAATAACGTAGTGTTTTTCACTATTCATCAAAAATTGAAAGTTTTTAGAAAAATACGAAAATTTTACCCAAAGATAATTTTGATATTCCAAATTAAAAAATGATGTATATTTTACCAAATTAAAAACATAGATTTTGTATTAATTAATTTAAAAAATATTCCCATTGTCAAAACCAAATAGCGGGTTTTTGAGAAGTAAAAACTATCAAAAGATTGATGTGTGTTTATCTACAATTTAAATGTAAAATTAATTACAATGACCAAAATTTTATTAAATGATAAAAATATGATCTAATTATACTTAAAAACCATTCAAATTTATAATTTTACACTATAAATTATTTTGATTAAAAAAGTGGTTTTCAATTAAAATTTAGTATTTTTCAGTATTCATCAAAATAAGAAAGTTATCAGAAAAGCACCAAAAATTTATCCAAACTAATTTTTTTTGTCCTAGTTCTAAATAAGAAGTTTATTTTGTCAAATTAAATATATAAAAGTGTCAAATATTGTATTTAAAAAGAGTTTTCTATTAAAAGGTGGTAACATTGCATTTTTTGAAAAAAACTTCTTTTATCTTAAAAATTGAATTTGTTCATATATTATGTCTAAGAAACACATAATATGGACGTTAAAATTATATGGAGTATATAAAATTCAAAATGCTGTTAATACTATTCGTAACCTCTTTTTGAACAGCTAGTTTGGTAAGTCGTGGTGCACTCAAAATCGGTGTTGCGTGTCGCGAAAGCTATCGAATTACTTTAAAGAAAGTAACTTAATATGAAATCTTGGGGTGTTACATTCTTCCCCCCTTTTTTAAATTGAGTCCTTGAAATTTTAAAATTGGGCTTGGTAACATCATTAAAAGTCCCACATTGTAAAAAGAGTCAATAAAACTCTCACTTTAAAAGAAAGAAAGAGAAGTACAAAGGTCACCTGAGATAACCCATACTAGGATTCCTTGTAGGAAAACATGGATATGGAAGATAAAATAAGTTTCAAGTTATTATGGAGAGTGATAGAAACCATGATCAGGAGAAAGTTAACAACAAGAAAACCACAAACTTTTGATGGGTTAAATGGTCATTAGTTTCCCAGTTGGAAAAGTAAAAAAACAACATTTTTTTTGTTTTAAGTTCCATTTCATAATGTTGGGGAATTTATTTATGAGATTGAATAATAACATAATGATATATACTTAATTTTCAAGTAGAGTTTCATCCTTTAATAAATTTTCACCACTAACTCATCTTTTCTCCATACGATGAGTATTCAAGATGACTTGGTCACACCTGAAGCGCTAGAATCAAGTTCTAGAGAATCACATAATCCAAAAAGGATTAACTATATATTTCCCTTTTTTTTAGAGATTAACCAAAACCAAAATGGTTAGTACAAGATCAGATGATCCCCAAAATGGACAAACCTTTATATAAATAAATACTAATCTTAATTTTCAAAATTAAACAAACAATACCCAAGGTTCAATAAAGACCATTCAATAAATAATTATCCTTAAAATCCTTCAATATAATCCAAACTAAGATTTAAACCCAAACATCTGAAGAATTTAATCACATAGTCTTTCATAATAAATCTTAACATTTATATCCAAATAAAATCAACTACTCTTAAAGTCTCATACTGAAGTGTAATAATACAAATCATATATTCTCTATGATAGGTTAATCCTTTCAATTAATAACCTGAATCTCTATAAAAAACATAGATTCTCCCAAAATAAAAATCCACCATTACTCCTCAAATGAAATCTCATAGTATTATACTTTCCTTAGGCATATAGTGTTCCCAACAGAGGGAACATCTTCGAAAATAACATTTATCACTTAATCACCAGATCATTTTCCTATACTAAGGATGTCTATTTTATAAAACATAAGATCCCAAATCAACTTATTATTAATAAATAAAATCATTTAACTAAAAATAATTAGTCACACTAACTGAGGACTTCACATAATACAGTGGTAGGTGATAAATTTCAGTCGCATTTTGTTTGTGGGTTCGATTCCCGCAAATTTTTCCGACGTGAAGGGTTGTCACATGGTCTGTGTGTTTTCATTTTTTAAAAACTATATTTTATAACATTCCAAAAATGAGATAAATTCCTCAAAATAAACATAACATAATTTAACCATAAATGTTATCTCATACCTCTCATTTTCATCCCAATAACCTATAATTGCCTCAAATTCAAGGATCATATAAACCCAAATGGTTTTTTATAGCTATATCCACAAAAGAAAAGATAATTATTCCTCAAATATCATTTTCACATAACAAACTACAGGGTTACACATACAAGAGAAAAGTCTTCCAAAGTAATCCCATCAACAAAGAGAATTAATATTTTAATCATTTCTCCATCAATTTATTTCCATATAGGTTCTTCCTTTACCTAGTGGTTATCCTATAGAATATGGAATTGACTTGGGTAATGCCTAGGTCCACTAAATTTATGGTAAATGACTATAAATGGATTCTTAGGATCATTTTTATTTTCTTCCACAGTACTCTTCATTTTTCCTCAGCAGTTCTTTACTTTATGTCCTTATTTCCCACACATAAATCATTTATTTGTTCCATTGAGACACTTTCCTGGGTGTCTCCTTCCACATTTCCTGCATGATGGAAATTGAGATTTCTTTTCTCCATGGTCTTCATTGTTGGAGCTCTTATCATTCTCCGCCTTTCTCTTCTTTTTTGAGTTTGGGAGTTGGTTAATGTATATGTTGTTCATCATAATTTTGGAAACCTACTTTGGAATGAAGATGATATATTTTACGCCTATCAACATTCCATTTAGTTTCTCATTTCCACCATCATGCCCACCTTATACATCATGTTCAATGTTAATATGACTTCCTTGGAATCCAGCCATTGACTAAAACCAAAAAGCATAGTGTGAGTAAAAATAGTCATAAAATCATTTAGAGAATATCATGACACCTTATTTTCAATCTAAAAAACCTTAGTATTAACCAAGGTTATTTATTCTCATCTTATATTAAAAATACTTAAAATTGGTTTGTAAAGAAAATGTGAATTATCCTAAGCATATCCCCTGGGAGTGTCGTAACCATGAGTGCAGCAAGGCCCGTTGTCATGCACCAGTTCCCGTTCGAGTTTAGCTCAAAGCATTGTTTTCGAGTTTTACCCCTACAAACATCTGTGTCAGAGCTGCCTCTACCTGCTCGTATCCATATAGGGATGTATTGCTTGGAAAATTTACAAAATATCTACATTACCAAAATTCTAGGAAGTTATTCTATACTAATCCTCAAAGTATATCTTAGGATAATGTTCTCTAATCAGAGTTTTTCTAAATCTAGTTTCCAAGGTTTGTACTAAACTTCCTCTAATACCAAATGTAACGCCCTGACCCTAGTTACCCAGAGTCGGTGCATTATTACATAACATTGTCATGATCACAAGAGATCAAGTCTCGAAAGACCGATTAGTTTAGTTTCCTTGGAAGTACTAGATACATACATAATTTTTACATTAATTACTAGAAATTTAGGATATAGCCATGGTTTTGAACTATGGATATAAGCCCAAAAATTGTGGCTATAGGTTATATCCATGGTTTAATGAATCGTGGATGGTATTGGAATGGATATAGGGAAAAACCTATAGCCACAGTTTCAAACTGTGGCTAAATCCCTATATCCACAGTTCAAACCTTGGCTATATCCCTATATCCATGGTTCAAACCATGGATAAAGTTTTATAGCCACGGTTTGAAACTGTGGCTAAATCTTTATCCACACACGGGCTATATCCAATGTTTGGAACCGTGGCTATAGGTATATAGCAACAATTTTATACCATGGCTATATCCCTTCCCATTTCATAAAAAAACACCCCCAAATAGACCCCCACCCTAGAAAGACCCCCAAGACCCCCCCGGACAGACCCCCCTGCCCCTCAACCCTAAAGACCCCTTTGAACCCCCTAGAGATCCCCCATCCCTCTTGGACAACACCCCCTCCCTCCTGGACAACACTCTTGGACACCCCCCTCTTGGGCAACACCAGTGGATAGCCCCCCCCCCCCCCTATGGGACCCCCTCTCCCAGACACCCCCTGGACATCCCAACTCCCTCTTGGACACCCCCTCATGCACAACCCCCTCCCCCTATAGACCCCCTTGCACCCCCTGGATATCCCCCCCACCTGCACAACCCCCTCCCCTATAGACCCCCTTGCACCCCCTAGACAGCCACCCCTCCCTCCTGAACAACCCCCTCCCCCTGCAGACCCCCTTGCACCCCCCTGGACAACCCCCTCTCCCCTTGCAGACCCCCCTGAAAAAACCCCCCCTGCAGGCCCCCCTTTCACCCCCTGGACAGCCCCCCCTAAAGACCCCCGTTGCACCCCCTAGACAGCCCCACATCCCTCCTGGACAGCCCCCTCCCCATGGAAACCCCCTTGCACCCCCATGGATAGCCCCACCTCCAAACCCCCCTTGCACCTCCCTTACACAACCCCCCATCCCTCCTGGATAGAACCCCCCTTCTGGACACCCCTATGGACATCCCACCCCCTCCTAAACAACCCCCTCTCTCCTAGACATCCCCCTCTTGGACATCCCCCCTGCATACCCCCTGGACAACCCCCCATCCCTCCTAGACACCCCCTGGACAGCCCCGCCTCCAGACCCCCCCTTGCACCTCCCTTAGATAGCCCCCCATCCCTCCTGGATAACACCTCCTCCTGGAAACCCCCATGAACATCCCACCCCCTCCTAGACAGCCCCCTCCCTTCTGGACAACCCCCTCCTGGACAGCCCCCCTGCAGACCCCCCTGGACAGCCCCCATCCCTCCTAGACACCCCCTGGATAGAACACCCCCCTCCTAGACACCCCCTCCCTCCTGGAACCCCCCTTCTGGACCCCCTGAACATCCCCCCTCCCCCCTTGCAGAGCCCCCTTGCACCCCCTGGATAGCCCCCTATCCCTCATGAACAACACCCCTCCCCCCTGCAGACCCCCTTACACCCCCCTGGACAGCCCCCCTCCAGACCCCCTTTCACCCCCTAGATAGCCCCCATCCCTCCTAGACACCCCTGGACATACCCCCCCCTCTTGGACCCCCCTATGGACAACCCCCCCGGACAACCCACTCCCTCCTAGAAAACCCCCCTTTCTCCAAGACAACCCCCTCCCCCCTTCTGGACAGCCCCCTAGAGACCCCCCCCCCCAGACAGCCCCCCATTCCTCCTGGACACCCCCCTGAACAACACCCCCCCTCTTGGACAACCCCCTCCCTCCTGAACACCCCCTCCTAGACAACCCCCCTACAGACCCCCATAGACACCCCCTTCTGGACAGCCCCCCTCCCGGACAGACCCCCACCCCCAACACTTAGCATGTTTTACCATAAGCAAGAATATTTTCAATAACCATCATAAAGATATTCAGTTCAATAACATCAGCATGAAAAGTATTAAATTGTTTAAGAACAAACACTCAACAAGTATAACATCCTAAAATCAAGAATTTCAAAAGAGTTCCAATAAGTGACAACACGAATGAATTGTTCTAAACAAGTAAAAACTAAATTAAGTACTCCCCTGTAAATATATGATTTAGTTTTCTTCTTTTTAATGAGCCAACTATAATCTTATATTTTTCACTCAAGTTGGATATTCTCGTTGAAGTACCTAAAAAGAACAAAAATCAACATCAGATTCCCATAACTCTATTCCTCACTAGATAACATTAAATAACCAGAAACGACATTGTAAATTACTGAGTTTCAAAGAAAATATTCAAGAATACACCCCCTCCATCCTGGACAGACCCCCATCCACCCACCCACCACCTCCCTAGATAGCCCCCCCTACACACACCCCCGGACAGACCCCACCCCCTTGGACAGATCCCCCCTCCCTGACAAACCCCCTTTCCCCTCCCCCTCTGGACATCACCCCATCCCTCTTGGACACCCCTGGATAACCTTCCATCCCCCATGGATAGTACCCCCCTCCTGGACCCCCCACTCCTCCTTCCAGGACATACCCCCCCTCCCAGACAGCCCCCATCCCTCCTGGATAGCCTCCATCCCTCCTGGATAGCCTCCATCCCTCATGGACAGCCCCTGGACACCCCCACCCCCCTAGACAGTCCCCCCCTCCAGGACCCCCCCTTCCTAGACAGACCCCCCTTGCACCCCTCCTCCCTGGAAAGACCCCCCACCCAACACCACCCTCTCATTTCTAAACTAATCTATTTCCACTTTTAAACTCAAGGATGGTTGACATATTACTAGGACCTGCTTCATTATAGAAACTTTTTGAAGAGAGGGGCTAGGATATACTTGGTATTTTTGTCCTGTAATGAATTTTATTTGGATATATAGTGTGTTGGGATCTATGAACCAACATGGTGATCAAAATCACCCATCTAAAGTAATCAGGACTTCATTCCAGAGTTGCTAAGAAATTGGACACCAGGGACCAAAAAATTTATCCTACATCATTGGGAGGTCAGCAATGGTATTTGGGACCTCTACCATTCATGAGAACTTATATCTAGTAAGAGATGTATGATGATCTCCATCTGGATAAGGACGTTTTCAATGAAAGGAGGAGATACCAATGATCACATGGGTGTCACAATGCTTGTCCTAGGGGAGAGTGACCAAAAAATACGGATGATGGGCATCCATTTCACGCAATGTTTTGAGTATTTTTAGAATGAATCAATGGACATACATACAGGGAAGATGTGTCATTATCCAAAGGATATTTAACAATTCAAGGAGAAATCATTTTATAAAATACTATAGGAGAACAGATGATAGTTGTGGGGATAAAACATAAAGCTTAAGGATCCTATGGTCAGGTTAGTTGTATGTATTACTATTATGATTTGTAGGTGGACAATATCGATTTGGGATGCACACATGTGGGTGTGGATGGGTGAACTTATCGTGGAATATATTCTAGAGATAAGTTAGGGAAAAACCTAGTAGTCCCAATGCATGTAAAGCTATAAAATTCATTACCTCTATCAGCCAACAGAAGACTCTCTTCTATGTGTGTTTCCAATTCCACTTCCTTTATGGTTGGATTTCCAAACACATGGGGTTATATGAATATAAAATCCAAATCTCCCATCCCATAAATGACTTTCAGTCATCAATCATAAACATCACTAAGATTCACCCTCTCAACCTGGTCTTAGTTCTAATCGGGTGTAGGAGATGACCTTGTTGACTTACATGAGAAACATTTTATGAGTTATGATACCATTAAGGGGAAGAATTCCCTTGAAATTATGAATGTTTATTCACCTATTCAAACTCCCTCTATTAGGGCTGACAAGAGGGATAAATATTTGAAGTCTACCTTTATTTCAATATCGGAGGAAGTTAAAAATAACCACTCTATTAAGGTAAAATCCAAGGTTATCTCTAGAGATAATTCCTTTTTTAAAATTGATGTTTATGGATTTAATAAGGATGATACAAGGAATGAGGATGATAAAAGTGTTGAATTGGATGGTGGTACTATTAGCAGTGATACTAACATCTTAGTTAAATCTAGGAAGGTTGGGAAGGACGCTTTAACAGTGGTTAATGTAGGTGAATATGGGCAGAAGGATGGGGACTCTTCTTTATATGTTCAATCTTGGAAGGATAAGGAGAGGCTAATTGAAGGAATAGTTTATACAAAATATTTAGAGGAGATTTTAGATCCTACTACCAACACTCTTAGCTAGATCACTAATACACAGAAGGCTGAGTGAAAATCCACTGGAAAGCCTGATATTGCTTGGGGAAGAAATTATAACCTCACTCAATCAGCCTATAAAGGTTCCTCTAATGTGTGTGATACTCTTGTTAAGGATGGGGAAGGAATATTCAACCCTAATGTTGAGTACACCAACACCAGTGGATAAGCTCCACCCTGGACAGGACCCCCCTGTATCACCCTTTCCACCATGCAAATCCCCCCCTCCACTCCCCCCTGGATAGCCTCCCCCTAGACATACCCTAGAAAAAACACCCCCCTACAGAACCCCCTGGACAGACCCCCCTAGACAGGAACCCCCTTGCAGCACCCTTTCCCCCATGCAAACCCCCCCCCCCACTCCCCCTAGACAACCCCCCCCGCACATACACCCCCTGAAGACAGCCCCCTCCCTTTGGATAGAGCCCCCCCATACAGTCACCCCCTGCAAACAGCCCCCCCCATAGTGGTTCTCGCATGTGCATTCACACGGTGATAATCCAATGCTCTAATAAATGACCCACTACTCAATAAAAAAACATGACTGCTCAAAAAAAGTTCTAATGGTCTAAGAAACTATCCATCGCTCAAATTAAATAAATCATCCACTCCTCAATAAGAGTCATGCAGTTTAAAAAACGAACCACAACTCATATATAATACAAGTAAAAGAAAATATTAACTGAAACAAAATAAAATGACCAACTGCTTGAAAATATATTGTTTCTCTAATCTTTCATGATAGTTTATTTCTCCAAAATTGAGTGTTAGTCCACCCTGTTACCTTCTATGAAGGATCGAAACCCGGCATGAGTATTGATTTTGCTTAATATATTGAAAACATACATTTTTGGTACATCCTATCGCAATAAAATTGGATTAAACATGAGTAAGAAACATAAGTTACAAAAAATTTAAATTTGAATTCTTGGAAAAAAATATCACCAAATGTAAGAATCAATTTAAGACGGGGTGCATGTTTACTAATTACACAATGTGGATAGACATTAATTGTACCATAAGGAATATGTTATGTATTTTTACATGGATAGATAATCTGTGTACATAGAGTGCACATGCATATGAGAGAATACACAAGCATTGATTAGAGTACACAAGCATACCCCTGAGAAGATAAGATACTTTGTGTTTCACATGTAAATGACATGTAATTTCACAATAATTACCATGCCAGTTCTAGATGAGGACATTCCCAGGTGTCTAGGCATGGTCACAAATCATGTGAAACTATGTAAACATCATTTAAATTTCTTTGATACATGAAACCTATGAATCTATTTATTAGAGACTCAGATTTAGGCCTTTGAGTAGATTATCCTGAGTAGTTTACCATGCATAACATAATGGAGGCACTCATTTTTATTGGTGAGATATGGTGAGATGTGATGATAATAGGGCATGCCTCTTAGTGATTTTTAGCCAATAACAACAATCAGGTGTGAGACAAAACATTGAATCAATTAAACATCATTTTTTTATGTAATACGATTAATGACACTAACTTTTTCCTTGAACAATAAAAATTAATGATCAATTGTGTTAGGAAACCATCATAGTTAGCAAGATATTGGGAAAAAATCCCTCAAGGTAACTTTGCAGTATTTTTGGGTTGATTGTGTTTGTTGAAAAAGAAGGCTTCCATGGTGAATTGTCAAGTTCCAAAGAAGTTTTTGACAATCCATGTTGACAAAGAACTATGTCAAAGGAATGGACGATCTGGAGGCGGTACAAAAAGAGCAGTACAAGGTGGCACTGTTTCCCAGTGTTTGACAAATTTTTGGGGTCCAAAAGATTGAGTTTGGTAAGCATCATGAAGAGTGGATATCCTTGAAGATAATATTTTAATATGGAAAAGGCATGAGTTTCATGAAGATAGGCTTCATGGATTGGATTTCGCGGAGACAAGAAGAATGTTGACGGTGTTCTTCACGATTACGTCAAGCTTCGCGAATGGAAGAGGATGAAGCACATCGCGATGGTGAATGGATTTGTGAGGGAGCTTCGTGGAGAAGGCATGAAGGGATTGACAGTGATGATCCAAGATTACGTCAAGCTCCGTGATCAGAAAATTATCTTGGTGCTTCGCGATATTGACAGAATTCTGGAGGAAACTTCGAAGCTTTGCGATTTGAGATGACGTGGCACTGAATTCACGCGGAAGGGTCGAGGGTCGGTGAAATTGCCTATAAATAGAGGTCGACCCCCTCGAGAAAAGAGAGAGTTTTCGAAGAAAATATTTTTCTCTCGGTTCGCGAAGGTGGTTCGTGAAGGTAGTGTTCTTCGCGAAAGATAGGTGCTTCGTGGTGGCTAATATTTCTCCGCGAAGGAAGTGCGCTTCGCGAGGCCGCTTTCTCTAAGGAGTGTGCTTTGTGAAGAGTCAGGAGCTTCACAACAGCCTAAGCTTTACAAAGGCTTGAGCTTCGCGAAAAGGCAGGAGCTTCGCGAATGCTTGTTTGAGCTTCGCGAAATTGGGAGCCTCGCAAAGTAGGGTGCTTTGCGAAGGTATTTCCAAAGGAATTGCTCAGTGTTCAGGGGAAAAGGGGTATTAATTAGTGGATGAACTTTGAACTTTAATAGAGAATCTATCAACAGTTGAGGATGCATTATTTCATGAAAATGAAGAGACCTATAGGTCTATAAACTATAAGTGGATCTTTTGAAAAAGTAGTGAGCTCACTTCAGTTGAGAGAGTAGTGAGTTCTCAAATTGTGAGTGTTTGTAAACCAGGAGGGATAGTGAGTCTGCTTCAAACTTGTAGACAGTAGTGCACTTATAGTGGAATTTTTACATCAGAACACTGCCGGTGTATGCTACTTGGACGTAGCCCAGTGAGGGTGACCCAAGTAAAAATCACCATGTCATGTGCGTGCTTTAAGGTTTCTTCATACTCTGCATCGGGAAGGAGAGAGAGAAGAGGGTTTTGTCTAACAGCAAAACAAGATCAAAAGGGGCAGTCATTTTAATACGTCATACCCTAATTCACCCCCCCTCTCAGGGTATCTATCCTAGTGGACCTAACACAAGATAAGTGGTAGTTCTACAATGGCCCGAAGGCCTTAATTTTTATTGATTTTTGATAATCCACCTTTCAAGGGGTGAGGTGGAGCCCTTACAAGGCCCGTAGGCGAAAGTATTACATGGCCCGTAGGCCTTATAAGAATTCATTTGCCCATAGGCTTCAAACATTACATACAACCCAGACTAACTACTTGGAACTGCTCCTCCCCAGCATCTTTATCGTGAAATCAACTCTCCACCTTCACATGGCTATTCAGATAGGCATTCCCGTGCATGCATAGGCTTGTCCCGATGGCAGGTTCCATACCCGCTCATTCTTGCAATCCATTTATCTTCTACTGCGGTGAAAGATCCTAGCTCATCCTCCTTGTATATCTTGTTCCTCATAGGTCGTCTGGTTTTCATTTGCACTTAAGGTGGCCCGAAGTCCTTGAGGTGGCCCGAAGGCCTTACTGACCCGAAGGCCTGGGTGTCCCGAAGGCCTTAAAGGACTCGGGGAAACAATCGGTTGCTCGAAGGCCTAAACGGGGGCATATTCCCAGCTGCTACAGTGCCAAACAGTACCTGCTATAGTTCCCACAATAGTACCTGCTACATTACTGCACAGTTCCTGCTACAGTACTGCTACAGAACCTGCTATAGTACTGCTACAGTACCGGAAATAATGTCTCCTCCTGGATTTGATCCCGGGTCTCCCAGATGCACTTATGGTGATTCATGGAAGGTGAGGTCATGGTTGAAATATTATGGATGTTAGATCCCACCAAGAGCTCAATGAATAGTTTACATGGTGTGGCTTATAATTCATGGTAACAACATCCTGATAATTGAACTGGGATTGTAGAGACATGGTTATTATTTCTCTATAATAATTAGATAGATAAAATGATGTTACCTTGATCAAATGGATCTGTGTATTCCATTTGTGCCCACTATTATAAAGTGTTGTGTTAAGCTAGTTTGAGTTCATCAAAAGGTTTCCCTATATAACTTCCCCCCCACTTGGACACGCCCCTCTTGGACACCCCCTCCCTCCTACCCCCACCCCTTTCACCCCACCTGCACCCTCCCCTGCCCCTTTCACCCCTCCCCCATTTCCACCCATCCCCTTACCCCTTGCACCCCTTCCCCCCTGCACACACCCCTCCCCTGCACACCCCATGCCCCCTTCCCCAGCACCACACCCCTTGCACACCCTAGCCCCCCTCCCCTACACACACCCCTTCCCCCTTCCCCAACACCACCCCCTACACCAGCACCCCCCTACACCACCCTCTCCCCCTTTTCACCCCCACCTACCCCTAACACACCCCCTCTCCACCTTTCACCCTCCTCCTGCCCATTGCACCCCCCACTGCACACCCCCCTGTAAAAATATCTTTCTTAAAAATCCCCACATTTAAAAAAGAAGTATGACAACTCATTTAAAAAATAAAAGAACATTGAATAGAATCTCACTTCCTTAAAAAAATAAAAAATCCATTTCATAGGGTAAAATTAAAACTTCCCAAATATATAATTTTAAAAAATATTAACACTAGATTTTATAATCATGGCCTTATTTAAAATAAAATCTCACTCAAACTTCATAAAGTTCTCCTCTATTTTCAAAACACATCATGAATTTCATCTTAAGTCCAAAAAATTTCCTAAAATCCCATTTCATTTTAAATCATTTACCAAATTATATAATGTAATCAAACACTTTCAAAGCATCACGTGAAAGTCAAAAAAAATCATAAAACCTGTTTTTTTAATCCAAAACATCCATGAGTCCCATTTTCAAATTAATCACAAAAAAAGTTTTAAATTAAAACACTTCATGAAATGTATTTTCATTTTAAATAATTTCCCAATTTCTTTTTAAACCTTACTACTCTTGAAAACATTATACATGATATTCAAAATACTTTACAAATAAGCCCCCAAAACTGGTTTTGGAATCAAAAAATTTCAATAAATGTACTTCTGTACAAAAAAATTGAAGCACCAAACATAAGAAAACCATTATGTGGCATAACATACAAAATCCATTACAATAACACCAAAAAATCACTAAAAAATCCTTTGATCCATCTACTAGGGTGAAAATTTCCTTAGGATCCATTAGAAATCAAAATAGGTTTACAAAATAAATCCAAAATTGATGTAATGTTGTGCATGACTTGGTCACATGGTTTAGCTGACCATACACCAATCATACAATAACATCTGAAAAATTTCTGAGACCACTTGCATAGGCTCCATATATTTTTTCAGACCATATGAGATGATGATGATGATAGTTTGGTTCCTTCCTAATTTCATCCCAAATCTTAATGAAATCCCCAAAAGTATATTATATAACTCAATGGGGATCTAATCATCATTATCAAAATAATTAAAACTAGAATCCAAATCAAAGATTGAAATAAAAACTACCCATGGAAACTCAAGTTTTGTTATGAAAAGTGGTGATCAATAAACTACTCGTGACCTACCTATTGAGTCCCGATGATGATCATATCTTCTTTATACTAATACACATTCCAAATAATAAGATGACCCTCTAATACCATTTTGTAATGAACTGGCCCAGATCGACCTGACATGTCACCCAACCCGGATCTCCACAAGGCCCAAAGAATGTATCTGATTGTTGTTGGATGGTGACAAGTGTCAGGGTATCAAATTATAACCATTGGTAATGGTTTCACCCTCTGAATATGAATAAACACATAAAGGACTCCACCCATAAATCCAACATGACTCATCTATACATCGGTCACTCATCCACAAAATAAATAGTTTCAATATAAATAAAACAATCAAACATAGTATATTATTTTGGAGATAATAAAAGGTCATAAATCACATCATCACATCATCACATAATAAATTAATAAAAATAATACCAATTATATAATAAACTAAAATAAATACTGGGCCAACAAGGATTAAATATAAAAATCCAAAACCATGACCAAACCTGGATCACTACTAACTACCTCCTTATGACCCACAATACCACATACCATCCTATACCATCTATCATCAGACCAAATCGAACATTAAACAAGGTAAAATAACATAACCTAGGCTCTTGAAATTAAACATGAAATTTTCATACACCCATTGGTGTATGCACGGTTTGAACCAAATTGTGCCTAGTAGAATTTTACTAAAGAGTTTGTATAATTCCTTTGAAAATAAATTTTATAAATGATAGTTTATAAAATAAGTAGTGAATAGGTTTTTCATAAGAGGGTGTAAAGAAAAAGTGTAACATTCCATACCTTATTTTATAAAACAACTTCCATTTTCCTTTTAAAAGTAAACGCTTTCAAACTAAGTAAAAAGGGAGTTTCAAATCCATTAAAAGGGAACTAATACTTTTCCCCTTTTTTCCAAATTTATATCTCGAAACCAAACCTTTAAATCAAAAATCATTATTTTCTTTAATAATATACTTTCAAAACTATTTTTTAATTAAGTTTGAATATAAACCAAAACCATAGCTGAAATGGAATATATTAACATAACATGCACCAAGATATCAATGGGAAATTGATAATAAGAAATAACTAAAGTAATAGTGGGGATACCAATAAGGCATGGGATGAGATCCTATAATTAATATTCAATGAATTATAGACATCATGGGAAACTCATTAGGCTCTAGAATGGGTGATACTAGACCTAGTTCATCATATTACTCATTGGGACCCTATGTGAAATCAGATCGTCCCATTCATCTTCCCCTTTCAGGTCTCTCCATGTATAAAATAGACCCCTGGCAGGGTGATAATCTCCTAGGTCACTATCCAACTAACATACACAAAACTATCATCACATGACGATAGAACTTCAATTATTTACATAAGTTCCCATGATAAATCAATCTAGTGGAGGTGGAAAATCAAAAGACTCACAAGAATCGTTAAAAAATTATTTTAAATAAATCTCATCTCAACTCCAACGCCAACTCCCTCACAAGAAATAACTCCTTTAAATTTATCCATATCAAAAATAGAATACAACATCCCTCCTCGGGGGCCACAATTCAAATCAAGCAAAATCAAAATAAGGGGAATAATCGATGGTCTGATACTCATTATAAAAATATCTTATATAAAGTTAAAATATTCCTTTTCAAAAACCAACTAGGAATGCCAAGTCATTTCAACCATTAAAAAACCGACTTTATCACCTTCTTTATAACTATTATATGTGAAACCACTCTTAAAATCATTTGTAAAACCAACTACCTTTTCATTGAAGTCATTTGAAAATCCATTAAACCAATTCTATTTCAAAAAATAATTGAAAATCATACTAATACTTAAATGGGTTCAAATACCTTTTTTTGTATAAATTATTTTAAAACAATCCATATAGGCATTCCCACAAACACCTATCATTTAAACCAATTAACTAAAATTTAGAAAACCATTATAAAACCTTTTTTCCACGAGATAAAAACATTTATAACACTTTTTAAACCCACTATATCTATTAAATATTGATTTACTTTGATAAAAAAAGTTTTGGAAAACACCAAGTACAAAATGACATGATAATTAAAGTAAATACACAAAAATACCTACCTCAATCCACGATTAACTGGTTGTTCAAGATATATTAAATCTGGCCTTTTATGAAATTTCAAAAAAATAGTATAGATTTGAAACAACATAGTTATGAATAACTGATAACAAAATAATGAACACATAATTGTTCATAACAAGGAGGAGAAGGATCACCGGGAGGGGATTGGCCATATCGGAGGAGGTAGGGAGGCCACCTAGGAGTAGCTTTGATAGGGGGGAGTTGATGTGTCCCACATTTAGTGGCAGTGTCGGGGGAGGAGGATCCGATATGAGAGATCACAGTGGGGTTGCCTCATTCGGTTGCAGTGAGGGGAATCGTCAGAAGAGTCGCCATCGTGAGGGGCACTGTCGTGAGGGGCACCGTCGATGGAGGAAGATCGGGGAGAGGATAGGTCACGATGGGCACCATTGGGGAAGGAGACACAGAGGGGATCAGGGAGGAGGGCACCGCCATGAAGTTAAAGGGTTCAGAGGGATGTGCGCAGAGGGTATCGGGGAGGAAGGCACCGCGTGAAGGTCAGAGTGTATTGGGGAGGAGGGCGCCACTGTAAAGGTTGAGTGTAAAGACCCGTAAATTCCAAGGAAATTTTTTTCTTAATTTTATTTGGAATTTTACAAGAACACAGTTTCTGACGGCACTTGATTCCGAGGCCCGGTGTGCCCGGAATCATTTTCCGAAGTTTGGCTCAGGTACGTTTAGTGAACGGACGAGCGGGTTTTTCTAACTTTTGAACCAGTGCTCGGAATCGAATTCTGAGGGCACCGATGTAATCGCAGCACCGGTAATTGCTTAGAAACGCCTCTTCCAGAGTTGCGTTTGCTCGGGTGTGGTTTTTTATTTTTGGTCTTAAAGTTAAGAAATAAAATAAATTATACGACAAACTTTATTTTATTTCACTTAAGCCACTTGGAAGCCACTTGAAGCCACTTAAAGCGGCTTAAGCTGAGTTGATCCGGATAGGGTGCTATCCAAAAATATTCTACCCTCTTGGTAGAATATTTGTGGGGTGGGGCCCGCACGAGCCCCGCCGTTTCTTTTCCGCTAAGTAACGCACCCGCGAAAACCCGTCATTATGAAAGTCAACTGACGCGTTTTCTTAATTTCTTAATGCACCAATTAATTGGGCAGTTTTCTTCATTGAATTAATTGGGCGGTTTATTTCGTTGAATTAATTCTACGAATTAATGGGTCGTTACTTATCTCTTTTTCGTTTCTTAACCGGTTTGAAATCCGTTGGCGTAGTAATAAAATAAGACCAACGCCACATCTTGAGGATCACACGTTGGGAGGCTTTTGACAGAATTCTTGTGCCTTCACCCTTCTTCGCGAAGAACGTGAAGAACGCGAAGAACGCCGGCCTCCGACGAAAGACGCCGAAACCGCGGAAATCGACGACGCGACGCCGTGTGCCGCGACGCCGACGTTTCCTCTTCCGCGACGTTCTTCTGCGACGTTCCTTCATCCGCAATGAAATCTTCGATCTTCTGTTTGAGGTAAGAAATTTCGGGTTTCTTTTAAAACTCCTTTGTGGTTTTTAACAATGCACGAATTTAATTATTAAAATTAAATATGTTGTTCTTGAACCTCGAAGTTCGTCGACGTGCACCGTATTCCGCGACGACGCGACGCCCTTCCGCGACGACGCGATGCCTTCCGCGACGAGACGATCGCCTCCTTCCGCGGTGATCAAATCCTCGAAGAACCTGCGTGCGATGACTTGACGAGGTAGGGGTTGTTGTGAATATTTTATTTTCCCGTGAACGTTTCTTTTAAATTAAAGAACCGGTTTCATAAGAACAATTTTAATTTATTAAAATTGTTGTTTCATGTGTTGAATAAATTCTCCCGACTGTTTTTATCTAACGCAGAGGGTGCGGGCCAAACGAACACGGCCCGAAAACCCTCCGCCATTCTTCGTGGTTGTGCGGTAGATATGCGCGGCGCCGTCGCGCCGCGCCGTGGAAAGGAATTCAAGGACGTGATGCCGTCGCGCTGCGTCGAAGAAAACCAAAGACATCCGCGGATGAAGTCGGGCCGCGGTGAAGGGGCGCAGTGCCAACGCGCCGCGCCGGAGAACCACGAAGATGGCGCGTTTCGTTTTGACATGCGGATTGACGGGCGATGACGAAGCAGGCCGTTTGGGCGTTTGAATCCCTTCACAGTGAAGGTGGGGTCCCGGGGGGACCATAGGCGAAGATGACAGAAGGAAGGGACCACCGGAGCGCGTACGGTGGTCCGCGGAAGGCGGCAGAGGTGCGCCACACCGGCGCGGTGGCGCCGGCGACCGGCAGCGGCGGCGCGCTGCCGGAAGGGAGGCGGCCGGCGAACCGCCGGCCTCAATTAGCGGCGGGCGGGGGACACCCCGCTCCGCGTTTCGGCTCGGCCACGCTGGCCGAGCCGCGGCCGGCCGGTCTGACCGGACCGAGCTGGGCCGGTCCGGGCCGGGCCCAGCCGGGTCGGACCCGGGTTGGGTCGACCCGGTTCGGGTCGACCCGGTTCGGCCGACCCAGGGGGGGGGGGGGGGGGGGGGTCGGGCCGGGTCGGCCCGGGCCCAGACCCCCGTTTTCGGACCACTTTCGGTCAAAAGCCCGTAACTTGAGCTACGAGCCTCCAAACGACTCGACGTAAGCGGCAATGCGATCCTCGGATCGAGACGGTCGTTTCGGTATATCGCACTCAAGGTTTCGGATTACTTTGGGTTCGGCCGGGTTGGTTCGGATACGAAACCAACCAGGCCCTCGGAGCGGAAACACTTATATCTTGAGCTCCGGACGTCCGATTGACGTGTCGTCAACTTTTTTGGATTCCTCTAAGAGAGACGGATATTTTGGCTTACTCCGATCGAGGTTTGGACGTAGTTGGAGTGCGGTCGGGTTGGTTTTAACTTAAAAACCAACCGGTCCCCCGGGACAAAAAAGCCAATAACTTCCAGACCGGGCGTCCGATTGACGCGCCGTCTGTTGCGTTGCGTTCTTGTTGACGATACGGAACTTTTGGCATCCCCCGCCCGAGTTTTGGATGCAGTTGGGTTATAGCCGGGTTGGATTGTGCCTGAAATTCAACCGGGCCCCTAGAACAGAGAAAGATGATATCTTTCAGAACAGACGTCCGTTTGACGAACCGTCAGCGGCGTTGGTGATCACGTTGAGAAACGGTCCCTATGAGTATACCCTATGAGTGTTCGGGGTATAGGTGAGTTATGGCCGGACTGGTACGCACACGAAACCAACCGGGCCCCGGGGACAAAAAGGCTAATAACTGACAGACCGGGCGTCCGTTTGACGCGCCGACTGTTGCGTTGAGACCCCTATGACGAGGCGGTCCTTTGAGATACTTCTTAGTGGGACTTTGTGATACTAGGAGTATCGACCAGTAGCTCGTGGAGCGGACCCTCCCGGAGACGAGCGTGCGGAGTACGGAGACCGTGTAGACGACTGAGACCTGACGACTGCTTGACCGACTCGACTTGGAGTGAGTCGACTAACCCAGTGGACGGAGCGCCCGGTATTTGGCGGTAGACCCACGGAGGACGGAGCACCTGGTAGTTGGCAGCAGACCTGCGGTACTCGACCGGAGGAGTACCTCTGTAGGCTATTAGGGAGAGCGCTCGGTATTTGGCGACAGACCCACAGAGGACGGAGCACCCGGTAGTTGGCCGCAGACCCGCGGTACTCGACAGGAGGAGTACCTCAGCAGTCTTAGGTTAGTGAGCAGTACCTCAGAGTCGTGACAAATCCACTGTACACTCCAGAGACAGAGCTCTTCAGCAGTTACAGTTTCGATAATGAAAATCCTTGTTGAGATGAATCTTTTGACCTTTGTGTTTACCTCATGATTGAGATGAGTCGCTTGATAACTTAGGTATATGTATGGTCATATACCTGGGTAGTGGTTATCCGTTGATTTCACAATCCTTGTGTTTCCTCATGATTGAGATGGGTTACTTGATAACATAGGTATATGTATGGGCATATATCTAAGTAGAGGTTATCTGTTGAGATCTTCTTGTGGTTATCCTTGTTGGTTTAGTGAGACCTTGAGGGTCTCGGGGTCCCTACTGAGTATCGTTATACTCACCCCTGCATGGGCTATGCCCGCACCTCATTGTGTTAGTTGCAGATGACGACAGTGCTGACGGAGGCCAAGTGTTCGAGAAGGTGGACTACACGACGAGTCAGTACCCGAAGGTGGACTACACAACAAGTCAGTATCCGGAGGTGGACTTCGCGATGAGACGACACACGGAGGAGGTTGATGGATGAGAGCGTGGAGGAGGCTATCTGTACCTACCCTTCAGGTAGGATCCATGGTGGACGACCTGGAGATGCGCCATCTGTACCTACCCTTCAGGTAGGATCCGAGGAGGACGAACCAGGAGCCGCTTCCATCCTTCCAGCTGTTATCTTTTCTGTTGTACTTGTTCAGTTGTAGTTGTACTTTCTTTTTGGTTTGTATTCTGGCCCATTTACTTTTCAGCACTTCTCTTGTACTTAGTGTTTACTTTTTCCGCTTGCTTACTCTGTGGTACTTGTTTCCTTTTATAAAGGCAATACCTTCCCAGTTATCGGGATTTACTCCTTTGGTGCTAGTCGCCAGCCCCTGGCCTATGGAAGGCATGCTTGGGGTAGTCACGACACGGGCCCCGAGGATGGGTCTTGACAAATTGGTATCAGAGGAGTTCGGTTCTACCACAGAACTTATAACTCTGATGTTTCTTTCTGTGAAGCAATAGTGTTAAGAGTACCGAGTGTGGTTTTCAGTTCAGGGAGTCCAGTGTTGGTGCGGGTGGCCGACATATCCATACACCAGGACCCTGATAACTAATTTCTGACTTTGTGCACGAAAACACTGATTGCGTGTGTATTTTCCAGAAGTTTTATTTAAATGTCATCTCAAACCAGGTCAGCTCACCAGGGATAATCTTTTGACCATGTCATGTTGTTTCTTTCAGGATGCCTCCCCGTGGACGACCAGCTAGAGCCCCGAGAGTGGTACGTACTGACAGCCCGCCGAGCGACGAGGCCTCAGTACAGGGCCCTATCCCTGTTGAGGCACCAGCAGAGGCACCATCGGTACTACTACTCGTTGAGCCACCGATGCCACCAGCCCCAGCAGTAGAGGATGCACGTCGCTTGAGCACACTGCATGAGTTCCAGCGCCAGAGGCCACCCAGGTTCCAGGGAGGGATGGACCCGTAGGCGGCTGAGGATTGGCTGGAGGCTGTGGTGAGAGTCTTCAGGCTAGTGGGGACGCCAACAGATTTCATGGTGATCCTTGCTGCCAGCCTTCTTCAGGCAGCAACAGGCATATGGTGGAGCCTGATGCTTCAGATGCATGATGAGGTGACACTTCTATGGGCAGACTTCGAGAGCTTGTTCCGGGCAGAGTTTGTACCAGCCACCCTTCAAGCGGTGCGTATACAGGAGCTACTTCAGCTGCGGCAGGGCAGCATGTCAGTGGCGTAGTATTCAGCGAGATTCACAGACGTCTCGAACTACTCCACAGATATGGTACGGGACCCATTCTTCAGGGCCCGAACCTTCGAGCAGGGGATCAGGCGAGAGATTAGAGCTTCTGTTGTTTCTCACAACATCCTGACGCAGACAGGGGTGTTGGAGAGAGCCCTCTTAGTGGAGAGTTTCCTTGCTGAGCAGTCTCCAGCAGAGGGACCCACCACTAGCTGGCTTGCAGCAGAGTCTTTTGCAGCAGGTAGTAGACAGATGACGTAGAGGTCCAAGAGGACCAGACCTACCGATGGCCGACTGCACGACTTAGGTTCAGTTGTGCGGGGGAACCGGGGTGGAGTCATAGCCAGACGTGCTGAGAGTGGACAGTGTTACTCTTGCGGCGGAATTGGTCACATGGCACGTGACTGTCCGACCCGCCATGCAGATGACCAACGGTTAAATGAAGAACCTCCGAGGTAGAGGCAGAGGTTCGATCAGGGCGGACCGCAAGGAGCAGGCGACCATGGCAGAGGAGCTAGCCGTGCAGCTGGAGGTGGACGGCGCTTTGGGATATTGCCACCAACACCACCAGGAGGCCCACCCCGACCACAGGGGACAGGAGGACATGGGAGAGCTCAGCTTCAGGCAGCTGAGGCCTACGGTCATGGAGCTCCGGAAGTAGATGGACAGGAGAGGGACTAGCTTCCGACCTGGAGGCTATTAATCATGTTGCTTCTAGTTTTGTTGATGTTTGTCTGTAGTTGCTTTGTGTCTTTGTACTATGAGCTGCAATAATGAAAAGACACTTATCTTTGTAAAGTTTGCTTTCCTGTCCTTTTTGTTTGGTTGATACTGAGTGGTCCCGGTTAAGACTGTTGACTTGACCCTCACTTCGAGTTTTCTACTGAAGGAGACCTAGTGACCACACACTGATGCCGATAGTGTGACTCGACCCTTGGAGGCAAGAGTGACAGTTGGATATCTTGGTAGTTACGTCGAGGCCTTACGACGTCATCCATGGCATGAATACATCATTCATGTCATGATTGACTGTATTAGGAAATGAATGTGGTTCATCCAGGGGATGGGACCAGATTTCTCTTATCGGAAAAGAAGAAATCATAGCAGCTCTTATGAGACTAGAGAAGGTCCAGGTCATCCAAGAGCGGATGAGGACGGCACAGGGCCGACAGACGCCTTATGCTGACAGGACTTGGGGGCCTCAAGAGTTTGAGGATGACCATCACGTCCTTATACGAGTCTCACCTCGATGAGGTTTATGGAGATGTGGCCAGGGAGGCAAGTTATCTCCGAGGTTCAACGGACCTTTCCAGGTCCTCAGCTAGGTAGGCGAGGTGGTTTACCGCTTGACCCATCCACTTCAGTTGCACTAGGTGCATGACTTTTTCCAGGTATCTCAACTGAGGAGATACATGCTCGACCCTTCACATATCATCGACCATGAGGAGCAGGACAATGGCGATGGGGTTACTTCCACGAAGGTTCTAGTGGGGATCAAGGATCGACAGGAGCGGATCCTACGGGGATGAGTGATTCCTTTGGTGCACTTGCTTTGGCAGCATGAGAACCTCCAGGTGAGAACATGGGAGCGGAAGGCTCAGATGCGTGCTCAGTACCGCCTTTGTATCCCTAAGTTTGTGGTGAAGCTTTACGGGGACGTAAAGCCCTGTGGTGGGAGTAATGTAAAGACCCGTAAATTCTAAGGAAATTTTTTTCTTAATTTTCTTTGGAATTTTATAAGAACGCAGTTTCTAACAGCACCTGATTCCGAGGCCCGGTGTGCCCGGAATCATTTTCTGAAGTTTGGCTCGGGTACGTTCAGTGAACGGACGAGCAAGTTTTTCTAACTTTTGAACCAGTGCTCGGAATCGAATTCTGAGGGCACCGATGGAATCGCAGCGCCGATAATTACTTAGAAACGCCTCTTCCGGAGTTGTGTTTGCTCGGGTGTGGTTTTTTATTTTTGGTCTTAAAGTTAAGAAATAAAATAAATTGTACGACAAACTTTATTTTATTTCACTTAAGCCACTTGGAAGCCACTTGAAGCCACTTAAAGCGGCTTAAGCTGAGTTGATCCGGATAGGGTGCTATCCAAAAATATCCTACCCTCTTGGTAGGATATTTGTGGGGTGGGGCCCGCACGAGCCCCGCCGTTTCTTTTCCGCTAAGTAACGCACCCGAGAAAACCTGTCATTATGAAAGTCAACTGACGCGTTTTCTTAATTTCTAAACGCACCAATTAATTGGGCAGTTTTCTTCGTTGAATTAATTGGGCGGTTTATTTTGTTGAATTAATTCTACAAATTAATGGGTCGTTACTTATCTCTTTTTCGTTTCTTAACCGGTTTGAAATCCGTTGGTGTAGTAATAAAATAAGACCAACGCCACATCTTGAGGATTACACGTTGGGAGGCTTTTGACAGAATTCTTTTGCCTTCACCCTTCTTCGCGAAGAACGCAAAGAACGTGAAGAACACCGACCTCCGACGAAGAACGCCGAAACCGCGGAAATCGACGACACGACGCCGTGTGCCGCGACGCCGACGTTTCCTCTTCCGCGATGTTCCTTCGTCCGCAATGAAATCTTCGATCTTCTGTTTGAGGTAAGAGATTTCGGGTTTCTTTTAAAACTTCTTTGTGGTTTTTAACAATGCACGGATTTAATTATTAAAATTAAATCTGTTGTTCTTGAACCTCGGAGTTCGTCGACGCGCACCGTAATCCGCGACGACGCGATGCCCTTCTGCGACGACGCGACGCCTTCCGCGACGCGATGATCGCCTCCTTCCGCGGCGATCAAATCCGCAAAGAACCCGCGTGCGATGACTTGACGAGGTAGGGGTTGTTGTGAATATTTTATTTTCCCGTGAACGTTTCTTTTAAATTGAAGAACCAGTTTCATAAGAACAATTTTAATTTATTAAAATTGTTGTTTCATGTGTTGAATAAACTCTCCCGACTATTTTTATCTAACGTGGAGGGTGCGGGCCAAACGAACACGGCCCGACAAACCTCCGCCGTTCTTCGTGGTTGTGCGGTAGATATGCGCGGCGCCGTCGTGCCGCGCCGTGGAAAGGAATTCAAGGACGCGACGCCGTCGCGCCGCGTCGAAGAAAACCGAAGACATCCGCGGACGGAGTCGGGCCGCGGCAAAGGGGCGCGGCGCCAACGCACCGCGCCGGAGAACCACGAAGACGACGCGTTTCGTTTTGACATGTGGATTGACGGGCGACGACGAAGAAGGCCGTTTGGGCGTTTGAATCCCTTCGCAGTGAAGGTGGGGTCCCGGGGGGACCATAGGCGAAGACGGCAGATGGAAGGGACCACCGGAGCGCATCTGGTGGTCCGCGGAAGGCGGCGGCGGCGCGCCGCCAGAAGGGAGGCGGCCGACGAACCGCCGACCTCAATTAGCGGCGGGCGGGGGACACCCCGCTCCGCGTTTCGGCTCGGCCATGCTGGCCGAGCTGCGGCCGGCCGGTCGGACCGGACCGAGCCAGGCCGGGCCGGGCCGGGCCCAGCCGGGTTGGACCCGGGTGGGGTCGACCCGGTTCGGGTCGACCGGGTTCGACCGACCCAGGGGGGTCGGGCCGGGTCGGCCCGGGCCCAGACCCCCGTTTTCGGACCACTTTCGGTCAAAAGACCGTAACTTGAGCTACGGGCCTCCAAACGACTCTCCGTTAGCGGTAACGCGATCCTTGGATCGAGACGGTCGTTTCGGTATATCACACTCAAGGTTTCGGATAACTTTGAGTTCGGCCGGGTTGGTTCGGATACGAAACCAACCGGGCCCTCAGAGCGGAAACACTTATATCTTGAGCTCCGGACGTCCGATTGACGTTCCGTAGACTTTGTTGGATTCCTCTAAGGGAGAAGGATCTTTTGACTTACTACGCTCGAGGTTTGGATGTAGTTGGAGTGCGGTCGGGTTGGTTTTAACTTAAAAACCAACAGGGCCCCCGGGACGAAAAAACCAATAACTTCCAGACCGGGCGGCCGATTAACGCGCCGTCTGTTGCATTGCGTTCCTGTTGACGATACGGAACTTTTGGCATCCCCCGCCCGAGTTTTGGATGTAGTTGGGTTATAGCCGGGTTGGATTGTGCCCGAAATCCAACCGGGCCCCTAGAACGGAGAAAGATGATATCTTTCAGACCAGACGTCCGTTTGACGAACCGTCAGCGGCGTTGGTGATCACGTTGAGAAACGGTCCCTATGAGTATACCCTATGAGTGTTCGGGGTATAGATGAGTTATTTCCGGACTGGTACACACACGAAACCAACCGGGCCCCGGGGACGAAAAGGCTAATAACTCACAGACTGGGCGTCCGTTTGACGCGCCGACTGTTGCGTTGAGACCCCTATGACGAGGCGGTCCTTTGAGATACTTCTTCATGGGACTTTGTGATACTTGGAGTATCGACCAGTAGCTCGTGTAGCGGACCCTCCCGGAGATGTGCGTGCGGAGTACGAAGACCGTGTAGATGACTGAGACCTGACGACTGCTTGACCGACTCGACTTGGAGTGAGTCGACTAGCCCAGTGGACGGAGCGCCCGGTATTTGGCGGCATACCCACGGCGGACGGAGCGCCTGGTAGTTGGCAGCAGACCCGCGGTACTCGACCGAAGGAGTACCTCTATAGGCTATTAGGGAGAGCGCCCGGTATTTGGCGACAGACCCACAGCGGACAGAGCACCCGATAGTTGGCCACAGACCCGCGGTACTCGACAGGAGGAGTACCTCAGCAGTCTTAGGTTAGTGAGCAGTACCTCGGAGTCGTGACAGGTCCACTGTACACTACAGAGACGGAGCTCTTCAGCAGTTACGGTTTCGATAATGAAAATCCTGGTTGAGCTGAATCTTTTGACCTTTGTGTTTACCTCATGATTTAGATGGGTCGCTTGATAACTTAGGTATATGTATGGGCATATACCTGGGTAGTGGTTATCCATTGATTTCACAATCCTTGTGTTTCCTCATGATTGAGATGGGTTACTTGATAACATAGGCATATGTATGGGCATATATCTAAGTAGAGGTTATCTGTTGAGATCTTCTTGTGGTTATCCTTGTTGGTTTAGTGAGACCTTGAGGGTCTCGGGGTCCCTACTGAGTATCGTTATACTCACCCTTGCACGGGCTATGCCCGCACCTTGTTGTGTTGGTTGCAGACGACAACAGTGCTGACGGAGGCCAAGTGTTCGAGAAGGTGGACTACACGACGAGTCAGTACCCGGAGATGGACTACACAACAAGTCAGTATCCGGAGGTGGACTTCGCGATGAGACGACACACAGAGGAGGTTGACGGACGAGAGCGTGGAGGAGGCAATCTGTACCTACCCTTCAGGTAGGATCCGTGGTGGACGACCAGGAGCTGCGCCATCTGTACCTACCCTTCAGGTAGGATCCGAGGAGGATGACCTAGGAGCCGCTTCCGTCCTTCTAGTTGTTATCTTTTCTGTTGTACTTGTTCAGTTGTAGTTGTACTTTCTTTTGGGTTTGTATTCTGACCCATTTACTTTTCATCACTTCTCTTGTACTTAGTGTTTACTTTTTCCGCTTTCTTACTCTGTGGTGCTTCTTTCCTTTTATAAAGGCAATTCCTTCCCAGTTATCGGGATTTACGCCTTTGGTGCTAGTCGCCAGCCCCTGGCCTATGGAAGGCGGGCTTGGGGTAGTCACGACATGAGCCCCGAGGACTGGTCGTGACATTGAGGGTTCGAAGGGTCGCGTGCATAGAGTATCAGGAAAGAGGGATGAGAAGTCCAACGAGTTTTGGGAAAAAATAGAGGGCACATTTTATCCATGCTCGTATAATTAAATCGTGTCTATAAACAAGCTATAGCCACAATCCTATAAAACCATGGCTATAGGTCTGTGGATATAGATTAAATTTCTAGTAGTGATTAAATTATGAAATGGAAAAATAACAACATTGTGTCCCATTTGAACACACTCATATCCCTTATCCTATTCCTACAGGTTAATCATAATATACTTCTTCGCATCCTAGAAAAAATAAAACATAAGAAAGGGGTGAGCTCAGATGCTCAGTAAGGATAACAATATAGCAGAAACTATCATAAATAAGTATAAACATTTATGACAATGTATAAGACTAAAACACAAGCCTTTTAAACTTTAACTTCAACATAACATGGAAAAGATAAATCAAATAATTCAATTTACATATTCACATAGATATTCTACTAGTCGAATAATCACATGCAATATCAATAGATAATTTCATAATGATGGAATGCATAATGTCGGACATCATAACCACATAGTCAAGGCCTCGTGCCAAGACTACAAATAAATTTTTTGTCAAAGCCTTGTATGAGGACACTAATTTGTCTCATGAGACCTACCGATACATAGAGGGGCTATATTGGGCCCTGCCCGTCACTTACTAATTCCATTGTATTCCTCATATGAAAATGGTGAAACATAATCTAAACATTCATATTGAAACTAGTATACGGAATTCCAATAATTTAACCACAAACAATGAATGGTATAAAAATAGAACATCCACTGTCAAACATAACTCATTTAATACAATATGAATGATTGTATTATAATAAATAAACCTCAATCAAGAATAAAATACAATTAAGGATATTTTCATTGATGAAAATAATCGGTAAAACTATTTGAGAGATATATACCCTTTTCTTGGAAACATTTAAAAGTCGCACTATTTATCAACAAAGTCATTTAAAAAAGATTTCTGAATCAAAGTGTCCCATACCACATTTAAACTTTTGAAAGGAATATTAATTTTAAAACATTAATGTCCATATAAATAAATCCTTAAAAATATTTTTAAAACATGGACATTAATGATAAATATTTAGAAGAAGAAATCTTTAAAGAGATATTTTAGTTAAAGAGTTCCTAACCAGATGAGAGATGCTTGAATGAAAATAATTGAAGAATAAAATTTAATCAAAACATTATAATATAATGAGAATAAATGGATTCATGATATAATATGTCAAAGGATAGTATATACACTATATAAAAGTGAATATACGCATAACAACAAAGAAGTCTCAATGGAATGTAAATTGAGACGAAATCCCTTATAAAGACTATATTCTTAGATTAAAGATAAATCAATGAAATAATTATGTGTGAAAAAAATAAATACACTCAATATAATTGGATATTAAGTGTAAATCAATCAGTGTCCATTCACACATGTTCTTTTAGAAACAAATCCAATTACTTGTATGTTTAACTCAATAAATGGAAATTGAGTTAAGATAACCCTTATCAAGTTCATATCAATGAATTTAGAATTTATCAATGGAGTGATTATGTGTATAAAAAGTATATCCATAGAAAGGAGAGTGGAAATTACTACATAAATAAATAAATAGTGATTTCACAGATAATCTTGGAGTAAAAATAATCAATGAAGTATGCGTAAAACCCAATGAGTGGAAATTGAAATTAGAAATTCCCTTACCGATTTGGTAACTTATGAAACATAAACCCCATGAAAGAAGTATAATAAAATAAAGATGTAAATACCCATTAATTAAAGTATATTACACAATTAATACAATCATGGGTGGTACATACACCACACAAAAGGAAATAGTGGAGAATATAGCATGAATCTCACGAGAATAAAAAGTGATATGAAAACCCCTTACCTTGTACTTTCCCTTAGAAGAGGGTTGGTTAAACTCATGTATAATGGTAAAATAATTGTTATTAAATTATACAAGAACCACATAGATATCATATATAATCTTTTGATATTCCTTTGTTAATGATATTTCAGTAGTATCATGTTTTTTGTGTTAAGTGATTCATTTTCCTTTATATGTTTTGTTACGTAAGTCATGTTTGTTATGGATAGGATGTATTTGATTAATATCCAGAATGATATTAAGTTCTTAATTTTTTTTAATCATAAAATTAAAATTATTCTTGAATGGTTACGATGGGAAATGAAATCTCATCGTGTTGTGGAGACGGTAAGCCGTACGTGCGAACGAGCGACAATATCATTCTATTAGTGTTGAAATAGTATGTAATTGGATGTTATATTATATATACAGAATCATTAACATGTTATATTTATTATTTACATCAGTTATACTTATTATTATACTCATACAAATAATGAAGTGTTGAATAACAAACCACACCACGACGTGGAGACGGTAAGCCGTACGTACGCACGTATGATGACTTTTCATTCATAGGATGGATAGAATAATGAACATGGTTGTATCATATTTATAATAAAATATAATTATGTATAAGGTACTAGATTTATTAATTTAGTATGGAAACAACAAAGAAATAGGAAGTGGAAGAAGAAAACAACTTTGAAATGGGTGATGAAGTAATTGCCTCTTCTTCGGGTTCTTCCTTCTGATTTGAAAAAAAGGGCTCCTTTGGTTGGATTTATGATCAAAGTAAGTCCTATAGGTTGAATTTAGGGTAGTTGGGAGGATATTTGAGTAGTTTTAGGGTCATACAAACATCTTTGGAGGTGTGAAATTAAGAGAAGGGGATGTACCCTTTTATAAGAGAGGTGAGGGTCACTTTAGGAAAATCTTGAAATATTATTTTATTATAAAATCATTTCAGTTTATAATAGATCCAAATGGATTTATTTTGAGGATAAAGTGGGTATGGGTCTAAAACCTCTCAACCAATAGCTTTTAGACAAGTTTAGGATACCATATTAACCTTATCTTTTAGATTTATCTCTTAGTTAAATAGTTTAACATTTAACATGTATTCTTGTATTTTTATATTACATGGTTAATAAACTTACTATAAAATATAAAGATAAACTCAAGTGGTTCATTAATTAAATATATATAATTATATAAGTCCTTTGTATAATCCTTTGATTTTTAGGACTATTATATAATTTAATAAAATAGTATTTGTTTTAAAAACTCATTTATGTCAATTTTGACACTATTTCGTATTTGGATTTTGTGAAAGTAATTATAATCTTATTTCTTAGAAAAAAATACAGTTATTCAACCCTAACATGTCATATTAACCTATAAAATTCATGCGTGTCATAAAAAGTTTCAATTTAAATTTATTTTAATATTTGTAACATAAATTATTTTAATCTTTCATTAATAAGGTAATTACTGCATCATCATCCTGTCATAAATAAATTTAATTATTTAATGTATAAAAATTATAAATAAAATACCATGATATAGTAAATATTTTTATCTTTCTAATTAATATTTATAGTCTAATTTATCTTATGTGTAACCATATATTAAAAATGTTTTAGTTGTTAAACTTTGAATTTAACACTTTTAACTCTTCTTTAAATAAAATATAATAAATGTCCTAATCTAATCTAAGTGGATAAAAAATAATCATATTTTTTTCTAATGTTGATTTTGGTCGAAATACACTTATCCAATAGAATTTGGAAATGTGTTAGGGTAATTATAATATCATTTCCCCCTTTAATTACCCTATTTACTTTTAATAGTGGTAAATAAAATTCAAAGTTTACTATTCAAAAAAAATTATTTTCATTATATTGAACCATATTTTACTTACTGATGTCAACTGTGTGTTTCAGATTTTTTAAATTCAATTCACAGAAGTGGTAAAATTATATTTTAAGAAAATTTTCAAATGTGCCTAGAAGGTTGGTAAAAAGACGGTAAAAAGTTCAATAAAAATTTATATATCTAATCTTATTATAAAATGAATTAAATGAATTAAATTGGACTAATATAGGTATTATGTATCTATTTTGACTTTAAAATAAATTTAAATTAAAAATAATTATTTAAATAAAAAGTCTGCTTTAAACAATTACATAGTGTTTTTCACTATTCATCAAAAATTGAAAGTTTTTAGAAAAATACAAAAAATTCACCCAAAGAAAATTTTGATATTCCAAATTCAAAAATGATATCTATTTTACCAAATTAAAATCATAAAATTTGTATTAATTAAATTAAAAAATATTCCCATTGTCTAAACCAGAAAGCGAGTTTTTGAAAAGTAAAAACTATCAAAAGATTGATCTATGTTTATCTCTAATTTAAATTTAAAATTACTTTCAATGACCAAAATTGGATTAAATGATAAAAATATAATCTATTTATACTTCAAAACTATTCAAATGTATAATTTAACACTATAAATTATTTTGATTAAAAAGTTTTTTTTCAATTAAAATTTAGTATTTTTCACTATTAATCAAAATATAAAAGTTATCATAAAAGCACTGAAAATTTATCCAAACTAAATTTTTATGGCCCAATTCTAAAGAAGAAGTTTATTTTGTCAAATTTAATATATAAAAGTTTCAAATATTGGATTTAAAAAGGATTCTCCATTAAAAGGCGGTAAAATTTCATTTTCTAAAAAATACTTATTTTATCTGAAAATATGAATTTTTTTTATATTATGTCTAAGAAACACATAATAAGGATGTTAAAATTATATGGAGTATATAAAATTAAAAATGCAGTTAATACTATTCTTAACCGCTTTTTGAACGACTTGTTTGGTAAGTCGTGGTGCACTCGAACTCGGTGTTGCGTGTAGCGCAAGCTATTGAATCACTTTAAAGAAAATAAATTACTATGAAATCTTGGGTTCTTACTTTTCTGGGCATTAAAATAGTAAATTAAAGTAAATAGTGAAAGTTATGAATTAAAAATAAATAAAATATTTAAATTGTGTATTTGGAATGTGATTGAAGATTGAATTAAAAAATAAATGAAATATTCCTACAATTGAACAAATAACCAGGTTAGAGTAAACAGAGAAACAATACAAACATAGTGAGGTGGAAGGCTGGTAATGACTACCATTGACGGTGGAGTGTAATAGGGATTACACCCTAATGACGAGTCATCAACATCTTATCTCTAGATATAAAAGGCCATTCTCTATGACTAAATGTGAAATGAGGGAGAACTCATAGCTTGTTATGAATTTAATTATCAATTGAACATGTTCATCCTCAAAAAAATTATAAATTCACTAAATCCAAATCCTTCTATAAATCATTATTGTAAAAAATGATGATGTGGATAAATTATAATAGTGTAATTACAAAAGGATAAAACTCAGGTTAGGTTTATGGGACAATTCATAGAAGGATGGACTAGGGCAGCCATGCGAGCATTTGACCTCTATCTCTCTATAAGTCTCTGATTTGTCGATCATTATCCCCATCAATTCTGATCATAAAAAAAGTGACAATTAGGAGGTAGCATAATAGTGGGAGGTGGTTAAACATATTCAGGCTATGAATGTAATGTGTAACAATGAGAGATAGTGTTGTTTTGGTCAATGTTCATGCAGGAAATGTGACAGTCGGAGAGGTTCATGAGGAGGCAGGGTGGGAAGAGGAGATAGAAAAGTGAGGTATTAGACACTGATCAAGGAGGAGGAGAGATAGGGATATGGGTTGGAATAAGGCTAGAGAGGTTGAGAGGTGATGTCGGAGGAGGAACATTGGGGTGGCATTATCACTTGTGGGTTTTTAACAACAAAATGGTTGTGCATATGGTGCCTAATCTTATCCTAGACTGGGGGTTTTCTGGGATTTCCCTAGGGCTAGGATTGCAAGGGTATTATTACAACTTCTGAACCGTAAGTGATAGAGGGAGTCGAAATATGGGAGGGGAGGAGGGGAGGCTGGGAAGTGTAGGAGGAGGCATGATAAGAGATGAGGAGGGGAGGTGAAAATCACTCTATCATCAAGGAATGGAAATGGTAATGACCATAAATACGAGGCATCCTCTCATAGGTCGAAATATGAAATTAATGAAAAAATAATTATTTTCAGATTGTTACTCACAATTCATACCTATAATTCATCGATTTTATAAATATTAGATAAATTAAATTTTTATTGTACATTTAATGGATGAATTTTTTATTTTGGTTTTATTAATATAACGATTTATGATTTTTTAAGAACGGGGATATGGGACTAGGGGAAGTCAAATGAATTGATTCCCCACTATCTTCGCCAAAGGCATTAATTTAACTGACGCATTTGGTAGATTTTTCATTTATTAATTTTTTTTTATTTTTTCCTTTATATATATATAATATTAATATAATAAGTATGATTAATAATAAATAATAATTAATGATAAAATTTACTCATTATTAATGATGATACATAAATAATCTATAATTAACAATATATCTAAATAAAATAAAATACCACTAATATTACTAATATAAATAATAATTAATATTATAAATAATAAAGTAATAATATTATTCTTATAAATAGTAATTAATATGAAAAATAATAATTAAAAATTTAATTATCTAAAAATAATTTTATTTTAAAATCATTAATATTCCTAATAAATAAAAATGTATTTTTTTACTCTTTAGTTTCTCTTAAATTATATTTATATAATAGTTTGTGGTCGAAACCCCTTTTCATTAAGTAAAAAGCCCTCTTTTAACAAGGTTGGGAGGTCACCCTTTACATGGCTCGATGGCGTAGTGGCTCGTATGCCATAAAAATGGTGGCTCAAAACCCAGTTATATAAATGTGGCCCATATTGCCCCTAAAGGAGATGGTTCAAAGGCCTAATCTCTGGAATTCATCACACGAAAGTATTTGTAAAATGTCACAAAACCTCTTTCTATGCTACGAGTAGAAGATGATGTGTCGTATCCCCTGTCGAGTAGTTAAGTTATGCATATAAAACACAATGTGTAATGGAACCCCACCATCTTATATTGAAATATGGGGGGGGGGGGGGCTAGATGATATGTTCTAGCACAACTATCTCTTTTTTGAACTACCCACCTGAAAATGCTTTAGTTTCCCCTCCATGCACTGTCAACACGATGCTTGACTTCATCACACAATAGCACAATGAAAAACTCATGTGACAGGGAGACCATACGTCCCCAATGGTATTAGGAAATATGTCTAAATTATTGTTGCAAGCACACTCATTCCACTTTAGAGGCCGCCCACTTGGTGACACATGCATGTCACCATGTTATGCGACATTCCAAATGCGCCGATTCATTTTCATTATCCCATCATGCCACCTTTAAACCTTCAATTGGTGACCCATATGCCATGTTTTGATGGCCTATATGCCCCATGGACTGATGGAACAATTAGGCATTCATGGCTTGAAGTCCTAGATAGAGTCAAAAATCCTAAAGACTCAAATACAATTACAAAGATACCAAAAGGACCAAGAAGATCCCTAAAATATCAAAAAAGAACCATGCCTGAACGATGTCGTCACCTGACAATCCTATATACGACTGACCCAATTGTTGGATGACCTATGGTCTGCACTGCACCCCAATAATGGTGCCACCTACAATAATAGATCCATAATAGGGATGATGTTATAGACGCCAGCACCCATGTGTCATCACTACCTGTTGACCTAAATCAATAGCAAGCACTTAGTGCCCACATGACCCAATGTTATTAACACCCATTGAACCCTAAATCGATGTCAAACACCCCATGCCTACCACCCCACCATACACACCGATGGAAAGAAAACAAGGTGGCCCAAATCTTCATCACGAGGCCCTGCAAAACATCATAGTAAACCAATGGCCTAAATCATTCACCGTAAATCCCAATGTTGACATCACCACAACAGAAAGGGGTCCAAAGATGGGGCACATCAACTATATAGATTTATTTAGAAGATAAATTCTCTGAAAAAATAAGCAATTTTGGACAATGAATGCCGCTCCAACGTCGCCCAAAAACTCTGAGGGGGTTGCCATCTTAAGCTTTATCAAGGAGTGTAGCGTGGGTTGGAGGATGGTGATGGATCTGTCATGAAAGTGTGTTTCCAAACAACCAAAATCAATAGAGACCATCTATTGACAGTCATTGAGGGTGTTGATGCCCACAAACGCAGAACCAATATGACACCAGATCATCATAAGGCAGAATGATTCACCGCCACCAGTCGAGTAAGAAGTGAAAATGGAGGTTGTTGATCCATGCTCCCATGTAACTGGAGGGAAGAAAACCTCATGGAGGAATAATCTGTAGTCTTCCACATGAAGAGTATACCAATATCTAGCATGGAGGCCAGGGATCAAAGGGTGTAATTTCATCCTAGCCCGGCCCGGACAGGGCCAGGCCGGGCCGGGCCTCGCATGAAAAAAATCTGGCTGCTGAGCACTATTCGAGCTGAGCCGGGCCAGCCCGAACATCACCAAGAGGTGGCGCGAGCACAGCCTCGGGCCGTCCCAAACCATCGGTTCGGGCCGGGCTGGGTTTTTTCGAGTCGGGCCATAGTGGACCTTTATTATTTTCAAAATAATTAATTGATTTAAAACTTGTTTTAAACGTTTTTATTTAATTTTTTTTAACATTTATTTTTAAAGGGTTGTTTTTTGTAAAAATGTTTATTTTATTTTTTATTAACATTTTATAATGGGTGGATATGTTTTTTTGTCTAAATAGATTTATATATTGTGAATCTATATATATTATTTACAAATTGTAAAAAAAATTAATGAGGGGTTTTGGGGGGTGCGAAGAAGTGGGTGAGTTTAAAGCCTTGTTATTTAAATGTTTTTGTAACATTTATTTAAAACATTTTTTCATATTTAATTTTTTTAACTTATTTATAATGTTTTAAGCGTTAGTTAATTTTTTTTATTTAAAAGTTTTTATTTAAACCATTTTTTAAAATCTATTTAAAATGTTTTTTTAAATTTTTTTAATAATTAATTTAAAACATTTTTTTATTTTTTTTAAACACATGTTGTTTACAAGTATTTTTTTAAAACATTTAACATTTTTCATTATTAATTATAAAATAATTAAATTAACTAATTATTTATTAAATAATTAATAATTAATTATTAAATAATTAATAATTATATTATTAAGTAACTAATTAATTATTAAATAAGTAATAATTATATTAATAATTAACCAATTAATTATTATATAACTAATTATTAATAATTAATAATTAACTTACTAATTATTATACAATTAATAGTTATATAATTAATAATTGTATTATTAATTAACTAATTAATAATTAATAGTTAATAATTAATAATTATAATTAGTAATTATAATGAATAATTATAATTAGTAATTATAATGAATAATTATAATTATTAATTATAATGAATAATTATAATTAGTAATTATAATGAATAATTATAATTAGTAATTATAATTAATAATTATAATTAATAATTATAATTTATATTTATATTACTAATTAACTAATTAACTATTATATAATTAATAATTATATTACCAATTAAATAATCAATTATTATATAATAATTTTGAATAATTACTAATTATTAATTACAATTAATAAATATGATTTATAATTATATTGCTAATTAACTAATTAACTGTATATACTAAATAATTATATTACTAATTAATTGGTTAATTATTATATAATTAATTATTAATAATTTCTAATTAACTAATTAATTATTATATAATTAATTATTAATAATATTAATTTAATAATTAAATAATTTATTATATGTTTAATCCATGTTTTAACTTTAAATTATATCGGTCTTATAGTTTATATTTTATAGTCTTTCAAAGCCACATACCTGAATCATATTTAAGTTTCAAGTAGGTGGTTTTGAAAGCTTATAAATTATTTTTCATGAACATTTTTTTACAAAATTATATTTATTTTCAACTATTTGTTATATGTTTAATCCATGTTTTATATTTCATTTATATCGGTCTAATAGTTTATATTTTATAGGCTTTCAAAGTCACATGCTTGAAATTTTTTTAAGTTTCATGTAGGTGTCTTTGAAGACATATAAATTATTTTCCATCGACATTTTTTAAGAAATTGTTTTTATTTTAAACTATTTTTTATATTTTTAATCCATGTTTTAAGTTTCATTTATATTCGTATTGTAATTTATATTTTATAGGCTTTCAAAGTCACGTACTTGAAACATTTTTACGTTTCAAGTAGGTGGTTTTGAAAGCTTATAAATTATTTTTTGTCATCATTTTTTATGAAATTCTTTTATTTTTCAATTTTTTTTATATTTTTAATACATGTTTTAAGTTTCATTTATATTGATCTTATAGTTTATATTTTATAGTCTTTCAAATTCACATACTTGAAACAAAATCCCACATCGGAAATGTAGAATGTTCTGCACAGGAAAGTGAGAACCAGAATCCCACATCGGAAATGTAGAATGATTTCCAGGGTAATCTCTCTTATAAAAAGGAGCACTGGGTGAGAGATTCTATCAGAATCCAAATTGCTGTAATTGTAGTACTGCTAGATTTTAAATAGCGGATAAATTATGCGGAAAAATTTATTTTTATTTTTATTTTTGTTTTGTTTATATATATATATATAAACAAAAACAAAACAAAATAAAAATAATTTTTTTAAAAAAATAGATATATATTTTTTTGGTCATAGGGGAAAGGCGGTATCACGGATGTCGCCTTTCACCCGGGCCTAAGGGCGGCATCACGGATGTCGACTTTGTGGCGCATTTTTAAATAAAGATTTAACCCAGCATGTTTTACAAAATTATTTTTTTAAAAAAATTTATAAAAAATGAATCTCCACGTCCTGATATATATGTTTAAAAAAATGTTTATATGTATAAATATATTTAAATGTATTTATATAAATATATAATTATTAATATATATTTATAAAAAATATAGTAATATAGTTATAAAATTTAAAAACTTTTATAAATATAAATTATTTAATATATATATATTTAAATAAATAAATAAATAAAATTATTTATTTATAAATATAAATCTAAATTATTAATTATAAAGAAAATTATAAATATATATTTATAAATAAATGTAATGATTGATGCCATGATTTTTTTTGGGTTTTAGTTTTTCTAATCAATATATTTTAAAAATATATTTAAAAATATATATTGAAAAAAAATTTTAAAACATATCAAGTATATAGTTGAACAATCCTAACCCCATTTTATTAAAAGAAAAGAACATTAGGAGATGATGTGGACAAAGAATAAATAACACGCCCTCATCAAATGACCTAAAAGATGAAAAAAACGACATTGGTTTGCCTCTAGAGCCATTATATTTAGGGATTCATCCTCTCCAACATGGATACTAGATTGAAAATTTAATTTAACAAAATTATATATATTAAAAATAAATATTCAATCACATGTTAATTTTTTCATAATAGTTTATAAAATGTTTTATTTTATAATTATATTAAATATATTAAAAAATAACACATAAATATAAGTATATAATTAGAAATTAATATATTAAAATGTAAATAAATATAAATATATTTATATGATAGTGGTACCGTTGTTGGAAATGCAGTAGATACTATAGCGATACTATAGTTGGTACTATAGAGATACTGTACCAATGGAACTATTCACCCGAATTGGGATTTCGAGCCACACAATTTGGAATACGAGTCCCAAAGCCTTCAGGAAACCAATTACCTTCAGGCCATAATGCCGTCAGGTAAGCATTAGTGGATAGAAGGCATAGTGACAAGGATAAGGTGAACAATTTGATTCCATAGAAAGGCATTGTGGGTAGCCATTGTTAGGTGGATGGCCTCAACAAGAGGTCTAGGTATCCTAATACTTATCATCCAGCCTTCCATTCCCCATGACCACTGATGTGGGATAGAGGCGTTCCCTACCAGGTCACTAGCTACACTTGGGAATAGTATAAGGATGTAGCTAATCTAGAAAGTGATGAAAGAAAGCACCACATAAGCATCACCAGGTGGGTGGCTAAAAAGAGAGAATTGTGTGCTAACACCTATCACCCAGCCCTCCTTCTACACCGTGGAAGGAGGAGTGTTCGACCATGATGTGTTGGCATGATTCAATGGTTCATGGAAAAGGGGTAAATTCAACTTTCAAACTCAGATCAAGCACTAATGATTATAGGAAAGGTTACAGCATACCATATGACTGGTGACATGGTATAATGCAGACTACTCACTCATGGCTTTATGGGCCATGAATTGGTCTTTGGGTTGCAAGACCATCAGACCATGTTGTAATGAGCCTATAAGACACTTGACCTTCAAGGTCATGTAAGAGTTGTCTCTCAACCCATTTAATAAGAGAGATTTCTTTCCTAATGAAAAGGGGACCTAGCCCCAACCAGTTAAAAAAAATTATCATTACTAATATAATTAATTTTTAATAATATATTTAATAATATAATTTTTAGTTAAAATTATAATTATTTATAACTAATAATATTGTTAATAAATAATAATTTATTTAGAAACCTACTTAATAATTAATAATATAATTTTTGAAATTTAATAATGTGATGAATAATTAATAATATATTTACTAATATAATTAATAAATAACGGTGTATTTATTAATATAATTTTTAATTTTTAATATAATTCATTATAATTAATAATAATTAAAAATATATTTAATAATATAATTCACAATATAATTTTTTATTATTATAAATGTATTAATAATATAGTTAACAAATTAATTAATTATTAATAATGTAATTAGTTATAATTAAAATTATTTTAATAATTTAATGATATCATTAATTATATTTATTAATATAAAAGACAATATAATAATAATTAAATTAATAACATAATTAATTATCCAATTAATAATATAATTAATAAAATATTTAATTATAATTTATAATTTTAGTATAAATATAACTAATGATAAAATTAATTATATTATTATTAATTAATTATGTTATTAATTTTATTATATATATATATATATATATATGCATATAACAAAACCAAACAAAACCAAAATTCGACAAAGGCGTCAATTCATTTGACGCCTTTTGCCGGTTTTGTCTGGCGTCAATTCATATGAGGCGCAACTCCACAATATCCCAAAAAAACCCTTATACCATAAAGCTAAAAAATAAATTATAAAAGCAAAATTTTAAAATTTTACTTTAATGGAATAGTTGGATTTAGTAATTTTAACAATATGTAATACATTTTGTATTCTAATACATATTTTTGTGCAATTTTTTTTATTTCATATTATATTGAATTTAGTTATTGATTTAACTATTGATTCCACAACATGAATGTCAAATATTATTACGGATTTTTTATGTTATAAGTATGAAGTGTCCCAAATGTTCAAAACACCAATTTGTGTTTTCAAATATTTACTAATTTATTAATCTTTTTGAAGATCCTTTACGATTTTTTCATTATAAATTTCATGACCCGTCCCCCGGGGTCCGTACCGTGACTACACCAAGATCTCCTTCCATAGGACAGGGGTTGGCGACTAGCACCAAAAAGGCGCATCCCTAAAACGAGAAGGGGCCGGAATACAAGCCCAACTAAAAGTAAAGGGGCCGGAATACAAGCCCAACTGAAAAGTACGAGTACAACTGAAAAGAGAAAACAACTCCTGGATCATCCACCAAGGATCCTACCTGAAGGGTAGGTACATCTCATCTCCACAGTACTCCACGTCAGCCCATCTCCACCATGTATCGCCTGGTCTTGGCTCCCTCAAGTCTCAACCCAGCTTCTCGACATCTGCACAAGGCACAACAAGGTGCGGGCGAAGCCCATGCAGGGGTGAGTATAACAATAATCAGCAGGGACCCCGAGACCCCCAAAGGTCTCCCAGAGTTCCAAAAAGGAAAAACAATAAGCAAGACCTCAATCACAGAGCACGAAGCAATAGTCAACTTTACTTAGGTATATTCCCATACATATACCTAAGTTATCAGAATATACTCTTCTCATACACGAGGAAACATAAGGCTCCAACCTTTAATCCATTTACACAAATGACCCATGAAAAAAAAGAATACCACAAAGGTAACACCACGAAGGTACACCACAAAGGTAATAGTACCATGAAGGTAACACCACAAAGCTAAAAGTACCACATAGGTAACACCACGAAGGTAAAAGTACCACACAAGTAATACCACGAAGGCAAAATGCTCAGCTCACACAAGTAACACCACGATGATAGAAGTACCACACATGTAACACCATGAAGATAGAAGTGACTCAACTCACAATAAGGTATAACTTAAGTACAGAAGTACAGATGATTAGTTGTAAGGATAAATCATCTTATTATGTTAATTAGCACTTCTTCTGACCCACATAGGATCTGAACCACACAAGATCGATAGGTAACTAACCCCCTCTGACCCACATAGGATCGGTATGCGCTAACCCACATAGGATCAATTAGCATTGACCCACCCAGGATCTGACCCACCCAGGATCGGTTTGCGCTGACCCACAGAGGATCGCTGAGCGCTGACCCACACAGGATCGATGTTCTTTCTTCACGTTACAACCAACCCCAAGATTCCTCACACTCGGTGCACTTGAGCTCTGTAGAATATTCCCCTCGAGATACCAGTTTTACCTTGACCACCACTAAGCTCTACAAAGGAGTAACCCAAAGGACCGCTATGTCCTAAGGGTTCCAACAAAATTGACGGTGCGTCAACCGGGCGCCCGGTCTGTAAGTTATAGGCATTTTAGTACCAAGGGACCGATTGGATTTGTATTCAATCCCACCCATCCGTACTTCAAATAGCACCAAATAACCAAATGGGTCACACTGTTGCGATCCGCATGAAAAAACACACGAGATGAAATACCCATTTGTCCAAACAGATACCCGGTGAAAAAGTTGCATTTCACCACAACACTCATGAACCAGGCCTCGTGGGGCCCACACCTCTACCTTTACTTAAATATACGAAATTGGTATTAAAATTTCCATCTTAATTTCATGATCACAACACTGCTTACGGTTCTCCAATCTGATGTCGTATGAATGAGTTATGACATAAAGCAAGATTCCGCAACAATAATAATAACATTATTATTGGGAATTTCGTGAAACCGAGTCACCATATAGAATTTAATATTCAATCATTAGACTTTAATTGACCATCTTAATGACATGATCATGTCTCCACTGACGGTAAGTCAATCGGACGCCGCACATAAGAGTTATGGTGGGTCAATGATTTAATAATAATAATATATTATTATTATTTGAGTGTTTTGGGCACCCGATCCAAAAACCTGAAAAGGCATCCAATATTAGACCCATAATTTTGTCTCAAAGTTCAGGTTGTACTACTGTTGACGTATTTGTGAAACCGAGGTTGCACGGATAAGTTACAGATGAAACACAGTTTTCCCAACGAAAATAATAATAACATTATTATACTATTATTATTTTTAATTTAATTTAATTCCTTAAATACTCATATGAAAAACATCCCCACACCAACAAAATAGGCACCTTCTTGCTCCATGCCCAGCACACTACACTCTTCCATGCCTTTTATGATTTTTATTATTATTTCATCTCTTTAATTTTTCTCTCTCCAATCAACCCTTTCTTCTTCCATTGTTTCTCACGCTCCAATTAACTCTATCCCCAAATGGTAGGGTTCCTCCGCACGTCCAAAATTGAAACCAGCACCTCCGGATAGCTGCACCGCCGTGCCTCTAGCCTGCCACGCCGCTGTGACTCAAGCCAGCCGCACCACCTAGCCCCCCTGGTCCGCTCTCCCACGCCATCGACCGAGCCGGCTCTGCCGCTCTACCATGGGCCGTCGTTCCACCTTCCGCTGCCGTGAGCTGACTCGAATCTCCACACAGACCGCCGCAATACGTCACACCGCCTATCCCGCTTGGAGCCGCACCCCCGAATACATGACATAATAAGGCCTCCACATTTCCCCTTCCGCGGGCCGCTGCATCTTTTTTCTAAGCCCGAAAAATGTGACAATCGCATATTCATGATCCTCGGGCTGTGATCTTTTCTTCTGTATGTCATGCTCAATGAAACATTGTTTTTTTAGTGTGCTTAATTATTTGGTGGCGAATAACGTGCGAAGAATGCATGAAGAACAAAATAGAAAAGATCATGGTATATGTGCAGATCGATGACCGTGTTTGTTTGGCCATCGTCGTTGAGAATCAAGAACAAGGGGAATCAACAAATAGATATTTATTATACTTTAAAATAAACCCCCTTCCTCATAAATCTGTTGGAGAACATTAGCGATTGAAGGTGGGTCGGTGTTTGTCATTCCTGTAACAAGATTCCAATGAAACTACTCGAATGATGATCTTCGGTTCTTGATTGTGAGATCCGTTCTTTGTCAAGAGCCTCAAGACCATGCTCCTCCTTTTTCCAACGAAAACAAACACTCAACCCCAAGGAAGAGTTAATATAACTCTTAGTTTAAGAGGTGATTCATTTATTTATAATTAATGAATCCTATTAATTAAAGGGATTGGTGGTTACAAATTTTGTGTAACCGGGCATTTAATGCCCGACCACCCTCTTGTGGTCCCCATCACCAAAAATTAAATGGAGAGATGGGAGGATATTTAAAATAAAATATATTTATTTTATTTAATCCTCCACAAAAAACGCAAAAACCAACTTATTCTCTCAATCCATTGCGGTCGAGGTTAAACTTCCATTAAGCAAATCCTGACACTATGAGTTCAACGGTTCTTTTGGATTTTTAATCCGAGCACCGGTTCAAAAGTTAGAAAACGCCGCTCGCACGTTTACTAAATGTACCTTAAAAAAGTTCAATAAATTAATAACGTTCACCCTCGACCCATTCTGACCGAGTTTAGGCTCTGCCTAAGGAGAACACACCCCAAAGAACCCCACAGTACTCTTGGATTTTTAATCCGAGTTACCATTTAGAAGTTATGTATTTTAACAATAAAATAATTTTCATTTAATTATTTTATTTATGGTCAAAAACTAACTTTCACTGGTGGCCCGCACCGGCCAATGTTCGTATCTACCTAAAGATAGAATACCATCATGAGCTCAGTGTTGGTCTTATATTTTTAATCTGAGTAACCATTCGTGAGTTATAAGCATTTGAAAAATAAAATAACTTCATTTAATTATTTTATTTACGGTTATTCCATTTTTGGGTTTTCCCACAGGAGGCCTGCGCCGACTAAACTTAAGTCACGCCTAGGGTAAACCCGCCCTCCGGAACACAATAGTGCCCTCAGATTTATGATCTGGGAAACTGTTTAATAGTTATTACATTTTTTCAAGAAAACTTCTTATGCACGCTAATTAAAGCTTAACAAAACTTCGACGGATCATTTCGGGCACTCCAGGACTCGGAATCACGCACCGTCAGATTTCGCGGTCTTAAAATAATTTCATATAATTAAAAAAAATTATATGGAAATTCTAGGACATTACATTCTCCCCACCTTAGGGATTTACATCCTAGAAATAAAAAACAAAGAAAATCAAACAAACGAGGGTACTGAGCACGAACCTGAGCCTCCTTCTCCCATGTTCTCTCCTGGAGGTTCCCATACTGCCACTGAACTTGCACCACAGGTATCGACCATCCAAAAATGGCTGACTTCTATCGATCCTCTATCTCCAACGAGAACTCTGTGAAAGTCACCCCATCATCAAAGTTCAACTCGCCCTAGTCGATAACATGTGATGGATCATTCACACATCTCCTCAGCTGCGACGCATAGAAAAAATTATGAACCTAGTGCATCTAGGGTGAAAGAGATAGATAGTACACCACCTCGCCCACTCTGTTGAGAATCTAGAAAGGTCCGATGAACCTCAGAGATAGCTTGATGCCCGACCAAACCTCCGCAATCCTCATTGGGTTGAGAGCCCTAGGAAGACATGGTCTTCCTTAACATCTCCTCCTAAAGAGTCACTAGTACCATGGTGAGACCTCTGAAGAGGATGACGTGCTCCCCACCTTCATAAAATACTTTAGGAGACCATCTTGAAGATATCTGACCATGTCAGGCCTCGCAATCAACGTCCCAAGTTGTGCTTCCTGAATTCACTGAGGAATTGGGGGAGTGACAGTCATAGACTGGAGGTAAGATACTCTATCATTATACACAAAGGATATTTGAACCGAGACTAGCCGATCTGATGCCTCACTCAGCAGCTGTAGACCAGAGCTCTTGTTGAGTGCATTTGCTGCCACGTTCCCCTTCCTAGGAGTAAAAACTATCTCAAAGTCATAGTCCTGGAGGAACTCTAGCCATTGTCCCCGTCTCAACTTATGAAAGCTCTGCTGACAATTCTCCGACCACAGGAAAGGCTCCCCATTTTTCTTCAAAGTTGACAAGGGTACCGCTACCCTGGAGAAGTCTGGTTCAAAACTCCAGTAGTACCCAGCCAAAGCATAAGTATCTCTCCCTTCGGGGATGTAATCCTGGAAACATCTTTTGAAAAGATTTCCCCACACTCTTCCACACCTATTGGGAACTGAAAAATAAAAAATCCTACTACCACTAGGGTAAGACTGGCCTACTCAAGAGTGATTGGTTACACCCTCCTTTGCATGAGTTTATCCTGTGCTTCCTGGGTTTCCTTTTTCGCCGACCAAGGAAAACCCCATTCCATCGTTGTAGATAAACCACAAATTTTTTTCCTAATAAAGTCAATATAAGTATGAACTGTATATGTCTATTCCACACCCAAACTAATGTCATAAGGCCTCGACGCTTCCACCAAGAGGTTCCAATCGAAACTCTCACCTCAAGGGTCAGATCACACTGTCGGCATAAGTGTGATTTTCAAGTCTCCACCCAAATGTATCTCCATATGTAAGGGTCAAGTAAATGGTTTAACTAGAAACTCTAGGTCTTGAACAAGATTCATGGAAAGAAGGAATGTTTATTTCCTATTCCTATTACTACAACAACTTGTAGTAGATATAGACCATACCTCTAATCATTCCTAGAGCCCTTAGGTCACACTCCTTGAACACATGCAACTACTCCCTTCCCCTGTCCTCCAGCTCCCTGAGCCTAGTGAGGACCACATTGGGGTAGTTGTTGTAATATGTCGAAATGTATACCACCTCATGATAATCTCCTAGCACCACTTCTACGTCTGCTTCCATGTAGATTCATCTGTACCTATCACTTCCTCTTCCCAAAACATTTTACACGCCCAATTATCTGAGACTAGCATAGGTTTCCTACTTTACCACTACTAACATTCACTATATTTATTCGATCATCCAAAGAACATTCAACCAAAAAGGTTCTCTCTAGCACCCTAACATAAGTAGGAATGCATAGATGAATAGATCTGGATTGGATGTCTCTAAACACACCTCGCTCGGGGGTCCGAGCTCTGAATAACTGATCATACTGTATTCATAGAGTACCAAGAATGGTTGGTACGCCTCGATGAATACTCAGCTACCAACATGTCATCCTGCCGAAGCTGTAGAATCTCTAGGGAAATCTAAACCGCCTCCTTAAGATAGTCGTTAGCCGCCTGTGAGTTGGGCATGCCTCGGAACTTGAGGGGTATCAGATGCTGAAACATGTGTAAGGAACTAATCCTACATTTTTCCTCTACCGATACCACTAGTTGTAACTGCTGACCAACGAGAAGTGATATAGCTGGCACACTACCCGAAGGTACCATCTCGAGAAACGGTTAAAGTACCAAAGCCTCATTACCCTGCAGACCATCCTCATGGTCACCTACTGGAAAAGACCACTAGCTAGGATCACCATCTACTCAACTGGTTTCCCAACTTGGCGGAAAACTCTACCCATAGCCTCCAGCCAGTCCTCAGCTACCTGGAAATCTGTCTCACCTCGAAACCTTAGAGGCCTCTACCGTTGGAACTCATGAAATGCGCTCAGTCAGCGTGCACCGTCTGACAGTGCGGCTGGTGGTAACTACGCCCCAAAAGGTGGTGGTGCTATTGGTACACCACCTGAAGGTACAAACATAGTAAGAGGGCCCTGCACCAGAGCCTCGTCACTCGGGGGACATCATCGTGTACTCTCTCGGAAATCCTAGCTGGCTATCTATGTTGTGGAATCCTAATATGGAACAGGTGTGCCATGGTCATTAAGTTATACCTAGTGATATGACTCTAAAGAAACCAAGGAAAAACATTTCCAAACACACGCAATCATTGTTTTCATGCACCGAGTTGGAAATCAGAATTCAGGGTCTTGGTGTATGGATACGTTGGCTGCCTCACCAACACTAGACTCCCTGAACTGTAAAACACAGTCATAACACTTAACACTATTGCTACACAGAAAAGATGAGAGTCTTAGTTCTTTGGTAGAACTGAACTCTTATGATACCACTTTGTCACGAACCGTCCCCTTGGGCCTGTGCCATGACTACCCCAAGCCCGCATTCCATAGGCCAGGGGTTGGTGACTAGCACCAAAAAGGTGCATCCCTAAAGCGGGAAGGCATTTCCTTTAAAATTGTACAAACACATAACCCAATAATTACCGATAATTACCAATAATTACCGATAATTACCAATAATTAGTAATAATTACCCATAATTACCGATAATTACCAATAATTAGAAATAATTACCAATAATTAGGAATAATTACCAATAATTAGTAATAATTACCAATAATTAGTAATAATTAGTAATAATTACCAATAATTAGTAATAATTAGTAATAATTACCAATAATTAGTAATAATTACCAATAATTAGTAATAATTAGTAATAATTAGTAATAATTAGTAATAATTACCAATAATTAGTAATAATTAACAATAATTAGTAATAATTACCAATAATTAGGAATAATTACCAATAATTAGTAATAATTACCAATAATTAGTAATAATTAGTAATAATTACCAATAATTAGTAATAATTAGTAATAATTACCAATAATTAGTAATAATTAGTAATAATTAGTAATAATTAGTAATAATTACCAATAATTAGTAATAATTAACAATAATTAGTAATAATTACCAATAATTAGGAATAATTACCAATAATTACCAATAATTACCGGTAAATAGTAATAATTAGTAATATTTAGTAATAATTTGTAATAATTAGTAATAATTACCAATAATTAGTAATAATTACCAATAATTAGTAATAATTACCAATAATTAGTAATAATTACTAATAATTAGTAATAATTAGTAATAATTACCAATAATTAGTAATAATTACCAATAATTAGTAATAATTACCAATAATATTAGTACTATGAAAATAATAAAAAATTTATATAATATTAAAATTATCAATATTTGTAACAGGTTTTGCTTTATTCTCAACATATTTAATTCTTAAATGGTCAATTTTTAGGTCTATCTCAATAAAAAGTTTGCGTCAGTCGTGTATGATGTAAACTCTATAATTATCCTAGCTTGAGTGTTTTTTCTAACAAATTATTCAAAACCAGTAATGCTTTTATATTTTATAGAAAAATATGGAACAACGAGGTCGTCAACAATCATTATTAGGTGACCGCATATGGATAAATCAACGTAGAAATCCAAACAGTTCTAGTTTAAATCCAGTATATGTAGAGGGTGTGGAGACTTTTTTATCATTTGCGGCATCAAATCCAGAATTTGTTTCAGAAGGAAAAATAAAATGACCTTGCAGAAAATGTGCATTTAGAACGTTTGACACGTTTGAAAAAGTGGGGGAACATCTCTTGCGTTTTGGTTTTCAACCAGATTATGTTTTTTGGTATCAACACGGTGAACGCAGTTCCAGAGCAGGTGATACCAACTTGATTCCGGATCCATCCCGGTTTCAAGATTTAGTACATGATGTTGCAGGTTCATCTGTTCAACATACAGAAACTCCGGATGATATAGCTTCAAATCCTGAGTTGGCACCGTTTGAATTTTATGAGTTGTTGAGGTCTGCTGAGGATGCATTATATCCTGGATGCAAGATGAGAAAATTAGAAGAAGTTGCAAAATTTATGGCTATCAAATCAGATAACAGAATGTCAAACACCTATTTTGACCAGATATTTTCTTTGCTTAAAACACTGTTACCCGAAGGAAATGTTTTGCCTGCAAATTACTATGAGAGTAAGAGGCTGGTTCGAAATTTGGGACTTACTTTTCAGAAGATTCATGCATGTTCAAATGACTGCATTTTATATTCTGGGGAAAATGAGTCGTTGGATAGTTGTTCCACATGTGGGAAACTGAGATATAACGAAGGACAACACGAGAAGTCTGGTTTGATTCCTGTAAAACAGTTGAGATATTTTCCGCTTACATCCAGACTTCATCATTTATTCATGTCTAAGAATACAGCGACAATGATGTCATGGCATAAAGAGAATATTTCAACCGATAAAAGCTTGAATCATCTAGACGATGGTGATTCATGGAAACATTTTGATAGAGTGCATCCATCCTTTGCTTTAGAAGCTAGAAATGTTCGACTGGGCCTTTCCACTGATGGTTTCTATCCGTTTGGATCTTATGGTAGTCAATATTCATGTTGGCCTGTTTTTTTAACTCCGTACAATTTACCTCCATGGATGTTGATGAAGGAGCCATATATCTTTTTGACTTTACTAATTCCAGGACATCCGAAGAAAAATATTGATGTTTATTTGAAACCATTGATTGATGAATTAAATTTATTGTGGAGTACTGGTGTCAGTACATATGATGTTGCAACGAAACAGAATTTCATACTGAGAGCAGCATTGATGTGGACAATTAGTGACTTCCCGACTTATGGGATGTTATCTGGCTGGAGTACACATGGTTAGAAATCATGTCCTTACTGTATGGGAGAGAACAAAGCATTTATGCTCATTCATGGAAAGAAACCTTGTTATTTTGACTGTCATCGAAGATTTCTTCCAGCTGATCATCCTTTTCGCAGAAACAGATCTCATTTCAGAAAAGGAACAGTTGAAAGGGATGGACCTCCAAAAATGCTATCAGGTTCGGAGTTAAAATCAGTTGTATTTTCATTACCTCCCATCACTTTTGGTCCCACAATAAACCAACAGAAAATTTCTGGTTTTGGGAAAGAACACAATTGGATTAAACGTAGAATATTTTGTGATTTTCCATATTGGTTTGATTTGTTGGTCCGACACATGTTAGATGTCATGCATATTGAGAAGAACTGTTTTGATAATTTGTTTCATACAGTTTTGGATACGCCAGGAATGAGCAAAGACAATGTAAATGCACGTTTAGATCTTGCCCAAATTTGCAGGCGTCCAGAATTGGAACTGTTTGAGAATGTCAGAACAGAAAGGTTACTAAAACCAAAAGCAGCTTATACACTGTCTAAAGAAAACCGTTTATTATTTTGTCAGTGGATTGCAGATTAGAGACTTCCAGATGGCTGTGCTTCCAATTTGGGTAGATGTGTAAAGAAAGGTCATATTACTGGATTAAAAAGTCATGATTGTCATGTTATAATGGAAAGACTTCTACCCATTGGATTAAGAGGTCTCTTGAATTCTGTGATTTGGGATTCCATAACAGTCATGTCTCATTTTTTTAGGAAATTTGTGCGGCTACAACAGATTATGATGCTCTAGGAAAACTTGAAAAAGATGTTGTTGTAATTATATGTAAACTGGAAAAAATATTTCCTCCGTCTTTCTTCGACTCAATGGAACATTTGATGTTACATTTTCCATATAAAGCCAAATGTGGAGGTCCAGTACAGTTTCGATGGATGTACCCATTTGAAAGATGCATGCTAAAATTGAAAAGAAAAGTACGTAACAAAGCATTTGTTTAAGGATCTATTGCAGAAGCTTATTTGCAAGAGGAAATATCTTTTTTCTGCTCCCATTATTTTGAATCTGAGTATCCTTCAAAACACAACCAAATGGGATGGAACGAGAGGAATATTGATGAAATTGACAATCAATTATCTGTTTTCAACCAGCCAAAGCTTGGTTTTGGTGGAGTTTATGAACGCTGGCTTTCAGATGATGAACATCATAGAGCTCATACGTATGTTCTGCTCAACTGTGAAGAGATGAAATCAGTTGTACTGTAAGTGTTTATATCACTTATTCTATCATTTATGTTACAATAAATAACTTGGTTTTTATAGGTTGTATGATAATCATATCAAGAAACAAATTCCACAAATTACAGCAGCTGCTCTCGAAGAACGTCGACTGAAAAATTTCTCTCAGTGGTTTCAAAAACTGGAAACATAAATTCTTTATCTTTTAGCAACTCATTCAATGTATAGTTTACTATATTGATAATTATTTCACAAATTTTCAGGTGTCTCGACATGCTGATAAAATTGACAAACGGTTGTGTGTATTGAGTAACCCACCTTCCAAACTTGTTAAAACTTATAATGCATATGTGGTGAATGGATTTTGATTTCACACACATGCATATGGGGAATCGAAAAAAACAATGAATAGTGGAGTTAGTTTGAGAGGATCTCATCATCGAGAAAATGAAGTTGACTTTTATGGCATACTTGATGAAATCATTGAACTCTGTTATTTTGGACAACATTACATAACCATGTTCAAATGTCGGTGGTTGGATACAGAGAGAGGCGTGCGTGTTCATCCGACTCATGGAATCATCGATATTAAATGTAAAAGTGTTCTCGCAGTAAATGAACCATTCTTATTGGCTCAACAGGCACATCAAGTTTATTATGCAAAGTACTGTGCTACATCAAGAGACTTGACTGATTGGTGGAGTAATAAAAATCAAAATTCGAGACAATCAGTTTAGTCAAAGTGAATGTGCTTTCACTAATGTGCAAAGAATTGAAGTTTTTCAAGAGAGTACTCAAAATCAATCTTTTTTACAAAGAGACATGAGTATCGATGACGACACCCCACATTTAAGAGTCGGTGATGACGATGATGTTAATGATGTCACATATGAATTTGAAATGGTAAGAGATGAAGCAACTGTAACTCGAATGGATATCGATGATGTTGAGGAGGAATATGAAGATGACATTGACATATATGAAGATGATGATGAAGATGAACACTGATATAATTCCATGGTATTTATATACAATCATAATATGTATATATGTATATATAATAGTAATTATCAATTATTTGCTAACAACATTAACATTTTCTGTTTCATATGGATGACGCCACATTTCGTGAGTTGGCGGATGCTGACCTGCCTTTCGATGCAGATGAGTTGCTGGCATATGACCCTCAGCCTGCAGGCGCTCCAGGGAGTATGCGGAGGGGGTGCGGTCTTGCACGATTGATGATTCCTGACCCCGTCCCCGAGCGACGTCCACGTCTTGGGTTTGATCCACGCACACGGAGGTGTGATAACCTGTGTGATAACCTGTGGATTTGACTAAGATTTCATTAATCTATTCACATAATAAATGTTTATTATTTCTACAGTTTTCCGCATATAGCAGTCGGACAGGGCAGCGCTATTTTGCGCAACTATTTCTCTCAACCGTGGACCACATGGGAGCAGATTCCCATTGATGTGCAGCAGGCCATGTTCGGCCATTGGTTGGTACGTACGTAAATAAATAATTTTTATTTTGAAAATTATTTCATTTCTAACTTGATATTTTGATTTATTTGTAGGGTTTATGGTATCTGATCGAGGATACCATGCGTGACGCCATCCACGAGGCATGGGAGGTGTCCATGCGTGATCGCCTTCGTCAGTTTTTGCACAATTTAAGAAAAGCTGCCATGAAGAAAGCAAGAGTGTCAGATTTTGACGAGTCATGTAGAGCACACCGACCAGAGTACATTTCATCCCATGTATGGGATGGATTATGTGTACACTGGTTGAGTGGTGCCTTTCAGAGGAGATCATCGGTGGGGAGGCAGAATCGGGGGAGACAGGAGGTGACTCATCGAGCTGGGAGTCGTTCTTTCAGTACTCATAGACAGCATCTGGTACGTACATTATTTATAAATATTTTATATAACTATAAATATTAACAGTTTATTTTTTATTCTTATAGGCTATCGAGCACCCCGATATTACGGAGTACGACGTATATCGGAGGATGTATAGTGATCTTGCTACTGGGGAGCTCAGAGGTGATCGTCAGCATCACATCGTGGTCAGTATTATTTGTTTTCAAGTTTAAAAATTAACTGCATATAATATATTCACAATTTTAATTTTAAATTGCAACTACAGGAGTCATATGAGGCCGCAGCGTCACAGGCCCGGCCTGAGAGTCAGGCCGAGTCATCAGATCAGACCACTGGCCATCAGTTTGATGAGGTGGCATGGATGCAGGCCACCCAGTATGCCTTCGAGAAGGGCCGGGTAGTTGGTATCAGCTCTCGACTGAATCCCGAAGATTATTATGGCAGTGCTGCGATGTCGACGTCTAGCTCGAGAGGAGCTCGTGCATCTTCTTCTGCTACACAGTATGAGGATCAATTTCGATCTCAGACTGCACTGATAGAGAGTCTCCGACAGGAGCAGGAGAAGATGCGTCAGCAGCATGAGGAGGAGCGTCGACGCCAGCACCAGTTGTACGAGGAGCAGACGAGTCGGTGGCAGCAGCAACATCAGGAGCAGATGGAGTACATGCGCCGAATCACTCATGCTTTAGGGATGGAGTTTCCTCCACCACCATTTGAAGATCCCCCCTCCCCCCTCCTTCAGATTAGAGTTTGTTTTTATGTTATAAAATTTGTGAAATCAAAATATGATTTTTTTTCTATTCATAGTTTCTATCTCATTATAAAATATTAATAATATTATATTTTGAAATAACAATATTAATATGAATAATAATATTATTTATATTTTATAATATTAAATTATATATATATATTAAAATTTTATAATATTATAATTTAATTATATTTTTTTGTAATACTTGAATTATTTTAATATTTGAATATAAAATAATTCTATTATTTTTATATTAATTAAAATAACTTATTAATATTTTTTTATTTATGAATTATAATTCTAATATTATTATATTAATTAAATCATTTATTAATATTCTATTATTTTTTATTTTTGAATTATAATTCTATTATTATTATATTAATTAAAATAATTTATTAATAATTTATTATTTTTATTTGTGAATTATAATTCTATTATTATATTAATTAAAATCATTTATTAATATTTTATTATTTTTTATTTTTGAATTATATTTGGATTATTATTATATTAATTAAAATAATTTTTTAATAATTTATTTTTTTTAATTTTTTTATAGTATTTGCGACGGGATACTATGCCTGTCGCAAATAGTATTATTATTATATGCATTAAAATAATTTATTAATAGTTTTTTATTTTTTTTTAAAATAGTTTTTGCGACGGGTCCCGTCGCAAAAACTATTTGCGGCGGGCCCGTCGCACCAGGTATTTGCGACAGGGCCTGCCGCCATTACTATTTGAAAAGTTTTTTACAAATATACGGAGTACTATTTGCGACGGGGAGAATCCCCATCGCAAAAAATGGCTTTAGCGACGGGCCCATCACAAATAATTGTTGTTGCGACACCGTTTTCAGCAACGGGCCATTTGCGACGGGCCCCTGTCGCAAAAAGCCATTTGCGACGGGATCCGGTCGCAAATGACCCATCGCAAATACCTGTTTTTCTAGTAGTGCAAGATCGATGAGCACTGAACCACATAGGATCAGTATGTGCTGACCCACATAGGATCACTGAGCGCTGACCCATACAAGATCGATGTTCTTTCTTCACGTTAGAGAAATCCATAAGATTCATCGCACTCGGTGCTCTCAAGCTCCATAGAATCTACCCCTTGAGATACCAGTCATACCTCCACCGCCACTAAGCTCCACAAAGGAGTAACCCAAAGGACCACCATGTCGTAAGGGTTCCAACACAATAGACGACATGTCAACCGGACGCCCGGTCTGTAAGTTATAGGCATTTTAGTACTGAAGGCCCGGTTGGATTCGTGTTCAATCCAACCCATCCATAATTCAAATTGCACCGAATATCCAAACGGGTCACACTTTTGTGATCCACATGAAAAAACACATGATATGGACTACCCATTTGTCCAAAACAGATACCTGGTGAAAAAGTTGCATTTCACCGCAACACGTGTGAACCGGGCCTCATGGGGACCGCGCCTCAACCTATACTTAAATATCCAAAATTGGTCTTGAAATTTCCATCTTAATTTCAAGATCACAACACTGCTTATGATTCTCCAATCTGATGTCGTATGAATGAGTTACAACATAAGCAAGATTCTGTAACAATAATAATAACATTATTATTGGGTGTTTCATGAAACTGAGTCACCATCTAGAATTTAATATTCAATCATTAGACTTGAATCTTCCATATTAATGACAGGATCATATTTCCACTGACGGTAAGTCAATTAGACGTCGCACACAGGAGTTATGGCGGGTCAAAGATTTAATAATAATAATATATTATTATTATTTGAGCGATTCAGGTACCTGATCCAAAAACCCGAAAATGACATCCAATATTGGACTCATAATTTCTGTCTCAAAGTCAGGGTCATACTGCCGCTGACGGTTCATGAAACTGAGGTCTCACGAATAAGTTACGGATGAAACACAGTTTTCCCAACGAAAATAACAATAACATTATTATATTATTATTATTTTTAATTTAATTTATTTCCTTAAATACTCATACCCAAAACTTCCACACACCACCAAAATAGGTCCCTTCTTGCTCCATGCCCATCACACTACACACTTCCATGAATTTTATGATTTTTATTATTATTTCATCTCTCTAATTTTTCTCTCTCCAATCAACCCTTTCTTCTACCATGGTTTCTCACACTCCAATTAACTCCATCCCCAAATGGTAGGGTTCCTCCGCATGTCCAAAACTGACACCACCACCTCTGGCTATCCGTGCCACCGTGCCTCCAACCTGCCACACCGCTGCGCCTCAAGCCAGCCACACCACTTAGCCCCCTTGGTCTACTCGCCCACGCCATCGACTGAGCCGGCTCCGCCGCTCTACCACGGGCTGTCGTTCCTCCTTCCACTACCGTGAGCCGCCTCGACTCTCCACACATACCACCATAGTACGTCGCGCCGCCTATCCCGCCCAGAGCTGTGCCCCCGAAGACATGCCAGAATAGGGCTGCCACATTTCCCCTTCCACGGGCCACTGCATCTTTGTTCTAAGCCTAAAAAATGTAACAATCACAGATTCACGATCCTTAGGCAGAGATCTCTGCTTCTGAATGTCACACTCAATGAAACATTGTGTTTTTATCATGCTTAATTATTTGGTGACAAAGAATGCATGAAGAAAAAAATAGAAAAGATCATGGTATATGTGCATATCTATGGCCGTGTTTGTTTGGCCTTCGTCGTTGAGAATCAAGAACAAGGGGAATCAAAAAATAGATATTTATCATACTTAAAAATAAACCCCCTACCTCATAAATCCATTGAAGAACGTTCGCGATTGAAGGTGGTTCAGTGTTCGTCGTTCCTGTAACAAGCTTCCAACGACGCCGCTCGAACGAAGATCTTTAGTTCTTGATTGTGAGATCCGTTCTTTGTTAAGAGCCTCAGGATCCTGCTCTTCCTTTCGCCAATGGAAACAAACACTCAACTCCAAGGAAGACTTAATATAAATATTAGTTTAATAATTGATTCATTTATTTAGAATTAATGAATCCTATTAATTAAAGGGATTTTTGGTTACACATTTTGTGTAACTGGGCATTTAATTCCAAACATTTAAATTCCCAACCACCCTCTTGTGGTCCCCGCCACCAAAAATTAAAAGGAGAGTTGGGAGGATATTTAAAATAAAATATATTTATTTTATTTAATCCTCCATGAAAAATGAAAAAAAACTTCTTCTCTCGACCCACTACGGTCAAGGTTAAACCTCCCTTAAGCAAATCCCGACACTTTGAGTTCAATGGTGCCTTCAGATTTTTAATCCGAGCACCGGTTCAAAAGTTAAAAAACGCCGCTCACGCGTTTACTGAACATAGCTTAAAAATTTTCAATAAATTAATAATGTTCACCCTCGACCCATACCAGTTGAGGTTAGGCTCGGCCTAAGGAGAACACGCCCAAACGAATCTAACAGTAGTCTCAGATTTTTAATCTGAGTTACCATTTCGAAGTTATGGATTTTAACAATAAAATAATTGCCACTTAATTATTTTATTTACGACCAAAAACTAACTTTCACTGGTGGCCCACGCCGGCCAATGTTAGTATTTGCCTAAAGAGAGAATACCCTCATGAGCTCAGTAGTGGTCTCAATTTTTTAATCTGAGTAACCATTCCTATGTTATAAGTATTTGAAAAATAAAATAACTTTAATTATTTTGTTTACTGTTTTGCCATTTTTGGGTATTCCCACAGGAGGCCTATGCCGAATAAATTTAAGTCTCACCTAGGGTAAAAGTTCCATCCTGAACACAATAGTGCCCTTAAATTTCTGATATGGGCAACCGTTTGAGAGTTATTCCACTTTTTCAGGAAAACTGCTTATGCATGCTAATTAAAGCTTCACAAAACTTCGAGAGATCATTTCGGGTACTCCGGGACTCTGAATCACGTGCCGTCAGATAATGCAGTCTTGAAATAATTCCATATAATTAAAAAAAATTATGTGGTAATTCCAAGATATTACAATAAATCTTTTTTGTTGTTGTCATTATATTCTCTTGTGAATATTTTTTAACAGGTGAGAAAGAGTTGTTGGGTGATAAGAATGTATTGTTATATTGTTTTTGGAGAAAATTAAGAACCATTCATACAATGTTAGATGATGAATATCCAATAAAAAAGTTCTCAACATCTTTAATAGAGTCATTATCCAAACAATTACATCCTTAGGGGGGAGTACGAGATTTCCACAATAATTTCTAGATAGATATTTCCAGATATAGATTTCTGTTCTAACACCATCGAATGGGAGATTCCTAAGAAGACTTATAGAAACATATTTTTGGATGATTATTTCTTGGATGGAATCATCAAATGAAATATTCTCATATTTTTTATTCCAGATATATATTTCCAGACAAAAAATTTCATAAAAATAAATAATTATTAGTCTACAAATAATTGATTTCATGTTTTTTAAAAAGAGTGGAAGAAATATAAAGGTCTAGTTTGAGTTTTCAAAGATTATTTCTAGATACAAAGATTACTAGAAATATATTTCTAGGCATACATGATTGGAAGTACAAGTAGATCTACTACAATAGGATATAGAATGAAATTATACCAAAGTTAGAATAATTTATCCAAATACAAAGGGGGTGAATTTGTTCAAAAAATGGGGTGGTGATTCATCTAATTAAAATGGTATAATTTCAGTACCTGAAGGGGGAAAATTATTTTTGAATAATATTTTTAGAAGTTGAAAAATAGTATTAAACCATCTTCAATTCGAGTTACCTGAAAAAATCCATGATGAGTTTTCTAGATATTTAATTTTTATTAAGTTCAAGTTATGTGATGTTTGAGGTTGAGAATCCATTAAGTGAGATGAAATAATATAACATGTTTGAGTCCATCAAAATAAGTACCATAATATGATTATTTTTTAGAATGTGCATCAGATAGGTATCTACTAAGTTTTTAAAGAACATCATCATATATATGGATGTTGGATAGAAAAAATATGGTTATAATGTTCTTATGAAGTCATCAGAAACACCTTATTGGATAGAATTTTGAGAAATATTACATAACTTGGTAAAGTCTATTTAGTGAAAAGATAGTTGTCCATTTTTTAATTACTTTCTTATCCAGTAATGATAAGATAAATTTTTAATGTTCCATAACATTTGAGGTCAATGGAACTAAAAAAATGTTTATATTATTAAGAAATCATGAATATTAATGAATATTCAAGAATCATTAAGAATACATGACAAGCGTCCAATGAATTTCATTTGAGTGGGAATGTGAAATTAGTTTCTATCCTTTTTCATTTCCCTAATACCTATAAAATGGGTTTGAATTAGAACCAGAAAAAATTGATTATTTAAAAACAAAAAAAAGCTTAATCACTATAGAATTTTTGTTACAATGAGTTTCCAATTGAGATTTTCTTTCAAGTTTATGATGAGTTTCCTGATAGAGTTTTTATTAGAATTAACATAAATAGTTCTCCAATAAAAGTCTATAAAAATAGATTTTATTCTGCAGTATTGGAAATTGGTTATAGATAGTTGTGTCAGACCTATATTTTATTATATGTACTAGAAAATCAATTTCAGATTGAGTAGTGAGGTATAAAATTTATTCATCAGATAGGGAATATAAAAAAATGTAGTTATGTGAAGTTCACTTGAAAGATAACACTAGAAAAAGACACGACACATTGAATGGACATTTATGAATAGAGAAAACTTGATGGATATTTTTTGGATGATTTTTTTTGGATTTACAATTTTTTATATATTTTTGTGTTGGAGTAGTTTTTCATAATATTTTTTTAGATTGACAAGAGTCAGTATAATAATTCATATCATGAGATAGAAGGAATCTAATTGGAGTTTATCAAGTTGATTTCAATTCTGATTAATAGTGAATTTCTATGGACTGTAGGGACTCTCTATGGAAAGGATATAGGTTCTCACACTATGTATGAAACTTCAAAATCATAAGATCCATTATTTTATTTCCTATATGAGTACGAGTCTTTGATTATTATAAAATTTTATAACGATAAAAAACTATAAATTTTCACTTTTTATTTTCATATATTTGAAATTATAAATGATAACCACTGTTCAAACACACCCCTATTAGTTGTACTCATAATCATATAGAACTTAAACTTATATCAAATAATTACTCCATGGATGATTCTATTCATGGAAAATCTCAACATAGTAAAAACATTTATTCCTACAATCGATGGAAAAAATTAACGTGGTTGGAAAAAAAGAATGATACCCAAAATTCTATCTCTTGACTAGGATGTTATTAATACAGCTCCAATTAGGTTTCCACATATTGAGAAAATTGACCCTATGAAAATTGATGGAAAATATAGATGATGATGGGAATTATAGAAATTATATTCTTATTTATTTATTAGAAAATGTTTTCATGATGGTGATGGGTCTCAAAAGATCCAAAGAAACATTGGAAAACTCAAAATTATCCTTAAGGGAAACACTATTTTAAAGGATTAAAATATAAAAATCTATAGTAGCATGTCAAAATATATAATAATGGAAGATTTAGAAACTATTTATGAGTACTTCACTATAGTTAATAAAATAATTTTCGACATCAGATGATTTATATATTCCATGGAAGACTCAATCATTTTTATGAGACTCATTAGAATATTCTATGATAGTTTTTATTCTAAAATATCATTATTATAATTTAAATATTATTTATCTCTAGATTAATTACATAACATTTTTGTTGCATACAAATTGAGTAAAGATTCAACATTCAAAAATATGATCAAGGATGATATTTCTTTTCAAACTATGAGAAAGATAAAAACCAAGATATTAATCCCATAATTTTTTTCAACATTGTTTTTTAAATATTATATAAGAGGTAGAGAAAAATATAGAGGTATAATCCTGATAAAATGTCTCAAGCATGGAGGAATTGAAAATTTCGAAATGAATTTTCCAATGAATAAAGATGGATATTATTTACATGATTCTAAATAAAATACTTAATATAATATGTTAAACATAACTTATAAGGAATAGAATCCATCCAAAAAATTATATGAAAACTTTGACTAGGAACATAAGTCATATGTTGAGTAAGAATGTTGAGTATGATGCATAGGATATTGATTAATTTTAAAATTATATGTCATTAAAGATCATAAATCCAATTAATAATTTTCAAAAGAAAGATTCTATTTTGAAAAATGAAGAAGAATAAGGTGAATAAACTCATAGGGAGTATCAGCTGGGATGAGAACATGTGTTATGTCTTGATAAAAATACAAAACTAAAGAATGAGATTAGAATGACGAAGAAGGAATGTGGAGTGAATAATGAAATATATAAATATATATTTAAATAGGAATGTGGAGTACATTTAGGAAATATAAAACTTCAACATGAAGGCTATTGAACGTGAAAATATTATGGAAGATCATTAATATAATATTTATTCTAAGGAAGAAGAAGATTGTAAAACTCAATCAATTTTAATTATGTTTCACAATACACACAAGAAGATGACTAATAATTTCAACATGGATTTAGATTTAATAGATTAATCATCTAAATAAATTGAGAAAAATCATTCAAAGAATCTATTAAAATCTATATCCACTAAACTGAAATCTTCATCTGATTATAAAAACCATACAAGTGTTGTAATGAATGTTGGGAAGAAATGGGTTGAGAAAGGATGTGTAATATATATCACTTAAAAAAAGTTGAAAACAATACTCATAAAAATGATGTTGTGCAATAGGGAATCTATTATACAGAATGATATGTTGAACCTCATTGTAACACCCCTTTTTCTGGTAAGTAACACTTTCTTTATTTATTTTAAGTATATAATGTATATGGGTGAAGTTTGGGAGTGTTTGGAGAAATTTTATAGTGTTTTGTGACTTTTATATAGGTGTAAAATTAGTCCAAAATTTGGGAAAACCCTGAAACACCTCCAGGAAACCATGCATAGTGAGACAAGGGAAAAAGGGAAGGCAGATAGGCGGGGCACGATTTTGCCAAACTGGGCGTCCACTAAGAAGATACTGTGCACTTTGAAAAATGAATTTGTCCTTCTTGAGGTAGTGACATCATCATGGGTGGCACATGGTTTGGAGTCCTTGAGAGGAAACCATGAGATTATTTTCCTTAAGGCAGTCTCTAGAACACGGTTAGTGCACGATTTACAAACCGTGCAACTAAACCATGTGTGGTTAAAAAACTAGATCCTAAAAAAGTGGATCTAGTTTAGCCTTGTATTTCAATGCCTCATTTTTCCCCCAAAATGGCCTTACCTTAGGATGTTTCTCTCTAAAAGTTCAAGTAATGTTCTCCCATCGACTCGGAGGCTATCAGAATGCTTTTATTAGTGATTTGAAGCTAGATTTTTGCGGTATGTGATTGTTCTTGATCGTTCTTGATAGTGTTTCCTAGATCATCTTCTCTATGCATATTATTTTCGTAGCTATATTCCCAATGGGGATAAATATAATATATTTTATTCCAAATTTTCTTATATTTGGATTGTTTTATGATAGTGGAAGAGATATAAGGCAAGTTTAGGTAGATGTAACCCGGTTTTGTGATGTTTTTCATGCCGTTTATTATTTTCTCCAAAACTCTCAAGGTAAGTGGATTCACTATCGACTCCTCTTACTAAAAATGATTAGATTGGTTTCAAATGGGTTTAATTGATATATTTTTATTGTTAAATTCTAGTTAAAATCATGTTATAAATCTTCTTTAGTGACGATTTATGGTTTTTGGTGAAATTATGGAATCATGGAATTTTGTTATGAAAAGTGATTTGATAAATGATTTTAAAATGTTTACTTTATAATAGTATATTTTTTCAATTTATGGGAAAATGTTTTCAATAAAAAGTCAATATTATTGAATTGGTTTTGGCATTTAAATGGTTTTGGAATGTTCATATGTTCATGGTTTTTTTGGCATACTTTGTGTGTGTTTTTGTATAGCATTTACGAGACTTGGTTGAAATATAACCTTATGCTCGGTGCCAAAGGTGTAATGGAACATGGGATATAATTACCTTGTGATGACTTGGTAGATCAAATAGAAACCTCTCATGTGTATGTAATTGCCATAACGAGGCATTCATGGTTGGTGGTGTGGATATATGGAATGGAATGGTGATGCCAAATGGGACTTGTGAAATGTATTTAAAGCATTGCTTGGTTGCTTTATTTGAAAGATGGATTTTGTTGGAAAACTGGATGATATGGAACTTGTTTATATATATTTATAAAATGTTTTGGAAATTTTATAATACAAATTTTTTTATGTAAATGTTGCTAAATTTTCTTTATTAGGGGTGTGATTAGGGAATTTATTAGAGGAAAACATATTGAGTTTTAGTACTCACCCCTACTCTAGAACATTGGTGATTTTACATAAGTCATCTACTAGGACATGGGAAAAGGAAAAGTATCACACATCTTTATATTTACCTCATGATACTTGGGTTGTTTGGTGGGGTTGGAGCATGGAGCTTGTGGATATTTAGAGTTACAGTTTTCTTCAAGTTTTTTGGTCTTGCATTCTTCCATTGTTTACTTTTATATTGTAGTATTACACTAGGGTTATTGGTTTTATTTTGGTTTTGAAAAATGAAATTTTGAGTTTTCTTTCATTGTTATCATGCATCATATAGTGGTTCATTTGGTTATGAATTGTTTAGTTAGTTGTTTTATTCTAAAAAGAAAAAATTCTCCCCCACATGTATTGAACACCTTTGGCATTTATTACCAGCATGTGGAATCTTGGGGACATCACTTAAGTCCATGTATCACCCCACCTCAACTCAAGCTAATGAGGAGGGTTAGGATGTTACACTCAATGAACATGTTAGAGGGGAATATTGTTTTTCTATAAAAAAAGAATCAGTGGTTATTGTTGGTGATTTGGTATATATGGGAAGACATCATATAATTTTTTCATATACATTATATCCCCTAAATTAGAAATTAATTTAGGGGGATAAATTATATTATAAAATAAAGTAACATTACTAATACATTGGAGGAAATAAAAGGAAAATATTTTAAAAGAAAAAATATTCCAAAAAATTATTTCAACAGCCTAGAGGATGTTTTTGGAATTTTTAGCTAACTAGGTAAATTTTCTATAGAATTTATGAATAAATCTTTGAGATGATCTTATTATGTTATGAAGTGGAAATATTCCAGAAAAGATAAAGTTAAAAAAAATATTTTTTAGTGATACTACTATAAAATCAAGAAAATGGAACAAACCATGGATAATATACAGTGGATGATCCTTACTCATCATAGGGGATATAAAAATCTTAAAAATTGATGAAAAATATAAAGGGTCAGATGTAAAATTTGGAATTTACAGTTACATAAAAATTATAGGAAGCAGAACAACTGAGATTGAGGCTTAGAAACGTATGATGATGGATTTTTTATAAGTTAATGTGATGAAACACAAATTATTGAGTTTTATTCATCTTTTTGGTGATTTTTATGAATTAATATTATTAAAATATTCTTGTATCATTAGAAGTTTGAATGATTGAAGTTTTGTTACAAAGGGAGACAAAACCAATAGAAATATTTTCAAAATTCAATATCTTTTTAACTAATGTTACTTATGTTCTAATGATAAAAATCAGTTCAGGCTTTAGAGATATATAATTATTTTCTGTTAAATCATTATTAACATTTCTAATGAAAATGTTGTGTGGAACATACCACCACTATATAGAAAATAATATGTTCTCCCAATACATAAGAATGGGAAGTTGGATAGTATCAAAAATAGAAAACCTAGAATAATTTCCACCAAACCTCTTGGATTAGAAACTCTATATATTATGGGGTGATGATACATCAATCAATAAATGGTGATTCATAATTCATCACATTAATTGATGATTCTAAAAGGAATTATAATGAAATTTTAATGAAACATAAATAAAAAACTGTATAATAGATTGGATTTTTCATAAGGTAAGTAGAAAGAGAAATGGGTGTTTATATACTGGAGATCATAATTGAAAATGTATTATAATTCATAAGTAATAATTTTGAATCCTATATAAATAAACATGGAATCAAACACAAAAATACATTTTTCCATATAATCCTCTAAAAATGGATTAGTAGAAAGGAAAAATATATTTTTGTTTGAAATGGGAGGAATCATGATAATAAAATAGAATCATTTTAATCTTTTAAAGAGGGAAGTTATAAGCAGATCGATTCATGTGAAAATAGTTTTTTAATATGGACAGATTCATATATGACTTTAAAAAACATATTTTCTAAAGAAAAAAAATCAGTGAATTATTTTATTGTTTTTGGGAGTCCTTAAGTTCTCAAAATAAAAAATCTAGAATATGGAAAGATTAATAAAAAAAATGAAAGAATTAATTTTTATGAGATATTCATCTAGCATAAGCAGTTAAAAATTATCATACAAAAATATACGAATTTAGGTGGATTATTAATATGTGAATGTTCTTGAGAACCCAATGTCCATAAAATATTTTATTGACATTTTCATAGATGTTGATTTGGATATTTGAAACAAGGTAAATGGGAAAGATATCCACATTCCTATCAGATTACAAAGTGATTTATATGAGTATTCTGACGAGGAAAGTACTTTTGGTTTAAAATAACTGAAATTTCAAACATTAAAAAATGATGTTGAAACTGATAACATCATTAGAAATCAGAAATATCTAGTTCAAACAAGAAGATATGGGAGGATAGAAAAGTATACGTCCCTTATATCATAGGTTGAACCAGAATCAGTTTCAAATTTAATTAAACAGATTGATTGGGTTGATTTTATGATTGAACAATTAGATAATATTGAGAAAAATGACAGTTTGAATCCTGTTCCTTGACCAGAAGGAAATAATCTTATTAAATAGAATTGGGTGCTCAAAAACAAACTGAAAAAACATCGAAAATTTTCAGGAAATAGACATCGACATGTTTGCAACATTTACTCATAGGGTAAAGTATAGATTTTAAAGAAACTATTTCCCTTTTTTAAAATTGGATTCTATAAATTTTTTATTAATATTAGATTCACACAATTATTACAATGATTTCAAATGGATTTTATGTCAGATTCCAAAAATGTAGAAATTGAGGAATAATTTTTTTATCAAGGATCCTAGTGGATTAATTTTTGATAAATATGGAACTATGTTGTGAACGTTGATAAAATTTTTATGGGATAAAACAATATCTATAGGAATGGTACTCCAATAATTATTTTTAACTAAAAATAATGATTTTTTATGAAGGAATTCTTGATATAAACATGTATGTTATTGAAATGATCAAATTTAAGTTTATATACAATGTTTATGATGACGATAATTTTTTTTCCAAGTGAAAGGGAAAAATATTACAAAGAATTTACTGAGTAAATTAAGAAAAACATTTAAATGTAAATGATTAGAGGATTAAATTTTTTCATTAGTCTACCAGTTCAATAGAATAGAATATTGATATTTATATTATATGAAAATTATTCTAAGAAATTGTTATAAAAATTTGGAATTATGCATTCCAAGTAATTTTATACTTCAATTTCAATTGCCATGATGAAAAGTAAAAATGAGGCTAGGAAAGGTGTGAATCATAAAGTCTTTTGAAAATAAATAGGATTATTTCTCTATCATATATATTCCTGAATTGTCATTTATTAGGATGTGGTTTTATAATCTATATATTAGAATCTTCCAAAGGAGTCCCAAATTCTTGTAAAAACACTAGTGACCAGGCATGTCAAAAGAACATAATCTTATTGCATACTGTATAATAGAAGTTTTTATATGAACATTCCTGGTTACACTAATGATGAATGGTCTTATTATTATAATGATATAAATTCAAAAAAGGAGGAACTCTTCTCTTAGGATAATTTTGTGTTAGTTGGTATAGTATTAAATAGAGTTCAGTAACTTTGAGAAAAATGGACGATGAAGAAGTTTCTTCTCCCCAACATTTTATACAAATGATATGGATGTAATTTCAACTGGAATAATTGGGGGAGAAGGTGTGTAAACCATTAAATATTTTTTTGATATTCAAATTTCTATAGATCATTTAAAATAAACCTATACAATATTCATATTAAAAGAAAATTGATATAAATTATCATTTCAATAAAGAGAATATTTATGATGGAGATGCTATGTTGGACTAAATTTCTTCAAAAAAACAACATTGTGGATGTTTTCACCAATGAAATAATAAGGGAATTATTTTAGGAATTAATGCTACAACATCATTTTCAGCCACTACTAAAGTCTTCCAAAACATATTGTATAGAAAATCCCCATAGGGCTTTGGATACTATTTACAAAGGGGGAGATATAAATGTATAACTATATTGGGAGAAATTTAAAAAAAATATTAAGATGAAATAGTTGTGATTATTATATGACGGAGAAAATTTTGCGAGAAAATGTTCTTGAGATTAATTGAGAAAATATGAGTTAAAAATTTCTTATTATAACCAATTTTTTTATCACTGAGTGATAGAATTCCTTCAAATACATTTATTTATCCACTAGTGTGGTTTTAGGACATTATATTTTATAATGGTTTGGATTGGAATAATGTTTTGAAAAAATGAGTTTTGAAAAGGTTGTGTTGTTCAATTTAGTAGAAAATGATGCTAATAAATCCATATATGGGAGATTGAAGATCCATTGTAATTTGTTAAATTTTTTTTGTATTTATTTCAACATATTTTGTTATGAATATTTTTTATAACATATTAGGAAGATTTTATGGTTTTAAAGTAAAGATTTATTATAATGTTTATTGATAATGATAAGAAATTTTCTCACAATGTCTTTCAATGATTATTTGCTAAAAAAAATCTAAACGTCATGGAGAAATTCATGATACAAGAAATGAAAACCATAAGGGGATTATGACAATCCCGATGCAATTTCTGAATACAGATTCATGGATGATGATTTACCAAATAACACCATCATACGGAAGATTCCCAAGATGATTTTCAGACACATATTTTTAGGAGATGATTTATAGAATGACACTATGAAATGGATTATTCCTAATCTGATTATGAGATTTATTTTTCTTGAAGAATATGACAGGAAAAAGAAATTGTTATTATTTTTCCTATTTGAGTTTTCATGTTTTTATATATAGAGTGAATAGAATAAAAAAGGTGTGTTTGAGTTTGGAATGCTGGTTAACAGATACATGGTTGTTGGAAAAAAAATCTAGAAACACTTGATTGGATAGATAAGTAGAGATAGTGATTATGGATATAGATCAAAGAAGTAAAAAAGTTCAAATGAATATATCCAAATAAAAAGAGGGAGGAATTTTTTCAAACAAGGGTAGATAAATTATTAAAAAATAAATGAGATAAATTCAACATGTTATGTGGAAGAATTTAGTTATTACCAAGGAGTTTATATTCTACAACAATATAGTCAACCATATTCAGTTTAAGTTACCTGAAAAAATTTATTTTTATTTTTCCAAATAGTTAGTTTTTACAAAGTTATAGCTACATGAAGATCAATTTTGGGAAGTAATGAAGTTTGTTGAAAGAATACAACATTTTTAGTCCATTAAAAAAAGATCAATCAACTGATCTTGTTTTTGAATGTCGAGTAGTTGAATTAATACAGTTTTTTTATAAAATATTATCAGATTAATGGATTTAAAATAGAGTGGAACCATATGGGATGTTATTTTGAAGACATAAAATAATCCTTGTCGAACAAAGTTTTAATATAATTTATAGATCATTGTAATGAATTTTAACAAGAATATAATGATATGATTTTCATTAAGTTAGTTATCATGCAGATATAAGAATTTTTTCAATGTTCCTTAACATCAGAGGTTAATGAAATAAAATAAAGTATGGATTCCAGGGAATTCATGAAGATTTGAGAATATTCAATAATAATTTATAATATATGATAAGAATCCAGTGAATTTCATCTGAGTGTGAAAGTTAAATTGGTCTCCTACCTTTTCCCTTTCTGGTAAAACTATATAATTAGTTTTAATTACAACCTTTAATTGTGACTATTCACAAGTAAAATAAAGTTTTAGCACTGCAGAAAATGTGTTAGACTGATATTATGATAGATATATACATTTGGGTTTAAGAAGAGTTACTAGAATGAATTTCTGATCATAATCATCAGATCGAGTATGACGATTTCTATCAATGGATAATGATTTGAGTCTGTAGTATTAAACAGAGGGTCCAGAAAGTTGTATCGAACAAATATTTTTTTAGAATTATCAAACATTGAATATAAAATAGGTCAGTGAGGTGGACATTTTGTTCTTTATATAGATATTAGAAAAACATGCACATTTTTGTGAGTTGTGAAGGATGTAGAATAAAAGATAGAGACAATGAACACCATATAGATTGTTTAGGATGAAAGAAATCTGGCATAAATTTTACGAATGATGTTTTGGGAGGTATTTTATAAAGTTTCAAATATTTTTTTGTTGGGTTAGACTTTTATAAGTAAAAAAATTGTAATTGATAAGAGTCAGTAAATTAATTACTATCAGGAGATAGAAGGAGTCTATCTGGAGTTGGCTAGAGTGGGTTTCACATCATATTAGAATTGAATTTACATGGATCAATAAGAGTATCCATGGAATGGATGTAGGTTTTTACACTGAGTTTGATCCTTGTAAATCATATATTCCTTGAATTTCATTATAATATTTGATTGATTTTGATATTATTATAAAATTTGTTTAGGAAAAAACTAACAAGTTGTTGGGGTTAATTTTAGAGCTTTGAAATTATAACAAATCACCAATAATTCAACCACCCCCTCCTTTTTAGTTTTTCTCATGGACCTAAGGAACTTTAGTTTTCTAGAGAGAACATCATGGTTGTCAAAAGGGAAAATAAATGAGATGTTGATACTCAAATTAGGAATAATTATTATCATAGTCTCATAGTGAAAACCATATGTGAAACATGGTGAAATAATTATTCCTAAGAGGGTCATGATAGTCTCTACATAAAACTAACTATAATAGCGATAATAGGATTGATATGATGGATTATATGGATTTTATTGGGTATTCCAAATTTATTCTAAAATGGATAACAATACATGGTACATATCATAGTGTACAATAATTTTCATGAAAATGTACCATGCCATGTTTAAAATGATTATGCACCATGTTGGAGATCATATTTAAAATAATTTAATTTTTAAATGAAATTATTTGTAAGATATAAGATATTTCAAAGTTTTTATTTTCATAGTCAAATGGTTTATTGGAGGAGGTCACCCCATGGTGAAGAGTATTATGTCGTGTTTGATCGAGTTGCAGTTAATATATATATATATATATATTGATTCAATACTTAAATTTGACTTCATTTGTACATGAGTGGTTGTGATTCTTTTATTTTACATCATTTGTGTTTATTTTGTATTAACATAAGTCTAGTTAGTAAAATAGTTATATTATAAAAAGATTAATATTTATTTATTAAATATAATATATCTTTTTTTTAATTTTTAATTTTTTATTAATGAAATGATGAATCTATAGTTTAAAAAAAATAATATTTTTAATTAAATAAATGTGGTGGTCTAGAAACTTGTGGTTAAATTATACATTGGTTCCCCAAGTAGGATGTGAGGTGGTGTTATGAGGGTTTGGGTTATATTAAATAAATTCGTATAAATTTTAAATTAATGAAATCTCATTTTTTAATAAAATATCAATTTTTATTTCACAGCAATATGAGTTCATTTATATGTTATAACCTGTTGACACTTGTTTTTTGACGTTAAAATAAATAAAATCACATATTTTCATTTTGGGTAAACAAAAAGAAATATTAAAATTAAATACATTCATATATTTCACATATTAAATATTTTTCATCATCATGTGATTTTATGATAATCGAAGGTTGTTCGATAGGTTTTGAAAATTTAATGAATTTTTTTAAATACAATTAAATCTAACAAAATTCTATGTTGTTTCCACCACAATGCATGTAAAATTAAAGTGCAGTCTGTTCACACATATTAAAAATAAATCAAAAACAATTATCTTATGATTTTATGATAATCAATGATAATTTTTTTATGTTTTGAACCTTTGAGATAAGTTTTTGAGTTTTAAATCTATAAATATGTTATTGGTCAAGCTGATAAAATACGAATTTAGATTGATATGAAGTCTATTTGTATATGTATAAAATAAAACAATCATTGTTGTACTATGATATCATGATAATATAATAAAATTTTCTAGGTGTTGACTATTTGACACAGATTTTTAAATAAATATAAATCTAATTAAACTATTTTCTCGATCATTACGACCACACCAAACATCTTATTATAGGATGGACTCTTCATTCATGTAAACAATTAATCAATGATCATTATCCATTGATTTGATGAATATATGAGGTCGTTTGTTGGGATTTTACATTTTTACACATGTTGTAAATTAGTTAAATATAATAAAACTGATTTTTCAGCTATTCTGACCACACCACATGTCATATTGATGTTTTTTCTGTCCATACATTTCTAAAATATGTAGTATATCATTATCATTAGATTTCACAATAGTTATAGGTTATTTTTTAGATTTTTAACCTTTAAAACCTATTTTTCATTAATTCTATATCACTAAAAACACATTTATGGTCAGTCAAAGTCTTCTTCATTCAGCTCTTCATACATCTGAATTCATATTCGTTCAACTTCGCACACATCTACCTATATAAAAAACACATATATATGAAATATATAATGATATTAATTAAAATAATATTGTTCATGGAAATAAAAATAACATTTTTTGAATGTTACAGACAATACGTTCATATAATTTATCAATTTTATAAATAATATGTTAATTATATTATTAATATTCATGGAATAGTTATATTAAATCATATTAATAATATATGATATATTTCATATTCTTATATATCATTTTATACAATATATTTTGGTTTTTTAATAAAATTATTTTTAATTTATTTACTAATTTAAATATTAAGTTCACACCATACATGATGGATATTATTACCAATTTAACATGATATAAGTATAAAGTCTCAAATGTTGAAAATATAAATTTTTGGAGTCTTATGATGACTAACATATTTATATTTACACAATAGAACTTCATAGAGGTATGGGTGAATGGAAATGTGATTCTATGATTCAAAATGGGAATAATAGTGTTCATGGTATCATTAAGAAATTCTTATTAGAAACAGGGAGGTGAAATAGATGTTAAAATGGCCACGGTAGTCTTTAGATAAGACTAACTAGAATTGGGATCTTTTTTTAGAAAAGTAAGATGCCATCAATTTTATCAAGTTCATAGTGCCCCAAGATATATTAGCCACTATTAGGGGGATTAATCATTAGTAATCTTTTGTGAATTATTTTCTTTTAATTTTTCATGTTGAAATTTTTATGTTTCATGATCTACTCAATGATATCACAAAGTATTACTTCGTATATAGAAATAATGACAGATAGAAAAAAACATAGTATTTACAGGGTTTGGTAATAAATACTACTCCTTTTTTTATGTTAGTTATAACCAAAAACATGGATTTCTTAGTATAATAATATCATCAATTATAATGTTTTAGGAAACCACAAGTCATACAACCTGGTAGTCGATCCTCCAGTTCAACCTGGTTATACACCAAACAATCCAACACTCCCACATTAGTTTGTTAGACCCTAAACCATCTTATCTTTTCCTGAAATGGTTATACCCCCATTATTGAGCCTCTTGAGGAACTGTTTAGACCCCCTAGTCACATTCTCTTACATATTACTATTGATATTATTATTGAAATTTCTCTTTATTATTCGGAGTGATCTTCTTCCTCAAGCGTAATGGTTCTACTCCTCTCATGTATAATTATCCAAGGTATTCAAAAATTATATGGAGTAGTTTTATTGGTATTGAAACTCCATTAAGATTTTAAAATGATCTACATTCTCTTCTTTAAATACACAGGAATATGTGATAACCTTCTTCCAAGATTTCCTGACTCTAACTCCTCTATTTGACTGAAATGTGTAATACATTCTCAAAATTTTCTTACACAATAGATGATATATCTCTTAATTACCAACTTATTTTACATCAATTTGTACACCTATATATAATAAAAATAGCATTATGAAATATTATTCTCAAAATACATCTCCCAAAATCTCTATTTTTAAATAATAGAAACCCCATGATATTTAATATAATGATATTTTCATACTAGATACCTGATAATTTAATGGGTATTATATGTATTTTATTACAGTATTATTATCATTTAAATTCTAAAAGTAATATTTTTGTCTTTATTCATCACATGTATGAATAAATACTATGACTCATATCCAAATAATGTAGTACCAAACAACTTGCCTTCAATCCTTATTTAAATACTCACTTAACTCCCCTGAAGAATATGGTTTTATTCTACCATTAACATGATATTAAAATATCCATGATCACTAAAATTATTCATATCCCACTCATGTATTCATGGTTATCTACAATGAAGTATCAAATATCATTATAATGTAATATCATTATGATGTAACATCATTTAAGTTGACAGAACCAAAGTATGGTTGTGTCATTGAATTTTATCTATGGTGTGGTCACCTATCAAGTGTTATAACATAAAAATATTCATTACCCACCTTTGTGGCACATTTCATCTCCCATTATTCAAGACCCTATTATTTTCAAGAACCATGGATCTCTAAATATACTCTTTTAAATTCTAAAAACTCTAACTTTTAGATAGGAATTTTTTAACTTTTCATAGCTTAACTTTACATGGGCTTTAGTTATCTCCCACACTATAGTATTTTCATTATGATATAAAACTCTTTTTCTTATTCATACATTTATATTTGTGTAAAAAAATTCCTCTTACCCTTAGAAAAATCACTGGTTTCTCTATCTAGGTCAGGTTACCATTACACAAGCATTCAAGTACCCTTACAGGAGCATATATGTACCCTTATGTAGGTGTTTTCTACCCTTATATAAGAATAATTATCCCCTAAAAAACCTTCATAACATTTAAGGTACCTTTATGTGAGCAAACATATGCCCTTAATTAGTTGTTTTATAACCTTATAAATGGATTCAAATACCTTTACTTATGTTTTTTTATGTTTATACATCCCCTAAATACCCTTACATAGGTAATAAATATCCTAAGATGAATTATTATTAATACGAAACCATTACACAATATAGAATTTTACCCTTACATAGGTAAATTTAACCTTAAGAACCATGAAGAAAATGAGACTTACCATCATGCATACTGTAGAAAAATATGAATACCCATACATATCTTGAAATTTTTTCTCAAAATAAGCTATGGACTTCACAGATACTTCAGGATCCATCACAATACCTTATAACATCAACAAAATTCATCATTAAATAACATAAACATGTTTTCATGGACTTATAATTAATGATTTCATCATAAAATAATAGAATATAGCATGTTCTTTTTCTCATTTATTCATCATAAAAAATATATAATATTTTGTGTGGAAAATTTTTATTACTCATGAAATAATAGAACTCTTCATGCCCTTATTCATCATCCCTTTCAATATATTGTAAAAAATATATCATTATTGACACAAGTATTATAAATTTAAACTAGTTTAAAAACCACCATAATTAAAATAATAATTTCACAAGGATGACATCCAATTCCATTAAATGATTCCATAATATTTATCTAAGCATCACCACATTATCATCACTCCCCAAACACATATTTAATCATTGGAAAAAATGAAACACTTAGGTTAAATATTCTCCCATGTTGTATTATACGATCAATATAATCACATTATTAAGGTATATATATGGGAAATTTATCCCCCTTATTGACATTATCATTTTAAGGATGATGTTTAGGTCTTCTCATCTCTTCATATTTCTTCCAAATCTTGTGATATTCTCTTTTACATTGAGCGAGAGAAGGATGATACCCCAATGTTATCATAATAATGGGGATTTATTTAAACTAATATAAGTATACATGGGAATTTTTTTATTGAAAATAACAGCCATACATCCATATTTCTCAAATTTTCTCTACCTCAAAAGATTCAATCCTCTTTTTATTTCATAGTAGTCACAAGATTCTATGAGTAAAATCACTCCATACTATCCATAATTTACAGCCTCAAAATTCTACTTTAATTCCATAAATGTTATTTCTAAACACAAAAATTAATAGAGATTAAGGAGGTTTCTCTTTATTCTTCATAAAAACCATTCAGGTTAGGAGTTTCCCTTTATCCTTGATTTCATTTTCTTTTGAAGCCTGGTATGGGATGTGTTTTTTTATTGACTAGTTTCATGAGTTTTGAAAATATTTTCATCCCATGAATTTATTCCAAAAGTAGAACTTTTTCTCCATCTTAGTCATTAAGCCACCAATTATTAGTGAATCTTTAACAACTTGTTTTCTGTGATTCTTAGCATGTATTTGAGAAAATATAATTTGTTTAGTTTTGGAAAATTTATTTGATATAACTAAAAAATACTTAAGTGATTTCCCAGCTTCATTGGGATTCTTACATTCCTTCTTGATCATTTTAAATTTTCAAGAATCTTCTCTGATTGTATTAACCATTTTCTATTTCACAACAAAAGGGACTTTTCCATTAAGATTTATCATCTAATATTTTATATTTTATGTAGTTAATGAAATTAATTGTTTGTTATGAGTATTTTTTCTTGGTTTCTCACAATAACTAACCCTTTTTTCTTATAACCTTTATAGAAAATAAATATCAAACCAGAATGAGTAGGCTTCATGTCCATAACATCAGCAGTGATAGAAAAACCCTTAGATTTTAGATTTTACATCTTGATTCTAAATTTTATAATTTTTTTTCATACAAAAGAATAAGCCTTATATTTTCAATGGGTTGTGATATTTTTAGCTTGATATCTACTCCCTTTTATGGGGCATATTTTCTCTAATGTTTCATATCTTTAATAACATCAAATTTTGTTTCAAAACATGTATTTTTAGAAATAAAAAATTTATCTTATTCCCTTGGACCATTTTCCTCACCGTATAGAGAGGACTCATATTTTACATCTTCCAATTTTTTACACTTATCTATATTTTTATAGATAAAGATGAACTAGAAAACATATTGAATTAACATCATAGTGTAAGTCTTCCTTTACATCTAACTTATTCATGATATATTTCCTCATATTCTGAAGTTTTAATACCAATAATATAATTTTATTTCACTCATTTTAAATATCCTCTTTCATATATGAATCATTATTCATGTTCTATTTCTCATTAAAGTCTTGGAGATTGATTTTATCTTAGAATTGAGTGCATAATAAGGATTATTCAATATTCCCCTTTGCACAAATCAGATTTATTTTGGGGGAATCTATAGCAAGGTGTCTATTGAAATTATAATTACACTCCATTGTAAGTGTTTTTCCTTTATTCTTCACATTACACATTTTGTATATTCTTGAAATAATTTATATTATCTCATTGAAATTCTTAATATATTATATATTCAAACCCTTTTGGATCTTTAGAGGAAAAATTACCAAATACCAATTGTAGTTCCCAATAACAGATTAACCACTGTGAGGTGGGTGTGAATTAGTGTTTAACTTTTAGATATTTTTTCCCTTTAATTGAACCTATTAAGCATGTAAGGTTTTATATCCTATTAGGGATATATTACAGTGTTACCTTATATGTAGTTATAATTTGATAGTGCAAAACATATGGTATTTACATGGTTAAGTACTAAGAGCCACTCCTTGACATGTTGGTTAAGCCCCCCCACATAGAATCTCCAATATAATCATAACAACTATTATAATGGTTTTGGTTGAAAATTGTTTTACACACCAGTATAAAATCATCCATTTGATCCCATTTGTAACACCTAGAAATCAAAATCCTATTTCATGGTTTGTTATATCCCCCCCTAATGTATTCTCTTCTCCTTGACTGGTAAAACCCCAAGTCTCAAGCCTCTTTAGAAAATTATTATACCCCCCACACCACCAATTCACATGATAATACTTCTTATTGTTAATCGTATATTAGAATGTCCTATTTATTTATGATAGAAATATTCCTCCTCATGTGCACTGGATCTATTATGAATTTCTATAATTTATCATGGGAATCTACACTTATATATAGAAATACTATTGGTCTATAAACTCATTTCAGGTACTAAAATTATATAAATTTTGTTCCTCAATTACTTGGTCACATTTGATAACCTACATATGGAATTTTCAACATTTTAATCATTGTATCTTCGATATAAATGTGTATTGGTTTCTTGGAAATATATTTTAAAATGCATGAAGGAACTCATAATGCTAAAATTATTTTCATTTTATACCTTCATAAATATTATATAATAACAAAATAATCATAAAATATTATTCTCAAAATATCACACTAAGTATTTCCATACTCAAATTATAGAAACCCAAAGTTATTCTCAGTAATATCATTTAATATTAAATACTTAAATTTTTATTTGTATTCAACATATCTTCATGAATCCTAAATCTAATTTAAATATCTAAAGGAATGGGGGTATCTTCATTCTTCACACTGACAAATAAATACCATGACTTATCCCCTAATTTATTGAGTATCAAAAAACCTACCATCGATTCTCATTGAAATAAGCATTTTTCTCCATTGAATACTAGATAAATATTCCATTATTCAAATGATATTATGACATCCATTATCATTTAAATTTCTCAAATCTTCCTCAAATATTCATTCATGGATACTATGAATTTGTCAATACCTTTATAGTGAATCATCTTACAAGTTTACAGAACCAAAGTCATATTGTGGTGTAGCATTATCTATACAACATGGACCCCTCTCAAATTACTAAACATGGAAAATATGCCTTACCCACCATTGCAACATAGAACATCTTCCATAGTGCATCACCTTGTTATTTTCTAGAACCAAAATACTCCAAAAACATTCTCCAAGATTTAAAAAAAATACTCTTTTTTCATAGAAATTCATTTACCATAACATATAATTACCATGTATGGGGTTTAGTTATCTTCCATGATGTAGTGATTGTCTCTAGAGCATGATATAACTCTCACCATATATGACGTACATTAAAGTAGGTATAAAAAACTTAAGCTCACACTTATGAACCACAATAGTACCCTTATAATGGTCAGGTTACCCTTACACAAGCATGGATATACCATTATAGAAACCTCTATGTACACATATTCAAGTGTTAGATACCATTACAAAAGGGTCAAAATTCATTTATGTAGAATTCATAACAATGAATGAACCTTTACATGTGCTACCATGTACCCATGTATAGGTGTTAGGTACCCTTATGAAAGGATTCAGTTAAATTTATGTGTGTTTGGTTGTACCATTATAGAGTGTTAAACTACCCTTACATATGAAATGAATACCAAAACACAATATATTATTTACATGACACACTTACACATGGATGGAGTGTACGCTTACATATTTAAATGTACCCTTTGAATCTTGAATAAAATGTGAGTTACCTTTACACATGCAATATACAAATATTATTAACCTTATATAGATAGCCAATTTTTCTAAAAATTATATAGGTAATTCTGAAACACCTTATGATCTATTCAAAGGCCTTATAAATTCAATAAAATTCATCATGAAAGTACTTCAATATGAATTCATGGTATTCTCAAAAATTATGTCATCATGAAATAATAGAATATATCATGGTTTTATTCTAATTTAATCATCATGAAAAATGAATATTATTTTTTATGGATTTAATTAATTCCTCATGAAATAATGGAATATTTATGGAAACTATTCATATTATTCTTCAAAATATTTTAAAAAATATGTCATCATGGAAAAATGAATTAGACATTTACATTTACAATCATCACAATAAAAAGGATAATTCGTCAACCATGACATCCATTTTAATTAAATGATTCCATAAAAATTCTCCAAGCATGAAAACTTCATATTCACTATCCAAACACATATTGTCTCATTGAAAACAAATGAACTAATTGGGATCAATAGGTTTTTCAGAAGTTATTCTAGAATATAAAAAGAATACATATTCAAAACTATGTTCCATTACATTATGTATGAAAAATGGATAGCCATGTTAAGAATGTTTATTCACCATGATAGATATAAGATTTATAATAATTGAATTTTTAAATAATAAAAATTATAGGATATAAGTGAATTTGATGATGTAGTTTGTAGGTTCAAACGGTTGAATTAAGGCTATTGTGCCATAGTGAAGGGAATTATGTCATAGTGGACTAATTTGAAGTTAATGTCTCTATTTTTTCATATTTATATGGATTCCATAAATAAATTTAAATTATATTTGTGGTTGGGTGGTTATAATTTTTTAATTTTATTTCATTCGAGTATATTTTAGATCAAATTATGATTTGTAAGATTAATAGCCTCCATATAGATCCTATTATTTTTTTAATTATTTATTAACTTAAATACATAATTTGTATTCTTTTATTTTTAATTAATGAAATGATGAATTTTTGGTTATCAGGTAATAATATTTTTAATTATATAAACATTATAGGCTAGGAGCTTAGTTTAAAATTTGACTTAGGGTTCTCAGTTAGGTCTTTAAGTAGTTATTTATGCATTAGAGGTATTTAAATAGAGGTATTGTGACATTTAAGTAAATAAAAACACATTTTTTAATATGGGGTCATTTTACAATTATTTCATAAAAATATGAGGTCTTTTGTATGTTATGAACAATAGAAGATTATTTTTTTGGATATTTTAATCAATAAAAATTCATTTTTTCATTCTGAAAAAACCAAAATTCATATTGGAAAGAAGTATATTCATACATGTCAAAAATTAGATGTAGGAATTTTCTTATTATTGTTGGACAATCCTATGACATTTTATAGGTTTTGACTCTTTGATTGATGTTTGTAAAGGAAATAATATCTAAAAAATAACATTATTCAACATTTTTACCTCATCGCATTCCATATTGATGTGAATTCTATTCATTCATATATCAAAATAATGAAAAAATCATTTTCATATGATTTCATGACTATTAGAGATCATTTTATAGGTTTTGACCTTTTGATGTAGTTTTTTTGAGTTTAAATCCTAAAAAATGGACTATTGATCATTTTGATAAAACAACAAGTCAGATTGAAATGTTATATATTCTTACACATCAAAATTAAAAAAAATTATTATACTATTATTTCCTGATAATATGAGGTTCTTTCATAGGTTTCCAGTCTTTGAAACACATTTTAAAGGCTTTTTAAATTTAATAAAACTAGTTTCACATTCATTCTGAGAACTCCACACATCTGATACACAAGTGGAATATTCACACATGTTACAAATTAATCAATTATGATTATTGTAAATCCATATATATTTTTTCATCATATATATAATAAACCTTTTATTCATCCTTTCATTTCTAGTATCTGGGTTGATAAATGATTGGGTGAAGCTTGGTGCCATTTAGTGGATTTTGGTGACTTAAAATGACCTTTTTATGTTCTTATTACCCAAATAGGAAACACCATAGTAAAGGTTTTTGTGGTGTATTTTAGTAAATAATTAACAATGGGGTCTAGGGTGTCACTGTAGACTGGGTTACTACTGGTTGTTTATTGTCCATGGCTACATCGACATCCCCACACCCATTTTGGAGGATATAGTTAGGGAATATGGTCTATGCTATGGGAAAATGTCATAGGTAGAAGATTTTTCTATCTAAAAAATATCAAGAACACTATAGTCATAGTATTTCCATGGTATAGGGAGTGATGAAATTCACATGGTCTTTGAAATAGAAGAAACTATGGAAATTGTCATTGGATCTTATATATTTCAATGAGGAAACTTATGTGACAATAATTTTAGTTCATTAATATGGTTTTAATTCTCTTATTACCTATATTAATTGACTAATATTCATCCTATTAGCAACTCTCTCAATCCAAATAAATTCTAAATGCTCCATAAATGATCTTGGGAAACCCTATTGGCTTTGAGCTGCTACATTGAAACACCTTGATCTTCACACCTTCTCCTATTGATTTTACTGGTGAATCAATCCACGGTAGGATAATTTTTTTCTCACTGATTCATATTATTAGGATCCTATCATACTTCTCTATTCATTATTATTTTAGGGATAGACTACTCTTCAATCGATTGGATATGGATTTACCTATGGTCTTTATCATGTAAGTTGATGTGAATATATTCCCTTTGGTTTCTTATTTCTCTAATATAATTCTAGAAGCATATCATGTTGGGTTGAAATCATTTATAGGAATTATTGGTGTGAAATATTGTTTTTATTAGTGTGTGAATGTGATTTTGGTAATGAATATCGTAATAAACCTTATCATTAATGTTAAAAAGAATGAGTTAAGATGTTTCTTTCCCTATAAAGACCAAGTATAATATTTTTAGATTGATATGGGGCATTGTGTTTCTTTTTGTAGACCATGATTATTTTTGATTTCATGTGTATGAATTTTCATAGCCCTTGTGACCCATTCTTGAGATTGATCACATGTGTGTGCGGCTGTATCCCATGCAAGAAATGTTTTAGTATTATCACAGTTGTATATCTGTTTTTTCTTTTTGATATTATTTCTCATCCTTGTTACTCTTTTTTAGGCCTCTATAATTTTTAAAATTATTACGATGTGATATATTTGGTATATGATATATTGTTGTCATATTCACGGTACCAAACAGACAGTTGGACCCCTTAGGGATTAGTGACCCAAGAGAGGGAGAATGTTTAGATGATGCATAAGACATGATTATAGGACTGGGTCAGACGATGGGGTGCGATGGAATAATATAATGAACTAGGGGCATGATAATATTAGGTGATATATCATGGGTGAAAATAATGGGGAATGATGGTATTTGGTGACCATACCTGGGACCCAGTGTCAAGATATAATGGCCTAGTAGTATGACCTGAGGTAGTGTGGGGCCTAAAGACCATGAGGGATAACTCGACAACATTGTGGTAGATGTGGGATACATGTGGTTGACTCTATTTTATGAATTCAGTTTTGACTACATTTTCCACACAGAGGTGAAGTAGGTATGTACAACAGTTTTTGGTGTCTCAAATAGAATATGACCACTCGGTATATGATTGTATATTGAATACTGTCACATTCTTCCTATTACCTTGACATATACTCTTTGTCTTGTGAACTCATCTTAAAGAAACATTGGTGGAGGCATAATATTTTTCATTACTCAAACCCTGCAAATTATTCTTGTTGAACATGTAGACTTCATGATCTAGCATATTATAAAGGTAAAGGGTTTAATGATAGGGACCTTCAAGACAAATCATGGTGATCAGAGGTGGTACTATGATGGAGTTCTAAGTGATGTTATAGTGCTTATTTACATTCATGTTATTTCTAAAAAAATTCCCAATCACTTTTGGGGTAATTGAATTATTTCCTATATGAATTGTGACGCATGTTTTTCTATATGAAAAGAATTGTTAAAATATTTTTCTATGTTATTATCTATGTATGTATTTTTTGGTACTGAGGGTATAGTCTCCCCACTGACGGTACCCAAACCCTCACTACTAGTCAGCAACCTCTTTCACATATGTAGGTACATATAAAGATATGTGGTACTCCAACTTGAACATGGTGATTTGGGATTATGAATTACAATGTGGTATTATAGAAGGTTTTACATATTACTTTCTTCTTAACTATGTTTTTGGTAAAGTTATAAAGGAGTTAGGCTATGTGGAACTTGTGAAAGGGAGTTCCATATATTCCTAGCTATCATATATGAAACTATCCTATTAATTACCATTTTAAGGAATACTGATATATTTATGGTTTTGTGATTTTATGATAATCCTTAGTTTGTTTTGTTGTTACTATTTTACTCGATTTGGGTGTGTTAATGAATCATGACATGGTACTTTGGATCACCTTCCATATACATATATATACCTCATCTGTACTTCATAGTTCATTAATAAAATTCTTTAAATTCTATTATCTATTAAGGATAGACGTGTATTCACTATTTAGTGATATGTTTATGTTATTTCTTATTGAGATATATTTTATTGGGATCTATTAGTTGGACTTTATAATTGTATTGTTTTTTTATATATATGGTTGTGAATAATATGTAGTTATGAAAAACATGTCTTCAGGATTGAGTTGTACTATGATTTTTGTATTTTTTTTATTCATATTGATATAATCCAAGGATAGGTTTTATATAACCTAATGTGTGTTCTTGTGGTATTCTTAGGTTGTTAACTATGTAAGCTACTATATTAATTCATCACAAATTTTTGAAATTCATAAAATTAAACCTTGATGTAATATTATGGGATCAAATAGAGATACATGCCAATATTATTCCACAAAGGAGGATGTTCTAGTTCTACCACATGTTTTGTTGGAGAATTCCCTAGTACCTACAACTGTTGTTCAGAAATAAGGGACACTATATTTATGTGTCTTTAATATTTTTCCTATTCAATGAAGAGGAGTTTCCATAACGATGGACGACTATGCTTGAGACATTCATCACATGCATCTACTATCCTTCCATGGAACGAGAGACCCTTAGGATGAAAATAAATGGATATGATTCTTCAATATGATCTTTAACCTGATGGAGAAGTTAGAGGATCAAAAGGTATTTCTTATGACTATAATGCTTTAGGGTGCGAATGGATGGTGGTGGGATGTTATGCTTTAGTTTAGTGCACATGAAGGTCCAAATTGGGAAACCTTCAAGGACCTTTTATTTTTGGATTTCCTTCTCGGTACCCTAATATTGGATAGTTCTTAGGAGTTCATGGTGGTTCAACAAGGCAAGATGAAGGTGTATTTTTACTCAACATGTTTCTTAGAGATTCTTTATGTTTCTCCTCTCATAGATGAAATCAGTGAATTTAATGCTAGGAAGTTTCAGATTTCCATTCATTTGGATCTAAGACACCAAGTCATGAATTTTGACCTAAAGACATATAAAAATGTTTATTTCAAGTCCTTGATGATCGAGAGGGTTCTAAAAGAGGATAGAGTTGTGATTTTTTCTCCATCCTTCAGCGTACTTCCCAGTGATACTCCTAGTAGTAGGGAGAGGAAGCTAGAGGACTTGCACCAGAGTGGTGTAAAAAATCAACAATAGAGAAGAGGATCATTATAAACTTTGTGAAAGAGTAAAGTGATCAATATATTAACTGAGTATATACTAATAATTATTGGAATTTTTTTCTAAATCCTCATATCATTTTTCATTTGTTCAACAATACATGGAATCTATAGAATTTATACTCAATAGAATCAATGACAATGTCTCAAGGGTGTACAAGTCAGACAAGGGAATCAAACTATGTGACTTTTCAAGGTCTATAGTATCAGGTTTAAACCCCTCAAATAATTATTAATCAAGTGAGTTATATATATATATATATCAGTGATATAGATGTGGAGCTGATGCAGGTCAAGTATATGTAGTGGACAAGGTTTTGAATGACCGTAGAGAGTGATTATCGAATGTTTTAGGTATTTTCATGACCACCTCTACTCATTATACCTCTCAGTATGATACTAGTGATTCATATTCATTTATAACTACCCCATACATTTCATGAATTGACATATCAACCATGTTTTCCTCGATGTTTCTTTTTCTTAATTCACCCTTAGGGAAGAAATTGGATCATCCTCAATGACACATAGTATTACCTATAGTTGTTGATGGCTATAGAAAAATATGGTACTTTATGATCATGTAAATGAATATCTTCTATGTGATCAATGGAATGAACTAAATTTATAGTAATAGAGCACAAATTTATTGATATAAAAGACATGTATCCTCTACTACACCCATGGTGGAGAAGGCTCTTTTAACCGATTAAGGGGATGTTGGTCATTGTAGTGATGGATCATACCGAACACATACTAGATCTATTATAGAAAATGTGTTATAGTTATCTCATGTGGTAGAGCTAGTAGTATCCTCTTATTTTCCTCTAGTTGTGGACCTATATCAAGATGTCCTTCTAAATAACTTTCCAGTTCTCCCTCATGAAGGATGGATTGACTTTGATATAAAAATCATTCATGGAGTAAAACATATATTAATTACCCCATATAATATGACTCATTTCTTGTTCAAGAAACTCAATGAATATGTCATGGAATTTTTGGAGAAAGGTCTTATCAGGAATAACACATATACCCAGGGTGGTCCAGTGTTGTTCGCAAAAAAAAGAAGATGGTAATCTTCGATTCTGTATAGATTACAGGAAGAAAAACCAAGTAACCATAAGGAATTGATATTTATTATTGAGTATTGATGAATTGTTTGACCGGTTATGAGGATCCTAGTGGTTCACTAAAATTTACTTCCTGTTAGGCCACCTCCATCTTCACGTGAGAAAGGAGGATATTCCTAAGTGTTCAAGAGTAGATATGAACATTATGAGTAGTTCTCATGAATTTAGAAATAACAAATGCATTTTCAGTGTTAACAACTCCCATGAATAGGATCTTCAACCCATATATTGACTAATTATTTGTTTTTTATATTGAATATATCCTCATATAACCATTATATATAGAAATTAATTCAAGGAAACATGATATTTTATTATGTCAACTTCAAGAACATTACCTCTATTCAAAACTATCACAATTTATCTTTTGGATTCATGAGGTGTGACTTTTTTAACATTTAATTTCTGATTCAATAATTTATATGGAATAATGAAAGTATAAGTAGTGATTTCATGAGAGGGTCCCAAGATTGTGTTTTAGATCAAGATAATCCTTGGGCTCACGAGGTACAACATATGGTTCATATAGGCATTCTTCCATTTGGATGTTTTTGGATAAAAATATGAATATATATGGAACAATATAAGAGGGGGGTAAATTGTAGGTTTAAAAACTTTAGTTTTTATTCTGTAAAGGGATATTTGTTTAAAAATATTTTAAAAAATATAATTCACTAGAACTATTATTGTATTAAATCAAATAATTAGCTAGCCCTAGGTCCGGTAAATATCGTAATCATATTGATTGTGATAATTTATTTCACAGGTTGTAATAGAAACTAATCATATTCACAGAAGAAATGATTTGATTCGAGTGAGCGTGTATTAGATCGTAATCACAATGGTTACCATAATCAAAAAACAATACAATCTATTTTACCATAAAGTGCACAAAATCTTATTAAGTATTAAAATGATCATTATCAGTGTATTACAAATTAATAATAATCAAAGTATTATAGAGTTATCGTAATCATAATGGTTACAATAAACAAAATAATGAATATAAATATGAATAAGTAAAACAATTAAATTTCTATTAAAATGAAGCATAAATATAAAAGAATAAAATTCTTTTAACCAAAAGATAAGGGTATCCTTTCACATAGGATAGAGGTCCCTTGATTTATACTTTCAAGAAAGTATATCTTACCCACACCGGGGTAAGACCACGATATGATGATCGATTTCAGTCTGTCTTCCTATCCCCAACAGCCCTTGATTAAGTAGGTAATCAGCACCTCCATCTTCCCAGCCTTGGAATCCCTCAAACTGCAAAAGATCAGCACCAGTCTATCTGCATATCCTCGGAAGCCCTCAATCGTATTCAAAATTGATCGGTATCACATGAAGAAAAACAAAAATCCTCAAAGATATAAGTGATAGGAACAATATATTCAAGAATTGTAGACTTTAGAGTTTTTTTACAAAGCAGTATTTTGATAGATCTCTTACAAAGTGTCTCCAATTAGTCAAAAGTTATGAGCTTGTCCAAATAAACTACTATTTTTATCCTTTATCCCAACTATCATATTTTGGCTCTAACTATCGGATTTATTTATAATATCTCAAAGGGACTTGAAAACCTAGCACTCTAACAGTCATATTGAAACAGAATACACGACATTGTTTTGATTAGAACATATAAAAAAGTAAACAACATCATTTTAATATAAAATATTTACTTTCATAAAGATTAAGATTTTTTAGAAACGATAAGGATAAAACCAATTATTTTCCTAAATAGAGTGAGTATGATTAAAATCATAATATGTGGTTATGATTGAAATCATAACATGTCGTTATGATTGAAAACATAACATGCAGTTACGATTGTAAACCATTTATGATTAAAAGAAATATATGAATTGTATTTGGTTATAAATCAAATGGTCATAGAATGAATTAAATATGTATAAATAATTTGTTATTTCCAAAACAAAAGTAATGGAATCTTTAAAATAGTACTTTTGACACAACAATATCCCCCTTTTTCGAAAAACAAATCTTTAAAAACTTATCTCTGCCTGAGTTTTATAACTCTTCTAAATATAATGGTGAATACAACTAACTTCCCCTTAGGATATATTTATCCCTAAGGATCATATTCTCCTTATTTAAAATATTTACTCTCCTTTCTTAAGGATTATCCCCCATAATAATGTATTCTCCAATTTTTCCTATTATGGAAGTTTATCTCCTATTGAAAATATTCTCCCCCTATATAAAACATCCCCCCTTTGTGATTTTCAAAAAGGAATGGGGAAAGTATTCTTATACCTAAAATAAGGGTTATAAATACATGAAATACAGAGTAATAAATAATTTCAACATATTAGAATAAGTAAAAGAATATTTATCCAAAAAAATGGAAAACATTCAATCAGTCGATAAGTAGATGTAAAAATATTTAACTAATTTTTTAGAAATCATAATGAAACAAGAGTTTAAAAAATTATTTATTTTTCTTTTCCTTCTATATGAGATTGAAAACAACCAACTTCATTTCTTAAATTCACTTATGTATTACATTAACTTGTCAAGATACTCATACTATGCCCAAAAATTCTCTTCTTGATTTGAAAAATGTTCATCTTGGTTACGAAAGATTTCTTCTTGGAGCCAATAACTCTCTTACTGAGCCATAAGATTTTCTTTGATCATTTAATTTTGAGAATGATAATTTTTGGATTGAACTCTGGTTACCTTTACTAGGATTTCAACTCTCCTGGTCAATAAGAAATTTTCATTCCTTAAATCAGTTACTTTGATCTTCAGTTCCTCAAACTCGCTAGAGTGAGTATCTTTTGAAGAGATGAAATTTTTAGAAGCCTTCAGTTTCACATATTTTTCACTTACCAACTTGTTAAAAGTGTCTAAGAGTTCATTTATCAGTATCCTTATATATTTAGTCATATCCTCATGATGGTTGAAATTTTCATCTATATTTTATGACCACTTAAAAAATTTGTTTCAATCCTTGTTATGTTCTAGAGAACCTTCTTCGAAAACTTTGAAATCATTTTCATGTTTTAGGAATCTGTCCATCAAAACTTTTGCTGAGTTCATTCTTTCATTATGAATATTCAAAATAATATCAATATTTCCTTCCAGTTTTGGAAAATAGGGAATGGTATTTTCTAGTCTACTCAATTATTTTTCAATGTACTGAACTCCTTTTATTTTAATTGTTCTTTTAGAATCATTATCATCATTGTAATTAGGAAAATCACCATAATGGGTTTCTACAGCCATGCCCTTAGCATTTTGATTCCATTTTTCATAGGACTTTACATATTCTTTTTATTTATTTGATAATTGAACTACTTTCTTGGGTATTGTTTTCTGAGAAACTTCCTTCAATGACTGATCACATGGAAAAATGTTTTTTAATGAAGTTGCTTCTGAGGATTCTGCAAGGATTTTATTTTCCAGAGAACATTTTCTGCTAACGGCTTCAACTTGATTTTCATTTTCCTCATCCTCATCCTCCTCCTCTTATTCTTATTCTTATTCTTCTTGTCTTCCATCATTGTCATTTTTTTTCTTCAATATATTCATCATTATGTCTTAGGTAACCATCTTCATCATCATATTCTTCTCTTTCTTGATTGAAAGTTTGAGGAGCTGATTCTCTTAAAATATTTTTTTCCTTTATCTTGAACATATAAAATAGATTTCTATTATTTAACAACTTGATTTAAAAAATACAAGCACTAGCCTTCTTAACATCTTTTAATATCCTGTCGATATCAATGGCCTAATTCTTTCTCTTTTCCATTATATTTGTCTTCTCTTCTTTTTTGAGAGTTTATTAGGTACAAATTTTATCAGAAAGAGCCTCAACCAGACCAATACTGGATTGGGGGTCACCCTATTTCACATCTAATTTATTTTTTCTCCACTAGGATACAACCTCATTAGGTACGGATTTTTTTCTTTGACTTTTTGGGTGGTTCAGACTCAGCTTTCTTCTTTTTTGGAAATTATCAAATTTGATTATTTTGTAGCTTGTTGGATTCCTTTAGCTAATTCTTTTTATTTTTCTACATCAACATCCTTTTAAAACTTCTTTTTTTTCTGAAATGAAATTAAATTTAAACCTTTTGATCATATCAACATTGATAAATGGGACTTTGAAACATTTTGGATCTGACTTAATTGCCACATTGTATAACTTCAACCATTCAGAAAGAAACTTGCTCAGGATTTCGAGAAACTTGATCAACTAAGATTTGATTGCTTTGGAAATAAATTTATTAATAGCTATAAATATAAAACAAATAATATTAAACTTCCTCATATTCACAAAATAATCTACAACATAAAAATAAAAAACAATAAGGGTTTCATTTTCTCAGTACAGGAAAACCTTTCATCCAAAGAGATGTTAAACAGTTATCAGAAGAGAGATGATTCAGCTATCTCTTATCCTCATGAATCTCAAAAATAGATTCCTCAGCCCTTTTCTTATAAAAATTTACTTCTGATTTGGGTAATTTATGAGATGGATAAAGAGCATCGCCTTTACAGGTTACTCCCACTAAATTAGCATCCTACTTTATAGAAGTTTTTTATTATTTCTCATACATTGTGAAAAAGATATTTAGATTATCATATATATTTTCATAGTGTTATAAAACTATAATAATTACTCATCATATACATGATCTTTATTGGATTTGAGTCTTTCAATACAAAGAGACTTCCAACCTTGGAAATCAATCATTCTCTTCAAAGATGAATCATAATTGTCATAAGACTATTTACTAACTAACATTTCTCCATGAAAGGTCATTTAATAGAAATCCTTTTATGTCATCTATTTAAGAGATGAATTATTTGATTCTAACATTAAATATGAGAGTTTTCTGATCATGGAAAAAATCAGTCTTGGATATTAGAAGGGAGGCAGAGTCTCGGTCCACTTCTGTACGAAATCGATGTGGGATGAGGTAGGGGGATCACTTTATATAGGTTAGGGTTTTGTGTCCTTTTGAATTCTGTGGCTCAAATAATATTGAAAGGATCCAACAATTGAGAATGATTTTGAACTATTAAGATTTTTAAAATTTTTTTTATCATATTTAAGATAAATCCGATAAGTTTTAAAAACAATGTTAAATAATTGAAATACCAATAATATAAAATGTAATGGAAAGTGTATGGTTTAGAAATTGTACCTATCAGTGTATTAGGATAGATGTATTAGTTTAAATATATTATTCTATTTGAAACTATGAAAACAAAAAATTACGAGTAAGATAGAATACAATTTGAATATGATGAAAATTTTAAGTGTGATAAAATAAAATTCAAATTAGAATGGTATTTCATTTATGATAAAATACAATTTGAAAAATGATACCGATAAAATGCATGAAACCGATAAAATTTGAAACATGATACTGATAAAATATATGAAACTGATAAAATATGAAACCCGATACAGATAAAATACATGAAATAGATAAAATATGAAACATAAAAATGATAAAATTCATAACATGAAACCAAAAGTATATATACCTCACCTTTAAAAAGGAGTAAATTAATGTAAGGAGATGGTTTAAATGAGAAGTATATATGAATTATTACTTTATAGTGATCATTCCTAGATTCTATTTAATATATTAAAATCTATTGGAAGGTAATGGTTTTGTAAAAATATCAGCAAGTTGTTCTTGTGTTATGATGAATTGTAAAATTATATCTCTTTTTGTTTGTGTGATCCTTAAGAAAGTGATGCCTAATATTTATGTCTTTTGCAAGTGAATAATGTGAAGGGTTTTTACTTAATAAAATGGCTCTAGTGATATCACATAGTATTTGAGTTTTAGTAAAACTCATTCCATAGTATGTGAATGTGTGTTGCATCTACAACACTTGAGCACAACAACTACCAGCTGCTATATATTCAACATCAGTATTGGAAAGTGTTAATGAGTGTTGTTTTTTATATAAATAAGAAATTTAACACGTACTATTTCCTCAATAGTAAAAGAATTTTTATTGAAAACTCTATAATCATTAGAAGTAGTGTAATAGCCTAATAAAATACCTTCATTAGATTTGGGTGTGAATCTTATAGGTTCTGGGTGCAATGGAAGCGCGGTTGGGATGACGCCCAACATTAATTTTTACCATGATAAATGATTATTTCGGGATCAATAAGATGATGAAATCCAGTCTCCATGGAATAGAATCAAAGATTTAGATAAAGAATGAAGAGGCCTGAAACCTTTAGAGAGGATCTTGCACATCATGTTTATAATTAATTTAATTAATTTCATAAAGAAAAGAATACATGGATCTTCAGTATTTTCTTAGTTGATGATGTTGATCATCTGTAATGACCCTTCCATATTCTCTCGTTTCACTTGTGAGGATCCAAACTAGAATCTCTCTAACAATGATCCACACATGCTCTGATGACCTTCGATCGACACCACTCATTCTCTAGGTGCTAGCACGGAGAACCGAGTGTCTTGTGTCGGTCTTTCTTGATCTCTTTTTCTTTGTCCTTGAAGAATGTCTCTCATTCTTGATAGGGGTTGGAAGAGGATTCGAGAGAGAAATTGGTTAGCTCAAAAATTCTCAATTCGCTAGCCGTGTATTTCGGTACATGGCACAATAGACGTATGTGTCTATTTATTGACATGGGGATTCAGTTACAATATTTAATTGCGTAACAACAATTAAATACATTCATAACCTTAGATAAAATCCATGATTTTAATAATAATACCACGTCATTATTTATGGTTCACCAATTTTCCCAAAAGAGAATTATAAATAAAATTCCACGTCACAAAATAGTAGAATAATTATTTTAAATTGTGCCAACTAGTTAAATAATTATTTATTGTCTTGCAAATAAATATTTTATTATCGAACCAGCCTTGGTCCGATCGAACTCCACTTCTATTTATTGAACACCTGAATAAAGAAATATATAATTTATTCTCTTAAATAAATATTTTATTTAAAAACTAGTAAATAAATATTTATTTATTGTGCAATAAAATAAATAAATATATTTTACCCACAATCTGGTGAATAAATATTTATTTAATTTATGCAATCATTTTAACATGAATAAAATTATTCTGTTTTCCTGATAATAATATTTAGTAATTAAATTCATATAGAATTTAACCGAGACCACCCGAAACACTAGTGTGTGACCCTCTAGGATTCATTATCGTTGGCATTAGGCGGGCTTGCCTAAAGTCCAAGAGTACTATCTAGAAACGGGTCAAGGCATCGAAGAGAAAGAACTTAAAGTTTTAGAAATGACATCCACATATGAATTCTCACTATGTAATACAATCCCTGTGTCTCAATATCTCATCATGAAGGTTTCATTATAGTTTCATCAACCTTTGAGATTGATACATCATTCTTTGGCTACCTGAAATAAACTCTTCGTTACACCATGCCCATGGAATTTCATGTGACGGTTCTATTTCAATCAAAGGGTCGAGATATCAACTTCCATAAATGTAAGGGACAATTCCTTCCTTGGATTATCCATTAATAACATGCCACTCATGACACACCCAACGTACCCTACTTCCCACCAACTGTCTACGTGACAGTTTTCGTCAGTAAATCAAAGTGAACGAGTCGTGACACATATTAATGATAATCATAAATTCTAATGATCATTACACATGCTCTCATGTAGAAATATCTGATGACACCAAAAGATGTAGAATTCCTACTGGCGGGTCTGTTATCATAATCTTCTATCTTGGATATTACTAAGTTAGAACTTCATGAGAGGAAGTCTCATCTGCTTATGAGAACTCACACCTTACAGTCTGCATGCTATGCATCCCATAATATTATGCCATCCAACCGTAGAATTATATTTAAGAATATTCTTATTGAATTTAAAGGTTCTCATCATATCAGGGAACCTCCATAACCTTATCAATGCAAAGAATACTCTAGGACAGTATTACATCATAGTCATGAACAATGAACAATATGTAATAATATGTTTAAAATTTAAATACATTAAATATCCATGTAATCAATGTAAAATTAGTTGGTTCTAGGACACAAACTCTTTCAAACTCCCACTTGGACTAGAGCCAATTGCCTATGACTTTCAGTCCCCTAGAACTCACATGGTGATCATGTTTCTGCTGAGTCAAGTCTTTAGTCAAGGGGTATGCCACGTTGTCTTCCATGGAAATACTTCTCACTGTAACTTCACCTATCTCAGAAAAATCCCTCAAGAGATGATACTTTAGAAGTATGTACTTCATCCGCTGATGTGACCTTGGATCTTTTGCGAGAGCCACCGTTGCAGTATTATCGCAGTACAGTGTGATGAGATCTTTACTGATAGGTATCACATCCAGCACTTGGATGAATATTCACATCCAAACTGTTTCTTTAGCTACCTTAGAAGCTGCGATATACTCAGACTCTACTGTAGAATCTGCGACCACAATCTTCTTTGAGCTCTTCCAGCTCACTACAATTCCATTCAAAGTGATTATGTATCCCGTTTGTGACTTCATGTCATCTTGATCAGTTTGGAAAGTAGCATATGAATATCCTATAATTACTAGTTCCCCATTTACTCCATAAACCAAGAATATATCCTTAGTATGACTTAGATACTTTAGGATAGTCTTGACTACCATCCAATGATGGTCACCTGGGTCATCTTGATTCCTTCCTACCGCACATAATGCATAGGTGAAATCCAACCCAGTACATAGCATAGAATACATGACTGACCCAATCACTAATGTGTATGGATTCCTTTCCATTATCTTTATTTCCTTATGTGTCTAAGGACACATTTTCTTGGAAATATGAATTCCATGTGATGTTGGAAACAATCCCCTCTTGGATTGTTCCATACTGAATCTCTTCAGTATATTATCAATGTATATACTTTGAATTAGGCCCAACAATCCCTTGGATCTATCACTATGGTTCTTGATCCCAATAATTTATACTACCTCACCCAAGTCCTTCATGGAGAGGTATTGATTCAACCATTCCTTAACAGATTGTAAGACTGGTATCTCATTTTCAATAAGTAATATGTCATAAATATATACTGTTAAGAGAATAACTACACTCCCCCTAAACCATTTTTAGACATAAGGATCACATTCATTCTTGATAAAACCAAATTTTGTTATGGATTCATCAAAATAAATGTTCCATGACCTAGATTCTTACTTTAATCAATAAATATATTTCTGCAACTTGCTTACCTTATTGGCATCCTTTGGAGTCATAAATCCTTTAGGTTGTGTCATGTAGACATCTTCCTGAAGATTCCCATTAAGGATGGCTATTTTGACATCAATTTTCCAAATATCATAGTCATGGTATGTGGTAATGACCAATAGAATTTTGATAGATTTCAGCATTGCACCTGGTGAAAAGGTTTCGTTGTAGTCAATACCTTGATGTTGTTTGAACCCTTTTGCAACTAATCAGGCCTTATAGGTACTAACTTTTCCTTCCATATCCAGTTTATTCATGAATACCCATTTGTATCCAACATGATTTACATCAACTGAAGAATCTACCAAAATCAAAACTTGGTTTTGGTACATGGAACCCATTTCAGAATTCATGGCTTCTTGCCACTTGGAAACATCTGTGCCACTTACTACTTCCTTATAGGTTAGAGGATCATTATTATCAACTAATAATGGGTCTCCATCCTCAGTAACTAGAAAACTATACCGTTTTGGTTATCTAACCTCTCTCGTACTCCTACGTAGTTCTTGTGTCTTAGAAATAGTTCTTTCTTCCCTGAGGCTTTGTGGAATCTTCTCCTGTACCAACTCTTGTGTAACTTGAGTCTCAACTTCATCGAAGTCTATCTCACTACCACTATCTCGTTTTGAGATTTTCTCCATCTCAAAGAATATGGTGTGTCTTGCCACTATAATATGTTTTTTGGAGGGGTTGTAAAGGTAATTTACCCTTATTTCCTTGGGGTATCCTATAAAGGTAAACTTTTGTTTCTTGGGGTGAAAGTTTGTTACCTAAAGAGGCCTTAACAAACACATCGCTTCCCTACACTTGTAAATTCGATAACATGGATTTCTTTCCACCCCAGAACTAATATGGAATACCATTTATTGATTTAGTTGGTACTTGGTTTAGTATGTGCACCATTGTTTGTAACTCATATCCCCAAAAGGATAATAGACAAATGTCATGACTCATCATTGATCTCACCATTTCCAACAGGTTGCAGTTCCTCCTTTTGCTCACATCATTACACTAGGCCGTGTAAGGAGGAGTGAGTTGGTATAGTATCCCAAACTCCTGTAAGTAATCAATAAAGTCTTAATTAAGATATTATCCACCTCAGTCTAAGCAGAGTTTCTTAATATTCTCACCAAGATGATTCTCAACCTCATTATTTTATTCTTTAAACTTATCAAAAGAATCGACTTATACCTCATTAAGTAGATATATCCATATCTACTAAAATCATCAGTAAATGTTTTAAAGAATGAGTACCCTACCCTTGCTTCAACTGGAATTGGTCCACACACATCAGTACAAACCAATTCAAGAAGCTCTTTGGGCCTTTCACCTTTCCAACTAAATGGTGATTTGGTCATTTTTCCTTGTAAACATGCATGAAATACGCCAAGTTGATTTAGTTCAAAAGAATCTAAATATCCATCCTGATGTAAATTTGTCAAGCGTTTCTCATTTACATGACCATGCTGGTGATTTCAAAGTTGGGTGTGGTATGATTCATGTGAAGTATCTTTGTTATTGATTTCGATTAATTGGTTTGTGTATCCGACATGAAAGACCATTGTATAAATGTTCCCTACCAAAACAAATGTTATCTTTGTAAAAGAAGCGACATTATTTTCCAAACTTGAAAAAAAATCCATTTGTATCTAATCTGGATGCAGAAATAATGTTTTTATTAATAGAATACACATAATAACAAACCTTTAACACCAAGATCATCCTAGTTGGCAATGTGAGGTGGTAGTCCTCGATAGGTACAACAGCATGTCTAGCTCCATTGGCTACTCACATATCTACCTCCCCTCAGTCAATCTTCATGAATCTACATGGTTCCTATATTTGGATACATATGTGAGAACCAAAAGCTGTATATAATACCCAATTTATAGAAACAAATAGATTTCATTCGATAACAAAAGCACATGAAGCTTCCCATTGCTTCTTAGCCTTGGTGAAGTTCAACTTCTAGTGGCCTTTCTTGCCACATGCGAAACAAACATCCTCCTGTTCCCTTACCTCCCCTTTGATATTACTTTTCTTGGAAGGTCGTTGATAAAAAATTTATTGAATATTTTATTGATAATAAATGAAATAATTTCCTCAAATTGTGCTAAATATGTTCATTTATATAGTATTTGGGATTAGATCATTTATTTGAAAATTTGATGGAAATTCTAGTTTTTCCCTTTTAAAATATACTGTAGTATTTCATGAGTAAATATTTTTCTATAAATTATTTTGACATGAAATTTTTTAACTGTGTTCCTGAATTAATGAGATAAAAATTATATATGGGACATGGGAGCTGGATCGTTAATTTGATTGGAGTGAATGGCCCATGAAGACAAATTTGGACTGAACTATCCAGATTGGACATCACTTCACCATTTTGGCCGTATCTTCTTCATCTAGACTTGTATTGGGCCCCAATTCAGATGAAATCTTAGGGAAATGATTATGCACAAATAATAATTCTATAAGTCCATCCAATTCGTGCATTTTGGAGCTCAACTATGTGGTATAAGTGGGATTAAATAATTTGGCCGAATTTCCCTTTTACATTTAAAACAGGTTTGTAACTCTAGCCCTCCTGAACTCTATTTAAAGGATGTTTTCACTCTTTTGGAGGGTTGTTCTAGGAATTGGTAAGGTTTTAGAGAAATGGTGTCTCTTTGGAGCCCCTCACATCTCTTGGAATAAGTAGGGACTTGTGAAAACATTTCTTCTAAGAAGGCTCTCCTATCCCACATCCTCTTTGTATTTCTTTTCTTTTATGATTGTATCTTGAATTTTTCTTCAATTAATATTCTATGATTTTCCCTTTTCATTTTTTTTTCTTGGGATGGAATCTATGAGTGGTGACGATATTGGGTGTTCCCCCATCAAGTCATTGCTTATGTAAAATGTATCCACGATGACAACTCCGTCCATAGAAGAGTGATTTCTTTCGTAGTTGATCTAATCCATAATCTATTCATTTATTTATTTTGAATCCATAAATATACTATAATTCATAAATTGTGATCAATTAATTGAGTTTTAATTTATAATTAACTTGATCTATTTTCACTCGACTGCGTGGTCAAACTTGTGTAAATCGTGAGAGTGAGACTTTAACCACATACTCCAAGCATCTGGGGATAGAATTGTAGTGTTAAAATATCATCCCCAAACTCAATTAATTATAAAATCTTGGAATTATATGCTTAACTAATTGATCATTGACTATAATTTGTCTTTTGGATCACAATCAAAGCAGAGTACTGCGATTGGCTGTCCCGAAGTTAACCCAGGTCTCATTTTCACAAAAATTTGAGGTTGTGTTAATTTTTGTAGGGTTAATAGGTTAACTAGGTTAAGGGATAAAAATTGAATAAATTATAACTATATGTAATAATGATAAATTAATGTTTAAGGGGTTATATTAGATCAACTACGTCTTCTTATATAAGTGTTTTTTAAAGAAATTGTGTCTTAGATTGTTTTTGTTTGTTATTTAGTCTATTGTCCGAAAGTAAAAAAACCAACTCCCCCATCTTGTGTTTCGTTTTTTTTCACTTATTTACCTTTTTTTTATTAAAAATATTAAGGTTTTGTTAATTCACTTTCTCCTTGAGAGAATGACCTAGGTCAGCCACTGTGCTGCACTTAGTAAAATCACAAATATTTTTGAGAGTGTCCTCGACAACGCTCATTAGTCGTGAAAAATCTTTGGGCTTACAGCTCTTCGTCTTCCCTTTACTTTGATTCAACATAAGGATAGAAGTATTTTAATGCTATATATCTTTTTCCACTTGTAGAATGAGGATAAGAATATCAGATAAAGACTTCTCAATGTTGTTCATGTTAAAATTAACAACAAAGTTGGAGAAGCTCTAAGGGAGTGATGCGAGAATGAGATCGATGCCTAGTCCTTCAGGGAGTTTAAACCCTAGAACCTCCAGGTGCTCAATGTAGACAATTATCTTGACTACATGAGGCCTAACTAGGGAACCCTATGTAATCTTACTATGAAACAGTGACTTGGAGATATCAAACCATTTCTGTTCTTCTCTCTCCTGGTAAAGACCACAGAGGTGCTCGAGCATGCTATAAGCATCAATGTTTTCGTGAGACTTCATGAGATCACTAGACATTGATGATAGCATAAAACATGGAATGTCAAATGCATCATTCATATGTTTATCATAGACCAATAAATCCTCATCACTCACCTCTTTGTCAGGCGGATCTGGTAATGATGACTCCAACACATATGACTTCTGTTCATGACATAGGATAACTCGAAGGTGTCTAATACATTCCTGGAAGTTACTGCCAGTGTGAATGTTGTCTTTATCCAGAATTGATCATAGAAATATTGTGGTTGATAAGATTTTCATTTTTATTCTACAAGAGCATATCATTAGTAATTTATTGATTACATTTTTATGAGAAATAATAAATTAAGTCTCCCACTATTTTATCAAATCCTAATGGCCCTCATCATTGAACTCAGAATGTCTAGTTTTCATTAAATTATCGTGTAAAGGATCCATATTAACCTTCTCATAACCCCCAAAAGGGTTGCTCAAACTATTTGAAGGTATTTAGGTAGGAAGGTCTTTGCCAACTACAGGCCTGCACCTCCTTGATCTGTTGAGTGGACTCCCCAATCTTGAAATCCTAACTTTAGATTTATTCAACTCATGCCTCCAATATTACACCAATTATAGAAAGGGATACTTCTCTTGATGTAATATGGTTAAGTCAACCTGAAACCTTTCATAAGGGATTACTATATAAAAGTAAGTTTCTCAACAAGGGTTGGTCAAACACATAGTTTTATTGATTTTTTTCCTTAATCAATTAACAAAAGGCTTGATCTGACTTAATATTTTATTCGAGGGATTTTTATCTCTTATGTGTGATTTACTTATTATCATTATCACATGCTTGTTAATATTAAGTGGAACTTACTTAAGTTATTAAACATATCTTGATAATATTTACACATAATCCTGGTTTATTTTAGTTCCAACTTGCATGCTAGTTTAATTCATTAATTATGTGATCACAACAACACATACATAATGATAAACCATGCATATAATAGAAAAAAATAAAGGAAAGGGCATGATCATGAGATTTTATAATTGTTAGTTTATCTAGAGTTTGATAAACTAACATTTACCTAGGGGAGAAACACCTTGAACCTTTTGGGTTCATGTTTACATCTTTTCACCTTTCCACCTCTGTATATCCTGGGATTGATTTTGTCTCGGCTCCAACTTGAACCGCCTCCACTATCATGGGAGTTCCATCCATTACATATGCCTTTTTTAACTCACATGTAGGTGGGGGTAAAAAGGGGTTTTATATAAAATAAACCTTGGGAATGTAGGCCCTACATATTAATGAGGAGAAGGCTCGCAGGCCAAAAAATTTAATTTAAATAAATTAATCAAAAGAAACAATCCAAATAAAAAGGTATTGGTCTAGCTTAGGATCATCCATACATGAAACGATATTTACAGATAAATAAAACTAGAATTCAATTATTTTATCTTTCTTGTTTAAGATAAATCACACCCTAATCAATTAATTATCATCTTTAATTAGTCAATCCTTTTATCTTAAACCCTTTTCTGAATTTCTTTGAGATTCTCATCCATAATAATTTTAAAAAAATAAATTAATTTAAAATTATCTTTGTACGTAACTTGTACCTTGGAGGAAACCTAATGAATTCCTTTTCATAACTACCCAATGAGTAGAAATGAGCATTACACGGATGTTAAACTAAACACATATATATAAAACACCTATCACTTGTTGTGCATCTGCTTAAATCCCACACGATGGTACACGTATCAAGGGTTTGTATAATATAATAATAAATTTCAATAAATCTTCATAATTTGGCTGAGTACATGGCGTGTAGCTCCAACTACATGGCGTGTACTATTGTTCACCATCCATATGAAGTACACACCCGTGGAAATGGAATTTAAGTGTACTTTGAAAGTCTTCGGAGTACACGGTGTGTCCAGTGGGCCACATGCCGTGTAGTTCCTCATTACATGGTCTCTGGCCGAGAAAGCCGTGTATAGGGTACATGGTCCAACCCTAACCCAAAGGGACTACATGCCGTGTCCAGTGGGCCACACTGTGAGTAATCCGGAAACTGCATGCCACTAGTTCTTGGTCAACACACAGAGTCATTAAGACTTAGACAAAATACAATGACACAACTTGGTTTAGCATACCAGACCTGTTGCATTAAACCTTGACTACACGGTGTGTAATTTCAAATACACACCATGTATTCTGGTGTTGTACGACCAGTAACCTTTGGCACCTCCATATGAGATCCTAAATTTTATTTTAATCAAAATTAAAAGAAAATAAAATTTATGTAAGGTGAATGAGAAATGAAAGAGGAGAAACATATCTCGATATTAAATAATTATAAACTATGATGTAACTCCTCTGATACCACTTGTAGGTTCCGGGTGCAGCAGAAATGCAGTTGGGACAACACCCAACTTCAATTTTTAACATGATAAATGATTATTCTGGGATTAATACGACTATGAAGGCTAGTCTCCATGGAATAGAATCAAAGATTTAAATAAAGAAGGAAGAGGCCCTAAACCTTTAGAGAGGATCTCGCACATCATGTTTATAATTAATTTAATTAATTTTATAAAGAAAAGAATACATGGAACTTTGGTATTTTCTTATTTGAGGATGTTGATTGTCTGGAATGACCCTTCCATATTACCTCTTTGTGCTTGAAAGGATCCAAACTAGAAACCTCCTAGTGGTGATCCACATGTGCTCCAATGGCCTCTGATCAACACCACTCATTCTCCAGGTGCTAGCGCAGTGAAGCGAGTGTCTTGTGTCAGTCATTCTTGATCGCTTGTTCTTCGGCCATGAATAACGTCTCTCGTTCTTAAGAGGGGATGAAAGACAATTCAAGAGATAAATTGTTTAGCTCAACAATTCTCAATTCGCTAGCCGTGCAGTTTGGTATAAGGCACAATAGACGTATGCATCTATTTATTGACATAGGGCTTCACTTACAATATTTAATTGCGTAACAACAATTAAATACATTCATAACCTTAGAGAAAACCCAAGATATTAATAATAATACCACGTCATTATTTATGGTATTACAACTTGAAAAAATGGAATTATAAATAAAATTCAACATCACAATATAATAACAGCATTGTTTTAATTTGTTCCAACTAGTTAAATAATTATTTATCATCTTTCAAATAGTTATTTTACTATTGGACCGGCCTTGGTCCGCTCGAACTCCACTTCCATTTATTGAACATTTGAATAAATAAATAAATAATTTATTCTCTTAAATAAATATTTTATTTACAAACTAGTAACTAAATATTTATTAAATTTTCAATAAAATAAATAAATATATTTTACCCACAATCCAATGAATAAATATTTATTTAATTTATGCAATAATTTTGAAATGGGTTAAGGAACCCAAGAGAAAGAACATAAAGTCACAAAAATGACATCCATATACGAATGCTCACTATGTAATATTATCCTTGTGTCTCAATATCTCATCAAGAAGGTTTCATGATAATGTCATCAACCTTTGTGCTTGATACATTGTTCTTTGACTACCTAAAATAAACTCATTGTTACACCATGACCATGAAATTTCATGCGACAGTTCTATTTAAATCAAAGGGCTGAGATATCAACTTCTATAAATGGAAGGGACAAATCCTTCCTCAACTTATCCATTAATAACATGACACTCATGACACACCCAACTTACTGTACTTCCCTCTAATTTTCTGTGTGACGGTTTTCATCAGTAAATCAAAGTTCTCTAGTTGTGACACGTATTAATGATAATCTTAATGTCTAAGTATCGTTACACATGCTCGCATATAGAAATATCCGATGACACCAAAACATGCAGAATTTCTACTGGAGGGTCTGTTCTCATAATCTCTTGTCTTGGAGATTACAAAGTGTGAACTTCATGAGAGGAAGTCTCATCTACTTACGAGTACTCACACCTAATGGTCTGTATGCTATGTGTCCCATCACAGTATGTCATCCAACTATAGAACTATATTTAAGAATATTGTTATAGAATTTCAAGGTTCTAATCATAGCGGGGAACTGCCCTGACCTTATCAATTCAAAAAATAATCTAGGACATTATTACATCATAGCAATATAGAATAATGAAAAATATGTAATAAGATGTATAATATTTAAATAAATTAAATATCTATGTAATCAAAGTACAACCAATTGGTTCTAGGTCACCAACTCTTACAAATTTATGTTAATTATCTTTTGTATTCAAAATGAATACTTTTCATTGTAAAACTATGATGTACGATTATTTTGGTTGTTGGCCTTTCCATAACTCATAAGGTTTTTATTATGAAATAGAATTATTAAAACACGATTTATATTATAACAAGCAGTACTCACAACTTCAGCCCAAAATTGTTTTGCAGTAGAGTATTCAATCCACATGGTTCTTGTTATCTCTTAAAGAATGCGATTTCTTATTTCAACAACACCATTTTATTGAGGATATTTAGAAACTAAGAAGGTATGAGTAATTCATTTCTTACTAAAAAAGGTATTAAAATATGAATTGTTAAATTCTCTACCATTATAACTATGAATAATTATCAATGGAAGGTTTTTCTCATTTTTAACTTTTGTTATTAAGGTTTTAAATTAAGAAAAGGCTTCAGAGTTCTTTGTAAGAAAATAAACCCATGTAAATATACTATAATCATAAACTGGAAAAAATACATAGTATTTTACTCAAATACTTCTAGTTTTTTAGGACTTAAGAGATCTATATGCACTAAATGTCATGTATCAGTGGTTGTCACAAGGGTCACAGACTTTTGAAGAATCTAATCTATGATTTGGTAGATCTTTAACTATTCCTTTATTAGTTAGTCTATATAAATTCCTAAGGTTATAGTGTCCCAAAATTCTATTCCATAACCAATATCAATCCTACATTTCACTAAGGCAATGTAAGTCTTGGATCCTAAGGTATTCTAAGTTAAGTGAATAAACATTTTCATGCCGCTATGTAGAAAGAATGAATTCATCTATGGAATTTTTTAATAAGCATTTGGAAATCATAAAATTCAAAAGGTAACCTTCATCACATAATTGACTTATGCTTATATGGTTTTTATTAATATCTTTGACAAATAAAACATTAGAAATTTATGCTTTTCCAAGAAGAACAATGTTTCCTATACAAATGATCTTTCCTTGAGCATTATCTCTGAAAGTAACCCTTCCACCTTTAATTTAAATAATATTTTCAAAGAAGTCTCTGTTACCAGCCATATTCTGGGAACAACCACTATCCATGTACCATGAATGGTTTTTGGTACTTTATTTTTTTTCCTGATAATAAAATAGTTATATTTTTTGAATCCAAACTTCCTTGGCCCCAAAAATGTTAGAAAATAAAATCTTAGGAATCCAATTTTTTTAGAATAATGAGCTTTATGAAAACCTAAGGATTGGATTTTATTTAAAGAAAAATTCTTGTTCCAATTTCCACCACTTTGAAACTTAGTAAAAAAATGGGTCACTTTTGGGAACAAAATAGTTATTTTTAAAAACAGGTTTTGAGTGAGAGTAAAAAATTCTAGAACTATTCCTTTGAGGATGAATTTGTTTATACATTTAATCAAATTCTTCCTTGCTAGAAGTAAAGTTTGATAAATGTTTCTTAATAGAAAATATTTTATATTTTATTCTGATGACTAAATTCTTATCCTTATCAGTATTAGTTGTAGAATTAGATTTTTTCTCTAAGTCATTTTTTTAGAAATTTTATTTCAAGATCCTTAGAAAGTTTACCCTTTTTAGAATTTACTTCCTCAAGGTTTTTGGTAATAGATAAAATTTTGAAATATTTTGCATCAAGATATTTAGAAATATCTGAAACTTCTTTTATTAAAAAATTGAGTCTAGAATTTTCCATATCAAGTTTTGATTTTGATGTTACTATTTTAATTTTCAAGTAACTTTGGAAATATTGAGAATTCTTCAAAATAAGGTAAAGTATATTCTTATAAGGTGGATTCTTCATCTAAATAAATATATCCATTCTCATCGGGATAGTTATAATTTAACGACACATTCGTTAAGGATTTATCTTTGTGTACCTTATCCAGGAAGCAATGATTTTCAATAGGTATTCTAGAAATAAGACCAATATTCTTTTGTGCAGAACTTTCATTATCTGAGGATTCATTAGATGAGTCACCACCAATTAAAATTAAAAAATAAATTTCCTCCAAAACATTCATTCCCTTATGCTTATAATATATTATCTTATTTCTTTCATAGTGTCTATCTTTTATTTGTTTTATTTTCATCTTTGGACAATCAGGTTTGATATGTCATGGTTTCTAACACTCATAACAAGTAACTTCTAATCCTTTCTTGTCCTTTTTCTTGTATATGTATTGAAAGTACTCCTTTCCAAAAATCTTGGTCATCCTTCTATCATGATTATCTAAATCATTTTTTGATTGTTTATATTCACTCAAGTGTGATTGAACTAAAAATATCTTATTTGTTGACTAAATAACTTTCTCAAGAGTCTTGTCTTTCGTCTGATTTTAGATAGTATTAAAAGAAACACTTCCATTCTTTTTCTTTTCATTTTATTCATCTCTATTTAATCAGTTATCATGTTTCAAGAGGGTTACAAATAACTCATCAAGAGTTATAGTTGTGACTTTCATTGATTAATCAATTGCTGTTATCTATGATTCCTATTCTTTAAGCATGGTATCTATAATTTTATGTACAAGAATATCATCATCTAAGACTTTCTCTCCAATTTATAGAAAACTATTTAAAATAGTTATGGACCTCTATTGAACTTTTGTTATATGATCTCCATATTAGAAAAACAAAACCATGATATTCTACTCTAATCATGGATCTTCTAGTCATAATAAATTAAGAACTACCAAAATGTGTAATTTCCAAATTCTTTTAAATACTATTGGATTATTAACATGACGATATCTGGATGTATATATTCATATTCATTGAATAATGTAAAGTATTATGTACCTTACAGTTAATCTGAAATTCATGATTCTCTTTATTAGTAAAAGTTATGACCTATTTTTAAGGAATTTTATAATCTCAAGTGAGTATTAAAAAATTATCAACACTAGTATTGATAACAAACATCTTCATTTTTCCTCTCCATTATTCATAATCATTTCAATTAAAAATAGTTGGTCTTGTAGGATTCAAATTTTCTATGGATCCGACATTAACACCTGCCATTTTAGAATAGTACAAAAAATATTTTTACACGTTACACATTAGTGTTGAAGAATATTTATAAACAAAAAGATTATAAAAGAAATAAAACCGACTTGAGAAGGTAATGTAATAAAATATATGGGCAAAGGAAACCTCATATGATACCAATTTTTGGATCGAAATATGAATTTCGATGGAATAATACAGGAGGGGGTGAATTGTAGGTTTAAAAACATTCATTTAAATTCCTTAAAAGGATCTATGTTTAAAAATATTTCAACTAATCCAATTCACTAGACCGCTTATTATATTAAAAAAATAATCAGACTAGCCATGGGTATGAAAAATATCATAATCATATTGATTGTGATAATGTATTTTAGATGTTGTAATTGAAACTAATTGTATTCACATAATAAATGATTTGATCAGAGTGAGTGTGTATTAGATCATAATCACAATGATTACAATATTAAAAAAACAATACAATCGATTCTATCATATATAGTAAAAAATCATATTGAGTGTTAAACTGATCATTATCAGTGTAATAAAAATAAATCATAATCAGAGTATTACAGAGTTATCGTAATCAGAAAGGTTGTGATAAACAAAATAAAGAATAGAAAGACAAATAAGTAAAACAATTCACTTTCTATTACAATTTAGTGAAAATGTAAAAGAATACAATTATTTTAACCAAAAGACAAGGGTATCCTTTCACCTAGGATAGAGGTCCATTGATTTATACTTTCATGAAAGTCGATCTTAACCACAGTAGGGTAATACCTCGAAACAATGATCGGTTTCAGTCTGTCTGCCTATCTCCGACAACCCTCGATTAAGCAGGTAATCAATGCCTCTATCTTCCTAGCCTCAGAAGCCCTTGTTCTGAAAAATATCCATACCAGTCTGTCTACCTATCCTCGACATCCCTTGATCTTATTCAAAATTTATTGGTATTTTATGAAGAAAAAAATCTCCTCGAAGATACAAGTATTAGGAACAAGCTATTCATGACTTGTAGAATTTAGAGTTTTTGCAAAAAGCAGTATTTTGATAGAGATCTCGCAGAGTGCCTCTAGTTAGTCAAAAATTCTAAGCTCATCCAAAGGACCTGGTTTTTATAGCCTTTATCCTAATGGTAATATTTTGGAACCAACAGTCGGAATCTTTCCTAAAATCTCAAAAGGGACTTAGACACCTGGTACTCCAACAGTCATATTGAAACTGAACACACAACATTTTTTTGATTAGAACATATAAAAAATTACGCAAAATCATTTTAATATAAAATATTTCCTTTCATAAGGATTAATATTTCAAGAAACGATACGGATAAAAATGATGATTTTTATAAAGAGAGTGAGTATGATGAAAATCATAATATGTGGTTATGATTTAAAACATAACACATCATTATGATTGAAAACATAACATGTAGTTACGATTTTAAACATGTTTATGAAGTTATGATTGTAAAATAGTTATTATTGAAAGAAAGATATGAATTATATTTGGTTGTAAATTCAGTGGTCATAGAATGAATTAAATATATAAAAGGAATTTTTGATTTCCAAAACAAAAGGAATGTAAAATTCAAAATAATACTTTTCAGTCAACATAAGTTCCTAGGATTGGGAATAAAAATAAGGGAGTGAAGTTTGAGTAGATATATCATATTGAATAATCCTTCATAGAGCTCAAGAGAATATTGAGTATAACCCTTGTTTTGACATTTCTATAACTTGAGTGTGGTTATGTAATGTAATATGTTGTCTCAAGAGTCGATATGGGTGTTTTATAAATGTAGAGAGACCTGGTAGTTTCACATGGTTCATGTTAGATATGATCTTCATTACTATTCTGCATGTGAGAATATAGCACACATCAATTCAACACATGATTTTCTCAAATTAAAAAAATGTATATTTATGGGTTTAAAACTCAAAAAATATGATAAAAAGTCAAAACCTAACATATGACCTCAAACTATCATACAATCAAAAGCATATCATCAATAAAATGCATGTTGAGCTCAAAATAATGCAAAGTGTTATTTTTTTATGATTTATGATGTCTTTAAAAACATGCATCAAATAGTTAAAATCCAATAAATGACCTTGAATTTTCCTGAAATCACATGAAAATAGAATCCATTTAAAATTTTGAAATGTTGGAGTAGACTACAAATCACTCTGATGAACTATTAGGTTGCAATGACTAAATAAGGTATTTTATAAAAAATGATCAAAAATAGGTCATATGAAAACAACCGAGAAACAAGACCAGATTTTCATGAATTCATTAAACAAATACCACCATATAATTTTTGACATAAAATAAACTATATTAAACTCACAATTTTCTCAGAATGAACAAATATATATATTTATTGAATTAAATTCAAAGGGAGAAAACCATGTAAATGAGCACAAATTGTCATGAAATCCTAAAAAAATGATTACTAATTAAATTTTAACATGTATGAATAAATATCATGTCAATATGACATATGTTGTGGTTGTAATGATAGAAAAATTGATTTTATTATATTTAAATATCATTAAAAACATGGGTCAAAGGCTCAAAACCTTGAAAAAAAACATATTTTTGTTGAATTCTCATAGAAATGACTTGCTATTAATGTTTGATATGTATGAATGAGCACACATTAGTTAGACAATTTGTTTAATTGGAATGAGAAAAAGTGTGTTTTAGGATTTTAATGTCAAAAAATGTTTGTCAAAGGGTTAAAACCAAGAAAGTGGAATCAACATATCATGGAATCATTGGAAAACTTTTCATAAATTTTTTTGACATATTGATATAGATGTCTCATCAATCCAACATATGGTGAGATCAAAATAATAAAATGTTCATTTTTTAGGATTTTAAATGAATTTAAGAAACACGTGTTAAATGAACTCATATCTTCAATTTTAATCACCAGACGAGTGATGTTTCATTTTTGTAAAAATATCACGGTGAAATAATAAAATCCATAATACTGAGAAATTTAGGAATTGAAATAATGAATGATTCTTAATGATCTCATATTATTTGAGTGTCCTTTACTTAAATTTTCATGACCATGGTTGTTAGAATCAAGATCCTACACCAGGATCAAAGTAGGGTGTGGGATCATATCTCACTAGATCAGATTAGGAACATAAAAACTGTCTTCCAATCATGAAATATATTTTATACATTAATCTATGATGTGAAAAAACAAAATATACTAATATTATTACATAATTAAATAGCAGTACTAAATTTAAATTAAAACAAGATACAAAATACTAAAAAAGGTCAATAAAAAACTGAAACAAAAAAGTTTATCTAAACAATAACAAAAAATCAAATGATTCCAATAAAATAAAATTAAATAAAAAAAGAAAAAATTAATAAACAAAATCAATTTTTACATATAAAACAAATAAAAAAATACAGAAAATACCTTTTGAAACATACAATGAAAAAAATGAAATCTGATTTTTTTTGAAACTAACAAAAAATAAACCAAAAATGGAATAAGTGTCATGGGATACATGTGTGGAATCAATGTCAGTAGAAAAACCTATCTTCTTCCGCATGGTCAATAGAACTTGGAGAAGTGTTGCTCTAGGGAGGAATTATAACATTGAGGGGTTTATCATTTCATTGATCAGTATTTTTTTTCAAAAAGTGGTCATCAACTTTAGAATAAAGAGAGTATTCTTCCCTGGGGACAATTGAATTCAGAGAATCCTATATGGTTTTTGGTTTCAAAATTCAGCACTATAAGGAATGATTTAATATTATTATGATCAGTTTTTTTAAATGAAACCTAGATTAAGCTAACCTTTTATATAAACCTTGAACATACTGATAATCCCATGGTTTTTATAAGTCATCACATATGACATAGTTGTCCTTCCACAAAATGATACTAGGAATGGGGATATATAGAGGATTTAATAAGATCACTAGATCGTATAGTCCTATGAGTTGGATCATGAGTTTTAAAACTTTGTTCAGGGAAATATAAACTCATTTTCTTGGTCATGTTGAGAAATTTAGGTGTCTAATATTTGTGTGGTTGGTCTGTTTAGATCATAAACAACTCAAAGATCATTTTCCTATATTTTTTCACCATTCTAAGCTCATTTGGTATGTTTTGACCCCTACACTGGTGATTTTTCATTTATCTATAATTGTTATTAGTATGAAATGATAGTTAAAATTATATAAAGAAATATATACGTCATTTTGATGTGTGGATAATTTCTATAGCTCACAAATGGACTAGGGATAGGGTTCAAATAGTCATTTCCAATTGAACTTGGACTCTATAGTTTTTACCACATTTTTAATGATATGTATTTTTAATAATAATATCTCGCTAAAAAATACTTTGTATCATATGGTAAAATCATGGAATCATATTTACACATAGTTTATTCATAATGATAAAAAATGATTTGGCGGTATTTATTTTGGGTTTTCATGATAATCCAAACTTGTTTTCTCAGTTTTGACACATTCTATGTGAGACATGTGAATGTGAAGTCCAAACCAAACATTCGATTATACCAATACATTCAGGTGTCATATTGACAAGTGGTTTACTCATAAAATTGAAAAATTAAATAGAGATCATTTTCTTAATTTTTCTTGACAATATAAATTAATTTTCTTGATTTTGATCTATACATGATGTATTTTTATTTATTAATAATCATTGAAAATATAAAAAATATTTTACATCCTAATAAGAAATTCATGCGTCATATTTATAGGTGTAAAATTATAACAAATAAAATATGTATCAGCGATTTTTTTTTCTATTTTTCCATGACTATCTGAGGTTTTATGTACAGTTTTGACCCCTTGAAAGTAATATGTAATTTTAACAAATATATCATGGATAAAAGATTCATTGGATTATACCAAGAAATACAAGAATCATATTGATGCATGAAACTAGAAATACATAAAGGGATATAGTTAGTTAAAAATATAGTAGATGAAGAAATTAATAAGAGTTAAAAGGAAAAAATAGAATAAATAAATAAGAGTTTGAAATAAAAATTTTAAAAAGCATATACATATATAGAATCATAAGATGAACTAAATGGAAATTCAATTTACAAATCTAGTGTAAGAGAAAGGGAAAAGAAGTAATAAATTTTTAATGTATGTGGAAGTGGAAGGGGAAGTCAAAGTAAACATAAAAACATTAGAAAAGTATAAAGAAATAATATATATAAAAAATTAATAAATGAATAATTTTCAAAGTGACGGGTAAATGAAAAAAAATTAGCACTAGAAATTTTTTAATCAAAAGTGAAATTTAAAACATTGAAATGATAAATAGAGTTTGAAATAACAATTAAAATATGTATCTAAAATGTGAAATCATAAAATGATTGTTGAAGGTTAATGATGGGGAAAATTAGAAGTGGAAGATGAAATAAGAAGAAAAATCTATAACAAGAAAGAGGTTTTATTGGAATATAGAGAGATTACAAAAATGAAGAAAATAAAAAAATGTGAAAATAAAATCTGAAGGTATAATCTAAATGAAAAATAAGGAGGCATAAATGCATATGTCATAATAAATGATCAAAAGAAGAAAACAAATTTTAGATAGAAATAGTAACAAATGTTGAAGAAAGATATGTTGGAAAATTAAAACAATAAAAACAGTGAAAGATAAAACAAAAAAACTCATAATCTAGATGCTGATTGAGAATGAATAAGTCAAAACCAATTGTGAAAGTAGTGTGAAAAGTTGAAGTAGAATGTGAAGGAGTATTCAAAATCTAGAAGTTGAATTGGAGTAAAACTAAAAGTATATTTGACGTAGAAAGACATATTAGTTGTATATAAAAATAAAAATAAAATTATTATGAAAAAAATTATAAAATAGAAGCACAATAACAAGGGAATTTTGAATATATTAGGTAGAAGAGTGCTAGAGGAAAAATGAAGAAGCAGAGTTAGAAGATAATCAAGAGAAAAAAGATAGAAGAAAAATTAGAATTACATATAAATGAAAAATATAGAAGAATAAAAATTAAAAGATAAAAACTAGATAAAATAGTATAAGAAGAATCAATAACTCAAATAAGAAATAAAAAATATAAAATGAATGAAAAAGATAAATTCAAAGGTAGAAGTTGGAAGTAACATATCAAAAAAATTAAACTAAAAAATAACATGTAGTGAATTTTGGTCAAATAAGAACTGGAGCATGCAAGGAGAAGTATTTATAAGAAATAGTAATAGAATTTAGTAGATAAATAAGATTCAGAAGAAAGAAAACATAAAATAACAACATAAACTCATGTATAAACAGAATACAAATCCAAAAAAGTAAAATCAAAATTAAAAATCTTGAAGCATAAAGTTGGAATCTAGAAGTTGAACCAGATGCCTAAGTAATAGATGAAATAGTTGAAACAACATTATTTGTATAAGAAATATAATAATAATCAGAAATAAAAGAATAAATAATTGAAAAAGAAATAAAAATGAAAATAAATGAAAAAAATCTAAAAGGATAAAAGATAAGAAGACAAAATTAATAGTTGAATCTAAAGTAGGCAAGAAGCCAGAAGTAGTAGTTGATTCCAAAGTTGAGTAGAATCTTCAAACAAGGTTCATAAAATAAGTGAATGTTGTTGTTGGGGAATAAGTATTGGTGGATAATGTTAATATAGAATTTGAATCCAAAACAAGAAACATTCACTATTAGAAAAAGTGTTTTTTGCGACAATATATTTCTGATTGGCTCACCAACCGTCATAAATAGTCCTTTCACTGAGACTATTAGCGACACGACCCAAATATAATCGCTAATAGTCCAAAATAAATGATTATTAATGACAAAATATGAATCTCGTCGGGATTACCATTTACGCATTTGCATGCCAAAATGCGGGAAGGGTTCTTTGCGATGTGTATTTAGTCCCTTCACAAATAATATACATTTGGATTGTTATTTTTAATGGGAGTTTTTAACCCTTTACATATAATATGTCCATAAATGGTAATTTATGATGGGTCCTATCATAAATATTTCTTTAACGCCGATCATGTTATTTATAGTGGGTACTATTTGCGATGGTCCCCATCACAAATAGTCCCATCAATACTAATCTAATAAATATATATGTACTCAACCAAATATTTCCTTCCTGCTATTATTTTAAACTCCCATCTACTCTTCTATTTCTCCTTTTCTCTCTTCTATATTTATTCCTATAAATTTTTAAATTTTTACAGAGAATCAAACATTCATAGTTTCTTCCGATAAAGCATCAATTATCGAGGTATTTAATTATTATCTCAAATTATTAATTAATTTAATTTATTTTATATTAGAAAACAATATTTTTAGTTAACAGTAATTAGTTATAATTAAAATTAATTAGTTTTAATTAACAGTAATTAGTTTGGAGGTATTTTTTTAAAGAAATTTAATTTTAAGTTTATTTATATTTTTATATAAAAAATTGGTTTTACTAATTAGATGTAATTATTAGTAATTGGTTATAATTAATTATAATTAGCTGTAATTAGTTTTAATTAGCTATAATTAGTGAAAATTACTAGTAAATACTTATAATTAATAAATAATCAGTACTAATTTACAAAACATAGTAATATTTAAAAAATGTTAGTAAAAATTAATAATAATTTACCGGAATTGAAAATAATTAAAAATAATTAATATTATCAATAATTTTTAGTAATTAACGATTTAAAATAATTCTTTTAAATAAATTATTAAAATTTAGAAATAACAAATGATAACCAGTTAAAAGTAATGGTAATTAGTAAAAATTAGCAGTAATTAATAAAAAATTAGCATTATTTAGTTTTTTTAAAAGGTTGGGGCCAAAGCCTCAATTTATTATTTAAAGAAAATTTCTCTTTAGACAGGGTATAGGGAGACCCATTACATAGCCCGAAGGCCCAAGGCCAAGTGACCTGAATACAAGGCTTGAAATCCCATTTTTTGGCCCAAAGGACCCCTCGATGAACAATACTGGAATAGTACCCACGCAACTACAGTAGCTGCTACAGTACAACAGCCGCTACAGTACCTGCTACAGTCCCTCCGCCGCTACAGTGCCACTACTGCTACAGTTCCACCGCCACTAAAATATAGTGGTAATACCAAAAAATTAGAGCTAACTACTAAAAATTAGAGCTAATTATTAAAAATTAGTGTGAATCAGAAAAAATTAAAGGTAATCGGTACAAATTTATTAAAATTAATGCTAATAAAGTGATAAATAGTAAAAATTAACTGTAATTAACTATAATTAGTACAAACAAGCAGTAATTCACTGTTCTTAGTAGAATTTAGCAGTTTTTAGTTTAAATTAGAAAACATTAGAGTTAATTAATTATATTTAATAAAAATTAACAATAATTAATAAAAATGAGTGGTAATTAATTGTAATTATTAAAAAATTTCACTAATTAGTAGGAAATACCAGTAATTAGTAGTAATAAGTAAAAATTAGCCGTATTTAGTGGTAATTAGTAAGAAATAACGAGAGTCAAAAAAAGGTAGCGAGAATCAATAAAAATTAGAGGTAATAAATAAAATTTTAAAAAAATTACAAAAAATTACTGATATTTAGTAAAGAATATAGGTAAACAATGATTATTAGTAAAAACAAGCAGTAATTCATGATATATAGTAAAAATTAGTGATAATTAGCTGAACTTCCTAAAAATTGGCATTAATTAATAAAAAAATATGGTAATTAGTAAAAATTAGTCATAATTACTAAAAACAAGTAGTAATTACTTATATTAGTGATAATTACTAAATTGTTTTAATAATTAATAAAATTTAGTGATAATTACTAAAAAATAGCGATAAATAGAAAAAATTAACGATATTTACTTAAAAAAACATTGTTTAGTAATATTTTATGGTAATTAGTAAAAATTAGTGTTAATTATTGGTAATTTCAAAAAAATAGTTTTAATAAGCATTAATTATTATAAATTAGCGGTAACTAGTTCAAATTAGCAGCAATTTCTGAAAAATTAGTGATAATTACTAAACATTAGTGGTAATTACTAATATTAGTGATAAAAACCAAAATAATTAGCCTTAATTAATATAAATTAGTGAAAATTACTAAAAAATAGTTGTGGTTAGTAAAAGATAACGATAATTAGTATAAATGAGCGGTATTTACTAAAAATTAGCGGTATTAGTAAAATTTAGTGGTATTTAGTAAAAAATGGTAGTTTCTTGTAATAATTAGAAGTGTTTAGTAATAATTAGATGTATTTAGAAATAATTGCCAGTAATTAGTAATAATTAGCTATAATTACTAAGAATCAATTCTAATTACTAAATATTAGTTCTAATTAGTAAAAATTATCAATAATTAGTTAGAAATATTTTTAATTAATTAATATAAGTTCTAATTTGTAAAAATTAGTAGTACTTTGTAAACATGTGTAGTATTTAGTAATAATTAGTGGTAATTAGTAATAATTAATATTATTTAGTGGTAATTAATCTAAATTAGTAGTAATTGATAAAAATTATTAGTAATTAGAAAGAATTATTGATAATTGTTAAAAAAGCTATAATTAGTACAGATTAACAATAGTTAGTTAAAAATACCTATAATTAATGGTATTAATGGTAATTAGTAAAGATCATCACTAATTAGTAAAAATCAGTGGTAAATAGATAAAATTGATAATATTTACAATTACTTTATAGTTTTTCAATTTTCTACTTGTTTTTTATATTCTTTTACTTATATCAAATTTTATCATAAATAATTTATTTATTTAATATTTTTAGAGACATATGGAACAAGGAAGTAAATAACCATCTTTATTACATGATCATTATGGGATAGATCATCCTGAGAATCCAAATTTTTATGTTATAAATCATGTATATATTGAGGGTGTTGATGATTTTTTATCATTTTCTTAATCAAAACCAAAATTTGCTTTAAAAAGGTCATTTAAGTGTCCATGTAAGTAATGAGATCTGAGGAGGTTTGACATAGTTGAAAATGTTGGGGGTCATCTTTAGTGTTTTGTTTTACAAAAAGATTCTATTTTTTGGTATCAACACAGTGAACATAGTTTGAGAGAAGATAATAATAATTTGGTTCCATATCCATCACTATTTCAAACATTAGTACGTGATGTTTTTGGTCTGTATTTTCAAAAAATTTAATCTCAATATGATATTAATCTCACTCATTATTTAAAACCATCTTGATTTTATCCGCTACTGATTACTACTAAGGAATTATTATATCTTGTATTTAATATAAGAAAATTTGAAGTTGATACAAAATTTATGGCTATTAAATCAGATAATAGAATGTCAGATAGCTATTTTGATCAGATATTCTCCTTAGAAAAATAACTATGACTTGATGCAAATGTGTTTCCTAATTCAATGAGATAAATAGAAGGGTTTGTAAATTGTTCTGTGGTTATCATAAGTTTCATGCTTGTTCAAAAGATTGCATCTTATATTAGGGTAAAAAATGAGTTGTCATATAGTTTTCCTATATGTGGACAATTGAGGTATAAAGTGGCTCAATAAGGGATGTCTATAATGATTCCTATAAAATAGTTGAGGTATTTACCACTTATACTCATATTGTAGAGTTTATTTATGTCCTAGAACACAACGTCATTAATGTTATAAAACAAAATTGATATGTCAACCATTAAAATATTAAATCTTCATTATAATGGTTATTCATTGAAACATTTTGACAATATACATCTATCTTTTTCACGAGAATCCCATAATGTGCGATTAGGTTTTTCTACATACAGTTTTATTCAATTTTGTTCTTACAATAGTCAATATTTTTGTTGTACTATTTTAAAAAATCTTTAAAACATACCTCCTTGGATGTTGATGAATGTGCCATATATCTTTTTGAAATTATTAATTCCAGTAAATCCAAAAAATAATATTATGTTTATTTGAATCCATTGATTTAGGATTTAAATTTATTGTGGTTTATTGGTGTCAGTACATATAATGTTGTTGCGAAGAAAAATTTCCCAATGAAAACAACATTAATGTGGAAAATTTGTGACATTACAGTATATGACATGATATTTGGATAGAGCACACCTGTTCTATAATCATGTCCATAATGCATTAGTGAAAGAAAATAGTTTAACCTCTTCAATGAAATAAAACTTTCTTTTTTGACTTTCATCATGTATTTATTCTTACTAATAATCTTTTATGAAAGAATAGAAATAATTTCAGAAATGATACCATTGAAAGATATGGACCTCCAAAAATGATATCAGGTATTGATATAAACTCTATTTTCTCTTTATTCCCTCCCATTACATTTAGACAGACTATAAACCCACAAAAAATAGAGGGCTTTGGGAAAGAACACAATTGGTAAAATGGAGTATTTTTTAGGATCATCCATATTGGTCTGATTTGTTAGTCTGTCACATATTGTATTTCATTTATATTGAGAAGAATTGTTTTATAAATATATTTTATACAATTTTGGATGCACTATTAAAGAGTAAAGATAATGTAAACACATTATTAGATATTTCCTAAATTCTAAGGTGACCAGAAATCAAGCTATTTCAAAATGATAGTTCCCATAAGTTAATAAATCCAAAAGAGGATTATACTATTTCCAAAAAAAATCCATTACTATTTTTTAAGTAGATTTTAGATTTTAGGCTTTTGGATGGTTATGCTTTCAATTTTTCAAGATGTGTTAGAAAATTTCATATTACTAGATTAAATAGTCATGAATTTTATATTATAATGGAATTAATTCTACCTATTGTATTTAGAGGTTTGTTTCATTCTCTGATAAGGGTTTCACAAAGAGAAATGTCATATTTTTATGATAAAATTATGCAGAGACAAAAAACTGCAATGCACTTAGTATACTAGAAGAAGTTATTGATTCAATTGTATGTATACTCAAAAAAAATTCTCACTGGATTTATTTGATTAAATGGAACATTTAATATTATATTTTCCATAGAATGAAAATGTAGAGGGATGACACATCACCAAAGGTTATACCATTATGAGATATTCATAAAGAAGTTGAGTAAAAAGGTATGTAATGAAGCATCAGCTCAAGGATGGGTTGTGGAGGATTATTTATTGAAGGAAATTCATTTTATTATTCTCTCATTATTTCCATTCTAAATTTCCCTAAAAAAAATATCTGAATGGACTGTAATTAGGGAAATGTTGATGGTCAAATGAACAATCAATTGTCATTTTTTAATCTTCATGAACATGGATTTAGTGGAGTTTATTAATAATGTATTTCAAATGATGAACACCACATGAATCAAATATATATTCTCCTCAACTATGAAGAAATTACACCATTTTTATAGTGAGTTCTACTATCACCTATTATATATTTTTAAAGTAAATTAATAATATTTTTTTTATATTATTTGATGATCATATCAAGAAATAGTTTTCACAAATTACACCAGCTACCCTTAAAGAACATTAGAAAAATAATTTTTTCTTTTGGTTTCAAAGAGTGGTAAAGTAAAATTTTTATGGTTTAATGCATAAAATCAATTTATTATTTTTTATATTGATAATTTTTTTCCTGTTTTTCAATTTTCCAAATATGTTGGTAAATTGATAATTGATTATGTGTATTGAGTATCCCACTATATAAAATGGGTAAATCTTATAATGAATATGTGGTGAATGGTTTTTGGTTTCATACATGTTCAAATGGTGAATCAAAATAAAGGAATAGTAGTTTTTTCTTAATAAGATCATGTCATAAAGAAGTTCATGTTGAATTTTATGGCGTGCTAGATGAACTTTTTGAGCTTTGTCATCTAGGAAAGAATTATTTATTGATGTGAAAATTCCAATGGATGGATACTGATAGAATCTTGGATGTTCTTATGCTCTATGGAATCATTGATATTATATATATAATTTTACTTTTATTAAATGAACCATTTAAATTGGCTCATCAAGAACATTGAATGTATTGTGAAAATTATAATGTTTTTTTAACGGAGTTAACTGACTGGTTGAGAACTATAAAAATGTAATCTATTAAAACACAGTTTAAAAAAAATGAATTTGAATCTTACGAAATACATGGAATTATAATTTTTCAAGAGACCTCTCCAAATACATATTTTCCAAGAAGATAAAAAAACATGGCTGATGACACCCCATAGTTACGGGTCAATGGTGAAGATGATGATGATGATGATGTAACAAATGATTTTGATATGAAAAGAGAATATGAAGCAAAATCTTCTTTGGAAATTGATGATATTGATGATGAATATGAAGATATTGAAATTTTCTTATACAATGATGCAGTTGAAGATAAAGAATGACACATTTATATGATGGTTATAGACATAAAAAATAAACACATAGATATATATAATACTCTTTTTCAACTATTTTCTAACAATATTCATTTCATGTTTCAGATGGCTGATGAAAGTTCAACTAAGATTTTACATGGCTTCAAGGTGGCTATATTTCCTACTGATGAGCTTTATTCTTCATCATCTTATCCTCATGTTTTTTACAGTTATCGACGCCTCAGAGGGGTTATTGTCTTGTGTGACTGATGATTCCAAACCCCATTCTTGAGTGAAATCCACATATTTATTTTGATCCATTCATGTAGAGGTATGTTTAGTTGTGTATTTTAGTTAATTTTTGTTAATTATAAATATTTTTCAATAATTTATTTATGTACTAATTGTTTGAAATTTTTTTCTGTTTTACCACAGTTTTTAAAATATAGTTGTTTGATAGGGGAAATATATTCTGAAGAACTATATTTCTGGAGTATGGGTGATGTGGGATTAGATTCCCATTGATGTTTAACACTACATGTTAGATGGTTTGACAGTATCTAAATTAATAATAGTAATTTGGATATTTAATTAATTAATAACTTTATATTATTAATTATTTGTAGGGTTTATGGTATCTCATCAAAGAAACCATGAGACACTCTATTTGAAAGGCCTGGTAGGCCTATATGCATGAACCCTTCCATCATCCTTTGAACATGGAGAGGAGTAATACCACAAGGAAAGCCAAAGTTATAGTTTTTTTATCAATATTGCTGCATCCACCTACCATATTATATCTCATCTCAGTTTTGGGATAGATCTTGGAAACATTGGATGGGAGATACTTTTCATAGTAGAGAATCATTAAGTCATAAGAATGGGGATATATAGGAGGTGACATATCGAGATAGTATTCATACATTCAACAGTCATCAAAGATATATGGTAACTAATTTTATTTTAAAAATTATATAACATTAGATGTAAACTGTTTATTTCAAACTCATAAAGGCAGTTGAAAATCATGATATTATATATTTCATTTTCTATAAGATGATGTAAAATGATCCTATCATTTTAGAGATTATATGGGTATGAAAATGTATTATTGGGGTCAGTATAATTTTTTGGAGTTTTATAATAAATTGAAAAAATATTTAAACTATTTTATTTTCAAATTGAAATTAAAGGAGTCATATGAGGCCCTGACTTCTGAGACATAGGATGTGATTTAGGCTGATACTGAGGGTCAGACCAAAAGTACGACATGATTTGATGATGCAACATAGATGTAGGAGACTCAATATGATTTTCACAATGACATATTTTTTTTATAATTTCTCGATTGATGCCAGGATGTTGTTATGGTACCAATGTATGGGTGAATTCTAGCTCAAGGAGGGATCATGTAGAGTCATCATCATTGGACTCATAGTATGAGGAGTACCTTCAATCTTTGGGTGAGGTTATATAGATCAAACATAATGAGCAGGATGAGCTTCATTCACCATAGTAGAAACATCAGGAGGAAATGTGTCGATGGATGGAGTAGTAGTAGGAGTAGATGATGGTGTATATAATAAGACTTGATCACGGTGTAGGGATAAAGTATCCCCTTCCTCTTCCAGAAGACCCTCCCCCTCCTCTATATTACCACCCCTATATATTTTTTAATACATTTTGTAAAATATTATTATGTTAATATTTGAATAAAAATATTTTTTTAATACTTTGATTACGTCAGATGTATACCATTATATATATTATGTTTTTTTGAATTATTTTAAAATTTTAAAATTTAAGAAAAATCACTTTTTTAAATTTTAAAAACATATTTTCCACAGGAAGAAATTCCATTGAAAATAGGTATTTACAGTGGGACTATGGGATGATCTAAAATAGGTCAGTAAAAACTTCTAGTAAAATACTATTTGTGATGAGAGTGCAGCCCATTAGAAAATAGTATTTTTTGCAATGGTCCATCGTAAAAAAATAATCTTTCCCAATGCATTTTCTAGGTACGTGGTATTTGTGATGGAACCTCCTAACATATAGAAATTTGTAACGGGGACCCATTGAAAATAAACCATTTTATGGTAGTGATTATCCATAAATAGGATCATATTATGTGAATGCATCAGTCAATGAAAAATTTGTAAATCTAGATGTCAAAACCAGTACCTAGAAATAGGATAAAATGAAAAAGTGTGAAAACCCACCAAATAATCTCAAAATAACATGAAATAATTGAATTGAAATATACGAAATTATTAGAGATAAACAATCTATCATTTGTAATTTTCATATGTTTCAATGTCAATATTATGTTGTATTCTTGATTTTGACCCCTTGATAGGTAATTATTAATTTAAATAAAATATCATAGAGAATATATGATTTAAATAATACTATGAAATCTAGACAACTGATTGATTAATTGTTGATTACTATATATATCAAATCACTAGGAATCATTCCTTAATGTTTTTTTGGGAAATAGGATCCAATTTTTATAGGTTTTACCCCTTTTATGTGACATGTCACTTTAATAAGAATGTGATGGTCTAATGATACTTTTTTCATAATGAGAAATTTGGGATTCAGATTGAGGTGAGGTTGGTTTATGTAGATTAGAAAGGTCTCGTAGATTATTTTCACTAAGTGTGTGTTTCATCCACCACAATTGGGAAAATAAATTCCAATTTATACAATTATCATCAACATTGGAATGTGTAATTCCTCGAACCCAGTTACCTAGAGCCAGTGAATTATTTTAATATATTGGCATGATTAAAAGGAATAAAGTCCCGAAGGACCTATCAGTTTAGCAGTCTTGGAAAATAGATTACATACAAGAACATAACATTACAATTTATAACATAAAATACAGCATAGATAATCCTTTGTGGATGAAATTATTCCCCTAGCTTAACCATGAATATCAATCAAAATTCAATTCTTGGCATTCTGGGAAAATAAAACATTTTAAAGGGGTGAGATTAGATGCTCAGTAAGGATAAAAAAAATAGTGGAAGCTATCATAAATAATCATAAAATTTTATGGAAAGGTATAAAATTGAAGCACAATCCCTTTAAACATAAACTTAAACATAACATGGAAAATATTAATCAAATAATGTCAAAGTAATTCTCAAAAGTGTCTAGGATGAAGAGATCAAGCCATCAAAAAACTTCTGATTTGGGTGACTTGGAACATCCAGCAGGCTTCCCGCCTAAGGGAATCCAACCAGAAAGCAGTGATCATGTCATCAAAAGTCCACGGACTCAGTGAATACCCAATTTTATACTTGTATTACACTTGCGCAGGAGTAAGTGAAATTGAAAGGGCGACAATAGCGGCGGCTACCACCACGATACGGGAACAACCCCAGCCCACAGGGCTGGGGGAATTTTTAAATCAAAATTCCCCTGTAAGACAAACAAATCTAGGATGTGGCGCAGTGATAGGAGAATGGGAACAACCCCATACAAAAGGGTTGGGGGCATTTTTACCTCCAATCCCCACACAACGGATGTCTGTCTTTCACCGTCTAGGAAGAAAGATGGAAAGAGGAGTTACATGTTCCAACCCTTCTTCTAGTTTGCACCCTCCGAGACAAAGGCGCATTAAGAGGTCAGAACAGGGCTCCCTTCAATTAAATGTTCATCAAGAAGCCAGAATAATACCGCAGAATGGAAGGAGAAAGTCCAAAAAATGGAGTTGTATGCCTTCCTACCATTCAGCACCGGGTACACCACCCCCAATGAGGTATGCATTAGTGAATGTGGAAACATAAAACCCAAAGATCTCATAATAAATTACATAGGAGGAGTAGATGAAAAGGAAGATGGTTCCCTCCTAGAGGCATCCCACACCGAGCCTGATAGTGTGCATACCCGGAACCAGAGGGCGGTCCTAAATCTGGGTGCCCCCTCAGTAAATCTGACATTACCTCCCCCACAAAACTCCAACAATGAGAAAAATAAATCCAAGGTCATCTATGAACCACCACCTAATCCCCATGAGAATGAATCCCTCACTCTCAAAGAGAGGTTAACTAAGAAAGAGGAATAAATAAAAGAGATCAGGATAATTAATGTCGAGCTACATCGAGGGAGTTATATCACCGGTTGTGTTCCCTCCACGGAACGTCAGCAGGTGATCCTAGAAGAGGTTCCCATGCCATGGAACTCATCCTGGAAAACAAAGTCAACCTCGCAGGTCCATTAAAACTGGCCCTGGAAGGACATCGAGACTCCCCCCCATTGGGAAGGCATCCAGAATATATCCAGGTTAACCCACATATGATACCCCCAGCTGGGTATCCACCCCAAATTCCAGCAGCACCGGCATGCCCAATCTTGGCCCTTGCCGCACCAGCTCAAGCTCGATACCAACAAGACATGCATCAAGGGATCTTAAACACCGCCGAGTAGCTAACAACTCGACTAGAATCCATGGAGGCGCGACACGCTCTGATACAACCCGGGCACAAATCCCACCCCGAGTGGGTGAGCAATGTTCCGCCACCACCAAACATCAGGGACCCTGTATTCCCAGTATTCAATGGATTAGGGGACCCGGAACAACATTTGATGCACTATGCCTCTTACTGTGACGCCATGATAGATTCTACAGAGCGGAAAGAAGATGTAAAACTCAGGCACTTCATACGAACCATGCAGTGCTCAGCTTTCGTATGGTATACTAGCCTTCCATCCAATTCAATTACAGGTTGGTAGGACCTTCGACGTCAGTTTCTCTTCCAGTTCAGTTCGATGATGCCCAAGAAGACGATTAGTGATCTCATGAACTGCAAGCATCAAGATAATGAGAGAGTCTCATACTTCTTTTCCAAATGGAAAGGCCTAACATATTCCCTGAACCGACCACTACCCCAGGATGAGATGCTCTCCATGTGCATCGATAACCTTCTGGATGAATTGTGAACACCGCTCATCCCGGTGAAGTACACCAGTGGGTTTAAAGAATTCTATGACATTACCCAAAGGATAGAAGACTTCTTGAAATGGACCAATCTTAAGTTCTGAGTGGCCCCATCAGCCCCTGGGAAATGAATGGGAAAAGACGAAGCGTCTTTTTATCGCGCTTAAGCGACCCTCGGCACCAGCTCCAGTTGAGAGGCCTCCATTGAACCATGAGAGACCCCTTAGACACCAATAGCCACCCACACCTCAGAAAGATGAGTGAAATGGTTCTAAAGGAAATCAGTTCGATGAATGAAGAAATAAATTTTATTCGTTACGATATGACCAGGGCCGCGACTATTTCATAGCCTCCATGAATTGCAATATTCTTCTCCTGCTAGATCCAAAGCGAGCCAATGAAGTGGGTCTCGATGACCATCCAAATTACTATCTGTATCACCGGATACTAGGAAAAACCATACAATAATTATTTGTTTTCAAGGATCTACTGCAAAAGATGGTGGATTATGGGAAAGTAAAGTTGGGCCCGCCACCAGCATAAGTGGTGTATGTTTCCACCTTAGAGTCAAGAGAGGAAGTGGAATGGAAGACAGTTTCCAGTAAGAAGAAGAAAAATTTCGACATTTGTATGACCCAGAAGACCATCAACTGAGTCCATGGCATCCTTCAGGCATAGTTGAAACAACCAACTAAGCCCCCAAAAGCTCCCAATATAGCACTACCATCCTCCCTGGCCCCACGTCCCTCCAAAGGCCAGAAGGGCAGAAAGAAACATCAAGGAGATGAGAAGACACAAAATTTGAAGTCAGTGTTGACACTTTTGGATTTCATGCCGGCAGAATTGGTAAAATAGTACCTACCCTACCAAATGGTACAAAAGGTGTAACGCCCTGACCCCAGTTACCCAGAGTCGGTGCATTATTACATAACATTGGCATGATCACAAGAAAGATCAAATCTCGAAAGACCGATTGGTTTAGTAGCCTTGCAAACACTAGATATATTCATAAGTTTTACATTACATAATAAAATGAAAAACTATTACAACAACATAATGTTTCCACAGTCCACACTATAATCCCCTCATAATATCCCTGCAGGTCATTCATAACTTACATCTTCACATCCTGGGAAAAATAAAACATAGAAAAGGGGTGAGCTCAAATGCCCAGTAAGGATAACAATATAGCGGAACATTCAAAGATAAGCATAAACATTTAAGGCAATGAATTACTAAAACAAAAGCCTTTTAAACATGAACTTCAACATAGTATGGAAAAATTAAAATGAAATAATTCCATTTACTTGTTCACATGGATATTCTACTAATCGAATAATCACATGCAATATCAATAACCACTTTCATAATGTTGGAATGCATAATGCCAGACTATCATAACCACATAGCCAAGGCCTCGTGCCAAGACTACAAATAAGATTTTTCCAAGGCCTTGTTCCAAGACACTAGTTTGTCTCATGAGACCTACCGATGCATCGAGGAGCTATAGCAGGCTCCACCCGTCACATATTAAGTCCAATGCATTCCCATATGAAAAGGTTTAAACATAACATAAACATTCGTATTAAAACTAGCATACGAAATGTCAATAATTTCACCATAAACTATGAATGGTATAAAAATAGCACATCCACAGTAAAACATATCACAAAACCTTCAATACAATATAGAAGTTTTGTATCATAATAAATCAACTTCAAATAAGCGTAAAATCCGTCAAAGGATGTTGACATAGATGAAATCAAAACACTTTTTAGAGAAATATCTCTTTCTATTTTTGAAATCATTTAAGAGCCATATAAAATAAAACATTTTCTTGAAAATATTCTTATAATCTTGTAAGGGAAGCTTTGACGATTTTATAACGGTGGAAAATAACCGCACCTTCCGTATAAGTTAAAAAAACATTCTTATCTTAATTCTGTCGAAAAGGTTAAAAAGAACCTTGTTTGGAAAACGACGGAAAGATTCCCTTATAAACCTCTTATAAAAAGTCAAACAAGGGTATAAATGACTTTAACCCATATTCTTTTAAATATTAAAAATGTTTTGAAATACATTTTTAAGAAACATGGACGTGGATGATAACGAGGTCCCAGTAGATAATTATGTATAAACAACCTCGGATAATGAAGAGATTGCGAAATAAACCCTTACATTGTACTTTTCCTTTGTTGGGGTAGGTTAACCTCCTGTATAATGGTGAAATAATTGTTATTAAATTATACAAGAATCATATACATTAATATGATATCATATATGATCTTTTAACATTGCTTTATTAATAATATCTTAGTATTATCGTCGTTTCGGGTGATAATCGATTCGTTCTTCTTAAATGTTTGGTTACGTAAGACATGTTTGTAATGGATAGATTATATATTATTCATAATCAGAATGATATTAACATTATTTTTAACCCTAAAATGAGAATAAGACTTGAATGGATACGATGGAGAATGAATCTCATCGCGTTCGTGGAGACGGTAGTCCGTACGTACGCACGAACGCTACTTCCATTTAATTTTTATTTTAAAAGAATCGAATCCAAATGATACATAGGTATATTACTATTCCAGTATAATATAATATTTTATATATGTTACTTAAGTTCATTAACACCATCCTTTATACGTTCCATGTGTGGTATGAACGAGTCATATCATTTTAAGGGGGCGGTAGTCCGCACTTCCTCAAATGAAATTATCGCATGTATATACAACATGAAACGAATAATGATATGAAATAAAATGGAATTACAGAAGCTTATATATAAAATATATATCATTAATATCATATTTAATTACAGTGCCATCATAATGGCCACCATGAGAGGCGGTAAGATGTATTTGAACAATCATCGTTTCGTGAGGCGTTAGTTTGCCATCCACAGAAACATTATGTTCATCATCCATTAGATGGAGTTGTGTGTATGTGTAGTTTGAATCCTTCTTATAACAACATCATAGTATATTGTGGATACTGGTGTTGTTACAAAATAAAGGAAATAAAAAGAGTTTGGGGGTTGGAGAAGCAAAATAAATGAAAATAATTTAAGAGAAATCGTTACCTTTAATTTAGGTAACTCACTTTGGTTGGAACCAAAGGACTTCTTGAAATGATTTCTGCCTAAGGGGAAGCTTCAAGGAGGAGGAGAGGGATGTGGGGAGCTTATTTGGGTAGGGTTTGGACGAGCCAAGTGGCTTGAGAGGTGTGAGGAATGAGTATAAGTGGTCTCCTTTTATAAGGGAGATGAGGGGCTCTTTAGGAAAGAGTGAAAGTATTACTTTATAATATAATTATATTCGGGTTATAATGGTCCAAAAATCATTGAGGTCGAAGATAAGATGACTCATTTTCTAAATAACATCAACCAATAAGAATTGGACAGGTTTTAGATAATATTTTAATCATTATAATCTTATTTATTTAAATGATTTATTAATGAGGTAAACATTGCATCATTATTGTGTCATTAATAATTTAACTTATTTGATGTCTAAAAATTATAAATAAAATATCATTATGTAGGAAATCTTTTTAGATTTCTAATGAATATTTATAATCTAAAATCCAACATGTATAACCCTATGTAAAAATTGTTCTTCTAAGAGATGTAAGCTTATGCCATTTTTATTTTTATTTTAACTTTTTTAATATAATGTGTCCCTACCACATACAAGTGGCTCTAAGGGGTCCCCAAATCGACCCAAGGATGCCCATGGTCGGGTATGTGTCCACCAATAAGGTTAGGACACGTTTTAGGGTAATTTTGTATTATTATAATATTATTTTTTAACCCTTATTTACCGGATTTACCCTTTAACCATGGTAAATAAAATATTTACCGCAGAAATTATTCAAAATTTGTAAAAATAAAAGTTACCTATTTACATAATTTGGACATCCTGATTCCAAATATGTAATCCATTTTTCCAAATTCAAATCACATAAGTGGCAGAAATTAATTTAAAATTAATTCCCATTGTTAAAATAAAAAGCGTGTTTTTAAGAGATAACAACTATCAAAAGATTGACACTTGTTTATGTCTGATTTAATTGTGAAATTATGTCCAATGACAAAAATTAAATTAAATGGTAAAAATATATTCTAAATATACTTTAAAACCACTCAAATTCATAATTTATCAATATTAATTATTTTGATTAAAAAAGTTGTTTTTAATTAAAATTTATTAATTTTCACTATTCATCAAAATATAAAAGTTATCCGAAAAGTACCAAAATTTCACCCTAGGATAATTTCAATATTCCGAATCAAAAAATGAAGTCCATTTTGAAATATAAAATATATATGATTTCAAAAAGTAGGTATTACTATTCACAACGGCTAGTTTAATTAGTTGTGGTGTGTGTTAGAACTCGAGGTTGCGTACAACACACGCTATCGCATTATTCGAAGGGAAACGTACCGTGGAAGCATGGGGTGTTAAATTCTCCCCTCCTTCAAATAATTGCGTCCTCGAAATTTCTAGGGTATTACTGCATAAAAAGACTCGGGTGTTTCTTCATCATAAGTTCCTCGGGTTCCCACGTTGCCTCTTCCATCTTATGGTTTCTCCACAAAACTTTTACCAGACGCGTCTTCCGGTTTCTCAGCACTTGTTCTCTCGTATCAAGAATCTTGACGGGATCTTCGCAATAAGACAGATCGGGTTCCAGTTCTAATTCTTCATAGGTGAGTACATGCGTTGGGTCAGGCATGTATTTCCTCAACAGAGATACGTGGAACACATCGTGAACTTTGGAGAGACTTGGCGGCATTGCCAATCGGTAAGCTACATCCCCAATTCGTTCTAGAATTTCAAAAGGTCCGATGTACCTGGGACTCAATTTACCTTTCTTACCAAAACGTATGACTCCCTTCCACGGAGATACCTTCAGAAAAACATGATCACCGACTTGAAATTCCAAATCCTTCCTTCGATTATCGGCATAGATCTTCTGCCTACTTTGAGCTGCTTTGATGTGATTTTGGATTACTTTCACCTTTTCCACCGTTTCCTCCACCGGTTCTAGGCCTACAAGTTTTCTTTCACCAACCTCATCCCAACAGGTTGGTGTACGACATCTCTTTCCGTATAACGCTTCATATGGTGCCATCTGAATACTCAAATGGAAGCTATTGTTATAGGAAAATTCTACCAGTGGTAAATATTGATCCCACATACCCTGAAAGTCAAGTGTGCAAGATCTCAACATCTCTTCTAAGGTCTGAATAGTCCGTTCTGATTGTCCATCTGTCTGAGGGTGGTAAGCAGTGCTCAAATGAAGTTCAGTATCCAGGGATTTCTGAAGACTTTTCCAAAATCTTGAAGTAAAATGGGGATCACGATCAGAAACCATCGATAAGGGTACTCCATGAAGTCTCACAAATTCATTAATATATAGTCTTACTAGACGTTCCAGGGGTAGATCTTCTCTTATATCAAGAAAATGTGCTGACTTGGTAAGACGATCAACAATAACCCATATTGCATCATTCCTTCTAGGAGTCTTTGGTAGCCCCATGACAAAGTCCATCGTAATATTGTCCCATTTCCACTCCGGTATGGGAAGAGGTTGCATGACTCCTCCAGGCTGTTGCCTTCCAGCTTTCACTTGTTGAAAAACCATACATCTTGACACCAAATCAGCAATCTCCCTCTTCATGTTGTCCCACCAAAAATGTTCCTTCAAATCTCTATACATTTTGGTGCTCCCAGGGTGTATAGAGAAATTGGAACTATGAGCATCATCCAGCAATTCCCTTTTCAGATCAGGTAAATCGGGAACACAAAGTCTCTTCCCGAATTTCAAAATTCCATCTTCATACACAAAGTCTCTCAATCTCCCATCATTCACAGCTTTAATCTTCTTCTGAAATTCTTCATCATCGGTCTGAGAACTCTTAATCCTTTCTAGTAAAGATGGTTTGGCAACCATTTGAAAAAGCATTGATGTTTCACCTTCCCTGGTTATTCCCATGTCCATCTTCACTAGATCCATGAAAATTGGGTCCCTTTCAATTATCATCATGTTCAAAACTCCATGGTCTTTTCTGCTCAAAGCATCTGCCACCTTGTTTGCTTTCCCTGGGTGGTAGTTTATCGTGCAATCATAATCCTTGAGTAATTCAAGCCATCTCCTTTGCCTCATGTTGAGTTCTTTTTGTGAGAAAATATACTTCAAACTCTTGTGATCAGTATAAATCTCACATTTTTCACCATAGAGGTAGTGCCTCCATATCTTCAAAGCAAAGATCACATCTGCTAACTCAAGATCATGAGTAGGATAGTTTTGTTCATGAATTTTCAACTGTCGTGATGCATAGGCAATAACTCTATCATTCTGCATAAGGACACAACCAAGTCCTTTCTTTGATGCATCACTATAAATAACGAACCCATCATTCCCCGATGGTAGAGTCAATATAGGAGCATTGACTAATCTTCTCTTCAGTTCTTCGAAACATTCTTTACACTCTTTTGTCCAAACAAATTTAACCCCTTTACGTGTGAGCTTCGTTAATGGGTTAGCCAATCGGGCAAAATTCTGGACGAAACGTCGATAATAACCTGCCAAACCAATAAAACTACGTACCTCAGTTATACTCGTAGGTGCTGGCCATTCTTGGATTGCCTTGGTCTTAGAAGGATCAACAGAGATTCCATCTTTAGAGACAATATGGCCAAGAAAAGAAATATCCTGAAGCCAGAATTCACACTTGCTAAACTTCCCATATAATTCATGCCTCCTCAGAGTCTTCAAGATAATGCGCAAGTGATTTTAATGATCTTTGTAGGTTTTGGAGTATACCAAGATATCATCAATAAATACCACCACAAATTCATCGAGATACTCCTTGAAAACTCTATTCATCAGATCCATGAATACAGAGGGTGCATTAGTCAATCCAAACGGCATTACGGTAAACTCGTAATGCCTGTACCTAGTTCGAAATGCTGTCTTCGGAATGTCTTCCTTCTTCACACACAACTGATGGTATCCAGATCGAAGGTCAATCTTTGAAAAGTATTGAGCTCCATGCAGTTGGTCAAATAAATCATCAATACGAGGTAAGGGATACTTGTTCTCTATCGTTATAGCATTGATCTCCCTGTAGTCGATACATAACCTCATAGATCCATCTTTCTTTTTAACAAAAAGAACAGGGGCTCCCCATGGAGAAACACTAGGGTGAATAAATCCTTTATTACTCAATTCCTCTAGTTGTTTCTTTAGTTTGACTAACTCTACAGTAGCCATTCTATAAGGGGTCTTCGATATAGGCCTTGATCCAGGAATCAAATCAATGGAAAACTCAACTTCTCGTTCTGGAGGATGTCCAGGTAAATCTTCCGGAAATACATCTACAAATTCTTTCACAATAGGTACATCCTCTATTTGAACATTCCTTTCCTCACCGGCAGTTATTTCATTCTCTTCCTCCCCAATAATTGAATTAAGTTGAGCTACTGGGGGTGGATCTAAATAAGAATTAGGTGGTGACGATTCTGCTCTAAAAATAAGGTGTTCCTTATCATTATCATCAAGAATCATAACCTCTTTCTTCTTACAATAAATCTTCGCATCATAGTCGGAAAGCCAGTCCATACCGAGGATTATATCAAACTCAATCATAGGTATGACGATGAGATCAGCAGATAAAGAAAATTTATGTGCTCTAATGGGGACTGATTCACAAAACTTTGTTGCAACGATACTTCCCTTAGGAGTTTTAACTGACAACTCCCTTATTAAATCAAATTGGAAATATCTAATTTTCTTAGAAAACTGGGAAGATATGAAACAATGCGATGATCCAGAATCAAATAATGCATTTGCTAAACTTGAGGAAACCATTAAATTACCTTCCACCACGTCTTTCGGAGCTTCTAACTCAGTAGTAGTGATAGCATAAGCCTGGCCTTGATCCCTTGGCCTTTTCTGAGGTAAGTTCTCCTGACGCTTAGGACATTCATTTGCATAATGCCCCATCTCCCTGCGATTGTAGCACTGAACGTTGGTAGCTTCCTTCTTCCCCTTGCAATCACGAGCTTGGTGGCCTTTTTCACCACACTTGTAACAGACTCCCATTCCCTTCAAGCAAGTACCAGGATGTTTCTTCCCGCATTTACCACAAGATGGATATTCAACCTTTCCCTTCTTCCCCTTATTTCCATTCCCAGATTGATCAGCAGGTCTCTTCTTCTCTTGCTTTGCTTTAAAGTCATAAGACTTAGAGAATTCCTTTTCGGTCTTGATAGCACATGAGACAATGTCTTCGTACGATGAAAAGGATTGTGAGACTAATGCTCGACGGAGAAATGGTTTTAACCCATCAAAGAAACGATCAATCTTACTTCTTGGGTTGCGTATATAATCACCAGCGTACCTTGCTAACCTTGTAAAGTTAGCCTCATACTTTGCGACATTATCATCCTGCTTCTGTCTCAGACTTAGAAATTGCCTTTCCATATCTGCTCGATGGTCACGAGGGAAGTATTTTTCTAAAAACAGATCTTTGAACTCCCTCCATTCCATATTTGATACTTCATCATCTTCCTTCATGTTTTGAATCAATGACCACCATTGATCAGCATCTTTAGTGAGGCGGTAAACTGCCATGATAACTTTTTCCCTTTCACTGCTCCCCAAAGCCTGAAATATTTTCTCTAGGGAATTTATCCATTGCTCAACTACTAAGGGATTTGTACTCCCATTGAACGTTGGTGGTTGTTGCCTCATGAATCGATCTAACATTGATCCTCCATGCTGCGGATTAGGGTGCTCCATACGGGTAAGGTTATTATTCATAACCTGAGTAAGTTGTCCCAGTATGGTGATTAGCTGATCGACACCAGTTGCATCACCAGCCCCGCTATAATTATCTTGAGCAGGAGGGCAATCCCAACATGGAGTGCGTGCATTGATACGGTTTCCATTTCTTCCACTAGGCGCCATTTCTAAACAATGGAATAAACTAGATCAGTTTATGAATCAAAATACATAATCCCATACTTATAAAACACTTAACATAAATTGAACTATTTATGGATATAATCCATAATCATAAAAATGTTTTCTTTGAGGAAGTATATACTCATAAACCCTTCATAATGATTTGTAAAGAAAATGAGAGTTATCCTAAGCATATCCCCCGGGAGTGTCGTAACCAAGAGTGCAGCAAGGCCCGTTGTCGTGCACCAGTTCCCGTTTGAGTCTAGCTCAAAGCGGTGTTTTCGGGTTTTACCCCTAGGTACATCTGTGCCAGAGCCACCTCTACCTGCTTGTATCCAGATAGGGATGTATTGCTCGGAAAACTCACAAAATCTCTACAATACCAAAATTCTAGGAAGTTCTTCTATACTAATCCTCAAAGTTCATCTTAGGTCTACGTACTCTAATCAGAGTTTATCTAAATCTAGCTTCCAAGGTTTGTACTAAACTTCCTCTGTTACCAACTGTAACGCCCCGACCCCAGTTACCCAGAGTCGGTGCATTATTACATAACATTGGCATGATCACAAGAAAGATCAAATCTCGAAAGACCGATTGGTTTAATAGCCTTGGAAACACTAGATATATTCATAAGTTTTACATTACATCATAAAATGAAAAACTACTACAACAACATAATGTTTCCACAGTCCACACTATAATCCCCTCATAATATCCCTGCAGGTCATTCATAACTTACATCTTCACATCCTGGGAAAAATAAAACATAGAAAAGGGGTGAGCTAAAATGCCCAGTAAGGATAACAATATAGCGGAACATTCAAAGATAAGCACAAACATTTAAGGCAATGAATTACTAAAACAAAAGCCTTTTAAACTTGAACTTCAACATAGTATGGAAAAATTAAAATGAAATAATGCCATTTACTTGTTCACATGGATATTCTACTAATCGAATAATCACATGCAATATCAATAACCACTTTCATAATGTTGGAATGCATAATGCCAGACTATCATAACCACAGAGCCAAGGCCTCGTGCCAAGACTACAAATAAGATTTTGCCAAGGCCTTGTGCCAAGACACTAGTTTGTCTCATGAGACCTACCGATGCATCGAGGAGCTATAGCGGGCTCCACCCGTCACATATTAAGTCCAATGCATTCCCATATGAAAAGGTTTAAACATAACATAAACATTCGTATTAAAACTAGCATACGAAATGTCAATAATTTCACCATAAACTATGAATGGTATAAAAATAGCACATCCACAGTCAAACATATCACAAAACCTTCAATACAATATAGAAGTTTTGTATCATAATAAATCAACTTCAAATAAGCGTAAAATCCGTCAAAGGATGTTGACATAGATGAAATCAAAACACTTTTTAGAGAAATATCTCTTTCTATTTTTGAAATCATTTAAGAGCCATATAAAATAAAACATTTTCTTGAAAATATTCTTATAAGCTTTTATGGGAAGCTTTGACGATTTTATAACGGTGGAAAATAACCGCACCCGCCGTATAAGTTAAAAAAACATTCTTATCTTAATTCTGTCGAAAAGGTTAAAAAGCACCTTGTTTGGAAAACGACGGAAAGATTCCCTTATAAACCTCTTATAAAAAGTCAAACAAGGGTATAAATGACTTTAACCCATATTATTTTAAATATTAAAAATGTTTTGAAATACATTTTGAAGAAACATGGACGTGGATGATAACGAGGTCCCAGTAGATAATTATGTATAAACAACCTCGGATAATGAAGAGATTGATAAATAAACCCTTACCTTGTACTTTTCCTTTGTTGGGGTAGGTTAACCTCCTGTATAATGGTGAAATAATTGTTATTAAATTATACAAGAATCATATACATTAATATGATATCATATATGATCTTTTAACATTGCTTTATTAATAATATCTTAGTATTATCGTCGTTTCGGGTGATAATCGATTCGTTCTTCTAAAATGTTTGGTTACGTAAGACATGTTTGTAATGGATAGATTATATATTATTCATAATCAGAATGATATTAACATTATATTTAACCCTAAAATGAGAATAATACTTGAATGGATACGATGGAGAATGAATCTCATCGCGTTCGTGGAGACGGTAGTCCGTACGTACGCACGAACGCTACTTCCATTTAATTTTTATTTTAAAAGAATCGAATCCAAATGATACATAGGTATATTACTATTCCAGTATAATATAATATTTTATATATGTTACTTAAGTTCATTAACACCATCCTTTATACGTTCCATGTGTGGTATGAACGAGTCATATCATTTTAAGGGGGCGGTAGTCCGCACTTCCTCAAATGAAATTATCGTATGTATATACAACATGAAACGAATAATGATATGAAATAAAATGGAATTACAGAAGCTTATATATAAAATATATATCATTAATATCATATTTAATTACAGTTCCATCATAATGGCCACCATGAGAGGCGGTAAGATGTATTTGAACAATCATCGTTTCGTGAGGCGTTAGTTTTCCATCCACAGAAACATTATGTTCATTATCCATTAGATGGAGTTGTGTGTATGTATAGTTTGAATCCTTCTTATAAAAACATCCTAGTATATTGTGGATACTGGTGTTGTTACAAAAGAAAGGAAATAAAAAGAGTTTGGGGGTTGGAGAAGCAAAATAAATGAAAATAATTTAAGAGAAATCGTTACCTTTAATTTAGGTAACTCACTTTGGTTGGAACCAAAGGACTTCTTGAAATGATTTCTGCCTAAGGGGAAGCTTCAAGGAGGAGGATAGGGATGTGGGGAGATTATTTGGGTAGGGTTTGGACGAGCCAAGTGGCTTGAGAGGTGTGAGGAATGAGTATAAGTGGTCTCCTTTTATAAGGGAGAGGAGGGGCTCTTTAGGAAAGAGTGAAAGTATTACTTTATAATATAATTATATTCGGTTTATAATGGTCCAAAAATCATTGAGGTCGAAGATAAGATGACTCATTTTCTAAATAACATCAACCAATAAGAATTTTACAGGTTTTAGATAATATTTTAATCATTATAATCTTATTTATTTAAATGATTTATTAATGAGGTAAACATTGCATCATTATTGTGTCATTAATAATTTAACTTATTTGATGTCTAAAAATTATAAATAAAATATCATTATGTAGGAAATATTTTTAGATTTCTAATGAATATTTATAATCGAAAATCCAACATGTATAACCCTATGTAAAAATTGTTCTTCTAAGAGATGTAAGCTTATGCCATTTTTATTTTTATTTTAACTTTTTTAATATAATGTGTCCCTACCACATACAAGTGGCTCTAAGGGGTCCCCAAATCGACCCAAGGATGCCCATGGTCGGGTATGTGTCCACCAATAAGGTTAGGACACGTTTTAGGGTAATTTTGTATTATTATAATATTATTTTTTAACCCTTATTTACCGGATTTACCCTTTAACCGTGGTAAATAAAATATTTACCGCAGTAATTATTCAAAATTTGTAAAAATAAAAGTTACCTATTTACATAATTTGGACATCCTGATTCCAAATATGTAATCCATTTTTCCAAATTCAAATCACATAAGTGGCAGAAATTAATTTAAAATTAATTCCCATTGTTAAAATAAAAAGCGTGTTTTTAAGAGATAACAACTATCAAAAGATTGACACTTGTTTATGTCTGATTTAATTGTGAAATTATGTCCAATGACAAAAATTAAATTAAATGGTAAGAATATATTCTAAATATACTTTAAAACCACTAAAATTCATAATTTATCAATATTAATTATTTTGATTAAAAAAGTTGTTTTTAATTAAAATTTAGTAATTTTCACTATTCATCAAAATATAAAAGTTATCCGAAAAGTACCAAAATTTCACCCTAGGCTAATTTCAATATTCCGAATCCAAAAATGAAGTCCATTTTGAAATATAAAATATATATGATTTCAAAAAGTAGGTATTACTATTCACAACGGCTAGTTTAATTAGTTGTGGTGTGTGTTAGAACTCGAGGTTGCGTACAACACACGCTATTGCATTATTCGAAGGGAAACGTACCGTGGAAGCATGGGGTGTTACAAAAGGCACCGCCCCACAAAATGAAACCCTCAGAAGGAGACATTCAGATAGAAATGGTGTCAGATCAAGAACTGATATTCAACTCCATTAATGTCATTCACTTAATGGAACCCTTATCTGATGAAGACTATGTCCACAAACCCAAATTTTCCATGAACAACTGGAGATCTAGAGTAAGAGGCTACAGAGGCCAAAGGTTTCTCGGAATGCATGATCATGGAAGGATTCAAATTCCCGGTCACACCACAATCCAAACCGTTAACATCACAGAAACTCATGGAAGTACCCCCAAATAGACACAACAAGAACCAAAATTCTCCTTCACCCCCATCAGAAGAAACCCAAGTCCAGTTATCTTGGAATATCCATTAGGGGAAGAACGAGTACCGAACCGCCCTAGGTATATAGGCAAACTAGTTCAACCAAATGTGGAAAGGACTGCAGTACCGCCAACCCCTGATACAAATGTCAAACCATATAATTCCAAATCTCAAACCCCTAAATTTTTTTAAAAGAGAAACCCCGATCCAGGAAGCACCGATATTTAGAGCAAAAATATGATATTCTAAAGTATCTGGCTTCATTACCAGTAAATCTGTCAATCATGGATGCGTTGATTTTGTCCTTAGATCTTAGAGAGGCACACATCGAAGCCTTTCTAAGTCCACAGGAGTTTGAGGTTGAAGTAGAAGTGGTAAAATTCTACCAGATGGAGACTATTCCTGAAAAGTGTCCTGTTTTCATCTCCTTCATAGATAGGGATGAAGACGCCATCATGCAAGGTCACATCAAACCCTTATATGTGTCCGACAGGATAAATGGGACTGATGTTCGAAGGATCTTCATCGATAATGGCTGTAGAGTCAACCTCCTCCTGCTGAGAATGATTCATCGACTGAGATATGATTAATATAGCTTGAAACCCTCCACTATAACTCTACTGGGGTGCGAAAAAAGTGAGAAGAAATCATTGGGAAAAATCAAACATAGAACTTGGCTCAAAGATCTCATATCAGATTCCGTGTTCCTAGTGGTGTGACAAAGTACGACCTTCAACGTCCTATTAGGGAGGCCTTGGATACATCAACACGTTACAATTTCATCCTCATACCATCAGTGCATCAAATATTTCACTCATGGGAAAAATAGGACATTTCATGCTGATAAATCTCTGTTTGAGTTCTGCAAGCCACACTATATTGACGTCGGGTTCAATGAGGGTGGGGAAAAACATCTTTCGGCCGACAATATTGATTGGATCAATGCATCAAATGGATTGGAGATGGCTCCCGCTGACCCCTTCTAGCATCTTGGGGAGGATTACATACTACCCATTAACCAAGTTGAATGCGTAAGTACAAGTCCAGATACAGACTGAGTTTTCTGCATGGTCTTTGTTACGACCACCAAGTCCAAAGACATAGGAGAGTGGGATAACTCCCATGTTGTCAGGAAAAGACCTATCAAAGATTCTCCCAGCTCATCCTCAAGACCTCAAACTACCCTTTCCTCACACACTAGGGAAAAATATGATTTCTCTTCCAACATCAGAAAGTTCATCTAAAAAATCATCTCTCCTTCAGAAGAGGAAGATAGCGAAGATGAAGAAGAAAAAGAAGAATAATAGGAATAATACCTCAAAGATTACCCTCCTGCATTTGAAGAAGGTGTCTATACCACAATCGATGAACTTAGGGAGATAAATATGGGCACCAAAAAATGACCCATATCCCACTCTTATCAATGTGGCCATGCCTGTAGAGGAATAGAAGGCATAGACCTCCTTCCTAAAGAATAATTGAGATGTGTTTTCCTGGAATTACACGGAAATGTCAGGACTCGATCCTGAGGTTTCCACTCATCATCTGGGATTACCAGAAGATCACCGGGGCTATAATAAGCCATTTAGAAGGACCAAACCAACACATTCTGCCATAATAGAGACTAATGTTGACAAGATGATAAAATCCAACTTTATACGGGATGTACAATATCTGATCTGGCTTGCAAACATAGTCCCTGAAAAAAAGAAGAATGGAGAGATTAGACTCTATATTAACTTTAGGGACCTTAATTGGAATTGCCCAAAATATGACTTCCCAGTCCTGATCATAGAATTTTTGATCAATGAAACATCCAAATACGAATCCCCCTTCTTCATGGATGGCTATTATGGATAAAATCAAATTTAGATGGCCAGAGGAGATGAAGAAGCTACCTCTTTTAGTCCCCCTCAGGGAGTGTTCTATTATAAAGTAATGCCCTTTGGTATAAAGAATTCTAATGTCACATATCAGTGCACCATGAATCGCATCTTCAAGACCTTCTTGGGAAAAAATTTCAAGTCTTATGTCGAAGACCTGGTGGTTAAATCACAACATTGTTCAAACCACCTGGATGACCTTGAAATTGTCTTCGACAAATTGCGACAACATGGTTTAAATATGACTCCATTGAAAAGTGCCTTTGGAGTTACCTTGGGAAAATTACTTGGCTTCGTCGTACGCCATCAAGTCATCTATGTAGACCCTGATACGATGAAATCCATTATTGGCATGTCCCCACCTCGCAACCTCATCGAGTTGAGAGGTCTCTAGGGACACCACACCTATATTCGGTGCTTCATGGCCAACCTTGCAGGTAAATTTTTACCTTTCACCAGGCTCATGAAGAAAGGTGTTACGTATGAATGAGATAAAAATTGTCAATAAGTGTTTGAAAATATTAAAAGATATCTCCTAAGCCCACCAGTGCTCATGCCGCCAGTCTAGGGGAGACCACTCATTTTATACGTAACTACCCTAGAAAGGTCATTAGGTGCCTTACTCGCATAGAAGAATGATGTCGGTAGTGAGAACAACCTATATTAACTCAGTCAGACAATGATCTATGCCGAAACTTGGTATTAAAAAATTTAAAATAACTGCCTAGACCTAATATTCGCAGTTCATAAGTTCAGGAATTACCTGCAGCACCATGAATTCCACCTCGTCTCCCGCTGTAACCCGCTCAAATATATCCTAAACTGTAACATGATAAATGGGTTCCTATCATGATGGGTGGTCATCCTACAATATTTTGACCTATGGTACGTGCCTTAGAGGGACATCAAAGGCCAGGTGTTATCATAATTCTTGGCTGAGCACCCCTCAGAAGAAACAACGTCATTGGATGTTGAACTTCCAAACGAAGAAGTTTTTTCCATTCGGGTGGACCCCCAGATGTGGGAAATGTAATTATATGGTTCTTATAGAATCTTGATAGTAAAAAGGATGGAGGATACCAATCTATAAAAAGTAAGGCTGGGTGTCATACTCGTATTTCCCAAAAAGGCTATATTGCCTTACTATTTGCTACTTTCGGAAGGGTGTATGAACAATGAAGTGGAGTATCAGGCCCTCATTACAAGCCTCGAGTTGGCAATCCAGGTGCAAGCCAAACACCTAAAAATAAATTGTGATTCAGAGCTAGCTATCAAATAGGTTAGTAGTGACTATGCTATCAAGAAAGAAGTATTTGTTCCCTTGATGAACCATGTTTGAGAACTGATGGCAGAATTCCCATCAGAACCAACGTTGACTTATGTGCCTTGGTCACAGAATTCTCAAGATGGCACTTTAGAAAATGTGACAATTGCCTTGGACGATCCTGACTAGGATGAAACAGTCATAATTATTGCTCACCATCGGATAGTCTTTCCATTCATCCAAATAAATATAGAGGAAATTGATGAAATTAGCCCTGTTTTTGAGCCTTATGGTCATACCACCAGTTGGATGACACCCATTACAAATTACCTTCAGAATAGGGAACTCCCACCAGTTAGGGATGAAAGGGACCAGGTCCGAAGATGGGAAATCAATTTTACCTTATACAATGGGGTAAACCAAGAAAAGGTTATCTACAAGCAAGGCCACGATAGAGTCCTTCTCAGGTGCATTGATGGAGAAGAGACTACTTCCATCATGAAAGATGTTCACGCCAGAGCTTGTGGAGCACACCAGTCAGCAACCAAGATCTCTCACCCAATCTTAAGGCTAGGGTATTAATGGCCCATCATGATACAGGATTGTGCCAAATTCACTAAAAAGTTCCATTATTTCCAGGTTCATGCTAATTTACAAAAACTCCCCCTGGATTTACTTCACACAACTAAGTAATCATGGACATTCGGCGCCTGGGTGATGGATGTTGTGGGACCATATCCTCCTACCACAACCAGACAATTCAAGTTCATACTCACAGAGACCGAATTTTTTTCCAAATGGGCCACAACCATACCCCTTAAATAAGTCGGGGAAAAAACATAATCATCTTTCTAAAGGCCAACATCATCACCAGATTTTGGGTCCCACATACAACACTAAAAGACAACAACACCAACTTCGACTATGCTAATCTAGACAAGCTTTACCAGGAATATAGAATCAAGGCCAACCAGTCGTCTCGCTACCACGTAGTATAAGGACCCAAACTTATTTCATACCTAATCTTGAATTTAATCAAGAAAACACTTCATTTTACATTGAGGACCTTTTCAAGTTTAGAGCTTTAGAGAATTAAGACAAAACAGTCATAATATTACACATTGTTACATAGTGGATACCATAAAATCAGTTTCCATTTTCCTTAGAATATAAAACATTAAAACATAAAACAAGACTCCTTGACAATTCTTCAACATTTAACATGTCTTCCTTCCTTGTATTATTCATCCATTAACCTATGAAAAATCATTTAAAAACTTGGGATGAGCACAAAGGCCCAGTAAGGTATGAAAAAGAAGGAAAAATCACATCAGTCCATGAATACGCATGACGTATGAAAACATTTTCAAAATACATGATTTACACCCATAAAATCTTACTTTGTGTAACATGAGATATAAACAAGATCCACACAAACATAATTATATTCATAGAGGTATATTGGGGCATTACTTACATAATCTTGTAACCATCTTGGCTACCTTAAAATTTGTAACCCTCATGGCTACCTTACTTTGTGTAACCATCACAGTTACACTTGGAGTAACCATACGGCCGACCTCCAACTTACTCATACCCAATGCATTGGAGGGAAATATAGGTCCCACCCTTCATCATAAACAATTCCCAATAACCAAAACATAATCATACAACATAAACAATAGCATAAAAACATTGCCTTTGAATCTTATAAAACAGAATTTTAAAAGAGGATTTTAGAAGAAAAGTCCCTTATAAACATCATATACTTGAAGTGAGGATTAATAGAGTGGATGTAATATGTATATACTCTATAAATACACATAATGAAACATAATATAAACAAAACCCATCACAAAAACAATTTAAATAGCACATAAATTATAAAGTAGAATGTTAACCCAAAGAATGGAAATCGGGTTAAGAATTCCCTTACCTTGGGCTTGTCTTACTTAAAAATTGTTTAAACCTCCTGTATAATGGTTAAAAGAGTGTTATTAGTATTTTACAGAAACATGTTAATGTTTATAACATATTATATGGTCATTTCATAACCTCATTTCACCCCTTATTTGTTAGTATTTTGTTCCTTGCATTATTTTGGGTGAGTTCTTTTGTGATTTTCACGATCGGTTCATGATGAATCGTTCTTGTTGATTGGATGTGAAACTATAGAATTGGAATGGAGTAGTATCTACATATTTCCAGTACCATAATTTATACCATTTATCACTTTGATTCTTTATATGATGATGATTAATAAGTTAAAACATTAATTATGTTTGTTTAGATCATTTAAGTTGTTCTTTGATAATTACAACTTCATTTAGTCTTATAAATTTGAATCATGAGTACAAAAGAATTCCAGAACCTTATATGAGTTTTAAAACATATATTATAACCTGTTTCAACCATATAAATGGTTTCACAACCAGACTTGAAAGAATTAATGGAAATTGAAAATACATCGTCCACGATATCGGTAATTCGACACAAATGGACAATGTTTTTTTTGATTCTTTAAATAAGTGAGAGAGGAGAGGAATAATGATTTGTAATTTTCCATAAACATGAAAACATCCAGAATATACATGATTCTGGAGATTTCATTCCTCTTGGATAAGAGGGGGTGAAGGAAGAAGAAAAGGAATCATGAAATAAAGAAAACATGAGAAATTTCTTACAAAAATTCGGCATCCTAACGACGTCTCTTAAAATTTCATAAAAACAATATTGATGAGAGGAATGGAATATCTCATCATCATACAAACTTTGGACAGTAAGGGAAAATATTTAATGAAATATCCCAACAAAAGACAAAGGGAAAGGAAGAGAATAACATAAAATGGAAGAAAAGAATGAAAATGAAAGAGGATGTTTACCTCTTGATCTCTTCTCCTTGAGATCCTTCTTAAGGGATTTGATTTTGGTCTTTTGGTGAGACCAGTAGCTCTAGGATGTGGGGAAGAAGATTGGGGAGGGAATTTGGCAGAAATTAGACAATTCTCAAGGCTTGAGAGGTGTGGGAGGAAGAGGGGAGTGAGGGTGATATTTATAGTGGAGGAGGGGAGGTTTTTTAGATTATTTTAATCATTAATATAATATTTTTATCAAGACTATGAATAATATCCAAAAAAAGTGGCCCTAAATAGTGATAATATCATGTGATTTAGAAGCAAGTGTCCTTTCATCACTTATGATGTCATAAATAGTGCATTTTTACTGATAAATTGATTATACGGTATTTTATTGTATTTCACTATTCACTGAAAATTCAAGAGTTTCAGAAAAATACCAAAACTTTACCCCTACCATTTTTCGACGTGTAGAATTCAAAAGTGAAATCCATTTTTCAAAAATAATTTTCTAAATATTATTAATTTAATTTCTAAATAAGGTCACAGTTAATTTGAAAAATAACAATATTTAAGTGCAACTAGTTTTATGTGACATTGGAAAATTAATTAAGATCCCATTATCCTATTGACATGGGAAAATAAAATAATAATATTATTTACTATTCATGAGGTCATATTACTATTCATAAGGGCATGTTACTATTCACCCAAAAAAAAACAAGTTTGTTCTATCAGACTCCAAATAACATACTGAACACGATTGTAGATGATAGTTTCTTGAAATTCAAAACATAGAAGAAATAAAATTATGTTTAAAGGATACTTATAAATATATACCTTAAACAAAATTTCAAGCATTTTCAATTTATTTTCAGAAAACCTTGGGATGTTACATTATCCCCACCTTCTTGAAATTGCGTCCTCGCAATTTTATTTACTTATTAAACAAATGAGGGTACCTTGATCAAGGTGTCCACTCGGTTTCATCGTCATCTTGTTCACGTAGGTAGAAGTACCATGCATTACAACAATTATTTAGAGATCCTTCAAAATCATTTGCTTCCTCCATCCAAATACACCTCGTACAACATGGGTCATATGGGTGTTCACAGAAAAACAGTTTTGGAAAATAATCATGTATGACATATAATTCCAAAACATCTGATAAAACATGATTTCTATAAAATAGTCAGACCGAAATTGAGTTGAAACTTTCTATTATTGGTCCTTTTAAAATACCATAAGTATGTTATGTGAGACTATATTTTAAAAGCAAATATAAATAGGTTGCATAAGGGTCTCCTTCCTCAGCACCATTTTTAAAATCATAATATGCTTCAAATTCTTGTGATAAGGTAAAATATTTGAAAATACCTTGATAATATTTACCTTTCTTGAAATTATGTGAATATTGTGAAAATAGTATTTGTCTAAAAACAACCCATGATCCACGATGATAACGAGGTATAGAGGAGGTGTTTGATATCTCAAAAAACTGCTTGCAAGTGAGTTGTATGCTAGAAAAAGTTTCACAATCATCCGAAGATGACATTGCAATAATTATTGCAAGCATGTCATCAGGAAGAGATAGGAATGTCGTTTGAGATCCTTCTCCTTCCATTCGTAACCAACTTTACTTGACCTGAAAAAAAAGTTATAAAACAAGGATTTAACTGAAATAATAGATATAGGGACTAATCACGTGTCTCACAAGAACTCCTAATCCCTAAAGTTGTCTAAACCGACCTCTGATACCAACTATAAGGACCCACACTTATTTCATACATAATCTTGAATTTAATCAAGAAAACACTTCATTTTAAATTGAGGACCTTTTCAAGTTTATAGCTTTAGATAATTAAGACAAAACATTCATAACATTACACATTGTTACATAGTGGATACCATAAAATCAGTTTCCATTTTCCTCAGAATATAAAACATTAAAACATAAAACAAGACTCCTTGAAAATTCTTCAACATTTAACATGTCTTCCTTCCTTGTATTACTCATCCATTAACCTGTGAAAAATCATTTAAAAACTTGGGATGAGCACAAAGGCCCAGTAAGGTATGAAAAAGAAGGAAAAATCACATTAGTCCATGAATACGAATGACGTATGAAAACATTTTCAAAATACATGCTTTACACCCATAAAATCTTACTTTGTGTAACATGAGATTTACACAAGATCCACACAAACATAATTATAATCATAGAGGTATATTGGGGCATTACTTACATAATCTTGTAACCATCTTGGCTACCTTAAAATTTGTAACCCTCACGGCTACCTTACTTTGTGTAACCATCACAGTTACACTTGGAGTAACCATACGGCCGACCTACAACTTACTCATACCCAATGAATTGGAGGGAAATATAGGTCCCACCCTTCATCATAAACAATTCCCAATAACCAAAACATAATCATACAACATAAACAATAGCATAAAAACATTGCCTTTGAATCTTATAAAACAGAATTTTAAAAGAGGATTTTAGAAGAAAAGTCCCTTATAAACATCATATACTTGAAGTGAGGCTTAATAGAGTGGATGTAATATGTATATACTCTATAAATACACATAATGAAACATAATATAAACAAAAAAAATCACACAAACAATTTAAATAGCACATAAATTATAAAGTAGAATATTAACCCAAAGAATGGAAATCGGGTTAAGAATTCCCTTACCTTGGGCTTGTCTTACTTCAAAATTGTTTAAACCTCCTGTATAATGGTTAAAAGAGTGTTATTAGTATTTTACAGAAACATTTTCATGTTTATAACATCTTATATGGTCATTTCATAACCTCATTTCACCCCTTATTTGTTAGTATTTTGTTCCTTGCATTATTTTGGGTGAGTTCTTTTGTGATTTTCACGATCGGTTCATGATGAATCGTTCTTGTTGATTGGATGTGAAACTCCAGAATTGGAATGGAGTAGTATCTACATATTTCCAGTACCATAATTTATACCATTTATCACTTTGATGCTTTATATGATGATGATTAATAAGTTAAAACATTAATTATTTTTGTTTAGATCATTTAAGTGGTTCTTTGATAATTACAACTTCATTTAGTCTTATAAATTTGAATCATGAGTACAAAAGAATTCCAGAACCTTATATGAGTTGTAAAACATATATTATAACCTAGTTCAACCATATAAATGGTTTCACAACCAGACTTTAAAGAATTAATGGAAATTGAAAATACATCGTCCACGATATCGGTAATTTGACACAAATGGACAATGTTTTTTTTTGATTCTTTAAATAAGTGAGAGAGGAGAGGAATAATGATTTGTAATTTTCCATAAACATGAAAACATCCAGAATATACATGATTCTGGAGATTTCATGCCTCTTGGATAAGAGGGGGTGAAGGAAGAAGAAAAGGAATCATGAAATAAACAAAACATGAGAAATTTCTTACAAAAATTCGGCAGCCTAACGACGTCTCTTAAAATTTCATAAAAACAAGATTGATGAGGGGAATGCAATATCTCATCATAATAAAAACTTTGGACAGTAAGGGGAAATATTTAATGAAATATCCCAACAAAAGACAAAGGGAAAGGAAGAGAATAACATAAAATGGAAGAAAAGAATGAAAATGAAAGAGGATGTTTACCTCTTGATCTCTTCTCCTTGAGATCCTTCTTAAGGGCTTTGATTTTGGTCTTTTGGTGAGACCAGCAGCTCTAGGACGTGGGGAAGAAGATTGGGGAGGGAATTTGGCAGAAATTATACAATTCTCAAGGCTTGAGAGGTGTGGGAGGAAGAGGGGAGTGAGGGTGATATTTATAGTGGAGGAGGGGAGGTTTTTTAGATTATTTTAATCATTAATATAATATTTTTATCAAGACTATGAATAATCTCCAAAACAAGTGTCCCTAAATAGTTATAATATCATGTTATTTTGAAGAAAGTGGCCCTGCATCACTTATGATGTCATAAATAGTGCATTTTTACTGATAAATTGATTATACGGTATTTTATCGTATTTCACTATTCACTGAAAATTCAAGAGTTTCAGAAAAATACCAAAAATTTACCCCTACCATTTTTCGACGTGTAAAATTCAAAAGTGAAATCAATTTTTCAAAAATAATTTTCTAAATATTATTAATTTAATTTCTAAATAAGGTCACAGTTAATTTGAAAAATAACAATATTTAAGTGCAACTAGTTTTATGTGACATTGGAAAATTAATTAAGATCCCATTATCCTATTGCCATGGGAAAATAAAATAATAATAATATTTACTATTCATGAGTTCATATTACTATTCATATTACTATTCATAAGGGCATGTTACTATTCACCCAAAAAAACATGTTTGTTCTATCAGACTTCAAATAACATACTGAACACGATTGTAGATGACAGTTTCTTGAAATTCAAAACATAGAAGAAATAAAATTATGTTTAAAGGATACTTATAAATATATACCTTAAACAAAATTTCAAGCATTTTCAATTTATTTTCAGAAAACCTTGGGATGTTACACGTAGTGGCCAATGGGAAGGTAGAGGCTTTCAATAAGACTCTGTCCAACATTCTTCAAAAGATGGTCGATAAGGATAAGAAATCGTGGCCAGATAATCTTCTTCATACTTTGTGGGCTTAATGGACCATGACCCGCACCGCCACCCAAAAAACCTCGTACTCACTAATATATGGGTCAGAGGTGGTTTTACCTATAAAAATCCAAGTGTCATCACTTCGTGTGGACATTTACGATCAACTGTCTATGGACGAGAAATCTCATAGACAGTTTGATGAATTGGAGCAGTAAGATGAGAAAAGGCTACACACTCTGCACCATTTGGAAACTAACAAAATTGGATTGCATGAGCCTTCAATAAAAAGGTTCCCCTTCAATATTTCCTTGAAGGATAAATGGTGTTAGTCCTCAGAACCCTGATGATACTTGGGAAGAATCACCCAAATCTTAAACCAAAGTGGGAAGGACTATACGTCATACATAGGGTCTATTCCAATGGATCATACACCCTGATATTAATGGAAAGAGAGATCAGAACAACCCCTAAAATGTGAAGTTATTTAAGAAATACTTCACATAACATCCAATACCAAGGTCCAAACTCTACGAAGTTAAACTATGATTAAATAATGGTTCCCATACTAAGGTCCAAATTGTATGACCCTAAACTATGAGTCATAATAAAAAAATGCCCTGTATCAAGGTCCAAACTCTAAGACCTTAAACTATGACTCATCATCCTAGCCCCATGTCATTAAACTATATGGTATTAGTCCATGAAACACAACAGCAAAAAAATTCCCTCAATGCTAAGGTCCGAGCTCTATGACCCTAAACTATGAGTAAAAATTCCCCAAATGCTAAGGTCTGAGCTCTAAGACCTTAAACTATGAGTTAAAAATGCCCCTATATAATGGTCCGAACTCTAAGACATTAAAATATGAGTAAAATAAAAACACCATGATGCTAATATCCAAGCTCTATGACCCTAAACTATGAGTAAAAAATTCCCCAAATGCTAAGGTATGAGCTCTAAGACCTTAAACTATGAGTTCAAAATTCCCCCATATCATGGTCCAAAATATAAGACCTTAAACTTTGAGTTAAAAATTCCCCTATATCATGGTCCAAACTCCAAGACATTAAACTATGAGTAATGTAAAAACACTATGATGCTAAGGTCTAAGATCTACGACCCTAAACTATGAGTAAGAAAATTCCTTAAATGCTAAGTTACGACCTCTAAGACCTTAAACTATGAGTTAAAAATGCCTCCAAATTATGGTCCAAACCCTAAGACATTAATCTATGAGTCATCGTCCTTTCCACATTATTTTAAATAGTAAGGAACTCATCCCTAAAACATGGCCTTAAACTGTGACTCATGTCCTCTCCGTAACACGTTAAACTACGTAGCATAAAACATCCTAATTGCATGAAAATAAACTGCATGATCTCTCACAAAACAAAATGCATCTTGCTTTCTTCCCTTTCAGGATACGTAGCAACACCTTGATATTCGATCCTAGCCCAACCCCCATCAATAAAAAACTCCTCCATCACAACCCCCATATTCCCACATTCATTTAGGAAACCCTTATCACTCCTTGTTTCTCACATCGAGTACAACTCCCGTGATCTTAGGATTGGTGATTGAGATTCTATTACGAAGGTCCAATATGGGGTAACATGGAAGACATGGAAACTATGATGGGTAGAATGAAAGTGCCCCTACCCTTTGCACCAAGCCAAATTGGTATAGGGCACACACAGAACTACGTACGGCTTGATTTCTTCCCTCATAGGATATATAGCGACACCTCGATCCTCGATCTTGGCCCAACCCCACCAGAAAAGAAAAAGAAAATCCCCCATCATATTCTACACCACCTTGCACTTACAAATGAGGCTCTATGACCACTACTTGTTTCTAACATTGAGTATAACTCACGTGATCTTAGGATTAAAGGTAGGGATTCTCTTATGAAAATAAACTGTAGGGGAATATGGTAGGCCTGGCACCTATATCAAGTAAAACAAAAATTCCCTCAAGTGTCCGTAACACATTGAGAAAACATTTATAGGGAACATATAAAACTACGTGTGTCTTGATTAATACCCTCGTAGGATACGTATTTAAACTTGGATTCAACATCCTAGCCTAACCACCCGTAAAAAAATTCCCTTTCCCCCATGCACAGGTCATAATTGTATGGAGAGTCCGTGATAGGTCCTATAACATGACAATAAAACTGAGAAATTCTTCAAGAGTTATGTGTGGCTCAGTCCTCAGTATTATGAGGTTCCTCACATTCCTTTCCATCATGATAAGTCAAAAGATCCTTCTTCCCTCTATACATATGGTTCAGACCTATGTAGAAGCCCCAAGTAGGTCACGGTTAATCACGGTCTGGGTATTCTCATATCTCCATGAACGCCTTTCCTGTTTGTCACACTCTATACCTTGGGAAAACTTGGATCTGCATAATCATTCAAGGCTATATGGGGTGGAATGTCAGTGTCTTGTGGACACATTTGATTGGTTATGCATATCATGCCCTGGTGGCTCTGCATATGTCGCCCACAAAAATGGCTATCAATCAAAGGAAAATTCTTCCTTATGAAATTCCTCTCCTCTCTTAGTACACCCAATGTATTTCAAGCCCCATGTCATATCTCATGATTCAAGTCTCCCCCGAGACTATGGTTTACAAATTCTATCATCACTCACATATAAGGAATGCCGAAACATCCTGATTTCGATTAACCTAAAACTTTTGAAAACCTTTATGACAGAAAAATATTCCTCACCGCACGACGTTAAACTGCAAGGAAAAATTCATCCTCACCGCACGGCGTTAAACTGCAAGGCCAAAATTGTCCTCACTTCACGATGTTAAACTACAAGGCCAAATTCTTCCTCAAAACATGATGTTAAACTACAAGGCCAAAATCATCCTCACCGCATGACGTTAAACTGAAAGGCCAAAATCATCCTCACCGCACGACGTTAAACTGTAAGACCAAAGTCGTCCTCACTGCACAACGTTAAACTAAAAGGCCAAAATTCTCCTCACCTCATGATGTTAAACAACAAGGCCAATGTCTCCCTCACCGCATGATGTTAAACTGTAAGGCCAAAATACTCCTTGTTGTAGGACGTTAAACATCACAACAATGGTTTAAGACCAAGAGTTACCTTTAATGCTTATTTTCTATTACTAAGCAATGAAATGAAATCCTCTTAGTCCCTTGTTTCTCACATTGAGCATATCTCACATGAGATTAGGGATTTTATAGAGAGATACATAGTGAAATTATGGAAAATGGCCCAGGAATTTGGTCCTAGAAGCATGACCCTAAAAGGAATGTAACGATTCCCCTCCCCTGAGAGGAACCCCATGTCTTGGCTATGTGATGTTAAATGACCGGGAATCCCAAAGATGGAACGAATGACTCACCCTGCATATGAGTCAGATCTATGCAAGGGACACCATTCCGTGAGTAAATCTTAGCCTAGATGTCCCTAATATGTCTGGATACACTCCTGACATATTTCAAACTCCATGATTTGAGTGATCTTGAATGTACATAACCCTCCAAGGCCATCTGAGATGGAAGTGTAGTGTCTTGAGGACACCTTTGATTGACTATGCACATCATGCCCTGGTGGCTCTGTATATGTTTCCCACAAAAAAATGTCATCAATCAAAGGTGAATTGGTCCCTAGGAGAGTCCTCCCCTATCTTAGTATTCCCAATGGATTCTAAGCCTCATCCCATCCTTCCTGATTCAAGAGCCCTCAAAGTCGTGGTTTACACTATAGTCCTTTCACACATCCTGAATATATCAGAAAATATGGGCGTGGTTCATCTCTGGTCTCTTTTGAGGTTTCTAAAAGTTATCCCATCAGTATACGTGAAGTTGATCCACATGAAATGGAAGAGTTCCCCCAATCGTTTTTGGCTTTCACTGAAGAAGTTCAGCTGAAAAGCTTCCTTTTGTGATTAGGGGCACCCCTGGTCAAAGGTCACATACCGTATTCAGAAAGTTCTCAATCTCCATAATCCTAAAATTCCATCGAAAATGGAAGGTCGGTGTCCTGCAGACACCTTTTCTTGACTATGAAAATCATTCCCCGGTGGCTCTACATATGCCACCCACAAAAATGGCCATCAATCAAAGGAAAATTCTCCCCTAGGAGAGTCCTTTCCAGCCTCCATATGGTCAAATGACATTCACATCCTATGACAGCCCCATATTTGGAAAACTTTTGAATGATGGATGGTGTACCTCCTTTATTCCAAGTGCCCCTGAAACAAAGAAAAGAAAAGGGGGGACTCTTAACTGAACTGATCATTCACCAGCTCTCCCTCACGCAAGTAAGAAATGTGCGGGAACAATTTCTCACCCAAGGACGATGTGAATCTTCCTAATGTTCTGAGACAACACTACTCAGGCCATTCACCCATTATGGATCCCAACATCGATATAAATCCAAAATGTTGAAAATCACACCAGGCCATCAGAAATGGATGGCCAGTGTCTGGAGGACACCTTTGATCGACTATGCACATCATGCCCTGATGGATCTGCATATGTTTCCCACAAAAATGGCCATCAATTAAAGGAAAATTCATACTTAGGAGAGTCATTTCCTACCTTTGTATTCCTAAAGTGGCTCTCAATCCTCATTCATGTCTAGAATACACAAATTAAGGGTCAAGAAAAAAATCCCTAATCCATGTGTAAAGGGTAATTGAACATTCTTGGAAAACGGTCTCGAGTTAGGTCCCTACCCCGTTAAGTTTGGTCAAAGATGTTTGACCTAAAAGATCAGTAATAATATTGATTGGTAGGACTATGGACTTCCAGATAAATGAAAAGATTCCATACTCTCCAATGGGAAAATCCACAGAAGGCACCTATGGGAAAAATTCGGGTATTGGTTCTTTAAAAGAAACATCAAGCCATCAAAAAAGGCATAAATCTTGTTAGGTAGAAAACCCGTAAAGGGTGGCCTAAGAAAAATCCAAGTTATGCTTTCTAAGCCCATTACAAGATGGATTATAAAAAATTAGGGTAATAATGAAAAAATAGATGTAAAAATTTGTGAGGTGTTCCATAAAACCTCAAAAATATTCGAACTATGCTCATTAAGTCCCTTGTCTTAGGCAAAAATTAGATCTCGGTTCAATTATTTCAGTTTACTGATTTCAAGTCATGGTTTAAAATTAGTACTTTATTGAAATGATGTTGATAGTAATAGAGGGATAAGATATGTTTAAAAGACAAATCTATTCCATTGGGTTCAACAAAAACGGAGGAACAACCCCATTTTAGAGTCTCTCCATAGTATTAAGAAAAGAGAGAGTACATATCATGGTTTGAGACAGGACTATAATATGGCTTGGTTCTCCCTTTCTAGAAGAACGAAAAGTGATATCCATGGGCCATAAATAGTTTACTCCAAGGAATCTCTCTCATCTGTTTTGGCCTTCAACGTTAGACGCACCCGCTCCAAAATAACTTTAAGGTCCTACCCATTCTTCTGGACGACTTTATAGTTAGCATGCGGGGAGGCTAGTTGTCCCCTCAACCTAGTTTCATGGGATTTTCACTCCTGAAGCTCCTCCTCTTAGGTCATCACCAAATCACATGACTTCACCTCCTGATCCGATAGATGATCAAATTCTTTTGAAATATCTTGGAAGGTCACTACCTGGTAAAGGGAAGAATTGAACTAGGCTAGCTTGTCCTCACAGGAGGAAAGGTCTTCCCAAGAAATGACGATTTGGAAGATAAGGAGGTGTAATTACCATTAATAAAAGCCACAAGAGCCCATATTGGTGAATAATTTCTGAAATTTGTCACCTTCATTGACGAAATTGGCTATAGGTGTCTCTCCGGCAAGAGTACATAACTGGTGCCATGCCTCTTTTTTCATTGCCTGGTGTCTTTCCACAACACCGACACTTCGATCCTCCCATAATTCCACATGATTTTTAGCAGGAAGCATCACCATGAGAGTGGGGAGGGACCTAAGGAACGTCACCCAAGATGGGAGACTCTCTTTTCCCTTAGATGGCCCTTCCACTGGAGCCGGATGCGGAGGAATAACTGCGGCCTTCAGGATGATCGAAGATAATCGACTGGTACCAGTCTCATTAATATCTTGGGAAATATCTGTAGGAGGGGATTAGTCTGAGTCTCTCCCCACTAAAATGGGTTGTACTGATGTAAATCCTCCCAGAAACTTTTGATGACGGACCGAACACCTTCTCACCATGAGATCAGGAGAAGGAGGTGTATCTATCTTAGTTGCTAAAGGGATGAAAGTAGAAGGCATAGCTATTTCACTTCTCACAATAAAAGGAATTTGTGGAACTGTTTTTGGGGTAAGAACGAGACATGAAATGGTCACAGGTTTCTGCACCCGCCGAACTGGTTCTTTCAGCATCCCCGCAGGGTAACAATCTACCCATAGTTGGGAATACTCCAGTGATAGGAAGGTGGGCCCTATCATGTTTGGAATGATAATATCCCTAGAATCACCTTCATGCATCATCTTAAGTCACAATTGGAAGAGAAACAAAGGATGAGATTCTACCCTTAATCGAAAAAATGAAAGCAGCACAGTCTGTTGAAGGCGTCCAAACAACCTGGAAAATCGTTAGGGGAGGTATGGATCACAAATAACTACTCGGTCTACACGAGCAGTGAGCATCTCGTCCCGAAGCATGATGAGGTATGAAAATTCCTCCAAGGAACCACCCTTGTCACCTCTCAATGATCCCTGAGGGGTAGGATGTGGTGCAAATGAGAAATGAGAGGCGTCGTTCAACAGCCCAACTGCATTGGTGACAATTATAGTTTTGGGGAGAACAATAGAAATAAAGAAAAGAGCAGGATGAAAGTCAGAAAGGGGAACTTGTGCGGTTTTCCAATATTCATAATAGGGGAAGTGTTCCACCATACACCCATACATGAATTGGAACGGTCCACTGAGACGATGCAGAGACCTACCTTCCTGAATCTGTCTGAATAATTCATAATTATGGATGATGGTAGGAAGGGCCACAATAATGGTTCGACCCTCTCCCAGCATGGCTTCCATCATTAAGGTACATTCCTGAACCCCAATGTATATGTAACGGGATGGGAAGATCCATCCACTTAAAAACATGGAAAAGAAACCTGCTAGCCTAAGTGTAGGAAAAACGTCTGACCAAAGCTCATATCCCCATGTAGTATGTCGCCCTACTTCAAGGGTACACAATATGACCCTAGGGTTTGGTACGACTGGAGAGTGGGATGGGCTCAACTGTAGAGAGACTTCAGCTTGGGTCCATTTGTCTATTGGAATAACCATTATCCACACTTCGAATGGGATAAGGGAATGAGACTCGAGGAGATGATCTAGTGATCCTGCTGCCATGACCAGTAAGATCCCTGTCAAAGGAGACACATGATCGGTATCATTCCATGTGGAGACTACCGGGAGAAACTCGTCGTACATTTATCCAAGAATGGGGAGACCTCCAAGATGGTAGATTTCCCATTGATTGACCCCCAACTCTCCATAAAGTAGGTGAAAGGTGTTGGTGCTCGAACATCAGCGGTTCAACAATTCTAGAAGGATTTTTCCTAGAGAGAAGATTGAAAATTGAGACACCCAGGCTGCCTGGTGTATGCCAACCACCTCTATCTAGCCAGGGGAATCCAAAAAAGTCTGGTGCACCCAGAATGCCCAGACCCACTCATCCAAGAAACATCATCCAGCCCACAAATCCCACTTGGTGCTCCACCTGCCACTAGGATTTTACCGAGAGATGCTGATAATGGATGGGTATTCACAAACATCTAGTCTCGGGACACCATTGCGGCACCTGTGGTTTTCCGGAGTCCATGCCGAACCTCGCAGCATGAAGACGTTTTTCTGAATAGGAGTGACGATGAGTTCTCTGATTAGGGAAATGATGGAACAATCATGATTTTGTGGTGCCTCTAAGAGGAAGAAAGGGATTTCAGGGTTAGGAAAAGATAGAGGCACATAGGCGGGAAGACCAAATCCATAAAGTGGAAATTGTATGGATAATGGGTAAGCTAAAAGCACTGGAATCAAGAAGACCGTCAGAAAGCTATCACGAGGAATGATGTGGGTTCAAATATGATCATCACTATTCCTCACCATGGAGGCCATTGTCTTCGTTGATTTGGAAACAGCCTGTGAATCAGCTATTGTAGCCTACATACAAAGATCCAGAAGATGATGAGAAGTCAGTCTGATTGAAATTGTTGGGAAAAGGCTATGAAAAAATGGATAAAGGACTTAAAACATTTCCGCAAAAGGCTCTGTGTACTGTTCTTAGAAATGGTATGCGGAAAGATAATCTCACGTACTACATGACACGCGGAAGTTACTCCAACTATAGCTATGGTACGTGGATGCAGTTCACCATGTACAAACATGGTACATGAAAGAACTGCGAGGAGCAGGCTCGCAAACCATTGGCCGGCAAACAGAACGGCCCTTAGAATCAAGAAACTGCGGACCTCAACCTCGGTTAAGTTTTCTTTCAAAAGTTTTAGATTAAAATTTAAGTCCATATTAATAGTTTTTGAAGTTCGATATGAGAATAAGCCAGCCACAAAGTGTTCTTCTATGCATAATCCATATTTTAAGTTTTAAAATTTCATAGTCCCGTTTGCGGAATCCAAAATATGATATGCGGATGAAGAAATGAAAAGGAAATCGGTTCACAGAACATACAGAGTAGTTCGCAAATAATATTTTCACATGGATCATGGTATGTGAGATGGAAGGAGGCTGGGGAGATTGAGAGTTCTTTTTATTGTGAGAAATGGTAAAATTAAAATGGCATGGGCCCCTATATATAGGTGTGGTCCCCTCCTACCGGGTCTACCTGTTCTACCATGAACCATTTCAGTTTAGGATTGCTTCTACATTAAAATAGTCCACTTTTTATTCCAAACAGACACAATTTTGATGGGGATAATTTTTAGGGTCCTGAAAATTCCGCCATGGAGAGAAAATACCCCCATAATCTCTTTGAAGAAGGAATCAAGTGCTTCTACAAGTCTGTCAAGGTGAAGGGACTCAAATTGAGTTGCATTTCTTTAATGGAAATTGAAGGAATTCAAGTTTTCAAGGTTTTTAAGTGGCCCACATATAAGGACCCGGCCTTAAACCTTACATAATATCCAATTAATGAATAATTCAAATTGAGGATATTTTAAGGTTTAGAGTTTTAGAGAATTAGGCCATAACTATTACATTACAGCTCAAAAATACGAAGTAGACACTCCTACTCAGTTTCCATTTTTTTGACGAAATAAAAACTCTTTAAAAAAAGAGTCATTTCCAGTTCCATTTTTTAGACAACATGACTTTCCCTTGATCCCATCCTCGACCCTATTCACATTAAGTCCTGTGAAAAAACATTTCAAAACTTTGGATGAGCATAAAAATCACAATAAGGGATACACAAAAGGAAAACTGTTAGTTTTTCAAAACAACAAGTAAACCATGAATACTATATCATAAGTAACACTTTTCACCTTTATGAAGTAGTAAATACTATTCAATGAATAAAAGATCATTACTTACGCTTTTTGTAACCAAAAGATCACCATAAAACCCATATAAAGAACACATATCATATAAAGGTAACTTGGGACATAAACATACTTAAATGGAATTACCATACAGTCAACTTCCACACATATCACTAAATGGAATAGCCATACGACCGACTTCCATACCCAATGAATTGAAGGTTATAACGTAACCACCTGTCCTGGTATTCATGGCACCACCTGTCATTTGGTTTATCACGTAACCACTCGTCAAATGTATAAGAACCATTATAAAATCATAAAACAAATATAAAGGAAAGAAAACATTTCCATATTTCAATCACAATATATTAAATAAATATATTGGCATAAAAAATCCATTATCAAAACCATTTTCAATACCAAAATACAGAAAAGAGTATATGGTATTTATTTTATTTTTTAAAAAAATTACGGCTTGTTGAGTAAGCCAAATATCAAATAATACTCGCGGCGGTGGAAAGGATGTTGTCACTACGTACGTTAAAAAGAAACATTCTTTTTGTCGCTTAGTAAAACACTTCATAGAAAAATATTCCTTTTGAAAATTCAAAGGTGTTTATATAGCGTATAAAAGAAAGTTGTGTATAAAAACAAAATATGCCTCAATGAAAGGAGATTGAGACGAAGTCCCTTACCTCATGTTCGACTTGACCTGTTCGTTCTTTAACGTCCTGAATAATAAACTAAAGTTAATTTATACTTGATTCAAAACCTTTTTCAAGTTTATTATTCCTCTTATATGACTTATTACCATGTTATAAACATTACATAGCCATTTATGTTAATAATGTTTGTTTTGTCGATATTTTGTACTTGAGTAAAAAATGAACACCTTATAATTACAAGTTGTTCATGTGGTAAGATATACATTATCTTCAGAATGATATTAATGATTTAGATATCATATATATCATATATATCTAATGTATACATGTATTGATAATAGTACATAATCATTTAGAGGTAAGAAATGAAATGCACTATTCATGGAGACAGTAAGCCGTACGTACGCATGAACGCTACTTCCATTTCTATTTCTTATTTTAATGGAATTAAAACATAATGATACATAGTTATATTATAATTCCAGTATAATATCATATATAATATTATTAACTCCATCCTTTATACATACCACATAAGGCATTAATGAGTCATATCACTTTGAGGGGGCTGTAGTCCGCACTTCCTCTAATGAGATTATCGTATTTACCCACTATGGAAACCATAAAGGTATGCTATAAATGAAAAATACAGAATCATAAAGAAAACATAAACATAATATATATCACATATAAATATAGTGCCATCATAATGGCCACCATGATAGGTGGTAGGAGATAATTGAATAATCATCGTTTCGTGAGGTGTTGCTTGCCATCCACGGAAACATTATGTTCTTCACCCATTAGATGGAGGTGTGTGTAAGTGTAGTTCTAATAATTCTCATAACAAAATCCTAGAATATTGAGTATACTGGTGTTGTTACAAAATAAAGGAATAAAAAGAGTTTAGGGGTTGTATAAGTAAAATAAAAGAAAACAATTTAAGAGATACTGTTACCTTTAATTTGGTTAACTTCCTTTGGTTTGAACCAAAAGAACTCCTTGAAGTACCTTATTCCTAAGGTAAGGTTTCTAGGAGGAGTATAAGGATGTAGGGAGCTTAATTGGGCAGACTTTGGATGAGAAAAAAGACTTGAGAGGTTCAAGGAATTGGTTAGAAGTGGTCTCTTTTTATAAGGGATAGTAGGGGCTCTTTAGGAAAGTGTGAAAACATTATTTTATTATAAAATTATCTTCAGTTTCAAAAGGTCCAAAACACATTAAAGTCGAATATAAGATGAATAATATTTGAAATAAAATCATCCAATCAGAATTGTACATGTTTTGGATAATATTTTAATCATTATAATCTCATTTATTTAAATGATTTATTAATGAGGTAAACACTGCATCATTATTGTGTCATAAATAATTTAAATTATTTGACGTCTAAAAATTATAAAAAAAATACCATGTTGTAGGAAATATTTTTATATTTCTAATGAATATTTATTGTAGAAAATATAATTTATATATCACCATATAAAATTTAATTTACTAAAAGATATTTGCTTTGGTCATTTTTGCCTTTACTTTATGTTAATTAATCTAAATTGTCATTATCACTCCCAAGTGGCTCAATGTGGTCCCAAAATCGACCCAAATATGCCTATGGTCGTAAATGACTCAACCAATAAGATTTTTACAAGTTTTAAGGTAATTTTTAATTATTATAAAATTCTTTTAACCTTGAATTACCCTATTTACCTTTAATCGCGGTAAATAAAAGTCAAAAGTTACTATTCACCAAAAAATATTTTCATCTCATTGAAGCACATTTCACTTATTAATAACAACCATGTATATCGGATTTTTGAAATTCAATTCAAAAAAGTGGTAAAATTTCATTTAAATGAAAAAGTGAGTTTTTTAACTACCACATAGTGGTTTCACTATTCATCAAAAATTGATGTTTTTCATAAAGATACCCAAAATTCAGCCTAAGCCATATTTGATATTCCAAATTCAAAAATGATGTCTATTTTTCCAAATTCAAAACATATAAGTTGCATTAATTAATTTAAAATTAATTCCCGTTGTTAAAACAAATAACGTGTTTTTAAGAAACAATAACTATCAAAAGATTGACACTTGTTTATGTCCAATTTCAAAGTCAAATTCAGTCCAATGAATACCATTGGATTAAATGGTAAAACTATATTCCAATTAAACTTTAAAACTAATTAAAAAGATAATATATCCATATAAATAAATTATATTAAAAGTCAATTTTGAATTAAAATACAATATTTTTCACTATTCATCAAAAAATGAATTTTATCAGAAAAATACCAAAAAATTACCCAAAGTAAATTTTGATGTCCCCATTCTAAATAAGGATTTTATTTGGTCAAATATAACATATAAAAGTGACCAAAACTAGATTTAAAGAGGTTTCACCCTCAAAAGGCGATAAACCAACCGTTTAGTGAATATTAGAGTATTTATGCTTAAAATCGAATTCTTTTATTATTTTAATCCTCTTACTTTTATTGGATAAATGTAAAAACATTTAGAAAGCATGTATAATCATATTTTAGTTAGTTCCATCCATTCCCGCCTATACAACGGCTAGTCTTCAACTACCATTTTAAATAACAATATTATATTGTTAGTGTGCAACGTAAGATTTCAAAGAAAACTATTATTGCGTATCGGGTACGCCATCGAACATAGCGTCCCATGTAAATTAGAATTAATATTTAGTTAAAAAATATTAATAAATATGAAAATATCATATTTCTCTATTTATCTAGGATGTTACATCTTCCCCCTTTTGGGAATTGCTTCCTCGCCATTTTAAAACTGGGCTTGGAAACTTCATTAAAAGTCCCACATCAGAAAAGAGTCTATAAAACTATCACTTTAAAAGAAAGAAAGTGAAGTACAAAGGTCACCCGAGATAACCCATACTAGGATTCCATGTAATAAAACATGGATATGGAGGAGAAAACAAATGGTCATGTTCTGATGGAGAGTGATAGAAAACATGATTAGGAGAAAGTTAACCACCAGAAAATCACAAACTTATGATGTGTTAAACGGTCTTTGATTACCTAGTAGGAAACGTAAACCAACAACGTTTTTGTTTTATGTTCCTTTTCATAATTTTGAGGAATTCATTTACTACATAGAATAAGAACATAAGGAAATATACTTACCTTCAAGTAGAGTTTCATCCTTTAATATGTTTCTACCAAAAACTAATCTTTTCTCCAAATAATGACCATTCAAAAAGACTTGGTCACATTAAAAGAACAAGAATCATATTCTAGAGAATCACATAATCCTCAAAAGAAGAACTATATATTTCCCTTGTCTTTAGACATCAACTAAAACCAAAATGGTTAGTGAGAGATCAGATAATACCCAGAAAGGACAATCTTTTACAAAAAAAAAATACTCTTAATCTCCAAAATTGGTCAAACAAAACACAAAGTTCAGCAAAGACCATTCAATAAACAACTGTCCATAAAATTCTTCAAAAGTAATCCAAACCAATATTGAAACCGAAATCTCATAAGGATTTAATTACACAGTCATCCAAGATAAATCTTAACATTTATCTCCAAATAACATCAGTTACTCATAAGGTCTCATATTGAAAAGTAATTAACCTAATCAAATATTCTCCATGATAGGTTAATAATTTTCATAAATAAAAAAAATCTTCATATGTCCACAATAAAAACATATATTCTTCCAAACTAAAATTTTCAACCATTATTCCACAATTTAAATCCCATAGTATTCTATATTCCTTAGGCATATAGTGTTTCTTCAAAAGAGAGAACGTCTTCCAAAACAACATTTATCACTTAATCACCAAATCATTTTTCTATACTAAGTATATCCATTTGATACAACATAATTTCCCAAAATCAACTTATTCTTGTTCCATAATATCATTTTACTAAAATAACAAGTCATACTAAATAGGGACTTCACGTAGGCTAGTGGTGGGCAATGCGCCCTTGTTTCCCTTTGGTTGTGGGTTCAATTCCTATGGCCTTTCCGGATGCGATGGGTTGTCACCCATCTTATGGGTTGTCCTTTTTTATAAAACTCAAAAATAACCATAACATGTTTTAACCTCAAAGGTTTTCTTATACCTTTCATTTTAATCCCAACACATTAATACCTCAAAATTTTAATTCATGAATCCTTATATATATTTTACTTTATTTTATTTTACCCCCAAATGATAAAATAAAACTATTACTAATATAAAGAACAACATACCTTTGTCATGGTGTCCATATGGTTTCATCGTCATCTTGTTATCGTAGGCAGAAGTTCCATGCATTGCAACAATTATTTAGGGATCCTTCAAAATCATTTGCTTCCTTCATCCAAATACACCTTGTATAACTTGGGTCATATGGATGTTCACAGAAAAATAGTTTTGGAAAATAATCATGCATGGAATATAATTTCAAAACATTTGATAAAACTTGGTTATTATAAAATAGTCGGACCGAATTTGAGTTGAAACATTCAATAAATGGTCCTTTTAAAATACCATAGGCATGTGCTGAGAGACTATATTTTAAAATCAAATATAAATAGGTTGCGCAAGGGTCTATTTCTTCATCACCTTTTTCAAAATCATAATATTCTTCAAAATCTTGTGATAAGGTTAAATATTTGAAAATTACGTGATAATATTTACCTTTCTTGAAAATATGAGAATATTGTGAAGATAAAATTTTATTAAATACAACCCATGATCCACGATGATATCGAGGTATAGTGGAGGTGTTTGATATCTCAAACAAGTGCTTGCAATTGATTTGTATTCTAGAAAAAGTTTCACAATCATCCAAACATGACTCTGCAATAATTATTACAAGAATGTCATCAGGAAGAGATAGGAATGTCATTTGAGATCCTCCTCCTTCCATTTGTAACTGACTTTCCTTGATCTGAAAAAGATAGAAAACAAGGATATAACTAAAATAATAGACCTAGGAACTAACCATGTGTTTAACGAAAAATCCTAATCCCTAAATTTTTGTAAACCGACCTTTGATACCAAATATAAGGAACCGGCCTTAAACCCTACATAATATTGAATTAATGAATAATTCACATTGAGGATCTTTTCAGTATTAGAGTTTTATAGAATTAGGCCATAACTTTTACATTACATCACAAAAATACGAAGTATACACTCTTAATCAGTTTCCATTTTTTTCACAAAATAAAAACTCTTTAAAAAAAAGATTCATTTCCAGTTCCATGTTTTAGACAGCATGACATTCCCTTGATCCCATCCTTTACCGTATTCACTTTAAGTCCTATGAAAAAACATTTCAAAACGTGGGATGAGCCTAAAAAGATCAGTATAGGATACACAAAAGGAAAGCTGTTAGTTTTTCAAAACAACAAGTAAACCATGAATACTATATCATAAGTAATACTTTTCAGCTTTATGACGTAGTAAATACTCTTTGCTGAATAAAAGATCATTACTTACCCTTTTTGTAATAAAAATATTACCATAAAACCCATATAAAGAACACATATCACATAAAGGTAACTTGAGACATAAACCTACTTAAATGGAATAACCATATGGTCAAATTCCACACATATCACTAAATTGAATAGCCATACGGACGACTTCCATACCCAATGCATGGGAGTTTATAACCTAACCACCTGTCCTGGTATTCATGGCACCACCCGTCATTTGGTTTATCACGTTACCACCCGTCAAATGTCCAAGTACCATTATAAAATCATAAAACAAAAATAAAGGAAAGAAAAAATTTCCACATTTCAATCCCAATATATTAATTAAATATATTAACATAACAAATCCATTATCAAAACCATTTTCAATAACAAAATACAAAAAAGAGTATATGGTATTTATTTTCTTTTTTTAAAAAATTACGGCTTGTTGAGGAATCCAAAGATCAAATAATACTCACGGTGGCGGAAAGGTAATTCTCATCACGTACGTTAAAAAGAAACATAATTTTTGTCGCTTAGTAAAACACTTCATAGAAAAATATTCCTTTTGAAAAGTCAATGGTGTTTATATAGCGTATAAAATAAAGTTGTGTATTAAAACAAAATATGCCTCAATGAAAGGAGATTAAGATGAAGTCCCTTACCTCGTGTTCAACTTGAACCGTTCATTCTTTAACGTCCTGAATAATAAACTAAGGTTAATTTCTACTTGCTTAAAAACCTTTTTCAAGTTTATCATTCCTCTTATATCAGTTATTACCATGTTATAAACATTATATAGTCATTTATGTTAATAATGGTCGTTTTGTCAATATTTTGTACTTGAGTCAAAAATGAACACCTTATAATTACAAGTTGTTCATGTGGTAAGATATCCATTATATTAAGAATGATATTAATGATTTAGATATCATATATATCATATATATCCATTGTATACATGTATTTATAATATTACATAATCATTTAGAGGTAAGAAATGAAATGCACCGTTCGGGGAGACGGTAAGCTGTACGTACGCATGAACGCTACTTACATTTATATTTCTTATTTTAATGGAATTAAAAAATAATGATACATAGTTATATTATAATTCCAATATAATATCATATATAATATTATTAACTCCATCCTTTATATGTACCACATAAGGCATTAACGAGTCATATCACTTTGAGGGGGAGGTAGTCCGCACTTCCTCTAATGAGATTATCGTATTTACCCACTATAGAAACCATAGAGGTATGCTATAAATGAAAACTAAATAAACATAAAGAAAAAATAAACATAATATATATCGTATATAAATATAGTTCCATCATAATGTCCACCATGAGAGGCGGTAGGAGATAATTGAACAATCATTGTTTCGTGAGGCGTTTGGTTGTCATCCACAGAAACATTATGTTCTTCACCCATTAGATGGAGGTGTGTGTAAGTGTAGTTCAAATAATTATCATAAAAATATTATATTATATTGATGATACTGTTGTTGTTACAAAATAAAGAAATAAAAAGAGTTTAGGGGTTGGGGAAGTAAAATAAAAGAAAACAATTTAAGAGAAACTGTTACCTTTAATTTGGGTAACTTCCTTTGGTTTGAACCAAAAGAACTCCTTGAAGTGCCTTACGCCTAAGTTAAGGATTCTAGGAGTAGTATAGGGATGTAGGGAGCTTAATTGAGCAGAGGTTGGACAAGCTAAAAGGCTTGAGAGGTGTGAGGAATTGGTTAGAAGTGGTCTCTTTTTATAAGTGTGAGGAGGGGCTCTTTAGGAAAGTGTGAAAACATTATTTTATTATAAACTTATCTTCGGTTTCAAGTAGTCCAAAACACATTAAAGTCGAATATAAGATTACTCATATTCTAAAAAAAATCATCCAATCAGAATTGGACAAGTTTTGGATAATATTTTAATCATTATAATCTCATTTATTTAAATGATTTATTAATGAGGTAAACACTACATCATTATTGTGTCATAAATAATTTAAATTATTTGATGTATAAAAATCATAAAAAATAAAATAATGTAGTAAATCGTGTTATCTTTCCAATGGATATTTATAGTCTAAAATATAATTTATATAACACCATATAAAAATTAATTTACTAAAAGATATTTGCTTTTGTCATTTTTACCTTTACTTTAGGTTAGTTAATATAAATTGTAATTATCACTCCCAAGTGGCTCAATGGGTTCCCAAAATCGACCCAATGATACCCATGGTAGTAAATGACTTAACCAATAAGGGTTTGACAAGTGTTAAGGTAAATTTGAATTATTATAATATTCTTTTAACCTTGAATTACCCTATTTACCTTTAACCGCGGTAAATAAAAGTCAAAAGTTACTATTAACCAAAAATTATTTTCATCTCATTGAACCAAATTTCAATTATTAATAACAACCATGTATGTTGGATTTTTTAAATTCAATTAACATAAGTGGTAAAATTTCATTTAAATGAAAAAGTTAGTTTTTTATCTAACACTTAGTGGTTTCACTATTCATCAAAAATTAAAGTTTTTCAGAAAGATACAAAAAATTCAGCCTAAGACATATTTGATATTCCAAATTCAAAAATGATTTCTATTTTTCCAAATTCAAAACATATAAGTTTCATTAATTAATTTAAAATTAATTCCCGTTGTTAAAACAAATAGCGTGTTTTTAAGAAACAATAACTATCAAAAGATTGACACTTGTTTATGTCCAATTTCAAAGTGAAATTCAATCGAATTACAACCATTGTATTAAATGGAAAAAACATATTCCAATTAAACTTTAAAAATAATTAAAAAGATAATATATCCATATAAATAAATTATATTAAAAGGAAATTTTGAATTAAAATACAATATTTTTAACTATTCATAAATAGTGAATTTTATCAGAAAAATACCAAAAATATACCCAAAGTAAATTTTGATGTCCCCATTCTAAAGAAGGATTTTATTTGGTCAAATAGAACATATAAAAGTGACCAAAACTATATTTAAAGAGGTTTCACCATCAAAAGGCGATAAATCGACCTTTTAGTGAATATTAGAGTATTTATGCTTAAAATCGAATTCTTTTATTATTTTGAGCCTCTTAATTTTATTGGATAAATGTAAAAACATTTAGAAAACATGTATAATAATATTTTAGTTAGTTCCATCCATTCCCGCCAATACAACGGTTAGTCATCAACTACCATTTAAAATAATAATATTATATTGTCAGTGTGCAACGTAAGATTTCAAAGAAACCCATTGTTGTGTATCAGGTACGCCATCGAACATAGCATCACCTTTAAAGTAGAATTAATATTTAGTTCACAAATATTAATAAATATGAAAATATCATATTTCTCTATTTATCTGAGATATTACACCACGTACCATCATTGGGATAGGTATGCAGAGAAGATGGATCACGAGCCACCTGGTATGCGAGAGGGTCCACAAACTGGTAGCCCGCGAGGCGGTGGCTAGTGAGCAAGGAAAACCATGAATCGCATCAACCGAAGGAGTTGTGCGCGTAATGCAATTTTGCTTACTGTACCGCGAACCCATCAGTTCATGGATGAAGCGAACAGGTAGGGTTCCACGAACCATTATCACAAACCAAATCCTCATCAAACCCTGATTGACCGAGTCTTCTGTGGGTCAGAATATTGCTTGAATGGGTCTCCGCAAATGGTGCCACATACCCAATAGATATGATCGCTCTGATGCTCTATAAAATGAGTGAAGTAGAACACATAGGGGGAGACAGATAGAGATAATTATAGATGATGAAAGCTTGAGGGAGACTTAGAGGTTGCACTCTAGCTTCCGTCTTGTTTCATCAGTGAAACACGAACAACGAACCATTCCCTCCATAGGTACAGCCGGCCGCGAACCATAAAACGGGGGAATTTAATAATAATTATAGAAATGCGAATCTATTTGGTGAACCATGAACCAAAGACTTCTCATGGGTGAATTTACCGCAAATGAAAATCCCCCGGACCCTCCTTTAGTATGGTGCTCCGTGTAGCGAACCGCTACACAGACTGAGCCGAGAACTGCGTACCCAATCAGTAGGTGGATATGACCCAAAGAAGCACGGTGAGCCGCGTACCAATTTGGTACATGGTTGGAGATACCCATGGCCGTGTACCACACTGGTACACAGATGGACCTTCTTACCATAAACGACTATGGTATGCAGAGCTTTCCCCATCCCGCATGAGAAACCAGTACGTGAAATGGGGTGTTTTTGGGTATTGTTCCTTCCTGTTCCAACCTCATCCCTGCATTACCATCAAGTCCTCCATGATCCCTTCTCTAACCAGTCCTCCAACACTAGGCCAAAGCCTCCTCCAAAGCCACTAGACTTGTATGATCAGACCATCAGGTGCATCAACGTGCTCCATTGAGTCTACATACCCATGGTAAGTGGAGTCACGAAGGCCCTCCCAACAAAGGTAAGAATTTTGGGAATGCCTATGAGGCTAAATTCCCATGGTAACCCAGAGTCCAACCTTGGGATGTCGACATTAACCTCCCTATTCTAGCGATTAAGGGTGATCAATTTCTTTTCCATTCAAGGAGGGATAATGATCAGTTGAAGTGGTTATGTTAGCTCCCCACTTTGGTGAGGATGAAACTCCTCCCCTTCCAAGAACATGATCCAATGACCTCCCACTGAAGTAAGTCCACAGTATTCTGAGGCAGGGCTGTATAAACTTCAATTTCATTCCACATTTAAGGGTTTATTGCCCCGTTCCCTCGCCCACCGTCACCCCGACCTCTTCCGTCGCGGGCTCTCCCTCCCCCACCAATAGGGGAGGAGGCATGTGTATTATTGAATCTTTCAAATCCTGTTGTTTCATAGATTGAGCATGACTCACGTGGGCTTAGATTTTTGGGATAATTAAAACATCCACACATTATAAACTACGAGAACTCTGATTCCTAACTAAACCAAGATACGTAGGATGCCTACCATAAGGCCTGAGCTCAAAAGGGTGATCGTCCACCCAATCATGCCCCGTAAAAAGGAAAGATTATATGCATAATCCCCACACATTTTAAACTATGAGAACTCTGATTCCTAACCAAACCAAGATACGTAGGATGCCTACCAGAGGTCCAGATCTCAAAAGGGTGCCCGTCCACCCAATCAAGTCCCGTCAAAAGGGAAGCTTCTATGCGTAATCCCCACACATTCAGAACTATGAGAACTCTGATTCCTAATCAAAACAGAATACGTAGGATGCCTACCAGAAAGTCTGAGCTCAAAAGGATTCCCTCCCATAAAGGGTCCACCCAATCGTGTTTCCTCAAATGGGAAGATTCTATGTGTAAGCCCCACACAATCCGAACTATATGGGTTCTGATTCCTCTCCCGAGGATATGTTGGAAGCCCTCCTTATGGGGCTGATCCCAATATCAAGTCACCTTCCACCCCCTGGATGATGATAAAATCTAGAGCACCTTATAACATGTCTAAGTCAGCATCACCTCTATGGCGTCAAACGTATGCATGCTCATGACGATCTTGAAAACTAAGGGTACCCCATGGACACACTCTTCAGGAATGAACCAAGGATTCATGAACATATGAAAAGAACTTAAATCTATAAGAGAGTGCCAAAATAGGCAACAATCTTCCCCCGAATGGGTGTGGTGAGCCTGACCTCCCATCCTCTCGACCAATGGAGTCCTTAAGTGTCTCTGGCCAAATCGTCAGCCGATGAGCGCCTACCTTTGGAAAAAGGTCCATTAATCATGGATACGAGGGCCATTGGGAATTCTTGGCTCCACAAATAAACCCATTGGAGACCATTCAAGGTAGTTACATCTGAGAAGGACCGATTACATGAGTTCTTGACCCCACACAATCGCCTTCTGGGACCAACAGTTCCTCTTGGGTTAACTCAACCTTCTTTAATGGATAATGACACTAAACGGGTCGAAAAAAAGAATAGTAAACTCGATGAGGACCCGTATCTATAGAAAAAGGGATGGGTGAACTTCCTCGTCGAACCATTTCTGCACCGCCCACAAAACACTCTACCTAGAAGGTAGAACATACCCATTAGGTAAAAGAATGACGGAGGAAAAACGAAGAACTAGAAATAAAATTTAATATAAAAGAGACAAGGAAGAACCAGAATCTAAAGTAAGAGTAAATGAAAAAACTATAATACTTGAATATAATAGAAAATACAAAAACTATAAGAAAATGTAGAAGGATAAACAAAAAAAATAATCCAATAAAAAAATAACACTAGAAGTAGAAAATTAATTTGAAGAAAAAAACTAGAATTAAAAGAAAATGGTAAAAGAAAAATTACAAAATCAATAAAAATAATATGAAATTATAATTAAAAATAAAAATAAATAAAATAATTTAATGAAAAAGATAAAGAAAGAGGTATAATTTGGAAGAGTTTTTAGAATGACCAATAAATGTAATAATAAATAAAAGTGAAAGACGAACCAATTAACAGAGGTGGGAGTCTGTAAAAGATTTCATAAGAAATAGAAATAGTAGTAAAAGGTAAAAGAATATTTAAAATAAAAAATCATAAATAATAACATGAACTTAAGCATAAACATATGAAAATTTAAAATAATTAAAATTAAAATTAATTATCCAAAATCTTCATGTAAAAATATTGAAATGGAAATATATTCACAAGTGAAGTAATAATTCAAAAAAATATTTGAAAAAAATTCGTAAGAAGTATATGAAATAAAATAAAAAATAAATCATAAAAAAATTCAAATCAAAAGAAGATAATGCAAGTAGTTAAAAGTAGGAGTCAAATCTTATGTGAAAAAAGAAGCTAGAATATAGAGTCATTAATGAAGAAAAAATCAGTATTAGGGAAAAAATAAGGGTAAATATAGAACCAATTAAACAATTTGAATTCAAAATCTCAATCATAATCAGTAAACCTGAAAATAATAGAAGAAGGAATAAGATGATGAAAACAAGTAAAAATAGAGTCCATAAGCAGTGTCTAGAAATAAAAAAATGAAAAAGGGTTAAAACCTAGATAATAATCCTAGATTATCATGAAATAATTGGATAATTCTTATTGAATAATTTTTTACACATATAATCTAATTCTTAGTAAATTTGAATTGTGGTGAGCTCACAATCTAAGGTCATTTGTTTTGTATTGACTCTTTGATGCACGTTTTTAAGGACCAATGTCTAATAAAATTGTTTTCTCTATCTTTTTTAGGACACTGCATATTGTATTTATGTCGTTTATATTTATTTATGACCAAAATTAAGAAAAAATTGATGTCCTATGATTTCAAACAATTTTAGGTCTTTTTCCTCATATTAAAACTTTTATGGATGTTTGTTGACATTAAATTCAATACAAACCTGCTTTTGTTTGTTTCAAGAAAACAATATATCTTATTACTGTGGGAAATATTGAAACATAGTATTAATTAACTGAAAGTAATTTTCATATTATTTATGTAAAATATGTGTCTTTGTTCTATGTTTTCACCCATTGAGCTTGTTTTGACTATTAAATTAACAAAATACAGATTTTTTTTCCGAACAAACCACAAGTCAAATTTATGTGTTGTCTAATCCTATATTTCAAAAATGAAACAATAGATTTTTCCTTTGACTTAATGAAAATATGATGTGATTATATTGGTTATGAACCATAGAACCATATTATTTAGGACTTTTAAATCTAATAAAACAATATTTTTGGTCATTAGGACCACACCACATGTCAGATGGAAATACATTCCATTTTTAAATCACATAAATTTTCATGGTGTTCTAAACTAATATCCTCAGTTTTAACTCCCTTTAATAAGAATTTGATGGTCAAAAAGAAATTCCTATAATAAAATGTAATTAAAATCACATATTAACTTTTGGTTTATTCATAGTAATCATAAAGGAATCAAATATCAATTTCCTTTCTTTTCATTCCAATCATAGATTGTTTGATAATTATCTTGCATAATTTTATTAGGAGTTTTTTAATGTATGATCAATAACATTAAAAAATAAGCATATTGACTTATATAATTGATGAAATGGAACACGTGTTATCATAAAGAATCAGTGAATGTGTGTAGAAACAACAACCATAATTATTTACACTGCACGAAACATAATATAAACAAGGGCCCTTGGTGACAAAGAGCATTAGGCAGTGCACAAAGTGAGGTGATATGGCTTATTATGAAAATGGGGCATATAAGCCGATAACTATACTAAAAACTATAAAATAAATAATATATGAATTTATATTAATGATTATTCCAATAATTAATACATCATGCATGAAAAAGAAAAAAATCTTTAATTTCACTTATAAACCACAAAAATAAGAATAGAAAACAAAAAAATATATTGAAAAAACTAAAAAATATGAACAATTAAAACACAAAAGAAAAATATTATTTAAAAATATGAAATACTAATACTAATAAATCTGAAAAAATAAATCATAAAAAAATATAGTTAAGGAAATAATAAATCATAAAAATTAAATTAAGAACCGAAACAAATGGTTGAAAATGACAAATAAGAATGAAGACCCCTGTTTGAAGCTATTTTTTGGCTTATTTTGGACCAATTTGTAAGTCTTTGTTTTATGAATAATGTAAAAGTTGATGTGGGTGGTTTCTTAGCATGTAGCAGATTAGGTGCCACATGCCCAAGACATTCTCCCTTTTCTAGGTAATGAAACTCGATGAAGTAAGGATGAGATGCCGGGATGGAATCATATCTGTTGGATCACATCTATCAGAAGAATAATTCATGGTCATCAGCTATATAGTATCAGGGAGGAAGGGGAATTAACACCAAATAAAAAATGAAAAAATATAGAGTTGTGGCACGTGCCACACCATAGTACACCAAATCACAATATTGGGAACAACATAACGATCCATCTCAAACGTTTCATCACACAGTCGTTGCGAGGTTTAGTGGCACCAACTATAATATGTGGTGTGATAACACACCATGGTCACATAATTAATAACTCTTTCCATTACAATTTGGAAGAATGACTTCCAAATTCTACAATAAACATTAGTGGGGGGATGTTTTACATAAAAATACTTTATAATGGACCAAGAAGTTCATGCTTCACTAAAGAAATGATATATTCTTTAATTAAAATTTCAATCAATTCTACAATCTATGAAATCTAAATCTAAATAACTCTTATGAATAAACTAGAAACTAGAAGAATCTAAAAGTCCATGTGAGAAGATAGGATTCCTCACAAACTTAGTTGTACAATTAATGGAGAGGATCAATGGATTTCATCCCACCAAAAAGATGTTACTAACCTAGAATTATCCATAAATACCCTGAGTGGATAGTCCAGTACATGTCACTAAAAGAGGCTTCATCTTTATGGGTACCATCTAGATGAGAATGCATACCATCCTTCCCCATTATAGGTAGAATTTTGTTCCCCTAGGCATTAAAACTTGAGTTCACTAGGAATTCATATACAATATCCAACAACTAACCTCTTAACTATTGGAATATTAAATTTAAAACACTCTTTATGTTAACTTAACTAAAATATAATGTGAACTGGGATTCATCAAAATAGAGATCTAGAATAATTGATTTTTGAAAATTAATAGAAACCATCTTCTGATGATGGTGGTGGTTCACCCATAGTAATCCTTGTCAATAAGAATCTGTCATGTCATCACAACTGAGTGAGGGAACTTGAAATCTTCCTTAATCCATTTTTCATTCAAATTTGTTAAATTTAATTTTACTTAAGATGAATTAAAATAAAGTTTGATTAATAAAATAATTAAAAATTATATTATGATCTCAAATTAAATATTAAAATTATTTAGAGGAATAAAAATTAATATATTTAATAATAATTTCTCAATTGATTCTCCTTTCCTCACTACACTGCTCTGGGAACAACCTCCCAACGCAACAGTCACCTAAGTGTCAAAAACTGAGATATTTTTAACTTATTACCATAAAGAATCATTTCTCTATGAAATACTACATAGATAATTTTCAAATATGACATCTCATTTTCATGATATTTTCACTTTTCTTTCAAAATACTTTGTTTATTTTATTAGTAATAAAAAAATTATTAAGTTACATATAATTTATTTAAATAAAAAAACAAAATCACATAAAAAAACTCTTATATTAAGATGATCGTTTATATATCGGGATATTAATTCTCATAAGAATAAAATGATGAAGAAAAAAATATAATTACAAAATAAAAGCAACAAGATACATAAGGAATTAAAATGGAAAATGAAAATATGGAAGGACTTAGTAGAAAATTTAGTAGATGTGGAAAATGATAAGGTTTAAATGGAAAAAAGTAGAATAAATTAAGAGAAATTCAAAACAAAAATTATAAATGAATATACATATGCATAATCTTAAGATGAAATAAATTAAAATCCAAATACCAAATCAAAAATTATAGAATGAGTGGAAGTAGTAATACAAATTTTAATGAATAAGTGCATCTTGAATGTGAAGTCAAAGTAGGCATGGGAATATTTTCAAAAGATGAAGAAAGAACATAGGAAAAATTTAATGAAAGTACATATGAAAAAAAGATTAACATGATGAAAATAAAGTTTACATAGCTATATTAGTAGGTAGAGTAGAAAAAAATAAAAGTTTGAAATAATTGGTAGTGGAAGGGGAAGTGGATGCGAAGGTGGTGGAAAAGTGAAAGAAAAAGATAAACTTGAATCTAAAATCAATAAATAAGAAGTATATTCTAGAAGGAATTAAAGATATTGAATATATATGAAAAATAAAAAAAATATGAAAATACAATCTGAAGGTAGAATAGAAATGAAAAATTATAAGTAGGGTTAGATTCATAATTTATAACATACGATCAAAATTACAAGAATAGTTTTATATAGAATGAAAAATGAATGTATAATAAGGATTTGATTTAAAAGAAAAATGAGTTCTGGAATCAATGTTAAAATTAAAAATCCATAATCTAGAAGTGTAGGGAGAAGGAATAAAGCAAATATATTTGTGAATATTGTAGAAAAAGTGGAAATAGAAAATGGAGTAAAATCCAAATTCTAAATTTTTTTAAGGAGAATATCAAAAGTTAATTGGAAGAAGAAAAAATTGTATAGGTGGAATATAATCATTAAAAAGAAAATACTTATTAATAATTTAGAAAATAAAAGTAAAATAATATGGAAAAGGTAAAGATATTAGTTTGATTAATGTTAGAATATAAAGAAGGAAGTAGAGTTATAAGTCTATCTTGAAGACAAAAGTAGATTTTTATGTAGAAGTAAATGAAAAATATAGAAGTTTTTAATGTAAAATATGAAAAAAAACTAGAAGAAAACATAGAATAAAAAAAAGAATGAAATATAGAATTAAAAATAAAATTAGAAAAAATATAAAAAATATAAATTCAAAACTAAATGAAAGAGAAATAGATATATGAAAAAATAAAAATAAACAAATAGAAGAATAAAGAATATGTATAAATAAAAAACTGAAGATAAAATGAATGAAAAATAAATTGTTAATTTTAGAAGTTTGAAGCTTCATATGAACAAACATTAATCGAAGTCATAACTAGAAGTGAAATATGTACCAACAAGCTGAAGTACAAGCTAGGATAATAATTACACAACAAAAAGAAATTTAAGTTACATGATAATGAATACTTATATACTGAAACATAATTAATAACATAAACATAGTTTATAAACATAGAAAAATTATAATTTAAATAATAAAATCTCGAGGTCAAATTTAAAATCTAGAAATAGAAGTAGATACATATGTTTGAGGGGAAAAATTTGAAAATAAATTAGTTCATTTAATAAAATAATAATAATATGAAATAAACTTATAGAAAATTGAATAATAATAAAAAATGTAATAAAAAAATAGAAAATCCAAAATAAGAAATGGTAAGAAGCTAAATGTTGTAGTTTAATCTTGAGTACACAAAAACCAAAAGTGGTAGTTAAATCTGGTTTAGAAGTAGAAGCTAGGAATATGAGTCATATAAGGAGTGGAATTCAGTGATGGGGAATAAGTAATGGTATATTAAGAAAAAAATAATTAATTTTAAGAAAAAAAATAACCATATACCAAAAGGTGTTGAATATGAAGTGGAAATATAATATTGAGAGTATAGTAAAAAAATAAATAAATGTTTAAAGTACTAAACAAGTAATGGTAAATGAAAAATAAATAATACATGTTAAATCCTAAAGAAAAACCATGATCTATAAAAATGAGAATATGACCATAAAGCATAATAAAAATAAAAAAACTAAAAATATATGTCATAAGAAATACTTGTAAAAAGAAGAAAATGATAAATGGTCGAAATTGAGAAAATGAGCTCAAATTATAATGAAATAATTAAAAATCCATTGTTGAATTATTTTTCAATTATATGAATAGATGACCAATCAATATAACATGTAGTGGGATTAGAATCTAATTCATTTTTTAGGCATTGGCTCTTTCAATAATTTTTTCAAATAAATTTATATTTAAAAAAACTTTTTTTTCAGACATTCTGACCACACTAATGGTTGGATTGATGTGGGGTCTATTTTAACTTTTCAAACATAAATCACATATATATATCATATAATTTTTTATTAATAAGAGTTTTTTATATTTCTTAAGTTTAAGATTCATGTTTTCTAACTCTTAAATCTATAAAAACATATTTTAGTTCATTTCTGGAAAATTATCAGTCGAGTTGATGTGGGGTCTATTATAACATGTTAGAAACTAAACAACAGTCATTTTCCTATGATTCAATGATTTTTTTGGAAATTTACTTGGTTTTAATGTTTTGAAACTGATTTTTATCTTATAATTAAATAAATATGAACCATTAGAAATTTAAAACAAACCCCAAGTCAGATTTATGGGTGGTATATTTCTACATGTAAAAAATTAAACGACATCCATACTTTTCATCAATTTAACGACAATCTGTGGTCATTTTCTTAGTTATGACCATTATATTTGTGTTTTTAATACTTAATCAAAAGTATATATATTCCATTATTATGACCACACCATACATCAAATTTACATTAGGTATACACATAATTTCAAAACATTTCATGAAAATATGAACTCATAAACATAATTTTAACACATGATTATATGAATGTGAAAGACAAATGTTACTGTCGATTATACATAGAAATTTAGTTTTCATATTGATGTGTGTTTAGATCTTATATATTAGAATAGGTTCAAATATCTTTTTCCTAATTTTTAATAATAATATGAGATTTATTCCTATTTCAGTGATTGAATTTTTCTTGGAGTAATTAAATTTACAAAAAATATTAACATAAAGAGGAAGAAAAAGATTTAGTGTTAAAAAACATGCACCAGTGTTATTAATATGAATTAGAGATTGTTTGAAACACATTCAAGAATCATTGTGTTTATACTATATCCACATAAAAAGTGCGTAATAAATTCCAACTACTACAATAATCTTCAGTAGTATATTTTTTATAGATGTCTCTTCCTACTAAATGAAGATGCAAAATAATTTCCTAAGAGGTGAAAATTTATAGAGGAATTTTTCTTATAAAAAACATGACGTATGAAATATACATATGAATAGATATTTGTAATAAATATAGATATAGAGTAATAGAAAATTCCATGTTAAAAGAAAGGATTCCCCACATATATAACTTTGCATTGCATAGTGTGGATCAACGGATTTTACCCCAAATGGATGCCTATGAGAAGGTAGTTATGATAATTATAAAAGGATTCATAGATTGCATAGATCACTAGAAGCATATTTATCTTCATTGGTACTATCAAGATCGTGTGTATAACCTTACCACCCTATAATTGGATGAATTTAATTTCCATAAGCACTCGCACCAAGGTTTACACGAAATGGATCTACAACCCCCAAAAACTGATCTCCTATAAATTGGAATGTTAATATAGAAATAAAAATTATGTTAACTTAACTAAAATATAAATTAAATTTTAATTAATCAAAATAAATATCTAGAATATATCATTTTGGAAAATGAATAGAAACTACCCTCCAATTATGGTGGTGGTTATCCCACCACCATCAATGTATCCAATAATCTATCATGTCACCATAGTTGAGAGGGGGTAGTGTAACGATTCATCAATCCATCCTCTACCAACATATTTTAATTTAATTTTAATTAATAAAAATTAAATTAAAAATAAATATTAAACTTTAATTAAATTTATTATGATCATAAATCAAATACTAAAATTAATTACACAAACTAATATTTAAATGTTATGTAATCATATCATAGATGATTTATCATTGGTCAATACAATTATCTTTGAACCGCCTCCCCATGAAATAGTCTGCGAAGTATCCAAAACTAAATATTTCAAAATTCCATTCAATAAAAATACATTGCTTTATGAAAAAATATATAAATTATTTTCAAATACATTTACTTATTTTCAAGATATTGTCATTTTTCTTGTTAAATACATTGTTTATTATAATTATAGTAACAAAAAAGTTAACTTTATAACTTTAAATAATCATGATTTAAATTAAAAAAAATGATCAACTAAAACCTCTATTCTATTGGGGTGATAATTAATATATCAGGATGTGAGTGCTCAAATGAATGAAATATAGAAGAAAATATTAATAGAAAAAAATTAAGTAATTATAAAACACAAGGAAAAAATTAAAATTAGAATATAGAAGGAGTTAGTAGAAATTGTAGTAGATAGTGAAAATGATAATGGTTTATTGGAAAAAATTAGATGAAATAAATAATATTTGGATAAAATTGAGAAGTAATATATATATATATATATATATATATATATGAAGAAACATAAGATGAACTAGATGAAAACCCATTTTCCAAATATAGAGTAAGTTCAAGAGTATAAGTAATAAGAAATTATTGAAATAATAGAGGGATACCATGTCTAAGTAGATGCATAATCATTAGAAAAATATGAATAGTAAAAATGAGAAAAAAAATCAATGACAATAGAATATTCAAAAGTAGAGTTATAAGAAAAAAGAAAAACACTATAAAAAGTTGATTTAAAAGTGAAACGTAAAACATTGATATGAAAAATAAAAAAACAATGAACCATCAAGAAATGATGTTAAAATGGGAAATATGGAAATAATTATTGAATGTGAATTTGTAGGGAATATTTTATGTGGAAGATTATGTAGAATCAAAAATTTAGAAAGAGCTTTGATTAGGAAGTAAAGATATTGAATAAAAATAAAAAATAAAAAATAAATGTAAAAACAAAATCACACTATAAAATATAAAATAAAAATTAGATTTAATAAATGATAAATAAATAATCCAAGATAAAAATTATTAAAATAATATTATTTTGAAATAAAAAAAAGTAGTAGAAGTAAAATCAACAAAAAAATCTAGATGCTCAAATTCAGAATCTAGAAATATAAGTAGATGCATAAATAAGTTGAGAAATATTTGAAACCAAATAAGTGGAATAAAAAAATATAGAATCAAAAATAAAAGTATAAATAAATTAAAAAATGAAAAAAATAAAAATAATAAAAATAAAAAATACAAATGAAGATATGGTATGAAGTCAATTTTCATAGTTGAATATGAAGTAGGCAGAAATCATGAAGCAGTTTTTGAATATGATGAATGAGTGGAATATATAATCTAGATTCATAAAATAAGTGAAATTTTATGTGGGGTAAGAAGTATTTTTAAAGGATAAAGAAAATTTAAATTTTGAATCCAAATGGAGAAATATAATCCATACACAATATTATATTAGTGGAAAGAATAAGCCAATGAAAAATTTCTAAAATAGAATTCATAATGATTACCTAGAAATATATGAAAAATAAAAAGGTTCAAAACCTAACAAACAATATCATATTATCATGAAATCATTAGAAATTAATTGTTGAATAATTTATAAAATATAGGAATAGACAACATGTTAATATAACATGTGGTGAGATTACAATAATATATAAATATCTATAAAAATGAATTAAATATAAGTTCAAGAACAAGGAAATGCTGAAGACCTTTGGTATCATAGTGCTATAGGAAAAAAAAGAAATAAAGGTAAAATATAGTTTATAAGAGATAATACAAAAGGGAAAAACCCAAAATATAAGTATGATTAAATGAAAAATATTGAATAATTGAATATAATAGAAAAATAAAAAGTATATAAACATACATAAAGAAAAAAATATTATAATATAAAAATAAAAAAATAAGTACAAAAAAATTGAATAAAAAAGTAAAAAATAAGTAAAAAAAGAATGAAGGTTAAAGGAATAACTTAAAAAGCATAATAATAATCAAGAATAAAAACAAGAAAAAACATAAGGTAAAATCAATGAAAAAGAAAAAATCAATAGTATATACTCGAAACATTGGATGAAAAAACATTAAAGAAAGTATGACTAGAACTTATAGCTAAACCAAAAAGTAGAGGCACAATCCAGAGGAAGATTTCATAAGAAATTTAAATATGTAATAAGTGTAATAAAAATTAGAAGGAAAAAAGTAATAACATAAACTAAAGTATTAATATAAGACAAATGAAAGAATTAAAATGAAAATAAAAATTTCAGAAGCATAAAGAAAGAATCTAGAAATTGAATTACACGCATATGTAAGAGAATACAAATTTGAAACAAAATAAGTGGAATAAAAATAAATAAAATTGTGAATGAAAAAATGAAAAAAAATAAAAATGGTTATAAAAAAATAAATCAAAAATAAAAAATAAAAGAAAAGATAATCCAAATGTAGTAGTTTAATAATAAGTAGGCTAGAACAATATTTGGTAGTTAAATTGAATGTAGAAGTAGAATCTTGAATCTAGTGTCCTAAATGAATCAGAATTTTATTTTTGGGAATAAATAATGGTAGATTCTAAATAAAATATAGATTTGGAATACAAAAGAAGAAACATAAGCTATAAAACTTACCATATCAATGTAAAGTTTAAAATAAAGAAAAATAAGTAAAACACATTTCATAAGAAGAACCTAGAAAATGAAAAATCTGATAAGGGGTCAATACATAGAAAATAATCTCATATTTTCATAAATAATTGGATAGTTAATGTTGAATAATGTTTTTTAGATAAGAATAGATATTTTGTCAATCTCACCTCTGATGAGCCCATAATTTGAAGTCATTTAACAAGTACACCAATCTAACATGTGGTATGAACAATAATCTATCATAAGCATTACCAGGAATCCATCATGTCATCATTGTTGGGAAGGGGTAGTGTAAATCTTCTACAATCCATTTTACTTCAACATTTTTAAATTTAATTTAATTAATATATATTAAACTAAAATTAAATCAAAATCATAATTAAACAATATATTATTTTTTTCAAATCAAACATTAAAATGTTTGGGAAAAATTACAATTAATAAGTTTAGTAATCACACCCCAAATTATTTTTTATTTCTAACTAAATTGTAATGGGATACACCTCCCAATAAATAAGAATCATATGGATTCAAGACATAAAATTTCAAAATTCCATTTAATTAAAAAACATTTTATGAATAACTACACTACTGGTTTTCAAATATGATATATAATTGGAACAATATATTATTTTTTATTTCAAAATAAATTGTTATTTGTAATGTTAATTATTAAAATAATTTAATATTATTAATTTATGTGCCATTTATTTGAATAAAAACTAACAATCACATAAAATCACACTGCTCTTGAGGTAATAATTTATACAACAACATATTAGTTCTAACAAAAAGAAAACTAAAATGAAAAAATAACAAATAAATAAAGAAAAATAAGTCTTAGGGCATTAAAATGGGGATGGACAAAGAAATAATGTTAGAAATTTTTTTTTATAGATATGGAAATTGATATTAGTTAAAAGGGAAAAGGTAGAATTAATATATATGTTTTTTAAAGATATGTTGAAATGGACAATACATATTCATAACCATATGGTTAACTTGTTGAAAAATACAATTTATAAATATAGATTAAAATAATGAGAGGAATTTGTGAGCTGTGGCTATTATAAGAAGTGGAAGTGGAAGAGAAATTTGAAGTAGATAGATATAAATTAGGAAATGATGATGCAGGATGAAAAAAGAAAAATAAGAAGATAAAATTAATAAATCATAAAAATTCTAAAGTATCTTCTATAAGAATTACTTGAAAATGTATTAAATAGAAGTAAAATTAGAAGTGAATGATGAACCAATGATAAGAATAAAAATCCAGTCAAATAATTCAATATATATATATATATATAAAGGTAATATGATAAAGAGAATTTAGAAGAAAAAAACATAAGTAATAACCTTAACTCAATTATAAAAAAATAAAAATAATAACAAGTAATGCCAAAATAAAACATCCAGATCCTCGAAGTGAGAATCATGAAATAGAATTAGATGCATAAGTTTTAGGGGAAATAGTTGAAACAATATAAGTAGAATAAAAAAATAATAAGAATCATAAATAAAATAAGAAACAAAAAAATCTAAAAAATGAAAAAAACCCAATAGTATAAGAGAAGAAAATGTAAGAATATGAAAGATATAGATGATTCAAGTAGGTATGAAGTTATAAGTAGATGTTGAATCTGAACTAGAATTATAATCCATAAAATAAAGTCATTAAACAAGTGAACGTAGATTCAAGGGAATAATTAACGGTAGAGGAAGAATCAAATATTGAATTTGAATCCAAAATCAAAAACATATTCTATAAGAATGAGAATATTATATAAAGGAATAATCTAAAATAAGTTCAAAGTATAAGTCATAAAATGTACATAGAAATAAAAGAAAATGAAAAATGATAAGAACCTAAAAAATGATAATAAATTATCTTGAAATCATTGAAAAATTATTATTGAAAGATTATTATCATGTAGGAATAGACGAACCATAAACGGATGTGTGGTGAACTCACATTATATAACCAATTTTTTTATCTTGATTCTTTGATGTGTGTTTTTAAATGATTTTAAGTCCACTAGAACATCCTTTTCAGTTATTCTAACGGGATAAAATGTTTTATTTTTGGAAGGACTTTTAAAATATTAAAAAAATTAATCAACGACTGATGTTTTGTGAGTTCAGGAAAATTTGTTACAATATTCTCTATATTAACCAAATAAAACACATTTCTTAACTTATAAATCGATAAAAAATTAGTTCTATCCATTTCAGGAAAACCACCAGTCAAATTTACATGGGGTATGTTACAAAATTCCAAAAATTCAATCATGTTCATTTTACTATCATTAAACCATGACATATAATAATTTACTTGGTTGTTTTACTTTGACAAACATTTTTTTAAAATTTTATCTAAATAAAATTATACTTTTTCATTTATAAAAAATAATTTTTGATTGATTTAGGGTCTATTTATACATGGTAAAATACATATAATGGATGTTTTCCATTAATTTAAATACAATATGAGGTCATTTACTATGTTATGAACCTTATGCACATTTTAGTGACTTTAATATTTAATAAAACATTATATTTAGACATTATGAACACATCGCATGTCAGATTGACATACTAGTGTTGGAGAGGATACCATACATGCATAAAAAAACTAATTGGAAGCACCTTACATATTAAAAACCACATACGGAAGAACATAATTGATATTTTATTCCACATTCTTGTTTATTTTTCATTAGTCTTTATGAAGCTGTAAATATCTGATGATGTCTAATCACCTCGATCTAAGATCTTTGATCAAAGTTATTGTATTCTTCTAAATTAACCTGAGGTTTCACCATTCAATGTGGTCCCTTCAAGTAAAAATATACATATATCAATATGATCACATTAATTAAGTGGAGAAGATCATCTGCGGTTGGAAATTTATTTTGATTCAAAAACTAATTTCATTTTTTTGTTCTTTTATAAAAAATATTGAATGCCGAAGTAGATAGATGAAATGATATGCAGTGATGGTGTTTTTTGAATCCACATAATTTATTGAGTTTGTGTACATAGATGATAGTTTATTCACATACAAGTTTGAGATGGTGGATTTCAGTTTTTGGATTCTATATAAATATCCCTAGACATCACCATTTACAGGTATGATCCAAATGATAATTGGAGATCTTTGTGAGTGATAACCATAGAAAAAAACTCTTTATTTTCATATGGGATCCACATGTTTTAATTGTGCATTTGTATTTGTGATCAGATGGCGGTTGTTTGATTTTAATAGGTAGTTCTTTAGTAACTCACTCTCATTGTGTTATATGATATAAAGTGTTTCTATATATAAAACCTTACATAAAGAATATTTTTGTATTCTATGACCAAAATTGTATCATGAAAAAGTGTATCAACGTATAATGTTTCAAGAATGCGTAGACATCATCACATATACTATTTAAAAAAATGTTCATAGAGAATCAACATGTTTTTGTGTGTGAAAAAATCAATGTTCTTACAAAACGTGCAATGCATGGATAAAGGGAGTATATAGTGCCAGTTTTGAGAAAACAAATATAATACCATGATCTGATGTGTTGTGTGAAGATTGGTTTTCTGAAAAAGAAGAAAATAATTGATCTTTGTACATGATAATAGATGTTTTTATGAAGAATAATGAAGCATGAATGCTTCATAGTCTCGATACATGGTGATAATCAGAAACTACATGCATTAGAAAGTATGAAATCATGATTTTCTTTAAAATAGTGAATCACTATGAGATATTGAGGGTTTTATGATAGTGGTTTGAAACTATCTCAAAAAAATTGAATAATAATTGTGAAATATATAGTGAAGAGTAATGAGAAGACAATGCATAGTATTTTATAGAATGATGTATGAGAAAAGAATATCAAATAATAGTGTTTAGTGATTTATGACTAATCCAAGAACAGAATCAAAATATTATACATTATATACATGAATATAGTGTTATTGATTATATTCAGTGGTATTCAAAAACTTTCAATGGATGGTGATAAAGGCCAACAACCAATCAAAAGATGATTTGAATATGTGGACTTGAAATGGAATAATAACATCATGTACTATGTATATGTGGGAAGAAGTATTTAAAGACATATTCATAGATGGTTGGGAAGACCACTGAATAATTGGAAGGATTCTAGTATAAAAAATATATTTTTAGGGGTTATCTTAAATTTAAGGAGTCTATATAATTTATACTATTAGGTTGTTTGTGTAATGACCCCATAAGGCGATGGCACACAATAATCATCACTAATCACACGTTACATGAGATTTTCTATACTTGTAATCACTTTTATTTACTTATAGAGATTTTTTCCTAGATCATACCAAACATTGCAAGGATGAAATTACCCACATCAGGGGTGAACCTTGTAATAATATTGTTGTTTGTTTTTCATTTAAATTCTATCATTCATGTTGTGTGATTGTGTTTGTTAATAAGGAAGATTTCACCACTCAACTTGTTACAGAGGATATAATTTGTAAGTGGTGTGAAAAATAAGTAAAATAATATAGGTAAAACTTGTTTACACTGATTCACTCCCTTTCAGATAATGTACATGATCCACTAGGCACTTCAATTGGTATCAGAGTAGTGGTTACACCTTTGATTTGATCTACCGTATTGCCCTGGTTGTTTTTATTACACATATATGAATATCATATTTGATTTAGAAGAATTATTTAATTTTCCATGGATGAAACAATCAATTCTTATCACTATCAGTAACAATAAGGAGGTTTCTACAAAATCGGAAAAAATAAACTGATGAAAGTGGAAATAAATCCGGGAAAGAGTTTGATAAATAATGAGGGTACACTAAAAACTAATTTAGTCATAGTGGTAATCTATTAATATTATTTGATAAATCAGCTAATAATGATCATTTTGATGATTCTTTTTCAAGTATTTACAAATTAGAATTTATTTAATCAGTAAGTTATTTTTATTCAGAAGTGAAAGATGATTTGAAGAAAGTTCCTATAGATGTTTTCACAAATTTATTTTCACTAATCAAGGGACTATATCCTGAAAATTCATAGCATGAAGATGATGATGAGGATATGAAAAAAATCCCTGGATAAAAAATCTCAAAGCTGAATATTTCTCACACATGTTGAAGCTAAATAATAAATTTCATTAGTTTATAGTGAACATCTCACCCAAGTTAAAGAGGATATGCAAAGAAATGTGTGTAAGAAAATAGTTTTTGAAAAGGTTCTTACTGACATGATCCATTTACTTAAATACTATTATAAATATACTATGGGTGGTATAGATTCTCATTTGTAACCAAATAAAAGGATGAGATATTTACCTTGGTTAAAGGATCAAAATAATAGTCTACATCACTTTTCAATGCAAGATTGACTCTTGTTGAAGATAAACTACAAGGGGTTGTTTATGAAAAGGATTTGACTATGATTCTTTTTATATAACTATTTCATACATTGGAGAAACAAACTATAACATCTATGAATGATAATGAATATCAACTATAGGTTAAGTCATATAGAATTAAAGAGTTGAATAATTTTATAGGTTAATAAAATGAGTAATGGTCATGTCTAGAAAATTATGATTCTATGGGATGAAATAATAAAAATTATTGAGGTTGATATAAATTTATTAAACATGTGGTTTATTGAAATGGAATTAAAATTGAAAAACATAAAGGATACACAATTAAAGACATCCCAAATATATTTTCAATATACGGGTAAATCACTTGAAAAATAGAATAACCCTTTAGATCTGAAATGTCTTCAGTTTGAGGAAATGTTATGTAATATGGAGAACACCCAAGTTGAGTCTTCACAAAATATTGAAATTAGAAATGAAACAAAGATATATTCTAAAAACTATCTTACATAAAAAAGAGTCAAAACAATGATAATAAGAGCCCGATTTTATCTAATTTTAATTCTTTTTCAAGATCATATAATTATGTAACATAAATTCCCGAAGTTTCTATTATTAATAAATAATATTTCATATACAAGTATAATTTCAAAAAGGAATTTTAGACAAGTATGGGTAAATAATATTGATTAAATATCCACAATATCATTAAATTTGGATGTGAAAATGAGTAATATTTATTTTTCTTGAAAGAAATATCAAACGAATAAACCTATTATCTAATAATAGAAAGATGTTAAAGACAACAATAGTTTTGCATAGAAGAAGATATCATAATTTTGAGGATATTTTTGGTGTTATGGGATGTTTAGTAAACATATCCTTGAATGTTGGAATTTTTTTAATGCTTTATAATTATAGAAGGACAGTATTAAGTGGGAGTATATCTAATCTGAAGTGAAATCCTAAAAAAAAGAGTGTATAACAAAGATTAAAACTAATATATATGTCAAGAATAAATTTGGGTGTAATGAATAATTCTACGGTTATTTCAACATAAATGGACAGATATTGGATGAGTTGTGTTTTATACAAACCATGCACCATGCATATGTTCATATGAAGAAAAGACCATAAAAATTAATTAGAAAATGAAAAAAAGTTGAAATGTATTTCTTGGGGTATAAGTATAAGAGTATAGTCAAGAAAAATATGAAACAAACTACATCCTAGAAGAATACTATAAAAGATGCCACATCAAAGAAAATTTTCTTCTAATATGGAGAATTTTTCATATCATAGAACATTTAAAATAGTTCATAAGAACAAGTGATAGTAAAATAAAGATAAAATAGAAAATTGAATCAATCATGGAATCCAATAAATGTGTTCATTTTTTTATGACATCCAAGATGAAAATTTTGAATTTATTAAGAGCGTTTCCAAAATGGATAAGCTTATGAATTTTAATGATCTATATAGAAGCTGAATAATGACTGTGTATATTGTTGAAAAATTCATGACATGGTTTCCTAGAAAAAATTACTAATGTAGAACAAAGGGAAAGAACCAGTGGTTTCATATTCTAAAATGTTTTTTGTGAAGAAGGGGTATATACACAATTAAATGTCTATGAATATACCAAAATAATCCTTAGACATATGTCCTGAATAGATGGAATTGGAAAAGAAGTTGGATAAAGAACAGAATAAACCCAAAGCTCCGCTTGAAAATGTTAAGAAACCAATTCCATCTAAGATGGATATTTTAGAGATCATGAAGTTCTGGTTTCCCTTAAATGATAAAATTTTAAAAGAAAAATAAGGATAATTCATGGGGAATTTTCATATATTTGGAGCTAAATTGAATGGAATTTTTGGGTTGATAAGTAAATATTATCCCTTCTTCTTTAATAATAGGAATTAAAGAACCACATTATTCCCATGTATTTTTTTGATTTTTCTATGTAGTGAATAAAAGGTTAGTCATATATTTAATAGGATACCTAAATAAATTAATTCTATGAAAAATTTTATATCATCTAGAAAGATATAAATCATGGAGTATTATATATTTAATTGGTTTCAAAATTATTGTTAAAGTTTATTCTTGCAGAAAGGAAACCATGGTGTATAATATGGATGAAGTTCAACCCTTTAGGGAGAGTGATTTTGAACCACTAAAAAATTTTCATATCTTAATTGGTAGCACAAGAATATCTAAATTTTTAGTAAGGGAAATATTTGATGTCTGAAAGTGTTGAAATTCATGGAATTTAAGATTTTCATTGAAAAGGCCTTTCTCCAATATTTACGTGAAAACAATTAAGAATCATGAAGGGATAAATTGATTATGTGATTCAAAATTTTAAATAGATTGATAATGGGGAAGTAAATTATTTTAGTTGAATGTTTTCAACATATTTATTGATATGAATGTTGTATATTAGATTAAAAATATCTTAAACAACCACTAAATGAAGGTTTTAATGTTCAGAACTCATTGAAATGTGTAATTGGAAAAATTAATAGTAAAATTGATCACACTTTGTTTTCTTCAATGAGAATGACTCGCATAGACTTAGAGTTGGTTAATTTTATCTCTTTATAATTATTTTTTTATTTTTTACTTCATTAGAGTAAGTCATACTAAAGGTGTGAGAGGTGGAAAAGATATTCTTAAAATTTGGATGGTGGAGATGAGAATTAATTCCTATACTTATATCATTTATTTTATTATTAATAAGGGTGAAAAGATAACATTGACATTAGAGAATGAATGTGTATTTAAAAAAATCAAGAGTAAGATATTGATGAACATAAGTAATTTATTGATGTTGGAATTATGATAATGTTTAATTTTTTATCAAAGAGTTTTGAAGATGGATTGTCAATGTATTCATAATGTGATGATAATAGAACAATTCTTAAGGACTAAGACACGTGGAAGATGTTTTTGGTTAATGGACATTGTTACATATTTTAATTGAAGTGAAGATAATTTGATATTGAGAAAATGTTGTCTTGAAAATTCTATTGAATTACTATTTGAAGAATTTGGATAACATATTTTATTACCCTTTATCAAAAATTAAGCCAACTTACAATAATTCCATGGGATCCATGTGAAACCACTGCTAATATGGGAACTCATATCATCAACAAGCTTGCAAGAGGAAATTAATCCTTCATAGGGGAATACATTTTATGTGTGAATACAGGACAACCGAAGAGCAATAGAGTGGCACCACTGTGTGTGGATGAATAGAACTCGAGAATGCCCACATGGGTAGGTTCAATCAGGTGTTGGGATCAAGCCCCATATACACATCAACCAACCTATTGTAAGCAGTTAAATTATTATTAATTGTATATCCAAAATCAAATTTGATATGGGATTTGATCATACATTGTGTAATTCATTAGTCATTAAAAAGCCTTAAATATCATGTGATGTTTGATCTTCTTAATTCGAGGTATTTGATTGATGTCGATATCTTTATTAACCTTTGGTCAAGGTTTCTGAATTTAATGGTATTATATTGAGTTGAAATGTATAGACATCAAGGTGAACTCATGAAATAAGTAAATAATATCTAATGAGGTTACAATATGGGTCATATTCTTATTCTAAATTCCTTATTTTATTCAGTTATCAAAACCAATGAAAGATGACATGTATAGAAGAAATGCTTTGTGATGGAGGTGTCTTCCAATGTCATGTATGTTTTTGAGTCTATGAACACATATGATAGGTGGTTTGAATGCAAGGTTGAGATGACAGATTTGAGTCTTGGGTTCTCTAAAAATATACCCAGATGTCTCCATTTGTAGGGATGAGATGAATGATAATTCAATAACACATTGAGGCTTTTTTGTAGAATGAGAACTTAACCAAAAGGAAAATAATCCATATTTAAAAATAAAAAAATAACATGAGACTGAAATATTATTTTTTTAGTATTACCTTTTCCAAATATATAAGAGATCCACTGGAACATCATTTCACCAAGTCAACATCAGAGCAGTGATACCTTTATTAACGAGCCCTTCTACCAAGTAATTCGCCTCACAATATGCATGTGTGATGATGTAGTTCTTGGAAGTAATATAATCCATGAAATTTCTCCATCAATCAGTCATATTACATGAAATATAAGTAATGATACATATTAAATATTTCACAATAGTGGTGGGGTGACATTATAGACATAAGTTGAGGTACCCTCATTGAATTTAAATTTTCACTACATTCATAATGCCCAACATTTAAGATTCAAGGGATGTGGTGTTTCTGCATAGACCATAAAAGAATCCCACTACTTTAAATTTATTATTTCTAAAAATACCACCAAAACTAGAAGGACATGAGTTTCCTTGTGATACCTCATCAGAGTTTCATTTGATCCACCCAGAAAGTGGCGGAGTCCACATAACATCCAAGGTACCATAGAGAGGATAATAGTTACCTATAATAAAAAAGTGTTTGATCCCCATAATATAATTTATTAAGGTTTTAAAATAACCATTTTGAATATCATTTTCATGTTGTATAGAAACAATGATGCTCACCAAGGCTGAATACAAGCAGAATGGAGTGCCTGTAACAACCCAAGTATTTATATAATAATAATTTTTTCATTTATATTAATATTTATGAATAAGATATTTATTTTATGTTAAATAGGAAACTTTTTTTGATATCATACTCAACACGCAACAATGGGTTTCCTTGAAATATTACGTTGCACACAACTTTGAGTTATACCGAAAAATAAAATAATAATAATATTATTTTAAATAGTAGTTAACACGTAGCTGTTGTATTGCTGGGAATGAACATAAATAACTAAACTGTGATTACACATTTTTGTTAAATGTTTTTTCATTTATAAAATAAATTTTAGAGGCATAAAAAATAATGAATATGATTTTAAGCATGAAATACTTTAATATTCATTAAAAGGTCGATTTACAGCCTTTTGGTGAAGAACACTTTTTAAATCTAGTTTTTGTCACTTATTTATGTTCTATTTGAAAAAATAAAATTCTTCTTTAGAAGTGGGACATCAAAATTTACTTTGGGAAATTTTTTGGTATTTTTATGATAAAGTTCATTTTTAATGAATAGTGAAAAATACTGCATTTTAATTCAAAACTGTCTTTTCATCTGATTTATTTATATGGTTAGATTATTATTTTTAATTGGGTTTAAAGTGTAATTAGATTATGTTTTTATCATTTTATCCAATTTTTTTCATTGGAATCAATTTAACTTTTTAATTAGACATAAACACATTTCAATCTTTTGATAGTTATTACTTCTTAAAACACGCTTTTTGGTTTTGAAAACGGGAATTAATTTTAAATTAATTTATGCAAATTATGTGTTTTGAATTTGTAAAAATGGATTCCATATTTGGAATCATCAGGTACAAATTATTTAAATAGGTAATTTTTTTAGAAAGTGTGAATAGTAACTTCAGTAAAAAATTTATTTACCATGGTTAAAGAGTAAATCTGGTAAATAAGGGTAAGAAAATAATATTATAATAATGTTAAATTACCCTAACACATGTCCTAACACTATTTTATTAGATATTTACTACCATGTTCATCCTTAGGTCTATTTTAGGACCCCCTGGAGCCACTTGTGTGTGAAAATTACATTTAATTACTTTTAATTTAATGTTAAGGAAAATATGCCCTAAACGTGTATTTTTACTAAACCAATTTTTAAATGGGGTTATAAAAGTGATATTTTCTACTATAAATATTAATTATAAAGATAAAATTATTTACTAAATCAATATATTTTATTTATAATTTTTATAAATCATATAAATAAATTTATTTATGACACAATGATGATGTAGTGATTACCCTATTAATAAATATTTTAAATAAATAAGATTATAAAAATTAAAATAAATTTATTTGGAAACTTTTTATGACATAATAAATTTTAGGGATACTTATTACTTTTTATATTTTAATTAATTAATGTTTTTAGAAGGAATCAAGTTTTTATGGATTTTTTTAAAATCATGATATGAATAGTAAATAAATTGACATAAATGAGTTTTTAAAACAAATAATATTTTATTAAGTGATATTGTCCTAAAAATATAATATTCGGCCTAATGACTTATATAAGGTTTACAATGTAATTAATAAACAACTTTAGGTTTTATTGACATTTTATAGTAACTATATTAACTATATAGTATGAATATACAAGAAAACATGGTATGAGTCAAATAAGTTAACTAAGGGTTAAAGATAAATGATAATGTTAAATTTGAAACCAAAACTTGTCTAAAACCTATTGGTTGAGAGGATTTCAAAAAATAATATTCTTATATTCGAATTAAATGAGTTGGGTATCTTTTGAAACCTAAATTTAGTTTATAAAAAAATAATCATTCAAGACATTCCTAAAGTGCCCCTCCTTCCTCTTATAAATGGAAACCACCTCTAACCCTTACTCACACCTCTCAAGCCCCCTTTTATTGTCAAAAATATACCTCAATAATCCCATAACATCCCTATATTACTTCTATATGGATTAAATTAGGTATAAGTCAATTCATGAAAGCCTTTTGGATCAAATCAAAGGGAGTTACCTGTTTTAAGAGGTAGCATCTTCTCTAAAGTTCCTTTCCAATATTCTACTTCTTCACTCCCTATTTTATTATTTTTCTTTGATTACATAACAAAATTGGTATCCTAAATATACTAGGATTTTTTTATGAGAATAATACTAACTATAATTACAAACACCTCCATCTAATGGATTTATAACATACTGTTTCTGTTGAGGGCGAACTAGAGCCTCATGAAACGATGAATGTTCAATTATCTCCAACCGCCTCTCATGGTGGAAATTATGATGGAAATGTATTTATATATGGTATATATTATGTTTATATTTTCTCTATGATACTTTAATTTTTATTTAAAAACATACATTTATGCTTTTCATGATGTGTAAATACGATAATTTCATTTAAGTGCGGACTACCACTCCCTCAAAGTGACATGACTCCTTCATGCCATACATGGAACGTATAAAGGATGTATTTAATGAACATATATTATTTATATAAAATATGATATTATATTGGAATTATAATATACCTATGTATCATTTTTTTTATTCCTTTAAATATGAAAAAGGAATGAAAGTAGCGTTCATGTGTACGTACGTCTTATCATCTCCATGAACGGTGCATTTCATTTATTATCTCCAAATGTAATGGAATATTATAAATACATATATAATGGATATAAATACATATATAACTTATATATATTATATTTAAATCATGAATACAATTCAGGAGATAATGAGATTTTTACCACATGGACAATTTGTAATTACAACAAGTTCATTTTTGACTAATGTACTGAACATCGACACAACAACCGATATGAACTTAAATAATTATATAATTGTTATATAAAGGTAAAAAGTGATATAAAAGGAATAATAAAATTGAAAATTGTTATTAGGAAATTATAAATTAACTTAAGTTTATTATTCAAGAATATAAAGAACGAGCGAGGCAAGTCAGACTCAAGGTAAGGGAAGCTTTCACCCTCATCTTTTAGTCAACAAATTCTTTTTGCTTATGTATTTTAATTTCCATTTTATTATTTTGCGATATGTTCTTATATATCTTTATTACTATACATTTTATTTCCATGTTATGAGAGACCCTTTTCACTATCATCAACTCATTTTCTAAATTTTTAAGTGAGGTTGTTAGGCTGCCAAATTTTCGTAAGAGAATTTCTAAACTCAATTTCCACTCATTGGGTTTTACGCATACTTTGTTGATTATACTTTGCAAAAATTATGTGTGGAATAAATGTTTATTTATCTATATTTTTATCTACACTTAACTTTGTGTGTATATAATATTTCTATACATAATATCCCCATTGATAAATTCTTATGTCATTTATATGATCTTTTTAATGGATTTCATCTCAATTTACATTCCATTAATACATATTTTTTGTTATACACCAATTCAATTTTATATGGTGTATATACATCCCTTTTACATATTATATCACAGATATTCTAATTCTCATGATATTATATATTTTTATTGAAGTTATTCTTTAATTATTTTTATTCAAGTACTTCTCAAGTGGTAAGGGACTCTTTAACAAAAAAAAATATTTTAAATGTTTTAAAGATTTACTAAAACGTCGTTTTAAATGTTTTAAAGAATTATTCTTATATATATTTCTCATTAATGTCCTTGTTTTCAAAATTGTTTCAAGGATTTACTTATATAGACATTAATGTTTTAAAATTTTAATTCCTTTAAAATTTTCTGTGGTATAGGTCACTTTGTTTCAAAAATCTATTTATTAAATATTTTAAATGGTTTTGGAAATGGATTGAATATTTAAATATATTGAATTTATTTCTTGTTATTGATGAGTTAAATTTTGATAATTTCAGTCTTTTATGTGTTATGATTATATAATGGTACATGGACATTTTACAGGTGGTTATGTGATAAACCAAATATGGGTGGTTCTGTGATAAACCTAGGGTGGGTGAGCCTGAGATAGCTCTCCAATGCATTAGGTAATGCAATGGAGGTAAAATTTTATGTTTCTCCTAAGAGATTTAGGGAATATACTTTGATGGGTTTTCCAAACGTAACTCCCTATTTATCTGTGAAAGCTACAATGTAAGTATCATATGGATACCACAAGTTACCATTATGATTTATGATTTCTATTTTTTATTCATAATTATTATGATTTATTGAAGTATGTTAAAGAGATTATGTTTTATGATTAAAAATTATGATTTCATTGATTTGTAAGTATTGATGGACTAATGTTTTCTTTCCTTATATCATAACCCTTACTGATATTTTTTTGTTCATCCCATGTTTTTGAAATGTTTTTCATAGGGTATAAGGAAAGTTAAGTGAAAGAAATAATTCAAGAATATTTTTATCAAGAAAATCATTCCGATTTTAATCAAGGATTTTTCTTATTGTAATTTTTTTTGGATATAGTAGAAGTTTCTACTTTGTAATTTTAGAGATGTAATGTAATAGTTACGGCCTAATTCTCTAAAACTCTGAACCTGAAAATATCATCAATGTGAATTCTTGACTTAACTCAAGATTATGTAATGTTTAATCCTAGAGACTTATAGGTGGTATTAGAGGTCGGTTTAGATAAATTTAGATTTTAGGGTGTTATTTATGTATAAGTGACATGTTTTACATAACCATAATGGTTAGAATACTAAAAAGTGTCATAGTTATTTTAGATAAATTGAATGAGATTCATATAACATGAATACGTATATCTTAGTTTTTACCCTCCTCATAAGATAATATATGATGGTTTTACTGATATACTCACACTAGCATTTTTGGTTTTAGTAAATGGCTGGATCTAGAAGGCACCGAATTAACAATGGATGTGAAGGAAATTGTAGTGGTTTTTTGAATGAGAAACTGAATGAAATGGGAGCTGTAATGAGAACTGTTTTGGTTATTCTTAACCAACTATCTGGAATCATAACTGAACACTTGAACCTTGGTGATTTTTATAAGGCATTATATGTGTGAGAAATGAATCCTAATGTAAGTTTAGGTAATAATAAAAAATGTAAGTATATTAAAAAATCAATGTGTCAAGGATGTGGAAAGAAACACCTAGGAAAATGATTCAAAGGGACAGGAATATGTTTCATATGTGGTAATGAAGTTCATAAAGTAATAACCTGCCATGGAAAAAGGAAGCATCCATTTGACTCTAGAAAAGGGAAAGAAGTTCTTTTATAAGGATCAATTGAATGTTTTAAATGTGGTGTGCATGGTCATTATACAAATAGATTTCTTTTGAAGAAGGTTCAGGAATGTGATGAGCAGTTCCTTACAAAAATATGTTTACCAATGCCCAATGCCATTCCAATTGAGGATGAGGAAAATGAAAATGACCTATGAAATGTATATATTATTTCTTAGCTCATGTTTTGAAATTACTAAAATCTTAGGAAATTATGCATGATTTAGTTCGTAGGAAAGAAGTATAAAAGAATAATATGGAAAAACATGGATAAAGGATCATGAAGAAGGTTCAATTATTAAAATTTATAGGAATTAAAGAGTTATGTTGGATATATAGATGATGATATGTTTAAAAGTATTAATGCTCTTTGTTGATGGGATTACTTTGGAAGACTTTTATATTGTATGTGTAACCCTACATTTTGTTGTGTGAAAATGCTATTTGAGGGAGAATTATCCTGTCATTTCTGAATATAGTTATAGAAAACCATTTGGGTGTATATTATCCTTGAATTTGTGGCAATTATAGGTTATTACTTTTTGGGATGAAAATGTGAGGTATGAGATAACATTTGTTGTTAAAATATGTTATGGTTATTTTGAGGAATTTATCTCATTTTTGGGAATGTTATAAAATTATATAGTTTTCAAAAAATGAAAACACGCAGACCATGTGACAACACATCATGTGGGACAAAGATGTGGGAATCGAACCCACAACCAAAGTGCAACTGAGATTTATCACCTACCACTGGACTACGTGAAGTAACTGGTTAGTATGACTAATTATTTTTAGTTAAATGATTTTATGAAAAAAGACTAAGTTTATTTTAGGGACTTATGTTTTATCAAATGGATATCCTTAATATAGGAAAATGATTTGGTGATTAACTAATAAAGGTTATTTTGGAAGATGTTTTATCTTTTGGGAAAACTTTATTCTTAAGAAAAATAGAATACAATGGGATTTCATTTGTGGAGTAATGGTTGAAATTTTATTTTCCAAGAATCAATGTTTTTATTATGGAAATATGGTGATTTGGGTTATTTATGGAAATGATTAACCTATCTTTGAGAATATTTCATTATCATAAATACTTTTAATAATGATACTTTAAGAGTAGTTGATGTTATAAATGTTAATATTTATCGTGTAAGACTATGTGATCAAATCCTTCTGAAATTTTGGTTTCAATCTTAGTTTAGATAATTTTAAGGAAAATTGTTTATTGAATGGTTTTTTTTGAACTTTGGGTATTTTTTGTTGAATTTTGGAGATTAAATTATTATTATTTTTGGGGGATTATATGATCTTGTACTGACCATTTTGTTTTTGGTTAATGACTAAAGACAGGGGAAATATATAGTTCATATTTTTTTGATTATGTGATTCTCTAGAAGTTTATTCTAGCACTTTTTATGTGACCAATTTATCTTGAATACACATCGTTTGGAGAAAAGATGAGTTTGTGGTAGAAATTTATTAAAGGATGAAACTATACTTGAAAAGTAAGTATAAATCATTATGTTCTTAGTAAATCTTATAAATAAATTTCTCAAATTTATGAAAAAGAACTTTAAACAAAAAAGGTGTCTATTTACTTTTACTACTGGGAAATCAAAGACTGTTTAACCCATCACAGGTTTATGGTTTTCTAGTAGTTAACTTTCTATGGATCATGTTTTTTATCCCTCTCCATCAGAACATGACACTTAGTTTCTCTTCCATATCTATGTTTTCCTACATGGAATCCTAGTATGAGTTATCTCAGGTGACCTTTTTACTTCTATTCATTTATTTTAAAGTGATAGTTTTATTGACTCCTTTCTGATGAGGGACTTTAAATGATATTTCTGAGCCCAATTTTAAAATTGCAAGGACGCAATTCCCTAATGGGGGGAAGGATGTAACGACCCAGGTATTTATATAAAAATATTTTTCATTTCTATTAATATTTATGAATAAGATATTAATTTTATGTTAAATAGGATACTTTTTTTATATCATACTCAACACGCAACAATGGGTTTCCTTGAAATCTTAGGTTGCACAAAACATTGAGTTATACTGAAAAATAAAATAATAATAATATTATTTTAAATGGTAGTTAACGCATAGATGTTGTATTGACGGGAATGAACATAACTAACTACATTATGATTACACATGTTTGTTAAATGTTTTTACATTTATCCAATAAATTTTATAGGCTTAAAATAAGAATGAATCTGATTTTAAGCATGGAATACTTTAATATTCTTTAAAAGGTCGATTTACCGCCATTTGATGGCGAACCCTTTTTAAATATAAATTTTTTTAACTTTTGTATGTTTTATTTGACTAAATAAAATTCTTATTTATAAGTGGTACATCAAAATTTACTTTGGGTAAATTTTTGGTATTTTTCTGATAAAGTTCATTTTTTAATGAAAAGTGAAAAAATACTGCATTTTAAGTCAAAATTATATTTTCATCAGATTTATTTATATGATTAGATTATCTTTTTAATTTTTTTTAAAGTGAAATTAAATTCTGTTTTTATCATTTAATCTAATTTTGGTCATTGGAAGTAATTTCACTTTTTAATTAGACATAAACACATGTCAATATTTTGATAGTTATTAGTTCTTAGAAACACGCTTTTTAGTTTTGACAACATGAATTAATTTTAAATTAATTTTTGAAATGTATTTTTTTTTTATTTTTAAAAATATATTCCATATTTGGAATTTGGGGTTATAAATTTTTTAAATAGTAACTTTTTATTTTTAGACATTGTGAATAGTAACTTCGGTAATTATTTTATTTACCATGGATAAATGGTAAATATGGTAAATAAGGGTAAAAAATAATATTACAATAATATTAAATTGCCCTTACACATGTTCTAACACTATTGGATGAGATATTTCTGACCATGGTCACATTTTGGTAGATTTTAGGAACCCATGGATCCACTTGTGTGTGAAAATGGCATTTAATTACTTGTAATTTAAAGTTAAGTAAAATATACCCTAAACATGTATCTATTAGTAAAACAATTTTCATACGGGGTTATAAAAGTGATATTTTAGACTATAAATAGTAATTAGAAAGATAAAAATATTAACTAAATCATGATATTTTATTTATAATTTTTAGAAATATGATAAATAAATTTATTTATGACACAATGATGATGTAGTGATTACCTTATTAATGAATGTTTTAAATACATGAGATTATAAAAATTAAAATAAATTTATTTTTAAACATTATATGCCATAGACGAATTTTAGGGATAATTATGACTTGTTATATTTGAATTAAGGAACTTGTTTCTAAATAATCAAGTTGTTATGGATTTTTTAAAAGTCAGGATATGAATATTATATAAATTGACATAAATGAGTTTTTTTAAAAAAAATAAAAATTTATTAAAGGATATAATAGTCCTAAAAATATAAAATTTGAAAAAATGACTTAGATAAGGTTTAAAATATAATTAATAAACCACTTTATGTTATATTGGAATTTTATAGTAACTATATTAACTATATAGTATAAATATACAAGAAGTCATAGTAAGAGTCAAATAAGTTAACTAAGGGTTAAAGAAAAATGATAAGATTAAATTTGAAACCAAAACATGTCTAAAACCTATTTGTTGTGATTATTTCAAAAAATACTCATTTTATATTCAAATTAAATGAGTTGGAGATCTTTTTAAAACTAAATTCAGTATAAAAAAAAATAACCATTCAAGATATTCCTAAAGGTCCCCTCCTTCCTCTTATAAAAGGCCACCACCTCTAACCCTTAATCACACATATGAATCCCCCTTGTCTCATCCAAAATATGCCCACATAACCAAAAAACATCTTTCTCTTCCACCTAGAAGCCTTACCGTAGTCATAAGAAAATTCATGAAATCCTTTGGGCTCAAATAAAAGGGAGTTACCCGTTTTAAGTGGTACTGTCCTCTCTAAAGTTCCTTTTCAATATTCTACTTATTCACTCCCTATTATTTTCTTATTATTTTATTAAATAACAACACCAGTATCCTCAATATACTAGTATTTTTTTATTAAAATAATTATAACTATACTTACCCACACCTCGATCTAATAGATTTAGAACATACTGTTACTGTGGACGGTGGACTATTGCCTCACGAAACGATGATTGTTCAATTATCTCCTACCACCTCTCATGGTGGCCATTATGATGACACTGTATTTTTATATGATATATATTATGATTATATTTTCTCTATTATACTATAATTTATATTTATAACATACCTTTATGCTTTTCATGATGTTTAAATATGATAATTACATTTGAGGAAGTGTGGAATACCGCCCCCTCAAAGTGATATGACTCATTCATGCCATACATGGAACATATAACGGATGATGTTAATGAAATTATGTAACATATATAAAATAATATATTATAAAATAATTATAATATACATATATATAATTTTGTTTTTATTCCTTTAAATATGAAAAATAAATGAAAGTAGTGTTCATGCATACGTACGGATTACTGTCTCCATAAACGGTGTATTTCATTAATTATCTCCAAATGTCATGGACTATTATAAATAAATATATATACTGGACCTAAATACATCTATACTGTATATATATGATACTTAAATCATGAATACAATTCTGGATATAATGGAATTTTGACCACATGGACAATTTGTAATTATCACAAGTTCATTTTGGACTCAAGCATCGAACATTGACAAAACAATCTATATGAACTTGAATAATTATATGATTTATATAGAAAGGTAATAAGTGATATAAAAGGAATAATAAACTTGAAAATGGTTCTTAAGAAGTTATAAATTAACTTAATTTTATTATTCAGGAATATAAAAAACGAACGAGATAAGTCAGAATCAAGGTAAGGGAACCTTTCACCCTCCTCTTTTAGTCAACGACTTCTTTTTTTGTTATGTCTTTTAATTTACATTTTATTATGTTGGGATATGTTCTTATATATTATTATTACTATAAATTTTATTTCCCTGTGATGATAGACCATTTTCACTCCCATCAACTCATTTTCTGAATATTTAAGTGACGTTGTTAGGCTGCCGAATTTTTGTAAGGGAATTTCTAAACTCAATTTCAACTAATTGGGTTTTATGCATACTTTGTTGATTATAATATGAAAAAATTATGTGTATAATAACTATTTATTTAGTTGTCTTTTAATTTACACTTCCCTTTGTGTGGATATACCATTCCTACACATAATATCCCTATTTATAAATTCTTATGTCATTTATACGAGGTTTTTAAGGGATTTCGTCTCAATTTACATTCCATTGAGACCTATTTGTTGTTATACACCAATTAAATTTTATATGGTGTATATACATCCCTTTGACATATTATATCTTGAATTTTATTATTCTCATGATATTATATGTTTTAATTAAGGTTATTATTTAATTATTTTTATTCAAGTACTTCTCAAGTGGTAAGGGACTCTTTAACAAAAACATTGTTTTATATGTTTTAAAGATTTACTAAAACATTGTTTTAAATGTTTTAAATGTTTTAAAGATTTATACCTCTAAATATTTCTTATTAATTTCCATGTTTTCAAAATGGTTTCAAGGATTTACTTATATGTACATTAATGTTTTAAAATGTTAATTAATTTAAACGTTTCAAAGTGGTATGTGACACTTTGATTGAAAAATATATTTATTAAGTATTTTATATGGTTTTGTAAATGGTTAGAATATTTCAAAATATTGAATTGATTTCTTGTGATTGATGAGTGAAATGTTTATAATTTCAATATTTTATGTGTTATGATTATGTAATGGTACTTGTACATTTGACGGGTGGTTACGTGATAAACCAAATACATGTGGTTTCATGACAAACCTTGGGTGGGTGAGCCTAAGAAAGCTCTCCAATTCATTGTGTAATGTGACTAAGGTAATCATTAATGTTTCTCCTAAGATATTTAGGGAATATACTGTTATGGGTATTCCAAATGAAACTCCCTATGTATCTGTGAAAGCTACAATGTAAGTATGATATGGATTCCACAAGTTACCATTATGATTTATAATTTCTATGTGTTATTCATAAATATTATAAATTCATGAGGTATTTTAAAGAGATTATGTTTTATGATTGAAAAGTATGATTTCATTGATTTGTAAGTATTTATGGTCTAATATTTTCTTTCCTTATTTTATAAACCTTAATGATATTTTTTTGATCATCCCAGGTTTTTGAAATGTTTTTCACAGGGTATAATGAAGGGTAAGAGAAAGGAAGAATTCGAGAAGATTTTTATCCAGAAAATAATTCCTATTTTCATCAAGGAGTTTTCTTGTTATGAAATTTTTTGAATAGAGTATAAGTGTCTAATTTGTATTTTTTTAACGTTAGTGCCTTATAGTGCCACTATGATTCATTTTTTTACTAGATAGAGGGAATATATGATCATAGAATAGGATATGGGAAAGATGTTCAGCAGGTACAGTGAAATTGGAAACCTGATGTACTTTAGTAGGTGCTCCTAAATGTTGCAAGTATAGGGGATCTAAATTTCAACTAGTTCCACTATTGTTTTCCAAAATGGATTAACCATGAAATAGTTTAGGAATATGTGATCAATATCCTCTTAGTTTTGGTTAAATACTACACATTTCGAACATAGATTAATATAAATACCCTACAGAAAATTGTCATTGGGAATCCTAAACTGAACTTCACTCTAAACCATTGTAAATATAGAAGGAGGAATCCATCATTTACTTAGAACATTATCCCATACAGTAGGATTCCCTTGCACTACCTCTCAATAGAATACGTTTGAGGAGAGATTTCCATTTTTGGTAGGTTTCCAAACAACAATTTAATCACCATTAATGAAGGTGTAATTCAAAACAACATCCTAGACATTAACTAGAAGCACAACAAAGGAATTCTCCAATTTCACTTTGATCAACACATTTGTGTCAAATGTTTTACAAGATGAGTTAAGTGAGTCAAGAAGAGGGGTACATGTCTAACTGTCCCGCCAAAAATTTTGGGAAGAGTTTCTACTTTCTATCTAATGATAATTCATAGAAATGTTGGAGAAATAATTATTAAGGGAAGGGAAAATTTAATAGTCCACATAATTAATGTTTATAGATTAAATATTATTTAAGAATATGGATATCAAAAAATTGATAGCTTCCAACTTCTCATTAATAATCCTCTACATGAATCTAGCATGTATATATTGATTTAAATTACTATGATTCTTTATGCCCAGACCACCAAAATCAATTGGTTGGTCACACATTTTCCATGAGGCAATTTCAGGTTATCTCTGAATAATACTTCCAATCCATGTAATGTTTCTAATAAAACTGGATATATTATTACTATGGGAATCTGGACATTTTTAGACTATAAAAGAGTAGACAATCATTAAAATGAAAACCTCTTTGACATGACTAACCCTTCCTTCCATTAAATGCACCTCTCCTATCCAAGATTCCAACTTAAGTACAACTTGGATCATAATGTGGGAAATATGGCCGACACTAGTTTTCCTAAAATACATTGGGACACCAAGATAAGTGAACGGAAGTAGGACCTCTCTAATTCCCATCTCATTGATGATGCCAAATTTTCTAGTTGCGGGAATATTTTTTCCAATGTTGAAGAAATATTAGTTCCAAATGACCTCCTACCCTGAAACTTTTTTATAGTGAAGAATATAATTTTAATGTGATTGATGTTTCTTTTGTAACCATGAGTGAAAATAATGATGTAATAAATATAGAATAAGTGATTGAGGGAAACATGACATATATAAGCTCTAATGCACTTGATTTTATTGGTGTATTTCATATTGAGAAGGAGCATTATTATATAATCTTCAACAATGGAGAAAATAACGGTTGATAGAGGATCAACTTACTGAACACCTCTAGAGAATGTAAAATATCCCTAATAGAATCCATTAATAAGAATAGAGTTATGTGATGAACTCAAAATAGTTACATCCCATTTGATGAAAATATCATAAAATGCAAAATTTTCTTAAAACCATATAAATGAATCCTCACTTTAACATGTTAAAATAATTTTTAATATCATGTTTCATGGATATTTTAACCACTTTTTTTGGATTTTCTATGAAGATTAATACATCCGAAGGTAGTAATAGTGAAATCCTAAATAGTTCTACCATTGATAAATCTAAAATGATTTGGGGACACAATAATTTTAGAATTGTTTAAAATCTTATTAGAAATAATTTTCCAAATAAATTTTTAAATATTGTTAAGTAGATCTATTGGTCTGAAAAGGTGGATATCATTATCATTATCCAATTTAGAGATAATAGAAAGAAACTAAGCATTATTGACCAGTGTTAGATAACCATCCTTGTAAAAATTAGAGATAAGTCAACAAACATCGGAGTTAATAATCTCCCAATATGTTTGAAAAAAAGAGTTGGTGAAACCATATGGTCTCTAGGAGATAATAGAATTAAGGCTGGATAAATAATTTTAATATCAAATTTTAGGGGGAGAGAAATGAGTAATGAGTTTTCCACTTCATTGAAAAGTTTTGGATTTATATACTCTATTATATCAATACTATTATTAGTCCCATAAAAGTCTCTTGTAATAAGAAACAACATTCACTGCCAAATCCACCGATTTATTAAGAAACACCCCATTATCACTAAAAATAACGATATGTCTATTGAGTTTCCTGAATCATAGAAGAGAGTTGAAAATATTTTCATTTCCATAACCCTAATTAGGCTATTTGACTATGAATTATTTCTTTTCTTGATTTATTTGTGTTTTAAAAGAGTGTTTAGAATTGGAATAATAACATTTTATTGCTCTAGTCATGTGAAAAAATCATAGCTAGTGTCACTATGTTGTATAGTATGTAGAAAGATTCTTGCTAAAAAATATTTTCATCAATATGGATAAAGAATACACAAATCCAAATTTTCAGTCTTCTTTTAATAAGTTTGAACATAATAACATTGTCCAAGTAATTATCCTTATAATTAATGTAATTCCATGTGGCCTGAAACACACTATTACATTCAAGGTGATGGATCTGGACATTATTTAATCTAAATGGAAAAGGTTGTTTTTCCTCTATCAATAAAATATTTTTCAAGATAATATGGTGATATGAATTGTGTGTTAAAAGGGTGGATCATGATTCAGAATCCCAAACATCAAGAGCCTCTTCATTAAAAAAATACCTATCCAATTTATATTCCATTACTTCTTAATATGATTTCTATAATGTCTATATTTTTCACTCACCATGTAAAATTCATGCAGATTTATATTATTGATACATTCCCTAAAGCCTCTGGTTGAAGTATAATAGTTAGTCATTACCAACATCTCTTCTGGATTAATAATGGAATTGAAATTTTTTTGAAGAGAGAATAAACCATTAAGTGTGATACTTACGTTTTATATACTCATCCATAAATCCCTTCTCTCATGATAACCATTGTAAGAATATATTACTGAGAAATTTTTTCCCTCCCATTAAATTGTATCTTAAAGTGACCATCTATTCAGAGGATATAATAAGTTAAATCCCAATAAATCTTAAATGATAAAATACCCATAACTTTTTAATGTCATTAATAGATAGGTTAATACTTATCAGATGGTAGCCCATTCTTATCAAGATAGGAAAACCACTCCGAGAAAATCCTCATAGGTTCAGAGACACTTAGAAGATTAGGCTTGTGCTTATTGATAAAAAGTCAAAGAGATATGATTTTTTAAGATTGTCTAGGCCTTGAAAACTCTGGAATAAGATCTCCATTTAAAATATAATTTGGATCAGGAGCCCCTATTTTTATTTCCACAATATATTTTTTTTATTTCGGGATAATTTCATAACAATGGAATATTTCTTCCCATCCTTATGTTGATAGACATATTTTAACAGTGAGGATTATAATGTGAAAACCTGAAAAGATCTGTATTTGTATAATGGTTTCATGTATTATAACAACGGATTTTCCTTTAGGATCACATGATAGATTTCTAAATATATGAGTCATTTCTTGATTAAGTAACTCCCACTGTGTTATATGAAGGAACATGATTCTATGTATAAAAAACATTGTGAAGAATATATTTTAATTCCATGAGAATAATCATTTCATGGGGAATTATATCTGTATATATTGTTCCAAGAAGGTGGATACATTGGTGTGTATAGTATTTTTAAAATCAATTCATATATAACTTTTATGTTTTTTTATTAAAAAATTAGTATTTATACATAACATGGAGTGTGTGGAGAAATTGTGTTTATATTAAAAGTGTTGCACGATGAAAAAAATACTAAGAACTGATGTGATACGAGATGATTAGGTGGTTGATAAAAATAGTGAGTTTGTTTTTTGAGAATAAAATCCTTCATGAAGAATAGGGAATTGTATGTGTTTCATACTCTGGATACAAGAGGATAATAATAAATTAAACGCATGGGATAATATACAAACATTAGTTTTTATGAAATGATGAAAGACTATCAGAGTTTTATGTTTTCAAGTGAATGATTTGAAACTCTATTGATAAAGAGAAGAATCATTTTTCAATATTCAATGAAGATAAATGAGAAGAATATGAGTAACATTGTACATGTATGATGTTTGGGAAAATCACATGAAATAATACTGTACAGTGATTTAAGAATGAGCCGATAATAATTCCATGAGATTATACTCTGCAGAATTGTATATATTTTTATTGATTATATTCAATGGTATTATATGACTATCAGAAGAAGATGAGAATTTACGATAGTTAATTAGAAGAAGATTTGACCGCAATGACTTTAAATAGAAAAATTCCCATGTGCACACTGAAACAGTAGGCAGAAGCAGCTGAAGACCTATTCATAGTTGGTTGGGAAGTCCATTGAATATCTAGATGGATGCTAGTATAAAAACTAGATCATTTAATGATATATCTAAACTATTTTGAGTCAGTTTAATGAAAACTAGTGAGATTCGATTCTAATGATCATGTTGGGAGACGACCCACTATAATTATTAGTGATCATGCATTATGGAAGTTTTATCTACCAGGTATTTTAGGAGATTACATGTACTTTAAATCACCTTTCTTTACTATCGGAGTATATATATCTTGGATCATTCATAACACAACAAGGATTTATTCACCCACATTAATGGAGAACCGTATTAAAATACAATGTGTTGTGGTTCATTTACCATATATCTTCTATGTGGTGTGATTGTGACTGTTAGCATAGAAGATATATTCACACTAAATGCTATAGAGGTTAATTTTTTTAAAGGGTATGAAATGTAAAAAAATATATATTAGTAAAAATATTTTACACCAATTCCCCCTATCTGTGTACCTACACAATCCATTGGGAAATTCACAATTATTTATTAAATTTTATGGCATTCCAAACTCCTTTTAAATATTTTCATCCCATTTTATAAGAATATGAAGTCCAATCATAAAATTTGATCATAATAAATAATTTTTATGTCATATTGATTTTTGGATAGTTTTTAGAGATCATAAATGATTTTAATATCATTTCCCTATGTTTTTATGTCAACCTATGATTCTTTGATCGGTCATTACACCCTATTTATAATATTTTTTCAATGTAGTAATAATAATATTATAACACTTTAAGATGAAAAATAATAGTCGAAGAAAATCCACCAGTGTTATCATAAAGAACTGGAGTTTTACTATAACTAGTTCCAAAATCTTTGAGTTTGTGGTGCTTCATAATAATTATTTATAATAACATACAACTTCTATAGTCAACTTCAGCAATGGGAAATTTACATAATGAAGCCTCTTATTATATCGAGAAACAAGATCATTTCCCAGGATGTGATATGTAATGGAAATATATTTCTTCTCTATTATATCACCTATACCATCTAATATAAGTAACGATAAAGAATAAAATTAAATCCATGAGAATAGAAATGTAGATGTCATAAGATATTATTTTTCACATACTTAATTTTTAATTACATAATGAGGATAAACAGTTTTAACCCCTCCCCCAAGATTTCTCTTACCCAGTATTAGTGATAATTCCTCCAAGTGGACTAGGCTATATATATCATTGAAAGATACTTTATCTATGTGTGTCATATATGGATCAGTATACTCACCATCCCTCCCAATAATTAGTAGAGTTTTTTTGTTCCCAACACTTGATCCTGAGTTCACAGGGAGTGTATCTGAAACCCCTATCAACATACCTCCAGTTAATTGAAAAGTTAAATTAAAAACAAAATTCATGTTAAATTAATTAGAATGTAATGTGTATTGTGATTCATAAAAAATAAGGATCCAGATGAAGTTATTTTACAAAATCGATAGAAACATCCCATCTATATAATTTTTGGTGGTCCAATCATTATCAGCATAACCAATAATTTATCATCTCACCATAGATGAGAGGGGGAAATGTAATTCTTATAAAATCCATTATCCTAAAAAATTATTAGATTAGGAAAAAATAAGTAATTATATAAACTCAATTATAAATACATGAAAATTAAAAATAAGTAAAATAAAAATCAAATATCTTGATTCTCTAAGTCAGAATCTAGAAATGGATGTAGATCCATTAGTAAGAGAAGTAATAGTTGAAACAAAATAAGTGGAATAAAAATAGAGAAGAATATTCTTAAATGAAATTAAAATAAAATAAAATGTTGTAAAATTAATAAATAAATAATAAGTTCCAAAATAAGAAAAGGAAAGAATCCAAAAGTAAGATTTGAATCCAATTTTGGCTGGAAACCAGGTGTGGAAGTAGAATTTTAAGTATAAGTATGTGCTCAAATCTAGAGTCATAAATGATGTGAGAGTTTATGTGTGGGAAAAAATATTGGTAGATTAAAAATAAAATATATAAGTTCAATAAAAATTTAAAATCAAAATCCATAAACTGGAGCATACTAGAAATATGCATATGTTAATGCAAAAGAATTAAAAAATAGAAGTCATAAATAATACCGTTAAATATAAGAAAATGAAAAAGGGTCGAAACATAAAAAGTGATCACAAATTATTCTGATATCATTAAACATTGATTGTTAACTAATTTTTGACATGTATAAATAGTTAACCAATCAATAGGATGTTTCTTAGGCTCAATATCATAAGTTATTTATTAGGTTTTGACTCATTGATACATGTTTTTAATGAATTTATCATTTTTTAGTTATTATATCTACACTTGATTTTGGATTGACATTATTTGTATTTATATATAAAAAAATTTAATTTATAATCAATTTCTTATTATTTTATAACAACTGATGGTTTTTTTCTTTGTATTGACACGTTGAAAAATTAATTTTGACTATTATATCAATTAAAATGTTCTTTCGTTCATTTCAAGAAACCCACCTACTTAATTCAAGTGGTGTCAATTGCAACATGTAAACAATCAAATTATGTACATAATAATATGATTCAACTATAAACTGTTGACTTTTTCTATGTTTTAACACTTGGATGAATGGTTTTTTGATTTTAAATTAATAAAAATGAACTTTTCCTCATTTCAAACAAACCACATGTTAGATTAACATTCAGTAACTTTCTATTTGTCACAAATTAAAATAAGAAATTTTCATTTGATTTAATAAAAACCCATGTTCATTTTTTGTTCATTCCACCTTTTCACATGTTATTAAATAATTTTAAATATAATAAAACTTTTTTTGTCATTTTTACCACACAACATGTCATATTGACATACCATCTATTCATAAATGTCATAATTTTTCCTGGTAATCTGATTTTTTTATTGGGGTTATCCCCATTTATTTATAATGTTAAGGATAAATAGATATTTCAATCATACCAAGTAATTTGGGTATCGTACTGAGGTGTAGTTGGTTCTTACATATCAAAATTGACTCAAATATCATCTGCTTATGTCATTTTTTCCATCCCAGATTGTTTTATTGGTTTTTGAAATCCTTTTTATAGGATTTTTTCAACATAATAAGAATAAAATTAGAATAGAAAAATATTCTCACAAAATTCAATGAAATGGAACTGGTATTTTCATAATGAATTTAAATTTGAGTGATACCCATACCAAAATCAGTGAGTGTATGCTACATATAGAAAAATTAGATGTAATACCTTTGAACTAATCTAATCATATTTAGTAATAGAAAGTATTATATTATGATTCATCCTACTAGATAAGAATATAGCATTTCAACTAAGAAAAGAAATGTTCAATACCTATATTTCTTATCAATTATACAACATATGAATACTACTTTGGAATAACTCATAGAAATGAAATTTTGTTTAGAAAAATAAAAAATTCCATGTGAGATGATGTGATTATGAATGGAGTTAAATTTGAAATGCATCATGAGGATCCATAGATTTCATCCCTCCCTAATAAATGATTTTGACCTCATAGTTTTGATAGCACCCCTAGGTTGGTCATATAATATATATCATTGAAAGTATCTTCTACTATATGTATCCTATCATGATTATTAGGTCCACTAGCCCTCCCCATAATCAGAATTACTATGTTGATCCAATCAATAAAATATGAGTTCACTAGGAATGCATTTGTAACACCCACCAACTCTTCTAGAGGCTATTATAAATTCAACTTAAAAACAAACTTCAATTTTTTTTAACTAAAATATGAAGTGCATTGCGATTCATTGTAACAAGGATAAGGAAGATATCATTTCTGAAAATGAATCGATACTTACATAAAATGGCAGTCATGGTTGTACCCTGTCATAAGAGTAACCAAGAATATATCATGTAAAAATAACCACGATGGGAAATGTAAGTCATCAACAATCCATTATCTTTCAATTTTAATAAATATAAATATAATTTATTGAATTTAAATTAAATATAAATTAAAAATATACATACATCACATTATGATCTCAAATGAAATCCTAAAATGCATGATATTAATATATATTAAGTGGTTTAGTAATCATATCTCAGATGATTTTCCTTTCATTAATTCTAGTCTCTAGGAACCACCTCCCCATGAAACTTTCACTTAAGGGTTTGAAAATAAAAATTTATAAATTTATTTCAATAAAAAACACATTTTACCATGTAGTAATACATTGATAAATTTATAATATGATATCTCAGTTGAAAGATATTTTCATTTTTATTCAAAATCAATTGATCCATATATTTTTAATTATTAAATAAATAAATTTTATTCATTTAAATTACTGTGATTTAAAAAAAATAAAAAAACATAAAATTAATTTTTTTTTCAGTGTAATCATATAAATATCACCGTATTACTTATAATAATAATAAAAAAAGAAGAAAAAAAAACAAAAAACTCAGAAATCAAAAGAAAACACAAGGCACATAAATGGAAATGGACATAGTGATAGAATTTGTAGCAAATATTGTAAATGTATAAAATAAGATGAGTTAAAATAAAAAAAGTAGAATAAATATTGAAGTGTTTAAAAAATAAGGAAAAGATTATACATTTACATAACCATAAGATGAACTAAATTCAAATGTAGTATCCAAATCTATAGTTATAGAAAGTCTAGAAGAAGTATGGAAATAATTAAGGTATAAGTTCAAGTGGAAGGGGAGGTTTATAATGAAATGAAAACATAAATAAATTATTTAACAACATAAAAAAAGAGACAAACATATTAAATTTTTTTGAAGAAATAATAATAACAATAGAATACATTGAAACAAAAGTGAAACATAAAATATAGATACCAAAAATAAAAACTTAAATCACTAGCCTGAGATAAAGATAAAATGTCAAATATAAAAGTGATGATCAATATGAACATTTGGAAAAAATAGAAAGTAGAAGATGAATAAAAATATGAAATCTAAAAATAGTATTGAGGTGTTCAAAGGTAGTATAGAGATTAAAAATAGAAGAAAAACAAAAAATAATTGTAAAAAAAATAAGAAGGTATAATATAAAATTAAAATTATATTAATTTATGAATACATAATTCATATTTCATGATCAAATTTAGATGAATAATTTGATATAGAAACAAAAAAAAATAGAATACTGGTTTGATTAACATGTAAAAGTAGAATCAGAATCAATGGTCTAATAAAAAGACAATAATTCAAAAGTTGAAGGATAAGGAAAAAGTCAAAACCAATTTTTAATATAGAACCAAAATTGAACAAATATGTTGACTAAAATTCCAAAATAAAAAACATTAAATGAGATTTCCAAATTGGATTGGAAGTTGAGTAGAAAATATATTTTTTGGATATAACAAAAAAAACATATTTGTAGAAGGTAGAAAATGGAAGTACCTGAACAAAGAATAGCTAAATAATAATGGTAGAATAATTACATAGGTAAATATAATAAATAGAGTTTGATATTAATCTAGAAGTTAACAGATATAAAATATAAGTAGAAGCATAAGTAATATTAAATGAAAAATCATGAAGAATATAAAATTAAAAGAAAAACCTAAAAGATGAAGCTAATTTTGAAAAATAAAAAAATATAATATAAAAAAAGAAATAAATTTATTAAAATAAATTTATCATAAAACTAAAAAAAATCATAAGTTGTTGAAAATTTTAGAAGTTAAATTGAAAAATAGAGAAGTATAAGAATAATGATGTCAAAAAAATAATAAAAAGAAAAGTCTATGGGGGAAGCAATAAGAATCATTTGAAAAAACATTAAATTAAATAATAACTATATTTAAAGGAAGAAATAACAAGTAGGGGACCAATCCGGTAGAATAATTCGTATGAAATAGAATTACATATTACAGGAAAAATAAATGTTGAAATAAAAAAATATTTAATAACATAAACTCATATATAAACATATGAAAATAAAAATAATTAAAATCAAAATAAATGATATAGAATATAGAAGTAAGAATCTAGAAATAGAATTAGATGCATACGTATAAGAAGAAATAGTTGAAACAAAATAAGTGGCATAAAAACATATTAATCAGAAAAAAAGTTGAAATAAAGGAAAAAAGAAATAAAAATGAATCCAAAAAAATAAAAATTCAAAATAAAAAATGAAAAAAATATTTAATTAGTACTTGAATATGAAGTACGTAAGAATCTTGATATCGTATTTGAACCACAAGTAGAAGTAGAAGCTATAAAATAGTTTTATAAAAGAGCATATATTCAATGTTGGGGAAGAAGTAATGATTGATACAGAAGAAAATATAGAATTTCAATTCAAATTAATAAACTTAATACATAATCCTGAGAATATTTTTAGAAGACATAAGTAGTACCTAAAAATTGTAGAAAATGAAAAAAGGAAAAAACCAATAAAATTGTCTAGGATTATCATAATATCAAGAAAAATCAGTTATTAAAAAACATTTACATATAGGAGAAAGTGTCTAATCAATATGATATGCAGCGTGATTATAATATAAGGTCTGTTTTTATGTCTTATCTCCTTAACCCATGTATTTTATATTTTTATCTCTTATAATTTTTTCCAGTCATTCAAATCATATTGTATATTGGATTGATGTGAGGTATAGTCATACATGTAAAAAAAATCTATAAATAATTTTTTGTGATATCCTAAAAATTCTACATCATTTTCTTTTTTTAAAACATTTAATCCAAAATATCCCTTTTCAATTAATAATAGTCAACAATTTTCATTTCAGGTAAACCATATATCAGAATGACATAGGTTCCATGCAATATTTTAAAAATTAATGGCCTTTGTTTTCCTCGTATTTTATAAAAAATAAAGTTCATGGTCATGGTTTTTACCCTTTGATACACCTTGTTAAAAATTTAAATTAATAAATACACACTTTGGGTCATTTCAAAAAAACTACTAGTTGGAATGAACTGCGAGCTATTTATACACGTCAAACACTAAATGATGAATCTTTTCATTTTATTTGATGATAATATGAAATTTTTTACTAGGTTATGACCCTCAAAAACATATTTTCAAAGACTTTTAAATCAACTTAAAATGTATGTCCAGTCATTCTAACCACACAATACTTCAGATTGACATGTGGTCTATTTGTAAATGTCATAACTTTCAAGGAAATATGAACCCGTTTCCTTGGTGTTGACCCCCTAATAAAAATGTGTATTCCAAAAGGTACTTTTGATAATACCTAGTGATCTTGGAATCATATTTGTGTTTGGTTAGTTTATACATATCATAAATGACTCAAATTTCATTTTTCATATGTTTTCCAACCAATCTGAAATTGTTCATTTTTAACCCCTTATCAATGATATTATCAATGTACGAAGAATAACATTACAATAGATGAATATTCACATTTTTTTGGATGAAATGGAGTTGTTTTAGTAACATAGAGTCAGTGATTGATTGAAACACGTTCCAAAATCAGTGAGTGTGTGTTATATCAATAATAATTGGTAATAATAACTACTTACTACTACAATAAGCATCAATAGTGGAATATTTTTTCAAAATGATTCTTTTTATTGGACCAAGAAACTAATTCATGTCCTATGAAGTGACATGTTCTATAAATAATTTTATTATTCATTCTACATCCTATTATATCTATATTTGAATAAGTATTAAAAATAAACTAGAATCCAGTTGAATAAAAACTCTAAATTCATGAGAAAGGACTCGATAGAGCCATAACATTACATTGCATGGCAAGGATCCATGGTTTTCACCCACCCCCAATGTTGTATCTAACTCAGTTGGGGTGATAACACCCATGGTGGCACAACCAGTACATATCACCAAAAACAACATCATCTTTGTGATTTCTATCAGGATTAGTATGCCCATTGTCCCTCTCTATAATAGGAAAAATTAAAATTCCCTTAGAACATGAAGCAATTTTCAATAAGAAAGCATCAGTAACCCCCACCGACTAACCTACAAGCTATTGTGAGGGGAATTTATAAACACACTTTGATTAAACTTAACTAAAATATAATTTATATAATTATTCATTAAATAAAGGATCCTAAAGATATTTTTTTTAAATGAATAAAAACTACCATCCAATGGTGTTGGTGGTTGAACCATTGTAATAACCCCAACCATGAATTGATCATGTATTCATAAATGATATATGTACTATAAAGCATCGAAAATACTTTGACCTTCAAATTTATTATATTTAATTTTAATTAATTTTAATTAAATGATAAATAAATTAAAAATATAATTAAATATTATATTATTATCTCAAATATAATATTAAAATTCATGACCAAAATTTAAATTTAGAAGTTTAGTATCATATCTTATATTTTTTACTTTTATCTCTATAGTGTAATGGGAACCACTAACCAATGCAAGGATATCATAAGGGTTTGATGATAAAAATTTATAAATTTATTTTCTTAGGAAAAATTTTTCTCTAAATAATACCACACTAATATTTTTCAAATATGAAATATATTTTACATGATATATTCATTTTTAATTCAAATTAAAATTTCAATTATAATGTTAATTATTAAAATAAATTGATTTTATTAATTTAAATAAATATGATATGAATAAAAAACAAAAATCACCAAAAACCACACTTATCTCAAGGTGATCATTTATATATCTTTAAAATAGTGTTATCAGGAAAAAAATGTTGAATAAAACATAAAATAAACAAAAAAAGGAAAAAATAATAAGGCATAAAAATAGAAATTCAAATAGAGACAGAGTTAGTAGAAAAATAAGTTGATGATGAGAATAGTAAGAGTGTAAAGGGGGAAAAGTAGAATAAATAATGTAGATTTATAAAAAAAATGAAAATTAATATACATATCAGTATTTATAAGATGAACTAGATGCAATGTAATTTTCAAAATCTGGAGCAGGAGAAAGAATAAGATAAAGAAGAAAATTTTGAAAATAGAATAAGTAGTTGAAGGGGATTTAAATTTGACATATAAACATTTGAAAAAGATAAAGTAAAAATATAATAAAATTAAGGAAATAAGAATATTCAAAAGTATAGGCATCATAAAAAATAATAATAATTGGAAAATATGAATCAAAATTGAATGAAAAAAATATATATTTAGAGTTATAATTTAATTCACCAATAATAGAGGAATATAAAATTTTAAATATGAAAATTGTGATTGAATTTGAATGTTGGGGTAGTCAAATCAAAAGAAAAAAAAGAATAAAAAATCTATAAATAAGAAGGAGGCACTTGAAGGCACTGAAAATGTTGAAAATAGAGAAATAAATAAATAAATAATAATAATAAGGTAGAGTATAGAATAAAAATCTTTAGTAGGCAGAAATGAAAAGGTAATAATACATGATTTGAAGGAGAAGAATATTTTGAATTAGAAATAAAAAAATAGTGGAAAGTATATGATGTAAATGTAAAAGGAGAATATAATCATTGATCATATAAATAAACCATATTCCATAAGTATAATAAGAAGGATCAAGTCAAAAACAATTATTAATGTAGTGATATAAGTGAAAATAGAGGGTGAAGCATAATTTAAAATCACAACGTTGGAATCTGAAGCTCAAAAAGAGAATTAGATGTTGAAGAAAAATTGTATTGGTTGGATATAATAATAAATAAAAAGGAATTTTGGAAAAGGAAGAAAATATAATTTAAGTAATAAGTAAATTTTAATGATAGTAGTTAGAATAATGATAGTGAAAAAAAATTATAACCATAGTTAGAAGATGATTCAGAATAGATAAGATAAAATAAAAAAGATTGTATCAGTGTTAAAAAAACATAGATGACTCCAAATTAAAAAACCAAAAAAATGAAAAAAAAATTAATAGTATAAAAAAAGTAATCCAATATTAAAATAATAATAAAAGTAGAAAATAATTTGAAGAAAAATGTAAAAATAATTATTATTAAAAGTGAAGGTTATAAAGTTAAAATCAAGGAGTATAAGAAGAAGAAAGATGTTAAAATAAAAAGAAAAATATAAATTGAATATAAAGGGAAAAATTTAAATGTATAAGATGAAAGCATCATATAAAAATATATTAAACAAAATAATAACTATAAGTTAAAGATGAACTAATGAGTAGAGGTGTAAGCCAAGAGAAGAATTTATAAAAAGTACAGATGGAAATAATATGTTAAGTAAAATTTATAATAAAAATTAAAATAATAACCTAAATTCAAGTATAAAAATAAGAGAAATAAAATTAAGAAAAATTAAAAAATAAAAAACCAAAATCTAGAAATAAAAATATATAAATGGAAGTATATTTATAAGTAAGGGAATAAATCATATAAAAAAAAGAAAAATAAAAAACATATGATGAATCAGAATTAAAATTATAAACAAAGGAAATAGGAAAAATAGAAGTTATAAATTACTAAATAAAAGATAATAAAAGGTAAGAAACTAAAATTAATAATTGGATATGAATTAAGAAAGAATATAAGATTATTAGTCGAATCTGAAGTAGAAGTAGAAGCCAGAAACAAGAGTCATAAAAGAAGTGAAAGTCAGTGTTGGAGAAGAAATAATGTATGATAAAGAAGAAAATATAGAAGTTGAAGCCAAAAGAAGAATATTAATCTATATACCAGGGATATTAGAAGAATTTATTAGCATAGATAAAATAATTAACAGTAGAAATAATAAAAGTACCTAGAAAAAAACAAAATGATAAAGGTTCAAAACCTTGAATGGAGACTTAGATTATTTTGAATTTATTATAAATTTATTTTTGAATAATTTATAAAATTTATTAATGGATGGATTCTAAATATAACATACATTGGAGTCTCATGTGGATGTTTTTTTAGATCTAAACACTATAAAAATATTTTTAAAGAATTTTATTTCTAAAAGCTATTTTTTTCAGTAATTCCAAACTAACACCCTTTTGGATTATTGTGTGGTCTACCCATACATGTTAAATATTAATTAATGGACTATGTGCTATTATTTCAAGACATTTGAGGTTGTTTTCTATGTTTAATTCCATTAACATGCATTTTTTACTTTTAAACCAATAAAAAAATTACAATTGATTATTTTAGGAAAAATGATTGGTCGATTGACATGAGACCAATTTCAATATATTATAAATTAAATTACGGTCATTTTCTTATGAATTAGATACAATCTGGGGACTTTTCTAGGTTTTGACCCTTTGGTGAATTTTTTTTAAATTTAAATTAATAATAAATAAATTTATTCCATTTTGAACAATCAATATCTTGCACTACTAGAAATCCCTCTTTACCAACACCCATATCCCAACGGTTTAGATAAATTGTTGGGATAGGGTACCTATAAAAACATTTTTCTAAAAACTATTAGTATATAATTTTTTGAGAGTATTTTTTCAATGGTTTTTGAAACCACTGTGATATGGCATGCTTAACCCCAATTTTACCAATGGTTTTCTAAAACCATTGGGATATGGAATTCTTAGCCCCACTTCTCCCAATGGTTCTTTAAAACTGTTGGGATGAGGCCTCTTTACCCAAAAAATTTATAAAACCATTGGGATATGAATGAACCATAGTTGCCAATGGTTTTTTAAAACCGTTGGGATAGAATACCACAAATATCAGGATCCTGATCCTCTTGAATTGTGAAAAATATGAGAGCTCTCATTCTTACCAGAGTGAGAACCCCTCTTTCCAACAACTAATTTTTTGTTCTTCCACTTGAAATCTCTAAGTTATAAGTGAGTTTTATGTTCTACCTCCATTTTTTCATTTTTTTTCATTTGGATTTATTTAAATGCAAGGTTGTTTTCTATTTTTATTTTCCGTAAACGACAACTCTCATACTCTTTGAGAACCGTTCTTCCCAACATGTGATCCATCCTTAATTCAAGTCATTATTTGTTCTTACACTTCAAATTGTTATGTTCTAACTAATTTATATGTTCTTCCTAGATTTTATTTTACCTTATTTTATTTGGATTGATTTAAAGACATGGTTTCTTTGTTTAGTGATTTGATCAATAATTTTGGTTCTTGATGATTTATTTGGAGGCGTGTTTGGAAAATATCAGCTACCTCAAATGTTATTTAGAATTATAGTAAAGTATCAGAACCATGTCATGTGTGTAGCGAAAGTTAAAATAGGTATTGGGTCACTGGGAACTCAATGAGGGGTCTAATAGAGGGGTTCTCCCAATTAGACCATTAGGTACCCAATAGAGGTGTATTATATATATGGTGTCCTGATGATATTTTTTTAAAAAATATTAACTAAAAGAACAAATTTTATTTTAAGAAACACCTCATCCTCCTACTCTCTTTTTATTCCTCTCAAATACAGGAGTCACACAAGTATCCCTATAACCTTATTATTCTTTTTTATACCTCTCTTGAATCTTTTTTTGATAATCTATCTATAGATTGAGTCTCCTAGATGTAATTATTACCATGGGAATCCATTTTTTTATAGTTTCTCGTGTCATTTTTTTATCCTTTCAAATTCCAAATGTTTGTGGGTTATAATCTTCTCTTATTATTCTAGGATATCGAAAGAGATTCATCCCATTATAATTAGGGGGTTTTCTATATATTTTCTATGGTGGATGGTCCCTTAAAATTTCTCTCAACTTATATTCATTTTTTTATTAGTATGATGGTTATATAGGGAATGTGGTTTAATGTGATAAGCATTGGAGTCAATATGTCATAGGAGTTCAAGTATGAGTAAGTGAGACTCCTTAGAAACAGAAAATATATGTCATTTATGATAAATATTTATTCTAGTTTTGTTCCATAATTATGTTAAGACATTGTGGCATGCCTATAATTAGAATTAGAAGTCATAAATGGTTCTTGTCCCCAAAATGATACAATTTCTAGGGAAAATCATCTCTAAAATTGGAGTGACAATACATCTCTCCTAAGTTGTTTAGGAAGGTCTAATTTAAGTGTATTCTATATATTTTTTTAAAATCCCAAGAAATTTATATTAAGAGAATATTTCTCTTAATTAACTGACATCAATGTCTCTTACAAATTACTATAAATCTTATGAACTAGTAAACCATGTTTCATGCTAACCTCCTATAGTGAACTATCAATCTATTCATCAATTTTTTTATTCGCGTCTTGTTATGCATGGTTGACACTCTAAATCAAATTTTATATATCCTTCAATTCATGGAGTACCTATACAAAAAAACATAATCTCTTCCTTATCAACAACTATTATTTGAAATTATTATTTAATTATAAACATATTATGATTAGAAATTAATGTTGTTTCACCCTTTAATTTCACAATATTTGAGAGGGTGATGTCTTTTAACCAGTTTATCCAACGAAATATCTATAGAATAAAAAAGGTAACCTTGAAATATCCTCATGTCAAACCTTGAGTATCTCAAAAAGGACACCTCAAAACGACTCGATTAACTCTATATAACATGTTTTTTTACTCTTGCATATGTCTTAATTATTTCCATTTGCTGTCAAAAAATGTAAACATGATATCATGTGGTGATATGGTATTTGTATAGAAGTAATATATGTATTTCCATCAGTGAAATTTTGAATTTCATGAACCTCATAAATTCCATCTTCTACTCTAGACGTTGGTAAGGATATTATAATCTTCCCCTACCAAAAACCTAAATAAATTATACAGATCATTACTAAATCCACCATTACATGTATAAAAAGTCCCTCTTTATAATTAAAACACTTGGAATCCACTTTTATCCACCCAAAAAAATCATCCTTCCTATTTGAATCTTTTAAATTTAACTTATCCATCTATTTCCACTGAACACCACACCTGCTGATTTTTAGAGTTGGTGGCCTAGAACCAACTACTTTGTACTTTATTCATTAATAAAAGCCTTATCACATCTTGTTTGTTATTATGCGTGACAATGCATGTGATAATTTCCTAAGGACAGTTGTTGCATTACAGGGTCATAGCGGATCCCTGCTATGATGAGAACCCGGAAGTTCCATAACACTGTTATTGAATATATGTTCTATGGTCGGATGATGTTATTTGAGGGACACAAATAATATAGGCCATTAGGGGTGAGGACTCATAAAACATTGAGGCACCTTCTCATGGTGTACGCCCTTGGTAATATCTAGGAGGATATTATGAGAACGAGACCCGCCAGTAGGAAATCCACATTTCATAGTGTCATTGGATGTTCCTATCTGCGGACATGTGTATTGGTCCTTAGAATTTAAGATTATTATTAATGGTTATTACAACTTGCGCACTTAGATGTATTGACGAAAACTGTGACGACACACTGTTCGCAGCGAGGTATGATATGTTGTGTGTGTCACAAGTAATACTGCATTAATAGATAAAGCGAGAAAGGATTTGCCCCTTCTGTTCCATAATGGAAGTAGATATCTCAGGCCCTTTTATGGAATTGATATAGCCAAAATAAATCCATGGCCACAGTAAGGTATGGGTGAGTTCAATTCCAGGAAGTCAAAGAAAGAATAATCGAGCACATGGGTTGATGGCACTAGCATGCAACCCGCTTGATTAGAGATATCGAGACAAAGGGATTATATCACACGGTAAGCATTCGTAGGAGGTGAAACGTCATTGCGGCATTAACTTCTTTCTCTATGGGTGCCTTGGTGTGTTTCTAGAAGCTAACCTTGGACTTTAGGAAGGCTCCACCTAATGCCACTAAGAAAGAGGCCTAGAGGGTCACACACTAAGTGTGTCCATGTATCTCAGTTAAATATTAATTTAAAAAGTTAAATAAATATTATTCCTGACTATGGTTTAATAATTATTTATGGTTGTCAGATTGCATTTATTTCAACACTAGTTATTTGAGAGAATATATTGTGGGAGAAATAATATATTTATTAGCGAGTAATGTAGTTACATTTATTTAAGAAATAAATAGCCACTACTCAAGGTCTAATAAATATGGTGGTGAAAAATGGAAAATAAAAGTACACGCTGTGTATATTAAATATACACGCCGTGTAGTTTTATGGAAAACAAGTACACACCATGTATTAATTATTACACGCCGTGTAGTTTTCCAGTCGGGATTTTTAAGGATATAATATTGTTTTATTAAATGATATTCATTATAATCAGTGTGGGTACATGTCAAGGAATTAATAATTTGACATGGGGTTTCAATAAGAGTTAATGAAATAAATAAAATGTGTAACGTGATTATTTATTGTCATAACTCTATTAACCTCAAACCCGATTATCAATATCCTCACAACCCCAACACTTTTCCTGATCCATTTTGGTTGTGCACAACAATTTCAGAAATACTCAAGCCAAGAGAGAATTCCCTTTCTACCAAGAACACCCTCAAGTTACGAGAGCGAGATCCTCCACCAGATCAAGACGGTTGAAGGCGGACATCGCAATCGAAGGTTCTTCCACGCTAGCACTTGGAGATCCCTTTGGAGATGTCCAGAGATACGTGGCACACGCGTGGATCACCGCTAGAGGAATCCAAAACTTGGATTCTACGACGCAACGATGGATCACAGGATCATGACTGGAGACATCAACGAAGAAAGAATTCCACCAAGGTAATTCTTGTGAATTAATTAAATTAATTATAACCAACATATGATGATCCTATCTATATGGTTCCAGGATTCCCTCTTAAGTTTTTCGTTCTTCATTCTATTCTGAAGATTCAGCATTTTAAATTGTGACGGATCTCGGATTCAACGTTGCTTAACGTTAAAATTAAAGTTGGGAAAACCCACCAACGCGCTTCTGCTGCGCCTGGAACCTACAAGTGGTATCAGAGAGGTCATATCATTGATTATAATTATTTAGTTTTTCGTTGGTGATTTACGCATTTAATAATTTAGTTATTTCAATTCATGTTTAATCATTCTGGAAATCTAAATCTCGAGATCTATTCCTCCTCCCTCATTTCTCATCCACATCACATAAACGAATTTTTCTTTTAATTTTAATTATAATAAAATAGAGGAACTCATCCGGAGGAGCCAAACGTTTCTGGCCGTACAACACCAGAATACACGGCATGTATACGGAAGTACATTCTGTGTATTCTAGGTTCAATGCATTGACTGATCCACCAAATCAGGCCGTGTATTAGATTCTTTCTAAGAATTCAAGACGTCGTGTGTTGACCAGAAATAGGTGGCACACGGTTTCCAGATTACACAATGTGTGGTCCAATGAACACGACGTGTAGTCCCTTCGGGTTAGGGTTGGGCTGTGTACCCCATACACGGATTGCCCTGCTGGAAACCGTGTAATGTGGAAACTACACAGCATGTTTCCCATTGTACACGCCGTGTACTCCGAAAATTTCTGAAGTACATTAACACGCCATGTCCCCGGGTGTGTACTTCAGATGGATGGTGAAGAAAAAGTACGCGCCGTGTAGTCGGAACTACACGCCGTGTACCCACCCAAATTACGCAGATTTATTAAAATTTATTATTATATTATACAAACCCTTGAGACGTGTAATATGGTGCAGGCGTAAAGCTGAGGCAAAACACGTGATAGGTGTTTTATATATATGTGTTTAATTTAACATCTACGTAATAAATGGGAATTCACCAGGTTGCCTCCAAGGTACAAGTTACGTACAAGGATAATTTTAAATGAATTTATTTGTTTAAAATTATGATGGATGAGAATCTCAAGGAAATTCAGAAAAAGTATTTAAGATAAAAGGATTGATTAATTAAAGATAATTAATTGATTTGAGCATGATTTATCTTAAACAAGAATGATTAAAGAATTTAATGCTAGCTTTATTTATGCATAAATATCGTTTCATGTATGGATGATCATGAGTAAGACTGAGACCTTTATATGTGAATGGTTTATTTTAATTTATTTATTTAAATTAAATTTGTTGGCCTGCGAGCCATCTCCTCATTAATATGTAGGGCATGTGCGCCCAAGGATTCTTTTATGTAAAAACCCATTTTACCCCTCACCTGCGTGTGAGATAAATTCATATGTAATGGATGGAGCTCCCAAGATAGTATAGGTAGCTCAAGTCAGGAGACAAGGTGAAACCAATCCAAGGAGATACAAAGGTGGAGAGGTGGAAATCTGTAAACACAAACCCGGAAGGTTCAAGGTGTTTCTCCCCTAGGTCTTGGGTTAGTTTATCAACCGCTAGATAAAATAACCAATAGAAAAGCTCATGATCATACCATTTATTTTATTTCTGTTAGTTAGAGGGTTTATTTATTGTGGGTGTGTTGTCACAATCACACAATTAATGAATTAAACGAGCATGCAAGATGGAAGTAAAATTAAACCAGCTTATACGTGAATATTATCTTGGACATGGTTAATAACTTAAGTAAATCCCACTTAATATTAACAATCATGTAATAAAATATAATAAAATGGAAATTTATGTATAAGGATGAAATCCCTCAAAAGAAATATTAAGTCGGAATAGCCTTCCATAATCTTGGTTAGAATCGAACCATAGTTCAAAGTTTTTGACCAACCCTAGTAGGGGTGATTTCAATTATCGGGGAATTCTAATTCAAGGTTTTGGGTTGACTTGACTTGGTGCATCAAGGGTTGACTGCCATAGCAGGACTTGGTGTGATTAAGAGGAAAAGGCTGAGGAAATCCAAAATAAAAGGTTTTTTGGATTGGGGAGTCCACTCAGCGGATCAAGGAGCTGTGAGTTAATACAGTTGGCATTTGGAATGCCTACCTAAAACCCTTCAAGGTTCTTGACCAACCCTAGTTGGGGTAATGCGAAGGGCAATATGGATCCTTTCCACTAGAATATTCAGGAAACAGAATATTCTGAAATCAATGGTGAGGGATATTGGATTTTGATAAATTAGTGGGAGACTAATAAGTATTATTTTATCTATTTGTCTCAGTTTTGTAATAAAGTACTAAACCTTTGATCATCTTAATTTGTAGAAATGACAAGAAAATGACTTCAAACATATCATTGCGAACCATACTCGAGAAGGAAAACCTTCTCACTGGCACAAATTTCCAAGAGTGGTAGAGGCATTTACGCGTCATCCTTCGCCCCGAAAGGAAATTGTATATGCTAGAAGAGCCTATTCCAGTTGTGCCTGGGAAAGAGGCTAGTGATGAGGAATTATATCTCTACATGAAACACATGGATGATGCCACAAATGTCCAATGTTTCATGCTATCAGCCATGTCTAATGAGCTCTTGAAGCAACATGAAAACATGGATGTGTACAGCATGATGTCTCACCTTAAAGGTCTCTACCAAGAGGAGAGACAGGAGATGTATGAGATCTCCAATGATTTGTTTACAACGATGCTTGGAGAGTCTGCGCCAGCTGGGCCTCATGTAGTCAAGCTTATTGGCTACATTGAATGCCTGGACATCTTAGGGATTAAATTCACAGATGAGTTGCATATAGATCCCATCCTATCATCAGTGCCCAAGACCTTCTCTAGCTTCATTGTCAACTATAACATGAGCGACAATGAGAAGAGTCTGTCAGAGCTTCTGGCCCAGATTTTCCAGGTAGACAAGGACATGGGGCGTGAAAAACCCGTAGTCCTTATGGTGAACAAGAAAAGGAAGGACAAGGCAAAGGGGCCAAAGACTTATAAACGGTCTGAATCCCCCGAGCACCGTCCCTCCAAGAAGGGGAAGATCTAGAGGCAGGGAAAGGAACGAGAGGCAGTGTATTTTGCATGTGGCAAGCAGGGCCACTGGAAGAGGAACTGCACCCAGAAGCGTGGAAACGCTAAAGGTGCGTTCGTTATCGAGTGCAATCTTTCTATTTATACACATTGGGTATTAGATATAGCTTGTGGGGCTCACATCTGTATTCAAATGTAGGAACCAAGTAGATTTAGAAAGATCACTAGAGGGGAGGTGGATCTTCGAGCTGCCAATAGCGCAAGGCTAGCTGCATTGGCTATCGGCGACTATCACCTCTCATTGCCAACTGGCATGATTTTGGTTTTACAAAACTGTTATTTTGTGCCTAGTGTTACCAAGAACATAATTTCTGTATCTTGTTTGGATATGGATGGATTTGTTTTCATGTTTGGAAATAAGGGTTATCTCTTTTATAAGAACAAATTATGTTATGGTATGGTACATTTGAATAATGGTTTGTATGTATTAAATTACAAAAACCAAGTGTTGGAAATCGATAATGAAACAAACTCACATGACTCAAACATCACCCAGTTGTGGCATCACCACCTTGGTCATGTAAACGAGATGCGCTTGACAAAGCTCTGTCAAGATGGCTATTTAGACTCAACTGATCTAAAAACACTTGATAGATGTCATGCTTGTTTACAAGGTAAAATTACCAAGCCACCTTTTGGTGGATAGGGTGAAAGGGCCACAGAGCTTCTAGGATTGGTACACACAGATGTATGTGGACCATTTCCAGTAGAATCTAGAGGTGGATATTTTTACTTCATTACTTTTACTGATGATTTGAGTAGATATGGATTTGTCTACTTAATGAGGTATAAGTCAGAAGCCTTAGAGAAATTTAAGGAATTCAAGAATGAAGTAGAGAATCAGCTTGGTAAGAAGATAAAGAAGCTTCGAACAGATCGACGTGGAGAATATCCGAACAAAGAGTTCATCGATCTTATACAGGAGTCTAGGATTCTATCTCAGCTCACTCATCCTTATACACCACAGTGGAATGGTGTTAGTGAATGGAGGAACCGTACCTTGTTATACATGGTGAGGTCGATGATGAGTCATGTGGATCTTCCATTATCCTTTTGGGGATATGCATTACAAACTGCAGCATACACAATAAACCAAGTACTAACTAAGGTAGCAAATGGAATTCCCTCTGAGTTATGGAGTGGAAAGAAACCCATTTTGTCGCATACACATGTATGGGGATGCGAGGCGTTTGTTAAGGCCTTATCAGGCAACAAACTAGAACCCCAAGGCAGGAAGTGTATCTTTATAGGATATCCCAATGAAATGAAAGGATATTACCTATATAACCCTCAAGACAAGAAAGTGATTGTCGCCAGACAAGCCGTCTTTCTTGAGAGGGATCACATCCTCAAGATGGATAGTGGGAGCAAGATTGACTTCGACGAAGTTGATGCTCAAGATACACAAGAGTTGGTACAGGAACAAGTTCCACATGACCCCGTGGAAGAGGTTCCAGAAACACAAGTACTACGTAGGAGCTCAAGAGAGGTAAGGGAACCAGAGAGATTTGGGTTCCTAGTCACCGAGGATGGTGAATCATTATTGTTGTAAAATGATGAACCTCTCTCCTAAAAGGAAGAAGTAGAAAGATCAGAAGCTGCAAGATGGCTAGAAGCTATGAATTCTGAGATAGATTCCAAGAATCAGAACCAAGTCTGGGTTCTGGTCGATGAGCCAGTTGATGTAAAGCCTATTGGATGCAAATGGGTATTCAAGAGAAAACTGGACATGGAAGGTCAAGTTAGCACCTATAAAGCAAGGATAGTGGCTAAAGGATCCAGACAGTGTCAAGGAATTTACTATGATGAAACCTTATCGCCAGTTGCCATGTTTAAATCCATAAGAATCATACTTGCCATAGAAACTTACCATGACTACGAGATTTGGAAAATGGATGTCAAAACAACATTCCTTAATGGGAACCTTCAGGAAGATGTCTATATGACACAACCAGAAGGGTTTGTGACACCAGGTGAATCCAAACTGTTTTCAAGTTGCAGAAATACATTTATGTATTAAAGAAACCATCCAGGTCATGGAACATTCGATTTGATGAAGCCATAACAGAATTTGGTTTCATTAAGAACGAATGTGAGCCATGTGTTTATAAGCGGTTTAATGGGAATGCGATCGTTATCCTAGTAGTATATGTTGACATCATATTACTTATTGGAAATGATATACCAGTCTTACAGTCAGTTAAGGACTGGTTGAACAAGTGTTTCTCCATGAAGGACTTGGGAGAAGCAGCCTACATTCTAGGGATCAAGATCATTCGTGATAGATGCAAGAGGCTGATTGGACTAATTCAGGGTACATACATTGACCAGATAGTAAAGAGATTTAGTATGGAACAATCCAAGAGGGGATTGGTTCCAGTGTCACATGGCTTACATATTTTTAAGAAAATGTGTCCCCAGACCCAACAAGAGAAATATAGATTGAGTAAGATCCCATACGCTTCGGCTATAGGATCCATCATGTATTCCATGTTATGTACCAGTCTTGATGTTGCCTTTGCACTGATCTTGGTAGGCAGATATCAAGAAGATCCAGGAGAACAACATTGGACTGCTGTTAAGACTATCCTTAAGTATCTGAGAAGAACTAAGGATATGTTCCTGGTGTATGGAGGAGACGAGGATCTTGTCATCAGAGGCTATGCTGATGCTGGTTTTCAAATAGATCAGAATGATATGAAGTCGCAATCTGGATATGTTTTCTGTCTTAATGGAAGAGCTGTGAGCTGGAAGAGTTCAAAGCAGCCAGTTGTCGCCGATTCTACAGCGGAGTCCGAGTATATAGTGGCTTCTGATGCAGCCAAGGAAGCTGTCTAGATTTGGAACTATGTCTAGGAGCATGATGTGGTGCCTAGAAGTAAAGATCCCATTACATTGTATTGTGATAATATTGCAGCGGTGACTCTTGCAAAATAACCAAGGTCACATCAATGGAAAAAGAACATACTCCGGAATTATCACCTCTTGAGGGATTTCTATCAAAGGGGTGAAGTTACAGTGAGCAGAGTATCCACGGAAGAGAACGTGGCGGACCCCATGACTAAAGGCCTATCTCAGCAGAAGCATGGATATCATGTGAGAGCTAGTGGGTTAAAGGTTGTTAACAGTTGACTCTAGTCCAAGTGGGAGTCTGTTAGATTTTGTGTCCTAGAACCAACTAATTTTTACTTTATTCATTAATAAAAGCCTTATCACATCTTGTTTGTTCTTCTGCGTGACAATGCATGTGATAATATCCTAAGGAAAGCTGTTTCATTAAAGGTTCATAGCAGATCCCTGCTATGATGATAACCCGGAAGTGCCATAACACTGTTCTTGAATATATGTTCTATGGTCGGATGATGTTATTTGAGGGACACAAATAATACAGGCCATTAGGGGTGAGGACTCATAAAAGTTGGAGGCACCTTCTCATGGTGTGCGCCCTTGGTAACATCCAGGAGGATATTATGAGAACGAGACCCGCCAGTAGGAAATCCACATTTCATAGTGTCATTGGATGTTCCTATCTGCGGACGTGTGTATTGGTCCTTAGACTTTAAGATTATTATTAATGGGTATTACAACTCGCACACTTAGATGTATTGACGAAAACTGTGACGACACACTATTCACAGGGAGGTAGGATATGTTGGGTGCGTCACGAGTAATACTACATTAATAGATAATTCAAGAAAGGATTTGTCCCTTCTGTTCCATTACAGAAGTAGATATCTCAGGCCCTTTGATGGAATTGATATAGCCTAAATATATCCATGGCCATGGAAAGTTATGGGCGAGTTCAATTATGGGAAGTCAAAGAAATAATAATCGAGCACATGGGTTGATGGCACTAGCATGCAACCCGCTTGATTAGAGATATCGAGACAAAGGGATTATATTACAAGGTAAGCATTCATAGGAGGTGACATGTCATTGCAGCGTTAACTTCTTTCTCTACGAGTGCCTTGGCGTGTTGCAAGACGCTAACCTTGGACTTTAAGTAGGCTCTGCCTAATGCCACTGAGAAAGAGGCCTAGAGGGTCACACACTAAGTGTGTCCATGTATCTCAGTTAAATATTAATTTAAAAAGTTAAATAAATATTATTCCCGACTGTGGTTTAATAATTATTTAAGGATACCTAATCGCATTTATTTCGACACTAGTTATTCGAGAGAATATATTGTGGGAGAAATAATATATTTATTAGTGAGTAATGCGGTTACATTTATTTAAGAAATAAAGAGCCATTAATCAAGGTCTAATAAATATGGTGGTGAAAAATGGAAAATAAAAGTACATGTCGTGTATATTAAATATACATCCGTGTAGTTTTATGGAAAACAAGTACACGTTGTGTATTGATTATTACACGCCGTATAGTTTTCCAGTCGGGATATTTGAGGATATAATATTGTTTTATTAAATGATATTAATTATAATCAGCATGGGAACATGTCAAGGAGTTAATAATTCAGCATGGGGTTTCAATAAGAGTTAATGAAATAAATAAAACGCGTAACGCGTTTATTTATTGTGATAACTCTATTAACCTCAAACCCGATTATAAATATCCTCGCAACCCCAACACTTTTCATGAGCCATTTTTTTTGTGCACAAAGGATTTGGAAATACTCTCAAACCAAGAGAGAATTCCATTTCCAATAAGAACGCCCTCAAGTTACGAGAGCGAGATACTCTACCAGATCAAGGTGGTTGAAGGCGGACATCAGAAGTGAAGGCTCTTCCGCGCTAGCACCCGGATATCCCTTCGGTGACGTCCAGAGATACGTGGCACACGTGTGTATCACCGCTAGAGGAATCCTACACTTGGATTCTAAGATGCAACGATGGATCACAGGATCGTGACCGGAGACATCAACGAAGAAATAATTCCACCAAGGTAATTCTTGTAAATTAATTAAATTAATTATAACCAACATATGATGATATTTTCTATATGGTTCCGGGATTCCCTTTTAGGTTTTTAGTTCTTTGTTTTATTCCAAATATTAGGCTTTTTAAATCATGACGGATCTCGAATTGAAAGTTGATTAAAGTTAAAATTAAAGTTGGGAAAACCCACCAACGTGCTTCCGCTGTGCCTGGAACCTACACTAATAACACAGTGTAGCATACTTCCCCTAACATAACACATGATTCATCCAATTAATTATCTATTAAAATGATTATTCTCTATCTATTGAACTGGATTAATCTTCCTGAAATCATAATTCCATGGTTCTTGTGTGTTATCATCCTTTATGATTACACAAGTGTTTCATATGATGAATAAACATATTGTTTCATCTGTGGAACTCATATGACTACATCCATTTAAATCCATCATAAAATACCGTAATGAAGTATACATACTATGAAATTGTTGAAACTCCATCAATATATTATATTATTTATAGGGAACATTAGCTTTTTATTTCATAAAAGTACCTATGAAACTATTGTTGTGTCATTGTTACATGAGAGATATCAATTACAATAAAAATCAATGATATCATCATAACTCGTTGCAATCCAAAATAAAAAATTCTGGAAATGTTTGAGGTGCTTGGCATTATGATCTCCCACAGAAACTCTTCCTTAGTGAAATCAAGTAAATTGTTATCCTTTTCAGGTGTTGAATTAATTTTTTACATTCTTTGTATGATGTTGTACTATTTTTGGAGATGTTTTTCATTTTTGAAAAGGAAGGGAACAATATTGGGGGAATTCTATACATTCTATGGAAAATAGTGGAATTGTGTGTATTCTCTGGGAAACAGAAGATAGTAGAAAATAGTTGAACTCTATGATAATTCTATGTATTATATTCTTTGTTCTTTATGTATGGAAAATATTTTAATTCTATGTATTCCATAGTGATGGAATTATATGTATTATGTGTTTTTTATTTTTGTACGGTATTGTACTATTTCCAATAAATTATGTGTATGGTATTGTATTATTTTCAGTGTGGTGTTGTATGGTATTGTTTGTTGTATGGAATGTTGGAGCTGGATTTTCTACTGAATTGAATTTGGACCTGATCTGGGAAAAATAGTGGGGGTCTTCTATGTTGAATTTCGCAAGAACTATATACCAACAGTTCAGAAACCATTGGTATAGTTTTAAGGGTCCATTATACCAATGATTATTAGTAATCCATTGGGAAAACCCTTTGTAGAAGTATATACCAAAGGTTACAAACCATTGGTATATATTTATCCCAATGGTTATCAATAAACCATTTCTAAAAATGATTTTCTCGTGGTTTATACCAATGGTTAATGAATAACCTTTGGTATATGGATATCCCCACACCTTATCACCCAATGGTTATCAATAAACCATTACTATAAATGATTTTACGGTGGTCTATACCAATGTTTAAGGAATAACCATTGGTATATGGATATCCCCACACATTATCACCCAATGGTTATTAAATCCGATGATATAAGATATACCAATAGTTTTTTTCTCTATACCAATGGTTTTAAAGCATTGGTATAACCATAGTTTCCAACAGGGATGGATTGACATGTGGTCTATTCCTATATGTTAAAAACTAAATAATCGATATTTTCATTTTAATTAATAATAATTACGAGGTCATCTTTATAGGTTGTGACCTTATGAAACATGTTTTTAATGACATAAATATAATAAATTGGTACGTTCAGCCATTATGAACTCAGTTCATGCTAGATTCACATGTTTTCTATTCATACATGTCAGAAATTAATTGATGATAATTTTCCTACAATTTCATAAAAAAATGTGGTCTTTTTCTAGGTTTTGATAATTTAATGAGTATGTTTTCACCATTAAATAAAAAATAGAATTTTAATCATTTTGAAAAAAATATAAGTCGGATTGACATGTGGTCTATTAAAATATGTCATAATTTAGATTATTGTAATGTTAATATTATTTCAAAATAATTATATGTTGTTTTCTTGATATTGAACCATATATTCCCTATATTAATGAAATTTAAATATAATAAAACGGTTTCTCATTCATTATGACCACATCACATGTCATATTGATAGAGGTTCTATTGATACACATCAAAAATTAATTAGTGATCATTAACCTATGATTTCAATACAATCTGAGGTCATTTTCTAGGTTTTGATTATTTCGATGCACATTTTTTTACTTTTAAATACATAATGAAATAGTTTTAGTCATTATAATAAAACTGCATATCAAATTTATGTTTTATCATTTAATACATGTTAAAAATTATATAAAAAATATTGTTCTATTAATCAATTACAATCCAAGATCATTTCCACAATTTTAGAAATTTGAGATATGTTTTTAATGACTTATAAATTTATTTATTTTCAAAAAATTGGACACATGTGTGAATTTTCCATTAAATCATGGTCATTTAACTAATATCAAAAAATTATCCTGAATTGATTGAGTTGGTTCATTAAACTAACTATGCATTAGAAGGTCTCAAACACCACTCATGCATATAAAGTTGGTGATTTTCTCATTCTTCTGTTTCAATTTATTGTTTATGTCATGAACATTAATGATTCTATTCTAGAAATAATATTGATTTACTTATGATGAATTTAGGATTTTATATAGAATATTAATATTTAAATTCATGTTCATTGAAATAAATGTTATATTACAGTATGAATTAGTTATTTACTGATTCTTTCTTATTATTATTTTCCATATCTTTGGTATGTATTTTTAGTATTTTAAAACTGACTGGAATGAGAAGGAGAATGCATAGGATTTTACACAATTAATTTAGGACTGAAAGTATTTAATTTTAGTTATACTACAAAACATAGTCACTGGTTTAATTTCTTATGGGAAGGGCCCATTGTTTTTATTTAAGACTATATAGTCTAGAATGATCCAAAAAACAATAAAAACATTTTATTACTCATATAGTTTTATTGTATAAAATGATTTATTTGATTGTGATTGGTAAAAATAAATATTAGATAAGGTTTTGGGGGTATATACAACATTTTCTAGGAGAAATAAACATGATCATTATTTATAAGGTTAGTTTGGTAATTTTTATATATTTTTCACTATGAGAGATATTCCATTTGATTATTCTAACATGGAAGAGTTTAGAAGTAGATTATTAAGGTTGTTAGAGGAAGAATCCTTGGATCCTATAACTAAAACCTGGAGAGTTATTTGATTTACATTCCTTTATATATTTGTTTGAATAGTATTCTTTGAAAGTCTGTCTATGATATTTTGGAACATTTTTCTAAATAGTTATAATGGAGAATATATAAATTCTACCATTTCAGTTCTTTTATTGAGAGTTTAAATAATGAAGGAATGAATAATGAATCCTCTATATTACTCTTAAAATTGATTCATGTGCGGCATCACATGAATCAGTGTTGAAGTGATTGTTAAAGGCATGAGAACATATATAGATTAATACTATTGAATTGATTCATCTAATGGAGAAAAAATGTGATCAAAAAAATGTAATGGAGAAAATGTAGTTGTTATTAGTTATTATATAGAGAAATGTTCATGATCTTACTATTCATTAAACTGAATCAGAATTGATGATGAAAGAAAAAGACATAATGAATGATTCAACTACATGGTTTTTTGACTAGGTAGAATTTACCATGGGATAGGTCGATAAATATTTGTAATGTTATGATGGTATTGAAGATAAACCAGTCACTATTAAATTTTTTAGAGAATATTATGATAGGGACGAAATATGGAGAATCACATAGATTATGAAGTTAACAAAAATGAAGAAGGTATGAAGATAGACTTGATCCCTAGGCAAAAAACCCAGAGATTCCCTTATATATTGATGAAGATTTAGTTGTGTGGATAATGTGAGTATAGACACCCTTCATGATCTATGATCCTTATAATAACTTATAAGTTCCAATAGAATGGCTACACATTTAAGGAATAGTATATCACTAGATTCCTTCTTTGTTGTCATAATGGAGAAATATCTTATGGGATGAGTTGAAGGTTGAACTACTTGGATGGTTTAGAAATTCCCTTGAAACTGATTCTTTGAAATAGTTCAAATTGATTACTTATACTAAATTTGTGGGTGATTATATCAATGAATTTGAACAACATTCTTTTTCATATACAAAGTTTATAGAAATCATGGAATATTAGTTTTTTTACAGATATTGTGGCTAGAAATCCAAATTAAGATGGACACACATAAGCCTTGATGAAATTAAAGGATTATTTATTTGTCAAGAAATATGGTGAAAGAGCTTATTGTGATGGGGTGATCCATGTAAAAGATTTTTTGAGTGATGTGTATGGTTCCGATTTCAATTTGGTAGTAAATAATTGTTTGGTTAGATTTATTTTAGTTCTAACTAGTTATAGTTTTCATCACATTCTAGTGGAAAGGAACCATATTACCCTTCGCATAACCCCAACAAGGGTTGGTCAAGATATTTGAAGGTATTTAGGTAGGCAGGTCTTCACCAACTACAGGGTTGCACCTCCTTGATCTGTTGAGTGGACTCCCCAATCTTGAAATCCTAACTTTGGATTTCCTCAACTCTTGCCTCCAATATTACACCAAGTCTAGCAAGGGCTACTTATCTTGATGTAATATGGTTAAGTAAACCCGAAACCATTAATAAGGGATTCCTATATAAAAGTAAGTTTCCCAACAAGGTTTTGTCAAACACATAGTTTTATTGATTTTTTCCTTAATCAATTAACAAAAGGCTTGTTATGACTTAATATTTTATTTGAGGGATTTTTATCTCTTATATGTGAATTACTTATTATCATTATCACATGATTATTAATATTAAGTGGAACTTAATTAAGTGATTAAACATATATTGATAAAATTTACACATAATCCTGGTTTATTTTATTTCCAACTTGCATGCCAGTTTAATTCATTAATTATGTGATCGTGAAAACACATCCATAATGATAAACCATGCATCTGATAGAAATAAAATAATGGAAAGGGCATGATTATGAGATTTTATAATTTTTAGTTTATCTAGAAGTTGATAAACTAACATTGACTAGGGGAGAAACACCTTGAACCTTTTGGGTTCATGTTTACATCTATCCACATGTCCACCTATGTATCTCCTTGGATTGATTTCGTCTCGACTCCAACTTGAACCGCCTCCACTATCATGGGAGTTCTATCCATTAAATATGCCTTTTTTTAACTCACACGTAGGTGGGGGTAAAAAGGGGTTTTATATAAAAGAAACCTTGGGAACGTAGGCCCTACATATTAATGAGGAGAAGGCTTGCAGGCCAAAAAAATTAATTTAAATAAATTAATCAAAAGAAACCATTCAGATACAAAGGTATTGGTCTAGCTCATGATCATCCATACATGCAATGATATTTATGGATAAATAAAACTAGATTTCAATTCTTTAATCGTTCTTATTGAAGATAAATCACACCCAATCAATTAATTATCATCTTTAATTAGTCAATCCTTTTATCTTAAACCCTTTTCTGAATTTCCTTGAGATTATCATCCATCATAATTTTAAACAAATAACTTAATTTAAAATTATCTTTGTATGTAACTTGTACCTTGGAGGAAACTTGATGAATTCCTTTTCATAACTACCCAATGATCATTACTCAGATTTTAAACTAAACACATATATATAAAACAACTATCACATGTTGTGCCTCAGCTTTACACCCACTTGATGGTAAATGTATCAAGGGTTTGTATAATATAATAATAAATTTTAATAAATCTGCATAATTTTGATGAGTACACAACATGTAGTTCCAACTACACGGAGTGTACTGTTGTTCAATATCCATCTGAAGTACACACCCAGGGAAATGGTGTGTAAGTGTACTTCAAAAGTCTTCGTAGTACACAACGTGTCCAGTGGGCCACACACTGTGTAGTTCCTCATTACATGGTATCCAGCCTGGCAAGCCATGTATGGGGTACACAGTCCAACCCTAACCCAAAGGGACTACATGTTGTGTCCAGTGGGCCACACTGTCTGTTTTTCAGAAACCACGTTCCACCTGTTCCTAGTCAACACATAGAGTCATTAAGACTTAGAAAAAATACAATGACATAACTTGGTTTAGCAGACCAGACCTACTGCATTAAACCTTGACTACAAGGTGTGTAATGTCAAATACACACCGTGTGTTCTGGTGTTGTACAAGTAGTAACCTTTGTCACCTTCATATGAGATCCTCTGTTTTATTTTAATAAAAATTAAAATAAAAGATCATTTCTATAAGGTAAACAAGAAATTAAAGAGTAGAAACATATCTCGATATTCATATTTGCAGAACGATTAACTTGAATTGAAACAACTAAATTATTAAATGCATAAATCATCAAATAAATACTTAAATAATTATAAACTATGATGTAACTCCTCTGATACCACTTGTAGGTTCCAGGCGCAGCGAAAACGCTGTTGGGACGACACCCAACTTTAATTTTTACCATGATAAATGATTATTCTGGGATTAATACGATGATGAAGGCTAGTCTCCATGGAATAGAATCAAAGATTTAAATAAAGAATGAAGAGGCCATAAACCTTTAGAGAGGATCTTGAAAATCATGTTTATAATTAATTTAATTAATTTCATAAAGAAAAGAATACGTGGATCTTCAGTATTTTATTCATTGAGGATGTTGATCGTCCAGAATAACCCTTCCAGATTATCTCGTTGCGCTAGCAAGGATCCAAACTAGAATCCTCTTATTGGTGATCCACATGTGCTCCAATGGCCTCCGATCGACCCCACTCATTCTCCAGGTGCTAGCGCAGTGAAGCAAGTGTCTTGTGTTGATCGTTTTTGATCACTTGTTCTTCGGCCTTGAAGAACGTCTCTTGTTCTTAAGAGGGGATGGAAGATGAATCGAGAGATAAATTTTTTAGCTCAACAATTCTCAATTCTCCAGCCGTGCAGTTCGGTACAAGGCACAATAGACGTATGTGTCTATTTATTGACATAGGGCTTAACTTACAATAATTAATTGCGTAACAACAATTAAATACATTCATAATCTTAGAGAAAACCCATTCTATTTATAATAATACCACATCTTTATTTATGGTTTTCCAAATTGTGAAAAATAGAATTATAAATAAAATTCCACATCACACAATAATAATAGAGTTGTTTTAATTTGTGCCAACTAGTTAAATAATTATTTATCATCTTGAAAATAGTTATTTTACTATCAGACCGGCCTTGGTCATCTCGAACTCCACTTCCATTTATTGAACATCTGAATAAATAAATAAATAATTTATTCTCTTAAATAAATATTTTGTTTACAAACTAATAAATAAGTATTTATTAAATTTTCTATAAAATAAATAAATATATTTTACCCACAACCCGGTGAATAAATATTTATTTAATTTATGAAATAATTTTGACTTGAATAAAATTATTCCACTGTCTTGAGAATAATATTTATTAATTAAATTCAAATTTGATTTAATAGAGACCACCAGAAACACTTAGTGTGTGACCCTATAGGATTCTTTCTCATTGGCATTAGGCGGACTTGCCTAAAGTCGAAGAGTACTGTTTAGAAATGGGTCATGGAACCCAAGAGAAATAAGATAAAGTCACAACAATTACATCCATATACGAATGCTCACTATGTAATATTATCCTTGTGTCTCAATATATCATCAAGCAGGTTTCATGATAGTGTCATCAACCTTTGTGCTTCATACGTTGTTCTTTGACTACCTGAAATTAACTTGTTGTTACTCCATGGCCATGGAATTTCATGTGACGATTCTATTTTAATCAAAGGTCTGAGATATCAACTTCCATAAATTGAAGGGGCAAATCCTTCCTCGACTTATCCATTAATAAAATGCCACTCATGACACACCCAACGTACTGTACTTCCCGCCAATTTTTTGTGTGACGGTTTTCGTCAGTAAATCAAAGTTCTCGATTCTTGACATGTATTACTTATAATATTAAAGTCTATGTATCGTTACACATGCTCACATATAGAAATATATGATGACACCAAAACATGCAGAATTTCTACTGGCGGGTTTGTTCTCATAATCTCTTGTCTTGGAGATTACAAAGTGTGAAATTCATGAGAGGAAGTCTCATATTCTTAAGAGTACTCACACCTGATGGTCCGCATGCTATGTGTCCCATCATAGTATTTCATCCAACCATAGAACTCTATTTAAGAATATTGTTATAGAATTTCAAGGTTCTAATCATAGCGGGGAACTGCCCTGACCTTATCAAGGCAACAAATAATCTAGTACATTATTACATCATAGTAATGCAAAACAATGAAAAATATGTAATAAGGTGTATAATATTTAAATAAATTAAATATATATGTAATGAAAGTATAACCAATTGGTTCTAGGTCACCAACTCTTACAAATTTATGTAAATTATATTTTGTATTCAAAATGAATACTTTTCATCATAAAACTATGATGTACGAGACTTTTGGTTGTTGGCCTTTCCATAACTCATAAGGTGTTTTATTATGAAATAGAATTATTAAAAGACTATTTATAATATAACAAGAATTACTCACAACTTTAGCCCAAAATTGTTTTGGAGTAGATTATTCACTCAACATGGTTCTTGTTGTCTCTTAAAGAATGTGATTTCTTCTTTCAACAACACCATTTTGTTGAGGATATTTAGGAACTGAGAAGTTATGAGTAATTCCTTTCTTACTACAAAAAGGTATTAAAATATGAATTGTTAAATTCTCCACCGTGATCACTATGAATAATTATCAATGGAAGGTTTTTCTCGTTTTTAACTTTTCTTATTAAGGTTTAAAATTAAGAAAAGGCTTTAGAGTTCTTTGCAAGAAAATAAACCCATGTAAATTTACTGTAATCATCAACTAGAAAAAATACATAGTATTTTCATAAAATAATTCTAGTTTTTGTAGGACTTAAGAGATCCATACACACTAAATTTCATGTATCAGTGGTTGTCATAAGGGTCACATACTTTTGAAGAATCTAATCTATGATTTCATAGATCTTTAACTATTCCTTTATTAGTTATTCTGCATAAGTTCCTAAGGTTATAGTGTCCCAAACTTCTATTCCATAACCAATATTGATCCTACATTTCACTAAGGCAATTTAATTCTTGGATCCTAAGGTATTCTAAGTTAAGTGTATAAACATTTTCAAGACACTATGTAGATAGAATGAATTTGTCTGTGGAATTTTTTAATAAGCATTTGACATTCATAAAATTCAAAAGGTAACCTTCATCACATAATTGAATTATGCTTATAAGGTTTTTATTAATACCATTGACAAATAAAACATTTGAAATTTAAGATTTTCCAAGAAGAAAAATGTTTCCTATACAAATGATCTTTCCTTGAGCATTATCCCCGAAGGTAACCCTTCCACTTTTAATTTCAATAACCTTTTCAAAAAAGTCTCTGTTACCAGCCATATGCTGGGAAAAAGCACTATCCATGTACCATGAATGGTTTTTGGTACTTTCTTTGTTTTCCTGATAATAAAATAGTTAGATTTTTTGAATCCAAACTTCCTTGGAACCAAAAATGTTAGAAAATAAAATCTTAGGAATCCACATTTTTTTTGAAAAATGAGCTTTATGAAAACCTAAGGATTCGATTTTATTTAAAGAAAAATTCTTGTTCCAATTTTCGCCACTTTGAAACTTAGTAAAAAAATGGGGCACTTTTGGGAACAAAATAATTATTTTTAAAAACAGGTTTTGAGTGAGAGTAACAAATTCTATAACTATTCCTAAGAGGATGAATTTGTATATACATTTAATAAAATTCTTCCTTACCAGAAGTAAAGTTTGATAAATTATTATTAATAGAAAATATTTAATATTTTAGTCTAATGACTAAATTCTTATCCTCGTCAATTTTAGGTTTAGAATTATATTTTGTCTCTAAGTCATTTTTTTAGAAACAAAATTTTCAAGATCCTTATAAAGTTTATCCTTTTCAGAATTTACTTCCTCGATGTTTTTGGTAATAGATAAAATTTTGAAATATTTTACATCAAGATATTTATAAATATCTGACACTTATTTTATTAAAACATTGAGTCTAGAATTTTCCATATCAAGTTTTGTTTTTGATGTTACTATTTTAATTTTCAAGTAACTTGGGAAATATAGAGACTTCTTCAAAATAAGGTAAAGTATATTCTTCTAAGATAGATTATTTATCTAAATAAATATATCCATTCTCATCAAGATAGTTAGCATTTAAAGACACATTCTTTAATTATTTATCTTTGTGTACCTTATCCAAGAAGCAATGATTTTCAATAGGTATTCTAGAAATAAGACCAATATTCTTTTGTACAGAACTTTAATTATCTGAGGATTCATTAGATGAGTGGCCACCACTTAAAATTCAAAAATAATTTGCCTCCAAATCATTCCTTCCCTTATACTTATAATATCCTCTCTTATTTCTTTCATAGTGTCTATCTTTCATTTATTTTCTTTTCATCTTAGTACAATCCGGTCTGATATGTCCTGGTTTCTTACACTCATAATGAGTAACTTCCAATCCATTCTTGTACTTTTTCTTGTATCTGTATTGAATTTACCCCTTTCCAAAAATCTTTTTCATCTTTCTAGCATGATTATCTAACTGATTTTTTGATTTTTCATATTCACTCGAGTGTGATTGAACTAAAAATATCTTATTTTTTGACTAAATAACTTTCTCAAGAGTCATGGCTTTCGTCTGATTTTAGATAGTAGTAAAAAAACAATTCCATTCTTTTTCTTTTCATTTTATGAATCTCTATTTAATCAGTTCTCATTCTGAAATAGAGTTCCAAATTACTCATCAAGGGTTATAGTTTTGACTTTCATTGATTCATCAATTGCAGCTCTCTATGATTCCCATTCTTTAGGCATGATATCTATAATCTTATGTACAATAATATCATCATCTAAGACTTTATCTCCCATTTATAGAAGACTATTTAAAATAGTTATGAACCTCTATTGAACTTTTGTTATAGGATCTCCATATTGGAAAAAACAAAACCATGATATTCTACTGTAATCATGGATCTTCTAGTGATAATAACTTTAGAACTACAAAAATGTGTAATTTCCATCTTCTTTCACATACTATTGGATTCTTCACATGATGATATCTGGATGTATATATTCCTAGTCATTGATCAAAGTAAAGTATTGTGTACCTTATATTTAATCTGAAATTCATGATTCTCTTGATTAGTAAAAGTTATGAGTTATTTTTAAAGAATTTTATAATCTGTAGTGAGTATTACAAAATTATCAAGACTAGTATGGATAAAAAACATCTTCATTATGTCTATAAATTATTCATAATCATTTATATTAAATATTGTTGGTCTTGTAGGATTCAAATTTTCTATGCATCTGACATTAAAACATGACATTTTAGAATAATACAAAAAATCTTTTTACACGTTACACATTAGTGTTGAAGAATATTTATAAACAAAAATATTATAAAAGAAATACAACTGACTTGAAAAGGTAATGTAAGAAAATATATGAGCAAAGGAAACCTCATCTGATACCAATTGGTGGATCAAAATATGAATTTAGATGGAACAATACAATAGGGGGTGACATGTAGGTTTCAAAACATTCATTTAAATTCCTTAAAAGGATCTATGTTTAAAAATATTTAAACTAATCCAATTCACTAAACCTCTTATTAAATTACAAAAATAATCACACTAGCCATGGGTTTGGAAAAAATCATAATCATATTGATTGTGATCATGTATTTTACATGTCGTAATTGAAACTAATTGTATTCACATAATAAACAATTTGATCAGAGTGAGCGTGTTTTAGATCATAAACACAATGATTACAATATTATAAAAAACAATACAATCGATTCTTTCATATAGAGTAAAAAATCATATTGAGTGTTAAAATGATCATTATCAGTGTAATAAAAATAAATCATAATCAGAGTATTACAGAGTTATTGTAATCAGAAAGGTTGTGATAAATAAAATAAAGAATAAAAATACAAATAAGTAAAACAATTCAATTTCTATTACAATATAGTGAAAATGTAAAAGAATACAATTATTTTAACCAAAATATAAGAGTATCCTTTCTCCTAGGATAGAGGTACCTTGATTTATACTTTCAGAAATGTCGATCTTACCCACACCAGGGTAATACCTCGATACGATGATTGGTTTCAGTCTGTCTGCCTATCCTCAGTATTCCTTGATCTTATTCAAAATTGATTGGTATTTTATGAATAAAAAAACTCCTCGAAGATACAAGTATTAGGAACATTCTATTCACGACTTGTAGACTTCAGAGTTTTCTCAAAAAGCAGTATTTTGATAGAGATCTTACAGAGTGCCTCTAGTTAGTCAAAAGTTCTAAGATCTCCCAAAGGACTTCGTTTTTATAGCCTTCGTCCCAATGGTCATATTTTGGATCCAAAAGTCGGAATCTTTCCTAAAATCTCAAAAGGGACTTGGACACCTGGTACTCCAACAGTCATCTTGAAACTGAATACACAACATTTTTTTGATTATAACATATAAAAAATTAGACAAAATCATATTAATATAAAATATTTCCTTTCATAAGGATTAATATTTCTAGAAACGATATAGATAAAAATGATGATTTTCATAAAGAGAGTGATTATGATGAAAATCATAATATGTGGTTAGGATTTAAAACATAACACGTCGTTATGATTGACCACATAACATGTAGTTATAATTGTAAACATGTTTATGAAGTTATGATTGTAAAAGAGTTATTATTGAACGAAAGATATGAATCATATTTGGTTGTAAATTCAATGGTCATGGAATGAATTAAATATATAAAAGGAATTTTTGATTTCCAAAACAAAAGGAATGGAAAATTCAAAATAATACTTTTCAGTCAACATAAGTTCCTATGATTGGGAATACAAATAAGGGAGTGATGTTTGAGTAGATATATCATATTGAATAATCCTTCATAGAGCTCAAGAGAATATTAAGTACAACCCTTGTTTTGAAATTTCTAGAACCTGAGTGTGGTTATGTAATGTAATATGTTGTATCAAAAGTTGATATGGGTGTTTTATTAATGTAGAGAGACCTGGTAGTTTCACATGGTTCATGTTAGATATGATCTTCATTACTGTTTTTCATGTGAGAATATAGCACACATCAATTCAACACATGATTTTCTCAAATAAAAAAAAGTATGTTTATCGGTTTAAAACTCAAAAAAATGTGATAAAAAGTCAAAACCTAACATATGACCTCAAACTATCATACAATTAAAAACATATCATCAATAAAATGCACGTTGAGATCAAAATAATTCTAAGTGTTATTTTTTTATGATTTACGATGTCTTTAAAAACATGCATCAAAGAGTTAAAATCCAATAAATGAACTTGAATTTTCCTAAAATCACATGAAAATAGAATCCATTTAAATTTTTGAAATGTTGGAGTACACTACCCATCATTCTAATGAACTATTAGTTTGGAATGACTAAATAAGATATTTTATAAAAAATGATCAAAAATATGTCATATGAAAACAACTGAGAAACAATATCATATTTTCATGAATTCATTAAAAAAATACCACCATACAATTTGTGACAAAAAATAAACTATATTAAACTCACAATTTTCTCAGAATGAACAAATTTATATTTTTATTAAATTAAATTTAAAGGGTGAAAACCATGGAAATGAGCACAAATTGTCATGAAATCCTAAGAAAATTATTACTAATTAATTTTTGACATGTATGAATAAATATCATGTCAATATGAAATATTTTTTGGTTGTAATGATAGAAAAAGTGATTTTAAAATATTTAAATAGCATTAAAAACATGGGTCAAAGGCTCAAAACCTTGAAAAAGAATATATTTTTGTTGAATTCTCATAGAAATAACCTCCTATTAATATTTGATGTGTATGAATGATCACACATTAATTAAACAATTGGTTTAATTGGAATTACCAAATGTGTGTTTTTAGGATTATAATGTCAACAAATTTTTTTCAAAGGGTTAAAACCAAGAAAGTGGCATCAACATATTACGGAATCATTGGAAAAACTTTTATAAATAATTTTGACTTATTGAAATATATGTCTCATAAATCCAACATATGGTGAGCTCAAAATAATAAAATGTTTATTTTTATGATTTTAAATGACTTTAAGAAACATGTGTTAAATGAACTCATATATTCAATTTTAATCACCAGACGAGTGATGTTTCATTTTTGTAAAAATATCATGGTGAAATAATAAAATGAATAATACTTCGAAATCTAGAAATTGAAATAATGAATGATTCTTAATGATCTCATATGATTTGAGTGTCCTTTACTTAAATTTTCACAACCATGGTTGTTAGAATCAAGATCCTACACCTGGATCAAAGTAGGGTGTGGGATCATATCTCACTAGATCAGATTAAGAACATAAAAACCATCTTCCGATAATGAAATATATTTTATACATTAATCTCTGATGTAAAAATACAAAATATACTAATATTATTACATAACTAAATAGTGGTACTAAATTAAAATTAAAACAAGATACAAAATACTAAAAAAGTTCAATAAAAAACTGAAACAAAAATGTTTATCTAAACAATAACAAAAACTAAAACGATTCCAATAAAAAAAATTTAAAAAAAAATTAATAAATAAAATCGATTTTTCGATATAAAACAAATAAAAAAATACAGAAAAAACATTTTGAAACATACAATGAAAAAAATTTAATCTAATTTTTTTTGAAACTAACAAAAAATAATCCAAACTTGGATTAAAGGTCATGGAATACATGGGTGGAATTGGTGTCTTTAGACAAACCTATCTTCTTCCCCATGTTCAATCAAACTTGGAGAAGTGTTGGTCTTGGGAGGAATTATCACATTGAGGGGTTTATCGTTTCATTGATCAGTATTTTTTTTCAAAAATTGGTCAACAACTTTAGAAGAAAGAGGGTATTCTTACTTGGAGACAACTGAATTCAGAGAATCCTATATGGTTTTTGGTTTCAAAATTCAGCACCATAAGGAATGATTTAATATTATTACGATCAGTTTTTTTAAATGAAACCTAGATTAAGCTAACCTTCTATATCAACCTCTAACATACCGATAATCCAATGGTTTTTCTAAGTCATCACATATGACATCGTGATCCTTCTACAAATTGATACTAGGAATGGGGATATATAGAGGATTTACTAAGATCACTAGATCGTATGGCCCTATGATTGGATCATGAGTTTTACAACTTTGTTCAGGGAAATCTAAACTCATTTTCTTGGTCACGTTGAGAAATTTGGTTGTGTAATATATGTGTGGTTGGCCTGTTTAGATCATAAATGACTCAAATATCATTTCCTATATTTTTTCACCATTCTAAGCTCATTTGGTATGTTTTGACCCCTACATTGGTGATTTTTCATTTATCTATCATTGTTACCAGTATGGAATGATAGTTAAAATTATATAAAGAAATATATACATCAGATTGATGTGTGGATAATTCCTATAGCTCACAAATGGACCAGGGATAGGCTTCAAATAGTCATTTACAATTTAACTTGGAATCCATAGTTTTTACCACATTTTTAATGATATGTATTTTTAATAAAAATATCTTGCTAAAAAATACTATGTATCATATGGTAAAATCATGGAATCAAAATTACACATAGTTTATTCCTATAGATAATAAATCTTTTTTAGGTATTTATTTTAGGGTTTCATGATAATGCAAACTTGTTTTCTCAGTTTTGACACATTCTAGGTGAGACTTGTGAATATGAAGTCCAAACCAAACATTCAATTATACCCAGACATTCAGGTGTCATATTAATAAGTGGTTTACTCATAAAATTGAAAAATGACATATAGATCATTTTATTAATTTTCCTTGACGATATAAAATAATTTTCTTGATTTTGATCTATACATGATGTATTTTTATTTATTAATAATCACTGAAAATATAAAAAAAAATTTACATCCTAATGATAAATTCATGCGTCATATTTATAGGTGTAAAATTCTAACAAATAAAATATGTCTCAGTGATTTCTTTTCAATTTTTCCATGGCTATATGAGGTTTTATGTACAGTATTTACCCCTTGAAAGTAACATGTAATTTTAAAAAATATATCATGGAGAAAAGAGTCATTGGATTATACCAAGAAATACAATAATCATATTGACGCATAAAACTAAAAATAGAGAAAGAGATATAGTTAGTTAAAAATATAGTAGATGATGAAATTAATAAGAGTTAAAAGGAAAACATAGAATAAATTAATAAGAGTTAGAAATAAAAATTTTATAAAGCATATACATATATAGAATCATATGATGAACTAATTATAAATGCAATTTACAAATCTAGAGTAAGAGCAAGGGAAGAGAAGTAATAAATTTTTATTGTATGTATAAGTGGAGGGGGAAGTCAATGTAGACATAAAAACATTAGAAAAGTATAAAGAAAGAATATATATAAAAGATGAATAATTGAATAATTTTCAAAGGGACGTGTAAATGAAAAAAAATTAACACTAGAATTTTTTTAATCAAAAGTGAAATTTATAACATTGAAATGATAAATAGAGTTTGAAATCACAATTAAAAGATATATCTAAAATGTGAAATCATAAAATGATTGTCGAAGGTGAATGATGGAGAAAAGTAGAAGTGGAAGTTGAAATAAGAAGCAAAATATATAATAATAAAGAGGTTCTATAGGAATGTAGAGAGATTAAAAAAAAATAAGAAAATAAAAAAAAAAGAGAAAATAAAATCTGAAGGTATAATCTAAATGAAAAATAAAGAGGCATAAATTCATATGTCAAAATAAATGATCAAAAGAGGAAAAAGAGTTTTAGGTAGAAATAGTAACAAATGTTGAAGAAATATATGTTTGAAAATTAAAACAATAAAAACAGTGAAACATAAAACAAAAAAAACTCATAATATACATGCTGATTGAGAATGAATAAGCCAAACCATTTTTGAAAGTAGTGTGAAAAGTTGAAGTAGAATGTGAAGGTGTATTCAAAATCTAGAAGTTGAATTGGAGTAAAACTAACAGTATATTTGACGTAGAAAAAAATATTAGTTGTATATAAAAATAAAAACTAATTTTTTTTGAAAAAAAATTATAAAATAGAAGCACAATAACAAGGAAATGTTGAATATATTGGGTAGAAGAATGCTAGAGAAAAAATGAAGAAGTAGAGTTAGAATATAATCAAGAGGAAAAATATAGAAGAAAAATTAGAATTATGTATAAATGAAAAATATAGAAGAATAAAAAGTAAAATAGAAAAACTAGATAAAATAGTATAAGAAGAATCAATAAGTCAAATAAGAAATAAAAAAGATAAAATTAATGAAAAAGGTAAATTCAAATGTAGAAGTTGGAAGTAACATATCAGAAAAATTAAACTAAATAATAACATGTAGTGAATTTTGGTGCATTAAGATCTGGAGCATGCAAGGAGAATTATTTATAAGAAATAGTAATAGAAGTTAGTAGAGAAATAAAATTCAAAAGATAAAAACATAAAATAATAACATAAACTCATGTATAAACAAAATACAAATCCAAAAAAGTAAAATCAAAATTAAAAATCTCGAAGCATGAAGTTGGAATCTAGAAGTTGAACCAGATTCCTAAGTAATAGATAAAATAGTTGAAACAAAATTATTTGGATAAAAAATATAATAATTATAAAAAATAATAGAATAAATAATTGAAAAATAAATAAAAATGAAAATAAATGAAAAAAATATAAAAGGATAAAAGACAAGAAGAAAAAATTAGCAATTGAATCTAAATTAGGAAAGAAGCCAGAAGCAGTAGTTGATTCCGAAGTAGAGTAGAATCTTCAAACAAGGTTCATAAAATAAGTGAAAGTTGATATTGGGGAATAAGTATTGGTGGATAATGTTAATATAGAATATGAATCCAAAACTAGAAACATTCACTATAGGAAAAAGTGCTTTTTGCGATGATATATTTCTAAAGGGCTCGCCACCCGTCACAAATAGTCCTTTCACCGAGACTATTAGTGTCATGACCCAAATATAATCTCTAATAGTCCAAAATAAATAATTATTAGTGATGGAATATGAATCTCATCACGTTTACCATTTACGCATTTGCACGCCAAAATGCGGGAAGGGTTATTTGCGATGTGTATTTAGTCCCTTAACAAATAATATACATTTGGATTGTTATTTTTAATGGGACTTTTTAACCCTTTAAATATACTATGACCACAAATGGTTATTTATGATGCACCCCATCATAAATATTTCTTTAACGCCGATCATGTTATTTATAGTGGCTACTATTTGTGATGGTCCCCATCACAAATAGTCCAATCAATACTAATCTAATGAATACATATGCACTCAACGGAATATTTCTTTCCTGCTATTATTTTAAACTCTCATCTACTCTTTTATTCTCTCCTTTTATCTCTTCTATATTTATTCCTTTAAATTTTTAAATTTTTACAGAGAATCAAACATTCATAGTTTCTTCCGATAAAGCATCAATTATCAAGGTATTTAATTATTATCTCAAATTATTAATTAATTCCATTTATTTTATATTAGAAAACAATATTTTTAATCAATAGTAATTAGTTATAAATACAATGAATTAGTTTTAATTAACAGTAATTAGTTTGGAGGTATTTTTTTAAAGAAATTTAATTGTAAGTTTATTTATATTTTTATATAAAAATTTTATTTTACTAATTAGATGTAATTATTAGTAATTGGTTATAATTAATTATAATTATTTGTAATTAGTTTTAATTAGCTGTAATTAGTGGAAACTACTAGTAGATACTTATTATTAATAAATAATCAGTACTAATTTACAAAAAATAGTAATATTTAAAACATGTTAGTAAAAATTAAAAATAATTTAATGTAATTGAAAATAATTAACAATAATTAATATTATCAATAATTTTTTGTAATTAACGATTTAAAATAATTATTTTAAATAAATTATTAAAATTTAGTAATAACCAATGATAACCAGTTAAAATTAATGGTAATTAGTAAAAATTAGCAGTAATTAATAAAAAATTAGCATTATTTAGTGTTAATTAATAAAAAATAACAATTATAATTTATAATTAGTAAAATATAGTGGTAATACCAAAAAATTAAAGATGACTACTAAAAATTAGAGCTAATTATTAAAAATTAGTGTGAATCAGAAAAAATTAGAGGTAATCGATACAAATTTATTAAAATTAATGGTAATAAAGTGATACATAGTAAAAATTAACTGTAATTAGTAAAAACAAGCGGTAATTCGCGGTTCTTAGTAGCATTTAGCGGTTTTTAGTATAAATTAGAAAAAATTAGAGTTAATTAATTATATTTAATAAAAATTAACAATAATTAATAAAAATGAGTCGTAATTAATAATAATTATTACAAATTTTCACTAATTAGTAGAAAATACCAGTAATTAGTAGTAATAAGTAAAAATTAGCCATATTTAGTGGTAATGAGTAAAAAATAAAGAGAGTTAAAAAAAGTTAGCGAGAATCAATAAAAATTAGAGGTAATAAATAAAAGTTTAAAAAAATTACCAATAATTACTGATATTTAGTAAATAATATAGGCAAATAATGATTATTAGTAAAAAAAGAAGTAATTCATGATATATAGTAAAAATTAACACTAATTAGCTGTACTTCCTAAAAATTGGAATTAATTAGTAAAACAAATATGGTAATTAGTAAAAATTAGTCATAATTAATAGAAATAAGAAGTAATTACTTAAAATTAGTGATAATTACTAAAAATTTGAAATAATTAATAAAAATTAGTGATAATTACTTAAAAAGAGCGATAATTAGTAAAAATTATCGATATTTACTAAAAAATCATTAATTAGTAATATTTTATGGTAATTAATAAAAATTATTGTTAATTACTGGTAATTTCAAAAAAAAAGTTTTAATCAGCGTTAATTATTATAAATTAGCGGTAATTAGTTCAAATTAGTAGCAATTTATGAAAATGTAGTGATAATTACTAAACATTAGTGGTAATTACTAATATTAGCGATACAAACTAAAATAATTAGCCTTAAATAATATAAATTAGTGAAAATTACTAAAAACTAGCTGTGGTTAGTAAAAGATAATGGTAATTAGTATAAATGAGCAGTATTTAGTAAAAATTAGCAGTATTAGTAAAATTTAGTGGTATTTAGTAAAAAATGGAAGTTTTTTTGTAATAATTAGTAGTATTTAGTAATAATTATCTTTATTTAGCAATAATTTCCAATAATTAGTAATAATTAGCTGTAATTACTAAGAATCAGTTCTAATTTCTAAATATTAGTTCTAGTTAGTAAAAATTTTCAGTAATTAGTTAGACATATTCTTAATTAGTTAATGTAAGTTCTAATTTGTAAAAATTAGTAGTACTTTGTAAACATGTGTAGTATTTAGTAATAATTAGTGGTAATTAGTAATAATTATTAGTAGTTAGTGGTAATTAATCTAAATTAGTAATAATTGATAAAAATTATTAGTAATTATAAAGAATTATTGATAATTGTTAAAAAAACTATAATTAGTACAGATTAACAATAGTTAGTTAAAAATGACTATAATTAATGGAATTAATGGTAATTAGTAAAGATCATCACTAATTAGTAAAAATCAGTGGTAAATAGATAAAATTGATAATATTTACAATTGATTTATATTTTTTCAATTTTCTACTCGTTTTTTATATTCTTTTACTTATATCAAATTATTCATAAATAATATATTTATTTAATATTTTTAGAGACATATGAAACAAGAAAGTAAACAACCATCTTTATTAAATGATCGTTATCTGATAGATCATCCTGAGAATCCAAATTTTTATGTTATAAATCATATATATATTGAGGGTGTTGATGATTTTTTATCATTTTCATAATCAAAACCAAAATTTGTTTTAAAATGCTCAATTAAGTGTCTGTGTAAGTAATGTGATGTGAGGAAGTTTGACATAGTTGAAAATGTTGGGGGTCATCTATAGTGTTTTGGTTTACAAAAAGATTCTATTTTTTGGTATAAACATAGTGAACATAGTTTGAGAGAAGATAATAATAATTTGGTTCCATATCCATCACTATTTCAAACATTACTACATGATGTATTTGGTATGTCTTTTAAAAAAATTGAATCTCAAGATGATATTAATTTCACTCAAGATTTAAAACCATCTTGATTTTATCAGCTGCTGATTTTTGCTAAGGAATTCCTATATCTTGGATTTAATATTAGAAAATTTGAAGTTGATACAAAATTTACGGCTATTAAATCAGATAATGGAATATCATATAGCTATTTTGATTTGATATTCTCCTTATATAAATAACTATGACTCTATGGAAATGTGCTTCATAAATCTATGAGAGAAATTGGAGGGTTTGTAATTGGTTCTTTGGTTATCATAAGTTTCATGCTTGTTCAAATGATTGCATCTTATATTAGGGTAATAAATGAGTTGTTATATAGTTTTCCTATATGTGGAAAATTGAGTAATAAAGCGGCTCAATAAGGGATGTATATAATGGTTCCTATAAAATAGTTGATGAATTTACCACTTATACTCATATTGTAGCGTTTATTTATGTCCTAGAAGACAACTTCATTAATGTCATAAAAAGACTGATATGTCTACCATTAAAATATTAAATCTTCATTATAAGGGTTATTCATGGAAACATTTTGAACATATACATATATATTTTTCATGAGAATCCCATAACTTGCGATTAGGTATTTCTACTAACATTTTTAATCAATTGTTTTCTTACGATGGTCAATATTTTTATTGGACTATTTTAATAACTCTTTAAAACATTCCTCATAGGATGTTGATGAATGTGTCATATATATTTTTGAAGTTATTAATTCCATTAAATAAAAAAAATGATATTATATTTATTTGAATCCATTGATTTAGGATTTAAATTTATTTTGATTTATTGGTTTCAGTACATATAATGTTGTTGCGAAGAAAAAATTCCTAATGAATGTAGCATTAATTTAGAAAATTGGTAACATTAAAGTATATGACATGATATTTAGCTAGAGTACACTTGTTCTATAATTATTTCCATAATGCATTAGTGAAAGAAAATAGTTTAGCCTCTTCAATGAAATAAAACATTCTTTTTTTACTTTCATCACATATTTAATCTTACTAATCATATTTTATGAAGGAATATAAATCATTTCAGAAATGATACCATTGAAAGAGATGGGACTCCAAAAATGATATCATGTAGTGATCTAAACTCTATTTTCTCTTTATTCCCTCCCATTACATTTTTACAGACTATAAACTCGCAAAAAATAGATGGCTTTGGGAAAGAACACAATTGGTAAAATGGAGTATTTTTTAGGATCATCCATATTGGTCTGATTTGTTATTCTTTCACATGTTTTATTTCATGTACATTGAGAATAATTGTTTTATAAATATATTTTATACAATTTTGGATGCACTATGTAAGAGTAAATATAATTTAAAGGCATTATTAGATATTTCCCAAATTCTAAGGTGACCAGAAATCAAGAAATTTAAAAATGATAGTTCCCATAAGTTAATAAATCCAAAAGAGGATTATACTGTTTCCAAAGAGAATCCATTATTATTTTTTAAGTAGATTTTAGATTTGATGCTTTTGGATGGTTATGCTTCAAATTTTTCAAGATGTATTAGAAAAATTCATATCAATAGATTAAATAGTCATGAATTTTATATTATAATGGAATGAATTCTACCGATTGGATTTAGAGGTTTGTTTCATTCTCTGATTAGGGATGCACAAAGAGAAATGTCATATTTTTATGATAAAATTGTGCAGAGACAAAAAACTACAATGCACTTAGTAGACTAAAAGAAGTTATTGATTCAATTGTATGTATACTGGAAAAAACTCTCACTAGATTTCTTTGATTCAATGGAACATTTAATATTATATTTTCTACACGATGAAAATGTGGAGGGCCGACACATCACCAAAGGTTATACCCTTATGAGAGATTCATGAAGAAGTTGAGTAAAAAGGTATATAATGAAGCATCAAATCAAGGATGGATTGTGGAGGATTATTTATTGAATGAAATTCATTTTATTATTCTCTCATTATTTCCACTCTAAATATCCCTAAAAACATATCTGAATGGGCCGTAATTAGGGAAATGTTGATGGTTAAATGAACAATTGATTTTCATTTTTTAATCTTCATGAACATGGATTTGATGGAGTTTATTAATAATGGATTTCAAATGATGAACACCACTAGGATCAAATATATATTCTCCTAAACTATGAATAAATTATTAGGTTTTTGGGGCCCGCAGTGGAAGCCAGTGGGCTGGGGATTTTAAAATTTTCATCGGCAAAATGACATTACTTTTCGTCGCCGACGATCCCATCCCCAGAGAGGTCTGAGGATCTCGCGTAGATTATTAAGATCACAAAATTAAAAAGAAAACATACCTGTTTTAAATCTGATGGCGCGTTCGACTGCCACAAGCCGATGGCGGTTGTGGCTTGAAGGATCCAAAGAAGGATCCCTTTAGATTATCCACACACACTCCAAAAATCCATGGGAATGTTTATTGTCAAACTCCGGGTGCTAGCGCAGCGATTCAATGATATCTTCGACGTCCCGACGATCACCGCATTGTTGATCTTATGATGCGTGAGGAAGAACTTGATCCGAGTTCTTGGATCATCAGCTTCTCTATCTAGGAAGCGGGAGGAGAGAGAGGCTCTCAATTCTTCATTCCATAAATGAATGAATAGTGATATGCACACCAAAGAGAGAGAGAACCTCCTCTTTTATTTATAGAGACGTTGATAAATATCCGGTAGGGTTCCCCAGCCCCTGTTAATATCAACGTTCTCTAAATAAATAATTTCGACGGACTAAACTGAACCAATATTATTTAAAATTTTATCACATACTTGTAATATATATATATATATATATATAATATTACATGATAAAACCGAGCCATTTAACTCGACTCTTTTTCCCGATTAATATTAAAAGAACCTTGAATATTAAAATAATATTCATTCGATTAATATTTTCTCATATTTACTAAACTCATAAATACATTAAATAAATTCAATCCCAAATATTTGTAACTTGAATATTAATGAATTTATTTAATTCCATTGGTGATTGACAACTTGGACAGCGCTCGGACCCCGTGGTGAGGCCCACTATGTCCATATACCTATTCAACTGAATAGGGAAGATTCTTGAGTACGCTATTGTGTGTGACCCTCTAGGCCCTTATCTCAATAGTAGTGAATAAAATAGACAGACCAAGAGCGGGGTCTGCCAACCCATAATGGCCCAAAAAGAGATAAGGATAGTCATTGCAATGACTACCAACCTACAAAAACTGACTGTGTACTAAAGTCTCTTTTTCATTTGATATCTCATAAAACAGGACGCACTCTTATGTCATCGTCCTTATCTTTCTTTATTATTTGTTGATCTATCTGGAAGGATTTTCCTTCCTACTGCTTTGGCCAATGAATTATGAAGGCGGCACCATCCTGATCAACTAGGCCTAAGATATACAACTTCCTAAACTTGGAAGCGACAAATTCTTTCTTGACCATTCAACCAATGACGCACCCAACACAAACTACTCCACCACAACATTACTGTCATTGTTTTCTCCTTGCATTAAAGTACATAATTAAATGATATACATTGGTAATGGTCTCAAGTTAGGAGACCAATACACATATCCATAGATAGGAACAACCAATGACACCCAAAACATGTGGTCTTCCTATTAGCGGGTCTGTCCTCGTGATCTCACTACTAGAGATCACCAAGTGCGAACTTCATGCGAAAAAGTCACAATGCTTATGAGCCCCCAGAACCTGATAGTCAGACATCTACTGTGTCCAGTTAGTAAGATGTATCTAGACTATAGAACATATATTTAAGATCAATGTCATTATATCTCGAGGTTATCATTATAGCTTGGGATCTGCTATAACCTCTTGACATGACAATTAACTTTTGTACATTACCATTATTATAGTGGACACAGAAAAGTCTACACTATAATGGTAAGATATCATCATTCATATCTAACTGTACACATGATACGGTAATCAAAAGTACTACATAGATGGTTCTAGGGCACCCACTATTTCAACACTCCCACTTGCACTAGATCCAACTTACTAACTAAACTTGTTAGCTACTCACATGATAAATACCATGCTTCTGCTGAGTAATGGCTTTAACTGCTGGGCCTTCCATGTTTTCGCCGCGTGGCATATCGGCTATATGCGACCTCATCGACTTGAGTAAAACTTCTCAAGATAAGGTATCTTTGAGTATATTACTTTTGTCCATTGTAATAACTTGACAACTCGGCTAGTAAGAATATCATAATTCCCATTATGATAATACTTTTCTTTCTAGGTTCGAATCCAAGAACTGGAACAAATTTTTGCGATTTAAATCTGCTTCTTAGCTACTTTAGAAGCTGCAACGTACTCGATATTTTTAGGTATGGGCACCACAAGCTTTTATGAGATTGACTCGCTCATCTCCTTTGCCTAACAACGATACTAGATCAAATTTATCTAAGGATTACTAGTATGTATCCCACCATAACTAGTATACCTTCCTCTCCTTATTCATGGTACATATCATTTGTACTTTCCGAAGTACAAGATGATAGTTTTGACTGTATCACTTGCAGTGCTCCTAGAAATAATTGATATCTGCCTATAATAAATTATATCCTGGCAGTATCAATTATTGTACATATTATGGCATATGTGATTGATCCATCACTAAAGCATATGGTATCAATTCACAACTTTAATCTCTACACATACTCCGAACATGTTAACCTGGAGAGATTAATCCATGTGACATAGGCAACAATTCTGAACTTGAATTGTTCCAACTTGTATTTTTCAATACAATGTCACTATATGTATGATTAACTAGGACCAAGAAACCTTTGGATCTACCTCAGTGGATCCTGTTCCCTATAACTTAGGATTCTACTTGAAGTCAATCATTATAGAATTTCTTTTAACCTGATCTTATCTAACTGTAAGATCAAAATCAGTTTTCTATATATTTCCATTCATATTTCATTTGGAAAACAATGGTGCTCCCATGAACCTTTGGTAGACACAAGGCAAAGATTCATTTATAATGAATGCTCTAAGATCTTGTTTCTTACTTTATTCCAGAACTGGATTTCAGTAACTTGAAACCTTTATTGGAATCATCTGATGTCATCATCTCTTTCTGGTTACGTCATATAGACACCTTCCATGAAAGATGATCTTGACATCCAATGACCAATAAAATGATCATAGAATTTCATCTATGACAAGTAAAATTCTAATAGATTTAGGCATACCGACTTGGTATAACCAATCAAGCCTTATTGGTACCATACTTTTACCATCCATGTATCATTTCATTTGAATACCCACCGCAGTATTCAATTCATAAGCCCCTTTTCAATTTGATACATGGAATCCATTATTGAATTTTAGTTAATCTTTTCAATCTTAGCTCTTTGCTTTATACTTCTTACTTGTAGGATTTATTATTCTCCAAGAATAATATATCACCGACCACGGTGAAAATAAAACCATTACCATGGTTTCATCCTTCCTACGCAGTATGTGTCTCTGGAACATTCTTATTCCACATGTACTTGTGGAACTTTTTCCCTATGCCAACCATTTGTGCATCTTGAGCATTGACTAAGTCCAAGTCAATTCAGCTCCCAATATCTCCAATAGAGATGTGCACCCTTGTATAGAAATTTAGTCTAACACTTGACTACATATTTTCTATCTTAGGTATTTAGGTAATATCTTAAGCAACTGTTAGGATAATTATCCTAGATGCACAACATGTTTAACTTGATGCAGGTTTGTTCAAATCCTAACAAATGCTTTGCATCCAAACATGTCCTATGACATAATGGTTTTTCAATCATACTATGAATCGTATGATATCTATTTGTCATTTTAGATGGCATATTGGTTATAGGTTTAAGACATTATTTACAAACCACATCATGAAATATAATGGAAGTTTCTGCAAGTTGTAACATTGATACAACTTATATCATAAATTTCATGTATAAAATGTGCGTTTTGAATTTCTCCATGCTACATTTTGTTGATCAATGTTATTATGTAATACCCATCATAGATCCTCCTTATGAACATCAATACGGTGATGTAGATAAGGTAACATGCGTTTAGGAATTACTCCACGCTACATTATCATGATCGATGATTGCTTTGTCAAGATATTCTTCGGCCTGCCGATCCGAGGCAACTCATATATTCTGACCAAACTTATACTTCATTGGTACATTCCTTAATTACTTATAGGAATATTATGACGTATCTTTACCTCTTGTTTTCTTTTGAATAGTTTACACTGTCTTGTTGAACTTACCTCAGAAAGCCTTGTGGAAGACCCTTATTTCTAAAGGATTCTTTGTCTAAACTAAGGATGTCAATAATACCAAAGGTGTTTATCTGTGCCAAGCCTAAATACCATATTGGGTATATAGTTGACATCCGCTTTTATTTTTACTTGAAAAATAATCACATTTCCACAACTGGGTAGGTCTTACATTTTATATTCATCCTGTATTCCCATTGATTCAATTATGAGTGAACTATTTGTTGAGTATGTTACCAGAAACAACATTCATTCCAAAATATGGGATAATGTCTCATCATGTCCAAATGGGCACATGAGAAAATTGTTTTTGGTTATACTCCATAACTTTTCCAATTTAAATCAATCACTTGGCAATTATAAGTTATGTGTTTCTCACTGCTGACAAAGGAATCACCCTTTCTCAGCTACTTGGAGAAGACACTTTACTTTTGGTAATGTTTCTCTACTTACTTGTTTATTGTATTTCAATAAATATATGTCAAAAGCATATTGTATTTTAATACCCAAGAAGTATGATAGAAAAAAATACTTTTATTTGATGAATATTAACTAAATGAGGAGAAGGAACTTGCTTCTTGTATTTCAGTTTTTAAACTTCCATGAATTTATTTCATTATGTATTGCAAATAACCTCCTGTTAAATTACCATCCACTTTACTTTGAAGGGCGTGATGAAGGTGGCTTTGGTGTAACTTTCCATAGGCCATTTTCCTTTGTCATTCAATTTATTCCCTATAAGAATAAGATATGGTGTTGTCTCCAATATTCTTATTACTTGGTGAATGTTACCTTAACGATAATGAAGTGCTTACTCTATATGGTTCATTTTTACCTTTAAACGAAACTAGAGTAATTGGGTGTAAAAGGTATAAGAATGGGATGGCATGAAAGATTATGATCTGGCTTTCACTTTACACAAACCGAGTGTAATCATCACATTCAAATCTTGCTTCACTTTCTCCTCGAAAGGATCTTGGAGATGAGCCTACATGTGATCATCATCCAAGTCTTGATGTAGCGACCACAACTAACATCAGAATTTTATGATAGCATTATGACAGAACCATCATATGCTTTATTCATGAGTCTCCTGTAAGCCGTTTTACACCCTCGCTTATTAATATGGCTTAACAGGTTGGGACACAAGCACCTTGAATTTCTATTATGGTAGTAATGTGAGCAAGCGACTATACTACACTTGAAATTTAGTGCTTGGTTTAGACATTAACTTTGTCTAATATTTATGGCAGTTTTATTGTGGTATTGTTTGCCATTATCTACAAATATACTTTAGCAGATTGTACTTTTATGTGATCACCTAATATGACATTACTGATTATTTAATCATTAAATGTCTCCCACTAATTTTTCAAATTCTAGGAACCCTCAGTACTAGAATCAGAATACTCTTGAGTATTATAGTGGCAAGGATCCATGAACCTCCCTCATAGTCTATAAGCTAGGGATACGCCACTACTCAGTGGGTCCAAGGTAGGCTTTTGACTAGCCAACCGCATTAGCTCGTAGTTCCTGGATCTGTTGAGTGAAGTCCCAGCTTCAAAATTCATTTACTGATTTACTCAATGCTTGCCTCTAAAATTACAACAAAATAGCTAAGGCTATATCTTTTCTGTAATTTTTAGTTAAGTCGACCCACCACACAAATAAGAACTCCCCGGTAGTAAGAGGCACCCTTAGCTAAGGCATGAATCGGCCCCTCGAACACCCGATTTTTGTTAAAACTTGAATGATGGAAGGGTGTTTGTGACTTAATATTTTCTTTAAGGGTTTTATTGGTTTCTCTCGACGAATGTAATCCATTTATATTAATCTTGTTCATCTATGTTGTCGCGCTCACAACTGAACATCAATAGAAATCAAACGTTGCTTCTTTATGCATTTTATTATTTATCATTTTATGTATTTTCCCGCTGTTCTAAAATTCATAAAATAATAAATAAATGCATAAAGTTCATACTATTACCCAACTGGTCTTGAGCATCTAAACGACCTAAGGGGTATCATACCTGTGTCGAAACTTGACACTAGATGCAGCTAGCCCTATCATGTATGTCCGATGGTCTTCTGCAGTATCGTCATGTCTTGGAAGAGTCCACATCACATCGTGGAGTACCGCCTCATCTTGGCATGGTCCAGGTGTCGTCTTTCATCATCTTGATCAACGTGCTCCGCCTCGTCTTGTCGGGGTCGATGTCGCTCGTCATCTTCATCCGAAGTACAAAGATACTCGCACGCAGGTGAGGGGAACTTGGGTATAAATTTACATCAGGTAAATTGGGCGCGCAGGCCCTTATAAATTTTAACCGAAAAGAAAGACGATGCATAGATCGTAATTTAATTAATTACACACATCGCACGTAGTGTAAAATAATTAAATTAAATAAATAATTTAAATTCAGACATACAGGGCCAATGCTCAAGACCAGTTGTCGGGTATAAAAATTGCGCGATAAAAATTAAAATGAATAAATAAGTATGAGGGTAATTTAATTTAATTAAATTAAATGAATTAATAAATTCAAATAATTTAATTAATTATCAGTCAATTAATTAATTTAATTTCAAAATTAAATTAATTTTAACCTCCGGTATTAAAATTTATTTTCACCAAAATTAATATATTAATTAAATTAAATTAATTTAATTAATTGATTATATCAATTGATTTAACTTAACCCGAGTCAGGGGTTACCTGCCCGCTAGGAGGACCGGGCGGCGACCGGTTGGAGGAGGCGCCGTGCGGGAGAGCGCATGGGCAGGGGGCTCGGCAGGGCGCGCAGCTGGTGCGCGAGGTAGGAGGTAGGCGACGGTGTGCGACTCCTCATGCTGGAGGAGGGGCAGGTGGAGGCTAGCGGCCTGGCGGGAGAGAGGGTGTGGTGGCCCCTGGGCTGGGCGTCGTGCCGGGGTGGGCTCCTGGTGGCACTCTAGTGCGCCGCGTGGGAGGAGGGAGGGTTTCGCTCGGACCCCCTGTTGCTACCCCTTTTTTTGTTGTTTTTATTTCCACGGGCCAACCTAGGAACCTACCTTTTTTTATTAGACTGTAGCAGGACCCAATGGGTCTTGCTTTGGGTTCTCCACACGGGAAGACCCCCTTTCGGGTCTTCCTTTATTTTTTTACTTTCTAAAGGCTATAATTTGTCTTTATATATATATAATAATAATAAATTATTATAATAATATCATAAATTTATTATTATTATAATTATATTCTTATAATTATATTCTTATAATTATATTATTATAATTACATTATTATAATAATATTAATTATAATAATTATAATAATATTTGAAATTTTATTACCCATGTTCATACCAAAAACACGATCCTTTCTTAAAATTTCAAATGACCATATCTTGGTCGTTTGAAATCGGATTGGCGCGCGATTTGAACAGTTGTGACCGATTTTGTACCCTTTACTTAATTTTATGAAAATTTATTTTATTTGGCTCAGAAAATCTATGCGACTCTGTCTGATACCACTGTTAGGTTTCCGGGGCCTGCAGCGGAAGCCGATGGGTTGGGGATTTTAAGATTTTCGTCGGCGGAATGACGGTACTTGTCGTCGCCAGCAATCTGATCCCCGGAGAGGTCCGAGGATCTAGCATAGATTATTAAGAGAACAAAATTAAAAATAAAACATACAAGTTTCAAATCTGAAGGCGCGTTCGACTGCCGCTAGCTGATGGCGATCATCTCTTGAAGGATCAAAAGCAGGATCCCTCTAGATCATCCACACGCGCTCCAAAAATCCACAGGAATGCCGACCGTCGAACTCCAGGTGCTAGCGTAGTGATTCAACGATATCTTCGACATCCTAATGATCACCACATCGTTGATCTTGCGATGCGTGAGGAAGAACTTGATTCGGGCTCTTGGATCATTAGCTTCTCTCTCTAGGAAGCGGGAGGAGAGAGAGGCTCTCAATTCTTCATTCCATAAATGAATGAATAGTGATATGCACACCAAAGAGATAGAGAGCCTCCTCTCTTATTTATAGAGATGTTGATAAATACCTGGTAGGGTTCCCCGACCCCCGTTAATATCAACGTTCTCTAAATAAATAATTTCTACGGACTAAACTGCGCCAATATTATTTAATATTTTATCACATACTAGTAATATATATAATATATTACGTGATAAAACCTAGCCATTTAACTCGACTCGTTGTCCCACTTAATATTAAACGAACCTTTAATATTAAAATAATATTCATTCGATTAATATTTTCTCGTATTTACTGAACTCGTAAATACATTAAATAAATTCAATCCCAAATATTCGTAACTTGAATATTAATGAATTTATTTAATTATTTTGGTGATCGAAAACTTGGACAATGCTCGGACCCCGTGGCGGGGCCCACTATGTCCATATACCTATTAAACTGAATAGGGCGGATTTTTGAATACGCTATTGTGTGTGACCCTCTAGGCCCTTATCTCAATAGTAGTGAATAAAATCCAGAGACCAAGAGCGGGGTCTAGCAACCCGTCATGGCCCCAAAAGAGATAAGGATAGTCATTGCAACGACAACCTACCTATGAACACTGAATGTGTACTAAAGTCTCTTTGTCATTTGATATCTCATAAAGCAGGACACACTCTTGTGTCATCATCCTTATCTGGCTTTATTATTTGTTGATATATAAGGATGGATTTGCCTTCCTACTACTTTGGCCAAAGACTTACGAAGGTGGAACCATCCTGATCAACCAGGCTTGAGATATACAACTTCCTAAACTTAGAAGCGACAAATTCTTTCTTGACCATTCAACCAACGTCATACAACCAACGACGCACCCAACACAAACTACCTCGCCATGATATTACTGCCATGGTTTTTGCCTTGCATTAAAGTACGTAATTAAATGATATACATTGGTAATGGTCTCAATTCAAGAGACCAATACACATGTCCATAGATAGGAACAACTAATGACACCCAAAACATGTGGTGTTACTATTAGTGGGTATGTTCTCATGATCTCACTACTAGAGATCACCAAGTGAGAACTTCATGAGAAGAAGTCTCAATTATTACAAGCACCCAACACCTGATAGTCAGACATCTACTGTGTCTAGTTAGTAAGATGTATCTATACTATAGAACATATATTTAAGATAAATGTCATTATATCGTGAGGTTCTCATTATATCCTGGGATCTTCTATAACCTCTTGACATGACAATTAACCTTTGGACATTACCATTATTATAGTGGACGCAGAAATGTTTTCACTATAATGGTAAGATATCACCATGAATATCTAACTGTACACATGATACGGTAATCAAAAGTACTACATAGTTGGGTCTAGGGAACCTACTATTTCAACACTCCCACTTGCACTAGAGCCAACTTTCTAACTAAAATTGTTAGCTACTCACATGATAAATACCATGCTTCTGCTGAGCAATGGATTTAACTGCTGGGCCTGCCACGTTTTCGCCGCTTGGAATATCTTCTATATGCGACCTCATCGACTTGAGTAAAACTTCTCAAGATAAGTTTTCCTTGAGTATATTACTTTTTTCCATTGTCATAACTTGACAACATGGCTAGTAAGAATACAATAATTCTCATTATGATAATACTTTTCTCACTAGGTGAGAATCCAAGAACTGGAACAAATCATTGTGATTTACAACTACTTCTTAGCCGCTTTAGAAGCTGCAACGTACTCGGTATTTGTAGATATGGGTACCACAAGATTTTATGAGCTTGACTCGCTCATCTCCTTTGCCTAACTGCGATACAAGATCAAATTGATATAAGGATTACTAGTATGTATCCCACCATAACTAGTATACCTTCCTCTCCTTATTCTTGGTACATATCATTTGTTCTTGTCGAAGTACTAGATGATAGTTCTGACTGCATCACTTGCAGTGCTCCTAGAAATAATTGATATCTGCCTATAATAAATTATATCTTGGCAGTATCAATTATTGTACATATTATGTCATATGTGATTGATCCATCGCTAAAGCATATGGTATCAATTCACAACTTTAATCTCTACACATGCTCTGAAAATGTTAACCTGGAGAGATTAAGACATGTGAAATAGGAAACAATTCTGTACTTGAATTGTTCCAACTTGTATTTTTCAATACAATGTCACTATATGTATGATTGACTAGGACCAAAAAACCTTTGGATCTACCCCAATGGATTCTGTTCCCTAGAACTTAGGTTACTACTTGACGTCAATCATTGGATAATTTCTTTTAACCCAATATTATCTAACTGTGAGATCAAAATCTGTTTTTCATATGTTTCCATTCATATTTCATTTGGAAAACATTGGCGCTCGCACTAACCTTTAGTAGACACAAGGCAAAGATTAATTTATAATGAATGCTCTAAGATCTTGTTTCTTAATTTATTCCATAATTGGATTTCAGAAACTTGAAACCTTTATTGGAATCATCTGATGTCATCATCTCTTTCTGGTTGCATCATATAGACACCTTCCACGAAAGATGATCTTGACATCCAATGACCAATAAAATGATCATAGAAGTTCATCTATGACAAGTAAAATTCTAATAGATTTAGGCGTACTGACTTGGTATAACCAATCAATCCTTATTGGTACCATACTTGTACCATCCATGTATCATTTCATTTGAATACCCACCATATTATTCAATTCATAAGCCACTTTTCAATTTGATACATGGAATCCATTATTGAATTTTAGTTGATATTGTCAATATTAGCTCTTTACCTTATACTAGCTACTTGTAGGATTTATTATTCTCACTGAATAACATATCACCGACCATGGTGAATATAAAACCATTACCATGGTTTCATACTTCCTACGCAGTTTGTGTCTCTGGAACATTCCTATTCCACATGTACTTGTGGAACTTGTTCCCTATGCCAACCATTTGTGCATCTCGAGCATTGAATAAGTCCAAGTCAATTCAACTCCCACTATCTCTAATAGAGATGTGCACCCTTGTATAGAAATGTAGTCTAATACTTGACTACATCTTTTCTATATTAGGTATTTAGGTAATATCTTAAGCAACTGTTAGGATAATTATCTTAGATGCACAACGTGTTTAACTTGATGTAGGTTTGTTCAAATCCTAATAAACACTTTGCATCTAAACATGTCCTATGAAATAATGGTTTTTTGATCATACTATGACTCGTATGATATCCATTTGTCATTTTAGTTGGCATATTGGTTATGGTTTTAAGCCATTATTTGCAAACCACATCATGAAATATAATGGAACTTTCTGCAAGTTGTAACATTGATACAACTTATATCATAACTTTGATGTATAAAATGTGTGTTTAGGAATTTTTCCATGCTACATTTTTTTGATCAATGTTATTATGTAATACTCATCATCGATCCTCCTTATGAATATCAATACATTGATGTAGATAAGGTAACATGCGTTTAGGAATTACTCCACGCTAAATTATCATGATCGATGATTGCTTGGTCAAGATATTACTCGGCCTGCCGATCTAAAGCAACTAATATATTCTGACCAAACTTATACTTCATTGGTACATTCCTTAATGACTTAAAGGAATCTTATGAAGTATCTTTACCTCTTGTTTTATTTGGAATAGTTCACACTGTCTTGTTGAACTAACCTTGGAAAGCCCTGTGGCATACCTTTATTTCTAAAGGTTTCTTTGTCTAAACTAAGGATGTCAATAATACCAAAGGTGTTTATCTGTGCTGAGCCTAAATACCATATTGGGTATATATTTGACGTTTTCTTTGAGTTTTACTTGACAAAGAATCACATTGCCACAACTGGGTAGGTCTTACATTTTATATTCATCATGTATTCCCATTGATTCAAGTAGCAGTGAACTATTTGTTGAGTATGTTACCAGAAACAACATTCATTCCAAAATATGGAATAATGTCTCATCATGTCCAAGTGGGCACATGAGATAAATGTTTTTGGTTATACTCCAAAACTTGTTCAATTTTAATCAATCACTAGGCAATTAGAAGTTATGTGTTTCTCACTGCTAACTTAAGAATCACCCTTTCTCAGCTGCTTGGAGAGGAAACTTTACTTATGGTAATGTTTCTCTACTTACTTGGTTATTGTATTTCAATACATATATGTGAAAAGAATATTGTATTTTAATACCCAATAAGTTTGAGAGAAAAAAATACTTTTATTTGATGAATATTAACTGAATGAGGAGTGGGTACTTGCTTCTTGTATTTCACTTTTTAAGCTTCCATGAATTTATTTCATTATGTAATGCAAATAACATCCCATTAAATAACCATCCACTTTACTTTGAAGGGTGTGATGAAGGTGCCTTTAGCATAACTTTTCATAGGCCTTTTTGCTTTGTCATTCAATTTATTCTCCATAAGAATAAGAGATGTGGTTGTCTCCAATATTCTTATTACTTGGCGAATGTTACCTTAACAGTAATGAAGTGCTTACTCTATATGGTTTGTTTATACCTTTAAATGAAACTAGAGTAATTGGGTGTAAAAGGTATAGGAATGGTATAACATGAAAGATTATGAACTGTCTTTCACTTTACACAAACCGAGTGTAATCATTACATTCAAATCTTGCTTCACTTTCTCCTCGAAAGGATCTTGGAGATGATACTACATGTGATGATCATCCAAGTATTGATGTAGAGACCACAACTAACATCAGAATTTTATGATAGCATTATGACAGAACCATCATATACTTTATTTATGAGTCTCCTGTAAGCTATTTTACACCCTCTCTTCTTAATGTGTCTTAACAGGTTGGGACACAAGCACCTTGAATTTCCATTATGGTAGTAATGTGCGCAAGCAACTATGCTACACTTAGAATTTAGTACTTGGTTTAGACATTAACTTTGTCTAATATTTATGGAAGTTTTATTATGGTATTGTTTTCCATTATCTACAAATATACTTTAGCGGATTGTACTTTTATGTGATTACCTAATCTGACATTACTGATTATTTAATCATTAAATGTCTCCCACTAATTTTTTGAATTTTAGGAACCCTCTGTACTAGAATCAGAATACTCTTGAGTATTATAGTGGCAAGGATCCCTGAACCTCCCTCATAGTCTACAAGTTAGGGCTACGCCACTACTCGGAGGGTCCAAGGTAGGCTTTTGACTAGCAAACCGCATTAGCTCGTGGTTCCTTGATCTATTGAGTGAAGTCCCAGCTTCAAAAATCATTTACTGATTTACTCAACGCTTGACTCTAAAATTACGAAAAACAAGCTAAGGTAATATCTTTGCTGCAATTTTTAGTTAAGTCGACCCAGCACACAAATAAGAACTCCCCGGTTATAAGGCCCCAGCCTTAAACCTAACTTAATATTGAATTAAATGAGTAATTCACATTGAGGATCTTTTCAGGTTTAGAGTTTAAGAGAATTAGGACATAACTATTACATCTCAAAATATTACAAAGTAGTCGCTTCTACTAAATTTCCATAAAATAAAAACTCTTAAAAAGAAACATGTATAGTTCCATGTTTTAGGTAGCATGACTTTCCCTTGATCCCATCCTTGACCCTATTCCACGCTAAGTCCTGTGAAAAACATTTCAAAGACTTGGGATGAGCATAAGAAGATCAGTAAGGGATACACAAAGAATAAAAACTGTTAGTTTATCAAAACAAAAATTAAACCATGTATACATTATCAAAGTAATACTTTTCACCTTTATGAAGTAGTAAAAACTCTTCACTGAATAAAATATCATTACTTAACTTTTTGTAACCAAAGGATTACCATAAAACCCATATAAAGAACACATAACATATATAAAGGTAACTTGGGACATAAACATACTTAAGTGGAATAACCATACGGTCGACTCCCACACATATCACTTAATGGAATAGCCATACGGCCAATTTCCATACATACTTAATGGAATAGCCATACGGCCGACTTCCATACCCAATGCATTGGAGGTTATAACATAACAACCCGTCCTGGTATTCACGGCACCACCCGTCATATGGTTTATAACGTAACCACCCGTTAAAATGTCCAAGTACCAGTATAAAATCATAAAACATAAAACCAATATAAAGGAATGATAACATTTCCACATTTCAATCACAATATATCATAAATATATTGACATAATAGAATCCTTTTTCAAAACCATTTTCAATACCAAAATACATAAAAGAGTATATGGTATTTATTTTATTTTAAAAACATTACGGCTTGTTGAGGAAGCCAAAGGCCAAATAATACTCGCGGCGGCGGAAAAGGTCATTATCACCGCGTACGTTAAAAAACATTCCTATTTTTTCGTTTTGTAAAACGCTTCGTAGAAAAAGATTCCTTTTGTATAAAAGTCAAAGTAGTTTATACACCGTATAAAATAAAGTTGTGTATAAAATGAAATATGCCTCAATGAAAGGAGATTGAGACGAAGTCCCTTACCTCGGGTCCGACTTGACTCGATCGTTCTTTAACGTCCTGAATAATAAACTTGAGTTAATTTCTACTTGATTAAGAACCTTTTTAGAGTTAATTATTCCTTTTATATCACTTATTTCCATGTTATAAACATTATGTAACTATTTAAGTTAATAATGTTTGTTTTGTCGATATTTGGTTCTTAAGTCGAAAGTGGACTTGTTACAATTACATGTTGTTCGTGTGGTCAAAGGTTCTTTATATCTAGAATGAAATTCCTGATTTGGATATCATATATATCATATATATCCATCATATACATGTATTTATAATATTACATAATCATTTAGAGGTAAGAAATGAAATGCACCGTTCATGGAGACGGTAAGTCGTACGTACGCATGAACGCTACTTTCATTTCTTTGTCATATTTAATGGAATTAAAACTAAAGGAGAGGTACTTACATTTTAATTCCAGAATTATATTCATCATTTAGATATATTCTTTAATTATATATATCCATTATATACATGTACTTTTAATAGTACATTACATTTGGGGATAAGAAATGAAATGCACCGTTCATGGAGACGGTAAGCCGTACGTACGCATGAACGCTACTTTCATTTATATCCCATACTTTAATGGAATGAAATAATTATTATATAGAGGTATATTATAATTCCAGTATAACATCATATATAATAACTTTAAATCCATCCTTTACACATCCCACATATGGCATTAACGAATCACATCACTTTGAGGGGGTGGTAGTCCGCACTTCGTAAAATGAAGATATCGCGTATACCCATAATGGAAGCCATAAATGTAAGACACAAATGAAAAATAAAGAAGCATAAGTAAAACATAAACATATTTTATATCATATATAAAAATAGTGACATCATAATGGCCACCTTTGAAGGTGTTAAATGAGTATTGAACAATCATCGTTTTGGGAGGCACAATTTTTCCATCCACAGAAACCGTATGTTCTTTAACCATTTGATGTAGTTGTGTGAGAGTGTAGCTCGAATAAATCATATAAAAACATCCTAGTATATTGAAGATACTATTGTTGTTACAAAAGAAATAAATAAAAAGAGTTTAGGGGGTTGGAGAAGCAAAATAAAACAAATGAACATGAGAGAATGAATTACCTTTAAAAGTGTAACTCTTTTTGATTTGAGCCTAAAGGCTTCCTTTGAAAGGGTTCTTCCCAAAGGTAATCCTCTAGGATTAGGAGAGGGATGTGGAGAGAGTAAATGGGTATGTTTTGGCTGAGCCAAAGGCTTGAGGAGTGTGTTAAATGAGGTAGAGGTGGGGGCCTTTTATAAGAGGAGAGGAGGGGTACTTTTGGAAAGTAAAGAAATATTACTTTATTTGAAAATGTGATTCGGTTTTAAAATGTCCCACATTGATATAATGCGTGGATAAGGTGATAAGGGTTCGAAATCCACCCATCCAATAAGTTTTGGACATGTGTAGTTCATAGATTTTACATTATCTTTCCATTTTATTTAAATCGTCAAATAATGATGTCATCGCTGCATCATTATTATGTCATAAATAATTTAATTTATTTAATGTATAAAAATTATAAAAAAAATACTATGATGTAGGAAATCTTTTTATATTTCCAATTACTCTTTATAATCAAAAATATGATCTTTATAACCCCATGTAAAAATTGTTTTCGTAAAACATATTATGTTTGTGTCATTTTTACTTTTACATTAAATAAAAAGTTATTTATGTCATTTCCCAACCAAAGTGTCACCATGGGGTCCCCAAGTTGACCCATGGCTTGTCTTGGTCGGCCATGACACAACCAATGAGGGTAGGAGATGTGTCAAGTTCATTTCATATTATTAAAACATTATTTTTACCTTAAACTACACTAATTACCACTAATCGCGATTAAGAACTTAATAAGTTACTATTCACCAAAAAATTATTATAACCTCATTGAACCACATTTTACTTCTTAATGACAACCATGTATGTCGGATTTTTGAAATTCAAAACACAATGATGGCAAAATTTCATTTAAACGGAAAATCAGTCTTTATAAGTACCACTTAGTGGTTTCACTATTCATTAAAAATTGAAGTTTTTCAGAAAATTCTCAAAACTTCACCCTAAGCTATATTTGATATTCCGAATTCAAAAATGAAGTCTATTTTACAAAATTAAATATATATAAGTCAGATTAATTAATTTAATAATTAATTCCCGCAAATAGCGTGTTTTTATGAAACAATAAGTATCAAAAGATTGACACTAGTTTAAGTCTGATTTCAAAGTGAAATTAATTCCAAAGACCACTATTGGATTTAATGGTGAAAATATATTCTAATTTAACTTTAAAACCAATTCAAAAGATAATCTAATCATATAAATAAATTAGATTAAAAAGAGGTTTTGAATTAAAACACAACATTTTACACTATTCATTAAAAAATGAACTTTATCGGAAAATTACCAAAAAATTACACAAAGTAAAATTTGATGTCCCGATTCTTAATAAGAATTTTATTTGGTCCAAAATAATGTATAAGAGTGATCAAAACTATATTTAATGACAGTTCTCCATTAAAAGGCGATAAGTGAACCTTTAGTGAAAACTAGGGCATATACGCCTAAAATTGAATTCTTTCCGTATTTTAAGCCTTTAGCTTTTATTGGATAAATGTAAAATCATTTAAAAAACATATATAATCATATTTTATTTATTTCTATCCATTCCCGCCAATACAAAGGCTACATGTTAACTACCATTTGAAATAATATTATTTTATTATTAGAGTGCAACGTAAGATTCCCAAAAAACTCGTTGTTGCCTGTTGGGTACGCCATCGAGCATAGCGTCCCCTTTAAAGTCATATTAATATTTTACTCAAAAATATGGATAAATATGAAAATTTCATATTCATTATTTACCTGGGGTGTTACATCCTTCCCCCCTTTTGGGAATTGCGTCCTCGCAATTTTAAAATTGTTCTTGGAAACATCCTTGAAAGTCCCACATCGGAACAAGAGTCGGTAAAACAATCACTTTAAAATAAAAAAGATAAGTACAAAGGTCACCCGAGTTAACCCATACTAGGATTCCATGTATGAAAATATGGACATGGAGGAAAAAAAAGGGTCATGTTCTGATGGAGAGTGATAGAAAACATGTTTAGGAGAAAGTTAACCACGAGAAAATCACAAACTTGTGATGGTTTAAACGGTATTCGATTCCCCAGTAGGAAAAGTTAATAGACAACATTTTTGCTTTAAGTTACTTTTTATTGAGGAATTTATTCATAAGGAAACATAATCACTTATCATGTTGACTTTCAACTTTTACTAGATTCCTTAATCAAACTCATATTTTTTTCCAAAAGACGAGTATTTAGGGAGACTTGTTTGCATTAAGAGTACTATAATCAACTTCTAGAGAATCACCTAATCCACAAAATAGAACTATATACTTCCCATGTCTTTAGACTTTAATCAAAACCAAAAAGGTTATTACAAGATCAGATAATCCAGAAAAGGATAACCCATTAGAAAGAAAATCTATTCATAATCTCCAAAAAATTTCCAACAAAACCCAAAGTTCAACGAGGACCATTCGATCAACAATTTGTCCATAAAATTCCTCAAAGTAAACCAATCTAAGATTGAAACCCAAACATTTGAAGGATTTAGTCACATATTCTTCCAAGTTAAATCGTAACATTTATTTCCAAACAAAATCAGTTGCTCTTAAAGTCTCGCATTGAAAAGTAATTATCCTAATCACATATCCTCCATGATAAGTTAATCATTTTCATAAATAACCCAAAATCAAATTACTATTAATTCATAAAATCATATAACTAAAAATAATCATTCAAACTAACCAGGGACTTCACGTAGTCCAGTGGTAGGCGATAAATACCTGTCGCACTTTGGTTGTGGGTTCGATTCCCGCAACTTTGTCCGACGCGACGGGTTGTCACACAGTCTGCGTGTTGTCCTTTTTCCAAAACTATATAATTCTTAAATCATTCCCCAAAAAGAGATAAAATCATCAAAAATGATCATAACATATTTTAACCTAAAGTTTATCTCATTCCCTTCATTTTCCATCATATCATATAATAACCCATAATTACCTCAAAAGTAAGGATCATATAAACTCTAATGGTTACCTTAATAATTATTACCTGAATTTCCACATCGAGTTGTCCATCTCGTACATGATGCATTAGAGAACTAACCAAGGTTGAAGTGATTGATCATGACTCCTTGATAGTTGGTTTAGAACAACTATGAGATTCCTCATTGAATCCCCCATCTCATCCAGTATCTTAATCAAAGAACCACCACAGTTTCCTTTAAACCCATTGTCACTTTGGTGCCTGCTAGATCCATCCATTTACTAAAACCAAAAAGGTCAGTGTGAGTATATCAACAAAACCATCATGTAATAATGAGGAAGATAAACACTAAGATATACTTACTCATTTACTTTATCTAAAACTAGGACTCTTTCTGAAATCCTAACCATTATGGTAATGTCACTTATGCTTAAAGAATACCCTAACCTCTAAAGTTATCTAAACTGACCTCTGATACCAACTATAAGGCCCCAGCATTAAAACTTACTTAATATTGAATTAAATGAGTAATTCACATTGAGGATATTTTCAGGTTTAGAGTTTTAGAGAATTAGGACATAACTATTACATCTCAAAAGATTACAAAGTAATCGCTTCTACTAAATTTCCATAAAATAAAAACTCTTAAAAAGAAACATGTATAGTTCCATGTTTTAGGTAGCATGACTTTCCCTTGATCCAATCCTTGACCCTATTCCATTCTAAGTCCTGTGAAAAACATTTCAAAGACTTGGGATGAGCATAAGAAGCTCAGTAAGGGATACACAAAGAATAAAAACTGTTAGTTTATCAAAACAAAAAGTAAACCATGTATACTTTATCAAAGTAATACTTTTCACCTTTATGAAGTAGTAAAAACTCTTCACTGAATAAAATATCATTACTTACCTTTTTTTAACCAAAGGATTACCATAAAACCCATATAAATAACACATAACATATATAAAGGTAACTTGGGACATAAACATACTTAAGTGGAATAACCATACGGTCGACTCCCACATATATCACTTAATGGAATAGCCATACGGCCAATTTCCATACATACTTAATGGAATAGCCATACGGCCGACTTCCATACCCAATGAATTGGAGGTTATAACGTAACCACCCGTCCTGGTATTCACGACACCACCCGTCATATGGTTTATAACGTAACCACCCGTTAAAATGTCCAAGTACCAGTATAAAATCATAAAACATAAAACCAATATAAAGGAATGATAACATTTCCACATTTCAATCACAATATATCATAAATATATTGACATAATAGAATCCTTTTTCAAAACCATTTTCAATACCAAAATACATAAAAGAGTATATGGTATTTATTTTATTTTAAAAACATTACGGCTTGTTGAGGAAGCCAATGGACAAATAATACTCGCGGCGGCGGAAAAGGTCATTGTCACCGCGTACGTTAAAAAACATTCCTATTTTTCGTTTAGTAAAACGCTTCGTAGAAAAAGATTCCTTTTGTATAAAAGTCAAAGTAGTTTATACACCGTATAAAATAAAGTTGTGTATAAAATGAAATATGCCTCAATGAAAGGAGATTGAGACGAAGTCCCTTACCTCGGGTCCGACTTGACTCGATCGTTCTTTAACGTCCTGAATAATAAACTTGAGTTAATTTCTACTTGATTAAGAACCTTTTTAGAGTTAATTATTCCTTTTATATCACTTATTTCCATGTTATAAACATTATGTAACTATTTAAGTTAATAATGTTTGTTTTGTCGATATTTGGTTCTTAAGTCGAAAGTGGACTTGTTACAATTACATGTTGTTCGTGTGGTAAAAAGTTCTTTATATCTAGAATGACATTCCTGATTTTGATATCATATATATCATATATATCCATCATATACATGTATTTATAATATTACATAATCATTTAGAGGTAAGAAATGAAATGCACCGTTCATGGAGACGGTAAGTCGTACGTACGCATGAACGCTAATTTCATTTCTTTGTCATATTTAATGGAATTAAAACTAAATGAGAGGTACGTATATTTTAATTTAAGAATTATATTCATAATTTAGATATATCATTAATTATATATATCCATTATATACATGTACTTTTAATAGTACATTACATTTGGGGATAAGAAATGAAATGCACCGTTCCTGGAGACGGTAAGCCGTACGTACGCATGAACGCTACTTTCATTTCTATCTCATACTTTAATGGAATGAAATAATAATTATATAGAGGTATATTATAATTCCAGTATAACATCATATATAATAACTTTAAATCCATCCTTTACACGTCCCACATATGGCATTAACGAATCACATCACTTTGAGGGGGCGGTAGTCCGCACTTCGTAAAATGAAGATATCGCGTATACCCAAAATGGAAGCCATAAAGGTAAGACACAAATGAAAAATACAGAAGCATAAGTAAAACATAAACATATTTTATATCATATATAAAAATAGTGACATCATAATGGCCACCATTGAAGGTGTTAAATGAGTATTGAACAATCATCGTTTTGGGAGGCACAATTTTGCCATCCACAGAAATCGTATGTTCTTTAACCATTTGATGTAGTTGTGTGAGAGTGTAGCTCGAATAAATCATATAACAACATCCTATTATATTGAAGATACTGGTTTTGTTACAAAAGAAATAAATAAAAAGATTTTAGGAGGTTGGAGAAGCAAAATAAAACAAATGAACATGAGAGAATGAATTACCTTTAAAAGTGTAACTCCTTTTGATTTGAGCCTAAAGGCTTCCTTTGAAAGGGTTATGCCCAAAGGGAATCCTCTAGGATGAGGAGAGGGATGTGGAGAGAGTAAATGGGTAGGGTTTGGCCGAGCCAAAGGCTTTAGGAGTGTGTGAAATGAGGTAGAGGTGGGGGCCTTTTATAAGAGGAGAGCAGGGGCACTTTTGGAAAGTAAAGAAATATTACTTTATTTGAAAATGTGTTTCGGTTTTAAAAGGTACCACATTGATATAATGCGTGGATAAGGTGATAAGGGTTCGAAATCCACCCATCCAATAAGTTTTGGACATGTGTAGTTCATAGATTTTACATTATCTTTCCATTTTATTTAAATCGTCAAATAATGATGTCATCGCTGCATCATTATTATGTCATAAATAATTTAATTTATTTAATGTATAAAAATTATAAAAAAAATACTATAATGTATGAAATCTTTTTATATTTCCAATGACTATTTATAATCAAAAATCTGATCTTTATAACCCCATGTAAAAATTGTTTTCGTAAAACATATTATGTTTGTGTCATTTTTACTTTTACATTAAATAAAAAGTTATTTATGTCATTTCCCAACCAAAGTGTCTCCATGGGGTCCCCAAGTTGACCCATTGCTTGTCTTGGTCGGCCATGACACAACCAATGAGGGTAGGACATGTGTCAAGTTCATTTCATATTATTAAAACATTATTTTTACCTTAAACTACACTAATTCTCACTAATCGTGATTAAGAACTTAATAAGTTACTATTCACCAAAAAATTATTATAACCTCATTGAACCACATTTTACTTCTTAATGACAACCATGTATGTCGGATTTTTGAAATTCAAAACACAATGATGGCAAAATTTCATTTAAATGGAAAATCAGTCTTTATAAGTACCACTTAGTGGTTTCACTATTCATTAAAAATTGATGTTTTTCAGAAAATTCCCAAAAATTCACCCTAAGCTATATTTGATATTCCAAATTCAAAAATGAAGTCTATTTTACAAAATTCAATATATATAAGTCAGATTAATTAATTTAATAATTAATTCCCGCAAATAGCGTGTTTTTATGAAACAATAAGTATCAAAAGATTGACACTAGTTTAAGTCTGATTTCAAAGTGAAATTAATTCCAAAGACCACTATTGGATTTAATGGTAAAAATATATTCTAGTTTAACTTTAAAACCAATTAAAAATATAATCTAATCATATAAATAAATTAGATTAAAAAGAGGTTTTGAATTAAAACACAACATTTTACATTATTCATTAAAAAATGAACTTTATCGGAAAAATACCAAAAAATTACACAAAGTAAAATTTGATGTCCCGACTCTTAATAAGAGTTTTATTTGGTCCAAAATAATGTATAAGAGTGATCAAAACTATATTTAATGACAGTTCTCCATTAAAAGGCGATAAGTGAACCTTTAGTGAAAACTAGGGCATATACGCCTAAAATTGAATTCTTTCCGTATTTTAAGCCTTTAGCTTTTATTGGATAAATGTAAAATAATTTAAAAAACATATATAATCATATTTTATTTATTTCTATCCATTCCCGCCAATACAACGGCTACATTTTAACTACCATTTGAAATAATATTATTTTATTATTAGACTGCAACGTAAGATTCCCAAGAAACTCGTTGTTGCGTGTTGGGTACGCCATCGAGCATAGCGTCCCCTTTAAAGTCATATTAATATTTTATTCACAAATATGGATAAATATGAAAATGTCATATTCATTATTTACCTGGGGTGTTACATCCTTCCCCCCTTTTGGGAATTGCGTCCTCGCAATTTTAAAATTGCGCTTGGAAACATCCTTGAAAGTCCCACATCGGAACAAGAGTCGGTAAAACAATCACTTTAAAATAAAGAAAGATAAGTACAAAGGTCACCTAATTTAACTGATAATAGGATTCCATGTATGAAAATATGGACATGGAGGAAAAAACAAAGGGTCATGTTCTGATGGAGAGTGATAGAAAACATGTTTAGGAGAAAGTTAACCACGAGAAAATCACAAACTTGTGATGGTTTAAATGGTATTCGATTCCCCAGTAGGAAAAGTTAATAGACAACATTTTTTCTTTAAGTTACTTTTTATTGAGGAATTTATTCATAAGGAAACATAATCACTTATCATGTTGACTTTCAACTTTTACTAGATTCCTTAATCAAAATCATATTTTTTTCCAAAAGATGAGTATTTAGGGAGACTTGTTTGCATTAAGAGTACTATAATCAACTTCTAGAGAATCACTTAATCCACAAAATAGAACTATATACTTCCCATGTCTTTAGAATTTAATCAAAACCAAAAAGGTTATTACAAGATCAGATAATCCAGAAAAGGATAACCCATTAGAAAGAAAATCTATTCATAATCTCCAAAAATTTTCCAACAAAACCCAAAGTTCAACGAGGACCATTCGATCAAAAATTTGTCCATAAAATTCCTCAAAGTAAACCAATATAAGATTGAAACCCAAACATTTGAAGGATTTAGTCACATATTCTTCCAAGTTAAATCGTAACATTTATTTCCAAACAAAATCAGTTGCTCTTAAAGTCTCGCATTGAAAAGTAATTATCCTAATCACATATCCTCCATGATAAGTTAATCATTTTCATAAATAACCCAAAATCAACTTACTCATAATTCATAAAATCATATAACTAAAAAGAATCAGTCAAACTAACCAGGGACTTCACGTAGTCCAGTGGTAGGCGATAAATACCTGTTGCACTTTGGTTGTGGGTTCGATTCCCGCAACTTTGTCCGACGCGGCGGGTTGTCACACGGTCTGCGTGTTGTCCTTTTTCCAAAACTATATAATTCTTAAATCATTCCCCAAAAAGAGATAAAATCATCAAAAATGATCATAACATATTTTAACCTCAAGTTTATCTCATGCCCTTCATTTTCCATCATATCATATAATAACCCATAATTACCTCAAAAGTAAGGATCATATAAACTCTAATGGTTACCTTAATAATTATTACCTGAATTTCCACATCGAGTTGTCCATCTCGTACATGATGCATTAGAGAACTAACCAAGGTTGAAGTGATTGATCATGACTCCTTGATAGTTGGTTTAGAACAACTATGAGATTCCTCATTGAATCCCCCATCTCATCCAGTATCTTAATCAAAGAACCACCACAGTTTCCTTTAAACCCATTGTCACTTTGGTGCCTGCTAGATCCAACCATTTACTAAAACCAAAATGGTCAGTGTGAGTATATCAACAAAACCATCATGTAATAATGAGGAAGATAAACACTAAGATATACTTACTCATTTACTTTATCTAAAACTAGGACTCTTTCTGAAATCCTAACCATTATGGTAATGTCACTTATGCTTAAAGAATACCCTAACCTCTAAAGTTATCTAAACCGACCTCTGATACCAACTATAAGGCCCCAGCCTTAAAACTTACTTAATATTGAATTAAATTAGAAATTCACATTGAGGATCTTTTCAGGTTTAGAGTTTTAGAGAATTAGGACATAACTATTACATCTCAAAAGATTACAAAGTAGTCACTTCTACTAAATTTCCATAAAATAAAAACTCTTAAAAAGAAACATGTATAGTTCCATGTTTTAGGTAGCATGACTTTCCCTTGATCCCATCCTTGACCCTATTTCATGCTAATTCCTGTGAAAAACATTTAAAAGACTTGGGATGAGCATAAGAAGCTCAGTAAGGGATACACAAAGAATAAAAACTGATAGTTTATCAAAAAAAAAGTAAACCATGTATACTTTATCAAAGTAATACTTTTCACCTTTATGAAGTAGTAAAAACTCTTCACTGAATAAAATATCATTACTTACCTTTTTGTAACCAAAGGATTACCATAAAACCCATATAAAGAACACATAACATATATAAAGGTAACTTGGGACATAAACATACTTAAGTGGAATAACCATACGGTCAACTCCCACACATATCACTTAATGGAATAGCCATAAGGACAATTTCCATACATACTTAATGGAATAGCCATACAACCGACTTCCATACCCAATGCATTGGAGGTTATAACGTAACCACCCGTCCTGGTATTCACGGCACCACTCGTCATATGGTTTATAACGTAACCACCCGTTAAAATTTCCAAGTACCAGTATAAAATCATAAAACATAAAACCAATATAAAGGAATGATAACATTTCCACATTTCAATCACAATATATCATAAATATATTGACATAATAGAATCCTTTTTCAAAACCATTTTCAATACCAAAATACATAAAAGAGTATATGGTATTTATTTTATTTTAAAAACATTACGACTTGTTGAGGAAGCCAAAGGCCAAATAATACTCGCGGCGGCGGAAAAGGTCATTGTCACCGCGTACGTTAAAAAACATTCCTATTTTTCATTTAGTAAAATGCTTCGTAGAAAAAGATTCCTTTTGTATAAAAGTCAAAGTAGTTTATACACCGTATAAAATAAAGTTGTGTATAAAATGAAATATGCCTCAATGAAAGGAGATTGAGACGAATTCCCTTACCTCGGGTCCGACTTGACTCGATCGTTCTTTAACGTCCTGAATAATAAACTTGAGTTAATTTCTACTTGATTAAGAACCTTTTTAGAGTTAATTATTCCTTTTATATCACTTATTTCCATGTTATAAACATTATGTAACTATTTAAGTTAATAATGTTTGTTTTGTCGATATTTGGTTCTTAAGTCGAAAGTGGACTTGTTACAATTACATGTTGTTCGTGTGGTCAAAGGTTCTTTATATATAGAATGAAATTCCTGATTTGGATATCATATATATCATATATATCCAGAATATACATGTATTTATAATATTACATAATCATTTAGAGGTAAGAAATGAAATGCACCGTTCATGGATACGGTAAGTCGTACGTACAAATGAACGCTACTTTTATTTCTTTGTCATATTTAATGGAATTAAAACTAAATGAGAGGTATGTATATTTTAATTCCAGAATTATATTCATCATTTAGATATATCATTAATTATATATATCCATTATATACATGTACTTTTAATAGTACATTACATTTGGGGATAAGAAATGAAATGCACCGTTCATGGAGACGGTAAGCCGTACGTACACATGAACGCTACTTTCATTTCTATCTCATACTTTAATGGAATGAAATAATAATTATATAGAGGTATATTATAATTCCAGTATAACATCATATATAATAACTTTAAATCCATCCTTTACACGTCCCACATATGGCATTAACGAATCACATCACTTTGAGGGGGCGGTAGTCCGCACTTCGTAAAATGAAGATATCGCGTATACCCATAATGGAAGCCATAAAGGTAAGACACAAATGAAAAATACAGAAGCATAAGTAAAACATAAACATATTTTATATCATATATAAAAATAGTGACATCATAATGGCCACCTTTGAAGGTGTTAAATGAGTATTGAACAATCATCGTTTTGGGAGGCACAATTTTTCCATCCACAGAAACCGTATGTTCTTTAACCATTTGATGTAGTTGTGTGAGAGTGTAGCTCGAATAAATCATATAACAACATCCTAGTATATTGAAGATACTGGTTTTGTTACAAAAGAAATAAATAAAAAGAGTTTAGGAGGTTGGAGAAGCAAAATAAAACAAATGAACATGAGAGAATGAATTACCTTTAAAAGTGTAACTCCTTTTGATTTGAGCCTAAAGGCTTCCTTTGAAAGGGTTCTGCCCAAAGGGAATCCTCTAGGATGAGGAGAGGGATGTGGAGAGAGTAAATGGGCAGGGTTTGGCCGAGCCAAAGGCTTGAGGAGTGTGTGAAATGAGGTAGAGGTGGGGGCCTTTTATAAGAGGAGAGGAGGGGCACTTTTGGAAAGTAAAGAAATATTACTTTATTTGAAAATGTGTTTTGGTTTTAAAAGGTCCCACATTGATATAATGCGTGGATAAGGTGATAAGGGTTCGAAATCTACCCATACAATAAGTTTTGGACATGTGTAGTTCATAAATTTTACATTATCTTTCCATTTTATTTAAATCGTCAAATAATGATGTCATCGCTGCATCATTATTATGTCATAAATAATTTAATTTATTTAATGTATAAAAATTATAAAAAAAAATACTATGATGTATGAAATCGTTTTATCTTTCCAATGACTATTTATAATCAAAAATATGATCTTTATAACCCCATGTAAAAATTGTTTTCGTAAAACATATTATGTTTGTGTCATTTTTACTTTTACATTAAATAAAAAGTTATTTATGTCATTTCCCAACCAAAGTGTCTCCATGGGGTCCCCAAGTTGACCCATGGCTTGTCTTGGTCGGCCATGACACAACCAATGAGGGTAGGACATGTGTCAAGTTCATTTCATGTTATTAAAACATTATTTTTACCTTAAACTACACTAATTACCACTAATCGCGATTAAGAACTTAATAAGTTACTATTCACCAAAAATTTATTATAACCTAATTGAACCACATTTTACTTCTTAATGACAACCATGTATGTCGGATTTTTGAAATTCAAAACACAATGATGGCAAAATTTCATTTAAACGGAAAATCAGTCTTTATAAGTACCACTTAGTGGTTTCACTATTCATTAAAAATTGAAGTTTTTCAGAAAATTCCCAAAAATTCACCCTAAGCTATATTTGATATTCCGAATTCAAAAATGATGTCTATTTTACAAAATTAAATATATATAAGTCATATTAATTAATTTAATAATTAATTCCCGCAAATAGCGTGTTTTTATGAAACAATAAGTATCAAAAGATTGACACTAGTTTAAGTCTGATTTCAAAGTGAAATTAATTCCAAAGACCACTATTGGATTTAATGGTAAAAATATATTCTAATTTAACTTTAAAACCAATTCAAAAGATAATCTAATCATATAAATAAATTATATTAAAAAGAGGTTTTGAATTAAAACACAACATTTTATACTATTCATTAAAAAATGAACTTTATCAGAAAAATACCAAAAAATTACACAAAGTAAAATTTGATGTCCCGATTCTTAATAAGAGTTTTATTTGGTCCAAAATAATGTATAAGTGTGATCAAAACAATATTTAATGATAGTTCTCCATTAAAAGACGATAAGTGATCCTTTAGTGAAAACTAGGGCATATACGCCTAAAATTGAATTCTTTCCGTATTTTAAGCCTTTAGCTTTTATTGGATAAATGTAAAATCATTTAAAAAACATATATAATCATATTTTATTTATTTCTATCCATTCCCTCCAATACAACGGCTACATGTTAACTACCATTGGAAATAATATTATTTTATTATTAGAGTGCAACGTAAGATTCCCAAGAAACTCGTTGTTGCGTGTTGGGTACGCCATCGAGCATAGCGTCCCCTTTAAAGTCATATTAATATTTTATTCACAAATATGGATAAATATGAAAATGTCATATTCATTATTTACCTGGGGTGTTACATCCTTCCCCCCTTTTGGGAATTGCGTCCTCGTAATTTTAAAATTGCGCTTGGAAACATCCTTGAAAGTCCCACATCGGAACAAGAGTTGGTAAAACAATCACTTTAAAATAAAGAAAGATAAGTACAAAGGTCACCCGAGTTAACCCATACTAGGATTCCATGTATGAAAATATGGACATGGAGGAAAAAACAAAGGGTCATGTTCTGATGGAGAGTGATAGAAAACATGTTTAGGAGAAAGTTAACCACGAGAAAATCACAAACTTGTGATGGCTTAAACGGTATTCGATTCCCCAGTAGGAAAAGTTAATAGACAACATTTTTGCTTTAAGTTACTTTTTATTGAGGAATTTATTCATAAGGAAACATAATCACTTATCATGTTGACTTTCAACTTTTACTAGATTCCTTAATCAAACTCATATTTTTTTCCAAAAGATGAGTATTTAGGGAGACTTGTTTGCATTAAGAGTACTATAATCAACTTCTCGAGAATCACCTAATCCACAAAATAGAACTATATACTTCCCATGTCTTTAGAATTTAATCAAAACCAAAAAGGTTATTACAAGATCAGATAATCCAGAAAAGGATAACCCATTAGAAAGAAAATCTATTCATAATCTCCAAAAATTTTCCAACAAAACCCAAAGTTCAACGAGGACCATTCGATCAAAAATTTGTCCATAAAATTCCTCAAAGTAAACCAAACTAAGATTGAAACCCAAACATTTGAAGGATTTAGTCACATATTCTTCCAAGTTAAATCGTAACATTTATTTCCAAACAAAATCAGTTGCTCTTAAAGTCTCGCATTGAAATGTAATTATCCTAATCACATATCCTCCATGATAAGTTAATCATTTTCATAAATAACCCAAAATCAACTTACTCTTAATTCATAAAATCATATAACTAAAAAGAATCAGTCAAACTAACCAGGGAATTCACGTAGTCCAGTGGTAGGCGATAAATACCTGTCGCACTTTGGTTGTGGGTTCGATTCCCGCAACTTTTTCCGACGCGACGGGTTGTCACATGGTCTGCGTGTTGTCCTTTTTTCAAAACTATATAATTCTTAAATCATTCCCCAAAAAGAGATAAAATCATCAAAAATGATCATAACATATTTTAACCTCAAGTTTATCTCATGCCCTTCATTTTCCATCATATCATATAATAACACATAATTACCTCAAAAGTAAGGATCATATAAACTCTAATGGTTACCTTAATAATTATTACCTTAATTTCCACATCGAGTTGTCCATCTCGTACATGATGCATTAGAGAACTAACCAAGGTTGAAGTGATTGATCATGACTCCTTGATAGTTGGTTTAGAACAACTATGAGATTCCTCATTGAATCCCCCATCTCATCCAGTATCTTAATCAAAGAACCACCACAGTTTCCTTTAAACCCATTGTCACTTTGGTGCCTGTTAGATCCAGCCATTTACTAAAACCAAAAAGGTCAGTGTGAGTATATCAACAAAACCATCATGTAATAATGAGGAAGATAAACACTAAGCTATACTTACTCATTTACTTTATCTAAAACTAGGACTCTTTCTGAAATCCTAACCATTATGGTAATGTCACTTATGCTTAAAGAATACCCTAACCTCTAAAGTTATCTAAACCGACCTATGATACCAACTATAAGGCCCCAGCCTTAAAACTTACTTAATATTGAATTAAATGAGTAATTCATATTGAGGATCTTTTCAGGTTTAGAGTTTTAGAGAATTAGGACATAACTATTACATCTCAAAAGATTACAAAGTAGTCGCTTCTACTAAATTTCCATAAAATAAAAACTCTTAAAAAGAAACATGTATAGTTCCATGTTTTAGGTAGCATGACTTTCCCTTGATCCCATCCTTGACCCTATTCCATGCTAAGTCCTGTGAAAAACATTTCAAAGACTTGGGATGAGCATAAGAAGCTCAGTAAGGGATACACAAAGAATAAAAACTGTTAGTTTATCAAAACAAAAAGCAAACCATGTATACTTTATCAAAGTAATACTTTTCACCTTTATGAAGTAGTAAAAACTCTTCACTGAATAAAATATCATTACTTACCTTTTTGTAACCAAAGGATTACCATAAAACCCATATAAAGAACACATAACATATATAAAGGTAACTTGGGACATAAACATACTTAAGTGGAATAACCATACGGTCGACTCCCACACATATCACTTAATGGAATAGCCATACGGCCAATTTCCATACATACTTAATGGAATAGCCATACGGCCGACTTCCATACCCAATGCATTGGAGGTTATAACGTAACCACCCGTCCTGGTATTCACGGCACCACCCGTCATATGTTTTATAACGTAACCACCCGTTAAAATGTCCAAGTACCAGTATAAAATCATAAAACATAAAACCAATATAAAGGAATGATAACATTTCCACATTTCAATCACAATATATCATAAATATATTGACATAATAGAATCCTTTTTCAAAACCATTTTCAATACCAAAATACATAAAAGAGTATATGGTATTTATTTTATTTTAAAAACATTACGGCTTGTTGAGGAAGCCAAAGGCCAAATAATACTCGCGGCGGCGGAAAAGGTCATTGTCACCGCGTACGTTAAAAAACATTCCTATTTTTCGTTTAGTAAAACGCTTCGTAGAAAAAGATTCCTTTTGTATAAAAGTCAAAGTAGTTTATACACCGTATAAAATAAAGTTGTGTATAAAATGAAATATGCCTCAATGAAAGGAGATTGAGACGAAGTCCCTTACCTCGGGTCCGACTTGACTCGATCGTTCTTTAACGTCCTGAATAATAAACTTGAGTTAATTTCTACTTGATTAAGAACCTTTTTAGAGTTAATTATTCCTTTTATATCACTTATTTCCATGTTATAAACATTATGTAACTATTTAAGTTAATAATGTTTGTTTTGTCGATATTTGGTTCTTAAGTCGAAAGTGGACTTGTTACAATTACATGTTGTTCGTGTAGTCAAAGGTTATTTATATCTAGAATGACATTCCTGATTTGTATATCATATATATCATATATATCCAGCATATACATGTATTTATAATATTACATAATCATTTAGAGGTAAGAAATGAAATGCACCGTTCATGGAGACGGTAAGTCGTACGTACGCATGAACGCTACTTTCATTTCTTTGTCATATTTAATGGAATTAAAACTAAATGAGAGGTACGTATATTTTAATTCCAGAATTATATTCATCATTTAGATATATCATTAATTATATATATCCATTATATACATGTACTTTTAATAGTACATTACATTTGGGGATAAGAAATGAAATGCACCGTTCATGGAGACGGTAAGCCGTACGTACGCATGAACGCTACTTTCATTTCTATCTCATACTTTAATGGAATGAAATAATAATTATATAGAGGTATATTATAATTCCAGTATAACATCATATATAATAACTTTAAATCAATCCTTTACACGTCCCACATATGGCATTAACGAATCACATCACTTTGAGGGGGTGGTAGTCCGCACTTCGTAAAATGAAGATATCGTGTATACCCATAATGGAAGCCATAAAGGTAAGACACAAATGAAAAATACAGAAGAATAAGTAAAACATAAACATATTTTATATCATATATAAAAATAGTGACATCATAATGGCCACCTTTGAAGGTGTTAAATGAGTATTGAACAATCATCGTTTTGGGAGGCACAATTTTGCCATCCACAGAAACCGTATGTTCTTTAAACATTTGATGTAGTTGTGTGAGAGTGTAGCTCGAATAAATCATATAAAAACATCCTAGTATATTGAAGATACTGGTGTTGTTAGAAAATAAATAAATAAAAAGAGTTTAGGGGGTTGGAGAAGCAAAATAAAACAAATGAACATGAGAGAATGAATTACCTTTAAAAGTGTAACTCCTTTTGATTTGAGCCTAAAGGCATCCTTTGAAAGGGTTCTGCCCAAATGGAATCCTCTAGGATGAGGAGAGGGATGTGGAGAGAGTAAATGGGAAGGGGTTGGCCGAGCCAAAGGCTTGAGGAGTGTGTGAAATGAGGTAGAGGTGGGGGCCTTTTATAAGAGGAGAGGAGGGGCACTTTTGGAAAGTAAAGAAATATTACTTTATTTGAAAATGTTTTTCGGTTTTAAAAGGTCCCACATTTATATAATGCGTGGATAAGGTGATAAGGGTTCGAAATCCATCCATCCAATAAGTTTTGGACATGTGTAGTTCATAGATTTTACATTATCTTTCCATTTTATTTAAATCGTCAAATAATGATGTCATCGCTGCATCATTATTATTTCATAACTAATTTAATTTATTTAATGTATAAAAATTATAAAAATAATACTATTTTGTAGGAAATCTTTTTAGCTTTCCAATGACTATTTATAATCAAAAATATTATCTTTATAACCCCATGTAAAAATTGTTTTCGTAAAACATATTATGTTTGTGTCATTTTTACTTTTACAATAAATAAAAAGTTATTTATGTCATTTCCAAACCAAAGTGTCTCCATGGGGTCCCCAAGTTGACCCATGGCTTGTCTTGGTCCGCAATGACACAACCAATGAGGGTAGGACATGTGTCAAGTTCATTTCATATTATTAAAACATTATTTTTACCTTAAACTACACTAATTACCACTAATCGCGATTAAGAACTTAATAAGTTACTATTCACCAAAAAATTATTATAACCTCATTGAACCACATTTTACTTCTTAATGACAACCATGTATGTCAGATTTTTGAAATTCAAAACACAATGATGGCAAAATTTCATTTAAACGAAAAATCGGTCTTTATAAGTACCACTTAGTGGTTTCACTATTCATTAAAAATTGAAGTTTTTCAGAAAATTCCCAAAAATTCACCCTAAACTATATTTGATATTCCGAATTCCAAAATGAAGTCTATTTTACAAAATTCAATATATATAAATCAGATTAATTAATTTAATAATTAATTCCCGCAAATAGCTTGTTTTTATGTAACAATAAGTATCAAAAGATTGACACTAGTTTAAGTCTGATTTCAAAGTGAAATTAATTCCAAAGACCACTATTGGATTTAATGGTAAAAATATATTCTAATTTAACTTTAAAACCAATTCAAAAGATAATCTAATCATATAAATAAATTAGATTAAAAAGAGGTTTTGAATTAAAACACAACATTTTACACTATTCATTAAAAATTTAACTTTATCGGAAAAATACAAAAAAATTACACAAAGTAAAATTTGATGTCCCGATTCTTAATAAGAGTTTTATTTGGTCCAAAATAATGTATAAGAGTGATCAAAACTATATTTAATGACAGTTCTCCATTAAAAGGCGATAAGTGAACCTTTAGTGAAAACTAGGGCATATACGCCTAAAATTGAATTCTTTCCGTATTTTAAGCCTTTAGCTTTTATTGGATAAATGTAAAATCATTTAAAAAACATATATAATCATATTTTATTTATTTCTATCCATTCCCGCCAATATAATGGCTACATGTTAACTACCATTTGAAATAATATTATTTTATTATTAGAGTGCAACGTAAGATTCCCAAGAAACTCGTTGTTGCGTGTTGGGTACGCCATCGAGCATAGCATCCCCTTTAAAGTCATATTAATATTTTATTCACAAATATGGATAAATATGAAAATGTCATATTCATTATTTACCTGGGGTGTTACACCGGTAGTAAGAGGTACCCTCAGCTAAGGCATGAACCGGAACCTCGAACACCTGGTTTTTGTTAAAACTTGAATGATGGAAGGCTGTTTGTGACTTAATATTTTCTTTGAGGGTTTTATTGGTCTCCCTCGATGAATGTAATCCATTTATATTAATCTTGTTCATCTATGTTGTCGCGCTCACAACTGAACATCAATAGAAATCAAAAGTCGCTTCTTTATGCATTTTATTATTTATCATTTTATGTATTTTACTGTTGTTCTAAAATGCATAAAATAATAAATAAATGCATAAATTTCATACTATTACCCGACTGGTCTTGAGCATCTAAATGACCTAAGGGGCATCATACCCGTGTCGAAACTTGACACTAGATGCAGCTTGCCCTATCATGTATGTCCGCTGGTCTTCTACAGTATCGCCACATCTTGGAAGAGTCCACATCACATCTTGGAGTACCGCCTCATCTTGGCATGGTCCACGTGTCGTCTTGCATCCTCTTGATCAATGTGCTCTGCCTCGTCTTGGTGGGGTCAACATCACTCATTGTCTTCATCCAAAGTACAAAGATACTCGCGTGCAGGCGATGGGAACTTGGGTACGAATTTACATCAGGTAAATTGGGTGTGCATGCCATTATACATTTTAACCGAAAACAAAGACGATGCACAAACCATAATTTAATTAATTACACACATCACACATAGTTTAAAATAATTAAATTAAATAAATAATTTAAAAGCAGACATACGGGGCCAATGCTCAAGACCAATTGTCGGGTATAAAAATTGCGCGATAAAAATTAAAATGCATAAATAAGTACGAGGGTTATTTAATTTAATTAAATTAAATGAATTAATAAATTAAAATAATTTAATTAATTATTAGTCAATTAATTAATTTAATTTCAAAATTAAAATAATTTTAACCTCGGGTATTAAAATTTATTTTCACCACAATTAATATATTAATTAATTTAATTTAATTAAATTAATTGATTATATTAATTGATTTAACTTAACCCGAGTCAGGGGTTACCTGCCCGCTAAGAGGACCGGGCGACGGCTGGTTGGACGAAGCGCCATGCAGGAGAGCGCCTGGGCAGGGGGCTCAGCAGGGCACACAGCCGGCGTGCGAGGTAGGAGGCAGGCGGCGGCGTGCGGCTCCTCACACCGGAGGAGGGGAAGGCAGAGGCAGCCGGCCTGTTGGGAGAGGGGGTGCGGTGGCCCCTGGGCTGGGCGTCATGCTGGGGTGGGTTCCCGGCGGTGCTGCAGTGCGCCGCGCGGGAGGAGGGAGGGGGTCCGCTCGGACCCCCTACTGCTACCCTTTTTTTTTCATTCCACGGGCCAGCCTAGGCACCTCCTTTTTTTCAATTAAACTACAGCAAGACCCAATGGGTCTTGATTTGGCTTCTCCACGCGGGAGGACCCCCTTTGGGGTCTTCCTTTATTTTTTTTACTTTCTAAAGGCTATAATGAGTCTTTATAGATATAATAATAATAAATTATTATAATAATATCATAAATTTATTATTATTATAATTATTTAATTATAATTATATTATTATAATTATATTATTATAATTACATTATTATTATTATATTATTATAATTACATTATTATAATAATATTAATTATAATAATTATAATAATATTTGAAATTTTAATACTCGTGTTCATATCGAAAACAGGATCCTTTCTTAAAATTTCAAATGACCATATCTTGGCTGTTTGAAATCAGATCGGCGTGCGGTTTGAACTGTTGTGACCGATTTTGTACCCTTTACTTAATTTTATGCAAATTAATTTTATTTGGCTCAGAAAATCTACATGAATCCCTCTGATACCACTGTTAGGTTTCTGGGGCCCGCAGAGGAAGCCGGTGGGCCGGAGATTTTAAGATTTTCGTCGGCGGAACGATGGTACTTTTCATCCCCGGTGATCCGAGCCCCGGAGAGGTCCGAGGATCTCGCGTAGATTATTAATAGAACAAAATGAAAAAGAAACATACCTGTTTCAAATCTGAAGGCGCGTTTGACTGCCGCTAGCTTATGGTGATCATCGCTTGAAGGATCCAAAGCAGGATCTCTCTAGATCATCTACACGCTCTCCAAAAATCCACGGGAATTCCGATCATCGAACTCCGGGTGCTACCGCGGAAATTCAACGATATCTTCGACGTCTCGATGATCCTCTCATCGTTGATCTAGCGATGCGTGAGGAAGAACTTGATCCGAGCTCTTGGATTATCATATTCTCTCTCTAGGAAGCGGGAGGAGATAGAGGCTCTCAATTCTTCATTCCATAAATGAATGAATAGTGATATGCACGCAAAAGAGAGAGAGATCCTCCTCTATTATTTATAGAGATGTTGATAAATACCAGGTAAGGTTCCCCGGCCCCCGTTAATATCAACGTTCTATAAATAAATAATTCTGACAGACTAAACTACACCAATATTATTTTATATTTTATCACATACTTATAATATATATATAATATATTATGTGATAAAACCGAGCCATTTAACTTAACTCGTTGTCCGGCTTAATATTAAACGAACCATGAATATTAAAATAATATTCGTTCGATTAGTATTTTCTCATATTTATTGAACTCGTAAATACATTAAATAATTTCAATCCCAAATATTCGTAACTTGAATATTAAAGAATTTATTTAATTCCATTGGTGATTGACAACTTGGAAAACACTCGGACCCCGTGGTGGGGCCCACTATGTCCATATACATATTCAACTGAATAGGGCGGATTCTTTAATACGCTATTGTGTGAGACCCTCTGGGCCCTTATCTAAATAGTAGTGAATAAAATCCACAGACCAAGAGCGGGGTCTAGCAACCCGTCATGGCCCCAAAAGAGATAACGATAGTCATTGCAACGACTACCGACCTACAAACACTGACTGTGTACTAAAGTCTCTTTGTCATTTGATATCTCATAAAGGAGGATGCACTCTTGTGTCATCGTCCTTATCTTGATTTATTATTTGTTGATCTATCTGGATGGATTTTCCTTCCTACTACTTTGGCCAAAGACTTATGAAGGCGGGACCATCCTGATCAACCAGGCCTGAGATATACAACTTCCTAAACATGGAAGCGAAAAATTCTTTCTTGACCATTCATCCAACGTCATACCACCAACGACGCACCCAACACAAACTACCTCACCACGACATTACTTCCATGGTTTTCTTCTTGCATTAAAGTACATAATTCAATGATATACATTGGTAATGGTCTCAAGTCAGGAGACCAATACACATGTCCGTAGATAGGAACAACCAATGACACCTGAAACACGTGGTGTTCCTATTAGCGGGTCTGTCCTCATGATCTCACTACTAGAAATCACCAAGTACGAACTTCATGAGATAAAGTCTCAATGCTTTTGATCCCCCAACACCTGATAGTCAGACATCTACTATGTCCAGTCAGTAAGATGTATCTAGACTATAGAACATATATTTAAGATCAATGTCATTATATCTCGAGGTTCTCATTATAGAGTGGGATCTATTATAACCTCTTGACACGACAATTAACCTTTGGACATTACCATTATTATAGTGGAAACAGAAAATTCTGCACTATAATGGTAAGATATCATCATGAATATCTAACTGTACACATGATACAGTAATCAAAAGTACTACATAGTTGGGTCTAGGGCACCCACTATTTCAACATAAATTACACCATTTTTATAGTGAGTTCTATGATCACCTATTCTATATTTTTAATGTAAATTAATAATATTTTATTTTTAGATTATTTGATGATCATATCAAGAAATAGTTTTCACAATTTACACCAGCTACCCTTGAACAACACCGGAAATATATTTTTTACTTTTAGTTTCAAAGAGTGGAAAAGTAAAATTTTAATAGTTTCATGCATGAAATCAATTTATTATTTTTTTATTGATAATTTTTTTCCTATTTTTCAATTTTCCAAAATATTTTGGTAAATTGATAATCAATAATGTGTATTGAGTAGCCCACTATCTAAAATGGGTAAATCTTATAATGAATATGTGGTGAATGGTTTTTGATTTCATACATGTTAGAATGGTAAATCAAAATAAACGAATAGTAGTTTTTTTAATAATATCATGTCATAAATAAATTCATGTTGAATTTTATGGCATGCTAGATGAAATTATTGAGCTTTTTCATCTAGGACAGAATTATGTAATGATGTGAAAATTCCTTTGGTTGGATACTGATAGAAGCTTGTATGTTCTTATGCTCCATGGAATCATTGATATTATATATATAATTTTTCTTTTAGTAAATGAACCGTTTAAATTGGATCATCTATAACATTGAATGTATTGTTAAAATTATAATGTTTGTTTAAGGGAGTTAACTGATTGGTTGAGAACTATAAAAATGTAATCTATTAAAACTCAGTTTATAAAAAATGAATCTGAATCTTATGAAATACACAGAATTATAATTTTTCAAGAGACCTCTACAAATACATATTTTCTAAGAAGATAAAGAAATGTGGACGATGACACCCCACAGTTATGGGTCAATGGTGACGATGATGATGACGATGATGTAACAAATGATTTTGATATGAAAAGAGAAGATGAAGCAAAATATTATTTTGAAATTGATGATATTGATGATAAATATGAAGATATTGAAATTTTATTATACAATAATGCAGTTGAAGATAAAGAATGACACATTTATATGATTATTACAAACATAAAAAATAAACACACAGATATATATAATACTCTTTTTCAACTATTTTCTAACAATATTTATTTCATGTTTCAGATGGATGATGAAAGTTCAACTAAGATTTTACATGTCTTCAAGGTGGATATATTTCCTACTGATGATCTTTATTCTTCATCATCTTATCCTCAGGTTTTTTACATTTATCGACACCTCAGAGGGGTAATTGTCTTGTGTGACTGATGATTCCCAACCCCATTCACGAGTGACATCCACATATTTATTTTGATCCATTCATGTAGAGGTATTTTTAGTTGTGTATTTTATTTAATTTTCATTAATTATAAATATTTTTCAATAATTTATTTATGTACTAATTTTTTGAAATTTTTTCTGTTTTACCACAGTTTTTAAAATACAGTTGTCTGATAGGGTAAATCTATTCTGAAGAACTATTTTTCTGAAGCATGGGTGACGTGGGATCAGTTTCCCATTGATTTTTGAAACTACATGTCAGTTGATTTGATAATATCTAAATTAATAATAGTTATTTTGATATTTAATTAATTAATAACTTTATATTATTAATTATTTGTAGGGATTATGGTATCTCATCGAAGAAACCATGAGTCACTCTATTTGGGAGGCTTGGTAGGCCTTTATGCATTAACCCTGCCATCATTTTTTGAACACGGAGAGGAGGAATACCACAAATAAATCCAAATTTATAGTTTTTTTATCAATATTTATCCATCCACCTACCATATTATATCTCATCTCAGTTTTGGGATGGATCTTGGAAACACTGGATGGGAGATACTTTTCATAATAGGGCATCATTAGGTCATAAGAATGGGGATAGGCAGGAGGTGACTTATCGAGCTAGTATTCATACATTCAATAGTCATCGATGAAAAATGATAACTAATTTTATTTAAAAAAATTATATAACATTAGATGTAAACTATTTATTTCAAACTCATAAAGGCAGTTGAAAAACCTGATATTATATATTTCATTTTCTATAAGAGGATGTACAATGATCCTATCATTGTAGAGATTATAGGTGTCCAACAATGTATGATTGGGGTCAGTATAATTTGTTGGAGCTTTATAATAAATAGAAAAAATATTTATACTATTTTATTTTCAAATTGAAATTGAAGAAGTCATATGAGGTCGTGACTTCTGAGACATAGGATGTGATTCAAGCTGATACTAAGGGTCAGACCAAAAGTGCGACATGATTTGATGATGCAACATAGATGTAGGAGACTCAATATGATTTTCACAATGAATAATTTTTTTAACATTTCTCAATTGATGCCAGGATGTTGTTATGATACCAAGGTATGGGTGAATTCTAGCTCAAGGGGGGAACATAGAGATTCATCATCATTGGCCTCACAATAATATAAGTATCTTCAATCTCTGGGTGAGGTTATAGAGATCAAGCATGATGAGTAGGATGAGCTTCATTCACAGTAGTAGAAACATGAGGAAGAAATGATTCAATGGATGGAGTAGTAGTAGGAGTAGATGATGGTTTATACAAGAAGACTTGATCATGATGTAGGGATAAAGTATCATCCCCTTCCTCTTCCAGAAGACCCCCCTCCTCTATATTACCACCACTCTATATTTTTTAATACATTTTGAAAAAAATTATTATGTTAATATTTGAATAATAATATTTTTTTAATAATTTGATTACATCAGATGTATACCATTGTATATATTATGTTTTTTTGAATTATTTTGAAATTTTGAAATTTAAAAAAAAATCACTTTTTTATTTTAAAAACATATTTTCCACAAAAATAAATCCCATTGAAAATAGGTATTTATAACAGGGCTGTGGGATGATTGAAAATTGGTCAGTAAAATCTTCTAGAAAAATACTATTTGTGATGAGAGTGTGGCCCATTTGAAAATATTATTTTTTTGCAATGGTCAATTGTAAAAAAATAATCTTTCCCAATGCATTTTTTAGCTATGTGGTATTTGTGATGGAAACTCCTTACCATTTTATGGTAGTGATTATCCAAAAAGAGGAGCATATTATGTGAATGCATTAGTCAATGGAAAAGTTTTAAATATAGATGTCAAAACCAGTACCTAAAAACAGGGGAAAATGAAAAAGTGTGAAAACCCCCCAAATAATCTCAAAATAACATGAAATAATTGGATTGAAACATAATAAATTCTCAGAGATAAACAATATCTCATGGGTAATTGTCATATGTTTCAATGTTAATCTTATGTTGTATTCTTGATTTTGACCCCTTGATAGGTAATAATTAATTTAAATAAAATATCAAGGAGAATAGATGATTTAAATAATACTATGAAATATAGACAACAAATTGATTAATTGTTGATTCCAATATATATCAAATCACTAGGAATCATTCCTTAATCTTTTTTTGGTTAATAGGATCAAAATTTTATAGGTTTGACCCCTATTATGTGACATTTCACTTTAATAAGAATGTGAAGGTCTAATGATACTTTTATCATAATGAGAAATTTGGGATTCAGGTTGAAGTGAGGTTGGTTTATGTAGATTAGAAAGGTCTCGTAGATCATTTTCACTGAGTTTATTTTTCATCCAAAACAATTGGGAAAATAAATTCCAATTTATATAATTATCATCAACATTGGAATGTGTAACACCTTGAACCTAGTTACCAAGATCTGGTGCATTATGTTAATATATTGGCATGATTAAAAGGAATAAAGTCCCGAAGGACCTATCAGTTTAGCAGTCCTGGAAAATAGATTACAGACAAGAACATAACATTACAATTTATAACATAAAATACAGCATAGATAATCCTTTGTGGATGACATTATTATCCTAGATTAACCATGCATATTAATCAATATTCACTTCTTGGCATCCTGGAAAAATAAAACATTTGAAAGGCATGAGCTCAGATGCTCAGTAAGGGTAAACAATATAGTGGAAGCTATCATAAATAATCATAAACTTTTATGGAAAGGTTTAAAATTGAAGCAGAATCCATTTAAACATAAACTTCAGCATAACATGGGAAATATTAATCAAATAATGTCGAAGTAATTCTCAAATGTGGCTAGGCCGAAGAGATCAAGCCATCAAAAAACTTCTGATTCAGGCGACTAGGAATATCCAGCGGGCTTCCCGCCTAAGGGAATCCAACCAGAAAGTAGTGATAATGCCATCAAAAGACCATAGACTCGGTGTAGAGCCAATTCCATACTTGTATTACACATGTGCATGAGTAAGTGAAATTGAAAGGGTGACAATAGCGGTGGCTACTGCCGCGATACGGGAACAACCCCAACCCATAGCGCTGGGGGAATTTTTAAATCAAAATTCCCCTGTAAGACCAATAAATCTAGGTTGTGGCGCAATGACTGGAGAATGGGAACAACCCCATCCCAAAGGATTGGGGGCATTTTTTCCTCAAATCACCACACGTCGGATGTCTGTCTTTCACCGTCTTGGAAGAACGATGGAAAGAAGAGTTACCCATTCCACCCATTCTCGCGGTTCACACCCTCCGAGACAAAGGCGCATTACGAGGTCAGACCAGGGCTCCCTTAAAGTTAATTTTAATCAAGAAGCCTGAATAATACCACATAATAGAAGGGGAAATCCCAACAAAGGGCGTTGTATGCCTTCCTACCATTCGGAACAGGGTACACCAACCCCAAGGTAGTATGCATCAGTGAATGTGGTAAACATAAACCCCATGGATCTCATAATAAATTACAGAAGAGGAGTGGATAAAAAGAAAGATGGTTCCCTCTCCGAGTCATCCCACTCTGAGCCTGATAGTGTGAATACCCTGAACCAGAGGGCGGTCCTAAATCTGGGTTCCCCCTCTGTCAATCTAACATTACCTCCCCCACAAAACTCCAACAATGAGAAAAATAAATCCAAGGTCATCTATGAACCCCCACCTTCTCCCCATGAGAATGCATCCCTCACTCTCAAGGAGAGGTTCACTAAGCAATATGAATAAATAAAAGAGATTATGAGAATTAATGCTGAGCTATGTCTAGGGAGTTATGTTGCCGGTTGTGTTCCCTCCATGGAACATCAGCAGGTGCTCCTAGAAGAGGTTCTCATGCCATGGAACTCATCCTGGTAAATGAACTCAAGCTCGTAGGTCCATTAAACCCGGCCCTAGAAGTACATAAAGACTCCCCCCATTGGGAAGTCATGTGAAATATATCCATGTGAACCCAAAGATGATACCCCTAGCTGGGTATCCACCCCAAATTCCAGTAGCACTGGCATGCCCAATCTTGGCCCTTGCCTCACCAACTCAAGATCGAGCCCAACAAGATATGAATCAAGGGCTCTTAAACCTCGTCATGTAGCTAACAACTCAACTAGAATCCATGGAGGGGTGGCACGCTCTGATACAACTCGAGCGCAAACCCCACCCCGAGTGGGTGAGCATTGTTCCGCCACCACCAAACTTCTGGAACCCCATATTCCCAGTATTCAATGGATCAGTGGGCCCAAAATAGAATTTGATGCACTATGCCTCTTACTGTGACCCCATGATGGAAACTCCAGAGTGGAAATAAGCTGTAAAACTCAAGTGCTTCATACGAACCATGCAGTGCTCAGCTTTCATTTGGTATACTGGCTTTCTAGCCAATTCAATTACAGGATGGGAGGACCTCCGGTGTCAGTTTATCTTCTAGTTCAGTTTGACACTTCCCAAGATGATGGTCATTGATCTCATGAACAACAATCAGCAAGATAATGAGAGATTCTCATACTTCTTTTTCATATGGAAGGTCCTAACATATTCCCAAAACCAGCCACTCCCCCAGGATGAGATGCTCTCCATGTTCATCGATAACCTTCAGGATGAATTATGAATGCCACTCATCTTGGTGAAGTACACCAGTGGGTTTAGAGAATTCTATGAAATTACCCAAAGGACAGAAGACTTTTTTAAAAGGGCCAATCTTAAGTTCTAAGTGGCCCCATCGGCCCCTATGAAAAGAATGGGAAAATCCGAAGCGAATTCTGTCGTACTTAAGCCACCCCCAACACCAGTTCCATTTGAGAGGCCTCCATCGAACCATGTGGGACCCCTTGGATGCCAATATCCACCCATACCTCAGCAAGATGAGAGACAAGGTGCTAAAATAAATCAGCTCGAAGAATGAAGAAATAAATTTTATTCTTTATGATACGACCTGGGCCGCAGCTATTTCATAGCCACCATGAATTTCAATCTTCTCCTGCTGCTAGAGCCAAAGAGAGCTGATGAAGTGGGTCTCGACAACTGTCCAAATTACTATCCATACCACCAGATACTAGGACACACCATACAAAAATTCTTTGTTTTCAAGGATCTCCAGCAAAAGATGGTGGATTCTGGGCAAGTAAAGTTGGGCCCACCACCAGCACAAGTGGTGTATGTTTCCACCTAAGAATCAAGAGAGGAAGAGGAATGGAAGACAATCGTCAGTAAGCAGGATAAAAATTTCAACAATTGGATGACCCGGAATACCATCAACTGAGCCCATGGCATCCTTCAGGCACAGTTGAAACAACCAACTATGCCCCCAAAATCTCCCAATACAGCACCGCCATCCTCCATGGCCCCGCGGACCTCCAAAGGCCAGAAGGGTAGAAAGAAACATCAAGGAGATGAGAAGATACCAAATCTGAAGTCAGTGTTGACACTTTTGAATTTCATGCCAACAGACTTGGTACAATGGTAACTACCCTGCCAAATGGTACAAAAGTCACCGCCCTGCCAAATGACACCCTCAGAAGGAGACAATCAGACAGAAATGGTGTCAGATCAAGAACTGATCTTCAACTACATTAATGTCATTCACTTAATGAAACCTTTCTCTGATGAAGAATATGGCCACAAACCCAAATTCTCCATGCCCAAATAGAGAGCCAGAGTAAGAGGCCGCAGAGGCCGGAGGTTTCTCGGAATGTATGATCATGGAAGGAGTCAAATTCCCAGTCACACCACAAGTCAAACCGTTAACATCACGGAAACTCATGGAAGGACCCTCCGACAGACAAAACAAGAACTAGAATTACCCTTCTCCCCCGTCAGAAGAAACCCAAGCCTAGTTATCTTGGAATATCCATCAGGGGATGAACAAGTACCAAACCACCCTAGGTATATAGGCAGACCAGTTCGGCCAAACATGGAAAGGACTGCAGCACCTCCGACCCCTGATACAGAGGCCGAACCATATAATTCCAAAGCTCAAACCCCTAAATTTTTTGTAAACGAGCCACCCTGATCCAGGAAGCGCCAATATTTAGAGCATAATTATGATATTCTAAAGCATCTGGCTTCAGTACCAGCAAAGCTATCAATCCTAGATGCGTTGATTTTGTCCGAATATCTTAGAGAGGCACACATAAAAGCCTTTCTAAGTCCCAGGGAGTTTGAGGCTGAAGTAGTAGTGGTTGAAGTCTACTAGATAGTGACTAGTCCCAAAAAGTGTCCCGTTGTCTTCTCCTTCACAGATAGGGATGAATATGCCATCATGAAAGGGCACATCAAACCCTTATATGTGTCTGGTAGGATAAATGGGATTGATTTTCAGAGGATCTTCATCGACAATGGCTCTTGAGTCAACCTCCTCCCACTGAGAACGATTTGTCGACTGAGATATAATGAATATGGCTTGACACCCTCTACTACAACTCTACTGGGGTATGAAAAAATTGAGAAGAAATCATTGGGACAAATCAAACATAAAACTTGGATTGAAGATCTCATATCAGATTCCGATTTCCTGGTGGTGCGGCAAAGTAAGACCTTCAACGTCCAATTAGGGAGGCCTTGGAAACATCAACACTTTGAAATTTCGTCCTCATACCATCGGTGCATAAAATATTTCACTGATGGGAAAAATAGGACATTTCATGCTGATAAATCTATGTTTGAGTTCTATGAGTCACACTATATCGACGTTGGGTTCAATGAGTTGGAGGAAAAACATCTTTCGGTCGATGATTGCATCAATGCCATGAATGGATTGGAGATGGCTCCCGTCGACCCCTTCCAACATCTTGGGGAGGAGTACATACTACCCATCAACCAAGTTGAATGCGTAAGTACAAGTCCAGATACAGACTGAGTTTTCTGCATGGTCTCTATTATGACCACCATGTCCAAAGACATAGGAGAGAGGGATAACTCCCATGTTGTCAGGAATATCCCTATCAAAGATTCTCCAGACTCATCCTTAAGACCTCAAACTACCCTTTCCTCACACACTAGGGAGAAAGATAATTTCTCTTCCAACATCAGAAAGTTCTTCTAAAAAAACCTCTCTCCTTCAGAAGAGGAAGATGACAAAGATGAAGAATAAGAAGAATAATAATAGGAATAATACCTCAAAGATGCCAGTCCTCCATTTGAGGAAGGTGTCTACACCACAATAGATGAACTTAGGGAGATAAATATTGGCACCAAAAAATGACCTGTGGCCCACTCTTATCAATGTGGCCATGCCTGTCATGGAACAGGAGGCATAAACCTCCTTTATAAAGAATAATTGAGATGTTTTTCCTTGAATCACATGAAAATGTCAGGACTCGATCCAGAGGTTTCCACTCATCATCTGGGCTTACCATAAGATCATCATGTCTATAAGAAGGAAGCTAGAAGGACCCACCCAACACATGCTGCCAAAATAGAGACTGAAGTTGACAAGATGATAAAATACAACTTCATACGGGAGGTACAATATCCAATTTGGATTGCGAACATAGTCCTTAAAAAAAAGAATGGACATATCAGAATCTGTATTGAATTCAGGGACCTTAATTTGAATTTCCCAAAATATGACTTCCTAGTCTCGATCATAGAATTTTTTATCGATGAAACATCCAGATACGAAGCCCTCTCCTTCATGAAAGTCTATTATGTATATAATCAAATTCGGATGGCCAGAGGAGATGAAGAAGCTACCACTTTTAGTCCCCCTCAGGGGGTGTTCTATTATAAAGTAATTCCCTTTGGTCTAAAGAATGCCTATGTCACATATCAGCGCGCCATGCATCCCATCTTCAAGACCTTCTTGGGAAAATTTGTCAAGTCTTATGTTGAAGACCAGGTTGTTAAATCACGACAACATTCAAACCAACTGGATGACCTTGAAACTGTCTTCGACAAATTGTGATATCATGGTTTAAATATGATTCCATTGAAAAGCGCCTTTGGTGTTACCTCGAGAAACTTCCTTGTCTTCGTCGTATGCCATCGCGTCATTGAAGTCGACCCTGATAAGATGAAATCCATTCTTGGCATGTCCCCACCTTGCAACCTCACCGAGTTGAGAGGTCTCCAGGGACACCTCGCCTACATTCGGTGATTCATAGCCAACCTTGCAGGTAAATGTTTACCTTTCACCAGGCTCATGAAGAAATGAGTTACGTATGAATGTGATAACGATTGTCAAGAAGTGTTTGACAATATCAAAAGATATATCCTAATCCCACCGGTTCCCATGCTGCCAGCCAAGGGGAGACCTCTCATTTTATATGTAACTACCCTAGAACGGTCATTAGGCACCTTCCTCGCATAGAAGAATGATGTCGATAATGAGAACAACCTCTACTAACTCAGTCAGATAATGATCGATGCTGAAAATTAGTATTCAAAAATTGAAAAGAACTGCCTAGCCCTAATCTTCACAGTTCAGAAGTTCAGGCATTACCTGTAGCACCATGAAGTCTACCTGGTCTCCTACTACAACCCACTCAAATATATCCTCAACTGTACCATGCTAAATGGGTTCCTATCACGATGGGTGGTCATCCTACAATAGTTTGACATATTGTATGTGCCTCAGAGGGCCATCAAAGGCCAGGCGTTAGCAAAATTCCTGGTTGAGCACCCTTCATAAGAAAAAATGTCATTGGATGCCGAACTTCCAGACGAAGAAGTTTTTTCCATTCAGGAGGACCCCCAGATGTGAAAAATGTACTTCAGTGGTACTTCTCGAATCCTTACAGGAAAAAGGATGGAGGATACCAATATCAACAAAGTGGGACTGGGAGTTGTAATCGTATTTCCCGAAAAGGCCATATTGCCTTTCTATTTACTACTTTCGGAAGGGTGTACAAATAATGAAGTGGAGTATCAGGCCCTCATTGCAGGCCTGGAGTTGGCACTCTTGGTGCAAGCCAAACACTTAAAAATAAAGTGTGATTTAGAGCTAGCCATCAAATAGGTTAGCTGTTACTATTCTGTAAAGAAATAAGTATTGGTTCCCTTGATGAACCATGTTCGAGCACTGATGGTAGAATTCCCATCAGAACCAACTTTGACTTATGTACCCCGGTCACAGAATGCTCAAGATGATGCTTTAGAAAATGTGACAACAGCCTTGGCCGATCCCAACTAGGATGAAACATTCATTAGTATTTCTCGCCATTGGATAGTCTTTCCATTCATCCAAATCAATATGGAGGAAATTGATGAAATTAGTGATGTTTCTGAGCCTTATGGTCATACCACCGGTTGGATGACACCCATTACAAATTGCCTTCGGAATGGGGAACTCCCACCAGTTAGGGATGAAAGGGAGCAGGTCTAAAGATGGGTAGTTAATTTTACCTTGTACAATGGGGTAAACCAGGAATAGGTTCTCTACAAATGAGGCCACGATGGAGTACTTCTCAGGTGCATTTATGGAGAAGAGACTACTGCCATCATGAAAGATGTTCACACTAGAGCTTGTGGAGCACACCAGTCAGCAACCAAGATCTCTCACCAAATCTGAAGGCTTGGGTATTAATTACCCACCATGATACAGGATTGTGCCATATTCAATAAAAAGTGTCATTATTTCCAAGTTCATGCTAATTTCATACACCTCCCCCTGAAGTTACTTCACACAGCTAAGTACTCGTGGCTATTCGGAGCCTGGGGGATGGATATTGTGGGACCATATCCTCCTTCCACAGCCAGACAATTCAAGTTCATACTCACGGAGACTGAATTCTTTTCCAAATGGGACAAATCCATACCCCTTAAAGAAGTCAGGAAAAAAACATCGTCATCTTTGTGAAGGCCTACATCATCACCAGATTTTGGGTCCCTCATACAATACTAATAGACAACAACACCAACTTCTACTCTGCTAATCTAGACAAGCATTACCAGGAATATGGAATCAAGGCCAACCAGTCGTCTCACTGCCACGTAGTGGCCAATGGGAAGATAGAGGCTTTCAACAAGACTCTGTCCAACATAGATCAAAAGATGGTAGATAAGGATAAGAAATTGTGGCCAGATAATCTTCTTCATACTTTGTGGACTTACTGGACCACGACCCGCACCGCCACCAAGGCAACCTCATACTCACTAATATACGGGGCAGAGGCAGTGTTACCTATCAAAATCCAAGTGTCATCACTTCATGTGGACATTTACGATCAACTTTATATGGACGAGAAATCCCATAGATGGTTTGATGAATTGGAGTAGTAAGATGAGAAAAGGATACACACTCTGCACCATTTGGAAACTAAAAAAATTGGATAGCATGAGCCTTCAATAAAAAGGATCCCCTTCAATCTTTCCTTGAAGGATAAATGGTGTTAGTCCTCAGGACCCTGATGATACTTGGGAAGAATCCCCCAAATATTGAACCAAAGTGGGAAGGACCATACGTCATACATAGGGTCTATTCCAATGGATCATACACCCTGATATCAATGGAAAGAGATCTCAGCACAAAAAATGTAAAGTTCTTGAAGAAATACTTAACGTAACATCCAATACCAAGGTCCAAACTCTATGAAGTTAAACTATGAGTAAATAATGGCTCCCATACTAAGGTTCGAACTCTATGACCCTAAACTATGAGTCATAATAAAAAAATGCCATGTATCAAGGTCCAAACTCTACGACCTTAAACTATGAGTCATCATCCTAGCCACATGTCATTAAACTATACGGTATTAGTCCATGCAACACGACAACAACAAAAATGTCCTCAATGCTAAGGTCTGAGCTCTACGACCCTAAACTATGAGTAAAAATGCCCCAAATGCTAAGGTCTAAGCTCTAAGACCTTAAACTATGTGTTAAAAATTCCCCTATATATTGGTCCAAACTCTTATACATTAAACTATGAGTAAAGGGAAAACAACATGATGATAAGATCCAAGCTCTACTACCCTAAACTATGAGTAAAAAATGACCCAAATGCTAAGGTCCAATCTCTAAGACCTTAAACTATGAGTTCAAAATTCCCCCATATCATGGTTCAAAATATAAGACCTTAAACTATGAGTTAAAAATTTCCCCCATATCATGGTCAAAACTACAAGACATTAAACTATGAGTAAAGGAAAAACACTATGATGCTAAGGTCCATGCTCTACGACCCTATACTATGAGTAAAAAAATGCCTTAAATGCGTAGTTACGAGCTCTAAGACCTTAAACTATGAGTTAAAAATGCCTCCAAATCATGGTAAAAACCATAAGACCCTAATCTGTGAGTCATAATCCTTTCCACATGATTCTAAACATTAATGAACTCATCCCTGAAACATGGAATTAAACTGTGACTCATGTCCTTGCTGTAAGATATTAAACTATGTAGCATAAAATGTCCTTATTGCATGACAATAAACTGCATGATCTCTCACAAAACTACATGAGGATAGATTCCTGCCCTCACAGGATATATAGAAACACCTTGATCTTAGATCCTATCCCAACCCCCATAAATAAAAAATGCCTCCATCACGACCCCTATATTCCCAATTTCATTTAGGAAACCCTTATCACTCCTTGTTTCCCACATCGAGTACAACTCCCACGAGCTTAGGATTGGTGATAGAGATTATCTTATGAAGGTCAACTATGGGGTAACATGGATGACCTGAAAACTGTGATGGGTAGAATGAGAGTTCCCCTACCCTTTTCACCAAGCCAAATTGGTATAGGGTACACACAGAACTACGTACAGCTTTATTTATACCATCGTAGGATATTTAGCGACACCTCGATCCTCGATCATGGCCCAAACCCACCAGAAAAGAAAAAGAAAATCCCCCATCATATTCTACTCCACCTTTCACTTGTAAAGGAGACTCTATGACCACTCCTTGTTTCTAACATTGAGCATAACTCACGTGATCTTAGGATTAGAGGTAGGGATTATCTTATGAAAATAAACTGTCGGGGAATATGGTAGGCCTGACACCCGTATCAAGTGAAACCAAAATTCCCTCAAGTTTCCCTAACACATCGAGAAAATGTTTATAGAATTACATGTGGCTTGATTACTACCCTCGTAGGATACGTAGTTACACTCAGATTCATTATCCCGGCCTAACCACCCACAAAAAAATACCCTTTCCCCCATGCGTAGGTCAGAATTGTATGGAGAGTCCATGAAAGGTCCTATAACATGACAATAAAACTGAGAAATTCTTCAAGAGTTTTGTGTGGATTAGTCCTCAGCATTATGAGTTTCCTTACATTCCTTTTAGTCATGAGAAGTCAAAATATCTTGCTTCCATCTTTACATATGGGTTAAACCTATGTGGAATCCCCAAGTAGGTCATGATTAATCACGGTCTTGGTATTCTCATATTCCCAGGCACACCTTTCCTGTTTATGACACTCTATACCTCAGGTAAACTTGGATCCTCATAATCATTCAAGACCATATGGGGTGGAAGGTCAGTGTCTTGTGGACACCTTTGATTGATTATGCATATCATGCCCCGATGGCTCTGCATATGTCTCCCACAAAAATGGCCGTCAATCAAAGGAAAATTCTTCCTTAGGAAATTCCTCTCCTATCTCAGTACGCCCAATGGATTTCAAAGCCCCATTCCATATCTCCTGATTCAAGTCTCCCTTGGGACTATGGTTTACACCTTATATCATTACTCATGTATAAGGAATGCTGAAACATCCTGACTGCAATTAACCTAAATTTTTTGAATACCTTTACGATAGAAAAATATTCCCCACTGCACGACGTTAAACTGCAAGGAAAAATTCATCCTCACCACATGACGTTAAACTGCAAGGCCAAAATTGTCCTCACTACATGATGTTAAACTACAAGGCCAAAGTATTCCTCACAGCATGATGTTAAACTACAAGGCCAAAATCATCCTCACCGTACAACTTTAACCTAAAAGGCCAAAGTAGTCCTCACCGCACGACGTTAAATTACAAGGCCAAAGTCGTCCTCACAGCACAACGTTAAACTATAAGGCCAAAATTTTCCTCACCGCATGATGTTAAACTACAAGGCCAATGTCGTCCTCACCGCACGATGTTAAACTACAATGCCAAAATACTCCTTGTTGCATGACATTAAACATCATAATAGTGGTTTAAGCCCAAGAGTGCCCTTTAATGATGATTTTTCTATTCCTAAGCAATGAAACAGAGTCCTCGTATTCCCTTGTTTCTCACATTGAGTATATCTCACGTGAGCTTAGGGATTTTAGAGAGAGATACACAGTGAAATTATGCAAAAATAAACCTGGAATTTGGTCCTAGAAAAATGACCCTAAAAGGCATGTCATGATTCCCCTCTCCCAAGAGGATCCCCATGTCCTGGCCATGTGATGTTAAATGACTGGGAATCCCAAAGATGGAACGAATTCCTCACCCTGCGTATGAGTCAGATCTACACAAGGGACACCATTCCATGAGTATATCGCAGCCCAGATGTCCCCAATATTTCTAGATACACTCCTTCCATATTTCAAACTCCGTGCTTTGAGTGATCTTGAATCTACATAACCCTCAAAGGCCATATGAGATGGAAGTATAGTGTCTTGAGGACACCTTTGATTGAATATGCACATCATGCCCCAGTGGCTCTATATATGTTTCCCACAAAAAACTGTCATCAATCAAAGGTGAATTGGTCCCTAGGAGAGTCCTCTCCTATATCAGTATTCCCAAGGGATTCCAAGCCTCGTCCCATCCTTCCTAATTCAAGGGCCCTCAAAATCATGGTTTACACTTTACTCCTTTAACACATCGTGGATATATTGTAAAATATGGGCTCGGTTCATCTCTGGTCTCTTTTGAGGTTTCTAAAAGATATCCCATCAGTATGAGTGAAGTTGATCCACATGAAAAATAAGATTTCCCCCACTCATTTATAGGTTTTACTAAATATTTTCATCTAAAAATCCTCCTTTTATGATTTGGGTCACCCCTGGTCAAAGGTCATGTACCGTATTCAGAATGTTCTCAATCTCCATAATCCTAAAAGGCCATCGGAAATGGAAGGTCGGTGTCCTGCGGGCACCATTTCTTGACTATGAAAATAATTCCCCGATGGCTCTACATATGTCGCCCACAAAAAATGGCCATCAATTAAAGGAAAATTCTCCCCTAGGAGAGTCCTTTCAGCCTCCATATGGTCAAATGACATTCACATCTTATCATAGTCCCAGATTTGGAAAACTTTTGAATGATGACTTGTGTACCTCCTTCTTTCCAAGTGCCCCGGAAACAAAGAAAAGAAGAAGGGGGGACTCTTAACTTAACTGATCATTCACCAGCTCTCCCTCACACAAGTAAGAAATGTGCGGGAACAATTTCCCACCCAAGGCCGATGTGAATATTCCTAATGTTCCGAGAAAACACTACTCAGGACAGTCACCCATTGTGGCTCTCAACATCAAAATAAATCCAAAATGTTGCAAATCCCACCAGGCCATTAGAAATGGATGTCCAGTGTCCTGAGGACACCTTTGATCGACTATTCAAATCATGACCTGGTGGCTCTACATATGTTTCCCACAAAAATGGCCATCAATAAAAAGAAAAATCATCCTTAGGAGAGTCATTTCCTACCTTTTTATGCCTAAAGCGGCTCCCATGACTCATGCATGTCCAGAATCCAAAAAATTAAGGGTCAAGAAGAAATCCCTAATCTATGTCTGAAGGGTTCTTGAACATTCCGGGAAAATGGTCCTGAGTCAGGGCCCTACCCCCTTAAGTTTGGTCAAAGATGTCTGACCTAAAACATTAGTAATAAGTTTGATTTTTAGGACTATGGACTTCCAGGAAAATGAAAAGATTCCATACTCTCTAATGGGAAAATCCACATAAGTCACCTCAAAGAAAAATTCGGGTATTGGTTCGTTTAAAAAAACATCGATCCATCAGAAAATGCATAAAGCTTGTTAGGTCGAAAACCCGTAAAGGGCGGCCTAATAAAAATCTAATTTATGCCCACTAAGACCGTTCTAAGATGTCTTATGAAAAATTAGGGTAATAATGAAAAAAGAGACATAAAAGTTCATGAGGTGTTCCATAAAACCTCAGAAATAGTCAAACTACGCTCGTTGAGTCCCTTGTCTTAGGGAAAAATTAGATCTCAATTCGATTATTTCAGTTTACTAATTTCAAGTCATGGTTTAAAATTAGTACTTGATTGAAATGATGTTGATAGGAAGAGAGGGAGAAGAGATGTTTAAAAGCCAAATATTTTCCATTGGGGTCAACAAAAATGAAGGAATAACCCCATTTCAGAGTCTCTCCATAGTATTAAGAAAAGAGAGAGTACATATCGTGGTTTGAGACAGGACTATAATAAGGCTTGGTTCGCCCTTTCAAGAAGAACGATAAGTGATCACTGTGGGCCGTCAATAGTTTACTCCAAGGAATCTCTATACTATGTTTCGACCTTCACCGTTAGACGCACCTGCTCCAAAACAACTTTAAGGTCCCACCCCTTCTTCTGGACGACTTCATAGTTAGCATGCGGGGAGGCTAGTTGTCCCCTCAACCTGGCTATGTGGGATTCACACTCCCGAAGCTCCTCCTCTTGGGTCATCACCAAATCGCATGCCTTCACCTCCTCAGTCGATAGATGATCAAATTATTTTGAAATATCTCGGAAGGTCTCTACCTGGTAATGGGAAGAATTGAACCTGGCTAGCTTTTCCTCGCAGGAGGAAAGGTATTCCTGAGAAATGATTATTTTGAAGATAAGGAGGTGTAATTACCATTAATCAAATCCACCATAGCCTATATTGGTGAATAATTTCTGAATGTTATCACCTTCATCGGCGAAATTGGCCATAGGTGTCTCTCCAGCAAGAGTACATAACTGGTGCCATGCCTCTTTTCACACTGCCCGGTGTCTTTCCACAACAACGAAACTTTTATCCTCCCCTACTGCCACATTTGTTTAAGCTAGAAGTGTCACCATGAGAGTGGGGAGGTACCTAAGGCAAGTCACCCAAGACATGAGAATCTCTTTGCCCTCAGATGGCCCATCCACTGGAGCCGGATGCGGAGGACTAACTGCGGACTTCAGGATGATCGGTGATAATCGACTGGTACCAGTCTCATTAAGATCTTGGGAAATATCCATAGGAGGGGAGTAGTCTGAGTCTCTCGCCACTAAAATGGGTTGTACTAATGTAACTCCTCCCAGAAACTTTTTTCAACTGACCGAACACCTTCTCACCATGAGAGCAGGAGAAGGAGGTGTATCCATCTTGGTTGCTAAAGGGACGAAAGTTGAAGGAATAAATATTTCACTTATCACAATAAAAGGAATTTGTGGCACTATTTTTTGTGAAAGAATGGGACAAGAAATGGTCATAGGTTTCTGCACCCGCCGAACTGGTTCTTTCAGCATCCCCACAGGGTAACAATCTACCCCTATTTTGGAATACTCCAATAATAGGAAGGTGGGCCCTATCGTGTTTGGAATGATAATATCCTTAGAATCACCTTAATGAATCATCATAATCCACAATTGGCAGAGAGCCAAAGGATGAGATTCTCCCCTTAACTGAACAAAACAAAGTAGTACAGTCTCCTAAAGGCATCCAAACTGCATGGAAAACCGGTAGGGGAGGTATGGCTCACAAATAACTACTCGGTCTAAAAGAGCAGTGAGAATCCCGTCTCGAAGAATGATGTGGTATGAACATTCCTCCAAGGAACCACCCATGTCACCTCTCAATGATCCCTGAGGGGTAGCATGTGGTGCGAACGAGAAATGAGAGGTGTCGTTCAACAGCCCAACTGCATTGGTAGTAGTCAGAGTTTTGGAGATAATAGTATAAATAATTAAAAGAGCCGGATGAAAGTTAGAAATGGGAACCTGTGTGGTCTTCCAATATTCATAATAGGGGAAGTGTTCCTCCATACACCCATACATGAATTGGAATGGTCCACTGAGATGATGCATAGACCTACCTTCCTGAATCTATCCGAATAATTCATAATGTCGGGCGATGGTAGGAAGGGACAAATTAATGGTTCGACCCTCCTCCGGCATGGATTCCATAATTAAGGTACATGCCTGAACCCCAATGTATATGTCACGCGATGGGAAGATCAATCCACTTAAAACATGGAAAAGAAATCTACAGGCCTAAGTGTAGGAAAAACGTCTGACCAAAGCTCATATCCCCATGTAGTATATCAGCCTGCTTCAAGTGTAGCACAATATGACCCTGGGGTTTGGTACGACTGGCGAGTGGGATGGGTTCGACTGCGGTGAGCCTTCGGCTTGGGTCCGTTTGTTTGTAGGAATAACCATTATCCATGCTTCGAATGGGATAAGGGAACGAGCCTCGAGGGGATGATCCAGTGATCCTGCTACCATGATCAATAAACTTCTTCTCAAAGGAGACACATGATCGGTATCATTCCATGTGGAGGATACCTGGAGAAACTCTTTGTACATTTCTCCAAGAATAGAGAGACCTCCAAGCCGGTATATTTTTCATAGATACATCCCCACCTCTCCATGAAGTAGGTGAAAGGTGTTGGTGCTCGAACATCAGCTGCTCATAAATTATAGAAGGATTTCTCCTGGAGAGAATATTGAAAATTGAGACACCTAGGCTGCCTGGTGTACGCCCACCACTCAATCTGGCCAGGGGACTCCAAACAGGTCTGGTGCACCCAGAACGCCCAGGCCCACTCATCGGAGAAACGTCATCCTACCCGTAAATCCCACTTGGTGCTCCACCCACAATTAGGATTTTATTGAGAGATGCTGATAATGGATGGTTATTCTCAGACGTCTAGTATCGAGACACCATTATGGCACCTACGGTTTCCCTGAGTCCATGAATAACCTCTCAACATGAAGAAGTTTTCCTGAATAGGAGTGACGATGAGTTCTCTGATTAGGGAAATGATGTCCCAATCATGATTTTGTGGTTCCTCTAAGAAGGCGAAAGGGATTTCAGTGTTAGGCAACGACAGAGGCACGTAGGTGGGAAGACAAAAGCCATAAAGTGGAAACTATATGGATAATGGGTAAGCTAAAAGCACTGGCATCAAGAAGACCGTCAGAAAGCTGTCATGGGGAATGATGTGGGTTCAAAGATGATCATCACTATTCCTCACCATGGAGTCCATTGTCTGCGTTGATTTTCTACAAGCCTATGAATCAGCTCTTTTAGCCTGCATAGGAAGATCCAGAAGATGATGAGAAGTTAGCCTAATAGAAATTGTTGGGCAAAGCTATGAAAAAATGGCTAAAGGACTTAAAATATGTACGCAAAAGGCTCTGCGTACTGTTCCAAGGAACGGTATGCGGAAAGAGAATCTCGCATACTGCATGACACGTGGATGCTACTACAACTATAGCTATGGTACGCGGATGCATTTCACCACGTACAACCATGGTACGTGAAAGAACTATGAGGCGCAGGCCCACGAACCGTTGGCTGACAAATAGAATGGTCCGTGGAATGAAGAAACCACAGACCTCAGCCTCGGTTAACTTTGTGTTCAGAAGTTATGGATTAAAATTTAAGTCTATATAAATAGTTTTTGAAGTTATATATGAGAACTAGCAAGCCGAGTAGTGTTATTCCATGCAGAATCCGGATTTTATGTTTTAAAATTTGACAGTCCTATTTGCGGAATCCAAAATATGATACGCGGATGATGAAATGACAAGGAAATCGATTCGTGGAACATATGAAGCAGTTCGCGAATAATATTTTCACATGGAGCACAGTACGCAAGATAGAACAAGGCTGGTGATATTGAGAGTTCTTTTCACCGTGAGAAATGGTAAAATAAAAATGGCATTGGCCCCTATATATAGGTGTGGTCCCCTCTTACCAGGTCTACCTGTTCTACCGCAAACCATTTCAGTTCAGGACTGCTTCTACATTATAATAGTCCCCTTTTTATTCCAAACAGACACAATTTCAATGGGGATAATTTTTAGGGTCTTGAAAATTCTGCCAAGGAGAGAAAATACCCCCACAATCGCTTTGCAGAAGGAATCAAGTGCTTCTACAAGTCTGTCAAGGCGAAGGGACTCAAATTGAGTTTCATTTCTTTGAAGGAAATTCAAGAAATTCAAGTTTTCAAGGTTTTTAAGTGGCCCACATACTATCACTAGGAAAGGAATACAGAAATTATGGATCACGAACCACTTGGTATGCGAGACGTTCCACGAACTGCTAGCCTGCAAGGCGATGGCCAGTGAGCAAGGAAAACCGTGAACCACGTCAACCAAAGGAGTTGTGCGTGTAAGGCCATTCCGCGTACTGTACCATGAACCCATCAGTTCATGGATGAAGAAAACAAACAGGGTTCTGCAAACCATTATCACAAACCAAATCCTCCTCAAACCTCGGTTGACCAAGTCTTCTATTGGTCATAATATTTCTTGAATGGGTCTCCGTAAATGGTGTCGCATGCCCAATAGATATGATCGCTCTGATGCTCTATAAAAGGAGAACAGTAGAACACACAGGGGGAGACAGATAGGGAGAAGGATAGACGATGAAAGCTTGAAGGAGACTTAGAGGTTTCACTCTATCTTCCATCTTGTTTCATCAGTGAAGAATGAACCACAAACCATTCCCTCTGTTGGTACAGCCGGCCACGAACCATAAAATGGTGGAATTGAATAATTATTATATAACCGTGAATCTATATGGTGAACCATGAACCAAAGACTTCTCGTGGGTGAATTTCCTGTAAATGATAACCCCCGGACCCTCCTTCAGTATGGTACTCCATGTAGTGTACCGCTACACAGACTGAGCCCAGCGTCGTGCACCCAATCAGTAGGTGGATATGACCCAAAGCAACATGGTGAGCCGCATACCAATTTGGTACGCCATTGGAGATACCCATGCCCATGTACCACACCGATACACGGATGGCCCTTCTTCCCACAAACCGCCGCGGTATGTGGAGCTTTCCCCATCCCACATGAGAAACCAGTACACGAAATGGGGTGTTTTCTAGTATTGTTCCTTTCGTTTCCAACCACATCCCTCCATTATCGTCCAGTCCTCCATGATCCCTTCGTTAACCATTCCTCCAACACTAGGCCAAAGCCTCCTCCAAAGCTACCAGACTTTTATGATCAGACCATCATGTGCATCAATGCGCCCCATTTAGTCTACATACCCATGGTAAGTAGAGTCACGAAGGCCCTCCCAACAAAGGTGCAGATTTTGGGAATGCCTATGAGGCTACATTCCCATGGTAACTCGGAGTCCAAACTTGGGATTTTTACCTGAACCTCCCTATTCTCACAATTAAGGGTGATCACTTTTTGTCCATTCAAGGAGGGATAATGATCAGTCAAAGGGGTTATGTTCACTCCCCCCTTTGGCAAGGACAAAACTACTCCCCTTCACAGAACATGATCCAAGGACCTCCCACTGAGGTAATTCCACAGTCTTCTATGGCAGGGCTGTATAAACTTCAATGTCATTCCACATTTAAGGTTTCATTACCCCGTTCCCTCACCCACCGTCACCTCGACCTCTTCCGTCGCAGGCTCTCCCTCCCCCACCCACAGGGGAGGAGGCATGTGTATTGTTGAATCTTTCAAATCCTCTTGTTTCATAGACCAAGCATGACTCACATGGGCTTAGGGTTTTGGGATTATTACAACATCCACACATTCTAAACTATAAGAACTCTGATTACTGACCAAACTAGGATACGTAGGATACCTACCTGAAGGCCTGAGCTCAAAAGGGTGCCCATCCAACCAATCATGCCCCGTCAGAAGGCCTATGTACATAACTGGCGCCATGCCTCTTTTTGCACTGCCCGATGTCTTTCCAAAACACCGAAACTTTGATCCTCCCCTACTTCCACATGTTTTTAGGCAGGAAGCATCACCATTAGAGTGGGGAGGGACCTAAGGTAGGTCACCCAATACAGGAGACTCTCTTTTCCCTCAGATGGCCCATCCACTAGAGCTGGATGCAGTGGACTAACTGCAGACTTCAGGATGATCAGTGAAACTCGACCGGTACCGGAATCATTAAGATCTTGGGAAATATTAGTAGGAGGGGAGTAGTATGAGTCTCTCCAAACTAAAATGGGTTGTACTGATGTAACTACTCCCAGAAACTTTTGATGAGGGACCGAACACCTTCTCACCACGAGAGTAGGAGAAGGAGGTGTATCCATCTTGGTTGCTGAAGGGAAGAAAGTAGAAAGCATATCTGTTTAACTTCTTGAAAAAAAAGGAATTTGTGGCACTATTTTTGGGGAAAGAATGATACATGAAATGGTCACAGGTTTCTGCACCCGCCGAACTGGTTCTTTCAGCATCCTCACAGGGTAATAATCTACCCATAGTTGGGAATAATCCAAAGATAGGGAGGTGGGCCCTATCATGTTTGTAATGATAATTACCCTAGAAGCACCTTAATGCATCATCATAAGACAAAATTGGTAGAGAAACAAAGGATGAGATTATACCCTTAATCGAACAAACGAAAGCAGCACAGTCTACTGAAGGCATCCAAACTGCCTGGAAAACCAGTAGGGGGGGTATGGCTTATAAATAACTACTTGGTCTACACGAGCAATGAGAATCCTGTCCCAAAGCATGATGGTGTATGAACACTCCTCCAAGGAACCACCCTTGTCGCCTCTCAGTGATCCCTGAGGGGTAGGATGTGGTGCGAATAAGAAATGAGAGGTGTCTTTCAACAGCCAAACTGCATTGGTAGCAGTCAGAGTATTGGGGAGAATAGTAGAAATAATGAAAAGAGCCGAATGAAATTCAGAAAGGGGAACCTGTGCGGTTTTCAAATATTCATAACAGGGGAAGTGTTCCACCATACACCCATACATGAATTGGAACAGTCCGCTGAGATGATGGAGATACCTACCTTCCTAAATCTGTCTGAATAATTCATAATGTCGGGCGATGGTAGGAAGGGCCAAATTAATGGTTCGACCCACCACCAACATGGCTTCCATCATTAAGGTACATGACTTAACCTCAATGTATATGTCATGGGATGGGAAGATCAATCCACTTAAAAACATAGAAAAGAAACCTGCTAGCCGAAGTGCAGGAAAAACATCTAACCAAAGCTCATATCCCCATGTAGTATATTACCCTGCTTCAAGGGTAGCACAATGTGACCCTAGGGTTCAGTACGACTGGCGAGTGGGATGGGTTCGACTGCGGTGAGACTTCATCTTGGGTCCGTTTTTCTGTAGTAATAACCATTATCCATGCCTAGAATGGGATAAGGGAACGCGCCTCGAGGGGATGATCTAGTGATCTTGCTGCCATGACCAATAAGCTCATTTTCAAAGGAGACACATTATCGGTATCATTCCATGTGGAGGATACCAGGACAAACTCTTCATACATTTCTCCAAGTATAGGGATAACTCCAAGATGGTATATTTCCGATAGATTGATCCCCACGTCTCCATGAAGTAGGTGAAAGGTGTTGGTGCTCGAACATCCGAGGCTCAGCCATTCTAGAAGGATTTTTCCTGGAGAGAAGATTGAAAATTGAGACACCTAGGCTGTCTGGTGTATGCCCACCACCTCCATCTGGTCAGGAGACTCGAAATAGGTCTGGTGCAACCAGAACTCCCAGGCCCACTCATCGGAGAAACATCCTCCAGCCCGCAAATCCCGCTTGGTGATCCACACACCACTATGATTTTATCGAGATATGCTGATAATGGATGGGTATTCTCAGACGTCTAGTCTTGAGACACCATTACGACACCTGTGGTTTCCCTAATTCCATGTTGAACCTCGCAACATGAAGAAGTTTTCATGAATAAGAGTGACGATGAGTTCTCTGATTAGGTAAATGATGGCCCAATAATGATTCTGTGGTGCCTTAAAGAGGACGAAAGCGATTTCAGTGTCAGGAAACGACAGAGGCACGTAGTCGGGAAGACCAAAGCCATAAAGTGGAAATTGTATGGATAATGGGTAAGCTAAAAGCACTGGCATCATAAATACCATCAGAAATCTGTCATGGAGAATGATGTGGGTTCAAAGATGATCATCACTATTCCTCACCATAGAGGCCATTGTCTTTGTTGATTTTCCAACAGCCTGTGAATCAGCTATTGTAGCCTGCATAGGAAGATCCAGAAGATTATGAGAAGTCAGTCTAATAGAAATTGTTGGGAAAATATATGAAAAAAATGTCTAAAGGACTTAAAACATGTACGCAAAAGGCTCTGCGTACTGTTCCTAGAAATGGTATGCGGAAAGAGAACCCTGCGTACTGCATGACATGTGGAATCTACTACAACTATAGCTATGGTACAGTGATGCAGTTCGCCACGTATAACCATGGTACGAGAAATAACTGTGAGGCGCAAGCCCGCAAAACGTTGGACGACAAATAGAATGGTCCATGGAATGAAGAAACCGCAGACCTCGGCCTCGGTTAAGTTTGCGTTCAGAAGTTGTGGATTAAAATTAAAGTCCATATTAATATTTTTTGAAGTTAAATATGATAAAAATCCAATTGTGTAGTGTTTTTCCATGTGGAATCTGAATTTTATGTTTTAAAATTCCATAGTCCCATTGGCGGAATCCGAAATACGATACGCTGATGAAGAAATGACAAGGGAATCGGTTCGCAGAACATACGAAGTAGTTCGTGAATAATATTTTCACATGGAGCATGGTACGCGATATTGAAGGAGGTCGGGGAGATTGAGAGTTATTTTAACAGTGAGAAATGGTAAAATACAAATGGCATGGGCCCCTATATATAGGTGTGGTCCCCTCCTACCGGGTCTACCTGTTCTACCACGAACCATTTTAGTTCAGGACTACTTCTACATTATAATAGTCCCATTTTTATTCCAAACCGACACAATTCCGATGGGGAGAATTTTTAGGGTCCTAAAAATTCCACCACGGAGAGAAAATACCCTGAAAATTGCATTGCAGAAGGGATCAAGTGCTTCTACATGCCTGTCAAGGTGAAGGGACTCAAATTTAGTTGCATTTCTTTGAAGTGAATTGAAAGAATTCAAGTTTTCAAGGTTTTCAAGTGGCCCATGTACATTAACTGGGAATGGGGTACAGAGAATATGGATCACGAATCACCTGGTATGTGAGATGATCCACGAACTGCTAGCACAAGAGGTGATGGCCAGTGAGCAAGGAAAACCGTGAACCGTGTCAACCAAATGAGTTGTGCGCGTAAGTCCATTCCACGTACCATACCACGAACCCATCAGTTCATAGACGAATAGATGGGGAAGGGTTCCATGAACCATTATCAAAAACAAAATCCTCCTCAAACCCTAGTTGACTGAGTCTTTTGCGGGTCAAAATATTGCTTGAATGGGTCTCCGCAAATGGTGCCGCATTCCCAATAGATATGATCGCTCTGATTCTCTATAAAAGGAGAACAGTAGAACACACAGGGGGGATACAGATAGAGATAAGAATAGATGATGAAAGATTGAGGGAGACTTAGAGGTTTCACTCTGGATTCTGTCTTGTTTCATCAGTGAAAAACGGACCACGAACAATTCCCTCCATAGGTATAGCAAGCCGTGAACTATAAAACGGGGAAATTGAATATTAATTATAGAATCATGAATCTATTTGGTGAACCATGAACCAAATACTTCTCGTGGGTGAATTTACCGTAATTTATAATCCCCCGGACCCTCCGTTAGTATGGTGCTCTGTGTAGCGTACCGCTACACAGACTGAGCCCAACTTCACGTACCCAATCAGAAGGTGGATATAACCCAAAGCAGCACGGTGATCCGCCTACCAATTTGGTACGCGGTTAGCGATAACCATGCCCATATACCACACTGGTACACGGATGTCCCTTCTTCCCACAAATCGCTACGGTATGCGGAGCTTTCCCCGTCCCGCATGAGAAACCAGTACGTGAAATGGGGTGTTTTGGGTATTGCTCCTTCTGGTTCCAACCTCATACCTCAATTACCGTCTAGTCCTCCATGATCCCTTCGCTAGCCAGTCCTCCAACACTAGGCCAAAGGCTCCTCCAAAGCCACCAGACTTGTATGATCAGACCATCAGGTGCATCAACACGCCCCATTGAGTCTACATACCCATGGTAAGCGGAGTCCCAAAGGCCCTCCCAACAAAGGTGTGTATTTTGGGAATTCCTATGAGGCTAAATTCCCATGTTAACCCGGAGTCTAACCTTTGGATGTCAACATGAACCTCCATATTCTCACAATTAAGGGTGATCACTTTCTTTTTCATTTAAGGAGGGATAATGATCAGTTGAAGGGGTTATGTTCGCTCCCCCCTTTGGCGAGGATGAAACTCCTCCCCTTCCCAGAACAGGATCCAAGGACCTCCCATTGAGGTAAGTCCACAGTCTTCCGAGGCAGGGCTGTATGAACTTCAATGTCATTCCAAATTTAGGGTTTCATTACCCCGTTCCCTTGCCCACCATCACCCCGACCTCTTTTGTCGCGGGCCCTCCCTCCCCCCACCAACGGGGAGGATGTATGTGTATTGTTGAATCTTTAAAATCCTCTTGTTTCTTAGACCAAGCATGACTCACATGGGCTTAGAGTTTTGGGATGATTACAACATTCAAAAATTCTAAACTATGAGAACCTTGATTCCTGACTAAACCAAGATATGTAGGAAGCCTACCAGAAGTCCTGAGCTCAAAAGGGTTCCCATCCACCCAATCATGCCCCGTTAGAAGGCCTGTGTACATAACTGGTGCCATGCCTCTTTTCTCACTTCCTGGTGTCTTTCCACAACACCGAAACTTTTATCCTCCCCTACTTCTACATGTTTTTAAGCAGGAAGCATCACCATGAGAGTGGGTAGGGACCTATGTAAGGTCACCAAAGATAGGAGACTCTCTTTTCCCTCAGATGGCCCATCCACTGGAGCCAGATGCGGAGGACTAACTGCGAACTTCAGGATGATCAGGGATACTTGACTGGTACCAATCTCATTAAGATATTGGGAAATATCTTTAGGAGTGGAGTAGTCTGAGTCTCTCCCCACTAAAATGGGTTGTAATGATGTAACTCCTCCCAGTAACTTTTGACGACGGACCAAATGCCTTCTCTCTATAAGAGCAGGAGAAGGAGGTGTATCCATCTTGGTTGCTGAATGGACGAAAGTAGAAGGCATAGCTGTTTCACTTCTTGCAATAAAAGGAATTTGTGGCACTATTTTTGTGGAAATAACTGGACATGAAATGGTCATAGGTTTCTGCACTCGTCGAACTGGTTCTTTTAGCATCCCCATAGGTTATCAATCTACCCATAGTTGGGAATACTCCAGTGATAGGAAGGTGGGCCCTATCGTGTTGGAATGATAATCTCCCTAGAAGAACCTTAATGCATCCTCATAAGCCAAAATTGGTAGAGAACCAAAGGATGATATTCTCCCCTTAATCGAACAAACGAAAGCAACACAGTCTGCTGAAGGCATCCAAACTTCCTGGAAATCCGGTAGGGGAGGTATGGCTCACAAATAACTACTTGGTCAACATGAGTAGTGAGAATCCCATCCCAAAGCATGATGAGGTATGAAAATTCTTCCAAGGAACCACCCCTGTCACCTCTCAATGATCCCTAAGGGGTAGTATGTGGTGCAAAACAGAAATGAGAGGTGTTTTTCAATATCCCAACTACATTGGTAGCAGTTAGTGTTTTGGGGAGAATAGTAGAAAAAATGAAAAGTGCTAGATGAAAGTCAGAAAGGGGAACCTGTGCGGTTTTCCAATATTCATAATAGGGGAAGTGTTCTGCCATACACCCATACATGAATTGAAACCATCCACTAAGATGATGTAGAGACCTACCTTCCTGAATCTGTCTGAATAATTCATAATGTCAGGTGATGGTAAGAAGGGCCAAATTAATGGTTCGACCCTTCGCCAACATGGTTTCCATCATTAAGGTACATGCCTGAACCCCAATTTATACATCACGATATGGGAAGATAAATCCACTTAAAAACATGGAAAAGAAACCTGCTAGCCTAAGTGAAGGAAAAACGTCCGACCAAAGCTCATATCCCCATGTAGTATATCGCCCTGCTTTGAGGGGAGCACAGTATGACCCTGGGGTTTGGTATGACTGGCGAGTGTGATGGGTTCGACTGTCGTGAGCCTTCGGCTTGGGTCTGTTTTTCTGTAGGAATAAACATTATCCACACTTCGAATGGGATAAGGGAACAAGCCTCAAGGGGATGATCCAGTGATCCTGCTGCCATGACCAATAAGCTCCTTGTCAAAGGAGACACATGATCGGTATTATTCCATGTGGAGGACACCGAGAGAAACTCGTCGTACATTTCTCCAAGAATAGGGAGACCTCTATGCTATTAGATTTCCCATAGATTGATCCCCACCTCTCCATGAAGTAGGTGAAAGGTGTTGGTGCTTGAACATCAGTGGCTCAGCACTTCTAGAAGGATTTCGCCTGGAGAGATGACTGAAAATTGAGACAACTAGGCTGCCTGGTGTACGCCCACCACCTCCATATGATCGGGGGACTCCAAACAGGTATGTTGCACCCAGAATGCCCAGGCCCACTCATCGGAGAAACATCCTCCCGCCCACAAATCCCACTTGGTGCTCCACCCACCACTAGGATTTTATCGGGAGATGCTGATAATGGATGGGTATTCTCAGACATCTAGTCTTGGGACACCATTAAGACACCTGCAGTTTCCCTGAGTCCATGCAGAACTTCACAGCATGAAGAAGTTTCCTTGAATAGGAGTGACGATGAGTTCTCTGATTAGGAAAATGATGGCCCAATCATGATTTTGTGGTGCCTCTAAGAGAACAAGAGGGATTTCAGTGTTAGTAAAGGACAGAGGCACGTAGGTGGGAAGACCAAATCCATAAAGTGGAAACTATATGGATAATGGGTAAGCTAAAAGCACTGGCATCAAGAAGACGGTCAGAAATCTATCACAGTTAATGATGTGGGTTCAAAGACGATCATCATTATTCCTCACCATGGACTCCATTGTCTTCGTTGATTTTCCAAAAGCCTATGAATCAGCTATTGTAGCCTACATAGGAAAATCCAGAAGATGAAGAGAAGTCAGTCTAATAGAAATTGTTGGGCAGAGCTATGAAAAAAATGGCTAAAGGACTTAAACAATGTACGAAAAAGGATCTGTATACTGTTCCTAGAAATGGTACATGGAATGAGAATCCCGTGTACTGTATGACATGTGGAATCTACTCCAACTATAGCTATGGTAGGCGGATGCAGTTCACCACGTACAACTATGGTACGTGAAAGAACAGCGAGGCGTAGTCCCACGAACCATTGGACAGCAAATAGAACGGTCTGTGGAATGAAGAAACTGCGGACCTCGACCTCGGTTAAGTTTGCGTTCAGAAGTTGTGGATTAAAATTTATGTCCACATTAATATTTTTTAAAGTTAGATGTGAGAACAAGATAGATACGTAGTGTTGTTCCATGCGGAATCCGGATTTTATGTTTTAAAATTCCAGATTCCCATTTGAGGAATCCAAAATATGATACGCGGATGAAGAAATGACAACTAAATCGGTTCGCGGAACATACGAAGTAGTCCGCAAATAATATTTTCACTTGGAGAACGGTACACGAGATTGAAGGAGACTGGGGAGATTGAGAGTTTTTTTCACCATGAGAAATGGTAAAATACAAATGGCATGGGCCCCTATATATAGGTGTGGTCCCCTCCTACCAGGTCTACCTGTTCTACCATGAACCATTTCAGTTTAGGACTGCTTATACATTAGAATAGTCCCCTTTTTTTCAAACGAACACAATTCCGATGGGGAGAATTTTTAGGGTCCTGAAAATTCTGCCAAGTAGAGAAAATACCCCCACAATCACTTTGCAGAAGGAATCAAGTGCTTCTACAAGGCTGTCAAGGCGAAGGGACTCAAATTGAGTTGCATTTCTTTGAAGGAAATTGAAGGAATTCATTTTTTCAAGGTTTTTAAGTGGACCACATACCATCACTAGGAAAGGTATGCAGAGAAGATAGATCATGAACCTCCTGGTATGCGAGACAGTCAACGAACTGCTAGCCCGTGAGGTGATGGCCAGTGAGCAAGGAAAAAGGTGAACCGCCTCAACCAAAGGAGTTGTGCGTGTAATGAAATTCCGCGTACCATACCACGAACCCATAAGGCCATGAACAAAGCGAACGGGAAGGGTTTCGCGAACCATTATCACAAACCAAATCCTCCTCAAACTCTGGTTGACTAAGTCTTATGCGTGTTTGAATATTGCTTGAATGAGTGTCTATAAGTGGTGCCACATGCCCAATAGATATGATCGCTCTGATGCTCTATAAAAGTAGCACAGTAGAAGACACATGGAGAGACAGATAGGGAGAAGGATAGACGATGAAAGCAAGAGGTATGCTTAGAGGTTTCACTCAGGCTTCTGTCTTTTCTCATCAATGAAGAACAAACCACGAACCATTCCCTCCATAGGTACAGCCGGCCGCGAACCATAAAATGGTTGAATTGAATAATAATTATAGAACCATGAATCTATTTGATGAAAAATGAACCAAGGACTTCTCGTGGGTGAATTTCCTATAAATGATAATCCCCTAGACCCTCCTTTAGTATGGTGCTCCATGTAGCATACCGCTACACAAAATAAGCCCAGCATCGCGTACCCAATCAGTAGGTGGATATAACCCAAAGCAGCATGGTGAGATGCATACCAATTTGTTACGCGGTTGGTGATACCCATGCTCGTGTACCACAACGGTAAATGAATGGCCCTTCTTTCCACAAACAACTACAGTATGCAGAGCTTTCCCCATCCCGCATGAGAAACCAGTACGCGAAATGGGGTGTTTTCAGGCATTGTTCCTTCCGGTTCCAACCTCATCCCTCCATTACCGTCCAGTCCTCCATGATCTCTTCTCTAACCAGTCCTTCAGAAATAGGCCAAATCCTCCTCCAAATCCACCAGACATGTATGATCAGACCATCATGTGCATCAACGCACCCCATTGAGTGTACATACCCATGGTAAGAAGAGTCACAAAGGCCCTCCCAAAAAAGGTTTGGATTTTGGGAATGCTTATGAGGCTACATTCCCATGGTAATCTAGAGTTCAACCTTGGGATGTCGACATGAACCTCCCAACTCTCACGATTAAGGGTGATCAATTTCTTTTCCATTCAAGGAGGGATACTTATCAGTTGAAGGGGTTATGTTCGCTCCCCCCTTTGGCGTGGAAGAAACTCCTTCCCTTCCTAGAACATGATCCAAGGACCTCCCACTAAGGTAAGTCCATAGTATTTCGAGGCAGGGTTGTATAAACTTCAATTTCATTCCACATTTAAGGTTTCATTGCCCCATTCCCTCACCCATTGTCGCCTCAACCTCTTCTATCGCGGGCTCTCCCTTCCCCACCAATAGGGGAGGAGGCATGTGTATTGTTGAATCTTTCAAATCCTCTTGTTTCTTAAGACAATCATGACTCACGTGGGCTTAGAGTTTTGAGTTGATTACAACATCCACACATTCTAAACTATGAGAAATCTGATTCCTGACCAAAACAGGATAAGTAGGACGCCTACCAGAAGGCCTGAGCTCAAAAGGGTTCCCATCCACCAAATCATGCCCCGTCAGAAGGCCTCTGTACATAACTGGTGCCATGCTTCTTTTCGCACTTCTTGGTGTCTTTCCACTACATCGAAACTTTGATCCTAGCCTAATTCCACATGTTTGTAATCAGGAAGCATCACTATGAGAGTGGGGAGGGACCTAAGGAAGGTCACCCAAGACGAGAGACTCTCTTTTCCCTCACATGGTCCATCCACTGGAGCCGGATGCGGAGGACTAACTGTGGACTTCAGGATGATCGTGGATACTCGACTGGTACCAGTCTCATTAAGATCTTGGGAAATATCTGTAGGAGAGGAGTAGGCTAAGTCTCTCTCCAATAAAATGGGTTTTACTGATGTAACTCCTCCCATTAACTTTTGACGATGGACCGAAGGCCTTCTCTCCATGAGAGCAGGAGAAGGAGGTGTATCCATCTTGGTTGCTGAAGGGACGAATGCAGAAGGCATAGATGTTGCACTTCTCACAATACAAGGAATTTGTGGCACTATTTTTGGGGAAATAATGGGACATGAAATGGTCACAGGTTTCTGCACATGCCAAACAAGTTCTTTCAACATCCCCACATGGTAACAATCTACCCATAGTTGGGAATACTCCAGTGATAGGAAGGTGGGCCCTATCGTGTTTAAAATGATAATCTCCCTAGAAGAACATTAATGCATCATCATAATCCACAATTGATAGAGAAGAAAAGGATGATATTCTCCCCTTAATCAAACAAATGAAATCAGCATAGTCTACTGAAGGTATCAAAACTTCCTAGAAATCTGGTAGGGGAGGTATGGCTCACAAATAACTACTCGGTCAACCCGAGCAGTGAGCATCCCATCCCGAAGCATGATGAGGTATGAAAATTCCTCCAAGGAACCACCCCTGTCACCTCTCAATGATCCCTGAGGGGTAGTATGTGGTGAAAACGAGAAATGAGAGGTGTCTTTCAACAGCCCAACTGTATTGGATGCAGTCAGTGTTTTGGGGAGAAAAGTAGAAATAATGCAAAGAGCCGGATGAAAGTTAGAAAGGGGAACCTGTGCGGTTTTCCAATATTAATAATAGGGGAAGTGTTCTTCCATATACCCATACATGAATTGGAACTGTCCACTGAGACGATGCAGAGACCTACCTTCCTGAATTTTTCTGAGTAATTCATAATGTCGGGCGATGGTAGGAAGGGACAAATTAATGGTTTGACCCTCCGCCAGCATGGATTCCATCATTAAGATACATGCCTGAACCCCAATGCATACATCACGAGTTGGGAAGATCAATCCACTTAAAAACATGGAAAAGAAACCTGTTAGCCTTAGTGTAAGAAAAACATCTGACCAAAGCTCATATCCCCATTTAGTATATCGCCCTACTTCAACGGTAGCACAATATAACCCTAGGCTTTTGTAAAACTGGTGAGTGGGATGGGTTCAACTGCAGTGAGCCTTCAACTTGGGTCCATTTTTCTGTAGGAATAACCATTATCCATACTTCGAATGGGATAAGGGAACAAGCCTCGAGGGGATGATCAAGTGATCCTACTGCCATGACCAATAAGCTCTGTGTCAAAGGAGACACATGATCGGTATCATTCCATGTGGAGGATACCAGGAGTAACTCATCATAAATTTCTCCAATAATAGGGAGACCTCCGAGCTGGTATATTTCCCATAGATTGATCCCCACCTCTCTATGAAGTAGGTGAAAGGTGTTGGTGCTTGAACATCAGTGGCTATCCAATTCTAGAAGGATTTCGCCTGGAGAGAAGATTGAAAATTGAGACAACTAGGCTACCTGGTGTACGCCCACCACCGCCATATGGTTGAGGGACTCAAAACATGTCTGGTGCACATAGAATGCATATGCCCACTAATCGGAGAAACATCCTCCAGCCCGCAAATCAAACTTGGTGATCCACCCACCACTAGGATTTTATCGAGAGATGCTGATAATGGATGGGTATTCTCAGACGTCTAGTCTTGATACACCATTACGGCACCTGCAGTTTCCCTGAGTCCATGAAAAACCTCGCAACATGAAGAAGTTTTCCTGAATAGGAGTGATGATGAGTTATTTGATTAGGGAAATGATGGCCCAATCATGATTTTGTGGTGCCTCTAAGAGGACAAAAGGGATTTCAGTTTCAGGAAACAATAGAGGCACGTAGGCGGGAAGACCAAATCCATAAAGTGGAATCTGTATGGATAATGGGTAAGCTAAAATCACTGGTAACAAGAAAACCGTCAGAAATCTGTCACGGGGAATGATGTGGGTTCAAAGATGATCATCACTATTCCTCGCCATGGAGGCCATTGTCTTCATTGATTTTTCAGCAGCCTATGAATCAGCTATTTTTGCCTATATAGGAAGATCCAGAAGATGACGAGAAGTCAGTATAATAGAAATTATTGGGAAAATATATAAAAAATGGCTAAAGGACTTAAAACATGTACACAAAAGGCTCTGCATACTGTTCCTAAAAACGGTACGCGGAAAGAGAATCCCACGTACTGCATGACACGTGGAAGCTACTCCAATTATAGCTATGGTACACGGATGCAGTTCACCACGTAAAACCATGGTATGTGAAAGAACTGCGAGGCACAGACCTGCGTACCGTTGGCCAGAAAATAGAACAATTCGTGGAATGAAGAAACTGCAGACCTCATCCACAGTTAAGTTTGCGTTTAGAAGTTCTAGATTAAAATTTATGTTCATATTAATATTTTTTGATGTTATATGTGAGAACAAGCCAACGACATAGTGTTATTCCATGCAGAATCTGGATTTTATGTTTTAAAATTCCAGAGTCCCATTTGCAGAATCCAAAATATGATACGCGGATGAAGAAATGACAAGGAAATTGGTTCGCCGAACATATGAAGTAGTTTGCAAATAAGATTTTCATAGGGAGCACAGTACACGAGATTTATGGAGGCTGGGGAGATTGAGAGTTCCTTTCACCATGAGAAATGGTAAAATACAAATGGCATGGGCCCCTATATATAGGATTGGTCCCCTCCTACCGGGTCTACCTGTTCTACCGAGAACCATTTCAGTTCAGGACTGCTTCTACATTAGAATAGTCCCATTTTTATTCTAAACGGACACAATTCCTATGGGGAGAATTTTTAGGGTCCTGAAAAATACACCAAGGAGAGAAAATACCCCCACAATTACTTTGCATAAGTAATCAAGTGCTTCTGTAAGTCTGTCAAGGCGAAGGGACTCAAATTGAGTTTCATTTCTTTGAAGGAAATTAAAGTAATTCAAGTTTTAAAGGTTTTTAAGTGTCCCTCATACCATCACTGGGAAAGGTATGCAGAGAATATGGATCACGAACAACCTGGTATGCGAGACAGTCCACGAATTGCTAGCCCATGAGGCGATGGCCAACGAGCAAGGAAACCATGAACTGTGTCAACCAAAGGAGTTGTGCGCGTAAGGCCATTCCACGTACCATACCATGAACCCATAAGTTCACGGAAAAAGAGAATGGGTAGGGTTCCGTGAACCATTATCACAAACCAAATCCTCCTCAAACCCCGGATGATAGAGTCTTCTATAGGTCACAATATTTCTTGAATGGGTCACTGCAAATGGTGTCGCATGCCCAATAGATATGATCACTCTGATTCTATATAAAAGGAGCACAGTAGAACACACACGGGGAGAGAGATAGAGAGAAGGATAGATGATGAAAGCTTGAGGTATGCTTATAGGTTGCACTCTGGCTTCCTTCTTGTTTCATCAGTGAAGAACGCACCACAAACCATTCCCTCTATAGGTACAATCAGCCGCGAACCATAAAACGGTTGAATTGAATAATAATTATAGAACCGCGAATCTATTTGGTGAACCATGAACCAAGGACTTCTCGTGGGTGAATTTCCTGTAAATAATAGTCCCCCAGACCCTCCTTTAGTATGGTGCTCCATGTAAAGTACCACTACACAAAATGGGCCCAGCGTCGCGTACCCAATCAGTAGGTGGATATAACCCCAAGCAGCATGGCGAGCCACATACCAATTTGGTATGCGGTTGGCGATACCCATGCCCGTGTACCACACCAGTACACAGATGTCCCTTATGCCCACAAACCGCTACAGTATGCAATGCTTTCCCCATCCCACATGAGAAACCAGTACGCAAAATGGGGTGTTTTCGGGTATTTTTCCTTCCAGTTCCAACCTCTTCCCTCCATTGTCGTCCAGTCCTCCATGATCCCTTCGCTAACCAGTCCTCTGGCACTAGGACAAAGCCTCCTCCAAAGCCACCAGACTTGTATGATCAGACCATCATTTGCATCAACGTGCTCCATTGAGTCTACATACCCATGTTAAGCGGAGTCACAAAGGTCCTCCCAAAAAAGGTGTGGATTTTGCGAATGCCTATGATTCTATATTCCGATGGTAACCCAGAATCCAACCTTGGGATGTCGACATGAAACTCCCCATTCTCACTATTAAGGGTGATCACTTTATTTTCCATTCAAGGAGGGATAATTATCAGTTGAAGGGGTTATGTTCGCTCCCCCCTTTGGCGAGGATGAAACTCCTCCCCTTCCCAGAACATGATTCAAGGACCTCCCACTAAGGTAAGTCCACAGTCTTCTGAGGCAGGGCTATATGAACTTCAATGTCATTCTACATTTAAGGTTTCATTGCCTCGTTCCCTCGCCCATCGTCGCCCCGACCTCTTCTGTCGTTGGCTCTCCCTTCCTAACCAACAGGGGAGGAGGCATGTGTATTGTTGAATCTTTAAAATCCTCTTGTTTCTTAGACCAAGCATGACTCACGTGGGCTTAGAGTTTTGGGATGATTACAACATCCATAGATTCTAAACTGTGAGAACTCTGATTCTTGACCAAACCAGGATACGTAGGACACCTACCAGAAGGCCTGAGCTCAAAAGGGTGCCCATCCACCCAATAATGCCCTGTCAAAATTCATTATTCTATGCATAAAAACCATACATTTTGAACTATGAGAACTCTGATTCCTAACAAAACCAGGATACGTAGGATGCCTACCAAAAGGCCATATCTCAAAAGGGTGCCCATCCACCCAATCATGTCCCGTCAAAAGGGAAGCTTTTATGTGTAAGCCCCACACATTATGAACTATGAGAACTCTGATTCCTGATCAAACCAGAATATATAGGACGCCTACCAGAAAGTATGATCTCAAAAGGGTTCCCTCCCATAAAGGGTCCACCCAATCATGTTTCCTCAAATGGGAAGATTCTATGTGTAAGCCCCACACAGTCCGAACTACATGGGTTCTGATTCATCTCCTGAGGATACATAGAAATCCCTCATTGTGGGCCCGATCCCAATATCAAGTCACCTTCCGTCCTCCTAGATGATGATAAAATCTACAACACCTTATAATATGGCTAAGTCAGCATCACCTCTTTGGCGTCAAACATATGCATGCTCACGATGATCTTGAAAACTAAGTGTACCCCATGGACACACTCTTCAAGAATGAACCAAGGATTCATGAACATATGAATATGACTTAAATATATAAGAGAGTCCTGAAATAGGAAACAATCTTCCCCCAGAAGGGTGTGGTGAGCCCGACCTCCCATCCTCTCGACCAATGGAGTCCTTAAGTGTCGCTGGCCAAATCGACAGCCGACGAGCGCCTGCATTTGGAATGAAGGTCCATGAATCATGGATACCAGGGCCATTGGGAATTCTTGGATCCATAAATAAACCCATTGGAGACCATTCAAGGAAGTTACATCCTAGAAGGAATGATTACTTGAGTGATTGACCCCCACGCAATCGCTTACTCGGACAAACAGTTCCTACTGGGTTAATTCAACCTTCATTAAAGGATAATGAAGTTGAACTGGTCGAAACAAAGGAATGGTAAAATCGATGAGGACCGGTATCTATAGAAAAAGGGATGGGTGATGATCCTCATCAAACCATTTCTACACCTCCCTCAAAATGTTCCACCTAGAAGGTAGAACATACCCATTAGGTAAAAGAATGACAGAGGAAAAACGAATAACTAGAAATAAAATTTAATATAAAAGAGAGAAGGAAGAATAAAAATCTGAATTAAGAGTAAATGAAAAAACTATAATACTTTAATATAATAGAAAATAAACAAACTATAAGAAAATTTAGAAGGATAAACAAAAAAAATAATCCAATAAAAAATAACACTAGATGTAGAAAATTAATTTGAAGAAACAAATACTAGAAGTAAAAGAAAATGATAAAATAAAAATTACAAAATCAATAAAAATAATATGAAATTATTATTCAAAATAAAAATAAATAAAATAATTTAATGAAAAAGATAAATAAAGAGGTTGAATTTAGAAGAGTCGTTAGGAAGACCAATAAATGTAATAATAAATAAAAGTGAAAGATGAACCAATTAACAGAGGTGGGAGTCTGTAAAATATTTATAAGAAATAGAAATAGTAGTAAAAGGTAAAATAATATTTAAAATAAAAAATCATAAATAATAACATGAACTTAAGTACAAAAAGAAGAAAATTTCAAATAATTAAAATGAAAATTGATAATCCAAAAGCTTCATGTAAAAATATGGAAATGGAAATAGATTCACAAGTGAAGTAATAGTTAGAAAAAATATGTGAAAAAAAATCATAAGTATTTCAAATAAAATAAAAAATAAATCATAAATAATATAAAAACAAAAATCCAAATCAAAATAAGATAATGTATGTAGTTAAAAGTAGAAGTCAAATTTAATGTGAAAGAAGAAGCTAGAATATATAGTCATTAATGAAGCAAAACTCAATATTAGGTAAAAAATAATGGTAAATATAGAACCAATTAAAGAATTTGAATTCGAAATCACAATCATAATCAGTAAACCTAAAAATAATAGAAGAATGGATAAGATGATGAAAAAAAGAAAAAATAGAGTTCCTAAGAAGTGTCTAGAAATGAAAAAAATGAAAAAGGGTTAAAACCTAGGTAATAATCCTGTATTATCATGAAATAATTGGATAATTACTATTGAATAATTTTTTACACGTATAATTTGATTCCTATTCAAATTGACATGTGGTGAGATCACAATCTAAGGTCATTTGTTTGGTCTTGAATCTTTAATGCACGTTTTTAAGGACCAATGTCCAATAAAATTGTTTTCGCTTTATTTTTTAGGACACTACATATTGTATTTATGTGATATATATTTATTTATGACCAAAATTAATAAAAAAATTGATGTCCTATGATTTCAAACAATTTTAGGTCTTTTTCCTTCATTTAAAACATTTATGGATGTTTATTGATATTAAATTCAATACAAACTTTCTTTTGTTTGTTTCAAGAAAACATTATATCTTATTACTGTGGGAAATATTAAAACATTGTATTAATTAACTGAAAGTAATTTTTATATTATTTAAGTAAAATATGAGGCCTTTTTCTATGTTTTCTCACATTGGAATTTTTTTTTACTTTTAAATCAACAAAATATAGAATTTTTTTTCGAACAAACCACAAGTCAAATTTATGTGTTGTCTAATCCTACATTTCAAAAAATGGAACAATATATGTTTCCTTGGAATTAATGAAAATATGATGTGATTATCTTAGTTATGAACCATAGAACCATATTATTCATGAATTTTAAATATAATAAAACAATATTTTTGGTTAATATGACCACATCACATGTCAGATGGAAATACATTCCATTTTTAAATCTCATAATTTTCATGGTGTTCTGAACTCATATCCTCAGTTTTAAATCCCTTTAATAAGTATTTGATGTTCAAAAAGAAATTCCTATAATAACATGTAATTCAAATCACAGATTGACATGTGGTTTATTCATATTAATCATAAAGGAATCAAATATCAATTTCCTTTCTTTTCATGCCAATCAGAGAATGTTTGATAATTATCTTGCATAATTTTATTAGGAGTTTTTTAATGTATGATAAATAACATTAAAAAATAAGTATATGGAATTATATAATTAATGAAATGGAACATGTGTTATCATAAAGAATCAGTGAATGTGTGTAGAAACAACAACCATAATTATTTACACTATATGGAACATAATATAAACAAGGTCCCTTGGTTTCAAAGAGCATTAGGCAGTGCACGAAGCGAGGTGAGATGGCTTATAATGAAAATTGGGCATATAAGGAGATAAATATATTAAAAAACTATAAAACAAATAATATATTAATTGATATTAATGATTATACTAATAATAAATACATCATGCATAAAAAATCATTAATTTCACTCATAAACTACAAAAATAATAATAGAAAACAAAAAATATATAGAAAAAACCAAAAAATATGACCAATTAAAACACAAAAGAAAAATATTATTTAAAAATATGAAATAATAATAATAATAAATCTAAAAAAACATTACATAAGAAAAATATTTTTAAGGAAATAATAAATCAAAAAAATTAAATTAAGAACCGAAACAAATTGTTGAAAATGACACAAAAGAATAAAGACCCATGTTGGAAGCTATTTTTTGGCTTGTTTTGGAATAATTTGTAACTTTTCGTTTTAAGAATAATGTAAAAGTTGATGTGGGTGGTTGTGTGGCATGTACTAGATTAGGTGCTGTATGCCCAAGACATTCTTCCTTTTCTAGGTAATGAAACTCGATGAAGTAAGGGTGAATTGACGGGATGAAATCATCTCAGTTGGCACACAACTATCACAGGATAAATTTATGGTCATTAGCTATATAGTATCCCGGAGGAAGGGGAATTAACACCAAATAAATAAGGAAAAAATATAGTTGTGGCACATGCCACACCATAGTACACCAAATCACAATATTGGGCACAACATAATGATCCATCTCAAACGTTTCATCGCACAGTAGTTGTGAGGTGTAGTGGTGCCAACTGTAATAAGTGGTGTAATAACACACCATGGTCACAAAATAAATAACTATGTCCATTAAAATTTGGAATAACTACTTCCAAATGCTACAATCAACATTAGTGGGAGGATTTTTTACAGAAAAATAATTTATAATGGACCAAGAAGTTCATGATTCACTAAGGAAATTACATATTTTTGAATTAAAATTTCAATAAATTCTATAATCGTTGAAATCTAAATCTAAATAACTCTTATAAATAAACTAGAAACTATAAAAATCGAAAAGTCCATGTGAGAAGATAGGATTCCTCACAAACATAGTTGTACAATGAATAGAGGGGATCAATGGATTTCATCCCACCAAAAAGATTTTACTAACCTAGAATTATCCATAACTACCCTGAGTGGATAATATATTACATGTCACTAAAAGAGGCTTCATCTTTATGGGTCCCATATAGATCAGAATGCATACCATCCCTCCCCATTATACGTAGAATTTTTTTCCCTAGGAATTTATACTTGAGTTCACTAGGAATGGATCTAAAATATCAAAAAACTAACCTCTTAGCTATTGTAATGTTAACTTAAAACACTATTTATGTTAACTTAACTAAAATAAAATGTGAACTGGGATTCATCAAAATAGAGATCCAGAAAAATTGATTTTGGAAAATTAATAGAAACCATCTTCTGATGATGGTGGTGGTTCGCCCATAGTAATCCTTGCCAATAAGAATTTTTCATGTCATCATAGCTGAGTGGGGGGACTTTAAATCTTCCTTGATCCATTTTCATTCAAATTTATTAAATTTAATTTTACTTAAGGTGAATTAAAATAAATTTTGATTAATAACATAATTAAAAATTATATTATGATCTCAAATTAAATATTAAAATTCCTTATAGGACTAAAAAATAATATATTTAATTATCATTTCTCAGTTGCTTCTCATTTCCTCACTATAGTGCTCTTGGAACAACCTCCCAACGCAACGGTCACCTAAGTGTCTAAAACTCTGATATTTTAAACTTATTACCATAAAGAATCATTTCTCTATGAAATACTACATATATTATTTTCAAATGTGATATCTCATTTTCATGATATTTTCATTTTTCTTTCAAAATACATTGTTTATTTTATTAGTAATAAAAAAAGTATTAAGTTACATTTAATTTATTTAAATAGAAAAACACAATCACATAAAACCACTCTTATATTAAGATGATCGTTTATATATAAGGACATTAGTTATCATAAGAATAAAATGATAAAGAAAAAATATAAGTACAAAATAAAAGCAATAAGATACATGAGGAATGAAAATGGAAAATGGAAATATGGAAGGACTTAGTAGAAAATTTAGTAGATTTGAAAAATGATAAGGTTTAAAAAGAAAAAAAGTAGAATAAATTAATATAAATTAAAAACAAAAATTATAAATGAATATACATATGCATAATATTAAGATGAAATAGATGAAAATCCAAATGCAAAATCAAAAATTATAGAATGAGTTGAAGTAGTAATACAAATTTTAATTAATAAGTGCATATTTAATGTGAAGTCAAAGTAGACATTGGAATATTTTCAAAAGATGAATAAAGAACATAGAAAAAATTAAATGAAAATACATATGAAAAAAAAGTTGAACATGACGAAAATGAAGTTTACATAGATATATTAAGAGGTAGAGTAGAAAAAAATAAAAGTTTGAAAGAAGTGTTAGTGGAAGGGGAAGTGGATGTGAAGGTGGTGGAAAAGTGAAAGAAAAAGATAAACTTGAATCTAAAATCAATAAATACGAAGGATATTCTAGAAGGAATTAAAGATATTGATTATATATGAAAAAAATATGAAAATACAATCAGAAGGTTGAATATAAATGAAAAATAGAAGTTGGTTTAAATTAATAAATTATAACATACGATCAAAAGTAGAAGAACAATTTGATTTAGAAAGAAAAATGAACGTATAATAAGGATTTTATTTAAAAGAAAAATCAGTTCTTGAATCAATGTTAAAATCAAAAATCCATAATCTATAAGTATAAGGATAAGGAATAAGGAAAAATATAATTCTGAATATTGTAGAAAAAGTGGAAATAGAAAATGGAATAAAATCCAAAATCCAAATTTTTTTAAAGAGAATATCAAAACATAACTGGAAGAAGAAAAAATTGTATTGGATGAATATAATTATTAAAAAGAAAATACTTATTAATAATGAAGAAAATAAAAGTACAAAAATATAGAAAAGGTGAAGATATTAGTTAGATTGATGTTAGAATAAAAAGAAGTAACTAGAGTTATAAGTCTATCTAGAGGAAAGAAGTAGATTTTGATATAGAATTAAATGAAAAATATAGAACATTTTAATGTAAAATAAGAAAAAAAAACTAGAAGAAAACATAGAATAAAAGCACAAAAATAATCTAATATATAATTAAAAATAAAACTAGAAAAAATATAAAAAATATAAATTAAAAACTAAATGAAAGAGAAATGGATATATGAAAAAATTCAAAATAAATAAATAGATTAATAAAGAATAAGTATAAATAAAAAACTGAAGATAAAATGAATTAAAAATAAATTGTTAATGTTATAATCTTGAAGCTTCATATGAAAAAACATTAATCTAAGTCATAAATAGATATGAAAGATGTACCAACAAGCTGAAGTAAAAGCTAGGATAATAATTCAACAAAAAAAGAAATTTAAGTTACCTAATAATGAATACTTATATACTGAAACATAATTAATAACATAAACGTAGTTTATAAACATAAAAAAATTATAATTAAAATAATAAAATCTAAAGTTAAAATTTAAAATCTAGAAATAGAAGTAGATACATATGTTTGAGAGGAAAGAGTTGAAAAAAAAACTAGTTCATTTAATAAAATAAGAATAATATGAAATAAACTTATAAAAAATGGAATAATAATAAAAAATATAATAAAAAAATACAAAATCCAAAATAAGAAATGGTAAGAAGCTAAATATTTTAGTTGAATCTTGAGTACACAAAAAACCAAAAGTGGTAGTTAAATGTAGTTTAGAATTAGAAGCTAGGAATATGAGTCACATAAGGAGTGGAATTCAGTGGTGGGGAAGAAGTAATGGTATATTAAGAAGAAAATAATTAATTTAAAGAAAAAAAAGAACCATATACCAAATGGTGTTGAATAGGAAGTGGAAATATAATATTGATAGTATAGTAAAAAAAGAAATAAATATTAAAAGTAATAAAAAAGTAATGGTAAATGAAAAATAAATAATACATGTTAAATCCTAAAGAAAAATCATAATCTATAAAAATGAGCGTATGACCATAATGCATAATAAAAAAATTGAAAATATATGTCATAAGAAATACATGGAAAAAGAAGAAAATGATAAATGGTTGAAATTGAGAAAATGAGCTCAAATTATAATGAAATAATTGAAAATCCATTGTTGAATTATTTTTCAATTATATGAATAGATGACAAATCAATATAACATGTAGTGGGATTAGAATCCAAGTCATTTTTTAGGCCTTGTCTCTTTGAATAACTTTTTCAAATATTTTTATATTTAAAATACTATTTTTTCAGACATCCTGACCACACTAATGGTTAGATTGATGTGGGGTATATTTTAACTTGTTAAAAATAAATCACATATATATATATCGTATAATTTTTTATTAAATATATTTTTTTATATTTCTTAAGTTTAAGATTCATGTTTTCTAACTCTTAAATCTATAAAAACATACTTTAGTTCATTTTAGGAAAATTATTAGTCGAGTTGATGTGGGGTCTATTATAACATGATAGAAACTAAACAACAGACATTTTCCTATGATTCAATGATTTCTTTTGGAAACTTACTTGGTTTTAATGTTTTGAAACTAATTTTTTTCTTATAATTAAATAAATATGAACCATTAGAAATTTAAAACAAACCCCCAGTCAAATTGATGTGTGGTATATTTCTACATGTAAAAAATTAAACGACAACCATACTTTTCATCAATTTAACGACAATATGAGGTCATTTTCCTAGTTATGACCATTATATTTGTGTATTTTAAGACTTAATTAAAACTATATATTAAATTATTATGAATGCACCATACATCAGATTGATATTAGGTATACACGTAATTTCAAAACATTTCATGAAAATGTGAACTCATACACATACTTTTAACACACGATAATATGAATGTGAAGGCCAAATGTTACTATCGATTATACATAGAAATTTAGTTGTTAGATTAATGTGTGTTTAGATATTACATATTAGAATAGGCTCAAATATATTTTTCCTAAGTTTTCATTGTTATCTGAGATTGATTCATATTTCAGTGATAGAATTTTTCTTGGAGTGATTAAATTTACAAAAAATATTAACATAAAAGAGGAAGAGAAAATTTTAGTGATGAAAAACATGAACCAGTGTTATCACAATGAATTAGAGATTGTGTGAAAAAATTCTATAATCATTGAGTTTTTTCTATATCCACAGAAAAAGTTCATAATTAATTCTAACTACTACAATAATCTTCAGTAGTATATTTTTTATAGATGTCTCTTCCTACTAAACAAAGATGCAAAATCATTTCCTAAGAGGAAAAAATTTATAGAGGATTTTTTTATAAAAAACATAACATATGAAATATACATCTGAATAGATCTTTTTAATAAATATAGATATAGAGGAATAGAAAATTCCATGTCAAAAGAAAGGATTCCACACATATATAACTTTGCATTTCATAGTGTGGATCAATGGATTTCACCCCAAATTGATGCCTCTGAGCAGGTAGTTATGATAATTATAAAAGGATTCATAGATTGCATAGATCACTTGAAGAATATTTATCTTTATTGGCCCTATCAAGAGCACTTTTACGACCATACCTCCCCATAATTTGATGAATTTAATTTCCATTATCACTCGCGCCCAGGTTTACACGAAATGGATCTACAACCCCCAAAAACTGATCTCTTAGAAATTGGAATGTTATCATAGAAATAAAAATTATATTAACTTAACTAAAATATAAATTAAATTTTAATTAATTAAAATAATGATCTAGAATATATCATTTGGAAAATTAATAGAAACTATCCTCTAATTATGGTGGTGGTTATCCCACCATCATCAATGTATCTAATAATATATCATGTCACTATAGTTGAGAGGGGGTAGTGTAAAGATTCATCAATCCATCCTCTATCAACATATTTTAATTTAATTTTAATTAATAAATATTAAATTAAAAATAAATATTAAATATTAATGAAATTTATTATGATCATAAATCAAATATTAAAATGAATTACAAAAAATAATATTTAAATCTTAAGTAATCATATCATAAATGATTTATCATTGGTCACTACAGTTATCTTGGAACCACCTCCCCATAAAATAGTCTGTGAAGTATCCAAAACTAAATATTTCAAAATTTCATTCAATAAAAAACACATTGCTTTATGAAAAGCTATATAAATTATTTTCAAATACAATAACTTATTTTCAAGATATTTTCATTTTTCTTTTAAAATACATTGTTTATTATAATTTTTGTAACAAAAAAGTTACCTTTATAACTTTAAATAATCATGATTTAAATTAAAAAACACGTTCAACTAAAACCTCTATTCTATTGGGGTGATCATTAATATATCAGGATATGAGTGCTCAAAGGAATGAAATATTGAAGAAAAGATTAATGGAAAAAATTAAGTAATTAGAAAACACAAGTAAAAAAATAAAATTAGAATATATAAGGAGTTAGTAGAAATTGTAGTAGATAATAAAAATGATAAGGGTTTTTTGGAAAAAAGTAGATGAAATAAATAAGATTTCGAAAAAAATTGAAAAGTAATATATATATATATGTGTGAAGAAACATAAGATGAACTAGATGAAAATCCAATTTCCAAATATAGAGTAAGCTCAAGAGTATAAGTAATAAGAAATTACTGAAAGAATAGAGGGATCACATGTTTAAGTATATTCATAATCATTAGAAAAATATGAATAGTAAAAATGAGAAAAAAATTAATGACACTAGAATATTCAATAGTAGAGTTTAAGAAAAAATAAAAACACTATAAAAAGTTGATTTAAAATTGAAACGTAAAACATTGATATTAAAAATAAAAGAACAAAGAACCATCGAGAAATGAAGTTAAAATAGGAAATATGGAAATGATTATTAGATATTAATTTGTAACATATATTTTATGTTGAAGATGATGTAGAATCCAAAATTTAGAAAGATCTTTGATTAGGAAGTAAAGATATTGAATAAAAATAAAAAATAAAAAAAAATGTAAAAAAAATCACAGTATAAAATATAAAAGAAAAATTAAATTGAATAAATGATAAATAAATAATCCAAGATAAAAATTATTAAAATAATATTATTTCGAAATAAAAAAATTAGAAGAAGTAAAATCAATAAAAAAATATATATACTCAAAGTCAGAATCTAGAAAAATAAGTAGATGTGTAAATAAGATGAGAAATATTTGAAACCAAGTGAAATAAAAAAATAGATAATCAAAAATAAAATTATAAATAAAATAAAAAATTAAAAAAAAATTAAAATAAAAAATACAAAAGAAGAAATGGTATGAAGTCAATTTTCATAGTTGAATATGAAGTAGGAAGAAATCATGAAGCAATTTTTGAATATGATGAAGGAGTGGAATATAGAATCTGGATTCATAAAATAAGTGAAATTTTATATTGGGTAAGAAGTTTTGTTAAAGGATAATGAAAATTTAAATTTTGAATCCAAATGAAGAAATATAATCCATATAAAATATTATATTTGAAGAAATAATAATCCAATAAAAAATTTCTAAAATAGAAGTCTTAATGATTACCTAGAAATACAATAAAATTAAAAAGGATAAAAACCAAACAAACAATATCATATTATGATGAAATCATTAGAAATGAATTGTTGAATAATTTATAAAATGTTGTAATAGACAACCTGTTAATATATCATGTGGTGAGATCACAATAATATACCAAGATGTATAAAAAGGAATTAAATAGAAGTTCAAGAACAAGGAAATATTGAAGACATTTGGTATCATAGTGCTAGAGGAAAAAGGAAGAAATATAGGTAAAATATAGTTTATAAGAAATAATACAAAAGGAAAAAACCAAAAATATAAGTATGAGTAAATGAAAAATATTGAAGAATTGAATGTAATAGAAAATTAACGATTATATAAACATACATAAAGAAAAATAATATTAAAATATAAAAATAAAAAATAAGTAGAAGAAAATTGAATAAAAAGGAAAAAAATAAGTAAAAAAAGAATGAAGGTTTAAGAAAAACAAAAGAATCATAATAAGAATCAAGAAGAAAAACAAGAAAAAACATAATGGAAAATCAATGAAAAAGAAAAAATGAATAGTATATACTTGAAACATTGGATGAAAACACATTAAAAAAATTATAACTAGAACTTATAGCTAAACCAACAAGTAGAGGCGCAATCCAGAAGAATATTTCATAAGAAATTTATATATGTAATAAGTGTAAGAAAGATTAGAAGGAAAAAAGTAATAACATAAACTAAAGTATTAACATAAGACAAATGAAAGAAGTAAAATGAAAAATTTTAGAAGGTTAAAGAAATAATATAGAAATTGAATTACATGCATATGTAAGAGAATAAAAATTTGAAACAAAATAAGTGGAATAAAAATTAATAAAATTGTAAATAAAAAAAAAGAAAAAAAGAGAAAAATGATTATAAAAAAAGAAATCAAAAAAATAAAATAAAATAAATAATAATCCAAATGTAGTAGTTGAATAATAAGTAGGCTTGAACAATATTTGGTATTTTAATTGAATGTAGAAGTAGAATCTTGAATCTATTGTCATAAATTAAGTGAAATTTTATTTTTGGGAAGAATTAATGGTAGATTCTAAAGAAAATATAGATTTGGAATCCAAAAGAAGAAACATAAGCTATAAACCTTACCATATTACTGTAAAGTATAAAATAAAGAAAAATAAGTAAAATACATTTCATAAGAAGAACCTAGAAAATAAACAATTTGATAAGGGTTCAATACATAGAAAACGATATAATATTTTCATAAATAATTGGATAGTTAATGTTGAATAATGTTTTTTAGATAGGAATAGATATCTTGTCAATCTGACATATGATGAGCCCATAATATGAATTCATTTAACAAGTACACCAATCTAACATGTGGTGTGAACAATAATCTATCATAAGCATTACCATGAATCCAAATGTCATCATAGTTGGGAAGGGGTAGTGTAAATCTTCTACAATCCATTTTACTTCAACATTTTTAAATTGAATTTAATTAATATATATTAAAATAAAATTAAATTAAAATCATAATTAAACAATATATTATTTTTTTCAAATCAAACATTAAAATGATTGAGAAAAATTACTATTAATAAGTTAAGTAATCACACACCAAATAATTTATTATTTCTCACTACAGTGTAATGGGATACACCTCCCTATAAATAAGAATCATATGAATTCAAGACTTAAAATTTCAAAATTCCATTTAATTAAAAAACATTATATGAATTACTACACTACTGGTTTTCAAATATGATATATCATTGAAACAATATATTATTTTTTATTTCAAAATGCATTGTTCTTTATAATGTTAATTGTTAAATTAATTTAATATTATTAATTTATGTGCCTTTGATTTGAATAAAACCTGAAAATCACCTAAAAGCACTCTTCTCTTGAGGTAATCATTTATATAACAACATATTAGTTTTAAAAAAAGAAAAATAGAATGAAAAAATAACAAATAAAGAAATAAAAATAAGTCTTAGGGCATGAAAATGGGGATGGACAAAGAAATAAAGTCATAAAAAATGTTATAGATAAGGAAAATGATATTAGTTAAAATGGAAAAGGTCGAATAAATATATAAGTTTTGGAAAAATATGTTGAAATGGACTGTACATATTCATAATCATATGGTTAAATATTTGAAAAATACAGTTTATAAATATAGAGTACAATAAAGAGATGAATTTGTGAGCAGTGGTTATTATAAGAAGTGGAACTCGAAGAGAAATTTGAATTAGACAGATATACATTAGGAAACGATGATGAATAATGACAAAAGAAAAAGAATAAGATAAAATTAATGAATCATAAAAATTCTAATGTAGCTTCTGTAGGAATTAGTTTAAAATGTATTAAATAGAAGTAAACTTTGAAGTGAATGATGAACCAATTATAAGAATCACAATCCAGTCAAAGAATTAAAAAAAATATATAAATAAAGGTAATATGATAAAGTGAATTTAGAAGCAAAAAAACATAAGTAATAACCTTAAATCAAGTATAAAAAAATAAAAATAATAACAAGTAATTCCAAAATAAAACATCCAGATGCTTGGAGTCAGAATCATGAAATGGAATTAGATGTATAAGTTTTAGGGGAAATAGTTGAAATAGTATAAGTAGAATAAACAAATAATAAGAATCATAAATAAATGAAGAAACAAAAAAATATAAAAAATGAAAAAAACCAATAGTATAAGAGAAGAAAATGAAAGAATCTGAAAGATATAGATGATTCAAGTAGGTATGAAGTTAGAAGTAGATGTTGAATCTGAACTAGAATTAGAATCCATAATATAAATTCATTAAACAAGTGAATGTATATGTCAAGTAATAACTAATGGTAGAGGAAGAATCAAATATTGAATTTGAATCCAAAATCAAAAAAATATTCTATAATAATGAGAATATTATATAAAGGAATAAGCTAAAAAAAGTTCAAAGTAGAAGTCATAAAATGTACAAAGAAATAAAATAAAATGAAAAAATGATAAGAAATTAAAAAATGTCATGTAATTATCTTTAAACCATTGAAAATTTATTATTGAAAGATTATTATCATGTATGAATAGACAACCCATCAACGGATATGCGGTGAACTCACATTATACAACCAATTTTTTATCTTGATTCATCGATGTGTGTTTTTAAATGCTTTTAAGTCCACTAGAACATCCTTTTCAGTCATTATAACTGGATAACATGTTTTATTTTTGGAAGGAATTTTAAAATATGAAAAAAAAATTAATCAATGACTGATGTTTTGTGAGTTCAAGATAATTTTTTATTATATTCATTATATTAACCAAATAAAACACATTTATTTACTTATAAATCAATAAAAAATTGGTTCAATCCATTTCAGGAAAACCAGCTGTCAAATTTACATGGGGTATGTTAAAATTCCAAAAATTCAATCATGTTCATTTTACTATCATTAAACTATGACATATCATAATTTACTTGGTTGTCTTACTTTGACAAACAATTTTTTAAAATTTTAAGCAAATAAAATTATAATTTTTTATTTAGGAAAAATGATGTTTGATTGATGTATGGTCTATTTATACATGGTAAAATACATACAATGGATGTTTTCCATTAATTTAAATAAAATCTGAGGTCATTTCCTATGTTATGAACCTTATGCACATTTTAATGACTTTAATATTTAATAAAAAATTATATTTGGACATTATGAACACACCGCATGTCAGATTGACATACTAGTGTTAGAGAGGATACCATACATGCATATAAAAACTAATTGTAAGCAATTTACATATTAAGAACCACATATGGAAGAACATAATTGATATTTTATTCCACCTTCTTGTTTATTTTTTCACCAGTCATTATGAAGCTGTAAATATCCTATGATGTTTTATCACCTCGATCCAAGCCATTTGATCAATGTTAATGTATTCTTATACCTTATCTTGAGGTTTCACCATTCAATGTGATCTCTTCAAGTAAAAATATACATAGATCAATATGATCACATTAATGAAGTGGAGAAGATCTTCTGCGGTTGAAAATTTATTCTGATTCAAAAAATGATTTCATTATTTTGTTCTTAAATATTGAAGGTCGAAGTAGATAGAAGAAATGATATGCAATGATGGTGTTTTTTGAATCCATATAAGTTATTTAGTTTGTTTTTATAGATGAGAGTTGATTCAAATACAAGTTTGAGATGGTGGATTTCATTTTTTGGATTCTATATAAATAGCCCTAGACATCACCATTTACATGTATGCTCTAAATAATAATTGGAGATCTTTGTGAGGATGAACCATAGAAAAAACAAACACTCTTTATTTTCATATGGGATCCACATGTTTGCATTGTGCATTTGTATTCATGATCAGATTGTGGTTATTTGATTCCAAGAGGTAGTGCTTTAGTAAATCACTCTGACAGTGTTATATGATATAAAGTGTTTCCATATATAAAACCTTACATGAAGAATATTTTTTGTATTATATGACCAAAAGTGTATCATGAAAAATTTTATCAATGTATAATGTTTCAAGAAGGTACAGACATCATCACATATACTATTTAAAATAATGTTCATAGAGAATCGACATGTTTTTGTGTGTGAAAAAATCAATGTTCTTACAAAACGTGCATTGCATGGAGAAGGGGAGTATATAATTCCAGTTTTGAGCAAAGAAATATAATACCATGATATGATGTGTTGCGTGAAGATTGGTTTTCTGAAAAATAAGAAAATAATTTATCTTTTTACATGATAATAGATGTTTCTCTGAAGAATAATGAATCATGAATGCTTCATACTTTTGATACATGGTGATAATCAGAAACTACATGCCTTAGAAAATATGAAATCATGATTTTTTTAAAATAGTGAAGCACTATGAGAGATTGAGGTTTTTATGAGAGTGGTTTGAAACTATCTCAAAAAAGTTGAAGAATAATTGTGAAATATATAGTGAAGAGTAATGAGAAGATAATGCATAGTATTTTATTGAATGATGTATGATAAAAGAATATCAAATAATAGTGTGTAGTAATTTATGACTGAGCCAAGAATAGAATCAAAAGAATATACTATGTATACATGAATACACTGTTATTGGTTATATTTAGTGGTAGTTGAATACTTTCAATGGATGGTGATAAAGGCCAACAACCAATCCAAATATGATTTGACTATGTGGACTTGAAATGGAATAATAACATCATGTACACTATATCTGTGGGAAGAAGTATTTGAAGACATATTCATAGATGGTTGGGAATACCACTGAATAATTGGAAGTAATCCAATATAAAAAATAGCTTTTAGGAGTTATCATAACTGTAAGTAGTCTATATAATTAATACTATTAGGTTGTCTGTGTAATGACCCCATCAGGTGATGGCACACAATAATCATCACTAATCACATGTTATAGGAGATTTTCTATACTTGTAATCACTTTTATTTACTTATAGAGATTTCTTTCCTAGATCATCCCAGACATTACAAGGATGAAATTACCCACATCAGGGCTGAACCTTGTAATAATATTGTTTTTAGTTATTCATTTAAATTATACCATTCATGTTGTGTGATTGTGTTTGTTAACAAGGAAGATTTCACCACTCAACTTGTTACAGAGGATCTAATTTGTAAGTGGTGTGAAAAATAAGTGAAATAATATAGGTAATACTTGTTTACACTGATTCACCCCCCTTTCAGATAATGTGCATGATCTATTAGGCACTTCAATTGGTATCAGAGTAGTGGTTACACCTATGATTTGATCTACCTTATTGTCCTGACTGCTTTTATTACACATATATGAAGATCATATTTTACTTATAATAATTATTTGAGTTTCCATAGATGGATCAATCAATTATTATCACTATTGGTAACAATAAGGAGGTTTCTAAAATATCGGAAAAAATAAACTGATGAAAGAGAAAATAAAGCTGAGAATTTTTTTGATAAATAACGAGGGTACACTAAAAAATAATTTAGTCATAGTGGTAATCTATTAGTAGTATTTTATAAATAAGCTAATAATGATCATTTTGATGATTCTTTTTCAAGTAGTTACAAATTATAATTTATTTAATCACTAAGTTATTTTTATCCATAAGTGAAATATCATTTGAAGAAAGTTCATATAGATTTTGTCACAAATTTATTTTCACTAATCAAGGGACTATATCCTTAAAATTCACAGCATGAAGATGATGATGAGGATATGAAAAAAATTCCTGGATAAGAAATCTCAAAGATGAATATTTCTCAAACATGTTGAAGCTAAATAATAAATTTCATTATTTTACAGTGAACATCTCACCCAAGTTAAAGAATATATGCAAAGAAATGTGTGTAAGAAAATAGTGACTAAAAAGGTTCTTACTGAACTGATCCATTCACTTGAATACTCTTATAAATATACTATGGGTGTTATAGATTCTCATTTGTAACCAAATAAAAGGATGAGATATTCACCTTGGTTAAAGTGTCAAAAGAATATTCTACATCACTTTTCAATACTAGATTGACTCTTGTTGAAGATGAACTACAAGGGGTTGTTTGTGAAAAGGATTTTACTATGATTTTTTTTATATAACTATTTCATACATTGGAGAAAAAACTAGAACATCTATGAATGATAATGAATATCGACTATAGGTTAAGTCAAATATAATTAAAGAGTTGAATAATTGTATAGTTTAATAAAATGAGTAATGGTCATGTCTAGAAAATGATTATTCTTTAGGATGAAATAATACAAATTATTGAGGTTCATATAAATTTATTAAACAGGTAGTTTCTTGAAATGGAATTAAAATTTAAAAACATAAAGGAGACACAATTAATTACATCCCAAATATATTTTCAATATATGGTGAAATCACTTGAAAAATAGAAGAACCCTTTAGATCTGAAATGTCTTCAGCTTGAGGCAATGTTATATAATATAGAGAAAACCCAAGTTGAGTCTTCACAAAATATTGAAATCAGAAATGGTACAAAGAGATATTCTAAAAACAATCTTACATCAAAAAGATTCAACACATTGATAATAAGAGCCCAAGTTTATCTAATTTTAATTCTATTTCAAGATCATATAATTATGTAACACCAATTCCAGAAGTTTCTATTATTAATAAATACTATTTCATATATAAGTATAATTTCAAAAAGGAATTTTAGACAAGTATGGGTAAATAATATTGATTTTATATCCACAATATCATTAAATTTGGATGTGAAAATGAGTAAGATTTATTTTTCTTGAAAGAAAGATCAAATGAAGAAACCTATTATCCAATAATAGAAAGATGTTAAAGACAAAAATATTTTTTCACAGAAGAAGAAATCATAATTTTGAGGCGATTTTTGCTGTTATGGGATGTTTAGTAAACATCTCCTTGAATGTTGGAATTATTTTTTAATTCTTGATAATTACAGAAGGACATTATTAAGGAGGACTATATCTAATCTGAAGTGAAATCCTAAAAAAAAGAGTGTATAACAAATATTAAAAATAATATATATGTCAAGAATAGATTTGGGTGTAATGAATAATTCTAATATTATTTCAACATAATTGGAAAGATCTTGGATGAGTTATGTTTTATACAAACCATGCACCATGCATATGTTCATATGAAGAAAAGACCATAAAAATTAAATGAAAAATGAAAAAAAGTTGAAATTTATTTCTTGGGGTATAAGTATAAGAGTATAGTCCAGAAAACTTTGAAACACACTACATCCTAGATGAATACTAAAAAAGATTCCAGATCAAAGAAACTTTTCTCCTAATATAGAGAATTTTTCATATCATGGAACATTTCAAATAGTTCATAAGAACAAGTGATGGTAAAAGAGAGAAAAAATGGAAAATTGAATCAATCATGGAATCCAATAAATGTGTTCATTTTTTCAGGACATCCAAGATGAAAATTTTGAATTTATTATGAGGGTTTCCAAAATGGATAACCTTATGAATTTTAATGATCTATATAGAAGGTGAATAATGACTATGCATATTGCTGGCAAATTCATGACATGGTTTCCTAGAAAAAATTACTAATGTAGAACCAAGGGAAAGAACTAGTGGATTCATATTCTAAAATGTTTATTGTGAAGAAGGGGTATACACACAAGAAAATGTCTATTAATATACCAAAATAATCCTTAGACATATGTCTGGAATAGATGGATTTGGAAAAGAAGTTGGATAAAGAATAGAAGAAACACAAAGCACTGCTTCAAAATGTTAAGAAACCAATTCCATCTAAGATGAATATTTTATAGATCATGTCGTTCTGGTTTCCCTAAAATGATAAAATTTTAACAGAAAAAAAAAGGATAATTCATTGGGATTTTTTATATATTTGGAGCTAAATTGAATGGAATTTTTGGGTTGATAAGTAAATATTATCCCTTCTTCTCTAACAATAGGAATTAAAGAACCACATTATTCCCATGTATAATTTTTTTTGATTTATCTATGTAGTGAATTAAAGGTTAGTCATATATTTAATAGGAGACCTAAATAAATTAATTCTTTGAAAAATTTTATATCATCCAGAAAGATATGAATCATGGAGTACTATATATTCAATTGGTTTCAAAATTATTGTTGAAGTCTATTCTTGAAGAAATAAAACCATGGTGTATAATATGGATGAAGGTAATCCCTTTAGGTAGAGTGATTTTGAACCACTACAAGATTTTCATATCTTAATTGGTGTCAGAAGAATATCTAAATTTTTATTAAGGGCCATATTTGATGACTGAAAGTGTTGAAATTCATGTAATTGAAGATTTTCATTGAAAAGGACTTTTTCCAATCTTTACGTGAAAGAAATTCTAAATCATGAAGGTATAAATTTATTAGGTGATTAAAAATGTTAAATAGATTGATAATGTGGAAGTACATTCTTTTAGTTGAATGTTTTCAACCTATTTATTGATATGAATGTTTAATATTAGATTACAAATATCTTAAACAACCACTGAATGATGGTTTTTGTGTTCAGATGTCATTGAAATGTGTAATTAGAAAAATTAATAGTAAAATTGATCACTCTTTGTTTTCTACAATGATAATGACTCACAAAGACTTATAGTTGGTTAATTTTATCTCTTTACAATTGTTTTTTATTTTTTACTTCATTAGAGTAAGTCATACTAAAGGTGTGAGAGATGGAAAAGATGTTCTTCAAATTTTGATGGTGGAGATGAGAATTAATTCCTATACTTATATCATTTATTTTATTATCAATAAGGGTGAAAAGATAACATTTACATTGGAGAATGAATGTGTATTGAAAAAAATCAAGAGGAGGCTATTGATGAACACAGGTTTTTTATTGATGTTGGAATTATGATAATGTTTAATTTTTTATCAAAGAGTTATGAAGATGTATTGTCAATGTATTCATAATGTTATGATAATAGAACCATTCTTAATGACTAAGACACATGGAAGATGTTTTTGGTTAAAGGAAATTGTTACGTATTTTAATTGAAGTGGGGATAATTTGATGTTGAGAAAATGTTATCTTGAAAATTCTATTGAATTACTATTTGAAGAATTTGGATAACATATTTTTTTACCCTTTTTCAAAAATTAAGACAACTAACTATAATTCCATGGGATCCATGTGTAACCACAAATAATATGGGAACTCATATCATCAATAATCTTGTAAGAGGAAATTAATCCTTCATAGGGGAATACATGTTATGAGTGAATATAGGACAACTGAAGAGAAAAAGAGTGGCACCACTATGTGTGGAAGAATAGAACTCGAGAATTTCGACATGGGTAGGTTCAATATGGTGTTGGGATAAATCCCCATATACACATAAACCAACCTATTGGAAGTAGTTAAATTATTAATAACTGTATATCTAAAATCAAAATTGATATGGGATTCGATCATACATTGTATAATTCATCAGTCATTAAAAAGTCTTAAATATCATGTGATGTTTGATCTTATTAATTCAAGGTATTTAATTGAAGTCAATATCATCATTAACCTTTGGTCAAGGTTTCTGAATTTAATGGTATTTTATTGAGTTGAAATGTCTAGATATCAAGTTGAACTCATGAAATAGGTAAATAATATCTAATGAGGTTACAATATGGGTCATATTCTTAATCTAAATTCATTATTTTATTCTGTTATCAAAACCAATGAAGGATGACATGTATAGAAGAAATGTTTTGTGATGGTGGTGTCTTCCAATGTCATGTAAGTTTTTGAGTCGATGAACACATATGATATGTGGTTTGAATGAAAGGTTGAGATGATGGATTTGAGTCTTGGGTTCTCTAAAAATATACCCAGATGTCTCCATTTGTAGGGATGAGATGAATGATAACTCAATAACACGTTGAGGTTTTTTTTAGAATGAGAACTTTACCAAAAGAAAAATCCTCCTTATTTAAAAAGGAAAAAAATAACAGGAGACTGAAATATGATTTTTTTAGTATTAACTTTTCCAAATATAGAAGATATCCTTTGGAACATCATTTCACCAATTCAATATCAGAGAAGTGATCCCTTTATTAACAATCCCTTCTAAAAATTAATTCGCCTCATGATATGCATGCGTGATGATGTAGTTCATGGAAGCGATATAATCCATGAAATTTCTCCATCAATCAGTCATATTCCATGAAAGATAAATATTGATACATATAAAATATTTCCAAATAGTGGTGGAGGTGACATTATAGATATAAGTTGAGGTACCCTCATTGAATTTAAACTTTCATTTCATTCATAATGCCAAAAATTTAAGATTCAAGGGATGTGGTGTTTTTTCATAGACCATAAAAGAATCCCACTACTTCAAATTTATTATTTCTGAAAATACCACCATAACTAGAAGGACATTAGTTTCCCCGTGATACCTCATCGGTGTTTCATTTGATCCACCCAGAAAGTGGAGTCCACATAACATTCTGGGTATCATAGAGAGGATAATAGTTACCTATAATAAAAAAGTTTTTGAGCTCTATAATATAATGTATTAAGGTTTTAAAATACCCATTTTTAATATAATTTTCATGTTGGATAGAAACAATGATGCTCACCAAGGTTGAATACAAGAAGAATGGAGTGCCTGTAACAACCCAGGTATTTATATAATAATACTTTTTTCATTTCTATTAATATTTATGAATAAGATATTTATTTTATATTAAATAGGGAACTTTTTCTGATAGCATACTCGACACGCAACAATGGGTTTCCTTGAAATATTATGTTGCACACAACTTTGAGTTATACTGAAAAATAAAATAATATTATTATTATTTTAAATGGTAGTTAACAAGTAGCTATTGTTTTTTCGGGAATGAACATAAATAACTAAATTATAATTACACATGTTTGTTAAATGTTTTTTCATTTATAAAATAAATTTTACAGGCTTAAAAATAGAATGCATCTAATTTTAAGCATGAAATACTTTAATATTTTTTTAAAGGTCGATTTACAGCCTTTTGGTGGAGAACCATTTTTAAATATAGTTTTTTCACTTTTTTATGTTCTATTTTAAAAAATAAAATTATTCTTTATAAGAGGGACATAAAAATCTAATTTGGGTAATTTTTTGGTATTTTTCTGATAAAGTTCATTTTTAATGAACAGTGAAAAATACTGAATTTTATGTCAAAACTGTCTTTTCATCTGATTTATTTATATTGTTAGATTATTATTTTTAATTAGTTTTAAAGTGTAATTAGATTATGTTTTTATAATTTTATACAATTTTTTTCATTGGAAATAATTTTACTTTTTAATTAGACATAAACACATTTCAATCTTTTGATAGTTATTACTTCTTAAAAACACGCTTTTTGGTTTTGACAATGGCAATTAATTTTAAATTAATTTCTGAAACTTATGTGTTTTGAATTTGTAAAAATAGATTCCATATTTGTAATCATGAGGCCCAAATTCTTTAAATATGTAACTTTTTTTAGAAATTGTGAATAGTAACTTCAGTAAAAAATTATTTACCATGGTTAAAGAGTAAATCTGGTAAATAAGGGTAAGAAAATAATATTATAATAATGTTAAATTACCCTAACACATGTCCTAACCCTATTTTATGAGATATTTCCAACCATGGTCATCCTTGGGTCGATTTTAGGACCCCATGGAGCCACTTGTGTGTGAAAATGACATTTAGTTACTTTTAATTTAAAGTTATGGAAAATATGCCATAAACATGTATTTTTACTAAAACTATTTTTATATGGGGTTATAAAAGTGATATTTTCATCTATAAATTGTAATTATAAAAATAAAATTATTTACCAAATCAATATATTTTATTTATAATTTTTATAAATCAAATAAATAAATTTATTTATGGCAGAGTGATGATGTAGTGATTACCTTATTAATGAATATTTTAAATAAATAAGATTATAAAAATTAAAATAAATTTATTTGGAAACTTTTTATGACATAAAAAAATTTTAGGGATAATTATTACTTGTTATCTTTGAATTAATGAATGTTTTTTGAAGGAATCAAGTTTTTATGGATTTTTTAAAAGTCATGATATGAATAGTATATAAATTGACAAAAATGAATTTTTAAAACAAATAATATTTTATTAAATGATATAATTCTTCTAAAAATATAATATTCGGTAAAATGACTTATAAAAGGTTTAAAATTTAATTAATGAACCACTTGAGGTTTTATTTACATTTTACAGTAACTATATTAACTATATATTTTGAATATATAAGAAAACATGGTAAGAGTCAAATATGTTAACTAAGGGTTAAAGCTAAATGATAAGGTTAAATTTGAAACCAAAAAATTGTCAAAAAACTATTGGTTGAGAGGATTTCGAACAATCATCTCCTTATCTTTGAATTAAATGAGTTGGGGATCTTTTTAAATCGAAATTCCATTTATAATAAAATAAACATTCAAGAAAATCCTAAAGTGCCCCTCCTTCCTCTTATAAAATGCCACCACCTCTAACCCTTACTCACACCTCTCAATCCCCCTTGGCTCGTCAAAAATCTACCTCAATAATCCCATAACATCACTCTCTTACTTATAGAAGGATTAAAATTGGTATAAGGAAATTCATGAAAGCCTTTTCGCTCAAATCAAAGGGAGTTACATGTTTTAAGAGGTAGAGTCTTCTCTAAAGTTGCATTCCAATATTATACTTCTTCACTCACTATTTTATTCTTATTCTTTGATTACATAACAAAAATGGTATCATAAATATACTAGTATGTTTTTATGAGAATAATTCAAAATAAACTTACACACAGCTTCATCTAATGGATTTAGAACATACTGTTTCTGTGGAGGGAAAACTAGTGCCTCACGAAATGATGATTGTTCAATTATCTCCTACCACCTCTCATGGTGGAAATTATGATGGAAATTTATTTATATATAGTATATATTATATTTATATTGTCTCTATGATACTTTAAGTTTTATTTACAAACATACATTTATGCTTTTCATGGTGTGTAAATAAGATAATTTCATTTAAGTGCGGACTACCACTCCCTCAAAGTGATATGACTCATTCATGCCATACATGGAACGTATAAAGGATAGATTTAATGAACATATATAATGTGAATCAAATATGATATTATATTTTAATTATAATATACCAATGTATCATTTTTTTTATTCCTTTAAATATGAAAAAGGAATGAAAGTAGCGTTCATGCGTACGTACGGCTTATCGTCTCCATGAACGGTGCATTTCATTTATTATCTCCAAATGTTATGGAATATTATAAATACATATATACTGGATATAAATACATATATAATTTATTATATTATATTTAAATCATGAATTCAATTTAGGAGATAATGGGATCTTGACCACATGGACAATTTGTAATTACAACAGGTTCATTTTTGACTCAAGTACCGAACATCGACAAAACAACTGTTATGAATTAAAATAATTATATAATTGTTATAGAAAGGTAATAAGTGATATAAAATGAATAATAAACTTGAAATGGTTATTAAGAAATTATAAATTAACTTATGTTTATTATTCAGGAATATAAAGAACGAACGAGACAAGTCAAACTCAAGGTAAGGGAAGCTTTCACCCTCATCTTTTAGTCAAAGACTACTTTTTTATGTATTTTAATTTCCATTTTATTATTTTGGGATATTATCTTCTATATCCTTATTACTATAAAAAAAATTTCCATGTTATGAGAGACCCTTTTCACTATCATCAAATCATTTTATGAATTTTTAAGTGACGTTGTTAGGCTGCCGAATTTTTGTAAGAGAATTTCTAAACTCAATTTCCACTCATTGGGTTTTATGCATACTTTGTTGATTATACATTGCCAAAATTATGTGTGGAATAACTGTTTATTTATTTTTCTTTTAATTTACACATAATTTTGTCTGGATATACTATTTCTATACATAATATCCCCATTGATAAATTCTTATGTCATTTATACGATCTTTTTAAGGGATTTCGTCTCAATTTATATTCCATTGATACGTATTTGTTGTTATACATCAATTCAATTTTATATGGTGTATATACATCCCTTTTACATATAATATCATGAATATTATAATTCTCGTGATATTATATGTTTTTATTGAAGTTATTCTTTAATTATTTTTATTCAAGTACTTCTCAAGTGGAAAAGGACTCTTTAACAAAAAAAACTATTTTAAATGTTTTAAATATTTACTAAAACATCGTTTTAAATGTTTTAAAGATTTATTCTTATAAATATTTCTCATCAATGTCCATGTTTTCTAAATTGTTTCAAGGATTTACTTATATAGACATTAATGTTTTAAAATGTTAATTCCTTTAAAAGTTTCTGTGGTATGGGACACTTTGTTTCAAAAATCTATTTATTAAATATTTTAAATGATTTTGGAAATATATTGAATATTTTAATATATTTAATTGATTTCCTGTTATTGATGAGTGAAATTTTGATAATTTCAATCTTTTATGTGTTATGATTATATAATGGTACTTGAACATTTGATAGTTGGTTGCGTGATAAACCAAATATGGGTGGTTCTGGGATAAACCTAGGGCGGGTAAGCCCGAGATAGCTCTCCAATGCATTAGGTAATGTAAAGGAGGTAAAATTTTTTGTTTCTCCTAAGATATTTAGGGGATATACTTTGATGGGTATTCCAAATGTAACTCCCTATGTATCTGTGAAAGCTAAAATGTAAGTATCAAATGGATTCCACAAGTTGCCATTATGATTTATGATTTCTATGTGTTATTCATAAATATTATGATTTAATTTTGTATGTTAAAGAGATTATGTTTTATGATTGAAAAGTATGATTTCATTGATTTGTAAGTATTGATGGACTATTGTCTTCTTTCCTTATATCATAACCCTTACTCATCTTTTTATGTTCATCCCATGTTTTTGAAATATTTTTCATAGGGTATAAGGAAAGGTAAGTGAAAGAGAGAATTCAAGAAGATTGTTATCAAGAAAATCATTCCGATTTTAATCAAGGAGTTTTCTTAATGTGACTGTTTTTGGATAGAGTAGAATTTTCTACTTTTTAATTTTGGAGATATAATGTAATAGTTATGGCCTAATTCTCTAAAACTCTAAACCTGAAAAAATTGTCAATGTGAATTCTTGAATTAACTCAAGATTATGTAATGTTTAATGCTGGAGACTTATAATTGGTATCAGAGGTCGGTTTAGATAACTTTAGAGTTTGGGGTGTTATTTATGTATAAGTGACATGTTTTACATAACCATAATGGTTAGCATACTAAAAAGTGTCATAGTTATTTTAGATAAATTGAATGAGATTCATATAACATGAATAAGTATATCTTAGTTTTTACCCTCCTCATAAGATAATATATGATGGTTTTACTAATATACTCACACTGGTGTTTTTGGTTTAAGTAAATAGCTGGATCTAGCAGGCAACAAAGTAATAATGGATGTGAATGAAATTGTAGTGGTTTTCTGAATGAGAAACCGAATGAAATGGGAGCTGTAATGAGAAATCTTATGGTTATTCTTAACCAACTATCTGGAATCATAATTAAACACTTGAACCTTGGTGATTTTTATAGGGAATCATATATGTTAGAAATGAATCCTAATGTAAGTTTAGGTAATAATAATAAATTTAAGTATATTCAAAAACCTATGTGTCAAGGATATGGAAAGAAACACCTAGGAAAATTATTCAAAGGGATGGAAAGATGTTTCAGATGTGGCAATGAAGGTCATAAAGTAATAACCTTCCATGGAAAAAGGAAGCATCCAGTTGACTCCAGGAAAGGGAGATAATTTCTTTCCAAAGGATCAATTGAATGTTTTAAATGTGGACTGCATGGTCATTATACAAATAGATTTCCTATGAAGAAGTTTCATGAATGTGATTAGCAGTACTGTAAAAATATATGTTTACCAATGCCCAATGCCATTCCAATTGAGGATGAGGAAACTGGAAATGACCTATGAAATGTATGGATTATTTCTTTTCTCATGTTTTTAAATTACTAAAATCCTAGGACATTATGCATGATTTAGTTTATAGGAAAGAAGTATAAAAGAATAAGATGGAAAAACATGGATAAAGGATCATGAAGAATTCTCAATGATTAAAATGTCTAGGAATGAAAGAGTTATTTTGGATCTATGGATGATGATATGTTTAAAATTATTAATGATCTTTGTTGATGGGATTACTTTGGAAGGCTTTTATATTGTGTGTGTGTGTAGATGCCGAAAATGTCTGTAACTCCCAGAGGAAGTTTCAAAGTGACGAAGCAAAGTCATAATCGGAGTCAGAGGCCTGATACGGAGGCCCGGGAAGTGGTGCGCGAAATAAAGGAGGATCCGCGCGAAATAATGTTGTGCGCGCAAAGTATATCAGGGATTCGTGTAATCGAGTCGATGAGGCGTGAAATATTTGCGCGCCCCAGTTCTGCGCGCCGAGACTTTGCGCACCGACGGCTCCAGACGCAGAATATTTCACACGCCGCCTGGATTCCGTGCCGGCTGGGGCCTATAAATAGAAGGTGACCCCCAACGGTTTGGGGGTTGAGGAATTTGTATGTTCTCTCGGGCGTGCAATTCGACTCCCCCCACGCACAATATGACTTCCAGGTAATCTCTTTTTTTCGCGCAACTATGCCCCGGGGTTCGCCTTTGCATGTAACTCCACCGGCTTAAGTGAATTTTTCCCCTCCTCCGGGTTCCTTCCTTGTGCGCAATCCATGTCCAGTGCACACAATTCCTTCCTTGTGCACAATCAGTGTCCAGTGCTCGCAATTCCCTTCCGTGCGCGCAATACCATGCGCGTCATTCCCTCTCCGCACGCAATTCCCTATCTCCAATTGCACGTCATCCCAGTGTTTTGTGCGCAAACCTTCTCTTCGCGCGCAAAACCCAGGACCCTTCACCTTGACGCCCCTTGGCTGCCTCTCTGCGCCGACACCTGATGTCTCCCCTGCCGGGCATGCGCTCCATGCATTGTTTTCCCGTACGGCCTTCTATGCTCGTGCGAAGTAACCTCAAGGTCCCTTGGGCAGTGTTTCCCTTTGCGTTGCTTTGCCTTATGCTTCTCCTCATAGGCACGCTAACGGCTATTGCTTCTTTGCATAGCCATGCTAACGTGACCCCCCAGTGGTTCGTCCTACAACCCCCCTTCATTACGGCCTTGATGATGCCTTCCCTCCCAAAAGGGGTAGAGGGCATTGGGCATGTAAGCCCTAGGGGTGTGGAGCGAACCCACCTCGTCCAAGATGCAGGACGTTAAACTGCTAAGCACCTCGTCCTTAACACCTGACATTAAACTGTGGTCTGAACATGTGCTTCGCACGCAGGGTCCCCCCAGCTCGGACATTTTTTACGCCTCTCGTCTCCACATAAATGGACTCTTCCTCACATATAATGAGATCCTCCTTTTCGGAGTGGCGTTTGTCCATGGGGGAAGGGCTGCCTCAGAGCGTAAGCCCCTAGCCTCTCTTACGGAAGTTTGCACTCGTGTATCTCCGTACTTCCCCCCTGCCAAGGCCAGTGGAGTCCCTTTCCCACTGTTCTTTCTCGTACCACGGGCCTCCACCCTGGAGTAATCCACGACACCCAGGGCCACTAACCACGCATAAGCCTCTGTTTCCTCTTTGGGCCGCTCAATGCGTAAGCCCCATTCCGCTTCTCACGGACGCACCCTCCGCGACGTGATCGTCTGGTCCCTGCTGCCTCTTGTTTCCCACACCGAGCATGACTCACGTGGGATTAGAGCGCGCATCAACCATGACATCCTCCCATGGGCTGCCTCAGAGCGTAATCCCCATGCCAGCGAACTACGTGGACTTTGATCCGTGCTAACGCATGGTACGTAGGAAGCCTCCACGAGGTTCAAGACCACCACCCGGTTGTTCCGACCTCTCCACGTCGGTTCCCTATCCACCTTGGGCTGCCTCAGAGAGTAAGCCCCATACCCACCATGGGCCGCCTCAGAGTGTAAGCCCAATACCCACCATGGGCCGCCTCAGAGCATAAGCCCCCATACCCACCATGGGCCGCCTCAGAGCGTAAGCCCCAAATTCCTCGTCTCGAATGACGTTAAACTATATACCCTCGTCCCGCATGACGTTAAACTGTATCTCATCCCGCATGACGTTAAACTGTATTCCCCCTCTTGGGCCGTATCAGGGCATAAGCTCCATGCCTCACTCCATCATCCATCCTGATCCTTACCCGGGCCGCCACATCCCGGTGAGATCATGCCACTCCACCCCACTCCATAGTATCCGGGAAGCCACCCATGTGATGACCCCAACATCGGTGTTCCCCCTAGGGGGGTCCTTCAATATGATCCACTCTCAGTGTTTTGATCAGTCTGATCCGTCTCCGCAAGACGTTAAAATCGCGACATACCCCATGTTAAACATGGGAAGCTGAGGAAAACCTCAGACGGTACACATTCCCTGCGTTCGATGTGGGATGCCTTGGGACTCCGCGCCCTCGAGAAGCCCCATTATAAGGGTTAGAAGACAGACATGCTGATCCCTAGCATCAAGACACGCCAACGACATCCCAATGTGACCTTTCTCCTCACTGAAGGTTGCTACCCCGACAAGACCCCTTGGAGTGTCTTGACGGAAGCAGCGTAATTAACTGGCGTCCATGCAAAAATGGTGTCGGGAATGAGCTTCACGAACCCGTCTTAAATCTATGAGGGAGACCCGGATTAGGTGACGAGATCTGAGGAGGAATCCATGGAAGGAAGAACCAACATCCCATCATCCCGATTTCGATCAAGGAGCAGACGTCCCTGAACAAGGAACGGATGTCGTCCGCCTTTGGAAAGCGGGAATGCGGGGCTGCGAGCCGCGCATCCTCCCATGTGTGACAGACACGCGCGCGCGCCCCAGCATAAAAGCGTCGGAAACAGAAAATGGTGAACCTGACGTGAATCTCTTCTCCTCAATATGGGGACAGGTAGCGTTCGGGATGTCGGAAGATCAGCATGTCACCAGGTCCGGGTACCTATCACCGGGATGTGAAACCCGCCAGGGGTCGAGGCAGTCCGGATGTTGTGCACTCTGTTCCGCGACGTCGTCAGCGTGGATCCCTCTCGTCGACCACGGAATACGGAACGATGTTGGGCTATTGGTTGTCGATTTATTTTCCTGTTAGAACTAATGGGTTCATCTCCCTGCTTCCAGGAATCAGATCACTGCATCTGGAGCTCGATCGCCACCTGCCCACCGGCGCAGGGGCAGGGGCAGTACCAACGCAACTACCCCGCGCGGTCCCGTCTTTTCCACAGTCGCTACGGCTCTGATTTCCGCGACTGTCGGGCGCTCACGCCCCCTCTCCCCGTCAGAAATCATCCAACGAAGGGTGATCCACGACTTGGTTCGTAGGTATGACGAGGAAGGGATCATCCCCACCAGGGGCCTGGCCCATTTGGATCTAGAGGCGGTTGCACCCCACTATCGTCGCTGCCCCCGAGGGCCGCGCAGGGAGCCACCACTCCCCACTCCGACATTCAACCGTTTCGGGAGCCTATCCCCGGAGCGCCTTGACACATCCCTCCCTTGTGCCAATGAGGTGGGAGATGTCCGGGTCCACTTGATCGGAGACCCGTCCTAGGGGTTAACGGCAAGAACCCCTGCCAGGCTGCGTCGATGTCATCACCCGGCTCCCCGGGCCGAGGACCAGGCAATCTCTATGCCCACACCACCGGCTCCAACCCATCCTACCCGACGCCAGCGTCGGGCGCGATCAGAAGAGAATGCCCGTCCTCAGGCACCAACATCAACAACCACTGTGGCCCGAGCCACTACTGACTCCTGGTACCAGACCCCCGCACATGTTGAGCAGGGGCAGCCACATGCCCGACTGGGATTGAAACCCCGACCGCCCTGCAGGAAAGTTGGGTCAAATCTCCCGGTCGCGGGCACTGGAAATGGCCACTGCGGACCAATCCGTGGTAGTGCCACCCACCATGAAGGCTCATTCCGTGCCACTAACCTGGAAAGCCGAAGGCTTCTTCGCGATGGCTATGCTCCGGGTATGACTCTTTCCTGCACCCACTGCATTGGGTATGAGGTAACTCCCCCTACTGTCGGCCACGAGTATGGAGCCGTTGTGTATCCAGTCGCTCACTCACATGGAGGTCCTCCCCATGTCCCTTTCGACATCTGTCCCGGTGCTTCTCGCACCCCGGCCTTCAGTCCCCTCTGCCCCAGCTCTGTTGCGACCAGGGGACTCCTTGACGGAAATCATCCTTACCCTGAGGATCCAGCCAGGGGCAGGAAGGCCAGGCGTCATCGCCGTAAGAGGAATGTCAGGGGAGTCTGGACGGAAATTAGACCAGTTCGTTTCTTGGATTCTGAGGTAGAGTACGAATTGATGATGGAACCTTCCCCCCAACCATTCGAGTTGATGGCAGGGATGGGGATGCGGCGCGTCAGTCTCGTACTCCCCAAATGCGAGATCTGTATGATTCCCTCCTCCCTCTGAAGGTATATCCAGGAGGACAAGGACTTGGCGTACCCCCAGGGGTCAAACCCGCAGTTTCCACTGGCCTCCCCAGAAGCACCTTCCGCCCTTGTCAGGGAGGGTGGGGAACTTTTCTGGGGACCGACGGAAGAGTTGCAAGACAAAACACTCTCGGAGAGCACCAACGCTATGACAGGAGGCCCATTCGCTAGCCCATCCTATCGCGATGTGGTAACCAGGGCACTAAAGCCCTTGGAGGAAGACTCAGGGAGCGGTGATTCCCCGCCGGCCAGCTCACCGGCTCGGTGGCCTGCCTCGGTGCCATTTCCAGTTCCCCGACCATCCTCAGTGAACGAGAAGAGGCAGAAAGTTCCGAACCCCGAACCGGAGTCATGGAGCTTCTGGATCGTTCTTGCAGCAGGCCACTTCCCCGAGAAGTGTTGGCCGGTCGTAGAACCGGATTTTTATGTGCCAGAGTCACTCACCCCGAGAGAGTTTGAATGCTTCCTCCAGACTCTTCGAGTGACTCACTCCTATCTTCACCATCAATTATCGCCTTATCCTGGGAGTCAAGCACATCTCAAGGATATTGGTGAGCAGTGTGGTCGGGTCGACTTAGCAGCGCTCCCTGCGGTTCGGCACCCCGAGTCACCGGGCCACCACAGGGCCCTCCAGCAACAATGCGTCCAGAGTTTTCAAGTACTCCGCAAAGTTATTGAGGAAGACACCCCCCACGTGCACGTCCGTGGATGGGGGAAGTACGCTGCCCTTATTTTTTTGCGATCCGCCGACAGCCTGATTCACCGGGCGGCCCTGAGGGAATGTCGCCAAAGGCAGTGGAGGTCAACATGGATGACCTTTCAGATGAGGGAAACGGTGTGGAGCTCCTCGATGGGGACTCACCCCCTGGGGACAAGCCGCTACTGGACCCATCTGGGAGGATTACTCACCAACAGAGGAGCCTCCTAGGTCTCCCCACTCCCACTGAGGCACTGACACTGAGCCGAAACATCGGCAAGGATAAAGAGCATGTCGGGATTGTCAAGCCCTCCGACCCATCTGCCTCGGCGTAGAATGCATAAGAAGATCCCGAGAAGGCCATGCTACGCCAGCAGCTTGCTGAGAAAAAGAGGCTGGTTGATGAGTTCTTGGCCGAACGCATTGCAGAGCGGCGTCCTGACTATGGTAATCCCAGGTCAGGACAGCAGGGGCAGGAGCACCTACCCCTTGTCGAGATTCCCCCGGGAAACCGTAACCATGTTGTGTTCGCCGATAGGGGAGAGGTCGGCACCCATGGCAATAGGGTGCGATACATCTCGCCGAACCCTCCCGAGCGGCGGAATCACCTGGGAGACCATGCTCGGTTTCCTCCCATTGCCCCAAGAGTCGCTCCACCAGCTGCCCTGCAAGCTGCTGAGCTTGACTACTAGATTGGAGAGCTCGGAAATGCACTTGTGGTTAGATATCCCCATCAGGACAGGAATCCACATCCGGATGATCTTATGGAAGTACTCATCGCCCGCTTGGAGGCCCTGGAAACTCGGCAGGTGGAAATCCCACCGGACGGCAAGCCATACCCAGCATGGGTGGATGATATTTCAGCCCCACCGAGATTTGGGAACCCCACTTTCTCCCCCTTTAACGGGACCGAAGACCCGCCACAACACTTGTCTCACTTCAACTCGAGGTGCAGGCCAATGTTAGGGACTCCGGTGTAGCAGGAGGCTGCCAAGCTCCATTGCTTCGTTCAGAAACTGGAAGGACCAGCATTCGTCTGGTACAGCCAGATCCCTGTTGGATCTGTGACTAGCTGGGAGGACCTTCGCTGAAAATTCCTCTACCAGTTCAGTTCCACAACCTGGAAGACGAACATTGCAGACCTCTTCAGGTGCAAACAAAGGCCCGACGAGCAAGTCGTGGACTTTGTCACCCGGTGGAAGGGGCTCACGTACTCCCTTGACATGCCGCTGACTCAGGAAAAATTACTGACGATGTGTGTAGGGAATGTCAAGGTAGAGCTGGTTCCTTCTCTGATCACTCAGAATTACTCTGGGGGTTTCGGGATTTCTCAGACAAGGCTCAATGCCTCGAAGAAGCCCTACAACAGGCCAGTCAGGCACGCCCGCTGCCTCCTGTAATCCCTGCAGGGAGAGCCGCCAGGGCCGAGCCCGCTGCTGTAGCCCAGATAGAGGCCCACAGATAGCTGGAGCTGCTACCACTAAGGCCAGCTCAGCAGGCTCATAGGGGTCCACCCCCATGGGCATAGCCTCCGGCCCAGCAGCGACCACCTCAAAATCGGAAGGCGCCTCTGCGTAACACGCCGCCGCCACCCAGGTGAGATAATCTGGCTCTGGCTCCTCGGCCTACTCCTCCGGCCCCTCATCATGGTTAGCCCCCAAGAGCGCCCTTTCCAGATATAAGGAATCGGACTTACTCGTTTGGCGAGGCCCAGGTCCCCGGTTATTTCTGTAGCGCCTTGGAGCAGAGGATCATGCAGCTTCTTGATTGTCGGAAGCCAGAAGAGGCGTGTCTCACTGATCACCCTAACTACTACCCTTATCACCGGATCCTGGGACACACCATCCATCGATGCTATGTGTTCAAGGACTAGCTCCAAGACCAGATTGACAACAACATAGTCAGGTTGGGCCCAGCCCCGGCATAGGTGGCAGGTGTCTTCATGAGATCATATGGCAACAGTGACAATGGGGATGAGTGGGAACGGGTTTCCGACCGTGGGTCCCAGATGTATAACGACTGGATGGCCCGTAGGACGGTCTCCCGTTCCCATGGCATCATCTGTGCCCGCCTGAGTCAGCCAAAGCCCCCAGAGTCTGCGACCGCCGCTTTGGCATCGTCGTCCCAGCCTACCTCTGCCCAGAAGAGCAAGAGGCGGTGCAAGAAGAAAGAATGCGCCCTGCCATTATCGTCATCTTCCCGCACGCTTGGCGATTTCATGCCCCCAGAAATGGGGATCCCTCCGAGACCCCGTCCGGTAGTGGATGACTCCTTGAGTGAAAGCCCGGGGTACGCTTCGGTTAACATCGTAGAGTTGGTAAATCCCTTTTTGGCTCCCGACGATGAGGAACGCCAGGTGGACTCCCCCAATGTCCCCAGCCATCACCAATGTCGGCGGAGCCGTGGCTACGTGAATCGCCGGGGAACGACAGTCGTCACCTCCAGTCAGGCCGTGCACGCTTCCGAGACCAGGCAGCAGGCCCGGTACAGAGAGCAGCACACGCGGCTCCCTCACCTGGTTTCAACAGGTTCACCTCCACCACCGTTTGTGTTGTTGGATCAGGCGGGACCAACTCGCCTGTGTCACAGCCAGCCCTGCCCTGCCGTCGGCCGGCTATAGCCTTCCGGTCCAAACGCGGCAGCCACCTCTCGGGCTTTGACTAGTGAACGGAGAGACGTGCCTAGTACCAGTTAGTCACCAGCCCCGCCGGCAGGACCCTTCATGCCTCCGATCGCAGAGCGGCCTCCTGTAAGTAGAATCTCGCGTTTGGCTCAAAATTATGATGTTCTGAAGCACATGGCCGACATTCCGGCAAGGCTCTCTATCCTTGAGGCCCTTCTCCTGTCGTCTGAAATGCGTGAGGCCCTCGCCGAGGCTCTAAGGAGCCCCCTCCAGTTTGAAACAGAGGTAGCGGCCGCAGAAGACTTCCACACCGAGGTGATTGAGGACGCCGAATTTCAGGCGGTTATCTCGTTTTCCGGTGAAGATGAAGACCTTCCCATACAGGGGCACATCCGACCACTATACATCACCGGACAGTTCAATGGCGTGGAAGTCCGTCGCTATCTTGTCGACACAAGTTCCGGGATTAACCTGATCCCAACTCGGACACTGCGGAAACTGGGGTTGTTTGAGGATGATTTAACTCCCTCCGACCTCAGGATCCAGGGTTATGACAGGACCGAGCAAACTCCACTTGGCAAGATTCATCTAAAGACCCAGTTCGGCGGCATGGTTTCTAATACCGAATTCATGGTTGTCTCTCAGGACACTGCCTACAATGCATTGATGGGCAGGTCGTGGCTCCACCTTCACGCAGCAGTTCCCTCATCATACCCTCGTTTCCTCAAATACTCCCTTAAGGGTCGAGTGGGAGTGCTCCAAGGAGATGCATCTCTATTTTCCTCTTGTGAAACCTATTACCTAGACGCTGACTATTACAAGAGCAAGGACAAGAAGATCCTGGCAGGCGAGGTCGAGCCCGCCGCTGTCACGAGTGATCCCTGGGAAGGTTTGGATGACGCATATGTCTTCCCAATCCATCAGTTGGAGGCCACGACCCCTGATATGGGAGATTGCTTTGTTGAATCGGGTACCGGAGGAAGGCATATTTCTGGGTCTAAGCGACGACGAGAAATCACCTCGTACTCTTACACCAACCAGGCTCAGGTGATCCCTGAGCCTCCTATCCCTGTATGATATCGGGACGTTGGGCTCATGGCAATGGCACTATGTCATACGCGTCTATTTCGCTGGGCCGGAATTGACCGGCTCAAGCCAACGCGTCACTACTGCTTTGATGTCGTAAAGCGTGGCCCCATGGGCCAAAGGCCAGATGGGATTGGATCAACCGCCTTCGTCGCCATGGTCTCCGTGGTGCATGAGTCTCCCATCGTGATGACCTCCGCCGCCCAAACCAGTGCCAGCTCCCCATTAGGGTCTGGAAGCCCTGAAATGGCTCCCCCTATGGATGAACCTTCCACAAGTGGAGATGAGGACATGGAAGATGCTCCTCCTGCCTTTGAGGAGGGCGTCTCCACCATGGTCGACGAGTTAGTGCAGGTGAACCTCGGTAGCGAGGCGGATCCGAGACCCACATTGGTTAGCGCCGCTATACCCCACGAGGAACGGAAACAGTACATAGACTTCCTCAGACAGCACCATGATGTGTTTGCCTAGAGTTATGATGAGATGCCAGGACTAGATCCCCAGGCAGCTGTCCACCGCCTTGGCCTCCCAGCAAACCATCGCGGGTTCAAACAGCCTCCCAGAAAGATGCACCCCTCTCACGGTGCCATGGTTGAGGCCGAAGTTGATAATATCATCAAGTCCAAATTTGTCAAGTAATTCCATTACCCCAGGTGGCTAGCCAACATTGTTCCAGTCAGGAAAAAGAACGGGCAGATCAGGGTCTGCATCCACTTCCGCGATCTCAATCGCCACTGTCCGAAGGATGACTTTCCCCTTCCCGTGACAGAGCTGTTGATCGATGCAACAGCCGGGTTCCAAGACCTCTCCTTCATGGATGGGTACTCCGGGTACAACCAGATCTGGATGGCCCCCGAGGATGAAGAGTTCACTAACTTCAGGGCCCCCTAGGGTACTTTCTTCTACCAAGTTATGCCCTTCGGCCTGAAGAATGCAGGTGCCACCTATCAACGGGCCATGCACCGCATATTCAAGCCGATTCTCGGGATGCTGGTGGAGTGTTACGTGGATGATCTTGTGGTTAAATCTCGTCAGTGCCAGGACCATCTCAAAGACCTTGAGAAAGTGTTCGGCTTCCTCCGTTCTCGCCACCTGAAGATGAACCCATTGAAGTGTGCCTTCGGGGTCACCTCCGGAAAGTTTCTTGGCTTCATTGTTAGGTATCGAGGCATCGAGATCGACCCAGAGAAGATCAAGGCCATCAGTTAGATGCCTCCCCCGAGTAATATTGGGGAGATCCGAGGCCTCCAAGGCCACATAGCCTATATACACCGATTCATTGCGAATCTGGCCGGCAAGTGTAAGCCCTTTTCCTGGATCATGAAGAAGGGCGCCGCCTATGAATGGGACGAAGGGTGTCAGATCACTTTTGAGGAAATCAAGCAGTATCTGTTTCACCCTCCGGTCTTGATGCCACCCGTTTCTGGAAAGCCGCTGGTCCTTTACAAGACCACCCTGGAGCGATCCCTCGATGCACTTCTCGCCCAGAAGAACAATGAGGGAACAGAGAATAGCCTCTACTACCTCAGCCACATGCTCCTCAACACGGAAATTAAATATTCCCCCATCGAGAAGAGCTACCTGGCGCTCGTATTTGCCATGCAGAAATTGTAGCACTACTTGCAGCACCATGAGGTATAGATGGTCTCTCAGGTGGACCCGTTGAAATACATCCTAAACCGACCTATGTTGAATGGCCGATTGGCACGCTGGGCGGTGATCCTCCAGCAGTTCGATATTAGGTTCGTACCTCAGAAGGTTGTCAAAGGACAGGCGTTGGCATACTTCTTAGCTTCCCACCCAACCTCTGCGGACCAGCCACTGGATCTAGGCTTTCCTGATGAGGCAATCCTCTCAGTCGATCACACCATCCCATGCTGGCAGATGCACTTTGACGGCGCCTCCCGAAGCCCTACCGGTAGAAGGCTCAACGATCCTAGGCTTAACAGAGTGGGCCTGGGTATCGTCTTCATCACCCCAGAGCAAGCATTTCGGCTATATTCATTCCTGTTGTCAGAAGGCTGCACCAAAAATGAGGCAGAGTATCATTCCCTCATCACTGGCCTCGAGTTGTCTCTGGAGGTTAACGTACCCCATCTCTATGTAAAAGGGGACTCTGAGCTAGTCATCAAGCAGGTCAATGGTGACTATTCTGTCAGGAAGCCAGAGCTCATGCCATTGCTGGAGTGCACCCTCCGTCTAATGGCTAAGTTCCCCTCCCGGCCAGAGGTCGTTCACATTCCCCAGTCACAGAACAGTCGAGCAGATGCTTTGGCCAGCCTGGCCGCATCACTCGCCGAGCCCGAACAGGATGACCTAATCATCCACGTGGCGCACCGGAGAGTCATTGCTCCTGTTATTCCAGAGGGCGATCGTGGCCCGCGAGTGAACCATCTCACCACTAGTGCCCCTATGTCAGGACCCTCAGGGGCTTCAGGCATGGTGATCGAGATAGTTCCTAACTGGAGGATGCCCTTGGTTGAATATCTCCGGCACGACAATCTTCCGCTGGACCGAGCAGAGCGAGAACGAATCCGATGCCGCGTGCCGCAGTTCACCCTTCAAAGCGGTCCCAGCCGTGAGCAGCTCCTTTACAGACGTGGATTTGATGGTATTCTCCTCTGTTGTATTCAAGGATTCGAGATCCCACAGGTCATGCAAGAAGTGCACGCTGGTTCCTGTGGTGCCCACCAGGCCGGGTCGAAGTTGTCCCACCAGATTCGGAGGTTGGGATACTTCTGGCCCTCCATGATCCACGACTACATCGAGTATACCAAGAGGTGTCATGTGTTCCAAGTTCATGCTAACTTTATGTATCGGCCACTGGAGGCTCTCCATACTACCAAGTATTCTTGGCCCTTTGCAGTTTGGGGGTTGGATGTCGTAGGGCCTTACCTGCCGGCGACGGCCCGCCAGTGCTGGTTCATCTTGACCGCTACGGATTTCTTCTCAAAGTGGGCAGAGGAAATCCCGCTCAGGGAAGTCAAGGCTTGTCCTATCGCTGACTTCATGAGCTCCAATATCATCTACTAGTTCGGATTACCTCACGCTATCCTCACGGATAACGGAACCAACTTCCGAGCAGCTGAGATGAAGAAATTTTACTCCAAGTACAAAATTCGCTCTAACCACACCTCTCGCTATCATGCGCAGGAGAATAGATAGATTGAGGCATTTAACAAAACCCTCTCTAACATTATACAAAAAATGGTTGGTCAGAACAAGAAAAGTTGGCCGGACAAGCTCCCCAACGCCCTCTGGGCCTATAGGACGAGGACTCGTAACTCCACCCAGGTGACTCTGTATTTTCTGGTGTACGGAGCTGAGGACGTCCTGCCCATCGAGATCCAGTTGCCCTCATTACGCACGGCGGTCTACGACCAGGAAGCATCGGATAGAGTTTCCAAAATCTGTCTAGCCGAATCGGAAGCGTTGGACGAAAGTAGGCTTCGTGCTTTACATAACATGGAAAGGAATCAGAGCAGGATGGCTCGAGCTTTCAATAAGAAGGTTCGCCTCCACTCCTTCCTGCAAGGTGATCAGGTGCTGGCTCTCAGAGCGCCAATGATTCCCGGCAGGAAACCACCCAAGTTGGAGCCCATGTGGGAGGGGACTTTTATTGTCCATAAGGTCTATCCCAATGGCACGTATTCTCTGGTGAATATGGATGGTGAGCGTGTAACTCCACCCACAAACGCCAGGTTCCCCAAGCAGTACTTTGCCTAAGCCTTTTCTAGGTCCAGCATGACCTTAAACTGTTGGTCCATCATGACCTTAAACTGCATGGTCCTGCATGACTGATCGTACCACGATTCACTGTTTCATTTTCACCCTTACATCGCTGTGCTAAACATATTTTGTATTAAAAATTATAAAAATATTATAAAATTGTGCTTCATTTTTTATTCAATAATTTTTTTATCACTTTTAAATAGGTCAATGATACTTGTTTTGAAAATTACAATGTAGGTGGAGGTGATTTGGAGGGCCCTTGATGAAGTGAAAGAAAAATGGGCCAAAATTGCATGGATCCATGGAAATTTTTCCACTGTTTTGAATATTACACGAAATCCGTGCATCCAAATGGGCTGAAATTTTGTGAGACTGTCAAAAATTCCATATTCGACATTTCTTATTAAGGAACCCAATCCTGATTCGGCTTTCATGGGGCCCATAAGAACTGATCTTTCCAAGATACCAAATTTGGACCAAGTCAAATGCAGTGTTCTGTATTTTATCAATATCTTGAGATCTATTTGTCCAAAAGGTTCCAAACTTTCGGTGGAGACAGTAAAGAGGTAGGGCTAAAACTTTTCTATTTTCTCAAAAACGATATAAGACTGTTTGAAGGCAGAAACGCGTCGTGAAAGTGGATTTATGATATCTGTGTGCCCAAAACCACCTCCCACATTTCCTATAAAAGGACACCTTGGGATCCTCATTTGTAAGTTTGGCCAAGGAGTGAAGTGCTGCCGATTTGGAGTCCTAGAAGAGTCTTCTAATCACCTTGGAGGTTCTGGAGGCCCCTATCCTCATAGGGGGATCAACAATGAAGAAGGAGTTCAACCCGAGCTTCCTCCTCCTCCTGCTGTCGAGCTAAAAGTTGGGTGTTCGTTGTGAGGGAGCTACACACATGTCAAGGGAGTTCCGATGCATACATTAGCTACTGGTTTGGAGTAATTTGGGTGTTTAAACATTTCATTCCATGTATCTTATTTTATTTCAGATTTGAATGCTTGATTTGATACATGTGAGTGATATGCTCTTAATTTCAAACCGATCGGTGTGAGGTTTTGAGTGTGTGACTTGTGTTGTTCCGATTGGACATCACAAGAATCCTTTTCATACCCAAATTATTGAGATTTCAATATGCTTTGGAAGCTCTTATCCCATGCATAAGTATTGGACCTTGACAATACGATTGTTACGTCAAGGTCTGGTCCTTAAAGCATTGAAATAAAAGCTTAGGAATTAATCAGGATTCCAATTAACTCCAACCAGAGAATTACTCTAAACCCAAGATGAATCTCTATGAGAAATGAACTTGATATGTGTGTAGTGAAATCACATCGACCCTTTTATCTCATATTTCTCAAAATCCACTTGGTCACTCATTTTTTAGGCTATTTCAACGAAGTCATTGTTTTAAACTGTTTTCAAAACCACCCCCTCTCTTAGTCATTTTTATTAAAAATACACACTCTAAACCTACCAACGCTCCTTGAGAGATGACCTAGGGTTTACCCTAGACTATAAATCAACCTTAAAAATATAATCAATTTGACGTGTCACGACAGCACGGTCAAATTTTGGCACCGTTTCCGGGGAGCGCTTTGGTTTTTTGTGCGTGTTTTTGATTAATTTTTTGTAATTTTTGTGAATATTTGTTTGTTTTATCTTGTACCTTTGAATTTGTTTTTGTGTTCTAATTTATTTATTGTGTAGGTTCTTTGTATGACGAGTTCTTGATCCTTCTTCTTCTTCTGAAACCAAAGTTAAAACTGAACATAACTTGTATATCATGGCTGAAAATAATCTAAAACTAAAAGAACTAACCTCACCTGATATTGATATCCAACCCACTTACATTCAATTACAAGGCAAGGCACCCAATTTTGAACTAAAATATGGTTTAATTCATTTATTACCAATATTTCATGGACTGCCTGGAGAAGATCCACACAAGCATTTAAAAGAATTTCATACTGTGTGTTCAACCTTAAAACCTGCTAATGTGGATGAAGAACAAGTGAATCTTAGGGCATTCCCATTTTCATTAGAAGACACTGCAAAAGATTGGTTATAATATGTCAATTCACCAATTAGGGGCTGGGGAGACATGAAACGCCTTTTTCTTGAAAAATACTTCCCAACCTCTCGAACTGCAACTATAAGGAAAGAAATATGTGGTATAAGACAATCTCAAGGGGAAACATTACATGAATATTGGGAACGCTTTAAAAGGTTATGTTCAAGTTGCCCACACCACCAAATAAGTGATCAACTTTTAATTCAATATTTTTATGAAGGTTTGATTCCTATTTATCGAAATATGATTGATGTTGCTGCAGGTGGTGCATTGGTAGATAAGACCCCAATTGCTACAAGAACCCTCATTGAGAGCATGGCACAGAACACTCAACAATTTGGTACACGGTCCAGTGTTCCCATTCGAGGTGTCCATGAGGTGCAAAGTACTGAGTTTGAGAAGAAGGTGGACACGAAGTTCGAAGAGGTAAGTACCCTTCTACGACAACTTGCTCTCTCCCAAGGGAAATATCAATCTCCTCCTCCCATCCATTGTGGAATCTTCTCTTCTAACACCCACTATTCTGACCAATGTCCTCAATTGAGAGAAACTTCTGAGAGTTGTGAGGCAATATTTCCAGGACGCCCCTTTAACCAACCCTTTAGGCAAGAACCATACTATCCATCCAACCAAGGGTGGAAGGACAACCAAGCCTATAGGCAAGGGGGGTATTCAAACCAACCTCAACAGCAATGGAACCAACAGGGTCAGAGTAGTCATCCACCACCATCCAGAAATCCTCAACCACCCCAAAGGTCATTCCAACCACCCCCTCCAAAAACTGAGCCTAGCCTAGAAGATATGATGAAGCAAATGGCTGCCAATAATATCCAATTCCAACAAACCACCCAAGCAGCCATACAAGACCTAAAGACCCAACTAGGCCAACTTGCCAACTCGGTGGGGGAAATCTAAAGTCACGGGTCGGTTAAACTACCATCTCAACTAGTAGTAAACCCTAGGGATAAAGGAAATGTTAGTGCCATCACCCTTAGGAGTGGGACACAACTCAAAATCCAAATGACCCCTCCATTAGAGTCCTCCCATCCAAAGGAAACCACCATCCCAACTGCTGAAAATGTTCCAAGAGAAGAAAACCCTTTTCCTGAGAGAAGCCCTTCCAAAGGAAAGATTGTGGTTGTTGATGAGCCACCTATCCCAACCATTCCTCTTCCATATCCTCAAAGGGATACCCAACCTAGGAAACAAAAAGAAACCGAACTTGATAAAGAAATCTTGGAAACTTTCAAGAAAGTGCAGGTTAACATTCCATTGATTGATGTCGTCAAGCAAATTCCGAGATATGCAAAGTTTCTGAAGGAGATGTGTACACACCGAAGGAGGCTTCATGATGATGAGAAGGTTAGACTGGGGAGGAATGTTTTAGCATTGATAGAGCCATCACTTCCCACCAAGTGCAATGATCCTGGAACATTCTCGATTCCGTGCACCATAGGGGAGTATTCTTTCTCCAATGCTATGCTTGATTTGGGTGCTTCTATTAATGTGATGCCTCACTCTATTTACTCTTCATTGCAAGTAGGTGAACTGAATCCCACTGGTACTGTCATTCAGCTAGCAAATCAGAGTACGGCACACCCCTCTGGTGTGCTAGAGGATGTTCTTGTGAGGGTGCAAAATTTAATTTTTCCTGCTAATTTTTACGTGCTTAAAATGGAAGATGATAGGATGAATGGACATGCCCCAATTATATTGGGGAGACCTTTCTTTAAAACTGCCAAAACCATAATTAATGTCCATAATGTACATTATCTATGGAGTTTGGTGGTAATATTGTCCACTTCAATATCCTTGATGCCATGAAGCACCCCTCAGAAGAACACTCCTCTCTCTCTGTTAATTCAATTGATGCACTCCCTTCCCCTAAAATAAATTCATTTGTTTCCCCTGATCCCCTTTCTGAATTTTCCTCTTTGATAGAAATTCTTGGAAATGAATCATGCATTGATTTTTGTAGCGGTCTAGAGATATGTCATGCATGTTTGTTAATTGATGATTTCTTGAACACAGAGGATCACATGACCATCGATGATACTGCTAAGCTTGTAAAAGCTCATTCCTCATCTGAGGATGTTACCATTGAGCAGTTAGATGAGATCAGTGACTTCTCACTTTCACACACACTTCCGTCAATCCAAAATCCCCCAGAATTGGAACTGAAACAACTGCCTCAAGATTTAAAGTACTCATATCTTGAGAATGGAAACAAGTTGCCCGTCATCATTGCTAGTTCACTCCCTCTTGAGCATGAATTGTGACTGCTTTATCATTTGAGGGAGTATAAACAAGCTTTGGGATGGACACTTGCTGACATTCCTGGCATTAGCCCATCAATTTGTATACATCATATTTTATTAAATGATGAGGCTAAACCAGTGAGGCAGTCACAACGTCGATTGAACCCAAACCTACTTGATGTTGTTAAAAAAGAAGTAACAAGATTGTTGGCTGCTGGAATCATTTACCCTATCTCTGACAGCCAATGGGTCAATCCCGTTCAAGTAGTTCCTAAAAAAACTGGCCTTACTGTAGTTAAAAATGAAAACAATGAATTGGTTCCAACTCGTGTGCAGAATAGTTGGCGTGTCTGTATAGACTATCGCTAGCTAAACCTACACACTAGGAAGGACCATTTCCCATTTCCATTCATTGACCAGATGCTAGAGAGGCTAGCAGGGAAGTCCCATTACTGTTTCCTTGATGGGTATTCTGGATACTTTAAGATCCATATTTCCCCTGAGGATCAGGAAAAGACAACCTTTACTTTCCCCTTTGGTACATTTGCTTATAGAAGGATGCCATTTGGTCTGTGCAATGCTCCAGGTACTTTCCAAAGATGTATGGTTAGTATTTTTTCAGATTACCTGGACAATTGCATGGAGGTTTTTATGGATGATTTTACTGTTTATGGATCCTCTTTTGATGAATGTTTAAGTAGTCTTGGTTCTGTCCTATGTCGCTGTATTGAAAAGAATCTCATATTAAATTATGAGAAATGCCATTTCATGGTGCGACAAGGCATAGTTTTGGGACATGTCATTTCTGGGGAAGGGATCCAAGTGGACAAATCAAAAGTAGATATCATTTCCTCCCTACCATTACCTAAAAATGTTCGGGATGTGCGGTCTTTCCTGGGTCACGCTGGATTTTATCGTCGTTTCATTCGTGACTTTAGTAAAATTGCACTCCCCCTCTCCCGATTACTCCAAAAAGAAAAAGAATTTGATTTTGATAAAAAATGTGAAGAAGCTTTCAATAAGTTAAAATGGAGTCTCACGTCACCCCCGGTAATCCAACCACCTCGGTGGGATTTACCATTTGAGCTCATGTGTGACGCCTCTAACTATGCAGTGGGGGAAGTCTTGTCACAAAGGGTCGATTGAGCTCCATATCTCATTGCCTATGCCTCACGTACTTTGGACTCTGCCCAAGCAAACTACACCACCACTGGAAAAGAATTTCTTGCCATTGTGTTTGCCTTGGATAAATTCAGGTCATACCTTCTAGGGTCCAAAGTCGTTGTGTTCTCAGACCATGCAGCCCTCCGATATCTCCTAAAGAAACCAGAAGCCAAACCACGTCTCATTCGCTGGATGCTCCTCCTTCAGGAATTTCATCTAGAAATTAGGGATAAAAAAGGAGAAGAGAATGTGGTTGCTGACCATATTAGTAGGATTCTCCCATCCTCGGACATTGACTCATCCCCCTGTATTCCCATAAATGAATTGTTTCCTAATGAGCAATTGTACCGAGTGCAAGATGTTATTCCTTGGTATGCTGAAATTGTAAATTATTTGGTAGCGTCTTCCATTCCTGCCGATTTCACCAAAAACCAAGCCAGTCGTCTAAAATATGAGTCTCGTTGGTACATTTGGGATGACCCCTACCTTTGGCGCACATGTAGTGATCAAGTTATTAGGTGTTGTGTTCCCGATAGTGAGTTTCAGTCTGTCCTTAGGTTCTGCCACACACTTTCTTGTGGGGGCCACTTTGGTCCCCAACGGACAGCTTGCAAGGTCTTAGATTCTGGTCTCTTTTGTCCCACATTATTTCAGGATGCCCACGAATATTGTAAATCGTGTCCTCGCTGTCAAAGAATAGGGAATGTCTCTAAAAGAAATGAGATGCCCCAAAAACCCTTACTCTACCACGACATTTTTGATGTTTGGGTCATTGACTTTATGGGACCATTCCCCAATTCATTTGGGAACCTTTACATTCTTCTGGCAGTGGATTATGTTTCAAAGTGGGTAGAGGCACGAGCCACGAGGACAGATGATTCCAAGACAGTTGTGGAATTTTTGAGAACCCAAATATTCTGTAGGTTTGGATTACCTAGGTTTATCATTAGTTATCAGGGTTCTCATTTCTGCAACCGCACAATGCAATCTCTTTTGCGTAGGTATGGGGTTGGGCATCGAGTGTCTACTGCTTATCACCCACAAACAAATGGTTAAGCTGAAGTGTCAAATAGAGAGGTAAAACAGATTCTTGAGAAAACGGTTCATCCAAATAGAAAAGACTGGAGTCTTAGACTCGATGATTCATTATGGGCTTACCGTACTGCATTCAAAACTCCAATTGGCATGTCACTATATCGGCTAGTTTTTGGGAAGAGTTGTCACCTCCCTGTTGAGGTAGAGCACCGGGCCTACTGGGCCATCAAACAATGCAATTCTAATCATTCTGGTGCAGGTGATCAAAGGAAGTTGCAGATTCAGGAGCTAGAGGAAATGAGAAGAGATGCATATGAAAACTCTAGGATTTATAAGGAGAGAACCAAGGCTGCTCATGACCTTCTTATCCTTCATCGTCAGTTCCACATCGGGCAGAAGGTCCGCCTCTACAATACAAGGCTAACGTTGCACCCTGGTAAGCTTCATTCCCATTGGGTTGGACCTTACATTGTTACTAATGTCTCTCCATTTGGTGTTGTCCAGGTTCAAAATAAAGACACCAAGCAAACCTTCACTGTCAATGGGCAGCGGTTGAAGCACTTCCATGAAGCCATTCTGGAGTCCCCAATGGAGGAACTCCACGTTCAAAAAGAAAACTATGAATGACATCAACCAGGTTTTATCCTTCCTTCCCACATTCTCTCTTACTACATTGAGGACACTGCATAATCTAGGTGTGGGGGTGGATACATTCCTGGGTTAGTTAGGAATTTTCATCGTTTTCTCCATTTTTTTGTCTTTTTTGCCTTCTTTATGGTATTTTCATTTTTCCCCGACAATTTCGAAATTCCATGATGTGGCGACCATAGAGTGGGGAAAGTAAAAATACCATAACGAAGGCTAAAAAGAATATTTGTATGAATTTAACATCAGGGAGTGATTTTTAGTGAATTGGTTTTCTCTCAATGATATAAATGGTCGTATCTATGTGAAACCTTTGAGATGATTGATTCCCATTGTGTGAGTAGTTTTTGAGAAAACTGTGTCACTAATATCTCCAAAAAAAATCACCAAACCACAAAGTGTGATTATTTCTTACTTAATATAAGGTAAATATATGTTGGGTTAATATTTTTCATCTTTAAATGATAGTTCCATACGTTCGTTCCTTATCCGATCTGTTTCATTACAGTACCAGATTGACCTATGCGTGTGTACCTAATGTCCGACTGTTGTACGCCCTCAAAAAAAATGTTGTGTCTTGGGAAGGTCAAAAACCACTCCTCCTCAACCTTTGATCTTGTTATAACTATTGCAATTAGTGTCGTGAGGAGATCAAACAAGGGTTGAGAGATGAGTGTGAGATTTGTTCCAATTGCAACTTCAAAAGAAAAAATAATGAGGGGAGTGATGAAATGTGCAACATATGAGGATATCTAGGTCGGGAGCCTATGGTTTGACTTCTGGGAATGCTTAAATGAGTGGGTCTTGAAATATGATTGCAAAGGATGTAGGACAGGTTCGGTGACAAAATCATTTAAGCTGAAAAATGTTAAAATAACATATATTTATTGGATAGCAAGTGGAAATAATAGCATGGAATGGTTTTCACACACACACATGGAGAGTTAGTGTCATGATTTACTTCTGAATTCCTTTCTCAATTGGGTATCATGAACCTTTTTGAATTTCGCTATGATATGATTTATGAGACAACCTTTTCTATTTTCACTAGGAAGAACTCCTTGGTGTGATTCGTGCATTGATCAATTTACTTTAAATAAAATTCCCTCAAATGCTAAATCTTCATGATGTTGTAAATATATATATATATATATATATGCATCATTTTATTTGGATATGTGACCTTTCCCAGGAGTGCAAATGTTTAGGTGTGGGGGTGTGATCGTACCACGATTCACTGTTTCATTTTCACCCTTACATCGTTGTGCTAAACATATTTTGTATTAAAAATTATAAAAATATTATCAAATTGTGCTTCATGTTTGATTAAATAATTTTGTGTTTATCACTGTTAAATAGTTCAATGATACTTTTTTAGAAAATTACAATGTAGGTGGAGGTGATTTGGAGGGCCCTTGATGAAGTGAAAGAAAAATGGGTCAAAATTGCATAGATCCATGGACATCTGTCCACTGTTTTAAATATTACACAAAATCCGTGCTTACAAATGGGATGACATTTTGTGGTCCTGTCCAAAATTCAATATTCTACATTTATTATTAAGGAACCAAATCCTGATTCGGCTTTCATGGGGCCCATACGAACTGATCTGTCCAAGACACCGAATTTGGACCAAGTCAAATGTGGTGTTCTGTATTTTATCAATATCTTGAGCTCTAATTGTATAAACGGTTCCAAACCTTCGGTGGAGACAGTAAAGAGGTAGGGATAAAACTTTTCTATTTTCTCCAAAGCGAGATAAGACTTTCTGAATCCCGAAACGCATCATGCAAGTGGATTTATGAAATCTGTGTGCCCAAAACCACCTCCCACATTTCCTATAAAAGGACACCTTGGGCTCCTCATTTGTAAGTTCGGCCAAGGAGTGAAGTGCTTCCAATTTTGAGTCCTAGAAGAGTCTTCTAATCACCTTGGAGGTTCTGGAGGCCCCTATCCTCATAGGGGGATCAACAATGAAGAAGGAGTTCAACCCGAGCTTCCTCCTCCTCCTGCTGTCGAGCTAAAAGTTGGGTGTTCGTTGTGAGGGAGCTACACACATGTCAAGGGAGTTCCGATGCATACATTAGCTACTGGTTTGGAGTAATTTGGGTGTTTAAACATTTCATTCCATGTATCTTATTTTATTTCAGATTTGAATGCTTGATTTGATACATGTGAGTGATATGCTCTTAATTTCAAACCGATCGGTGTGAGGTTTTGAGTGTGTGACTTGTGTTGTTCCGATTGGACATCACAAGAATCCTTTTCATACCCAAATTATTGAGATTTCAATATGATTTGGAAGCTCTTATACCATGCATAAGTACTGGACCTTGACAATATGATTGTTACGTCAAGGTTTGGTCCTTAAAGCATTGAAATAAAAGCTTAGGAATTAATCGGGATTCCAATTAACTCCAACCAAAGAATTACTCTAAACCCAAGATGAATATCTATGAGAAATGAACTTTATATGTGTGTAGTGAAATCACATCAACCCTTTTATCTCATATTTCTCAAAATCCACTTGGTCACTCATTTTTTAGGCTATTTCAACTAAGTCATTGTTTTAAACTGTTTTCAAAACCACCCCCTCTCTTAGTCATTTTTATTAAAAATACACACTCTAAACCTACCAAATCTCCTTGAGAGACGACCTAGGGTTTACCCTAGACTATAAAACAACCTTAAAAATATAATCAATTTGACGTGTCACGACAGTACGGTCAATGACCTTAAACTGCACCCGGTCCAGCATGACCTTAAACTGCATTTTGCCCTACATCTGGGCTCCTGTGTCCGAGTTATAAGACCTAAAACTAAGATCCGTATTTCGTCCAGCATGACATTAAAATTCCTTTCCAAAACTACGTGCAGCTTGATTCTCATTCTAATGAGATACGTAGGAACGCCCGGACATTTCGTTTTGGGTTCAGCCCCAGGAATTACCAAATTCCGTCCTTTTCAGGGTCTGAGTTCTAATACCTAAAACTAAGATCCGTATTTCGTCCTACATGACGTTAAACTGTGTTTCTAAGAACTACGTCTAGCTTGATTCTCGTCCTTATGGGATACGTAGGAGCGCCCAGACCTTTCGTCTTTGGGTCCAGCTTGAGGTCCGCTATCACGTCTGTCTTGCCTTTGGGACCTTGACCACAGGATCGCGTGGCGTGGTAAGGGATTATGTCCTCATTCGCGTCGGGTTTTCAATAGCTGCACCATGCGCACACTGTCCTCATGATTAGCCCTCCTATTTCATGTTCCCCATGACATTAAAAGGAACCGTCTAGAACTACGTATGGCTTGATTCCCATCCTTATGGGATACGTAGGACTGCCTGAACACCTAGATGTCTGGTCTAGCCCCACCACTTAAGAGATCCCATGATCTCCCGGTTGCCAGGGTGTTTGGCATTAAGCCCCCCTCTTTTCCCTGGGGACCCACCATCTTTTGGCTGCTCTCAGACTGATCCCTTTGACCCTTTCCGGTGGTCTGCTAATGTGTTCAGAGTACTCTGGTCTAGGACTGGGAGTGTCAGATTCGACTTAGAAAAGTTTTTGTCCACTTATCAAGCTTCGTGTTCCCCTTCATTCAGGCCCCACCATCCTTTACACATGGAGGGACCCCCAAGAACGGCCTGAATACAACACCTAAGGTCTCTCCTACCGTCACGGGCCAACACCCCCGAGGGTTTTGGGCGAAAAATTGACACAAATCCCATGTTGAGAAAATGGTCAGTGGTTGATGCTCATTTGTTTGCCCCTACTTCTAGGCTAACGCGACAGGATGCTGTGTTGCGAACATGGTCAACAGTAATCCTCGGTCGTCATTCCGGTTTCCTTGGGCCTTGAATGTTGGTGGCATGGTTCACACTGTGTTTCTCCCCCACCGTGTCAAGGTGGAATCTCGACACTCCTTGTACTAACCCTCAGTACACCCCCTCACATCAGACAGACCAAGCTGCGTAATAGTGTCTCTCAGGGCTCCCGCGATCTGAGCACTAGAGTATGTGCTTGGGTTTCTTCTCTATAGGTTGTGTGCAGCTTGACCCTCATCCCCATGGGGAACGAGGAGTCGCCCAAACATTGTGTTTCGGGCCCAGCATAGCTGGGATCTAGTATCTCCTACCCCTCCCTAATTGTTGAACCCTCGTAGGCCCCTTTGGCCCGTGGCTCCTCTCTCGGAACCGCGCATGGTGATGGTATGGGATTATGCCCTCACCCGCATCAGGTATGTTGTATCGCATCGCGCATGTTCCTGTTGGTACAAACCTTAAGACCTTAAACTGTGTTGTTGGTCCAAACCATACGACCTTAAACTGTGCTGTTGGTCCAAACCATACGACCTTAAACTGTGTTTCCGGTCCGAACCACACGACCTTAAACTATATTGTTGGTCCAAACCTTAAGACCTTAAACTATGCTATTGGTCCAAACCATATGACCTTAAACTGCATTGCCGGTCCAAACCATACGACCTTAAACTGTGCTGCCGGTCCAAACCATATGACCTTAAACTGTGTTGTCGGTCCAAGCCATACGACCTTAAACTGTGCTTTTGGTCCAAACCATATGACCTTAAATAGTGTTGTTGGTCCAAACCATATGACCTTAAACTGTGTTGCTAGTCCAAACCATACGACCATAAATTGGGATGATATCGTCCTGGCCGCACGACGAAAAATGGCACTGCATTGTGATGACCTCCCCATGGGGGACATCACGCCAGGTATTGGTCGATTACCATGCCTCTTGTCAACGCCCGCTATGGTTTGATTATTGTGGAGACGCCAGGAACTTCTACCCTAGGCTAGTCGCCCCACAAATGAAAAACCATTTACCTTCAAGAACAAACAAGATATATCAAATGCCGCTTCTTTTGGTGTGAGGGCTAGACCCGTATGACTCCTTTTCGCAGGCGCCCCATCACGTCGTGCTGCCTTTTCAAGAACTACGTATGGCTTGATTATCATCCTTATGAGATACGTAGGAGCGCCTGGGAACTTCCCCATAGGCCCAGCCTAACCTTTTTTGGTTCGAATTCTAAGACTTAAAACTAAGATCCTTTGCTTGGCTTTCCACGACTCAGTCTCTCTTGAGGGATTGTACGGTGTGGTGTGGGATTATGTCCTCATTCACGCCGGGTTACTCGTCATGTTGTGTCTATCCCCAGATGAGATGTGTCCCCCATCCCACATGACGTTAAAATGTATTTCGTCCATCATGATGTTAAACTGCCTTTTCAGAACTACGTGTGGCTTGATTCTCATCCTAATGAGATACGTAGGAACGCCCGGACATTTCATCTTGGGTCCAGCCCCAGGGATTACCAAACCCTGTCCCTCTTTATTGTCGGCCCCTCGGCCTGACTTCGTGGGAAGTGGTCAAATCGTAACATCCACCCCGAAAACGTTCGGGATGCCCCATGGTAGTAATGGGAAGTGGTAGTTCTCTCGCCAGAGAGGTCCTACCTGAAAATTGGGACGACCCATGACCAGGTTGGTACGTCCTCCTGATGCGCCTACGCCACAGTGGTGCAATTTTGGGAGTGTTGGACTCTGTTCTAACAAACCACCACTCCACTTTCCACGCTTTGCATGCCCCTTTATTCAGATCCCCATTCTCTTTCATGTCTGATGGGACCCCCTAACAGTATGGATGACAGACCTACAATCTGCCTACTATCCTGGGCCAACGTTCCGGAGGGCTGGTCATGTTTGACGGGACCCCCTAACAGTATGGGTGATAGACTTTGGTCCACCTGCTGCCACAATATGGATGACAGACCTTTGGTCCGCCTATTGTAGCAACATGGATGATAGACCTATAGTCCGCCTGCTGTCCTGGGCCAATGTTCCGGGATACTGACCGGCGATATTTGAGTTAGGCCCCGTGTTGCGAAATGGTCAGCAGTCAGCCCTCATTTATTGTCCCCACTCTAGGCCAACATGATATGGATGCTGTGTTTCCGTCACAATTAACAGTTATCCTCCATCGTCGCGCCCCATAGTGTTCCGAATTTGGGTAGCGTGATTCACCTTTTCTTTCCATCTCCCTGTGTTCGGATGGATTTCAATGCCCCAACATTGCCCAGCTCGTGTTTCAGAGCACATTGGGAAGGTGATATATCAATCAGTCTGAGGTCTTCTCCTCAGAAATCCAGGCCTAATTTTGGATGCCTGAGGCTTGGTCAATTCCCTGTAGTTGGACGAGATGATGACCCGAGTATCCTTTGCTTCTCGCGTTGGGTGCGACCCATAAGAGCTTAGTGATGGGTTGTTAGTCATTTCGGAATTATGGTTGAGCATATTAAACCAAGATAAATTGATTGTGCCCTGTATTGGATTGAGATGGTGAGTGGTACAAGCAAGAGGTTCATGAGATGGCCAAAACAAATCCCTTAAGGATCGGCGCGCTGAATCGACCTTTCCAGCGCTGCTACCCTTTGGATGGTGGTATCCAGGACCGCTTCCCACTCCTTGAAGATTCTCTCCTCATCAGCCACCACAGAGCGCAGCCCACCAACCCTAGGTTGTGCCTGCACCCGCTCAGTTCGAAGTCCGCCCATCTGGTGACTCACCTCCATCAGTGGTTCCTGCGCGTCAGCCAGCTGGGTCGTCTGTTGCTCCACAATCTCGGAGCATGTTGCGATGAAGGCCTCCTTATCTGCCGCCTACCCTTTGAGGTGTCAGACTTCCTGCTCCTCCCTCAGCAACGTTTGGGCACTTTTCGATCCTTCCCGGCACTGGGAAATGTCGGTGCGACGACTGCTCTCGCGTATCTTGTCAGCCATGTAATCACGGATCGTCAAATGAAGGCGCTGAGCGTCGACCCCTCCAGCGCACAGGAAGCGTAGACAGGTCTGGATTGATCCCATACACCTCAGCCAATCCGACTGGGGCTATCTGAGAAAGTGATGGATACAATTCCACCCTTTGTGTCGTGTCATCCGGCTCTCCTCGGCTACCTCTGAGTCCAAGTCGTCTACCTCCTCAGGGTCAGCAGGTCGGTATGTAGGGAAGGCAGCCAGCAGATCTGCAGCAGGATCTGCCCCAGGGATGTCTTTGTGAGGAATAGGATCCTTGAACTTTGGGAGACCTTAATCTCTTGCCCTAGCAGTGACGGTGCCCTCGACAGCTTCCGACCCTGCCTCAGGAACAGCGCCGCCGACGTCCACTGTACCCTGCTCACCAGTTGCCAGGGTTGACTCAGGGCGGGGAGCATGTTCTGAATGAGGTGGTATATCTGCCACTGGTCCGCTCACGGATGGCCCGGGCTCTGCAGCCTGATGAGCCTCCAATGTTGATATCACTGCGCAAGGCGTACACTGATTAGTGGGGATCATTTCATAACAAGCGCCAGTAGTAAAGCATGAGACTTACAGGAACCCAGAGCGTCGGTCTCCAGTGTTTCGGCCACTGCAGGAGCCGCTGTAACAGGAGACCCCTCTGTGCTTGTTAATTCAATGATGGGTGTCGGATCCCCATCATGTCCCACCGGTTCCTCTCCTCCCTCCTCTGGTGGGGACACCCGTCCAATGCTCAGTTGCTCCTGAGTGAGGCAGGTAAATGGGTTAGAAGTTGAAAAGGAGAATGGATGAATAATGAAAATGAATGAAAATAGAGACAGACCTCGAGTATCTTGGTTATGTCGAGATCAGAGCCGACAATCTCACCACTCTCTCAGAGACTCTCTTGGCGGGTCGCCCCTTGCGACCCCTCATCTTCGGGTTCTCCTTCTTCTTCGTCTTCTCTTTCACCTTCGTCTTCTCCGGTCTCCTCCTCCCCCTCCGACTCCTCGTCACTTTCGCCTTCTCCCGGTGGCATTGCTTCCGGATCATGCTCCTGGCCGAACATAACTTTCACTAAGAAAGGTGGCTCTGCACGCCGACCCCTTTGGAGTGCGTATGCGTCCATGGCCGTCAAATAAGTATGTCGCCGATGGAAGTTCACCCGGTCGGTAATTCGAATGAGCCCGACCTCTGGAAGCTGGATCCTGTTTTGCATCATCTTATGCCAGATGGCTTCAACGCTCAGCGATTGCCGCAGGGTCATCCAAGCCGACCACAGTGCCGTGAGAATTGCATCTTAGGAAGGTTCGAGCAGGTATCTTATCTGCTTCCCAGGTAGTTCCCTAGCCACCTCATGGGACCCCCCTACGGGTAACGAGGACACGGCGGCGATGCGTGATGTTTTTGTTGCTGAATTCCCAGCCTGCGCAGGCCTCGTTGCCTGACGCGCCCCTAGTTCCTCTCTTCCGGTAGCCCCTTTCCTTCTTCCCCGTCACCCGGTTTCCGCGCGAGTAACCTCGAGTTGCCGGACTCGCTTGCGTAAAATCCCCTCAGGGTACGCGGCGGTCCAGTGTTCAGCATATTCAGTTGCTAAGCCAGCATCAACCCCGGTGGGAGGAAGAGTAATGACTTCTCCAGAGCCGAAGGTGGTGAACATCAACCACATCTGGCGCAAGACGCAGGGATTCTTCTCCTGCCAGACAGCCGTGAATACCTTATTCAGCATTCTTTGGAGGAACCTGAACTGCCTGGAAAATCGGGATGGCACGTAAGGCTCACAGATCACCTTACTGTCGATTCGAGCCATGAGCACCCCGCCCCGAATGCTCTGGAAATATTCCTGCTGTTCTGGAGAGCCTCACCCATTGTCCACCATCTGGCCGACTGGGGTGGGTAGCGGGGTGAAGTTGAAGTTGGCATGGTTGCCAATGCGGATTCTCATGCCCTCTTGATTGAGCGTCATCGGCGCCACCCCTGCGATGTTTAGCAAGTACGGTCGCAGACCATTGCCCGGAGGACGAACGACGTTTGGGAAAGTGTACCCGCCGAGATGAGCCACCACCTAGCCATGGAAAATCTGGAAGGGGCCACATACTCTCTGAGGCGACCCCCCTTGTGAGATGCATCCCAGGATGGCATACATCTTGGCCAGTACGGGGACGCCCAAGTTGAACCATTTTTTGGCGGTCATGGTGCCCGCCATCACTAGTGTTTCTGGACGGATGCCCATCCTCAAGTCCCGCACCGGCAGGAGCCACCCGCTTAGGAAGGTGGCAAGGAACCTGGCATACCGGACATTCGGGTCCCAGTCCTCGATGACGCGATAGCCCCATGATTGGTATTTCCCCGCCTCCAGGGTCCTCCAGTATGACCCATCCCTGCTCCTCTGAGCCGTGGTTGGGCACCGTTTACCCCGGCCCGACATCTTGACGGCCGGATCCTTCTCAAGGAACAGGCTGAACCAGCCCTTGTAGGCGATGTCCTTAAGGAAGTCCTTGACCCCCAGCCTCTCTTTGGCAAGCTCCAGTAGGTGCCACATCAGCATGGGCATCTGTGACCTGTCTTCCCAGGTGTTCTTTGGTGGAACGAACTCATCGTATTGGTAGCTCTCCAGTTGGATACCCCCGATGCAGTGAACGTCCCAGAGACTGATGTCGAATTCTCCATGATGAAGGTGGAATGTGTTGGTGTCAAAAGACCACCGTGTGAATAGCTCCGGCCCGAGTTCAGGTTGACGGTAGAAGTGGAACTGTGATGTCCATACCGCCTCGAACAGGCCGATATATCGCAGTTCATCCCTGAACTGGTCACAGGTATGGAGAACCCAGAACACCCAGTCCCATTTTCTAGTGAAGTTTCCCCCGGACCGCAGGTCCCAATCCTTCAGTCAGCCCTTCGTGTCATTCGTGACGCTCTGACGGAACGTGCTCGCGTAGAGGGCCGGAGAATTCTCTGTAACAGGCTTGTCCCTAGTAATGGTCCTGGTCCTCGGTTTCAGAACATATATGTCCATATGGCTGGTTTCCCTGGAAGGATGGTCGGGTCACCCATGACAGCGGCGTGTCCACCTCGAAGCCCGGCAGGGGCACCTCCTCCAGGATGCCAAAGTTCCAAAGCGGGAGGTTGTCGGACAGCGGATACGTCTTCTGGGATGGGGTCAGCAGATTGAACAAGGTTAGATTTTTGGAAACGATCACCTTGGTGCCATAAACCTCATCGTTCACCGCCATTTCTGTCCTACGAGCAGCGGCTTCCCCCTCATCAACTCGGTTTGCGGCCATCTCAAATATTTCGGTAGTTGCGTGAAATCAGGATGCAGTGCGCGGAATCAGAGAGTGATGCGCGAAATCTGTAGAAGCTTCACGAAATACTAGAGATGGGCGCGCAATCATCATGCTAAGCGCAGAATACCCCGAGCGGGCGTGAAAAGATGGCCAAAATTCAGAAGGGATTGCGCGCTGCCAGAGCGTTTTTACGCGCAGCCGCGGGAGCAATTTTCCGCACAAGAGCGATTAGCCTGTCACGCGGAAAATCTTTGGTACAGATTCGTGACCCCACGCCCCTTTTTATAGGCGAGTCTTGGGTTCCGTTCCATGCGAAAGATAAAATTCCACATGGATCCGTCATTTTGTGCACCGAGTCGGTTGTTTGCGCGCTACGCGCCCGGGAGGGGCCCTGCTTCGGCGTTTCGGCGTTTCCCTTGGAATCCAATCGTTGCAACCTCTCGCCGATCCAATTCCAAGGGGGGGAATTTGTAGACGCTGAAAAAGTCCGTAAGTCCCAGAGGAAGTTTCTAAGTGACGAAGCGAATTCATATTCAGAGTCAGAGGCCCGATCCGGAGGCCCGGAAAGCGGTGCGTGAAATAAAGGAGGATCCGCGCGAAATAATGTTGTGCGCACGAAGTATCCCCGGGATTCACATAATCAAGCCGATGAGGGGCACAATATTTGCGCACCATGGTTCCGCGCGGTGAGATTTTGTGCACCGACGGCTCCCGGAGCGGAAGAGTTCGCGCGCCGCCTGGATTCTGCGCCAGCTGGGGCCTATAAATAGAAGGCGACCCCCGACGGTTTGGGGGTTGAGGAATTCAGATCTGCTCTCAGGCACACAATTAGACTCCCCCCGAACACAATATGACTTCCAGGTAATCTCTTTTTTCGCGCAACTTTGCCCCGGGGTTCGCCTTTGCACGCAACTCCACCGGCTTAAGTGAATTTTCCCCCTCCTCCAGGTTCCTTCCTTGCGCGCAATCCGTGTCCAGTGCATGCAATTCCTTCCTTGCGCACAATCTGTGTCCAGTGCTCTCAATTCCCTTCCATGCGCGCAATACCCTACGCACCATTCCCTCTCCGCGCACAATTCCATGGCTCCAATTGCGCGCCATCCCGGTGTTTTGCGCGCAAACCTTCTCTTTGCGCGCAAAACCCAGGACCCTTCACCTTGACGCCCCTTGGATGCCTCTCTACGCCGGCACCTGATGTCTCCCCTGCCGGGCATGCGCGCCATGCGTTGTTTTCCCGTAAGGCCTTCCAGGCTCGTGCAAAGTAACCTCAAGGTCCCTTGGGCGGTGTTTCCCATTGTGTTGCTTTGCCTTATGCTTCTCCGCATAGGCACGCTAACGACTATTGCTTCTTCGCATAGCCACGCTAACGTGGACCCCCCAATGGTTCGCCCTGCGGCCCCCTTCATTATGGCCTTGCCGATGCCTTCCCCCCCACAAGGGGTAGAGGGAATTGGGAATGTAATCCATAGGGGTGTGGAGCGAACCGACCTCATACAAGCTGTAGGACGTTAAACCGTTAAGCACCTCGTCCTTAACACATGACAATAAACTGTGGTCCGACCCCGTGCTTCGCACGCAGGGTCCCCCCATCTCGGACATTTTTTACGCCTCTCTTCTCCATGGGAATGGACTCTTCCTCGCATGGAATGAGATCCTCCATGTTGGAGTGGCGTTTGTCCACGAGGGAAGGGCTGCCTCAGAGCGTAAGCCCCTAGCCTCTCTTACGAAAGGTTGCACCCGTGCATCTCCGTACTTCCCCCCTGCCAAGGCCAGTGGAGTCCCTTTCCCACTGTGCTTTGTCGTGCCACGGGCCTCCACCATGGAGTAAGCCCCGACACCTAGGGCCGCTAACCACACGTAAGCCCCTATTTCCTCTTTGGGCCGCTCAACGCGTAAGCCCCATTCCGCTTCTCACGGATGCACCCTTCGCGACGTGATCGTCTGGTCCCTGCTGCCTCTTGTTTCTCAAACCGAGCATGACTCAAGTGGGCTTAGAGCGGGCATCGACCATGACATCCTCCCATGGGCTGCCTCGGAGTGTAATCCCCAAGCCAGCAAACTACGTGGACTTTGATCCGTGCTAACGCATGGTACGTAGGAAGCCTCCACGAGGTTCAAGCCCACCACTCGGTTGTTTCGACCTCTCCACGTCGGTTCCCTATCCACCATGGGCCGCCTCAGAGCGTAAGACCCATACCCACCATGGGCCGTCTCAGAGCGTAATCCCCATACCCACCATGGGCCGCCTTAGAGCGTAATCCCCCATACCCACCATGGGCCGCCTCAGAGCATAAGCCCCAAATTCCTCATCCCGCATGACGTTAAACTGTATACCCGCATCCCGCATGACGTTAAATTGTATCTCGTTCCGCATGACGTTAAACTGTATTCCCCCTCTTGGGCCATCTCAGGGCATAATCCCCATGCCTCACTCCATCATCCATCCTGATCCTTACCCGGGCCGCCACATCCCAGTGAGATCATGCCACTCCATCCCACTCCATAGTATCCGGGAAGCCGCCCACGTGCTGTCCCCAACATCGGTGTTCCCCCTAGGTGGGTCCTTCAATCTGATCCACTCTCTGTGTTTCTATCAATTCGATCCATCTCTAAAAGACGTTAAACTCGCGACATACCCCGTGTTAAACATGGTAATCTGAGGAAAACCTCAAACAGTACACATTCCCTGTGTTCGATGTGGGATGCCTCGGGCCTCCGCGCCCTCAAGAAGCCCCATGATAAGGGTCAGAAGACAGACATGCTGATCCACAGCGTCAATACATGCCAATGACATCCCAACGTGACCTTTATCCTCACCGAAGGTTGCTGCCCCGACAAGACCCCTTGGAGCGTCTTGACGGAAGCAGCGTAATTAACTAGCGTCCATGCAGAAATGGCGCTGATAATGAGCTTCACAAACCCGTAATAAATCTATGAGGGAGACCCGTATTAGGCGACGAGCTCCGAGGAGGAATCCATGGAAGGAAGAACCAACATCCCATCATCCCGATTTCGATCAAGGAGCAGACGTCCCTGGACAAGGAACGGATGCCGCCCGCCTTTGGAAAGTGGGAATGCGGGGCTACGAGCTGTGTGTCCTCCCATGCGTGACGGACACGCGCGCGCGCCCCGACATAAAAGCGTCGGAAACAATGTTTAAACCTATAGTTTGTTATGTGAAAATGCTATTTGAGGGAGAATTTTCCTCTTTTTTCTGAATATAGTTATAGATAACCATTTGGGTGTATATTATCCTTGAATTTGTGGCAATTACAGGTTATTTCTTTTTTTTGATGAAAATGTGAGGTCTGAGATAACATTTGTTGTTAAAATATGTTATTGTTATTTTTTAGGAATTTATCTCAATTTTGGGAATGTTATAAAATTATATTGTTTTTGAAAAAGGAAAACATGCAGACCATGTGACAACACATCATGTGGGACAAAGATGCGGGAATCGAACCCACAACCAAAGTGTGACTGAGATGTATCACCTACCACTGGACTACGTGAAGTACCTGGTTAGTATGACTAATTATTTTTAGTAAAATGATTTTATGAAAAAAGACTAAGTTTATTTTAGGGACTTATGTTTCATCAAATGGATATCCGTAGTATAGGAAAATGATTTGGTGATTAAGTAATAATTGTTATTTTGGAAGACATTCACTCTTTTGGGAAAACTATATACCTAAGAAAAATAGAATACTATGGGATTTTATTTGTGGAGTAATTGTTGAAATTTTATTTTCAAAGAATCGATGTTTTTATTATGGAAATATGGTGATTTGGGTTAGTTATGGAAATGATTAACCTATTTTTGAGAATATTTGATTAGCATAAATACTTTTAAGAATGATACTTTAAGAGTAGTTGATGTTCTAAATGTTAAGATTTATCATGGAAGACTATGCGATCAAATCCTTCTGAATTTTAAGGTTTTAATCTAAGTTTAGATTATTTTTAGGATAATTGTTTATTGAATGGTATTTTTTGAACTTTGGGTATTGTTTGTTGAATTTATGAGATTAAAGTATTATTCTTTTTAGGGGATTATCTGATCTTATACTGACCATTTTGGTTTTGGTTAATGTCTAAAGATAGGGGAAATATATAGTTCATATTTTATTGATTATGTGATTCTCTAGAAGTTGATTCTAGAACTTTTGATGTGACCAATTTATCTTGAATACTCTTCGTTTGGAGAAAATATGAGTTTTTGGTAGAAATTTATTATAGGATGAAACTCTACTTGAAAATTAAGTATATCTCATCATGTTCTTAGTCAATCACATAAATAAATTATGCAACTTTATGAAAAATAACATTAAACAAAATCTTTGTCTATTTACTTTTACTACTAGGAAATAAAAGACTGTTTAAACCATCACATGTTTATGGTTTTCTGGTAGTTAACTTTATCCTAATCATGTTTTCTATCACTCTCCATCAGAATATGACACTTAGTTTCTCTTCCATATCTATGTTTTCCTATATGGAATCCTAGTATTAGTTATCTTAGGTGACATTTTTACTTCTATTAATTTCTTTTAAAGTGATAGTTTTATTGACCCTTTTCTAATGTGGGACTTTAAATGACATTTCTGAGCCCAATTTTAAAATTACAAGAACGCAATTCCCTAATGGGGGGAAGGATGTAACGACCTAGGTATTTATATAATAATATTTTTTCATATCTACTAATATTTATGAATAAAATATTAATTTTATGTCAAATAGGACACTTTTTTTGATAGCATACTCAACACGCAACAACGGGTTTCCTTGAAATCTTAGGTTGCACACAACATTGAGTTATACAGAAAAATAAAATAATAATATTATTATTTTAAATGGTAGTTAACGCATAACCATTATATTAACGGGAACGAACATAAATAACTACATTATGATTACACATGTTTGTTAAATGTTTTTACATTTATCCAATAAATTTTAGAGGCTTAAAATAATAATGAATCTTATTTTAAGCATTAAATACTTTAATATTCTTTAAAAGGTCGATTTACCACCATTTTATGGCGAACCGTTTTTAAATATAGTTTTTATATCTTTTGTATGTTTTATTTGACAAAATAAAATTCTTATTTAGAAGTGGGACATCAAAATTTACTTTGGGTAATTTTTTGATATTTTTCTCATAAAGTTCATTTTTTTAATTAATAGTGAAACAATACTGCATTTTAAGTCAAAATTGTTTTTTTTTAGATTTATTTATATGGTTATATTATCTTTTTAATTGGTTTTAAAGTTTAATTAAATTATTATTTTATAATTTAATATAATTTTGGTCATTGTAAGTAATTTCACTTTTTAATTAGACATAAACACATGTCAATATTTTGATAGTTACTACTTCTTAAAAACACGCTTTTTAGTTTTGAAAACATGAATTAATTTTAAATTAATTTCTGAAACGTATGTGTTTTGAATTTTTAAAAATGGATTCCATATTTGGAATTAGTGGTTCTAAATTTTTGTAAATAGTAACTTTTATTTTTAGACATTTTGAATAGTAACTTTAGTAAATATTTTATTTACCATGGTTAAAGGGTAAATCTGGTAAATAAGGGTAAAAAATAATATTATAATAATATTAAATTACCCTTACACATGTTCTAACACTATTGGATGCGATATTTCTGACCATGATCATATTTGGGTCGATTTTAGTACCCCATGAGGCCACTTGTGTGTGAAAATGACATTTAATAACTTTTAATTTAAAGTTAAGTAAAATATACCCTAAACATGTATCTCTTACTAAAACAATTTTTATACGAGGATATAAAAGTGATGTTTTAGACTATAAATAGTATTTAGAAAGCTAAAAATATTTCCTAAATCATGATATTTTATTTATAATTTTTAGAAATCTGATAAAAAAATTTATTTAAGACACAATGATGATGTAGTGATTACCTTATTAATGAATGTTTTAAATAAATGAGATTACAAAAATTAAAATAAATTTTGTTTGAAAATTTTTATTCCATAGAAAAACTTTAGGGATAATTATGACTTGTTATATTTGAATTAATGAATTTTTGTTTTGAAATAATCAAGTTGGTATGGATTTTTTAAAAGTCAGGATATGAATATTATATAAATTGACATAAATGAGTTTTTAAAACAAATACAATTTTATTAAAGGATATAATAGTCCTAAAAATATAACATATGACAAAATGACTTATATAAGGTTTAAAATATAATTAATTAACCACTTTAGGTTATATTGGAATTTTATAGTAATTATATTAACTATATTGTACAAATATAGAAGAAGACACAATAAGAGTCAAATAAGTTAACTAAGGGTTAAAGAAAAATGATAAGATAAAATTTGAAACCAAAACTTGTCTAAAAACTATTTGTTGATATTATTTAGAAAAATACTCATTTTATCTTCAAGTTAAATGATTTGGGGACCTCTTGAAATCTAAATTCAGTTTATAATAAAATAATCATTCAAGACAATCCAAATGTGCCCCTCCTTCCTCTTATAAAAGGCCACCACCTCTAACTCTTAATCAAACATATGAATCCCCCTTGACTCATCTAAACTCTTCCCAAATAAATCGAAAACATCTTTCTCTTCCACCTAGAATCCTTACCATAGTCATAAGAAAATTCATGAAATCCTTTTGGCTCAAATCAAAGGGAGTTACCCGTTTTAAGAGGTAGTGTCTTCTCGAAAGTTCCTTTTTAATATTATACTTATTCACTCCCTATTCCATTCTTATTATTTTATTAGATAATAACAAAAATATCATCAATATACAAGTATTTTTTAATAAAATAATTATAACTACACTTACACACACCTCAATTTAATAGATTATAGAACATACTGTATCTGTGGACGGTGGACTATTTCCTCACGAAACGATGATTGTTTAATTATCTCCTATAGCCTCTCATGATGGACATTATGATGACACTGTATTTATATATGATATAAATTATGATTATATTTTATCTATTATACTATAATTTTTATTTAAAAACATACTTTTATGCTTTTCTTGATGTGTAAATACGATAATTACATTTGAGGAAGTGTGGACTACCACCCCCTCAAAGTGATATGACTCATTCATACATGGAACTTATAAAGGATTATGTTAATGAAATTATGTAACTTATATAAAATAATATATTATAATAGAATTATAATATACCTATGTATTATTTTGTTTTTATTCCTTTAAATATGAAAAATAAATGAAAGTAGCATTCATGTGTACGTACAGCTTACCGTCTCCATGAACGGTGCATTTCATTCATTATCTCCAAATGTTATGGACTATTATAAATAAATATATATACTAGACCTAAATACATATGTAATTTAAATATATGATACTTAAATCATGAATTCAATTCTGGATATAATGGTATTTTGACCACATGGACAATTTGTAATTATCACAAGTTCATTTTGGACTCAAGCATCGAACATCGACAAAATAATCGATATGAACTTGAATAATTATATGATTGATATAGAAAGGTAATAAGTGATATAAAAGGAATAATAAACTTGAAAATGGTTCTTAAGAAATTATAAATTAACTTATTTTTATTATTCAGGAATATAAAAAATGAACGAGATAAGTCGGTATCAAGGTATGAGAACCTTTAACCCTCCTCTTTTAGTCAAAGACTTCTTTTTTGTTATTTCTTATAATTTCCATTTTATTATGTTAGGATATGTTCTTCTATATTCTTATTACTGTAAATTTTATTTCCATGTGATGAGATACCATTTTTACTCTCATCAACTTATTTTTTGAATATTTAAGTGATGTCGTTAGGCTGCCGAATTTTCATGAGGGAATTTCTAAACTCAATTTCAAATCATTGGGTTTTACACATACTTTGTTGATTATAATATGACAAAATTATGTGTGGAATCACTGTTTATTTAGTTATCTTTTAGTTTAAAATTCCCATTGTGTGGATATACCATTTCTACACATAATATCCCCATTTATAAATTCTTATGTCATTTATATGAGCTTTTTTAGGGATTTCTCCTCAATTAACATTCCATTGAGACTTATTTGTTGTTATACACCAATTCACTTTTATATGGTGAATATACATCCCTTTGACATATTATATCATGAATTTTATTATTATCATGATATTATATGTTTTAATTAAGGTTATTATTTAATTATTTTTATTCAAGTACTTCTCAAGTGGTAAGGGACTCTTTAACAAAAACATTGTTTTAAATATTTTAAATATTTACTAAAACATTGTTTTAAATTTTTTAAAGACTTATTCTTATAAATATTTCTCATTAATTTCCATGTTTTAAAAGTGGTTTTAATGATTTACTTATATAGAAATTAATGTTTTAAAATGTTAATTAATTTAAACGTTTCAAAGTGGTATGTGACACTTTGATTCAAAAATCTATTTATTAATTATTTTAAACGGTTTTGGAAATGGATTGAATATTTCAATATCTTGAATTAATTTCTTGTGATTGATGAGTGAAATGTTGATAATTTCAATCCTTTATGTGGTATGATTATGTAATGGTACTTGGACATTTGATGAGTGGTTACGTGATAAACCAAATACCCGTGGTTTTATGATAAACCTTGGGTTGGTGATCCCGAGACAGCTCTCCAATGCATTGGGTAATGTGACTGAGGTAATTGTTAATGTTTCTCCTACAATATTTAGGGAATATAATGTTATGGGTATTCCAAACGCAACTCCCTATGTGGCTGTGAAAGCTATTATGTAAGTATGATATAGATACCACAAGTTAACATTACGATTTATAATTTCTATGTGTTATTCATAAATCTTATAATTTCATGAGGTATGTTAAAGAGATTATGTTTTATGTTTGAAAAGTATGATTTCATTGATTTGTAAGTATTGATGGTCTAATGTTTTCTTTCCTTATTTTGTAACCCTTACTGATATTTTTTTGATCGTCCCAAGTTTTTGAAATGTTTTTCACAGGGTATAATGAAGGGTAAGAGAAAGGAAAAATTCGAGAAGATTTTTATCCAGAAAAGAATCTCTATTTTAATCAAGGAGTTTTCATATTGTGAATTTTTTTTAATAGAGTAGAAGTGTCTAATTTGTATTTTTTTTAAGGCAGGGGCCTTGTAGTACCACTATGATTCATTTTTTTACTATATAGAGGGAATGTATGATCATAGAACAGGATATGGGAAAGATGTTTAGCAACTACAGTGAAATTAGCAGCCTGATGCGCTTTAGTAGGTTCTCCCATATGTTGCAAGTATAGGGGATCTAAATTTCAAATAGTTCCACTGTTGTTTTCCACAATGGAGTATCCATGAAACAATTTAAGAATATGTGATCAATATCCTCCTAGTTTTGGTTAAATACTACACATTTTGAACATAGATTAATACCAATAATCTACAGAAAATTTTCATTGGAGATCTTAAACTGAACATCACTCCAAACCATTGTAAATATAGAAGGAGGAATCCATCATTTACTGAGAAAATTATTCCATATAGTAGGATTCCCTTGCACTGCCTCTCGATAGAATGAGTTTGAGGAGAGATTCCCATTTTTGGTTGGTTCCCAAACAACAATGTAATCACCATTAATGAAGGTGTAATTCAAAACAACATCCTAGACATTACCTAGAAGCACATCAAAGGAATTATCCAATTTAACTTTTATCAACACATTTGTGTCAAATGTTTTAGTAGATGAGTTATGTGAGTCAAGAAGAGGGGTACATGTCTAACTGTCCAGCCAGAAATTTAGGGAGGAGTTGCTACTTTATAGCCAATTAGAATTCATAAAAATGTTGTAGAAATAATTATTAAGGGATGGGAAAATTTAATAATCCAAATAATTAATGTTTATAGATTAAATATTATTTAAGAATGTGGATATCAAGAAATTGATAGCTTCTGAATTCTCATTAATAATCCTCTACATGAAGCTGGTCTGTATATCTTTATTTAAATTACTACGATTCTTTATGCCCAGACCACCAAAATCAATTGGTTGCCCACACATTTTCCATGAGTCAATTTCATGTTATCTCTAAAGAATACTTCTAATCTATGTAATGTTTCTAATAAAACTGGATATATTATTAATATGGGAATCTGAAAATTTTTAGACCATAAAAGAGTAGACAAAAATCAAAATGAAAAACACTTTGACATGGTTAACCCTTCCTTCCATTAAATGCACATCTCATATCCAGGATTCCAACTTAAGTACAACCTAGCTGATAATGTGTGAAAAATGGCCGACACTAGTTTTCCCAAAATACATCGGGACACCAAGATAAGTGAATAGAAGTAGTCCCTCTCGAATTCCCATATCATTGATGATGAAAAATTTTCTAGTTACGGAAATATTTTTACCAATGTAGAAAAAAGATTAGTTTCAAATGACCTCCTGCCCTGAAACTTTTTTATAGTGAAGAATATAATTTTAATGCGATTGATGTTTCTTTTGTAACCATGAGTGAAAATAATGGTGTAATCAACATAGAATAATATATTGAGGGAAATATGACATATGGAAGCTCTAATGCGCTTGATTTTATTGGTGTATTTTATATTGAGAAGGAGCCTGCTTATATAATCTCCAACAATGAAGAAAATAACAGTTGACAGAGGATCAACTTTATGAACACCTCTATAGAATGTAAAATATCCCTAATGGAATCCATTAATAAGCATAGAGATATGTGATGAACTCAAAAGAGTTACATCCCATTTGATGAAAATATCATAAAATCCAAAATTTTCTTAAAACCATACAAAGGAATCCTCACTTTAACATGTTAAAATAATTTTTAATATCAGGTTTCCTGGAAATTTTAACCACTTTTTTGGATTTTCTACAAAGATTAATACATCCAAAGGTAGTAATAAGGAAATCCTGAATAGTTATACCATTGATAAATCCAAAATGATTTGGGGACACAATCATTTTATAATTGTTTAAAATCCTATTAGAAGTAATTTTCTAAATAAATTTTTAAATATTGTTAACAAGATCCATTGGTCTAAAAAGGTGGATATCATTATCATTATCCAATTTAGAGATAACGGAAAGAAACTAAACATTAATGCTTAGTGTCAGATGAACATCCTTTTAAAAATTAGAGATAATTCAACAAAAATCGGAGTGAATGATCTCCCAATATGTTTGAAAAAAAGAGTTGGTGAAACCATATGGTCCCTAGGAGATAATAGAATTAAGGTTGGATAAATAATTTTAATATCAAATTTCAGGGGGAGAGAAATGAGTAATGAGTTTTCCACTTCATTGAAAAGTTTTTAAATTATATACTCTATTATATCAATACTATTATTAGTCCCATAAAAGTTTCTTGTAATAAGAAACAACATTTATAGCCAAATCAATCCATTTATTAAGAAACACCATATTATCACTAAAAATAACTAGAGGTGTATTGATTTTCCTGAATCATAGAAGAGAGTTGAAAAACATTTCATTTACATAACCCTAATTAGGCCATTTGACTATGAATGCTTCTCTTTTCATGATTTATTTTTGTTTTAAGATTTTTTAGAATAGGAATAATCACATTTTCTTGCTCAAGTCATGTGTAAAAGTCACAGCTAGTGTCATTATCTTGTATAGTATGTAGAAAATATTATTTATAAACAATATCTTCCTCAATATGGATAAAGAATACATGAATCCAAATTTCCAGTCTTCTATTAATAAGTTTGAACATAAGGACATTGTCCAAGGAATCATCCTTATAATTAATGGAATTCCATGTGGCCTGAACCACACTATTACATTCAAGGTGATGGATCCGGAAATTATTTAATCTAAATGTAAAAGGTTTTTTCCCTCTCTCAATAAAATATTTTTCAAGATCATATGGTGATCTGAATTTATTCATAAAAGGGTGGATCATGATGTGGAATCACAAACAACAAGATCCTCTTCATTGAAAAAATCCCTGTCCAATTTACATTCTATTACTTCTTAAGATATTTTCTATACTACGTATATTTTTCACTCAACATGTTGAATTCATCATATTTATATTATTCATACATTCCCTAAAGCCTCTGATTGAAGTAGAATAGTTAGTCATTCCCAACCTCTCTTATGGATTAATAATGGAATTGAATTTTTTATAAAGAGAATATAAACCATTAAGTGTGCTACTTAATTCCTATATACTAATCCATAAATCCTTTCTCTCATGATAACCATTGTAAGAATATATGATAGAGAAAAAATTTAACCCTCCCATACAATTTTATCTTAAAGTGACCATCTATTCAAAGGATATAATAAGTCAAATTCGAATAAATCTGGAAAGATTAAAGACCCATAGCTTTTTAATGTCCTTATTAGACTGGTTAGTACTTATCAGATGGTATCCCATTCTTATCATGAGAGGAAAACCACTCAGAGAAAATCCTCATAGGTTCAGAGACACCTAGATGATTAGGATTGTGCTTATTGATAAAAAATTCAAAGAGATATGATTTTTTATGATTGTCCAGGCCTTAAAAAATCTAGAATAAGATCTTTATTTAAAATTGAATTTGGATCAGGAGACCCTATTTTTATTTCCAAAATATATTTTTTTATTTTGGGAAGATTTCTTAACTATGGAATATTTCTTCCCATCCTTATCTTGACAGACATATTTTAATAGTGAGGACTAAAATGTGAAAACATCAAAAGATATGTATTTTTATAAGGATTTTGTTCATTGGAACAACACATTTTCCTTTAGGATCACATGATAGATGTCTGAATCTATGAGTCAGTTCTTGATTAAGTAACTCCCATTGTGTTATATGAAGGAACATGATTCTATGTATAAAAAATATTGTGAAGAATCTATTTTAATTCCATGAGAATAATCATTTCCTGGGGAATTATATCTGCATATATTGATGCAAGAAGAAGGATACATTGGTGTGTATAGTATTGTGAAAATCAATTCATATATAACTTTCATGTTTTTTTATTAAAAAATTAGTATTTATACAAACATGGAGTTTGTGGAGAAAGTGTGTTTATATTAAAAGTGTTACACAATGAAAAGAAATACTAAGAACTGATGTGATACGAGATGGTTAGGTAGTTGATAAAAATAATGAGATTGTTTTTTGAGAATAAAATACTTCATAAAGAAGAGGTAATTAGATGTGTTTCATACTCTGGATACAAGAAGATAATGAGAAATTAATTGCATGGGATAATATGCAAACATGAGTTTTTATGAAACAATGAAAGACTATCAGAGTTTGATGTTTTCAAGAGAATGATTTGAAACTCAATTGATAAAGAGAAGAATCATTTTTCAATATTCAATGAAGAGAAATGAGAAGACTATACGTAACATTGTACCTGTATGATGTATGGGAAAATCACATGAAATAATACTGTACAATGATTTAAGAATGAGATGATAATAATTTCGTGATATTATACAATGTAGAATTGTATATATTATTATTGATTATATTCAATGGTATTATATGATTACCATAAGAAGATGAGAATTTCCAATAGTTAATTAGAATATGATTTAACTGCATGGACTTTAAATAGAACAATGCCTACGTGCACACTAAAACAGTAGGCAGAAGCAGCTGAAGAACTATTCATAGGTGGTTGGGAAGTCCATTGAATATCTAGATGGATGCTAGTATAAAAACTAGATCATTTAATGATATATCTAAACTATTTTGAGTCAGTTTAATGAACACTAGTGAGATTCAATTCTAATGATCCTGTTGGGAGATGACCCACTATAATTATTAGGGCTCATGCATTATGGATGTTTTATCTACCAGGTATTTTAGGAGATTGCATGTACTTTTAATCACATTTATTTACTATCAGATTATATATATCTTGGATCATTCATAACACAAAAAGGATTTAGTCACCCACATTACTGGAGAACCGTATTAAAATACAGTGTGTTGTGGTTCATTTACCATATGTCTTCTATGTGGTGTGATTTTTATTGTTAACATGGAAGATATATTCACACTAAATGCTATAGAGGTTAAAATTTTTAAAGGGTATAAAATGTAAATTAATATTAATTAGTAAATATTTTGTACACCAATTCCCCCTATCTGTGTACCTACACAATCCACTGGGAAATTCACAATTATTTATTAAATTTCATGTCATTCCAAACTCATTTTCAATATTTTCATCCCATTTTATAAGAATATAAAGTCCAAACATAAAATTTGATCATAATTAATAATTATAATGTCATATTGATTGTTGGATACTTTTTATGGATCAAAAATTATTTGAATATCATTTTCCTATGTTTTTATTCCAACTTATGATTCTTTGATCGATCATTACACCCTATTTCTAATATTTTTTCAATGTAGAAATAATAATGTTATAAAACTTTAAGATGAACAATAATAGTTAAATAAAATCTACCAGTGTTATCATAAAGAATTGGAGTTTTAGAATAACTAGTTCCAAAATATATGAGTTTGTGGTGCTTCATAATAATTGTTCATAATAACATACAACTTCTATATTCAACTTCAGCAATGGGAAATTTACATAATGATTCTTCTTTTTATATAGAGAAACAAGAGCATTTCTCAGGATGTGATATGTAATGGAAATATATATCTTCTCTATTTTATCACCTATTAAATCTAATATAAGTAACAATAAAGAACAAAATTAAATCCATGAAAACAGAAATGTAGATGTCAGAAGATATTATTTTTTACATACTTAATTTTTAATTACATAATGAGGATAAATAGGTTTAACCCCTCCCACAAGATTTCTCTTACCTGGTATTAGTGATAATACCTCCAAGTGGACTAGCCTATATAGATCATCAAAAGATACTTTATCTATGTGTGTCATATATGGATCAGTATACCCACCATCCCTTCTAATAATCAGTAGAGTTGTGTTGTTCCCAGTACTTGATCCTGAGTTCACAGGGAGTGCATCTGAAACCCCAATCAACATACCTCCAGGTAATTGTAAAGTTAAATGAAAAACAAAATTCATGTTAACTTAATTAGAATATAATGTGTATTGTGATTCATACAAAATAAGGATCCAGATGAAATTATTTTACAAAATATATAGAAACATCCCATCTATATAATTTTTGGTTGTCCAATCATCATCAACATAACCAATAATTTATCATCTCACCATAGCTGAGAGGGGGCAATGTAATTCTTAGAAAATCCATTATCCTTAAAAATTATTAGATTAGGAAAAAATAAGTAATTACATAAACTCAATTATAAATAAATGAAAATTAAAAATAAGTAAAATAAAAATCAAATATCTAGATTCTCTAAGTCAGAATCTATAAATGGATGTAGATCCATTAGTAAGAAAAGTAATAGATGAAACAAAATAAGTAGAATAAAAATAGATAAGAATAGTCTAAAATGAAATTAAAATAAAAGAAAATGATGTAAAATTAATAAATAAAAAATAATTTCCAAAATAAGAAAACGAAATAATCCAAAAGTAATATTTGAATCAAATGTTTTCTGGAAACTAGACGTGGAAGTAGAATTTGAAGTAGAAGTATGTGCTCAAATATTGGGTCATAAATGATGTGAGAGTTGATGTGGGGGAAAAATTATTGGTAGATTAAAAATAAAATATATAAGTTTAATAAAAAATTAAAATCAAAATCCATAAACCTGAGAATACTTGAAATACACATAAGTTAATGCAAAAGAATTAAAAAATAGAAGTCATAAATAATACCTATAAATATAAGAAAATGAAAAGGGGTTGAAACATAAAAAGTGATCTTAGCTTATTCGGATATCATTAAACATTGATTGTTAACTAATTTTTGACATGTATAAATAGTTAACTAATCAATAAGATGTTTCTTCGGCTCAATATCATAAGTTATTTATTAGGTTTTTACTCATTAATGCTTGTTTTTAATGAATTTAACAGTTTTTAGTTATTTTATCTACACTTGATTTTGGATTGACATTATTTATATTTGTATATAAGAAAATTTAATTTATAATCAATGTCTTATTATTTTATAACAATTGATGGTTTTTTTCTTTTTATTGACACATTGAAAAATTAATTTTGACTATTATATCAATTAAAATGTTCTTTCGTTCATTTCAAGAAACCCACCTACTTAATTCATGTGGTGTCTATTGCAACATGTAAAAAATCAAATTATGTACATAATCATATGATTTGACTATAAACTATTGTCTTTTTCTATGTTTTAACACTAAGATGCATGGTTTTTTGATTTTAAATTAATAAAAATGCACTTTTTCTCATTTTAAACAAACCACACGTTAGACAGACATTCAGTAACTTTCTATTTGTCACAAATTAAAAGAAGAAATTTTCATTTGATTTAATGAAAACCTATGTTCATTTTTTTGTTCATTCCATCTTTTCACATGTTTTTAAATAATTTTAAATCTAATAAAACATTTTGTTTTTTCATTTTGACCACACAACATGTCATATTAACATACCATCTATTCATAAATGTCATAAATTTTCCTGGTAATCTGAATATTTTTTATTGGGTTTATCCCCCATTATTTAGAACGTTAATTATAAATAGATATTTCAATCATACCTAGAAATTTGGGTGTCATACTGAGGTGTAGTTGGTTCTTACATATCAAAATTAACTCAAATATCATCTTCCTATGTCATTTATGCAATCCAAGATTGTTTTATTGGTTCTTGAAACCCTTTTTATAGGATTTTTTCAACATAATAAGAATAAAATTAGAAGAGAAAAATATTCTCACAAAATTCAAATTAAATGGAACTGGTATTTTCACAATGAATTCAAATTTTAGTGATACCCATACCAAAATCAGTGAGTGTATGCTACATACTGAAAAATTAGATGTAATACCTTTGAACTACTGTAATTAGCTTGAGTAATAGAAAGTATTACAGTACGATTCATCCTACTAGATAAGAATATATTGTTTAAACTAAGAATAGAAATGTTCAATACCTATATTTCTTATCAATTCTAAAACATATTAATACTACTTTTGAATAACTCATAGGAATGAAATTTTGTTTAGAAAAATAAAAAATTCAATGTGAGATGATGTGATTATGAATGGAGTTAAATTTGAAATGCATCATGAGGATCCATAGATTTCACCCCTCCCTAATAGATGATTTTTACCTAATAGTTTTGATAACTCCCCTAGGTTGGTAATCTAGTATATATCATTGAAAGTAGCTTCTAATATATGTATCCTATCGTGATTATTAGGTCCACTATCCCTCCCCATAATCAGACCTACTATGTTTCTCCAATCAATAAAATATGAGTTCACTAGGAATGAATTTGTAACACCCACAAACTCTTCTAGAGGTAATTATAAATTAAACTTAAAAACACACTTCAATTTTTTTACTAAAATATGAAGTGCATTGCGATTCATTGTAACAAGGATAAGAAAGATATCATTTCTGAAAATGAATAGATACTTCCATCAAATGGTAGGGATGGTTGTACCATGTCATAAGAGTAACCAAGAATATATCATGTAAACATAACCATGATGTGAAATTTAAGTCATCAACAATCCATTCTCCTTCAATTTTAATAAATATAAATCTAATTTATTGATTTTAAATTAAATCTAAATTATAAATATAATCAGACATCATATTATGATCTCAAATGAAATCATAAAATGCATGATATTAATAGAAATTAAGTGGTTTAGTAATCATATCTCAGATGATTTTTCTTTCATTAATTACAGTCTCTAGGAACCACCTCCCCATACAACTTTCACTTAAGGGTTTGAAAATAAAAAATTATGAAGTTGTTTCCATAAAAAACACATTTTACCATGTAGTAATACACTGATGAATTTATAATATGATATATAATTTGAAAGTTATTTTCATTTTTATTCAAAATCCATTGATCATTATATTTTTAGTTATTAAATAAAAAAAATTTATTCATTTAAATTACTATAATTTAAATAAAAAATAAGAAAACATAAAATTAATTTTTTTTTCATGTTAATCATATAAATATCACCATATTACTGATAATAAAATTAAAATGAATAAGAAAAAATAAAAAATAAAAAATCAAAGGAAAACACGCGGCACATAAATGAAAATATACATAGAGATAGAATTTGTAGAAAATATTGTAAATATGGAAAATGAGATGAGTTAAAATGAAAAAAGTAGAAAAAATATTGAAGTATTTAAAAAAATAATGAAAAGTTTATACATTTACGTAACCATAAGATGAACTAAATTCAAATGTAGTTTCCAAAGCTATAGTTAGAGAAAGTGCAGAAGAAGTATGAAAATAATGAAAGTATACGTGCAAGTCTAAGGGGAGGTTTAAGTGGAAATGGAAACATAAATAAATTATTTAACAACATAAAAAAACAAAAGCAACAAACATATTCAAAAAGTTTGAATAAATAATAATAACAATAGAATACATTGAAACAAAACTGAATCATAAGTCATAGATACCAAAAATAAAACTGAAATCACTAGCCTGAAATAAAGATAAAATGTTAAATAAGAAAGTGATGATAAAATATGGACATTGGGAGAAAATAGAAAGTAAAAGATGAATAAAAATATGAAATCTAAAAATAGGATTTAGGTGTTCAAAGGCAGTATAGAGATTAAAAATTGAGGAAAAAAAAGAAATGTAAAAAAATAATAAGGTATAATATATAATAAAAATTATATGAATTCATGAATACATAATTCATATTTCATGATCAAATGTATATTAAGAATTTGATGTAGAAACAAAAAAAATAGAATACTGGTTTGATTAACATGTAAAATAAGAATTAGAATCAATGGTCTAATAAAAAAACAATAAGTCAAAAGTTGAAGGAGAAGGAAAAAGTCAAAACCAATTTTTAATATAGAACCAAAATTGAACATATATGTTGAATAAAATTCCAAACTAAAAAAATATAAATGATAATATCCAAAGTGGATTGGAAATTTAGGAAAAATATATTTTTTCGATATAACTACAAAAAACAAACATATTTGTAGAAAGAAGAAAATGAAAGTACATGAACAAAGAATAACTAAATAATAATGGTAGAATAATGACAGAGTTAAATATAATAAATAGAGTTTTATATTAATCTAGAAGTTAACAGATATAAAATATAATTAAAAGCATAAGTAAGATTAAATGAAAAAACTTGAAGAATAAAAAGTAAAAGTAAAATATAAAATATGAAGAAAATTTTGAAAAATAAAAAAATACAATATAAAAATAGAAATAATTTTATTAAAATAATTTTATCATAAAACTAAACAAAACTATAAGTTGTTGAAAATTCTAGAAGTAAAATTCCAAAATAGAGAAGTATAAGAATAATTATCTAAAAAAATCATAAAAAGAAAAAGTCTATGGGGGAAGCAATAAGCATCATTTGAAAAAACATTAAATTAAATAATAACTATATTTGAAAGAAGAAATAGCAAGTTGAGGACCAAGATGGTATAATAATTCGTATGAAATAGAATTAGATAAAACAGGAGAAAGAAATGTTGAAATAAAAAAATATGTAATAACATAAACTCATATATAAACATATGAAAATAAAAATAATTAAAATAAAAATCAATGATCTAGAATATAGAAGTAATAATCTAGAAATAGAAGTAGATTCATACATATAAGAAGAAATAGTTGAAACAAAATAAGTGTCTTTAAAACATATTAATCAGAAACAAAAGTAGAAATAAAGGAAAAAAGAAATAAAAATGATTCCATAAAAATAAAAAATGAAATGAAAAAATGAAGAAAATACTTAATTAGTAGTTTAATATGAAGTAAGTAAGAATATTGATATCGTAGTTGAACCACAAGTAGAAGTAGAAGCTATAAAATAGTTTTATAAAAGACCATAAATTCAATGTTGGGGAAGAAGTATTGATTCATAGAGAAGAAAATATAGAATTTAAATTCAATTTAATAAACTTAATACATAATCCTGAGAATATTTTTAGAAGAAATAATTAGTACCTAAAAATTGTAGAAAATGGAAAAATGACAAAACCTTTAAAATTTTCTAGGATTATCATAATATTAAGAAAAATCAGTTATTAAAAAACATTTACATGTAAGAGAAAGTGTCTAATCAATATGATATGAAGTGAGATTATAATATAAGGTCTTTTATTATGTCTTATCTCCTTAACACATGTATTTTATGTTTTCATCTCTTATAATTTTTTCCAGTCATTCCAATCACATTTTATATTGGATTTATGTGAGGTCTAGTCATACATGTAAAAAAATCTATAATTAATTTTTTGTGATAACCTAAAAATTCTACATCAATTTCTTTGTTTAAAACATTAAATCCAAAATTTCCCTTTTCAATTAATAATAATCAACATTTTTCATTTCAGGTAAACCATATATCATATTGACATAGGTTCCATGCAACATTTTAAAAATTAATGTCCTTTGTTTTCCTAAGATTTTACAAAAAATAAAGATCATGTTCATGGTTTTTACCCTTTGATACACCTTGTCAAAAATTTAAATTAATAAATACACACTTTGGGTCATTTCAAAAAAAACTACTAGTTGGAATGAACTACGAGCTATTTCTACACGTCAAACACTAAATGATGAATCTTTTAATTTTATTTGATGATAATATGAGATTTTTTACTAGGTTATGACCCTCAAAAACATATTTTCAAAGACTTTTAAATCACCTTAAAATGTATGTCCAGTCATTCTGACCACACAATACTTCGGATTGACAAGTGGTCTATTTATAAATGTCACAACTTTTCAAGGAATTATGAACTCATTTCCTTGGTGTTGACCCCCCTAATGAGAATGTGAATTCCAAAAGGTACTTTTGATAATACCTAGTGATCTTGGAATCATATTTTTGTTTGGTTGGTTCATACATATCATAAATGACTCAAATTTCATTTTCATATGTTTTCCTACCAATCTGAAATTGTTCATTTTTTAACCCATTATCAATGATATTATCAATGTATGAAGAATAAAATTACAATAGATGAATCTTCACATTTTTTTGGTGAAATGGAGTTGTTTTAATAACATAGAGTCAGTGATTGATTGAAACTCATTCCAAAATCATTGAGTGTTTGTTGTATCAGTAATAATTGAGAATAACAACTACTTACTACTACAATAAGCATAAATAGTGGAATATTTTTACAAAATGATGCTTTTTATTGGACCAAGAAACTAATTCATGGCCTATAAAGTGACGTGTTCTATAAATAATTTTATTATTCATTCTACATCCTATTATATCTATATTTGAATAAGTATTAAAAATAAACTAGAATCCAGTTCAATAGAAAATCGAAATTCATGAGAAAGGACTCGAAAAATCCATAACATTACATTTCATGGCAAGGATCCATGGTTTTCAACGAACCCCAATGTTGTCTCTAACTCTGTCAGGGTGATAACACCCATGGTGGAACAACCAATACATATCGCCAAAAACAACACCATCTTTGTGATTTCTATTTGGATCAGTAGGCCCATTATCCATCTCTATAATAGGAAAAATTAAAATTCCCTTAGAACATGAAGAAATATTCAATAAGAAAGAATCATTAACCCCCACCAACTAACCTAAAAGCGATTGGAAGGGGAATTTGTAAACATACTTTGATTAAACTTAACTAAAATATAATTTATATAATGATTCATTAAATAAATGATCCTAAAGATATTATTTTTTTAAAATGAATAAAAACTACCATCTAATGGTGTTGGTGGTTGAACCGTTGTAATAACCAAAACCATGATTTGATCATGTATTCGTAAATTATATAGGTAATATAAAGCATCGAAAATCCTTTCACCGTCAGCATTATTATATTTAATTTTAATTAATTTTAATTAAATGATAATTAAATTAAAAATATAATTAAACATTATATTATGATCTCAAATATAATATTTAAATTCATGACCAAAATTTAAATTTAGAAATTTTGTATCATATCTTATTTTTTTTACTTTTATCTATATAGTGTAATGGGAACCACTAACCCATGAAAAGATATCATAAGGGTTCGATGATAAAAATTTATAAATTTATTTTCGTAGGAAAACTTTTCCTCTAAATAATACCACACTAATTTTTTTCAAATATGAAATATATTTTACATGATATATTCATTTTTAATTCAAATTAAAATTTCAATTATAATGCTAATTATTAAAATAAATTGATTTTATTAATTTCAATAAATATGATATGAATAATGAACAAAAATCACAAAAAAGCACTCTTCTCTCAAGGTGATCATTTATTTATCTTCAAAATAGTGTTATTAGGAAGAAAATGTTGAATAAAACATAAAATAAACAAAAACAAAAAAACAAAAAAAAAGTCACAAAAATAGAAATTCACATAGAGATAGAGTTATTAGAAAAATAAGTTGATGATGAGAATGGTAAGAGTGTAAAGGGAAAAAAGTAGAATAAATAATGAAGATTTATAAAAAAATGAAAATTAATATACATATCAATATATATAAGATGAACTAGATGCAATGTAATTTTCAAAATCTAGAGTAGGAGAAAGAATAAGATAAAGAAGAAAATTTTGAAAACAGAATAAGAAGTTGAAGGTGAAATAATTTTGACATAGAAACATTAGAAAAATATGAAGTAAAAATATAATAAAATTAAGGAAATAAGAATATTCAAAAGTAGAGGTAGAATAAAAAAATAACAACACTTGGAAAAGACGAATCAAAATTTAATGACAAAAAATACATATTTAGAATTATAATTTAAATCATGAATAATATAGGAATATAAAATTTTAAATATGAAAATTATGATCAAATTTGAATGTTGGGGTAGTCAAATCAGAAGAAAAAGAAGAATAAAAAATCTATAAATAAGAAGGAGGCACTTGAAGGCACTGAAAATGTTTAAAATAGAGAAATAAATAAATAAATAAATAAATAATAAGGCAGAGTATAGAATAAAAATCTTTAGTAGGAAGAAATGAAAAGGTAATAATACAAGATTAGAAGGAGAAGAATATTTTGAATTAGAAACAAAAACAATAGTGGAAAGTATATGATGTAAATGTAAAAGGAGAATATAAACATTGATCATATAAATAAACCATATTCCATAAGTATAATCATAAGGATGAAGTCAAAAACAATTATTAATGTAGTGATATAAGTGAAAATAGAGGGTGAATCATAATTTAAAAACACAACGTTGGAATCTGAAGTGCAAAAATAGAATTAGATGTTGAAGAATAATTTTATTAGTTGGATATAATAATAAATAGAAAGGAATTTTGGAAAAGGAAGAAAATATAATTTATGTAATAAGTAAATTTTAATTATAATAGTTAGAATAATTATAGTGAAAAAAATAATAACCATAGTTAGAAGATGTTGTAGAATAGGTAAGATAGAAGACATAAGAAAGTATCAGTGTTAAAAAACATAGAACACTCCAAAGTAAAAAACCCAAAAATGAAAAAAAATTAATAGTTGAAAAAAAGTAATCCAATATTAAAATAATAATAAAATCAGAAAATAATTTGAAGGAAAATGTATAAATAATAATAATTAAAAGAGGAGTTTAGAAAGTTAAAATCAAAAAGTATAAGAATAAGAAAGATGTTAAAAGAAAAAGAAAAGGATAAATTGAATATAAAGGAAAAAATTCAAAGGTATAAGATGAAACCATCATATAAAAAATATTAAAAAAAATAATAACTATAAGTGAAAGATGAACTAATGAGTAGAGGTGTAAGCCAAGATAAGAATTTATAAAAAGTACAGATGAAAATAATATGTTAAGTAAAATTTATAATAAAAATAATAACCTAAACTCAAGTATAAAAATAAGAGAAATAAAATTAAGAAAAATTCAAAAATAAAAAACCAAAATCTAGAAATAAAAATATAAAAATGGAAGTATATTTATAAGTAAGAGAATAAATCATAGAAAAAAAGAAAAATAAAAAAAATATGATGAATCAAAATTAAAATCATAAAAAATGGAAATAGGAAAAATAGAAGTTAGAAATTACCAAATAAAAAATAATAAAATGTAAGAAACCAAAATTAATAGTTGGATCTGAATTAAGTAAAAATATAGGAGTATTAGTTGAATATGATGTAGAATTAGAATCCAGAAACAATAGTCATAAAAGAAGTGAAATTCGATGTTGAAGAAGAAATAATGTTTGATAAAGAAGAAAATATAGAATTTGAAGCCAAAAGAAGATTATTAATCTATAAACCAGGGCTATTAGAAGAAGTCATTAGTAGAGAAAAAATAATTAAAAGTTGAAATCAAAAAAGTACCTAAAAATAAAACCAAATGATAAAGGGTTAAAACCTTGAATGGTGACTTGTATTATTTTGAAATTATTAGAAATTTATTTTTGAATAATTTCTAAAATTTATTAATGGATGGATTCTCAATATAACATACATTGGGCTCACATGTGGATGTTTTTTTAGATCTAAACACTATTAAAAATATTTTTAAATACTTTTATTTCTAAAAAATATTTTTTTAGTAATTCCAAACAAACACCCTTTTAGATTGTTTTGTGGTCCACCCATACATGTGAAATATTAATTAATGGCCGATGTGATATTATTTCAAGACAATTGAGGTTGTTTTCAATGTTTAATTCCATTAACATGCATTTTTTTTCTTTTAAACCAATAAAAAATCACAATTGATTATTTTTGGAAAAATGATTGGTCGATGGACATGGGACCTATTTCAGTGGGTTATAAATTAAATTACGGTCATTTTCCAATGAATTAGCTACAATCTGAGGACTTTTCAAGTTTTTGACCCTTTGGCACATGTTTTTGAAATTTAAATTAAAAATAAATAAATTTATGCCATTTTGAACAATCAAAATCTTGCACTACAAGAAATCCCTCTATACCAACACCATTATCCCAACGGTTTAGATAAATTGTTGGGATAGGGTACCTATACAAACATTTTTCTAAAAACCATTGGTATAAGACTTTTTTGAGAGGATTTTTTCAATGGTTTTTGAAACCATTGTGATATGGAATGCTTACCCCCACTTTTCATTATGGTTTTATAAAACCATTGGGATATGGAATGCTTAGCCCCACTTCTCCCAATGGTTTTTGAAAACTGTTGGGATGAGGCCTCTTTACCCAACAATTTTATAAAACCATTGGGATATGAATGAACCATAGTTCCCAATGGTTTTTTTAAAACCATTGGGATATAATACCACAAATATAAAGATCCTGATCCTCCCACATTGTGAAAAAAATGAGAGCTCCAATTCTTACCAGCGTGAGAACCCCTCTTTCCAACAACCAATTTTTTGTTCTTACACTTCAAATTTGAGAACCATTCTTCCCAACCTGTGATCCATCCTTAATTCAAGTCATTATTTTTTCTTACACTTCAAATTGGTATGTTCTAACTGATTTATATGTTCTTCCAAGATTTTATTTTACCTTTTTTCATTTGGATTTATTTAAAGGCATGGTTTTTTTGTTTAGTGTTTTGATCAATAATTTTGGTTCTTGATGATTTATTTGGAGGTGTGTTTGAAAAATATTATCTACCTCAAAAGTTATTTAGAAGTATAGGAAAGTATCAGACCCATGTCATGTGTGCAGTGAAAAATAAAATAGGTACCGGGTCACTAGGAACTCAATTATGGGTCTAATGGAGGGGTTCTCTCAATTAGACCATTAGGTACCCAATGGAGGTGTATTATGTATATGGTATCCCGATGATATTTTTGAAAAAAATATTAATTGAAAGAACAAATTTTATTTTAAGAAATACTTCATCCTCCTACTCTGTTTTTAGTCCTGTCAAATATAAGAGTCACATAAGTATCCCTATAACCTTATTATCCTTTTTTTATACCTCTCTTGAACCTTTTTTTTGATAATTTACATATATATTGAGTCTCCTAGATGTAATTATTACCATAGGAATCCATTTTTTTATAGTTTCTCATGTCATTTTTTTATCCTTTCAAATCCCAAATGTTTGTGGGTTATTATCTTCTCTTATTATTCTAGGATATCTAAGGAGATTCATCCCATTATAATTAGAGGGTTTTTTCTATATTTTCTACGGTGGATGGTCCCTTAAATTCTCTCTAAACTTATATTAATTTTTTTATTAGTATGACGGTTATATAGGGAATGTGGGTTTGTGTGACAAGCAATTGAGTCAATGTTGCTTAGGAGTTCATGTATGAGTAAGTTAGACTCCTTAGCAATAGAAAATATATGTCAGTTATGATAAATATTTATTCTAGTTGTGTTCCATAATTATGTTATGACATGGGGGAATGCCTATAAATAGAATTAGAACTCATAAATGGGTCTTTTCCCCAAAATGATTCCATTTTGAGGGAAAATCATCTCTAAAATTGGAGTGACAATACATCTCTTCTAAGTTATTTAGGAAGGTCTACTTTAAGGGTGTTCTATATTTTTTTACTAATCTTTAAAATCCCAAGAAATTTATATTACAAAAATATTTCTCTTAATTAACTAATATAAATGTTTCTTACCAGTTACTATAAATCTTATGAACTAGTAAATCATGTTTTATGCGAACCTCCTATAGTGAACTATCAATCTCTTCATCAATTTTTTATTCACATCTAGTTATGCATGGTTGACACTCTAAATCAAATTTTATATATCCTTCAATGAATGGAGTACCTATACAAAAAAACACAATATCTTCCTTATCAACAACTATTATTTGAAATTATTATTTAATTATAAACATATTATGATTAGAAATTAATGTTGTTTCACCCTTGGATTTCACAATATTTGAGAGGGTTATGTCTTCTAACTAGTTTATCCAATGAAATCTCTATAGAATAAAAAAGGTAACCTTGAAATATCTTCATGTCAAATATTCAGTATCTCAAAAAGGACACGTCAAAATGACTAGATTGACTCTATATAACATGTTTTTTTGTTACTCTTGCACATGTATTAATGATTTCCATTTGTTGTAAAAAAATGTAAACATGATATCATGTGGTGAGATGGTATTTGTATGGAAGTAATATATGTATTTCTATCAGTGAAATTTTGAATTTCATGAACCTCATAAATTACATCATCTACTCTAGACATTGTTAAGGATACTAGAATCTTCCCCTACAAAAAACCTAAATAAATTATCCATATCATTACTAAATCCACCATTACATGTATAAAAAGTCCCTCTTCATAATTTAAACACTTAGACTCCACTTTTATCCACCCAAAAATCAACCTTCCTATTTGAATCTTTTATATTTAACTTATCCATCTCTTTCCACTGAACACCACACCTGCTAATAACACAGTGTAGCACACTTCCCCTAACATAACACATGATTCCTCTAATTAAATATCTATTAAAATTATGATTCTCTATCTATTGGATGGGATTAATCTTCCTAAAATCAGAATTCCATGGTTCTTGTGTGTTATCATCCTCTATGATTACCCAAATATTTCATATGATGAATAAACATATTATTTCATCTATGAAACTCATATGGCTACATCCATTTAAATCCCCCATAGAAAACCATAATGAAGTATCCATCCTATGAAATGGTTGAAACTCCTTCAATATATTGTACGATTTATAGGGAACATTAGATTTTTATTTCATAAAAGTACCTATGAAACTATGGTGGTGTCATTGTTACATGAGAGATATAAATTACAAAAAAATCAATGATATCATTATAATTGGATGCAATCCAAAATAAAATATTCTGGAAATATTTGAGGTACTTGGCATTATGATCTCCCATTCAAACTCATCCTTAGTGAAATCAAGTAAATTGTTATCCTTTTCAGGTTTTGTATTAATTTTTAACATTCTTTGTATGATGTTGTACTATTTTCAGAGATGTTTGTCATTTTTGAAAAGGAAGGGAACAACAGTGGGGGAATTCTATGCATTCTATGGAAAATAGTGGAATTATGTGTATTCTCTGCGAAACAGAAGATAGTATAAAATAGTGGAATTCAATTTGAATTCTAAGTATTTTATGCTTTGTTCTTTATGTATGGAAAATAGTGTAATTCTATGTATTCCATAGTGACAGAATTCGATGTATTATGTATTTGTGATTTTTGTATGGTATTTTACTATTTTGAATTAATTATGTGTATGGTATTGTACTATTTTCAGTGTGGTGTTGTTTGGTATTGTTTGTTGTATGGAATGTTGGAGCAGGTATTTTACGCTATATTGAATTTGGACCTACTTTGGGAAAAATAGTGGGGGTATTCTATGTTGAATTTCACAATAACTCTATACCAACGGTTCAGAAACCATTGGTATTGTTTTAAGGGTCCTTTATACCAATAGTTATTAGTAAACCATTGGGAAAACCCTTTGTAAAAGTATATAACAAAGGTTACAAACCATTGGTATATATTTATCCCAAGGGTTATCAATAAACCATTGCTAAAAATGATTTTCCAGTGGTTTATACCAATGGTTAAGGAATAAATATTGGTATATGGCTATCCCCACAACTTATTACCTAATGGTTATCAATATACCATTAATATAAATGTTTTTACAGTGTTTTGTACCAATGGTTATGGAATAACTGTTGGTATACGGATATCCCCACACCTTGTCACCCAATGGTTATTCAAACCATTGATATAAGATATACCAATAGTTTTTTTCTCTATACCAATGGTTTTAAACCATTGGTATAACCTCAGTTTCCATTAGTGATGGATTGACATGTGGTCTATTCCTATATGTTAAAAACTAAATAATCGATATTTTAATTTTATTTAATAATAATTATGAGTTCATTTTATAGGTTTTGACCTTATGAAACATGTTTTTAATGACATAAATATAATAAATTGGTACGTTCAGCCATTATGAACTCAGTTCATGTTAGATTGACATGTTGTCTATTCATACATGTCAAAAATTAATTGACGATAATTTTCCTACAATTTCATAAAAAATGTGGTATTTTTTAGGTTTTGATAATTTAATTAGTATGTTTTCACCATTAAATAAAAAATAGAATTTTAATCATTTTGAGAAAAATATAAGTTAGATTGACATGTGTTCTATTCCAATATGTCATAATTTAGATTATGGTCATGTTAATATTATTTCAAAATAATCATATGTTGTTTTCTTGATATTGAACCATATATTCCATATATTAATGAAATTTAAATATAATAAAATGGTTTATCATTCATTATGAACACATCACATGTCATATTAATAGAGGTTCTATTGATACACATCAAAAATTAATCAATGATCATTAACCTGTGATTTTAATACAATCTGAGGTCATTTTCTGGGTTTTGATTATTTCGATGCACATTTTTTCACTTTTAAATACATAATGACATAGTTTTAGTCATTCTAATATAACTGCATGTCAAATTTATGTTTTATCATTTAATACATGTCAAAAATTATATAAAAAACATTGTTCTATTAAACAATTACAATCCAAGATCATTTGCACAGTTTTAGAAATATGAGATATGTTTTTAATGAATTATAAATTCATTTATTTTCAAAAAAATTTGGACACATGGGTGAATTTTTCATTAAATCGTGGTCATTGAACTAATATCAAAAAATTATCCTTAATTGATTGACTTGGTACATTAAACTTACTATGCATTAAAAGGTCTCAAAAATCACTCATGTATATAAATTTGGTGATTTTCTCATTCTTTCATTTTAATTTATTATTCATGTCATGAACATTAAAGATTCATATTCTAGATATAATATTGATTTAATTATGATGAATTTATGATGTTATATAGAATATTAAATTTTAAATTCATTTTCATTGAAATAAATGTAATATTAAAGTATGAATTAGTTCTTTATTGATTCTTTCATATTAATATTTTCCATATCTTTGGTCTGTATTTTTCGTATTTTAAAACTAACTAGAATGTGAGGGAGAATGCATAAGATTTTACACAACTAATTTATGACTGAAAGTAGTTAATTTTAGTTATACTTCAAATCATAATCACTGGTTTAATTTTTTAGGGGAAGGGCCCATTGTTTTTATTTAAGACTATCTAGTCTAGATTGATCCAAAAAACTATAAAAACATTTTCTTACACATGTAATTTTAATGTATCAAGGGATTTATTTGATTGTGATTGGTAAAAATAAATATCAGATAATACGTTGGGGTTATATACAACATTTTCTAGGAGAAATATACATGATCATTATTTATAAGGTTAGTTTGGTAATTTTTATATATTTGTCACTATAAGAGATATTCCATTTGATTATTCTAACATGGGAAGAGTTTAGAAGTAGATTAGTAAGGTTGTTAGAGGAAGAATCCTTGGATCCTATAACTAAAACCTGGAGAGTTATTTGATTTAAATTACTTTATATATTTATTTGAATGGTCTTCTTTGAAATCCTTTCTATGATATTTTGGAACATTTTTCTAAATAGTAATAATTGAGAATATATGAATTCTACCATTTTGGTTCTTTAATTGAGATTTTAAATAATGAAGGAATGAATAATGAATCCTATATATTCCTCCTAAAATTGATTCATGTGTGGCATCACATGAATCGGTGTTGAAGTTATTGTTGAAGGCATAAGAACATATATAGATTAATATTATTGAATTGATTCATCCAATGGAGCAACAATGTGATCAAAAAAATATAATGGAGAAAATGTAGTTGTTATTAGTTATTATATATAGAAATTTTCACGATCTTACTATTAATTAAACCGAATCAGAATTGATTATGAAATAAAAATACATAATGAATGATTCATCTACATGGTGTTTTGACCAAGTAGAATTTAGCATGGGATAGGTTGATAAATATTTGTAATGTTATAATGGTGTTGAAGATAAACCAATCACTATTAAAATTATGTAGAGAATATTATGAGAGGGACTCAATATGAAGAATCATATGGATTATGAAGTTAACAAAATTGAAGAAGGTATGAAGATAGACTTGATCCCTAGGAAAAAAACCCAGAGATTCCCATATATATTTATGAAGATTTAGTTGTGTGGATAATGTGAGTATAGACAAACTTTGTGATCTATAACCCTCATAATAACATATAAGTACGAATAGAAAGGCTACACATTTAAGGAATAGTATATCACTAGATTCCTTCTTTATTGTCATAATGGCTAAATCTCTTATGGGATGAGTTGAAGGTTGAACTACTTGGATGGTTTATAATAGCCCATGAAACCGATCCTTTGAAATAGTTAAAATTAATTACTAATACTAAATTAGTGTGTGATTATATCAATGAATTTGAAGAACTTTATTTTTCATATACCAAGTTTATAGAAATAATGGAATATTAGTTTTTTATAGATATTGTGGCTATAAATAAAAATTAAGATGGACACACATAAGCCTTGATGCAATGAAAGGATCATTTATTTGTCAAGAAATATGTTGAAAGATTTTATTGTGATGGCGGTGATCCATGTACAAGATTTATTGAATGATTTGTATGGTTCCAATTTCAATTTGATTGTAAATAATTGTTTGGTTAGATTTATTTCAGTTCTAACTATTTATAGTGTATAGATAAAAGTTTTTTTACTAAAGGTGAAGGGGGTTAAGAATATTTCTAGGAATAAATATGATTATTGGAACTATAAGGGATTTTTCCTCTTCTAGCTCAAATTTTTTTCCATTGCATATATGTCCATAAGAAAGAACATGTCTGGTGGGTTGACAATTCATGAAACCTCTAGATGAGTTCATGGACATAGAGCCAAAAAGAATCAATTTTTTATATATCAAGGAAGATATTCAGTGGGGAATTAATTTCTAGGTGATTTTTCTTTTATCTTTAGAGGGATAGTAGGACCAGTGTTCTAGGAAAATGAGGATGGATGGAATTTTTGTTAAGGTGCCAATTTTATTTATTATAAAAATTAGAGCTAGTATCCATTTTGTGTTAACAAAATTTTTAAAATTCCTTTATTTACATATTGCATGCACAAAGTCATTAAAGGTTTTTTTGAGATATATACATCGCATAGAGTCTAATAGGCTGTGTAAGGATTTAATGGCTAAAATAGGCGAGGAAATTTTTTAAGTAGATACTTATATATTCAACACTATGGGACCTTATCTATTTTTAATCATAGTGTGGACTGAAACACATTTTCTTTATAACCACTAATTATAATAAATTGACCATGATTTTTTAATTTAATGGGAGGAAATTTTTATTGTAGGGGTTATATCCCAAATATGATATACCAATGGTCCTAAAATCATTTCTAGCTAGAAAGATGTTTTTTAGTCAGGGACACCACTAGGGTACTGGGGTATGATATGTGTTTGTTGGAATAGTACTAGATATCAATAATAACATTGTTATAAAAATATTTTTTGTGTAATTCCATTGGATGTTGAAATATCCTAGGGGTCTTACACCTCAGTGTATGATAGATCATGCATTCGTTTTTATAGAATCTACTAATACAATAAATTTGAGACCTTTTCATAGTTCCCATGGGTTGGAGGATAATGTTGAGCACTTGATATATGATCTATTATAGTTGGGTGTGATTTAATGTAGAAAAAATATCTATTCAATCCTGATAATTTCAGCTATAAAGAATAATGGTTCTTGTAGTATGTATGTGTATTATCTTATCTTAAAAACATGATGATTTCGTAATGATTTTTAAACCTAATAATTAATAAATTATTAGATGGTCTATTAAGCACTCAATACTTCACTAAATTAGATCTCAAATCAGGTATCAAAAAAGTTCAAGTTAGAGAGGATGATATTGAATAAATAATTTTTCCCACTCATCAAGGACATTATGAATTAATAGTAACACACTATGGGCTTATTAGTGCCTCATATACATTTCAAGGTACCATTAACACTAAATGTAAATATCTACTTCAAAAAATTGTTTGAGTCTTACTTGATGACATTCTAGTATACTATATTAGATACAGAGAACATCATGAAAATTTACACATGGTTTTTACTATTCTTCTAACCAATAGATTACATACTAAAATAAAAAACCTTCATTTTTCAAAGTATTTTGGAATATTTAGGGAACCGAATTTATTATAATGGAGCCTCTAGGGATAAATTAAATGTTTCATGTGTCTAGAAACAAATTGTTTCTTGGATTTCTAATTTGGTCAAAGGTTTTTTATACCTTAATAGTTTTAATGCATATTTATAAATAACTATGGTAAGGAATATCATCTATTTAATGGTTTGAAAAAAAGTGTGACTTTCTATGGTGACCTATTGCCCAATAGATTTTTGATTTTTTTTAAATTGGTCAATATCTCAACTCCCATAATATATCTTATTGATTAATCTATACCCATTCTCATAGAATTTAAGGCCTCATGTGGGGGAATATGAGGTTCTCATGCAATGTGGTCGACCAATAAACATCATTATCAACGCTATATCTGATTCAAATATGGATAAATATTTTTATGAAAATGAATTTATTTCATTATTTATTTCCATTCTCCATTGGAATAAATATTTAGTGTTGTGATTTTTTTCTATTCATAATGATCACAAGAGTATTAAAATCTTGTTAACTTAGCAGATCACATCCCTAGAAAAAAATTTAGAAGTTGAAGCATTTAGAAAATGATTTAGAGATACATCATAATCTCGATTATAGTAATAGAGTTATCAATTATCATTTCAAGATTGGGGTAAAAATGGATTTCAATGACTGATTTATAACCCTATTGGTTTAAAATACATCTTGTTAAATGTGAGTTTCAATATCATCCCAACTTTTATCCCCATATAACAGCTTTAGAAAATTATTTATACTCTGATGAAAAATATAAATTGAATAGCCATAAGTTTTTAATTCATGGGTTTTGGTACGATCTAAGAAATCCATCATCATTTTAAACATACTCAATTACTATCATTCCACTCTAATGGGCTATCAAAAGTTTTTTTTAAATAAAAAAATCGTTGGTATCCAAGATGTTCTAGAATGGTATGATGCATATAGTGAAGAATTTTGTTCAAAATTGGGGAATTTTCAATGCCAAAATACTAGATATTAATTATGGTTGGCCTGTTCAAAACCTACCAATTATAAATTTGATATGGGGTGAAATTTATATATATTTTCTATTCATACTACATAAGTCTCTAGGTTATGATATTGTCATGAATGTTATGGATCGTACCCCCATGTTAGCACATTTTTTAACATTAAGTCATCCCTATATAGACAAGGACGTGGTATCACTATTCATGAGAGAAATTATCCACTCTCATGGCATGCCTACTAATATTTTAAATGATTGTGATACTTTTTTGTCCAGTTTATTTTGGGGTGCCATATTTCAGTTGCAAGAAATTATGTTTAATATGAGTCCCTCTTACCATTTCAAATGTATGGTCTACCAAAAGTTGTAAAACACATATTTCAGATATTTTTTTCCTTTCATTAGATCACATTCATCAGTAGTTTGTTGGCTATATGGGGATGAATTTTCTTATTACACCTTTTCCCATGTGTCGGCATGTCATACAATATTTGTTATTGTTTATGGTCAATATCCTCTTACATTTCCATATAATTATCACATAGAGACATATCTATATTCCCCAAATTAATCAATAGTGGACCTAAATGAGGTCCTTTGACAACTCCGAACCAATTTATTGACTTCACTACAGTTTATGTAAGATATAAAAAAACAAGAAATGTTGTCAAGATTCATTTAGCTAGGGTAATTTTGTTCATGTGAAGCTGAAATCTCATAATTATATGTTTTCTTATTTCTTAGTTTTTCCAAAAAAAATATACATGATATTATCATTATTTTCCTAGTCTGGCTAAAAATGTAATAGTTTCTTATTACCTTGATCTTAAATTCATTAGACATATACATCTAGTTTTTCATATCTTCTGACCATAGCTGATCATTAAGGGTATTACTACCCAACCCTTACTACATGAGTATTTTTATATTACAATGACTAATGTTGTTCCCAAATCTATTCTTGACTCCATATGTGATGGAAGTGGTATTCAATGGTAAATTAAATGGACTAAATATCTTATGGAATATGGTACATGGGAAAATATGTATTTGTTTCATGCTCAATTTCATTGTTTTCACATTGAGTAGGTGTTTTATTTTTAGGGGATGGGGTTGATAGGGTATTGGGGGTACATAAAACTTATTCTAGGATAAATAAACATTCTCTTGAAGAAAATTGTTCATATTGTAATTCTGTTATATTTATGACTATAAGAGAAATTCTTTTTGAAGATTCAGACACATGAAGTATTTGGAAGTAGCATAGTGAGGGTTATAGTGGTGGTGTCCCTAATTCATAGATATCCAACTAAGATATTTCTCTAATTTCATTTTATATATCAATTACTTTAGTTCATGTTCATTATAAGTCTATATTATATTTTTTGGCACATTTTAATGATATATAATACAAACTCTATCAATACTACTAATCCATAATCAAAATACCATTATGTTAATTATGTTTAGAATTTTTAATCCATAGTATGGAAAAATATCACCAAAATACATTAGTAATTATGAGTTTTCTTAATTTCATTGCTCAAAAGACTAGAATCAATATGGTAAATCGTTAAATATATTAAAAAATAAGACTTCAACTATAATTAAAATAAATATGTAACTCAATGGTTAACTTACTTATATAAAGTGTGGAAGAAAATAGACTCAAAAAGGAACCTTTTAAAACATAAAATAAACTATGAATTAAAAAAGAAGAAAAATAAATACACACATTTGTGGATGAAATAAGAATATCATGTTGTAAAGATATATATACTCTAAATAATACTTCATAAAATTCTATCAAGATAATTTCTTGTATTTCCCACGGGTTTTATTCAATTTGTGCAAGTTCAACAGCTACCATTTTTTTGTTTACTGATGAGAATGATGAATTCAATCCAACTTGATATATTATGATAGTGATGACATGAAACATCACTGAATTTCTTGATGATAATTCTATAGGTGAAAAAGGATATGGAATGTTTTTATTCAAAATAAGATTTAATCAAAGGAATTTACATGATTGGGTTGAAATATGTACCTAGATATACACAGTACTAAAATAAAGTTCAATTGAATGGGGTGGATTCATTTATGGGAATTGAAAATATAAATAAAGAAAAGATTACCAGTTTTACATTTAAAATGAAAACATACGTTAATCAGGTACAGTGAATAGCTATAAAAATTGATTAAAAAAATAAATTATATGTTCTAAGAGTTAAAAAACTTAACCAGGTTAGAGGAAACACAGAAACAATAAATACCTATCAAGGTGGATGGCTAGTAACTATTGTCTATTATGATAGAGAAGATTAGGATTTGGAACTCGAAGTGGATTCAACAACATCTTCTCTCTAGTCAACAAAAAGGTCAACATCCATGACTAAATAGTCATTGATGTATAATCCATATCTTTCTAAATAATTTTTTATTATTTTAATAGGGTTTTCCTCAATAAAATTATAAAATTACTAAATCAAAAATATTATGAAAATCTTAATTTTAAGCAAAATAAATTATTATCTTGATATATCAGATGAATAAAATTAAAAAAAGCAAAAACACGAGTTATGATTTTTATATGTTGCGTGGTAGGGGAGGGAGGGACCTCTGACATCATGTCAGTAGTTTAACTCTATCTTTCCATAATAATTTTCAGAAAAAATCATCAAACCCGTGATTTTTTATCATAACAACAGTGACCACGAGGAGGATGGGGTGAGGTAGTTTGCAGAAAAACTTAATTGGGTGATGATAGTGAAGTGGCATGACTAGAAATAGAGCTATTTTCATTATAGTTCACATGTGGAAACCAAGAGTGGAAGGGATTATGGTGAAATTGGATTGAGTAGAGGAGATTTAGAAGTGTGGTACCCATCACTGAGTATGGAGGAGGAGATATGGGGTCATGGGTTAGCTGATGAATGGGAATGTTGGGAGGAATGTAGGGAGGAAGCACACTAGGGAGGCATTGTCGCTTGTGGGGTGCTGGAAAGAAAATAGAGGTGTGTTTGGTGATCATGTTTCCCTAGACTAGGGAATTAGGGGCATCCCCCTAGTTGGGTCCTTCTATGATTTTATTACTACTCCAAAAATATGAGTGATACTGAGAGGTGAAATGAGGGAGGAGGGGGGATAAGTATGTGGAGGAGTGGGTGAGAAAAATAACGGGGTGGGGAGGCGACAATCATTCTGTCTTTGAGGGAGGGAAATATTAATGTCTAGAATCAAGATACATCATCCTCATTGATCAGAATTTGAAAACAAATCAAATAATAATAACTTTTTTAGGATTGATAAACATAATTCATACCTATAATTCAACAATTTTATAAATATGATATTAATTAAATTATTTATGTTCATGGAATGAAAAATTTCCTAATTGGGATTTTTTATAATATTGGTTATGAAATTTTTGGAATGGGGATATGTTATTTGACATCTTTTCCAATGACGATAACTCATTTGACGCATTTCCCATATTTTTTATTTTTTTAAATATTAATTTTTAATTTTCTGTTTTTTTAGTACATATATATTTATTTTGATATACTAATATAATTAATTTGATTAATAAAAATTAATAATTAATAATTAAACTTTATACTTATTAATGACAATATAAAAAGTAAACATAGCGTTAAAGCCTATTTATTATTAATCAATGAAACTCTTTCTTTCTTGGAAAATGGAATCCCATTATATAGCCCAAATTTCGATGACCTGAATCCCAATTTGATCGCACAAAGGCCTTAATGCATTAAGCCCCAATTATAGTTCCAAAACACTATTTTTTTCCATAATTCCCCTTTGGTGACAAATACTTCTACAGTACCCGAGCAGCTATAGTACCACTGCTACTATAGTTCCCGCTAAAGTACATGCCGCTACTACCATACTGTCTAGTGCCCCCACTACAGTAACATGGAAAATCAACCATACCCATTTCTGAACCTAGGACTTTTATATATATGCTTACATGTATTACCACCTAGCACCACCCTACATGCACATAAATATTAATACATAATTAAAAAAGAACTAAATAAAATAAAATACATGAATTACAAAAAATAATTAATATAATAGCTAATGAATTAATAATTTTGTTAATGTAAAAAATTATTAACATGATAAATAATAAGAAACAATATAAATATTTATTAATAATTTTATCTATAATTAACAATATTATTAATAATTGAGTTTTTGTATTTTTTTCTACATTTTAATTAAACATAAATGTTATGTTTTATAAATATATAAAATACATTACAAATAAATATATTAAAAATAAATATAAATGTATATAAAACATTCAAAATAAAAATATTAATTTGTTTATAAATATATATATCATCAGATAAATATAAATTTATAAATATATATTTATAAAAAAAATATAATAATATTTTTAAAAATATCAATACATTTATATATATATAAATCCCCAAAAAAATATTTTTATATGTAAATATATTTATTAAATAAATAATAATAAATATATATTAATATATCTAAATATAAATATTTAATTATAAATTTAATTATAAATATATATTTAGAAATAAATTTAATAACGCTTTCCATGAATTTTTTTGGTTTTCATTTTTTATAATTGTTATATATTAGTAATATATTAAAAATAATAAATAATCGAAAATGAATTTATTAAAAATAAATATATTAAATATAAATATATGCACGCCTTTTTATTTTTCGAGTTATAAGTTTTTTTAAATGTTATATTTTATAAATATATTAAATATAATAACAATTGTTAAAATAATTATATACATTTAAATATATAAGTTAAAAAAATTATTTTAATTTTTATAAATATAAATATATATATATATATATATATAAATATAATGTTTTAAACAATGTTTATAAATATAAATATATGTATATAAACATTTAAAAATATAAAACAATTTATTAAAAAGAAATATATTAAAGAATTTATAAATATAAATATATATAATTATAGAATATGAATATTTAATATAATTGTTTTGAATATAACATTATGTCACATAGGTCTGGATTCTAATATGGGGGTTGAGCTGGTTCTTTTGGAACACTTATATTTTAAGACAAATAACCTCGACCATAGGAGTTCCAATAAAATTTGATAATGAAACTGAAAATGCCACATATGGGAACACTGTAAGAGTTCTATATGAAATTGATTTCATCCATCCTTTAATCAAAATATTTTTTCTAAATACTATTTAATTTAGAATTAACTTGATGGTTAAGTATGAGAAGGTCCCTAACTTTTGCAGCAGATATAATAACATTGGACATGCCATTGAAAACTTTCACAGAGGTTTAATTTCTGTGAAATGTGGAATATGATGGAATTGTAATAATATTTTCAAATGAATAGAAAATCCATATTTATTCTCTCCTTCCAATATGGAAAGGTTCCTAACTATTGAGATGCATGATGTTTAGCCAAATTCTCATGTTAGAATTTATGACTAGTAATACAATGGAACTCCCAAGTATGCTTTGGTTGAAATTGAATTAGCTAATTATTAAATGAAAAAACATTAAAGATGGTTTAGTTACAAATTATTCTTTTATGTTAGATATAGCTGATCAAAAACCTGGTAAAGTGGGGATATCATTTTGCATGATGGGGATGGATTGTATAGTACATCAGGGAAATAATTTTAGAATGTTTTTTAAGGTTTTTCTTTTCAAATATTAGTAAATGAAGAATCACATGGTTGAAAATAATCATGATGAGCCTAAAAGCGAAATTTATTCATAGAATGAGTATGAAAATAAATTATTTTAAGAGAAGAAACTACTATCTAATAATCATAAAGGGAATATGAAGATTGAAATATTTTCCAATCACAAATTATCAACTTTCTTTTATTGGAAGAAATGATGGTGAAGTAATTCCTAATTTGTTCCAACCTCATACTTCACATTGATTTCAAGATATGATGTGATCATCTATAAGTAAGTAGACTTTCTATAATAAAGATGTTACAGTGGTTGAAGTTCCCACATAACCTGCCCCTACTTCCATCCAACCTCCTATAGGGGATGACTGAAATTTTTTATCCAAGTTTCAAATACTTGAACATCAATGCAGTATAAAGGATCCCTCTATATTGTTCCTAGATGGGCTCGATATAAAAAAATATAAAAATAAGGTTAAATGGATTATATTTATGGTTCATTGTGTTGTTATGGGTCAAGATAAGATACATGATGAAAGAACTCATAAAGGGGAAAATATCCCCATGCTTAACTATGAATGTATAGCTACTCAAGAAGATGCATTAGAGTTTTCCATTCATGCCATATGTATGTATTACCCCCAATATCTTTTCAATGTAATAAATGATATCTATGATTTTTTTGGAAATTCATTGAATGAGGAATGTAATGTTGTGTGGATTAAAAACACCATGTTCCCTCAAGAGAACTTTATTCATGAAAGGATTCCCCGTTGACTCAATGTCGATGACAATGTTTTGTTTGACTCAAATGTTGAATAAATTTTTTAAATAATGGAACATTCAAACTTTTAGTATAATTATTACTTTACAATTGTGGAATTTATCTACACGTACATTAAAGAAAATCTTCAGTCTAATATGATGAAGAACATTAAATTTTTAACATTGAAATATAAAAATGATAAAAATGTTGGGCCAAGGAAAAATTCTAAATATTGGAGAATAATTAGGAATCCTTAGGATTTTCCAATGAAGAAGGGAAATAGATAATTTTTCTCATTTTAGGACCATGTTTTCCTTTTGGGGATTTCATTTCTTGGTTTTGAGGAAGTGATTTTCAACTATTTTACACATGCTATCTTCTTTTTTGCTTCTTTTTTATTTTAATAAAGGGGCATAGAACCCATCATGTTAGAAAATATAATTAAAAATAGAAATTCATATAATTATAAATATAATTATAATATAATTAGTAATATGATTAATAATTAATAATATAATGAAGAATAATTCTAATATAATTAAAAATATAATTAATGATTATTAATATAATTAATTATAATTAATACTACAAATAAAAATATACTAACTATATTTTTAACAACATTATTATTTATCCAATTAATAATACAAATAACATTATAATTACTAATATAATGAATTATATAACTACTTATAATTGCTGATGTAATTAATAATATATTTAATAAAAAGTATAATTAATATTATTATTAATTTTATGATTAATTATATATATATATGTGTGTGTATGTATATATATATATTTACTAAAAGTAAACAGAGAAAAACCCAAATCTACTAGAGAGGTCAATTCATTTGATGCCATTGGCTAGTTTGGAAAGGAATCAATTCATCTTACACCAAGATAATCTATAAGAAAAAACTATAACTAAGAAATTAAAACATAACTTAAAAAAACAAAATATAAAATTTATCCTTCCAGGAATATTTGGATTAAATAATTTTAAAAATATATGAAATAATTTTTACTCTTATACATCTTTTTGTATAATTTTTTTTATATAATTCTAAATTGAATTTATTTTTTTATTTAGCTGCTGACTTTATATCATGGATGACCAATATTATTACCAATTTAACTTATTATTTGTATAAAGGGTCACTGCTATTGAAAATGTAAATTTATAGTGTCATTTGTTGAATAATTTATTTATATCTTCTAGAGAGAACATCATGGATGTGAAGGGTGAAAGGAAATATGATACTGATACTCAGAATCGGCACTATAGTGACCATGGACTCATGCAGAAATCCTTATGATAAACAGGGAGTTGGAACTAGTGTTAAGAGTTTTATGGTAGTCTTTACATTAGACTAACTTTAATTAAGATATTATGTTAGACAGAAAAAATTCCATGATGTTTATCTAGTTTTCTGAAGTTATTAAAAAATGTAAAAAATACCTTAGTGTATAACATTGTGCATGGAATTTTTCATGTAAAAGGGATATGCCTTGTTAAAAAGGATTATACACTATAATGGTGATGAAATTTATAATAATTTAATCTTGAAAGGATGATATTTATAGGATATATGAGATTTAGAGGTGATGGTTTGGAGAGCCAAAGGGATGACTAGTGGAGGTCATTATAGGGTGAATGTAATTATTTCATGATGGATACAGTTACAATTAATATAAATAAATTAGCCATATTCATATTGATTCCATAATTAAATTAAATTTCACTTATACTTGATTGGTTGTGTTTTTTTTAATTTTACATAATTTGAGTCTATTTTTTTATCTACTGATGGTTTGTAATATTTTTTGGTATAATCTAAAATTTAATTTATAATAAATGTAATGATGAATTTATGGTTATCAAAAAAAATTATTTTTAATTAAATATACATTATGAGCTAGAAAAATGAAATTGAATTTGACCTAGTTTACTTATGTAGTACATGAGGCAATGCTTTAAGGGTCTGATCTGTTGAAATCATGGCCTGGAGAATTTCAAATCAATAATAACACATTTTTTATTAATTGATACTTTTTCATTTATTTTATATCAGTATGAGGTTGTTTGTAGGTTTTAAGGAGTTAACACATGTCTTTTGACATTAAAATCAATAAAAATGATTTTCTATTTTGAGAAAACCAAATGACTTATTGACATGATGTTTATTCATACATGTCTAAAATTAAATTTATCTCTTTATCATATGATTTTTTTACAATCCTTGGTCACTTTATAGGTTTTGACGTTTTATATAAGTCTTTCATACAATTTCAATATAAAAAACAAATTTCTATGTCATTTCTGCCACACCACACCTCGACGTAATGTGAGATCAATTCATACATAGAAAAAATAAATCCATGATCATTATATTATGATTTCATGATAATCAAAGATAATTTACATGATTTTTACTCTTTAAAACGTAATTTTTGAGTTTTAAATCAATAAAAAAATATTTTATATTTTGAGAAAACTATCAGTAGAATTGACATAAATTATACTCCTACATGTTAAAAATAAAACCAATATTTTCATAATATGATTTATAAATAGTAAAATCCTATTGACTAGGTTCAAACCATTTGAAAAACATTTTTAAAAACATTTAAATCTAAAAAACTATTTTCTTTTCAATTATGACCACATCACGCTTTTGATTAATAGGTGGACACTTCATGAATGTTAAAAATTAACCAATGATCATTGTCCAATTATTTCATTTCAATATTATGATTTCATGAAAATATGAGTTCACTTTTTAGGCTTTCACCATTTGATATTTATTTTAAATTTCTTAAATATAATAGACCCACTTTTTTAGTTATTTAAACCACAATAAATTCCATATTGAAATTTTGTCCATCCATACATATCACACATTAACATAAGATCATTTTACTAGGATTTGATAATAATTGGAGGTTTATTTCTAGATTTTGACCCCATGAGACATGTTTTTATCAAATTATATATCTTTTAAAAAAACATTTGTAATTAGTCGAAGGCATCATTAGTATTATCAACACACTACTGAAGTCATATTCTATCACCTATGGATGCCTTTTCTTGTGGTTGAAAATATATAGAGATAAACTCCTTGTATATATTAATTCAATTAATGACGTCCATTGAAATCAAAATAATTTTTTAGATTGTTACTGAATATTCATTCCAATAACTCAAAAATTTTAAATATCACGTTAATTAAATTATTAGTGTTCATGGAATAATTTTATTAAATAATTTTATTTATATATGATATATTTTTTATTCTTATATCTCATTTTGTACAATATATTTTTTATTGTTTCAATTTATATTTAATATAGTTATTTATTTAACTATTAAATTCACATTATAAAATTATAATATTATTACCAATTTAACATGATAAAATTTTTATGTTTCTCAACTATTGAAAAATATATTTTTGGGGCATATGTTGACTAATTTATTTATATTTTAAAAAGATAAAATCATGGGGGTTATGGGTGAATATAAATGAGATGTTGAGATTCCAAACAAACATAGTGGTGATAGTAGTCTGATACAAAAATATTTATAAGAAACAGGGAGGGGAAAATTTTGTTAAGAGAGTCACGTTAGTCTTCATATCAGACATACCAAAATAGAAATATTAGGTTAGGCATGCTAGAATACATGGAGTTCATCAAGTTTTCTAATGTTATTATAAAACATAATATATTCTGTGGTGAAAATTTTCATACATGGAGTTTTAGAGGAAAAAAGGATATACCATATTCAGAATGTTTATGTGCCATTACAAATCTAGAATAATTAAATTTTGAAATAATGATATTTATATGATATAATTTATTTGGAGGATGTGGTTCATGGATTCAAGGGTTTTTTATGAGAAGTTCTCACTGTGGTGAAGGGTATTTAAGGGTGGTTGACTGAGTTATAGTTAATATCTCTATTTTATTTATATTTATATTTATACCAAAGAAACATTTAACTTATATTTTTACTCAAATAGTTTTTATTTTTTAAAATTTAAATCATTTGAGTACATTATGGGTCGACATATGTTTTCTAAGATTAATAAATTTAATATAAAACTTTAAAAAAATTAAAATTATTTAGAAAATTAAATATAATGTTTTTAGTTTTATATTATTAATAATTGAAATGATGAATTTATTCTTATCAAAAAAGAAAATTTTCAATTAAATGAAGATTATAGGATAGAAACATAGGGTTGAATTTTACTTTGGATCCCAATATTGGTTTATAACTCATGCTTTAAGGGTATAAGTTATATAAACTGATGTCTTGTCATTTTTTAATCATTAAAAAAAATTAAAAAAAGATAATTTCCCCATGATTTAATTAAAATCTAATGTTTTTGTTGGTTTTGAAAAAATGGAATATTCTTTTTGAATTTTATAGTAATAAAACAATTTTTTTTATCATTATGGACAAACTAAATTTCATATTGACATAAATTTTATTTATATATTTTAAAAATAAAATGGTTTGTCATTTTATTTTATCAAAATCCAATATCGATTGATATGTTTTGACTCTTTGATACATGTTTTTAATGAAAATTTAATCTAAAAAAATTTCTCACTCATTTCCACCACACCACAAATTAGATTGATGTGTGGTATGTTTATACAATTCTAAGATTAATCAACAATCATTTCCATATTATTTCATTAAAATAAAAGATTTTTTATTATGTTTTGATCCTTTAAAACAACTTTTTCCAGTTTTAAATCTATAAAAAAATATTGGCCATCCTAGGAAAACCAATGTTAGATTAATATGAATTCTATTATTACATGTAAAAAAAAAGTTTTTTGTACTATGGTTTTATTACAATATGTTCTTGTTTACTATGAATTTAATATTTGATAATCATTTTTAAATGTTTTAAATCGAATAAATCTATTTTATCATTCATTTTACCACACTAAACATTTGAATGGCGTGTGGTATTTTCATTCATGTTAAAAATTAATCAATCATCGTCATCATAAATTCTTAGATTTTTTTGTTTCATGTAAACAAAAAACCATGCCACTAATAACTCCTTATGAGTATTTAGGTTTTTTCATTATTATAAAAATATTGGGGGTATTTGAGTATATTTTGGAGGCTTAAAATGGGTTTTTATGTTCTTCCCAAAATAGAAAACACAATAAGCATGGTGCTTATTTTGGTGGCCCTCATTCATTTTATTGCAAAATGGGAAAGTGGTCTTAGGGAATGGTTATAGCTTGGTATGATGTAGGTTCTTTGTTGGGTCACAGCTTGAGTGACCTCACCATACCTATTTTAGAGGATATAACATGTGATATTGGACAAGTTTATAAGAACACATCATAGGTATAAGATTTCTCAAGTCAGAAGTATCAATAACTTCACATCCACGATAAAGTATAGGTGGAGGGTGTGGACGATTTCACATGGAATAATAAATAGTTGAAACCATCATCCTTCTCCTTGGATCTTTAAAATTTCATAGGGGAAACACATGTGAACATAACATGAGGAAATTAATGTGGTTTTAAGTTGATTATTAGCTCTACTAACTGATCAAAACTCCTCCAATTTGAGGTTTCCTTGATCCTAATAAATTCTCAATGCTCCATATAAAAACTAGGGAAACCCTCTTGGCATTGAGTACCTACATTGGTGAACCATGATCTTTGTAACTGCTTTTATCATCCTTTTCGGTGAATTAAACCATAGAATAAAGAGGTTATTCTAATTGATTCAAACGCTTAGGAGACTATGTATCTTCTCTATTTGTTATTCGATGAGAGAAATATTTCTCTCCCTTTAACTAGGCTTGAATATTCCATTGATGGTTTGGTTTTTCATAGATAATTTAATGTGAATATATTCCCATAGCTGGAAACCCTCATGATCCTTGGTCTCGAATCATATAATGTTGGGTTGAAATCAGTTCTTTGAGTTATATTATTACAATATTATTCCAGTTGGTGTATGAATTTGGTTTAGTTAATGATTATTTATATGAATATTATCATTGATTTCAATAAGGTTGAGTTAAGAAGTTCTTTACCATATCGAGGCCATGTATATGATTTTTAGTTTTATATGATGTTGTGGGTTTCAATTCTTAGTATATGCATTAGTTTTACCACATGTGTTTGTAGTCCATGAGACACATGCTTGTGTCTGTTCACATGTGTATACAATTGTAAACAACGAGATCCATGTTTAGATTTGATCACATGTGTGTGTATTTAGTTGTTGTTTCACTCTATAGTCATGCTATGTTCTGTTTCTTTATGAGATGAATCTTTTTCCTTGTGATGTATTCAGTATATTATATATTATGGTTCTATGCGTGGTACCAAAGAGATATGTGAACCAATCATGGACTGGTATCCCAAAAGGGGATCATTTTTAGATTCCACAAGTGACATTATTATGTAACCATGTTAGAAGATGGGGTATGATGGCCTTGTGTCCTAACCTGGGGGAATGATGGTATTGGGTGATCTGGCCTGGAAGGTGACAGTGGGGCATGATGGTCTTCGATGACTTAACCTTAGACATAGTCTTGGGATATGATGGGTGTGTGCCCTAGCATAAATTAGTGTTTGATATGACAACCTTTACTCTAGATTCAATATCCTTGTGGTAGTTATGGGATACTTATGGTGACCTTATGGTCGACTCTTGTTCACATATTCTTTTATGTCTATGTTTATAAAATTGAGTTGAAGCGTGTACTACTATGGGTTTGGAGGGCATCGTTAGCACATGACTGCATGGTATATTGTTTTATTTTGATTGATTGTGTGTTTTTCTATTTCTATGAAAAATACTATTATGCATTTTCACTCATTTTAAGAATCCATTGGTGGTGTCCTACAAGGTTTTATAAAAAAAACATTCACAGCAATCTTGAGGAATGTTTAAACATCATGATCAGGGATACATGAAATTGGAAGGCCTGAGTGACAGGGATCTTGGAGACAAAGCATGGTGAAATTGGGTAGTTCTGGGATAGACTCAGGATATATGTCATAGGGTTTATTTTCTTTCCTGATACTGGTCACACTTTTGTTGACTTGTCACTTTTAGCTTCCTTGGGTTTTTTAGTATTACTTGTGACACGTGACCATCCATAATATTATCATTGTTTAATTATTCCATTATATTATAGTTTATGACTGTATTTTTTTGATAATGATGTTATAGTCTCCCAACTAATGGCACTATGACCCTTTCTTATAGATAGAAATCTCTTGTTTATGGGGAAGCATGCATAAGGATTTGTGACACTCTAGCTCAAACTCGATGTTTCAGAACAAGGAATTACAAAGTTATATCAAAGGAGGATACCCTTATTCCTTTATTATCAAATATGTTTTTAGAAAATTTAGAAATAAGTTATGATGTATGGGGCTTAGCCAGAAGAGTTGCATGGGTTTCTGGCCAACACATGTGTAATATACCACTATGATATCGTGGATGGGATAACTGTTATAGTTATGGTTTTATAATTTTCTATTAATTTAGAGTATGTTTTTTTTACTTTTTTATGATATTTGGGTTCATTGAAGCTTCATAAACAAGGATGCCATATCACATGTCATGTATATTTACCAGTGGTGTTCTATGTAGTAGATCATCAATAAAATTCCTTGACTTATCCTATAAATTAGGGATATATATGTTTTCTCTATTTTGTAGAATATTTATTTTCTCGGTTATTTTTTTATATTTTTTTTTTTTTTTGAATTTATTATTTTAACTTGATATTTATCACTAACTCACACTCATGGTTTAAGAAGAAGGGACACTATAACAACCCTACTCTTTATTACATACTTAAACATGATTTATTACATAAAACCTTAACTTGATACAACATAGAAGATTGAGAGGTCTAGTGTCTTTGGGGATTAGGAACATTAAATAACAACATAAAACATATAACAAAACATCTTATTGAAAACTTCTTTTATATGACCACTACATTCCCTTGTACTTAGCATTGCATGGGATAACTTGAGGACATGCATAAGAAAAGGGTGAGCTATAAAGCCCACTAAGGGAGTAAAAATGGTATAAAATGAAGATTACAATACATGTTAGTAAATAGTAATGTAAATGGATCATAAAATAAACCTTAACATAAAGTTATGATATAGAAAGATTATAATAACATGGAAATGCGACAACAAAACTTAACATAGAATTAGCATGAGCCAAGGATCATTGCACATGGAGCATGAGTAAACCATCATTGCACTTGAATTAGCATGACTAAATCCTAATTTCACTTGAATTATCATGATTAAATCCTCATTTCACTTGACGTATCATGATACTAATATTTACCCAATGCATTGGAGCGCTACCAGGGCACACCCATCTTAAACATTTCATTTCATGCAAAAGTGTGCTACATGGATCATAAAACATGGAATCATTAAACTTCATCATTTATTCCATGATAAAAGAATGTGGAATACATAAATGAAACACTTTAAACAATAATTAAATGTGTATAAAGTTGAATACCATTGATAGAGAAATGGGCATGGTATTCACTATACAATGGCTTTGGCTTGGAAAATCGTTGTGCAATTTCGGAAGCTTAACGGCGTGAAATTAGAATTCATAAAATATGGTTGATGAGAGAGAATGGGGTGTCTCATCATATTTTCATGAAATGGACAGTAATGGAGTCATATAGATACACTTACCAACATGAGTAATGGAATTTTAGATTCATAATACAGAAGAATGGATTGAATGTAAATGAGGAGAGATAAATTTCTTACATAATTTTGGTATGGTAAAGGGTGCACATGGGAGGCATTAATTAGAGAGATAATAGTATCTCATAATTCAGAAATAAATAGGTAAGTATGGGGTAGGTGAAAAATCATACTCCAAAATTTATAATTGAAAATAAAAGGACATAACAATATTAATAAACTTGGAAAAAAAGAGAAAGGAATGAATCCCTTACGGAAATTCGGCATAGTAATGGATTAGGTAAGGGTCAAAATGAGGATGGATAAATATTTCCCCATTCAAATAACATCACAAGGACGGTAATAGAATGATTATAAAATAATTAAATCATAACCATTCTAAATTCAAAGAACTACTTTCAAATAAGATGCTTGAATTTGAAAGGAGAGGAAAGTGAGGATCCCTTACATGGAAGTGTGATCCCAAAGTCTTGAGAGAGGATTGAGAGAGGATTCTTGGGAGATTGGGGAATATTGGGAGGATTCTAGAAAGATTATGGAATATTATGGAAGAACTCCAAAGTCTTTGAGTGAAGAGGAATTGGGATCTTGGGTGGGTTTATATAGGAAAGGAGAGGGGATTCTTTATTATTTAGGTTTGGGACACCACACATTAAACAAATCAAAACTACAAACCATCACATGGTTTTTTCGCATGGTTTTTTACAAAAGGGAGTGGAAAAAAATATTTTATAAGGATAATGGATGGAATTATTAAAATAATAGGTTTTCTTATGTGGAGTTGAGTCACACTCTCAAGGAAAAAAATTTAAAAAGATAAAATGTTTTATAAGTCTTGGAGGGTCCACTAAGGATTTTTAAAATAAATAAAATAAATCTAAAATCACCTTATTTTAAGGATAAAACATATATTTTCCGAATATATCATTTATAGTATTTTATTACATCACTATTGGGTCATTATGATTTCGTAAAACACATTATATATTTAAACGATATTTAATTTTTACCCAAAAATTCAATTGTCTAAGAAAATTATGAAAAAATTAGCATTGAATAATTTCAACGTCCTGATTCCAAAAATAATATTCATTTTATCTAAATAATTTTCTAAATATGTGATTTTTCACTTTTAAAATAACACCCGACATTTATCGGAAATTCATGGGTTTTGACAAAAACAGCTTTCAAACCTTAATAAAAATTACAATTGTATTCATAAAAATTGTACGATCATTTATACATAATAAAAATAAATTTAATAATAATCATATTTTATTAAAATATTATTTAATTTAAAAATCCATTAATTTATCTAAATAGATTCCTTAGTTGAATATTAACTAAAAATACTATTTGTTCTTTAAAAACTATTTACAAAGTAACAATAATAAAATGAATGTATATTCTTTAATATGTACAAAAATAAATTACATAATAATAGTACTAGGGTCTTGTTACATAACCCCTTATAACACTCGCATAAGACTGAAGGGTAAGGTGTACGATGGTGACATACTCTTGGGGTGGCTCGGATAACATCGCTCAGGTGGTAGTCTCTATCAACTTACACTTCTCCCATAGGCAATTCTGTTTGAGATTAACATGTTGAAGCTCAGCTTGGGTTTGGTCAAGATCGAAACCTAATGATTCCACCTCCTTTCTGAGCTCCGACAAATGGGATTCGTATGGGGAAAGTCTGCTAGATGAGGCCATCGCTTCCTTTTTCTAAGTAAATTGGATTTGTTAAAGCCCTAAATTTATACTAATCATGTGATCACTATTCAACAGGTATATTAGCCACAATCACAATTCTTAATGGTATTTTAAAATCCAAAAACATAAAACTGAAGAGGTGAATATTTTATATAACCATTTTACATAATATTACATTTAATTAGATAAAGAGGAATTTTTATTGATAAAAGTTTGGGTCATTACAATCTTCCCCCATTAAGAAATTTCGCCCTAAAAATTTCCTTTTCCCACATTAAAATAGATGTAGGTAACTTTGCTTCATCACTTCCTTTGATTCTAACGTCGCTTCTTCAAACATAAGGTTTCTCCACAACACCTTGACAAGGGGCATTGTCTTATTTCGTATAACTTTTTCTCTATGATCTAAGATCTTCACTGGTTGCTCCTCGTAAGAGAGATCATCCTCTAATTGTACTACCTCTGAAGAGAGTACATGTGAATGATCTGGTATGTACTTTCATAATAGGGATACATGAAATACATCATGTTCTCTGGAAATGGTAGGTGGAAGTGCTAGTCAATAGGCCACAGCCCCAACACAATCTTGAATCTTGAAGGGGATGATGTACCTAGGACTTAACTTCCCTTTCTTTCCAAACCTCATGACCTTCTTCCATAGACATATGCATAGAAATACCATGTCTCAAACTTTGAACTCAAGTTCTTGTCTATGGTTATCTGCATAACTCTTCTGTCGACTTTGGCCTACCTTGATATGCTGCTGAATGGTTTTCACCTTCTCCACCATTTTACCGACCATTTCAGGTCCTAGCAGCTTACTCTCACCGACTTCATCCCAACACGCTGGTGTTATGCACCTTTTACCATAAAGGGTTTCATATGGTGCCATTCAGATACTTAAGTGGAAACTATTATTGTTGGATAATTCAACCAGAGGAAGATGTTGATCTCATCCTCCTTTGAAGTCCATTGAGAATGTTCTCAACATGTCCTCAATTGTTTGGATAGTATGCTCAAAATGGCCATTAGTTTGAGGATGATAAGTCATACTGAAGTTCAGCTCAGTATCCAGAGCATGTTGAAGAATCTTCTAAAACTTATAGGTGAATCTTGGATCTTGATCAGATGCAATAGATAGTGGTACTCCTTGCAGCCTTACCACTTCCCTGATATATATCTGTGCCAGTTGATCCAATAAGAAATCCTCCTGAATAGAAATGAAGTGTGCAGCCTTTGTAATACAATCCAAAACAACCCAGATATCGTTTTTTCCTTTGGATGTCTTTGGATGTCTAGTGACAAAGTCCATGGTGATATTCTCCCATTTCCATGATGGTATGGGTAATGGTTGCATCATCCCCTTAGACTTCTGCCTCTCAGCCTTCACTTGCTGACACACCGGGAAATTGGATGTATACTAAGAAATCCCCTTCTTTATGTTGTCCCACCAATAATTCTCTCAGAGATATCGATACATCTTTGTGTTTCCTGGGTGAATAGAGAAATTCAAACTATGTGTGTCATCCAATAGTTCCTTCTTCAGCTCTAGACTTGATGGAACACGTATTCTTTCCCCAAATCTCACAATTCCTTCTTCATTAACATTAAACTCTAAGGATTTCCCTTTTATGATAGCTTCCACTTTCTTCTGAATTCACACATCATCCTTTTGAGCATCCTTTAACTTTTCCAAAAGAGACAATTGAGTGATCATTTTTGTAAGGATTGATTATGTTCCCTTCTTTATGATTACCATGCCCATCTTCATCAAATCTAATAAGATTAGATTCTTTTCAATTCTCATTAATGATAGAATCGTTGGGTCCTTTCTACTTAGATCATTCATCGCCTTGTTCTCTTTCCTAGGGTGGTAATGGATTGAACAGTCATAGTCTTTGATCAGATCTAACCATCTTCTTTGGTACATGTTCAAATCTTTCTGTGTGAATATATACTTGAGGCTTTTGTGGTCTGTATATATTTCACACTTCTCCCCAAAGAGACAACGCCACAAATTTTTAAAGTGAAGATCACTACAGCCAAATCCATATCATGTTTTGTATAGTTTTTCTCATGAACTTTTAGTTGCCTTGAAGCATAGGCAATGACTTTTTCATTTTGCATCAACACATGACCTAGTCCCTTCATCGAGGCATCACTAAATACCACAATAAGTTATCCACTTGTGGGTAATGTGAGCACGGTTGCAGTGATAATCCTCATTTTCAACTCCTTGAAGCTATCTTTTCATTCATCACTCCATGAAAACTTTACTCCCTTCTGAGTTAGCTTGGTAAAAGGGTTTGACAATCGTGAGAAAATTTTCACAAATCGGTGATAATATCCAGCTAACCCCAAGAAGCTACAGATATCCATTACTGATGTTGGCCTCAGACATCCATCAATTACAGCTATCTTGGAGGGATCCACATATATCTCATTGCTTGTGATGATATGACCCAAGAATGAGTCCTCATTCAACCATAGCTCACACTTTCTATACTTTGCATAGATATTCTCCTTTTGCAAGGTCTCTAGTACAATTTTTAGGTTCGCCTCATAATACTCCTTGGTTTTATAGTATATTAGAATATCATCTATAAATACTACCAAAAATTTGTCTAGGTAATCTCTAAAGGCTCTATTCATCAAGTCCATGAAGATTTCTAGAGCATTAGTGAGTTCGAATGGTCTTGGGGGTATCTTTCTTCTTCACCCTTACTTAATAATATCCCGACCGTAAATCCACCTTGGAGAAATATTGTGCTCCACGTATCTCATCATACAAGTCATTAATTTGTGGGAGAGAATAATTGTTCTTTATCATGATTTTCTTAAGCTCGCGATAATAGATGCAAAGGTGCATTGACCCATCCTTCTTCTTGACAAAGAGGACTGGTGCACCCCATGGTGAAGCACTTGGGCATATAATCCCTTTATTCAGATTCTCCTATAGTTGTTTCTTCAGCTCCTCAAGATTTACAAAATCCATTCTATATAGAGTCTTGGATATTGGCAAAGCCCCGGGTATAAGATCAATTGAGAATTCAACATCTCTTCTATAAGGAAGACCAGGAAATTCATTGGTAAACACTTCAGTGAATTCCATCACAATAAACATGTCTTCAAGGATGTTTTCTTCCTTATACTCAAGCATCTGAGCTAGATATAGGGTAGTTATATCTACACTTGATATGATGGTGATATATAAGATTCATCTTCCTCCTTTCACTTGTACAGAATCAGGGGTCGATTCTCCATACAGAGAGTGATTTCCCTCTCAATGCAATTTATGTTGGCTCAATATAAAGAAAGAAATCCATTCCAATAATTTCATAAAATTCCACTATAGGGAGTATTATGAGGTTCTCCAGGAAGTTCAATCTACAAATTATGATAGGGGAGGAGTTATATTCATGGGATGCAATGATTTCCCCATTTGTCGTACTCGCCAACATCTTTACTTTCATGATTTTTGGTGGTGTTGTTATTGTTCTACTAAACTTTCAAGATACAAAAGAATGCGTAGAACTAGAATCAAAACGTATGTTATCTATTCTTGAATGAATAACTAGAGTACATGTAACCACTTCATTTTCATGGTTCACTTCGGCGGTAGTGATGGAAAAAGCTCACCATTGCTACCTTGGAGGTTTTTGGTTGCCTCTAAAAACCCTTGTCTTAGGGCACTTATTTTCAAGGTGCCCTGGTTCTTTGTAATTGAAGTAATGTACAATGATTGAGAGTCTAATGGAGCATTCCTATCCTCTATTACATCTGTGGGTTTTTCTTGTCAGCAGTTAATGGCTAGGTTCCCTTCTCTTACAAACCTAAATAATTCCATCGTCCCCTTCAAGAAATTTCTGGGGTGCTTCTTTCCACACCTTTGGAAAGTGGGGTGTTGGAATTTCGTAGCATCATTGGATTTATCCATTGGACTGCCATAATTTAATTCTACCTTATTATTTTTATCCTCATGATACCCCTGAGATTCTATGATCTCCATTTCGACCTAGAGGGAACATTGGACAATTTCCTCATAGTTGTCAAAGTCACGGATCGCAAGGGATTTCCACGGGCTAGGTTTCATCCCACCAAATAAGTGGTCAACATTGCATTCGGGTGTAACAACAAAGACAGAGGTATATCATGAATGTCTTGTGAATTTTTCCTCATACTCTCTGATGTATTCGTCATCTTTTTTCTTTAGTTCAAGGAAGTCCCTTTCCAAGTTAAGTCAGAGGGTGCAAGGAAAATATTTATCGAAAAACATTTTCTAGAAATCCTTCCATTCCAACACCTCGATATCCTCCCCAGGCTTCGTATTTTTTATCATTGTACACCATTTATCGGATTCACCCTCTATATGATATGTAGTCAGAATAACCTTCTAATTTTCAGATCATTGAAGGATGGTGAAGATATTTTCAATGGATTTGATCCATTGTTTGGCGGTTGATGGATCAAATGATCCATTAAAATTCTGAGGCCTTTGTCTCCTGAAGCTCTTGATAGCGAATTTTTCTTTATTAAGGGGGTTGAAAGTTCTTCTTGACCCATGTTTATATTCAAATATTGATTTAACTGAGAGATTATCATGAAAAATTTCGTGATTCCTGCTCCCATCGGATTGGGCATCTCATTAGAACAGTCATCACATTGATCTTCGCATCGGTTGTTAGCCCAAGTCCTCCTATTACCATCCATTGGCTATAATAAAAGGAAAGTTAGGGGTAACACATAAAGGGTAATCCAAGGATAAATAGGATGAGTTATAAATAGATTTTATTTCCTTAACTTATGAATATATAGGCTTCAGTCTATATTATCCATGATTTACTTTCTAGCATATATTCTTGGGAGCATTTTTTTTAATTCCCATAATAATGGTTCATACTAAGCTTTTGAATTTACCAAACCATATCCCCTAGGAGTTTCATAACCAAGAGTGTAGAAAGGCCTGTTTTTATGTACCAGGATACCCTGGTTCAAGCCCGAAACTCCTTGTCGGAGTTTTCACTCCTAGGTACATTTGGGCCAGACCCACCTCTACCTGCTCGTATCCAGACAGGGATGTATTTTCTTGATATACCACTTACTCAATACTCACCAAAACTTAGAGATGTTTTTATTATACTTAGTCTTATCACTAAGGCTTTATCTAGGGTTTTTTAATCCTAATCCCAAAAATATCTAAACCTATCATCTGATACCAACTATAATAACCCTTCTCTTTATTGCGTACTTAAACATGATTTATTACATAAAACATTCACTTGATGCAACATATAATATCTAGAGGTTTAGTGTATTTGGTTCTTAGGAACATTAAATAAAAACATAAAACATATAACATGGAATATTATTGAAAACTTCCTTTACATGACCACTACAATCCCTCGTACTTAGCATTGCATGGGATGACACAAGGACATGCTTAAGAAAAGGGTGATATATAAAGCCCAGTAAGGGAGTAAACAAGGTATAACATGAATATTACAATACATGTTAGGAAATAGTCATATCAATGGAGAATAAAAGAAACATGAACATAAAGGCATGATATATCATGATTATCATAACATGGAAATGTGGCAACAACACTTAACATGGAATTAGCATGAGCCAAGGCTCATTGCACATGAAGAATGAGTAAACCCTCATTGAACTTAAATTATAATGATTAAATTCTCATTTAAATTGAATTAGAATGAGTAAATCATCATTTCACTTGATGTATCAAGATACTAATCTTTACCCAATGCATTGAAGCGCTATCAGGGCACACCCATCTTAAACATTTCATTTCATGCATAAGTGTGCCACATGGATCATACAACATGGAATCATTCAACGTCGTCATTTATTCCATGATAAAGGAATGTGGAATACATACACAAAACTCTTTAAACAATATGTAAATGTGAATAAAGGTCAATACCCTTGATAGATAAATGGTCATGGTATTCACTACACAACGGCTTTGGCTTGGAAAATAGTGGTGCAATTTCGGTAGCATAATAGTGTGACATAAGAATTCATAAAAAATGGGTTATGAGGGATAATGGGGTGCCTCATAATATGTACCAGAAATGTAAAATAATTTGGTCATATAGATACATTTCCCAACATGATTAACGTAATTTTATATTCATAATAAAAATGAATGGCTTGAATGTAAATGAGGAGATAGAAATTCCTTATGGATTTTTGGCATGGTAACAGGTGCACATAGGAGGTATTAATGAGAGATAAAGGTGTATATCTTCATTAAAACATAAAGATGGAAGTATGGGGGGGTTAGAAATCATACACAAACATTTATAATTGAAAATAAAAGGACATAACAATATTAAGAAACTTGGATAAAATGAGAAAGGAATGAATCCCTTATGGAAATTTTGTATAGTAACGGATTAGGTAAGGTTAAAAATGAGGATGGATAAATATTTCCTCATTCAAATAACATAACAAGGATATTAATAGAATAATTATAAAATAATGAAATCATAACCATCCAAAATTAAAAGAACTACTTTCAAATAAGATGCATGAATTTGAAATTAGAGGAAAGTGAGGATTCCTTACTTGGAAGTGTGATCCCAAAGGCTTGGGAGAGGCTTGAGAGAGATTTCTTGGGAGCTTGGGGAACCTTATTAGTATTCTAGGGAGATAAGGGAAGAGGTTGGACGAAGTCAAAAGTCTTTGAGTGAAGAGTAAGTGGGGGCTTGGGTGGGTTTATATAGGAAAGCAGAGGGAATTCTTTATTATTTAGGTTTGGGACACCACACATTAAACTAATCAAAACCACAAAACAGACCATGATTTTTTCCAAAAGGGGAGTGTAAGAAAATATTTTATAAGTCCAATGGACAAAATTCTTAAAATAATATGGTTTCTTATATGGAGGTGAGTCACACTCTCAAGGAAAACAATTTGAAAAGATAAAATGTTTTATAAGTCTTGGAGGGTCCACTAAACCTTTGTAAAATAAATCAAATAAATCTAAAATCACATTATTTTAAAGATAAAACATATATTAGCCAAAAATGTCATTTATATTATTTTATTACATCACTATTGTGTCATTATTATGTCATAAAACACATTATATATTTAAACGATATTTAATTTTTACCCGAAAATTCAATTGTCTTGGAAAATTATGAAAAATTCATCATTGGATAATTTCAACATCCTGATTAAAAAAATAATATTAAATTTATCTTTATAATTTTATAAATATGTGAATTTTAACTTTTAAAATAAAAACTTACATCTATCTAAAATTCATGGGTTTTGACAAAAATAGCTTTCAAACATTAATAAAAATTACAATTGTGTTCATAAAAATTATATGATCATTTATAGTTAATAAAAAGTAATTTAATAATAATAATATTTTATCAAAATATTATTTAATTCAAGAATACCTTAATTTATCAAAATATATTCCTCAGTTGAATATTAACTAAATGATCATATAACCCCTTATAACACCCGCATAAGACTGAAGGGTAAGTTGTGTGATGGTGACCAAATTTTGGGGTGGCTTGGATAACATCGCTTGGTTGGTAATTTCTATCAACTTACACTTCTCATGTAGGTGGTTCTGTTCGAGCTTAACATGTTGAAGCTCAACTTGGGATTGGTCAAGAGAGAAGCCCAATGATGCCACCTCCTTTCCGAGCTCCGAAACACGGTCTTCGTATGGAGAAATTCTATTGGATGAGGCCATCAATTCCTTTTTATGAGTAAATTGGATTTGTTAAAGCCATAAATTTATACTAATCATGTGATCACTATTCAATGGCTATATTAGAAAAAGTCACAATTCTTAACAATATTTTAAAATAAAAAAACATAAAACCAAAGAGGTGCATATTTTATATAACCATTTTACATAATAATACATTTAATTAGATAAAGAGGAATTTTAATTGATAAATGTTTGGGTCGTTATAGACACTTCCATGGGGAGTCTTACCCATTGTTCCTATTAAAGGAAGTGGATTTTTGAAGACTCTGATAAACTATTCTTGAGACATTAATATCTAGTATCTCCCATACATATAGTGAACTAGATGCTCTCATGATTTAAAGTACATGATAAGAATCATTGATATGCTCTATCGCTAGGTGGCGACCCAATGTATTGAATGTTAAAGCATGCAACCTTAATTCTTGATTATACCAATCGATGTTGGTGGGACATTATACATTAGGTTGGTAGAAATGAGGTTCAAAATTGGAAAACCATTAATGGTTTTTTATTTAAGGAGTTATTTCTAGGTATAGTGTTGTTGGACCATGCCCATTAGTTCCTGAGCTTCAGTAAGGCTCGATGATAGTGTCTGATTACTAAACATGTTTCATAGAGTTTCATCACATTGAACCACTCTTAGATTGAAACAAAGAACATATGGATTGAATGTTTAAAATTGTCTTTATTCATATTTGATATTTTAGGTCATGAATTTTTAATTGACGACATGAAAAGATGTGCTTATCAAATCACTGACGATTGAGAAGGGTCTAGAGGAGGAAAAATTTAGGGGTTTTCCTTCAGCCTTTAGTGGACTTCCCTACAAATTCTTGGTGGTTTAAAGAGGAAGGTAGAAGGAACATGCTAGACTAGTTTTAGATAGCCACAGTAGATCATGGGTTATTCAAAACCTTCTATCTAAGAAGGAGGTCATCAATGTATTAATTATGGATAGACTAGGTATTATCACAAAACATTCCAAAATCCTTAGATAAAGTGTCATTGATGAAGTATCAGAGGGAATTTTTATCTTTTTTGTTTGAAGTCATCATGAATGAGGTATCATGGGTATACAAGTTGGACACATGCATTGATATTTAAGATTGGTTGGTGTCCTCATCAAAAGGTCTAGACCAATTTAACGATGATGACTTACTCGATTTAGGTATATTAGGGACATGGGTGTGGAGCTATGGATGGTCAAATATATATAATGGACCTTTTTCTGACTAACTTATAAGAGTGTTTATCGATAGTATAAGGTACTGTATTAATAACCTCTACTCTTTCTAACACTCTGTTTAATTCTTGTGCATCCTATTCATTTATATCAGTAAAAAAATCTGGACATGGCATACCAGCCAAGTTTCCATCAGAGTTTATTTATATTGATACACTCATGGAGATGAAATTGTATTTTCATTAGAGATAAATAGGATTTCCTGTAGTGGTTGTTGGATAAGTAAACCTATGGGACCTCATGATCATGGAAATTACATGATTCAATGTGGTCTTCAGCATGGACTGGCTGACTAGTTATTGGGTGCACATCAATTGTTACAACAGATGTGTGTCCGTTACTAAACCCAAGGGGGAGAAGGTAATTTTTACCAACAAATGGGGTGTCATAGAAATTTGAGTGGGAACAAATATGATAAATATTAGATATATTATAGTGCATGAGTCATACCTGGCTCTTAGAAAGGATTCATAAGTAACCTCCTATTTTAATCTAGTGGTGGGCCTATATCAGTATGTCTTTTTGAATGACTATTAAAGTCTCCCTCATCAAATAGTATTTGATATTTTGACCATATTCATACATACATTGCAACCTAAATTTTTAACCCCATATCATATTATGTGAGATGGGTTAATGTATATCAAGGTACAAATAAAGGACTTAGAGAAAAATTGTTTTATCTGGAAGAGAACATCTCTCTGGGATTCCCTAGTTTTGTTTGTGAAGAAGGTAGATGGTAGTCTTTTATTTGGGGTAGAATAAAAAATATTGTTCCACGTAACCATGAAGAATTGATACATGTTCTTGAGGAATTATGACTTATTTGACCAGTTCTAAGGATTCCATTGGTTCTACAATATTTACTTATGTTTGGATACCACCATCTTCAGGTAAGGGTGTAAGGACATATCCTTTAACATTAAATATTTTATTATTTTTGTAATAGAACTAAATTTTTTAAAATGACTCAAATATTTTCAGTTTAGAGTTTTAGAGAAATAGGAAAAACTCTCACAATGTATACCTATACCTTTCAACTGGATACTTATACTTATTATCTATTTTCCCACTAAACAAAACTTTTGAAAATAAAATATGTTTTATTTTCATGATAAAACATCAAAATTTTCATTTTTCCTCTTCCTTTTCCTTACTCAACCTTTAACCATGTGAATACCTTTTAAAAATGTAGTATAATCACAAAAATATTAGCAATTTACATAAATAAAGAAAACTATTAGTCCATTGAAAACTTTAAAACCCATTAAAAAAACTTCTTTAAAAATACCTTTTAAAAAATAGATAATTTTCATGAAAACTCATTAGAAAAAATAAAAAAGTCATTTACATAACTAGGGAAATCATTTTTAATGAAAGTCTAACTAATAGAGTAACACATATGAATGACCTCTAAATTCAAACTACCCAATGCATTGGAGAGCTATAATGGGGCTCACCCTTTGTATAAGCTATATTAGGCTAACCAATTTTTCATGAGCTATAATGGGGATCAACCATTCATATAAGCTATATTGTGCTCACCCATGACCTATAATTGGGATAAACCCTTCGTATAAGCTGTATTGGGATCACCAACGAGCTATAACGGAGATCAAATCTTATTATATACTATATGAGTCTCACATATTTCTCATATAAATCTCAAGTACCAAATCAAGAATAATACATTTTATGCATTCAATTTTTTATCATAAAACCATTCAAAAACTCTTTAAAAATAATATGCAAAACACTTTTGAATAAAAAATACAATTTTATTTTAAAAAATAATTTTCAATAACAACATACATTAAAAAATTAAAATTGGGGTTTTCTTTGAATTGAATATACTTAAAAACATTTTCACCGATAATATCATTTTTTGATGTCAAAATACCCATTTATTTTAAAAACAACATTTAAAATCCAAACCCTGTACACACCATAAAGAATCCATTTTCTATGAAAATAACCATGAATACTTATAAATGATGATTAAAATCATTAAAGTGTCCTGATAGAAGAAAAATATTCTCATGAAGTACAATTTAAAAAAAATATTCCCTATAGATTTTTAAAAAGTGTTGAAATAACCTTAAAATAGGATTCTTAAAAGAAAGTTCCTTACCTCGACTCAGATTTGTCACAAATATCCTTTATATTCCTTAATAATAAACTTATGATAATTATTTACATGGTTTAGGAAAATTTTCAAGTTTAATATTTCTATAATATCATTTACAACCATGTTATAACAAATACGTAATTACTAAATATCACGTCAGATGTTTTGAGAATGTTTGGTACCTGAGTCAAAACTGAATTTCATGTGATATCAATAATAAAATTTATCAGTAGTAAATAATCAAGGTAATTATAATAATAATGAGATATATTTAATTTTTAACAATAAATTATACTTTTAAATCAATCCATTAAATATGGTTATGAAAAATGTATTATGTTACAATCATGGAGATGGTAGGTCGTACGTACACATGTGTTAAGTTTTCATTTTTCTATGATCATTATAGAAATAAGGTAAGTATTATTTTATATTTATATAATTATAATAATATAATATATATAATTTTATTTTTTTAATATTCTTATATATATCATTTATGTGATATGGTGATGAAAAATGAATCACATCGCTTCAGGGAGATGATAATGCACATGTATGCACGAATTACATTATCATATCTCTATGCATGGAGTGGTGAAAAATTATATGTTATATTGTATTTTTATAATAAATAATATTTTATTAATATCATATAAAAATATTAATTTTGTTATTATTACATATCTTGAGATACTGTGATGAAAAATTAATTACATCGGTTCATGAGGTGGTAGTCCGCCATACACACGGATGATAAATTCTTTTCCCATTTAATGGAATTGGGGAAAAGATATACGTCATTCCACTAAAATATTGACATCACAGTATATTTAGTATACGATATTTATTATATTATTAGTGTAATATAAGGTTTGTGGGATGTAGAAGAATAAACAAAACATAAACACTTGATTAAAAAAGATACATCTTCTTCGAAAAATCTAACTTTCTTAACACATTAGGACCACTAAGGGTGGTCTCCTATCTAAACAAAAACCTATAGAATATTGGGGAGGGGATATTATAGTATTGAATTTGGGTATATATTGGATGAACCAAATAGGTTTTTATTTGTGAAGAAATGAAAAGAAGTGGTGCACTTTTATAGGAGAGGTAAGGTACATTCTGGACATTTCTCAAAATATTAAATTGATATAAATTATTTTTCTTTACAAATGGATCCAAACTTATCAATTTAAAATATAATATTATGATATGTCTTGGTTCAGTAATTGTATAAAAATTATTACTACTTTTACTAAATTTTTACCCATATCTTTTGGTTTTAACCATTATCTAACCCCTTTAACTCTTACCATGACAAATTGGTTTTTTACTATTTAAGGGTTAATACAGTTTCTATAAAATGCTGAATGGCCCATAAATGTATCATGGATGAAATATTAAACATTATCCCATTAATATGGAAGAAATTAATAATTTTAGTTATTGTATATCATTTTAAAAAATATTATGTATTTTAAAACTTTATTAATGTCAATTTTGAAACTATTCATTACTTTAAATTTTATAAATATAAATAAAACAATCAAAGTTTAAAAAAATATATTTTAATACATCAATAAAACATAAAATTCATTGATAAAATTTCTTTATGACAATAATTATCTAAAATTATATTTATTTCAATATTTCTATTAATATTTATTTAATATATATATTAATAAAATAATTACTGCATCAGGGTTTTGTGACCTTTTAAGATAATTATTTATTATCTAAAAGTTAAAATTAAATTAAATTGGTGAAGATAAATCTTTTGAATTAAAAATTACTATTTATAGGTGAACATAACCTCTGGATAAAACTATATTAAAAAGGATATAATTATTAAAAATATGAGTATGACATCTTTAAATTTTATTTAAATAAAATATTATAAATAAAGTAATTGTTTAAAAAGATTAAAAAAATCACATATATTCGAACCATGAATTTTTATTGATAAATATTAATCATAGAATAATATTTGGGAAAGTGTTTGGGTCATTTTTTAGTCCTTATAATTTTATATTTAACCTAAATTACCAAATTCACCCTTTACTATGGTAACAAAAATTAACAAGGACACTATTTATATTGTCCAAAAACAAAAGTGATCTATTAAATAAATTTTTATCTCTTGATTCATAATATGGAATCCATTTTTTATAATTTAAAACATAAATTGTTTTGAATTTAATTTAAAATTAAATCAACGAAACATAATGAAAAACAAATTTTTAGAAAAGTGCCCTTTTAATACATAAATTTTTTAAATAATAAATTCAAGTATAAAATCCTCTTAAAAAATTTAATTGGATTATTTTTTATAAAAAATGGAAAAAATAAATTTTAAAATTAATCTAAAATATAATTTTAATATGTAAATACTGGAAAATAAATTCAATATTTAATTAAATCATAATTTTTCACCATTCATTGAAAATTAAAACTTTTTATAAAATTATCAAAATTTTACCCTAAGGTAATTATGATATGATGATTTCAAAGATTATGTTAATTTATATAAATAAATTTTCGCAAAATTACATAAATTGATTATATTGGTCACCCAAAAATGCAATAAAAATCATTCATGAAGGAAGTGTACTTGAATAATGAAATCACTTTACTACAATTATGTTATTAATTTTATAAGCATTAATTAATAAATTATTAACGAGTAGGATAATTTCTTGTTTCATAAATCATTTAATATTAATTATTTCTTCCAATTTAATGGATAGTTTATAACATTCACATAATTACAATATTTAGTTTTCATTTACGCTCAGTGTTATGTATCTTGTATGCTATCAAACCTAGTCCTTATATTTAAAAACTTAGGATCTTAAAAAAGGAGTAGGATATTCTTAAGTCCACACTAAATAGTATATAGGGACTGTATGTGTATCTTCTCAAGCCTTTAGTGTATAAAAATGTTTTGAAATTCTTCATGGATCTCATGAATATGATCTTACATCTATATCATGACTCCTTTAATGTGGTGTTTTTTATGATATCTTAATATACCCACTAACAACAAGAATACACACAATACAATATTATATTGTATTAACTACACCTTGAGTGCATAGGCTCCATAAAATACCATTGAAGTGAAAAAAACTTATTCAGGAGTTTTTATTTATCAAACATTTTATTTCTTACATGGGAATTTATATGGACCCAAAAAATGTTGATGTTGTGATTTAATGGAAATTTACCAATAAATTTTTTAAGATTATGAGATTCCATGGTCTTTTGGGGTACTATAATGGTTCATATAGGACCTATCATGTTTGGTAGTGATGATGAATATGCACATAAATAAGAGATTAAATGTTGAGTGGAAAGATCAGTGTGATGAAGCCTTTCTAGAGCTCAAGATAAGTCTATCATCTACCCTAATTTAGAACATTAAAAATCATGTTTGTTGATATGAATTATTTTATAATTCCTCAAAAATTTGGTTCCATGTTTTTCTCATGAAGATAGATCAGATAGTTTCATGTGAGTCATGACAGTTATGACCCCATTTAATGTTTGATATGTTAGAATATATCAGACATAAATTCAACACATGGATGAATTGGAATAAAAAAATATAATGTTTTTATGAATGTCAAAGTCCAAAAAATGAATCAAAGGGTCAAAAAATAATTTATGAATATGAATTATTTTTGAATAAAAATAACTGGTCATTTCAATGGGTGGTGAACACCGAATAATGAAAAGTCCATTTTTAAATATTTTAAAATCATTTAAAAATCATGCATGATTGTTTCAAATAAAAAAGACCTTAGTGTGTCTTTAAATCATGAAAAATGAGAACTATTTATTTTTATACATATAGAAATATACTGAACTTTATTCCCTTGTATAATGTGTTCAGAATGAGAGAATAAGAATTTTTAAAGTAAAAAATGATTTAATATAGTTTATATTCAAAAAACTAGAAAAGAAAATAATATTTTCATTAAATCCACAAACAAATTCCACCTTTTAATCTCTGACATAAAAATAGATCATATAAAAATATATGATTTCTCACAATAACCAAAAGTGTGTTTTTCTTAATTTGAAAGATGAAGGGTCAAAACCTTGCAATCGATCTTGGATCATAATGAAATCGTAAGAAAATGATCCATGACTAATTATTGTCATGTATTATCAGATTGAATGTCAATATTACATACATTTTGGTTGTAAGGATTAAAAAATAAATTTTAATTGATTTAAATATATTTAAAAAAAATTATCTTTTTTTTAAGATCTCACTAGGGCACATTTTCATCTTTCTACCAGGAGGTCGATGTGTTGTTTCCCTATTTCTCTTCATTCTTAGTTTCCAAAAGCATGAGGAATTTATCATATTCATATGCAATGTCTACTACATAATCTAAATTGGATAATGTGATACCATTTTCTCCTTCAATGGATTCTTCAAGGGACCTCATTTCCTTGTCTGGGCCACCCTCAAAGATTTTGTAATGTTCATGGAACTCATTCCTAGTTCCATCTCTTTGTAGACACTGGTTAATTGTGATTATTCTATCTTGATAGGGAAAAAAACTTATGTCAGGGTGATTAGTCACATTGGGAATCACTCTACATGTCTAGACGTTCGGTATGTTGTGCACCTATGAATCTTCCTCTTTTATTGGTAATCTAATATGAGTCATGTTAATAATAGAACCCAAGGACACTAATGTCGATCATTAGTTAATTGACATAAGGGGATTAAGTCATCAAATGAATTTTTACCTCAGTCATGCCACTTGGTATGGGGTAAGTATCATGGAGAAAGTCACAAGTTCTACATCCTATGGATATGGATGAGGACCCCCTATTGAGGTATATTGGGGTACGAGTTTAACATCATGTGGAGACAGATCAGGTCGCCTCATGGAGATGAATCAAGGAAAGGGTTTAGACATCCTAATGGGGCATATCAGGACGTCTCATAGAGAAGGATGAAGGAATAGTTTTAAAAATCATTTGGGTATTGATTATGAAATCTAATTGAGATAGATCAAGGCATGAGTTTAAATGTATTATGGGGGTGGATCAGGATGTCTCATGGAGATGGATCATGGAATGGTTTTAAAAGTCATGTGGGGAAAATTGGGATGTTTCTTGAAGTTGTTTCAAGTGGTGTGCCCCTATGAGGGATGATATCACAAAATGATAGTTTATCAATGGATAATAATTTACCATGGAGATTTATCTAGGATGTGTATATATATAAGGGAGGACGTCACACCTGAGTTTACCAATGGATCTGAATGCTCCAAGAAGGTGGATCTGGAAGATGTGTCCCTAGGAGGGAAGATGTAAAACCTGATTTTACCATTGATGAGATTGAAATATAGGAATCCATCCTATGTTCCTTACTTAAGAGGTAGAGATCAAAAACCCACATTGTTCAATGTCTTGGTTTATGGTCATGTGATAGGATTGATCCATGCAGTTTAAATTCATGTTCTAAGGATTTTCATGTCACAAATGGACCATCAAAGAGGGATAGTGTGGGCCTTACTTCATGGATGATATCCAGTGTGGGTGACTCATTTCCATGGTGGGAGAGATTATGTCATCCCATGATGATCATACATGGGAAATACCATGTTCATCACATGAGGAACAAGGTTTAGGATCATCACATGTGAGTCATACATGGGGAATCTAATGCTCAACACATATGGTAAGTCTAAAGTTTTATGTCCTGTGTTGAGGAAATTATTATATTGTTTACTGTATTATTACTAATATGTGGTGATAGGAAGTTTTAATTCATGTAGTTCAGAAATGGTCAGGTTCAAACTCCAAGGGTGGTGAGGTTAGGGTGAGTAAAAGACATGTCCTAACAAATCTCTGCCAATATTGGTTAATAGTTTCCCTTAAAGATGAAAATCATTGGGATTACATGACCACAACTCATGCACCTCAGGATTACATGACATTGGGACTTCTAGGGAGGAGTGTTCAATCATGGGGATGAAGTGGAAGGATTCACTAACCTAAAGTTAGAGTTATTATGCCTTTGAAAAATGGAAATTAGAGTACCTATATTTAGGATTAACATGTGTAGCGACCCTATCTCCAGTAACCCATATTCAGTTTCTGCTATCAAATACATTTTCATGATTATGAGGAATCAAATCCCCAAGTACCGAAGAGTTTAGTTGTCATGGTAAACCATATACATAAATGATCCTTGTATTACAAATGAATACACTAATTACAATATAATTTTTTATTCTATATAAATAAATAACATTGAGGATAACTCTAATCCATCTAGTAAATCCCTGCATATCTTTCATAGTACGCTTCTTGGATTCCTAGGGAAAGAACCATAATAAGGGTGAGCTCAAATTCTCAAAAAGAAAAAAATAGAGTATTTGAAATAATTAATCAATGAGAATAGTCAATATAGAAAGATAAATAACTAAACACGCATTCTATGTAATCAATGAACTGAATTTAAGTTCATAAAAAATTATGGCAAGGTAATAACTAGAAACACATGCTACTCATGTAACTAGATAAGGAAAAATAAACATGGAAATGTATGAAACTGAAACACATTCCATGAAATCAATGAACTAAATATTAAATGTATCCATAGATATGTTGAGGAAATGTCTTAAGCATGATTAATAATTGAAACTAAATGAAGGAAAATTATTAATTATTGGATGTCATGTTTCCCAGGCACATGATACCTTTATCGTCAAGAGATAGTTAAACATTATAAATTTTCACAAGTAATTAATATTGTGATACTAATGATGTATCATGTGGATTTTATTTACCAATCCCCAAACTATAGATCTTTCATTAACCAGTCTCTAACCCATAGGGATTTCATTAACCGGTCCCCAACCCATATAGTGCATGTCCAAAGCATTTAAATAAAAAAATACCTTATAAAATATCTTGTATTGAATAAAGGATACAGTTTTATCAATATTTCCACAAATAATCAAAAAAAATTCAATATAAACACCGTATGATAAATAGTGTATGGTTCAAGCAATAATTGTATCCAGGAAAAAGTAATATGGGCATTTAGGGGAATTTCAATGTCAAATGATCATTGGAAATTGAATATTTCAAGGGGATTAAAAAGAATTAAGTATGTGAATGAGAATATTATCCTTATCCAAATCAATCATAAACCATATAGAGGAAGTTTAAGGAAGGTATTAATACAATATACCCAAATTGGAGTAAAATAAAGGGTTGTTATTGTTGATGAATAGACATAATATAAAAATATATTTTAAAAAAAATTCTTGAGGAAAATATCCTTTTGTTTTGAAAAGAATATTTTTCATTAAAATTCAATTTTGAAAACATTTTTATCATAAATTAACCTTTTAAATAGGAAAATGAATATTTAATTAAATTATGGTGAGTAGATTTTTACTTACCGTATGAGGTAAAATAAAATTCCTTTTGCGAGGGATCTATTTTTATGTGGTATATGTCCTTTGAATTTGAGAGTTCAACAAGATCGATGATGAAGTGGAACTTCCCGTAATCCTTCCTTTGATTGTGGGTTCTCTTACTTCTTCCCTGATATGGTTCATCAGGGAATGATAAATCTTCAACAATAGGAGGAACTTCAAAATGGCCTATGTAATTGGAGATAGGACCTCCCCTTTGATAGATGATAGCACGAGGAGGGCATCCAATATAATCATCAATGGTACAAGAGGAAATTTTTACTAACTACTGAGAAAATGGGGAGGACCTTCTTGTTGGTTGGTATTGGAGAGGGAAGTACATTTTCTTTGATTAGGAACATGAGGGAGACCTCTATGTTGATTAGTAGAATCATGGGGAGGAGCACCATGTTGGTTGTTAAATTAGTGGGGAGGAACTCCACTCTGGTCAATAGAAGAATGAAGAGGATAATCATGTTTGGTAGGAGAAGCATGGGGAGGACCTACATGTTATGTGTCAAGGGAGTAGGTAGGACCTCCACCTTGACTGTTAAATTTACATAGAGGACCTTCATAGTAGATATTTGGAACATGGGGAGGAACACCATGTGGAGTTTTAGGGGAACATGGATGACCTCCATACTGATTAGTAGTGACATGGGGAGGACCTCCATGTTAAGTAGTACTAGAGTGGGGATGAACTCTCCTTTGATCATAGAGACATGAAGAATTCCTTAGTGTATTTTTTCAAAAAATCATGGAGGACCTACACTCTAGTTATTGATGGCATGGGGAGGACCTCTATAATGAATACCACCATCGTGGAATGATCTTGGATGGTTGTCAGTGGTGTCGGTGATGGATAGAGTAAACCCGACCTACCTTTGTGGTGGCTAGGGTCATGATCCCAATCAGGAAAAAAGAACCATGTTATTCTATAGATGTGACTTGAAAGGATATGGTTGTGGTGGAATGGGCCATATGATCCATTGAGTGTTCCCCTTGTTGGGAAACATCATGGGATTTACCCTGATGTTAACATCAGGTGATATGGACCAGTTTCGGAAGAACGAGGGAAAATTCCACCTTCCCTCTGACCTATGGGGCCAGTCAATGCTAGAACTGGTGAATCTTGGTGGGATCCATCCTTGGTGGCTCTTGAGAAATAGTCATAACTAACTTGGCTCATATTTACCCCACCTCTTTAGCGTATGGGAGTGAATCGTTAGAGTGCTCCATGAAGATTCTACCAAAGTGGGTTGTCATCAGAATGGGGGGAGGTTATCCCCTACGAGTCTAGTGGAGGTAGAAGTATTGGTGTGGCACTAAACCATGAGGTCTGAGAGGGCCAATCTCATATGAGAATGACCCATTACTCCTCATATCATCGGATAAGGGTTTCAATCACAATACTCTATATGAACTCAATGGTTGAGATAGGGAATTAGTGCCTAATAGCTAAAGACATGGATCGAGTTTTTGAAAGAAGGTGGTGGTGCAGGACTACAACATCAATGATTCTCCTTCCCCAATGCCTATGAGAACCAGGTTGCTTATTTCTATTAACTTGAGTCCTATGAGAAATATAGACTCGTCTATTAGTACAGGTATAAGGAAGGTGATGCCCAGTTCCCAAATTCCTCCCATTCTTCTAAAGAAAGAGGGTGATCCACACAAACGATATCACTAAACAAGGATCCCCAATGTTATCTACCACATTTCACAGGTGGGTTTCATGTTGGTTCCACATTTTTCTCTATGATACCTGGAACTGAATGATTGAATCTAGTGGCATGAAAATCAGCTGATTCCCTAAAGATACTAGTCTTCATGTTGAGGATAAGATTTTCAGGTGGGGTTCATAATTTATATTTATAACTCCTTCACTAGGTCATAACTTTGTCCTTCTATATGGTGGTTGAAATGTTGTTTCACTGATTACCCATATTCTTTATTTCCAATGGAAGGCGACTTTCATCACTCTCATCATTGATGTATTATCAATGGTTGAAATGAGATGATGATATATCAGTTTATCCTACCATGGATTACTTATTGGAGCCCGTTTCCATGCCTAGGACTCTCGCAAGTATTAATTCAGGTTCATGGAACTCATTCTCAGTTCCATATCTTCATAGAAAATGCCTAATTACACAACTTATTTTATTATTGGGTGGTAACCTTAGGTCAGGGTGAGTAGTCATATTGAGCATCAATGTACGTGTCTGGATGTTGGGTATATTGGGAACATGTGAATCTTTATCTTTTTTAGGGAATCTCATATGAGTAATATTAAGTTCAGAACCAAATGCATTTCATGTCAATCATGATGAAATTGACTCTAGGGAAATAAGTCTTCCAATGAATTTTACCTCAGGAATCCCACATTGCATGGGGTGGGTATCATGGAGAATGTCCCATGTTCTATGTTATATAGAGACAGATTAGGATTCCTTATTGGGGCATATCAGGGCATGAGTTTAACAACTTGTGGTGAAAAATCAAGAATTCTCCTTGAGATAGATCAGGATATCTCATAGAGATTAATCAAGGATCAAGTTTAAAAATACTATGGGAAAAAATCATGAAATCTAATGGAGATATATAAAGTCATAGTTTTAAACACCATGTGTGGATAGATCATGATGGATTGTGTAGATGGATCAAGGAAAAGTTTTAAATGCCATATGAAAACGGATTAGAATGCCTAATGGAGAGGGTTTAAGGGATGAGTTTAAAAATCTTATGTGGATAAATCCAGACATATCATTTAGTCGGGCCAAGGAATGGATTTAAACATCCTATGGGGATGAATCAGGATGTCTCATGGAGATGGATCCTGAGGTGTTTCCCTGTGAGTGAATATTTTAAACCAAGATAGTCTACCAATGGATCAGAATTCCCCATCGAGATAGATCTAGGAGGTGTGTAACTAGGTGGGATGATGTCGCACATGAGTTTACTAAAAAATCAGAACACCCCATAGAGGCAGATCTCGGAGGTGTGTTCCTAGGAGTGAAGATGTCACACATGATTTTACCATTTTTGATATTGAACCCAAGGGAGGCATCTTACATACTTTTCATAAGAGGTAGGGATAAAACCCCACATAGTATAATGTTGCAGTTTAAGGTCATGTTAAAAGACCAATCGATTCAATTTAATGTCATGCTATAAGGACACTCATGTCATAATTGGACCTTCAATGAGGGATGGTGTGGGGATTACACAAAGAAGCATCCATCTGTGGGTGACTCATATCCCATAAAAGGAGAGCGGGTGAAATCCCATGAGGATCATACATGGGGAATCCCATCCTTATCATTGGGGGTAAGAGGTGTGGGATAATCCCATGTGAGTCATACACAAGCATCCTATTCTTAACATATTGGGAAAAGATACATTTTGTTAATTATCTTTTGAGGATTTTATCATTTAGTTTAACATCACAAGACTAGGTCATGGATATAAGCAGTTTTACATCATGAAACTCGAGTGTGGTTAGGATCACACTCCATGGGGGACCATGTCAAGGAAAATTAAATAATTTTACAAATAAATCTCTACAAAGATATGTGCACAGTTTCCCTTGAATATTACACTGCTAGGGGTTACATGACCACCAAACATGTTCCTAAAAGAAGTATTGCCTTGGAAATTTCATGTAGGAGGGGTAAATCATGGAGTCCTCATGGAATGATCCATGGGATTGATGGTATATTTCTTATTCATAGGAGAAATGGGAATTATTATACTTATTCTTAGGAGAAACAAGTAAGGTAATGTCTTGAAAAGGATCACAAGAAATGTTAGCCTGTGGACTATGAATATTTTATGTGTAACATTGGAGTGTTTCTCACAAGAGTTTCATGCATAGGGGACTCGAGCACAAGGGGATTATATGGAGACTTTATGATTAGTTGCGTGAAAGAGTTAATTTATGTGCAAAACATGGTTGAACACATAAATATTCTCTTCAACACACTTAAACTACATTAAGTGGAGTTTTATGAGGACTACTCAACTGTGGGCCAAATAAAGTTTGGAACCACATGAGGACTATCAAGATAGATTATGTACCTTGGGTGTTTGATGTTGACTGTTATCGCAGAAGACGAGTACCTACATGCAAGGGAGTAGTGTCTCAACTAGAGATCCTCTCTAGGAGAGTGGGGTGAGATTTTATTTAAATCTGAAATCCTTCTCTATGATAGCAGAAGGGCTTTGGAAAGGAAGTGGGTTGAACATTGCTTCATCCTTTTCCGACGGCACTCAACCAAGAAATATGCCTTGTTTGACATCACCTTTGTAATGAAATAGGATAGTTTCATGCCTAGTTTTCCGGAAACATCCATTTCTTTAATTCTTCCATTCTTTTTCTTTGCATGAGCCTTGTACATTCTATCGACCTCAGTAGTGGGTACAAAAATACTCCTTTCCATTAGCAAACATGTTCTTTGAACACAATACAATCACTTTGCACACAGTTTCTAAAACCTTTGTGTATCACACTCATCATCCCAATAATTCCTTTTTACAATGGATTATATGATCAGAACATCCATAAATGGTCATGTGAGGCTGGGGATGATATTTAGGTTGAAATAGTGTCAAAAGGTCAAACTCTTGCAAAAAAAACTTCAATTATCATTAAATCACATAGCCAAAACCATTATTTAATGTATTGTATATTAGAATGACCACACATAAATTAAATACATGGTTTTTTAAAAATGAACATAACTATATTTTGTGGATATTAAAGTCAAAAAAAATCACCAATTGGTTAAAACATTGAAAAGGGCCTAGACTTGTCATGAAATCATAGGAAAAAAATTAATTAGTTTTAACTTATTTAAATAAATGTATCATCATTCCAACATGTGGTGAACTCAAAATATTTATATTTTTATTTTTTAATATTTTAATAGTCTTCAAAAATACATGCCAAATGACATCGTATGCTCTGTTTTCACCACTTAGATAGTGATATTTCAATTTAGTAAAAATTTAATGGTGAATTAACATAATGAATTATACCAAAAGGTATGTCCATAAAATTATTTCATTATTGAATCTTATAGGTCATAGATGATTTGAGTATCCTTCAACTAAAGTTTTAAGATCATGGTTGTTAGAATTAACATACTATAATATGATCGAAGCAAGTGGGTTGGATCATAACTCATTGTATCAGATGGGGATTATAAGAGTCAATATTGGATCACCACATATATTTGTTACATTTATATATAATTTGAAAGAAAAAAATATAGGAAAATATTATTACATAATTTAATAGTGGTCCTAAATTATATATAAAAACAGTAAAAAAATACCAATCAAAAAATTCATTATATAAAACTAGAATAAAACTATAATAACTGAACAATGGAAAAAACAATAATGAAACCAAAAAAATAAAAATGAAAAAAACAATGAAAAAATAGCTAAATTATAATTTTTAATGAAAACCAATTCCAAAAGAAAAAAAAATCAAAAAAATAAATGAAAAAAAATAGAAAACAAAAAAAATAAAAAAAAAATATAACATGGGTGGTAGGATATGGGGTTTAGAATTCTAGTGGACACACCATTATTCTTCTTAGTGGTTGATTGATCTCAGAGATGAATTGGTTTTGGTGGGTAGTGTTACAATGATTAGTTTACCATTCCGATGATCATTTTTAAATAAAAATAGGGTGGCTATATCGAAAAATGAACAAGTGCTCTTCTTGGGAGTTTATTGAACTCGGTGAGGAATCAGTGAGTGTTAGCATCGAATGTCAGTGGAACAATGTGTGGTTTACTATTTCTATTAATGTTTTTTAAAATCTTAGCTAAATCTGACCCAACATAGAGAACTCAAATAAGATGATGATCCCATCATTTCATTGAGTCAGCATGTCCGAATTGAAAATACAACTGAGAGTAGATAGTGTGAATGAAATGAAATGGAGGAGTATTTTGGGATCATTAGATTATACGATCCTATGAGTTAGATCAAGAGTTTTATTACCTTGTTTAGGAAAATATGTACTCATTTTTTCATTCATACCAATCTATTCAAGTATCATAATGATGTGTAGTTTATTTTTATAAATCCTAAACAGTATGAAGATCATTTTACAAATTATTTGTGCCATTCAAAGCATGATTTCATGGATTTAATTCCTAGAAAGGTTTATTTTGGTTTATTAATAAGTTTTATTACTTTTAAAACATAGTTCTTCTCATATTGAGAAATATGGACATTTGTTTCCGACATATCAAAAATGACTTAGGGATTGTTGTATAAATCTTATTTTTCAATCAAATGTTTCCTCCTTAGTTTTTACCCCTTGTTAAATGATATGTCATTTCAATTAAAAAATAATTATGGAAAGATAGTTTATATCATTATAAGTAATTCATCCATTAGAATTACATTTAGTTATTTCTTATAGATCACAAATCATTTCAGTATCATTCACCTATTTTTTCATGAAAATACAAACAAGTTTTCACAGTTTTGACCCTATTGTGATATTCAGTTGTTATATTGAAAATTGGTTTGTTAATATAATTTATAAATGTATCAAAGATCATTTTTCTATGTTTTCCTTCCAGTTTTATAACATTTCCTTTATTTTTACCTCTATAAGTGTGATTTATCATTTATTAATAAATATTAACAATATGAAATCACAGTTTCTATAATTATATGAATTTCAATTATCATATTGACATCTGAAAAATTTGTACTAATCATAAATTTATCAGGGATCATTGTCATATGTTTATATATCAATCCAAAGTTGGATTCTAAGTTTTGACTATTTTTTGGGTAATATGTTATTTTAATAAAAATATAATCGATAAAAGATCATTTGGATCAAAATAAGAAATATAAGCATCATATTGACATGAGAATATAGAAATGGACATGCAGATAGAGATACTATAAAATGAATTATATGAGGGAAATAATAGGATTTAGAAGGGAAAATAAGAACAAATAATCAAGAATATAAAAAAATCAAAAAGCATATCGGTATAAAAAATAAGATGAAAATGATGAAAATGTTGTTTCCAATGATAAATCTTGACCATGGGATAATGTAGTAATAAAATTTTGAATGAATTGGAAGTGGAAGGGGAGGTAAAATTAGAAATATATGAATTAGAAAAAGTTAATACATGAACATAAGAAAAAATGAAATTCACAATCATATTCAATTTAACAGTTAGAAGAAAAATCAATAACACTAGAAAAAGTTGAAGAATATGTGACAGTCAAAACATAGATTTTGTAAATAAAATGTCAAAGCACTAAAATTGATAGAGATAAAATTTAAAATTTTAAAATGATGATTGAATGTGAATTTGGGGGAAAAGTGGAAGCAGAAGATAAAGAATAATAAAAAATCAATAAACAATAAGGAAGTTATAGAAGGAATTTGAGATATTAGAGAAAGAAGAAAAAATAAAAAATATGTGAAAAAAAATTGAATGTAGAATATAAGACAAAAATATGGACGAATACATATAAGTAATAGTAGAAATAAATTTTACATGAAAAAAGAATAAAATATACCATAAACTCATGTAAAAAAAATTAAAATAAAATTATTTAAAATATAATAAAAAATCCATAATATTGGTGTCTGAATCTAGAATAAGAAATATATGCATAAGTAAGAGAAGAAATATTAAAAACAAAACAATTGAAATAAATACAAGAAGAATTGGAAATAAAAGAATAAATAAAGGTAAAATAAATATAAAATAAAACAAAAAATCCCAAATACAAAAGAAAAAAAAAGTAATAAGCCAAGATTTCTAGTTGAATATGAAGTAGGTAAGAAGTTTAAAGTAGTAGATAATTTTTAAGTTGAAAAAAAAGCTGGAAAATAGAGTCATGATTGAAGTAAATGTAAATGAAATTGAAAAAGTAATATTAGATGCCAAAATAAATATATAAAAATAATCTAAAGTGAGAAAAAAACCTAAAAACCCAAGAATATTGGAAGAATTTATAAAACAATGAAAATAAAGGAAATTTAGAATTCATAAGTAATACCCGGAAATAGAATAAAATTAAATTGGTTCAAAACCTAGAAAATGGTCTTGGACTATCCTGAAATAATTGGATTGATGTGAAGATAAATCCTATATATCACAAATTTTATAGGGATAATTGTACTATGTTTCAATTTGAGTTCGATGTTATCTATTAGGTTTTGAACCCTTGATGGGTAATATGTGATTTTAATACAAAAAAATCAAGGTGAAAGTATATATTGGATCATTCCAAGTAATCTTGGAATCAAATTGATTAACTTTTGATTCCAACAAATCTAAAATCATTGATAATCATTCTCCAATGTTTTAATCGAAATTTGAACTCATTTTCACATCATTCAACCATTTTAGATGAATTTCCTCTTTAATAATAATGAAAATTTAAAATGATATATTCAATCATGCTGATAAAATTAATATTTGGGTTGAAGTTTGGTTGATTAATATATATAATTAATGACCCATAGATCCTTTTCCGAAGTTTTCATTTTACTCTATGATTGTTTCCATGGTTTTGATGCCTTGATAGGTTATTTTTCATTTATTAATAAGTGATAATAACAAAAAAATCATAGTTTCTACCAAACAGAGAAATACATTTGATTCATGGTTGATTCAAATAGATAAAAAATTACTTGGGGATCATTGTCTTATATTTCTATTTCAATAAGAATCTGTCTACTTTCCTTTGACCACTCGACTAATGATATCTCATTTTAGAAAAAATATCAAGGTGAAATGATATTATGGATAATACCAAACAATATAGTGAATTTATTAACATGTGTTCCATTCCTAAAAAAATAAATTATTTTCGGACTATTCTATTTTGATTTCATTAAGATCTGATCTCATTTTCTCATTTTTTACCACTTTTAGTTGACTTGTCACATTAATAAACATGTTAAATAAAAAGGATTCTTTAGGTCATACAAAATAATTTGGGTACTGGATTGACTTTTACTGGGTATGTAAAGATCATAAATGACTCAAATATCATTATCTTAATTTTTTTTAATATTATGATATTATTTACTCTATTTTGATCCATACACAGTTTTGACAATATTTTTCAAATATTTTAGCAATATAATAATATAAATGTTATAAATTAAAAAGATACATATTTAATATTAAATAAATGAAACTTTTTTATCATATTGAATTGGATATTCAGTGAAACACATTCCAAAATTATTGAAGGTGTGCTATATCTACAAAAAATGAGCATAAAAACATCCAAATGCTATATTTTTTTAGTTTCAAGTGTGGAGGTTAAAATTTCATGAAGTACTTTTCTAATCCATTCTATAACTGGTAAAATTTACTTATAAGGACCCAAACTCACCCATTATTCCAATAAAATGATAATTTATATGTATTATGGTATGAAAAACATAATTATTGTAGAGAGTGAGAGGAAGAATATTGAAGAAGTCTTGAGAATTTTCCCAGAAATCTACCACCTACAAATCGGGATAATTCCTCCCCCACTTACTCTATCCTTTCTCCCCAGTTTTGAAAACTCCACCTTCTCACTTTTTTATCCTGTGGACCCAACTTCCCCCTTGTAAGGATACTTTGACCCTTATTATTTTCCAAGAATTAACCTTGTCTTTAATGCTCATTCCTAATGAAAAAAATCATATAAAAACATCACAATGAAGGTATTCAGTGGCTCATTATATTGATATGATTTTGTGGCCCACATCAAAACCTTGTCCGCAGATCCATCATCGTCCTCTTAGAGTTAAAACACCCACAAGTTCAAAGTGGTACACTTAAGCAGGGGGATTTAATGAAGCCCACACAAAAATGTAGAACCTTTCATCATCTACCTTCCTATTCATAAGTCATCAATTATTGATGAACTCTTTGTCATGAGGTTGTCTAACTGAAAATATATCATTAAACACTACTTTCAGAAAACTTCGTCTTTCGGATGAGTGGTTGAATGGTCTGGTTTGGGAACTACATACCAGGAAATTCAATTGAATGTCAAGATTCATCTTCATAAACCTTGTTAAAATTACATGATCCACCATGGTGTAACTAATTGTTTACACATCATGTGAAGAAAAGATTGTGATGGAGAGAGAGATGCATTTTCTTCAAGAGAGTGTCTAGATTTTGAACTCAAACCCAACACTGTATGTCTTCATGTAATAATTTAAAAATTATTGTATGTAATCATTCTAAGGATTCCATGGAAAAAAGGAGGAAAAATAATCAATTTATTTTAATATAATCTAAAAACCCATTTTTTGTAAGTAATATAGTTCTTTGTAGGGTTTTTTGTTTTCTAGTCCACTGAATTGAGTCATCAACTCCTCCTTCAAAAACTAACTAGAATATGTTTGTAAAGACCTTGCCTAGCACTGTAAACCATAATGTGGTAATAAATATTATTAAAAATTTTGAAATGGAGAGTGTCAAAGGTTTAAGAGTTATATGAATGTTAAAATATATCTTAGCTTAGGTAAGCTATCCCTAGGGATCAGTTCTAGTAAAAATATGGAGCTCGATCCATGTGACAAGAAATACTGGATTCAGTGTATGGGTAGGGGTCTCCAAAATCTGACACAATGGTCATTTTAAGTCATTTGGTGTTATATAATATAGACTTATGGTTTATATTACCTCTAATAATAGAGGTTCATCAAACAACAGTTTTTTATGAAATAGTGAATCACGAATTATCTTATATCACCATGATCAGTGATATCCTTATACTTGTGTTGTTGATCTTGGTATGTGTAACTGTTGGCTAGAATCCAACTCATTTTGTGTTGTTTCAAATTGGAAAAGTTGTTACTCCATGTTATCAATTTTATATTGGTTATATGTTTCCATGAAAGTAAATTTCATCTTGAAACAATGGGAGTGGATGAAAAATTAGTTCTGCTTGTCAACACTAGATGTGAAACTTGTAGAGGGATAACCACTGAGTTCTTTGGTGAACTAGGAAAAAATATGAAAAACTAACTCAAGGTTTTCATTGGTGGATGATTGGTATATAGGTAGGATACATTCATGTTGTGTGGGATTGATCTCTATTGAGAGAAAATTCATTGGAAAGAATTGTCAGAGCAGATGGATGATACACAAGAAGTTATATGAAATACTTTAGACTTAAACACATGGTTTATAACTATGTGTTTTTAAATTTTGTGCACATGGTTCAGGTACAAGCTTGTTGTGTACGACCTGTAAATGCAAAGAAGTAGAGGGAACCAATATTAATTAATGGTGTTGGGGTGTATGATTCTGTTGATATAGAGGAATTCGACTATACGTAGTGTTTATGTGATGATGTGATCTATGTTATTCATGACTGAATGGAATTCAATGGTTCATACCCATGAAGTAGATATGACTAACTAATAATCTCCCACACTCAACCAGGCTACCAAAAAGGTTTATTTTTTATGTATTTTGGTATGAGAATCTTAATTATAGTGGAGAGGTAAAAGAATAATGATGAAGAAGTATTAAGAAATTATATAGGAATCTCCCACCCAAGCCATGATTCAAAATCTCACAATAGAATTACCCCTCCCTCGTACTCTATCCCCACTCCACAATAATAATAACACCACTAATCCCTCTTCTAATATGTGGACCTAACTTGTATCCCAGTCCTAATAGTCATCCCTTAAAATGATAGTTTTACTCTTATTTTTCCACAACCGTTAAACCGTTTCATAGAATCTACTTCTAAATAACTCTAATTAATAAAATCATTTAAAAAATATATAAATTTCCAAGTTAGAAGATATTATTTGGCACATGCTAAATATTATATTACATTCTGAGAATCAACAAATTTTATCCATCCCCAATGATTCCTCTGACCCATAAGTTATGATGAAACCCTCAACTTTCCTGACCTAAATCATTGAAAGAGGCTTCATCTTCATGGCTCCTATTAAGAAAATTTTCCCTAAAAACTGTCCCCATAATATGTATAATTTTGTTTACCCTAGAATTAAAAATCTATTTCGCTATGAATTCATCTTCAACTCCCACCAACTAACCTACAATGAATTTCCCCCATCAGTCAAACTCAAGTTCATTATGAAGAAATCTACAAACCTACCAACTAACCTATGGGATATTGAAAATATAACATTAAGTAACACATCATGTTAACTTAAAATGAAAAATAATCTTTATCTTTATTTATCATAATAATAAACACAAAGATAATATTTTGGAAAATGGATAGTAGACTCCCTCCAATAGTAGTGATGATTGTCCTTCCATCATTAGCATAACCATGAATTGGCCATGTCATCATATATGATAGGGGGACTTAAATCATCGACAATCCATTCTAATTTTACATCATTAAATATTATTTCAATAATGATAAATTAAATTAAAATTAACTAAAAATATAATTAAACTTTATATATTGATCTCAAATAAAATATTAAAATTCTTGAGAAAAATATAAATTAAGTACTTTATTAACCATATCATAGATGATTCTTCCTTTCTTAATACAAAGCTCAAGGAACTACCACCCATTGCAAGGGTATCGTAAGGGTCTGAAACTAAAAATATTTAAATTTAATTCCATAAAAAACAATTATATATGAAATATAATGCACTTATTATTTTAATATATTATATCTCATTTTCAAGATATTTTCATTTTTCATTAAAAACCAATTTTTCATTATACTGATAATTATTAAAATAATTTTTTTTAAATTTTAAATAACCATGAATTAAATAAAAAATAAAAATCACCAAAAACCGTTATTCTCTTTGAGAAATAATTTATATATGAGAAAATTATTGATAACATGTTATAAATGTTGAAGTAAAAAATAAATTAAGAAAAAATTAAATGAAATATAAAATGAAAGGCATAAAAATTGAAATGAAATACAGTATATTTAGATAATAATAAGTGTTATAAGGTAAAAATTACAAGAAAAAATAAGTTTTGGAAACACAAATTGAAAAAGTATAAAAATTTATAGATGTATGAGATGAATTGTAATCTTGAGTATAAGCAAGAGAATAATCAGTAAGAAAAGTATGAAAGAAGAAGTGGAAGCTGAAGGGGAAGTCAAAATAGAAATCCTTTTTTGTAAAAGATTAATTAAAAACATAAATAAAAATGAAATTCATAAAAATATTAAAATTAAGAGGTAGAAGAATAAATAATAAATTAGAAAACGTTGACGTAAAATTGAAACTCAAAACATTGATTTCATAAAAAATCCAACTCGCTTTCTAGAGATGATGTTAAAATGAGAAATCTATAAATAATGATCGAATGTGAATGTGGGGGAAATATATAGGATGAAGATGAAGCATCATCCAAAATTTATATATAGGAAAGAGGTGCTAGAATATAGTAGAGAGATTGAAATAGAATAAAATAATTTAAAAACATATAATTAGGTGGAATATAAAATTACATTATTTGGATTTAATAATAAAATGAAAAGGAATAGTCAAAAGGAAGATAATATATATACATGAACAAGCAAAAGATGAAAAAATTAGGTACATGAATTCTTAAGGAAAATAGAATAACCAGTGTTAGAAGTTAATATGAAATAGAAAATATTGAAGATATAAGAAGAATCATAAGTAGGATTAAATGAAAGAAATAGAAGGCATGGATGTTAATGATAAACCACTACTAGAAGAAAAAGTATAGGAAAAAAATGGAATCCAATATAAAAATAAAAAAACTAAAAAAATAAATTGAATGAAAAATAAAAAAAACAGAACTAATAAGAAATTATAGAAGTCAAAAATTAAATATAAGGAAGTACATGTTGATGAAGAGTAGAAAAAGGAAAATTTTAAGAGAAAATGAATGAAAAAGAAAAATTCATTGGTTGATGCTAGATTAATTAGATGAATAAAATTAAATAGAAGCATAATTATATGTGAAATAAGATCCAACAAGAATAGGTGAAATCCAAGATTAAAATTCCTAAGAAATTAAATAATGAAAAAAAATAAAAAATACAACAAAAAAATAAAATAAAATAAAAAATAAGACAACTAAATAAGAGAAAAGTGTTTTTTGAATATAAAGTTGTAATGATTCCAAAATTAGTAGTTGAATCTTAATTAGAAGTAGTTACTATAATCTAGAGATATAAAATAAGTGAAACTTGATGTTGGGGAATAAGTAATTATAATAGAATAAGAACATAAAAAAATTTAAGCCAAAATCCAAAATATAGGTAATAAACATGACCATATTACATGCAGGTATAAGCTGAAGAAAAATAAATAAAATAAAAATTCATACTAAATATCTAGAAATATAATAAAATTAAAAAGGGGTAACACCTAGATACTAATATTTGATAGTTATAAAATCTGTTAAAAACAATAGTTGAATAATTTTTCAATTTTATGATTAGTGGACCAATCAATATGAACTGTAGTGAGCTCAAAATAACAAAAAATGCAATTTTTATTGTTTATAAATACAGAAAAATGTGATTAAAAAAATTAGGACCAAGAAAATGACATCATATTGTTATGAAAACACATTAGAAAAATCACCACATTACTTATGACATGTATGAGTAGACCACATGTCATTATGATGTACTATCTAGTCAGAATGATTTAAAAATTGGTTTATAGTAAATAATTATTGAATACATGATATATGATCAAAATATAACAATCCAACATTAATTTGTTTTAAATCATAGAAAAATAAAAATTATTTGTTTTTTTCACTTTTAAAAGTGGACTGTATCTCAATCATAAATATACTTTTCTAAGAAAAACTAAAAGTTCATTTTAAATGATTTAGATGTAAAAAAATGTATTTCAAATAATAAAAACCCTTAAAATGATCTCATATTTTCATAATATCATATGAAAATGACCATTGACTAGTTTGTGAAATATATAAATAGACTGCATGGTAATCAATCTTGTGGTGTGGTCTAAATTACCAAAAAAATAGTTTTACTAGATTTAATTGTCCATAAAAATGTGCGTCAAATGATAAAAAATTATAAAATGACATCATATTATTTTTGAAATCATAATAAGACTATCCACGTTTGATTTGTGATATATATTTATAGATAATGCATCTGTCTGATTTATAGTTTCCTCAAAATAACTAAGAACGTGTTCTACCAACATAACAGTAAACAGATAAAACCAAGAAAATGAACCAAGATTATCATTAAACAGTATGATAGTGATTTTGGATAATTTTTTTACATATATGAATAAGTTTCATGTCAAATAAATTTTTTTTAGATTTAACTGAAAATGAAATTTTAACATATTTATGTCTTTAAAAAAACTTGTATTAAAGGGTCAAAACATAGAAAATGACCTTAGTTTATAATGAAATCTCCTGAAAATAACATATATCAAATGATTGATATATGTAAATAGAGCACACATTAATTCAACACATGGTATTATTTGAATGAAAAATGTTAATTTTTATGAATTTAAAAGTCAGAAAATGTTCATCAAAGGGTCAAAATATAAAAGGATAACTCAAATTATCATAGAATAAAAAAACTGATCAACCCAATGTACAGTGATCAGAAAACAAATAAATGATAATTTTTAACTATTTTAAAAGTCTATAATAATTATACATCAAATAGTCGAACCCCAATATACATCCCCAGATTATCTTGAAATCACCAAACAATGGACACCATTTCATTTATGACATGAAGGAATAGAGTGCATGTCATTCTTATGTATTGTGTGGTTTAAATGATAAAATATGTTTTTATATAGTAAAAAATTATTTTAAATAGGTTATAATATAATAAACTAGAAAACAATGTCATATTTTCATTAAATCATCAAATAATGAAAACTATTTAATTTGTGAAGGAGAAATAGATCATATGAAACTCATAGTTTTCTTAGAATGACTAAAAGTCCATTTTTATTGATTTAAAAGTTAAAAAAAGAGTAAATAATACAACCTTAGAAAAAGAACACTAATTTTCATGAAATTATACGAAAATGATCACTGATTAATTAGTTACTAGTATGAATAGATTATACATCAATGAGTTGTGGTCAAAATGACAAAATAACTTTTTTTATACTTAAAAAATCATTATAAATATTAATTGAAGGGACAAAACCTAGATAATAATGTCATATTATTATGTAATCATAGGAAAATTTTTGTATTCTAATTTGAGATATGTAGAAATAGATCAACCTTTAGTCTGAATCATGGTTTAATTTCAGATAGGTAGGAAAAGACCATTTTCCAATTCACCTCATGGTTAGGTCATAATGAAAAATTGAATTTTTTTTTGATTTAAAACATAGAAACATGTTTCAAAGAATTATAACCTATAAAATTACCTTGGATTTTCCAGAAATCACTAGAAAAAGATCTTCAATTGATTTTAGATAAGTTTGAATGCACTTCACATAAATCTGATGTGCGGTGAGGTGGTAATGATAAAAATGGAGTCTTACTATATTTAAAAGTATTTAAAACATGCATCTAGGGTCAAAAAATGGCCATCAACCATAAAATGTCATGAAATCATACGACAATAATAATTGATTAATTATTCACATGTATAAATAGATCATATATAAATATTTCATGTATTATAGTCATAATTTAAATACATATTACCTCATAATGTTGTGAAATCATAATAAAATGATCATTGATTGATTTGTGACATATATGAATAGACCACATGTTAATCCATCAATAGTTTTGTAAAGAATGATTGAAAAAATAGTTTCATTACATTTAAAATTCATTAAAAACATGCATCAAATATTTTATTCAACTAAATGTCCTCATATTGTTGTGAAATTGAATTAAAATGACCTCTGATTAATTTTTAATATATAGAAATATATAGGAACAGCAGTCAAGAGGGAGGTTTTCTCGGAATAACCAAAAGTGTGTTTCAATTTATTTATCTTTAAAGGTTTAAAACCGTAAAAAAATCCTAAATTGTCATGAAATCATTGGACAATTTTAATTGATTAATTTTTTAAATGTGTGAATAGATCACATGTCAATCCAATTTACATTGTGGATGTATTGACCAAAAGTATGTTTTTATTGATTTTAAGGACAAAAAACATGATTCAAAGGGTTAACCCCTAACAGAGTGCATCGACATATCATAGGATCATAGAATTTTTTTCAAATAATTCATGAATTATTGAAAAAGAAATCTCATCAATCCAATATGAAGTGAGCTTGGAATAAAGATTAGTTTATTTATAAATATTTTATAATACTTTAAAAACATTAATCAAATTCCCTTTTCTTCTCATTTTTGACTACATGAAAGGTGATATTTAATTTAAGTAAAAAAATCAAGGTAAAGTAACATAATGAATCATACTGAGAAATACAAGAATTGAAATAATAGACCATTGATTCTTACTAATCACAAATGATTTGAGTATCATCCTCCTATGTTTTCACTTCTATAGATGTAAAAATCAAGATCTTATCCAAGGATCGAAGTGTGGACGGGGGAGACCAAAACACATTGGATTAGATCTGGATTGTAAGATTCATCTTTATATCACCACATATATATTATATAACTATATACAATGTGAAAAAAATTAAAAATACTAACATTATAACAAAATTAAATATTTTTCTTAAATAAAAAATGACACATGATAAAAATTACCAAAAAAGGGTTATACAAAATAAAAAAAATAGATTATCTAAATAAAAATTAATAAAAAATAATGAAAAAAATAAACATAAAGAAGGAAAATAATAATTGCAGTTTAATTTTACATCATCATCATCATCATTTCATTTTTATTAAAAGGATAAAAACCCACATAAAATAGGCCATGAGGAAAACACAAACAATTTAAGGTGGTCTAAAATAGTGGAGGCCAAGCTGGTATCCCCTAATTAAGTCCACCCCTTTCAGTTCCATTTGAAGAGAACTAGACAAACAAATAATATTGGTACCTTGATCCGCCACTATCAAAAAAGCTAAGTAGTTTTCTACCTAGTTACATTCTCGCCATGTATGGGAAAATATTGTTTTGTTGATGTCAAGGATGCCTCTACATTTCATGATAATATAAGCAATCAACCAAGGAGGAGAAATCTTACCACTCATCAAGTCATGGATAATTTTTGAATCGGTTTCAATCTGATGTAGACATATGTTCCTTTGAGCACACAAAGTTATCCTTGTATACATCACCTCGGCTTTAGCCTGGATGGAATTCCCCTCCCATAAAAAGCAGTAAATGCAAGAAGAATACTTCCATGTCCGTCTCGCACAACACCTCCACCTCGGATAATTCCTCCAACACATGCGCCATCAAAATTAAGCTTGAGACCCATGCTTGGAGGAATCCAGTGAACCCAATTACCCCTTCTCATATGATCTGAGTGAATATAATTAGGACTGTATATCTGCATGTTCCTCAAAGAAGGATTATCACCAGAAATCTTAGAATAATGTACCATATCAAGAAGCAGGCATCTTGTCTTGACATTAACTGATCTTTTAGTACAATAAGTGCCTTAAAAATGGGCTTTTTTCCTTTCTTGCCAAATGCACCAACACCCTGCACTAAATATCACATCTCTTGCAGTTTTTTCAGAACCTGCACCATTCAAACCATAAAACCACTTTTCCAGAAAAGGTTTTTCAGCAGGGAAAGGTTCGAACAAATTTGTGACTTCACCAAATAACTTCCAAACAGCCACAGGTCAGTCACTTTCAAAGAAAAAATGGTTAGAATCCTCATATTTATTAAGTATACAACAATGGAATTTAGAAACCAGGTTATTAACCCTTCTTTTCACATTTTCATCTGTAGCAATAGCTTTGTTTCTAATTCTCCATATGAGGAAATTTAACTTTTTGGGAATGCTGTTACACCAAACCATATAATTCTAGATGTCATGTTGAGTCTATGAAAAATAAATGCTCCTAAATTCATTAGAAGAAAACATACAATATTTTGAAGCAGTGAACACACACATGTCCAATTCCTGATTCAAAATATTAAGTTCAAAAGTTCTCTTTTGATCTCTATCCAGAACAGCATTGATAAAAATAGGATAATCATTGGCCTCCCTAAAGGAGATCAAAGGTGCTGGAAAACCTAGGAACCAATAGTCGATCCTAGCCAATTATGGTTCCAAAAAGAAATATCGCCCCTTACAGTGAGAGTGATAATTAATGTCAGGCAAAAAACTTCGAATTAAAGACTAGAAGGGAGAAATAGGTCTTCTATCAACCCTAGAGTTCTCATCATGTAAAGACGTGATTTTACCACAAAGCGTACGACCATCCACAACCTCCCAGGATAGTTTTTCCTACATGTAGTGCACTTTATCCGCAAGACATCTGACATTAATACCACCTTCCAGAACTGGTTTAGCCATCCTTTTCCATGAAGATCAATGACATTTACCCTCAAAATGATCATCCCAAATAAGATCAGCCAAGATTTTATCAATAGGTATAATAACACCCTTTGGCACATTACAATATGAAAGGACGTGAATTGGAATAATCATCACCACACTGTTAATTAAAGAAATCCTTCCTAAAAATATAGAAAAATATTTTTCTAATCAAGCACGCGCCTCATGATTCTTTTAACTATACCATAAAACTCCCTGATACGAACACGCCCAGGATAAATAGGTGAACCCAGATAATCCAAGGGAAAAATAACCTTCTACATATTCAGAAACCTGGAAATGGAAAGAACTTGCCTAGTACCACATTTATTAGAAAAATATATGCTGATATACCCCCTGTTGATAGATTTCCCACTCCATAAATAGTACTCATCCAGAACTTTCATAAGACTACCAACTGATCTAACACTAGAATTAATGAAAATTAAAGTGTCATCTACAAACATCAAGTGAGAGATCGGAGGTTGATTAAATTTCCTCCTGTATAGTAAAATATCACCTATGCATACTTTCTTGTTGATAAAACGACTAAATCTTGCATAAGAATAAAAATGGTCAGAGACATTGGGTCTCCTTGCCTAAGACCATGAGTTGCCTTTAAAAAACCATGAGTTTTGCCCATATATGAAATTGACATCCATGAAGAACTAAAACAACAAAACATAATATCTATAAACCACGGAGAGAATCCCATACCTCTAGGAACCCTGATGATAAACCCCCATTCCATTCTATCATAAGATTTATTCATATCCAGCTTCAAAGCCATATTCGAACCACAACATTTGATATTGATATCACGAATCATTTCATGTGCCAAAGCAACCGCTCCCTGGATAGATTGGCCTCTCACAAAACCATGTAGTTCCAGTGAAATACAACGAGAAACCATGACAGACAACCGTGATTTTATGATACTGGATAAGATTTTATAAGGAAATTTTCACATACTCACTGGCATGTAGTCTTGTATTGTGGATGGATTTTTAATCTTAGGAAGCATAACCAGAGTAGTAGCACCAGCTACCCTAGGTATATAACCACCACAAAAGAAATCCTGAATGGAAAAAATCACATCATCTTTAATTATCTCCCATGACCCCCTATAAAAAACCTGGAAAACCATCGGGGCTCGAAGCACTCTCCAGGTTAAGCCTCATCATAGCATCATGAATTTATCCCTCACCAGAAATAGCTTCCAGAAGATTATTATCAAAGTCAGAAACCATATTCGAAATACCCTCAAACAAGTCTGCATTCCCACTAGGATAACCCATCACCATATTAGGATTAGGATCAGCAAGGAGATCTTTAAAGAAAGAAAAATCCAAAGAACCAATCACATCCCTATCACCCAAGAATTATCCATCTTCTAGAAGAATATTTGGCTTAACCACCCTCCTCCTCTATTTAATACACGCATGAAAATAAGCTATATTTTTATCTCCTTCACAAAGCCATTTGACACGAGCTTTTTTACGATTAAAACACTCCTGTTTCAGAATAAGATCCTCTAATGCAATTTTCTTATTCATAAGATCCTCATAGACCCTATCATTCCAGTTATCTTCCAGATTTATTTCCAGGATTTCAACATCCTGTTTTTCTAAATCCAATTCATGATCAACAGGAGGTATATTTTTTTCCTATGAATGAATTCTATGTTTAATCCGCCTCAATTTATTATGAATAGCTACCCAAACATAACCTTGAACTGTTTCCTCCTAGAAATCCTTAACAATCAGATGATAATCAAACATATCATTCCACTGCTTACAGAACTAAAAACGATACTCACTTCTCTGACCAGAAGACAAGGACACAAGAAAAGGAGAGTGATCAGAAATCCCTCTAACCAGATGATCAAATTTCGCATTATCAAACTTAGAGACAGCATGAACATTCTCTAAACACCTATCAAGGCAACTCCAAGAACGATTATTTCCTTTTTGATTGTTACACCACATGAATAAATCCCCAGAATAACCCATATCAAGAATCCCTTTCCTTTCAATGAACCGAACAAAACTCTTGCTAGCCATATGAGGAAACACACCTCGACCCTTCTTCTCACCTGGCTTAGAAATAATATTAAAGTCACCGCCTACAATGCAGGGAAGATCTTTCGAATCAAATATTTCCATGATTTTCCACAAAATCTCCCTCCTTTGAAACTCACAACTTCCATAAAGAAATGTCATGAAAATAATATACTCACTAGTGTTTACTTTCACCGTAATGAATTGATCAGTAGCTTTAACTAAAACAACATACACATTTTTATCCCAAAAAACCCATATATGTTGATTATCCAGTTCCAAATGCAACCATGCATGCATTTTTAGATTACGGGCAACATCACTAATCTTATTTAGGTTCTGATTATGTTCCAGAATAGTAAAAACACACACATTATTCTTTTTTATTTCCATGGATAAAAAATCGTACTTCACTAGTCAACCAATGCCACGAGCATTCCATATAATCAATGGAATCATTGAAACACTTTTGGCCAAGCTTTTTCCCCAGGCATCTTGGTCGGACTAGAATGGGATTTTAGAAATTCCTTAATATACTGATGTTTTCCCTCGTACACACTCTAGTATTAGAGGACACTGAAATTGAACAATTCCGATCAAGAACCCCCTTATCTTTTCTCAGAGCTAGATGACTAATAAGATCTTTACTCTCAAGAACATCCTCCTTGAAAACTCCCGAATTATTTTAGGATAAAGATCTAATTCTAGACGAAACCCCAAATGAATTTCCTTTAACCTCTAATGAATTATCACTATAGATTCCCCTAAAAGGTTCTATAGACATATTGTGCTCACCTAACTCCGTTATTGTCATGTTTTTAGAATATACATTTCCAGGATCCAACCAGACATACCTCAATGGACTAGCTGTTGATGGGAGTTGGCTTTACAAAGCCAAAAAAAAATAATCCACGGGATAAAAAGAAAGTGGAGGATGGAACTCAACACAAGAGCTTGCAAGCTTTTTAAATTTCGAGCAACTTAATTTTACAACAGACTACAAAGATTTTATAGGAAAATGCAAAACAAAAGAAACGGCAAAGCATTAAATGAGAGAAAAAAAAACAAGGCTGAAAATAATAAAGCACCGCATGCATGCCACATGGGGAAGAGGAGCAGCCACATCGGAAAATGAGAAGCCGCTTCATGGGAAAGATAAAATAGAATCTTGCTTTGGAAAAAACAGCTGGAGTTATGGTTTGTATTTCCAACACTCCCCTTCAAACCAAAACCGACTTCATCCCGAGCATCGTTCTTAATCTTTTGAATGCATCTGATGGTAATGTCTTTGTGAAAATATCTGCCACCTGTTCCGAAGTATGGAAATATTCCAGTTTTATCGTTTTTTGTTTCACATGATCCCTGAGAAAATGAAAACGAGTATCAATGTGTTTGCTTCTTCCATGCTGTACCGGATTTTTGGATAGTTCAATAGCCGATTTGTTATCCACATATATCACCGTGGATCCATCCTGTGGATGCTTCATTTTCTTTAATAAATTTCTCAACCATATTCCCTCACAGACAGTAGATTATGTTTCCACGTATTCTGCTTCACAAGTGGATAAAGAAACCACACTTTTCTTTCTTGAATTCCATGTAAAATCAGTCGATCCAAGAAAAAATACGTACCCAGTAGTGCTTTTCCTTTCATCTTGGTCACCTCCCCAATCACTATCTGAGTATCCATACAGCTCTGCTTCTTCATTGTATGGATAAAAGAGACCAAAATCTACCGTTCCTTTAACGTACCTGAGGATACGTTTTGCAGCTAACCAGTGTGACTCTTTCGGTGTCTCCATATACCTGCTTAGAAGTCCAACACTATAGACAATATCTAGCCTTGTGATTGTGAGGTACCTCAAGCTTCCAATCAGACTCTTGAACAAAGTCGAGTCAACGCTTCTTCCTTCTCCATATTTTTTCAGTTTTAAGCTTGTTGCCACAGGTGTGTTTACAACATTGCAATTTTCCATCTTAAATTTTTCAAGTAGCTCCTTAGCATACCTCTTCTGAGATATATAGATGTCACCATGTTGTTGTTTCACTTAAATGCCCAAAAAGAAGGACATGAGACCTCCATCAGTCATCTCAAACTCCTTAAACATGGCCTCCTTGAAATCCTCGAACATTGGTCGACAATTCCCTGTAAACAACAAATCATCAACATACAAGCATGCAATAAGAATATCGCCACGATCATTCTGCTTGATGTAAACCGCATGCTTATATGGACATTGGGCGAAGCCATTCTCTCGGAGATAACTGTCAATGCGTGCATTCCATGCGCGAGGAGTCTGCTTCAACCCATAAAGTGATTTATTTAATCGATACACTTTGCCTTCCTCCCCTTGCATGACAAAGCCTTCAGGCTGGTCAACATAGACCTCTTCTTCCAAAAATCCATTTAAGAACGCAGACTTCACATCCAGTTGGTAGATCATCCAACTGTGATGGACAGCAAGGGATATAATCATTCTTACAGTGTCAAGGCGAGCAACAGGAGCAAAGACTTCTTCGTAGTCCACCCCGTATTTCTGTTTGTACCCCTTTGCTACGAGCCTTGCCTTGTATCGATCGATGTCGCCATCAGCATTTCTCTTTATTTTGTACACCCATTTGACACTAATGCTCTTCTGGATTTTTGGGAGTGTAGTCAACTCCCACGTGTCATTTCTCTCTATGGCATGAATTTCTTCTTCCATAGCCATTCTCCAGCTTTCTTTCCTCATGGCTTCCTGAAAGGTCAAAGGCTCATGATCTGTATACAAGAAAAAAAGATTTACCTCTTCAGTCTGCTCAGAAATGTCACTCAAATTTTTCATCTTCATAGGAGCCATAGGCGAGGATGAGCTGGCCAAATTTTGATTTGATGGAGTTCTTTGAGGAGTGAGTAAATGTACTCCTGGACTTCTTCCAACTGATGATGCACCCGAGGAAGGTGTTGTGGGTGTCTGCTCCTGATGATCATGTCTTTCTTCAAAATCTTTAGTTTCGACTACAACATCCTTGTTTGGTTCTTCATCATCCCATTTCCACGATTCGTCCTCACTAAAGACCACATCTCTACTAACCACTAATTTATTGGTTAGTGGATTGTAAAGCTTGTAGGCTTTAGAGGCTTCACAATAGCCGATGAAAATGCATTTCTCGCCACGATCATCCAGCTTCCTTCTTCTTGCTTCTGGAACTTGAGCATAGGCGACACACCCGAAGATTCTTAGGTGTGCCACGCTCGGTTTGTAGCCGTTCCACGCCTCTTGTGGTGTAAAGTTCTTGACCCTCTTCATTGGACACCGATTGAGCAAGTAGGCAGTACACGCCACAGCCTCTGCCCAAAAACTCTTTGGCAGCCCTTTCTCCTTCAGCATGGTCCTCGTCATGTCGAGGATGGTGCGGTTCTTCCTTTCTGCAATGTCATTCTGCTGTGGGGTGTAAGCAGCAGTGTATTGTTGTTTTATGCCATATTCCCTGCAAAAGTCTTGGAATGCATTTGAGGTGTATTCTCCACCTCTATCAGATCTGAGCACTTTGATTTTGTGACCACTCTCAGCTTCAACACGAGCTTTGAAAATTTTAAAGATAGAAAAGGCGGAAGATTTCTCCTTGATGCAATACACCCAGAGTCTTCTACTGAAATCATCAATAAGGGTAATGAAGTACCTATTACCTCCAAGTGAGGGTGTTTCAAGTGGTCCGCAGATGTCAGTGTGAACCAACTGAAGTGGTTCTGTTGCTCTTCTGGACACTCCACTTGGGAAGGAGTTCCTTTGTTGTTTGCCGAGTGTACATGCCTCACACACATGATTTGTTGATTCAATCGTCGGCAAGCCACGCACCATTCTTGAGGAGGATAGAAGTTTAAGCCCGCTAAAATGGAGATGCCCAAAACGCAGATGCCATCTCCACGAATCATTCTTCATGAGCCCAAATAGGCACTCCTCGGCCTTTGTTTTTATGTGCAGTGGAAACATGCGATTCTTCGCCATTTGGACTTGAGCAATCAACCTCCTGTGAGCATCTCTTACTGACAAAGAAGAATTCTCTAAGTGTATAACATACCCCTTTTCAAGGAGTTGGCCGAGACTTATGATGTTGTTTTTCATACTTGGTACGTAATACACATTGGAAATGTAATTCGACTCACCATTCTTCAGATAGATTTTGATTTTACCTTTGCCTATCACGGGTACCTTCGATGAGTCGCCGAAGGTCACGTCGCCACGAACTTCTTTAGTAAGTTCTTCAAAAAGTTCTTTATTACCACTCATGTGGTTGCTCGCACCCGTGTCAAGATACCATACATCGGGGCGTTCAGATGCCTTTTCTTGTGCGAGGAGGAGTGTCGTACCTTCTTCTTCATGGTGTGACGCTTCAGCATAGTTGGATCGTTCATCATGATTCACCTTGCTCCAACAATCAGAGACATAGTGGCCGAATTTTTTACAGTTATGGCATTGAACATTTTTTGCATTTCCACGACCACGCGTGAATCGGCCTCCACCGTATCCTCTTCCACGGAAGCTACTGAAGTTTTGTTGCTTTTGCTGATAGATTTGATGGTATCCACGTCCTCTACCTCTTGCACGATAACCGCCCCGTTGTGCTTGGCCATTCTTGGGTTCTTGCAGAGTCAGCTTGGACTCTAAGGCATGCTCTATTGTTGAACCCGCATTTTTCTGCATTCGCTGCTCATGTACTTGCAACGACCCCATCAACTCTTCAATAGATAATTTTTCCAAATCTTTCGATTCTTCGATTGCCACAACCACATGCTCGAACTTGGTTGTCAGCGATCGAAGTGCTTTTTCAATAACACGAATATCCTCCATTTTTTCACCATTTCTTTTCAAGTTGTTAACAATGAGAATTAGGCGTGAGAAGTAATCCGAGATACTCTCACCTTCCTTCATGTGTGTCGCTTCGAACTCCGCTCTTAAAGTTTGAAGACGAACCCGCTTCACACGATCAACTCCTTTGAAAATGGTGGCAAGTGAATCCCAAGTTTGCTTGCTCGATGTTGCTTCAGCAATTTTTTCGAACGTCGATTCATCCAACCCTTGATAGAGTAGGAACAACGCCTTGTTGTCTTTCTTCCTTTGATTTTTTATGGTCGTCTTTTCTTCATTCGTGAAGGCGGCTTCTTCCTCCGCAGTGGGTACTACATACCCATCGGTGACGATCTCCCATAATTCTTGCGACCCGAACAATGCCTTCATTTGAATGCACCACCTCTCATAGTTGTCCTTAGACAAGGTCGGAACTTGCGGCTGAATCGCGGTGGCCATCTTCGGAATTTGAAGGATGCCTTCGAACCCGCTCTGATACCAATTTGTTGGTGGGAGTTGGCTTTACAAAGCCAAAACAAAATAATCCACGGGATAAAAAGAAAGTGGAGGAGGGAACTCAACACAAGATCTTGCAAGCTTTTTAAATTTCGAGCAACTTAATTTTACAACGGACTACAAAGATTTTATAGGCAAATGCAAAACAAAAGAAACGGCAAAGCATTAAATGAGAGAAAAAAAAACAAGGCTGAAAATAATAAAGCACCGCATGCATGCCACATGGGGAAGAGGAGCAGCCACATCGGAAAATGAGAAGCCGCTTCATGGGAAAGATAAAATAGAATCTTGCTTTGGAAAAAACAGCCGGAGTTATGGTTTGTATTTCCAACACTAGCTAGGGAAAAACTCCACCGACAAACTGGATGCATTTCTACAGACTGATGAAGAAATCGACTGTATCATCATATCCAAACCCAAACCCTGAGACAAACCACACACCACATCTTTGAAAGATAAACGAGAAGACCTAGACCTCGAAGAAGAACCAGAATCTAAAGATGACGGTAATGAAACCCTATCCGAGTGAGAAGCAACAACACCAGCTGAGGATCGAGCTTCCAACGCGTAGAGCGCGTTCTCTGTCATTCGTAGAGTCTCTCACCTCAAATATCACTAATTTTTTTTACAAAAATTGTTTAATTGTATATCTCAGTAGTAACAAAAATATTCAATAAATTAATCATAGATTCAGAAAAATGGAAAGAAAAGAGAAAATATAGGGAGCTTCACTGTTGAGATCACATCCTTCCCCGGACTCTATCTCCCCGCATTGCTGCTTCAAGCGCTTCTCCCACCTCTAGTCTGGCCTCCGATATCTACTATTTCCCAGAATGTCTAGAATGAATGCCCCCCCAATTGTGGTGCAACACAAGCTCGGTGACCACCTTCAATCTTTACGATCACGGTTCAACTTCTTCCTCGGGTTCATAAGTTCATTGGAGCATTCTATCGAGCACGTCGAAAGCATTCATTTGCATCTGTGCAGCCATACCCTTTGGAAGATTGAAACCCTGCTATATTCTTATTCAGACGAACTATTGAGATCGCATCCCTCCCCCGACTCTATCTCCACGCATTGTTGCCTTCAAGTACTGCTCCCACCTCTATTCCAGCCTCCAATCTCTATTGTTTCCCAGAATGTCTAGAATTAATGCCCCCCCAATTGTGGTGCAACACAAGCTCAGTTCCAACCTTCAATCTTTACGATCGCGGTTCAACTGCTTCCTCGGGTTCATAAGTTCATTTTTATTTTCCATATAAACCAAAAAGATCAAGGAATATATATTAACTGTTGAGTGGATGATCAAATAAATGGTGGGCGCAGAATCATCCAGAGAACAACATAAAGAGCAGTTTGGTGTCGAAGACCCAAGAACGAGTGAAATGAAAAGAACAGAAACTTAAATGCAGCAAAATAAAGAGGAACACGAGATTTACGTGCTTCGGTCCCCTTTGGGACCTACTGCACGGCAAGAACACCCCACACACGCACACGTTTATTAATTCTCAAAGAAGAACAATTACAACGCAACAGATTTTCCCCAACAGATCGAACAGCAGTGAAAGAAAATTTACAAGGTTTGAATAAAACCGTAAAGTAAAAAAACAACTCACAGTGCCGGGAAAAAAACGCCCGGCGGTCCTGATCTCTTCAATCTTGCCTGGATCTGGTTCAAATGGGCTCGCGGACTGGCCTTCGGAGTGCTGAAGCCGAATAAGGCGCTGTAACGATGCTCCACCAGAGGCGACACACCAGCAGTGTGCCGCGGAGATCGTTTTCCGTCGAGAATACCCTTCAAGGGTTCGAGCGCCAGGATCCGAGGAAGACGAACACGCTGTAATCTCCGGGATGGCGAAAAACAAAGACGATCTGAGGAGCCGTCTCTCGGACGAGTCGTAGCAGGGGTGATTAAACCCCCTGTGAACGACGGTTCGGAAACAAAACAGCCAGCCTCTCGAGGGCCTGCCACGAAGCCAGAAAGAAAACCGAACAGCCGCTGATGGTTCAGGCCGTTCAATCAGCGGGCACAAGTGGACGGCCAAGGATGAAAGGGCAGCAACAAAGATCAACGGCCACAAAGCAAACGCAGCAATACACAGATCGCCAGCGTGGCAAAAAAAACGCAGCAACGCGGAACAGAAAAAAAACGGTGAAATATATAATGAAAATGAATTTAAATAAAAACAAGAAATACAGAATTAAATTCATTAATTCACAAAACTCCACCATTTTTAATTAAATTCAGGGATGTTCTTGCACCTAGGATTACGGAACAGGAACCAAGTTCAAACTATCTAGGCAATATTTGAACTTAGATAAAATGACAGCTTTAGTCAAACTATCAGCTGGATTTTTATCAGTGTGTATCTTATTGACACACACGGTTCCTTGTTCTATCACATCTCTAATAAAGTGTAATCTAATGTCTATGTGCTTTGATTTACCATGGCAGACTAAATTCTTAGAAAGATGTAATGCAGATTGACTATCAGAGAAAACATTAATAGTTGAATCAAAGAGCTTGAGTTCAGAAGACAAGCCTTTAATCCATAAGGCTTCCTTTACCGCCTTGGTGAGTGCAATGTACTCAGACTCAGTGGTGGAAAGGGCAACAACAGATTGCATGTTGCACTTCCATGAAACAGGCCCACCGCAGGCAGTGAACACGTATCCAGTCAATGATTTTCTGGTATCAATGTTACCTGCATAATCAACATCTACAAAACCTACCATAATATTAGAAGCATCAACATTATTTCCAAAGCATAAAGACAAATTAGATGAACATGATAAATATCTGAGAAGCCATTTGAGGGCATGCCAATGGGGCTTCCCAGGAGCGGCCATAAATCTGCTCAGGGTGCAGATGGCAAAAGCAATGTCAGGCCTGGTGCAAATCTTAAAGTACATAATACTACCAACAATGCTAGCATATGGAATTTTAGACATAAATTGCACGTCATCATCAGCAGTGGGTGCTTGTGTTAAAGACAATTTAAAATGTTGAGCAAGAGGTACATTCACAGGTTTGAGAGATTCAAACATGTACCTCTTTAAGATCTTTAAAATGTAAGCATGCTGAGATAAGTATAGCAGTTTGTTGGGTCTATCTCTAATGATTTCAACACCTAAAATCTGCTTAGCTGCACCTAAGTCTTTCATTTCAAAGTTGCCTTTTAATTGGGATTTAATTGAAGTAATAAAACTCATATTCTTACATATGATAAGCATGTCATCTACGTAAAGCAAAAGGTAAATCATACAACCTTGAACAGACTTGAAGTAGACACAAGCATCATACTGGCTCCTGGTGAATTGGTTATTTAACATAAAGGAATCAAATTTCTTATACCATTGCCTTGATGCCTGTTTTAGACCATACAGGGACTTATTCAAAAGGCACACTTGGTTAGATTTGAATTCCTTTGAATAACCGTCAGGAGGTTTCATATAGAGTTTTTTATCCAGATCCCCATGCAAGAAGGCAGTTTTAACATCAAGTTGCTCGATGTGCAGATCGAGATAGGCAGCGAAGGCTAACAGGAGCCGAATGGAAGAGTGTTTGACAACAGGGGAAAAAATTCCAGCATAGTCGATTCCCTCTCTCTGAAGAAATCCTTTGGCGACTAGCCTAGCTTTAAACCTCACTTTATTTCCCTCTGTGTTGTCTTCTTTTCTCTTGTAAATCCATTTGGACCCAATCACTTTAGCATTCACAGGCTTGTGAACAATGGTCCAAGTGTGATTTTTCTTTAGAGATTGTATCTCTTCATTCATGGCTATGATCCAGTGCTTTGAATCCTTATCTTTTAAAGCTTGCCTATACGATTGAGGATCATCGTCGATGAGATCCTGGGCCACATGAAAAGCATATGATGCCATATCATACTGGCTAAACCGAGCAGGAGGTCTAGAGACTCTCCTTTGTCTATCTCGGGTTAATTGATAACCTTGATGATCGGTGGAAGGTTCAGAATCAGAGTCTGAGCCGGAACTCATCTCAGAGTCAGCCGCATCAGTGGGCTGAGGAGGAGCAGGAATAGACTGAACATCAGTCTCAACATGAGTAGATGACTCATGTTCATCAGACTTATGAAAGTCTGGATCAGAACTGTCAGGTGTGTCAGTCCTGGTCTTAGGAGCAGAGGACTCATGAAAGACAACGTCTCTACTAATAATGCATCGTTGGTATCCCGGTTTATCCACCCAGAGTTTATATCCTTTAACTCCATCGGGATAACCAACAAAGATGCACTTGGGGGCTCTAGGCTCAAGTTTGTCAGTCTTGATGTGGGCATAAGATGTACACCCGAAAACCCTTAAGTAGGAATACGATGGGGGCTTGCCGGTCCATAGTTATTCTGGAGTAACGAATTGATTTTCAGAAGAGGGACACATGTTAATCAAGTACACTGCAGTGCTAGTAGCCTCGGCCCAAAAGGATTTGGGGAGACCCGAGTGAGCAAGCATACTACGAACTCTTTCAAGAATAGTCCGATTCATCCTCTCTGCAAGGCCATTCTGTTGGGGAGTTTCCCTAACAGTTCTATGCCTCTTGATACCTTCGGACTCACAGTATTGAATGAACTCAGTGGACAGGTACTCAAGCCCATTATCAGTTCTCATGGTCTTAACTCTCCTCCCGGTCTGATTCTCGACGGTGGCTCTCCAGTTTTTGAATGTTTGGAAAACATCAGATTTATTTTTAAGGATGTATACCCAAACTTTCCTGGAGTGATCGTCGATGAAAGTGACAAAATAGAAGCCTCCACCATGAGAGGAGGTCCTCGCCGTCCCCCACAAATCCGAATGGTTGTAATCAAGGGGGGCGGCTGCCTTGAAGGAAGATCTATTGAATGTCACTCTTTTTGCCTTTCCCATCACACAATCCTCACAAAACGGGAGATTTTCAGGTGTGATTTCATTCAGCAATCCTCGTTTGCTGAGTTCTTCAAGCCCTTTGGAGCTTACATGCCCCAGCCTTCTATGCCAGATCATAGTGTTGTCAGTGTTCGTGGTATAAACACTACCCAACTGTCTTGAATGAGTCCTGCCATTCAAGACATATAGACCATTCACAAGGGATCCTTTAATGATGGTTCGCGGTCCTTTTGATACTTTGATAGTACCAAATTCAGATCTAAAGGTATATCCCTTTTGATCTAGGACTCCTAAGGAGATCAAGTTTCGTTGCAAGATGGGGACCCACCTTACATCAAGTAAGGTGATGATGGAATGATCATCCAATTCTATCAGCACAGATCCCCTTCCCTCAACTTTGCATCTCTTGTTATTCCCTAATAGAACGTCCCCTTCCACCTTCTCGACCAGTTCTAAGAAGGACTCTTTGTGGGGACACATATGGAAGGAGCAGCCAGAGTCAAGGACCCACTCACGGTCGAGTGTGTGGCTGGACACATTTAGAACTTCGGTTGTGTCATAACCAGAGTCAACAATGAGAGACTGGTCAGTGGGATGCGCGCGCTCTTGCTCTCTCTTAAGCTTCCTACATTCGGGCTTAATATGCCCGGGCTTCCCACAATGAAAACAGGTAACTTTTCTGTCTTTGTTATCACTATTCTTAGACTTTCGCTCGTGCCTTGGTTCTTTACTATTGCTACTTTTGTCTCAGCTAAATTGTTTCTTTTTGCTTTTAACCTGAGCTCTACCCCTAGTGAACAAACTCTCAGCCTCGCCTTTCGCCTTGGGTTTTGAATGAAGGTCCTTAGACAGAAGGGCAGACTTGACCTCTTCAAGAGTCAAGGAGTCACGGCCATACATCAAGGTCTCGACCAAAGTGCTGTAGCTATGGTCTAGAGAGATAAGTAGAATAATAGCTTGATCCTCTTCATCTACTGTGACATCTATATTAGCTAAGTCAAGCATGATTTTATTGAACTCGTCAAGATGAGATTTCAGGGAAGAGCCTGGTCTCATTCTGAAAGTAAACATGCGGTGCTTCTTATAGAGCCTACCAACTAAGGAGGCAGTCATGTAGAGCTTCTCTAACTTGAGCCAGATTCCAGCAGCAGTGGACTCGAAGGCCACTTCCCTAAGGACTTTAACTCCTAAGGACAGTAAAATGGAACTATGGGCTCTGACTAGAGTGTCATTAGGGATCGGTTGGTGTTCGGTTACGGTTTGACCAGCTTCATTAATAGTTGTTATGGGTTTAGTAGGCCCAGATAGGGCATCAATGAGACCTTGTTGGACTAATAATGCCCTCATTTTAATACGCCATAAATTGAAGTCATTATCTCCATCAAATTTTTTGATTTCATACCTCATTGTAGACATATTTATAAACAGCAAGTTCGATGCCAAGTAATTGGGGACAACGAGAGCGTACGCCCCCAAAAGACCGGCCAATACTTACTAGAAATAAATTTGCACAATGTGTAGTGAAAAACGAAAACAAATATTTGGTGAAAGCAATAATTTCGGTCTTTAAAAGAGATTTAAAGGACAGCAATATAAAATGGCAGAATTAAACATAAACAGTGCGGAATACAGAAAACCCAATTTGTTAGCAGAACTAGTGGCAGGCTGGACTATAAACCAGAAAACAGCAATCAACAATTGCAAGAAGGCTGAAACAGAACCTGAATAGACATATTCTTCAAGTATAAAGCAGTAGAGGGGGGTTGCCGAGAATTGGCAGCCAATTAGAATGAGAAAAATTAAAACACAAACCCTTTTAAAAAAACAGAATGTAAACAGTAGCAGTTATGGTGCAGGCAAGATCATAAAAAAAAATTGAGCATGCGAACTATAGCAGACAAGAAAACGACCTATTTAATCATATAGAAACAAAGGTATGTGACTGCAATTGCAAGCCTATTTTGCAAATATAACCAGCAAGTAAAGAAAACAGCAGGTACAAGAAAACAAACAGCAATGTAAACTACACGGCAACCAAAGAGTGGCTCTGATACCACTTGTTGAGTGGATGATCAAATAAATGGTGGGCGCAGAATCATCCAGAGAACAACATAAAGAGAAGTTTGGTGCCGAAGACCCAAGAAAGAGTGAAATGAAAAGAACAGAAACTTAAATGCAGCAAAATAAAGAGGAACACGAGATTTACGTGCTTCGGTCCCCTTTGGGACCTACTGCACGGCAAGAACACCCCACACACGCACACGTTTATTAATTCTCAAAGAAGAACAATTACAACGCAACAGATTTTCCCCAACAGATCGAACAGCAGTGAAAGAAAATTTACAAGGTTTGAATAAAATCGTAAAGTAAAAAAACAACTCACAGTGCCGGGAAAAAAATGCTCGGCGGTCCTGATCTCTTCAATCTTGCCTGGATCTGGTTCGAGTGGGCTCGCGGACAGGCCTTCGGAGTGCTGAAGCCGAATAAGGTGTTGTAACGATGCTCCACCAGAGGCGACACACCAGCAGTGTGCCGCGGAGATCGTTTTCCGTCGAGAATACCCTTCAAGGGTTCAAGTGCCAGGATCCGAGGAAGACGAACACGCTGTAATCTCCGGGATGGCAAAAAACAAAGACGATCTGAGGAGCCGTCTCTCGGACGAGTCGTAGCAGGGGTGATTAAACCCCCTACGAATGACGGTTCGGAAACAAAACAGCCAGCCTCTCGAGGGCCTGCCACGAAGCCAGAAAGAAAACCGAACAGCCGCTGATGGTTCAGGCCGTTCAATCAGCGGGCACAGGTGGACGACCAAGGATGAAAGGGCAGCAACAAAGATCAATGTCCACAAAGCAAACGCAGCAATACACAGATCTCCAGCGTGGCAAAAAAAACGCAGCAACGTGGAACAGAAAAAAAACGGTGAAATATATAATGAAAATGAATTTAAATAAAAACAAGAAATACAGAATTAAATTCATTAATTCACATTAACCAACAAAAAATATTCAAAACAAAATAAGTGAAACTAAAAAAAAGTTCTCAAACAAACCAATAAATTAAAAAAATGGGAAAAGGGTTGAAAATTATATGATTGGGGGAATCAATGTCAACGGAAAAACCTATCATCATCCCAATGTTCGATAAAACTTTGAGAAGCATTGGAATCATGATACAATGACATAAGGAGTGGTCTACTATTTCAATGATTTTGGTTTTTTTTAAGTGTATTTCTTCATCTGCGGATAAACCAACCTTATTTCTAGTGGTTAATTAAACCTGAAGAATCATTTGAGGTTTTTGGCACCAAATTATGTGGCATAGTGAGAAGTTAACCATTTTAGTGATTTTTAAAAAAAAATTAAAACCCGGCTAAATCTAGCATACCATAGCTTCACTGTACAACCTGACGATCCCAAAATTTCACCAAGTCAACACATCAAACTCATAAATCCTTCCAAGAACATATAATGGTCATGATGTAGAATAAAGGAGTATACTAATATCATGGGATGGTATTATCCTATAAGTTGGATCAAAAGTTTGAAAACCTTTTTCATGGAAATTTTAACTCATTTTATCGGTCATACTATGTAATTCAGGTTATTTATTGACTTGTGGTTGGTTCATATATATCACAAATGACTCAAATAGCATTCTCATAAGTTTTCATTTCAATACAAGCCTATTTTCTTTGTTTTCACCCTGACACATTTCATTTTTCTTTTAATAATAAGGGATAACCATATGAAATCATAGTTTATATCATATCAATAAATTGGGATGTTAGATTGATGCATGGTAGCTTATTATGGTTCAAAAATTACTTGGGGATAGTTGATCAAAGATTACTTATCAATAAAAAGTAGCCTCCATAGCTTTTAACCCTTAATGAATGATATGATGTACCATTTTTTACAAACTAACTGTAAAAAAGTAACCAAACCCATTGGTCACATGGACTCAAGCGTACCTCCCTACATTCCAAAAGATGCCAACTAACAGTGAGGGTCTAATAGAGGAACTGTTGGGAGACTATACCCTTTGTATTAATAAAAATATATTGGATTCAAAATCAATAATGAAAGATATGTGGAAGATTATAATAATATGATAGTCAAATACAGAACTGGAAAGTTCCAAATATCCAACAATGTTTGAACATGCTATACATAATCACAAGTTTTCAATCATATAGAGAATAAAAGATACAACAAGGCTAGATCGAAAATGAATAAATAAATAAATTAACATACATATAAAAGGTAATATGAGTGCAATAATAGCTTATACATCCACGCCAAGTCCAATCCTAGTAGAAATAACTAGAAAGCAGCACAAGCCAGGTAATAACCTGCAACCAACAGATGGGTTCAGGTACCGATCAGAGACCCAAATAGGATGTTAGATAAAGTAAATAGGCCACCACCAACAACATATAATGAATAATTCAGTCTATGGATATAAAATTTATAGTTTTGTGAATTTATAATAACAAAGTAGTGTGGTAAATATAATCCCATATAGCGACCAGGTTCCTCATGGGATACCAGGCCGCCCATACCTGCTTTGGCCTAATCCATAATATTTTCTTCATATATATATATATATATATGTGTGTGTGTGTGTGTGTGTGTAAATATACAACTATATATATGTGTGTGTATATATAATTATCATGAACTCGAGATGTATGACCAAGGATTCCACTTGATGATATGAGAGGGGTCTCAAATAACTAATAAGCGGTGATATTCCTATGAGATTCCATGACCAAAGATCACAAATAAACAATAATTTGGTAAAATGAATGAATGAAATATAATAGTATAACTTGGAAAAGCATTGATTTTTAACATACCAGTATATCAATTATCATGCAGCTATGGAATACACCATGTAATCAAGTACCAGACCTATAAAGGACAGGACCCAAGGCTCACATCTGAGGTATCCTTATCAAGTCCATGAATATCAATAATATAATACATGGTAAAGACTTGGGTGGATCCTAAGGATGATGTTTGAGGTTGTCCATGAAGTTTTAATCCAAGGTAATAATCCAAGGAATCCAATAATGAAATATGAAAATGGTTCATTAGTTCCATGCCATGATATCCCACATTAGTGTCATACCGTGCCACCCATATTCAATTTATTACATAATGGATCTAGGGAAGTCATCATAGTTTCCATGCCCTTTTAAAAATTTAGTTCACCATAATCATTTCTTTAATCAGTCCACCCTCATGTGATAGAATGAGGGGCCATGTTAGGGTCCATTCCCTATATCTTATTATTTAAAAATGTGTATACAATTCCCTTATAATATATTTCATTTTCCCTTTCATTCATAAATGATAAGGTTCCCAAAGATATTTTTTAACTTTATCATTCCATTTATTTCATGAGTGATACTCAACCCACCTCAAAAGGTGATTTAAAACACAAAAAGTATATTAATCATATTCTCCTAAAACAGTACCCCAGAAGGGGTGGTTTTATTTTAAGAAGATATACTCTAATGGTGTGATTAGGTGCCCAAGTATTATCTAGTTCAAGGTAGTAGGATTTACGTACTTAATTTTGTATTTGGTAACTTGTGTGTGGAAAAACATGCATGTGGAAAAAACTGTGTATTATATAAATGTTGTAACTTTTAGGAAAGGAATATAGGACACCTAACATATTACAAGGAAGCATCACTCATCCATTAACAATATTTTATTCAAACTAAAATGATAGAAATCAGATGAATAGATAGGCATCTAGAAAATAGGGAATGTGAACTCACATTAAAATAACATTTGATAAGACAAGATAAATTGAGAAAATGATTAAAAGGATTGATAGAATAATAGAGGGTGATACAACATGAATAAAATAAGTTGATTATAACCTCAATTGGAGGATATCCATTAGGTCCAAGGGGAAGGATAAGGGGAGAAATCATGTGGGAGGAGGAACTGCACCTTTAATAGAGGATGAATGAGTCTAGGGGTTAAATTAAAGGAGGGGAAATGGTAATTTCGATCCCCTTTAATGATCCATATGATTTGGCTACATGGTTGGGATAAATTTTCACCAACTGTTCTATCTCTTAATTAAGGTAGGCCACATATTGCATGGCCAAGATGCATAGTTTGACAAACCGTGTGTTGGTTGTTCACACCTATAGTGTAAGGAACCCCCATCCCACATAGTTGTATTTCATAGTTATACAACCCATGCATGAACTGTGTGTGTCCTATTTTGATTCTACTCCAATCCGTACGGCTTCCTGGACCACATCACATAGTTTTACCAATCTATGTCTCTATAAAAATAGGTTGCACTGTTGACCCACATGGTTAGTACTAATCAGGCACAAACCATGCACCTAGTGTTTTCACTCTAGAAACTATGTTTTTAGATCCAGGTATTTATGAAATCATCCAAAATCTGGAGACACCATTCATTACCTTAACCTCATCTAATAAAAAATGGTTTATAAGTTCCATCTCTCAGAATTCTATTTTTACAGTTGGTTTATGATACGACTCGTCCACCAAATTAAATATCCCAATAACCTCAGAATATTCTGCTGGTCAAAGACACAAAACCTTATAATCTCACCAATTTAGAATAAATATTCCCCATGAAGTATTGGGGAACAATAAAATAATCACCGGAACTGTATGGGTTGATAATTTCCACTTAAATAGTTGTGTTCTGTTTTTGAATTCCTAATGCACTTCCAAGTGTCTCCATCATCATATAGTGTATAAATCGCTAAAAAAAGAGCCAAAACTCTTAAAAGATATCCAAATCAAGATAAAGCATATGAGAGACTGTATTTATGGGGACATGATCACATCATTGTCTCATTTAATAGGCCTATTAAGCTCCTACCATAGAACATTACATAAAATAGTCAATTCTGAGTAATGATACTCCCACAATCAGAATTTCCTAAAATAACAAGCCCATATTGTTCCAATGATACTCTATATATGATTATCAACTTGGAATCCCTTTTCATATATGAGGATATTGATATCAGTCCTCATTGATTTGAATTGTCAAATTCTGATCGGCCTAGAAAGAACTAGTCGGGCTAATATTTCCTTCAAAAGACACATTTAACCCTTAATTTATACTCTAGTATACTGATCCCGCACCCTGAGTTCATTAGAAGTTATCTCGGCTCAAAAAAATATTTGGAGTTCCACCCAAGATAATATTTGAAAATTTACTAGGAATTTACCCATAAATCGTTCCATACATGGTTTCATTCATCCCCTAGCTTATGAGAGCCAAAACAACCATAAAATGACTGGTCAGATAGCTTCACAGACCTCACCAAATGTGGGTCATCCAAAATATATTGATGTACCACTCCCCAAATTAGTATCATCCTTATCATCTCTCCCATGAAACAATCCCATATTATAGCATCCCATGCCCAGTCTATTTTCAAACATAAACACTAGCAATACTGTGAACCTACCCATCCCTAATGCTAACAAAAAGAACATCCATCACCGTTATCACTCCCCAATAATGGTTCCCAAATTATTCTTCATGTTTCAAAAAATATTGAGGGTACTCACCTCCAATGAAAAATTATGTAATCCCCACTATATGGGTTACATTTAAAATACTCATTGAGTCTGACTCTTGATGAGTTCTTTCATCAAACCTGTAAGAGATTTTGAGGTTTATCATGTCGTATAACTGATTCCCTCTCAATAAAAACATGATTATGTCATGATATAGGGAATAATAATATACAATGAGAAGTACACTAGGAATACATCGATTAGTGTGTATTGCCCCACCTAATCCATTCTCTATGAAAATCAATTACACTAGAATTTACTCAACCCCTGACACCATACCTTCTAACCATGCATGTCAAGGTCCAACCTCAGGTAAACCACATTACGACACCCAATTTATACCAATGATAACCCTCATCACATGTAAATTATATTAATTTATGAAACTATCTCTTTGTCTATTCTCATAAGTTTCAAATTTAAAACCATCCTTTCTAGACATGCACATGACCGGTCTAAGACCCAACTCACTCCCCCATCAGTCATATATATGAAAGATAAAACTGGTCGTACTAGCCATCACATCTGTTTTTAAATGTCATGATATCCCTTAGAACTCCTCTTCAATATTGAGAACCTTCATCTTCCATGATTTCATCCAAAATAATCTGACACACGATTTAATTTTCCAATATTAAATCGTCATTCACACAATAACTGGTCATCATGGATAGGAACCAGAAATGTCCTACCTTCCAAAGGAACACTTGACACTAAATCAATCATGGTGCTTCCCAAAAAACTACATTGATCACCATTTCTATATTATAAAACTAGAGTACCTTCCCTGCATCATCCTATAAATGATTGTATGACCAATATTATAATCTCTAATGCTTCATTAAACTAATGTAATCATCTCTCATGGATTTCATGGATCAGGATAAACATAGCTAACTTACTAGGATATGAGACAAATAATAACGCCTCAGGATCTTCCACATATCTCCACTAATCATGATTTAAAATAGAGACAGTAGTTTCGTCCAACTAGACCTGATTACTCTCACATGAGAACCATAAGACACATAAGGTAAAATATTAAATGACATATAACGTACATGAAAACTATTTCTAAACAATTAAAATAGAATTCATGTAAAAATAACATCAGACTAAAAGGTTCCAAACCTATGAACATAAGTATAATAGAATCACCTAACACAAAATAGCTTATGAGGGACCTGATCCTCTTTGAGCATCCACATCTAGGAATTCTCACTAGAGGGACACATTCATCGACACGAAATAATTAAATATAACTCACTGGGAATCTATACATGGGAATACCACCATTAGGTTCAACTTACTAGATGAAAAACCACATACCAGGGGTTTCATTTATCATGTAAGAGTCTTACTCGACTCAAATAGTCCATAATCAGAACTTTCCCTACCTAGAAACTCATCTTAAAGGTCAAATGGTCTCCTAACTTCAATGGTTCTACAACCATGGGATGACCCCATATTTGAAAAATAATAATCAAATTTAAAACTATATTTTTGACCAAAAAATGTGTCACTAGGATCTACCACCTAACCTTAAGATTTGACATTTCAGAATAAGTCAATAGAGATCAATGGTAAATGTCCACATTTCCTTCTTGAGAATCTCTCGAGGCCACACCTAAAACAGACCCTTACACAAGGTTACATTTTATGAACACCACTAAAATGTTTCAATTATGTTGTTACGCCAATTATAAATAGTTATAACATTATAAATATTGGATATATTCAAACATCAAGAACTATTTATTTAATAAAGCATATATAAAATTTTATTTAGCTTACCCCCTGTAACATTATTTGAAAATTTTCTCGTAATTTTACATTTAAACTATTATTTATTTATTCATAATTTCTCAAATTTTGGTTCATTTAAAGAAAATTTCAATTTACACGTAAAATAAAAAACCACTATTTAGGATTTAATTGAAATTTTAGTTAACTAAAATCTCATATTAGTAAATCCCATAAGAATATAAAATTCGTTTTTATAATTTATAGGAAACGTGTTAAGTAAGATTCCACCATACATATAAATGTCTTTCATATACATGCCTGATAACACTGTAAATATCCATTTACATCATAAAATAAATATTCCCCATTGGGGGAAAACCAAGGAATATAAATAAAGTGGAGACCTACAGGGGACCCATTATGTCAATATAGGTCCATTTATATGGGAATCTATTCCCAATTTTTGGACTCATCACTCTATAAATTATTATTGGAATCTAACTTAAGTGTAATTTATTCAAAGAATATTCCAACACTTAGTAGGTTTTACTGAGAAACATATGATAAACTAACCTACTTATATCCATTTGGACATATAAAGATTCAGTTATACAAGTTTTCATTCCCTTTTTAGAGTGGTACAAGCCTTTTTCTGTTACAACTCACTTACATAAGCATTAAATTCATTTTTCAGAACAAATCCATTTACATTAAATTTTAAAATTTCATTCAATATAATTATATAACTATTTATAACCATTTTACTCATTTAATTAATTTTGGGAAGGTTAAAATGAATTCCATAATCATGCTATGTGGGAAAACACCACATAGGTTGATACAAACACTTTATTTAACTCACACTAAACCATAAATATAACAAAGAAAGATTTCACATAATCAAGAAATATAGGTAAAAATGGAACATAATCGAACAAGAATGTTGTATAGATTAGCATGAAGAATAATAACGTAAGAATGTTGTATAAGAAAATTTTCAAATAAATCACCCTAACATGGTGTGCACATAATAAAGATAATAATCATAAAAACATAGTATATAAATAATCATTCTAAATAAATCATAGTAGCATGTTATATAAGTAAGTGTGAAAATGATGTCTGAATCTGATGTGGCTAAAATGATGCATGAACACATCTTGTCTCATTTCATATCATTCTAGGAGATAAATACCATAAATTAGTAACTAGAGAAAGTAAATTAATCAATGAAGGTGAAATAATAATCACATTTAATAACGAACATCATAGATAACAATCCCATCCCTAGAATCATGATTTTACCCTCCTGAATGGGTTGGTCATTCCAAAATTAGAGATATTTACAAAGATTTGACACATTCCTAATCAATTTTTACAATGCCAAATAGTAATACAATAGGAAAATAAAGCTTTTATGCCACATTTTAACATCTAATCCCATCTAACTATAATAGTAGTAACCAAACAAGTTGGTCACATGGCCTCAGGTGTGCCTCCCCCTATGCTGGTGGATGCCAACTAGAAGATAGGGTATAATGGAGTTATAGTGGGAGAATATACCCTCTGGATCAATATAAATACATCAAAATGATAATAAATAATAAAAGTGAAATGGAATATTATAAAAAGATGACTATCAAATAAATAACTTTAAAGTTCCAAATATCCAACCATTCATGAACATATTATCATAAACACATGATGTCAACAATATAATAGATAATATATGTAATAGGGATATAACTACAATGAAAAAATAAATTAAATTCTCTAAATCTAGGAGGCATTCTTATTACATGCTCATCCGCTTCTTCTATTCCAAGTCATAGCTCAGTAAAAATCACCAACGAGTAGAAAGATCATGGTCCTAACCTAAAACCATTTGATTTTCTTGTGTACCAATCGGTGGACTAAACAGGGTGTGAGATAAACTCAGTTGGCCACCACAAAATACATTTCATGCATAATCTAGTCTATATATATAAAATGAACTACAATATACCTATATAGTAATAAAATTTTATGGTAAATATATTCCCATGTTGCAGTCAGGTTCCTCATGTTATACTAGTTGACCATAAGTTCTTTGACTTAAGCTATTATATCTGTGAAAAAATGAAATCATATATATGTGTGTGTGTGTGTGTGTGCATACACACACACACAAATATATATATATATATATACATGTGTATATGAAATATTGTAACTTGAGGAATATGACCAAAGCATCCACATAAAGATGTGATAAGGTTTTCAAATAAATTATAAGGGTTTCATGTCAAAGAGACTCCATGGATAATGATTTCATAGAAATGATAATGTAATAAAAAAATACATGTAAAAGATATTAAAAACTAGTAAATGATTGAAATATAAATTTATTACATAGTAATGCAAAAATTATTACTTATGCTCACATATCATGCATCATCTAGCTATGGAATACACTAAATAATCAAGTATCCAAACTATATGGTTAGGACCCAAGGCCCAACGCCAAGAAATACCCATTGATCCCATTGATCTCATCCATGTAAAACATGGGAATGAATTTTGCGGAGTTTAAGGAGTTTTTTTTAGGATGTTCAAGGAAGCTAAATCAAAGGTTATAATCTAAGGTATCACAAAATAAAATATGTATGTGGGAAGTCGGATCCATGCCACAATATCCCCCATAGGTTCCATATAATTCCTTCCCTAATCAATGTATTTCATAAAGGATAATGGGGAACATCTTAGTGTCCAATCCCTTTTATTAATTTAGTTTATCACAATAATTTCATTAATTTGTACACCTTCAAGTGATAGAATGTGGGGACATGTCAGAGTCCTTCCCCCATCTCTAAAAATTCACACAAGTATACACGGTTCTTGTTTAATCTAGTTATTTTCCCCTTTAATTAAAAAATTACAAGGTACAAAATTAGGTATTGAACCATTATCATTCCTTCTAATTCAAGAGTGATAACCCATCCCACCTCATTAGGTGATTTAAAACAAAGAAAGTAGTTTAATCATAATCCTTCAAAACAACACCCCCAAAAGTAGTTGTTTTCATCAAGGTATAAACCCTTAAATGGTTTTATTAGGGCATAAAGTACTATCTAATTTAAGGAACTATAATTTAATTAATTAATTTTACATTTAGGAAGTGATTCCTGGATTCCCCAGTGCATGTAAAAAAGCATATTTTATAAATGATGTAACATTGTAGGAAGGTAATTTATACCACCTAACTTATAGAAAGGATGACTCCCATGTCCATTATTATGCATTGATTCAAGATGAAATTATATAAATCATATGGATTGAAAATTTCATGAAAATAGGGCTTGTTATCTCACATTAAAAGAGAATTTAATTCAAGATGATAAACGATGAAAAGAATAATGATAATCGATAGACTATCCAAGAGTGGTCCAATGAGACTAACGATGTTTGATTATATTCTAAAATTAAGGGTATCCATAAAATACTATAAGGAGGAAAAGGGGATCTATCACATAGATAAGGAACTACAAATTTGAGGGAGGAATAAGGAGGAAAAGGGTTAAAATAAAATTGTAGGAAAAATGTAATTTCTATCTAATTTTATGAGTCACACAATTCGGCTACATGGTTTGGATAACCATTCACCAAACATGTGTACCCCTCTATAAGGAAGGCCAAAACACACATGGAAAAGTTAAATGATTTGAAAAATATTACGTAGGTCATGCGTTCCCACTATCCAAGTAACCCCCATCCCACATGGTTAAAATGCATGCTTTTTCTAACCGTGTTCCATCTCGGTTTCTCCCTCTATGATTCTACACCAACCTACATAACTTCCTAGGAAACCTATCATGATTTAACAAAACTATGTACCTATAAAAAATATTCCACACAGTTGACTCACACATTTAGTACTAACCATGTTCCAACCATTCTCTTAGTTATTTCTCTCTAGAAACTATGTTTTCGAAGACTCATGCTACCAAACTCATCCAAACTCCCAATATACATTTTTCAATGTAAAAATAATCCAAGAAAACATATAATTGTTAAAACTAATAGATTTCCATAATGATCCCTTGATTAATATTTGGCGGATCCACAAAAAGGAGGTGTAAAATTCTCTTGGAATTTTTAATCGGTCAAAATCATGGGACCTTACATATGTCATTTTAAAGAAAAAAATCAAGGTGAAATGATACTATGTATCATATTGGGAAATCTGGGCATCAGATTGATATGAAACTAATTTCATATAAATCCCAAATAATTTAAGTATAATTATCTTTTGTGTTTAGGGAAATTTTTACCCATTTACTTAGTTTTGACCCATTTTTTTTGAGACTTCTGAATGTGAATGTCAAATAGAATATTCAATCATTCTATGAAATTGAGGTGATGGATGAAATTGCGACTGGTTCATATAATTCTGAAAGGACTGAAAGATCATTTTCCTATGTTTTCACACAAATGTGGTATTTTTTAATTAGTTTTGACTTCTATATAAGGGAACCATCATTTATTAATAAATTTTAATAAAATAAAATCATATTTTACAACATATGAGGAAATAGAGGAATCAAATTAATGTGAATAAGATTCCTATACATCAAAGTTTACTCATGGTTGTTGTCATATGTTTCCTATCCAATGTGAAGTAATCTAATTGGTTTTGACACCTTGGTGGGTAATGTTCAATTTTAATTAAAATTTAAATGGGAAAATATACATTGGATCATTCAAAGAAATAAAATCATCATATTGATGCATGAAAATGGAAATGTTCAGAGAGGTAGAATAACTTGAAATTACATTAGATGAGGTAAATGATAAATGATTGAAGAAAAAATATAGGTTAAATAAAGAAGATTTTGAAAAATAATTAAAAATAATATACCTAAGTAGATGCATAAGATAAACTAGATGCCAATTCAGTTTCCAAATATATGGTTATAGTAATATCAGAAGTAGTAAGAAATGTTTGAATAAATTTAGAGTATAAGGGGAAGTCGAAGAATACATAGAAATGTTAACAAAAGATGAAGCAAGAAAAAAAATAAAAAAGGAAATAAAAAAATAATATTCAATTGAGGAGGTATAATAAAAAAATAACTATAGAAATAGTTGAAACATATGAGTAACTCAAAACATATATATCAAAAACCGAAATTCAATGGAACAAAAATAGATGAAGATGAAATGTGAAATCCTAAAATAACAAAAGAATAAGAAATTGGGGAAAAGGGGGAAGTGAAAGTAGACATACAGTCCAAAATTAAAAAATATGAAAGAGGTGGAATAATGTGGTATAGATATTTAAAAAAGAAAAAAGAAATGTTAAAACAATAGATGAATTTATAATATAAATAAAAAATCAAGAGGTAAAATGCTTAATTAACAATAAATGATAAAATTTATATTGAATAATTTTAATTAGAAAAAAAACAAAAATAGAATAAGGATTGGATGTAAAAGTATAAAAGTGAAATAAAATCAATGTCCAAACCAAAGAAACCATAATAAATAAGAAGAATGAGACATATTAAATAAAAAATAATTATGAAATAAGTGCTAGAAGTGAAAATAGGAGGTAATGTAGAATCAATAATCCAAAATCTACAAGGACAAGCTGAAATAGTTTTTTTGAAGTAGAATAAAAAATGTGTTAGATATATTTAAAAATAAAAAACATGGACTTATACATAAGGAATAATATATAAGTACAGGAACATCAAAATTTTGAAGACATTTAGTATAAGAATGTTGGTGAAAAAATAAATAAACCTAGAAATAAATTAATCGAAAAGAGAAAATACATAATCCAAAAGAAAAAATTAAAAATCAGGGAAAATGAAAAATCAGGGAGACTCGAAAGTAAAAGAAAATAAAAAAATTTATAAGAAAAGGTATAAGTGGAATCATAAAAAAGAATCTAATATAAAAAATTAATCTAAAAGTTTAAATAGAATTTAATTAAAAAATAAAATGAAACTATAATTATTAGAAAATTCTAGAAGAAAAAAACTAAAATTAAGAAGAATAATAATAATTATGAAATAAATACAAAAATCAGAACATAAAATGAATGAAAAATCAAAATTCAAATGTATAATATGGGAGAATTAGATGAAAAAACATTAAATTGAAGAATAACTAGAGGTGAAAGATTTACCAATGAGCGGAGGTGAAATACAAGAGAAGAGTTCATAATTAATAGAAATATATATAATATGATGAATGAAATTTATGGGAAAACATAAATAAATAAATAAATGTAGTATAAAAATAAAGTATGTCAAATGAATTAAAATAAAAAAAATCTATAAGCTCAACCCTATAATTAAGAAATAGAAGAATAAGTATAATTAAGATAAGTAATAGTGAAAAAATATAAGTGGAATAAAAAATGAATAATTTGAAATAAAATAATAAATAGAGGAAAGTAATAAAAAAGGAAATTAAAAAAATAACCCAAAGAAGAAAATGTATATATCCAAAATTTGTAGGTGAATATAAAGGAGAAATGAACCCGGAAGTAATAGTTGAATCTAAAGTAGAAATATATTCTAGTGACATAGGAATAATAGAACTGAATGTTGATGTTGCAGAAGAAGTAATGATAGATACATAAAAAATTATAGAAGTTTAATCCAAAAGTAGGAACATAATCTATAAAAATATCATATTAGAGAATATATAAGACAAATCAAATGAACTAAAAATAAATTTCATGAGTGGTACATCGAAATAGTAGAAAATGATAAAAATTAAAAACATAAAAAATGATCTCATATTATCATGGAATGATTAGATTGATGTGTTGGTGATTATTATATATCATAAATTTATTGAGGATAATTTTACAATATTTCCATTTCAATATAAATCCACCACCTTGGTTTTGACCCCTTGATGGATAATATGTCATTTTAAACAAAAATATCCGGGAGAAAAAAATACTTTTATCATATTGAAAAATCATGGAATTATATTGATTAGCAATTCATACCTATGAATCTAAATCATCATTAAAAATAATTGTCATAAGTTTTCATGGAATATGAGCTTGTTTGCTCATAGTTTTCTTCTTTTTGGTGACATGTCAGTATAATAATAATGTGAATTACAAATGAAACATTCAATCAATCCATGAAATTCAGGAGTCAAATGGATGCGTCGTTGGTTTGTATAGATCTGAAATGACATATAGATCATTTTCTAATGTTTTTGTGCCAATATGATGTTATTTCCATTATTTTGAAACCTATATGGGTTATTTTTCATTCAGTAATATGCGTTAATAATAATAAATCATAGTTTTAATCTTATTGACAAATATGGGTAACAAATTGATTTATGGTTTATCCATACATATTAAAAATGACTTGAGGGTCATTTTTATAAGTTTCTTGGTCAATATAAACTCATATACTCAGTTTTTACACCTTGATGGGTTATATGTCATTTTTATAAAAATATCAAGTTGATATTATATTATGGAAAATATCATGCACTCCTTAAATTGTATTGACACATGGTTGATTCTTGTAGATCACAAATGATTTTAAAATCATAATCCTATGTTTTCATTAGTTTCTGAACTCCTTTTATTGATTTTGACCCCTTTTAGACAAATTATAACATTAATATGTATTTCAATATCAAAAAATAATTTTGGTTATACCAAGAAATACTATACTGATGATTTTTAAACATGATATCAAATTTGAAAGATATTTTTATTTTCTTTCAAAATTCATTTTTACGTATAATTCCAATTATAAAATTAAATTATCTTTATTAATTAAAACATCCTCAACTATAATAAAAATCCACAATCCCTGGAAACCACTCATTTCTCATGATATTAATTTATATTTCAACACATTAGTGAAAAAAAGATGAAAATATAGAAGAAAAAAATAAAATGAAAACAAATATAAGCAATATAAAACAAAAGGAATGAATATAGAAACATACATATAGATAGTGTTAATATAAAATGAATTATATGAGTGAAATGATAATAGTTATAATTAAAATAGTATAATAAATAAAGCATAATTTCAAATAAAAATGAAATAAAATATACATATATAGAAGAAAAAGATGAACAAGGTTCAAATGCAGTTTCCAAAGCTAGAGTAAGAGTAAGAGCAGAAGTAGCAAGAAATGTTTCAAACAATAAGTGTACAGCTAAGGGGGATTTGAAATATAAAAATTAAAATTCTAAAAATATGATGCTAAAGATAATAAAAAAATAAAATCTAGAACCATATTAAAAATTAGATGAACATGACAGAATAATAACACAAGAAAATGTTCATGAAAAATTGAATCTCATAACATAGAAATCATAAACCAAAAGGCAATGTACCAACCAGTGATGAAGCAAAAATGTTAAATATAAAAATGATAATAGAATTTTAATGTTCGGGAAAATATTAATCTGGTGTTGAAGTAGGTTCCATAATCTATACAAAATAATGGTGTTCTCAAATGTAGTATAGATATTGAAAATAGATGAAAATATATAAAAAATAGAAGATAAAATATAAAAGAAAAACCAGAAATAGGAATAAATGCATAAGTTATAAAAAAAATATTCAATTTAGAAGATTAATTTAAGGTATAAAAATATATTAATGAAGGATTTGATGTAAATGTTATAGGATTAATAAAATCAATGTTCAAATAAAAAAACATAATCCAAAGTAATAAGGTATAAGAATAAGTAAAAAAAATAATTGTAAATATAGTGCCAAAAGTGGTAATAGAAGGTAAATCATAATAAAAAATAAAAAATTAGGTAGGATAATCTCAAAATAGTATTATAAATAGATTAAAAAATAAATCAGTTGGATATAACAATAAAATAATACATTTGAAAAATGATGATAATAGATGTACAAACACAAAGACAATATGAAGATATTAAATAGAAGAAATATATATGAAAAATGAATAAAAGTAGATATAATTGAATCTATAATAGAAGAGAAAAATAAAAAAAATCAGAAGAAAAAGTTAATAAAAAATCATGAAGACTAAAAATTCAAATAAAAAACACAAATTGTAGGAAAAAATAAATGAATCATAAAAGGAATCTGTTGGGAAAACGTCCCTCAAGGTAACATTGAAAAAAAAATTGTTTGATTGTGTTTATTGAAAAATTGGGTTTCCAAGGTATATTTTGGATTCCATAGAGATTGCTAACATGGTATGTTGACAAATATCCAAGAGGAGGAATGGATGCCCTAGAAGAGGTACAGAAAACTGCGTACATAAAAGTTGATGGTGATCTTCATGATTATGAATAGCTTCGCGGATGGAGGATTTTCATAGAGAATCATGAGATAGGAAGCATCATGAAGGATATTAGAGAGCTCTGCGAAATGGTAATGACATGGATGGAAGCTTCTGGAATCTATGGGAACGCTTATAAATAGGCCTCTACCCACTTCAGAAAAGTATCGACACTCAACAGAATTTATAATTTGTTAGATTCACGAAGGTGGTTGTAGAGAAAAATATTGTGAAGGCTATGATATCCAACTGAATGTTTGAAACTTTTAGAATGTGTTGTAATACACGAAGGCTATAAAAATATGACTGGAAATATTGATCTTAGCAAAGGATGGTTGTGCTTCATGAAAGGTGGTTTCTTTGTAAATTCTATTTGTGCTTCATGAAAGAGGGGGCTTTAAGAAGGTAGTGAGAATCACAAAAATATTAAAAAGTAATTTCCTATTAGACCAATGGTAAAGTGGTATTCATATTATGGATGAAAGTTGAACTTAATGATACACTAAAAGAGGTGTAAAACATATTGATTCATGAAATTAATGGAGGATCTTCTAAATAAGTAGTGGAAACAAATTAGCTAGGAGATAAGTGATCTTTAATATTGTGATTGGTTGTGAGCTAGTAGGGATAGTGAGTTTTATCCAAACATTATAAATAGAAGTACGCTTTTAGTGGACTTGGTACATCGGCACATTGTTTTTGTATGCTCCTTGGATGTAGCCTAGTGAGGGTGAACCTAGTAAAATTGTTATGTCACATGCATTCTTTAATTTCTTTTTATACCTTATTGTGGGAAAGATAGAGAAGTAAATTTAACTTAATAACAAAACAAGATCCGAAGGGGTCATTGTTTTAATATGTCATACCCTAATTCACCCCCCTCTCAGGGTATTTAAGCTAGTTTTTCCTAATAATTGTTATCAGAGCGAAAGGTTAATTTCATCATTTCTATTGTAAGGGTTTCAATGGAGGTTTGATCAATAAGGGATTTTGATCTTTGATGGGAATAGTTTTCAGTTGTGGAAGAATCATATACAGTACTACTTCAGATCTTTGGGAATGGATGTCTGTACAGTAGAGATACATGGAATTTAATCCAATATTGATAGTGGTGCTTTATTAGAAGATGAATGAATAGAATTAGATTTCGGTGCCAAATTAATTAAAAATTTAGGGGGATTACTATTCAATTTAATATATGTAAAGGTGATGTCATGTAAAACATCACACACTATGTGGTAAAAGCTATTGAATATCTATAAAGTTGATTCAAAGGTTTGAGATGAAAAGATCTAGGTTAGGTGGAACAAGTATGAAGATCTGATAATAAACCCAAATGAGTATGTTGATGCATTCTTTGACAGGGTGAATTCTTTTTTAGAAGAAATGTGTGTTCTTGGAGAAATTATTGAAGATTTAATTATTTTTAAGAACATATTGAGAATAATTCCACCTTGGTTCAATCCAAAAGTTTATGTATTTTATGATAAAGATATAAAGGAACTGACATTGGATATCTTGCATAGTACACTTTTCTCATATGATATGAGAAATGAGGACATTGAGTATGTGGGAAAAGGTAATTCCAATGAGGTGGCATTCAAGTCCATGAAGAAGCTCACCATTTGATGATTTTCAAGAAGAATAAGAGACCGATGAAGTGATGTCATTCCTTTCATCAAATCTACAAAGCGAGAAAGAAAAGTTCAAAGGGAAACTTACACTAGCGTGATTTCGATGTGGAAAATTAGGCCATATTGCATCAAGTTACCCCATGAAATTTCAAGACAATGATGAGGATGAATTCAAACATCCCATGAAGAAATATTCATCCTATGTGAAATGTAAGAAAAATTTTAAGATAAATTTCGTTAAGAAGAAGAATATTCTTTCACAGGAATGTGATAGTTCATATGCATCTGAGGTCGATGAGATGTAGAAATTAATAGATCGTTGAGAAAAATGTTATTGTGGAAGTTATCACTATTACCTAGAAAAATAAATAAACTAACCTTGATGAAGAAGGATTTGATGTAAGAGTTGATTTTCAAGATAAATTGGATGATTCACTTGAATAGAAATATGTTTTGAGAACCGAATCAAAGAAATCAAACAAATTGGTTCATGATGCCAAACTCTACCTGAAAACATAGGAAAAAGATAAGTATTAGTTAATGGAAGAAATTGAGAATATTAATTCTTCATTTCTAGAGGACTCGGAAATAGATAGTGGGCATAAAATCAAAGTTGAAGAACCAAAAAGGTTGATTGATGGTTTGAATAAAACAATAAAATAATAAATGAATTGAATTGAAGAATTAAAAGAAGAAGTCATTCACCTGTGAGGAATACTTATGGATCAAGAAAAAAACAGGATTCGTAGTATGCTATCGGGAAATCAGATCTTTCATGTGACATGATAGACAGAAGTGGAGTGTAGAGGTACAACAGAAAAGAAGCAACAGTCATGTTCCAAATGTTAAGGCATATTTTGGGGTTGACTTAAAAATAAAATTTGTGACAATTAATATCATAAAAAAATCACATGATTAGAGACTGAATATTTCTTTGGGTATGAAGAAAAACCAGAATACTCATAGAACCCAAGTGATAACCCATGGTGTATAAGTGACACACAGAAATGCACCCTACATTAGGTGTTATTTCTATAGAAAGATGGTATACTCAAAAAATGTGTGCTCCATAGCCAAGAGATATCGAAGGAAATAAGAACAACAGATGCATCCAAATAGATCTCATTACTCAATAATAACTGATGTGGCCTTATTTTTACACAGTTTTCCACATCCTTTTTATTAATTTTTAAAGATTTATTTAATTATTTTTACACTTTTTATCTAATTAATGCAATTTTGTATTTTTATAATTAAATTTGTCAAATATTCATTTTTATAATATTTTATGTAATTATATACCTTTAAATAACTGATTTATTCCTTCTTTATTTTTAATGTAATTAATTTTCAATCTGTTTATTTTATTTAATTTTTCATTTTTAATAATTATTGAGTTTACTAATTAATTTACTTTTAATTTTTAAGTTTATATAACTTAGTTGAGGCTTTCCAGACTACCGGTAGCTTAGCTACCAATAGCAAGTTACTGGTACTCTCTATCAGTGACATTGCCTCCATCGGTGACCCTCGTCACCGATACTCTTTCCTACCGGTAGCTCTTTTCTAAATCTAACGGTAGCTTTATTTTGTGTCTTACCGGTAACTCTTATTTATCAGTAGCGGTAAGCCCTTTAATTTTATAAAAAGAAAAAAACGATGAGTAACTAGTTTAAATTAGTTCTGCTTGCTTTTTAATAAGTTATTTTTTATTTTAAATAATTATTTAATCATTGTAATTTTATTCAATTCTCTTAGACTTTATTTTATTAATTAATCTTCAATTAAGTTACATTAGAATAGGTTTTTTTTAATGTGTTTAGTCTTCCTGCTCGTCATTTAAGTAAGTTATGTGTGCTTTTAAATAAATTAAATTGGTTTGCCTTTAATTTTATAGTCAAATAGTTAATTAATTAATTAACTAAGAGTTTTTAAACTTTAATTGTATTATTTTATGTGTGCAGATTGGGTTTTAATTCACTTTTATAATTGTTTTTGCCTACCGGTGAGGTAATTAATTGTTTGCGGTGATTTATTTGGGTCACCGATGTTTTTATTTTTTATTAGTTGTTACTCTTTAATAAATTTATTTAGTAATTTTATTTTAAGTCTCTTATTAATTTAGTTTAATAGTAATCAAGTTTATAATTTAATTGTATTCAATTAGTTCCTTTAAATTAACAATTTTAATGTGTTTAAGGTTTAATAAAAAATTCTTTTATGAATTAATGGTATTTAGCATTACTTTAATTAATTATTTTAAGTCTTATTAATTAATTTATTTAAATTTTAATTCAAAATTATTTCACCAAACTATTATTTTATGTACTATCGGTAACCTACCGATATAACCTCACCGACACCCTTTTATTTCTCTCACTGATACAGCATCGGTAGCTCATTTTTCTCTTTTCTCAGCACCAAGACCCCATTCCACCCCCATTGCATACGAGGAAGGGTCTTCTAGCGCTGCTCTGTGTAGCTGGAGAAGATGAAGCCGCTGTCCACGCTGCCTGGAGTCTTGCTGCACCACCGCGCTGCTGCTGCTGTCGTCCGCCGCCGCGCTGCTAAGTGCAGAGGAGATCGCCACAGGTCTGGCCACCACTGAGTAGGAGACCCACGCCAGAGTCGAGCTGTTGTGGTTGTGCGCTGCTGAAGACCGCCATTCCGCGTTGTGTAGCTGAAGCCAAGCCATGAGCCGAGCCGCTGAGGTTTGTTGAGCAGAGGAGGAGGGATCCATCGCACCTGCTATCTGCCGCTGGACCGCACAGCTGCTGCTGCCCTGCTCGGAGAAGAGGATAAGCACTCCGCTTTGGTTTTTCGCTGTTGAAGCTGCACCGCGTGGAAAGAGGGCACCGCACCTACTGTGCGCGCTGCTTTTGTTTGCTAGAGGTCGCCGCCCTACTGAAGTCATGGAGAGATGAAGGGAGGATGAATCTGTGCCATGTGACATTGTCGTTGTTGAAGGAGTCGGCCACACCGCACTGGAATGATGAGGTTGCGCTGCTTTGTGATGTGAAGAGGAGGTCTGCGCTGCAAGAGGAGGACGCTGTTGTGCGCCGCACTGTAGGAGGAGGAAGCTGCCGATTTGGGGAAGAAGAAGGCCCTGAATGAGGGGAGGAAGTTAACACAAAAAAATAAAAATAGAATAATAATACATAGATAAAATATAATAATAAAAGTATGACAAAAGTAAAGTAAAAAGATAAAAGTAAAAAAGAAAAAGCTAAAGTAAAGATAACTTTATGTAAATTTAAATTTACATAAAAGTTAACTTTACTAAGTCAAATAAATATAAAATAAAATAATTTATAAAAGTAATAAAATTAAACAATTATAATATTAATAACTAAATAAATTATAAATTAAATTACAAAGCTAAATTAATAATAAGTTTTAATAATTAATTAATTTACTATTAATAGTATAAATGTATAATTATTAATAATCATAAATAAACTTTAAATATACTTGTTAAGTAAAAAAAATATTTAAAACTTAAGTATTATTTTTAATTTATTAAATTATAACAAACTAATTAATAAATTTATTTTTACTTAAATTAATCTAACAATTTAATTTCTTAAATAGTAATTACAATAATGATAATTAGTGTAGTAATAATAAAATTTACTAATACAATCTAAGTTATAAATTAATTACTTCTTTACTTATGATGTCAAATTTTAATGATTTAGTTAAAATATGATAAATTAAAATAATTTAGTATTTAGTATTTATATTTATTAATTTAATAAAATTTATAGCATTTTGATAAACTTTTTAATTAAGTTATTTAATTGTTAACTCGAATTACTTTTAATTAGTATATAACAGTAAACTTAAATAATAACTTTAAAATTTTAGTTAACTCTCGTTGAGTTTTATTTATTTCTTTTTGTTTAAAACATGGCAGGTTCATTCAGGAGTCAAGTTAACATCCAGGTACATACAACTAACTCATCCGGAGTTAGTTACGAGGGAAAAACTCACGCGACATGTCTGTCGTGGGTTAAACGAACGTGTGCAGTGCGCTTGTGAGAAAAACTTGAAATCGGTGGAAGTTGTGGCGGTGACATGAAGCGGATGACAGAAGTTACTTAAGCAGAGCAAGCAGCGTTCTTTGCGGGGACAAGACACTCTCATTCGACATTCCACGCCACACATAGGAGAGAAAAACTCCCGGGAGACATGAAGAGTAGTACCGGTGATATGAGTTGCAGGAGCGAAGCAGCAGTACACGATCTTCATCTTTAGAGGGAGGAACTCTCTCTCTTCCTCTGTTTTATATGTTTTACATTGTACTTGCTACTGATATATTATTAATGATCTTAGTTTAATGTCAATTGCTTGAGAATTTGGAGTTTTATTGGTTTAAACTTTTATCTTATTCAATTAATTTCTTTAACGAGAATCTGATTCATTCGGCGAGATTGAATCTGGTTCTTAAATAATAAAATTGAATTTACACCTTAATGAACTTAATTCTAAATCGATGATCTTTTGGTGAGATCGATCATCAAGACATTTCATCAAACTTTCAAATTCAAACTTCAGAAACTTTCGGCGAGATAGCTTTCTGTTGTCATCTTAAAATCAAATTGCTGTATGTGGTTGTTGAAGTGGTGAACTTTGAGAACTATAATACAGAGTGTTAATTCTTCTAGCGAGGAAGGATTAACAACTCATTTTTAAGGTGTGAATTTAATCAAATGAGGATCATTCTTTTAAGCCAGTAAGGTTCAAATATCTCGAGCAAACTTTTGATCTACCCTCAGCTCTCCTGTTTCCTTCTTAGTTATTTTAGTTTACCTTGTTCATTTTTGTTGTATTGCTTCTAGTATAGGTAATAGGGAATTTCAAAACTTGTTTCATACTGCTTTGTTAAAAGGTAATAAAAAAAATGAAAAGTAAAAATGCACACTCACTTCACTGCTGACAACAGTGGAGTTTGATAAAATTAAAACCTTAGAAATCACTTGTCTGCCTTCTCTGTGGTTCGACCCTGCACCACTATGCTAGTGTAGGTTAATAAATGTAATTTTGAGGACCGGGACGACCTCCAGCCTCTTCAATAACTTTTAAATGGAATTGTTTTTTTAGAGGATTTGGAAACATGGATAGATATTTTACATCAACCATGCAGAGGAATGTTACAAAGAAGAACCAAATTGGTTGCAGATAAAAAATTAATGAATCAGCAGGTGAGCTGAAAACACAAAATTAATTTGAAGCTCTACAAGATGATGTTGGTCCATCATACTCCAATAAAGATCAATATTATCAATCTCCTTTAAGTATGAAGTAAAAAACATGGATCAGAAATAATATAGTTGAGAAGGTATTTGTTGGAGAAATTTCAATCAATACATCAGATCTTTCTGGTGTTTGGATTCTTTGAAGTGGATTCATATCCCATATTATAGGAAGTTTGGATCTTGTTATAGGAATAAAATATGACAAGTAAGGAGTTGTGAAATTAGAAAATGATAAAGGATTTAAGATCATTGGATCGGGGAAATCTAGGTTTGGGGGGAAAGAAATGAGACGTGATGATGTCTTAGTCATAGAAGGTCTCAGTAGAAACTGTCTTAGTCCTAGTGAACTACATGACTCAGGGAATTCTATAAGATTTACTAAGAAGATGTGAATTGTCAAAGGAAGAGATGGTGTAGTTTCTCTACAGGGAAAAAGAACAAAAGGTAATCTCTATCTTGTATGTTAAGAAGAATATATGTGATTTTTATCCAGAGATGATGAAAATTGATTGGGGTATAAATGACTTGACCATCTATGAAAACCATACCTAGAAGATCTGGTAAAATGTGATGAAACTCGATACCTCCCTAAGATATCACGTGATCATACCCATATGTGTGATGTTTGTCAACAAGGGATGATCATTAGAAATATGTATAAGGAAAAAGAATAGAAGCCAACTAGATTTCTTGAATTGGTGCATGCAGATGTATGTGAACCTATCTCACCAAGATCCATTGATGGGAATAGGTATTACGTTATTTTAAATGATGATTTTATAAGGATTTCATGGTTTATTATCATTTCCCATAAGAAAGATGTGTTTAGTTGCATAAAACAATATTGGATGGAATGAGAAAGGATGCTCAGAGAAAATATTCTGATGTTTCATACTGTTAATGGTATGGAATTTACAAGCAGTCAACTGTAAGGTTATCTCAAGAAACACGGGATAAGGCATCAAGTTTATTTAGTGATAACTCCTCAAAAAAATGGATTGTTTGATAAGAGAAATCATATTATCAATATCATGGCCAGAGAAATTCTTATTGAAAAATACTTACCATAGAAATTCCAGAAGGAAGTAGTCTTATCATCGGTCTAAATACCTATCAATGTTTTATTTTGTCCGAAGGAAGAAAAGACACCGTATGAGATGAAGTGGGAAAAGAATCCAATATTTAAATACTTTCAAATATTTTTAATTAAGTGATTTTTTCTCAATAAATAGAAAAATGGTAAATTTGAGTCTTGTTGAGATGAGATAATATACGTCGATTACCCCATAAAAAGTGAATCATATAAATGTTTCAATAAGAGGGTGAAAAAAATAGTTGAAAGAAATGGTGTCAATGTATTAGAAAATGAACTAAATCTTCAATAGAATAGAAAAAAGTTCACTGATTAGAGTGATGAAGAGATAACAAACACATGTGGAGAAGAAGTGGTAGATTTTTACTAAAAATAAGATGTTGAAAATGATTATGATGAATTCAAATATCTATCTACAAAAAATCTCAAGAGATAATCTAAAATTGATAGACAAAATATCATTGGTGATCAGACATCAATAGTTCAAACGATAAGAATGAAGTCATTACAGTAGGTATCCATCCTATCTTAGGCGGAGCCTAAATGTTTTGATGAAGAAACGGGAGATGAAAACTGGGTTTAGGCTATGAATGAAGAGTTATACCAAATTGAAAAGAATCAGAAGTGGGAGATTGTTTTGAGACTAGCAGATAATAATTTCATTTGGACCAAATAGGTCTTTCTCAACAAGATAAATTAATATGTCACAATTATTTGAAAAAAAGTATGAATAGTGTGAAAATGGTACTACTAGAGAAAAGGGTATCGATGTTTATAAAAAAATTATCTTGTTGCAATGTTAGATAAAATCAGATTATTCTTTTCCATAGTAGTGAAAATAAAGTTCAAATTTTTCTAGATGGATTTCAAGTCAACATTTCTTAATGGGGTTGAGGAAGAATAAGTGTATATTGAGAATCTAGATGGTTTTCTCATTCATGAAGATGAGAACAAAATCATCTGAAGAAGGCCTTATATGTGTTGAAGTAAGCACCAAGAGCATGGTATTGAATACTAGATCATTATTTGTAGAAGATTGGTTTCCCTGTGTTGGAGTTGATTACAATCTCTATGTCAACAATTATTATAATCAAAGGACGATAGTGCTGGTATATGTCGATGACATAATCTTTAATGGAATAGATGAATCATAGTACATATAATTTTTGGAATTCATGAAAATAAAATTTGAAATGACAATGATTGTTGAACTAATATTTTTCCTTGGTTTATAGGTGACACAAGGAAATAATGACACACTTATTTATCAATATAAATATGAAAATGAGGTTTTGAGAATATTTGGAATGGATAATTCAAAGGATATGAAGATTCTGATGGATACCCAGATGAAACTACCATGGGATGATGAAGGCAATGCGGTTAATATCATATCATACAAGAAAATCATTGGTAGTTTGTTGTACTTGAAAATGAAAAGACCTGATATATTTTTTTCCACATTCCAACCAGCGAGATATCAAAGAAATCACATGGAAATCCATTTTCTTTCCATGAAAAGAATACTTAAATATATCAAGGGCATAGTAATTTTTTGTTTTTTTATAATGAAAAATATCAGCAAGAGTTATTGGGCTATATAGATGTAGATTGGTCCGATTTAGTAGATGATAGAAAATCAGCATCTTGTGGTGCATTATATCTTAGAATAATTTGAATTTCTTATCTAATAGAGTAACAATATTCCATTTCATTGAGCATCGTAGAAGCTAAATTTATTGTGGCTACTGAAGAATATGCATAGTTATTGTGGATGAAGAAACAACAAGCTAGTATGAGAGTTGAAGTGAAGTCTCTGATTGGAATCCATTATAATAATTCAATTTCTTTAAATCATAGAAAAAATCTAGTCCATCACTCAAGAAAAAAGAACATTATAATCAAATATAACTTTATCAAGGAGAATGTGTAGCATGGGCTTGTGAAGTTATAGTATGTGCTTATAGAACTACAGGTTAAGAACATTCTAACAAAGGATTTACCCAAAGAATAATTTTAAAGGCATTAACATGCTCTGGGAATTTAGTCAACTCCCCACACTTGAAAAAGTGTGGATGTGGGAACCCCTCCCCTTGCGGTATGTTGTGTTTTCCCAAATGTTATTATATGTGTTCTTTACCCAGTTGCAGACCATAATGAGGCAACCTTTGTGTTAATTGACAAATGAGGAGAAATTTTGGATATCAAAAGGGAGAGAATGTCTTAATCAATATAGGGGAAAATATGATAGTTTGAGCAGCGAGATAGAGGTAGAAGAGAGATAGGGGGATTTTTTTAAATCTGATGATGCTAATGGAGATCGATCAGAGATTATATATCATGATAGATAAGGTTTGTGATGAAATCAGTTGAGTGATTTTGGAATGCAGCGATTCATTGATGAATTTTTCTTATTACTCTTGTTTCTCATGTTGAGCATGGATCATATGGGCTTAGAGTATGTGTTGAGTAAATATTTTATTGATGTCTGAATTTTATAAAGAAAATTTTTGTAGATGATGGAAGAAGATTCAACAACATATCAAAATGTGAAGAATTTTCAACAAACCCAAAGGGGGAGATTTTTGGGGAAAACCCCTCAATGTAACATTATAACATTTTTGGGTTGATTTTTCTTGTTGAAAAAGTAGTTTTCCAAGGTATTTTGTGGAGTCTAGAGAGATTTTTGACATGGAATGTTGAGAAATAACCAAGATGATTGAATTGATTCCTTGGAATCGGTATAGAAAATTTCATACACAAGGTGACGTTGCTTCCTAGTGTTTGCCAAATTTTTGGGGTTCAAAATATAGAGTTTGGATAGCATTGGAAAAAGTGAGTTTCCTTGAAGTACTTATGAAAATATAGAAAATTCATGAGTTTCATGAAAAATGGGATTCATGAAGGTGGATTCATGAAGGTTAAAAAAAATTGATGGTGAACTCTGTGATTATAATGAGCTTCTCGGACGATATATTTTCATAAAGCATCGTGAGACATGGAGCATTGTGAAGGAAATTGGAGAGATACATTAAATGGTTATGATTTATTTTGAATCTGTTGGAATTGGTGGAAATGCCTATAAAAAAGGCCTCTACCCCCTTTAGAAATGTATTGATACTCAACAGAAATTCTACGTCTCCGAATTCACAAAGGTGGTTCGTGAATGTGGTTCTGGAAAAAATGCTCATGGAGGATATGATAGAAAACTAAATGTTTTTGGTGTCACGAAATTGTTGTAATCCACAGAGGGTATAAAAAGCTGACTGAAAATGAAGAGTTTTGCGAAGGCTAGTTGAGCTTCATGAAAGAATTGAGCTTTGTAAAAGGTGGTTTCTTCATAAAGGCTATTTGAGCTTCGCAAAAGATGGATCTTTGAGGAGGCAGTGATCACTGTGAAAATATTTAAAATAATTGCCCTGTATACCTATGTTAAAGTGGTATTCATCTTGTGGATGAAATTGGAACTTAATGATACACTAAAAGAGTTGTAAAACATATTGATTTATGAAATCAGAGGAGGATCGTATGAATATTTAGTGAGCACACTTCAATTGAGAGAGCAGCGATATTTCATATAGTGATTTCCTGAAAACCATGAAGGATAGGGAGTCATCTCAATACGTTGTAAACAATAGTGTGATTTTAGTGTATTTAGTACATCGACACATTGTTGTTCTATGCTCCTTGGACATAGCCTAGTGATGGTGAATGAAGTAAAATTAATGTGTTTAGTGATTGATTTAATTTATGTTTATATATTTATATTGGAAAAGGACAAAGGTGTGTTTAGTTTAAAAATGAAATAAGATCCAAAGGGGAAATTGTTTTAATCTATCATACCCTGATTCAACCTCTCCCTCAGGGTATTTAATCTAGTGGATCCTAACAGGATCCAACATTGAAATAAATATAATATCTGAAGTAAAATAAAAAATACTAAACTCAGAAGGATATTATAAAAATAAGATAATATGTATAATAAAAAATGTATTATTTGGATATAAAGGTAGAAAGAAAATAATTACATAAAATGAAGAAAATATAAGTATGAGATTAAAGAATAGCAGAAGACATTATGTTGAAGAATGAAATAGGAAAGAGGAAGAACTAGAGTTAGATGATAGTCTAGAAGAGATGAGACTTATGTTAGAAGTAGAATCATAAGTATGATTAAAAGTAAAATTGAGAACACTCAAATAGAATAAAATGAAATTTTAGAAAAATATGAAGGATTAGAAGAAAAAATAAACCAATATAAACATGAAAAAAATGTATAAAAAGAATTTGAATAAAAAATAAAACATAACATGATGTAAAACAAAATACTATAGTTCAAAAGGGAAAATAAAGAGGAAGATTAAAAAGAAAAATGAATTCAAAATAAAAATAAATACAAAACATTAATGAAATTTTAAAGTGTAAAGAAGAAGATGGGAGCATCATATGAAAAAACATCAAACAAATTCATTTTTAAAACATAAATATGATCCAATGAATAGAGGTAAAATCTAGGAGAATAATTCAAAATAATATAATTAAATGTAATTTGAGAAAGAAAATTTAAATGAAACAAACATATCTAATAATATTAAATCATATATAAACCTTAGAAAAATAAAAATAACTAAAATTAATATGAAAATAAAGAATCGTGAATTCAAAATCTAAATAAGAAAGTATATGCATTTGTAAGGGAAAAAATTTGATATAACATAAGGTGAATAAAAATCATAATAAGAATCATAATTAAAATTATAACTAAAGGTAAAATAAAAAAATCAAAATAAATAAAAAATTATAAAATCATTAAGAATAAAAGTTATAAAGAAAAACATAGTAGTTGAATCTGATGTAGTTAGGAATAATGAAATAGTATTTTAATATGAAGTAAATGTATAAGCCCTAATATAGATTAATAAGATAAGTGAATTCTAATTATGGGTAATAAAAATAAAACCTAGAAATAGATTCCATAATATTAATAAAAAGATCTAAAATTAGAATTCAGAAATAGTACATAGAGATAGAAGAAAATGTCAAAGGGTAACAACCAGGAGAAAAATCTCGAATTTTCTTCACATCATTGGAGTGTGATTGTTGAATTTTTTTGACATGTCCAAATAGATTTTACATCAATAAAATGTGTGTTGAGCTCACAATATATGGTCATTTTTTAGGTCTTGACCCTTTAATGAATGTTTGTAATGAATTTAAATCTAATAAATATATTATTCTACCATTCTGACCACACTGCATATTGGATTAATATGAGTCCTATCAATACATTTTAAAAATTAATCAATATTTTATATCCAATAACCTCATGACCATTTGAGGTCATTTTTTATGTATTGACCCTGTGATGCATGTTTTTTGACAATATATTAACAAAACAACATTTTAATCAGTTTAAGAAAACATCATATCATATTCATGTGGGTTTTGATGCAACATGTCAAAAATTCATCATAGGTTTATTTCATACTATTTTTCAATAATTTGAGGTCTTTTCTGGGGTTTTTACTTTTGACATATTTTTTTTTAGTTTTGAATCAATAAAATTTCCATTTTGGCTATTTAAAAAAACAAAAAATTAGATATATGTACACTCTATTCCTATATGTAACAAATTAAACTTCTGGTATTTTAAATTTATTTAACTACAATCTAATGTTGTTTTCTAGGGTATGACTCCCAGACATATATTCTTTAAGATATTTTAATGTAATAAAACTATATGTTTGTTCATTATGGCCACACTAAATGTCTAATTGATATGCAGAATATTCATACATGTCATATATTTTCATGGAAATGTGAACTCATTTTCTTAGTTTTCCCCCATTAATAATAATGTGAATTCTAAACAACCCTTTTTATCTTATTAAGAAATTCCAATGTCACATTTATGTGTGACTAGTTTGTACAGATTAGAAATAACACAAATATAAATTTTTTATGTTTTTTTGCCAATCTGATCTCTTTTGATGGGATTTTAAACCCCTCGAACATTACAAGTGTTTATCAATGTAATATGAATAAAAAAAATGGGAGATTCATATTTAATACAATGAAATAGAAATGATGTTATCATAATAAAATTTAATTTAATTTCACCTCATTCAAAAAAAATTGTTTGTTTGTTGTATCCGCAATAATTGGGCATAATAATATCAAATTATTATAATAAAATTTAGTTGTGGAATTTTATATAGAATGATTCAACCTGGTGGATCATGGAAATATAGCTTCTCCTAGGAAATTAAAAGTTATGGATGTATAATTCATATCAATTATAAAACATATGAAATAAATATATGAATAATAATTAAGAAAAAACATGGATCCGGAAGAATAGAAAATTATAAGTTAGAAGATAGAATTTTACTAATTCTTAATTTTAAATTTCATAGTGAGGATCAATGGATTTAACCCCTCCCCCAAGAAGAATTTGTCCTCATTATTGTGGTAACTACCCTGGTGGCCTAGAAAATATATTTCAATGAAATATGCTTCATCTGTGTGGGTCCTATGAAGATTAATAGGCACAAGATCCCTCCCCATAGTTAGAATAATTTCATTTCCCCCAGAACTCAAACTTGAGTTCACTGGAAGTGCATTTACAACCCCCACCAACTGACCTACAGGCTATTTAAAGTTAGCATAAAAACATACTTCAAATAAACTTATCTATAATATATAGTCTATTGTGATTCATCAAAACTAGGATCAGAAGATATCATTTCTAAAAATGAATATCAATTTTCCTCTAATAGTGATGGTAATTTTCCTATCATCATATGGGTAACCAAGAATCAATAATGACATCATAATATAGAGAAGTCAATGTAATTCATTGACAATCCATCTTCCCTCAACATCATTACATTTAATTTTAATCATGGTATATTAACATAAATTTTAAAAAAACATTATTTAAATTTATATTATGAAAATATTATAATTCATGAGAATGATATAAATTAAGTGGTTTAGTAATTATATCTTAGATAACTCATCTTTTCTCACTACATTTCTTTGGGAACTGCATCACCTTGTAAGGTTCTCCTAAGGATTTGAGTATTTTCTTTTCTAATTTTCATTCAATAAAAATATACTTCACTAAGAAATACTACAAATATGATTTCCAAATATGATATCCCATTTTCAAGATTATTTCCTTTTTCATTCAAAATCCATTGTTAATTTTATTATTAACTGTTAAAATAAATTATTTGTATAAATTTAAATGTATGTATTTTGAATAAAACCCAACAAGAAAATATAACCACTCTTCTCATTGGGTGAGAATTTATATATCATAACATTAGTTCTTATAAGAAAAAAATATAGAAGAAAAAAATTCAAGGAAAAAAATAAAAAGTAAATGAAAACAAATTGAATGAAAATGGGATTGGACATAGAGATAGAGTAAGTATAAAATGCAATATATGAGGAAAAGTTTTAGAGTTAGAAGGAAAAATATAGCATAAATAATGAAGATTTGGAAAGAAAAATAAATAAATCTTATACACATACATAAATAAGATAACTAAATATAAAATAAGTTTCTAAAGATAGTGAATAAGAAAGTATAGAATTAGTGAGTAAAGTTTTAAATAAGGGGAATTATAAGGATAAGTTTAAGTAGACATAGATTTATTAGAAAAATATTAATTGAGATCACAAGAAAAAATTAATGAAACAAGAAAAATCAAAATTAGAGGTAGAAGAAAAAATAAAAACACTAAAAAAGTATATGTAAAAGTGAAAATCAAAACATAGATATCGTGAATCAAAAGTAAATTCCCTAACAACATATAAAGATAAAATGTGAAATCTAAAAATGATGATGCAATGTGAATGTGGGGTAAAAGTTGAATTATAAGATGAAGAAATTTAAAAATCTATAAATATTGAAGTTCCAGAAGGAAGAAGAGAGACAAAAATTTGAGGAAAAAACAAAAATATAAAAAAAAGTTATAATATAATATAAACATCAGAAAAAGGAATAAATGCATAATTCATAATAAATGATCAAAAGTAGAAGACTAATTTGAAGTAGAAAAAAAAGTAAAATAAGTATTTGTTATAAAAGTAATATAAGAACTAGAATTGAGTAAAAATTTGTAAACCATAATCCTAAAGTAGATGGAGAATGAATAATTAAGAACCATTAGTGAATTTAATTCCAAAAGTGGAAATATAAGGTGATGTAGAATCTAATATCCAAAATTTACATTGAGAAGCATAAAATCCTGGATGGAAGTAGTATAAAAATTTATAAGTTTTATATAAAAAACAAAGTAATTACTCAAATAGAATAAAATATAAGTATAAGAAGAAAGAAAAGATTATGAAATTATGTAAAAAAATTATAGAGGAAAAATGAAGAACTATAGTAATAATTAAATCTAGAAGAGGGAAGATAAAAGAAAAATCAGATGTATGAGTAAATTAAAAATCTAGATGAGTCGAATGTAATATACAAAACTGAAACTAGAAAAAAAAGTTGAAGATGAAAAAATATCTAATAGAAAAAAAATCTAAAATTAGAAAAAAAAATTCAAAAAAATAAAAATAAAACAAAAGAAAACGTAAAAGTAAAGGCTCGAAGCCAAACACCAACATTGAGTACCAGAAGAAGAAGGAAGAAGTAAATGAAAATTCAATAAGAGAGAATGATTGAAAAAGTAAAGCTCAATGGTATATGTTAAAACCATTATATGAAAAACATTAAACAGAAGCATAATATGAAGTAAATGATAAAACAATGAGGAGAGGCATATGTTAAGAAAAGAAATCACACGAAATAAAAATATAATTTATAGGAGAAATAAATGTTATAAGAAAAAACATAAATAATTACATAAATCTATGTATAAATATCTGAAAAATAAAAATATGTCAAATAAAAAACAAAAATTTTGAAGGCTAAAGTCGGAATCAAGAAATGGAAGTAGATTCATAAGAGAAGAAATAGTTGAAAAAGAGTAATTAAAAATATAATATGGATTATAAATCTATGTTTAAATAAAGTAAAATAAAATAAAAAAATCCAAAATTCATTAGATTAAAAGGTTAGAAGATAAAAATAGTTGTTTAAACCGAAGTGGGAAACAAGTCTGAAGTATAAGATGAATCTGATGTATAAGTAAAAGAAATAAACACAATTAATAGAATATGTGAATATCAATATTAGTGAATATGTAATGGTAGAGGCAGAACCAAAACTATCATTTGATTTTAAAAATAAGTATCCAAAGATACAAACATAAGAATATTAGTATAAGGGAATAACATAAAGAAACAAAAGTAAAAAATAGAATTTACAAGTTTTACCTTTAAATAGAAGTAACTAAAATGCGTCAAAACTGGTAAAATGATATTTTATTATCTTTACATCATTAGAAAAATATTTTTGAATTATTTTTGACATGTAAGTATATATCTCCTATTAATCTATCATTTTTTGAGCTCAGAAACCATGGCTGTTGATCATTTTGTGACTCTTTGACACAAGTCTTCAGAGATTTTTGTCTAATAAAATTGTTATTTCGTTCATTCTTAACACACTTCATGTTATATTTTTGTGAGATTTTTGTATTCATTTAAAAAATTAAACAAAAATTTAGATAAATTGATTTGATAAAAAATTCACTTCCTTTTCTATATATTGACACTTTGACATATGTTTTTTACATTTAAATTAATAAAAACACACATTCATTTGTTTAAGAAAAACTGATTGTCAGATAGACATGAGGTATGTTGAAACATGTTAAAAATTAAACAATGGTCATTTTTCTATGATTTGACTATAATATGGTGTCTTTAGTGATGTTTTCTCCCTTTGAAACAATTTTTTTTAAAAATAAAAATGCATTATTAGTCATTTCAAACAAACCATTAGTCAGATTGATGTGTGGTCTATTCCTACATAGAAAAATTTAAATAAACGATGTTTTAATTTTATTTATCAAAAATATGATTTTTCTATTAATTATGACAATCAAAAATAATATTTTTAAGGACATTAAAATCAAATAATACTATATGTATGGTCATTATGACCACAAAACACATCAAATTAACATATAGTCCACTCTTAAATGTCAAAAAATATATATATATGAAATCATTTTTCAATTTGCACTGGATTTTTTAAGAATATGAATGTCAAAATGAACTTTTGATCATTTATAGAATTTATGGACTCAGAATGATGACTGGTTGGTTTGTACATATTAGAATGGATTTATAGATCATTTTCCTATGTTTTTTCACTAATATGAGATCATTTGATCATTTTTTGACCCCATTTTTCTTAGAGTTTTTCAATTTAAGAAGAATAACATCACAAAAGTTTCCAATTCACATCTAATGTTGAATACATGAAACCAGTGTTATAAAAAATCATAGTTTGACTTAAACACATTCCAAAATTAGTAAGTTTGTGCTACATCCAAAATAATTTTTATTTATGGCACGTGACACACAATGACGATGCCGACCCCTATCACAAAATCACATTTTTTGGAACACAATGTAGGATGCTATTAACTTACATCACATATATGACATATAAGTACATGGAATCAATAAAAAAGATAAATTATATAATATATTCGTAGATATTATAGATTATATCAAATCATTAATACCCTATGAATAGAATACAAAAAACCGTAGTTTCACTCATAAAGTATAAATTAAGAATACAGAATAAAAAACATGATACATAAAAAAATAAAAAAAATATAATTAATAAAAAATTAGAAAAATGAATTGACAAGAAGGAAATACTAATATTGAAAACAATAAAACAATAAAATATTATAAAAAATAGTCGATGAAATAATAAAACATAAAGAGATCAAAATAAGAACAAAAAAGTATTTGAAATTGGCCCATAATAACATAGACCCCCAACTATAAGTTGTGATGTGGTTAGTTTTTTATGGGTTTTCTTCTCTTGGTCACATAAAGATGGTAGATACTGATGTGGGTGGTTGGGTCACTAGAATAGATCAGGTGCCACATTCTTAGGATAATTTGGCATGGCATGATCATGGTCCTTGATGAAGTCAGGATTGGTTTCCATATTCAAAGTATTATGGTTGGGTCACCAATATTGTGGTGGAAAGTTTGGGTCACCGACTACATAGCGTCGGGGATAGAGAAGGTGTTCCACTGATGAAAAATAAGGATGGCTTTATGATGCACACCATTCTATAGTGTTCCATGGAGAAATATTCTTCACACAATAGTGTGTCATCCCAAATGATCTATCGCTCAATTGGTCCTAGGGCTATCCATGGGGAAATAACATTCAATGGTGCACACTATTAATAAATATGTCCACAATATTTTGGTATTATAACTTCAATATGCTACAATTATCTTTAAAATGGATTTTTTACAGAATGATGCTTCTTGATGGACCAAGAAGATAATGTTTTACTTGTGAAGTTAAATTTTTAGGAAGTAATTTTATATCCATTCCACGACCTACGAAATCAACCTCCAACTAAATATTGAGAATATACATGAATCCTGAAGAATTTAAATTTCCCTGTCAAAATATAGGGTTATGTATAGACTAAATTTCTCATTTCATGGAGAGGATAAGAACATTTCACCCCTTCTACAAAGTTTCATCTGACTTGGTCAGTTCCATAGTTTCTCTAGGTGGCCCATCCAGTAAAGAATCTTGAATGAAGCTTCATTAATGATCATCCTAATCAGATCATTATGACCACCAAACCTCCCAATAATAGGTAGAATTGAGTTTCACGAACTAATCAAACCTAAGATTATCGGGAACACATCTGCAACCCCCAATAACTAACCACTGGGCTATTGTAAACATAACATAAAAACACACATTATGTTAATATAACTAAAATATAAATATTTTTTTGATTCATAGACATAGGGATCCAGAATATATAATTGTTTAAAATTAATAGAAACTATCATCCCATGGTGGTGGTGGTTATCCCACCTTCATCAGTATAACCAAGAATATATCATTTCATCATTGTCGATTGGGAGCATTGTAAAGATTCATCATTCAATCCTCCTTTACCTTTATTAAATTTAATTTTATTTAAGATGATTTAAATTAAATTTAAATTAAAAAACGAATTAAAATTTATATTTTGATATGAAGTCAAATATTAAAATTCTTGAGAAAAATAAAAATAATGTTTTTTATAAATCGCATCTCAGATGATTTGTCATTTCATTATACAGTGCTTGTGGAATCACCTCCTCATGAAAATTTCACTTAAGGGTCCAAAAATAAAATTTTCAAAATTTCATTACATAAAAAAACATTGTTGTATGAAAAACCACAAATATGATTATTCAAATTAGATATCTAATTTTAATGATATTTTCATTTTCCTTTAAAAATCTATTTTTATTATAATTTTAATAAATAAAATAGACAAATTATATTTATTTAATTAATCGTGATATAAATAAAAAAACACATTCACATAAAACCACTCTTCTCTCAGGGTGACCACTTATATATTAGGATATTAGTGCTCAAAAATACAATGTAGGATAAAAAATAAACAATAAAAAATTAAATCAATATCATGAAATGGCATGAAAATAGAAAATTGATATAGTGATGGACTTAGTTGTAAGTGCAGTAAATGATACATATGATAAGTGTTAAATGGAAAAAATTAAAATAATTAATGAATGGTAGGTAAATAAAAATTTAAAACACATATACATATGTATAATCATGTGATGTACTTGATAAAAATTATGTTTTCAATGGTATACTAGGAGAAAGAAAAAATAATAATAAAAGTTTAAAGAATAAGTGGAAATAGAAGGAGACGTTGGATTAGAGACAAAAATATTATAAAAAAGATGATGCAATAATACAATAACAAAGGAAATCATATACATATGAAGTAGAATAAGATAAACATGATGTAAATGTAGTTTCCAAAGATAGACTATGAGAATGCATAGAAGCAATAAGAAATATTTTAAAGAATGTGAATTGGAAGGGTAATTAAATGTATACATGGAACATTAGGAAAATATTAAACAATAATATAAGAAAAAAAATTCTCAGGCACATTCATAGGTAGATTTAAAAGAATAGAAATAAATATATAAAATTTTTAAGAAAAATTGAAACTAAAAACAAATATATCATTAATCCAAAGACAAATACCCAACATGATATAGAGCTAAAATGTGAAATCTTAAAATGATGATATGTGAAAGTGGCGATAATTATGAAGTTCCAGATATAGAAAAATTGAAATGATATAAGAAATAATGTTGTCCTAGAATGCAATAGAGAAACTGAAAAAAGGAAAAAACAAAAAACATTAAAAACAAAATAAAAAGTTATAATATAAAAATAAACAACATGAGGCATTAATACATATTTCATAACACATGAACAAATAAAGAAGAATAATTTGACCTTAAATATATATATATATAATTCATTCAATGTAATATTAAAAGAGACTAATATACAAGTATTAGAGGATGGCGACGACGACTCGTGGCTGCCCGTGACATTGGTGATGGTGAATCCCAACGCTGGAACCCTAGATAACGCTCGGGGATGACTTCCCTCCCCTTCCAGGAGGTGGGAGGGGCAGAGGAATGGTCACAGCCTCTAATCCCGTGGAAACCTTTCACTCCTTTCTCAAGACCTAGATCTCTCCCAGAATTCCCAAAAATTTCTTTATGCCCGAAAGTTCCTGATCTTCATTAGGGTGATCCTCAGTTATCGATCTCATCGTCAGAGTTTTTTGAAGCATCGATCTATTTGGATCTAACGCTGGTGGCACGTTTCAATCAGCGAAGGACCTCGGTTGATGACTTCGACTGCTTCATCTTGGGTAAGTGGGATTTTCCAGACCGCGTAGTTGTTGGGATTCTCGACAAATGCCAATTCATGATTCGGTTTTCCTATGAAGATGATTTGATCTGAGCCTGGTCTGGTGGCCCTCGTAGATGCAATGGATTCCTTTTCTTCCACCTTTGCTGGTCATTTGATCGATGCATGAATCACGATCCATCAACCATTACGGAATGGGTTAGTCTCCCTCAGCTCCCTCTTCCTTTCCAAAATCCTACAATTATTCGCATGATTGGTAATATGGTTGGGCGATATCTCAGCTCTGATGTTATAACATCCACTGTAAGTCATCCGGTCAATCCTCGTCTATGTGTGGAGGTGGATGTTGCAAGGTCATCAGTCAATTGGATATGGCTTACCGTTGGATAAGAGTTCAGATGGTGGCAGTCTGTGGTCTTTGAATCTTGGGTAGACTACTGCAATACCTGTTGCTGTCTGGGGCATATGGCTTCGAAGTGTCGCTTTGAGGTGATGAACAGAAAAACATATAACCCGAGGGAGAGTGTAGGCAAGTCTAACGGGCCGAGGTTGATGTCTGCTGGAGGTGTGGTTTCTGGAATTGCTGGTGGTGTGGAGAATCGGGTTGCAGTGCCTTCGAGGAACTATGTAGAGGCACCCCCAAATCCAGACATGTCTGTAGTGTTCAGGAGGCTTCGCCATGATCTGCAGTTGGGTGATGGGGCGATACAAGTTAGTGCAAAGGATGCTTCTGGTACTGGTTAAATGGGATTTCCAACGGGTGTTAATGCAGTTGTTAAGGATTTACAGCATGAGGCGTGTGTGACTTTATCTAATGAAAAGGCTAAGAATTGGTTTAAGGGAGTAGCGAATGTGGTTGAAGGAATGCTGGATGATGTTGGATGTGATAGTGGTCCTTTTGAGGTGTTGGATGTTGCTAATGGGGCACAAGGGAGGGCTGTGATTGATGAGGGTGTGGGCTTCACAGTTGCTACCAGAAATCATTTCCAGGAGTTGGAGTGAGAGAATGTGGAGGAGGACATCCCAATGACTGAAATGCATCATGGTCTCCCTCACAGGAGGGTGGCATTGGATCAAAAGCTATGCAGCAGGGGACTTTGGTTAATTACAAGTCGATAGAACAGCCAAGGTGCCTCGCTGTGATTGACACCAATGTCCAGTTCTAGAAGCGTAGTAGAGGGGAAGATAAATTTCATAAGGTGATCATTCATGGGAAATGGGGGGATTGCTCTGAGAGTAACAAAGAGAATTATGGTTGTAGGATCAAGCCTTCATTTAGTGATGTGGTCTAAGGCGGGAGGATGAAGATGACTGAGACTCAAGAAGTCTCCACTACCCCTCCGCGACATAGGTCAAGGAAGGACTACTCCAACCTTCCAAAGCCATTGGCCACTAGGTCTTCTGGTGGAAACTCTGAGCTATTATCCTTGGAACGGATGAATCTGCGAAGGAGATATGCTAAGGTTCTGAAGCATTACGACACCTCGGAATGGGAATCAGCTACTATGGAGGAAGCTTTCTACCAGGGATGTGGAGATGAGTATGGTTTTTATTACATGTAACTTCCTCTTTTGAATTGTGGTTCTTGACTATTGTTTTTTCCTTTTATTTTAATAAACGGTCAGGGGGTTATCCCTTGGCTGGGATTCTCTGGGTAATATTAAAGGAGAACTAGAATCAAATTTCAAATGAAATACAATAATCCAAAAGCTAAAGGAGAAGTAATATGTTAGAAATAATTTTGAAATTAGTTCCAAATTTCATAATAAATGGTGGAGAAGAATAAAAAATCTGAAAACTATAAGGATAAGCTCAAAAAAATATTGGTTATAGGAAAAAATATATTAGTGGGATATAAAAAATAAGAAAAAATGACATATTAAAAGGGAAGAAAATAGAAATACAAGAACCATGAAAAGTTAAATACATTAGGTATAAGAATGATGGTGAAAAAATATAGTATTAATGTTATATGTTAATCTATAAGAGAGAACATAAAAGGAAGATATAAAATTATAAGTAAGAGTAATTAAAAATCATAGATGAATTAAATGTAAAATAAAAAACAAAAATAAGAATAAAATTTATTATATGGAAAAAAATAATTCAATTTTAAAATACTGAGAATATAGAATGAATTGAAAGAAAATTTAAAAAAAAATATAGAAGTAAAAGAAAAGCCTACAAATCAAAATAAAAAACTGAGGAGAATAAGAAGTTATAAGTAAATAGTAAAATTACTAGTGAAAATGAATGAAATAGAAAATGTAAATGGTACAAGCTAGAAATATCCATTTAAAAAACATTAAATAGTAGCCTAAATAAAATTTAAAGATAAACCAACAAGTGAAGGTAAAATCCATGTTATAATTCATAGGAAATAAAAATAATAATTAATTGGTGAAAAAAACGTATGAATAAAAAACATATCTAATAACATAAATTGATGTATCGATATAATTCAAATAAAATATGTAAAATCTAAATAAAAAACTAGAATCTTGAATTCAAAATTTAGAAATATATTTAGATCTATAATTAATAGATAAAATAGTTGAAAAAATTAAGTTGAATTAAAAAGATAACAATAATCAGAAATAAAGGTATCAATTAAGGAAAAAGAAACTAAAACAAAAAAAGAAAATTCTAAAATCCAAAAGATCGAATATAAATAAGACAAAATTAGTTTTTGAAACTGAAGTAGGAAAGAATTCAAAAGTGTAATTGGAATCTAAATTAACAGATGAATCTTTATCTACTGTAAAAAAATATGGGAATGTTTATATTAGGGAAAATAAATGGAATATACACAAAACATATATATAATTTGATGCCAAAAGTGGAATAATAATCCATAAATAGTATAATATTAGATAAAGGCATAAGTAGAAGAAAAATTAGTGAAAATAGATGTCAGGTTTTTGGGACTCCTAAGCATTGAAACTCATTCCGATGAAGTTCACACTTGGTGATCTCTTGTATATAAGATAATGAGGATTGACCCGATAGTAGGAGCATTATATGTTTTGGTTGAAATTGGTTATTCCTATATATGATAATGTGTATTGGTCTCTTGACTTTAGAACATTTTAATTGCCTATAATTTCATTACATACTTTCTTGAAAGGTGAAAACAATAATATTAAATTTGTATCAATGTATCTTGGTTTGGGTGAATAATTGGTGGCATGACATTGGTTGAATGATCATGGAAAGATTTTTCACTTCAAAAAGGAAGATACATACTGATCCTAGTAGATTAGGATGATATTATATTTATTAAATCAAATGTTTTGGTTATTGAAGGTATTTCCTCCAAGTATGGTTAATGAATAAATAAATAAATAAAATATGATGACACAAAATGTGCATCCAGTATAATGAGATATAAAGAGAAAAAATAGATTATATTATACCAAAAAAGTTCGTATAATGTTATAATATAAATGAGATTATTTATCTCTTTTTTTTGAGTGTTGGGGTTTTAGATACCACTCTTTTTCTAATGGTATCAATCACTTCTATCAATATAGGTTCATATAGTGTTATACACAAATTTTATTCACAATTTCATCTTATTGTGATGAATTATAGTTTAGGGCATAATGGTACCCATGAGAGGGGTAGGCGAACAACTAAATTTGAACAATCACAAGTAAAACAAATTGAAATTTATTATTACTTTTTTTAATAATAATTATTAAAATTATTTTTCATTGTATTCATAAGTTATTCAAGTATGAAATTAAATATAATAAAAATATAATTATTATAACCAACATAACACAATAATGTTTTGTTAAATTATTAATGGAGCTTGTGAGTCAAGAAAATGGTTTTCATTTTATCAAATGACATTTAAATAATTTCAAGAGGTAATTATAAAAAATTTATGTCACTTAGGACACATTAGCAATGTCATTAGTGATGTTATGGGTTTGTGTTTAAGGGATATGTTTTTGAAGTGATTGAATGATATTTTTTAATGTAGAACATGGATCTAAAAACAAATTTTTATCCCTAAAAAGGGAATTACTGAGGCATGGTTAAATTTTATCTCTTACAAAGATCTATTTGATGTTCTAAAGTGATATTTTTGAGAGATGAGAAATACTAAATTGATCTAGAATCTTCATATCAAGTCCATATTCATCACATGATTGAAGGTACATCTTAAAACATTTCTATTTTCCATTCTAGAACCTGTTAAATGAATAAAAACAATCAAGAATCTTTGTTTCACATGTGAGTGATCAATAAAATCCCTAGGTTAGTTATTTCAAGATATGAAACACTAAATATGATCTAATAATAGAGTAATTTCCAAACAAACAATTTACCAAATAAGTTTTCGTTCAATATTTTTTCTTAATGATTAAATTTAATTGAACATGATTGATGAAAAAATTAAAAAAGGGGTGTTGGGGAATCCATTTTTAAAAAATAAATATGATCCTGAAATTTTAAAATACCTATTCTCAATACTTCTGTAATGCCAAGGGTTCCTTCACGGAGATATGTTTTTCTAGGGTTTGTGGAAGAGTATCCAAAGGATTTTTAGGAAGAGGCTGTCGTTTTACCCCCTCAATGAGGCATCATGTTAGGATATATATATAGATGTTTTTTCTATGATTATGGTGTATCTATAAATTATAGTTATTTTCTCTTGTAGGAGTTGTAGATATATGTTTATGGTATTTTTCATTATTTTTTGTTCATCCATGTGTGTCTCATTATGGTTCTTTCATTCTATTTGAAAAAAGAGAGAGATTACAGTATGTTTCTATGAATCCATTATAATAACTTTAACTAAGTGTCAGTAAAGAACGATTATCCTCTCTTATATATTGAAATTTTATTAAATCAACTGAAGGGAGGTAGTTAGTTGTTAAACATCGATTTGTGGTCAGGATATCATTAGATGAAGGTGATTGATGAGGATATCTGGAAGAATTATTTTATAAGTAATCATAGGGAGTATAAATTCACTAGGATGTACTTTGGTGTTAGGAATTCTCTATAAATGTTGATGGGAACAATGAAAATAGTTTTTAAATAATTTTTTAATCAATTTTGGGTTGTTTTTATCAGTGAAATTCTTGTGTTTTCATTGTCTATGGAAGATAACATAAATCATATATGAACTATTTTTGGATTTCTTCATAATAAATGGATATTTGGGACGTTTTAGAAGAGTATTTTATGTGTTTTGAAGGTCAATTTTAACGGACATGTTATGTTTATGTGTGGAGTATATGCAGGTTCTTTAAATATTTAGGTGGTTGTTTCTTTTGAAGCCCTCATGAATGTTTTTGATGGGTTAAATGTCCTTGGTCTAGATATCTATTAATGGAGGCTTGTACCACATTTGTCTTGAATTATAACTCCTTTAACGTATTTGACTATAAATTATTAACATATGTGGGGGATATCCATTCTCATTATATTATGAGTATCTAGGGAAATGATGGTCAGTTCCCTTATTCTTCAATTTCCAAAATAAGGGGTTGTGTTTGATGTTTATTTTGAGACTTTGAATCGTTGTTTGTGTTGTGTTCTAATGCAACATAAATTAATTATCTCCACTATATCATAAAAGTGATGGAATTATGAATGTAACTATACAACCCATGATCATAATATTTTTTTGATTATGTTTACACTATATTTTTATAGGAATTACCTCATTGGTGAGGACAATGTAGTCTTCAAATATAACTAAAGAATAAGGTATAACTTCTCCCTTAATGATTTTAATTTGATGATTTAATGGTGGATATAATTAATACAAGACTAGTACATTGATATTTCCTATACATCGGGGAATGTGAATGGTGTAGTTGATTCTTTATGAATTAAGTCACATAAGGATGGTGTGTGTGATTTTTTTGATGCTTGGATGGTGATGGAGGATCTCGACATGAACTTTGGAAAGGGAGAAGTTGATGGTATTTGGTGTCTCTATAAAAAAAATGATAGTCACCTACCCATGTCCTATAGGATACAGACATTAGCGGTCATCCCCACCATCACTATGGGCCTAGTAGGGGTACCATTAGTGTGGGTTCCTATCAAGACACCTATGTTTCCCTATTCTCCTTAAAAAAACTAGATAAATTAATGAATACCCATTATTTTTTTCTATCCTTTTCATAAACTAGGTTTCACAATTTATTCTTATTTCCCTTTTTTTATCTATCACGTCCATGGAAGATTCTATAACCATAAAATCTCTATGTATATTGATCTATGGTTCATATCAATTAACACTCTCTCTATGCCCTGAAACCATGTCATGTGTACCACAGAATTTATTGAGGATAATTTAATCCAAAAAAAAGTGATTAAAACCATCATTTATCATTCCATATGCTCAGGATTTTAAAATACGATAAAATATTTTATTTTTTCTTATGTTCATAAACCAAAATGCGGCCATCCATTAAAAAATGTGTAAAATTCCAGTTAATCTAATGAATTCATATACCACGGTATTCTCATCTCTAAATCGTAATCAATTCAATAGTTTGTAATTTCAAAAAGGTTTATATATTAAACCTCCATAGAATAAATTTATTAAGTCTATGACATAATCCATCACTATGTGAAACATCTAAAAGAATGATGACCACTACGACAAGCCTATCTATTTCTAGAAAACATGATAGTCACTACAACATTGTAACAACCCAATGTTTTATCAATGGAATTTCCTTCTTATAATTATGTCTTATAGTATAATCACATAATATTATATATATAACACAATACAAACCTTATAAATGAATAATAAGTAAAATAAAACATATCTCTAGATGTTATGGAATGTATACTGATGAAATGGTAACATGACCTTTATAATAGTAATATGACCCTTATAAATAGTAAAACATACAATTGAATAGTAACCTCACTAATGAATGTATAAATAAAATTTATCCATCTTATTAGTGAGAATATGATATAAATATATAATAGTATAAGTAAGTAAATGTATTTAAAATTATTAATTAAGTGTTGGTATTTTTGTACGTCATGTATATTTAATTACAATTTTATGATTAATTTAATAATTTCAAAGAAAATTCATTTACATAAAATTTATTTATAAATAATTATTTTGATTACTTATGATTATAAGATAATTTTAGGAGACCATATTTAATTTTTCAAAGTGTTAAAAAATAGTTTTAATTTTAAAATTTGTATTTTTTAAGTAAATTATGATTTTTAATTTAAAATTAAATTTATCATATTTAGAAAATTATTTTCATAAAATGGAGTTCATTTTTGAATTCTACACTTCTAAAAATGGTTGGGGGTGATTTTTTGGTATTTTTCTAAAAGACATAAATTTTTGGTGAATAGTAAAATACGATAATTTATGATAAATGTTAAATAAATGAATTTATGCATCATGCTTGAGTCATGGATGATGTAAATGGAAATTGGTTCGAATTCAAATGATCTATTTACTATTTTTTGTCATAAGAATCAATAATATTCATAGTCTTAAGAAAAAATATTAAACTAATGATCAGAATAATAGGAAACCCATCATATCCTCCACTATAAATACCACCCCTCTTTACCTCCTCTCCTCAAAACTTCCCAAAAAGAAAATCCATTTTAATTGAATATCCAAAATTCTTACCCATTTCAAGTACACTATATTATCTATTTTTAAGCCAACATTTTTTTAAACCACTCTTTTCATTATGAAAATTTCTTGGTTCACTTCTGGTTTTATATAATAGATTATAGCCTTTTATGTTTTAAATGACCTTTGATATTTTTCTTTAACCACACTAAAATATTTTAATTATAAAGTTTCTTAATTACTAATTTCACATGTTATTACTTCAATTTGACATCAATTTTCATGTTATATTTATATTCTACCCTATTATTGTCCATGCATGATCTAATTTCTTTGCTTCTTGGACATTTTTATGATACTCCCATTTGTTATGATTTATGAAATGATTATGATACCCAATTATTACCATGGGTAACCCTTATGTTTATATATGATTGGTTATGTATGATTCTACATGTGGAAAGAATATTCATTAACATGGTATGATGGGTGCACACATATAACGCTCCAATGCATTGGGTAAATTTGAGTCACATAAAACATTATGTGAAATGATCTTGGTCGTTAGATTTGACTCATGCTACCATGTGAAAAAGTCTTGGTGGTTTACCTTAATTTTTCTCCTCTATGTGTAATGAGCCTTAACTCGTGCTAAATTCATGTTTTATGTTGCTGCCGCACTACTATGACTCAATGTTTATGTGATCCAATTTTTATATGTTATGATTACATATGTTCAAAGTTTTTTTACATCATTATTCCATACCTTCTAACCCATGTGGTAAAGCTTTATTCTTATGTTTATTCCCTGACTGGGCTTTTTAGCTCATATTTTTGTTCATGTTATCCCTATATTATCCTATGCAGATGTATGAGCATAATGGAAGGTAGGATCTCATTATGAAGATTAAATAAAAGTTGTTTTATGATGTTTAATTATGTACCTATTATTAAAAGACACTAGAATCTGTGATGCTTGCCTTGTAATGTGATGTTTTATTATACTCAAAATCTTGTAATGATATGTGTAAAATTCTAGGGTCTGTATAGTGGGCATCAAAGGATGGTGTAGTAATTTTTTTTAGATTAGGAATAGAGAACTTTTGTAAGAACCTTAGGGATTATACTACATATAAAAAACATCCCCTAATTTTGGTAAGTATAGATTAAGTAGTTTATCAAGAAAATACATACCTATATGGATACGAACAAGTGGATGTGGATCTGGTACAAATGTATCTAGGTGTAAATCTCGGAAACACCACTTTGAGCTAGACTCGAATGGGAACTGGTGCACGAAAATGGGCTTTATTATACTCATGGTTTGACACTCCTAGGGGGTATACTTTGGTAAATTCATAAGCTTAGTATGAACCATTATTAAGGGAACCAAAAAATATTCCTATAAAAATAAGTGTCGGTAAACATGTCATGAATTACTTATATTGAAACCTATGTAATCTAAAGTTAGGATATACATTTACTTTAAGAGTATATCCTTTTATGTTTAAAGTTTCCATTTTATGATTATTATCTACATATTCAAGACCACTAATTATATGTTCTTTTTGTTAGCTAATGGCGGGAAATAGAATAACATGTGCCAACAATGAATGTGATATGGAATGTGATGATTGCCCTAATGATATGTCTGATATGATGTGAATGGGTGCTCAAAACTTTATGACAGTACTTGCTCAGCTGGCTCAAGTTATGAACAATAACATGAATGATGTAGAACTCCCTCCCCCCCAAGGAAAGATCAAGTTGTCATTGAATCCTTCATGCAGAAAAGGCCTCCTATGTTTAGTGGGTCTTCTAATCCCCTCCTCATGGAACAGCGAATTAACTCCATTGAAAAGATGGTTTATGTCCTCTAGTGATCAGAAGAATATAAATTTGTGATGGAAGTCTATTATTTTGAGGGAGAACCTATTCAGTGGTGGACACTGATCAAGACTACGAAGTCCCAAGAGTAAATTGATTCCATGGATTAGGAGGAATTAAAGAAAATGTTTTTCAATAAATATTTTCCCTAAACCCTCTATCTCAAGATGGAAAAAGAGTTCCTTAGACTTAATAAAAAGGAATATGAGTCTATTAGGGCGTATGAAGAAAATTCAAGAGGCTTTCAAGATACGCCTTCAGCTTTGTCATGAACACTAAAATCAAGGTGGGTCTCTTCTTTAGTGGACTAAAGTTGAGTATACAAAATGTATTGGAATTGCGAGACTTATATAGTTATAAGGAGATTATCCTTTGTTCCCTCAAGATTGAAATGGATATCAGAGACTCTCAATGGTCTCATGGGTCCAGTGACAAAAATTGGAAAATGGAGTCTAATACGGGTGGTTAGGAAAATAAATCCCATGATTGAAAGAAGATCGAACATCCCACATTTCAAAATTGTTGGAAGAAGCATCCTAGGAACTGTCTTAATAAAACTATGAATTTCTTCAAATGTGGAATAATGAGACATCTGTCTAAGAACTACCGATGGGATATTAAGAATCCGAATAATGTGGAATAAGAAAGGAAGGTCCATATCAATTCTCTTCCAGTAGTACAGTGTTTCAACTACAAGGAACAAGGGAATTATGGGAACAATTTCCCTAAGCCAAGGGTTGTCAGAGACAATCAATAATAACCTCCAAGCCAACAAGTAAGGTCTTATTATATCACTACTGCTAAGGTGGATCCAGACAACAATGTGATGAAAGGTATTCTAGTTAATCATTCAATATTAGTGAACATACTATTTGATTCTAGTGATATGAATTATTTCATATCATGCATGTTTTGTATAAATATTGAAACAACACCTCAAAATTTAGAGATTGATTTATTAGTGGGAACATAAAATGGGGAAATTATTGCATCCATAGTAATAAATCATCCCCGGTTAATTTTTGTGAAATAAATCCCCAATAAAATTTCATCATACTTTCTTTAGTGTAGTTCGATGATATATCGGGCATGGATTTGTTATCTTTGTACAAATCCAACATCAACTATCCGGAAAGGGAGATACTCTTCACATCCCGAAGCAACCTAAAATTCCTTACAAGTGTAAGGAGGAAGTTGAATCTTCTTTAGAATCATTTTCTCAAGTGTGGATGTTACCCCATTTTGAGAAATCATGTCTATCTCAAATGATTGAGATAAATGAGAGAATCGTTCTCAAAGACATTCCCATTGTAAGGGACTACACTGATGTATTTCCCAAAGAATTATCTTGTATTCCTCTAGATCAAGAGGTTCAGTTTCCAATTAAACATATTCCTAGATATTTACCTATATCAAAGTCACCTTATAGAATGACCATTATAGAGATGGAATAACTGAAGAAGTAGTTACAGGAGAATCTAGACAAGGGTTTTATATGCCCAAGTGATTCACCATGGGGAGTGTCAGTCCTCTTTGTTAAGAAGTATGGTTCAATGTTCCTCTGCATTGATTATCTTGAGCTCAATAAAATCTCAATAAGGAATAAGTATCCCCTTACTTGGATAGATGACTTGCTTAATCACCTTTATGGGGCCAGTTATTTCTCTAAGGAGGACCTTCGATCGCCATATCACCAATTAAAGTTGAGAAATAATGTTATTCCAAATACTTCCATTCGAATGAGTTTTGGACACTATGAGTTCATAGTGATTCCCTTTGGACTCACTAATGCTCCATCAATTTTCAAGGATCTAATGAATAGAGTCTTTAGAGATTTTCGAGAGAAATTTGTTGTAGTCATTATCGATGATATTATGATATACACCAAGAGAAAGGAGGAACATAAGGAGAATAATATGTTAAATAAATTGAAAAGGGAGAAACTATATGCAAAGTGTAATAAATTTGAGTTCTGGATGGAGGTAGTATCATTCTTGGGGAATGTTGTCACTATAAAATGGATACATGTAGACCCTTCCAAGAAAAAGGAAATCAATGAATGGCCCAGGACATCATCTGTAATGGAGGTCCTTAGCTTCCTTTGTCTAGATGGGTATTACCGACATTTTGTAAAGAAAATTTCATGACTCTAAAACCCAATGAAAAAGCTAACACAGAAGGGGGTGATGTTTTTCTAGAATCAAGAATGTGAGGAAAGGGTTAAGGAGATCAAAAAGAGGCTTATCATAGTAAGAACTTGGTTATTCCTTTGAGGTACATTTTCTTATTTTATTTTTTCCATTTAGTTGTCTTTGAAAAAACAAGGGAAATTTGGGAAAAGTATTGGAATCAGGGGTTACACTCCGTGTACACCCAAGAACGTGTCGTGTAGTACGTCTGTGTAAGAAGGGAATGCATGGAGTGTGGGAATGTCTTCCGGAAAAGGGGGAAAACCAACTACACACCTTGTACTTCCTAGTACACTCTGTGTATTCATGTCAGTAGGCTCTGGAATGTAAGTCGATGAAATTCATTCACCAATTGAACAGTTAAATGATATATACGTTTTTTATATGGAATTACATGTCGTGTACTTTTTTTCTCTTAAAATGGGTAGTAGCCTCATTCTTTGGTCATTTGGACTGAAGGGTCTTTAGGGTAACTCTAGAGAAGTGCCAAAAATTCAACCCCTTCTTGGTTGATCATCTGAATTCTTAATCAATCACTGTCATTCTCGTTTGAACCCAATCGGTAAGACCTCGATTAATCTTGAGCCATTCTTGGTGATTTTTGTTCTAGACTAAGTTATTCAAGGTTGAGTAAGTATCCTTGTTTCCTAGATTTAAATTTTTCCAGCATGAATTGAAATTATAGGGTGGATAAAGAGAATCATACTACGATGAGGTAGGTGGTCTTGTAATTATTGATTAATGTCAAGTTTTTTATATGTGTCGTTGTGTCATGCACCCATGTTTGGGGTGTCTCTTTGTTGAGACTTTGACCCATGTTAATTCCTAAGTATTTTTAGGTGATTAATTATATGAATTGAAGCATGTTGAGATTAATTATTTTGATTAAGGTCCACCCCGTGGGTGCATTTCCTATGGATAACTATTGTTGCGCCTTTTGTCTTATGATAATCATGGTTATACCTTTGTTTTCCCTGTTACGGGTTTTTTGAAATGAACTGGTTAGTTAAATGCTTACCAATGTGAATTGTTTCCTTGTTAACCATGTAATAGTGTAAATATTTCATGTGTTTCCTTATGTAGAATTTCTTATATGTCAGACATGGCCCTGTTGAATTATTATACCTACAGGAAGATATTTTTCATGCTTGTGGGAAAGGTCTTCTGTGCCTATGGGCTACGTTTTGTTCTGCCTATGTGAAATTGAATGTGCTTAAGAATTTTTTATGTATATGGAATGCTTGAGGGAAAGGTCTGAACTGAGGTTTGACTATTGTAATGACTTATGATGCATCTTCCAAGCAAAAGCAAAAGCATGGATTTGATTTCCATTTTACTTGATAGATTGCCTGCTAACGTATCTTCAGTGTTTTCTTGAATCAGGGTTTGACTAGTCGTGGCCAAATCCCACGAACATATGATTCGATGTAATTCAATTTTTTAATGAACATGAAAGGTATAAATGGAACAATATTTGTAGGATTGTTTAATTTTGAGTACTTCTTAGTTTAATGCTTTCATTATTATACATTACTACTGTATATTCTCACTGATATATTGGTACAGATATTTGGTGGTTATCTGATGGGATTTATTTCTCACACTTTATTTGGGTCATGTTTTTGGGCCTCAATAAACTATATTGATGCAGGTGTCGATAGGGGAAAGGCTACTTATAGAGGTACTTGATTGCTTCTTAGGAGTAGGAGAGCATGGGAAAAATCCATGACTTGTGATCCTGTTGTGTTTCATTTTGTATTGTATTGTACCTAATAATATTTTATCTTATTTTCAATTATTTCTTAGAACATGTGAAATGTTGCATCATTTTGATATTATATGCCTCCTGGTTATCTTTACCTTTCAGTATTTTGTTGTTTACTTCAGTTTCATGATATTTACTGTTTCCGCTATTGTTATTATTTATTCCGATGTGTTATACTCTTCCAATGAGGGCATAGTTTCCCCACAATCACACCTTAAGCCCTCGAAGATAGTCGTTAGCCTCTGGAGTTTGGGGAAATGCACTTGAGGCCAAGTGGCCAACTGGGTACGGGGCACCTTTTATTGACATCCGAATCTAGGACGTTACAAAGTGGTATCAAAGGGGTTTCTTTTCTAGTCTGCTTTACTATTTGGAGATGATATAAAGGATATAGAATTTGGAAATTAGCTATGATCAGGGGTAGCTACCCCGTGTACAGGGAAAATCCAAATTTCCTCAAATTAAATTATGCTTTTGGATTTTGAGCTATTACAGCTAATTCGATTTCACTGTTGGTTGATGAACTTGTTTGTTGATATTATTATTGATGTTATTGTGGTTATACTTTGTTGCAATATGATGAGATGAGGGTATTTCATCTCATGCATCATATAGGCACTTGTTAGAAATCACATGCCATGCATACTTTCCATGCCATTTAGGGAGCATTACTAATTCATGTTTTTATGATAGTACCTTGAAAGATATGTCTACTGTTGTGATAGGTGTATTGGTACTCACTATGGCTTGGACTAAATGGATGCCAAACTTTGGTTCCTGAGGTGTATGGGCCCTCTTGGACTAGAATTTAGTGGATCATGATTAAACATTTTTATATACAATTGTGTTATTTTATGTTATTTATCGGTTCCAAACTTTGACTCATGGGGAGTATGGGCCCTCATGGATTGGAATTTGGCATACTGTGGCTAATTTTGAAAAAAAAGTGGTTCTGGGGAAGTTTTTGAGGCCTACTATCTTGAAACCCAAACAACATGGCATGGGGTTCTATGAACACATTCCATATGTTATTCCTGTTTAGGGAAGAAAGGATTTTATTAAATACACATCGTGTAGTTTGTGTACATTCCATGTAGTATATGACTGTGTAACAGGTCATGTGAGAGAAACCACGGGCTATTGAGTTTTGATCAGAACATGCCGTGTACTTTCGGTACTTTTCATGTATCCTACCCAGGTAGAACCCATGTCGATCTGGCCGTGTGGGAGTATATGGCCAGGAGGACAACCTGTGTATAAACCGTGTGCACTTGGAACATGCCGTGTACCTAGGGTTGATACATGACCAGGAAGACGGTAGAACAAGACCATGTGATAGTGTAAGGGTACACATCGTGTATTCTTTATACATGCCATGTAGTCCCTTTTTGCCAAAATTTGAGGGTCTTATCCTATTTAGTTTTGGAACTCTTGAATGAAAAACCATGATGATGAGCTTGAACTAAGGTGTATTCTTGACCTTGTAGAGTCATGATGTCGTGACGACCATGATTTTTACGCCAGGAGAGCGGTGATGACCATACTCCAAAAATGGTAGGTTGTAGGCTACCTATGGATCCTCCAGTTTTTCCAGCTATGGAACCAGGTATTATACCAAACGCAGGTGCGAATGCAAAGTTCCGTGAAGTTTTTGTGAGGTTCATGCAGACCTTTCAGGGAGCACCGCTGGCTACCACATATATGGAAGATCTGACTTGTATCTTCCAGTAGCAGAATTCAGCTACTTTTTTAGGGGATGGAGGACCACAGGCTAGGAAATCTTGGATGGAATCAGTGATGAATATCTTCAAGAATCTAGAGACTCCTCTCTAGAGGACGGTCAAGCTCGCGATATATATACTGCATGATTCTTCCAATAGTTGGTGGGATTTTATCACTCAAGCAAGGCATCATCGGGATATAATATAGGAAGACTTTATGGAGGCCTTCTATTATTATTATTATCTCAAGACGTTGAGGGCCAACTAAGCCTGGGATTTCATGCACCTGGAGAAGGGCACACTGTCAGTTATGGACTATTCTGCCAGGTTTACCGAGCTTCAGTGATTCACACATATTCTAGTGGGGGATGACGTATCGAAAGCTAGATGATTCAATGATGGTCTCAGGTTCGATATCTGATGGCAGGTGAATGTCTTCAGATTTCCCTCTGTATCTACTATTGTGAATCAAGCACTGATCATCAAGCACAATCTGCGGGAAGATAGTGGTGCGTGCTAGGGTGGTTCAGCACCAGTTTCTGGTGTTGTCTCAACCGGCAAGAGGAAATGTCATGTGGAGTTCTCTCATGATGATAGTAGCAACCAAAATGTTTCCTACGGTGCCCAAGTGGCATGCTACCAGTGAGTAAAGGTTAGGAAAAAGAGACCTCAGTGCCCAAGGAAACTAGTTGAGTACCGAGCTTGTGGTAGGATGAGTCATCTATAGTACTACTGTAGGGAATTTCCACCAGTGGCTAGTGAGAGAGGTTCTGTACAGACTCCATGTGTAGGAGAAGGGTCAATAGCTTCTCACCAGTCTTAAAACTGGAATACGTTAGGGCGTTCAAGCCAAGGTGGTGGTTGTGGTTGTGGTATTCAGACCCTAGGATCTCGGCGATAGTAGGGAGGATCAACTCGGGTAGCCAAGAAGTATCTCAGGGATGTGGTGCAGGTCGGACTTATGCAGTGAAATAGACCTAGCAGGAGCAAGATCCCAGACCTTCTACTATCAAAGGTATTATCTTAGTCACCTATGGTATATCTTCTATACTTTTTAATATTGGTGTTACACATAGTTTTATATATGTGGCCATTTTGGAAAGCCTTGGGAACTGTGTTTATAATTATCATAATGTTTTGATGATAGATAATTTGTTAGGGATTATAACAACATGTGTGAGTCGGTTCAAGGAGTGCCCCCTTGAAATTGGTGGGTTTCACTTTCTATGGAACCTCTATGTCTTAGAGATTACAGGCTTCGATGTCATTCTCATAATGGACTGGTTGGTTCCTTTTCGAGCCTTTGTTTATTTTTATCATCGTAGGGTGAGTTTCACATCACCAGAGGGTAGAGAGTTTCTATATAAGGGTGAATGGGATGTCCATGCAAGAAGAGCTGGACCCTGAGCATCGAGGGTTTGGCGGGATGATAACCCAGATTGCGAGTTTATATCTGGATTACCAGGAAACATGTCTGGAAGATTTCCCACCTAGTGGTTGATCCTTTCAAGGATTTTTTCCCGAATTACTTCTCAGGATTACCTTTGGTCAGAGAGTTGGAATTCACTATCTAGATAGCGCTATGAGCTTCACCGGTATCCATTACTCCTTACATGATGGCTACAACAGAGTTGAAATAGTTCAAGAGGCGGTTGGAGGATATAAAAGTTAAGGGTTTTATCGTACCCAATACGTCTCCTTGGGGTTCAACAGTCCTTTTTTGCAAAAAAGGAAGATGGTACCCTTAGGCTATTAGTGGAATATTGAAAACTATACCTGTTGATGGTTAAAAACCGATATCCATTTCCATGCATAGATGACCTCTTTGATCAAATTCAAGGAGATCGGGTGTTTGTAAAGATTGATATGAGGTTAGGATATCACCAGGTATGTGTTCGACCTGTAGACATACCTCATAAACTAGTAGAAAAATGATTTTTAACGTTTCCAGTTTGACGTCGGTTTCTTATAAACCGACGTAAATAATTTTTGCGGTGAATTTTTGGCATCGATTTTTTTAAAAACCAACGCCAAAAAGGAAAAAATTGTTTTGGCGTCGGTTCTTAAAAAAACCAACGCAAAAAACTAAAAAAAATATATTTTGGCGTCGGTTTTTATGAAAACCGACGACATAAAAGTTTTAAAAAAAATCTTTGGTGTCTGCTTTTTAACAAACCGACGCTAAACATTTAAACAAAACTACTTTTCGCATCGGTTTTTTTAAAAACTGGCGTCAAAAACAAAAAATAATTTTTTTGGCGTCAGTTTTTAAAAAAACCGACGTGAAAAGTTAAAATATATTTTTGAAGTCGGTTTTTATGAAAACCGACGCCAAAAAATTAAAAAACAATTTACAGTGTTTTAGATAATTTCTTAATCTTTGATTTGACTGGTTGTGGAGCAAAAACAGAGTTACGGATTAAAAGTTATGGCCTTTGAAAGTTGAACTTCATTAAGACTTCTTTTAGAGAAGGTCAACTTACGACATCCATAACTTTTAATACGTAACTCCGTTTTTGCTCCACGACCAGTAAAATCAAAGATTAGAGAAATATCTAAAACACTGTAAATTTTTTTTTTTAATTTTATGGAGTCGGTTTTCATAAAAACCGACTCCAAAAATATATTTTATCTTTTCGCGTCGTTTTTTTTTTAAAACCGACGCCAAAAAAAATATTTTTTGTTTTTGGCGTCGGTTATTAAAAAAACCTACGTGAAAAGTTTTTTTTAAAATGTTTAGCGTCAATTTGTTAAAAAACCGATGTCAAAGATTTTTTTTTACTTTTTGGCGTCGGTTCGTAAAAAAACTGACGCAAAAAATGTATTTTTTTAAACTTTTTAGCGTCGGTTTATTTAAAAACTAACACCAAAAAGGATATCGATTGACATTTTTGGCATCGGTTTTCTAAAAAACCGACACCAAAAGACCAATTTAAATACTATTTTGTGTCGGTTTCAAACAAAACTGATGCCAAAGAGTAACGTGGTATCCGAATTTCAATTTTTTTCACAACGTGCATTTAACTTTTTAAAATCCCGCCTACATTTTCGTACAACGCAATTGAAAATATTTCCATTTACTATATATATATCCAGTTTCTCCTTCGTTCATCATTTTCAACATCTTCGATTCAATAAAGATTTCAATGCGACTTCAATCGTTAATTTGAACACGGTACATATTCTATTCATTTGTTTTCTTTATTATTATTATCCTTCATTTCTAAACAACTCGATTATCTTTCTTATAATGATGATTCATTATCATTTCTAAATACAAGTTATATGATGATAAAAAACATATCGTTTCGATGGAAGCCCCTAAAACCATTGAAATATGTTTGATGTATTATGATTATTTTATTTCATTTGGTGTATATGATTTTAATTTATGTTTATAATGTTTTCTTTGAAACGAGTTGTATCAATCACAACATTGATAGGTTCAACTTCTAACGGCGATAACTTTTGAACCGTAACTCCGTTTTAGGTCCAAAACCTGTCAAATAAAATCTTAAGAAATGATCTAAAACATAGAAAAACAATTTTTCCTTTTGGCGTCGGTTTTTATAAAAACCGACGCCAAATTTTTTTTTTTCATTTATGGCGTCGGTTTTTTTAAATAACCGACGCCAAAACTATTTTTTTTTATTTTTCGCGTCGGTTTTTATGAAAACCGGCGCCAAAAATGATATGAATTAGTTTTTTTGGCATCGGTTTTTTACAAAACCGACGCCAAAAAACAAATGTTATTCATTTTTCGCGTCGGTTTACAAAAACTGACGTAAAAATTCATATTTTTTACGTTGGTGACTTCGACGTCGGTTAAAAACCGATGTTAAAAACCATTTTTCTACTAGTGATACTGTGTTTCATAGTAGGTATGGTCTATATGAGTACCTGGTTATTCTGTTTTATCTAACGAACGCACCAGCAGTTTTCATGGAACTAATGAACCAAGTGTTCCATCCTTACCTAGATTCTTTTGTGGTGGTTTTCATGGATGATATCTTGGTGTATTCTCACAATTGACATGACTATACCAAGAATATTGAGATCATTTTGAATACACTAAGAGAACATCAGTTATATGCTAGGCTCGCAAAATGAAACTTCTGGATGGATCAGATTCACTTCCTGGGTCACGTCATCTCAGAGACTAGAGTGTCAGTGGACCTAGAGAAGGTGAGAGCAGTAGTTACCTAAGAGTAGCCCAAGAATGTTTTTGAGGTACATAGTTTTTTGGGGATAGCTGGTTACTACATGCATTTTATACATGACTTATCATGCTTAGCAGCACCAATTACGAGCTTGACTAAGAAAGGTGTGACGTTTGAGTGGTCAAATTCTTGAGACGCAACTTTTCAAGAGTTAAAGGAACATTTGACTTCAGTGCAGATACTTGATTCCCAACTGTCGTTGAAATTGTGTTAAAGTTTAAAATTTATATCTACTAATACTATGGTATGTATGGTAAGCAGGGTCAAACCCACAGAGAAGGATGGTGGCCAAATTTCTTTTCTATGAATCCCTCTGTTGTCAGCAGTGGGAGTGGTTTTTATATATTTTTAAATTTCTTACCTATTATTTTATTTTTTAATATTTTTTCTCTAATAAATATAAACCTTAACTAAACTATGATCAAATAATAGATAAACCAACTAAGACACAAAAACAGTGATCAACACAAAAAAAAAATAATACAATTAACAATCAAGAGAAAAGTTCAAGGAAAATATATTCTACTAGTTTTGAAAGGATTCCTAATCACTTAAATGCTGTTGAAAGGTACCACTATAAAAAGAATTACTTACTTCCCGCCCAAAGAGATAATACAAACAGGTTGATCAATATTGTAGTTCGCCACTCCAAGAAAGTTCAACTATGAGTTTAATAATTGAAAAGTACAATAGAAAAGACTTTCCGTTGGTTCTGAAGTTTTCATTTTGAATTAAATGTTTTAGAAAATGTATCCCCGTTCATTCTCGCCAAACGATCGTGGAATTGAAAATCAAATGATAGAGGCACGATCCGGTTTAATGAATTCAGAATTTATCTTGTCGATCAGTTATGAACGCATTTAATTGATATGTGAAATGGATAATAAAAGATAACCAGTAGAAGTAGAAATTCCACAAACTAGAGAATTTATCCTAACATCATCTCTATTATGTAAAATGAAATCATTTTATTAAAAAGAAAGAAAAATTGAGAAAGAACAGAGGAAGAGATCTCCCTCTCTAAACTTGAACTGTTGTTGCTCCTGGTCCTCGGGTCTCCAAGAACCGTTCTCCGAGATTTCTCCTCCCAGCATCAGCTTCACCTCGGCTACAGCCAGCACGACCTATCTTCACATGGAGGAGGGACACAGCGGCTCCAGCTCCCCTTCAAGGAGGCAGGATCCTCCTCACACATCGCAAAGTGCGGATCTAGTTCCTCAGGTGGTGCCCAACTCCTCCATAGACCAACGACAACAAGCTTCGAAAGCAGTGGGTTTATATCTGGAAATAATTTCATAGTGTAGAGAAAATCCAGGCCTCCTCCATTTTCAGCTCGGCTCTGATTATCCTTCCACAACTGGTAGTTAGAGCTCGGGATTGATACCCATGTTTGAATCTCGATCAACATCAGGGTGAAGTCTACTCAGAACTATGGATCTACTCATCTCCAACGAATGGGATTTGACTTCTGTTTGTGGCTCAGGTGGTGAAGCTTCAAGAATCAATAGCGGTGCAACTGTTTTTTCATCGATCTCGGCATCAGAATCCTCTCCAAGTGTCTATGGGTATTCTCTGGAGGTGATGACTTGGTTTCATCAGATTTGAGTGGACAAGTCACCGGTTTGGTGTGAAGTAGAAAAGAAAATAGTGCGGAAAGGATTCAGGGTGATGGTGGTGTAAGTGCGGTTGTTATGGATGAAGGGGATGTTGGGCGCCTTCCTGTTTGGCGCACTGGGTAATGCCTCCTCAAATGGTGCCCACACGGTTTCTTCTTTTAATGTGGTGTTTTAATGTGGGCCAAGACCGCATGAATTAATTCACGCGGTGACACTCTTTTGGCGCGGCGACATTATTTTGACGCTGATTCTTTTCCTATATATGGAGGAAGAGGAAAGGCATTTCAACATCACCGGCAACAATAACACCGAGAGAAAATCTCATTTTGTGATCACATTTCTTCGACGATCATCTTTCTTTCTCTCCACCTTTTGATATATACTTTTATTCTTGAGTATTACTTTTGATATCCCTTCCATTTTTGGGAGTCTCTACCGTGTACTTCTTGATTTTAGTGGATCCCTCTTTCTGGACTAGGTCCCGTGGTTTTTCCCTTTCAGGTTTTCCACGTAAAAATTTCTGGTGTCAAATTTATTTTCTGCACATTTAATTTGTCGCTACACATCCGCTTCTATTTGGGGGGGGGGGGATTCAATTTATGCTGCGCATTCTCTTTTTATTTTGTTTGCGCGTTCGTCGCTTTCCTGTTTTCCCAACATCTGGTATCAGATGGTTTGGTTATTTTCTTTTCATATTTATTATGGAGGCCAAATATAGTCAGATGATTTTGTTAAATATTACCAATTACCATATGTGGCGACTTAAAATGAAGGATCTGCTTTTTGTCAAGCGAATGCATCTTCTAGTGTTTAGTACACAGAATCCAGAGAGGATGTCAGACGAAGAATGTTCATTCGACCATGAGATGGTTTGCAGATTCATTCGCCAATGGGTTGAAGACAACATGATGAACCACATTGTCAACATCTCTCTCTCCAGAAATTTGTGGGAGAAGCTTGAGAGGACCTATGCTTCGAAGACAGGAAACAATAAACTGTTTCTTCTCAAGAAAATGATGAACTTTAGGTATAGAGAAGGTACGCCTATTTCTGATTATTTAAGTGAATATCAAGTATGTTTTGATCAGTTTTCTAGAATGGGTATCAATTTTGAAGATGTGGTTTTAGGTCTTTTGCTGCTTAACACTTTACCAGATTCATGGGAGAATTTACGTATTACTCTAACCAGTTCTGCTCCTAATGGTGCTATGACATTTAGTTTTGTCAAGTCTGGTATTTTAAATGAAGAGGTCAGCAGACGTACTCAAGAGAAATCTTCTTCCGAGATTTTGGTCACAGAGAACAGGGGGAGAATCCAGGACCGGGGGCAGAGCAGTCGAGATAAGAGCAGAGGTAGAAGCAAATCCAGACCGAAGCACATAGATTTTGAATTCCATCATTGTGGTAAAAAGGGGCATGTTAAAAAGTTTTGTTATCATTTGAAAAGAGAGAATATAATGAAGGAAAATCCATAGAAGAAAAATGACGATGGAGATGATCATGTCACTGTCGCTACAGGGGGTGATCTTGTTATTGTTTATGATTCCATTAACATTTCTTCTAATGATTCTTGCTGGGTTGTTGATAGTGGTGAATGTTTTCACGTGACCTCGAAGAATGAGTTCTTTACATCTTACAGCCCAGGTAATTTTGGGATTTTCATGATGGTCAATGATGGACATGCTGACGTTGCAGGCATCAGGACTGTTTGTTTAAAGACCAGTACAGGAAGTAAGCTAATTTTGAAGAATGTCCGACATGCACCCGAGGTTCGTTTGAATCTTATTTCTACCAGCGTTCTTGATGAAGAAGGGTTTATCAGTACTTTTGGTGATTTCCAATGGAAGCTTTCTAAGGTCTCTTTGATTGTGGCTAGAGGGAAGAAGCAATCAAGTTTGTACTGAACTAGAGATTCTATTTCTTGTGATACTTCTTGCATTGTTGAGTGTAGTGTTTCGTCCAAGTTGTGGCATAAGAGGCTCAGTCACATCCGTGAGAAAGGTCTTGGTTGTTTGTCCAAGAGAAATCTTCTTCCAGATTTGAAGAGTGTCAAATTAGACACATGTGATCATTGCATGGCTGGCAAACAGAGCAGAGTGAGTTTCAGCAGTCATCCTTCACACAGAAAGTCACAGGTACTTGAATTGGTACATTCTGATGTTTGTGGTCCTTTGAAATCGAAGACCTTTAGTGGAGGTCTTTATTTTGTGACATTTATTGATGACTACTCATGAAAGATCTGGGTTTATGTCTTGAAAACCAAAAGTCAGGTGCTCAGTGTTTTTAAGCAATTTCATGTTTCTGCTGAGAGATAATCAAGAAAGAAATTGAAATGTATTCGCACTGACAATGGGGGAGAGTATTGTGGTCTGTTTGATCGGTATTGCAGACAGGAAGGTATTCGGCATCAGAAGATGCCGCCCAAGACACCTCAGTTGAATGGTGTAGCTGAGCGGATGAACAAAACTTTGCTGGAAAGATTTCGTTGTTTACTTTCAGAAGCAAAGTTTCCTGGACATTTTTGGGGTGAGGCTTTACTTACTGCTGCTTATATTATCAATTTATCACTTGCGGTTTCTTTGCAGACAGACACTCCCGACAAATTTTGGTATGGCAAAGAGATCAAGTGCGATCACTTGCATGTTTTTGGTTGCAAGACTTTTGTTCATGTGCCTAGAGATGAGAGATCCAAGATGGATGGTAAGACATGCCAGTGTATTTTTATTGGCTATGGACACGATGAGTTTGGGTACAGGTTCTATGATCCTATTTTGAATAATCTTTTCAGAAGCTGTGATGCAATGTTTAAGGAGGATCAGACTATTGCAGACATTGATAAGGGGGAAAAAGATGCTTCTCCAACTTCTGATGGTTTTTTCAGTCTTGATCCAGGTTCTGATTCACATTTACCTCATATTGTTGATTCTGATGATCATGTTTATGTAAAAAATGATGCTCAAGGTGAACAGGTTGGAGTTGAAGTTTCCGATCCACCTTTTGTTTCTGATGATCCAGTTCCAGGGGTTATTAATCAACCTGCAGTTCCACTCTGGAGGTCATCATGGAATCGCATGCTTCTAATCGATATTCACCTGATGAGTATATGCTCCTCGCTGAAGGGGGAGAACCAGAATTGTTTGATGAGGCACTGGAGAGTGAACAGAAGGACAGATGGGTTGAGGCAATGGATGAAGAGATGACATCATTGCACGACAACCACACTTTTGAGCTGGTGAAGTTACTGATAGGGAAGAGAGCTTTGAAAAATCAGTGGATTTATCGATTAAGAATGAAGAATCCAGTTCTGTTCCATGATACAAGTCAAGGTTAGTTGTCAAAGGCTTCTGTCAGAAGAAAGGTATTGATTTTGATGAGATTTTCTCACCTATTGTCAAAATGTCTTCTATTAGGGTTCTTCTTGGTTTGGATGCCATTTTAGATCTGCAGATTGAGCAGATGGATGTGAAGATAGCTTTCCTCCATGGAGATTTAGTGGAGGAGATTTATATGGAGAAACCAGAGGGTTTTGCTGAAACAGGTAAAGAAAATCATGTCTGCAAGTTGAAGAAGAGCTTGTATGGTTTGAAGCAAGCTCTGAGGCAGTGGTATAAGAAGTTTAAATCTGTCATTTGTCATCAGGGTTTTAGGAATACATCTTCTGATCAGTGTGTTTTTGTTCATAAATTTACTGATGATGATTTTACTATTTTGTTGCTTTATGTTGATGATATACTCATTGTTGGACATGATACTTATAGAATTGACATATTGAAGAAGGATCTTTTTCAGTCTTTTGCGATGAAAGACTTGGGGACAGCACGATAGATTCTTGGCATGACGATCTCCCGTGATAGGAAGGCCAAGAAGTTGTGGTTATCTCAGGAGAGATACATTGAGAAGGTTCTTCAGAGATTTTCTATGGATAGAGTGAAAGTGGTTAGTACTCTTGCTTTACATTTTAAGCTCAGTACCAGTCAGTCACCTTCTACTGATGAAGAGAGAGAGTAGATGCAGCACATACCTTATTCATCTAACGTTGGTTGTTTGATGTATGAAATGGTATGTAAAAGACCTGATATAGCTCATGCAGTTGGTGTGGCCAGTCGTTTTCTATCAAATCCAGGTAGAGATCATTGGAGAGCAGTGAAGTACATTTTTCGTTATCTTCGTGGTACTTCTGATCTGAGATTGTGTTTTGGAAAAGGGTAACCAATGCTTTGTGAATTTACAGATTCAGATATGGTTGGAGATATCGATTCGAGGAAGTCTACTTCAGGATATTTGATCACTTTTTCAGGGGGAGTTGTATCTTGGCAGTCTAGATTGCAGAGATGTGTTGCTTTATCTACCATAGAGTCAGAGTTTATTGCAGCTATTGAGGCGTGCACAAAATTTTTGTGGATGAAAACGTTTATTCGAGAGCTCAATTTAAATCTGGACAGGTATGTTTTATTTTGTGATAGTCAGAGTGCTATTTTTTTGGGAAAGAATTCTACTTTTCACGGCAGGTCGAAACATATCGATGTCCGATATCATTGGATTCGCAACGTCCTTGATTCGAGACAGTTAGAGCTTGAGAAGATCCACACTGATGACAAAGGGTTAGACATGTTGACCAAGAGTTTACCCAGAGGAAAATTTGAGACATGCCGATAGATTTCAGGGTTGGTAGTGATCCCCACTTGAGTCGGAGGGGGAGTTTGTTGGGCGCCTTCCTGGTCGGCGCACTGGGTAACGCCTCCTTAAATGGTTCCCACGCAGTTTCTTCTTTTAATGTGGTGTTTTAATGCGGGCCAAGACCGTGTGAATTAATTCACGCGGTGACACTCTTTTGATGCGGTGACATTATTTTGACGCTGATTCTTTTCCTATATAAAGAGGTAGAGGCAAGGCATTTCAACATCACCAGCAGCAACAACACCGAGAGAAAATATCCTTTGGTGATCGTCTTTCTTCGACGATCATCTTTCTTTCTCTCCACCTTTTGATCCATACTTTTATTCTTGAGTATTACTTTTGATATCCCTTCCATTTTGGGGAGTCTCTACCGTGTACTTCTTGATTTTAGTGGATCCCTCTTTCTGGACTAGGTCTCATGATTTTTCCTTTTCGGGTTTTCCACGTAAAAATTTTCGGTGTCAAATTTATTTTCTGCACATTTAAATTGTCGTTACACATCCGCTTCTATTTGGGGGGGGGGTAAGATTCAATTTCCACTGCGCATTCGCTTATTCTTTTGTTTGCGCGCTCGTCGCTTTCCTGTCATTCCCAACAGGGGAAGTGTTACTGGATGGCGTCCAGAAACAAAGGGAAGTGGTGCCATGGTTTTTGTGACACCGTGAAGGGAATGCAGTAGCAGGAGATATGTAGTTAGAGAGAAAGTGTGTGAAGAGATTGATGTGACACCGTGACTGAAGGGTGAGACTGTGAGGAAGAAATCGATGGCATAGTAATGATGTTGAAATGATTCCAGGACAAAAACAGTAAGATAGAAGAAAGAGTTGCACAGATTAAATGAAGTGGTGGAACTAGTTATCTACAACAATGTTAAAATAATAAAAAAAACTAAAATAAAAAAACAAACTAAATAAATAATTAAAAACAAAAACCAATAAAACTTAAATTAATTTATTAAATTCTTAAAAATTAAATAAAAACGAAATAAAAACTTAGATTGAGAAAAAATTACATCGTTTAAAATTGATAAAAACAAAATGGATTTAAATTAAATTATTAAAAATAGTTATTTTAACGAACTAAACTAATTATGGTAGGCAGTTAATTATTCAATTATTGAATAGTTAAGTTAATTTATGACTTACATATTAAAAGGTTTTAATAAATGTAGATAGTTTAAAAACATAAATTTATAATTAATGAATTGTAAAAAAGACATATAACAATTAGAATGTGTTATTTTAATTAATTAATATTTAATACATGAAATATTAAATTAAGAACTAATTTATTTAAATGTAATAAAGATAATTTAATTAATTAATAAAAATGTCATATTAATAAATGGAGAAGATTAATAACACTAAACTAATCAAAAATTTATTAGGATATGAAAATAAAGTAAAACTGAATTGATTATTTTAAAAGCTAAAAATAAAATTTTACTCATAAAAATTGATTAACTAATAAATTTAATTATAAAAATACTAACATTTTAATATTTAGTAAAAAGCGTAAAATTAATTAGTTAATTCATTAAAAATTGAATAAAAATATGCGGCAAACTATGTCAAAATATGGCCACATCAAATTTCCCCACACTTAAACATTTCTTTTCCTAAAAAAATCCCATGTCTTATTAAAACATTGAAATACAGAAGTGTGTTTATATTACTCAGCTCAAAATGTAAATGTATAACACTTTAATACAGAGGACTAAAAAAGTGTCAATAGGCTTTAGAAATATAATTATAAAAATATTTCTTGCCTAGAACAAATACTCAAAGTGTAATTAAGAGAGCAAAGAATCATCTATCAAAGAAGATGTCATGCTTCATATATGAATGTGCCTAATGAATCATTTTAATCCAAATTTAAGTTCTAATTTAAAGAGTGAAAACAGGTTAAATAAATGTGGAATTAAAAATTTAACCAAAGGAACTTTCTACTTTGACTCACTCTGAGATTCCAAAAATAAATAAAAATATTTTTGTAAATAATCTCATTGATACAACCTAAATTATTCCCATATAAACCAATTGTACCCTTCTTCATATGGTGTTCACAGTTCCCCTCACCTTACTGAACTCATTTTTGACCCTAGACACTTTATCCAATTTTCTCAAGCCATGTTACATGTGCTAAGCACTGTGCAAATGCACTTATTCAAAGTGTATAGAGGGATTATAGTAAAAAGAAACGTACCCAACTACCACGGTCTCAGAGATTCACCGTGGGATCCTAAATGCCCAGACTAGTCCAGTTTCAAAAGATATATATATAAATCATTTACATTGGCTCACTAAGGTGATAATTTTTTATAAATTAAAAAGAAAAGTGTGTCCCCTAGGATCAAATTCAAAATTTAAGTTCCTAAGGTTGTGATCACAACTACACAAACAGGAAACCCATATCACTCTCAAAAGTAGTTCCTAAACCAAATATCCATAAAATCACTAAACAGATTCACTCAGCAATCATTCACCCACATTAATTTTAGATTCAAAACAGATATTAACTACCAACCAAGCATCATCCTAATCCAAGACTCATTTGAGTACAGTATACAGCCTAAATTGTGCAAGAATTTTGAAAACATTTACCCATTTTTATGCAAAAATTTTAAATTGGCAGTGGGAATTGATGGGCTTTCATTTAATCACAGTTTATCTCGGTCGATAATTGACCCCCTCTCCCACTCTTAAAACCCAAATTTTTCCGCAAAGTTGAATTCCAAATTAGAGAAGAACAATTTGAAAACTATAGTTCAAAATAGATTTACAATTTAGTAAATAGATGACATGTATAAAGAGTCACATTGAAGTGGTAAAATATTGTTTACCATAAAGATTATTTTAAAGAAGGTTCACATGCAAGTACATTCATTATCATTTAAGTTAGTGACATAGATTTTCAATACAGTTCAAAAGTATCATGTAACCTGCGGGTGCAATGTGAATAGGGTGAAAGAAAGTTTAATTTTTTTGGTTCAAACAGATGTTCAATAAAGCATAAAAATACATACTAAAACACCCTATAAAAAATAAGATTAAAAAGGATAACAACTAACCAGCCTACATTTACCCCACCACACTTAAGTTCAAGTAGTGGAATTATTTTAATAACAATGGAATTCAATTTTCTGCAAGAACATTCAGAATTTTATTTAACACTCTGGCATAAGTAGTAGAATTTTTCATCAAATGCAGAATTTTTCATGCAAGCACGACATGAAGCTGATTTTTTAATCACAAGAAGAATTTTCTAGAAACAACACACATAAATAGTAGATTTTATATATTAAAGTAAATAGGAGCAGAAAAATAAATGTATAAATTAATAGTTGAGTACTTCCCTGAATTAATGTTTTTCATTAATCCACCAGCATGGGAATTCCACTCCCTCAATGACACAACAACAGCATCATTCTTAATTAATAACAAGAATACCAAGAACAAAGAAGCAACTAGAATTTTACAAAAACATAAAACAAAATGACAAAACAATAACCATGGGTTTCCTCCCATGTAGCTCTAGATTTATAGTCTCTATCCGGACTTTATTAATAAAGAGTTTTAAAGCACATTGAAGGAAGAAAAGCCTTTTGGTTGTCCTTCATAATAGAGTTTGACTCTATTACCATTAACCGGAATGGGTTTATTCTCTTCATCTACAATTTCTATAGATCCATTATTAAGCACTCTAACAACAGTAAATGGTCCAGACCACTTGGACTTAAGTTTTCCAGGAAAGAGTCTGAGTCTTGAATTAAAGAGAAGGACCTTCTGTCTAGGTTTGTACTCCTTGGTTTGAATAATATAATCGTGAAAGATATTATTCTTATCTATATAAATATTTGAATTATCATAACTCTCTCTCCTTATTTAATCCATCTCACTCATCTCATGCAATATTCTCTCACTAGTACTCTTAAAATCAAAATTTAAGGCCTTAACTGCCCAATATGATTTATGTTGAAACTCCATAGGCAAATGACAACATTTTCCAAAGAGAATCCTGTAAGGAGACTGTTGGCGCTCCTTTTTGTCACATTGTCTAAAATAATGGAAAGGGAAATGAATTAGCACAAAGTGATTCATCCTTTGAAGAAAACATCAAAAATCAACAATGGAATGAAAAAGGAGTCAAAGGACAAGGGTCGCACAAGTTCCCTTACTATCGTGCAAGTATACTTGCGCGCCGCCTAATGGTCGCGCAAGTGACTTACGTGCCCTAAGTGATAACCGCTCAGGGTCTTCTCCAGCCTATAAATACCCCCGGTGGGCCCCCCATTTGAGAAGGAATTTTTCCTGAATTCAGATACAGAGTTCTGAACGCCCAAGTCTCTTTTTCAGGTCTTCCGAACACTTCTAAGGTAATTCTTTACCTAGAATGGAAGGTATAAACAAGAGGAGTAAGGTCTAAGTGTTAGAATTCACTAACACTTGCGCACCTAAGTGTTTTACCCTTAAGGGAAATGGACACACTTGTGCACCGCCCTACTTCTTCACCATAACTTGCACACCATCTTCTGGAAAGCCTCTAGGGATAATTATAAAGTCTTTGATCAAGGATCGCCCAAATATTACTCTAAGGGCTGAAAATCACGCAGGTACCCATGTGCCGCGTAGGTATACCTGTGCGACCAGGACTTGCGCGCCCACGCAATACCTGCGCGCCTTCCAGGAGTTGCACGCCCCTATCTTTTTGGGTGCTTTTCTTGCCCATTTCACCTCTCTTATACCATTCCACCTCTCCTATCCAAGATTCAGTCTTCAAGACACTCTTCAAAGCCATTTATGGCATGATTTCTTGATTTGACTTCCTTATCTGAAAGGAACTCCGTGGAACATCTCTCAAAACCTAGTGATTTACACATCTTTATGTCACTAAAGATTGAGATTTCATTCATTCAACCTCATCCTTTAAGATGAGAGAACCCCTTAACTTGGGCCTCCTTTTCAGGAGTAAGTCCCAGTCATAATTCCCATTAATTTTGGGCATCCTCCTTAGGAGTAAGCCCCAAGTCCTTCCAAATCTGGGCATTCTTTTCAGGAGTAAGCCCCAAGTCCCCTAATATGGGCATCCTTTTCAGGAGTAAGCCCCAATCTTAAAATTCCAAAATATGGGTATCCTCCTTAGGAGTAAGCCCCAACCATAATTCTCTTAACCTGGGCCTCCTTTTAAGGAGTAAGTCCCAATCATAATTCCCATTAAATATGGTCATCCTCCTTAGGAGTAAGCCCCAAGTCCTTCCAAATCTGGGCATTCTTTTCAAGAGTAAGCCCCAAGTCCCCTAATCTGGGCATCCTTTTCAGGAGTAAGCCCCAATCTTAAAATTCCCAAATATGGGCATCCTCCTTAGGAGTAAGCCCCAAGCATAATTCTCTTAACCTGGGCTTCCTTTTCAGGAGTAATCCCCAGTCTCAAATATGGGCATCCTCTTCAAGAGTAAGCCCCAAGTCCCTTAATTTTTCAAGTCCCTTAACCTGGGACTTCTTCTCAGGAGTAAGCCCCAGCCTTAATCTCTCTTAACCAGTCTTAATTTCCTTTTGATTTGGGCTTCCTTCTCAGGGGTAAAAACCAATCATAAGTTTCATCCTAACTTGGGAATATTCCTTAGGAGTAAGCCCCAAGATTAGAGTATCCAAATCTCCATGAAGCACATTTACCTTTATGGACCATGTTCCAAGATTTATTCTATAAAGTAAATCTTAATCCTCATCTATTTGGTCAGTAATACACACATAAGACCCACATCATTGCATCTTTTGTGGCACAATTGTATGGTTTCACCAATACCTCTTGTTTTTCACACCAAGCATGACTCACATGAGCTTAGAGTGTAAAAGTAATCATGACATCTTTTCTTTGAGCCATAAATCATGCATAAACATCATACTCCCTTACTTAAACTACGTGGGTTCTGATTCCTTTTCCAAAACAAAGGATATGTAGGCATCCCATCTGCGGGTACGATCCCAACTTTGAAATAATCCATGTCCTTCTGAATGACAATAAACTTCAAGTGCCCCACTGAGTGGCTTTAAAACCTGTATGGTCATCATAATGACCAAGAGACTTTTATGTATCAAAGGATACCATTGACCAAGAATCTCTAACAAATACATATGATTCTCTATTAATGAAGAACCTCGAATACATATAAAAGATTCTCTAAATTTCCTACATATCAATCATTGATTGTCAGATCTAAAGGAAATCTCATTTTTTACATGGTAATGTAATAAGGATTCACGAACATAACTTAAATCTATAAAGATAGTCCCGGAGTAGAAAATAATTCCCCTCAAAAAGTGTGATGAGTCCGAACTCCCATCCTCTCGACCAATGCAAATTCCTAAGCCTCGTCATTCCACAACTAATGAGCACCTACCTTTGGAAAGTAGGTTCAAATGGATATGGAATCATTGGATGTTTCCAGTTCTATGAACAAACCTGTTAGAAACCGCTTGGAATGTTTGAACATTCAATAAATGAGGTCATCCCCAATTCCAGAGGGAAACGAAAAATGGTGAACCCGACGTGAATCCTTAACCAAGTTAAAATGATGTTTTACTTATTTGTTAGGACCCTATTTAAAACTCAATGAGAGGGCCAACAAAAATAATCATTGACATATGTGCTCATCCAAAAGATGTAGTGGCTGAATTTATCTTGATTACATATGTTATATCAAACAGACACTCTTTTCCAAGATTTTCTGCATTCTAAGAAATGACTGCTCTCAAGTTCACACCTGTGAATATCACTGCTGCGAATGCCACTGCTGCTACTCCTGCTGGATCGTCGTCCGCTCTGAGGATGATATCACCTACTCAACGTCTTCAACGCTGGGTATCAAATGCACTGGTTAAGGAGTACCATAAAAAATGTACTATTCCAACTCTGGAGACTGCCTGACTAGCCCTCCAAGTGAACAATTCACCCTGGTCCTCCGGACAGCGACAACCAGTGATCAAGAAGGAGGCGGTGCTAACCACCGTCTCCAACCGTTTTAGGTCATTATCCCCAGAATGCAATCACCATTCACTCCCATATTCTGAGGAGGTGAATGAGCAGGTCCCTCCGGGCCTTAATTCAAGGAGATAGGAGTCCTTCCTGAGGGATCCCATTAACAATCGCCACCAGACTCGTGTGGCAGTGCGCCCTCAACATGATGAAGGTACCAACTCCAGGCGTTCGGCTCAGGTTCCTCGAACCCGACCAGGCAAGACGAATCGTCAGAGGAAAAATTTGGTTAACAGTGAGCAGGTTCTCATCTCTTCCATCCCTGGAAAAGTCCACCAACCTAACTTAGTGGCAAGCAACGAGTGGGCACACACACCTGCCCGTTTTAATTCCGCTATCCAGCAGACTCATCTGGCAGCATCATGCCAATCCCGCCAGGCAATTCCGGCGGAGTACTATAGGCAGGAACATATACCTGTTTATACATCATCAGCTAGTCAGCAGGCTCTTCTGACTACATATGATGGAGCTCTTCAACCACGTTCGGCGAAGTGCAATCAACAGGCACATACACCTACTGGTATTGATAAAGCCTACCAACAGTCTCACTTGGTAGCACATGGAGAAGTCAGTCGGAAAGCTTCGGTGACAAACAGGAGGCAGAGTCAACTTTCTTCCCCCACACTTGAGTACTATCAGGATTCACTAATAGGAAAAGGAGGACAGAAGCAGGCACATACACCTACTCCAAGCACGGAATGGACGTATATCCCCGTTCCGACAGCTGAAGTCACTAATCATATTCTATCAATGGTGAAAGAGTAGAAGCAAATCCTTGCTCATATTCTGGATGCTTTCTAGGATATTATAACAGCTTCAGAAACATCTCAGGGAAAGACACATAAATCTATCCCTAACAGTGGAGTGACACATCAACAGTTCACTCCGAAATAGATACACACATCTGTTTTAGTCCAAGAGGGTTGTGGGGCATACTCCCCCATATCATACGGACAACCAAGTCAGGCACATACACCTGATTTAAGTAGATATCGTCAGCCTAACCTGGCCATCTCTCCTGATCAGGCACATACACCTGCTCAGAGCAGCCACTTTCGTCAACAAGTGGTTTCCAAGGTGAGTAAGAAGGCGTCTAAGAAGAAGACCCACCCAACACAGTCAAGAGATCAAGAGCCAATATGTAACAAGGTATTGCTCGATGCTGGAGTTCTTGAAGCCCTCAGACAGTTATCTATTGGAATTCAAGATTCTACTCCCTCATTTCCCAATAGTGGTAACATTAATTCCGAAGGTCTCCAACAAACACTTCCTCATGAAGGCTTGCTTCATGACAATTCGTTCGATCTTGAAGTTTCATCTTCAGATGAGAGCCACAGGAACCCTCTATGTGGTCAGAAGACCAAGGAGCAAGAGATCACATCTTTTGTTGTAACCCACCATGGTGGTTCTCCCCATAATGATGAATTTCGCTGCGAAAGTCCTCTCCGCAGTAGTGATCCACATTGCCCGGAAAATTCTCTAGTGTACAATGTAGTGCCGAGAAAGCCCTCTTATCTTGAGGCACTTGAAAATGAGAAACCAGTCATGTCTGATGCTTCATTGCTAGTAGGTGAGATACTTTCTCAATCGGAAGATATCCCAGGGTGTAGGTCATTCTCCGAACCACCCCTAAGTCATGCATCTTCTAGTTTGATTAGTGATTTTTCTACCAATTTTTTTGAATCTGATGAAGCAACAAGGAAGCACCAGCTCTAGTCAAATAAGGTAGAAGAATCTTCATTGAATGATAAAGAGGAAATACTAAACATGAGAAAACAACTGGTGAAAGGTGAAGTGCTAGTCATGTTTTGGCCTCTGGCTGACTCTCAGTATGACATTCTAGAGATGTTGACAGAAGATGGAATTCATGATATTCGTCTCAACATATGGAAAAATCTTTTTCAGTTGAAAAGGAAAGTATTATCTTATGATGAATATGAAAATCATGTTAAGATAATAGAAGGGTTACAATGTCAGACTGATTTGGCATCTCTATCAGTATCTCGATATTTGAAGGCTGAAAAGCAGCAGAGAGCCCTTCAGCGTTCATGCCTTGGCGCACTAAGAAGATTGCGCTAGTAAATTGCCAATGCCCCATCTGGTATTCATGTCAGAGGATGGGGTGTTCATGGAGCACTACATTTCAATGTGCTCTCCAATCATCAAAGCCCTCCGAAAATGGTCTCATGCAATGTTATTGCCCATGGTCGGCCACAATAAATGGGTTTTGTTTGTAATCAAAAGCTTTCCCAAGAAGAGGCCTCAACTAGTTCTTCTCAAAGTCAATAATACAGAGAGCAAGTTGTTGAATTACTCCTGCATCTAGCAAACGAGAATATTGAACAGGCCTCTCGTATGGAGCAAGCACATCATCAAGTGACAGAAGTGTCGGAAATCATCCAATGGTCTTTCGAGCCGAGTGATAAAAGTGGATGTCGATTGATGAATCCAGCTAATTTCCGGACTAAGGTCCGCAAGATCATGAGAGCTTTTAAGAAAGTCTTATACATAGCATGTCAAGAGCCACCCCAGCTTGCCAGACTGGGGACTCTTTTAAACCAACCCTTAGAATCAACAAATAGGATTTGAGGAGTTGAGCAAAGAGAGCAGGAACATCCCCATTCCACCGGACTGGGGACTTTTTCAAGTCATCAACCCCCTCCTCAGAGAAAGTCGGTCTTTTATCGATTGGGGAAGAATCCTCAAGAGGAACGAAGATCCAAATTATCAGGAGATTCTCTCCAAATTACAGTTTTCCAAGAAGTTCCTGAGGGATCGAATCAACAAAAGGCAATGTCTCATCAAAGACATGTAAGAAGACAATATCACAGGAATGCCGATATGAGGGATGCAATGCATTATGCATCAATTAATTTCCTCAATGTCGTTGTTTCTGATCCACCAGATGAGGCTCAATTAGAGGGATCAGATGAAGAGGTTCATGTTTAAGAATTTGTACGCACAAACACAAATGAAGCTGGTGTGCGTACACGAAATTAAAGGTTTACCCAAAATCTGGGTGTTCCTTCAAATAACCCACTTCCCCCTCTCTGAAAGGGATCAAACAAGGGGAAGGGAAAGAATCAGGTTACATATCCTTCCTCTGGAGAAGGCCAATCGCTCTCACTAGAGCAAAGATTTGCAAAACAAGAGGAAGAAATGAAAGGATTAAGGAGGTTGAACGCAGAACTACTTCAAGGTAGTCTTCCTCCTAAGCATGTTGGAGTCAGTCATCCAAGGGAGTTTTTTGCAGCTACTGAGATGGATCAAGAATATCCTCCTTTATCATTATACCCTCACAGGTCTAATCCTACGGGTCAAGTGCAATAACAATTGGCAGTGATTCCATCAGTTGCAGTACCAGCTGCCATACCTATCCAAACTCCAGTCATTTCACCTGCCCAAGTCCAAGTTCAATCGGATGTTTCTCAAAAGTTAATAACTACTATTGAGTCATTAACAGCTCGGTTGGAAGATATGGAAGGGAAGCATGCACAGGTTCAACCAGAAAAGAAAGCTTACCCTAAATGGGTAGATTCAATCTCTCCCCCATCAAGTTTTGGGAACCCTGTATTCCTTATTTTCAATGGATCATGCGACCCTGAACCACATTTGACGCATTACGTGTCTTGTTGCGATCCTATGATGGAAACTCTAGAACAGCAAGAAGCAGTGAAACTCAGATGCTTCGTGCGAACCTTGCAAGGACCAGCTTTTGTATGGTATACAAGCTTGCAATCCCGGTCAATTACCAGATGGGAGGATCTTCACCAAAGATTCCTTCTCCAATTCAGCTCAATATTGCCAAAGACAACATTTTTTGATCTTACAAACTGTAAGAAAAGGTAGAATGAAAGGGTCTTATATTTCATTGCTCGCTGGAAGGGATTAACATATTCCCTAAGCTTAGCACTCCCTCAAGAGTAACTGTTGCCAATCTGTGTGGAAAATCTGCATGACAAATTACGTACACCGTTTATCCCTATGAAATACACATGAGAGTTTCGAGACCTTACTTCAATCGCTCAACAGATTGAAGATTCTCTTATACATACTAAGGATAAATCTCGTGTAATTCCATCAGCTCCAGGAAGGAGAATGGGTAAAGCAGAGACTGCTACAGATATGCTTAAGCAGGCACTTGTACCTTCTTCTACTTGAAAACCTTCATCTTCCCGAAGGGATCCACCTCTTGAGCGTCAACAACAGAGGCTGTTTCATCAAGATGATCAAAGAGATCAAAGATGAAAACAATTTGAGGATTTGAAAAGAAAATTTTACTCTTTCCAAAATGAACAAGTTTCTGGTTATTTCATTTCAGCTCTGGAAAATAATTTGGTTCAATTGCCAAGGACCAAGAGGCCAAACAAGGAAGGAGATGAAGACCGTCCCAACTATTTCCCGTTTCACCAGATGTTGGGGCATCCCATTCACAAGTGTTTTTTTTTCAAGGACCTCCTGCAAAAGATGGTCGACTCGGGACAAGTCAAACTAAAAGGCTCTTCAACCCAGGTAGCATGTGTTACTGCTACAGTTCTAGAGGAGGAAGGCGAGTGGAAAAAAGTCAAAAGAAAAAATGCACAAAAATATGATGATTGGATGGTCAGAAAGATGATCAACCGAACTCATGCTATTTTTCGAACACAATTGAAGAAACCAATTGTGCCTTCTTCCATGAATGCCACAGCAAAACCCTCTTCATCAGAGGGAAAATCCTCAAAGAAATGGCACAATTCCAAGGAGGAACAATCAGAAGAAGATGAGTATGTGTCAAAGCCTAAGCTGTCTTTGACTCTAGTAGTTTCATGCCATCTACTTCAAAGCAACGAGAACCATCCCACCAAATGGCATAGCCTAAACAGGCTAATCAGGCAGAGTCTTCATCGGATGAAGAGTTGATTTTCAGTTCTGTTAATATGATTCAATTAACAGATCCATATGCTAGTTGCAGTTTCGATTTTGATGAGCCCGAATTCCCTATATCAGATAGAGGAATCAGAGGAAGTTCCGGAGGTTTAGGATACAGGGGAAGACGTGGATCTTTCAGAAGTAATTATTCCAATTCTACCCCTGCTAGAACTGTGTATGCAGCAGAAACTCGTGGAAGATCCCTTCAGCGAGCTCAACAAGAACAAGCAAGTTCTTCCACCAATAGCAAATTCAGTCCTGGAACAATTATTCTGGAAGACCGGTTGAAGGTTCCATCTTCTTCCTCTCAGAAAGTAAATGGATCTAATCAGTCTAATCTTCCAAATCTAGGAATATTTCCAACTCCTATCCCGATATAAGATGCATCAACTTCCAAAGCCTCAACTTCCAAGACACCTGCTAAACCACATGTTCTTGTTGGGAAACGCAGACCTTTGGATCAAAAGTATGATACATTGAAACACCTGGACCAAGTACCGGCCAAGTTATCAATTCTGGATGCCTTGAATTTATCAAAGGATCTTCGGGAAGCACTCGTTGAGGCTTTGTCAAGTCCTTAGGAGTTTGAAACTAAAATTGTTGCAGCTGAAGTCTATCACATAGAGAATAATTCAGAAGAATTCCATGTAGTAATATCTTTTACTGATGAAGATGAAAATGATGTCGTGCATGGAAATATTAGACCTTTGTACTTATCTGGCAAGGTTAATGGTATAGACATCTGAAGAGCTTTCATTGATAATGGTTCAGGAGTCAACCTCATGCCCATTCGTACACTTCATCGATTAGGCATCACGAAATCTGATTTATATCCTTCTACCATGATGTTACAAGGATATTATAAAAATGAACAAGAACCACTGGTCAAAGTTACACTCAGAACTCAGTTTGGAGATCTTTTATCCAATTTAGATATCAGGGTTGTTGATCAAGACTCAGCCTTCAACATCTTGCTTGGAAGACCCTGGCTACATCAACATGCAGCTATCCCTTCATCATACCATCAATGTCGCAAATATTGTTTTGATGGTCAAGTTGGGACATTGTATGGTGATAAGGCCTCGTTCAAGACATGTGAATCTCAATACATTGAGGCGGAATTCTATCACATGAAGGGAAGGGAGAAATCCACAAAAAAGGAGATTACCAAAGTTAATGCTCCATATGGTTTGGAGAAGATTCTAGTAAATCCATTTACACATGTGAGTACAGATTATGTGATGCTTATCAGTCAAATTGACAAGATAGACCCAAATCAAAATAATCTTATGGAAATATCTATAATGTCAATTACGGCAATCGAGCCAGACAACATGGGATAAATTGGTAACCCACCAAGCAGTGATGAAAGCCCAAATGGTGACGTCTTCATTTCATCTACTGAAATACAACAAGTCTATACTTCACCAATCAGTCCAGAAGAAGTTATAGCAACATCGGAGGTGAACAATGATGTCGATTCTTAATCCATCATCTCCTCTTTATTTCCCAAGGAAGACCCTTCATCATCAATCGGGTCAGAAATGGAAGCTTCTTCTTCAAGATGTTCAAATTTTAACATCTCTTCTGATCATGGAAATTATGCTTTATCATCTACTATGCAAGTAGAAACGGAAGAAATAACACATGTTGAATAAGAAGAGGAAGATCTTGGAGATGCTCCTCCAGCATTTGAGGAGGGTATCTCTACCACCGTGGATGAACTCAGAGAAATAAATATGGGTAAAAAAGAAGATTCACGCCCCACTTTAATCAGTGCGGCCATGAATCTTGAAGAACAAGAGATGTATATTTCCTTTTTAAAGAAAAATCGAGACATATTAGCTTGGAACTATATAGAGATTCTTGGGCTTGATCCTGATGTTTCTACTCATCATTTGGGTTTACCAGAAGAACATCGAGGATTTAAGCAAGCTGCAAGAAGCACACACCCAACTTATGCTTCCAAAATTGAAGCTGATGTGGATAATCTTATCGAAGATAACTTCATCAGAGAAGTTCAATATCCCAAATGGTTGGCTAATATTGTCCCTATAAAGAAGAAGAAAGGACAAATTAGAGTTTGCATCGATTTCAGAGATCTTAATCGGCATTGTCCTAAGGATGATTTCCCAGTTCCGATTATAGAACTTTTAATTGATGCAAGAGCTAGGTATGAAGCACTTTCCTTCATGGATGGATATTCTGGATATAATCAAATCCTAATGTCCCCAGAAGATGAGGAATCCACAGCCTTCAGAGCCCCTCAGGTTGTGTTTTTCTACCGGGTAATTCCCTTTGACTTAAAGAATGCAGGTGCAACATATCAGCGTGCAATGCATCGCATATTCAAGCCCTTTTTAGGGAAGTTTTTTGAATGTTATGTGGATGATTTTTTGGTTAAATCCAAACAATGTTCTAATCACTTGGCTGATTTTGAAGTCATATTCTGCAAGCTTCGACAACATAATTTGAAGATGAACCCCTTAAAATGTGCTTTTGGGGTAACCTCAGAAAAATTTCTCGGCTTTGTTGTACGCCATTGTGGTATCGAAGTCGATCCTGAGAAGAAGAAGTCAATCCTTGGTATGTAACCTCCTCGAAATTTGAAATAATTAAGAGGACTTCATGGACACTTATCCTATATTCAGCGTTTCATCGCCAATTTGGTAGGCAAAAGTTTACCCTTCACCAACTTGATGAAGAAGGGAGTCACTTACCAGTGGACTGAAGAATGTCAAGAAGCATTCGATATTCTCAATAAATACCTCTTGAGTCCACCAGTACTCATGCCACCTGTTGAAGGAATACCACTTATCCTCTATGTGATAGCTTTAGAGCGATCATTGGGTGCCTTTCTTTCTCATAAGAATGATGCTGGGAATGAAAACAGCCTCTACTACCTCAGTCGGACTATTCTTGAAGCAGAAACCTAGTATTCAAGTAGTGAGAAGTGCTAACTGGCATTAATCTTTGTAGTTCAGAAGTTGAGACACTACCTTCAACATCACGAGGTCCAATTGATATCTCGCAATAACCCGCTCAAATTCATCCTTAGTCTTCCAATGCTTACAGGACGTCTGGCAAGGTGGGCAGTTATTTTGCAGTAATTCGACATTCAGTATGTGTCTCAAAAGGCAATAAAGGGCCAATATCTGGCTGATTTCCTGGCTAAACACCCTTTAGTGGAAGACACATCTTCAGATATTGAACTCCCTGATGAGGAAGTCTTCTCTATTCAAGAAAGTCCTCAGGCATGGGAAATGTATTTTGATGGTGCTTCTAGAAGTCCAACAGGGAGGAAAATGGAAAATCCTAAATTCAACAAAGTTGGCTTAGGAATTGTGCTCATTTCTCCAGAAAAGGCAGTGTTACCTTATTCCTTCTTATTGTGGGAAGGTGGTACCAATAATGAAGCAGAATACCAAGCTCTCATCGCAGGCTTGGAATTGGCGCTTCAAGCACAAGTGAATCACTTAAAGGTGAAAGGTGATTCAGACCTCGTAATCAAACAAGTCAATGGGGATTATGCCATCAGAAAAGAAGAACTAATCCCTTTGTATGATTACGTCAGAGAGTTAATGGCAGAATTCCCTTCGGAACCGACATTTTCTTATGTCTTGCGATCAAAAAATGCTCAAGATGATGCACTGGCTAATATAGCCACAGCTCTGGAAGATCCAAATCGGGACGAGACAACCATCAGTATTGCCCACCGTCGTGCAATTTCACCTTATGTTCGAATTATAACAGAGGAAATTAATGAAATTAGTCCCATTCCTGAACCGTATGGTCATACTACAGGATGGATGTCACCTATCAGGGAATACCTTCAAAATGGAACATTTCCACCTGATAGAGCTGAGAAAAAACAAATTCGGCGACGTGTGGTCAATTTTACTCTTTATGATAGCCCTATCACCTAGAGAAAATTCTCTACAAATGTGGTTTTGATGGAGTTCTCTTCAGATTCATTCATGGTGAAGAGACAATGGTTGTCATGAAAGGAGTGCATGCAGGAGTCTGTGGTGCCCACCAGTCTGGACATAGACTGTCTGATCAGATTCGAAGGCTTGGATACTTTTGGCCTTCAATGATACAATATTATGTTGATTTCACAAAGAAGTGTCATTCATGCCAAGTTCATGCCAACTTCATTCATCAACCTCCATAGTTGCTTCATACAGCCAAATACTCATGGCCATTTGCCACATGGGGAATGGATGTGGTGGGACCTTACCCTTCAGCTACGGCCAAGCAGTTTAAGTATATTATTACTGCTACTGATTTCTTTTCCAAATGGGAAGAGGCAATACCTCTTAAGGAAGTTAGTTCTAAATGAATTCTTAGCTTCATCAAGTCTAACATCATTACCAGATTTGATGTCCCTCATACCATATTGACGGACAATGGCACTGACTTCTGTTCATCCGAGGTGAAGAAGTTGTATCAAGAATACAACATCAAATCCAACCATTCATCTCGGTATCATGCAGCGGCCAATGGCCAGATAGAAGCCTTCAATAATACTCTTTCAAATATACTGCAAAATATGGTGGATAAAGATAAGAAATCATGGCCTGATAAACTCTTTCATGCTTTATGGGCTTATCAGACTACCACCCGCACTGCAACGCGGTCAACTCCATATTCACTAGTATATGGAATGGAAGTCATCTTTCCCATTGAAGTTCAACTACCCTCACTCAAAGTAGTCATTTTTTATCAGTCATCTACAGATGAACAATCTCAAACGAGATTGAATGAATTGGAATGGTTAGATGAGAAAATATTGTGTACTTTGCACCACTTGGAAGTATATTAGAATTGAATAGCACAAGCTTTCAACAAAAAAGTTCATCTTCGTTCATTCACTCAGGGAGAATTGTTATTAGTTCTCAGAACTCCAATGATACCAGTAAAGAAACCTCCCAAGCTTGAGCCAAAATGGGAAGGACCTTACTCAATACATAAGGTCTACTCTAATGGAGCTTATTCTTTAATCTCAATGGATGGGGAACTCATCACTACTCCAACCAATGCAAGATTTCTGAAGAAATATTTTGTATGAACACAAAATACAGCAAAGGTCCATGCATAAGACCTTAAACTATTTTCACGTCCCTTACGTCCAACATGATGTTAAACTGCACCATCCCGGGTCAATGCATATGACTTTAAACTATTCGCACTTTTATCCAACATGACGTTAAACTGTGTCTCCCTTCATCATCCTTGCTATATGACGTTAAACTATATAGAAGTCCCTTACGTCCAGCAAGACATTAAATTGCATAACCAATGGTCCATGCATACGACCTTAAACTATTGGCACTTACGTCCAACATGACGCTAAACTGTATTGTCCCTTTTTCATCCAACATGACGTAAAACTGTGAAAAAAGTCCCTAATACATCCAACATGATGTTAAATGGTGTACTCTTTTTTCCTCACTACATGACATTAAACTACACATTCCCCCTTTTGTCCAACGTGACATTAAAACTGCATAGTCCCTTTATATGTCCTACATGACATTAAACTGTGCATCGTTAGGGTTGTTGCTACCTCATGTTTCTCACACCGAGTATGACTCACGTGAGCTTAGAGAAAAATTCAACCATAAAACTCCCTCTGGGATACTAACCATGTGTAAGTCCCAACACTATTTTTTAGGTCGTTGTTCCCAAGGAAAACTTGATCACTAATTCATTCTTTAATTGAACTACGCGGACTTTGATCCTTGCCTTCCAGGATGGGTACGTAGGCAACCTCCCAAGGTTCAAGCCCAAAACCAATATCTTCACATCGGTTCACCTCCATCTCATACGATGTTGATTCGTGAAACCACCCCTAGAATCAATATCTTTACATTGGTTCACTTTCGTCTTTGCTATACGACGTTAAACTACACAACACTTTTTTTTGTCCAGTATGATAATAAACTATAACATTCTTTGATACCCTCACCTGAGAGGGAATCATTATTTACATTGATTTTCAATCATGTTTCATTTCAAATACTACGTGCATACATGGCAATACCTGAACCTTTTATCTTGGGTTAAACCATCATTGCACTAAAATCCCCTTTCACCCTTCACATGTACAAACCTAATTTGTACAGAGGGTTGTTCTATAACTACGTGTGATTGATTCTCATCCTTATGAGATACGTAAGAATGTTCGAGTGTCCCTCGAATCTATCCCCACGTCTTTTGGGCATAACCCCAAATTTCTCTTTTAGTCCCCTGGCTGAAAAGTCCCCATGAAAGCACACACTATGTATTTCTTATAATGGTCCAAGCTCTATGACCCTAAACTAAGATCTCCAATCCTTTTGTCCCACATGAAGTTAAACTTTAGTTCTTGAACTACATATGGCTTGATTCCCATCCTTATGGGATACGTAGTGAAGTCCAACATTTCAATTCAGGACCCAGCCACAACATGATTATGGTTAGCATTGATCTGTGTATCTCTACATACATTGGACAATACCCATATTTATGTGTCATAATCCTAACCTTAAATATTTTCAGATCTTCATAATCCTTTTCTTGACTTCTAGTCACAAAAATTTCAAACTTCTGAGAGTTCTTTTTCCTGACTATGCAGTACATGCCCCTAGGAGGCCTTGCATAAACAATCTCTATAACAGATTTGTCAGCAAAAAGATACTATTATTTGACTATGCATCCAATTCCCTTAAATGGCCCTGCATAATTCAACCCCCTAACAGGTTTTTCAGATATTGGTAACTTCATTCTTGGTAATAAAGCTTCTTTTTTCCTTATTTGTCTTAAATGACAATATGTAGGGATCCGCAAAAATAGCCATCCTTAACATATTTGTCCCATATCCTTTTTCATGATCTGAAAGTATTCGAGTCTATGGTTTATATTCTCCTTACCTACGTTTGGGTCAGACCTTCGTAGGAGTGATATACATCCCGTTCTACGATAATCTTGTTTGGAAATATCTTCTCCATATTCAAGTACCTCTTTCCAGACATCAAACTCTATACTTTGGAAAATTTGATTCTCCATAAACTTTCACTGGCTTTTTAGCACTAGGAAAGTAAATTTCTGAGAGTTCTTTTTCCTGACTATGCATCACGTTCCCTTAGGTGGCCTTGCATAAGTAGTCTACATAACAGACCTGTCATCCAAAAGATGCTATTTATTTGACTATGCAACCACTGCCCTTAGGTGGCCCTGCATAATTCAACCCCCTAACGGGTTTGTTAAATAATGGTAACTTCATTCTTGGGAACTACTTCTTCTAATGCCTTTTAGCTCTTTTTCAAATCATTCCTCATATTCAAATATTCTTAAGTCTTAGTTTACATATTTTCCCTCATACTTGAGTATGGTAATATGTTTTTAGATTAATTGTCAAGGAATTGAGTCAATTTTAATCCATTTCAGTCAAAGCTATTTCGACCTTAAACAGTAACCTCTTTATGTCTGATGTGCATGACTTTAAACTGCCCATAAAAGACAAAGGAACTCTGAATAAAAGTCAAGTTCCAGCTCACTAAACATACATTTTGTATGATTTAGGTAATATTGAGAAATTAAGAGATTCAAGGTTTGTAGGGTTATTTATATTAATCCTAATAAAAATAAAACTATGCTCACTAGGCCCATTTTTTTAGGTAAGGTAGCAAAAGAAGGTATGAACAAATGATTGAGGATGAAAGTGTTTTTCATTGATGCACAAGAGTTAGAAGGACATCCACAGACCGGAGCCTCTTCTCTTTTTTAGGAATTATAAAAGTCTTTCAACATAACTCTTTATTTGATTTACGGCATCTCGAGCTTCATCAACAGCCACCTGGAATTCATTCATTCAACTGGATACAATAAGAGACGCAGTGATACCAGCTCTTCTTGGAACAATTGTAAAAGAATGTTCTTGAGTGCGGTTTGAGAAAATTTTCTACTGATCAAACAATGACTCTGTTTCTGTCCAAGAGACTTGGAATATGGATACATGGATTTGAGAATGAAGCATTGGAAGTAAAGATCCATTTGGAGAGATTACTCTTTTCATATATTGTTCTAATGCCATGTTTGTCTTCTCTCCATCAACCGGCAGCAGAAAACATTTCAGCCCATGGGTTTTCCATTTTCATATCTGCCAGGAAATGGCATGGAGGAAAAATGTGAAAGTTCACACCATTGTTTTTTCTCTTAATGCACAACATAACCAAAATAGAGGAGTAGCAGGGCAGCTGCGTCTCAGGCATATAGTTCTTTGTATCGGGAACATTGAATCCTTGCAGATGACCATGACCATACAAAGGCAGGTAGATTCTCTGTGAAAAATTAAGATGATATTTGTTCAAGTACTTAGCCGAATCCGGAAGAGTGCTGCCACAGATATCATAGTAATCATGGCCAACAATGTTCATCATGTCATCAATCCGATTTCTATCCAATTCATCAGTCGTTCTGATCCTCTTGGGAGCCATTGAATCTGCACAAAAGTTGAATAAATTAACTATTAAATGGGTTGATTTTTCATAAATTTTTTGAAGGAATTCGAAAAAAATTGCTAAGGCATTAAGGTGAGAAAGTATGATTTTGGCGTGCAAGTATGGATGTGTCGTGCAAGTATGGATGTGTCGCGCAATTATTTGGCACGCAAGTATCATCGCGCAAGTCCAAATACCTCTACAGCAGTGCGATATCAAAGAAACAGCGAAAAATAGAGCAACCTGTGCAGCAATGGTAACTTGTGCGGTGAGGGATCGAAAATTTGAAATCCGGGTACTTTGCGCGAGAATGGCCACATATATATAGGCCAGGCCGGCCACCTGAGCGCCTACAGCCAGTGCGCTCCAGCCCTACACGACTTGCACCTGCGCGATGATGGTTGCATGGTGAACACCTACGCACATCTTTCCCTTTGGTTTTCTTCTTTTCCTCAGAGTCACATCTTTATTCTTTCGGATCCAACTCTGAGGGGGGACTTTTGTTGACGCTTCTTTTCGTCACATTGTCTAAAAGAATAGAAAGGGAAATGACTTAGCACAAAGTGATTCATCCTTTGAAGAAAACATCAAAAATCAACAAAGGAATGAAAAAGGAGTCAAAGGACCTAGGGTCGCGCAAGTTCCCTTACTATCGCACAAGTATACTTGCATGCCGCCTAATGGTCGCGCAATCCTAATGGTCGCGCAAGTGACATGCGTGCACTAAGTGATAACTGCTCGGGGTCTTCTCCAGCCTATAAATACCCCTGGTGGGCCCCCCATTTGAGAAGGAATTTTTCCAGAATTCAGATACAGAGCTCTGAATTCCCAAGTCTCTTTTTCAGGTCTTCTGAACACTTCTAAGGTAATTCTTTACCTAGAATGGAAGTTCTAAACAAGAGGAGTAAGGTCTAAGTGTTAGAATTCACTAACACTTGCGCGCCTAAGTGTTTTACCCTTAAGGAAAATGGACACACTTGCGTGCCGCCCTACTTCTTCACCATAACTTGCGCGCCATCTTCTGGAAAGCCTCTAGGGATAATTCTAAAGGCTTTGATCAAGGATCGACCAAATATTACTCTAAGGGCTGAAAATTGCGCAGGTACCCATGTGTCGCGCAGGTATACCTGCGCATCCAGGACTTGCGCACCCATGCAGTACCTGCGCGCCTGCCAGGACTTGCGCGCCCCTGTCTTTTTGGGTGCCTTTCTTGCCCATTTCACCTCTCTTATACCATTCCACCTCTCCTATCCAAGATTTAGTCTTCAAGACACTCTTCAAAGCCATTTATGGCATGATTTCTTGATTTGACTTCCTTATCTGAAAGGAACTTCATGGAACATCTCTCAAAACCTAGTGATTTACACATCTTTATGTCACTAAAGATTGAGATTTCATTCATTCAACCTCATCCTTTAAGATGAGAGAGCCCCTTAACCTAGGCCTCCTTTTCAAGAGTAATTCCCAGTCATAATTGCCATTAATTTTGGGCATCCTCTTTAGGAGTAAGCCCCAAGTCCTTCCAAATCTGGGCATTCTTTTCAGGAGTAAGCCCCAAGTCCCCTAATCTGGGCATCCTTTTCAGGAGTAAGCCCCAATCTTAAAATTCCCAAATATGGGCATCCTTTGAAGGAGTAAGCCCCAACCATAATTCTCTTAACCTGGTTCTCCTTTTCAGGAGTAAGTCCCAGTCATAATTACCATTAAATATGGGCATCCTCCTTAGGAGTAAGCCTCAAGTCCTTCCAAATCTGGGCATTCTTTTCAGGAGTAATCCCCAAGTCCCCTAATCTGGGCATCCTTTTCAGAAGTAAGCCCCAATCTTAAAATTCCCAAATATGGTCATCCTCCTTAAGAGTAAGCCCCAACCATAATTCTCTTAACCTGGGCTTCCTTTTCAGGAGTAAGCCCCAGTCTCAAATATGGGCATCCTCTTTAGGAGTAAGCCCCAAGTCCCTTAATTTTTCAAGTCCCTTAACCTGGGCCTTCTTCTCAGGAGTAAGCCCCAGCCTTAATCTCTCTTAACCAGTCTTAATTTCCTTTTGATTTGGGCTTCCTTCTTAGGGGTAAAACCCAATCATAAGTCCCCTCCTAACTTGGTCATCTTCCTTAGGAGTAAGCCCCAAGATTAGAGTATCCAAATCTCCATGAAGCACATATACCTTTATGGACCCTATTCCTAGATTTATTCTCTGAAGTAAATCTTAATCCTCATATATTTGGGCAGTCATACACACATAAGCCCCACATCATAGCATCTTTCGTGGCACAATTTTCTGGTTTCACCAATACCTCTTGTTTCTCACACCGAGCATGACTCACGTGAGCTTAGAGTGTAAAAGTAATCATGACATATTTTCTTTGAGCCATCAATCATGCATAAACATCATACTCCCTTACTTGAAATACATGGGTTCTGATTCCTTTTCCAAAACAAAGGATAAGTAGGCATCCCATCTTCGGGTACGATCCCAGCTTTGAAATAATCCATGTCCTTCTGAATGACAATAAACTTCAAGCGCCCCACTGAGTGGCTTTAAAACCAGTATGGTCATCATAATGACCAATAGACTTTTATGTATCAAAGGATACCATTGAACAAGAATCTCTAACAAATACAGATGATTCTCTATCAATGAAGAACCTCGAATACATATAAAATATTCTCTAAATTTCTTACATATCAATCATTGGTTATCAAATCTAAAGGAAATCTCATTTTTTACTTGGTAATGTAATAAGGATTCACGAACATAACTTAAATCTATAAAGAGAGTCCCGGAGTAGACAATAATTCCCCTAAAAAAGGTGTGATGAGTCCGACCTCCCATCCTCTCGACCAATGCAAATTCCTAAGCCTCATCAATCCACAACTAATGAGCATCTACCTTTGGAAAGTAGGTTCAAATGGATATGGAATCATTGGATGTTTCCGGTTCTACTAACAAACCCGTTAGAAACCGCTTGGAATGTTTGAAACTTCAATCAACGAGGTCATCCCCAATTCCAGAGGGAAACAAAGACATACCTATTGGGATCTTGAAAGTAGTTCTATATGCCCATAAAGATTCATCCATTTTAAGAGACAAGACTTTCCTAGAGTGTGAAACAATTTTTCAAGAATTTTATTTAGTTATCTGTTATAAATTTCCACTTGTCCACTGGACTATGAATGATAATGAGTTCCAGTATTATGGACACAACCATAATTTTTCATCAAATCCTTAAACTTTTTGTTCTTAAAGTGTGTTATATTATCAGTAATGAAGGCTTTTGGGACTCAAAATCTTGAAAAGATATTCTTTTTAACAAAATTGATAAAACTATTGGTTTGATTTTTGGAAAGTGCTACAGCCTCAACCCACTTAGACATATAATAAACAGAAACTAGAATATACTCATTCCCATGAGATGATGGAAATGGACCCATGAAATCTAATCCCCATACATCAAAATTCCCAACTTCTATAATACCTTTTTGGGTTAACTCCTGCTTCATACCAACATTGCCTAGCCATTAGCACCTATCAAAACCAACCACAAAGTTCCTGGCATCCTTAAAAAGGATGGGCCAAAAGAAACCAGATTGAAGAACCTTTTGAGTTTTCCTTCCACCACCATGGTGACCTCCCCAAGGTGAGGAGTGGAAACTCTCTAGAATAGGCATCATCTCTTCCTCAGACACACACCTCATAAGAATACCATCATCACATCTCATAAACAGCAAAGGGTCATCCTAAAGGAAATACTTAAGCTCAGAAATAAATTTCTTCCTTTGGTTATTAGATATATATCTGGTAAATAATCCTGCTTCCAGGAAAATTGGAAAAATCTACACACCATGAAGACTGCCTAATTGACACAGTGTGCAGTTTTTCATCAGGAAAGGAAGAATTGTTCTCTCTTGGATCTTTAGAATGGGTGTGAGGAAGCCTAGATATATGATCAATGACTAAATTTTAAGCACCATGTTTATCCCTTATCTCTAAATCAAATTCATGTATCAATAAAATCCATTTAATAAGCCTAGGTTTGGTTTCCTTCTTAGATAGAAAGCACTTCAAAGCATAATAATTAGTAAAGATGATAACTTTTGAGCCTAAAAGTTATTGTCTAAACTTATCTAGAGAAAACACAACACCTAACAACTCCTTCTCAGTGGTGTTGTAATTTCTTTAAGCCTCGTCTAGTAGTCTACTAGCATAATACACCAAATGTAACTTCTTATCTCTCCACTTTCCAAGGATAGCTCCAACAACCATATCACTAGAATCACTCATAAGTTCAAAAGGTAATTTCCAATCAGGTGTAGTGATGATAGGTGATGTAGTGAGTTTTCCCTTAAGTAGATGAAAATATTTCAAATAGTTTTCATCAAAATTGAAAGTTTCATCCTTGACTAGCGAAGAACATAAGGGCTTAGTTATTTTAGAAAAGTCTTGTATACACCTTCGGTAGAAACTGGAATGCCATAAGAAACATCTAATACCTTTAACATTTTTAGTAGGTGAGAGTTTTTGAATGGCTTCTATTTTTACAGTATCAACTTCTAGACCTCTCTTTGACACTTTATGACCAATCACAATACCTTTTGTGACCATGAATTGACACTTTTCACAATTAAGAGCAAGGTTGGTATCAATGATTCTCTCCAACACTAACTCAAGAATTCCTAAACATATATCAAAAGTAATAACAAAAATGGAGAAATCATCCATGAACACCCCGATGATCCTCTTAATCATATCAGAAAAGAAAGCAAACATGAACCTTTGAATGGTAGCTAGAGCTCCACACAACCCAAAGGGCGTCCACCAGTAAGAAAATGCCTCAATGGGGCATGTGAAAGTAGTATTCTTCTGATCCTATAGAGCAATATGAATCTGGTTGTAACCAGAATACCCATCCAGGAAACAGAAAAATTCATTTCCAACAATCCTCTCAAGAATTTGATCAAGAAAGGGAATTAGAAAATGGTTCTTCCTAGTGGCTGAATTTAGCTTTCTATAATCTATAAAAACTCTCTATTTTATGGATTTCATAACTTGAATATCTTCATTTTTTCATTTTTGACAATAGTGAAACCTCCATTCTTAGAGAAAACCTGAACAGGGTTGACCCAAGTGTTATCAGAGATGGGATAGATTATACCAGTATCTAACAGCTTGATCACTTCCTCTCTCACAACTTTTGTTCATGGTTGGATTTAACCTTCTTTGACTCTACTCGAGGATTATGATCTGTATCCATAGGAATTTTGTGCATGCAGAATGAGAAACTAATACCCTTTATATCTGATATGGTCTAGCCTATGGCAGATTTAAACTTTGTAAGAACATTAATCAATCTATCTTCTTGATTATCATTCAGATCACCAGAGATGATCAAATGCAAAGTGGAATTCTTGCCCAAAAATGAGTATTTAAGATGTGAAGGAAGTGGATTAAGTTCAAGAATGGGTGGTTCAACACTTTATGGAAGACTCTTGGGACTAAGAGGTCCAAGATCTTCAACATATCATTTGTAAGGAGTATTGAATGATGAAGGATTTTCAATTTCAATGTCAATTTCACATTTTCCAGTGCTGTTTTCCAATGTGGATAGCTCAATGTCCATATTTTCCATTTCAGAATTTTCAAAATTCAATAAAGTAGAAGCATCAAATTGTTCAATCAACTCTCCCCCTACTTCATCAAATTTTTAAGAATTAATACTAATAGTAGAAACATTTTCAATATAACTAGGGGATTCTTCTTGTTCAGAAGAATAAGAAACTACTTCAGTAGAAGTAGGAATTGCACAGTTTTCTAGTTCTGGAAAATTTTCCATACGATCAGTTTGAGTGGATTCTTCACTTTTTGAAACAAGAAAAATATAATTTTCAACTTCCAAATTTATTTATTCAATAGAGGGTTGTTTTTTAGATTCTTAAAATTTTTTATAAGAACATCCAGCTTCAAGGAACTCTATCTTCGAAAAATTTTCAAAATAAGGTCAGTCTCTTAATATTCTTAAACACATTGAACTCTTCTTGTTGTTCTCCAATTTTGAAAATCAGCTGACCCTTAGATACATCTATAACAGCACCACTAGTGGCCAAAAAGGCCCTACCCAAAATGATGGGCACCTCTTGATCACACTCCATATCCAAAACTAAGAAGTATTCAGGAAAAAACAGCTTCCCTTCCCCAACTAACATATCATCCACCCTACCCATAGGATGAGTGAACAGTCAACTAATTGCAGTAAGACTGTGGTGGGTTGAAGATCATCCAACAACAACTATTAAAATAGTGAGTATGGGAGCAGGTTGATACTGACACCTAAGTCACAAATACAGTTGAGCTGATCATAATTCCCTAGGGTATATGGGATGAAAAAGCTACATGGATCTTTCAATTTGGGTGATATTTTCTTTTGGAGCACAGTAATGCACTCTTCAGTGAGGCCGTAAGTGGGAAATTTTTCATGTGTTTTTTTTGAAACAATTTTATTGAGATATTTCTTGTAAGATGGGATTTGAATCAAAGATTGGATGAATGTAATGTTCACTTGAAGTTTGTAAAAGAGACCACAAAACAGAAGAAGTTTAGCCTTGGTGTTACTTTGAGGTTTATGTTTTTCAAGAAAAGGGATGGGTGGGGAAAAGTTTCTTAGAAAAATAGCCATATCCCTGATTTTTTTAGCTTCATTTTATTTTCCTTTATTCTTTTGATTTTTAGAATAATTATCAGAATGATTTTCAAGTAAAAAAATCAGATTTTGATCATTTTCAAAACTTTTTCGTGAATTTATAGATTGTGAACAAAGCATATTTTTATTTCTGGATTCACACAGTTTTTCATTTTGGGCATTTTCAAAGTCTTTTGTAGAAACAATTAGAGTATTGAGGCCACTCCTAGTGACAACAGCCATGATGTTCTCCCTAGTATTCTGTTCAGTTGTGCTCGAAAGTCTACCTTTTCCCTATAACTAGCATCCCAAGCCAATTGTCCCATTTTAATTTCAAGATTCTTCATTCTTGCATCCATTTGAATTTTATCATAATAATTTTTTGTCTTTTGTTCATCAAACCTTTCTATCAACTGTTGAAACATATGTTTCACCTCATCCTTAGAATTTGAAGATTCAGCCTTAGGTTGAGATTGGGGTTGGAATTGCGGTCTAGGAGGCTGCATGAATCCAGAAGAGGTAGTAGGTTGAAGAACTCCCTGCTCCCTCCAAGAAAGTTTCGAGTGATTCCTATATCCCTGATTAAAATTATTGTAAAATGGGTCATCCCTAGCCTACATTCTTTCACCATATCCAGAAAAGTTGTCATTTTCATGAGGTTGAACAGGCATGTCAAATTTTGGACCAAAATTCTCTGTGTGCCCAAACATACCACACTAGGAACACTCCTCCCTAAGATATTGATTTAGGTTTTGACAGCTTACTTGGTTAACCGATTGTTTGTAATTCTGGTTCATTTAATATTGATGTTGGTCGATGATTTCAGCTAGTTGAGCTTGAGTTTCATTCATTGAACCAGATCCAGTATTGACATTAGGATTTCTGTTTACTCTCTTTCTTCTTGAATTATTATGTTGAGAGTTTAAAGAAAGATTGTTAAAATTTTGTCTCAACTCTTCATCATTTTTGTCGTTGTAATTACCCCCAGTAGCTTGATCAACTAGGTTCTATCTAGAAGAGGATAGCCCTTCATAGAAGGTATCCATGAGAAGGTGGGATGGGAGTTGATGATGGGGACACTACCTAAGAAGGTCCCTAAATCTATCCCAAGCCTCATGAAATGCTTCTCCGTCCTCTTGAGAAAAACTAGTTATCTTATTTCTAAGTTCTCCTTTTAATCCTTGGGGATAAAATTTTATAATGAATGAATTATAGACTTGGCCCCAATTCTCAAATATATTTTCATCTAGACTTAGAAACAAGTTCCTAGAATTCCCTTTAAGACAAAAAGGAAAAGCTATAACATCCCGTCTTTTTATAACATAACTTTTCATTTCATTACACGGAACTGAGGATCTTTAAGGTTTAGTGTCTTGGAAACAAGGAACATAAAACATGAAACAAAAAAACATTCTTCTTAAACACTTGAAAGGCTTCTCCTCATGTTCACCCTAGGCTCATTACTGCATCTCATAACCTGGGGACATACATCAAAAGGAAGGGTGAGCAGAAGGCCCAGCAAGGGAAACAAGTGAAACATTTTACATATGAACTTGAGATACATCAATAAAGTCATGAAAAGAACTTTAATGCATGAAAATGAAATCATGAGGCATATCATAATAAAAATAAAACTTTTTCATAACTTGAAGATGTGGATACATCATTTAACATAGACAATCATGAACATATCACCAAGGTCCATCCCCAAGGTGTCATTTTAAAATTACCAAGGTTATTCACCAAGGTATCGTGAAAATTGTAATCTCTAGTGGTTACATCATTACCCAATGCATTGGAGCGCTATCAGGGCGCACCCTTAAATTTGCCTTTATTATCATGTGATCCACATATATCATCATCAAACATTTCATAAATAACCCATATAGCATAAAATAAATGGGTTTCATTTCATAATCATAACGTTTTAAAAACTGCTTTAAAGACATGATCTTTACATTACTTTAAACCCACGGAAAGGGAAAGTGGGTATCATGTATGTAAATCCCAGAATTTAAAATAGAACATTTTTATATATATGTGAATACCTCTGTAGAAATAGGAGCTTTGAGTATTCACTTTATAACATAAAATAATTTTGAGAAAAGAGAGGCATTTTGAGACGAAAATTCTGCAGCATAACAGCTATGTTACAAGGTTTTAGAAAACATTGAAAAGAGAGGGAACATGGGTCAAGCAATCATAATTGACCCATAAAATAGTAGAGGGACAGAATAAGAATTATATATGGACATGGTGGTGAAATTTCAAGGACATACCATTTGAAATGAAAAACATGGAAGGAAGACAAAAGTTTGATTTCTCTTATGAAAGTTCGGCAGCCTAACGGCGTTACTTAAACTTCAAAATACTGAATTGAAGAGATCAAATGGGGTCTCTCATTAACATAAGATTCCAGTATGATAGGTATAGAGATCATACCCCAACATAACAAAAAGGAACTTGAAGGAATTGACATGAAAGTAGAACTTCAAAACGAGAAGGGTGAAGAACCACTTAAAAATTCGGCAGCCTAACGGCGCCACTTAAAACTTCAAAATACGGAATTGAAGAGATCAAATGGGGTCTCTCATCATATGAACATAAGAGTCCAGTATGATAGGTATAGAGATCATACCCCAACATAACAAAAAGGAACTTGAAGGAATTGACATGAAAGTAGAACTTCAAAACGAGAAGGGTGAAGAACCACTTAAAAATTCGGTAGCCTAACGGCGCCACTTAAAACATCAAAATACTGAATTGAAGCGATCGAATGGGGTCTCTCATCATATGATCATAAAAGATCAGTATGATAATTTAGAGATCATACCCCAACATAATAAAAAGGAACATTAAAGACTTGAATGAAAATAGAACTTGAAAACGAGGAAGGTGAAAGAATCCCTTAAAAATTCGGCAGCCTAACGGCGCCACTTAAACATTCTTAAAACGAATTGATGAGAGCAAGGGGGGGTCTCTCATCATATGAACATGAAATAGGCAGTAGGATGAATATAAAAGAACATCCTCCAACATAAGAACATGGAGTATAAAAGAAATGACATAAAAGAGATTACTTGAAAAGAAAGAGAGAGGTCGGATCCCTTACCTTAAAATGTAACTCTTAAACCTCAAAGGTTGGGACCTTGAGGGCTTGGGGGCACCTTGGGAGGACTCCTTGGGAGGTAATGAGACCAGAAATTCGTTGGGAATGAGTGGGGAGTCGAATGGATGAGAGGAGGGCTTGGTATTTATAGGGAAAGTGAGGGGACAAGGCATTAATGGCCAAGGGACACCTCACATGTGCTTTTCTCAAACCCATGTGCTCTCCCTTGTCATTTATCATGGAGTTAGGCCACATGGGGCCCCCAAAACAATAATTCATCACCCTTGGCCGGCCAACCCTCAAAAGATCTCATGATATCATCATGACACCGTTATGATGTCATTAAACATACCGAAACCCTAAAACTGTATTTTTACTATTCACTGAAAATTCAACTTTCTCAGAAAAATCCCAAAATTTCACATTAACCAAATATCAATGCTCTGATTTCAAAAATGAAATCCATTTTATAAAAATAATTTTCTAAATATTTTTAATTTAATTTTTAAATAAAAACACTATTCATCGAAAATTCATTTTTTTCAGAAAAAACCCCAAAAATTACCATAACATAATATCGATGCTCTGAGTTCAAAAATAAAGTCATTTTTATAAAAATAATTTTCTAATTATTTTTAATTAAATTTTTAATTAAAAAACACTATTCACCTGAAAAAACTAATACTTGAATAATAATTAATGAAACTGTTATTTAACTATTTTATTGAATCACATTACTTAATCAAGGTGCCTAGATTATTTTAAAACTTTCTTTAAGTGAGATTACTAATTCATTTGGTCATATTACTAATCCTAATCATAAAATCACTATTCATAATTTACTATTCATCAAAAATCAAGTTGATCTTATTAGACTCTAAATTTAGTACTGAACATAATTGCAGAAGACCATTTTTTGAAAATCATTACACATTTTTAATTATTTAGGGTTTACATAAACATATTTAAAATATCCTTTTTCTAAAATTCATCAAAAATATGCATACTATATTTATCCGGTCATTTCAAAATTCATAAACTTCATCATAAGAAGAAATCCCAATTTTTATTTAAAACAAGGATTACACAAGGTAGTTACGGTCTTGTTACATAACCCCTTATAATACCAGCATAGGACCTAAGAGTAAGGTGTGCTAGGGTGATAGAAGCCTGGGGCGGCTCAGTCAACATTGCCCGAGTAGTAATTTCTATCAGTTTGAACTTCTCATGAAGGCGATTTCGTTCCAGCTTCACATGATGAAGTTCGGCTTGGATTTGATCCAGAGCAAAGCCCAGTGGTGCTACCTCCTTCCCAAGCTCTGTTAGATGGGCTTCGATCGGTCCAAGACTACTAGGTGAGGCCATCGAATCTTCTTTCTATAATAATTAACCAAGATTACTTATATTTAGAGACAATAATCAAAACATTTTGTTCACAGCGGTCATGTTGACCGATGGTTATATAATAGTCAAAACCCACTGATCTCATTTTAATTATAATCATGTTTATCAAATAAAACATTTTTGTTGAGTATAACAATAACACATAAAATTAGGAAACAAAATTTATTTAAAAATTTCGGGTCGTTACAATCTTCCCCCCTTAAGAAATTGCGTCCTCGCAATTTTAAAATTGGGTTTTGAAATTTCATTGAAAGTCCCACATCGGAAAAGGAGTCAGTAAAACTATTAATTTAAAATAAAGAAAGGGAAGTACAATGGTCACCCGAGTTAACCCACACTAGGGTCCCATGTAGGAAAACATGGACATGGAGGAAAAAACAAAGTGTCAAGTTTTGAGGGAGAGTGATAGAGAACATGATTAGGAGAAAGTTAACCATGAGAAAATCCCAAACTTATGATGTGTGTAAACGGTCTTCGATTACCTAGTAGGAAACGTAAACCAATAACATTTTTGTTTTACGTTTCTTTTCATAATTTTGAGGATTTCATTTACTACATAGAACAAAAACATAAGAAAATATACCTACCTTCAAGTAGAGTTTCATCCTTTAACAAGTCCCTACCAACACTAATCTTTTCTCCAAATGATGAGAATTAAAAAACACTTGGTCTCATAAAAGCACAAGAATCATGTTCTATAGAATCACATAATCTACAAAAGATTAACTATCTATTTCTTCTATCTTTAAACATTATCCCAAAAACAGAAAGGTTAAGGTAAAACAACTCTTCAAAAAGAAAGAATCCCATAGGAATGGAAACTACTTTTATATCATCAAAGTTCCATGGTACTACCCAAAGTTCATCATAGACCATTCCATAAATAACAGTCCTTAAAATTCCTCAAAACAAACCAAACTAAGATTGAAACCCAAATACAATAAGGATTTGATAACATAGTCTTCCAAAACAACTTCATTGTTCATCTCCAGACAACATCAACCACTCCTAACATCTTATAAAAAAGTAGCTAACCTAAACATATTTACCCAAGATAGGTTAGTCATTCCCATAAGTAACCTAAATTACTATAAGTTCACCTTAAATTCATCGATTCTTCAAAATATAAGTCAACCTTACTCCTCAATGAAAATACCGTAGTAATCTATTTACCTCGATCAAATATGGTTCCCAAAATAATGAACGTCTTCCAAAATAATAATCATATTTTAATCCCCTAATCATCACTGTCATATTAATACGAAAATCGTCGCATTTCCTATCACATTGGTTGTCGGAACATGTTCTTCCATTTCCCACCATTAACTAAGAAGAGAAAGCATAATTAGGGGCTTAAGTACTTAGCTAATAATCATGAAAAGGAACTAAAAGCATATAAGGATAACTTGTATATGAAAGGTATACCCTAACTTGTGATCTCCTAGGTTCCCATCTAGGTTATGAATGATCATATATTCTTATGTGAACCTTTATTTTATTTTATCTTTGTTCCTTTAACAATGGTTCATACCAAGCTTATGAATTTACCAAAGCATATCCCCCGGGAGTGTCGTAACCAAGAGTGCAGCAAGGCCCGTTGTCATGTACCAGTTCCCGTTCGAGTCTAGCTCAAAGCGGTGTTTTCGGGTTTTACCCCTATGTACATTTGTGCCAGAGCCACCTCTACCTGCTCGTATCCAGACATGGATGTATTTGCTTGGCAACCCCTTACTCAATACTCACCAAAATACCAGGAAGATTTCCTATATTAAACTTTTCTATAGGGTTCCTCCTAGAGTTTTCATATCCTAATTTCCACAAATAACTAAACCATCCTTTGATACCAACTATAGCATCCCGTCTTTTTATAACATAACTTTTCATTTCATTACACGGAACTGAGGATCTTTAAGGTTTAGTGTCTTGGAAACAAGGAACATAAAACATGAAACAAAAAAACATTCTTCTTAAACACTTGAAAGGATTCTCCACATGTTCACCCTAGGCTCATTACTGCATCTCATAACCTGGGGACATACATCAAAAGGAAGGGTGAGCAGAAGGCCCAGCAAGGGAAACAAGTGAAACATTTTACATATGAACTTGAGATACATCAATAAAGTCATGAAAAGAACTTTAATGCATGAAAATGAAATCATGAGGCATATCATAATAAAAATAAAACTTTTTCATAACCTGAAGATGTGGCTACATCATTTAACATAGAAAATCATGAACATATCACCAAGGTCTATCCCCAAGGTGTCATTTTAAAATTACCAAGGTTATTCACCAAGGTATCGTGAAAATTGTAATCTCTAGTGGTTACATCATTACCCAATGCATTGGAGCGCTATCAGGGTGCACCCTTAAATTTGCCTTTATTATCATGTGAGCCACATATATCATCATCAAACATTTCATAAATAACCCATATAGCATAAAATAAATGGGTTTCATTTCATAATCATAACGTTTTAAAAACTGCTTTAAAGACATGATCTTTACATTACTTTAAACCCACGGAAAGGGAAAGCGGGTATCATGTATGTAAATCCCAGAATTTAAAATAGAACATTTTTATATATATGTGAATACCTCTGAAGAAATAGGAGCTTTGAGTATTCACTTTATAACATAAAATAATTTTGAGAAAAGAGAGGCATTTTGAGACGAAAATTCTGCAGCATAACAGCTATGTTACAAGGTTTTAGAAAACATTGAAAAGAGAGGGAACATGGGTCGAGCAATCATAATTGACCCATAAAATAGTAGAGGGACAGAATAAGAATTATATATGGACATGGTGGTGAAATTTCAAGGACATACCATTTGAAATGAAAAACATGGAAGGAAGACAAAAGTTTGATTTCTCTTATGAAAGTTCGACAGCCTAACGGCGTTACTTAAACTTCAAAATACTGAATTGAAGAGATCAAATGGGGTCTCTCATGAACATAAGAGTCCAGTATGATAGGTATAGAGATCATACCCCAACATAACAAAAAGGAACTTGAAGGAATTGACATGAAAGTAGAACTTCAAAACGAGAAGGGTGAAGAACCACTTAAAAATTCGGCAGCCTAACGGCGCCACTTAAAACTTCAAAATACGGAATTGAAGAGATCAAATGGGGTCTCTCATCATATGAACATAAGAGTCCAGTATGATAGGTATAGATATCATACCCCAACATAACAAAAAGGAACTTGAAGGAATTGACATGAAAGTAGAACTTCAAAACGAGAAGGGTGAAGAACCACTTAAAAATTCGGTAGCCTAACGGCGCCACTTAAAACATCAAAATACTGAATTGAAGCGATCGAATGGGGTCTCTCATCATATGATCATAAAAGATCAGTATGATAATTTAGAGATCATACCCCAACATAATAAAAAGGAACATTAAAGACTTGAATGAAAATAGAACTTGAAAACGAGGAAGGTGAAAGAATCCCTTAAAAATTCGGCAGCCTAACGGCGCCACTTAAACATTCTTAAAACGAATTGATGAGAGCAAGGGGGGGTCTCTCATCATATGAACATGAAATAGGCAGTAGGATGAATATAAAAGAACATCCTCCAACATAAGAACATGGAGTATAAAAGAAATGACATAAAAGAGATTACTTGAAAAGAAAGAGAGAGATCAGATCCCTTACCTTAAAATGTAACTCTTAAACCTCAAAGGTTGGGACCTTGAGGGCTTGGGGGCACCTTGGGAGGACTCCTTGGGAGGTAATGAGACCAGAAATTCGTTGGGAATGAGTGGGGAGTCGAATGGATGAGAGGAGGGCTTGGTATTTATAGGGAAAGTGAGGGGACAAGGCATTAATGGCCAAGGGACACCTCACATGTGCTTTTCTCAAACCCATGTGCTCTCCCTTGTCATTTATCATGGAGTTAGGCCACATGGGGCCCCCAAAACAATAATTCATCACCCTTGTCCGGCCAACCCTCAAAAGATCTCATGACATCATCATGACACCGTTATGATGTCATTAAACATACCGAAACCCTAAAACTGTATTTTTACTATTCACTGAAAATTCAACTTTCTCAGAAAAATCCCAAAATTTCACATTAACCAAATATCAATGCTCTGATTTCAAAAATGAAATCCATTTTATAAAAATAATTTTCTAAATATTTTTAATTTAATTTTTAAATAAAAACACTATTCATCGAAAATTCATTTTTTTCAGAAAAAACCCCAAAAATTACCATAACATAATATCGATGCTCTGAGTTCAAAAATAAATTCATTTTTATAAAAATAATTTTCTAATTATTTTTAATTAAATTTTTAATTAAAAAACACTATTCACCTGAAAAAACTAATACTTGAATAATAATTAATGAAACTGTTATTTAACTATTTTATTGAATCACATTACTTAATCAAGGTGCCTAGATTATTTTAAAACTTTCTTTAAGTGATATTACTAATCCATTTGGTCATATTACTAATCCTAATCATAAAATCACTATTCATAATTTACTATTCATCAAAAATAAAGTTGATCTTATTAGACTCTAAATTTAGTACTGAACATAATTGCAGAAGACCATTTTTTGAAAATCATTACACATTTTTAATTATTTAGGGTTTACATAAACATATTTAAAATATCCTTTTTCTAAAATTCATCAAAAATATGCATACTATATTTATCCGGTCATTTCAAAATTCATAAACTTCATCATAAGAAGAAATCCCAATTTTTATTTAAAACAAGGATTACACAAGGTAGTTACGGTCTCGTTACATAACCCCTTATAATACCAGCATAGGACCTAAGAGTAAGGTGTGCTAGGGTGATAGAAGCCTGGGGCGGCTCAGTCAACATTGCCCGAGTAGTAATTTCTATCAGTTTGAACTTCTCACGAAGGCGATTTCGTTCCAGCTTCACATGATGAAGTTCGGCTTGGATTTGATCCAGAGCAAAGCCCAGTGGTGCTACCTCCTTCCCAAGCTCTGTTAGATGGGCTTCGATCGGTCCAAGACTACTAGGTGAGGCCATCAAATATTCTTTCTATAATAATTAACCAAGATTACTTATATTTAGAGACAATAATCAAAACATTTTGTTCACAGCGGTCATGTTGACCGATGGTTATATAATAGTCAAAACCCACTGATCTCATTTTAATTATAATCATGTTTATCAAATAAAACATTTTTGTTGAGTATAACAATAACACATAAAATTAGGAAACAAAATTTATTTAAAAATTTCGGGTCGTTACAAAAGCTCTCATTCTTAGCTCATCTTCATTAAGTCCTAACAGAGGAGTTTGTTGTACAGTATTGTAGAAATCTCCAATGAAGGCTTGAGAGTCCTCATTAGAGAGTCCATTAAAGGCATGCGACTATTAAATATGGGACTGTTTCAACACATAATTTCTGGCTCTCGGACTAAGTCTAATGGAAGAAGGGTTGCTTGAAATATAATGGATTTGGAATTCCCTCATCCTATGCATTTCATTTTCTAAGAGTTCTTATTGGAAGTGATGTTGATTGTTAGGTGCAAGAACTCTCTAATCTAAATTTTCCATTTTAGTTTTCTTTTTCTTCCTAAGAGCAGTGAGGTGTTTATCTAATTCAAGGTTCAGGGGTTCTAACCTATCATCAGTAGATATAGTACTCCAGAAATACAGTGATAAAAAGTGATATTCAACAAAAAAAAATAGTAAATAGTAACTCAGCAGTACAAAAAACAGCCACAATTTAGAAAAAAAATGAAGCATATTTTTTTAACAGTTTTCAATTTTTCAATTTTTTTTTGTGAAATTTTTTTATATGTGATTTTTTACAATTTTTTAGAAAAGTAATGGATCATTCCTTCCCCAGAAATGATGCCAAAAATGATTCCCAATTTTCATTGAAATTTGGTAAATGTTTAAAATTTATATCTCCTACTACTACTATATATATGGAAAGCATGGTTGAACCCACAAGGAAGGATGGTGGCCAAATTTCTTTTCTAAGAATCTCACTGTTGTCACCAGTATATATATATATATATATATATATATACTAATTTACCTTTTATTTTATTTATTATTTATTTATTTATTGTTTTAATTAAGATAAATCTTAACTAAACTATGATGAACTATGAGGTAAATGAACTAAGACACAGAAACAGTGATCAACACGACAAAAAAAATACCAAAATGAACAATCAAGAGAAAAGTCCAGGGAAAATCTATTCTATTGGTTTTGAAAGGATTCCTAATCACTTAAATGTTGTTGCAACTTACCACTGTAAAAAGAACGACTTACATCCCTCTTTAGGAGATAAGAAAAATAGATTGATCAATCTTGGAGTTCCCCACTCCAAGAAAGTTCAACTGTGAGTTTAATATTTGAAAAGTATAATAGAAGAGACTTGCTGTTAGTTCTGAAGTTTTCATTTTGAATTAAATGTTTTAGAAAATGTATCCATGATCATTCTCACTGAATGACCGTGGAATTGAAAATCGAATTCTAGTGGCACGATGTAGTTGAATGAATTCAGAATTTATCTCGTTGATCAGTTCTGAACCTATTTAATTGATATGTGAAAAGGATAATAAAAGATAACTAGTAGAAGTAGAAATTCCCAAAACTAGAAAATTTAGGTGAACATTATCACTATTATGTAATATGAAATCATTTGATTATAAAGAAAGAAAAATTGAGAAAGAATAGGGGAAGAGATATCCCTCTAAAAACTTGAACGACTGTTGCTCCTAGTCATCGGGTCTCCAAGAACGGTTCTTTGAGAGTGCTCCCAGGTTTTCTCTACTCCGTCAGTTGGTGAGAAGTTGTCGAATGTCGGTCCCTCAAATGATCGTCTATTTCTCTGCTTTTGTATCCTGCTGTCATAAGCTGCATGTCACCGTCAACATCCATCGACTTAATCTTGTTCTTCAATTTCACACCGCACACGTGCATTTTTTGGTGCAACAAACATCATTTTTACTTAACCTCTGTAACTAACTCTGCTCCAGTTTGTTGGATGAATCTGGATGTGTTTCTCAGTTCACTTGAACCTGCACATTGTTAAGACAGAGAATAAATAAATAATTCAACGTTAAATGTTAACTTTTATAAATAAACATTTGTTTATTTAATGTAAGATTAAATGTTATTCAATTTAAATTAATAATTATTAGTTATTTATTATTATTTTAATTGATAATAAATTTATTTTATTAAAAAAATATTAATAAATTGTTTATTTAACATTATTAAAGTGAAAATATTTATAAAAGATTGTTATTATTTTAAAATTAAAAGTTATTTTATTAAGTTAATTTATTTTATTAATGTTTATTATAATTAATAAGATTATTATAATTGTGATTTTTTATATTTACTAAAATTATTACTTCAAATTTATTAGATTTAATTGGTTAATTCTAATAATTAATTTTATTTATAAATTATTATTATTAATAGTTTAGTTTTAAATAATTTATTTAAGTAATTTATTTGGTATTTTATTTTATTAATATGATTTATTTATTTATTATTGTTTATATTTTTATTTAATTTATTTTATTATCATCATTTTATTTTATTTGTTTAGTTTATAGTTTTTTTAATTAAATTTTATCCCCCCCCCCCCCCACGCAGCGCTCCAGGGGTGGGGTACTGTTTTAAAGCTTCCTCTAGAACCAGCTCCTGCTCCAGCGGCTCGGCGTCGGTTCTCCCTCAGCGCGGCTCAAACCTCCTCGCGATGTCGGCTTCACCTCGGCTACAACCCGCATGACAGATCTTCACATGGCGATAGGACACATCGGCTCCAACTCCCCTTCAAGGCGGCGGGCTCCTCCTCACACATCGTGAATTGCGGATCTAGTTCCTCAGGCGGCACCCAGCTCCTCCATAGACCAGCGCCAACAAGCTTCGGAAGCAGCGGGTTTAGATCTTGAAATAATCTGGCTGTGCAGATAAACTCCAGGCCTCCTCGATTTGCGGCTCAACTCCGATTCTCCTTCCACAACTGGCAGTAGGAGCTCAGGATTACAGCATGCGTTTGACTCTCGATCAAGATCAGGGCAAAGTCGCCTCAGAACTGTGGATCTACTCATCTCCAGCGGGTGGGCTTTGACTTCCGTCTGCGGCTCAGGTGGTGAAGCTTCGGGCATCAATGGCGGTGTGGCTGGTTCTTCATCGAGCTCGGCATCAGACTCCTCTCTAGGCGGCTAGGGATATTACATGGCGACAGCGACTTGATTTCATCAGATTTGAGTGGAAAAGGCACCAGTTTGGCGTGAAGCAGCAAAGAAAATACTGGGGAAAGGATTCAGTGCGATGGTGGTCTGAGTGTGGTTGCTATGGATGAAGGGGAAGTGCTACCGGATGGCGTCGAGAAACAAATGGAGAAGATTAAGAACACAAAACTAATTTAAATGTAAATAGAAATATTATTTAATTAATTAATAAAAGTGTCATGTTACTAAATGGAGAAGATTAAGAACATAAAACTAATCAAAAAATTATTAGGCTATTAAAATAAAGTAAAACTAAATTGATTATTTTAAAAGCTAAAAATACAATTTTACTCATAAAATTGATTAATAAATAAATTTAATTATAAAAATACTGAAGTATTAATATTTAGTAAAAAGTGTAAAATTAACTAGTTAATTCATTATAAATTGAATAAAAAGATGTGGCAAACTGTGTCAAAATAAGACCACATCAATACTGATATTTCTAGACCCGGGAAAGAGTTACACTGCGTATTGTGATGCATCTGATATTGGACTGAGATCAGTGCTTATGTAGGGGAATCGAGTTGTTGCGTACGAGTCTCAGCAGTTCAGGGCGCATGAGAGGAATTACCCGACACATGATCTCATGTTAGCTGCAGTTGTTCATACCTTGCACTGTTGGAGACATTATTTATTGACAGAGCATTTTTTGGTGTACACAGACCACAAACGTATCAAATACATCTTTACTCAGCATGATTTGAACCGGAGACAATGAAGGTGGGTGAAATACCTTTAGTCGTTCGATTTTGAGCTTGCCTATACGCATGGTAAAGGAAATGTAGTGGTTGACACACTGAGCAGGAGGACTCAGATACTGGCAGTACAGGAGGCCAATAGTGAGTGGAAGCTTATGAATTTGTTCTCTGAGGTGCATTTAGAGGTTCATGACAATCAGGGAAAGACTTATCTTTCATCTTTGGTTGTTACCTATACCTTACTGGATAGAGTGAGGATGAGGTATCTATCAGATTCTGAATCCCTAGTTCAACGGGAGAGTGTGGCAGGTGACCCTCCTCCTGGATGGACGATATGCGAGGATGAATTCATGCATATTCATGGACATGTGTGGGTTCCAGGGGATATACACGAGAAGATGATGCGGGAGTTTCATGCTTCATCTTGGGCAGTGAATCCTGGAGTCACCAAGATATACTATGACATGCGCCCTCAGTACTGGTGGCCGGGTATGAAGCGGGAAGTAGTTGGTTTTGTTACAAAATGTTCCACCTATCAGCAGGTGAAGGCGGAACATTAGTGGCCAACTGAGCTTTTTAAGTAGTTACCTATTCCAGAGTGGAAATGGGATGATATCGCGATGGATTTCGTGATGGGGTTGTTGGAACCGGGCGCACAGGGGAAGCCCCAAATAGGTGGGTTTTTAAAAAAAATTCACCAATGGTCGACGTAAACTTGTCGACGTCGGTGAAGAGCAGCCCGATTAAATTCGAGGATCTCGCGTGAAGAGTTTTAAGCACAAAATTAAACCGTAAAATACCTGGTTTAAATCCAAAGCCACGCACGACGTCTGCTCGTCATTGGCGATCGCTGCTCAAAGAATCCGAAGTCGAATTCCTCTAGATCGTCCACACGTGCTTCAAGGAATCCGCAGGAGCGCCGTTCGTCGTAATCCGGGTGCTAGCGCGGATTTGCGACGATGCCTTCGACGCTCCAACGACCACCGCATCGCATCGCTAGCGATGCGCGAGAGATAGCTCCATCTGAGCTCCTTGGATCCAGAGCATCTTGTTGTACCCCACACTCTTTGATTTTCATGATCACAATCACTTTAATATGTGTCTAACATTGTTTTTAAGTGTTGTGGATGATAGGCAAAAGATTGTCAAAGGATTGACCCAAGAAAGCTGGCAAAATGGACTGAATTGCAGTCCACCGGCCAACCGGTGTGATAGCACCGGCCAGCCGGTGGACCTGGCAGAGGCTTTGCCCACTGCCAGGCTCCACCGGTCAGCCGGTGGCTCTGTCACCGGCCAGCCGGTGGCATCCAGCAAAACAGTGGTTGCTACTGTCTTGCCACCGGCCAGCCGGTGGCTCTGGCACCGGTCAGCCGGTGGCCCCTGGAAAAGAAGAACAGCTACTGTCTTGCCACCGGCCAGCCGGTGGCTCTGGCACCGGTCAGCCGGTGGCACCTGAACCAGAATCCTATGCCTTTTTGCAAACACCGGCCAACCGGTGGGCCTGCACCGGCCAGCCGGTGGACACAGTCAAACTAGCCGTTGGGCTGTTGACCAGCCTGCCCACTTGGCTCCCAACGGCTCTTTTAGCCTCTCCAACGGCTCCGAAGGCCCCCAATGGGTTCCATGCCTATAAATAAAGGCCAAGGAAGCCCCAAACAGCAACCGGAACGATTGTGAAGCCAACGGACTCATTTCCCATCAATTGGCCAACATCCGGCGACTTCCTCCAAGGGAACCCCAATAGCTCCAACAACTTCCACATCCGAGGAGCTCCTCCAAAGAAGCTTGGAAGCGGCCTTCAACATCTCCATCCATTCAAAGGCGCCCAAGGCTTCTCAAAATACGAGTTTTATTGTTTTATCTATTTTGAGCTTTAATTTTGGGTTTGTGCCTACAAACCCCAAACTCTTTCTCATCCCCCTTTCTTTTGGGTTCTCACACCACCATTAAGGTGTGAAGAGGTTAGTCAAGCCTTTCCTTTTAAAAGGCTTGAGTTTTCGGTGAGCTAGCCTTCACCCGTTAAAAAGGCTAGTGGGTTCTTGCTATTCCATTGAAAGCAAGTGGGTTCTTGCTAAACCACAAAAGCAAGCTGTAATAGGTCCTAGTGCTACCTCAAAGCCTAGTGGGTTTCTTGCTAAAACCATTGAAAAGCAAGCGGTAGGAATCTCTCAACGGTTGAGTTGGGAGCGGAGACGTAGGCCGGGTTTTGGCCGAACTCCGTTATCAATTTTGTGTGTCTTGCCTTCTTTATTTCCGCTGCATCTTTCACTTTGATTTTAATTTGTTTATCATTTTTTTAAAAGGCAATTCACCCCCCCTCTTGCCATCTTTCCTCGTTTGTTCCGACCCAACAATTGGTATCAGAGGACGTATTTGAATAATTCCTTAACCGGTTTCAAATTAAAGATCCTATTTTATTTTGATGGCTTCTACCGCTTCAACCTCTTACGCCCCCGAAGGACATTCTTTGGATCGTGCTCCATTCTTTGATGGAGCCGATTATACTTTTTGGAAAACCCGCATGACCACATTTCTTAAAAGCATTAGCTATCCAATTTATAGAATTGTTATGCATGGTTTTACGCTTTCCTCTCCCGATGAATCTCAATGGACCCCCGCCGACATTGCAAATTTCGAGCTTGATGGCAAAGCCATGAATGCTCTTCATTGCGGGTTAGATCGTAATGTTTTTGATCATATTTCTTCTTGCTCTACTTCACATGATATTTGGAAATTTTTAGAGCTAACCCATGAAGGTACTAGCATGGCTCAAAAGCAAGAACCGGCTCAAAAGCAAGAACCCGCTCGAAAGCTAGAACCCGAGGCAAAATCCGTACCCGCTTGCCCACGTCACAAGAAAAGGGCCAAGAAAAAGGGGAAGAAGAAGGCTTCAAAGGCAACATGGAGTGATAGCTCCACCTCTTCATTCTCCTCCTTCTCCTCGAGCGACCAAGGTACAAAATGCCTAATGGCAAAACATGAGGTAACATCTTCCGACTCCTCCTCCTCTTGCTCTTCAAATTCAAATTCTTTCAATCATTTATCTTATGAAGAACTCTCACACGCTAGAGATCAATTAGAAAATGGTTTTCATGCCTTATCGTCAAAATTTGTTTCTTTGAAAAAGAATTTCAAAAAACTCTTCTCCGAAAAAGAACAACTTCTCAAAGAGAAGGAGGAGATGACTCTTAAAATCCAAAATTTTCCAAATGTTGATTCCATGGAATCAACCATCAAAGACCTTAGAGAATCCTTAGCCAAGTTCACCCAAGGTGAACAAAATTTGACCAAATTATTAGGTTCTCAACGAGTATCTAGAACCACCAATGGACTTGGCTACACCAACCAAGCTTCCTCCTCCCATGCACCCACTATTTTTTTAAGGGGGAGCTCAAGTTTTAAATTTTGCAATTATTGTAAAAAACACGGGCACATGATATATGAATGTAATTGCAAAAACGCCCGGTACGGCCAACCAAAGTCTTTTTTCTTTTCCGATGAGTTTTATAGGAGAAGACCCGCCATGAGACAAGTATGGATTGAAAAATCCCTTCTAGCGAGTCTCTCCGGGCCTAAAATCATCTCTTTTCAAAATCCCTCTCCCCGGTGACTTTTTGTTTTATTTAGGGGGAGTTAGGTTTGTTTAAGCTTTTTGTTTCAATTCAAACTTTCAAAATAAGCCCTTTTGATTTCAATTCCAAAATTTTCGATTCCAACTTTCAATTTCAACACTCGGTATCAAAATTTTCATTTCAAAATATTCAATTCGAATTTTGATTCAAAACTTTCAATTCAAACTGTTATTCCTTTTTCAATTCATTTTTCAATTCAATTTGTATTTACATTTTTCATTTCAAATTTTCATTTCAATTTTCAAAAATTCCAATTGATTTAAAAATCTTGATTTTCAATTTTCCCTCAATCAAGTTTTATGCCCCATTCTATTTTGATAATCACAAAGGGGGAGAAATTTCATGATTGATTGGGGGAGAATCTTTTCTCTCTTGCTTAGTATTTATTTTCAATTTATCATTTAAAACATGCCTTTCATTTAAGTTTTTACTTTGCTTAGATAAGTGATTGTGATCATCAAAATAGGGGGAGATTGTTGTACCCCACACTCTTTGATTTTCATGATCACAATCACTTTAATATGTGTCTAACATTGTTTTTAAGTGTTGTGGATGATAGGCAAAAGATTGTCAAAGGATTGGCCCAAGAAAGCTGGCAAAATGGACTGAATTGCAGTCCACCGGCCAACCGGTGTGATAGCACCGGCCAGCCGGTGGACCTGGCAGAGGCTTTGCCCACTGCCAGGCTCCACCGGTCAGCCGGTGGCTCTGTCACCGGCCAGCCGGTGGCATCCAGCAAAACAGTGGTTGCTACTGTCTTGCCACCGGCCAGCCGGTGGCTCTGGCACCGGTCAGCCGGTGGCCCCTGGAAAAGAAGAACAACTACTGTCTTGCCACCGGCCAGCCGGTGGCTCTGGCACCGGTCAGCCGGTGGCGCCTGAACCAGAATCCTATGCCTTTTTGCAAACACCGGCCAACCGGTGGGCCTGCACCGGCCAGCCGGTGGACACAGTCAAACTAGCCGTTGGGCTGTTGACCAGCCTGCCCACTTGGCTCCCAACGGCTCTTTTAGCCTCTCCAACGGCTCCGAAGGCCCCCAATGGGTTCCATGCCTATAAATAAAGGCCAAGGAAGCCCCAAACACCAACCAGAACGATTGTGAAGCCAACGGACTCATTTCCCATCAATTGGCCAACCTCCGGCGACTTCCTCCAAGGGAACCCCAATAGCTCCAACAACTTCCACATCCGAGGAGCTCCTCCAAAGAAGCTTGGAAGCGGCCTTCAACATCTCCATCCATTCAAAGGCGCCCAAGGCTTCTCAAAATACGGGTTTTATTGTTTTATCTATTTTGAGCTTTAATTTTGGGTTTGTGCCTACAAACCCCAAACTCTTTCTCATCCCCCTTTCTTTTGGGTTCTCACACCACCATTAAGGTGTGAAGAGGTTAGTCAAGCCTTTCCTTTTAAGAGGCTTGAGTTTTCGGTGAGCTAGCCTTCACCCGTTAAAAAGGCTAGTGGGTTCTTGCTATTCCATTGAAAGCAAGTGGGTTCTTGCTAAACCACAAAAGCAAGCTGTAATAGGTCCTAGTGCTACCTCAAAGCCTAGTGGGTTTCTTGCTAAAACCATTGAAAAGCAAGCGGTAGGAATCTCTCAACGGTTGAGTTGGGAGTGGAGACGTAGGCCGGGTTTTGGCCGAACTCCGTTATCAATTTTGTGTGTCTTGCCTTCTTTATTTCCGCTGCATCTTTCACTTTGATTTTAATTTGTTTATCATTTTTTTAAAAGGCAATTCACCCCCCCTATTGCCATCTTTCCTCGTTTGTTCCGACCCAACAATTGGTATCAGAGGACGTATTTGAATAATTCCTTAACCGGTTTCAAATTAAAGATCCTATTTTATTTTGATGGCTTCTACCGCTTCAACCTCTTACGCCCCCGAAGGACATTCTTTGGATCGTGCTCCATTCTTTGATGGAGCCGATTATACTTTTTGGAAAACCCGCATGACCACATTTCTTAAAAGCATTAGCTATCCAATTTATAGAATTGTTATGCATGGTTTTACGCTTTCCTCTCCCGATGAATCTCAATGGACCCCCGCCGACATTGCAAATTTCGAGCTTGATGGCAAAGCCATGAATGCTCTTCATTGCGGGTTAGATCGTAATGTTTTTTATCATATTTCTTCTTGCTCTACTTCACATGATATTTGGAAATTTTTAGAGCTAACCCATGAAGGTACTAGCATGGCTCAAAAGCAAGAACCGGCTCAAAAGCAAGAACCCGCTCGAAAGCTAGAACCCGAGGCAAAATCCGTACCCGCTTGCCCACGTCACAAGAAAAGGGCCAAGAAAAAGGGGAAGAAGAAGGCTTCAAAGGCAACATGGAGTGATAGCTCCACCTCTTCATTCTCCTCCTTCTCCTCGAGCGACCAAGGTACAAAATGCCTAATGGCAAAACATGAGGTAACATCTTCCGACTCCTCCTCCTCTTGCTCTTCAAATTCAAATTCTTTCAATCATTTATCTTATGAAGAACTCTCACACGCTAGAGATCAATTAGAAAATGGTTTTCATGCCTTATCGTCAAAATTTGTTTCTTTGAAAAATAATTTCAAAAAACTCTCCTCCGAAAAAGAACAACTTCTCAAAGAGAAGGAGGAGATGACTCTTAAAATCCAAAATTTTCCAAATGTTGATTCCATGGAATCCACCATCAAAGACCTTAGAGAATCCTTAGCCAAGTTCACCCAAGGTGAACAAAATTTGACCAAATTATTAGGTTCTCAACGAGTATCTAGAACCACCAATGGACTTGGCTACACCAACCAAGCTTCCTCCTCCCATGCACCCACTATTTTTGTAAGGGGGAGCTCAAGTTTTAAATTTTGCAATTATTGTAAAAAACACGGGCACATGATATATGAATGTAATTGCAAAAACGCCCGGTACGGCCAACCAAAGTCTTTTTTCTTTTCCGATGAGTTTTATAGGAGAAGACCCGCCATGAGACAAGTATGGATTGAAAAATCCCTTCTAGCGAGTCTCTCCGGGCCTAAAATCATCTCTTTTCAAAACCCCTCTCCCCGGTGACTTTTTGTTTTATTTAGGGGGAGTTAGGTTTGTTTAAGCTTTTTGTTTCAATTCAAACTTTCAAAATAAGCCCTTTTGATTTCAATTCCAAAATTTTCGATTCCAACTTTCAATTTCAACACTCGGTATCAAAATTTTCATTTCAAAATATTCAATTCGAATTTTGATTCAAAACTTTCAATTCAAACTGTTATTCCTTTTTCAATTCATTTTTCAATTCAATTTGTATTTACATTTTTCATTTCAAATTTTCATTTCAATTTTCAAAAATTCCAATTGATTTAAAAATCTTGATTTTCAATTTTCCCTCAATCAAGTTTTATGCCCCATTCTATTTTGATAATCACAAAGGGGGAGAAATTTCATGATTGATTGGGGGAGAATCTTTTCTCTCTTGCTTAGTATTTATTTTCAATTTATCATTTAAAGCATGCCTTTCATTTAAGTTTTTACTTTGCTTAGATAAGTGATTGTGATCATCAAAATAGGGGGAGATTGTTGTACCCCACACTCTTTGATTTTCATGATCACAATCACTTTAATATGTGTCTAACATTGTTTTTAAGTGTTGTGGATGATAGGCAAAAGATTGTCAAAGGATTGGCCCAAGAAAGCTGGCAAAATGGACTGAATTGCAGTCCACCGGCCAACCGGTGTGATAGCACCGGCCAGCCGGTGGACCTGGCAGAGGCTTTGCCCACTGCCAGGCTCCACCGGTCAGCCGGTGGCTCTGTCACCGGCCAGCCGGTGGCATCCAGCAAAACAGTGGTTGCTACTGTCTTGCCACCGGCCAGCCGGTGGCTCTGGCACCGGTCAGCCGGTGGCCCCTGGAAAAGAAGAACAGCTACTGTCTTGCCACCGGCCAGCCGGTGGCTCTGGCACCGGTCAGCCGGTGGCGCCTGAATCAGAATCCTATGCCTTTTTGCAAACACCGGCCAACCGGTGGGCCTGCACCGGCCAGCCGGTGGACACAGTCAAACTAGCCGTTGGGCTGTTGACCAGCCTGCCCACTTGGCTCCCAACGGCTCTTTTAGCCTCTCCAACGGCTCCGAAGGCCCCCAATGGGTTCCATGCCTATAAATAAAGGCCAAGGAAGCCCCAGACACCAACCGGAACGATAGTGAAGCCAACGGACTCATTTCCCATCAATTGGCCAACCTCCGGCGACTTCCTCCAAGGGAACCCCAATAGCTCCAACAACTTCCACATCCGAGGAGCTCCTCCAAAGAAGCTTGGAAGCGGCCTTCAACATCTCCATCCATTCAAAGGCGCCCAAGGCTTCTCAAAATACGGGTTTTATTGTTTTATCTATTTTGAGCTTTAATTTTGGGTTTGTGCCTACAAACCCCAAACTCTTTCTCATCCCCCTTTCTTTTGGGTTCTCACACCACCATTAAGGTGTGAAGAGGTTAGTCAAGCCTTTCCTTTTAAAAGGCTTGAGTTTTCGGTGAGCTAGCCTTCACCCGTTAAAAAGGCTAGTGGGTTCTTGCTATTCCATTGAAAGCAAGTGGGTTCTTGCTAAACCACAAAAGCAAGCTGTAATAGGTCCTAGTGCTACCTCAAAGCCTAGTGGGTTTCTTGCTAAAACCATTGAAAAGCAAGCGGTAGGAATCTCTCAACGGTTGAGTTGGGAGCAGAGACGTAGGCCGGGTTTTGGCCGAACTCCGTTATCAATTTTGTGTGTCTTGCCTTCTTTATTTCCGCTGCATCTTTCACTTTGATTTTAATTTGTTTATCATTTTTTTAAAAGGCAATTCACCCCCCCTCTTGCCATCTTTCCTCGTTTGTTCCGACCCAACACATCTCTCTCTAGATAATGGGAGAGAGAAGAGGAGAGAGAAGCTCCATGAATAGTGTTTGGCAAATGCCCCTCCTCTTCTATATATAGTGCTCAATTAAAATACCCGGTATCGCCTTGCTGACCCCGAATACTTAATGCACTATCAACGACATTTATGACTACTAAACTGAGTCATAAATATTATTATCATTTACTTGTAATATATTAAAATATATTACATGATAATAATTGAGTCATTAACTCGACTCGTCGCTCCCATAAATATTAATTGAACCTTGAAAATTTTAATATTCGCCAATTAATATTTTTTCATGTATTTACTAAAACTCGTAAATACATTTAATAAATAAATTCAATACTCATTATTCTAAACTCGAATAATATGAATTTATTTATTGCATTGGTGATCGTTTAACTTTGGACAAATCTCGGACCCCTGTGGCGGGGCCCACCATGTCCAAAACTCCTATTCAACTGAATAGGGCAGATTCTTGAATACGCTATTGTGTGTGACCCTCTAGGCCCTTATTTCGACAACCGTGAATAGTATTCACAGACCAAGAGCGGGATCTAGCAACCCATCATGGCCCCTGAAGAAATAAGGATTGTCAAAACAGCGACAACCAACTTACGAACACGCACTGTGTAATATAATCTCTTTGTCTGTAATATCTCATAAAGCAGGATGCACTCACGTGTCATCGCCCTTTTATTGCTTTATAGTTTGTTGATTTAACTGGACAGATTTACCCTTGACTGCCATTACCATGGTCTTATAAAGGTACTGCCATCCATATCAACATGGTCTGAGATATATTACTTCCATAACCCGGAAGCGACAAATCCTTTCTTGACCATTCAACCAATGCCATGCCACCAATGACGCACCCGACACATACTACCTCGCCATGACTTCATCGCCATGGTTTTCATCTTGCATCAAAGTACGTAATCAAGTGACATACATTGGTAATGATCTCAAGTCAGGAGACCATTATACATGATCGTAGATAGGAACATCCAATGACACTTGAAACATTGGAGTTCCTATTGGTGGGTCAGTCCTCATGATCTCACTACTAGAGATCACCAAGTGCGAACTTCCTGAGAAGAAGTCTCAATGCTTATGAGCCCCCAGCATCTGATGGCCAGACATCTACTATGTCCAATTAGAAAGATGTATCTCGACCATAGAACATATATTTAAGATTAATGTCATAATATCTAGAGGTTCTCATTATAGCATGGGAACTGCTATAACCTTTCGATGTGAAAATTAATCTTTGGACATTACCATTTCAATTGCGGACGCAGAAAAGTCTACACTATAATGGTAAGATGACATCATTCATAGTTAACGCTATACACGATATGGTAATCAAAAGCACAAAATAGTTGGGTCTAGGGAACCCACTATTTCAACACTCCCACTTGCACTAGAGCCAACCTGCTAACCAAACTTTTTAGCTACTTACATGATAAGCATCATGTTTCTCCTGAGTAAAGGCCTTAGATACTGGGTCCTCCACGGTTCCACCGCGTGGCTATTCTGCTATAGCGACCTCATCTCTTTGATTAAAACTTCTCAAGAGATGGTATCCCGAGTATATCCTTTTTGACCACTATCATAACATGACATCTTGTCTAGTCAGAATATCATAATTTAGATTATGATAATACTTTTCTCACTAGGTGCGATTCCAAGAATTAGAACAAATTGTTGCATATCTGCTTCTTAGCTTCCTTAGAAGCTACAACGTACTCGGTCTTGTAGGTATGGCCACCACTGGCTGATATGAGCTTGACTCGCTCATCGCCTTTAGCCTAATTGCAATACTAGATCACATTGATCTATGGAAGACTAGTTCATATCCCCAAAAACTAGTATCCTTTCTTCTCCACTTACCAGGTACAAATCTTTTGTACTTGCCGAAGTACAATTAGATAGTTCTGACTACATAACTTGTAGTGCTCCTGGATACAACTGATATTTTCGTATTGTAAAATATACCTTAGAAACATCAGTTCTTGTACATATCATGGAATACGTGATTGATCCATCGCTTCGACATATGGATTTCAACTCACCGCAATTATCTCTTCCCATGTCACGGGCTGGTCAACATGGAGAGATTATGCCCTGTGACATAGGAAACAATTCATCTATTGAATTGTTCCAACATGTATTTTTCAATACAATGTCACTATATGTATGATTGACTAGGACCAAGCAACCTATAGATCTACCTTATTAGATCCTGTTCCCTAGAACTTAGGTTGCTACTTTAAGTCAATCATTGGAGAGTAAATTTCATTTTTGTCTTAACTAACTGTGAGACCAATGTCTGTTTTCCATATGTTTCTGAACATATTTTGTTTAGAAAACATGGATTCTCCCACTAACCTTACATAGACACATGACAAACATTTTTTAAAATGTATTTTCTATGATCATGTTACTTAGTTTAATCCTAAACCGGATTTTAGTAACTTTCAACCTTTATTGGCATTCTGTGACGTGACTATCCCTTTGTGGTTGCGTCATATAGACACCATCCACGATTGGGTGTCATGACATCCATTGCTAAATAAATTGATCATAGATATTAGCTATGATAAGTAAAATTCTAATGGATTTAGGCATAACAACTTGGTGAAACCAATCGAGCCTTATTGGTACAAAGCTCATACCATCCATGTATCAACTCACTTGAATACCCACCATAGTATTCAAAATAATAGCCCCCTTTTCACTTTGATACATGGAATCTATTAATTGAATTTTAGATAGTCTTATCAATTTTAGCTAATTTCCATACACTGCTTGTAGGAAATTTTATTCACATTGAATAATAGATCACCAACCGTGGTGAATATAAAAACCATCACCATGGTTTTATCCTTCCTACACAGTATGTGTCTCTAGAACATACTTTATTCCACATACGCTTGTGGAGCTAGTTCCTATGCCAATTATTTTGTGCTTCTAGAGCATTGACTAAACACAAGTCAATATAGCACCCACTATCTCTATTAGAGATGTGCACCCTTATATAGAAGTGTAGTCTATTGTTTGACTACCTACTCTTCTATCTTAGGGATTTATGTAATATCCTAAACAACTGTTAGGATTATTACAATAAATGCACAAAGTGTTTGTCTTGACGCTAGTTTTTTTATGTCCTAACATACTATTTGCATCCAAACACATGTTCTTATGACATAATGGGTTTACATCATACTATGACTCATATGATATCTATTTGTCATTATATTTGTCATATGGTTGTGGGATATCGCTGTTATTTGCAAAGCATTTCATGAAATATAATGGAAGTTTCTTCTAGTTCAAACATTGACATTACTTACATCAAAATTTTGATGTATAACATATGTGTTTATGAATTGCTCCACGCTAAATGTTTATTGATCAATGTTGATATGTAAGACTCGATCATCAATCCTCCCCATTAACATCAATGTCATGATGTCGATAAGGTAATGTGCGTTTATGAATTGCTCCATGCTACATTATCATGATTTATTAATTCTTGGTCGATATATTCTTCGGTATCCCAACCCGAAGAAACTCATATCTCCTGACCATGAAAATACTTCACTTTGATATTCCTTAATTACTTAAAAAAAATCTTATAAAGTATATATACCTCTAGATTATACTTGGAATAGTTCACACTTTTGTGTTGAACTATTTCCAAAAGCTTTGTGACGTAACTTTATTTCTAAAGGCTCCTTTGTCCAAACTAAAGACATCGATAATACCAAAAGTATTTAGCTGTGCCGACCCTAAATACCATACTTGGTATATTCATGAAGTCCATAGTATTACTTGACAAAGAATTATCCTTTCACAACTGGGTATAAGTCTTACATTTATATTCATCACTAATTGCCTATGATTCATGTATTACTGAACTAGTAATTGAGTTTACCAAAAACAACATTCATTCCAGAAACTGAAAGAATGTCTCCTTACGTCCAAGGACACATTAGATTAATGTTTGTGGTTATACTCAACAATAGTTCAACACAAATCTTTCTCTTGGAAATTAAGAAGTCATTTTCTCCTCACCACTAGCCTAGGTATCACCCTTTCACAGCCTATTTGGATAATACACTTGACTTCTAGTAAGGTTTATATACTAACTTGTTTATCATATTAGAATACACATATGTTACCAGCATATTGTATTTAATACCCAAGTAGTAAAAGGAAACATCACATTGATGAATATGCATGATTTAGAAGCGGAAACATGCTTCTTTAAATCAGTTTATTGCTTTTAAACTTTCGTGGTATTATTTAATAATACGCAATGCAAATAACCTCTGTTAATACCTCATTAATTGAAGGAAATCACGAATATGTCATTGGCATTAAATACCTTTGACCTTTTCACATTATTTTTCAATTTATCGGCCATAATAATTAAAGATTAATTGTATTTTATTATTATTCACTTGGCGAACCTTACCTAGATAGTTAATGAAGCATTTACTCAATACTTGTTCATTTTGTAACTTAAAACAAGACTTGAGTAATGCGGTGAAATTGATATTTAAAGATCATGATCAATCTTTAAATTTAAACATGACAGTGTAAACTTCTCCTTATTCATATCATTGCTTTTCTTTCTATTTGCAAACTTCTCAGAGATGAGACTTTATGTTATATCATCGATGTCCTGGTGTAGCGATCGCAACTCACACCATATGTTTGATGAAAGCATAACGATATAACTATCACATTCTTTTTACATTAGTCTCTTGAAATCAATTTTCACCCACACTTCTTGAGGTAGTTTAACATTGTCGGGGACACTGACACCTTGAGTTTTTTATATCATAGTACTATGCGCACGTGCATGTACTATTCATGGATACTCGTGTCAGTATGGAAATTTACTTTTTCCATTATAATATTGCAGTTTTAATCTTGTGGTATAACTTGCCATTTTTCTACAAAAATAAATTTTAGCAGATGAGTGCCTTTTATCTGGATTACCGATTTACACATTTTGATTAATTACTTAAATTATTTTATGTCTCCCACTATTTTATCAGATTCTAGGAACCCTCTCTGCTGGAATCGAAATACTCTGTCGCTTGAGTATTATAGTGGCAAGGATCCCGGAACCACCCCTCATAGTCTACAAGCTAAGGCCACGCCACTACTTGGAGGGTTCTAGGTAGGCTTTTGGCTGGCCGACCACTTTAACTTGCGGTTCCTTGATCTGTTGAGTGAAGTCTCATCTTCTTAAAATCAAAATTTGATTTACTCAACACTTGCCTCTAAAATGAAAGCATGTTAGTTATGGATAATCCTTACTAGCACTTTAGTTTAGTTAAACCATCATTATTATAAGGACTCCCCGGTAGTAAGAGGCACCCTCAGCTAAGGCATGACTGAAACCTCAAACAGTTGGTTTTGCCCAAATTTGAATGACAGAAGGTTGTTTAGACTAAATATTTATTTGAGGGTTTTATTATTTTTAGTGTGATGAAAGAAATCCTTTTCTATTTTTATAAGCACGTACTATGTGATCTCACTCACAACTGTCCGTGTAAGAAATAGAAATTTCACCACGTCACATGTTCATTTTATCTTGCATGCTTATTTATTATTATACTTTGTGATCGCACAATAAATTACACATACACAAAAAATAATAAACCATGCAAAAATAAAATGAACATCTGATCATGATCCGGTTCTAATGGTTGATCCGTTGAGTGAATAATGGACCAACTGCAACCCTAGGAGTAAGTACCTTTAGTCGCGTGGCTTGCAACTTGAATAATAATGTCTGCTCATCCAATGCATCCAATTCCTTTCTGGTGTGTCACCATCACTTGGCACAAAATGCGTCACTGGTCGTCTCATCATTATACAATTGTACTCACACGTAGGCGAGGGGGTCTCGGGGTATAAATATACAACTATGAGAATGGGCGTGCAGACCCTTATACATATAACGACTCTGAGACGACACGCAGATCGCCTTTTTTATTTAAAATAATTATTAGAAAACCACATGCAATAATTAAATAAATTAAATAAATAAATAAACAAACACCAGACATGCATTGGTAGGTCGGCAGCTCATGACCAGCATATACACATTAAACTCGTGTATATTAAATAAAATCAGAATAAAAATTAAACTTGCATTAAAATAAACTTGAGGGCTTTAAATTAAATTAAAAATTTCACTATAATTTTTAATTCAATAAAATACGTCGTTTGGTCCTGTTTAATTAATTTAATTTCAGAAATAAAAATTAAATTAATTAATTAATTTAATTATCTCCCAATTAAATTAATTACACCGCATGAAGAATTTAATAACAAAAAATTAATAATAAATTAATTTAATTATCAACTATATTTAAATTAATTATTTTAATTAATTATTGATTAAATTAAATCACCTGGACCCATAAAACATTGGGCAGGGCCTATACAGGTCAGGGAGAATCTTCACAGGCCTAGTCAAGACGGTTATGACCCCATGCAGGTCTGCCCAAGCCCATTCCAGGCTGAGCAGACCTATCCAAAGAAGTTTCAGAGCAACGAATGTTACCTGCTCGCTATGAGCACTGGGCGGCGGCCAGAACGAGGTAGGTCCGGTGCGGTCCAGCGCCGCTTCTGGTCCGAGATATCCTGACCATAGGATAACCCCGCGGGTGCGTTGGTGCTCACGGTGGCCAGCGCATGGGAGGATAGTTGGTGCGAATGTGGTCTAGGGTGGCCGGTAGTTGAAGGAGGCAGCTAGGGCAGCACCCCGTGGTGCACCTGGTTCAGGAAAGGTCGTTGTTGCGGGTGGTCCGCACACGATCGGGAGCTGACTAGAGTCAGGAGGCAGCCCATACACCTGTTGCAGTAGGTTTCCATGGGGAGGGAGAGTGGCCGCGCGTTGCGCCTACTGCAAAGAGGTTGGGGTGCAGGGTTTCTGCGGACTGCCGAGACAGGAGGTCGCCCAACGGGGCAACATGTAGGCGGAGGGAAAGGGGAAGCTGGCGCGCGCAGGGTGGAGACGGCCAAGGGGGCTCGAGGAAGGGTGCCGACACGGTGTTCCACGATGCTTTAGGTAGAGAGGCAGCACCTTGGCTGGGTGCGGAGGCTCCTCGCGAGGGAGGTGAAGCCCTGCTGCTGCTGGGTCTCCATGGGGAGGAGCGGCTGGCGTGGGAGGTTGTAGGGGAGGAGGCCCCTACGCCGTGAGGTGGCCCAGACAATCGAAGTGGCCGGCTATGCCCCTACTACTGGTGCGACACCAATTCCGCGGGCAAGGAAGGAGATGGGTGGGCGGTGTGGTACAGTGCGCCGGGGAGACCTAAAAGACCTAAAAGAAGTCTTCCTCCCTTTTTTTATTTTGATGACTTGACCCACAAAGTTGAGTCATATCCTTTTATTTATTTTTCATTTTCCTAACCCTATATAGGTTTAGAAAAACAATAATAATATAATAATATTAAAATATTATTATGACAAAATTATTATAATAATCAAATTATTATTATAATAGAACTATTATTATTACAATGAAATTATTATAATAATAATTATTATGAAATATCAACGGATGAAATTGAGGTTCATAGATCTAAAACCTCATATTTATTTACCAATGTTAAATCCGAAATAAAACTTTGGATGACCGCAGAATGGTCATCCGAAGTCGGATTAACACACAGTTTTTGGCATTGGGACCGTATCGACGCCCTTTTCAATAATTAATGAAAATTTAATTTTTCTTGGCTTAAAATCGACACACATCCCTCTGATACCAATTGTTGGAACCAGGAACGTAGCGGAAGCCCCAAACAGTTGGGTTTTTAATACAATTTCACCGACGGTCGATGTAAACTTGTCGACGTAGGTGAATAGCAGCCCGATTAAATCCGAGGATCTCGCGTGAAGAGTTTTAAGCACAAAATTAAACCGTAAAATACCTAGTTTAAATCCGAATCCACTCACGACGTCTGCTTGTCATTGGCGATCGCTGCTCAAAGAATCCGAAGTTGAATTCCTCTAGATCATCCACATGCGCGTCAAGGAATCCACGGGAGCACTGTTCATCATAATTCGGGTGCTAGCGCGGATTTGCGACGATGCGTTCGATGCTCCAACGACCACCGCATCACATCACTAACGATGCCCGAGAGATAGCTCCATCTGAGCTCCTTGGATCCAGAGCATCTCTCTCTAGATCATGGGAGAGAGAAGAGGAGAGAGATGCTCCATGAATAGTGTTTGGAAAATTCCCCTCCTCTTCTATTTATAGTGCTCAATTAAAATACCCAATATCGCCTCGCCAACCCCGAATACTTAATGCACTATCAATGACATTTATGACTACTAAAATGAGTCATAAATAGCATTATCATTTACTTGTAATATATTAAAATATATTACGTGATAATAATTGAGTCATTAACTTGACTCGTCGCTCCCATAAATATTAATTGAACCTTGAAGAATTTAATATTCTTCAATTAATATTTTTTCATGTATTTACTAAAACTTGTAAATACATTTAATAAATAAATTAAATACTCATTATTCTAAACTCGAATAATATGAATTTATTTATTGCATTTTTGATCGTTTAACTTTGGACAAATCCCGGACCCCTGTGGCAGGGCCCACCATGTCCAAAACTCTTATTCAACTGCATAGGGAAAATTCTTGAATACGCTATTGCGTGTGACCCTCTAGGCCCTTATTTCGATAGTCGTGAATAGTATTCACATAGAAAGAGCGGGATCTAGCAACCCATCATGGCCCCTGAAGAAATAAGGATTGTCACATCAGCAATAACCAACCTACGAACACGCACTGTGTAATATAATCTATTTGTCTATAATATCTCATAAAGCAGGACGCACTCACGTGTCATCGCCCTTTTATTGCTTTATAGTTTGTTGATTTAACTGGATGGATTTACCCATGACTGCCATGGCCATGGTCTTATAAAGGTACTGCCATCCATATCAACATGGCCTGAGATATATTACTTCCATAACCCAGAAGTGAAAAATCCTTTCTTGACCATTCAACCAATGCCATGCCACCAACGACGCACCCGACACAAACTACCTCACCACGACTTTATTGCCATGGTTTTCATCTTGCATCAAAGTACGTAATCAAGTGACATACATTGGTAATGATCTCAAGTCAGGAGACCATTAAACATGATCATAGATAGGAAAATCCAATGACACCTGAAACATGTGGAGTTCCTATTGGCGGGTCAGTCCTCATGATCTCACAACTAGAGATCACAAAGTGGGAACTTCATGAGAAGAAGTATCAATGCTCATGAGCCCCCAACACTTGATGTTCATACATCTACTATGTCCAATTAGTAAGATGTATCTAGACTATAGAACATATATTTATGATTAATGTCATAGTATCTAGAGGTTCTCATTATAGCCTGGGAACTGCTATAACCTTTCAATACGACAATTAATATTTAGAAATTACCATTTCAATAGTGGACGCAAAAAAGTCTACACTATAATGGCAAGATGGCATCATGCACAGTTAACTCTATACACGATATGGTAATCAAAAGCACATAATATTTGGGTCTAGGGCACCCACTATTTCAACAAGAGTTACCAAGGTTGCCTGGAGGCAACAATATTGTGTGGGTCGTAGTTGATAGGCTTACGAAGGTCGCCTACTTCATGACCATCAAGGAGACCTTTGGTGTTGTTGAGCTTATAAAGTTGTATATCCAAGAAGTGGCATGAATTCATGGGGTCCCTCATTCTATAATTTTAGATAGGGACTCCTTCTTTATGTCTCATTTATGTCAGAGTTTTCAGAGGCCGTCGGGTACGCAACATACCACCCTCAGACTGATGGCCAATTAGAGCGTTTGATACAGGTGCTAGAGGACCTATTGCGTGCATGTGTCCTAGACTTTGGGGGTTATTAAGAGAGGCATATTCCCCTGGATGAGTTCACCTACAATAATAGTTTTCAGGAGACTATACAGATGACACCTTACGAGGATTTATATGGTAGTCCATGTCGTTCTCCCCTATGCTGGTTAGAGGTAGGTAAGGTAGCCTTACTGGGACCACGTCTCGTGCAGGAGACTTCTAAGAAGGTCCAATTGATTCAGAGATGGATGGATACTACATAGTATCTTCAAAAATCTTATTCCAATCACCATAGATGTCCTTTGGAGTTCGAGGTCGGGGATCGAGTTTTCCTACGTATCACACCGAGGTTGGGACCCAAGAGAATCAAGAGACAAGTTCAGCTTTCACCGAGATATGTCAAACTGTTTGAGATTCTAGAGTGAGTCAAGTCGGTTGCCTATCATTTATAGTTACCTTAGAGGTACCGCGCCATGCACGATTCCTTCCATGTATCTCAGCTACCCTTCTATCACTCAGACCCGTCTCACATTTTTTCAGCCAGAGGAGGTTGAGCTTCAAGTTGACGCATCATTTGAGGAGAATACGATTCATATATTTGATAGGAGCATGAAGATTATCTGAGGCCAGTCACTTCCTCTCGCACGGGTTCTATGGAAGTATAGATGAGTATGGGAAGAGACTTGGGAGAGGGAGGCCTACGTACGTGCTCAGTGGCCAGATTTATTCTAAGATATTCATTCAACACTCTTGTAAGGGAAATTAAGGGATGAATTTCTTTAAGGGGGTGTTTGTAAGAACCCGGTTCTTCCTTTGAGGTACGATTTACTCTTTCCTTTTTTTCCTTTGAGTTTTTTTTTGAGAAAACCATGGAAATTTGGGCAAAGTACTGGAATCAGGGGTTACACACTGTGTACTCCCAAGAACACGCCATGTAGTATGTCCGTGTATGAAGGGAATACATGGCATGTAGGAATGTCGGAGAGAAAAGGGGGAAAACCAACTATACACCGTTTACTTCCTAGTACACTCCATGTAGTCATGTCAGCAGGCCCAGAAAAGTTGGTTGGTGAAATTTAGTCACCGATTGAACAATTAAATGATATACATGCTGTGTATATGGACTTACACACAGTGTACTTTGTGTTTTTCGCTTAAAATGAATAGTAGAATCATTCTTCTATCATTTGGACAGAAGGATCATCGGGGGAACTCAAGAGGATCACCTGAACTTCATCCCCTTCCCTGTTGATCATCCGAAGTCCAAATCAATCACTGTCGGTCTCCTTTGAACCCAATCGGTAAGCTCTCGATTACTCTTGATCTGTTCTTGGTGATTTTTATTCTCGAATGTGTTATTTAAGGTTGAGTAAGTATCATTGTTTCGTAGATCTACATCGTTCTAGCTTGAATTGAAAGTAGAGTCTAGACGATGAGGGTGATACTACGATGAGGTAGGTGGTCTAATGCTTATTGATTAATGTCAAGTTGTTTATATGTGTCGTTGTGCCACACACCCATGTTTGCAGTGTCTCTTTGTTGAGACTTTGACCCATGTTAATTCCTTATGATGTTAGGTGATTAATTATATGAGTTGAAGCAGGTTGAGACTACTTTTTTTGATTAAGGGCCACCCATAGGTGTTTTTCCCTTGGATAACTGTTGTTGGGCCTTTTGGATTAGGATAACTGTGGTTATGCCTCTGTTTTCCCTATTATGGGTTGTTTGAAATGAATTAGTTAATTAAATGATTACCAATGTGAATTATTTACTTGTTAACCATGTAATAGTGTAAATATTTCATGTGTTTCCTTATGCTGAATTGATTATATGTCAGGATTGGACTTGTTGAATTATTCTACCTACAGGAAGAGATTTCTCATTCCTGTGGGCAAGGTTTTTTGTGCATGTGGGCTTCGTTTTGTTATTCCTATGGGAAATTTCATGTGGACAAGGATTTATTATGTTTGTGGACTACCTGAGGGAAAGTTTTGAATTGAGGTTTGGTTGGTGTAATGACTTATGATGCGTATTCCAAGCTAAATCACAATCTTGGATTCAATTTTCATTTTACTTGATAGATTTCCTGCTGAGGTATCTGCTGTGTTTTCTTGAATAGGGGTTTGAATGGAAGTGGCTGAATCCCAAGAACTTATGAATTGATGTAATTGAATTTAGTAAGGAACATTAATGGTATAAATGGAAAAAGACTTGTAGGATTGTTTACTTTTGATTACTTCCTAGTTTAATGATTTTATTATTGTACACTACTGTTTCATATACTCACTAACAGATTGGAATAGATCTTTGGTGGTTTACCTACTAGGATTTATTTCTCACACTCTATTTGGGTCATGTTTTTGGGCCCAAACAGACTATATTTCTGCAGGTCTCAATAGGGGAAAGGTTCCTTATACAGGTACTTGATTGCTGCTTAGGCAGAGGAGAGCATGAGACCAAGCGAAGGCTTGCGATGTTGGTATGTTTAATTTTGTATTGCATTGTACCTAATATAAGTGTATCTTGTTTTCTATTATTTCTTAGAACATGTGAAATCCTACATCATGATGATATTATATGCCTTCTGGTTATCTTTAACTTTTAATCTTTCGTTGTTTACTTCAGTTGCATATTGTTTACAATTTCTGATATTGTTATTATTTATTCCGTTGTGTTACACTCTGCCAATGATGTCATAGTTTCCCCACTATCACACCCTATACCCTCGATGCTATTTGGTAGCCTATTGAGTTTAGGTAAATGATCTTGATACCATGTGGCCAACCGGGTAGGGGAAAACTTTTAGTTGCATTCAGATCTGGGACGTTACAATCGCTATGCCAGTACTCACACTCCCAACAAGTGGAGAACTCTTCATGGTGTACAATGATGCTTCAAATAAAGGATTAGGATATTTTCTAATGAAAAAAAGATAAAGTGATATCCACCTCAAGACAGTTGAAAATCTATGAGAAAAACTATCCCACTCATGTTCTAGGTTTGGCAGGTGTGGTCTTTACTTTGAAAATCTAGAGAAATTATCTCTATGTGGAGAAGTGTGGGATGTATACTGATCACAAGAGTCTAAAATATATATTCACCTAGAAGGATCTTAATATGTGCCAGTGAAGATGGATATATCTCATTAAGGATTACGAATGCTCCATCCACCCCCATCCTTATAAAGAAAATAATGTGGCGGATGATTTAAGTAGAAATGATCCTACAACTTTATTAATGAAGATAGTTGAGAAGGATACAATATTCTTAGATTTATAGAGGATGGACATGAGAATAATTAAGGGAGGAAAATCATCAATCCTTTATAAAATGGTTTCTCAACCATACCTCATAGAGAAAATAAAGGATGCTCAATGAAAAGATGTGGAAAGTCTAGAAAGGGAGGAAGCCATTAGAAACGTGGAATCCTATGAGTTCAAGATTGACGAGGAAGGAGTTATAAGATTTGGGTCATGATTTTGTGCACCATCCACTCTATAGATAAAGAAGAATATTTTGAATGATACACACATCTCAACCTTCTTTATACACCCAGGGAGTATAAAGATGTATCAAGATCTCCTAGAGAAATTTTGGTGGGACAATTTGAAGAAGAAGATTTATGAATACACATCAATGTTCCTAGTATTTCAATAAGGGAATGATGAAAGAAAAAATCATAAGGGGATGATGCAACCACTATCCATACAATCATGGAAGTGGGAGAACATTACAATAGACTTTGTCACTGGACTTCTAAGGACATCCATATGAAACAATTCTATATGGGTCATTATGGATCGTCTTATAAAGAAACTCACTTTATCGAAATTCAAGAGGACTTCTCATTGGATCATCTTGCACAGATATACATTAATGAGCTGGTAAGGCTTTGTGGGGTACTACTATCATTTGTATCTGATCAAGATCCAAGATTCATCTCGAATTTCTAAAAAAGTCTCCAATGTTTTCTAAGCATTGAGTTGAACTTCAGCACAACCTATCATCCCCAAACTGATGACCAATCTGAGCGAACTGTTCATACATTGGAAGATATGTTGAGATCATGTTCTATGGAATTCAAAGGAGGTTGGGACCAATATCTTCCATTGTTCAAATTCTCTTACAATAATATTTTCCACTCCAACATCTGAATGGAACCATATGAATCCCTTTATGGGAAAAGGTGCATAACACTGGTGTTTTGGGATAAAGTCTATGAGCGTAAGCTTATACGACCTGAAATGGTCAAAGAAATGGTGGAGAAGGTGAAAACCATTCATTATCACATCAAGGCATCCCAAATTTGACAAAATCATTATGCATACAATCATCAACGAGATCTTGAGTTCAAATTTGGAGACATGGTATTCCTCCACATATCTCCATGGAATATGTTCATGAGGTTTGGGAAGAAAGGAAAACTAAGTCCTAGGTTCATCATCTACTTCGAGATACTTGATCATGTTGAAGTTGTGGTCTACTGACTAGAACTTACACCTACCAGGTCTAAAGTACACAATGTCTTCCATGTATCCCCCTTAATGAAGTATATACCAAATTATTCACATGTACTATATTTAGAGGCGATATTGTTGGAGAATGATCTTTCTTATGAGGAGAAGCCAGTGAAGATCTTGGATCATTGAGATAAAGTTATACATAACAAGAATTTACACATAGTCAAAGTACTATGGTATAACCATAAGTATGAAGAGGCAACATGGGAACTGGAGGAAGCAATGAAGGAAAATTACCCTCACATGCTTATGGCTTGGAATGTAAAACAAAATTTAGGGGGTAAAATTTCATAAGGGGAAGAATGTAATGACCCAATGTTTTATGAATGGAATTCCATTCTTATATTATAGTATTATCACACAAGATTACATATAGAACACAATACAAACCTTATAAATAAAGAATGAGTAAAATAAAAGTTATCTCTAGAAGTTAAGGAACATATACTGATGTAATAGTAACTTGACCATTGGAATAGTAATGCGACCCTTTTGAATAGTAACCTCACTAATGAATGTATAAATAAAATTTATCCATATTATAAGTGAAAATATGATATAAATATAACATATTATCAGAATTTAAATATTTTAAAAAATATTAATTAAGTGTTGGTATTTTTGTAAGTCATATATATTTAATTACAATTTTATGACTAATTTAATAATTTAAATGAATATTTACTTTCATAAAATGTATTCATAAATAATTATTTTTATTAATTTTTATTATAAGATAATTTTAAGAGACTATAGTTAATTTTTCAAGGTGTTAGAAAAGCAATTTTAATTTTAAAATATATATTTTTTAGGTAAATTATGAGTTTAATTAAAAATTAAATTTATCATATTTATAAAATTATTTTCATAAAATAGAGTACATTTTTAAATTCTACACATCGAAAAATGGTGGGGGTGATTTTTTGGGATTTTTCTAAAATACTTGAATTTTTGGTGAATTGTAAAATACAATAATTTATGATAAATTCTAAGTAAATGAGTTTCTACGTCTTGATTGATTCATGGATGATGTAAATGGACATTGGTTAGAAATAACATGCTATATTTTCTTTTTTTGGTTGTAATAATAAAGAATATTCATAGTCTTGAGAAAAAATATTAAACTAATGATTAGAATAATGGGAAACCCCTCCTCTCATCAACTATAAATACCACCCCTCTTTACCTCCTTTCCTCACACCTCTCAAGCCTTGTTCATAGTCCAAATTTTACTCAAATATATCCCTAATATCCTCTCCCACAACTAGGAGCTCTTGGTATCATAAAAAAATGAAAAAATCCCCACTAAATTGGCTCTCAAGGAAGATATATTCAAGAGGTAAATTCCTCTTTTCATTTCATTTATTTTCTTTCAAATTCCATTATTTTTTTTATTTCCTCACCTCCTTTCATCCAAATGTTGTAATAACACCAGTACCTTACATGTACTATAATCTTGTTGTGATAATGGAATAATTCATCATCATCTCTCCTTTCCCCTCCTTTTATACTATAAATGAAAACACCATTTGAGATGTGTTAATTTCTCACATTCAAGGACAACGGGTTCTCAATTTCTATTACCATATTTAATTCTAGTCAAGAAACCGTCTTTATGGTTTAACCAGACCATAATATATTTATTATATCTTATGTAAGTTTCTAGAATCTTTTGTACACATGATATTAATTTATATAGAAAAATATGTTCGTTGTGATTAAAAACCACCAATTAACCAAAACAGTTATCATTAATGTTTTATAAAATTATTTATCTTCACTCCAAATGAAAAAATGAATTTTATTACCATATAATCATATGTATTTTCACTAATAACATATGTTGGCCCATAGATACTTTTGGCCACTATCTCTAACTATAATGGTTTTAATTATCACAAATCATGTTATATATTAACATATATCTTACCTTATATTAAAGATTCTAAGTTATGTTAAAATCATTAACTTAAATATCATATTAGTTCATTTATATAACTATTGATGTGTGTTTAAGTCTAAAAAATCTTATAAATGATTATCTATGTGTTTATGTACATTACCACTCTATAACTTTGATTATTTGTAAGACAGATAGAACATCTAAATTTATCTAAGTATGAGTCACTGACACCAAAAAACAAATGAATCACCAACAGACATATGACTCACTGACAACTAGTTCAAATAGGCATATGTTCTAAGTGTGTGAAGTTGACACTGTTGAAAGGACTCACTGTTGCACATGTCACCGACACAGACGACTCACTGTTTCACATGACACCGACGCAGATGACTCACCATTGCATATGAAACACTGACACAAAAGACCAACTGTAGCATGATGCTACCAACACAAGGACTCACCATCAATTAAAATGAGTCACCGTTGGTTAAACTGTTTCACTAAAATAAGGAAGTACTCACCATTGAAACAAGTCATCGATGTAATGAGTCACCAATGTATGGAAAGACCGAAAAAATGACATACCGACACCGATATAAGAAGACACTGATAGAAGAATACACCTATATATGAGTCACTGATAGACTGTTTAAATCTTCATTTTTTAATATTATTTATAACGGTCATATTTTTTTAATGACACTGACATATTTAATAATGTTTTTTAGGACTTTTAGCAGACAATATAAGGTACGATGAGCTGATACAGGTGGAATTTACATGCTATTTGTCAGCCCTTGATAATAAGAAGTATTTTAAAAAGAAAGAAGATAGAAAAAATAGAGTAGATCCATGTAGTGCATGTTGTATGAAAGAGAGGCATACTGAAGAACATAAACTCTCATGCAACCACTGTGAACCCAAGAACTCAAAAGAAAAAACATATGGGGAGATCAAGAAGTCAAGCTAAACCTACCGAGATGACCTAAACACCTTTCCAACAAGAATCTGAACATTTCATACTCCTGGAAGAAAGAACACAAAGATCACGATAATCTGTTTTGGAGTCAACTTCTAGAAGAGGTATCAATCTTCATCTTAGCTACATCTGAAGAGTCTAGAGCTGCATTTCCTAACAAACAAGGACTTCTAAAACTTTCAATACATACTTAGCTATGTTGTGTTCATTTATTTACAATTCTGAGCAGTGTGTGTATCTGTCTCTTACACACACATTGAATCTTGTACATAACTGGAGGATACTTGATATCCTCAAACTTAGACTCTTTTTATCCTTTATATCACACGAAGAACTGTGGAAGATGTCGTTTGTGACCTGTTTGTGATTTTCCCACGAAGAACTGTGGTAGAGGTCAAGTGTGACCCTGAAAGCCTTGTGTGCTATTGTGAACCCTGATCTAGGGTGTGGATCAAACATTTTATTAATTTAAACTAATTGTTGATAGGTGATCACCAAGTAGAGAGTATTAAGTCTCTTCTTGAGACTAAACCTCTTGTTTTATTTCTTCTTTGTTTTTACCTTTTATTTTTACTCTTTTTTATCACATATTTTATAAAACCAAATTTATCTCTGATAGTTATTTTAACAAGTGTTTATAACAATATTGACTTATTAGATTAGTTTCAAAAGATATATTAATTATCAAATTGATACAATTGAGAACTAATAAATCTTTTGAGAAATTAATTGAATAGTCAAGCTCTTATAAATTCACTACAAACTGACTTAGATTTTTTTTAATTGGGAGAAATTTTCAAAGAACCAATTAACAACATAAATTTTTATATATACTCAATTCATCACCCGATTGATTACTCTACTCCGACCAACATTTGGAATCAATTTTTTTTTTGAAGTTTCAGTTTTCAAAGATTTTTCAAAGATTTTTAACTGTTATTTTAGTTAGATTTAAAATATCTTAAAATTTTCATTAATACTAAATTTTTATCTCTTTAAAATACTATTATAAAATTTTATTATGGATAATAGACTGGAAGGTGTTCTACCAAAATACCTCCATTATTTAATGGAACAAATTATGACAAATGGAAAATTAAAATTAAAATTCATTTAGAAGGTATGGGTTTTGAAATTTGGTCTTCAATAATAGATGAGTATAATATTCCTGATACTACTAGAACTACTTGGGATGACCCAACTAAGAATGCCTATAAAAATAATTTCAAAGACTTGAATTCCTTATATTTCACTTTATTAGATGAGGAATTTAACAGAATATATGCATGTAAAATAGCTCCTGAAATTTGGGATACTTTTCCTGTTTCACATGAAGGAACTTCTAGTGTTAAGGAAATGAGACTTAACACATATACTATTAATTATGATAACTTTAAGATGAAGCCTGATGAGGCTATTTCGGATATGGATCTCAAGTTTAATGAAATTGTGAACACTATATTCACTCTGGGAAGATATGTTACAACCAAAGAAAAAATTATGAGGATTCTTAGTTTCTTATCTGATAAATAGATATGAACTTATGTCTTTATTAGATAATCATGTGACATTCGAAAATTACCTGTCAAAGAAATCATTGGAAAATTGATGATGTATGAAGAAGAGATGAAAGTAAACAAATAAGAGGAGGATGAACCAATGAGAAAATATGTAGCCTTCAATACTAACACATCCAAAAGAAAAGACAAATATAAAGTGTAAGAATATTTTGAGAAAAAAGTAGTGAAGAATCAGCTTCATACAATGAAGAAGAAATGGCTCAGCTAGCCAGAAGATTCAAACAAATTTATAAGAAGAATATTTTTTTTTTCAGAAATACCAATTATAAAGGATGATATGATAACAAGGGTAATTGAAAAAAAGAATAGAAAAGAAATGAAAAATTAGATGAGATTGTCTGCTATGAATGCAAGAGGAGAGGGCATGTCAAAGCTGACTTTCCAAAATTAAATTTTGAAAAGAAGTATGAAAATAAAGACAAGAAGTATAAAAAAGCTATGAAGGCCACCTGGAGTGACTTTGAGGACAACTCCAGTGAATCAGTATCATCTCATGATGAAAAAAATGACATGATAAATATGTTTTTTACGACAACCACTTTTGAGGTAACTTTATATTCACCAAAACACAATTCTTATTATTCTGAAAATGAAAGTGAGTATGAGAATATGACCAGTGATGAACTATTTGAATACTGTAACATGCTGTAAGAGACATGGAATGAACTAAAAGATAAATATAAATATTTAAAGAAACAACATGCTCTTACTGTAACTATTTAGTTTGAAATTAATACTGAAATTAAAAGAATTCTCAACTACACAAAGAAAACAATGAATTAAAAATGTATAATGATCAATTAAAGAAAGATCTAGATAATTTTACCAATGGAAAAGATACTCTTACTCAAATTCTTGGTAAATAGTTAGCTCCTAAGTATAATTCTGGTATTGGATATCATCCTGGATAGAGAAACCTATCTAAAACACATTTCCTAACTAAATCTTGAAAATTAGTTCTTCTACTGAAAAATCAAAACTATGCTACTAGTACCAGTTCTGAAAAATCATTTACTGCCTATATCTTTTCTTGACCAAATAGATTATATTTCTCAAATATGTTACATAGTGATTATAGGAAACCCATAAGGAAAATGTGGGTACCTAAAGAATTTATTACTAATGTCACTTGACCCAAACAAGTCAGGGTACCAAAATCTGTTTTTGTTTGCTTATTATGTACAAAAGCTATTTTAAGAGCTCTAATAAGAGTAAATGGTACTTGGAAAGTGGATTTTCAAGACATTTTATAGAAGACTACTCAATATTTAAGAACCTAATTAAGATTGATTGTGGATATGTCACCTTTGGTGATAATGATAATGGAAAAAAATTGGCATATGACAGATTGTTAACTCTAAATTAGTTTTAATTTCTAAAGTACTTTTTATTGATGGATTGAAATATATTCTGCTTTTTATTTCACAATTTTGTGATGATGGATTTCATGTTAAATTTGAAAATTATTCTTGCAATGTGTTAACTATAAAAATGAATTATTATTTTCTTATTTTAGAAATGAAAATGTATATTTTGTTAACTTATATTCCTTAGTTTCTCAAAATGTTTTATGTTTAAGTGTCTTTCATAAAGTTTCCTAGATTTTTCATAGGATATTAGGACACTATAATGTACACTCTCTTAGAAAGCTTACTAGAAAATTACTAGTGAAGTATCTACACAAACTTGAGTTTCCAAATGAAAAAGTCTGTAATCATTATCAAAAGGGTAAACATCACAATATATATTTCAAATCAAAGAAATAAGTTTGAACTTATCAACCTTTAGAGTTGGTTGACATGGACTTGTTTGGACCATCTTGAGTTTCAATTCTAAATGGGATGCACTAGGTTTATGTTCTTGTATATGAATTTTCTAGATATACTCGGACTTATTTATTAGCTCAAAAAAGTGAAGCATGTACTTACATCATCAAGTATGCTAAAATAGTGGAAAATATAACTAGAATTAGAATAAAATCCTTAAGAAATGATCAGGGCCATGAGTTTTAAAATCAAGACTTTGAATCTTTTTTCTTAGAAAATGGCTATAGTCATAACTTATATACCCCTAGTACACATTAAAAAATGGAGTTGTGGAAATAAGTAATATAACCTTACAAGATATATCCTGAAAAATCCTTAATGAATATGATTTACCTGTTTACTTTTGGGCTGAGGTTGTGAATACAACTTGCTACATAATTAACCGAGTCTTAATTAGACATATTCTCAAGAAGACTCTTTATGAGTTGTGGAACAATAGAAAAACCAAAGTTAGTTATTTCAATGTTTTTGGTTGAAAAGTATATATCCTTAATACAAAGGATAATCTTAACAAATTTTCATCCAAGAGTGATGGAGGAATATTCCTAGGTTACTCAACCTCTAGTAAAGCCTATAGAGACTTTAATAAAATAAAAAAGTGTGTGGAATAATCTGTGCACATAAAATTTGATGAAACAGATCCACATGAACCTAAGACCTCTCTAGACAACCTTGAAGATGAGATGTCAAATCTGGACATAAATGAAAAATCATATAATCCATATATCAAGAAATCCGTTAAATCAAACAGTTTTGAAAATTCTTTAGAATCTGAACATGATGAACCCAAAACTATAGATGAACCTGAAGTTACTATCCCCTCATTTTCTATACCAACTAAGACTCTTAAAAATAATCCTTTAGATGCTTTTGTTGGAGAGTTAGATAAAGGAACACAAACTAGAGTTTTTCTCAAAAATCAAATTTAACATCAAGCCTTTTTATCACAACTTGATCCTAGAAACATCAATGATGCAATTAAAGATGAATTTTGGGTGATGGATATGCAAGAAGAACTTAATCAATTTGGAAGATATAAAGTTTGGAATATTGTGGATAGACCCAAAGATACCTTGACCGTAGGCACTAAGTGGGTGTTTAGGAACAATTTTGATGAGTCTGGTAATATTATTAGAAACAATGCTAGATTGGTTGCACAAGGTTATTGTCCAGAAGAAGGCATTGACAATGAAGAAACTTTTTCACCTATTTCTAGACTTGAATCCATCATAATACTTCTTACTTAATCTGGTCATCTTAATTTCAAACTTTATCAAATGGATGTTAAGAGTGAATTCCTAAATTGATATATAGTTGAGAATGTTTTTGTTTAGCAACCCCTGGTTTTACAAACCCTCATTTTCAAAATCATGTTTTCAAATTAACAAAATCTTTATATGGTTTAAAACAAGCTCCAAGAGCTTGGTATGATAGATTAAGTAGTTTTATTATTTCAAAAGGTTGTAAAAAAGGAATTTCTAATCCTAAACTTTTTATAAACCGAATTTCTAAATATGTTTTATTAGTTAAAATCTATGTTGATGATATTATTTTTGGTTCTTCAAGAAATTCATTATGTATTGAGTTTTCAAAGATGATGCAAATTTAATTTGAAATTAGTATGATGGGTGAACTAAAATTCTTTCTTGGATTTTAGATTCTTCAAAATAAAGAAGGTATCATTTTAAATCAATGTAAATACTCAAAATATCTTTTAAAAAGATTTGGCTTTGATAGCATTAAAATTATTGATACTCCAATGAGTACTACTTGTAAGCTGGATCTTGATGAAGATGGTAAATCAATTGATCCAACCACTTATAGAGGAATGATTGAACATTTTCCCTACTTGACTTCTAGTAGGCTAGATATAATGTTTAGTGTGTGTATGTGTGACTGTTTTCAAGCTAATCCAAAAGAATATCACTTAAATATTGTTAAAATAATTTTCAAATACCTCAAACATACTATCAATTTAGGTTTGTTTTACCCCAAAGGACAATCATTTTATATAGAGAGTTATTCTGATGCTAACTTTTTTTGATGCAAGTTAGATAGAAAAAGCACCTCTAGGACATGCCACTTTTTTGGGAAAGTCTTTGGTTTCATGGTTTAGTATGAAACAAAGTTATTGTATCATTATATACTGCCGAAGCTGAATACATAGTTGCTGGTAGCTGTTGTGCACAAATTTTGTGGATGTAAAACACTATTCTAGACTATGGATATCAATTTAGATATGTACCTATAAAAGGTGACAACACAAGTGCTATTAGAATTTCTAATAAACCAATTTCTCATTCTAGAACAAAACATATTGATGTATGACATCACTTTTTGAGAGATCATTATCAAAAGAGTAATATCACTTTAGAATTTATAGGCACTGAATATCATCTTGCTGACATATTCACTAAGCCATTGATCTATGAAAGAATGAATTACATCAGACATGAGTTAGGAATGATCAATCAGTAAGACCCCACATTTTCATTTCCTTTTATCTTTTTCTATGAATTTATCACACTAACACCGTTGTCATGCTGACACCATTGTCATGCCGACACCATTTTCATTCTGAAACTGTTTTCATGCCGACACCGTTGTCATACTGACACCATTTTAATGCTAACATTTTTTTTCATGTGGACACTGTTTTCATACCGACACCATTTTTGTTTTACAAATTCTGTCGTGCTGACACCGATGACTCATTATTTTTATAAGTTTTATGTTTTTATCAAAAAAACATTGTTTCATTAATTCCAGTGAACACGGTTCACGATTTCATGATTATGTAATTTCAAAAACCCTAAATGATATAAATTTGATTCAATCCACTATAATACCTTTACCAATACTCTCTCTCTCAGCTGCTGCTCTCTTTCTCTACCTCGAACTTTCACCTTCAGACATTCAGATTGAACTAACTAGAATTGCATGAGTAAAGAGAGATCTAGCATAGGGTTAGTATTGTGCGTACAAGAGACAGAAAGGGGAATTGAGAAAACCTTCAGGTTTTGTATATCCTGGTTTAGAAAACTGTGTTCTAACCTTAGAGAAAGAAGTGCTGGTGGAATGGATCTTAGAGAGAAAGTCTTTGTTATTGAAAGTATTTCAAGATCAATGATGGATTGAATGGTTCTCAAAAACTGATATACTTTTCTAACTGAAGCTGGTATATGAATTTTATATGAATATGGAACTTCTACTAGAAGTAAGTGATATATCTTGGTTCAAGTCGATAGTAAAAGGGAAGATAATCTCTTTCTCTTTAAGAAATTGGGCTGAATCTCTTAAGGTACCTCATAAAGGAAGGTTTGATGATTATCAAGGTACTTCTCCTCCTGAAAGTGAATTCTTTTTCTACGAGACAACTCTGGAAGATCTAACTGAAAATGAGGAACACAGGAGACCCATTGCCTCAGAATTAAATGGTGAGTGCAGATTTGTATTTAAGTTTATTCAACACCAGATTTGTCCCAGGAAATGGGACTTTACTTTTATCAAGTATTAGGATGTATAATTGGTTTATTTTCTTTAGAAATGAGCCAAATGTAAATTGTGAAGATATATAATGGTGCACATTAATGAGATGATAAAACCTGGGTGTAATTTAAATTCTCTTTTCTATTCCAGAATGATTTCATAAATACTAAAGGAGAAAGGCTATGTAAGTGAATTATATGATGTTATAGTTAGTTAATGTAGTGGAATCTGTTTATGTTATGATATCTGTAAAAGAATGAAAATTAATTGGAACCCATGGAGAAATGAATGGTTAGGTGATGAATTTAGATTGTATGATAATTTCAATCCCATAGATCATCTAGTTAGACCAAGGGATCTGGCGGACCCTGGCCTCATTCCAGATGAACAAGTAACTTATTCTTTAGATGAGGAAGAGGATCATGATGCTCTTGTAAGAGATTTGGGATCACCAATTGATGATAGAAGTGGCCAAGACACTACTGGACCAACAAAAAGAGTCTTTATTGGACCTACAAGTCCACCTATGGACTTACCTTCTCATGAACCTATTCTAAAATCTACTGGAATTGAAGAAACAAAAGTTGAAGTTAGTGAAAAATATGTTAGTGAATCCAGTGAAGAACAAGATAAAGAAGAAGAAGATTTTAGTGGTGAAAGTGGTTTAGAATCATAAAGTAAAGAATAAGATGAGAAATTCGATGATGAAGTTGGGGATGGAAATAATGAAGATGGTGATAATGAAGAAAGTGACAGTGACAATAAATCTGATCATCTTGATGAGAATCCAGATGTTGCGAGTGTGGATGTTGATGAAGCTAATATTGGTGTATCTGTTGAGTGTGTTGTTCAAGATAAAAGTGTTTCTCTAGATTAACTTTTCACTCATGTTGTGTATACGAGAAAAATAACTCTAGATAAGGAGAAGAAACCTAGACAAGAAGTATTGAATGAGGGGATCCATCTTCCAAGAATGCTGAAACTAAGGGGGAGCCTCAAGAAAAGGTAGCTCAATCTGATGAATACAATAAAGTTTTAAAAGTAAGTCTAGATACTCTTAATCCTCTATATTTGGATATTTTGGTATAATGGGTAAGGAATCCTGGTTATGTAGCCCTGAGATTGTATTATAAAGATTCTGATGATGAAGTTTTTCCCTTACTACAAGGGAACTAGTGGATGATACATCTTCTAGTGACTATGTCACTAAGGAAAATTTTTAACAATTCAAGCAAGAAATATGTGCCTCCATATGACACTCAGTGCAATCTCAAATGAGGCATGAGATTGACAAATCCATGAGAGAGAATTATGATCTGACTGAAAATTTGACCAAAATATGATATATGGTTAATGGTGTAAAGTAAGATTGTTCTTTTAGTTCTACTCCTTCCTCAACTAGTCTATCTCAATATGATGCTGATTCAGTTTCCAAGAAGGCCATTCAAAAAATTCAGCCCAATTTAATCACAACTGCAGAGACAATTGTGACTAGAAATACCAAGCTCGGAAATCACATAAATAGGTTAACCACATGAATCAATGCTTTGACATATATGTACATAAATACAATAGAAAATCTCATAAAGGTACTTGAGAATCTTGTTTCTCATTTTAAATCTCTCAAGTTTTCCAATCTAATAAAAGAAGTTCGGTGGTCCATGGAGGTGCACAAGGGGAAGGAAAGTCTACAAGCCGTGGTCTGGATCTGTCTCTCGGGCCTTTGGCTTCCCTTCTAGAATGGCGCCTTTCTCAAGGCTATTGAAGATTATCTAGGATAATTTCTCTGTACGGATGACCAAACTTGTAGGGGAGAGGTAACATCAGTGGCCAAGATCTGCGTCGAGCTGGATTTATTGCTTTCTGTCCTAGAGAAGTTGTTCCTAAGGGTGGTCGATTATTTTTCCAGGAATCAAAAAATTATTTACCCAGTGCTTACTAGGTACTATTCCTATTTCTTTCTTAGGTTCATTCTTTTCAAGTGTGTAGGAAACATCTCAATTCCTCCTGTCTCCAAGCATCTAGCAGCCCTTCCGGAGGTGTCACTCGTCCGTTCATGGAGCCTTTCTTGTGACATAACCAAGTGGTTCTTAGGAATTAACCCTCATCTTCTACGGGAATTGGTTATAATCCCACATCCATAGGGGGAATCCTTCCCCTTTCAGTACCCAAGATCAATCCTCCAGCTTGGAGCTTGTTCCTTACAGTAGCTGTGGGTCTCACTTCGTGCTCCCAGGTTGTCTATCTCACCTTTGCAGCCCCACTCAATGGATTTTGAATGGTGATCTCCTTAAGAGGATACTAAGTTCACATGTCTACTCCCCGGGGACCATCCCACTTGTTCTATCATTATCGAAGCAACCCTCAAGCCCTTGCGACAGATCATTGACCCTGTTCGGGAGTGTCTAAGAGGCTCTTTCCCCCAGAATTGTGACAAAGGATCGGGAAAAGGAGGAGGCCATTTTCTCTCAGGCTGTTATGTCAAGGGCACCCATTGTTTGAGTTTATTGGAAGAATGGGACTATGGATCAATCACTAACCAAGGTGGTGAAGGGTAAATCTCCAAAACTCTCCTATATTCTTCAACACACAACCCTCAAATTGTTAGATCAGAGCCCGGGGGTGTGCACAAGGCTACGAATGAAGAAAAAACAGATACAGGAGAGCTCCCTGCTTTCATCTCACATCAGGGGCGAAGAGTCTGGGGCCAAATCCAGATGCGCACATATCAATGTTTAAAGTTTTTATTTGGAATGCCCGTGGTTTAGGGGCCTAGGATAAATCTAATTTCATTGTTAACAATCTCTTCAAAAAAAATTTGTGATGGTGGAGATCCTTGAAACCAAACTAGTTTCAAATAAGATAAAAGAGTATTAAAAGAGGCTCAGAGTATGTGGTTATATGCACAATGATCCTCCTAATTCTCATATCTAGTTGTTTTGGAAGGATCACATCAAGGTCGACTTCTTCAGTATGTCAGACCTGTATCTGGCTACACGTGTTTCTGCAGGTCCTCATGAATTCCTCATCTCCTTCATCTATGCCAAGTGTATTGTGCAGGATAGAAAGGATTTGTGGTGTGACCTAGATGGAACTATCTCATATGAAACCCAATGTATTGTTGTGGGAAACTTCATCATTTTCGAACATACAGAGGATAGACAAGGGGGATGTGTCTTTCCTAGAAGTTCCAGTCTGGATTTTGTGTCGTTCACGGTGAGGAATGGGCTTATGGATGTGGGCTATGAGGGGGGTCATTTTACCTGGTGAAATAATCAACGAGGTAGAAGACACACCTGGTGTCATCTTTATTGGTGCTTGATGAACAAGGAAGCTATCTCTCACTACCCTAACACCAACGTTTCTCACTTGGTTCAGTGCCTTTATAATCACACTCCGCTGCACATTACCCTATGGTCAAGATATTCAAGAGAAGAGTATATACAGTTCTCGAAAATGTGGGTGGAGGAAATTGGTTTCAACGATCTAGTAAGGGAAGCGTGGCGTCTCATCCATATGTGGAACCCATGGATAACAATCCACAAGAATTTAAGGCGCATTAAGAATTTATTACACAGATGGAGGAAGACTCTCCCTGCCCGAGATCAATAGATCGTCGAAGTCATTAGGGAGGTCGAATGTCTCGACACATATCTGGAATATTAATGGGATGAAAGTATGTTAAATGAGCTAAGGATAAATAAGGACCACCTCACTAAGATCCTTGTGAGGCAGGAATGGGTGGCGAGAGAGGGATCCAGATTTTGATGGCATCGTGAGGAGGACAGGAATACCAGTTTTTCCATGCTTGTATAAATGAAAGATGTCACTTCCACAGGCCTAAAATCCCGAGGGATGTAAATTACACCAATGAATATGAGGAAGTGGGGGAGATGGCTAACTCTAACATTAACGATCTCCTGGAAGGCCCCAGTTCTATCATGAATGATGTGTATCAGAGTGGGGCATCTGATGTTTTTGAATGCATTCTAGGATGTGTGTCGGAAAATGTGTATGAGAGGTTTAGAAGCCCTCCGGAAGAAGATGAAGTGCATGAGGTGATCTGGACCTTGAACCCGGATAGTGCACCAGGGACCGACAACATACCAGGTTCTTTTTACGGGGCAACATGGGATACTGTTAAGGGGGATATCATGAGAGAAGTGAAAGACTACTTCCAAGGGGGGAACCTACCATGAAATGCATTTGAAACTAAAATTGTATTGCTCCCAAAGCTGTGAAATCCCTAATCCATTGAGAAATATCAACCAATAAGTATGTGAAACTTTCTGTACAAGGTTCTGGCGAGTATTCTCAATAGAAGGATGGCTACTAACTTAAACTCCTAGATGATTTTAGAGCAGCATGGTTTTATAAAAGTGTGGTCAATACAAGGTCCGATTGGAATAGTGAAAGATATGGTTAGTGACATCAACAAAAATGTCTTAGAGAGTAATCTGGTGATAAAATTAGACATGAGAAAGACCTACAATTGGATGGAATGTGGTTTCATCATAAGGGTCTTGGCCTGCATGGGGTTTTCCAACTAGACTAGTGACCTTCTATTTCTTTTCTTCAACTCGGCGTGGATCTCAACTTCTTTTATGGGGAAGAAATTTGGTTTTTTCAAGGCTTGTAGAGGGATCGAGAAAGGGGATCCCCTCTCCCCCACTATCAATATCCTCACCCAAAATGTTCTTAGATACTCTATTAACTGGGGCCTTCACATAGAGAAAATACTCCCGTACGAGAACCGACATGCATCAGGGGGAACCTTGCACTTTATGTTTGTGGATGAAATGAATTTCTCATCAATAGAAGCAGGAGATCAATGCTTGGTATGAATGAGATCCTTGGTGACCATTGTAAGTAGAGCGGGCGGGTGGTCAATAGGGAGAAAAGATTATATTTTACTGCCAAGAAGATCTCAGGCAGGAGGGAAAGGGTCATGGATGTCAGCCTGAATATGTGAAGAGAGTCTTTCCAATGGAGTAAATCAGAGAACCGGTTAGTCCTAATTCTCTCTATGTGAATCAATTTGATAATATCATTAGTAAGATCATGGGGTGAATCTTCAATTGGAAGAACATGTTCTTATCTTTTGGTGGTCATATAACACTCATGAACAGTGTACTGGTGTTTATTCCCAAACATATTCTTTCCAACCTCAAGGGCCCCAAAAGTGTCATCGTTAACATGGAAAGGATTTTTTTGGACTTTATATGGGATGGGAAGATGGAAGGTAGGAATCACTAGGATTAGGGGGAGCATCTTTCAAGTCTATTATCGAAAGGGGGCATCAACTTGAAGAGTGTTTCCTCGACCATGCAAGGGATGCACACAAAACTCGCATGGGAGGATATAGAAGGTAGGAATTTATGGGGAATGACCATGCAAGATAGATATCGATTGGATGTGAGCATATAGAGGTCACACACTTTGAATATATGGAATATGATCCATCTGTACATTGATAACCTGAGACCTCTCTCACGATGGTTGGTGGGTAGAGGCGATATTAACTTCTAGGAGCATGATTGGGGGGGGGGGTGGAAGACTGTGGTTTCCGGGATGTCCCACTCTGTTAATTTCCTTTAGATAGGCATGTGATCACCCTGATTTTATCCAGGCCATTCTTGATGAGAACCAGTGAACCTATTTCAAAAACATTGTGCTTAGCGATGATCTAGACAGACTCATTTTTATGGGTTCCATGTCAGGAGAGTTCTCAATCAAAGATTTTTCTCGTCTGAGGATGATTCCAACAAATGGAGATCCATGGGGGGAGATTCTATGGTGAAAGGAGGTGCCATACAAATTCAACATCCTATTTTGGAGAGTGAGGCATAATGCTTTTCCCATGGATGACAAGATTCAATGCATGGGAGTGAGCTTGGCTTCCAAGTGCTATTGTTGCAAGGATCCTAAACTGGAAATGGTGGGGCACCTCTTTGTTGAAAGTGATTGGGTGAGATGGGTGGGGTAGGAATATGGGTTCCTCATAGGCTAAGATAATCAAGGAGGCATGGTTGATGACTTTTACAGCTTGTAGTTTCAGTGTTCGGGCGATCGGGGTCCCGAGAGGAATGGTCGGACTATTATCCTCATGGGGGGATGTTGGACCATCTAGAAGGCTCAGAAAAATGCTCACCACAAAATTAAAAAGGATCCCATACCAGTATCACCTTAAAAATGAGGAATAAATTGCTGGACTTGGTTAGTTTGTACACTGACTACCAGGCACCTCCATTGGATAGGCCTACTCTCCCAAATCATGCTATTACTAATCAGACCAGTAGGTAGGGGCCCAGGTCTTGGTTCCTTTGGCGTTGTCCCAGTCATGGATTAAAAATAAAAATAGATGGGTCTCTCCTTATCAGGGAGATGCGTGGTGGAGGTGTTATTAAGGATAGGGTGGGGTCAGTCTTAGCTGCCTTCTCATCCTGGTATGGTAGAGGTGATGTAGTGCAGGCAGAGGCCCTAGCTATGGTCACCGGGCTGGAGTTATGCGAAAAAAGGCACATCAACCTGAAGGTGGTGGAGACAGACTCAATGATCCTCTATAAATCATTATTAGGAACAAACAATTACCCCTGTAACATTTCTTATATTATCAGGAAGTGTAAAAATATTATGGGTTCCCACACAGAGATCGCTCATACTTGGTGGGAGGGGAACATTGTAGCTGATTTCTTGGTGTCCACAAATCCATCAAACCAAATTATATCCTACTTTATTAACTTGGTTTCCTTTCCCACCAATGGAATCAAATTTATTTTTAATGCTTATTTGAACCTTCACTACTTTAAACCCCCAAGATACATCTTTTTTAGGCGTGTATTTAACAAAATCAATAAAAATGTTTGTAGTCAGTCAGTCATCACGAAGCATCAAATGAACAGAATCTTTAAGTATTTGGCCACCAATCTTACTCTTCCTCCAGTGAATAATTTTTTTAAGGATCAAATTCAGAAGCTGAGAGAATTCACTCCCTTGTTGGATAAGCTTATTGAAAACAAATATGATTTTGAAAAGGCAATGAAATATGGTGGAGAGATAATTGAAGGGTTCATCAAGATGTTAAAACCAAATATTCATGTCCAAAGTGAATCCATTTATATAACTCATGTTGCACCACTTGGACCTTCTAGATCAGTTCCTTCTCAACCTCAGATGCTAGTTTCTCAGGCTTTATCTTAGATTAGTCCAGTCATTAGAGAAACTGTTCAACCTCAGATTCTTTCTCAGCACAGAACTTCCCTCGCATCGACAATTCTTAAAGGAGTGCCTCTACCTCCTATAAAAATCCATTCAGACCCTCCTTCTTCTTAGCCTAATCCTCCTGATGCTCCATCCATAGATCCTTCTGATAAGGGGAAGGAACCCCTTGATCCTACCCTATAGTGTGGACTAATTTTTTTGATAGGGATGAATCATTGTACCTTTTCCTTCTCACTGTACTTTGTTTATGTATTCTATTTTATTATTTCTACTATTATGTTTTTCTTATTCTTTTCGCCTTACATTTGTTTCTAATCCAAAATGGGGGAGAATTTTATTAAGCACTATTAATATTGGGAGAACATTATGAAGCCTCACTATAAGTTTAAGAATTATTATGGGTTTATGCATTATTATCTCTGATACATTATTTTAGTCATCTCTCTGATACATTAATAATTGTTTACTTTAATCATTCTCCAATGGTACATAATAATGCCATGATTTTTTATCATCAAAAAGGGGGAGATTGTTGGCCCATAGATACTTTTGGACAATATCTCCAAATATAATGGTTTTAATAATCACAAATCATGTCATATATTAACATATATATTACCTTATGTTAAATATTATATGTTATGTCAAAAGCATTATCTTGAATATCAGACCAGTTCATTTATACAACTCTTTATGCGTGTTTAAGTCTAAACAAGCTTATAAATGATTATCTATGTGTTAATGTACATTAAAACTCTCTGAATTTGTTGATTTTTAATACAGAAAGAACATCTAAATTTATCTAAGTATGAGTCACTGACACCAAAATACAGATGACTCAAAAACAGACATATGAATAACTGACAACCAGTTTAAACAGGCATATGTTTTAAGTGTGTGAATTTAAAAATGTTGGAAAGACTCACCATTGCACATGAAACCGACACAGATGACTCACTGTTTCACATGACACCGATGCAGACGACTCACTGTTTCATATGGAACACCAACACAGACAACCTACCATTTCATGATGCTACTGATGCAAGGACTCACTGACAGTTAAAATGAGTCACCATTGGTTCAACTGTTTCACTGATAGAAGGAAGGAATCACCATTGAAACAAGTCATCGATGTAATGAGTCACCGATGTATGGAAAGACGAACAAAATGACATACCAATACCAATAAAAGATGACACCGATAGAAGGAGACACTGATAGACAAGTCACTGATAGACTATTTAAATATGCATTTATTAATAATATTTCTAATGGTCATATTTGTGTAATTTAATGATATTGACATATTTAATTGTCTTTTGTAGAAATTTTTTGCAGACAGTACGAGGTATGATGAGACAATTCACATGGAATGTTCATGCTATTTGTCAGCCCTCAAAAATAATAAGTATTTTAAAAATAAAGATGATAGACAGAACAAAGTAGAGATGTTGAGTGCATGCTGTGTGAGGGAGAGAAATACTGAAGAACTTCAACTCTCATGCAACCATTGTGAACCCAAGAAATCAAAATCAAGAACATACATGGAGATCATGAAGTCAAGATAAACCTATTGATATGATCTGAACACCTTTCCAACAAGAAGCTGAACATTTCACACTCCTGGAAGCCAAAACACAAAGAATACGATACTCTGTTTTGGAGTCAACTTCTAGATGAGGATTCAAACTTCATCTCTGCTACATCTGAATATTCCATATCTACACTGTATAACACACAAAGACTTCTAAACCATTCTCTACATCCATAACTATGTTGTGTTCATTTATTTACAATTCCGAGTAGTGTGTGTATTTTTCTACTACACGCACTAACTCCTGTGCATAACTAGAGGATACTTTATATCCTCAAACTCAGAATATTTTTATCCTTTATATCCCACAAAGAACTATGGAAGAGGTCATGTGTGACCTGATTTTGATTTTCCCATGAAGAACTGTGGTAAAGGTGAAGTGTGACCTTGGCAGCCTTGTGTGCTTTTGTGAACCCTGATCTTGGGTGTGGATAAAACTATTTATTAATTTAAACATATTGGTGTCATGTGATCACCAAGTGGAGAGTATTAAGTCTCTGCTTGATACTGAACCTCTTGTTTTATTTCTTCCATGTTTTTACCTTTTAGTTTTACTATGTTTTTATAACATATTTCATAAAACTAAATTGAACTCTGATAGTTTTTTTAGCAAGTGTTTATAACAATATTGGCTTATTAGATTAGTTTCAAAAGTTGTATTAATTATCAAATTGATGCAACTGAGAACTAATAAGTCTTTTGAAAAATTAATTGAACATTAAATATCTTATAAATTCACTACAGACTGACTCGGATTATTTTTTTTAATTGGGAGAAATTTTCAAAGAACCAATTCTCAAGATAAATTTTTATTGATACTCAATTCACCCCCCTCTTGAGTACTCTACTCCAAAAAACAACATATAACTCCAATTATAGACAACCATTATCATCTTAAATGTTTATCCTTACATGTATATAAGTAAACCAATCATGAGAACCAAGGAAACAAACCCTCCTAAACAATTAAATTTAACTTATTTACCCATCAAAAAGGTCATGAATAAACTTAATAAGGTTATAATAAATCAATTAAATGGAGAAGTGGTTTTGAAAATATTAGTTAATGAATTTAATTTGGTTATCCAAGACCTTATGATCAAGTGAATGTGTAATTCCCCGACCCCAGTTACCCAGAGTCGGTGCATTATTTTAATACATTGGCATGATTACAAGGAATCAAGTCCTGAAGTACCGATTATTTTAGCAGTCTTGGAAAATAGATTACATACATGAACTTCAAATTACAATTTCAAACATAAAATACAACATAGATGGTTCTTTGATATCTCCATTATTCCATTTATCTTAACCCTACATATCAATCATAATACACTTCTTGGAAATCCTGGGAAAATAAAACATAATAAAGGGGTGAGCTTAGATGCTCAGTAAGGGTAAATAAATTAGTGGAAGATATAAACTTTTAGGGCAAGATGTGCAATAAAAAAAAATCCTTTTAAGCATAAACATGAACATAATATGGAAAAAATAAATCAAACATTACAATTTTAACATGCACATGGATATTCTACTAGTCAAATAATAACATGTAATAATTAATTTCATAATGAGGTAATGCCTAACGCCAGGCATCATTACCACATAGTCAAGGCCTCGTGCCAAGACTACAAATAATTTTTTTTCAAGGCCTTCTGCCAAGACACCAGTTTTTCTCATGAGACCTACCGATGCATCGGGGAGCTATAGCGGGCTCCACCCGTCACTTACTATGTCCACTTTATTCCTCATATGAAAATGTTGAAACATAACATAAACACTCGTATTAAAACTAGCATACGAAATGTCAATACTTTATCCATAAACCATGAATGGTATAAAAATAGAACATTCACAGTAAAAAATAGCATAACTTATTCAATATAATATGGAATATTATATCATAATAAATCAACTTCAAACAAGTTTAAAATCCATTAAAGGATGTTGACATTGATGAAAATAATCAGTAAAAATGATTTGAGAGAAATACCCCCTTTTCATGAAATCATTTAAAAGTCTCACAATTTATAAAGGAAGTAATTTAAAAGAGATTTTTGAATAAAAGTGTCCCATACCACTTTGAAACTTTTGAAAATAATTATCATCTCAAAACATTCATGTCCATATAAATAAATCCTTAAAATCATTTTGTAAACATGGACATTGATTAAAAGGGTTTAGAAAGATAAATATTTAAAACATTTAAAATGATGATCTAGTTAAATAGACCCTCCCATAAAACCTTAAAAGATCCCTTTTGAAAACATTTTTATGAAATATGGGTATCAATGATAAGTATGTCCCAGAAAGTACTTACACATGAACAATCTCGGATAAATAATGAGATTGAGGAAATAACCCTTACCTCGTTGGAATCAATCGAGTCATATGAACAATAGTCGATAACCACCAAATGAATCATAGAATTTTGTGAATATAAAAATAATCATGATAATATATATCAAATGGCAGTACACAATACACAAATTCAATAAATAAGTGGTGAACAATGGAAATCTCACGGAATTAAAAGTTAGATAAGAAACCCCTTACCTTGCACTTTCCTTTGGCCGAGGGTACGTTTAACCTCCAGTATAATGACCATTGTATGTTATTATATAATACCAAGACCATATTAATATCTATTATATCATAAATTATTCATTTATGACTTTATACTACCAATTAATAATGATTGTTATGTCAAATTAACATTTTGGGTAATAATCGCTTTCTTTATCGTACATATTTTAACTTGTTATTCTTGACCGTATCATTTAGGTAATGATTTAAATAATTCCATAATATAAAACTTGATTCATATATCATATATATTTAGAATATAAATATTTATAATAGATAGATATATGAAATGGAAAACACCGTTTATGGAGATGGTAGACCGTACGTACGCATAAACGCTGTTTCTGTTTTCATATCAAATTGAATGGAAGTAAGTGAATAAAATATATGTAAGTACATATATATATATCTAGTAGAATTATTATTTCATATATTAAATAATTATTAGTAATATATATTTTTATAATCGTCGATGAATGGTGAACGTGGAAATGAATCACATCGCGTCGTGGAGACGATAATCCGTACGTACGCACAAGCGACAATATCATTCCCTTAAAGGTGTGAAATTGGATGGTAAATTAATTTTTTAGAGAAATTAGCATGTTATTTGAATTATTTATATACATATTACTCATCATTATATCCATCCAAATAACATAGTGTTGAACAACAAATTACACCACGGCGTGGAGACGGTAAGCCGTACGTACGCACGCATGGTGACATTATCATTCATATGATGGATATAATAATGAATATGGTTGTGCCGTATTTATAATAAAATAAAATTATATAGAATATACTGTATTTAATTATTTTATAATGGAAAAAACAAAGAAATAGGTAGTGGAAGAAGAAAGGAACTTGAAAGAGGTGATGAAATATTTACCTCTTCTTCAGGTTCTTCCTTTTGATTTGATTAAAAGGGATACATAGGTTGTATTTATGAATAAAGAAAGGCCTATAGGATGAAGTTAGGATAGTTTAGAGGGTATTTGGGCAGGGGTTTTCTGAGACAAATGGATTTGGATGTGTTAATTTGAGAGAAGGGGAAGTGACCTTTTATAAGAGGGGTGAGGGTCACTTTAGGAAAAGATTAATGTATTAATTTATTATTCAATAATATTCGGTTTATAATGGATCCAAATTATTTTTTTTCTAGAATTAGGTGGTTATGGGTCGAAATCATTTCAACCAATAGGTTTTGGACAATTTTAGGATACCATTTTAAACATATCTTTAAGATTTAATTCTTAGTTAAATAGTTTAACTTTTACCGTGTCTTCTTGTATTCTTACACTATACGGTTAATAAACTTACTATAAACTTCCAATAGAATCCCAAGTGGTTCATTAATGATACAAAAATCATTATATAAATATTTTGGCCGAAAATTATGTTTTTATAAATATTATATCAATTAATAATATAATATTTTTTTAAAACTCTTTTATGTCAATTTTGACACTATTTAGTATTTTCTTTTTTTAATGTCATAACAGCATGATTACTTCTAAATAAATTCATTTAGTCAATAATAAAATGTCATAGTAACCTATAAAATTCGTTTATGGCATAAAAACTTTCAAATTATATTTATTTTAACATTTATAATACCATTTATTTGATTCTTTCATTAATAAGGAAAATAATTCATCATCATTGTGTCATAAATAAATTTAATTATTAAATGTCTAAAAATTGTAAATAATATACCATTATGTAGTAAATATTTTTATATTTCTAATGAATATTTATAGTCTAAAATATAACTTATATAACACCATGTAAAAATTGTTTTACTAAAAGATATATGTTTATGTCATTTTGCCTTTACTTTAAATTAATTAATATAAAGTGTCATTATCACACTCAAGTGGCTCCAAGTGGTCCCAAAATCGACCCAAGGATTCCCATAGTCAGAAATGTATCAGAAAATTGGGTTAGAACACGTGTTAGGGTAGTTTAATGTAATTTTAATATTATTTATTTACCCATATTTACCAGATTTACCCTTTAACCATGGTAAATAAAATATTTACCGAAGTAATTATTCATAATGTCTAAAAATAAAAGTTACCTATTTAAACAATTTGGACCTATTGATTCTAAATATGGAATCCATTTTTCTAAATTCAAAACACAGAAGTGGAAGAAATTAATTTAAAATTAAACGTTGTTGTCAAAACAAAAAGCGTGTTTTTAAGAAATAATAACTATCAAAAGATTGACACTTGTTTATGCCCAATTTCAATTTGAAATTACTTCCAATGACCAACATTAGATTAAATGGTAAAAATATAATATAATTATAATTATAAACCATTAAAATTTATATTTTAACACTATAAATTATTTTTATTAAAAAAGTTGTTTTCAGTTAAAATATAGTATTTTTCACTATTCACCCAAATATGAAAGTTATCATAAAAACACCAGAAATTTATTGAAACTAAATTTTTATGTCCCGATTATAAATAAGAAGTTTATTTTTTCAAATTTAATATATAAAAGTTTCAAATATTGGATTTAAAAAAGGTTCGCTATTAAAAGGCGCTAAAATTACATTTTTTGAAAAATACTTCTTTTATTAAAAAAAAATGAATTTGTTCTTACATTATGTATAAGAAACTCATAATATGGATTATAAAATTATAAGGATTATATAAAGTTTAAAATTCAATTAATATTATTCATAACCGCTTTTGAATGGCTAGTTTGGTAAGTTGTGGTACGCTTGAACTTGATGTTGCGTGTAGTGAAAGTTATTGAATTACTTTGAAGAACTAACGTACTATGAAATATTGGGGTGTTACATTCACCCCTCCTTCAATAAATTGCATTCTCACAATTTGAAATTGTTCTTTGAAAATAAAAGGTTGAAAATAGAAAATACATTTGTGGAAAACCCACATCGGCAATTAGGTTAATAAAATTTAGTCTTAATAACAGGGACATGGAAATGAAAGGGTCACTACCAAATTATGGTTTTGATTAGGAGAACATTGGTGGAAATTAGAGACACATAATTAGAGGAAAAATGTAAATATTTATAGGGAGTGATTGAGGTCATTAATCACAAACAAGTGTAAAATTGAGGGCATCAAAGCCATCAATCTATGATGATTTAAAATACCATCGGTTCAACAAAATATAAGGTATTAGGATACCACATTTTTTTTATGATACCTTCCCTAAAGTTTAAGGATTAATTCCTTCTTAAAATAAGAGAATATATATATATACTTGAAAAGTAGAGTTACATCCCTTAACTAATTTCTACCAAAAACTAATCTTTCACTCTAAAAGATAATAGAACTTAAAAATATTCTACTAATCCTAAGCATATAGGGTTACAAAAAATAAATTTATAGTTCATCTATCATAAATTTTAAAAAAAACTACATTATACACTCCAGGGACTTCACGTAGTCTAGTGGTAGGTGATAAATCCCAATCGCACTATGGTTGTGGGTTCGATTCCCGCAGCTTTGTCTGACACGACGGGTTGTCACACAGTTTGTGTGTTGTCCTTTTTATAAATTTCAAAAAATAACCTTAACAATAGTATCCAATGTAAAATATAATCCATTCCAACCATTATACTTATCCAAAATACTTCTGTCCAAACTCTCAGTCCAAAATTTATATGGAAGGTAAACATAATGTAGATCCTTTTTTCCACGTAATAACATGTGAATAACTTTATCATGTATTCTTTTAAAACATGATAACACCCTGAATTACCATAAAACCTTATTAATTACATTCATGATCCCTTATTCCTTATAGAATACTAGATATATTCCTTATATCCAAAAATTTTGAATACTCCAATAATTATGAAATAAACAAACCATTAATCAGTGCCAAGGTAGTCAAGAATATCCAATATAATTTATCCAAATCAACCATCTCTTATTCCAAAATTACTACCTCAGTATCAGGACCATATTAAGGTTTATATTTTCTTCAACCATGTAATTTCCAAAAAGTTTAACTCACTGTAGAGACACTTTTCTTTGTACCATAAAATCTCAAATCCTCAATGAAATAGTACTACAATACAATCCTTATTTATTTCCATAATTCATATAACCAGTACATCGTTGATACAACACTCTGATGAAATAATTCTTAAATAAAAACATAAGAACTCTAGTCATCCCTCTTCAACTGTGGTAGTATCACAACTTGATTATTATCTAATAGCATCATTTGCGGTATACTCTGATGACTAGGACATTGATTCACGTAGTGTCCCAACTCCATGCAAATGAAGCACTGTACATTTAAAACCTTTTTCTTACCCTTGCAATCACATACTTGGTGTCCTTTTTCTCCACACTTATGACAAACTCCCATTCCATTCAGGCAAGTTCCAGGGTGTTTCTTCCCACAGTTATCACATATGGGAAAATTATTTTTTCCCCTATTCCCTTTATCCATCTTTCTCTATTCCATCCTTTTCTTCTCTTTCTTCCCTTCAAATCCATAGGACCCAGAGAATTCTTTACATATCTTATTAACACATGATACTATTTATTCATATGATGAGAACAAGTGGGAGACTATTTCCCTTCTAAATGTTGGCTTAATACCCTGAAATATATAATCCTTCTTACTCTTTCGATTATGCGTATTGCTGGAGTTCTCATTCCTTCTACTGGGAGCCATTTCTAAACAATGACATACATTAGATTAGTTTATCAATCACAATACATAATTCCAAACTTGTAAAACACTTAACATAAATTGAACAGTTTATGGATGTAATCCATAATCATAAAAATATTTTCTTTGAGGAAGTATTTACTCCTAAATCCTTCATAATGGCTTGTAATTAAAATGTGAATTATCTGAAGCATTTCCCCCAGGAGTGTCGTAACCAAGAGTGCAGCAAGTCCCGTTGTCGTGCACCAGTTCCCGTTCGAGTCTAGCTCAAAGCGGGGTTTTCGGGTTTTACCCCTAGGTACATCTGTGCCAGAGACGCCACTACCTGCGCGTATCCAGAAAGGGATGTATTGCTTGGAAAACTCACAAAATATCTACATTACCAAAATTCTAGAAAGTTCTTCTATACTAATCCTCAAATTCCATCTTAGGGTATTGTGATCTAATAAGAGTTTATCTAAATATAGTTTCCAAGTTTATTGCAAAACTTCCTTTGATACCAACTGTAATTCCTTGACCCTAGTTACCCATAGTCGGTGCATTATTTTAATACATTGGCATGATTACAAGGAATCATGTCCCAAAGGACCGATCAATTTAGCAGTTTTGGAAAATAGATTACATACATGAACATCACATTAAAATTTCAAACATAAAATACAACATAGATGGTTATTTGATATCTCTATTATTTGATTTATCTTAACCCTACATATCAATCATAATACACTTCTTGGAAATCATGGGAAAATAAATCATAAGAAAGGGGTGAGCTCAGATGCTCAGTAAGGGTAAATAAATTAGCGGAAGTTATAAACTTTTAAGGCAAGATGTGTAATAAAAATAAAAAGACTTTTAAACATAAACTTGAACATCATATGGAAAAAATAAATCAAACATTTCCATATTAACACGCACATGGATATTCTACTAGTCGAACAATCACATGTAATAACTAATTTCTTAATGAGGGAATGCCTAACGCCGGACATCATTACCACATAGTCAAGGCCTCGTGCCAAGAATACAAATAATATTTTTATCAAGGCCTTGTGCCAAGACACTAGTTTGTCTCATGAGACCTACCAATGTATCGAGGAGCTACAGTGGGCTCCACCCGTCACTTACTAAGTACACTGCATTCCTGATATGAAAATGTTGAAACATAACATAAACACTTGTATTAAAACTAGCATATGAAATATCAATACCTTATCCATAAACCATGAATGGAATAAAAATAGTGCATTCACAGTCAAACATAGAATAACTCATTCAATATAATATGGAAAATTATTTCATAATAAATCAACTTCAAAAAAGTTTAAAATCCATCAAAGGATGTTGACATAGATGAAAATGATCAGTAAAAATGTTTTGAGAGAAATACCATTTTTCATGAAATCATTTAAAAGACTCACAATTTATAAAGGAAGTAATTTAAAAGAGATTTTTGAATCAAAGTGTCCCATACCACTTTGAAACTTTTGAAAATAATTGTCATTTCAAAACATTCATGTCCATATAAATAAATCCTTAAAATCAAATTTGTAAACATGGAAATTGATTAAAATATATTAGAAAGATAAATATTTAAAACATTTAAAATTATGATCTAGTTAAATATACCCTCCCCTAAAAACTTAAAATATCCCTTTTGAAAACAGTTTTATGAAATATGGGTATCGATGATAAGTATGTACCAGAAAGTACTTACACATGAACAATCTCGGATAAATAATGAGATTGAGGAAATAACCCTTACCTCATTGCAATCAGTCGAGTCATATGAACAATAGTCGATAACCACCAAATCAATCATATAATATTATGAATATAAAAATAATCATGATAATATTTATTAAATGGAAGTACACAATACACCACATGCAATAAATAAGTGGTGAACAATGGAAATCTCACAGAATTAAAAGTGAGATAAGAAACCCCTTACTTTGCACTTTCCTTTGGTCAAGGATACATTTAACCTACTGTATAATTACCATTGTATGTTATAATATAATACCAGTACCATATTAATATTTATTATATCATAAATTATTCATTTATGAATTTATACTACTCATTTAATAATGATTTTTATGTAAAATTTACATTTTGGCTAATAATCACTTTCTTTATCGTACATATTTTAACTTGTTATTCTTGACCGTATCATTTAGGTCCTGATTTAAATACTTCTAGAATATAAACCTTTATTCATATATAATATATATTTAGAATATAAATATTTATAATAGATAGATATATTAAATGGAAAACACCGTTTATGGAGACGGTAGGCCGTACGTACGCAAAAACGCTGTTTCTGTTTTCATATCATATTGAACGGAAGTAAGTGAATAAAATATATGTAAGTACACACACACACACACATATATATATATCCATTATAATTATTATTTAATATATTACATACTTATTAGTAATATATATTTTTATAACCGTCGATGAATGGTGAACGTGGAAATGAATCTCATCGCGTCGTGGAGACGGTAATCTGTACGTACGCACAAGCGACAATATCATTTCCTTAAAGGTGTGGAATTGGATGGAAAATTAATTTTACAGAGAAATTATCTTTTTATTTTAATTATTTATATACATATTACTCATCATTATATCCTTCCAAATAACATAGTGTTGAATAACAAATTACACCACAGCGTGGAGATGGTAAGCCACACGTACACACACATGGTGAAATTATCATTCATAGGATAGATAGAATAATGAATATGGTTATGACATATTTATAATAACAACACAGTATATAGAATATACTAGAGTAATTATTTTAGAATGGAAACAACAAAGAAAGAGGAAGTGGAAGAAGAAAGGAACTTGAAAGAGGTGATGAAATATTTACCTCTTCTTTGGGTTCTTCCTTTTGATTTGATCAAAAGGTATCCTTAGGTTGGATTTATGACTAAAGGAAGGCCTATATGATAAATTTAGGAAAGTTGAGAGGGTATTTGGGTAGGTTCTGGATGAGAAAAATGGCTTTGGAGGTGTGAATTTGACAGAAGGGGAAGTGCCCTTTTATAAGAGGGGTGAGGGTCACTTTAGGAAAAGATTAATGTATTAATTTATTATTCAATAATATTAGCTTTATAATGGATAGAAATGAATTTATTTATATAATTAGGTGGTTATGGGTCTAAATAATTTCAACCAATAGTTTTTGGACAAGTTTAGGATACCATTTTAACCTTATCTTTTAGATTTAACTCTTAGTTAAATAGTTCAACTTTTACCGTGTCTTCTTGTATTCTTACACTATATGGTTAATAAACTTACTATAATCTTACAATAGAACCGCAAGTGGTTCACTAATGATACAAACATAATTATATAAGTATTTTGGTCAAACCTTATATTTTTAATAATATTATATAAATTAATAATATAATATTTGTTTTTAAAACTCTTTTATGTCAATTTTGACACTATTAGGTATTTTGTTTTTGTTAAAGTCACAAAAACATGATTACTTAGAACTAAATTCATTGAATCAATTATAACATGCCATATTAACCTATAAAATTCTTTTATGGCATCAAAACTTTAAAATTATATTTATTTTAACATTTATAATACCATTTATTTGATTCTTTCATTAATAAGAAAAATGATACATCATCATTGTGTCATAAATAAATTTAATTATTAAATGTCTAAAAAATAAAAATAAAATATCATTATGTTGGAAATATATTTATCTTTCTAATTAATATTTATAGTCGAAAATATAACTTATATAACACCATGTAAAAATTGTTCTACTAAATGATATATGTTTATGTCATTTTTCCTTTACTTTAAATTAATTAATATAAAGTGTCATTATCACTCTCAAGTGGCTCCAAGTGGTCCAAAAATCCACCCAAGTATTAACATGGTCGGAAATGTATCATAAAATAGGGTTATTACACGTTTTAGGGTAATTTAATATTATTTTAATATTATTTATTTACCCATATTTACCGAATTTACCCTTTAACCATGGTAAATAAAATATTTACCAAAATAATTATTCATAATGTCTAAAAATAAAAGTTAACTATTTACACAATTTGGACCTCCTGATTCTAAATATGGAATCCATTTTTCTAAATTCAAAACACATAAGTGGCAGAAATTAATTTAAAATTAATTTCCATTTTCAAAACAGAAATCGTGTTTTTAAGAAATAATAACTATCAAAAGATTGACACTTGTTTATGCCCAATTTCAATGTAAAATTACTTCCAATGACCAAAATTAGATTAAATGGTAAAAATATAATTTAATTATACTTATAAACCATTAAAATTTATATTTTAACATTATAAATTATTTTGATTAAAAAAGTTGTTTTCAGTTAAAATATAGTATTTTTCACTATTCACCCAAATATGAAAGTTTTCAGAAAAACACCAAAAATTTATCGAAACTAAATTTTTATGTCCTGATTCTAAAGAAGAAGTTTATTTTGTCAAATTTAATATATAAAAGTTTCAAATATTGGATTTAAAAAAGGTTTTCCATTAAAAGGCGGTAAAATTTCATTTTTTGAAAAATACGTCTTTTGTTCGAAAAAAATGAATTTGTTCTTACATTATGTCTAATAAACTCATAATATGGATTATAAAATTATAAGGATTATATAAAGTTCAAAATTCGGTTAATATTATTCATAACCTCTTTTGAACGACTTGTTTGGTAAGTCGTGGTACGCTTGAACTCGGTGTTGCGTGTAGTAAAAGTTATTGAATTACTTTGAAGAAATAACATACTATGAAATATTGGGGTGTTACAGAATGACACTATCAGACTTAAGGTAATGGATTCTACCCAAACCTCCTTTATTCCTTCAGGTTACTCTATATTTATTTTTACCCAAATGAATTTTTATTTTTTTATTTATATCTTATAAATGTTTTTTATATTCTTTAAACTTGTGTATCGAAATCCAGTCATCATTATCTTTCAAGAATATACATGTTTCTAAATGGTTCCCTCCTCTATACTTTCTGAAAAGGAAACCCGTTTTAAGGGAACTTCTCGAATTCTTACCCATTTTCATGTACAATATATAATCTATTTTTAAGACACCAATATTTTTATAAAAAAACTCATTTTATTATGAAAACTTTATTGATTCACTTATAGTGTTATATAAAAGGTGATTCCCTTTTATGTTTTAAATTACCTTTGATATTTTCCTTTAACCACTATATAATGTTTTAATTCTAATGTTTCTAAAGTACTCTTTTCACATGTTATTACTTCATGTTGACATCAATTTTCATGTTATATACCTATTATACTATATGGTTGTCAATTCATGATCTAATTCCTTTCCATCATAGACATTTTCTATGATACTCCCATTTTTTATGCTTTATGACATGATTATGATACCCAATGCCTACCATGATTAACAATTTTGTTTTTGTATTATTAGTTATGTATGATTATAAATGTGGAAAACATATTCATGAACATGAAATGATGTTTTTCCTAGATAGAGCTTCAATTCATTGGGTAAAGTTGAGTCTCATGAGGCATTATATGAAACAGTCTTGGTGGTTAGCCTTGACTGTAATGGCGCGGACCTCTCCGGCCTATTCCTTTTTTAAAAAGAAGGTCACGAAGTGTTCTGGAGGGTAAAATGGACTTTTCCCACACTTTCCAGAATTTTTAAACTACACGTCGTGTTGTTTGAGTACACGCCGTGTACCCCCTCGCCGGGTATACCCCGTGTTGAAGGCCATGTCCTTGCCATGTGAAATAAATGAGTACACGTCGTGTGTCCAACACTACACGCCGTGTAGTCCTTCCCCGCGTATGCGTTACCCTCAAGTCGTGTGTTGACCAGTCAATGGTCGTGTGCCATGTTGGAGCCGTGTCCTTGCCATGTAAAATAAACGAGTACACGCCGTGTGTCCAATACTACACGCCGTGTAGTCCTTCCCCACGTACGCGTTACCCTTAAACCGTGTGTTGACCAGTCAACGGCCGCAGAGCCGTGTTGGAATCCGCGTGGTGACCGTGTAAAATGATCGAGTACACGCCATGTACCATAAAGTACACGCCGTGTACTTTTTCTTTTCTTGGCTATAAAAGGAGGGGTCCCCTACTCCTTTTCAACTCACCCCTCTCCTCCCCATTCCTCTGAGCAGAGCTCTCCCAAGAGACTCGAAGCCTCCTTTTCTTCCATAACTTCTTCGTCCGAGCTCCGATTTACGATCCGTTAGTGGCCACGGGATCATAACGACGAGGCGGAACTTCTGAGGTTAGATCCTTTGTATTTACTTTGGCCTTTCCTTTCCAACTTCCACCTGAGGAGGTTTTTCTGAGACTCGACGGAAGTGACAGACGCCGACATGCGTCTTCTAAGGTTGATCCGGGCGAGCGATGTGATCAGAACCTGTTGAGGTAGGGATATTACCTTCGTCTCTCTAAATTGTGCATCATGCGGGGTGGGTATCCTCTTGTTTTCATGAGAAACGGTTGAACCAATAAACGAAGATAATAACTGGTTAAAGAACGGGGATGGGGAAGTTGTGATGTTTATCTTTGTTTATCCTGTGATATTATGTTGTGAATTGAATAGGCTTATGACTACTGAAAATCATGGTCGTTGGGGGCATTTTCATGTGTAATTAAATGTTTCCCTATCTTCTAAACTATTTTTGTGAATTAAACCTTCATTGAATGTGGAAATTTGGTTAATCATGTAAAGTTGGATGATTTAAAATCTGGAACCCTTGTGTGATCACCCCGGTTGAACAAAATGGAATAATGAACATGTGGGTGTTGGATTGGATACATGGCATGTGGTGGGGGTGTTTTGTGGGATATTGTGGATAGGGTGAGCATCGGGGTTGCGGTTGACTTGGTTATGGGTTGGTGTGAATACTATATTGGAGATGGGCAACGGGGTTGCGATAAATGGTGTCAAAGGAATGATGATATGCGGTGTTGTTGTGGTTATGGTGGTTGGAAGCAGGGCTGCAGGGATAGGCTTGAATGTGATCGAACTATGGTTTGGAATGTGAACGAACTATGTATTGTGAATAATAAATAAAAAGTGGAAGAGTTGATGAATGGTGGGTCATGGTAATGGAACAGGATTAATAATCAATGGTTTGGTTGGTTAATAAGAAGGGATTTGTTGTGCTGCTTGTGTTTTCCTAACTTGATTTGTGGATGGCAGGGATATGCTTTACGAACGATCGATGTGGTTGGTTGTGGATAGTTGCCCAGTAGTTAAGGAACTAATAAACTAATTCTACTGGAACGTGAAAACCTAAATGGGGTTGGGGTTGTTTGTTGTATGTATGCTTCGTGGTAGCAGTGCCGAGGCAGGTGCTCAGTTTCTGTGTTTAGAAGCCATAGGTTGGGCTGAGTGTTTGGTATATATATATGTATCTATATATTTTGTGTTTTATCGCACCCCACCCATGTTGAGAACTTTAGTGCCGAACACTCCCATTTCATGGGAGAGGGTGTTTTCCCCTTAATTACTAGCGCCTTTCCGCTCCTTCTTCCCTAGGTTGTGATGGCTTGAGGTGGCCTTACACCTAAGACCCGTCAGGTTGGTTTCGATTGGGGTGGCTTAGCCCAAGACTCTTTGGGCAGGTTTTACTATTTCCCAAGAATCTTCGGGATGAGGCCCAGGTGTGTGCTGGTGGGATACGTGGTTGTGAGGCCCAGGTGTGTGCGGGCGGGTTGCATGGTTGTGAGGCCCAGGTGTGTGCGGGCAGGATGCATGGTTGTGAGGCCTAGGTGTGTGCGGGCGGGATGTGTGGTTGTGGGGCCCAGGTGTGTGTGGGCGGGATGTGTGGTTGTGAGGCCCAGGTGTGTGCGGGTGGGATGTGTGGTTTGTGAGGCCCAGATGTGTGCGGGCGGGGAGAGTGTGGCAGCGTCCGGACGTTTGCCGTTAGGAAGAGTAGCTAACTAATGGGAAATGGTGCGGGGTACCCAATACTCTTGTTCTTATATACTACTACCTGTTGTGATTGTGTTTTGGTGAGTGTGGCTGGTGAGGTTGGGTGGATATAATTTCTTGCTAGGTTTATTCTATTGTTCTCACGAGACATTAGGATGTATCCCCACTTGTGCACGAGAGCTTTAGGTTTACCTACTGAGTATACTTGTATGCTCACCCTACATTTACTTTCAAGTTTCCAGGAGGACTACCAGGGCCGTGCGAGACCCTACTAGTCAGACAGTTAGAGTTGTTGCAGTTTCTGTACTCTTGTTTTCTTTTGTTATTGTACTCTTGAGCTTTATTTTACTTGTACCTTGTTTCAGAACTATTTAAACATGCATGTGGGTTTGGTTTGGGTTTATTTCTATACACTTTTTCTTTTCCTTTTTGGTGGTTGACTTGTCCTATTTCCTGATCTTAAATAATAAAAAGGGTAATGCCTCCCATATTTGTGAAAACTCATACCCTTGGTTCTAGTCGCCACCCTAGGGCCTACTAGAGGCGGGACTCGGGGGTCATTATCTCCCTTTCACCATTTCCAGGTCAGGAGGGGCATCTTTGGTGGGAGGGGGTCGTGACATTGGCTCATGCTACCATGTGCAACTCTCTTGGTGGTTAACCTTGAATTTTGAACTTATATTTGAAATGTGAATTTAATCATACTAAATTAATGTTTTATGATTCTTCCACATTACTGTGACTAATTGTTTATATGATCCCATGTTTATATGTTATGGTTCCATATGTTCCTTGCTTTTTATATCATTATTTAATTCCTTCTAACCCATGTGTTAATGATTTATTCTAATGTTTATTCCCTTAATTATATTTTTATCTTATCCCTTTATTCATGTTATCCCTAGGTTATCCTATGTAGATTTATGAGCACAATGGAAGTTAGGAGCTCATTATAGTGATTAAATAAAAGTTTCTTTTATGATGTTTAATTATGTACCTAATCTTTCAGGACACTAGACTTTGCAATCCTTTTATAGTAATGTGATGTTTTATTATGCTCAAAATCATGTAATTATATCTGTAAAAGGATAGGGTTGCAAAAAAATCCTCTATAATGGGGAAAACTCACATATCCCTATTTTTTCATCTAACTTATAACACTATAATGGCTCTAAAAATGGCTTTTTTAATCATCCCCATGGCCTATATGAATTTTTGAACACACCACGGAATGTAGTATGAAAATGTTGCACCCAAATAACATTTTTTCCTTTCATAAGAGAGCACCATAATCAAACCTCCCCTTAAAATTGTACAACTCTGTATTTTCCTTTTAAAAATTGATTTACAAGACCACAACAACCACTATATCATGGGGAATTAAAGCATCCTATTTTATCTTGGTTGATCAATGAATTTTCATAAACTCCTCAAATATATGAGATATAACCCATTTTTTCTTATCACCATGACCACCACTAAAACAAAAATCACCAAAATATAGCCAATAGAGAACACTAAAAATACATCTACAAGCCATAGGAATGGAAACAACCAAAACCACCTTTCCATTTTACATTGGATGATGGTGTGGTTATCTTTTGATTAAGGTTTGGTGTGTTCTTCCTTCACCAAATACCCTCTATCCATCCCATATTTCTTCAATTCAAGTACTTACTTCGTTAAATGTCTTCCCAACCCATAATAAAAAATTTCATCATCTAACATTATACCAATCCAAATAGAACATTCATTAAGTTTCTAATATTAACTTCATCAATCCTCTATCTCAGTATCCCAAGACATTCCAATAATAACTTTCCATTTCTACATATTCCATAGTCACTATAGTGACTATAATACAACCTCTCATAATATTTAAATTCACTCTATTTGTATCATCACACACAAATTATATATATGTCAAAGATAAAAATTCCACGATTACATCTATCTCAATTTTTTAACACGCAACCATTAGGTTTCTTATTTTATCCCCATTTAGATTTTATTCCAATTACCACCATGATTGTATTTATATGGCCATATAAAACCTTCCAATAATCCTTAATAAATTGAAAGGTAATTCATTAATTTACATTAAAATAAAAATATACCTATGGTTGGAGAATATATCCATTTTATAGCATGATGATATCTATCTATGTTCTGTCTCATTATAGATGAAGCTTATAAGTTTAAAAACAAGTCTCATGAATTTTTTTCCACCCACACAATAAACCACTTAAAATAATTTCAAACCATACCATATAAAAAAAATTCAAAAATAAAACCATCTCCAATAGATTATTCCAATTTTTTTTTGTTCTAATAAAAATCCATTCATCTTCAATATCTCCATAAGGAAAGGAAAATAGAGTATTTGTATTTAAAAAATAAAAAAACAATTCCACTAAAAATTTATCTTTTTCAATTTTTAATTAATCATCGTATTTGAAAATCCCCAAATTCAGAAAGACAAATTTTATATAAGTATTTCATTATCTGCATCAAATCATGATTTCCTCCCAAATCATGAAATTCAAATACATATTCATTCATAATCAATAATAAATAATAATTAGATTAACCAATCTCATATATGGTATTGAGGCTGTATACCTAGGTCTTTGATGTTATAATTTCTGAACACCGAATTTATATGGTCTCAAAATAAGATTATACTCAAAAACCCCGATCAAGATGAGAAATAAATAATAATCTAATCTTGTAGATCCATAGGCCTGTCATCCTCATATCTAGATTCAAAAGAAAAAACAATAAATTTCTAGTGACAAAAATCATATATAGATATTACTGGATATTAGATGTCACATATTAAATATAAAATAATGATCTCACTAAGATATAGAGAGTGGCCCCAAAAATCACCAAGGAATCGCAAAGAATAATATAAAAGTTTTAATACAGTGTAAGGGTTATTTAGAGGATTTTTAGGTAGTTTAATGTGAGATCATGAAAGCTAACATTGAATTCATAGTATGGGTACATGGTCTTTAGAATCATGCAGCAGACCATGTATTTAATATTTGATCATATTATAGAATATATTAGTGATGTACATAGTCTTTGAGGTCATACAAAACCTACATGCTGCAACACCACTATGCATAGTGAGAATATATGGGCTCTGAAACCATGTTGGTGACCATGGATTTCCTTCTATCTCGAAAACCATGATGCATGGTATGATTGAGAAAAAAATGTGAATGTCAAAATGAAAATTTATCCTTGATAAAAAAACCACTCATAACATCTCTCTATAAGCTAAATTACTGTGAAACAAGAATTCCATTTTAAATACCTTGTTTTTGATCTAATGGTGCAATCATACTTCAATATTGAGATCTTAAAAATATCAATTTAACAAATTCCATACCAAAAAATAATGATACTCCCTTAAGAATAAAGCTACATCCAATTACATAGAAATGAAAGACTAAAATACAAACACATTTTAGGATGATATAACAATTATCTTATTTTAAATATTTTAAGTAGTACTTTGGAAGATTTTTGAAGAATCTCTTTTTTAGTTACTAATGTGACTATAATTTATATTTTATTTTTGATGGTTTCTTTTAGTGGGAAATGGTAGATCTTTTATCATCAATAGTTGGAAGATATGTATTTTACTTTTATATATTTCATGGTCCCACATCCCCAATGAATTTTTTCACCTGACGATAGATTCTCATTGTTCAATCATATTACACACATGAATTAATTTTATAATTGTAACATTATGTCTTATGAAAATAGCTTGATTATGAACACCGAAATTTCTAAAATAAATAAATACATCATAATTTTCATTTTTTTTAAAACTATGGCGATTCATGAATTTGGAAGTTAATGCAATGATTTTTCTCTCTTCAGGGTAATTTTATTATAATACACAGGCTAATGTCCATAGTTTATGATTTATACTCCAAAGGCATGTGGTGTGTTTGGTTTTGTAGATTATACAATGCTATCTCATTAACATATATCTTATTTCAATTATCATTCAAAGATTTATACATTTATGATGGGTTAATTTTGTGAAGTGATAGTTCACAATGTTTATATCAAAGAGTTCATATTAAAATTTACTTATATTGCATACAATTCAAATGATTTTGAAATTGAGAGACTTTATTACTAAAAGTTCTATTGTGATTAATAACTAGATTATTTGACTCCTACCTTGCTCCATTTTCATTATTTTTTGGGTAGTTTAGGTTATGTTTAGTTGATCCATGTAATATTTGATATGTAATACCCAATCCAAACTTAAAATATATACTAAAATGTTTATCATATTGATAAACATGTTTTATTTTGATTATATATTTAATTTTACATTAAATTTATATGGATAGTTTAAAAAACATTATTAATATATATCACATGAATCTATTCATTGAATGAAATTAATCATTAACCAGATAAGATATATATATATATATGTTAATTTATGTAAAAATTAAATATTTTATTCCACAAAATATAAATACAGATTTAAATATTGTGAGTTTTTGGGTCAATCACCTCTAACACTATCCCAAACTATTTATTAACTAGTCTATAAATTTCCACATCTAGTCAAAAAATAAGATCTATTTAATTGGAAAATGTGATTTAGTTCAAATATTTCTTACCAATGAATCAAAATACATCAACATGATATGTCTGTTTCATTGAATTCAGTAGTGATGATGGAAACTATTTAATTGATCATCCAAAATGAGGGAGAACATTTCACAAAATATCCCTCCATAGATGAAATAAAGAAATGTGTTTCTCCAAAAAGGATAGATATCATATATGAGATACCGATAATATCCCCACAATTCTCATCCTTTTAAATCATTGTATGAACTTATAATGACCCAAAAAAATAAAGGAGCCTCGAGCCCCTATTATTCTCACATGAAATTTCTTTTGAAAGTTATATTTCATTATCATTTGATTAGTTCTTTTCATTTTCCCCCAAAGTTGATAAACTCAAATAATATTCTCATCAAGGATATGTTTTTAATATTTTATTAATAATATGAATATAAAAATTGTGTTCACATAGGTTTGGTTGGTTTCAAATTTTCAAATTTTTTCTAAATTAATCACATCAGGGTCCCATTTCTTCCTTGAAAATCATAAAATAATTGACAATGTGTTATAGTTTTTTAAATATATATGATTGTTAATATGTAAAATAAAATTTAATTAGAAATAATTGTATTATATTTCTACTTGAATGCTAATTCTCTATCACTACATATTATTTAATAGTTGGGTGGAAAACCTAAATAAGAGAGGAATTGTCGGCCCTAAACAAGGCATATTTAACTTTTCCATATTTTGAAACATTACTCAAAAATCCTTTAAATAAAAAACATCACAATTTACCTATCTAATCATATTTTTTTTCATATTCTATTAGAATGTCTACCATTGAAACCACTAACAGTCTATCCATATAAAAAATAAATTTCATGGAAACATAAAAAATGGCTGAATTCATTGAATAGAAATCTCAAAAAGAATGGATATGAAACCAATCATTAGTGGATACTTTAAATATTTAATCAAGTAATCAATAAAATATCCACACAAATAAATATCCTACCGCATGGTAATAATTTTATGAAATCCTGTAACTGTATTAGAGAAATAATTTGTTATGTTTACTAATTTATTGTATCAACCAGGACGTATAGACAAGGAAAAAAATCAATCTTCTTATTATTTTTATTCTTCTAAAAAATGTAAAATATGTGTTTTTTCACCCAATGAACTACTTAATTAAGAATTTTTGAACAAAAAACATCATGATAATTACATTAAAAAACATAAAAGATATTAAATAGGTTGAAATCCCCTTAAAACGATTAAAAAGAAAATGTGGGATGACACATTATCCCTTCTATTTTTGTGAAAAAATAGTATTTTTTCTTCCCCTTCAAAAAGAAAATTAATCATAATCAGTGGTTTATCCATTAATTCATCATTCTAGTTTCATACACTGAATCATCATGGAATAAAATCCAAATTTAATTACCAGACATACTTATGTATGGATAGGGGTAATCGTAGAGTCACTAATTCATCAACAGAAATTAACATGAATTGATGAGAGTCAATTCAAATGTGCTAACCCAATTACACATGTGGAATTAGAGGACTAAGTCCTAATGACATACATGTGATTAATGAGACTACAAGTAGAAATATAATCTCATATCAAGGTCCCACCTCACATAGAATGGACCGAAAAAACATGCCTACTATCACCCATATTTAAGCCATAATATTATTTATAAAGCCCAAGAAAAATGGTTTTATGAATATAAAATTCCAATCATCGTGGAGAATCTACTAAGTTATCATTGGGAATAAAATGTTAGACCTAGTATAAGGGCCTAGCCTTAAACATTTCATAATCATGAATTAAATGAATAATTCACATTGAGGATATTTTTAGGTTTAGAGTTTTAGAGATTTAGGTCATAACATATACATAAAAACTTGAATATTACATGCAGACACATCTACCCAGTTTCCATTTTTTTCATAAAATAAAAACTCTTTGAAAAAAACAGTCATGTCTAGTTCCATGTTTTAGACATCATGAATTTTTCTTGATCCCTTCCTTGACCCTATTCCACTTTATATCCTATGAAAAACATTTCAAAAACTTGGGATGAGCATAAAAAGCTTAGTAAGTGATACACAAAGAAGGAAAACTTTTAGTTTTTCAAAACAACAAGAAAACCATGAATACATTATCATAATTAATACTTTTCAACTTTAAGTAGTAGTAAATACTCTTCATTGAATAAAAGATCAATACTTACCATTTTGTAACCAAAATATTACCATAAAACTTATATAAATAAAACATAACATATAAAGGTATCTTGGGACATAAACATACTTAAATGGAATAACCATACGATCTACTTCCACACATATCACTAAATGGAATAGCCATACGGCCGACTTCCATACCCAATGCATTGGAGGTTATAACATAACCAGCCATCCTGATTTATCACGACACCACCCGTCATTTGGTTTATCACGTAACCACCCGTCAAATGTTCAAGTACAATTATAAAATCATAACACATAAAATATATAAAATATAAACATTTCACTAATAACATTTAATTTTCAATCACAAGAAATCATTTCAAGATATTGAAATAATCAATGCTTTTCAAAAACCATTTTCAATACCAAACACCCAAAAACAGAATAAGGGATTTCTTTTCCTTTTAAAAAAACATTAAGTCTTATAGAGGAAGCCAAATTATGATTATGGCGGTGGAGAGGTCATTGTCTCCATAAACGTTAAAAAAATTCCTTTTGTCGTTTAGTAAAACTATTCATAGAAAAAATATTCCCTTTGAATTAATGTATAAGTCAAAGGTGTTTATACAGCGTATACAGGAAAATCGTGTATTAAAACAAAATATTCCTCAATGAAAGGAGATTGAGACGAAGTCCCTTACAAAGATCATTTTTTTAAATAAAATAGATTGATTATGAGTATTCACTATAGGTACACACATGTAATGTAAAAATACAGTATAGGATATCAAACATTATTTCATACAGAATCATATCACGATATAATTTAAAAGCATAGGATTAACTCAAAGAATGGAAATTGGGTTAAGAAGTTCCCATACCTCATGTCCGACTTGACCTGTTCATTCTTTAATTTCCGGAATAATAAACTAAAGTTAATTTATAATTTCTTAAGAACCTTTTTCAAGTTTATTAATAATTTTATATAAATTATTACCATTTTATAAACATTATGTAATCATTTAAGTTAATAATGGTCTTTTTGTCGATACTTAGTACTTGAGTAAAAAATGAACACCTTATATTTACAAGTTGTCCATGTGGTCAATAGTCCATTATATCCAGAATGATATTAATTATTTAGATATCATATATATTATATATATCCATTATATATATATATATATTTATAATAGTACATATCATTTGGAGGTAATAAATGAAATTCAAGGTTGATGGAGACGGTAAGGCGTACGTACGCATGAACACTACTTTCATTTCTATTTCTTATTTTAATGGAATTAAAACATAATGATACATAGGTATATTATAATTACAGTATAACATCATATATAATATCATTAAATCCATCCTTTATATGTCCCACGTATGGCATGAACGAGTCATACCACTTTGAGGGGGCGGTAGTCCGCACTTCCTCAAATGAAATTATAACGTTTACCCATAATGGAAACCATAAAGGTATGCTATAAATGAAAAATACAGAAGAATAAAGAAAAAATAAACAAAATATATATCATATATAAATAAATTTCCATCTTAATGGCCACCATGATAGGCGGTATGAGATAATCGAACAATCATCATTTCTTGAGGCATTAGTTTACCATCCACAGAAAAAATATGTTCTTCACCCATTAGATGGAGGTGTGTGTAAGTGTAGTTTGAATCCTTCACATAACAACATCATAGTATATTGAGGATAATGTGGTTGTTATAATAGAAAGTAATAAAAAGATTTTAGGGGTCGGAGAATTAAAATAAAATAAAAGAATTTAAGAGAAACCGTTACCTTTAATTTGCGTAACTCCCTTTGGTATGAACCAAAAGGGTTTCTTGAAGTGACTTCTGACTAAATTAAGGCTTCTTGGATGAGGAGAGGGATGTAGGGAGATTAATTTGGCAGAGTTTGTACGAGCCAAGAGGTTTGAGAGGTGTAAGGAATTGGTTAGAAGTGGTGTCCTTTTATAAGGGGGAGGATGGGCTCTTTAGGAAGGTTTGAAAAAATTATTTTATTATAAACTTATCTTCAGTTCCAAAAGGTCCAAAAATCATTAAAGTCGAAGATAAGATGACTCATGGTAGAATATGACTCAACCAATAAGGTTAGGACAAGTGTTAAGGTAATTTTGTATTATTATAATATTCTTTTTAACTTGAATTACCCTATTTACCTTTAACCGCGGTAAATAAAATTCAAAAGTTACTATTCACCAAAAATTATTTTCATCTTATTGAATCAAATTTTACTTACTAATAACAACCATGTATATTGGAGTTTCTAAATTAAATTCACAGAAGTGGTAAAATTTTATTTAAATGAAAAAGTTAGTATTTGAACTACTACTTAGTGGTTTCACTATTCATCAAAAATTGAAGTTTTTCATAAAAATACCAAAAATTCAGCCTAAGATATATTTGATATTATGAATTCAAAAATGATGTATATTTTACCAAATTAAAAACATATAATTTGGATTAATTAATTTAAAATTAATTCCCATTTTCAAAACAAATAGGGTGTTTTTAAGAAACAATAACTATCAAAAGATTGATACTAGTTTATGTCCAGTTTCAAAGTGAAATTAATTACAATGACCAACATTGGATTAAATGGTAAGAAAATAATATAATTAAAATTTAAAAACAATTAAAAATATAATCTAACCATATAAATAAATTATATTAAAAATCACTTTTGAATTAAAATACAGTATTTTTCACTATACATAAAAAATGAATTTTATCATAAAAATACCAAAAATTTACCCAAAGTAAATTTTGATATCCTGATTTTAAAGAAGAATTTTATTTGGTCAAATAGAACATATAAAAGTGACTATAACTAGATTTAAAGAGGGTTCTCCATCAAAAGGCGGTAAATCAACCTTTTATGGTAAATTATGCTTAAAATTAGATTCATTCACATTTTAAGCCTCTAAATTTTATTAGATAAATGTAAAAACATTTAAAAAACATGTATAATCATATTGTAGTTAATTCTATTCATTCCCACCAATACAATGGCTAGGTGTTAACTACCATTTAAAATAATAATATTATATTATTAGTGTGAAACGTAAGATTTCAAAGAAACCCATTGTTGCGTATCAGGTATGCCATCGAGCATATCAACCCCTTTCAAGTAAAATTAATATTTAATTCACAAATATGAATAATTATGAAAAATGTATTATTCTTTATTTACCTGGGGTGTTATATCCTTTCCCCCTTTTGGAAATTGCATCCTTGCAATTTTATTCACTTATCAAATAAGTGGGGGTATTTATCCCTCATAGCATTTTCAGATTCCCATGTTGACTCTTAAACCATATGGTGTTTCTACAAAACCTTTACCTAGTGAATTACCTTATTCTGCAACACTTTCTCACTACGGTCAAGAATCTGGACAGGTTGTTCCTCATAATAGAGATTCTCTTCCAACTGAACTAGCTCTGGACTCAAAACATGAGATGGATCGGGCATACACTTTCTCAACATTGAAACATGAAAAACATTGTGTACCTGGGAAAAACTTAGAGGTAAAGCCACTCTATATGCAACTAATCCAACTTTCTCCAGGATTTCATAAGGTCCAATGAACCTTGGACTCAAATTTTTCTTCTTACCAAATCTCATCACACTTTTCCATAAAGAAACTTTGAGAAAGACATGATCACCTACCTCAAAAGAAAGATCCTTTCTCCGGTTATCCACATAACTTTTCTATATGCTCTGAGAAGTTCTCATGTTCTTATGAATCAACTGCACTTTTTCTACCATCTCTTCTACCAATTCTGGTCCCATCAGCTTCCTTTCACCTACTTCATCCCAAAAAGCTGGAGTTCAATAATGTTTTCCATATAATGCCTCAAATGGATCCATCTATATACTGGAATGAAAAATGTTATTATATGAAAATTCAACCAAAGAAAGATGTTGATCCCAACTTCCCTGGTAATCCAGTGAACAAGAATGTAGCATATCCTCCAAGGTCTATATTGTTTGTTCTGTCTTCCCATCTGATTGCGGATGAAAAGCTGTACTAAAATTTAATTCCGTACCCAACGACTTCTGAAGGCCTTTACAAAAGTTAGAAGTAAACCTGGGATCACGATTAGATACAATGGAGAGGGGAACACCATGCAACCTGGCTATCTCTTTAACATAAAACCGTGAAAGTTTATCTAGAGACAAAGTATCTCAAATAGGAAGGAAATGAGTATTTTTAGTCAATCGATCAACAATGACCTAGATTTCATTGTTTCCTCGATATGTATTTGGTAATCCCACAACGAAGTCCATGGATATATTTTCCCATTTCCACTTTGGCACCGGTAAAGACTGAAGCATCCCTTTCAGTAACGACCACTCTAATTTAACCTACTGATAGGTCAAACACTTCATAGTAAAATTAGCAATATATCTTTTCATTCCATCCCACCATTAATACTCTCGAAGATCTTTGTACCTCTTAGTACTGCCAGGATGAACTGAAATTGGGGATCTATGAGCTTCACATAACAACTCATTCTTCAACTGTGAATAAAAAGGCACATATAATCTTTTCCCAAACCTCAAAACACAATCATTATCAACATTAAAATCAGGAAACTTACCCTTTCGAACCAACTCTACCTTTTTCAGTAACTCACTGTCTTCCTTCTATGCTTGATTTATTCTGTCTGATAGAGATGATTTCACTAACACCTGAATCAAAACAGAAGAATTTCTTGCACCAAAAACTTCTATGACAAAGTACATCAAATCAAAAACCAAAGGATCTCGTTCCAAACATAGCATGGTTAATGAAGCATTACTTTTTCAACTCAAAGCATCATCCACTTTATTTTCTTTTCTTGGATGGTAATGGATCGTGCAATCATAATACTTGATTAATTCCAACCATCTCCTATGTCTCATGTTCGATTCTTTTTGAGTGAATATATACTTTAAAATTTTCTAATCGGTATATATTTCAAACTTTACTCCATACAAATGATGCTTCCAAATTTTTAAAGCAAAAACTACAGAAACAAATTCCAAATCATTTGTAGGGTAATTTAACTCATGAGGTTTCAACTGATATGAAGCATAAGAAATTACCTGATCATTCTGCATAAGGACACAACCAAGTCCTTTCAACGAAGCATCACTGTAAATAACGAACTCACCATTTCCAGAAGGTAGTGCCAAAACCAGAGCAGTCACCAATCTTCTTTTCAATTCCTGAAAACAATTATCACATTCTTTTGTCTAAATGAACTTAACACCTTTTCGAGATAACTTAGTCATTGAACTAGATAAACTTGAATTTTTTTAACAAACCTTTAGTAATAACCTGCCAAACCAGGAAAACTACAAATCTAGGTTATATTTGTGGATATTTTCTATTCTTCAATGAATTTTGTTTTATAAGGATCAATAGTTATTCCATCCTTATAAACAATGTGACCAAGGAATGAATTTTTTTGTAACCAAAACTCACACTTTCTGAATTTCCCAAATAGTTTCTTTTCTATTAATGTTTGCAAGACAACCCTTAAATGACTTTCATGATCCTCTTTTCTTTCAGAATAAACCAAAATATCATCAATACACACAAACACCATATATCACCTGAATGAACTGAGCCATTATTGAAACAAACTGTTAAATTCTGATTCTGACCATCTCAGAATAATGATTTGGAAGGTTATTTCTCTATGTATACCTTCCCAGAAAGTTTCTCTTTTTTCTCTATGAAAACCCATTCTTAACATAGAATTATCTTATGCGAAGAAATATGGTAATCTATAAATACCATATCATTTCAATCATACCATAAATTAATTTAGGGACATTAATTTATCAATATTCTAACTCCTAAAGTTATCAAAACTGACCTCTGATACTAACTATAAGGACCCGACCTTAAAAACTTCATAATCATGAATTAAATGAATAATTCACATTGAGGATATTTTTAGGTTTAGAGTTTTAAAGATTTATGTCATAACATATACATAACAACTTGAATATTACATGTAGACAAATCTACCCAGTTTCCATTCTCTTCATAAAATAAAAAATCTTTGAAAAAAACAGTCATGTCTAGTTCAATGTTTTAGATAGCATGAATATTCCATGATCCCATCCTTGACCCTATTCCAATTTATATCCTGTGAAAAATATTTCAAAAACTTGGGATGAGTATAAAAAGCTCAGTAAGGGATACAAAAAGAAGGAAAACTGTTAGTTTTTAAAAATAATAAGTAAACCATGAATACTTTATCATAAATAATACTTTCACCTTTAAGAAGTAGTAAATACTCTTCATTGAATAAAAGATAAACACTTACCATTTTGTAACCAAAATATTACCATAAAACCCATATAAAGAACACATAACATATAAAGGTAACTTGGGACATAAACATACTAAAATGAAATAATCATATGGTCGACTTCCACACATATCAATAAATGGAATAGCCATACGACCGACTTCCATACCCAATGAATTGGATGTTATAACGTAACCACCCATCCTAGTTTATCACGGAACCACCCGTCATTTGGTTTATCATGTAACCACCCTTTAAATGTCCAAGTACCATTATAAAATCATAACACATAAAATATTGCAAATATAAACATTTCCCTAATAACATTTAATTTTCAATAACAAGAAATCATTTCAAGATATTGAAATAATAAATCCTTTTCAAAAACCATTTTCAATACCAAAACACCCAAAAACATAATAAGGAATTTATTTTCCTTTGAAAAAAACATTAAGGATTATAGAGGAATCCAAATAACGATTATGGTGGCAGAGAGGTCATTGTCGACACATACATTAAAAAAATTCCTTCTGTAATTTATTAAAGTGCTTAAAAGAAAATATATTCCCTTTGAATGAATGTAAAAGTCACAAGAGTTTATACAGCGTATAAAGGAAAGTTATGTATTAAAACAAAATATGCCGCAATGAAAGGAGATTGAGACGAAGCCCCTTATAAAGATCATTTTTTAAATAAAATAGATTGATTATGTGTATTCATTATAGGTACACATATGTAAGGTAAAAATACAATATAGGACAAAAAAATTTCTTTCATAAATAATCATATCATGACATAATTTAAAACTAGAAGATTAACACAAAGAATGGAAATTGGGTTAAGAAGTTCCCTTACCTCGTGTCCGACTTGACCCGTTCGTTCTTTAATTTCCTGAATAATTAACTAAAGTTCATTTATAATTTCTTAAGAACATTTTTCAAGTTTATTATTCCTTTTATATCAATTATTACTATGTTATAAACATTATGTTATCATTTATGTTAATAATGGTCGTTTTGTCGATATTTGGTACTTGAGTAAAAAATGAACACCTTATATTTACAAGTTGTCCATGTGGTCAATAGTCCATTATATACAGAATGATATTAATTAATTAGATATCATATATATCATATATATCCAGTATATATATATATATATTTATAACTATACATATCATTTGGAGGTAAGAAATAAAATGCACCGTTCATGGAGACGGTAAGCTGTACATACGCATGAACGCTACTTTCATTTATATTTGATCTTTTAATGGAATTAAAACATAATTATACAAAGGTATATTATAATTCCAGTATAATATCATATATACTATCATTAAATCTATCCTTTATACATCCCACGCATGGCATGAATGAGTCATATCACTTTTAGGGGGCAGTAGTCCGCACTTCCTCAAATGAAATTATCCCGTTTACCCATAATGGAAACCATAAAGGTATGATATAAATGAAAAATAAAGAAGCATAAATAAAACATAAACATAATATATATCATATATAAATACATTTCCATATTAATGGACACCATGATAGGTGGTATGAGATAATCGAACAATCATCATTTCGTGAGGCGTTAGTTTTCCATCCACAGAAACAGTATGTTCTTCACCCATTAGATGGAGGTGTGTGTAAGTGTAGTTCAAATAATTCTCATAACAAAATCCTAGTATATTTATTATACTGGTGTTGTTATAATATAAAGTAATAAAAAGAGTTTATGGATTGTAGAAGTAAAATAAAATAAAATAAGTTAAGGGAAACTGTTACCTTCAATTTGGGTAACTCCCTTTGGTATGAACCAAAAGGGATTATTGAAGTGCGTTATTCCTAAGGTAAGGCTTCTAGGAGTAGTAGAGGGATGTAGAGAGATTAATTAGGCAGAGGTTGGATGATCCAAGTGGCTTGAGAGGTGTGAAGAATGGGTTATAAGTGGTTTCCTTTTATAAGGGGGAGGATGGGCTCTTTAGGAAAGTTTGAAACAATTATTTTATTATAAACTTATCTTCAGTTTCAAAATGTCCAAAAATAATTAAAGTCTAAGCTAAGATGACTCATGGTATAAAATGACTCAAAAAATATGGTTAGGACAAGTGTTAAAGTAGTTTGTTATTTTTAAAATATTCTTTTTAACTTGAATTTCCCTATTTACCTTTAACCGCGGTAAATAAAAGTCAAAAACTACTATTCACCTAAAATTATTTTCATCTTATTGAACCGCATTTTACTTATTAATAACAACTATATATGTCGGATTTCAAAATTCAATTCACAGAAGTGGTAAAATTTCATTTAAATGAAAAAGTTAGTTTTTGAACTACTACTTAATGGTTTCACTATTCATCAAAAATTTAATTTTTTCAGAAAAATACCAAAAATTAATCCTAAGATATATTTGATATTCCAAATTCAAAAGTTATTTCTATTTTACAAAATTAAAAACATAGAAGTTTGATTAATTAATTTAAAATTAATTCCCCTTGTCAAAATAAATAGCGTGTTTTTAAGAAACAATAACTATCAAAAGATTGATACTTGTTTATCTCCAATTTCAAAGTGAAATTAATTCCAATGACCAACATTGAATTAAATGGTAAAAACATAATATAATTACACTTTAAAACCAATTAAAAATATAATCTAACCATATAAATAAATTAGATTAAAAATCACTTTTGAATTAAAATACAGTATTTTTCACTATTCATAAAAATGAATTTTATCAGAAAAATACCAAAAATTTACCCAAAGTAAATTTTGATATCTTGATTCTAAAGAATAATTTTATTTGGTCAAATAGAACATATAAAAGTGACTATAACAAGATTTAAATAGGGTTCGCCATCAAAATGTGGTAAATCAACCTTTTAAGGCAAATTATGCTTAAAATTGGATTCATTCACATTTTATGCCTCTAAATTTTATTGGAGAAATGTAAAAACATTTAAAAAACATGTATAATAATATTGTAGTTATTTCTATTCTTTCCCACCAATATAATGGCTAGGCGTTAACTACCATTTAAAATAATAATATTATATTATTAGTGTGCAACGTAAAGATTTCAAAGAAACCCGTTGTTGCGTATCAGGTACGCCATCGAGCATATCAACCCCTTTAAAGTGAAGTTAATATTTAATTCAAAAATATGAATAATTATAGAAAATGTATTATTCTTTATTTACCCGGGATGTTACACATAGTGGGTTATCAAATCAATATCATTACCTACACTTTTGGATTCGTTTTCTAAACATCCTCAAAGTCAAATTTCATGGGCTAATTTTGTAGAAACTATTCAATCAACATGAGTTTTTTACATTAAAGGGATAAGTAAGTTTATATTTTTTGATATTATATGACTATATTCTGTAAATATATTATTACAAACATTCATTATAATGGTAATATTTTGACATTCAAATTTATATTAGTTTAACTCTACATGTTATATCTATCCATTACAAGGATTTTATTTCTCTCTTTCTTATTATTTTTTATTCTCCATTCCAATAAAAATTTATATTGGTGATCCATGGTAACAAAGTCCTTGATTTTTTACTTAGACCAGGTGTGTTATTATATGAATTGGTTAAATTGTTAATTGATTATTGATTGTTTAATGTAATAAGTAACACTCAACTTATAGATTTGGTTTACTAAATGAATCCAAGAAATCTCAAAATATAACCATAATCCTCTATCTTATGAGGTGATGATCAGGCTACCATGTTCATTTGCAACCCCTACCAACTGACCTACAGTTTTTGGCTTGCATCACTCAAACTAGATTTCAATAATAATGTATCTACAACCCCACCAATTAACCAACAAGATATTTACAAGTTAATGTAAAATAACACATTAGGTTAAATAAAATATAATGTGTATTGTGATATATGAAAACGAGGATTTAAATATAACATTTTTGGAAAATTAATAGTAACCCCCCATGAATTATGGTGATTCATCTTGTCTCACAATAGTTCTATGTGAACCACCTCCACATGAAAGGGTCTCATAGGGTCCAAAACTAATAATTTATAAATTTTTTCTATAAAACATAGATTGATCTAATAAATATACAACATTATTGACTTTAAAATTTGATATCTCATTTGTATGATAGTTTATTTTTTCATTCAAAATTCATTATCTACTATAATTTTAATTATTAAATATATTTTATTTTATTATTTTACATAAAAATTATTTAAATAAAAAACCATAGTCACTAGAAACAAATATTAGGTTTGGGAGACCACTTATATTTCATGAAATTATTTTTAACAAAAAGAAAATGTCGGTTAAAAAAATCAAATTAAAAAAATAAAGTAACAAAAAATACAAGGAATGCAAATAGAAATAGAAAAGAGATAAAGTTAGTAGAAAATTTAGTAGATTATGTACTTGATGAGATTTAGAAGGAAGAAATTAGAAAAGATAGGGAATACTAGGTAAAAAATAAAAAATGACATATATATGGAGAATCATAAGATGAACTAGATGAAAATAATGTTTATAAAGTTATAGTTAGAGAAACAGAAGATATAATAAGAATAGATTGAAATAATATGTGGATGTGGAAGGGGATATTTAGAAAAATTAGAAAAAATTATGTAAGAAAAAAATCCACAAATATATTCAAAATTAGATGTATAATAAAAATAGTAACACAAGAAAAAGATTAATCAAATGTGAAACTCAAAATATAGATATCATAAATAAAAATTCAATGAACCAGATAGAGATGAAGCTAAAATGTTACATATGAATATAATTATCTAATGTGAAAGTGGGGGAAAAGAGGAAAAATAATATAAATCATAATCCATAATTGATAAATACATAGAAGTTTCTATAAGTTATTAGAGATATTTAAAAAATAATTAGTAAATTTACAAAAAAAATATGAAGCTATAATATAAATTGTATTAAATTGATACCTTAATAAAAATAAAATAAATAAAAAAATAAATAAAATATAAGTTTAAAAATGAATGAAAGTTAAAAGAATTAGGTAGAATAATACTAGAGGAAAAATGAAGAACTGTACTGAGAATTCAGTCTTGAAGAGAGAATATAGATGACATAAAAAAAATTGAAGTAAGATTAAGTGAAATCTATAGAACACTCAAAAGTTAAGGACAAAATAGATTCCCAAATAAAAAATATAGGAAAAAAAATGAAAAAATGAAATACAAAATATAAAAATAATTGAAGAAAAAATCAAATAAAACTAGAAATAATAGAAAAGGATATGTGTCAAAAACCTAAATTGGAGAAGTAGAAGATGAAGCATGATGTCAAAAGAAAAAAGAATAATTGAAACTAAATGAAAAATTAAAATTAAAATGTATAGGATGGATGAATCTTATAAGAAAATATTAAACAAAATAATAAATAAAAGTGAATGATAAACTAATTAGAAGAGGCATAATATAGGAAAAAAATTATTCAGAAATAGAAATAAATTCAAAAAAAAAATCAAAAAATCAAAAAAGAAAAATGTTAGATACCATAATTAGTTGTTAAATATAAAGTAGGAATGATGCATTAATTAGTAGTTGAATATGAAGTAGAGAGAGAATATTGAATCGAGAGTTATAAAATAATTGAATATTTTTATTGGGGAAGATGTAAAGTATAGGTACAAGAAAATATAGAAGACAATTTAAAAAAAAAGAATTATTAGTTTTTAATAGGAGAATATTATAAGAACACATATGAAAAATATAAAGAACCAAACTATAAGTAAAAAGGGGAACCTTGAAATAGATGAATGTGAAAAAGGGTGAAAACCTGGAACATGATCAGAGATTATTTTGAAATCACTGTATAATGATTTTTGAATATTTTATAACATGTAGGAATAGAACACCCATAAATATGACAAACTATTATCAAAGAAAAACCAAAATTAATTTTTAATGATTTATAATCCTTTAAAAACAAGTTTCAAAGATTCAATACCAATAATATGACATCATATTGTCATAAAATCATTGAAAATTAATCACCATTTAACTTGTGATATATAGAAGTAGACCGTATGTAATTCCAATTAACAATAATTTCATAGTTATTGAAAAAATATTATATAGATTAAAATTAAAAACATATTATATTATCCAAATATAACAAACCAATATGAATTTTCTTGAAATCACAAAAAACACTATTAAAATTCTAACATATAGGAGTAGACCACATGACAATCCTACATTCAGTTTTCTAAGAATTTAAAAATTTGTGTTTTTATTGTTTTTAAATGGAAAACTCGTGTTCCAATGGTTCAAAACCAAGAAAAAAACTTGAATTTTCTAAAAATCATTGGAAAATTACCATCGATTGATTTGGGACATTTATAAATAGGCCAGAAGTTTATCCATCATGTGGTGTGGTCAAAATAACTGAAAAAGAAGTTTTATTTGGCTTAGATATCTAAAAAACCATGAATCAAATGATTAATTTTTTTTAAATTATCTCATATTGATATTAAATTGCTTGAAAATGACCTTCATTTAATTTTTGATATATAGGAACAGATATCCCATCAGTATTATTTTTAGTTTTCTCTAAATGACTAAAAGTATGTTTTTATTGACTTAATATCTCATCATCAAAACATATAAAACAATACCAAATTTTCCTTAAATCATTGTAAAATGGTCATTACTTATCTTTTGACATGTATAAATAGGTGTCATGTCAATTTTATGTGTGTTGTGGTTAAAATGACCAGCAACCAATTTTAAAAGATTTATGTGTTTAAAAACCATTCATAACAGGTTCAAAACATAGCCAATATCCTAGAATTACCATGAAATTACATGAAACATAAATATATTTTATTCTTGATATGTTATTATATATCACACATATATTAGACACCTGGTTTTCTCATAATGAATAATAATATTTTTATGTATTTAAAAGATAAAAAAATTATGTCGATGGGTTAAAAGTTAACAAATGGCATCGAGTTGTCATAGAATTAAAAATGTATCATCAATGAACCATGTGGCAATTTAAGATAATAAAAATTGGATTTTTAATGATTTCAATTATTTTTAATAACAATACATCAAAGGGATAAAACTAAGAAAACAACCTTGTATTATCCTGAAATCATTGGAAAATTACCACCATTTAATATATGATAATAATGAATATACTGTAAACCATTTCTGATGCACTATATGGTCAAAATGATCGAATAAGTAGTTATACAAAAAAAAAATTAATAATAGGTTATATGATCAAAACCTATAAAAAACAATGTATTGTATAAAAACCATCAACCACCAAAACCCGTTTAATTTTTAACAAGGAAATGGACTATATATAACTCGTTGTTTGCTCAGAATGACCAAAAGTGTGTTTTAATTGATTTAGAAGTCAAAAAACATGAGTTAGAAAGTCATTAATAATAAATGAAACTCATATTTTACTTAAATCATTGGAAAATGATCATTGATTAATTGGTGATAAGGATGAATGGACGACACTTCAATGTGGTGTGGTTAAACTGCCTGGATTTTATTTCTCTGATTTAATAATCATTAAAAGCATACATCAAGGGGTCAAAACATAGTGAAGTCCTTCATATTATCATTATATCAAAGTAAAATTACCACCATCTAATTTGAGATATATAAAAAAATATCATACCTCAGTCTAATTGGTTAATCATGAATAAAAATTTAACTAACATAATATCACTATAAAAATATCCAGATAAAGAATCAAAGTAAATAATTTTTTATCATAAATATTATATTTATTCCTTAAAATTTCATAGATACGTTTTTAATATCTAATTTTTTACTCATAGAAAATTGACATTTCACTGTCATAAAATGTGGTCTCCAATAGGTATTAGTGGTCTCGTAGCGGTCATAGTTGATGGATGGTTACAAATTACCATTTGTGATGATATATAGAAGATTCCATATTTAATATATATATATATATATATATATATATTAATCAGAGACCTCCAATGGAGGCTTATAATGATTTTTGTGAATGATATCATTTATTTAAAAAAACCAAGAATAATAATAATAATAATTTTAAATTTTCATTAATAAAAAACCAATAAATTCAAAAACAAAAGTATCAAATTATAAATATTATGATAAAAATATATCATAATCATTCTAAATAACCCATCTTCAGAATATAAATTTTAATATAAAAACAAATTCTGAAGGACTTATTAATCTGACGTGTGATTAACTCAATTTAAATTAAACCAAAAAACATGCGTCAAATGATCAAAACATAAAAACCAAACTCAAGATCTCCTAAAATAATTATATAACAATTGATTGTAAATTTGTGACAAGTGTGAATAAAAAACACGTCATCGTGATGTGTGATTTGGTAAAAATGTACAAAAAACTAGTTGCATTAAAGTTATGTCTTTAATAATGTTCATTTATTTTTTTCTATATAGGAATAGGCCACACATAAATTGGACATTCAGTTTTCTCATGATGCTCATAAATGTGTTTTTATATTTTTAAAGGAAAAAATGTGTTTCAAGAGTTCAAAACCTATAAAAAATATATAATTTTCATTAAATAATATACCAATTATTTATGAATAATTTTTACCTTGAAGGAATCGAATAATTATTAATATGATTGGCAGTGAGACCAAAATAACCATAACTATGTTTTTAATGATTAGAAAGTGTTTAATAAATTTTTTTCATAGGGTCAAGACGTTGGTAATGACCTCATATTTTCATGACATCACTTGGAAATAATATTTTATTTATTATTCATATGTAGGAATAAAAATCACATTAAATAATCATGTGGTTTGATTAAAATTCTGTATTTGGGATTTAAAAGTTAAAAATTCTACATCAAATGGTCATTACCTAGAAAACGACCACAAATTATCAATCAACCATTGGAAAAAATGTGTCAATTTTTTTTCACATGTAAAAATAGACATCTCATCAATAAAACAAGCATTGAATATAGAATAATAAAAAGTGTGTTAGTAAAGCATTAAAAATTCATAAAAATACAAGCATAAAAATAAAAAACCCAATGAACAAGCTTATATTTTGATGAAATCATAAGAAAATTACATCCATTTAATCTATGACCAGTATTAAAAGACCTAATGTCATTTTGATGTATTGTGTGATAAGAATGATCAAAGGAAAGGTTTTACATTGACAATTGATTCAAATTACGTTTTTCTGTTAAAACCTATGAAATAAACTTTGATTGACATGAAACCATAAGAAAACAAAACCATTTATTTTTTTTACATATTTAAATAGTCCAAACATCAATATGAGCTATTTCTTTCTCAAAATTACCACAGATTCCTTTTTATTCATTTAAAAGTGAAAAACACGAGTCAAAAATGTAAAACCAATGAGGGAACTCAAATTTTTATAAAAATTATCCGATAATAATCATTTCTTAATTTATGACATGTATAATTAGACAACACATAACTGTGGTGTCTTCAGAATAACCTAAAAATAATTTTAATAGATTTAACTATCATAAAAAAGGTGTGTCGAAGGGTCAAAACATAGAGAATGACCTCATATTATCATGAAATCATTGGCAAATGAATACCTATTAATTTAATATAAATTGATATAGATCGTATATAATTCAGACTCACTTTTTAACTTCTAACATTAAGGGATAGATTTCATGTCCATTTGACTCATAGTTTTCTCATAATGACTAAAAGTGTATTTTATTGATTTAAAATTCAAAAACAAGATTTTATAGGTTAAAACCAATAAATTATACTATAAAGTGAAATTAAATCATAGGAAATGGATATTTGAATAATTTTTGACATGTAATAATACACTACAAGTCACTCTAATATGTGTTTTAGTCAGAATAACCAAAAAAAGAGTTTTATAAGATTTAAAATTATTTAAAAAAAGTGTCAAATGGCTAATACCTAGAAAACAACCTTGAATTATCATGAAATTTAAATATATAATTTGCTATTTGTGTCATAGAATACACTCTAAATCCTTATATAGTGTGGTAAGAATTACTAGAAAAGAAGTATAATTAGAATTAACAGAATAAAAAATCATATGTTAAATGATTATAACGTTGAAAACGACATCAAATTTTCATTAAATTTTATGAAAAGTACTTAATTTAATTTTTAAATTGTTTGAATAGATCGTAGATCAGTTAAACATTCAATTTATCTGAAGGACCATAAGGCTCTTCTATTTGAATGAAAATTTAAAAAATGCATGTCAGAAGGTCAAAACATTGAAATTGATCCTGATTATTCATGAAATTATAAGAAAATAATCATTGATTAATATTTGAAAAGTCTCGATTGTCTTAATTTTAATATGACATGTAGTTCATGCGGTGTGGTCGGATTGACTGAAAACAAGAATTATTTTAGACTTAAAAGTCACCAAAAACTTGTTTCAAAGGGTCAAAACCAATAAAACAACGAACGATTATCATTAAATATCAGGAACTGAATCATAATTTAATTTGTGACATGTAAAAATAGACTAAAAATTAATCTAACTTATAGTTTATGTAAAAGAACAAAAAAAGTGTATTTTTATTTATTTAAGATAAGAAATGTGCATCAAATAGTGAGAACCAAGAAAAAACCATGAATTTTTATGAAAACATGTGATAAAAATAGATGATCAATTTGTGACATTGTAAGAAAAAACACACATCAATTAGATATGAGGTGTGGTCAATATGACCCAAAAATAAATTTTATTATATTTTAATATCTTTAAAAATGTGGTTCAATGCGTCAAAAAATAGAAAACTACCCTGGGTTATCATGCAATCATAGGATAGTTACATTCAATTAATTTGTTCCATATTAGAATATACCACACATCAAACAAACCATAGGTTTTATTTCAATTATTATAAGTGATTTACTAAACTATCATAGATTATCATGAAGTCATAAGACAACTATTATTGCATAATTTATAACATGTTAGTCTTTAAAAACATTCATTGAAGGGTCATGGCCTAGAAAATGACCCTTTATTGTCATGGAATCATATAAAACAACCACCATTTTATTTTTTACATGTGTTAATATACCTCACATTATTCTAATGAAATTTTTGGTTAGAATGATTGAAAAATAAATTTTAATGAAAAATTATAAAAATTATTCTATAAACTCAGAATAAACATGGATTTTAATTAAATCGAATGAAATCAAATATAATTTATTTTTTTCATATATGAATAGGAAACATTTCAATCCAACTTTTAATTTTCTCTCAATGGATAAAAGGGTGATTTTGTTGATTTAAGTCAAAAAATGTTTGTATAAGGATCCAAACTCAACAAACGACATTAGATTATCGTGAAATATTTTGAAAATGATAATTTATTATCATAAAACTCTTTAATATTACCATCATTTAATTTTTTATATATAGGAAAAAATCGCATGAAAAAATGACTTATGTTATGCTTGAAATGATGAAAAGTGTGTTTTTATTTATTTAAATGTTAAAAAATGAGCATCATCAAGTTCTATCCAAAAAAACAACATCAAATTTTAATGAAATTTTTAGAAAAATATTTTTCATTACTTTTTAACCTGTAGGAACTAAATGAAAATTAATCAGACAAATTTTATAATATAGGAATAGGAATCCAGTCAATATAATGTGCAATGTGGTAGGAATAATAAAAAAATAGATTAATTAACAATAAATTTTAAAAACCATATATTAAATGGTCAAAATATAAAGTGATGAAGAATATGATATTGAAGGTGAAGAATAATCTCAAATTCAAAAGTTAGAAATAGAAGCTTAAAATAGGATCATAAGTAGAAGAAAAATCCAACATACAATTTCTCTTTTCTTTAGAATTCATCCCCTATTTCTTAAACTTCAAACCTAAATTATTTTTTATTTTGATCATATTAACATTAAACCTATAACTTGAATAATTATAGGGAAATGAAAATGTGATATAGTTACCACCTCTCCATGAAAGGATCTCCTAAGGGTTTGAAACTAAAAATTTAAAAATTTTATTCCATAAAAAACAATACTCTATCTAATAAAACACTAATGATTTTAAAATATAATATCTCATTTAGAATATATATTAATTTTTCACTTAAAATCCAATATTCATTATAATGTTAATTAGTAAAATAAATATATAACACTATTTTCTATAGAAATTCCACATTCACTCTAAACCACTCCACTCTTAGGGTGATCATTAATATATTAGGACATTAGTGTAATGAATAGGAAAATGTGGTAGTAAAAACTAAAAAGTAAAAAATTATAAGTAATGAAAAACATGTTGAACAAAATAGAAATGGTTATAGAGAAATATTTAGTTGAAAATGTTGTAAATGAGTTAAATGAAAGGAGTTAGAAGGAAAATAATATTATAAATAACAAAGATATAAAAAAATAAAAATTATACATATATGAACGTATAAGATGAATTGTATGCAAATTCAGTTGACAATGCTAGAGTATGAGTACAAGTAGAAGAAGTAAGGAATGATTGAAATTAGTTTAAGGGGATAAGGAAGTAAAAATATAAAAATAAACATTATAAGAATATGAATCCATACTTAAAAAACATATAATTCCATAAACACGTTCAAAAGTAGAGTTATAATAAAAAACACTTGAAAACATTGAAGAAAATGTGAAACTCAATACTAAGATATCATAAATCAAAAGTCAAATAACTTACCTGAGATGAATCTAAATTGTGAAATATGAATGTTATGATCAAATATGAATCTGTGAAAAAATATAAAGCAAAATATAAAAGGGATTCAAAAATATATAAATAAGGAGGATCAAGTAAGGAAATAGTGATATTGAAAGTAGAATAAAAAACAAAAAAAATGGGAAAACAAAATCAGAAGATGAAATATATGTATAAGTCATTTTACATGATCAAAAGAAGAAGTTGAATATGAATTAGAAACAAAAACAAATGTCAAATAATGATTTTAGTTAAAAGTTAAATGATAACTATAATAAAAGTTCAAATAAAAAAGCCTTAATATATATGTACAAGGAGAAATAATCCAAAACTAATTTTTGATGTTGCGCCAACATTTGAAAAAGAACGTTAAAGAGAATAAAAAATCCAAAATTTTGAATAATAATATCAAAATATGATTAGATTAGAAGAAAAAAATGAAATTGTATGATATGAAAATAAAAATAAAATACTTAAGAAAAATAAACTAAATATTAGTACAAAAACAAGGAAATGTTAAATAATTTAGGTACATGTATTATAGATTAAAAAAGAATAAAAATAGATAGTATTAGAACCATAACATAGAAGAGATAAGACATAAGAAAGAATAAATTTTGAAAAGAAAAAGTAAATGAAAAATTTTGATGAATAAAAAATATCAGGAAAAAATATGAAAGAAGTATAATAATACACAAAAATGATTCCAAAATAAAAAAATTAAAGGTATGAAAAAATTGATAAAAAAATGTAATAACCCTATAAGTAAAATCGATATCTACAGGTAAAAAAGTATAAATTGAGAAGTGAATGATGAATAAAAATTTAATAAGAAAATTAAGATGAGAGAAATAAGTCAAAAATCAAATTTAAAAGGTAAAATTAAGATTCATCGGACAAGAAAACATTAAATAGATACATAAGTATATGTGAAAGCTGAACCATTATGTAGAGTGTCAATCGAGAAAAAAATTCATTATAAATAGAAATATAAATAAAATTTTAATGAAAATGTAGAATATTAAAATATACATAATTGCATAAAATCAACTATAAACCTAAGACAAATAAAAATAATAAAAATAAAAATAAAAATTGTAGCAGTTGGATGTATGAATTTATGAATGGAAGTAAATAAGTAAGTATGATATGAAAGAGTTGAAAAAAAATTTACAGAATAAAAACATAAGAAGAATTAGAAATAAAAGAATAAATAAATGATATTGTAATAAAATTTAAAAAAATAAAAAATCATAAATAAGAAAAGGAAGGAATCCAAAAGTATATTTTGAATCCGAAGGAGTCAAGAATCTATAAGTACAAGTTTAATTTGAAATATTTTTTAGTAACTAGGTGTAACGTCTCGGTTCCAGAAGCCACCCAGAGGCACTTCGTACCCAGTTGGTCACATGGCCTCAAGCGCATTTCCCCAAACCTAGAGGCTACCAACTAGAAGTTAGGGCCTTGGGTGTGATAGTGGGGAAACTATGCCCTCATTGGCAGAGTACACAGTGGAAGAAAACAACTCATACAATAGCGGAAGCAGTAAATATCCAACAACAGTAAACAGTGGAAGACTAAAACAATAAACAACTGGAGCACACATACATACATGAAATGATGCATGACACATATGTCTAGGAAATCAGAAAAACAAGTCACAATGCTGGAAATACAATAGTGTAAACCAAAGTACAAAAGAAAGTAAATAGGTAAACTCCTCAGCATCGCAAGCCTCATCTTGGTCCCATGATATCCTACTCCAAAGCAATCAAGTACCTGAAGATGAAGGGCGCTTAACCTTGTCTATACCTGTAGTAATATAATCTGTTTGGGACCAAAAAGCATGACCCAAATAGGGTGTGAGAGTAAATCTCAGTAGGAAACCACCCGAAGATCTGTACCTAACAGTCAGTAAGTACATGACATGTAAAGTATAGAAAATAGTAAATAGTAAGCAGTGAACATGATAATATACAGCAGTAAACAATCCATAGATCAACAAGCAGTATTGAAGAAAACAACTAACCACAAACAAAAAACCCTCTGGGAAGTACCCACAGCCATCCCCTCTGGTCCTATCCAAGAAGTACCAACAACCCTCTGGGAAGTACACTCAGCCTAACCCCTCTGGTTTGGTCATACAAATTTATAAGTCTCTCTAAGGAAGCATGCTCAGTCAATTCCCCTTATAGTATAAGGTAGTCAGAGACTCTTTGAGGAAGATAACGCGGTCTAATCCCCTTATATTCCCAAGGTCTAGAGACTCTCTAAGGAAGCTCACTTGGTCAATTCCTCCTATAGCCTCAGGTCTATCACAGACTATCTGAGGAAGCTCACTCAGTCAATTCATCCTATAGCCTGGAATGGTTTAAGGAAAATTCAAACAAAACAGAGACTATCTGAGGAAGCTCACTCGGTCTATCCTCCTATATTCTATATAACTCAAGACTCTCTGAGGAAGCTCACTCGGTCTATCCTCCTATGGTCTATAAAGATCAAGAATCTCTGAGGAAGCTCACTCGGTCTACCCTCCTGTAGTCTATAAAATCCAAGACTCTCTGGGAAGCTCACTCGGTCTATCCCCTATAGTCGATAATGTACAAGAATATCTGAGGAAGCTCACTCGGTCTATCCCCTTATATTCTATAGTGTTCAAGACTCTCTGAGGAAGCTCACTCTGTCTATCCCCTTATAGTCTATAGCACCGGGTTCTCACGGTCCCGTGCCAGTCAGTGTATAATAATGCTATAAGGACAAAGTAAACCTACAGAGCTACTTGGCTACCTAGTCTACAGCATAGCAAGCATGTCAGGTAACAACACTCCATCCTATGGTCACAAGGCATGGAAAATAGATATAACGGCCAAAGGCTGAACAAGACCAAAAGGTCATAAACAGAAGAAGGAATGGGAAAAACATCCAAGCATATCAATTATCCTCATACATAACCAAATTAACTCTACACAATCATACAAGAAAGGCAGGAAAACAACAGGGGCAAAATAGCAAACACGCAATACCCCGTTCAAGGGTATTGGTGGAAATTTCACATAAAACTCAAGGAATTCGAACAGAAAGGCACAAACCACCTACCTTGATTCTAGGAGATTTTTATACTTGACCCACGGGGCTTGAATCTCCTTAGAATGCCGTAGATCTACGAAAACGAAAAAAACGTTCAACCCGCGATAACCTGCAAAAGAAAAGGAATTGGAAAACAATGCTCTAGAAGAAGGAAGAGCTTACCGTTATGGTTTCAATGCAATCAATAACGGTCGATTCGGAGAACAGACAGAGGCTCGGGGGCTCGGAGGAGATTCATGGCCATACAGGATGCTCTCAGTCGAAGAATCTGGAGAAGAAGACAGATCTATTGATTAGACGCGACCCCAGCCTGTTTAATGAAAAAAAATACATGGTGTGCACTTCTTGAGTACATGACGTGTAGTCTCCTTTTCTGTACTCCACTTTAAGCAGCCTCCACATCACCCCCACATGGTCGTGTGTGTGTCCCGGATGAGGCCAGCACACGGCATCGCGCGGTGAAGGAGCACATGACGTGTACTCATAAAGTACACAGCGTGTACTTCAAAAATTTATAGAAACTCTTATTTTCTCAAAAACTCCAGAAAAAGTAAAAAAATACCTCAAAGGAAGGTCCAGGTTCTTACAAACTTCCACCCTTAAAGAAATTCGTCCCCAAATTTCCCCAGCGAGGCAAAGAAGAAGAAACCCCGAACAGCTCCGGCCACTATGATTGTACATCAACCTCCATCTTCCAAGTCTCGTCCTGTACTTGCCCGTGCTGCCATAGCACCCATACCAGAGGAACAAACTGGACACTGAGAACCTTCGTACTGCGATCGAAAATCCGGATGGGATGCTCCTCAAACGATGCATCCGCTTCGAGCTCAAAGAGGTTCGTCGGCTGCTCCCAGGAAACTACTGCTCTGACTTTCTCTGGGTCTACTGAGACTCCTATCTCCGAAACAACATGACCCATGAAGTGAATATGATCCATCCAAAAGTGGAATTTTGAGAGCTTAGTAGATAACTGATTCTCTCTCAGTGTACTCAAAATGATCTCAAGACGGGTAGCATGGTCATGTCGAGTGTGAGAGTACACCAAGATGTCATCCATGAAAACCACCACGAAGGAATCCAAGAATGGACGGAACACTCGATTCCTCAGCGCCATGAAAACTGTAGGAGCGTTCGTGGGACCGAACGACATAATCATATACTCGTATAGACCATACCTGCTCCGGAAATCTGTAAGAGGTATATCATATGGTTTAACAAACAACTGATGATAACTGGACCTCAAGTCAATCTTCGAGAACACCCGGGCTCCTCGAAGCTGATCAGAGAGATCGTCGATCCTCGACAAGGGATATAGGTTCTTTACCTTCAACTGGTTCATCTTCTGATAATCCAAAAAAATTCTGAGGGTGTCGTCTACCTTATTCGCAAACAGGACAGGCGAACCCCATGGAGAAGTACTGGGTCAGATGAAACCATTTTCCTGCAACTCCTCCAACTGTTTCTTGAGATCCTCCAACTCAGGTGTAGCCATCCTATAGGGAGGAATGGACACCGATGTTGCTCCTTCCACGAGCGCAATAGAAAATTATACCTCACGCTCCAGAGGCAAACCTGAAAAGTCCTCTGGAAAGACATCCCTGAAACGATACACCACTGGAGGAAAGTATAACTGTGAAGTCCCCTGGTCATCCAGATACAGACTAAAAAACTGAGTTGTAACTCCACCTAGTCCATGGTGCTCAGGTCCTACTCTACTCGCTTGGACATCCCACTCACCTCGATGAAGAAAAGATACACCCTTTGTTGAAATGAAACTCACCCTACGACGATAATAATCGACGACTACCTGGATGGGAATGAGCCAGCCCATCCCAAGAATGAAATCATAGCCTGTCGTCTCTAGGACATAGAGATCCCATAGAAAGTGATACCCAACCACCTCTAGAGGGCACTCCTTGCACTAATGTATGCTAGATGTCCTCATCCCCAACGGTGTGTCTAGAGTCAATGTATCGGCAGAGGAAAAGATACAGAGCCCAAGGCTATCCACAACAACAACAGAGATAAAGCTATGCGTAGCACCTATATCGAAAAGAGATGAAGATAAAACTGAGGCTACTATGATCATACCTCGAACTGTAGAAGGTCCGGGATCCTACTCCTGCGGGGTCTGCTTGTAACAACCCGAGAATTCATGTTTCGTGTAATGATATGTTTCCCCTTTAACTGGACCATCTTTCTATAAAAAGAAAATGAAAATAAACGAAAACCGTAACAACAAGCATGAATGAAATACTCCTTTATTAAGAAACATGACGATTACAACTCCCCACGATCAAAACATCACTAACCAAAGATCCCAACCAAGAACCCAATTACAACGATGGGAAGACTGCTTAGAACTACTAGGAGCCCGAGAATGCGATAGGGATTTCGAGCATCCATCATAAGGAACATAAGAATTGCTGAATCCACCGCGACCGTGCTCAACACCAAGGGGATCACACGAACCATCTTCCTTTATCTTCTTCGGTCACTTGGGGTAAGGGACACCCGAGACCAAACCCTTTTATAAGAACCAATATGATCGTTGGACCTCAAACAGCTACAAATCCGACCGTTGGTTTCCCAAAGAATCCAATGTCCATTTTGACCGTTGGAAATAAAATGATTGGAATGATAAAGGTGTAGTTTTTATTTAATATTTTAAAATGACATCAATGTTAATTATCTCTTGTTTTCCAAAACAAGAATTTTATTTTATGTTTCAAATGGAGAAAAATTAATATTATTGTCTTCTTCCACTATAAATTTTGATTTGAACAATTAAAGTTTTGTTTTTCTAGTTATATCAAACCCGATGGATTTCTTTTATGAGTTATATATTTATACTGCATCAAATTAGATACATTATTTCTCGTATAATTTAACCTTTATTAACTATTTTGGAAACTATGTCAAATTATGGTTTCTTTCACTTGTGTGTTTTGTGGTGATAATATTTTCATCAACACACTTTTATGTGTGATAAAATATAGTTGCATTAAATGATATTAATTAATTAAGAAAATTAGGGTAGTTAACTAGCAAAGGAAATTAAAATATATATTTGTGTTATGTTTTTACTACTCAATGTTCTTGATCCTTAATTCTCATAATGAAATACTAAGTAGTTAATAAATAAGGTTTAATAATAATGATAATATAATAAAAATTGTGGATGTTTTAAAAAAATGAAATATATATGTATGTACATATAATAAGATGTTTTGATTAAATCAATTTATAATTTTATTTGACCAATGTTTTTACTAAAATAATAAAAGTGGTTTAATAATAATAATGATAGCATAATATGAATTATTGGGGTTTTAAAAATAATATATCTATATATATATAATAAAATGCTTTTATTGAATCAATGTATATATTTTATTTGGCCAATGAGCTTTTTTTAATTAAAAAAAATATATATATAAGCTGGATTAATCGTTTAAATACTTTAAAAATAAAAATAAAAATAAAAATATTAAAACAACTTTTTTTTGAACTGCAGGAACCACGTTTCTTTTAAAACCGCAGTGAAACCCCTTAGCCGTCCGATCCCTCCCTCATTTAATCTCGGTCGTCCGCTGGTTTTCGTTTTTTTTCCTTCTCCCCGCGTTCCACTGTTTCTTCTCCTTCTTTGCGCCACTGAACCAGTGGAGCGTAGGCTTTTTTTTCTCTCTTAGGCCGGCGAATAAGACCGGTGCTTCTCCCTCCTTTCCACGGGTTGATGCGGACTCCTCGCCCCGGATGCCTCGGCCGATGACTTCTTCCCTCCCCCGAGGTCCTCTTCTTCTTCTTCGTTTTTCTTCTTAAACTCCCTGTTGCACCGAAGGCCGAAGGAACGGCTCCCTCGATCTCTTCGGCTTCTGGACCTCAGTTGCTGCCCCTCCTCTCCTCCTCCTCGTCGAGCTAAGGTAAGGGAGAGGTTTTGCCGTGGTTTCCGTTTCAGTTTCGTTTTTATATATACATATATATATATATATATGTGTGTTATGTATATACATATATACATCCTATGGTTATGCACCTGATTTTCACTTGTTGTATCGCCTTCTCTTCTCCTCCTCTCCATTTTGTAAGGATCGTACTCTATTTCTAAAGTTTGGTTTTAAACTTCGGTTTTCTTATAAACATGTGTATATTCGGATTATAGATATGTATATATATGTGTCTACAACTTCTATGTTTATACCCCTGGTTCCCCTTGCCTCATTTATCATTTCTTTTCCTCCTCTCTGAAGGTAAGAGGCATGTTTATTTTGTTGTGTTTGAGTTTTGGAGTATATATATATATATATATATACATGTTATGTGTGTATATATTTCGGGTATATGTGAACCGGGTGCGAACCCAGAATTTGAGATCTCTCTCAGCTTGATAAATCGAATAGTGGGTAAAAAGGGAAAACCCATTCTTATGTTTAGTTTCCTCCGGCCTTGGTACACTATAATTTATACACACCTTACATAAATATATATGTGTATATGAATTTGCATCATGTCCTAAAGGACCGGTTACCACAGTTTTCATCATCCAGAATTCGACCAAGTTAAGAGCAGTTTTCTTTTGAGGTTCATTTTAACTCGGTTTTAATGTTATACACATTGTGTATATAAATGTATATATATATATATATATACATTTATACACATAAGTATAAGAGGATATATGCAAATATACAATTCTTCTTTCGTATTTATAACCCTGATTTTTTTTCTTTCGCCTATGAACATGGAGGTTTTGGGTAATTGTACGAACATGCAAAATCATGCAAGTATACGAAGTATATTGGTAAATACATACATGCAATTATATCGATGTGTATGTACACCAACGTGTACTTGGTTTTCTTATCTTTGTTGTAATGTATTACGGTATAGCATGATGAATTTATGGTTTGGTTGGATTTCAAAATCATTCTCAAAACTGAGAATTTTCATTTATCACTGCTTCGGAAAATCAGGATTTTTCTTAAAATGGATAGTATGGGCTTCTTGAACTTTTATAAATGCATTCATGTATTAGTAGGTGTGTTCTCAGGTGATAATGGAAGAGTTTACACAAATATACATGATGAACTTGATTATGAACTTTGTAACCTCAGCTGCCTGTATTAAATGTCTAGGATATCCATTTATCATCACATGTGTGATTAATGAGTGACCATGCTTTAATTGGGAATTCTGATGTATGGAATGTTAAGTGTTATGTTTACTTTCTTAAAACCCATGTTTTCGAATGTTAACTTTTTATATGCACGAATCATGAGCATGCATGTATTAATGTTTTTAATGAAAGAACTGTTTTCATGTTATGTATGTGAAAATGGGGTTGAAGTAAGAATGCATGGAAACCCATTAACGAATGACCATGTCAAGATATGTGAGGGATGTATAGGACTTACATGTGACGGGTGCGCCCGGAATTATATAGCGCAACAAGAATGATGTGACGGGTGCGCCCGGAATTATACAGCGCTCCAATGCATTGGGTAAAGCAAGAGTCTCATGAGACGAACATGTGCGACGGTCTTGGCAGTTAGCCTTGACTTGTGCTAAAGAAACAGGGCGGGCAGTGAGCCTCGACCTGTTAAGTATGTTATACGGTCATGATGAAAAGTCATGACAAAGTCCAGGATTATACATTCCATCTACATGTAATGATAAAGGATAACCATGGGTTTGTCCAACTAACAGAACAACCCCTAGTTGAAAGCTCCCAAGATCATGAAAATGTACTCTATGTAACAAGAATTGTTTTTCATATAGTAAACTGTTAGATGAACTACATTTTACTCATGAACCATGATATGCATGTTTTTCCTGCTTAGCCATAGAATTCACTTAGAATTGAAGTAACCTTGTTTTCACTTTATGCATTGTTTATATTATGCACTCTGATCATGTTTACATTAAAGCTTATTTTAAGTATGTGCCTCTTTATGCAAGTGGTTTTCAAACAAAGATGGAATTTCATGTTTTTAAGAAATGACAATGTTTTGTTTTAGCAAATTATTTTTATTCATTTCAAAAGGACTTAAGAAAGGACTTTCTTAAAATGTTTTAAAACCCCTTACTGGGCATTTTTGATCACCCTACGTTTCATTTAAAATTTTTCATGCACGGTTGATACTAATGAAGCTAATCAGAAGCAGCTGGTTTCCCAGAATCCTGAGCCTCACGATCTTCTGTTGTAATGAGACATGATATTTAACTTGTAATGATGTAATGTTAAGTATATCATGTCACATTAAGCACCCCGGTTTTGGGGGTCGCTAAACTGCTCCACTGCAATGTTATGGCCTACTCCACAGAGATGTGACCCTGAATGATCGCTCTGAGCTGATCCATCCTGCTGTCGCTGATAGCCCGGTGACTGACCACCACGGCCGCGACCTCCGCCTTAGCCTGAACGTTCGGAAGAACTCTAGTTCTCAAACTTTTGAGGAACTGGTGGTGTTGATTCTGTACGAGGAGTCATAGACGAACCCCTGTCACCAGCTGCCTATGAGAAGTTCTGACAAAAACGCTGAAGTTGGACCATCTTTCCATAATAACGGCACTCCATCGGGTCTCTCTGGCACTGCTACCAAGTATGTCCGCTCTTCCCGCACTGGTAGCAAACTACCTGGTGACCTGAAGATGCATCGCGCCTAGTATGATCTCCTCGTGAAGACTCCCTACAGTGCTTCCTACTGTCGGAAGGCAGAACACTAATCCTAGATGTCGAACCGCCCGGGATCACTATTCTAGAATCCCTCAGATCGTGCTATGTGATCAGTGCCTGGTTGACTATAAAAGATTTCGATGTCAACCTGATGATGTTCACTTAGGAATGGATCTCCTGCCTGAGACCGTCCTCAAACTTCCTAGCCAGGAACAACTCATCGCCTGCTGGGATCGGTGTGAAAAGCTGCGGATCTGTGAAGCACGAGGAATACTCCATCACAGAAAGAGTACCCTGCTCCAGGCTCATAAACTACTGGGATCGATTAGACCTCAAAGTCTCTGGGTAGAAAAAGTCGTAGAAGATGCACTGAAACTCTTTTCAATCCATATTCTGCTGGCACCCCGCCTGTGAGATCACATCCCACCACCTCTTGGCGGAGTCTCACAGCATGTAGGAAGGGAGATTCACCCTCCTATTTGGAGATACCTCCAGATGATTGAAGATCGCCTGCGTGGCCTCTAGCCATGACTCAGCAGCCTGGGGTCCTCCATCCCCTGAGAAAGTAGGAGGATGCTGCTGCTGGAAAACCCGCATCAATTCTTCCATCGACGGGGTAGGAGGTGGTGATCTCTAGAAGGTCTACATCATCCTCAAAAATCCCTCTCTGAACTGAGCATTAGCTCCTGTGTATGGTATAACAGTGGGTGACAAGGCTAGCACAACAGGAGGATCTTCTGGAAGTCCCTATCTATCCAACGGCCTGAAAGCCTTCAAATTTTCATTTTAAACATAGCCCCCTTTTAAGGGATGAAGGGGGAAACCCGAACAGACTTCAAAGACATAGGATAATCACGACCCGAAGGTCAGGAGATACAACCCAACCTGACAACATAAAGTTACCCCTCCCTAGAATTTGACCATGAAAATCCCTCCACCATCACATCGTTGTACAACAATCCATTGTCCTATGTCAAAGCATAGGCCCGATCCGATGGCTGATGCCATACCCTCTCAACATCCAAATCCATAAATTGCTATAAAGATGAAAGACAAGCCTAAAACCTACAAAAGTATTGCGCCATGAGGTCGGGCACAGGTGCATCTCCATTCCAACAGACGTCAAAAGAACCATTACAGACAAACCATCTTCAAAAGTGAAATGAGAATCACAATGCAGAATCAAATCCATAGACTAGCCGACCCACATGGAACCTCCAACACCACACGTAGCAACCCGAAGAGGATGAAAAACTAGAAATTAAAAGCCGAATCTACGTCACCTAGGATTGGAAGACCCAACAGCTAGAAAAATATAGTGTCTCCATTGAGGGGATCTGAGCCGATTAGAGCCAACAACACCTCTTTGGGCAAGAAGCCGGTCATCTCCAGACTCCAGAAGAACCCTCACCAAATTCCAAACTGGTTGAACCATGGGAAGTGAAGGCACCAACAAGGAAGAGATCACCTATAGCATAGACACCACAAGAACACCATCCATACCAACAAATTCAAACCCTACAGAAGAAACGCCACAACCTCAATCTACAAAACCACATAGTCAAAAAAGGACCGAAACCTCCCCCATCTGAGTCGTGCTAAAGACGAAGCCAAAAACCCTTCTGAAACAGCAGACGAGCCGAGGCGCACCAGCTTCGTCGCGGACCTCGCCGATGCCAATCCTCTACCAGGGCCGACGCCTGAGCTCAGAGTCACACCAGAACTGACGCCAAGCCGCACGACTCCGACGCCAAGAAAATCATGCCAGACCTTTGCCGAACACAAATCGCGCCAGATCTGAAGAAAAAACTAAGCACTGAACATCCAACTCCGGATCGAGGACGACGCCGGGACAGAGAAGCCAAGCCCAGAGCGAAGGCGGGCCGTTGACTCCGAAACACGCCAAAGACAGCCTGATCCACACCTGGACATGCTGAAGCCGACACCAAGCAACGCTGAGACCGAGACGAGATCGCCGCCCAGCACGCCACAAATCAAGAAGACGCTGGCACCGAACGCCAAGCCACACCGGAGGGGGGATGAGTAAACGCCTGAGAGTAATCAGCAATATCCGGTTTCTGATCACCATTTGGAAACTGACGAACAACAAGAGGACGTCTCGGTGGAATAGCTCTGAAATTCCAAAGGCACACCTTAAATTAGGATTATCAAAGACTTAGAACACAAGATTATAAAACAGGAATAGGGGAAGGAAATATTCAAGTTTTACAAAACACGACTACACGGCGTGTATAAAAACTACACGGCGTGTTCTTGAACTCTATTCCCCTGCCCGAGTCTCCATACATGGCTAACCCACACGGTCTTTTTAATCCTAGACTACATAGCATGTTCACTAAGGAAACGACCTGCACTAGACAAGTTTTCGACAACCCGTGTTGTTAGTTACACAGTCAGCTACACAGTTCACTCTTACACGGCGTGCTCCCTGAGAACACAGTGTGTACTTGAAGGTTTTCCCCGACCCGTGTTGTTCGTGACACGGCAGGGTACTTAGGTCACATGGAACAGAGTGTGATAATAGGACACGACCTGTAAAGTCAAAATTGCATCCATCTGTGTCATTAGCCACACGGGTAGACACACGATCACTAGAAAACGGCGTGCATGTACCATACATGGCGTGTTCCTGAAGATTTTCCATAACCCCATGTTTCTACCTGCATAGTCAGTGACACGGTTTTAAGAACTACACGACGTGTATTAATAAAGTACATGCCGTGTATTCTGGGTTTTTCCAGGAAGTAGCTCAGAAACTGCTCTGAAGCCCAGAAAACACAGAATACAAGGGTTAAGGTTCCAAATTCCGATCCGTGAGGGTCCATACTCCCCTCGAATCAAAGCTTGACATCTTCTACAAGTTATAAAAAGGAAACCAAGCAATGACCCACCAAATTCTAATCCATGAGGGCCTATAACACCTTAGGAACCAAAGTTTGGCGTCCATTTAAACAAAGTACTATACAAACAAATTCTCTATCAAACAGTAGAGATTCTATCAAAGTATTTATCACAACAGCATGCATAATCTATACAACATCTATCACAAAAACATGAAATTGCTAATGAATCCTAGATGGAATGGCAAGAATGCATGGCATGTGATTTCTAACATGTGCCTATATGATGCATGAGATGGAATACCCTCATCTCATCAGGTTGCGACAGAAATAGAACCTCAATAACAACAACGGTAATTGCACAAAGCATGTGAATCACCCAATAGTGAAATAAAATCAACTATAAAATTGCAAACCAATAAAATTGAAATAAATGAGGTAGTATAGATTTTCCATGTACGTGGGTTAGCTACTCCCGGTCACAACTTTTTACGAAGTACCTATTCCATCCTATCCCTGGATATAGGCTCCAAATAGTAAGTCAAGAGAAAATAATTCCTATGATACCACTTTGTAACATCCCTATTATGGAAGCCACCTAGAGGCACTCCATACCCAGTTGGTCACATGGCCTCAAGCGCATTTCCCCAAATGACAGAGGCTGCCGACTAGCAGTGAGGGCCTTGGGTGTGATAGTGGGGAAACTATGACCTCATTGGCAGAGTACACAGTGGAAGAAAAAAACTCATACAATAGCGGAAGCAGTAAATATCCAACAATAGTAAACAACGGAAGACTAAAACAGTAAACAACTAGAGCCCACATACATACATGAAATGATGCATGATACATATGTCTAGGAAAGCATCCAGACAAGTCACAATGCAGGAAATACAATAGTGCAAACCAAAGTACAAAAGAAAGTAAACAGGTAAACTCCTCAGCATCGCAAGCCTCGGCTTGGTCCCATGCTCTCCTTCTCCAATGCAATCAAGTACCTGAAGTCGAAGGACGCTTTACCTTGTCTATACCTGCAACAATATAATCTGTTTGGGCCCAAAAGAATGACCCAAATATAGTGTGAGACTAAATCCTAGTAGGCAACCACCCGAAGATCTGTACCTATCAGTCAGTGAGTATATGGCAGGTAAAGTAAAAAAAATAGTAAACATTATGTAGTGAACAGGATAATACATAGCAGTAAACAATCCACAGATCAACAAGCAGCAGGGAAGAAAACAACTAAACACAAATAGAAAACCCTCTGGGAAGTACCCACAGCCATCCCCTCTGGTCATATCCAAGAATTACCAACAACCCTTTGGGCTGTACACTCAGCTTAACCCCTCTGGTTTGGTCATAAGAATTTATAAGACTCTCTGAGGAAGCACGCCCAGTCAATTCCCCTTATAGTCTAAGGTAGTCAGGGACTCTCTGAGGAAGATCACGTGGTCTAATCCCCTTATAGCCCCCAAGGTCTAGATACTCTCTGAGTAAGCTCACTCGGTCAATTCCTCCTATAGCCTCAGGTCTATCACAGACTCTCTGAGGAAGCTCACTCAGTCAATTTCTCCTATAGCCTGGAATGGTTTAAGGAAAATTCAAACAAAAGAAAGACTCTCTGAGGAAGCTCACTCAATCTATCCTCCTATAGTATATAAAACTCAGGACCCTTTAAAGAAACTCACTCGGTCTATCCTCCTATGGTCTATAAATCTCAAGACTCTCTGAGGAAGCTCACTCGGTCTACCCTCCTGTAGTCTATAAAATCCAAGAATCTCTGGGAATCTCACTTGGTCTATCCCCTATAGTTGATAATGTCCAAGACTCTCTGAGGAAGATCACTCGATCTATCCCATTATATTCTATAGTGTCTAAGACTCTCTGAGGAAGCTCACTTGGTCTATCCCCTTATAGTTTATAGCACTAGGTTCTCACGGTCCCGTGATAGTCAGTGCAGAATAATGCTATAACGCAAAAGTAAACCTACATAGCTACTTGTCTAACCAGTCTACAGCATAATAAGCATGTTAGGTAACAACACTCCATCCTACGGTCATAAGGCATGGAAAACAGGTATAACGACCAAAGGCTGAACAAGACCAAAAGGCCATAAACAGAACAAGGCATGGGAAAAACATCCAAGAATAGGAATTATCCTCATACATAAACAAATTACCTATACACAAGCATAAAATCAAGGCAAGAAAACAATAGGGGCAAAACAGTAAACACGCAATACCCTGTTCAAGGGTATTGGTCGAAATTGCACATAAAACTCAAGGATTTCGAACGGAAATGCACAAAACACCTACCTTGATGCTATGAGATTGTTATAATTGAATTATGATGCTTGAATCTCCTTATAATGTTGTAGATCTATGAAAATGAACAAAACATTCAACCCGAGATAACTCGCAAAAGAGTAGGAATTGGAAGATGATGCTCTAGAAAAAGGAAGATCTTACCGCTGCGGTTCCAATGAAATCGACGATGGTAGATTCGGAGAACGGACGGAGGCTCGGGGGCTCAAAGGAGATTCGCGGACATACGGGACACTCTCGGTCGAAGAAGCTAGAGAAGAAGACAGATATGTCGATTAGACGCAACCTTGGCCCATTTAATGAAAAAAATAAAATACACGATGTGTATTTCTTGAGTGCACGACGTGTACTCGCCTTTTCCGTACTCCTCTTTAAGCGGCCTTCACATCACCCCTACATGGATGTGTGTGTGGCCCAGACATGGCCAGCACATGGCCTCGTGCGACAAAGGAGTACACGGCGTGTACTCATAAAGTACACGATGTGTACTTCAAAAATTTCCAGAAACTCCTCTTTTCTGAAAAACTCCAGAAAAAGCAAAAACATACCTGAAAGGAAGGTCTGGGTTCTTACAATAGGGTCATAAAATAAGTGAATGTTGATATTTGGGATTATATAATGGTTGATTAATAATAAAAAATATAATTTCAAGCTAAAAGTAGAAATATAATCCAAAACCAAGAGAATATTTGCAGTAGGTATATGCTAAAGAAAAAGAAGTAATAATAGAATTCATAAGTTGTACCTAGAAATAAAATTATATAAAAAAGTGTCCTGGATAAGAATATGATATCATATTATCATGATTTAATTTTATAATGACTATTGTATAATATTTTTCTTATTGGAATAGATGTTCCATCAATATTACATATGCTGAGCATATAATTTGAGGTCGTTTGATTGGTCTTGACACCTCAATGTATTTCATTAAAACAATTTAAGCATGATAAACCAATTTTTTTGTAATTCCAATGAATCTGAATGATGGATTGATTTAGGGTCTATTTCTACATATGAAAAAATAATAAATGATAAATACATTCTAAATTCCTGAAAATTATAGGATGTTTTATATTTTTTAAACCAATAACATGATTTTTTTTGAATTTTAAATCTATTAAGTATTCTCTTGATAATTTCTAGGAAAACAAATGTTGGATTGATTTAGAGTCCATTCCAACATGTAAAAAATTAAATTATGGTCATTTTATTATGATTTAATTTCATGTAAAGGTATTTTGATAGGTTATGATCATTTTCAATGCACATTTTTTTAAATTTAAATAAATAAAAATTAACTTTTGAAAAGTTCAATAAAAAAATTGGATTGACCTATGAATTGTTCATTCATGTCAAAAATTGAATGACCATATGTTTTTTATGATATATTTACATTAATATGTTGTTTTCTATGTTTTTACCCTTTAACACACTTTTTTTGACTTTTAAGAAAATAAAATCACATTGTGCATCTTTTTGAGGAAACCACCAGTGTAACAACCCGAGATTTTATGAGAATTATTCTTTTTAATTTCATTGATGTCTTGTGTTGTATGCTACACCAAAATTAGCTTGTGCTATACACAATACAGTATTAGCTTGCAGTATATGCAACACTATTCTTGGCTCGTGTTACACACAATTTCAAGTTCGCAAAATTAAGTATAGATTTTGTTTAATGTATAAATGAAATAAGTTTTGAATTATGTTATATGAAACAACAAAGGGAGCTTGCACTAAACGCATCCCTGATTTGGCTTTCACTACACGCAATCATGACCTTTCTCAATAGCGTGCGTAGTACGCAATACCAGATTTCACTAAACAACGATATATTTTTATAGTATTATTATGGACAAGCCATTTTGAATATTATTAACTAAATTTTTAATTTTATAACATTATAATTCATCTTACACATTTTCTAGAACATTTTATGAGAACAAAAGAAATTTTTCAGGTAAAATAAGTATTTTTCAAAAAATGCAGTTTTGCCGCCATTTGATGGCGCACCCACTTTAAATCTAGTTTTTACATGTCTATAAGTTCAATTTGACAAAATAAAATTCTTTTTTGGAATCAGGATATAAAAATTTACTCTGGATAAATATTTCATATTATTCTGATAGCTTTCATATTTTAATGAAAGGTAAAAACACGCTATATTTTAATTAAAAACAACTTTTTCATCACAATAATTTTTTTGGTTAAATTAAAATATTGAATGATTTTAAAGTATAAATAGAATTTATTTTTACCATTTAATATAATTTATGTAATTACCATTAATTTTACATTGAATTCATAGGTAAAAACATTTCAATCTTTGGCAATGTTTTAACTCTTAAAACCCGTTTTCTTAACAATGAGATCAATTTTAAATTAATTACTGCAACTTCTGTGTTTTGGATTTTGAAAAATGGATTCCATATTTGAATTCAGTGGGTCCAAATTATGTTAAAAGGTTAATTTTATTTTTTTTGGTATTATGAATAGTAACTATGATAATTTTTATTTACTGAAGTTAAAGGTAAATTGGGTACTTAAGGGTAAAAATAAGATTATAAAATTACCCTAACACCTTCCAAAATTCTATTGAATGACTAAAAGTTGACCCATATCACCTGAGGGTCCGAACAGATTCATTTTATGGACTTTTGACCATGAAAATAATTTAATTATTATTAAAACCAAAGAAAGTGACAACATGTCACTCTCTTAAATCTTATAAGTATAATAATTTTAATTTAGTGATAAACTTCATGAAACATAGAACATTAATAGTCTCCAGAAATCTAATAAAATTATCCACATCAAGGGAATTAATTTATAATTTTTAAGGATTAAATAATTATAATTAAAGGTGACACAATAGTGATGTCGAAATTATTTTATTGATTGAAATATCAAATAAATGGTTTTAAAAATATTAAAATAAATATTATATGAACTATTTAATGTTATCCACTAATTTTATAGATATATATGACATGTTATGAATCTATTAAAGCTTTTATTTCAAACATATCTTCTGTGAGGATTTTATTTAAATTCAAATAAATGAATAGTGTCAAAATTGACACAATTGTTATTTTATAAAAATAACATAATATAAAATTGTTTAAAAATCACAAAAATATTTATAAATTATAAATTAAAACTTATATGGTCGAAAATGTCATAAATTATCCAATTATGGACAATTCAAAACACATAAGTAATTATTGATAATAATTTAAAAATTAGAATCTTATTTCCACAAATAAAATTAAATAGATTAAATAAGGATAAATCAAGTTGATAAGGTTTAAAATAAATTTACAACATGTATAAATTTTATTGTTTGATGAGATTACAACCCTATCTCATATAATCTTCAAATATGAGAAATTTTTGGAGGTTTCATAAATTAATATTTTTGAGGTTTCCAAAGGTGCCCCTCTCCTCCCTTATAAAAGGGCACCTCCTCCCTCTCCTATTCACAACACATTGAGCCTTCAAGATCGGAAAAAACCTACCAATTTCTCTTCTCCACTTCCCTAGAAACATTATTTAGGTTCTGTTCTGCTCAAAATATCAACTCTAGTACCTTAAGAGGAAGCTTAAAGGAGGTGCGTCGAAGAAGAGGTAATCTCTTCTACCAATTATTTCAAGTTTCTTTCTTCTTCAACTTCCCCTTCCTTAGTTGTTTCATTGTAAAGTAATACAATAAGTATAAAAAATATACTGATATGATATTATAAATATGAAACAACCCCATTTCACCTTCTATCCATCCAATTGAAAATGAAACCACCGCGCATGCGTACATACGGAATACCGTCTCCACGCCGTGGTGTAATCAGTGTTTCCACCACCACCTTACTTGGATGGGTATAATGGTGTAAATAATAACTATATATGGTTATTATAAAATAATACTAATTCTGAGATATTATACCATCCACTCCAATTCTATTCAAAGATTATGAGAACGATATCATCGCTCGTGCGCAAGGACGGATTACCGTCTCCACGACGCGATGAGATTCATTCTCCATGTTAACCATTCATGAATGATTATAAAGTACATATAACGAATAATAATTAAATATATTATATAATAATTCAACTGGATTTATGTATATATATATGTATTCCATCTACTTAATTCCCTTAAATTCAATAAGGAAATGAAAACAGCGTTCATGCGTACGTACGGCCTACCGTCTCCATAAATGGTGTATTTCATTCCATTTATTGATCTATCATATATATTTATATGATGAATATATATTATATATAAATCATGTTTTAAATTATGGAATTAAGTAAATCAGGATATGATTAGTAATATCAAGAACAACAAATCGAAACACGTATGATAAATGAAATGATTTTACCCAAAACGCTGCTTTAACATTGAATTTACAAAATAACGGGTAATATAAAGTCATAAGTGAACCATATATGATATCGTAACAATGAATATGATTCTTTAATAATTCAATGACATAATTTAAATCATTATATAGGAGTTTCGGATACATATAAAGCATATCATACATAAGGTAAGGGATAATTATTCCAATCTCCTTCTTATCTGAGATTGTTTATTCGTAAGTATTTACTGGGGTTATTGTTATCATCCATGTTCATATTTTCTAAAAGTGTTTTAATGTATGTTTAAAGTCCTTTTTACCCATTTTTTACTTTTACCACATGTTATGGAAGGAATCTTTCTTTTGTTTACCATACGAGGAACTTTTTAGACTTTTCCGACAAAAGTATGAGAAGAATGTTTTTTTAACTTATACGACATGAACAGATTTTTATGGTTTTATAACACCTTATTTTCATGAATCTTCCTCTATAGTATTTCATGGTTACTTTCAATAAAATCCTTTTCTTTTAAAATTGCATGGCATTTTCTGAAAATAAAATGATTTTGAAGAAGAAATGATATTTTCCTCAAGAATTCATTTCAAGTGTTTTATCAAAACAATTTTCCATCTAAGATGACATTATTCAGTATGTTTATGTTTCAAGTATAATGTCTCTATTATTTACATGGTTTGATTCTTTTCATGATGAAATTATATCCATTTTTTTTATAGGGATTATGTTATGATGGGATGATGTTTATGAAACCCATTTTATTCTTTGGGTTATGATGAATGATTTATGTTTATTTTGTGGCACAAGTAAGAATTATTTCATTATGAGATGGGTGGGACATATATCTCCCTCAAATACATTGCGTAAAGATTTATATCTCATGAGATAGACATGGCTGGAACGACAAGTAAATCTCGTTCAGTAATACAGGGCTGGAATAACAAGTAAACCCAGTTCAGTAATGGACTTTGTCCACTATGATGGTCTTGGAAGTAATGCCTTGGCTAAAATGGAAATCATATAATGTGATTTATGATTTTTGACAATTCCACGATTTATTCCCATGCTATTTTATGATGATTAATGTTCCTTTATGATTTATGCCTTATTCACTTCTATGATTTATTTCACAACTCAAGATTTTGATTTTTAAACATTATGTTCATGTTTTTAAGTTCCAATGTATATGGTTTGTTTTATTTTCTCCATGCTTACCCTTACTGAGAATTTTAGCTCAACGTTTATATGTTTTATTTTACCAAGGATATAAAGAAAGGTTTTAGGTAAGAAAACAAAAGGGGAAGATCTATATGGGAGATGTTGAAGATCTTTCACCATGATTAGAAGATTATGTTCTGAGTTTCCAAAGACACTAAACTATTACAATCCTTGAGTGTTGGTTTTTGTTATGTATTAAGTATTCTGTAAAATTAATGTAATTTCCATGTAAATCAAGTTTGGGGTCCCTACAGTTGATATCAGAGGAAGGGTTTATTCAACCTTTGGAAACTAGGATGCAAAAACTTTAGTGAGATCCCTAGAGATATTTCTAAGGTATGTCTGTGGATGTCCCTAAGGATTAGAATAACTATAGGTACAATCCTAGAATTATATTGATGATCATGAATAACCTAGGTTGAACCTAAGCTGTCATAGGTTAAAGGAGGTGTCATAAGTTATAAATCCTATAAGTGACTTTTTATGATTATGTGGTTCCTCATTATTTTAACTGTTTCTTACACAATGGTTTCTGGTTTTAGTTAATGGAGGGAACCAGAAGGAATTGGGTTAACATTGAATCCGATGGACAAATTTGTGACTATGAGAAGCGAAATTGCGTAATTCCTAGAGAGAAAGATATTATTATTATGCCGAATTAGACATCATGATATATGATTAACAAGGTGAACTTTAGTGTAATTCCTAATTCATCAAATAAGAGGAAGATGGACTTTTATGCATGTTTTCATGGTGAGGATCATAAAGAAGGGAAGATTGAGATTTCTAAAGAAGGGAAGAAGAACCTTGACGAATACATCAAATGGAGGGGATGATGTTATCTATGTGGGGAAAAGGGTCATAGAGTGACAAACTGTTATGGAGTTCAATGTATTATCTATGGAGAACATGGGCATTACCCAACTCAATGCCCTGACCTAAGAGGTTACACCTAAATTGAGGAAGGACCTATTCCATGCCAATCATTGAAGAGGATGGATTGAATGGATTATGTATTCAAATTGGAGAATAATGTTTTTGAGATACTTTTATAGTATATTGGATTATCTATGTATTGGTCCATTGTGGTTTTCAATAATTGTTTGGTACTGGTAACCATTAAAAGTGATTGAAATATTTTTGGAAAGAAAATGAAATGCGCATAATGAAGGGATAAGGAGAAAATAATATTTATGATAGTATTAATTAGCTCATGATTGATATAAGGACAAAGTGATATCATGGTTTGAGTATATCAAAATTTTGGGATTTTAGTATGTGGAAAGAGTTAACTTTTGATAGCATTCATGTTTTCACTAAGGTTCTATGTTAATTCATGTTTCAAGAGAATACATGATTAAGTTATTCACATGTTTGTAATGTGTCCAACAAGATATATCTTATGATATATGGGGATAAATGATGGTATTCACATTCTTGTTATATGACCATTATATTAATCGTTCTCTTTATAATATGAGTTTGGAAAGAAGTATTTTGGATAAGTCTTAAGGTTGGACTAGATTATATTGGGAATCAGATAGTATTTTTTAAGGCTAGAACTTTTTTCGATACTATTTATGTAATGTTATAATAGTGTAAAAGGACAACCCGTAGGATGGACGACAACCCATTACGTCGGACAAGGTTGCGGGAATCGAACCCACAACCAATGTGCGACATGCCTTTATCGCCTACCACTGGCCTACAGGAAGTCCCTGGTTAGTAGAGACTATTTTTATTTTATTAAGAGGTTTGATAGATGAAGTATAAGTCTATTTTTGGAATCATATACGATTAACCTCACCATAGATGGACTTATGTATATTTGATAATTTTTTCTGACCTTTTGTTTGAAACAAATGGAATGACCCATCATTCTATCACATGATCTGCTAACACTTCATGAATAACAAATTCAACTTCATTTCTTTAAGATATGAAGTGAAAATTGTTCAAGGAATGAACAACAGTGATATTGTACCAAAATCAAGTAAGTATTTATTTTAATTCTTCAAAATTTTGGAAATGATCTTGAAAACCAAAATTTTTTTCCTAGTACCCTCATATCCGATGAATCATATGGAACCTTAGATCGTCACAAGTCTATGGCTTTGTGATTCTTGGCTTTTTCATAGCCATGTCCTCTACCAATCTTCATCAGAACATGATGGTTATATTTTTCTTCCATATCCATATTTTCACCTATGTTATCATATGTGGAAACCCAATGATGAGTTAATTTGGGTAACCGTTATGTTTCTTACATTACTTTTTAAAATTAAGTTTTAGTATTCCTTTTTACAATGTGAGTTTCTATGAAAGAAACATTCAAGTAGTAAACCATTTATATCCCAGAAAAATTTCGAGGGAGAAATTCATTTTAAGGGGGGTAGAATGTAACAACCCGAGGTTTTATGAGACTTATTATTTTTAATTTCATTGATTTCTTGTATTGTATGCTACACCAAAATTATCTTGTTCTATACGCAACACCGTATTAGCTTGCAGTATATGCAACACTATTCTTGCCTCATTTTACACACAATTTCAAGTTAGAAACATTAAGTATAGATTTTTTTAATGAATAAATGAAATAAATTTTGAATTATGTTATATGCAACACCAAAGGGAGCTTTCACTACACGCATCTCTGATTTGGCTTGCATTACAGGCAATCATGACCTTTCTCGATAGCGTGTGTAGTACGCAATACCAGATTTCACTAAACAACGATATATTGTTTTAATATTTTTATAGACTAGAATTTAAGAATAATATTAACTAAATTTTGAATTTTATAACATTATTATTCATCTTACACATTTTTTAGAACATATTATGAGAACAAAATAAATTTTTCAGGTAAAATAAGTATTTTAAAAAAAAATGCAGTTTTGATGCCTTTTGATGGCCCAACCACTTTAAATCTAGTTTTGAAAATTTTATATGTTCAATTTGACAAAATAAAATTCTTATCTGGAATAAGGATATAAATTTTTTCTCTGGATAAATTTTTCATATTATTCGGATAACTTTCATATTTTAATGAATAGAAAACATACGATATATTTTAATTAAAAACAACTTTTTCATCACAATAATTTATATGGTTAAATTATATTATTGAATAGTTTTAAAGTATAAATAGAATATATTTTTACCATTTAATATAATTTATGTCATTATCATTAATTTTACATTGAATTCATAGGTAAAAACATTTCAATCTTTGGCAATGTTTCATCTTTTAAAACCCATTTTCTTAAAAACGGGATTAATTTTAAATTCATTACCGCAACTTCTATATTTTGAATTTTGAAAAATTGATTCCATATTTGAATTAATTGGGTCCAAATTATGTCAATAGGTTACATTTTTTTGATATTATGAATAGCAACTATGGTAATTTTTATTTACTGCAGTTAAAGGGAAATCGGGTACTTAAGGGTAAAAATAATATTATAAAATTACCTTAACACTTAAAAAAACTCTATTTGATGACTAAAGGTCAAAACATATCACCTAAGGGTTGGAATAGATTCATTTTATGTACTTTTGACCATGAAAATAATTTAATTATTATTAAAACCAAAGAAAGTGACAACATGTCACTCTCTTAAATTTTATAAGTATAATAATTTTAATTTAGAGATAAACTTCATGAAACATAGAACATTAATAGTCTCCAGAAATATAATAAAATTATCCACATCAAGGGAATTAATTTAGAATTTTTAAGGATTAAATAATTATAATTAAAGGTGACACAATAGTGATGTCGAAATTATTTTATTGATTGAAATATCAAATAAATGGTTTTAAAAATATTAAAATAAATATTATATGAACTATTTAATGTTATCCACTAATTTTATAGATATATATGACATGTTATGAATCTATTAAAGCTTTTAGTTCAAACATATCTTTTGTGTGGATTTTATTTAAATTCAAATAAATGAATAGTGTCAAAATTGACACAATTGTTATTTTATAAAAATAACATAATATAAAATTGTTTAAAAATCACAAAAATATTTATAAATTATAAATTAAAACTTATATGGTCGAAAATGTCATAAATTATCCAATTATGGACAATTCAAAACACATAAGTAATTATTCATAATAATTTAAAAATTAGAATCTTATTTCCACAAATAAAATTAAATAGATTAAATAAGGATAAATCAAGTTGATAAGGTTTAAAATAAATTTCCAACATGTATAAATTTTATTGGTTGATGAGATTACAACCCTATCTCATATAATATTCAAATATGAGTAATTTTTGGAGGTTTCATAAATTAATATTTTTGATGTTTCCAAAGGTGCCCCTCTCCTCCCTTATAAAAGGGAACCTCCTCCCTCTCCTATTCACAACACATTGAGAGTTCAAGATCGGACAAAACCTACCAATTTCTCTTCTCCACTTCCCTAGAAACATTATTGAGGTTCTTTTCTTCTCAAAATACCAACTCTAGTCCCTTAAGAGGAAGCTTAAAGGAGGTGCGTCGAAGACGAGGTAATCTCTTCTACCGATTATTGCAAGTTTCTTTCTTCTTCAACTTCCCCTTCCTTAGTTGTTTCATTGTAAAGTAATACAATAAGTATCAATAATATACTGATATGATATTATAAATATGAAACAACCCCATTTCACCTTCTATCCATCCAATGGAAAATGAAATCACCGCGCATGCGTACATACGGAATACCGTCTCCACGCCGTGGTGTAATCAGTGTTTCCACCACCACCTTACTTGGATGGGTATAATGGTGTAAATAATAACTATATATGGTTATTATAAAATAATACTGATTCTGAGATATTATACCATCCACTCCAATTCTATTCAAAAATTATGAGAACGATATCATCGCTCGTGCGCAAGGACGGATTACCGTCTCCACGACGCGATGAGATTCATTCTCCATGTTAACCATTCATGAATGATTATAAAGTACATATAATGAATAATAATTAAATATATTATATAATAATTCTACTGGATTTATGTATATATATATGTATTCCATCTACTTAATTCCATTAAATTCAATAAGGAAATGAAAACAGCGTTCATGCGTACGTACGACCTACCGTCTCCATAAAAGGTGTATTTCATTCCATTTATCGATATATCATATATATTTATATGATGAATATATATTATATATAAATCATGTTTTAAATTATGGAATTAAGTAAATCAGGATATGAGTAGTAATATCAAGAACAATAAATCGAAACACGTATGATAAATGAGATGATTTTAACCAAAACGCTGCTTTAACATTGAATTTACAAAATAACGGGTAATATAAAGTCATAAGTGAACCATATATGATATCATAACAATGAATATGATTCTTTAATAATTCAATTACATAATTTAAATCATTATATAGGAGGTTCAGATACATACGAAGCATATCAGACATAAGGTAAGGGATAATTATTCCAATCTCATTCTTATCCGAGATTGTTTATTCGTAAGTATTTACTGGGGTTATTGTTATCATACATGTTCATATTTTATAAAAGTGTTTTAATGTATGTTTAAATTCATTTTTACCCATTTTTTACTTTTACCACATGTTATGGAAGGAATCTTTCTTTTGTTTACCATACGAGGAACTTTTTAGACTTTTCCGACAAAAGTACGAGAAGAATGTTTTTTTAACTAATACGGCATGAACAGATTTTTACGGTTTTATAACACCTTATTTTCATGAATCTTACTCTATAGTATTTCATGATTACTTTCAATAAAATCCGTTTCTTTTAAAATTTCGTGGCATTTTCTGAAAATAAAATGATTTTGAAGAAGAAAGGATATTTTCCTCAAGAATTCATTTCAAGTGTTTTATCAAAACAATTTTCCATCTAAGATGACATTATTCAGTATGTTTATGTTTCAAGTATAATGTCTCTATTATTTACATGGTTTGATTATTTTCATGATGAAATGATATCCATTTTTTTATATGGATTATGTTATGATGGGATGATGTTTATGAAACCCATTTTATTCTTTGGGTTATGATGAATGATTTATGTTTATTTTGTGGCACAAGTAAGAATGATTTCATTATGAGATGGGTGGGACCTATATCTCCCTCCAATGCATTGGGTAAATATTTATATCTCATGAGATAGACATGGCTGGAACGATAAGTAAATCTCGTTCAGTAATACAGGGATAGAATGACAAGTAATCCCGGTTCAGTAAAGGACTTTGTCCACTATGATGGTCTTGGAAGTAATGCCTTGTCTAAAATGGAAATCATATAATGTGATTTATGATTTTTGACAATTCCATGATTTATTCCCATGCTATTTTATGATGATTAATGTTCCTTTATGATCTATGCCTTATTCACTTCTATGATTTATTTCACGACTCAAGATTTTGATTTTTAAACATTATGTTCATGTTTTTAAGTTCAAATGTATATGGTTTGTTTTATTTTCTCCATGCTTACCCTTATTGAGAATTTTATCTCACCATTTATATGTTTTATTTTACAAAGGATATAAAGAAAGGTTTTAGGTAAGAAAAAAAAGGGGAATATCTATATGGGAGATGTTGAAGATCTTTCACCATGATTAGAAGATTATGTTCTGAGTTTCCCAAGACACTAAACTATTACACTCCTTGAGTGTTGGTTTTTGTTATGTATTAAGTATTCTGTAAAATTAATTTAATGTCCATGTAAATCAAGTTTGGGGTCTCTACAGTTGGTATCAGAGGAAGGGTTTATTCAACCTTTGGAAACTAGGATGCAAAAACTTTAGTGAGATCCCTAGAAATAATTCTAAGGTATGTCTGTGGATGTCCCTAAGGTTTAGTATAACTATAGGTACAATCCTAGAATTATATTGATGATCATGAATAACCTAGGTTGAACCTAAGCTTTCATAGGTTAAAGGAGGTGTCATAAGTTATACATCCTATAAGTGACTTTTTATGATTATGTGGTTCCTCATTATTTTAACTGTTTCTTACACAATGGTTTCTGGTTTTAGTTAATGGAGGGAACCAGAAGGAATTGGGTTAACATTGAATATGGACAAATTTGTGACTATGAGAAGCGAAATTGTGTAATGCCTAGAGAGAAATATATTATTATTATGCTGAATTAGACATCATGATATATGATTAACAAGGTGAACTTTAGTGTAATTCCTAATTCATCAAATAAGAGGAAGATGGACTTTTATGCATGTTTGCATGGTGAGGATCATAAAGAAGGGAAGATTGAGAATTCTAAATAAGGGAAGAAGAACCTTGACGAATACATCAAATGGAGGGGATGATGTTATCTATGTGGGGAAAGGGGTCATAGAGTGACAAACTGTTATGGAGTTCAATGTATTATCTGTGGAGAACATGGGCATTACCCAACTCAATTCCCTGACCTAAGAGGTTACACCTAAATTGAGGAAGGACCTATTCCATGCCAATCATTGAAGAGGATGGATTGAATGGATTATGTATTCAAATTGGAGAATAATGTTTTTGAGATACTTTTATGGTATATTGGATTATCTATGTATTGGTCCATTGTGGTTTTCAATAATTGTTTGGTACTGGTAACCATTAAAAGTGATTGAAATATTTTTGGAAAGAAAATAAAATGCGCATAATGAAGGGATAAGGAGAAAATAATATTTATGATAGTATTAATTATCTCATGACTGATATAAGGACAAAGTGATATCATGGTTTGAGTATATCAAAATTTTGGGATTTTGGTATGTGGAAAGAGTTAACTTTTGATAGCATTCATGTTTTCACTAAGGTTCTATGTTAATTCATGTTTCAAGAGAATACATGATTAAGTTATTCACATGTTTGTAATGTGTCCAACAAGATATATCTTATGATATATGGGGATAAATGATGGTATTCACATTCTTGTTATATGACCATTATATTAATCGTTCTCTTTATAATATGAGTTTGGAAAGAAGTATTTTGGATAAGTCTTAAGGTTGGACTAGATTATATTGGGAATCAGATAGTATTTTTTAAGGCTAGAACTTTTTTCGATATTATTTATGTAATTTTATAATAGTGTAAAAGGACAACCCGTAGGATGGGCGACAACCCATCACGTCGGACAAGGTTGCGGGAATCGAACCCACAACCAATGTGTGACAGGCCTTTATCGCCTACCACTGGCCTACAGGAAGTCCCTGGTTAGTAGAGACTAGTTTTATTTTATTAAGAGGTATGATAGATGATGTATAAGTCCATTTTTGGAATCATATACGATTAACCTCACCATAGATGGAATTATGTATATTTGATAATTTTTTCTGACCTTTTGTTTGAAACAAATGGAATGACCCATCATTCTATCACATGATCTGCTAACACTTCACGAATAACAAATTCAACTTCATTTCTTTAATAGATGAAGTGAATATTGTTCAAGGCACGAACAATAGTGATATTGTACCAAAATCAAGTAAGTATTTATTTTAATTCTTCAAAATTTTGGAAATGATCTTGAAAACCAAAAATGTTGTCCTAATACCCTCATATCCGATGAATCAGATGGAATCTTAGATCATCACAAGTTTATGGCTTTGTGATTCTTAGCTTTTTCATAGCCATGTCCTCTACCACTCTTCATCAGAACACGATGGTTATATTTTTCTTCCATATCCATATTTTCACCTATGTTATCATATGTGGAAACCCAATGATGAGTTAATTTGGGTAACCGTTATGTTTCTTACATTACTTTTTAAAATTAAGTTTTAGTATTCCTTTTTACAATGTGAGTTTCTATGAAAGAAACATTCAAGTAGTAAACCATTTATATCCCCGACAAATTTCGAGGGTGAAATTCATTTTAAGGGGGGTAGAATGTAACAACCCGAGGTTTTATGAGAATTATTCTTTTTAATTTCATTGATGTCTTTTATTGTATGCTACACCAAAATTATCTTGTTCTATACGCAACACCGTATTAGCTTGCAGAAAACGCAACACTATTCTTGCCTCATTTTACACACAATTTCAAGTTCGAAACATTAAGTATAGATTTTGTTTAATGAATAAATGAAATAAATTTTGAATTATGTTATATGCAACACCAAAGGGAGATTTCACTACACGCATCTCTGATTTGGCTTGCATTACATGCAATCGTGACCTTTCTCGATAGCGTGTGTAGTACGCAATACCAGATTTCACTAAACAACGATATATTGTTTTAATATTTTTATAGACTAGACTTTAAGAATAATATTAACTACATTTTTAATTTTATAACATTATTATTCATCTTACACATTTTTTAGAACATATTATGAGAACAAAATAAATTTTTCAGGTAAAATAAGTATTTAAAAAAAATGCTGTTTTGATGCCTTTTGATGGCCCAACCACTTTAAATCTAGTTTTGACAATTTTATATGTTCAATTTGACAAAATAAAATTCTTCTCTGGAATAAGGATATAAAAATTTTCTCTGGATAAAGTTTTCATATTATTCGGATAACTTTCATATTTTAATGAATAGAAAACATACGATGTATTTTAATTAAAAACAACTTTTTTCATCACAATAATTTATATGGTTAAATTATATTATTGAATGGTTTTAAACTATAAATAGAATATATTTTTACCATTTAATATAATTTATGTAATTACCATTAATTTTACATTGAATTCATAGGTAAAAACATTTCAATCTTTGGCAATGTTTCATCTTTTAAAACCCATTTTCTTAAAAACGGGATTAATTTTAAATTAATTACTGCAACTTCTGTATTTTGAATTTTGAAAAATTGATTCCATATTTGAATTAATTGGGTCCAAATTATGTTAATAGGTTACATTTTTTTGATATTATGAATAGCAACTACGGTAATTTTTATTTACTGCAGTTAAAGGTAAATCGGGTACTTAAGGGTAAAAATAATATTATAAAATTACCTTAACACCTGAAAAAATTCTATTAGATGACTAAAGGTCAAAAAATATCACCTAAGGGTTGGAATAGATTCATTTTATGTACTTTTTACCATGAAAATAATTTAATTATTATTAAAACCAAAGAAAGTGACAACATGTCACTCTCTTAAATCTTATAAGTATAATAATTTTAATTTAATGATAAACTTCATGAAACTTAGAACATGAATAGTCTAAAGAAATCTAATAAAATTATCTACATCATGTGAATTTATTTTGAATTTTTGAGGATTAAATAATTATCATTAAAGGTGACACAATAGTGATGTTGAAATTATTTTATTGATTGAAATATCAAATAAATTGTTTTAAAAATATTAAAATAAAAATTATATGACCTATTTAATGTGATCCACTAATTTTATAGATAAATATAACATGTTATAAATCTATTAAAGATTTTAGTTCAAACATATCTTCTGTTTGGATTTTAGTTAAATTCAAATAAATGAATAGTGTCAAAATTGACACAATTGTTATTTTATAAAAATAAAATAATATAAAATTGTTTAAAAATAACAAAATATTTATAAATTATAAATTTAAATTTATATGGTCTAATATTTCGTAAATTATCCAATTATGGACAATTCAAAACACATAATTAATTATTTATAACAGTTTAACAAAGAGAATCTTAGTACCGCAAATAAAATTAAATAGATTAAATAAGGATAAATCAAGTTGATAAGGTTTAAAATAAATTTCCAACATGTATAAATATTATTTTTTGATGATATAGCAACCCTAACTCATCTAATCTTAGAATATTAGTAATTTTTCGAGGTTTTTAAGTGGGGTTTTATTTATTATAAATTAATATTTTTGAGGTTTCAAAAGGTGCCCCTCTCCTCCCTTATAAAAGGGAACCTCATCCCTTTCCTCTTCACAACACTTTGAGCCTTCACGCTCATCCAACCCCTGCCCATTTCTCTTCTCCACTTCCCTAGAAACATTCTTGATGTTCTGGTCTTCTCAAAAGACCAACTCTAGTCCCTTAAGAGGAAACTTAAAGGAGGTACGTCGAAGAAGAGGTAATCTCTTCTACCGATTCTTTCAAGTTTCTTTCTTCTTCAACTTCATCTTCTTTAGTTGTTTCATTGTAAAGTAATATAATAAGTATCACTAATATACTGATATGATATTATAAATATTAAACAACCCAATTTTACCTTCTATCCATCCTATGGTAAATGAAATCACCGCGCGTGCGTACGTACGGAATACTGTCTCCACGCCGTGGTGTAATCAGTTTTTCCACCACCACCTTACTTGGATGGGTATAATTATAACACCCCAACCCCAGTTACCCAGAGTCGGTGCATTATTGCATAACATGGGCATGATCACAAAGATCAAGTTTCGAAAGACCGATTAGTTTAGTAGCCTTGAAACAGTAGATACATTCATAAGTTTTACATTACATCATAAAGTAATACAAAACTACAACAACATCTTTTCTTCATATTCCCTCATATTATCCCTTCAGGTCATTCATAAAATACTTCTTCACATCCTGGAAAAATTAAAACATTGAAAGGGGTGAGCTCAGATGCTCAGTAAGGATAACAATATAGCAGAATCTTTCATAAATAAACATAAAAATTTAAGGCAATGTATAACTAAACAAAATCCTTTTAAAGATGAACTTCATCATAATATAGAAAAAGTAAAATGAAATAATTCCATTTACTTATTCACATGGTTATTCTACTGGTCTAATAATCACATGCAATATCAATAACCACTTTTATAATGATGGAATGCATAATTCTAGACTATCATAACCATGTATCCAAGGCCTCGTGCCGAGACACTAGTTTGTATCATGAGACCTACCGATGCATCAAGGATCTATAGCGGGCTCCTCCCGTCACTTATTAAGTCCAATGCATTCCTCATATGAACAGGTTTAAACATATCATAATCCATAACATAATCGTATCACATAAAACATGCATAAAGGAAACATAACATTTCCACATTTCAATCACAAGATATCAATACAACACATTGATATAAAAAAACACTTTCAAAACCATTTTCAATACCAAAATAAAAGAGAATTAAAACTTTGTAATTATTTTTCAATTAAAAAAAAGTTATGGCTTGTAGAGGAAGCCGAAACCCAAATAATGGTCATGGCGGTAGAGAAGTCGTTTTCACCGCATATGTACGACAAAAAAAACATTCCCTTTTTTGTTTAGTAAAACACTTCGTATAAAAATATTCCTTTTGAATAAACGTAAAAGTCAAAGGTGTTTATACACCATATAAAGGAAAGTTGTGTATAAAATAAAATATGCCTCAATGAAAGGAGATTGAGACGAAGTTCCTTACAAAGATTTTTTTAATAAAATAGATCTATTGTGTGTATTCACTATAATTACACATAAAGAAAGTACAAATACAATATAGGACATAATAATATCATGACATAATTTTAAAGTAGGATATTAACCCAATGAATGGAAATTGGGTTAAGAATTTCCCTTACCCCGTGTTTGACTTGACTCGATCATTCTTTAAACTCTTGAATAATAAAATAGAGTTAATTTATACTTTATTAAGAATATTTTTCAAGTTAATTATTACTTTTATATCACTTATTACAATGTCATGAACATTATGTATTTGTTTAAGTTAATAACGGTCGTTTTGTCGATCTTTGGTACTTGAGTTAAAAATAAACGTCTTATAATTACAATTTGTTCATGTGGTAAAATATCTATTATATCCAGAATTATATTAATGATGTAGATATCATATATATCATATATAGCCATTATATACATGCATTTATAATATTACATAACATTTAGAGGTAAGAAATGAAATGTACCGTTCATGGAGACGGTAAGCCGTACGTAAGCATGAACGCTACTTTTATTTCTATTTCGTATTTAATGGAATGAAATCATAATGATATAAAGGTATATTATAATTACAGTATAATATCATATATAATATCATTTACTCCATCCTTTATACATCCCATATATGGCATTAATGATTCAAATCACTTTGAAGGGGCGGTAGTCCGCACTTCCTAAAATGAAATTATCACGTTTACCCATAATGGAAATCATAAAGGTATTCCATAAATGAGAAATAAAGAAGCATAAAGAAAACATAAACATAATATATATCATATATAAATATAGTGACATCTTAATGGCCACCATGAGAGGTGTTAAAAGAAGATTAAACAATCATTGTTTCGTGAGGCAGAAATTCGCCAACCACAGAAACAATATATTCTTTAACCGTTAGACGAAGGTGTGTGTAAGTGTAAATAAAATCCTTCTCATAACAACATACTAGTATATTGAATATACTTGTTTTTTTACAAAAGAAAGTAATAAAAAGAGTTTAAGGGGTTGGAGAAGCAAAATAAAACAAAATAACATAAGAGAAGACATTACCTTAAAATCGGGTAACTCTTTTTTGATTTGAGCCAAAGGCTTCCTTGGGAAGAATTATACCCAAATTGAGGCTTATATGAGTAAGAGAGGGATTTTTAGAGAGTATTTGGGCAGAGTTTGGCCAAGAAAAATGTCTTTGAAGGTGTGAATAAGGTGCTCGTGGTGGGGGCCTTTTATAAGAGGACAAGAGGGGAACTCTTGGAAAGTAATGAAATGTTACATTATTATGAAGTACTTTTCAGATTTAAAAGGTCCCAAAATTATATATTTCAAGGATAAGGTGATAAGGGTTCGAAATATACCCATCCAATAGGTTTTTTACAAGTTTAAGTCTTAGATTTTACATTATCTTTTCATTTTATTTAAAAAGTTCATTAATGAGGTAATCGCTCCATCATCATGGTGTGATAAATAAATTTATTTATTTTATTCCAAAAAATTATAAAAAAATTACCATGATGTAGGAAATATTTTTAGATTTCCAATTAATATTTATAGTCGAATAGTTAACTTATATAACCCCATGTAATAATTTTTTTTGTAAAACAACACATGTTTGTGTCGATTTTATTTTTACTTTAAATAAAAAGTTATTAATGTCATTTTCTTACCCAAGTGGCTCCATGGGGTCCCCAAGTTGACCCATGGATTTTCTCGGTCAGACATGACTCACCCAATAAGGGTAGGACAAGTTTAAAGGTAATTTCATATTATTATAACATTATATTTACCTTAAGTTACACTAATTACCTTTAATCGCGATTAATAGAACTTAAAAGTTACTATTCACCAAAAAACTTTTTAATCCCATTGAACCACATTTTACTTCCTAATGACAATGATGTATGTTGTATTTTGGAAATTCAAATCATAGGGGTGGTAAAATTTCATTTAAACGAAAAATCAGTTTTTTAACTACCACTTAGTGGTTTCACTATTCATCAAAAATCGAAGTTTTTTAGAACAACACCAAAAATTAACCCTAAGCTATATTTGATATTCCTAATTCAAAAATGACGTCTATTTTAAAAAATTCAAAACATATAAGTTGAATTAATTAATTTAATAATTAATTCCCGCTGTCACAACAAATAGTGTGTTTTTAAGAAAGAATATTAATCAAAAGATTGACAATTGTTTATGTCCAATTTCAAAGTAAAATTAATTCTAATGACCAACATTGGATAAAATGGTAAAAATATATTCTAATTAAACTTTATAACCACTCAATTGTATAATTTATCACTATAAATTATTTTTATTAAAAAAAGTTGTTTTTAAGTATTTTTCATTATTCATCAAAAAATGGAAGTTCTCAGAAAAATACCAAAAATTCAACATAGGATAATTTCGATATTCAGAATCCAAAAATGAAGTCCATTTTGAAATATAAAATTTATATAATTTTAAAAAGTGGGTATTACTATTCATAACTGCTACATTTATTGGTCACAGTGTGTTAGAACTTGAGGTTGCGTACAACACACGCTGCTCTATTATTCAAAGAGGATCATACCATGGAATATTGGGGTGTTACATTCTCCCCTACTTAAATAAATTGTGCCCTCGTAATTTAAAATTTATCTTTGAAAATAAAAGGTTGAAAATAAAAAATACATTTGTGGAAAACCCACATCGGAAATAGGGTTAATAAAAATATAACTTTAAAAGAAAGAAAGATAAGTACAAAGGTCACCTGAGATAGCCCATACTAGGATTCTATGAAAATATGGATATGGAGGAAAAACAAACCATTAAGGTCTGATTGAGAGTTGTATAAAACAGGATTAGGAGAAAGTTAACTACAAGAAAATCACAAAATTGTGATTGGTTAAACGGTCATTGATTCCCCAATTGGAAAAGTTAACCGACAACATTTTTTTAAGTCACCTTTCATAAAGTTGAGGAATTTATTTAGGAGATTTACTAAGAATGTAAGGAAATATACTTACTTTTCATGTAGACTTTCATTCTTTAATAAATTTTTACCACAAACCCATCATTCACTCCAAAAGGTAATAGAACTCAAAATATTATATTTATCATAATTGTATAAGGTTCCAAATATTAACACATACCATTTAGATTAGGAAAACTATTTTGTAATAACCAGGGACTTCATGTAGGCTAGTGGTAGGTAATAAAGGCCTGCCGCACTATGGTTGTGGGTTCGATTCCTGCAGATTTGTCCGACACGATGGGTTATCCCCCGACCTGCAGGTTGTCCTTTTCCTAAAACTATAGTATTATAATATTCCAAAAATAATCTTCAGAAATGTTTTAACCTTAAACAATACTATCCAAAGTTAAACTTAATCCATTCCAACCTTTGTAGTTATCCAAAATACCTCTGTCCATACTTTCTCTAAAAGGTCTCTAAATTCCAAAATCAATTCCAACCTCAGATTCCCCAAAAAAAGTAAAGTTTCTCTTATTGTCACATACTAAAAATATGATTACCTTCATCATATTAAAACCTTAATGAGAACAACAAGTACTGCAGTAAAATCATATTATTCTTATAACCAGAATATAATCCTTCAGTCCAAAAGCACCAATACATTAATTATTCTGCTTCAACCGTAGTAACAACATAATATTGGCCTTGATCCCTTTGCCTTTTCTGAGGTATGTTTCCCTGACGCTTAGGAAATTCATTTGAATAATGCCCCATTTCCCTACAATTGTAGCATTCAACATTTATAGCCTCTTTCTTTCCCTTGCAATCACGAGCCTGGTGACCTTTTTCTCCACATTTATAACAAACTCCCATTCCTTTTAGGCAAGTACCGAGGTGATTCTTCCCACAATCATCGCATAATGGAAAATCCTCCTTTCCCTTTTTCCCTTTATCTGTCTCTTGTTCCACCGTTATCTTCTTCTCTTACTTTACTTTGTTGTCATAATACTTAGATAATTACTTTTCTATCTTGATAGCACACGAGACTATATCTTCGTATGTTGAGAAAGATTGTGATACTAAAGCTCGACGGAGAAATGGTTTTAACCCATCAAAGAAATGATCAATCTTACTTCTTGGGTTACGTATATAATCTGCAGCATGCCTCGCTAACCTTGTAAAGTTAGCCTCATACTTTGTGACATTCTCATCCTCCTTCTGCCTCAGTCTCAGAAATTGCCTTTCCATATCTGATCGATGGTCATGTGGAAAGTGTTTTTCTAAGAAAATTTCCTTAAACTACCTCCATTCCATACTTGATACTTCTTCATCTTCCTTTGTGTTTTGAATCAGTGACCACCATTGATCAGCATCTCCAGTGAGGCGGTAAAATGCCATGACAACCTTCTCCCTTTCGCTACTCCCCAAGGCGTGGAATATTTTCTATAAGGAGTTTATCCATTGCTCAGCTACTAATGGATTTGTACCCACATTAAATGTTGGCGGGTTTTTCCTCATGAAATGGTCTAACATTGATCCTCCACGTTGCGGATCAGGGTGCTCCATATGAGTAAGGTTATTATTCATAACCTGAGTGAGTTTCCCCAGTATGGTGATAAGCTGATCAGCACCAGTTGTATCACCAACTCCATTATAATTAATTTGAGCAGGAGGGAAATCCCTACATGGAGTGCGTGAATTGATACAGTTTCCATTACTCCCACTAGGCGCCATTTCTAAACAATTTCATAAACTAGATTAGTTTATGAATCAAAATGCATAATTCCATACTTGTAAAACACATAACATAAATTGAACTATAATCATAAAAATGTTTTAATTGAGGAATTATATACTCATAAACCCTTCATAATGGGTTGTAATGAAAATGAGAATTATCCTAAGCATATCCCCCGGGAGTGTCGTAACCAAGAGTGCAGCAAGTCCCGTTGTCGTGCACCAGTTCCCGTTCGAGTCTAGATCAAAGCGGTGTTTTCAGGTTTTACCCCTAGGTACATCTGTGCCAGATCTGCCTCTACCTGCTTGTATCCAGACAGGGATGTATTGCTCGGAAAACTCACAAAATCACTATAATACCAAAATTCTAGGAAGTTCTTCTATACTAATCCTCAAAGTCTATCTTAGGGATATGTGATCTAATCAAAGTTTATCTAAATCTAGCTTCCAAGGTTAGTACTAAACTGCCTCTGATACCAATTGTAATGACCCGACCCCAGTTACCCAGAGTCGGTGCATTATTGCGTAACATTAGCATGATCACAAAGATCAAGTCTCTAAATACCTATTAGTTTAGTAGCCTTGAAACACTAGATACATTCATAAGTTTTACATTACATCATAAAGTAATAAAAAACTAGAACAAAATCTTTTCTTCATATCCCCTCATATTATCCCTTCAGGTCATTCATAAAATACTTCTTCACATCCTGGAAAAATTAAAACATTGAAAAGGGTGGGCTCAGATGCTCAGTAAGGATAACAATATAGCGGAAGCTTTCATAAATAAACATAAACATTTAAGGCAATATAACTAAACAAAAGCCTTTTAAACATGAACTTTAGCATAATATGGAAAAAGTGAAATGAAATAATGCCATTTACTTATTCACATGGTTATTCTACTAGTCGAATAATCACATGAAATATCAATTACCGCTTTCATAATGATGGAATGCATAATGAAAGACTATCATAATCACTTATCCAAGGCCTCGTGCCAAGACTACAAATAAGATTTTTTCAAGGCCTCGTGCCAAGACACTTGTTTGTCTCATGAGAACTACCGATGCATCGAGGAGCTATAGCGGGCTCCACCCGTTACTTATTAAGTCCAATGCATTCCTCATATGAACAGGTTTAAACATATCATAATCCATAACATAATCGTATCACATAAAACATGCTTAAAGGAAACATAACATTTCCACATTTCAGTCACAAGATATCAATACAACACATTGATATAAAAAAAACACTTTAAAAACCATTTTCAATACCAAAATAAAAGAAAATTAAAACTTTGTAATTATTTTTCATTTAAAAAAAAGTTATGTCTTGTAGAGGAAGCCGAAACCCAAATAATGGTCACGGCGGCGGAGAAGTCATTGTCGCCGCATACATATGACAAAAAAACATTCCCTTTTGTCATTTAGTAAAAAACTTTATATAAAAAGATTCCTTTTGAATAAACATAAAAGTCAAAGGTGTTTATACACCATATAAAAGAAAGTTGTGTATAAAATAAAATATTCCTCAATGAAAGGAGATTGAGACGAAGTTCCTTACAAAGAACATTTTTTTAATAAAATAGATCCATTATGTGTATTCACTATAAGTACACATAAATAAAGTACAAATACAAGATATGAAATAATAATATCATGACATAATTTGAAAGTAGGAGATTAACCCAAAGAATGGAAATTGGGTTATGAAGTTCCCTTACCTCGTGTTCGACTTGACTCGATAATTCTTTAAAATCCTGAATAATAAAATAGAGTTAATTTATACTTTCTTAAGAACCTTTTTCAAGTTCATTATTCCTTTTATATCACTTATTACCATGTTATGAACATTATGTATTTGTTTAAGTTAATAATGGTTGTTTTGTCGATCTTTGGTACTTGAGTTAAAAATAAACTTCTTATAATTACAAGTTGTTCATGTGGTAAAATATCCATTATATCCAGAATTATATTAATGATGTAGATATCATATATATCATATATATCCATTATATACATGCATTTATAATATTACATAACATTTAGAGGTAAGAAATGAAATGCACCGTTCATGGAGACGGTAAGCCGTACGTACGCATGAACGCTACTTTCATTTCTATTTTGTATTTAATGGAATGAAATCATAATGGTATAAAGGTATATTATAATTAAAGTATAATATCGTATATAATATCATTTACTCCATCCTTTATACATCCCACATGTGGAATTAAAGATTCAAATCACTTTGAGGGGGCGGCAGTCCGCACTTCCTAAAATGAAATTATCGCATTTACCCATAATGGATATCATAAAGGTATGCCATAAATGAGAAATAAGGAAGAATAAGGAAAACATAAACATAATATATATCATATATAAATATAGTTACATCTTAATGGCCACCATGAGAGGTGCTAAAAGAAGATTGATCAATCATCATTTCGTGAGGCAGAAATTCGCCAACCACAGAAACAATATGTTCTTTAACTATTAGACGAAGGTGTGTCTAAGTGTAAATAAAATCATTCTCATAAAAAAATCCTAGTATATTTAAGATACTTGTGTTGTTACAAAAGAAATTAATAAAAAGTGTTTAAGGGGTTGGAGAAGCAAAATAAAACAAAATAACATAAGAAAAGACATTACCTTAAAATTTGGTAACTCTTTTTTGATTTGAGCCAAAGGCTTCCTTGGGAAGAATTCTGCCCAAAGTGAGGCTACTAGGAGTAATAGAGGGAAGTTGAGAGAGTATTTGGGCATAGGTTGGCCGAGTAAAATGGCTTTGAAGGTGTGAATAAGGTGGTAGTGGTGGGGGCTTTTTATAAGAGGAGAAGAAGGGCACTCTTGGAAAGAAATGAAATGTTACATTATTATGAAGTACTTTTTGGATTTCAAAGGTCCCAAAATTATATATTTCTAGGATAAGGTGAAAAGGGTTAGAAATATACCCATCCAATAGGTTTTTTAGAAGTGTAAGTCTTAGATTTTACATTATCTTTTAATTTTATTTAAAAAGTTCATTAATGAGGTAATCGCTGCATCATCATGGTGTAATAAATAAATTTATTTATTTAATTCCAAAAAATTAAAAAAAAATTTCCATGATGTAGGAAATATTTTTATCTTTCCAATTAATATTTACAGTCGAAAAGTTAGCTTATATAACCCCATGTAATAATTGTTTTAGTAAAACAACACATGTTTGTGTCGATTTTATTTTTACTTTAAATAAAAAGTTATTAATGTCATTTTCATACCCAAGTGGCTCCATGGGGTCCCCAAGTTGACCCATGGATTGTCTCGGTCGTCCATGACTCACCCAATAAGGGTAGGACAAGTTTAAAGGTAATTTCATATTATTATAACATTATATTTACCTTAAGTTACACTAATTACCTTTAATCGCGATTAATAGAACTTAAAAGTTACTATTCACCAAAAATTATTTTAATCCCATTGAACCAAATTTTACTTCCTAATTACAAATATTTATGTCAGATTTTGGAAATTCAAATCACAGAGGTGGTAAAATTTCATTTAAATGAAAAATCAGTTTTTTAACTACCACTTAGTGGTTTCACTATTCATCAAAACTCGAAGTTTTTCAGAACAACACCAAAAATTAACCCTAAGATATATTTGATATTCCTAATTAAAAAATGATGTATATTTTAAAAAATTCAAAACATATAAGTTGAATTAATTAATTTAATAATTAATTTCCGCTGTCACAACAAATAACGTGTTTTTAAGAAAGAATATCAATCAAAAGATTGACAATTGTTTATGTCCAATTTCAAAGTGAAATTAATTCTAATGACCACCATTGAATAAAATGGTAAAAATATATTCTAATTACACTTTATAACCACTCAATTGTATAATTTATCACTATAAATTATTTTGATTAAAAAAAGTTGTTTTAAGTATTTTTCACTATTCATCAAAAATTGGAAGTTCTCAGAAAAATACCAAAAATTCAACATAGGCTAATTTAGATATTCTGAGTCCAAAAATGAAGTCCATTTTGAAATATAAAATTTAAATAATTTCAATAAGTGAGTATTACTATTCATAACTACTACTTTTATTGGTCGTGGTGTGTTAAAACTCAAGGTTGCGTACAACACATGCTGCTCTATTATTCAAAGAGGATCGTACCATGGAAGCTTGGTGTGTTAAAATAATGGTGTAAAGAATAACTATATATTGTTATTATAACATAATACTGATACTGAGGTATTATACCATCCAATCCAATTCTATTCAATAATTATGAGAATGATATCATCGCTCGTGCGTACGTACGGATTACCGTCTCCACGACGCGATGAGATTCATTCTCCATGTTAACCATTCATGAATGATTATAAAGTACATATAATGAATAATAATGAAATATATGACATAATAACTCTACTATATTTATGTATATATATATGTATTCCATCTACTTAATTCCATTCAATTCAATAAGGAAACGAAAACAATGTTCATGCGTACGTACGACCTATCGTCTCCATGAATGGTGTATTTCATTCCATTTATCGATCTATCATATATATTTATATTTTGAATATATATTATATATAAATCATGTTTTACATTCCGGAATTAAGTAAATCAGGATATGAGTAATAATATCAAGAACAATAAATCAAAACACGTACGATAAATGAAACGATTTTACCCAGAACGCTGCTTTAACATTGAATTTACAAAAGAAAGGGTAATATAAAGTCATAAGTGAACCACATATGATATCATAACAATGAATATGATTCTTTAATAAGTTAATGAAATTATTTAAATCATTATATAGTAGGTTTAGATACATACGAAGCATATCAGACATAAGGTAAGGGATAATTATTCAAATCTCCTTCTTATCCGAGATTGTTTATTCAAAAGTATTTACTGGGGTTATTGTTATCATCCATGTCCATATTTTATAAAATTATTTTCATGTATGTTTAAAGTCCTTTTTACCCATTTTGACTTTTACCACATGTTATGGAAGGAATCTTTCTTTTGTTTACCATACGAGGAACTTTTTGAATTTTCTGAAAAAAGTACGAGAAAAATGTTTTTTTAACTTATACGGCATGAATGGACTTTTACGGTTTTATAACTCCTTATTTTCATGAATATTCCTCTACAGTATTTCATGATTACTTTCAATAAAATAATTTTCTTTTAAAATTTTAGGGTATTTTCTGAAAAGAAAATGATTTTGAAGAAGAAATGATATTTTCCTCAAGAATTCATTTCAAGTGTTTTATCAAAACAATTTTCCATATAAGATGACATTATTTATTATGTTTATGTTTCAAGTATAATTTCTCTATTATTTACATGGCTTGATTCTTTTTATGATGAAATTATATCCATTGTTTTATATGGATTATGTTATGATGGGATGATGTTTATAAAACCCATTTTATTCTTTGGGTTATGATGAATGATTTGTGTTTATTTTGAAGCACACGTAAGAATGATTTCATTATGAGATGGGTGGGACCTATATCTCCCTCCAATTCATTGGGTAAATATTTATATCTCATGAGATAGACATGGCTGAAATGGAAAGTAAATCTGGTTCAGTAATATAGGGCTGGAATGACAAGTAAACCCGGTTCAGTAAGGGACTTTGTCCACTATGATGCTCTTGGCAGTAATGCCTTGGCTACAACAGAAATCATATCATGTGATTTATGATTTTCCATAATTCCATGATTTATTCCCATTCTATTTTATGATGATTAATATTCCTTTATGATCTATGCCTTATGCACTTCCAAGATTTATTTCACAACTCCAGATTTTGATGTTTAAACATTATGTTCATGTTTTTAAGTTCAAATGTATACGGTTTGTTTTATTATCTCCATGCTTACCCTTAATGAGAATTTGACCTCACCCTTTATATGTTTTCTTTTCCATAGGATATAAAGAAAGATTTTAGGTAAGAAAACAAAAGGGGAAGATCTTTATGGGAGATGTTGAAGATCTTTCACCATGATTAGAAGATTATGTTCCGAGTTTCAAAAGACACTAAACTATTACGGTCCTTGAGTGTTTGTTTTTTATATATTAATTATTCCGTAAAAGTAATGTAATGTCCATGTACATCAAGTTTGGGGTCTCTACAACCGGTCAGATTGATCTATGGTCTCTTCCTAAATTTGAAAAATAAAAGTATATCATTTTCCGATTTCCTAAAGAAAATATAATTTTTTCTATTAGGTTTTGAACCTTAAACATGTTTTTAGTGAACATTTAAATTTAAAAAAGATTCATGTTATTCATTAAGACTACCTAACACATTGTATTTATTTAAAATATATTCATACATATAACAAATTAATTGAATATTTATTTTAGCAGATTGAAGAAAATCTAAGGTAATTTGTTTAGGTGACCCTTTGATGCTCATTTTTTATTACATTAAAATATTATAATTTTTTTCTATTATTTCTAACCACGTCTTACATTGGATTGAAAATCATTATATCTATACATGACATAAATTATTCAAAAAAAAATTAATTTAATTTTATGACAATATAAGGTAATTTTCATGGTTTTGACCTTTTAGAGAATGTTTTTTGAATTTCAAAATAATAAAAGAACAGTTTTCATCATTCAAATATAATAGAATGTCGAATTGATGTGCGGTATATTCAAAAATGTAGAAAATTAAATGGAGGTTGTTGTATTTTGATTTCTAGACAATACAATCTCATTTGTTTGAAATTGACCCATTTATGTATTTTAGATATTTAGAAGTGATTAAAAACATGATTTAAAGAGTAAAGTCCAAGAAAATGATGTCATATGGTCCTAAAATCACATTAAAATAATCACCATTAAACTTGTGATATGTTAGAGTAGACTGTATTTTATTCTGATGTATAATGTTTTCAGAATGATCAAAAATGGTTTTATAGTAAAAATTTTTATAAACAAGATATATGATCAAAATATAACATATGAACATGAATTGATGTGAACTTTAAAAAAACAACCACTTTTTATTTTTTGATTCATAGGAGTATATAGTGTATCCAACCTACATGTGTTTTTATTATAATGAAAAAATGTTCATTTTTAATGATTTAAAAGTCAAAAATCTTAATTTGGAGGTCAAAACCAATGAAGACGACCCTAGATTTCCATTAAATCACAGGAAAAAGTTAATTATTTAATTTCATATGGATATGAACTAACCCACATTTTTCAACCATGTGGTATGGATGAAAATATTAAAAAACTTGTTTTTTTTTAATTTAATTTTCTTTAAAAACGTGCATCAAATGGTCAAAATTTAAAAATGCACCTCAGATTTTAGTGAAATTGCAAAAAAAATTCCCTCCTTTTTTGTGATACATATGAATAGATAGTTCATCACTCTGATGTGCAGTTTTATTAGAATAGCCAAAAGTGTTTTTTATTAATTTAATGTCAAATTGTAAAAATCAAGAAATCAAGAATGGATTTTCACAAAATCATAAGAATAAAATATTAACTAATTTTTTATATATTCAAATTTATTGAATGTCAATATTATGTGAATTGTGGAATTAATTACCAATAATTAATTTTAACTGATTTGAACTCCTTTAAAATACATGAATCAAATAGTGAAATCAGTGAAAATATCTATCAATTATAATGAAATTTCATGTAAAGGCCTCCTTTTAATGTTTGATATGTGAGAATAATGCACAAATCAATTGAGAATGTGTTATTATCAGAATGAAAAAAGTTGTTTTACCAATTTAAAAGTTAAAAAACATGCATCAAATGTTCAAAATCTTGTAAAAGGCCTCAAATTAACATGGAATAAAAAAGGACTCATTAATCTAATGTGGTGAGGTAAGAATAATGGAAAGTGTATTTTCAATGATTTTAATGGTATTTAAAAAAATGTTTTAGAGGGTAAAAAACTAGAAAAAAAACTTTATATTGTCCTAAAATCATAAGACATTGACCATGATTTAGTTATTAACATGTAGGAATAGATCACACATTATTCTAATATATTATGTTTTCAAAATGATTGAATAAGAAGTATTAAAAAATTATTAGAAATAGTTTAAATTGTCAAAACCAATAAAGAAACCATGGATTGTCATGAAATGATAAAACAACAACCACTATTTAATTTGGGACATATAAATTTATCATATATCAATAAAACTTGTGATTTACTCAGAATAGACAATAGTTTGTTTTTATTGAAGGTACCAAGAACCAATGATAGAATGTAAAACCATGAAAACATTCTCAGATTTTCATGAAATCATGGGAAAAGTTTCTTTGATTAATTAGTGAAAACTATGAATAGAACACACTATAATAAAATGAAGTCAAAATGAATAAAAAATCATTTTATTAGATTTAAAAATCATTTAAAACTTGCACTGTAGGCTTAAAACCTAGAAAAAGACCCCATATTATCATTAAATCAAATAAAAATTAATATCTTACAATTTGGGATATATAGAAACATATCACACTTCTGTGAAACTCACAGTTCATTTTTTTTACACGTGGGAATTGATTTCACATCAAATAGGCTTATTGTAAGGTCATACGGATGAAATGTTTATTTTTACTGATTTAAAATCCAAAAACTTGTCTTTATGAATTATAACCTTTAAAACACCCACATATTATGATGAAATCTTAGAAAAGAGATTGTTGATTAATTTTTGATATGTAGAAATACACTATCTTTCAATCAATGTTTGATTTTTTGGATTTACTGATAATACTGTGGTAAGGAATGCTCTTATTGAAAATATATTATGAAGAGGGTTTAATGTTGTGTGGTGTATTCCATGGAATCCTAAATAAAGTCATTGATTTATTAAAGAAGATTCATGGATCATTTTTTAATGGATTAAATATGGTTCATCTCAAAGAAAATGATTAATAACTAGTTAATAAATATTCAAAGTTTTATTATGATCATATTCATGAGACGTTTCAAGTTTTGGTTCTATAGAAATATATTTTATATAGGATTCATGAACCAAAACTAGATATATGTTACATGGTAATGAAACTAATTCACATTATGAATTTTGTTTACCCCTAGGACCAAGGAACCTACAATGATCGTCAAAATCTGGAAACAGTTATTTTTAAAGGCTATGTGGGTTTTTTGATTAATAGTGATGGGTTTCAGTAAAGAATAAATATGAAATAAAAAAGGGTTTATTTATGTTTGAATAATTTAATTACAAATATTTTTTAACATATGAAATTTAAATGCTTGGTGATTTTAGAAATCTCATAATGATGACACTACATATGTGAGTATTATACTATAGTAGAAGAATGCATGATTACCATGTGAAGATCATAAGGATAACTCTATACCATATCAGTATGTTCCATAATGTAAGAATTTATGATTTCAAATTCTTGATACACTTTGGAGAGATTATTCATGTCGCATGTTGTTTCAGATATTGCAAGGGTAGGCTGAGATAGTTTCTTTGAACTTCTATTCAAGGGTTGTCCATAAAATTGAGTAAAAAAATTCCTTATAATAATGTTATCTATTATATAATAAATAAAATTGTTCTATGGTATGGTACATGTGATAAAACCATTAACTCATGTGATAAAAAATATTTCTAATAAAGGCCATAATTTATAGGACATTAAAGTCTATGAATTATATGTGATATAAAAAAATTGTTAAATTTAAATGAAGATATTTGGAAGGTTTCATTCCTGAAGAATCAAAGATACATCAGATTAAATATTTGATAGATTGTTTTGTAAGTTTCAAGATTGTGATATTTCAACGTCATATCTAGATATCTTGGTGTTATTAGAAGCTAAAAAATGAAGATGTTTCATTAATCCATGAGAAATAATTAAAGGAGTATCCATAGAGTTTAAAGTGATTTAAAAATAGTTTTATCTTCTACTATATATGTGATGGGAAGTTCTACATACAATGGTATATATATATATATATACTAACAGAAATGTTAGAGGGAGTGCGGGGTTCTGAATTTCCATATAAAAAAATTATAACATGCATGAGGGTATATATAATATCTTGTTTTTATGAGAAACAGATTAAGGAGGATACATATATTAAAAATTATGGGATTATATGTATATAAAAGAAGTATGAAGGAAGTTTTACTCATATATTTAACATATAGAATAAGTAAGGTGACATAGAGGCACCTTTATGTTTTAATATATCCATATTCTACAGATGAATGGGTGTTGTATTTCATGGATTGATATAATCCCAAGCTTTATACATGTGGAGTTGATTCCATCTGGTTCAAAGAAGAAATAGTGCCTCATATTTCATAATTATTATTTATCCATTCTTTTTCAGGGATGTAAAAGTATCATATTACAATAATGATTTGAAAGAGACCATCACATATATAAAATGACATTATCCACTACAGTATTGGTTAACAGAGTGGAGGAGAGGTAGTGACCCTAGAATGGTAGCAAACACTTCAAAATCATTTAAAAAAATAGCAAGTCGTATTATATTCAGGAACACAAATACATAGTTTTTGTGGGTTCTTTGGATTATCCTATTTGGTTGAACCATGTAAGATTCTGATGTCCGAACATATTTATTTTATATGCATGATGTGTGTGTTCTGAATGATATTAAAATAATTGTTTGAATAATTTATCCTAGTAAAAAATGAACTAAATCCTAAAGTGAAGAAACTAAAACAAGAAATACTGAAAAGATTAAAACTGGAATAACCCTAATTATCCTAACTATTATGGTGTATTGGGTCCCAAAAATTGGTTCTAGTTCTGTGTTATATGATTTTATATCTTGACTTGTTTGTATTTGTTTAGAGTATTGAATACAGTGGTAGATAAAGATTCAACTAAGAAGCCACTTATTTTTTGAGGAAGTTTATTTTTAGAAATGTAAATGGAATTCATATTTTTAATGGAATATCATATTAGAATCCCTTATTATAATCTATTTGATGTATTTTTGTATATTTTAGGACATGGTGTTGTGTATGAACTAAACCAATGGAATTTGAAAATTGATTCTTATGTGTAACAGATCACAATTGAAGCCCTAGTTGAAGGTGCATTCAAAATCACCTATGGTTGAAAATTCTCTGAAGACATGTGGATAATATGAAAAGTGATGTATGGAAAGAAATCTACGATGAATAAATAAAATAAAGTTTAATCATGTAATGTGCATAAATCATTCAATGATCTGCATGTGTATTCAATAAAAGAATAATGTCTCATTTATAAAAGTCGAAGGATGATGATCATTAATATTTTTATCAAAAAATTGGGTACTCCTATATTGATAAATAAATGTGATCTAATATGTATATCAGATTCTAAATCTATAGAATATGTTGTGTATAAATCTAATATTTCATAATATATATCATCTAGGTATATTGAAAATTAAGTAAATTATTCATGTAATAAATCAGGATGAATTTGGTGAAACTAACAAGAGGACATTAAAGGAATAAAAATGAAGTGAGACTCTTAAAGACCGAAGGTGATAAGTATTATGATATTATAGAATAAGTAAAAGAATTTAATAATAAGTTCACAATGAAGTGGAAATGTGATGCTGTTAGGGAAAAAATTCAAGAATTTTATTCTTGTATGTAATAGATGAAAAACCCTGAGGTATCAATGATTGTCCTCAATGAAGAGTATAAAAGATACGTGAAGACAACACACATTCAATGGAATTATCATGTTCCAAAAATAATGGGATATCTAGGAGAAAAATTATTAAGGATAAAAAAGATATAAGAGGAGATTCATATTATAAGAAAGATTTCATGAATTGGTGAAAATATTTCAAAATCTACAGGCAACAACTTCATGAGAATAAATTAGGTTTAAAGAAAAATATAATATATATCTGATGCAACTAAAGTAAGAGGAACCTATGAAAATATTGTGATGAAATTATATTTTTTCAGGGAATAGGACACACTATGAGTCTCTTTCAAGAATAAATATTGGTTTGTGATAATGGAATACCTTCCCCAACTATATTTCAATCAAAACAAAAAATCTAGGATGATTATATTAGAAAACATAATATTTTTTTGTATAGTATTCATGTGCATATGTATTATTATAATGTGGATAAAATCATTAGATTAGATCCTTCCCCTTATAATTATATGGAAGAATGGTTGGAGAAGTGAGATATCTACATTACCTATAGAAAACTGGAGAATAAAGAGAAATATAGTTCACCTAAAACAAACCCCACCATTAAGGATAATTATATGAGATAAAATTAGAAGAATATTCATTTTGTTTCACTAATACTTTTTAAACAAAATTCACTATGGAAGAAAAATAGGGTTCTTATTAATGGAACTCAAAATATGAATAATTTTATTTCTTTATATAATGGGTTTAATGTGATGGAAGATGTATTAGATAAAAGGAAACAAAGAGTGCACCAAATTCCTAGGGAAATACATACTCAATGACCCACATTGAATTATAGAATAAAAATACTGAGATATAGACTTGGAAGAAATATCATAGGTAATGTATTTAAGAAGTTAAAATTTCATGGTAATGTTATTCTCACTAAATAGGGGTATTATATTGAGTCGAAAGGTCAACTTTTAACTCATTATAAAAATGTTTTTAAAATAACAACACACATTCTTAAAAACTATGTTTTTATAATTTCTTATCTTACAGGGTTTTAGATTTTTTTAGAAAACATATATTTATTAAATGTAAAAAAATCATGATAATCAAAAAATATTTTTTTAATCAGATGATTTTTCTTAATCATATGATATTTTTAAATCATATGATTTTCTGTAAAATATGAAAATCTTTATTGTCAGATAGATCTTTAATTGGATGGATATGTACTTATTACCTCAAATAAGATATTTCATATTCGTCAAATAGTTTTTTATAATTTCTAACATAAAATGATTAAATAATTCTCACTATATAATTTTTTACTTTTAATTTAGACTGATATTTACCTGATGGTGGTAGACATACACTCTAGATGAATATTTATAAAAACTAATTGATGATGATTTGTATTTTATAGGATGAATAAAATTTATTTTTTAGACAAAAAACGTTTACTCTACCATATGGATGTTTCTACAGTATTGTGATGATCCTACCATCAGATGAAGATGATACAGAACAGTCCAAATGAAGGGAGAGTTCATCCATGTCTATTACAACCAACTTCGAGAATCATAGAATATTACCATTATATATTTTCTTATAAATTGAGGTGCATTCAAGGACGAGGGAGAAATGTAATGAGAGACTATATGATTCTATAACTCAATACATCCATAACTTTTTAATATATTTTATAACATCATATTACTTCATTCCTTTTGTTAATCATTAGTTAGTTTTATTTATTAAGGTATCCCTAATAGAATTATAAATAACTTAATACATTTTTCATTTGTAATCTATGTTTCCTATCAAGTTTTATCAAGGTATTTCAGGGACATGAATACTGTTGTATCTGATCTCTTTGATTGATGGATTATGGGGTTGAGAATATAGATATATTACAATCATTGAAATAGAATGATTTCTTTTTGAATAAAGAAAGTAAATTACAATTAGTTTAAACCGTGTATACCATATGTCATAGTGATTCAATTCCTTCAAATTGAAGGTTTATGTTTTGATATTATTTTATAATGTTTGTTTATGTTTTTTTAAGAACTTTTTAATGTATTACTTTATTATTTTCACATGTTTTATATATATCATGAATATATAAGGAAAGGTTACCATTGTATAAAATCTTCTTATAACAAAGATTATATAAAAATTGTAACACCCCAACCTTCCATGATACACTTCTCTTTGAATAAATACAATAGCGCGTGTTGTACGCAACTTTGAGTTCTAACACACCACAACCAATCAAACTAGCCATTGTGAATAGTAATACCAACTTTTTGAAATTTTATAAATTTTATCTTTCAAAATGGACTTCATTTTTTGGATTCGTAATATCAAAATTAGCTTAGGGTGATTTTTTGGTATTTTTTTTAAAAACATTCAAATTTTGATGAATAGTGAAAAACACTGAGTTATAGTTTAAAACCGAATTTTTATTTAATTAATTATTTATTTGAATTTATTTTAGTTAAAAATAGATACATAATACCTATATAAGTTCAATTTAATTCATTGGAGTCAGTTTATAAAAATTTTAGACCGTCTTTTACCCACCTCTTAGGAGCATTTGAAAATTTACATAAAACTTAATTTTACCACTTCTGTGAGTTTAATTTAAAAAATAAGAGAGACACAGTTAATATAATTAAGTAAAATTTGGTTCAATAAGATGAAAATAATTTTTGGTGAATAGTAACTTTTTACTTTTATTTACCATGACTAAAAGTAAATTGGGTAATTAAGGGTAAAAATGATATTATTATTACCCTAAAACATGTCCTAATTATACTGGACAAGTATTATTCGACCAAAGAAACATTTGGAATAAAATATGAACCTATTTGCTCCAATTGGATTAGATTAGGATATTTATTATTGTTTAATTCAAAGAAGAGTTAAAAATGTTAAATTCAAAGTTTAATAACTAAACCATTTTTAATATAGGGTTACACATAAGATAAATTTGACTATAAATATTAATTTTAATTATAAAAATATATCCTACATAATGGTATTTTATTTATATTTTTTAGACATTAAATAATTTAATTTATTTATGACACAATGATGATGCAGTAATTACCTAATTAATGAAATATTAAAATAATTGATATTATAAATATCCAAATAAATGTAATTTGAGAATTGTTTCTGAATTACACTAATTTTATAGGTTAATATTACATGTTAGGGTTGGTGAGATGAATTTTTTTCGAAGTAATAATGATGTTATGAATTTAGAAAAATAGTGTCAAAATTGACGTAAAAGAGTTTTTAAAACAAATATTATATTATTAATTTATATTCTATTCCTAAAACTCTGAGGCTAGGAAAAATGTCTTAAATAATATTATATATGTCATTAATGAACCACTTGAGGTTCTCATGGAAGTTTATAGTAAGTTTATTAACCATATAATATAAAAATACAATGAGACATGGTAAATGTCAAACTATTTAACTAAGAGTTAAATCTAAAAGATAAAGTTAATATAGTGACCCGAACCTGTCAAAAACCTATTGGCTAAGTGGTTTTTGACCCATACCCACCTTATATTTTAAATTAATTCATTTTGGAGCCATTATAAACCGAAAATTATTTTATTATAAAATAATATTTCTAGCTTTTCCTAAGGTGCCCCTCACCCCTCTTATAAAAGGGCACTCTCCCTTCCCCCAAATTCACTCCTTCAAAGGATTTTGGCTCGGAGATAACCTACCCAAATACCCTCTAAATTTTACTCCCTTTATCCTAGAGGCCTTAATTTAGTCATAAATCTAACTTATGGAGCCCTTTTGATCAAATCAAAAGGAAGAACCTGAAGAAGAGGTAAATATTTCATCACCTCTTTCAAGTTCCTTTCTTCTTCCACTTCCTCTTTCTTTGTTGTTTCCATTATAAAATAATAACTCCAGTATATTCTATATAATGTGATGTTATTATAAATATGGTAAAACCAAATTAATTATTCTATCCATACTTTGAATGACATGTCACCATACGTGTGTACGTACGACTTACCTTCTCCACGTCGTGGTGTAATTGTTATTCAATACATTATTATCTGGATGGGTATAATAATGATGTGTAATTGATGTAAATAATAAATATAACATGATAATTATTATTTATATATTATATACCATCCAATTATATATTATTTTAATATCGAAAGAATGATATTGTCGATCGTGCGTACGTATGGATTACCATCTCCACGAACGCGATGTGATTAATTCCCCATAGTATCAATTCAAGACTAATTTTCATTAGATGATTAAAAATAATTTTTAAAGACTTAATATAATTCTGAATATGAATAATATACATCCTATCCATAACAAACATTACTTACGTAACAAATCATATAAAGGAAAATGAATCTGTTAACACCCTAAACAACGATAATACTAAGATATTATTAACAAAGCAATGTTAAAAGATCATATATGATATCATATTAATTTATATGATTATTGTATAATTAATAATAATTATTTCACCATTATAAAGGAGGTTAACCTACCCTCTACCAATGAAAATTACATGGTAAGGGTTAATTTCACAATCTATTTATTATCCGAGGTTGTTTTTACGTAAGTATCTTCTGGGACCTCTTTATCATCCACATCCATGTTTCTTAAAAATGTATTCCAATTTTTTTTTACTATTTACTATACTATGGGTTAAATCCATTTATATCCTTGTTTGACGTTTTATAAAATGGTTTGAAAGGAATCTTTCTGTCATTTTCTAAACAAGGTACATTATGACCTTTTCGACAAAATTAAGGTAAGAATGTTTTTTTAACTTATACGGTGGGGGCGGCTATTTTCCGCCGTTATAAAAATGTCAAAGCTTCATTTACAAGATTATAATAATATTTTCAAAATAAATATTTTCTTTAATAATTATGTGACTTTAAATGATTTCAAAAAAAGAAAGATATATTTCTCTAAAATAGTTTTGATTTATTCTATGTCAACATCCTTTGATGGATTTTACAATTGTTTTGAAGTTGATTCATTATGATAAAAATATTCCATATTGTATTGAAGGTTTTGTGATATTTTTGACTATGGATGTGTTATTTTTATACCATTCATGGTTTATAGTTAAAGTATTTACATTTCGTATGCTAGTTTTAATACAAATGTTTACATTAGGTTTAAACCTTTTCATATGAGGAATGCATTGGACTTAGTATGTGATGGGTGGAGCCCGCTATATCTCCTCTATGAATCGGTAGGTCTCATGAGATAGACTAGTGTCTTGGAACAAGGCCTTGACAAAATCTTATTTGTAGTCTTGGCACAAGGCCTTGACTATGTGGTTATGAAGTCTGGAATTATACATTCTATCATTATGAAAGTGCCTATTGATAATTCATGTGATTATTCAACTAGTAAAATATCCATGTGAGTAATTAAATGGAATTATTTTGATTTATATTTTCCATATTATGATGAAGTTTATGTTGAAAAAAATTTTGTTTTAGTTTTATACTTTTCCTTACAAGTTTGTGCTTATTTTTGAAAGTTTCCGCTATATTATTATACTTACTGAGCATCTAAGCTCACCCCTTTCTATGTTTAATTTTTCCTAGGATTAAAATAAGTATATTATAACTGACCTCCAGGGATAGTCTATGGGATCTCAGTGTTTTCTATGGAAAAAATTTTGTTTTAATTTTCAATTTTATGATGTAATGTAAACCTTATGAATGTATCTAGTACTTCCAAGGATACTAAACTAATCGATTTTTTGAGACATGATCTTTTGTGATCATGACAATGATGCATAATAATGCACCGACTCTGGGTAACTGGGGTCGGGGCATTACAGTTGGTATCAGAGGAAGTTTAGTACAAACCTTGGAATCTATATTTAGAAAAACTATGATTAGAGCACATTACCCTAAGATAGAATTTGTGGATTAGTATATAATAACTTCCTAGAATTTTGGTATTGTAGAGATTTTGTGAGTTTTCCAAGTAATACATCGCTTCCTATATTCGAGCGGGTAGAGATGGCTCTGGCACAGATGTACCTAGAGGTAAAACTTGAAAACACCACTTTGAGCCAGACTCGAACTGGAACTGGTGCACAACAACGGGCCTTGCTGCACTCCTGGTTACGACACTCCTGGGGGATATGCTTAGTATAATTCTCATTTTCTTTAAAAATCATTATGAAGGGTTTATAAGTATATACTTCCTCGAAGAAAACATTTTTATTATTATGGATTAAATCCATAAACTATTCAATTTATGTTAAGTGTTTTACAAGTTTGGATTTATGTATTGAAATTCATAAACTAATATAGTTTATGCCATTGTTTATAAATGGAGCATATTGGAAGGAATGGAAACCATATCAATGCACACACTCCATGTAGGTATTTACCTCCTACTCAAGATAATTATAGTGGAGCTGGTGATGCAACTGGTGCGGATCAGCTAATCACCATACTGGGACAACTCACTCAGGTTATGAATAATAACCTTACCTGTATGGAGCACCCTGATCCACAGTGTGGAGGATCAATGTTAGATTGATTCATGAGTAAACAACCACCAAAATTCAATGGGGGTACAAATCCACTAGTAGCCGAGCAATGGATAAATTCCTTAGAGAAAATATTCCACGCCTTGGGGAGTAGAGAAAGGGAAAAAGTTGTCATGGAAGTTTACCACCTCACTGGAGATAATGATCATTGGTGGTCATTGATTCAAAACACAAAGGAAGATGATGAAGTATCAAATATGGAATGGAGGGAGTTTAAAGAAATTTTCTTATAAAAATAATTTCCACGTGACCATCGAGCGGATATGGAAAGACAGTTTTGAAGTCTGAGGCAAAAAGAGGATGAGAATGTTGCAATGTATGAAGCTAACTTTACAATGTTAGAGAGACATGATGTAGATTATATACATAACCCAAGAAGTAATATTGATCATTTCTTTGATGGGTTAAAACCATTTCTCCATCAAGAATTAGTCTCACAATCCTTCTCGTTGTGAGAAGATATTGTCTCATGTGCTATCAAGACAAAAAAATAATTCTCTAAGTCTTATGAATTTAAAGCAAAGTAATAGAAGAAGAGATCTGTTGAACACTTTGGAAATGGAAATAAGGGGAAGAAGGAAAAAAGTTTAATATCCGTCTTGTATTAAATGTGGGAAGAAACACCCTGGTACATTCCTGAAGGGAATGAGAGTCTGTTACAAGTATGGTGAAAAAAGCCACCAAGCTCGTGATTGCAAGGGGAAGAAAGAGGTTGTTAATGTTTAATGATACAATTGTATAGAAAGGGGACATTATGCAAATGAATGTCCTAAGTTCGAAGGAAACTTACCTCAGAAAAGGCCAAGGGATAAAGGCCAATCTTATGTGATCACTACTTCTGAGGTTGAAGCTCCAAAAGACATGGTGGAAGGTAATTTAATGGTTTCCTCATGTTTAGAAAATGCTTTATTTGATTCTGGATCATCACATTGTTTCATATCTTCCCAATTTTCTAAGAAAATTAGATATTTTCAATTTGAATTAACACGAGAGTTTTTAGTCAAAACACCTAAGGGATGTATCATTGCAACAATGTTTTGTGAATCAGTTCCTATTAGGGTATATAAATGTTCTTTATCTGCTAATATCATCATCATACCCATGATTGAATTTGATATAATCCTCAGAATGGATTTTATTTTGGACCATGATGCAAAAAATTATTATAATATGAAGGAGGTTACAATTTTTGATGATGATAAGGAGTACCTTATCTTTAGATCAGAAATGTCACCACCTGATTATTATCTAGATCCACCCTCAATAGCTCTACTAAATTCAATTATTGGGGAGGAAGAGAATGAAATAACTCTGGGTGAGGAAAGGAATGTTCAAATAGAGGATGTACCTATTGTGCAAGAATATGTTGATGTGTTTTCAGAGGATTTACCTGGACATCCTCTAGAATGAGAAATTGAGTTTTCCATTGATTTAATTCCTAGTTCAAGGCCCACATCGAAGACCCATTATAGAATGACCACTATGGAATTAGTGGAACTAAAGAAACAACTAGAGGAATTGATTAATAAGGGATTTATTCTCCCTAGTGTTTCTCCATGGGGAGCCCCAATCCTTTTTGTTAAGAAGAAATATGGATCTATGAGGTTGTGCATTGACTATAGGGAGATCAATGCTATAATAATAAACAACAAGTATCCCCTACCTTTAATTGATGATTTATTTGACCAACTTCATGGAGCACAACAATTTTCAAATATTGAACTTCGATATGGATATCATTAGTTGTGTGTGAAGAAGGAAGACATTCCAAAAACTACATTTCGAACCAGGAATGACCATTACGAGTTTACAGTAATGACTTTTGGATTGACTAATGAACCCTCTGTCTTCATGGATCTAATGAATAGAGTTTTCAGGGAATATCTTGATGAATTTTTAGTGGTATTAATTGATGATATCTTGGTATACTCCAAAAGCTACAAATATCATGAAAATCACTTGCGCATTATCCTGAAGACTCTTAGAAGACAAGAATTATATGGGAAGTTTAGTAAGCGTGAATTCTGGCTTTAAGAGATTTCTTTTCTTGGCCATATTGTCTCTACGGATGGAATCTCTATCCATCCTTCTAGGACCAAGGCAATCCAGTAATGGCAAGCACCAACGATTATAACCAAGGTATGGATTTTTATTGGTTTAGCAGGTTATTATCAATGTTTCGTCCAGAATTTTTCCTAGTTGGCTAACTCATTCACAAAGATCACATGAAAAGGGGTTAAATTTGTTTGGAAAAAAGTGTATGAATAAAGTTTTGAAAAACTGAAGAGAAGATTAGTCAATGCTCCTATATTGACTCTACCATCGGGGGAATGATGGGTTTGTTATTTATAGTGATGATTCAAAGAAATGACTTGGTTGTGTCCTTATGCAGAATGATAGGGTTATTGCCTATGCATAACGACAGCTAAAAATTCATGAGAAAAACTATCCTACTCATGACCTTGAGTTAGCAGATGTAATCTTTGCTTTGAATATTTGGAGACACTATCTATATGGTAAAAAATGAGAGATATATACCGATCACAAGAGTTTGAAGTATATTTTCTCACAAAAAGAACTCAACATGAGCCAATGAGATGGCTTGAACTACTCAAGGATTATGATTTCACTATACACTATCACCCGGGGAAGGCAAATAAGGTGGCAGATGCTTTGAGTAGAAAGGATCATGGAGTTTTGAACATGATGAGAGTTGAAAAGGATCATATATACATGGATCTAGTAAAGATGGATATGGGAATCACCATGGAAGGTGAAACATTAATACTTTTTCAAATTGTTGCCAAATCATATTTACTAGAAAGGATAAAGAGTTCTCAGATCAATGATGAAGAGTTTCACAAGAAGATTAAAGCTGTGAATGAGGGTAGATTGAGTGAATTTGTGTATGAAGATGGAATTTTGAAATTTGGGAAGAGACTTTGTGTTTCCAATATACCTGATATAAAAAGGGAATTGTTGGATGATGCTCATAGTTCCAATTTCTCTATACAACCTAGTTTCACTAAGATGTATAAAGATTTGAAGGAACATTTTTGGTGGGACAACATGAAGAGGGATATTGATGATTTTGTGTTAAGATTTATGGTTTTTCAACAAGTGAAAGATGTAAGGCAACACCCTATTGGATTCATGAAACCTCTTCCCATACCAGACTGGAAATGAGATAATATTATGTTTGAATTTGTCATGGGACTACCAAAGACTCCTAGAAGGAACGATGCAATATGGGTCATTGTTGATCATCTTACCATGTCAGCACATTTTCTTTTTATAAGAGAAGATTTACCACTTGAATTTTTAGCAAGAATATATATTAATGAAGTTTTAATACTTCATGGAGTACCACTATCGATTGTTTCTAATCGTGATCCCTGTTTTACATCAAGATTCTGGAAAAGTCTTCAGAAAGCCTTGGATACTGAACTTCATTTGAGCACTGCCTACCACCCTAAAACTTATGGACAATCATAACGGACTATTCAAACCTTATAAGACATGTTGAGATCATGCTCACTTGACTTTCAAGGTATGTGGGATCAATATTTACCTATGGTAGAATTTTACTATAACAATAGCTTCTATTCAGTATTCAGATGGCACCATATGAAGCATTATATGGAAAGAGATGTCGCACACCAACCTGTTGGGATGATGTTGGTGAAAGCAAACTCATAGGCCCAGAACTTGTGTAGGAAACGATGGAAAAGGTGAAGGTAATACAAAACCACATCAAGGAAGCTCAAAGTTGGTAGAAGAGCTATGCTGATAACCGAAGGAATGATTTGGAATTTCAGGTAGAAGATCATGTTTTCTTGAAGGTATCTCCAGGGAAGGGTGTTATACGTTTTGGTAAGAAGGTAAAATTAAGTCCCGGGTACATCGGACCATTCGAAATTATAGAATGAATTGGGGCTATAGCTTACCGTTTGGCAATGCCGCCAAGTCTCTTCAAAGTTCACGATGTGTTCCATGTATCACTGTTGAGAAAATACATGCATGACCCAACACATGTACTTACCTATGAGGAATTAGAACTGAAACCTGATCTTTCTTATTGCGAAGAGCCTATCAAGGTTCTTGATACAAGAGAACAAGTGTTGAGAAACCAGGCGACTCTTCTGGTAAAAGTTCTATGGAGAAACCATAAGATGGAAGAGGCAACGTGGGAACCCAAAGAACTTATGATGAAGAACCACCCGAGTTATTTTACGCAACAATACTCTAGAAATTTAGAGGATGAAATTATTTGAAGGAGAGGAGAATGTAACACCCCAAGCTTCCGTGGTACGCTTCTATTTGAATAAATAAAATAGCATGTGTTGTACGCAACTTTGAGTTCTAACACAGCACAACCAATCAAACTAGCCGTTATTAATATTAATACCCACTTTTTGAAATTTTATAAATTTTATCTTTCAAAATGGACTTCATTTTTTGGATTCAGAATATCGAAATTATCTTAGGGTGATTTTTTGGTATTTTTCTGAAAACTTTCAATTTTTGATGAATAGTGAAAAACACAGAGTTATAGTTTAAAACTGAATTTTTATTTATTTAATTATTTATTTAAATTTATTTTAGGTCAAAATAGATACATAATACCTATATCAGTTCAATATAATTCACTGGAGTCAGTTTATAATAATTTTAGATATATAAAAATTTTATTGAACTTTTTACCGTCATTTACCCACCTCCTAGGAGCATTTGAAAATTTACATAAATCTTAATTTTACCGCTTATGTGAGTTGAATTTCAAAAATCTGAGAGACACGGTTGATATCAGTATGTAAAATTTTTTTCAATAAAATGAAAATAATTTTAGGTGAATAGTAACTTTTTACTTTTATTTACCACAGTTAAAAGTAAATAGGGTAATTAAGGGTAAAAATGATATTATTATTACCCTAACACATGTCCTAATTCTATTGGATAAGTATTATTCGACCAAAAACAACCTTAGTAATAAAATATGAACCCATTTGGTCCACTTGGATTAGATTAGGACATTTATTATTATTTAATTCAAAGAAGAGTTAAAAGTGTTAGATTCAAAGTTTAATAACTAAAACATTTTTAATATAGGGTTACACATAAGATAAATTCGACTATAAATATTAATTAGAAATATAAAAATATTTCCTACATAATCGTATTTTATTTATATTTTTTAGACTTTAAATAAGTTAATTTATTTATGACACAATGATGATGATGTAATTACCTAATTGATGAAATATTAAAGTAATTGATATTATAAATATTCAAATAAATGTAATTTGAGACTTTTTATGAATTAAACTACTTTTATAGGTTAATATGAAATTTTAGGGTTGGTAAAATGAATTTTTTTCGAATTAATAATTCTGTTATGAATTTTGAAAAAACAAAATACCAAATAGTCTCAAAATTGACATAAAAGAGTTTTTAAAATAAATATTATATTATTAATTGATATTCTATTCCCAAAAATCTAAGGTTTGGCCAAAGGTCTTAAATGATATTATATATTTCATTAATGAACCACTTGAGGTTCTCTAGGAAGTTCATAGTAATTTTATTAACCATATAATATAAAAATATAAAGAGACATGGTAAATGTCAAACTATTTAACTAAGATTTAAATCTAAAAGATAAAGTTAATAAAGTCACACGAACCTGTCTAAAACCTATTGATTGAGTGGTTTTCAACCCATCCCCACCTTAGCCTTTAAATAATTCATTTTTGAGCCATTAGAAACCAAAAATGATTTTATTATAAAATAATATTTCTAGTTATTCCTAAGGTGCCACTCACCCCTCTTATAAAAGGGCACTCCACCTTCCCCAAGATTCACACCTTCAAAGCATTTTATCTCGGCCAAACCCTGCCCAAATACCCTCTCAACTATCCTCCCTTCATCATAGAGGCCTTACTTTAGTCCTAAAGCCAACCTAAGGATCCCTTTTGATAAAATCAAAAGGAAGAACCCGAAGAAGAGGTAAATATTTCATCACCTCTTTCAAGTTCCTTTCTTCTTCCACTTCCTCTTTATTTGTTGTTTACATTCTAAAATAATAACTCCAGTATCTTCTATATACTTTGATGTTATTATAAATAGTTTACAACCAAATTCATTATTCTATCCATCCTTTTAATGGCATGTCACCATACGTGCGTACGTACGGCTTACCGTCTCCACGACGTGGTGTAATTGTTATTCAATACACTATTATTTGGATGGGTATAATAATGATGTTTAATTGATGTAAACAATAAATATAACATGATAATGATTTTTTATATATGATATACCATCCAATTATATATTATTTTAATATCAAAATAATGATATTGTCGCTCGTGCGTACGTACGGATTACCGTCTCCACAAACGCGATGAGATTCATTTCCCATCATATCCATTCAAGACTTATTTTCATTAAATGATTAAAAATAATGTTTAAGGACTTAATATCATTATGAATATGAATAATATACATCTTATCCATATAAAATATTACATATGTAACAAAGCATATAAAGGAAAACGAACCTGTTAACACGCGAAACAACGATAATACTAAGATATTATTAACAAAGAAATGTTAAAATATCATATATGATATCATATTAAAGTATATAATTCATGTATAATTTAATAAAAATAATTTAACCATTATACAAGAGGTTAACCTACCCTCGAGGAAGCAAAAGTACAAGGTAAGGGTTAATTTTACAATCTCTTTATTATCCGAGGTTGTTTTTATATAAGTATCAACTGGGACCTATTTATCATCCACATCCATGTTTCTTAAAAATTTATTCCAATTTTATTTTACTATTTACTATACTATGGATTAAATCCATTTATACCCTTGTTTTTTGTCATTTTCTAAACAAGGTACATTATTACCTTTTCGACAAAATTAAGGTAAGAATGTTTTTTTAACTTATAAGGAAGGTGCGGCTATTTTACACCATTATAACATCTTCTAAGATTCCTTCACATGCTTATAAGAATATTTTCAAAATAAATATTTTCTTTTATAATAATGTGACTTTAAATTATTTCAAAAAAAATAAAGAGATATTTCTCTCAAATAGTTTTTATTTAATCTATATCAACATCCTTTGATGGATTTTACACTTGTTTTGAATTTGATTAATTATGATACAAATCTTCCATATTGTATTGAAGTTGTTGTGATATGTTTGACTATGAATGTGTTATTTTTATACCATTCATGGTTTATGGTTAAATTATTGACATTTCATATGCTAGTTTTAATACGAATGTTTATGTTATGTTTAAAACTTTTCATATGAGGAATGCATTGGACTTAGTATGTGATGGGTGGAGCCTTCTATAGATCCTCGATGCATTGGTAGGTCTCATGAGACAAACTAGTGTCTCAGAACAAGGCCTTGACAAATCTTATTTGTTGTATTGGCACAAGGCCTTGACTATGTTGTTATGAAGTCTAGCATTATGCATTCCATCATTATGAATGTGGATATTAATATTTCATGTGATTATTAGACTAGTAGAATATCCATGTGAGTAAGTAAATGGAATTATTTTGATTTATATTTTCCATATTATGAGGAAGTTTATGTTTAAATGGATTTTGTTTTAGTTTTACACTTTGACTTAAATGTTTGTGCTTATTTATGAAAGTTTCTGCTATATTGTTATCCTTACTGAGCATCTGAGATCACCCCTTTATATGTTTTATTTTTTCTATGATGCGAAGAATTATATTATGACTGACCTGCAGTGATAGTCTATGGGATCTCAGTGTTGTCTATGGAAACAATGTTGTAGTAGTTTTCCATTTTATGATGTGATGTAAACCTTATGAATGTATCTAGTACTTCCAAGGCTACTAAACTAATCGGTCTTTTGAGAATTGTTCTTTTGTGATCATGCCAATGATACATAATAATGTACTGACTCTAGGTAACTAGGTTCAGGGCATTAAAAACATAATTGGTATGAGGTTACATTTTTGTAAAGATCAGATAGACTGTTCTTCTGATAAATCAAATTTTAGTTAATAGGAAATTTTTAGCTTTATTTTTATAAACTACACTACAACCCCTACTATTGAATCCATTTAATTAATCTTATGATCCTAAATTTTTATTTATAGGGGGTTCTAATATTTTTTCCAAGTTTATATTTCTCAATAAATTGATATAATTTATATCATTTGGTCTATTTTTTATAAATTGTTATATAGTGACATTTTTATAGAATAATCATTTCTTGTTTATTAATGATGGACATTATGAATATCAGGATAGTTGAGAACCTCAATCCATTTAGACCATAAATTTCTAATGGTGCAGGCTATGAGTATTAGAGGGATAGGATGGAGAATTTTATTATCAACACCAGAGATGTTAATTTTTTTCCATACCGGTAACTAAGTAATTCTAGAGAAATAATTTTATTCTTTTCATCATTAAGATATTTTTGAATATAAATTTAATTAGAAATTAAAAAAATTATGATGTTCCATGAAAATAAATATATTCAACCAAATATCTTCATGCCAATATGTGAATTGTATCTGAAAAAATACATATGTTAATCACTTTGTGACAACCAATGTTATTAAGAACTGGGGAGCTATGGTGAGAGATAGATATCAAGACATTGATTTCATACCGAGATAATCTATTGCTAATATTTATCAGATATATATAAAAATTATTAATATTTTAAAATCATTTATGTGATAATGTTATTATTGATAAAATTATAGTTGATAATATCATTGAGATAGTTCTGGTAGAATTCGAATATAAAAAACTACTCTAATTGTTATAAAGAAAATTAAAAATTGGAGTTTAGATGGTCTAATAGGAACTCTCATGCCGTATGGGGTAACATTAAAGAGATATATTAAAAATATAAATAAAAAAATTATGTGGTAGATTATTCGTCTATGTTAGTTTTTTCTATGAAAATCATATCTGTTGAAAAAGTTACTAAATTTTCAAAAAAGAATAATGTTAGAGTTGATACTAAAGTTAGTTCATCTATAAAAATCAGAATGAACGTGCTCAACTATCTAATAGAATGAATAAAAATGCTGGAAGTAAGGATTTTAGAAACAAGTATGAGAAATATTTTAGGGATAGAAATGAGAAGAATGATTCTTCCGAGAATATTATTTATGAATATAATAATCCTAGTCACATAATTCCTTATTGTCTATGATAAAAAATATTTAAGAATAATAGATTTTCAGATAGAAATTATGAGAAGTATTAAAAGAATAAAACTAATAAAATTAAATAATATTTTGACACTTGAATTACATATGTAGTAGACATTTCTTTAGATAATTATTTTTATACTAGTACTAAATATGAATAGAATATTAGTTTCTTTTTTGATATTCCGAAGATCTACAATTTATTCATGGATATGGTATCTTTTGAGACCATCACCAACCTTACATTGAACGAAAATTATCTTGATTCATGTAATGATAAAAGTTATACATCTTTAGAAGAAGAATATACTTTCTCCAATAAGAATATTATTTACCCATTTTTTAAAAAGTATATCATTTTGAAAATATTTTAGAAAGACAAATTTGTAAAGTGTCTAAATGCATGATGATGCTAAGGAGGATTTTAAAAAATATGGTTTGGAAATTTCTAAACTAATTACGAAATTTTTTAAAAAATTATCAATAATTAAATAAAACTAGTATGGAAAAATTATATCCTTCAAAATAATTGGTAAATTAAAAAATCCAATAAATATAGTAAGAATAAATATTATGTTGTTCAACTAAATTCTAAGATTTTTATTATAAATAAATTACTATCAAAATTCACATATGGTAATGAAAATTTTGATAAAATGTGTAGAGAAAAAATACCACACAAGAATTTTTTAATAATAGTTTTTACTAATTATAAACCACATTTAAAAAAACTAATTTATTCAAAAAAAATCACCCTTTTGTAATAAATTTCACTATGGTGGACATTGGAAAAAAATATTCTTTAAAAAGAGTAAAATCCCTTGGTTTATATAAATCACATTTTTCTAAATAATTATCAAATGTGAAACAATGAAATGTTGGGTAGATGTTTATTCCAAAAATACTTTTCTCAAACAATTCTAGACCTAAGAATGTTTCGATACCAAAGTTCTATGTTTCTTAAATTTTGTAAAATACAATGTGTACCAACAAAATCTATATTTTTTTACATGGATAGGAGATGTTCTTGGATCATGACTAGTACAAGATTTTTTTTCGTATGATTATCAAGGTGAAATGTGGAAAAATAACTTTTCGTTACAATGTGCAAGGAGAAATATATTGTATATGTAATTATTTTATCCATGTAAAATCATTAATTTCAAATTTTTTGAATGTTTTAGGTTTTATTCATAGTGTTATTATCATAACTCAATTATTTGATGAAGGATATATTTTGATCTTTAGGAATGATAAATGTATTTTTAAAGTTCTTTATGGTATATTTATATTTTTTTTGACATTTATGACAATGTATATACACTTTAGTAAGAAGACATTAGAAGATAAGATCTACCTTGCCTCAAAAAAATTGAAGATAAATCTTGTTTGTGGCATATAAGGATATGATAATGTTTTATTATAACTTTATCCAAACATTCTATGAAATTAATATTTTGAAATGTACTAGAGATTAGATATGACTCATCTTATGATTGTTATCCTTTTTAATTTTTAAAGAAACATACATTAGGTTTTAAATCTATCTGTGATGTTTCAACTTCTAATGAATTATATTTATTATCCATGGGATTATTTGGTCTAAATCATATTGGAAAATAATGGTTAAAATAAAAATTTATATGTTTTAGTTTATGAAAAATATAGTTATATGTGGGTAAATTTTCTAAAAAAAGTATAAAGCCTTTTTATAATTTAATACTTTTGTATCCCAAGTTAAAAATGGGAAACATATACCTTTGATAAGTATTAGTACTAATCATGGTGGAGAATTTATAAATTATGAATTTGAATCTCTTTGTAGCTAAAAGGTATAATACACAGAATATCATCCACTATAAATCCCTATAAAAATGGTCTAGTTGAAGTAATAAATAGATTTATTTTTGAAATAACTAGAACCATATAGAGAGAATATTGATTTTATAGAAAAAGTTGGGCTAGTGGTTTTAATAATTATTTTTTTACTATAAATTGAGTTTTTCTAATACCTTTTATTAATTAATATTCTTATGAATTTCTTATATAAATAAAAAAATTCATACTTAGAAGTTTTAGGATTAAAAGTATTTATTTTAAATTATAAATATAATCTACATATAGTTGAACAAAAAACGAATGAAGTAATTTTTCTATGTTATTCTAGAATAATTAAGGTTTATATAGTTTTTAATTAAAATACTTGTAATTTTGAGGATATATAGAATTTTAAATTTGACAAAACTACACCTTTTCATTTTAAAATACCTCAAATCACATCTTCTGATTTTTTTTAAAAGTTTGGGGCCGAAGCCTCCTTTATTATTAAAACAAAGCAAAGACCTCTTTAACTGGGTAGAGGGAGACCTATTACATAGCCTGAAGGCCCAGTGGGTATTTATCCCATTACATGTCCCGTAGGCCCATTTTTTCGGCCTAAAGCCCATCCTGTGAATAATAATGCTACAGTACCCGCGCTGCTACAGTACTGCATAGTACCCGCCACTGTTATAGTACACTGCCGCCGCAACAGTGACCTGACGCTGCTACAGTACCCGACGTTGCTAATGTGCAACCGCTGCTACAATATGCTACAGTACTGCTACAGTACCTGCGCCCAATGGGTTTTGAACACCCATTTTTCATGCAGAATTAAGGGGTGCTTACCACTAATCCAAACCCCAACAACAATCACATCTTTTAATGATATTTCAGAAACATTCTATCAATAAATGTTGGAAAATTATTTTTAAGAGAAAAGTACTTATTTAATTATTTTTAACATTTTACATCAAGAAGAAATTATAAATCTTATTGAAGAACATGTTTTAGAAATACCAAAAATATAAATTAATCCTTAGTAATGACCCTATGGATATATCATTGGAGATATAGAACAACGAGTTTTAACTAATAGTTCCTTTTGAAATAAAATTAAAAACTGTGCTTTGTTATCAGTTTTTGAACTGATGCCTCATGATGAGGAATTATGTTTTAATGATTGGATAAATGCTATCTAATATTTCCAACATTAATTTGAGAGTAATTAGGTGTGGAATTTGGTTTAACAACCTAATGATTCTCCTCAAATTATACTAAAATGGGTTTTCTATAATAAATGTGATGAAAATGGAGTCGATGTTGGAAATAAATATAAACTTGTTTCAAAGGATTATAATAAATAAGAATGAATAATATATAAAGTTTCCTATTATCTATTATAAATAATTGATCCTATTCTTATACATCTATAATATGCTACATTCCTAAATTTCACACTTTCTCAAATGGATGTGAAGTGTTATTTTCTTAACAGATATGTTTAGGAGGAAGTTTATGTAGAACAAGCCCATGGTTTTGAAAAATTAAAATCTCCATAATATGTATTTAGACATAAAAAAGATCTATATGGGCTTAAACAAGACCCTATTTCCTAGAATGATAGAAAACCCAAATTTTTGTTACAAAATTGTTTTGATAAGGGATCAGAATGCCCAAATTTTTTCATTAAAAAAGCATTAAAACATATTATCAGTGTTGAAATTATTTTTGATGAAATTATTTCTAGATCAAGTAAAAAACCCATTAACTTTTTACTTTATATAACTTATAAAATATGAGTTTTAGAAGAGCATTATGGGTGAAGAAACATATTTTCTTTGTTATCAAATTTCTCAAAAACTGTTAGGTACTTTTACATGTAAAAATTTGTATATAAGTTTTCTTCTTAAGAAAATTTGACATGGAAGTAATAAAAGTATATGCACATCTATGAAGACCTGAAATAATTTATATCTTGAAGATACTAGGAAAATAGTTTATAGAAATATAGAATAATCATTTGTAGTTTACTATACATAATAGCTATTCATTTAGAGTTAAATTTTTCCATTTTCTTATGTGCAAGATATCAAGAAAATTTTAAGGAATCCAATTTTAATGTAGTAAAATGAGTTTTTTTTAAAGGGAATTATATATCTAGTATTTTTTTTATTAAATATATTATTTTGAACATAAAATATTTTCATATACTAATTTTGGCGGATTAAAAATGGATAGAAAAATTATATCTATAACTTTTCTTTTATCAGGAGAATATTTAATTTTTTTTTGGTATGAAATAAAATTCTATGGAAATTTTCACTATTTAAGTAGAATATGTGGATGTTGGATGTTTCTATTCTCAAGTGATTTGGATGCAACAAACATTCATTGATTTTAGATTCATTTTTAGTGAAATTCTTATTTTGTGCTTTAACACAAGCCCCATACCTTTAAGTAAAATCCCATCTTATCACTCATGATATAATAACATATAAATAAAACATCATTTGATTTTGAACCACACATAAAAAGGATATATCATTTTATAATTATTCAAAATGAAAAAGAACTTTCAGATATTTTTTCAAAATCCCTAATTTCTGATAGATTTCAATATATTAATTAGATTGTTAAGAATGGTAAATATTAAATGATTATTCCTATTTACTTGATGTAGAAACCATGTATTTACAGAAATTAACACATTTACAAAGGTGGAGTATTTAATTTTTTTTTCTTTTTTAAAAAATCATTTTTTATAAAATCATTTTTTATCAAACATTATCTTTTCTAAATTTTTAGATTTTTTAAAAATATATATTTTTCATAAATAAATGCTTATTGAAAAACATTAGGTTATTAAATAACATAGATTTTATGAAATTTTATGTTTTCATAAAACATTAGTTTTTCTAAAAAAATATATTTCATAAATTTTGTAGTGTCATAAATTTTATCGAGCATGAGCTTTATTAAAATTTATCAAAAAAAAAACTTTGTTACAAAAATTAGATTATATGTTTTTTTAAAAATAAAATAATTAGACACAATTTTTGTTAAGAAAATTTTATCAGAAATTTTTTTCTATAATATTTAATTGATAAAAGTTTTATTAGGAAAATCTTTATGAAAAAAATTTTATATAGAGAATAAGAAAAAAAACATTATTTAAAAAAATTAAAAATAATGATTAAATTTTACACTGAGAGGTAATTTCAATTCTTCAGTCCTTATTATATTTTTATACCATATTAGGTTGTTTAAAATAATTAATGTTTTATAATTATTCCAATTTCTTAAAGATTATAGTTTTTGCATCATAAAAAATGTTGTCCAATTATATTTTCCAAATATATATATATATATATATATATATATTAAGAGTTTATAAAAAATATTTATTCATTAAAGGAAAATATTAGTTATCGTATCTATAAAGATACTTAATGATTATTTTTGGATCAACAAAATAAAAAGGGTCACTTCCCTCTAAGGCCTGTATATATGAGTGTGGGTCACCACTCCCCTTTCATCATTTCTCCTCTACTCCTAGCCATCACCATCTGTTTTCTTATATGTAGTATCCTTTCTTCATATGATCATGATATTTCAATATTATTTCGAAAAATAGAATCTTAAGAAGATTTAACAAACCAAGAAATATTAAAGGAAAGGATAATAGAAAACCCATTGGGCGCAAGGACTGTAGCAGCACTATAGTGACTGTAGCAGCGGTTGTACTATAGCAACGACGAGCACTATAGCGGCGACATGGCACTGTAGCAGCAGCGAGTACAGTGAGGTATTGTAATATGTAGGTACTGTAGCAGTACTATTCACATAATGGGCTTTGGGAAAAATATTTGGGCCTACGTGCCATGTAAGGGGCTAAATGCCCACTGGGCCTTCGGGCTATGTAATGGATCTCCCTCTACCCGGTTAAAGAGGTCTTTCCTTTGCTTTAATAATAAATGAGGCTTCGGCCCCAACCTTTAAAAAAACGTTACAAATATGGGATGTTGTATGTGTTTAAAAGGAATACTTTGATCACCACTATCCATATTTAGTAAGTGAATTATAATCTTCAATTGTTTTTAGTGAGAAAGAAGGTGTGAAATACATAAATTTCAATTTGTTTGAATACTATTACAGACTGAGTTTTCAAGAAGTTGTAGATTTTGTTGTAGTAACTCCTCATGGTGATGTTAATCATGTAACTCACAAATTTCTATAAAACATAGAATCCTTTAAAATGTCTAATGAAAAAACAGACTTGTTTTCTTATTATGATAAACTGAAGAATGTATATCATTTACCTCCAAAAAAACAATAGTCCCCTTATGGATACAGTATTATCTTATCCCTAGGAATGATGATAGGTTTATTTTTAAGGTTTATGATATCATGATCATAGATTACATGTACCACATGATAATGATCGATTTGATAATGTTTGGTTTCCTATCTAATGAATATGTATAGAAAGAAAACATCAAGATGAAGATTCATATATTTAAATTTTTTATAAATAGAATATTTTTCAATTTTTTAAATGGTCAAAAGATCAGAAAAACCAACATTTTCCATAAGGAAGAAAGTTTTGTTTATTTTTTAAGAAATGGTAAATATTATGAAACTAATGTATATTCATAAGAAGAAATGATTTGATGATAAACCGAATATGGCTATGTCTGATGTTGATGTTCTTCCATTGAATGAAAAAAATTTAGAACAGTGTAATAAAACTAAGAGTTCACCTCTACGTCTAAAAAAGAAATAAAAAACAATGTCTGAATAATTTTTAATGTGTTGATGAAATAGAAATAATAAAATAACATAGGAAATTCATATTTTGGTATTGATGAGGTGGGGGCCTTATCCTAAAAAAATTATACTTCCAACCAAGATATGTGGAGTTTAAAAAAATATAGAAGATAATGATACAAGAAGAAACTGTTATACAATGCATTATGGTTGGTGTAATCTTAATAAGTCATTACAGAAAAAAAAATTGTTTCTCATTTATTGATTATTAGACAACTACCATATTTATTAGTTCCACATATAGTTCTGTAGTCTATTCCACTGGAAGGGAAACAAATTTCTAGTTCTATTATTCCTTTATTTACTGATAAAGGAAGTGTAAAAGAAATATAAGAGGAATTTTTTTACAGGAATGATATTAATAAAAAATTCAAGATGTTTTGAATTAATCATAAAAATAATCTTTGAGGAACGATGAGTGTTTAAAAAAATTTCTTGAATATGAGTTGAAAGTATGAGAAGAAAATGATTAATAATGTTCCTCTTCCTCTTTACATTCTCAATACTATAAGGATAATATTTTTGATAATTTGAAAATAGAAGAGATATTTAGAGAATAAAATTATGATCAATATTCATACATAAAAGCATCGAATAAATATTATGCTGATAAAGATATCTATGTTATAGAAGTTTTAGATAAAGATAATGATAAGGTAAATAAATAAAAATTTGAGTCCTATAAATTATGACTTCCGGATGTTTCATCTGATTCAAGACATTCAGATCTAGTCAATTTAAATGAAATAATACAGATGATATTCACTTATTTTAAAATAAGGGTTTAATTATATTCAATAATTTCATTATTATTTTCCAATAATTGATTCATTTTTTAAGTATATAAAAGGAAGGATATATGTTCTTAAAATTTAAAATTCTTAACTTTTTATGTAGAAATAGTTGTTCAAAATGATGCAGACAATAAATCTTTTAAATTTAGTGTAAAGTCTCAAATCATAAGATTAAAAAAATTGTTGGTTTAAAAAAGAAAATATATATCATGAAATTATTAATGATCAAATTATTGTTTTTAAGATATCAATTTTGGTTATTAATAAATCATTTAGAAACAAGTCTTATGAAATTTCAAAATAAAATATGATGTTGAAAATATAAATACTCTTTTCATGATTCAAGAAAATGAAAATTTCATTAAATAAGAAGAAAATTATTTCTATGGAAGAAGAAGTGATAAATTTGAATTTGGAAAATATAAAAGTTCTATTTATTTTGGAGGTGGTTCTTATATTGAATCACGTGAATAGACTATTCTAAGTGCTGGAGGAAAATGTTTAAAATTTGGAATCTTTGATTATAAAGTGATAAAAAATCCATGATGACATCATTAAGATGAAATTTATTGTAAAGAATCTAGATATGAAAGAATTAATTTCTATTTCCTTGAAATCTTTATTTTTTTTAAAAAAATTATTTTTTTGAATTCATATTCCAATGATTTTTTTTCCATATCTTTCCAATTGAATGTTTTACAAATTTTTTTGATGAATTTTCCTTATATTATTTTGGATGAGAATTTATTTATTTTTCATTATTTTATAGAATTTTTTTATCTAACTTTTCTGGTACACATTCTACAATCGATTATTTTTGAAAATTACAACATGGGAGTAATTGAGAAAATTACCAATCTATAGACTATTATGTAAATCTAATGTTCAAAAAAATCTTTTAGAAAAATATTATTGAATAGTGGGGGGGAAATGGTATGAGTAGAAAAGAACGCTTGATGAATTTTTTATAAATATGAAAAGAAGTATGGAGTTCTTATTTGTTTAAGAAAAAAAGGAATCTATGTTTTTGAATGTTTATTTTTACATTAGTTTTTTCTATTTATGTTTTTTGTTTTTTTATTTTCAAAAAGGGGGAGATTATTATGTCTAACATTATACATTAAATACATTCAAACATTGTTTTAAAAAGAAAAATATTTTTTAAAAAATAATATGTTTTACAAGATTTTTACTTCCCAAGGGTATAGAATATTTTTTTCAAAAACATTTATTTACTGAATGTAGAAAACATTGATAATCAGATGATATTTTTTTAACAGGATTATTTTCTTAATCGGACGATAATTGATAATATAATTTTCTTTGGATAAATTGGATAATCAATATAACTGAGATAAACTTTAGAATATGATATATTTTTACGTTTTAAATTGAACATATGATTTCATAACCATTAAATGAAGTTTTTATAATGTGTAACATACAGTGATTAACTAAGTCTCACAGAATGAAGTTCTGCATTATTAATCATCCAAATATTTATTGGATGGAGTTAGGAGAACTCATTGGATGAATTTTTATAAAACTTACTATATGATGATGTCTTTTTCACTAGATGAATAATTTTTTTCTTACCAGAAAGATAAATTTTACTCTACAAGATAGAAGTTTGTATAGCATTGTGATGATTTTACCAACAGATGAACATTGTACATAATATTCCAAAAGAAGGAAGATTTCATCTCAATCCTTTGTAACCAATTACAAGAATCATGGAATATAGTCATTGGGGATTTTACTATAAATAGAGGTGAATTTGAGGAGGGGGTTTCTATATAATGGGATACTATATGATTATACAACTCAATCCATCTAATGTTTACTAAGTTGTTTTACAACATCTTGTTGCTTAATTACGCTTTGAAATCATTTGAGTGTTTCTTTTTTTAAGGTATCCATGTGAAGATTTTAAATACCTTATAACATTTTTTAGTTGAAATCATTGTGTTTGATCAAGTTTGGTTAAGGTTTTCAGGGAATAGAAGGACAATTGTATCAGATTATTCTCATAGAGGGATTATGGGGATTACAAGAAAAATATATTATGATATTTGAGATATAGGGATTACTAATTTAAGAAATATATAATATAATGGTTAGGTTAAAAAATGTATAACTTAATTCAATGAGGTTGAATTCCTTTACACTGAAGTTTAATATGTTGATATTCTTATATAATGTATGTATAATTGTTTTAAGGACATTATAAAGTTTAAATTTTCTTGTTTTCACATGTTAATTTCTTATGTTCATATATATGGATTGTTTAACTTTGTAATAATGTTTTATTATAAGTATGATTATGTAAAAAGAATCGACACTAGGTTTTTTTGATTACATACTTGTAAAGATCATACATATTATTCTTATGATAAATTAAAAGAGAGGTAAATGGTAATTGTTAGTTTTATTTTTATAAACTAAAATTAACACCCCCTCTTTATCCATTTATATAATACACAAATACTATATATTCCATACAATACATTGAAAAGGATTCATGATCATAAAATCAAAATTTATCTTTCTCAAATGATTTTGTTGAAATAATGATTTAGAAGAATATTAAAGTAAGGGGATGTTTCATAAGGATAAATCAAATTACAAAATATGAGGATAATTGAATTAACCCCTATAATATTTGTTCATTGTTGTTGAATCTAAATATATAAGTGATGCATGATTAATGTGGAGATACAAACCATTGACGATACACACCATGTGTGAATTAGAATAAAATCATTAGGAATCTATAAATTATTTATGAAATTATGGATATTATATGGTTATAATAGTTTATTTGAAATGGATCTAGAATTAATTGATGGTAACAATCCATTGAGATGTTATAGGTAACTAGTTATTGTTGCAGATATGCTTATAAAAGGTTAATTATCTCATTTGGAATATATTGTTGCATGAATGATGAAATTAATGAATTATCTCTCAAGGGAGAATACATGATTATTTTTTATATATTAGTTGAATGTGGAATTTTTGTGTATACCATGCTAAATCCAAATAAATTGAATTCAAAGACTATTCTGTAACATTCCATTCTTTTCGAGATATGTACACGCTACTGAAAGGATGAGAATTAAGTATTCTTATGGTTGTATTGAAAATATATCTCTCTTAAAGTAGGGTAGATATGTTAATAGATATTTAGACTACTCATATATATATGAATCAATATAAAGGTGGTTGAAAAATCAAACACCTTTTTTAGGAATGAAAGAAGGAATCAGCACTTGCATGGTGCAAAAGATGGTTCATGTTAGATAAAAAAAATTCAAGGTAGTTTTATAGATAAATTTTTTGTTTTTTATTATTTTTATTCAATAATACAACATTAAATGATTAAATCTATGATAAATATAGAAATAATGAAGTAATAGTGGGTATTAAGTGGTGATGATAAATTCAAGGACAATACTGACTCTATATATATAAATAGTTTTTAAATCCATGTTACAAGTTTTGAAAATAAATTAGGACTTTTTTTGTAATTTATTCAAGTATTACTTGCCTTATTTGATGATGGGAGTCATTGGATATGATAATGATCATCCAGTTTAAGCATCTTTATTTTGTCTTATTGCATGGAATTTTTTCCCCTCATACATTTGTATTATCTAAATGGAGTTTTAGGGTATCTTTAAGTTATTTTTTAAGATTAACATTATCATATATTTCATTCCCATGATGAAAAACATTCCAAAAAAAATTATATCTACCATGTAATAGACAAATTTATTTTCTAATGTTTAAAATGTGAAAACACTATCGAGAATTTGGACTTATGGTAAAACATGTTGTTTAGCCTCCCATAATAAAAAAAAGAAGGTTCCTTATAAAGTTATAAAAGTCATGGATTCATGTGAAATAAATTTTTTGATATTTAAAATTGGTGTTCATTGATTTTTATAGTATCATTTTCCCCAAAATTGTATTATGTAATTTTTTGTACTAACCTTTTTGATGAGATGTTGTTTAAGATCTCAATAGTTATTTTCCCTTCATTATTCATATAGATTATTAATATCTAGTTATTAAAAATGGAAAAAATTATTATGTTGAAAAGTTATCTTATATCATACACAAAGATCCATCTCTATAGACTTGGAGTATTTATTGATAATCCATTACTGTGTGATCAACTAATTAAGGTATTTAATCAAAATCAACACATGGCGGTAAAGAGGAATGATGTGGTAATCATTAAGGGGAGCTTCTCTCAAAATCTAATTTTTAATGACATGATGAGGTGATTATTTCAATTGAATTATATCTTGAAAAAAAACTATGTTCACTTTGGGGGAGTCAAGATGAAAGGCAAATACCCTTTTCTTTTTATTTGCAAAAGGGGATGAAGAACTATGAGATATATTCTCATAAAAATCAAAAGGGGGATATTGTTAAAAAATGTTTTGATTTTTTAGATTTTTTATAATATTTTGGTAATTATTGTTCTTATTAACAATATATTAAGAAGATAAAATGAATTTTGTTTAGTTAATTTCCTAGATTAATGAAAGCATAATTATATTTATTGAAGATGCGACGTGGATTAGTTATTTAAATAGAATTAATCTGTTTTTTTAAATGATTAGGAATTGGTTATTACATATTATAAATTGGATGTGGATAATGTTCATAGGATGTTTAAAGTTGTGGATGGTATGTGGTTGTACTAAAATATATTTTAAGTAGGATTTATGAACTATAACTAGATATATTTGGATAATAAAGAACTAATTCAAGTTATGATGATTTGTTTTTCACTATAACTGAGACACAAGTAGCGATCGTTCAAATATAAGACACTTATTTTTATGGAAATATGGATTATTTGATTAAAAGGGATGAGTTCTAATATATAATGAAGATGAATGTCCTGTGAGTTGAGTTAATTCAGGACAATTGCATTATGAAAACATCCTAACAGATGAAATATATAGGCTCATAGATTTTGGAAATATTGTGATGACTAGGATACATATGTGAGAACCACTTTACGGATGAATAATGTCTGATTAACATGTTAATCTTACATCAAATACTATGCATTTCATCAATAAGTTCCATGATTCAACAATATATATTTTTTAATCCATAAAAAATATCAAAGAGATACTCTATGATACAGGTTATTTTCCACGTTTTAGGTCTAGGATAAGCTAATTTCATTGAACTGCTTTTTGAGGGGATTTAATGACATTGAGAAAAAATATCCCACATGATGAATTATTCCATTCTGAATATAAGAAACATGTTCTATGGAATGCTACAAGTGAGAGAACCGTTAACTCGTAGGATGACATTTATTTCGATTTGAAAAACAAAATTTCATTGATCTTTAAAGGATGAGAATTAAAAGGGATCCCATGATGATTATGGTATATTTAAATGAATGTTTTTAAAAGGTATTAAGATAGTTGTATCAGAGAGAGGTAGGATAGAATATTTGAAAACATTTTGTAAAAATTTTCAAACCATGTAATTTTATGGTCAATTGAAAATATCTTGGAGATATTGTGTACTAAAATAACAGATGATTCGATATAAAATTAAGAAGAATTAAAGCATGATAAACCAAATATTTTTTTTATTTAAGAAAAGTGTCATTTTTGACTCTATATATGATGGGATGTAGTACATGAAAAGGGATATATATATATATATAAGAAGAAATGTTGGAGAGTGTGGGATGATGAATTTTCATATCATTTAAAGGAGATATTTAATGGTGAGTATTAAAAATAACTAATTTCTATGATACATAGTGTTAAGAGGATATATATAAATTAATTTCTTCATTCTTTGTATAAAAAATAAGATGAGTGAATATTTACTCATAGCGTTCACACGTGGATGAAGAAATGGGAGGGTAAGGTTCCTATTTGTTTTGAAATAGTTTCATTCTATATAAGAAGGGGTGATACAGTTTAATGATAGATATAGTCCCAACCCTAAACCATGAGGATTTGTGCGCACATGGATTAAAGAATAAATAGTGAAACAAATATTATAATCATAGTGCACCCATCATGTGTTACTAATGTGAAAGTCCAAGCATATAATGGAGATCATGAAGAGACACTCACATCTATAAATTGACCTTGCCCTCCATAGAATTAGTGATCATCGTGGAGAAGATATAATAACCTTAAATTGGAAACAAGAACTTCCTAATCCTTTTAATGAAATGGTGATTTTTTTGCATACAGGTACACCAAAACATGTCTTTTGTCTGTCCATAGATTATCTCAATAGAATGAACCAAGTAAAATCCCACCATACAAACATCTTCATTTCATGATCATGATGTTGGCTTTGTGAGTGATTGAAAATGAACATGTTGGATAATTGTCCCTATTAAAATAGGAACATGTTCAAAAAATGAGGATGATAAAACAAAAATGAAAGAATATATTAAAACTACAAATGCCCTAATTCCCCCCCATAAGGTGTATCACGTTCCAACACATGCTGTCTGAGCCATTTTTTGTAATTGTTTAACCATACTTATTTAGTTTTTTTGGAGTTTTAGTGATAGTGATAGATATACCTTCATCTAAGGAGGATCCTATTATTTATATAAGTTTCTTTCAAGAAGTTAATAATGAATTAATATTATATTTGCATGATCATATTGGAATCAAATGTTATATTCAGTAAGATGGATATATAATGCTGAGAAGACATAGAGTTTTTTAGGAATCAGACTAAATGAATTTAGAAATTGATGTTCATGTGAATCAATTATTAATAGAATCTATGAAGGGTGGTATGTTAAAATAAATATATGATTGAAAAATCATTAAAAATCCTGAATGAGACTGCAACATATATATGGAAACACATTTATGGTGAATAATTATAATTAAGGTGTTTCATGTTATATGCATAAGACATTTTATAACATCAATGTGTATTAAATAAAATAAGAAATCATCTTATACAATATCTTAAGGAATAAGATCAAAACGAATTATATAAAAAAATCTATACTCCACTACTAATAAATTAATTTGACTCAATATGAATATCTAATTCTAACCCTATTGAAGATTCCCCATGTATATCTTAAGATGAGGATTTGGTTTCATCTGAGTATGATGAAAGTAAAATAACTTATTCATGTAATAAATCATGAGTTTTTTTATTGAAACCAATATGAGGAAATTCAAGGTTACAAAAATGAAGACAAATTTATAATGATTGAAAGTAAGAAGTATTAATAACTCATTATAGACTTAGAAGAAGCAAATAAGAAGCCGATGATGAAGGGAAAAAATTATATTATTGAAGAACTGGTTCTTGAATAGATACTTGTATAAAATATAAGAAACAACATGAGGCCTCTATGGTTATCCCTAATAAACAACATGAAGGATATGTGAATTCAAAAATGAGTAAAAATTGTTATATTTTTTCAATTTAAAGGGAAAACTAAGAAAAAATGTGTTGTTCATAGTGAATCAGGAGGATGAGATTCATACCATAAGAAAGATTTCAAAATCTAATGAATCTCTTATGAAAACTAAAACAAGCATCACGACGAGTAGTAATTGAGTTTCAAGAAAAAATTTGTAAAAACCAAATGTAATTGAAGTTATATGACCCCATTTAATGATGGTTGTAAAATGATATTTTTGTAAGAGGATTTTACATATAATGATTGTGTGTAATAAAGAAAGAATGGTTAATGATAAGGGAATATATTATCCAATTATAAATTAATCAAAAATAAAGAGTTCACCAAACTCCTATGGAAGTACATGATCATCTATGCACATGGAAGGATAGAAAGAAAATATGTTGAAAAAGAATAGAAGAAACTATAAAAATCATGTATTTAGAAAGGGAAAATGTTCTAGTATGGTTATTCCAAGAAAGGAAGTGTATTCCAAACCACACATATAGCAGGGTTTATGTTAATACACACAAAGTGTGGCTTGGTTAGTTGTTTTTGTTTAATGAATTATTTGAAAAAATGTTGTAAGTAAGGTGTTGTTCCGTATGTATCAACCACATTCCACAACATAAGGATAACTAAGGTTAAACTATTCCCTTTTTTTTATTATTAAATTTTATGAATGATGTGATGAATAATAAAGTGGGGGATACAATACATGGTGGATGTGGACCATGAATGTATTATAAGAAATTATATTATGTAATTATAATGTATCTTTGAAATTATAGAGATTCTACATGTGTCATAGTTGATCTCAAATAGAACTCACTTACATTGATGGTAACATCCCTTGTAGATGTGATGGATATCATGGTAGTATTATATTAGAGTTCATAGAGAATTAATTATCTCATCTATATTCTATCTAAATGGTGATATATTTTATCTATGCTTTTCTCAGGTTTCCATACACGTATTCAACATGAAGAAGAAATAAAATAATATGTATTTTCCTGAAAAGTTATATTTAAAAAATAAGTTTCAAGGTATAATATAGTTATAATTATTGATATATTTCTATGATATCTAAATGATGAAATTTTGTGTATACTAAGGTAAATCTTAATTGATTGGTTTCCATGTACTGATCTGATGTTTTCTATTCTTCTTGAGATCTATGTGTGATACCAAGATATTGAAAATCTATTTTTTTCAAGGAGGTTTTGAAAATGGATTTTACATGAAGGAGTGTATATAAGTTGATAGAAATATTAGCAACTAATATATACTATCACATCTGGAATTTTGAATTATTTTATTATTTTATATGGATTTGAAATATTTTGTCATGGTGCACACCAAGCCTGATTGAAATTTTGTGTATTTTCTGATAAATGAATGTTTGTTATTGGTGGCATTTGGCACATGGGTAGGTAACGGTCGAAGCCACGCGGCTTCGCCAAATCACCATGTTCCCTACCTAGGGCATGGTTAACAAATTAATTAATAGAATGAATGATAAAGTGGAAACAAAATAAAACTATAAAAATAAACTGAATTAAGTATCATTTTAATGATAATTATAATAATAATATTATTATTATCTTGGTTAATATTTTATTAAGTATTATTATTTTTATTATTATTATTATTGAATTTATGTTTTTTAGGTTTTATTTCCATTTCTTTTCTTTCTTTTCTTCATTTTTTTTTTCTTTCTTCTCATTTTCCTCCACCTTCTCTCTTTGATTCACGCTACCCTAACCCTTCCCCCATTCAGTTTGCACTCCCTAACTATGGGTCGTCCGCCTCACCTCATGGTCGGCGCCCCCACCCCCATTTTCCTTCCGGAGACCTTCGAACCGGCACACTGCTCCCTCTCTGTCAACCTCACACCACTTTCTCCCTTTGCATAGCCCTTGCATCTCCCCTTCCTTATCTGGAACCTCCATCCACCCCCTAGAATGTGGATCCCCTCCGGTGGCGTCCCATTAGCACGCAGCTCCCCTCCGGTGGCCTCCCCTTTATGCAATTTTCTCTCATAAGCCTCATTCGTCTTTTATAGGGTTTTTTGTTAGGGTTTCTTTTTGTTTAGGGATTTAGTCTTGACTTTGTTAGTTCGAATTCTTGAATTAGTGTTCATTTTAGTTTTCTAGTGGTGTGGTTGTCATGTGATTGAAGTCCCGCATCGATTTTTGGAGTTTTCGACACCCGAGGTAGGTGGTTCCGTGAATAAATTTTATTTGATGAATTATTTTTCTTATTTAATTAATTTAGCATGTTCTTTAATTGTTTTTTTTGAAAACATAGTTTTAAAGTGAGTATAATTTGAATTTTATTTATTTTTGTATAATTTTTATATGACATAGAGTTCATTTTTAGTGAAAACCCATATTGAGTCATTTGTTAGTGTTTTATAAATTGTGCAATTAGTTTATTAAATTGTTCAAGGGATAAAAATTTAGTTTTGATGTGGATTCGATTTTCATTTGATAATAAAAGAATATTTGAGTGGTTTTTTTTGTTTTAAGCCATGTGATACTCCTTGAAATTGTTTAAAAAAATTTCTTAGTGGTTTATTTAATTGTAAAAATGGTTTATTTAATTGTGTAAATGGTTTATTTGATTTTGAAAGTGGTGAGAATTAAGTTTTGAAAGGTGTGAAAGTAGTTTTGAAGATATTTAATATGAAAATAATTTTAAAATGTAATTTACATGGAAAAAATTCATGAAATCTTGAGGAAAGCCCTTGTGGTTTCCTCTTAAAACGTTTTAATAATTGTTTAAATGATTTATTAACTTGAGTTTGTGTTGCGAGTCATGTTTGTAAGGATTTTTAGTGTACTTTTGGTTTTAAAGAGTGTTTTTGGTGTAAATTTTTGTGGTTCTAATTTTGACGTTTTTCATAAATTGTTTTATTGATTTAATAAATTATATGTGTAGTGTGTGGTCCCTACTTTGTGGTTTTGAGTCGTCGAGTCTAAGGTGACTCGCCTATGTGTTTATAGGTAAGTATATATATATATATGGATTATCCTATTACATATATAGTCATCCATTGCAGTGAATATACATGTATGGGGCTTGGGGTGCCAATGTGTATATATGAAAATGCATATGTACATGAGTGGCGACTAGTATATACATATATGAATATATTTAAGGATTCCCTTGCACATTTTCATGGCCATGAATATGTATTAATAGGGGCTAGGTGTCCTTATATATATATAATTTCATATTCTTAGTAGGGGAGTAACAACTTTTTGTTTGAAATCTCCAAGGGTCAAATGTTCGATTTGGTTCCACTCTGAGGTAGGTTCCCAATTCCTAGATATTTAATTAGAGTTTCCATTATTTATTGGTGTTCTTTAAATGTGTTACTTATGATTTTATATTAAATACACATGATATAGACACACACACACACATAAATGGTCGTGATTCTTAAAAAGTGTTCTCTTAGATGTTTTGAATGTGAAGTGGGTATTTCTAAAGGCGTGTGGCTGTTTGGCCAATTTTGTTAGAAAATTATAATGACATGCTTGATTATTTTCCAAGGGGTTCCAAAGTGATTTCCAAAATGGATTTTGGTGTCAAAATGAGATCAAAGGATGATTTAAAATTCTTAAAAAGGATTTCTTCATTGTAAGAATTGATTTAAGCTTATTTTTAAATATATAGTAACTTTGTTGTTTAGTTGGACTTTAAAATGGTGTTGGAAACTTAAAAATGTTGGGTGATTATGTTTTCTAAAATAAAAAGTATTTCTTTTTATTAATTAAGGTCCTTTGACACTTTGAGAATGGTTTTCAAAAGTGGAAAACACCTCTTGAGGCATTCCCCATAGTTTGAGAAATGCGATGTCGGTGTTAATATATGATTTGTGAAATGTGCCTAGTGTTGAGGATTCTGCATTGTTGTGTTACATAAAAGAGGATAAAGTGATTACGGAGGGATAACAGTGGTGAGAGTTTGAATGGATTTTTGGTATATAAAGTGTTATGTTAGTATGTGTTTTCTTGATAAAACCTCACCACCATTTAAATAGAGAACTTGGAAAACCCTGGGTGCCTAGGTGGGTAGACTATGACTAGTACACTAGATGATTTGGAAGTGGTTCATACCAGTTTCATCTAGCAGGATTGACACTACAACACTAACTAAACATGTGTGATTATTGGAGACCACCAGGCCATTGAGATGTCCCATCCTAGTGGCTCGTGCACGACAATGCTGATTGTTGTGGTTTCTATACCACATTTCATTGAGGTATGAGGATCCTAGTTCCCTAACTAACACTAGCTACTTAGGGATTTCCCATGGTTCTTGTGATTTGATTTTCAATTCATTTGTTTCATGATTCTTCCCACTTTTTTGAAAACCATATTTTTAATCTAAATTGGTCTCCTTTCAATTGGAAATGTTAATGAATTCTTAGAATATATTTTGAAAATTAAGTGGATGAAATGATTTTCTTGAAAATGGAAACTTTTTACTTGGATTTTAAAAGAATGAAAAACATCATTTTATTATGTCATATTTTCAAAATAGCACGTTTTGGGATTTATTTTAAAGGTAAGGGAATAGGGTATTGTTTATCCTTGGATTTCCTACTGAGCATCTCGGTTCTCACACCTACTCACTCTTTTTAGTTTCAGGTACCTCTAGTTTTGGACCTCTCTTGGACTGAGCGTGGTTCTGTGTTTGGTGGTGACCAACCAGGTCACTTTGAGGTATGTTTAGCTGGACATCTTTGTTTTATTTTCTGTGACTAGTATTTACCTATTTTTATCAGTTAAAATTTGTTTAATTTATTTGTCTTTCATTTTAGGGTAAATAATTCCAAATGATTATTTGATATCTAGGCACTTATACTAGCCTGTGGGGATTGGGAATTCCTATTAAACCTTACCAAAAATCGGGTCAGGCATCTGGTCGGATGGAAACCCACTTGGTTAATGAAAAAATGGTATCATAGGAGGTTATTCTATTTTAAGTCTTGTTCCTTGGTGACGAGTCTGGGTAGAGAGTAGCTAGGATTGTCGGGACATAACGTTCTGGTTTCGAGTGTAGTGCCTTGCCAGCACACCTCATGATGGGACCCAAGTCACCAGGGGAAGTCAGGTTCAATATAATTTCTTTGGCCCTTGCGGTCACTTTTTTTTGGTAAATGAAATGAGAGTTTGTTCAACAGTCTCAGTGAGATCGCAGGGCCTAGAAAAACCATGTGGAGTCATGGAATGTGTCCTAGAATACTCTCTATGATGGTTGAGTGATTGGTGTATGGCCACCAACCATATTTCTAAGTCACCTGCCGACACTAATTTCCTCTTTAATCATCATGTGTCTTCTTCTATTTCAAGGAATGTTGGTGTGGGGTGGATTGTGTTTGAAACCCCTTTGTTTCGATGATATTTGTTGTTTGTGTATCATCGATAAGTTGGTTTGAAATAATGGTTTGTGGTATCTTTCAAGAAGTGTTTCGGGAAACCTTTGTTGTGGCTCCCCTCATGTGTTTGGTTTTGGTTTGTGACATGTTTTTTCCAATGGAACTCTTTGATTGGGTTCTTAGGATTTTTTCCTCACTGGATAGTGTAATCCCTATAAAGAGTAGATGTAAAACTGAAGTGCATCCATGGGTAATTATCCATTGGAAGATCCTCCAATTGATCAAAGTGAGAACATTTTTATTGTGTTTAGAGTTGAGTCTACCATTCATCTTTTTCAGATAATAAAATATTATCACAACAGGCAAGAAGATGTGATAGGAGTTGAAGGATATTTTGTTTTCCTTGAGTCATGTGGTGAATAATGGTTAATTTTTTATCGTTATGTCTGAAGGCCCTATCTGGAAGAGGTGAAAGGAAATCCTGTGAGGAAAGATGGAAGAAGTTCGGAGCTGTTGATGATGGATACAGTTTGAAAGGGACATTGGATATTTCATTTTTTTCATCAAATAAACGATCATGATTGGCCACTAGTGTGGGAAATTTTTTCATAATAGGCTGTTATAGCCATATATATAAATAATGTACAGTTTGGGACTCGGTCTAGGGTCCATATTCTTGTAATTCTTTTACTAGTCATAATGATCATGTTCGGTGATGCTTTGCAGTGTCGTATTCTTTCTCAACTACAAGGTTGAGGGTTGTGAATTTTTTTACAAGAACCTCTATTTAGGGAGAAGTGTTTTTTCCTTCGGGAAGATTCAAATTCCTTCGTTTTGGAGGAAGGTTTCTTCTATGTGTACTTCCTCTTGATGTTTCTCTTTCGAAGTAACAAGGGGTGATGCATTTAATCAGTCTAAGTCTTTGTTTTAGTGAATGTATTTTGTGAGAGTAAGTGGATGTCGGGGTGTGTAGTGTCTGACGGGGTTGTCTCGGTCACGGTGTGGTTGGTTTGGGCACCAGGAAAAGATGTTTTGTTCAGGGGTTTTAACACCAGACTATGAGGCATGAGATTCTTCAATGAATAGAGCTCCAACCATAGGTCTTGGAATGAAGCTGGCACATGGTAAAAAATAGCCCATAGTGCAAGGGATCCTGGTCTAATTCCTATCTTTATTGTCAGAAAATGGGGATAGTTTAATCTTTTGATGTGGCGGTTTCGTTCCAAGTGGTCTTGTGTGGTGGAATGAGACATGGGGACCTTGTACCTCAATGTTGTGACCCATGTAGGTGGAGGATTCCCTCCTTGGTTATAAGTAGATAGGGATGTTTCGTTTTCATGAACCTCAGTTATGGTACCCTAGTGGGTACGACCCTCTGTGTGCTTGTCGATGTATGAATAGCCTTGTATGTCCATTTCGATTTTGGTTTGGATGGACTCTTCTAAAAATGGTAATGCTTGGGGAAGTGTTGAACCGTGTAGTGTCTTCAATTTGGATTGGATTTGGGTTAATTTGGTCTATTGTTGAGGTAGATTAGGTTGTGTCGGAAGATCCCAAGTTAGACCATGTCAGGTATCCCATATTGGTCCATGCTGGTCTGTTAAGACAGTTGGTCTTTAGGGTGGGGAGTCCATGTGGGCCTCCCTATGTTGGTGATCCGGTTGAGGTTCTGATGTTGGCTGGAAATGGGTGTCCTTTTTGAAGATGCCTCATTTATAGTCCCTCCCTTGAGTGAATATTGGGATTGGGGCATGCCCAATGATTTCGATGAATTAATGTTATGGGGGTATTCTTTAAGAAGTGTTTGATCTTGTTTGTTGTTTTAGGAAAGTTGTGTGGGTTTTGTTTGGTGATTTCTAGGGTGTTTTGTCTCAATAGGTAGGATTTCATGTTTTGAAATTTCATTTTTATTTGATTTATCAACTGGAGATGTTTAAACTCTTGGGGGTGAGCGGGTCATAGTGGGGAGTCCATTTCGACCTCCCAAGTTCAACTTGTAAACCTATTTTATTGCTGGTAGTGTTCTTGTCATCATTTCATTTGTCATTCATTCGGGAATCTCATTGTATTGTAATGAAGTACCAGTTCATTCTTTCGAATCTACCTTGGGATGGATTTCTGCGGGAGGAAAGCATTAGGGTGGGGAGAATTGTCACACCCAGAATTTTTGAGATAATTTTATTTTATTATTTTATCTAGATTTGAAATATTTTGTCGAGGTGTGGGATGAGCCGGATTGAAATTTTGCATCTTTAATGATAAATGAATGTTTGGGATTGAAGGCGTCTAGGGCATGGGCAGGGTGTGGCCAAAGCCTTGAGGCTTCACCAAATCACCATGTGCCCTTCCTGGTGCATGGTTAACTAATTAATTAACAAAATGAATTATCAAGTGAAAATGAAATAAAACTAGAAAAATAAAATGAATTAAGCATCGTTTTAATGATGATATTTATATTATTATTAATATTTAAGAGTATCATTATTATTATCTTGGTTAATATTTTATTAAGTTATTATAATTATAATTATAATTATAATTATAATAATTATTATTATTATTATTTAATTTAGATTTCTTATGTTTTATTTCATTTTATTTTCTTTTTTCTTTTTTTCTTTCATCTCCTTCTCCTCCCCTTTCCTCATCTCTTAGCATTTCTATACCCTAACCCTTCCCCCACCTGGTTTGTACTACCTGGCTATGTGTCATCCCCCTCACCTCCAAGCCTCCCATTTCCCCTTCAGTGACCTTAGATCTAGCACATTTCTCCCTCTCCGGCCATCTCGCACCACCTTCCCCCTTCACACAGCCCTTGTGCCACCCCCTTCCTCGACCAGACCTCTAGCAACCCCCTAGCATGCGACTACCCTCCAATGACATCCCTTTAGCATGAAACTCCCTTCCAACAGCCTCCCCTTTTCATGATTTTCTCCAATGCGCTTCTTTCCTCTTTGTGTAGGGATTTATGTGAGGGTTTGTTTTTGTTGAGGTATTCGATCTTGACTTTGTTGGATTGAATTCTTGAATTAGGGTTTGTTTTAGTTTTCATGTGGTTTGGTTGGCGTGTGATTGAAGTTCTGCACTGTGTTTTGGAGTTTTCAACAAGTGAGGTAGGCGGTTCTGAGTATAAATGTTATTTGATGAAATAATTTTCTTGTTTAATTAATTTATCATGTTATCTAATTAAAATTTCTAGTGAGAAATTAGTTTTTAAGGGAGTCTAATTTTGATTTTATTAATTTTTGTTTGATTTTTATATGACACAAAGTGTGTTTTTTGTGAAAACCCATATTGATTCATTTGTTAGTGTTTGATAAATTATTCAATTAGTTTTTTAAATTGTTAAATGGCTGAAAATTGAGTTTTGATGTGGAATTAATGTTATTTTGATCACAAAAGAAGATTTGAGTGGGTTTTGTATTTTAATCCACGTGATACTCCTTGATATTTTTTAATATTTTTTCTTAATGGTTTATTTAATTTTGAAAATGTTTTATTTAACTGTATAAATGGTTTATTTGATTGTGAAAGTGGTGAAAATTAATTTTTGAAAGGTGTGAAAGTATTTTTTTATGATATTTTATATGAAATTAATTTTAAAATGGATGTTACATGGAAAACATTAGTGTAATCCTGATGCAAGCCCTTAGGGTTTTCTCTTAAAATGTTTTAATAATTTTTTCATTGATTTATTAAATTGAGTTTGTGTTGTGAATAATGGATGTAAAGAGTTTTGGTGTGTGTTTGGGTTTGAGGAGTATTTTTATTTAAAATTTTTGTGGTGCTAATTTTTAAGTATTTCATAAATTGTTTTATTGATTTATTAAATTATATATGTAGTGTGTGGTCTCTGCATTGTGGTTTTGAGTTACCGGGTCTAAGGTGACTCACCTATGTGTGCATAGGTAAGTATATATATATATATATGTGGGGGGGGGGGGGGGTTCCCTCATTACATATATATTCATGCATGGAAATAAATATACATGTACGGGGCTTGGTGTGCCCATGTGTATATATGAAAATTCATACATAGGTGAGTGGTGACTAGTATATGCATATAATCATATATTTAAGGATACCCTTACACGTGTTCATGGCCATTAAGATGTGTACATAGGTTCCAGGTGTACTTATATGTATGCAAAGGTGACTATTCCTTTTGGGGGAGTACCAAATTTTAGCTAGAAAGCTCAAAGGGTCGAATGTTCGGTTTGGTTCCACCCTGAGTTTGGTTCCCTATGACTTGATCTCTGATTAAAATTTCCATTATTTCTAAGTGTTCTTCAAATGTGTTCCTTCTTATTTTATATGAAATGCACATGCTATATATATATACATAAATTCTCTTGGTTTATTGAAAGTTTTCTCCTAGATTTTTTGAATGTGAAATGGGTATTTCTAAAGATTTGTGACCTTTTGGGAGATTTTGTTATAAAAGTGTAATGACATGGTTGATTTTTTTCCAAGGGGTTCCAAAGTTATTTCCAAAATGGGTGTTCATGTGAACATGAGATTAAAGGTTGTTTTGATGTTCCTAAAAAAATATTGATTCATTTTTATCATGGTTTTAAGTGTGTTTTTAAATATATAGTACCTTGGTTGTTTAGTTGAAATTTCAAACAATTTTGGAAACTTAAAAGTGTTGGGTGATTATGTGTTCTAAAATGAATTTTTTTTGAGTAAAAAGACTATTTTGAATTTTGAGAATGGGTTGTAAAAGTTTAAAACCCCTCTTCAGGTATTCCCTCTAGTTTGAGAAATTTTATATAGGTGTGACTATGTTATTTGTGATATGTTCCTAGTGTTGAGGTTTCTGCATTATTGTGTGACGTAAAAGAGGGGAATTTTCTTAAGGAGGGAGAGTAGTGTTGAGAGGTTGAATGTATTTTTTGTTAAGAAACTGTTATGTTTGTATGCCTTTTCTTGATAAAACCTCACCACCATTGAAATAGAGAACATAGGAAACCCTGGGTACCTAGGTGGTAAGACTAGGACTAGTATCCTAGATGATTCAGAAGTCGTTCATCTCGGTTTTGTCTAGCAGAATGGACACTACAACAATAACTAAACAATTGTGATTATTGGAGACCACTAGGCGATTTGTGTAGAGACTCAGGTTTTTGGCCCTGTTAGACTTTGGAATATTTATATGAATAATTCTAGAGCTAGGCGCAGAGACGGCGTGCGATTCCGAGCCCCGGTGTGCCCGAAATTAATTTTATAAAAATATTAAGTATTTTTATACTATTCACATGGAGGGGGTGTGATATCTTCTAAATGGTAGTTCATAATGGGAATATGAGGGCGCAGTTGTGTCTGGAACGTGTCGTTTACCCTAGGAGGGGTGTAAGTTTGGCGGGCGCGGGCCTGCGGTTGAAAATGGTTTGAGGGGCATTTCCGTTAATAAGTGGAAAAGTTTAATTACAAGCTTCAGCTCGAATAACTTCTGAACGGAGTCTCGGATCACAAATCTGAGTCCTCCGTTGCGTTCAGAATGGCGCGTTTACCCTAGGGGAGACCTAATTTCCTCCGCACTGGGAGGTCTGGTCGGGGGCGTTGTTTTAAATGAATGTTTAAAAAAACCAATTTCATCTCCCCTCCTTCACCACTTACACGGAGAGGACAAAACCCCACCCCGACTCCACCGTTCTTCACCAAATCGAGCTAGAATCATCTGTTTTCTGCACCGATCATCAGCAGATCAAGCTTCAGGGCATCGCCGACGTCATTCTGCACCCGAAGCTTCGGCGTTTCGCCCGCGAGGTAGGCGGTTTGACTCTTAATCCCCGAATCCTATTTTTGCTGCGAATTGTTTTGTATTGATGTCGTAGCAGGGAAGATCGCGTCCCAAGGGTCGCGCCGGTGCTTTCGGATCGCAAAACAGACCGCCGGTGCAGGCCGCAGCGTGGGGGTTTTTAAACCCCCGTTTCTTGCAATCCGGGAGTTGGATTCACATGCCGTTTGAGGAGACGCGACCCTGGGGACAAGTCAAACCCTCCAGTGTGGGTTGGAGGGTTTAAAGGCTCCGGATCATGGCCCGGGAGTTAGAAACGTCGTATAAAATAATAATATTTTATTATGTTACGACTTCGGGTCTTTTGTATATTCTACCCGGAGCGTCTGATTGACGTGCCGTCAGTGGCGTTGTGACCCTGATGGTACGGTGAACTTTTCTTGTTGATTTCTGGGTGTTGGGACTAAGTTTGGGGTGTAGGCCCCACGAGGCCAGGTTTTGGCATTTGCGGAGAAACACAACTTTCGCACTAAGAGTCCAATTTTGGCGGATGAACAGTCAATCCTGTGTGTTTTTTCGAGAGGATCGCAATGGTTAGATCCATTCGATGAGTTCCATGATTGAGGCATGGGCCCCACAGGAGCTTGTTTCGATAAATAGTACCTTTTTCACTGGGTGTCTGTTTCGGACGAACGAGTAGTCGATTCCATGTGTTTTTCCGAGGGGATCGTCATGGTATGATCCGCTTGATTATTTTCAGGATCATTTTGTGAGCCTCATACAGGCTAGCTACAGTGAATAGTGCCTTTTTCACCATTTGTCTATTTCGGGTGAGAAAACATCATATTCTGCGTGTTTTTCCGCATGGATCGTGATGGTGGCCTCGGTATCGACCTTGGTGTTGCGTAGTGTGGTGTTGTTGCGGGTCTCTCGGGTTAGCGACGATTGGACCAGTAGTGGTTGAGGGTACTCCCTAGGTTCGTTCCTACGAGGGTTCGTGCGACATCACAACCCTAGTTTAGGTTTGTGATCCTCTCTATGGGATTTTTAATCTGTTAGAGTTGTGGCATCCCTCCGATGGTCCCGGTGTGGGATCCTCTAGCATCATTTCCCTAGATCGGGTTCTTTGTATCATTGTGACTGCTTAACCACAGGTAGCGATCCCCTATCTAGCCGGTTAACCCCGTAGGGGTGTGGCATCATCATGATTATGATCCCCTACATGGTGGACCGTACTCAGTAGGGTTGTGACATCGTCGGGTATAAGATCCCCTACTCAGTATGAGGTGTGTAGTGGGGTTGTTGTATCGTTGGTTATACGATCCCCTATTTAGTGCGTGGTTTTGGTTGGGTTGCAGCATCATTAGTTTGATCCCCTAAAATGTGAGATGTACCAGATAGGGTTTCGGTATCATCGTGACCACCTTTACACGGGAAACAATCCTCTGAGTGACGTGTTTCTGTCGAACGCTAGATTGGGTTGTGGTATCCCCCAGCGGATCCTGGGAGTGATCCCCTATCTATGAGATCTACGAACGCCAGATCGGGTTGCGGTATCCCCCAGCAGACCCTGGGAGTGATCCCCCATATGTGAGATCTTCGTATACCGGTGTGAGTTTCGGTATCCCCTAGCGGACCCTAGGAGTGATCCCCTATCCAATGAGTTTGGTGTTTATGTTGTTTCAGTGAGGTTTCCTCAGTGACAATATCCGACGAGCGTGATCTCTTGGGTGAGCGTATGAGATGTTTGTGTGGGACCTGATGGAGTGTGTCTCTCGGACGATTGTCATATGGGATGACAGTGATCATGGATTTTTCTCTCCTGGTTGTGAACCGTTGTTGGTGATGAGCTCGATACCTCATGTGGCTTGTTGTGTAAGCTGGGTATGTCTGGATGTTCAAGGTGTATGTATGGGCATACACCTAAGTTGAGATGACTAGTTTTGTTTAGCAGAGGATGGTCACGAGATGGATTTTCTCTCTCGTCTGTGTTCCCTCTGGCTGGGATGAGTGGATTGTTTCCTTTCATTTTCTCTTTTCTATTTTGGGTTTTTGGGGTTCCTACTGAGTATTGTTATACTCACCCCTACACGGGCTTTTCCCGCACATGTTTTTGTCTTGTACAGACCACAGGCCTTTCGATGGGGTCCTAGGAGGACCCAGAGCAGGCCGAGCATAGTGAGCGAGTTTGATCGGGGTGTTTACCGGAGTTGTGCCGAGGAGCTTACCGGCATGTGTTTTGGCAATGTTTTCACTCCTTCTGAGAAGGTTGGACACTTTGCAGTTTTCTTTTGGCAGGCCTTATTTTTCCCCTTTGTACTTCTGTTGTACTCTGGTTGTGGGATAATTGTATGCATGCATTTAATTTTCAGTTTTTATATATCTCTGCACTGTTACATGGAGGTGTATGTGGGTGCATGTGTACATGTACCTTAGGCTAATGCCTCACGTGGGTGTGATAGCCTACTCAGCGCTAGATGCCAGCCCCTGGCCTATTGGAGGCAGGCTTGGGGAGTCACAGCTCGAGCCCCGTTGGTTCATGTCGTGACAGAGTGGTATCAAAGGAGGTTCCACCTTTGGGTTCTCAGAGCGTAGCTGGTCTAGCTGTGAGTTTGGTTTGGTTTACATAGCGGCAGTGTTGGGATGTTTTGAGTTCGGTTTTATGGCAAGGGGCTCCAATGTTGGTGTGGCGACCGATGTATCCATACACCAAGACTCTGATAACCTGCCTTTCGACTCGGAACATTTGTACACTGGTCGTAGGTACATTATGGTACATGCATCATATAAGACTGGGTTTTGGATTTTTCCTTTTCCTTATTGAGTCGGCTCTTTAGATATACTCTTTGACCATGGTGCGTCTTGATTGTATTTCAGGATGCCTCCACGTTGACAACCAGCGAGGGTTCCACAGCAGGATTGTGGTGACGATCGGCCCCGTGTAGAGGTTGTGGACCAGGGCGCAGGTTTTGAGGCTGGACCTCCAGGTGGTCTGCCAGTTGAGCCACCACCTGTCGAGCAGCTGGTTGTGCTAGAAGTGCAGGATGAGGTTGCGTGCAGGTTGAGTGCACTACACGAGTTCCAGAGGTAGCGACCTCTAAGGTTCTGGGGTGATCTAGACCCTCAGGTAGCTGATGACTGGCTTGAAGCAGTCACCCCTGTTTTTCGCCTGGTGAGGATTCCCCCAGATCAGATGGTGGTCTTAGCAGCTAGCCTTCTGCATGGATCGATCGGGCGATGGTGGAGTTTGGTGACGTAGTCCCACGATGAGGAGACACTCACGTGGGCAGAGTTTGAGCGGATCTTCAGGGTAGAGTTCTATCCAGTGACACTGAGGTCAGTGCGGATCCAGGAGCTTCTGCAGCTTCGGCAGGAGGGCATGACCGTGTCGGAGTACTCCGCAAGGTTTATAGACTTGTCGCGCTACTCCATGGATATGGTTTGAGACTCGTTCTTTAGGGATCAGACCTTCAAGCAGGGATTATGAAGATACATCCTAGCAGTTTTGGTTTCCTTGTGCTTGACCACCTATGCTGGAGTGCTAGAGCGAGCATTAGTGGTTGAGAGATTTCTGGCCGAGCAGATCCCACCTGTTAGTGTTGGGAACACGAGAGCTGAGACTTCGTTAGTCGGATTGGCATCTGGTAGCCGACAACAGACTTAGGGTTCTGGATGTGGCCGACGTTTCAGGAGGCGACCCCAGGGTGGAGTATCTGAGGCTCAAGGCTCACAGGGCTCGCATGCCAGTTTTGGTCAGTCGCAGGAGAGGTGGTGTTACGCTTGCGACAGTTGGGGACATCTTTCTATAGATTTTCTGACCCGTCATGCTGCTGAGAGGGAGCCGGTCGATGGACCGCCTTGGTAAAGGCAGCGACTCGAGAAAAGAGGTCCGTAGGGCGGCAGACGTGGTGAGGGAGCTGGTGCAGGAGGAGGAGGTGATAGGCGGTATCAGTTGCCACCACCCCCACCCCTAGGTGGTCCATGCCAAGCTCAGGGAGCTGGTGGCTGAGGGTGAGGTCAGCTGTATTCCCTAGAGGCTGTTGACCCAGAGGCTCCATGGATGGATAGAGGTACGCCTTGTGTCCTTTCTACTTTCTGGAGTTTCTTGTTAGACACTGTTTAGCGGTACTCTTTCCTTTATGTTGTTTTCTCGAGTTTTATTCAGGGCATTTGTAAGAACTTGTGTGGGTGTTGTTCGGCGTGCGTCGAATGCGTGAGGAAGAAGGATCCTTCCCCGACCGAGACAAATTTTTGTGATGCGATGAAAAACTATGTGGGCGAGTCAGTGCACCCCAAAGAGGATAGTATTGAGGTGTGGTGGATGAGCCCCTCTGACTTAAATGTTCGGGCATGGGTGTTAGTAGTTGAAATTGCTGGCGTGGGAGACCCAGTTGAGAGTCCAGTCACTTCCCTTATGCTTATGGCTTTTCAGGGATGAAATGTTCTAAAGGGGGGAGGATGTAGCGACTAAGGTTTTTGGCATTGTCAGACTTTGGAATATTTTCACGAATAATTCCAAAGCTAGGCACGGAGACAGCGTGCGATTCTGAGGCCCGGAGTGCCCGAAGTTAATTTTATAAAAATATTAGGTATTTTTATACTATGCACGTGGTGGGGTGTGATATCTCCAAAACAGTAGCTCAGAACGGAAATCTGAGGGCACTGTTGCATCCGGAACATGTCGTTTACCCTAGGAGGGGTATAAGTTTCGGGGGGCACCGGCCTGCGATGGAAAATGGTTTCAGGGGCGTTTCCATAAATAAGTTGAAAAGTTTAATTACGAGCATCAGCTTGAATAACTTCTGAACGGTGTCTCGGATCACAAATCCTAGTTTTCCGTTGCGTTCAGAATGGCGCATTTACCCTAGGGGCGACCTAATTTCCTCCGCACTAGGAGGTCTGGTCTGGGGCGTTGTTTTAAATGAAGGTTTTTAAATAAAAAACAAAAGAAAAACCCAATTTCATCTCCCCTCCCTCACCTCCTATGCGCAGTGGACAGAACCCCACCCTGCCTCCACCGTTATTCAACAAATCGATCCCGAATTGTCTGTTTTATGTGCCGATCGTCAGCAGATCATACTTCAGGGCATCGTTGGTGTCGTTCTGCACCCGAAGCTTCGGCGATTCGCCCGCGAGGTAGGCAGTTTGAGTTTTAATCCCCAGATCTCATTTTTCCTATGAATAGATTCTTTTTTATGTTGTATCAGGGAAGATCGTGTCCCGAGGGTCGCACTGGTGCTTTCAGATCACAAAACAGACCGCAGGACTGCCCCCGGCGGTCCGCGAAATGTCCACCGGCGCGGCGACGACGACGCCGGCGGACCTGCGGCAACCGGCCGCCCGGGGTGCCGGCACGCCAGATTTTTCGGTGGAATGCGGCGCCGCGGGCCGCAGCGCGGCGCAGGGCTGCCGACCAGGTCGGTCCGTCGGCGGCGGGCCGGTCCAGGCCGGCCGGACCGACCGGTTCAGGCTAGTCTGACCCCTTTTCATACACAGGGGTTTTTAAACCCCCATTTCTTGCAATCTGGGAGTCGGATTCGCGTGCCGTTTGTGGCGGCGCGACCCTGGGGATGAGGCAAACCCTCCGGTGTGGGTTCTAGGGTTTAAAGTTTCAGGATCGTGGCCCGAGAGTTAGAAACGTCGTATAAAATAATAAAATTTTATTATTTTACGACTTCGGGCCGTTGTATCTTCTACCCAGAGCATCTGATTGACGTGCCATCAGTGGCATTGCGACCCTGATGGTACGAAGAACTTTTTTTGTTGGTTTCCTGGTGTTGGGACCGAGTTTGGGGTGTGGGTCCCATGAGGCCAGGTGTTGGCGTTTGCGGAGAAACACAACTTTCACACCAGGAGTCCAATTTTGGCGTATGAATAGTTGATCCTGTGTGTTTTTCTGAGAGGATCACAATGGTGAGATCCATTCGATGAGTTCCGGGATCAAGGTGTTGGCCCCACCGAAGTTGGTTTTGGTGAATAATACATTTTTCACTGGGTGTCCATTTCAGACGAACAAGTAGTCGATTCCGTGTGTTTTTCCGAGGGGATCGCCATGGTATAATCCGCTAGATGAGTTTCGGGATCGTTGTGTGGGCCCCACATGGGCTAGCTACGGTGAATAGTTCCTTTTTCACCGGTTGTCTCTTTCGGGCGATAAAATAGCCTATTCTGCCTGTTTTTCTGTGTGGATCGTGATGGTGGCTTCGGTATCGGCCTCGGTGCTGCGCAGTGTGGCATTGTTATGGGTCTCTCGGGTTAGCGACGATTGGACCAACAGTGGTTGAGGTTAATCCCTTGTTTCGTTCCTATGAGAGTTCACATGACATCCCAACCCTAGTTTAGGTTTTTGATCCTATTGATGGGATGTTTAATCTGTTAGAGTTGTGGCATCCCTCTTGTGGGCCCGGTGTGGGATCCTCTAGCATCATTTCCCTAGATCGGGTTCTTGGTATCATTGTGACTGCTTAACCATAGGTGGTGATCCCTTATCTAGCTGGTTAACCCCGTAGGGTTGTGTCATCATCAGGATTATGATCCCCTGCGTGGTGGGATGTACTCAGTAGGGTTGTGGTATCGTTGGGTATATGATCCCCTACTCCGCATGAGGTGTGTAGTGGGGTTACAGTATCATTGGTTATACGTTCCCCTACTTAGCACATGGTTTCGGTAGGGTTGCGGCATCGTCAGTTCGATCCCCTACAGTGAGAGATGTACCAGATAGGGTTCCGGTATCATCATGACGACCTTTATGCGGGCGACAATCCTCTATCTGAGTGACATGTTTCTATCGAATGCCAGATCGGGTTGTGGTATCCCCCAGCAGATCCTGGAAGTGATCCCCTATCTGTGAGATTTACGAATGCCAGATCGGGTTGCAGTATCCCCCAGTGGAGCCTGGGAGTGATCCCCCATCTCTGAGATCTTCGTATACTGGTGTGGGTTTTTTTTATACCCTAGCGGGCCCTAGGAGTGATCCTCTATCCAAAGAGTTTAGTGTTTATGTTGTTTCAGCGAGGTTTCCTCAGTGATAATATCCGACGAGCGTGATCTCTCAGGTGAGCGTCTGAGATGTTGGTGTGGGACCCGATGGAGTGTATCTCTCAGACGAGTGTCATCTGGGATCACAGTGATTGTTGAGTGTGCACTCCTAGTTGTGAATCGTTGCTAGTGATGAGCTCAGTACCTCATATGGCTTGTTGCGTAAGCTGGGTATGTTTTGCTGTTCAAGGTGTATGTATGGGCATACACCTGAGTTGAGCTGACTAGTTGTGTTTAGCCGAGGATGGTCACGGTATGGAGTTTCTCTCTCGTCTGGGTTCCCTATGGCTGGGATGAGGGGACTGTTGCCTTTCAGTTTCTCTATTTTGTTTTGGGTTTTTGGGGTGCCTATTGAGTATTGTTATACTCACCCCTGCACAGGCTCTGCTCGCACATGTTTGTGTCTTGTGCAGACCACAGGCCTTTTGACGGAGTCCCAGGAGGACCCGGAGCAAGTGGAGCTTAGTGAGCAGGTTTGACTGGGGTGTTTACCGGATCTGTGCCGAGGAGCGTACCAGCATGTGTTTTGGCAGTGTTTTCCCTCCTTCTGAGCAGGTTGGACACTTTGTTGTTTTCTTTTGGCAGGCCCTGTTTTTCCCCTTTGTACTTCTGCTGTACTTTGGTTGTGGGATAGTTGTATGCATGCATTTACTTTTCAGTTTTATATATCTCTGCACTATTTTATGGAGGTGTATGTGGGTGCGTGTGTACAGGTACCTTAGGCCAATGCCTCCCATAGGTGTGATAGCCTACTCAGCGCTAGACGCCAGCCCCTGGCCTATTAGCGGCGGGCTTGGGGAGTCACCGCTCGAGCCCAGTTGGGTCGGGTCGTGACAATTTGGGTGTCTACTCATAGTGGATTGTTCATGAGAATGCTGATGGTTGTGAGTGTTATACCACATTTCACTGAGGTATGATGATCCTAGGTCCCCAAATAACAATATATGCTTAGGTATTTTACATGGTTCTTGTGATATGATTTTCAATTTAGTTTTTTCATGCTTGTTCCCTATTTTTTGAAAACCATATTTTTAATCTAAATTGGTCTCCTTTCATTTTGAAATGTTAATGCATGCTTGGAACCTATTTTGAAAATGAAGTAGAAGAGAAATATATTTCTTGAAAATGAAATTCTTTTACTTGAATTTGAAAAGACTGAAAACATTATTTTATTATGTCTTATTTTAAAACTAGCACATTTTGGGTTTCTTTTTAAAGGAATGAAAATAAGGCGTTGTTTATCCTTGTCTTTCATACTGAGCATCTCAATGCTCACACCCACTCTATATTTTCAGTTTTAGGTTCCTCTAGTTTTGGATCTCTCTTGGAGTGAGTGTGGTTTCTTATTTTGGTGGTGACCCATGAGGCCACTTAGAGGTATGTTTAGTTGTACAACTCTATTTAATTTTCTGTTTCTAGTATTTACCAGTTTTTTTCAGTTTAAATTTATTTATTTATTTATTTATTTGTATTTTGTTTATTGGGTAAATTGTTCCCAAATGTTTATTTGATATCCTAGAACTTGTGCCAGCCCATGGGGATTGAGAATTCCATTTGGAACTTTTTGCGGACCAGGTCAGATGTCAGGTCAGATGGCGACCTAGAATTGTTCGTGACATATACTAGAATCAGTCGGATGGTTTTTGGATAAACCAGACATCTTTTCATGAAATGAAGAAAAAAATAAAATATTGCATGGAGTAAAAGATGGTTCATGTAAAATTATAATTTCTCATGTAATATTGATGAATAATCATCATGTTTTTTATATTTAAATTCTAGAATTGAATAATAAATTTTATTCAAAAAAATTATTAAAAATAGGTTATGTCATAAAAACCTAACAAACCACATCAGATTATTATGAAATCATAATATAGTTATTTCCATTTAATTTTTGACATATAAATATAAAATATATCAATAATACTCAATGTATTATCAAAATTAACAAAAGTTAATATTTTTTGATTTAAAAGAAAAAAGGTAATGAAAATGTGAAACTTAACTCATGTATATTGGAAGGTTACACACATTCATAAAAATCTTCTTATTCCTTAATCACATATCCACCATGATCTTTATAAAATTATATTAATACACATAACTTTTAGAACATGGTGAACACAAAATTAACATATGAATTACATTAAAAACAATTAATTATGTTTAAACAATCCACTTTATTATTCATTAAAATTCATTCCAGGTTTTTTATCTAAACATTTTTTACTAGGGGCACACACATGAAAAATAATCATAGGATATAATACCCCAATTTCCATTTACCACATACCAAAAGTGAAAGCCTTTACTCTCAATATTTTTTATCAACATCACATTACATTCCCCCATCATCACATAAACCAAGATAAACATAGCTTCCATAAGAATACAAATCAAGGAATTCATCCACCATACCATGACATTATCTATTTTTTAGCACTGACTCACCCACATAGTATTAAAATGTGTTTTAATATAATGTGTCATGATATGAGGTTTTTCTTGTAAGGACCCGACCCCAGTTTCTTGGAGCGAGTGCCTTATTTGATTACATTGGCATACTGTAACACCCTGAGCTTCCACGATACGCCTCTCTTTCAATAATGCAATAGCTTGCATTGTACGCAAGTTTGAGTTCTAACACACCGCAACTAATCAAAGTAGCCATTATGAATAGTAATAACCACCTTTTAAATTTATAGAAATTTTATATTTCAAAATGGACTTCATTTTTGTATTCCTAATATTGAAATTAGCCTATGTTGAATTTTTTGTAATTTTCTGAGAACTTCCAAATTTTTATGAATAGTGAAAAATATTTAAAACAACTTTTTTAATCAAAATAATTTATAGTGATAAGTTATACTATTTAGTGGTTTTAAGGTATAATTAGAATATATTTTTACCATTTTATCCAATGGTGGTCATTAGAATTAATTTAACATTGAAATTGGACATAAACAATTGCCAATCTTTTGATATAAATTGTTTCTTAAAAACACGCTATTTGTCGTAACAGCGGGAATTAATTATAAAATTAATTAATGAAACTTATATGTTTGGAATTTTGTAAAATAGACATCATTTTTGAATTCGGAATATCAATTATAGCTTAGGGTGAAATTTTGGCCTTATTCTGAAAAACTTCAATTTTTGATGAATAGTGAAACCACTAAGTGGTTGTTAAAAACTGATTTTTCATTTAAATGAAATATTACCACTTCTGTGATTTGATTTTCAAAAATCCGACATACATGGTTGTCATTAAGAAGTTAAATGTGGTTCAATGAGATTAAAATAATTTTTTGGTAAATAGTAACTTTTAAGTTCTTAATCGCGATTAAAGGTAATTAGTGTAGTTTAAGGTAAAAATAATGTTTTAATAATATGAGATGAGCTTGAAACTTGTCCTACTCCTATTTGATGAGTCATGGCCGACCAAGACAACTCATGGGTCAACTTGGGTACCCCATGGAGCCACTTTAGTTAGAAAATGACATAAATACCTTTTATTTAATGTTAAAGTAAAAAATGACACAAACATAAAATGTTTTACTAGAACAATTTTTAAATGGGGTTATACAAGTCATATTTTTGACTATAAATATTAATTGGAAAGCTAAAAAGATTTCATACATCATAGTATTTTTTTTATAATTTTTAGACATTAAATAAATTAAATTATTTATGACATCATTATGATGGAGTGATGGCCTCATTATTTAACGATTTAAATAAAATTAGAAGATAATGCAAAATACGAGGCTTACACTTGTCCAAAGCCTATTGGATGAGGATATTTCGAAACATTATCACCTTAGCCTCGAATTATATAAGTGTGGGACCTTTAGAATCCGAAAAGCATTGTGAAATAATGTAACATTTCAATCTTTCCAAAAGTGCCCCTCCTCTCCACTTATAAAAGGCCCCCACCTCTCCCACCTTATTCACACCTTCAAGCCATTTGGCTCGGCCAACATCTGCCCAAATACTCTCCCAACTTACCCCTATTACTCCTAGAAGACTCACTTTGGGCAGAACTCTTCCCAAGGAAGCCTTTGGCTCAAATCAAAAAGAGTTACCCGATTTTGAGGTAATGTCTTCTCTAATGTTGTTTTGTTTTATTTTTCTTCTCCAACTCCCTAAACTATTTTTATTCATTTCTTTTGTAACAACACCAGTATACTCAATATACTAGGATGTTGTTATAAGAATTATTCAAGCTACACTTACACACACCTACATCTAATGGTTAAAGAACATACGGTTTCTGTGGATGGCGAATTTCTGCCTCACGAAACGATGATTGTTCAACACTCATATAACACCTTCAAAGGTGTCCATTAAGATGTCACTATTTTTATATATGATATATAATATGTTTATGTTTTACTTATTCTTCTGTATTTCTCATTTATGTCATACTTTATGATTTCCATTATGGGTAAAACGCGATAATTTCATTTTAGGAAGTGCGGACTACCGCCCCCTCAAAGTGATTTGAATCGTTAATGTCATATGTGGGATGTATAAAGGATGGATTAAATGGTATTATACACTATATTATACTGTAATTATATTATAAATTTATATCATTATGATTTCATTCCATTAAATACAAAATAGAAATGAAAGTAGCATTCATGCGTACGTACGGCTTACCGTCTCCATGAACGGTGCATTTCATTTCTTACCTCTAAATGTTACGTGACATTATGAATTAATGTATATACTGTATATATATGATATATATGATATCTAAATCATGAATATAAATCTGGATATAATGGATATTTCACCACATGAACAACTTGTAATTATAAGAAGTTTATTTTTGACTCAAGTACCAAAGATCGACAAAACGACCGTTATTAACTTAAATAATTACATAATGTTCATAACATGGTAATAAGTGATATAAAAGGAATAATGAAAATGAAAAAGGTTCTTATGTAAATAGAAATTAACTCTAGTTTATTATTCAGGAGGTTAAAGAACGGTCGAGTCAGGACAAGACGCAAGGTAAGGGAATTTCTTAACCCAATTTCCATTCTTTGGGTTAATCTCCTACTTTCAAATTATGTCATGATATTATTATGTACTATCTTGTATTTTTACTTTCTTTATGTGTACTTATAGTGAATACACATAATAGATCTATTTTATTTTAAAAATTATCTTGGTAAGGACTTCGTCTCAATCTCCTTTCATTGAGGCATATTTGGTTTTATACACACCATTCATTTATACGGTGTTTAAACCCCTTTGACTTTTACGTTTATTCAAAAGGAATATTTTCTATACGAAGCGTTTTACTAAATGACAAAAAGGGAATGTTTTTCTTTCCGTACATATGTAGCGACAACGACTTCTTCACCGCCGTGACCATTATTTGAGTTTCGGCTTCCTCTACAAGCCATCTTTTTTTTTATGAAAAATAAATACAAAGTTTTAACTTTCTTTTATTTTGGTATTGAAAATGGTTTTGAAAGCACTTTTATTATATCAATGTGTTGTATTGATATCTTGTGATTGAAATGTGGAAATGTTATGTTTCCTTTATGCATGTTTTATGTGATACGATTATGTTATGGTTTATGATATGTTTAAACCTATTCATATGAGGAATGTATTGGACTTAATAAGTGACGGGTGGAGCCCGCTATAGCTCCCCGATGCATCGGTAGGTCTCATGAGACAACTAGACATGGAATTGTCCGAGGCCCTTTCCCAGTTTGATTTATGGTTTTGGCCGAGGCCTTAATCATTTTAGACATCTTGGCCGAGGCCTTGACAAAATGTTTCAGAATGTCTGGCATTATACATTCCCTCATTATGAAAGTGGTTATTGATATTGCATGTGATTATTCGACTAGTAGAATATCCATGTGAGTAAGTAAATGGCATTATTTAATTTTATTTTTGCCATATTATTCGGATGTTCAAGTTTAAAAAGACTTTTGTTTTAGTTATACATTGCCTTAAATGTTAATGTTTATTTATGAAAGCTTCCGCAATATTGTTATCCTTACTGAGCATCTGAGCTCACCCCTTTCAATGTTTTAATATTTTCCAGGATGTGAAGAAGTATTTTATGAATGACCTGCAGGGTTTGTCAGAAGAGGATATGAGAGTGGACTATGGAGACTTTGTTACTGTAGTTTTTCACTTTATGATGTAATGTAATGTTTACGAATGTATCTAGTGTTTCCAAGGCTACTAAACTAATCGGTCTTTCGAGACTTGATCTTTTGTGATCATGCCAATGTTACGAAGTAATGCACCGACTCTGGGTAGCTGGGGTCGGGGCGTTACACATACAAGCAAGGAATACAAATCCCGAAGGACCAAGTAGTTTAGTATTATTGGAAACAAGATACATACATAGGTTCAATAATACAAATTGAAAAGAAAAATGACCTGGAAACTACTTAGACAACATCCATAACTCCTAGGTTATTTCAGCATGTCATTCATAAATTACTTCTACATGTCCTGAGAAAATGAAACATAAGAAAGGGGTGATCTCAAACGCTCAGTAAGAGTAAGAAATATAGCGGAAGATAATATAAACATTATAAACGGTGAATAATTGAAAAAACATGCCTTTAATAATAAACTTGATCACATTATGGAAGTAAAATGAGCTGAGTAAATAATGCCATAAGAAAACATAATCATGGGTATTATACTAGTCGAATAACCAGATAAAATACCAATAGCTAATCTCATAATGATAGAATGCATAATGCCAGACATTCTGAAACATTTTTCAAGGCCTCAGCCAAGACGTCTCATGATTAAGGCCTCGGCCGAAATCCATAAATCACATTGGGAATGGCCTCGACCAATTCTACGTCTATTTGTCTCATGAGACCTACCGATGCATCGAGGGGCTATAGCGGGCCCCACACAGCACATAATAAGTCCAATGCATTACTCATATGAGTAGGGATCAACATAAACTAAATATACATTAATATTGAAACTATCATATGAAATGTAACTAACTTTCCCCAATCATTAAACATAAAACACTAACCATTCCGAGTAATATGGTGAATGGTTTTAGGATATATAATCCAAAATAGAGTTAGTAATAAACCATTAAATAAAATATGTTATATGACTTCATAAATTATTAAACCCAATAATACCATGGAATCAACAAGAGTGTTGAATTAGATGAAAACACTCTTAGAAAATCATTAAGAAATTCTTGAGATAAATATTCTTTTATTTTGAAAAGAAGAGTTCTTTTGGAAAAATATTTGTATAAAACCAGAAGTGAAGTAAGATAGTATTTTCATAATGAAATTAGTGTTTTTAGAAAGATAATGGGTTCCAAAAACAGATTAGATAGTGCCCTTGAAAATAGGTAAGAATTTGAGAAACTCCCTTGAATCGGGCTTGTATTTTGGAAACAATTTTAAAAGTTCCATTTTAAACATGTAACCATCAATAAAATAAGGAAGGTTTCTGGTTTGTAAAAATATATATGATACTCACATAGAATATATGAGGAGTACCTAACAATACATAAAAATTTCATTGAGGTAATTAGACAATCAAAGTATCCCGAATGAAAATGGAAGTTCGGGTGAAAAAACCCTTACCACTTTGTAATCGAATGATTCGTATACCCCAAAAATTAATAATATAAAAATTATAGATTTAATACCATGAATATAAAGATATTCATGACATGTGAAATCAATTGTCAGTATAGATAAACCATACAAAAGTATTACTAGTGAATATGGAATATCTCACGAAAATGGAAGTGAGATGAAGAAACCCTTACCTTAACTCCAAACGTGATCCTCTCTTGAACATAATCTCACGGAATATGAAATTATAATTATTAATAACTTATTTCATAACATATTATATTTTTACTTATTTTATCATAACTATTTTTAGTTCAGTTATATCCTTATTGATATGTTATTGTATTGAATTTTGTTGTTCTGGGGTGTTCGTTTTCTTTATTTTCATAATCAGTACACTTGTTTTTAAGTAATGGAGTTCATGTGGAATGGTTTTAATTCTCCAAAATTTAAATTAAATATTATTTATGAACATATGGAATTGATAATGGTCATTTATATCATTTGGATACATGTAATGAAGATGAATCATTATATGACAACCACTTCGATTACTTGGCGGTATTTGGATTATTATAAACTAGTTTTGTCATATAACATTATTATGTGTACATATTATGGTTCCTGAATATTACTTAGGTTATAATACATATATTATATTCTGGTTCAACCATAAATATGGTTTCATGGCCAGTAATGAAGAATAAATTGAAGAATGAAACTTCGTCATCCACGAAGGCTATAAATTGGAACCTCATGGACGTTGATTTCATTTATAAAAATTAAAGGGAGGGAGTAAGAATATTGATGATGGTTCTTCCATTCACATGATATAATTACATTATATAAGTGATACTAGATTTATCATGATCATTTGGACAGAGGAGGTGAGGATAGGATAACCAAAGTAGATAAATTGAAATAAAACCAAATGAAAAAGAAGGGTGCTTTACCTCTTCAAATAACCTCCTTGAGAAACTCCTTAAGGGAAGGGGTTTTGGTATTTTGGAAAGACTAAGATCTTTCTGGTCATGAGGAGTGACTAGGGAAGGGTAATAGGGATGAACATTGAGGAGATTCAAGGCTTAGAGAAGTGAACAGAAGAGGTAGTGGTGGGGGGTTTTATATTGGAGGAGACAGGTAAATTTTGAATATTTAATTTCATTATTTTATTATTTCCATCAAGACAACCAATAGTATTGTTTCATGTGACCCCTCATAGTAATAAGATCATGTGATTTCGAATAATGTGGCCTTATATCACTTATTATGTCATAAATAGTGTATTTACTTGATAAATTGAATATACGATATTTTACCATATGTCACTATTCATAAAAAATTCAAGAATTTCAGAAAAATACCAAAAATTCACCGCTACCATTTTGCGAGGTGTGGAATTCAAAAGTTAAATCTATTTTTCAAAAATGATTTTCTAAATATTATTAATTTAATTTTTAAATAAAGTCAGAGTTAATTTGAAAAATAACAGTCTTAAAGGTATAATTAGTTTTATGTGACATTAAAAAATTAATTAAGATCCCATTATCTTATTACCTTAAAAATAAAATAATATCATTTATTTAATATTAATAAGGGTCATATTACTATTCATAAGGGTATGTTACTATTCACCAAAAATCAAGATTGTTCTATCAGACACTAAATGACTTACAGAACACAACTCTAGATGACCATTTTTAAAAATTCAAAACATAGAAGAGGAAAAGTTGTGTTTAATGGATAGATTATAAAATTTAATTCTATATTTATTTTAAAAACCTTGGGGTGTTACATTCTCCCCTCCTTACAAAAATTTCATCCTCTAAATTCATAAAAAAATTACCTAAAAATATTCGAGTATGTATTTAACATAAGCTCCTCAGGCTTCCATGTTGCTTCCTCCATCTTATGGTTCCTTCAAAGAACCTTTTCCAAACGAGTCATCTAATTTCTCAATACATGTTCTCTAGTATCAAGAATCTTGATAGTCTCTTCACAATAAGATATATCGGTCTCAAGTTCTACTTCTTCATAAGTGAGTACATGTGTTGGGTCTGGCATATACTTTCTTAACATTGACACGTGGAACACATTGTGAACCTGAGACGTGGCGGCATTGCCAAATGATAAGCTACAGCTCCAATTCGGTCCATAATTTCAAAAGGTCTGATGTACCTAGGACTTAATTTTCCCTTATTACCAAATCGTATAACACCCTTCCATGGAGTTACCTTTAAGAAAGCGTGATCAAATTCTTGAAATCCCAAATCCTTCCTTCGGTTATCAGCATATCTATTTTGCCTACTTTGAGCTGTTTTGATATTGTTTTGGATAATATTCACCTTTTCTGTTGTTTCTTCAACAAGTTCTGGGCCCATGAGCTTTATTTCACCAACATCATCCCAACAAGTTGGTGTACGACATCTCTTCCCATATAATGCTTCATAGGGTGCCATCTGAATACTTGAATGGAAGCTATTGTTGTAGTAAAATTCCACGAGAGGTAAATAATGATCCCACATGCCTTGAAAATCAAGTGAACAAGACCTAAACATGTCTTCCAATGTTTGAATAGTCCGTTCTGATTTTCCATCAGTTTGTGGATGGTAGGCAGTTCTCAAATGAAGATCAGTATCTTGGGCCTTCTGAAGACTCTTCCAGAATCGTGATGTAAAATGGGGATCTAGATGGGAAAAAATTGATGAGGGTACACCATGAAATCTTACAACTTCATTAATATATATTCTTTATAAGCTTTCCAGTGGTAAATCTTCCCTTATAGCAAGAAAATGTGCAAATTTTGTAAGACGGTCAACAATGACCCATATCGTATCATTCTTTCTTGGAGTCTTTGGTAGCCCCATGACAAAGTACATCGTAATATCATCCCATTTCCACATAGGTATAGGAAGGGGTTTCATGACACCACTAGGATGTTGTCTTCCCGCCTTCACCTATTGACAAACCAAACATCTCGACACGTAATCAGCAATCTCCCTCCTCATGTTTTCCCACCAAAAATGTTCCTTTAGATCTCTGAACATCTTTTTGATACCAGGGTGAATAGAGAAATTAGAGCTATGATCATTATCCAGTAGTTCCCTCTTAAGCTCAGGAATAACGGGAACACAAAGCCTCTTTAAATATTTCAAAATGACTCCTTCATATGTGAATTTTGTCTATCTCCCATCATTTATAGCTTTAATTTTCTTTTGAAACTCCTCATCATCAGCCTGAGAAAATTTTATCTTTTCTAGTAAAGAAGGTTTGGAGACCATTTGAAAAAGTAGTAACGTTGTACCTTCCTTGATAATTCCAATATCCATCTTTACTAGATCCATGAACATAGGATCCCTTTCAACTCTCATCTTGTTCCAAATTACGTGGTCCTTTCTACTCAAAGCATCTTCCCCCATATTTTCCTTCCCAGGGTGGTAGTGTATTGTGCAATCATAGTCTTTGAGTAGCTCAATCCATCTCCTTTGTCTCATGTTGAGTTTTTTCTGTGAGAATATATATATTTCAAACTCGTATGATCAGTATATATCTCAAATTTGTCTCCATAGAGGTAATGTCTCCAAATCTTTAGAGCAAAGATTACTGATGCTAACTCAAGATCATGAGTTGGATAATTTTTTTCATGAATTTTTAGCGGTCTAGATGCATAGTCAATCACTTGATCATTCTGCATAATGACACAACCAATTCCTTTCTTTGATGCGTCACTATAGATAACAAACCCATCATTCCCCGATGGTAGGGTTAGGATCGGATAATTCACTAACCTCCTCTTCAATTCTTCAAAACACTCTTCACATTCCTTGGTCCATATAAACTTAACCCATTTTCGTGTGATCTTGGTCATTGGGTTGGCCAAATGGGTGAAGTTCTGAATGGAAAGCGAATAATAACCTTCTAAAACAATAAAACTACGTACCTCAGTTACGTTCGTTGGAGTAGGACATTCTTGAACAACCTTTGTCTTCACAGGATCTACAGATATTCCATCCTTAGAGACAATATAGACCATAAAGGAAACTTATTGGAGCAAGAATTCACACTTTCTGAACTTCCCATATAATTCATTTCTTCTCAGAGTCTTTAGAATGGTGTGGAAGTGATTTTCATGATCTTCATAGCTCTTAGAGTAAACCAAAATATCATCGATAAACACCACTACAAAGTCATCAAGATATATCCTTGAAGACTTTTTTCATGAAATCCATGAAAACAGATGGTGCATTGGTTAGTCCAAAAGGAATTAATGTAAATTCATAATTCCTGTACCTGGTTCGAAATGCTGTTTTTGGAATTTATTCCTTTCTCACAAGAAACTGATGATATCCAGATCGAAGATCAATCTTCGAAAAATATTGGGCTCCAGGAATTTGATCGAATAAATCATCAATTTGTGGCATAGGATACATATTCTTTATTGTAATAGCATTGATTTCCCTATAATCAATGCACAACCTCATAGACCCATATTTCTTCTTAACGAAAAGAACAGGGGCACCCCATGGAGAAACACTAGGGTGAATAAATCCGTTATCACTCAATTCCTCTAGTTGTTTCTTTAGCTCCACTAAATCCACAGTGGCCATTCTATAGGGGGTCTTTGATATGGGTCTTGAACTAGGAATTAAGTCAATGGAAAACTCAATTTCACGCTTTGGAGGATGTCCAGGTAAATCCTCTTGAAATACATCAATGTATTCTTTCACAATAGGTACATCTTCTATTTGAATATTCTTTTCCTCATCCATAGTTAATTCATTCTCTTCCTCTCTGATAATTGAATTTAGTTGAGCTACTGGGGGTTCATCTAGATAAGAATCAGGTGGTGACTTTTCTGTTCTAAAGATAAGGTACTCCTTATCATCATCAAAAATTGTAACCTCTTTCTTATTACAATAAATTTTTGCATCATGGTCCAAAAGCCAATCCATACCAAGGATTATATCAAATTAAATCATGGGTATGACAATGAGATCAATAGATAAAAAACATTTATATGGCATAATGGGAACTTATTCAAAAAACTTTGTTGCAATGATACTTCCCTTTGGAGTTTTGACTGACAACTCCCTTGTTAAGTAAAATTGGAAATATCTAATTTTCTTAGCAAACTGGGAAGATATGAAACAATGCGATGATATAGAATCAAATAAATCATTGGATAAGTTTGATGAAACGATCAAAGTACCTTCCACCATGTCATTCAGAACTTCAACCTCTGCAGTTGTGATTACATAAGCTTTTCCCTGATCCCTTGGCCTTTTATATTGCATATTTCTTTGACTCTTAGGGAAATCATTAGAATAGTGTCCCATCTTCTGACAATTATAGCATTTAACATAATTATCTTCCATCTTCCCCTTGCAATCGCCGACAAGATGGCCTTTCTGGCCACATTTTTAGCATACTGCTTTTCCTTTTAAGCACGCACTAGGGTGTTTCCTTCCACAATTGTCACATGGTGGAAATTCAATTCTTCCCTTCTTCCCTGTTTCCTTATTTAATTTCCCATGGTTTTCAGTAGCCCTCTTCTTTTCTTTCATTCCCTTAAAGTCATAAGACTTAGAGAATTCTTTTTCTATCTTGATGGCACATGTAACTATATCCTCATATGATGAAAAACTTTGGGAGACCAATGCCTGCTGGAGGAATGGATTTTGGCCAACAAAGAATTGATCAATTTTTCTCCTTGGATTTTTTATGTAGTCCACAACATGTCTTGCTAACATTGTGAAGTTAGCTTCATAATTTGCAACATTATCATCTTCCTTCTTCCTCTAATTCAATAATTTCCTCTCCATATCCGCTCTTTTTTCACGAGGAAAGTATTTCTCTAGGAATATTTCTTTAAAGTCCCTCCATTCCATCTCCTCTATTTCTTCCTCCTCATTTGTGTTTTGGATTAATGTCCACCACTGATCCACATCTCCTGATAGACGATAGACTACCATGATGACCTTCTCTCTTTCATCACATCCCAAGGCAAGAAATATCTTGTCAAAGGAACATATCCACTGCTCTGCTACAAAAGGGTTTGTAGTCCCGTTGAATGATGGAGGTTGTTTTCGCATAAAGCGATCTAACATAGCTCCTCCACGTGGTGGATACGGATGCTCCATGAGGGTAAGGTTATTATTCATAACCTGATTATGTTTTCCCAGTATAGTTATGAGTTGCTCAACACCAGTCACATCACCAGATCCAACATCATTATCTTGAATCGGAGGGAAATCCCTATATGGGGCATGTGCATTCGTGCAATTTCCATTCCTTCCACTAGGCACCATTTCTAAATAATGGCATAAACTAGATTAGAGTATGAATCATAATTTATAATCTCAATGTAGAAAAATACTAACCATAAATTGAAATTATACACATAACTAATCTCTTAGTCACAAACATGGTATCTTTGAGAACAAATTTACATTTAAATCCTTCATAATGGCTTGTAATGAAAATGTGAATTATCCTAAGCATATCCCCCAGGAGTGTCGTAACCAAGAGTGCAGAAAGTCCTATTTTCGTGCACCAGTTCCCATTCGAGTCTAGCTCAAATCGGTGTTTTTGGGTTTTACCCCTAGATACATCTGTGCCAGAGCCGCCTCTACCTGCTCATATCCATACAGGGATGTATTTCTTGAAATATCCACATATTCTATTCCTTACCAAAATACCAGGATGTTCATGTATGTTTATCCTCAAAGACTCACTTAGGGACTCTTCCCTAATCTATACATCCTAAATTTAGTTTCCAAATTTTCTACTAAACTTTCCTATGATACCAACTGTAAGGACCCGACCCCAGTTTCCTAGAGCCAGTGCCTTATTTGATTACATTGTCATACAAACAAGGAATAAGAATCCAGAAGGACCAACTAGTTTAGTATTATTGGAAACAAGATACATACATAAGTTCAATAATACAACTTGAAAAGAAAAACGACATGGAAACTCCTTAGACAACATCCATAACTCCTAGGTTATTTCAGCATGTCATTCATAAATTACTTCTTCATGTCCTGAGAAAATGAATCATAAGAAAGGGGTGAGATCAAACACCGAGTAGGAGTAAGAAATACAGCGGAAGATAATATAAACATTAGAAATGGTGAATTATTGAAAACACATGCCTTTAATAATAAACTTGATCACATTATGACAGGAAAATGAGCTGAGTAAATAATGCCATAAGATAACATAATCATGGGTATTATACTAGTTGAATAACCACATGAAATACCAATAGCTAATCTCATAATGATGGAATGCATAATTCCAGACATTTTGAAACATTTTGTCAAGGCCTCGGCCAAGACGTCTCATGATTAAGGCCTCGGCTGAAATCCATATATCCCATTGGGAATGGCCTTAACCAATTCCACATATATTTGTCTCATGAGACCTAATGATGCATAGAGGGGATATAGTGGGCCCCACATGTCACATAATAAGTCCAATTTATTCCTCATATGAGTAGGGATAAACATAAACAAAATATAAATTCATATTGAAACTATCATATGAAATGTAACTAACTTTCCTCAATCATTAAACATAAAACACTAACCATTCCGAGTAATATGGTGAATGGTTTCAGGATAGATAAACCACAATAGAGTTAGTCATAAACCATTAAATAAAATATGTTATATGACTTCATAAATGATTGAACCCAATAATTCCATGGAATCAACAAGAGTGTTGAATTAGATGAAAACACTCTTATAAAATCATTAAGTAATTGTTGAGATAAAAACTCTTTTATTTTGAAAAGAAGAGTTCTTTTGGAAAAATATTTGTATAAAACCATAAGTGAAGTAAGATAGTATTTTCATAATAAAATTAGTGCTTTTATAAATATAATGGTTTCCAAAAACAGATTATATAGTGCCCTTGAAAATAGGTAAGAATTTGAGTAACTCCCTTGAATCAGGCTTGTATTTTGGAAACAATTTTGAAAGTTCCTTTTAAAATGTGTAAATATCCAAAAAATAAGGAATGGTTCTTGTTTGTAAACATATATATGATACTCACATATATTATATGAGGAGTACCTAACAATACATAAAAATTTCATTGAGGTAATTAGATAATGAAAGTATCCCGAATGAAAATGGAAGTTCGAGTGAAAAAACCCTTACCACTTTGTAATCAAATGATTCGTATGCCCCAAAAATTAATAATATAAAAATTATAGATTTAATACAATGAATATAAACATATTAATTATATGTGACATCAATGGTCAGTATACATACACCATACAAAATTATTACTAGTGAATATGGAAAATCTCATAAAAATTGAAGTGAGATGAAGAAACCCTTTAACTCCAAACGTGATCTGCTCTTGAACTTAAGCTCCTGGAATATGAAATTCCACTTATTAATAAATGATTTAAGAAAATATTAGACTTTTATTTATCTTATCATAACTCTTTTTAGTTCATTTATTTCCTTATTGATAAGTTATTTTATTGAATTTCATTGTTCTGGGGTGTTCGTTTTCTTTATTTTCATAATCAGTTCAGTTGTTTTTAAGTAATGGAGTTCATGTGGAGGGGTTTTAAATCTCCATAATTGAAATTAAATATTATTTATGAACATAGGTAATTGATAATGTTCATTTTTATCATTTGGTTACATGTAATGAGGATGAATCATAAGATGACAACCACTTCGATTACTTGGCGGTATTTGGATTATTATGAACTCATTTTCTCATATAACATAATTATGTGTTCATATTATGGTTCCTGAATATAAATTAGGTTATAATACATATATTATATTCTGTTTCAACCATAAATATGGTTTCATGACAATTAATGAAGAATAAATTGAAGAACGAAACTTCGTCATCCACGAAGGCTATAAATTGGAACCTCATGGACGTTGATTTCGTTTATAAAAATAAAAGGGAGGGAGTAAGAATATTGGTTACGGTTATTCCATTAACATGATATAATTACATTATATAGGTGATACTGGAGTTACCATGATCATTTGGATAGAGGAGGTGATGAGAGGATTGCAAAAGTAGATAAAATAAAATAAAACTAAATGAAAAAGAAGAGTGCTTTACCTCTTGAAATAACCTCCTTGAGAAACTCTTTAAGGGAAGGGGTTTTGGTCTTTTGGAAAGAATAAGAGCTTCCTGGTCATGGGGAGTGACTAAGTGAAGTGAAGAGGTAGTGGTGGGGAGTTTTTATAGTGGAGGAGAGGGGTAAATTTTGAATATTTAATTTCATTATTTTATTATTTCCATCAAGAAAACCAATAGTATTGTTTCATGTGACCCTTGATAGTAATAAGATCATTTGAGTTCGAGTAAAGTGGCCTTACATCACTTATGATGTCCTAAATAGTGTATTTAACTGATAAATTGAATATATGGTATTTTACCCTATTTCACTATTCATCAAAAATTCAAGAATTTCATGAAAATCCCGAAAATTCACCCCTAACATTTTTCGATGTGTAGAATTCAAAAGTGAACTCCATTTTTCAAAAATAATTTTCTAAATATTATTAATTTAATTTTTTAAATAAAGTCAAAGTTAATTCAAAAAATAACAATCTTAAAGGTATAATTAGTTTTATGTGACATTGGAAAATTAATTAAGATCCCATTATATTATTACCTTAAGAAAATAAAATAATATCATTTTTTTAATATTCATAAGGGTAATATTACTATTCATATTACTCTTCATAAGGGTATGTTACTATTCACCAAAAATCAAGTTTGTTCTATCAGACACCAAATGACTTACTGAACACAACTCTAGATGACCATTTTTCGCAATTCAAAACATAGAAGAGGAAAAGTTGTGTTAAATGGATAGATTATAAAATTTCATTATATATTTATTTTCAAAACCTTGGGGTGTTACATTTCTACTCTTTGATATTCTCTTGTAAATAATATATTTAAAAAATATGAGAGAAATTACTTATTGGGATGTAAGTGTACCAAGAGAAAGACATATCATATATAATGCCACATGAACAACCCACAAGATTCAATAATTTAATTAAAAATGGGGAGAGTAATCAATCCAACACTGGGAATAAATAAATTAATGGTAAATATACAATGTTCTCATTTTCCTAAACAAGGGATGATATCACATAGATCGAGTGATGAATATATTGATTAGAATAAATGGAAGATATACGAGAATTTCTTCCCCAATACCAAATCTCCACCATTTTGTACTAAAGAGAAGAGAACAGAATACACATGATGATAAAAAACCCTACCCATTGACTAATAAATTCTCCAAGGAGAGATTAATAGAATCATATGAACATGGAAAGAGAAACTCCATTCCCAATAAAACATCTCCATCTCAACATTGTTCCTTAGAAATAAGTTAGGTTTATTGTCTCTTAAGGGAATTGTGTGTGGGATGGAAAATAAAAGGATGATGTGATACCAATGATCATGGATTAGGGATTTATTATTTGAGTTTAAATCATGTTATTACGCCCCATTATTTTACTGTATGTCTCTTTTTAAATAATTTTAAATTTTTTAATATCCTACGTTGCACGTAAGACCACGTTTTACTAAACAGAAATATTCTAGAAATATTATTATAGTTATCACCTATAAATTTGAATATTGGTTATGAATTGGATTAAATATCTTAAAAAATATATGGTTTAATTCACTGGTTAACAATAAATTAAAAATTAATATAAAAACCATCTGAATATAAAGGAAATGATCCAATAAAATACTATTATTATGTGACAAAGTTGTTTCACCCAAATATATTAAATCAATTACTATTATTAAATTATATTAATGGAATTTTTATATTATATATTATTTTTAAAAAAAATTCATTCAATCTATTTTATATACATAAGATAAGAACTAAAACAATTTATGATTAAAAAGTTGTATTTTTCTAAAGTCAGTAATGCATCCTTGTAATGACACACTTGTTTTTTAATTTATTTGACACATTTATAAATATTATTTGAAAAACCAAACATAATTTTGGAAATAATTATATCAAAATAATCTTTGGGTGATTTTTTGATACTTTTTTGAGAATACTTATTTTCTATTTAATAGTGAAAAATACCGATTTTTATAAAACTTAAAATTTCATTATACTAAAAGTATCTTATGATTTTAATTTTGTATTATTGTAACTTAATTAAAATTTAGTATAATTAATTTCATTTTAAATAATCATTATTCTTATTTTGGTATAATTTTATCTTTGCAATTAAAAATGCATTTTTGATGAAAAAAGTTTTTCATTCCAATTTTCCTGTTTAAATTTAAATTAAATATTTCCACTTCTGTGTTTTGATTATTTAAAATGTATTTTATATTTGGAATCAGAAGGTAAAATTTATTAAATAGGTCCCTTTTATTTTTGTATAATATGAATAGTAAATTTAGTAAATTTTGTTACCATTGTTAAGGGTAAATTGGTTAATTAATTGAAAAATAACTTGATAATGATTAATAAATGACCATAAAACATGCCAAAAATTATTTTGAAGAATAATATCATCCAAAAAATATAGGTTATAATATAAGGATTTGTTTCCCTTTTTTATGTGATTAAGATGTTAAAAATATTTTATTTAATGAAAATTAAAAGATGTTATACACTTATTTTTAATAAATATAACATTTATAATGTATAGTTGTTCAAAATATATTATTGACAATAAATACTAATTTAAAAGATAAATTATTTATATACATCATGGTAATTTATTTTTAATTTTTAATGAATAAATAATTACCTTAAATAATTATACAATGATGATGTAGTAATTGTTCATTTAATGAAATAATCAAATAAATGATATTAAAATAATTAAAACAAATATAATTTGAGATAATTAATGTCATAAACGAATTTTCAATATGAAGTTCACATATTTCTGATGTGTTAAAAGAGTTTTTTCAAGGATATCATACTGTATTAATGTTTTTATATGTCAATGTAAGGAATAGTTTTAAAATAGACATTATGAATGTTTTATAATGAATAATATTTTATTAAATTATAGAAAATTCATAAAAATAATAAATTAATAAATATTTTTTGAATAAGTTCTAAAATATCATCCATGATCCTTTTATGGGTCGTTTAGCATTCTATTATAACAATATTTACCATTAAATATTAAAATCTTTGTTATCACGGTAAAAGTTAATGGGGCTAAATAATTGTGAAAACTAAATGATAAGGATAATAATGTAAACTAATGTTGTATTAAAATTATTTTATTAGATTATTTAGATATAAAATCATATTATTTTCTAAATAAGTCACTTTTTGAGCCATTTTTATAGAAAATTAATTTATATTAATTAAATATTTTGAGGAAACCATAAAGTTCCCTCACTTCAATTATAAAAGGGAACCTGTTCCCTCACTTATTTAAACCACATTGAGCCATATATCTTGACAAATATTTACCCATTTATCTTCTAAAAATACTTAGTTATGTTATTGAGGTTCTATTCCTTCCAAAATCTCTACCCATGTCCCTTAAGAGAAGTTAAAAAGGATATCACTTGAAGAAGAGGTAATTCTCTTTTACGACTCTTTCAAATTTATTTCCTCTTTTATTTCATATTAAAGTGTTTTTACACAATAAATTTATAAATAAATTATGATATATATACATATATATTATTATGTTTATGAAAAAACCATATTCCACCTTTTATCTATCCTTCAAAAAACAAAATCTATGCACGTGCATAATTACGACTTACCATCTTCATGCGAGGGAGTAATTGGTTTTTCATCACCACTTTAATTGGATGGTTAAATTTATGGAAATTGTAATTATATATAATATTTATTACGTAATATTAGTTCTTTATAATTAATGTATCATCCACTTCCTTAGAGTTTCACCCATTAATGGAATGATATCGTCTCCCATTCATATTTACAGTCTACCGCCTCCACAGCCCAATGAGATTCATTTCCCATGTTAAACATAAAAGAATATTTATTAAACTATATATAGTGATTAAATATTATATTTATAAAATTAATACAACTCTTGAGATGATTTATCCTTATCCATTCAAAATAACCTGGACATTCTTGACAAAACATGCATGAGAAAACAATGTAATTAACCATAGAAATAATAAAAATAATGAAATATTATAAATGAAAAGGTTATATAATGTTATAAAAAGATCATATAAGGTATTATAAAAATGAATATGGTCATATAATAAATTAATAATAATTTTAACCCATTATAAAAGATTTTAAAGTATTCACAATTGATAGAAAGTGTGAGATAACGGACTTCATCTTAATTTCATTTCATTGAAACATATTTCAACATTTTGCACCTAATTTCTTTTCTCTGTTGTATATACTTCCCCTTTGATTAATTTATGATCATAATTAATTGAAAATTCCATTTATTTTATATATCAATATTTAATGTTTCATGGATATGATTATTTCCAAATTCGTATACATTTTTTATATACAAAGTTTAATTTGGATTTTATTTGATCAACTGGAGAAATAATGTTAAACCCATATATTTTACTCAATATGGATATTTTTGATAATTCATTCTGATTAATGAATTAAATTGATCATTTTGATATATGAGGAATGGTATAGGCTTGCAAAAACTAGTGGATCACAGTTAAAGATAGCCCCTTGATGTATCTTTAGTCTCATGAGATGACTAAGATGGAAAAATTAAATGGGTTATACCCATAATGATTAAATTTTATTGTGAATGGTATTGAATATATAGATACCATGATGTTTGAGATCATGGAATCCAATAATATCATTTTTACATTAAGAATTCTATTATTTTTTATAAAAGTGATTTTCACTATTATATTTTATGTGGTTTTAGATTGCGCACAAGTTTTTGATTAGCTGGAATTTGTTTACAATTATATAAATCATCATATATTCTATGACTTATCCTCTCATGATATAAAATCTATTTATTAAATGTAATGTTTGTTCAATTATTAATCATTTCATATTGATTATTTATTATTAATTCAATATATCTTCCAATGTATGTAATCATTACAACACATCTGAGGTCACCCTATTATTTTTTTTCTTTTTCTCCAACCCATGAAGTTGAATTTTTTGAATGAGATCAAGGATGAAAATTACATTCCTTTTTAATGTTCTATGTTTAATTACCAATGTAATAAGGGTACAATTCATGTATTTAGATTTTTAAAACTACTAATCTATTTGGTCTTTTGGGATGTGATTCATTCTATTTAATACCAATTCAATAATGTAACCACTGACTCTGGGCTATTTGGGTCAGGGTTGTTATAGTTGGAATTAGGTAAATGTTATTAGAAACCTTGGGAACTATATTTTAAAGGAAATAAATAAATAATGAGATCTATGATAATCCCATGTAGTATTTGATATTTTCTTAGTATTAGTGGGATTACATATTATGGCTCATGATTCATGATGTTTTTGAGCTAATTAATTGTATTATATTATATAGTGATGAATACTAATGGAAGTAAGATAATTGATACTCATGGTCAAAGTAGGAATTTTCCCATGGATTAAGCCAACATGGTTGTCATTGGAACTAAGAAGATCATAAATATATTAGGACAACTTAATTTGGTTAAGACAAATAACTTTTCCCAGATAGAGAAACCCATTGTTCCATAACGTGATTATTCTATGTTGGATCAAATAATGGGAAAGAATCCCCCAAAATTTAGTGGGACTACTAATATCATGGTATCTAAGTAGTGGATTATGTTCATTGAGAAGATATATCAAGCTTTGTGATGCAATGAAGGAGACAAGGACAAACTATGAGTGTAATTTCATAGAGGATATGCTTATCAGTGGTGGTCATTAAACCATAATACGAAGAAATAATATGAAATTTAAGATATAGAGTGGAGATATTTTAAAGATATATTCATTGATAAATGCTTCCTTTGTGAACAATGAAATAAGATGAATAGGATGTTTCTTGGTATTAATAAAAAATAGGATGAGAGTGTTTTAGAATATGTGTCTACTTTTAAAAGACTAGAAAGGTATGCTTCAAATTATATATGTAATCTACAAATTAGGATTGATCATTTATTTTAAGTCATTAATCCAAATATTTTAAGGGCACAAGTGTCCAAAAAAACTTCATCATATGATGAAATAGTTCGATCTTCCATCCAAATAGAAAATTAATTTTGTTGATCATATATATTCAAATGAAATCGAGAGAAGAAGAGTTCAGTTTAGAACCATGTGGAAGGTAACACATTTAAGAAGAACACGTAAATGGATAATTTCTAATCTTATGACTACCATGGGAAAAACATCCATGGAAATGTCTGAAGGGAACAAGAGTGTGTTACATGTGTGGAGAAAAGGGTCATCTATCTCATGAATGTAAGGGGAAATAAATGAATGATATCTTGTGATTCAAATACAAAAAAGTGTTTAATTATTCAAACTAATGTACTATGTGCCAAGTGAATCTACCATATAAGAGGAAAAGGTTAGGAGGGAAATATTATTCAATCAATACAGATGTGTTAGGAGTTCCCAAAGATGTTGTGTCAAGTACTTTAATCATAGCTTCAAATTTTACCAATGCATTATTTGATTTTGTATCCATGAATTATTTTATATATTCCATGTTTTCTAATAAAATAATATAGGCACATTTCACATTAAAAAGTTAATTATCAGTAAAAACTCTTATAGGAAGTTTAACTGCAAAATGGATGTGTTTGGAATTTTCCATTATGACATATAAACATGATTTTTTATGAAGTTATTATAATACCTATGGTTAAATTTCATATAATAATTTTTATGGATTGTATTTAAATGTATGATAAATAAATTTATTTTAAAGAAAAGGAAATCTTTATTCATGACGAATGTTTGGAATTCATTATATTTAGAGAAGAAACATCACAATATGAGTCATGTCAAGATCCACCTACAATAGATTTTCTAAATGAGATTCTTGTGGAGGAGGAGAAGATGTATAGAAAAGGTAATATCCTAATTGAGGATGTTCTTATTGTACATGAATACATTTATGTATTTTCTAATAACATACTTGGATACCTACTAGACCATGAGGTTGAATTTTCCATTTTAAATCTCGGATGCAAGACCTATTTCAATTACTCCCTACTGAATGGACATTGTGTAATTATTATATTTTAAGAAAAAAGGAGGAGTTGAGTGGTAAGGGATTTATTCTCCCTAGTTTATCACCATGGGGATCCTAGTTCATTTTTTTAAGAATAAATATGGTTCCATGAGGCTGTGTGTTAATTATAGGGAAATAAATACTATTACAATAAAGAACAAGTATTCCATTCCTCACATTGATGATTTATTAGGTAAACTTCATGGATCTCAATATTTTTTTAGATTGTAATTTGTTCTAGGTATCATCAAAAATGAATAAATAATGAATATATTATGAAGAAATTATTTTTAATGAGGTATGGACATTATGAGGCCACAATAATTCCTTTTGGACTCACTAATTCACCCTCTATTGGCATGGATTTAATGAAAAAAGTATTCAAGGTTATATTGATAATTTAGTTATGGTATATATTTATGATATGTTGGTGTATTATAAAATCTATGAGGACTATTATAATGACTTTAAAATCATTATTGATAATAATAAGAGGAAAGTGTTATATGGTGAATTTAGAAAGTTTGAATTATGGTTTTAGGAAATTTATTTTCTTGTAAATATTGTCTCTAATGATGGAATCTCAATTGATCCTGTAAAGAAAAAAGGAATCCCAAGAATGGACTACACCAAAAAATATAACTAAGGTTTCTAGTTTCTTTTTTTGGTTACTATTGGATATTTATTTTTGAATTTTCCTCAAATGACTAAATCATTAACAAAGGTCACATGAAAAGGATTGAAGTTCATATGGAAAAAAGAATATGAAGGATATTTTTATTAAATGATTAAGATATTGTTCAATTGTCCAATATAGAATTTACCATCAGAAAATGATGGGTTTTTGATATATAGTGATGCATCAAATAATGGAACGGGTTGTGTCTATATGAAAAATTATAATGTTATTTTATATGAATCATGTAAGTTGAAGACTCATGAACATAATTATCAAACTCATGATCTTGAGTTATAAGAAATAATATTTTCTCTAAATGTATGGAGATTCTATCTCTATGGTGAATGATATGAGATATATATGGATCATAAGAGTTTGAAATAAATATTCTCATGTAACAAAATCAACATGATGAAAATAATATGGCTTGATTTACTCAAGGATTATGAATTCTTGATACATTATAACCCAGGAAAAGTAAATAAAGTTGAAGATTTATTAATAAAGAATGACCATGTATTTCTATCCCAAATAAGGAATTAGAGAGATCCTATGTTCACGGATTTAGTAAATATGGATATGGAAATTATTAAGCAATGTGAGACCCCATTTTATTTAAATGGTTTTGAAAACTATCTTTGTTTGAAAAGATAAAAAAATCTCAACATGATTATGAGTATCTTCAGAATAAAATTAATGTTGTGAACAACGTAAAATTGGAAGGCTTTGTTTGGGAATATAGTTCTCTAATATTTGGAAAGAGGATATGTGTTCAATCAATACATGATCTAAAAATGGAACTATTAGATGATGCACACAGATCAAACTTATTTATACACCCTAGTAGTACCAAGATGTACTTGGATTAGAAGGAATTTTTTTGTGGAATAATTTGTTCATTGAAATTTGCTGACTATGTTTCATGATGTTGGGTTTGTTAACTAGTGAAGGCTGAGAGATAACATCCTAATGGATTCATGAAACCTGTTCATATACCTGAGTGTAAATGGGATGACATTATAATTGAATTTGTCACAATAAAATGAAGGACTCCTAAAAGAAATGGTGAGATATGGGTTATTATTGATCACCTTAAATAATCTGAAAATTTTCTTGATATAAGAAAATATTTACCTCTTGAGAGCCTATCAAGTCTCTATATTAACAAATTTGTAAGATTACATGGTGCCCCTTTATTGACTATGTCTGATATATATCCTCATTTTACATCAAAATTAGGGAAGTGAATTCAGATGGATCTAGATACAGTCTTATTTTAATCACTACATACCATCCTCAAACTGATGTACAATCTAAAAGGAATATTCAAAAATTAGATGAAATTATGAGATCACTCTCACTTGACTTTCATGGTATGTGGGATTAGTATTTACCTTTGGTATAATTTTCCTAAAATAATATATTCCATTCAAGTATTCAAATGGAACCATATAAAGAATTATATGGAAAGAGATGTAGTTATTCAACTTGTTGGGATGAATTTGGTGAAAGGAAACTTATAGGCCCATATCTAGTTAAAGATATAATGACAAAGTTTAACATTGTTCATGATCATATTAATGAATCCCATATTATAGAAAAGATTTATACTGATAATCGAATAAAGGATTTGGAATTTCAAGTGGGATATCATTTATTTCTAAAAGAATATTCATGGAAGGGTTCCATATGGTTTGGTAAGAAAGGGAAACTGAGCCATAGGTACATAGCACCATTTGAAATTCTTAAAAGAATCTTAATTTCAGCTTATTGATTAGAAATGGAACCATGTCTCTCCAAAATTGATGATGTGTTCCACATATCATTCTTAAGGAAGTATATGTCTATCCTAACACATGTACTCACCTATGAATAAATATAACTAGAACCTGGTCTATATTACTATGAGTATCCTATCGATATTTTTGATACCATCGATAAATTATTAAGGAATCATATGACTTGATTGGTATAAATTTTATATGACTAGATAAACCTATTTTTGAAATAAAAAATTAATAATTATCTTAGTGTGATTTTTTTGATAGTTTTATGAAAATATTTTTTTCCAATGAATAGTGAAAAATACATATTTTTTAAAACTATCAATTTATTTATATTAAGAGTCTTTTTATGATTTTAATTTTTATTAATTTAAATTAATTTCTATTTATTCTGATTATTTCCATTTTTATTCATCATTATACCTTATTTTGGTATATGTACGTCGTTATGATTAAAAGTTCATTTTTTTAAGAAGACAATTTTTCATTGCAACTTGACAGTTTATTTTGAAATTAAATTATTCCAATTCATTGTTTTGAATTTTTAAAAATGGATATAATATTCTTACTCAAAAGGTCCAAATTTATTAAATAGGTCCCTTTTATTTTTGGACAATATGAACAGTAAATTTACTAAATTTTATTACCATGGTTAAGGGTAAATCAATTAATTAAGGGTATAAATAATATGATAAGGATTTATAAATGACCCTAAAAATGCCCAAATTTATTTATAATTAAATTTATTCCATAATAAATCATGGTTCTAATATATGGAATTTCGTTTCAATTTTTATGTGGTTATGATGTTTATAATATTTTAGTTAAAGAAAAGTAAAATATATCAAACTCATGCTTTTAATAACTACAACATTTATAATACATGGTTAATAAGAATATATCCTTTACTATAAATATTAATTTGACATATAATATATTTATATAAATAATCGTAATTTATTTATAATTTTTAGTGATTAGATTTTTACCTTAAATAATTATGCAATGATGATGCAGTAATTATTGAATTTATGGAAGAATAAAATTAATGATATTAAAACAATTAAAATAAATATAATTTGAGATAATTAATTTCTTCCAATAATTTTTATGATGATATTGAAATATTTGGGATGTGTTAAAAGATTTTTTTAAATATGTCATATTGTATTGATATTTTGAGAAGTAAAGGTATTTAGTAGTGTTAAAATTGACATTATGAATATTTTATAATGAATAATATTATATTATATGATATAAAATTCCTAAAAATCATAAATTTAGGTAGATAATTTGTATAAAGTTTATCATATCATCCATGAGTCATTTATGGTTCTTTTAGAATTTTATAGTATAAATATTTACCCTTAAAGAGAAAAATCTGTGTTTTCATGTTAAGAGTTAATGGTGTTAAACAAGGGTTAAAGCTAAATGATAAGCGTTAGAATGTGACCTTAATATGTGTAACAATTATTTTGTGAGATAAATTTAACCCTGAATCATCTTATATTATAAATAAATTACACTGGAGACATCTTTAATCGAAAATTATATTATATTAATTATATATTTTGTGAAATTCCTAAAGTTCCTCTAACATCAATTAAAAAAAAGAACCCCTTTCTTCACTTATTTACACCACATTGAGCCATATATATTTAAAAAACCCTAATTATTTCACTTATAAACATACCTATTTATGTTCTTGAGGTATCTATCCTTCCAAAAGACCTACCCTAGGTCCCTTAATAGAAGTTATAAAGGAGCCACTTTGTAGAAGAGGTATATAATCATCTTTTCCAACTCGTTAAAAATTCATTCTTATTCTACATACTCTTCATGTGTCTTTCCATACTAAATTACTAAATACGATATCATATATATACTTAGATGTTATAATTTAAATGAAAAAAATTTCATTCTACCTTTTATATATCCTAGGAAAAAAGCCCCACATGTGCGTACGTACGACTTACCGTCTCCATGTAGTGGTGTAATTGTTTTCATCACCACCTTACATGGTTGGTTATAATAAATGAAAGGTTAAATATATATGATATATATTACATTATTTCTTCATTTTGAATTAATATATCATCCACTTCATTACTTTCACACCCATTAATGGAATTTTATTTTCTCTCATGCATATATACGACATATCGTATCGATGATGCGATGAGAGTCATTATCCATGTTCAACATTCCATAATGGATCTAAACAAAATTTAATGATTAAATATTTTATTTATAACACTAATAAGATTACGAAAATAATGGATCTATTTCTATGATGAAGAATATGGACATTCATGAAAAAAATCATGAGAAAACAAGTCAATTAACACCTAAAATAATGAAAATAATTAAATATTATTAATAAACAGATGCTAATGATGAAAATGGTAAAATGTAATATTGTTAACTAATGGTACCTGGTTTATCTATTGATTGTCTAGTCAATTATATAGTACTTTCATGAATTATCTATTTCGACTGGATATTTTGTAGACACCATTGATGGTGGCCTAATGAGTTGTAATCACACCCTGATTAGGCTACCATTGGGTTCTTTAGTAGATTTCATGGTTTCAGGTCAGGAAAATGGCAAAGAACCTATGGTAGAGGGTTGAGTTGGGATTGGAATTTTCATTTATGAGGATTTAGACATGGTTTCAGAACCCATTTTGGGGATTCATTTTTTTTCTTTATTTTCGGTTTCATTAAGTTTTGCACTGTTGGCATGACATGAAATAATTATTTGTTTCTTATGGTTTGTACACTTTAAAGAATTGGTTGGTGCATGTTTCTAGTTATTGTTTATTGTTTCCTTAATTTTCATATGTTTTCAAAAAATATCTTACTATGGAAAAAGGGTATAATCTTCCCATATAATTTATTAGACCCTTAATGTTAGATGACAACCTCTAGCATGCGGGGAGGCGTGCTTGAGGTTAGGTGGTGATTTGGCTCAAAGCACCGGTTAGTGGCTTCCATATCGGGGACATTATAATGTGTTATTAGTGGGGTTATTTTCTGTGACATACTATTTAGGGATGATAGACATGAGATTAGGGAGTTTTATTCCTTGAAAATGAGCTCATGCCTAGGAGTAGATATCCCATATATGGGGGGAAACCCATGTTTTGAAGGTGGTGATTTTTTTCTTCTTGTGTGAATGTTAATGTTTAATGATATTTCACTATTTGGTGATGTAATTGTCATGTGATGTGATAGTTTTATGATATTTTTCTCATTGATGGGATGGAATGAGGTTGTGAATTCAAGCATCATTATAGGAACCTAGGGAAATTGGTGGCATGCATGATGATTAGAACACATAGGATGGGTGTATGGGACATAAAATTTAGAATGAATTTCACCTTCTTGAAAAATTTGAATAAAATAGCATCTAATGAAAAAGATTAAAATTGTTAAATAAAAAGAATAAAAATGAATGTGTAAAGAATTATGCTTAATGAAAGATTGTAAATGAGTTAAAACCTTGGTTATATAAAGTTGTGAAAGTATAAATGGCTTAAAATGGGTGTCTAATTAAAGGTTCAGAACTATGTGAGTTAGTTTACCCCATGTTGACCATGGCCCATGGTAGGGACGGTTGAGGGTACTGTGACATATGTGATGGTATCCATTGGTATAGTTTATGATAAATAGTTTTTTATGGCTATCAGAGATTCATATTTTGTGTGAACTGTGGAATATTATTAGCATGTGTTCTGAGATTATTGATTGGAATTATAGAGAAATTCCACCATGAAGACATGTTTTGGTTGGGCGAGAAGAGGATATATTCCATAATGCTCCCCAAAAGTGGAGAAGAAGATCCCAGTGGTATTAGGTAATAGAGAATAAGATAAGTTCCATGATAACATCACTAATTTTATATATATGATGTAATGGGACCCAGTGCGGGTTTCACTAAGCATGTTTGAGCTAACTATAGAGTTTCAACTACAGCACCGTCCGAACATTATCAGAGAGGGTGGTCCATAGGTATCTGAGTTCTAGATAGAGTCCATCTAGATAATTATTGATCATTTAGAGACTCATCATGATAATATAGTCAATATGGAAACTTAAATATTATGAGGTCAGTAAAAACATTGGTAGGACATCATGGTTCAGACTGAGTAGGTAGATGGTATGTTTTGGAATAAAAAACAAGAAAAGTTTCTAGAACATTACTATCTAGAGACCTTGAGGTAGGAAAAGGTTATGGATTTTATGAGGTTGACCTTGGATACTATATCACTGATGAAGTATATAGGTCGTGTCATGAACCTTTAATTTTTTGTTCCCGCTTTAGAGGGGGATGAGTAATCCATCTTGAGACATTTCCAAGAGGTAATTAGACATGAGATCAAGTAATAAGTAGTTATATTTTTCTTAAAGAGGGTTTTCTAGGTGATGGATCAGGCCCTAATTTTTTTGGGAAATCTCAAATAATATCCTAGTGGTGGACATGCAATTTCAGTCAGAAAATCCAATGGTGAAACATCTTAAGGAAAGAATCATCATTTTGAGAGTCTCAACCATGGAAATAGAAAACTAAGTGGTCAAAAAATGGAATCTATGTCTTAGGGTAGTGATCAAGTATTTTTTATTTGTTTTGTTGGATGGAAAAAATGTGAGGTAAGTTTCCCTGACCACCAGTTGAATTTCGAGCATACGACATGATAGTTCATGTGCAAAGGTTCTATAGGAAACTTCAAAATTTTGAAATTGATGGAGGGTTGATTCCGGTTCAGAGAGCATACATGGGGTCAGTTACACCATATCAAGTAGGTAGTTGGAGATCAATTGGTCATATTGGTCAAGTTAGTGGGTGTGGTTATATAAATATCCTATAGCCATAGAACTATAGCCACATTTTAGTTGTTATGTGGCTATAGGTTAAGATATAGCCATGATTATTAGAAAACCATGGTTTTAGAATAGATAAATCCATGATAAAAAAGATCTCGTGGCAACAGTGATTCTTCCCTCGTCGTGACTCATCCCTACTCATCTCCCTCACCATGACTCATCTCCCACCATTAATCCCCTCCCTAATCGCGACTCATCTCATCTCCCACCTGCAATCACCTCCCTCGTCGCGACTCATCTCCCACCCTCAAACCCCTCCTCCCTCATCGCCAACCGATCGATTCTCCCTCGGCTGATCCTCGCCAGATTCTCCAATCGGTTCCTCCATCCCTCTTGCGATCCCTCCCACCCCCTTCATCACGCATCCCTCTCCTCCACTAACTTCTTCTGGAATTCCTCCTCCAGTCGGTGTGTCGTCCAAACTGAAACCTTCCATGAGCAGGATCCATGCGAGTCGACCCCTACACTTTATGTGAAGATTGCTTCGGTTACTCCTTCACGACAGCTGCTTTCCAAAGTAATTCATACTATCTCTAGTGATCGTTTTGTCTTACCTCTGTAGTCTAAGGTGATTTTCAAGGTTCTCCACCCTACTATGAATGTTTCAATTGCTAAAAATACATTTACTTCATATACATAAGTGTGTTCATGTTTTTCTATATTGGTATTTCATTTCTAGTGTTAGTCACACTACTATTCTATTCCTAGGTTTTGAATGGGTAAGTCTACTGAATTAAACCTTATTGTATATTGGTTACACATAGGTCAGTAATTCCCTTTCTGTGTTGTCTATACATATTGAGGAGAAAAACATTATTTCATTTTTTTAGACTGGTTATTGATCGTATTACTATATTTATAAACTGAGCATATTTTTCGCTAACAGTAACCACTTATGTTGGTGAATTCCCCTATTTTATAGTATTAATGATCATAGATATCAAAACCTTTTTGTTGTAGTAGCTCATCATAACAAATATTATATTCTAATTTCATACCCATGAAAGTTATTTATTATTCATTAATTAATCAATGTGAAATGTACTCACTGAATCTAATTATCATGGGTCCAAATTTTTCACTCATTAAAATGATCTACATTTCATTTTATTTGCTTATTGTGAATGGTATTTATGAGGACATTCATTTAAGTCCTGATGAACATATAATTTCTTGCTCATTGTATTCTAAATTTCCTGGTTGCTTGATGCTAAAGGATACAAGGAGTTCACCATTAATTGCACCATTACCATCTTATGGAAGAGGGAGAGAGCTTCTCGGAGAGAGGTTCACGAGCTTTATCCATGAAAACAAAGTTGATGATGTGATCATTACTGGTGATTACAGAAAAAATCCCTAAACTTGCAATTTCCTTAAGATCAAATAATGTTAGGAAAGCATTTTATTCTCATATTTGATCAGTATTTGAACAAGATTTCTTCACTACACCATAAAGGAATAAATATAACCCAATGTATGATTATTTGGGGTGGGGTTTAGGGTAAATAAATATATCCAAGTATCACTTAAACCTGCCCTTGAATTTTAGTCAACTGTTTGGTGGGTATCATCATCATCATCCCTTCTATATGGTGTGTTATTCATGAAAAAGGGTACATATTGTATGCTTAGTTAAGGCTGTGTGATAGAGTGATTACAACACACCACTTATGATAAGTAGTTTAAAAAAATAAGCGGTGTTTTTTCTATTTCTCAAACTGTTAATCCCAAGCAATAAGTGTTGTAAACAGTTTCAGATTTGTTCTCAAACAGAGTCTTAAATAAGCAACGCAAAAATATTTTTCATTAAGTAATCTGGAAACTTATATAGAGGCATGTATCATAGGTGATAAGTCCTGGAAGTGCTTTTCAATAAGTTTTACCAAACTCAATTTAAATGGTATGTCATATATTTTATTTGAACACATGATGATGCATGAAAAATGTGTTCTTTCCAAATCTTTCACTTCCCCCCTCTCCTCCTAGATTCAAGTTAATTACCTTTTGAGTTTTAGGTGATAATGGGACAATTGATGGGCCGAGAGTTGATGTTTGGTGGAACATATGGAGGCAAAGAACATTGAAACTCACTAGACCTCATCTTATTGAATTCATGAATTCTCAGGACATCATCATTTCATATGTGACATTTCGGAAAGAAATGATGAAAATCATCCTGGTTCTTCATATAGATCAATAAAATTGAGGTAATATGAAGATCAAATAAAGAAATTTGATCATCCATAGGAATAATGTTTTTCTATATCATCCATATTAAAATAAATTTTGATGACAAGATGAAGTTCTTTCTAAACTTTCTAATCTAGATAGGTGAAATGAATTTTTTCAACTATAAATCCAAAGAATTTTGAGATTTTATTTCTCCTAGAAACATGCAATCCTTGCTACAATAAAGCTTAGATTTTCTCTAACTAATGGCTTGTCTTGAGATAGATTCGTAATGCTCGAAAATCCCCTTGATGAAAGAAACTGACCTGTCATCATATTCACAAAAAATGATAATTTCATCAACATAAAACAAGTGGTTGGGTGCTCTTATCTTTATAGTGGCCTTAACTGGTGATAAAGTCCCATAATCTATAGCTTTTAGGAGGAATTTTATATGTTAATCCCTGATAATACCAAATAAAAAAGTTGAGGGAGTATCCCCCTATCTCACCCATTGGGTATGACCGAAGTATCTTTTGGGAGACCCACTAATAATGAAAGAGAGTCTTGATCTGTAGATAAGATCTTGAATAAGCTTAAAAAAATTGGTTGAGATGCCAAAATTGTCAAGTACTTAAAAAGTGAAATCCTAGCTAAGACTGTCAAAATCTTTAGAGATGTCAATATTTAAATCAATATTTCTAGGCTTGGATATCCTCTATAATATATTCACATATTCAGGTTTAGTATATAAATAATCCTTCACTTCCATGTATTAGCACCAACTAATTTAGAGAAACAATGTAACTTACAATAGCCCCCAAACATATAATATTCACCTTACTGATGAGCTTATGAAGATTATTTTTCACAGCGATAGGCTTATAGTCTCCAACATCAAGGGAATGTTCAACCTTTGGAATGATGGTTATTAATTTAGAGTTGTTGCCTAAAGGAAGATATTATAGTCTAAAAAATTCGTGAACCTGTACAAGTTCCAAATGAGTCACATACCAAAATTGAATTAAGAAGTGATTAGAGAATCTATCCATTTTAGCTGCACTATCCTTATTATGAGATAAAAGTACCTATTTAATTTCATCCTTAGCAGGTAAGGCAGTGAGAAAGTAATTCTTACTCAAGATTTGAAATATTAAATAGAGGTTCAAAGTGACTGAACAGGGCATTGGATATACTCCCCTAATTATTAAGAGTCTCTCTATTCACCTTAAGTATGGTGAAATTTTTTATATTCCTTATTTTCTTATTCATGATGTGAAAAAATAGAGTGTTTCTATCACCCTATTTTAACCATATTAAATAAATATACTTTATAAGAATCCTCTTATGTGTAAGAATGATCTCATTAATCTCATATTTGAGTTGAAATTCCTCAGATGAGGGGGTATCAAGGTTAGAAAAACTGTTTTGACATTTTAAAATATCATCCACAAACTACTTGATTTCCTCATTCAATTTGGTGAATTTATCCCCGGTCCATCCTTTGAGAGACTATTTAGTAGATTTAAGATATAACATGAGCCTTTGGAAAGAATTTCCTTCAAATATCCTCATCCATTTCTATTATACCATTTCAATGCATTCCTTAAAATGGAGCCAAGCATTATTGAATTTAAAAGGGATATCATGTATCATTTCATTAGTGGATAAACACAATAGAAGTGGCTGGTGATCTAAGGAAACATTGTGAAGAGCTATACAGGATAAGATAGAATCCATATCAAGTCCATTAAGGGAAATAAAGGCCTTATCAATCCTACTAGACTACCATCTGTTAACAGTGTATCTAGTCCAGGTGAACTCAGATCCTCAAGAAGAAATTTCATAAAAGAGTCCATGATCAATTAATCTCAGAAATTATATGGCTACCACATGAAAAAAATTATATAAATTCATTTCATCAAGACTAAAAATTGAATTAAATTCCCCTAACAGTAACCAATTACACGATGGAGGCACTGCTGTAGAGACTACTTTTGGGATGAATTCTATTGCTACTTTTTTATCAGATTGATTGTTCATTGTTGTCACCCCCTTTTTAAAAATTATTTATTATGCCTCTGGATCCCCTGCATTATTTCTTTTTTCACCATTAGTGCTGAAACTTTTTCGGTGATGGTTTGGTTCTATGCATATAACATTAGAGGAAATCCATGCTATCATTTTTGGAAATTGTTTCTCAAGATGGTCGAATTGATTGGAGACTAACAATATAGAAATTTATTATTTTTTGGTTGTTCTAAATTCTGAAATATCTAACCTGTATTATCCCCTTCTCATTTTCTCTAGGTAAGTTGCTTTGATCATTTGTACATTCTGAAAATGTTCTATAGCACTTGTTGTTTTGTTTTTCAAATTTTTCTCATATAGAGACATCTTTGGTTCTTCCAATTTTGGCATTTAGCTTCCATGTGGATGTTGGTTGGTTAGTAACACTTCTTCCATATTCAATTATCGAAGGGTTAAATGATTTTTGCATGTTATTTTAAAACCATACGTTGGAAATAGTAGCCATGTAGCTTCTCACAAATTACAACCACTCACTAGTTGAAAACTCATGTAACATCAATGGCCTTTTCTGTGAGATCACATTTCTTCTCTTACTTGTCCAATTCTTCTGAAAAGTTAGATGATTCTTCTTTTTCTGATGCATACATTGATCTCTTTACAATTTCATTACCCAATGACTTGCATGGTATGGATGCCAATGATCCTCCTAAAACATTGGAAACCATGAAATTGATTAGTTACATATTTTCCAATGTAAGAACTATATTTTATAAAAAACATGATATATGTGCTTTTACATGGAGAAGAAAACTTCTGTTTCATTTGAGCATTGTTACAGATATCTACCCTGGAGATGACAATGATGGTTCATCATTCATGCTAATGATCCAATTTTCTGAATGGCTAGATGAGTTCTCGTGTCATCCATTTTCTTTAATTCTACACTTAGAACCAAATAGTTTTATGTAAGTGTTTATTCCTCTTTTTTCTATCCCTTTATTCAATCTTTCATGTATCATTCTAATATTTAGTTATGAATTGTCTAGTTATTAAGTAGTTTATGGTATTGCAGAAGTGAAGGGCTACACTCATCATCGGTTTTAGGAATGTTCCTGGTTGAGGATGGTCCCTATTATTTTTTCATGCAGCAAGTCCTTCTTGGGAAGCTCTCTAAAAGTCCCTATAGTCAGGTATGTCCTATAATTTCAGGTTTTTCAATGCAGTAGCTTCAAGAATCCATTTTTCTTTATTTTTTAAGATGATTTAATCTTTTGAAAATCTGTATAATTACCTAAATCATGTACAATGTGTCCTTTTTTTGTCTACTATAATTTATAGTTTTCACACCGTATTAAACATGATAATTGAGGCAGTTGTCCACCTTATTAAATATATGTTTCTATCAATTAGTTTCTCTATTAAAGGATCACATATTTCTAGATTTAGTGGAAGATGAATTTCCAATGCTTCTGACTTGATGAACAGGATGGATTTTTGTTTTCTGTCGGTTTGTGACCTTGAGGTGGAGTGGAGTGGATTGGTTTTGTTGTGGAAGTATTCAAGGGGTAGGGGTCCTGTCCGGGTGGGGGGAGGGGGTCCTTTCTTGGTGGGGGGGATCTGTCTGGTGGGGCTCCATCTAGGGGGGCCTGTCCGGGGGGGGCTATGTAGGGGGGATGTACAATGGGTGGTCTGTCTAGGGGGGAGTGGAGGGGCTTTGCATGGGGGAAGGGGTGCTATGGGGGGGGGGGGTCCTGTCTGGGTGGGTGGGGATGTAAAGACCCGTAAATTTCAAGGAAATATTTTTATTAAATTCTTTGGGATTTTACGAGTATGCAGTTTCTGATGGCACTTTATTCCGAGGCCCGGTGTTCCCGGAATCAATTTCTCAAGTTTAGCTCGGGTAAGTTCAGTGAACGAATGAGTGGGTTTTTTTATCTTTTGAACTGATGCTCGAAATTGAAATTCGAGGGCACTGATGAAACTGCAGTGCCAGTAATTTCTTAAGAGGACCTTTACTGAAGATGCATTTTCTCGGGAGGAGATGTTAAAAAAATGTAGATTAAATGAAAGTGAATAAAATTGTGGTAAAAATTTTATTCTTTATCTTAAGTAGTTTTATTCTACATGGGGTAGTTAGTATGGGACCCACAAACTCCTAACTACCCATGAGAGGATAATTATGAGGTGGGGCCCACATGAGCCCCAACAATTTGCATTCCCTAAACCCCTTAAACCTCCCATTACACTCCTTTATTTTAATGTTGGAAAACCCCTTGTATTTATTGGAGTGACTTTTCCTCTCCTCTCTCTCACTCATTATGTTTCCAACCTTTCACCCAATAAAATAGACAACTAGTGGTTTAATTAATTATGTGAAATGGAATTTGAATTTAGTAATTTTTAATGCTTGTAAAAATAAAATAAAATAAGAGGAAGCCTTATTTTATTTTGGGTTAGAATTGTTGTGTGAGGTTTTTTGGGAGAACTCTAGCTTTATTTGAGGAACTTCATCCTTTTGTGAAGAACTTATTCCTCCCACGAAGAACGTCATATCTTCAACGAAGAACGCAATCACCACAAGGAGAGACAATGAGCCTCTCCTTCTTCTCTCTGTAGCTAGTGTGAGACGTCGTCCCCTCCTTCGATGCACGCCAACTCCGTCTTCGAAACCTCACCCCATGACGCCATCTTCCGTGATGCCAGCATACGACATCATTTATCGAGGTAGGGATGTGTTTGGATTGAGAAATGATTGGTTTTCCTTCCATGTTTTTGTTCCTCTTAAACCGCTTGTTATCAGACTAATGTGGAAGGGACTGGACCAAACTAACACAGTCTGATTCCTCCTCCATTCTTGTGAATATGTGTTCTTTCCGAATATTTCACCTCCCCCCCCCCTCCTCCTAGATTCAAGTTAATTACCTTTTGAGTTTTAGGTGAGAATGGGAAAATTTATGGGCAGAGAGATGATGTTTGGTGGAACATATGGAGGCAAAGAATATTGCAACTCACTAGACCTCATCTTATTGAATTCATGAATTCTCAGGACATCATCATTTCATATGTGACATTTTAGAAAGAAATGATGAAAATCATCCTGGTTCTTCATATAGATAAAGAAAATTGAGGTAATATGAAGATAAAATAAAGAAATTTGATCATCCATAGGAATAATGTTTTTCCATATCATCCATATTAAAATAAATTTTGATGACAAGATGAAGTTCTTTCTAAACTTGTTAATCTATCTAGGTGAAAGGGATTTTTCCAAATATAAATCCAAAGAATTTAGCAATTTTATTCCTCCTATAAACATGAAAGTCCTTGCTATAATAAAGCTTAGATTTTCTCCAACTAATGGATTGTCTTGAGATAGATTCACAATGCTCGAAAATCCCCTTGATAAAATAAAGTGACCTATCATCATATTCACAAAAAATGAGAATTTCATCAGCATTAAACAAGTGGTTGGGTGATATTATCTTTATAGTGTCCTTAACTGGTGATAAAGTCCCATAATCTATAGCTTTTAGGAGGCATTTTATATGTTAATCCCTGATAATTCCAAATAAAAAAGTTAAGGTAGGATCCCCCTATCTCACCCATTGGGTATGACCGAAGTATGTTTTGGTAGACCCACTAATAATGAAAGAGAGTCTTGATCTATAGATAAGGTCTTGAATAAGCTTTAAAAAATTGGTTGAGAAGCCAAAATTGTCAAGTACTTAAAAAGTGAAATCCTAGCTAAGAGTGTCAAAATCTTTAGAGATGTCAATATTAAATCAATATTTCTATGATTGGATCTCCTCTATAATATGTTCACATATTCAGAGTTAGTATATAAATAATCCTTCACTTCCATGTATTAGCACCAACTAATTTGGAGAAACAATGGAACTTATAATAGCCCCCAAACATATAATATTAACCTTAATGATGAGCTTATGAAGATTATTTTTCACAGAGATAGGCATATAGTCTCCAACATCAATGGAATGTTCAACCTTTGGAATGATGGTTATTAATTGAGAGTTGTTACCTAAAGGAATAAATTCTAGTCTAAAAAATTCTTGAACCTGTACAAGTTCCAAATGAGTCACATCCCAAAATTGAATTAATAAGTGATTCTAGAATCTATCCAGTTCAGCTGCACTATCCTTATTATGAGATAAAAGTATCTATTTAATTTCATCCTTAGTAGGTAAGGAAGTGAGAAAGGAATTCTTACTCAAGACTTGAAATATTAAATAGAGGTTCAAATTGACTGAACAAGGCATTGGATATACTCCCCTAATTATTAAGAGTCTCTATTCACCTTAAGTATGGTGAACTTTTTTATATTCCTTATTTTATTATTCATGATGTGAAATAATCGAGTGTTTCTATCACACTATTTGAACCATATTAAATGAATATACTTTATAATAATCCTCTTATGTGTAATAATGATCTCGTTAATCTCAAATTTTAGTAGAAATTTCTTCAGATGAGGGGGTATCAAGGTTAGAAGAACTGTTTTTGACATTTCAAAATATCATCCACAAACTACTTGATTTCCTCATTCAATTTAGTGAATTTATCCCCAGTCCATACTTTGAGAGAATATTTAGTAGCTTTAAGTTTTAACATGAGACTTTGGAAAGAATTTCCTTCAAATCTCCTCAGCCATTTCTATTATACCATTTCAATGCATTCCTTAAAACGGAGCCAAGCATTATTGAATTTAAAAGGGATATCATGTATCATTTCATTAGTGGATAAACACAATAGAAGTGGGTGGTGATCTAAGTAAACATTTTGAAGAGCTATACAGGATAAGATAGAATCCATATCAAGGCCATTAAGGGAAATAAAGGCCTTATCAATCCTACTAGACTGCCTTCTATTAACTGTGTATCTGGTCCAGGTGAACTCATCTCCTTAAGAAGAAATTTCATAAAAGAGTCCATGATCAATTAATCTCGGAAATTCTATGGATACGACATGAAAAAAATTATATAAATTTATTTCATCAAGACTAAAAATTGAATTAAATTCCCCTAACAGTAACCAATTACAAGATGGAGGCACTGCTGTAGAGACTACTTTTGGGATGAATTCTATTGCTACTTTTTTATCGGATTGATTGTTCATTGTTTTCACCCCCTTTTTAAAAATTATTTATTATGCCTCTGGATCCCATGCATTATTTTTTTTTTCACCATTGGTGCTGCAACTTTTTTGGTGCTGGTTTGGTTCTATGCATATAACATTAGCAGAAATCCATGCTATAATTTTTGGAAAATGTTTCTCAAGATGCTCGAATTGATTGGAGACTAACAATATAGAACTTTATTATTTTTTGTTTGCTCGAAATTTCGAAATATCTAGCCTGTATTATCCCCTTATCATTTTATCTGGGTAAGTTTCTTTGATCATTAGTACATTCTGAGAATGTTCTATATCACTTTTTGTTTTGTTTTTCATATTTTTCTCATATGGAGACATCTTTGGTTCTTCCAATTTTGGCATTTGGATTCCATATGGCTCTTGAGTTGGTTAGTAACACTTCTTCCATATTCAATTAATGAAGTGTTAAATGAGTTTTTCATGTTATTTTAAAAACATACGTTGGAAATCGTATCCATGTAGCTTCTCACAGATTACAACCACTCACTAGTTAAAAACCCATGTAACATTAGTGGCCTTTTCTGGGAGATCACATTTCTTCTCTTCCTCATCTAATTATTATGAAAAGTTAGATGATTCTGCTTTTTCTGATGCATATATTGATCTCTTTACAATTTCATTATCCAGTGACTTGCTTGGTATGGATGCCAATGATCCTCCTAAAAAATTGGAAACCATGAAATTGATTAGTTCCATATTTTCCAATGTAAGAACTAGATTTTATAAAAAAAATGATATATGTGCTTTTACATGGAGAAGAAAACTTATGTTTCATTTGAGCATTGTTTCAGATAGCTACCCCGGAGATGACAATGATGGTTCATCATTCATGCCAATGATCCAATTTTCTGAATGGCTGTATGAGTTCTCATGTCATCTATTTTCTTTAATTATACACTTGGAACCAAATAGTGTTATGTAAGTGTTTATGCCTCTTTTTTCCATCCCTTTATTCAATATTTCATGTATTATTCTAATATTTAGTTATTAATTGTCTAGTTATTAAGTAGTTTATGGTATTGCCAAAGTGAAGGGTTACACTCATCAACAGTTTTAGGAACGTTCCTGGTTGAGGATGGTCCCTATTATTTTTTCATGCTGCAAATCCTATTTGGGAATCTCTTTAAAAGTCCCTATAGTCAGGTATGTCCTATAATTTCTGGTTGTTCAATACAGTAGCTTCAAGAATCCATTTTTCTTCATTTTTTAAGATGATTTAATCTTTGTAAAATCTGTATAATTACCTAAAGCGTTTACAATGTGTCCTTTTTTTGTCTACTATAATTTATAGTTTTCACACCATATTAAACATGATAATAGAGGCAGTTTTCCACCTTATTAAATATATGTTTCTATCTATTAGTTTCTCAATTAAAGGATCACCTATTTCTAGATTTGGTGGAAGATGAATTTCCAATTCTTCTGACTTGATGAACAGGATGGGTTTTTGTTTTCTCCCAGTTTGTGAGCTCGAGGTGGAGTGGAGTGGATTGGTTTTGTTGTGGCAGTAGTCAAGGGGCAGGGGTCCTATCCGGGTGGGGGGAGGGGGTCCTTTCTTGGTGGGGGGGATCTGTCTGGGGGGCTCTGTCTGGGGGGGGCTGTCCAGGGGGGCTGTGTAGGGGGGATGTGCAATGGGGGGTCTGTCTAGGGGGGAGTGGACGGGGGTATTTGCATGGGGGAAGGGGTGCTGCAGGGGGGTCCGGTCTGGGTGGGTGTGGATGTAAGGACCCTTAAATTTCAAGGGAATTTTTTTCTTAAATTCTTTGGGATTTTAAAAGTACGCAGTTTCTTACGACACTTGATTCCGAGACCCGGTGTGCTCTGAATAAATTTCTGAAGTTTAGCTCAGGTATGTTCAGTGAATGAACGAGCGAGTTTTTTATATTTTTAACCGGTGCTCGGAATTGAAATCTGAGGGCACCGATGAAACCATAGCACCGGTTATTTCTTAATAGGACCTTTACCGAAGATGCATTTGCTTGGGAGGAGATGTCAAAAAAATGTGGATTTAATGAATGTGAATAAAATTGTGGTACAAATTTTATTCTTTATCTTATGTAGTTTTATTCTACATGGGGTAGTTAGTATGGGACCCACAAACTCCTAACTACCCATGAGAGGATAATTGTGAGGTGGGTCCCACATGATCCCCAACCATTCACATTCCCTAAACCCCTTAAACCTCTCATTAAACTCCTTTATTTTAATGTTGTAAACCCCCTTGTATTTATTGGAGTGACTTTTCCTCTCCTCTCTCTCCCTCATTAAGTTTCCAAACTTTCACCCAATAAAATAGACAACTCATGGTTTAATTAATTATGTGAAATGGAATTTTAATTTGGTAATTTTGAATGCTTGGAAAAATAAAATAAAATAATAGGAAGCCTTATTTTATTTTGGGTTAGAATTGTTGTGTGAGGATTTTTGGGAGAACTCTAGATTTGTTTGAGGAACTTCATCCTTCCGTGAAGAACTTATTCCTCCCGCGAAGAACATCATATCTTCAACGAAGAATGCTGTCACCACAAGGAGAGACGACGTGCCTCTCCTTCTTCTCTCCATAGATAGTGTGAGACACCATCCCCTCCTTAGACGCACGCCAACGCCGTCTTCAAAACCTCACCCCACGATGCCATCTTCAGCGAAGCCTACATACGACATCGTTTATCGAGGTAGGGGTGTGTTTGGATTGATAAATGATTGGTTTTCCTTCCATGTTGTTGTTCCTCTTATACCGCTTGTTATCAGACTAATGTGAAAGGGACCGCACCAAACTAACACGGTCTGATTCCTATGCTGTTCTTGTGAATATGTGTGTACTTCAAGAATTCTTGAGAGGTGAATCAAGTAATGTTTTCGGAGCCGATCGGAGGCCCGAAAACATCATAAACGGCCTCAGAGCGTCGGGGCGACCTAGAAGCAGATGTTTCGTAGAAATCGGATCATCTGAATGAAGAACGGACACCTTGGGAGGCGTGCTGGCCAGAGACGCCATTTCTGGAAAATTCTAGAATACACGGCGTGTCCTCCAGGAGCACACGCCGTTTAGTACAAGCGTACTTTGGCTTCCGTTTCGGACGTTACAAAAGTAATACACAACGTGTGACTTTAGAAAAACGGCGTGTAATCTCCACACTGGTTGTCATAGGAGGCTTTGATGAACATGGCGTGTATTCAGGGAAAATACACGAACACAGGCAGTAATACATGGCCAAGTAACACGGTATGTATTCACTTCATAGAAAGGAAGAAGCGGCTTTGCGAGGCTCGGTGTGTAATATGGGAGATACACGGACACGGGTAGAACTACACGACCATAAGGCATGACGTGTACTACCTTCACCATGGTAGAAGCGGCTTCGTGATGACTCGCCATGTATTCCGGGAATACATGGACACGGGGTGGAGTACACGGGCATGTACTCCACCACACGGCCAGGCACAACCAGCACACTTGGAACCGACCCTATAGGTTTGGACACTGCGTGTAACCATACCACACGCCGTGTACTTACTTATCTACATGACCAGCCCTACGGCATGATCCGTTTCACATGGGCAGTACCCGGTGTCTGATGAAACGGCGTGTATCGTTTACCTACACGCCATGTACTTTAGGGAAATGGCTTGGTCATCTTGTTCTTCGTGTCTTGGGCACGTTTTTCTTGGTTTTTCCCCTATGACATGGAATGGAAAAGCCATTATCTCTCAGACTGGGCGTCCGATTGACACACGGTCTTTCGCGTTGAGTTCCTATTGACGAGACAGAACTTTGGGATATGTCAACTATAGACTTTGGGACAGTTGATGTATCGAACCTCTTGGCTCGTGGAGCAGACCCTTCCGGAATCAAGCAAGCTGTGTGCGGGAACCCTAGAGCTAGCTACGACTGCGATGATGATGACGAATTCACTTGGATCCTACGTGGGGTCGGAAATGAGGAAGACTGTACTTGGATCCTCCATCTTTTTGGCAGCGATGACGACTGTACTTGGATCCTCCGTGGGTTTGGCAGTGATGATGACTCTACTTGGATCTTACGTGGGTTCGGCAGCAATGGTTATTGTACTAGGATCCTACGTGGGTTCGGCAGCAACGACTTCTGTACTTTGATCCTACGTGGGTTCGGTAGGGGAGATGATTCAGAGGCTACATCTATCATCTCCACCCCTCTACGTGAATAGTATACCTGTGTGAGCTGAGTCTTGAATTCAATCATTATCGTCGATATGATTCACTTGCCTTCCTACGTGGATTGGGTTGTGTTTTCCTATATGGATTGGGTTGTGTTTTCCTTTGTGGACTGGGTTGTACTTGGGCTCGTGATTTGGAGCCGAACAGTAATTGATTGACTTAGGTATATGTATGGTCATATACCTAAGTAGAGTTGGCTGATACTTCACGTTTGTATTCTTTCCTTTTTGGTTTATCCTTTGTGGATTCTAGGAGGCCTTTGGGGGTCTCAGGGTCCCTACTGAGTATCATATACTCACCCCTGCATGGGATATGCCCGCACTACATTGTGTTGGATGTAGACGATAGACAGAACTGATTGACATGGAGTCTTGTGGAGCAAGATGGTACCCGAAGGCGGACCACTTGATGGGACGTACACGGAGCGGACGGCTGGACCCAAGGAGATGGGAAGACTATCTGTACCCACCCTTCAGGTGGGATATCCGAAGGACGACTCAATGGTTGCTGGTTTACTTTACTACAGTTGTACTTCACTTTTCTCAGTTGTACTGGACTTTCAGTTGGGTTTGTATACTGGCCCATTTACTTTCCAGCACTTACTTTTGTACTCATTTTACTTAGTGTTTACTTAATATTGCATACTCTATGGTGTTTGTTTTCTTATTTAAAGGAAATTCCTCCCCTTTTATCGGAATCTACGCCTTTGGTGCTAGTCTCCAGCCCCTGTCCTATGGAAGGCAGGCTTGGGGTTGTCACGGCATGGGCCTCGAGGACGGATCGTGACAAATTGGAATCAGAGGAGTCAGTTCTACCAGAGAACTTAGGACTCTGATAATTTCTTCTATGTGAAGGAACAGTGGTAAGGGTATTGAGTATGGTTATCAATCCAAAGAGTCCAGTGTTGGTGCGTCGGCCGACGTATCCATACACCAGGACCCTAAATTCTGATTTCTGACTCAATGCACGAAAACATTGATTGCATTTGTGTTTCAAAAGTTTTCTTTGTGATTACTTATGTCAGCTCACCAGGTATACTGTATTAACCATGGAACACCTGTTTCTTTTCAGGATGGCCCCACGATGACAGCCAGCTAGGGTTCCGAGCTTTGTGTGAGATGGTAGCCCACCGAGCGACGAGGCCTCGGTGTAGGGCCCCATTACATCGGAGGCACCGGCGGTACCTCTACCCGTCGAGCCACCGATGCCACCAGCCCCAGAAACTGAGAGTGCACGTCGCCTAATTGCACTGCACGAGTTTCAGCGTCAGAGGCATCCCAGTTTCCGCGGAGAGACGGACCCTCAGGCAGCTGAGGATTGGATGGAGGCTATTGTATGAGTCTTCAGATTAGTAGGGACACCAACTGACCTCATGTTGATCCTTGTGAAGAGTCTCCTGTACACAGCATCAGGTAGATGGTGGATCCTAATGTTCCAGGTGCACGATGAGGCATCACTGCTTTGGACGGACTTCGAGAGCCTCTTCCACTCAGATTTCATTCCATCCACCCTCCGTGCGGTGCGCATCTAGGATTTAATACATCTACAGCAGGGCAACATGATAGTAGCCCAGTACTCAACGAGGTTTACCGACCTCTCGCGCTACTCCACGGACATGGTATGGAACCCATTCTTCCGGGTCTGGACCTTCGAGCAGGGACTGAGGCATGAGATCAGAGCTTCGATGATCTCCCTCAGCATTCCGACACATGCAGGAGTACTGGAGTGAGCCCTTCTTGTGGAGAGCTTTCTTGCTGAGCCTACGCCAGCAGCGAGGCCTACTGCAGGGTGACACATAGCGGATTCTTCTGCAGCCGGCAGTAGACAGATGATGCAGAGGTACAAGCAGACCAGGCCATCAAGTGGGCGACCTCAGGATACTGGTTTGGAGGTGCACGACACACACAGCAGAGCCAGGCATACGAGAGGCAGACAGTGCTATGCATGCGGCGGGCAGGGCCACATGGCTCGTGACTGTTCGACCCGCAATGCAGAGGAGCAGCAGATGATTGAGGGACCACCCAGGCAGAGGCAGAGGTTCGACCGTGACGGTCCGCAAAGAATATGTGGATGAGGTAGAGGAGCTGGCCGAGCAGCGGGTGGTGGGCGACGCTTTCAGGGTCTACCACCACCACCACCAGGAGGTCCACCCCGACCACAGGGAGCTGGCGGATAGAGACGGGCTCAGCTTCAGGTAGTGGAGGCTTATGACCACGGCGCTCGTGAGATGATTCGAGGTACTATCTGTGTCTACTCCACCCTTTCTACAGTTCTTATAGACATTGGATTGAGTCATTCTTTTATTGACGCTACCCTTGTTCGGAGCTCGGAGATTCTAACAGAGCTGTTGGCTCAATCCTTACTGCTATAGACTCCTACGGGAGCAGACTCGACGATTACGCATTGGTGTCGATAGTGTGAGATTACTCTAGGAGGCAAGAGCTTCGGCTGGGATCTTCTTATAGTGGCGTCTAGGCCTTACGACGTCATCTTGGGCATGGATTGGTTATCTATAGTCCATGCTCAGATCGACTGTATTAGGCGCAAGGTGTGGTGTGTCCGCACAGATGGGAGTAGGTTCACCTTCACCAGTGAAAAGGGAGCCTTTGCAGCATAGGATGGACTCACGCAGAGGAGAGGACAGCCGATCACCCATCATTTGGCTTGCCTCATCCTAGGAGTAGTTGACGTGCGGAGTCCGAGTTTTCCTGTTGTGGTGGATTAGTATGTGGATGTTTTCCCTGACGACGTTCCATGAGTACCTCCTCACAGAGAGGTAGACTTCTACATTGACTTGTACCCCGGGAAAACCCCTATATCTACTCCAGCATATCGGATGTCTCCCAATGAGCTTCGTGAGCTATGGGAATAGCTGGTGGACTTGCAGGGAAAGGGATTCATCCGACCCAGTGTTTCACCCTGGGCTTCTCTGATTTTGTTCGCCAAGAAGGCGGATGGGAGCTTGCGACTGTGTGTCGACTACCATTTCCTGAAACAGGTGACCGCGAAGAACAAGTATCCACTACCGAGGATTGACGACCACTTCGATCAGCTCAAGGGAGCTCGATGGTTCTCGAAGATAGACCTCAGGTCAGGCTATCATCAGCTCAGAGTTCGAGATGAGGATGTTTAGAAGACGGACTTCAGGTGTCGGTATGGCCACTATGAGTTCTTGGTTAGGCCTTTCGGTGTAACCAACGCTCCAACAGTGTTCATGAGTCTCATGAACAGGATCTTCTAGCCTTACCTCAATCGATTTTTCGTAGTCTTCATCGACGACATACTGATTTACTCGACTACTGAAGAGGAGCACGCCTACCACTTACGGGTTGTACTGGACACACACCAAGAGAACCAGCTTTATGGTAAGCTCTTGAAGTGTCAGTTATGGATTCTAGAGGTCCACTTCTTGGGACACGTCATCTCGGAGGTGGGAGTTGTGGTGGATCCTGCGAAGATCGAGGCGGTACTTGCTTGGGTTCCACCCAAGAGTGTGACTGAGGTGTGGAGTTTCCTAGGTCTGGTTGGGTACTATCAGAGATTTGTGGCAGAATTCTCTAGAGTTGCAGAACCACTTTCATCTTTGAATAAGAAGGGGTAACCCTTCGTATGGTTAGATAGATGTCAGCAGAGCTTCCAGGATCTGAGACAGAGATTGACCAGTGCACCCATCTTGAGGCTGCCGGAGGAGGGCGTGGGGTACGTAGTTTACTGCGACGCATCAGGGACTAGAATCGGGTGTCTCCTGATGCAGGAGTGGGTAGTGATAGCCTATGGTTCATGACAGTTGAGGCAGCATGAGAATAACTACGCTACCCATGACCTGGAGTTAGCAACAGTGGTCTTCTCCTTAAATATGTGGCGGCACTATCTGATGGATGAGCATTTTATAGTCTAATCTGACCACCATAGTCTCAGGTACATCTTCTTGCAGAAGGACCTGAACCTGAGACAGTAGCGATGGCTTGAGTTCCTCCAGGTCTATGACTTTGAGATAGTCTATACTCCGGGGAAGGGGAATGTAGTAGCTGATGCTCTCAGCAGAAGGTCGGACATTCAGCTACTTGGAGAGGCGACAGAGCAGTTAACCGCTTTGCAGATATCCTTCATGGATAGAGATGGGGAAGCCTTCCTACAGTCCCTCACAGTCACTCCTCCCCTACTTTAGTAGGTCAGAGAGGAAATTCATGGGGACGTTGACTGTGAGACACAACGTGCACAGATATCCACAGGACATGCACCTGATGGATTTTCTGTAGGAGGAGAGCACGTCATCCTTTTTAGAGGATGTACCATGGTACCAATTGCATTGTAGGGGGAGGTGCTGAGGGAGTTTCAGACTTACCCATTAGTAGTACATCCAGGAGTAGCGAAGATGTACCAGGATCTCATATGACACCATTGGTGGCCGGGTATGAAGAATGTTGTAGTAGAGTTCGTTTCACGATGCCTCACTTGCCAGCAAGTGAAGTCGGAGCACTAGGTACCAGAAGGCTTGGTACATCTCTTAGAGGTTCCGGAGTGGAAGTGGGATGAGATATCCATGGATTTCATGATGAGGATCACACGTACTTCCAGAGGACATGAATCCATCTGGGTGATCGTCGACCGACTCACCAAGTCGGCCCAATTCCTACCTATCAGAGAGAAGGGATCGGTAGAGAGCTTGGGATGCCTTTACGTTGAGGAGATCATATGACTTCATGGTGTTCCATCATCTATTGTCTCCGATTGAGATGCTCGCTTTACATCTCGGCATTGTAAGGTGTTGCAGGAGGCTTTTGGGACGCAACTACTCCTGAGCACCGCCTTTCATCCTCAGACGGATGGTCAGATGGAGAGGACCATTCAGACTCTCGAGGACATGCTCCGTGCATGTGTCCTTGACTTTGGTCGCAGCTGGGAGGATCACCTACCTTTGGTGGAGTTTGCGTACAACAATAGCTATCACTCCACCATCGGTATGGCACCATACGAGGTATTGTACGGCCGACCGTGCAGATAACCTCTGTGCTGGACTAACCTTGGGGAGTCAGCACTTGTAGGACCAGAGATGGTCCAGACCATGACAGAGAAGGTGCAGATCATCCAGGAGCGGATGAGGACTGCACAGAGCCGAGAGAAGTCCTATGCTGATCGGAGGCGGAGACCACTTTAGTTCGAGGATGGCGACCACGTTTTCTTACGGGTCTCACCTCGACATGGAATACGGAGATTTGGCCGAGGCGGCAAGTTATATCCGCGCTTCATCGGACCATTCCAGGTTATCAGTAGGATAGGCGAGGTGGCTTATCGTCTGGCTCTTCCACCTCAGTTGCACCGGGTGCACGACGTCTTCCACGTATCTCAGCTGAGGAGATACTTGCATGACCCAACGCATATCATAGATCACAGGGAGATGGACATCGATGACTGGGTGACTTTTGCGGAGGTTCCGGTGGAGATAGAGGACCGACAGGAGCGGGTCCTACGTGGATGGTCTATTCCTCTAGTGCATATCAGGTGGAAGCACAGGAACCTCCAGGAGAGCACATGGGAGCGGGAGGCTCAGATGCGTGTGTAGTACCCTCATTTGTTTCCCTAGTTTATGATGTAGCTTTATGGGGACGTAAATCCCTGAGGTAGGAGTAATGTAAAGGCTCGTAAATTTCAAGGAAATTTTTTTCTTAAATTCTTTGGGATTTTACGAGTATGAAGTTTCTAAAAGAACTTGATTCTGAGGCCCGGTGTGCTCGGAATCAATTTTCGAAGCTTAGCTCGGGTAGGTTTAGTGAACAAACGAGCGGATTTTTATATCTTTTGAACCGGTGCTCGTAATTGAAATCTGAGGGCACCGATAAAACTACAGCACCGAAAATTGCTTAAGAGTACCTTTACTAAAGATGTGTTTGCTCAGGAGATATTAAAAAAATGTGGATTAAATGAAAGTGAATAAAATTGTGGTAAAAATATTATTCTTTATCTTAAGTAGTTTTATTCTACATGGGGTAGTTAATATGGGACCCACAAACTCTTAACTACCCATGAGAGGATAATTGTGAGGTGGGGACCACATGAGCCCCAACCATTCACATTCCCTAAACCCCTTAAACCTCCCATTAAACTCCTTTATTTTAATGTTAGCAACCCCCTTGTATTTATTGGAGTGACTTTTCCTCTCCTCTCTCTCCCTCATTAAGTTTCCAACCTTTCACCCAATTAAATAGACAACTCATGGTTTAATTAATTATGTGAAATGGAATTTGAATTTGGTAATTTTGAATGCTTGGAAAAATAAAATAAAATAAGAGGAAGCCTTATATTATTTTGGGTTAGAATTGTTGTGTGAGGATTTTTGGGAGAACTCTAGATTTGTTTGAGGAACTTCATCCTTCCGTGAAGAACTTCTTCCTCCCGCTAAGAACGTCTTCTCTTCGACGAAGAACACCATAACCACAAGGAGAGACGACGTGCCTCTCCTTCTTATCTCCACTGCTAGTGTGAGACATCGTCCCCTCCTTGGACTCACGCCAACACTGTCTTCGAAACCTCACCCTGCGATGCCATCTTCCGCGACGCCGGCATACGACATCGTTTATCGAGTTAGGGGTGTGTTTGGATTGAGAAATGATTGGTTTTCCTTCCATGTTGTTGTTCCTCTTAAACCGATTGTTATCAGACTAATGTGGAAGGGACCAGACCAAACTAACACAGTCTGATTCCTCCTCCATTCTTGTGAATATGTGTGTACTTCAAGTGCTCTTGAGCGGTGAATCAAGTAATGTTTTCTGAGCCGATCGGAGGCCCGAAAACATCGTAAATGACCTCAAATCATCGGGGAGACCTAGAAGAATAAGTTTCGTTGAAATAGGATCATCGGAATGAAGAACGGACACCTTGGGAGGTGTTTTGGCCAGAGATGTCATTTTTGGAAAATTCCAGAATACACGGCGTGTCCTCTAGGAGCACACACCGTGTAGTACAAGCGTAATGTGGCTTCCGTTTCAGACATTATAAAGGTAATACATGACATGTGACTTTAGACAAACGACGTGTACTCTCCACACTGGTTGTCAGAGGAGGCTTCGATGAATATGGCATGTGTTCAGGGAAAATACATGGACATGGACAGCAATACTCGGCCAAGTAACACGGCGTGTATTCACTTCATAGAAAGGCAGAAACGGCTTCGCGAGGCTCGGCGTGTAATCTGGGAGATACACGGACACGGGCAGAACTACATAGCCATTAGGCACGGCGTGTACTACCTTCACCATGGAAGAAGCTTCTTCGTGATGACTCGGTGTGTATTCCGAGAATACACAGACACGGGGTGGAGTACACGAGCATGTACTCCACCACACGGCCTGGCACAGCCAACGCACTTGGAACCGACCCTAGAGGTTCGGACACGGCGTGTAACCATACCACACGCCATGTACTTACATATCTACACAACCAGCCCTATGGCACGGGCCGTTTCACACGGGCAGTACCTGGTGTCTGATGAAACGGCGTGTATCGTTTACCTACACGTTGTGTACTTTAGGGAAATTGCTTGGTCGTATTGTTCTCCATGTCTTGGGCAGGTTTTTCTTGGTTTTTCCCCTATGATGTGGAATGGAAAATCCATTATCTATCAGACCGGGCGTCCGATTGACGCACCGTCTATCACGTTGAGTTCCTATTGATGAGACGAAACTTCGGGATACATCAACCCTGGATTTTGTGAGATTTGATGTATCGACCCTCTTGGCTCGTGGAGTGGACCCTCCCAGAAGCGAGCATGTTGTGTGTAGGAACCCTAGAGCTAGCTGCGACTGCGACGACGATGACGAATGTACTTGGATCCTCTGTGGGTTCGGAAGAGATGACGACTATACTTGGATCCTCTCTGGGTTCGGCAATGATGACGACTGTTCTTGGATCCTACGTGGGTTCGTCAGTGATGGTTACTGTACTAGGATCCAACGTGGGTTCGGCAGTGACAACTTCTGTACTAGGATCCTACGTGGGTTCGGTATGGGAGATGATTCAGAGACTAAATCTATCATATCCACCCCTCTACGTGAATAGTATACCTATGTGAGCTGAGGCTTGACTTCAATCATTATCGTCGATATGATTGACTTGCTTTCCTACGTGGATTGGGTTGTGTTTTCCTGTGTGGATGGGGTTTTGTTTTCCTGTGTGAACTGGGTTGTACTTAGGCTCGTGAGTTGGAGCCGAACAGTAATTGATTGACTTAGGTATATGTATGGGCATATACCTAAGTAGAGTTGGCTGATACTTTGTGTTTGTATTCTTTATTTTGTGTTTTATCTTTTGTGGATTTTGGGAGGCCTTTGGGGGTCTCGGGGTCTCTACTGAGTATCGTATCCTCACCCCTGCATGGGTTATGCCCGCACTACGTTGTGTTGGATGCAGACGACAGACAACACTGATCGACGTGGAGTCTTGTGGAGCGATATGGTACCTGGAGGTGGACCACTTGACGGTATGTACACGGAGCGGACGGCTGGACCCGAGTAGCTGAGAAGACTATTTATACCCACCCATCAGGTGGGATATCCGGAGGATGACTCAGTGGTTGCTGGTTTACTTTACAACAATTGTACTTCACTTTTCTCAGTTGTACTGTACTTTCAGTTGGGTTTGTATACTGGCCCATTTACTTTCCATCACTTACTTTTGTACTCAGTTTACTTAGTGTTTACTTTAGCTTGCATACTCTGTGGTGTTTGTTTTCTTATTTAAATTCAATGCCTTCCCTTTTATCGAAATCTACGCCTTTGGTGATAGTCTCCAGCCCCTGGCCTATGGAAGGCGGGCTTGGGGTAGTCACGACACGGGCCCTGAGGACGGGTCGTGACAGGGGAGGGGGATCTTTAGTGTTCTGAGCTTCCCTATTTTCACAAATGTTATGACATTAAAGGATTAGAGTTGAGATAATCAGGACTTATTTATGTCCCTAATACTTTTAGTAATTCAGAATGTATGGATTATTCCTTCTATTCTTTCTCTCAAACACTCTTGAGTACTTAGATATTTGAGCCAACATGTAACATTATGTTACCTTTTGGTTTTAAGGAATCCTATTGGGAATATTTATACTCAACCATGCCCAAGAATTATGACCACATGTGTTGTTATTGAGTAGAATATTCGTGGGTTTGGAGATGGATTCGATAGACAAAGAGTTGAGGTGGCTTGTTTAGAGAAAATGCTTGGGGATGCTAGGAGATTCATTATAGATCACGGGGATTTGTGATAGTAGTGGGCAAAAATGCAGATAAAGAGTGATCCAATAGTATGTGAAATGTGGAGGATCTTCTCAGTAATTTATGTTCTGTATAATTTTCATATATATGTCTTGTTTTCCTTGTATTTATCTCATGGGATATATATTTGTGTCTACTGTCTCTTGCATATATTATATACAGTTCAGTTGATTATATATATTCTACTGGTATTTTGGATTTATCTTATGTTCGGGGGGTGCAAGGGTGTGGGGAAAGGGGGAAACGGGGGAGGGAAACTGGAAGGGGGTGTAGGAGGGCGAGAGGGGGGCAGGGGGTCTGCAGGGGTGCAAGGGGAGTCTGTCCAGGGGTGCAAGGGGGTGGGCAGTGGGGGAGGGAAAACTGGTAGGGGGGATGGAAAAATTGCAGGGGGGGAAACTTGTAGGGGGGAGGGTGAAGGAGGGTGGGTGGGGAGGTAAAAATGGCACGGGGGAGGGAAAACTGGCAGGGGGAGGGTGCAGGAGGGCGGGGGGGAAACATGAAGGGGGGAGGGTGCAAGAGGGCAGGGGGAGGGAAAACTGGTGGGGGGGAGGGAAAACTGGTAGGGGAGGGTTCAGAAGGGAAGGGGGGTGCAGGACGGTAGGGGGGTGCAAGGTGGGAGTGTGCCAGAGGGGGGGTGGGGGTCTGCAGGGCAGTGGGGAGAGGTGAAAGGGGGAGGGTGTAGGAGGGAAGGGGGGTCTGCAGGGCAGGCGGTAGGGGAGGGTGCATGAGGGAAGGGGGAGGGAAAACCGGCAGGGGGAGGGTGCAGGAGGATAGGGGGGAGGGTGCAGGAGGGTGGGGGTGTCTGCAGGGCAGTGGGGAGGAGGGCAGGGGGAGGGTGCAGGGGGGGTCTGCAGGGCATAGGGGAGGGGTGTAGGAGGGTGGGGGTCTGTCGGGTAGGGGGTGAAAGGGGGAGGGTGCAGGAGGGCAGGGGGAGGGTGAAGGAGGGAAGGGGGTGTCTACAAGGTAGTGGGGAGGATGAGAGAGGGGAGGGTGCGGGGGGGGGGGGGGGGTCTGCAGAGAATAGGGGAGGGGTGTATAAGGGAGGGGGTCTGTAGGGAAGTGGGGAGGGGTTCAAGACGGGGAGGGTGTAGGAGGGTAGGGGGGTTTGAAGGGCAGTGGGGAGGGGTGAAAGTGGGGAGGGTGCAGGAGGGTGGGGGTCTACAGGGCAGAGGAGAGGGGTGCAATAGGGGAGGGTTCAGGAGGGTAGGGGGTGCAAGGGGGGAGGTGCAGGAGGGCAGGGGGTCTGTAGGGGTGGAAGGGGGGGTCTATCCAGGGTGCAAGGGGGTCTGTCCAGAGGTGCAAGGGGGGTCTGCAGGGGTGCAAGGGGGTCTGTCCCAAGGTGAAAGGGGGTCTGTCCAGGGGTGCAAGGGGGTCTGTCCAGGGGTGCAAGGGGGTCGTCCAGGTGTGCAAGGGTGGTCTGTCCATGGGTTCAAGTGGGGTCTGTCCAGAGTGCAAGGGGGGTCTGTCCAGGGTGACATGGGGTCTGTCCAAAGTGCAAGGGTGGGGTATGTCCAGGGTGAAAGGGTGGGGTCTGTCCAGGATGTAAGGGAGGGGTCTGTCCAGGGTGCAAGGGGGTCTATCAAGGGGTGCAAGGGGGTCTGCAGGGGTGCAAGGGGGGTCTATCCAGGGGTGCAGGGGGGTGTGTAGGGGGGGTCTGTCCAAGGTGCAAGGGGGGTCTGTCTAGGGGTGGGGTGGGGCTAGTTTTTGTTTTATGAATTGTAAGGGTTATATACATGGTTTCAAACCGTGGCTATAGACCTTCCCATTTTTAATTGATAATTAATTTATATTAATTAAATATTTTGAGTAAACCCTAAAGTTCAATCACTTCAATTATAAAATGGAACCCCTTCCCTCACTTATTTAAACCACATTGAACCATATATATTGACAAATATTTTCCCATTTATCTTCTAGACATCCTTAGTTATGTTATTGAGGTTCCATTCCTTCCAAAATCCCTACCCATGTCCCTTAAGAGATGTTATAAAGGATATCCTTTAAAGAAGAGTTAATCGTCTTTTCCGACTCTTTCAAATTTATTTCTTCTTTTATTTCATATTCAATTGTTTTTACACCATAAATTTATAAATAAATTAGCATATATATACATAGATTTTATTATGTTTATGAAATAGACAAATTCCACCTTTTATCTATCTTGCAAAAAAAATCTATACGCGTGCATAATTACGACTTACCATCTTCATGCAATGGAGTAATCAGTTTTTTTTCACCACTTTAATTGGATGGTAAAATTTAGGGAAAGTGTAATTATATATAATATTTTTTATATAATATTATTTCTTTATAATTAATATATCTTCCACTTTCTTACCATTTCACCCATTAATGGAATGATATCATCTCTCGTGCATATTTACAGCCTACCGCCTCCACTACGCGACAAGATTCATTTCCCATGTTAAAGATAAAATAATATATATTAAACTATAAATAGTGATTAAATATTATATTTATAACATTAATACCATTCTTAAGATGATTTATCCTTATCCATTCAAAATAACCTGGACATTCTTGACAAATCATTCATGAGAAAACAATGTAATTAACAATAGAAATAATAAAAATAATGAAATATTATAAATGAAAAGTTATATAATGTTATAAAAAGATCATATAAGGTATTATAAATCTGAGTATGGTTATGTAATAAATTAATAACAATTTTAAATCATTATACAAGAGTTTAAAGTATGCACAGTTGATATAAAGTGTGAGCTAACGGACTTCATCTCAATTTCATTTCATTGAGGAATATTTCAACATTTTGCACCTAATTTATTTTCTCTGTTGTATATACTTCCCCTTTGATTAATTTATGATCATAATTCATTGAAAATTACATTTATTTTATATATAAATATTTATTTTATCATGGATATGATTATTTCCAAAGTCGTATACATTTTTTATATACAAAGTTTAATTTGAATGTTATTTGATTAGCTGGAGAAATAATGTTAAACCCATATATTTTACTCTATATGGATAATTTTGATAATTCATACTGATTCATGAATTAAATTGATCATTTTGATATATGAGGAATGTTATAGGCTTGTAGACACTAGTGGATCCCAGTTAAAGATAGCCCCTTGATGCATCTGTAGTCTCATGAGATGACTAAGATGGAAAAATTAAATGGGTTATACCCATAATGACTAAATTTTATTGTGAATGGTCTTTAATGTATAGATACCATGATGTTTGAGATCATGGAATCCAATAATATCATTTTTTCATTAATAATTCAGTTATTGTTTATAAAAGTGATTTTCACTATTATAGATATTATAATGTTTGAAACTGTGGCTATAGGGATTTATCCATGGTTTGAAACCGTGTCTATAGCCCTTCCCATTTCATAAAAAAAACTAGCCCCACCCCAGCCCTGGACAGACCCCCCTTGCACCCTAGACATATCCCCCCTGCACACCCCCTGCACCCCTGGACAGACCCCCCTTGCACCCCTGGACAGACCCCCCTTGCACCCCTGCAGACCCCCTTGCACCCCTCCAATTTTGATCTAATGTTAGGGTATAATCAGCTAAGGGTGGGACCTTCTAACATACCACATGAAACCTTTAAGATTATGTATGATTTATATCAGTTTTTTTAATTCCATTCAGGTTATCCAATACACCAATAGTGTTCATAGACCTAACGAACTGAATATTTCACCCTTACCTTGATCATTTTTAGTTTTCTTTGTTAATAACATGTTGGTGTACTCTAGAGTCCATGATGATCAAGAAAAATATCCTAACATTATCTTGAGTACACTAAGAGAGAATATGAATTATGAAAATCTATCCAAGTGTCATTTTTTGATAGAGAAAGTGCATTTCTTGGGTCACATTATCTCTGAGGAGGGTCTGCCAGTGGACCCAGAGAAAGTGTATACTATTGTATCTCGGGAGTATCCCAAGAATGATTGTAATGTCCAAAGCATCCTGGGTTTCGCTGGTTACTATCAAAGTTTCATTAAAAACTTCTCATATTTAGAAGTTCCACATCCAGGTTTTTTCAAGAAGGGAATCAAGTTCAAATAGTCTGGGGCATGTGAGAATACTTTCTAATAGTAGAAGAAGATATTGACTACAGTAACGATTTGGATCTTACCCGATCCAGGTAAAGGGTATACCTTATTTTTTGAAGTGTCCAGTGTTGGTATTGGGGTATTTTAAATGTAATATGATCAAGTTATGGCTTATGGGTTACAGATATTGAGGAATTGTGAATTAAATTACCCTACACATGATCTTGAATTAGCATTAGTGGTTTATGATCTAAAGTGGTGACAATATTAATTTTTGGGGAATGGTTCAAGGTGTATACCAAACCTAAAATCCTTATATATATCTTTTATCAGCATGATTTGAATCTTTGGTCATGAATATTGGTTGAGTCGATGAATTCCTTCTAATTTGAGATAGTTTGCACACTGGGAAATGGAAATAGTTTTACATATTATTTTAGTCAGAAAAATCAAAATTAGATGGATTATGAATCCAGTTTTGAGTGGAGGGTGATGGAGTTGTTTTTTGAGATGCATCTTGAGGTGCAGGATGGGTAGAGAATGATGAACCTTACATCATTTGAAGTTGATTCCATGCTTTTGAGCTAGGTCAAGGAGATGAAACTGAAGGATCTAGAGTGTTCATATTTATGGGAAAGTATTAAAGGTGGGGAGTCACCTTCTGGTTTGACCATTAGTGATGATGGAATCTCTTATGTTCATGGTTGTATTGTGGTTCCCAATTTTATATGATAAGATTTTATGCGAGAGTTTTGTAAATCAATGTGGGTGGTGAATACTAGCTTGAACAAGATGTATCATGATATTTATAGGCATTATTGGTGTCCTGGGATGAAGAAAGAGTTTCTAGGTTTCATGGAGAGATGCATCACCTATCAGTCGATGAAGGCTAGGCATCAGCGGACAGATGGTTTATTATATCCATTTCACATTATGGAATGGAAATGGGATTATGAGATGATGGATTTAATCATGGGTATCCTGAGTATACCTCAAGAGAATGATTTGATCTATGTAGTTGTGGATCATTTGACTAAGGTGTCTCATTTATTACTGATTTGAGATACTTTCTCCATGGATTAGTTGGGGAGCTATATGTTTGAGAGATAGTACGGTGGAATGTGGTGACACGTACTTTTTTTAGATCGTGATTCTCATTTCAAATCACACTTCTCTAAGGGATTACAGAGGGTTCTTGGTACCCATGTGTTTTTGAGTATGGCTTTCCACGCATAGATGGATGGGTAGTCAGAGAATACCTTTCAGATTTTAGAGGACATGTTGAGATCTTATGTCTTAGATTTTGGTGGATCATGTGAAAATAATTTGGAACTAGTTGAGATTTCCTAAAACAATAGTTTCTAGGAAACGATTCTGATTGCACCAATTTAGGTTCTCTATGGGAGACCCTGTAGATCTTTATTATGTTTGTCATAGATTGGGGAATTAGAGTTTTTGGAACCAAATCTCATGTAGGATGCGTTTGAACATTTTTAGTTGAATCTAAAATGTATGGATACGACTCATAGTATAAAGAATTTGTATGTGGATTGGAGGTGTAGACCTCTTAAGTTTGGGTTGGGAGATTGTCTGTTCCTCTAGGTTACACAAAGGTTAGGTCACCATCGGATTTAGAAATAGGTAAAGTTGGTGCCAAAGTACGTGTGGCCATTTGAGATTATGGAGATGACAGGACCAGTGGTGTATTGATTGGCTCTTCCATAGTGGTATAGTGTTATGAACAATGTTTTTCATGTTTCATAGATTCAGTAGTATCACCCTGACCCATATTACATGATTGATGTTGACGATGTTGTGCTTGAGGATGATGCATCCTTTGAGGAGCATCTGGTTTATATTATAGGTCATAGTGAGAAATTATTGTGGGGAAATGGTGTTCCCTTCTTTAGAGTTTTTTGTAATAATGGTAATATTCCTGAAGAAACTTGGGAGAGTGAGTCAGATGTGTAGGCACAATGTCCCAATCTATTTTTATAAGAATCCTAGTGATGCTTGGGAAGGGCAGCTCGAAGATGATCCATTATAAGGTAGAGAGGTTGTAAGATACCTAACTTTATAGAGGTATATACTACTTTAAATTGTTGTTTAAATCTCCTAATCATGGCTAATGGAATTTTTTATGGTTGTATGAGGAAGCTCGGGGGTGTCTTCAGGGATAGAGAAAATAAGGAAATAAACTTTTTACCATTCTATGCATGTTGCGTGGTTGGTGCTTGGTTAGGAGTACCTTTGTGCCCAATCTGTGCTAGCCAATATGAGGGGTTCATGGTTTAAGAAACCATGTAAGGGGGAAGGAAAAATCGTGCAACCCATCCCTTCTTGGATAGAGGTAGGCACATGTTTGGCACAAAAGTTTCCCAACCTTGCCTCCAAACTGTGTGCCTCATTAAAAATGGGATTTTACTATTTTAACCCCTCAGGATTTAAATATTTTCACTTGATTTATTCTTAAATTATTCTTATCTCAAACCTAGTGATGAAAATTTTCAACCCAAGATTCCCAAGGATCATTTTACTTATATTATAGGACATTTAGAGTGTTATTGGGTGCATATTGATGATCTGGGTAAGTATGATGATCCACTTTATTTTCTTTACTGGATTAGGACTTGTATATTTCTTTATATTCTTCTGAACCCAAAACCCCACTTTTTTCTAGAAGATTCTATGTTGGGATTCAAGGGGTGATTTATTTTGGATATAAGGCTAAGATAAAGAGTGAGATCATCTTAGGAATTGAGGTAGGTGGACTTCATGTTATATCCCATGGTCTTATTATTGGTTTGTGAAAGTTTGGTTGATTTATTAGTTCTCTATTATTTCTAATTTGAATCTTTTTTTGAGATTTGGAAAAATAGTTGGAAAATTGATGAATTGAACCCCACATGATCCCCATGGGATGCATTATGGTTTATTATATTGGTTTAGGGCCACCTATTGTGTGTTCCAATATTCCTGAACATGTAAAATAGTAATTTTCAGCATGGTCTTGACTTATGTTAAAGTAGAGTCCATGATGAATATGTTGAAATGTTAGTTTGGGTTTAAAAGAGGAACTAATTATAGTTGTATAAAATTTTTGGAATAGCATAAGGGATTGTTTATCTTGGTGTAAAAAAGGGTGAAATTGAATAACATAAATGTGATTTGATGAATGTGTTTAGTAGGATAATGATCTTGAATTGATGATTTTGTGAAGTGGATTAATTTATGGAAATTTTTTGACATGATAAATGGGTTAAAGTATGGATATATGAAATGGGTTAAATAGGATATCCTATGTAGATGGTAAATGTGCCAATTGGATATGTCTTGATAATGACTCATATGATGAATGATATTTGAATTGTAAATGTTGTGGGTATTTGATCTTTATAGTTATGATATATTAATTATAGTAAATGTCCATGAAGTATGTGAAAAAGGCTTGGTAGTTATGGGTATCCACTAATGCTTGAGACCCATTGTTCGGGTTGGATAGAGGCTTTAAACCCCACCATGATAATTCATAGGTTAGGGGGTCAGAAATATTCTCTAGGCCCCTAATGGATTCATTAGATGGTTACCTAGACTGAGGCTCCATGGTAAGTGTGATGAAATTGGTTGAGACAACCTATACTGATGCCCCAAGATATGTTTAATGAATTTTCCTCTGTGATTTTTTCCCTACTGAGATAGGTAACTTGATTTATTACCTTATGATTAGTGGTTGACTGACATAGGCTATTGTGATATGAATGGAACACTTAACCCATGGAACAAATACTAAAAATGGTAAAAGGTAATATTGTTTACTAATGGAACCCAAGTTATCTATTATTTATCGTGTCATTTATTTAGTACATGCATGCACTATATTTTTAGACTGGATATTTTATAGACACTGTTGGTGATGGGCTAATGAGTTTTACTCACACCCTTATCAGGCCACCATTGGTTAGGTGAGTAGATTTCATTATTATAGGTCATAAAAGTGGAAAAGGCCCTATGCTAGAGGGATGAGTTATGATTGGGATGTGCATGGATGAGGATTCAAACATGGTGAAAGGAGCCGTTTTGGGGATTCAACTGTCATATTAACTTTTGGTTTTATTCAACTTAGCACTGTTAGTGTGACATGGAATACTTATTTGTTTGGTTGTGGTTTCTACCTGATATTATAATTGGTTGGTAATGAATGTTTCAAGTTATTTTTTATTGTTTCCCTTATTTTCATATGTAATATATTATGGATTACTTTTCTAAAGAGGGTATTGTATTCCCACATGATTTATTAGACCTTAGATTCTAGTCGGCAACCATTGGAATATGGGGAGGTGCACTTGAATTCATTTGGTGACCCAGCTTGGGGAATCAGTTAGTGGATTTCAATTCTGGGACATTTCACCACTTGGGGTTGAATAAATAGACTCATCCTAGAAAATTTTCATAGAATATCCCCCCTAAAATATTAACTCCTCGAAAACCCTATGGAATAACATCAACTAATGTCATATAGATCCATGTACCATCATCACAACCAACAACACTTAGTGATCCCTAAAAGCACAATTCCAACTTAAGTCTATCACTACCTCCTCCAACAAAACCAATTTCCCATGACCCAAAAGATATACCTCAAACACTAAAGACTCTGGAGCTCAAACTCTAAGAGTATAATCCACCAAGAATCACAACTAGAAAATAGAGCTACTACCACAGATATATAGCCATAGTTTTAAAACTGTGGCTATAGGTGGCTATAGCCACGGTTTTAAAACCATGGCTATAAGCCTATTTCTGTGGCCTATAGCCACAGTTTTCTGAATTGTGGACATAGCCCATGGATATTGCAACGCTTTTGTGTCATATGTACATCTCTTGAAAACCCATGTCTATAGGACAATTTTTTCATTACCCTATAGCCACAGTTCTCAAAAACCATGGCTATAGGGTTCTCGCGCTTCCGTGGGGAAAACAATTCCCACCAAAAATTTGGCGGGAAGCCCATCACCACAGTTTTGAGTCTATTCCCATGGTTTTTATTAATATATATATATCATAATATATATATATATACCCAAATTGTGGAATGATGTAATGGTAAGTGCGTTGGACTACATAGTGGAGGTTCAAGGATCAGAACCCGTTGGGGGCGTTTATAATTTTGGTTGTTGCCACGGTTTTCTGAGGCTACTCCCATGGTTTAAATCGTGGCTATAGGTCAAGCGCCACAATTTCAAATTTGGAGGCCTATTTCCACAGTTTTCAAAACTGTGGCAATAGGCCAGGACCTACTGCCACGGAGATAGTGTCCACAGTTGGCCAAAACCGTGATCGTAGCATTTGGCCACAGTTTTGGGTCCTATTGCCACGATTTTGGGAAATATTTCCATGGTTTTGAACCATGGAAATAGCCCTTTTTCAGTTGTGAATCATTTTCATCGTATATTCTCAGGAAATTTTCGATCACATATTGATTAACAACACAAACCTCAGAGTGATGTCTACCATGATCCACTTCTATAAAATAAAAACATTAGGGACTACTAACCCTATAGATAGATAATTTCTTGTCAATAAGTTAATTCAATTTCTACCATTTCACATTGTCTATCTCTTTCAATAATAGGTATATACTAATTTGATGCAAGATCCCTTCCTATATCTCTACCCTAATAGAAGAATTATTAAAAAAAATATTTTATATAAAAATTATATTTTTCAACATAAATATAATGAATATACATCCCAAAAATTGAGAGTCATATTGTATTATAATGAATAGACATATCATAAATTGAAAATAAACTAAAATAGAACTTATTTATTTTATTCACTATAATGAGATCATAAAACCCTTTGATCCCTTCCTATATCTTCTCTAGAAGGGATGGTTGAATAATCATTTGTGAAAGTAATAATTATGTTCCATCAATTTTTATTCTCATGTTCATCATTTAGAAGTATAATAATATGGGATCCTTCTCAATTATCATAATTTACATGGTTATAGAATCCTTTCTACATAGATTTTTTACCACATTAATTTCATTTTCATTATGGAATATATTGAGTATTAATAGTACATCATAATCTCTAACCATCTTCACTGGAACATATAATTCTCCTTATATGTGAATGTATATTTACTAACATATGATCCTAATATATCTCGTACTTATACCCATAGATATGATTCCAACAGATGCTTAATGATATCATATCAGCCATCACTAGATAAATTATAGGAGAGTTCTATTCATGAACATTCAATTACCCTAATTCATATCCTATCACCTTTTCATTTTTCATCCCTACCTAATAATTTCATTGAAGCATCATTGTATTCCATGAAATATTCCCCACTTGTCTATAGTTTTTGTATTAGTTTAATGATAATTCTCTTTTTTAATTCATTATAGATCTCCTCAAATTCATTTGTCTAGATAGACTTTACCCCTCCTAAGTCAACTTTTTAACCGGGTTTTATAATCATGAGAAATATATTACAAATCATTGGTAATACTCAGCTAGTCCAAGGAGTCTATATATCTCTATTAAAATTGTTGGTCAGGTGCAATACTCAACTTATTTTTTGATAGAAGGGTCTAGAAATATCCCTTTTCTAGTGAACACAGTCCTAAGGAATGATACTTCCTTCAACCATAATTCAAATTTATTGAACCTTTAATATATCTTCTCCTTCAACAAATTCAATAGAATATCATTCTAATTTTCATCATTCACCTTCTTACTTTTTTATTATATCAGTATAACATCAATAAAAACTATAAAATTGTTTTTTATGTAATATATAATGAAACTCTTCATTATTTACTTGAAGATTTTTGTGAAATTATTTATTCATAAGGGCATCATTATGAACTCATAATGTCCATAGCTTATTGAAAAGGAATTATTATTAATATCTTCCTTATTCACCATTATTGTTGAAATCCTAACTGAAGGACGACATTATAGAAGTACTGGGATCCATAAATTTGATTGAATAAGTCATAAATTCATATAAAGGGATATATTTTTTAATCATAATTTCATTGATATCACAATAATCAGGGGAGGGGAACATTTACCCATCCTTCTTTTTAGTGATGAGGATTGGTTCATGTCACGGTATTTCATGTAGGTGTATTAAAAACTTTTCCTGAATCTCATGAAAATTAAGCATCAATTTTTACAAATAAAAATTTTCATTCTATAATATGTCTTTAAAGTATTAATAGGTCCATGTATAAGTTCAATTGAGAAATAAATCACTCAGTCATAAGAAATAATAGACAAATCTTCAAGGAATACATTAGTATAATCCCTCGCAATTGGCATGTATTCAAGTAGGTTTCTCTCCTTTTTCAAAATCATTTCAGTTATAAATTATTTCTAATAAAGAAATAAAATCCATTCTTGAGATAAATATTCCAAAACATATTAAACCTCCATATACACATTTATAGAATTGGAGGATTACTCACAACATTAAGAGTGATCTCCCACTCCCATTAGTCAATGATTAATTTATTTAAGGATTGAATATCCATTCCCAATTTGAAATAAACTATACTAAAAGAAGTATGGAAATAATCTCATGGAGGAATAGTCTAAAAACATTGATCTGAGAGGAGTTATATACTTGGGATGAAATAATTTATCAGGTTTTTCTTCTGAATGATAGCTCAACCCCAATGTTTTAAGGCGGTGTTTGAATAGTTCTATTGTAATTTTTGATTATTAATGAATGTGAAGGACTATAATAATGTAGGACACATAAATCTCATGAATTGATATTGAGTGCCTCTTTCACCATTTTATTCTGGTTCTAGTCATTTATTATATAAAAAAACATAGGGATGAAAATACATAAACTAGGAAACTATGAACATAGAAGTGATATGTTATAAATGAAAAATGTATCCTAACATATTAGTCTCTATATATCATTAAAGGTTATAAAAGGTAAATTTTTTACTAGGTTGTATAACATAAAAACTTATTTAATACTTTTATAATACTTTGTAATTGGTTTTTGAGTTTTCCCAAGCATATCCCTTGGGACTGTCAAAGCAGTTGTGAAATAATGAAAATTTTCACACAACATGTGATGACTGAGTTATTACTTAATGCAACCATTTTTGGGTTTTTATCCCTAGTTAAACTATTTCAAATCCACATCCACTAGTAGTATCTGTATAGGGATACAATTTCTCAAAAACTAGTCACTCTATACATCACTAAAATGTCATCATGTTTTCAAATATAAAGACATATACTTAGAATTATACATCTAGTTCTCAATAATGAATTATACTCATAATTCTCATAACACACTATACCATTCTCTGATACCCAACTACATCATCCCAAATCTTTTACACATATCATCACATTTTTTTAATAAAATTATCTAGTATATAAAACCTAATGACCGAGAGGCCTAGTGTATTTAAAATACTAAGTTTATAATACATAAAAAATTAACATCATTATTTTATTCTCCAAAACCTACTATAAAATCCTTTTTTTCTCAAAAAACATCATTGTATCACTTGGGGAATACAAAAAATAAATTGTTGATCTATAAAGCTTTGTACGGGAATGAACATGACAATGAACTATATCATATGAGTGAGAGGGAATGACAACATGACATAAAAGGCAAGGGTCATGAATAATCATATAGAGGAAACATATATAGAATATGGGTTCATAAAATCATAGAAACATATGAATTTGGTAGCAATATATGACATGAACAAAGAAAAAGTCAAAGCTACCTGACAAGATCAAATCAAATTGTGGACAAAGTACCACCATGGGAAAGTTTCACTCCTTAATCACTTAATTATTTTCTCATGAGGAAATATAATTGAAAAATTCATTATATAAATACCTTGATGCACCCATTATTATATGTACATTCTTATTTTCACGAAAGATGTTATCAATCATAAGGCATAAACATAGGAATTATCCATTAAATAAAATGGTTTTCATAGTCTTTCTTTATTATGGGGAACATAAATAATGTATTACACCTATAAATGGAATGTAAAATATGATATGTATATATTTAATAGAAATATATATATAAATTATAATAATTTAAAAGTATCAAAATTATTTTGAAAGTGAGTTATACAGATAAATGTCATAACATAAAGAAAGAGAGTAGTTCATAGAGATCCATTACATTGTGTTCCAGAATCAATCTTCGCTTACACGTAATTTCCTAATTAATAAAAGAAAGTTCATTAATTACATAATTCAAAACTATTTCCATTTTTATTCAATTTACTATAATTATATTGTATTAATTTATATCTATTTTAACGATATATAAAGTTAAATTTTGTTGTTCTGAGTGTGTTCATTTAATTGTTCTAGGGCCGAAATAGTTTTGTTTAATTGTTGATCTTCTTGTTAAATTGAGTGAAAAATACATAAGTAAAATGAAATGGAATTAATATCCATCTAGATATTGAAATTTTCCCAAATATCATTTTTTTATATATGGATGCTTCACTTAGTTAAATTGTTAATATTATTATAGTTAGTTCATTTAGGTTGTTTTAATGACCATCAAGAACTAGATTCGTTTTTTTAATTAAATAACTATTTAAATATAAAAAACTATAAATAAACTATAATATAATTATTAAAATAATAATTAACCATAATAATATTTTTTATAATCTTCCTTGAATGTGGTAGAAAAAAATTAAGTACATTGTTCATAGAGTAAGTTGACTAACCATATTACAAACAACATTTTTTGAATGAAATAAGAAAAGGTATAACCTGGATATTCCATTATAAATGACATTAAATTATATTTATAATAATAGATTCATTATTTTATATTGTTTGATGGATGTGAGGAGGGGGTTGGAGGATAAAATGATATTAAATGTTAAAATTTGATTATATTAACTCTTCAATGTCGTCCCACTGAAAAAACTCCTTGAGGTACTTGGAATTCGTCTTTTGGTGAGATTACAATCAATAATATTTGGGGGAGAGGATTTTGAAGGTAATTGGGTATAAATTTGGAAAATCCAAGTATTATATGTTTTGTAGAGAATATTTGGCGGGAGGTGGTATTTATAAGAGGAGGAGAGGGGTGTTTTTGAATAGTATATACATTAGTTTATTATTTTGGATCAATACTAACAACAATATTTATTCATATATATATATATATTAAATAGTGAAGGTGAATTATAACTAGTAATTTCTTACATCATGCATGATTGATAATTTTTTTATTTAGCTAATAGTTTTAAATACAAAATTTTACCATATTTCACTATTCATAAATAATTAACTATTTTATAAAAAAATTTAAAAATTAAATCTAACTATTTTTTGACATATAGATTTAAAAACAAACATACATTTAATTATTATTATTTTCTAAGTATTCAAATTTTAATTTTTTTTAAATAAACATCTTTTGTTCAAAAAATAAAAATTTTAATATTAGGAACAATTTTAATGTCCTAAGAAATATTATTTTTGGTCTCATAAAATTAAATTATAATTATAATAAAATATAATATTAATTAATAAATCCATTTTAAGAAAATAAAAATTCTCTTGAATCATTTAATTGATTATACATGTTCATGTAAAAAAATTATTTTTTATAAAAAAACGCGCAATCTATCATTACTATAGATTTTTTTAATTTTACCAAAATATAAATATATCATATTTTCCTATTATTTTTATCTTAATTTATATTTGTTCCCATTATAATAAATTCAATTCTTATGGCCATTTTTATTCCCAATACTTACTTTTAATGTTAATATAATAAAATTTTGTTGGTTTCATCATGTATTTCATGAGATTTATACTTTTTTACTAAAGGTGACATCATTATAAGAAGGGAAAAAATTGATAAAAAATAGGTTCATTCCAAGAATCAATTCACTTCGAATATATAGTTTACTTGAAGTTGCTTTCATTAGATCACAAAGGTGCCTAAAATCTCATGTCCTATTTTGTATCCCTTGTATACAATATGAACAAATCCTAGTTGACACATTTTCTCTACAAACCAATGCATCCTCATGAGTTCCTAACTCTAGACTCCAAATATATCTTAACACATGCCTTTGATACCACTCTATCATGACCTCATCCCCCCAAAGGTAACCCTTATAGACTGAAAATGATAGAGTGGATCTGTTGGTACTCAAATCCCACCTCCAATAGACCATGGGTTGATGATAATCCTTGAGAATATAACATAAAAATAGATGAGGTACATTAACCTATAGTATATGTAAAATAAGAGAGATAATATAGAAACAGTTATCAAAAAAATCCTTCTTATAAAAAAGAATATTATGTCCCAACACATGCTATGAATGTAATGAAATACAACTCAAACAACTGAAAACACTAAAAAAATCCTTGTAATTGACCATAAAGAACCAACATCTACTAAAAAACACATTGCACTAGAAATGTCTATTTTGATCACCAAACGTCCCCCCTTGACTCGAAATAATGTTTATATATATATATATATATATATCATGAGTATAACAAGTATATTCATTCAGATCCTCCCTACCACATCTTGTTAGTAATGGGAAAGAAGCATAATAATGCCCAGTGAGTAAAAAATGGAACCAACTCATCACCCAAAAGGGTTTACTATTATATTCACATCCTATCCATGGGACACTAACCATATATCGCATACAAGTACTCATATATTATCCAAAATATAATTTAAAATGAAGGAACCCTACTACAGCTTCCCCACTACAATTCCACTATGCTATACTTTCATACATCCTAAGCCATATATCTCCAAAATCTTGCCCGAAGACACCTAGTATAAAGTGAGACATCTCAAAGACACATGGGCTTAATCATGAACTCTGTGAATCACATCATATCATCATATCATCCACATCTTAACATAAAAATTAAGTAGTTTTTGGGAGCTACTATAGTTCATACATTATTTATTATACCTCGAGCCATCCCAACTCATACAAAACATATGTATAATAACCATTGGGATACTATATCCATAGACATATTTTTATGAAATGACCACTATCCATAACATCTCCCCATACAAATTTATGTGTAACCACAAGGCATAACATCACATAATGCTACTAGGATAATAATGTGTGGAAAATTGGGATAGTAAGAAATATATTCCTCACCAACCTCCATGATACAGAAAACAACATCTTAGTGTCCCATGGGTGTTAGTTTCCATACCCACATAGGTGGTATATAATAAGAAATAATAAAATATATATGATATATATATATATGGCTCACACCCACACTATGAGAATCTATATAGACAAAGACTAATTTTTAACTAATATCTTACGAGACTCCCTTCCGACACTACTAAAGACTAAGAATAAAAATCATACAAGCATCGAAGTCAACATTAAATAATTAATTATAAATTAATTAATATTATTCTATTTTATTTTCTGAGTTTAATCATTTTATCTTCTAGGATAAAATCCATTGAAAATATTAAAAAAAATTGTTGTATTCTCAAGTATGTTATCATCATAAGAAATAATCAAAGAACCAAGACTTCTCTTTGGTTAATACATTCATCGTTTCATAATAATTTGTGTACTCTATAACTCAGCCCAACTAACACATAAAATATGCACTCACGGTGAATAACATCAACTATTTCTACATTTTGAAACATATTATATAAATATCAACCAGCCATCAACCATTAAATAAGTATCAAGGATATGTGCTCAAAAATAATGGTAAAGGTCAACTTCAACCCATTCTATTTTTCTTAGTGCCATACCTAAATACCATACACATAATATGACATCTAGAATACCTTTAAAATATCATCATCATCGATACTCTATGCCATCATCACAACATATGGTATCCCCTCTCATATTTTATCCATACAAGGTTATCATTCAATTATATTAAGGAACCGAATCCAAAGTTCATTAATACAAATTAATTTTATTATTCCATAGATAATTTTAGTGTTAACTATGTCAAAAAGGAATCCAATCCTTTACCAAACAACATTGGGCTTCCTTAGCCCTGGAGTAATGGCTTAATAAATAAACCATTTTTTATAATTTTCATTAGTTAAATGATTTAATAATAATAAATCTTAGAAACTCTATCCTTATAAATTTCTAAGTTTATATATTAATTATTTAATCTAGAATTTCACATTAGGTTTATCTTTTATATATATCATACACCTCTATGATAATACTTTTTGCTTGTATTTTTTATTATAACCAACACATTAACATCTATAAGTTTTTATTTAATTTATAACCATATAAACCAATATTTTCAACCATAAAAATATATAACACACTATCTAGTAAATATCAGAGGTAACAAAATATAACTCAAAGTTAATTGATCAAAGATCCAAAATATTTCAAACTACAATATTAATATTCCCACATTTGATAACACTTACGATTCCCATATATTAATTAAAATATAACATGTGATAATATCCATTTCAATATTATAATAAACATAATTATTGTATAATTATCATCAGTATTATTTAGGTAGTTTAACACCATAACATGCCATTATTTTTTATCTATCCGGAATAATTTACAAAATAATTATGATTATTCTACAACATGAAAATATGTATTCTCTCAATCTTTCAATAATAATATACATTAAAAAATATTGTTATATATTATATGTGTTAAATGATTTAACTCCACTATTGATATTATCAACATAAATATTAAATTTTTATTTATTTCCACATCTTATTTCTAGATTCTATAGTAATAATATTTATCCACAATATGTTATATAATTTAAAATTAAAATCTAGAAATTAAACAATCATAGGATGAACATTTTCTGCATGTTGTAAAATTCGATTTCATTGCATGAAATAATAGTATCATATTGTTTCAATTTCATGAAATCCAAGAACTAATAGAAGAAATTATATTATAAAAATTAAACAACCCTTAAAAATTATGTAATTTATAAAATTTCATTAAAATAATTACATAATAAGAAATTTATAATTCAATTTTATAAATTTATAGATTATCACATATCCATTACCCATGAGATTAGTTGTTTACATTATTATCTGATTATTTTTAATCGAATTAATCTCAACAAATTATTCTAAAAGATGATAATTTAATAGTTTGATAGTATAAAAATTATTAGAAGTTATAGATACCCTGTATCTTGCAAGAAGAATTCACATATTGTATCCCAAAGGGAGGAGAGAGGAATATTTATTCAACCTAGAAAAATGCAGGTCTGGATATAGAAGAAGACTCAGATGATTCATAAAAGTCTGAAAAAAATAAATATAAAGGTTTTGAATCCATGGGACTCAACAAAAAAAATTTATTGACGGGTAAGATTGGGTATTTTAAAATAATCAGATACATGCTCATGAAAATATTTAATATGAATTTAATTATCCCCCAACTTATTCCCACAAAACCCATATATAGATTCTAAAAAGAAAATGAGTCAATATATCACATTAAATATTATTAACCAAGAAAAAACAACTTATTTGACATTTATTCCCATTAATTTAAATAAAGAACATATTATAGAATCTTTTAGGAATGAAAAATATAGTTTTTAGGAAGTAATCTACTACTTAAATGTGATCCATACAGTCTGAATTATAGTAATACCTCTTTATCCATATTTTTCATACTACCCTTTTGTATGTATAAGAAAACTTGATTTTCCCTTACATAGCTTCAGAAGGAACTTTACACAAGCATTGATAAAATTCCTTCAAATTTACTCAACTATGGTGGTACCTCTACACAACATGTTGAAACAATCATTTACCCTTATATAAGATAAGGATTTCCGTTACATGATTTTCACAATTCATAGATGACCCTTAATGGAGTCGATACCCTTACACATGTAGCCTTGTGAAAGATTAAGGATTTTGATGCGACCATTACACCACTAAAGGAATCCAATGGTTAACCTTATGCAAATATCCTATTACCCATGAATGAGGATAATACTAGACATATCGAATGCATAGGATCTATAGGTTACCCTTAAAAAACCTTTTGAAAATAATGGTAACCTTTACAAAACCATTATAAAAAAGATGTTACCATTATCTGAGTTGAGAATTAGCTTTACACAACACAAAATTCCAGACTCTATACTTATGAAACTCAAGAAAAAAAAACCTTACCTATATAAATCTAGTGTAAAACATGACTTATCCTTACGTAACACTTTTTTCATTCCTAAGGGTAAATATTTCTTTGAAAATATTACATTTTTAATTAAAATATCACATAATTAAATATGAAAAATATTTATTATTTCATTAACAATTCTAAAACCCTTTTTAAAAATAATTGATTCACTTTTAAACATCCAAATAAATATCTAACATTTTGAAATTATTTCCATAACATGAAAAACTATTTTAAAGCCACATAAAAATTTTAAAAATAATTTTTAAGAAAACTTCTAAATTTATGAAATTTCTCATGAATCACCAGACATTCTAAAATAGAAAATTAAGGGTTTGGGAAAATCCGGACTCTTTGACATGATGTTTTCTCAGAATGAAAAAAGTTTTTTTAGCGATTTAAATGTCAAAAAGAGGGTTAAAGGTTAAAACCCAATAAAACAGCCTCTAATAGTCATTAAATACAAGGAAACTCATAATTGATTTATTTGAAACATATACGAATAGGTCACATGTCAATAAGTCATGTGGTGCAATCAAAATGATAAAAAATTATTTTATTGGATTTATGAGTCTTTAGAAATGTGCATGAAATTATAAAAATTTAGAAAATGATATTTATTTATTGTAAAATTATAAGAAAATGAACTCATTTTAATTTTGGATATGTTTAAATAAGTAACTCATAAGTATGGTGTGAGGTTTTCTTGGAATGAACAATGGTGTGTTTGTATTGATTTAACATCAAGCGGTCAAAAGTAAAAAAAATGAGCCCAGATTGTAATGAAATTATAGGTAAATTATTTTTGAATATTTTTTGGTATGTATGATCTTTTCACATGTCATTTCGATGTGAATTGTGGTTAACATGGATGAAAAATAAGTATTAACTTATTTATGTCATTAAAAAACATATATCAAATGATCAAAACACATCAAATGACATCAAATTATCATGAAAGTGCATGGAAATGACATATATTTAATGTTTTATTTGTTGGAGTAGATAACACATAAATTAAACATGTTGTTTTCTTAAAATAAATCATATTGTTTTTGTGGATTTCATTGTCTAAAAATGTGTGTTTAAAGGAAAAAACCAAAAAAATGGAATAAAATTATAATAAAATTAAAAAATACCCAGCAATCTAATTTATAGAGATATTATAATAATTAAAATAATGTTTTTTCGAGATTTTAAATGTCTTAAAAAACAAGCATCAAAGTATCAAAACCAAGAAAACGACATCAGATTCTTATGAAATCAGAGGATAATGACCAACATTTAATTTGTGATGTATATGAATAGATTGCATGCCATTATGATGTATTATGTGCTTCAAAAGATAAAATATGTAGTATTACTATCAAAATGATTAAAAATATATTAGATGATCAAAACCTAGAAAACAAACTTATATTGTCATCAAATCATCAAAAAGGACCACCATTTTTTTTGACGTAGAAGTTGACCATATAAAACTTAGGGTTTACATAGAATCGAAAAAAGTGAATTTATGTATATTAAAATGTCAGAAAACATTATTTAAAAAGTAAAACCTAAAAAACATATGGTTTCATGAAATCATGGATAATGATCCTTGATAAATTAGTGAAATTTATAAATATACTACACTTCAATGTTGTTTGGTTGGGATGAATGAATTTTATTTATTATATTTATCAATATTTAAATACATGTGTCCTAGGGTTAAAACATATCCAACAACTATATATTATCATGATATCATAGGAAATCGACTACCATGTAATTTGAGTTATGTTTAAACATATCACACTTCAATCTGACTTAAGGTTTATTTCTAGAAGGTAAGAATATATTGCATATCATTTCCACTCACTATTATGATAAAAAAAAGTAATTTTTTATTGATTTAAAAGTAAAAAACATGTATTAAAGAATTAATGCCTAAAAATTTACCTTGGATTTTCCTGAAATTAAATGACAATAATTTTTCATCGATTTTAAACATATATCAACACAATTCATGTCAATCCGATGTGTAGTGAGGTAGGAACGAAAACGGGAGTTTTATTAAATTTTAAATTCATTAAAAACATTAATCAAAGTATGAAAACCTTGAAAATGACATTAAATTATATTGAAATCAAAAGAAAATGATCATTAATGAATTTATGAAAAATAGAGATAGACTACACAGAAATCAATCAAATAGTGTTGTCAGAATGGCCATGAAAATGCCCCCAGATTTTAGTGAAATAATAATAAAATGATCACTAATTTATTTTTGATATAGATAAATATTATGCACATTAATACATTGGCAGTGTGTTCAAAATAATATAAAAGGAAGTAATGTTATAATTACATTTATTTAAAATGTGTGTCAAGAGTTTAATGTCTACCAAACAACCTAGGATTATTTTGAAATTCCTAGAGTATTAACTCGTATTAATTTGTGATATAAATGAATAGATATAACATTAGTCCAAAGTGTGGTTTGGTTGGATGACCAAAAGTGTATTTTTTATTTATTATAATTACCTGAAACGTCGTCAGAGGATAACCCCCTGACCATTTATTAAATTAAAATAAAAAGACAGTAAATGATACTAACCTAATAAATGAGTTTAAATTTTCATGAATAATTAGATAATCATTAATTAATTTTTCAACTTGTATGAATAGATCAATTTTTAATCCAATAAATGTTTTGTTTGTAATTATTGAAAATTAAATTTTTTTTAGATTTTAAAATATTTAAAAATGTTTATCAAAAGGGAAAAAAACATAGAAAATATACAACAAATATTCTCAAATCTCATAAAAACGACCACTATTAAATTTGTGATATGTATGAATGACCATACATCAATTCAGTGTATGGTTTTCTCAGAATTTCCAAAACTATATTTTGAGGATTTTAAAGTCAAAAATAATAAAATATAGGGATAGAACCATGAATAGATAGTTGTAATAACATGGAATGATAGGAAAATATATATCAAATAATTTTAGACTTAATGAAGAAAATTTTGAATCAATCCAACATGCGGTTATCTTAAAAGAACGAAATGTGTGTTTTTAATTATTTTAAGTGTTTATAAATCATTCCTAAATAGACATCTACTCAATTTTGACCACTTGATGGGTGATTTTTCATTTTAGTATAAATTTATAGTTAAAATAATACAAATAATCATACCAAGAAATTTAGGAATTGAATTAATGTGTGGTAGATTGATATAGATCACATATGATTTCAGTATCCTCCTAAGTTTTAGAGTTGTGGTAATCAAAATAAAGATCCTAAATTGGGATTGAAGAGGGGGGGTCATGACTCATTGAATCATATTTGGAATATAAGACTCAACATTAGACCACCATATATATTTTATACATTTATCTATAATTTGAATATAATAAAACATACTAATATTATTACATAATAAATTAGTTTTTTGAAATTAAAAATGACACAAGTCAAAAAAACAAAAAAAAATCGGGTTATAAAAATTTAAAATAAATCAAAAAATAACTAAACAATTTAAAAATAAAAATTAAACCAAAAAAACAAAGAAAATAAAGAAAATTAATAACATAATCAACAAAAACCAGCACAAAAAAAATTCAAAAAACATTTTTAATAAAATTATCAAAACAATAAATGAAACAAAAAAAGAGACAAAAAAATATTTTTAATCAATAAAAAACATTGGCCATAGATTATGGGATCATCATAGTTAGTGGATGAACATGTCTTTTCCCAATTGAAAATCAAACTCGAAGAAGCATTTTCATCAAGAGATATTTCTATAGTGAGATGTTTACTATTTTGATGGTAAATCTTTCTCTCTATAAAAAGGGAATTAGGGTAATCAAAAGATTTAGTATTCGCCTTGATATTCTATTGAACTTAGAGAGTCATTGAGGTTTGTTTACATTGAAAGGAAGTCACATAGTGAGTGGATTATCATTTTAATGAATGAGTTCTTTTAGAAATAGAATCTGGCTGTATCAGATCCTCCATATCTACCTCAGACAACCCAGTGATCCCATGATTTTGCAATGTAGGAAAATTCAACTTGGTGACCCGATCAGGAACCAATAGTATGCATGGCACATAATTTTGGAAGAAACTAAGATCATTGTAAGATACAATCCTATGAGTTTAATTATTATTTTTATAACCTTATTTATGGAAATATAAACTTTTTTTCATGATTATACTGAGCATGTCGTGTGTCATATTGATGTGTGGATAGTTTATATAGATATTAAATGATACAAATGTCTTTTTTATATTTTTTCTCTAATTTGATATCATTTACTTTGTATTGACCACTACATATGTAGCGCCCCTAGTTTGAGTTATGTGGACTTTGTTTATGCATTTTTATGTGTTTAAAGTGCATGGGATTAGTTGGGAAGAGGTTGGTAGGGTTTGGAATGATTTTGAATGATTTTGAATGAGTTTGGAGGCTTTTCTTATGGAGCATGGTTTGAGAACGGTTATGGGAAACCATACAGATTATCCAAGAAACCGTGTGGGGGGAGACAGTAGGCTTCGCATGGTTTTCCAAACCGTGTGAGGCAACCATGTGGACCCTTGATCTCGAGGCAGTAGCGTGTGCACGGTTAGCGCACGTTTTTCCAAACCATGCAGGCTAACCGTGCGGCCACTAAAAAATAGGGTTTTAAAACCCATTTTCACTCGATCTTGCCTCATTCCTCTCAAAACTTTCTCCCACTCGAGCCTCACTTGGGTTTTTGGGTCCTCAGGGGTTGGAAGGGTTCTCCCACTCAGTTTGGAATCATTTCGAAGGGGTTTCAAGGTGGACTAAATGTGGTTTCTCCCGGGTAAGACCCTCCTCTTGGTTCCTTGTGTTTTCCTCAAGATATACTCTTCCCTCTTTCTTGGTTTTCTAGATCTACACTTTTTGTGTGTAGATCTATAGTTGTGGTTTCCTTGGATGATGTTTTTAAGTATTTTTATGGTTAGGTAAGGGGATCTAGAGAGGTTTCAGTGGTGTGTTCTCCGAATTGGAGGTCCGATTGCTTGTGGGTTGATTTCTTGGGAACCCTAAAGGTAGCTGGATTCTCTCTCAACTCCACTTGGTTATAACTAGTGGTTCTTATTACAATTAATTGTTGTGCTGAAAATTAATTGTGTTTTGTTATGCAAAATTGGTTGGAAATCCGTTTGGGGATCTTTGGGGAAAAGGGTGTTTTGTGATGAAATGTTATTGTTGTGTATTTTAAAATGGAGATTTTAAAATGGGATGTTGAGATTAGTTTGTGAAAATTATTGATGGAAATGGTTTTCAATAAATATGTTTTTTTATTGAAAGGTTGTTTGGCATGGAAATTTTTTTTCAATAAATGGGTTATTTATTGAAGTGATTGATATGCAATGGAATTGGTTGATTGCATGATGTTGTGACCTTGGTGGGTTATATGCTTAGTTGTGATTAATTGGAATGCTGCATGGAGGTGGGGATAATTACCACTATAAAAAGGGTATGGATAGTGGATGGAAGGGCCACCATTAAGGATAAGTGGATGAGAAGTGTCGCTTGGTGTGAAAGGGGTGAACGGGTTGGATGGAAGCTCCACCGTTTGGTTGTGTTGGTTGTTTCTTGTGAATTGCTTTGCAAGATGGAATTGTTGTGCTAATGTTGAAATGATGGATTGGTTTGTGGCTTGTTTGTTTGGATTTACCTTAGTTTCTTTGTTTGGGGGAGATGTCTTGGTAAGGGCATGTTTGGCTTTTGTAAATGGTTGCACTTGTGATAAGTTTATATAAACTGTTTTATATAAATGTGCTAACGGTTTTATCCTAGTGGCGTGTGTAGGGAAGTCATTTGGGGAAAACCTACTGAGTTTTAGTACTCACCCCCTACTTTGGCACTGTGGTGTCTTTGCAGATGTCGTGTACCATGAAGTGGGGAAAGGTAAGGCATCACCCTCCTTTAGTGGAGCATTGTGATCCCTTGGTGGAGTATGGAGATTGGAGCTTGGTGTGGAGATTTGGTGGTGTCATGGCTCATGATGTGGTGTGGTTTAGTGTTCCACATAGTACTCTGATGTTTGGTGGAAATGTATAGTTGTATTGGTTTTGGGATGTATTGTGGATCAACTTGGTTGTATTTTGAGAATACATGCTTGAATGTTTTATTGACATGCATCATATAGTGGTTGTTAGTGGATTGTTGGTTGGGTTTGTCTTAAGGGAAAATCATTCCCCAATTGTTTTAGAATCCCTCGACATTTATTTCCAGCCTTTGGCGCCTTGGGAACGTTGCTTAAGGCCAAGTATCCCTCACCGCCACCTCAAGCCAATGAGGTAGGGACGGGGTGTTACAAGTGGTATCATCTTGTTCGGTCCTTGGATTTCAAGTGAGAGCAGTCGCTCGATCATTGGTGTTGATCAATGCTTTTGGATTTGACATTCATTGTGGTAAATTCCTTGAGTCGGGATGGTAACAAGGAGTAGGAATGTCGGAACTTGGAATGTATAGCATTAAAGGATGTAGCTAACCCTTTTATGCTGAAATTCAAGTTACCTTGGAGTTGGGTACATAAGTGTTTTGGAGACACTTATAGGCATTGGAAATATCATTGTCATGGGTGTAGCCAATGAGATGAGCATGACATGCATGGTAGAAACACTACAGGAAAATAGAATATTTGTGACGGGTGATTTGCAACGGGATCCTGTCACAAAAGACATTTTACGATGGGGCTCCGTCGCAAATCGCCCGTTACAGAAAACGGCGTCGCAAATAGTTGTTTTTGCGGCGGTCCCGTCGCAAAAATAGTATTTGCGACGGTATTTTTCCCCCGTCGCAAATTGTTTTTCATTTATAAATAAAAATGGTATTTGTGACGGGTCGTCGCAGATATATTAGTTGCGACGAGTTTCTAGCCCGTCGCAAATGGGAAATTTAAAAAATATTTACGACGTAGTTATTTGCGACGGACCGTCACAGCAATAGTTTTTACGACGGTATTCTTCCCATTGGAAATGGGATAGTAAAAAAATATTTTATGATGGGACACCCCATCGCAAATACTCCCATCGAAAATACTAAAAAAATAAAAAAATAAAAAAATAATTAATAAAAATCGTATAATATTATATAAAAATAATAATAATATTAATAATATAAAAAAATTCTATTATTATAATATAAATAAAATATATATATATATAATATAATTATGAAATATTAATATAAAATAATAATAATATGAATATAAATAATATAATATTATACAAGGACACTTAATTGTCCCTTCTGAAACAAATTCCGGGTTTGATGATGCAAATGATAAGAAAGCCTCAACACCATCAACATATACAGGATTTAAACTAGACCCGTTTGGATTTTTGCGTTGATTTATCCAAGCGCGATCATCTAATAATGATTGATGTCGACTTACTTGTTCCATATTCATATATATGTTTCTACAAAATTTAAAACCATTACTGTTGTTAAATAATTTTATATAAGAAAAACAATATCCTAAAAAGAGAAGATACATAATTACAGTTATTTCTTAGTAACTACCAATAATTATAGGTGACACAGTTAGTTTGTAATCATCCCCACTAATTATTATTAATTTATCCATACTTAGCAATACTTTGAAAAATGAAATATGCTTGAATAATGAAATAAAATTTTGTAATCATGGTTGTGGATATTATATTACTAATTATTCCAAATTAATTTGATAACTGTTTCTAATTAAATATAACTATTTATAATTAAATATAATTATTTCTAATTATTACCAAAACATCCCCCGGGAGTGTCGAACTAAGAGTGCAGCAAGGCCCGTTGTCATATACCAGGTTACCCCGAGTCAAGCTCGAAACACCTTGTCAGAGTTTTCACTCCTAGGTACATCTATGCCAGAGCCACCTCTACTTGTTCGTATCCAGACAAGGATTATTTGGTTCAGCCACTTAATCTAATTATACTATATATCTACTAAACATTCTATTAAAAAAATTAAAATTAAAAATTAAAAATAAAATTAAAAATTAAAAATAAAATTAACAATTAAAAATAATTTAACAATTAAAAATAATTAAAAAAATAAAATATATATAAATACCTTCGATATTTTGAAGCAATTAATGCCTTCTAACTCCTTATCTCCTCTTCTCGTAAGAAAAAATTAAACCGAAAGAAATTTTCTACTTAGAACAGGAAGTTAAAGAGAGAAAGAAAGAGAGATCTGAATGATTTGAAAAAAACGGGTGGGGGTATATATAGGTTAGATTATTTGTGATGGTATTAATTGCGACGGGATACCGTCGCAAATACCTTCACCCGTATTAATTACGGGCGGCGGTTAAAAGTGTTTATGCGATGGGCCCATCGCAAATAGTTGTCTGCCGACATACCATTAGCGACGGGCGGATATCCCCGTCGAAAAATATTATTTACCGTCGTCGGTATTGGTGACGGGCCCCGTCGCAAATAACACCTGCTGATAAATTTTTTGCGACGGGATGATTTACCCGTCGCAAATAGTATTTACCGTCGTCGGGTACTTGCGACGGGTAGAACGCGACCGTCGCAAATAGGCTTCCCGCGTTTTGGCGTGCAAATCACGCCATACCTATTGCGAGGGGCCCTATATTCTAGTTTCAAATAACTGACCATTTGCGATGGGAATATATTCTCGTCGCAAATACGCTTTTCTTCGGATTTTTTGTGACGGGATTTATTCTCATCGCAAATAACCCGTCACAATAATCGATTTTTTCCATAGTGAAATGACTTCCCACAAGGATTCATATTTCATTGGGGTATAATGATTTATGGGTGAAATGAATGTGTGGCCTTGAAAAATCTGAATTGGGTTTCAAAACGGAAGGATTTGAAACATGGAAACTGGTGGTATTTTGAAAATGGTTTGGTTTTCAAAAATGGTAAAATATGGAAAATGTGAACTTGTGGAAAGACTTGTTGTGATAGTGTTGTGTAATGAGATTTGAAATGGAATTCTTGATGTCTTCGGAATTGAGACTCATGGGTGTTTGTTTTCTTTTGATAGAAATGGCACCCGGTAGGCATCGTAGAGACCAACCGAATGAGGCTGCTGAGAATGTGGTAGCATGTGAGCCTCAGGTTAACCAGCAGTTAGTGCAGAGTATAGTGCAAGATTTCCAAGCTGTGGAAAGTGGAAACAAAGAGGATGAACCAAGGCATGTGTATCATGCGGTTCAGTTTCAAAAGAAGAATCCACCCATATTCAGGGGTGATTCATAGCCAGAAAGGGAAAAATTAGGGATGAATAGAATGAACAAGATCTTTGAGTTCTTGGGAATTCTAGTAGAGCTGAAAGTGAAGTTGTCCACGTATATGTTCGAAGATCATTCCCTTCAGTGGTGGGATTTGGTAGTTAAAGCAGGAATGGACCAGGGTATGACGTGGGAAGTCTTTGAGGAATTGTTTAACAAAAAATTCTACCCACATACGTTCAGAATTTAGCACGTGACTGATTTCTTTGGTTTAAAGAAAGAGCATATGTCTGTGACGGAGTATGAAACTAAGGTTATGAACTTAGTGAGGTTTTCACCTGAGGTGGCGGGTAGCATGTTGTTGAAGGAAAGGATCTTTGAAGGGGGGTTAATGCAAGAAATCCAATCAAAGATATTGGTGTTGTGTATAGATGATTATACGGAAATGGTTAATAGAGCCTCAATGGTTGAGCGAGATTTGTTGGGCGCTCCGGGCGGAGGATGCATGGTGGTACCCATGGGAAATAGTGGGATATCTAACGCTTGGTTCAAGAGGAAGAGGGACACTTATTCCCAGGGCGGGAATATGGCATATAATCTGACGGTAGGATCGTTGAATCTTCTTCTGAATCCCTAGATAAATTCGGGATGTTTTTAGTGTGGTTCGACGAGCCACATGAAGCGGGATTGTATGACACAACCTCAAGCATGTCATAATTATAAGAAAATGGGACATCTGCAGCGTTATTTTTGGAATGCTCCAAGGTCGGGTGCGCGTGACACTCCTCAGGTATCACAGATGTCGTATTCTTCGATGGGACGGGGGCAGTAGTATACCCCTCGACAGCAGAGTAAAGTGGGTCATGGTGATTCTCGGAATACCACGACGCCTCAATAGGGAAATAAAGAGCAGAGCGTGGCAAGAAAACATGTGTTTGGAGCTGAACAGGTTGTGGTGGATGATCAGTCAGGACCATCCACGGTGCGAGGTACTATTCTTTTAAATTCTACCTTGATGTAAGTATTGTTTGATACGGGTGTTTCACACTTTTTTATTTCTGCAAGTGTAGTTTATTTGCTGGGTTTAAGGGTAGAAATGATGCCTTTGGTTTTGAAACTTCAAACTAATCTGGGTCAAATAGAGTGTCGAACCTTCTTGTATAGAGCATGTAGTATCATTGTGGGAGAGGTTGAGATAACCTGGAATTTCTCAGTGCTTGAGATGGATGGGTATGATGTAATCATGGGAATGGATTGGCTGGTGGAGTTTAAGGCTCACATTGACTGTGAGGTGGGAACAATGACTTTTACGACACATGATGGTGTTAGACATCTCTTTAGAGGAGAGAGGCATGAAAGGTAGGGTGCAATGAGTTTATTGGCACCAGAAGTGGGTGATTTATCAAATTAGTTGGTGGTGTTGCCGTTGGAATTGGTAGAGGGTGTTGAGCAGAGTGTCCTCCCGGAAGTGGTGCATCAGTTCATGGATGTTTTTCCTGAATAATTCTCTGGGTTACCTCCCGTAATAGAAGTGGAGTTTACGATTGATCTCCTCCGGGGACCAGTCCTATCTCACTTTCGTCTTATCGGATGGCACCAGCTAAATTACGGGAATTGAAAGTCTAGTTGGAAGAGTTAGAAAACAAATGGTTTATCCGGCCTAGCACATCTCTGTGGGCAGTGCCGGTGTTGTTTGTGAAAAAGGATGATGGAACTTTGGGGCTGTGTGTTGATTATCATAGACTTAACCAAGTTAGGATAAAGAACAGATATCCACTTCCACGAATTGATGATTTCTTTGACGAGTTGAGGGGAGCCCAATGGTTCTCCAAGATCGACCTGAGGTCAGGATATCATCAATTGCGGGTGAGGAAGGACGATATTCCTAAAACAGATTTCAGAAGTAGATATGGACATTATGAATATGTGGTTATTCCCTTTGGTCTAACGAATGCACTAGTCGTTTTTATGGCATTTATGAATCAGATATTTCAGAGATATCTGGATTCATTTGTGGTGGTGTTTCTAGATGATATTCTGGTGTATTCAAAGACAAGGGTGGATCATGAGCAGCACATGGCGACAGTGATGGGTATCTTTAGGGATCATCAATTGTATGCCAAATTGTCAAAGTGTGACTTTTGGAAATAGGAAGTTTGTTTTCTTGGCCATGTGATTTCTGAAAGGGGTGTTTCAGTGGATCCGGAAAAGATAGAGGCTATTATCTCATGATAACCGCCAAAGAATGTGTTTTATATACAGAGTTTCCTTGGTCTAGTTGGGTATTATCGGAATTTTGTTCATGATTTTTCACGTTTGGCTTCACCGATGATAGCTTTGACAAGAAATAATGTTCCATTCCAGTGGAATGAATAATTTCAGTAGTGTTTCAAAGAACTAAAGGTTCGCCTTACATCAGCACCAAACTTGGTTTTTCCAGAACCTTGAAAAGGGTACGTGGTGTATTGAGATGCATCGGGATCATGGTTGGGGTTCGTTCTCATGCAATGGAATCATGTGATTGTGTATGGCTCACGGCAGTTGAGGGTACATGAGAAGAATTACCCAACTCATGATTTGGAGTTGGCAGCAGTGGTCCATGCTTTGAAAGTGTGGCGTCATTATCTCTTCGGTGATAAATTCATGGTATATACAGATCATAAGAGTTTGAAGTACATTTTCTCACAAAGGGATTTGTACTTGAGTAAAAGGAGATGGATGGAATATCTCCAGATGTTTGATTATGACTTGATGTACACACTGGGTAAGGAAAATTCAGTGGTGGATGCATTAAGTAGAAAATCATTTGTGCAGGTGGTGAAACAGGCATTAGACTAGGGGAAGTTGATGTCGATTATAGCTGACATGGGGTTGGAATGTGAGGACCAGGGTGATAGAGTGGTATTCTTTATGGTTTTGTTGATTCCTGACTTGGTTGTCTGGGTTAAAGTGGAATAGATATCTGATTCTGAGTGTGTGACCATGGGGTCGAGACTTAATGGTGGGGAGACCATTGAGGGTTGGCAACTGAATGCAGATTCAGAATTGTGTTTTCAGAATCGGATGGTTGTACCAGTTGTTTTTCATGAGAATCTTCTCAGGGCGTATCATCATTCCAGGTGGGCTGTTCATCCTGAAATTCAAAAAATTTATAAAATGTTGAAAGCGTAGTTCTAGTGGGCTGGTATGAAAAGAATTGTGGCTGAGTTTGTTTCAAAATGCTTGACTTGTCAGCAGATCAAGGCAGAGAATTAGAGGCCAGTGGGACTATTGGAGTCTTTACCAATACCTATTTGGAAGTGGGAGAAAATAGCGATGGATTTTGTCATGGGTCTCCCTAGAACGGTTAGAAAGCACGATGCCATTTGGGTGATAGTGGATTGGCTAATGAAGTCGGCCCATTTCATTCCAATTCGTGAATCTCATATGGTGGAGGATCTGTCCAAAATCTATATCGATGAGGTGGTAAAGAGGAAGGGTGTTCTAGTTTTGATTGTATCCGATAGAGATCCGAGGTTTATATCTCATTTCTGGAAATACTTGTAACAAGACCTTGGGACACAGTTGACGATGAGTACGGTGTATCACCCTCAGACGGATGGTCAATCCGAGAGGATGATACAAACTTTGGAGGATATGTTGCAGGCTTGTGTTATGGATTTTGGTGAATCATGGGAGGAGTACTTGTCTTCGGTTGATTTCTCGCATAACAACAGTTATCAGGCATCCATACAGATGGCTCCATTTGAAGCATTGTATGGGTGGTCATGTCGTTCTCCACTATGTTGGGTGGAAACGGGTGAGTCCTCAATGGTCGGAGCGAGCCTTGTCTAGGAGACTGTGGAAAAGATCAAGTTGATCAGGAAGATAATGGAGATGGCTCATAGTCGTCAAAAATCATATTCGGATCATCGTCGACGTCCATTGTCATTCGAGGTGAGTGATCATGTGTTCTTGAGGATCTCTCCTAGGTTGGGAGATTGTCGGTTTGGGAAGCAGGTAAAGTTATCCTCGTGGTATATTGGACCATTTGAGATTATCTAGTGGGTCGGTGAGGTGGATTATCATTTGGATTTTCCACCTAGGTTCAGTGCGGTGCACAATGTGTTTCATGTGTCGCAGATGAAAAAGTATCAGTCGTATCGTGACCATGTGATTCGTTGGGATCATGTTGAGCTAGAACCGGATGCTTCATTGGTGCACGTGCCAGTGCGGGTTGTGGATAGGCAAGAGAAAGTCTTGAGTGGTAAAATCATCGGTTTAGCTCGTGTTTTGTGGAAACATGGTCAGATTCAAGAGGAGACATGGTAATGGTAGAAAGAGATGGTTGAGCAGTGGCCCGAGCTCTTTTGGCAAAGGGCAGGTTCACTACTATCCGAGGGCAGAAATTCCAATGGTGGGAAGAATGTTGCACCCCCATTTTGAGGTATGTGGACTTTTTTTATGCATTTTTATGTGTTTAAAGTGCATGGGATTAGTTGTAAAGAGGTTGGGAGAGTTTGGAATGGTTTCGCATGAGTTTGGAGGCTTTTCTTAGGGAGCACGATTTGAGCACAGTTAGGGGAAACCGTGCAGATTCTCTAGGAAACCGTATAGGAGGAGACAGTAGACTTCACCCAGCCTGCACATAGTTTTCCAAACCATGTGACGCAACTGTGCGGACCCTTGATCTCGAGTTATTAGCATGGGCACGGTTAGCGCACGGTTTTCCAAACCGTGCGGGCTAACCGTGCACCACTTAAAAATAGGTTTTTAAAACTTGGGTTCACTCAGGATTGCCTCATTCCTCTCTAAACTTCCTCCCACTCGAGCCTCACTCGGTTTTTTGGGTCCTTAGGGGTTTTAAGGGTTCTCCCACTCAGTTTGGAAGTTTTTCGAAGGGGTTTCAAGGTGGACTGAAGGTGGTTTCTTCCGGGTAAGTCTCTCCTCTTGGTTCCTTGTGTTTTCCTCTAGATATACTCTTATATCTTTCTTGGTTTTCAAGATCAACACTTGTTTTGTGTAGATCTAGAGTTGTGGTTTCCTTAAATGATGTTTTTAAGGCTTGTGATGGTTAGGGAAGGGGATCTAGAGAGGTTTCGTTGGTGCGTTCGCCGGATTGGAGGTGTGATTGCTTGTGGGTCGATTTCTCGGGAACCCTAAAGGTAGGTGGATTCTCTCTTGACTTTACTTGGTTAGAACTAGTGGTTCTTGTTACAATTAATTTTTGTGATGAAAATTAATTGTGTTTTTTATGCGAAATTGGTTGGAAATCCGTTTGGGTATTTTTGGGAAAAAAGGGGGTTTTGTGATGAAATGCTATAGTTGTGGATTTTAAAATGAGATGTTGAGATTAGTTTGTGAAAATGATTGATGGAAATGGTTTTCAATAAAGATGTTGTTTTATTGAAAGGTTGTTTGTCTTGGAAAATGGTTTTCAATAAATGAGTGATTTATTGAAGTGATTGATATGAAATGGAATTGGTTGATTGCATGATGTTGTGACCTTGGCGGGTTATATTATTTGTTGTGATTGATTGGAATGTTGTGTGGAAGTGGTGAGAAGTACCACTATAAAAAGTGTATGGATAGTGGACAGAAGGGCCATCATCAAGGATAAGTGGACGGGAAGTGCCACTTGGTGTAAAAGGGGTGAACGGGTTGGACGGAAGCTCCACCGTTTGGTTGTGTTGGTTGTTTGTTGTGAATTTCTTTGCAAGATGTAATTTTTGTGCTAATGTGTAAATGATGGAATGTTTTGTCTCTTGTTTGTTTGGATTTCCCTTGGTTGCTTGGTTTGGGAGCGATGGCTTGGTAAGGGCATGTTTGGCTTTTGGAAATGGTTGCACTTGTGATTACTTTATATAAACTGTTTTATATAAATGTGCTAACGGGTTTATCCTAGTGGAGTTTGTAGGGAAGTCATTTGGGAAAAAACTACTCAGTTTTAGTACTCACCCACTACTTTGGCACTGTGGTGTCTTTGAAGATCTCGTGTACCGTGATGTGCGAAAAGGTATGGCATCGCCCTCCTTTAGTGGAGCATTGTGATACCTTGGTGGAGTTTGGAGCTTGGATATTGGTGTGGAGCTGTGGTGGTGTCATGGCTCGTGATGTGGTGTGGTTTAGTCTTTCGCATATTACTCTGATGTTTGGTGGACATGTCTAGTTGTATTGGTTTTGGGATGTATTGTGGAGAAACTTGGTTGTCTTTTAAGAATACATGCTTGAATGTTTTATTGACATACATCATATAGTGGTTGTTAGTATATTGTTGTTTGGTTTTATCTTAAGGGAAAATCATTCCACAATTTTTTTAGAAGCCCTCAGTATTTATTTCCAGCCTTTGGCGCCTTGGGAACGTCACTTAATGCCAAGTAGCCCTCACCTCCTCCTCAAGCCAATGAGGTAGGGGTGAGGTGTTACAACATAAGTCATTTTTCATTTATTAATATCTATTCTTAATGTGAAATCATAACTTTCATCATAACGAGAAATCTAAATACTTGATTAATGAACGAGTAATTCATATAGGTTGAAAATGACTCAGAGATTTTTGTTAAAATAATCATTTTCAATCAAAGGTTTCCTCCCCAGTTTTTACCCCTTGACGGATGATATGTCATTTCCATAAAAATTTCAGGATGAAAAGATAAATTATATTATACTGAGAAATATAGGAATTAGATTGATGTGTTTTTTATTCCTATATATCAAAAAACTTTTGAGAATCATTCTCCTAATTTTTCATAGAAATTTAAACATGCTTACTTGTTTTTTACCCCATTTAGGTGAGACTTGTTAATGTTAATTCCAAACATAAAATTTTATTGTACCAAGAAATTCAGGTGTCATATTGAAATGTGATTGGTTTATAAAATTATATAAATAAATAGAATATGATTTTCCTATCTTTCCTTGTAAATATGAGATCATTTTTCTTGGTTCGGACTTATACACATGTTATTTTTCCTTTTTTAATAAACATTAAAAATATATATTCATAGATTTCATTATAATGAGAAATCAAGGCATAATATTTATATAAAACTGATTCTTACATATCAGAAATGTCTTGGGTATCTATTTTCTAAGTTTTAATGTCAGTTTGAAGTATTCTCCTTGGTTTTGATATCTTCATGTGTAATATTCAATAATAATATAAATATCAGGGAGAAATGATGACATGGATCATATCTAACAATACATGTATCATATTTGAGAACAAAAATGAAATGGTAAAATAGATAGAGTTAGTAGAAAATATAGTATATGAAAAAAATGATAAAAGTTGGAAAGAAAAATGTACAAGAAATAAAACATAATTTAAAAAAAGATAAAAAATAATATATATTTGTATAAGAAAAAGTCAAACTAGTGGCAAATGCCATTGACAAATCTAGAGTTGGAACAAGAGCAGTAGTAGTAAAAAATTAAAAAAATGTACGTAGAAGGGAAAGTCAAATTAGAAATATAAAAATTCACAAAATGTATATAAATAACATGAGAAAAAATGAAATATATAGGAATATTCAATGGTTGAGGCACAATAAAAAAATACTAGAAAAATATGAAGAAAAAGTGAAAGTCAAAACATTGGTATCATAAATCCATTATCAAATCACCAATAAGATATAAAGTTAAAATGTGAAATATAAAAATTTTGATCGATTGTGAAACTAAGAGAAAATGTGGATGTGGATGAAAAATTAGAATCCTAAATTTTTAAATATGAAGGTCCTGTTAGAAGATAGTAGAGACATTGAACAAATAATAAAAATATAAAAACAAAAAACAGAAGGTAGAATATCATATAAAAATTAGGAGGCTTGAATTCATAATTCAGAATACATTATTAAAAGTATAAGAATAATTTGAAGAATAAAAAAGTCACAAATAGAATAATTATTTGAGTTAAAAGTTACAGTAAATCATGATTCAAAGATCAAATCAATACCCCATAATCCATAAGAAGAATGTGAAGGAAGATTCCAAATATAATTGTGAATGTAGTTCTAAAATTTGAAATATATAGTGAACAAGAATCCATATTCCAAAATCTATAAGGATAATATCAAAAATTTAATGGGATCCTCTAGCATCGTTTCCCTAGATCGGGTTCTTTGTATCGTTGTGACTGCTTAACCACGAGCAGCGATCCTCTATCTAGTTGGTTAACCCCGTAGGGGTGTGGCATCATCGGGATTATGATCCCCTACGCGGTGGTCCGTACTCAGTAGGGTTGTGGCATCATCGGGTATAAGATCCCCTACTCAGCATGAGGTGTGTAGTGGGGTTGCGATATGTAACGACCCAAAGTTTCATTAATGGAAAATCCCTCTTGATCCAGTTAAATGTTTCTTTATGAAAAAATGTTTTTTTATAAGATGTCAACTTCTTTAGTTTTACGTTAAGATTTGTGACCGTTACTTTTATAGTTGTTGAACAGTGATCATCTGAGTATTATAAATATAAGGCTTTAACGAAACCATTTCTACTCAGACAAAGGAAGCGAAGGTCTAATCCAGTAGAATTGCCCCTTACGAAGCCCATTTTTCGGAGCTCGGAAAAGAGGTGGCGTCTTTGGGCTTTGCCCTTGACCAAGCCCAAGCTGAGCTTCATCAAGTCAAGCTCGAACGTGATCGTTTACGGGAAAAATGGAAGTTGATAGAGATTACCACTCGAGCGATGTTATCCGAGCAACCCCAAGAGTCTGTCACCATCGCACACCTTACCCTTAGGTCTTATGCGGCTATTTTAAGGGGTTATGTAACCAATAAGTAGCACCATGTTCATGTAAATTATTTTTTTGTATATAATAATGAATATAATTTTTTTGATACATTGTATTTAGTTTTTAAAGTACAAATAGTGTTTTTAGTTATTATTTAATTAAGAATTATATTTTATTAAATTAAAGGATTTTTGAATTAAATAATATTTTAATAAAATATTATTATTAATATTAAATTAATTTTTTTAAAATATAAATGATCTTATAATTTTATGAATGCAATTAAAATTTTTATTAAGGTTTGAAAGCCATTTCTGTCAAAACCCGTGAATTTTTTTATAAATGTCGGTTTTTATTTTAAAAGTGAAAATTCACATATTTAGAAAATTATTTAGATAAAATAAATATTATTTTTGGAATCAGGACGTCGAAATTATCCAACGGTGAATTTTTCATAATTTTCTGAGATAGTCAAATTTTTGGGTAAAAATTAAATACCATTTAAATATATAATGTGTTTTATGACATCATAATGACCCAATGGTGATGTAATAAAATACCATAATCCTTATGTTCGGCCAATATGTGTTTTATCATTAAAATAATGAGGTTTTGGGTTTGTTTGACTCACTTTTCAAAGCATTAATGGAGCCCTCAAGACTTATTCAACACTTTGCCTTTTTAAATTAATTTTCATGGGAGTGTGACTCACCTCCACATAAGAAACCCTAATTTTTTAATAAGTTCGGACCTTGGACTTGTAAAATATTTTTTTCATCTTTCCTTTTCCAGAAACCATGGGCAAATACCATGGGATGGTTTGTGGTTTGGATTATTTTAATATAAGGGGTCCCAAACCTAAATAATAAAGAATTCTCTCACCTTTCCTATATAAACCCACCCAAGCTCCCACTTCCTCCTCACTCAAAGCCCTTGAAGTTCATCCAACCTCTGCCCTACTCTCTCTATAATCCTCTCAAGGTGCCCCAAGCTCCCAAGAAGCCTCTCACAAGCCTCTCTCTAGCCTTTGGAAGCACACTTCCAAGTAAGGGGTTTTCTTCCTTTCTCATTTTTTTTTGTCAATTTTCTTTAAGTTGTATTTCCCTTTTTATTTCAATTATGAATGTTGGGGTATGGTTTCTCACCTCCCCCATACTGCCCTCTTATTGTTTGAATGATGGGAGAACCCTTTCTCTCTCATTAAATGCCTCCTATGTACACCTGTTACTATGCCGAAATTCCGAAAGGAACTTCTCTCTCTTCTTTTACATTCAAGCAATACTTTTGTATCATGAATCTAAATTCCATTTCTATTATTGGGACATGTATATATATGATCTCCTTACTGTCCATTACATGTAAATATGATGAGGAACCCCTTTCTCTCTCATCAACCTTTTTTATGAATTCTTATGTCACGCCGTTACGCTGCCGAAATCACACCGATTTTCTAAGCCAATGTCTTTGTGTAGTGAATACCATGCCCATTTCTCCATCAAGGGTATTAACCTTTATGCACATATACATATTGATTGTAAAGTTTCATGTATAAATTCCACATTCCTTTATCGTGGAAGAAATGATTATGTTTTATGAATCCATGTTTTATGATCCATGTGGCACACTTATGCATGAAATGAAATGTTTAAGAAGGGTGCGCCCTTTATAGCGCTCCAATGCATTGGGTAAAGTATAGTATCATGATACGTCATGTGAAATGAGTGTTTACTCATGCTAATTCAAGTGCAACGAGGGTTTACTCATGCTTCAAGTGCAATGAGGGTTTACTCATGCTCTATGTGCAATGAGCCTTGGCTCATGCTAATTCAATGTTAAGTGTTGTTACCACATTTCCATGTTATGATTATCATGCTTTATCATGCATTTATGTTCATGTTTCTATTATTCTCTATTGATATACCTATTGCCTAACATGTATTTCACTCCTCATGTTATTCATCGTTTACTCCCTTACTGGGCTTTATAGCTCACCCTTTTCTTATGCATGTCCTCAGGTTATCCCATGAAATGCTAAGTACGAAGGAATGTAGTGGTCATGTAAAGGAAGTTTTCAATAAAGATGTTGTATTTCAAGTTTAAAGTTTTTATGTAATGATCCTAAGCCCCAAAGACACTAAACCTCTTGATCTTCTTTGTTGGATCAAGTGAAGTTTTATGTAATAAAGCATGTTTAAGTTGTAATAAAAAGTAGGGTTGTCATAGTTGGTATCAGAGGATAGGTTTAGTTATTTTTGGGATTAGGAAACCCTAGTAAACCCTTAGATACAAGACTAAGCATAATAAAAACATCCCTAAGTTTTGGTAAATACTAAGTAAGTGGTTTATCAAACAAATACATCCTTGTCTGGATACGAGCAGGTAGAGGCGGCTCTGGCACAGATGTATCCTAGGGGTAAAACCCGAAAACACCGCTTTGAGCTAGACTCGAACGGGAACTGGTGCACAACAACGGGCCTTGCTGCACTCTTGGTTACGACACTCCCGGGGGATATGTTTTGATAAATTCACAATCTTAGTATGAACCCTTATTAAGGGAAAAATGCCCCTAAGAATATATGTTAGAAGGAAGATCATGAAAATCCTGGATTGAATCCTATAGACTCATGAGTTAAAGAGATTAAAGTTTATTTATAAGTCATCAACTTTTGTCTTTGGATTACCCTTTATGTGTTACCCCTAACTTTCCTTTTATTCCAGCCAATGGCCGGTAATAGGAGAACTCGGGCTAACAACCATTGTGAAGATCAGTGTGATGATTGTACTTATGAGATGCCCAATCCAATGGGAGCGGGAATCGCGAACTTTGTCACGCTTCTCTCTCAGCTAACTCAAGTTTTGAATAGAAACACTGGTCAAGAGGAACGTTCAACCCCCCCTAAGAAAGAACAAGTCGCTATTGAAAGCTTCATGAGACAAAGGCCTCCTACTTTTAGTGGATCATCCGATCCCACGATTTCTGAACAATGGATCAACTCCATTGAAAAGATATTCTCCATCCTCCAATGCTCTGAAAAAGAGAAGGTTCTCCTGGCGGCTTATCGTATGGAGGGTGAAGCTGATCAATGGTGGACATTGATCAAAAATACGAAGCCTGAGGAGGAGATCGAGGCTTTGGAATGGAAGGTATTCCGGAAGATGTTTTTCGATAAATATTTTCCACGCACCCTCCTTCTTAAGATGGAAAGGGACTTCCTTTCCCTCAAACAGAAAGATGAAGAATCTGTGGGAGCGTACGAGGCAAACTTCACAAGGCTTGCACGATACGCTTCCGGCTTTGTCGTTACCCCCGAATGCAAGGTTGACCGCTTCTTTGGTGGGCTGAAGCCTAGCTTGCGGAAAGCATTAGCGATCCGTGACTTCGACAGCTATGAGGAAATTGTCCGGTGTGCCCTCAAGGTTGAAATGGAGATCGGAGAATCACAGGGGTATCATGTGGACAAGAAGCGGAAGGTGGACTCCAATGCTGGTGGTCCGATGGATAAATCCAACGGTGCTAAGAAATTCCAGCACCCCACTTGCCAAAAGTGTGGAAAGAAGCACCCTGGAAATTGCCTTAGGGGGACAAGAAAATGCTTCAAGTGTGGAAGAGAAGGGCACCTAGCTGTTAACTGTCAGCAAGAAGGACCCGCGGCTGCGACAGAGGAGAGGAACGCTCCGTTCGAAACTCAACGCCTTGTTCAATGCTTCAAATGCAAAGAACCGGGTCATTTTGCGAATCAGTGCCCTAATCCAAGGGTTATTGGAGGCAATCAACAACCTCCAAGATAGCAAGGAAGAGATTTTGCCATCACTTCTGCCGAAGTGAACCCCGACAACGAAGTGGTGACAGGTACGCTAGTTATTCATTCAAGAATAGCGAACGTACTTTTTGATTTAGGTTCTACGCATTCTTTTATATCTCAAAAGTTTAGTAGAACAATCCCTGCACCACCAAAAATCATGGAAGTAAAGATGTCGGTGAGTACGGCAAATGGGGCAATCATTGCATCCCATGAGTATAAGTCCTCCCCTATTATAATATGTGGATTGAATTTCCCAGCGAACCTCGTCATACTCCCTTTGGTGGAATTTGATGCAATTCTTGGCATGGATTGGCTTTCCTTATATAGATCCAACATAAATTGTCGGGAGAGGGAAATCACACTCCATATGGAGAATCGACCCCCGATTATTTACAAGTGTCAGGAGGAAGATGAATCTCCTTTAGCTCCATCATCTCAAGCATGGATATTACTGCCTTATGAGCACGCATATCTGGCTCAGATGATTGAGTCCAAGGAAGAAACCACCCTTGAAGAAATGCCTATTGTGAGGGAATTCGCTGAAGTATTTCCCGAGGAACTTCCTGGTCTTCCTCCAAGAAGAGATGTTGAGTTCTCAATTGAACTTATACCTGGGGCGCTACCGATATCCAAGACTCCATATAGAATGGTTGTTGTTGAGCTTGAAGAGCTGAAGAAACAACTACAGGAGAATCTGGATAAAGGGTTTATACACCCAAGTGCATCACCATGGGGTGCACCAGTCCTCTTCGTCAAGAAGAAGGATGGGTCAATGCGGCTTTTCATCGATTATCGTGAACTTAACAAAATCACGATAAAGAACAAGTATCCTCTCCCAAGAATCAGTGACTTGTTTGATCAGCTGCGTGGAGCACAATACTTCTCCAAGGTCGACTTGCGGTTGGGATATTATCAAGTAAGGGTGAAGAAGGAAGATATCCCCAAGACTGCTTTTCGTACAAGGTACGGGCACTATGAATTCATAGTAATGCCTTTCGGACTCACCAATGCTCCAGCAATATTCATGGACTTGATGAATAGAGTCTTTAGAGATTACCTAGATAAATTTGTGGTAGTCTTTATAGATGATATTCTAATATACTCCAAAACCAAGGAGGACCATGAGGAGAATTTAAGAACTGTACTGGAGACTTTGCGCAAGGAGAAGCTCTATGCCAAGTACAGCAAGTGTGAGTTCTGGTTGAAGGAGGTCTCATTCTTGGGCCATATCATCACAAGCAATGGGATATCTGTGGACCCCTCCAAAACAGATGCAATTGAGGGATGGCCGAGGCCAACATCGGTAACTGATATCCGTAGCTTCTTGGGGTTAGCTGGATATTATCGACGATTTGTGAGAAATTTCTCACGATTGTCCAACCCTCTTACCAAGCTAACTCGAAAGGGAGTAGAGTTTTCTTGGAGTGATGAATGCGAAGAAAGCTTCAAGGAGTTGAAAAGGAGGCTTATCACTGCACCTGTGCTCACTTTACCCACAAGTGGGGAGATTTTTGTGGTATTCAGTGATGCTTCGAAGAAGGGCTTAGGATGTGTGCTGATGCAGAATGATAAAGTGATATCCTATGCCTCAAGGCAGTTGAAAATCCATGAGCGAAACTATCCAACGCACGATCTGGAGTTGGCGGCGGTGATATTTGCCTTGAAAATTTGGCGGCATTATCTCTATGGAGAGAAATGTGAGATATATACTGACCACAAGAGTCTTAAATATATATTCACACAGAAAGAGCTTAATATGCGCCAGAGAAGATGGATAGATCTCATCAAGGATTATGACTGTTCAATACATTACCACCCTGGGAAGGAGAACAAGGTGGCGGATGCCCTAAGTAGAAAGGATCCAGCAATTCTATCAATGATGAGAATTGAGAAAGATCCAATCTTCTTAGACTTGATGAAGATGGACGTGGGAATCATAAAGAAGGGAACATCATCAATCCTTTCACAAATGATTGCTCAACCATCTCTTTTGGAAAGGTTAAAGGATGCTCAAAAGGATGATGCGGGAATCCAAGAAAAAGTGGAAGCTATCAAAAAGGGAAAATCCTCAGAGTTTAATGTTAATGAAGAAGGAATTGTGCGTTTTGGGAAAAGACTATGTGTTCCATCAAGTTCGGAGCTGAAGAAGGAACTTTTGGATGATGCACATAGTTCAAATTTCTCTATTCACCCAGGGAGCACAAAGACGTATCGAGATCTCCGAGAAAACTTTTGGTGGGATAATATGAAGAAGGAGATTGCTGAATATACATCAAAGTGCCTGGTGTGTCAGCAAATGAAGGCAGAGAGGCAGAAGTCTAAGGGGATGATGCAACCATTTCCCATACCAAAATGGAAATGGGAGAACATCACCATGGACTTTGTCACCATACTTCCAAGGACATCCAAAGGCAACAATGCAATCTGGGTTGTTGTGGATCGTCTTACAAAGACTGCTCACTTCATTTCTATTCGAGAGGATTTCTCTTTGGATCAACTGGCATGGATATATATCAGGGAAGTGGTACGGTTTCATGGAGTACCACTATCTATTGTGTCTGACCGAGATCCAAGATTTACCTCTAAGTTTTGGAAGAGTCTTCAACATGCTCTGAATACTGAACTGAACTTCAGTACGGCCTATCATCCTCAAACTGATGGCCAATCCGAGCGGACTATCCAAACACTTGAGGATATGTTGAGAGCATGCTCAATGGACTTTAAAGGAGGATGGGATCAACATCTTCCTCTAGTTGAGTTCTCTTATAATAATAGTTTCCACTCGAGCATCCAAATGGCACCATATGAAGGCTTGTATGGGAAAAGGTGTAGAACACCGGTATGTTGGGATGAGGTCGGTGAACGTAAGATGCTTGGACCAGAAATGGTCGAAGAAATGGTGGAGAAGGTGAAAACCGTTCAGCAGTATATCAAGGCAGCCCAAAGTCGACAGAAGAGTTATGCAGATAATCGTCGACAAGACCTTGAGTTTAAAGTCGGAGACATGGTGTTTTTACGCATATCTCCGTGGAAGAAGGTCATGAGGTTTGGAAAGAAAGGGAAGTTAAGTCCAAGGTACATCGGCCCCTTCGAGATTCTTGATCGTGTTGGGGCTGTGGCCTATCGACTAGCACTTCCACCTATTATGGCCAAGGTGCATGATGTCTTCCATGTATCCCTCTTAAGGAAGTACATACCAGACCCTTCACATGTACTCTCTTCCTATGTGGTACAATTAGAAGATGATCTTTCTTATGAGGAGCAACCAGTGAAGATCTTCGATCGTAGAGAAAAAGTTCTACGAAATAAGATAATGCCCCTCGTCAAGGTGTTGTGGAGAAACCACAAGTTTGAAGAAGCAACTTGGGAGTCGGAGGATATGATGAAGCTAAGTTACCCACATTTGTTTTAGTGTGGGAAAAGGAAAATTTCGAGGGCGAAATTTCTTAAGGGGGGAATGTTGTAACGACCCAAAGTTTCATTAATGGAAAATCCCTCTTGATCCAGTTAAATGTTTCTTTATGAAAAATGTTTTTTTATAAGATGTCAACTTCTTTAGTTTTACGTTAAGATTTGTGACCGTTACTTTTATAGACGTTGAACAGTGATCATCTGAGTATTATAAATATAAGGCTTTAATGAAACCATTTCTACTCAGACAAAGGAAGCGATGGCCTCATCCAGTAGAATTGCCCCTTACAAAGCCCATTTGTCGGAGCTCGGAAAAGAGTTGGCGTCTTTGGGCTTTGCCCTTGACCAAGCCCAAGCTGAGCTTCATCAAGTCAAGCTCGAACGTGATCGTCTACGGGAAAAATGGAAGTTGATAGAGATTACCACTCGAGCGATGTTATCCGAGCAACCCCAAGAGTCTGTCACCATCGCACACCTTACCCTTAGGTCTTATGCGGCTATTTTAAGGGGTTATGTAACAAATAAGTAGCACCATGTTCATGTACATTATTTTTTTGTATATAATAATGAATATAATTTTTTTGATACATTGTATTTAGTTTTTAAAGTACAAATGGTGTTTTTAGTTATTATTTAATTAAGAATTATATTTTATTAAATTAAAGGATTTTTGAATTAAATAATATTTTAATAAAATATTATTATTAATATTAAATTAATTTTTTTTAAATATAAATGATCTTATAATTTTATGAATGCAATTAAAATTTTTATTAAGGTTTGAAAGCCATTTCTGTCAAAACCCGTGAATTTTTTTATAAATGTCGGTTTTTATTTTAAAAGTGAAAATTCACATATTTAGAAAATTATTTAGATTAAATAAATATTATTTTTGGAATCAGGACGTCGAAATTATCCAACGGTGAATTTTTCATAATTTTCTGAGATAGTCAAATTTTTGGGTAAAAATTAAATACCATTTAAATATATAATGTGTTTTATGACATCATAATGACCCAATGGTGATGTAATAAAATACCATAATCCTTATGTTCGGCCAATATGTGTTTTATCATTAAAATAATGAGGTTTTGGGTTTGTTTGACTCACTTTTCAAAGCATTAATGGATCCCTCAAGACTTATTCAACACTTTGCCTTTTTAAATTAATTTCCATGGGAGTGTGACTCACCTCCACATAAGCAACCCTAATTTTTTAATAAGTTCGGACCTTGGACTTGTAAAATATTGTTTTCCTCTTTCCTTTTCCAGAAACCATGGGCAAATACCATGGGATGGTTTGTGGTTTGGATTATTTTAATATAAGGGGTCCCAAACCTAAATAATAAAGAATTCTCTCACCTTTCCTATATAAACCCACCCAAGCTCCCACTTCCTCCTCACTCAAATCCCTTTAAGTTCGTCCAACCTCTACCCTACTCTCTCTAGAATCCTCTCAAGGTGCCCCAAGCTCCCAAGAAGCCTCTCACAAGCCTCTCTCTAGCCTTTGGAAGTACACTTCCAAGTAAGGGGTTTTCTTCCTTTCTCATTTTTTTTGTCAATTTTCTTTAAGTTGTATTTCCCTTTTTATTTCAATTATGAATGTTGGGGTATGGTTTATCACCTCCCCCATACTTCCCTCTTATTGTTTGAATGATGGGAGAACCCTTTCTCTCTCATTAAATGCCTCCTATGTACACCCGTTACTATGCCGAAATTCCGAAAGGAACTTCTCTCTCTTCTTTTACATTCAAGAAATACTTTTGTATCATGAATCTAAATTCCATTTCTATTGTTGGGACATTTATATATATGATCTCTTTACTGTCCATTACATGTAAATATGATGAGGAACCCCTTTCTCTCTCATCAACCTTTTTTATAAATTCTTATGTCACGTCGTTACGCTGCCGAAATCGCACCGATTTTCTAAGCCAATGTCTTTGTGTAGTGAATACCATGCCCATTTCTCCATCAAGGGTATTCACCTTTATGCACATATACATATTGATTGTAAAGTTTCATTTATGAAATCCACATTCCTTTATCGTGGAAGAAATGATTATGTTTTATGAATCCATGTTTTATGATCCATGTGGCACACTTATGCATGAAATGAAATGTTTAAGAAGGGTGCGCCCTTTATAGCGCTCCAATGCATTGGGTAAAGTATAGTATCATGATACGTCATGTGCAATGAGTGTTTAATCATGCTAATTCAAGTGCAACGAGGGTTTACTCGTGCTTCAAGTGCAATGAGGGTTTACTCATGCTCCATGTGCAATGAGCCTTGGCTCATGCTAATTCAATGTTAAGTGTTGTTGCCACATTTCCATGTTATGATTATCATGATTTATCATGCCTTTATGTTCATGTTTCTATTATTCTCTATTGATATGCCTATTGCCTAACATGTATTTCACTCCTCATGTTATTCATTGTTTACTCCCTTACTGGGCTTTATAGCTCACCCTTTTCTTATGCATGTCCTCAGGTTATCCCATGCAATGGTAAGTACGAAGGAATGTAGTGGTCATGTAAAGTAAGTTTTCAATAAAGATGTTGTATTTCAAGTTTAAAGTTTTTATGTAATTATCCTAATCCCCAAAGACACTAAACCTCTCGATCTTCTTTGTTGGATCAAGTGAAGTTTTATGTAATAAAGCATGTTTAAGTTGTAATAAAAAGCAGGGTTGTCATACGATATCATTGGTTATACGATCACCTACTTAGTGCGTGGTTTCGGTAGGGTTGCGGCATCATCAGTTCAATCCCCTACAGCATGAGATGTACCATATAGGGTTCTGACATCATTGTGACCACCTTTACATGGGCGATGATCCTCTATCTGAGTGACATGTTTCTGTCAAATGCCAGATTGGATTGTGTTATCCCCCAACGGATCCTAGGAGTGATCCCCTATCTGTGAGATCTAAGAATGTCAGATTGGGTTGCGGTATCCCCCAGTGGACCCTGGGAGTGATCCCCCATATGTGAGATCTTCGTATACCAGTGTGGGTTTTGGTATCCCCTAGTGGAACCTAGGAGTGATTCCTTATCCGACGAGTTTGGTGTTTATGTTGTTTCAAAGAGGTTTCCTCAGTGACAATATCCAACGAGCGTGATCTCTCGGGTGAGCGTCTGAGATGTTTTTGTGGGACCTGATGGAGTGTATCTCTCGGATGAGTGTCATATGGGATGACAGGGATCGTGGAGTTTTCTCTCCTGGTTGTGAACCGTTTCTGGTGATGAGATCGGTACCTCATGTGGCTTGTTGTGTAAGCTGGGTATGTCTGGATGTTCAAGGTGTATGTATGGGCATACACCTAAGTTGAGATGACTAGTTGTGTTTAGCCAAGGATCATCATGGGATGGAGTTTCTCTCTCGTCTGGGTTCCCTCTGGCTGGGATGAGTAGACTGTTGCCTTTCATTTTCTCTCTTTTGTTTTGGGTTTTTGGGGTGTCTACTGAGTATTGTTATACTCACCCCTGCACGGGCGTTTCCCGCACATGTTTGTGTCTTGTGCAGACCACATGCCTTTTGATGGAGTCCCAGGATGACCTGGAGCATGCAGATCTTAGTGAGCGGGTTTGATCGGGGTGTTTACCGGAGCTATGCCGAGGAGCTTATAGGCATGTGTTTTGGAAGTGTTTTCACTCCTTCTGAGCAGGTTGGACACTTTGCAGTTTTCTTTTGGCGGGCCCTGTTTTTCCCTTTTGTACTTCTGTTGTACTCTGGTTGTGGGATAGTTGTATTCATGCATTTACTTCTCAGTTTTATATATCTATGCACTGTTGTGTGGAGGTGTATGTGGGAGCGTTTGTACAGATACCTTAGGCTAATGCCTCTCATGGGTGTGATAGCCTACTCGGCGCTAGACGCCAGCCCCTGTCCTATTGGAGGCGGGCTTGGGGAGTCTCATCTCGAGCCCCGTTGGATCCGGTCGTGACAGAGTGGTATCAAATGAGGTTCAACCTTTGGGATCTCAGAGCGTAGCTGGTCCAGCTGTGAGTTTGGTTTGGTTTGCATAGCGGCAGTGTTGGGATGTTTCGAGTTCGGCTTTCTGGCCAAGGACTCCAGTGTTGGTGTAGCGACCGATGTATCCATACACCAGAACTCTGATAACCTGCCTTTCGACTCGGGACATTCGTACACTTGTCTTAGAGACATAATGGTACATGCATCATATAAGACTGGGTTTTGGATTTTTCCTTGTCCTTCTTGAGTCAGCTCTCTAGATATACTCTTTGACCATGGTGTGTCTTGATTGTATTTCAGGATGCCTCGACGATGACAGCCAGTGAGGGTTCCACTGCAGGATTGTGGTGATGATCTGCCCCATGTAGAGGATGTGGACCAGGGCGTAGGTTTTGAGGCTGGACCTCCAGGTGGTCTTCCAATTGATCCACCACTTGTCGAGCAGCTGGTTGTGCCAGTAGTGCAGGATGAGGTTGCGCGCAGGTTGAGTGCACTACACGAGTTCCAGAGGTAGTGACCTCTGAGGTTCTGGGGTGATCCAGACCCTCAGGTAACTTATGACTGGCTCGAAGCAGTCACCCGTGTTTTTCGCCTGGTGAGGAAACCCCCAGATCAGATGGTGGTCCTAGCGGCGAGCCTTCTGCATGGTTCGGTCGGGAGATGGTGAAGTTTGGTGACACAGTCCCATGATGAGGAGACACTCACGTGGGAAGAGTTTGAGCGGCTCTTCAGGGAAGTGTTCTATCCAGTGACGCTGAGGTCAGTGCGGATCCAGGAGCTTCTGCAGCTTTGATAGGAGGGCATGACTGTGTTGGAGTACTCCGTGAGGTTTACAGACCTGTCCTGCTACTCCCTGGATATGGTTCGAGACCCGTTATTTATGGATCGGACCTTCGAGAAGGTCTTATGAAGAGAAATCCGAGCAGGTTTGGTTTCCTTGTGCCTGCCCACCTATGCTGGAGTGCTAGAGTGAGCATTGGTGGTGGAGAGCTTTCTGGCCGAGCAGATCCCACCTGTTAGTGTTGGGAACGCGAGAGTTGAGACTTTGTCAGTCGGATCGACATTTGGTAGCCGACGACCGACTCAGGATTCTGGATATGGCCAACGTTTCAGGAGGAGACCCCAGGGTGGAGTATCTGAGGCTCAAGGCTCACAGGGCTCGCATGCCAGTTTTGGTCAGTCGTAGGAGAGGCGGTGTTACGCTTGCGATGGTCGGGGACATCTTTCTATAGATTTTCCGACCCGTCGTGCTTCTGAGAGGGAGTCGGTCGATGGACCGCCTTGGCAGAGGCAGCGACTCGAACAAGGAGGTCCATAGGGCGGCAGACATGGCGACGGAGCTGGTGCAGCAGGATGAGGTGGTAGGCGGTATCATTTGCCACCACCCCCACCCCCAGGTGGTCCACGCCAAGCTCAGGGAGCTGGTGACTGAGGGAGAGGTCATCTGCATGACCTAGAGGTTGTTGACCCAAAGTTTCCACGGATGGATAGAGGTACGCCTTGTGTCCTTTCTACTTTCTGGAGTAGCTTGTTAGACACTGTTTAGAGGTACTCTTTCCTTTCTATTGCTTTCTTGAGTTTTATTCAGGGCGTTTGTAAGACCCTGTGTGGGTGTTGTTCGGCGTGCGTCGAATGCGTGATGAAGAGGGATCCTTCCCCGACCGAGACACGTTTTTGTGACGCGATGAAAAACTGTGCGGGTGAGTCAGTGCCTCCCAAAAAGGATAGTGTTGAGGTGTGGTGGATGAGTCCCTCTGACTTAAATGTTCGGGCATGGGTGTTAGTAGGTGAACTTGCCAGTGTGGGAGACCCAGTTGAGAGTCCAGTCGCTTCCCTTGTGCTTATGGATTTTCAGAGATGAAAAGTTCTAAGGGGGGAGGATGTAGTGACTCAGGTTTTTGGCGTTGTCAGACTTTGGAATATCTCTACGAATAATTCCAAAGCTAGGCGCGGAGACAGCGTGCGATTCTGAGGCCCGGTGTGCCTGGAATTAATTTTATAAAAATATTAAGTATTTTTATACTATGCACGTGGTGGGGGTGTGATATCTCCTAAACGGTAGCTCAGAACGGAAATCTGAGGGCACGGTTGCATCCGGAATGTGCCATTTAGCCTAGGAGGGGTGTAAGTTTCAGGGGGCACCGGCCTGCGATGGAAAATGGTTTCAGGGGCGTTTCCGTAAATAAGTGGAAAAGTTTAATTACGAGCGTCGGCTTGAATAAATTCTGAACGGAGTCTCTGATCAAAAATCTGATTCTTCTATTGCGTTCATAACGGCACGTTTACCCTAGGGGCAACCTAATTTCCTCCGCGCTGGGAGGTCTGGTCTGGCGCGTTGTTTTAAATGAAGGTTTTTAAATAAATAAAAAAAGAAAAACCAATTTCATCTCCACTCCCTCAACACCTATGCGTAGTGCACAGAACCCCACCCTGCCTCCACCATTCTTCTCCAAATCAATCCAGAATCGTTTTTTTTCTGTGTCGATCGTCAGCAGATCAAGCTTCAGGGCGTCGTCGGCGTCATTCTGCACCCGAAGCTTCGGCGTTTCGCCCGCGAGGTAGAAAGTTTGAGTTCTAATCCCCGTATCCCATTTTTGCTGCAGATTGCTTCGTTTTGATGTTGTATCAGGGAAGATAGCGTCCTGAGAGTCGCGCCGGTGCTTTCGGATCGCAAAATGGACCGCAGGTGTGCCCCCGGCGGTCCGCGAAAGGTCCACCGGCGCGGCAGCGGCGGCGCAGGCGGACCCGCGGCGGCCGGCCGCCTGGGGCGCTGGCGCACCGGCTTTGTCGGAGAACCAAGGAACCACGGGATGCAGCGGGCCGTTCCAGGCCGGCCGGACCGACCGGTTCAGGCCGGTCCGACCCCTTTTCATACACGGGGGTTTTTAAACCCTCGTTTCTTGCAATACTGGAGTCGGATTCCCATGTCGTTTATGGTGACGTGACCCTGGGGATGAGGCGAACCCTTCGGTGTGGGTTCGAGGGTTTAAAGGTTCAGGATCGTGGCCCGAAAGTTAGAAACATCGTATAAAATAAAAAAAAAATTATTATTTTACGACTTCGGGCCATTGTATCTTCTACCCAGAGCGTCTGATTGACGTGTCATCATTGGAATTGTGACCCTAATGGTACAATGAACTTTTCTTGTTGGTTTCCGGGTGTTGGGACCGAGTTTGGGGTGTGGGCCCCACGAGGCCAGGTTTTGGCGTTTGTGGAGAAACACAACTTTCGCACCAGGCGTCCAATTTTGGCGGATGAATAGTCGATCCTGTGTGTTTTTCCGAGAGGATCGCAATGGTGAGATCCGTTTTATGTGTTCCAGGATTGAGGCATGGGCCCCACCGGAGTTGGTTTCGGTGAATAGTACATTTTTCACCGGGTGTCCGTTTTGGATGAACGAGTAGTAGATTCCGTGTGTTTTTTTGAGGGGATCACCATGGTATGATCCGCTAGATGAGTTTCGGGATCGTTGTGTGGGCCCCAAATGGTATATCTATGGTGAATAGTGCCTTTTTCACCGGTTGTCTGTTTCGGGCGAGAAAATAGCCTATTCTTCTTGTTTTTCCACGTGGATCGCGATGGTGGCCTCAGTATCGGCCTTGGTGCGGCGCATTGTGGCATTGTTATGGGTTGCTCGGTTCAGCGACGATTGGACCAATAGTGGTTGAGGGTACTCCCTTGGTTCGTCCCTCTGAGAGTTCGCACGACATCACAACCCTAGTTTAGGTTTGTGATCTTCTCGATGGGATGTTTAATCTGTTAGAGTTGTGGAATCCCTCCGGTGGGCCCGGTGTGGGATCCTCTAGCATCATTTCCCTAGATCAGGTTCTTGGTATCGCTGTGACCACTTAACCATAGGTGGTGATCCCCTATCTAGCTGGTTAACCCCATAGGGGTGTGGCATCATCGGGATTATGATCCCCTACGCGGTGGGCCGTACTCAGTAGGGTTGTGGCATCGTTGGGTATACGATCCCATAATCAACATGAGGTGTGTAGTGGGGTTGCAGTATCGTTGGTTATACGATCCCCTACTTAGCGCGTGGTTTCGGTAGGGTTGTGGCATCGTCAGTTCGATCCCCTACAGCGCGAGATGTACCAGATAGGGTTTCAGTATCATCATGACGACCTTTACATGGGTGACAATACTCTATCTGAGTGACGTGTTTCTATCAAAGGCCAGATCGGGTTGTGGTATCCCCCAGCGGATCCTGGGAGTGATCCCCTATCTGTGAGATCTACGAATGCCAGATCGGGTTGCGGTATCCCCCAGTGGACCCTGGGAGTGATCCCCCATCTCTGAGATCTTCGTATACCGGTTTGGGTTTTTGTATACCCTAGTGGACCCTAGGAGTGATCCCTTATTCGAGTAGTTTGGTGTTTATATTGTTTCAGCGAGGTTTCCTCAGTGATAATATCCGACGAGCGTGATCTCTCGGGTGAGCATCTGAGATGCTTATGTGGGACCCGATGGAGTGTATCTCTCAAACGAGTGTCATTTGGGATCACAGTGATTGTGGAGTGTGCTCTCCTGGTTGTGAATCATTGCTAGTGATGAGCTCGGTACCTCATGTGGCTTGTTGCGTAAGCTGGGTATGTTTGGCTGTTCAAGGTGTATGTATGGGCATACACCTGAGTTGAGCTGACTGGTTGTGTTTAGCCGAGGATGGTCATGGGATGAAGTTTCTCTCTCATCTGGGTTCCCTATGGCTGGGATGAGCGGATTGTTGCTTTCAGTTTCTCTCTTTTGTTTTGGGTTTTTGGGGTGCCTACTGAGTATTGTTATACTCACCCCTGCACGGGCTTTGCTCGCACATGTTTGTGTCTTGTGCAGACCACAAGCCTTTTGATGGAGTCCCAGGAGGACCCGGAGCAGGCGGAGCATAGTGAGCGGGTTTGACTGGGGTGTTTACTGGAGCTGTGCAGAGCAGATTACCGGCAGGTGTTTTGGCAGTGTTTTCCCTCCTTCTGAGCAGGTTGGACACTTTGTAGTTTTCTTTTGGCGGGCCATGTTTTTCCCCTTTGTACTTCTACTGTACTTTGGTTGTGGGATAGTTTTATGCATGCATTTACTTTTCAGTTTTATATACATCTGCACTGTTTCATGGAGGTGTATGTGCGTGCGTGTGTACAGGTACCTTAGGCTAATGCCTCCCATATGTGTGATAGCCTACTCGGCGCTAGACGCCATCCCCTGGCCTATTGGAGGCGGGCTTGGGGAGTCGCGGCTTGAGCCCCGTTGGGTTGGGTCGTGACAATTTGGGTGTCTACTCTTAGTGGATTGTTTATGAGAATGCTGATGGTTGTGAGTGTTATACCACATTTCACTGAGGTATGATGATCCTAGGTCCCCAAATAACAATATATGCTTAGGTATTTTCCATGGTTCTTGTGATATGATTTTCAATTTAGTTGTTTTATGCTTGTTCCCTCTTTTGTGAAAACCATATTTTTAATCTAAATTGGTCTCCTTTAATTTTGAAATGTTAATGCATGCTTGGAACCTATTTTGAAAATGAAGTAGAAGAGAAATACATTTCTTGAAAATAAAAAACTTTTACCTGAATTTGAAAAGACTGAAAAACATTATTTTATTATGTCTTATTTTAAAACTAGCACGTTTTGGGTTTCTTTTTAAAGGAATGGGAATAAGGCGTTGTTTATCCTTGTCTTTCATACTGAGCATCTCAATGATCACACCCAATCCATATTTTTAGTTTTAGGTACCTCTAGCTTTGGATCTCTCATGGAGTGAGTGTGGTTTCTTATTTTGGTGGTGACCCATGAGGCCACTTAGAGGTATGTTTAGTTGTACAACTCTGTTTAATTTTCTGTTTCTAGTATTTACCTGTTTTTTTCAGTTTAAATTTATTTATTTATTTATTTATTTGTATTTTGTTTATTGGGTAAATTGTTCCCAAATGTTTATTTGATATCTGAGAACTTGTGCCATCCCATGGGGATCGAGAATTCCCTTCGGAACTTTTTGCGGACCAAGTCAGGTGTCGGGTCAGATGGAGACCTAGAATTGTTCGTGACATATACTAGAATCAGTCGGATGGTTTTTGGATAAACCCGGCATCTTTTCATGAAATGAAGAAAAAAATAAAATCTTGCATGGAGTAAAAGATGGTTCATGTCAAATTATAATTTCTCATGTAATCTTGATGAATAATCATCATGTTTTTTATATTTAAATTCTATAATTGAATAAGAAATTTTATACAAAAACATTATTAAAAATAGATTATGTAATAAAAACCTAAAAAACCACAACAGATTATTATGAAATCATAATATAGTGATTGCTATTTAATTTTTGACATATAAATATAAAATATATAAATAAGACTCAATGTATTACCAAAATTTACAAAAGTTAATATTTATTGATTTAAAAGAAAAAAGGTAATGAAAATGTGAAACCTAACTCATGTATATTGGAAGGTTACACACATTCATCAAAATCTTCTTATTCCTTAATCACATATCCACCATGATCTTTATAAAATTATATTAATACACATAACTTTTATAACATGGAGAACACAAAATTAACATATGACATACATTACAAAGAATTAATGATGTTTAAACAATCCACTTTATTATTCATTAAAATTCATTCCATGTTTTTTATCTAATATTTTTTTACCAGGGGAACACACATGAAGAATAATCATAGGATATAATACCCTAATTTCCATTTACCACATACCAAAAGTGCAAGCCTTTACTCTCAATATTTTTTATCAACATCACATTACATTCCCCCATCATCACATACACCAATATAAACATAACTTCCATAAGAATACAAATCAAGAAACTCATCAACCATACCATGACATTATCTATTTTTTAGCACTGACTCACCCACATAGTATTAAAATGTGTTTTAATATAATGTGTCATGGTATGAGGTTTTTCTTGTAAGGACCCGGCCCTAGTTTCCTGAAGCCAGTGCCTTATTTGATTACATTGGCATACAAACAAGGAATATGAATCCCGAAGGACCAAGTAGTTTAGTATTATTGGAAAGAAGATACATACATAAGTTCAATAATACAACTTGAAAAGAAAAACGACCTGGAAACTCCTTAGACAAAATCCATAACTCCTAGGTTATTTTAGCATGTCATTCATAAATTACTTCTTCATGTCCTGAGAAAATGAAACATAAGAAAGGGGTGAGCTCAAACACTCAGTAAGAGTAAGAAATATAGTGGAATATAATATAAACATTATAAATGGTGAATAATTGAAAACACATGCCTTTAATAATAAACTTGATCACATTATGGCAGTAAAATGAGATGAGTAAATAATTCCATAAGAAAACATAATCATGGGTATTATACTAGTTGAATAACCACATGAAATACCAATAGCTAATCTCATAATTATGGAATTCATAATGCCAAAAATTCTGAAACATTTTGTTAAGGCCTCGGCCAAGACGTCTCATGATTAAGGCCTCGTCCGAAATCCATAAATTACATTGGGAATGGCCTCGAACAATTCCACATCTATTTGTCTCATGAGACCTACCGATGCATCGAGGGGCTATAGCGGGCCCCACCCATCACATAATAAGTCCAATTCATTCCTCATATGAGAAGTTATCAACATAAACAAAATATATATTAATATTGAAACTATCATATGAAATGTAACTAACTTTCCCCAATCATTAAACATAAAACACTAACCATTCCGAGTAATATGGTGAATGGTTTTAGGATATATAATCCACAATAGAGTTATTCGTAAACCATTAAATAAAATATGGTAGATGACTTCATAAATTATTAAACCCAATAATACCATGGAATCAACAAGAGTGTTGAATTAGATGAAAACACTCTTAGAAAATCATTAAGCAATTCTTGAGATAAATACTCTTTTATTTTTAAAAGAAGAGTTCTTTTGGAAAAATATTTGTATAAAACTAGAAGTGAAGTAAGATATTATTTTCATAATAAAATGAGTGTTTTTAGAAATATAATGGTTTCCAAAAATATATTATATAGTGCCCTTGAAAATAGGTAAGAATTTGAGAAACTCCCTTGAATCGGGCTTGTATTTTGGAAATAATTTTGAAAGTTCCATTTAAAACATGTAACTATACATAAAATAAGGAAGAGTTATGGTTTGTAAACATATATATGATACTCACATAGAATATATGAGGATTACCTAACAATACATAATAATTTCATTGAGTTAATTATACAATGAAAGTATCCTGAATGAAAATGAATTTCAGGTGGAAAAACCCTTACCACTTTGTAATCAAATGATTCGTATGCCCCAAAAATTAATAATATAAAAATTATAGATTTAATACCATGAATATAAATATATTCATGACATGTGAAATAAATGGTCAGTATACATACACCATACAAATGTATTACGAGTGAATATGGAATATCTCGCGAAAATGGAAGTGAGATGAAGAAACCCTTACCTTAACTCCAAACGTGATCCTCTCTTGAACTTAACCTCCCAGAATATGAAATTAAACTTATTAATAACTTATTTCAGAACATATTAGATTTTTATTTATTTTATCATAACTCTTTTTAGTTCACTTATATCCTTATTGATAAGTTATTGTATTGAATTTCGTTGTTCTTGGGTGTTCGTTTTCTTTATTTTCATAATCGGTACACTTGTTTTTAAGTAATGGAGTTCAGGTGGAATGGTTTTAATTCTCCAGAATTGAAATTAAATATTATTTATGAACATATGGAATTGATAATGGTAATTTATATCATTTGGTTACATGGAATGAATATGAATCATTAGATGACAACCACTTTGATTACTTAGCGGTATTTGGATTATTATGAACTAGTTTTTTCATATAACATAATTATGTGTACATATTATGGTTCCTGAATATTAATTAGGTTATAATACATATATTATATTCTGGTTCAACCATAAATATGGTTTCATGACCAGTAATGAAGAAGAAATTTAAGAACGAAACTTAGTCGTCCACGAAGGCTATAAATTGGAACCTCATGGACGTTGATTTCGTTTATAAAAATTAAAGGGAGGGAGTAAGAATATTGATGATGGTTCTTCCATTAACATGATATAATTACAGTATATAAGTGATACTAGATTTATCATGATCATTTGGATAGAGGAGGTGAGGAGAGGATAGCAAAAGTAGATAAATTGAAATAAAACCAAATGAAAAAGAAGGGTGCTTTACCTCTTGAGATAACCTCCTTGAGAAACTCCTTAAGGGAAGGGGTTTTGGTATTTTGGCAAGACTAAGAGCTTCCTGGTCGTGGGGAGTGACTAGGGAAGGGTAATGGGGCATAACATTGAGGATATTCAAGTCTTAGAGAAGTGAATAGAAGAGGTAGTGGGGGGGGGGGGTTTATAGTGGAGGAGAGGGGTAAATTTTGAATATTTAATTTCATTATTTTATTATTTCCATCAAGACAACCAATAGTATTGTTTTATGTGACCCCTAATAGTAATACGATCATTTGAGTTCGAATCATGTGGCCTTACATCACTTATTATGTCATAAATAGTGTATTTATCTGATAAATTGAATTTACGGTATTTTTCCGTATGTCACTATTCATCAAAAATTCAAGAATTTCAGAAAAATCCCAAAAATTCACCCCAACCATTTTTCGACGTTTGGAATTAAAAAGTTAACTCTATTTTTCAAAAATAATTTTCTAAATATTATTAATTTAATTTTTAAATAAGGTCACAGTTAATTCGAAAAATAACAGTCTTAAAGGTATAATTAGTTTTATGTGACATTGAAAAATTAATTAAGATTCCATTATCTTATTACCTTAAAAAATAAAATAATATCATTTATTTAATATTCATAAGGTTCATATTACTATTTATATTACTATTCATAAGGGTATGTTACTATTCACCAAAAATCAAGTTTGTTCTATCAGACACCAAATGACTTACTGAACACAACTCTAGATGACCATTTTTTGAAATTCAAAACATATAAGAGGAAAATTTGTGTTTAATGGATAGATTATAAAATTGCATTCTATATTTATTTTCAAAAACTTGGGGTGTTAGATTCTCCCCTCCTTACAAAAATTCCGTCCTCGAAATTCACAAAATACTACCTAAAAAGATTCGGGTATGTCTTTAACATAAGCTCCTCAGGCTTCCATGTTGCTTCCTCCATCTTATGGTTCCTTCAAAGAACATTTACCAAACGAGTCGTCTAATTTCTCAATACATGTTCTCTAGTATTAAGAATCTTGATAGTCTCTCCACAATAAGATAGATCGGGCTCAAGTTCTACTTCTTCATAAGCGAGTACATGTGTTGGTTCTGGCAAGTACTTTCTTAACATTGACACATGGAACGCATTGTGAACCTTGGAGATACTTGGCGGCATTGCCAAATGATAAGCTACATCTCCAATTCGGTCCATAATTTCAAAAGGTCTGATGTACCTAGGACTTAATTTTCCCTTCTTACCAAATCGTATAACACCCTTCCATGGAGATACCTTTAATAAAACGTGATCACCTTCTTGAAATTCCAAATCATTCCTCCGGTTATCAGCATAGCTATTTTGCCTACTTTGAGCTGTTTTGATATGGTTTTGGATAATATTCACCTTTTATGTTGTTTCTTCAACAAGTTCTGGGCCCACGAGCTTTCTTTCACCAACATCATCCCAACAAGTTGGTGTACGACATCTCTTACCATATAATGCTTCATAGGGTGCCATCTGAATACTTGAATGGAAACTATTGTTGTAGGAAAATTCCACGAGAGGTAAACAATGATCCCACATTCCTTGAAAATCAAGTGAACAAGACCTCAACATGTCTTCCAATGTTTGAATAGTCCGTTCTGATTGTCCATCAGTTTATGGATGGTAGGTAGTTCTCAAACAAAGATCAGTATCTTGGGCCTTATGAAGACTCTTCCAGAATCGTGATGTAAAACGGGGATCTCGATCGGAAACAATTGATGAGGGTACACCATGAAGTCTTACAACTTCATTAATATATATTCTTGCCAAGCGTTCAAGTGGTAAATCTTCCCTTATAGCAAGAAAATGTGCAAATTTTGTAATATGGTCAACAATGACCCATATCGTATCATTCTTTCTTGGAGTCTTTGGTAGACCCATGAAAAATTTCCTCGTAATATCGTCCCATTTCTACATAGGTATAGGAAGGGGTTTCATGACACCACTAGGATGTTGTCTTCCCGCCTTCACCTGTTGACAAACCAAACATCTCGACACGTAATCAGTAATATCCCTACTCATGTTTTCCCACCAAAAATGTTCCTTTAGATCTATGAACATCTTTGTGCTACCAGAGTGAATAGAGAAATTAGAGCTATGAGCATCATCCAGTAGTTCCCTCTTAAGCTCAGGAATAATGAGAACACAAAGCCTCTTTACATATTTCAAAATGATGCCTTCATATGAGAATTTTGTCTATATCCCATCATTTATAGCTTTAATTTTCTTTTGAAACTCCTCATCATCAGCCTGAGAACATTTTATCTTTTCTAGTAAAGAAGGTTTGGAAACCATTTGGAAAAGTAGTAACGTGTTACCTTCCTTGATAATTCCCATATCCAACTTTACTAGATCCATGAACAGAGGATCCCTTTCAACTCTCATCTTGTTCAAAATTCTATGGTCATTTTTACTCAAAGAGTCTACCCCCTTATTTTCCTTCCTGGGGTGGTAGTGTATTGTACAATTGTAGTCTTTGAGTAGCTCAATCCATCTCCTTTGTCTCATGTTGTGTTCTTTTTGTGAGAATATATATTTCAAACTCTTATGATCAGTATATATCTCACATTTTTCTCCATAGAGGTAATATCTCCAAATCTTCAGAGAAAATATTACCGTTGCTAACTCAAGATCATGAGTTGGATAATTTTGTTCATGAATTTTTATCTACCTAGACTCATAGGCAATCACACGATCATTATGTATAATGAAACAACCAAGTCCTTTCTTTGATGCGTTACTATAGATAACAAAACCATAATTCCCCGATGATAGGGTTAGGATCGGAGCATTCACTAACCTCCTCTTCAATTATTCAAAACAATCTTCACATTCCTTGGTCCACATGAACTTAACCCATTTTCATGTGAGCTTGGTCATTGGGTTGTCCAAACGGGCAAAGTTCTGAACGAAACACTGATAATGACCTGCTAAACCAATAAAACTACGTACCTCAGTTACGTTCATTGGAGTAGGCCATTATTCAATAGCCTTTGTCTTCACAGGATCTACAAATATTCCATCCTTAGAGACAATGTGGACCAGAAAGAAAACTGATTGGAGCAATAATTCACACTTTCTGAACTTCCCATATAATTCATTTCTTCTCAGAGTCTTTAGAATGGTGCGCAAGTGATTTTCATGATCTTCATAGCTCTTAGAGTAAACCAAGATATCATCAATAAACACCACTACAAAGTCATCAAGATATATCCTTAAAGACTATGTTCATGAGATCCATGAAAACAGATGGTGCATTGGTTAGTCCAAAAGGCATTAATGTAAACTCATAATGTCCATACCTGGTTCGAAATGCTGTTTTTGGAATGTATTCATTTCTCACAAGCAACTGATGATATCCAGATCGGAGATCAATCTTCGAAAAATATTGGGCTCCATGAATTTGATCGAATAAATCATCAATTTGTGGCAGAGGATACTTATTATTTATTGTAATAACATTGATTTCCCTATAATCAATGCACAACCTCATAGACCCATATTTCTTCTTAACAAAAAGAACAGGGGAACCCCATGGAGAAACACTAGGGCGAATAAATCCTTTATCACTCAATTCCTCTAGTTGTTTTTTTAGCTCCACTATCTCCACAGTGTCCATTCTATAGGGGGTCTTTGATATGGGCCTTGAACTAGGAATTAAGTCAATGGAAAACTCAATTTCCCGCTCTGGAGGATGTCTAGGTAAATCCTATTGAAAGACATCAATGTATTCTTGCACAATAGGTACATCTTCAATTTGAATATTCTTTTCCTCATCCATAGTTAATTCATTCTCTTCATCCCTGATAATTGAATTTAGTTGATCTACTGGGGGTTCATCTAGATAAGAATCAGGTGGTGACTTTTCTGCTCTAAAGATAAGGTACTCCTTATCATCATCAAAAACTGTAACCTCATTCTTCTTACATTAAATTTTCGCGTCATGGTCCAAAATCCAATCCATACCAAGGATTATATCAAATTAAATCATGTGTATGACAATGAGATCAGTAGATAAAGAACATTTATATGACATAATGGGAACCGATTCACAAAACTTTGTTGCAATGATACTTCCCTTAGGAGTTTTGACTGACAACTCCCTTGTTAAGTTAAATTGGAAATATCTAATTTTCTTAACAAACCGGGAAGATATGAAACAATGTGATGATACATAATCAAATAAATCATTGGCTAAGTTTAATGAAATGATCAAAGTACCTTCCACAATGTCATTCCGAACTTCAACCTCTATAATTGTGATTGCATAAGCTTTTCCCTGATTCCTTGGCCTTTTCTGTTGCATATTTCCTTGACTCTTAGGTAAATCATTAGAATAGTGTCCCATCTCCCGACAATTACAGCATTTAACATCATTTTCTTCCATCTTCCCCTTGTAATCGCCGACAAGATGGCCTTTCTAACCACATTTTTAGCATACTACTTTTCCTTTTAAGTACGCACTAGGGTGCTTCCTTCCACAATTATCACATGGTGGAAATTCAATTCTTCCCTTATTCCCTATTTCCTTATTTCCTTTCCCAGGGTTTTCAGCAGCCCTCTTCTTTTATTTCTTTCCCTTAAAGTCATAAGACTTAGAGAATTCTTTTTCTGTCTTGATGGCACATGAAACTATATCCTCATATGATGAAAAACTTTGGGAGACCAGTGCCTGCCGGAGTAATGGATTTAGGCCATCAAAGAATTGATCAATTTTTCTCCTTATATTTATTATGTAGTCCACAACATGTCTTGCTAACATTGTGAAGTTAGCTTCATACTTTGCAATATTAGCATCTTCCTTCTGCCTCTGATTCAAGAATTTCCTCTCCATATCTGCTCTTTGTTCACGAGGAAAGTATTTCTCTAGGAATATTTATTTAAAGTCCCTCCATTCCATCTCCTCTATTTCTTCCTCCTCCTTTGTGTTTTGGATTAATGTCCACCACTGATCTGCATCTCCCGATAGATGATAGACTTCCATGACGACCTTCTCTCTTTCATCACATCCCAAGGCAAGAAATATCTTCTCAAAGGAACATATCCACTCCTCTGCTACAAAAGGGTTTGTAGTCCCGTTGAATAATGCAGGTTGTTTTCACATAAAGAAATCTAACATAGCTCCTCTATATGGTGGATCTGGATGCTCCATGAGGTTAACGTTATTATTCATAACCTAAGTAAGTTTTCCCAGTATAGTTATGAGTTTCTCAGCACCAATCACAGCACCAGAGCCAACATCATTATCTTGCATCAGAGGGAAATCCCTACATGGGGCAGATGAATTCAAGAGGTTTCCATTCCTTCCACTAGGCTCCATTTCTAAATAATGGCATAAACTAGATTAGAGTATGAATCATAATTTATAATCTCAATATAGAAAAATACTAACCATAAATTGAAATTATACACATAACTAATCTCTTAGTCACAAACATGGTATCTTTGAGGACAAATTTACATTTAAATCATTCATAATGGCTTGTAAAGAAAATTTGAATTATCCTAAGAATATCCCCTAGGAGTGTCGTAACCAAGAGTGAAGCAAGGCCTATTTTCGTGCACCAGTTCCTGTTCGAGTCTAGCTCAAATCGGTGTTTTTGGGTTTTACCCCTAGATACATCGGTCCCAGAGCCGCCTCTACCTGCTCGTATCCAGACAGAGATGTATTGCTTGAAAGATCCACATAGTCTATTACTTACCAAAATACCAGGACGTTCATGTATGTTTATCCTCATAGACTCACTTAGGGACTCTTCCCTAATATATACTTCCTAAATCTAGTTTCCAAATTTTCTACTAAACTTTCCTATGATACCAACTGTAAGGACCTGACACCAGTTTCCTGGATTCGGTGCCTTATTTGTTTACATTTTCATACAAACAAGGAATATGAATCCCGAAGGACGAACTATTTTAGTATTATTGGAAACAAGATACATACATAAGTTCAAAAATACAACTTGAAAAGCAAAACAACATGGAAACTCCTTAGACAACATCCATAACTCCTAGGTTATTTCAGCATGTCATTCATAAATTACTTATTCATGTCCTAAGAAAATGAAACATAAGAAAGGGGTGAGGTCAAATTCTAAGTAAGAGTAAGAAATACAGCAGAAGATAATACAAACATTAGAAATGGTGAATAATTGAAAACACATGCCTTTAATAATAAACTTGATCACATTAGAAATGGTGACAAAGTTGTTTCACCCAAATAAATTAAATTACTTACTATTATTAAATTATATTAATGGAATTTTTATATTATATATTATTTTAAAAAAAATTCATTCAATCTATTTTATATTCATAATATAAGAACTAATAAAATTTTATGATTAAAAAGTTATATTTTTCTTAAGGCAATAATGTAGCCTTGTAATGACACACTTGTTTTTTAATTTTTTTGACACATTTATAAATATTATTTGAAAAAACAAAAATAATTTTGGAAATAATTATATCAAAATTATCTTAGGGTGATTTTTTGATACTTTTTTCAGAATACTTATTTTTTAGTGAATAGTGAAAAATACCGATTTTTATAAAACTTCAAATTTCATTATACTAAAAGTATCTTATGATTTGGATTTTGTATTATTATAGCTTAATTACAATTTAGTATAATTAATTTCATTTTTAATAATCATTATTCTTATTTTGGTATAATTTTATCTTTGCAATTAAAAATGAATTTTTGTTGAAAAAAGTTTTTTCGTTCCAATTTTCTTGTTTAAATTTAAATTAAATATTCCCACTTCTGTGTTTTGATTATTTAAAATATATTTTATATTTGGAATCAGAAGGTAAATTTTATTAAATAGGTCCCTTTTATTTTTGTACAATATGAATAGTAAATTTAGTAAATTATATTACCATTGTTAAGGGTAAATCGGTTAATTAAGGGGGAAATAACTTGATAATGATTAATAAATGACCATAAAACATGCCAAAAATTATTTCAATGAATAATATCATCCAAAAAAATCTATTTTATAATATAAGGAATTTTTTTCCTTTTTTATGTGATTAAGATGTTAATAATATTTTATTTAATGAAAATTAAAAGATGTTATACTCTTATTTTTAATAAATATAACATTTATAATGTACAGTTGTTCAAAATATATTATTTACAATAAATACTAATTTAAAATATAAATTATTTATATACATCATGGTAATTTATTTTTAATTTTTAATGAATAAATAATTACCTTAAATAATTATACAATGATGATGTAGTAATTGTTCATTTAATGGAAGAATCAAATAAATGATATTAAAATAATTAAAATAAATATAATTTGAGATAATTCATGTCATAAAAGAATTTTCAATATGAAGTTCACATATTTTTTATGTGTTAAAAGAGTTTTTTCAAGGATATCATATTGTATTAATGTTTTTATATGTCAATGTAAGGAATAGTTTTAAAATTGACATTATGAATGTTTTATAATGAATAATATTTTATTAAATTATAAAAAATTCATAAAAATAATAAATTAATAAAAATTATTTGAATAAGGTCTAAAATATCATCCATGATCCATTTATGGGTCGTTTAGAATTTTATTATAAAAATATTTACCATTAAATATTAAAATCTTTGTTATCACAGTAAAAGTTAATGGGGCTAAATAATTGTGAAAACTAAATGATAAGGGTAATAATGTAGAGTAATGTTGTATTAAATTTATTTTATTAGATTATTTAGACATAAAATCATATTATTTTCTAAATAAGCCACTTTTTGAGCCATTTTTATTGAAAATTAATTTATATTAATTAAATATTTTGAGGAAACCCAAAAGTTCCCTCACTTCAATTATAAAAGGGAACCCCTTCCCTCACTTATTTAAACCACATTCAGCCATATATCTTGACAAATATTTACCCATTTATCTTCTAAAAAGCCTTAGTTATGTTTTTGAGGTTCTATTCCTTCCAAAATCACTACCCATGTCCCTTAAGAGATATTAAAAAGAATATCCTTTGAAGAAGAGGTAATTTTATTTTACGACTCTTTCAAATTTATTTCTTCTTTTATTTCATATTAATGTGTTTTTACACCTTAAATTTATAAATAAATTATGATATATATACCTATATTTTATTATTTTTATTAAAAAAGCATATTCCACCTTTTATCTATCCTTTAAAAAACAAAATCTTTGTGCGTGCATAATTATGACTTACCATCTTCATGCAATGGAGTAATTGGTTTTTCATCACCACTTTAATTGGATGGTTAAATTTATGGAAAGTGTAATTATTTATAATATTTATTACATAATATTAGTTCTTTATAATTAATATATCATCCACTTCCTTACCATTTCACCCATTAATGGAATGATATCGTCTCTCATTCATATTTACAGCCTACCGCCTCCACAATGCAATGAGATTCATTTCCCATGTTAAACATAAAAGAATATTTATTAAACTATATATAGTGATTAAATATTATATTTATAAAATTAATACCACTCTTGAGATGATTTATCCTTATCCATTTAAAATAACCTGGACATTCTTGACAAAACATGCATGAGAAAACAATGTAATTAACTATAGAAATAATAAAAATAATGAAATATTATAAATGAAAAGTTTATATAATGTTATAAAAAGATCATATAAGGTATTATAAATATGAATATGGTTATATAATAAATTAATAATAATTTTAACCTATTATACAATAGTTTAAAGTATGCACAATTGATATAAAGTGTGAGATAACGGACTTCATCTCAATTTCATTTCATTGAGGCATATTTCAAAATTTTGCACCTAATTTCTTTTCTCTATTGTATATACTTCTCCTTTGATTAATTTATGATAATAATTAATTTAAAATTCCATTTATTTTATATATCCATATTTATTTTATCATGGATATGATTATTTCCAAAGTCGTATACATTTTTTATATACAAAGTTTAATTTGGATGTTATTTGATTAACTGGAGAAATAATGTTAAACCCATATATTTTACTCAATATGGATATTTTTTATAATTCATTCTGATTAATGAATTAAATTGATCATTTTTATATATAAGGAATGGTATAGGCTTGCAGAAACTAGTGGAACCCACTTAAAGATAGCCCCTTGATGTATCTGTAGTCTCATGAGATGACTAAGATGGAAAAATTAAATGGGTTATACCCATAATGATTAAATTTTATTGTGAATGGTATTGAATATATATATACCATGATGTTTGAGATTATGGAATCCAATAATATCATTTTTACATAAGAATTTGGTTATTATTTATAAAAGTGATTTTCACTATTATATTTATGTGGTTTTAGATTGCGCACAAGTTTTTGATTAACTAGAATTTGTTTACAATTATATAAATATTTATATATTAAATGACTTATCCTCTCATGATATAAAATCTATTTATTAAATTTAATGTTTTTTTAATTATTAATCATTTCATATTGATTATTTATTATTAATTCAAGATATCTTCCAATGTATGTAATCATTACAGCACATCTGAGGGCACCCTATTATTTTTTTTCTTTTTCCCCAACCCATGAAGTTGAAATTTTTGAATGAGATCAAGGATGAAAATTACATTCCTTTTTAATATTCTATGTTTAATTACCAATGTAATAAGGTTACTATTCATGTATTTAGATTTTTGAAACTAATAATCTATTTGGTCTTTTGGGATGTGATTCATTCTATTTAATACCAATTCAATAATGTAACCACTGACTCTGGGCTATTTGGTCCAGGGTTGTTATAGTTTGAATTAGGTAAATGTTATTAGAAACCTTGGGAACTATATTTTAAAGGAAATAAAGAAATAATGATATCTATGATAATCCCATGTAGTATTTGATATTTTCTTATTATTAGTGGGATTACATATTATGGCTCATGATTCATGATTTTTTTGAGCTAATTCATTGTATTATATTATTTAGTGATGAATAATAATGGAAGTAAGATAATTGATACTCATGGTCAAAGTAGGAATTTTCCCATGGATTAAGCCAACACGGTTGGCATTGGAACTAAGAAGATCATAAATATATTAAGACAACTTAATTTGGTTAAGACAAATAACCTTTCCCGAATATAGAAACCCATTGTTCCATAACGTGATTATTCTATATTGGATCACATAATGGGAAAGAATCCCCCATCATTTAGTGGGAATACTAATATCATGGTAGCTGAGCAATGGATTATGTTCATTGAGAAGATATATCAAGCCTTGTGATGCAATGAAGGAGACAAGGACAAACTATGAGTGTAATTTCATAGAGGATATGCTTATCAGTGGCGGTCATTAAACCATAATACTAAGAAATAATAAGAAATTTAAGATATGGAGTGGAGATATTTTAAATATATATTCATTGATAAATTCTTCCCTTGTGAACAATGAAATAAGATGAAGAGGATGTTCCTTGGTATAAATAAAAAATAGGATGAGAGTGTTGTAGAATATGTGTCTACTTTTAAAAGACTAGAAAGGTATGCTTCAAATTATATATGTAATCTATAAATTAGTATTGATCATTTATTTTAAGTCATTAATACAAATATTTTAAGGGCACTAGTTTCTAAAAAAACTTCATCATATGATGAAATAGTTCAATCTTCTATCAAAATAGAAAATTAATTTTCTTGATCATATATATTCAAATGAAATCGAGAGAAGAAGAGTTCAGTTTATAACCATGTGGAAGGTAAAACATTTAAGAAGAACAAGTAAATGGATGATTTTTAATCTTATGACTACCATGGGAAGAAACATCCATGGAAACGTATGAAGGGAACACGAGTGTGTTACATGTGTGGAGAAAAGGTTCATCTATCTCATGAATGTAAGGGGAAATAAATGAATGATATCTTGTTATTCAAATACAAAAAAATGTTTAATTATTCAAACTAATGTCCCATGTGCCAAGGGAATCTACCATATAAGAGGACAAGGTTAGGAGGGAAAGATTATACAATCAATACAGATGTGTTAGGAGTTCCCAAAGATGTTGTGTCAAGTACTTTAATTATAGCTTCAAATTTTACCAATGCATTATTTGATTTTGTATCCATGAATTATTTTATATCTTCCATGTTTTCTAAGAAAATAATATAGGCACATTTCACGTTAAAAAGGTAATTATTAGTAAAAACTCTTATAGGAAGTTTAACTGTAAAAAGGATGTGTTTGGAATTTTCCATTATGACATATAAACATGATTTTTTTATGAAGTTATTATAATACCTATGGTTAAATTTGATATAATAATTTTTATGGACTGTATTTAACTGTATGATAAATAAATTTATTATAAATAAAATGAAATCTTGATTCATGATGAATGTGTGTAATTCATTATATTTAGAGAAGAAACATCAAAATATTAGTCATGTCAAGATCCACCTATAATAGATTTTCTAAATGAGATTCCTGTGGAGGAGGAGAAGATGTATGTAAAAGGTAATCTCCTAATTGAGGATTTTCCTATTGTACATGAATTCATTGATTTATTTCTTAATAACATACTTGGATACCCACTAGACCATGAGGTTGAATTTTCTATATTAAATCTCAGATGCAAGACCTGTTTCAATTACTCCCTATAGAATGGACACTATGGAATTATTATATTTTAAGAAAAAAAGGAAGAGTTGAGTGGTAAGGGATTTATTCTCCCTAGTTTATCACCATGGGGATCCTAGTTCATTTTTTTAAGAATAAATATGGATCCATGAGACTGTGTGTTAATTATAGGGAAATCAAGACTATTACAATAAAGAACAAGTATTCCATTCCTCACATTGATGATTTATTAGGTCAACTTCATGGAGCTCAATATTTTTTTAAGATTGTAATTTGTTCTAGGTATCATCAACAATGAATAAATAATGAATATATTATGAAGAAATTATTTTGAATGAGGTATGTACATTATGAGGTCATAATAATTCCATTTGGACTCACTAATGCACCCTCTATTGGCATGGATTTAATGAAAAAAGTATTCAAGGTATATATTTATAATTTGGTTATGGTATATATTTATGATATGTTGGTGTATTATAAAATCTATAAGGAATATTATAATGAATTTAAAATCATTATTGATAATAATAAGAGGAAATTGTTATATGGTGAATTTAGAAAGTTTGAATTATGGTTTCAGGAAATTTATTTTCTTGGAAATATTGTCTCTAATGATGGAATCTCAGTTGATCTTATGAAGAAAAAGGAATCCCAAGAATGGACTACACCAAAAAATATAACTGGGGTCTGTAGTTTCTTTTTTTGGTTACTATTGGAGATTTATTTTTGAATTTTCCTTGAATGAATAAATCATTAACAAAGGTCACATGAAAAGGGTTGAATTTCATATGGAAAAAAGAATATGAAGGATATTTTTATTAAATGAGTAAGATAATGTTCAATTATCCAATATAGAATTTACCATCAAGAAATGATGGGTTTGTGATATATAATGATGCATCAAATAATGGACCGGGTTGTGTCTATATGACAAATTATAATGTTATTTTATATGCATCATGGAAGTTAAAGACTCATGAACATAATTATCAAACTCATGATCTTGAGTAATAAGTAATAATATTTTCTCTGAATGTATGGAGATTCCATCTCTATGGTGAATGATATGAGATATATATGGATCATAAGAGTTTGAAATAAATATTCTCATGTAACAAAATCAACATGATGAAAATAATAAGTCTTGATTTACTCAAGGATTATGAATTCTTGATACACTATAACCTAGGAAAAGTAAAGAAAATTTAAGATTCATTAATAAGGAATGACCATGTATTTCTGTCCCAAATAAGGATTTAGAGAGATCCTATGTTCATGGATTTAGTAAATATGGATATGGAAATTATTAAGCAATTTGAGACCCCATTTTATTCAAATGGTTTCAAAACCATCTTTGTTTGAAAAGATAAAAAAATCTCAACATGGTTATGAGTATCTTCAAAATAAAATTAAAGTTGTGAACAATGTAAAATTGGAAGGCTTTGTTTGGGAATATAGTTCTATAATATTTGGAAAGAGGCTATGTGTTCAATCAATACCTGAGCTGAAAAGGGAACTATTAGATGATGCACATAGATCAAACTTATTTATACACCCTAGTAGTACCAAGATGTACTTGGATTAGAAGGAATTTTTTGTGGAATAATTTGTTCATTGAAATTTGTTGACTATGTTTCATGATGTTGGGTTTGTTAACTAGTGAAGGCTGAGAGATAACATCCTAATGGATTCATGAAACCTATTCATATACCTAAGTGGAAATGGGATGAAATTATAATTGAATTTTTCACAAGAAAATGAATGACTCCTAGAAGAAATGGTGAGATATGGGTTATTATTGATCGCCTTAAAAAATCCGAAAATTTTCTTGATATAAGAAAATATTTACCTCTTGAGAGCCTATCAAGTCTCTATATTAACAAATTTGTAAGATTACATGGTGCACCTCTATTGACTGTGTCTGATCGATATCCTCGTTTTACATCAAAATTAGGGAAGTGAATTCAGATGGATCTAGATACAGTCTTATTTTGAGCACTACATACCATCCTCAAACTGATGTACAATCTAAAAGGAATATTCAAAAATTAGATGAAATTATGAGATCACTCTCACTTGAATTTCATGGTATGTGGGATTAGTATTTACCTTTTGTATAATTTTCCTACAATAATATATTCCATTCAAGTATTCAAATGGCACCATATAAAGAATTATATGGAAAGAGATGTAGTTATTCAACTTGTTGGGATGAATTTGGTGAAAGGAAACTTATAGGCCCATATCTAGTTAAAGATACAATGACAAAGGTTAACATTGTTCATGATCATATTAATGAATCCCAAATTATAGAAAAGAGTTATACTGATAATCGAATAAAGGATTTGGAATTTCAAGTGGGATATCATTTATTTCTAAAATAATATTCATGGAAGGGTGCCATATGGTTTGGTAAGAAAGGGAAACTAAGCCATAGGTACATAGGAACATTTGAAATTATTAAATGAATCTTAATTGTAGCTTACTGATTAGAAATGGCACCATGTCTCTCCAAAATTGATGATGTGTTCCACATATCATTCTTAAGGAAGTACATGTCTATCCTAACACATGTACTCACCTATGAATAAATATAACTAGAACCTGGTCTATATTACTATGAGTATCCTATCGATATTTTTGATACTATCGATAAATTATTGAGGAATCAGATAACTCGATTGGTATAAATTTTATATGACCAGATAAACCTATTTTTTGAAATAAAAAATTAATAATTATCCTAGAGTTATTTTTTTGATAGTTTTATGAAAATATTTTTTTCCAATGAATAATGAAAATACATATTTTTATAAAACTATCAATTTATTTATATTAAGAGTCTTTTTATGATTTGAATTTATCTTAATTTAAATTAATTGCTATTTATTCTGATTAATTTCATTTTTATTCATCATTATACCTTATTTTGGTATATGTACATTGTTAGGCTTAAAAATTCATTTTTTTAAGAAGATAATTTTTCATTGCAACTTGACAGTTTATTTTTAAATTAAATTATTCCAATTCATTATTTTGAAATTTGAAAAACGGATATAATATTCTTACTCAAAAGTTCCAAATTTATTAAATAGTTCCCTTTTATTTTTGGACAATATGAACAGTAAATTTAGTAAATTTTATTACCATGGTTAAGGGTAAATCGATTAATTAAGGGTATAAATAATATGATAAGGATTTATAAATGACCCTAAAAATGCCCAAATTTATTTATGATTAAATTTAGTCCATAATAAATCATGGTTCTAATATATGGAATTATGTTTCAATTTTTATGTGGTTATGATGTTTATAATATTTTAGTTAAAGAAAAGTCAAATATATCAAACTCATGCTTTTAATAACTACAACATTTATAATACATGGTTAATAAGAATATATCCTTTACTATAAATATTAATTTGACATATAATATATTTATATAAATAATCATAATTTATTTATAATTTTTAGTGATGAAATTTTTACCTTAAATAATTATACAATGATGATGCAGTAGTTATTGAATTTATGGAAGAATAAAATTAATCATATTAAAACAATTAAAATAAATATAATTTGAGGTAATTAATTTCTTCCAATAATTTTTATGATGAGATTGAAATATTTGGGATGTGTTAAAATATTTTTTTAAATATGTCATATTGTATTGATATTTTGAGAAGTAAAGGTATTTAGTTGTGTTAAAATTGACATTTTGAATATTTTATAATGAATAATATTATATTATATTATATAAAATTCCTAAAAATCATACATTCAGGTACATAATTTTTATAAAGTTTATCATATCATCCATGATTCATTTATGGTTCTTTTAGAATTTTATGGTATAAATATTTACCCTTAAAGAGAAAAATATATGTTTTCATGTTAAGAGTTAATGGTGTTAAATAAGGGTTAAAGATAAATGATAAGCGTTATAATGTGACCTTAATATGTATAACAATTATTTTGGGAGATAAATTTAACCCCTAATCATCTTATATTATAAATAAATTACATTGGAGACATCTTTAATTGAAAATTATAATATATTAATTATATATTTTGTGAAATTCCTAAAGTTCCCCTAACAACAATTAAAAAAAGAACCCATTCCTTCACTTATTTACACCACATTGATCCATATATATTTAAAAAACCCAGATTATTTCACTTATAAACATACCTATTTATGTTCTTGAGGTATCGATCCTTCCAAAATACCTACCCTATGTCCCTTAACAGAAGTTATAAAGGTGCCACTTGGTAGAAGAGGTATATAATCATCTTTACCAACTCGTTAAAAATTCATTCCTATTCTAAAAACTCTTCATGTGTCTTTCCATACTAAATTACTAAATATGGTATCATATATATACTTAGATGTTATAATTTAAAGGAAAAAAATTCCATTCTACCTTTTATATATCCTATGAAAAAATCCCCACATGTGCGTACGTACGACTTACCGTCTCCATGTAGTGGTGTAATTTTTTTCGTCACCACCTTACATGGTTGGTATAATGAAGGAAAGGGTAAATATATATGATATATATTACATTATTTATTCATTTTGAATTAATATATCATCCACTTCATTACTTTCACACCCATTAATGGAATGTTATCTTCTCTCATGCGTATATACGACATATCGTATCGATGACGCGATGAGAGTCATTATCCATGCTCAACATTCAATAATGGCTCTAAACACAATTTAATGATTAAATATTATATTTATAACACTAATAAAATTACGAAAATTATGGATCTATTTCTATGATGAAGAATATGGACATTCATGAAAAAAATCATGAGAAAACAAGTCAATTAACACCTAAAATAATGAAAATAATTAAATATTATTAATAAACAGATTCTAATGATGAAAATGGTAAAATGGAATATTGTTAACTAATGGTACCTGGTTTATCTATTGATTATCTAGTCAATTATATAGTACTTTCATGAATTATCTATTTCGAATAGATATTTTGTAGACACCATTGATGGTGGCCTAATGAGTTGTACTCACACTCTGATTAGGCTACCATTGGGTTCCTAAGTAGATTTCATGGTTTCAGGTCAGGAAAATGGAAAAGGACCTATGGTAGAGGGTTGATTTGGGATTGGAATTATCATTTATGAGGATTTGGACATGGTTTCAGGACCCATTTTGGGTATTCATTTTTTTTCTTTATTTTGGGGTTCATTAACTTTTGTACTGTTAGCATGACATGAAATACTTATTTGTTTCTTATGGTTTGTACCCTTTAAATAATTGGTTGGTGTATGTTTCGAGTCATTGTTTATTGTTTCCTTAATTTTCATATGTTATCAGACAATATCTTACTATGGAAAAAGGGTATAGTCTTCTCTTATAATTTATTAGACCCTTAATGTTAGATGAAAACCTCTAGCATGCGGGGAGGCGTGCTTGAGGTTAGGTGGTGATTTGGATCAAAGCACCGGTTAGTGGCTTCCATATCGGGGACATTATAATGCGTTATTAGTGGGGTTATTTTCTTTGACATACTATTTAGGGATGATAGACATGAGATTAGGGAGTTTCATGCCATGTAAATGAGCTCATGCCTAGGAGTAGATATCCCATATTTGGGGGGAAACCCATGTTTCGAGGGTGGTGATTTTTTTCTTATTGTGTGAATGTTAATGTTTAATGATATTTCACTATTTGGTGATGTAATTGTCATGTGATGTGATTATTTTATGATATTTTTCTCGTTTATGGGATAGAATGAGGTTTTGAATTGAAGCATCATTATAGGAACCTAGGGAAATTGGTGGCATGCATCATGATTGGAACACATAGGATGGGTGTGTGGGACATAAAATTTAGATTGAATTTCACCTTCTTGAAAGAATTGAAGAAAATAGCGTCTAATGAAAAAGATTAAAATTGTTAAATAAAAAGAATAAAAATGAATGCATAAAGAATTATGCTTAATGAAATATTGTAAATGAGTTAAAACCTTGGTTATATCAAGTTGTGAAAGTATAAATGGATTAAAATGGGTGTCTAATTAAAGGTTCGGAACTATGTGAGTTAGTTTACCCCATGTTGACCATGGCCCATGGTAGGGATGGTTTAGGGTACTGTGACATATGTGACGGTATCCATTGGTATAGTTTATGATAAATAGTTTTTTTATGGCTATTAGAGATTCATATTTTGTGTGAACTGTGGAAGATTATTAGCATGTGTAATGAGATTATTGATTGGAATTGTAGAGAAATTCCACCATGAAGACATGTACTGGTTGGGTGACAAGAGGATATATTCCATAATGCTCCCCAAAAGTGGAGAAGAAGATCCCAGTGGTATTAGGTAATATATAATAAGAGAAGTTTCATGATAACGTCACTCATTTTATATATATGACGGAATGGGACCCAGTGCGGGTTTCACTGAGCATGTTTGAGCTGACTAGAGAGTTTCAACTACAGCACCATCCGAACATTATCAGAGAGGGAGTTCCATAGGTATCTGAGTTCTAGATAGAGTCCATCTAGATAATTATTGATTATTTAGAGACTCCTCCTTATAATATAGTCAACATGGAAACCTACATATTATGACGTCAGGAAAAACATTGGTAGGACATCATGGTTCAGACTGAGTAGGTAGATGGTATGTTTTGGAAAAAAATTCAAGAAAAGTTTCTAGAACATTACTATATAGAGACTTTGAGGTAGGAAAAGGTTATGGATTTTATAAGGTTGACCTTGGATACTATATCACTGATGAAGTATATAGGTCATGTCATGAACCTTTCATTTTTTGTTCCCGCTTTAGAGGGGGATGAGGCATCCATCTTGAGACATTTCCAAGAGGGAATTAGACATGAGATCAAGTAATAAGTAGATATATTTTTCTTAAAGAGGGTTTCCGAGGTGATGGATCAAGCCCTAATTTTTTAGGAAATCTCAAATAATATCCTAGTGGTGGACATGCAATTTCAGTCAGAAAATCCAATGGTGAAACATCTTACGGAAAGAATCGTCATTTTGAGAGTCTCAACCATGGAAATAGAAAACTAAGTGGTCAGAAAATGGAATCTATGTCTTAGGGTAGTGATCGAGTATTTTTTATTTGTTTTGTTGGATGGAAAAAATGAAAGGTAAGTTTCCCCGGCCACCAATTGAATTTCAAGCATACGACATGATAGTTCATGTGACAAGGTTCTATAGGAAACTTTAAAATTTGGAAATTGATGGAGGGTTGATTCTGGTTCAGATTGCATACATGGGGTCAGTTACACCATATCAAGTAAGTAGTTGGAGCTCGACTGGTCATATTGGTCAAGGTGGTGGGTGTGGTTATATAAATATCCTATAGCCATAGACCTATATCCGCAGTTTAGTTGGTCTGTGGCTATAGGTTAAGATATAGCCACTATTATTAGAAAACCATGGTTTTAGAATAGATAAATCCATGATAAAAAATATCATGTGGAAATAGTGATTCTTCCCTCATCGCGACTCATCTCCCTCGTCGTGACTCATCCCCACTCATCTCCATCACCGTAACTCATCTCCCACCATCAATCCCCTCCCTCATCGCGACTCATCTCATCTCCCACCCGCAATCCCCTCCCTCGTCGCGACTCATCTCCCACCCTCGAAACCCTCCTCCCTCATCGCCGACCGATCAATTCTCCCTCTGATGATCCTCACTGGATTCTCCAATCAGTTCATACATCCCTCAAGTGATCCCTCCCATACCCTACATCATGTGTCCCTCTCCTCCACTAACTTCTTCTGAAAATCCTCCTCCAATCAGTGCATCGGCCAAACTGACACCTTCCATGAGCAGGATCCATGCGAGTCAACCCCTACACTTTATGTGAAGATTTCTTTGGTTACTCCTTCACGACAGCTGTTATCCAAAGTAATTCATACTATCTCCAGTGATCGTTCATCCATACCTCTGCAGTCGATGGTGATTTTCAAGGTTCTCCCCCCTACTACGAATGTTTCAATTTATAAAAATACATTTATTCCATATACATAATTGTGTTCAGGTTTTGCTATATAGGTATTTCATTTCTAGTGTTACTCACACTAGTATTCAATTCCAAGGGTTTGAATGGGTAAGTTTACTGAATTAAACCTTATTGTATTTTGGTTACACATAGGTCATTAATTCCCTTACTGTGTTGTGTATACATATTGAGGAGAAAAACATTATTTCATTTTTTGTTTAGACTGGTTATTGATCATATTACTATATTTATACACTGAGTTTATTTTTTTCCAACAACAACCACTTATGTTAGTGAATTCCCCTGTTTTATAGTATTTCTGATCATAGATATCAATACCTTTTTGTTGCAGTAGCTTATCAAAACAAATATTATATTCTAATTTCATACCCATGAAATTGATTCATTATTCACTAACTAATCAATGTGAAACGTACTCACTGATTCTGATTATCATGGGTCCAAATTTTTTACTCAAGAAAATGATCTAAAATTCATTTTATTTGCTTATTGTGAATGGTATTTATAAGGACATTCATTTAAGTCCCGTTGTACATATAATTTCAGGTTCATTGTCTTCTAAATTTCCTGGTCGCTTGATGCTAAAGGATACAAGGAGTTGGCCTTTAATTGCACCATTACCATCTTATGGAAGAGGGAGAGAGCTTCAAAGAGAGATGTTCACGAGCTTTATCCATGAAAACAAAGTTTATGATGTTATAATTACTGGTGATTACAGAAAAAATCCCTGAACTTGCAATTTCCTTAAGATCAAATAATGTTAGGAAAGCATTTTATTCTCATCATTGATCAGTATTTGAACAATATTTCTTCACTACATGATAAAGGAATAAATCTAAACCCATGTATGATTATTTGGGTTGGGGTTTAGGGTAAATAAATATATTCAAGTATCATTTAAACCTGCCCTTGAATTTTAGTCAACTGTTTGGTGGGTATCATCATCATCCCTTCTATATGGTGTGTTATTCATGAAGAATGGTACATATTGTACGCTTAGTTAAGGCTGCGTGATAGAGTGATTACAACACACAACTTATGGTAAGTAGTTTAAAAAAATAAGCGGTGTTTTTTCTATTTCTCAAACTGTTAATCCCAAACAATAAGTGTTGTAAACAGTTTCAGATTTGTTCTCAAACAGAGTCTTAAATAATCAACGCAAAAATATTTTTCAGTAAGTAATCTGGAAATACTTATATAGAAGCATGTATCATAGGTGATAAGTGCTGGAAGTGCTTTTCAATAAGTTTTACCAAACTCAATTTAAATGGTATGTCATATATTTGATTTTAACACATGATGATGCATGAAAAATGTGTTCTTTCCAAATCTTTCACCTCCCCCCTCTCCTCCCAGATTCAAGTTAATTACCTTTTTGAGTTTTAGGTGAGAATGGGACAATTGATGGGGAGAGAGATGATGTTTGGTGGAACATATGGAGGAAAAGAACATTGCAACCCACTAGACCTCATCTTATTGAATTCATGAATTCTCAGGACATCATCATTTCATATGTGACATTTCGGAAAGAAATGATGAAAATCATCCTGGGTCTTCAAATAGATCAATAAAATTGAGGTAATATGAAGATCAAATAAAGAAATTATATCATCCATAGGAATAATGTTTTTCCATATCATCCATATTAAAATAAATTTTGATGACAAGATGAATTTCTTTCTAAACTTTTTAATCTAGCTAGGTGAAAGGAATTTTTCCAACTATAAATCCAAAGAATTTATCAATTTTATTCCTCCTAGAAACACGCAATTCCTTGCTACAATAAAGCTTAGATTTTCTCCAACTAATGGCTTGTCTTGATATAGATTCATAATGCTCTAAAATCCCCTTGATGAAAGAAAGTGACCTGTCATCATATTCACAAAAAATGAGAATTTCATCAACATAAAACAAGTGGTTGGGTGCTCTTATATTTATAGTGTCCTTAACTAGTGATAAAGTCCCATAATCTATAGCTTTTAGGAGGCATTTTATATGTTAATCCCTGATAATTCCAAATAAAAAAGTAAAGGGAGGATCCCCCTATCTCACCCATTGGTTATGACCAAAGTATCTTTTGGGAGACCCACTAATAAGGAAAGAGAGTCTTGATCTGTAGATAAGGTATTTAATAAGCTTAAAAAAATTGGTTGAGACGCCAAAATTTTCAAGTACTTAAAAAGTGAAATCCTAGCTAAGACTGTCAAAATATTTAGAGATGTCAATATTTAAATCAATATTTCTAGGCTTGGATATCCTCTATAATATATTCACATATTCAGATTTAGTATATAAATAGTCCTTCACTTCCATGTATTAGCACCAACTAATTTAGAGAAACAATGGAACTTACAATAGCCCCCAAACATATAATATTCACCTTACTGATGAGATTATGAAGATTATTTTTCACAGCGATAGGCTTATAGTCTCCAACATCAAGGGAATGTTCAACCTTTGGAATGATGGTTATTAATTTAGAGTTGTTACCTAAAGGAAGAAATTATAGTCTAAAAAATTCTTGAACCTGTACAAGTTCCAAATGATTCACATCCCAAAATTGAATTAAGAAGTGATTAGAGAATCTATCCAGTTTAGCTGCACTATCCTTATTATGAGATAAAAGTACCTATTTAATTTCATCCATAGTAGGTAAGGCAGTGAGAAAGGAATTCTTACTCAAGACTTGAAATATTAAATAGAGGTTCAAAGTGACTGAACAGAGCATTGGATATACTCCCGGAATTATTAAGAGTCTCTCTATTCACCTTAAGTATGGTGAACGTTTTTATATTCCTTATTTTCTTATTCATGATGTGAAAAAATAGAGTGTTTATATCACCCTATTTGAACCATATTAAATTAATATACTTTATAATAATCCTCTTATCTGTAAGAATGATCTCGTTAATATCAAATTTCAGTATAAATTCCTCAGATGAAGGGGTATCAAGGTTAGAAGAACTGTTTTAAAATTTCAAAATATCATCCACAAACTACTTGATTTCCTCATTCAATTTGGTGAATTTATCCCCGATCCATCCTTTCAGATAATATTTAGTAGCTTTAAGATTTAACATGAGCCTTTGGAAAGAATTTCCTTCAAATCTCCTCATCCATTTCTATTATACCATTTTAATGCATTCCTTAAAATGGAGCCAAGCATTATTGAATTTAAAAGGGATATCATGTATCATTTCATTAGTGGATAAACACAATAGAAGTGGGTGGTGATCTAAGGAAACATTGTGAAGATCCATACAGGATAAGATAGAATCCATATCAAGTCCATTAAGGGAAATAAAGTCCTTATCAATCCTACTAGACTACCTTCTGTTAACAGTGTATCTGGTCCAGGTGAACTCAGATCCTTAAGAAGAAATTTCATAAAAGAGTCCATGATCAATTAATCTCGGAAATTCTATGGCTACGACATCAAAAAAAATTATATAAATTTATTTCATCAAGACTAAAAATTGAATTAAATTCCCCTAACTGTAACCAATTACAAGATGGAGGCACTGCTGTAGAGACTACTTTTGGGAAGAATGCTATTGCTACTTTTTTATCGAATTTATTGTTCATTGTTGTCACCCCCTTTCTGAAAATTATTTATTATGCCTCTGGATCCCATGCATTATTTCTTTTTTCACCATTGGTGCTGCAACCTTTTCGGTGCTGGTTTGGTTCTATGCATATAACATTAGCGGAAAGCCATGCTATCATTTTTGGAAATTTTTTCTCAAGATGGTCGAATTGATTGGAGAATAACAATATAGAACTTTATTATTTTTTGGTTGCTCTAAATTCTGAAATATCTAGCCTGTATTATCCCCTTATCATTTTATCTTGGTAAGTTGCTTTGATCATTTGTACATTCTGAGAATGTTCTATATCACTTGTTGTTTTGTTTTTCAAATCTTTCTCATATAGAGACATCTTTGGTTCTTCCAATTTTGGAATTTGGCTTCCATATGGCTCTTGAGTTGGTTAGTAACACTTCTTCCATATTCAATTATCAAAGGGTTAAATGAGTTTTGCATGTTATTTTAAAACCATACGTTGGAAATCGTAGCCATGTAGCTTCTCACAAATTACAACCACTCACTAGTTGAAAACTCATGTAACATCAGTGGAATTTTCTGGGAGATCACATTTCTTCTCTTACTTTTCCAATTATTATGAAAAGTTAGATGATTCTGCTTTTTCTGATGCATACATTGATCTCTTTACAATTTCATTATCCAATGACTTGCTTGGTATGGATTCCAATCATCTTCTTAAAACATTGGAAACCATGAAATTGATTAGTTCCAAATTTTCCAATGTAAGAACTAGCTTTTACGAAAAAACATGATATATGTGATTTTACATGGAGAAGAAAACTTCTATTTTATTTGAGAATTGTTACAGATAGCTACCCTGGAGATGACAATGATGGTTCATCATTCATGCCAATGATCCAATTTTCTGAATGGCTGGATGAGTTCTCGTGTCATCTATTTTCTTTAATTCTACACTTAGAACCAAATAGTTTTATGTAAGTGTTTATGCCTCTTTTTTCCATCCCTTTATTCAATATTTCATGTATCATTCTAATATTTAGTTATGAATTGTCTAGTTATTAAGTAGTTTATGGTATTGCAGAAGTGAAGGGCTACACTCATCATCGGTTTTAGGAACGTTCCTAGTTGAGGATGGTCCCTATTATTTTTTCATGCAGCAAATCCTTCTTGGGAAGCTCTCTAAAAGTCCCTATAGTCAGGTATGTCCTATAATTTCAGGTTTTTCAATGCAGTAGCTTCAAGAATCCATTTTTCTTCATTTTTTAAGATGATTTAATCTTTTGAAAATCGGTATAATTACCTAAAGCGTGTAAAATGTGTCCTTTTTTTGTCTACTATAATTTATAGTTTTCACACCGTATTAAACATGATAATAGAGTCATTTTTCCACCTTGTTAAATATATGTTTCTATCTATTAGTTTCTCTATTAAAGGATCACATATTTCTAGATTTGGTGGAAGATGAATTTCCAATGCTTCTGACTTGATGAACAGGATGGATTTTTGTTTTCTGCCGGTTTGTGAACTCGAGGTGGAGTGGAGTGGATTGGTTTTGTTATGGCAGTAGTCAAGGGGCAGGGGTACTGTCTGGGTGGGGGGAGGGGGTCCTTTCCTTGTGGGGGGGATCTGTCCAGGGGGCTCTGTCTGGGGGGGTTGTCCGGGGGGGCTGTGTAGGGGGGATGTGCAATGGAGGGTCTGTCTAGGGGGGAGTGGAGGGGGGCTTCGCATGGGGGAAGGGGTGCTGTAGGGGGGGGGGGTCTTGTCTGGGTGGGTGGGGATGTAAAGACCCGTAAATTTCAAGGAAATATTTTTCTTAAATTATTTGGTATTTTACGAGTATGCAGTTTTTGATGGCACTTTATTCCAAGGCCTGGTGTTCCCGGAATCAATTTCTGAAGTTTAGCTCGGGTAAGTTCAGTGAACGAATGAGCGGGTTTTTTTATCTTTTGAACTGATGCTCGGAATTGAAATTCAAGGGCACCGATGAAACTGTAGTGCCGGTAATTGCTTAAGAGGACCTTTACTGAAGATGTGTTTGCTCGAGAGGAGATGTTAAAAAAATGTAGATTAAATGAAAGTGAATAAAATTGTGGTAAAAATTTTATTCTTTATCTTAAGTAGTTTTATTCTACATGGGGTAGTTAGGATGGGACCCAAAAACTCCTAACTACCCATGAGAGGATAATTGTGAGGTGGGGCCCACATGAGCCCCAACAATTTGCATTCCCTAAACCCCTTAAACCTCCCATTAAACTCCTTTATTTTAATGTTAGAAAACCCCTTGTATTTATTGGAGTGACTTTTCCTCTCCTCTCTCTCCCTCATTAATTTTCCAACCTTTCACCCAATAAAATAGACAACTCATGGTTTAATTAATTATGTGAAATGGAATTTTAATTTGGTAATTTTTAATGCTTGGCAAAATAAAATAAAATAAGAGGAAGCCTTATTTTATTTTGGGTTAGAATTGTTGTGTGAGAATTTTTGGGAGAACTCTAGCTTTGTTTTAGGAGATTTATCCTTCCGTGAAGAACTTCTTCCTCCCGCGAAGAACGCCGTATCTTTAATGAAGAACTCCATCACCACAAGGAGAGACAACGTGCCTCTCCTTCTTATCTCTATAGCTAGTGTGAGACGTCGTCCCCTCCTTGGATGCACGCCAGCGCCGTCTTCGAAACCTCACCCTGTGACGCCATCTTCTGTGAAGCCAGCATACGGCATCATTTATCGAGGTAGGGATGTGTTTGGATTGAGAAATGATTGGTTTTCCTTCCATGTTGTTGTTCCACTTAAACTGCTTGTTATCAAAATAATGTGGAAGGTACTGGACCAAACTAACATGGTCCGATTCCTCCTCTGTTCTTGTGAATATGTGTGTACTTCAAGTGTTCATGAGCCGTGAATCAAGTAATGTTTTCAGAGCCTACCGGAGGCCCGAAAACATCGTAAACGGCCTCAGAGCATCGGGGCGACCTAGAAGCAGAAGTTTTGTAGAAATCGGATCATTGGAAGGAATAATGGACACCTTGGGAGGCATGTTGGCCAGAGACGTTGTTTCTGGAAAATTCTAGAATACATGGTGTGTACTCTAGGAGCACACGCCGTGCAGTACAAGCGTACTGTGGATTCCATTTCGGACATTAGAAAAGTAATACACAACGTGTGACTTTAGACAAATGGCGTGTAATCTCCACACTGGTTGTCATAGGAGGCTTCGATGAACATGGCGTGTATTCAGGGAAAATACAAAACATGGACAGCAATACAGGACCAAGTAACATGGTTTTTATTCACTTCATAGAAAGGCAGAAGCGGCTTCATGAGGCTCAGCGTGTAATCTGGGAGATACACGGACACGAGCAGAACTACACGACCATAAGGCATGGCGTGTACTACCTTCACCATGGCAGAAGTGGCTTCGTGATGACTCGGCGTGTATTCCGGGAATACACGGACATGAGGTAGAGTACACGGGCATGTACTCCACCACATGGCCAGGCACGACCAGTGCACTTGGAACCTACCCTAGAGGTTTGGACACGGCGTGTAACCATACCACACGCTGTGTACTTACTTATATACACGACCATCCCTACGGAACGGGCCGTTTCACATGGGCGGTACTCGGTGTCTGATTACACGGCGTGTATCATTTACCTACACAACATTTACTTTAGGAAAATATCTTGGTCGTCTTGTTCTCCATGTCTTCGGCACGTTTTTCTTGGTTTTTCCTCTATGACGTGGAATGGAAAAGCCATTATCTCTCAGATCGGGCATTCGATTGATGCACCGTCTTTCGTGTTGAGTTCCTATTGACGAGATGGAACTTTGGGATACATCAACTCTAGAATTTGTGACAGTTGATGTATCGACCCTCTTGGCTCATGGAGCAGACCCTTCCAGAATCGAGCATGCTGTGTGCGGGAACCCTAGAGCTGGCTGCGACTATGACGACGATGACGAATGTACTTGGATCCTATGTGGGTCCGGTAGTGAGGAAGACTATACTTGGATCCTCCATGGGTTCGACATCTATGAAGACTGTACTTGGATCCTCCGTGGCTTTGGCAGTGATGACGACTGTACTTGGATCCTACGTGGGTTCGGCAGCAATGGTTACTGTACTTGGATCCTACGTGGGTTCGGCAGCGACGACTTCTGTACTTGGATCCTATGTGGGTTCGGAAGGGGAGATGATTTAGAGGATACATCTATCATCTCCACCCCTCTACATGAATAGTATACCTGTGTGAGCTGAGTCTTGACTTCAATAATTATCGTCGATATGATTAACTTGCTTTCCTACGTGGATTGGGTTGTGTTTTCCTGTGTGGATTGGGTTGTGTTTTCCTTTGTAGACTGGGTTGTACTTGGGCTCGTGAGTTGGAGCTGAACAGTAATTGATTAACTTAGGTATATGTATGGGCATATACCTAAGTAGAGTTGGTTGATACTTCGTGTTTGTATTCTTTCCTTTGTGGTTTATCCTTTGTAGATTCTGGGAGGCCTTCGGGGGTCTCGGGGTCTCTACTGAGTATCGTATACTCACCCCTGCATGGGATATGTCGGCACTACATTGTGTTGGATGTAGACGACAGATATAACTGATCGACATGGAGTCTCGTGGAGCAAGACGGTACCCGGAGGTGGACCACTTGACGGGACGTACACGGAGCGGACGGTCGGACCCGAGGAGCTGGGAAGACTATCTGTACCCACCCTTCAGGTGGGATATCCGGAGGATGACTCAGTGGTTACTGGTTTACTTTACTGCAACTGTACTTCACTTTTCTCAATTGTACTATACTTTCAGTTGGGTTTGTATACTGGCCCATTTACTTTCTAGCACTTACTTTTTTACTCAGTTTACTTAGTGTTTACTTCATCTTGCGTACTCTATGGTGTTTGTTTTCTTATTTAAAGGCAATTCATTCCCTTTTATCGTAATATACTCCTTTGGTGCTAGTCGCCAGCCCCTGGCATATGGAAGACAGGCTTGGGGTTGTCATGGCATGGGCCCCGAGGATGGGTCGTGACAAATTGGAATCAGAGTAGTCGGTTCTACCGCAGAACTTAGGACTCTGATAATTTATTCTATATGAAGCAATAGTGTTAAGGGTATTGGGTGTGGTTATCAGTCCAGGGAGTCCAATGTTGGTGTGGCGGCCGAAGTATCCATACACCAGGACCCTAACTTCTGATTTCCGAATCAGTGCACGAAAACATTGATTGCATGTGTGTTTCAAAAGTTTTCTTTGTGATTACTTGTGTCGGCTCACCAAGTATACTGTATTAACCGTGGTGCACCTATTTCTTTTCAGGATGGCCCCACGACGACAACCAGATAGGGGTCCGAGATTTGTGCGAAATGGCAGCCCACCGAGCGACGAGGCCTCGGTGCAGGGCCCCATTACAGCGGAGGCACCGGCGGTACCTCTACCCGCCGAGCCACTGATGCCACCAGCCCCAGCAGCTGAGAGTGCACGTCTCATGAGTGCACTGCACGAGTTTCAACATCAGAGGCCGCCCAGGTTCTACGGAGAGACGGACCCTTAGGAAGCTAAGGATTGGCTGGAGGCTATCATCTGAGTCTTCAAATTAGTAGGGACACAAGCTGACCTCATGGTGATCCTTGAGGTGAGTCTCCTACACACAGCAGCAGGTAGATGGTGGAGCCTGATGCTCCAGGTGCACAATGAGGCATCACTTCTTTGGACGGAATTCGAGAGCCTCTTCCGCTCAGAGTTCGTTCCAGCCACCCTCCGTGTGGTGCGCATCCAGGAGTAACTACAGCTGCGGCAGGGCAACATGACAGTAGCCCAGTACTCGGCGAGGTTTACCGACCTATCGTGCTACTCCACAGACATGGTATGGGACCCATTCTTCCGGGCCCAGACCTTTGAGCAGGGACTGAGGCATGATATCAGAGCTTCTATGATCTCCCTCAGCATTCTGACACAGGCAGGAGTACTGGAGAGAGCCCTTCTTGTGGAGAGCTTTCTTGCGGAGCCTACGCCAGCAGTGAGGCCTACCGCAGGGTGACACGTAGCCGAGTCTTATGCAGCCGGCAGTAGACAGATGACGCAGAGGTCCAAGTGGACTAGGCCATTAGGTGGGTGACCTCAGGATACTGGTGTGGAGGTTCATGGCACACGCAGCAGAGCTAGTCATACGAGAGGCAGACAGTGCTATGCATGCGGTGGGCAGGGCCACATGGATTGTGACTGTCCAACCCGCAATGCAGAGGAGCAGCCGATGGTTGAGGGACCACCCAGTCAGAGGAAAAGGTTCGACCGTGGCAGTCCGCAGGGAACAGGAGGACGAGGCAGAGGAGCTGGCCGAGAAGCAGGTGGTGGGCGACGCTTTGAGGCTCTACCACCACCACCACCAGGAGGTCCACCCCGACCACAGGGAGCTAGCGGAAAGAGACAAGCTCAGCTTCAGGAAGTAGAGTCTTACGACCATGGCACGCCTGAGATGATTTGAGGTTTTCATCTGTGTCTACTCCACCCTTATTGTAGTTATTATAGACATAGGATCGAGTCATTCTTTTATTACTGATGCCCTTGTTCGGAGCTCGGAGATTCCGACAAAATTGTTGGCTCGATCCTTGCGGCTAGAGACTCCTACGGGAGCAGACTTGACGATTACGCACGGGTGCTGGCAGTGTGAGATTACTCTAGGAGGCGAGAGCTTCGGCTGGGATCTTCTTGTAGCAGCGTCGAGGCCTTATGACGTCATCTTGGGCATGGATTGGTTATCTACAGTCCATGCTCAGATCGACTGTATTTGGCACAAGGTGCGGTGTGTCTGCACAGATGGGAGCAGGTTCACCTTCACTGGTGAAAAGGGATCCTTTGCAGCATAGGATGGACTCACGTAGAGGAGAGGACAACCGATCACCCATCAGTTGGCTAGCCTCATCCTAGGAGTAGTTGACGTGTGGAGTCTGAGTTTTCCTGTTGTGGTGGATCAGTATGCGGACATTTTCCCTGACAACGTTCCAGGACTACCTCCTCGCAGAGAGGTAGACTTCTACATTGACCTATACCCCAGGATAGACCTGATATCTACTCCAGGATATCGGATGGCTCCCACTGAGCTTCGTGAGCTACGGGTATAGCTGGAGGACTTACAGGGCAAGGGATTCTTCCGACCTAGTGTTTCACCCTGGGCTTCTCCGATTTTGTTCGGCAAGAAGGCATACGGGAGCTTGCGACTGTGTGTCGACTACCGTCGCCTAAACTAGGTGACCATGAATAACAAGTATCCACTACCGAGGATTGAATACCTCTTCGATCAGCTCAAGGGAGAACGATGGTTCTCGAAGATAGACCTCAGGTCAGGCTATCATCAGCTCAGAGTTCGAGATGAGGATGTGTAGAAGACAGCCTTCAGGTGTCGGTATGGCCACTATGAGTTCTTGGTTATGCCTTTCTACATAACCAAAACTCCATCAGTGTTCATTAGTCTCATGAATAGTATCTTCCAGCCTTACCTCGATTGATTTGTCGTAGTCTTCATCGACGACATACTGATTTACTCGACTACTGAGGAGGAGCATGCCTGCCACTTGCGGGTTGTACTGGACACACTCCGAGAGCACCAGCTTTATGGTAAGATCTCAAAGTGTCAGTTCTGTATTCGAGAGTTCCACTTCTTCGGACACGTCATCTTGGAGGTGGGAGTTGCGGTGGATCCTGCGAAGATCGAGGCGGTACTTGCTTAGGATCCACCTAGGAGTGTGACTGAGGTGCGGAGTTTCCTAGGTCTGGTTGGGTACTATTGAATATTTGTTCCAGACTTCTCCAGAGTTTCAGAACCAATTTAATCTTTAAAGAAGAGGTGAAAACCCTTTTTATGGTCAGATAGATGTCACCAGAGCTTCCAGGATCTGAGACAAATATTGACCAGTGCACCCATCGTGAGGCTGCCGGGGGAAGGGGTGGGGTACGTAATTTACTGCGATGCATCAGGGACTAGACTCGGGTGTGTCCTGATGAAATAGCGGGTAGTGATCACCTATGGTTCATGATAGTTGATGCAGCACGAGAAGAACTACACTACTCATGACCTGGATTTAGTAGCAGTGGTCTTCGCCTTGAAGATGTGGCAGCACTATCTGATGGGCGAGCGCTTTACAGTCTACTCTGACCACCAGAGTCTCAGGTACATCTTCTTGCAGAAGGACCTGAACCTGAGACAGTGGAGATGGCTCGAGTTCCTTCAGGACTATGACTTTGAGATAGTCTATACTCCTGGGAAGGGGAACATAGTATCTGATTCTCTCATCAGGAGGTCGGGCATTCAGCTACTTGGAGAGGCGACAGTGCAGTTAGCCGCTTTGAAGATATCATTCGTGGATAGAGATGGGGAAGCCTTACTACAGTCCCTCATAGTCACTCCTCCCCTACTTCAGCGGGTCAGAGAGGCACAACATGGGGACGTTGACTATGAGACGTGACGTGCACAGATATCCACATGACAGGCACCTGATGGATTTTCTGTAGGAGGAGAGCATGTCATCATTTTTAGAGGACGTACCATGGTACCAGTTGCATTACAGGGGGAGGTGCTGGGGGAATTTCACCACTTCCCCATTGGCAGTACATCCAGGATTATCGAAGATGTACCAGGATATCAGACGATAGCATTGGTGGCTGGGTATGAATAAGGTTGTAGCAGAGTTCGTTTCACGATGCCTCACTTGCGAGCAAGTGAAGGTGGAGAACCAAGTACCATCAGGCTTGGTACAGCCCTTAGAGGTTCCGGAGTGGAAGTGGGATGGGATATCCATGGATTTCATGAAGGGGATCCCACGTACTTCCAGAGGACATGACTCCATCTGAGTGATCATTGACCGACTCACCAAGTCGGCCCACTTCCTACCTATCAGAGAGAAGGGTTCAGTAGAGAGATTGGGACGCCTTTACATTCAGGATATCGTACGGCTTCATGGTGTACCATAATCTATTGTCTTCGATCAAGATGTTTTCTTTACATCCCAACTTTGGAAGGGGTTGCAGGAGGCTTTTGGGACGCAGCTACTCTTGAGCACCGCCTTTCATCCTCAGACGGATGGCCAGATGGAGAGGACCATTCAGACTCTCGAGGACATGCTGTGTGCATGTGTCCTTGACTTTGGTCGTATCTATGAGGATCACCTACCTTTTTGGAGTTTTCATACAACAATAGCTATCACTCCACCATTGGGATGGCACCATAAGAGGCATTGTACGGTCGACCGATCAGATCACCTCTGTGCTGGACTGACCCTGGGGAGTCAGCACTTGTAGGACCAGAGATGATCCAGACCACGACGGAGAAGGTGCAGATCATCCAGGAGCGAATGAGGACTACACAGAGCTGACAGAAGTCCTATGCTGATAGGAGGCGGAGACCATTGGAGTTCGAGGATGGTGACCACATTTTCTTACGGGTCTCAGCTCGATGTGGATTACGTAGATTTGGCCGGGGCGGCAAGTTATCTCCGCGCTTCATCGGACCATTCCAGTTTCTCAGAAGGATAGGCGAGGTGGCTTATCGCCTGGCTCTTCCACCTCAGTTGCACCAGGTGCATGACTTCTTCCATGTATCTCAGCTGAGGATATGCGTGCATGACCCGACACATATCATAGATCACGGGGAGCTGGACATCAATGACGGGGCAACTTTTGCGGAGGATCCGGTGGAGACCGAGGATCAACAGGAGCGGGTCTGACGTGGACGGTCGATTCCTCTAGTGCGCATCAGGTGGTAGAACGAGAACCTCTAGGAGAGCACATGGGAGCGGGAGGCTCAGATGTGTACGCAGTACCCTCATTTGTTTCCCTAGTTTATGATGTAGCTTTACGGGGACGTAAAGCCCTGAGGTGGGAGTAATGTAAAGAACCGTAAATTTCAAGGAAATTTTTTTCTTAAATTCTTTGAGATTTTACGAGTACGCAGTTTCTGACGGCACTTTATTCCCAGGCCCGGTGTTCCCAGAATCAATTTCCGAAGTTTAGCTCGGGTACGTTTAGTGAACGAACGAGCGGGTTTTTCTATCTTTTGAACCGGTGCTCGGAATTGAAATCTGATGGCACCGATGAAACTGCAACGCCAGTAATTTCTTAAGAAGACCTTTACCGAAGATGTGTTTTCTCGGGAGGAGATGCTAAAAAAATGTGGATTAAATGAAAGTGAATAAAATTGTGGTACAAAATTTTATTCTTTATCTTATGTAGTTTTATTCTACATGGGGTAGTTAGGATGGGACCCAAAAACTCCTAACTACCAATGAGAGGATAATTTTGAGGTTTTTCCCACACAATCCCCAACCATTCACATTCCCTAAACCCCTTAAACCTCTCATTAAACTCCTTTATTTTAATGTTGGCAACCCCCTTGTATTTATTGGAGTGACTTTTACTCTCCTCTCTCTCCCTCATTAAGTTTCCAACCTTTCACCCAATTAAATAGAAAACTCATGGTTTAATTAATTATGTGAAATGGAATTTGAATTTGGTAATTTTGGATGCTTGTAAAAATAAAATAAAATAAGAGGAAGCCTTATTTTATTTTGGGTTAGAATTGTTGTGTGAGGATTTTTGGGATAACTCTAGCTTTGTTTGAGGAACTTCATCCTTCCGTGAAGAACTTCTTCCTCCCGCGAAGAACTTCATATCTTCGATGAAGAATGCCATCACCACAAGGAGAGACGACGTGCTTCTCCTTCTTCTCTCCACACCTATTGTGAGACGTCGTCCCCTCCTTGGACTCACGCCAACGCTGTCTTCGAAACCTCACCCCGCGATGCCATCTTCCGCGACACCAACATACGACATTGTTTATCAGGGTAGGGGTGTGTTTGGATTGAGAAATTATTGGTTTTCCTTCCATGTTGGTGTCCCTCTTAAACCGCTTGTTATCGGACTAATGCGGAAGGGACCGGACCAAAATAACATGGTCTGATTCCTCCGTTGTTCTTGTGAATATGTGTGTACTTCAAGCGTTCTTGAGTGGTGAAACAAGTAATTTTTTCAGAGCCGATCAGAGGCCTGAAAACATTGTAAACGGCCTCAAAGCGTCGGGGCGACCTAGAAGCGTAAGTTTCATAGAAATCGGATCATCGGAACGAAGAACGGACACCTTGGGAGGCGTACTGGCTAGAGACGTCGTTTCTGGAAAATTCCAGAATACACGGTGTGTACTCCAGGAGCACACACCATGTAGTACAAGCGTACTGTGGCTTCTATTTAGGATGTTATAAAAGTAATACACGGCCTGTGACTTTAGACAAACGGTGTGTACTCTCCACACTGGTTATCATAGGAGGATTCGATGAACATGGCGTGTATTCATTGAAAATACACAGACACGGACAGCAATACACGTCCAAGTAACACGGAGTGTATTCACTTTGTATAAAAGCAGAATCAGCTTCGCAAGGCTCGGCATGTAATCTGGGAGATACATGGACACGGGAAGAACTACACGGCCATAAGGCACGGCATGTACTATCTTCACCATGGAAGAAGCGGCTTTGTGATGACTCGGTGTGTATTCCAGGAATACACGGACACGGGGTGGAGTACACGGGCATGTACTCCACCACATGGCCAGGCACGGCCAGTGCACTTGGAACCGACCCTAGAGGTTTGGACACGACGTGTAACCATACCACACGCCGTGTACTTACTTATCTACATGACTAGCCCTGCGGAACGGGTCGTTTCACACGGGCAGTACCCGGTGTCTGATGACATGGCGTGTATCGTTTACCTACACACAATGTACTTTTGGGAAATGTCTTGGTCGTCTTGTTCTCCGTGTCTTGGGCATGTTTTTCTTGGTTTTTCCCCTATGATGTGGAACAAAAAAGTCATTATCTCTCAGACCGGGCGTCCGATTGATGCACCGTCTGTCGCGTTGAGTTCCTATTAACGAGACGGAACTTTGGAATACATCAAATCTAGATTTTGTGACAGTTGATGTATTGACCCTCTTGGCTCGTGGAGCGGACCCTCCCAGAATCGAGCATGTTGTGTTCGGGAACCCTAGATATGGATACGACTGCGAAAACGACGACGGCTGTACTTGGATCCTACGTGGGTTTGGCAGCGAGGACGACTATACTTGGATCCTCCGTGGGTTTGGCAAAGATGACGACTGTACTTGGATCCTCTGTGGGTTCGGCAGCGATGACGACTGTACTTGGATCCTATGTGGGTTCAGCAACGATGGTTACTGTACTAGGATCCTACGTGGGTTTGGCAGCGATGACTTCTGTACTTGGATCCTACGTGGGTTCGGTAGGGGAGATGATTCAGAGACTACATCTATCATCTCCACCCCTCTACGTGAATAGTATACCTGTGTGAGCTGAGTCTTGACTTCAATCATTATCGTCGATATGATTGAATTGATTTCTTACGTGGATTGGGTTGTGTTTTCCTATGTGGATTGGGTTGTGTTTTACTATGTAGACTTGGTTGTACTTGGGATTGTGAGTTGGAGCCGAATAGTAATTGATTGACTTAGGTATATGTATGGGCATATACCTAAGTAGAGTTGGCTGATACTTCGTGTTTGTATTCTTTCCTTTGTGGTTTATCCTATGTGGATTCTGGGAGGCCATCAGGGGTTTCGGGGTCCCTAATGAGTATCATATACTCACCCCTGCACGGGCTATGCCCGCACTATGTTGTGTTGGATGCAGACGATAGACAGCACTGATCGACGTAGAGTCTTGTGGAGCGAGATGGTACCCGGAGGTGGACCACTTAACGGGATGTACACGGAGCAGAAGGCCGGACCCGAGGAGCTGAGAAGACTATTTGTACCCACCCTTCAGGTGGGATATCTGGAGGATGACTCAGTGGTTGATGGTTTACTTTACTACAGTTGTACTTCACTTTTCTCAGTTGTACTATACTTTCAGTTGGGTTTGTATACTGGCCCATTTACTTTCCAGCACTTACTTTTGTACTTAGTTTACTTAGTTTTTACATCATCTTGTGTACTCTGTGGTGTTTTTTTCTTATTTAAAGGCAATGCCTTCCCTTTTAACGGAATCTACGCCTTTGGTGCTAGTCTCCAGCCCCTGGCCTATGGAAGGCAGGCTTGGGGTAGTCACGGCATGGGCCCTGAGGACGGGTCGTGACAGGGGAGGGGGGATCTTTAGTGATCTGAGTATCCATGTTTTCACAAATGTTATGACATTAAAGGATTAGAGTTGAGATAATCAGGACTTCTTTGTGTCCCTGATACTTTTAGTAATTCAGAATGTATTGATTATTCCTTCTTTTCTTTCTCTCAAACGCTCTTGAGTACTTTGATATTTGAGAAAACTTGTAACATTATGTTACCTTTTGGTTTTAAGGAATCCTATTGGGTATATTTATACTCAACCATGAACAAGAATTATGACCACATTTGTTGTGATTGAGTAGAAGATTCGTGGGTTTGGAGATGGATTGGATAGACATAGAGTTGAGGTGGCTTGTTCAGAGAAAATTCTTGGGGTTTCTAGGAGATTCATTATGGATCATGGGAATTTGTGATAGTATTGGCCAACAATAAAGATAAAGAGTGATACAATAGTATGTGAAATGTAGAGGATCTTCTCAGTAATTCATGTTCTGTAGAATTTTAATATATATGTATTGTTTTCCTTGTATTTATCTCATGGGATATATATTTGTGTGTACTATCTCTTGCATATATTATATACAGTTCAGTTGATTATATATATTCTACTGGTATTATGGATTTATCTTTTGTTCAATTGATTATATATATTCTACTGGTATTTTGGATTTATCTTATGGCCGGGGTGTAAGGGGGTGGGTCAAGGGGGAAGCGGGGGAGGGAAAACTGGCAGGGGGTGCAGGATGGCGGGAGGGGGGGTCTGTAGGGTAGTGGGGAGGGGGGCAGGGGGTCAGCAGGGGTGCAAGGGGGGTCTGTCCAGGGGTGCAAGGGGGGGGGGCAGTGGGGAAGGGAAAACTGGTAGGGGGAGGAAAAACTTGCAGGGGGAGGGAAAACTTGTAGGGGGGAGGGTGAAGGAGGGTGGGTGGGGAGGTAAAAAAGGCAGGGGGGGAGGGAAACTGGCAGGGGGGAGGGTGCAGGAGGGTGGGGGGGAAACATTATGGGGGAGGGTGCAAGAGGGCAGGGGGGAGGTAAAACTGGTAGGGGGGGAGAAAACTATCAGGGGAGGGTTCATAAGGGAAGGGGGTGTAGGACAGTAGGGGGTGCAAGGGGGGAGGGTGTTAGAGGTGGGGTGGGGGTCTACAAGGAAGTGGGGAGAGGTGAAAGGGGGGTGTAGGAGGGAAGGGGGGTCTCCAGGGCAGGGGTAGGGGAGGGTGCAGGAGGGCAGGGGGGAGGGAAAACTGGTAGGGGGGAGGGTGCAGGAGGACAGGGGGTAGGGTGCAGGAGGACAGGGGGGAGGGTGCAGGAGGGCGGGGAGGTGTCTGCAGGGCGGTGGGGAGGAGGGCAGGGGGGAGGGTGTAGGGGGGGTCTGCAGGGCATAGGGGAGGGGTGTAGGAGGGTGGGGGTCTGTAGGGTAGGGGTAGGGGTGTAAGGGGGAGGGTGAAGGAGGGAAGGGGGAGGGTGCAGGAGGGCATGGGGGTGTCTACAAGGTAGTGGGGAGGATGGTAGGGGGGGAGGGTGCGGGGGGGGGGGGGGGGTCTGCAGATAATAGGGGAGGGTGCAGGAGGGAGGGGGTCTGTAGTGAAGTGGGGAGGGGTTCAAGAGGGGGAGGGTGTAGGAGGGTAGGGGGTCTGAAGGGCAGTGGGGAGGGGTGAAAGGGGGGAGGGTGCAGGCGGGTGGGGGTCTGCAGGGCAGAGGGGAGGGGTGCAAGAGGGGAGGGTTCAGGAGGGCAGGGGGTGCAAGGGGGGAGGGTGCAGGAGGGTGGGGGATCTTTAGGGGTGCATGGGGGGGTCTATCCAGGGTGCAAGGGGGGTCTATCCAGAGGTGCATGGGGGTTCTGCAGGGGTGTAAGGGGGTCTGTGTAAAGGTGAAAGGGGGTCTGTCCAGGGGTGCAAGGGGGTCTGTCTAGGGGTGCAAGGGGGTCTGTCCAGGGGTGCAAGGGGGGTCTGTCCATGGGTGCAAGTGGGGTCTGTCCAGAGTGAAATGGGGGTCTGTCTAGGGTGACATGGGGTCTGTCCAAAGTGCAAGGGTGGGGTCTGTATAGGGTGCAAGGGTGGGGTCTGTCAAGGTTGTAAGGGTGGGGTCTGTCCAGGGAGAAAGGGGGTCTGTTCAGGGGTGCAAGGGGGTCTAAAGGGGTGCAAGGGGGGTCTATCCAGGGGTGTAGGGGGGTGTGTAGGGGGGGTCTATTCAGGGTGCAAGGGGGGTCTGTCCAGGGGTGGGGTGGTTCTAGTTTTTGTTTTATGAATTGTAAGGTCTATAGACATGGTTTCAAACCGTGGTTATAGACCTTCCCATTTTTAATTGATAATTAATTTATATTAATTAAATATTTCGAGTAAACCCTAAAGTTCCATCACTTCAATTATAAAATGGAACCCCTTACCTCACTTATTTAAACCAAATTGAGCCATATATCTTGAAATATATTTACCCATTTATCTTCTAGACATCCTTAGTTGTGTTATTGAGGTTCCATTCCTTCCAAAATCCCTACCCATGTCCCTTAAGAGATGTTATAAAGGATATCCTTTGAATAAGAGGTAATTGCCTTTTCCGACTCTTTCAAATGTATTTCTTCTTTTATTTCATATTCAAGTGTTTTTACACCATAAATTTATAAATAAATTATCATATATATACATAGATTTTATTAAGTTTATGAAATAACCATATTCCACCTTTTATCTATCTTGCAAAAAACAAAATCTATACACGTGTATAATTACGACTTGCAATCTTCATGCAATGGAGTAATTGGTTTTTCATCACCACTTTAATTGTATGGTTAAATTTATGGAAAGTGTAATTATATATAATATTTATTACATAATATTATTTCTTTATAATTAATATATCATCCACTTCCTTACCATTTCACCCATTAATGGAATGATATCGTCTCTCATGCATATTTACAGCCTACCGCCTCCACAGCGCGACGAGATTCATTTCCCATGTTAAAGATAAAAGAATATATATTAAACTATATATAGTGATTAAATATTATATTTATAACATTAATACCATTCTTAAGATTATTTATCCTTATCCTTTCAAAATAACCTGGACATTCTTGACAAAATATGCATGAGAAAATAATGTAATTAACAATAGAAATAATAAAAATAATGAAATATTATAAATGAAAAGGTTATATAATGTTATAAAAAGATCATATAAGGTATTATAAATCTGAATATGGTTCTATAATAAATTAATTACAATTTTAAACCATTATACAAGAGTTTAAAGTATGCACAGTTGATAGAAAGTGTGAGCTAACGGAATTCATCTCAATTTCATTTCATCGAGGAATATTTCAACATTTTGCACCTAATTTATTTTCTCTGTTGCATATACTTACCCTTTGACTAATTTATGATCATAATTCATTGAAAATTCCATTTATTTTATATATAAGTAGTTATTGTATCATGGATATGATTATTTCCAAAGTCGTATACATTTTTTGTATACAAAGTTTAATTTGAATGTTATTTGATTAACTGGAGAAATAATGTTAAACCCATATATTTTACTCAATATGGATATTTTTGATAATTCATGCTGATTCATGAATTAAATTGATCATTTTTATATATGAGTAATGTTATAGGCTTGCAGACACTAATGGATCCCAGTTAAAGATAGACCCTTGATGCATCTGTAGTCTCATGAGAAGACTAAGATGGAAAAATTAAATGGTTTATACCCATAATGATTAAATTTTATTGTGAATGGTCTTTAATGTATAGATACCATGATGTTTGAGATCATGGAATCCAATAACATCATTTTTTTCATTAAGAATTCAGTTATTGTTTATAAAATTGGTTTTCACTATTATAGATACTATGATGTTTGAAACTGTGGCTATAGGGATTTATCCATGGTTTGAAATCGTGTCTATAGCCCTTCCCATTTCACAAAAAAACTATCCCCACCCCAACCCTGAACATACCCCCTTTCACCCTAGACAAACCCCCCTACACCCCTGGACAGACCCCCCTTGCACCCCTGAAGACCCCCTTGCACCCCTCCAATATTGATCTAATGTTAGGGTATAATCAGCTAAGGGTGGGACCTTATAACGTACCACATGCTACCTTTAAGAGTATGTATGAGTTCTATCAGTTTTTTTTTAATTCCATTCAGGTTATCTAATACGCCAATAGTGTTCATAGACCTAATGAACTTAATTTTTCACCCTTACCTTGATCATTTTTAGTTTTCTTTGGTGATGACATGATGGTGTACTCTAGAATCCATGATGATCATGCCAAATATCCTAACATTATCCTGAGTACACTAAGTGAGAATATGAATTATGAAAATATATCCAAGTGTCATTTTTTGATAGAAAAAGTGCATTTCTTGGGTCACATTATCTCTGAGGACGGTCTGCCAGTGGACCCAGAGAAAGTGTATACTTTTGTATCTCGGGAGAATCCCAATAATGCTTATAATGTCCAAAGCATCCTGGGTTTGGCTGGTTACTACCAATGTTTCATTAAAAGCTTCTCATATTTGGAAGTTCCACATCTAGGTTTTTCCAAGAAGGGAATCAATTTCAAATAGTCTGGGGCATGTGAGAATACTTTCCAATAGTAGAAGAAGATATTGACTACAGTATCGATTTAGATCTTACCCGATCCAGGTGAAGGGTATACCTTATTTTTTGAAGTGTCCAGTGTTGGGATTGGGGTAGTTTAAATGTAAGATGATCAAGTTATGGCTTAGGGGTTACAGATGTTGAGGCATTGTGAATGAAATTACCCTACACATGATCTTGAATTAGCAGTAGTGGTTTATGATCTAAAGTGGTGACAATATTAATTTTTGGGGGAATGTTTCAAGGTGTATACCGAACCTAAAATCCTTATGTATATCTTTTATCATCATGATTTGAATCTTTGGTCATGAAGATTGGTTGAGTCCATGAATTCCTTCGAATTTGATCTAGTTTGCACATTGGGAAATGGAAATAGTTTTACATATGATTTTAGTCAGAAAAATAAAAATTAGATGGATTATGAATCCAGTTTTGAGTGGAGGGTGATGGAGTTGTTTTCTGAGATGCATCTTGAGGTACAGGATGGGTAGAGAATGATGAACCTTACATCATTGGAAGTTGATTCCATGCTTTTGAGCTAGGTCAAGGAGAGGAAACTGAAGGATCTAGAGTGTTCATATTTAAGTTAAATTATTAAAGTTGGGGATTCACCTTATGGTTTTACCATTAGTGATGATGGAATCTCTTATGTTCAGGGTTTTATTGTGGTACCCAATTTTATATGATAAGATTTTATGCGAGAGTTTCATGAATCAATGTGGGTGGTGAATACTAGCTTGAACAAGATGTATCATGATCTTTATAGGCAGTATTGGTGTCCTGGGATGAAGAAAGAGGTTGTAGGTGTCATGGAGCGATGCATCACCTATCAGTCGATGAAGGCTGGGCATCAGCAGACAGATGGTTTATTAAAGCCATTTCACATTCTGGAATGGAAATGGGATTATGAGATGATGTATTTCATCATGGGTATCCTGAGGATGCCTCAGAAGAATGATTTGATCTATGTAGTTGTTGATCATTTGACTAAGTTGTCTCATTTATTACTGATTTGAGAGACTTTCTCCATGGATTAGTTGGCGATCTATATGTTTGAGAGATAGTATGGTGGAATGGGGTGACACATACTTTTTTTAGATCGTGACTCTTATTTCAAATCACACTTCTCTAAGGGATTACAGAGGGTTCTTGGTACCCATCTGTTTTTGAGTATGGATTTCCATGCATAGATGGATGGGTAGTTAGAGCGTACCTTTCAGGTTTTAGAGGACTTGTTGAGATCTTGTGTCTTAAATTTTGGTGGATCATGTGAAAATCATTTGGAACTAGTTGAGATTTCCTGAAACAATAGTTTCTAGGAAACGATTCTGATTGCACCAATTTAGGTTCTCTATGGGAGACCCTGTAGATCTTTATTATGTTTATCAGAGATTGAAGAATTAGAGTTTTTGGGACCAAATATCATATAGGAGGAGTTTGAACGTTTTTAGTTGAATCTACAATGTATGGATACGACTCAGAGTATGAAGAATTTGTATGTGGATTGGAGGTGTAGACCTCTTTAGTTTGGGTTGGGAGATTGTCTGTTCCTCTAGGTTACACAAAGGTTAGGTCACCATTGGATTCAGAAATACGGAAATTTGGTGCCCAGGTACGTGGGGCCATTTGAGATTACGGAGATGACAGGACCAGTGGTGTATTGATTGGCTCTTACATAGTGGTATAGTGTTATGAACAATGTTTTTCATGTTTCATAGATTCAGTAGTATCACTCTGACCCATATTACATGATTGATGTTGAGGATGTTGTGCTTGAGGCTGATGCATCCTTTGAGGAGCATCTGGTTTATATTATAGGTCATAGTGAGAAATTATTGTGGGGAAATGGTGTTCCCTTGTTTAGAGTTTTTTGGAATAATGGTAATGTTCATGAAGAAACTTGGGAGAGTGAGTCAGATGTGTAGGCACAATGTCCCAATCTATTTCTGTAAGAATCCTAGTAATGCTTCGGAAGGGCAGCTCGAAGATGATCCATTATAAGGTAGATAGTGTGTAAGATACCTAACTTTATAGAGGTATATACTACTTTAAATTGTGGTTTAAATCTCCTAATCATGGTTAATGGAATTTTTGATGGTTGTATGAGGAAGCTCGGGGGTGTCTTTAGAGATAGAGACAATAAGGAAATAAACTTTTGGCCATTCTATGCATGTTGCGTGGTTGGTGCTTGGTTAGGAGTAAATGTGTGCCCAATCTCTGCTAGACAATAGGAGGGGTTCATGGTTTAAGAAACTATGCAAGGGGGAAGGAAAAATCATGCAACCCATCCCCTCTTGGATAGAGGTAGGCACATGTTTGGCACAGAATTTTCCCAACCATGCCTCCAAACTGTGCGCCTCATTAAAAATGGGATTTTACTATTTTAACCCCTCATGATTTAAATATTTTCACTTGATTTATTCCCAAATTATTCTTCTCTCAAACCTAGTGATGAAAATTTTCAACCCAAGCATCCCAAGGATCATTCTACTTCTATTATAGGACATTTAGAGTGTTATTGGGTGCATATTGATGATCTGGGTAAGTATGATGATCCACTTTATTTTCTTTACTGGATTGGGACTTGTATATTTATTTATATTCTTCTGAACCCAAAACCCCACTTTTTTCTAGAAGATTCTATGTTGGGATTCAAGGGGTGATTTATTTTGGATATAAGGCTAAGCTAAAGAGTGAGATCATCTTAGTAATTGAGGTAGGTGGTCTTCATGTTATATCCCATGGTCTCATTGTTGGTTTGTGAAAGATTGGTTGATTTATTGGTTCTCTATTATTGTGAATTTGAATCTTTTTTTGATATTTGGTAAAATAGTTGGAAAATTGATGAATTGAACCCCACATGATCCCCATGGGATGCATTATGGTTTATTATATTGGTTTAGGTCCACCCATTGTGTGTTCCAATATTCCTAAACATGTAAAATAGTAATGTTAAGCATGATCTTGACTTATGTTAAAGTAGAGGCCATAATGAATATGTTGACATGTTAGTTTGGGATAAAAAGAGGAACTAATTATAGTTGTGTAAAATTTTTGGAATGGCATAAGGGATTGTTTATCTTGGTGTAAAAAAGGGTGAAATTGAATAACATAAATGTGATTTGATGAATGTGTTTAGTATGATAATGATCGTGAATTGATGATTTTGTGAAGTAGATTAATTTATGGAAATTTTTTGACATGATAAATGGGTTAAAGTATGGATATATGAAATGGGTTAAATAGGATATCCTATGTAGATGGTAAATGTGCCAATTGGATATGTCTTGATAATGAATCATATGATGAATAATATTTGAATTGTAAATGTTGTGGGTATTTGATCTTTATAGTTATGATATAGTAATTATGGTAAATGGCTATGAAGCATGTTAAAAAGGCTTGGTATTTATGGGTATCCACTAATGCTCGAGACCCATGGGTCGGGTTGGATAGAGGCTCTAAACCCCACCATGATAATTCATAGGTTAGGGGGTCAGACATATTCTCTAGGCCCCTAATGAATGCATTAGATGGTTACCTAGACTGAGGCTCCAAGGTATGTGTGATGAAATTGGTTGAGACAACCTATAATGATGCCCCAAGATATGTTTAATGAATTTTACTCTGTGATTTTTTCCCTAGTGAGATAGGTAACTTGATTTATTACATTATGATTAGTGGTTGACTGACATAGGCTATTGTGATATGAATGGAAAACTTAACCCATGGAACAAATACTGAAAATGGTAAAAGGGAATATTGTTTACTAATGGAACCCAAGTTATCTATTATTTATCATGTCATTTATTTAGTACTTGCATGCACTATATTTTTAGACTGGATATTTTGTAGACACTGTTGGTGATGTCCTAATGAGTTGTACTCACAACCTTCTTGGGCCACCATTAGGTAGGTGATTATATTTCATTATTGTAGGTCACAAAAGTGGAAAAGGCCATATTCTAGAGGGTTGAGTTATGATTGGTATGTGCATGGATGAGGATTCAAACATGGTGAAAGGAGATGTTTTGGGGATTCAGTTGTCATATTAACTTTTGGTTTTATTCACCTTAGCACTATTAGCGTGACATGGAATACTTATTTGTTTGGTTGTGGTTTATACCTGATATTATAATTGGTTGGTAATGAATGTTTCAAGTTATTTTTTATTGTTTCCCTTATTTTCATATGTTATCTACTATGGATTACTTTTATAAAGAGAGTATAGTATTCCCACATGATTTATTAGACCTTAGATTCTAGTTGGAAACCACTGGCATATGGGGAGGTGCACTTGAATTCATTTAGTGACCCAGCTTGGGGCATCAGTTAGTGGATTTCAATTCTGGGACATTTCACCACTTGGGGTTGAATAAATAAACTCATCCTAGAAAATTTTCATAGAATATCTCCCCTAAAATATTAAATCATCGAAAACCCTATGGAATAACATCCAAAAATGTCATACAGATCCATGTACCATCATCACAACCAACAACATGTAGTGATCCCTAAAATCACAATTCCAACTGAAGTCTATCACTACCTCCTCCAACAAAACCAATTTCCCATGACCCAAAAGATATACCTCAAACACTAAAGACTCTAGAACTCGAACTCTAAGAGTATAATCCACCAAGAATCACAACTAGAAAAAGGAGATACTACCACAGATCTATAGATACAGTTTTAAAACTGTGGCTATAGGTGGCTATAGCCCCGGTTTTAAAACCATGGTTGTAAGCCTATTTTCCGTGGCCTATAGCCACAGTTTTCCGAATCGTGGACATAGCCCATGGATATTGCAACGGTTTTATGGCTTATGTACAAGGTTTGAAAAACCGTGTCTGTAGGAAAAAATTTTCATTACCCTATAGCCATGGTTCTCCAAAACCATGGCTATAGGGTTCCTGCGCCTCTGCGGGGAAAAAAATTCCCACCAAGAATTTGGCGGGAAGCACTATCGCCATAGTTTTGAGTCTATTCCCATGGTTTTTATTAATATATATATCTTAATATATATAAAAATATATATACCCAAATTGTGGTGTGATGTAGTGGTAAGTGCATTGGACTATATAGTGGAGGTGCAAGGATCAAAACCCATTGGGGGCATTTATAATTTTGGCTGTTGCCACGATTTTCTGAGGCTACTGCAACGGTTTAAACTGTGGCTATAGGTCAAGCTCCACAATTTCAAATTTGGAGGCCTATTTCCATGGTTTTCAAAACTGTGGCAATAGGCTGGGACCTACTTCCATGGCGATAGCAACCACAGTTGGCCAAAACCATGGTCGTAGCCTTTGGCCACAGTTTTGGGGCCTATTTCCACGATTTTGGGGCCTATTTCCACGGTTTTGAACAATGGAAATAGCCCTTTTTTCAGTTTTGAATCATTTTCATCGTATATTCTATGGAAATTTTCGATCACATATTGATTAACAACACAAACCTAAGAGGCATGTCTACCATGATTCACTTCTATAAAATAAAAACATTAGGGACTACTAACCCTATAGATAGATAATTTTTTGTCAACAAGTTACTTCATTTTCTACCATTTCACATTGTCTATCTCTTTCAATAATTGGTATATACTAATTTGATGCAAGATCCCTTCCTAGATCTCTACCCTAATAGAAGAATTATTAAAAAATATTTTATATAAAAATTATATTTTTCAACATAAATATAATTAATATACATCCCAAAGATTGAGAGTCATATTGTATTATAATGAATAGACATATCATACATCGAAAATAAACTAAAATAGAACTTATTTATTTTATTCACTATAATGAGATCATAAAACCCTTTGATCTTCTAAAACTATATAGGATAACATAGTTAATATATAAATGAATAGGGTGAGCTATAGTGACCATTAAAGGTATAAACATGTAATTAAGATTGGAATATGATTTAGATGGCATAACATGATAAAAAAGAAATAATTATTGAATAATCATATAGAGGTATAACATAAAGAACATGGAATAATAAGGTCATGAAAAAATATAAATTTGGGAGTAACATATAACATTACATAAGAATAATTCATGGCTAACTACCAAGACAATATCACATGTTAGATAGTTTCCCAACATGGATTTGGTTCATTCTCTAATCTTGAAAATATCAACTCATTAGATAAAAACATTACCCAATTAAATATAGAACTATCTACGAACACCCATAATAACATATAAAAGCTTATGTGTTCTATGAAAGGAGATAAATCAAGGGTATAGACATATAAATTACCCTTTTATAGGAATGAGTTTTATAATATTCCCTCATCATGGAGAGAATTAATCATTTATTACCTCATCAAAGGAATGGAAAAAAAAAATAAGAACACTTGTAAGAGGCATGTATATATAATTTATAATCATTCCTTAATATCAAAAAATTGAGAAATATAGTTAGGGATAAAATATCATAATACAATGAAAAAGGGTGGTTTGAAGAGATCCCTTATATTATCTTCAAGATTGGTTCTACAATTTCACTTAATTATTGAATAATAAAATAAAATATATTAAAGAAATAATTTAAAAATATTTATATTTATATTTGATTTAATATATTTTTATTATATTCATTTATATCAATTTCAATGAGATATAATATTCAATTTCTTTGTTTGGGGAGCATTAGTTTCATGGTTACAATGTCAGATTACTTATGGAATATAATTTATCTTCTTTTAAAAATGGAATAAAACTACTAAAGCGGAAAAAAAATTTATTCATATCCTTTTATATATTAAAATGATCAAATATTCCCATTTGTGATTTTACAAATGGAAAATTCAATTAGTAAAAATGTTAACGTTATGTGGACAGTTCAATTAAGTCATTTTAGTGACCGTCATGATCTGAATTAGATTTATTTATTTAAATTATTATTGAAATATTATATAAAATTAAATAAGTTATAATAAAACTATTAAAATAATATTTAACCATAATTTTGTCTCTATAAATAGCTGCGAAAGTTGTGGAGAAAAACAAAGTATGTTGATCTCAGAGGTGGGGAACAAACCATATTGTTAACATGTTTTTGGTATTATAAATGAAAGAAGGGAGGGTATAACATGGATATCCAATTAGAAAAATTAAATTATAATATATTTATATTTTTGTAGTTAGTATTTTTTGTTTGATAATGGTGGTGAGGAAGAGTTTGAAGAAGGAAATAATTTTAAAATGGAAAATTTGGTAATTTTACCTCTTGAATGTTGTCTCCTTGAAAAATCCTTAAGGAAAATGAAATTGGTCTTTTGGTGATATCTATTAGTTTAATATGTGGGGGATAGTATTTGGAATCTAATTGGGTAGAAATGTGGTATGATCCATGCATTATAATTTTTTAGGGGAAGGTGTGGTGTGGGGTAGTATTTATAAGTGGATGAGAGGGGTGTTTTTAATACTATATCCATTAGTTTATTATTTTGGTGCATGAAAACCAATAGAATTAATTTATGTGACTATAAAACGTAAATATTGATTCTGTTCTTGAAATAATGGATGAATATATCATTCACATCTCATAAATTTAGGTATTTTTTGTATAATGTTAAATACTGTATTTTACCATATTTCATTATTCACATAAAATTAAACTATTTTAGAAAAAAAATATTATCACTACCATTGTATAAATGTGTATATTTCATAAATTAAATATTTCTTTTGAAAATTATTATCTAATTATTAGAATATTAATTATTAAATAAAATCCACATTTATTCTAAAAATACCAATTTTAATATTTTGATAAATTTTCCAACCCATTGAAAATTTACTTATGGACTCAATAAATTATCATTTCATTATAATACAACTTAATATTAATTTATAAATAAATTTTATGAAAATAAGAATTCATTTAAATCATTATATTTTTTATAAAAGTTTAATTAAAACATGTAAGTTTTCTAAAAATACAAACACTTAATTTATTATTTTTGAAACATTTATTTACTTATTCCATATTATAAATTTATAATATTTTTAACTTCCCTATGTGAGCTTATTTTTCTAATTATATGTTTACTTTTCCTGATAGTTACATTATTATTCTAACCATTAGGTTACTATTCTAGTAGTTAGATTTGTAATGGTTATATATGTTCCCTACTTACTATAAATACCTAATATTTATTTCATTATTCATATACTTCTATTTTATCTCATGTTAATATATTTTCATTTTCATAATTCATATTTTACTATTAATTTTATGCTTCATTTAAATAGTTTTCTTCATGAGTGTGATTATTTTTGGGTATTGTTCATATCAAAATTTTCTTCTTTTTGTTATCTTATATTCTATTTTTCACATTATAATACTATCAATTCTTATGGAAATTTTTATTCTCAAAATTTATTGTTCAAAATAATATAATAAAATGTTTTCTCCTCATGTTTTTCTTGTTCCCTATACTTTATCACTAAATATTACAATTATTAGAATGGAAATTACATTGATAAAATTATACATCGTTAAAATCATATCCACTTAAGAATTTTTTCTGACTAAATTTTGGATAAAAAACTATACTAAAAATGGGTACCATACTTTTTCTTAATTTCTTCGTCTAATTCCCTAGTATCCTCCTCATAAATATGGTTTCTCTATTGTTATTTTAATGTTTGAGATGTAATTTTTTGTGGATCTGTGCCCCTATGGTCAAATATCTTCATAGATTTCTCCTCACAAGAGAGATTATTTTCATATTGTACCACTATTGAATTTAGTACATGTGATGGATTGAGTTTTTAATTCCTCGTGAGGGATACATGTAATTTTTTATGTACTAGTGATAGTGTTGGTGGGAGTTCTAATGGTAGGATACAACTCCAATATGATCAAAAATCCCAAAATTTCTAATGTACCAAGGACTTAGTTTTCCATTCATCCTAATTATCATAACTCGTTTATATAGGGATATGAGGAGGAATACATTATCACTGACCTAAAACTCCAAAACTCATGGATGATTTTTAGAACAACACTTTTTTCACCTTTGACACACTCTAATATGTTTTTAATGGACTAGAAATTTTCTACCGTATCATGGAAAATTTCATGTTTTATTAAATTATGTTCAGTAGTATTATCCTCAGAAATAGTTGTTTTATATCTCTTCCCATAAAGAGATTCATAATGAGTCATTTTCATGCTTGAGTGAGAGCTATTATTTTATGAGAAATTTTTTAGATGGATATGTTGATCCCATACTCTTTTGAAGTCCATTGAGAATGCTCTAAATGTTTCCTCAGGTTTCTGGATAGTCTGATTAGCCTTTCCATAATTTTGGGGTGATAATTTGTACTAAAGTTCAACTCGGGGTTTAGATGAAATTAGAGAATATTCCAAAACATGGATTAAGATATTTTATCTAGATCATATAAAATTTATGATGATATTCCATGTAACCTCACCACTTCTGTCATTTAAATACATGTTATTTGACTGAGTGAGAATCCCTTTCGAATTTCAATGAAGTGAGTAGTCATTGTAAGAATATCCACCACAACCTATATATCGGTATTTCCTCTAGTCATCTTTATAATATTAATAAAAATGTCCATATTGATTTTTTCCTATTTCCATGTAGGTATGGTAAATGATTATTTCATTCCTATGGATTTTTATATCTCATCCTTCACTAGATGGAATACTGATCACTTTAATGTATATTCCATGAACACCATCTTTATATTATACCCCAGTAGATCACTCACAGTTTGCTATACATCATCGTGATTCCTAGTAGTATGGAGAAGGTTGAGACATGTGCATCATTCAAAAATGTCTTCATTATCTTAGGATTTTACAGTACACATATTCTTAACACAAATCATACAAATAATTGTCCGCCAATTTTCAACTCCTAAGATTTTCTATTTATTATTGATTCCACCTTTTTATGAATTTCCTAATCCTGTCTTTAAGAAACCTTTATCTTCTCTAGAAGGGATGGTTGAATAATCATTTGTGAAAGTAATAATTATGTTCCATCAATTTTGATTCTCATGTTCATCATTTAGATATCTAAGAATATGGGATCCTTCTCAATTATCATAATTAACATGGTTATAGAATCCTTTCTACATAGATTTTTTTCCACATTAATTTCATTTTCATTATGGAATATATTGAGTATTGATAGTACATCATAATCTCTAACCATCTTCACTGGCACATATAATTCTCCTTTTATGTGAATATATATTTGCTAACATATGATCCTAATATATCTCGTACTTATACCCATAGATAAGATTCCAACAGATACTTAATGAGATCTTATCATCCATCACTAGATAAATTATAGGAGAGTTCTATTCATGAACATTCAATTACCCTAATTCATATCCTATCACATTTTTATTTTTCATCCATACCTAAGAATTTCATTGAAGCATCATTGTATTCCATGAAATATTCCCCACTTGTCTATAGTTTTTGTATTAGTTTAATGATAATTCTCTTTTTCAATTCATTATAGATATCCTCAAATTTATTTGTCTAGATAGACTTTACCCCTCTTGAGTAAACTTTTTTACCGGGTTTTATAATCATGAGAAATATATTACAAATCATTGGTAATACTCATCTAGTCCAATGAGTCTATATATCTCTATTAAAATTGTTGGTCAGGTGCAATACTCAACTTATTTTTTGATAGAAGGATCTAGAAATATCCCTTTTCTAGTGAACACAGTCCTGAGGAATGATGCTTCCTTAAACCATAATTCAAATTTATTGTACCTTTAATATATCTTCTCCTTCAACAAATTCAATATAATATTATTCTAATTTTCATCATTCACCTTCTTACTTTTTGATTATATCAGTATAACATCAATAAAAACTATAAAATTGTTTCTTATGTAATCTATAATGAAACTATTAATTATTTACTTGAAACTTTTTGTGAAATTATTTATTCATAAGGGCATCATTATGAACTCATAATGTCCATAGCTTTTTGAAAAGGAATTCTTATTAATATCTTCCTTATTTTCCATTATTGTTGAAATCCTGACCGAAGGACAACATTATAGAAGTACTGGGATCCATAAAGTTGATTGAATAAGTCATAAATTCATATAAAGGGATATATTTTTTAATCATAATTTCATTGATATCACGATAATCAGGGGAGGGGGACATTTACCCAGCCTTCTTTTTAGTGATAAGGATTGGTTCATGCCACGGTAATGTATGTAGGTGTATTAAAACCTTTTCCTGAATCTCATGAAAATTAAACATCAATATTTACAAATAAAAATTTTCATTCTATAATATGTCTTGAAAGTATTAATAGGTCCATTTATAAGTTCAATTGAGAAATAAATCACTCAATCATAAGAAATTATAGACAACTCTTCAAGGAATACATTAGTATAATCCCTCGAAATTGGCATGTATTCAAGTAGGGTTCCCTCCTTTTTCAAAAACATTTCAGTTATAAATTATTCTAAAAAAGAAATAAAATCCATTATTGAGATAATGATTCCAAAAGAGATTAAACCTCCATATAAACATTTATAGAATTGGAGGATTACTCACAACATTAAGAGTGATCTCCCACTCCCTGTAGTTAATGATTGATTTATTTAAGGATTTAATATCCATTCCCAATTTGAAATAAACTATACTAAAAGAAGTATGAAAACAATTTCATGGAGGTTTAGTCTAAAAACATTGATCCGAGAGGAGTTATATACTTGGGATGAAATAATTTATCGGGTTTTTCCTCTCAATGATAGTTCAACCCCCATGTTTTGAGGCAGTGTTTGAATAGTTCTATTGAAATTTTTTGTTATTAATGAATGTGAAGGACTATAATAATGTAGGACACATAAATCTCGTGAATTGATAATGAGTTCATCTTTCACCATTTTATTCTGGTTCTAGTCATTTATTATATAAAAAACATGTGGATGAAAATACATAAACTTGGAAACTATGAACATAGAAGTGATATGTTATAAATGAAAAATGTATCCTAACATATTAGTCTCTATATATCATTAAAGGTTATACAAGGTAAATTTTTTACTAGGTTCTATAACATACAAACTTATTTAATCCTTTCATAATACTTTGTAATTAGTTTATGAGTTTTCCCAAGCATATCCCTTAGGATTGTCAAAGCAGTTGTGAAATAATGAAAATTTTCACACAACATGTGATGACTGAGTTATTACCTAATGCAACCATTTTGGGGTTTTTATCCCTAGTTAAAACTATTTCAAATCCACATCCACTAGTAGTATCTGGATTGGGATACAATTTCTCATAAACTAGTCACTCTATACATCACTAAAATGTCATCATATTTTCAAATACAAAGACGTATCCTTAGAATTATACATATAGTTATCAATAATAAATTATACTCATAATTCCCATAACACACTATACCTTTCTCTGATACCCAAATATATCATCCCAAATATTTTACACATATCATCACATTTTTTTAATAAAAATATCTAGTATATAAAACCTAATGAACGAGAGGCCTAGTGTATTTAAAATACTATGTTTATAATACATAAAAAAAATAACATCATTATTTTATTCTCCAAAACCTTCTATAAAATCGTTTTGTTCTAAAAAACATCATTGTATGACTTGGGGAACACAAAAAATAAATTGGTGATCTATAAAGCTTTGTATGGGAATGAACATGAAAATGAACTATATCATATGAGTGAGAGGGAATAACAACATGACATAAAAGGCAAGGGTCATGAATAATCATATAGAGGAAACATATATAGAAGATGGATTCATAAAATAATAGAAACATATTAATTCGGTAGCAATATATGACATGAACAAAGAAAAAGTCAAAGCTACCTGACGAGATCAAATCAAATTGTTGACAAAGTACCACCATGGGAAAGTTTCACTCCTTAATCACTTAATTATTTTCTCATGAGGAAAAATAATTGAAAAATTCATTATAGAAATACCTTGATGCACCCATTATTATATGTACATTATTATTTTCACCAAATATGTTATCAATCATAAGACATAAACATAGGAATTATCCATTGAATAAAATGGGTTTCATAATATTTCCTTATTATGGGGAACATAAATAATGTATTACACCTATAAATGGAATGTAAAATATGATATTTATATATTTAAGATAAATATATATATAAATTATAATAATTTAAAAATATCAAAATTATTTTGAAAGTGAGTTATATAGAGAAATGTCGTAACACAAAGAAAGAGAGTAGTTCATAGAGATCCATTACATTGTGTTCTAGAATCAATCTTCGCTTACACATAATTTCCTAATTAATAAAAAAATCATTAATTACATAATTCAAAACTATTTCCATTTTTATTCAATTTACTATAATTATATTATATTAATTTCTATCTATTTTAACGATATATAAAGTTCAATTTTGTTGTTCTGAGTGTGCTCATTTCATTTTTCTAGGGCCGAAATAGTTTTTTTTAATTGTTGATCTTCTTGTTAAATGGAATGAAAAATACATAAGTAAAATGAAATGGAATTAATATCCATCTAGATATTTAAATTTTCCCAAATATCATTTTTTTATATATGGATGCTTCACTTAGTTAAATTGTTAATATTATCGTAGTTAGTTCACTTAGGTTGTTTTAATGACCATCAAGAACTAGATTCGTTTTTTTAATTAAATAACTATTTAAATATAAAAAACTATAAATAAGCTATAATATAATTATTAAAATAATAATTAACCATAATAATATTTTTTATAATCATCCTTGATTGTGGTAGAAAAAAATTAAGTACATTGTTCATGGAGTAAGTTGAGTAACCATATTACAAACAACATTTTTTGAATGAAATAAGAAATGGTATAACATAGATATTCCATTAGAAATAACATTAAATTATATTTATAATAATAGATTCATTATTTTCTATTGTTGATGGAGGTGAGGAGGGGGTTGGAGGATAAAATGATATTAAATGTTAAAATTTGATTATATTTCCTCTTCAATGTCGTCCCACTGAAAAAACTCCTTGAGGTACTTGGAATTCGTCTTTTGGTGAGATTACAATAAATAATATTTGGGGGAGAGGATTAGGAAGGTAATTGGGTATAAATTTGGAAAATTTAAGTATTATATGTTTTGTGGAGAATATTTGGCGGGAGGTGGTATTTATAAGAGGAGGAGAGGGGTGTTTTTGAATAGTATATACATTAGTTTATTATTTTGGATCAATACTAACAACAATATTTATTCATATTAATATATATATATATATATTAAATAGTGAAGGTGCATTATAACTAGTTATTTCATACATCATTCATGGTTGATAATTTTTTTTATTTAGCTAATAGTTTTAAATACAAAATTTTACCATATTTCACTATTCATAAATAATTAACTATTTTATAAAAAAATTTAAAAATTAAATCTAACCATTTTTTGACATATATATTTAAAAACCAACATACATTTAATTATTATTATTTTCTAAGTATTCAAATTTTAATTTTTTAAATAAACATCATTTGTTCAAAAAATTAAAATTTTAATATTAGGAACAATTTTAATGTCTTAAGAAATATTATTTCTGGTCTCATAAAATTATCTTATAATTATAATAAAATATAATATTAATTAATAAATCCATTTTATGAAAATAAAAATTCACTTGAATAATTTAATTGATTATACATGTTCATGTAAAAAATTTATTTTTTATAAAAAACACGCATTTTATCATTACTATAGATTTTTTTTAATTTTACCAAAATATAAATATATCATATTTTCCTATTGTTTTATCTTATTTTATATTTGTTCCCATTATAATACATTCAATTCTTATGGACATTTTTATTCCCAATACTTACTTTTAATATTAATATAATAAAATTTTGTTGGTTTCATCATGTATTGCATGAGATTTATACTTTGTTACTAAACGTGACATGATTATAAGAAGGGAAAATACATTGATAAAAAATAGGTTCATTCCAAGAATCAATTCACTTAGAATATATAGTTTAATTTAAGGTGCTTGCATCAGATCACAAAGGTGCCTAAAATCTCATGTCCTAGTTTGTATCCCTTGTATACAATATGAAAAAATCCCAGTTGACACATTTTCTCTACAAACCAATGCATCCTCATGAGTTCCTAACTCTAGATTCCAAATATCTCTTAACCCATACCTTTTATACCACTCTATCATGACCTCATCCCCCCAAAGGTAACCCTTCTAGACTGATAATGATAGAGTGGATCTGTTGGTACTCAAATCCCACCTCCAATAGACCATGGGTTAATGATAAGCCTTGAGAATATAACATAAAAATAGATGAGGTACATTACCCTATAATATATGTAAAATAAGAGATATAATATAGAAATAGTTATAAAAGAAATCCTTCTCATAAAAAAGAATTATTATGTCCCAACACATGATATGAATGTAATGAAATACAACTCAAACAACTGAAAACACTAAAAAAATCCTTGCAATTGACCATAAAGAACCAACATCTACTGAAAAATACATTGCACTAGAAATATCTATTTTTATCACCAAACTTCCCCCCTTGACTCGAAATAATGTTTATATATATATATATATATCATGAGCATAACAAGTATATTCATTCAGATCCTACCTACCACATCTTGTTAGTAATGGGAAAGAAGCATAATAATGCCCAGTGAGTAAAAAATGGAACCAACTCATCACCTAAATGGGTTTACTATTATATTCACATCCTATCCATGGGACACTAACCATATTTCACATACAAGTACTCATATATTATCCAAAATATAATTTAAAATTAAGGAACCCTACTACAACTTCCCCACTACAATTCCACTATGTTATACTTTCATACATCCTAAGTCATATATCTCCAAAATCTTGCCTGAAGACACCTAGTATAAAGTGAGACATCTCAAAGACACCTGGGATTAATCATGAACTCTGTGAATCACATCATCTCATCATATCATCCACATATTCACATAAAAATTAAGTAGTTTTTCGGAGCTACTATAGTTCATACATTATTTATTATACCTCGAGCCATGCCAGTTCATACAAAACATATGTACAATAACCATTGGGATACTATATCCATAGACATATTTTTATGAAATGACCACTATCCATAACATCTCCCCATACAAATTTATGTGTAAGGATGACCACAAGGAATAACATCACATAATGCTACCAGGATAACAATGTGTGGAAAGTTGGGATAGTAAGAAATCTATTCCTCGCCAACCTCAATGATACAGAAAACAACATCTTAGTGTCCCATGGGTGTTAGTTTCCATACCCACATAGGTGGTATATAATAAGAAATAATAAAATATACAAGATATATATATATATGTCTCACACCCACACTATGAGAATCTATATAGACAAAGACTAATTTTTAACTAACATCTTACGAGACTCCCTTCCGACACTACTAAAGACTAAGAATAAAAATCCTACAAGCATCAAAGTCAACATTAAATAATTAATTATAAATTGATTAATAATATTCTATTTTATTTTCCAAGTTTAATCATTTTATCTTCTAGGATAACATCCATCGAAAATATTAATTTTGTTTCCTATATTATCAAGTATTTCATCATCATAAGAAAGAATCAAAGAACCAAACCTTCTCTTTGGTTAATACATTCATCGTTTCATAATAATTTGTGTACTCTATAACTCATCCCAACTAACACATAAAATATGCACTCGTAGTGCATAACATCAACTAGTTCTACATTTTGAAACATATTATATAAATATCAACCAGTCATCAACCATTAAATAAGTATCCATGATATGTGCTCATAAATAATGGGAAAGGCCAACTTCAACCCATTCTATTTTTCTTAGTGCTATACCTAAATACCATACACATAATATGACATCTAGAATCCCTTTACAATATCATCATCATCGATAATCTATGCCACCATCACAACCTATGGTATCCCCTCTCATATTTTATCCATACAAGTTTATCATTCAATTATATTAAGGAACTGAATCCAAAGTTCATAAATACAAATTAATTTTATTATTCCACAAATAATTTTAGAGTTAACTATGTCAAAAAGGAATCCAATCCTTTACCAAACAACATTGGCCTTCCTTAGCCTTGAAGAAATGTCTTAATAAATAAACCATTTTTCATAATTTTCATTAGTTAAATGATTTAATAATAATAAATCTCAGAAACTCTATCCTTATAAATTTCTAAGGCTGTATATTAATTATTTAATCTAGCATTTCACATTAGGTTTATCTTTCATATATATCATCCACCTCGATGATAATACTTTTGGTATGTATTTTTTATTATAACCAACACATTAACATCTATAAGTTTTTATTTAATTTGTAACCATATAAACCAATATTGTCAACCGTAAAAATATATAACACACTTTATAGTAAATCTCAAAGGCAACAAGATATATCTCAAAGTTAATTGATCACAGATCCAAAATATTTCAAACTAGAATATTAATATTCCCACATTTGATAACACTTACGATTCGTATATATTAATTAAAATATAACATGTGATAATATCCATTTAAATATTCTAATAAACATAATTATTGTATAATTATCATCAGTATTATTTAGGTAGTTTAACACCATAACATGCCATTATTTTTTATCTATCCAGAATAATTTACAAAATAATTATGATTATTCTACAACATGAAAATATGTATTCTCTCAATCTTTCAATAATAATATTCATTAAAAAATATTGTTATATATTATATGTGTTAAATGATTTAACTCCACTATTGATATTATCAACATAAATATTAAATTTTTATTTATTTCCACATCTTATTTCCAGATTCTATAGTAATAATATTTATCCACAACATGTTATATAATTTAAAATTAAAATCTAGAAATTAAACAATCATAGGGCGAACATTTTCTGCATGTTGTAAAATTCAATTTCATTGCATGAAATAATATTATCATATTGTTTCAATTTCATGAAATCCTAGCACTAATAGAAGATAATATATTATAAAAATTAAACAACCATTAAAATTTATGTAATTTATAAAATTTCATTAAAATAATTACATAATAAGAAATTTATAATTCAATTTTATAAATTTCAAGATTATCACATATCCATTACCCATGAGATTAATTTTTTACATTATTATCTGATTATTTTTAATCAAATTAATCTCAACAAATTATTCTAAAAGATGATAATTTAATAGTTTGATAGTATAAAAATTAGTAGAAGTTGTAGATACCATGTATCTTACAAGAAGAATTCACATGTTGTATCCCAAAGGGAGGAGAGAGGAATATTTATTCAACCTAGAAAAATGCAGGTCTGGATATAGAAGAAGACTCAGATGATTCATAAAAGTCTCAAAAAAAATAAATATAAAGGTTTTGAATCCATGGGACTCAACAAAGAAGAATTTACTGACGGGTAAGATTGGGTATTTTAAAATAATCAGATACATGTTCATGAAAATATTTAATATGAATTTAATTATCCCCCAACTTATTCCCACATAACCCATATATAGATTCTAAAAAGAAAATGAGTCAATATATCACATTAAATACTATTAACCAAGAAAAAAACAACTTATTTGACATTTATTCCCATTAATTTATATAAAGAACATATTATAGAAGCTTTTAGGAATGAAAAATATAGTTTTTAGGAAGTAATCTACTAATTAAATGTGATCCATACAGTCTGAATTATAGTAACACCTCTTTATCCAAATTTTTCATACTACCCTTTTGTATGTATAAGAAAAATTGATTTTCCCTTACATAGCTTCAGAAGGAACTTTACACAAGCCTTGATAAAATTCCTTTAAATTTACACAACTATGGTGGTACCTCTACACAAAATGTTGAAACACTCATTTACCCTTATATAAGATACAGATTTCCATTACATGATTTTCACAATTCATAGATAACCCTTAATGGAGTCGATACCCTTACACATGTAGCATTGTGAAATATTAAGGATTTTGATGCGACCATTGCACCACTAAAGGAATCCAATGCTTAACCTTATGGAGCTATCCTATTACCCATGCATGAGGATAATACTAGACATATTGAATGCATAGGATCTATAGGTTACCCTTACAAAACCTTTTTAAAAGAATGGTAACCTTTACAAAACCATTAGAAAAAAGATGTTACCGTTATGTGATTTGAGAATTAGCTTTACACAACACAAAATTACAGAATCTATACATATGAAACTCAAGTAAACAATACCTTACCTATATAAATCTAGTGTAAAACATGAATTATCCTTACGTAACACTTTTTTAATTCCTAAGGGTAAATATTTCATTGAAAATATTACATTTTTAATTAAAATATCACATAAATAAATATGAAAAATATTTATTATTGCATTAAAAATTCTAAAACCCTTTTTGAAAATAATTAATTCACTTTTAAATATCCAAATAAATATTTAACATTTTGAAATTATTTCTATAACATGAAAAACTATTTTAAAGCCACATCAAAATTTTAAAAATAATTTTTAAGAAAACTTCTAAATTTATGAAATTTCTCATGAATCACCAGACATTCTAGAATAGAAAATTAAGGGTTTGGGAAAATCCGGACCCTTTGACATGATGTTTTCTCAGAATGAAAAAAAAAATTAGTGATTTAAATGTCAAAAAGAGGGTTAAAGGTTAAAACCCAATAAAACAGCCTCTGATAGTCATGAAATACAAGGAAACTCATAATTGATTGATTTGAAACATATAAGAATATGTCGCATGTCAATAAGTCATGTGGTGCAGTCAAAATGATAAAAATTTTGTTTTATTAGATTTATGAGTCTTTAGAAATGTGCATGAAATTATAAAAAACTAGAAAATGATATTTAATTATTGTAAAATTATAAGAAAATGAACTCATTTTAATTTTGGATATGTTTGAATAAGTAACTCATCAATACGGTGTGAGGTTTTCTTGGAATGACCAATGGTGTGTTTTTATTGATTTAACATCAAGCGGTCAAAAGTAAAAAAAATGATCCCAGATTGTAATGAAATTATAGGTAAATTATTTTAGAATTTTTTTTGGTATGTATGATCTTTTCACATGTCATTTCGATGTGAATTTTGGTTAACATGGATGAAAAATAAGTATTAACATATTTATGTCTTTAAAAAACATATATCAAATGATCAAAACACATCAAATGACATCAAATTATCACGAAAGTTCATGGAAATGACATATATTTAATGTTTTATTTGTTGGAGTAGAGAACACATAAATTCAACATGTTTTTTTCTTAAAATGAATCATACTGTTTTTGTGGATTTCAATGTCTATAAATGTGTGTTTAAAGGACAAAACCTAACAAATGGAATAAAATTATAATAAAATTAAAAAATACCCAGCAATCTAATTTATAGAGAGATTAGAATAATGAAAATAATGTTTTTTCAAGATTTTAAATGTCTTAAAAAAACAAGCATCAAAGTATCAAAACCAAGAAAACAACATCATATTCTTATGAAATCAGAGGATAATGCCCAACATTTAATTTGTGATGTATAGAAATAGATCGCATGCCATTATGATGTATTATGTGCTTCGAATGATAAAATATGTAGTATTATTATCAAAATGATTAAAAATATATTAGATAATCAAAACCTAGAAAACAAACTTATATTGTCATCAAATCATCAAAAAGGACCACCATTTGTTTTTTGACGTAGAAGTAGACCATATAAATCTTAGGGTTTACATAGAATGGAAAAAGGTAAATTTCTGTATATTAAAATGTCAGAAAACATTATTCAAAAAGTAAAACCTAAAAAAACATACTGTTTCATAAAATCATGGATAATGATCCTTGATAAATTAGTGAAATGTATAAATAGACTACACTTCAATGTTGTTTAGTTGGGATGAATGAATTTTATTTATTATATTTATCAATATTTAAATACATGTGTCCTAGGGTTAAAACATATCCAACAACCATATATTATCATGATATCATATGAAATCGACTACCATGTAATTTGAGTTATGTTGAAACATATCACACTTCAGTCAGACTCAAGGTTTATTTCTGGAAGGTAAGAATAGATTGCATATCAATTCCACTCACTATTATATGATAAAAAACAAAAGTAATTTTTTATTGATTTAAAAGTAAAAAACATGTATTAAATAATTAATGCCTCAAAAATTACCTTGGATTTTCCTGAAATTAAATGACAATAATTTTTCATCGATTTTAAACATATATCAACACAATGCATGTCAATCTGATGTGCGGTGAGGTAGGAATGAAAAAGGTAGTTTTATTAAATTTTAAATTCTTTAAAACATTAATAAACGTATAAAAACCTTGAAAATGACATTAAATTATCTTGAAATCAAAAGAAAATGATCATTAATTAATTTATGAAAAATAGAGATAGATTGCACAGAAATCAATCAAATAGTGTTGTTAGAATGGCCATGAAAATGCCCCCAGATTTTAGTGAAATAATAATAAAATGATCACTAATTTATTTTTGATATAGATAAATATTATGCAAATTAATACATTGGTAGTGTGTTCAAAATGATATAAAAGGAAGTAATGTTATAATTACATTTATTTAAAATGTTTGTCGAGAGTTTAATGTCAACCAAACAACCAAGGATTATTTTGAAATTCCTAGAGTATTACCTCAGATTAATTTTTGATATAAATGAATAGATATAACATTAGTCCAAAGTGTGGTTTGGTTGGATGACCAAAAGTGTATTTTTTATTTATTATAATTACCCGAAACTCCGTCAGAGGATAACCCCCTGACCATTTATTAAATTAAAAGAAAAGGATAGTAAATGATACTAACCTAAGAAATGAGATTAAATTTTCATGAAATAATTAGATAATCATTGATTAATTTTTCAACTTGTATGAATAGATCAATTTTTAATCCAATAAATGTTGTGGTTGTAATGATTGAAAATTAAATTTTTTTAGATTTTAAAATCTTTAAAAATGTTTATCAAAAGGGAAAAAACATAGAAAATATACAACAAATATTATCAAATCTCATAAAAACGACCTCTATTAAATTTGTGATATGTATGAATGACCATACATCAATTCAAAACATGGTTTTCTCAGAATTTCCAAAACTATATTTTGAGTATTTTAAAGTCAAAAATCATAAAATATAGGGATAGAACCATGAATAGATTATTGAAATAATATGGAATGATAGGAAAATATATATCAAATAATTTTAGACTTAATGAAGAAAATTTTGAATCAATCCAACATGGAGTTATCTTAAAAGAACAAAATGTGTGTGTTTTATTATTTTAAGTGTTTATAAATCATTCCTAAATAGACATCTACTCAATTTTGACCACTTGATGGGTGATTTTTCATTTTAGTATAAATTTATAGTTGAAATAATACAAATAATCATACCAATAAATTGAGGAATTTAATTAATGTGTGGTAGATTGATATAGATCACATATGATTTCAGTATCCTCCTAATTTTTAGAGTTGTGGTAATCAGAATCAAGATCCTAAATTGGGATTGAAGAGGGGGTGTCATGACTCATTGGATCATATTTGGAATATAAGACTCAACTTTATACCACCATATATATTTTATACATTTATCTATAATTTGAATATAATAAAACATACTAATATTATTACATAATAAAATAGTTTTTTGAAATTAAAAATGACACAAGTCAAAAAAACAAAAAAAAGCCGGGTTATAAAAATTTAAAATAAATCAAAAAATAACTAAATAATTTAAAAATAAAAATTAAACCAAAAAACAAATAAAAAAAAGAAAATTAATAACATAATCAACAAAAACCAGCACAAAAAAAATTCAAAAAACATTTTGAATCAAATAATCAAAACAATAAATGAAACAAAAAAATAGACATGAAAAATTATTTTTAATCAATAAAAAACACTAGCCATAGATTATGGGATCATCATAGTTAGTGGATGAACATGTCTTTTCCCGATTGTAAATCAAACTTGAAGAAGCATTTTCATCAAGAGATATTTCTATAGTGAGATGTTTACCATTTTTATAGTAAATCTTTTTCTCTATAAAGAGGAAATTAGAGTCATCAAAAGATTTAGTATTCTCCTTGGTAGTCCATTGAACCTGGACAGTCGTCGAGGTTTGTTTGCATTGAAAGGAAGTCACATAGTGAGTGGATTATCATTTTGATGAATGAGTTCTTTTAGAAATAGAATCTGGCTGTATCAGATCCTCTATATCTACCTCAGACAGCCTGGTGATCCCATGATTTTTCAATGTAGGCAAATTAGACTTGGTGACCTGATCAGGAACCAATAGTATGCATGGAGAATCATTTTGGAAGAAACTAAGATCATTTTAAGATACGATCCTATGAGTTGAATTATTATTTTTATAACCTTATTTATGGAAATATAAACTTTTTTTCATGATTATACTGGGCATGTCGTGTGTCATATTGATGTGTGGCTAGTTTATATAGATCTTAAATGATGCAAATGTATTTTTTCAATATTTTTTCTCTAATTTGAGATTATTTACTTTGTATTGACCACTACATATGTAGCACCCCTAGTTTGAGTTATGTGGCCTCTGTTTATGAATTTTTATGTGTTTAAAGTGCATGGGATTAGTTGGGAAGAGGTTGGCAGGGTTTGGAATGGTTTTGAATGAGTTTGGAGGCTTTTCTTAGGGAGCATGATTTGAGAACGGTTATGGGAAACCATGCAGATTCTCCAAGAAACTGTGCATGGGGAGACAGTTGGCTTCGCACGGTTTTCCAAACCGTGTGAGGCAACCGTGAGGACCCTTGCTCTCTAGGAAGTAGCGTTCGCACGGTTAGTACACGGTTTTCCAAACCGTGCAGGCTAACCGTGAGACCACTAAAAAATAGGGTTTTAAAACTCAAATTCACTCAGTCTTGCCTCATTCCTCTCCAAACTTTGTCCCACTCGAGCCTCACTCAGGTTTTTGGGTCCTCGGGGGTTGGAAGTATTCTCCCACTCGGTTTGGAAGCGTTTCGAAGGGTTTTCAAGGTGGACTGAATGTGGTTTCTCCCGGGTAAGTCCCTCCTCTTGGTTCCTTGTGTTTTCCTCTAGATATACTCTTCCCTCTTTCTTGGTTTTCTACATCTACAATTGTTTTGTGTATATCTAGAGTTGTGGTTTCCTTGGATGATGTTTTTAAGGCTTGTGATGGTTAGATAATAGGATCTAGAGAGGTTTTTGTGGTGTGTTCTCCAGATTGGAGGTGTGATTGCTTGTGGGTTGATTTCTCGGGAACCCTAAAGGTAGGTGGATTCTCTCATGACACCTCTTGGTTAGAACTAGTGGTTCTTGTTATAATTAGTTGTTGTGATGAAAATTAATTGTGTTTTGTTATGAAAAATTGGTTGGAAATCCGTTTGGGGATTTTTGGGAAAAAAGGGGGTTTGTGATGAAATGTTATTGTTGTCGATTTTAAAATGGAGATTTTAAAATGGGATGTTGAGATTAGTTTGCGAAAATGATTGATGGAAATTGTTTTCAATAAATATTTTGTTTTATTGAAAGGTTTTTTGTCATGGAAAATGGTTTTCAATAAATGGGTGATTTATTGAAGTGATTGATATGCAATGGAATTGGTTGATTGCATGATGTTGTGACCATGGCGGGTTATATGATTAGGTGTGATTGATTGGAATTTTGTGTGGAAGTGGGGAGATATACCACTATAAAACGGGGATGGATAGTGGATGGAAGGTCCACCATCTAGGATAAGTGGATGAGAAGTGCCGCTTGGTGTGAAAGGAGTGAATGGGTTGGACAGAAGCTCCACCGTTTGGTTGTGTTGGTTGTTTGTTGTGAATTTCTTTGCAAGATGGAATTGTTGTGCTAATGTGTAAATGATGGAATGGTTTGTGGCTTGTTTGTTTGGATTTCCCTTGCTTTCTTAGTTTGGGGGAGATGGCTTGGTAAGGGAATGTTTGGCTTTTGTAAATGGTTTCACTTCTGATAAGTTTATATAAACTATTTTATATAAATGTGCTAAAGGTTTTATCCTAGTGTCATGTGTAGGGAAGTCGTTTGGGGAAAACCTACTGAGTTTTAGTACTCACCCCCTACTTTGGCACTGTGGTGTCTTTGTAGATGTCGTGTACCATTACGTGGGAAAAGGTAAGGCATCACCCTCCTTTAGTGGAGCATTGTGATCCCTTGGTGGAGTTTGGAGCTTGGATCTTGGTGTGGAGCTGTGGTGGCATCATGGCTCATGATGTGGTGTGGTTTAGTGTTCCGCATAGTACTCTGATTTTTGGTGGACATGTATAGTTGTATTGGTTTTGGGATGTATTGTGGAGCAACTTGGTTGTCTTTTGAGAATACATGCTTGAATGTTTTATTGAAATGCATCATATAGTGGTTGTTAGTGGATTGTTGGTTGGGTTTGTATTAAGGTAAAATCGTTCCCCAATTTTTTTAGAATCCCTCGACATTTATTTCCAGCCTTTGGCACCTTGGGAACATCGCTTAAGTCCAAGTAGCCCTCACCGCCACCTCAAGCCAATGAGGTAGGGTCGGGGTGTTACAAGTGGTATCAGCTTGTTCGGTCCTTGTATTTCAAGTTAGAGCAGTCGCTTGATCATTGGTGTTGATCATTTCTTTTGGAGTTGACATTCATTGTGGTAAATTCCTTGAGTCGGGATGGTAACAAGGCATAGGAATGTCGGAACATGGAATGTATAGCATTAAAGGATGTAGCTAACCCTTTTATGTTGAAATTCAAGTTACCAGGGAGTTGCGTACATAAGTGTTTTGGAGACACTTATAGGCATTGGAAATCTCATTGTCATGGGTGTAGCCAATGAGATGAGCATGAAATGAATGGTAGAAATTACTTCCCACTAGGATTCATATTTCATTGGGGTATAATGATTTATGGGTGAAATGAATGTGTGGCCTTGAAAAATCTGAACTGGGTTTCAAAACGGAACGATTTGAAACATGGAAACTAGTGGTATTTTGAAAATGGTTTTGTTTTCAAAAATGGTGAAATATGGAAAATGTGAACTTGTGGAAAGGATTGTTGTGATAGTGTTGTGTAATGAGATTTGAAATGGAATTCTTGATGTCTTCGGAAGTGAGACTCATGGGTGTTTGTTTTCTGTTTATAGAAATGGCACCCGATAGGCGTCGTAGAGACCAACCGAAGGAGGCTGCTAAGAATGTGGTAGCACGTGAGCCTCAGGTGAACCAGCAGTTAGTGCTGAATATAGTGAAATCTTTCCAAGCTGTGGAAAGTGGAAACAAAGCGGATGAACCAAGGAATGTGTATCATGCGGTTCAGTTTCAAAATAATAATCCACCCATCTTCAGGGGTGATTCATATCCAGAAAGGGAAAAAGCATGGATGAATAGAATGAACAAGATCTTTGAGTTCTTGGGAATTCCAGTAGAGATGAAAGTGAAGTTGGCCATGTATATGTTGGAAGATCTTTCCCTTCAGTGGTGGGATTTGGTAGTTCAAGCGGTAACAGACCAGGTTATGACGTGGGAAGGCTTTGAGGAATTGTTTAATAAGAAATTCTACCCACATACGTTCAGAATTCAGCGCACGACTGATTTCTTTAGTTTTAAGAAACATCATATGTCTGTGACGGAGTATGCAGCTAAGGTTATTAACTTAGTTAGGTTTTCAACCGAGGTGGTGGGTAGCACGTCATTGAAGGCAAGGATCTTTGAAGCGAGGTTAAGGCAAGAAATCCATTCAAAGATAGTGGTGTTGTGTATAGATGATTATACGGAGATGGTGAATAGATCCTCGATGGCTGAGTGAGATTTTTTGGGTGCTCTGGGTGGAGGATACATGGTGGTACTCATGGGAAATAGTAGGATATCTAACGCTGGGTTCAAGCGGAATAGGGACACGTATTCCCAGGGTGGTAATATGGCATATAATCTGACGGAAGGATCGGTGAATCTTCTTCCGAATCCCCAGAGAAAGTCGCGATGTTTTCAGTGTGGTTCGATGATCCACGTGAAGCAGGATTGTATGACACAACCTCGAGCATGTCATAATTGTAAGCAGATGGGGCATCTGTAGCGTTATTTTTGGAATGCTCCAAGGTCGGGTGCACGTGACACTCCTCAGGTATCACAAACATCATATGCTTCGACAGTATGGGGGCAGCAGCATACCCCTCGACAGTAGAGTAAAGTGGGTCATGGTGATTCTCGAAATACCAAGACGCCTCAGCAGGGCAATAAAGAGTAGAGCATGGCAAGCAAACATGTGTTTGGAGCTGAACAGGTTGTGGTGGATGATCAGTCGGGACCATCCACGGTGCGAGGTACTACTCTTTTAAATTCTACCTTGATGCAAGTATTGTTTGATACGGGTGTTTCACAGTATTTTTTTGCTGTAGGTGTAGTTGATTTGCTGGGTTTAAGGGTAGAAATGATGCCTTCGATTTTGAAATATCAAACACCTCTAGGTCAGAGAGAGTGTCGAACCTTCTTGTGTAGAGCATGTAGTATCATTGTGGGTGAGGTTGAGATAACCTGGAATTTCTCAGTGCTTGAGATGGATGGTTATGATGTAATCATGGGAATGGATTGGCTGGTGGCGTTTAAGGCTCACATTGACTATGAGGCACGAACAATGGCTTTTATGACACATGATGGCGTTAGACATCTCTTTAGAGGATAGAGGCATGAAAGGTAGTGTGCAACGAGTTTATTGGCACCAGCAGTGGGTGATTTATCAAATCAGTCGGTGGTGTTGCCGTTGGAATTGGTAGAGGGTGTTGAGTAGAGTGTCCTCCCGGTAGTGATGGATCAGTTCATAGATGTTTTTCCTGAATAATTCTCTAGGTTACCTCCTGTAATAGAAGTGGAGTTTACGATTGATCTCCTCCGGAGACCAGTCCTATCTCACTTTCGTCTTATCTTATGGCACCAGCTAAATTTTGGTAATTGAAAGTCTAGTTGGAAGAGTTAGAAAACAAAGGGTTTATCCGGCCTAGCACATCTCTGTGGGCAACGTCGGTTTTTTTGTGAAAAAGGATGATGGAACTTTGGGGCTATGTGTTGATTATTTTATACTTAACCAAGTTACGATAAAGAACAGATATCCACTTCCATGAATTGATGATTTGTTTGACCAGTTGAGGGGAACCCAATGGTTCTCCAAGATCGACCTGAGGTCAGGATATCATCAATTTCGGGTGAGTAAGGACGATATTCCTAAAACAGCTTTCAGAAGTAGATATGGACATTATGAATATGTGGTTATGCCCTTTGGTCTAACAAATGCGCCAGTGATGTTTATGGCATTGATGAATCATATATTTCAGAGATATCTGGATTCATTTGTTGTGGTGTTTATAGATGGTATTCTGGTGAATTCAAAGACAAGGGTGGATCATGAGTAGCACTTGGCGACAGTGCTGGGGATCTTGAGGGATGATCAGTTTTATGCCAAATTGTCAAAGTGTGACTTTTGGATATAGGAAGTTCGTTTTCTTGGCCATGTGATTTCTGAAAGGGGTGTTTCAGTGGATCCGGAAAATATTGATGCTGTTATCTCGTGGAAACCACTAAATAATGTGTTTGATATACGGAGTTTCATTGGTCTAGATGGGTATTATCGGCATTTTGTTCATGATTTTTCATGTTTTTCTTCACCGATGACAGCTTTGACAAGAAATAATGTTCCATTCCAATGGAATGAATAGTGTCAGTAGTGTTTCGAAGAGCTAAAGGGTCACCTTACATCAACACCAATCTTGGTTTTTCCATAACCTGAAAAAGGGTACGTGGTGTATTGAGATGCATCGGGATCATGGTTGGGGTTCTTTCTCATGTAAGGGAATCATGTGATTGCATATGGCTCATGGTAGTTGAGGGTGCATGAGAAGAACTACCCAACTCATGATTTGGAGTTGGAAGCAGTGGTCCATGCTTTGAAAGTGTGGCGTCATTATCTCTTCGGTGAGAAATTCATGGTATATACAGATCATAAGAGTTTGAAGAACATTTTCTCACAAAGGGATTTGAACTTGAGGAAAATGAGATGGATGGAATATCTCCAGATGTTTGATTTTGACTTGATTTACACACCGGGTAAGGGAAATTCAGTGGTGGATGCATTAAGTTGAAAATCATATGCGCATGTGGTGAAACAGTTATCGGACCAGTGGAAGTTGATGTCAGTTATAGCTGACATGCGGTTGGAATGTGAGGACCAGGGTGATAGAGCGGTCTTCTTTCTGGTTTTGTTGATTCCTGACTTGGTTGTCCTGGTTAAAGAGGAATAGATATCTGATTCTGAGTGTGTTACCATGGGGTCGAGACTCAATGGTGGGGAGACCATTGAGGGTTGGCAACTGAATGGAGATTCAGTTTTGTGTTTTCGGAATCGGATGGTTGTACTAGTTGTTTTTCAGGAGGATCTTCTCAGGGTGTATCATCATTCTAGGTGGTTTGTTCATCCTGAAATTCAGAAAATGTATAAAATGTTGAAAGCGCGGTTCTAGTGGGCTGGTATGAAAAGAATTGTGGTTGAGTTTGTTTCGAGATGCTTGACTTGTCAGTAGGTCAAGGAAGAGCATCAGAGGCCAGTGGGACTATTGCAGTCTTTACCAATCTCTATTTGGAAGTGGGAGAAAATAGCGATGGATTTTGTCACAGGTCTCCCAATAACGGTCAGAAAGCACGATTCCATTTGGGTGGTAGTGGATCGACTAACAAAGTCAGCCCATTTCATTCCAATTCGCGAATCTCATACGGTGGAGGATCTGTCCAAAATCTATATCTGGTAGGTGGTAAAGAGGCGTGGTGTTCTAGTTTTGATTGTATCCAATAGAGATCCGAGGTTTATATCTCGTTTCTCGAAATACTTGCAGCAAGCCCTTAGGACACAGTTGACGATGAGTACGGTGTATCTCCCTCAGACGGATGGTCAATCCGAGAGGATGAAACAAACTTTGGAGGATATGTTGCGGGCTTGTGTTATGGATTTTGGTGGCTCATGGGAGGATCACTTGTCATTGGTTGAGTTCTCGTATAACAACAGTTATCAGGCATCCATACAGATGGATCCATTTGAGGCATTGTATGGGTGGTCGTGTCGTTCTCCACTATGTTGGGTGGAAACGGGTGATTCCTCAATGGTTGGAGCGAGCCTTGTCCAGGAGACTACGAAAAAGATCAAGTTGATCAGGAAGAGAATGGAGACGGCTCATAGTCATCATAAATCATATTCGGATCATCGTCGATGGTCGTTGTCGTTCGAGGTGAGTGATCATGTGTTCTTGAGGATCTCTCCTAGGTTGGGAGATCGTCAGTTTGGGAAGCAGGGAAAGTTATCCTCGAGGTATATTGGACCTTTTGAGATTCTCTAGTGAGTTGGTGAGGTGTCTTATCATTTGGATTTTCCTCCTAGGTTCAGTGTGGTGCACAATGTGTTTTATGTGTCGCAGCTGAAAAAGTATCAGTCGTATCGTGACCATGTGATTCGTTGGGATCATGTTGAGCTAGAACCGGATGCTTCATTGGTGCAGGTGCCAGTGCATGTTGTGGATAGGAAAGAGAAATTATTGAGTGGTAAAAGCATTGGTTTAGTTCATGTTTTGTGGAAACATGGTCAGATTCAAGTGGAGACTTGGGAACGGGAGAAAGAGATGGTCGAGAAGTTGCCCAAGCTCTTTTGGCAAAGGGCGGGTTCACTACTTTCCGAGGACAGAAAGTCCAATGGTGGGGAGAATGTAGAACCCCCATTTTGAGGTATGTGGCCTTTGTTTATGCATTTTTATGTGTTTAAAGTGCATGGGATTATTTTTAAAGAGGTTGGGAGAGTTTGGAATGGTTTCGCATGAGTTTGGAGGCTTTTCTTAGGGAGCGCGATTTGAGAACAGTTAGGGGAAACCGTGCATATGCTCCAGGAAACCATGCAGGGGGAGATAGTAGGCTTCACATGGCCTGGGCACGGTTTTCCAAACCGGGCGAGGCAACTGTGCGGACCCTTGCTCTCGAGGCAGTAGCATGTGCACGGTTAGCGCACGGTTTTCCAAACCGTGCGGGCTAACCGTGCGCCACTTAAAAATAGTGTTTTAAAACCCAGGTTCACTTGGGTTTTCCTCATTCCTCTCCAAACTTCCTCCCACTCGAGCCTCACTTGGTTTTTTGGGTCCTCAGGGGTTTTAAGGGTTCTCCCACTCAGTTTGGAAGTGTTTTGAAGGGGTTTCAAGGTGGATTGAAGGTGGTTTCTCTTGGGTAAGTCTCTCCTCTTGGTTCCTTGTGTTTTCCTCTAGATATACTCTTCTCTCTTTCTTGTTTTTGAAGATATACACTTTTTGTGTGTAGATCTAGAGTCGTGGTTGCCTTGGATGATGTTTTTAAGGCTTGTTATGGTTAGGGAAGGGGATCTAGAGAGGTTTCGGTGGTGCGTTCGTCGGATTGGAGGTGTAATTTCTTGTGGGTCGATTTCTCGGAAACCTTAAAGGTAGGTGGCTTCTCTCTCGACTCCACTTGGTTAGAACTAGTGGTTCTTGTTACAATTAATTGTTGTGATGAAAATTAATTGTGTTTTTTTATTCAAAATTGGTTGGAAATACATTTGGTGATTTTTGGGGAAAAGGGGGTTTTGTGATGAAATGCTATTGTTGTGGATTTTAAAATGGGATGTTGAGATTAGTTTGTGAAAATGATTGATGGAAATGGTTTTCAATAAAGATGTTATTTTATTGAAAGTTTGTTTGTCATGGAAAATGGTTTTCAATAAATGAGTGATTTATTGAAGTGATTGATATGAAATGGAATTGGTTGATTGCATGATGTTGTGACCTTGGTGGGTTATATGCTTGGTTGTGATTGATTGGAATGTTGTGTGTAAGTGGTGAGAAGTTCCACTATAAAAAGGGGATGGATAGTGGATGGAAGGGCCATCATCAAGGATAAGTGGACGGGAAGTGCCGCTTGGTGTAAAAGGGGTGAACGGGTTGGACGGAAGCTCCACCGTTTGGTTGTGTTGGTTGTTTGTTGTGCATTTCTTTGCAAGATGGAATTTTTGTGCTAATGTGTAAATGATGGAATGGTTTGTTGCTTGTTTGTTTGGATTTCCCTTGGTTGCTTGGTTTGGGAGCGATGGCTTGGTAAGGGCATGTTTGGCTTTTGGAAATGGTTCCACTTGTGATTAGTTTATATAAATTGTTTTATATAAATGTGCTAACGGTTTTATCCTAGTGGCGTGTGTAGGGAATTCATTTGGGGAAAACCTATTGAGTTTTAGTACTCACCCACTACTTTGGCAATGTGGTGTCTTTGCAGATGTCGTGTACCGTGACGTGGGAAAAGGTAAGGCATCACCCTCCTTTAGTGGAGCATTGTGATCCCTTGGTGGAGTTTGGAGCTTGAATCTTGGTGTGCAGCTTTGGTGGTGTCATGGATCGTGATGTGGTGTGGTTTAGTCTTCTGCATATTACTCTGATGTTTGGTGGACACGTCTAGTTGTATTGGTTTTGGGATGTATTGTGGAGCAACTTGGTTGTCTTTTGAGATAACATGCTTGAATGTTTTATTGACATACATCATATAGTGGTTGTTAGTATAATGTTGTTTGGTTTTGACTTAAGGGAAAATCATTCCCCAATTGTTTTAGAATCCCTTGGCATTTATTTCCAGCCTTTGGTGCCTTGGGAACGTTGCTTAAGGCCAAGTAGCCCTCACCTCCTCCTCAAGCCAATGAGGTTGGGGTGGGGTGTTACAACATAAGTCGTTTTTCATTTATTAATATCTATTCTTAATGTGAAATCATAACTTCCATCATATCGATCAATCTGAACATTTTATTTATGAACGAGTAATTCATATAGGTCAAAAATGACTCATAGATTGTTGTTAAAATAATCATTTTCAATCAAAGGTTGCCTCCTCAGTTTTTAGCCCTTGATGGATGATATGTCATTTTAATAAAAATTTCAGGATGAAAAGATACATTATATTATACTGAGAAATCTAGGAATTATATTAATGTGTTTTTTATTCCTATATATCAAAAAACTTTTGAGAATCATTCTCCTAATTTTTCATAGAAATTTAAACATGCTTACTTGGTTTTTACCCCATTTAGGTGAGACTTGTTAATGTTAATTCCAAATATAAAATTTTATTGTACCAAAGAAATTCAGGTTTCATAATCAAATGTGATTGGTTTATACAATTCATAAATAAATAGAATATGATTTTTCTATCTTTCCTTGTAAATATGATATCATTTTTCTTGGTTTTGACTTATACACATGTTATTTTTCCTTTTTTAATAAACATTAAAAATATATAATCATAGATTTCATTATAATGAGCAATCAAGGCATAATATTTGTATAAAACTGATTCTTACAGATCAGAAATGTCTTGGGTATCTATTTTCTAAGTTTTAATGTTAGTTTGAAGTATTCTCCTTGGTTTTGATATCTTCATGTGTAATATTCAATAATAATATAAATATTAGGTAGAAATGATGCCATGGATCATATCTAACAATACATGTATCATATTTGAGAATAAAAATGAAATGGTAAAATAGATAGAGTTAGTAGAAAATATAGTATATGAGGAAAATGATAAGAGTTGTAAAGAAAAATGTACAAGAAATAAAACATAATTTAAAAAAAAGATAAAAAATAATATATATTTGTATAAGAAAAAGTCAAACTAGAGGCAAATGTCGTTGACAAATCTAGAGTTGGAACAAGAGCAGTAGTAGTAAAAAATTAAAAAAATGTACGTGGAATGGAAAGTCAAATTAGAAATGGAAAAATTCACAAAATACATATAAATAAAATGAGAAAAAATGAAATATATAGGAATATTCAATGGTTTAGGTACAATAAAAAAATACAAGAAAAATATGAAGAAAAAGTGAAAGTCAAAACATTAGTATCATAAATCCATTATCAAATCACCAATAAGATATAAAGTTAAAATGTGAAATATAAAAATTTTGATCGATTGTGAAACTAAGAGAAAATGTAGATGTGGATGATAAATTAGAGTCCTAAATTTGTAAATATGAAGGTCGTGTTAGAAGATAGTAGAGACATTGAACAAATAATAAAAATATAAAAACAAAAAACAGAAGGTAGAATATCATATAAAAAGTAGGAGGCTTGAATTCATAATTCAGAATACATTATTAAAAGTATAAGAATAATTTGAAGAATAAAAAAGTCACAAATAGAATAATTATTTGAGTTAAAAATAACAGTAAATCATGATTCAAATATTAAATCAATACCCCATAATCCATAAGATGAATGTGAAGGAAGATTCCAAATATAATTGTGAATGTAGTTCTAAAAGTTGAAATATATAGTGAACAAGAATCCATATTCCAAAATCTATAAGGATAATCTCAAAAATTTAATGGGATATAGATTAAAATATATTATTTAGACATAAAAATAAAAAAAAAGTACTTACTCAAAAGAGTGAAAATAGACGTACAAGAGCTATGAAAAGTTGAATAATTTTGGTAGAATAATTTTAGGGGTAAAAGAAAGAACAATAGTTAGAAGTCAATATAGAAGAGAATGGTTAGAAGATAGAAGAAAATTTTGATTTTAGAATAAATGAAAAATTAATAGGACTCGAAGTTAAATGAAAAATAAAAAACCAGAAGATAAATTATAATAAAAATAAGAGATCAGTAAAATATGAATATAAAAGTAAAATTAGATAAAGAATTTGATGAAAATTTATACCAAAAAACAAAATAAAATAAATTAATAAAATTTAAAATACAAAATTTAGAATATTAAGAATAAAAATATTCACAAGAAAAATCATAATAGTAAATTAATTAAAATGAAAATTTTAAAGATAGAAGCTGGAAGGTTTAGAAGGAAAAACATTAAATTGAAACATAAGAAAAAATTTATATTGGGCCAATGATTATATGTGCAATCCATTAGATTAATTAAAAATAAATAGAAATAAAATTTATAAGATAAATAAAATTTGTATTAATGGAATACATAATAATATAAACTCAGTTATAAAAACAATTAGATGGAGTAAAATCAAAATAAAATATACATCGTCTCAAAGTAAAAATATTGAAATGGAAGTAGTTTCATGAGTAAGAGAAGAAATAGTATATAAAATATTAGTATAAAAAACAAAATAATAATCAGATATAATAGAATAAATAAAATAAATATAAATATAAAATTAAATAAAAAATAATCCAAAATCCAAAGGAACAAAATGTAATAATCCAAAATTTGTAGTTGAATATGAAATAGGCAAGAAGCCTAATGCAGTAGTTAAATAAAATGTAGAAGTACAAGATAAAAAATAGAGTAAAAAATAATTTAAAGTAAATACAATGGAAGAAGTAAACGATGATGTAGAATAAAATCTAGAATTCAAATCCAAAAGCATAAGAATAATCTATAAACCTATGTATATTATTAGAAGGAATAATCCCAAAAAAACAAGTAAAACTCTAAGTCATAAGTAGAACATATAAATAGATGAAAATGAAAAATGGTCAAAATAAAGAAAATTATTTTGGATTATTGTGAAATCATTGAATTTATTTTATATGATTTATACATAACATAATTGTTTCAAATATCATTTTACTCTCTTCATATGTCAATATGAATTAAACTGATCAGTTTTGAACCCTGGATGGGTAATATGAAATTTTAATGATAATTCCATGGATAAAATATACATTGGTTCATTCTCATAAATATATTCCTCATATTGATGCACGGTTGATTTATAAAAATATCAAATCATTATGAATAATACTCCTATGTTTTTATGGAAATGTTAACTTGTTTTCTTAGTCCTCAACCCTTTTAGTCAACTTTGTACATTAATAGAAATGTTATGGGCATAAAAAAATTTGATCGTTCTGAGAAATTTGGGATTCCGATTGACATTTATTTTGTTCTTTTAGAACATAAATGAATCACATATCATTTTTCTAATTTTTTATTCAAATATGAGATCATTTCCTCAGTTTGTACACCTAGAAGAGTTATTATTTCATTTATTAATAAGAATTCACAATATGAAATCATACATTCAATCATACAGATAAATATGGTATCTGATTAATCTTTGGATGCTTACAATATATCAAAAATGGCTTTGGGATTGTTTTCCTAAGTTTCCATGATAATCCATGACTGTCTGTTTGATTTTGACCCATTGATGGATAACATTTCATTTAAAAAAACATACAGCTAAAATGATAGTGTAGATAATACCAAAAAATATTGTTATGTTATTGATGTTTGGTTGAATTGTACAGATCAAATATTATTTGAGGATCATTTTTATAGTTTTTTTATTGCAATCTAAAATTGTATGATCGATTATGACCCCTTTTAGGTGACTTGTCACTTTAAAAGTAAGTTAAATACAAATGAGACTTCAAATAAAACTGAGAAATTTGGGTGTCTCATTGACATATGGTTGGTAAGTATAGATCTAAAATTTCTCAACTATCATTTTTCTATGTTTTGGGTACAATTCCATCTCATTTACTTTGTTTTAAAACATACACGAATTTTACAATCTTTTTCTAGCATTTTTTCATTTTAAAAGAAATAACATTAGAAAATTGGTAGATTCCCAGTTAATATTGATTAAATAACACTAGTTTTATCAAAAATAGTCTAATTCTGAGTGAAATTCATTCAAAAATTAGTGAATGTTCACTGAATAAAAAAAACATATTAAAGTATCTAAATACAATAGTATTTAGCTTCATTAATGGAATTGACAAGTCTATGAAGAACTTTTCCTATCCATCCTACAACCTATAAAGTCTTCTGATATGGTCCCACACTTGGAGAGACATCCAAGATATAGATTCATTGCAAGTATTGTATTATGAGAAATATATCTCCAATGGAGAATATGAAGAAAAATAGTGAAGAATGTTCTAGAAATTCCCCAAGAATCTACCACCCAGGCCAAGTGGTAGATTCCCACAACATAATTCCCCCCTCCCAGTTACTCTCTCACTTCTCCAAACATATAAAAACTCCACCCTCTCACTTTTCTAAGACATAGACCCAAATTCCCCCCACCCTTCAAACTTAACATAAAAATTCAATTTTACCCTTATTATTATCTAGTCCTTAACCCAGTTTTTAACACTCTCCTCCACTTTAAACCGGTATTGAACAAAAGGATGAGTGATGGTAGCTCGAGCCTCATTTTACGGATCTATTTTTATGTCCCACTCTGTGTCTTTATCTATGGATCCATTATCCACCTCTTCCTAAAGTTGTACCCTTTGGTTTGGATTTTTACAATTATGTATGGGTCTATAGTGTTTCCCACTATGAAAACACCGGTCATTGTGTTATCTACCCTACCACTAATGAGTTTTAAAATACGAAAGGCAACCACTTCTAGGGGTTTTGTAAATATTAAACACTAGTTCAACTCCATTTTCGATACAATCCACCCATCGGATGGATGTTGGAATTGTCCATATTGGAAATTGTGTCCCTGGATGGTCTAGTGGCTATCAGGGATTACATTTGATGTGGCCTTAAAAACACATGTTTTTTCACATCTTTTTAATTAATTTTTATTGATTTTAATTAAATATTTGTGCAATTTTTACTATATATTAACACTTTTGTATTTTTATAAATAAATTTATCAATTGATCAATTTTTATAATTAATCATGTATTTTAAGCTTTAAAATAATTAATTTATTCCTTACTTTAATTTTATAGTCTAATAACTTTTTATTTAGTTTGGTGTTTTTTTCTGCATATTTAATAATTTAACATTAATTAATTAATTAATTAGTTTTCCTTTTGCACAAAAATAATGTTGTTTAAATTTATCATTCCTTGTATTAAATATTTATTAATCAAAGTAACATTATATATATATTATTCGTCTTTTAACAATTCAACTTTTATAAATTTAAGATTATTAACTTACTACATTAATTAAATCTCTTTAATTCAATTTCTTCAATTAACATAATTGCTTAATAATATAATAATTATATTTTTTTACTTTAATTTTTTTAATTTGAAACAATAACTCTTTTAAATAATTTAACTTTATTTTATAAATGTTGAAATTTTATATTAATTTTTAATGAGTTAGTTACTTTTTAGTTTTAGTTTTAGTTTCGTAACAATTTATGTTTTATAAATTGAAGTTAATAATAATTTAACTTATGCTTAATTGGTTTTATAAGTTTATTTAAATTTATGTGTACCTGTATTTTCAATTGTTTTAATTAATTTTTAGTGGTAATTAATTATCTTATTCATATTTTATTTAAGTTTTTTTTAATCATATGTTTGTTTTGCAGTGTTGTCGTGCCACCGTAAACCTTTCTTACGGTTTCATCCCTTCACAGTGCCACCCAACTGAATCTGGAATCGTTTCCCATTTTTTATCAAAGTCTCACCGTGTCTCTGTCACCGTTTCATCTTTGTACCGTCACTTTTGTGGCACCGTATCCTCTTCTCTCATACCGGGGCCACAACATCATCCCGCACCGTAAATCCTCACACGTCGTATCCTTTTCCATAGTTTCTTCATCCTCCTTCCACACCATTTCCACCCCAACACCGGTTGTCCCATGCGTCACACCGGTGCCTTGTACACGATCTGTAGCCCACCATCACCGTCACAAACTAATCGGGATTTTCACAAAAGAAAACAACACTCAATTCAGATCTGGAGAAAATAGAATCCATGATGAGGGCAAGCCACATCTGAATAAGAATCATGAACCAAGACTGTGCAGATCCGACGCCTTTGGAATGACCCAAGGGAAGGTCGTGCCACTACCACTATGAAGGAGCACCGAGGTGGGGACTCAATCGCTGCAGAACCAGGCCTTTTCATCGCCTAGAGAAACACTGCGAGCTACCTCGAACTCCACCGAACTGCCACCCGAGACCTATTCACCGCTGCTGGAGGGGGTCAGCCGCGAGAGAGGGGAGTTGTGTTGTTTCTTAGGCCGGTTCGAAGGAGGCGAAGCTGAGAAAGCTTGTCCGCCGCTGAGGAGGTGTTCGCCCGCTGAAGCTTCGCCGCGCTACTACTCTGCTGAAGAGGCCTTTGCGTCGCTGTTGTGATCCGCTGCAACTGAGCCGTGCATGAGGAGGAGGATTCGGTTGAGTCGAGGCCATGCTGTGGAGATCCGAAGCCATCGGTTGAAGCCGCGTCTGCCATTGCTGCTGGAGAAGGAGGAGTGCGCCGCCGCAGTGGCATGATTACAGCGCCGAAAAAAAAACCAGCCCCACTTTAGAGCAGCGTGGATTTGGGGGAGGGGGTTGGATTAAAAAATAAAATAAAATAAATAATAAGATTAAACTAATTAAATAATTATTATTATAATAAAATAATTTATAAAATAATTTATTTAATTTGAATATTTAAAACTAAAATATTAATATTAACTTTTAAGTAAAATTTAAAGTAACTATTAAATTAAATTAATTTTTTTTAATTATAATTTAAATTTATAAAATAATTTCAATAAATTAAATAAATAAATAAATTAAATAAATAATAATATAATTTTAAAAAAATTAATAAAGTTCTACTATCTAATTAATAGTAATATTTATTTTATAATATAATAAATACTAAACCATAGACTTAACAATTTTATCTAATTAATAAATAAATAAACTAATAACATTTATAATAATATAAATATAAATAATAACATATAACAACATTAAATAAATAAATTATTCATTAAGTAAACAAATAATTATAATTAAATAATAATCTTTAATCTAATTTATTATTTAAGTAATTATTTATTGGAAATTTTCTTTTTAACTGATTAACGATCCTCTGTATAACACATGCGGATTTACACCAAAGCCATAAACACATCCAGGTTCACACAACTAACTCACTCGGAGTTAATTGCAAGGGAAAAACTAGTGCAACGTGTCGGTCATAAAAAAACGCACATGTGCGGTGCTTAAGTGAAGGACTTTTGAAGTCGGTGGAAACGTGTGGTGACGTGCAACTTATGATAGTAGGATTTAAAAATAGATCAGCAGTAGAATTGAGGATTCTCATTCACTTGAACAGACACACCATTTTGAGAGAGAAGACTCCCAGAAGATAGCAGAGCAGTTCTGGAGAACTGGAGTCACAATGGAGCAAGCAGCAGTACATGATCTGCATCATCAGGGGGAGGAACCTTCTTCCTCTGTTTTTAAAATTTTTACTCAGTATTTCTGATGTTATATTGAATATGATCCTAGTATAACTTTGTGTGTTCGAGGGTTTTGAATTTTTACTGGTTATATTTTCTTTTTCTTCATCTTATTTCTCTCAACAAGCATCTGATTCTTTTGGTGAGATTGAATCTTATTCTCAAATCTTAAATTGAATCTGCACCATTTTGATCTTAATTTCAAACTCAATGATCTTTTGGCAAGATTGATCATCAAGGCTTTCCATAAAACTTTCAATTCAATTTAACATCTTTAGAAACTTTCAGTGAGAAATATTTCTGTTGATATCTTTTTATCATTTTGTGGATTGAAAGTATTTGAAGTGGAGAACTTCAAAAACTTACAGAGCAATGTGTTAATCCTTTGGCGATGAAGCATTAACCGAATATTTTAAGGTGTGAATTCAATAAGATGAAGAACATACTTTTAAATCAGTAGAATTCAAATCTCTTGATCAATCATTTTGATCAATCCTTAGCACTCCTGTTCCACTACATTTCTACTGCTACTTTCACTTTTCCTTATTTTGGTTTACATTTAGTTTAGTAAATAAGAAATCTTCAGACATGTTTCATTACTGCTTAATAAAATAAATAAAAATATATATAAAGTAAGAAGATGTTTTCCCCACTACTAACAACAGTGGGAGTTTAAAATTCAAAAACCTTAGTAATACTCACTTTCCTTCTCTGTGGATTGACCCTACACCACTGTGCTAGTGTAGGAGTAATAAATGTAATTTTGGGGGTCGTGACGACCTCCGACCTCATCAAGATTCAAGAAATATATTATAATTAAACAATCCAACACTTCACATCTATGTGTATGTGCCTCCAATGAAAATGGGCTTAACATGTTTAGGGGTCCATATTTCCTTTAGGAGAGTGGTTATTTTTTGAACTCGAACCAAACATCATATTTCTCCTTGTAATCTATGTAAAAAGTAACCCATGTATTGTGGCACGGACTGCCAAGGAACCAAGGAGGGTTAATAATTTAAAATTTTTATATAGCCTAAAATGGAACCATTCTAATGTATGGTATCCTGTTCTTCATGATTATTTTTCTTGTTAATCCCACTAAATCGTGAAATCCACTACTTCTTAAAAAATGACCAAATGAGATATTGAAGGACCTCACCCAACACTATAAACTAACGGATGGTGATGACTTATAGGCTAACTTGATTAACGGATATTTTGAATGTTTCATGTGTCCGATGAATTTGAAAGTACATATTGGATATGATGGGCCATCCCCAATGATAGGTGATAGTGAATATAGGATGTTTGACCAGTGGGAAAAAATTAGGATTCGATGTAGGTGTAGTGGGATCCAAAACCATACACTCACCCAGGATTAGCAGAATAAGATCCTTTTTATTTATTTTAGTTTATGATATATAATTACAATGTAAAAGGATATGAATAATAATGAAGAATGCTCAAGTAATTCCCCGGGTATCTCCAAGCCATTCCAAGTAGCCCAATCTCATAATAGAATCACTACTGGAAAATGGACCTATCCCCACGGTTTTACTCAAAACCGTGGGGATAGGTACCCCCTATACCCACGGTTTTGGAAAACCGTGGGTATAGGTCAATTTTCAAGACCTGTACCCACGGTTTTCAAAAACCGTGGGCACAGGGGGGTCTATCCCCACGGTTTTCCAAAACCGTGGGGATAGGTCTTGAAAATTGACCTATACCCACGGTTTTGGAAAACCGTGGGTATAGGGGTACCTATCCCCACGGTTTTGAGTAGAACCGTGGGGATAGGTATAGGATAAAAAACCTATACCCACGGTTTTTCAAAACCGTGGGTATAGGTTTCCCATGTGTGCGCGGGAAAAAAAAAATTTCCGCGGGAAAGATTTTTTTTTTGGCAGGAGTCCTATACCTACGGTTCTTCCCTCTATACCCACGGTTTATGTAACTACATTTAACTAAATATATATATATATACACATAATTGATAGTAGGGTAGTGGTAGACGCGGTACTTTGCAGCGAGGAGGTCGTGGGATCGAAACCCGCATGCGGCTTTATTTTAGGATCTATACCCACGGTTTTGAAACCGTGGGTAAAAGCCATTGACACCGTGGCAATTGGGAATGTTTTGTTGACACGGTGGCAGAACACCTATACCCACGGTTTTGGAAAACCGTGGGTATAGGCTGGGGACCTATACCGACGGCGTTCCAGCCCACGGTTCCCAAAACCGTGGGTATAGCCTATACCCACGGTTTTGGGGGCTATACCCACGATTTTGAACCGTGGGTATAGGCCTTTTTTCCAGTAGTGAATTCATCCCTCCCCTTACTCTATCCACACTCACCACATATAGAAATACACCCAATCCATTTTCTAACATGTGGAACCATCTTTTCACCCCTCCCCAAACAGACTTCCCCTATAAAAATTGTTTTAACCTTATTATTGAAAGGGGATTAACCTAGTTTATAACATCTATATGTTAACAAATCTTAAAAATAGAATTATTTTTCAAAGAATTGAAAAATATAAGTAAAATAATAGGATTATACAAAGGCTTGATTTTATATTACTTAGTAAGGATTAATGAATTTCACCCCTCCAAAAAATATTATTCTCATATGGTAATTATGATGTCACCCCCAGGAGGCCCAACCAGTACAGATCATCTAAAGAAGTTTCATCTATGTGGTTCTTGTCAAAATATACAGTCCCACAAACCCTCCATATAATAGGTAGAATTATGTTTCCCCTCAAATTTTTTCCCAGTTTCACTAGGAATTCTTTTTCAACACCCACTGACTGATCTACAGAGTACCTCCCTCAGCACCCAAATTCAATTTCACTAGGAACACTACATAAAACCACACCAACTAACCTACATGATATTGACATGATATCATAAAAACACACATCAGGTTAACTTAACTACAACATCATGTGTACTTTTATTTATTCAAACTAGGATATAAAGACAAAATTTTTGGAAAGTAATTGTAACCACCCTCTAAAAATGGTAATATTTTCCATGCCATCATCAGTGTAATCAAGAATCAATCACATCAGCATAGCTAAGATGTGGTAGTGTAAATCATCGACAATTCATCCTCCTTCAGATTTGATAAATTTAATTTTCATTAAGAAAAATTAAATGAATAACATATTTAGAAATTTTATTGTAATCTCAATTCAAAGTATTTTTATACACATGAAAGATCAAAATTAAAAGGTTTAGTAATCATATATTGGATGATTCATCATTGTACACTATAAATAAATATAAACTAGCTCTTTATTCCATAAAAAATATTTCTCTAAAAAAACACTATTATGATAATTTTCAAATAAGATATAACATTTGAAATATATTTTCATTTTACATTCAAAATCTTATGTTCATTATAAATATAATTAATAAAATAATTATTTTTATTTATTTAAACAACTATAATTTATACAAAAAACACCATCATCAAAAACCATTATTCTCTCAAGGGATCATTAATATTTCATGACATTATTTCTAACAATATTCAAATATTGATTTAAAATATAAAATGAAAAAAGTGAAAGCAATAGAAAACTCTAGACATGAAAAATTAAATGGATATAGGGATAAAGTTATTTGAAAATGAATTAGATGAGGAAAATGACAAGAGTTAGAAAGATATAAGTATAATAAAAAGGAGAGTTGGAAACCAATAATTGAAGAAGTATATATATATATTCATAAGCATAACCTGAACTATATGAAAATGTAGTTTCCAAATCTATAGTAAGGGAAATAGAAGAAGTAGTAAGAAAAGTATGAAAGAAGAAGTGTAAGTGTAAGAGTAAGTAAAATTTGAAATAAAAAATTATAAAAATAAGAATCAAGATCATAAAAAAAGGAAATAGACAAAAATATTCCAATGTAGAGGTGGAAGAAATAAATACACTAAAAACAGTTGAATAAAATGTGAATGTCGAAATATAAATATCATAAATAAAAATTCAATACACTAGCTAGTGATGAATAAAAAATGTGAAATATGAATGTGATGATCAAATGTGAGTGTGGGGGAAACTGAAAGTAGAAGATTTATAAGAATTCACAATCTATAAACATGAAAGAGTTTCTAAAAGGAAATAGAGAAATTGAAAATTGAATAAAAATAAAAAAATGTAAAAATTGAGAATATAGAATATAAAAATATTTTAGTTGGATATAATAATAAAAAAATCCATATAAAAAATTAAGAATATATAAGAAAAATAAAAAAGAAAATTTGAAGGAATCTGGTAGAAGAATACAAGAATAAAAATGATAAACGAGAGTGAGAAGTTAATCTAGAATAGATAATACATAAGACATAAGAAGAATGAAAATTTTTATTATATGAAAAATCTAGAAAACTCAAAAGTAAAATAAAAAACAAAAACTTAATGGATATGTAGAAAAAATAAATACGGAATCCAATATGCATATAAAAATATAAAAAAAATTATAAAAAAAATAAAAGTAAAATCCATGAATAGAAAAACTTGAAGTCAAAAACCAAAAATTGAGAAGGATAAGAAGAAGAAAGATGCCAAAAGAAAAAGAGTATAGAAAATGACTTAAAAAGAAATAGTAAAATGTAGATAATCGAAGCATCATATGAAAAAAAATTAAATTAAATAATAAATATAAGTGAATGTTGAACTAATGAGTAGATGCAGAGGCTAGAAAAATAATTCGTAATAAATTAAAATGAAAAAAAAGTAAATAAAAGTAAATAAAAACAAAAAATACAAATTTAAATTAGTAAATTTTAGAAACCAATAGTAGTTATTGAATAAATAGTATAAAAGAATCTATATATAGTAGTTAAATATGATGTATAACTAGAAGCTATAAACATGAATCGTAAAAGAAGTACAAGTCGATGTAGTGGAATAGGTAATGGTTGAGGTAGAAGAAAATATTAATATTGAAGCACAAAATAAACATAAGCTATAAAAATGAGCATATTAGCAGAAGGAAAAAATGTTTAATAAAATGAAATAATATTTTACATCATTAGAAGTACCTAGAAATAGAATAAAAGGACAAAGGTTGTAACACCCCGGTTCGAGATCCACAAAGACAGTGCACAGAGCCGGTTCGCCACATGACCTTAGGTGTGCCTCATACACTAGCAATTTCTGACTATAAATAGTAGCCTAAAGTGGTGTAGTAAGAAGATAATGTACTCATATTTGAGTGGAAAATTAAAATATAAATAACCAAAAATCATACACATCAGAGTATATAAAAGGAAAAAATTTATATAAATATATCAAAAATAACTGGAAGTGAAATTTGAATATATTAACATGATAGTACAACTAATGAAATGAAGTTAGTCAAGAATATCTAGGTCATACATATAATACAGAATTTCCCTATTGGAAAATCTTTTACACATTGCAAAATAAAATAAATTAGTGTCTGGGGCCCTAATGTAATAATATGTCGAAGACTTACTGCCACCTAATAAAAACCTATCCTTCTTGCAATAACCATGAAAAACTCAACCTAAGACCCAACCAAAACACATTCCTGTAATAAATTTGTGAAAAATTCTTCGGTTCCCATGTGTAGTGGTGGCATAAGCATGGTTTGTGTAAAAATTAGTTGTCTGTTGCCAATGATGTCACATGAAGATACTAGTCATATCAATAGTGTATATAGGTAATCAAGAAGATAATATAAATAAACAATAATGAATATACATATAGGAAAACAATTTAATTATTAACCTATTTTCCCTTGGGTACTTGGTAATATCCATTCCAACCAAACTTACACTGACCAAAATTGAACATCTGGGTGATAGGAATTAAGGTGGCACATTCCATAAAGGAATGTATTTTCATTTATTATTCAACATTGGGAAGTATAAAACATCAATATTAGTCATTCCTAGAACTTCAATCCAGAACATAAACCATATAAAAAAGGATCAATATCAATAAAGAGCGTCTTGTCTAACAAAATATCTTATGTGCAATGAACTTTATAACAATCTTTCTCATCCTTGGATGTGTAATTTCATGTCAAACATATGGAACAACAAATGTGGAGTGTCATGTACCACTATCTCATCCTCAAATATAGATATAATTTCTAATATCTATATCCATCCCAACATTTATAAAAAACCAATTTTCAACATTTGACCTTATAAAACATTCAATGTTCACAAAGTACACATTTTAAAACATGATCATTTACTAAGGTACCAACGAACATTAAACCACAAAATATGGTTCAAAATTTTGATCCCTTTTTAAAAATAAAGACATCACTCCAATACTTTTTATAAAATAAGTGAATCTCACCCAACAAATTAAAACATTTTGATGTAACCCTTAAAACATTGGTCTTCCTCTTTAACATCTAGAACAAGACCAAAGATAAAATTCCCATTATAACCATTAAAATATTCATTGAGACAATTTCTCTAATGGGTTTTCCACAAACCCCCATCAAATAAACATTTTAAATTTATTTAAAAACTTATTTTTAAATCACATGGAGGTCAACGCATCACATTAAAACATAATCCAATTTAAAAAAAAACATCCCCCCTTTTAAACCCAAAATCAAGTTAAAACCCATTGCACAAAGGTGCCTCATAAGAATTTCACAAAACTCAACACATAAAAACATTCCATGTCCAAAGGTTGGCACACCCCATGGGTGGGTCTAGGTCTGGTTTCACAAAACCAATAGAGGTGACATACATGATGGGTGGTCTAAAGTAAAAATTTAAATCCTAAAGCTATTAACATTCTCCCATAAAGAAACACACCACTAATGGGATTTAGGGAACATACAAAATAAAAATTCAAATTAATTATCATGACTATGGGTAAAGATCTTGGAACAACTACCTCCTTAAAAACCCACTCTAAAACATTTTCCAAAGCACGATGTCCTTGCCAAGGCCTGGCCAAGCCTCATAAAAACTCTTTGGTGCCTCAATGAGATTATCTTGACTAGCCAATATCTAACTTCATTACATGAAACAAAAAACATTTAATATCTAAATTTAATAATTAACATTACCAGTTAAATAAAAATGGATTAATGGTCACCTATATCATTGAGTGATTTCTACTAATCAAAACTCCACATAACCTATAATAGGTGTCCATAATAGACTTCCAACCTCATTTCAAGGAAAATGCCAAATAGGTGATACCATTATAATAATAATTCGAAATAATTAATTATGTAAAACATAATAAAATTCATCATGGTATAAAACCTTAATGAAATGTCATGCAACGACATTAAGAAGTTATGTCTAGATTTATTTTTGGAAATCCAATGACCTGTACTGTCGTTGAAGTCGGTAAAAGTTTAAAATTTATAATCCTTTTAACTACTTTATATGTGGAAAGCAGGGTCGAACCCATAGGGAAGGTAAATTTGGCCACTAATCTTCTAAAAAAAATTGGAAGCTCCACTGTTGTCCGCAGCAGAATGAATTTTCTATTTTTCACTTTTTTTATATTCTTTATTAAGCAATGCAATGAAGAACATCACAAATCTTATATATAAACTAAGTTGAAGCTAGAAACAGTATTAAAAAAAGAGACACAGAGATATAGCACGCTGATAAGAAAATAATATATTAAAATGCCTGGGGAATAATCTTTATTCTACTAGTTCTTAAAACAATTCAATTCACTTTGAAGTGACTGGAGTGAACCACCAAAAAGTGGATGACTTACCTCCCTTGCGAGGAGCTAAGTCACACATGCTGATCGATATTGGAGTTCGCTACTCCAAAAAAAATCAACTGCGAAAAGTTCTAATTGAAAATGACAACAAGACGAACTCTCCATAAGTCCCGAAGAATTTTTGAATTTAAAATTTTTTGGAAAAATGTATTCACAATCAATCTCGCCAATTGATTGTGAAATTTTGAAATTAAACTTTGGTGGAACAATGAAATTGAATGAATTTAGTATCGATCTCGCCGATCAATACTGATTACATCTAGAGATGAAGTGAAAAAGAACATACAAAAGTAACCAGTGAAACTTCAATTTATCCCCAAACTAGAGACTTAGCTAGAAAACATGTTTAATATCATAACAGTAATTGAAAACTTGCTTAATCAAAGTGTAACAATTCAAATACAAGGGAATTCAAACTCCCCAAAAGATACTCTGCTCTTACGCTCCTCCAGCTCCAGGAAGTGGTTCTAGAGTTTCCCTCTGCACTACCTCTGCTCGAAACCGGATCTTCGAATGTGTTGAATGAATATACCTCTCCCAATGAATGTTCAACTAATGAATGTCGTCCCGATGAATGCTACCTAATATCTCCAAATATCTCCCCCTATCTGTTCGTTTCTCTGTCTTAAGTAGTAACGGTCTTCTGCTGCTTGTCACCGAACCTTTTCCATTGACTTCAAAAGCTCTTCACATATGCACTGCACACATGCGTTTTTCCCGCGACTGGCACGTCGCACTAACTTTTCTCAAGTAACTAACTCCTGGTGAGTTAGTTGAGTAAATATGGATGTATACTTGTCTCTTGAATGAACCTGCATAGTTTGAACAGAAAAATAAATGAATCAAACAATATTTAAATGTTAACTTTTATAAACAAATAAAAGTTCCATTAAAGAATGATTAGATGTTATTAAATTTAAATTAATAACTATTAGTTTTTATTGTATTTTCTAATTAACTTATTTTAATTAATGCTATTACATGTTATTATTTATATAATTAATTTATGAAAGTGATTAATTAGATTAAATTAGACTATTAAAGTTTAGTTAGTTTATATATATATATATATTTGAAAGTTAATTATTACAATTTATAAAATTATATATAGTTATTATATTTTATAATTATTTTATTCATAAAGGAGTAAATTTATAATTTACTATATTCATTAAAGTATTTATTTATATTAGTTTTATTACTAAGTTTAGCATTTATATTTTAGTTTTCATATATTTTAATTAATTAATTTTATATTGTTATTATTTATCTATTATTATTAGTTATTTATTTATTAGCGTCTAAGTTTTTTTAATTTTTTTATTATTTTAATTATTTATTTTACTGTTATACAATTTTTATTAGTTTATTTTTATTAAGTTAATTTTTTTCTCTTTTCTTCGGTCTTCTTCCCCAAACCCTGCGGCTCCACCTCCCTCTGCTCAGCGGTGCCTCGACTCCAGCTCGGCTACCCAGCGGCATCCCAACTCCTTTGCTCAGCTCCAGCACGACGGTCGACTCCTCCTCAAACGCGGCTCAGTTGCAACAGATCTTCCCGGCTCGGACGGTCCTGATCCGCGATTCAACTCAGCCGAGGTGGGTCTCTGGTTAGTGATGGCGGCGCAGCGACGGACTGGACTCCTCCTTCAAACGGCCGCAGGCTCAGCGGTAGTTGGAGCTCCTCTCCTGGTTCGGCTCCGAGTTGCAACAAGATTGGGAGATGCGAAAAGCGGTACCCTCCTCACTTAACACTCAAAAATAGGTGGACTCCTCCCTATCCAGAACAGCAGCGGCAGAACTCCAGGCCCAACTCATGCTTGTGGCAACAGGATTCTTTACGATATGGTTGCAGATCTCGTATGAATATGTAAAAAAAATAAATTGGTTTGTTGGTTAAAGTTTGCGAATCTTGATTGTGGGAAAGAAGCGGAGAAAAGGAGGAGATTTGTTGTCGCGATGAAGAGCAGACAAGCGGCGTGAGTGGAGCAGTGGTGAAGAGAAGCAGGGAAGAGACGAGGGTGAGATGGAGTTGTGCAATGATGAGGTGCAGAGGAAACACGAGCGTGATGAGAGGATGTCTATCGGTGAGAGAGCTTACCCATAGTTGAAATGGAAACGGTCACAGATAGACAAACAAAAATCAAGGTCACCAATAAAACCAAAATTAGATGCTCACCGATAGTTTAAATAATTTAAGGTTACCGATAGTGAACAAATAAATGGGTCACCGGTAATGATAAAAAGGTCACAGTTTCAAAATAAAATCTTTATCGTTAAACAACAAAAATAAAAGGGTCACCGATACCAAAAAGGTCACCGATGCAGATAAATTAAAAGGTTATCGGTGCATATAAAATTAGAGCCTAACCGTTAGAACAAAGATAAAAGACTAATGGTGACCTTCAAAAATTAAAAACACATTAATTGGACATAAAATTAAAAGTTAAATAAACTTAATAAAAAGATTAAAAATAATTAATTAAAAGAATGCTAAACACAATTAATTAAAAACATGATTTTTGCTAAACTTTAGACTTTAAAATTATTAATTGACAACACTTAAATTATAAACTGAATAATTGTTAAACTAAATTAATAAAAGACTTAAATTTAAAATAGTATATGAATAATTACAGGGTAGCAGCGAATAAAAATGAAGAGCATCGGTGACCCAATAGGTTACCGAAAGCTCTTGTCTGCCTCACCGGTAGACTAAAAACAAAAATTAGTGACTAAATAACCTAATCGAAAACTAAATATTAAATAATTAATTTTTTAAAACTCTTAATTAATTAATTAAACAGCTGTTTGAGAAATAAAATTAAAAGAGAACTATATATTTAATATAAACTAAAATTATTATATTAATTAATTAGCAGGACGATTAGACAAATTATCTAACATTGTTAACCTATTCTAATGAAACTAAATTAAAATATAAAATATTAAAATAAAGATTAAGTTAATTAAATAGAATTACAATGATTAAATAATTGTTTTATAAAAATGTTAGTTTAATAAAAAGTCAAGCAGATTTAAATTAACCAAACTAATTAAGAAATGATTAAATTAGATAAGTAAAGTAAGAATAAAATTATTATTTAGAGACTAAAAATACATAATTAATTATGAAAATTGATTAATTAACAAAATTAATTATAAAAATACAAAACTACAATTATTTAGTATAAAGTGCTTAAATAATTAATTAAATCATTAAAAATTAGGTAAAAATATGTGGCAAAACTATGTAAAAATTGAGCCATATCAAATTCTCTCACACTTAAGCATTGTTTGTCCTCAAACAGTCCCATGTATTATTATCTTTGAAAATAGTAAATCTTTATTATTTTTCTCAAAATGTAACATGTCCAACACTCAATAATAGAGGACAAAACAATTAAACAGACTTTTTGAAAAATACGTTCAAATCAAGTCTTGCCTCGAACAAATACTCAAACGGTAATCTAGAAAGCTATGAATCATCAAGCAATGAAGATTTCATGCCTCATATGTGATACAACTTAATGACTCATTTCAATCCAAGCTGAAGTTCTAAGTCCAAGAATGATAAGAGGTAAAACATCAATGGAATTAAAACCTTAACGGGGAAACGTTGTACTTTGACAGAATCCTAGGTTCCAAAAATAATTAATTTTTTTTGAATCACCTTATTGATACAACCTAAATGACTCCCATATAAACTAATTGACCCCTTCTTCATCTGGCGTTCATCATTCCCCTCACCTTAATGAACTCAATTTTCAACCTAGACGCTTTATTTATTTTTCTCAAGCCATGTATCATTATGCTAAGCACTATGCAATGCACTTATTCAAGGTGAACAGAGGGCTTAAAGTTAACAGAAACGTACCCAGCATCTAGGGTCTCAGAGACTCACTGTGGGATCCCAGATGCCCAGACTACTCCTGTTCCAAAATATTTATATCAAAAATCATTTATATTGGCTCATTAAGATGATTACTTTTAATAATTAAAAGATGGATGAGGCCCATAGGAACAATTCAAACTTCCAGTTCCAAGGGTTATGATCATAACTCCACAAACATGTAACCCAAATCACTTTCAGAAGTAGTTCCTAAACCAAATTTCCATGAAACCGCTAAGCAAGACCACTCAGCAAAAACTTGACCTCATTAATTTCAGATACAAAACAAATCTTAACTACCAGCAAGGTACTTGTCCTATGTAAAGACCCAATTGAGTACAGTGTAAAACCTAAAATTTTGCAGGAATTTTAAGAAAAAAATTAACCATTCTTTACAAGAAATTTTGAGTTGCAGTGGTAACTGATAGGCTACATTAAAGCACAGTTTAGCACAGTTAAGAATTGACCCCCTCCCCCACACTTAAAACCTAAAATTGTCCCCAATGTTGACTTCCAAATATGTAGAAGAACAATTAAACATTAAAGGTTCAAAATAGATTTTCAATTTAGAAGATTTATGACAAGTATAAAGGGTCTCAATAAAGTTCAAAAATATTATTTTCCACAAAGATTAACTTATCAGCAGGTTCACAAGCAAGTACATGCATTATCATTTAAGTCTAATGACACAGATTTTCAATACAGCACAAAAGTAAATGTAAAGTGTAAGTGTACTGTGAATTGGGATGAAAGCAAGTTTAACAGAATTAATTCAGTTGGGTAATCAACACAACAGACAAAGTTGAAGCCAAAAACCCCAACCCAAAACAGATTCAAAAGACAAGCAGCATGTACCCCCCCCCCCACACTAAATTTCATAGAGTGAAAGATTATTTCAATATTTATCAATGAATTCAAATTTAAGTAAGAGGCACATTAAGAATTTTTCAATTCAACTTAGTGACATGCAGCAAATGTTTTTTAGTATGCAAGATATGCAACAGATTTTTGGAAGTAGTAAGGAGCAGAAAAATGAAATAGAAACTAATGAATAGAATACTTCCCTGAATAGGTATAACATTAGTACTCATCTTGGGAATTCCACCCCTTAATTACACAACATCAGCATCATTTAATCATAAAACAGAACCAAGAGACAAAGAACAAGCAGTAACAGGTATTTCAAAAAAACAAAACACAGAAGAAGCACTTTATTCAAGGTTAAAAAGAAACAACATAAAGACAAAAAGAACCATGAGTTTCCTCCCATGCAGCGCTAAGTTTCAAAGTCTTCATCCATTCTTTATTCAAAATCAGTTTTCCAGCACTGTGAAGGCAGCCAAGCCGTTCGGTTGTCCCTCAAAATAAAGTTTCACTCTCTGCCCATTAACTAACATGAGTTTATTTTCCTCACCTAAAATTTCTAAAGCTCCATTCTTCAACACTCTCACAATTGAAAAAGGTCTAGACCATTTAGACTCCAGCTTTCCAGGAAAGAGTTTAAGTCTAGAGTTAAAAAGAAGGACCTTCTATCCAGGTTTGAATTACTTGTTTTGAATGATAGAATCATGAAAGATTTTAGTCCTCTCTTTATAAATTATTGAATTATCATAACTCTCTCTACTAATTTCATCAAGTTAACTCAACTCAAGTAATCTCCTCTCACCAACACTCTTAAAATCAAATTTAAGAGCCTTAACTTCCCAATAAGACTTGTGTTGCAACTCCACAGGTAAATGACAACATTTCCCAAACATCAACCTGTAAGGAGACATACCTATTGGGGTCTTGAAAGCAGTTATATATGCCCATAAAGATTCATCCAATTTAAGAGACCAGTCTTTCCTAGAGGTTGACACAGTTTTCTCAAGTATTTGTTTAAGTTCCCTTTTTGAGATTTCCACCTGTCCACTGGACTGTGGATGATAAGGTGTACCAGTTTTATAAACACAACCATATTTATCAATCAAAGATTTAAACTTATAGTTCTTAAAGTGTGTTACATTATCAGTGATAAAAGCTCTTGGGACTCCAAATATTGTAAAGATGTTCTTCTTAACAAATTTTATTACAGAATTGGCTTGATTTTTGGGCAGTGCCACTGCCTCAACCCATTTCGAAACATAGTCAACAACAACAAGAATATACTCATTCCCATGAGATGATGGAAATGGACCCATGAAATCTAAACCCCATACATCAAAAATTTCAACTTCCAGAATTATTTTTTGGGGTAACTCTTGCTTACTACCAACATTACCTAGCCCCTGACACCTATCACAACCAACCACAAAGATTCTAGCATCCTTAAAAAGAGTAGGCCAATAGAAACCCAATTGTAGATCTTTCTGAGCAGTTCTTTCACCACCATGGTGACCTCCCCAAGGTGAGGAGTTACAACTTTCTAAGACAGGAAACATATCTTCCTCAGGCACACACCTCCTAAGGATACCACCAACACACCTCCTAAACAATAAGGGACCATCCCGAAGATAATACGTAAGTTCAGAAATGAATTTATTTCTTTGATTATTGGACAGATTTTTGGGAAAAAGACCTGCTGCAAGGAAGTTTTCAAAATCAACAAACCAAGCAGATTGCCTGATTGACATAGTGAGCTGCTTCTCATCAGGAAAGGAAGAGTTAATCTACCTAGAATACTCAGATTCAGATTGAGTAAGAGGAAGCCTATAAAGGTGGTCAGTAACTAAATTTTCAACTCCTTGGTTATCCCAAATCTCTAAATAAAATTCTTGTAGCAACAGAATCCATCTAATAATCCTGGGTTTAGTTTCTTTCTTAGACAGAAAATACTTTAAAGCAGAATGATCAGTGAAAATGATGAATTTAGAACCTAAGATATACTGTCTAAACTTCTCTAAAGTAAAAAAGAACAGCTAACAATACTTTCTCAGTAGTGGTGTAATTCCTTTGGGCCTCATCTAGTAGTCTACTAGCATAATACACCACATGTAATTTCCTATCTTTCCTCTGTCCAAGGATAACACCTACAACCATGTCACTAGCATCACACATTAGTTTAAAAGGTAGTTTCCAGTCAGGTGCAGTGATGATGGGTGATGTAGTGAGTTTCTCTTTAAGAAGATTAAATAATTTCAAACAGTTTTCATCAAAATTGAAAGGTGAATCCTTGAGCAACAAAGAACACAAGGGCTTAGTTATTTTGGAAAAATCTTTTATGAATCTCCGGTAGAAACCGGCATGCCCTAGGAAACTTCTAACACGTTTGACATTTACAAGAGGTGGCAGTTTTTGCATAACATCAATCTTAGAAGTATCAACTTCTAGACCTCTCTTTGACACTTTATGATCAAGAACAATACCTTCTATAACCATGAATTGACACTTCTCCCAATTAAGAACATGGGTGGTTTCAATTCATCTTTCCAAGAATAACTCAAGATTTCCAAGACAAGTATGAAAATTACTACCCACAATAGAAAATTCATCCATGAAAACCTCAATAATTCTCTCAATCATATTTGAAAAGATAACCATCATACACCTTTGAAAGGTGGATGGAGCTCCACACAACGCGAAGGGCATCCGCCTGTAAGCAAATGACCCAAATGGGCATGTGAAAGTGGTCTTTTCTTGGTCCTATGGATCAAAAGGAATCTGATTGTAACCAGAATACCCATCCAAGAAACAGAAAAACTCATTTCCAGCAAGCCTCTCAAGCATTTGATCCAAGAAGGGCATTGGAAAATGGTCCTTCCTAGTGGCTGCATTAAGCTTCCTATAATCTATACAGACTCTCCATTTTATGGATTTCATAACCTGAACTTCTTCATTTTTTTCATTTTTAGCTACAGTGAAACCTCCCTTCTTGGGGACAACCTGAACAGGGCTGACCCAAGAACTATCAGAAATGGGATATATCATTCCAGTATCCAGTAGTTTTATCACTTACTCTCTGACAACTTCTTTCATGTTTGGATTTAACCTTCTTTGACACTCTACCCTAGGCTTATGGTCAGGCTCCATAGGTATTTTATGCATACAAAATGAGGGAATAATACCCTTGATATCAGCTATTGTACAGTCTATGGCAGATTTAAACTTTTTCAAAACATTTAACAATCTTTCTTCTTGGTTTTCATTCAGCTTAGTAGAAATTATTACAGGCAAAGTGGAGTTCTCACCCAGAAATGAATATTTAAGATGAGCCGGAATGGGTTTCATTTCAAGAGTGGGTGGTTCTACACTAGAAGGAAGACTCTTAGGTCTGGGAGGTCCAAGATCTTCGATATAACTCTTGTAAGAAGTATCGAAAGATGAACGATTTTCAATTTCATGTTCAAGTTCAGAAGTAATAGTGCTACTGCCCAAAGTGGGCAGCATGCTGTCCAGATTTTCCAGATCAGATCTCAATAAGTTAATCAGAGAAGAATCATCAAGTTGTCTTATAAGTTCTCCCTCAATTTCATAAAAGTGTTCAGAAAGGTTGGTGTTAACAGAAACACCCTCAAATTCACTCAAAAATCTCATAAGTTCAGAAACAGTGGACTCTTCCACAACAAAAACTGAACAGTTGTCCAGTTCTGGACCATTTTGTAGATTTGAATTTCGAGCAGAATTTTCAACTTCTAAAACAGATTCAACAAAAAAAAATTGCTTCAAAATTATTTTCTTTAACAGAGAATTGATTTTCATATTTTTCAATGTTTTCAGTTGAGTTCTCATCTTCTACAGACTCTACCTCTGAACAGTTTTCAGAAAAAGTTGGTCCTTTAACATTTTTAAATACATTGAACTCTTCTTGTTGTTCTCCAATTTTACATATGAATTGACCCTTAGAGACATCAATAACAGAACCACCTGTGGCAAAGAAGGGCCTACCCAAGATGATAGGCACCTCTCGATCACACTCCATATCTAAGACTAAAAAGTATGCAGGTAGAAACAGTTTCCCAAACCCAACTAGCAAATCATATACCCTACCCACAGGATGAGTGAAAGATCTATCAACTAACTGCAGTATGACTGTGGTGGGTTGAAGGTCACCCAACCTCAACTGTTGAAACAATGAGTATGTGAGAAGATTAATGCTAGCACTTAAATCACACAAATAGTTGAGTTGATCAGAGTTTCATAGTGTGCAAGGTATGACAAAACTACCAGGGTCTTTCAGTTTAGGTGGGATTTTCTTTTGAAGTACACCACTGCACTCTTCAGTGAGGCTGTAAGTAGAAAATTCTTCCAGGGTTTTTTTGTTTGAAACAATTTTCTTAAGATATTTCAAATATTATGGTATTTAAATTAAAGCTTTAATGAATGGAATATTTACCTGATGTTTGGAAAGGAGACCAAGGAACTGAAGAAGTTCAGCCTTGGTGTTACACCGAGGTTTCAGCTTCTCAGGGAAAGGGATGGGTGGGGAAAATTTTTTAGGGACAATAGGCATATACCTCACCTCTTCTTCAACTTTTTATTTTCCTTTATTCCTTTGATTTTTAGATGAATTTTGAGCTTGTGTTTCAGGGGAAAAATTCAGATTTGATCATTTTCATTACTTTTCTGTGAATTTCCATCATGTGAACAAAGCAGATTTTTTACTTCTAGATTGAATAAAATTTTTATTTTGGGCATTTTCAGTGACTTTTTCAACATCAGTTTGAGTATTAATCCCACTTCTAGTGACAACAATCCTGGAATTCTCCCTAGGGTTAAGTTCAGTGGTACTTGGAAGTCTACCTTTTTCCCTAGATGAGAAATCTCTAGCAAGTTGACCTAACTGTGTTTCCATGTTTTTCATTCTAACATCAGTTTTCATTTTATCAGACTCATGTTGATTTTGATGTTTGGATGGATGAGTCATGTATCTTTCTTCTTGAGAGTTTATTTTTTTCAAAATTAGACCATGCTTAGAAGACATGTGACTATCATTTTTTCCTTGTACATTTGAAGACTCACCCCTCTGTTGATTTTGAAAGATTGTTCTTGGTTGATTAGAGTAATTAGGGGCAGTGGATTGTTTAATTAAGCCTTGATCTTTCCAGGACAAGTTAGGGTGGTTACTATAGCCTTGATTATAATTGTTTCAAAATGGATCTTCTTTAGGAGGCATTCTAGGACCAAAGTTAACAAAGTTTGAATTTTCTTGTTGTTGGGCTGACATATCAAAATTAGGATAGAAGTTTTTAGTATGCCCAAACATACCACACTGGACAAACTGTTCCCTTAAAGATTGGTTGGTATTTTGACACCCAAGTTGATTAACAGTTTTCTTTGAATTCAGGTTCATTAAATATTGAAGTTGGTTGGTGATTTCAGCCAGTTGATCTTGAGTTTCATTTATTGAACCAGTGTTTGGGTTAACATTTCTGTTGACTCTTTTCCTTCTTGAATTTTTATGTTGTGAATTCAGTGCATGATTATTAAAAAAATTTCTACGTTCTTCATCTATTTTATCATTGTAATTACCCCCAGCAGCTTGGTCTACTAGATTCTTTCCAGAGGAGGACAACCCTTTATAGAATGTATCCATAAGAAGGTGTGATGAGAGTTGATGATGGGGACACTGCCTAAGAAGATCCCTGAATCTATCCCAAGCTTCATGAAAAGCTTCTTCATCCTCTTGATAAAAACTAGTGATCTTAGTTATAAGTTCTCCTTTTAATCTTTGGGGATAGAATTTCATTATAAAAGAGTTGTACACTTGATCCTAGTTTTCAAAAATGTTCTCATATAGACTCAGAAACTAATTCCTAGCATTCCCTTTAAGGCAAAAGGGAAAGACTCTCATTCTAAGTTCATTTTCTGTGAGTCCTAGAAGAGGTAATTGCTGCATAGTATTATAAAAGTCTCTAATGAAGGCAAGGGAGTCCTCATTAGAGAGTTCAATAAAAGCAGGCAACAGAGAAATGTGTGATTGTTTAAGTTCATAATTTTTTTCCCTAGGACTAAGTCTAATGGATGATGGATTTCTTGAAACTTGAAGGAGTTGAAATTCCCTAATTCTAGGCCTTTCATTTTCATCTAAAAGTTCTGGTTGATTTTGATAGTTTTTAGGTGCATGAACTCTATTATCTATGTTTTCCATTTCAGTTTTGTTCTTCTTTCTTAGAGCAGTGAGATGTTTGTTTATTAATACGTTCAGTGGCTCTAGACTAATAGAAGAGTGTCTTGTGCTCATACAAGGTATATTAGCAATTCAAGTAGCACAATAGTAGCACTAAACATGAACTCAATCAATATAGAAAACAGTAGAAATTCAGTAGAAAATGAAGCAGATTTTTTACATTTCTCAAAATTTTCAAAATTTTTAATTTTTTTTTCTAAATGATTTTTTTAGTTTTTTTAGAAGAAATGGTTTGTTCCTTCCTCGGCAACGGCGCCAAAAACCTGACCTGTACTGTTGTTGAAGTCGGTCAAAGTTTAAAATTTATAATCCTGCTAAATACTGTATATGTGGCAAGCAAGGTCGAACCCATAGGGAAGGTAAATTTGGCCACTAATCTTCTAAAAAAACTTGGAAGCTCCAGTGTTGTCAACAACAGAATGAATTTTCTATTTTTCACTTTTTTATATTCTTTATTAAGCAATGAAGTGACTGAACATCAGAAATATTATATCTAAACTAAGTTGAAGCTAGAAACAGTAGAAAACAAAGAGACACAGAGATATAGCACGCTGATAAGAGAACAATCTATTAAAATGCCTGGGGAATAATCTCCATTCTACTGGTTCTTAAAACAATTCAATTCACTTTAAAGTTACTGCAGTGCACCACAAAAAATAAGATGACTTACCTCCCTCGCCTGGAGCTAAGTCACACAGGCTGATTGATATTGGAGTTCGCCACTCCAAAACAAATCAACTGCAAAAATTTCGAATTGAAAATGACAACAGGACGAACTCGTCGTAAGTCCCAAAGTATTTGTGAATTTATTATTTTTTTGAAAAATGTATTCACAATCAATATCACCAATTTATTGTGAAATTTTGAAATTAAACTTCGGTGGAACAATGCAATTGAATGAATGTAGTATTGATCTCACTGATCGATACTGATTACATCTAGAGATGAAGTGAAAAAGAACATACAAAAGTAACTAGTGAAACTTCAATTTATCCTCGAACTAGAGACTTAGCTAGAAAACATGTTTAATATCATAACAGTAATTGAAAACATGCTTAATGAAAGTGTAAGAATTAAAACACAAGGGAAGTCAAAATCCCCAAAAGATACTTTGCTCCTACGCTCCTCCAACTCCAGGAAGTGGTTCTAGAGTCGCCCTCTACACTACCTCTGCTCAGAACTGGATCATCGAATGTGTTGAATGAATATACCTCTCCCAATGAATGTTCGTCTAATGAATGTCGTCCCGATGACTGTTGTCTAATATCTCTGAATATCTCCCCCTATCTGATGTTTTCTCTGTCTTAATTAGTCACTATCTTATGCTGCTTATCACTGAACCTTTTCCACCGACTTCAAAAACGCTTCACATATGCACCGCACACATGCGTTTTTCCCACGACTGGCACGTCGCACTAACTTTTCTCAAGTAACTAACTCCCGATGAGTTAGTTAAGTAAATCTGGACATATAATTGTCTCTTAAATGAACCTGCATAGTTAGAACAAAAAAATAAATGAATCAAACAGTATTTAAATGCTAAATTTTATAAACAAATAAAAGTTCCATTAAAGAATGATTAGATGTTATTAAATTTAAATTAATAACTATTAGTTTTTATTGTATTTTCTAATTAACATATTTTAATTAATGTTATTACATGTTATTACATGTTATTATATATATATATATATATATATATATATATTTGAAAGTTAATTTTTACAATTTATAAAATTATATAGAGTTATTATATTTTATAATTATTTTATCCATAAAGGAGTAAATTTATAATTTATTATATTCATTAAATTATTTATTTATATTAGTTTTATTAATAAGTTTAGCATTTATATTTTAGTTTTATCCATAAAGGCGTCCCGACTCCTTTGCTCAGCTCCAACGCGACGATCGACTCTTCCTCAAATGCAGCTCAGTTGCAACAGATCTTCCTGGCTCTGGAGGTCCAGATCCGCAATTCACCTCAGCCGCGGAGGGTCTCTGGTTAGTGATGGCGACGCAGCGATGGACTGGACTCCTCCTTCAAACGGCGGCAGGCTCAGCGGCAGTTCGAGCTCCTCCCCTGGTTGGGCTCCGAGTTGCAGCAATATTGGGAGATGCGAAAAGTGGTACCCTCCTCACGCAACAATCAACAATAGGTGGAATCCTCCCTATCCAGAACAGCAGCGGCAGAACTCCAGGCCCAACTCATGCTTGCGGCAACAGGATTCTTTAAGATCTGGTTGCAGATCTCGTATGAATCTGTAAAACAAATAAATTGGTTTGTTGGTTAAAGTTTTGGAATGTTGATTGTGGGATGGAAGTGGAGAAAAGGAGGAGATTTTTTGTTGCGATGAAGAGCAGAGAAGCGGCCGGAGTGGAGCAGTGGTGAAGATAAGCAGGGAAGATGAGGGTGAGATGGAGTTGTGCAACTGTGAGGTGCAGGGGAAGAAAAATCATGATAAGAGGATGTCTATCGGTGAGGGAGCATATCGATAGTTAAAATGGAAAGGGTCACAGATAGACAAACAAAAATCAAGGTCACCGATAGAACCAAAATTAGACGCTCATCAATAGATTAAATAATTTAACGTTATAGATAGTAAAAAAATAAAAGGGTCACCCATAGTGATAAAAGGTCACAATTTCAAAATAAAAACTTTATCGTTACACTAAAAAAATAAAAGGGTCATTGATACCAAAAAGGTCACCGATGCATATAAATTAAAAGGTTACCGGTGCATATAAAATTATAGGCTAACCGTTAGAACAAAGATAAAAGGCTAACAGTGACCTTTAAAAATTAAAAATGCATTAAGTGAACGTAAAATTAAAAGTTAAATAAACTAAATAATAAGATTGAAAATAATTAATTAAAAGAATGCTAAACACCATTAATTAAAAACATGATTTTTGTTAAACTTTAGAATTTAAAATTATTAATTGACAACACTTAAATTATAAACTGAATAATTGTTAAACTAAATTAATAAAATACTTAAATTTAAAATACTATATAAATAATTACAGGGTAGCAACGAATAAAAATGAAGAGCATCAGTGACCCAATAGGTTACCGATAGCTCTTGTCTACCTCACCGGTAGACTAAAAACAAAAATTAGTGACTAAATAACCTAATTGAAAACTTAAGGTTAAATAATTAATGTTTTAAAACTCATAATTAATTAATTAAACAACTATTTGAATAAATAAAATTAAAAGCGAACTATATATTTAATCTAAACTAAAATTCTTATCTTAATTAATAACCAGGACAATTAGACAAATTATTTAACATTGTTAACCTATTATAATGAAACTAAATTAAAAGATAAAATATTAAAATAATGACTAAGTTAATTAAATAGAGTTACAATGATTAAATAATTGTTTTATAAAAATGTTAGTTTAATAAAAAGTCAAGAAAATTTAAATTAACCAAACTAATTAAGAAATGATTAAATTAGATAAGTAAAGTAAGAATAAAATTATTATTTAGAGACTAAAAATACATAATTAATTATGAAAATTGATTAATTAACAAAATTAATTATAAAAACAAAAAAGTACAATTATTTAGTATAAAGTTCTTAAATAATTAATTAAATCATTCAAAATTAGGTAAAAAGATGTGGCAAAACTATGTAAAAATTGAGCCACATCAAATTCCCTCACACTGAAGCATTGTTTGTCCTCAAACAGTCTCATGTATTATTATCTTTGAAAAATAGTAAATCTTTATTATTTTTGTCACGACCCGCCCTCGGGGTCCGTGCCGTGACTACCCCAAGCCCGCCTTCCATAGGCCAGGGGCTGGCGACTAGCACCAAGGCGTAAATCCCGGTAAAAAGGGAAGACATTGCCTCTGTAAAGTAAACAAACACCACAGAGTAAGCAAGCAGAAAGTAAACACTAAGCAAAAGCAGAGTACAACTGAAAGTGCGGAAAAGTAAACGGGCCAGTATACAAACTCAAACTGAAAGTAAAGTACAACTCAAAAAGGGGAAACAACAACTGAAAAGTAAAAGCCGCTACACCGAGCTGTCCACTGGAAATCTCACCAGAAGGGTGGGTACAGATAGCTCCACTGCTCCACGGGTCCCGCCGTCCGCTCCGAGCACGTCCCGCCCAGTGGTCCACCTCCGGGTACCGTCCTGCTCTGCAAGCCTCAGCTAAGATCAACGCTGTCCGTCGTCTGCAACCAACACAACGTAGTGCGGGCAAAACCCGTGCAGGGGTGAGTATAAGCTACTCAGTAGGGACCCCGAGACCCCTGAAGGTCTCTCAAAATCCACAAAGGATAAACCACGAAGAAAGGTACAATCACGAAGTAACAACCAACACTGCTTAGGTATATGCCCATACATATACCTAAGTCATCAATTTCAAATACGCTCCAACCTCCGAGCCCAATTACAACTCAGTCCACACAGGAAAGTAAACGTATTCCACACAGGAAAGCAAAACGTAATCCACTCAGGATAGCACAACACAATCCACACAGGAAAGCAACAGGATTCAGCTCACACAGATATACTTCTTCGAAAGACGATAAAGATGATCTCTGATCCATCTAAGTCGTCGGACCCACGAAGGATCGATAGGTAACTAACCCCCGCAAAAGACCCACACAGGATCGGGCCCACGTAGGACCTGTAGGCGCTGGTTCACACAGGACCGCTGAGCGCAAAGACCCACACAGGATCGGACCCACACAGGATCGGGCCCACACAGGACCTGTAGCACTGATCCACGTAGGATCGCTGAGTGCTGTAGTCGTCGTCGTCGAATCCACACAGGATCTCTGTACTGTCGTCGTCGCAGTCACAGTAGCAGTAGCAGTAGCAGTAGCAGTCACAGTAACAGTCGCAGCCAGCACTAGGGTTCCCGCACACAGCAAGCTCGTTCGGAGGGTCCGCTCCACGAGCCGAGAGGCTGATACATCAACTGTCACAAAGATCAGAGTTGATGTATCCAAAAGTTCCGTATCGTCAACAGGAATTCAACGCAACAGACGGCGCGTCGATCGGACGCCCGGTCTGAGAGTTATTGGCATTTTCGTCCCCGGGGCCTGGTTGGTTTTTAAGGCAAAACCAACCCGACTGTGCTCCACCTGCGTCCAAACCTCGGGCGGAGCATGCCAAAAGAACCGTCTCACTAAGAGGAACACAACAAAGCTGACGACACGTCAATCGGACGTCCGTAGCTCAAGATATGAGCGTTTCCGCTCCGAAGGCCCGGTTGGTTTCGTGAACGAACCAACCCGGCCGAACTCAAAGTATTCCGAAACCTTGAGTGCGATATACCTAAACGACCGTCTCGATCCAAGGATCGCGTTTCCGCAGACGGTTCGTCAATCGGAGGTCCGTGGCTCAAGTTATGACCAAAAGACCGAAAACGTCTCGAAAACGGGGGGTCCGGGTCCAGGGCGACCCGGCCCGACCCCCCCCCTGGGTCGGCCCGAACCGGGTCGACCCGACCCGGGTCCGACCCGGACCGGCCGGCCGGCGGCGCGGCGGCCTGGCGCCGCATGGAGGCAGCGCGCGGTGGGGGGGGGGGGGGGGCAAAGCCCCCCGCTTCTTGGAGTGGCGGCGCGGCATATGTGTCGCGCCCTTTTGGAAAACGGCCCCCCTCGTGGGGGCCTGCTTGATTAAACCGGGGGGCCGCCTGCCCCCCCAAAGGAAACCGCCCCCCTCTTAAATGAGGGGGGTTTTAGAGCTGGCCGGGGGAATTTATTTCCCCCGGCCTTTGACCTTCCGGCCGGCCAACTGCCGGCCGGTTTTCTCCAACGGGACCAGAAAATCCGGTCCCCTTTTCGGCTTCCGACGCCGGCGGCCCGGCCGCCGGTCTTCTCGTCCCGCCGCGGCCCGGAACCGGCCGCGGTGTTCGTCATCCGGCGCGGTGCGACGGCACCGCGCCCCTCCGCCGCGCCTTTGATTTCCTTCAACGCGGCGCGACGGCGTCACGTTCTTGATGATTCTTCCATGGCGCGGCGCGACGGCGTCGCGTAATAAGATTCAGGCGAATATCCGCGTGGTGCGACGGCACCACGCCACCTTGATTCATCCGCAATATAAAACTTCAAGAACGAAGGAGGGGGTTCGGCCGTGTTCATGCGGTCCGGCCCCCTCACGTTAAACAATAACACTTATTTAAAATCCTTACGTTAGTCATGCAAGAACCACGGACAAGGATAAATAAATAATCAAATAACAACAACCCCTACCTTGGGTATAGGTTCGAAGATTTGTCAACGTCCCGCGGAAGACAACGTCGCGGAGGTCGGGCGTCGCGGTAGTCGTTCGTCAAATCCGATGACGAAGAGGTACGTCCGAAGAGGTACGTCGTTGGCGAATCTTCGTATGCCGATGAAGGAAGTCCGAGGAGGAAGCGGCGTTCCCTCTCATTGACACGGAAGACGAAGAAGAGAGGAGTGTCGTTCTTCGTCGGAGTTTGAGCGTTCTTCGTCAAGGCTTGAGCGTTCTTCGTCAAAGCTTGAGCGTTCTTCGTCAAAGTTGAAGAAGAAGGAAAAGCTCTCAAAAGCTCTCAAGATGGCTAAAGAGTTCTAACCCAACAAAAGAAGATAAGAGCTTATTTTAATCACAAACTTAACAAAAGAATTTCAAAGGTTTGAAATTCAAAAAGGATAACTCCAAAATTAAATAACAATAGTCATGTCATTTAAAGAGGGGTTAAGGGAGTTTGAGAGAAGCTGAAATGTTTAGGGTTCGTGTGGGCCCCACCACACTTAATCCTCTCAAGGGAGGTTAAGTGGGTGTGGGTCCCACCCCTAACTTCCTTTGAGAGAAGTTAACTAATAAGTTTAAATAAAAATATGTAATCCACAATTTTTATTTAACTTATTCTAAACTCCCAAAAACTAACTCTCAACCCGAAATAAACGCAACCTCGGAAAAGGTCTCCTTAAGCGAATATCGGCGCTGCGAGTTCATCGGTACCCTCGGATTTCAATTCCGAGCACCGGATCAAAAGTTAGGAATTCCCGCTCGTTCTTTCACTGAACGTACCCAAGCCAAACTTCGGAAATTAATTCCGGGCACTCCGGGCCTCGGAATCAGGTGCCGTCAGAAACCGCGCTCTTGTAAAATTCCAAAGAAAATTAAGAAAAAATTTCCCTTGAATTTTACGGGTCTTTACATTACTCCCACCTCTGGGATTTACGTCCCCGTAAAGATAGATCAAAAACTAGGGAAACAAATGAGGGTACTGAGCACGTATCTGAGCCTCCCGCTCCCATGTGCTCTCCTGGAGGTTCCCGTGCTGCCATCTGATGCGCACAAGAGGAATCGATCACCCACGTAGGACCCGCTTCTGTCGATCCTCTATCTCCACCGGGACCTCCGTAAAAGTCACCCCATTGTCAATGTCAAGTTCCCCATGGTCAATGATGTGCGTCGGGTCGTGCACGTACCTCCTCAGCTGAGATACGTGGAAGACGTCGTGCACCCGGTGCAACTGAGGTGGTAGAGCCAGGCGATAAGCCACCTCAGCAATCCTGCTGAGGACCTGGAAGGGTCCGATGAAGCGCGGAGATAACTTGCCGCCACGGCCAAATCTCCGAATACCACGTCGAGGTGAAACCCGCAAGAAGACGTGGTCGCCATCCTCGAACTCTAGTGGCCTCTGCCTCCTGTCAGCGTATGACTTCTGCCGGCTCTGAGCTGTCCTCATCCGCTCCTGGATGACCTGGACCTTCTCTGTCGTGGCCTGGACCATCTCCGGTCCCACAAGTGCTGACTCCCCAGGGTCTGTCCAGCACAAAGGAGATCTACAAGGTTGTCCGTACAACGCCTCGTGCGGTGCCATCCCGATGGTGGAGTGGTAGCTGTTGTTGTACGCAAACTCCACCAAGGGTAAGTGGTCCTCCCAGCTACGACCAAAGTCAAGGACACATGCGTGGAGCATGTCCTCGAGAGTCTGAATGGTCCTCTCCGTCTGACCATCCATCTGAGGGTGAAAGGCTGTACTCAGACGTAGCTGCGTCCCGAACGCCTCCTGTAACCCCTTCCAAAGCCGGGAAGTAAAGCGAGCATCTCGATCGGAGACGATAGATGATGGCACACCGTGGAGCCGCACAATCTCCTGAACGTAGAGACGTCCCAAGCTCTCCACTGAGCCCTGCTCTCTAATGGGTAAGAAGTGTGCCGACTTGGTGAGTCGGTCAACAATCACCCAGATGGAGTCGTGACCTCTGGAAGTGCGTGGAAGTCCAGTCACGAAGTCCATAGATATGCCGTCCCACTTCCACTCCGGAACCTCCAAGGGCTGTACCAAGCCCGCTGGTACCTGATGCTCTGCCTTCACCTGCTGGCAGGTGAGGCATCGAGAAACGAACTCTGCTACTGCCTTCTTCATGCCCGGCCACCAGTGCTGTCGTCTGAGGTCCTGGTACATCTTCGCCACTCCAGGATGTACCGCCAAAGGAGAAGTGTGAAACTCTCTCAGCACTTCCTCTCGCAAATCGACTGGTACCATGGTACGTCCTCTGAAAAGGATGTCGTGCTCTGCTCCAAGGGAGAAACCATCAGGTGCCTGTCCCGAGGATATCTGTGCACGCCATGTTTTCAGACCGAAGACCACTGCTGCTAACTCCAGGTCATGGGTAGCGTAGTTCTGCTCATGCGGCCTCAACTGACGTGATCCATAGGCAATCACTGCCCGCTCCTGTATCAGGACGTAACCGAGTCCGGTCCCTGATGCATCGCAGTAAACTACGTACCCTACCCCCTCCTCAGGCAACATCAGGATAGGTGCGCTAGTCAACCTCTGTCTCAGCTCCTGGAAGCTCTGCTGACAACTGTCTGACCACACGAAGGGTTTCTCCTTCCTCCTTAACGTACGGCAAAGCTGCAAAGATTTCTCCTTTGCCGAAAAGTGAAATCCGGTCTCATCCCCTGGATGAACCACGTTCCTTGACTAATACAGTCAATCCCGTCATGATTAGTTAATTCATGGCATGGATGACGTCGTAAGGCATCGACGCTGCTACCAAGAGATCCAACCGTTACTCTCACCTCCAAGGGTTGAGTCACACTGTCGGCATCAGTGTGTGGTCACTGGGTTTCCTCCAGTAAGAATCTCGCAAGTGAGGGTCAAGTCAACAGTTTTTAACCGGCACCTCTTAGTAAAAACAAACAAAAGACAAGAAAACAAAAGTCACCAAGGCAAGTAACTTTTATTACTTCAACTTAAAGTACAAGGACACAAAGAAACACAAACTACGAAGCTAGAGGCATTATGGGCAAAGGCCTCTATGCCTGGAGCTAGTCCCGCACTAGTCCACCCGCTTCCGGTTCTCCATGATCGTAATCTTCAGCTGCCTGAACCTGTGCTCTCCCCTGAGGTCGGGGTGGACCTCCTCGTGGTGGTGGTGGTAGAGCCTCAAAACGTCGCCCACCACCTGCTGCTCGGCCAGCTCCTCTGCCTCGTCCGCCTCCTCCCTGCGGACCTCCACGGTCGAACCTCTGCCTCTGCCTAGGTGGTTCCTCAACCGTCTGCTGCTCCTCTGCATGGTGGGTCGGGCAGTCACGAGCCATGTGGCCTTGCCCGCCGCATGCATAGCACTGTCTTCCACTCGAAAGATTGGCTCCGCGCTGTGTGCCCCGCACTGCTGAACCAGTGTCCTGAGGTCGTCTGCCTGAAGGTCTGGTCTTCCTGGACCCCTGAGTCATCCGTCGACTGCCTGCTGCAGATGACTCTGCCACGTGCCGCCCTACGGTGGGTCTCGGCGCTGGTGTAGACTCAGCAAGGAAGCTCTCGACCAGAAGGGCCCGCTCCAGTACTCCTGTCTGAGTCGGTATGCTGAGGGAGATCAACGATGCCCTGATCTCGTGTCTCAAACCCTGCTCGAAGGTCCGGGCCCGGAAGAATGGGTCCCGTACCATGTCGGTCGAGTAGCGCGAGAGATCAGTAAATCTCGCCGAGTACTGAGCGACCGTCATGCTGCCCTGCCGCAGCTGAAGAAGCTCCTGGATATGCACCGCACGAAGGGTGGCTGGGACGAACTCCGAGCGGAAGAGGCTCTCAAAGTCCGTCCAAAGAAGAGATGCCTCATCGTGCACCTGGAGCATCAAGCTCCACCATCGTCCTGCTGCTGCGTGTAGTAGGCTCGCAGCGAGGATCACCATGAGGTCTGCTGGTGTCCTCACTAGCCTAAACACACGTACTACTGCCTCCAGCCAGTCCTCTGCTGCCTGGGGGTCCGTCTCCCCACGAAACCTGGGCGGTCACTGGCACTGAAACTCATGCAGTGCGCTGAGGCGACGTGCATCGTCAGCGGCTGGCGCTGGAAGCATCGGGGGCTCGGCGGGTAGAGCTACCGCTGGTGCCACTGCTGACAAAGGGCCCTGCACCGAAGCCTCGTCGCTCGGTGGGCTGTCGTCACACTCGACTCTCGGAACCCTAGCTGGCTGCCGACGTGGGGCCATCCTGAAAAGGAATCAGGTGCGCCACGGTCAAACAGTATACCTGGTGAGCTGATATAAAGTAATCACAAAGAAAACATTGAAACACACACGCGATCAATGTTTTCAGGCATTAAGTCGGATATCAGCAGTCAGGGTCCTGGTGTACGGATACGTCGGCCGCCGCACCAACACTGGACTCCCTGGACTGATAACCACACTCAATATGCTAAACATTATTGCTTCACATAGAAAAGATCAGAGTTCGCGGTAGAACCGAACTCCTCTGATACCAATTTGTCACGACCCGCCCTCGGGGTCCGTGCCGTGACTACCCCAAGCCCGCCTTCCATAGGCCAGGGGCTGGCGACTAGCACCAAGGCGTAAATCCCGGTAAAAAGGGAAGGCATTGCCTTTGTAAAGTAAACAAACACCACAGAGTAAGCAAGCAGAAAGTAAACACTAAGCAAAAGCAGAGTACAACTGAAAGTGCGGAAAAGTAAACTGGCCAGTATACAAACCCAAACTGAAAGTAAAGTACAACTCAAAAAGGGAAAACAACAACTGAAAAGTAAAAGACGCTACACCGAGCTGTCCACTGGAAATCCCACCTGAAGGGTGGGTACAGATAGCTCCACTGCTCCACGGGTCCCGCCGTCCGCTCCGAACACGTCCCGCCCAGTGGTCCACCTCCGGGTACCGTCCTGCTCTGCAAGCCTCAGCTAAGATCAACGCTGTCCGTCGTCTGCAACCAACACAACATAGTGCGGGCAAAGCCCGTGCAGGGGTGAGTATAAGCTACTCAGTAGGGACCCCGAGACCCCTGAAGGTCTCTCAAAATCCACAAAGGATAAACCACGAAGAAAGGTACAATCACGAAGTAACAACCGACACTGCTTAGGTATATGCCCATACATATACCTAAGTCATCAATTTCAAATACGCTCCAACCTCCGAGCCCAAGTACAACTCAGTCCACACAGTAAAGTAAACGTATTCCACACAGGAAAGCAAAACGTAATCCACTCAGGATAGCACAACACAATCCACACAGGAAAGCAACATGATTCAGATCACACAGGTATACTTCTTCGAAAGACGATAAAGATGATCTCTGATCCATCTAAGTCGTCGGACCCACGAAGGATCGATAGGTAACTAACCCCCGCAAAAGGCCCACACAGGATCGGGCCCACGTAGGACCTGTAGGCGCTGGTTCACACAGGACCGATGAGCGAAAAGACCCACACAGGATCGGACCCACACAGGATCAGGCCCACACAGGACCTGTAGCACTGATCCACGTAGGATCGCTGAGTGCTGTAGTCGTCGTCGTCGAATCCACACAGGATCTCTGTACTGTCGTCGTCGCAGTCACAGTAGCAGTAGCAGTAGCAGTAGCAGTCACAGTAACAGTCGCAGCCAGCACTAGGGTTCCCGCACACAGCAAGCTCGTTCGGAGGGTCCGCTCCACGAGCCGAGAGGCTGATACATCAACTGTCACAAAGTCCATAGTTGATGTATCCAAAAGTTCCGTATCGTCAACATGAACTCAACGCAACAGACGACGTGTCGATTGGACGCCCGGTCTGAGAGTTATTGGCATTTTCGTCCCCGGGGCCCGGTTGGTTTTTAAGGCAAAACCAACCCGACCGTGCTCCACCTGCGTCCAAACCTCGGGCGGAGCATGCCAAAAGAACCGTCTCACTAAGAGGAACACAACAAAGCTGACGACACGTCAATCGGACGTCCGTAGCTCAAGATATGAGCGTTTCCGCTCCGAAGGCCCGGTTGGTTTCGTGAACGAACCAACCCGGCCGAACTCAAAGTATTCCGAAACCTTGAGTGCGATATACCTAAACGACCGTCTCGATCCAAGGATCGCGTTGCCGTAGACGGTTCGTCAATCGGAAGTCCGTGGCTCAAGTTATGACCAAAAGACCGAAAACGTCTCGAAAACGGGGGGGTCCGGGTCCGGGGCGACCCGGCCCGACCCCCCCGGGTCGACCCGACCCGGGTCCGACCCGGACCGGCCGGCCGGCGGCGCGGCGGTGCGGCATCCTGGCGCCGAATGGAGGCAGCGCGCGGGGGGGGGGGGGGGGGGGGGGGGCAAAGCCCCCCGCTTCTTGGAGTGGCGGCGCGGCATATGTGCCGCGCCCTTTTGGAAAACGGCCCCCCTCGTGGGGGCCTGCTTGATTAAACTGGGGGGCCGCCTGCCCCCCCAAAGGAAACCGCCCCCCTCTTAAATGAGGGGGGTTTTTAGAGCTGGCCAGGGGAATTTATTTCCCCCGGCCTTTGACCTTCCGGCCGGCCAACTGCCGGCCGGTTTTCTCCAACGGGACCGTAAAATCCGGTCCCCTTTTCGGCTTCCGACGCCGGCGGCCCGGCCGCCGGTCTTCTCGTCCCGCCGCGGCCCGGAACCGGCCGCGGTGTTCGTCATCCGGCGCGGTGCGACGGCACCGCGCCCCTCCGCCGCGCCTTTGATTTCCTTCAACGCGGCGCGACGGCGTCGCGTTCTTGATGATTCTTCCATGGCGCGGCGCGACGGCGTCGCGTAATAAGATTCGGGCGAATATCCGCGTGGTGCGATGGCACCACGCCACCTTGATTCATCCGCAATATAAAACTTCAAGAACGAAGGAGGGGGTTCGGCCGTGTTCATGCGGTCCGGCCCCCTCACGTTAAACAATAACACTTATTTAAAATCCTTACGTTAGTCATGCAAGAACCACGAACAAGGATAAATAAATAATAAAATAACAACAACCCCTACCTTGGGTATAGGTTCGAAGATTTGTCAACGTCCCGCGGAATACAACGTCGCGGAGGTCGGGCGTCGCGGTAGTCGTTCGTCAAATCCGATGACGAAGAGGTACGTCCGAAGAGGTACGTCGTTGGCGAATCTTCGTATGCCGATGAAGGAAGTCCGAGGAGGAAGCGGCGTTCCCTCTCGTTGACACGGAAGACGAAGAAGAGAGGAGTGTCGTTCTTTGTCGGAGTTTGAGCGTTCTTCGTCAAGGCTTGAGCGTTCTTCGTCAAAGCTTGAGCGTTCTTCGTCAAAGTTGAAGAAGAAGGAAAAGCTCTCAAAAGCTCTCAAGATGGCTAAAGAGTTCTAACCCAACAAAAGAAGATAAGAGCTTATTTTAATCACAAACTTAACAAAAGAATTTCAAAGGTTTGAAATTCAAAAAGGATAACTCCAAAATTAAATAACAATAGTCATGTCATTTAAAGAGGGGTTAAGGGAGTTTGAGAGAAGATGAAAAGTTTAGGGTTCGTGTGGGCCCCACCACACTTAATCCTCTCAAGGGAGGTTAAGTGGGTGTGGGTCCCACCCCTAACTTCCTTTGAGAGAAGTTAACTAATAAGTTTAAATAAAAATATGTAATCCACAATTTTTATTTAACTTATTCTAAACTCCCAAAAACTAACTCTCAACCCGAAATAAACGCAACCACGGAAAAGGTCTCCTTAAGCGAATATCGGCGCTGCGAGTTCATCGGTGCACTCGGATTTCAATTCCGAGCACCGGATCAAAAGTTAGGAATTCTCGCTCGTTCGTTCACTGAATGTACCCGAGCCAAACTTCGGAAATTAATTCCGGGCACTCCGGGCCTCGGAATCAGGTGCCGTCAGAAACCGCGCTCTTGTAAAATTCCAAAGAAAATTAAGAAAAAATTTCCCTTGAATTTTCTGGGTCTTTACATTTTTCTCAAAATGTAACATGTCCAACACTCAATGTCCATCACAAATTACCTCTCATGATTAGGATGAAAGACTAGATAATCCATGTACCAATAGTGTAGTTAAGACTTCCTTCCCTCTACATCAATACACATGGTTTTTCTAAAACCATGCATAGACCAGGAAACATGCCTCAGACCCTCCTTCAGCATGAAATGTTTCCCCATTGGATCATAGAGTTTACACTGAACCATTCTCAAACTGTGCACTATAACTATGCCTAGTTAAAAAATGAACCGAAAACACCCTGAGAATTAAGGCTTTTATGGTTTCTCTTAAAATTTGAATATCAAACCATACACCCTTACTAGAAAACTCCAATACTCCCAAAACTCAACACAATTTTCATGTACCTTATTTAAAAACCCAAGCTACATCCTAAGCCTTATTCCTCATTTGAAAACCATACTTTGAAACTTTCAAACTATCATAATCCCATTTTATGTCTCAATTAAAAATTCAACAAATCTTGTAAATGAAACATAAAAATCCTTCTAAAAAAATCACTCACATAGACGCATAATCTTACAATGTTCGTACCCAAATACTCTTCATCCCCATGAAGTTTCAGTGTTCATATAGCCACACCACTCTACCTAAATTAGTCACAAGTTATATCCAATCACCTCATTTGGTTTCCAAAATTCTTGATATAAAACCAAGGATGTAACATCCTAACCTGACTTATCATCAAATCGGTAGCCAAATCGGTGGGTCACATAACCTCAAGCACGTCTCCCCTTACGCCAAAGGCTACCAACTAGTAGTGAGGGTATCAGGAGGTGATAGTGGGGAGACTATACCATCTTATTAGAGTTGCACAGTATTATCACAGAGTAAATAATAATAGGAAATAACTAAATCAGCAAATAAAAATACGAAGTAGTGGAAGATAAATTCTTATAAAACTGAACAAAAGTGGACAACACTAGTTTATACAATAGATGCATGCATGACATGATAATCTTATAAAACTGAAAGAAGTAAATAATAGAATGCTATAATATATGGCTCAAATAATGAAAAGATAGAAAGTCCCAAGGGTGATCTCCATGAGAATCCCAAGATCCAACTTCTTCCTTTTCTTTTAACTCCTCAGGTACAAGCATATATATATTAACCTATGTATTGAAGGTATAAGGTCTACTCGGGTACCAAGGGTACCCGAGCAGGGTGTGAGATAAAATCTTAGTAGGCTAGCACCCACAGTGTCAAGCCCAAACAAGTGTAATATAAATTAAGATAGTGTTCAGGTATATAAGAGTAAATAGAAAAACTACATAAATAAATAACAAATATCCAAGTTCCCAAGGGACATCTGACAGTTATACCAGGTTCGGCTAATTACCGGAATAAGTGCATGATCATGTCACTACACACACACACAAATACACACACACACACACGCACACACACACACACACACATATTATCTATAATGGGGTAAGAATGCCTCCCATCCATACATGTATATAGAGGTTGTAACTGGCATTGGGTAAGCATGCCTCCCACCCATACATATATAATAGGATGGCATGGGGTAAAAATGCCTTCTATCCATAATAGAAAATAACTGACATGGGGTAAGAACGCCTCTCATCCATAATCATATATATATAACTGGTATGGGATAATCTTTCCTCCCATCCATAATTTTAAGACATCTAGCACGTGATAAGTAGACCTCCTGTCCATAATCATTTACATAGATGGAATGGGGTATGAATGCCTCCTATCCCTAATCATTTAAAATCATTGACATAATTCTAATATAATGCATAAGGAAGTACCTCTTATGAATTTAAAATATAAATACCATATTCACAATCATTTATAACAAGTAACATAAGTAAAACCCATCTTATGCATTTCAAGATAAACGTCATTCAAGGCATGGTCACATGTTCAATTCAAAGCATGAGGAAAACCCCTCTCACACATTCTATTAGAAATTCCCAATTCCCCTTATATCATTTCAATTGACATATGGTGATTTATAAATCCTAAAGAAGGGTCATGGGATAAACTTCCTAAACATGTCATGTTTTTTTAATTCGTTTTGAGAGAAAACATTAATTATCTATGAGCCATCCTACTCAATGTATCCACTCTCAATTTTCCTAAATATGTAAAATTGATTTAAGCCATGTTCATTTCAATTATAGGATTCTTCTATCTCACTTAATCCACCCTAATCATGTCATTCACCTTTACAAATTTAAGGGCTAACTAAGTCAATGAAAATTCACTTTTAAACCCAAGGGTCATGTCCAAAGGAAGAGTAATATAAACAACTCAATTACCCGTTTGGGTAATTCCAAGTCTAAGAAGACTAAACACCCTTAGTTATCTTGGTTTTATTGATATACGTAAGAGAACAAGGCCACTTTATTTATAAAGTAATGTCACTCATTTTATTTAATATGAAATAGTCTAAGCATTTCATTTTTCAAACATGGAATCAAGGAATAAGAAATCTCAAGCCAAAAGGTAGACAATCATAAGAGTATCACATTTAACATTTCATTTATTTTATCAATGAAGAACTTTAGAAAAAACTACCATACTTCAACTAAGAATTAAAGTGCGTGCGATACATAAATTAATTATTTCATAAATTAAAGGGAAAGTAAGTGATCGTACCTCAAGCCGAAGACCAAGATGATGCTTCGACACTTGACACTTTCTAACTCAAGCAGTCGTCCACTCGCACGCAAAGAATTATCTCTCTCTCTCTCTCTATATATATACCCTTAAACCACTGCATGTATTCCCCACACCATGAGAGAATATGTACATGGAAGATATATATATCTATATATATATATATATTACTAAATTTATATATGCATACCTTCGTATATGCCCATGAGTCTTCCAAGGGAACCAAAACTCATATCACACATACCTAGGACCCATAAACATCTTAAGGCCATAATAGAAGGCATGAAAAACAAAAATGGTTATAAACCCTTACCTTGGACGACAACAACGAATGGAAACAACACAAACTACCTTGCCTTTTTCAGCAGTTTCCGGAACATAGACCAAGAAGACCCGATGAACCCTTTACATGACCTAGAATCGGGAAAAAACCCAAAAAAATCAAACCCCAACCTAATGTGTTTGGAGGGATAGGTTAAGAGAATATAGGGGACAAAATTATATTGAAAAAAATTAGGATAAGGGGGAGAGAACCATACCATGGGGAATTAAACCAAGAAAGAATGGAAAACTAGGTTGAATCGGTGATGGAGAGGAGGACGTAGGAGGGGAGCGTCGTACGTCGAAGGGGAACCCCCTTTGTGGTGTCACGTGGATCTGGGGAGAGAGAGAGAGCATTGAGTGAGTGTTTTATTTTGTTTTTAATTTAAGTTATTTTAGTAAAATAGACCCACTGCATGGTTTAAGTTGTATAGTTTTTCAAATCATGTGCCAATCATGTAGAACCTCCTGTTTAAGAAAACTCCCCTCGCACAGTTTGTCCTGTACAGTTAGACTAACCATGCAAAAACTGTGTGATGTACAATGTCAAGGTACGACCACAAAACATAAATCGTGCGAGCTAGGATAATGGTTTGAAAAACCATGTGCTGCCCATATGAAATGCCTCTTCCCACCTTAAACAAGGTTACACGGTTACCTATAGTGTTCTTCATGGTGTCTAACAAACCGTGCACACAGTGTAGGTCCTTACCAACCAGATTTTTCTCTGTATGTGACTCCCAAAAATTCTTGATTCACCTAAGAAACATAATGATCCCTCACCCAAGTCCAAAAAAACAATTTAAAAGGTTACAAATCTCATAATTTAATTTTGAATCTATGTTTTAAAAACAACCCATTAATTAAATAAAAAAGTTCAAATTATTTCACTTTTTTCATTCAGTTCAAAACACGAGACGTTACAACCTTTCCACCATAGAACTTATCTCCCTCGAGAAGCCCTCAAGAACAAAAAAACACCACCTAACCTATAGGGTTCATGAAGCTTAATTCAAATAGATATTTTTTCATTCCCAAATTCCCAATGCACCTTTGAAAATTTGTTAAACACATGGAACTTAAGCCATTTAAAACTCTATCTGACACTCGTTCTCCAACCAAAACACCAAGATGACTCTACCTTATCCCTTTTAGCTAGAGACATGATCACATCATCATCCCATAAAGAAATTGTACAAAGTTACTTCCCACCTTAGGATTTAACATTAAATGGACAAATTAAAACGACAAATCAACCCACCATTGGAATTTCCATTCAAAGAGATTCGTTAAGCATTATGATGATGCACCCGATGTGATTTTAAAACAATAAAATGGTCTATTACCCATCAACCTCATAGCCCAAGTCAAGACAAATTTTCATGAAATTCCATAGGCAACACACACCATACTTGTCTCTACATGACGTTGTTAATTAAAAAGGTTCTTCACCAACTGTAAATATTAAACAAGAAAGGAAGAGATTCTAGCCACTTCAGCTGATTATTCAAGAGGACACCTGACTTAGACAACTTTTATTTTATAAGCCGAACCACGATGCCCTATCCCAAGGCATCTCACATTCACCACAAGGATGTTTCTGAATCTCATACATGAATCTTTGTGATGTTCCTAAAAAAACCACAAAGTAAACCACACATCCCATGTCTAATACCATAAGATAACCACCCAACAAACTCAACAACATTTAAAGCTTTAGCGTGATGTAATACTGACACTCTGTTAGTGTATCTAGGATAACGTTATGATATTGGTCATGCTCATTGATAAAAAGAATACACTAAGAGGATCTAAATAGCTTCCGGTCAATCATACCCAAATACTGTAAAGAAGAACATTTGAATCATAATTAGTTGACTTCAAAGAAGGAACTCATCTTCACCTTCCACCACGTCCACATGATTTAAGACTCACATGCCTCAATGTCAATCAAACACAATCAACCATCCCTAAAAATAATTTTTAGAAGTTCCCCTTCCACTAGGAATACCAAATTTACTATATTTTACATGATGATCGTACCTTAGGAGTGTTCAAGTCGACGATATTGGAGAGAAACAAACTAGATTCTCACAAGTGCGCTAGATCAAAACTGCCATAATCGCAAACGTTTAAGAAAAAGGAACGAAAACCAAACCAAGAAGACTAGTGTTTCAAAACAACTGAATCTCAAAAAACCCCTCTCAAGAATTGGGGAAAACTTGATTCTTTAAATCTCAGGTAACTCTACATGGAGATGACCCAAGACCATACTCAACAGCACAAGATATTTATTCCATAGTCATATTTCCCCATATTACCTTTCACTTGAACAATGACATGCGAAATCATCCATTAGAAGGAAAATAAAAGATCAAATGATCTACAAAGAATCCAACCATTACCTAGTCACATCTAACCTATAGAAAATGAGCATTACCTTCTGCTTAAGACCGAAACAAGGTTAAATAAATACATGAACACCCATCCAAAAAAGGGTGTCATTTAAAACTAAAAATCCTACTCAATAAAATGGAATACGATTGACACCAAACATCAAAATATGATGCATTATCAATGAATTTAAACCCAAAGACCAACCATGGGATAACCCTTTACGAAAGCACAAGCACCAACCTTGTCACTAGGTCATGTCAAACATAAGTCCCTAGGCTCAAATCTAATCATCTAGCCATTGCTAAAAATAAGAAATCCTACGAAAGACACTACTGTTTCTGTTTCAAATAAATTCAAGATAAACTTAAACTACCCTTACTTGAGTTTGTAAATAGAGGAAACCACTACAGGTTCCATTTCCAGGCCATTCAATTTTTTTTATTTGTAACCATTATGAATTTATAGATTTAAAACAAACATCAAGTACCCATTTTAACCATCCTGGGTTCTTTAAAAAGAAACCCCAAAAGAAGTTATTTAATTTTTGAAATTTCAAACACCCATTACGGGTCATCTCATACAAACATTTTCCAACTCACCTACTTGGGTCTAGTTGTGCCTTTAAAAGTTACCCAATTCATCTCAGATTCAAAAAAATATTACATTTAAAATCATTTCACAATATAACATAGTCATTACATCTAATACAGATTTCCATTTCCCAATTCATGAAGCACCCATACACTTCAAGGACTGAAAATTGTCTACCATTTATTGAACAACATACGTTATAGAATTTAACATGCTCAAATATAATGGAATAATGATATGGGTGACCAAATACCAACCTATAATGCGCCCATACACTTTTTAGTTTGGAATTTGGACCCCTTTAGTCAAAATCAATTCAGTTTAGCATCTTAATTTAGCATCCTTTTACAAAGGTTCGAGTATACAGGTTACCCTTTCCCAGTTATAAGGAAATCATACACCTTATAACTGAAAATTGTCTCCCAACATAATAACAACCATTTAATTTAGAAATGTAACCAATTATATATCAACAACGAAAAGTATGTCACTATAACAAATAAACATAGATATCATGCTATTTACCGTAGAATCAAGGCATATTATCACACAAACATTTTAAATATATCACCAAAACATGCTATCTAAATAGACATGCTAATAATTACATGTCATGAAATACATTCAAGGAAAAAAATTCGAATCAACCGAAAAACTAAAATGATAATACATGCCATGGAACTATGCATGGCATGTGAATTTTCTATGTGCCTATATGATTCTTTCAATGAAGATTCCTTTCCATCTTAGGCCATTGGTAAAATTCCATAAAGTTCATAAATCACAAGAAGTTTAAAGTAAAAAAACATTCTAGTTGATTTCATTTCAATTGTAACAGTGAACACAATGACCAAAAATTCCCCTACCTTATCCATTGATCCATTTCCCATACGTGGGGTGATCAGAACCAAGCATGAATATTAACCAAGCACTGACACATTCCTATTCTTCTATCTAACAACCCAAAATGGTAAGAAAAATGAAATAATTACCCTTTGATACCACTTTATAACATCCCAACACAACTTACCATAAAATCGGTAGCCAGAACGGTGGGTCACATGGCCTCACGAATGTCTCCCCCACTACTACAGAAATGGGCTTTATTAGCTCTCAAAACAGGCTTTATCAGTGCCAAAAAAGCGTTTTAAATCTCAATGATGATAGGGGGTCCCCTTTATCATCACCTAATAAGCGCTAATAAAGGGGTACTTTATCAGTGCTAAAAAATCGCTGACAAATGCCCTGTCTGCTGCAACAAATTTTTTTGTAGTAGCACACCCAAACAACACCTGCAAAAAATTCAGCATCTCAACAAGTAAGTATACCCATAAAAAATTAACACATAAATCATAAGGTAATTACACCAACCATAACCATACAACAAGTATACCCATACACCATTAACACATAATTCATAAGTTAATTAAATACATAAAGAATTCAATTCAGAATTCAGGGGGTTGGGGTGGCTGTCTAGGGGGGGGGTAGGGGGTGTCCGGGGGGATATGGGTGTCTAGGGGGGCTGGGGGGGGGGGGGGGTCCAGGAGGTTGCGGGCTATCCAAGGGGGTGGGGTGGTGTCCAGGGGGTGGGGGTATCCATGGGGGGGTGTCTAGGTGGTGGGGTGGTGTCTAGGAGGCGGGTGTCTAGGTGTCTGTGTGTGGGGGGGGGGGGGTGTCCAGGGGGGTGGGCTAGTGTCCAGGGTGTCGGAGAGGCTTTCCAGGGGGTGGGGGTGTCCGGGGGGTGGGGGCGGTCCTGGGGGTTGGTGGGGCTATCCAAGGGGGTGGGGTGGTGTCCAGGAGGGTGGGATGGGGGTGTCCGGGGAGATAGGGGTGTCCAGGGGTGGTGGGGGTGTCCAGGGGGTGGGGGAGGTCCATGAGGTTGGGGGGATGTCCAAGGGGGGTGGGGTGGTGTCTAGGAGGGGGGTGTCCAGGTGGGTGGGGGGGGGGGCTGTCTATGGGGGTTCCAGGGGGGTGGGCTGGTGTTCAGGGTGTCAGGGGGGCTTTCTAGGGGGTGGGGGTGTCCGGGGGGGGGGGGGGGGTGCAGTCCAAGGGGTTGGTGGGGCTATCCAAGGGGGGTGGGGTGGTGTCTAGGAGGGTGGGGGTGTCAGGGGGTGGGGGTGTCCAGGTGGTGGGGTGGTGCCTAGGAGGGGTGGGGGTGCCGTCCAGGGGGTTGGTGGGTGTCCAGGGGGGTGGGGGTGTCTGGGGGGGGGGGTCAGGGGGGATGTCCGAGGTGGGGGGGGGGGGGGGGGTTGTCCATGGGCATGTCCAGGGGGTGGGGGTGTCCAGGGGGTTAGGGGGGGGGGGCTTTCTAGGGGGTGGGGGTGTCCAGGGGGCGGGGTGGTGTCCAGGGGGTGGGGGCGGTCAAGGGGGTTGGTGGGGCTGTCCAAGTGGGGTGGGGTGGTGTCCAAGGGGGTGGGGGTGGGTGTCCATGGGGGTGGGGGTGTCCAGGGGGTGGGGGAGGTGTTCAGGTGGTGGGGTGGTGTCTAGGGGGGTGGGGGCGTCCAGGGGTTCGGGGGGCCGTCTAGGGGGTTGGGGGCTATCCAGGGGGTTGGGGGTTGTCCAAGGGGTTGGGGGGGGGGGGGGTCCAGGGGGTCAGGGGTCCATCCATAGATTGTTCTCCTAAAGGATCAACATAATCCAAATGCATTTGGTTGGATTTTCGTACGTCAGTTGTTGTTTTCACTTAAAATTCTGTCCATTTTAAATAAAAGAGAGACACATTGAGTGATACCGGCCACACCATGCCTCAGATTGAGGCGAGGTTGACTCATACACATCACAAATGACTCATGGATCGTTCTACTAAAGGATCAACACAATACTACTGTGTTTGGTCGGGTTTCCGTAGGTCAGTTGTTGTTTTCACTTAAAATTCTGTCCATTTTAAACAAAAGAGAGACCCTTTGAGTGATACCGGCCACATCGTGCCTCAGATTGAGGCGAGATTGACTTTTACACATCACCAACACACCCATGGATCATAATTCTAAAAGACTAACACAATCTGAATTCTTTTGATCGGATTTGTGTACGTCAGTTGTTGTTTTCACTTAAAATTGTTTCCATTTTAAACAAAAAACAGACACTTTGATTGATACCAGCCACACCGTGTCTCGGATTGAGGTGGGTTTGAATCGTACACATCAACAACGCACCCATGGATCGTTATATTAAAGGATAAACACAATCCGAATGCGTTTGGTCAGATTTCTGTACATCAGTTGTTGTTTTCAAATAAAATTTTGTCCATTTTAAACAAAAGATAGACACATTGAGTGATACCGGCCATACCGTGCCTCAGATTGAGGTAGGGTTGACTCGTACAAGTAAAAAAATCACCCATGGATCGTTCTATTAAAGTATAAACACAATCTGAATGTGTTTGGTCAGATTTGCGTAGGTCAGTTGTTGTTTTCCCTTAAAAGTCTGTCCATTTTAAACAAAAGATAGACTCTTTGAGTGATACCGACCACACAGTGCCTCAGATTGAGGTGTTGTTGACTCGTTCACATCATAAATGACCCATGGATCATTCTAATAAAGGATAAATGCAATCCGAATGCATTTGGTCAGATTTGCATATGTCAGTTGTTGTTTTCACTTAAAATTGTGTCCATTAAAAAAACAGAAACTTTGAGTGATACCGGCCACACCGTGCCTCAGATTGAGGCAGAGTTGACTCTTAAACATCACCAACACACCCATGGATATTTCTCCTAAAGTATCATCACAATCAAAATGCATTTGGTCAGATTTGCGTACGTTAGTTGTTGTTTTCACTTAAAATTGTGTCCATTTAAAAAAAGACGGACACTTTGAGTGATACCGGCCACAACGTGCCTAAGATTGAGGAGGGGTTGACTCGTACACATCACCAATGCACCCATGGATCGTTTTCCTAAATAATCAACACAATCCAAATGAGTTTGGTTGGATTTTCATATGTTAGTTGTTGTTTTCAATTAAAATTATGTCCATTTTAAACAAAAGAGAGACACTTTGAGTGATACCGGCCACACCATGCCTCATATTGAGGAAGGGTTGACTATTACATGTCACAAAAGATAAATAGATTGTTCTCCTAAAGGATTAATACAATCCAAATTCATTTGGTCGGATTTACGTAGGTCAGTTGTTGTTTTCACTTAAATTTTTGTCCATTTTAAACAAAAGAGAGACCCTTTGAATGATACCGGACACATCGTGCCTCGGATTGAGGCGAGGTTGACTCGTACACATAAAAAATGCACCAATGGAACTTTATCCTAAAGAATCAACATAATCCTAATTCATTTGGTCGGATTTCCATACATCAGTTGTTGTTTTCACTTAAAATTCTGTCCATTTTAAACAAAAGACAGACACTTTGAGTGATACCGGCCACACCGTGCCTCGGATTGAGGTGGGGTTGAATCGTACATGTCACCAATGAACCTATGGATATTTATACTAAAGGAAAAACACAATACGAATGATTTTGGTTGGATTTTCATAAGTTAGTTGTTGTTTTCACTTAAAATTCTGTCCATTTTAAACAAAAGAGAGACACTTTGAGTGATACTGGTCACACTGTGCCTCTAATTGAGGTGGGGTTGACTCGTACACGTCAAAAAAGACCCATGGATTGTTCTCCTAAAGGATCAACATAATCCAAATGCGTTTGGTCAGATTTGCGTAGGTCAGTTGCTGTTTTCACTTAAAATTCTGTCAATTTTAAACAAAAGAGAGATCCTTTGAGTGATACCGGCCACATCGTGCCTCGGATTGAGGTGGGGTTGACTCCTACACATAAAAAATGCACCCATGGATCATTATCCTAAATAATAAACACAATAAAAATGTGTTTGGTCGGATTTCCATACGTCAGTTGTTATTTTCACTTAAAATTCTGTCCATTTTAAACAAAAGACAGACACTTTGAGTGATACCGGCCACACCATGCCTCATATTGAGGTGGGGTTGACTCGTACATGTCACCAAAACACCCATGGATTGTTCTCCAAAAGGATAAACACAATCATAATTTGTTTGGTCAGATTTCCGTAGGTCATTTGTTGTTTTCACTTAAAATTATGTCCATTTTTAACAAAAGAGAGACCCTTTGAGTGATACCGGCCACACCGTGCCTCGGATTGAGGCGGGGTTGACTCTTACACATCAAAAATGACCCATGGATCATTTTACTAATGGATCAACACAATCCGAATGTGTTTGGTTGGATTTCTGTAGGTCAGTTGTTGTTTTCACTTAAAATTGTGTCCATTTTAAACAAAAGACAGACAATTTGAGTGATACTGGCCACACCGTGCCTCATATTGAAGAGGGGTTGACTCGTACACATCACCAATGCACCCATGGATCATTATAATAAAGTCTCATCACAATAAAAATGCATTTGGTCGTATTTCCTTAGGTCAGTTGTTGTTTTCACTTAAAATTGTGTCCATTTTAAAAAAAAAAGACAGACACTTTGAGTGATACCGGCCACACCATGCCTCAGATTGAGGCAGGGTTGACTCGTACACATCACCAACACACCCATGGATCGTTCTCCTAAAGGATTAACACAATCTGAATGTGTTTGGTCAGATTTTTGTATGTCAGTTGTTGTTTTCACTTAAAATTCTGTCCATTTTAAACAAAAGAGAGACCCTTTGAGTGATACCGGCCACACCGTGCCTCAAATTGAGGTGGGGTTGACTCGTACATGTCAAAAACACACCCATGGATCGTTCTCCTAAAGAATCAACACAATCTGAATGCATTTGGTCGGATTTCCGTACATCAGTTGTTGTTTTCACTTAAAATTCTATCCATTTTAAACAAAAGAGAGACCCTTTGAGTGGTTCATCATTCCTGCATGTTGCTGGTGCATTTCATCTGTTAAAATTGGAAAATGAATCATTGGAGAAAGGATGTTTTATTTAATAACAATTACAATTTTCCTATGAACATTTATATAAAACAATTTTTTATCTTTTGATCCCCTTAACCCCTCTCAAAAATGACCGCCAATTGTACACATCCCCAAGTCAGATCTTCATGATATTTGTGTACAATCTGCCATCATGTATGTGTCCCACTCATTTCTGAACATATCTATATAGTCTTGTGAGTATGATGATTTTCGGAAGTCAGAGTAATACTACAAAATATAAAAATAAAGAATTAATAAATAAATTAAATGAAATAGTAGTTGTTTTTTTGGAAATACCTCTTTAGGGATGCTAGTTTGTTGATGAAAAACGATCTCTTTCATAAATTTACAAACATAAGAACAACAATCATTATCGTTTGTTTTTTTAGACACTGTAAAAAATTTGACCTTTAGGGGAATAAGTAACTTGTGTTGATATGTGTTTGGATAGTGAAATTTTATTATATATACCCTGATATTTATCCAAACGTAGTACTTGCTCACCTCCTTATGCTTATCCCCTTTCCTCATTCCTTTTTTCAGAAAATAATGATACACCTCCCTATCATAACAGAATCCTCAGTAAAAGATAATATAAATTACATTACTTGATTTTTAGACCTAAAATGTAGGATGTAGTTTCTTAAAGATTAACAAAATCCATCATGTGTGGTCGGTTTGATGGATATCCTTGCTTTGAATGCAGAAAATAAATCTTTGGAGTATCCAAGTTCACCGCAATTAGCATCCAATGTTGCCTAAAAACTGAAAAAGGAATAAGTAATAAAAGAAGTGAAAATATAATTGATATGCTTTAATCGTAGAGTTTTACCCCTGCATGGTTGGTATTAGGAAGAGTCTGTCATCTATAATCTTTCTTTCAAATGTTTTCAGCAATCCGTTCACTATTTCATCTTTTTTTGATGGCTCTAATTTCATTAGATGTGTTGATGTGGTATGAGGACTAACGAGTCCGAATTTTGGATCAGGGGAAAATTCCTTCAACTGTTTTTCATATATACGTCTGTCAACAATATAAAATACATTTAGTCATAACTTGCACATTAGATTATCTTTTATAAAATCAATTCATGAAAACATACCGCATATATATATTTACAACTGTGATGCCTAGCCAACTTTTTTCAAGGATCTCATTTACATTTTCAGTAGCAACGAAATCTTGACTTTCCTCTCCATATATATTCTTTTAGAAAACCACTATATGACTAATACCACCTCTTAGATTTGTATCCACATGAGTCTTCAATTATAGTAAATGTGGATAGATAACATGTTGTGTTATTGTGCTTTCAGTATCTCATTGGGATCGATTGGTCAATCCTTTAGATGGTTTTGAGCCGACATTTGTCACCCCCTTCCCTTTATCCATCTATAATAACATTCATTGGTTCAGAACCTTATTTCATTAATTGTTAAAGGTTTATCTTGAAAAAAAAGGAAATGAATGACTATTTGTCTACATGTACTCTTACAAGTTGTGACGGCCATGGAATGAATGTTCCAATAGCCTTTTCGACCATATGATTATCATCGTCATCAAGTAGAATAGGTATCTCTGCATTTGGCTCATGAGCTATAGTAATCGTCACTTTTAGATAATCTTTCAGAAGTGGTCTATTATGTAGCTTGTCATCTGGGATGTTGAACACTGTATCCCTCGCTACAAGGTGATAGGTGGGTGTTGACAGATATAAATCACATTTATTATCACACTGTAGAAGATCAGTACTGGAAAAGTATCAGTGTTTCTCTGATTCACATTTCATGGGAACAATTATTAGAATATTGATTACCACGACTAAGACATCTCTTTGAGGGGAATGGATCTCCTCAAAGCTGGTGGGGGTGGGGCGGGATCTTCATGCGCTGGTTGTTCATGATTTGTGTATTCTCCTTAATTCCCACCCATAAAAGTTTCCATCAACTCTCCCTGCCATTGCAATCATTCTTAAAGAGTTTCTAGTCTTTCTCTCATTTGTTTCAATTTTTCATCTCTATCATTCATTTCTTTTTTTTCTCAAAATATACTTAGGGTGTCACCCAAAACCCCACACCTCTAACACGACCGTATTGTTCTGGCTGCTTTAAAGTCATCGATAATAGGTCTGCACCCGCTACAGGAGTAGCCGATTCCTGTGTCTGTCGTATATAGGAAAATAACTAATTATTTTTATGAAATAGAAATTTAAAACAAATATTTTTATCGTCGTGTAATACTTACACGTATTTCCCACACTTTTTTTGTGTTCTCATCTACTAGCTTCCCTTCCTTATTCACACGTGCCTCATTCCATAGCACATGACGTGGGATGGAAGTGTCTTTGGTTTTAGACTCATCAATCTACATATAAATATAGAAAGATAATTATGATGTTGTTTATTGGAACCTAAAAATATTACTGTAAATTTAAAATACCTACCATTTTCTTTTCTAGTGAAGCGTACCCCATCCTTGCTTTATGATAGGGGTATGTTGGTTTTGATGCACGTTCCTTATTTTCAATACAGAGTTGCTGTTTCATAAATGAAATATTGACAATAAAAGTGATGAATACACGTATCCTCAAACAACGTATTATCACCCACAATGTACCTAAAACTTCTCATCCCCACGGCGGCCAATAAATGTATCCATGCTTCTTAGGATATCAGGTGAGCATAGACAATGGGTGGGTGCGGGTTTATTTTACCTTTGGAATATTTCAGGCAACATTTTGTTAAAATAGTGCGAAAACCTAGATGAATCCTTCCTGTAAGCCTTAGTAAATAATTCTTGTGTGAATCTTCTACTATAAATGTACTCTGTAAGAGATTTAGAAGAGTAAGACACTTTCATTATTTTATTTACTAGTAAATTAAAGAAATATTATCAGAATGTTATCATAATTTCTTCCCAGATCACAGCATTCAGCCCGGACACAACATGGTGCCATGAATCTATGTCAATTGGCACGCGTTGCAGAGTGACAACTCCAATGTAACTACTAAACATAGCCTTGTTGGGATTCACATGTTGGACTTGTGCATTCCATCCGACATCAAATTTGATGTCTTTGCTTTTCTCCTTAAGAACTTTGGCTAACACTGTCAAAATACGATGCACTTGTGTTTTCTATGACATCGGTCCTTCATCCTCGACCATTTCATCAATATCAACATCATATATATGTTCATCTGAAATGGTATCAATGACATGTGCTGATGGTTGTTAGACCTCAACACTAGGATCAGCAACATGTTTAGAAACTTGTTGTTGCTCTGCACTGTGAGTAGCTGTAGCAGGAGTAGCAGCAGCAGCTTGAGAGACTTGTTCAGCCTCAAGGTTAGGAGCACCAGAACATGCATAAGTCATTATCTACAAAAGTGGTTGAATAGTTAATTTAGATTACATAAATTTAGTGATGATAAGATAATAACATGAGATAACAATATCTATATTACAAACAAAATATAACTTGTTTAATGAACTCTCTTTCTTTTTTTCAAAGGCTGAAGGGATTTGAAACCTATTTCGATTATCTAAATCCCTTCATTGTGGTCTCTTCTAACATACAAAACATCATCTAAATTGGTAATGCTGTGAAATGATTGTGATGTACCACTGAAAGGATCGTCCTCAACTAAATTTTTATCGGACCCTTCAGTAGTTTTGGATGATAACAGAATAATCGACCACTTTCGGTTTGCGGGATCTAGAATATAAAAAACATGTACCGCTTGTGATGCCATTATAAACTATTCATCTTTGTACCCTTCTTTACTAAAATCAACTTTCAAAAATCCACATTCATCTATTTTAATACCACTATTGTTATCAACCCATTTTCATTGAAAAATTGACAATTGGAATGTCGTATAATCTAACTCCCATATTTGTTTGAGAATGCCAAAGTATGACATATTTGTATAAATTGGATTTCTGTCCTTACTACCAGAAACATGCATCGCTTCATCCACTAGTGTAACTCCACTATTTTTCATGGTACTATCTTCATCATATTCATCTGTATAGAATGTATAACCATTAATTACATAACCATTGTAAGATAATACATACACACTTGGTCTAGAGGATTGCCATCAAAGCCGTTCTAAAATTGAATTTGTATTTTCATCCAACTCCTTAAAAATATGGTCCTGAAACAATCCTATAAACTGGTGATTATGTGTATTTGATATCCATTTTTCATCCCTTGATGGATTCAACTGCCTAAGAATTTATTTTTGAGTTTCAATATATGGAGAAACTTCCCAAATGTTATGAAAAACATAAAGGTGGGCCTGCTTCTGATCTATAATACTGATTTTCAAAACATCTCTTCTAGAAATTCCCTCACCCTCAATGCATCCAGTGTGAGGAGATCTCAGGAGACCAATGATTTCCACATCAGATAGGTATTCGGTACAAAATTCAATGTCTTCCTCAACAATATATCGCTCCACTATACAACCCTCTGGACGACTTTGATTTTTGACATACGCTTTCAAAATCTTCATATACCCTTCAACGGGGTACATCCATCTATAGTGCATAGGACCACAAAGTCTAATCTCTCTCAACAAGTGAATCATCAAATGAACCATAATATCAAAGAATGTTGGCGGGAAGAACATTTCTAATTCACATAATATGATGAAAATTTCTTTTTCCTTAGCTGGAAATTTTTCCAGGTCTAAAATTTTTCTACATATAGCTTTGAAAAAGAAACAAAGTTTAGTTAACGTATGATGAACATTCTTGGAAAAAATGCAACGTAAAGCTATAGGAATTAGATCTTGCATCAAAACATGGTAGTCATGTGATTTCAAACCTTTTAACTTAAAATCATTCATTGACACAATGTTCTTGATATTTGATGAATACCCCTCTGGAACCTTTACATCATTGAAGAAGTTTCAAAACTGATATCTCTCCTCCCTAGAAAGAGTATAAGCAGCTAGAGGAAGAAACATTCTATTTTCACCCTTCACGGGAGCCAACTCTTCTCGTATTCCCATGTCAACCATGTCCAAACTTGCCTTAATTCCATCCATTGTTTTTTCAGGGGCATTTAGCAACGTTCTGATAACACTGTCAAATACATTTTTTCTCCACATGCATCACATCAAGAAAATGTCTGACGTACAAACAATTCCAGTATGGTAATTCAAAAAAAAATAATCACTTTTTCCAACCGATTTTCGTAAGGTTTTTTGAAAATGGTTTACCAAAAACAGTGTTCACATCTTTTACTTTCTCAAAAAACTGATCAACTATTTGTGGAGACGATGTTGTGCGTTGTTCTGAAATTCCATTTAATTATGTCGTCCAAGATCGATACTTATGCCGACGAGGTAGAAATCTACGATGCCCTAGAAACACAGATTTCGGTTAATGTTTCAACCTAATTGATCCTGTATCTTCTTCACACACGGGACACCCTTGAGTTCCTATAATGCTATAGCCTGACAAATTTATATAAGCAGGGAAATCATTTATTGTCCCATACAACATCACTCTCAACGTGAAGTATTCACTTTTATAAGCATCATACAACATAACACCTGAATCCCACAATAATTTCAAATCCTCGATCAAAGGAGCCAGATAAACATAAATATCATTACCTGGTTGTTTTGGTCCTAATACAAGCATAGATAGCATGATGAATTTCCTCTTCATGCATAACTAGGGTGGAAAGTTATAATTTACCAACATAACAGGCCATATACTATGAGTGCTGGTTTGAAAACCAAAAGGATTCACTCCATCTGTAGATAACGCAAGACGAATGTTTCTCAGGTTTTTTCCAAATTCAGGATACTCATGATCAATTTTCTTCCATTGAAGAGAGTCGGCCGGATGAAGTAATTTCACAACTTTATTTCTTTTATCTGCATTCCATGACAATTGTCTTGCAGTTTCTTCACTTCTATATAGACGCCTAAACCTTGGAATGATTGGAAAGTACCATACAACTTTCATAGGATTGGATTCATCTTTATTGTATTAAGAAGCACCACACTTTGGGCATTCTGTAAGTGATTTTTTCTCCCTGCGAAACAATATATAGTCTTTTGGGCAGGTATGTATTCTTTCAGAAATCATACCCATCGAGTGTAGCATTTGTTTAGCTTCATATGTTCGTCTTGGGAGATCATTATCTTCTGGGAGCATGTCATTCAAGAGAGCAAGTAGTTCTGTAAAACTGACATCACTCCATCCATTGCCTGCTTTCAATTTATACAACTTCGGTATAGCTGAAAATGCTGTATATTTAGTGCAACCAGCATACAATGGCGTCTTTTCACAACTCTTTAACTTCTCAAACAATTTTGGGCAATCACGGAGTTCATCTTCAATTGTCTTTGACATTTCCACAATACAATCTTCATCATCATTGACATCTGTAATCACATCCTCCATACGGTCTTCTTCCTTCCTCAATATTTTTTTTTCATTTTCAAAAAGCCACTTTTGGGTGAGTGGGAACCTCACAAAGACCAGATACCTAACTCGAACATCACCTGCTTACACGATTCAAACCAAAAGCCACATTCAAATTTTAAAATTCAAATTTTAAAATTGAAAACCTCAAAACGTGGGCAAAGCGAGCTGCCCGAGAAACCCTACATCGAGGTAAGACACATCACCGGGTCGACATCATCACATCATTAACCGAATTGTTCTATCACTATCACTGTCGAACCATCATCACATCACCACCATCATCGACATCAACAGATCATCACCATCAGCCAATCGGAATCCATCATCACCGTTGAGGAAATCCATCATTGTTGTCATCGACACACATAAAGCCACCGTCATCGTCATTGTCATGGTCACCTCCCCGCCAGAGATGGCCCAGGAGAAGATGCTTCCTCACCGACGATAATCAAAGTGTCCTCACAATAAACCTCCTAGAGAAGACCGACAGAACAAAGACCCATCCAAAAAAATCATCACCTGCTCCACATGCAAAATAAGAAACATCACGAATTCAAACAGGACCAAAAAAATCACAGGATGAAACCATCACAAAATCAATCCAGAACAGAAAACAGAAATGAAAACCTTCATCCTTGCCGAAAGCACCAAGAAAGCAACCCATCAGAACTAAAAACCATAAAATCATCGCCTTCATCACCGCACACCAAATTATTAAAAACACAAATCATCAGAAACAACGATGTGGCCCGAAGAAGAACCCAGTCCGTCACTAAACCACCAAATCAGAACCACTAACCTGAGAGAAATCATCACCTCAATGATCAAAAACCTTCAAAAGTCAAGAAACAGGCCCCGCCACCACCTTTAGAACCGCACCTGAAGACCAGATCTACCAAAATCACTCTTAGACATTGAAAAAAGCAACAAAACCCCCAAATCACTGCATCTGAAACCCACACCCTGGTCCGCATCACGCCGCCTTTAGAAACCCTAGCTGAAACCTCAGGCTAGGGTGGGATGAGGGCCAAGCGACAATTCTATACACCGAGGATGAAAAAGAGTCCGTGCGACACCGCCACTGGGATAAAACGGATCGCAAGCGCGCTGAGAGGATTACCGATGGGAAGACAGGCCTATCGGGGACAGGGGATAGGGAGGCAGCAGCGAGGGGAAACCTAGCACCACAGAGCCCTTTGCGGGCTCATACCTCTTCAATTTACACAAACATTGATCCAAACCCTCCATACAGTCTTCTTCATTATTCATATTTTTATTCATATCTGATGATCCATAAAATGCAGTTTTATCCCAACCAGTAGCTACATTCACTTTTTCTCCATGTTTATTCCAACATTTATAACTCTGATCTTTTCCGCGACATATAAAATGTTCTTCCAACTCCTCTGGATTAATTAGTCTAGAATAACAATAAAGTAAACACAAACAAAGTATTTGAGAAGGATCCTTTGTGTGATCCTTTTCAAACTTGATTAACTCTTTCACTCCATTCTCATACTCTATTGTCAAACGATTAGCATCCATCCAATATTTATTCATATCCATCCTATTTGAATCTCAAATATTAGTATTTATGGTTCAAATACACAAAACAAGACTTTCAAATATATTATAAGAGAACCACTTCCTTATAAATAATATAGATTAATAGAGCCTAACCATTTCCAATAAATATTTGGAAATCAACAGAACCAGGACAGACCCCCCATCAAAATCAACACAGTTTCCAAACACAAAGGGGTTCACGGGGATAATCACTTGTGTCATAGATGGTAAAACTCACACGACATCATCCTCTATGGATCATCCTCCTCTATCGGGTCAACCCTTCTATGGTCAACTAGTCCATCCTTTTATACCTCACCAACCTAAAATACATATGGATGAAAACTAATAGCCAACTCTATAAGTAAAGAAAGGAATCTCATAATCTCTACAATATGGAATTCATTAAATATAATTACTTTAGATTCATCATAGTTTCCTCAAATCACCCCAGTCCAAACACAAGAATAATCAAGAATGGTATATCTACCACTCCTAGGTCTCTGCCCTACATTTAATATCATCATGCCTAATATTTTTAGTAAGATCAAGTTACTTACTTTAAATCACATGGGGGATAATCACTTGTGTCATAGATGGTCTCCCATGTTATTCCATATGAAAATTTTAACAAATATTATTAACCTATCATCCCATTAAATCCTCATGAGTGTCTAATTCCAAACTCCATCTTAAGTGTAATATCAAAAGAATATATATTAATAAATTACCCCACATCCACTTCCCCACTAATCTGGTCATTCTCACACTCTAATGGAATATTTATTATGCTTCAACCCCTTCTATATAATCTCATAACCATATGTACAAACATAAAAATGTCACAAACACATAAAAAAACATATCCATATCACAACCACACATCACATCCTCATCACAGTATGATATCGTGAACATGAAGGACATAAACATCATACTCTCCTTCAAAAATTCACAACCCCCAGTATGTATCCACACCAAATACACATAATCATGTCAACAAGAATATATATACACCAAAACCTAAAATTGTTATAGGTCGTATATATACACCCATTGTGAGCCATTACAACTCATACTAAGTGTGAAGGGGGAGAAGGGAAGAGGGAGTGGTTTTATATGTGTTCCCTCTATAACCTAGATATTGAAAAAAACACTTAGAACCAAAGTACCCATATGGATTTCAATCAGGTTACTCGACTCAAGTGGTGGCGTGTAAGAAATAAAAAGAAAATATAATAAGTATATAGTCAGACATAAATCTTTCCTAAGGGTTTACACCAAACTAACACTGCAAACACCCTCGTCAACCATTGCCTTGTTACTACCACCCTCTTATAACCACTTCCATTATAATTCCACAAATAATCCCCAAAAAATCACATAAGCATCCATATCAACATTACCAACTTCTTATTTCATTTAACATTATAATTTCTTGGATTTTTATTACCATATTCATTAAAATTGTTAACCATTTTAATGTAAAACCAATCATTAAATCACTACCCACTATAATCCATTCATTAATCATTAATAACATTTATTATATCTTTAACCATTTATTAAACATAGTTATTCCAATAATTATCATTAATCATTTAACAAACCATCATTTATCATTTCCAACCCATCACCCATTACTATTTTCATTTATTCCAACCATATTCCATGCCAAAAGGAAAATATAACACCACCCAATAACTACTAAATTTTCATGACATAAAATAAAACTAAACACAATCTAAAATCCATAAAACCACTTATTTTCTGCCTAAATAGCCATATCATTGCTATCATAACCACACAATAATCCATCCATCACTACTGTATTAATTACCACACCACATGCTCCCAACCACATCAATCAACCATCACCCTTATAATCATAGTGATAAATACCCCATACATAGTAGCATGAAAGGGAAAACATATAATAAATTCACACTAAAAACTGCCCCTTAAACACTCTATTATATTAAAGTAGAATTTATAGTTTAAATATAACACTTTAATTATATATTTCCATACAACCAATTAATTACCCACCTTAAGTGACTAGAAAATAATTAAAGGTGATTATAACGTATTATTAGTAGTAAGAAATTTCTTTCACAACATCAAGAATAAATCACTTAGCAACAACACCAATAAATCCATAAATATATAAGAAATATTATGGAACTTCATAAATCACATGCATAACTCCATCTTCACTTTAATTTTATTTAGTGTAATTCATTATAGTATTTTTGTTAATCAGTACTATCCATCCAATGGAAACAAAATAACATGAAAATTCCATAATTTACACATAATAAAGAAGGAGAAATTTCATGTCCCCAACATCAACTAAAGATTTAACAAATATTTCATAAGAATGAGAAGAATATTCAAATAAAACATGACTTAACACATGAGGGTAATATAAAAGTCCTATGTATGACCATTAACCATTAAAACCATAACAAAAAAACACAAAAAACGAATCAACATTGTTGTCACATCCTTCCTAAGAAGAAAGTTCAAGAAGAGAATCAAGAACAAGAGAAAAGAAATTCACCTTAGAGGAGGAGAAGTAGGGAACCTTCTGTGCTACGTCGGGAGGGGAAGGCGCAGCTTCCAGAGGGAGAGGTGCATGGGAGGAGCTACCAACCATTGGAAAATAGAGGATTAGGGTTCTCGAGGAGTAGGATCGAGTGGAGAGGAGGAGAATCGGGGTTTTCAGGGAGGAGGATCCGCCGAAGGGGTTCAAGGGAGAGGATAAAGAGAAGGGCTAGCGGCGGAGGTCCGGCAACGTGAAGATCAGGGGGAGGCGGAGGTCCGACAACGCGAAGATCGGGAGGGGGTAGGGGAGTTGTCATAGGGGTACAGTACCGCGAGAGCTTTAGGGCGTGATAAACAGAGGACATTGTTTGACCGATTTTATAAAATATGGGACTACGGTTTTATCAGCACATAAATTTTAGCGCTGATACAGGGAATCTTTATCAATCCTTTTCTAGCACTGATAAATGTCTTCTTTATTATCACTTTTTAGCACCGATAAAGGTTACCCTTTATAAGCGCTAAAATTTTAGCGCTGATACAGGGAATCTTTATTAGCGCTTTTATAGAGCTGATAAAGGTCTTCTTTATCAGCGCTAAAATTTTAGCGTTGATACAAGGATTCTTTATCAGCATTTTTTGCTTAGCGTTGATATAAGGTGGTGCTTCCCAAGCCTATTTTTGTAGTAGTGCCCGAACACCATAGGATACCTACTAGTAGTGAGGGTTTTGGGAGGTGATAGTGGGGAGACTATACCCTCTTATCATAGTTGTGCAACAGTATTAGAGAGTAAAAAATAAAATGAAACAAAGGAATTAGTAAATAGGAATGTAAATCAATGAATGAAGGATTCTTATATAACTAAAAAAAGTGTCCAACTCCAATTTATACAATGGATGAATGAATTAAGTGGTAATTTTATAAAACCAAAAGAACTAAACAACTGCATAATAAAGTACATGAATCAAATAATGAAAAGTCAACAAGTACCATGGAAAATCTCCATGAGCATCCCAAGCTCCAACTAGGTCATTTTCTCCTAACTCCTCATGTACAAGCATAAAAAAATCAACCAAGGTCCTACAAGTAGAAGTTCTACTCGGGTACCAAGGGTAGCCGAGCAGGGTGTGAGATGAAATCTCAGTAGGCCAGAACCCATGGTGTCATGAAAAAACTAGTGTAATATAAATTAATATGGTGTAAATGTATAGTAGAGTAAATAAATAAAACTATATAAATAAATAACACCCATACAGGTTCCTAAGGGACACCTGACGACTATACTAGCTTCAGCTCATTGTCAGAATAAGAGTTTGATCATGTCACTACACACACACACACACACACACACACACATTATTTGGAACGGGGTAAGAATGCCACTCATCCATACATTTATTTAGAGGTTGTAACTGGCATGGGGTAAGAATATCTCCCATAAATAATATAAGATAACTAACATGGGGTAAGAATACCTCTAATTCATAAGCATATATATATAACTGGTGTGGGGTAAGCCTATCTCCCATCCATATTTTGAAGATATCTGGATTGACATAAGCATTCCTACCTTCCATAATCATTTACATTGATGGTATGGGGTATGATTTCCTCCCATCCATAATCGTTTACAATCATTGACATAATTCTAATATAATGAATAAGGAAATACCTCTTATGCATTCCAAATAGAAATACCATATTCCCAATAATTTATAACAAGTAACATAAAGGAAAACCATCTTATTCATTTCAAGTTAAACATCATTCAAGGCATGGTAAAGTGTTCAATTCAAATCATGAGGAAAACTGCTCTCACACATTCTATTATCAATTCCCAATTCCATTTATATCGTTTCAATCAACATATGGTGATCTATAAAGCATAAATAAGGGGCATAGACTAAACACCCAAAATATGTCAAGTTTTCTTAATTCATTCAGAGAGAAACCATTAATTATATGTCATCCATCTAACTCAAAGTCTCCACTCTCAATTTTCCTAAACATGGAAAATTTATTTTAGTCATGGTCATTTCAATTAGTGACTATCGCTATCTCACTTAAGCCATAAAAATCAGTTCATTCACAATAACAGATTTAAGGGATCAACTAAGTAAAGTAAAAGTAAATTTTAAACCCAAGGTTCATCTTAAAAGGAAGGGTTATAATAACAAATCAATTACCCATTTGGGTAATTCCAAGTCTAAGCAGAATAGACACCCTTAGGTGTCTTCGTTTCATTGAAATTCATAACAGACCAGGGCCACTTTATTTAGGAAGGAAATTCACTCAGTTTATTAAATAAAAAAAATATAATCATGACATTTATAAAACATGGAATCAATGAATAAAAAACCTCATGAAAAAAGGAAAAAAATCATAAGAGTATCACATTTAACATTTCATCAATTTTATCAATGAATCACTTTAGAACAAACTACCATACTTCAACTAAGAATGAAAGTATGTGTGATAAATAAATTAATTATTTCATAAATTAAATGGAAGGTAAGGATCCTACCTCAAGCCAAAGACCAAGACGATGCTTCAGGACTTTCCACTTTCTGAATGACGGACCAACACGACCCAACATACCCTTTTCGTGACCTATAATCGAAAAATAAAATAAAAATGAATCAAACCCTAACCCAGGGTGTTCGGTGGGACCGGGTAGGGAAAAGGAGAGGCCCAAATTTTGTTGTAAACATGGAAGAGAAGAGGGAGAACACCATACCTTAGAGAATTGGACCATAAACCAGTGGAAAACTGGGCTGAATCCACTATGGAGAGGAGGCCATAGGAGGGGAGGGTCACAAATCAAAGGGGACCCCCCCACTTTGGGGTGTGATGCGGGTCTGGCGAGAGAGGGGTGAGGGAGTGTTTTATTTTGTTTTTAATTTATTTTAATTTCTTAAAACATTCCCACCATACAGTTTAAGCCAAATAGTTTTGAAAACTGTGTACCAACCGTGCGGTTACCCCTGTTTCAGAAAATTTCCCTCACATGGTTTTCCCTGCACAGTTATCCTAACCATGTGAAAACCTTGTGATATATAGTTTTTTGGTACAGCCTCAAAACTTCAACTGTACGAGGTAGGCACACATTTTGGAAAACTATGTGCAACCCATGTTAAACATATCCACCCCCTAAACAAGGCCACATGGTTACCTACAGTAGGCCTCACGGTTTCAGAAAAACCATGAACGCAATGAAGGTCCTTAAAAACCTTATTTTTTCCTATCTGTCACTCGGAAAACTTATCGAGACAACCAAGAAAACTAACAATACCTCACCCAAGTCCAAAAACAACACATTAAAAGGTTCCAACTCTCGGAATTGAATTTTGAAGCTCAGTTTAAAAAAACCATTTAGTAAATCAAAAAGTTCAAATTCCTTCACTTTTTCATTTGGTTCAAAACACGAGACATTACAAAGGAACCACAACCAACTCAACACACTCAACCATAAAATGTTCAATCCAATTCCCATTGACAAAACTAAAACAACCTGATGGTTCTTACTCAATCCAATACAACTAAAACATAGATTAAGTCATCACCCGATCACCTACTGGAGATACAATTATCTGCACTATAATCATCATCTTATAACCTATCACGAACTACCTTCAAAAATATGAGGGAAGGGACATCAAAGTGCCACACCCTTCCTTCCTCAAGAAGATTATGATATAACGACCCCCATGTCCTACCTTCAGTAGGCCCCTGGGTGGTGACTACCACCAAGGGCATGAAATATCACATAATATGGAAGCCATTACCTTTTTTTTAAAATAACCAGGATATAAAGTGGTAAATCCAAACAACTCAAGACACTTAAGGAAAAAAGGAAAACTAAAATACATTCCCACATGCAAGTTCAAAAGTGAAAACAATACAATGTACAAGAAAACTCTGAAGGAGAGTACCAAAAGAAAAAGAAAAGAAGCAAGGACCACTGTCCCGACGCCCAAGCTAGTAAGGTCTGGCATGGTCCTCAATGTACTCCTAGAAACCTGAAGGTGGTTCTATATACGTAGGGTGAGTATACAGGTATAATTAGTTGGGAAACCAAAGTCACTCGTGCATAAGTGAGGGAACATACAAATGTCCCTCTAATGGGTCAGACCACTCTGGTCCATTCCATTGCTAAAATCTGGTATATGAGGTGTTCTGGGAGGTCAAGGTGACTTATCCCCAAAACTTTTCCAAATTTCCAGTTATGTGAACAGTGTCAACGGTAGCTTTAAGTGAAAAGTGCAATGGTAGCCTTATGTGAACAGTGTCATCGGTAGACTTATGTGAATAGTGCAACAATAGCCTTATGTTAATAGTGTTTCCAGAATGGCGAGGTTCAATGATATCCCCTATTTCCTCTACCAAATTTTGAGTTCATGAATTTTTTTCCAGAACAGTGAGGTCCAAAGGTAGCCTCTATTTCCATTTCCAAATTTCATGTTCATGAATAGTGTTTCTGCCTTCCTACAGTTTCGCCCCTTTTACATTTCCTTTGACGTGAAATGCATTTAACGCCTCATTTTAAGGACTCTAAGGCCGATTCAAAGGCCATAAATCCTATATTATTTTTTCCCTAAGGCTCTGGATGCTTTTACTTGGTCAAACCAGGTGGTTTAATGCGATCCACTTTTAATGGAAAATCCAGCGTATCTTAAACCACTGCTCCATTAAATCTTCTAGAGGGACTAGATATCTTCCTCCCTAGTTATTCCTCCTTGTTCTTAGTTGTGAGATGCTTGAACCTTTCATTCCATACCATAGGAGATGTATAATCAAACTTTCTTCCTTGGATTGGTTCCCCTCAGTTTTGATGCAACCAAGCAGTATCGATCAATCTTCGATATAAGGTATGATCTATCACCATTCTTTTGGGTTTATCTCATCCTGTTTCTCCTTTCCCTTTTATGGAATGCTATCTCCATGTTCCTAATGGAATTTTCTTGGGCATTGACCAGTGTGGTGGTGTCTCTGCATCCTCAGGTGGATACATTTTTCACGGGGGGAGGAGATAGTAACCTGTTGTGTGGCTCATTCTCATATAAAGAACGTCAAGAACCGTTTGAGGTAGGTAATTCATTGCTTCCCTTTTCTTTTAAGTGAAACTGTAGAGTTAGTATATTCTATCTCATTGGATCACAGTGGAATTGATGTAATAAATATTTTAATCGGATAAATAAATTGATATTGATCGTATGTTATTGCCTCTTGTTTTTCTAGATAGTGGGATATCTATGCTTTCTTTGTTCAGCATTTTTTTCTTGATGGAAATTGGTAAATAACATAAATCCATAATTAATTGATAATTATTTGGCTAAAGATAAAGAGGAATGTGAATAAATCCAATTGTTGTTGTTGTAATTTGATGTTAATCAAATTGATGTAGTAAGCATGTTTAATCAATTTGTGGTAGCTAACTGTTTAGGTTTCCCAAAGTTGGAATGTAAGGCCCTGACCCCAGTTACCCAGAGTCGGTGCATTATTTTAATACATTGGAATGATTACAAGGAATCAAGTCCCGAAAGACCGATCAGTTTAGTAGTCTTGGAAAATAGATTACATACATGAATATTACATTACACATTAGAAAATAAAACACAAAATAAATGATCTTTTGAGAACACCATTAATTCCCTAGCTTAACCCTTCTTATCAATCATAATACACTTCTTGGAATCCTGAGAAAATTAAAACATAGAAAGGGGTGATCTTAGATTCTCAGTAAGGATAACAATGTAGCAGAAACATTCATAAATAAGCATAAACATTTAAGGCAATGTATACGACTAAAACAAAATCCTTTTAAACTTAAACTTCAGCATATTATGGAAAAGATACAATAAAATAATTCCATTTACTTATTCACATGTATATTCTACTAGTCAAATAATCACATGCAATATCAATATCCACTTTCATAATGATGGAATTCATAATGCCAGACTATCATAACCACATATTCAAGGCCTTGTGCCAAGACTAAAAATAAGATTTTGTCAAGACCTTGTGACAAGACACTGGTTTGTCTCATGAGACCTACCGATGCATCGAGGAGCTATAGCGGGATCCACAAGTCACTTACTAAGTCCAATGCATTCCTCATATGAAAATGTTTAAACATAACATGAACATTCGTATTAAAACTAGTATACGAAATGTCAACAATTTATCCATAAACCATGAATGGTATAAAAATAACATATCCATAGTCAAACATATCACCAAACCTTCAATACAATATGGAAGTTTTGTATCATAATAAATCAACTTTAAACCAACCTATAATCCATCAAAAGATATTGAAATAGATAAAAATGATCATTAAAATTCTTTGAGAGAAATACACATTTTTCATGAAATTGTTTAAAAGTATCACAATTTATAAAGGAAGTCATTTAAAAGATATTTTTTAATAAAAGTGTCCCATACCACTTTGAAACTTTTTAAAATAATTATCATTTCAAAACATTCATGTCCATATAAATAAATCCTTAAAATCATTTTGAAAACATGGACATTGATTAAAAGTGGTTTAGAAAGATAAATCTTTAAAATATTTAAAATGATGATCTAGTTAAATAGATCCCCACATAAAACCTTAAAATATCCCTTTTGAAAATATTTTTATGAAATATGGGTATCTATGATAAGTATGTCCCAGAAAGTACTTACACATGAACTATCACGGATAAATAATGAGATTGAGAAAATAACCCTTACCTTGCATGTTCCTTTGGTCAAGGGTACGTTTAACCTCCTGTATAATGACCATTGTATGTTATTAAATTATAACAGAACCATATTCATATTTATTATATCATACATGATTCATTTATGACTTTATACTACCCATTTAATAATTATTTTCATGTTAAATTAACGTTTCAGGTAATAATCACTTTATTTATCGTATGTGTTTTAACTTGTTATTCTTGATCGTATCATTTAGGTCATTATTTAAATAATTACATAATATAAACCTTTATTTATATATCATATATATTTAGAATATAAATATTTATAATAAATAGATATATGAAATGGAAAACACCGTTTATGGAGACGGTAGGCCGTACGTACGCATAAACGTTGTTTCTGTTTTCATATCGTATTGAATGGAAGTGAATAAGATATATGTAAGTACATACATACATACATATATATATATATATATATCTCCAGTAGAATTATTTTTTCATATATTACATACTTATTAATAATATATATTTTTATAATCATCATTGAATGGTGAACGTGGAAATGAATCTCATCGTGTTGTGGAGACGATAATCCGTACGTATGCACGAGGGACAATATCATTCTTTTGATATTAAAATCATATATAATTGGATCTTATATCATATATAAATAACCATTATAATGTTATATTTAATATTTACATCATTTATACTCATTATTATACTCATCCAAATAATAATGCATTGAATAACAATTACACCACGACGTGGAGATGGTAAGCCGTACGTACGCACGTATGGTGAAATGTTATTCAAAGGATGGATAGAATAATGAATATTTTTGTACCATATTTATAATAACATAAAATTATATAGAATATACTGGAGTTATTATTTTATAATAGAAATAACAAGGAAAGGGGAAGTGGAAGAAGAAAGGAACTTGAAAGAGGGTGGTGAAATCATTACCTCTTCTTCGGGTTATTCCTTTTGATTTGATCAAAAGGGATCCATAGGATGGATTTATGACTAAATTAAGGCTTATAGGATTAATGGAGGTACGTTTAGAGGGTATTTGGGCAGGTTTTGGCCGAACCAAATGGATTTGGAGGTGTGATTTTGAGAGAAGGGGAAGTGACCTTTTATAAGAGGGGTGAGGGTCACTTTAGGAAAAGATTAAAGTATTATTTTATTATACAATCACATTCGGTTTATAATGGATAAAAATAAATTTATTTATAGACTTAGGTGATTATGGTTCTAAATCCTTTAATACAATAGGTTTTGGACAAGTTTAGGATACAATTTTAACCTTATCTTTTATATTTAACTCTTAGTTAAATGGTTTAACTTTTACCATGTCTTTTTGTGCTCTTACAATATATGGTTAATAAATTTACACTAAAATTACAATCGAACACCAAGTAGTTAATCAATGATACACACATCATTATATAAGTCTTTTTTTCCTAACCTTATATTTTTAGGAATATTATATCAATTAATAATATAATATTTGTTTTTAAAACTCTTTTATGTCAATTTTCACACTATTTGGTATTTTGTTTTTGATAAAGTCATAACAACATGATTACTTCGAAATAAATTCATTGAATCAATATTAACAAGTAATATTAATCTATAAAATTCGTTTATGGAATCAAAACTTTCAAATTTTATTTATTTTAACATTTATAATACCATTTATTTCATTCTTTCATTAATAAGGAAAATATTGCATCGTCATTGTGTCAGAAATAAATTAAATTATTAAATATATAAAAATTATAAATAAAATACTATTATGTAGGAAATATTTTTATATTTATAATTAATATTAATATTAGAAAAGATAACTTATATAACACCATGCAAAAATTGTTTTACTAAAAGATATATGTTTATGTCATTTTTTCCTTTACTTTAAATTAATTAATATAAAGTGTTATTATCACTCTTAAGTGGCTCCAAGTGGTCCCAAAATCGACCCAAGGATGCCCATGGTCGGAAATATATCATCAAATAGGGTTAGGACACGTGTTAGGGTAATTCAATATTATTTTAATATTATTTATTTACCCACATTTACCGGATTTACCCTTTAACCATTCATAATGTCTAAAAATAAAAGTTTACTATTTACACAATTTGGACCTTCTAATTATAAATATTTAATCCATTTTTCTAAATTCAAAACAAAGAAGTGGCAGAAATTAATTTAAAATTAATTCTCGTTGTCAAAACAAAAAACATGTTTTTTAAGAAATAATAATTATCAAAAGATTGACACTTGTTTATGCATAATTTCAATGTAAAATTACATCCAATGACCAAAATTATATTAAATGGTAAAAATATAATCTAATTATACTTTCAAACCATTAAAATGTATATTTGAACACTATAAATTAAATTTATTAAAAAATTTGTTTTCAGTTAAAATATAGTATTTTTCACTATTCACCCAAATATGAAAGTTATCAGAAAAACACAAAAAATTTATTGAAACTAAATTTTTATGTCCAGATTATAAAGAAGGATTTAATTTCATTAAATTGAATATATAAAAGTGTCAAATATTGGTTTTAAAAAGGGTTCTACATTAAAAGGCGGAAAAACTGTATTTTTCTGAAAAATAATTCTTTTATTGAAAAATTGAATTTGTCTTCATATTATGTCTTTGAAAAAAAAAATAATTTTAAAATTATATGGTATATATATATATAATTAAAAATGTGGTTATTACTATTCATAACCACTTTTAAAATGGCTAGTTTGATAGGTTATGGTGTGCTTGAACTCAGTGTTGCGTACATCGTATGTTATTGTACCGTGGAAGCTTGGGGTGTTACATGGAACCTATGAATAATAAATCAGTTAATTCAAGATGGATTAAATAACTATTTTTTTAATAAAATATAATCCATTTTAGGGTTCTGAGTTACCCACTTTCTTGTTTAAGGGCTAAGAGCCTAGTTGATATGATGTTTATTTTCCTACTGCTTGTGTTGTGATGTGAGCCTGGATGGCTATTGTGATATGTGGGGGCATGAAGGCCTATTAGTGTGGTAGAAGTTGACACCTATATTGGATAGATGCATCAGTTTATGCAGGTGGGTGTCGGGGAGGACACTGGGGATAATGAAACGGGTTGGATGTGAATATTTGGATTCTTTCTATTTCTTGTTGGTTGTTTATCTGCTTTACTTTCCCCACTGCTGAAGGCAGTTGGTCTTGCTTACCCTTCTTCCAAAAGGGGTGAATATGCGTGGGGTATTCCATGTGCTTTCTGTGTTTAGATTCCTGAGGGAGGATGGGTCTAAGCTCTTTCTATAGGTGGAAAAGACTCTACGGGTAATTCATCTACTCACCGTGTTGATCCCCTTGTGTTTAGTAGCTTAGAATGTTTTTCAAGAATTATTGGGAATATGGGAAAGTAATAATGTTGTCAATAAATGATTGAATAAATGATGTTAACCCAAGGGGTTGGAGTTTGCGGGGATGCAATGCTGAAGTTACAATTTAAAGGGACAATGGACTTTGGGTGTGATGCTAATGAAATATAACGTGGAATTATTAATAGTTAATTAATGTTTAAAGAATTATTTAACATAAAGTGAAACTGATAAAAATGGAATGAAGTAATGTATTAAATCTCTTTAAATGGTTGTGTACTTATAGGATACCTAGTCTTAGAAGTGGTAGTCGGGAGTCCGAGAGACGTTAGTTGTAGTTTAGTCTAAGACTAGGTTATGCCCATAGTGTGGTTGCGAGCTATAGTATATTTTTGTACTTTTTGTGTTTCTATACGCTAATAAACTCCATCAGTTAGGGAAACTGATACCCTGGGGATTCTGAGCCCTGGGGGGTGTTTTCCGCAACATTCTGGTGGGAGGATGGATGGCTGGCTACCGCCTTTGACCCCACTCTATTCTCTTGGTAGTTACTTGTGATGGTATGCACGTCGGTTAGTTTTCCCCGTATATGTGTATAGAGGGATGTAATTTATTGTGGTTATTAAAACACATATATTCTAGTTATAGTTTCCTATAGACTACTATAGGTATAACGTGTATAGGTTGTAATGGATTGAGGATCCTTACTCAGTGTATGGGTTGTAATGGCTTGAGGTATAATGCCCGACGTATGATACATGTTATGCGAGTTGTGGTGGCTCCCAGAAACTACCTAGTTACTTTTATTGTGTGGATGTGGTGGTTTTGTTACACGACGTGCATGTTGTGGTGCTTCACCCAGGTGTCTGCGGGTAAGCCTTTTTGGAGACAGATGCTTAGGATGTGTGACGTTGGGGAAAGGTGGAAAAATAGTGGGGAATTAGAAGTGGGGTACCCTTGATATTCTTTATTATATTATATACTCTTGTATGCGTTACTTGGTGAATGTATCCATGGTGAGGCTGGGAACTTAGTATACCTATTTAGGTGATGAGTTAGTTTCACTTGTTGTTCACCGTGCTTTAGTATGCTTCCTTTACTTTTTCATGAGAGGCTCTGGGGAGGATCCTAATGAGTATACTATTATACTCAACCTGTAAATATATAAGCTATTTTTCAGGTCACTTGGAGCAGTTTGGAGATCAAGCTGGTTTTAACTAGCTTGGGGTTGCAGGAGCTGTTTGAGTTTCGTGGTTGCTGCTGTTTTTACTTTCTTTTGGGTGTTTTCAATTTTTCCCCTTTTTGTTGTAGTAGTTTTTCATGAAATTACATATGTGTAATGTAATGAACCTAAATTTTTAATAACATTTGTTTCCTAAATTTTGGGGTTATTTTATTTTATACTCAACAAAACTATATCCTTTAATTAATGAAGTGAGTATAATTGAAATGATACCGTTGAGTTTTGACTGTTATATGACTGTTGGTCAATATGAGCATTGAAATCTAAACTCTTAATGTTATAATTATTGTCTATATATACAATTGATCTTGGTTAATTAATACAAAAATAAGAGTCGATGACCTCATCCAGTAGACTCAGTCCGTACGAAGCCCATCTGTCAGAGCTTGGGATAGAGGTAGCATCTCTGGGATTTTCTTCGGACCAAGCCCAAGATGAGATTCAACATGTGAAGATTGAATGAAATCGCCTAAGGGAGAAGTTCAAGCTGATAGAAATCACCACTCAGGCAATGTTTTCTGAACCACCCCAAGATTTTGTCACCATAACACACCTTACACTTAGGTCCTATGCAGGTGTTATAAGGGGTTATCTAACGAGGCCTTAGATACTTATTTCCCTTGGTATAAATAAATTTTTTATTTCTTATTATGGTAAAAGCTTTCATTTTCAAATGAACGAATAAATATAGGATGAATATTATTGATGAGTTTTGGAAAAAGGGTATTTTAAAATATTTATGTAAAATTTAAATAATTAATAATGTGAAATGATTTAAAAAAAATGGCCTTCTACAGTTATGACCAGTAGGAAATTTAGAGTCTAATAAGATCAACTTAATTTTTAGTGAATAGTAAAGTATGAATAGTAATATTACCCTTATTAATAGTAATTAATAGTAAATCATCCAAAAAAATATAAACTTCACCCATGAATGTATAAATACAATGTAGACATCTTAAAAGTGAAAAATGATCATAGTATAAGTTTTGGTATTTTTTTATATCATAAATATTTTATATAAAATTTTATAATTAATTTAATAATTTAAAATGTAAATTTATTTTCATAAAATGTAATCATAAATTGTTACTTTATTGTCTTATGGTTATACTATAATTTTATGGGACCTTGATTACTTTTTCAAGGTGTTACAAAACAAGTTATAGTTTTAGAGTTGTTTTTTTGAATAAATAAAGATTTTATTTAAAAATTAAATTAAAAATAATTAGGAAATTATTTTCATAAAATATTTTTCATTTTTGAATTCAGAGCAACGATATTAGGTTAGGGTGAATTTATCAGATTTTTATAAAATTTTTGTTTTTTTGGTGAATAGTAAAAATATAGTTTTGAATTTCGGTGTGATTAATGACATCATTAATGATGTAATAATGATGTGATAAATCTAGAATACTTATTAATACTAATATATGTTATTAAGTATCCCATGTGGCCAATACCATGAGAAAATACCATGGGCAAGCCCATGGTTTTGTAAATACCACCGATGAGGTGTCCCTTGGAAATTAATTAAATATTCCCTCACTTTTACTATAAATAACAAGCCATTCCTTCATTAATTTAATTCCAAAATCCTTCTCAACAAAGATCTGGTCTCTTTACCTCTATATGAGTCCTCCAAAGGTTCCCTCAATCCCCCAAGGTCTCAAACTTTGAGCTTTCAAAGTCACTCTTCAAGGCAAGGGAATCTTTCACCTTCCTCTTTTAGTCATGATTTCCTTTATGTTATATCTTCTAGTTTCCATCTTATTATGTGGGGGTATGTTCTTATATATACTTATTAATTTCCATTTCATGTCCAATTTATTATATACCCTTTCCAATCTCATCAACAGTTTTCCTAAATTTTAAGCGACGCTGTTAGGCTGCCGAATTTTTGTAAAAGAAATCGCATTTTATCTTTTCTTTCAAGTTTCCTTTTCATGTGGTATGTCATTCAAATATCCACACCATGATATTATTTCTTTTTATTCATTACCTATAATGTAAAATGATTCATTTATTTATGGTAGACCCTTTTCCCCTCTATTTTTATTATTTTCATAAACCATGTTATATAGCCATTATGCTCTAGAAATTTCATCTCAAAATTTCTCTCTCTTTATCTCAAGAAATTATCTTGTTTTATTTATGTGAATACCCAGACCTAGTTTTTTCTATTGGTGTTCATAAATACACAAAAATGATATATTTTATTCTGTAATTGACATACATATAACCCTCAATCCCTTTCCATGGGTTATAAATGACAGAATGATCTTATTTTTAATCACTTCTAAAATGTCACGATTTTGAAATGAAACCCATTTATTTTATTCTCTTTGTGTTATTTATGAAATGTTTTATTATTATTATCTATGTGGATAACATGAAAATAAAAACATATTAAGGGTTCTCTCTGATATCTCTCCAATGCATTGTGTAAAAAATTAATCTCTAGAGATGACAAGTTTCACAATACCTTGGTGAATAACCTTGGTAATTTTTTTATGAAACCTTGGGGATGAACCTTGGGGATATGTTCATGAATGTATAAATGAAATGTTGTAGCTACATATTCCATTTATGATTCATGTTCATTTTATTATGATATGCCTCTTATTCGATTACTCAGGCCTTTATGATTTTTATCAAGTCCTTATTGATATCACATGTAAACTAATTCCCTTATTTACCCTTACTGGGCCTTCTACTCACCCTTTCTTTTGATGTATGTCTCTAGGTTTTGAGACACAGTAATTGTAATTTGGATGAACTTATGATGAAGCCTTAAAAGTGTATTATAAGGATGATTTATGTTGACTTTATGTATTTTTGTTCCTGATTTCCAAGACACTAGACTTTAAAGATCCCCTATTGTAAAATGTAATGGAAAGTTATGTAATAAAAAGGAAGGATGCCATGTGTACTTGGGATTTAATTTATATTGTTTTATGAGTTGGATTTAGTTGGTTTCTATCTTATATCTCTATTTCACATTTTTTCTGTTAGAGGGTAATGCCTCCCATTTGTGTGTTTACTATACCCTCAGTGCTAGTCTCCAACCCGGGGCCTACTGGAAGTCGGAATTGGGGGTCATTATCTCCCTTCTCACATTGCCGGCCCAGGAGGGGTACACCGTGTGGGGAGGGGGTCATGACATAGTGGTATCAGAGGTCTGGTTGAGGGATAGGATAGAGTTCGGTGTTAGGAACAAGTGAGGTTTCATGGGTTGGTAGGGAAACAATGTCAGTCAAGTTTAACAAGTGATGTAAACACTGGAGACTGACTGAGACATAGGTGTTTAGGGCCCCCTGTGATCTAATGCACGGACCTTTAAGTTTACAATGGATACTAAACATTTTGGTATGAGTTGCAGGGTAGGGACGTAGGAAAGGATAATGCATAATTCTTCTGTGTGCCTGTTTTTTAATGGGTAGACCTTAGGATAGGTCAACCTAAAATGAGTAAAAGAAAATAATTGATTAATTAATGTTGAGTCTTCCATAATCTTGGATTAGGAGCTCTAAATGTTTGTTATTTTATAGGTATGGCTCCAGTTTAACGTCCTAGTCAGGATCACATAGAAGATGTCCAGCAGGTTGTGCCGGCAGATCGCCGTAGGTTAGAGGTTGACGACAACAACACTTAGAGGAGGACACTCAGAGAGTTTCAGCACCAGAGTTTGTAGAAGTATGAGGGCTCCATTTCAGATGTAGTCAGGTAAGAATGGTTGGAGGAGGTTTAGATAGGATTCAGTTCGATCTGTTCTCGGAAGGAGCACTCGGTGTCCTTGGTTGTGACGATGCTGCGTGGAGGAGTGAGGCAATGGTGGTTCTAGTTCCTTAGGGATCATGAGGAGTCGGAGATATCTTGGGAGGATTTCCGAGACATGTTTAGAGTCGAATTTCTTTCTTCGATTGTGAAAGCGTCCAGTTTTTAGGAGATTCTTACCCTTCGACAAGGGAGCTCCAGTGTGTAAAAGTTTGGAATCCATTTCAAGAACATTTTACGATATGCTTTGGACCTGTTGCCAGATGAGGAGGCCAGGGAGAGGAATTTCGAGGAGGATTTGCATCCATAGATCCAACGCCAGGTCACCCCATTTATGCTGAAGACATATCTTGAGGTGCCAGCGAGGGTAGTGGTTGTCGAGAGGACATTATCCATAACCGGATCATCATGAGAGGGGAGTCATCATGATTCCTCACGAAGTAGAGCTGTGGTCAGGGGTTCCCAGTTTCCAGGGCAGAAGAGTTTCTGTTCGGCCGGGGGTAGGTCCCAACTCTTATCATCTCGTTTCTCTGGTGGTAACAGCTCTTGGGACTATGCCAAGGAATCAGATGCTTGTTTTTATTCTGGTGGTTGAGTTCATTAGTAGCGAGAGTGCCCGACCTTTCAGAGAAATCATCTTACACCTGGTGTTTTGCTCCAGGTTCCTCTGAGGCAGTTCTAGTCGAGGAAGCAACAGCAGGTTGCACCAGCTTTGGATCAGTAGAGGGTTGATGGGGCAGGCATAGGACAACCCCATGACGCTCCGCATCCTCATAGAGAAGATAGTGGCTATGGTGGTGGTCTTCATCAGGGTCAGAGAGTCCATGGAGGAGGTCGTGGTCAGTTTCATGCTTTAGCGTTGCCAGTACCAGGTGAGCCAGACATCATTTGAGGTACCCTTTTCTTGTTTTCTACCTTTGTGTATTCCTTTTTTGATTTAGGATCGACACACTCCTTCATATCACCTACCATTTTCCATGATTTGGGACTCAAGGCAAAGAGGCTTCTAGTGACCTTGGTGTTTAATACGCCAGTTGGAGGTCGAGATGAATTGTTTGAAGTATGTAGAGATTGTGAGATAGTTCTTGGGCAACACTGCTCTTGGTTAGATTTCCTATGTTTATGGATACAACAATATGATGTTATCCTTGGCATGGAATTTTTGTATTCAGTGCAGGATATTGTGGATTTCTTCAGGAGGATGTTTTTGTTCTTCGATGCGGATGGAGAGCCAATGGTGTTTTTTGGTGAGCGAGACCCTTGGATGGGTCAGAGGTGTGTTTCGTACTTATCATCCATGATGGATAAGCTGATGATGAGTTCTTTATAGGTTTAACAGTTGGTGTTTCCTAGGGTATTAGAAGAGTACCCTGATGTCTTTCCAGAAGAGGTTGTAGCATTAGCCCCTCGACGAGAGATCGAGTTTGGGATCAAGCTACAACCAGGATCCTCTCATATATCTATGTATCCTTATAGGATGGCCCCTTATGAGTTACGAGATCTATATATATAGCTTGATGGTTTGTTATAGTGTGGTTTTGTTCAGCCGAGTGTGTCACCATGGGGTGCACTGGTTTTGTTCTTGAAGAAGGCTGACTGTAGTTTGCAGTTGTGTATCGATTATCGTCGCTTAAACAAAGTGACAGTGAAGATTCGCTATCCTCTTCCACAGATTGATGGTTTATTTGATCAACTGAAGGGTGAATGTTGGTTCTAAAAGACCGACTTGCGGTCAAGATATCATCAGATGCGTGTGATGGATGAGGATATCCAGAAGACTACTTTTCGTTGTCGTCATGGGGATTATGAGTTTGTTGTAATGTTGTTCGGTGTGACGAATTCTCCAATTGTATTCATGGGATTGATGAACGTTGTATTTTGTGAGTTACTGGAAAAGTTCATGGTGGTTTTCATCAATGACATCCTTGTGTAATCCATGTTTGAGGAGGAGCATGTGGAGCATCTACACACCGTTTTGGGAGTTCTTCGTCAACATCATATATTTGGGAAGTTGTAGAAGTGTGAGTTTTGGGATGATATGTCCATTTATTGGGGCATGTTGTGTCTCAGAAGGGAGTAGCTGTGGATCCATAGAATATAGAAGCAGTTGTGTCTTGGGAAGCCCCCAAGATAGTGTGAGAGGTGCGAAGTTTCCTTGGTATCGTAGGCTACTACAGGAGGTTTGTAGCTGATTTCTCTCGAGTTGCGAATCCTCTGACAACTTTGACCAGGAAGGATTAGGCGTTCATATAGATTGATCAGTGTCAGGAAGATTTTGAGTATCTAAAGGAGAAGTTAGTAAGTGATCCAGTTATTTTTCTTCTAGTTGAGGGAGTTTAGTTTGATGTTTTATGCGATGCTTCGCATCTGGGGTTAGGCTGTGTTCTGATGCAGAAAAGATCATTTGTTTCTTATGGTTCTTGGTAGTTGCGTCCCCATGAACGTAATTATGCCACCCATTATCTTTAGTTGGTAGCCGTGGTGTTTTCTATGATGTTGTGGAGACATTACCTCATTGGCGAGTGCTTTGTGATTTTCACTGATCATAAGAGCTTGAGATATGTTTTCTCCCAGCATGACTTAAACTTGCAAAAAAGTCAGTGGATGGAGTTCTTATAGGAATATGACTTCGAAATATCTTATACACCTGTAAATGGGAATGTTGTAGCTGATGTGCTGAGCAGAAAGTCACGTAGTGATGTAGTGCGTCAATCTGGTGATTCATAGAGAGTTATGGAAGAACTTTTAGCATTAAATCATGATATGGGAGAAGTTTGGGGGAAGATGCGGTCTTTTCCATACGACAGTGTAGTCATCTCTAGTGCAGCAGGTGGAAGATTCCCATTGGGGGATCTAGATGTGGAGGTCTGGAGAGACCGAGTTGTTTATGGTGAGGCCCATGATGGTTGGTCTGCGGATGAACAACACCGAGCATTGTATCACATAAGTATTTTTGTTACTTTGTCCATGTGCAATACGGTTCTCATAGAGTTCCATAGTTTGCCTCTAGCGGTGCATCCGGGCGTGACAAAGATGCATCAAGCCTTGAGGAGTCAGTTTTGGTGGCCTAGGCTGAAGCATGCAGCTGTAGAGATTGTGTCTCAATGTTTGGTCTACCAGAAGGTGAAGGCCAAAAACTGTGTTCCTAGTGGTCTTCTCCAGCCATTAAATGTTCCTCAGTGTAAGTGGGAGGATATCTCAATGGATTTTGTTACTGGTTTACCTCAAGCTCAGGGAGTACATGATGCTATTTGGGTGGTAGTTGATCATTTAACAAAATCATCCCACTTCATAGGAATCAAGGAGTCAAGATCAGTGGAAGTTTTGTTGAGGTAGTATCTGGAGGAGGTGGTGAGACTTCATAGAGTCCCAAGGATGATCATTTCTGATCAAGATCCTCATTTTACCTCTAGGGTGTGGAGAGGTCGCCAGCATGATTTCGGTTTTGAACTATGCCTTAGCACTGCATTTCATCTACAAACGGATGTTCAGACAGAGTGAACCGTCCATACTCTTGAATAAATGTTGTGATCTTATGTCTTGGAATATAGAGGTTTGTGGATGAAGCACTTACCCTTGGTGGAGTTCTATTACATCAATAGTTTTCACTCCACCATCATCATGGCATCATTTGATGCCTTGTATGGATGACCTTTCTTTTCTCTATTTTGATGGACTGGGGTCATATAGTCAGAAATTCTCGGACTGGAACTAGTGCAGAATATAACATATATGGTTCAGGTGATTCATGAGAGGATGAAGACAGCGTAGGATCATCAGAAATCATATGCTGATTAAATGAGGAGAACCTTAGAGTTTGATGTTGGGGATCACGTGTTTCTGAAAGTGAATCCCCATCATGGGTAGAGAAGGTTTGGTCATGGGAGTAATCTTTCTCCCCAATTTGTTGGGCCTTTCGAGGTGTTGGCTCATGTTGGAGATGTGGCGTATCGAGTAGCACTTCCCCCATAGATAAGTTAGATACATGATGTTTTCCATGTATCACAACTCCATCATTATCTTCATGACGACTCACACATCATCTATTGGGGAGAGATCGATGTTGATGATGATGCGACCTTTGTGGAGTGGCCTGTGGAGATCCAAAACCACAAAGAGAAGGTGTTGCATGGGAATTCTATCCCATTGGTTTCTGTCTTGTGGAGACACGGTGGTGTGGAGGAGAGTACTTGGGAACGTGAGTCTCAAATATGTGCTCAGTACCCAGAGTTGTTTTATGTTTAACTCTTTTCATGTAACAACATTCTCCTTGTGGGTGTAGACCATTTGTGTTAATGAGATGGCTTCTTTGGTTGCTTCTTGTGGATTCCTCTCTTTTGAGAGGTATCTCGATGGGTGGTTGTTTGGACCTATTTTATGTTTCCTTTTATGTTGGTTTTGAATTATCGAGGATGATAATGTTTTGAGAGGTATCCAATTTAATGGATCAGACCTTTCTGGTCCATTCCATTACTAAAATATGGTGTTTGAGGTGTTCCGAAAGGTCAAGGTGACTTATCCACAACACTTTTCCAAATTTCCAGTTATGTGAACAGTGTAATCAGTAGCCTTATGTGAACAGTGAAACGGTATCCTTATGTGAACAATGTCATCGGTAGCCTTATGTGAACAGTGCAATGGTAGCCTTATATGAATAGTGTCATCGGTAGGCTTATGTGAAAAGTGCAACGGTAGCCTTATGTGAATAGTGTCATCAATAGGCTTATGTGAACAGTTCAACGATAGCCTTATTTAAACAGTGTTTCGAGAATGGTGAGGTTCAATGGTAGACTCTATTTCATTTGCTAAATTTTGAGTTCATGAATAGTGTTTCCAGAATGGTGAGGTTCAACAGTAGCCTCTATTTCCTTTTCCAAATTTTTTGTTCATGAATAATGTTTCCAACTTTCTACAATGGATTATATTTTATCAAACAACTAGTTCTTTAATCCATCTTGAATTAACTAGTTTATTATTCATAGGTTCCATGTAACACCCCAAGCTTCCACGGTACGATAACATGCGATGTACGCAACACAGAGTTCAAGCACACCATAACCTATCAAACCAGTGGGGAAGTAGTAGCAGGGTACCCTTGATATTATTTATTATATCTTATACTCTTGTATGCATTACTTGGTGAGAGTATCCATGGTGAGGCTGGTAACTTAGTATACCTGTTTAGGTGATGAGTTAGTTTCACTTGTTGTTCACTGTGCTTTAGCATGCTTCCTTTACTTTTTCAGAAGAATATCTAGGGAGGATCCTATCGAGTATACTATTATACTCACCCTATAAATATATAAACTATTTTTCAGGTCACTTTGATCAGGTTGGAGATCAGGATGTTTTCTACTAGATCAGGGTAGCAAGAGGTGTTTGATCTTCATGGTTGCTATTTTTTTACTTTCTTTTAGGTATTTTTAGTTTTCCCCTTTCAGTTGTAGTATTTTTTTCATGACATTACATATCTGTTCTTTGGATTTCATTTATATTTTTGTCTGAGTAGGAGTTGGTTGGTGTCTGTCTTATCTCTTTTTTTTGCATGTGTTCTCTTAGAGGGTAATACCTCCCATTTGGGTGTTTACTATACCCTCGATGCTAGTCGCCAACCCGGGGCCTACTGGAGGTGGGACTCGGGGGTCATTATCTCCCTTCTCACATTTCCATCCCAGGAGGGGTATAACTTGTGAGGAGGGGGTCATGACAGTCCCTGTGAAGATAGTAGAAACCAAGACACCTATCAAAGAAACTAATCACCTAATCTCACCAAGGCACACTACCCAAATAATGCAATTCAGGTAAAGTAATAGCAATAGCACATCAATATTTGGGTACCCCGTAGCACTTTCCCACTTGTTATTTAGAACATCCTATGCATCAGACCTCCCCCAAAAATCCCACTGCAAACCCACTGCAGCCCCAAACAACAACCATATGGGCCATCCAAACCACACATTTATCCTGCCCACAAAAACTTGGGCCACCACAATCACACTTCCCACCCACAGACACCTGGTCCATCACAACCACACTTCCTACCTGTAGATACCTGGTGCACCACAACCACACTTCATACCAGAACACACCCGAGCGTCATCCCAAAGATACCTGAAAAAACCGTACCTCTCACTAAAAAACACATGGGCCTCATCCCGAAGACACTTGGGATAAAATTTCCCACACACACTTGGGAAAACCCACCACAACACACCCCTCTAGAATAGTCTTGGGCTATAATAAACCTTAGGTCGTCATAGTCTTCCCGAATAACTTGGGTTGTCTGGGGGAGGGTGCAGAAAGGTGCTAATAACTATCCACTCAAAGGAATGTTGGAAAAACCGCCCTCCCCCATGAAGTGGGGGAGTCTGGAAAGAAGTGATCAACATAGGTGGGGTGCGTATAAGAAAAACAAGAACTAAAATTTATACATATAGGTAATAAAGAAATCATCCCAACCTAAGGGTCTAAAAACCAACAACCAACCTGCACACAACCACTCTTGCTGCTACCCCTATATGCATAAATACACAACAACCAAAACCAGAGCACAAACCATTTCTGGAAAATAGTTCCCCATTGTACCCATTCATGTTATAATTTTCAAGTTATTCCTTTTAAATATTCCATTAACACTGGGCAACTAACAGTCATAACCAACCCAACATATAAAGAAAATCAAGTTGTTGTCCCACTGCACAACACCACTAAAACACATTGCAGTCACACCGTACAAGTCCATCCCACAACCACAACACAACCAATGGTAGCTTCTACTACCTAAAATTTCATCTATTCCACAATCATCCCACAACCATGGATAAAACTACATCCCCACTACTCAACAATTCTACACAAGCCCTGAAAACCCAACCATAACACACATCTCATAACTACACCCACCAGACAGGGGTAAATTCGTATTCATCCAACATTTATCCTTAATTCCATTTGATTAACTAGGGTGATCACACAAGGGTTCTTATTCATCGATCATCCATTTAATCAACCAAGTTTATGTGATTAATTAGTTCCCATGTAACATTCATTCAATCACAAGATCATCCAGAAAAATAGATCTTCATTAGTGCACAATAAAGGACCACCAACAACCATGATTTTTAGTGGACATGAGCACATAAAATTCACAACGTAAAAATGAAGGTAAAATACAATAACATCATCATCCTACCCACCCCTTCATTCTTTAAAATTATTTCTATTATCTTTGTTAAAGTTATTTTCATCTACGTCCCAATGGAATATCATTATACCCACCCCACATAAAGCACAATAAAGAGACACGAAGGAAGAACCCCTACCTGGATGATCAAGATCGAAGTTTTCTCCTAGCATCAAGAACTGGGGTCGCATGATAGGAAACTCCAAGAAGAACCGAATAGGAGGGCTCTCACGCAAGCATAACTCGTCTCCGGAAGAGGGAATCCAAGATCAATAATGGAAGAGAAAGAGACCAAGGAAGAATAAGATCTCATTTTGATAAAAGTTTTGATCCTAGAGTTACGGGATGTGAAATCTTGAAGTTATTGAAAAGTGGATCATGGTTTGACCATGCAGTTGGGTGGTTGCACATATTGGAATTAATTGAGATTTAATAATTCCCTCTAAGACTCTGAGATAGACCATAACATGGTAGAGAGTTGATAGGTTGCATTTAAGCTGAGAAAAATGAAAAGTGGTGGCATAACTAGAAATATGGTAAAGGGTGTGAAACTAATAAAAAGACCACACATTTTGGTAAGTCAAGGGTCACCCCACTCTTAGGGGATTTAAGATATCATTTAACGGCCTTAAAACGGTCTTAAATCACATTAAAAGAGGAATTAAAACTTACAAGATATGTTAATGGAGGGAAACAGGAAAGGGAACCTAACACCCCCCAGTGGCGCCGTTTGGGTGCAGCACCGATCGGTGAGACCGATCAGTGGCATCGATAGGTGACACCATGGTGACCCCCTTCCACAAACACTGATGCCCTCATAACTCACTAATGGTGTCCAAGACACCCCAAACACCAAAATTAGACAATGTAATGGACCAAGAAGGTCCAAGCCATTAAATCAGATACCTATCAAACTATTCTTGTCCTCGAGAATCAAGACTAATCCCAAATAAGGATGGGGTCTGAACAACCACCTCATAAGATACCTCTCAGGGATAATCCACCATGAGTTTCTCGAAAGTGGTAATAAAACCTTGACATCCAAGAGCACCTCCTAATAGCTACCGCCCCAAACAGCCACACGAACCTCAAATATCACACTATCCTGACACATGGATTATGTATTTATTTCCTCCATGTCAATATACTATCCTATTTTGGCAGCACTATCTCACCTGCATGGGTTTAATTTCATCTGAACTAATGCATCTAGATTAGGAATTAGGTCCTCCCTTCCCCAAAATTGGGAGTTTTCATACACATTAAGATACAAAGGAAATATCCCATCTCATAGTCAACAAGGTCAATCATTACATCATAGCAAAGAAAAAAAGTAAAAACATCAATGAAAAATCAGAACAACAACTCAAAATAGATTTAGGTACTGGGCATGCATATGTGATTCTCACTCCCAAGTACTCTCCTCTAGGCCACCATTCCTCCACAACACACAAACCAAAGGAATGGTCTATCAACAAAGCACATTCTCCTTATGATCCTTGACTCTTACCGATCGCTCCACGAATTCTATGTTGCCCTCAACATCCAACTCTCCTTAGTCAATGACATTGGAGTCATCGTGTAGATACCGATTAAGATTAGAGATAGGAAAAACATTGTGGATCCTCTCTAGCTGGGGTGGTAATGCCACCGGATATGTGACCTCACCAAATTTCACCAACACATCGAAAGGACCAATGAACCTAGGATAGAGATTTCCCCCCTTATTGAACATTTACTGCCTATGTCACAGGGAAACCTTCAAGAACTACATGATCTCCAACCTTGAACTACAAGGACCTCCTCCTATAATCACCATACGACTTCTGCGGGTTCTGATCTACCTTCATCCTCTCACACACAAGCTGAACCTTCTTTTTTGTGCTCTTCACTACCTATGGTCTAAGAACACCTGCCTCCCCAAACTCCGTCCAGCACATGGGTGAATGACACAGTCTTCCATAAAAGTCTTCAAATAGTTCCATGCCAATGGTAGAGTGATAGATATTGTTGTAGGAAATCTCTATCAGAGTCAAGTGTCATACCCACGATCCTCTAAAGTCTAGAACACATGCCCATAGCATATCCTCCAAAGTTTGGATGGTTTTATCCATATTCCCATCTGTATGGGGATGGAAAGAAATGCTATGGCATAGATGGGTGCGAAATTCATGTTGCAATACCCTCCAGAAATGTGAGTTAAAATTTGTAACCCGATCTGAGATAATAGACCTCTAAACTCCATGAAACCTCACTAATTCAACCATGTAACTTTGTGCTAAGGCATCCACTATGCTTGACTATTTAACTACTTAGAAGTGAGCCAATTTCATCAATCGGTCCACCACTACCTAGATGGAATCATAGCCTCACTCATCCTTGGGTAGTAATAAGACCAAATCCATCGATATATCGTCCCACATCCACTCAGGAATATCTAAAGGGTGGAACAAACCTCTAGGAACATGTTGTTCTGCCTTTACCTACTAACACACTAGGAACCTTTCCATAAACTCTGCCACTGCATCCTTTACCCCGGGCCTCAAAAAATATTCCCTCAGACCTCAGTAAATATTTAAAACTACTGGGTGTACCTCCAAGGCTCAGCAATGGAACTCATGGAGAACTCACTCGCACATCGTATCTGGTACAAACAACTCCCACATAAAAGCATCTGATTCTGACCATCCTCCAACCATCCTTTCAGATCATTTTCCTAGTCAATACGATCATGCATCACTTCAGTTTTTGAGTTCCCCCATTAAGACTCCTCCACCTGCCACATCATAGAGGACTGAACTATCATATGAAACAGATAGCCTCTACCACCATCCACCCTTTCATCCAGGTGAAAGGAAAATAACTTTTCCATCACTCTCTATGATTTCCCGACCCGCTTCCCTCTTCGACTTCATGCTCAAGGAATCAGCCACAACTTTCCCCTTTCCTACGGAGTAGGAGATCTCTAAGTCTTGGTCCTGAAGAAACTCCATCCACCTCCACTGCCACAAGTTCAGGTCTCACTGAGAGAAGACCTACCTCAAACTATTGTGATCTGTAAAGACCACAAAGCATTCCCTAATGAGGTAATGCTGCCAAAAATTCAGTGCGAACACAACCGCTGTAAGCTCAAGGTCATGGGTGGCATAGTTACATTCGTGAGGATGTAACTTCTTATACCCACAAGAGATCACTCCCCACTGCCGCATCAGCACCCCCCCCAATCCTAGACCAGAAGCATCACAGAACACTTCAAACATCACCCCTTCCTCTGGAAACCTCAGCACTGGGGCATTTACCAGCTTCCCTTTCAGATAAGTGAAAGCTTTCGGGCACTGCTCACAAAGCGTTCCCCAATGAGGTAATGCTACCAAAAATTCAGTGTGAACACCACCATTGCAAGCTCAAGGTCATGGGTTGCATAATTACATTCGTGAGGACATAAATTCCTATACCCATAAGAGATCACTCCCCACTGCTGCATCCGCACACCCCCAATACTAGATCAGAAGCATCACAAAACACTTCGAACTTCACCCCTTCCTCTGGAAACCTCCCCATTAGGGCACTGACCAGATTCCCTTTTAGATAAGTGAAATCTTCTTGGAACTTCTAAAAATATACAAAATCATGTAATTTATTGTTCAAATACATCAATGTAGTTTCAACTCGAGAGAATCCGAGTACGAACCTCAGTAGTAACCTGCTAGTCCCAGGAAACTACAAACCTCTGCCACATTCTTGGGTGCTACCCAAGAAACAACTACTTCGACCTTCGACGGGACTACTTCTATTCCATGTTGGGACACCACATGTCCAAGGAAGTTCACTTCTCGTGTCTATAACTTGTACTTGGACAACTTCCCGTAGAGATGGTGGTGTCGGAGAACCTCCAAAACTGTCATGAAGTTCTCAGTGTGGTCCTCCTATGATCTTGAGTAGATCAGGACTTTGTCGATCAAAACGACCATGAACTGGTCCAGATACTCACAAAAAGAGAGTTCATGAGTCCCATGAACACTTCTGGTGAGTTTTTAATGCCAAACGGCATGACCATGAACTGAAAGTGGTTATAACTGCACCTAAAAATAGTCTTCGGGATTTCACACTCATTCACCCTCAATTGGTGATATCCAAACTGCAGGTCAATCTTAGAGAACCAACCTTCTCCCTTCAACTAGTTAAAAAGTCTGTTGATCCTTGGGAGGGTGTAACGGTTCTTAATTGTTACCTAATTCAGTATCTGGTAGTCTATGCACAACCTGAGACCACTGTCTTCCTTCTTTGAAAACAAGACAGGAGTGCCCCATGATGAAACACTTGGTTGGATAAAACCCTTCTTCATCAAGTCATCAACTTGAATCTGCTACTCCTGCAACTCAGAAGGCGTCATCCGATAGGGAGCCATCGAAATAAGATGGCCACCGGGTTGTAAGTCTATCCTGAACCCAACATCACATTGAGGGGGTAGAGTCACAACAACTTACAGGAAGACATCTAGGAACTCACTGACAATCCCCAGAACATCCACCATCTCTAAGTATGCTAATTCCACTGACATCTCAACTAAAAAATGAAGAAGGGGATCCATGAACTGGTTTCCCTCTTGGAAACCCTGCTCGCCAACAAAAGCTACATGATGTCCACCCATATTTGAGAACACAACCCTTCTATGGAAGTAGTTGAAAATAGTGTGCATGGAAAACAACCATTCAATGCATAGGATGACATTGTATTTCTGAATTCGTAGTAGAAGAAGATCTCCACTGAACTAATGCGGCCTCAACATCACTCTAAATCCTCCACAAACATCAAACTGGATGATCTGACCTCCAACTCGTATAATCAACACCATGACATAGAAATTATCTCTATGTCTAGACCAATGGCATGGGCTAGACTAGGTGCAACAATGGAGTGAGAATCTCCTGAATCAAACAAGGAAGATAAAAGAGAACTAAACAGACTAATCGTACCTCAAACAAATTATTGCCCCACAAGAACTATTACCTCTGCGGTATGAAACTTCCCAAACCTAGTTTCTATGCGCCGTGGATTTCGGTCTCCTCCTCAACCATGCCCTGGTCGAGGTCCCTGAGGAGCACCTAGAGGTCGGCCTCCTTCTGTAATGTCTGCTCTCGGAGGGGCAAGGGCCTTCTACAGCTGTTGAAAAGGATTTTCTGACAACTAGTGCTACTAAGGTGGGCACTCAACCTGCCCACCCCCACCATAATGATCTTGAACTGAGAACCAACTATGGATGTGCCCAAAACCTCCACAGGTAAAGTACCTCGGTCCCAGGCCCATGGTGAAAGGGTGAGGACCAGAAGATTGGAATTTGAATTTCTGAGTTATACTCCCCGCTAGTCGAAACCTGGAAGGTCCTGTCACTAGAGATCTACTACTGACGACATTCCACTTTTATGAACTCTTTTGGCTCCCCTCTCACAGCACACCTCCTAGCGTGTGCATTCTCTCCACTACTTTAGTCTTCTTCTGAACTTCCAAGTACGTTAGTAGAGTAAAGTGTGTAACATCATACTGAAGAGAAAGTCTGAGTGCCTCCTCCAAGAATCTTTCCCACAACTCCTCATCCATTAAGAGATCCAAAAAAAAATGAAGGAGATCCTTGAACTTGATCCCCAAATCTCTTACCGACATACTCCCTTGTTGAAGGGATAATAGCTCCTGCCTCTTATCAACCTTCATCATGGAAGAAAGAAATAATTCTCGAAACTCTTTCTCAATGTCAGTCCATGAGACACCAGTCTCCTTATTCTCTTCAAGGTAAAGCATCCTCCACTGATGCACCACCCCTCACATCTAGATCACTTACAACGGAATCTGGTACTCTATCAAAGCCCTGATCAAGATGAAAGCGATCAATAAATCCTCGAGAAATCTCTCTATCTCCATGTCTGAGACATTGCCCTCGTACTTTCCCAGAGTCTGCCTTTGGAAGGCATGAAGCATCTTATATCACTGGTCATCCTTCTCCTCTTGATCAGCCCTCCGCTGATCAACCAGATCAACCCGCTGGGCCTCGACTTCTCATAACACTTATGGATGACGTCCAGGTGCCATAACTACAAGGTAAACAAGTAATGCCTAAGCCTGGGTATTATGGAATTTACATAGGTTTTGCTTTATTATTTATTTCAATTTTTTCAAGACACCCCAATTCAAGCAAGAACACAAGTCATTATGATTCATGAACCTTTCCTAGGGTCTATACCCTACAATCAATGTTGCCTCACTTGGTCATTCTGTAGGTTCAGAGTCCTTACGTCGGATCATGGGGGGACTAAAATCTCGTATCCTAGTTGGTCTTCCCTGGCCTATGTCATGCACCAAGGTCACCTAACACTATTTACCCATCTTCCTACACAATACTCACTATTCCTAACTCTGAACTCCATCAAATATCTCAACCTCTACCTTTGATACCACTTTATCATGACCCACCTTTAGCAAGACAAGGGAAGGGATAACAGAGTGCTATGCCCTTCCTTCCTCAAGACGAAAATTAGATAATGACCCCTGAGTACCACCTTCAGTAGGACCTAGGATGGAGACTAGCACCAAGGGCATGAAATATCACATAGTATGGAAGGCGTTACCATTTTTTTTTGAAAAATGATCAAGAGATAAGGTGGTAAATCAAAAGAACTCCAGACACTAAAGTAAAAAAGGAAAACCAAAATCCATTCCCACATGCACGTTAAAAAGTGAAAACAATACAAAGTAAAATAAAATGATGAAAGAGAGTACCAAAATAAAAAGAAAAGCAACAACAACAATTGTCATGACGCCCAAGCTAGTAAGGGCTAGCGCAGTCCTTAAAGTCATCCTGGAAACCTGAAAGTAGTTTTATATACGTAGGGTGAGTATACTAGTATACTCAATAGAGAAACCAAATTCAATCATGCACAAGTGGGGGAACACACTAATGTCCCTATGAAGATAGCAGAAACCAAGAAACCTATCAAGGAAACAAATCACCCAACTTCACCAAGGCACACTCCCCAAATAACGGAAGTCGGGTAAAGTAATATTAATAACACATCGATATTTGGGTACCCCGAACCACTTTCCCACTGGTTATTTATAGAATCCTATGCATCAGACCTCACCCACAAATACCACTGCAATCCCACTACCACTCCCAACAACAACCACATGGGCCATCCCAACCAAACGTTTATCCTGACCACAAACACCTGGGCCACCACAGCCACACATCCCACCCATAGACACCTGGGCCACCACAACCACACTTCCTACCCACAAACACCTAGGCCACCACAACCACACTTCCTTCCCGCAGACACCTAGGCCTCATCCCGAATACATCTGGGAAACAAAAACCATACCTCTCTCCCTAAAACACCTTGGCTTCATCTCGAAGAAACTTGGGAAAAAAACATGCCTGCACACACCTAGGCAAACCTACCACAACACACCCATCCCAAAGAGTGTTGGGCTATTATAAACCTCAGGTTTTCACATCCTTCTTGAATAACATGAGCAGTATGGGAGAGAGAGAAGAAAGGAGCTAATAACCAGCCACTCATAAGAATGTTGGGAAAACACCCTCCCCCATGAAGTGGGGGTGTTTGACACGAAGTGCTCAACATAGGTGGGGTCCTTATAAGAAACATAAGAACTAAAATTTGTACATATAGGTAATAAAACACTCATCCCAACTTAAGGTTCTCGAAACCAACCACCATCCCACACACAACCACTCTTACTGCTACCCCTACATGCACAAATAGACAATATCCACAATAAGAGCACAAACCATTTTTGGAAAATAGTTCCCCATTGTACCCATTCACGTTATCATATTAAATTTATAGCATTTAAATATTTCATTAACACCAAGAAACTAATAGGCATAACCAACCCAACATAGCAAGAAAACCAAGTTTCAGTCCCACTACACAGCACCACCAAAACATGTTGCAGTCACACCGTACTAGTCCGTCCCACAACCAAAACACAATCAAGGGCAGTTTCTACTACCTACAAGTTCATCTATTCAACAATCATTCCAAAAACTTTGAAAAAACTGTAGCCCCACTGCTCAACTATTCCACACAAGCCACTAAAACCCAACCATAACACACAGCACATAACTACACCCACCAAACAGGGGTAAATTTAGATTCAGCCAATGCTATTCCTTAATTACATTTTGTTAATTGGGGTAATCACACAAGGGTTTTTATTCATCAAGAATCCATTTAATTAACCAAGTTTATGTGATTAATCAGTTTCCATGCTACAGTCATTCAATCATAAGATCATCATGAAAAATAGAGCTTCATTAATGTGCAATAAAGTACCACCAACAACCATGATTTTTAGTGGAAATGAGCCCATAAAATTCAAAATGTAAAAATGAAGGTAAAATAAAACAACATCATCATCATCCCCACCCATTCATTATTTAAAAGACCATTTATTATATTCATTAAAGTTGGTTTCATCTATGTCTCAAGGGAAAATCATCATACCCACCTCGCATGATGCACAATAAATATAAATGAAAGAAGAACCAGTACCTGGATGATCAAGGATCTAAGTGTTCACCTTGCACCAAGAACTGGGGTCGCGCGGTAGGAAACTCCAAGAAGAACTGAATAGGAGGGATCTCACGCATGCAAGACTCACCTCTAGAAGAGGTACTCGAAGCGCACCAAGGGAAAAGAAAGAGACCATGGAAGAAGAATATCTTAGTGTGATAAAAGCCCTGATCCTAGAGTTATGGGATGTGAAATATCAAAGTGCTTGAAAAGTGGATCATTGTTTAACCATGCGGTTGGGCAGTTGCACACATTGGAATTAATTGAGATTTAATAATTCCATTAGAGATAGTGAGATATACCATCACATGATGAAGAGTTAATAGGTTTCATTTAAACTGAGAAAATGCATACACTGGTGGAAATCCCACCTATACCAACACAATGTTCCCAACGGTTTAAAAAACCGTTGGGAAAAGGCTACTATACCAACGGTTATGTAGAACCGTTGGTATATTATTATGGTTTTTTTGTTTTCCCAATGGTTTAAGGAAACTATTGGGTATAGTTATGATTAAGATGTTTTTCCAAACAGTTTAAAAAAACCGTTGGGTATAGTTTTGAAGAGTTTTTTTTCAACGGTTGTAGACCGTTGGGAAAGAAAATCCCCAAACATCGACGCCTCTAGGGATATTGAACTCCAGAAATCTCAAGAGTTTTTCCCTAAATGAGAGCTCGACGCACCATCCCGAATATTTTTCCCTAAACCTTGACCATATCGAAGATTTGTCCCTAAATATTGATGCAAAACCTACTTCCCAACACAACAGGTCTGGTTTCCCAACGATTTGTTCTTCTGCTTTAAATCGGTATGTGTGAGTTCACTTATTTTAGATTTTGTCATTCCATTTTGCTACAATTTAGTGTGTATTATGATCCCATTATGAACAGAAGGCATATATTATTTTAGTTTGTGGTTCGAACCCTACTTCCCAACCTGCTCTCGAGGGTGCTAACTCTAATTTCCAACCATGCATATATCTTTGATTCAAGTAATTTTTATTCTTCCATTTTAAATAGGTACACGTGCCTTCATATATTTTAGATTTTCTCATTCCATTTCACTGTAATGTACTGTATATTATGATCCCCTTATGAACACAAGCAATATATAATTTTAGGTTGCGGGTTTTTTGTGATTTATCTATATAGAATAATTTTGATTGATATTGAAGATGTCGATATGGACCTGAGTTATTTTATCCTTGGTTTATTTTAAATTTAAGGTCTATTGACATGATTTAGTTGGTTATACATAAATAAAGTTATAGAATTTTTTATCCTAAGAGGAATGATAAGATACTCATGCATTATGAATGTACCCCTAAATGTTGTCTTTGAAATATCACACTCTAACTTTAAGATGATGATACCCACGCTACAAGTCATTCAATGAAGTGGTTCTTCCACCTGAACCACTAGAGTGGGTTTTGGGTCATTTTCATGTGTGAATGGTGATAGAACCAAAATTTACTCTATTACATGATCATTTATTCCTACTCCATCAACCAGTTCGGTCATACACTTGTAATATTTTTTGAAATTCAAAATGAGTGTTAGGAATTCATGTCATAATTTTATTAGGTAGTTATAAAGCATTATTAAGGTATTTATATCATTTTCTATCCTAGGAAGTCACCCATAATAAAGGAGTATAACCAACATATAACTCACCAATGTTGTTCATGCCTACACATTATTTACTCTCTGATATATATCTCATGAAAAAAAATAGCATGATCATGTGAACTTAATTATTCACCGATTGTTGATAGTGTTGGAAGTCTATGGAGGTGCACCTAAGGTGTTGTTGTGTAATTTCTTGGATTATATTGTTTTTATTTTATTTAGGGAATTAAGAATCAATATTAGAGTGTTCTATTTTTCTTAATATTTGTGGATAATTATATGGTGATAGGTTTGTGTTGGACATGTGAGTCATCAACCCATCTCTAGTGGTAATTATAGGTTAATAGGGTTATGAAATTTCACTTATTGATTATCAAAATTACCTAGACACCCCCACCCCCTAGACACCCCCTACCCCCTTGGACAACACCCCTAACCTCTGGACAGCCCCCATCCCCCCTGGACAGCCCCCAACCCCCTGGACACCCCCACCCTGGACAACCCCCACCCCCTGGACACCCCTACCCCTTGGATAACCACCCCAACCCCCTGGATAGCCCTCCCAAGCCCCCGAACACCCCCAACCCTGGACACCACCCCACCCTCGTAGACAGCCCCCCCACCCTGGATAGTCCCCACCCCCTGGACACCACCCCACCCCTTGGACACCCTCTACCCCCATGGACAGCCCCCCATCCCCCATGGACACCCCCACCCTTGTGGATAGTCCTCCCACCCCCCTGGACACCACCAACCTCCCCGGACAGCCCCACCACCCCCGTGGACAGCCCACCCACCCCATGGAAACCCCCTACCCCCTGGACAACCCCCACCCCCCATAGACTGCCCGCCCACCCCCCTGGACACCCCTACCCCCCTGGACAGCCCCGCCACCCCCATAGACAACCCCAACACCCCTAGACAACACCGCCACCCCCATGGACAGCCCGCCCCACCCCCTGAACACCCATACCCCCCGGACAACCCACCTACCCCCGTAGATAGCCCGCCCACCCCCCATGGACACCTTCTACACCCTGGACAGCCCCACCATCCCCGTGGAAAACCCTCTCACCCCCTGGACACCTCATACCCCCTCGACAACCCTGCCCACCCTATGGACAACCCGCCCACCCCACATGACACCCTGTACCCCCTGGATAGCCCTTCCACCCTTGTGGACAACCCGCCCACCCCCTGGACACCTCGTACCCCCTGGACAGCCCCCACCCCCCAGGAAATCCCCCCACCCCCTGGACACCCGACCCCCTGGATAGCACTGCCACCCACTTGGACAGCCCACCCACCCCCTAGACTCCCTCGTACCCCCTGGACACCCCCAACCCCCCTGGACAACCTCGTTTACTTAAATATATTTTCGATGAAACTTCAATATTATTGAATTGATTTTTAAGAAATGACTTATAACAATTTTTTTACAGAGTGGATAGAAGTTGGATGTATGAAACCGATCAGATCTCAAGTGATTTTCAAAACAATTTAGAGAGCTTTTTTGATTTTTCATTTGACAATGCTTCAGATAGTGATCACATACACTTCCCTTATTACAATTGTGTTGGAAGACCTTGGATGAGCCATAAAGAAGTCATCTACCACATAACCAAATATGGTTTTCAAGAAAACTACTCTGTGTGGTATCAAAATGGGGAGAAAATGAAATCTTAAATTGTTGAAGATTCAAATTAGAGGACTGGATTAGAGAATTTGTTATATGACTAGTTTCCATTTATTCATCATTATAAAAAAGAAAGAATTCTGAACCAAGAATATTTCGATATGAGCACACATGATGCCTCTAATGAAAATGATGATGTTTTTAGGGTGAAAAAATAGAATGATGTTGCTAGGAGTTCAGAATATTGAAAATGCGGTAAAATAAAAAATCTTGAATTTTTCATCTGATTGTTTCATGGGAAAACTATGTATGTGATTTTTAATACTTCCATCGATTAGATTCTTACCTTATTGAAGGAATTACTTCCATATGATATAGATATTCCCCAAAACCACTATATGGCATGGAAGTTAGTTTAGGAACTTGGATTTTCAAGAAACAAAATTCATGCTTGCCTGAAAGATTTCAGTTTATTATGGGAGGAAAATGATGAACGAAATGATTGTATAACATGTGGAACATCACACTGGAAGCCAAAAGATGATGGAACACCATCCAATGTTCCACAGAAAGTAATGTGTCAATTTCCATTGATCCACAGACTCCAAAATCTTTTTATGTGTGATGAAATATCAATACAAATGCGATGGAATGATACTGAGAAAAAGAAGGCTAATGATGAGTTGGTTCACCCTGTAGATGGATCTTCATGGCATAGATTTTATTCTCGATATCCTGATTTTGCATCTGATGTGAATAATGTGAGGTTGGGTCTTTCATGTGATGGTTTTAATCCGTTTGGGCATATTCTTATGTCACACATCACATGGTCAGTTTTTATACACATTTATAATCTTCCCCCATGGTTGTGTATGAAAAAACCTTTCACTTTTTTGAGTATACTCATATCTAGCCCTTCTGACCCTAGAAATGATATAGACATATACATGCAACCTTTAATAAAAGAGTTGAAACTTCTTTGGGATGTGGGTTTGGATACATATGATTCATGTTCAAAAGACATATTTCAGATTCATGTTGCGCTTATGTGGACGATCAATTATTTTACTTCTTGTGCAATGATGTCTGGATAGACCACGAAGGGAAAAATTTCTTGTCTTATTTGTATGAATAATACACAATCCAGAATACTGAAACATGGTTGTAGTTTCAATTTTATGGGACATTGACAATTATTTCTAATAGACCATCCATATTGAAATAATCATCGACGATTTGACAATGTCATGGAGGCCGACGATCCACCTCAGTGAATGTCTGGAACTGATGTGCTTAATGAATTGAAAGATTTCATTTTTTCATTCGGGAAGGGTCAAATGAAATCTAGAAAGAGAAAGAATATTTCCACTAAAACCTATTACAATTGAAAGAAGATAAGTATCTTCTTTGATTTTATTTATTGTTCAACCAATTTGTTACGCCATTGCTTAAACGTAATGTACATTGAAAAAAATATATGTGAAATTTTGTTTTCAATTCTTCTAAATATCAAGGGAATGAAAAAAGATGATTTACGATCTCAGTGTGACTTGGTGGATTGGGGCATCATACCAGAATTGCATCCTATGCATATTAGTTAAAATAAATGGAAAGTTACATGTGCTTCTTAGGTGATGACACCTACATAAAAAAAGAAATTTCTGGAAGTACTAGAGACTATTTAAGTTCCTGATGGCTATTCAAGTAATATATCTAAACGGGTCAACATAAGAGAGTTGAAATTAAAATCTTTGAAGACTCATGATTATCACATCCTTCTGTATGAGTTGATTCCAATATAAATTTACCATATTTATTTTTATAATAATGTAAGGGTGAATGTTACTTGGTTGTGCTATTTCTTTAGAGATATTTGTGCTAATATATTGTTCAAGTATTTCTTGCAAAAAATGTTGGCATATTCTTTATTAATTTTGTGTGAGTTAGAGAAAATATTTCCTCCATAATTTTTCACATGCATGCCACATCTGACTGTCAATATTCCAACTAAAATACTTCTCAGAGGACCTATTTATTTTCTTTGGATGTATCTAACTGAAAGGAATATGTACACATTAAAGTCTTATGTCTGTAATAGGAGCCATCCCAAAGGTTCTGTCATGAATAGTTACTTGGCTCAAGAATGTATGGATTTATACTCTATGTATTTGTCTGATCTTACTACAAGAATGAAAAGACTAATGTTAAATGAAGAAGAATAGTATGAGAAAATTGAACCCAGTTTTCCATCACTTCCTCAAACTTGAGGAATTCCTAGATCATATAAATTGATGACATTAAGCCTTGAAGAGTGGGAGATGGCACATCACACAGTTTTGTTCAACTGTGATTTGTTCGATAACTACATCTTGTAAGTAAATAGAATATGTATATCTTATATATATATACATATCTGTTAAAATACTACTATTTTTATCTACAAAGAACATAAAGCGATGATAAATAGAAAGAATTGTTCTTTATATTTGAGAAGGAGGGAGACTTTTCATAGAAAAGAGTTTTATACTTGGTTAAAATTGAAGGTAATAATATTACTATTTAAAATAACTAAAATAGTATTTAATTAAGTTTAATATTCATTTATATTTCAGGTATTGAGTTTTCCTGCTGACTCTGTCTCTGAGGAAATAAGATCTTTGGATTTTGGTCATAATACCATGGTTCGTGACTATAAAAAAATATTTATCAATGGGTACAAATTTATTATCACTGAACGAGAAAAGAACATGAGAAAACAACATGATGGTGTTATGGTTTCTGCCACAACAGACTTTTATGCTAGTGCATCAGATAGTAGACCACGATTTAAAAATGTAGGTTATTATGGAGTCATTAAAAAAATAATAATAATGGATTATTATTCTCATGGACGAGTCACGATGATGAAATGCCAGTGGTTTGATTTGATGACGAGGCAAGGCACATTTATTGATGATTGTGGATTTCGAGTAATTGATATGAATCACACTCTTTCTACTGATGAACCATATGTATTGACATCAATGGAGAAACAAGTTTTTTATGTCAATGACCATATTCGACCTGAATTTGGTGTCATTATTGAAGTAATTCCAAGACATATTTTGTATGATGGTGATGATGGAATTGACACCATCCCTACTGCCATTGGAAATGATCCATTAACTAATTTTGATGACTCTAATAGCTCAATTGTCAGAGTTGACTATGAACCTGAAGTTGTGGTGGGAAATATATAAAATCTTCTATTCATGTTCTCAATTCTTTTGGTTTACCTCAACTTGGGTTTTTCAGCTTGGTACTATTCAAATTGATTTAATATTTATTACAAATATTTTGTATCTGACTTGACCGTTATGTAAATTTTCAATGTTTATTGGTTGAAATTTTATTTGAATTGCATTTTATAATTTGTAATTGAACTGTATTGAAATCCCACGAAACCAACATTTCTAACTTGTTGAACATTTCAATGCTTTTACTGTGATTTGTATAAAATTAGTATAACATTAAGACCTCTATTTAATATTTTACCAGGTAATGAACATGATGGTTTTTATTCTTCTACAAAACATGTATAGAAACCAACATCATCTACCTGGGCTAAAGAAATTAAAATTTTCCTTAATTTTGACAACCGCTTTACCCCTTATGAATATGGTAGAATCAATGTTCCATGATTTTAATAAACTGATGAAACTTAGTAAATAACCATCCTACTAAAAATTAAATTTCTTTATTACATCTTGTACGATTTATTGACTTCATTATATATCTGCTCAAGCTCACCAAAAACAATGGATAGTTAAATTATCCATGAATCCCCCTATTCCCTCTCATTTATTTTGTTTTTTGGGTTACACATTAATTATCCATGAATCCCTCTATTCTCTCTCATCTAACTGGGTTAAACATTAGTTATCCATGAATCCCTATATTCCCTCTCACCTACCTGGGTTACACATTAGTTATCCATGAATACTCATGGACATCCCTCCCACCACCTGGACACCCCGTACCCCCCCTGGACAGCCCCTCCACCCCCGTGGATAGCCCGTCCACCCCATAGATGTCCCCTCCCCCCGTGGATAGCCCCCACCCCCGTGGAAAGCCCGCCCACCCCCTGGACACCCCTTACCCCCCTCGACAGCCCCACCACCAACGTGGAAAGCCCACCCACCCCATTGGACACCCCATACCCCCCTGGACAACCCACCCACCCCTGGAAACCCTGTACCCCCTGGAGAGCCCCGCTACCCCCATGGACAGCCCACCCACCCCCCTGGACAACCCCTCCCCCCGTGGACAACCCCCCACCCCTGTGGATAGCCCGCCCACACCCCTGGACACCCCCTACCCCTTGGACAACCTCTTCACCCTCGTGGATAGCCCGACCACCCCTTGGACACCCCGTACCCCCTGGACAGCCCCACCCACCCCCTTGGATACCTCGTACCCCCTGGACTGCCCCCACCCCCGTGGATAGCCTGCCCACCCCCATGGACACCCTGCCCACCCCTTGGACACTCCGTACCCCCTGGACATCCCTGCCATCCTCGTGGATAGCCCACCCACCCCCTGGACAACCCCTCCCCCCGTGGACAGACCCTCCCACCCCTTGGACACACCCTACCCCCTAGACAGCCCCGCCACCCTCGTGGAAAGCTCTTCCACCCCCCTGTACTACCCACCCACCCTCTAGACACTCCCTATACCCCTTGACAACCCCGCCACCCCCACAGACAGCTCGCCCATCCCTTAGACACCCCTCCCCCCGTGGAAAGCCCCCACTCCCGTGGACAACCCTCCCACACCCCTGGACACCCCTACCCCCTGGATAGCCCCGCCACCCTCATGGATAGCCTGAACACCCCCTGGACAGCCTCTCCCCCTGTGGATATCCCCCCCCCCCCCCCCCCCCCCGCCCACCCCCCTGGACACCCCCTACCCCCGGACCGCCCTGCCACCCCCGTGGACAGCCTGCCCACCCCTTGGACACCCCATAACCCCCTGAACAGCCCCGCCCACCCCCTGGACACCCCATACCCCCTGGAAAACCCCCACCCCCGTGGACATCCCGCCCACCCCCGTGGATAGCCTGCCCACCCCCCCAAACACCCAATACCCCCTAGAAAGCCCCACCACCCCCGTGGATAGCCCACCCACCCCCTGGACAGCCCCTCCCCCCATGGACATACCCCCCAAACCCGTGGACAGCCCGCCCACCCCTGGACACAATGTACTCCCTGGATAGCACTGCCACCCCCATGGAGATCCCACCCCTGGACAGTCCCACCCCCCGTGGACACCCCCCCACCCCCGTGGACACCCCACCCACCCCTCGTGGACACCCCTACCCCCTGGACAGCCCTACCTCCCCTGTGGATAGCCTTCCCACCCCCCTAGAAAACCCACCCACCCCCTGGACACACCCTACCCCACTTGACAGCCCCTCCACCCCTGTGGATAGCCCACCCACCCCCTGGACACCCCTCCCCCCCGTGGACACCCCCTAGACACCCCTACCCCCTGGAAATCCCCGTCACCCCCATGGATAGCCCGCCCAACCCCTGGATAGCCCCTCCCCCCGTGGACAGTCCCCACCCCCATGGATAGGCCACCCACCCCCTGGACACCCCCGACCCCCTGGAAAGCCCCACCACCCCCGTGGAGAGCTCACCACCACTGTACACCCTGTATCCCTTGGACAGCCCCACCCACCCCCTGGACACCCCATACCCCCCTGAACAACCCCACCCCCGTGGACAGCCCACCCACCCCCATGGACAGCCCACCCACCCCCTGGACACCCCTACCCCCATGGACAACCCCGTCACCCCCCGTGGACAGCCCAACCACCCCCCTGAATAGTCCCTCCCCCCGTGGACAACCCCACCACCCCCATAGATAGACCGCCACCCCCCTTGGACACCCCTACCCTTATGGACAGCCCGCCCACGCCCCTGGACATCCCGCCCACCCCAATGGACACCCCCAACTCCCCTGGACAGCCTCACCACACCCGTGGACAACCCGCCCACCCCCTAGACAACCCTCCCCTGTGGACAGCCCCCCACCCTCATGGACAACCCTCCCACCCCCCTGGACACCCCTACCCCCTGGACAACCCTTCCACCCCCGTGGATAGCCCACCCATCCCCCTAGACACCCCGTACCCCCTGGAAAGCCCTGCCCACCCCCATGGACACCTCGTACCCCCATGGACATCCCCCCCCGTGGATATCCCGCTCACCCCTAGACACCTTGTACGCCCCCTGGACATCCCCACCACACTCATGGATAGCCCGCCCACCACCTGGACAACCCCTCCCTCCTATGGACACCCCCACCCCCATGGACAGCCCTCCCACACCTTGGACACCCCCTACCCCCATAGACAGCCCAACCACCCCCATGGACAGCCCGTCCACCCCCTGGACACCCCGTACCCTGTTGGACAGCACCGCCCACCCCATAAACACCCCGTACCCCCTTGGATAGCTTGTACCCCACGTAGACATCCCGCCCACCCCTGGATACCCCTCCCCCTGTGGATAGCCCACCACCCCCGTGGACAGCCTGTCCCCCCTAGAGACCCCCTACCCCCCTTGACAACCTTGCAACCCCCATGGATAGCCCTCCCACACCTTGGATAGCCCCACCCACCCCCTGGACACCATGTACCCCCCTGGACAGCCCCCTACCCCACCCCCGTGGACAACCCACCCACCCCCCTAGACACCCCTACCCCCTGGACAGCCCCACCACCCCCGTGGATAGCCCCCCCACCCCTGTGGACAGTCCGCCCACCCCTAACCCCTCATGGACACCCCCCCATGAACAACCCACCCACCCCCGTGGACAACCCGCTCACCCCTGGACATCCCCTACCCCCCTGGATAGCCCCGCCACCCCCATGGACAACCCTCCCACCCCCTAGACACCCCGTAACCCCCTGGACAACCCCCACCCCCGTGGAGATCCCTCCCACCCCCTGGACACCCCCACCACCCCCGGACACCCCTAACCCCCTAGACACCCCCTGGACTTCCATGACCCCCTTGTACAGCCCCCAACCTCCTGGAAAACCCCCCGGAACACCCCCACCTCACCCCCATGGACACCCCCACCCCCATGGATAGCCCACCCACCCCCTGGACACCCTTACCCCTAGACATCCCCCTACCCCCTGGATGGACCCCACCCCCTGGACACCACCACACCATATGGACACCCCCACCCCCATGGATACATACCACCCCCGTGGACACCCCCCGTGGACACCCCCACCCCCTGGACACCCCCCACCCCCCAGGACACCACCCCACCACTTGGACACCACCCACCCACACCTGGACACCCCACCCCCATGGAAAGCTCCCCTACCTCCTAGACAGCCCCCCAACCCCCTAGACGCCCCACCCCTCTTAGACACCACCCACAACCTGGACTCCCCACCCCACCCCCATAGAAATCCCCCCCCAAGTAGCCCCCCTGGACACCACCCCACCCCCTTGGATAGCCCCCCACCCCCTGGACACCCCCACCCCCTAGACACCCCCTACCCCCTTGGAAATCCCCCCAACCCCTGGACACCCCCTAGACACCACCCCACCCCCTAGACACCCCCACCCCCATGAACAACCCCCCCCCCCCCCCCCCACCACCCTGGACATCCCCCCCCCACACCCCCTGGACAGCCCCCATCCCTCCAGACACCCCCACCCCTAGACACACCTTACCCCCTTGGAAAGCCACCCCAACCTCCTGAATATCCCCCCAACCCACTGAATTCTGAATTGAATTATTTATGTATTTAATTAACTTTTGTATTATGTGTTAATGGTGTATGGGTATAATTGATGTATGGGTATACTTGTTGTATGTGTATACTTGTTGTAATTACCTTTTGAATTATGTGTTAATTATTTATGTATGTAGAGGGTAATTAAATACAAAATTGGAGGTATTCATAATTCTATATGAATTATGTGTTGCGTGAAATCTTTATGAATTCATACAGAATTTTGTATGTGTTCTGCAGGTATTGATAATTGTGTATGAATTCTATATAGGGGAGGCATGCCTACAAGTGGAACCTGGTGTAAGTGTTTTAGCTGCACAGGGTGAGGTCTTCTTGCTGCTGCAGGTACATAAAGGTTATGCCAAAGGTTTACTACCATTGGAATATTTGTAAAAAATAGAACTTATACCAACCGTTTTATGTAAACCGTTGGTAAAAGTATATACCAACAGTTTACAAACCATTGGTATAGGTATTTTTACTTGATATTTACCAATGGTTTGTGGAAAACCATTGGTAAAAGTCTATACCAACTGTTTTTAAACCATTGGTATGGAGATGATTTTTGATATTACCAATGATTTCAATGAACCGTTGGTATATACTCAAATTTCCAGACATATCCCAACAGTTCTCATAGAACCGTTGGGATATGTCTATCCCTATGGCTTAAGACCCAATAGTTTGGACAACTGTTGGTATAGTTTATACCAATGGTTGTCCAGCCTTTACCAATGGTTTTAAATCGTTGGTAAAGATGAAGTTTCCAGTAGTGATAACAGGGGCATAACTGGAAATATGGCAAAGGGTGTGAAACTGTTAAAAAGGCCACATGTTTTGGTAATTCAAGGGTCACCCCACTCTTATGAGATTTAATATATCCTTTAACATCCTTAAAATGGTCTTAAATCACTTTAAAAGTGTTATTAAAACATAAAAGAGACATTATGGGAGGAAAACTGGAAAGGAAACCCGACACCCTGTGGTAGCACCGTTTGGTTGTGGAACTGATAGGTGACACCACAGTGACCCCCTTCCATCGACACTGACACCCTCCTGACTCACCGATGGTGTCCAGGACACCCCAAACACTATAATTTGACAAAGTAGTGGACCAGGAATGTCTGACCCATTATATAACCACTAAAAGAACATTCTTGGGATCTCTAACATCAAAAAATCCCATCCTAATTTCAAAATCACATACCGTCAACATGCCAAATGTGGTTACCACCATACCACACCAAAAAACCCAATAGAATACCAATAATCATCAACACATATCCTCATCAATGAAACCCTACTAGAATGGATGCACACCTACCATCAATCCGTGAACTAAAAAGAGGCTTCCCCTAAAAAAATTTATTCAATTTATGGAAAAAACCTTTTATTTGTAAAATGACATGCCAGATGTGATTTTCAATTTTCTACACCAACTACATAAGCTAACCCAAGTCATTATGGTCTTGTACAACTCATTTAGATAACTCCCAAATCCTACTATCATCATGTCACTATCTCAACTTTCCATGATGCATTCATATCCACAGGAATCCCAAAATCACTCAAACATGTGCACATGATTCCGTAAACAACACTTGGTGAGAACTCAAAGTTAGATCCTACAATAACTCAAATCTACCATTGTTCCCTACCACACAACCTATGTAATCCAATAGAATAAAATCATATTATATTTTAGAAATATATTGCTCTTGAATCCAATGGATAACACTATCATCCACCCAACATGATTAATTGTTAGCATTCCCAATGAAATTTAAGAACCCACATCATTAGTTCCTTAGGGGAATCATGGTTCTAACAATACCAATCCATGGACAGACCTACACACCTGTGACCCATCCATCCTTAGGGTCTTACCACTATGTCTAATGCATTACTTCGCTCCATAAGAGTGTTGTTGTCACCACCTCACACAAGTAAATCAAACCACCACACCCCATGATCCAATCATTTCCTACCAAATAATTTTATGTGAACATATCATTATAACCTGAGAAAAAAATATAACATCAACTGTCACTAATTACTTTATTTTGCAGAATTTCCCCTACATCGTTCACTTCTATCCAGTCAATCATAAGAACCTTACTCACAAACAGTTGATGGTGCACCTCCCACTATAAAACTTTACATACACTACTCACTGATAAAAATATCCAGGGAGTCAATTTATTATATTATAAAGGTATTTAGATATCTAGGTTTATAGATGATGCATTCCCTTTATACTCAATATGCGATCAATATTTTAGATGTGATGGTATCTCGAATAAGATCATACTAAGATATCATTTATGAATTTGACCAAAAACTTATCCATTTCTAATGTCACCTCTAACTATGAGGACACATTTAAACATTTAAAGGCAACATGGATTCCTACCCATAACTGTAACACCTAGACATTTTTAGGAAATATTTTCTTTAAATAATTTTAATTATTTAATAGATTTCATTGCATGCACTCATGTGTTTAATAGAACCACAAGATGACATTAGTATAAAATTACCATTATAACCTAGCCGTTAAGTTAGCAGGAATACATATTACTAACTTATGAAAAATGTATTAATTAGCTACCAATTATTTATAAAAAATATAGACTAATTAAATATAATATTTGTATTTTTGTATTAATAAATTACGTTAATTACAATTTGGAAATGAATTTAATGAAATACATATGTTATATATTTAATGAAATATTTTTGATATTCATCCAATAGATATTTTAGTCTTAGGATATGAATAAACCCTATTATATATATAAAACCATATATTTTTCAAAAGGGTAATTTTACTGCCTTTTAATAGAGTACCCATTTTAAATTAAAATTTTGATACAATAATAATTTATATATGACAAAATAAACCTATTATTTATATGAAATATATAAAAATTTACATTGGATGAATTTTTAATATTTTTTTAATAACTTTCATGTTTTTATGAATAGTAAAAATATAAAAAAAATTAATTTAAAACAAATTTTTTTCATTGAAATAATTTATATGGTTAAATTATAATATTTAATGGTTTTAAAGTGTAAATAAAATATATTTTTATTAGTAAATAAAATTTAGGTCATTAGAATTAATTTTACATTGAATTCAGATGTGAAAACATTTCAGTCTTTTGCAATGTTTTAACTTTTAAAGCCCATTTTCTCATTAAAAAAATGATATTAATTTTAAATTAATTACTGAAACATTTGCGTATTGAATTTTGAAAAGTGGATTCCATATTTGGACTCCGTTTGTTCAAATTTAGTAAATATATTCCTTTTATTTTTTGGCATTATAAATAGTAACTTCAGTAATTTTTTTCAAAATGATAAAAGTGTAAATAAAGTAATTAAGGGAAAAAATATTGTTATAAAATTATCCTAACACTTGTACTAATATCATTAGATGGGTTTTTTTCAAGATAAATCATCCTTGGGTCTAAATGGTATCCTTTGGAAGCCACTTGGATGAGATTATGACATTTAATTTATATTATTAAAAGAAAAGCTAAACATGACTTACTCAAATATTAATAACTATATCATTTTTAATATAAGGTTATATAGAAGATGAATTCTATTATAAATTATCTTTTGAAATCTAATTTTTTTTTATTAATCATGGTAATTTATTGATAATTTTTATGGAATAAATAATGACCTTAATAGATTATACATTGATGATGATTTTTTTAATTAATGAAAATCAATAATATAATTTTTATTAAAATGATAAGAACCTTTTAAATACCAAAAAACTTGACCAAATCTTATTTTATGAGTATATATCGACAATAATCATCCTAGTTTTGAGTTATTGACCATTTGGAGCCATATGGAAAATATTATGACACTTATAATATTTTATTTAAAGCGATGTTAAAGTTGTCGCATTCACGTTTTAATAAATATAACATTTCTAATGATGGATTTCAAAAATATATATTCTATTATATGTTTTATTATTAATTATAGAGGATTTATCTTTTTCATAGTATTTTTTTTAATTTTTATTCAAAAAATATGTATACTAAATAATTACACAATACTGTTGTAGTAATTATTTTATTAATGGAAATATCAAATAATGGTTATTAAAATATTAAAATAAATATAATTTGGGATAATTAATATATCCAATTAATTTTATATATTAAATTTAAATCTTATTATAATAATAAAATATTTTTTAAAATATAACTTGTTATTTTAATATTTTTATAAAATCTATGAATTGCATAGTGTCAAAAATGACACTATTGATTGTTTATCAAAATAATGCTTTTGTAAATTATATAAAAATCATAATACATTTTAAAAAATATATAATAATTATTATATGGTCAAAAATATTCTAAATTATTTATTTATGGTCTAATTAACCTCAAATAAGTAAATGATGCACCCTTTTAAAATTGAAATTGTTGTTACCTTAATTTAAAATTAAATTGTATAACTAAATGTAAATTAAAATTATAGGGTTTTAATTGATAGAAAAACTTGTCTAAAGTTTATTTATTGATGATATTACAACCTTATATCATCTCAGATTCTAAATTAGTTCATTTTGTATGTTTTTGGAAGGTGTATTGTTTTATTATAAATTAATATTTTTAGGAGTTTAAAAAAGTTCCCCTCACCTCAATTATAAAAGGGAGCATCCTCCATCACTTCTTCACTTAAATTTTATCCTCCATGCTCATAAATCCATTTAATATATCCCTTATCATCATTCATAGTCAAATTAAAGAGGTTATGGTCTTCTCTAAAGATGAACTCTAGTGTATTTAGAAGAGATCTAGAGGGATCTCGTTGAAGAAGAGGTAATCACCTCTACTGATTCTTTCAAACATATTTCTTCTTCTACTTCATCTTCTTGAGTTGAATATATTATAAAGAAATAATTATTTTATCACCCATATAGTTATATGTTATTATGATTATATAACAACCATTTTCCACCTTCTATCCATCCTATGAAAAATAAAATCACCACGTGTGCATACGTACAACTTACCGTCTTCACGCCGCGGTGTAATATATTTTCCCCCACCACCTTACCTGGATGTGTATAATTATGTAAATAATAACTATATGTTATTATTATAATATAATATTTATTATTGAACAAAATATAAACTGTCCAATTCGATACCATTTCTCAATTATGGAATGATATCATCGCATGTGTGTACGTACGACCTACCGTCTCCACGATGTGATGTGATTCATTGAACATGATATCAATTAAATCATGATTATATAAATGTATAAAATGAATAAATGTTATATATATTATATTGAAATAATTTTTTAATGATATAAATATAAACTAATAAGGATAAATAGAACTTATTCGATAAATCATGCGTAAGAAAATGAAGCAGTTAATACCTGAATAACGAGTAATAATGAAATTTTATTAAAAAAAAGATAATAATATGATCATTTATGATTTCATAAAAATGACTATGATTCAGGAATAATTCATTTAAATTATTTAAACTATTATATAAGAGATTTGGAGATATACAATGGAAATTAGACCTATGATAAGGGATAATTTTGCAATCTCATTATAATTCAAGACTGTTTGTATGTAAGTATTTACTGGATTATATTTATCATCCATGTACATGTTTCCTAAATATATATTCCAAAATATTCTTTCTATCCTTATATAATTTTTTAGCTTCAATTTTACCCATTTATAAATTTTTAATAAATGGTATGAAGGAAATATTCTGTCATTTTCGATATGAGGTACTTTGTGACTTTTTGACAAAAGTACAAGAATAATGTTTTATTTTAACTTATACAGTATTAATGTATTTTTAAATTTTCATAAAATCTTTTTTACATGAAGATTTATTTTATAATATTTCAATTTTATGTTTCAATAAATTATTTTCTTCTAAAATTGCATGGAATTTTGAGAAAAAAGTAGTCATTTTTTAAGAAGAAAGGATATTTTCCTCAAGAATTAATTTTAAGTGTTCTATTAAAATTATTTTCCATATATTATGGAAATAATTAATGGGGTTATGTTTAAATTATAATATATATATTTTTCCTATTGTTTTATTGTGTTTATGTTGGAATGCTATTTATCCAATCCGTTTTCTTTACATGGATTATGTTAAGGTGGAATGATGTTTAAAGAAACCAATTTTATTCCTTGTGTTATGATGAATGATTTAAATTTTTGTGGAAAAATTAGTATTATTTCATTATGAGATGGGTGGGACCTATATCTCCCTCCAATTTATTAGGTGAACACTTATATCTCATGAGATAGACATGGATGGAATGGGAAATTATCTTGGTTCTGTAATACAGGGCTGGAACGAGGAGTGAACTCAGTTCAGAAATGGACTTTGTCTGCTATGATTTTTTTTGGAAATGGACATTGAATAATATGAAATTATTTTCAATGATTATGTATATGGAACAAAATTTCATTTATTATATTATGAATTTTGGGATTATGTTCACTGATTTTAATGAACTTTTTTGATTTATCCCATAACTTGATATCATGATATTTCATACACAGGATAAGTTTTTCAAATGTTATGTTCTTATATCTTATGATTATGATATTATTGATATCTCCCTTGTTTACACTTACTGAGAATAGGTGCTCACCCTTTATTATGTTTCATTTCCCTTTGTCATGAAGAAGGTTATTAAGTAATATATGTCAGAAAGGTGTATATTTATGAAGAAATAAGTGGGATATAATGTAGATGTCCTGTGAACCAGTTGTTTATGTTTCCCAGTTTCAAAAGGCACTAAAACTATACAATCCTAGAATGGTTTTTTAAGTTTTTTAATGAATATTGTTTATATTTTAATTAATATCCATGTATTTAATGTTTGGGAGGTTAAAGTTTTTATCAGAGAAAAGGTATAATTAACCTTTGGAAACTTGGATGAGAAATCCTTAGTAGGAAACCTAAGGATATTTTGAAGTATTTGTTACAATCATAGAGTTTAAAAAATGATCATGAATAACCTAGGATAAAATCTAATGTGTCTTGTATTTAAATTTTATTATCGATTATATAGTTTTTTGATTATGATTAGTGTTTCTGACACTATGATTCTTAGTTTTAGTTAATTGTTGGAACCTGAAGGGGCCACAATAATGATAAATGTGTGGTTTAATGCAATGATTATCCTCCTGAGAAACCAAATTTTATGGGAGCTAGAATGAAAAATCTTGAAAATATTCTCACACAACTTTCTCAAACTATGAATCATGTTGGACTTCCAAATGAGCGAAGTGGGGAACAACATTCTGTTGAGTCCTTCATGAGGAAACATCTACCATCTTTAAGCTGGTCTTCTGATCCACTAGTGGTTCAAAAATGGATTAGTACCACTGAAAATATATTTTTAGTTCTCTAATGTTCAGAACATGATAAATTCATATTAGTAGTCTATCATTTAGAAGGTGAAGCTGATCAATAGTGGAACCTTACCAAGAATACATGGTAAAGAGATTAAATTTAATCCATGTAATGGTATGAGTTCAAGAATGTATTTTTAAATAATAACATTCCTCATATTATTACAAAAAATATGGAGAATAAGTTACATGAGATTAAGAAAAAGGAAGATGAAACCATTGGTACCTACAAAGTAAATTTTAAAAGACTAGAAAGGTACACTTCTTGAATTATTATCTAACTTGAGAGTAAAATTGATTTATTCTTTAGTGGATTAAAACCAAGTCGCTGAAGGTAATTATCCATAAGGGACTTTAATATCTTTGAGGAAGTTATTTGATAGACTCTCAAGGTTTATATAGAGATTGGAGTAACCCATCAGTCCTATGGGTTTGATAAGAAGAGAAAAATGGGATTCAAGGGACAATATAATGAACTCATAGAAAAGAAGACGAGTTTCACCTTATTCTCATTGTGTGGAATGAAACATGTACTATTTTGTCTTAAATGGGCTATAAATAGTTTTAAGTGTTGGAGGGAATTTAATCGGGCATTTTAATGCTAAATTGATGGGAAGAAGATGTCTAATGATGTGAATAGAGAAAAGGCTGCATATAATTCACCTCATACACATCAATTCTACAAGTGAAAGGAAATGAATAATTATTCCAACCAATTCCCTAATACAATATTTATCGATGATGATTGATGTTATTAAACTCTTAAGGGAAATGATAAAGGAAAGTCACATATGATCACTATCGGTGATCTGGAGTACGATATTGAAGACGTGAAAGGTAGAATTTTCATCCACTATAACTTAGAAAATGTTTTATTTGATTCTAGATCCACCCACTTTTATTTCTGATTTTTTTAAGGGTATCACTATATTTCCTCAACAAGTTGATGTTGTGTTAGTTGTGATAACTCTTAATGGAACAACAATCACATCAAAACTTTATAATTATTCTCTAGTTGATGTTTGTGGGAAAGTGATTCCTGAAAATCCGGTGATCATTCCTCTAGTAGAATTTTATGTGATTCTTGGAATGGATTAAATTTCTCTATATGGATATTGTCATGACCCCCTCCCACCAAAGATACCCCTTCTGAGCTGGCAATGATGAAAGGGAGATAATGATCCCCGAGTCCCGCCTCCAGTAGGCCCTGGGTTGGCGAGTAGCACCAAGGGTATGAGTTTTCACAAACATGGAAGGAATTACCCTTTTATTATTTTAATATCGGGAAATAAGACAAGTCAACCACAAAAAAAAGAACAAGTGTATAGAAATAAACCCAAACCAAGCCCACATGCATGTTTAAACAATTTTATAACAAGGTGCAGGTACAAGAAAGCTCAAAGTACAATACCAAAAGAAAAAAAGAGTACAACAACTGCAACAAATCCAACTGTATGACTAGTAGGGCCCCGCACGGCCTTGGTAGTAATCCTGGAAACCTGAAAGTAAACGTAGGGTGAGCATACAAGTATACTCAGTAGGGAAACCTAAAGCTCTCGTGAACAAGTGGGGAGACATCCTAATGTCCCGTGAGAACAACAGAAGAAACCTAGAAAAGAATTCTATCCACCCAACCTCACCAGCCACACTCACAAAAAGCACAATCACAACAGGTAGTAGTATATAAGAAGCAAGAGTATTGGGTACCCCGCACCATTCCCCATTAGTTAGATGCTCTTCCTAATGACGAACGTCCTGACGCTGCCACACTCTCCCCACCCGCACACACCTGGGCCTCACAACCACGTATTCCGCCCACACACACCTGGGCCTCACAACCACGTATCCCACCCGCACACACCTGGGCCTCACAACCACATATCCTGCCCGCACACACCTATGCCTCACAACCACGTATCCCTCCCGCACACACCTGGGCCTCATCCTGATGATTCTTGGGAAACATTAAAACCTGCCCAAAGAGTCTTGGACTAAAACCACCCTAATCGAAACCTACCTGAAGGGTCTTAGGTATAAGGTCGCCTCAAGCCATCACAACCTAGGGAAGGAGCAGGAAGGAGCTAGTAACTAAGGGGAAAACACCCTCTCCCATGAAATGGGAGTGTTTGGCACTAAGTGCTCAACATGGGTGGGGTGCGTTAAAACACAAAAGATATATATATATATATATATATATATATATGTATATATATATACCAAACACTCAGCCCAACCTATGTATTCTAATCAGAGAACTGAGCACGTGCCTCAGTACTGCTACTATGAAGCATCCATACCACAAACAACCCCAACCCCATTTAGGTTTTCACATTTCAGCAGAATTATTTTATTTGTTCCTTAACTACTGGGAAACTATCCACAACCAACCACATCAAACGTTCATAAAAGCATATCCCTACCATCCACAAGATCAAGTTAGGAAAGCACAAGCACAACAAGTCCCTTACTATTAACCAACCAACCCATTAATTATTAATCCTGTTCCATTACCAAGCCCCACCATTCATTAAATCTTCCACATTTTATTTATTATTCACAACCCATTGTTCGTTCACATTCAAACCCATCCCTGCAGCCCCGCTTCCAACCACCATAACAACAATCACACCGAAACTCATACATCATCATCCCTTTGATACCATTTATCACAGCCCCGATGCCCGTCACCAACATAACATTCACACCAACCCACAACCAAGCCAACCGCAGCCCCGCTACTCACCTGATCCACAACAACCCACAAAACACCCCCATCACATGCCATGTATCCAAGCCAACACCCACATGTTCATTATTCCATTTTGTTCAACAGGGGTGATCACACAAGGGTTCCAGATTTTAAATCATTCAACTTTATGTGATTAACCAAATTCTACATTCCACAAGGTTCCATCCACAAAAACAATCTAAAAAGATAGGGCAACATTGAATTGCGCAAGCAAAGGCCCCCAATGACCGTGATTTTCAGTAGGCATAATCATATTCAATTCATAACATATCAATAGGATAAACAAAGATAAACATAACAACTTCCCCATCCCTATTTTTTAACCAGTTATTATCTTTATTTAATGGTTCAACTATTTCTCATGAAAACAAAAGGATACCCACCCCGCATGATGCACAAATTAGAGAGACGAAGGTAATATCCCTACCTCAACAGGTTCTGATCACAACACTCCCCCGGATCAACTTTAGAAGACGTCCGTCGGCGTCCGTAACTTCTGTCGGGTCCCGGAAAAACCCTCCTCGGGTGGAAGTCGGAATGGAAAGGTCGAAGGAGAGACAAAATATCCAAGCTCGGAAGTTCTGCCTCGTCGTTACGATCCTGTGGCCACTGACGGATCGTAAATCAGAGCTCGGACGAAGAAGTTATGGAAGAAAAGGAGCCTTCGAGTCTCTTGGGAGAGCTCTGCTCAGAGGAATGGGGAGGAGAGGAGTGAGTTGAAAAGGAGGAGGGGACCCCTCCTTTTATAGGAGAGAAAAGAAAAAGTACATGGTGTGTACTTTATGGTACACGGTGTGTACTCAGTTATTTTACACGGTCTCCACGCGGCTTCCAACATGGCTCCGCGACCATTGACTGGTCAACACATGGTTTGAGGGTAACGCATATGCGGGGAGGGACTACACAGTGTGTAGTTTAGACACACAGTGTGTACCCATTTATTTTACATGGAAAATACATGGCTCCAACACGGCACACGACCATTGACTGGTAACACGTACGCGGGGAGGGACTACACGACGTGTAGTTTAGGACACACGGCGTGTACCCATTTATTTCACACGGCAAGGACACGACCTTCAACACGGGGTATACCCAGAGAGGGGGTACACAGCGTGTACTCACACTACACGGCGTGTAGTTTCAAAATTCTGGAAAGTGTGGGAAAAGTCCATTTTACCCTCCAGAACATTTCGTGACCTTCTTTTTGACAAAGGAATGGGCCGGAGAGGTTCGGGCCATTACATCAGATACCTCTTAAAACATTCTCGTCCCCGAGAATTCAAAAACCATCCCAGAGGAACACAACAAGATACCTATTAGGGTTCTCATTATAACAGGAACCCAACCAACGACCCTAATCATATACATTAGGAATTCCTTATCCTATGTCGAGATATTATCCACTTTAGGCAGCATTGACTCACCTACACAGGTTTAATCTCATCCTCATTATTGCGTCTCAATTAAGAATTGGGTCTTCCCACTTTCATACATTAGGACTTTTCAAATCGCACTACCCCCAACACAACACAACCAACACACTGCCCGAACATGTGGTTTGGGGAAATTCCTTCGCCTATGTCGAGATATTTTCCGCTTTAGGCGGCACTGACTCGCCCGCACTGGTTCAATCGCATCCGCATTAATGCGTCTCGATTAAGGATCAGGTTTTTCCCTTTTTACCACTCATCCGAACATGCTACACACTTCCAGAGAACAAGGAAACAAAAGGTCTCACAACCTACAAGAAAAGATTTCCATATATCAAATGTACGAAGTACAACATCAACACAAAGATTATAAGAACAAGGAAAAAAACAAGTCAAAACAACTCCGGGTACTGAGCGTGCATCTGGGACTCCCACTCCCAAGTGCTCTCCTCGAGGCCTCCATGCCTCCACAACACACGGACCAAGGGAATGGTTCATCCATGGAGCACCTTTTATTTACGATCCTCGATTCTGACTGGTCGTTCCTCGAAGGTCGCGTCGTCTCCCATATCTAACTCTCCCCAGTAGATAATGTGAGAGTCGTCGTGTAAGTATCAACGTAGCTGGGAGACGTGGAAGACGTCATGAACCTTATCCAACTGAGGTGGCAGGGCCAGCTGATATGCCACCTCGCCAACTTGTCTCAGCACCTCAAAGGGTCTGATGAACCTAGGTGAGAGTTTTCTCCCTTTCCCAAACCTCGGTTGCCCCCATCGAGGGGAAACCTTCAAGAACACATGATCTCCCACCTCGAACTCCAAGGGACTCCTCTGATGATCAGTATGAGACTTCTTTCAGTCCTGTGCCACTTTAATCCTCTCACGTACAAGCTGGACTTTCTCTGTGGTGCTCTGTACTACCTCTAGCCCAAGAGCACCTATCTCACCAACCTTTGCCCAACAAATGGGTGAACGACATGGTCTTCCATACAAAGCCTCAAACGGTGCCATGCCAATACTATAGTGGAAGCTGTTGTTATAGGAAAACTCTACTAAAGGAAAATGTCGTACCCATGATCCTCCAAAATCCAGAACGCATGCTCGCAGCATGTCCTCCAACGTCTGGATAGTCCGCTCTGTCTACCCATCGGTCTGGGGGTGGAAAGCAGTGCTAAGGCGTAGTTGGGTTCCAAAAGCATGATGTTACCCCCTCCAGACTCGTTATGTAAACCGAGTATCCCGATCTAAGATGATGGTCTTTGGAAATCCATGCAAACGCACCACCTCGTCTATGTACCTCTGTGCTAAGGTACTCACCGGGCCCGACTCCTTAATTGCTAAGAAGTGAGCTGATTTCATCAGCCAATCCACCACTACCCAGATAACATCATAACCACCCTGAGCTCTGGGTAGTCCTGTGACGAAGTCCATTGAGATGTCATCCCACTTCCACTTGGGGACATCTAAAGGATGCAACAACCCACTGGGAACACAGTGTTCAGCCTTCACTTGCTGACACACTAGGAATTTAGCCACAAACTCCGCCACTGCCCATTTCACCCCGGGCCACCAAAACTGTTCCCTCAGGCCTCAGTATATTTTTGAAACTCCTAGATGTACCACCAAGGCTGAGCTATGGAACTCACAGAGAACTCCCTCACGCATTGTCTCTGTAACAAACAACCTTCCATAGAAAAGCATCCGATGTTAGCTGTTTTCTGACCATCCCTCTGGAGCGTTTCCCTGATCGACACGATCCCACATCACTTTCGCCTCAGAGTCCCCCCACTGAGACTCTTCCACCTGCTGCAACAAGGAGGACTGCACCATCATCTGAAACAAACAGCCTCTAACACATTCTACCCTTGCATCCAAGTGGAAGTCGGCCAACTCTCCCATCGCTTTCCAAGCATCAGTGGATTCCCGGACCACTTCCTTAGGTGACTTCCTGCTCAGGGCATCAGCTACAATGTTTCCCTTACCTTTAGTGTAAGAGATCTCAAAGTCATAGTCTTAGAGAAACTCGACCCATCTCCGATGCCGAAAGTTTAGGTCATGCTGGGAGAAGATATAACGTAGGCTCTTGTGACCTGAGAAGACCACAAAGCGCTCCCCAAAGAGGTAATGTCGCCACAACTTCAGTGCGAACACTACTGCTGCAAGCTCTAGGTCATGGGTGGCAGAGTTACGCTCGTGAGGGCATAACTGTCTAGACCCATAACAGATCACTCCATTCTTCTGCATCAGCAAGCACCCCAGACCAAGGCCAGAAGCATCACAAAACACCTCATAAAACAACCCTTCCTCTGGAAACCTGAGTATGGGAGCACTGACCAATTTCTCCTTCAGGTAGTCGAAAGCTTTCTGGCACTACTCGCTCCATAGGAAGACCTGGTTCTTCCTAGTCAAAGCTGTCAATGGAGCAGAAACTCGAGAGAAGTCCGAAACGAACCTCTGATAGTAACCTGCTAACCCCAGGAAACTACGAACTTCTGCCACGCTCTTGGGTGATTCCCAACAAACAACTAACTCCACCTTCGATGGGTCCACCGACACTCCATGCTGAGACACCACGTGCCCAAGGAAGTGTACTTCTTGCATCAAGAACTTACACATCGACAATTTCCCGTAAAGCTGGTGGTGTCGAAGGGCTTCCAAGACTTCCCTAAGATGCTCAACGTGCTCTTCCTCTGATATTGAGTATACCAGGATGTCATCGATAAACACAATAACGAACCGGTCCAGAAACTCTCGGAAGAAAAATTTCATAAGTCCCATGAACACAGCCGGTGCATTCGTAACTCCAAAAGACATCAATAAAAACTCAAAGTGCCCATACCTGCACCTGAAATCCATCTTCGAGATGTCACTGTCCTTTACCCTCAGCTGATGATATCCAGATCGTAGATCAATCTTGGAAAACCAACCTGCTCCCCTCAGTTGGTCGAAGAGATCATCTATCCTTGGAAGGGGGTAGCAGTTCTTGACCGTTACCTGGTTCAACCTTCGGTAGTCTATGCATAGCCTGAGAGCACCATCTGCCTTTTTCATGAACAAAACTGGAGCACCCCATGGTGATACACTGGGTCGAACAAAACCCTTCTCTATCAGATCGTCAATCTGAATTCGAAACTCCCGCAACTCCGAAGGTGCTATCCGATAAGGGGCCATCGAAATCAGACGGTCACCAGGCTGTAAGTCTATCCCGAACTCAACATCACGTTGGGGGGGGGGCTAGAGTCACAAACTCCTCAGGAAAAACATCGAGGAACTCCCCAACAACCTCTGGGACATCCATCATCTCTGTATCAGCTAGAACCACTGATAAACCACCTAACAAGGAAAGGAGAGGCTCCAGACGACGACTTCCCACCTGATAGCTCCTCTAGCCAACAAAAGCTACACGCTGCCCGTCTACGTCGGAGAACCTGAATCTTCTCCGGAAGCAGTCAATAATGGCACTAATAGAAAAAAAACAGTCAATTCCTAGGATGACATCGTATGGCTACATCTGTAACAGAAGAAGGTCCCCACTAGATTGATGTGGTCCCAATGTCAGCCCACATCCCCGGAAAACACAAGATATGCTAGTCTGGCCTCCAACTGGTATACTCAGCACCAGTGGTATGGAAAGTATCTCTACGTCTATTCCCAAAGTATAGGCTAGACCAGGTGCCACAAAGGAGTGAAAAGCCCCCGAATCGAACGAAGCATAAACAAGAGTGCTAAACAAACAAATCGTACCTCGCACCACCTCTGGTCCTGCCGGAGCTGTCAACTCTGCTACGTGCAACTGTCCACGCCCAGCTCCTCTGCCTCTCTGATGTCATCCACCTCACCGACCATGCCCTGGTCGAGGTCCCTGAGGAGCACCCTGAGGTCGGCCTCCTCCCGCAAAGTCTGCACTTGGAGGAGCATGGTCCTTCTACTGCTGGAAGGGCCTCGTCGGCAACTGGTGCTGTTGAGGTGGGCGCTGAACCTGCCCACCTCCACCGTACTGAGCTCGGGTCAGGCACTGACTCTGAATGTGACCAAAACCTCCACAAGAAAAACACTTCAGTCTTGGGCTCATGAAAAAGGGACGAGGACCTGAAGATCTGAACTGGAACTACTGGGGCCTTCTCCCCACTGGCCTGAAAGTGGAAGGTCCTGTCGCAGGAGACCTGCTGCTGACTGCCTTCCCCTTCGAGGATCCCAGCTGTATCCCCTCTCGTGGTGCACCTCCCAGCGAGTGCATCCTCTCTACAACCTATTCCTTCTTCTGTACTGCCAAGTACATCGGAAGGGTTAAGGTGGTAATAGCATACTGAAGCGAAGGAAGAATCCCCTCCTCCAAACGTCTCGCCCAAGACTCCTCATCCAGAAAGAGATCCGGAGAAAAGCGCAGGAGATCCTTGAACTTGATCCCCAACTCTCGTACGGACATACTCCCCTGCTGAAGGGAGAGTAACTCCTGCCGCTTCTCCTCCTTGATCATGGAAGAAAGGAATTCCTCTCGGAATTCCTTCTCAAAGTCAGCCCATGGAACCTCTGCCTCTATCCTCTCTCTGAGGTAGAGCGTCCACCACTTTCGCACCGCACCTCTCAGCTGACTGACTACTAGGGGAACCCAGTACTCCCTCGGAGCATGAATCAAGGTAAAAGTGATCCCTAGCTCCTCAAGCCACCCCTCTGTCTCCGTATCCGAAGTACTACCCTCGTACTTCTTGAGGGTTTGCCGCTGTAAAGAACGGAGATTCTTCTACCATTGGATATCTTCCTCCTCACGGTCAATCCTCAACTGATCGACCGCCTGAATCTGCTAGGCCTCGGCCGTCTGAGCCACCCGGGGATGACGTCCAGGTGCCATAGCTGTACGGTAAACAAAGATCGCCTAAGCCCAAGTAGTAAGGAAATTTCTCAAGGTTTTATTTTATCATTTTCATTTCAATTTATTTCCCAGAACACCCAAATCAAGTAAAACACAATCATGATGATGCATGTACCTTCCCTAGGGTCTCTACCCTGCAATCAATGTAGTCTCACTTGGTCGTTCGGTAGGCTCAGAGTCCTTGCATCGGATCACGGGGGGCCCTAAAATCCTGTGTCCTAGCCGGTCTTCCCTGTCCTATGTCACGCACCAAGATTAACTAACACTATTGACCTACCATCCCATGCAATCCTCATTATTCCTAACTCCAGACTCCATCCTATCTCTCAACCATCAGCTCTGATACCATTCTGTCACGACCCCCTCCCACAAAAGATTCCCCTCCTGAGCTGGAAATGGTGAAAGGGAGATAATGACCCCTGAGTCCCGCCTCCAGTAGGCCCCGGGTTGGAGACTAGCATGAAGGGTATGAGTTTTCACAAACATGGGAGGAATTACCCTTTTATTATTTTAAGATCGGGAAATAGAACAAGTCAACCACAAAAAAAAGAACAAGTGTATAGAAATAAACCCAAACCAAGCCCACATGCATGTTTAAAAAATTTTATAACAAGGTGAAAGTACAAGAAAGCTCAAATTACAATACCAAAAGAAAACAAGAGTACAACAACTGCAACAACTCCAACTATCCAACTAGTAGGGTCCCACACGGCCCTAGTAGTCCTCCTAGAAACCTGAAAGTAAATGTAGGGTGAGCATACAAGTATAATTAGTAGGGAAACCTAAAGCTCTCGTGCACAAGTGGGGAGACATCCTAATGTCCCGTGAGAACAATAGAAGAAACCTAGAAAGGAATTATATCCACCCAACCTCACCAGCCACACTCACCAAAAGCACAATCACAACAGGTAGTAATATATAAGAAGAAAGAGTATTGTGTACCCCACACCATTCCTCATTAGTTAGCTGCTCTTCCTAACGGCGAATGTCCTGACGCTGCCACACTCTCCCCGCCCGCACACACCTGGGCCTCATAACTACGTATTCCGCCCGCACACACCTGGGCCTCACAACCACGTATCCCACCCGCACACACTTGGGCCTCACAACCACGTATCCCTCCCACACACACCTGGGACTCACAACCACGTATCCCACCTGTACACACCTGGGCCTCATCCTGATGATTCTTGGGAAATAGTAAAACCTGCCCGAAGAGTATTGGACTAAAACCACCCTAATTGAAACCTACCTGAAGGGTCTTAGGTGTAAGGTCACCTCAAGCCATCACAGCCTAGGGAAGAAGGAGCAGGAAGGAGCTAGTAACTAAGGGGAAAACACCTTCTCCCATGAAATGGGAGTGTTTGGCACTAAGTGCTCAACATGGGTGGGGTGCATTAAAACACAAAATATACATATATATATATATACCAAAAACTCAGCCCAACCTATGGCTTATAATCAGAGAACTGAGCACATGCCTTGGAACTACTACTACGAAGCATTCATACCACAAACAACCCCAACCCCATTTAGGTTTTCACGTTTCAGCAGAATTTGTTTATTAGTTCCTTAACTACTGGGCAACTATCCACAACCAACCACATCAAACATTCATAAAAGCATATCTCTGCCATACAAAAGATCAAGTTAGGAAAGAACAAGCACAAAAATTCCCTTCCTATTAACCAAACAACCCATTAATTATTAATCTAGTTCCATTACCAATCCCCACCATTCATTAGCTCTTCCAAATTTTATTTATTATTCACAACCCATAGTTCGTTCACATTCAAATCCATCCCTGCAGCCCCGCTGCCAACCACCATAACCACAATCACATCGAAACCCATATATCATCATCCCTTTGATACCATTTATCATATCCCTGCTACCCTTCACCAACATAACATTCACACCAACCCACAACCAACCCAACCGCAGCCCCACTGCTCACCCGATAAACAACAACCCACAAAACACCCCCATCACATGCTACGTATCCAAGCCAACACCCACATGTTCATTATTCCATTTTGTTCAACCGGGGTGATCTCAAAAGGGTTACAAATTTTAAATCATCCAACTTTACGTGATTAACCAAATTCCACATTACACAAGGTTCCATCCACAAAAACGGTCTAAAAATATAGGGCAACATTTAATTGCTCAAGCAAAGGCCCCCAACGACCGTGATTTTCATTAGGAATAATCATATTCAATTCATAACATATCAATAGTATAAAAAAAGATAAACATAACAACTTAACCATCCCCATTCTTTAACCAGTTATTATCTTTATTTAATGGTTCAACTATTTCTCATGAAAACAAAAGGATACCCACCCCGAATTATGCACAAATTAGAGAGATGAAGGTAAGATCCCTACCTGAACAGGTTCTGATCACAACGCTCCCCCGAATCAACTTTAGAAGACATCTGTCATCGTCTGTCACTTCTCTCAGGTCCCAGAAAAACCCTCCTCGGGTGGAAGTCGAAAAGGAAAGTCCAAAGGAGAGACAACAGATCCAAGCTCGGAAGTTACTCCTCGCCGTTACAATCCCGTGGCCGCTGACGGATCGTAAATCAGAGCTCGGACGATGAAGTTATGGAAGAAAAGGAGCCTTAAAGTCTATTGAGAGAGCTCTGCTCTGAGGAATAGGGAGGAGAGGAGTGAGTTGAAAAGGAGGATGGGACCTCTCCTTTTATAGGTGAGAAAAGAAAAAGTACACGGTGTGTACTTTATGGTACACGGAATGTACTCGGTTATTTTACACGGTCTCCACGCGACTTCCAACACGGCTCTGCGGCCGTTGACTGGTCAACACACGGTTTGAGGGTAACACATACGCAGGGAGGGACTACACGGCGTGTAGTTTAGACACACGTCGTGTACCCATTAATTTCACACAGCAAAGAAATGGATCCAACATGGCACATGGCCGTTGACTGGTAATGCGTACACGGGGAGGGACTACATGACGTGTAGTTTAGGACACACGACGTGTACCCATTTATTTCACACGGCAAGGAAACAACCTTCAACACGGGGTATACTCGACGAGGGGGTACACAGTGTGTAATCACACTACACGGTGTGCAGTTTCAAAATTCTGGAAAGTGTGGGAAAAGTCCATTTTACCCTCCAGAACATTTCGTGACCTTCTTTTTGACAAAGGAATGGGCCGGAGAGGTCCAGGCCATTACAGATATCATATCAATTTCCAAGGAAGGTATGTCACATTTCATGTTCTGGATCAATCTATGATCATCTATCAATTCAAGGATCTGAATGACCCTTCAGTAAAAATTTCTTCCATCTTATGGGTATTGATTCCAATAAATGAAGGTTATTGATCTCAAATGGTTTGGTGAAAAATGAACCATTAAGAATAAAACTATTTTTAAAGAATTTTTAATGTATTTTCGGAAGATTTTTTAGGCCTTCCACTGAATTGGGAAGTTGAGTTTTCAATATAACTCTTACTAGGTGTTGTTTCTATTTCAAATACACCTTATAAAATGGCCCCAATTTAGTAAAAATAATTGAAGAAGAAACTACAATATAATATTGAAACAGGATAAATACTCCCTAGTTCATCACCATGGGGTGCACCTTTTCTATTTGTTAAAAATAAAGATGGATCAATGAGAATCTTCATTGATTATTGATAACATATCAAGATCAATATCAATAAAAAAATCATCTTCCCCATATTGATGACTTATTTGACCAACTATGTGGAGTTCAATACTTTTCCACGATTGATCTTCATTCACGATATCATTAATTAAGGGTCAAGAAGAAGGATATACCAAAGATGAAATTTCGTACAAGGTATGGACACCGTGAATTTACAATGATTTCTTTTGGTCTTACTAATTCCCTCGTATCTTTATGGTTCTAATGAATAGAGTCTTTAGAGACTATCTTGATTAGTTTGTGGTAGTATTTATAAATGATATTTATGAATATTTTAAGATCAAGGAAGATCATGAAGTTCGCTTGATAATTGTACTGAAGACCCTAATAGAGAATAATATTTATGATAAATTTACCATGTGTGAATTATTGCTTCAGAAAGTTTCATTTTTGGGTCACATAATCTCAAGAGAGGGGATTTCTATGGATCTAGAAAAAATAGAACTTATTGAAATTTGTCCTAGACCAACAATAGTAACTATGATCCGAAGTTTTCTTATTTTTTATTGATATTATCAAGGTTTTGTGAAATATATTTCAAGATTATCTAATCTACTCACCAAGTTGACTCGGAAATGAGTTAAGTTTTTGTAGACTGAGGAATGTGAAGAGAATTAAAAAGATCCAAAAAGAATGTTAGCTAGTGAACCAGTGCTCACACTATCATGTAGTATAGAAAGGCTTGTGATTTAAAGTGATGCATCCAAGAAGGGGTTGGTATGTTTTCTCATGCAAAATGATATAGTGATATTTTTTACCTCATGATAATTAAAACTCTATGAGAAAAATTACCCAACTCATGATTTGGAGTTAGCTGCTGTAATATTTTCACTAAATATATGGAGGCATTATCTTTATGGTGAAAGGTGTGATATTTATACTGATCATAAAAGTTTAAAGTATATTGTCACACAAAATTACATAAATATGAGCCAAATAATATGGTTGGAGTTGATTAAATATTATAATTTCTTGATACATTACCACCCTAGGAAATCGAACATGGTAGAATATGCTTTGAGTAAAAATGATTATGCTAGCCTATCCATGATGAGGATAAAAAAGATCCAATATTTTAAAATTTTGGAAGGATGGATCTTGAAATTTTAAAGGAAGTGGAAAATATTATCTTTCTAAATTGAATGTTCAACCATCTATACAAGTAAAGATTAAGGAGGTATAGAAGGAAGATGTAGAGCTATAAAAGAAGCTGAGAAATGTTTCTAAATTCAACCTTGATTGTGATGGTGTAAAAAGGTTCAGGAACCGTGTTTGTATTCATCCCTTACCAGAATTAGACAAGGAGTTGTTAGATTAGGTACATAGTTCTTCATTATCAATCCATATTTAAAGCACAAAGATGTAAAGGGAAATGAAAGAGTATTTTTAGTGGGATTAAATTAAAAAAGATGTTGTTTAATATGTATCTCGGTGATTGGTTTATCAATAAGTTATGTCCGGGAGACAAAATTATAAGGGGATGTTGCAATCATTACCCATACCTGAATGGAAATGGGAAAACATCACTATAGACTTTGTCATCGGACTTCAGAAAACATCTAAAGGCCATAATGCTATATGGGTTATAGTTGATCTCCTTAAGAAGTCACCAAATTTCATTACTATAATATAGGATTTATCTCTTGATCAACTTTGAAGTATATTTTTAAAGGAAGTGGTATGATTTCATGGAAAACCACTTTCCATTATATCCGATCGGGATCCGAGGTTTACCTTGATGTTCTGGAGAACTCTTCAGTAGGATATTAATACAGAGTTAAGAATCATCACTGCCTATCATCCTCAAATAGATGGCCAATCTGAGAGGACAATTAAAACTCTAGAATACATGTTGAGAGCATTATCTATGGATTTCAAAGGTGGTTGTGATCAAAACCAACATTTGGTAGAATTTTCTTACAAAAATATTTTTCACTAAAGTATTCATATGGATCCTTATGAATCCCTATATGGAAATATCTATAGAACTTCAAATTTATGGGATGATGTTGGGAAATGAAATCTATTAGGGCCAGATCTTGTTGATGAAATGGTAGAGAAGTTCATATTTATTCAACAACAAATTAGAGAATCTTAGAGCTGAAAAAAATGTTCTGCTGACAACCAATGAAAAGGAATATATTTTGGAGTGGATGATAAGTTGTTTCTTTGAATATCTCCCTAGAATAGAGTAATGATATTTGGAAATAAGGGAATGTTTAGCCCTAGGTATATCGGTCCTTTTGAAATTTTGGATCGTGTTAAGAAGGTGGCTTATCGATTGGAACTTCCACCGAATCTCTCTCAATTTCATAACGTGATCCATGTATCTCTCATGATAAAGTACATACCTGATCATTCACATGTCATAAACTTATAAGTTGTACCACTGGAGAAAGATCTTTCTTATGAAGAACAACAGATAGAGATTATAGATTATAGTGAAAAAGTTCTGCGAAACAAGACCACTCACTTGGTTAAAGTTTTATAGTGGAACAAAAAATTTGAAAAAACTACATGGGAACTTGAGAAGGTGATGAGGTAGAGGTATCCTCATCTATTTGTATCCAAGTAATGAATTTCAAGGGAGAAATTTAGTTTAAGGGGGGTAGAATGTAACACCCTAATGTTTGTTTGTGAAATATGTTCTTTAAATAATTTAAATTCTTTAATATCCTACATTGTATGCAATCATGAGTTTAAACGAACCGTAAGACACCCTTCATATAAAATGACCATTATAACCTAGTCTTTATGTTAGAGGAAATAAATATAACTAACTTATGAAAATGTATTCATTAGCTATAAATAATTTATGAAAAATATAAACCAATTAAATGTAATATTTTTATTTTTGTATTAATAAATTAAGTAAATTAGAATTAGTAAATTAAATTAATGAAATATATATGTTATATATTTAATAAAATATTTTTTATATTCATCCGATTGATATTTTAGTCATAGGATATTTATAAACCCTATTTTATGTATAAATCACAATATTTTTAAAAAGGGTAATTTTACAACCATTTAATGAAGAACCCATTTTAAATTAAACTTTTGACACATTACTAATTTTTATATGACAAAATAAACCTTTTATTTAGAAGTGGGATATAAAAATTTACTTTGAATGAAATTTTTATATTTTTCTAATAACATTCCAGTTTTTATGAATAGTAAAAATATAATAAATTTTAATTAAAAACAATTTTTTCTTCGAAATTATTTATATGGTTAATTATATTATTGAATTATTTTAAAGTATAAATCGAATATATTTTTATTAGTTAATATAATGTAGGTCATTGGCATTAATTTTACATTGAATTCAGGTGTAAAAACATTTCAATCTTTTGAAATGTTTCAACATTTAAGACCTATTTTCATATTTTGACAACGAGATTAATTTTAAATTATTTACTACAACATCTATGTTTTGAATTTTGAAAAATGGATTCCATATTTTTGATCAGTAGATCCAATTTATGTAAATATATTGATTCTATTTTTTGACATTATGAATAGTAACTTCAGTAATTTTTATTAATACGGTAAAAGGGTAAATCAGGTAGTTAAGGGTAAAAATAATATTATAAAATTACACTAATAATTACCCTAATATAATTGGATGAGTTTTTTTCAAAGTAAATCATCCTTGGATTGAAATTGTATCCTTTGGAAGCCACATGGATGAGATTAGGACATTTAATGAATTTTATATAAAGAAAAAATAAATACGTCTTACTCAAATTTTAATAACTATATCCTTTTCAATATAAGGTTATAAAGAATATAAATTCTATTATAAAAACTATTTTGAAAGATAAAATCTTTTTATTTATTTGGTAAATTTATTTTTATTGTTTAAGAAGTAAATAATTTCCTTAACGACTTATATGTTGATGATATAGAAATTATTTAATTGGTGGAAAATTGATAAAATAATATTTATTAAAAAGATAATAACCTTTAAAATACCAAAACACTTGAAAACATCTTCTTGGTCAATTATATATCAATAAATAGAATCCAAGGGTCTAGTTTTTCACCATTTGGAGCCTTATGGAAAAGAGTATGACACTAATAATATTTTATTTAAAGTGACGTTAAAGTAGTCACGTTCATGTTTTAGAAAATATAACATTTTAATGTTATATTTTCTAGAAGATATATTAAATTATAAGTATTATTCTAAATTTTAGAGGATTTATATTTTCCATTTTATTTTATTTTTAATTTTTATTCAAAATAAGTATATTAAATAATTACACAAAATTGTTGTAGTAATTATTTTATTATTTGAAATATAAAATAATGGTTATTAAAAATATTAAAATAAATATAATTTGGGATAAATAATATATCCAAAGAATTTTATATATTAACTTGACCTCTTAGAAATATAATAAAATATTTGGTTTGAAGATAACTTGTTATCTTAATATTTTAAAAAAATCAATGAATTCAATATTGTTAAAATTGACACTATTGATCTTTTAGGAAAATAATATTTCTGTAAATTATTTACAAATAATAATACATATTTAAAAATATAGAATAATTATTATATGGTAGAAAATGTTCTAAAATATTAATTAATCACCTAATTGACATCAAATTAGTAAATTTATCACCATTTTAATATTGAAATATTTTTACCTTAGTAAAAAAATTATACAGAATAACTAAGTGTAAATTAAAATGAAATCATTTAAATTGATAGAAAAAACATGTCTAAAATGTATTGTTTGATGATATCACAACCTTATCTCATCTAATATTCTAAATTTGGTCAATTTTTAGGTTTTTTATGGGGTTTGAGTTTATTATAAATTAACATTTTTATTATTTCCAAAAGTGCCCCTCACCTCAATTTTAAAAGGGCACACCCTCCCTCACTTATTCACTTCACATTGAGCCTTAATGATTATACATTCCCTAATTAGTTTCCTTATAAACTTCCCTAGTCACATTATGGAGGTTCTAGTCTTATACAAAGACCAACTCTAGTTCATTAAGAAGAGATCTAGAGGGATCTCGTTGAAGAAGAGGTAATCTCCTCTACTGATTCCTTCAAAATTATTTCTTCTTCTACTTAATATTCATGAGTTGAATCTATTATAAAGTAATGAAACTAGTATCATTAATATAATGATATTTTATTATGATTATAGAACAACCATATTCCACATTCTATCCATCCTATGAAAAATGAAATCACCACGCATGCGTACGTATGACATACCGTCTCAAAATCGTGGTGTAATCTATTTTCACCACCAACTTACATGGTTAGGTACAATTATGGAAATAATAACTACATAATATTATTATAACATGATATTTATTATTTAATAAAATATAAACCATCCACTTATATACTATTTCACAATTATGGGAATGATATTGTCACTCGTGTATAGGTACGACCTACCGTCCTCACGATGTGATGTGATTCATTATACATGATATCCATTAATTCATGATTATGTAAATGTATATAATGAATAAATATGGAATATATTATTTTAATATCATTTTTTATTGATATAAAAATAACCTAAGAAGGATAAATGAAACTTATTCAACAAAATATGCATAAAAAAATGAAGCAGTTAATACCTGAATAATGAGTAATAGTGATTTTTTTTAGCAAATAGATGATAATATGATCATTTATGATATCATTAAAATGACTATGATTCTGGAATAAGTCAATGAAATTATTTTAATCATTATATATGAGTTTTGGATATATACAAAGGAAATTGGACCTTAGGTAAGAGATAATTTTGCGATCTCATTATAATACGATGTTGTTTATACGCAAGTCTTTACTAGGGTATATTTATCATCCATGACCATGTTTACAAAATATTTATTCCTAAATATTATTTATATCATTCTACAATTTTTTAAATTAAACTTTACCCATTGGTTAATTTTTATTAAATGGTATGAATGGAATCATTTTCCATTTTAGATACACGGTACTTTTTGACTTTCTGGAAAAAGTACAAGAATAATGTTTTATTTTATCTTATACGACATGAATTTATTTTTATGTTTTCATAACACCTTATTTACGTGAATCTTAATTTACAATATTTCAAGGTTATTTTAAATAAATTCTTTTCTATTAAAATTGCATGATATTTTGATTAAGGTAAATGTTTTTAAAAAAGAAATGAAATTTTATTCAATAATTAATTTTAAGTGTTATATTAAAATTATTTTCCATCTATTATGGAATTATTTAATAGGGTTATGTTTCATGTATATTATACCTATTTTTTATTTGGTTTGATTGTGTTTCTAATGGAAATATATTTATGAAATCAATTTTCTTTACATTGATTATGTTATAGTGGAATTATGTTTAAAGAAACCCATTTTTTCCTTGGGTTATAATGAATGATTTATGTTTTTTGGGAACACATAAGAATTATTTCATTATGAGATGGGTGGGACCTATATCTCCCTCTAATGCATTGTGTAATTATTTATATCTCATGAAATAGATAGGGCTTGAATGAGAAATGATCTCGGTTCAGTTATATACAGCTAGAATGAGGGGTGAACTCAGTTCAGTAATGGAATTTGTCTACTATGATGATCTTGGAAGTGAGCCTTTAATAATATGAAATTATTTTCTATGATTAATTATATGTCACAAAATATCATGTCTTATGTAATGACTTTTATAATTACATTCACTGATTCTTATGAACTTTTATGATTTATTGCATGACATGAAATCACGATATTTCATATGTAGGATAAGTTTTTAAAATGTTGTATTCTTACATCTTATGATTATGATAGGATTGATATCTCACTTGTTTACCCTTACTGAGCATCTGAGCTCACCCTTTATTATATTTATTTTCCCTAAGTCATGATGAAGGGTATTTTGTAAGATATTCCAAAATGGGGTCTAGATATGAAGAAATAAGTGGGAGATAATATAGATGTCCTATGAACCATTTGTTTATGTTGACAACTTTCTAAAGACACTAAACCTATATTGTCCTAACATGGTTTTGTTTTCTTTTTTTAATAAATATTTTTCAATTTTGAATTAATATATTTGTATGTAAAGTTTGGGCTGTTATAATAACTTTCTCATCACACCCACTTCAGGTCTCTTCCTCCTCATAGTAACCATCTCAACTCAATAACCTCTAGTGAACACTCATGTATCACCTTATCCACAATCCAAACAAAAAAAATGCCACTAAATGTTTTTTTATCTAATATATCATTACCTCTTAACTTTTACATTCTCATTTGTAACCCAAATGAATAACTAGTTTATGAATCCATTAGGAAAAATCCCATGATAACTTGGATCACAATCCCAACCCAATGGCCATACCTACACCACATGTTATCTCACCCAAAAAAGATCACCCTTGGCATGTTCTAAAACAAAATTAAACATACCAATGTAATACCACTTACACGACCACTCAAGATCCGATCATTTTTCAACAGTTCGACCAAGTTCACTTCCATTCTCATCCTGTTCTTGAAGATAAAACCAGAGTTGATAGGATAAGACACATAACTAGTCATCAAACATAAAACACATGATCCACCAAAGCATCATCACTCCAAGTTCTTTTCATCTAAAAAAACTAAACTTCTGCATGTGACTCTTACCAAATCCCCCCATTTTGGATGTCCTAATCCACAAGAAGAACTATTTATCTCATCCATGAATTTTTCAAGTAAAACTCATCGATAAATTTCTTCCCAAGTTTCATTCACACACTGAAACCACATACCCTTGATCACTACCTATGCTCACAGTCAAAATGATAATGATCAAGGAAATACCTCTTGCACAACCTTTACGTAGGATATAAACGTGAATGATCCTACCCCTATTAAAATAAACAAAAAATATAAATAACATTCATTCAAGCACTATTTCTAAATAAATACATGCCACATTCTTAGATTGAATTCTAGTTTGTTCCGTATAATCACCCCTATCCAAATCCTAATGAATTCGCTCATTCCTCACACACCCAAAGGCACACATAACTCAACTGAACCCACAAATGGGTCACCCTAAAATGTATCACATAACCAAATCTCTAAACTAGAGTAAAATAAAATAAGTTCACTTGGCCATCCAACCTAGCCTTACCAGTCATGTTCGAAGACAAGTCACTTTTTCCATCCACCCAGGTATAAGACATTGCATAATAGGACACATTTCACATGGAACTAAAAACAATCCTTCCCTAACAATACACAACATAAACATATAAAAACACCCATATCTAGTTCCTAAAATTAAAAGAAATCATTTACCAAACCAACCTCATATAACTATAGAACTCATCCCCTCTGAAAATCTTCACATAAAACCATTTCTGAGAGGACCGATCCACACAACCATCCTAAAAAACAAACAAACAGGGTCCAAAAAATTAACACTTATACCATGTTCACCAACAAGGGTCATTGGACCTATTGTACATGAGGATCCCATCAATATCCTCTGTTGGAATCCTCTTGTTTTAATTCTCACAAATCATTACAATCATGTAAATCATGTTTAAATCTTATAAATATTTCATACTCTTGTTATAATATGTTTTATTATGATAACGGTTAACTATAATACATTCTGTGAGTATTACTTCCTCAAATAGTTGGCAGATACTTGACTAAGTATGAGACATTGTTTCTATGATCAAACTGTCTCACCGTTTTGTCTGGAAATTGGCAAAGTTCATGACACCATTTATATAACACCAAAAAGTCACCATTTGGAATTTTAACAAAGGACCATACACCATCACCCTGCTACCAGTTCCATATTTCTCAAAGGACCAGACATGGTAACCGTGCTACTGGTTCCATAATTCTCAAAGGACTAGACACTGTTTCCTTGCTAACGTTTCTATGAAACTGTAACCAAACACTATGTCAAGATACATTCCCAATCCACCACTTATAACTCACCATGACTGTGGCACCACTTCAAACTCACCACAACTGTGTCACTATTCCTTAATAATTTCTATGTATTTTTAAAATTTAAAAGTTCATTCTAACGGTAATATTTGAGTCATTTAATGACACTGACATAATTAATGATCTTTTGTAGACATGAAACCTGAAAGTACGAGGTAAAATGTGAAGGGATCGTGCTTCCTGTCGGCCATAACACAATAAACCAAGATAAAAATACAAGGTGGCACATGAGCTGGAGGTAGTGAAGTGTGGTGACTGAAAGAGATGTTAGAGTGAACTTACATGCATGCAAGAACACACAGAAGAACACACGAAGAAATCTCATTTTCAGATAGCTTTATAGTTTTTAATCAAATATTTGAACATAATTATAGAAATAACACATTTATGAGTAGAATAGAAACTCTCTAAACTAGAAACCAGAACACAGAAGTCAAGACACTCTGTTTCTAAGTCTGCTTTCAGAAGTGGACCCAAACATCAAATTTTATACATCCTAGAAGTCTATAGTTGCATAGAACAAAAATAAATGAATTTTCAATCCTTTATTATTTTATTCTGCTCTATTGTGTACTATTTTATTAATCTTTCGAGCAATGTGTGTGTGTCCTTATTAAAAACACACACTATCTTTGGAAATGAACTGGATGATACAAGATATACTCACACAAATATCTTTTTTACACCTTGTTTCACCCACGTATAACTATGGAAGAGGTCCTATGTGACCTAGATACTATATTTCCCACCTAATACAGTGGTAGAGGTCATGTGACCTGGACAATATTTTGTACTTTTGTGTAAACCCCGATTCAGGGTGTGGATCAAAGCTTTATATAATTTTTTCTTGGTGACAGGTGATCACCAAGTGGATTGGATTAGATCTAGACTTGAGAATGATCCACTTGTTTTAATCTGTTGTGTTTTCAACTATAGTTTTACTCTATATTAACTCACACTTTAGAAAAATAAGTTTCACTTTGATAGTTAGTCTTGGATAGTATTTATAACTATTTTGATTTAGTATATTACTTTTAAAAGTTATATCAATATTTCATATTATTATAATTGAGAAATAATAAATCTTCTGAGAAAGTATTTGAACATTCATACTATTATAAAGTTGATACTTTGATTAACTGGCCTGTTTTTTTAAATATGGGGCCCTTCAAATAATTTTTTTAACAGAAATTTTTATAGGAACTAAATTTACCCCTCCCTCTTGAGTGTCCTACTCTGACCAACATTTGGTATCCAAGGTTGTTTTTTTTAATTTCAATTTTCAAAGTTTTCAAAGCCTTTTAAAATATTTTAAATTGGTATTTAATTGTATTTTAAATATCACTAAATTTATTTTTGTTATAAATTTCTAGCTCAAAATTTTTTTTTTATGGATAATATATAGGAAGGTGTTGCTACTAACAAACCTCCCTACTTTAATGGAATAAATTATACTCAGTGGAAAATAAAAATGAAAATTTACTTAGAAAGTATGGGATTTGATATTTGGACAATGATATAAACAAATATGAAATACCAGAAACTCCAAGAAAAACATGGAGTAATGCTACAAAAGCTGATTACAATAATAATTGAAAAGCTATGAATGCCTTATTTTGTGATTTAGGGGATGTAGAATTTAATATAATTTTTGCATGTAGATCTACCTATGAAATTTTGTATACATTAGCTGTCTCACATAAACAAAATACTAATGTTAAATAAGTGAGACTTAATACCTATACTATTAAGTTTGATAACATTAAGATGAAACATGATGATCTCATTTCTGATATGTATCTCAGGTTTAATCAAATCTTCAATACAATGAGCTCTCTTGGAAATCCATTGGGTGTCAAAGAACAAATCATGGGGCTACTCCAATTTCTACCTGAAAGATGGAGATGAACCTCAGTATCTATTAGAGAATCCTATGACATCAGCAAGTTTCTAGTCATGGAGTTTATAGGTAAATTTATGATTTATGAGGAAGAGTTAAAGGTAAACAAAGAGGAAGAGGATAAACCAAAAATAAAGTTAGTGGCTTTAAAAAACACTACTTCCAAAAATAAAAAAAATGAAATGATAAAAACTCATTCTGATAGTACAAGTAATGACAATTCACTCTCATACCGTGATGAGGAAATGGATAAATTATCCATAATGTTTAAAAAGTTTTATAGAAGGAATAAATTATTTAGGAAACCTAGCTTTAAAGTATAGTATGATCAGAAGGGAAATTGGAAGGACTGGAAAAGGAATGAGGAAACAAATTAAATAATATGTTACGAATGTAAGAGAAAGTGACATGAGTTGGTTGTATTAGATTACTCAAGAGGGGGGTAAATTGAGTATCTATAAAAATTTCTGTTAAAAATTTCACTTAAAAATCTTCCACGATAAAAATTAATGCAGCCTAGTTAATCAAGGTAATACTGTTATAATAGTTTGACTGTTCGAATAACTTTTTAGAATATTTATTAATTCTCAGTAATAACAATGTGAGTTATTGATACAACTTTTGAAGTTATTATAATGAGGAAAAATAGTTATAACTTCTATCTAATACTAACTATCAAATTAAATTCTAGTATATTCTGAAATATACAGTAAATCATAGAAAAACTAAATTAAAAGACACAGTGGATAAAAAAAATAGGTTCAGTCTCAAGACAATACCTAATCCACTCCACTTGGTGATCACCTGCCACCAAGAATTTTTATATTAATATACTTGATCCACAACCTAGATCGGGGTAAAAAACAGTACATCTTTGACCATTAATCCAACTTCTTACAACAAAACCATCTTTAGTATTGAATAAAAACTGAACAAACGGATAAAACTGAGAAAAATGTTTTGGATAAATCGGCCTTGCCTATTTTTTGAAACAGTTCAGCCATTCCGGATCTTCCAGTACTTTCAAAACTAACTACATACTTGATAACAACCACTTAGGACATATTTCCTTTTCTGGTATTACTATTCTATCAACAAGATTCTGGTTCAAAGGTCCTTCAGGCACTACCTTTAGTGCACTTTTCACTTTCTTCTTAGATCTTCACGTCTCAGGAGTTGATGAAGATGTACACTTCATTCTGGGTATTCAATGAGGGTTCGAGAGAGAGATGAAATTCTGAAGGATGACTTATGGTTTGAAAAAGAGAGGGATTTCAGTTTCGATAGAAAAGAGCATGAGTGAAGAAAAGAGTGAATGATATTTTGTTTTTATCATTTAGGGATTTCAAGCGTCGCAAATTCAAAATCACGGGATAAAAATAATAAAATAATCAACACAGTGATACGGGTGATAAAATACAAATAAAAAAAAGTGTGATTATGGTGAGACTTGAATAGATTGTCATGGTGAGACCAGAATAGATTTTCACGGTGAGACCAGAACTGATTTTCACAGTGTCATATTTACAGTATGTCTCCAAAGGGTGTGACCACATCATTTGAAATAACAAGTGCAAGACAATAACTGAGAGATAGTAACTATGAGACCATAAATATGAAACAGTAACTTCAAGACAATAACCTATAGAACATTGAGAGTGGGACAATAATTCTAAGATAGTGACTTGTGAAACCATAAATAATGAAACTGTAAACTGTGAAACAACAATCTATGAAATAGTATGTTTTTGAAAATAGTACATTTTCTACTTGAGATTTATCATTCCTATTTCATGTATAATTTAATCTATCCTTTTATAATTTAATGGTTTGGTGAATATACCAGCAAGATGATTTTCAGTTCCAATGAATTCCAAATTGATATCACCTTTTTGATAATGGTATCTCAAAAAGTTATGTCTTACATTAGTATGTTTTGTCCTAGTGTGTGAAAAATTATTTTTTGAAATGTTAATATCACTTTTATTATCACAATTTATTAGTAAATTCCTGAATTGATATCTATAATCTAGTAATGTGTGTTTCATCCACAAAATTTTTGAACAATAACCACATGAAGCTATGTATTCAGCTTCAGTAGTAGGAAATGCAACAAAGTTTTGTTTCTTACTACACCAAGATACTAGAGACTTTCCTAAGAAGGGACATATTCTAGAGGTGATTTTATTATCTAACTTACAACCACCAAAATCAGAATCAGAAAATCCAACTAACTCAAATGATTCTTCTCTAGGATAGAAAATTCCTAGATTGGGTGTATGTTTTAGGTATTTGAAAATCCTCTTAACAATATTTAAATGAGATTCCTTTGGGTTTGATTGAAAACAAGAACACATACATACACTAAACATAATGTTAGGTCAGCTAGAAGTTAAATAGAGTAAGCTTCTAATCATTCCTTTGTAAATGGTTTGATCAACAGATTTTCAATATTCATCAAGATCCAACTTACAAGTAGTACTCATTGGAGTATCACTAATTTTAGTGCTATCCAAGCCAAAACATTTCATAATATCTTTAGTGTATTTGATTTTATTTAAAACAATACCATCTTTATTTTTAAGGATTTTAAATTCAATAAATAATTTTAGTTCACCCATTAAACTCATTTTGAATTCATTTTTTATCATTTTAGAAAACTCAATACATAAAGAATTTTTTGAAGATCCAAAAATAATATCATCTACATAAATTTGAACTAATAAAACATCATTGTAAATTCGTTTTATAAAAATAAGTAGGATCAGGTATACCTTTTGTGAAATCTTTTCAAATAATAAAAGTACTTAATCTATCATACCAAGCTCTTGGAGTTTGTTTTAAACCACACTAAGATTTTGATAATTTGAAAACATGATTTGGAAAGTGAGTATTTGTGAATCCATGGGTTATTCAACAAATAAATCCTCATATATATACACATTTAGGAATTCACTCTTGACATCCATTTGATATAGTTTCAAAATCAGATGTGTAGCATAAGAAAACATGATTCTGATGGCTTCAAGTCTAGAAACAGGTGAAAAGGTCTCCTCATAGTCAATTCCTTCTTCTTGACTATAGCCTTGTGCAACCAGTCTAGCCTTGTTTCAAACTATATTACTATATTCATCTACCTTATTTCTAAACACCCATATAGTGCCTAAGGTAAATATGTCTTTGGGTATGTCAACAAGTTTCCAAACTTTGTTCCTTTCAAACTGATTAAGTTCTTATTGTATATCCATCTCCCAAAATTCATCATTGTTATCATAATTAATGTTTTTAGGTTCAAGTTGTTATAAGAAAACTTTATTTTCAACTTGATTTCTATGAGAAACTCCAGTTTGAGTTTCTTTATTTAAATCTCCTACAACAACATATAAAGGATGGTTTTTAAGGGTTCTAATAGCTCTAGAAAAAGAGGGTCTAGTGATTTTAGGTTCTTCAATAGGTTTGGGTTCATTATGACATGAATCTGGAGAATTTACAGAACTATAAGTTTTTATAGATTCCTTTACAGGATAGTTGGAGGGTTTAGCATTGATGTCCACATTTGACATATCATCCTTAATATTCTCTAGAGAGGTCTTAGGCTCATGTGGATCTGTCTCATAAAACATGACAATAACAGATTCTTCCACAAATTTAGTTCTTTTGTCAAAAACTCTGTAGGATTGACTATATATTGAGTATCCTAGAAATATTCCATCATCACTCTTGGATGTAAACTTTTCAATATTTTCCTTAGTATTAAGGATATAAACTTTTAAACCAAAGACTTTGAAGTAGCTTACTTTGGGTTTTCTATTTTTCCATAACTCATATGGAGTTATTCTACAAATAGGTCTAATCAGAACTCTATTAATAATATAGCATGTTTTATTTATAGCTTAATCCCAGAAATAAATTGGTAATTCATATTCACTAAGCATAGATCTATCAATTTCTTACACTGTCCTATTTCTTCTTTCTACAAATCCATTTTGTTGAGGAATTCTAGGGGCAGATAAATTATTACTATATCCATTTTTTGAGAAAATGGATTAAAACTCTTGATTTTCATACTCAAGGCCATGATCAATTCTTAAAGATTTAATTCTAATTCCCATAATATTTTCTATAGTTTTAGTATATTTGGTGAAATGAGAGCAGACTTCACTTTTTTGAGCCAAAAATAAGGTCCAAGTATATCTAGAAAAGTCATCTATAAGAACATAAACATAGTGCTTTTCATTTAAACTAGAAAATCTAGATGGTCCAAACAAATCCATGAGAACTAACTCGAGAAGTTGATAAGTTGAAATATATTTCTTTGTTTTAAAGGAATTTTTTTTGTTGCTTTCTATTTTGAAAAGGATTACACACTTTTTCTTTTGGAAACTCAAGTTTGGGTAGATATTTGACTAAAAATTTTCTAGTTAACTTGTTGAGATAGTGAATATTACAGTGTCCTAGTCTTACATTCCAAAGCCAAAACTCTTTTTGAAATACACATAAACATGAATCATTTTGAGAAACTAACAAATCTAAGTTAACAGAATATACATTCTCATTTCTTAATGCAGAAAACACTAATTCATGTTTAGAATTAAAAACATTACAAGAATCATTTTCAAATTTAACATGAAATCCATCATTACATAGTTGAGAAATACTAAGAAGATTATATTTCGGTCCATCAACAAAACGTACTTTGGAAATTAAAACTGAGTTAGAGTTACCGATTTGGCCAAAGCCAATGATTTTTCATTTGGCATTGTCACCAAAGGTGACATGTACACCATAAAATTTTATTAAGTTCTTGAAGCATTAATATTATCCTATCATGTGTCTTGAACACCCAATTTCAAAGTACCATAAGATTTTACAGGAGGTCTTTAAACAATTTTCCTACAAAATAGTCAAATAAAAATAGACTTTAGTACCCATATTTTTTTGGGTCCAGTAATATTAGTATCTAGTTATTTAGGAACCCCCATATACCTCATAGGTTTCCAATAAGTATTATGTAATGTATTTGAGAAATAAACTCTATTTGGTCTAGAAAAAATCTAAACATTAGAGAGTGTATCATAATTTGAACTAGTAGAATGTTTTCTTAAACTATGAGTAAAGATGTATGTTCTAGATTTAGAAACAAAATTGGTTTTTCCAAAATTTATTTTACCAGGTTGATAGCCAATACCAGTAGTATATTTAGGGGAAATATGTTTACCTAGAATTTGTACCAAGGTATCTTTACCATTAGTAAAACTTTCAATATACTTTTTCAACTGCTCATTATATAGCATTAATTCATTGTTTTATTTGAGTAATTGAACATTTTTATTTCTTTCTACAGAAAGTTTATATTTAATAGTTGAGGTAAGAGCATACCGTTTCTTTAAATAATTGTATTTATCTTTTAGTTCATTACGTGTCTCTTCAATCACATTTTAATACTCAAACATTTATTCTTTATACATATTTTCAAAATCATTTTCTTATCTAGAATAATATGAATTTTGTACAGGAGATTCTAGGGTTACCTTAGATGTGTTTGTCATTAAACACATATTTTATTTGTTATCCTATTCATCATGTGAAGACTCTGAGTCACTTGTACTATCCTCAGAAGCACTCCAAGTTGCTTTCATTTCCTTTTTATACATTTTATCTTTGTCCTCATATTTATTTTTATATTTGAGCTTGGGATAGTCTAAATTTACATGTCCCTTTTCCTTATATTCATAACATACTATCTAATCAAACTTGTCATTTCTTTTCTAATCATTATTTCAGCTTCCCTTTTGATCATATCTTCCTTTTAAGTTAGGATTTCTGACAAATTTCTTCTTTTTTTAAAATTTCTTAAATTTTCTGTCTAATTGGTCCATCTCTTTATTAATGTTAGGTGAATATTGTTCAATACTAGAAATTTCTACAGAAACATGCAGTTTCTCCTTTTCATTGTGTTTAGAGGTTGTGGTCTTGAATGAAAAATATTTTCTTTTGGGTTCATCCTCTTCTTCCTTGTTGACATTCATATCCTCTTCATACATCATTAGTTTCCCAATGATTCCTTTTACAGGTAATTTTCTGATGTCACATGACTCTCTAATTGAGATATAGGTTCCTCTCCATCTATCAGGTAGGCATCTGAGAATCCTCATAATTAGTTCTTTGGCTGTAACTTCTCTTCCAAGAGAGATCATTGTGTTGAAAATTTTGTTGAACCTGAGATACATGTCAGAAATAGGTGCATCAGGCTTCATTTTAAAGTTATCATATTTAATAGTATATGTATCGAGTCTCATTTCTTTCACACTAGAAGTTCCTTCATGTGAAACAAATATGGTATCCCAAATTTCATGGGCAGTTTTACATAAAGATATTCTGTTAAATTCCTCATCTCCTAAAGAGAAATATATGGAATTCATGGATTTTCAATTATTGTAATAAGAAGTCTTGGTTGGGTCATCCCATGTAATTATATCTGTAGAAATAATCTTATACTCATCTACAATTAAAGACCAAATTTCAAAACCCATACTTTCTAAATGCATTTTCATTTTAATTTTCCATTGGGAATAATTAGTTCCATTAAAGAATAGTGGTATGTTTTTTGTAGCACCTTCAAGTCTATTATCCATAATAAAGAAATACTTTTAAAGAGCTAGAAATCTATAATTAAAAAAATTTACAGATCTTTAAAGTACAACTAAAATCATTGTTGAACAGATTTAAAAATAGAGACTTAATAAGAATAAAATCCACTGATACAAAATTTTGTTTGGAGTAGATTAATCAAGAGGGGGGGGGGTGAATTGAGTATATATAAAAATTTATATTAAAAAGTTCACTTAAAAAGCTTCCCCAATAAAAATGAATACAACCCAGTTAATCAAGGTAATATTATTATAATAGTTTGATAGTTTTAATAACTTCTTAGAAGATTGATTAATTCTTAGTAATATCAATGTGAGTTATTGATAAAACTTTTGAAGTTATTTTAATGAGGAAAAATAGTTATAACTTCTATCCATGACTAACTATCAATGTGAATTCTAGTATTTTCTAAAATATATAGTAAAGTAGAGAAAAACTAAATTAAAAGACACAATGGATAAAACAAGTGCTTCAGTCTCAAGATGAGACCTTATCCACTCCTCTTGGTGATCACCTTCCACTAAGAAGTTTATATTAATAAACTTGATATACACCCTATATTGAGGTAAAGAATAATATATAGGACTATCCAGGTCACACGACCTCTTCCACTATTCTTCATGGGTATAATACACCAGGTCACATAAGGACCTATTCCACACTTATCTATGGGAGTAAACATATGTAAGAAGTGATAAGAGGAAGGATATCTTTTATCCTTCAGTTTAATACATGAGACAATGTGTGTTTTAATACAGACACATGCAAACTGATCAAAATTGAAAAATATTATAAAAAAGAGAAAGGATGATGAGAAAGGGTTAGAAGTTCTCTGAGTGTTATTATATGTAACTCTGGACTTATAGGATGAAGCAGATTCAAGTATCGAGTCATCATGTGAAAAAATAGTATCTCAAGTCTGGTGCTCTACTTTCTAGATCAATGGTATACGCTGTCTAGCTCATGTTATTATTAGAGTTGGTACTGTGAAGATGTTTTTGGCTCTAATATATAGTAGTCCAGCCTTTAGGAATCAAGAGTGCTCTGTGTGTTCTTCGGTTGTTCCTTGTTGCATGTATCAGTTCACTTTTCAAAACCTCACTCTATTGCACATGTTGTTCTAGGGACAAGCTCTTCTTTTTGTTACATGGTGCATGTGTTGAATCCTACATGATTAATGTATTATGAACCTCATACCTCATACTATTAGGTTACATGTCTATAAAGAAACATTAATTATATCAGTGTCTTTAAATGACTCAAATATGATCGTTAGAAATTAAATTGAAAAAGAAAAACATTTTAAAGAACGGTTTCAAAGTCTTTCTTGAAATAGTATCACTTGGAAACAATGTCACCCCGAAAATGTGTCTTCTTCTTTACCTTTGAGCGGTGATATAGTCATGATTCTACAGTTTCATTGAGCTTAGTAACCAGTAGTAAAGATTTGGTGTTAGGATCACGGTGTCTGGTATTTTTCCAAACTTTGAATGGCATCTTTGTCACGGTGTCTAGGTCATGGTGTCTGGGTCACGATGTCTGGGTCACGGTGTCTGGTTCACGGTGTCTGGGTCACGGTGTCTGGGTCACAGTGTTTGGGTTACGGTGTATGGTTCACGGTGTCTGGGTTACAGTGTCTAGGTCACGGTGTCTGGGTCCTTTTCCAGAAAACTAGAATCGATGGCAGACTCAAGGTTTCTCAGAATTAGCCAAATATCTGTAAACAGTCTTAAGAAATAATATTCATAGAATGAATTAGACTTAATCATTCATATAAGAAATCATTATAGAACAAAATTAAATATAGTTTAAAATAATAAAACATGATTTATAGGAATCCAGATCTAGTGGATGTTTATTTAAATCATAACGAAACCAACCATCTCTGCACTTAATTGTGATAGATTAAACATGAATAACAGGATTTGTGATCATTAAAATGTGATTAAAAGATGAGGAGTCCAACATTATGTAAAGGCTGACTGTCCCAAGGTAAAGTATAAAAATAAGTATGAGGACAAAGATAGAAATTATAAAAAGAAAATAAAAGAAATATGGAGTGCTTCTGAGGACAACTCAAGTGACTCAAGATCTTCACATAATGAAAAGGTTGACAAAGACAATATGTGTTTCATGACAATCACAACAGAGGCAACCCTTGAGTCTCCTGTATAAAATTTCTATTACACTGGATAAGAATGTGATTCTGAAAATATGACCAGTGATGAAATGTTTGAATACTTCTAAATGATTGAAGATAAATGAAATGAATTAAAAGATAGATATAAATCTTTAAATAATTATCATGCTCTTACTTCTACTGTTAAATCTGATCTTACTATAGAAAATAAATATAATTTTCAATTACTTAAAGAAAACAATGAACTTAAATTATCTAATGTGCAATTGAAAAAAGAAATAGAAAATTTTACCAATGGAAATAATAATATAACACAAATTCTTATTAAACAAGTAGCTCCTATGTATACTACTGCTATAGGATACCAACTTGGATAGATGAACATATCTAAAACTCAGTTTATAAAAAAATCTATAAAATCTATTTTCATACCCAGAACTGAAAAATATACTAGTTCTAGCCATGGGAAGTCATTCACTACTTCTAATTTCTCAAGAAAAAACAATATTTATGTTTCAAATAGGTTGAAAAATATTTATAGGAAACCCATGAAGCAAGTATGGGTTCCTAAAGCTCTTATTACTAATGTTACTTGACCTAAAAATCTGGGTACCAAAATCGTATCTTGCTTACTTATTTTATATCCCGAATGGCCCGAAGGCCTTAATTTTTATTCATTTTGATAAACCCCATTTCAAGAGAAGAGGGGGAACCCTTACAAGGCCCATAGGCTCAGAGATTACGTGGCTTATAGGCTTAGGAGATTACATGACATGAAGGCCTTAAGGAATTCAACCAGACTATCTACAAGGAACTGACCCTCCCCAGCATCTGCATCATGATAGTACCTCTCCACCTTCGCATGGTCGTCTGGCTAGGCTTCCCATGCAAGAAAAAGCTGGTCCTGATGGAATAGCCATACTCTCTCATTCTGACAAATCAATTTGTCTCTGCTCTAGTGAGTGCAACTTCTATGAATCCTCTTCTGGGGCTGCTCCTTTTTTGTAGTCTATTTGGGGCAACTGCATGTGTCCTAAAGGCCTTGAGGCGGCCTTAAGGCCTTAAAGGTTGCCCGAAAGCCCCACTAACCCGAAGGCATGGGTGGCCCGAAATCCTTAAGGACTCTAAGCCCAAACCGGTGGCCCAAGGTGAATAGTTCCAGCTACTACAATACCGAACAGTACCTGCTACAGTAACTGCTACAATGTCTTCTATAGTACCCGCACAATGTATGGTCTGTTATAGTACCTATACTGTGTACAATCCTTCTTCAGTACCGCACAATGTACAGTTCTGCTACAGTACTACTACAGTGCCTGTTAGAGTCTTGGAAATATTCCTATACCTAGTTTTGAACTTGGGTCTTGTGGATGCACTTAAGGATACCTCACCAACTGGGATGAGGATCATGTGCCTTAATTCTTTTATAGGAAAGAAGTTTGAAGAGCTCATGTATAAGTCTATGGTACTTGGACAGTAGATGTTCAAGACACATGATAGAAGATTACTCTTTCTTTAGGAATTTAATAAATATTAACAGTGGGAAAGTCACCTTTGGTGATAATGCTAAAGGGAAAATAATTGGCCTTATCCAGATTGGTAACTCTAACTCAGTTTTAATTTCTAAAGTACTTTTTGTTGATGGATTAAAATATAATATACTTTGTATTTAAAAATTATGTGATGATGGTTTCCAACGTTAAATTTGAAAATGATGCTTTCAATGTTTTTAATTATAAAAATGAATTAGTATTTTTTTTCATTTAGAGATGAAACTGTTTATGCTGTTAACTTAGATTATTTAGTTTCTAAAAATGTTTCATGATTATTTCAAAAGGATTCTTGGATTTGGCATAGAATATAGGGAAATTGTAACATACACTCTCTTATAAATCTTACTATAAATGGATTAGTCAAGGATCTACCCAAACTTGAGTTTCCAAATGACAAAGTCTGTAATCATTATCCAAATGGTAAATAGCACAAAATCTCTTTCAAACTAAATAATGATGTTTTAACTTATCAATCTCTCAATTTGGTTTTCATGGATTTGTTTGGACTATCTAGATTTTCAAATATTAAGGGGAATCACTATATATATGTTATTTTAGATGACTATTCTACATATACTTGGACCTTTTTCTTAGCTCTCAAAAGTGATTATTGTTCTCATTTTAGCAGGTATGATATAATAGTATAGAACCTAAGTGTTCTTAGAATTAAATCCCTAGGAAGTGACCATGGCTATGTGTTTGAAAACAAAAATTTTGAATCTTTTTCTCACAAAATGGCTATAGTCATAACTTCATTACTTCTAATAAACCTCAACAAAATGGTTTTGAGGAATAAAGAAATAGAACCTTATAAGAAATAAAAAGAATCATCCTCAATGAATATTACCTACCTAGATACTTTTAGGCAGAAGCTATGAATAAAAATTGTTATATTATTAAAAGAGCCTTGATCAAACCAATTCTTAAGAAAACTCCCTATGAGTTGTGGAACAATAGAAAACCCAAAGTTAATTACTTCAAAATTTTTGGTTGAAAATTTTAAATTCTCAATACTATGGAAAATCTTGAAAAATATGCATCCATAAGTGTTGAAGGAATTTTCCTAGGTTACGAAATCTCTAGAAAGCATATAGATTATTTAATAAAATAACCAAATGTGTGGAAGAATCCATACATGTCAAATTTGATTAAAGATATCCACATGAACCTAAGACCGCCCTAGAAAACCTTGAGTATAATATGTCAAATCTGAACATAAATGAAAATTCTTTTGAACCTTCTGTCAAGCAATCTGTTAAACCATCCAGTTCTAGAAATTCTCTAGAATCCATCCATAATGAAATTGAACTTGTTGATGAACCTATAATCTCTAGCCTTTCTTTTTATAAGTATGTTATAACCCTTATGAACCATCCTTTATATGATATTGTTGGAGATTTAGATAAAGGAACTCATACTAGAGATTTTTTAAGAAATAAGGATGAACATCAAGCTTTCTTGTCACGTCATGAGACTAAGAACATCAATGAGGCAATCAATGATGAATTTTGGGTGATGCCTATGCAAGAAGAATTAAATCATTTTGAAAGAAATAAAGTCTAGAAACATGTAGATAAACCCAAAGACACCTTGACTATATAGACTAAATGGGTGTTTATGAATGAAGTATATGAAGATGGTAATATTTTAGGAAATAAAGCTAGATTGGTTGCACAAGGTAATAGTCAATAATATAGGATTGATTATGAGGAATATTTTTCACCATTTGATAGACTTGAAGCCATTAGAATCTTGTTTTCATGTGCAACACATCTAAATTTAAAACTATATCAAATGGATGTTAAGAGTGCATTCCTATATGGGTATATAGTTGAGGATGTTATTATTGAAGAACCACCTGGTTTTACAAACCCTCATTTTCCAAATCATGTTTTTAAATTAAAAAATATATTTATATGGTTTAAATCAATATCAAAGATCTTGGTATGTTAGACTAAGTAGTTTTCTTATTTCCAAAGGTTTTAAAAAAGGTATAGATGATCATAATATCTTTATAAAAATAATTTATAAAGATTCTTTAGTTGTTAAAATCTATGTTGATATTATTTTTGGATATTATAAAAAATCTTTATGTGTTGATTTTTCAAAGATGATGCAAAATGAATTTGAAATGAGTTTTATGGGTGAACTAAAATTCATTCTTGGATTTAAAATATTTAAAAATAAGAAAGGTATTATTTTGAATAAAAGTAAATATACTAAAGGTATTCTAAAAAGTTTTGGTTTGGATAGTACTAAATGTAGTGACACTCTAATGTGTACCACCTATAAATTGGATCTTGATGAAAATGATAATTCTTTTGATCAAACCACTTATAGAGGAATTATTGGGTGTTTACTCTACTTAACAGCTAGTATCCCTGATATTATGTTTAGTGTTTGTATGTGTGCTCATTTTCAAGAAAATACTAAAGAGTCACATCTTCTTGATGTCAAAAGAATATTCAAATACCAAAAACATACTACCAACATAGGACTGTTCTATCCTAGAGAATGATCATTTGAATTAGTTAGTTATCCAGATGCTGATTTTGGTGGTTGTAAGTTAGATAGAAAAAGAACATCCAAAAAATGTATCTTTTTGGGAAAATAAATAGTATCATGGTGTAGTAAAAATAAAAATTATGTTTCATTTTCTATTGTCAAAGATGAGTACATAGCTGATGGTAGTTGTTGTTCTTAGATTTTGTAGATTAAACACGCTTTGCTAGATTATGGATACCAAGTTATACATGTCCCTATAAATTGTGATGACACAAGTTTTATTAACATCTCTAAGAATCCTATTTTTGATTCAAGAAAAAAAATATTTATGTAAGACATAACTTTTTGAGTGATCATTATCAAAAGGGTGATATTACTTTAGAATTCATTGGCACTGAACAAAATCTTTCTAACATTCTCACTAAGACTTTAAATTATGAAAGGATGAGCTGCATCATACATGAATTAGGAATGATCATCCCTGATTGAATAGTTTACTATCTAACAGTTAATGTGCCAAAATTACTATCTCATCTTACTGTCTCATAGTTACTATCTCATGTCTTCTGTCTCATGTTTTTTGTCTCACTAGTTATAGTCGTACCATTTAGAGTCACACTGCAATGTTGACACTGTGACTGCCTGTTTTGGTCTCACCATTATGACACAGACTTCTTCTTTTTTGAAATATTTTTCCCATATCATTGTATTGATTATTTTATTTATCTTATACCATGTTTTTTGTTTTTTGACATTGGAACTCCCTAAATGATACAAACCCATCATTCACTTCTCTCTTAACTCATACTCTCTACTCCCAAAGTTAATATATTTTATCTCAAACTCCTCTTATATTTTGAACCCACATTTAATTCCCAGGATGAAGCGTACATCTTCATCATCTCCTAGAAAAAACCGATCTTCAAAGAAATAGAAAAAGTATCTGATCTGATTATCATGCCTGAGAAACCGCTAAACCTAGATCTTAAAGATTGAACAGTTGTGCCAGAGAATGAAATTTGTGTGAAGTGTCTCCTATCACATAAGTCGCTTGTTCTAAAAGTCTTGGAAGAAAAAGGATGGTTATATTGGTTTACAAAAGAGAAAAGGCCTATCTATCTAAATCTCATTTTTGAATTTCATCAATTTGTTCAGTTTTCATTCAACTCTGAAGATGATTTTGTGGTTAGAGGCTGGGTGAACGGTCATAGATGAACCTTTTCTTAGATGTTGTGGTATTACTTCTTATGATTACCACATGAAGGAATTTTTGAGGACTATCAACGAGGTCCTCCACCTCCTACTGAAATCTTTATTTTAGAAGGGGCCTTGGGTGAGTTTACTGGAAATAAAAAAAATAACGCCTATTGATGTTGAACTAAATAGAGAGACTTGGTTTTTGTTCAATTTTTTTCAATACCTAATATGTTTTAGGAAAGGAGAATTTTCCTCTCTTAAGTATCAAGATGTTTTTTTGATACATCTTTCGAAGAAGGGCCAAAAGATTAATCAAATAAAAGTATATTATCCTTCACATATGTGACATGATCAAGACAAAATCAAAGTCAAATTCTCTATTCTATTAAAGGTTTATCTCTGTTATGTTACTAGCCAAAGGTTTGGTTGGTAATAATGAAGAAGTGGTTGAAGATTATGACTTTTTCATTTCTAAGGATACATGAAGATGGATGAAGATCAGTTGGAATCCATGGAAGAGATCATGGGTTAAAGATAATGATAGAATGTATGAGGATTTTAATCCTGTTGAGAACCCTTCCAAACCTAATAATGTCACTGACCATGGTTTAGAGTCATGGGTTTTTAGAATAATAAGATTAAGGAATATATGTTGATAGAACTGAAGGAGAAAAATATTCGGATAAAGGTGAAGTAGTTATGAAAGAATCTCATGAACTTTAGGATATTTCCACTAAAGAATATACTCTCTCTAAAGGTAATGAATATGCATATAGAGAGAGTAAATCTGTTGATAAAAGTCATGTTTCTAAAGAAGAAGAAGAAGAAAAAGAAGAAGAATAAAAAAATGCTACTGTATAAGATCTTGTTGCTACTGAGGAATAGATAGAGGAAGAACATGTAAAAATAGAAGTGATTTTATATGTTGAAGAAATAATGGAGCAAGATTTTAAATTAGATTGAGGTGTGGATGAGTTTGATAGAGAAGAGGGTGTAGAAGCTAGTTAATAAATTTAGTCTCTTATTACTCAAAGAGATTAATCTATTGAGGGGGAGAAAAACCTCAAATTGGAAAGGATTGAAGTTCCAAATACTATTGATTCAAGTTGTATGGATACCTGGTACAAGTTTCTATGTTATTTTGGTGTTGATGAGTCTCAAGGAATCTTAGTTCAGGGATTAGATCATTCAACTATGCTTTAGATAAAACTGGCCTATGAAGTTATGTATGCTAAGGAACCAGAAATTATTTCTATTCCTGATCCTCAACCTGCTCAAGAAACTTCTAATTATGTAAGGCAAGAAGATTTGAAATTTTTTAAGATAATTTTTTGTATGGTTTTGATAATCTCATAAGGCCACAACCTACTCCTATAACAAATCTTAGTGAAAGGGATTATGCATTACTTCTGAATAATTTCATATAGTAGATCCAACCCAAAATGATTCATGAAATTTAGGAAGTCTAGATTGAGAACAAGCAGTTGAGTGATGAGGTAAAATATTTAAAGTCTATGGTTGAGGAAATGAGAAATGAATTGCAAGATGCTCAAGCCCCTGTTTCCCATCTCAGTGAGGATGATGCTGATAATATCCCATAGAAGTCTGTATCTCTGATTCAACCCAACTGGATTACTCTATATTAAAATATGGTTTAGAAAAACATGAAATTAGCAAAAAATATGCATGGGATTTTCTCTGGAATCAATACTCTGACAACTAAATTTAAAGGTTATTTACAGACTTTTCTAAATTAAATCAAATCTCTCCCATTAGAAAATTTTTCTCCAGCTACTTCTGTTGAACCATCACAGCCTTTGGATGGTGAAATGATCAGATCCATGACTAAAGAAGAACGTCAACCTTTTTTGAGTGCTACTGATCAGGATAGTCTCTCTACAATGATTAAGAATAGTGATCAGGAGCTTTACTTTATAAGGATTCACTCAAAAAATTCAACTGATGCCCAGGAATAAATATCTAAGAAAGAGGATTACTACTTCAGGAGGATCTATTCCAAGCATTAGTTGAACAACCATTTCAAGTATCTTGCAGAGAATTTGAAGCTGCCTCCAGTAACTCAAGATTTCAAAGATCAAGTTCAGAATATCAATTACTTCACACATACTATAGATAAATTAATCAAAAATAAATATGATTTTGATAAGGCCATGCAGTATGGTGGTGAAATAATCACTGATTTTATAAAGTTGTTGAATCCTTATTTGCATGTTTAGAGAACAAAAATCATTGCTCCTACAGAAAATTCTTTGAGACCTAGCCTTATTCCTTATACCAATCCATTTTCTTATACTTATTTTAAACCTATAACTATGTCTGTCTCTCAGGCTCTGAGATAGATTAGAAATGTTATTATTTAGCAACCTTTACCTTAGTCTTCCACCAAACCAACCCTTTAAACTTCTATCATTGAAGGAGTTCTACTACCTTCCCTTACTCATACTTATCTCACATCCACTTCTGCACCTATTACTTGTAATCCCACTCTCTCTAACAAAGATAAAGTGAAGGATTCCGAATTTGAAGAGTAGTGAAAGATCATTTTTGATGGGGATGTGGTGTATTTTCTTTTAGTGATTACACCTCAACTCTGTTTATTCAATGAAAAGTGCTCTCTATATTTTTATTTACTTGTTGGTTTCATTTCATGTTTGTTTTTCCTTTCTCTTATTCTCTTTTTGATAATCCCATAGGGGGAGAAGAGATAAATTTTTTGATAAAGGGTGGTAAATGATAACTAGATTTTATGAATTTATGGTAAAATAAAATTTTTGGGAGAAGAACATCATTTTTACTATTTTTTACATTTATGCTCTAATAATTTGATATGATAATCTAATGTATGGATTGTAAATGCCATAATATGTGATCATAAAAAGGGGTATATTTTTATACTCCTAATGTTTTAATCCTGACAAATCATTCCAACAATGTAAATAATGTTTAAATCGTATGAATCATTATTACTCTTGTTCTACTATGTTTTATTATTATTTTGATTAACCCTAATCCATTCCATAAGTATTACTTCCTCAAATAGTTGGCAGATATATGAATAAGTATGAGACATTGTTTCTTTGATCAAACTATCTCACTGTTTAGTTTGGATGTCAGAAAAATTCGTGACACCATTTCTATAACACCAACAAGACACAGTTTGGAATTTTTACAAAGGACCAGACACCGTAATTGTGCTACCAATTCCAAAATTTTCAAAGGACTAGACATAATTTCCATGATACTATTTATATGAAACTATAAATACACACTGCATCAATACACATTACAAATCCATGGATTCTGACTCACCATGACTGTGGAACTGCTTCTAACTCACCGCAAATGTGACACCATTCCTTTACAATTTCTCTGTATTTTTAAATTAAATTTAAAAGTTGATTCTAACAATCATATTTGAGTCATTTAATGACACTGAAAAAATTAATGAACTTTTGTAAACATGAAAATATAAAGTACGAGGTACGAGGTGAAGGGATTGTGGTTCCTTTTATCCATAACAAAAACACCCAAGATAAAAATACAAGGTGGATAATGAGCTAAGGGTAGTGAAGTGAGGAGATTGAATAAGAAGTTAGGGTGAACATACATGCATGCCTGAACACATAGAAGAACACACGAAGAACTATAATTTTCATTTAGATTTATTTCTATAGATAAACGCTTTGAACATACTTATGGAAACAACACAAAGAAGAGAAGAATAGAAACTCGCTGAATTAGAAACCAGAACATAGAACTCATGACACTCTGTTTCCGATTATACTTTCAGAAGAGGACCCAATCATCTAATATACTGCATCCTAGAATTCCAGAGATGCATTGTACAACACTCAGAACATTTATAAACCCTTATTATTATATTCTACTCTATTGTGTACTGTTTTATTAATATTTCGAGTAGTGTGTGTGCCTTTATTAAAAACACACACTATCTCCTGCACTGAACTTGAGGATACATGATATCCTCATAGAAATATTTTTTTACACCTTGTTTCACCCATGTATAACTATGTAAGAGGTCCTGTCTGACTTGGATGCTATATTTCCTATGTTGAATAGTGGTACAGGTCAAGTGACCTAGATAGTCTTGTGTACTGTTGTGTAAACCCAGATCCAGGGTATGGATAAAATATTTATATAATTTTTTCTTAGAGGAATTTGATCACCAAGTGGAGTGGATTAGGTCTCGGGTTATGACTAAACCACTTGTTTTAATATTTTATGTTTTCAACTTTAGTTTTACCCTATTTTAACTCAACTTTCAGAAAACTATGTTTCGCTTTGATAGTTAGACTTGGATAGTATTTATAACTATTTTGATTTTGTAGATTAGTTTCAAAAGATATATCAATATTTCATATTGTTATAATGAGAAATAATCAATCTTCTTTGAAACTATTTGAAATGTCAAACTATTATAAATTCACTAATTTGATTAACTGTCCTGTTTTGGTTTTAAATTGGGGGGACATCAAATAAAATTTTTAATAGAAATTTTTATAGGAACTCAATTCACCCCCTTTATTTTCCTACTCCGACCAACATCCACATCATAGAGTGTCTCACTATAGATCCACATATATTTAAATTAAAATTGGTTCATCTACAAGTTGTATAAACATAGTAGAATACCACCAATTATATATATGGGATATCACCATATGATCAGTTGTTGGTAGTTTAAACTGGTTAGCATCTATCATTAATAGAATTACACACTAGAAGGACTATAGTTATTATATCCTACATACCTTCCATGATACATGATTTGCCTCTTTTATCTATAATAAAAGAGTCAAAACCAAATAAGAGGTCTATATATGATTGTACAAGAGACAAAAATCGATCATAAATCATAAATTCCAAACCACATCTTCATCACTCAAAGTAGAAAACAATCACAGTTATAACATCATAAATAAGAATAGTAATATCAGACTTGTTATCCAAGACATCCTACAGAATTTTTAATGATTCAATAGTTTGATATCCATCATAGGCTCTAATATATTCCTATATCTCCATTTTAAAAAATCACAAGTAATAAAATAATAGTAAAGAAAAAACATATGATTCCACTTTGTGATGCCCCATCCTGGGAGCCACTAGGTCATTTCTGTTATCCGGATTTCCACATGACCTTGTTTGCACCTCCTAGTATTCTATAGGTTGTCGACTAGTGGTAAGGTATTATGGTTGTACGGTGGGGAGAATATTCCTCCATATCAGAGTATTCAATGATAGTATAAATAACTAGGAATCACAGACATTAGAGTAAACATAAATAATAAATGGACATAAATATATTAGAATTTACTAGAATAAGAAATAGATAATATAAACATGACTGTACATAAAATGAAATTTAGTAAGTCCCAACCATCCATGTCAGACAAAAAATATTGATCACCGACTGGGCCGATCATATAAAAATGTCAAAACAAAATAAAACTATCTATAGGAATCCACTGAAACCCCAAGATGAACTCATCTAGTCACCAGATACCAACTAATCCATCTTTACTGACCATGAAAAATTCATCCCAAGCATCAACCCAAACCTGTACCCACAATAAACATGGGATTTTTTTTCTTAGGTAACCCTGTGCTGTGGTATCCTGAGCAGTGTGTGGGTAAAATACAGTAGCCCACCACCAATGGTGTCTAAGGAAAATACCGGTTAGGGAAACAGTGTATGAAGGTAAGAAGTTGGATAAAATAAATAGTATAATAAATAAGATACATATCAAGAAAACCATTTAATGATTATCTTGTTATACCTAGGGTTCTATGTGACACCTAATCCATCCCAACTTATATGGACCAAAATTGACCATCTATGTGATAACGAATAATATGAACATACAATAATAAAAGGTATTTTAATTTTTCATTCAATTATGGGAGGCATCAAAATCAAAATCAATGATTTCTAGAACCTCATAGAATCACCTATACCATATACAATAAATTTGGTACCGATGTAGATAGTTTTCCTTACAACATGTCCCATGGGAATGTAATGTCAAATCCAACCTTCTCAACCTCAAATATGGAATTTAATGTCAGTCATCTGGATCCATATATGATGAGTATCATATCACACAATCTCAATCTATAATGAAAAGCATCATGTCAAACATCCAGAGAATTCCCATAATTTGTAAAAAAATAATGTTCAACATTTGACCTTAAAAAACATTCAATTTTTACAAACTACACATTTTAAACCCTTATCATTTACCAATATCCCAATGGGACATTAGCAATAAAACAATATAATAATTTTCAGTCTCTTTTCACACAACAATACATCACTCTAATAATCTTATGAATAAAATGGAATCTAACCCATCCATTTAAAACATTTCAGACTCACCCCTAAAAATGTGGGTCTACCACTTTAACATCTAGAATAAGGCCAAATCAACCATTCCCTTTAGATCATTTAATATATTCATCAATTATTTAAAAAAAGGGGATTTCACACACACATTTGAAATAAACATTTTAAATTCATTGAAAACTCATTTTTAAATCACATGGATGTGAACAACTCACTTTAAAACAAAATCAAATTTAATCTGAATCCTCCCCCCTTTAAACCCAAAAACAAAATAAAATCCCAAGATACATGGTGAATAAAATTTCAAAATCCACATATGAATATCAAAAAATTCAAAACGTCAAAATATTCCATCTCCAAAGTTTGAAAAACCCCATGGTTAGTAGTGGGTCTTGTCTCCTAACACTAGAAGATCCGATAGAATTTGTGGAAGTTATATATTAAAAATATAAATCCAAAATACATTATCATTAATCCAAGTATAAATAAGCAAAACATGTTATTTATTAAAAATACAACATAAAATTGAATAAAAATTATCAATATAATAGATAAGGCTCCTAGGTGACCTACCTCACTAACGATGCTTTCTATAAAATTTTCTATAGCACAATTTCATTTCCAAGGCCTATCCATGCCTTTTCAAAATTGATCAATGTACCATCATGATAATATTGAATACCCAATTTCATACCTCGTTCCAAGAAATAAAAATAATTAAATCTCTACATTTATAAATTAAGATAACCATCTAAATAGAAGTGGCATAACTTTATCCAATCTCACCATGCACTTTATACTAATTGAAAATACACACAAACACCACGAGTAGTCCATAATGGGATCCTGACATCATTTAAAGGAAAAACCCTAAGAGTAAATATAATTAAAATATTGAATTAAAATTTTTATTTAGGTAAAACCTTGGAAAATTCACCATAGTATCAAAACATAATGAAACATCATGAAATGACATGAAGAAGTCATATCGGGATCTTCTCTATGCATGATAACCAAAATCCCCATGAGAAAAAAATTATTCCACCATGCTCTGGTAAAATCATAAATAAAACCTAAACTAAAGGAAGTCAAAATTAGATAGGATAAGGATGAATAATATATGAATACATTAGAGGATAAAAACTCACATATAGTCCCACAGAACCACCATGAACACACCCCAAATTGAGGGGTTTGAGAGAGAATAATGGGTCAATATCCCCTTAGTTTGTGAACACTTAATGGGGGATAAAATGGGTGGAGTGTCCTAAAACCCCAATGGGGGATTTTAGTAAAATTCCATTTTAAAGTGATTTTATGAAGTCCCATGTTTTGGCCACACAATTTTCCAAAATATGCACCTACAATTCTCCCTTCATTGTTTATCAAAAATTGATTACCATGGTTAGGCAACATGGTTATAAAAATCATGTTCTAACCATAATTTCATCACTACCTCCCCTTTTCTACAAGGAACATGAATTTTATAAAACCATGCATATACCATGCATTGAGTCACATTCCATCCTTTACCTCTCATTGTTTTACCTTGGATCACATAGCTTATCCTAAACCATGCTCAAACCAAGCATATAAACCTTTCTCAATTCAAAATGAACAAAAAATTACTAGATCATTAACATGTCGCACGTTTTCTCCTAAATTGTGCACACCAAACCATACACCATTAAGATAAAAATCCCAAATTCCTAAAACTCAACCCAAATATATTGACGCTCACCTAAACACTTAGGATACTTTATGAGACTCACTCACCAATGAGAAAAACAATTTAGTATAATCAAACTCACTAAATTCGATTCTGAGTCTTGAATGAAAATTTGGACCATATAGTAAATTAATTTTCAAAATACTTCTAACATTTTCACTCATAAGGAGATGGGAACTTATAAATGGTCAAAAACAAGAAAATTCTATCTGATTATTCAGAATTCATTTATAAATAATGGCTAAATTATTTTGGACATGTTGGAGTAGATGACCCCTGAATCTGACATGATGTGAGCTCAAAATAACTAAAAGTTAATTTTTAATGATTTAAACGTCATTAAATTTGTGATTCAAAGTGTCCATGCCTATAAAATGACCTCGGATTTGAATGAAATCAAAGAAAAATAATCAAAAATTAACATTAGTCATTATGGTGGAGATTACATGACTTTCTGATGTATTATTCAGTAATAATGATAAAAAAAGTTTTAGAGTACTAATCGATTAAAAACATGATATATGATCAAAATATGACAATACAACATGAATTATTATAAAATAATATAAAAAAATCAACTTTTTAATTTTTTGACTAGTATGAGTAGACTACATGTCAGTACTATATCAAATTTTATTGGAATGAAAAAAAAATCATTTTTTGACTGAAAAGTCTAAAAAAAAAATCAAAGGATCAAAATAAATTAAACAACATCAAATTTATCTAAAAAAATAGGAAAATTATCATGGACTATATTGGGACATATGTGAATAGGGAACATGTTAATACATTATATGATGTGGTTAGAATGACTGAAAATCCAGTTATATTAAATTTATCAATCTTAAAAAATGTGAGTTAAATGATTAAAATTTATTAAAAGACTATAATTTTAATGAAATAATAAGAAAATTGACTTGTTACAATTTTTGATATATAGAAATAGATTTTCTATAGGTCTGACATATGGTTTTCTTGTAATTCAAAAAAGTTTTTAAATGATTTATTACTTATTCAACAAAACCTAGAAAAAAAGCCTAGATTGTCTTTAAATCATATGACAGTGATGTTTGATTAATTTTGGACATGTATTACTATGTTAGATGTTAATTAGTTTTGTGTTGTGGTTTAAATGATAAAAAATACTATGAAATATAAGTATTTAAAAATGTATCAAAGTCTCAAAACAAAGAAACTAACCTCAAATTATTATGTAATCACATGGCAATGACCTCAATTTAATGTTTTTTATATGGGAATAGAGAAAAAATTAATTCAATATGCAGATTTTTTAGAATAAACGAAGAGAATTATATAGATTTAAAAGTCAAAACACATTCATTAAAGGTTCAAAACTGTAACATCCTTAGATTCTGGAATATATAGAATTTAATTGACAGTTTGTAGAGAATGCAACACTGAGCTTAAACAAACTGTAATATACTATTAACTATTATTATTTTAACACAACTAGAAATAAATTTGTGGGTTTGAATAGGATTAACTATGTTATGAAATATATTTATGAATTTCATATTTATATATTCTTAGAAAATAAAATAAAAAATTACAAAAATTATTTTATGTTTCAAATATATATTTTTTTTTTCAAAAAAAAAATTATTACCTACTATGAGAAAATAAATATAATTAATTTTTGATAGTTTCAGAAAATGTATTTTATAAGATTAAATTCATTTTTAAATCATCATATTAAAATTATCCTATGTTAAATTTTTGGTAATTTTCTAAAATGATTGATTTTCCAGTCAATATTGAAAAATACCAAATATTATAAAACAATTAATTTATTTATATTAAAAGTATCTTTATAATTAAAATTTTATCTCAATGTAACATAAGTACTCCTTAGTTATATATATTCTAAATAATTTAATTTTAATCATTCTTATAACTTATTTTGGTATAAGTACATTTTTTGGGCACAAAATTTCATTTTTCAAGAAAACTATTTTATGAATTAAATTGACTATTAAATATGTGAGGACTTATTTATACATGAAAGAAAGGGTGGTGGAGATGTATAGAAATTCACACAATGAATCAGTATGTATCATGAGACAAATTAGTTGGACAATCCTAATCGGTTTATACCCATTGGTTTTAAACATTATTATGAACAATCTTTACAGTAGAGATGGAGTTGGCTAATCCTAATCAGTTTGTACCTAGTAGAGTTAAACCATCTTGTAAATTTAATTTATGGTAAAGGTATCATGTTCATGGGAAACATTACATCCAATAATTAATAATTTATTTCATACATTTTCATTTATTATTATCCATGATATTTTCATTATGATATTATATTTGGATTCATTTAATTCTATTGATTAAATGGAATGTGTTTTAAAATTATTTACCTTTACATATTAATTATCCCTTATATTATCTTAATAGTCAGGTTATTTGAATTGAATGGGTGTTCAGTTATTTACCTTTCCATATTTATTATTCTTATTGATTCAATATAGATTGTACTATATTAAACCCTTACTAGGAATTTGAGAACACCCTATTCTTATGTATCACTTTTTTCTAGGATAAGAGGAAGTGTTTTGTTATTGATATGCATGGATACACTAAGGGTAATAATTGATTTATTAATGAAATTCATTGTGTATTTTATCTTTTAAAATGTAATATAAATTTCAAGTATGTATCTAGTTTACCAAGTCTACAAAACTATCCGGTCCTTTATGATTTGATTATATGTATCTCATTCCAATTTAATCATGTAACCCATAACTTTGTATTACTAGGGTATATTTAATTATAATTGGCACCAAAATAATATTAATATAATCATCTAGAATAAGATTTAGGAAATAATGTATTAGAAAACACAACACTACGACCAATTTTTAGGATAATTCTGAGTATAGGATTACATCATATAGATTTTTTAATGATAATATATAACCTATCTAAAACATAAGGATTCATATATTGAGAAAGTTTCATGATTTTGACATTATATAAATCATTCTTCATGACTATGTGATTTAACACTATTATTAGTGTTTCTCACACAATTATTTTTTGTTTTAGTCAATGGATTGAACCATAAAAAATTGGGTTAATGATAATTGTGAAATAAAATTTGTTAATGAGGAACTAAATAGGATAATGATGAGTTTAAATGTTATTGTGATTATTCCTCATAAAATTTCAAAATATATGAATAAAAAAATGAACCTTCACTAACTCTTGGACTCACCAAAGAAGAGAAGTATAGAGTTTGATTAGATCTCGAGTGGAGGATACCATGGAAGAAAAATATATCAATTTTACTATATGTTGATAATTTTATAAGAAAAAAAATATTTAGTGTATTTTATGAACATGAAGATGGTTTGGGTGTGGATAAGAAGGAAAAAAGACAATTAGTTTTTGAGGAAAAATGAAATTGTTGGTTAACATAATGTATGATAATAATGGTCTACCTAGTTTATTAATAATGGTTGAATTATTTAAATGTAGGGAGTATAAGAATTATGGAAATTTATGTCCTAAGGAGAAATATCATGAAGATAACCAGAAAGGATATATTTATAATGATGATGAGACTACAAATAACATATGAAAGGAATGAGATATTGTGGAATAAGATGAAGAATAATAGTTAATGGTTTAATAAATAAGTGGAATTATTAATGTTCTTATTTATTTTGATTAAAGAATTGTTTTATCAATGATTCTATGATCATAAGAATCATGAGATATATAAGTAATTTACTAAAATACTTCTTCTTTAAGGATTAAGAAGCTTGTCATTAATAGTACTTGTAACTAAGAGAACTGATTTTGCTACTAGTTGATATTTTGAAAAAACGTTATTTTGGGAAGATAACCCAAAATTTAATCCAAATGATGAATAGACTATTATATGATAGTATGGGTGACCCTGAAATTAGTTAGTAATTTTATTTTTTATATTATTGATTATGGAGTTTAATATATGTTTGTATTTAAGGAATATATTTAATAATCTGAGATATTACTTTTGGTAGTATTCATGTTTTCATTATGGATTTAAGATGATCAAGGTATTAATATATTTGACATGTGGAAATAAGAGATAAATTATGATGTTTGGGGAATCTATTGTTATATTGATTTGGAAATTTAGTGACCTTCCATCTAAATTTTTGGAATTTGATTTTGGAAATATGAATTTTGGATGAGTTTTAAAGTTAAATAAATATAGAATGGATTATGTTGAACTTTAGATATTATTGCTTGAAGTTAAAGTATAATTGATTACATTGGATTTCATGTGATTTAAATTTATATTGTAGTGAATACTTAAAGGCCAATGGAATGAACTATGAATCTTTTGATAAAAGTTCATTAGGTATAAATTTTTTTCTTGAATATCCATATCTGGGGTTTAAGAAATGAATTGGAAATAGATCGAAACAATGAAAAAGGATGGGATTATGAAATGTAATGAAATAAACTATGTTAAATTTAGAAATCTATTTATCTAGATAGTATCCATCAAATCTATAAAAAGTATTTTGGAACAAAAATGTTATATGCTTAATTTTATTTTTGGGAAATCAATGATCTTTTAACTGATCACAGATATACGGTTTTTTATAGTTAACATTGTAATGATCATGTTCTCCATTTATCTCCATCATAACATGATAGTGATTTTTATCTTCCTTGTCCATGTTTTCAAACATGGAAACCAAGTATCTTTTATCTTAGGTGACATGTATACTTTCTTTTTTCTATTATCAAGTGGGAGTTTTATTAATCCTATTTTTGATGTGGGATTCCCACAAAGGTATTTTCAGATATCAACCTTTTATTTTCATAGTGAAATTTAAAATTGTGAGTAAATAAATTATTGAAGTTGGGGAGAATGTAACACCCAGAAATTTTAGAATATATAAAATTTAATTTCAAACTTTTGGAGCATATAACACCAATATTAGTGAATCATGATATATTATTAAATATAATTATATTAACACGACTATCCATTAAATTTTAGGGTTTGAAGAGGATTAACTATATTATTAAGTAAATATTATTTTTATATTTATTTATGATTTGTAAATAAACAGATAATTTTTAGTAATGTTATTTTATTCTTCAACTATATGATTTCTTCAAAAAGTTATTTTTATTGCTTACTATGTGAAAACAAATATAATTAAATTTTGATAATTTTAGAAATTATTTATAATAGTTAATTAATTTTTGAAATTAGAATATTAAAATTATACTATGGTGAACCATTGGAATTTTTTTGAAAAGATTGATTTTCTAGTGAATAGTGAAAAACATATAATTTTATAAAACTCTTACTTTATGTATATTAATATTATATTTATTATTTTAATTTGATCTCAATGTAACTTAATTAATATTTAGTTATATATAATCAAATTAATTTCATTTTAATAATTCTTGTGACTCATTTTTGTATAAGTATATTTTTGGTCTTAAAATCCATTTATCAAGAAAACTATTTTTCTTTGAGTTTTTCTGGATTAATTTTAAATTAATTTTTGAAACTTATGTGTATTGAATTTTAAAAAATGGATTCCATTTTTGAATTAACATGTTCTTTATTTATTTTAAAATCCCCTTTTACTTTTGGATAATTTCAATCGTAACCATGGTAATTTTTTTTACCACGGTAAATGGTAAATTGTGTAATTTAGGATAAAAATTAAATTATGACAAAAATATAATGAACATAAAACATACCGTAATTTTACTTGATGATTTATTTTAGACCATAATAATACAATTATTGGATATATAACCAAGTTTTCATTAGAATGTGATCATGACCCTTATAACATTTCATGTAATGAAAAATTAGTGATGTCACATTCATGATGTTAATAACTATAATATTTTTAATATAGTCTTATCTAGAAGATATAATCTAATATATATATATATATATATTAAATCTAAAGTAATTATATTTATTATGGAAATTTAATTTTTATTTTTAAGGAATAAACTATTACCTTAAAAACTAGCACAATGCTGATGTAGTAATTATTTAATTAATATAAAAATCAAATAAATGGAATTAAAAATATTAAAATAAATATAATTATAGATAATTAATTTCATCCAATAATTTTATTAATTAAATTGAAATATTAGGGATTTATTAAAATATTTTTTACGTTATCTTGTTGTATTGATATTTTTAAAATTCAAATTAATGAATAGTATTAAAATTATCATTAATAATATTTTAAATTAAATAATATTTTATTAAAAGTTATAAATTTTTTATAAATATTAAATAATTTCAAATAAGTGGTATTATAATTCAAATTTAATACCTTATCTATTCAGATATAGGTTTTCATTTTATTAGAACTATATTAAACCTTAATGAGTAAAAATCCATGTTGTCACAGTAATAGATAAAGACATTAAATAATGGTAAAACCCAAAAGATAAGTGTAGAAATTTATTCCAAACAAATCTAAATATTATTCTATGAGGGTATATTAACCCATTATTATTTATTCTAAATTAGTTATTTTAGTTCCATTTATAACTGAATACTATTTTATATTAATTTAATATTTAGAGAGTTCTCAAAAGTGTATCCCACCTCAATTATAAAAGGGAAATCCTTCCGTCACTTCATATATAACTTTGAGCCATCTAACTCTACCAATTACTAACCATTAATTTTTTATAATTCTTTATCCAATTTATGGAGGTTCTAGTTTCATAAAAAACAACCATGAGTCTATTAAGAAGATATTTAAAAGGAGGTCAACCGAAGAAGATGTAATCATTTTTATCAACTCCTTCAAATTCATTTATTCTTCTATATCTTCTTCACGTGTTATTTACATCATAAAATAATATCTCCATTATCATATATATACTTATTTTTTATTATGGTTGTGAAGAAACTATATTCCATATTTTATCCATCCTACTAAAAATAAAATTATTGTGCGTGCGTACATATGACTTATCGTCTCCACACAGCGGTGTAATTTGTTTTTAAACACCACTTTTCATGGATGGGTATAATGATAAAAATAATGGATATATATTATAATTATGATATGATAATTATTGTGTAAAATTGTTATATAATCCATTTCACAACCCATTAACAATTAATTAAATGAAATCTTCCTGTGTGTGTACATATGACCTACCATATCCACAATGAAATATGATTAATTTTCCATGTTAAACCTTAGAAATGGTTTTATAAATGTATTAAATGATTAAATATGATATTTATAACATTAATATCATTCAGGAGATGTTTTATCTATATCCTATGCAGGACAACTAGGACTTTCAAGACAAAACAAGCTAGGAAATTAACACCTAAAAAAGTGAAAATAATGAGATATTACTAATGAATGGGTGGTAAGATGATATTAAAGGATTATAAAATATTTTATAAACATGAATAAATTTTTGTAATAAAAAAATAAAATTCTTAAACAATTATAAAGTTTTATAAATCACGTTCATCTAATATAAAGTGAAAGTTAAAGGTTTCTTGTCTCACCTTTACTTCTGTGAGACGTATGTCATATTCAGCACTTATATATTCTGTGTTGTTTATATACTACTCCTTTGATATATTATATCATGAATAAATTTTTATTTATGGAATTTAATGTTTCATTTGCCATTTTTCTTTCATGGGGAAAAATTCTGAACTGATTACAAATTGGTAAGGGTTTATTTCACAATCCCACCATTATTCAAGATTGTTTAAGTTTATGTCTAAACTTATTAATATTTACATACTATTACCATTTTTTCTCAAATTATTTCAATAAAATGTGTTTAATATTCTCTAATAATTTTTTAAATAGCACTTATTGTGTTTAAAAAAAAATTATAAAATGAATATTCTTTTTGTTTTCTAATAAGGTATTTTATGATTTTTTTAGAAAAGTGTGAAAGGAATGTTTTTTTGACTTGCACCAACTAAATGGAATTTACCTTCTCCATTTTTAATAATTATTTAAATATTTATTCATATATTTCTAATCTTATTTTCAAAGAAAACTATTTATTTATTATGTGTGTAGTTTTTATAATAATTTTTTTCATAGTAAATAGGTTTTTCCCTCATGAAATATTACAGTAATATATCTAAATTATTTTCATCTATGGAAACATCCACTGTTGAATTTTATATTTATGATGTACATTAATGAAACCATTCATCATATTTATTTGGATGGTTTATGAGTATTTTTTCTCGAGAAATGTTGATAAATCTGTATCTTTTTATCAATATAAATACTTAATAATAAGGCACATTGTTTATAACCTTAATCAATTATAAGATATATGAGGAATACATTTTACTTGAAATAATGAGTGGGTATGGTATATAGATAGCCACTAGACATATCGTTAGGTCTCATGAGACAAATCAATTGGCCAAACCTAATCGGTTTGTATCCAATATTTTTAAACTGTCTTGTGAAAGGTCTTAACAGTAGAGATGAAATTGGCCAAACCTAATAAGTTTTTACCTAGTAGATTTAAATTTTCTTGTGAAAGTACTTGACGTTAAAAGTATCATTTTACAAGGAAACATGATTTCTTATAATTAATCATTGCCTTCATTTTGATTTTAGTTATTATTTTCCATAATATTTTCATTTTCATATTATCTCTAGATAAATTTAAATTTATTGATAAAATGGAATGTGTTATTATATTAGTTTCCTTGACATGTTGATGATTCCCTATCCTATCATGATAGTCAAGTTATTCAAATGAAATCTATGTTCATTTTTTTACCCTTACAATTTTATTATACATATTAATTCATGATAGATTCCACCATACTCAACCCTTACTGAGTATTTGAGATCACCCCTTTCTTATGTTTCATTTTTACATTGGATCGAGGAATCGTTTGGTGATTGATATGCAGGGATACACTAAGGGGAATAATAGTTTTATATACAAAATAACTTGTGTATCTTATGTGTTAAACTATAATTGGAATTTTATGTAATACCCTTGAATTACATGAAATTGTTTTTTTGAAAATTAAATTGGATTATTTCGAGAACAGGCTCTGAGACATCATGAAATTACGAGGCCCGAAGTGGCTGGAACATATTTATAAACTATTTTAGTGTTCATTAAATAAACATACGAGCGGGTTTTTATAACTTTTAAAATGGTTCCTGGATCAAAAATCTGAGGGCACCATTGAACTCAGAGTATCGAGATTCTCCTAGAAATGGCCTAACATTGGCTGGAACAGGCCCTTAGTGGAAAGTAGTTTTTTCCATAAATAAAATAATTAAGTAACGATTATTTTATTTTCAAATCCATAGTACTTCCAAACGGAAACTCGGATTGGAATTCAGAGAGTACCGTTGAGCTTGTAAGGGTGTGTTTCCCTTATGTAGAGCTTATGATCGACCAACACGGTTAGAGGGTGAAAGTTAATTTTTGGACATTTTATAAGAAAAATAAAATAACTTAAAAAGTTATTTTAATTGTTTTCTTAATCATTGAGTAGTGGAACGTCAGCACTGCGGTGTAGCGATGAGGTGATGATGAGTCTCATTACTGAACCTCAATAATGAGTCAGCATAATGACACTACAATGCAGTGTAAGAGAAACGATGATTCACGTTCATCAATTAACATAGTAACAAGAAATGAAAGATTATTGATACAATCGTAGAATTTCTCAGAGGTTTTAGTGGGTGGTGACGACGAACAGAAAAAGCACCGTCTTCCACCCTTCAAATAATTTCTAGCGATGGTGGGCGGGGGATCAAGAACGAATAACAGAGGCTCGTGATCCCATTCTTCCTCAACCAATAATCCTATTCTAGGTAGAGGTTTTATTCTAATTGAATTATCCCTTTTCCCCATTCTTTCTTTTAAATGAAGACCACTGGTTAAATCATAAACAAGTTAACCCATAGTTCGATCATTCAGGTTGGATGGTCAAATATGCAGGATAAAAAGGGGATATTAAATCTTAGTGATTTATAATTGTATATGATTTGTGTTTCTGATAACGAGAAAAAATCTGAGATGACATGAACAAAGGCTGTTTTGTTACATTTGGGAATTCGTGTGTTCTTCGTGACTGAACCCCCTGAATTGAATAAAAGGTGTCCTCAAGGTCATAGTAGGGATGGTAGTGATATTTGAAGCTTGAGGGAATAGACGGTTCGAGATTCAGACCACCAGAGTGGACCTGGTGGTTCGTCGAAGATACTGCCAGTGGCAGCAACGGTGGCCCATGGCGGCGGCCGCGGGTAGGAGGCGGCGCGCTGAGGTGGCAGAGGCTGCGGTGGCACAGTAGGGCAGTGTCATTTGAGTGTCGCGTCAGAGGAGCATCCTGCCTAGTGGGCCATGAAACGAATGGCACACAGTCCACATGGTACTACATTGCGGAGGACCCAACCAGCTGTGGGATGCTAGAAGGTCTTGGCTAGTTTCCGCGGTATATGGGAGGGATACAGCTCCGTCGAACCGTGTCGGTGGAATAGGGATGCAGTGCCCGTCACGTCCCGAGTGGCTTGAACCAGCTCGCCCATTGGGCTTGGATGGAGCTGTAGGCTAGACCCAACATTGGGTTAGGCAGGTGGCATGAAACAGGCCGCTGGGCAGTATAGGCTGGGAAAGAACCAACCCGCCTTTTGCGGGCTAGGCTAGATGAAACATGGTCGATGGGCGACCTGGCGGTTGTACCCCCGACCGAACCGGGCTGGGTCCATCAAGGCCCATTGGGCCTAGCCCAGTGGCTAGTACAGATTGGGTGGAACATACCCAACCATGTCTGTTCAGGTCGGCCAAACTGGGTGGGGTCATACGGGACCCTTGAGCCGGGTTGATCGGGTCAGTCTGACCACGTCGGGCTGGGCCCAGACACAACAAGCCCCTATTTACTAAAACACCAATATCTTTCTGACCAGGCATCCGATTGATGTGTCTTCTGCAGTTTTGTGACCCTTGAAATTAGGCGATCCTTTGGGCATACTATTAGTGAGATTTCTTAGCATTTGAGATGAGACCGATTTCTTTATAAATAGATTCTCCCGGAATAAATCACGTTACGAGTTGGAATACTATAGATGGATATGACGCGATGGATATGATGAGAGGGTCTTAGTGATCTAGCTAGCCAATATGGGAGAGGGTCATAGTGATCCAGATGGCCCAGAGACAATGGGGTCTTAGTGATCCAGATGGCCTAGAGACGGGCGGGTCTTAGTCATCCAACTGGCCCAGATATGAGCAGGTCTAAGTGATCCAACTGACCTAGAGCCGAGCGGGTCTAAGTGATCCAAATAGCCCATAGACGAGTGGGTCTAAGTGGTATATTTTTCCAAGAGAGAGCGGGTGTAACTGATCCAACTGGCCAAGAGAAGAGCGGGTCTAAGTGATCCAGCTGGCCCTAGACACGAGAAGGTCTCAGTGATCTAGCTGGCCTAGGTGATGAGTGGGCCCAGATGATGAATCCTTCAATAGTACGAATGTTTATCTTTACGACTGATAATTTTAAATCCTATAATTTAATTTGTACCTAGTGTGAGCTATTTTTCTTTGGGATCATGCGTTTTGGATTTTCTTTGTTGTTATGCTTTGTGTTCTTTCCTTTGTGGATTTGGGTCCCTACTGAGTATTGTGTTACTCACCCATGCATGAGATTTTCCTTCACATGTCGTGTCCCATGCATGTGATCGATGCTTCGATGTAGACCTTGGTGGTTCATGACTAGGTGGTGCTCAGTGAGACGGGATGGACGAGCATACTTCTATGGCTACAGGAAGGTACCCTCCACCTATCCTTCAGGTGGGGTCTTGAGCAGATGGACCATGACAGTTGTACTTACATTTGGGGATTGGGCTTGTATTATATCCCCTTTGTACTATACTCTCAGTAGTTATCTCATTGATAGTTTTGGTTTACTTTTTTTTTACATTCCCTAGTTTGAGATTTTTTCATGTGTACAGGTTTAAAGGAAAATGCCTTCCCTTTTTGGGAAATTCCTATTCTGTGCTAGTTTCCATCACCTAGACTATAGAAGGAAGTCTTGGGGAAGTCATGAAACGGGCCTTGGGGGATGGTTCATGAACAAGTGGTATCAAAGGAGGTCGGTTCTACTAGAAGAACTAAGAGTCTATAAATGTTGATGGGGAAATGGTGTCAAGTATTTCGGGTTTGTCTTTCCGGCCATGGAGTCCATTTTTAGTGCAGCGGCTGACATATCCATGCAGTAAGACCCTGAATTCTACTTTACAATTTGGTACATGAAAACATTGGTTGCATGCGTTTTTGAGTGTTTTTATCATGATATTTTTGAGTCAGAGTTATCCCACCAGGTATAATCTATTGACTGTGGTTCATCTTGATTCTCTTTTAGGATGCCTCCACACAGAAGACCAACCAAGATTCCAGTTCATGACCACAAGGATAGTCCACAGAGCGATGATTATTTTATATAGGGATTGTTTCCTGAGATGGCACCTTCGGGCGGTGTCCCAGTGATACCACTTCCCATTGGTCAGTAGTTACTATTGGCACCAATGGTATAGGATGCACGTATTCTCAATGCCTTACATGAGTTCCAGTGATAGAGACCTCCCAGTTTTAGGTTAGATACAGATCCTTAGGGCACTGAGGATTTGTTGGAGGCCATTATGGGGGTCTTACGCTTAGTGAGGATGCCACTTGACTAGATAGAAGTTCTAGCTGCAAGCGTTCTGCAGGGCTTAGTGGGGAGATGGTAGAGTTTGACCATCCAGACTCATGAGAAGGCGATCCTCACCTGCTCTGAAAACTAGAGATTTTTTAGGGAGGAGTCATTCCACACTACTTTGTGCTCAGTGTGAATATATGAGCTACTTCACTTACAGCAAGGCATCCTGACAATGGTTGAGTACTCTATGAGTTTCACAGACCTCTCCCGTTACTCTACAGATATTGTGCAGAACCCTCTATTCAGGGCCCAAACCATTGAGAAGGGACTCCGATGGGAGATAAGGGCATCGATGATTTCCCTTATCATCCCTACATAGGCCATAGTGATACAATAAGATCTACTAATGGAGACCTTCCTTACAGAGCAGGAAATGATGTTGGGATCCACCACCGGGCTACAAGTGGTTGAGTCATCTGTGGCGGGTAGCCAACAGATGCCACAGAATTCCAAGTGGGCCATACCATCTGGAGGATGACCCCAGGACTTAGGTTCAGTGGTACGAGGCCACCGGGGTTGTGGAAGTCAATAGAGGGTATGGGCATGCTACTCATGCAACGAGTAGGGACACATGGCTTGAGACTGCCCGAACCACCACACATACGATCAACATAAGGTCGAAGGGCCACTGAGGCTGTGACAGAGGTTTGAGCGAGGTGGTTCACAGGTTGGAAAACGTGGCAAGGGAGTGGTCATAATTTTAGGTAGTGGATGGAGGTTTGAGGTGCTACCACCACCACCCCCGGGTGGTACGCCACAGGCTCCGGGATCCGTGAGAAATGGGCAAGGCCAGCTTCAGGTGATGGAGTCCTATGACCACGACACTTTAGAGATGATTAGAGGCATGATCCGTGTCTTCTCCACCCTGAATTCAGTTCTTATAAACATAGGTGTCAATCACTCTTTCCTTTCCACATATCTTTTTCGAAGCTCATAGATTTTGATCAAGTCATTGGCTCGATCCTTACGGTTAGAGACTCCTACGGTAGGGGATTCAGTGATTACACACTGGTTCTGGAAGTGTGAGCTAACTCTTGAAGGTGATAGATTTGGTTGGGATATCTTAGTAGTGGCTTTGAGGCCTTGCGATGCCATCTATGGTATGGACTGGTTATCAACAGTCAATGCTTATATTGACTATTTTAGGTGCACAGTGTAGTGTGTCCGCAGAAATGGGAAGAGGTTTTCTTTTTTCAGAGAGATGGAAAATGGAGTAGAATATGATGGACTTGTACATAGGAGGGTGTATATGATCACTAATCAGCTGGCTAGCATGACCCTCGGTGCAGTGGATGAGACAAGTCCACAGTTTTCTACAGTGGGGGACTAGTATGAGGACGTCTTTCCAGAGGATGTTCTATGACTACTTGATCATAAAGAGGTAGACTTATACATTGATCTATACCCCAGGATATCACTGATATCTACATCTACATATTGGATGGATCCCACAAAGCTCTAATAGTAGATGTTACAGTTGGAGGACTTGTTGAGGAAGGGGTTCTTAAGGCCCATCATTTCGCCATGGGTAGGTCGAGTGTTGTTTTCCACGAAATCATATGGAAGCTTGAGGCTATACATGGACTTTTGGGGCTTGAACTAGGTGACCATGAAGATAAAGTATCCTCTACTAAGAAATGATTACCTTTAGATCATATAAAGGGAGAAATATGGTTCTCAAAGATAGACCTCGAATCAGGTTATCACTATCTTAGAGTGTGAGATGAAGACATCTTAAAGATGACTTTCAGATGTCACTATGGCCACTATGAGTACTTAGTGATGTTTTTTGGTGTGATGAATGCCCCAAAAATGTTCATGGGACTCATGAACACAATCTTCCAGTCATACTTAGACTGGTTTTAGTGGTCTCCATTGATGACATTTTAGTGTATTCATTATCCGAGGAGGAGCACACGATACACCCGAGGATTGTTCTGGACACACTCTGAGAGAACCATATTTACAGAAAGATCTCAAAGTGTGATTTTTGGATATGAAAGGTCCAATTACTAGGACATGTCATATAAGAGGATGGAGTTTTTTTGGATCCTACAAATATCAAGGCGGTGCTTTCATGGGAGCCACCCAAGAGCGTTATTGAGGTATTGAGTTTCCTTGGGTTGGTTGAGTACTATTGGAGGTTTTTACCCAACTTCCCCAGAGTAGAAGCACCCATGATGACATTAATTAAGAAAGGAAAACCCTTCATGGGGACAAAAGGATGCCAGCCAAGCTTTCAGTAGCTAAGGCAGAGCTTGACGAGTGCTCCTATATTGAGGTTTCTAGAGGAGGGCCCTGACTATGTGGTTTACTATGATGCATCAGGAACCGACCTTGGTAGTGTCCTGATGCAGGGGAAAGTAGTTATTTATTATGGCTTGGGAAAATTGAGACCACATCTTTAGAACTATGAGACTCATGACCTTGAGTTAATAGTGGTAGTCTTCGCACTGAAGATGTGGTGACACTACCTTATGGGAGAACGATTTATCATCTACTCTGACCACAAGAGTCTCAAGTAGATCTTATCTTAGAAGGATCTAAACCTGATCCAATAGCATTGTATAGAGTTCCTATAGGACTACGACATCAAGATAGTCTATACTCCTGGGAAATGGAATGTGGTGGAAGATTCTCTTAGTAGTATATCGAGTTTACAGCTACTGAATGAGGCCTCAGAGCAGTTAGCCTCATTTTAGATATCCTTTGTGCATAGAAATGAGGAATATTTTCTTCAGTCGATGATATTTTCACCTCCACACATACAAACGATTCAGGAGGCACAACTCAGAGATGCTAACTGCGAGACTACACATGCTTAGATGTCCTTAGGAGAATCTCTTGGTAGATTTTCAATTGGTGGGGAGAACATCATCCTTTTCAGAGGATGAACTGTACTGCCAGTGGCATTGCATGAGGAGGTATTGGGAGAGTTCCATGTATCCCCTTTGGCGGTACACCTAGATGTTGTGAAGATGGACTAGTACCTCTGAGGTTAGTAATAGTGGTTGGGAATGAAGAAGGATATAGAAGTGTTTGTCTCGAGATGCCTCACTTGTTAGAAAGTGAAGGATGAGAACCATATTCTAGAAGGTTTGAAAGAAACCCTAGAGGTGTCGGAGTTGGAGTGGGATGGAATATCGATGGACTTCATGATGGGGATTACCACATACATCTAGGAGGCATGATACCATTTTGGTGACCGTTATACCGACTAACCAAGTCGGCCCACTTCCCACCCTTTCGAGAGTAGGGTTTAGTAGAGACCTTGGGACGCCTCTATATGATAGAGATAGTTTGACTCCATAGAGTTCCATCTATGATAGTATCAGATCATGAGGAATGATTTACATCTCAATTATGGAAGGGATTGAAGGAGGATTTTGGGACTCAGTTTTGCTTGAGCACAACATTTCACCCACAGACTGATGGTTAGACAGAGTGAACCATGCAGACCTTGGAGGACATGCTTCATGCTTGCATCCTTGATTTTGGTTGCAGTTGGGAGGACCACCTACCACTGGTATAGTTTTCGTACAACAACATCTACCACTCCACTATTAGTACGGAACCATTTTAGGTATTGTATGAACAACCATGAAGGTCACCGTTATGCTAGACATACCTAAGGGAGTCATCACTCATGGGTCCATAGATGGTACAAGCTACCACTGAGAAGGTGAAAGTCACCCGAGAGTGGACGACATAAATCCTATGTTGATAGAATATAGTGACCCTTGGAGTTCTAGGAGGGGGGCCATGTATCCCTACGAGTCTCTCCTCAATGAGAGATATAGATATTTGTTCGGGGTGGTAAGTTATCTCTACAGTTAATCGGACCTTTCCTAATACTGCGTAGAGTGGGTGAGGTGCGTACCACTTGTCTCTACCACCACAGCTAGAGAGCGTGCACAACATATTCCATGTATCATAGTTGAGGAGATACATGCACAAACCTTCTCACATCAACGACCATGGAGAGATAGAGATTGACGATGGGGCAACATTCATGGAGTACTCGTTGGAGACAGAGGATCGAAAGGATAGGATCCTTCATGGACTATCAATACCTCTGGTGCATGTTCGTTGGTAGCACGAGAATCTCTAGGAGGGCACATGGGAGTGGGGGGCTCAGATTTGTGCTCAGTACCCTAATTAGCTTGATTATCCTTGCTTTGGATTATGAGGAAGTAAAGCCCTAAAGGGAGGAGTAATGTAATACACAAAAATTACATGAATTTTATTTTGAAAATGAAATTGGATTATTTCGAGACTAGGATCTAATCAGTCACGTAATTTTGAGGCCCATAGTGGTCGAAATATATTTTTGAACTATTTTTAAGGTTTATTAAATAGACATGTGAGTGGGTTTTTCTAAATTTTAAACCAATGCCCAAATCAAAAATCTGAAGCAACCGTTGAACTTAGAGTATCGGGATTCTCCTAGAAAGGGCCTAACATTTTCCGGCATGGGACAATAGTGGAAAGTAGTTATAATGACCCATACTTTACATAAATTGTTCATACTTCAAAATTTAATCACACTTATTACAACATATAACAAAACCATGAAAGGACCGTATAGGTATAGTGTCTTTAGAAACTCAGAAACATAAACAAATGGTTCATAAAGCATCAACATTGTATACAATTTATTTCATCATATCTAGAGTCTCTTTTGGAATATCCTACTTAATAAACTTCTTCCTGACCTGGGGAAAGAAAACATACCAAAGGGTGAGCTCAAATGCTCAGTAAGGTAAACAAAGAAAATATCAAATTCATAAAAACATAGCATTTCGAAAATCTCAACCTGCAAAAGAGATCATAATATCATAACATGGGATAAATCATAGTAGTGAAATGTAATCCCAATAATCATAACACAAAACATGAAACTTTGTTTCATACACACATAATCATAGAGAATCATTTCTTAGTTTTCAGGACTCATTTCCAACACTATCTTAGCGGACAAAGTCCATTTCTGAACCGAGTTCACTCCTCGTTTCAGTCCTATTTAACTGAACCAGATTAACCTGCCGTTCCAGCCATGTCTATCTCATGAGATATAAATCATTACCAATGAATTGGATGGAGATATAGGCCCCACCCATATCATAATGAAACCATTCTTATGTGTTCCACAAAATCATAAATCATACATCAAAGCATAACCCATGTAATAAAAATGGGATTCTTAAACCTCGTGTCATCATAACATAATCCATATAAGATAAAAGGAATTCATAAAATTAATTCCATCATAACATAATCAAATAAATGTAAAAATAGGGATAGAAATAGAACCCTATATTATCTTAGATGGAAAACAATTTTGATAAAACGCTTGAACTCCATTCTTGAGGAAAATATCCTTTCTACTTCAAAAACATTTTCCTTTCTTAAAATTTCATATAACATTAAAATAAAATAAGTTGATTAAAAATAAATATTAAAACTTATAAAGGAAGCTTCATGTAAATAATGTTCTAAAAATCCATTCTTGTTTTATAAGTTAAAAAAACATTCTTCTCGTACTTTGGCCGGAAAAGTCAAAAAGTACCTCATACGAAAAACGACAAAAGATTCCTTTCATATCTTTTACTAAAAACTCACCAAAGGGTAAAATTGTATTTAAAAAATTGTATGAGGATAGAAATAATATTACATATTGAGGAAACGTGGATGTGGATGATAAATATTCCCCAGTAAATTCTGAAGTATAAACAATCTCGGATAAAAATGAGATTGCGAGATTTTCCCTTACCTTAGGTCTGATTTGCTTCATACGTGTCTGAGCCTCCTATATAATGATTTAAATAATGTTATTGACTTATTACATAATCTTACTCATTTTTATGATATCATATATGGTCATATTCTTAGATTCTTATTAGTAATATTTCATTGCTACATGTTATTCAGGTGTTTATTTTTTTTGTTCTTATGCGTGTTCTATCGATTAAATTCTTATTCTTCTTTTTAGGTTATAGATACCTCATTTCCAGAATGGTATTATTGTAATATATATCATATTTATTCATTCAATTCATTTATATAATCATTATGCAATGAATATCATGTAGAACGAGTCGCATTACATCCTGGAGACGGTAGGTTGTACGTACACACAAGCAATGATATCATTCCCATGATCGTGGAATTGTATTGAAGTGTATGTATAATATTTCAGAATCAATATAACTTTAAAATAATCATATATAGTTATTCTATACACCATTATACCCATCCAAGTAAGGTGGTGGTGGAAAACAGATTCCACCACGGCGTGGAGACGGTATTCCGTACGTACGCACGCGCGGTGATTTTGTTTTCCATAGGATGGATAGAAGGTGAAATAGGGTTGTTTAATATTTATAATAACATATAAGTATATGAGTGATACTGATGTTATTACTTCATAATGAAACAACTAAATAAGAAGAAGTATAAGAAGAAATAAATTTGAAAGAATCGATAACGGACATTACCTCTTCTTTGAAGCGCCTTTTCTTAAACTCCTATTAGGGAACTAAATATGGTCTTTGAAGAAGCCCAGGACCTCTAGGATGTTTCTAGGGAAGTGGAGAAGAGAAATTGTCAGGGTCTAGCCGAGCTTGAAGGCACAAAGTGGTGTGAGGAAGAGAGGGAGGATGTGCCCTTTTATAAGGGAGGAGAGGGTCACCTTTGGAAAAAATTAAAATATTATTTTATTATAAAGTCATATTCGGTTTTTAATAGCTCAAAATTGATTTATTTCTAAGATAAGGTGGGTATGGGTCGAAATCATCTCAACCAATAGAGTTTCAACAAGTTTACATTACTATTTTAACCTTATCATTTAGATTTAACTCTAAGTTAAATAATTTAATTTTTACCGTGTCTTCTGGTTTTCTTACACTATATGGTTAATAAACTTACTATAACAAGACAAACGAACCCCAAGTTGTTTATTATTAATATATATAACCTTATCTAAGTCATTTGGACGAACCTTAGATTTTTATAAATAAAATAACAATTAATAATATAATATTTGTTTTAAAAACTATTTTATGTCAATTTTGACACTATTTGGTAATTGATTTTTTGTGAAAATCATAACAGCATGATTAGTTCGAAAAAAGTTAATTAAATCAATAATAAAATGTCATATTAACCTATAAAATAAGTTAAATTCTTAAAAAGTCTCAAATTACATTTATTTGGGTATTTATAATATAAATTATGTAAATATTTCCTTAATAAGGTAATTACTGCATCATCATTGTGTCATAAATAAATTAAATTATTTAAAGTCTATAAATTATAAATAAAATACCATTATGTAGGAAATCTTTTTATCTTTCTAATGAAAATTTATAGTCGAATTTATCTTATTTATAACCCTGTATTAAACATGTTTTAGTTATTAAACTTTGATTTTAACTATTTTAACTCTTCTTTAAATAAAATAATATTAAATGTCCTAATCTAATACAAGTGGACCTAAAGGGTAATATTTTATTCCTAAGGTTGTTTTTGGTCGAATTATACTTATCCAATAGAATTAGGACATGTGTTAGGGTAATAATAATATCATTTTTAACCTTAATTACCCTATTTACTTTTAACTGTGGTAAAAAAAGGTAAAAAGTTACTATTCACCAAAAATTATTTTTATCTTATTGAACCACATTTCACTCCTTGATATTAACCATGTCTCTCGGAGTTTCAAAATTCCACTCACAGAAGCGGTAAAATTATGTTTTATGTAAATTTTCAAACTCTCCTAGGAGGTGGGTAAAAGACGGTGAAAAGTTCAATAAAATTTTTATAAATATAAAATTATTATAAAATGACCCAATGAATAACTTTGAACTTATATAGTAATTATGTATCAATTTTTACCTAAAATAAATTTAAATAAAATAAATAATTATTTAAATAAAAAGTTGGTTTTCAGATAGTAACCCGGTGTTTTCACTATTCATCAAAAATTGAAAGTTTTCAGAAAAATACCAAAATTTCACCCTAGGATAATTTCGATATTCCGAATCCAAAAATGAAGTCCATTTTGAAAGATAAAATTTATAAAATTTAAAAAAGTGGGTATTACTATTCATAACGGCTAGTTTTAATAATATTTTAATAGCATATCGTTGTTTAGTGAAACTCGGTATTGCGTACAATGAAAGCTATCGAGGAAGGTCATGATTGCATGTAAATCAAGCCAAGCTAGTGTTGTGTGTAGTGAAATATTCTTTTGATGATGTATATGACAGATAAAAACAAAATATTTCTCATAAAAATCTCGGTTGTTACATTCTACCCCCCTTAAAATGAATTTCTCCCTCGAAATTCTTCACTTAGTAACAAACAGATGAGGATACCTCTCCCTCATCATATCCACAAGCTCCCATGTAGCTTCATCTAATTGGTGGTTCCTCCATAAAACTTTCACCAAGAGAGTGTTCTTGTTCCATATAACTTTTTCGCTACGATCTAGAATCTCTATCGGCTGTTCTTCGTAAGAAATATGTTGCTCCAACAGTACAACTTCTGAGCTGAGTACATGTGAAGGATTGGGTATGTACTTTCTCAGGAGAGATACACGGAACACATCGTGAACTTGAGAGAGATTTGGTGGAATCACCAATCGATAAGATACCTTCCCAACATGATCCAGTATTTCAAAAGGACCGATATACCTAGGGATCATCTTTCCCTTATTTCCAAATCTCATTACTCTCTTCCAAGGAGATATTCGTAAGAACACTTTATCACCCACTTCAAACTCTAGGTCTTTTCTTCGATTGTCGGCATAACCTTTTTGTCGACTCTGAGCTGCTCTTATGTGTTGTTGAATAGATCTAACATTTTCTGCCATCTCATTAACAAGATCAGGTCCTAATATCTTTCTTTCCCCAACTCCATCCCAGCAAGTTGGATTCCTGCATTTCTTTCTATAAAGAGATTCATAATGAGCCATATGAATACTGGAGTTAAAGCTATTATTATAAGAAAATTCCACCAAAGGTAGGTGTTGATCCCAACCACCTTTAAAATCCATAGAGCAAGCTCTTAACATATCTTCTAGATTTTGAATTGTTCTCTCAGACTGACCATCTATATAAGGATGATAAGCAGTGATGAAACTCAACTCTGTATCCAGAGTATGCTGTAGACTTCGTCAAAACATTGAGGTAAACCTCGAATCATGATCAGATATAATGGAAAGTGGTACTCCATGAAATCTTACCACTTCTTTTACATATATCCTGGAAAGCTGATCCAGAGAGAAATCTTCTCTAATAGTAATGAAGTGTGCTGACTTCGTAAGACGATCAACTATGACCCAGATAGAATTATTGCCTTTGGATTTTTCAGGAAGTTCGGTGACAAAGTCCATAGTGATGTTTTCCTATTTCTATTCGGGTATGGGTAATGGTTGTAACATCCTCTTAGACTTATGTCTCTCACCTTTAACTTGCTAACAAACCAAGCATCAAGAGACATATTCAGCAACATCTCTTTTCATGCCATCCCACCAGAAGTACTCTTTCAGGTCCCTCTACATCTTCGTGCTTCCAGGATGAATAGAGAATGAAGAACTATGAGCCTCATCCAGCAGCTCCTTCTTTAATTCTGGTATGGGAGGAACACAAACCCGATCCCTGAACCTTATTATCCCATCACAATCAAGGTTGAATTTAGGAACATTTCTCACCTTCTTTTTTAACTCTACATCTTCTTTTTGTGCCTCTTTAATCTTTACATGTATAAATGGTTGAACATTCATTTTATAAAGATACAATTCTACCCCTTCATTATAATTCCAAGATCCATCCTTTGTAAATCCATAAATATTGGATCTTTTGTGATCCTCATCATGGATAAGCTAGCATGGTCTTGTCGACTTAATGCATATACCACCTTGTTTTCTTTCTCAGGGTGGTAATGAATTAAGCAGTCGTAATCCTAAATTAGCTCCAACCATCTTCTTTGGCACATATTCAGCTCCTTTTGTGTGTAAATATACTTTAAACATTTATGATCAGTATAAATATCACACCTTTATCCATAAAGATAATGCCTCGAAATCTTTAATGCAAAGATTACCGTAGCTAACTCCAAATCATGAGTTGGGTAAATTTGATCATGGATTTTCAACTGTTGAGGCATAATCTATCACCATATCATTTTGCATGAGAACACACCCCAGTCCCTTCTTGGATGAATCACTGTAAATCACAAACCTTTCTCCACTACAAGGCAGTGTAAGCACAGGTGCACTGGAAAACCTTCTTTTTAACTCCTTGAAATTCTCTTTACACTCCTCTATCCAAACGAACTTAACTCTTTTTCGAGTCAACCTGGTGAGTGGATTAGATTATCGTGAAAAATCTTTCACAAAACGTCGATAATATCCAGCCAAACCAAGAAAACTTTGGATCTTAGTTACTGTTGTTGGTCTCGACCATCTTTCGATAATCTCTGTTTTTGTTGGATCCATAGATATCCCCTATTTTGAGATAATGTGACCCAAAAATGCAACTTTTTTAAGCCAAAATTCACACTTGGTAAATTTGGCATAAAGCTTCTCCTTTCTCAGGGACTTCAATACAATTCTCAAGTGATCTTCATGTTCTTCCTTTCCCTTTGAATAGACAAGAATATAATCTATAAAGACTACCACAAACTGATCAAGATAGTCTCTAAAGACTCTATTCATCATATCCATGAAGATAGCAGGGGCATTAGTAAGACCAAATGGCATCACTATAAATTCATAGTGTCCATACCTTTTATGGAAAGCCGTCTTCAGTATATCCTCCATTTTGACCCTTAATTGATGATACCCTGAATGAAGATCAATCTTGGAAAATTATTGAGATCCACGTAGTTGGTCAAATAAGTCATCAAAGCGCAGGAGAGGATATTTGTTCTTGATCATGATCTTCTTAAGTTCTCGATAATCAATGCAGAGTCTCATTGATCCATCTTTCTTCTTAAAAAACAGAACATGTTCTCCCCAAGGTGACGCAATAGGGTGTATGAATCCTTTATCAAGATTCACTTAGAGTTGCTTCTTCAATTCCTACAACTCAATTGGGTCCATTCTATAAGGTGTCTTTGAAATAGTTAAATCACTCGGTATGAGTTCTATTGAAAACTCAACTTCACGATTTGGTGGAAGACTAGGAAATTCCTCTGTAAAGACATCATCAAACTCCCATACAATGGGAATATTCTTAATTGTGAGTTTATCTCCAACCATTTGAGATAAATAACCTTCATTTAGTGGAATCAAGACCCATAATATGGAAGAAATTTCCACTGGAAGGTTATGTTCATACTTGAATCGAAAGAATATCATAGATTGATCTGGAATATGAAATGTGACTTCCCTTATTTGGAAAATGATATGAGCTCCATATAAAGAAATCAAATCCATGCCAAGAATCACATCAAATTCCACTATAGGAAGGATCACAATATTTGCAGGAAGCACTTTTCCTCAAACTTCAATCGGAGATGAATTGTAAACTTTTGATGCGACTGTTGTGCCATTAGGGGTTGTCACAACTTACTCAACATCTAATTGTTGAGGTAATATGGTGATAGCCTTATAAAATTATCTATAAATAAAAGAGTGGGTGTTTCAGAATCAAATAAAAAAATTCTACTTTAGAGTGGATGATAAGTGTACGTTTCACCACTTCGTTATCATAATCCACATCGCTGCTAGAAATTGCATGTTACTTTCCTTTGTCTTTAGCCTTAAGAGTTTGTTGACGTCGATCATCATAAAAAACACTTGTATTAGGGCATTGATTAGCATAATGCCCCATTTCCTCGCACTTGTAACATTGAAGTGTGGGAGGTGCACTCTATGTAGCCATTTCTTTGTTCGCATCACTAGACATCTTCTTCCCATCATTGCAGCATTAAAATGCCCGATGACCTTCCTTTCCACATTTGAATCATTTACTTGTCCCTTTAAGACAACTCCCTCCATGTTTCTTTCCAAAAATTTAGCATAAGGGAAAACTCCTCTTCTTTTCAGTGTGCTATTTAGATTTTCCTTTGAATTCCATTTTCTTCTTCTTATCAAACGCATATGACTGATGGGTTACTCCAATCTCCATCTCAACCTTGAGAGCACATCGAACGATTTCCTCGTAGAAATTGAAGTCCCTTATGGATAACGCCATTCGAAGACTTGGTTTTAAGCCACTAAAGAATCGATCGATCTTACTCTCAGGTTGGATAATAATCCCAGAAGCGTACCTTGCAAGTCTTGTAAAATTTGCTTCGTAGGTATCAATAGATTCATCATCCTTTTGCTTTAGTTCAAGAAACTCCTTCTCTATATTTTTTCGAAGAATACGAGGGAAGTAATTATTAAAAAATAAGTTCTTGAACTCATCCCATTCCATGGACTCAATTTCATCTCTTGGCCTTGTATTCTTGATAATATTCCACCATTGATCAGCTTCACCTTCCAAACGATAAACTGCTAAGATGACTTTATCATGTTGAGAACATTGGAGAACTGAAAATATATTTTCATTGGTACTGATCCATTGTTCATCCACTAATAGATCAGTAGACCCACTGAATGAACGTGGACGTTGCCTCATAAAGGATTCAACAGAATGTTACTCCTTCCTTTTCTTGTTTGGCAGTCCAGCATGATTCATAGCTTGGGAAATTTTTGTGAGCATGGCTACAAGATTTTTCATTCCAGCTCCCATAACATTTGGTTGCTCAGGGGGATAATCATTACATTTCCCGTCGCATTCAGCATTAACACGGTTCCTTCAGGTTTCAGCCATTGACTAAAACCAATAAGCATAGTGTGAGAAACACTAATCATAATAGGAAAACCACATAATCAAGAATAAAATTTCACACTTAAGGTCTTATCATAGGTTGTTCATGGCCATTTCTAAAACACTAAGATTGTGTTCTATTCTTAGACTTATCCTTAGGGTTCTTACTAAGGCTTTCACATCCTAGTTTCCAAAGGTTGACTATACCTTTCCTCTGATACCAACTATAATGACCCATACTTTACATACATTGTTCATACTTCAAAATTGAAGCACACTTATTACAACATATAACAAACTCATGAAAGGACCGTATAGGTATAGTGTCTTTAGAAACTGGGAAACATAAACAACTGGTTTATAAAGCATCTACATTATCTCTCATTTATTTCATCATATCTAGAGTCCCTTTTGGAATATCCTACTTAATAACCTTCTTCCTGGTCTGGGGAAAGAAAACATACAAATGGGTGAGCTCAAATTCTCATTAAGGGTAAACAAAGGAAATATCATATTCCTAAAAACATAGCATTTCAAAAATCGTAACATGTAAAAGAGATCATAATATCATAACATGGGATAAATAATAGTAGTGAAATGTAATCCCAATAATCATAACACAAAACATGAAACTTTGTGTCATACACACATAATCATAGAGAATCATTTCTTAGTAGTCAGGACTCATTGCCAAGACTATCCTAGCGGACAAAGTCCATTTCTGAACTGAGTTCACTCCTCGTTTCAGTCCTGTTTCACTGAACCGGATTAACCTGCCATTCCAGCCATGTCTATCTCATGAGATATAAATCATTACCCAATGCATTTGAGGGAGATATAGGTCCCACCCATCTCATAATGAAACCATTCTTATGTGTGCCACAAAATCATAAATCATACATCATAGCATAACCCATGTAATAAAAATGGTATTCTTAAACATCATGTCATCATAACATAATCCATATAAGATAAAAGGAATTCATAAAAGTAATTCCATCATAACATATTCAAATCAATGCAAAAATTGGGATAGAAACAGAACCCTATATTATCTTAGATGGAAAATAATATTGATAAAACTCTTGAACTCCATTCTTGAGGAAAATATCCTTTCTACTTCAAAAACATTTTCCTTTCTTAAAATGTCATATAATATGAAACTAAAAGAATTTGATTAAAAATAAACTTGAAAACTTTTAAAGGAAGCTTCATGGAAATAATGTTCTAAAAATCCATTCATTCCGTATAAGTTAAAAAAACATTCTTCTCATACTTTGGCCAGAAAAGTCAAAAAGTACCTCGTACGAAAAACGACAAAAGATTCCTTTCATATTTTTTACTAAAAACTCACCGAAAGGTAAAATTGGATTTCAAAAATTGTAGGAGGATAGAAATAATATTACATACTGAGGAAACATGGATGTGGATGATAAATATTCTGCCGTAAATTCTTAAGTACAAACAATCTCGGATAAAAATGAGATTGCGAGATTTCCCCTTACCTTAGGTCTGATTTGCTTCGTACGTGTCTGAACCTCCTGCATAATGATTTAAATAATGTTATTGACTTATTTTATAATCGTAATCATTGTCATTATATCATATATTGTCATATTCTTAGATTCTTATTAGTAATATTTCATTGCTACTTGTTATTCGGGTGTTTATTGCTTTTTGTTCTTATGTGTGTTCTATCGAATAAATTCTTATTCTTATTTTTAGTTTATAGATAACTCATTTACAAAATTGTATTAGTGTAATATATATCATATTTATTCATTCAATTCATTTATATAATCATTATGCAATGAAGATCATGTAGAACGAGTCACATCACATCGTGGAGACGGTAGGCCGTACGTATGCACGAGCGATGATATCGTTCCCATGATCGTGGAATTGTATTGAAGTGTATGTATACTATTTCAGAATCAATATAAATTTACAATAATAATATATAGTTATTATCTACACCATTATACACATCCAAGTAAGGTGGTGGTGGAAAACATATTACACCACAGCGTGGAGACGGTATTCCGTACGTACGCACGTGCAATGATTTTGTTTTTCGTAGGATGGATAGAAGGTGAAATAGGGTTGTTTCATATTTATAATAACATATTTGTATATGAGTGATACTGATGTTATTACTTCATAATGAAACAACTAAATAAGAATAAGTATAAGAATAAATAAAGTTGAAAGAATCAGTAACGGACATTACCTCTTCTTTGAAACGCCTCTTCTTAACCTCCACTTAGGGCACTAAAGATGGTCTTTGAAGAAGACCAGGACCTCTAGGATGTTTCTAGAGAGGAGGAGAATATAAATTGGGAGGTTTTGTCTGATCTTGAAGGCACAAACTGGTGTGAGGAAGAGAGGGAGGAGGTGCCCTTTTATAAGGGAGGAGAGGGGCACCTTAGAAAAAACATAAAATATTATTTTATTATAAAGTCATATTCAGTTTTTAATAGCTCCAAATTGATTTATTTAGAAGATAAGGAGGGGATGAGTTTAAATACTCTCAACCAATAGATTTTAGACAAGTTTAGGTTACTATTTTAACCTTATCATTTAGATTTAACTCTAATTTAAATAATTTAACTTTTATCGTGTCTTCTGGTTTTCTTACACTATATGGTTAATAAACTTACTATAACAAGCCAAACGAACCCCAAGTTGTTATTATTAATATATATAACCTTATCTAAGTCATTTGTACAAAACGTATATTTTTATGAATAAAATAAAAATTAATAAAATAATATGTGTTTTAAAAACTATTTTATGTCAATTTTGACACTATTTGGTAATTGATTTTTGTGAAAATCATAACAGCATGATTAGTTCGAACAAATTTAATTAAATCAATACTAACATGTCATATTAACATATAAAATTATTTTAATTCTTAAAAAGTCTCAAATTACATTTATTTGGGTATTTATAATATCATTTATGTTAATATTTCCTTAATAAGGTAATTACTGCATCATCATTGTGTCATAAGTAAATTAAATTATTTAAAGTATATAAATTTTAAATAAAATACCATTATTTAGGAAATATTTTTTTATTTCTAATGAATATTTATAGTCAAATTTATCTTATTTATAACCCTATATTAAACATGTTTTAGTTATTAAACTTTGAATTTAAATATTTTAACTCTTCTTTAAATAAAATAATATTAAATATCCTAATCTAATATAAGTGGACCTAAATGGGTAATATTTTATTCCTAAGGTTGTTTTTGGTCGAATTAAACTTATCCAATAGAATTAGGACATGTGTTTGGGTAATAATAATATCATTTTTACCCTTAATTACCATATTTACTTTTAACCGTGGTAAAAAATAGTAAAAAGTTACTATTCACCAAAAAATTATTTTTATCTTATTGAACCACATTTTACTCCTTGATATTAACCGTGTCTCTTGGATTTTTGAAATTCCACTCACAAAAGCGGTAAAATTATGTTTTATGTAAATTTTCAAACTGTCATAGGAGGTGGGTAAAAGACGGTGAAGAGTTCAAAAAAAAATTTATATATCTAAAATTATTAAAAAAGGACTCCAATGAATTACGTTGAACTTATATAGGTATTATGTATCAATTTTGACCACAAATAAATTTTAATAAAATAAATAATTATTTAAATAAAACGTCGGTTTTGAAATAGTAACCCAGTGTTTTCACTATTATCAAAAATTGAATGTTTTCAGAAAAATACCAAAATTTCACCCTAGGATAATTTTGATATTCCGAATCCAAAAATGAAGACCATTTTGAAAGATAAAATTTATAAAATTTAAAAAAGTGGGTATTACTATTCATAACAGCTAGTTTTAATAATATTTTAATAGAATATCGTTGCTTAGTGAAACTCGGTATTGCGTACAACGCAAGCTATCGAGGAAGGTCGTGATTGCATTTTAAGAAAGCCAAGCTAGTGTTGTCTGTAGTGAAAGATTTGTTTGATGATGTATATAACATAAAAACAAAATATTTCTCATAAAAATCTCGGGTGTTACAGTAGTTTTTGGTCGTAAATAAAATGATTAATTAACAATTATTTTATTTTCAAATACTTATAACTCCAAAATGGTAACTCAGATTAGAAATTCGAGAGTACCGTTGAGCTCGTGAGGGCCTGTTTCCCTTAGACAGAGCTTAACCTTGACTAGCACAGGTCGTCGGTGAATGTTAATTTTCTGACTTTTCAGTAGAAAAATAAAATAACTGAAAAAGTTATTTTAATTTTTTAAATCATCATTGATCAGGGGTGCATCAACACTATGGTGCAGTGATGAGGCCACAATGAATCTCATTAATAAACCTTATTAATGAGTCTGTGTAATGACGCTACAACGCAGCGTAACAGAAATGCTGATTCACATTCATTAATTAATAGCCTAACAAGCAATGCAGGATTTTTGGCACGATCCTGGAATTTCTCTGAGGCTTTGGTGGGTTGCGACGATGAACGATGAATGCAACTTCTTCCACCCTTCTAAGAATCGCTACAAACGGTTGGTTGTGGATTAAGAATGAATAACAGAGGTGTGCAATCCCGTTCTTTCTCGACCAATAATCCTATCCCAGGTAGGGGGTTTATTCTATGTGATTTCTCCATTTTCCCCATTATTTATTTTAAACAATGAACGATGGTTAACTCAAAAACAATATAAACCATGGTTAGATCATTCATGCAGGATGGTTAAATATGCAGGATAAAAATGGGATATTAAATCTTAGTGATTTATAATTGAATATGCTTCGTGTTTCCTCTAACTTTAAAAATCTGAGTTGACACGAACAAAGGTTGGTTTGTTCCACTTGGGAATTCGTGTGTTCTTCATGACCAAACCCCTAAATCAATGGCGAGGATACCTTGAGGTTGTAGTAGGGATGATGTTGATTTGAGAAGCTCGAGGGAGTAGATGGTTCATGAATCAGACCACTGGAGCAGACCCGGTGGTCCGCGGAAGATACCACCAGCGCATCAGCCTCTATAGAGGCACCGTTGACCAGATACGGTGGCCTGCGATGGTGGATGCAGGTGTGAGGTAGTGCACCCCATTGGAGTGCTGATACGGTGGAGGCAACGACCCCTATGGGCCGTTGCGGTGCATCCAGGCGGCGCCGTGCCGAATGCGTGGCCCGCCAAGAGGGCGGCGGCACGTGTCGAACACGGTCTATACAGGACCATGTATGCAGGAACCATCCATCCTTAGGATGGCCATATTATTCCAATAGGTTGTGGCTTGATGTCGCAGTAGAGGTGAGGGATGTGGCTCCGTTGAGCTGCGTCGGCAGAACAGGGACGCGACGCCTTCCGCGTCCCGGGTGGCGTGAACCGGCCTGATTTTGTGGGATGGGATGATGAGACAAATTGAGCCACTAGGAGGTTTGGACTACGAAAGAACCAGCCCACCTATTGCGGGCAAGTCCAAATGAAACTGGGACGTTGGGCGACCTGGCAAGCTGGACCCACAAACGAACCAGGCCTGGTCCACCAAGTCCCAATTGTCCTGGCCCTACATCCAAGCCGGACCGAGCCAGCCCAACCCCCACTGGATCAGGTCGGGTCAGCCAAACTGGATCAGGTCATGTGGGATCCCCATGCTGGGTTGGTCATGTCGGTCTGACCTGGTGGGACCAGGCGCTAATGCAACCGGCCCCCTGTTTACTAAAACACCAATATATTTGAGACTAGGCGTTCAATTGACGCGCCGTCTGTGATGTTGACACCCTTGCGATGAGACAGTCATTTGGGAATACTCTAAGTGAGATTTTGTGGTAGTTGAGATGAGAAAAAATGGATTTAGGAGTAGATTCTCTTGGAATCAATCATTCTACGAGCATAAATCCTACAGGTGGCTATGATGAGAAGGATATGATGAGCGGGTCTTAGTGATTGAGCTGGACAAGAGGTGAGCGGGTTATAGTGATCCAGTTGGCCCAGAGATGAGTGGGTCATAGTGATCCAGATATCCTAGGGAGGAGCGGTTCTTAGTGATCCAACTCACCCAGAGATGAGAGGATCTTAGTAATCAAGGTGGTCCAGAGACGATAGGGTCTAAGTGACCCATCTAGCCCCAAAGACAAGTGGGTCTCAGTGATCCAGCTGGCCCAGGGGACGAGCGGGCCCAAATGATGAATCCCCCAGCAGTATGAATGTTCATCTTTATGATGGATAATTATACTTCCTATACTTTGAATTATACCTGGTGTGAGTTGTTTTTCTTTGTGATCATGCCTTTTGGTTTTACTTTGTGGTTATTCTTTGTGGTATTTCCTTTGTAGATTGGGGTCCCTAATGAGTATTGTGTTACTCACCCCTACACGGGCTTCTCCCACACATGTCATGTCCTGTGCAGGTGATCGACACTTCAACGAAGACCCTGGTGGTCCGGAACCTTGTGGTTCTTAGTGACACAGGACAGATGAGCATACTTTTATTGCTATAGTAAGATACCCTCCACCTACCCTTCAGGTGGGGTCTCGAGCGGACATACCGTGGCATCTGTACATTGCTTTGTGGTTTTGGGCTTGTATTATGGCCCATTTGTACTTTTAGTTTGTGTTGTACTCTTATTAGTTGTCTTAGTGAGTTTTTTGGTTTAATTTGTGTTTACTTTCCACAGTTTGATATTTTTCATGTGTATAGGTTTAAAATCAAATGCCTTCCCTTTTTGGGATAAGCCTATTTAGTGTAGTCACCATCCCCTGGCCTCTAGAAGGCATGCGTGGGGTAGTCACAACACATTCCCTAGGGGACATGTCGTGACATATCAAGAACATTTCTTATATTCCAAGACTATTAAACTATTTAGTCATTCATTATGAAATTCCATGTATCATATTCCAATGTAAAAAAATTAACCATTGACACTATGATATGGGGGTCACAGTTGATACAAAAACCTATCAAACGACCTATAATTTTCAAAGAATATAAAACTAATCTTCATTCCAAGGTTATGTGAGCTTATAATAATGAAAAACGTGTTACTAAATATTTTTAACATTTTTAAAGACATGTGTTAAATTTTTAAAGACTATTAAACAACCTTGGATTGTAAATATTTATTATGAAAAATGAAAACTATTAAATTTGTTACATGTAGGAATTTTCTGAAAGTCATTTAGATGTATTGTGTCATTAAAATGATCTAATTATATGTTTTAATATAAGACTAATTAAAAAAGGTTGTCAGATAAAAACCATGTAGAAAAAATAAAATTATCAATAAATTATCAAACAATAGTCGCTGTTTAATTTTTAACAGACAAGTAGACCATATACATTTTTGGAATTCTTTGAAATGACCAATAGTAAATTTTTATTGATTTTTGATTCAAAAAAACAATATTTAGAACTTAAAAAAATAAATGAACTTATATTTTGATGAAATCATATGAGAAATACCATTGATTAATTGGTGGGAATTATGAAAAGATAGTACTTCCATGTGGTGTGATCAGAATGACTGAATTTTTTAGATGTAACGATATTTATAAACATGTGTAAAAGGGTAAAAACCTATATAAAAACCATATATTATCATGAAATCATAGGAAACTGACCATCGCTTAATTTGTGATATGTAGGAATAGATCACACTTTAGTCTGAATCACAAATCATTAATATAAATTTAAAAAACACAATAGTATTATAATTATATATAGACAAAAAATAGAGAATATAATAATTTTATCATAAATTTTATGTTCTAAATATAAAATTTTATAGAGAGGCTTGGAATATATGAGTTTTCACAATTTGAAAATTTCTCATTTGTAAAAGCTAAATGTGGTTTCCAAAAGGAATTAGTGGCAGCATAGTGGTCATGGTTGATGAACAGTCTCAAATAACCTTTGGAAACCATATATGGAAATTTCTATATTTAATATATATATATATATATATATATATATATTTGATGATAGCTAATAGAGGATTCTAGTGGTGGTCTTGAATTCTCTCCTTTATTTGAAAAAATAAATGTAATTAATAATAATCGAATTTTTAAAATTTTGTTAACAAATAAATAAATAAATTCCAAAACAAAAATATATAATAATAAATATTATAATCAAAATTTATTAAAATAATTCTAAATATTCCATATTCATACTACAAAATAAGATATACAACACATATTCAAAATGAATCATCAGTACGATGTATAGTGACCACTATTTAACTCATGTAAAAAAGGTGTTTCAAATGGTCAAAACATAGTAAAAAACATTGGGTTGTCATGAAATATTATGATAATTATTGATGGTAAATTTTTGACATGTATGAATGGACCATAGGTTCGTCTGATGTGTGTTGTGGAAAAAATGAAAAAAATAGTAGTTTCATTACATATAATTCATTAAAATTATTCTAAAAATTGTTAAAACATAACAAACAACATCATATTGTCATGAAATTAAAGGATAATTTTCTACATTTAATTTATTCCATGTTGTAATAGAGAACACATCAAGTGGAAAAGTGGTTTCCTCGAGATAATAATAAATGTGTTTTGTGGATTTAAAAGCTAAATAAATGTGAGTCAAAAAGTTGAAACTTAGAGAAAATGAACTAGGATTATCATGAAATAATATCATAATTATTTTTGAATATTTTTTGACATATTGAAAGATACATTTAATCAGTATGATTAATGGTCATCACAGAAAAATAAAAATTGTGATTTTAATGATTAAAAAGTGTTTAAAAACTATTGTCAAAGGATCAAGACCTCTGTAACAACCTCAAAATATCATGCTATCACATGGAAAAAAATTTATATTAATGTTTGAAATATAGGAATATAACTCATGTTAATTGTATACATGGTTTTATTTGAATGACCAAAATCAATTTTTTTGGATTTAAAAGTCAAAAAATACGAGTCAAATTGTCAAAAAATAGAAAATGAACCCGAATTATAATAAAAAAAATTAGAAAAAATTGTTAAAATAATTTTAACACATATAAATAGAAATCTCATCAATTCAATGTGTAGTGAGATTATAATGACAAAAAATAAGTTTCTAAATCAATAACAAGTCTTTAAAAATCACACATCAAAGGATAAAACCTATGTAAATGGCCTTGTATTGTCGTGAAATCTCACAAAAAATAACAAAATTTAATTCAAGGTATGTAGTAATATGGAACATGTCATCTAAGTGTTCATTATTATTAGAGAGATCAATGAATTTATTTATAGTAAACAAAGTTTAAAAATAGGTTATATATTTAAAACCTTGAAAACAAACTCATATTTACATGGAATCATAAAAAAAATACCATTGATTAATTTTATATGTGTAGAAATAGTCTATACAACAATCTAAGTTTTCCTTCTCTTTAAATGACTAAAACTACCTTTTTTGAACTAAAAGGCAAAAAATATGGGTGAAAATAGTCAAAAATTTGCAGGACCTCATATTATTATGAAATTAATAGAAAAATGATTGTTGATTAATTTATGAAAAATATGAATAAAAAATATATAAATTCATTGTGCTCAGAAAGAAAAAGAGATATTAGATTTAAATATATTTAAAAATATGCATCAAAGAGTAAAAATCGAGCCAATGACATTGTATTATCATTAAATCATATGAAAATTACTATCACTTAATTTTTCGATATATATCAACAGATTTCACATTATTCAAACTCACAATTTCATTTTTTATATTTAGGAATATATTTCCTATAAATTTGACTTGTGGTTTTCTCGTAACCAATAAATGATCATTTTGTCGATTTTAAAGTAAAAAAATAAGCGTTAAATGGTTAAAATCTATAAAATGTCCTCAAATGGGCATTAAATCATTAGAAAATGATCCATGATTAATTTTGAACATTTATGAATAAACCTCACATCAATCTGAATTGTTGTGTGTTCAAAATGACCAAAAATGTGTTTTTAAGATTTAAATGTCTTTAAAAACATGTTTCAAATTGAAAAACCCTACAAAATGACCATGAATTTTCATGGAATCTAAGGAAATCTATCATTAATCTATGAAAAAGATCAATCACCAATTCATCATGGAATGATGTCAAAATGACTGAAAATATCATATTATTAGAATTAATAGTCTTTAAAATCTTTTGTGAAATGATTTAAACCTAGGAAATGAAATGGAATTATAGTGATCTTTCAGGATAATGACCTCTACATAATTTGTGAAATTTAAGAATAAATCAAATGTTTGTCTGACATGTGATTTTATCTAAAATACCTGAAATGTATTTTCACTGATTTAAAATTTAAAAAACTTTCTTCCAATAATAAAAACATCGAAATCAGCATTTAATTATCATTAAATCATAAGAAAATTATCATTGATTAATGATTTACTTGTATAAATAGAATTAATTTAAATCTTTTGTGTAGTGCATGCAGTGTGGTCGAAATGAATGAAAATGCAGTATTGTTACATTTATAAATTTTTAAAAACGTGTGAAAAATGGTCAAAACATTGAAAATGACCGATAAGTATTTTTATATCTCAATAAAAAAATTTAAGATTTCATTTTTTATATGTAAGATTAGACGCCACATCAAATTAACTTGAATTTTAAAAAAAAATCAAAACCACATTTTTGATGATTTATGTCAGAAAAATATGCGTTAAATAGCCAAAACCAGTCAAAACATATTGATTTTTTTAATTCACAAGGTAATGATTGATTATAAATTTGGTATATGTATGGATAGACCACACATCAATATAACATGATATGTGGTTATAATGCCCCAAAAATGGTTTTAATTTATTTAAAATTCTTTAATAACACACTTCAATGTGTCAAGACATAGAAAAAAACTTGTTTTTGCCTTGAAATCATTGGAAAATGTCCTTTGTTTAATTTTTGGAATGTTGGAATAGACCGCACATCAATCCTACATGCGTTTTTCACAAAATGATTAAAAGTGAGTGAATATACTACCTAGGATTATTGAGAAATAATAGGACAATGATTATCAATTTTTTTAAATATATGTCTTTAAAAATGTTTTCAAATTGTCATGAAAAATAATGTTTCCTTGGATTATAATTAAATCATAGAGAAACAATACCAATTTTATTTATGACATGTATGAATATATCAAAGGTATTTCCATCTTACCTTGTGGTTAGAATGATAGAAAAATATTTTTTAATGTAAAAAATGAGAAAAAATATTCTATATTGTTAAAACAACATTGGACTATCATTAAATCACATGACAACAACAATCATTTAATTTTGTTGAAATATGAACATACCATATGTCAATCTAATTTTCAGTTTTCTCAAAGTGGACATAAGTAAATTTTTATTGTTGTAAGTAAAAAATGTGTTTTATGGATTAAAAAATTTACAAACAACCGCAGATTGTAATGGAATCATAAAAAAATGATTTTTGATTAATATTTTCATATATTAACAGACTATATTTCAATCCAACATGTGATGCATATAGTGTGGTAATAATGACTAAAAGTTTTTTCTTATTATATTTATGTCATTAAAAACATTTTTCAAAGGGTAGAAACCTATAAAATGACATATTATTATCATTAAATATCAATAACACAATCATCATTTGAATTTTTACATGTAATATAAGACTACACGTCAATTAGACATACAATTTTCATTAAATAACCAAAAAAGTGAGTATTAATTTTTAATAGTAGAAATTGTTCTTCAAAAAGTAAAACCCAATAAAACAATATTTATTTTCTAAAAATGAAAATGAAATGATTAATGGTCATTTTCTTACATGTAAGGATATACTTAACATCAATCTAACCTAATGTGTGCTCTAAATGACCCAAATTAGTTTTATTATGTTTAATTTAATTTAAAGTTTTATTCAAAGTGTTCAAACATAGAAAACGACCTCGATTTGTTATGAAATATTAGGAATATTTCCTCCATTAAATCTGTGACATGATGAAAGATACATCACAATAATAGTACATGTAGTTTTCTCAGAGTGATAACAAGTGAGTTACTTGATTACCTCATATTGCCTTGAAAACATATGACAATTATTATTGAATAATATGTGATGTGAATTTCATTAAAAAAATTATTCTAAGGGTTATTACCTATAAAATGACCATGGATTTTAATGAAATGACATTAAAACAACCACCATCTAGTTTGTGACATGTGTTAATATACTGCACATAATTTAAACATACTATGAGGTTATAATGATTGAAAAATAAGTTTTATTGTATGAAATGACCAATAATATTCTATTAAACCAAAATTCCCATGGATTTTCATTAAATCTCATGTCAATAACAATTATTTAATTTTTTGCATATACAAATAGACTACATGTCAATCCAATATTTAGATTTCTCAGAATGGCCAAAAGTACATTTTAAATAATTTATGTCAAAAACACGCCTTTAAGGATCCAAACACAACAAAAAATAACAAAAAATTATCATGAAGTCATATTTTAATGAGAAATGGATGTCATAAATCTAAAGGGCTACGAGCTTTATTTAATTTCTGATATTAAGAATAGATTGCAAGTCAGTCATGATTTTGTTTTTCTGGAAATAACCAAATGTTCATTTTTATTGATTTTAATATCAAATAATTATCTTTTATATTTAAAAACGTAGAAACCTACCAAAAATTTTCATGAAATTATAAGAAAATAATTTTCATTTTATTTATGAAATATAGGAATAAGTATACATATCAACTGGATAAATTATATCATATAAGAGTAAACGAACCATCAATTTGACATCAGATATGATCATAATAATAAAAAAATATCATATTTGTGTCATTAATAACAAACATTACATGGTTAAAATAGAAGGTTAATTAAATCCGATATAGAAGGTGAAGTAAAACCCAAAATCCAAAATTCAGAAATAGAAGGTCAAAAGAGGATTAGAAGTAGAAGAAGATCCAACATACAATTTTTTCACCATAGATCATTCTGTATTTCTTACACACCATACAAACTTTTTTGGTATTTGAATCATAATAACCTAAAACATAATTCTTTCATAATTATGGGGAAAATATATAGTGAAATTGTATAAGTACCCCAACCCCAGTAACCCTGAGCTGATGTGTTCTTTATTACATTGGCGTAAAATACAAGGAATTAAATCTCAAAATATAGAATAGTTTAGCAGTCTTTGTAAACTAGATACATACATGATAACCATATTACATTTGGATACAAAAATTTCAACATAATTTTTTTAATAATAACATTATTCCCTCGAGAATATCATTTTGTATTAATCATTGTACACTTCACGGATTCCTATGAAATGGAGAAAAAAGGGTGATCTCAAATTCTCAATAAGGGTTAAGTATAGTGGAAGTTACCATTAATTAGTAATCAAAATAAATATGTAAAGGTAAATTAATTAACAAAAAATCCATTTAAATAACTTGACTATCGTGATATGATATGTAATAATTAATATGTCAAGGTAAATAACTGAAAACGCATTGCATTTAATCAATAAAATGAGAATGAAATGATTCCATAGATATTATCATAGTAAAAATCTCATGGATAATGATAACTGAATCTGAATGAAGGAAATTCATAATTATCCAAAGTCATGTTTCCAAATAACACTATACCATTACTGTCATGACCATTTTCAAGATGGTTTAGAACATACTGGTTAAGAACCCACTCTACTGGAAAGACCTTTCACAAGAATGTTTAAAATTACTAGTTACAAATTCACATGGTTTAGAAATCTGATTTTGTCCTATGAGACTGTCAATGCATGAAAGAGATTTTTATAAATGGTCCCCAACCTATTTATTACATTTCCTATGCATTCCTCATATAATAAATAATTTATTTAATTCATAAGCAACATTCCTTATCATCAAACATTCATATTGAGTAAAAAATATGTATTTATCATTATTTCTTTGGCCAATCAAATAAATTTGAATGTTAATCACAATATATAGATATTAGATAATATTTAAGAAATAAAAATATCCATGATAAATAATAGTGATATTTTTTGGATATATAACTTTCTATTGAAAGTGAATAATTCATGGGAAACACAATGAGTACTAGAATGAATCAAGGAAGTGAATGTTAATACTTTACTTGGTCAAAATTATTCTAATCCATCTAGAGGATGAATAAGGATGCTATAAATAAAACATATTCTGATTAGAATAATAATAAAGGGTTGTTTTCATTGATTAATAGAAATATCATAAAAATAGTATTCAAAAATCTTTGAGGAAAATGTCCATGCATTTTGAATAATATTATGAAAATCCTTTTCATGGAAAATAAATTTCAAAAACATTCTGATTAAAAATATCCCTTTAAATACGAAAAGGAATAATCAATTTAATCAAGGTCATTATGGAAGGTAATACTATATATTATATAAAATTTAAAAAGAATATTCCTTTTTAATATAAATTTTCTAGGAATGTGCCTTGTTCATAATTTGATAAGAAGTTCCCATTTACATATTTGATAAAGAAAAAATAGGTATTTTTTTGAAAAACACCTAGGATTCCATTGAAAAACATTGGTAATGATTAAAAATAGGTATTTTTTTAATAAATAATTTAGAAATCATAGTTTTCCAAGAAAATGGATTTCTGGTTGAAGAGAGAAAGGATGTCAGATTTTATTAAAAAAATTATCCGTAATATTATGTACCAAAGAGTGGAAAAATTGTAATATTAATTAAAAATATCCTAAATAGCCATAGGTGAAAAAATTCAAGGATTGATAAATAATTATCAAAATAATTTCTTTCTATTGAAATTGAAGTATAAAAAATCTCAATTAAAATGAGATTGTGATGTAAACCCTTGCAGGCATCATAATGTTAAAGTGATAATAAACCATTTATTTTTTCTATGTATCAACTAAAAATACACATAAAAATATTATAAATATTGAATATTATAATCAAAATACATTATGCATATAAACTTGAAATATTTATTACAATGAGGAAGTAATATAACTCAATAAAAAGAAATTGAGTTATGAAATTCTTTACCACTTGATAATTTTAAATTCAAATCCCCTTGGATTAAATAATTAAAATTTAAAAATAACATACCATTAATTTTTAATGTATCATGGTATAACTTTTCAATGGAGAAGTATAGACACCATATAAAGTAAATTAGGAGAACAACATTAAAATATTCCTCAACAAAATGAAATTGAAATGAAATACCTTACCTCATGCTTCACTGTATAATGGTTTCAATTTTTTTAAATTTTCTATACAACCATATTATTATTTATAATATCATATATGATACTTTTATAACGTGTTATTACCCATTCATTAATAATCATTCATTATTTCTATTCTTTCAGGTGTTATTTACCTTGTTTTATCATGAATGTTTCATTACGAAAGATATGGTTTTTACAGATATTATATTGTTATATCATCTATAGAAAAATAATAATGACATAATTATCATATATTTACATAAATTTAAATATTATGTCTAATTGTGAAATATGGTGTTAAGAAATGATGTACATTATGATCACAAAGACAATTAGGTGTACGTACACATGAGTAGCATTATCATTAATCAATTGTCATTATTGAAAGGAGGTAAGTAATATTTTATCATTATATAATTTTCATAATATAATAAATACCATATTATTAATTATATTACATCCATTTTTTTGTTATGAAAAGAGAGTCACATCATTTTGTGATGTCGGTAGTCCACTTGTACACAAACGATGTTATCATATTTACATGAGTGAAAAAGGAAAGAGATAAAATGATATATATTATCTTCATAGAAAAATAAATATGTGATTAATACCATAATAATGTCTTTTATATCACATATAATCATTATCATCATCTTTATCACCCCCATGTAAATAGTTAGGGAAAGATGAATCACAACGCTTCGTGAGGCGATAGTCTTTTGTACACGAGTGACGTTATCATATTTCTAACAGAATGGATGGTAAAATGACAAATATTAAAAAATGAATTAATATGTATAATTATGTTATAAAAATTATATATAAAATTTATATCCATCACCATTCCCATCCTTAGGAGGTAGAAATTGAAAAACGAATGTCACCGGTTCGTGAAGTGGTCGTTCTCTGTACACACAAACGATGATTTAATAATGTATGCTATGGATGTGTGTGTGTGGTTGTAGGTATTAAACACTACATAAAAAACATAAAAGCTTATAGAATATACTAAGGTTATTATATAATAATTGTATAACATGAATTAAATGAGGGGGAGGAATACATAATATAAAAATGCTCGTTGTAGAACATTACAACTTATTCAGGTATCCTTTATAGGTTTGAACTAAAGCCTTCAAATGTTGTCTTTATGTCAAAAATAAGGATTCATGTATTAGAGGATGTATTTTACTATTTTATTTGGGTAGGTCTTGTCTAGAACAAATTGTTTTGAATGTGTGATTTAGGGGGAAGTGTGAGTTCCCTTTGATAGTTGAGGAGGAGGGGATTTTTTATAAATACCCAAATGTATTAACTATTGAGAGGTCTCCAATACCTATTATTCCTAAAAATAGTTCAAAAATGGATGAGATGATTTATGTGTCTGAGACACACCTCCAACACAAAAAAAATTAATTTTTTCATTTTATTCCTTAGTCTTTAAGTTTATACAATTTTAAGCTTTTAGTTTTTTTACCACATCAACTTGTATAATTTAATTTACCTAGGAAATTCATCATTTAAGACTAAAATTAAAATGAGTTTTATAGGATCATTTATTCCTATTGATTCTAAAAAAGAAATATAATTTATTAAATTAAAATTTTATGTGTGTATAAATTTAATTTTAATACAAACACATATAACAAGAAAAACCCTATATTAACCTTAATCGTAGTAAATAATTTTAACTATTTTCACTGATTGTTATGGTCAAATATAGTGTTTAATTTTTATATAACATAAATTACTATGATTCCAAATATTAAATCCAATTATCCAAATTTAAGTAACAAAAGTGGTGGGATTTAATTTTAAATTAATCTCACAGACGTGACGAGAAAGAGGGGTTTTAAACTAAAAATGTTCAAAAGTTTACATAGTTTTTATATCTAATTTAAATATTAAAATGATTCCAAACAACTAAATAAAATTTATTGACATAAAATTGAAATAATTTTACTTTAAACCTAATTAGAAAAATAATTAAACAATATATTTTTTAAATGAAAATGTAATTTTCAATCAAAATTATGTATTTGTCGTTATTTATCAAAAAATGAAACTTCTCAGAAAAATCCACAAAATCAAACCTAAGATAATTTAGATATTCCAATTTTAAAAAATAAAATAATTATTTTATTTAAATTTTCTAAAAATGGTAATAATTAATTTTAAATTATGTGCACTAAGCCTCACTAAACCTTCTTCTAGAAAAATATTATTTTTTTTGAAATTTTTTGTTTTCAATTAAATGATTCTCATTTTATTACTAATAAGTATATAACTAATTTTTTTTAAAGATATAAATTTTCATAATTCATTTAATAATATCCATACCAATCATTTCAAAAGATATGTGATAACAAATATATTTAATAATAATATTTTATGAGCATATAGTAGTTTGGTAAAACTCAGACTTGTGTGTAATGCAAGCCACTGAAGAACTGTGTTGTTGTACGTAACATAATAAAAATCCATTGTTTTATGTAGTTCAAGCTATTTATGATATTTGATTTATTTAAAACTAAATTTATCTTAATGCCTGAGGGTGTTATATTCTATTCTATGCTTGGTTTTTCATGTCATACGCACTATCAATTATAATGTTCATATTTTAAAATTTTGTGGTATTACATATGGGAACCAACTCTATATGAAACGATGTACTAAGGGTTCAAAAAATAAATGTATTTCCATAAAAAATAAATTTCCTTTATAAATACTACAATGATTATTTTTAAATATGATATTTTATTTTCAATTTATTTTAATTTTTCTTTTAAAATCTGTTGTACATTATAATTTTAATTATTAAAATAATTCGATAACCATGATTTAAATAAAAAACTAAAATCACATAAGTATAATCCACTCTTAGGGAGAACATTTATATTTCATAACATTTGTTCTAACTATAAAAAAAATATAGAATTAAAAAATGGAAAAATGAAATAGAAAATTCAAGTCTTGTAAATGGAAATACATAGAGAGTTGGATTTAATAGAAAATACAGTTGATGTGACAAATGATCAGATTTAGACAGAAAATATTAGAATAAATAAACAATATTTAAAATAAAAAAATTATATTCATATATATATGTAGAAACATAAGATAAATTAAATGAAAATGATGTTTCTAAAAATATAATTAGGGAAAGTGTATAAACAATAAGTTCTAAGGTGAAGAGAAATCAAAATATATACAGAAATGCTATCAAAATATAATGATAGAAAATAATAAGAAATTGAATCCAAAACCATATTCAAATGCATAGGTATAATAAAAAATAACACTATAAAAACTGTAAGAAAAAGTGAAACTCAAACCATCGATATCATCAATCAAAAGTCAAAGCACCAATAAGAGAGGAAGCTAAAATGTGAAATCAAAAAGTGAAAATTGAATGTGAATTTCTGGGAAAAGGTGGAATAAATTGATAAAGAGGATAAAATAATCTATAAATAAGAATGATTTGTGAGAAAGTAATTAGTGAGGTTGAAAATAGGAGAAAAAATTCATCAAAAAATCAGAAGTGGAAATAAATTTATAAGTTATAATACATGATTGAAATAAGTAAGATATTTTGAATTCAAAATAAAAATAATGTAGAAGAAGGATTTGATATAAAATTTAATGGAGAACTAGAATAAAATTTCAAATCAAACATCCATAATCTAGAAGTACAAGAATAAATATTCCAAATAAAATTGTGAATATAACACTAAAATTTTAAATAAAAGGTTAAATAGAATCCTAAATCCTAAATTAAAAAAAATGAAGATCATAAGAGGATTGGTGTAGAAGAAAAATCTTGTTAGTTTGATATGAAAATAAAAGTCATATATATAAGGAAAATTAACATTATTCAACTAAAAAAATTGGGAAAAGTGAAATACATTAGGTATTAGAATTCTAGAGGAAAAATGAAGAACTAGATTTATAAATAGAAGAATAATATATAGGAGTGAAGACGGTAAAAAAAATAAGAATCAAAAGTATAAGTAAATTAATAATCTAGATTTCTTGAAACTAATAAAAATAAAACTAGATGAAAAACTAGTATAATAAATAAACAATAATCCAGTAAAAAATAAAAAAATTAGAAAAATAATTTCATGGAAAATAAGAAAAATAAAAGGAAAATCAAAGGGTATATATCGATAGCCATAATTTATAAGGAGAAGAAGATATAATAATCCAACAGAAAATATATAAGAGAAAAATAATGAAAATGAAAAGGTTAAAAGAAGATATAGGAATATTCTGATGGAAAAAACATTAAAAATATGTGTGGCATGAATTGAATGTTGAACCAATGAGTAAAGGTGGAATCCAGGTGAAGATTTAATATAAAATAGAAATATAAGTATTAAGAGAGAAAAATATTTGAATAAAAATACATAATTAATAATATAATCTCTACAATAAAAATATTTCAAATTAAAATAATTAAAATAAAAATAAAAAACCAATATGATTGATGACAGGATATAGAAATGGAAGTAGACACATATGTAAGGGAAGAAACTGTTGAAACAAAATAAGTTGAATAATAAACATAAGAATAATTGGAAATAATTTAAGATAATTTAAAAAATAAAGTAAAATAAACCTAGAAAAAATATATAACAAAAAAAATAATAAATTGTAAGTATCCAATCATATTAGTTGTCTCTAAAGGTGGAAAGAAGCCAAAAAAATTATTGAATTTGAAATAGAAGCCAAAAACTAGATTCATAAAGTAAGTGCAATTCACTTTTAGGAAAAAGTAATAGATGATGTAGAATAAATCATATAATTTTAATATAAAATAAGAGACATAATCCATACACATGATCATAATAGAAAAATGCAGAAGGCGAAGAACAATATGTTAAAAATAGAAGTCATAAATAGCACCTAAGAGTAAAAACAAATGAAAAAAAGGTCAAAACCTATCATATATACTCAGATTATTTTAAAATAATAGAAAATTGATTTTTGAGTAATTTTTTATATGTATGAATGTATGGTACATCAATATGATATGTAGTGATCTCATAATATGATATTCTTTGTTAGGTCTTGACACATTGATGTATGTTTATAATTATTTTTTAGTATAAAAAATTAGTTCTCTCAGTCATTCCAACAACACTTCATGTTGTATTAATTTATGTCTTTTCATACATTTAAAAAATTGATCAATGATAAATGGTTTTCAATTTCACCATAATTAAAGTACACCTACTATGTTGTAATCCTTTGACGTGAGTTTTTTTACTTTTAAATCAATAAAATTTTGATTTTTTCATTTTAATAAAACCACATGTCAAATTGTTTTTGGGTTCTATTAGAACAATTAAAAAACAAAACAAAAATTATTTTAATATGATTTAATTATAATTAAAGGTATTTTGTTAGATTATGGTGCTTTTTAAGGCAGCTTTTTTATTTTTAAATGAATAAAAATGAAATTTTTGTCATTTTATATATAACAGAAGTCATATTAACATGTGGTCTACTCATAAATGTAAAAAATTAATTTATTATAGTTTTAATTTTATTTAATAAAAACCATAGATAGTTTTCTATTTGTTACCCTTCAATGCATATTTTCAACTTTTAAATCAATAAAAACACACTACATGTCATTTTGTGAAATACACAAGTCAAATTGATGTGTGTTATATTCCAATATTTAAAAGTTTGTATGATATTCATTTTAAAATGATTGAATAATAATTTGAGGGCTTATATTAGGTTAGGACCCTTCTATGCAGATTTTTAATGAAATTTTAAGTATATAAAAACTTATTTTTTAGTCATTCTAAATACACCACACTCCAGATTTAGTTATAATATATTCTTACATGTTTCAAATTAATTAATAATTTTTTCCAATTGCTTAAAAAAAATATAAGGATCTTTGTTTGTTTTAAACCTATAATGCTTGCTTTAATTAACACTTAAATCTAATAAAACAAATTTTAAAGCATTCAGACTGAATTGTATATCATATTCACATTCAGTCTATACATACATGTCAAAAATTTATCAAAAATTATTTTCTTATGATATCATGATAATTCAAGGTCATTTAATAGATTTTGAACTTTTGGTGCAAGTTTTTTTTATTTTAAATCAATAATAACAAAATTTATGGGAATTCCAAGAATATCATATTTCATATTGATGTGTGATATATTCCTACATTCAAAAAATTTATGGTGGTCATTGTCCTATGATTTCATGAAAGAATAAAATTTTTGTTAGGTATTGATCATTTGATTAATTTTTAAAGATCTAAATGTCATTCAAAATGTGATTCAAATAGTCGAGGCCTAGAAAATGACATCATATTTTCATGAAATCACATAAAAACAATCACCATATTACATGTAACATGTAAGTGTAAACTGAATTTCATCCTGATGTACTTTGTGTTCAAAATGATCAGATAAAGAATTTATAGTAAAATATGATTAAAAACTAATAATATGATCAAAATCTAACAAAAAAACTCTATTTTTTGTGAAATTGCATAAAAACACAATGTTTTAATTGTGAGTTATTGGATCAGACAATATTTCATTCCTACAATTGGTTGTCTAAGAATGACAAAAAAGTGAATTTTTATTAATTTAAATGTCAAAAAACATGTGTAAGATGTTTAAAACAAAGAAAACAACCTCGTATTATCGTGAAACCCTATAAAAAAATAATTGATCAATTTTGGACATATAAGAATAGACCCTGCATTTATCCATGATGCGGTGTGGTTGGAATAACTGAAAAATAAATTTTATCGGATTTGGCAGTCTTTACCAACGTTTATCAAATGGAAAAAAATTAAGAAAAAGGGCTCAATGTAGTGAAATCATACGAAAGTGAACTCTGTTTAATTTTTTATATATTAAAATATATAGTTCATCAGTTTTCTGTGCGTATTTTTTCAAATTCCAAGAAGTGTTTTTTTATTGATTTAACTACAATTGGTCAAAACCTTATAAATAAGCTCGAATTATCAAGAAATCCTAGGAAAATGATAATTAATTAATTTTTTGTTTTTATAAATTGTATTCATGTTAACCCAACCTACATTGTGGTTGTAATGACTGAAAATTAAATATTAAAAGATTTAGAATCCTTCAAATAGTATGCATCAAGTGGTTAAAATAAATCAAACTGCCTCAGATTATGATTAAAATGGAAGACAATAACCTCATTTTAATGTTTGATGTGTGGGAATAAAACACATATCAATTCAACCTACGTCTTTCATGGAATGAACACAAGTGTGTTTTTTTATTCAAAAAACAAGCATCAAAGTGTCAAAAGATAATAAATGTTGTTGAATTGTCATAGGATCTTAAACGTATCAGATTCAAACATGATGTGATTCTGTAATCATGATAATTGTGTTTTTAATGATTTTAAATGTCTTCATAAACATGAATCAAAGAGTCAAAACATAGAAGATGAACTCATATTATCATAAAATCACAATACAAAGACCACCATTTAATTTTTGACATGTAGGAATATATTTCACATCATTATAATATATGTTTTTATCAGAAGGATCAAATAAGTAGTTTTACTATAAATAAAGATCAAAAAAATGTTAAATGTTTACAGACGATAAAAATACCTTGGAATGATATTAAATAAAAAAACAAAAACCACTATTTAATTTTTGACATAAAAATAGACCATTTATCAATAGAACTCATAGTTTTAATGGAATGACCAAATATGTGTTTTTATTGATTTAAAATTCAAAAAACATCAAACAAAAAGTCAAAAGCAGAAAATTTCCATTGATTTTCAAGAAATAATTATAAAATGATCGTTGATTAATAACTAACAAGTGTAAATAAACCACCATTCAATGTGGTGTGGTCAAAATGATTGAAAAAAAGAATTTATAAAATTTTATAGACTTTAAAAAAAATGGGTTGAAGGGTCAAAACATAGGAAATGACCTCATATTATCAAGAAATAAAATGAAATTCACCATTATATAATTTGGGATATGAAGAAATAGATGACATGTCATTCTAACTCATTGTTTAATTTTGAAAGGTGGTAATATATTGCACATAAATTCAACTAGTGGTTACCTCAAAAATACAAAAATTACATTTTTATTGATATAAAAGTCAAAAACATGTTATAAAGAGTTAAAAACTAGAGATCAACCTCATATGGTAATGAAATTATAGGAAATAGATTACTGATTAGCTTTGACCTGCATAGATACACTTAGTTAAAATAAATTTTTTATTTATTGGAATTTTATAAATTATTTTGGTAAGGCATGTTTTTATTAAGAATATGTTATGAAGATAAAATAAAATGTGTTTGTTGTATCGCATGGATTAATGAAAGAAAATTTTGATTTAATAAAGATGTATCAAGGAACAATTTTTTAAATTGAATCAATTTAGTTTTGATAATGATAATGATTAGTATCTAGTTAAAACTTATTGGTAATTAGATAAGGATCATTTCCATGAGATTTTTGATGTTGTTTATGTACTGAAATAGATTTAAAGTTTGATTCATGAACCAAAATAAGATATTTGGTGCATTGTAATGAAACTAATTCACATTTTGATGATTTTTTTATGGTGAATGAGATATAAGTAGTGACTTTAAAAATAAAAATATTGTAGCATCCCCATCTTGGATGCCTTTGGAAGGGTGCTCTGATCTGGGTTGGCCACATAACCTCAAGCACGTCTTCCCAAACTCTAGAGGCTTCCGACTACTAGTGAGGGCCTTTTTAATGTGTCAGTGGGGAAGAATATGCTTTCAGAGGTAATAAGTAAAATACAACATAAGAAAAATGAGTTTATAACAAATAATGAAAGTATATAAATAACCAAACTGCAGTAGAAGAAAATAAATGACCCCAAAAAATATATAATAAGTACAGATGATGATAAATAAACTAATTTCACCATAATGTCATGCTAAGATGACTATGATAAAATGAGAGTACAAAAAATAGGAAATACAAGCATGCAATCAAAGCTATAATGAAAATGATACAAAGTGAAATGACTGCATCACGAGCAGCAGCTCGTTCCTCTTCCCTGATGCTCCATCCCAAGCAGTAAACCACACTCAAGAATCAAAAGTATCATGATTTCCATTATCTCTACTTCTAAACAAAAAGTATACTCAGGTACCAAATGACGACCGAGTAGGGGGTGAGATAAAATCCTAGTAGGATGACACCCACGATGTCTAAACCATTCCATTTCATGTTGTAGACAATAGTAGTGTGACAACATATGATAAAAATAAGCAATCATGTAAACATAATAAAATAATTATATCTTGTTCTGGGTCCTCAATGACACCCATCCCATATCACCTGCTTCGACATAAGTTGAGAATCTGAACAAGGTACCTATAATAAGAAGGTTGCATATATATATAAAATAGGCTTGAAATAAATAGGTAGACAAAAATAAAAATACCCAAAGCTTGTTCTTTATCTTGGGGTCTAGTTTATTTGTCAAAAAAGTGTGCTTAAATCACCAGAAAGGTTTCAAAAATTATTAAGGAAACAAGGATGCATAATTAAACACTTTACACACATCGTTATTATTATTAGGTTCAAGTTTTAGAGTTGGAGTCTAATCCTATCCCAAAGGTATCGATACGGTACATCCTTAAATTTATCCAATACCACCAAGTTTGTCCAATGTAATCTTCTGAAAGACCAAGTTTCACTCAAGGCATGGATTTACTATGAGTCTGTCCCGATCTCGCACTGAAGGGGTTGAGTATCACTCGAAGCTTGGTGTAGCCACTTTGAAATTGTCCATCTTCAATGATCCCTTCAGGAACCAGTGTCATCCAAATGTATATAGAAGGCCCAGGGAAGTACTTTTCTGGAAAACCCTAAGACATCGACCCCACCGGCGCATAAAGGTAACCAGTCAGGAACAGAGAGTTCAAGCGTGAGTCCTTAATATAGAACCTCGTTCTATCACCACCCTGAATTTAATTAGATGTCACAGAACAAGTACCATAGAGTTGTATTTATGATTATAACTAAACATTATTGGTAACTCTGCCAAAACAAATGATCATTTAAACCGAGTAACTATATCCAAAGCAATAAAAACTCATGTATTAATTTATAAAGGCACAACAAGATAATAATTAAATAAAGAATAAATTCATTAGGAAATAATTAACCAATACAACAAAAGATAATTTTTCATAATTACCCAATATAATTTATTTAATTAAAACTCAACAAAAGTGGTCACACAACATGTGCAATTAATTAATTAATTAATTTTGGGCTAAAAGAAAACATGGAAAGAATGTCGGCACACCCAAAGGTGTATCCAATGATGTTGCAATAATTTAAATATGTTAAAATGTCTCACAAAAAGTTGTTAAGGTTCAACAAAGCAATTTATTTAATTTAAAAAGGGTAAATATTATACGGCGTTGGTAGGCACCAATTAGCGGCACAACATACAATTTAAATGACACAAAAAATCGAAGGGAAGGAGATTAGATGCCTTACCTTGTACTCATAGAGGATTCTATGCTCAGTGGAGACCCTTGATTTGACCTAAAATGGAAGAAATCAAATGATTTTAGAAAAAAACCCCAATTTTGGGTAAAATCCTTCCACAACAGATTGAACGAAGGATTTAGAGCAAGATTGAATGATTCTTGGTGTGTGAGGTTAGCCTTACTGAGAGCTTTACAGTGCACCGGATGACGTCAAATCAGAGGAGAAATGATGATGATGCGATCACCTGAAGGAGGAAGATGGTGGTACGCACCACCTTACAGGGAAAGGTGTGCCATGCAAAAGAGAGGGGCGGAAGAGAGAAAGAGATGGAAAAAAATAAAAAGTAAAAAGGAAAATAAAATGAAAAATAAGAAAATAATGAAAAATAGAAAAGGGAAAATAAAAAGAAAATAGATAAAATAATAAAAATAAAATTGGTTGGAGAAATAAATTAATTAAATAAAATGGGTTTACCCCATTTTAATTATTTTATATTTCTCTCTAACCATTTTCATTTTTTATTATTTAATTTTGTCCCATATTTAAATTAATTTTGACTTCCTTAATTTTTTTAAACCTTTTAATCCTTTAAATTATTTTAGCCTGAACATTACGCTAAGGAGTGACGTAAAAATTTACATATGGCCCGAGCAATTATTTAATTAATTTGAATAACTTATTGGGACCCACAACAGGGTGCGTGGTCACACGCCCTAAGTTTGCTTACAGATTTTTTAATAAAAACTTAATGGTTTATACCTTGATTAAATTCTGGATGTTACAGCATACCCTCCTTAAGACAAATATTCCCCGAGTTTCCCTTCCAAGGGTAGTGGAACATCATATGAGAAAATCTCTAGCCAATGAGCATGCACATCAGTCTCACACTCCCAAGTTTCTTCTAGAACGTGTCCATGTTTCCATAACACCAGGACTAGAGGAATTGGCCTGCCTCGGAGAACCTTCTTGATATGGTGGACAATACGGATTAGACGCTCCTCAAAGGACACATCCGTTTTGAGATCGATGTTGTCAGAATTAGAAGAGCGAGATGGTTATGGATGATACTGTTGAATTTGAGATACATGTAAGACAATGTTCATGGTGATGTATCTCTAAGGTATAAATAACCTATAGGCCACCGGCCCAACCCTTTCCTTTATCTCGAATGGCCCGAAATATCTCAGCGATAAATTTCATTGTCTCTTGATCCGACTGTGACCCAACCTTGGAGAAACATGAAGAAAGACTCGATTTCCCACCTCAAACTCAAGAGGTCTATGACAATGATTGATATAAGATTTTTGTTTGGACTGTGTTGTAGTCATACACTTTTGAATCATCTGAACTTGCTCGAAAGTCTCCTGAATGAGCTGAGGACCAAACAGAACTGCCTTACCTTCTTCGACCCAATATAGAGGGGAACAACACGGTCTACCATTGAGATCCTCATACAGAACCATTTTAATTGTCACATGGAAGCTGTTATTATAAGTAAACTCAATAAGAGGAATATTTTTCTCCCAAGAACCTCCAAAATCAAGGACACATGATCGTAGGGTATCATCTAACACTCGTATGGTCTGCTCGGACTGCCCATCTGTCTGAGGGCGATATGCCGCACTCAAGAGTAATTTTGAACCCAAAGATTTATTCAACCCTTTATAGAATTTTGAATTAAAATGGACACCTCTATCCGAGACAATAGAACAAGGTATTCCATGATGACACACTATCTCCCAGATATACATCCTTCCAAACTCATCAATAGAAAAGGTCTCCTGAATAGGCAAGACGTGCGTGCCATTGGTAAACCTATCGACAATCACCCACACTTCATCACTACCTTGAGGATATCTTGTAAAGCCTATAACAAAATATAGGGTGATTTCATTCTATTTACACTCAGGAATGGATAGAGGTTGCAGGAGTCCAGCAGGTCGTTGGTGCTTTGCCATCACCTACTCACAAGTGGAACACCGAGTAAGGAAACCCTCTATCTACTTCTTCATTCTCAGCCACCCATATTGATGACACATGTCTCTGAACATATTTTTAAGTCTAGGATCAACTTCCCAAACCGAGGTGTGAGATTCCATCATCATCTCTTCTCATATATCAGAAGGTACCCACACACTACCATGATAAAGAAAAGTTGTGTTGCCATCAACAACCCAACCTGGTGGAGGGTTCTCTCTTGTGACACTTTCTCTCAAAAAGAGTCCCTTTGGATCAGATAATTGTTATATACAGACTCTATCTAGAATAGAGCATGTCACTATAAGAGATGTTAGAACTGGTTGCCTGCGCTGTTCCTGAACCTCCATATGCATCTGAGAAAATAGGGTCGTCGCCTTCCACTCACTACTAGCTGCCTAGACAGCTTGAGTCTATGTCTTATAGCTCAAAGAATAATCCATAGAATTACCCCTACCAAGGGTATAAGAAAGCTCAAAATCGAATTACTAAATGTATTCGACCCACCTACGCTACCTTAAATTCAAGTATCATTGTGTGGAGATATATTTCAAGTTTTTATGATCTGTGTAAAAAACGAACCTCTCACCTGAAAAGTAGTGTCTCCGGTAGTGTAATGCATGAACCACAACTGCTAAATTGAGGTCATGTGTAGGATAGTTCTGCTCATGCGGTCTTAGTAGGAGGGATCCATAAGCCACGACTCGATTTCCATGCATCAAAACTACACGTAGTCCAATTCCTGAAGCATCACAGTAAGCAGTATAGATTCTGCTTGGTTTAGGATGAATCGGGATTGGTGTTGAAGATAGTCTCCCTTTAAACTCCAGAAAAGATTTTTCACAATCATATGACCAGATAAACTGCACACCCTTCTTAGTCAGAGTCGTAAGAGTTTCTTCTAAGTGGGAGAAATCCTGGATGAAATGCCCATAATATCTATAAAGTCCCAAGAAATTGTGTATGTCGAAAAAAAAAATTGGCTGCTCCCATGAAAGTACGGTTATCTCTTTTTCTAGGCCGACTAACATGCCTACCTCAGATACTATATAGCCAAATAATTGAACCTTGTCAATCCAGAAGTGTTATTTTCTGATCTTTGCATATAGATGGGGTTATCTTAGTGTACCCATCACGATCTCAAGATGGATTGCATGGTCATGTCTAGAACACGAATATACCAAGATGTCTTCAACAAAACCCACCACAAAGAAATCAAGGTATGGGTGAAAACCTGATTCATCAGGGACATGAAGTCTCTCGGTGCATTTGTGAGGCTGAATGGAATAAGCAGATACTCATATAAGTCGTACCTACTTTAGAACACCATACATGGTATATCAGATGGTCTCACATGCACCAGGTGATATCCCAACCTCAGATCAATTTCAGAGGAAACAGTTTCTCCTTAGAGATGGTTGATGATGTCGTCAATATGGGGAAACATACATCAATTCTTTTCCTTAAGATAGTTGACAGGATAGTAATCCATGAAAAATCTGAGGCTACCATCCACCTTCATAGTGAAATAAATTGGTGAACCCTGCGATGATGTGCTAGGTCTGATAAAACACTTATCCTCAAGGTCTTCAAGTTTCTTTTGAGTTTATGTAGCTCTGTAGGTTCCATCCTATAAGGAGGAATAGACACTAGTGCAGCACCTAGCACTATATCGATAGTGAAATCCACATCCCTCATGAGAGGTAAGCTAGAGAAATCATCTGGGAAGACTTACCTAAAATGATCCACAATGGGAGGAATGTCCACTAGTTGTGTTCCCTGATCACTCATGAACAAACTTTCAAATTGAACTGTCACTCTTCTCAACCCTGCACATTTAAGTCCAGCTCAATTTGCCTACATATCCCATTCTCCTTTGCATGGATATATGTCACCCTCAGGGGATGTGAAAGACACCTGAAGATGATAAAAATCCACTTGATCAATGTAAGGATAAATCCAGTTCGTACCAAGAATGACTTTGATGCCAGACATATCAAGGATAAAGAAATTCAAAAAAAAACAAAACCCACCTATCTCAAGGGGGAACTCTTGGTATGGGTTTATGCCCCCTGTTCTGACCCCGAGCGGAGTTTCGAGAGACATTACACCACCCGAATACTCAATTATAAGACCATGGGTTTCAACAATAGCTGCAGATAAAAATAAGGGTGATGCACCGGTATCAAAAAAGGAAGAAACTAAAGTAGAGTCTATCAGAATAGTACCTCTACCTATAGATGGTTTGATGCTCAGTTCCTTTTGTGTTGATTTCACTAAGAAGATAAGACCTGAACCACAACCCTAAGATACTACCTGATTGGCCTGAGTGAGTCTTCTCTACTAACGCTGATAGTTTGGAACTGGATTTCATCGACCACGGCCTCCACCATTACATCAGCCTGATCAGCCGGTGGAAAAAATCTTCCTAAATGTTGTGGAATTATATATCAAATACCTGAAAAAGGTACTGGTTTGGGTCCACTCACACTGGATGCTGATAAGAGAGAATGGAAGAAATGCTGAAGGAGACCCATCTTGCCACAATCTCAGCACTCCAATGGGTCTCTTGTTAACTAAGTATTCTTATAACCAGCTCTGCCGTACTGATGGAATATGATAGAAATATCAAAACGTGTTGCTTGGATAGTATTTACTCCTTGTAAAATTTCAAAACAGCACTTCTTATTTCTAGAAGAACCATTTCCTTGCCTTAGAACTGAACTTCCCTAGCTCACAAGTTTATCTTCTTTGACATTTCATTCAGAAATGAGGGCCTGATTTATTATCTATGTGACATTTTTAAAAATAAATATGTTCACCTATGAGCATGTGGTATACTTGAGTCCATCCTCAAAGCGTCTCGTAGTAGTCTGTGTGTCACCAGTCAGAGATGGGGCAAAACACTGAAGATCTATGAAATGAGTAGAATACTCTAGCACTATTATAGAGCCTTATTGAAGATGTAATAATTCCCTTGTGTCATCATATCTTAGATTCTATGGAACGAAGTGATCATAGAAAGTTATCTGGAAGTCTTCCTAAACCATGTCCCAGGTGTGCTCTACCTGAGATATAACATCCCACCAACTCTTGGTAGAGTCACAAATCATATAGACTTCATGTTTGACCCTCCTCTATGGAAGCATCTAAAAATGGTCAATGATGGACTTTATGGGTTCTATCCATGCCTCTGTATCATGAGGACCGCCACTCTGTGTGAAGGTGGGAGGGTGATGCTATAGGAAGTCCCATGTGAGCTTTGCCATAGATAGGGAAGGTCTAGGAATATTTTGGACTGACTGCATAAACCTGAGGAGACTATCTCAGATTTGAGCATCATGGCCCATCAGAAGATCACTAGGAAGCAGTACCACATATGGTACTACAAGTAACACCATAGGAGGCACTACAAGAGGAAACTCTAGTGGTTTGAGACCCACCATCTCTGGAGTGTGATCATTCCCACACTCCCGAGGCATGAAACAAAGACGTTGTAGTGACATTGGTCTAAAATATCCAAACACACACCTTTAGAAGGAATTCATAAAAAAATAAGAAAACATGATATGTGTAATAAGGAGGGTAGGTATATAGCCTGACTCTTAATGTGTTCATGGGGAAGACTATGCCCTCATAGGTAATAAGTAATATACAGAGAAATAAAAATGAGTTTATAACAAATAGAGGAAGCATATAAATAACCAAACTATAGCAGAATGAAATAAATAACCCCTAAAATATATATAATAAGCGCAGAAGATGATAAATAAACCAATTACTCCATAATGTCATTCTAATATGTTTATGATAAAATGATAGTAAATAAAACTATAAATACAAGAAAGAAATCAAAGCTATAATGAAAATGACACGAAGTGCAATTACTGCATCACGAGCATCATCTCGATCCTCTTCCCTCAAGCTCCATCCTAAGAAGCATGCCACACTCAAGAACTGGAAGCAGCTTGCTTCTCATTATCTCTACCTATGAACATAGAGTCTACTCAGGTACCAAACATAACTTGAGTAGGGGGTGAGATAAAACCCACCTAGGTCGACACCCACGATGTCTAAACCATTTCATTTCATGTTGTAGACAACAATAGTGTTCCAAAATATGATAAAAATAAGCAATCAAGTAAGCATAATAAAATAAATACATCATGGTCTGGGTCCCCAATGACACCCTTCCCATATCACCTGCTTCGGACCAAGCTGAGAATCTGAACAAGGTACCTCTAATAATTAGGGTGTATATATATATATAATAGGCTATAAATAAAGATGCAGACCAAAAGAACAATACCCAAAGATTGTTCTTTATCCTGGGGTCTAGTTTATGTGTCAAAAAAGTGTTCTTCAAGCACCAGAAAGGTATCAAAAATTACAAAGGAAACAAGGATTCATAATTAAACACCATCCACAAATCATTATTATTATTAGGTTCAAGTTTTAGAGTTGACGTCCAAGACCATCCTGAAGGTATAACTATGGTACATCCTTCAATTTATCCAATACCACTGAGCACGTCCATGATAATCTTCTGAAAGACCAAGTATCATTTGAGACATGGCTTTACCCTGATTCTGTCTCGATCTCGCATTGAAGGGGTCAAGAATCACCTGAGGCATGGTGTAGCCACTTTCCAATGGTCCATCTTCTATTATCCCTTTGGGAACCGGTGACACCCAAAAGTATATATAAGGCCCATTGAAGTACTTATTTGGAAAATCTTAAGACATTTCCCCCACCAGCACATAAAGGTAACCGGTCCTGAATTGAGAGTTCAAGCATGAGTCCTTAATATAAAACCCCACTCTCTCACCACTTGGAATTTATTTAGTTGTCACAGAATAGGTATCACAAAGTTTCATTTATAATTGAAACTAAATAGTATAGGTAACTCTTCTCCAACAAATGATCATTTAAACTGAGTCTCCATAACCAAAGAAATTTATCAATGAAAGCAATACAAATGCACATATTAATTTATAAAGACACAATAGGATAATAATTCAATAAGGAAGAAAATCATTAGGTAATAATTAACCAATACAACCAAATATCATTTTTCACAACAACCCAAAATAATTTATTTAATTAGAACTCAAGAAAATAGGTCACACAACATGTCTAATTAATTAATTTAATGAATTTGGGGCTAAAAAAATATCCAAGAATGTCAGTACACCCAAAGGGGTATCCAACAATTTTATTATAATTTAAATAGGTTAAAATATCTCACACAAATGTGTGAAGGTTCATCAAAGTAGTTTATTTAATTTAGAAAGGGTAAATATTAGACCTCGCCACTAGGCACTAATGAGTGGCACAACGTATGATTTAAATGATGCCACTAAATTAATGTAAAGAGTGTAGATACCATACCTTATACTCTTAGAAGATCCTATGCTCAGAAACGATCGTTGATTTGACCTAAAACAGAAGTAATCAGATGATTTTAGAAAAAAAACCAGTTTCGGGTAAAATCCTTCCACAACAGTTTGCACAATGAATTTAGAAATGAGATCAAACAATTCTTGGTATGTGAGGTAAGCTTTACCGAGATCTTCATGGTGTAATAGATGATGTCGAAATCGAAGGAGAAATGAGGCTGCAATGATCACCTAAAAGAGGAAGAGGGTGGTGTGCACCACCTAGCAGGGGGAGGTACACCACACACAAGATAGGGGGAGGAAGAGAGAAGGAGAAGGAAAAAAGAAAAAGGGAAAAAGGAAAAAAAGTAAAAATTAAAAAATAATGAAAAATAAAAAGAGAAAATAATAATAAAATAGATAAAAAATGGAGGTAGAAATAAAAATAATAAATAAACAGGATTTACCCTATTTTAATTATTTTATATTTCTCTCCAACCATTTTCATTTTTTATTATTTATTTTTATCCCCTTTTTAAATTCCTTTTAACTTCCTTAAAATTATTTTTAAAATTTTTAATCCTTTTAATTATTTTTACCTGAACTTTGTGCTAAGTCTTGACATAAAAATTTACATAAGGCTTGAAAAATTATTTAATTAATTTAAACAATTGTTCGGGACCCGCAATAGGGTGCGTGGGCACATGACCTGAGTTCTCTTAAGGATTTGGTCATGAAAAATTAATGGTCTTTACCTTGATTAAAGTCAGGACATTACAAACACAATTATTTTTAATGTCCATACGTGTTTTTTGATGAATAGGGATGCATTTCAATAAAGAATGAACATCAATGTCTCATGAGTTGAGTTATGTTCAGCACATTTCATGTTAAATAATTTAAAACTAATTAACTTCCTATGATTGGAGATTCTGGAAATCTTGAAATAACCATAATGAATATGAGAGTACTATGCTACAACTAAAAAAATGTATGATTAAAATGTGAACATCATAAGGATCTCTCTAAGAAACTTATGTAAGTTACATTATGTATAAAGAAAATAATTCGACTCCCTGAAAAACATAAAATAGAGGTCTCATGTCAATGGGTGTTTCCCATGTTGGAAGGGTATTCCATGTTAATTTATGTTCACATCAATTAATGTGGTGTCCATGATATGAGGGGGAGATACCATAGGATGAATTCATCCATTATGTATAGAAGGAACTTATTCTATGTAATTTTACTTGAGAAATAACCCTTAAATGAAGTGATATATTTTATTGCTATTTGAAATACCAAATTTCAAGGATCTTTTAATGATGTAAATTATAAGAAATTCCCTGAAAAGAAGGATATATATAGATATATATATATATATTTCAATGTTATAAATACTGAAGAATAATGGAGGGAGAGATGATAAAATATTTTAAAACTAATTATAGATATTTTAAGATAGTGAGATTTGTAGGTCATGGAAAAATATCATGGATTTATTGGTTACTGAAAATAAAGACATTTTCTTATTATATGAATAGAAATTAAAAGGGGATAACTAAGCCATTAGTTATTTAAAGAAAGTTTCATATTTGACTCCAAATATGATGGGTAGTAATGCATTAAAAGGGATAGGTTTCATGGGGGATATTGACTACCAAATTTTTATGAAAAAAAGAGTGACGATGCTATATATATCAAAACTTCTGTATTCTATGTATAAAAATGAATAAGGAATATGTAGTCATAAATTTCACATTCAAAAGAAGAAAGGAGAGAGGAAGGAACCTGCATGTTTGGATATATAACTATTCTATAAAATAAGGGTAGATTTAGTTCTTGGATAGATATAGTCCCAACCCTCATCCATTATATTTTGATTTCATTTGGTTTGATGAAAATATGGTAAAAACTGTTTTATAATCATAGTCCATCCATCCAATGTTAGTGATGTGATTGTACAATATTATAATGAATATATTAATGAGTCCCTCGCATTTATAAACAAACATTGTCTTATACAGAAGTACTAAGGGCAGTAGAGAAGGGTGAGTAACCCTAGATCATTATTGTACCCTTTAAAATCAATGTAATCTGATAGTGAGTGGTATTACATCCAGGCACATCAATACATGGTTGCAGTGAGTTCCTTTTATTAGCCTAGTTGGGTGAACCAAGTAAAATCCAGGTTCCCCAATATCATTATTTTAACTGCATGATGTTTTTTTTTGTGAATTCTTTCAAAATAATAGATTGAATAACTGCTCCTGATAACATAAGAAGGCAATCCCAAAGAGAATAAGATAAACCAAGAAGGAAATAAATGTTTAAAATATGGAAGACCTTGATTATCCCCCCTTTTAGGGTATCTTGGGTCCCAAAAATTGTTGTTAGAGCTAGGTTATATGATTGTTTAACCAGACTCATTTGGTTTTGTTTATAGTTTTTAAGATGTTAATACATATATTTTCGTCTCACAAGGATCATGTTTTTTTAGAATTTTCTTTTCAGAATGAAAAAATGAATTCATTTACTATTTAGTTAAGCATATTGGAATCCTATATGAAATTCTATTGGATGTATTTATTTTTTGGATAAAAAATCAAGTTTTATATGATGTATACTAAAGGAATTTTAAAGCTAATGCTCATGTGAAACATGTAATAATGGAATCTCTGTAAGAAAGTATATTAAAAAACCCAACTAATTGAAAATTATCTAAATACATGTGGATGATACTGAAATATGTGTATAGAAACACATAAATAATGAATTATGGATATCAAGGTGTTTCAACTTATGTGCCTAAATCGTTTTACTATCTTTATTAGTATTAAATAAGAGAAGAATTTCACTTTGTTATAATCCAAACGAAGATGATTAAGAATAAGGATATCAATAAATTGGGTTCCCCTAGATAGAAAAATAAATGTGATTCAATATGTATATCTATTTCTAAATTAATATAAGATTATCCATTTAAATCTAAAGTTGTAAATTTTATATCATCTAAGTATGTTAAAATGATGCAAATTCTTCAAGTAGCAATTCTAGAGGTTGTTGGTGAAAAAAACAAGAGTAATTTGATGGTTTAAAAAATGATGCACACATCCTATATAATGGAGATGATAAGTTTTATGGTCTCGTAGAATACATGGAAGAGGATAATAAGAAGTTAGTGATGAAAGGATAAAAGTTATGTTATTGAATAACCAATTCATGAATTGAAAGAAAGTATTGACAAAAAATAAAAAATATGTGGTATCGATTAATATCTTTAAGGAACAGAATGAAGGACATGTGATAAAATTATATGTAAAATCAATTCTAAAATTTTGAATTTATAGGGATATCTATAAGAAAACATGTTTATAATGAAGATTTATGAGGAGCTTCCTAATGGAAGATGTTAAAAAATGATGAAACCCTTATGAAAACTACAAGTAGAAGATTGAAGAGTATAAATTGGGATTTAAGAAAAATATAGTATAGAAATAATGTAACTAAAGAAAGATGACTCTGAGAAATATTATGATGGAATGATATTTTTTGGGAGAATAGTAAATAGTAAAATTCTATATTTGGAATAATGAAATAGTAATGATAAAGGAAAACCTACTCCAACTATGAATCAATCAGAAAAAATAAATCTTCTTTGATTCTATTAAAAATATAATATTTATTCATACATTTTACATGTTTATACGTACTATGGAAATAGTGATAAAATTATCATAATCAATCCTTCAATACTACAATAATATGGGATCATGGGTTTATAAGTGAGTGATCTGTCTTGACTAGAAATAGATTCAGAAGAATGGAAAATTTGGTTCACCAAAAACCAAACCCAACATGAAGGATAATTATAAGTGGGGAAAGAAGAAAAATATGCCTTCTGTATTTCTAATGGATTATTCTGAATAGTCACTATATATAGAAGAGTTGGCTGTTATAAAAGGAACAAAAAAATATAGAGGATGTTGTTTCATTTGACTACATGTTTAGTGATTTGGAAGATGGCTTGGATTAAAGGAAATATGAAGTGCACCAAAATCCTAGGTAAGTACATAAAAAACCACATGGATAGAGGCAAATAAAATATGGAGAAAGAGACTTTGTTGAATCTACACAAGTCATGTATATAAAAAGGGATAATATACTAGTAAGGTGATTCTCACTAAATTTTTATATTATAAAAGACATAGAAAATAGGAATGATCTTCATACACTAAAAAGGAGGCTTGGAAAAAAAATTTGTTTAAAGAAATACTTGGAAGAATATTGGATGTATGGGGTTGGTACACAAGGATCAGCAACATTCAAAAATATGATGGTAGTTGAGGTAAAACATCTCCCATTTATTCTTTATTATTAAATATGATTATTGATGTGATACTGGATGAAGGTGGAGATAAGATCCTTGTGGGATACACACCATGTGTTAATTATAAGGAAATGCATTATGAATCTATAAATTACAGCTGAAATTATAGAGATTGTATGGGTATCATAGTTGACTTAGAATGGAACTAGCCTGTAATGATGTTGATAATCCTTAGATATATGATTGAAAGTTGAATACTAATGCAACTGAGTTCAATAAATTTTAATTTCTCATCTCTCTTCTATATGAAAAAATAAATGTTTTCAAAATTTGTCCCTCAAGATAGTAAGAAGGGATTCAACTAGATGAGGTATTACTAGAATATTTTTTACATAGATAGAGGAATTGGTGAAACCTGCATAAAGGGAGAGAGTACTTGTACCTAGTTTCATATATCCACATAAGATGAATTCTACAATTCCATGTATAGAAAATTAAATTTCAATTGAATTTATGTTAAATAATTATATGAATCTCTCCATTATTATTAAGATCTATGCATTCTAGTATAAAATTAAAAATTTGGTAGTTTCATGTTTTTATTAATAATAGAGTACACTAAAAAGGGGTTATATAGGTTGATGGATGTTTATACTACACATATACACTGAAATTAGTCTAATGGAGTTAGGTAAACTGGACACCATTTTTCAGAATTTAAGACAAAATCGGCTAATGCATGGTGTGAAAGGTGGTACATGTTAGACATAGAATTTTCAGGGAATTTTGATGGTTAATAATTGTTTTCTTCACATTAATATTTGGGATTACTTATTTTAATGATGTAATCTTTAAGAACATGTAGAAACAATGAAATAATAGTGGGTATAATGGATTTTTTGAAGTGGAGGTGATGAATGCAAGGACATAGTTGAGTCTACAAGAAGAATCAGTAGTCAAATCCATGTTATATTATTCCCAATATTGTTGGAACAATTTTTGGAATAAATTAAATTTAATTAAAGTATTATTTGATGATGGGGGTCCTTAGAAAAGAGAATCATCTACCTATTAAAGGATCACCATTACCTAATATTTTATGTATAATTATTTTTCACTAAAAAATTTTTGTTATATGAATGGTTTTTTGATATATTGATTCTTTTTTAATAAGAACATTATCATATATATCATTCTCATGATTATAAAAATTAAACTCATTTTTTTTCTTCCGTGTAAAATATAAATAAATTTTGTGGTGTCTTAAAATTTCATACATTAAGTGTTAGTTGGAGTTATAGTCATGAAGTCTATTTAACCACCCCTAAGTACAAAGGAAGGATCCTTGGATAGTTCTAGAATACAATAATTCATATAGAATCATATATTTTATATTAAAAATTAGTGTTCATTTATTTTCTATATGGTATGTTACCACCCAAGTATTTTGAAAAAAATATTACATATTTTTATGAGTTTTTGTTTGAATTATCATGAGTTTTTGGTCTCTCTTACTTCATATAGCTTATGAATATTTAGCGAGTAATCATGGAAAAAATTGATTGTGATGAAAAATAATTTTTATCCTACACTAGGATTTAACTTTGTATGTATGGAGGATTTATTCAAAATGTATTTCTAACTGATCAACTAGTTATGGGATTTATGTCAAATCAACAAATAGAGGTAACAAGGATTTTTTAATTAATCATTAAGGGGGGTATGTTTCTATCAATATGGACTTTTTAGTGACATGATGAGGTGATTATTTTAATTGAATTATATAGTGAATTAATAATGTTAATATAGGGTATTCAAGAAGATAACTAAAGTCCCATTTCATTTTAATGACAATTTGGGTGGATGAATTATGAGATATATTTTCAAAAAAAATCCAAAGGGGTGGATTCTTCCAACCAATGATTTATTTGTTGTATTTGTTGAAAATATTTTAGTAAGGAATTTTCTTATTAAAATTATATTCTGAATTGGAAATCAAAGGTGTATTGTGTATTTCATGGATTAATGAAAGATGAATTTGATTTTTTGATAATATTTCATGGATCAATTATTTAAATGGATGAAATTGAGTTTTTTCCAAATCAAATTATTAAAAACTGTTTAATACATATTTGAAATTGGTTATGTATTACATTCATTGGGTGTTAAAAGTTATGGATGGTATATGGCTATACTTAAATAGATTTTATGTATGATTCATGCAAAAGAACTAGATATATGTTGTTTTTTAAATAAACTAATTCACCTTAGAAATACTTGTTTTACAACATGATCGAGACACGGATAATGATTTCATATATTTGGAAAAACATTATTTTAACAGCTTTGTGGATTTTGAAAATATTATGTATGAGTTCTAATATATAATGAAAAATAATGACATGATTTTTGAGTTAATTCTATTGAGTTACATTTTTGAATAATCTGAACATATCAAAGGGAAGTGACCAGTGATTCTATAAATCTAGTAATAACCATGATACATATGTGAGTATCATGATGGATCCAAATAAATTTTGAATATTATCTTTATATTACAAGTAGTACTATATTCCACATCATTATCTTCCATGATGTACGAAAAGAATGTTTTTAATCCTTATATACCTCAAAAAGATTCTCCACATCATAGGTTATTTCACACATTTTTTCGGTAAGATGACATAATTTATTTTCACTACCATTTGAGGGGTTTCCATAACATGACGGATATCCATCCCACAGGATGATGTTATCCATTCTGTAAAAAGAAACTTGTTCCATTGAATATGATACATTTGAGAGAACCATTAACTAGTATGATTTCATTTATTCATATTTTAAGACTATATTTTAAATCAGATTAAATATTTAAAATTATAATAGATACCATTAAGATTTTGGAATATTTAAATGTGGATATTTTTTAAGATTTGAGCCTAAAGAATCATAGTGAGAGAGGTTAGAATATTCTAAAAATTAATTGTAGATGTTTCAAGATCGTGGGAGTTATATGTCAAGGAAAAATATCATGGAGTTATTGGATGATGATTTTTTTTATATTCCATGAATAGGCATTAAAAAGAGGATACAAAAAATCATTAGTGGTTTTAAAAAAGGTATCTTTGACTCCATATAAATGTGAAATATTTCATGAGAAGGGGGATATATATATATAATTAAAAATGTTATAGAGTTTCGGGTGATGAATTTTTATATCAATGAAATGAACTCTTTCATGCCGGGTATATAGAATATCAGGTTTCTATGAGAAATATATTGAGGTAGCTACATATATAGAAAAATATAGATTCTATAGTTACAAAAAGAAAGAAAAAATAATCTACACTCACATAGTTCACATCTGGAAGAAGCAATGAGAGAGGTAAGCACCTAAATATTTTTATATACTAATGTTATACATAATAAGGGGTGTTGTAGTTTGTTGAGGAACATAGTCCCAACCCTCATCCAAGAGGATCTGAGTCTATATAATTCAATGTAGAAAGTGTGTAAAATATTTGATAATATAGGTGAATCCATCTGATATAAGTAATGTGAAAGTAAAATATTACAATTAAGATCACAAAAAGACCCTCTCTTCTATAAATTGACTTTTCCTCCAAATATGTAGTGAGTAGAGTGGAGGATAAGGAATGAACCATGATTAGCTATGATCCCTTCCAAATCATTTAATGCAATAGTGAGTAATATAACATCTAGGAACACCAATTCATGGTTGGTGTGTGTTCCTTTTATTATACCACATGTGTGATCCATGTAAAATCTATGTCTCAAAAAATAATTATTCCATATGCATGATATGCGAATTGGTAATGATAGAAAAAGAATAACGAAAATTATTTCTATTGATAACATGAGACCAAGATCCTAATGTGATGATGATAAAACAAGAAGGAAACAATAGTTTGAAACTCGATACACCTGGATTCACCCCAACCCCTCTAAAGGTGTCTCAAGTCCCAAAAAGTGGTGAATATCTTGGTTTTTTTATTTTTTTACATGAATCATTTGGTTTTGTTTTGGATTTTATAGATGTTTAAAGATATATATTCTTCTTTGAAGTATTCTATTTTTTTGAAGTTTCTTTTTAGAATGGAAAAAGGAATTCATCACTTATTTGGAAGATCATATTGGAATCCCCTTTAATATTATGATGGGTGGATTTTTATTGATGAGAAGACTTGGAGTCATGTATGAATCAAACCAATGGAAGATGAATATTTATTCTCATGTGACTCATGTTTTAATAGAATATGTAGGGGAAGGTCTATTAAAAAACATATATGATTATAAATTCACTAGAGACATGTGGATAACACTATAAGAGAGGTATGACAGTATATCATTGATAAATAAAGATTATATAGGTGTTTCAAGTTATGTGAATAAATCAATTGTTATCCTCTTGTGTATCCAATAAAAGAATAATGTCATTTATCAAAAATAAAAAGGAAGAAAATTAAGAAGAAGGGTATCAAGAAATTGGTTACTCCTATCTATGTAAATAAATGTGATTAAAATTTTATTTATTATTCTAACTCAAAAGAATATTCTTAATGTAAATAAAAATATGTAGATTCTATATAATATTAGTATGTTGAAAATAAAACATCTTTATCATGTAATAAATATGGAGTTTGTTTATGAAACCAATAAGATGAAATTCATGGTTTCAAACTGGAAGTGAAACTTCTAAATAAAAAAGTTGTAAAATATTATACTCTCATATAAGACATGGAAGATGATAATAAGGAGTTTATTATTAATACAAAAAAATTATTTTATTGAAGAACTGTTATATGAATTGGATGCATATATAGGAAAAATAAATAATGTTATCCATGACTATCCATGAGAAATGTAACAAGGACATGTGATGATAGTATACACTAAAAGTAATTCTCATATTTTCAATTTAGAGGGATATATAAAATAAATAGTTTTGGAGATAAAGAATATTTAGGAGGAGATTCATACCAAAATGAGGACCTAAAAAAGTGATGAAAATCTTATGAAGACTATAAGAATCAACATAATTAATTAAAATAAGGTTTTAAAAAATATATAGAATAGATTATATGTAAAGGAATATGTTGAATCTAAGAAAATTTGGAGATGAAATGTTAATTTTTGTGGGATATTTGGACACACTATAAGTGTGGGTAATAAATAAAGATATGTTAATAATAATTGAAGACGCACTCTAACAAGAGTTTAAGAAGATTAAAAATTCTATTATAATTCAAATAAGAAATGTAATATTTGTTCTTACACTTTTCATGGTGATAAGTACTTATGAATCTGGGATAAAAAACATCATATAGGATCCTTCTATTCAATAAGTAGATTGGTGCATGGGTGTATAAGTGAGAGATATTTCTTACATAGATACACCTTCATAGAGAAGAAAGTGAAATCTAGTTCACCTAAAATAATACATGACTTTCATTATAATTATAAAAGAAGAAGATAGAATAATATTCCTCATGTATATGAAAAGACTTATTCACAACAACTACTATGGATGGAAATATGGATGTGATAAAAGGATCTCAAAATATGAAGGATATTTTTTCACTAAATAACTAGTTAATGATTTAGATGATAACTTTAAATAAATTAAATATGGACTGACCAAAACTCATAGGTAAATACATACTCCTCATCCCACATTTAAGGAGGCAATGAAAATATGGTGAAAAATACATGGAAGAAACTATAAAAATAATGCATTTAAATAGATGAAATTTCCTAGTATGAAGATTATCACTAAAGAAATGTGTTCAAAATAATACAAAGAAGATGGGTTATGTTTATAGAGTTAATAATAGGGTTTTTATATTGTTTTTGATTAATGAAATATTTTTAAGTGGAGGTGAAGTAAGGGGTTGTCCCATAAGGATCAACCACATTATGCAACATAATTATAATTGAGGTAACCCATCTACCCTTTGTTATTTATGGCTATACATTAATAAAAAGTAATACATGATGAAGGGGAAGAAAAAAATCCATGGGGGATGTGAACCATGTGTGCATTATATGAAAATAAATTATAAATTTATATAGTAATTATGAAATTATTGAGATTCTATGGGTATCTAAAAGAGCGTTGTCGTGGGCGCCCTCAGATGATTAATGTGATTTTGGGGTACTTAGGTGCAGCATAGTGGCTGACCAAGGTCGTCTCTCAAAGGAGGAAGTGAATTAAAACAACTTTCTAAAGGTATTCTAAAAATAAAATAGAATAAAATTAAAACACTACTTGAAAGGATGGGGGTTGTTTGATGTTTATAAAACTTGAAGAAGATTTCTGGAAGAAGATTGCATTTTTTTTTGTTTTTAATTTTGAAATGAAGTTTGATTAAAAAGACACAACAAGAAGATATTTTATTTAGAAAATATTTTAAAAGGAGTAATCGATCTAACTCTACCTCTTCATTTACTTATTAATAATTATCATTTAAATAAATATCCACTTAATTATTATCCCCTAATTTGTTAACCCTCTAACCCTAAAAGAGTTAACTTAACCACAAAGATGGACTTACTTAAACCCTAGGCTAGCTTCGGAACACGCAATCGCAGCACCCTGCTTTGATTGTTGTTCTAAGGATAGATTATGGTAAGTGGTTAATTAGAGCACATATACATTCTGGAAATGAGGATGAATTTTGTTTAGGTATTATATTTTAACTCTACAAATTTATCCCGTGTGGTCTTGCATTACCGATTAAGATCACGCTCTCACAATTTACACAAAATCTCAACCTCGTGTGTTTTTGTGTTAATTATTCAATTGATTTCTTAGTTTCTTAAATTTTAAAAACACAATTCATGGATCATATTAAGTGAATTACATTAGCTCAATGATTCAAAATATTTAAATAAAGAGGGTAGAATATAGATTGATTACTAAAAGACTACTCTTCCATGGGTGGCGTAATCATCGTAGAAGCGTTTTGCATGTGCAAAAGTTTATAATGGGTATAACCCAATAAAGCTTATACTCAAAAATTACAGCCCAAATAGGAAGATTAAGAGAAGAATAAATTTAAACAAAACAGAATAAAAGATATGAAATAAAATAAGAACAAAGAAGTTTATTACACAAACAAAAGCATTACAACATGAAGGAGAAGAAGAAGGCTTCGTCGAAGGGATCCTTGCTTCAAGAGATACCCTTTTTGAAATGGTTGGATAATTGGAGTGTATCCACTTCTCCTCTGCCCCAAAATTCCCAATGCATGTCCCAACCCCACCAAATGAGAAAAAAACCAATTTATAGAGTGGTGGGGAGGCTAGGTTCAAAGTGGTTTCAAGTGTGAATGGGGAATCTCGACCAAATATTTTATTCCAAATTTCACCACCTATAATTGGCCGGACTTCCAGAAGGATCATATGTGATTATATGGGTCCTCTATCTCTTATAAAAATTGGGGCTCAATACAAGCCTAGATGAAGGAGTTATGGTTGAAATACATAAGTTTTTCCATTCTGGTGTGTCCAGCCCACCTTTGACTTTATAGCCCAATTACTCCATCCAAATGCATTATTTTTATCTAGTGTCCTGAATAAAAGTTGTATACCATGAATTAAGGAACACATTTTCAAAATATTAAGTTCAAATAATTCAAATAAAAATATTTATGATTGAAATACTACAGTGAGTTTGAAAGGGTAAAACTGGAATTTTCATCAAATATTCAAATGAATGATCTAATCCCAAATAATTTCTAATTAAACATATTTAACACAATTTGAGGAAATTATATAATTTATTATCAATAAAATATTCAATAAAATATTTTTTTATCAACTCCCCCACACTTACCCTTTTTCACTCCTGAGAGAAACCTCATATCAAGTAAACATCAATATCAAATCAAAACCAATTTTAAAACACATATCCTTGAGATCAAAAAATTACACATCAAGAAAAAAAATATATCATGAATTATAATAAATAATTATTTCATGTTCTACATTTATATAATTCAATATATTTCCACTTCATTTATCCTCTCATGCACAAAACACTTACCTCGCTTGAATTTTCTCTTATCACACAAATATAAATTTTTATTGCAATGTCTTTCTCATCCAAACTCATACAAGGGTCACCATAGGCTTGATAAATTCCTATATCGCCACCTGATATGGGTCAAAGACATATGATTATCTTGGGGACTTTTTAGGGTTGTTTTGTGGCTTTCGGTTGGTAGGATTAAGGTGTGAAAAATTATGAGGCTGAATGAGGAGGGTTTTACTCTTTTTGAAGCAAAATTGCATTAATCTAATTTTCCCTTAAATATGGTCTTCTCCTCAAAACCCATAGTATCAATTCATCTCCATCATCATGAAAAGTCATGGAGAGTTTACACCATTCATCATTTCAGCATAAAAAATTTCCATCTTCTCAAACATGATTTTCTTGAAAGCTCCAGATAGGAACAACTTTCCCCCTCTATTTGAAGCTCCAGAAAGGCACAACTTCTTTTATCATGAAAGCTCCAGAAAGGCACAACTTTCAATATAATGTTTTTCTTCAGTAGCAAATACATCTCTTCAGAATTTAATTTTTCACCCGAAGTATCACAAAATGTGGTAGCACAACACAAAACAATTTCCCCCACACTTAAGATCAACTAGATTATGCAATTTCATTTCAAGATTTGGTTGGATAGGGAAAATTAGCTTGTAATGTGGAAAACCTAACATGATTTGCATGGATTCTAAGGTCTAAAAGGATTAAATGTTCAAGGTATGCCATTATAAAAAAGGATTCTTTGAAATAAGGGCTTTAATTCCAAACAAATGCCTCATTAATTTAAACATAAGTACCTCAAACCCTCAAGTTTTGACAGAAATAAATCAAATTCTGGTTAAATCAAGCATGGTTTGGTTCTCTCAAGAAGTGAGGTGAATGTAAAGAATATTAAAATAATGGTTTAGAAGCCTCACAGGAATGTGGTTTAAAATATAAAGATAGTGAGATGTGGCATGGGATTCAAAATTCAATGTACTTTTCATGAAATTACTAAATATTTGAACTTGAAACAAAGTCATTTTCAGCATTCATTTAAGCTTAGTTTCATTGGATAAATTTTTTCACTCATTGATATGCATTTCAAAATTACGATGAGAATCATTTCAGCTCAAAAATTTCAAAAACACAAAGAAAATTGAAAAATAAAAACACACAATTTGAAAAACACAGAATTTTTTTTGTTTTGTTTTTTTTAAACAGGAAAAAAATTGAAATTACTAAACTAAAAGGTTCCCTCCCCCACACTTAAAATATTTCATTGTCCTCAATGTGAACCCATGAGATGATATATGCACATGAAATGCATAATTTTTAAATAGGACAAATAATATAAAAGTGAAAGGGTTAGGAACAGCCTGATGTGTTCAAGTGATGATGGGGTCTTGCAGTGTGATAAAATCCACTGCATCAGTAGAAAGTCCCTCAATGTATCTCTTCAACCGCTGCCCATTGACTGTAAAGCTTCTTCCTGTGTCCTCTTGTGTGATCTCCACTCCACCATAAGGAAAAACACCTGTCACAACATAAGGACCTAACCATTTGGAATGCAACTTACCAGGCATCAACTTCACTCGTGAACTATAGGGAAGGACTTTCTCTCTATCATGAAACTCCCTTTGTTGGAACATTTTTTCATGAGCTGCTTTTGATCTTTCCTTGTAGAGCCTTGAGTTCTCATATGAAGAAAATCGAATCTCCTCAAACTCTTGAATTTGCAGCTTCCTTTGGATTCCAACTTGGGCCAAATCCATGTTTCATTTCTTAATAGCCCAATAAGCCCGATGCTCAACTTCCAGAGGGAGATGACATGATTTCCCAAAAACAATCCGAAATGGGGACATAAAAATGGGTGTCTTGTATGCTGTCCTATAATCCCACAATGCATCATCCAAGTGCTTGCTCCAATCCTTCCTATTTGGCTGCACAGTTTTCTCCAAAATTTGTTTCAATTCCCTATTTGAAACCTCAGCCTGGCCATTGGTTTGAGGGTGGTATGGTGTTTATGTTTTTTGTGTCACCCCATACATCTGAAGAAGGGAAGAAAAATTCCGATTGTAGAAGTGTGTCCCTTGGTCACTGATGATGGCCTTCGGTACTCCAAACCTGCAAAAAATCTGTGATTTGACAAATTCCACAAAAACATGAGAATCATCAGTCCTGGTGGCCTTAGCCTCCACCCATTTACTCACAAAATCAACAGAAACCAAAATATATAAAAATTCAAATGAACTAGGAAAAAGACCCATAAAATCGATGCCCCATACATCAAAAATATCACAGAATATTATGGGTTGTTGGGGCATCTCATGTCTCCCTGAAATGTTCCTAGTGTATTGGCAACAAGATCATGACTTACAAAACACATGGGCATCATGGAATAATCTAGGCCAATATAATCCAGAGTCCAAAACTTTCCTAGCTATCTGTTGGGGTCCAAATTGTCCACCACAAGCAAGTGTATGACAAAAATGTAAAACAGACTCCAACTCATGATCAGGAACACACCTCCTAATAACTTGATCATTACAGATGTTCCAGAGGTATGGATCATCCCAAACTTAATACCGAGACTCACTTTTTAATTTTTGGACTTGATGTTTCTTAAAATTTACTGGGATTTCAGAGGCAACGGTGTAATTAACTAAATCAGTATACCAAGGATGCGTACCTGAGATGGTATAGAGATGCTAATCGAGGAAAGTGTCCCGAAGTGGTACCTGGTCCAAGGTGTCACCCTCTAGTGTGTGAGTAAGTCTACTCATGTGGTCTGCCACCAAATTCTATGACCCCTTCTTTTCCTTTATCTCAATTTCAAACTCTTGAAGAAGAAGCATCCAACGGATAATTCATGGCTTTTCATCTGGCTTCTTCAGGAGGTACCTTAAAGCTTCATGGTCAGAAAAAACAACTACATTAGATCCCAATAAATATGAACGAAATTTATCTAAAGAAAATATAACAGCAAGAAACTCCTTTTCTATTGTGGTGTAGTTTTATTGGGCAGAATCCAACATCCTCGATGCATACGAAATAACATGTGAACGCCCCTCCACCCTCTGAGATAAGACAGCTCCAACTGCGAAGTTGGACACATCACACATAAGCTCAAATGGAAGGTCCCACCATGGGGCTGTATGATCGGTGGAGTGGTCAGACATTTATTTAGCTCATAAAATGATACCCTGCATGAATCATCAAAATTGAAGTCAATATCTTTTTGAAACAATCGAGATAAGGGTAGAGCGATCTTACTAAAATCTCTGATGAAGCGTCGATAAAATCCAGCATGTCCAAGGAATGATCGAACATCACACACACATGTAAGATATGGGAGGGATGAAATAATGTATAACTTAGATTTATCAACTTCAATGCCATGTTGTGAGACTATATGACCTAAGACAATTCCCTTTTCGACCATGAAATGACATTTTTCAAAATTTAAGACCAGATTCTTCTCAATAAAACGATGCAACACATCACCCAAACTAGAGAGACATTCATCAAATGAGGATCGATAAACTGTAAAATCATCCATAAATACCTCCATGCAGGTCTCAATGAAATATGAGAAAATACTCACCATGCATCTCTGGAAGGTACCTAGGGCATTGAAAAGTCCAAATGGAATACTTCGGTAAGCAATTCTTCTCCTGGTCCTCTACTACAATGGGAACCTGAAAATAGCTAGAGAAACCATCCAAGAAGCATTAATGTGTCCTACCTGCAAGTCTCTCAAGCATATGGTCAATGAATGGAAGTGGGAAATGGTCCTTACGATTGGATTGATTTAGTTTCCTATAATCAATACACACTCACCAACTATTTTGTACTCTAACAGGAACTAACTCATCATTTTCATTTTTTATAACAGTGAAACCAGTTTTCTTTGGTACAACCTGGATAGGGCTAACCCATTGTGAGTTAGAAATAGGGTAAATGATACCCGACTCAAGTAATTTTACAACTTCTTTCTTAAAAACTTCCAAAAGTGTTGGATTAAGTCTCCTTTGTGGCTGCCTAATTGGTTTAGCCCCGTCCTCCAATAGAATCCTATGCATGAAAATGGATGGGCTAATACCTGATATGTCTGCCAATGTCCAAACAATTGCCCTAATGTTATCTCTCAAAAGATTCAAAAGTTTTTCTTCATCTTCAAAAGAGAGATTGTTGGCAATGATAACAGGTAATCTATCACCACTCAGCAAGTATGCATATTTAAGATTTGGGGGCAATGGCTTGAATTCCAATGTAGGGGGTGATGTATGGATGGAGAAATTGATGCAACAGACATATCCGCACAATGAACTTCAGTATCAGAATAAAAATCATCAAAATTAGAAAATAATGCATCAAATCCATTAGCATACTCAACATTCATGTTATAATTAGAGTTCACATGATCAAAATCAGAATATGATTCCATTTCAAAATCAAATCTTAGAGTGTCTTGTTCCTTAAAAACAGGTGTGGAAGTTCTCTTAGATATCAAACTAGAACCAATAATCCTAATCTCAATAAGAATAGGACAATCAAATTCCGTGGGGTTTGTACTTGGTGGTTCAAAATGGGAGATAACAAAAGCATAATTGTCCTTAAAGGGGTACTTCATGGAGTCCATAACATTAAAAATTACAAATTCATCTCCAAACTCCTTTTGCATTACTTCTTCAGCCATCTTATTGGTTTGAACAACCCTGTTTGGAAAAGGAAGGGGTTTATGAGGAACATCATCAATCTTTTTCTTACCTTTATCTTTCTCATTGTATTTCTCATCAGTTGGTATGGAATGCGGATTATCTGTAGTTGTGGTGAATCCCGGTGGAATGGTAGGTACAGATGTATCGTTCATTTGCGTCTCACTTCTCAATGTTATGGCACTAACATTCCCCTTTGTATTTGGAGTGGGTTGGGAAGGTAGATTTCCGGAATTCTTACTTTCAAGTTCATGGAGGGTGGTGAAAATTTGGCTCATTTGAGTCTTCAACTCCCTCGGCTTCGAACCTTGACTTTTCATCTCATTCTGTTGATTAAGAAAAATTTGCTTCAAAAGGCCATCAGTGTTAGAATATACCTTGGGTGGGGGATTCCCTTGTTGTTGGGTTGTTGATGCTTGATATTCAAATCTCATTTGGGGTTGTTGGAAACCCTGCTGGTAAGGTGGAGTCTGCTGGAAGTTTTGTTGAAAAGGGGGACTTTTTTGTTGTCCAGAGCCATACCTCATGTCTGGTTGATCCTTCCACCCTTGGTTGTATGTTGGATCAAATGAATCAAACTTCTTTTGGGGGTATGTTTGTTGTTTCTACTGATATGGTCTCTCTGGGAATACTGCTGTGCAATCCTCTATCTCTTGTTGTTGTGGGAAACAGTCAGTTGGGTGGATTGTCTCAGTGCAAATTCCACAAGGCCTTGAAGGAGGGGGTTGGGATGTCTTTTGTGCCAAAGTAACCTGTCTCACCATATTTTTCAATTCTTCCAACTTGGTATCAATCAAATGACTTTCAAGAGAAGAAGGACTTACCTGATGTACTCCCCTGACATGTGGTGTACCTCTATCGCAAAATTGTTGGGAGTTTTGGCCATCTTGTCGATCAACGCACGTGCAGCTATTAGTGTCTTGTCCACCAATGCTCCTCTAGCCACAGCATCTACCATGCTTCTCTCTATGGGTGTGAGTCCTTCATAGAAGTACTAGATGAGGAGTTGCTCACTGATTTGGTGATGTGGGTAGCTTGCACACAACTTCTTTAATTGCTCCCAATACTCATACATTGACTCCCCTTGTGCTTGCTTGATCCCCGAGATCTCCTTAAGAATAAAAGTGGTCCTCGATGCTGAAGAAAATCTCTGCAAGAAAAGACGTTTCAAATCATTCCAACATGTTACATCTTCAGGTTGTAAACAGTACATCCAATCCTTTGCAGCTCCATCAAGTGAAAATGGGAATGCTCTTAATTTAATTTGATCTTCAGAGACATTTCTAGGTTTTAGGGTTTAGAAAACCATATTAAATTCTTTAAAATGTTTATTGGGATCCTCACTAGAGAGTCCATGAAACTTTGGAAGTAAGTGAATTAACCCAGATTTTAGTTCAAAGTCTGATTTGAGATTTGGGTATGAAATACAATCTGGTTGATAGTTAATATCAGGTGCATCCAATTCTCGAATGGTTCTATTAAGTTCATTTCCATTATTTTCAGCCATTGGTTCTTGTTTTATTGTTGAATTTTAATTTATTTAAATTTCAATGTTCTGATATTGGATTAATTATCCAACTTGTTGAATGTTGAAACTTCCCGTAGACTGAGAATGTCTGATTCAAGCTCGAAGGCTACGTTCAATCTCAGGGTCAATATCTAAGAGATCCTCGGGATTAGTTCATGTCATAAATAAAAAAAATGAAAATAGGAAAAGTGGACCATAAGAAAAATGATAAGTTTGAGTTGATGGTCCAAAAAGAAAAGAAGATGATGAAAAAAATGAAAACTTGAGAAAAAGGAAAGATGAAATAGAGAGGTGAAGAAAATAATAAAATGAAAAAAAATACCTCTAAATGGTTGATTAAATTACTTGCCTCCCCGGAAATAGTTCCAATTTTAAAGAGCGCTGTCGTGGGCGCCCTCAAATGATTAGTGTGATTTTGGGGTACTTAGGTGCAGCAGAGTGGCTGACCAAGGTCATCTCTCAAAGGAGGAAGTGAATTTAAACAACTTTCTAGAGGTATTCTAAAAATAAAATAGAAAAAAAAATTAAAACACTACTTGAATGTATGGGGGTTTTTTGAAGTTTATAAAACTTGAAGAAGTTTTCTGGAAGAATATTGCATTTTTTTTGTTTTTAACTTTGAAATGAAGTTTGATTAAATAGATACAACAAGAAGATGTTTTTTTTAGAAAATATTTTAAGAGGAGTAAATGATATAACTCTACCTCTTAATTTACTTATTAATAATTATAATTTAAATCAATATTAAATTAATTATGATCCTCTAATTTTTTAACCCTTGAACTCTACAAGAGTTAACTTAGCCACAAATATGGACTTACTTAAACCCTAGGCTAGCTTTAGAACACACAATCGCAGCACCCTGCTTTGATTGTTGTTCTAAGGTTATCTTATGGTCAGTGGTTAATTAGATCACATATACATTATGGAAATGAGGATTAATTGTGTTTAGGGATTATATTTCAACTCTACAAATTTATCCCGTGTGGTCTTGCATTACCGATTAGGATCGTGCTCTCACAATTTATACAAAATCTCAACCTCACGTGTTTTTGTGTTAATTATTCAATTTCTTTCTTAGTTTCTTACAATTTAAAAACACAATTCATGGATCATATTAAGTTAATTAAAGTATCTCAATGATTCAAAATAATTAAATGAAGAGGGTAGAAGATAGATCGATTACTAAAAGACTACTCTTCTATGGGTGGCGTAATCATCGTAGAAGCGTTTTGCATGTGGAAAGGTTTATAATGAGCATAACCCAATAACGCTTATACTCAATAATTCCAGCCCAAATATGAAGATTAATAGATGAATAAATTTAAATAAAACATAAGAAAATAGAAGAAATAAAATAATAACAAAGAAGTTTATTACACAAACAAAATCATTACAACATGAAGGAGAAGAAGAAGGCTTCGTCAAAGGGATCCTTGCTTCATGAGATACCCTTATTTAAATGGTTAGATAATTGGAGTGGATCCACTTCCACTCTTCCCTCAACTTCCCAATGCACTTCCCAACCCCACCAAATAAGAAAAACATCAATTTATAGAGTGGTGGTGAGGCTAGGTTCAATGTGGTTTCAAGTGTGAATGGAGAATCTCAGCCAAATATTTTATGCCAACGTGCACCGCCCATTTGACCACCAAAAAGCATGAATTGTCCGGCCTTACAGAAGGATAATATGTGAGGATATGGTTCCTATATCTCCTCTCAAAATTTGGGCTCAATAAAAGCTAAGATGAAGGAGTTATGGCCGAAATACAGAAGCTTCTCCATTCTGGTGTGTCCAGCCCACCTTTTAATTTATGGCTCAATTAATCCATCCAAATGCATTCTTTTTATCTAGTGTCCTGAATAAAAGTTGTATCCCATGAATTATTGAACACAGTTTCAAAATATTAAGTTCAAATAATTCAAATAAAAATATTTATGATTGAAATACTATAGTGAGTTTGAAAGGGTAAAACTGGAATTTTCATCAAATATTCAAATGAATGATCTAATCCCAAATACTTTTTAATTAAACATATTTAACACAATGTGAGGAAATTATAACATTTATTATCCATAAAATATTCAATAAAATAGTTTTTTATCAGTATCATAGTTGATATGGAATGGAATTGGCATGAATTCATCATAACCGTCCATGGATATGTGACATACAGATCGATACTATTAATGTTGAGTTCAATGAAGTTTAATTAGTTTAACTATCTTATATAGGTAAAATGAAATATTTTATGACATAATTCCTTAGGTTACCAAGAATGTGTTCTACATGATGAAAGATTATTGGAATATATTATTACATGAAAAGAGGAATTGATGAATGTTGTATCCGAAATGAATCTATTTATACATGATAAAATCTTTCCATGAAAACTAAATTCTGAAATTCAGTGTATACCAATATAAATATCTAAATCAAATGTATATAAAAGACTCATCTAAATATTACCATTTCTTTTTATCTTTATGCGTGCTTCTGTGAAATTAAAAATTCAGTAATTTCATGGTGTACATACCTTGAATAGATTAGGTTCTCTAAAAGGGGGGGTGAATTAGTGGTAAAATTATTTTAAGTATTCATTTACTTTTGAATTTAACTCTATGTACTTGATAAGGATCTCAATACACTCAAAATTATTTCCCATACTCACATATTGTGCAATTATAAAATGGATAGAGAATCACAAAAGATTTACAAGTTTCATAAAAAAGCCTACACCTTGGTGAAACTGGTTATTCCCCATGTTAACGTATTATTCACTATCAAATAAGCGAATTAAAATTATCACTATAAGTGGATTGATTAAAATTTATTTCATCTCCAACTGAAATAATTCTTACTTTGGCTCTAACCAATAGGCTCACTTTTCTCCTGGCTCTAACAACAAGACTTCAATTACTCCTGACACCAATCAAAAGACTTCACTGCTGTTTAAGGATGATCTACTGTAGGATGATCTATTGATAATACCCTAGGAGAATTATAAATTACAATTTCTCATGTACCTCCTCAATGAATTCAGAAATAATGGCCTTGAGGATACATATATATTTAGTGTAATTAGGATTCTCCTAAATCATTGAATGCTTGGGAACACAAGTTTCTTCATAAGGCTTCAAGATTCATACTCTTTATCTATTTGATAAAAGAATATATATGGAACTCCAAAATATATTGCAATGATGTTCAAAAAAATTCATCACCTAAATTAACATATTTATACAAAAGCAAATGTTCTACATGGTATCTGAATTAAAAAAATAAAATAAATGTTTAAATGAAATACACATTTATTTTTATCACTCAAATATAAATACTTCCAAATTATTAGGTATTTATACTTATCATTTAAATATACCCCAATGCATGTGGGTATAATATTTCATACTTATTTGAAATACCTAGATGGTGTGGGTATTATATTACTAATCTAAATACCCATATATATTTTTTGGCTATTTTATTCTTCATGTAATGCACCTCAATATTCCTTGTCTTCATTCATAGAGGTAGTGGAACTTTACTCACATGGTGTAAGACTCATGGTTACCCGTGCATGTGTGTATCTCATATAAAATACACATGGGTTTGGTTAACCTCGTTATACTATTCAAACTCGTAGGTCACCCATTATATCCATGCATGCAACTTGATCTACCAAAGGATCAAACTCTCTATAAATTATTCTTCATGAGGTGTGAAAACACTGCCCGAATGACCCAAAGGCCTTATTTTTTATTTTATTATGGATAATCCCCCTTTTAAGGGTTTAAGGGGAACCCGTACATGACCCGTAGACCCAAGGAACAAGGCCCGACAAACCCGCAATACATGACCCGAAGGCCCAGAGGCATACCATGACCAATACATGACCCGTAGGCCCAGCCCACTTGAACTGCCCCTCCCTAGATTTATGCGTCATTGATCACCTAGATCCCACCTTGCATTGCTGATCAGTGAACATTTCCCCATAAAAAGTTGCACGGTGCCTGGTCCTGATGGCGGCTTCCATACCCTCTCATTCTTCCAATCCGGTTAGCTCTGCATCTGGTGGCTGCTACTCCTATTGCTCTGATCCTCTTCTAGGGCATGTTCTATGTGAACTGGGCTGCTCCATGGTCTATGTGACCCGACGGCCCTATGGCCTGAAGGCCTTTGATGACCCGAAGGCCCTGGAGACCTGTAGGCCCAAACCGGTGGCCCAAAGGCCCAAATTGGGTGAATAGTTCCGGCTACTACAGTACTGCTATAGTACCCCCCGAAAATTCGCCTCCACCCGGTTTTGAACCCGGGTCTCTTGGATGCCAAGCAGTAGATGCTTTTGATTCTTCATTCTTCACATGGAATATTCCCATTTTGAATATCTATATATTCTCATCAAATTGAATATTCAAGTTCCCAATAACTCAGGATCTTCAAAGAAATGTGTTCATGAATACAAGATTCTTGGATACACCATGCTCGAAGCTTTCTTTCCACTACCACACATTTTAAATTTCATCTACATGCTTGTAAGTGTAACTAAAATCATGTCCAATCATCTTGGATGTACCTCAAGTATTTATCTCTTATTAAATACATATGAATACTAAAATTCATTAGGTAATTATTATGGCACTAGATCCTTCTATTCATTCATAGAATTACATTAATATCGAATGTATGATTTGGTTGGTTCTTGTATGGAACATAAGTATTAAATGTAGCCTTATTAATGTGGTAGACTCCTTGTTTTGATCCTAGAATACTGAACCATTTTTTCTTATATTATTAATAGTGGAAGAACCACTTGAGGATAACACTAGATCATAATAGGGAAAAGTTGACCCCCTAGAAAAATCAAACGGCTCAAATCCATGTGATTGATCAGTTCATATGGCTAGTAGTCTTTCAATTTTTTAATGGAAGAGGAATAGTGTGCATGTTCTCCACATCCCAAAACAAATATCAATGAGGTTTATCTCACCTTTATTACTCAATTTGTACCTCTACTAGTTCGAGCTGGCAGTGGGTGATCAAAAATTGCACAAACCTTGAACCACATGCCACATGGGGCGCACCTCACATATGTGGCCCATATAAACCATGTAGGCCCAAGGCAGAAAAACCATGCACACATTATACATGGGAATTATCATATATCCTTATACATGGACCAACCTCATGAGCCTTCATACTATCTCCATTGGAAGGCTCTACCACAAGGTTGACCCTTGGGTCCCCCATATGTGGTTGAGGGCTATCCTTGGGGGTTGGTGTTCTTATCCCCTTAATTTTTAAATAATGAATATTAGAAATTTCCAAGATAACTTCTCAAAAATTAAAAAACACTAATCAACTTCAAATACACTTCATGAAAAAAATCATTTTCATTTCCTTATTTTAAATCGGTTTCATGAAATTACCTTCATTTTTTATGCAAATATTCTCATTATTCATGTAGTAAACAATGTTTCACCAATGAAACAAGTATTTTAAACTTATGATCACTTAAAAATCATCAGAGCTATCATGGATAATTTCTCAATCATGAAATCCAATATCATCACGTTTTTTCATAACAATTATCCAAGAATCATAACTTCATAATAAGCACATAAAATAAATATTTACAAATCATTGACAACAAATGAAACACCTGGACCAAAAATACACACATTGTTTTTTTTCAATATATACTCACATATTTAATAGTAAATATGTGTGATAAAAAAATTCCTCCCATTTGAAATAAAATGAAAATGATAAGTTGTGTTTTCTCATCTAATATTTCTTCTATAAACTTGTTCTTATCCCTTATATGAACATTGCTTTCTCACTTCTAAGAGAGGGATGATCTCACATTTTTCTCTTATTAACATGACTTTAGTCAACTCTAAGTATACATGGGATATAATGGTGTATAAAACAAGTGATATATAATAAATTATTTCCATTATTTCCATCAACAACTATGAAGGTGAAATAATGATAAAAAAACCTCAATTATGATTTTAGGGGTTGCATGAAATTAGATTTATCAATAAAATGAAAAATACTGCATATACTTCAAAAACACATTATAAAGTTCATGTGAAAAAAGATATAGCTCCCCTTTTATCTCATCCTGACATCAATCAATCACTCCAACTTAATTGATAAAATAATACAATTATGAAAAATGGTTGAAAGTGTGACTAGCACACCTTTACCTTCATCATTAAATCTATCCCATGGGGTTTTTAGATTCTCAATGTTTATTCCCCTTAAAAGAAGAAATCCCTCATTGTCATGGAAATTTATTAACACCATGATGGATAAAAATTCTCCTTTATTTCCCAATATGTTAGTTTATAAGGCATAAAATAATTTTGAATAGGGAAAACCCTCTTGTTTCTTTATACGAAACATTAATGGTGATATTTTTCTCTATTACTAAATTTCTTCTTCTTTACAAGAATATTATGGGATGTTATTTCTTTAATGTGGACATGCCTCATGGATTGATCACATATATTCTTCACATAAATTTAATTTTTTTCATGGAATATCTAATCTTACCTCCATCAAAGATAGAACAAACTCCTGCCAATTTTTTTATTGGCATGGAGATTTTTTATTTGATTTCTTTTATTTTTTTCTTGATACAACCATTGTTGTGGATTATTTTTATTATCCAAAATATATGGCCTATTTTCTAGTTTATAGGCCTTTTACCATGATAATAAATCTTATGGTAAGTCATATGAGTTGATTTTCTCTATATGGTCTCATTACTCTTACATGAAATCCTCTAGGTGCAATACATATGATATAGATTCAATGAAATTAAATCATTACAACAGAATTTATAACTCATTTAGACTCTCTTTATTTGAGATATTCTAATTTTTGGATTTCTTTTAACATATTTGGTCTTAAATATTTTGAAGCATCTAATCATGATGTGCCTAAATCATCTAAATTTAAAACACTTTATTTCCTTTATCTTTTATGGAACTAGAGTTCCATATTTTTCATGGGTCAACAATTTAATTCCAAATTTCATATCTAGGTTTCTCTTTATTACTACACATGTTGAGATAGATTTTTGGGGAATATTTATTTTTTCTTTGGACATGTTTATCTTCTCCTCATGATCTCTTATCTTCATATCTTCCTTTTTCAACTGAGATACCATTACATTCATATTTGAAGTAGCATTTATTCCTGATTGTATACTTTCTTGAAGTTATGTTTTAAGAGATATGATTAAAACATTCAACTCCTTCTCCATGGAAATTTATTTTAAAATTTCCTGGTAAATCACATAAATTATAGGAAATTGACCATTAAATATTGTTCCCATTTTTGTTATGATAACATTTAAGGACACTTCTTCTCTTCTTATTATTTTAGTTTTTAAGGAAAATGTTTTATCATTGAATAGTAATATTTATGTGTCATTATCCCTTGGTATTATTTTTCATTGAAATATAATTCCTTGTAATTAAAATTTGAGGTTGTTTCCACTTCATCACTAGAATCACATTTATTTTTCAACTTCATGTGAGAGTCTGAAAGAGAATAATGGTTCTCTATTAGAGGGTCGAAATCAGAAATAACATTAGTTTCATATTGTACCTTGACTAGAGAGATCAAAATGATGTGTGGAATCTTCTTCTTATGAAATTCATGGAGATTGATTCCGTCTCCAAATTGAGTGCATGTCAGGGGAAAATAATCTTTCTCAATTCAACCCATCACATTATTCTTGTGAAATTATTTTTCCTTTATTTTTTTAAATTATCTTCATTGAAATTTTACTAAATAAGGGTTATTATCTCATTTAAATCTCAATAAAATTACATCTTTAAAAACTATTTCGATCTTTAGAGGTGACATATTTCTTTGATACCAATTCTTGAGCCCCAAGTTGTATTAGGTGCCACCGAGAGTGGGGATGAGTTAGTGTACACTCATTTTATGAATTAATTTACTTTATCATTCAACCTATAAAATTTTTCAATGTTATTGATATACTAAATATTACCTCTCAATTTAACCTCATTTTCAATTGTAATAATAGAGAGACTAGTACATTGGATTTACAAGGTTCAGTAAAAAGCATACTCCTTGCTGCAATAGGTTATTCCCTCAGGTTAAATATTATTTAATATCAATTAAGTGAGTAAAAATATCCACTATCAAAGGAGTGATTATAATTGATTTACACTCCAAAAAAGGCTTCTTACTTTGGATCTAACATAGAGACTCCTTATACTCATGGATCTAACGAGAAGATATAAACATCTCCCAACACCAATGAAAGACTCCTCCATTATTGAAGGTATATCCAATATATGATGATCTTTTGATCTTTCTCAATGAGCTACCAGAATGAAACATATTCATATACCCCCTAAATAACATTAGAAAAGTGGTTCTTGATACTTTATCTAGATTTAGTGCAATCTAGACTCTCCTCAATCTTTGAATCCTCCGGAAAACAAGTTTCTTCTTCATCAAACAACTCCCATATTCAAACACATTATCTCTTTGATAAAAGAATGTATAGGATATCAAAAAAATTACAATGTTGTAAAATTCTTTTTATAACCTAAATTAATATATTTATAAAAATAATAATTTTAATTAGATATAAATTAATTACATTAAAAAAATTTGTTAATGAAATTCACATTTATTATCCTCGCTCCAATATAAATACCCTAAAATACATAGGTATTTATATTTCTCATTTTAATATACCCTAATAAATGTGGGTATTATATTTCATGCTTATTTGATATACCAAATTTTTTGTGTATTATATCACTCATTTAAATTATGGTAGTTATTCTATTGGTATCTATTTCATCATGAAATGCACCTCAATATTCATTTTATTCATTCATGGAGGAAGTGGGGTTTTCTTCACATGGTGAAAGACTCATGGTTCACCCTGCATGTATTTAATTTAGTTAAAATACACATGGGTTTGGAAAAAATCATTATTTTGTTCAAACAACTGGCTCACCCTTTATCTTCTTTCATGAAAGTCAAACACCGAAAAGAGTATCTCTCTATAAATAATTCTTCTTATGGTGTGAAAACACCATATCTCATTTTAAACACCTAAAGATTTCGGGTATTCATTATTCAAATGGAATATTCCCGATTTTAATATCCATGGATTCTCATAACATGGAATATTCGAACTTCGAAAGTCTTGGGATCTTCAACTAAATGTTTATATGAATACAATATTCTAGAATACACCTTGATCGAATATTCTATGCCGCTGACACCCATTCTCAACTTTTTCTACATTCATGAAAGTGTAACTGCATGCATGTCCACTCATCTTGGATGTACCTTATGTATTTATACCACATATATATTGTACATAGGATCAAATTAATGAAGGGAATATTATGGATTGAGATCCCTCTTTTAATGCATGGATATGCACGAATATCAAATGTAACAGGTGATTGGATATCATTTGGATCACAGGGGTTCAACACAACCTTATAAATGTTGAAGAATCATTATTTTTATCTAACAATTCTCAACCATTTTTTTCATGATTCATTGATTTTGGAATAAAATATTGAGAATAAAATGAGATCGTCATCAAAATAAGATCTCCCCAGCATGATTGGATGGGTCATATCCAAGTGATCGATCTGATCAGAAGGCCATTGTTCTATCCATCCTTTTAATGATGGAGGAAGAGTGTACATATTATCAACACCCCACATCAACTCTCAATGGATTTTATCAATTTTTTATTACAACATTTTTTTCACTACTGATTTAAGCTGTAAGCAGGGGATCAACACTTTCACACACCTTCCAATGCATGCCACATGGGTTTTGCCTCACCAGTGTGGCCCACCAGCACCCAAAAGGCCCAATGCATCCTACTTATGCACTCATTATACATGGGAATGCTTCTAGGGGCCTATACATAGCCCAACCTCCATAACTTCCTTGTAGCCTCTATTGGAAGGGTCTACCTTGGGGTTGGCCCTTAGGTTCCCCAACTTTGGTTGAGGGCTAGAATTTTAGGGTTGTTTATCTGGCCCCATATTTTTTATATAAGAAAAATTAGAAATTACTAAGCCATATTCTCATAAAATACCAAACCACTAGTCACCTTGAAATACTCCTCATAAAAATATTCTGTTCCAAAACCTTGTTTTAAATACCATTCATGAAATTACCTTAGTTTTAATGGAAATACTCTCCTTTATCTTATAGTAAATAAAGTGCCATCAATGAAAAAAGTCTTTGAATCTTAAGATTAGTTCAAAAATTTCCAGAGTTGACAACGAGTATTTCTCAAGAATTAAATAAAATTCCATCAAGTGATTACATAATAATTTTTCAAACATCATCACTTCATCTTTAACACAACAAAAATATATTGAAAATTTAATAATAAAAAATTCATCATTGGGCCCAAAAAAAGATGTATTGATATTGTGTTTCATGAAAAGGAAGTAAAATTCAACATTGTGCCCAAAAAATATGTATTTAAAATGTGTTTCATGGAAAGGAAGTTACATAGGTTGATGCATATTTGGGATACAAATATATGATAGAATCAATTTGAAGGTTCTGTATAAACTAGAAACCTTTTCATGGACTGCAAGACATAATCAGATCATGTATGTTGTAAAATGTGGTTCAAGTAATATTTAGAATTTCTCAAGGAAAATTTATGGGGAATCTTTTTGTTTTACATATATCAATTCTAGAATTGAAAACATGTTTTACAGAAAAAATATATTAAAAAAGGTTATATGATCAAAATATAACAAAAAACCTCAGATTATAATCAAATCATAATAAATCAGTAATATTGTAATTTGTAGCATTGAAATCAACCATATATCAATAAAAATCATGGTCTACTTATAATGACTATAAATTCATTTTTTTTATCTTAAATTCAAAAAAATAGACAAAAATAAAATCCTATCTCACGTATATAAGTGTGTTACATGCTTTTATCAATCTATTTTTAGTCTACATACACATCTCTACAATGGTCATTAGTAAACTAATATTTTTTACACATAACATAAAAAATAGATTAAACTAAAACTAAACATATTAATACAATTAAAAATAAATCATTTGGTTTAAATAACCCTCTTTATCATTCTTTAAATGTATTTTGAAATTTTTTATCAAAACATTATTTACGAGGGGAACACCCATGAAAAATATTTTAAGGATATAGTTCCCCAATTTACATTTATCATTTACCACATATAAAATCATTTATATTATAGAGTTTTATATCAACTTCATATAACATTCCCTAATCATTACATGATCCAAGATCAATAGAGATTCAATAAAAATATAAATCAAAGAACACATCCACCATACCATCATATTTTCGCTTTGGGTGGCACTGACTCGTCCTCATGGTTTTAAAAAATTTCATAATATAACATGTCATAGTATATGGTTTTTACACACTCTTTATATTCACATGGTTGTAAAATATGTAAATAGGATCTGATAAATACCTTATATGGATGTAACCACACTATGAAACATCTATATCATATAAAAGGTCACATACACAACTAATAGTATACAATAATTTAATTCATGATAGATAGGGAAATTAATACAAGACTATGAATAAATAAATTAAACTGAAACATACAATATTTTCATATTACTTGATTATTTACTACATCGCCCAGAATGAGTGAAGGGCATATTGATTAAAAGAAGTTGAAAACATATAAGACACAGTTCCCCTGACCAAATCTCCACTATACTGGACCTAATATAAGATTATATAATGCTCATGATGATAAAACCCATCCCCTAGACCAAACAAGGTCATGGGGAGAGAGTAATATAATTTTATTAACAATGTTATCGAAAATCCTTTCCTAAAATCATGTCTTCATCACAAAACCAAACCCAAGGAGTGAGTTATACTTTCATTCTTTGAATTAAATATGATATGGGTTGGAAACTAAAAGGGTGAAGTGATTCAAATAATCATGGATCAAGGATTTATTAGGTGAGTTTAAATTGTATGAATGAGTCGGTTTCTATTCACTCTTTATGAAGCAATAGTGTTGGAATAATGATGATAAAAATGGTCATCCTATTCATGGGGCTAACAATCGAAGTGTCTTCAACCCAAAAAAGAAAATTCAATTGTCTCGGCACACATCAAGAGAAATTTTCAAAATCTATAATGAAGGGAAAACATCTCGAATAAAAAAACTACCCCTATTAGTGTTGAAGAAAAAACTCATCCTAAAAACATTCCTCATAACACCCCCCAAAAAACAGATTACTACTTGAAGAAACTGAGGAACAAGATCCACAACTATCAAACTGATCTATGTAGCATTTTCACAACCAACACTGGTCGATGATCCCTCTGAACACTTTTCAAACTGAAGGATATCACCACATCCTCCAACAAAACTATTTTACCTCGACCTGAAACAAATCCCTCATACTTATAATGACTCTGGGATTGGAACTCTTGGAGTATCCTTCTTTAAGAAATGGTGTTGTCATCCTCTACCCTATGAGAATTCATTATCACATCTTACTGAATGGAATAAACCAAAAATGTTCTTCAACTTGAAACCAATCCTTCAAAAGAACAACATGAGGGACACCAAACCAGATACATGAATTATTTATGGTCAATTAGTTACTTAATTCATTAAACTTTTCCAATTATATACATCTTTCAAGAATAGGAATTTAAAAGGATGATGCATAGTCCTTTACTAGGTCTCTACACACATGAATAATTTTAGCTACACCAGCATTTTCTACAAATCATTATATTACTTTTAATATAAATATTTATTAAATACAACATAATGATCGAGAGGCCTAATGTATTTGGAATATATGGTTTATAATACATTGAAAAGAAACTAAAACAAAAAATCCTTATTTTATTATCTATAATTATCTCCAAAAACCAATTAATCTCCTAAAACTCTATAGTACAACCTTAGGAATACATAAAATAAAGGGTTATACTTTAAAGCTCAGTAAGGTAATAAAAATGGAAATGAAATGAATAAAATGAGCTAGACGAAATAACATGATAACATAAAATACAAGGCTCGTGAATAATCATATAAAGGCATAAAATAAAGAAAATGGAATCAAAATATCATGGAAACATAGCAATGTTGAATAAACATTTATTATGATATAAGAATAATCTAATAAAGCCTAACAACAAAACATCAAACAGTGGACTAAGTCCCATTATTGATTATGTTTTGTCCATAATCCCATCCATATCATCTCATGAGACAAAAACATTTCCCAATTCATTGGAGAACTATATGTCATATTGATCATAAAATATACATGATTATGTGTGCCACAAAATAAAAATCAATCATAAGTCATAAACATATGAATTAAACATGAAAAAATGGGATTAATAATCTTACCTCATTAAGGGGGACATAAAGAATTTATTACCCTATAAAAGGAAATGAAAATAATATAGTTATATAATTAAGAAAAATATATATTGAATTAATAATCATTCCATAATATCGAAAAGTGATGTAATGTGAGTTATAGAGAGAATTTTCATAACCAATTGATGAAGGGTGGTTTTGAGAGATCCCTTACCTTATGTTCTGGAATCATTATGTTCATTCACTTAATATCCTAAATAATTGAATTAATTAATTAATTCATTCATTCATAACATTTTCCATATATATTTGAATTACTATAATTTTATTTTTATCATTTATAACCATTTCAATGGGTTATAAAGTATATTTTTGTTGGTATGAGAGCATTTGTTTCATAGTTCTAAGGTCAGATCACCTATGGATAATTATTGATGTTCTAGTAAAATGGGAATAAAAATCCAAATGTGAAATGAATTTGTATTCTTATTCACATGTATATTTAAATGGTCTAAAATATCATTTTCTGTTCTGAAATTAAGATGATTCACTTTGAAAAAATGTTAATGTTCTGTGTTTAGTTTATTTAAGAGATCTTACCAATCATCATGAAGTAGATTAATATTTTCGGATTAAATTATTATTAAAACATTATAGAACATGAAATAAGTTATAATATTCATAATCTAATCATAATTATCTATAATATTTTTTCTATAACCCACATTTAAGGTGGTAGAGAAAAATGAGTTACGTTGTTTATTGATCTGGTAAACCAACCATATTGTAATTAATGTTTTAGTTTTAAAATTGAAATAAGGGAGGGTTTAAGTATGATATAACATTTAAAAAATTACATTAAAATATATTTATAATACATGAGACCTTATTTTTTATAGATGGTGGAGGTAGGGAGGAGGTAGAAGAGGAAAATAAATTTAAAAGAGAAAATTTGATAATTTTACCTCTTGAATTTCATCTCATTAGAAAACTCATAGGGAACATGGAATTGATATTCTCATGAAACTAATAGAACTAGGTATGGGGGAGAGAAAATTTAATGTTATTGGGTAGAAATTTGGAAAGTTACATTATAACAACCCTTCTCTTTATTTCATATTTAAACATGATTTATTATATAAAATTTCACTTAATAAAACTCAGAAGATCGAGAGGTCTGGTGTCTTTGGGGCTTAGAAAAATTACATAACAACTAAAAAAATGAAATACATATATTTATTGGAAACTTATTTTAAATAACCACAATATTCCTTCGTACTTATCATTACATGGGATAACATGAGGATATAAATAAGAAAAGGGTGATCTATATAGCCCGTTAAGGGAGTAAACAAGGAACAACATGAAGAATACAATACATGTTAGTAAATGGGAGTATCAATGGAGCATAAGAGAAACATGAACAAAAAGTCATGCTATAGAATTATTATCATAATATGTAAATGTGGAAACAACTTAAAACACTACATCATTAATATAAAGGAATCAGGTAAACCCCTGTCCCAATATAGTGGAAAAGGTACTATAAAGGAATCAGGTAAACCCCTATCCCAACAAGATGTATCAGGATACTAAAAATTACCCAATTCATTGGAGTGCTATCAGGGTTCACCCTTCATAATAATTTCAATATCATGCTTAAGTATGCCACATAGATCTTATAACATGGATTCAATCAATATATTCATTTATTCCATGAACAAGGAATGTGGAATTCATAAATGTAAGTAACCATTCGATAAGTATGTGTTCCTAAAGGTGAATACCCTTGATAGATGAATGGGTATGATATTCATTACATGATGATTTTGGAATGGAAAACTATTGTGCAATTTTGGCAGCATAACGACGTCTTATAGTAATTCATAAATTGGGTTGATGAGAGATAAATGGGTATCTCATCATTTATACATGGGATGGATAGTAAGGGGATAATTTAACATAATATACCAACATGTTAAATGGAATTTATATGCATAATATAAAATAAAATTCTTGAATGGAAATGAGAAGAGAGAAATCTCTTACGGAATTTCGGCATAGTAACAGGTGGGTTTAAAGGACCATAGGGGGGTTATTAAGATTAGAAGGAAGATCCCATCATGTATACACCAAATGGATAGTGAGAATGAATGGAAAAAATGTCTCAAATCAATAAAATGGAAATTAAAAGGCATGGCATAAAAGAGGTGCTTGAAGAAAAATGAGAGAGGGAGATCCCTTACATAGATGTGTGATCCCAAAGGCTTAGGGAGGCTTCCTAGGAGATTAGGGGAACCTTGGGAGGACTATATGAAGGGGAATATGGTGCTTGAGCTTCAAATAGCTTGAGTTAATAGAAATGGGTGATTGAGTGGGTTTATATAGGAAAGGTCGGGGAATTCTTTATTATTTTGGTTTTGGACACTACACACTAAAATATTCAAAACCACAAATCATACCATGGTTTTTTCCAATGGTTTCATGAAAAGGGGATTGGTATATATTATTTTATAAGTATAATTTTCAAATATGTTAAAATATTCCATTTCTTATGTGGAGGTGAGTCCCATTTTTAAGGATATGATTTTAAAATTTTAAAATATTTTAAATGTCTTGTAGGATTCACCAAGGCTTTATAAAATAAATAAAATAAACCTAACATTACATTATTTTAAAGTAAAAAACATATATTTTTTCTAAGATACATTTTATAGTATTTTATTACATCATTATTGGGTCATTATAATGTCCTAAAACACATTATATATTTATAAAGTATTTAATTTTTACCCAAAAAATCAACTATCTCAGATAATTATGAAAAAATAACCGTTGGATAATTTTGATTTCCTAATTCCAAAAATAATATTCATTTTATCTAAATAACTATATAAATATGTTATTTTTTAATTTTAAAATAAAAACTAACATTTATTGAAAATTGATGGGTTTCGACAAAAATAGTTTCCAGACCTTAATAAAAGTTACTTTTGAATTTATAATAATTATATGATCATCAATCTTTATCAAATTTAATTTAATAATAATATTTTATTAAAATGTTATTTATTTAAAAAAGATACATTAATTCATTAAAATAGATTCTAGAATTGAATTCGAATATTAACCAAAAATACTATTTTTACTTTAAAAAGAATTTACAAACTAACAATAATAGGAAAAATATATTCATTATTCTATATAAAATAATTTACATATCCATAATTTTAGTTTCTTATTACATATCTCTTTATTACACCAACATACTCCCTAAGAGAAAGGTGTGCGATGGTGGGGATTTCTTGGGGCCATTCGGTGAACAAAGTTTGGGTCGTGATCTTGATGAGCTTGAACTTCTCAAGTAAATGGTTTCTCACATACTTTATTTGTTGGATATAGGCTTGGGATTGGTTTGGGGAAAATCCCAAAAATTCTATGTCCCTCATAATATTTGATAAATGGAATTCATATAGTGTGATCTTACTGGTTGAGGCCATCACTTCCTTTGTCTGTGCCAAAAAGGATTTTCTAAAACCCTATATTTATACTAGTCATGTGATCACTGTTCAACGACTATATTATAAATGGTAAGGACACTTAACGTTCATTTAAATCCAATTGGATATAATAAAAGAAAAGGAGTTCATGTGTTTTCTATATCCATAAGTAATTTAATTAAAAGAAATGGAATATTATTCATAAATGTTCGGGTCATTACATACTAGCATAAAAACATTTAGGGGAAGAGGTTGTGAAAGGTGGTATTTATAAGTGGAGGAGAGGTTTATTTTAAACTATTATATACATTATTTATTATTTGGGCTCAATAATACCAATACTATTGATTTTTATGAATATATATACTAAATGGTGTTTGTAAGTTTTAACTAATGGGTTCTTACATCATCCATGACAAACATAATTAAGTATTTTTCATATAATGTAAAATATCGTATTTTACAGTATTTCACTATTCAAAAAAATCAACTATTTTTTGAAAAATTCCCAAAATTCCCCCTAACCATTTATTTTCATGTATATTTTCAAACAGAAATCCATTTTTTGAAAGTAATTTTCTAAATTTGATAATTTTACATTTTATATAAAATACCCATTTATTATAAAAATAAGAAATTTAATATAATGATCAATATTCTAACACTTATAAAAATTAAAACACTTAATTATCACTTTTGAAACATTTATTTAGTTTTGTCATGATATAAATATTTCATATTTTAAACCTACATAGAAATGGATAATATTTTAACAATATGTTTACTTTTTAGGACTATTAGATGACTATTCCAACAATCCTGTTATAATTCTAATGGTAAATTTATTATTCCAACGATTATATTTGTAACTATGATATGGGTTCCCTACATCCTATAAATACCTCATATTTCATTCTTTTTCTATTTAATTATATTTTCTCTGAATATTATATATTTTCTTCTTTAAAATAAAGAATGAATTCCTAATATTCGGATTCATTTCTATAGTTATCGTCGTGTGTGACATTATTCTATAGGATTGAGAATATCCAATTTTTTCTATTACTGTTATATTATTATATCTTTTTCCCCCATTATAATAAATTAATTTATTATTTCCATTTTTATTCCTTAAATGTAACGTTCAACTTAATATAATTAAACTTCATTGAATTTATCATGTGTTGACTATTATGTATATTTCATTATTAAATATGACACAATAATAAGAAGAAAAATTCTATTGATAATATTATTGGTCATTATATTCCTCACCCCTTAATAAATATCACCCTAAAAATTTCTTTATAAAAACTATTTTGAATAAATTTTAGATTTCTTCTTCTTTATTAAATCCTCTAGTTCCAACTTTTCATACTCATACTTACGGTTTCTATATAGTAATTCCACTAAGTGAGTTGGATTTTTGTGTAGAACATTGTCTCTATGGTCCAAGATCTTCACCAGACTCTCCTCATAAGAGATATAATTTTCCATTTGAACCACCAAGGAATTCAGTACATGCGAATGATATTACAGCGACCCTCTCATCTCATACATAGAAAATACATCTTTTTTTCATAATACATAATACATTACACAGACAGACACACAAAGACCATATTAGTTTATAGCCTTTGGAAACATGGAAACATAAACACTAGTACATAAGTGAACTGCATTATCTCTCACTAGGTTCATCCAGACTAGAATCCTTAATAGATACATCATACATAATACATATCTTCATAACCCGGGATAAGAAAACATAATAAAGGGTGAGCTCGTATTCTCATCAATGTTAAACAAGGGATATATTTAAGCATATTCATGAGCATAAGGGTATGAGAACGTGATCATGACATTAGAAATCATACACTTCATACCAAAGATAATAAAAAATATTCATGAAATAAATATTGGAAATTCATAAGACACAAAACAAAAAGGAATCAAGAGTACAATCCATGAAATCATAACATATGAATAAGACATGGAATTGAGAAAGACACATAAGAATATAAAATGATATTCATAGTAGTCATGGAATCACAACCAAGGCCATATTAGTGGAATGTGTTCAATCCTCAAACCATATTAGTTATCAATGGTCATGCTTAATCCCATATTATTTTATATAGTCTTTACTTAACCATGTTAACTCCCCATTCCATCCATGTCCATCTCATGAGATATAAATCATTACCCAATTCTCTAGACTGAGATATATGTCCCACCTATTTCCCTATTAAATCATACACGTGTGCCACAATATCATAAAAAAATCATATAATAACCCATGAAATGAAATGGGTATCATAAAAGAATCATCATATAATAACCTGTGGAAAATATAAAGGTTTTATAATGATTTATTCAAAGCATATCCCGTTAAAGAGAAATCAGTTTCATAAACATATAACCAATGAAAGAGAAACATGTTACATAAAAATCATGCCATCAAAACATAAACTATTTAGAGAAATAAAATGAATGGAACCCTTGGATCATATCCCCATAAAGTCATATGTAGTACCAACATATGTAATCTTATATGGAAAATAATTTTGAAATATCTTTTAAAATCATTTCTTTAGGAAAATAACCTATCTTCTTTGAAATAAACATTTTAAAACATAAAACCATTTGAAACCCATTTTCATTGAAAATAAACTTGGAAATTTATAATATAATCTTTGAAAATCATAAAAAATTTAAAATCATTTTCCTAAAAAATGAGCTTAAAATGTCATATAAAAACATTTTGAAACATTTTTAGAAGATAGTGTTTTGAAAGAACACAGATTTCTGACAGAAGAGGGAGATAAGCTCTCATTTTAATAAAAATATTTTATTAATTATATTATGTTTCCAAATAGTGGGAAAGTGGTAAATATACATGAATATATCATCAATAACTAGAGGTAACGAAAATTGATGAGAGTTATTGATATATGGATCATAATATTTCATCAAGGGAAGCATGACTGTATACAATCTCGATAATGATGTGATTGTAGAAATAAACTCTTACCACTTTAGTAACATTGATTCATAGTCCCCATGAGAGAATTAAATTAAATTAATCATAAAACATAATCAATATATGGACATTCCTTATATAACATGTCAAATAGTAGTATATAAACATCGTAAAATAATATAGGTGCATAACAAAACATGTGTCTCAAAGAAAGAAAATTGAGACAAAATTACTTTTCCGATTTGGATGGTTTTGAAACATAAGACCCCATGAAATAGATATCATAAAAGGGTATTTAAATACCAATTAATTTATTTATAAGAATCATATAATACATTAATGGGATGTTTATACACCATACAAAAGAAATGAGTGGTGAATAAGGCATAAGTCTCGTATAAATAAATGTTAGACAATAAATACCCTTGATACTTGAGTAAATTTTGAATCACGATACCCATGAATGAATAAAATAAATTGAAAATTTTAAAATAAGTAATTAAATGGAATTCATGATATAAAATTTCTTAGGGATGTATATACACCACATAAAATAAATGAGTGGTGAATATGACATGTATCTCACGAATATAAGAAAGTGAGATGAAATTCCATTACCTTATGTCTTGAATCTTGTTGTACTCATGAAAACCTCCTATAAATTATATATAAATTTATTATAAATCTATTACATAACCGTATTCAATTTTATCATTCCATATATGATTTTCTTATGACCTTTATTTACCTGTTTATTAATAATTCCTTGTTACAGTTACATTTCAGGTAATAACAGCTTTGTTTTTCATATGTGTTCTGATTTGTAATTTTTTTCCATCATACTTGTATAATGATCTCTAGATTTCAACCATGATATAAATATCATATATATTTAATATATATACAAATTTATAATAATATATAAAATATAGAAATTGGAAATTAAATACACTGTTCGTGGAGACGGTAGGTCATACGTACGCATGAAAGGTTCTTCCATTTTATTGTTGTATTAAAAGAAATATGTTTAATGACTGTTGGCACTGGTATTCTTGCATTTCCCACTTTTCTGCCAAATATCAAAGTAGTGTGCCAAACAGATTAATGCACGGATGGGGTCATACATGAAGACCTATGGTTTAAAGAGACATATCATGGACCCGACATTCTATGAAAGAATTATATCCTTAGTATTCTATTGCCACCCCTTAGCCAAAAAAATAAGTCTAGCCCGCCAACTAGCTGGGTCGATTCAACTAAGGCCCATGTGAGAACAGGTAGACCACACCCAAGGGAGTCAGCCTAGGCAGACCAATGGACTACTCCGCAAAGAACAGGTCGGGCCCATGTGGGAACAGGTAGACCACACCCAAGAGAGTCGGCCTAGGCCGACCAATGGACTACTGGGGGAGCATAGCTCCCGCAAAGAACAGGTCGGGCCCAGGTACATGGACTGAGGTCCGCATGAAAGATTCTTCCATTTTATTGTCGTATTAAAAGAAATAAGTTAAATGACTGTTGACACTAGTATTTTTGCATTTCCCACTTTTCCGCCAAAGATCAAAGTAGTGTGCCAAACATATTAATGCACCGATGGGGTCATACATGAAGACGTGTGGTTTAAAGAGACATATCATGGACCCGATATTCTACTAAAGAATTGCGTCCGTAGTATTCTATTGCCACCCGAAATAAGGCTCGCCCGCCAATCAGTTGGGCCAATTCTACTGAGGCCCATGTGGGAAGGCCGACCAATGGAATTCGATGTGGGAAGAAGGCGCCGGAATTCGATGTGGGATGTGAATTTTTCCACGGGATCAAATTGGGGCCATCCGATCATTCTGCCCAGTGATCCGCACCATCAGATCACATCCGTTGTTGATCCGATCCAACCGCTTAATCCCACAGATCGTAAGTTCGAATCCATCCAAGCACGCGTGCCGCACGACCTTCGTATTCAACCTCCGGACACCCTAGTTCGACGCACACCCGGTACTCTCCCCTTGTCGCTGCCGCCTCTCAGGAACTTCTTCAAGAGTCTAAAGAATTCAACAAGAGGCCTCCTTGAACCACACTGGTCTCCTGCGAGACTCCTTGAAGGCGTTCAAAGCTCTCGCATGGTCATTCTTTGATCATGAGTCCAAACCAAGGACAACTGGGTGAAGCCGCCACAAGCCTTGTCAGCCTTCCGCGAGTGCCTCCAAATGAACTCGATTTCATCGCATGATCACTCTTGATCATGAGACCAAGACAAAGACAACCAATGGGTTGTCTCATGTCATTTTATGAACGCCAACCCCTTCTGCCTCCACGTGTTTTTTATCTGATTTATTTGGGATTTTTCCTGGATCACGCGACGCGTTCAAAAGGGAAGGACGTGCGATGCCAGACAGATGCATCCTTCATCCCATAAAAAGCGGTTGATGGGTATGGCACATTCGGCCTATATAAACCCCCTCATGTCCCGTAAAAAGACACGCAAGGGTGAGAGGAGAGAGCGATCTGAAATACAAGGGGTAGCGGAGAGCAAAACTCCGAAGGAACAGATCCACCAGCCGCCACCGTCTGGGATTGCCTCCAGGTAATGAAGAGAGGTCCCTCCCGCAGCAATCCGACATAGTGAATAGAGTTTTTTTTTTTTTTTTTTTAATGCATTTTTTAAAATTTTTTTTTTACAAAAAACGGTTAGGGAGATTTTTTTTCTTCAAAATAACCCTGAAAGGCGGCATCGTGGATGCCGCCTTTGCATTTCGGATGAAAGGCGGCACCCACGGTGCCGCCTTTCCACTGCCGGCGCGGATCGGTAACGTAGCAAAGGCAGCACCCGCGGTGCCGCCTTTCCTTCCGCGCCCTATAAAAGGACAGCGCCCCCTTCCCCATTTTCTCACTTCCAAACCTCCATTACTTTTCAATTTTTCTCTATTGCGGCGGAGTTTTCCAGTTTGAAATTTTTCGAAAGCTTTTAGAGGTATGATGTTTAATTTAATGTTTTTTATTTTGTAAAATTGTTTTTAGTTTATTTTGTAGAATTGTTTTTAGTTTAATATTTTTATAAATTTAATGTTTTTTATTTAGTTGAATTGTCTATAGTAGTTTAGTTTTAAATTTTTTTGTTTATTAGATTGTTTAATTAGATTGTTTAATTAGTTATATATATTTAGGAATTATTATTAGGTTGTTTAATTAGTTATATATATTTAAGAATTATAATTATCATTAGTATAAATAAATTTAGGATTTTTTTAATGAAATTTTGGTAGCATAAAAACTATGTTATCTAAGCAATCAAATCCTTGTCTGGATACAAACAAGTGAATGTGGCTCTGGCACAGATGTACTTAGGAGTAAAACTCGAAAACACCGATTTGAGGTAGACTCGAACGGGAACTGGTGCACGACAACGAATCTTGCTGCATTCTGGTTAGACACTCCCGAAGGATATGTTTAAGATATGCATATTTCTTTATAAACTACTAAAATATCTAAGTAAAGAAATGATAAATTGATAATTTAGTAATGATGTTGATAGTTATTATTAGTAATGATTAATTAGAAATTAATTAATAATTAAAAATAAAACTACAATTCAAATGATATTCAATAACATAGAGTTAAAAAATAACACAGTTAAAATATGACATGTAGTGAAAGTGAAAAAATAAATAACATGGAGTTAAAAATATATATAAGATGGAGTTAACAATATATATAAGATGGAGTTAACAATATAAATAAGATGGAGTTAAAAATACAAATAACATGGAGTTAAAAATACAAATAACATGGAGTTAAAAATACAAATAACATAGAGTTAAAATAATAGAAATAACATAGAGTTAAAATAATAGAAATAACATAGAGTTAAAATAATAGAAATAACATATAGTTAAAAATTTAAATAACAGAGTTAAAAAATATAAATGACAACATCACTAGTGCAGAAAACGTTATTTACGTCACTATTTTTGACGTCGGTTATATATAACCGACGTGATAATCTGTGAAACGTGGTTTTTTACGTCGGTTATAAAAGAACCGACGTAAAAAATGCGGTGAGTAAAATTTTAACGTTGGTTATTTTAATAACCGAAGTTAAAAATCGAGCGCGTTCGTTTTTTTACGTCGGTTATTTGATAACTGACGTAAAAAAGCGGCATTTGAGGCCTTTTTGACGTCGGTTAATTGATAACTGACATAACAAAACAACCCGTAGAATTTTTTACGTCGGTTATACAATAACCGACGTAAAAAACGGTGATTTCTGATGTATTTTTTACGTCGGTTATTCTATAACCGACGTAAAAAACCAACCCGCGGATTTTTTTACGTCGGTTATAAAATAACCGACGTAAAAAAAGCCGCATCTGATACATTTATAGCATCGGTTATTATAATAAACGATGTTATAAATGTAATAAAAATAGTTTATAACATCGGTTATTAAATAACCGACGTTATAAAACATTTAAAAAATTAACACGCCCCATGGATTGTCATTTACGATTTTTCGATCGACAGTCCGACGACTCGTCTCTCTCGCGCGGTAAACCCTAATCGACTCGTCGATCTCGTTGCGTTAAACTCGTTTTCCATCATCGTTTATCATCTTTACTCTCCTCGGATCTATCATCTCAACTCACAACACTCAGGTAAGCCTCCCATGACTTTATTTCGTTCGTTTTTTTTCCGGATAGTCTATATTGACGTTTTGCGATTTTTTTGTTTAAACTAGGTAAGATTCTTTGATTTCGAACCCTCTTACCTCGTTTTTCCATCATCATCTTATTTATTATCCCCAGATCTATTAGATCGACTCGCAATATTCACGTAAGCCTCACCTACTTCTATTTCGTTTGTTTTTGTTTCGCGAATGCCCGACATTGATGGTAATTTTTGTTGTCATTGACAACTAATGATCTCATTCACCTATATTACAGCAATTTATAGGTAAACCATTGTGATACACCCATTCCGTGTACCAGTGTGATTTATTTTATAAGTATATATATGGTTTTTCATGGTAATGTTTGTTTTGGATCCCTGGTTGTTTCTATTTGGGGTATCACTTTTTATTGTTCCATAATCTATTTACGTCGCTTATTTTCGTGGACTATTATAAGTCTTCATATGCTATTAAAAACCGATTCATTGTACAATAGAGCATTTTAGACTAGTAGGAGATACAATTCATGGTTCTCATTTTGAATAATGACATGATACCAAAACTAGTAGCTTGAGGTTAAAATCTCTAGATATGCCAAAACTAGTAGCTTGAGGTTAAAATACCATGGTTTTGGGGGGCTGTCAAGAGGGTTGGTGGTTGTCCAGGGGGTTGGGGGATGTCTAGGGTGTCCATGGAGGTGGGGGGGGGGGGGGGGCTGTCCAGGGGTGTGTGTGTGGGGGGGGGGGGGGGGCTGTCCAAGGGGGTGGGTCCTGTCCAGAGGGTTTGGGGGGTTGTCTGGGGGGTGGGGGCTGTCTGGAGGGTTGGGGGGGGGGGGGGGGTCCATGGGGGTGTCCAAGGGGATAGAGGGTGTGGGTGGTGTCCAGGAGGGGTGGGGTGTGCTGTCTTGAGGGGTGGGGGGGGGGGGGCTGTCCAAGGGGTGGGTGGGGGGGGGGGGGGGCTGTCCAGAGGGTTGGAGGGTGTCCAAGGGGGTAGGGGTGGGGGTGGTGTCCAAGAGGGGTGGGGTGGGGGGGGGGGGTGTCCAAGGGGGTTAGGGTCGGGGTCGGGGGGGGGGGGGGGGCTGTCCAGGAGGGGTGGGGGTGATGTTTAGAGGGGTGGGGGCCGTCCAGGGGGTGTGGGTGGGGCTGTCCAGAGGGTTGGGGGTGTCCAGGGGGTGTCCAAGGGGGTGGGTGGGTGGGTGGGGGTGGGGGGGCTATCCAAGGGGACAGGGCCCTGTCCAGAGGGTTTGGGAGGTTGTCCGGGGGGTGTGGGGGGGGGGGGTGTGGGGGGCTGCCCAGAGGGTTGGGGGTGTCCAGGGGGGGTGTCCAAGGGGGTGGGTGGGTGTGGGGGGCTGTCCAAGGGGGTGGGGGCCTGTCCAGAGGGCTTTGGGGGTTGTCCGGGGGGTGGGGGCTGTCCAGAGGGTTGGGGGTGTCCAGGGGGGTGTCCAAGGGGGTAGGGGGTGGGGGTGGTGTCCAGGAGGGGTGGGGGTGCTGTCTAGAGGGGTGGGGGCTGTCCAGGAGGGTGGGGGGGGGGGGGGGCTGTCCAGAGGATGGGGGGTGTCCAATGGGGTAGGGGTGGGGTTGGTGTCTAGGAGGGGTGGGGGGTGCTGTCTAGAGGGGTGGGGGGCTGTCCAGGGGGTGGGGGCTGTCCAGAGGGTTGGGGGGTGTCCGGGGGGGGGGGGGGGTGTCCAAGGGGGTAGGGGGTGGGGGTGGTGTCCATGAGGGGTGGGGGGTGCTGTCTAAAGGGGTGGGGTGCTATCCAGGGGGTGTCCAAGGGGGTAGGGGGTGGGGGGTGGTGTGCACGAGGGGTGGGGGTGGTGTGCACGAGGTGTGGGGGGTGCTGTCTAGAGGGGTGGGGGGCTGTCCAGGGGGTGGGGATGTCCAGGAGGGGTGGGGGGGGGGGGGGGCTGTCCAAGGGTTTGGTGGTGTCCATGGGGTGTCCAAGGGGGTGGGGGTGGTGTCCAGGGGGTGTGGGATAAGTGTCAGTTGGGATTGACTACTGCATCGTGGTTTTTGAGATTATGACATGATGATTGTGTCGTGATGATTGGCTTTACATTGTGATTTTCTCTATCTGAATTTTTATTTTAAATTTGATTTGATTCTCAGGTTTACTCCATTTTCTCTAATTTTCTATCAACCATTGTAGGCCCCATGGTTTTCTTTGATTCAATTGAATTTAAAACTGTTATATCTAACTATATTTTGTTTTTATAATAATATTCAAGCATATTTTTTTAAATACGCATAGATTTGTTTTATATTTCAAAATTGTTCTACATTCAAATTATGATTTTTTTCATATAAACATATATTTGCCTTATCTTAAAAATATATATATTTTTGATATCTGTTATAGGTAATAATGAGTCGAAGTTGGATTACGGAGAATCGAATGAGAAATGAATATGAGGAAGGTGTTGATGCCTTTTTGGAATTTGCTAAACGAAATGTTCCAAGTAGTGACATTTTTTTCTATCCATGCCTGAAATGTTTGAATATGAAGAAGTTGAAAAGTAGAGAGATAAAAGATCATCTGATTTGTCATGGTTTTAATCCGAGTTACAGCCCTTGGATTTGGCATGGTGAAACTGGACAGAATGTCACTGATGATGAAGATTCACAAGATGGTAACTCCAATGGAATTGAAGAAATGATTCGTGATATTGTAGCAGAACAAATTGAGATAGAACCGACAGTTGTGCGTCTATATGGTGATGCTGAAAAACCATTATATCCTAGTTGTACAGATTTTACGACTTTTTGGCGGTGTTAAGATTGATTAACCTGAAGGCGAAACATGGATGGAGTGACATAAGTTTTATAGAGCTGCTACAATTGATGAAAGACATTCTTCCAAAAGATAACGATCTTCCAGATTCACATTATAAGGCTAAGAAAATAGTATACCCGATGGGATTGGGATACAAGAAAATACATGCCTGTCCAAATGAATGCATTATATATAGGAAGGAATATGAATTTCTATCAGAGTGTCCTAAATGTGGGACATCACAGTATAAGGTGAAAGAAAAATCACAGGCTGATGTAGAGATTACAAAGATCCCTTCAAAGGTATTTTGGTATCTTCCTATAATTCGTCGTTTCAAAAATTTATTTGATAATTCACATGATGCAAAAAGGTTAAAATGGCATGCTGATGACCGGGTATATGATGGAAAAATACTTCATCCAGATGATTGTCTACAATGGAAGAAAATTGATGCGCAATATTCTACATTTGGAAATGAAATTAGAAATCTCATACTAGGGTTGTGCACAGATGGAATGAATCCATACCGAACCCTCAGTAGCACACATAGTTCATGGCCTATTTTATTGGTAATTTACAACCTCTCTCTTGAAGTTTATATGAAGCGAAAATATGTCATGTTGAGTATAATGATCTCTAGTCCAAAGCAACCCGACAATGATATTGATGTTTACTTGTCACTGTTGATTGATGATTTGAAACTGTTATCGGCTGATGGTATTAGGCTGTATGATTCTTATAAAATGGAATATTTTCAACTGCATGCAGTGCTTCTGTTCACTATAAATGACTTCCCAACGTATGGAAATTTGTCTGGATACAGTGTTAAAGGGCATAAAGCATGTCCAATTTGCGAACAACAGACGTCATATTGTCAATTGCATCATGGGAGGAAAACAGTGTACATGAGTCATCAAAAGTTTTTGCCTATGGATCACCTGTATAGAAGACTAAAAAAGTCATTCAATGGATTACAAGAATTTGGTACTGCTCCAAAATCTTTATCCCCTGATCTGTATTTTGAGAGGGTGAAAAACCTTGATGTGACATTGGGAAAGACACATAAATCTGGTAATGATAGACATATTTGGAAGAAAATGTCAATATTTTTTGAGCTACCATATTGGAGGTATCATGAAGTTAAACATAATATTGATGTCATGCACGTGGAGAAGAATATCTATGATTGTTTGATTAGAACATTGTTAGATATTAAAGGAAAGACAAAAGATGGGTTGAATGCATGATTATAATTACTATCAATGGGAATACGTTTGGAGTTATCTCCCACTCCTAAAGGAAGACGAACATTTCTTCCCCCGGCTTATCATACATTATCGAAGAGGGAGAAAATTATCTTTTGTCAGCGTCTTCATGATATCAAAGTGCCTCAAGGTTATTCTTCAAATGTAATTTTTTTTTGTCTCATTGAAGGAATTGAAGTTGATAGGTATGAAATCACATGATTGTCACATCATGATGCAACAAATTCTACCAGTTTCATTGCGTGGAATATTGCTCATCCGTGTTAGAAAGACTATAATGAAGTTGTGTTATTTTTTCAATTCAATTTGTAACAAGGAGATTGATGTGAATGCTTTGGAAATTTTGGAAAAGGATGCAATTTTTATACTTTTCCAATTGGAAATGTATTTTCCTCCAACTTTTTTGATATAATGGTGCATTTAATGATTCATCTGGTTCGAGAAATAAAGCTTTGTGGACCTGTATATCTTCGTTGGATGTATCCTTTTGAAAGGTATAGGAAAATATTAAAGGGGTATGTTAAAAATCCATATTGACCTAAAGCCTCCATTATTGAAAAGTATATTTCTGAGGAGGTAGCAGAGTTTTGTACGAGCTACTTGACTGTAGCGCAACACATAGGTTTGCCTCCATCTCGCCATGAAAGAGTTAATAATGAGGGAAAGGGGATTCGTGGCTTGAAAGTCAAATCACTGTCAGCTGAACAGATGAAGAATTCAGAATCATACATCTTGAATAACATAACTGATGCTCAACCGTATATCACATTGCATATTAATGAGTTGAAACAATTTCATCCAAAGAAGAAAGAAATGTGGATTTTGAATGAGCACCACAAAACTTTTTTGTCATTGTTTAGAAAGACCTTTCTTGGTAGATCAGATGTATCAGAGACATTAAAATGGATAGTGAGTCGTCCATGTTTAAATGTGATAACATGGTCCGGTTATGACATTAATGACTATACATTTCATACGAAATCTTAGGAAAACAAAAGTGCTGTTCAGAATAGTGGTTTATTGGTGTTTGCAGAAGCAATGCATTTTTCAAGTGCTAAGGACAAAAACCCAATTTCCGCATCAAGTGCATATTATGGAGTGATTGAAGACATATGAGAGGTTGATTACTTTAAAATTAAAGTTCCCATTTTTAACTGTAAATGGTTTATCGGTAACAACAGTGTCAGACACGATGAATTTGGAATGACACTTATTAATCTAAATAGTTTGGAAGACACAACTGATTCTTTTATAATGGAAACACATGAAAAAAAAAATTTCTATGTAGTAGATCAATCAGATATGCAATGGACTGTTGTTTTACAAGGGAAAAAACAATATGTTGGTGAGGATGAACTTGATGAAGATGCTGATTTATGTGAGATCCATACTTCCATGGAAAGATTAACAGAACATAATGATGAGCATGTTGAAGACATGATGTTTTCCATAAGGAACGATCACGACAAAGGAATTTGGGAAAACAATCCATTTGTACATTCCTAAAATTACAGGTAACAGATGTTTATTTCTTGTTTACATTTATTTTTTTCATAAAATGTTAGATATTGTAAGTTTTTTCTTTATTAAAACATGTATTAAAACAAAATAAGTATAAGTTTTTGTTTGTTTTAAGTTTGTTTAGTTTACTTTATCATGTTTACCATTACATGAATTATATATCTATTATTTTTGTTCAGTGAAAATTACTGTACCATGTTTACCAGGTTTACCATGTTTAGCATGTTTACCATGATTACCATGTTGACCATGTTGACCATCTTTACCATTGTTTAACATGCTTACCATATTAACAATGTTTACTATTACGTAACTTAGTACACTTTTCTATTTTCTGATTATAGTAGTATTAAAATATTTGAATTTGTATATTTGTGAACTAATGTTTGTTTTTTTGATTTGAAGGATAATGATAGATCATTCAGTTGATCAACCACATGATTCTGGAGATGAGCATATTGGTCATACCTCTGGGGAGGAACATTCACATGCTCCTATTATGACAAAGAGTTCAAAGGTTGGTAAACGTGGGTGCACATGTTTACCAAAATTAGCACTTGCTCGTACGCAGGATCAGAGGATACTCATTGAGTTTGATGATGATGATATTTTTAGAGGTCCAAATGCAAAAGATTTTAAGATTTTTGTATCAAATCAGGCTAAGAGAAAAGTAAGCATTCTATATGATGACTGGATAAGTGTGGATAAGATGTTAATTTTAAATGAGTAATCATTCACAAGGTGGTTTGGTTTAGAAGTGGTGAAGTGACGACGGTGGCCCCTGGATGCTCTCCTTCTCCCGGTGACGATGGAGGCCCCTGAGTCGGTCCCTCCTCCCTCGGTGGGGGAGGGAGATTTATTGCCCTTTGGGAGAGCAGGGCCAGCTTTTTCCCCATTTTCCAACCCTGACTTTCTTCCCCTATTTCTGAAAGCGACTCTAAGCCCTAAAGTTCCAGATCTCATCGATGGCCTCCCTAATCTTCAACTTTCGACATCAGAGTTCTCCGAAACCTCTACCCTGTAAAACCTCACTTTGGTTTCTCTCTTCAGGTCGAGAAGACCTTCAGTTTATGTGTTCGATAGGTTTATCTTCATCTCATGGGATCTCTAGGAAAGGGCGATTGTCGTCTTGCTTGACAGTCGATACATCATGATTCGATTTGAATCGGAAGCAGACCTCATCAAAGCATGGTTGAGAGCTCCACTTATCATCAATGGGTCCAGGTTCTTTCTCTTATGATGGTCATTTGAATTCCATATGAATCGATATTTTCCATCTACTGCAGTTTGGGTTAGTTTTCCTAATCTCCCGTTTCTGTTTCAGAATCCTTCTGTGATTCGCATGATTGGTAATCTCATAGGTAGATTTTTGTGCTCGGATAGCCGCACCAAATCTGTTTGTCACTTGGTCTATCCAAGGGTATGAATGGAAGTAGTTGCATCGCGAAAACCTTTTGATTATGTCTGGATTACTATTGATGAGGAGTATAGGTGCAAACAACGGGTCATATACGAGAGCTGGATAGACTTCTGCTCCTCATGCGGTCGTTTGGGTCATTCTTTGGAGGTCTTTCATAAGGGTCTTTCATCTCAGGAAGTCCGCTGTCAGGTATCCCAGTCTACAACAAAGAAGGAAGCCAGTGTGAAAGGTAAGGCTCATGTTACTAGTGGTGAAGTTGGTCCGTCGCAGTTGAAAAACGGTGGAGGTAGTGGTTGGGATTTCCACTCTCAGCGTCTGGTAGAGAAGGAACAAATGAAAGGAGATTGTAGCAGGACAGTTGAGGCTACACATGGGTTGGAATTGAGGGGGAATACTATGGAGATCTTGGATGAATTGGGAGAATCATCCGAACCTGTGGGCGGTTCAATGCAGCAGCCTGAGGTGCATGTTTTTACCCAGGTGGTGGGGAAAAAGGACTCAGTGGAGCAGGAGGCAGGAAGTGTGGTGATATGTCATGTTGAAACTTCTGGTGCGGATAAAGATGGCTCTCAAAGGGGAGTGGGTGGTGAAAGGGAGGTCATGCAGCCAAGTGATGGGGAATTCGCCCAACATAGGGCTGATTGTAGTGATGTCAGGCAGACAGAGGGTGCGACACAAGTAGAAGATGTTGAGGAGGACCCTAGTAGAGCAGTTTGTGGGGAGATGGGCAGAGGCAGTGAGGACATTCACTTGGTGAAGCAGGGGCATTCAATGGATGTGGAGGTTTGTAACCCAGCTAGTAAGGAAGGGAGCTGGTTCTCTGGGAAGCAATATGCTATCCAGGTGAAGAATAACTTTGATGGTCTTGGTAGTTTTGGGGAGTGTATAGAGGGGACCTTTGAAGGCAGTAGGAGTTCTTCTGCAGGGGAAATCAGCCCGAGGAGTAGTAGATGTATCAGGGGGAGGAAGGGGAAGAGGGACTACTCCTCCCTGCCACACCCCTTACAGACTCGGTCAGCCAAAAAGAGAATGGAGGAGAAGGTGGAAAGTGAGGCCATATGCCAGGATTCCCCTAAACAACCTGAAATTTCCTTGGATATGATTCTGTGTTCAGAGGATGAGGTGCCAGAACAGGTGTTGTATCTCAATGCCTCAGAGGAGGATGCAGCCAAGATGATGGGCCGAGACATCGGATTGAAGCTAACTGAAGACCAATATTCCTAGGTTGACAAACAGGACACAATACTGGTTGGGGGTTTCAATAAGGGGTTGATCGGACTTGAAGAATATATCGAGGTCTGGGATAAACTGGCCTCTAATTTGGAGGCTTTTTTAAGTGATGATCCACTCACACAGGTAACAACTATTTCCTATAAGTTATTTAGGGATATGGATTCTAGAAGAATTTTATTTTCCTTCAATGATGCTGCTTTAACATTATCTATTTAATACTTCGTTTTCCACTATCACCTTTCTTATTCATATGTTGAGGCTTACCCTATGCTTGTAATCTGGAGATGTATTGGTTTTTTGTCTACTTCTTGATACATGGATCTACTTCATATGAGGTTCAGAGCGCAAGGCTGCCACTACAGCATGGTACTTGGAGTGGAAGACTGAGAGGGTATGGCCTGACCATCGGTTCCATGCCCGTGCATCCTGGCACGAGACTGGTTGCCGAGTACTTATGCTTGGTGGGGGCCTAATATCGAGGTAGCTACTAGGGTGAGGTAGGAAATGTGTTGTTCGAGTTCTTTTTTATTGTTCCTTTTTATGTTTGGTTGTACTTGGTGGTTCTCACTTCCCTGTTAAAAGTGATTCAATAATCAAATAAAAAATAATTTTCAGTCAGATAAGTGTGGATAAAGCGATAATCTCTCAGTTGTGGGAGATGATTTTGGTAAGATCTTTTGACATTGTTTTACTATTCTTTAAATGTTTCTAGTATATATAATATGTTTAACCTCTTCTTTATCAGATGACATTTGATATTCCTGACACTGGAGGAGTCAAGAAGAAATGCTTATTGTTGGTTGCCAGGAGATGGAGGGATTTCAAATCAACCTTCTCATTTGATTTCATTTATGGTCATAGGAGTCATGAAAATCCATGTCATATATATCCTTTTATAGATGAAGACAGATGGAGACAATTTTATGAAATTAGAAGAAAAGAGTCATTTTTGGTAAGGGCAATGTAAACTTTTATAAGCTTTCTTATATAAATGATCTTATTAATGTTTTGTTAATGATTTATTATTCTTAATTTACAGAAAACAAGGAAATATCATCAAGAGATCCAATCTAAAAATGTATACCCTCATAGTTTATCTCAGGGAGGGTACGCATTTTTGGAAGAACAAATGATGGTGGAAAAATTTCAACAACTAAGAGCTGAGTCTTCAAGCTCTGGAGAGGTGGCCCCTCCATCCCTTCCATCTAGACATGAAAAATGGAAGAGAGCTTAGAAGGGAAAAAAGGGCAATATCTTTCGGAAGAATCGATAATCGTAGCTAAGAGGATTGTAAGATATATATTTTATTTATTTAAGTTAACTATTTTCTTCATATAATTTCAATCATTACAGAAATGTTCAATTAATTAATACATGAATCTCTTGAGGAGTAGAGTTCACAGGGGGCATTTACAGCTACTGGGAGGAAAGATATTTTATCTTTAGCATTGGGAAAGCCCGAACATCCTGGTCGTGTAAGAGGATATCCAACAGGTGTATCGGTAAGAAAAGTGTTTCCACGTTGTTCAACTTCTAACGTTGAGGGGGTTTATAAAAAAATATAATCCTTGGAGGTTGATGTTCATAATATTAATGTGACGATGGAGGAAAAGATTAGAGCGTCGGTATAGTCTATGTTTATAGACATGCAAATACAATTTCAGACTGCAGCTCCCACTACTCCACCTCCCCCTGCAGACCCCATTATTTATTCTCCACCTCCGCCAGTAGCTCCCACTCCCCCACCTCTGCCTGGGGACCCCATTTTTTATCCTACTCCTCCGCCGCAGCTTCCTACTTATTGCTAGTTGTATGTTGATGATCCTCAACATCATATAGTTGCATATGGGCTGGTCTATTGTATAGGAGATATAGTTCGTCATCAACAATTAGAGGTAGAGAATCCGAGGGTCACTGTACATGATATTATAGATAGATCAGCTCGAGTACCATTACCTACAGATGAGGTGATGACAGTTGGACATAGTATCAACCATTTTTTAATTTGTCCATCCAGACTTCTTCGACTCATTACCATAGAGGTATGAATGTTATATCTTTTATTTTATTTATTTATTAAATTTTTTTTATCATTTGAAAACTAATATATTTTTCTATTTATTTTTACAGGAATACTTCAAAGGTAATGAAATACTGTATAGACAACAACAAAGACAAATGGCGATGAAATCAGATACAGATTCTAGTAGTCTTGACAGATTGTCAAGATATTCAAATTTGTTGGCGGGTCATTATGAGTTTCCAATGGAAGCTCATATTTTTGGACGTGAAATAAGTGTGGGGATTATGAAAACTGATATCATGGAGCTTGTTACTCAAGATAAGCTGGGCATCAACGTGGTGAATTTTTTTTCCATGTAAGTCTTAACACCTTTTCCCTGCATTATATTTATTAAAAATGTATACTTATGTCTATTTTTTATTAGGTATATTTATAAAATTTATGAGAGGAATGAGATGATAGATGTATATGGATTCATGGTATAATGACCCATACTTTACATACATTGTTCATACTTCAAAATTGAATCACACTTATTACAACATATAACAAAACCATGAATGGACTGTATAGGTATAGTGTCTTTAGAAACTGGGAAACATAAACAACTGGTTCATAAAGCATCTACATTGACTCCGGTTTATTTCTAGAGTCCCTTTTGGAATATCCTACATAATAACCTTCTTCCAGACCTGGGGAAAGAAAACATACAAAAGAGTGATCTCAAATGCTCAGTAAGGGTAAACAAAGGAAATATCATATTCATAAGAACATAACATTTCGAAAATCTTAACCTGCAAAAGAGATCATAATATCATAACATGGGATAAATCATAGTAGTGAAATGTAATCCCAATAATCATAAAACAAAACATGAAACTTTGTGGAATACACACATAATCATAGAGAATCATTTCTTAGTAGTCAAGACTCATTGCGAAGACTATCTTAGTGGACAAATTCCATTTCTGAACCGAGTTCACTCCTTGTTTCAGTCCTGTTCCACTGAACCGGATTAACCTGCCATTACAGCCATGTATATCTCATGAGATATAAATCATTACCCAATGAATTTGAGGGAGATATAGGTCCCACCCATCTCATAATGAAACCATTCTTATGTGTTCCACAAAATCATAAATCATACATCAAGCATAACCCATGTAATAAAAATGAGATTCTTAAACATCGTGCCATCATAACATAATCCATATAAGATAAAAGGAATTCATAAAAATAATTCCATCATAACATAATCAAATCAGTGTAAAAATTGTGATATAAACAAACCCTATATTATATTAGATGGAAAATAATTTTGATAAAACGCTTGAACTCCATTCTTGAGGAAAATATCCTTTCTACCTCAAAAACATTTTCCTTTCTTAAAATGTCATATAATATTAAACTAAAAGAATTTGATTAAAAATAAACTTGAAAACATGTAAAGGAATATTCATGGAAATAATGTTCTAAAAATCCATTCATGCCGTATAAGTTAAAAAAACCATTCTTCTCGTACTTTGGCCAGAAAAGTCAAAAAGTACCTCATACGAAAAACGACAAAAGATTCCTTTCATATTGTTTACTAAAAACTCAAAGAAGGGTAAAATTGGATTTAAAAAATTGTAGGAGGATAGAAATAATATTATATATTGAGGAAACATGGATGTGGATGATAAATATGCCCCATTAAATTCTGAAGTATAAACAATCTCGGATAAAAATGAGATTGTGAGATTTTCCCTTACCTTAGGTCCGATTTGTTTCGTACATGTCCGAACCTCCTGTATAATGATTTAAATAATGTTATTGACTTATTCTAGAATCGTACTAATTGTTATGATATCATATATGGTCTTATTCTTATCTTCTTATTAGTAATATTTCATTGCTACTTGTTATTCGGGTGTTTATTGCTTTTTGTTCTTATTCGTGTTTTGTCGAATAAATTCATATTCTTATTTTTAGGTTATAGATACCTCATTTACATAATGGTATTAGTGTAATATATATCATATTTATTCATTCAATTCATTTATATAATCATTAATCATTTGAGATCATGTAGAATGAGTCGCGTCACATCGTGGAGACGGTAGGCCGTACGTACGCACGAGTGATGATATCATTCCCATGATCGTGGAATTGTATTGAAGTGTTTGAATACTATTTAAGAATCAATATCACATTAAAATAATAATATATAGTTATTCTTTACACCATTATACTCATCCAATTAATGTGGTGGTGGAAAACATATTACACCACGACGTGGAGACGGTATTTCATACGTACGCACGCACGGTGATTTGATTTTCTGTAGGATGGATAGAAGGTGAAATAGTGTGGTTTCATATTTAAAATAACATATCAGTATATGAGTGATAATGATGTTATTAATTCATAATGAAACCACTAAATAAGAATAAGTAGAAGAAGAAATAAAGTTGAAAGAATCGGTAACAGACATTACCTCTTCTTAACCTCCTCTTAGGGCACTAAAAATGGTTTTTAAAGAAGACCAGGACCTCTAGGATGTTTCTAGGGAAGTGGAGAAGAGAAATTGGCAGGGTTTTTCCGAGCTTGAAGGCTCAAAGTGGTGTGAGGAAGAGAGGGAGGAGGTGCCCTTTTATAAGGGAGGAGAGGAGCATCTTAGGAAAAACTTAAAATATTATTTTATTATAAAGTCATATTCAATTTTTAATAGCTCCAAATTGATTTATTTATAAGATAAGGTGGGGAGGAGTCTAAATACTCTCAACCAATATATTTTAGACACGTTTAGGTTACTATTTTAACCTTATCATTTAGATTTAACTCCAAATTAAATAATTTAACTTTTACCGTGTCTTCTTGTTTTCTTACATTATATGGTTAGTAAACTTACTATAACAAGACAAACGAACCCCAAGTTTTTAATTATTAATATATATATCCTTATCTAAGCCATTTGACAGAACCTTAGATTTTTAAGAATAAAATAACTATTAATAATATAATATTTGTTTTAAAAACTATTTTATGTCAATTTTGACACTATTTGGTAATTGATTTTTATGAAACTCATAACAACATTATTAGTTAGAAAAAATTTAATTAAATCAATCATAATATGTCATTTTAACCTATAAAATTAGTTTAATTCTTAAAAAGTATCAAATTACATTTATTTGGGTATTTATAATATCAATTATGTTAATATTTTCTTATTAAGTTAATTGCATGCATCATCATTGTGTCCTAAATAAATTAAATTATTTAAAGTCTAAAAATTATAAATAAAATAACATTATTTAGGAAATCTTTTTAGATTTCTAATGAATATTTATATTTGAATTTATCTTATTTATAACCCTATATTAAAAATGTTTTAGTTATTAAACTTTGATTTTAACTATTTTTACTCTTCTATAAATAAAATAATATTAAATGTCCTAATCTAATCCATGTGGACCTAATGGGTAATATTTTATTAATAAGGTTGTTTTTGGTCGAATTATACTTATCCAATAGAATTAGGACATGTGTTAGGGTAATAATAATATCATTTTTACCCTTAATTACCCTATTTACTTTTAACCGTGGTAAAAAAAGTAAAAAGTTACTATTCACCAAAAATTATTTTTATCTTATTGAACCAAATTTTACTCCTTGATATTTACCATGTCTCTCAGATTTTATAATTTCACTCACAGAAGTGGTAAAATTAAGTTTTATGTAAATTTTCAAACTCTCATAGGAGGTGGGTAAAAGACGGTGAAAAGTTCAATAAAATTTTTATATATCTAAAATTATTATAAAATGACCCCAATGAATAAATTTGAACTTATATAGGTATTATGTATCAATTTTTACAGAAAATAAATTTAAATAAAATAAATAATTATTCAAATAAAAAGTCGATTTTCAGATAGTAACCCAGTGTTTTCACTATTCATCAAAAATTGAAAGTTTTCAGAAAAATACCAAAATGTCACCCTAGGCTAATTTTGATATTCCAAATCCAAAAATGATGTCCATTTTGAATGATAAAGTTTATAAAATTTCAAAAAGTGGGTATTACTATTCATAACGGCTAGTTTTAATAATATTTTAATAGCATATCATTGTTTAGTGAAATTCGATATTGCGTACAATGCACGCTATCGAGGAAGGTCGTGATTGCATGTAAAGAAAGCCAAGATAGTGTTGTGTGTAGTGAAATATTCCTTTGATGATGTATATAACATAAAAACAAAATATTTTTCATAAGAATCTCGGGTGTTACATTCTACCCCCCTTAAAATGAATTTCGCCCTCGAAATTCTTCACTACCTAACAAACAGATGAGGATACCTCTCCCTCATCATATCATCAAGCTCCCATGTAGCTTCTTCTAATTGGTGGTTCCTCCATAAAACTTTCACCAAGCGAGTGGTCTTTTTCCATAGAACTTTTTCGCTACGATCCAGAATCTCTATCGGCTATTCTTCGTAAGAAAGATCTTGCTCCAGCGGTACAACTTCTGAGCTGAGTACATGTGAAGGATCGGGTATGTACTTTATCAGGAGAGATACATGGAACACATCGTGAACTTGAGAGAGATTCGGTGGAAGCTCCAATCGATAATCTACCTTCCCAACACGATCCAGTATTTCTAAAAGACCGATATACCTAGGGCTCATCTTTCCCTTCTTTCCAAATCTCATTACTCTCTTCCAAGGAGATATTCGTAAGAACACTTTATCATCCACTTAAAACTCTAGGCCTTTTCTTCGGTTGTCGGCATAACCTTTTTGTCTACTTTGAGCTACTCTTATGTGTTGTTGAATAGATCTGACCTTTTCTGCCATCTCATCAACAAGATCAGGTCCTAATAGCTTTCTTTCTCCAACTTCATCCCAACAAGTTGGAGTCCTGAATTTCTTTCTATAGAGAGCTTCATAAGGATCCATCTGAGTACTGGAGTGAAAGATATTATTATAAGCAAATTCCACCAAAGGTAGGTGTTGATCCCAAGAACCTTTTAAATCCATAGATCAAGATCTTAACATATCTTTTAGCGTTTGAATTGTTCTCTCAGACTGACCATCTATCTGAGGATGATAACCAGTTCTGAAACTCAACTCTGTATCCAGAGTATGCTATAGACTTCACCAAAACTTTGAGGTAAACCTCGGATCCCGGTCAGATATAATGGAAAGTGGTACTCCATGAAATCTTACCACTTCTTTTACATATATCCTGGCAATCTGATCCAGAGAGAAATATTCTCTAATAGCAATGAAGTGTGTTGACTTCGTAAGATGATCAACTATGACCCAGATAGCATTATTGCCTTTGGATGTTTTAAGATGTCCAATAACAAAGTCCATAGTGATGTTTTCCCATTTCCATTTGGGTATGGGTGATGGTTGTAACATCCCCTTAGACTTCTGTCTCTCAGCTTTAACTTTCTAACAAACCAAGCATCGAGAGACATATTCAGCAACATATCTTTTCATGCCATCCCACCAGAAGTACTGTTTCAGGTCCCTATACATCTTCATTCTTCCAGGATGAATAGAGAATGATGAACTATGAGCCACATCCAACAACTCCTTCTTTAATTCTGGGATGAGAGGAACAGAAACCTAATTCTTGAACCTTATTATCCCATCATAATCAAGGTTGAATTCAGGAACATTTCTCACCTTCTTTTGTAACTCTACATCTTCTTTTTGTGACTCTTTAATCTTCACATGTATAGATGGTTGAACATTCATCTGAGAAAGAAACAATTTCCCCCTTCCATTATAATTCCAAGATCCATCCTTTGTAAATCCATAAATATTGGATCTTTTTTGATCCTCATCATGGATAAGATAGCATGGTCTTGTCGACTTAATGCATCTGCCACCTTTTTTTCTTTCCCAGGGTGGTAATGAATTGAGGAGTCTTAATCCTTAATCAGCTCCAACCATCTTCTTTGGCACATATTCATCTCCTTTTGTGTGAAATTATAATTTAAACTTTTATGATCAGTATAAATATCACACCTTTCACCATAAAGATAATGCCTCCATATTTTTAATGCAAAGATCACCACAGCTAACTCCAAATCACGAGTTGGGTAATTTTTCTCATGGATTTTCAACTGTCGTGAGGCATAAGCTATCACCATATTGTTTTTCATGAGAACACACCCCAAACCCTTATTGGATGCATCACTGTAAATCACATACCTTTCTCCAGTACAAGGAAGTGTGAGCATAGGTGCACTGGATAACCTTCTTTTTAAGTCCTTAAATTCTCTTCATACTCCTCCGTCCAAATGAACTTAACTCCTTTTCAAGTCAAACTGGTGAGTGGATTAGATAATTGTGAAAAATCTTTCACAAAACATCGATAATATCCATCCAAACCAAGAAAAATTCGGATCTCAGTTACTATTGTTGGTCTCGACCATGTTTCGATAACCTTTTTCTTTGCTGGATCCATAGATATCCCCTCTTTTGAGATTATGTGACCAAAAAATGCAACTTTTTTAATCCAAAATTCACACTTGGAAAATTTGGCATAAAGATTATCCTTTATCAGGGTATTCAATATAATTCTCAAGTGATCTTCATGTTATTCCTTGCTCTTTGAATAGACAAGAATATCATCTATAAAGACTACCACAAACTGATCAAGATAGTCTCTAAAGACTCTATTCATCAGATCCATGAAGATAGAAGGGGCATTAGTAAGACCAAATGACATAACTATAAATTCATAGTGTCTATACCTTGTACGGAAATCCGTCTTTGGTATATCCTCCCTTTTGACCCTTAATTGATGATACCCTGAACAAAGATCAATCTTGGAAAATTATTGAGCTCCACATAATTGGTCAAATAAGTCATCAATGCGTGGGAGAGGATATTTTTTCTTGATCGTGATCTTGTTAAGTTCTCGATAATCAATGCAGAGTCTCATTGATCCATCTTTCTTATTAACAAACAAAACAGGTGATCCCTAAGGTGATGCACTAGGGCATATGAATCCCTTATCAAGATTCTCTTGGAGTTGCTTCTTCAATTCCTACAACTCAATTGGGGCCATTCTATAAGGTGTCTTTGAAATGGGCATAACACTCGGTATGAGTTCTATTGAAAAATCAACTTCACGATTTGGTGGAAGACCTAGCAATTCCTCTGGAAAGACATCATCAAACTCCCGTACAATGGGTGTATTCTTAGTCGTGAGTTTATCTCCAACCATTTGAGATAAATAACCTTCATTTAGTGGAATCAAGACCCATTAGATGGAATAAGTTTCCACTGGAAGATTATGTTCATCCTTGCATCGATAGACGATCATAGATTGATCTGGAATATGAAATGTGACTTCCCTTCTTTGGAAATTGATATGAACTTCATATAAAGAAAGCCAATCCATGCCAAGAATCACATAAAATTCCACTATAGGAAGGATCACATGATTTTCAGGAAGCACTTTCCCACAAACTTCAATAGGAGAAGAATTATAAACTTTTGATGCGACTGTTGTGCCATTAGGGGTTGTCACAGCTAACTCAATATCTAACTGCTAAGGTAATATGGCGATACCCTTAGAAACTTCTTCATAAATAAAAGAGTGGGTGGATCCAGAATCAAATAAAACATTTTCTACTTTAGAGTGTATGGTAAGTGTACCTTTCACCACTTCGTTATCGTACTCCACATCGCTGATAGAAGTTGCATGTGAATTTCCATTTTCTTTAGACTTAAGAGTTTGTTGACATCGATCATCATCAACAACCCTTGTATTAGGGCATTGATTAGCATAATTCCCTATTTCCTTGAACTTGTAACATTTAAGTTTATGAGGTAACTATGTGTAGCCTTTTCATTTTTCGCACCACTAGATATCTTCATCCCATCATTGCGGCATTCAAATGCCTGGTGACCTTCCTTTCCACATTTGAAACATTTAATTGTCCCTTTAATACAAATCCATCCATGTTTCTTTCCACACTTTGAGCATAAGGTAAAACTCATCTTCTTTTCAGTGTGCTCTTTAGATTTTCCTTTGAATTCCATTTTCCTCTTCTTATCAAATGCATATGACTCATGGGTTACTCCAATCTCCATCTCAACCTTGAGATCAAATCGAACGATTTCCTCATAGCTATTGAAGTCCCTTATGGCTAACGCTCTTCGAAGAATTGGTTTTAAGACACTAAAGAATTGATCGATCTTACTCTCAGGTTGTACAATAATACCAGAAGTGTACCTTGCAAGTCTTGTAGAATTTGCTTCTTAGGAACCAACAGATTCATCATCCTTTTGCTTTAGTACAAGAAACTCCTTCTCCATCTTTGTTTGAAGAATATGAGGGAAGTAATTATTGAAAAATAAGTTCTTGAACTCGTCCCATTCCATGGACTCAATTTCAACTCTTGGCCTCATATTTTTGATAAGATTACACCATTAATCAGCTTCACCTTCCAAACGATAAACTGCTAAGATGACTTTATCATGTTCATAACATTGAAGAACTAAAAATATCTTTTCAGTGGTACTGATCCATTGTTCAGCCATTAATGGATCAGTAGACCCGTTGAATGAAGGTGGATGCTGCCTCATGAAGGATTCAACAGAATTTTGCTCCTTCCTTTGCTCGTTTGGATGTCCTGCATGATTCATAGCTTGAGAAAGTTGTGTGAGCATGGCTACAAGATTTTGCATTCCAGCTCCCAAAATGTTTGGTTGCTCAGGGGGACAATCATTGCATTTCCCATCGCATTCAGCATTAACACGATTCCTTCGGGTTCCAGCCATTGACTAAATCCAAGAAGAACAGTGTGAGAAACACTAATTATAATAGGAAAACCACATAATAAAATTTCACACTTAAGGTCTTATCATAGGTTGTTCATGGCCATTTCTAAAACACTAACATTGTGTTCTATGCTTAGACTTATCCTTAGGTTTCTTACTAAGGCTTTCACATCTCAGTTTCCAAAGGTTGACTATACCTTTTCTCTAAAACCAACTATAACGACCCATAATTTACATACAATGTTCATAATTTAAAATTAAAGCACACTTATTACAACATATAACAAAACCATGAAAGGACCGTATAGGTATAGTGTCTTTAGAAAATAGGAAACATAAACAACTGGTTCATAAAGAATCTACATTGACTCCCGTTTATTTCTAGAGTCCTTTTTGGCATATCCTACTTAATAACCTTCTTCCTCACCTGGGGAAAGAAAACATACAAAAGGGTGAACTCAAATTCTCAGTAAGGGTAAACAAAGGAAATATCATATTCATAAGAACATAGCATTTAAAAAATCTTAACCTGTAAAAGTGGTCATAATATCATAACATGGGATAAATCATAGTAGTGAAATGTAATCCCAATAATAATAACACAAAACATGAAATTTTTTGGCATACACACATAATCATAGAGAATGATTTCTTAGTAGTAAAGACTCATTTCCAAGACTATCTTAGCGGACGAAGTCCATTTCTGAACCGAGTTCACTCCTCGTTTCAGTCCTATTTCACTGAACCGGATTAACCTTCCATTCCAGACATGTCTATATCATGAGATATAAATCATTACCCAATGTATTTGAGGGAGATATAGGTCCCACCCATCTTATAATGAAACCATTTTTATGTGTGACACAAAATCATAAATCATACATCATAGCATAACCCATGTAATAAAAATGCGATTCTTAAACATCATGCCATCATAACATAATCTATATAAGATAAAAGGACTTCATAAAAATAATTTCATCATAACACAATCAAATAAATGTAAAAATTGGGATTGAAATAGAACCCTATATTATCTTAGATGGAAAATAATTTTGATAAAATTCTTGAACTCCATTCTTGAGGAAAATATCCTTTCTACTTCAATTTTTTTTCCTTTCTTAAAATGTCATATAATATTAAACTAAAAGAATTTGATTAAAAATAAACATGAAAACTTGTAAAGGATGCTTCATGGAAATAATTTTCTAAAAATCCATTCATGCCGTATAAGTTAAAAAAAACATTCTTCTCTTACTTTGGCCGGAAAAGTCAAAAAGTACCTCATACGAAAAACGACAAAAGGTTCCTTTAATATTTTTTCTAAAAACACAATGAAGGGTAAAATTGGATTTAAACAATTGTAGGAGGATATAAATAATATTACATATTGAGGAAACATGTATGTGGATAATAAATACGCCCCAGTAAATTCTGATGTATAAACAATCTCGGATAAAAATGAGATTGTGAGATTTTCCCTTACCTTAGGTCCGATTTGATTCGTACGTGTACAAACCTCTTGTATAATGATTTAAATAATGATATTTACTTATTCCAGAATCTTACTCATTGTTATGATATCATATATTGTCATATTATTAGCTTCTTATTAGTAATATTTCATTGCTACTTGTTATTCGGGTGTTTATTGCTTTTTGTTCTTATGCGTGTTTTGTCGAATAAATTCTTATTCTTATTTTTGGGTTATTGATACCTCATTTACATAATGTTATTATTGTAATATATATCATATTTATTCATTAAATTCATTTATATAATTATTAATCATTGATGATCTTGTAGAACGAGTCACATCACATCGTGGAGACGGTAGGCCGTACGTACGCACGAGCGATGATATCGTTCCCATGATCACAGAATTGTATTGAAGTGTATGTATACTATTTCAGAATCAATATCATATTACAATAATCATATATAGTTATTATTTACACCATTATAAACATCCAAGTAAGGTGGTGGTGGAAAACAGATTACACCACGGTGTGGAGACGGTATTCCGTACGTACGCACACGCGGTGATTTCGTTTTCCGTAGGATGGATAAAATGTGAAATAGGGTTGTTTCATATTTATAATAACATATCAGTATATGGGTTATACTGATGTTATTATTTAATAATGAAACAACTAAATAAGAATAAGTAGAAGAAGAAATAAAGTTGAAAGAATCGGTAACAGACATTACCTCTTCTTTGAAGCGCCTCTTCTTAACCTCCTCTTAGGGAACTAAAAATGGTCTTTTAAGAAGACCAGGACCTCTAGGATGTTTCTAGGGAAGTGGAGAATAGAATTTTTCAGGGGTTGTCCGAGCTTGAAGGCTCAAAGTGGCGGGAGGAAGAGAGGGAATAAGTGCCCTTTTATAAGGGAGGAGAGGGGCACCTTAGGAAAAACTTAAAATATTATTTTATTATAAAGTCATATTAGATTTTTAATAGCTCCAAATTGATTTATTTCAAAGCTAAGGTGGGTATGGGTCTACATACTCTCAACCAATAGATTTTAGACAAGTTTAGGTTACTATTTTAACCTTATAATTTAGATTTAACTCTAAGTTAAATAATTTAACTTTTACAGCGTCTTCTTGTTTTCTTACATTTTATGGTTAGTAAACTTACTATAACAAGGAAAAAGAACCCCAAGTTGTTAATTATTAATATATATAACCTTATATATGTAATTTTTTCTAACCTTAGATTTTTAAGAATAAAATAACAATTAATAATATAATATTTTTTTTAAAAACTATTTTATGTCAATTTTGACACTATTTGGTAATTGATTTTTGTGAAAATTATAACAGAATTATTAGTTAAAAAAAGTTAATTAAATTAATACTAATATGTAATTTTAACCTATAAAATTAGTTTAATTCTTAAAAAGTCTCAAATTACATTTATTTGGGTATTTATAATATCAATTATGTTAATATTTCCTTAATAAGGTAATTACTGCATCATCATTGTGTCCTAAATAAATTAAATTATTTGATGTATAAAAATTATAAATAAAATAATATTATGTAGGAAATATTTTTATATTTCTAATTAATATTTATAGTCTAATTTATCTTATTTATAACCCTATATTAAAAATTTGTTAGTTATTAAACTTTGATTTTAACTATTTTAACTCTTCTTTAAATAAAATAATATTAAATGTCCTAATCTAATCCAAGTGGACCTAAAGGGAAATATTTTACTTATAAGGTTGTTTTTGGTCGAATTATACTTATCCAATAGAATTAGGACATGTGTTAGGGTAATAATAATATCAATTTTATCCTTAATTACCCTATTTACTTTTAACCGTGGTAAAAAAAAGTAAAAAGTTACTATTCAACAAAAAATATTTTTATTTTATTGAACCACATTTTACTCCTTGATATTAACCGTGTCTCTCGGATTTTCAAAATTCCACTCACAGAAGTGGTAAAATTATGTTTTATGTAATATTTCAAACTCTCCTAGGAGGTGGGTAAAAGACGGTGAAAAGTTCAATAAAATTTTTATATATCCAAAATTATTATAAAATGACTCCAACGAATAAATTTGAACTTATATAGGTATTATGTATCAATTTTGACCTAAAATAAATTTAAATAAAATAAATAAATAATTAAATAAAAAATCGGTTTTCAAATAGTAACCCAGTGTTTTCACTATTCATCAAAAATTGAAAGTTTTCAGAAAAATACAAAAATTTCACCCTAGGCTAATTTCGAAATTCAGAATCCAAAAATGAAGTCCATTTTGAAAGATAAAATTTATAAAATTTCAAAAATTGGGTATTACTATTCATAACGGCTAGTTTTAGTAATATTTTAATAGTATATCGTTGTTTAGTGAAACTCGGTATTGCGTACAACGCAAGCTATCGAGGAAGGACACAATTGCATATAAAGCATGCCAAGCTAGTGTTGTGTGTAATGAAAGATTCCTTTGATGAGGTATATAACATAAAAACAAAATATTTCTCATAAAAATCTTGGGTGTTACACTAGGACCCGCAACTGATTTCCCCTGAAGCATGTGCATTGGATGAGGAACAAAGAATGCTTTATATTGCTGCAATACTTGAAAAGAATATATTCACAAAATTTTGGATGATTCCTTTTTGTGATAGGTATTAAACAAATCTCTCTCAAAGAGTTAATTATCTTTGAACATAAAAAACCACTAACCTTAAATTTCCTTTTATCAGTAATCATTGAATGTTAGGAGTTTTTTGCCCAAGGGAGAAAGCACTTTATTGGATATGCTCTGTCCATGATGATGTGTGGGAAATTTTTTAGAATATTTTGGAAAATTAAGTTTCAATTTCTCAATAGTTTTATATATTATAATGAATTTTAAATTTACCCCATTCATATTATTTTCTAACAGGGCATGGGCCTACTTTCGAAAAAACACAATGAAAAGGAGTACAAAGATCAAATATGTAAATACGAAGGTAAATATCCATTTATAATTTGTAATTTTTGATTTATTACATAAAAATAATATATTGAATTTACAATCATTAAAACATAATTGTCATGAACAACAAGGCATCATTGAATGCAGATATTATATGTTAATATTTATGTATGAAATAATAACAACTGGGACAGTTGTGAATTTTGACCTGGTAAGATTTCCTCTTAAACTTTACCATAATATTTAAATTTGATTTATTCATTATAAAATTTAAATACTATACTTTTAATTTGTAGCTTTTTGATGACCCTCTAACCTATACTACTGAAGACATCAAACACTTACAAGTGGAGTGGTCAAATTATTTTACAGGTTTGATTGAATTTTAGTTGTTTGTAATGTAAAATGTAATTTTGAATATTTTTGTTGTAATTGTGTATTTCGTAGTTGTTTAGGTTGGATTTAGTTTTTTTTGAAGTTGACAGTGTAAGTTTTGAATGTTATATATGTGAATGTTTAATTTTGCTCTACTTCTTGTTTTGGTCTACTTATGATGGTTTTTCTAGTATGGATTTTGGTCTGGGGGGGAGGGGTTCCAAGGGTGTGGGGGGTGTTCAGTGGGGTGGGGGTGTCCAGGGGTCTGGGAGGGCTGTTTGGTGGGGTGGGGGGTCCTGGGTGTCCATGAGAGTGGGGGGGGAGGCAGTCCAGGGGGTTGGGAGCGTTTCTAAGAGGGTGGAAGGGTTGTCCAGGGGAGTGGGAGGCTGTCCAGGGGTGTGGGGGTGTCTTGTGGGGTGAGGGGGGTTTCTAGGGGTGGGGGGGGGGGTGGGGTTTTCCAGTGGGGGGGGGGGGTCCAAGGTGTACATGGGGATGGGGGGGGGGGCAGTCCAGGGGTGTGGTGGGGGATTTCTAGTGGGTTGAGGGGGTTATGGTCTATTTATGGTAACTTTTTGGTCTGTTTCAAGGGTGTGAGAGGGCTGTCCAGGGATGTGGGAGTGCTGTCCAGGGGGTGAGGGGGTCTACAGGAGGGTGGAGGGATGTCCAGGGGGTGGTGGTGATGCCCAGGTGTGTGGGGGGGGGGGGGGGGGGGAGTGTCCAGGGGTGTGGTGGGGGTAGTCTAGTCGGGTGAGGGGGTTCTGGTTTGTTTTCATTAACTTTTTGGTCTGTTTCAGGGGTGTGGGAGGGCTGTCTAGGGGTGTGGAAGTGTTGTCCCCGGGGTGGGGGGGTATACATGAGGGTGGGGGGGGGGGGGGTTGTCCAAGGGTGTTTGGAGCTGTCCAGGGGGGTCGGGGGGGGGGGGGGGGAAGTCCAGAGGTGTGGTGGGGGCTCCAATGGGGTGGGGGAGGGCTGTCTAGGGTGTGGGGGGTATACATGAGGGTGGGGAGGTTGTCCCGGGGTGTTTGGGGCTGTCCAGGGGGTCGAGGGGCAGTCCAGGGGTGTGGTGGGGGCTCCAATGGGGTGGGGGAGGGCTGTCCAGTGTGTGGGGGGTATACATGAGGGTGGGGGGGGGGTGTCCCGGTGCATTTGGGGCTGTACAGGGGGTCGGGGGGCATCCAAGGGCGTGTTGGGGCCTATCAAGTGGGGGGAGGGCTATCTAGGGTGTGGGGGGGGGGGGGCTCCAATCGGGTGGGGGGGGGGGCTGTCTAGGGTGTGGGGGGTATACATGAGGGTGGGGGGTTGTCCTAGGGTGTTTGGGGCTGTCCAGGGGGTCGGGGGCAGTCCAGGGGTGTGGTTTGGGGCTGTCCAGGGGGTCGGGGGCAGTCCAGGGGTGTGGGGGGTATACATGAGGGTGGGGGGGGGGGGGGGGTTGTCCCGGGGTGTTTGGGGCTTTGGGGCTATCTAGTGGGTCGGGGGGCAGTCCAGGGGTGTGGTGGGGGCTGTCAAGTGGGGTGAGGGGGTGTTGTTCAGGAGGGTGGGGGGTTGTCCCGGGGTGTTTGGGGATGTCCAGGGGGTCGGGGGGTAGTCCAGGGGTGTTGTGGGGGCTATCAAGTGGGGTGAGGGGGTGCTGTTCAGGGGGTGGTGGGAGTCCAGTGGGGGGGGGGGGGGGGGTTGCCCCGGGGTGTCTGGGGCTGTCCCGGGGTGTTTGGGGCTGTCCAGGGGGTCGGGGCAGTCCAGGTGTATGGTGGGGGTTGTCAAGCGGGGTAAGTTTTATATGTTATCAATTTAAATTCTTAATTTTTCTTTAGTTCTTGTTTTGATCTACTTTTTTTTGTGTGGTACGAATTCTTGATTTGGTTTCTGGTTGTTTCTAGGGGAGAGCAGAGGACTGCATTGGAATTTAAAAAAAAAATTGTCTTCCACATCGGTTATTTTATAACCGACGTGATAAAGAAATTGGGAAGGGTTTATCACGTCGATATTTTTAATAACCGACGTGATAAACACTTGTGGAATTTTTTATCACGTCGGTTATTAAATAACCGACATGATAAAAGGCTTGGGAAATGGTTTATCACATCGGTTATTAAATAACCGATGTGATAAACATCCCCCGCACGGGTTTATAACGTCGGTTATTATATAACCGATGTGATAAACCCCCCACAGTTTATCATGGTGGTTTTATAATAACCGACATTATAAACCCCCCTGGTTTTTGCACGTTGGTTATTAATTAACCGACGTGATAAACACCACGATGTTATGTTTTTTACGTCAGTTTTTAAATAACCGATGTAAAAACGTTATTTATAACATCGTCCGTATTAACGTAGGCTAAAAACCGATGTAAAAAATGATAAATAACCGATGTAAATAATATTTTCTGCACTAGTGAATGTTTCGAGATTCTAGCCTTTCTTGCAGTGAATTGAATATCAAAATTTCAAAAATCCCGTGTGACAACTAGATTTCTGAAATTTTGATATCCAATTCACTGTAAGAAAAGCTAGAAGCTCAAAACATGCTGTTATTTATTTTTTATGTATATGGTATTTATATTTTAACTCTACTATGTTATTGAATAACTAATTAATAATTTAGTAAGTATCATAAGAAATATCCTAGTTTGGGATTTAAGATCTTTTAAAATTTAAGTATCAGAAAGATTGTATAGTTTAGAAGTAATAGTTATTAATTGAACGTGAGGTAAAATCCAACTTATTTTTAATAAGTAGTTTAATTACATCTTTAAAGTACAAAATCCAACTTATATTGGTAACCATCATTCTAAATTTCACTTACATTATCAAAATCTTGATCAGAAACCATTTTTTACGTAGAGCATAATGTTTGCCTATGTGTACTACTATGGGGAGGTTATTCAAACTGAGCCAGGAGTTTCTTACAGTACACAACCAATAACAGTGGTTAATACAACTGATTGTGTAACCCTAAGTGACCTTCAAGACAGAATTCATGGCTCTTTAAATCTAGGACCCGATCAAAAGATCAAGTCAATGAGTTATATACATTTGCAGTTCCCATCAACATTGTGGCATCTTGCTTGTCCATTGGTTGATGATGCACAATGGATCCAAACAGTTGGTTTGTTTTCTCAATGATCGGATAGTACCATGATGGAGTTATATGTTGATGTTTGTACTGTACAACAATAATATCCAATTGTTCGAAGACGTAGACTTACAAGAGTCTTTGAAGATAGTCCACCCCATGAAGTTGAGACTATTCCAAATGACGTAGAAGATGACAACCTACTTGATCTCCCAGATATACATGTCAACCTGACATCAGATGAGGAGTTTCGTAATAACGAAACAGATGATGATAATAGTGCTGATGAGGAAGGAACAACGGAAGTTTCGAGAAATGCATTAGTTGTACAACATGATCGACCTACAATAAATCACCCACCGCTCTTTTCATCTTGGTCAGAAGAAATGAAATGTGTACCTGAATTTGAAGATAATGTTCTCACACCGGCAACTGATTTTCCCAGAGTTATACGAGATAGGTTTAGTGAGATAGAAAAAACTTAATATGTTGGAAGGAATTTTCCAAGTAATGATGCATTAAAAAGTACGCTAAAGAGATTTCACATTGAGAGGAACTATAACTATGTAGTTTATGAATAAGACCGTAAAAATTATTCCATATGGTGTGAGAAGTATGGGGATGATTGTAGATTTCGATTTAGGGCGATTCCGGACATTGCATTTGGAGGTTGGAGAATCTCGAGGATTGAGGCGGCTCATACTTGCGTTCAGCCAAGCCAGACACAAGATCATACCTCATTGGATGCAGAATTTGTTTCATCCATTTTTGTTGAGATGATTTGGACTTGTCAAGATGTTCCGATAGACCTTGTGAAAGAGAGGATACAATAGACATTTGGTTATAAGATATCCTATAATAAGGCATGGAAGGAAAAACAGAATGCAATTGTGAAGGTCTATGGTGATTGGGATGACTCATATTAGGTGTTTCCACAATTTCTAGCCATAATGAGGCATCATAACCAAGTTTTATTCCATTTGGATACAAACGAACATGTGTCCCATGATAACCGACTTGATCCAGCTCGTGTTCAATTTCATCGGTTGTTCTGGGCATTCCTTCCCTGTATCTCCGCCTTTCGTTTCTGCAAACAGTTTATTCAGATTGATGGAACATTTTTGTATGGAAAATTCAAGGGCGTATTGTTGATTGCGGCAACCCAATATGGAAACTGTTCACCTCTTCCGCTTGCCTTTTCCATTGTAGAGAAAGAAAACTATGAATCATGGAGTTGGTTTTTGGCATGTATCAACACCCATTTCCCCAACATTCGGGGTGTTTGTCTGATATCTGATCGACATCGGGTAATTGATGAGGCAATCAATGCGGATCCTGATACATGGAGTTACCCAAATGCACATCATCAGTTCTTCATTAGACACATTACTAGCAACTTGCATAAAAAATTCCACAACGAACCGATGAAGAAGGCAATCATTAGACTTGGTACGCATTGTATTTGTTATTTTTTTTGTATATCAACGTGAAGATAAATTCAAAATATGTGAAGTATCATCTATTTTTTGTAGCATATGAGTCTGATCAACGACGGTTTGAAGAACATTTCGAACAAATACGTCAGGTTAATGAAAAAGTTTACGATTATATGATGTGAATTTCAAAATAAAAATGGACATTGGCATATGATGGGGGGAAGAGGTATGGAAAAATGACCACCAACATTGTAGAGTGCATCAATGGTGTCTTAAAAGGGATTTTCAAGCTACCTATAACTGCCCTAGTTCATGAGAAATTATATCGTTGTGTGAAGTACTTTGTTGATAGAAAAAAACTAGCATCAGATGGAATAAATCAGGGGATAACGTATGGAAGAAATTTTCAAGGAGAGATTGAAAAGAATATTGAAGAAGCTTCTGGTTATCATGTCTGCCTATTTCGACAAGAAGACTCTCGATTTGAAGTTCAAGAGAAGACGAACTCCATCACTAATAGCATTGGTGAAAAAATGGTGGTTTTATTAGAAACGAGGCAATGTCAATGTGGAAATTTTCAGGCCTTATGATTTCCATGCTCACACGCCATCGCAGCATGTGCCTCTGTTAACATATCATGGGAAGCATATATTGATCCAGTGTACCGGATGAACACCATTTCTAACTGTTATGCTACATCATGGACACCTATTGGGGAGTTTCATTATTTCCCAATGCCTGAAGGTCAACCGATAGTGGTATCTGATATGAATCAGTTGCGTCCTCGTGGGAGACCGAAGGCTAGTAGGATGCGAAATGAGATGGACTGGCCTCAAGAACAAAGACAGAGTTTGAGATGCACCATATGTCATCAAAATGGTCATAATCGGAAATGATTCCCTAACATTGTTTAGCCGAGTTCACACTCTAAGCCACAATGATGTATTGTCGTTATTGAGAGATTCACATATTGTAAATTTTATGTTGTTATCTCTTCCTTTTACCTCGGTTTTCTAACCCTCAAAACTAAAAATCATAACATTAAACTCACAAAAATCTTTTGTATATAGAATAACACCTCAAAAAGTGAACTCCCTTAAAATATCAAAATATGAGCCCTAGTACTACACCTTCCACCTGTATACCCAAGGATCACATGTGAGATATACATAAAATCATTTGGAAAGGGCATTATAACATTCAAAAATAACAAAAAACCATTTTTTGATATAAAAACATTCTTTGAAAAATAGTTCACACTTCATTTCACAATTCTTTAAAAACGCCCTTTTATTTACCTAAATTAGCGGAAACCATATTTTTTCAAAACCAATTTTCAAAAAATAAATAAATCATGCCATTTATTTTATAAAAAAATTTATAAAACAAAGTGAAATCATGGTTCATCCAACATAGATTAGAGACGGAACCACTTATAGGTTTTGAATGATCCATGATGTGAATCCCTAATAAAACTTCATTTGTTTATATGCAGATGAATGACACCATACTACTAAGTCAGCAGGCTACCCATTGTTCATAGGTTGTGATAGAGGGTGGTCCAGATCGATTGATCAGGGTGCGTCGAGAGAATCATTTTCATCACACAGATCCTCCTCCTGCCATTATACCATACTTGCGTCGTGCTGGCTTCTATGGTATTGCAGTATCAGATTTTAAATTTGTAGACTATCATCTGCTAGCTGCAATCGTGGAGAGGTGGAGACCAGAGACACACAAATTCCACCTGCCTGAGGGAGAGATGACCATCACTCTCCAGGATGTGGCTATGCTTCTTGGTCTTCCTATCCAGGGGACACCCATTATTGGATCCACTCGGGCAGCTTGGCCCGACCTTGCTAAGCGCTTGTTAGGCGTTGATATTTTGTCTGATCGTAGTGTTACCGATGGAGCATCGATATCCATTCCTTGGATGGAGTCACAGATTCCACTTTTAGATGATGCTGCTGACGAGCAGACGATGATGCGTTATGCACGTGCATATATTTTACGACTTATTGGAGGGACCATGTGTACGGATCATTCAAGGATGCACATGCACATGATGTATCTACCTCTGCTAGAGGATTTTGATCAGGCAGGGATGTACAGTTGGGGATCTGCCTGCTTGGAATACACATATAAGGCATTATGCAGGATATCCGACAGGCAGCGCATAGGCCTCGGGGGATGCATCATCCTTATTTAGATGAGGGCATGGGAGCACATCCTCGCATTCTGACCTGATCTTGCTGGTTCGCCTGTCGAGATAGCGGTGCTGCATGATGCTCCGCATGGATGCTGGTATGATCACTCATTTCTATCAGTTTCTGATGCTAGTACAAGTTATTGAATTTAATTTTTAATTATTTATCACTATCGATGTTGTATTTTATAGGTGGTGTCAGCGACACAATTTCAATGCGGTTACGAGACACGATTTGGCCGTATATCGGCTCGAGTTGGACTTACTATTACCCCATCAAGTAGGTATATACAATCTATAACTGTCTAACATATTTAATAATAACATATTTTTTTTAGTTAACAGTTTTTCTAACAAGGGTAATATGTTATTTCAGATTTTATGGGTTCCATACTGGTCTATTATGGACCAGTTACCTCCATACTACACGGTTGGTCTTGACGATGTTACGGCTTTAGTGCCACTCATTCACTTTCATATTGTTGAGTGGCACCAGCCTGACAGAGTCATGCGCCAGTTTCTCTTCACTCAACAGCTTCCATTACCACCAAGGCAGACAGATCAGCTTCATGGGATGAAGCTGACAGGGAGGTAGGATGACGACTGGCGTCGAGTACATGCTGTATTTCTCGACTTTTGGTACAGACGCACAGAGTTTCGTATCCAGGGAGTTCCTATGATGCAGTTCTCTCTTTCAGTGCAGAACGAGTATGAGCCATGTTATAGACTGAATTCTATACTGTATCTTACCTGAGCCGGCATAGAGATGCATATGATTGTAAGTCAATTAAATTATATTGCTATGTTTATTGAGTTATTTTCTAACTCATTTTTAATCTGTTTATAGGAGAGTCACGCAGACAGACTTATTCATATGAGTGATGATGCTGAGGATAGAGTCTTCAACCGAGAAGCTGTTCATGCTCAGGCGTTGGAGTTGAGGTCATCTGTCCGTGCATTTACCGAGACCCTCTTTGAGCGTCCGGCACAGAGACAATAGGTTCTTGCCACAGAGGAAGATCCTGCAGCAGCTGCTGGTGCTGAGGAGCCACGACCATGGCGACGTAGACAGCGTCGTCCTGCATGTCAGGCCTCACCAGTTCCCCAGGTAGAGGTTGGCCCTCTAGTATTCCAGTCTGAGCCGATGCAGGATGTGCCTCAGGCATCATGGGATCCATCCTTTTTGATAGGATATCCTCAGTTTTCTCCATCATGGGGTCCATATGGAGCGCAACCTTTGGGTCCAGAGTCATCGTAGCCTTGGGGTCCAGACCCATCGCAGAGTTGGGGTATAACACCAACATATGATTTGTTCCCCACTACGATGATGTAGAGTTCTTCTACCATCGAGGTGGGTGAAGGATCAGGAGGGCCATAAGAGGTGGAGTTGACATTTTCTCCCACTGGTACAGAGGTGTAGGATATTACCGTCAATGTTCCAGCACCCGAGTACCAGCCCTCTCTAGGTCATCATACTCCCCAGAGATCTCACTGCGGACGTCCTATTATTAGACCACCATGTGGGACAGAATCTCCTCATCGTAGACATAGAAATTGATTGTTTATGCTCATTTATATGTTTTATGTCTATGGAAATGAAAAATTATTTTTTATGAAATGATTTGTGTTAGACCACCATGTGGGACATGATATCCTCATTGTAGACATAGACATTGATTGTTTATGTTCATTTATATGTTTTATGTCTATGGAAATGAAAAATAATTTATAATCTTTCAAAACTTCCTACTTGAAACATAGAAATGTTTCAAGTACGTGACTTTGAAATACTATAAAATATAAACTATAAGACAAATATAAAAGAAAATTTAAACATTCGTTAATCATATAAGCAATTGTTGAAAACACAAATCATTTCATAAAAATTGTTCATGAAAAATAATTTATAAGATTTCAAAACTGCCTACTTGAAACTTATAAATGTTTCAAGTACTTGACTTTGAAATACTATAAAATATAAACCATAAGACCAATATAAACGAAACTATAAACATTCTTTAATCATATAGGAGTCAACCCCGCATCAATAGTATGTGTGGTGTCGATAGTATCACATACATCTATAATCTTTGATGCATGAAAACATGTTATATCTCCCTTCATGGGACAATGAAATCCATTCTTTAACCCGCCATGTCCATATCCATATAAACGTCTAGCCGCATAAGGGTATGCTGAAAGATATGCCACATGAAATTCTCATATGTTTCCATTCCTGCAAATATAAACCCCTTCAACACCACCATGTATCCAACCATTATAATTTCTTATACAATTGTCACCCCATTTCCCCAGGCTCAGTTGATCAGATGAAAACACCAACGATTCCACATAGCCAATCGAACTCTTCATCACCAAATCTTTATCCTTTATCATCTTCAAAAGGCCACTGTAGGACCTCCTTGATCTATCCATTCCAAACACTCACATACAAGTATACTATAAACATAAAAACCAAAAAAAATTCAGGTTTTTATGTTTATAGTATACTTGTATGTGAGTGTTTGGAATGGATAGATCAAGAAGGTCCTATAATGGCCTTTTGAAGATGATAAAGGATAAAGATTTGGTGATGAAGAGTTCGATGAGCTATGTGGAATCGTTGGTGTTTTCATTTGATCAACTAGGCATGGGGAAATGGGGTGACAATTGTAGAAGAAATTATAATGGTTGGATGCATGGTGGTGTTTAAGGGGTTGATATTTGCAGGAATGAGAGCATATGAGAATTTCATGTGGCATATCTTTCAGCATACCCTTATGTGGCCAGATGTTGATATGGATATGGACATGGTGGGTGAAAGAATGGATTTCCTTATCTCATGAAGGGAGATATAACATGTTTTCATGCATCCAAGATTATAGATGTATGTGATACTATCAACACCGCACATCGTATTGATGCGGGGTTGAATCTTATATGATTAACGAATGTTTAAAGGTTTGTTTATATTATTCTTATGGTTTATATTTTATAGTATTTCAAAGTCATGTACTTGAAACATTTCTAAGTTTCAAGTAGGCGGTTTTTAAAGCTTATAAATTATTTTTCATGAAAATTTTTTATGAAATTATTTGTGTTTTAAACAATTGTTTATATGTTTAAAGAATGTTTAAAGTTTCGTTTATATTGGTCTTATGTTTTATATTTTATAGTATTTCAAATTAACGTACCTGAAACATTTATAAGTTTTAAGTAGGCGGTTTTGAAAGCTTATAAATTATTTTTCATGAAAACTTTTTATGAAATGATTTGGGTTTTCAACAATTTCTTATATTATTAACAAGTGTTTAAAGTTTCGTTTATATTGTTATTATTATTTATATTTTATAGTATTTCAAAGTTACATACTTGAAACATTTATAAGTTTCAAGTAGGCAGTTTTGAAAGCTTATAAATTATTTTTTATGAAATTATTTCTGTTTTCAACAATTGTTTATATTATTAACGAATTTTTAAAGTTTCGTTTATATTGGTCTTATGGTTTATATTTTATAGTATTTCAAAGTAACGTACTTGAAACATTTCTAAGTTTCAAGTAGGCGGTTTCGAAAGCTTATAAATTATTTTTCATGAACAATTTTTATGAAATGATTTGGGTTTTCAACAATTTCTTATGTGATTAACGAATGTTTAAATTTTCGTTTATATTGGTCTTATGGTTTATATTTTATAGAATTTCAAAGTCACGTACTTGAAACATTTCTAAGTTTCAAGTAAGTGGTTTTGAAAGCTTATAAATTATTTTTCATGAATAATTTTTATGAAATGTTTTTTTTCAACAATTGTTTATATGTTTAAATAATGTTTAATGTTTCGTCTATATTGATCTTATGGTTTATATTTTATAGTATTTCAAAGCAGCGTACTTGAAACATTTCTAAGTTTCATGTAGGCGGTTTTGAAAGCTTATAAATTATTTTTCATGAAAATTTTTTATGAAATGATTTGGGTTTTCAACAATTTATTATATGATTAAAAAATGTATAAAGTTTCATTTATATTGTTTTTATGGTCTATATTTTATAGTATTTCAATGTCACGTACTTGAAACATTTCTAAGTTTCAAGTAGGCAGTTTTGAAAGCTTATAAATTATTTTTCAGGAACAATTTTTATGAAATGACTTGTGTTTTCAACAATTTTTTATATGTTTAACGAATTTTTAAAGTTTCGTTTATATTGGTATTATGGTTTATATTTTATAGAATTTCAAAGTAACTTACTTGAAACATTTCAAAGTTTCAAGTAGGTGGTTTTGAAAGCTTATAAATTATTTTTCAGGAACAATTTTTATGAAATGATTTGGGTTTTCAACAATTTCTTATATAATTAACGAATGTTTAAATTTTCGTTTATATTGGTCTTATGGTTTATATTTTATAGTATTTCAAAGTCACATACTTGAAACATTTCTAAGTTTCAAGTAGGCAGTTTTGAAAGCTTATAAATTATTTTTCATGAACAATTTTTATGAAATGATTTTTATTTTCAATAATTGTTTATATGTTTAACGAATTTTTAAAGTTTCATTTATATTGGTCTTATGGTTTATATTTTATAGTATTTTAAAGTAACGTACTTGAAACATTTCTAAGTTTCAAGTAGGCGGTTTGGAAAGCTTATAAATTATTTGTCATGAACAATTTTTATGAAATGATTTGGGTTTTCAACAATTTCTTATATGATTAAAAAAAATTTAATGTTTCATTTATATTGGTCTTATGGTTTATATTTTATGTTATTTCAAAGTCACATACTTGAAACATTTCTAAGTTTCAATTAGGCGGTTTTGAAAGCATATAAATTATTTTTCATGAACAATTTTTATGAAATGTTTCGTGTTTTCAACAATTGTTTACATTTTAAACGAATGTTTAAAGTTTAGTTTATATTGGTCTTATGGTTTATATTTTATAGTATTTCAAAGTAACGTACTTAAAACATTTTTAAGTTTCAAGTAGGCGGTTTTGAAAGCTTATAAATTATTTTTGATGAACAATTTTTATTAAATGATTTGGGTTTTCAAAAATTTCTTATATGATTAACTAATTTTTAAAGTTTTTGTTTATATTGGTCTTATGGTTTATATTTTATAGTATTTCAAAGTCACGTACCTGAGACATTTCTATGTTTTAAATAGGCAGTTTTGAAAGCTTATAAATTATTTTTCATGAACATTTTTTATGAAGTTATTTGTATTTTCAATAATTGTTTATATGTTTAATGAATGTTTAATGTTTCATTTATATTGGTCTTATGTTTTATATTTTATAGTATTTCAAATTCACGTACTTGAAATATTTTTAAGTTTCAAGTTGGCGGTTTTGAAAGCTTGTAAATTATTTTTCATGAACAATTTTAATGAAATGATTTGGGTTTTCAAAAATTGCTTGTATGATTAACGAATGTTTAATATTTCTTTTATATTGGTCTTATGGTTTATATTTTATAGTATTTCAAAGTCACGTACTTGAAACATTTCTATGTTTCAAGTAGGCGGTTTTGAAAGCTTATAAATTATTTTTCATGAACAATTTTTATGAAATGATTTGGGTTTTCAACAATTTCTTATATGATTATCGAATGTTTAATGTTTCGTTTATATTGGTCTTATGGTTTATATTTTATACTATTTCAAAGTCACAAACTTGAAACATTCATAAGTTTCAAGTAGGCGGTTTTGAAAGCTTATAAATTATTTTTCATGAACATTTTTTATGAAATGATTTTTATTTTCAATAAATTTTTATATGTTTAATGGATGTTTGAAGTTTCATTTATATTGGTCTTATGGTTTATATTTTATAGTATTTAAAATTTACGTACTTGAAATATTTGTATGTTTCGAGTTGGCGGTTTTGAAAGATTATAATTTATTTTTCATGAACAATTTTTATGAAATTATTTGGGTTTTCAACAATTTCTTATATGATTAACGAATGTTTAAAGTTTCGTTTATATTGGTCTTATGGTTTATATTTTATAGTATTTCAAAGTCACGTACTTGAAACATTTCTATGTTTCAAGTAGTCAGTTTTGAAAGCTTATAAATTATTTTTCATGAACAATTTTTATGAAATGATTTGTTTTTTCAACAATTGTTTATATGTTTAACGAATGTTTAAAGTTTGGTTTATATTGGTCTTATGGTTTATATTTTATAGTATTTCAATGTAACGTACTTGAAACATTTCGAAGTTTCAAGTAGGCGATTTTGAAAGCTTATAAATTATTTTTCATGAACAATTTTTATGAAATGATTTGGGTTTTCAAAAATTTCTTATATGATTAACGAATTTTTAAAGTTTCATTTATATTGGTCTTATGGTTTATATTTTATAGTATTTCAAAGTCACGTACTTGAAACATTTCTAAGTTTCAAGTAGGCGGTTTTGAAAGCTTATAAACTATTTTTCATGAATAGTTTTTATGAAATGATTTTTGTTTTCAAACAATTGTTTATATTATTAACTAATATTTAATGTTTCGTTTATATTGGTCTTATGGTTTATATTTTATAGCCTTTCAAAGTCATGTACTTGAAACATTTCTAAGTTTCAAGTACGTGGTTTTGAAAGCTTATAAATTATTTTTCATGAACAATTTTTTATGAAATGATTCATGTTTTCAACAATTTTTTATAAGTTTAACTAATTTTTAAAGTTTCATTTTATATTGGTCTTATGGTTTATATTTTATATTATTTCAAAGTAACATACTTGATACATTTCTAAGTTTCAAGTAGGCGGTTTTGAAAGCTTTTAAATTATTTTTCATGAATAATTTTTATGAAAAGATTTGGGTTTTCAGCAATTGCTTATATGATTAACGAATTTTTAAAGTTTCGTTTATATTTGTCTTATGGTTTATATTTTATAGTATTTCAAAGTCACGTACTTGAAACATTTCTAAGTTTCAAGTAGGCGGTTTTGAAAGCATATAAATTATTTTTCGTGAACAATTTTTATGAAATGAGTTTTGTTTTAAACAATTGTTTATATGTTTAACGAATGTTTAAAGTTTCATTTATATTGGTCTTATTGTTTATATTTTATAGTATTTCAAATTAACATACTTGAAACATTTCTAAGTTTTAGGTTGGCGGTTTTGAAAGCTTATAAATTATTTTTCATGAACAATTTTTATGAAATGATTTGGGTGTTCAATAATTTCTTATATTATTAACGAATGTTTAATTTTTCATTTATATTGGTCTTATGGTTTATATTTTATACTATTTCAAAGTCACAAACTTGAAACATTCATAAGTTTCAAGTAGGCGGTTTTGAAAGCTTATAAATTATTTTTCATGAACATTTTTTATGAAATGATTTTTATTTTCAATAAATTTTTATATGTTTAATGGATGTTTGAAGTTTCATTTATATTGGTCTTATGGTTTATATTTTATAGTATTTAAAATTTACGTACTTGAAATATTTGTATGTTTCGAGTTGGCGGTTTTGAAAGATTATAATTTATTTTTCATGAACAATTTTTATGAAATTATTTGGGTTTTCAACAATTTCTTATATGATTAACGAATGTTTAAAGTTTCGTTTATATTGGTCTTATGGTTTATATTTTATAGTATTTCAAAGTCACGTACTTGAAACATTTCTATGTTTCAAGTAGTCAGTTTTGAAAGCTTATAAATTATTTTTCATGAACAATTTTTATGAAATGATTTGTTTTTTCAACAATTGTTTATATGTTTAACGAATGTTTAAAGTTTGGTTTATATTGGTCTTATGGTTTATATTTTATAGTATTTCAATGTAACGTACTTGAAACATTTCGAAGTTTCAAGTAGGCGGTTTTGAAAGCTTATAAATTATTTTTCATGAACAATTTTTATGAAATGATTTGGGTTTTCAAAAATTTCTTATATGATTAACGAATTTTTAAAGTTTCATTTATATTGGTCTTATGGTTTATATTTTATAGTATTTCAAAGTCACGTACTTGAAACATTTCTAAGTTTCAAGTAGGCGGTTTTGAAAGCTTATAAACTATTTTTCATGAATAGTTTTTATGAAATGATTTGTGTTTTCAAACAATTGTTTATATGATTAACTAATATTTAATGTTTCGTTTATATTGGTCTTATGGTTTATATTTTATAGCCTTTCAAAGTCATGTACTTGAAACATTTCTAAGTTTCAAGTACGTGGTTTTGAAAGCTTATAAATTATTTTTCATGAACAATTTTTTATGAAATGATTCATGTTTTCAACAATTTTTTATAAGTTTAACTAATTTTTAAAGTTTCATTTTATATTGGTCTTATGGTTTATATTTTATATTATTTCAAAGTAACATACTTGATACATTTCTAAGTTTCAAGTAGGCGGTTTTGAAAGCTTTTAAATTATTTTTCATGAATAATTTTTATGAAAAGATTTGGGTTTTCAGCAATTGCTTATATGATTAACGAATTTTTAAAGTTTCGTTTATATTTGTCTTATGGTTTATATTTTATAGTATTTCAAAGTCACGTACTTGAAACATTTCTAAGTTTCAAGTAGGCGGTTTTGAAAGCATATAAATTATTTTTCGTGAACAATTTTTATGAAATGAGTTTTGTTTTAAACAATTGTTTATATGTTTAACGAATGTTTAAAGTTTCATTTATATTGGTCTTATTGTTTATATTTTATAGTATTTCAAATTAACATACTTGAAACATTTCTAAGTTTTAGGTTGGCGGTTTTGAAAGCTTATAAATTATTTTTCATGAACAATTTTTATGAAATGATTTGGGTGTTCAATAATTTCTTATATTATTAACGAATGTTTAATTTTTCATTTATATTGGTCTTATGGTTTATATTTTATAGTATTACAAAGTCACGTACTTGAAACATTTCTAAGTTTCACGTAGGCGGTTTTGAAAGCTTATAAATTATTTTTCATGAACAATTTTTATGAAATTATTTGTGTTTTAAACAATTGTTTATATGTTTAATGAATGTTTAAAGTTTCGTTTATATTTTTCTTATGGTTTATATTATACAGTATTTCAAAGTAACGTACTTGAAACATTTATAAGTTTCAAGTAGGCGGTTTTGAAATCTTATAAATTATTTTTATGAACAATTTTTATGAAATGATTTGGGATTTCAACATTTGCTTATATGATTAATGAATTTTTAAAGTTTTGTTTATATTGGTCTTATGGTTTATATTTTATAGTATTTCAAAATCACGTACTTGAAATATTTTTAAGTTTCAAGTAGGCAGTTTTGAAAGCTTATAAATTATTTTTCATGAACAATTTTTATGAAATGATTTTTATTTTCAATAATTGTTTATATGTTTACCTAATGTTTAATGTTTCGTTTATATTGGTCTTATGGTTTATATTTTATATATTTTCAAAGGAACGTACTGGAAACATTTCTAAGTTTCAAGTAGGCGGTTTTGAAAGCTTATAAATTCTTTTTCATGAACAATTTTTATGAAATGATTTTGGTTTTCAAAAATTTCTTATATTATTGACAAATTTTTAAAGTTTCGTTTATATTGGTCTTACAGTTTATATTTTATAGTATTTCAAACTCACATACTTGAAACATTTCTAAGTTTCTAGTAGGTGGTTTTGAAATCTTATAAATTATTTTTCATGAACAACTTTTTTGAAATGATTTGTGTTTTCAACAATTTTTTATATGTTTAACGAATGTTTATTGTTTTGTTTATGTCGGTCTTATGGTTTATATTTTATAGTATTTCAAAGTAATGTACTTGAATCATTTCTATGTTTCAAGTAGGCGGTTTTGAAAGCTTATAAATTATTTTTCATGAACAATTTTTATGAAATGATTTGGGTTTTCAACAATTGCTTATATGATTAACGAATGTTTAAAGTTTCGTTTATATTGGTCTTATGGTTTATATTTTATAGTATTTCGAAGTCACGTACTTGAAACATTTTTATGTTTTAAGTAGGTGGTTTTGAAAGAATATAAATTATTTTTCAGGAACAATTTTTATGAAATGATTTGTGTTTTCAACAACTGTTTATATTTTTAACGAATGTTTAAATTTTCATTTATATTGGTCTTATGGTTTATATTTTATAGTATTTCAAAGTCACGCAAACATTTCTAAGTTTCAAGTAGGTGGTTTTGAAAGCTTATAAATTATTTTTCTTGAACAATTTTTTTTGAAATGATTTGTGTTTTCAACAATTGTTTATATGTTTAACGAATGTTTAATGTTTTTTTTATATTGGTCTTATGGTTTATATTTTATAGTATTTCAAAGTAACGTACTTGAAAGATTTCTAAGTTTCAAGTAGGAGGTTTTGAAAGCTTATAAATTATTTTTCATGAAATTTTTTTATAAAATGATTTGGGTTTGCAACAAATTATTATATGATTAATGAATGTTTAAAGTTTCGTTTATATTAGTCTTATGGTTTATATTTTATATTATATCAAAGTCACATACTTGAAACATTTCTAAGTTTCAAGTAGGCAGTTTTGAAAGCTTATAAATTATTTTTCATGAACAATTTTTATGAAATGTTTTTTATTTTCATTAATTTTTTATATGTTTAATGAATGTTTAATGTTTCGTTTATATTAGTCTTATGGTTTATATTTTATAGTATTTCAAATTCACGTACTTGAAACATTTCTAAGTTTCAAGTTGGTGGTTTTGAAAGCATATCAATTATTTTTCATGAACAATTTTTATGAAATGATTTGGGTTTTCAACAATTGCTTATATGATTAACGAATGTTTAAATTTTCGTGGATATTGGTCTTATGGTTTATATTTTATAGTATTTCAAAGTCACGCACTTGAAACATTTCTAAGTTTCAAGTAGGCAGTTTTGAAAGATTATAAATTATTTTTCATAAACAATTTTTATGAAATGATTTAGGTTTTCAACAATTGCTTATATGATTAACGAATGTTTAAAGTTTTGTTTATATTGGTCTTATGGTTTATATTTTTTAGTATTTCAAAGTCACATAGTTGAAACATTTCTAAGTTTCAAGTAAGCGGTTTTGAAACAAAATTTTAAAAACTAATAATTTTTTTGTTAGGTGAAAGGTGGCATCCTCCTAAACATTTTATATGAATTATATATATAAATTAATATATAAACCAAACAAAACATAAAAAAAAATTTGAATTTTTTTTTGTTAGGGGAAAAGCAGCATCGCGGGTGCTGCCTTTCATCCGAAATGAAAAGGCAGCATCCGTGATGCTGCCTTTCAGGGGTATTTTGAATTTTTTTTTGCCCTAACCGTTTTTTTATTTTTTTTAAAAATGCATAAAAAAACTCTAGTGAATATGTGAACCCCAATATCACAAATAACATGAGTGTACTTGTCTTGTGGATATCATATGCATCCCTGGACATGATTATCTTGGTATGTGAACGCCTCCCACAAGCCCTCGGCGTGATGAAGAAACCATCGCGGGACCCTCTGTTGAAGACATGCAAACTGCATGAACAAGAGGGCTTCAGGGTTACACAAACCCGTGATCACATGGAATGAAATCTCTAGCTTTTGATGGCCAAGACAAATGGTCCCCGATATGGGTGTCGCACACTAGTGATGTCCTGTTGCAAGGACATGTGACACTGCCGGAATCCTTCGGTCCTACGAATACATCTTCCCCAATATATGCGATCTTAACAAGAAGACCCACACACAGATAGGGATTCCATCATAATACCCCTACTAGGTCATGAGAGTGGCATGAATTCCATGGGTAATAGTCATACAAAACCCCAAAAGGCTCATCACGAAGCAAACCCCTGGCTATGTAGACTAGGACGTAACCTATATGGGTGTTAGAAAAGTCCATCACGTGATCCTTTGGAGATCATGAGCCCACATGATCGATCATGCGATCATGCAATGCATTCCTATGCACATGAAAATCCTGATGTGCAGCCCATGGTGCAAGACCATAGGACCTATCGCAAGACCCCGTTCACAATCATGCGAGAAGACACTTTGCCTCCCAACGTCTGGCTGCGGCCTCAGAAGTAGCCACCTCGACATGGAGGATCCCCACGAATTCCCTTAATGAGATGAAAATAGTGAGGATATGTGACCCATGATCCCTGCACTCCTAACCATGAAACCATCATTGCCCATGCATCAGTTGATATGTAGTCCCCTTCTGCGTGAGTGTGGGGATCATCGCAAGACCGCATGAGGATCATGCAGGCATTATACAACGACATGGGTAAACCCTTTCCTGTATGCACTAAGGAACCCTTTCTTTGCTTGAGGCATTATTTGTAAGTCTCTTTTCACGTCCAAAAATTCCTATAAGAGCCCATTTCAAGCAAATGTGGATCACATGAACAAAGGGTATATCATGCGAACGTCCTCTTAGTGTGCACATACATGACCTCCCTTTTCCATGAAAACCCTACGGTGTATGCCTTAAACATGATCACTCGTGTGCATATTACTCTAATTTAACTAAAGACATAATACATTTGGATATGAACTTGTGGAACTTGGATGAGCGCAGGACCCTAATAACACTAGCAAGACCCTTCGATGGTCTCACAATGTCCTTAGAAAACCTTGGACATGCCATGTTGACCACAAGACAAGTATCAGAAAAGTCGATTAGGTCTCACAACAACCCTTAGACATGTCAACGATGACATGCGAAAACACAAGGAAAATCCATATTTTCTAGGTGACACCCCCTTGGCACACCTGCATTGCCACAAGATATACTATGGACAAGCTAGGATGACCTCACAAAGAGTCGTTGACGTGTCAGAATGATCATGAAACTTCTCGTTGACTTGTCCATATTGAAATGTGATGGTCTGAGGTTAGGACCCCACAAATGTCCTCCTCACCACGTGGAAGTCCCCAGGTATGTTCGGATAACCCCACAGTACCCTAAGGACAAGCAGATAGACATGTCCATGATATGATTTTGTACTCTCTATGTGACTGACATCGGTCATGCAAAGATGCTCCAAAAAATCAAGTAAAAATAATATGCATTACTCATATGAAGTCTCATGATCCTAAAACTTCATAAAATAAAGCAAAGGAGATCTCAATAAGGGAGGTGAGTGGTGTTCGTAGTCACTGAAATACATGTGACACATATCCGCAGCGTGGCTCCGCAATACCTTCGGAAAATTAAGCCAGAACTCCTATTTTTTTCATGCGAGAGACCCCTAACATGTCCACCCAGACATGTGAATCACCCCTGAAATGTCATCCTTGGACATACAAGGCACCCCAAACATGTCCGCCTAGTCATGCGAAGCACCTTTGACATGACCGCCTCACTCAGGAAAAGACACAGGAGACAAGTCATTTGATCATCCGCAAGACCCCGAACATGCCCGCTTCGGTCATGTGAAGTATCCTAGACATAATGATTCATCTATTAAAATATATCCATCGCATAAAAATTGATTGGGAAAACATCCTTGAATGTTTCCACCATGTCATATAGGTGGCCCAACATATCAGGTAGCGAATCAAGACTTGCCCAGTAAATGGATGAAACATTTCAGAAAAGTCCTCTAAGACATGCCAACCTTTTTCGGCATGTCTAGTTGGACTCATTCCATGTAAATACCTATTATGAATCTTCATCCACACACCCCTTTGACAAAGGAAGTGTCCTCGATGATCTAGGGCCATGCCCTCATGTTATCTTATCAATATAATTCTTCCAAACATGCTATCACAGTCATAACCACCTCTCTTTAATCCGCCAGAGGATAAAGAGTGAGTGCACCAATGGGTAGCATAAGGGTGCAATCCCTGACCAATGACATGATGTAAGTATACCAATATAGCAATACTATAGTGTAAGCCCCCACGAATAGCATGGCATGAGCCAACCAATCACGGGAAACCCTAGAGTGCATGTCCTGATCATTAACATAACATAATATGTCCCCACAAATAGGGCATCCATTTCTATATAATCCACTAGAATTCCTAGAATCCTAAGGATGTCCATAACACTACTACAAAAATGGGAAAGGGAAGCGCCACCTTTTATTAGCGCTAAGAAAAAAGTGTTGATAAAGGTAACTCTTTATCAGCGCTAATTAAAAGCACTGATAAAGGTAATATTTATCAGCACTAGAAAAGCCCTGATAAAGTAACACTTTATCAACCCTAAAATTTTAGCGCTGATAAAGACACCCTTTATGAGTGCCAAAATTTTAGCGCTGATAAAAGCACTAATAAAACTATAGTCTCGTTTTATAAAATAGGGTGCATAGTGCCCTCTATTTATCATGACCTTAAGCTCTCGTGGGACTGTACCCCTGCGAAAACTCTCCCGCCGATCTTCTCTTGGCCGCCACTACCACTCTATCGCCATTGTCACTCCGCCGCCGCTGCCCTACTCCGCCACCTCTAGCACTACTCCACCGCTGCTGCCCTACTCCATCGTCTCTAGCCCTACACTGCCACTGCTAGCCCTACTCCTTATCCCCCCTCGAACCCCTTCTGTGGATCCTTCTCCCTATGAACCGTACTTATCCTCCTCCCCACTGGACCCTTCTACCTGTGAACCCTACTTCAAGTGTTTAATATTACTTTCGACGAGGTTAGATTCTCAGCTTCCCATATTTGATATTGTGTTATTTCTCCAGTCATCCTCATATATTTCCTTTTGTTCTTATGCTAATATTCATTATGGTGTAGTTTTATTTAGTGAGATGGTCATGTTTTAGTTGATAAAATTTTGCGATGTGGTGAGTTTGGTTTGAAAGTCTAGGCATGATTATGTCCTGAGTTATTGACCGCATAACTTTATTAACCAATACCCTATTTTAATTGATACTAAAAGATTCAGTTGAATTATTTTCAATGGAATTATTTATCTCTCTTTACCTTCAAATTCCTGTGAAAATATGAATTCTATTTAGTTGGTTAGTGTGTTTGTCCAAATTTAATGATTCATAAGAAAAAAATGAACCTTATTTCTATTTTACCTAAATGGATGGGAATTTTTCTAATCTAAAAGTCATGTGTTTGGAAATTTATCTACTATATTAGTTTTCTCATCAAAATTGTATCCCTATTTTTATTTTATTTGAGTTTGGTGACTAGTTTTAGGCTGTTTAATGTGATTATTTTATTATGAATGAGGTGGTTGGTCAGGGTGGTTAAAAGGATGTTTAATGATTTTATGTGAGGGTGGGGGAGCTATAACTATTGGTAAGGGGCTGGAGATTGTGTTGATTTTGATGTGGGGTCTATCCTGGTTCTGTTGATTTCCAAATCTTTATTGGAAATGGTTAGGATCTATTAATCTATATTTTTATAAGTGGTTCTCTTCTACTATATTTGGAAGTATTTTTTGTGTATTTGAATCATAAATAATAATATTTTAGATTAAAATAGGATGGAGATGAATAAATATTGGATGGATGCTAATAGTTTGACAATAGATTATGAGAATAGAGTGAAAGAGTTCATCTAGTTTGAAAAGGATCCTTCTCAAATCCTTTTTCTATGTTTACGTTGTTGTTATTCTAGACTAATTACTCCAGAGGAGTTGGAAGAACATTTGATACGTCACGAAATAGATCGGATTTATAAATGTTTGAATAAACATGGAGAAAAGGCGAATGTAGCTACTAGTTGGGATAAAATTGCATTTTATGGATCATCAATGATTATAAATATGGATAATGAAGAAGACTGTATAGAGGATGTGATTACAGATGTCAATGATGATGAAGATTGTATTGAGGAAATGACAAGGACAGTTGAAGATGAACTCCGTGATTGCCCAAAATTGTTTGAGAAGTTAAAGAGTTGTGCAAAGATGTCATTGTATGCTGGTTGCACTAAATATACAGCATTGTCAGCTGTACTGAAGTTGTATAAATTTAAAGCAGGAAAAAGATGGAGTGATGTCAGTTTTACAGAACTACTTGCTCTTTTGAATGACATGCTCCCAGAAGATAGTGAGATCCCAAGCCAGACATATGAAGCTAAACGAATGCTATGCTCTATGGGTATGATTTCTGAAAGAATACATGCCTGCCCGAAAGATTGTATATTGTTTTTCAAGGAGAACAAATCACTTATAGAAAACCCAAAGTGTTTTGCTTCTTGATATAAGAAAGATTAATCGAGTCCTACGAAAGTTTTATGGTACTTTCCAATCATTCCAAGGTTTAGGCGTCTATATGGAAGTGAAGAAACTGCAACACAATTGTTGTGGAATGTAGAGAAAAGAAATAATGATGGGAAATTATGTCACCTGACCGACTCTCCTCAATGGAAGATAATTGATCATGAGTATCCAAAATTTGGAAATGAGCCGAGAAACCTTCATCTTGCGTTATCTACAGATGGAGTGAATCCTTTTGGTTTTCAAACCATCACTCATAGTGCCTGGCCTATTATGTTGGTAAATTATAACTTGCCACCCTGGTTATGCATGAAACCGAAATTCATCATGTTATCTATTCTTATATCAGGACCAAAACAACCAGGTAATGATATTGATGTTTATTTAGATCCTTTTATTGAGGATTTGAAGTTATTGTGGGATTCAAGTGTTATGTTGTATGATGCTTATAAATGTGAATACTTCACATTGAGAGCGATGTTGTATGGGATGATAAATTATTTCCCTGTTTATGAAAATTTTTCAGGCTATAGCATTAAAAGAACTCAAGGGTGTCCCATGTGAGATGAAGATACATAATCAATTAGGTTGAAACATTTATCGAAATCTGTATTTCTAGGACATCATAGATTTCTACCTCATCAACATAATTACCGATCTCGGACGACATCATTCAATGGATTTCAGAACAACGCACAACACCGTCTCCACTAACAGGTGATCATTTGTTTGAGAAAGTAAAATATTTGAACACTGTTTTTGGTAAACCATTTCCGAAAAACCTTATGAAAATCGGTTGGAAAAAGAGATCAGTTTTTTTGAATTACCATACTAGAATAGTCTATACGTCAGACATTTTCTTGATGTGATGCATGTGGAAAAAAATGTATGTGACAGTGTTATCAGAATGTTGCTAAATTCCCCTGAATAAACAAAGGATGGAATTAAGGCAAGGTTGGTCATAGTTTACATGGGAATACGAGAAGAGTTGGATCTCGTGAAGGGTGAAAATTGAATGTTTCTTCATCCAGCTACATACAATCTTTCCAGGGAGGAGAGATATCAGTTTTGAAACTTCTTCAATGATGTAAAGGTTCCATAGGGATATTCATCAAATATCAAGAAAATTGTGTTAATGAATGATTTGAAGTTAAAATGTTTGAAATCAGGGATACTGAAGAAACAATACAGAATTAGGTGTCGCAAAAAACCTTCAAGAGAGTCAGTATCATTTAATTAATGGTTAGAATCTACATCATATAAGACCCCCAAATCTCCAAAACCTACCTTAGGATCAATAAAGACTGAGAATATGTACCCCATACTCTAGACTTGGCCATACACCTACACCAATAATGGCATAAGTAATGTGCGGGAGAATCAGTCTGGTAACCCATCTCTTGAATACAGGCAGTGAAAAGTACACTTCTTTTGAGAAAAACATGTCCCATGGTATTTCGATTATTCCATGTTAAATAGTATTATATAGATTTTGATGGTGAGAATGCCAAAAGATGCAGGATTTGTTAGACATGGAAACTATTTCCACTACCATCGATGCCTTAGGAATACCATAGAATTCTTCTTCTCCTTCAAATATTGGCTTCAATATAAGATGGAAATGGGGATATTGGGATCAAAAACACTTGAATACCCCCTCTAATCACTTGATCACTCTGAAAAGGATGCACTAGTCATGCAGTGAATCATGATTCGCCTACCTCCCAAAGATAAGAGACCATCTTTCAAATCAATATTGAACAAATCCAATTACTTCCAAACAAATCATGTATCTAAATATTTTTACTATGCCATGTATATTAGTTTGATGGAACTCCAAATGATGATAAAACTGCATGAGGTAGGTTTGGTAGGACATGATGACCATTTACCTTACCACAGACGTCTCAATAAAACAATCGAAAACTGATTTATCTTCAAATATCGGTTGGAGGAACAAGTTTCTGCAGGGGTTGATAGAGTTGGAAGATCCAAAACTCATGAAATATGCATAAGAGTTGTCCGAGATCCTTCAAATGAGATACTTTCCTAATAGGTTACATGGAAAAAATCCTTACCACAAGACATTAAACTACATGGCCATCGTCCTGACCAAGTGACATTAAACTATATAGACCCTGCATCCTTACCACAAGATGTTAAACTTCATGGACAATGTCCTTACTGTATGATGTTAAACTGCAAGGCCAATTTCCTTACCACAAGACCTTAATCTACATGGACCACATCCTTACCACAAGATGTTAAACTACATAGAGCACGTCCTTACCACAATATGTTAAACTTCATGTCTCTCTAGAAATATGTATGGATTGATTCTCATTTTCAATGAGATACGTAGCAACACCTTAATCCTACATCTTGGACTGGCCACTGCAAAACATAAAATACTCCAAGCCTATCCTCCATTTCCTCTAAATAGTGAAAGGTACCATTTTCATTCCTTATTTATCACACCGAGCCTGGCCTAAGAGAGGTTAGGAATTTGGTTAAGGCCCCCCTACACAAAATAGGGCATGGAGTCTTGGGATGATCTCATTATCATCCTAAATGAAAAAAGATAAAGGAAATACCATGATTACTTTCCACATGACGTTAAAATACATGGTCAATGTCTCATACACGACATGAAACTGTATGTTCCTGTGGAACTCACCTGAGAGGAACACCATCACTAGTGTTGGTCCCCCACCGCACCAGCATTTCCAGAACTACGTATGGCTTGATTCCCATCCTTATGGGATATGTAGTGACGCCCATACACTTTTTCTCTAGGCCCATCCATAGGACTTCCTTGGGAATGTGTGGAACAACATGGGCTTTCATGGCCCTCATTCAAGACGATTTATAGCAGTATGTGTCATACAAACCCCTTTGGAGGTATTCCCCCTTCATGTCTATACTACATAACGTTAAACTACACAGAATTCTAAGAACTACATATGGATTGATTCCTTTCATCACAAGATATGTAGTGATGCATGGACCCCTGCTTCTAGGCCCAGCCATAGGATTATCTCTCTTTCATGTCAAGTGATACAATTTCCTTACCAGAAGACATTAAAATATATGGCCAATGTACTTATCACAAGACATTAAATTTCATGGCCAGTGTCTTTACCAAAAGACATTAAATTTCATAGAAAAATTCCTTACTGCATGACATAAAATTGCATGGATTCATGATACCCACCTCCATTCACATCAATTCACCTTCATCCTTACCACATGATGTTAAAATGCATGAAAAATCATCCTTATTAATGACGTTAAACTGCATGGAAATTCATCCTTAATACATGATGTTAACTATGATGGTCCCTCTAGAACTATGTGTGGATTGGTTCCAATCCATATGGGATACGTAGGAAATACTACACATTTAGTCTTCGAGTACATCCCTAGGTACCACAAATCCTACCTTATTTTTTTCCTCTTAGACTGAGTCCATTTTAGGGATGCATGGCGTGGTGTGGATCTCTTTGGTCTTCATTCACGTCGGGTTTTTCCTTATCACTTCATGTACATCTCCTTTGGGACCTCATCCTATCACCTTCTTCCTTACTGTATGATTTCAAACTACAAAAAATCATAATAACTATGTATAGCTTGATTCCTAACCATACATGATACGTAGTGATGTATGGATCTCCAATCCTAGGCCTAGTTGCAACTATCAATAGGAGATAATTCCCACCTCTACATATGGGAAAGATGTGTGTAGAGTATATCCTTTTCCACAACTACATGAACTTTAATTCCCAACAAGTTGGGATACATAAAAACCCTCCCTGGGGTTGAATCCTGATGTTTCATGGACCTTATTTGTTCCATCATCTTTACATCGATTCACCATCGTCCTCACTGCATGATGTTAAACTAAATGGAATACCTACATCCTCACCGCATGATGTTAAACTACACAGAATACCTAAATCCTTATTTCATGATGTTAAACTGCACAGAGTTCCAAGAACTACGTATGTCTTGATTCCTGTCATCACATGATACGTAGTGACGCCAGGACCTCTAATTTTGGTCCCAGATATAGGATTGTATTCCTTTCATGATGGGTGATCCAATTTCATTACCATAAGTCATTAAATTGAATAACCAATTTCCTTACCTCATGAAATAAAATTGCACAGACTCATAACATCCTTTTACCATTCAAGTCGGGTAATTCTGAGTTCTTACCGCATGGTGTTAAACTGTACGGTTCCCCAAGAACAACATATGGTTTGATTCTCATCCTCATGAGATACATAGTGACACCCAAACCTCCACTATTGGGCCCAACCATAATATTCCCATTAATTCTTGGCGGTCCACATTCATCCTTACCACACAACTTGAAACTGCAAGGAAATACATCATGACCATATGACATTAAATTGCATGGAACTCCTAGAACTATGTGTGGCCTAATTCTCATACTCATGAGATACGTAGTGATTCCCATGATTTTTTTATTCAGGACCAACCATGGGTGTAGCCTATTTTGGCCCCATTGTCTTGAGTTCTCTTGGAAAGATGCATGGTGTGGCTAAGACCTCTTTATTCTTCATTCACGTCAGGTTGCTTCATGGCACCACATTGCGTATCTCCATTAGGGTCTCCATATTATGGTCCAAATAAAAAGACCCTAAACTATCCTCATATGTCCCTAAAATACAAAATTAAAATTTTCCACATCATTTTTACCGCATGACCGTAAACTACATGAAAGTAAGTCCTTACCGCATGACATTAAACTGAACAGTCCTTCGAGAATTATGTGCGTCTTGATTCTCACTACCATGAGATACATAGTGACACCCAAGTTCTCATCCTTGGGACTAGCCGCAGCATTACCACCATTCACATTAGTTCTCACGTCCTTACCATAAGACATTAAACCACATGGAGATGAATGTCCCCAATACATGAAGATAAACTATGTAGACCAACTCCTTCATCCCGCCTTATCAAAGGACCATGTGAGCCTCACCCTATCCAACCAGAGAACAAAGTTATTCCATCGTATTTTTAAGCACCTCAATCAATGTTCCACACTTCATGGCTCAATAATGTTGGGTCATCACAAACCTTTCACCACCCTTGAAGAAGAAAAGTGATCTCTCTGCTTGCCAATGCTACTAATGTGAGGGATCAAACACACCAATCAGAGACATATTATCCCAATGTAAAGGGATTTATAATTATTTTGAGCTTGATGTCACCAAGGTGGAACCAAGCACCCCATTTTTTTATAGGTTTTCCCCACAATAATTGTCCCATATCATCACTCATGACTTGAGAACCTTGATCCATGATTTAAAAAATCTCCATCGCTCGCTCAAAGGGATGTTGGAGTACTCTTGACCCTAGGTATCTAAACGAGCCTCTTTTGTAACATGCCACATAATAGGTCAAAGTGGTATGACCTTAAACTACTCACACCTTGCTAAAAGTTGTATAACCATAAACTCTAGCACATAATGATCTAAATCCCAATACTGTAAACAAATAAAAAAGGAGACACAAAACATGTCAGGCTGAAAACCCAAAAAGGGTTACCTAATCAAAACTCAAGTAACCTCCTGCTAAAATCATAATCTCCAGAGTTTAGGAAAAAATTAGGGCACAAAAAATAAGGCATAAAGCTCATAGGGTCTATTCTATTTCCCTAGTAAAAGCCATGCTATACTCTCTGAACCCCCTGGTCCAGGAATGAATTAGAGAAATGATTTTTTACATATCCTCACTGTGATAATGTGTTCTATAGGTGGTGGTTCAACTTTTAGGGTTCTCAAAACCTTCGTTGATCCTAAATTTTCCACATATCCCACTTCATGATCTGAAGTGTCTCAGGTTGTCGCAAATATTTCATTTCACTCAAAGAGGAAAATATATCTCTTCTCATGTCTATGATATTGACGTGATGGCTCAAAACCACCAACTAGATACATATTGTCCCGACATAAATGGATTTTTGATTCTTGTGAGCCTGGCTTTATCACTGTGGAAGCCAACACCCCATTGTTTTATATGTTCCCTATGAGGTGCCTGTCCCATACCTTCCTCACAACCTGAGCACATTGGATAATGATTTAAAGTCTCTATATCAGAATATCCAAGTGGATATAATATCCTCGATGTTCCGTCACATTGTTCTGTACCCATTCTCAAAGTTGAAATGTGGCCCTTCATTCTTGAACCTTTTGTTGGCCCACAACTCATGATTCGAAACAACAAGGCATAGGGCTTGAGCTATTAAATTAAGATCTAAGTTTCCTTAGGGTTACAGAAACCTTCTTAGATATCCTTCCTTCCATACCCAACTTAATCATCTTGATGATTGATCCTTCATAAATATTCCATATCCCATGGAAAGGAAAAGAGATCTATCCTCTTGAACATGCTATTGATGAAAGGGCTTATACCCATCGACCAAAATCTTGGCCTAGTATAAAGGGCCTCCTAGTCCTTGTGAGCCTCAACGATAATATGGAAGAACTTTTCATCCTATAGTGTTAAGGGAAATCCCTGACATGTCTACTTCATTCCATATCACTCGACTCAAGCTTTTGGGTTGTGATTTACATCACCCACATCCCAACTATCCAGGTGGGCCTAGCTACCCTAGAATTTCGCCCTCCACCATATTCACCCCATGAATATACCATAGCCCATGGAAAAGAGTGGATACCATATTTTCTCGGCCATATTATTGATGCATAAGGTATTTAACCCTCCACCCAAAGACATCTCCTTGTGAGAAAGGAACTTCAGTCCTTGTGATACCCGATAACACCGCAATAGAACTCAACACCCCATAGTGTTTTGAGTCACCCCTAGTTTTCCAGAACCATATTCCATAAATTTCCTAGCAGTAATACTTTAAACTATGCATCACACTAAATTTCTAGTGGTAAGACTCTAAAATACATGGCACACCAAAGTATTGCTGGTAATACTTTAAAATACATGAAACACCAAAAGTCCTAGCAGTAAGACTTTAAACTACATGGAATCCCCAAAGGTCTGAGCTAGAAGACCCTATATCACATAACAGTGATGGTCTAGATTGAAGGACCTTAATACAAAAGGATACATAATGATAGCCAAGGTGAAAACCCGGTAAAAGAATCTTGGGAAAAATTAAAGTTTCTGCTCACTAGACATATACTTTGTGTGATCTAGGAAATATTGAGCATCTATAAAATGGAAGAGGTGTGAAACTTTCAATGTTGAAAAATCATGAAGGGAAACCTGAGAAAATCCCAAGTCCTTGCCCGTTAAGCCTTCCCCCATATAAATTTTAAGAAAAATTTAGGTCAAAGAAAAATGGAAAAGATACAAGGCTTCTGGGGCCCCCTATATGGCCTTAGAAAAAATAAATCTATGCTAGCTAAGTCCCTTAAAATAGGAAAAAATTTAGATCATTCCAAATTTATGAAGGATACCATGTCCAAATTGTCATTGTAAACTAGACTATATCAAGACTACTTGAGTAGGAGCATTAATGAAGGATTTCATGTTAGTGTGAATTCATTAACTTTCCATGAAAATAAAACTGTTGGAAGTCAAGAACTCAAATCCTGGAAATTTGATATGTTTGGTATTACACACAAAGGACATGCATAGTGAATAATATGATCGATATATTCAATAATACATGGTTCTCTGCCTGAGGTTTCATTACAAAATACTGATATTTCCCCTCCTACATATGAGCTAGATCTATGTAAGTACATTCTTCATAGAGTTTCATATCAATGAACCTATACCCCACATGAATGAGTTTGATCTGCATAATAGAATGTTTCATAACTAAATGAAGCTTGATTCCAACCCTCATGGGATATGTAGCGACATCTAAGTATTTTTGGATCGAGCCACAATGTTTCATTCTACCCTATCCCTGTTTCATTTTGAAACTTTCATACATTCCAATTTCAGGGTATTTATTCCCCATGTCGAAGCTATTTCCCATATTGGATTCAGTCAAGCAGTTGTGTCTATATGTATCATCTTCAGAGCACTTGAGAGATCCTCATACATACTCAGGACAAATCCTCTCAAGGATTTCAGCATCTTGGATCATCAGATACGTAGATATGAGGAAAACCAATCTATGTTTACCTTATAATTAGATTCATTCATTCTGATGAATACAATTCTAAGGGGTGAATTTGTTGACCTCGGTATTCGTGCATGTCCCACTTTTTTTTTCAAAATATTCAAGAAACATTCCAAAATGGATTGATGCACATAGGAGGTCATATATGAAGACTTATGGTTTAAAGATGCATTTCTTGGACCTGATATTCTACTAAAGAATTCTATTCTTAGTTTCTATTGCAACCCTTAGCCAAAAAATATGGCTACCCACCAGCTAGCAGGGCCGATTCAAACAAGGAACCTGTGAAACCAAGTCAACCACATCCAAGAGAGTCAGAACAATCTAATTGGTGGACTGTTGGGGGAGTATAGATCCTACAAGTAACAGGCTGACCCTGTGTATAGGGTCTGAGGTTCGCAAGCCCGTAGGCATGCATGCGCATAGGTGGGATGAGGCCTTATGGATGGAGAGTAATGAATATGTTATGGGTGTTTACCCTGTTACTGGCTCAAAGAAATGGCTTCCACCGAATGCCTTGTATACTGGAGGCATGAAGGCGCATGAATTCAATGTGGGACATGAATTTTTTTCATGGGATCAAATCAGGGCCATATGAACATGCTGCCCAGCGATCCACGCCATCCTATCACATCCACTACTAATCTTAGCCATCCTCTCAATCTTGTGGATCATAATTTTCAATCCTGTCGATCCCGTGTGCCGCACAACCTTTGTCTTCATCCTCCAGACACCATAGTTTGATGCACACCAAACACTCATCCCTTGTCACTTCCACCTCTCTAGAACATCTTCAAGAGTATAAATCATTCAACAAGAATCCTCCTCAAACCCCACTGGTCTCCTGTGAGACTCCCCAATGGCATTCAAAGATGTATCATGATCATTCTTCGATCATTAGACCAAACTAAGGACAACTGGAAGAAGCTGACATAAGCCTTTCCATCCTTCCGTGAGCGCCTCCTAATGAACTTGAATTAGTCGTATGATCAATCTTTATCATGTGACTGAGATGAAGAAAACCAAAAGGTTATTTCAAGTCATTTTATGACCATGAACCTCTTCCACCTCTAAGTGTTTTTCATCCAGTTTATTCCATATTTTCCCAGATCATGCGATGCCTTCACATGGGATGGATGTGCGACACCATGAAGATGCATCCTTCATCCAATTAAAAGATGTAGAGGGGTCAGCCTCATGTATCCTATATAAACCCCCTCACATCATATAAACATACATACAAGGGGGAGATGATAGAGGGATCCGAAATACAAGGGGCAACAGAGAGGAAAACACCAAAGGAACAGAGCCACTGGCCACCGCCGTCAGTGATCTCCTCCAGGTAATGAAGAGAGGTCCCTCCCATGGGAATCCTCCATAGGATGTCTTTGGAAGATCATATCTCATGATCTTTATATTATCACACGATCACATGCTAGACCCCTACGAATGCTCTCGGGACCTCCTACAAGGCCTCCACTCAGATCACACGATCACATGAGCTATGGAACCTCGTACGATGCGAATCATAGAATGCACGAGGCACCCATACTGGTGTCTACAGATATGCACCAGTGAGTATTTGAAAATCAATATTGTGAATACTGTGATCGTACTTTTCTTGCGGTAATCATATGCAGCCCTGTACATGATTATTATGGATTTTGAATACATCCTGCAAGCCCTCAATGTGATGAAGAAACCATCATGGGATACTCTATTGAAGACATAAAAACTGCATAAACAAGAGGGATTCAGGGTTTTTCAAACTCAATATCACACAGAAGGACATCTCTGGCTTTCGATGGCTGAGACATATGGTCCACGATATGGTTTCCATGCACCAGTTATGCCCTCATGAACCTTCAGACATGCTAGAATGATGGCCTCCTTCAGTCCCACATATACATCTTCCCTATTATATGAGAAATAAACAAGAATACCCACTCACAGGCAGGGAGTCCATTTCAAGACCCCTTCCAGGTCATGCGAGTGGTAGGACTTCCATTGGGAACAGTCATGCGAAACCCCAGATGCTCGGCACGAAGAAAACCCTCAACTATACAGACTAGGATATATCTTGTATAGGTGTTTGTAAAGTTCATATCATGATCCACTGGAGATCATGAACACGAATTATTGATCATGTGATCATGCAATGCATTCTCATGCACATGAAAATACTGATGTGCATCCCTCGATGTAAGAACACATGGAATATCGTAAGACCCTATCCACATTCATGCGAGAGGACATTGTGCCTCCCAACGTCTACTTGGGGACTCATAAGTAGCCTCCTCGACATGGAGGATCCCCACAGATTCCCATAGAATGAGAGTAAAACGTCTAGTATATGAATCCCACAATCCATGCCCACCTATCCATGGAACTATCTTTTCCCATGGATGACTTGATACACAGTCCCCTTTTGCATGAGTGTGGGGATCATCGCAAGACAACATCAGGGTTATGAGGGAATCATACGATGAAATGGGAAAACCATTGCCCGTATGCACCAAGGTACCCTTTCCATTCTCATGAAATCATTATAAATCCTTTTTGCATGTCCACATATTCCTTTATGAGCCCATTTCAAGCTCATGCAGATCACATGAACAAATGGGATATCATGTGAATGTCCCCTTAGTGTGTGTGGATAGGACCTCCTTTTTCCATGCAAACACTATGGTGTATCCCTTAAACATAAGAACTTGGGAGAATATTCCACATATAAAACTTAAGGAATAATCCCTTTGGATATGAACTTGTGGGACTGGAATGATCGTAAGTCCCTAAGAACACTCTCAATACCCTTCGATGGTTTCGTGATGTCCTTAGAAAACCTTGAACATTCCATATTGAACACAAGACAAGCCTCGTACAAGTCAAGAAAGTATTTTGACAACCCTTTGAAATGTACATAATGACATGAGACAACCAAGGACACACCATATTGACTAGGAAACACCCCCTTGGCACACCCTCATTACCTCAATACAAACTCTGGAAAACCTAGTATGACCTTGTGAAGAGTCATTGACGTGATAGAAGGATCATGTGACCCCTCGTAGACATGTCCATTTTGACATGCGGTGGCTTGAGGAAAAGACCTCATACATGTCTTCCTAGATACATGGAAATCCCTGTGTTTCTCAAATAGCCCCATGGTACCCTAAGGACAAGTAGACAGACATGTCTATGATATGATTGTGTACTCTCTACATGACCCACATTGGTCATGCAAAATAGATTTGAAATATTGAGTAAAAATCATATGCATTACCCATATGAAGTCGCGTGATCCTAAGCCTTCATAAAATAAAGAGATAGAGATCAAAAGGAGGGAGGCGAGTGGTGTTCGCAGTCACTGAACGACATGAGACACATCCACAATGCGGCTCTGCAAGACCTCCAGACAAGTCAAGCAGACCTCATGTTTTGGTCATGCATGAGACCCCTGACATGTCCACCCAGAAATGAGAAGTACCCCTGACATGTCCTCCTTTGACATGCGAATAACCCCTTATATATCCTCCTAGCCATGAAAATCACCTTTGACATGACTGCCTCAGTTAGGAGAAGACACTGAAGACAAGTCAATCGATCGTACACAAGACCCCATACATGCCCGATTCGGACATGGAATGTATCCTAGAAATAATTCTTCATACATTAAACGATATCCATGCCATGGGAATTAATTGGGAAAACCTCCTTGAATGTGTCCACCATGTCCTATAGGTGCCACAACATATCGGGAAGTGAATCAAGACTTGACCAGTAAATGGATAAAACATATCAGACAAGTCCTCCAGGACATGCCAACCTTGTTTTTCATTCCTACTTAGACACATGCCATGTAAATCCCTGTTAAGAATCTTTATCAACATACCCATTTGACAAGGGAAGTTTCCTCGATGGTCTAGGGCCATGATATCATGTGAGCTTATCAATATCATTCTTTCGGATGGGATATCATAGTCATAACCACCTCTCTTTAATCCGCAAGAGGATAAATAATAAGTGAACCAATGAGAATCCTTAGGGTGTAATCTCCGACCAATGACATGATTTAAGTATACCAATCAGGAAATATATGAGTGTAAGCCCTATCCATCAGCTTGGAATGAACAAACCAATCACAGGAAACCCTAGAGTGTAAGTCCCGATCATCGATACACTATAATTTGTCCCCACCAATAAGAAATCCATTTGTATATAAGCCCCTAGAATTCTGAAAATCCCAGGGATGTCCATAATGCCTCTAAGAATTATCACATACCTTATCCTATCAGCCAGTTAAGGTACATATGAACTATGAGAAATCTGATTCTCACCGTAAGCAGGATACGTAGGAAGCCTTCCAAAGTCCCAAGCTCCAGACCAAATCCTCTATAAGGGAAACCTTATTGTGTAATCCCTATATTGTTGTTCTCTCATGTAATATTTCCAACCTTCCTCTATCTATTGTTTCTCACATAGAGCAAGTCTCACATGGTCATAGAGGCTGGTGGTGGTTGTACCAATGGCATGATGAGAATTCCCCCAGTGAGAAATTACCATCAAGGTGTAAGTATGATTACATACCATCTCTGATCATAGGGATATATTCCCAAAGAAACAACCCAGGTTGATCTCATATGCATAAGTCTTTCCTAGGGCCTCTATCTTTGCATCACTCACGACACAGATGCCCACTTAAAGAACTACATGGACTCTAATTACTATATTAAATGAGATACGTAGGATGCCACATTGCATTCTGATCCTGATATTTACATCCTTATCATATGATGTTAAAATACATGGATGGGTCTAGTCAAATGTACTTAAACTATGTCAAATGAACTATATGGACTATGATTCCTGTGTTAAACTGGATACGTATGACACCTCATTAAGGTCTGAGCTTGATATTTACATCCTTACCAAATGACGTTAAACTACATGGATGGGTCCACTCATATGAACTTAAAATATTTCAAACAAACTACACAAACTATGATTCCTGTATTAAACGAGATACGTATGATACCTCATTGAGGTCTGAGCTTGATATTTACATCCCTGCAATATGATGTTAAAATAAATGGATTGGTCAAGTCATAGGATCTTAAACTATGTCAAACTAACTACGTGGGTTTTTATTCCTATACTAATAGGATACATGGGATGCCTCGTAGAGGTTCAATCCTATCCCCAAGACACTATCCATCTCCCTAGACAACAATAAACTCCAGAGTGCCTGAGTATGGCCACAAACAAAGGAATCGTAATTAGATAAGAGGGTGATAGAGAACCCCTGATATACGCATAACAATACCTATCGATACATGTTCATAATCAAGTCATTAATATAGGGGTAACTATTCATGTATCAGGGTCTGGGAAGGATTTCATGAACATATCTTAAAACTATAAGGGATTCCAAGAGTAGGCAACATTTCCACCCTAAAAGGGTGCAATGAGCCTGATCTCCTATACTCTTGATGAATGTGAGTCCCTAAGATTCATTGGTCCTGAAAACCCAGTTTACCACCAGCCTTTGGAAAGAAAGTCCATTCCTAGCTATGGATGGGGGAACAATTGGGAGTTTTAGGGGAAAGTGACAATTGTAACTTGACAAGTGAGATACATTCCACGCCATAAAACATGAAAAAAGTGGCATATATGTATATATATAATATTATTTTTTATAATTATTATTTCATATATATCATATATTTTCACTAAACCCATCCTTAATACATTCCATGTAGTGTGTGAATTAATCACATCTCTTTGAGGATGTGGTAGTCTACACATCCAAAAACGAGGATATCATTTTTCAAACAAATGGAATTTATGAAATTATGTGTTATTGAATAATTAAATAATAATCAATACATCATAGATATCATATATATCATATATAAATGAAATTTCCATCATTATTACCATCCTTGAATGGTGGAAATGGAAGAACTAATGACATTAGTTTGTGAGTCTGTAGTCCATTGTACACATGAATGATGATTGTGTATCCCATTTGATGGAAGTTTGTGTGATTATAGGTCGTACCCTCAACATAAAAGAATAAATATATATTGAAGATAACTAGGTTATTATATAACCCTATAAATAATAATTTATGGGGTTTATAATGAAAAAAAATAAAAGTTCTTGTTGATGGATGTTACCTATTTTTTGGGTTACTTCTTTTGGTTTTCACCAAAGGGATTCATTGGTTCGATTTCATCCAAAAGGTATTCTTCTAGGATGAAGGGAGGGAAGTTGGGAGTATTTTTATAGGTATTTTCCAAGCCATAGGTCCTGATATGTGTTGATAAGTGAGGGGTAAGTTCCCTTTTTATAGTGGAGGAGGACTGGCATTCTTGTAAACATAATAAGGTAAAAACTATGGAGAGATCTCCCTTAGATAATCTGCCTCCAATAATAATATATTTTCAATAAAATGGAGGATATTTCTAAAATATTTCCAGAAAATGGATTTTGGATACATGTAGGGCCATTTTTAAACCTTAAGTAAAATGTCTAACCACTATGTAATCTTGTTTTTACCGCAATTATTTTAATTAATTTTACTAAAATTTTTGGTAAATAACTAATTTTACCTTAATATAAGTTTTAAATTATACTAATTCAAAATATGGAACAATGTTTCCAAATTATAAACACATATTTTGTATAAATTAAGTTAAAAAATATTCCCGTAGACATGTCACGAAAGCTGGTTTTTTAAAATGAAAACGTTCAAAAGATTGAAATTGTTTTATACCCAATATCAATGTGAAATTGGTAACAATAACCTAAATTGGATTAATTGATGAAAATTTCTCTAATTACACGTTTAAAACAAATTAAAATATAATTTAACTATATAAATAAATTATATGAAAAGACATTTTCAATTAAAATTCAGTATTATTCACTATTCATTCAAACTTGAAATATTTCAGAAAATCCCATAAATTCACCTTAATATAATTTTGGAATTGAATATTAAAATATGGCGTTTATTTTATCAAATTAAATTTATAAATTTTTTTAAATTTAATTTTATTATTGTTCAATGAAAAACATAAAAAAGAATCTTTTAGGAAAAATATTATTTTTAAAAAGATATAGACATTTCTAAAAAATTTATTTCATTATCGATATGTTTAAATTATATAAAAATATTAAAACTAATATTTTAAAATTAGTTATGACTATTCATTTTACTATGTTTAATGTATATGTAATGAATATGCTGTTTAAATATGTATAATAGTAAATTATTGTTTCGGAGAAACATAGTGTTGCGTGTAACGCATGCTAAGTCGATGTTGTGTGTAGAACAAGATTAAATTAGTGTATCATATAAAGACTGTTTAACATGAATTATTGTTTAATTAAATACATAAAATAAATTTAATTTAATCAAAAAAAGGTTCCTGAAAACTTGGGGTGTTACATTTTACCCCGTTAAAATGAGTTTTTCCTTATAAATTCTTCGCTCTGATGCAATGAAATGAGGATACTTTTTCCTCCTCATATCCTCAAACTCCCATGTAGCTTCAATTAACTTTTGTTTTCTATACAAAACTTTTACTATTTTAGAGGTTTTGTTTCATATAAATTTCTTTTTATGATCCAAAAATTCAACTGGTCGTTCCTCATAAGAAATATCCTACTCCAGTAGTATGACCACTAAGTTCTATGCATGTGAAGCTTGTAATGGACAACTTTTTGCAATTGGATTGAGAATACAATGAATTATTGTTGAGCCTTAATATACATACCCAATACGATAAGGGATGATAATAAATTATGAAAGGTTTCAAATGCAAGTGGGGGATGAATTACACTTTAAGAACAAAAACTATTAACCCAGCAAACCATTACCAAACAACTATGTATATAATTTATGAATAAATGAAATACAACTCAACCACTTCATTTATTTCAAAACCAAACCAACATGTACTAAGGTGGAAGACAGAGTAAATATGAAAGTAAAAAGTGGAAAGACAACCAATCAACTCAATGATGACAACAAGACTCTATGCCCCACATTCTCCATGCTCCAATCACCAAACAACCGAAGTATCATGAGGTGGTTCTAAATACGTGTGATACATTACCTTTTTTCATCTTACGAAAGATAGAATATGAAAAGGAACAAAATTTCCAAAGAAGGGGTGAGTGTGAAACTCAGTATGCTTTCCCAAATGACTTCCCTACTCACTCTACTAGGACATAAAAGTAGGAAACATTTATATAAAACCATTTATATAAAAAAATTCAAACTAGTTTATAACACAACATAAACAATTTCCAAAACCATTTATAACAGAATGAGAAGTGATATTTAACACAATTTTCTAGTATGTCATACTTATATAAAAACAACCAAGAAAGGTTTTAAAACCATTTCTCAATATCATTTTGGAATAATTATTCCATTCCACTTATCCACTCACCCAACCATGCATTCAATCTGAAACTCCCTATACTTGCGAGCAGTGAGTTATCCTTCCACTAGGCCTTAACTTAGTAGAACAATTTTATGGGGTACTTCATGCCCATAGTTATCCCAAAATTTTTATGGGGGTAATTTATTACCTTATACATTATAATGAATATGAACATGCAACACAAACCCATTCCAAATCCATGCCAAATCCATGTGTGTTCAACCAATTCAATAAACCCATTCTTTTATTGAAAATCATTAAGCAATCCAATTTAAACAAACCATTTAATTTCAAAAAAATTCATTTTATTGAAACCATATTAATCAAATACACATTCCACAATTCCAAAAAATCCCCATTTCAAGATTCCCATTTTAAAACTAAGCACAAAAGCACATTTTCAAGAACACCCATTTTTCTAGATTTCCACAATTTCCCAAACCATCACTAAAGAGGGTTTCCAACAGTTGATAAATAGACAATTATAATTATATTAAACACAAGATATTAAATTTTAAATCATTACAATTAGTTTTATCAATAGGAGTTGAGAGTGAAGCAACCTACCTCGACGGTTTTGATGAAAGTTGAAAACGGAAGAACTCTCATGAAACTGGGTAAGAATTTCATGAATCTGCCTTAGATATCTTCTCCTATCATGATGAAGACCAAATATCAACTTATTTGGAATTTAAAATCCTATATATAACCACATAGAGTGTAGATCTACAAAATCTAAATAAGGGGATAATTACATGTAAGAAAATCTGGCAAGAACGATGAATAATGGCACTTACTGCAAGAATCGAGCTTGAAAACACTATAGGAGGGCCCCAAATTGACTGAAAATCACTTAGGGGAGGTTATGCAACCCTTAATAGAGAGGAATACTGAGTTAGGGCCACAAAGGAGTAAAAACGAAGGATTTAGAGTAAAAAATGTGTGAGATCCACTTTTTAAGGATCTCGCTTTGATCTCGTGCATGGTTAGTTTGCATGGTTAAACAAATCGTGTGCTAACCATGTGTTATCTACTGTCTAGGAAGATGCCCGCACAACCTCCTCACATGGTCTCCCTAATATTCACACATCTTTCCAAAGATCTCTGTCTAACATTTCATACTATTGATGGTTTCTACTAGATTTCTTCATAGTTTGGATGAACCGTGCACAGCCTGTGCTCTTCTCCTATAGCCCCAAAAACTCCTTGAAAGATGACCAAAATCTCTCAATCGTCACCCTTATTATTAATATACATAAAAATAATAAAGAAAGGGTTACATACCAGAAATTGGGGGTAGTACATTCTCCCCACCATTGGTCTTTCCGTCCTCGGAAAGTAGAAACCCATCAGTGACCTGAAAGAGTTCCAACCATTTCACTTTGATCTCTTTCTCTCATTCCCAAGTCTATTCCTAAATCCAACCATGTTTCCATAAAATGTGCACTATACTGGTGATTTTTTCATGAAATACTTTCTCTTTTATATCCACAATCCACAATAGGATATGTACTAATGAAGCATCTGACTCTAGGTCAACGTGATCCCATCTGATGACATGGTCAGGATCAGGTTGATACTTTTTCAATTGAGATAAATGGAACACATTATGAATCAAACTGAACCATGGTTCCAATGCCAACTGATATTCCCCCTCTCCAACCTATTCTAGTATATCAAAAGGTCCTATGAATCGAGGAGAAAAATTTCCCTACTTCCCAAAATAATGATTTCCAAGCTTTGGAGAAATCTAAAAAGAACACATGATCACTCACCGCAAACGACAACCACTACCACAAAACTGGGCATTCCCGGTGCCACCCTTTATCAGTGCTAACAAAAACGCGCTGATAAAGGGGGTACCTTTATCAGTGCTAAAAAAATCCCTAATAAAAGTACCCCTTTATCAATGCTTTTTTACTACTGATAAAGGTACCACCTTTAACAACGTTTTTTAGCACTATTAAAGGGTACCCATTTATCAGCGCTTTTTTAGTAGCGCTGATAAAGGGGGGTCTTTATTAGTGCTTTTTTTAAAAGCGCCGATAAAGGGTCTGTTTTCAAAAAAAATCATTAAAAAATATATATTAATATTTAAATATATAGATATAGTTATATTGATATAAATATAATATATAATTTTCAAATATAATTTTAAATATATTTTAGATAAGTGTAAATATACAGTTACACTTAATATATAAGATATTTAGTGAAAATGGCTTATAAAAAAATTAAAAAAATATTTTTAATTAATAATTTGCTAATTATTATGAAGTAATAGTCATTTAATAACAATTTGAAGACTAAAAAAATAAAAAAAAATTAAAAAAAGATCCAAAATTTGTTGAAAACGCAACTCGAACTTCAAACTGTAATAACTTTTGATCAGAGTGTCCGTTTGAGCTCTACCACATATAAAATCGATGCTTGCGACGAGATCTATGTATCTATGACTGGGGTACCCCAGTCAAGGTTTTTTCGAGGCCAAAAGGCCCAAAAGGCTTCCAAAACTAAGTTTTTAGTCAGGGTACCCCGATTTTTTAACATTTTGTGGATTTTCAGCCTCGTTTAAGGGGGTATTATTGGTTTTTTTTTGGTGGGGACTGAATTTATTCCAAGGTATTACATTCATATTGATATTATTTCTTTGAAATTTTATCATTTTTTATAATGCACTACTATTTATAATCAAATATATAACAATATATACATATTTTTTATATATTCACTCCTAAAAATTAATTTTTTAAATAAATAATTAAACATATTTGCATATAAAATATATTAGATTTATCTAAATAATATCTAATATCAATTTTATTTAAAATACCAATATATCAATATTTATATACATATATATTAATCTAACTATATATGTACCTATATAATGCGTGTGTGTCTATTTGTGTGTGTCTATATATTAAAAAATTGATATTATATATATATATACATTCTAACATATGTATGTGAATATATATATATATGTATAATTATACTTATTGAAACACACACACATATATATTTGTGTGTGTGTGTGTTGTATATATGTATTTATTTACACACACACAAAACAAAACATATTTTATAATTGTATTGAAAACTAATCTTATATATATATATTAATATATGAATAAATATATGGATAAAAAATATAACTAAATATATATAAATAAGTAGATATAACTTAATATTAATATATGAATAAATATATAACTATATACATATATAAATATAACTAAATAACTATATATATATATATATTAATACAACTATATAAATTTATATTAATAAATGAATAAATATAACTAAATATATATATATATATAAATAGATATATCACTATTTGGAGAACAAATCAAATTAGGGGAGTGGTAAAGACTTAGCGCGCATGGGGGAGGTCTTGAGTTCAAAACCTGGTAGAGGAAGGAAGGGGCACGTGCATGGGTGAATTGGGGGGGGGATATAGCGCTGTTAAAGGGGTCTACAAAGAGATGATAAAACATGGGGCGTCGTGGCTGGGGCTTGCGAGTGAGTGGGTGGGGTAGGGGCGCTGATAAATGGGGGGGGGGCAAGTGCTGTTAAAAGACCCCTCCAATTTACAGATTTTTTTAATATTTTTTAAATTTTTTAACATTTATCAGCGCTCCAAAAAGCACTGATAAAGACCCCTTTTATCAGCGCTAAAAAAAGCCCTGATAGAGGACCCTTTTAACAGCGCTTTTTTTAGCGCTCATAAAAGACCCCTTTTATCAGTGATTTTTTTAGCACTGATAAAAGGGGTCTTTATCAACGCTTTTTGGAGTGCTGATAAAGGGGACCCCCTTTATCTTCACCAGCATTAACAACTCTTTTTTAGCGCTGTTAAAGGCCATTTTTAGCACTGATAAAATCCATTTTTGTAGTAGTGAACGGTCTTCGATGATGATCTACATACGATTTCTGACGACTCTAAGCCATCTTTATTCATTTCTTGATCCACTAAATTTTATCTATTGTTTATTGGACAAGGTTTAGCCCAACTAGTGAATTCTCACCTATTTCCACCCATAATAGTGGAGAATGATAAAGACACCCATACAATTCTTCAAATAGAGCCATATGTATCAAGGCCTGATGGCTTTTGTTAAACAAGAACTCCACTAAGGGTATATGATTTTACCACGAGCCACTAAAATCCATTATACAAGCCCGAAACATTTCTTACAATGTCTGTATCATCCTTTATGATTTCCCATCCTTTTAAGGATGATACACTGTACTCATATTCAATTGATTCCCAAGGGCTTTCTGTAAGGATTTCTAGAAACGAGACATGAACCTAGGATATCTATCTTAGATTATCAAAACCTGTACACCATGCCTCTTTACCACTTATTGGATATATATTTTGGATAAATCCTCCACCATATGAGTTTCACGAATAGGGATGAAATGGGATGACTTTGTGAGATGATCCACTATCACCCATATGGCATCGTGTTTTTGAACTATTCCTGGGAGACTTGTAACAAAATCCATTACTATCTTCTCCCATTTCCACACTGGAATAGGGAAATACTTCAACATACCCTCTGGTCATTCACATTCTTCATTAACCTACTGATAATTTATGCACTTTGAAATGAACTCTGCCACTTTTCTTTTCATGCCGCTCTACCAAAATAGTGCCTTCAACGCCATATACATCTTTCATGTTCTCAAATGTACATACCATATGAAATGGTGGTAAGCATGAAGAAGTTATTCCTAACAAGTCTCAGGTAAAACCATCCGATCTCTAAAATACAAAACTGAACTCCCATCAAGTTTCCAGCCCTCAATGGTCTCTCCAACATTGAGTTTTTAAATCATAACCAGACAATCTACATTAGATGTTTGTGCTTATTTGACCAACTTTACCAAATCAAGAGTCAAGGAAAGTGAAAAGAAAACTGTAAAATCACCTCAGTCTTCACATTCTACAATCATGTCATCTAGGACTGATATTAAATACCACTCATCAGAAGATTATTTCTTAAGTTGTGCATATGACGTTCTACTTAATGCATCGGCCACCAAATTACCTTTTCCCAGTGTATACATCAAGTCGAATTCAAACAATTTAAGATACTCCATCCATATCCATTTCCTAAAATTCAAATCTCGTTGTGAGAAAATGTCGTTCAAGTTATCATGATCCATAAACATAGTAAATTTCTCACCAAAGAGATAATGACACCAAGTATTCATGGCATGAAAAACCGCAGTTAACACTAAATTGTGTGCAGGGTAATTATTCTCATGCACTCTCAAATTCCTTAAACTATAAGCAACCACATGATCTCCTGGCATGATAACACATCCCAACCCAGATCCTGAAGCATCACTGTACACCACATACCCCTGTCCTGATTCTGAAAAAATCAAGATAGGTGATGATGTAAGATGAACTTTCAATTCTTGAAAAGACTTCTGGAATTCCTCAGTCCATTGAAATATAACATTCTTATTTGTGAAATATATCATCAGAAAATCTTGTGGTGATAATTCACGCACAAAGCATCAGTAATAACTAGATAGTCCAAGAAAAATTCTTATCTCAAAGACATTCTTTGGTGTTTTCCAAGTGGTAACAAATTCTATCTTTTAAGGATCAACAGAAACACCTTTTTTAGAAATAACATTGCCAAGAAAGTGTACCTCCTTTATCAAAAAATCACACTTTGACAATTTTTCATATAAGAGGTGATCTCACAAGATTCCCAACACTATCTCCAAGTGTTTCTCATGCTCATCCTTTGTACTCAAATACAACAATTTTTCATCCATAAACACCAGCAAAAAAGAATCCAAATATCTCTTAAATATCTAACTCATCAAATCGATAAAAACCTCTAGTGTATTTGTAAGACCAAAAGGCATAACTACATATTCATAGTGTCCATATCTACTTCTAAAATCTGACTTCAGAATATTTTCCTTCTGAACTCACAATTGATGATATCCTGACCACAATTCAATTTTCGAGAACCATTGATCTCTCCTCAATTGATCATAAAAATCATCATTGTGTTGAAGTGGATATCTATTCTTGATCGTAACTTGGTTAAGCTTACAATAACCAACACATATTCATAGTGTTCCATCTAATTTCTTCATGAACAAGACTGGTTTGGCCCATGGAGACGTACTTGGCTGAATGATACCTATGCTTTCCAGCTCTTCCAACTATACTTTCAATTCCCTTAACTCTGATGATTCCATCCTATAATATATAAGGGAAATAGGACTGGTCCTTGGGAGGAGATCAATTGTAAACTCCACTTTCATTATAGGTAGTAACCCTGAGATTTTTTCAGGAAACACATCAGGAAATTGATCCACATATCTTGGAAAAATGATATCCTTTATCTCTTCCATCGATGCCAAAGTCAAATCCATTAACTGATAAGAGATCATTCCCTACACTAGTTCCAACGAGATCGTTTCACCATTATTTACAATCATCTCTCCTGTGAAGAGACGCTCAACTCCATTCTCAATTATGAAACCAATTTTTCTATGATTATAGTCATTGTGAACCTTGAATGTTGTCAACCAATCCACAACTTGAATTAAATTTTAGAGATCCATATATGACATTGAGAAGTCCCATTTCAGCTCAGATCCATTAATGATTATAGAAATTTCTCTGCACAAAAAGGATTGACATTCTCTTTCCCCAGGATAAGTTTGAAGTTTTATCACAGAAGGAATCATCTCATGTTTTAAACATAGAAAGTCAATAACATGAGAATTAATGAATAAATAAGATGCAATAGTATCAAAAAACACTTGTATAAGTGTAGAATTCAAAATTATCATACCTCCCACCATAGATGGTCCAACCTGATCATCCAAAATCATCTACTCGATACCATACAACTACTTCGTCCCTACACTGAGATCCTTGTTTCCTTGATAATATTTTCCTTGTTGAGGAGTCATAGAATTCATATAATCACCATGGATATCCTTTCTCTACAGATGAGGCTGGTTCTTCTACCATCACCCCATCGAAGCATAAGATGATTGAGACACCTGAGAAGTTTCTCAAGCACCTGACCTCAGAGCACCGTGACAGTAGAGCTGAAGATGCCTCATCTATTTATTGTTATGACATGCTATAGGTTATTCCATGCATTCTGAATTTTTGTGGTCAAGAGAACCACATTGGTAATAGCCTGCTTTACTCTTGGGTCATGGAGGAAGGTTCCCTGATCCAGCTATCTGATTCTGATTCCCACTCCCACCTTGGAAATAGTTGTCCCTCTATCGCTTGCTCCTAGTATTCAAGTTCCCACCATTTACAATAGGAATCATCATACTTCCTCCACCCATAGTTCTTTATATTTCATGTTCATCCACTTTATCTCTGTTTAACATATCTATATAATCCATAATATGGAGCACCATGATCTTCGAGTGAATCTACTACCTTAGCCTTGATTCCAAGATACGTTCTTTCAAGAAAATACTCACCAAAACCTATTGTGAAAACTGCACTAAATTCATAAATTTAGCCATATATTCTATGATAGATAAATATTCCTTCTTTATGATGAACATATCCATCATTCTATGGATCATGAACGTGTGAGGATAGATTTATTTATTAAACAATTCCCCAAAATCCTCCCAACTAAGGCCATGTTCCAGTTTAGCCTGCACCGCTAGATCCCAGCACTAGCATGAAAGATCCTTAATAATATATGTTTCTAGCTTAACCTTCATCCCTACTGGTGTGCCGATGAAATGGAAGATACAATTCATTCTATTCTGCCACACATCCACCTTTTTGGGTTTAGAATCACCCTGAAAAATGGCAGATTCTACCTCATGAACTAGATGGAATGATCAACATGCTTTGGATCATCCCTTTGGCTCCCCATGTCCTCATTTTGTAATGCTTGAACGATACTTTGAACCAGCTCTTGGTTCACCAGTGGCTCAGGTGCAACCACAATCTCTATAGCTTATTCATGTTATTTTCTACGAAGCCTATAAGGTGCCATTTTCTAAAAAACAACAAAATCTATAAGCCTTTATCACTAGAAAATGATGTATTAGAATTTCAAATTCTATCACATCAACTATCATAACATTATTTTCCACAAACATCATTTTCCATGTTTAACCATTTTTGAAAATTTTCAACTCTCTTTTGAAAATAAAACCATTTTCAATAAATATAAACCATACTATTTTCAACGTATTTATTGTGAAATCAATTTCATCATTTTTCAAAAATTAACACAGTGCATCAAATCATATATCAATTCTCAAAATGAAATATGAAATACTAGTGGGAATTCATTCCTCTAATGCATGTCATGCTCATCTCATTGGCTAAAACCATGAAAATTAGATTCCAATATCCTATAAGTGTCTCCAAAACACTTATGTACCCAACTCCTTGGTAACTTGATGTTCAGAATAAAAAGGATAGCTATATCATTTTATGCTCTACATTTCATGTCTCAACAATCCTACTCGATCCTAATATGACAACCCAAGAAATAGAAAAGAACAAATTTCACCTCCAATGCCAAGAAAAATGACGACTAATTCTTCCAAAAATAAAGGAACACGATGATACCACTTATCTCAAACAAGATTTTGGATCGAACAAACTGATATTAATTGTAATGACCCACTTATTCCCATTGGCTTCAAAATACAATGAATCATTATTAGGACATAAGCGATATCCCCATGATGCCAAAGGAAAAAAATAAATACCAAAGGGTTTCAAATGCATGTAGGGGATGATTTAACTTTTAAGAACTAAAACCATTAACCCATCAAACCATAACTAAACAACACACTATATGATCCATAAATAAATGAAAGAAAACTCCACCACTTCATTTATTTAAAAACCACACCAATGAGTACTACAACAGAAGGAAAAGAAAATATCAAAGTAAATAGTGGAAAGACAACTAATCAACTCAAAGATGACAACAAGACTCCATTCTCCACATAATCCATGATCCAATCACCAAACAGCCCAAGTATCACAAGGTGGTTCTAAATACGTGTGATAATTTACCTTTTCCCATGTCCTCAAAGACAGCATCTGCAAAAGAACCAAAGTGCCAAAGAAGGGGTGAGTATAAAACTCAGAAGGCTTTCCCTGATGACTTAACTACTCATTCCACTTGGATAGAAAAGTTAGAAACATTTATATAAATCCATTTATATAAAAAAATTGTAAGATAGTTTATAACACAATATAAACCAGTTCCAAAACCATTTGTAACCAAATGAGAACAAGTGATATTTAACCCAATTTTCCAGAAAGTCATATTTCTAGAAAAAAATCAATAAAGGATTTAAAACCATTTCTCAATAAATTTTTTCATAATCATTCCATTCCACTTAACCACACACCCAACCATGCATGCAACCTAAAACACAATATACTCGCGAGCAGTGAGTTATCTTTCCACTAATCCTTCACTTAGTTGACCACTTTGATGGGGGTACTTCATGACCATATCCATCCCAACCATTTTATGGGGGTTCTTCATGCTGTTATCCATCCCAATGCACATAAACACGCACCAAAAACCCCTGCCAAACCCATGCTAAATCCAAGTGTGTTCAACCAATTCAATAAACCTGTTATTTTATTGAAAATAATTAAGCGTCCCAATTTAAACAAACCATTTCATTTCAATAAAAACATTACTTTTATTAAAAACATATTAATAAAATCCATGTGCCATAATTATAGAAAATCCCTACTTTAAAACCAAGAACAAAAGTACATTTTCTAGAACACCGATTTTTTCATATTTCCATAATTTCTGAAACCGTCACTAAAGAGGGTTTCCAAAAATTTCTAAACAGCCAATTAAAAATAAATTTAACAAAATATATTAATTTTTAAATCATTCCAACCAGTTATATAAAAAGGAGTCGAGAGTGAATCAACCTACCTCGATTGTTTTGACAAAAGCTGGAAACTAACGAAGAATGCTCGCGAAACTGGGTAAGAATTTCATGAAACTGCCTTACATATCATATCATATCATGATCAAAACCAAATATTATATTATTTTTCACCCAAAATATTATATCTAATCACATCAGGTGTAGATCTAAGAAACTGAGAGAAGAGGAGAAGTATATCTAAGAAACCGTGGTAAGAACGATGAAGAAGGGCACTCACTACAATAATCAAGCTTGAAAACACCAAGGGAAGAATCCGGATTGGCTCCCAATCAGTTGGGAGAGGTTATAAAACATTAATTGGAGAAGAATACTGAGTTAGGGTTTCAATGGAGTAAAAACGAGGGAGTTATAGTAAAAAATGTGTGAGATCCACTTTTTAAGAATATCACTTTGGTCTCGCACACAGTTAGTTCGCACTGTTAGACAACCTGTGTGCTAACTGTGTGTTAGCTAATATCTAGGAAGATCCTCACATGGCCTCCTCGCATGGTCTCCCTAACCATGAACACACCATTCCAAAGCTCTCTATCCATTATGGCACACTATGAACAGTTTTTACTAGGATTCTGCACGGTTTGGATGAACTATGCGTAGCCTGTGCTCTTCTCCTCTAGCACCAAATACTCGTTGAAAGATGAAATAACTCTCTCAAACATCACCCTTATACTTAATATACATAAGAAAAGGGTTACATACCAGAAACTGGTTGTATTAAAAAGGTTCATTTATGTAATTCCTATAGAGATATACATTGAACACATGATGGACTTGAGAGAGGTTTGGTGGAATTTCCATGTGACTGGCTACCATCTCTAAATGGTCTAGAATCTCAAAGTGAATGATATAATTAGGACTTAGTTTCAATATCCTTTCAAATCTCATAACCTTCTTCCATACATATATTCATAGAAACACCTTCTCACCAACTTCAAAATCTGGATCATGCCAATAGTTATCAGCTTAACATTTCTACTGACTTTGAGATTCTTTTGATATGATGGTGAATGGTTCTAACCTTCTAAAACATTTATTTATCTGTCTCAGGTATGAATTTCTTTTTTCTCAGATATAATTCCAACATGTTGGATCTCTACATTTCATTCCATAGAGGTCTTCATAAAAACCATACGAATGCTTGAGTGGAATATATATGTATATATATATATATATTAATAAAACTATATAAATTTATATTAATACATGAATAAATATAACTATATATATATATATATCAATATTTGGAGAACAAATCAAATTAGGGGAGTGGTAAAGACTTAGCGCGCATGGGGGGAGGTCTTGAGTTCAAAACCTGGTAGAGGCAGGAAGGGGAACGTGCATGGGTGAATTTGGGGGGGGGGGGGGTATAGCGTTGTTAAAGGGGTCTACAAAGTGCTGATAAAACATGGGGCGCCGTGGCTGGGGCTTGCAGGTGAGTGGGTGGGGTAGGGGCGCTGATAAATGGGGGGGAAAGTTCTGTTAAAATCCCCCTCTGATTTACATATTTTTTTTAATATTTTTTTAATTTTTTAACATTTATCAGCGCTCCAAAAAGCGCTGATAAAGACCCCTTTTATCAGCGCTAAAAAATGCACTGATAAAGGACCCTTTTAACAGCGCTTTTTTTAGCGCTCATAAAAGACCCCTTTTATCAGTGCTTTTTTTAGTGCTGATAAAAGGGGTCTTTATCAGCGCTTTTTGGAGCGCTGATAAAGGGGCCCCCCTTTATCTTCACCAGCATTAACAACGCTTTTTTAGCGTTGTTAAAGGCCTTTTTTAGCGCTGATAAAAGCCATTTTTGTAGTATTTAACGGTCTTCGATGATGATCTACATACAATTTCTAACGACTCTAAGCCATCTTTATTCATTTCTTGATCCACTAAATTTTATCTATTGTTTATTGGACAAGGTTTAGCCCAACTAGTAAATTCTCACCTATTTCCACCCATAATAGTGAATAATGACAAAGACACCCATACAATTCTTCAAATAGAGCCATATGTATCGAGGCCTGATGGCTGTTGTTATACAAGAACTCCACTAAGGGTATATGATTTTACCACGAGCCAATAAAATCCATTATACAAGCCTGAAAAATTTCTTACAATGTCTGTATCATCCTTTATGATTGCCCATCTTTTTAAGGATGATACACTATACTCATATTCAATTGAGTCCCAAGGGCTTTCTGTAAGGATTTCCGGAAATGAGACATGAACCTAAGATATCTATCTTAGATTATCAAAACCGGTACACCATGCCTCTTTACCACTTATTGGATATATATTTTCGATAAATCCTCCACCGTATGAGTTTCAAGAATAGGGATGAAATGTGATGACTTTGTGAGATGATCCACTATCACCCATATAGAATCGTGTTTTTGAACTATTCCTGGGAGACTTATAACAAAATCCATTACTATCTTCTCCCATTTCCACACTAGAATAGGTAAATACTTCAACATACCCTCTGGTCACTCACATTCTTCATTAACCTACTGATAATTTATGCACTTTGAAATGAACTCTGCCACTTTTCTTTTCATGCCGCTCTACCAAAATAGTGCCTTCAACGCCATATACATCTTTCGTGTTCTCAAATGTACATACCATATGAAATGGTGGTAAGCCTGAAGAAGTTGTTCCTAACAAGTCTCAGGTAAAACCATCCGATCTCTAAAATACAAAACTGAACTCCCATCAAGTTTCCAGCCCTCAATGGTCTCTCCAACATTGAGTTTTGAAATCATAACCTGACAATCAACATTAGATGTTTGTGCTTCTTTGACCAACTTTACCAAATCAAGAGTCATGGAAAGTGAAAAGAAAACTGTAAAATCACTTCAGTCTTCACATTCTATAATCATTTTATCTAGGACTGATATTAAATACCCCTCATCAGAAGCTTATTTCTTAAGCTATGCATATGACGTTCTACTTAATGCATCGGCCACCGAATTACCTTTTCCCAGTGTATACATCAAGTCAAATTCAAAAAATTTAAGATATTCCATCCATATCCCTTTCCTAAAATTCAAATCTCGTTGTGAGAAAATGTGGTTAAAGTTATCATGATCCATAAACATAGTAAATTTCTCACCAAAGAGATAATGACACCAAGTATTCATGGCATGAAAAACCGAAGCTAACTATAAATTGTGTGTAGGGTAATTCTTCTCATGCACTCTCAAATTCCTTGAACTATAAGCAACCACATGATCTCCTGACATGATAACACATACCAACCCAGATCCTGAACCATCACTGTACACCACATACCCCTGTCCTGATTCTGGAAAAATCAAGATAGGTGATGATGTAAGATGAACTTTAAACTCTTGAAAAGACTTCTGGAATTCCTCAGTCCATTGAAATATAACATTCTTATTTGTGAAAGATATCATCAGAAAATCTTGTCGTGAGAATTCACACACAAAGAATCAGTAATAACTATATAGACCAAGAAAAATTCTTATCTCAAAGACATTCTTTGGTGTTTTCCAAGTGGTAACAAATTCTATCTTTTAAGGATCAACAAAAACACCTTTTTTAGAAATAACATTTCCAAGAAAGTGTACCTCCTTTATCAAAAAATAACACTTTGATAATTTTTCATATAAGAGGCGATCTCACAAGATTCCCTACACTATCTCCAAGTGTTTCTCATGCTCAGCCTTTGTACTCAAATACACCAATTTTTCATCCATAAACACCAGAAAAAAAGAATCCATATATCTCTTAAATATCTAATTCATAAAATCGATAAAAACCTCTAGTGTATTTGTAAGACCAAAAGGAAAAACTACATATTCATAGTGTCCATATCTACTTCTAAAATCTGACTTCAGAATATCCTCCTTCTGAACTCACAATTGATGATATCCTGACCACAATTCAATTTTAGAGAACCATTGATCTCTACTAAATTGATCAAACAGATCATCATTGTGTTGAAGTGGATATCTATTCTTGATCGTAACTTGGTTAAGCTTACAATAGTCCACACATATTCATAGTGTTCCATCTGATTTCTTCATGAACAAGACTGGTTTGGACTATGGAGAGGTACTTGGCTGAATGATACCTATGCTTTCCAGCTCTTCCAACTATAATTTCAATTCCCTTAACTCTGATGATTCCATCCTATAATATAGAAGGGAAATAGGACTGGTCCTTGGGAGGAGATCAATTGTAAACTCCAATTTCATTATAGGTGGTAACCCTGAGATGTTTTCAGGAAACACATCAGGAAATTGATCCACAGATTTTGAAAAATGATATCCTTTATCTCTTCCATCGATTCCAAAGTCAAATCCATTAACTGATAAGAGATCATTCCCAAAACTAGTGCCAATGAGATCGTTTCACCATTCTTTACAATCATATCTCCTGTGAAGAGACGCTCAACACCATTCTCAATTGTGAAACTAATTGTTCTACGATTATTGTCATTGTGAACCTTGAATGTTGTCAACCAATCCACACCTTTAATTAAATTGTAGAGAGCCATATATGACATTGAGAAGTCCCATTTCAGCTCAGCTCCATTAATGATTATAGAACTTTCTCTGCACAAAAAGGCTTGACATTCTCTTTCCCCAAGAGAAGTTTGAAGTTTTATCACAGAAGGAATCATCTCATGTTTTAAACATAGAAAGTCAATAACATGAGAAGTAATGAATAAATAAGATGCACTAGTATCAAAAAACACTTTCATAAGTGTAGAATTCAAAATTATCATACCTCCCACCATAGATGGTCCAACCTGATCATCCAAAATCATCTACTCGGTACCATACAACTACTTCGTCCCTACACTGAGATCCTTGTTTCCTTTCTAATATTTTCCTTGTTGAGGAGTCATAGAATTCATATAATCACCATGGCTATCCTTTCTCTACAGATGAGGCTGATTCTTCTACCATCACCCCGTCAAAGCATAAGATGATTGAGACACCTGAGAAGTTTCTCAAGCACCTGAACTCAGAGCACCATGACAGTAGAGATAAATATGCCTCATCTATTTACTGTTATGACATGCTCTAGGTTATGCCATGCACTCTGACTTTTTGTGGTCAAGCAAACCACTTTGGAAATAGCCTACTTTACTCTTGGGTCATGGAGGAAGGTTCCTTGATCCAACCTTCTGATTCTGATTCCCACTCCCACCTTGGAAATAGTTGTCCCTCTACCGCTTGCTCCTAGTATTCTAGTTCCCACCATTTACAATAGGAATCAACATACTTCCTCCACCCCTAGTTCTTGATATTTCATGTTCATCCACTTTATCTCTGTTTAACATATCTATATAATCCATAATATGGAGCACCATGATCTTCGAGAAAATCTACTACCTTAGCCTTGATTCCAAGATACGTTCTTTCAAGGAAATACTCACCAAAACCAATAGTGAAAACCACACTAAATTCATAAATTTAGCCGTATATTCTATGATAGATAGGTATTCCTTCTTTAGGATGAACATATCCATCATTCTATGGATCATGAACGTGTGAGGATAGATTTATTTATTAAACAATTCCCCAAAATCCTCCCAACTAAGGCCATGTTCCAGTTTAGCCTGCACCGCTAGATCCCAGCACTAGCATGAAAGATCCTTAAGCATATATGTTTCTAGCTTAACCTTCATCCCTACTGGTGTGCCGATGAAATTGAAGATACAATTCATTCTATTCTGCCACACATCCACCTTTTTGGGTTTAGAATCACCCTGAAAATTGGCAGATTCTACCTCATGAACTAGATGGAATGATCAACATGCTTTGGATCATCCCTTTGGCTCCCCATTTCCTCATATTGTAATGCTTGAACGATACTTTGAACCAGCTCTTGGTTCACCAGTGGCTTAGGTGCAACCACAATCTCTATAGCTTTTTCATGTTATTTTCTACGAAGCCTATAGGGTGCCATTTTCTAAAAAACAACAAAATCTATAAGCCTTTCTCACTAGAAACTGATTTATTAGAATTTCAAATTCTATCACATCAACTATCATAACATTATTTTCCACAAACATCATTTTCCACGTCTAACCATTTTTGAAAATTTTCTACTCTCTTTTGAAAATAAAACCATTTTCAAAAAATATAAACCATACTCTTTTCAACGTATTTATTGTGAAATAAATTTCATAATTTTTCAAAAATTAACACAGTGCATCAAATCATATATCAATTCTCAAAATTAAATATGAAATACTAGTGGGAATTCATTCCTCTAATGCATGTCATGCTCGTCTCATTGGCTAAAACCATTACAATGAGATTCCAATATCCTATAAGTGTCTCCAAAACACTTATGTACCCAACTCCTTGGTAACTTGATATTCAGAATAAAAAGGACATCTATATCATTTTATGCTCTACATTTCATGTCCCGACAATCCTACTCCATCCTAATATGACAACCCAAGAAATAGAAAAGAACAAATTTGACCTCCAATGCCAAGAAAACTGATGACTACTTCTTCCAAAAATAAAGGAACATGATGATACCACTTATCTCAAACAAGATTTTGGATCGAACAAACTGATACTATTTGTAATGACCCACTTATTCCCATTGGCTTCAAAATACAATGAATCATTATTAGGACATAAGCGATATCCCCATGATGCCAAAGGGAAAAAATAAATACCGAAGGGTTTCAAATGCATGTTGGGGATGATTTAACTTTTAAGAACTAAAACCATTAACCCATAAAACCATAACTAAACAACACACTATATGATCCATAAATAAATGAAAGAAAGCTACACCACTTCATTTATTTAAAAACCACACCAATGAGTACTACAACATAAGGAAAAGAAAATATAAAAGTAAATAGTGGATAGACAACTAATCAACTCAAAGATGAAAAAAAGACTCCATGCTCCACATAATCCATGATCCAATCACCAAACAGCCCAAGTATCACAAGGTGGTTCTAAATACGTGTGATACTTTACCTTTTCCCATGTCCTGAAAGATAGCATCTGCAAAAGAACCAAAGTGCCAAAGAAGGGGTGAGTATAAAACTCAGAAGGCTTTCCCTGATGACTTACCTACTCATTACACTTGGATAGAAAAGTTAGAAACATTTATACAAATCCATTTATATAAAAAAAAATTAAAATAGTTTATAACACAATATAAACCAGTTCCAAAACCATTTGTAACCGAATGAGAACAAGTGATATTTAACCCAATTTTCCAGAAATTCATATTTCTAGAAAGAAATCAATAAAGGATTTAAAACCATTTCTCAATAATTTTTTTTCATAATCATTCCATTCCACTTAAGCACACACCCAACCATGCATGCAACCTAAAACACAATATACTAGCGAGCGGTGAGTTATCTTTCCACTAATCCTTCACTTAGTTGACCACTTTTATGGGGGTAATTCATGCCCATATCCATCCCAACCATTTTATGGGGGTTCTTCACGCTGTTATCTATCCCAATGCACATAAACACGCACCAAAAACCCCTTCCAAACCCATGCTAAATCCATGTGTGTTCAACCAATTCAATTAACCTGTTATTTAATTGAAAATAATTAACCACCCCAATTTAAAAAAACCATTTCATTTCAATAAAAACATTCCTTTTATTAAAAACATATTAATAAAATCCATGTGCCATAATTATAGAAAATCCCTACTTTAAAACCAAGAACAAAAGTACATTTTCTAGAACACCCATTTTTTCATATTTCCATAATTTCTGAAACCGTCACTAAAGAGGGTTTCCAAAAATTTCTAAATAGCCAATTAAAAATCAATTTAACACAATATATTAATTTTTAAATCATTACAACCAGTTATATCAAGAGGAGTCGAGAGTGAATCAACCTACCTCGATTGTTTTGACAAAAGCTGGAAACTAACAAAGAACGCTCGTGAAACTGGGTAAGAATTTCATGAAACTGCCTTACATATCATATCATATCATGATCAAAACCAAATATCAAATTATTTTTCACCCAAAATATTATATATAATCACATCAGGTATAGATCTAAGAAACTGAGAGAAGAGGAGAAGTATATCTATGAAACCGTAATAAGAACGATGAAGAAGGGCACTCACTACAATAATCAAGCTTGAAAACACCAAGGGAATAATCTGGATTGACTCCCAATCAGTTAGGAGAGGTTATAAAACATTAATTGGAGAAGAATCCCGAGTTAGGGTTTCAATGAAGCAAAAACGAGGGAGTTATAGTAAAAAATTTGTGAGATCCATTTTTTAAGAATCTCACTTTGGTCTCGCACACAATTAGTTTGCACGGTTAGAAAACCCGTGTGCTAACTGTGTGTTAGATAATATCTAGGAAGATCCTCACATGGCCTCCTCACATAGTCTCCCTAACCATGAACACACCATTCCAAAGCTCTCTATCCATTATGGCACACTATGAACAGTTTTTACTAGGATTCTGCACGGTTTGGATGAACTGTGTGTAGCCTGTGCTCTTCTCCTCTAGCACCAAATACTCATTGAAAGATTAAATAACTCTCTCAAACATCACCCTTATACTTAATATACATAAGAAAATGGTTACATACCAGAAACTGGGTGTATTAAAAAGGTTCATTTATGTAATTCCTATAGAGATATACATTGAACACATGATAGGCTTGAGAGAGGTTTGGTGGAATATCCATGTGACTGGCTACCATATCTAAATGGTCTAGAATCTCAAAGTGAATGATATAATTAGGACTTAGTTTCAATATCCTTTCAAATCTCATAACCTTCTTCCATGCATATATTCATAGAAACACCTTCTCATCAACTTCAAAATATGGATCATGCCAATAGTTATCAGCTTAACTTTTCTACTGACTTTGATATTCTTTTGATATGATGGTGAATGGTTCTAACCTTCTGAAACATTTATTTATCTATCTCAGGTCTTAATTTCTTTTTTCTCAGACATAATTCCAGCATGTTGTATCTCTACATTTCATTCCATAGAGGTCTTCATAAAAACCATAGGAATTCTTGAGTGGAATATATTTTTGTGTGAAAAATAAACTAGAAAAAGGTATTGATCCCAATAACCTTTTAAATATATTAAACCAGATCTCAACATATCCTCGTGGGTTTAAATTGATTATTCAGACTGACCATCCATCTAAGGATTATATGTAGTGATGAAACTCAATTCTATATTAATGAAATGCTAAATAATTTTCATGAACATTGAGATAAAACGTAGATCAAGCTTATAAATAATGGAATTTAGTACTCCATGAAACCATAAAACATTCTTAATGTATAACTTGGAAAGAGTATCAAGAGATAAGTCTTCTATGAAAATGATAAGGTGTGATAACTTAATAAGGATATCGACTACCACCGATATAACATTACACCCTTTAGTGTTTTTAAGGATTCCAAGGACCAAATCTATAGTGATGTTCTCCCATTTCCATTCTAGCATGGGAAATGGATATAACACACCCTTATACTTTTTTTCTTTCAACCATAACTTGTTGGCATACCAAACTCTGAGATACAAACTCTTTTACATCCCTCTTTATTCATCCCAGCAAAAGTTTCCTTTCAAATATATATACATCTTCATACTTCCCAGATGAATGGATAATGAAGATCTATGAGATTCCTCTAATAGATACTTCTTCAAATCCAGTATTAATGTAACACATAACCGAATTATGAACCTTATCATTCCATCATGATCAATGTTAAACTTATGTACATTTATAACATTATTCTATAGTTCTAAATCTTCCTCTTGTGCCTCTTTAATATTAACATGGATAGAGGGTTTTATATTCAATTTACCAAGATAATATTTTCCACTTACTTTAGGATTTATAGGTTCATCCAGTGAAAATCCAGAAATATTAGATATTTTTTATCCTCATCATGGATAAGATATAATTATCCTTTCGACTCAAAGCATTGGCCACCTTGTTTTTTCCCAGGGTGGTAATGTGTTGAGGAATCATAATCCATTATCATCTAAAACGATCTTTTCTGGAACATGTTTAATTTTTTTTGCGTGAATATATACATAAAAAATTTATCATTAGTATATTTAACACACCTTTCTCAATAGAGATAATTCCTCCATATCTTTAATGAAAAAAATATTGCATCTAACTTAAAATCATAAGTTGGATAATTTTTATCATGAAACATTAATTGTCATGATGAATAGGATATAACCATGTTATTATGAATAAGGAAAAATATCAATCCCTTATTGGGTGCATCACTATATATTACAAACCCTTCTACACTACAAGGTAATGTTATAATAGGTGCACTGACTAACCTTCTCTTCAGTTCCTTGAAATTTTCCTCACATTCACATGTCCAAAGAAACATGGAACCCATCCAAGTAAAATTGGTTAAAGGATTGTATATTCATTAGAAATTATCCACAAACTATAAAATAATATCCATCTAAATGAGGAAAGATACAGTTCTCTTTCACCATGGTTGGTATAAGCCAATATTCAATATCCTTTATTTTTTATGGATATACTTTTATACCCTCTCTTCATATTTTATGACCCGAAAATGAAACCATTTTCATCTAAAATTCAAACTTTGTAAGTTTTTCATATAGTTTCTACTTATTTTGGGTATTTAATAAAATTCTCAAGTTTTATTCATGCTCTCCCATTCCCTTTGAATAGATAATAATATCATCTATAAATACTGCAACAAACTAATCATGTTAATCACTAAATACTCTATTCATAAAATCCACGAGGATAGTAGGGGACTTAGTATGGCCATAATGCATCAGTACATATTCATAGTGTCCATAGCTTTTACGAAATTTCTTCTTTGGTGTATCCTCATTCTTGACCCTCACTTGATGATATCTAGAACAATGGTCAATCTTGGATAAGTATTGATATCGGCATTTTTGATAAAATAACTCATCAATATGGGGAAGCAAATTTTTTTATTAATCATGATATTGGTCAACTAATGATAATCAATGAAGAGTTGCATTGATCAATCATTATTTTTCTCAAAAATAAGAGGTTCACCCAAAGGTGATAGACTTTACCAAATGAATCCCTTTTCAAGGTTTTCTTCTAGTTTCTTTTCCAATTCTTGGAACTCAATTTGGGCCATTCTATAGGGAGTCTTTGAAATTGGTGTGGAACCATGTATGAGTTCTATTGAGAACTAAACTTCACATTTTGGTGTAATGTTATCAAAATATTCGTTAAAAATATTCATAACATCCTATAAAGTAAGTATATAATCAATTTTGATTTACTCCCCAACCAATTGAGAGAATAATTCATTCTTAATGGGAATTATGACCCATACATAGGTTTTAGTATCCATAGGAAGATCATACTTATCTTCACATTGATCAGAAATCAAAGTTTGGTTTGAAATATCAAATGTAACTTACCCTCATTATCAATTTATGTGGTCCTTATCAATAGAAATAAAATACATTCCTAAGGTAACAAAAAATTTAACCATAGTAAAAATATCAAGATTTTTAGAAAACACATTCCCACAAACATCAACTAGAGAGGAATCATAGACATGAGATGAAATCATTACACCACTATGGTTTTGAACTTATAATTATACATATAATTGTTTGGGTGGAATATTAGTACCCATATAAAATTTATTATACATTTAATAGTGGGTAGATATAGAATCAAAAAATACATTATCATTTCTAGAGTGGATGGTATGCATACCTTTAACATACTATTATCCCACCCTTCATTGGAAATAGTGAATGCGTGAGATTTACCATTTCTCCTCATCCTAAGAGGTTACTAATTCTGATCATAATCGTTAACCATCTAGTTTGAGAACTAGTTAGCATAATGACCATTCTTTTTTACATGGGTAGCACTGAAGTAGGCAAGGTTTATTCTGTATAGCTTTCTCTCCATTCACATTGTTAGCTAGCTTCTTCCCATCACTTTGTAGATAAAATGAAAAATGAACTTCACATCCACACTTAAAACATTTATTAGTCCTTTTAAGAGATTTTATTTCAGACTTCTTCCCTAATGGAAATATTTTATTCTTATCTCCATAATTTTTAGATTTTTCATCGAACTCCATCTTCATATTCTTGACTAAACCATGAGATTGATACATAGAACCAACCTCCATTTCAACCTTGATTTTACAAATAGAAATATCCTTATAGTTGTTATAGCCTCTTATATATAACTCAATTTTGAGACTTTGATTTAAACTAATAAAGATCCTATCAAATTTACATTCAGGTTGGGTGAAAATACCATAAGCATACCTTGCACTTCTTGTGATATTAGCCTTGTGGGTACCAATAGATTCATCATTACTTTTCTTTAACTCAATGAACTCTTTCTCTATCATTGTATGAAGAATATTATTAAATTACATATTGAAAAATAATTTCATGAAATCATCCCAATCCACGGATTTAATTACATATTGTTTCCTTGTAGTCCTGATTAGATTCTACCACTTGTCTGCTTCTCCTTATAATCGATAAATATCTAGAATGAGTTCCTCGTGTTCCAAACACTGGATATTGTAGAATATATTTTCAGTGGTACTGATCGATTGTTCAAAAACTACTAGATCAGAATACATGTTGAAAGAAGGTGGGTGTTATGCTATGAAATACTTAATAGAATTTTGTTCCCTATTTTTCTTATTTGGAAGTCCAAAAGGATTCATAGCTTGAGAAATATTTGTGAGCACAAAAACAAGATTTTAAATTACAACTCCCATAGAATTCATATTCTATGGTAAACAATCATTTAATTTTACTTCTTACTCTATCTTAATATGGTTCCTTTGTGTTCCAACCATTGATTAAAACAAAAAAAACATAGATCAAGAAAATATTATCACAGTGAAGAAACATGTAATCATGAAAACCCACTTATAGGATGTATAAATTATCGAAAATTATTTAATATATGACACCTTAGGTTTATCTTAGGTTATTCATGACCAAATTCCATTTAAATCTCTCATTATGGTTTGTGAATAGTTTCTAAATATCCAAAGAATATCCCTCGAGAGTGTCAGACCAGGTGTGCAGCAAAGCCCATTGTCATGCACTAGTTCTTAATAGATTCTATCTCAATATGGTGTTTTTGAGATTTTTACCCCTATTCACATCAATTCCACAAACACATCCATTTTTAGTATCTAAATATGGATTTATTTCTAGGAAACCACTTCTTCTATCCTTTAAAAAAATTCAATGGTATTTTCCTATAATTTTCATCATCCTTAAACATATCCTTAGAGACATGTTCTTAGGGATTTCAATAAGGTTTTCTCATATCAGTCTCTAATATTTTTCTAAGAATTATATTTTATAAATACTATATTGACCCTCTCTTATCATATATAGACATCACATCCTTTTTGTGGAATATATAATACATTATAAAAACATACACCAAAATACTGTATTAATTTAATGCATTTTTAAACATTGAAACATTACCACTAGTACATAAATGAGCTATATTATATCCCACTAGGCTTAACATGACTAAAACCCTTCTTAGACACATCATACATAATAAAAATCTTTATATCATGAGGAAAGAAATCTTAAAAAGGGGTGACATCATATGCTCAGTAAGGGTAAATAAGGGAGATATGTAAGCATAATCATGATCATAAGGTTACGAGAACATGATAATAATGATAGATGATCATACACTATATATCAAAGATCATAAACATGACTCATTGCATTAAAATTGGTAGTTCATAAGACTTGAATCAGAATGTAATAAAGAGTATAATCCATGAAATCATAACATATTAATAAGTCATGGAATTATGGAAGGCACATAAGTATATAAATTGATTTCCATAGTTGTCAAGGAATATCTACCAAGGATTTATTAACAGAAATATATGACATATTATATAGAAAATAATTCTGAAATATATTTTAACAACATTTCCTAGGGGAAATATCATTTATTCTTTAAAAATTGATTTAAAAAAACATTTGAAAACTGATTTCATTGAAAATAATATTGATAACATATAAAAGAATATTTTAAAATCATAAAACATGTTTTAAAATCAATTTCCCTAAAAATTTGTTTAAAAGATCATTTAAAACATTTTGAAAGCATTGTTTTGAAAAACATAGATTCCCAATCGAAAAAGGAGATAAGGTCAGAGTTTATTAAAAACATTTTCTTTAATATAATAAGTAACAAAGATTGTAAAATTAAGACCAATACCAAAATATATCATTAATAACCATTGTATAATAAAATTCATGAGATTTCTTAAGAGATGTATCATAATATTTCATCAATAGAAGCGTAATAGTATACGATGCTGATAATAATGATATTGTATTAACAAAATCTTAACACTTTAGTAATATTGAATCATAATACCTATAAGATAATGATGTTATATGAGGCTTTAAATTTTATCAATATATGTATATTTCTGATGTAATATGTCGAATGGTAGTACATACTCCTCGTAAAACAATATAGGTGCATAACAAAACATGTGTATCAAAAAAGACATTGAGAAAAAATTAATTTACCAATATGGTAGCTTTTGAACCATAAAACACCATCAAATATAGTTAAAAAAATGGGTATGTAAATACCCATAAATTTAAGGGTAATAGTTATATAATTAAATCATGTGAAGTATAAAAATCACATAAAATAAATGAGTGGGGAATAAGGCCTAAGTCTTACTGAAATAAAACAAAGACTAGAAATCACCTTACTACTTGAGTAGCTTTTCAATAGTGATATACATGAAATAATATCATAAATTGAAATTATTAATATCATTAAATAAAGTTAATTCATTATAAAAAATTATTATGGAAGTATATACACCACATAAAATAAATGGGTGGTGAATGTGGAATGCATCTCATTAATATAAGTATCTAAAATGAAATTCCCTTACCTTATTCATAATCTCATCATACTCCTGAAAAACACCATTATAATAAATATATGTTTATAATACATCTATTAACAAACCATATTCATTTCTATCATACCATATATGATTTTATTATGACCTTTTATTACCAATTTATTAACAATTCCATGTTAAAGTTACATTTCTGGTAATAACCAAATTGTTTTTATCATGTGTTTTGATTTGTTATATTTATATTCATTGTACATATACCCTGATACCAAGAATTTAAAAATGATATAAATATAATATATCCATATATAATAATATATAAATTATTGAAATTGCAAGTACGATACACTGTTCATGGAGATGGTAGGTCGTATGTATGAATATACGTTGTTTGCATTTTATTGTCATATTGAAAGAATGAACGTAAATGAAATATATGTATATATAAATAATATCATTACAATATCATAATTATTTCATATATATATCATATATTATCACTAAATTCATCCTTAATACATTCCATGTAAATTGTGAACGAATCACATCGCTTTGACAAGGTGGCAGTCCACAGTTCCCCAAACGAAATTATCGTATTTCCACATAATTGAAAGAATGAAGGTATATGTTATATAATAATTATAGAATCATAAATACATCATAAATATCATATATATGATATAAAAATATAATTTTCATCATTATTTCCAACCTTGAATTGTGGAAATGGAATAATGAACGACATCAATTCACGAGGAGGTAGTTTTTCACACACACGAACAAATATTGTGTATCACAATTGATGGAAATGTGTATGAGTACAGGTCATAACAATAACACAAAAACATATTAGTATATTTAAAATAATTAGGTTATTATATAATAATGTAATAATAAAAATTGATGGGGTGTAGAATGAAATAAAACAAAAGTTCTTATTGTAGGGTGTTACCTCTCATTTGGGTAACTCCCATTGGTTTTCACTAAATGGATTAATTGGTTATATTTATTCCCAAAGGAAGGATTATAGGATGATTTAGGATTGGGGAGAATATTTGGAAATTTATTTTCCAAACCAAATGTCTTGAGAGGTGTGAATAGGAGAGGGGGTGAGTGCCCTTTTATAGTGGAGGAGTTGCATTCTTGTAAATATAAAAAGGTAAACACTATTGAGAGGTCTCCCTTACATCATGTGATTATAATAATTGTAATTTTTTTAGAAAATGGATTATATGGAAAAAATATTTCCATAAAATGGATTTTGGTGAAGTGTAGGGCCATTTTTTACTCCTTATTTTTAATTTTTAACCACTATGTAATCTTGTTTTTACCTTAATTGTTGTAATTAATTTTAATTACTTTAAGTAATATTTTATGTCCAAAATTATGTTGACCTTTCTAGACATTATAAATTAATATAATTCCAAATATGGTATCTATTTTTCCAAATTCTAAACATTTTAGTGGCCGATATGAATTTAAAATTAATCCCCCAAACGTGTCATGAAAGCATTATTTTTTAATGATAAAGTGTCAAAAATATTACAATATTTTTATATCCAATTTCAATGTGAAATTGGTTCCAATGACTTGAATTGGTTTAATTGATGTAAAATATATCTAATTAAACTTTATAAACAAATTAAAATACAATTTAACTGTGTAAATAAATTATAAAAAAATGATTTTTCAATTAAAATTCGGTACTTTTCATCATTTATCAAAAAATTAAATATTTCAAAAAAATCACAAAACATCACCATAAGCTAATTTTAACATTCTGAATTCAAAAATGAAATTTATTTTATCAAATTAAATTTAAATAGTGTCTAAAATTAATTTTATTTTTGTTCATAGAAGAACATAAAAAGGATTTTTTCAAGAATATAGTATTTTTCAAAACATATAGACATTACCAAATATTATATTTTAAAATAAATATGATTTATTTATTTGGAAAAATTATAAATAAAATTTAAAAAGTAGTTATTACTATTCATATTACTATGTTAAATGGTTTTGTTATAATTTTATAGTTTAAATGAATATAATATTAAAATTTTGTTTCGTAGAAACTCAGTGTTGTGTGTAACACATTCTAAGCTGATGTAGCATGTAGCACAAACATAACATAGTGTATAATATAATTAATATTTAACATGGTGTAGCATGAAATATAAGACATATTTTTTTTTAATTTAATCGATAAAAAATATTCATAAAAACTAAGGATGTTGGAGATCTATTATGCACCTCCTCAATTGGGATAAATGGAATAAGTCAGGTACTTGAGACAGGGTGGTGAGAGTTCTAATTAATAGGATACAAATTTAATGATATTAATAATCTCAAAAGGGACTGATCTACTTAGGCAATAACAATCCTTTCTTCACAAATATTATTAATATATTTAATGGGTATATGTAAAATATTAGAACTAGAAAAAGAGTCCAAAGGATTCACGAGATTCTTCCATATATGATCTAGGAGAATAACATGTTTCACAGGAATCCATTTGACTAGTTGTGGAGCCTGAATGGAGTTACATGTCATAAGTTATGGTCAGTCGAAGATAGGCTAGAAAAATGGTTTGCAGAACCCTTTCACAGAGCCATTTCTAGGAGCCCCGATTGACAAATCTCCCACCACGACCACAATGAAAGTTTATAGATAGTTGTGTGAGTCCGATGAGCCCCATGAGTGCTGGATTCAGATGGCTCCATGAGTTCGACGAGCCTCATGGCCAATGCAAAGGCAATTGACAGAAGCCTCCGTGAGTCTGATACAGAAATGACCCTTACTGACACCATTTTTTTTCGCGGATCTTTTCCTAGAATCATGAGACCTTATTTTCGATATATACCCTCCTCATACCATCATTTGAGCAGGTGATGTTCTTGGGTTACACCCTCTCACTCTCGATTCGTGGAGCTCATGTGCTTCGTAAGGCCCTCTTCTGCGTAGACCCCATGCTCTGGAAAACATCATTTATTATGTTCTTGAGACCCTCCACCCCACATGGAGATTCCATATATGAATTTCTATACTCTTCATGAAGAAATAAGTCCCTATGAGGTACTTTAGGCTTCATTAAGCATTCAACCTTTAGGAAGCACTCCCCCTCTGAATTAGGACTTCACTCTGAGGCAAGGGAACCCTGTTTCATGAAGATCCCCTCACGAGACCCTGACCTCCATGAAGATCCTTCCTAAATACCTATAATTTATGAATCTCCCACCTTATCACCCATTGGTCCATACTTTAGGGGTTGCGCCCCCACACCGTGCGCTCGGGATCAGTGCCGAGTTGAGGTCTCGGGCCTTTGGCCCTCTCCCTTCACAACTTTCACTGACCCACATGAGGAATCCAGTGTTGCACCGAGAAGTTTTCAGGCATGGTCACTGACATTTTGTCTTAAACCCTTGTCCAACCCCAACATACACCCCCATGAAAACCATGATTTGATATACTTCTCTACACTCCTTAAAACACCTTTTGTCTACCTACTCTTCTTAGTACCTTTCTTATATCATGAGTTGAGATTCTCATCCGGGATTCAATGAGCACCTTGAGTCGAATATTTACTCAGAGAAACTCCTCAAACATCATCACCTACCTCTAATTATAGTTTGAACAGGAATGGGACACTCCTATGTAAGTCCCACACCAGCCATTTCTAGGCATATTCTTCCAAATGGTCTTTACTATATGACAATAAACTGTAGTATACATTATTTAAAAAACATTGGATTCCTCTTGTTCCAAACAAGATATGCCTTAAATTCTAATCATAAGAATCCAATAATCCTCACTATATTACTTTAAATAGTAGCATACCCTATCATTCAAGAATAGGATTCCTTATGCATCAAGAATAATATTCCTCATCATGATATGAATAGAGAAAAACCACTATCAGCCACCTCCTAAGGTGAAACCCCCAAACCATTTTCCCTCGACCAATCATCATGTCAAGATTACCGCATGGCCAGACATGAAGAAGGCACCAGGGAAGCTTCCATGCGTAACCCCCATTCACCGCCGCCTCTCCATATCATCCCCTAGGAAACTTCCATGCATAATCCCCATTCACCATTCCTCCTCTATAGTGACACACAGAAAACATCCATGTGTAAGCCCCATTCACCATTGCTTCTCCATTACGACACCCACGTAGCTTCCACACGTATTCCTCATCCACCATTTTCACTCAATAGTAGCACCTGGGATGTTTCTAGGCGTAATCTCCATCCACCTTTTTCACTGCATAGTAGCACATAGGAAGCTTCCATGTGTAAGCACCATCCACCATTTCCACACCATAGTGGCACATAGGAAGCTTCCACACATAATCCCCATGCCCCTTGGCCACTACATAGCGGCACCCAGACAACTTTCACACATAATCCCCATCTACCATTGCTACTCCTTAGTGGAACATGGGTAGCTTCCACACATAAGCCCCATTCAACATTGCCCCTATGTATCGACACACAGACAACTTCAATGAGTAATCCCAATTTAACATTGCCACTCCATAATGGCACATGGGCCTCTTCCATACATAATCCCTAAACCATATCCTATTCATGTACCTTCCATGACATGTATGTTAGGTCTAATTCTTCCACATGTTTCTCACACCGAGCATAACTCACGTGGGCTTAGAGTTTAGTTGTGACCATGATACCACACCCCTACCCAACTACATGGGTTTTGATCCCTATATTCTAAACATGGTATGTTGTAAACCTCCTCAAGATTCAATCCCAACCAAATGTAAACTCTAGTTCCCCCATCTAAGGGTTCACCTCCTGGATCCAACCTTAGTGATGTCCATATCGGCATTCATATGGTCCGTCTCATCATGTAATCCCCATTCACGCCTTTGCCGCTCTTAGTATCACTTGGGAAACTTCAATGCATAAGCCCCACACCACATGATTAGGCCTCCATTTAGGTCTAATAAAAAATTCAACCATTATTACTATGTGGACTTTTATTCCCAACCAACTATGATATGTAGGAAACCTCCCCAAGGTTCAATCCTGACACCATCATATTCACATCATTTCACTCTTATCCTTAACATATGACGTTAAACTATATGGGGTACCCAAAATATGCGAACTTTGATTCCTAGCTACTGGGATTTGTAGGAACCCTCCCCAAGGTTCAATCCCATCACCCAATTCCATTATGGTATTTTCTTTGAGTTGCTATTTCTTGCGAGGATCATTCCCCTACCCGGAGGTTCCACTCCTTTGTGTCCTTATCTGTTTAGTCCATTATCTTGAGACTCCTCATTAGGTTTCTCATCATCCCATCCGTAAATAAATGGAATTTGATACCATTATTATAAATAGAGTACATAGGAATCCTCATAGAGGTTCAAGCCCAACAACTTCAATAACCCATTCATTCCATCCACTTCACACATATCCATCCTAATTCTTACCCGGGTGCCACGTCCGGGTGGGATCATGCCATTATTTTGGGCAGCTCTTATGTATAAGCCCAAATCACATAATTCATCACCTCACCCTTATCCTAGTCATATCATTCCATCCATCCACATCATCGCTGATCCTAGTGGCACATGGTCAATCTGAGTGCATAAGTCCCACACAATTCAACCAAGGGAAATAATATTGTGATGGGTAGTATTAGTATGTAATCCCCACTCCTTATGATGAACTACATTGGTTTTTAACACTTTCTTCCAAATAGGGTACGTAGGAATCCTCCACAAGATTCAGTACCAACCAACGGTAGACCATGGTGGCCCCTCATTGGGGCATACTTCCTTGATCCATTCTTAGTGATGTCCAGATCAACCTTCATGGTGTGAAACCTTCCCCTTATGGGACATGCCATCCAGGGTCCATCAACATTGGGTGTTCTTATCCATCTATCCAGTAAACCATCAAGGTTATCCCTACTAAGGATGTACCTATATGATCCACCTTCACATGTGTTTTGATAATCCCATTATGTCTATTTAAGATATTAAACATGTGACCCTCCATCTCTTCAAGATTTCAAACCCATAGTCTACCCTTTGTTAAACATGGGATGCCGAGGAAAACCTCAGAAGACATGCCACGATCATAAAACACCCCGAAATAGACATGGGATGCCTCAGGTTTCCACACCCTTGAGAATCCCTCTTATAAGGGAGAATATAGGTGAACAAATGATCCAGCGTCCAGACATGACATTGACACCCAATGCGACTACATCCCTCACCAAAGGTAGCTGCTATGTCAAGACCCCTTGGAATTTCCAAAGAGAACCATCATAATTAATCGGCGTCCACAAAGAGATGGTTCTAGGAATGAGTTTCATGAACAATGTCATAATCTATAAGGGATACCCAGACTAGGAGATGAATTCCAAGGAGGAATCCACATATGGTAGGATTGGCATACCATCATCCCATTTTCATCAAGGAGAAAATATTTCTGAAGAAGTGATAAATGTCACCCAACTTTAAAAATTGTGAATACGGGGTATAATGTCATCCATCCTGCGAGCGAACGAGTATGATGCATGGCAGAAAAACCCCAATAGAAATTTTTAGAAACATAAATGGTGAACCCAACATGAATTAATTATCATTAATCCCTAGGGATTGGTCTTGTTAGTCATCAGATCAAGGATCATACTCATATGTTGCAGACATCATGACACCAATGGAAACGATCGAGGAATCACCCATGTGAAGCCCCTATCTTTCATGTTTGGGAGGATGAGTAACATTGGGTGATTGAAGAACACGTGTAATCAATTCCTCACTGACACCGCCCCCTCCTAGACAGCACTGGGAACCCCCCTGACTCCATAATCCACTCGCCAACACCTTCTCCTTAATGGGACACATAGGGGGAAACCTCCTGACTTCATCAGCTTCTCACAAACATTTCCGCCCTCATGGGTCGCGTAGGAGGCATCCTCCACTGACTCCATCAGGTCCTCTCTGAAACCTCCCCCCTCATGGGCCACAATGGGGGGAATCCTCCCCCGACTCCATCAACTCCTTGCTAACATTGTTTCCCTCATGGGCCATATAGAGGGAAAAAAACCACTGAGTCCATCAGCTCCTTACCGACAGTGCCACCCTCATGGGTCGTGCATGGGGAATTATCCCCCAAACTCTATAGGCTCCTCGCTAAATTTTTTGAACTCATGGGACATGTAGGGGGCATTCTCACCCCAACTCCATCACCTCCTCGTTGATATCACTTCCCTCATGGGTCACGTAGGGAAATTCTCCCCCCAACACCATTGGTTCCTCACCGACACTACCTCCCTCATGGGCCATATAGGGGGAATCCTCACCCCAACTCCATCAGTTCCTCACCGACTCTTCCATCCTCATGGGCCACACATGGGGGAAAAAACCCCGAACTCCATAGATTCCTTGCCGACGCTACCACACTTATGGGCCATGTAGGGGGAATCCTCCCCCCGACTCCATCGACTCCTCGCCGACACCCCCACCATCATGGGCCATGAAAGTGGAATCCTCCCTTTGATTCCATCATATCCTCACCAAAACGGTTTCCTTCATGTACCACATGGGGGTAAAACACCCCCAACTCCATCGACTCCTTGCTAACACCACCGCCCTCATGGGCCACATAGGGGGCATCCCCCCTCCCCCTGGACTCCATCATCTTCTCATCGAAACTGCCTCCATCATGGGCCGTGCGGGGGGTATCACCCCCGACTCCATAGGTTCCTCACTGACACTACCACTCTCATGGACTACGTAGGGGGAAATAACCCCCAACACTACCAACTACTCGCTGAAAGCACCATCCTCATAGGCCACATAGGGTGAATCCTACCCCAACTCCATCAGCTCATCACTGACACTGTCGTCCTCATGGGCTCTGCAGGGGGCATCCTTCCCCAGACTTCATCGGCTCCTTGCTGAAACTGCCACCCTCATGGGATTCCCAGGGGGCATCCTCCCCGAGACTCCATTAGCCCCCCACTAACACTGCTACCCTCCTGGGCCATGTAGGGGGGATCCTCCCCCGACTCCATCGACTCCCCACCAAAATTGCTTCCCTCATGGGATACTCAGGGGGAATCCTCCCCCAGACTCCATAGGCTCCTTACCAACATATCCACCCTCACGGGATGTGTAGGGGGGAACCGCCCTTGACTCCATCAACTCCTTGCCAACACCACCACCCTTATGATCCATGCATGGGGATTCATCCACCTAACTCCATCGACTCCTCATCAACATTGCCTCCCTCATGGGCCACACAGGGGGAATCCACCCCAGACTCCATCATCTCCTCCCCAACGCCACCACCCTCATGTGTCATGTAGGGTTCAACCACCCCATAATCCATAGGCTCCTTGCCGACAATTCCTCCCTCATGGGTCACTCAGGGGGAAACCACCCCTGACTCCATCGAATCCCTGCCAACACTGCATCCCTCATCAGCCATGCAGGGTGAATCCTCCACCCCTACACTATTGGATCCTCACCAACACTGCCTCCCTCATGGGCCACATAGGGGGAATCCTACCCCTGACTCCATTGGATCCTTACCAACACCACAACCCTCATGGGTCACATAGTGGTAATCCTCCCCCCAAATCCATAATCTCCTCGCTGACCCTGATTCCTCATGGGCCGCACAGGGGGAATCCAACCCCGACTCCATCAGCTCCTCACCGACAATGCCACCCTCATGGGCCACATAGGGGGAAACCACCCCTGACTCCATCACTCCTCACAAACACTGTGTCCCTCATGGTCCACACAGGGGGCATACACCCCCTGACCCCATCAGCTCCCCACCGAAACTGCCACCGTCATGGGCCGCGTAGGGGGAAACCACTCCCAGACTCTATCGGCTCCTCACCGACATTGTTGCACTCATGGAGGTCCTCCCCATTGCCATTGTTAGCCAATGCAGAGGTCCTCCCCATACTTCCGTCATCTGGAATAGAGGTTATCTCTATCACCATCAACAGTCATTGTGGAGGCCCTCCCCGCATTGCTATAACATTTCACAGAGGTCCTCCATGTCACCATCAGCATCCATTGCAGGGGTCCTCTAGATATTGCAATAACTGAGCATAGAGGTCCTCCCCATTGACATCAGAATCCATTGTGGATGTACTCACCACACTTCCATCATCCGATAGAGAGATCCTCCCCATCTCCATTTTCATCCATTACGGAGGTCCTTCCCACACTTCCATCATCCTCAATGGAGGTCCTCCCCATCGCAATTAGAATCCATTGGGGAGATCCTCCCTGTACTTCCATAATCATTCATGGAGGTCCTCCCCATCGCCATCAGTATCCATTACAGAGGTCCTCCCCAAGCTTTAATCACATGGCATGGAGGTCCTCCTCATCTCCATTAGAAGTTATTACATAGGTCCTCCCCACACTTACATTATCTAGAACAGAGGTCCTCACCTTCACCGTCGATATACATTGAAGAGGTCCTCCCCACACTACCATCATTCAATATAGAGGGCCTCCCCATTACAACATAATACACTACAAAGGTCCTCCCCATAATTCCATCATTTTGCACAGAGGTCCTCCCCATCTCCATTATCATCCATTGAGGAGGTACTCCTAGCACTGGCATTATCTGGAAGAGAGGTCCTCCCCTTCGCCATCATAAACCATTATGGAGGTCCTCCCTACACTGCCATCATATGACATAGAGGTCCTCCATATAACCATTGTAATCCATTGATGATGTACTCACTTCACTTACATCATCCAGCATATAGGTCCTCCCTATCGCCATCATCATCCATTGAAGAGGTCCTCCCCACACTATCATCATTCAGTATCAAGGTCCTTTGCATTTCCATCATCAACCATTGGAAAGGGCCTCCTCATCACCATCATCAACCGACATGGAGGTCCTCCACATGATAATACCACAAGTCATTACTAAGTTCCTCCACATGTTGAAGAGATGCCTTGTTCTGAAGAACCAAAAATCGGGACAGGTCGTTCATATACATTCTCCAGTTACTCTATATTGTGAGATAATGATCATAGATTCCACACCTTCTAGGCTCCAATTCCCAGTCATAATGACCATCCAGGATTCCACGCCTTATGGGATCCATCTACCTGTCCTACCAATGCTCCAGGATTCTATGACTTTAAGGATCCATCACCCAATCATACCGATGCTTCATAATTCCACTTCTTCTAGGCTCCATCACCCTATCATAACAATTATTCACGATTCCACTTCTTTCAGGATCCATTTCCCCATCATACCAATGCTCCATGCTTCGATGCCTTTCAGGCTCCATCTCCCCATCATACAGATGCTTCATGATTCCATGCCTTCCAGGCTCCATCAACCCATCGTACTAATGCTTCAGGCTTCCATACCTCCAGGTCACTATCACCGCATCAAACTGGGGTAACCAATCATTACTACCCTAATAAAACTCTATACAATGGTGCATGTATCCCCTTCCACCCTTATGAAACTTCATATCATCCTGATCATTATGTGGAGAGCACCAACCATAGAGGTCCTCCCTGTGACCCCGCAATCCCATCATAGGACCTTAAACTGAGACAATATCAACCCAGTTGTATGAAATTAAACTACATAATAATTTTTGTCTAGGTACCATTCCCTTAAACTATTGGGTAATGTCTTGATCGCATAATGGTAAATTCTACGACATTGTGGTCAGATCTATGTGACCTTAAATGATAGTTATTTCTCATACTGGATAAACAATGTTAAACTGTGAACTAGGTTCTAACTCTATGAACTTAAACTAAGAGCCATTGGTCGAAGAAATAAGACCACAAATATATACAACACCGGGGTCTTTTACCCTAACTCCAAGTAGGTCTTTCCTTTGACGTGCCCAAATGTGATGTGGTTTAGAACCTAGAGTACACAATTCCACATCGATATTCTATCAATCCATCTCCACACTTCATGCGTCTTATTATTGAGATCCACAACCCCTTCCATGTCTGAAGGGACCCCCTAATAGAATAGTTCCTAACCATATGGATATCCTAGGGTCCTAGGCCTACGCCCCTAAAGACTTCAGAAGACATTTTGAGACAGGCCCTACGTTTCAAACTTGGTCATCCATCGAACCTCATTTTTCCCCCATCACATGTAACATGATATGGATATTATTTTTAGAACAAGGTCAATTGTTATCCTCCATCGTCATGCTACCCTCATTATGATATAGATATTGGGGCACTGGGATTCACATTTCATTCCAACTCCCTAGGTTTAGGTGGAACTATAACACCCTTGGTGTAACCCCTCCATTCATGTGTGTACATTGAGTAGGAAGGTCAGTGCCATTGGGACTTTCCCACAAGACATTTTCTTACACATGTTGAGTGTTTCCATGTGATAGGTAAATCCTAACACTAATCCATATTTTCTATACCGAGCATAAATCAGGTGGGATAGGGAGTCTTAGTAGGGTTTTTACCCACATGGCGGTGTTGTGCAATATCAAGGGTCCGAATTCTTTGACCTTAAACTAAGAACCGTACCATTTGAGCTACAGGATGTAAAACTGCTCAACACCATTTTCCTGGTTACAAGACATTAAATTATACAACCTCATCTCTATCCTAGTTTCATGATGCTAAACTACATAATTAAACTCATCCTTACCAAATGATGTTAAACTGAAGGGAACTCTAAAACTACTTGTGGCTGGATTACCATTCTTATGGGATACATAGGAATGCCCATACATTTATTCTTTGGGCCCAACTGCAAATTCAACATTTGGGCCCCATGTCTTGAGCCATTATGAGGGTGTTTGTGGTGAAGTATGAATCTCTTGGTCCATATTCTCATCATGTTTCTTCATGGAACCACACTACACATCTCTATGATATGATATTCATCCTATGATCTGAGCCATATGACCATATGTTGTTCGCATATGTCCCTACAATAAAACATTAAACTATACAACATTGTCCTTTCCATATGACAATAAACTGAATCACAACCTTCATCCTTAATTCATGAAATTAAACTACACAAAACTCAAGAAGTTTGTGTGGCTTGATTATCATTCTCATGGGATATGTTGGAACTCCACTACAACAAAACTGGGCAAGGCCAGCGCCACCCCTTTATCAGCGCTATCGGAAAAGCACTGATAAAAGTACCCCTTTATCAGACCTTTTTTTAGCACTGATAAAGGCCCCCCTTTATGAGCGCTTTTTTTAGCGCTGATAAAGGGACCCCCTTTATCAGCGCTTTTTTTAGTAGCGCTGATAAAGGGGGGGCCTTTATCAATGCTTTTTTTAAAAGGGATGATAAATGGTTCGAATTCAAAAAAAAATTAATTAAAAATAATATATTAATATATAAATATATAAATATAGTTATATTGATATAAATATAATTTTTAATTTTTAAATATATTTTAGATAAGTATAAATATACATTTACACTTATTATACTTAATATATAAGATATTTAGTGAAAATGGCTTATAAAAAAATTTAAAAAATATTTTTAATTAATATTTTGCTAATTATTATGGAGTGATAGTCATTTAATAACAATTTGAAGACTAAAAAAATAACAAAATTAAAAAAAGATCCAAAATATGTTGAAAACACAACTCAAACTTCTAACGGCAATAACTTTTGATCTGGGTGTTCGTTTGAGCTCTAACACATATCAAATCAAATCCTGTGACAAGATCTACGTCGCTATGACCTGGGGGGACTTGATTTAAGGTTTTTTCAAGGCCAAAAGAGGCCTAGAAGGCCTCCAAAACTGAGTTTTTAGTCAGGGTACCCCGATTTTTTAACATTTTGTGGATTTTCAGCCTCATTTAAGGGGGTATTATTGGATTTTTTTGATGGGGACTGAATTTATTCCAAGTTATTACATTCATATTGATATTATTTCTTTGAAATTTTATCATTTTTTATAATGGACTGCTATTTATAATCAAATATATAACTATATGTACATATTTTCTATATATTCACACCTAAAAATTAATTTTTTTAAATAAACAATTAAACATATTTACATATAAAATATATTAGCTTTATCTAAATAATAACTAAAATCCATTTTATTTAAAATACCAATATATGAATATTTATATAACTATATATTAACATAACTATATATATATATATATTAACATAACTATATATATATATATTAATATAAAAAAATATATATATTAATATAACTATAAATATATATATTAATAGAATATATATATATTAATATAAATATATATTACTATATGAATAAATATACTAAATATATATATAAATAAATAGATATATCATAAATAAGAGAACAAATCAATATAGGTGAGTGGCAAAGGCTTTAGATGCACAGGGGGGAGGTCTCGAGATCAAATATCGGTGGAGGCAGGGGCGCGCACGGAAGGGTGATTTAGAGGGGCTAGCACTGATAAAGGTTGTAGGTGGTGCGTGCGGGCACTGAAGGTGCGAGAAAGCGCTGATAAAGGGGGGCTCTAGCGCTGTAAAAAGCCCCCAATATTGGTAGTATTTTTTTATTTTTTTTATTTTTATTAGCACTAAAAAAAGCGCTGATAAAAGGGGTCTTTTATCAGTGCTAAAAAGAAAGTGCTAATAAAAGACCCTTTTATTAGCGCTTCGTTTTAGCGTTGATAAAAACCCCTTTTATCAGCGCTAATAAAAGGGGTCTTTATCAGCGCTTTTTGGAGCACTGATAAAGGGGACCCCCCCTTTATCTTCGCCAGCATTAATAGTGCTTTTCTAGAACTTTTAAAGGCCATTTTTAGTGATGTTAAAAGCCGTATTTGTAGTAGTTCTCTTAGACATTTCTTCTATGGCTCATCCACAAATTCCTTCAAATCTTATAGTTTTTTGCCCGAGTTTCCACTAGGAGTATGTGGTTTGGTATAAGGGCCTATATGGTCTTCATTCACATCAGGTTATAATAGTCGCACCATGTACCTCTCCTAAGAAAACACCGACTTAACTAATATCCTCACATCATGACATTAAATTGCATGGAACTCAAAAACTACGTATGGATTGATTATCATCCTTATGGGATATGATGGAATTCCCATACACTTATTCTTTGGGTCCAACCATAATTTCATCCTTTCAGACCCTTGGCATGAGTTATCTCTTGGGAGTGTGTGGTGTGGTGCCAAGACCTCTTTGGTCCTCATTCATGTCAGGTTATTTTTCCACGCCATACACATACCCTTTGGGATACCTATCCCCCCAATGTCTTAGTTGCACGACAATAAATTGTGTTGCAACTACCATCCCCACTGCATGATATTAAACTTCATGGGATTCAATAACTATGTACATCTTGATTCCCATTCTTATGGGATATGTAGTGATGCCTGAACATTTTTCCTTCATGCCCAACCCCAGGTTCTTCATCCTTTTTTCCCTTTGTACTTTTATATAATCCAAACTCGACAACCTTAAACTAGTAGTTTATGTCCAAGAATCTTGACTCTAAATTTTATCCATGTCTTCTTATGAATATGTGGTATAGAGATGAACCCCATTAGTCCTCATTCACATTAGGTTCATCACCTCGCCATTCCACGTATATCTATTGAAGAAGAACCCCTGGATACATTTGGTGCAACATGGACGTCTTTGGTTCTCATTTATATCGGATAACAGCAGCTGAATCATATGTACTCCTTTGAAGGTACTCCCCTTTCATGTCCTAGTCACATGATAATAAAATGTGTTACACCAACATCCTTTCTGGATGATGTTAATCTACATGGAATTAAATAACTACATGTAGATTCATTCACAACCTTATGGGATAGATTTTGACGCCTAAACATTTTTTCATTAGGTCTAGTCCCTGATTCATTATCCTTCTTACCCCTTTTTCACATCCAGATTTCATGACAATAAACTGTACAATGCCGCATGGTCCAAGATCTACAACCTTAAACTAAGATATATATCATCCTATATTATGTTAAACTACCACATGTTCTTTTCTACATGACCATAAAAGGAATGTTCCCTTATCCCGCATGATGTTAAAATGTTCTATACTACATGAAATTAAATTGTGCCCCATGTCATTGCCACATGACATTAAAATAAACTGAATTCCAGAAATACATATGTAAAGACCTGGAATTTCCATATAAATTTTTTAAAATTATTTGGGATTATTACGAGTCTGAAAAAATTGACGGCACATGATTCCGAGGCCCTGAGATTCCAGAACATAATTTTGAACTTTTTTAAGGTACGTTCAGTAAACATGTGGGAGGCAATTTCTATCTTTTAAATCGGTGCTCGGATTAGAAATCTGAGGGCATTGCTGAATTCGTAGAACTAGGATTCTCTTAGGTAAAGCTTAACTTCGACTGGTAAGGGTTGGATGAAAAAGTTAATTTTAGGACTTTACAAAAAAAAAACAAAATAAATCAAAAAGTTATTTTATTTATTTATTTGTAACTGATGAGAGATGGTGGTGGGACCACTAGGTTGTCAGAACATTTAATGGATGGCTACACTTGCTTGTGTAACCGCACCGTCGGGAGATTAATGGGTTCATTAATTGAATTCATTTATGAACCTCATTATTTGTGTGGTGAGTTAAACTCCTCTCTTCATCTATTTAAACAAGGATTGGGCATGGGTCTTGTGCACTCATGAGAGGAACCTCTATCAAAGTGCCGATGATGAATTCCTCCAACATAGAACGGAGCTTTGACGCCTTAGAGGATTCAATCCGGAGTTCGAAGAACGCCAACAAGAAAGCTACGAATGGAGACTTGTATTCCTCATCCACACTTTCTACCAACATGTTTGAGGTAAGAGTTTTTTTCAAAGAGTTTTATAATTATTATAATCTTGTTTATTATTGAATTGATTCTATATTATAATGCTAACGTGAAGGGAGAAAGCCAAATGAACAAGTTTCGGACCCTCTACCGATCTCGGTATTGGCTGTGTTCTTCGTGGGTGACCAGAAAATATGGAGGCAAGGTGAAACCGAGGGCTGTGCAGTGTAGGAGTCATCCTGGGAGGCCCAAAGGCATAGATGCGAAAGAAATTGGACCACCAAATCTTCATCGATGGCCCATGGAAGCATAGCTGGCGTGGCGGTGCCAGTGAACGGAGGAGGCGGTGGTTGGAAAACGTTGGCCGCGAGAAGGTGGTGGCGTCCAAAGGTGCCACGGTGGATGAGGGGGGTGCCCGGCTAGTGTCGGCCGCATTGGCGCTGGGTGGCATGCTGCAACGGTGCACCATGGAGGAGGGTTGCGGTAGAGGGAGAACCTGCGGTCCATAGGTTCCACAGGTGATTGGTCCAGTGGACCGACCAGATGGAGCGACGCTGCTGCTTTGAAAACCCGAATGGCTGAGCCGTTCGGGAGGGGAGAGGACCCCCACACCTGGCCAGCAAGTCGGGCGGAGCGTGCCTAGCCAGGTTAGTTGGGCAGAACCCCCGACCCAATGGGTCATACTAGGCCTAGGTGAACCGGGATGAACCCTGCCCCTTTAGGAGGGGTCTAATGGGCTGGGTTAGGTCGGATAGGACCCAGACCCTTTTCGGCCCAGTTACAATTAAATGAGAACATCTATTTAACCAGACGTCTGTTTGATGAACCGTATGCTAGGCCAGAACCCTTAGGATGAGAAGATCCTTTTGAGATACTCCACTTGATTTTTTGAGAAATTTGGAGTATGGTCGGGTTGGATCGAACTCAAATCCAATCGGGCCCTTGGCACTAAAATGCCTATAACTTTCAGACCGGACGTCTGATTGACATGTCGTCTATTGCATTGGAACCCATATGAATGTTCAGTTCATCGGGTTAGTTCTTCCTGGGACTTTGTGGTGGTTGAGGTATGAACGATGGATTGAGGAGAGGATCCTCCTAGAATCAAGTGTGTTGAGTGCGGGAATCCTATGGCTGGATGTCATGTGAATTATGACCCAGTGTAGATCATTGACTTATGACCCTGTGTGGATCAATAGTAGCGTGACCCGGCGAGGACTAGCCTTAGAGCAGCCCATTGTGGATTAGAAACTTATGACCCTCTGTGGATCGATTACTTGAGATCCTATGTGGGTCAGCGACTAGCGATCCTTTGTGGGTCAACATCTAGCAATCCTTTTTGGGTCAGCATCTATCGATCCTGTGTGGGTCAGCATCTAGCGATCATTTGTGTGTTAGCATCTATCGATCCTGTGTGAGTCAGCAGCAAAGCCTATCAACAGAATAAGATGATCTAGATTTACAAATAATCATTTATACTTCTGTACTTAAGTTATATACTTGGTTTGAGTTGAGTCTTTACTTGTGCTTTGTGATTAGGATCTTGCTTTATGGTTTTTACTTTGTGGAATTCTAGGATACCTTCAGGGGTCTCAGGGTCCCTACTGAGTATTGTTATACTCACCCCTGCACGGGCCTTGACCTCACCTTGTTGTGTCTTGTACAGATGACAGACAACTTTGACCGAGGCTAGGGATTTAGAACCAAGCGGTGCACGAAGGTGAGTGGTTGACGTGGAGAGCTGCAGAGATGAGCTATACCTACCCTTCATATAGGATCCTTGGAGAATGATCTCATGATTTGTTTTATTTTTCTGTTGTATTATCTATTTCAGTTGGGTTTGTATATTGGCCCCCTTTACTTCCAGCACTCACTTTTACTTAAGCAGTTTTACAACGTGGTTTAATTTTGTTGTGCACCTAGTCTGTGTGTACAAGTTTAATGGAAATGCCTTCCTGTTTTAGGGATATGCCTTTTCAAAGCTTTTATCCAAACCCTAAGCTATGGAAAATGGTCTTGGGGTAGTCATGACATGGGCCTCCGGGGGACGGGTCGTGACAAAGTGGTATCAAAGGGGTTGGTTCTACCAGAAGACTAAGAGTCTATGTTTTCAATGGAACAATAGTGTTAAGTATCTTGAGTTTGGGTTTCAGTTCGGGGAGTCTAGTTTTGGTGCGGTAGTTGATGTATCCATACAACAAGTCCCTAAATTCTGATTTCCGATTTGGTACACAAAAACACTGTCTGCATGTGTTTTGAAAATTTGGTTTTTATTTTGATCTCTTTGAGTCAGCTCACAAGGTATAACTTATTGACTGTGGAGCACCTGTTTCTTTCAGGATGTCATCACGTATACAGCTATCTAAGATTCTAGTGAGAGATCACGATGATGTCCCACTGAGTGATGAGGCATTGGTATTGGGCTCTCTTACAACAATGGTACCTTTGGGTGGTGTACCAACATCACCACTACCCGTAGGGAAGCTGTTTCCACCAGCCCCACCAGTATACTATGCACATCAACTTAGCACACTTCATGAGTTTCAGTGATAGTGGCCTATGAGGTTTTGATGCGAGACAGATCCCCAGGCAGCTGAGGACTGGATGGAGGATGTGGCTAGAGTTTTTCGCCTAGTTGGGACACAAACAGACCATATGGTGATCTTAGCTACTAGCCTCTTCCAGGGTACAACATGGAGATGGTGGAGCCTAAAACTCTAGACACATAATGAGGGGACCCTCACCTAGTTGGACTTTGAGATCCTCTTTAGGGAAAAGTTTTTTCCAACAACCTTATGCACTGTGCGTATTCAGGAGCTACTATACTTACAGCAGGGTAGAGATTCATTGACCTCTCTCGCTATTCCACTAACATGGTATGAGACCCTTTCTCCAGGGCCCAGTCCTTTGAGCAGGGTCTTCGATGGGAGATCAGAGCGTCAATGATATTACTCAATATCCTAACATAGGCTAGAGTGCTTGAGTGAGCGCTATTGGGGGAGAGCTTCCTAGCTGAGTAGGAACCGACGGTGAGAGCCACCACCAGACAATAGGAAGCCGAGTCATATACAAAAGGCAGTATGCAGATGACGTAGAGGTCCAAGTGGTCCATACCTTCTAGTAGATGACCCCAGGATGTAGGGTCATAGCTGCAGACCTCATGGTATATCAGGGGTCAGAAGAGGAGCATATTCTGCTACACGTGCGGTGGGCAGGGCCACATGGATCGCGATAGCCCGAGACACCACACTGATAATCAGCATACGGTCGAGGGACCACTGAGGTAGAGGCATAGATTTGAGCGAGGAGGTCTGCAGGGTGGCAGATGTGGTAGGGGAGAAGGTCGTGCAATAGGCAGTGGGCGACTGTTTGAGATTCTATTACCACCACCCCTAGGTGGTTCACCCCGACCATAGGGAGTAGGTGTACAGGGACTATCTCAGCTTCAAGAAGTTGAGGCTTATGACCACGGTGCTTCGAAGATGATTCATGGAATGATTTGTGTCTACTCCACCATAGCTTTAGTTCTTATATACATAGGTTCCATTCAATTTTTTATTTCCATGGCTTTCGTTTGGAGCTTGGAGATTCCTGTAGAGCCATTTGCTTTATCCTCATTATTAGAGACTCCTACAAGAGAGGATATGATGATTATGCACTGGTTCCAGCAGTGTGAGCTTACTCTAGGAGTTGAGAGCTTTGGCTGGGATCTCCTAGTAGCAGCGTCGAGGCCTTACGATTGCATCTTGGGTATGGAATGGCTATCAACAATCAATGCTCAGATCGAATATTTTAGGCGAAATGTGCGGTGTGTCTGCGATGATGGGACCAGGTTTTCCTTCACTAGTGGGAAGGGAACCTTTGTAGCTCAGGATGGACTCTGTCAAAGGAGGGTACAACCGATCACTCATCAGTTGACTAGCCTTACCCTCAGAGCAGTTGACGAGAGAAGTCAGAGTTATCCTATAGTCATGGACCAGTATGCTAATGTCTTTCTTGATGATGTTCTGGGACTACCTTCTCATAGATAGGTAGACTTCTACATCAACCTATACCCCAGGACGACACTGATATCTACACCAGCATATCGGATGGCACCCATTGAGCTTCGTGAGCAGAGGGTATAGTTGGATGACATACAGAAAAAGGGGTTTGTAAGGCCCAATGTTTCTCCTTGGGTAACCCCGATTTTGTTCACCAATAAGGAATATGGGAGTTTGAGGCTCTGGATGGACTATCAGTGCCTGAACCATTTGACTGTGAAGAAAACGTATCCACTCCTGAGGATTGATGATATCTTCGATCAGCTGAATGGAGCATGGTAATGTTCAAAGATAGGCCATAGATCAGGCTATCCTCATCTCAGGGTATGGGATGAGGATGTACTGAAGATGCCCTTTAGATGATGGTATGGCCACTATGAGTTCTTGGTGATGCCTTCTAGCGTTAACAATGCTCTGGTAGTGTTTAGAGACTCATGAACAGGATCATTTAAACTTATCTCGATCGTTTCGTGGTGGTCTTCATTGACGACATCTTGATATACTCAAAATTGGAGGAGGAGAATGATACGCATCAGAAGATAGTTCTGGATACACTCTGAGAACACCAACTTTATGGAAATATCTCAAAGTGCCAGTTCTGGATACGAGAGGTCCACTTTCTGGGAGATGTTATCTCGGAGGCTAGATTTTTAGTGGATCCATCAAAGATATAGGAAATTATTGCTTGTGATCCACCCAGGAGTGTGACTGAGGTGCATAGCTTCCTGAGATTGGATGGGTATACAAGAGATTCATACCTTACTTTTATAGAGTAGCAGCACCCTTGTTATCTTTAAAGAAGAAGTGACAGCCTTTCTTGTGGACAAAGAAATTCCAGTACAGTTTCCAAGAGGTGAGGTGAAGACTGATGAGTGCCCCCATCTTGAGGCTACCAGAAGAGGGCGTTGGGTACGTAGTCTACTACGACGCATCCAGTACTGGACTGAGATGTGTCTTGATGAAAGAGAAAGCAGTGATCACCTATGGATCATGAAATATGAGGAAGCATGAGAAGAACTATGCTACCCATGACCTGGAGTTAGAAACAGTGGTATTTGAGTTGAAGATGTGGCAACACCACTTGATGGGACAACAGTTTATTGTATTCTGTGATCTCAAGAGTCTCAGGTATATCTTCTCGCAGAAGGACCTGGACTTGAGATAGTGGTGATGGCTAGAGTTACTCCAGGACTATGACTTTGACATAGTCTACACTCATGGGAAGGGAAAAATTGTAGCAGATGCACTCAGCAAGAGGTCTGGATTACAGTTTCAGAGTGAGGTGACAAAATTGCTAGTTGCGTTGTAGATATCTTTTGTGGATAGTTATAGAGTAGCTTATCTCCAGTCTATGACTGTCACTCCCCCACCCCTTCAACGAGTTTGGGAGGCAATGCTTGGGGACATGGACTACGAGACCCGACGTGCTTAGATATCCTCAAGAAAAGCTCCTGAAGGATTTTATGAAGGAGGGGAGAACATCATCCTTTTAATAGGATGCACCATGGTACCAGTGACACTATGAGAGGTGGTGTTGAGGGAGTCCCAAAAATATCCTTTGGCGGTACATCTGGGTGTGGAGAAAATGTATCAGGACCTCTTATGATAGTACTGGTGGCCAGGGATGCAGAAAGTGGTGGCCGAGTTTGTATCAAGATGCATCACTTGTCAGTAAGTGAAGGCCGAGCATTAGGTACCATCAGTATTGACTCAGCCACATGAGGTGATGGAATGGAAGTGGGATGGCATCTCCATGGACTTCATGAAAGGGATACCACATATGTCCAGGGGACACGATTCCATCTGGGTGATCGTTGACTGACTCACCAAGTCGGCCCACTTCCTACCCATCCGAGATCATAGATCAGTAGAGGGATTATGATGCCTCTATGTACAAGAGATAGTATGGCTACAAAGGGTAACATCGACGATTGTATCAGATCGTGATGCTCGTTTTACATCCTGGTTGTGGAAGGGATTATAGGAGGCATTTGGGACTTAGCTACATTTGAGTACCGCCTTTCATCCTCAGACAGATTTTCAGACAGAGTGGACCATACAAACACTTGAGGACATTCTTCGTGCTTGCATCCTTGATTTTGGCCGTAGTTGGGAGGACCACCTTCCAATGGCGGAGTTCGCATCCAAAAATATTTATCACTCCACCATCATCATGGCTCTGTTTGAGGCCTTGTATAGGAGACCATGCAAATCACCACTATACTAGACAGACCTAGGGGAGTCAGCAGTTATGGGTACAGAGTTGGTATGGGATACCACTGAGAATGTGAAGATCATCCAAGATTAGATGAAGACTACACAGATCTAGAAGAAGTATTATGCTGACAAGAGATAGAGAGCCTTTTAATTCAAATATGGAGAACATGTCTTCCTATGGGTCTCACCCCAACGAGGATTGTGAAGATTTGGCCGGGGCGACAAGTTATCTCTGAGATTCATCAGTCCATTCCAGATTCTCAGCAGAGTGGGTGAGGTGGAATACCATCTAGCTCTTCCCCCTCAGATGAATTAGGTGAATATAGTTTTCCATGTGTCACAGCTAATGAGGTACCTGCATGATCAATCGCATGTTATCAACTGGGGAGAGCTGGACATTGACGATGGGGAAATGTTCACGGAGTTTCCAGTGGAGATAGGGGATCAATAGGAGTGAGTCCTTCGTGGGAATTTTATTCCTCTAATGCATGTTCGGTGGCAGTACTAGAATCTCTAGGATAGCACATGGGAGCGGGACACTCAGATTCGTGCTCAGTACCCCAATTTTTTACATAGCCATTTTTGTGGCTTTTGGGGATGAAAAAAATCTAAGGTGGGGAGAATGTTACGGCTAGGAATTTTCATATATATTTTTTAAAACTATTTGGGATTATTAAGAGTGTGAAAATTGACAGCACATGATTCTGAGGCCCAGAGACCCCGAAATGGAATTTTGAACTTTTTTAAGGTACATTCAGTAAACCTGTGGGCAGAAATTTCTATCTTTGAATCGGTGCTCAGATTAAAAATCTGAGGGAATCATTGAATTCACAGCACCTGAATTCACTTAGGTGAAGCTTAAAGTCGACCGACAAGGGTTGGATGAAAAAGTTAATTTTTATAATTAAAAAATAATAATAAAATAACTCAACGAGTTATTTCTTTCTTTCTTTATAACCGATGAGCGATGGTGGTGGGACCACTAGGTTGTCAGACCATTTAATGGTTGGTTACACTTTCTTGTGTAACCGCACCTTCGGGAGATTAAGGGGTTCATTAATTGAATTCATTAATGAACCTCATTAATTATGCAGTGAGTTAAACTCCTCTCTTCATCTATTTTAACAAAGTTTGGGCATGGGTATTGTGAAATCATGGGAGGAACCTATGAAGAAGTTCTGACCACAACTTCCTCCAACATAGAATGGAGCTTCGATGCCTTAGATGATTCAATCCAGAGTTCGATGAACACAAATGAACACGCTATGAACATGGACCCGTCTTCCTCATCCTCATCTTCTACCAATGTGTTTGAGGTAGGGGTTTTATTGAAAGAGTTTTATAATTCTTCTACTCTTGTTGATGATTGAATTGATTATTTATTATAATGATATTGCGGAGGGTGTGGGCGGTGCACCACGGAGGAGGGTCACAGCTTCAAGCCGCGGTGGAGGGTGGACCCACGGTCCGCGGGTTCCACTGGTGACCGATCCAATGGACAGGCCAGGGGGAGTAGCGCCATTTGGCGCTACTACTTTAATGACCTAAACAGCTGACCCATTCTGGAGGGGAGTAGACCCCCATACCCGGCTTGCGGGCCAGGCGGTTCTGCGGTCTGGTGGCCGTGCCCAGCCGGGTTGGCCGGGCCAAAAAATCTCCAGAAAAACTAGGTTGATCCCATCCCTTTCGGGCTGGGCCCAGTGGGCTGGGTCGGACTGGACCCAGACCCTTTTCGGCCCAGTTATGCTTAAATGTAAATATCTACTTAACCGAACGTCCTCTTAAAGAACCGTATGCAGCACCAGAACCCTTAGGATGAGATAGTCCTTTTGATATAATCCACATGAGTCTAGGAGAAAGTATGACCGGGTTTGATCGAACCCAAATCCAACCAGGCACTCAACACTAAAATGCCTACAACATTTAGACCGGGCGTTCGATTGACATGTCGTCTGTTGAGTTGTAACCCTTATGACATAATGGTTCATCGGGTTACTTCTTAGTTGGACTTCGTGGCAGTTGAGGTACAACCGATTTCTTGAGGAGCAAATCCTCCCAGAATCAAGCATGTTGAGGGCGGGAATCCTATGGCTGGCTATCATGCAACTTACGACCCTATGTGGATCGAAGAATTATAACCCTATGTGGATCAGCAGTAATGTGACACGATGAGGATCATCCTTAGAGTGGCCCATCGTGGATTAGATGCTTATTCTCCTGTGTGGATCGATGACTTGAGATCATTTGTGGTTCGTCACCTAGCGATCTTTTGTGGGTTAGCATCTAGCGATCCTGTGTGGGTCAGCATCTATTGATCCTATGTGCTTCAACATCCAGTGATCATGTGTGGGTCAGAAGCAGAGCTTCTCAATAGAATAAGATGATCTAGATTTATGACTAATCATTTGTACTTCTGTACTTAAGTTATATACCTGATTTGAGCTGAGTCTTTGTTTGTTATTTGTGATTGGGATCTTACTTTGTGGTTTTCACTTTGTGGAATTCTGGAAGACATTCGAGGGTCTTAGGGTCCCTACTGGTTATTGTTATACTCACCCCTACATAGGCTTCTCCCGTACCTTGTAGTGTCTTGTGCAGACAACAGACAACTTTGACCGAGGTTAGGGAGTCAGGACCAGGCAGTGCACAGAGGTGACCGGTTGACATGGATAGCCGCAGAGACGATTTGTACCTACCCTTCAGGTAGGATCATTTCCAGACGATCTCAAGAGCTATTTTATTTTTTCTGTTGTATTATCTATTTTAGCTGGGCTTGTATACTATCCCCCATAAATTCCAGTTCTCACTTTTACATTAGATGTTTTACTACATTTCTTACTTTTTTGTGCACCTAGTCTGTGTGTGTATAGGTTTAAAGGAAATGCCTTCCTATTTTAGGGATATGCCTTTTCAGTGCTAGTCACCAACCCCTGGCCTATGGAAGGTGGGCAATGGGTAGTCACGACACGGGCCCTGGCAGACGGGTCATGACAATGTATGGCTTGATTCAAATTCTTATGGGATACATGGTGACGCCTAGACACTTTATATTTGGGACCATCCATATAACTGTCCATACTTTACATACATTGTTCATATTTCAAAATTGAAGCACACTTATTACAACATATAACAAAACCATGAAAGGAACGTATAGGTATAGTGTCTTTAGAAACCGGAAAACATAAACAACTAGTTCATAAAGCATCTACATTGACTCCCATTTATTTCTAGAGTCCCTTGTGGAATATCCTACTCAATAACCTTCTTCCTGACCTGGGGAAAGAAAACATAAAAAAGGGTGAGCTCAAATGCTCAGTAAGGGTAAACAAAGGAAATATCATATTCATAAGAACATAGCATTTCCAAAATCTTAACCTGCAAAAGAGATCATAATATCATAACATGGGATAAATAATAGAAGTGAAATGTAATCCCAATAATCAAAACACAAAACACGAAACTTTGTGGAATACACACATAATCAGAGAGAATTATTTCTTAGTAGTCAAGACTCATTGCCAAGACTATCTTAGCAGACAAAGTCCATTTTTGAACCGAGTTCACTCCCCGTTTCAGTCCTGTTTCACGGAACCGGATTAACCTGTCGTTCCATCCATGTCTATCTCATGTGATATAAATCATTACCCAATGCATTGGAGGGAGATATAGGTCCCACCCATCTCATAATGAAACCATTCTTATGTGTTCCACAAAATCATAAATCATACATCATAGCATAACCCATGTAATAAAAATGGGATTCTTAAACATCGTGCCATCATAACATAATCCATATAAGATAAAAAGGAATTCATAAAAGTAATTCCATCATAACATATTCAAATCAATGCAAAAATTGGGATATAAACAGAACCCTATATTATCTTAGATGGAAAATAATATTGATAAAACTCTTGAACTCCATTCTTGAGGAAAATATCCTTTCTACTTCAAAATCATTTTCCTTTCTTAAAATGTCATATAATATGAAACTAAAAGAATTTGATTAAAAATAAACTTGAAAACTTTTAAAGGAAGCTTCATGGAAATAATGTTCTAAAAATCCATTCATTCCGTATAAGTTAAAAAAACATTCTTCTCATACTTTGGCCAGAAAAGTCAAAAAGTACCTCGTACGAAAAACGACAAAAGATTCCTTTCATATTTTTTACTAAAAACTCACCGAAGGGTAAAATTGGATTTAAAAAATTGTAGGAGGATAGAAATACTATTACATATTGAGGAAACATGGATGTGGATGATAAATATTCCCCAGTAAATTATGAAGTATAAACAATCTGGGATAAAAATGAGATTGTGAGATTTTCCCTTACCTTAAGTCCGATTTGCTTCGTACATGTCCAAACCTCCTGTATAATGATTTAAATAATGTTATTGACTTATTTCATAATCTTAATAATTGTTATGATATCATATATTGTCATATTATTAGCTTCTTATTAGTAATATTTCATTGCTACTTGTTATTCGGGTGTTTATTGCTTTTTGTTCTTATGCGTGTTTTGTTGAATAAATTCTTATTCTTCTTTTTAGGTTATAGATACCTCATTTATAGAATGGTATCAGTGTAATATATATCATATTTATTCATTCAATTAATTTATATAATTATTAAGCATTGAAGATCATGTAGAATGAGTCGCATCACATCGTGGAGACGGTAGGCCGTATGTACGCACGAGCGATGATATCGGTCCCATGATCATGGAATTGTATTTAAGTGTATGTATAATATTTAAGAATCAATATCACATTAAAATAATCATATATAGTTATTATTTACACCATTATACCCATCCAAGTAAGGTGGTGGTGGAAAACAGATTACACCACGACGTGGAGACGGTATTCCGTACGTACGCACGCGAGCTGATTTCGTTTTCCGTAGGATGGATAGAAGTTGAAATAGGGTTATTTAATACTTATAATAACATTTAATTATATGATTGATACTGATGTTATTACTTCATAATGAAAAAACTAAAGAAGAAGAAGTAGGAGAAGAAATAAAGTTGAAAGAATCAGTAACGAACATTACCTCTTCTTTGAAGCGCCTCTTCTTAACCTACTCTTCGGGCGCTAAACATGGTATTTGAAGAAGACCAGGACCTCTAGGATGTTTTGAGGGAATTGGAGAAGAGAAATTGGTAGGGTTTGGCCAAGCTTGAAGTCTCAAAGTGGTGTGAGGAAGAGAGGGAGGATGTGCCCTTTTATAAGGGAGGAGAGGGGCACCTTAGGAAAAACATAAAATATTATTTTATTATAAAGTCATATTCGAATTTTAATAGCTCAAAATTGATTTATTTCGAATATAAGGTGGGTATGGGTCTAAATAATCTCAAACCATAGATTTTAGACAAGTTTAGGTTACTATTTTAACCTTATCATTTAGATTTAACTCTAAGTTAAATAATTTAACTTTTACCGTGTCTTCTTGTTTTCTTACATTATATGGTTAGTTAACATACTATAACAAGTCAAACGAACCCCAAGTTGTTAAGTATTAATATATATAACCTTATCTAATTCATTTGGCCAAAACATATATTTTTAGGAATAAAATATCAATTAATAATATAATATTTGTTTTGAAAACTATTTTATGTCAATTTTGACACTATTTGGTAATTGATTTTTGTGAAAATAATGAGAGAATTATTAGTTAAAAAAAGTTAATTAAATCAATAATAATATGTCTTTTTAACCAATAAAATTAGTTTAATTATTAAAAAGTCTCAAATTACATTTATTTGGGTATTTATAATATCAATTTTGTTAATATTTTTTTAATAAGGTAATTACTTCATCATCATTGTGTCACAAATAAATTAACTTATTTAAAGTCTAAAAATTATAAATAAAATAAAATTATGTAGGAAATCTTTATATATTTCTAATGAATATTCATAGTCGAATTTATCTTATTTATAACCCTATATTATAATTTTTTTAGTTATTAAACTTTGATTTTAACTATTTAAACTCTTCTTAAATAAAATAATATTAAATGTCCTAATCTAATCCAAGTGGACCTAAAGGGTAATATTTTATTCCTAAGGTTTTTTTGGTCGAATTATACTTATCCAATAGTATTAGGACATTTTTTAGGGGAATAATAATATCATTTTTACCCTTAATTACCCTATTTACTTTTAACCGTGGTAAAAAAAAGTAAAAAGTTACTATTCACAAAAAACATTATCTTATTGAACCAAATTTTACTCCTTAATATTAACCATGTCTCTCGGAGTTTCTAAATTCCACTCACAGAAGTGGTAAAATTAAGTTTTATATAAATTTTCAAACTCTCCTAGGAGGTGGGTAAAAGATGGTGAAAAGTTCAATAAAATTTTTATATATCTAAAATTATTATAAAATGTATCCAATGAATAACATTGAACTTATATAGGTATTATGTATCAATTTTGACCTAAAATAAATTTAAATAAAATAAATAATTATTTAAATAAAAAGTCGGTTTTCAAATAGTAACCTAGTTGTTTCACTATTCATCAAAAATTGAAAGTTTTCAGAAAAATACCAAAATTTCACCCTAGGCTAATTTCGATATTCTGAATCAAAAAATGAAGTCTGTTTTGAAAGATAAAATTTATAAAATTTCAAAAAGTGGGTATTACTATTCAAAACAACTAGTTTTAATAATATTTTAATAGCATATCGTTGTTTAGTGAAACTCGGTATTGTGTACAATGCAAGCTATCGAGGAAGGTCACGATTGCATGTAAAGCAAGCGAAGCTAGTGTTGGGTGTAGTGAAAGATTCCTTTGATGATGTATATAACATAAAAACAAAATATTTCTCATAAAAATCTCGGGTGTTACATTCTACCCCCCTTAAAATGAATTTCTCCCTTGAAATTCTTCACTTCATAACAAACAGATGAGGATACCTCTCCTTCATCATATCCTCAAGCTCCCATGTAGCTTCTTCTAATTGGTGGTTCCTCCATAAAACTTTCACCAAGCGAGTGGTCTTGTTCCGTAGAAATTTTTCGCTATGATCCAGAATCTCTATCGACTGTTCTTCTTTAGAAAGATCTTGCTCTAGTGGTACAACTTCTGAGCTGAGTACATGTGAAGGATCAGGTATGTACTTTCTCATGAGAGATACATGGAACACATCGTGAACTTGAGAGAGATTCAGTGGAAGTGCCAATCGATAAGCTACCTTCCCAACACGATCCAGTATTTTGAAAGGACCGATATATCTAGGGATCATCTTTCCCTTCTTTCCAAATCTAATTACTCTCTTCCAAGGAGATATTCTTAAGAACACTTTATCACCCACTTCAAACTCTAGGTCATTTATTCGATTTTCAGCATAACCTTTTTGTCGACTCTGAGCTTCTCTTATGTTTTGTTGAATAGATCTGACCTTTTCTACCATCTCATCAACAAGATCAGGTCCAAATATCTTTCTTTCCCCAACTTCATCCCAGCAAGTTAGAGTCCTTCATTTTGTTCCATAGAGAGCTTCGTAAGGAGACATCTGAATACTGTAGTGAAATATATTATTATAAGAAAATTCCACCAAAGGTAAGTGTTGATCCCAACCACCTTTGAAATCCATAGAGCAAGCTCTTAACATATCTTCTAGCGTTTGAATTGTTCCCTCAGAATGACCATCTGTCTGAAGATGATAAGCAGCGTTGAAACTCAACTCTGTATCTAGAGTATGCTGTAGACTTCACCAAAACTTTGAGGTAAACCTCAGATCCCGATCAGATATAATGGAAAGTGGTACTCCATGAAATCTTACCACTTATTTTACATATATCCTAGCAAGATGATCCAGAGAGAAATCTTCCCTAATAGAAATGAAGTGTGCTGACTTCATAAGATGATCAACTATGACCCAGATAGCATTATTGCCTTTGGATGTTTTAGGAAGTCCGGTGACAAAGTCCATAGTGATGTTTTCCCAATTCCATTCAGGTGTGGGTAATGGTTGTAACATCCCCTTAGACTTATGTCTCTCAGCTTTAACTTGCTGACAAACCAAGCATCGAGAGACATATTCAGCAACATCTCTTTTCATGCCATCCCACCAGAAGTACTCTTTCAGGTCCCTATACATCTTTGTGCTTCCAGGATTAATAGAGAATGAAGAACTATGAGCCTCATCTAGGAGCTCCTTCTTTAATTCTGGGATGGGAGGAACACAAACACGATTCCTGAACCTTATTATCCCAGCACAATCAAGGTTGAATTCAGGAACACTTCTCACCTTCTTTTTTAACTCTAAATCTTCTTTTTATGCCTCTTTAATCATCACATGTATAGATGGTTGAACATTCATTTGGGAAAGATATGATTTTTCCACTTCCATTATAATTCCAAGATCCATCCTTTGTAAATCCATAAATATTGGGTCTTTTGTGATCCTCATCATGGATAAGCTAGCATGGTCTTGTCAACTTAAGGCATCTACCACCTTTTTTTCTTTCCCAGGGTGGCAATGAATTGAGCAGTCGTAATCCTTAATCAGCTCCAACCATCTTCTTTAGCGCATATTCAGCTCCTTTTGTGTGAAAATATACTTTAAACTTTTATGATTAGTATAAATATCAAACCTTTCACCATAAAGATAATGCATCCATATTTTTAATGCAATGATTACCACATCAAATTCCAAATCATGAGTTGGGTAATTTTTCTCATGGATTTTCAACTGTCGTGAGGCATAAGCTATCACCATATCATTTTTCATGAGAACAAACCCCAATCCCTTCTTGGATGCATCACTATAAATCACAAACCTTTCTCTACTACAAGTCAGTGTGAGCACAAGTGCACTGGATAACCTTCTTTTAACTCCTTGAAATTCTCTTCACACTCCTCCGTCCAAATGAACATAACTCCTTTTCGAGTCAACCTGGTGAGTGGATTAGATAATCATGAAAAATCATTCACAAAATGTCGATAATATCCAGCCAAACCAAGAAAACTTCAGATCTCAGTTACTTTTGTTGGTCTCGGCCATCTTTCGATAACCTCTGTCTTTGTTGGATCCATAGATATCCCCTCTTTTGAGATTATGTGACAAAAAAATGCAACTTTTTTAAGAAAAAATTCACACTTGGTAAATTTGGCATAAAGCTTCTCCTTTCTCAGGGTCTTCAATATAATTCTCAAGTGATCTTAATGTTCTTCCTTGATCTTTGAATAGACAAGAATATCGTCTATAAAGAATACCAAAAACAGATCAAGATAGTCTCTAAAGACTTTATTCATCAGATCCATAAAGATAGAAGGGGCATTAGTAAGACCAAATGGAATCACTATAAATTCATAGTGTCCATAACTTATACGGAAAGTTGTCTTTTGGTATATCCTCCATTTTGACCCTTAATTTATGATACCCTAAATGAAGATCAATCTTGGAAAATTATTGATCTCCACGTAGTTGGTAAAATAAGTCATCAATGCGTGGGAGAGGATATTTGTTCTTGATCGTGATCTTGTTAAGTTATCGATAATCAATGCAGAGTCTCATTGATCCATCTTTCTTCTTAACAAACAGAACAGGTGCTCCCCAAGGTGATGCACTAGGGTGTATGAATCCCTTATCAAGATTCTCTTGGAGTTTCTTCTTCAATTCCTGCAACTCAATTGGGGCCATTCTATAAGGTGTCTTTGAAATGGGAATAGCACCCGGTATGAGTTCTATTGAAAAATCAACTTCACGATTTGGTGGAAGACCCGACAATTCCTCCGGAAAAACATCATCAAACTCTCGTACAATGGGTTTATTCTTAATCGTGAGTTTCTCTCAAAAAATTTGAGAAAAATAACCTTCATTTAGTGGAATCAATACCCATAAGATGGAATAAATTTCCACTAGAAGGTTATGTTCATCCTTGCATCGATAGACGATCATAGATTGATCTGGAATATGAAATGTGACTTCCCTTGTTTGGAAATTGATATGAGCTCTATATAAAGAAATCCAATACATGCTAAGAATCACATCAAATTCCACTATAGGAAGGATCACAAGATTTGTAGGAAGCACTTTCCCATAAAATTCAATCGGAGAAGAATTATAAACTTTTGATGCGACTGTTGTTCCATTAGGGGTTGTCACAGCTAACTCAATATCTAACTATTGAGATAATATGGTGATACCCTTAGAAAATTCCTCAGAAATAAAAGAGTGGGTGGATCCAGAATCAAATAAAACATTTTCTACTTTATAGTGGATGATAAGTGTACCTTTCACCACTTCGTTATCGTACTCCACACCGCTAATAGAAATTGCATGTAACTTTCCTTTGTCTTTAGCCTTAAGAGTTTGTTGACGTCGATCATCATCAACAAACCTTGGATTAGGGAATTGATTAGCATAATTCCCCTTTTTCTTGCACTTTTAACATTGAAGTGTAGGAGGTGAACTCTATATAGCCTTTTCTTTGTTCTCACCACTAGACATCTACTTCCCATCATTACGACATTCAAATGCTCGATGACCTTCCTTTCCACATTTGAAACGTTTACTTGTCCCTTTAAGACAACTCCCTCCATGTTTCTTTCCACACTTTGAGCATAAGGGAAAAATCATCTTCTTTTTAGTGTGCACTTTAGATTTTCCTTTGAATTCCATTTTCCTATTCTTGTCAAATGTATATGATTGATGGGTTACTCCAATCTCCATCTCAATCTTAAGAGCACATCGAACGATTTCCTCATAGCTATTGAAGTCCCTTATGGCTAACGCCCTTCGAAGACTTGGTTTTAATCCACTAACTAATAGATCGATCTTACTCTCAGGTTGGATAATAATACCAGAGGCATACCTTGAAAGTCTTATAAAATTTTCTTCGTAGGAACCAACAGATTCATCATCCTTTTACTTTAGTTCAAGAAACTCCTTCTCCATCTTTGTTCGAATAATACAGGGGAAGTACTTATTGAAAAATAAGTTCTTGAACTCATCCCATTCCATGGACTCAATTTCATATTCTCACCTCATATTCTTGATAAGATTCCACCATTGATCAGATTCACCTTCCAAATGATAAACTGTTAAGATGACTTTATAATGTTCAGAAAATTGAAGAACTGAAAATATCTTTTCAGTGGTACTGATCCATTTTTCAGCCACTAATGGATTAGTAGACCCGCTGAATGAAGGTGGACGCTGCCTCATGAAGGATTAAACTGAATTTTTCTCCTTCCTTTGCTTGTTTGGAAGTCCTGCATGATTCATATCTTGAGAAAGTTGTGTGAGCAAGGCTACATGATTTTGCATTCCAACTCCCATAACGTTTGGTTGCTCAGGGGGACAATCATTGCATTGCCCATCACATTCTGCATTAACACGGTTCCTTTGGGTCCTAGCCATTGACTAAATACAAGAAGAATAGTGTGAGAAACACTAATTATAATAGGAAAACCACATAATAAAATTTCACACTTAAGGTCTTATCATAGGTTGTTCATGGCCATTTCTAAAACACTAAGATTGTGTTCTATGATTAGACTTATCCTTAGGGTTCTTACTAAGGCTTTCAAATCCTAGTTTCCAAAGGTTGACTATACCTTTCCTCCGATACCAACTATAACGACCTATACTTTACATACATTGTTCATACTTAAAAATTGAAGCAAACTTATTACAACATATAACAAAACCATGAAAGGACCGTATTGGTATAGTGTCTTTAGAAACTGGGAAACACAAACAAATGGTTCATAATGCATCTACATTGTATCCCGTTTATTTCTAGAGTTCCTTTTGGCATATCCTACTTAATAACCTTCTTCTTGTCCTGGGGAAAGAAAACATACAAAATGGTAAGCTCAAATGCTCATTAAGGGTAAACAAAGGAAATATCATATTCATAAGAACATAGCATTTTGAAAATCTTAACCTGCAAAAGAGATCATAATATCATAACATGGGATAAATCATAGTAGTGAAATGTAATCCCAATAATCATAACACAAAACATGAAACTTTGTGTCATACACACATAATCATAGATAATCATTTCTTAGTAGTCAAGACTCATTTCCAAGACTATCTTAGTGGACAAAGTCCATTTCTGAACCGAGTTCACTCCTCGTTTCAGTCCTGTTTCACTGAACCGGATTATCCTACCGTTCCAACCATGTATATCTCATGAGATATAAATAATTACCCAATGTATTGGAGTGAGATATAAGTCCCAACCATCTCATAATTAAACTATTCTTATGTGTGCCAGAAAATCATAAATCATACATCATAGCATAACCCATGTAAGAAAAATGGGATTCTTAAACATCGTGCCATCATAACATAATTCATCTAAGATAAAATGACTTCATAAAAATAATTACATAATAACATAATCAAATAAATGTAAAAATTGTGATATAAATAGAACCCTATATTATCTTAGATGGAAAATAATTTTGATAAAACGCTTGAACTCCATTCTCGAGGAAAATATCCTTTCTACTTCAAAAACATTTTCCTTTCTTAAAATGTAATATAATATTAAAATAAAAGAAGTTGATTAAAAATAAACTTGAAAATTTGTAAAGGATTCTTCATAGAAATAATGTTCTAAAAATCCATTCATGCCATATAAGTTAAAAAAACATTCTTCTCGTACTTTGGCCGGAAAAGTCAAAAAGTACCTTGTTCGAAAAACGACAAAAGATTCCTTTCATATTTTTTACTAAAAACTCACCGAAGGGTAAAATTAGATTTAAAAAATTTTATGAGGATAGAAATAATATTACATATTTAGGAAACTTGGATGTGGATGATAAATATGGCCCAGTAAATTCTGAAGTATAAACAATCTCGGATAAAAATGAGATTGTGAGATTTTCCCTTACCTTAGGTCCAATTTGATTCGTACCTGTCCAAAAATCCTGTATAATGATTTAAATAATGTTATTGACTTATTCCAGAATCATACTCATTGTTATGATATCATATATGGTCATATTCATAGATTCTTATTAGTAATATTTCATTGCTACTTGTTATTCGGGTGTTTATTTCTTTTGGTTCTTATGCGTGTTTTGTCGAATAAATTCTTATTCTTCTTTTTAGGTTATAGATACATCATTTAAATAATTTAATTAGTGTAATATATATCATATTTATTAAGTCAATTCATTTATATAATCATTAATCATTGAAGATCATGTAGAACGAGTCGCATCACATCATGGAGATGGTAGGCCGTACGTACGCATGAGCGATGATATCATTCCCAAGATCGTGGAATTGTATTGAAGTGTATGTATACTATTTAAGAATAAATATAACATTAAAATAATCATATATAGTTATTATTTATACCATTATACCCATTCAAGTAAGGTGGAGGTGGAAAACAGATTACACCACGGCGTGGAGACGGTATTCTGTACGTACGCACGCGCGGTGATTTCGTTTTCCATAGATGTATAGAAGGTGAAATAGGGTTGTTTCATATTTATAATAAAATATCAGTATATGAGTGAAACTGATGTTATTACTTCATAATTAAAAAACTAAATAATAATAAGTATAAGACAAAATAAAGTTGAAAGAATCGGTAACAGACATTACCTCTTCTTTGAAGCGCCTCTTTTTAACCTCCACTTAGGGCACTAAAAATGGTCTTTGAAGAATCAAATGACCTCTAGGATGTTTCTAGGGAAGTGGAGAAGAGAAATTTTCAAGGGTTGGAGGAGCTTTAAGGCTCAAAGTGGTGTGAGGAAGAGAGGGAGGAGGTGCCCTTTTATAAGGGAGGAGAGGGGCACCTTAGGAAAAACATAAAATATTATTTTATTATAAAGTCATATTTGGTTTTTAATAGCTCAAAATTGATTTATTTCTAAAATAAGGAGGGTATGGGTAAAAATACTCTCAACCAATATATTTTAGACAAGTTTAGGTTACTATTTTAACCTTATCATTTAGATTTAACTCTAAGTTAAATAATTTAACTTTTACCGTGTCTTCTTGTTTTCTTACATTATATGGTTAGTAAACTTACTATAACAAGCCAAACGAACCCCGAGTTGGTAATTATTAATATATATAACCATATATAATTCATTTGTAAGAACCCTATATTTTTAGGAATAAAATAACAATTAATAATATAATATTTGTTTTAAAAACTATTTTATGTCAATTTTGACACTATTTGGTAATTAATTTTTGTGAAAATTATAACAGCATTATAAGTTAAAAAAAAGCTAATTAAATCAATACTAATATGTCATTTTATCCTATAAAATTAGTGTAATTCTTAAAAAGTCTCAAATTACATTTATTTGGGTAATTATATATATCAATTATGTTAATATTTCCTTAATAAGGTAATTAATGCATCACCATTGTGTCATAAATAAATTAAATTATTTAAAGTATAAAAATTATAAATAAAATACCATTATGTAGGAAATCGTTTTATATTTATAATGAATATTTATATTAAAATTTATATTTTTTATAATCCTATATTAAAAATGTTTTAGTTATTAAACATTGATTTTAACTATTTTAACTCGTCTTTAAATAAAATAATATTAAATGTCCTAATCTAATCCAAGTGGACCTAAAGGGTAATATTTTATTACTAAGGTTGTTTTTGGTCGAATTATACTTATCCAATATAATTAGGACATGTGTTAGGGTAATAATAATATCATTTTTACCCTTAATTACCCTATTTACTTTTAACCGTGGTAAAAAAAAGTAAAAAGTTACTATTCACCAAAAATTATTTTTATCTTATTGAACCACATTTTAATCCTTGATATTAACCGTGCCTCTCGGATTTTTGAAATTCCACTCACAGAAGCGGTAAAATTATGTTTTTTGTAAATTTTCAAACTCTCCTAGGAGGTGGGTAAAAGACGGTGAAAAGTTCAATAAAATTTTTATATATCTAAAAATATTTTAAAATGACTCCGATGAATAAATTTGAACTTATATAGGTATTATGTATCAATTTTGACCTAAAATAAATTTAAATAAAATAAATAATTATTTAAATAAAAAGTCGGTTTTCAAATAGTAACCCAGTGTTTTCACTATTCATCAAACATTGAATGCTTTCAAAAAAATACCAAAATTTCGCCCTAGGATAATTTCGATATTCCGAATCCAAAAATGAAGTCCATTTTGAATAATAAAATTTATAAAATTTCAAAAAGTGGTTATTACTATTCATAATGGCTAGTTTTAATAATATTTTAAGAGCATATCGTTGTTTAGTGAAACTCGGTATTGTGTACAACGCAAGCTATCGAGGAAGGTCGTGATTGCGTGTAAATCAAGCCAAGCTAGTGTTGTGTGTAGTGAAAGATACCTTTGATGATGTATATGACATAAAAACAAAATATTTCTCATAAAAATATCGGGTGTTACAATCCACTAACTCTCCCAACCATTTTCCCTCATCCCCTGTGATGTTAAACTGTGTGTGAGTTCTTCTTAGGAACGTTTCATGCAGTTTTGGGCCTTCATGGACCCTCATTCATGTCATATCACTTAGTATTGATGCACTAAATATTTCCATTCTAGAAGTCTCATCCTATGGTCCAAGCTCTATTACCTTAAAATAATACCATCAGCATCATTGTTGCATGATGATAAACTCCATAACAACCCCCATCCTTACCGTATGCTATTAAACTATGTATTATGAATCCCGGATGAATGAAAATAAACTACATGACACTATGATGTCTTCACCTAAGAAGAAATTTCCCCTTGTCACTGGCCATCTTCCATTCCATCTTCAATAACTATGTATGGATTGATTCCTATCCTTATGGGATACGTATCAACACCCTGATATTTTGTCCTTGGGCTAGCCTTAGAGTCTCAAACTCAACCCTTTGGCCCCTTGGCCCCTAATTCTTGTTAGTTTTCCTCATGTAACTACAGTGCATATATCCACATTAATTATTCCAAATTATATGACCATATACTAAGATTTCCAGTGTTATATTTTCCTCACAATAAATTGTGTAACAACCACAATATTCTTATTTGAGTGGATATCTACCCCCTTTTTTGGCACTGGCTGTCTTCCATGCAATCTCCCATAACTATGTGTTGCTTCATTCCCATCCTTATAGGATATGCAGCAATGCCCATGAATTTTTTCTCTAGGCCTATCCATAGAATAATAAAACTTTTCTGGCCCTTTATCCTGGTTTCCCCCTTGGGAATGTGTTCTATGGTACTGATCTTTTTCCCCTCATTCACATCAGGTTTGGAATGACGTCGCACTACACATACTATTTAGATACCCTTTGCAGTCCAAACTCTATTACCCTATACTAAGAGTTAATGTTCTCAGCATGATATTAAACTGTGATCCTACCCTAAACAAATTTAGGAGGCCCCATGATAATTGTGGGATGCTTACACTTCCTCATCAGAGAGGATTTTCCATTATAGTGTTGGTCTCCTACCATGATATGTTTTAGAAATAAGTGTCTCTTGATTTCCATCCTTATGATATACAATGAGATTCTTGAACATTTTTTCTTCATTCCCAACCACAAGTTCATTAACCTTTTGGGCCCTCCAGCCTCAACTATGGTCATAGCATTATGACCTTATAATTTATGTCATTCATCTTAAAGTTTTTTATAAAAAACATGAACCTCCTTGGCATCATTCATTTCAGGTTATACCTCCTACGTTCTTTATTTATACCCCAATGATGAACATTTTCAGTAGTCTGAGCAACACGACTTTAAAATGTCTTCCATGGTCCACGCAATGCGACCTTAAACTATTTTCCCACCTAGGAATGAATCCCACTCAATGATATGTTTAGTCCACACTTCGAGTCCTTCATGGTTTGGGTTTTCCATCATCCTTCATATCTAGATTGACCCCCTAATGGTGATAGTCTAATTCCACTTTGGATCATCTCTCATCCTATTCCAATTCCCTAATGGACCAACGACAGTAGGCAGTGAATCCTATGTTTTGAACTAGGTCAATAGTGGATTCCATAATTTATCACCCCATTCTTTCATATTTATGGTCCATGTGTTCTGAACATAGTCAACAGACAACCCTTACTCACTAGTTTCCTTTTCACCCTGACCAAGTAATTCTTGATTTACCTTCTTTATATCCTTGTATCATAATGGGATTTCATCCTTAGTGTCACGTTTAATATGTGCTCCAACATATCAAGTAAACCCCCTATTCCATACCTTTTTTCTTACACTGAGTAAATCTCATGTAGGCTTAGGATTTCTGGTAGGGTGGATACTGATGTGGTCAATCCATACAATGGATTCTAAGTCGAAACACTATGACTATAAAATGGGTGCCCCAATCCCTTATATTCCCTAATACACATATGAGGCCCAATCTTCCATTATCTCATTTGTGATGGGTTCATTTCCTCTAATCCACACTAATATCATATGGATTGACATTCCTTAGTTTTTACAGCATGACTCTTAACTATTGTCCAGGTCCCAAGAATTATAACCCTAAACTATGTGCAAAATTCCGATCATTTGACATTAAACTATGGGACATGTCATGATCGCATGATGTTAAACTATACCATGCATCTTTCTCACCACACAACATTAAAATACGTATAAATATTATGAAAATTTATTTTTTGAAACTAAAAAATATCCAATTCCCTCACCCGAGAGGTCCTCTGCAACATTTTTGGCCATCTACTGTATTGTTCCCATCTTCATCTTTTGTTCAACATCTAAGACAACGCTCCCTGGAATATAGGTTTTATCATTGTTCATACTAGTGCACCTAAACCAATATGTGTATGTCATGGTGGCCTAACCCCAAGAGAGTTGGAATCCATTAAAACATTCCATCACTCCACTCTAATTCTTTACGTTCTCTTTATTTGGATCATCATCCTATTTCATAATAGAAGGGACCCCCTAACGACATGGTTCTTGGCCACATGGCTCACCTACCATCCTGGGCCAACTCCCTAGAAGACTTTGGACAACAATTCAGGATGTGTTATGTGTTTTGAACACGTTCAACAGTCGACCCTCATTATTTTCCCCCTTTTCAGTCTATGAAATATGGATTTTGTGTTGTTGAACATGGTCAGTAGTTATTCTGTTTTGTGACGACACTCCCATTGTGTTTTGAATTCTGGGTATCGTGATTCACATTTCCTATTCCTTTTTATTAGGATATATTCTAACACCCATGGAGTTATCCCATTCGTGCATTAGATAACATAGATAAAGGAATGTTGGCTATTATAGGGTCCTTGTTCTCGAGTCACATGCTCTCTCATCCCAGACTCCCCCAAAATGTCATCGATGCCCCATTCCGATCCTAACACATCTTAAATTGTTTGGAACTCTCGTATAGGTGAATGACATTATATTGTCTCTTGTTTCCCAAAATGTACATGAGTCATGTGGGATTAGATATTTATTTGGTTTTTTTGTCAATGCGATCAAGATATAGTGGACCCCAAGGAAGGTGTTTTCCTTAGCAGTTTCCTCGGAATGTGGTTTGCCTCCCCCCTTCATTCTTATTGGACCCCATTCAGAGGGGGGAATTTTTTGGAACTAAAAAACTCATCCAAAGGATTAATATAATGCTTCCATAATTTATCTAGGATAATAGATAGTTTCATAGGCTTCAATTTGACTAGCCATGGAGCCCTAACGGAGTTACAGGTCAGAAGTTATGGTCGTTCGAAGTTAGGCTGGAGAAATGGTTTGTGGAGCCCTTTCATAGAGCCATTTCATCGATATCTGATTCACAAATCTCCCTCCACAATAGAGATGAAAGTTGATGGAAATGTACACAAGTTCAATGAGCCCCATGAGTGCTGGAGGTAGACGGCTCTGTGAGTCTGACAAGCCCCTCGACCGCTGCGAAGGCAGTTGACGGCCGCATTTGTGAGTTCAACAGACCCACACACATTTACGGTGACCATTTTTCTTGGTGATGAGATTACTATAATTACAAGACCCCATTGCCTTTAAATACCCTCTATTACCTTAATTTGAGGAGGAAAAAACATCAGGTCTCACCCTCGCACTCCCAATTCACAGAGATCATGTGCTTCATGAGGCCCTCTTCTGTAGAGCCCCTGTTATCCATGAAACCTCATTTCTTATGTTTATAATAGCCTCCACCCCATGTGAATATTCCCTCTAAAAATTCATACTCAATTCACAAAGGAATAAGTCCCTATGAGACACTTCAGGATTCTTGAAGCATTCAAACTTTATGAAGAACTCCCCCACTAAATCAGAACTTTGCTCTGACGCAAGGGAACCCTAATTCGTGAAGCTCCCTTCATGAGACCCCAACCTCCTCAAAGATCCTTTATGAAGCCCTATAATTCAAAAAACTCCCACCTTCACACTTTCTATTCCATACCATGGGGGCTGAGCTCCCACACCATATTATAGGGATCAATTCAAACCTCCACCCCTATCCCTTTCCAACCATCGCTAACCCTCATGAAAAATTCTGAGTTGTGCCATGAACTTTTCAGACTAGGTGGAAAACTTTTTGGATTGATCCCTTATGCATCCCCAACTTCCATATCCAAGGAAAACCATGATTTGAGATACTTCTCTACAATCCTCCCCCAAATATAAATTTTTATTAATCCACTTTAAGGAAAAGTGCGAAACTATAGTTCATAAAGCAGAGATACCACTACGTGATGAAAGAGATCACAAATTGATTAACCACAAGACTAAGATTATTTAAATCAAACACTCTATATAATTCCAAGTGGAGAGTACTAACCTGGGTGTTTGGATCCCCACTAATAATCTCTTCATGGTCGGTATTCATTCTGTCCATTGTTTGTATGAATTAATCCAATTTGATTTTTCATTGGTTGAAGCCTCGAGCTAGGATTCGGTCTTGTTTTTATAACCATGATTATTTCTCCTCATTAGTGTCAACCTGAAACCTTCTTTTATATATTCTCTTGATATCTTATTTTTAAGAATTGACTGAAACATCTTTTTCATGCATTTATTCCTTGGAATGGATGATGATATTAAAACACTCCTCTTCCCCTTCTTCCACTATTCCTATTTTCTCACATTGTGCTTCACTTTCTCCATTCTTTACAGATTTACATTCCTTGTTTTCAAATTTCTTATCCAAACTAGTTTCCACTGGTTCAAGAAAGTGTGAATAATATTTGTGTCCCTTTGGTTTTTTCCCTTTTACTACAATACATTTATATGAGTCTCGATTTCATTTTTGCCCCATCTTCCTTCTATGGATGTGAAGACCTTTCCCTTAAATTCTTTCTAACTATACACTGATGAATTAAATATAATTTTCATCACCTGATTCATCCTTATATTGATCCAGTGTTGTTTGTTGAACCTCTAGACCTTCAAAACTGTTACCCAACTCAACCATTGTGCATTCTTTGAGGAGGCTCTACCTGCTCATAGGATTCACCTTTCCTACTTTAGCCTGAGAGGTAGCCATCTTCCCAGCACTCAAAACCTTCAGATGGGGTGAGGATTTTTTAAAGAGAGTATTTGGTTAAAAGGGCCCCAATACAATCACCTCATCTAGCCTACCTTTTCCTAGTTGTGATTCTGTAGCAGCCAATAAGGACTCCTCCTGCAATGTATTTCCAAATGGCTCGGCCTCCACACTATTTCTAGAGTCCCCTCAAGTGATTAAGGAATTTTCCTTCTCAACTGAAGGAGCACTGAATGAGACTTTATGGTCAATACAAAAGAAACCAGGATTTCTATGGATCTCGTCCTGATTATAACGTGAAACCTACAACTGATTAAGTACACCCAAGTCCTTTTTCAATAGAGTAAACATATTTTGAACCTTCGGATTTCCACTCAACCTTCTAGCATCACATTGAATAGAATTAGAAGGATCATTTATCCCTTGATCCTCCCTAAGGAACTTATTGGACTGGTCATCACCTAAAGTTTTAGGGTCCTCCCAAACTTGGGAAACCAATGTCACATCAACAGGGAATGGCTACAAAATGGGGATTCCCAAACCTCCTGAGATATCCCCACACACCTTCTCAATCCCATCTGAAACGGTAGCTCAAACAGAGTCGTCAACACCTAAATTGTTGGCATAAGGATCCATAGGTTCTTCAGATAGATTATGGTGTTTGGCCAAAGATCCATCTGAAACCCTTTTATGATAGTCTAAGATAGAGTGGCCATTCCTATTAGAGATAGAGAAAAAATTCATCTATGATTCCTAAACAATAGGTTGGAAATACCTATATTCTCCATCAATAACGATTCAAAAAACATCTTCTGGGGGCTGTGAGGGTTCCATTTCAACAAAAATTCATGTCAAAATATGATTCCTCAATTTATAGGTCCATCGATTAGTGCACATGAAGCGTAAGATGAAGTTTCCTATAGATAGAATGAGATCTGTGTTCTGGAAGGGAAGCGGTAGACCAAAAAGTTGAAGCCAAATTGACACAATGGATGGATCCCAATTCATTTGGAGGTTGAACTAACAATGAAGGAAATTAAAATTGAAGCCACGAACAGATATGACATATCTAGATGAAGCCAGTACTAGATATTACTCATCTGCAAAACAAATAAGGGTATGTTGCGACCCAAGGAGCCCGAAAATCGCATGTTAACATAACACCCATTATTCGTTCACATACCTATCAAAAATATTAATATGAGGTTGGTTCGAAATTAACGTGGCCACCAAAGATGATGAGAGCAGTAAAGAATCTTCGGAAAATTTCTGCAGAGAAATTGGAACCACTGGTTGGCTATGAAGGACCCCCAGGACCTTCAGAGAGATGTTAATGTTGGGAAAGACTGAGAGGATCTCTATTGGAGAAAATAGAATGAAGTCCCTACCCCCACCCTGGTAACCCTGATGAAGATCACCGAGAGATTGAGGTTGATTCCCCTCCCCCGGTGGAGGAGGGTCTGCCACATCCGCCATTGTCGCTAAGGCATCACCCGTCTGCCAGTGAGGAGAATCAAGGTGTCGTATCCCTGCCCATTACTCCTCTTCACTCCTCAAAAAAACATGATTTGACCAACTACTCTTGGTCCCTTTCCCATGTAATGGTTTTCAATTCTCATCTTGGATTCAACAAGCACCTTGAGTCAAATTTTTCCTCAAAGAAACTCATCAAACCTCAATACCTGCCTCCAATTCTAGGTTGAACCAGAAAGGGTCGCTCCAATGTAGATAAAACACTAGCCATTTCCAAGAATCTTCTGCCTAATGGTCCTCGGTACATGACTATAAACTGTAGTATGCCCTATTTGGTAGACATACAATGCCTTCTGTTCCAAACAAGAGACGCCTTATCCATAATTCATAAGATGCCAATAGTCCCCATAACATGAATTCAGACTATAGCATACCATATCATTCATGAATAAGATGTCTTATACATCAAGAATACGATGACTCATCATGAGATGAATAGAGAAAAACCATTATCTCCCCCTCCTAATGTGAAACCCGCAAACTATTTTTCATCGACCAATAATCATGTCGAGATGACCTCATGTCATGACATGAGGAAGGCACCAGGGAAGCTTCCATGAATAAGCCCCATTCAATATTTATTCTCAATAGTGGCACCTGAGAATCTTCCACACAAAATTTCCATTCACCATTTTCGCTCCATAGTGGCACCGGATCCGCTTCCACTCCTAATTCCCATTCATCATTGCCACTCCATGGCAACACCTATGCATATTCCATGCATAATACCCACCCACCATTACCGCTTCATAGTGTCACCTAGGAAGCTTCCACAAGATATCCACATCCACCATTTATCCTCTATAGAGGCACACGGGTAGCTCTTTCATTTAAGCCTCATCTACCATTTCCACTACATAGTGGAACATGGGTAGATTCTACGCATAAGCCCCATTCACTATGGGTGCTCCATAGTGGTGCCCAGGAATATTTCATGCATAATCCTCATCCAAAATTTCTTATATTTAGTGGAACACAAGAATATTCCACACATAATCCCCATTTATCGTTACCACACCATAGTGGAATAATAAACAGCTTCCAGGCGTCATCGCCATTCACCATTTCAACTCCATAACGACACTTGGTCTGCTTCCACACATAATCCCTACACCATCTCTCATGTGTGAACCTTTCATGAAATGTATATCTGGTCTACTAATTCGTCTTTTTTATCACACCGAGCATGAATCATGTGTGATTAAAGGTTAGTAGTGACCAAGACACCGCACCCCTGCTGAATGACGCGGGTTTTGATCCTTGTCTTCTAAACATGGTATCTAGGATGCCTCCTCGAGGTTAAATACAAACCAAATATACAGTATGGTTACCCCTCCTAGGGGAATATCTCCCCGATCAACCCTCAGTGGTTTCTAGATCAGAATTCATATAGGTCGTCTCAGCACCTAATCCCCATTCACCCCTTCACCTCTCTCAGTAGCACCAGGGAAGCTTCAATGCGTAAGAACCACACCACATTATTGGGAAGATCCTTCAAGTGTAATCCTCAATCCCCCCATCATAACTACATGGAATTTGATTCCCAGCCAACTGGGATTCATAGGAAACATCCCTGAGGTTCAAGCCCGATGTCTTCATATTGACGCCAGTTCACTCTCTTCCTTACCGCATGACGTTAAAATTCCTGGGATACTCGAACTACATGTATATTGATTCCCAGCTACTAGGATACATAAGATGGCTCAATAAGGTTCAATCCCATCACTCACTTCCATCCTAACATTTCCTTTGAGTTACTATGTCTTGGGAGGATCAGGCCCTAACCCAAAAGATCCACTCCTTTGGTTCTATATCTCTGCACTCCATTCTGATGAGCCACCTCCTTAGGTGTCTCATCACCCAATCTAGAACTACATTTAATTTTATCCCAATCTTATAAAAAAGGTATGTGGGAAGACTCCTCTAGGTTTAATCCCAAAAACCTTGAAAACTCATCCATTCCATCCACTTCACCCATATTTATCCTGATTCTTTCCTTGGACTCCATGTCCTAGTGGTATCATTCCATTCATCTATAAAGCTCTTATGTGAAATCCCAAGTCACATATTTCATCACCTTACCATTATAATGGTGATTTCATTCCATCCATCCACATCATTATTTCTCCTAGTGGTACACAAGCAATCTCAGTGAATAATTCCCACACAATTCAACCAACAATAATCATATTACGATGAGTAGTCTTAGTGTGTAATCCCCACTCCATTAAACAAACTACATGGGTTTTTATCTATGTAATCTAATCATGGTGCATAGGAAGCCTCCATGAGGTTCATTCTCAACCAATAGTAAACCTTGGTCTCCCCCTCATTTGGGAATCCCTCCTTGATCCAGCCATAGTTATGTCCAGATCAACCATCATAGTGTGAAAACTTCCCTTTATGGGACATGCCATCCCGGGTCCATCCTCATTGGGTGTTCTAATCCATCCATATGATAAACCTTCTAGGTGATTGCTCCTATGGATGTACCTATCTGATCCACCTTCACGTGTGCTCTGATTATCCCATTCCATCTCCACATGATGTTAAACTTGTGACCCTTCATCTCTACTAGATGTTAAACTCATGGCCCACCCTATGTCAAAAATGGTATGTTGAGGAAAACTTCTAAATACATGAAATGGAAATAAAACACCCTGTAATCAATGTAGTATGTCTTGGGATTATTCTCCCTTGAGAAACCCTCTTATAATAAAGAATAAATGTGTATTAATGTTCTAGCGTTTAGACATACCACTGATGCCCAACGTGACTACTTCCCTGACCAAAGGTTGCAGCCCTATCAAGACCCATTAGAATGTCCAGACAGAGGCAGTGTAATTAACTGGTTTCCACAAAGAGATATCACTAAGAATAAGTTTAACAAACAACATCATAATCTATAAGAGATACTCGGAGCAGGCCAAAAATTCTGAATAAGAATCCATGGAAGGAGGGACATCACGTCACCCTGTTTCAATCAAGGGGAAATCATATCCGAAGAAGTTATGAATATCTCTCTCCTTTAGAAAGTAGGAGTGTGGGGTACAATGAAGTCCATCCAGTGAGCGAATGATAACGTGTAAAGGTGGAATTTTATGGGTGGAAAGCATTGGAAACATATACATATTCCATATATTTGACCTCGAACTACATGACTCATCGAAAATTCTTAGTATATATCTTCTATTGACATTGATCTACTCTGATGTGCTACTTAATGGTATTGACCATTTCTACCATCACCTCAACCATTTAAGTACATGAAAAATTGTGTTCACCAACGTAATATAGACACATAAGTTTTATTCATTTCTTTCATTAAAATATTTCATATGGATCCTATTTTATTCTTGACTGGAAACTACTATAGTATGAAAATCAGTCAGAGGTATTTGTTGATCCCATCCTCCATTGAAGCCCCTCGAGCATGATCTCAAAATTTACTAAAGTTTTAGGAAATTCTACTCATATTTTCCATCAGTTTGGGGTTGATATGTCCTTATTTCGATCAAATTAGTTTCTGCATATTGTTAATGACACTACCCAAACTTGTAGGTAAATATCATATCTCAATCGAATGAAATTGATAATGGAGTTTGATGTATCCTCCCAACTTATTTAATGTATATCCTTTCATGTTGATTGAGTTATAAGTCCACCTGAATTTCATTGAAATTATTATTCATTAAAAAATGATCCACCGCAACACATATAACATTATTTCTTATAAACATGATTGGGAGATCAATGACAATCACCATGGTGATGTTTTTCCATTTCCATGTATATATGTATAATCGTCACATCATAGCCTTTTATTTATGCCACATAGCCTTCACTAGCATACATACCAAACATATTTATGTATATTCTGTGATTTCATTCATTGTATCTTCCAACTAGTAGTTGTCTCAAATATCTTGACATAGATTTATTCTCCCTTGGTGGATGGAGAAGGGTGAGATTTGTGAATCACTCGTCAAATCCTTCTTTATATCTTGATATGATAGTACAAAATTTTTTGAACCAAATATTACAACTCATTTTTCATGATTTTTTAACTCTAAGTATTTACCATTTAATATAGCTTCCACCATATTCCAAATTTCCAAATAAACGCTATTATAATTTGTTATCCTCTATAGAATGGATAGTTAAAAAATCATTTGAGAATGTAAAGATGATGTTGCTTAAATATTGATTCTAATTTCCATCCTTTTTAGGACTAATAATATTTTATCCTTCTCAATTATTATCATTGATAAGGTCACACGATCATTTATACTTAGAGTGTCTTCCACATTAATTTCTTCCCTCATATGTTAGTTGATTGAGAAGTCAAAATCCTTGATAAGATCTATCCATATTTTATAGAATATATCAAGACCATTCTATGTGAATATATACATAAGGATCTTATGATCCATATATATCTCACACATCCTCCTATAGAGATAATTCTTCCATATTTTCAATGTGAAGAACATTGTACCTAACACCAAGATCTTGTTTGGGATAGTTATTCTCATGAACATTCAATTACTATCAAGCATAGCCTATTACTTTTTCATTTTTCATTAATAAATAGTCTTATATAATTGTATAAGGATATTTGTATTCCATAAAAAATTCCCCACATATCAGTAGTGTAAGAATTGGGCCAGTGGTAAGACTCTTTTTCAATTTTGTGAAGAACCTTTCTCATTCATTGGTCTAGAAAAACATTAACCATTCAAAGTCAACTTTGGGATATATATTGATAATCGAGAAAATTTTCTCATAAATCATTAGTACTACATATCTAGGAAAAGGGAAATGTTGATCATCATTATAAATACTGGTATAGATCAGTCATCATTTTATTATTTAATTGAAGGTCTAAAAAATCCCTTTGTTGGTGATGAAATTCCCCATAAATGATACTCCCCAATCTAGAAATCACATTTACTATACATTTAATATAGATTATCATTTCATGAATTCATCAACACATTATTTAAACTATCCCTATGATTCTCCATTATTTTTTATTATATTAAAATATAATCTACAAATACAACCACAAATTTTTCGATGTAATATCTAAAGACTCTTTTCATTACATTTGTGAATATTTTTGGAACATTTTTGAGTCTAAGGAGAATCTATATGAACTCATAAAATCCATACCTTGGTTATAAGGTATTCCGTTGAATATTTTCCTTATTCATATTCAATTAGTGATATCCCAAACAAAGGTCCACCTTAGTGAAGTACATGGATCGATATAGCTGATTGAATAAGTCATCAATATGTGGTAGGGGATAATTTATCTTTATCATGATTTTTTTGAGCTCAAGATACCCAATGTTGAGGTGAATTGTCCCATAATTATTATTGATGAGGAGGTTTGGTTCATCCCATGATAAAGTACTATGTAGTATAAAATCATTTTCCAGATTCTCTTATAACTGTGTCTTTATTTCATACATCTCAATGATGGTCATTCTGTGAGGTGTCATAAAAATAGGAAGAGATGCAGTTATAAGTTAAACATATAACTGAAACTCTAGGATATGATGAAAATTATCATTGATTGATTTGTGACATATATGAATAGACCAGATGTTAATCTCTTGGGCGGTGTGGTCAAACTAACTGAAGAATCGTCTTTATTTCATTAAATGGTCTTTTAAAACATGCATTGAATGGTTAAATTCTAGAAAATCACCTTGTATTATTGTGGAATTACAAGTAAACAACTTCTAAATAATTTTTTATATAAAATAATATATAGCACATATGTTTGATGTGTGGTTTTATCGAAATTTCAAAAAGTGTATTTTAATTTATTTTATATAAAAGAGTCAAAACCTCGAAAATGAGTTAGAATTTTCATGAAATGATATTAATATTATTGATTAATTATTGAAATTTATGAAGAGATCACATTTCAATACTATGTATGTTGTTGATGTAATTATTGAAAATTATATTTTAATAGGTTTAATAATATTAACAAAACATATGTAAAATGTCAAAACCTAGTAAACAATCTTAGATTATCATGAAATCGCATATCATAAATAAAAGTTTAATGTTTGATTTGTAGGATTTACCTCGCATAAATTTGATTTTTGGTTTTTTAATAACTTGGATTTTTCCTTAGGCCCTTCTTGTGTGAAATTATACTGTTGAGTTGTTCTAGGATATCTCGGTGGCTCATTTCAAGATTTTCCCAAAATTTCAGTTTTTCTATCGACATGTCAGTGAATCAGCATGATAGTGTGTCTGTGATTCGAGGGAATCAATATCGGTGAGTCAAGGAGCATTGGTATCAGTGTGTCAAGGGGTTTTAGTATCGTTTAGTTAAGGGGTGTTGGCATCAGTGAGTCAAGGGGTGTCAACATCGGTGAGTCGAGGGCATCGACATCGGTGAGTTGAGGGCATCAACATTAGTGATTTGAGGGTGTTTCCATCAGTGAGTCGAGGGCATATCCATCACTGAGTCTAGGGAATCAACATTAGTGATTCAAGGGGATTTGATATCAGTGAGGTCAGGGCGTTGGGGTCGGTAGGTCAGTGCATCGGTAGGTGAGATCATTGGTAGGTCAAAGAATCAGTAGGTATGAGTGTCAGTCGGTAGAGGAGTTAGTGGATCAGTGTCGGTAGATCATCATTGGTGACTCACCCATTGGTGACTCCTTTCCAGTTTTTTCTAGTTTTTCCAGTTTCTCCAATGTTATGTGATTCTCTCCGTTTAAAGTTTATTGATCAACTCACATATATCCGGTGGTCTATCTCCACCGTTTTTAGGGGAATTATTAAATCCCAATTAATTCCAACATGTGAAACTGCCAAGCTGCATGTTCAATCCACGATCTGACTTTTAAGTACATCAAAATGGTATTCCTGATTTTAGGATCTGGCCTCTTCTTAAGCTGATATCATATATTCCTTCTTCCTTTCATTTTCTCTTGGTGTTCCTAGAGAATTCCCCCTGAGATGAGTCATGCACCTGTGTTGGAGCCCTTCCCAGTCAGCCTTCGTGGAGTTCTTCCTACATGTTGCATCATCCCCTATTCTTGGCACGATAATGAACTTTGATCGTTGATCGTTCATGTAGGTATTTTATTTTTCTTCTCTTTAATTTTGCATCATGCAGCGTGGGAAAACAAATGGTTCTTTTTGAGGAATTTCTGGATACTCATCTAAAAACGAGAACTAAACAAGAATTTAATATGTTCAAAAGATAAATCGCACAAATAAAATAATGGAAAGGGTGTGGTTTGATGTTGGTCGCCTGTTTTATTTTGTTATCTTTGATTCTTTTATGGATTGTTTTGTTTGTATTAATTCTAAAAATCATGATTGCTTTTGGTATTTTCTTGCACACCGATGATGCTTTATCTTTCTTGTGGTGATTTAAAAAATGGAAGCAACATGAAAACTATTTAATCACGTATATTTGGTTAAATAAAGAGATTCCATAAGATCAAACCTATTCTATGATCACCCTGGTTATATTCAAGTGGAAATTAAAGAACCCTATGTCTATTAAATTTGAATACGCTTGGTTTTATGGTTGCGGTTATGTGCTATGTGTTTTGGTCTAGGTTATGTGGGCTTGGTATGTGGGGTGTTACATTGGGGTGTTGTTGTCTCAGTGTTATAGAATTATTGATTGTGTAATGGATGAACTTATAAATAGTTGAACTGACTTTATGTTGTGTTGTGGTTGCAAGGCGACGTCGAGCAGTGGGACTGTGGTATGGATATGGAATCATTATGCAGTGGGACTTAATTGGAGATTTTTTTGGGAAGTGGGGCTACAGGGATGGGTTGTGAGAGAAGGAATGGGAATTATCACCTTGAAGAGTGATAGTTGGTAAGAGTTTAATGGGGATGTGCAGTGGGACTGCAAGTCTAGTTTTGTGTTGTTGTGCAGTGGGACTATAGTTTGGTTTTGTTCGTGTCTTGGTGTGAAAGAACAGTTGTTAATTTCCCGGTAGTGACAGAATAATTTAAAGTGAATACCATTAAATAAATTAATGGAAATTGAACAGAAATGGGGTTGGTTTTATTTTTGGAAGTGGTTGTTGTATGGTTGTGCATGTAGGAGTAACAACAAAAGTGGTGCCGGTGTGGGCTTGTTGTCTGTTTGTGTGAAACCTATAGGTTGGGGATGAGTGTTTGTTTACATATATATATATATATTATTTCCTTATTTTTTCTATACGAACCCCACCCTTGTTGAAATATATGTGCTGAAAACCTCCATTTCATGGGGGTAGGGTTTCTTTCCCAACATCCTGATGGGTGGATCGGTGGTTGGTTACTGATTTTCTTCCTCACACCCTCTTTTGAATCATGCCACTCGGGCATATCCAGGAAGGCTTTAATGGCTTGAGGCCTACCATAGTCCAAGACTCTTTGGGAAAGCGTTTGTTTTGGATGATGGCCTTAGGTGTCTATGGGCTAGGTTTTTTCCCTATGTATCTTTGGGATGAGGCGCATGTGTCTTCAGGCATGGTAGTGGTTATTTTGGACCAGGTGTCTTCATGCATGGTGGTGGTTGTTCTGGCCTAGGTGTCTTCTGGCATGGTAGTGTTTGTTGTCGCCCAGGTGTCTGCAGGCATTGTTTTGTGCGGTTTGAGGCCCAGGCGTGTGCAGGTAGGGTGCGGCAGTGGGAATGTGTGTGGGAAGAGTGGAAACGTCAAGATGGAATATTGTTTGGAATGAGCAGTTAACCGGTGGGAAAGTGGTGTGCAGGGTACCCAAATGTCGATGTGCTTATATTATTACTTTACTTGACTTTCATTACTTAGGTTAGTGTACCTTGGCATGGTTTGGTTGGTTAGTATTCCTTGGTAGGTTCTTGAGGTTCTACTGTCTTCTCACAGGGGAATTAGTATGTTCCCTCACATGTGCACGAGTAGCTTTAGTTTCCCTATAGAGTATACTTGTATGCTCACCCTATGTGTTTAAAACTATTTTAAGGCTTCTAGGAGGACTTTGAGGACCGTTTTGGACCTTACTAGCTCAGGAATCAGAATAGTTATTATTTCTACATAGTTTATTTTCTTTGGTACATTACTTGGGATTTCTATCTTACTTTGTATCAATTTTACTTTTGAACATGCTTGTGGAAATGGATACTTGGCTTGGCTTTTATCTTTAGTCTTTGGTGTTGATGGGATTTACCATCTTATCTCCCGATATTGTTCTATAAAAATGGTAGTGCCTTCCATTTATGTGAGATTTTATACCCTTGGTGCTAGTCTCCACTTCGAGGCCTACGAAAGGTTGGACTTGGGGCCATTATCTCCCCTTCATCTTTAGGAAGGAAGGGCAGGGCACTTTGTCATCCCTTCTCTCATATTGGAGAAGGCAGATCATGATAGAATGGTACTAGAGGTGATGATTGAGAGATAGGATGGAGTCTGGGGTTAGGAATAGTGATTATTGCATGGGATGGTATGTAAATAGTGTTAGGTGACCTTGGTGAGTGATATAGGCCAGGGAAGACCAGCTAGGACATGAGATTTTAGGACCCCCTGTGATCCGATGCAAGGACTCTGCACCTACTAAACGACCAGGTGATGCTACACCGATTGTAGGGTAGAGACCCTAGAAAAAGGTACACGCATCTCAATGACTTTTATTCTTGTGTCTATTGGGTGTTTTGGGAATTTAAATTAAATAAATATTTCAAAAAATATATAAATTTCACTACTCAGGCTTAGGAATTATTTGTTTCTCTTTTCAGCTATGGAACCCAGACGTCATCCACGGGTGGTACGAGAATTCGAGGCCTAGAAGGTTGATCTGGTTGACCAACGGAGGGTTTATTAGAAGAGGAGGACGACCAATGGCAGAATACACTTCTTGAATTCCAACAGAAGACTCTAGTAAATTACGAGGGAAGTGTCTTAGACATGGAGATGAAGAGATGGATCAAGGAGCTGGTGATCTCTTTCAGCTTGATTCAGGTTCTGATAGAGTACTGGGTTCCTCTAGTACTGATGACAATGTGAGGAGTGGCACGTTAGTGGTTGATGCTTTACCTCGGGTAGAGGAAGGAAATTGAGGTTTCATGGACTGACTTTGAGAAGGAATTCCAGGTGGAATTCCATTCTTCCACGATGAAGGTTAAGAAGAGGTGGGAGATTATTTCCCTTTAGAAAGGGAGTATGTCGATGTGGGAGTTGGTGATCAAGTTAAAGGATCTCATTTGTTTTTTTTCAGATCTCTTTCCGGATGAGGAGTCGCAGGCAAGATGCTTGGAGGAGGCACTCTGAACTTCTGTTTAGTATGTTGTTACTTCTTTCAATATACCAATGTACTTATATTTTTAAAAGAATTCTGAAGTAGTGGAGATGATTCACATGCTAGGAGCTGTTCTGCGAGAGGGGATCCAGCCGTGTTCATCAAAGTGGAAGGCCATCAGAGGTAGGTCTCTGGAATTAGGGCCTTCTAGGTTTCGGCTAGCGGGGAGTATGCCTCAGTAGTTCCAGTTTAGATCTCTCGATCCTCTCCCTTTCTCCACGGGCCTGGGACCAAGGTTCTTTATATGTGGAAACTGTGGGAATCTTCAAAATCAGTGCCCTGTCTGAGTGTAGTACATCGGGGGTGGGTAGGTTCAACGCCCACCTCAACAGTAGCAGTTTCTCGCCTGGCTCTTCCAGTAGTAGGGGTAGTGAACTCATGTTCCACTGAGGGAAGACAATGCTAGAGGAGGCCTACCTCAGGGCTCTCCTCAGTGACCTCAACAAGGGCATGGTCTGGGAGGTGGTCATCATCTAAGGTGTATAGGGGTTGGGAGTGGAAAGTTTCACACCGTAGAGGTAGCAGTTCCAGCAGGTGCAGAAGTTGTTCAATGTATGATTAGTCTGTTTAGTACTCTTTCCCATTCTTTGTTTGATTCAGGAGCTTCAAACTCTTTCATTTTTCAACCAGTCTATCCCATGCCCTGGGTCGAGACATATAGAGACTTTCCATTACCCTGATGTTGAGTACGCCAGATAGAGTTCAGAAAAACATGTTTGATGTTTGTCAAGGATGTATACTAATTTTGGGGTCACATCAGTCTAAGGGGGATCTTCTTCTACGAAAAATTCATCCATACGATTTCATCCAAGGAATAAACTAGTTGTTTTCCGTGCACAATGTTATCGACTACTTCTGGAGAAGGTTCGTGTTCTTGTATATAGACAGGCAGCCTGTATCTTTCATCGGCGAGCGGAGTTTCCTGGAGGGAATCTAGCATATGGATCCCCTTATTTCTTTGTTATATGATCTATCAGTGGAATTAGCAAACTCAGAGATAGTGGGAGTTATGAATATTGTTAGTGAGTTCCTTGATGTCTTCCCTGAAGAGGTTGGGAATTTACCCCCTCGACGTGATGTTGAGTTCGTGATATACTTACAACCAGGTGCCCATGATTATCTAATAAACATTCATATTTTAATTACATTTTAATGGTATTAAATTTTCATTTTTTATCTTATGGGCCCGAGTTAGTGGATTTTAATTTTGAACATTCATTCTCATCATTTGTGCACTTCATGCCTGATGTACACCAATTTAGGCCCAATGATTCATCTGATTTTAAGGAATGTAATTATCCATATTTTAATTTGATATTTTTTTTAAATGTATATACACTTCAATATGAACATTTTTCATTCAGGGATCAATGGAGGATTCATAAAGGATGATGGGGATATTTGGTGATGAGAGGAAACAATTCTGGAGAAGGCAGATTGAACACCAGCACACTGATGAGAATGTGGGGCCCATAATACAGACCCACTGAATCCCAAATTTCGTAAGATGGTATAATAGATATAGAGGAACATATAATTATTCAGTATATATTGCTAATTTGGCCTCCATTGTGATTATGAAGGCGGCCCAAGTTATAGATAAAATTCTGGGCCAAATTCTGCGACCCAGAAAAACAAGCCAACAATTTAATCATATCTTAGTAGCCACAAATTCATTTGGGATGAAAGTTTACATATAGATAGTATATATCCATTGATTCACTTTTTTCTTCTATGAACTACTCTAATTCATCATTATATAAGGAAATCTAGGTGCATCTGTTCGATGGATGGAAGATGGATGTCACTTCGAGTCAAGGATAAAGAAGTCCACTCTCCCTTACTTTCCACCACCCTAGGCCTACCATAATCAAGTGGGATGATTTGTACTATTTGAGGCTCAACCCAAGGCTCCAAAAATTCCTATTTAAGTAAGTGGTGTTGAATTATTTAAGGATATTTAGTGCTTGGTTTCATTGTAGTGTTACACTGCCACTTTGTGTTTGTAATCACATTTCTTTCCCATGTAAGTTGTTCAATTTACCTTAGTTTCTTAATAAAAGTTATTCCTTTACTATTATTATGTTATTATACATATCACTTTGATAACTTTTCCTAAAAGTTTTAATTTATTCACACCAAACTTTGTGATATTTATCGCACAACGGTGGAGTGATCGATTTTTGTTTTTGTTTTTACTTCTTCAATTCCACCCTCGTAAGTCTACTTCCCGCTTCCGTTGAGGACATGTCATCAATGGAGGGATAAATCTTTTATTGGTTGATACAAGGGAGTAGCAAGGGGCTGAATTGAATGTTATTTCTCACCCTTTAAATGTTTATTAATTTCTTTTATTTGAGTTTCTTTTATTCAATGATTTTCTCTCTTCCTCTTCCATATTGAATTTAATCACCCCACTTTTATGTGATAATAAGATCCTTTACTTAGAGTTCTCATGAAAATGATCCCACAAGTGTATAGGTGATTATCATGTGTTTGTGAATATTTTTAACCAGTAAGTGATGAGGTTAGTTTGAATTCATTGAATGAATCCTTCTCGAGTTAATGAAATTGAAATATTTAAAAAAAGGAATTCATCCAATCCACCCTGAGCGATAACCTTGGATCAACTCATTTTCTTAATTTGAATTAACTTAAATATATTAGTGATAATTTAACCCCATATAAAATCATCCCAAATATGGAAACCTCATAGCCAAAAATCCATCTCATAGGTTGTGTATCTTAGGTATCTTCTTAGGTCTTAGTGGATTCAACAACCCAAGCTAGACTACAAGGACTGTTCTAACTTCATCTCTTGGGTAAATTTGAGCGTGAATCAGCCCGTTTGATTTCGATGGATCCCTATCAGATGATGCCTTCTGAGTTGCGAGAGTTATGGATTCAGTTCGATGACCTGATAAAGAAGGGTTTTATCTGACCAAGTGTGCCTCCATGGGGTGCTCTAGTCTTGTTCGCACAGAAGGTAGATGGTGGTCTCAGTCTGTGCATAGACTGAATCAGTTGATGGTCAAGAACATTTACCCCATACCAAGGATCAAATACCTTTGAAATGTTGAAGGGAGCATGTTGGTTCTCTAATATCGACCAATGGTCTAGATATCACCAGTTTACGGTGAAGGAGGTTGATATCCCAAAGGCTTCTTTTAGGTGGAGGTATGGGCACTTTGAGTTCATGGTAATGTCGTTCAGTGTTATGAACACACCAGATGTGTTCATGGGACTCATGAAATCTATTTTTTGAAAGTATCTGGACTGTTTCATGGTCGTTTTCATTGAATACATCCTGATCTACTCAAGATCATAGGATGATCATGCCAAGCATCTAAGGACATTTTTGGAGGTCCTCTGACACCACCAGCTCTACGGGAAGTAGTCCTAGTGTAAGTTCTGGACATGAGAGGTGCACTTCCTTGGACACGTGGTGTCCCAATAGGGAATATAAGTGGACCTGTTTAAGTTCAAAGTGGTTTTTTGTTGGGAAGAACCCAAGAATGTGCAATAGGTTCGTAGTTTCCTGGGTCTGGAAGGTTACAACCAGAGGTTCATACTCAACTTATCTAGAGTTGTGGCTCCATTGACGAAATTGAACAGGAGATATTAGGCCTTCGCGTAAAGTGAGAAATGCTAGGAAACTTTCACTTATCTGAATGGGAAGTGGGTCAGTGCCCCAGTGTTGAGGTTTCCCGAGGAAGAGGTGATGTTTGAGGTGTTATGTGATGATTCCGGGCTAGGCTTAGGATGTGTGTTGATGCAACAATGAGGAGTAATCTCTTATTGGTCTAGGATGTTATGTCCTCATGAATGTATCTATGAAACACATGACCTTGAAAATTCATTGGTTGTGTTAATTCTGATGTTGTGGCGGAATTACCTCATTTGGGAACGCTTCATGGTCTTCACAGATTACAAGAGCTTGAGGTATGACTTCTCCCAACGAGAATTGAACTTGTGGCAGCGGTGGTGGATGTAGTTTCTTCAGGACTATGACTTAGGTATCTCCTATACCTCATAAAATGGGAATATAGTGGCCAATACCTTGAGTAGGAAGTCAGATAAGGATTTGGTTTGGGAGTTCATAAATGTTTGGAAGGTAATGGAGGAATTGGATGCTTTGCATCTAGTCTTGAGAGTAAAGGATTGTAGATGTTGTCAGTTTCAGATAATAGTGCAGTCTTCCATGGAATGATAGGTGGAGTATCAGTGGGAAGAATTAGAGGATGAAGTGATGTGTGATCATGTTATCCAGGGTGATTGATGCACTCCTATCGCGGGGCGTGGACAAAATAAATTGTATTTTTTCTAGTACAACACAGTGGTTATCCAGGGTCGTCTCTCTTGAGGAACCTTCTCAATATAGTTCACTTACTTTCTATAAATCATCTAATCTATCTATTATTTTATTTTTTTGATTATTAAAAACAATTAATTTTAAAATGATAATTTAAACTATCATGCAAATCTAAATAGAATGAGTTAATAAGAAAGAACTTGGTTTTGGGGTTCAGTCTTGGATTCAATCATTATTTTCCTACATGTGTTTGATTTATTCTAATAATTCAAAAATGAAATCTCTTGTTTGAATCACTATTATTTTCCAGAATAGAAGTAGTTTAAGTTGCATTTCATTGGGGACCGTCACCCAATCGCGGACATTGGCCTCGCCCAAGCATGCTACTCAATTCTACCACAAACTTAATTAAACTTTAAAGAAAATTAATGAAAACCATGACCTCACCCCAATAAAAGTCTTGTGATTATCCTCTCATTTCTGAGATTATGATATTACTTTGTGGAATGGGTGGAGTAATAGAGAGAGTGAGAGAGAGAGAGAGGGAGAAAGAAATGAAGAAAAGTGGGTGGAGAAACACAAAGGCATTAATTAATAAAACTAAAATTACAATTACAATTGAAAATGAAACTAAAATAAAACTAAAATGAAAATAAAATAAAAATAAATAAATTAGGCAGGGAAAGTGGAGAAACATCATCCCGTGCCCTAGTGGGATCCCTCCTTGGCTGTGGGTGTCGAGCTGATGATTTAGGAAGGAGGCGAGGGCCTCTTTTTATAGGCAGAATTCTATCTTCCAAAATATTTCACGTTTTTGGCCCATTAAATGGTTGATTCACTCGTTTACCCCTTCATTAATGTTGTTCTTAAATATTTTTTCTGTTCACTCTACAAAGTTCAGCGCATTTGGAAACCAGATGATGGAGTTATGAATTTTTCATTGTTGTTTTTTTTTTCTTGATGCAGGTTCCAATAACCTTCCTTCAAAAATATAACCTCCGATGGTAGCATTAATGACTTCAAAACTTCCCCAAATTTTATTTAGAGATGACCCTATGTTTCCTAGTTCTATCCGAGTTAGAAGAACCTCAATTAGATGTGTGAAGGCTGAGTTGTGGTTCCGTTACAGTGGTGGGGTCCACGCTGTCCGCCCAAAAAAATCATAAACTTCATTGATTTTTTAACACCTTTAGATGGCCGAATACACTCCTATTCCAGAAGACAAAGTTGAAGCAAATAAAATCAGGATTCTAAAAAAATAATATCTACTAAATTTTGAATTATATTTTAAAATTAATGACTAAAATACCCTTGTGGTAAAAATCTGTCAAAAAATCCAGAATTAATCACTTTTCACAATTTTTATCATTTTCATTCTATAATCCAAATTTCCCAATATTTTAATAAAACAATGAAATACATGGATTTTATTACTGAAAAACATTAAAAAATTCTCATTATTTGATCAAAAATATTCACATAAATTTTCTCTGTCAAATACCCCCACACTTAAACCATGATTGTTCTCAAGCATAAAATCTCAACATGGAAATCAAAGGACACCAATGTTACCAATATTCAAATTTCCATGCAATAAATTCAAAAAAAATCAATGTGAAATCAAACTTTTAAAAATATTTATAAAATATTAATTTATTTTCCAATTTTTCAAAGAAAAAAATAATTCACATATTTTACTTTTCCCCTTTGAAAACTGACAGAACTTCTCCTTTCTTTCATTCAAGTTCCTTGATTCATTATTATTAAACATGCCAAGTCATGATTTACCTCACTTTTGATTCATTTCTCTCATCAATAATGATAAAATTCAAGTAGATTTATGATCATATCATGAGAACATTATCCTTATCCATAGGCTTGTAAATGAAATACATTCTCAACTTTGTAATGACAAAAGATACATAAAATCATGAGGACTTGCAATAAAGGTTCAAATGACTCTGAGGCTTAAGGTGGGTAGGATTTGATTCTTTAAAAATTAAGGCTCAAGGTGGAGGCTAATGTCTTAAGTACAATGCATGATATAAAAAAGTAAAAATGTAATGAAATTCTCCCCTTCAAAGTAGAAACACCCATTTCCCAAAACTTAACGAAAAGGTTATGATCAAATTATGCATAATGATTGATTTGTGCACCCTCTTGAATATTTTTTTACTTCTTTAATTTTTTTCATTTTTCAAAAGTTATGATTCGATAAAACATCACATCCATCACCTAACCACATCCGATCATAAGATCGTCGGTCTAGAAAATGGTTATTTTTTCTCCCAAATCACAACCCATTTTTCTATTATTTTGGATCTTTTTGTCATTTTTTCATTTTTTTAATTCAAGAGGGGGAAAATAGAGTATAATGAATGATTCCACAACATTTTACAATTCCCACAATAACACCCCAACAATTTTTCCTTACAATTTGTATCATCCCGTCCACCATGGTTCCCTCTACCCCCCACACTTTAACATTAAAATATCATGAAAATACCGTGAGTAGGGTAGGAATGGATAAAAATGGCTTGAAACATGGATCATCCTTATAAAGGTAATTCATGGTCTCTATGGGTTAAAAGAATTATTGATGTAAAGGTGGTATTTTAAGGATACATGGCTTTTCAAAGGATGCCTCAATCATTTTAAATGTGTTTTTTCACAGTCATATCTTTTACAAGTTTCAATACAAGTTCTGGTCGGTAACATGTACCAAAATCACTCAAGAAATATGCTCAAAATAAATAGGAAGTACATGGACTATAAATCCTCTCAATAATGAGAAATATAACATTGGACAATTACTCAGGGCATGAATAATAATAACATATCAATTCACATAAATTTCAGAAATTCAAAGCATGAACGATGGTAGGGAAATTTCATTTACATGAATCAATTAATTCCTTAAAATCACGAGTCATTATTTCAATATCAATGCATAATTTTAAAAAATAAATTCTTAATTTCAATCATTTAATCATATCAACATTGAAATCTAAAACATGTCATCAATGAATTTATAAGAAACTCATCTCTCCTAGATAAGTCGAGTAAAAAATAATTCAAGTGTGGGCATGAAATTTTATCTTTAAAGATAAAAACATGTTGTGGAAAAAATTTTGGAGAGTTTAAAAAATAAAACACTAAAATTGAACTCCCTTTTTCCATGAAACATATTCCTTCCCCTTCACTGTCTGGGGCTACCTTCTACCATTATGAACCTATAAAAGAAAACAACTCAATTAATCTCAAGGATCATGTCATTAAATCTCAAAAAGATAGAGGGAGTGGGATGCATGCTGCACTACATCTAAGAAAAGAAATTGACATCTAATTTCCTAAAATGAAAGTAAAGATAAATCTTGGTATGATCCCCCGCGTGTGCCTTGGATTCTTTTACTGCCTCCAAAGGGTAGCACTGGCTGTTATCCAAAGTCTGATGGTGGTTGGGGATTATTTGAAATGAACCACCACATGTGGTTTTTATTGTCATCCACTTATTTTTTTCTTATTGATGAGGAATCCATGGATAAATTACACTAGATCCTCCCCCTTATCAATGTGGTACAATTTTTATGGTGGGGGTTGGATGAAGTATAGACCATCCTCTTCCTTGGTTGCTACTTGTGCAACCTTCTTATCTTCCAGTGCTGGCTTCATGGGGGATGCATGAAGAGAAGCCTCTTGTCTGATTTCCTTAGGCTCAGCTACATAGATCTCTTTATGGGGCTCCTCCAATGCAAGTTCATTGAAATTAGGGAGCTCCATGTGTTCCTCAACAAGTGCATGTCCACTGTATTCTTCATCTTCCTTCAAGGCATAGTAAAGAATGTATGATTATGTATAATCAAAATAAGAGGGAGTGATGTACAAATTTGTTTCAATAAAATTAGAATAGATGGGATCAAAGAAAGGTTTCGCTCCCTGAGTTGGTTCAGCTTCAATATCTACCTCAGTGGTAGGTGCCTATTGGAGTAGACTCTCTGATGATGGAGGCAGGTAGTCAAGCTCCTCCATCTTGACATTAAATTCCACCACTTTTGTGATTTCTTCCTTCAGTGGTGTTTTCTCTTCTTCTTTGTATTGTGTGGGGAGATCAGGTAGTTCCTTACATTTAATCATGAATTCGTCCAATCTTTTTTGATCTCCCACTTTTAGCTCAGCAGGTACATCTTTATCCTTTTCCACCTTAGGTTCTTGATCCGGCTAAGGTTTGGGTTTCTCCATTAATGAAAGAACATAATGAAATTCTCTTTCAACTTTTCTCATCAGTTTTTCAATGTTTTCTCTAAGTTCTTGCACATGAGCCCTTCTAAAATATTTTTCTTCTTGTTGTTGTTACTGCACTTGTGAGTAATTTTTCCATGCATAATATTCTTAATTTGAATAAATCATGAAAGTTTTTTTGATTTTTTTAAATAAATTAAATATACCTAAGATTTGAAAATAAAAAAATTAAATGGAATAATGATTGGATCCCTGGTAACGGCTCCAGTTTTGATGCACACCTGTCACAGGGCATGGAAAAAACAATTATATTTTTCCTAGTGCAGCACAGTGGCTGACCAGGGTCATTTCTCTTGAGGATCCTTCTCAATTTAGTGCAATTAATTTCACTAATTCACCTAATCTATCTCTTTTTTTAGTTTTTTATTATTAAAAACAATGTCTTTTAAAATGATAATTTAAACTATCAGACAAATCTAAATAGAATGAGTTAATAAGAAAGAACTTGGTTTTGGGGTTCAGTCTTGGATTCAATCCTTAATTTCCTAAATTTGTTTGATTTAGTCTGATAATTCAAACATGAAATCTCATGTTTGAATCACTATTATTTTCCAGAATATAAGTAGTTTGAGTCGCATTTCATTGGGGACCGTCACCCAATCGGGGACATTCGCCTCGTCCAAGCTTGCTACTCAATTCTACCACAAACTTAACTAAACTTTAAAAAAATTCATGAAAACCATGACCTCACCCTAATCCATGTCTCGTGATTAGCCTCTAATTTCCAATAGTATGAGATAACTTGGTGGAGTGGGTGGAGGAAGAGATATAGAGTGAGAGAGAGAGAAAGAAAGAAATGAATAAAAGTGGGTGGAGAAACACAAAGGCATGAATTAATAAAACTAAAATTAAAATTAAAATTGAAAATGAAACTAAAAAAACTAAAATTAAAATAAAATAAAAAGAATAAATGGGGGGAAGGAGTAGCAACGGCCCATTCCCGGGTGGGATCCCTCCTTGGTTGTGGGTGTCGAGCTGATGATTTGGGAAAGGGGTGAGGGCCTCCTTTTATAGGTAGGATTCTGTCTTCCGGAAGTTTGAGTGTTGTTGGATTATTAAATGGTATATTAATTAATTTAACCCTTCATAAAATTTGTTCATAAATGTGTTTTATGTTCACCATCCAAATTTCATAGCATTTGGACACAGTATGTTGGAGTTATGAATTTTTCATTGTTGGTTTTTTTTCTGGACGTAGGCTCCAGGAAGCTTCCTTCAAAAATATAACATCTAATGGTAGCTTTAATGACTTAAAAACTCCCCCAAATTTTATGTATATCCAAATATATGTTTCCTAGTGCTATCACTGGTGGAATCACCACAATTGTATGTGTGAAGGCCGAGTTGTGGTTCTGTTACAGTGGTGGGGTCCACGCTGTCCTCCCGGAAAAATCATAAACTTCATTGATTTTTTAAGTCCATTAGATGGAAGAATCAGATCCTGGTTTAGAAGAAAAAGTTTAAGAAAATAAAATCTGTATTCTAGAAAATAATATTCACTAAATTAGGAATTATATTTTAAAATTAATGACCAAAATACCATTGTGGTAAAAATATGTCAAAAAATACAGAATTAAGCACTTATCACAATTTTTCTCATTTTCATTCTATAATCCAAATTGCCCAATATTTTAATAAAAAAAACTGGAATACATGGGTTTTATCATTTAAAAACATGAAAACAAATCCTCGTTATTTGATCAAAAATATGCACGTAAATTTGCTCTGTCAGTGATGCACCAGAGGGACGGTCGGGTGATAGTCAGAATCAGATTCTGTTCTGTGGGAATTTATTCATCCCAGTGGCGATGAAAGAGGGTATTCTCAGTGAGTTCCATAACTCACCCCTAGAGGTATATCCTGGAGTCTCCAAGATGTACCAGGGTTTGAGAGGTTAGTTTTGGTGGCCCAGATTAAAGCAAGCAGTGGAGGAGTTTGTTGCAAAGTGCCTCGTGTGTCAACATGTGAAGGTTGAACATCGTTCCTGGCGGTCTGTTGCAGCCCTTAGATGTTCCCAAGTGGAAGTGGGATGACGTATCAATGGATTTCGTCACAGGCCTACCTAGGGATGAGGGAGGATGTGATGCCATCAAGGTAGTTTTGGACTGATTGAAGAAATCATCTCACTTCTTAGTGGTTAAGGAGACGAACGCAGTGGATGAACTAGCATAGATGTATGTCAGTGAAGTGGTATAGCTACATGAAGTTACAAGATCCATCATTTTGGATTGGGATACATGATTTTCTTCATGAGTTTGGAAGGGATTAAGACATGATTTTGACACCCGGCTATACCTTATCACTGCTTTCCACCTTCAAATGTATGGGAAAATAGAGAGGACCATCCAGATATTGGAGGATATGCTGCGAGCGTGTGTTATGGACTTCGGAGTATCGTGGGTATGAAACTTTCCCCTAGTGGAGTTTGCCTACAATAATAGCTATCACTATACCATTGGCATGGCACTATTCGTATCCTTATACGGAATACAGTGTCATTCACCCATGTGCTAGACAGAGGATGGGGTGGTTGGTGTTCTTGGCCCAGAGGTAATGCAGAGCACGACGAAGAAGGTTCATCTTGTGCCTGAAATGATTAAGGAAGCCTAGGACCGGAAGAAGTCATATGCTGATCATATGAGGAGACCCTTGGAGTTTGAGGTTGGGGACCATGGGTTCTTGAAGTTCTCTTCTCGGCATGGACAACAGAGGTTTGGAAGGGGGAGTAAGCTTTCTCCTAGGTTCATCAGACCTTTTGAGGTGTTGGGACAAGTTGGCGAGGTGGCATATTATCTGGCATTACCACCATGGTTGGAGAGGGTCCACAATGTCTTTCATGTCTCTCATCATTGTCGATATCTACACGATGACTCCCACACCTAGACTGAGGAGAGTTGGATATCGAGGATGATGTGACATTCATGGAATGAACAGTGAGAATCAACAATCGTAAGGAGAAGGTTCTTCTTGGACGGACCATTACCTTGGTTCGTGTGTTATGGAGGCATGGTGGCCTCGAGGAGAGTACCTGGGAACGGGAGGCACATATGTGTTCCCATTACCCAAAGCTATTTTTATCTTTGCTCTTATGTTTTTCTTTTGTGCCTTGCTTATGATGTAATGTTCAACCTCACTTGATGTATGATTAGTTTTTTCCCTATTCTATGATTTTGTGTGAAACTTCATTACTATTGGGAGGGAAAAACCTTATCCCTAATCAAGACTCGTTAATTTTGATACAATTAATCTCATGTGGATGAGTCGGTGCCTCCCAAAGCGGATAGTATCTTGACATGGAGGAAGGATCTCCCTAATCCATGTGTTTGGAAGGTGTGAATTTTGGTTTTTGTGTGGTTACTTGAGGGATAGGAGAGGTGGTGTTACTATAGATGTTTAGAAGATATATGTTAGAGAGATGTACCAAGATGTTGAGGTTTTACCTCCAGTTTTCAACACAGGGTGGTTTACTCCTGATAAGTATCTTAAGGGATGGTTGTTCGGACTTCTTTTCTTCTAGGATAGTTTTAAATTCTTGAGGATGAGAATAGTTTGAGAGGCATCTGATGTAATAACACAGATTTTTCCTCAGGCCCTTCCCTTGTGAAAGTCCAGTGTTGAGGTGTTTTAGGGGCTCTCAGTGGCTCATTTAAAGAGTTTTATAAAATTACAGTTTTTCTATTGGCATGTCAATGCGTCGGCATGTTAGTGTGTCGAAATGATAGTGTGTCGGTGAGTCAAGGGTGTCAGCTTCAGTGAGTCAAGGGTGTCGTTATCAGTGAGTTAAGGGGCATCAGTATCGATGAGTTAAGGGGCATCGACATCAATGAGTTAATGGGTGTCAACATCGGTGAGTCGAGGGTGTTGGCATCGATGAGTCGAGGGTGTCGCCATCGGTGAGTCGAGGGTATTGGAATCATTGAGTCAAGGGCATCAGCATCAGTGAGTCAAGGGGCATCAGTATCAGTGAGTCAAGGGTGTCGGTGTCGGTAGGTCAGAGCGTCAGTAGGTTAGAGCATCGACAGTTTAGGGCATCGGTAGGTCGAGGCATTAGTGGCTCAACGTCAGTAACTCACCCATCGGTGACTCATTTCCAGTTTTTCCTAGTTTTTCTAGTTTCACCCCTATTACTTGTTTTTCTTCATTTAAAGTTAATCTATCAACTCACAGCCGTTCGATGGTCTAACTCCACCATTTATTAGGGGAATTATTAAATCCCAATTAATTATAATGTGTGAAACCACTAATGCACATGGTCAAGCTACGATCTTACTTTTATGTACTTCGAAATGGTCTCATTGATTTTAGGATCTGTCCTCTTCTTAAGCTGAGATCCTCTCTCCTTCCTTTCGTTTTCTCTTGGTGTGCCTAGAGACTTCCTCTTGAGACAAGTCATGCACCCATGTTGGATCCCTTCCCGGTCAGCCTTCGTGGAGTTCTTCCTGCAAGTCACGCCATCCCCTATTCTTAGAGTGAGAAGGAACTTCGATATTTGATCATTTAGGTAGGGATTTTCTTTTACTTATCTTTAATTTTTCATCATGAGGGGTGGGTATATTAATGGTTCCTTGTGAGGAATGGATGGATACTCTTATCAAAAGGAGAACTAAATAATAATTTAATATGATCAAAAGATAACTCATGTAAATAAAATAATGGATAAGGTGTGGTTTGATGTTGGTCGGCTATTTTATTTTGTTATCTTTGATTGTTTTATGTATTTTTGTGGTTGTATGCCTTCTGAAAATCACAACAATTGGTGGTATTTGGCTATGTACCATTTATTCTCTATCTTTCATACGGTGATTTGAAAAATGGAAGTAACATGAGAACAATTTAATCATGTATATTTGGTTAAATAAAGAGATGACCCAAGATGAAACCTATTTTGTGATCACCCTGTTTATATTCAAGTGGAAATTAAATAACCCTCTATCAGTTAATTTTGAATATGCTTCATTTGATGGTTCCAGTTATGTGATATGTGTTCTGGTCTGGGTTATGTGGTCTTGGCATGTGGGGAGTTACAGGGGGTGATGGTGTCTTGGTCTAAGAGACTGATTTATTGTGGAATGGATGAAATTGTAGGTATCTTAACTTCTTTTATGTTGTGTTGTGGTCGTGAAGTGATGTTGAGTAGTGAAACTACTATTTGGCTATAGACTTGTTATGAATTATGACTACATTGGGGAATTTTTTGGGAAGTGGGGATATAGGGATAGTTTGTGAGAGACTGAATGGGCGGTATCCACTTGAAGAGTGATATTTGGAAGGAGTTGAATGGGTATGTGTAGTGGGACTGCATGTCTAGTTTTGTGTTGTTGTGCAATGGGAATACAGTTTGGTTTTGTTCGTTGCTTTGTGTTATAGAATGGATATTAGTTTTATGCTAGTGATAGAATAATTTAAATAGAATCCCCTTAAATAAATAAATGGAAATTTAACAAAAAGGGGGTTGTGTTTATTCTTGGAAGTGGTTTTTGTATGGTTGTGCATGTCGGAGTAGCAGTAAAAGCGGTGTTGGCGTTGGCTTGTTGTATATTCGTGTGAAACCTGTAGGTTGGGGTAGAGTGTTTTTTTACCTATATATATATATATTGTAGTTCATTGTGTTTTATATATTCACCCCACCCTTATTGAGAACTATGTGTCGAATACCTCCATTTCATGGGGGAGGGTGTCTTTCCCAACATCTCGGCGGGATGATGGATGGCTGGTTATTGATTTTCTTCCTCACACCCTCTTTCGGATCTTTCTGCTCAGGCGTATCTGGGTAGGTTGTAGTGGCTTGAGGGTCACCATAGTCCAAGATTCATTATTCTAGGGTTTGTTTTGGATGATGATCCTATGTGTCTATGGGATAGGTTTGTTTTCCCAAGTATCTTTGGGATGAGGCCCATGTGTCTTCAGGTGTGGCAGTGGTTGTTCTGGCCCAGGTGTCTTCAGGCATGGTGGTGGTTGTTGTGGCCCAGGTGTCTGTAGGTGTGGTTGTGTTTGGTTTGAGGCCTAGGTGTGTGTGGGTAAGTTGCGGTAGTGGGACTACGTGTGGGAAGTGTGGCATCGTCAAGATTCCAGATTGTTAGGAATGAGCAGTTAACCAGTGGGAAAGTGGTGTGCGGGGTACCCAAATGCCGATGTGCTTATATTATTACTTTACATGACTTGCGTTACTTGGGTGTGTGTTACTTGGTGAGGTTGGGCTAGTTAGTATTCCTTTGTAGGTTCTTGAAGTTATATTGTCTTCTTAGAGGGGAATTAGTATGTTCCCTCACTTGTGAATGAGTAGCTTTATTTTCCCTACTTAGTATACTTTTATGCTCACCCTACAAATGTAAAACAGTTTTCAGGTTTCCAAGAGGACTTCGAGCACCATGCTAGACCTTAATAGCTCAGGAGTCAAGATAGTTGTTGTTTCTTCTTAGTTTATTTTCTTTGGTATATTACATGGGAGTTTTGATTTACTTTGTATCAGTTTTACTTTTGAACATGCATGTGGGAATGGATTCTTGGATTTACATTTACCTTTAGTATTTGGTGTTGTTGGGATTTACCATCTTATCTCCCAATATTTTTCTATAAATTGGGTAATGTCTTCCATTTATGTGAGATTATATACCCTTGGTTCTAGTCACCACTCCAGGGTCTACTGAAGGCGGGACTCAGGGGCCATTATCTCTCTTTCATCTTGAGGAAGGAAGGGCAGGGCACTTTTCCATCCCTTCCCTCATCTTGGAGAAGGTGGGTTGTGATAGGTTTGATCAAAATGAACAGAGTCAAGTCTTTATGGATTTTAACTTCAATATAATGAATCAAGAGGATACAACCTACCAAAGGGTCTAGGAATGTTATAATTTTGTATGAAATTTTTTGAAAAATAATTTTAGACTTATTGAAATATAAGTCTTAAAAATACCTCATTTTGTGAGATCTAAATAATGAAGATATCATATTTAATTACATTAAAATTCATTAAATATATGATGCATACGAACTCTAATTGGTTTTTACCTCTTGATGGATGATATTTCATTTTAGTAAAAATATGAAGGTGAAGTAAATAAATAAATCATACCGAGAAATCTGGGCATCAAATAAATTAATTTTTGATTCTTAAAAATCACATATTATTTTATTATCCTCTTAAATTTCCATGGCCATGGTTTTCATAATTGGGATCCTACCTTGGGATCTAAGAGTGGGGCTAGGACTGTAACTCATCAGATCGTATTAGGATCAAACAAGTCATATTTTGATCACCAAATGTATTTTATACATTTATATATAATGTGAAAAAATAAAACATAATAATATTATAGTTAATTAAATTTCTATCATAAATTAAAATTTACACAAGTAAAAAAATACCAAAAAAATATGGTAAAAACTGTAATAATAAGAGAATAACTGAACAAAAAAATGAAACCAAAAAACTAACCAAAAAATAAAGTCATAACTAAATCCACGCAAAAAAACCCAAAAAATAAAAACCTAATTCATTAAAAACAAACCATTAATAAAATAATAAAAGAGGTAAATAAAAAAAATCCATGAAAACAAAAAAAACAAAAAAAAATAGTTCAAGGGTCACAATTTATATTTGAGGGGGGTGTCGATGTCGACAGATGAATCAATTTTTTTCTTGGTGGAGCATAAAATTCATAGAAGCCTTATCATTGAGAGATAGTGAAATAGTGATCGGTTTATAATTTTATTGATCGGTTTACTATTTTTAAAAAAGGGGTGTTGGCATCGGTGGAGGAATAAGTTTTATTCCCTGCGGTCGATTGATCTCGAAGAAGCGTCAAAGTCTGTTATCATCAAAATGAAATGGAAGAGCGAGAAGTTTATAATTTTTATGATAATATTTTTTTTAGATAAAACCAAATATGGATAAACCTAGACAATTAAAGTTTCCATGAATAACCCAATGGTTCCTTGATTTAATCTAGTCGGCATGTTTGACTCAGTGATCCTACCAAGAACTGATACTTTCCATGAGGATTCCTAAAGGAGGATGTTGAGATCATTGGATAATACAATCCTACAAGATTAATCGTAAGTTTAAAAAACTTATTTACAAAAATCTGAAATCATTTTCTCAATCATACTGAGATATTTGGGTGTTGGATTAATGTGTTCTTAGATCATATAGATATTAAAAGACTCAAAGATTATTTTCCTATGCTTTCAAGAAAATATAATCTTTTTCTTGGTTTTGAATCTAATGTGGGTTATTTTTCATTTATGAATCAATTTTGACAATATGAAATCGCAGTTCATCATATCACGGAATATAGACATACGATTAATGTGATACTAATTATTAAAGATCCCAAATTACTGAAGGATTATTGTCCAAAGATTCATTTTCTATCAAAAATAACTTCCTTTGTTTTCACCACTTTACAAATGATACGTCATTTCAATAAAAATATCATCATGAAAAGATAACTTTTATCATATCGTTAAATCGAGGAATTAGATTGACATGTTGTTGATTCATAAATAACACAAATCATTTGGGTAACATTCTACTAATTTTTCATTCCAATTCAAACCAATTTCCTTGTTTTAAATCCCATTTTTGTGAGACGTATGAATGTAAATAAAAAGAAGAACATTCTATCATAAAGAATAAATATAGTGTTATATTGACATGTAATTTTTTTAAAATTAATAAATAACTCAAAGATCGATTTATTATGTTGTCACTAAAATGTGAGAATGTTTTCTGAAGATTTCTCTCTACACAGGTGATGTTTCATTTATTTATAAACATTAACAATATGAAATAATATTTTCATCATATCAAGTAATCTGTACATCAAATTTCTAGGTTTATTATCTCTATAGATAAAAAATGTCTTTTTTAGTACCAAAATACATTCCACGATATTAGTTGGTGAGGCCACATCCATTTGGAAGAAAATCTAAGATCAAATATCCCAAAAAATAATTTTAAAGGGTATACTTTGTAAAACCTTTTGTCAAAGCCCAACCTTCGTGAGCACGTGATGAGTTGGCACATGCCTTCATGAGTCAAAGGGTGCTTTTCGACCGCACTAAGGTATGAGGGTAGGCTTTGTGAGTCTAACAGATCCATGACTATTCGTGAAGACCACATTTTCATCATAAATTGTTTACCATCATCTTGAAACCCATTTGACTATAAATATCTGGCTCATCACAACCTAAAGAAACAATGATCGAACCCTTCGACTTCCAAATTTCTCCCAATTCACAAAGCACCTGAGCATCAAGACCAGACCTAAAATATATCATATATGGTACTTGAACATTGAGAAATACCCTCCAATATGATCTTGAATAACTGCACATAAAGTGGGGATTCCTTTCATGAAGGCATATGACCTTCATGATGGAGGAAGGCCCTCAGGGGTACTTGTGGTTCTACAAAAACATTAATCCTTCACGAAGCACTCTTTTCCTAGTCCATAACTTCATCATGTGGAAGGGTCACCAATTTTCATAATTCTCATTCCTTTTTGAATCCCCTAACCTCCGAAAAGAACCAAAGCTTTAAGAAGCACCTCTCAGCAGTGTCCCATGCTTTACGAAGCCCTTATCCTGGTATTCTTCGTGTTCACACCCTTATACTAACATCTCTTCATGAAGGTTGAGCGCCCAAAGCTTCCACACCCATCCAAGAATGGTTTAGCTGCACCTCTAGTCCTTATGTGACATGTGTCACCCATTCTTGTGGCCCACCCTACTCCATGTCTGGACTGAGAACCCCATTTACCTTTTTTTCCTCTCCGCATAAGTATCATAACATGGTGCTCATGATCCAAAACTCCTTCACACCGTTACAACGTGGAATCTCTAAATCCATGCCCTTACAAAGGGTGCATGAGTTGTGTTTATGTAAGTTTAAGGGGTAAGGAGTGAGTCTCCCACATCCGAACTACGTGACGTAAAACTACCCAGTACAAACGTCCTCATCACATGATGTAAAACTATAGCCTCACCCTACATGAAAAATGTCAGATGTCTTGTGTTTAGTTTCCAAGGGGTAGTCCCAGACCCCTCCAATTAGGGTCACTATCACACATATATCCCACACATGTTCAATCAGGGATGCTTTAATCCATAAGCCCCCCCCACACACACACTATTCACTAAGCATGAGATTGTAACACCCTGAGATTTTATGAGAAATATTATTTTTAATTTCTTTGATGTCTTGTGTTGTACACTACACCAAGATTATCTTCAACTATACACAACACTATATTATCTTGTATTATACGCAACACTTTATCGTCTTGTGTTGCACACAAGAGAGACCTTCCTCAATAGCGTGTGTTGTACGCAATACCGAGTTTCACTAAACAACGATATTTTGTTATAATATTGTTATGAACTATCCGTTATGAATAGTATTAACCAAATTTTTAATTTTATAACATTATAATAGACCTTAAACATATTCTAGAACATGGTATTAGAACAAAATAATTTTTTCAGGTAAAATAAGTATTTTTAAAAAAATGCAGTTTTGCTGCCTTTTGATGGCGCAACCACTATAAATCTAGTTTTTGACACGTTTCTGAGTTTAATTTGACAAAATAAACTTATTAATTGCAACAATTATATAAAAATTTACTTTGGATAATTTTTTAATATTTATCTGCTAACTTTCATATTTTGATGAATAGTAAAAATACGCTAAAATTTAATTAAAAAAAACTTTTTTGATCAATATAATATATATGGTTAAATTATAATATTTAATGGTTTTAAAGTATAAATAGAATATATTTTTTACATTAAATATAATTTAAGTCATTATCATTAATTTTAAATTGAATTCATAGGTAAAAACATTTCAATCTTTTGCAATGTTTTTATTTTTAAAACCTGTTTTCTCAACAGAGGGATTAATTTCAAATTAAATACTGAAAATTATGTGTATTTAATTTTAAAAAATTGATTCCATATTTGGAATCATTAGCTTAAAATCATGTTAATATGAAACTTTTTATTTTTGGGCATTATGAATAGTAACTACGGTAAGTTTTATTTCCCACAGTTAAATGTAAATTAGGTAATTAAGGGTAAAAATAATATTATAAAATTACACTAACACTTGTCTTGATATCATTGGTTGATTATATTTCTCTATAAAACATACTTGGGTCTAAATGGAATCTATTGGAACACACTTGGAAGAGATTAAGACCTTTAATTTATTTTATTTAAAGGAAAGTGAAAGATGTCTCACTCAAACTTTATTGATTAAATTATTTTTAATATAAGGTTATTCAGAATATAAATTCTATTATAAATACTCATTTGAAAGATAAAATGTTTCTATTCATAATGGTAATTTATTTTTAATTTTTAAGAAATATATAATTACTTTAATAGCTTATACATTAATGATGCATAAATTATTTATTTAGTGAAAAATCAATAATATAGTTATTATTAAAATAATAATACCCATAAAAAGGACCATAAAATTGACCAAAACTTATTAGTATAGTATATCTATACCCTAATAATACAAGGGTCTAATTGTGGACCATTCAGAGCCTTATAAAATAGATTATGACATTTATATTATTTTATTTTAAATGATGTCAAAGTGGTCACATTCATAATTTAATAAACATATCATTTTAAAAGATGGGCGTTTTAGAAGATAAATTCGACTAAAAGTATTCTTATGAAATATATTAGATTTATATTCATCATATTATTTTCTTTTTAATTTTTATGCAACATATAAGTATATTAAATAATTATACAAAAATGTTGTAGTAATTATTTTATTAAGAAAAATATAAAATAAATGGTTTTAAAAATATTAAAATAAATATTATATGAACTAATAAATGTGATCCAAAAATTTTATATACAAATATGAAATGTTAGGAATATATTAAATATTTTTTTTTCGAACATATCTTCTGTTTTTATTTTATTTAAATTCAAATAAATGAATAGTGTCAAAATTGACACTATTGATATTTTATAAAAATAACATATTATTAAATTGTTTAAAAATCAAAAAAATATTTAAAAATTATAAATTGAAATTTATATTGTTTAAAATTTCATTAAGTATCAAATTATGGACAATTAAAAACACATAAGTAAGTATTTATAACAATTTATAAATTAGAATATTATTACCAAAAATAAGATTAAATAGATTAAATAAGGATAAATCAAATTGATAAGGTTTAAAATAATTTCCCAACATATCTAAATTTTATTGGATGATGATATTACAACACTATATCATTTAATATTATAATTTGAGTCATTTTTGAGTTTTATTTAGTGGGGTTTGAGTTTATTATAAATTAATATTTTTGAGGTTTCCAAAAGTGCCCATCTCCTCTCTTATAAAAGGGAACCTACTCCCTCTTCTGTTCAATCCATTTTATGCCTTCATGCTCAGGAAACCCCTGATAAATTCTATTCTCAACCTCTTTAGTTATATTATATAGGTTCTTGTCTTCTCAAAAGACCAACTCTAGTGCCCTAAGATGAAGTTTAAAAGAGGCACGTCGAGGAAGAGGTAATCTCTTCTACCGATTCTTTCAAGTTTCTTTCTTCTTATACTTCATATTATTTAGTTGTTTCATTATAAAATAATAAAATCAGTATCAATAAAATACTGATATGTTATTATAAATATGAAACAACCCTATTTTACCTTATATCCATCCTAATAAAAATGAAATCACCGCGCGTGCGTACGTATGGCTTAACGTCTCCACATCGTGGTGTAATATGTTTTTCCACCACCACCATACTTGGATGGGTATAATGGTGGAAATAATAACTATATATGATTATTATAACATCATACTGATTCTGAGATATTATATCATCCACTTCAATTCCATTCAATAATTATGGGAACGATATCATCACTCGTGCGTACGTACGGATAACCATCTCCACGACGCGATGAGATTCATTCTCCATGTTAACCATTCTAGAATGATTATAAAGTATATATAATAAATAGTAATGAAATATATTACATAATAATGATACTGTATTTATGTATATGTTATTTACTTACTTCCATTAAATTTAATAAGGAAACGAAAACAACATTCATGCGTACGTACGACCTACCGTCTCCATGAGCGGTGTATTTATTCCATTTATCGATCTATTATATATATATATATATATATTATTTTCTGAATATATATTATATATAAATCTTGTTTTACATTCTGGAAGTAAGTAATCATGATCTAAGTAATCATATGAATAATTACAAGTCAGAACACGTATGATAAATGAAACGATTTTACCCAAAACACTGCTTTAACATGGAATTGACAAATGAACGGGTAATATAAAGTCGTAAGTGAATCATATATGATATCATAACTATTATTATGGTTCTATTATAAGTTAATAATATGTTTACACCCACTATACAGGATTATCGGACACATACGAAATAAATTGGACCTAAGGTAAGGGATAATTATTCTAATCTCATTCTTATCTGAGATTGTTTATTCGTAAGTATTTACTGGGGTTATGTGTATCATCCATGTCCATGTTTGTTGAATTTTTTTATAAAATATTTACTATTATTACATGTATGTTTAAAGTCATTTTTACCCTTTTTTGACTTTTACCACATGGTATGGAAGGAATCATTTTTTTGTTTACCATACAAGGTACTTTTTGACTTTTTCAGAAAAAGTACGAGAAGAATTTTTTTTAACTTATATGGAATGAATGGATTTTTATGGTTTCATAACGAATTATTTCAATGAAGCTTACTATATAATATTTATTGATTATTTTCAATGAAATTCTTTTCTTTTAAAATTTTATGGAATTTTGAGAAAAGAAAATGATTTTGAAGAAGAAAGGATATTTTACTCAAGAATTCATTTCAAGTGTTTTATCAAAACTATTTTACATCTATGATGACATTATTTAACATGGATATGTTTCATGTATAATGTCCCAATTATTTACATGGTTTTATTTTGTTTATGATGAAATTATATTGTTTTTTATATGGATTATGTTATGATGGGATGATGTATATGAAACCCATTTTATTCCTTGGGTTATGAGAAATGATTTATGTTTATTTTGTGACACAAGAAAGAATGATTTCATTATGAGATGGGTGGGACCTATATCTCCATCCAATGAATTGGGTAAAGATTTATATCTCATGAGATAGATATGGCTGGAACAGAAAGTAAATCTGGTTCAGTATTACTGGGCTAGAATAACAAGTAAACCCGATTCCGTAATGGACTTTGTCCACTATGATTGTCTTGGCAGCAATACCTTGGCTACTATAGAAATAATATCATGTGCTTAATGGCTTTACACAATTACATGTTTTATTTAATCATGATTAATGTTCCTTTATGATATATTCCTTATGTACTGCCAAGATTTATGTCATTACTCATGATTTTGATGTTTTATGTTCCTGTTTTTACGTACAAATGTTCATAGATTGTTTTATGTTCTCCATGTTTTCCCTTACTGAGAATTTGAGCTCACCCTTTTTATGTTTTATTTTCCCTAGGATATAAATAATGTTTTTAGGTAAGAAAACAAAAGGGGAAGATCTTTATGGGAGATGTTGAAGATCTTTCACCATGATTTGAAGATTATGTTCCGAGTTTCCAAATACACTAAACTAATACGGTCTTTGGGTGTCTGTTTTTGTCATGTATTAAGTATTCCTAAAAATTAATGTACTGTCTATGTATATAAATCTTTGGGTCTCTACAGTTGTTATCAGAGTAAAGGTTTAGTTAACCTTTGGAAACTAGGATGCGAAAACTTTAGTGAGATCCCTAGAGACATTTCCAAGGTATGTGTAGGGATGTCCCTAAGGTTAAGTATAAGTATAAGTTATAGTCCTAGAATTATGGTAACGATCATAGAATTAAACCTAAGATGTTATATATTGAAGGTACTCCCCCTTTATTATGTTGTTTTACTAGCATGATTTTTTCCTCCCACACTATTATTTTTGGGTTTTAGACAATGGCTGGAACCTGAAGGAACTGTTCTGATCAATGTAATGGACAATGCAATGATTTTACTCCTGAACAAACCAATGTTATGGGAGATGGAGTGAAAAATCTTATTTCTATACTTACACAAGCTATGAATCATTCTGGACTTCCAAATGAGTAGAGAAGGGAACAATATTCTATTGAGTCATTCATGAGGCTACATCCACCTTCTTTCAATGGGTCTTCTGATCCACTTATTGCTGAATAATGGATCAGTACCATTGAAAAGATATTTTCCATACTTCACTGTTCAGAACATGAAAAAGTCATTTTAGCTATTTACCATTTAGAAGGTGAAGCAGACCAGTGATGGACTCTAATTAAGAATACAGGGCCCCAAGATGAAATTGAATCCATGGAATGGGACGAGTTCAAGAACATGTTTTTTAATAATTACTTCCCTCGTATTCTTTGAACAAAGATGGAAAAGGAGTTCCTTGAGATTAAGAAAAAGGATGATGAATCTGTTGGTATATACGAGGCGAATTTTACAAGGTTTTCCAGGCATGCATCTGGCTTTATCATCCAACCTGAATGTAAAGTTGATTGATTCATCAGTGGATTAAAACCAAGTCTTCTAAGGTCATTAGCTATAAGAGACTTCAGTATCTACGAATAAATTGTGCATTGTTCTATCAAGGTAGAATTGGAAGTTGGTGTTACATATCCATCTCACGGTTTTGACAAGAAACGAAATATGGGGTTCAAGGAAAAATCTCAAAACAATGGTGAAAAGAAGGATAATGTCTCATTATGCTCAAAGTGTGGAAATAAGCATGGTAGATATTGTCTTAAAGGGACTAGAAAATGGTTGTTTAAGTGTGAAAAATAAAGTCATCGAGTAGCTGAGTGCCGAAGTAAAGGTAAAAAGGTAGCTAATGATATGAATAGGGAAAATACTATAGAGAAAGCACCACCAACACTTCAATGCTAGAAGGGAAAGGAAATGGGACATTATGTTAACTAATACCCTAATCTAAGGGTTAATTATGATCGACATCAACAACCTCTTAAGGCAAAGAAAAGGGAAGTCACATGCGATCGCTATTAGTGATTTTGAATATGGAAACGAAGTGGTGGAATGATTAAGTGTATATGTAATGGGATTCCAAAATAGTGTTGTGGAATCTCATTTATAGTATTATGGAATATTGGAATATCTATGTATTGGTTTTCAATAATTGTATGGTACCAGTAACCATGAAAAGTCATTGAAATATTTTTGGAAAGAAGATGATATGTGAATAATGAAGGGATAAAGAGAAAATAATATGTTTGATAGTATTAATGAGCTCATGACTGATATAAGGACTAATTCATATCATGGTTTGAGTATATATAAATTTCGGTATTTTGGTATGTGGAAAGAGTTAACTTTTTATAGCATTCATTTTTCACTAAGGTTCTATGGTAATTAATGTTTCAAGAGAATACATGATTAAGGTATTCACATGTTTGTAATGTGACCAACAAGATATATCTTATGATATATGGGAGATAAATTATGGTATTCACATGCTTGGTAGATGACCTCTCTAGAAATATTTTTCATTATACTATGAGATTGGACATAAGTATTTTGGATAAGCCTAAAGATTGGAATAGATTAAGTTAGACATCAGATAATATTGTTTAAGGATAGAACTTTTTGACATTATTTCTGAAATGTTATAATAGTATAGTTTTAGAAAAATGACAACCCGTAGGATGGGAGACAACCCATCGCGTCGGACAAGGCTACGGGAATTGAACCCACAACCGAAGTGCGACAGGCCTTTATCGCCTACAACTAGCCTACAACAAGTCCCTGGTTAGTAGAAATTAGTTTTATCTTATTAAGTGGTATGATAGATGAAGTATAAGTCCATTTTTGAAACCATATATGATTAACCTCGCCATAGATGGACTTATGTATATTTAATATCTTGTGCTAACCTTTTTTGTGATAGAGATAGATAGAATGGCGTATCCTTATATCGCATGATCTGCTAATACTTCAAGAATGAAAAATTCAACTTCATTTATTTAAATAAGAGATGACATGGAAATTGTTCATGGAATGACCAATTATGATATTACACTGAAATCAAGTAAGTATTTATCCTTAGGAAAAAATTCATGAACTTTAGGGAAATGATCTTGAAAACCAAAAATGTTGTTAGAGTACCCTCATATCTAATGAATCTGATGGTACCTTAGATCATCACAAATTTATGGCTTTGTGATTGTTGACTTTTTCATAGCCATGTTCTCTACCACTATTCATCAGAAACGATAGTTAGATTTCTCTTCTATATCCATATTTTTACTTATATTCTCCTATGTGGAAACCCAGTGCTGAGTTACATTGGGTGAACATTATGTTTCTAACATTCCTTTATAAAATTATTTTTTAGTATTACTTTTTACGATGTGGGTTTCTATGAAAGAAACTTTCATGTAGTAAACGATTTATAACCCCGATGAATTTCGAGGGCGAAATTCATTTTAAGGGGGGTAGAATGTTACACCTTGAGATTTTATGAGAAATATTATTTTTAATTTCATTGATGTCTTGTGTTTTAAGCTAAAACAAGATTATCTTGTGCTATACGAAACACCATATTATTTTGTAGTATACGCAACACCTTTATTAGCTTGTGTTGCATGCAAGAGCGACCTTCCTCAATAGCGTGTGTTGTACGCAATACCGAGTTTCACTGAACAACGATATATTGTTATAATATTATTATGAACTAGCCATTATGAAATTTATTAACCACATTTTTAATTTTATAAAATTATAATTCATATTAAACATATTCTAGAACATGGTATGAGAACAAAATAAATTTTTTATGTAAAATAACTATTTTTTAAAAAAATGTAGTTTTACTGCCTTTTGATGGCTCACCCACTGTAAATCTAGTTTTTGACATGTTTATGAGTTAAATTTAACAAAATAAACTTATTCATTGCAATAAGAATAGAAAAATTTACTTTGGATAATTTTTTAATATTTTTCTGTTAACTTTCATATTTTGATGAAAAGTAAAAATACGCTAAAATTTAATTAAAAACAAATTTTTTCATCATGATAATTTATATGGTTAAATTATAATATTGAATGGTTTTAAAGTATAAATAGAATATATTTTTTCCATTTAATATAATTTAAGTCATTATCATTAATTTTACATTGAATTCATAGGGAAAAACATTTCAATATTTTGAAATGTTTTAACTTTTAAAACCCGTTTTCTCAACAGTGAGATTAATTTTAAATAAAATACTGCAACTTCTGTGTATTGAATTTGAAAAAATAGAATCCATATTTGGAATCAGTAGGTACAAATTATGTTAATAGGCTACTTTTTATTTTTGTTCTTTATGAATAGTAACTACGGTAAATTTTATTTCCCACAGTTAAAGGTAAATCGGGTAATTAATGGTAAAAATAATATTATAAAATTACACTAACACTTGTCTTGATATCATTGGTTGATTATATTTCTCTCTGAAACATACTTGGGTCGAAATGGAATCTATTAGAACCCACTATGATGATATTAAGACCTTTAATTTATTTTATTTAAAGGAAAGTGAAATATGTCTCACTCAAATATTATTAATTAAATTATTTTTAATATAAGGTTATACAGAATATAAATTAGATTATAAATACTCATTTGAAAGATAAAATATTTTTCTTCATCATGGTAATTTATTTTTAATCTTTAAGAAATATATAATTACCTTAATAGCTTATAAATTAATGATGCGGAAATTATTTATTTAGTGAAAAATCAATAATATAGTTATTATTAAAATAATAATACCCATCAAAAGAACCATAAACATGACCAAACCTTATTTTTCGAGTATATATATACCCTAAACATACAAGGGCAGTCTTTTGGACCATTCAGAGCCTTATAAAATAGATTATGACATTTATATTATTTTATTTTAAATGATGTCAAAGTTGTCACCTTCATAATTTAATAAACATATCATTTTAAAAGTTGGGTTTTTAGAAGATAAATTCGTCTAAAAGTATTCTTATGAAATTTATTATATTTATATTTATCTTATTATTTTATTTTTAATTTTTATGAAACAAATAAGTATATAAAATAATTATAAAAAAATGTTGTAGTAATTATTTTATTAAGAAAAATATCAAATAAATGGTTTTAGAAATATTAAAATAAATATTATATGAACTAATTAATGTTCTCCACGAATTTTATAGATAAATATGACATTTTAGGAATATATTAAATATTTGTTTTCAAACATATCTTCTGTGTGGATTTTATTTAAATTCAAATAAATGAATAGTGTCAAAATTGACACTATTGATATTTTATAAAAATAACATATTACTAAATAGTTTAAAAATCACAAAAATAATTAAAAATTATAAATTGAATTTTATATGGTAAAAATTTTCATAAATTATTCATTTATTGAAAATTCTCAACACATAAGTAAGTATTTATAACAATTTAAAATTTAGAATATTATTACCACAAATAAGATTAAATAGATTAAATAAGGATAAATCAAATTGATAAGGTTTAAAATAATTTCCAAACATGTCTAAATATAATTGGATGATGATATTAAAACCCTATATCATTTAATATTATAATTTTTTTCATTTTTTATGATTTTTTAGTGTGGTTTCAGTTTATTATAAATTAATATTTTTGAAGTTTCCAAAAGTGCCCCTCTCCTCTCTTATAAAAGGGAACCTCCTTCCTCTTCTATTCACTCCTTTTAAGCCTTAAAGCTTGGCCAACCCCTGCCAATTAATGTTCTAAACCTCTGTAGTTATATTATAGAGGTTCTGGTCTTCTCAAAAGACCAACTCTAGTGCCCTAAGAGGAAGTTTAAAAGAGGCACGTCGAGGAAAAGGTAATCTCTTCTACCGATTCTTTCAAGTTTCTTTCCTCTTCTAATTCCTCTTATTTAGTTGTTTCATTATAAAGTAATAACATCAGTATCAATAATATACTTATATGTTATTATAAATTTGAAACAAACCAATTTCACCTTATATACATCCTATGAAAAATGAAATCACTGCGCGTGCGTACGTACGACTTACCATATCCACGCCGTGGTGTAATCTATTTTTCCACCACCACTATACTTGGATGGGTATAATGGTGGAAATAATAACTATATATGATTATTATAAAATCATACTAATTATGAGATATTTTATCATCCACTCCAATTCCATTCAATAATTATGAGAACGATATCATCGCTCGTGTGTACGTATGGATTACCGTCTCCACGATGCGATGTGATTCATTCTCCATGTTAACCATTCTAGAATGATTATAAAGTATATATAATAAATAATCATGAAATATATGACATAATAATTATACTGGATTTATGTATATGTTATTTACTTACTTCCATTCAATTTAATAAGGAAACAAAAACAATGTTCATGCGAACATACGGCCTACCGTCTCCATGAACGGTTTATTTCAGTCCATTTATCGATCTATCATATATATATATATATATTATATTATGAATATATATTATATATAAATTATGTTTTATATTCTGTAAGTAAGTAATCATGATCTATGAAATCATATGAATAATTACAAGTCAAAACACGTATGATAAATGAAACGATTTTACCCAAAACACCGCTTTAACATGGAATTGACAAATGAACGGGTAATATAAAGTTGTAAGTGAATCATATATGATATCATAAATATTATTATGGTTCTGTTAAAAGTTAATAATATGTTTAAAACCACTATACAAGAGTCTCAGACACATACAGAAGAAATTGGACCTAAGGTAAGGGATAATTATTCCAATCTTGTTCTTATCCGAGATTGTTTATTTGTAAGTATTTACTGGGGTTATGTTTATCATCCATGTCCATCTTTTCTCAAAATGTTTTTATAAATTTTTTAATATTCTTCCATATATGTTTAAAGTCATTTTTACCCTTTTTTTTACTTTTACCACATGGTATGAAAGAAATCTTTCTTTTGTTTACCATATGAGGTACTTTTTGACTTTTTCGGAAAAAGTACGAGGAAAATGTTTTTTGAACTTATATGGAATGAACATATTTTTAAGGTTTCATAACGACTTATTTCTATGAATCTTCCTCTACAATATTTACTGATTATTTTCAACAAAATTATTTTCTTTTAAAATTGCAAGTCATTTTGAGAAAAGAAAATGATTTTGAAGAAGAAAGGATATTTTACTCAAGAATTCATTTCTAGTGTTTTATCAAAACTATTTTCCATCTAAGATGACATTATTTAACATGGATATGTTTCATGTATAATGTCCCATTTATTTACATGGTTTTATTTTGTCTATGATGAAAAAATATCCATTTTTTATATGGATTATATTATGATGGGATGATGTATATGTAACCCATTTTATTCCTTGGGTTATGATGAATGATTTATGTTTATTTTGTGGCACATGAAATAATGATTTCATTATGAGAAGGGTGGGAACTATATCTCCCTCTAATGCATTGGGTAAAGATTTATATCTCATGATATAGACATGGACGGAACGGAGAGTAAATCTGGTTCAGTATTACAGGACTGGAATGACAAGTAAAATCGGTTCAGTAATGGACTTTGTCCATTATGATGGACTTAGAAGCAATGCCTTGGCTACTATGGAAATCATATCATGTGCTTAATGGTTTGCCACAATTACATGTTTTATTTTATCATGATTAATGTTCCTTTATGATCTATGCCTTATGTACTGCCAAGATTTATGTCATTACTCATGATTCTGATGTTTTATGTTCATGTTTTTACGTACAAATGTTTATGGATAGTTTTATGTTCTCCATGTATACCCTTACTGAGTATTTGAGCTCACCATTTTTATATTTTCTTTTCCCCCAGATATAAAGAAAGGTTTTAGGTAAGAAAGAAAAAGGGGAAGATCTTTATGGGAGATGTTGAAGATCTTTCACCATGATTAGAAGATTATGTTCCGAGATTCCAAAGACAATAAACCAATATGTTCTTTGGGCGTCTGTTTTTGTCATGTATTAAGTATTCCTCAAAATTAATGTAATGTCTATGTAAGTAAAGATTTGGGTCTCTACAGGGATGATTTATATATGTATCACATGGATTAAGATCCTCCTCCCATGGAATGAGATCCTCCTCAAATGGAATGACATCCCCCCATTGACCAGAAAGCTTCATTCTCAGGCTGCTTTCATGCGTAAGCCCCACACCATCTCTTATGTCGTGTCGTTCATGACATGACAGTCAAGTCCACTACTTCCTCTTGTTTCTCACACCAACCATGGCTCACATGGGAATAGAGGTTGTTAGGATATCATGACATGACATCAACCCATCATGGGACCCCTCCTTGGGCGTAATCCCCAATCATTCTCCATCCCATTGGTCATTCCTAAACGTAAGCCACAACCATATTCTCTTTTCAATTAGACTCTTCCATGCATAAGCCCCAACATATCCATTCAATGGGAAGCTTCCATCAGTAAGTCCCACTCCGTCCCCTCTAATTGGAAACTCCTATGTGTAAGCCCCAACCCTTATTGAACTTACTGGTCATTGATTCCCAACTAAATGGGATACATACGAATCCTCTCTGAGGTCCAAAACTAATACTCTTAGAACTCTATCCACACCATTTACTTCATCCACATCAACCCAAATCTTAATCGGGATGCCACAAATCAGCAAGATCATGCCCTTGCCTAGAGGATAAACCTCTTCTAGGTCCCTTTGGAATGATTTCATGCATAAGCCCCATCCATATCATCGTTGTTCATAGGAGCCCCCATCCACCTCATCAATTCTCCTAGAAATCATCAGGCTGCTTCCATGAGTAATCCTCAGACACTATGGGAAAACCCGTTATTTACGACGAGAATAAATCCCGTCGCAAATAGTCCGTCGAAGAGGTTATTTGCAATGGGTTGACCAACCCGTTGCAAATAACCAATTATTTGCGACAGGAATAGGCGCCCCGTCGCAAAAACTTACCTGTGGATTGGCGCGGTTTGCGTGTCAAACTGTGCGAAAGGGTATTTGCGACAGGTAGGCACCGCCCGTCGCAAATGCCGGGAGGCGGTAAGACCTAGTTGCGACAGGGGATCCCCCATCGGAACTAGTTTGACCCCCGAAGGGTATTTGTGATGGGACCCATCACAAATAGTCCGTCGAAGAGGTTATTTTGCAACTAGAATAAGCGCCCCATGACAAAAAACTTACGCGCGGATTGGCGCGGTTTGCGCGCCAAACCGTGCGAAAGGGTATTTGCGACAGGTAGACACTACCCATCGCAAATTCCAGGCGGCGGTAAAAACCTATTTGCGATGAGATGTTGTCCCGTCCCAAATAGTGTGTCGGCAGGTTACTTTTGCAACGGGCCTCGTCGCAAATAACCTTTTAACCGCCGACCGTAATTAATGCGACCGGAGGTATTTGCGACGGGACTCGTCTCAAAAAGTACTATTACCGATGAGATTCTCGTCGCTAATAGTCTCGTCGTAACTAATCTAACCTATATATACCCCCTACGTTTTCCCTCATCATGAATTCCTTCTTCCTCTGCTTTTGTAAACTCTAATTTTAGAGTGAAAATTTTTTAGGGTTAGTTTTTTTTTATGAAGAAGTTGTGAAGTTGCCTACAATTATAAGAGATCAAGTTTAAAGGTATTTACGTTTTATTTAATTTAGTATTTATTTCATTTCTTTATATTAATTTTAATTATTGTTGATTAGTTGTAATTAAGTTAGATTTAAATTGTTTTGTCATCAGTATTTATTTGTAATAATAAAATTAAATTATTAGTACTAATTCTAAGTAAATAGTAATAATTAATAATTATTAACGATAATTGGTAATGTATATAAATAATTAGCGGTAATTAGCAATTAGTAGCTGTATCTTGCAGTAATTAATAGTAATTAACACTAATTAATAATAATTAGAAATAAATAGTAATAACTAGAAAAATAATAATAAATATTAACAATTAGCAAAAAATAGTATTAATTAGTAATAATTAGTAATAAATACTAATAAATTGTAATAAATACTAATAAATAGTAATAAATACTAATTAATACTAATAAATAGTAATAAATAGTAATAAATACTAATAATTAGTAATAAATACTAATAATTAGTAATAAATACTAATTAATAATAATAAATACTAATAAATAGTAATAATTACTAATAAATAGTAATAAATACTAATAAATAGTAATAAATACAAATAAATAGCTATAAATACTAATAAATAGTAATAATTTGTAATAATTACTAATAAATAGTAATAAATGGTAATAAATACTAATAAATACTAATAAATAGCAATTAATAGTAATAAATAGTAATAAATAAAAATAAGTAGTAATAAGTAGTAATAAATAGTAATAAATAGAAATAAATACTAATAAATAGAAATAAATACTAACAAATAGAAATAAATACAAATAAATAGTAATTAATAGCAATAAATACTAATAAATAGTAATAAATAGTAATAAATAATAATAAATACTAAAAAATACTAAAAAATAGCAATAAATATTAATAGATACTAACAAATAGTAATAAATAGTAATAATTAATAATAAACAGTAATAAATAGTAATAAATAGTAATAATTGCTAATAATTAGTAATAATTAGTAATAATTAGTAATAAATATGAATAAATATTAATAAATAGTAATAAATAGTAATAAATTGTAATAAATAGTAATAAATACTAATAAATACTAATAAATACTAATAAATATTAATAAATACTAATAAATAGTTATAATTAGTAATAATTAGTAATAATTAGTAATAATTAGTAATAATTAAAAATAAATAGTAATAAATAGTAATAAATAGTAATAAATAGTAATAATTAGTAATAATTAGTAATAATTAGTACTAATTAGTACTAATTAGTAATAAATATTAATAAATAATAATAAATAATAATAAATAATAATAAATACTGATAAATAGTAATAAATAGTAATAAATAGTAATATATTAATAAATAGAAATAAATAGAAATAAATAGTAATAATTAGTAATAATTCTAATAAATACTAATAAATACTAATAAATACTAATAAATACTAATAAATAGTAATAAATAGTAATAAATAGAAATAATTAGTAATTAATAGCAATAATTAGTAATAATTAGTAATAATTAGTGATAAATAGCAATAAATAGTAATAATTAGTAATAACTAGTAATAAATAGTAATAATAAATTATAAATACTAATAAATACAAATAATTAGTAAATTTTTTAAAGGTTAGGGTCGAAGCCTCAATTTATTATTTAAAGCAAAGATCTCTTTAGACTCGGTAGAGGGAGACCCATTACATAGCCCGAAGGCCCAAGACCAAGTGGCCTGAATACAAGGCTTGAAAGCCCATTTTTTGGCCCAAAGAACCCGTCGGTGAACAGTACTACTACAGTACCCACGCTGCTATAATAAGTGCTACAGTACAGCCGCCGCTACAGTGCCTGCTCCAGTCCCTCCGCCGCTACAGTGCCGCCGCTGCTACAGTTCCAACGCTGCTATAGTACTACTACAAATACTGCTATAGTACCTTGAAATTCACCCCTACACGAATTTGATCCTGGGTCTTTTGGATACCAAGCAGGAGCATGTACCACTAGCGTAATAAATACTAATAAATAGTAATAAATAGTAATAAATAGTAAAAAATAGTAAAAAATAGATATAAATAGAAATAAAAAGAAATAATTAGTAATAATTAGTAATAATTAGTAATAATTAGTAATAATTAGTAATAAATACAAATAAATAGTAATAAATACTAATAAATACTAAAAAATAGTAATAAATAGTAATAAATAGTAATAAATAGTAATAAACAGTAATGAATAATTATTATTATTAATAAATAGTAATAAATAGTAATAATTAGTAATAAATTGTAATAATAAATAATAAATACTAATAATTAATAATAATTAGAAATAAATAGTAATAACTAGTAATTAGTAATAATTAATAATAAATATTAACAAATAGTAATAAATAGTAACAAATACTAATAAATAGTAATAAATAGTAATAAATAGTAATAAATAGTAATAAATAGTAATAAATAGTAATAATTTGTAATAATTAGTAATAAATAGTAATAAATAGTAATAATTACTAAATAATAATAATAAGTAGTAATAATTACTATTAAATACTAATAAATTTGTAATAAATAGTAATAATTACTAATAAATACTAATAAATACTAATAATGAGTAATAATTAGTAATAATTAGTAATAATTAGTAATAATTAATAATAAATAGTAATAAATAGCAATAAATATTAATAAATTGTAATAAATAGTAATAATTAGTAAAAAATATTAATAAATATTAATAATTAGCAATAATTTGCAATGATTAGCAATAATTAGAAATAAATAGCAATAAATAGCAATAATTAGAAATAAATAGCAATAAATAGCAATAAATAGCAATAATTAGCAATAAATAATAATAAATAGAAATAATTATCAATAATTAGCAATAATTAGCAATAATTAGCAATAATTATCAATAGAAATAATTAAAAATAAATAGTAATAAATAGTAATAATTACTAATAAATACTAATAAATAGTAATAAATAGTAATAATTACTAATAAATACTAATAAATACTAATAATTAGTAATAATTAGTAATAATTATTAATAAATAGTAATAAATAGTTATAAATAGTAATAAATTGTAATAATTAGTAATAAATAGTAATAATTGGTAATTATTAGTAATAAATAGTAATATATAGTTATAAATAGTAATAAATAGTAATAATTAGTAATAAATAGTAATAAATAGTAATAAATAGTAATAAATAGTAACAAATAGTAATAAATAGTAATAAATAGTAACAAATTGTAAGAAATAGTAATAAATAGTAATAAATAGAAATAAATAATAATAAATAGTAATAAATAGTAATAAATATTAATAAATAGAAATAAATAGTAATAAATACTAATAATTAGTAATAAATACTAATAATTAGGAAAAAATAGTAATAAATAGAAATAAATACGAATAAATTGAAATAAATAGCAATAAATAGCAATAAATAGCAGTCAATATCTATAAATAACAATAAATAGCAATAAATATCAATAATTAGAAATAATTAGGAATAATTAGGAATAAATAACAATAAATAGCAATAAATAGTAATAATTAGCAATAATTAGAAATAAATAGCAATAAATAACAATAAATAGTAATAAATAACAATAAATATCAATAAATAGAAATAAATAGAAATAATTAGCATTAATTGAAAATAATTAGCAATAAATAGCAATAAATATCAATAAATAGTTGTAATTATTTATCTTATTTTTCTAGATAGTGTTTTTCTAATTTCAAATTATTCAAAAAAAGTAATGATTTTATATTTTGTAGAAAAATATGGAACAAGGAAGTCGACAATAGTCATTATTAGATGATCGCGCTTGGATAAATCAGCAAAGAAATCCAAATGGTTCTGGTTTAAATCCTGTATATATTGAGGGTGTTAAAGCTTTCTTATCATTTGAATCATCAAAAACAGAATTTGTTTCCGAAGGCACAATTAAGTGTCCTTGTAAAAAATGTGCTCTGAGAACGTTTGACACATTTTCAAGGTTGCGGGACATCTCTTGCGGTTTTTTTTCAACCCGATTATGTTTTTTTGGTATCAATACGGTGAATGCAGTTCCAGAGAAGATACTAATAACTTGATTCTGGATCCATCACGGTTTCAAAATTTAGTACATGATGTTACAGGCCCATATGTTCAACAAACTAAAACTCAAGATGCTATTGATTTAACTCATGAGTTAGCACAACATAATTTTATGAGTTTTTGAGGTCTACTGAGGATGCATTATATCTTGGTTGCAAGATACGAAAATTAGAAGTGGTTACCAAATTTATGGCTATTAAATCGGATAATGTATGTCAAACAACTATTTTGATCCGATATTTTCTTTGGTTAAAACACTGTTACTTGAAGGAAATGTGTTTCCAGTAAATTACTATGAGAGCAAGAGGCTGGTTCATAATCTGGGCCTTAGTTATCGGAAGATTCATGCATGTGAAAATGATTGTATCTTATATTATGCTGAAAATGATTCATTGGATAGTTGTCCCACACGTGGACAATCGAGGTATAAAGAAGCTCAACCGAGGAAGTCTGGATCGATTCCTGTGAAACAGTTACGATATTTCCCCCTTACACCCAGGTTGCATCATTTTTTTATGTCTCAGAACACAACGTCAATGATGTCATGGCACAAAACAAAGATTTCAACTGATAAAAGCTTGGATCATCCATCTGATAGTGATTCATGGAAACATTTTGACCAATTGCATCCGTCTATTGCTTTAGAAGCCCAAAACGTGCAATTGGGTCTCTCTACTAACGGTTTCTGTCCGTTTGGTTCTTATGGTAGTCAGTATTCATGTTGGTATGTCTTTATAACTCCGAACAATTTAACTCCCCGGATTTTGATGAAGGAGCCCTATATCTTTTTGACCTTATTAATCCTAGTACATCTGAAAAATAACACTGATGTTTATTTGAAACCATTGATTGATGAGTTAAATTTATTGTGGAGTAATGATGTTAGTACATATGATGTTGCTGCGTAACAAAATTTCATATTAAAAGATTCATTTATGTGGACGATTAGTGACTTCCCAGCATATGTCATGTTTTCTGACTTGAGTACACATGGTCTGAAGTCATGTCCTTACTGTATGAAAGACAAAAAAGCCTTTATACTCATCAATGAAAAAAACCTTTCTATTTTGAATGTCATGACAAATTTATTCTAACCAATCATCCTTTTCGGAGGAAAAAATCTCATTTCAGAAAAGGCACAATTGAAAGGGATGAACCTCCAAAAATGATCTCAGGTACAGAGTTAGAATCAGTTGCATTTTCATTACCTCCCATCACATTTGGGCTAACAGTAAACCAACAGAAAATTCATGGCTTTGGGAAAGAGCATAATTTCATAAAAGAGAGTATTTTTTGGGATCTTCCATATTGGTCTGATTTTTTGGTCCGCCACATGTTGGATGTCATGCATATTCAGAATAAATGTTTGGAGAATTTATTTTATACAATTTTGGATACACCAGGTAAGACCAAAGATAATGGAAAGGAATGATTAGATATTGACCAAATTTACAGATGACCAGAACTTGAACTGTTTCAAAATGTCAGATCACAGAGGTTAATGAAGCCAAAATCATCTTATACACTGTAGAAAGAGAGTCTCTTATTATTTTGTCAGTGGATTGTAGATTTGAGACTTACAGATGGCTATACTTCCAATTTGGGAAGATGTGTTAAGAATGGTCATATTACCAGATTAAAAAGTCACGATTGTTGTGTTATAATGGATAGAATTATGCCGATTGGATTCAGAGGTTTATTGAATTCTATGATTCGAGATTCAATAACATACATATAATATTTTTTTTGAGATATTTGTGTAGTGAAAACAGATTATGATGCACTAAGTAAATTGGAAGAAGATGTTGTTTTCATTATATGTAAATTGGAAAAAATCTTCCTGCCAGCTTTCTTTGACTCAATGGAACATCTGATATTACATTTTCCACATGATGCTAAATGTAGAGGTCCAGTACAGTTTCTATGGATGTACCCATTCGAGAGATGGATGGGTAAATTGAAGAAAAAAGTATGTAACAAAGCATCAGTTGAATGCTGAATTGCTGAAGTTTATTTGCAAGAGAATTTTTTTTCTTCTCTCATTATTTTGAATCTTGAATATCCCTCAAAACACATCCTCATGGGATGAAATGGGGGGACTTCTGATGATGAAATGGAAAATCAATTATCAGTTTTTAATCAGCCAGAGTTTGGCTTCGGTGGAGTTCATGAACGATGGACTTCATATGATGAACATCACAGAGCTCATACATATGTTGTGCTCAACTACAAAGAAATGAAATCATTTGTACTATGAGTGATTATATCACTTATTCTATAATTTATGTTACAATAAGAAAAATTATTTTATTTTTAGGTTATATGATAATCCTATCAAGAAATATCTTCCACAAGTTACAGCAGTTGCTTTTGAAGAACGCCAACAGAAAAATTTTCTTAATGGTTTCAAAAACTGGTAACATAAATTATTGATGGTTTAACATATCAATTCAATTTATTATTTATTATATTGATAATTATTTTACAAATTTTCAGGTGTCTTAACATGCTGATAAAATTGATAAACGACCGTGTATATTTAGTAAACCACCATCCAAAATGGTTAAATCTTAAAATTCATATGTGGTGAATGGTTTTTGATTTCATACACATGAATATGGGGAATAAAAAAACAATGACCAGTGGATTTTTCTTGAGAGGATCGCATCATAGAGAAACTGAAGTTGACTTTTATGGCATACTGGATGAAATTATTGAATTGTGTTATCTAGGGTAAAATTACATAACAATGTTTAAATGTCAATGGTCAGATAATGAGAGAGGCTTCTGGGTTCATTCGATTCATGAAATTTTTGATATTAAATATAAAAGTCTTCTTGTTGCAAATGAACCTTTTTTACTGGCTCAACAGGCACATCAAATATACTATGCAAAGTACTGTGCTACTTCAAGAGACCTGGGTGATTGGTGGAGTATAATAAAAATGAAATCTTGGGAAAATCAGTTTACTCAAACTGAATGTGGTTCCGATGAAGTACAAGGAATTAAATTTTTTCAAGAGACTACTCAAAATCCATACTTTTCACAAAAATACATGAATATCTATGATGACACCCCACAATTAAGGGTCAATAGTGACAATGATGTTAATGATATTACAAACGAATTTGAAATGGCAAGAGATGATGAAAATGAAACTCATATGGATATTGATGATTCCGATGATGAATATGAAGACATTGACATCGTCATATATAAATATGACGATGAAGGTTAACATTGACACAGTTAAAGGATGGTTATAATCATAACTAATATATATCTATATGTAATAGTTATTTTTAACTATCTTCTAACAAAAATCATTTTGTGTTTCAGATGGACCCAGATCTATTTCGTGAGTTGGAGGAGGCTGGTCTACCTTTATATGAGGAGGTTTTGGGATCATCTGATTCTCATGCTACTGGCGGTTCAGGGGGTACGCGAAGGGGGTGCGGTCTTGCACGACTGATAATTCCTGACCCTATCCCCGAGTGGTGTCCACATCTTGGTTTTGATCCACGAACATAGAGGTATGATAACATGTATATTTTAGTTAGTTTTCATTAATTTATTTATATACTAATTTCTTGATCATTTTTTCTTTTTTCACAGTTTTGCGCATGTAGATGTTGGACAGGGGAACACTATCTTGCAAAATTATTTTTCTTATCCATGGATCACATGGGAATGGATTCCTATTGATGTTTGGATTGGAATGTTCAATCATTAGCTGATACATAAATAAATAATATTTATTTAGAAATTTAATTCCTTAATAAATTGATATTATAAATTATTTGTAGGGTTTATGGTATCCCATTGATGATAGCATGCGTGGCACTATCCACGAGGCATGTGAGGTGTCTATTCATGAGCGTTTCCTTCAGTTTTTTCAAAATTTGAGAAGGAAAACCATTAATAAAGTAAGAGCGACAGTATTTGATGAGTCATGTAGAGCCCACCGACCAGAGTACATTTCCTCTCATGTTTGGGATGGATTATGTTCACACTAGTTGAGTGGTGGATTTCAGAGGAGATCTTCATTAGGCCAGCAGAACCGGGGGAGACAGAAGGTGACACATCGAGCTAGTAGCCATACATTCAGTATGAATAGAGATCATTTGGTAAGTATCTTTTTTAAATATTTTATATAACATTACATATAAACAGTTTATTTTATATTCATATAGGCATTCGAGAATACCGATATTACGGAGTATGACATTTATCGGAGGATGTACAGTGATCCAGCTACTTGAGAGATTAGAGGTGATCATTAGCATCAAATTGTGGTCAGTATTATTTCTTTTTTCATTTGAAAATTAAATGAAAATTATATTTTCACTATTTTAATTTCAAATTGAAACTGAAGGAGTCATATGAGGCCACGAACTCTCAGACACGGGATGAGAGTTAGGCCGAGACGGCTGATCAGACTAGTTCCCACCATTTCGATGAGGCGACATGAATGCAGGTGACCCAATATGCCTTCAAGAAGGACCGAGTAGTTGGCATCAACACTCATTTGACTCCTAGGAATTATTATGATACTCCTGCGATGTCGGTGTCCAGCTCGAGAAGAGCTCATGGAAAGGCATCATCTTCTGGCTCACAGTATCAGGAGCAGTTGCGAGGACAAACTGAGATTATAGATAGTTTTTAGAAGTAGTAGGAAGAGATGTGTCAATAGTAGCAACAACAAAAACAACACGAGGAGGACATGTGTCAATGGAAGTAGCAGCAGCAGCAGCACGTGGGGGACATGCGTCGATGGTAGCAACAACAGCAACAACAACAACAACACAAGGAGGACATGCATCAATGGCAGTAGCAGCAACATGAGCAGATAGAGTTCATGCGTCGTCTGACTCATAGTTTAGGGATGGAGTTCCCCCCACCATCTCCTGCAGCTCCTCTAGCTCCTCCAGAAGACTATCCCCCTAGTGATTTTTTTTTGTTTTGTTAAAAACACATGAATTGAACATTTTTTGTAATATGAACTATTTACAGTGTTTGTCTTTTATATTGGTGAAAATATTTCATTTTTTTTAATAATTTAATAATTTAATATTTATTATTAGTATTATATTTTTTAATGTTTTTTTATTTTACTACTACTAATAATAATATTATTTTATGATTTTTTAATATTTTCTTCTGAATATTGAGAATTTTAATATTTTTTTAATATTTTAATAATATTAATATTATTTTTTTCATTAATCATAATTTTATTATTTTATTATTTTATCGAGTGTTTGAAAATATTGATAATTTTAATATTTTTTATTTTTTTATTATTTTAATAATATTAATATTATTTTTTTATTAATCAAAATTATATTATATTATATTTTATTTTATTATGTATTTGCGACGGGGCCTTTTGTGATGGGGGGCCGTCAAAAATAGGTTATATATATATATATTTTAAAAGTTTTTCTAACGGGTTGCTTTACCATCATAATAACATTGTTGCAACAGGCCTGTCACAACAGGTTTATAACATATAATGCGACGGGCCGACATCCCATCGAAAATACTTTTTGCAACGGGCCTGTCGCGAAAGGTTCTTGTATATATAATGTATTTAATCTGATATCTATTTGTGACGGGCCCGCTTCCTGTCGTAAGTAGTATTATTTGCGATGGGCCTGTCGTAATAAATACTAGTTGCGATGTCGTTTTATACAATGGGCTATTTGCGATGGGACCCCATCGCAAAATGCCAAAATTCCAGTAGTGACACCACCCTTAAAATTATGTGGGTTTTGATCAGTGTATTATAAATAGGGTACGTAGGATGCCTCCCTCAAGTATCAACACCAATCAATTATAAACTTTGTTTTCCGCCCTCCTAGGAGTTCACCTCCCTGATCCACCTTTAAGGGTGTCCAGATTAACCAACACGGTGTGACATCATCCCTTTGTGGGAGACACCTCCCAAATCCACCTTCACAAGGCGTCCTGATCCATCCATCGATATATCTTTCAGGTACCCTCTCTTAGGGATACACCTCCTTGATCCACCTCTATAGGGTGTTCTGATCGATCAAATGTGTCTCTATAAGATGTTAAAATCCTGAACCCAAATGGATACCTCATGCTAAACATGGGATGCCTAACGTGAAATCCTTCGAATATATGCGCTCACAGTGTCAGTTACCTCATGGTAAACATGGGATGCCTAAGGTCAAATCCTTGGAATATATGCCTCTAGAATTAGATACCTCATTATAAAAATCAGATTATTTGGGTTCCACACCTAAGATGCCTCTATGATATTCCATTCTATGAGGAAGAATACAGGAGACCAATGTTCTTAGTGTCTAGACTTGTCAGTGATTCCCAACGTGACTTCTCACCTGACCGAAGGTTTCTACCTAATCAAGTAAATTTGGAATGTTAAAAAAAAGAAACGTAATTAAACAGGGTCCACAAGGAAATCGCACCATGAATGAGTTTCATGAATATACTGAAATCAATGAGGGAGACACAAACTAGGTGATGATTCCCGAAGAGGAATACATCGGAGGAGGAACCAACATCCCATCATCTCTTTTTGATCAAGGAGAATACATCACCCTAGAAAGTGATGGAATTTGAAAGAATTTGGAAAGAGTGAATGAGGGGTAATAGAAAGAAAAACCAAAATCATAACATCAACTTGCGCACACAGGCATGTCACCTAGAAAAAAGTATCAGAAATTGAAATGGTAAACCCACTATGATTTTTCTCCTTTAGCTATGGGGATTAGCCATGTTGGTCATCAGATCAATATTAAGATTATCATGTCACTGGATCAATGTATCTGGTGCTATAGGCCACCAAAAAAATAATGGGCTCAACATGGAACTCACTAGAAATTGGGTCAATTAAACATTGGGAATTTTGGTCTACAACACAGTCAACACAGCTCTCTCTTTCTCTCTCCAACCATGGAATATTGGATGACATTAGGGAATTGGAAATTTCTTTCCATGTATCTATATTGAAAATTGAATTCTCCTACTTTTCTATACATATGCTATAGGGAACTAGTCACCAAATTCTCATACCAACAGTGGATGGAGAAGCATCAACGTGACAATCCCACATGGCTCCACCATCACCATGACACCATCTATTCCATTAGCTAATGGGTTCTTGTGCCCCATCTCACTATTGTAAAAAATACATAGGATAGTGATAGACACACTCATACGTCGGTACGAGCAGGAGGGGGTCATTCCAACAATGGATATGTCCCACCAAGAACTAGAGGCTTCATCACCTCGACACCACCACCCACAAGGTCCAAATTAATAGAAACAATTTCTCCCAATCTAACTAAGAACTCCTTTGGAAGACTCTCCCTAAGAAATCTAGAAACTCAATCCCCTATGATGTGGATGTGGGGGATGCTCGTGTCACCCCAGCTCTGACTGTTACTCGGGGGACTCCAAGGATGTATCCCTTTAGGCCTCATCAGCAATAATAGTAACATGTCTTCAAGGTTGAGGAATAGGTGGATTATACCCCTACTATGTTGACCCCGGTTCAAACGACCCAACATCAACATCAGGTGAAAAATCAAGAGAATTACCATCAATGAGAATCATCTTCTATAGCTCTAATGTCTCCTCCCACCGTAGCCACATTCCTCCAAGTCCATGCCACTGAATAACATGGATCTATCTTTTTTTTGATTTGTATTGAGACCCTAGCCGCCCAATAGGTAGACTAGGTTTACTCTCTCAATCCCTGGAATCTACAAAAAACATCATGGGATAAAATTTTATGATGAAATTTAGTGTAGAGGCCCTCCTCGTGTAGTCACTAACTCAAGTGGTGGCCATCCCTACTCTTTAAATCATCATGGAGGCCCTCCCCATGTTCCCATTTACCAAAGTGGAGGTCCTCCCCACTTTCATTGATGGTCAGTACATAGGTCCTCCCCATACCCCAACCAATAAGCATGATGGTCCTCCTCATGCCATTACCAGTTTAAGTGGAGGTCCTCCCTAATTTAGCAATCAGTATGGAGGTCCTCCATATTTCATCACCAACAATTGACATGGAGGTCCTCCCCATGTTTCTACAAGCTCAATTGGAGGTCCTACCAGCTCCAGTGTTGGTTATAGTGGAGGTCTTCCCCACTTTATCACTAATAAGTACGAAGGTCTACCTCATACTTATGCTTCTCATCACAGAGGTATTCCCAGTGCTGCAACCAACCAGAGTGGAGGTCCTCCCCATTACCAACATAGAGTCACTCCACATTTCCCTATCGATCAGTGTGATGGTTCTCTTCATGTTTCAGTTGATCAATATGATGGTCCTCAACGTACCCCCACTACCAGACAACCCTGAGGTATACCCTATGTTCCCACGGACCGATGTAGTGGTACTCCCGGCTCTATCAAAAACCTAGGTAGAGGTCCTCCCCACTCCCATAGTCATCAAGGCAGAGGCCCTCCCTGGTATGGTAATGATTAATATAGAGGTCCTCCCCATAACACAACCAATCAGCATAAAGGTCATCCTCTCACCATTCACAGTTCAAGTGGAGGAAATCCTCCTCTTTAAAGATTTGTATGGAGGTCCTCCTTGTGCTAAATAAAATTCCTACCCTGAATAAACATCTCAAAAAATGAAGGAAAACTTCTGCCTCTTCATGAAAAAATTATGAAAAGTTCCACATAATCGTCAATCTCATTTGCTTCATAGATTCAGAGAAATAATATTATTCAAAAATGGATCCTTCACCCCATTCATATTAATCAGAGTCTAGGGTAAATATCCCAATAGGTGATGTTCTTCATTATGGATGGTGAGATTCACAAAATCCACAAATCCCTCAGTAGGTACATACAGGTGGAGGTAGATTTGGATCCCTTCTAGGGGATCACGGTGCGTCACCTCTCTCATTACTTGTTTCTCTATCTACCTTGACTGGAGATCATGAAGAGTTATTTTGGAGTGGGATAGATGAAGAGAATCCTTATGAGTCTACAATGAGAGATGATTCCCCCACACATGATTTGGTGGTGAACCAGCCATCCTACCAGGATTATATGATGCAGTTGACACCACCATCAAGATACAGTCTAGCGCACATCAAAATGTTTCCATGTGAAGAAAATTATCCATCAGTCGTCCAATCGCCACACATTTCCAGATCATTTCCACTACCAGTTTCTCATCCAAGTATGATCTGAGCTTGGTCCAATCAATTACACGACATCGCTTCTGAGAAGGAAAGATTGTGGGACACTCTAGTTGCTGAATATTCTTCAGTGGTGTTATGACTGTATGTGAGTTCCAACTTTAAAATTATGGAGTCCCCACCTAGGACGTTGTGATGTTCTTCCACCAGAACATATGGAATATGCATTATCATCTATTTAACCATTCTTTGATCTAACTGTGAATATAGGATCCCATCGACGACATCAATCAGTAGTATTTCCTAGTTGAGTTGGTAACACTCCTAGTGACCCAAAATCTTGTGTTAGCTGGATGCCACCGGAACCACCAATAGAGATGCATTTAGATCTTCACAAGCTATGAATAATCATTGAAGAGACATCCCCACATGTGTATATTTGTGGCTGGGGATAATACATCACTCTCAACTTTAGACCTATCCTATGTCAGCCAGACCCAATGGGTGATTATGAGGATATGCCCTTGGGTATTGTTATGATGAATATGGTCACCCCCAAGATATCAAGGAATAAGGGTGCTGACTCCATACTTGAAAGGGATAACATGACCCTATGGGTAGTGTAATTCAGGTGGATCATGATACAGGTGTTCACAATCACTAGTAAAGGCATATACAATGCCTCGGGGAGCCCTTTGAATCATTTCCCACTTATCAAAACCTAAAAAAGGGAAAATAATTGGCTGGTCACTCTAATATTTCTGATATCCCGGATGTTGAGAATATGATAGAAGTCAATACTTCATTAGCTTCATTGCTCTCAAAGGTCATAGATCAGTAGTGGGTTATCAATGGGCTCCTTGCTGAGAGACTCCTAGATTATGGTGATCCTCCACTAGCTCATGTTCCTCCTCCATTGGGGAAGTAGAATCTAACTTCATGTCCTCCTCAATGATGTGTTCCTAATCAATCCTGAAGGATATTGCGTGTTCTGATATACCAGTGGTAGGATACTATAGAAACAACCATGATACGAGTCACCGAACCCACCCCAGTAGCATGATAATCCTCCTTGAGACCCAGATCAAGCTACTCCATGATCCGCAGGTCCCTCTTAATGACTTGAAGATACTTTCAATGAACTGGTGGTCAAGGATGCTCACTATGATTGGAACCCCCACTAGGATGATTTGATAGGTTCTCTCACTGCTCACCTCAAAGACTTGGAAACTTGATAGGTGGAAGTATCTAAAAATAGAAAGTCATATCCATAATGGGTGGGCGAAATGAGATCACCCATAGATGTTAGGAATCATAAATTCTACCCTTTCAATGGGATGGAAGACCAGCTATAATATCTCACCCACTTCACCACAACGTTTATATCCATGGTAGGTACTCCAGAGAAGTAGGCGGTTTCCAAGATCAAATGTGTTTTATAGATATTATAAGGACCAGAGTTCTTCTAGTACAAAAAAATACCCATCAGGTCCATTACTGGTTGTAAAGATCTACGTAGGTAGTTTCCCTACAAGTTCATCTCTACTATGTGAAAGACACGTATTATCGACCTCTTCATGTGCAAAAAACTTCCAGATGAATGTTTCATAGACATTTCACCCGTTGGAATGGTCTCAATTATTCACTCGATAAGTCACTGAATCATGTGAAGGTTATGAAGATGTGTGTGGGGAACATCAAGACTGATTTGGTCCCTAACCACATCACCTGGAACTTCCAAGGAGGATTTCATGATTTTTCTAACAAGGCCCAGTGCCTAGAGTTATCCTTGCAACAAGCCATGTAAAAACACCCATTAACCCTTCCAGATCCTACAAGAAGAACTACCAAGGAAGAGACTACTATTGTTGCAAAAGTATAGTCCCCCAAGACACTAGATCGATTTACAGTAGATCCCTACTTGGAATAGCCTTTCTGAGTACAGAAACCTCATTAAAATCTTCCTCACTCAATATAGAACTGGAAGACACTACCTCCCCAAGGGAAGCCATCTAGATGAGATAACATGGCTCCATCCCCTCGTCAAGATCAATCCCCCAATCAGGGTCAGGCTCCTAGAGTTCCCTTCTCTAATAGGAGAGATGAAACCTATTCTTTCAATAAAGCGCAAGTTCTTGGTTATTTCCGAAGCACCCCGTAATAGAGGAATCTAAGGATACAAGAGATGCAAGAAGCCCCATGAAGCCGAGTTTATTGACCCCCTTGTCCAATTTCCATTCCACATGATCTTTTATTATTTCATCAAGAAATGTTATATATTCAATTAATGGCTCCAATATCAAGTGGTCAATATCTTGGTCATACTAAGCGACATGCCCACATAGGTAGAATACATTTCTGCTGAACCTAATAGTGACAATGATGGTTAATGGTTGCATATTTATAACTATGGGAGTCAAAATAACGATGAATGGTTGGATCACATAGAGGTATCTCATGATCATGGAATCATCAACACCATATTAAGAAAGTCTAAACCTCATAAAGTCACAAGATATTCTTTGGATAAATCATCTATATCCACCTCAAGTCCGTCCATTTCCCATGAATAGTATGAGCTGATTTTGTAAGGGAAAGAAATGTTCCCCTCCAGTTCTGAATCCATCCCACACACTCAGTGAATTCATGCCTCTAGAGATGGGAATCACACATACAGTCCTCCCAGAATTAAACGATTCCTCTAATGTGGAACATGAGTATTTCTCCATGAACACCCTTTAGTGGGTGGATCCCCTCATGGTCCTCGATGATGAAGAATTACATGCAGATCATTCGAGTCCCTCCATCCGACACTGTTGGAGGAATGTTCAAAGGCCTAAAAACAACCAAAATTCCCAGGAAAGTTCTCTTAGTTAATCTGTGAATTCTAACAAGACTGGTAAGTAGGTTTTGTGAAGATATTAGTAGGCACAATCTTTGTAGCCCACTCTTTAAGACACGTCACCACAGTTCACCATCCAAACTAACCTATAAGAATAACTGCAGTTGAATTTTGATTATCTAAATCCACATAAAACCAGACCTCATCCAACTGAAAATCATCCATTAGTGGTTCTAGGTGAATTATCTGATGGGTATAAATATTTTACACAAACCATCCGGAACACAGTGGTGTAGCCAAAAATATCCTTCATGCCTCATGACAAAGAGAAAACCCTTATGGGGAGAAATGTGTGTCTAGAATGGATGTACGATGTGTTGAAGCAACTATCCAGCATAATCGGAAATGTCTCAGTCCTCTAGGCCCTCTGCATTTCATAAGAGATGCATGAATCCTTTTTAAAATCCTTCAAAATACCCCTCAACTTTAATGTAGAGTTAGTGGCCATCGAAGCCTTCAAATCTAAGTAGGTCAAGAAAGCAGAGTGCCAAGCCATCATCACATTCTCCAGAGAAGATGAGGGGTCTCTCATTCAGGGGAAAATTTGACCGACGTATATCACATGCCAGTTCAATGTAAGGGAGATCCATATCTATCTAGTCGATGCAAGTTTAGGGATTAATCTCATCCTGGCCCAAACACTCCACAGTATCAGATTAACTGAAACAATCTTGAGTCCCTATGACATAAATATTCAGGGTTATGATACGACCGAGCATAGACTATGAGTCAGAATCCATTTAAATACATAGTTCAGTGACTTGGTAGAAAACCTTGAATTCATGGTTGTCTCACATGATACCACACACAATGTGTTGATGGGTAGGACCTACCTCCATCTACACACAGTAGTTCCCTCCTCATATCACCAAGGCCTCAAGAACTCCCTCAATGGCCGAGTAGTCATGTTTTAAGGTGATTCATTTACTTCTTACTCTAGTGATGTATGTTATCTAGATTATGTCTATTATAAGATAAAGTAAAATTAGGTTCACACCAATGAGGCCAATCACACCACCATTTTAGTAATCCCGTGGACATAATTGGATGATGAATTCATTATCTAGATTCACTATTTGGAAGCCATAATGCTAGAATTATGAAATTGCTTCATAATTTCTTGGAATAAGGGACACTGTGTCACTAAGTACACGGAAATACAAAATATTACCTCATAATCATACAAAGTCCAGACATAGGTGATACTAGAAATTAAAATCCATGTGATGTATCAAGATGTTCTCCCTATGGATACCACTATACACCATACCTGCTTTTTTTCCATGATGGGTTAAATAGAACCAAACTGACCTACAATAATTTCTTTGGCATCATGTGTGATTCCCATGGTCGATGGTCTGATGAAATTGGTTCAACAACTTATATCTTCTTGGTTTCATCAGAGAAATAATCTCTCATTAAGAATTCCACATCCACCAAAGTAGGCACCAATGTTCCCAAAGGATCTATTGGCTTGGATAAAACATCTCCTCCCACTGATTCACTTGACTCATAGGATAGAGGTGATTTGGAAGACTCGCCTCCATCATTTGAATAAGGAATATACACCACTATCAAGGAGTAATTTCAGGTGAATCTTGGCATTGAGATAGATCCAAGGCTAATACCGATCAGTGCAACCATGCCTATGGGGGTACAATAGTAATATGTGAACTTTCTAAAGAGACATTATGATGTATTTTCCTGGATCAATGAAGAGATTATAGGACTAGATAACTAGGTCTCTATCCACCATCTTGGTCTCCCAATGAATCATCGTTGGTTCAAGAAGACTCCAAAAAAAATTCATTCTTCTTATGGTTCCATGGTCTAGGTTTAGGTTGAAAAGATTATTAAATCCATCTTCATCAATTAATTTTAGTACCCCAAGTGGCTAGCCTACATTTTTCCAGTCAGGATAATGATTGGGAAAATCAAAGTCTGTATCGACTTCCGAGACCTCAAATTCCACTATCTGAATGATTATTTTCTCCATCCAATATTAGATCTATTGATCGATTCCACATCTGTGTTCTAGGATCTCTCTTAAATTATTGAAACTTAGCATACAATAAAATTCAGATGGACCCTGATTTTGAAGTTTCTACCACATTCAAATCACTGCAATAAACCTTCTAATATCAGGTAATTCCTTTCCATTTGAAGAATGCATGATCCACTTATCAACAAGCCATCTTCAAATTGATCCTTGGGGTACTAGTGTAATGCTAAATGGATGACTTGGTGGTCAAATAATTCCAGGGTGAGGACCATCTAAGTGATCCTGAGAAAGTTTTTGACTTCTTTTACTACCCATATCTAAATATGGACCCATTAAAGTTATCTTTTGGGGTTACCTCTGGGAATTTTCTTAGTTTCCTTGTTATATATAGAGGCATAGAGATCAAAATAGATAAGATCAAGTTCCTTAGACAGATTCATCCTCCGTGAAACCTCCAATAACACTATTTTCATTAAGGTCACTTAGCCTATGTACACCGATTCATCGTGAATCTTGATGAAATTTTTTTTCTTTCTCTAGGATCATGAAAAAATTTGTCTTCTACTAGTGGGATGAAGAGTTCCAGGCCTCCTTCAAGGAAATAAATTTTTATCGTCTACAACCTCTAGTCTTTATTCCACCCATCTCAAGGAAGCATATATTCCTTTATGTTACCACCCAGGAATAATCCCTCGGTGCCCTTCTGACTCAGAAGAACAATAAAGGTAGAGATAACAATTTTTACTATCTTAGTCTCATACTTATCGGCACAGAGGCTATATATTCTCCTATCGAGAAATGATTCCTAGAACTATTTTTCAATGGGAAAAAGATATATAATTATCTAAAGAACCATGAGATACATCTAGTGTCCCACAAGGATATGATAAAGTATATCATGAATCATGAAATTTTGATAGGCCAGATGGAATTCTTGGAGGTGATCCTTAAATAGATCAACATCAGGTTCGTCTTTCATAAATATGTCAAGGGTTTGGAGTTGGATAACTTTTTTGTTGATCATTTGGATCCTGAAGAGTTTATATAGGATGTTGAATTCCCAAATGAGGCCATTCTCTAAGTGGACCAAACTATTCCGTGTTGGTAGATGTATTTCGATGGTGCCTCCCGAAGACCGACTAGTAGAAATCTCAATGATCCCAAAATCAACAAAGTAGGCTTGAGTATTTTCTTTATCAATTATTCTTAGGTTGTTTTACCCAACTTGTTCCTATTATCATAAGGCTACACCAACAATGTGTATGTGTATCAGGACCTCTTCATTGGTCTCGAGCTGACCCTTGAGGTTGAAGTTCCTGACTGGCATGTAAAGGGATACTCTGAGTTAGTCGTCAAGAGAATCAATGGTGATTACATCATCAGGAATCCAAAACTCATACCTATACTATAGTTATCCCACAATCTAATAACCCATTTCCCTTCTAAACCAAAGGTAACTTATGTTACCTTTTCAAATAATGGTCAAGCCAACAACTGGATGGGTCTAGCCACCTCTCTTGCAGATCCAGCTGATCAGGATGATCTATTCATTTATGTGGTGCATCAGAGGGTCATTTCTCCTATCATTTTAGAAGATGAACATGCCCAGTAGGTGAAACAGATGACTTTTAGTGCTTCCACATCGAGAAATTCAAATCCCCTCCATGAATGAAGAAATATTTGATTGGACCTCATTTAATTGAGTATCTGTAGTATAGTATTATACCACCAAAGTAAGCCAAATGTGAGTGAATCAGTTAGCATGAAACACATTTCACCATCCAGAGTGGTCCCAATCTTTAGCATACTCTCTAAAGACATGGTTTTTATGGAATTATCCTCTATTTCATTCATGAATATGTGATTCCCCATCTTATGTAGGATGTTCATGCTAGGTAATATGGTGCTCCTTATGTAGCGTTGAAGTTTTGGAACCTAATTAAAAGGTTAGGCTACTACTGGCCCACCATGGTCCATGACTACATCAAATATTCCAAGTGATTCCATGTGTGTCAGATCCATGTCAACTTTTTTCATCGACCACCAATTCCCCTCCATATTACCAATTATTCATATCCCTTTATAGTCTGGGGACTTGATGTTTTGGGACCCTATCCACCAGCAACAACTCACTAGTGTAGGTTCATTATGACTATGACATATTTATTTTCCAAGTGGGAAGATACAACTCCTCTCAAGGAAGTCATGACCTGATCAGTGGTTGAATTCATGAGAGCCAATATGATTCATCAATTTGGTGTTCCTCACATCATTCTCAAAAAAAAAAACCAAATTCCAAGAAGGTGAGATAAAGAAGTTTTACGCCAATTATATCATCTGTTCTAACCATACTTGTTACTACCATGTTCAAGAAAATAAACAGATCGAGGCATTCAAAAAAACACCATCCACATTTATGCATAGGATGTTGGGGCAGAAAAAATAGATTTGGATGTGAAAGCTCCTCAATTCAATATGGTAATATTTAATTATAAATCAAAATTCCACATAGTTTTCCCCATATTACCTAGTGTATAGAACATAGGTAGTATTTCCCATTGAGATCTAGTTTCCGTCACTCCGTACTACTGTTTATGACTAGAAGATTTTAGAAAGAATGGCATAAGTATGCCTAGCTAAGCTGGAAGACCTTGAAGAGAACTTCATTCAGGCCCTGCATAATCTAGAGAGTCACCAAAACATTACAATGGGAGAATTCAACAAGAAACTTTTTCTACATCACTTCCTAAAAGGTGACACAATACTGGCTCTCAAAATAAAAATGATACTCAGTAGAAATCCACAATTTTTGGATCCCAAGTGGGAAGGACCATACATCATTCACAATATCTATCACAATGGAACATACAATTTGATCACTATAGATGAAGAGAACATTACCCCTCATATAAATGTAATGTTTCTTAAGGAGTACATTATGTAAAGCCCCAAGTCCTAGTTACAAGATGTTAAACTATGCAAGAACCAAACATCCTTGTTGAATGAAATTAAATTTTGTGACTAGAATCATCCATAAAACATGATGTTAAAGTGTGTTGTAACCTTATTATACACATGAAATTCAACTATGTATCATCGATGGTCCCATTATACAACCTTAAACTATGAAATTACAATATTTTGTGTATGACATTCAACTGCATATCGTCAATGTCCCAAGTAGAAGACATTAAACTAGGCACCTGATTCGATCTTTATGACTTTAAACTAAAATTTCATTTCCAAGACTCATGAATTTAAAATGTGTATAAGTATTCCCTCGGAGTATATGGTGCCACATGGGACTATTGTTCCTCATTCACATTGGGTTATAGTTATCGTGTCGTACACGTCCATTTAGGGATGCTTTCCTCCCCATCATCCTGGTTTCATGATGATAAACTTTACAACAATGTAATATCCTTACCTGAGAGGATATCACCATTGGAATTGGTCATATACCATTAGAAATTATCAAACTACGCAAATATTGATTCCTATCTATATAGGTTACGTAGCGACACCTGGATTTTGTGTCCTGGTCCACCCAACTCCAAAAAATCTCCCTTCTCCTCATGTATGGGGTTAGACCTATATATGGATATATCCTTCAAGAACTATGTATGGATTGATTCTCATCATTATGGGATATGTATTGATTATAGGACTTATCATTTCCAAGACCATCCACAAATTCATCAACCCTTTTTCTATCCGTTTATGGCATAATGGCCCCTTTGGTCCTCATTCATGTATGAAATTCTTAATATTCGTTCTATATAGGTTCCCATGTGGCCATTCTCAACATCACATCAGAAATGTGTGGTGTGGTGCGAAGGATTTTTTAGCCCCATTAACCTTGAGCCTTTAAATCAACCATGCTATATATATTCGTTTCAAGAGTATATGGTCCAAAATCATTTACCTTAAACTAAGAACTTCACGGTCCAAACTCGATGATCTTAATCTTAGAACGTCATGGTAAAAATTCTATGAACATACACTGAGATACACATGGTCCAGGAAACATAACCTTAAACAATTCATTATATGTCCAAGCATCACAACTTTAAAACCATATGTGATATTCCCTTAGGAGTGTGTTGTGCGGTTTCAAGCCTCCTTGGTCTTCATTCACATCGGGATTTTCATGAATCCATATGACACATAGCCGCTTAAAATTCCATCCTTATTGGTCTGACATCTATTTACTTAAACTAAGAATGATAGTCCTACCATTGTGACTTTAAACTATATGTTTACCATCCAAGAAAAATATGGTGTGTCAATAGGCCTCTTGGGTCCTCATTCACATATGGATTATTAATCCTTCACACGCCATATATACCCCTTTTGGAGAGCCTCCTCCTCATTTTCCAAACTTATGACATTAAAATAATAGTTAACGTCCTTAATGCATGATGTTAAACCTCATTCCCACCCTGAAGAACATCTAGATGCCTCATGATAATTAGTGGATTCTTAGATTCCCTCACCAGAGAGAATTTCCCATCACTAGAGTTGGTCTATCACTAAATTGGGTTTCATAGAACTGCGTGTGGATTGATTCTTATCCTTATGGAATATGAAGTGATTCTCAGACGTGTTTTCCTTGGACCAATCCATATGGTCCAGAAATTAAAACATTAAACTATGTGCAGTCTACTACAAGGTGTGTATGCGGTATGCGGTTTTCATGGTACTCATTCATGTTGTGTTATTTACTTCCTCTACCACGTAGATTCCCTGAATCATAACCTTCATTCATCCATACAACACAATGTTAAACTGACCTGCCCTTTAGACTAGGAAACACGAACTTAAACTATTCACTGTGATTTCAAGCATCATGAAATTATATTGTATTCAAGTCTTCTTAGTAATTTGTTGTATTGTGTTGGGTCCCCTCAGTCCCTCATTTACACTAGGTTTAACGTAACAACACAGGACACATATCCTCTATAAAAACATCATCACTGGTCCAAACCCCATGACCTTAAACTAAGATCCCACGGTCCAAGATTCACGAATCTAAACTATATGTAGGGATTCTTATGTGAGTGTGGTATGTCATTGGGCTTCCACAGACCTCACTCACATTAGGTTTGTTACTCTTCCATTATATCTCACCTGTTTTGGGATTTATCCTCCTTCAGCCATGTTCTGAGATTTAAGACCCTAAACTAATAGCCATCTTATGGTCTAAGAAAAATGACATTAAACTGTTAGAAGAAGGTACAAGCATTACGAACCTATAATGATTTCATCCCCTATAGTCTGAGTTGTACGTCTTTCAACCATATATCCTAATGTACTCAACAAACAATGATAAAATGAAACTCTAATAATATAATAATTATGACCTTAAACATTAATCAATTCATATTATAGTTTTCTTATGGAATGTGAGCCTCATTATCTTCACCTCCATCATGTATGTACCTACTATATTCCATATATATACCATAAGAGTAAACATTTACGTTGTAGTCTAAGAAACATGTTGTTAAACTATTTTCCATTATCTATACAGCATGGCCTTAATCTATTCTCAATGCCTGGGTTTGAATCATTGACGAACCCCATTACATACTTCATGTATTTTCGGTTTGAAATTCCATCATCCTTCAAATCCAGACAGTCCCCCATATTGTGATGGTCTCATGTCATTTTTGGATGACCTTCCATATTGGGCCAACTCCCTAATGGATCTCTCAAAAAAAATAGAAGATCCTGTGTTTTGAACATGGTAAACATTCGATCCTGAATTTTCTTTCCCCATTCAAGATAGGTATAGTTGTGGTCCTTATATTTTGAAAATTTTCAACAAGTGATCCCTACTCACTATTCTTCCTTTATATCCAAGTCTTTAGAGTCTCTATTTAACTCCTTTCCCCTCCCATACATCCTAGAATAATTTCAAAACCCTCGGTGTCACTCTTAATGTGTACTCTCACACATTTGAAAACCATCATACCATTCCTTGTTTCCCACAATGATAATGGATAACATGGGCTTAGGAATTATAGTAGGGTGTGTACTGACTAGGATGAGCTACACAAGGGGACTCATGGTCCAAACTCTACTACATTAAACTAATAGTATGTGTATAGGAATGACTTTAAAATTCATCTGAATCATCTAGGGATGTGTGGTGCGGTGTGGTCCCTTAGGTCCCCATTCGTGTCGATGTCTAAATGTTTCCTGTTACTTTTTTGGTGTGAAGGACTATTTTGTCTTATTCACGTCGAGTTTATTTCTTCCATTCCACACAAATGATCATGGAACAAACATTTCCATGGTCCATGAAACATGACTATAAACTTTTTTCTTCAGGGTCCGTGACATTTAATCTTAAACTATGTGTATTTTCCTAGTCACATGACCTTAAACAATGAGACGAGACCTGATCGCATGATGTTAAAATGTACCACGCATTATCCTTACCATATGATGTAAAATTATATGCATGTCATTATTAATTGTATGAAATAAAACTGATAAACATCCCAAGAAGTTATACGATAGGACCCCCTTCCTAGTGAATTCCATCTACCTCATTGTTCACATTTTCTACCCTGATCGGAATCCAAGATAGTCCTCATACAATTTTTTTTGGTCTTTCTTCAAGACAATATGTTCACACCAATGAGCTCTAATCTAGCATCAAATAATTTCTGGAGTGTTTAAATCCATTCAAACATTCAATATCTTCATTCCCATGCTTTATATTCCACTTATTTGAATCCTTATCATCTTCCATTTCAGATGGGAACCCTTGATGGTATGGTATCATGCCACTTTACCTCACCTACCATCTTGGTAAAATGACCTGGAAGACTTAAGATGATATTTTGAGATAGGTTTTGTATTTCAAACATACTCAGTGGTTAAACCTCGTTTGTGTGTCCCCATTCTAGGATAATAACATGGATGTTGTGTTTCGAACATGGTCATCAATTATCCTATATGGTAATTCCATTTTCCTTAGGTTTTGAATTTTGGGAATTGGGATTCACATATTCCATTCCCCTTTGTTTGAGTGGAATTCAATGCCACTAGAGTTATCCTGTTCATGCATTAACACACACTATAGAAGTATCTTGGTTGTTCTAAGAGCCTTGTCCTTCAGTTATATCCTCTCTCATCATGAACACTCTCATCGGTCAGTCAAAAATAGAAGACCCTGAGTGTTTGATGATTACCCAACTCTCTCATACAAACAAGAAATCATGGGGGTTTCCCTTGTTTCTTACACCGATCAGGACACACATGATCTTTTGGATTGATTATTGATTGTCTCACAATTATAATCAATGTGTTATAATTAAAGCAGTGAAAATAAATGTTTCCATGTATGTAGGAATGTTTCAAAGAAAACAAATGGGTTGTGATATTAGTAAGGACATCCACATATTGGAGCCTCTTATGAGTCCTGGAAAACATTCACCCATATCACTACCCCATTGATCGAGCGGTTCAACTCCACCAAATTTTGATGTGTTGCCTATCAAGTCTATTGTCACTTCATGAGCTTGGTTTCCTCCTCACCAGCTTATAAATGAAGCTAGTTAGACCTAATATCTACCTGGTACTTCTTAACATGGATATCAACCCCTTAACATACGACTTACCTTATATAATACTCAGCCACCTCTTGGAGAGACTTCAGTTGGATGGCGAGTTCTGATTAAGTCATCTTCAATTCACCCCACCTCGAGGACATCATTTTCAATATCCTCGAGTTTTGTCCCACCAGTGGCCTCAGTTGTGATAGTGAAAGACTGTTCTCCTATGAAAAAGGAATTATCAACATATAGGAATGGATCTTCATCAATTGGAATGGTTTTTAGAGAGAAAACATCAGATTCTCTAGCCTCATCTACCTATCGGGAGCACAATACCTCTAGTACTATTCATGAAATTAATATTTCAGTCTGTTTGATCAGAAAAAACAAGTATGACTATGAGACAATAGAATTATAGGATCTATGTAGTGATAGATCGATCTCATGGGTTTCCACCATCATAATTACATGGAGTGGCCCCCATAGATCACTGGGTTCTCCGAAGATTCCTAAGTGATCGTCATGAACTCCTCAACTTTGGTAAGCCCAAAAACCATTTTTATCCTGTACCTAGGGCCCATAATGTGATACTCTGCACCTATTGGTGCACATTCATCCCCACTAGAAGCGGTCCCCTTGTTCCAAATTATGCAACACAAGATAGGTTTTATTTAAAAGATATATTATATTATAGAGGAATGGTACAACACAAGAAGTTGAGTTATAGATTACTTTTAAGAGTTTAGTTAGGTCTCCCATGAAGAATGTGATCTCTTCAATCTCTAGGGGATCCCATCGTAAGTTTAATATCTCAAAGATTCATCTGTTTTCTCATTCAAGAGAGAATGTACAACTATATCATCTACTGAAAGTTATAGAGGAGATTTCATATCTATCAGCACCCTCACCCGGTCGGTCAATGGACATGAAGCGACCTGAGAATGCACCATGTAATAAAACTCTACAACATAATACTCCCCCTCATCCTGAGGCATGTGGAAACTATCATTGACATGACCACTCCCAGAAAGAAGAATCTTGTGTCTTTTGAGATAATCCCACATCCTGTGAATACCATAGAACTACATCAAGACATTCCAGTGGTCCCAAGCCTCAGGAAACACAGTGTCACTAGGAATGACTACACGGAACATCCGCTTCCTGAGACCTTGGGTGTATGTCTTGAATCCCACCTTAGATGGTTCCCCTTCTACCTAAGTCCACCTATCCAAGATCATTGGGTCCACTTCCGCTTCTCCTATCTCTACCACTTTCCTGTGAGGGCCCATAATGTACTGGAATTATTACTAATGCCCTGCCAACTGGACCATATCAACCCCCATGGATCCCTCCAGTCACCGATATTTCCCAAGCCCATTATGGTGGGCCAACTCCATCATCAACCCAGAAGGTCCACTATCTCAGCATCACCCTTGTATATACAGCCACCCAACTCTAAATATAGTAATAGGTTAGTCTATATCTGGCAGTGGGTGGTGGTATCTTATTATTCATCTTCCCATCTCCATGAATAAACATGAGACAAAGCTGCCTCATCACCAAAGAATGAGACTCATGACGTACCTCTGGGTACACCTTTATAGTTAACCTCTACAAACACCTAAACTTCCATATGAACTGGTGTAAGTTATATGGATCGTCAAATGACTTACAGTCAACGATTTCCACTAGAACCCTCTCTATAATGGCCCGGAGATATGATCATTTATCCTTAGTCACAATTCCGTCATTGATCACCACCCCAGTCAGAAGGTAGAACAAGTGAAAATGAAAGTAGTTCTCCATCCCAAATTATTTCAACACATCCATCAATCCCATCTTGAATGGGAATCTTTCCACAATATTTAGATTCCCTGGATGGAAGTTTGAAATGGGAAGTGAGATAGGGTTTGGATATTCATATCCTCCCATGTGTGAGGCTACCCAAATATATAGAAAATGGAATGTCCCATGCAAAAGTAGCAACGTCTTCACCTTACTGATTTGAAAAAGTACCTTGTACAATTTGACCAACACTAGGATTATGAGGTTGAACCACTTCCCTATTTATAGCATCACCACTATTATGATGGTTCTTTGACACACCCCCATGTGTGCATCCCTCACTAGGATAATCCATCCACATATGAGTTTTGTTATGAATCATTCCATCCTAGATATGGTTTAAGGCTCTTTCTTTATATTTTAACCCCACAGTTTCCACTGGCTTGCTTCCAGGATCCACCAGTAGGATCCCGTCTTGACCCATTAGTACCCTAAAAACATATTTTCAGCCTCTTTTTTAGTTTCCTAGATACCACGTCACCCTCAATGGGTTCCTCTACTAGACTATTCAAAAAGTAATTAAACCACTTCTTGAGAGGGACATCTATTATCCTTATCTTCACCTAATTGGTTACCTTGATGTTATTAATATTTTCAGGACTTATTATATACCCCCTTTACTAATTTTATATGAAATTTCCATAATTTGTGTGAAATATTAATGTTTTAATACTAAGTATAATTTATGAGCATTTTTAGAAGTAGTCCAATTGATTCATTTTAATATTTTATTTATAACTCTCACCCTACAGATTCAAATTGTGTGGTTATTGTTTTTTAGTATTGCTTATTCAATTTCTCACATATCATGAGAAGGAATAATGGGACTATTCTGCCATTTTAAGGATCACATGGACCACACAAGGAGACCCAAATAATTTGAGATGAAACTGGACCATCACTGATGATTGAGTTACTGGTCTAAATCTAGAATTCCAAATTTTATGAAACTCATACATATGTTCTTGATTATCGAAAAGAATCATGGATAAAAATTTCATGGCCCAACTCAAAGAACAATGGGCCCAAATAAAGCATTGAATTCCAGCCCACCATTCTGGATGAGACATAAAATCTAGACACTATTCATAACATATCTCATGATGTAATCAACCAATAGAGATGAGATTTTTCAGTGTGAAAGAGGGGATATAGGTAGAAGTCTTTGTTGAAGAAATAATTCGGCTTTAAAGGAATATTATTATTCAAAAACACTTTCATATTTTGGATGTCAAAAAGAATGGATTGAAATGGACAGATTTAAATTGTTTAATAAACCATCCATAACTTTGGCTCCATAGGTCCAAATGACTCCAAATTTTGAGAGAGGTCGTAAAACATTATTATATACAACTTGTAAGAAGAAGATAATTCGAGATTCGTCTGTCTGGATGTCTAAATCGTTGAGTCAAGTGGAGGGGTAGTTTTGGAATGTAAACAACCCACCACCTTGGGCTATAAATACATCCCCTCCTCTCCTTTCAAAAGGGTTGGAATTTAAGAAAAGAGGAGAACATATTGGAATGACCAAAGCCTTGAAAATGGATTGGGAAAACCTACCATACACAAGTTTTCACTTGAGATAACTTTCCTCCTTTCATTGTTTTCATTTACTTTTGTGCTTTTTTCATTTGTAATCTCGTAAGTGTTGTTTTTGTAATTCTATTTTAGTGAAAGTTTCTTCTTTATATGCTATTTTAATCAACCTAACTCTATTATTAAATATTAATTATCTTAAAATATTTGAAATACAGTTTAATCTCCTTCCCTTCTTTTTCTTCCTCATTCAATCAAAATTCTACTTTCAATTTTCATCATAATTTGTGTGTGTTTGTTCGATGTGAAAATATTTTCTTATCCCTTTATTTTTCTTCTATTGTTAATTCATCATCATAAATATATAAACCAGATTAATATTAATATAAATGGCTGATTAAATATATTATTGGGGTGAGTCAAAATTTAGGGATTTTAAGTGATTGAGTTTATTTTCTTGATGACTATTCTTTAATTTAACATTGTGTATGTTGGACTTAACATTTCATGGATTAATGACTTGTTTTGTTTAACATGTGGTTTCCATGGATTATTGGAACCATAAAAACACTACCATCAACAAGATCTGATTGAGATTAGAACACTAAGTTATATTAAGGCTTGGATTAAAGCCTTAACACTTAGTAATTCCAATCAACATTATCTTGCGAAGTGGGTGTTGAATTAAATGAAATATAAAGCAAAGATAAAGGATATCACAAGTTTAACTACCTAAAAATGAACTCACACCAATATTTATCCATTTGTTAAATCAAACATCATCCATAAATTATTTCATAAGCTCTGCAGACAAACCCCCCAATCAGAATGCAATCAACTAAAAACAAACGACTATTAAAAAAATCATCGCTGAGGATTAAACCTGAGTGCTGCTGTACACATTAGCAGAGCATCGAAACTTTGACCAGTCGATAGGCGAAAATTGGCCGTGCATTTAAAATGGCGCTGTTTCCAGGGATGATGCAATTAAATAGTCATTAGTTTCTGGTTATTGTAAAAAAAACAAAAAAAACACAAAAATATAAAAAAAATGAAAAAAACACAAAGAAAAACCCACCTTCTCATAAAAACCATAAACTGAAAAAACACAAAGAAAAAACCATATTCCTCTTTCTTCCTAAATCTCTCTGAATGCCTCATATCCTCCCAAAAAATCCCTTGGATTTGTTTGACCCAGGAATTGAGCTAAATCTTCACCAACTTAGGAAGAAATATTAGATAATCAACTTATTCAAGAACCTATCCTTGTCCAACCAATTGAATTACATATGGCCAATCTTAGGGAACAAACACTTAAAGAACTCGCTGCCCCTGATATGAATTACCAATCTCTTGGAATTGAATATCCAAACATATAGGTTGACTTTGAACTCAAATCGGGTTTGATTCATCTTCTTCCTCATTTCCACGGGCTAGCCAGTGAGGATTCACATCTCCACCTTAAAGAGTTCTAAGTTGTGTGCTCTACCATGAAGCCTCAAGGGGTTTCTGAGGAACAAATCAAACTCCGAGAATTCCCTTTCTCCCTAGATGACACTGCTAAGTCATGGCTCTACTACCTTCCTCTTAGTTCCATAACCACATGGAATGACATGAAGCGACTCTTCTTAGAGAAATTCTTTCCTGCTTCTCGTACTGCTTCTATCCGAAAGGAAATTAGTGGTATCCATCAATTCGCTAGTGAATCACTCCATGAATACTGGGAGAGGTTCAAAAAGCTTGTTGAAACCGGACCACACAACCAAATACCTGACCAACTCTTTCTCCAATAATTCTATGAGGGGTTATTGTCTATGGAGAGAACCCTCATTGATGCCGGAAGTGGCGGTTCTCTTATTGATAAAACTCCTGCAACTGCAAAAGATCTCATAAGTTACATGGCTGCAAACACACAAAAATTCCATACTCGGGCACAAGATCAAGTCAAACAAGCCCAAGATAATCAATCAATTGAGCCGAAAAATATGACCGAGTGGATGATTGAACTGTAAAGACCCGTAAAATTCAAGGGAAATTTTTTCTTAATTTTCTTTAGAATTTTACAAGAGCGCGGTTTCAGACGGCACCTGATTCCGAGGTCCGGAGTTCCCGGAATTAATTTCCGAAGTTTGGCTCGGGTACGTTCAGTGAACGAACGAGCGGGATTTCCTAACTTTTGATCCGGTGCTCGGAATTGAAATCCGAGGGCACCGATGAACTCGCAGCGCCGATATTCGCTTAAAGAGTCCTTTTCGGGAGTTGCGTTTGATGCGGGTTGAAAGTTAGTTTTTGGGTTTTTAGTTTAAGTTAAATAAAATTTGTGAGGAACAAATTTTATTTCTTTTAACTAGTTAAGTCCTACCAAAGGGAGTTGGGAGTGGGACCCACATCCACTTAACCTCCCTTGGGAGGATTAAGTGAGGTGGGGTCCACACGAACCCCAACTCCTCAAATTCTCTCAAAACCTCCCCTTTAACTCATTTCTTTAAATGTTGTCAACTTGAGTTACTTAATTAATTAAGGGAGTTAAACCCTTTTTGAATTTCAAACCTTCGAAATTCTTGTGGTTAAGTTATGTAATAATATAAGTTAAAGCTTATATTATTCTAGGGGATTCTTTTACCACCTTGGGAGGATTTTTTGAGAGCTTCCTCTTCATCTTCAAGCTATGACGAAGAACGAAGAACGTCGTTCTTCAACGAAGAACTTCTCCGCCGAAGAACACGATCCATCCGCGACGCCGTATCCGCGACGCGACGTACTTCTTCTGCGTCATCTCTTCCGCGACGGTTTTCCACGACGAACGCCATCGACAACGACTCTTCCTCCGACGTCAAAGGAATCGACATCGATATTCCACGACTCCGTCAACGTGAGACTATCAAGGTAAGGGTTCTTGAGTTCGTTGTTTCCTTTTTATTTGACTTTCCTCAAGACTTGACGTAGAACGCTCAAGTTTCCGACGAAGAACGCCGCTCCGCTCTTCTTCGTCTTCGGTGTCAACGAGAGAGAACACCGCACCTTCCTCGGACAACCTTCTTCGGCGTACAAGGATTCGCCAACGACGTGCCTCTTCGGACGCGCCTCTTCGTCGTTGAATTTGACGAACGACGACCGCGTCGCCCGACCTCCGCGACGTCGTCTTCCGCGGAACGTAGAACGATCTTCGAACCTTATACCAAGGTAGGGGATGTTGTTTAATATTTAATTATCTCATTCTTGCTTGTGGTTCGTATGACTAACGTGAGGATGTTGATTATTTAAAGTTGCGTTATTATTTTAACGTGAGGGGGGGGGGGGGGGACGGACCGCACGAACACGGCCGAACCCCCTCCAACGATCTTGTTTGTTCTTGCGGGTGGAAGCAAGTGGCGTGGTGTCGTCGCACCACGCGGTTGATCGTGCTTTTATTTTACGCAACGCCGTCGCGCGCACACCATGGAAGAAACTTCAAGAACGCGACGCCGTCGCGCCGCGTTGAATGAATATTAAAGTGCGGCGAAAGGGGCGCGGTGTCGTCGCACCGCGCCGGACGAGAAGACCGCGGCCAGTTCCGGGCCGCGACGGGACGAGGAGACCGCGGCCGGTTCCGGGCCGCGGCAGAAGAGAAGACCGGCGGCCGAGCCGCCGGCGTCGGAAGCCGAAGAGGGGACCAGAAATTCCGGTCCCGTTGGAGAAAACCGGCCGGCCAGCTGGCCGGCCGGATGCCAATAAACCGGGGGAATTAATCCCCCGGCCACCTCATGAAACCCCCCTCTTAAAGAGGGGGCGGTTTTCTTGTGGGGGGCAAAGCCCCCCCCCGTTTCTGCCAGTCAAGCCCCCCCCACATGGTGGGGGTGGTTCTTTGAAGAGAGGGAGGGGGGGCAGCCGACCCCCCGGTTCGTTCCAGCAAGCCCCCCATGAGCGGGGGGGCGTTTTTAAATAAAACGGCGCGGCATAGCTGCGCCGCCAGGAGAAAACGCGGGGCTTAGCCCCCGCGTGCCGCCGCCACCACGGCCCGCCGCCGCCGCGGCCCGCCGCCGCCGCCCAGGGGGGGGTGGTCGGGCCGGGTCGGCCCGGACCCGGACCCCCCCCGTTTCGAACCAGATTTGGTTTTTGGCCCATAACTTGAGCCTCGGACCTCCGATCGACGAACTGTCAGCGGCAACGCGATCCTTGGATCGAGACGGTCGTTTCGGTATATCGCACTCAAGGTTTTAGTTTACTTTGAGTTCGGCCGGGTTGGTTCGTTCACGAAACCAACCGGGCCTTCGGAGCGGAAACACTCATATCTTGAGCTACGAACGTCCGATTGACGCACCGTCAGTCGTGTTGAGTTCCTTTTAGTGAGACGGATCTTTTGGCATACTCCGCCTGAGGTTTGGACGCAGGTGGAGTACGGTCGGGTTGGTTTTGCCTTAAAAACCAACCGGGACCCGGAGACGAAAATGCCAATAACTCTCAGACCGGGCGTCCGATCGACGCACCGTCTGTTGCGTTGAGTTCCTGTTTACGATACGGAACTTTTGGTATCCTTCGCCCGAGTTTTGGATACAGTTAGTAGAGGCCGGGTTGGATCGCAACCGAAATCCAACCGGGCCCCTGGAACGGAAAAGCTAATATCTTACAGACAGGACGTCCTCTTGACGAGCCGTCAGCAGCGTTGGTGGTTACGTTGAGTAACGGTCCCTTTGAGTATATCCTATGGGAGTTCGGGGTACAGTTGAGATACGGCCGGGATTGGTTCGCACTCGAAACCAACCGGGCCCCTAGGACGAAAAGGCTAATAACTCACAGACCGGGCGTCCGATCGACGTGCCGTCTGTTGCGTTGAGACCCCTGTGACGAAACGGACTTTTGAGATACTTCTTTGCGGGACTTTGAGATACTTGGGTATCGACCTGTAGCTCGTGGAGCGGACCCTCCCAGTGACGAGCATGCGATGTACGGAGACCGTGTAGCTGGCTGAGACCTGACGACTGCTTGACCGACTCGACTTGGAGTGAGTCGACTAGCCCAGTGGACGGAGCACTACTTTCTGAGGTGCAGACCCATGGCGGACGGAGCACTACCTGTGTGATAGTGCAGACCCGCGGTGCTCGTCCGGAGAGTACCTCAGCAGGCTACTAGGGGGTGTGCACTACTGAGTTTGGGTGACATACCTCGGCGGGAAGCACTACTATGTCTGGGTGGCTTACCCGCGGTACTCGACAGGAGGAGTACTTCAGCAGTCTTAGGTTAGTGAGCAGTACCTCGGAGTCGTGACAGGACCACTGCACACTCCAGAGACGGAGCTCTTCAGCAGTTACGGTTTCGATAATGAAAATCCTGGTTTGAGCTGAGACTTTTGACCTTTGTGTTTCCTCATGAATGAGATGGGTTACTTGATAACTTAGGTATATGTATGGGCATATACCTGGGTAGTGGTTATCCGTTGATCTCATGATTCTTGTGTTTCCTCATGACTGAGATGAGTTACTTGATAACTTAGGTATATGTATGGGCATATACCTAAGTAGGGTTTATCTGTTGAGATCTTCGTGTGTTTATCCTTGTTGGTTTTAGTGAGACCTTGAGGGTCTCGGGGTCCCTACTGAGTATCGTTATACTCACCCCTGCACGGGCTATGCCCGCACCTCGTTGTGTTGGTTGCAGACGACGGACAGTGCTGACAGAAGCCGAAGGTTCAAGGACTGGACGGTACCTGGAGGTGGACTATACGACGAGGTGGTACCCGGAGGTGGACACTGGGCGGGACATAATCGGAGCGGATGGCGGGACCCGAGGAGCAGAGGAGCTATCTGTACCCACCCTTCAGGTGGGATTTCCAGTGGACATCTCAGCGTAGCAGCTTTACTTTTCAGTCGCTGTTTTCCCTTTCGAGTTGTACTTTACAGTTGGGCTTGTATTTCCGGCCCCTTTTACTTTTCAGCTCTTCTTTTTGTACTTAGTGTTTTACTTCTGCTTGCTTACTCTGTGGTGTTTGTTTACTTTACAAAGGCAATGCCTTCCCTTTTTACTGGGATTTACGCCTTGGTGCTAGTCGCCAGCCCCTGGCCTATGGAAGGCGGGCTTGGGGTAGTCATGGCACGGACCCCGAGGGCGGGTCGTGACAAATTGGTATCAGAGGAGTTCGGTTCTACCGCAGAACTTATAACTCTGATCTTTCTTTCTGTGAAGAAATAGTGTTAAGAGTACCGAGTGTGTTTTTCAGTTCAGGGAGTCCAGTGTTGGTGCGGGCGGCCGACGTATCCATACACCAGGACCCTGACAACTGATTTCCGACTTTGTGCACGAAAACACTGATTGCGTGTGTGTTTTCAAAGGTTTTTCCCCTTAAAACAGCTCAAACCAGGTCAGCTCACCAGGTATAATCGTTTGATCGTGTTACGTTGTTTCTTTCAGGATGTCTTTTCTCAGACGACCAGCTAGAGCCCGGAGGGATGAGCGTGCTGACAGTCTGTCGAGCGACGAGGCTTCGGTACAGGGCCCTCTTGCAGTTGAGGCACCAGCGGAGGCACCAGCGGTACTACCATACGTTGGGACACCGATGCCACCAGCCCCAGCAGTAGGCGATGCACGACGCTTGAGCGCGCTGCACGAGTTCCAGCGCCAGAGGCCACCCAGGTTCCGGGGAGAGACGGACCCGCAGGCGGCTGAGGTTTGGCTGGAGGCTGTGGTGAGAGTCTTCAGGCTAGTGGGGACGCCGGCAGACTTCATGGTGATCTTTGCTACCAGCCTCCTTCAGGCAGAAGCAGGTAGGTGGTGGAGCCACTTGTTTCAGTTTTGCGATGAGATGAACTTCGCATGGGAAGACTTCGAGACCTTCTTCAGGGTGGAGTTTGTGCCAGTATCTCTACACCCCGAGCGTGTACAGGAGTTTCTGCCTTTGCCGCGTGTTTTTCGATCAGAAGCCGAGTCATCTGTGGGCAGTAGACAGATGATGCAGAGGTCCAGGAGGACCAGACCAGCAGTAGGGCGATCTCGGGTTTTAGGACCGGTGGTGCGGGGCACCCGAGGTGGGGTCAGAGCCAGGCGTGCCAGAAACGGACAATGTTACTCCTGTGGCGGAAAGGGTCACCTGGCACGTGACTGTCCGACTCCTCGATCCGCAGGCTTGGAGGGAGCCACCGAGGTTGAGGCAGCGACAAATACTGGAGCTCTGGGAGCAGGTGGACAGGGGAGGAACTAGTGGATACGTCTTTTGTACTTCTAGTTCCATGTTGATGTTGCTTTTGTGTAGCGTCTTGTAATATGAGCTGCAATAATAAAAGACGCATACCTTTGTGATGTTTTCTTTCCTGTCCTCTTTTGTGATGTTACTAAGAGGTTCCAGTTGACTGTTGACTTGACCCTCACTTGTGAGACATCTACTGGAGGAGACCCAGTTACCACACACTGATGCCGACAGTGTGACTCAACCCTTGGAGGCGAGAGTAACGGTTGGATCTCTTAGTAGTAGCGTCGAGGCCTTACGACGTCATCCTTGGTATGGATTAGTATCATCCATGTTAGGATTGAATGTTTTAGGCAAAGAATGTGGTTCATCCAGGGGATGAGACCAGGTTTCTCTTATCGACAAAGAAGAAATCTCGCAGCTCTTGTGGGACCAGAGATGGTCCGGGCAACGTCAGAGGAGGTCCAGGTCATCCAGGAGCGGATGAGGACAGCATAGAGCCGGCAGAAGTCATACGCTGACAGGAGGCGGAGGCCACTAGAGTTCGAGGATGGTGACCACGTCTTCTTGCGGGTCTCACCTCGACGTGGTATTCGGAGATTTGGCCGAGGCGACAAGTTGTCTCCACGCTTCATCGGGCCTTTCCAGGTCCTCAGTAGGATAGGAGAGGTGGCTTATCGCCTGGCTCTACCACCTCAGTTGCACCGGGTGCACGACGTCTTCCACGTGTCTCAGCTGAGGAGATACGTGCATGACCCGACGCACATCTTGACCATGGGGAGCTTGACGTTGACGATGGGGCGACTTTTACGGAGGTTCCGGTGGAGATAGAGGATCGACAGGAGCGGGTCCTACATGGGCGATCGATTCCTTATGTGCGCAACAGATGACGGCACGGGAATCTCCAGGAGAGCACATGGGAGCGGGAGGCTCAGATGCGTGCTCAGTACCCTCTTTTGTTTCCCTAGTTTTTGTTGTATCTTTACGGGGACGTAAAGCCCTGAGGTGGGAGTAATGTAAAGACCCGTAAAATTCAAGGGAAATTTTTTCTTAATTTTCTTTAGAATTTTACAAGAGCGCGGTTTCAGACGGCACTTGATTCCGAGGTCTGGAGTGCCCGGAATTAATTTCCGAAGTTTGGCTCGGGTACGTTCAGTGAACGAATGAGCGGGATTTCCTAACTTTTGATCCGGTGCTCGGAATTGAAATCCGAGGGCACCGATGAACTCGCAACGCCGATATTCGCTTAAAGAGTCCTTTTCGGGAGTTGCGTTTGATGCGGGTTGAAAGTTAGTTTTTGGGTTTTTAGTTTAAGTTAAATAAAATTTGTGAGGAACAAATTTTATTTCTTTTAACTAGTTAAGTCCTACCAAAGGGAGTTGGGAGTGGGACCCACATCCACTTAACCTCCCTTGGGAGGATTAAGTGAGGTGGGGTCCACACGAACCCCAACTCCTCAAATTCTCTCAAAACCTCCCCTTTAACTCATTTCTTTAAATGTTGTCAACTTGAGTTACTTAATTAATTAAGGGAGTTAAACCCTATTTGAATTTCAAACCTTTGAAATTCTTGTGGTTAAGTTATGTAATAATATAAGTTAAAGCTTATATTATTCTAGGGGATTCTTTTACCACCTTGGGAGGATTTTTTGAGAGCTTCCTCTTCATCTTCAAGCTCTGACGAAGAACGAAGAACGTCGTTCTTCAACGAAGAACTTCTCCACCGAAGAACACGATCCATCCGCGACGCCGTATCCGCGACGCGACGTACTTCTTCTGCGTCATCTCTTCCGCGACGGTTTTCCGCGACGAACGCCATCGACAACGACTCTTCCTCCGACGTCAAAGGAATCGACATCGATATTCCACGACTCCGTCAACGTGCGACTATCAAGGTAAGGGTTCTTGAGTTCGTTGTTTCCTTTTTATTTGACTTTCCTCAAGACTTGACGTAGAACGCTCAAGTTTCCGACGAAGAACGCCGCTCCGCTCTTCTTCGTCTTCAGTGTCAACGAGAGAGAACACCGCACCTTCCTCGGACAACCTTCGTCGGCGTACAAGGATTCGCCAACGACGTGCCTCTTCGGACGCGCCTCTTCGTCGTTGAATTTGACGAACGACGACCGCGTCGCCCGACCTCCGCGACGTCGTCTTCCGCGGAACGTAGAACGATCTTCGAACCTTATACCAAGGTAGGGGATGTTGTTTAATATTTAATTATCTCATTCTTGCTTGTGGTTCGTATGACTAACGTGAGGATGTTGATTATTTAAAGTTGCGTTATTATTTTAACGTGAGGGGGGGGGGGGGGGCGGACCGCACGAACACGGCCGAACCCCCTCCAACGATCTTGTTTGTTCTTGCGGGTGGAAGCAAGTGGCGTGGTGCCGTCGCACCACGCGGTTGATCGTGCTTTTATTTTACGCAACGCCGTCGCGCGCACACCATGGAAGAAACTTCAAGAACGCGACGCCGTCGCGCCGCGTTGAATGAATATTAAAGTGCGGCGAAAGGGGCGCGGTGCCGTCGCACCGCACCGGACGAGAAGACCGCGGCCGGTTCCGGGCCGCGACGGGATGAGGAGACCGCGGCCGGTTCCGGGCCGCTGCGGAAGAGAAGACCGGCGGCCGAGCCGCCGGCGTCGGAAGCCGAAGAGGGGACCGGAAATTCCGGTCCCGTTGGAGAAAACCGGCCGGCCAGCTGGCCGACCGGATGCCAATAAACCGGGGGAATTAATCCCCCGACCACCTCATGAAACCCCCCTCTTAAAGAGGGGGCGGTTTTCTTGTGGGGGGAAAAGCCCCCCCCCCGTTTCTGCCAATCAAGCCCCCCCCACATGGTGGGGGCGGTTCTTTGAAGAGAGGGAGGGGGGGCAGCCGCCCCCCCGGTTCGTTCCAGCAAGCCCCCCACGAGCGGGGGGGCGTTTTTAAATAAAACGGCGCGGCATAGCCGCGCCGCCAGGAGAAAACGCGGGGCTTAGCCCCCGCGTGCCGCCGCCACCGCGGCCCGCCGCCGCCGCGGCCCGCCGCCGCCGCCGCCGGCCGCCGCACCGCCGCCGCCCGCCGCCGCCGCCGCCCAGGGGGGGGGGGGGGGGGTCGGGCCGGGTCGGCCCGGACCCGGACCCCCCCCCGTTTCGAACCAGATTTGGTTTTTGGCCCATAACTTGAGCCTCGGACCTCCGATCGACGAACCGTCAGCGGCAACGCGATCCTTGGATCGAGACGGTCGTTTCGGTATATCGCACTCAAGGTTTCGGTTTACTTTGAGTTCGGCCGGGTTGGTTCGTTCACGAAACCAACCGGGCATTCGGAGCGGAAACGCTCATATCTTGAGCTACGAACGTCCGATTGACGCACCGTCAGTCGCGTTGAGTTCCTTTTAGTGAGACGGATCTTTTGGCATACTCCGCCCGAGGTTTGGACGCAGGTGGAGTACGGTCGGGTTGGTTTTGCCTTAAAAACCAACCGGGCCCCGGAGACGAAAATGCCAATAACTCTCAGACCGGGCGTCCGATCGACGCACCGTCTGTTGCGTTGAGTTCCTGTTTACGATACGGAACTTTTGGTATCCTTCGCCTGAGTTTTGGATACAGTTAGTAGAGGCCGGGTTGGATCGCACCCGAAATCCAACCGGGCCCCTGGAACGGAAAAGCTAATATCTTACAGACAGGACGTCCGCTTGACGAGCCGTCAGCAGCGTTGGTGGTTACGTTGAGTAACGGTCCCTTTGAGTATACCCTATGGGAGTTCGGGGTACAGTTGAGATACGGCCGGGATTGGTTCGCACTCGAAACCAACCGGGCCCCTGGGACGAAAAGGCTAATAACTCACAGACCGGGCGTCCGATCGACGTGCCGTCTGTTGCGTTGAGACCCCTGTGACGAAACAGACTTTTGAGATACTTCTTTGCGGGACATTGAGATACTTGGGTATCGACCTGTAGCTCGTGGAGCGGACCCTCCCAGTGAAGAGCGTGCGATGTACGGAGACCATGTAGCTGGCTGAGACCTGACAACTGCTTGACCGACTCGACTTGGAGTGAGTCGACTAGCCCAGTGGACGGAGCACTACTTTCTGAGGTGCAGACCCATGGCGGACGGAGCACTACCTGTGTGACAGTGCAGACCCGCGGTGCTCGTCCGGAGAGTACCTCAGCAGGCTACTAGGGGGTGTGCACTACTGAGTTTGGGTGACATACCTCGGCGGGAAGCACTACTGTGTCTGGGTGGCTGACCCGCGGTACTCGACAGGAGGAGTACTTCAGCAGTCTTAGGTTAGTGAGCAGTACCTCGGAGTCGTGACAGGACCACTGCACACTCCAGAGACGGAGCTCTTCAGCAGTTACAGTTTCGATAATGAAAATCCTGGTTTGAGTTGAGACTTTTGACCTTTGTGTTTCCTCATGATTGAGATGGGTTACTTGATAACTTAGGTATATGTATGGGCATATACCTGGGTAGTGGTTATCCGTTGATCTCATGATTCTTGTGTTTCCTCATGACTGAGATGAGTTACTTGATAACTTAGGTATATGTATGGGCATATACCTAAGTAGGGTTTATCTGTTGAGATCTTCGTGTGTTTATCCTTGTTGGTTTTAGTGAGACCTTGAGGGTCTCGGGGTCCCTACTGAGTATCGTTATACTCACCCCTGCACGGGCTATGCCCGCACCTCGTTGTGTTGGTTGCAGACGACGGACAGTGCTGACAGAAGCCGAAGGTTCAAGGACTGGACGGTACCTGGAGGTGGACTATACGACGAGGCGGTACCCGGAGGTGGACACTGGGTGGGACATACTCGGAGCGGATGGCGGGACCCGAGGAGCAGAGGAGCTATCTGTACCCACCCTTCAGGTGGGATTTCCAGTGGACATCTCAGCGTAGCAGCTTTACTTTTCAGTCGCTGTTTTCCCTTTCGAGTTGTACTTTACAGTTGGGCTTGTATTTCCGGCCCCTTTTACTTTTCAGCTCTTCTTTTTGTACTTAGTGTTTTACTTCCGCTTGCTTACTCTGTGGTGTTTGTTTACTTTACAAAGGCAATGCCTTCCCTTTTTACTGGGATTTACGCCTTGGTGCTAGTCGCCAGCCCCTGGCCTATGGAAGGCGGGCTTGGGGTAGTCACGGCACGGACCCCGAGGGCGGGTCGTGACAGAACTTACAGGTCTTGTGCGACAACTAGATGTGGAATCAAAATCCCCAACCTCGTCTTCTCACAAATAAATGATTCCTGGACCTATCAAAAAACTATAGAATCTGAAACTCTACATCTCATCCAACTAACATATTTCCACAACTTCAAGAGGATCAATCTGATTCATATGGACAAATGGAGCTCCATTAATCATATGCTTAGTGGAACACCCGCCGTCCACTATCAGGTCAGATTGTTAGAAACTTCAACCAACCTCTCTCTAAGCCTTTCTCTTCTTCCTATAACCATGGAATGAGGTATAATAATCTCATCTCTCATCCCCCTCAATTCCCTCATCAAAACCCAAACCAATTCCAATATGGTCAAGGTGGTGGTAACTTCCATCAACCTTATCTTTTGTTCCCAAATCTCAAAGGAATAATCATCCTCCTGGATTTCATTATCCCAGTGAGCCTTCTCAATTCCAAAACCAATACAATCGCTTTCCCAAGAACCAAAATCAAGGTAATCCCAATACGGGACAATCCTCTTCTTCCAAGCAACCATGGAAAAGTACAGTTGAATATCTTTCCTCCTTCCCCCATTCCAGCCTCAAAAACATTGAAACCCAATTTGGTCAACATTCATCTCACCTTAGTCCGCAGAAACCATCCAATTCTTCCAAACTCCCAGCTCAACCATTACCCAAACCCAAGGGTAATGTAAGTGCAATTTCACTTAGATTGGGAAAGAAAATTTATATTCCTCAAGATAAGTCCTAAAACCCCCTTTAAATATTGACCTAGAAAATGAAAATAAAAATAAACTTGAAAAGGAACCTGAAGCCATTCCATAGCCTCCTTCCATTCCACTTAGGAATCCAATTACTTTTCCTCTTGCCATTTCTAAGCCAAAGAAGTTCTTTGAACCCGATCCTGAAATTCTTGACATGTTTAGATGTGTTGAAGTAAATATTACTCTCTTAGATGCCATAAAACGAATTCCTAATTATGCCAAGTTTCTTAATAAATTGTGAACCAACAAGAGGAAACTTAGGACCTTCGAAAATGTTTCCACCCAACAGTCTATTCCCATAAATTGCAAAGATCCTGGGACCTTTATGGTTCCATGCCAAATAGGAATTTCCAGCTTTGATGATGCACTGATAGACTTAGGAGCCTCAATTAATGTCATTCCCAAATCCATATTATCCAAACTTGGTCTAGGTTCCTTATATCCAACGAGGGTTGTCATTCAATTGGCCAATCAAAGCACAACCAGTCCTGAGGGAATAATCGAGGATGTCCTTATTTATGTCAATGATCTTATCTTCCCTGCTGATTTCTATGTCCTTGAGATGGAATTGAGATGAACTCTTATCAACCTTTCTTAATTATAGGAATACCATTCCTAATGACAGTGAGAACCATGATTGATGTCCATTCAGGCTTCTTATCCATGGAATTTGGTGACCAACTGGTCAAGTTCAAAATTTTCTAAGCCATGCGATACCCATCGGAGGATCACTCTGCATTATCAATCCATTATTCTGAGGATACTTATAATAGTAAATTGTACCCCATTCCATCATGTTATTCATGTCCAAATGATAAAGGATCTTGTGAAATATTCACCATGATTAACCAAGTTATACATGGTGAAGTTGATGTGGACCTTTTGTTCATAGACTCTATCAATCTAGAGGATCTTGAAAACTCTCTTGAATCCCACATCAACTCTGATATCTACTACTCCACCTTGGACCGTATTAAAGAGAATGAATCTGCAGCAACTGAAGTACCTTCTTCCATTCTTGAGTTGTCTAACCCACAAATGAAAGATGAGACTGATCTGAAACCTCTTCATAAACATCTAAAATATGAATTCATTTTCCATGATAACTCTTATCCTGTCATTATCTATTCTTCACTTACTAAAACTGAGCAGTCCAAACTTGGTCAAGTGTTAGAGGAAAACAAAAAGGCCTTAGGTTGGACCCTAGATGACATACCAGGAATCAACCCTACTCTTTTCATTCACCATATCCATCTTGAGGAATCATCCAAACCAATTAGACAACCACAAAGAAGACTAAATCTGCTCATCCATGAGGTAGTTAGGGAAGAGATCACCAAGCTTCTTCAAGCTGGTATTAGCTACCCAATTTATGATAGTGAATGGGTTAGTCCAATTCAAGTTGTACCTAAGAAGGGTGGGATAACTGTAGTCACAAATGAACATGGAGAGGTAGTCACAAATCGAGTGAAGAACAAATGGCGTGTGTGCATCGACTATAAGAAATTGAATATTGGAACAAGAAAAGATCACTAACCTCTTCCATTCCTTGACCAAATGCTGGACGGTTAGCTGGAAAGTCACAATATTTATTTCTTGATGGATACAACAGCTACTTACAAATCCCAATCGCACATCAGGACCAAGAAAAGACTACTTTCACATGCCCCATTCAGAACATATGCATATAGAAGAATGCCTTTTGGCCTTTGAAATGCTCCTGCAACATTCCAGAGGTGTATGATGAGTATCGTTTCCAAATTCATTGAACACTCCATGGAATTATTCATGGATGACTTCACCATTTATGGTGATTCATTTTAATCTTGCTTGAATTCACTCTCTCTAGTCCTCAAAAAGTGTGTCAAGTGTAACCTTGTGTTAAATTTTAAAAAATTTCACTTCATGGTTGAAAATGGGATTGTTATAGGGAACATAGTTTCAAAAGATGGTATTGAAGTTGATCCTTAAAAAACTGAAGTGATCCAATCACTTCCTAAACCCAATTCTGTTCTAGACATCCGTTCATTCCTTGGTCAGGCCGGTTTCTATCAGCGATTCATTCATAACTTCAGTAGGATTTCCCTCCCACTCACTCGGTTGCTCCAAAATGATGTCACGTTACATTTCGATGAGGTTTTCAAGAGATACTTTGTTGAACTCAAAACTGCTCTAACATCCGCCCCAATAATCCAACCCCCAGATTGGTATTTACCCTTTGAGTTGATGTGTGATGCTTCTGATAGATCTGTTGGGGATGTTCTCGGTCAAAGAAGAGAAGATATTCCTCATGTAATATATTATGCATCAAAAACATTGAATGAAACTCAATCTCACTACACTGTCACTGAAAAAGAACTTTTAGTAGTGATTTTTTCCTTAGATAAATTCCGGCCCTATCTCTTAGGTTCCAAAATCATCATCTTCACATACCATTCTTCTATAAAGTTCTTACTCAAGAAAATTGATTCCAAACCGAGGCTAATAAGATGGATCCTAATGCTCCAAGAGTTTGACCTTGAAATCAATGATAGAATAGGAAAATAAAACACTGTGGCTGATCACTTGAGTAGAATTTCTAATTCTTCTCATTCTGAAATCATCGATCCTGAATTCCCCACTGAGCACCTTTCATCTCTCACTCAAAAAATAACATGGTACGCCCCAATTGTAAATTACTTGGTTTCTGGTGTGTTTCCTGAAATTTTTTCAAAAGAACAAAAAATGAAGTTGAAAAGTGATTCAAAATACTATTTTTGGGAGGAAAATAAACTTTGGAAAACTGGGTCAGACATGTTAATTAATAGATGTGTGGATGAAGATAAACATTCCTCCATCTTAGAATTCTGTCACTCACTTACTGGAGGTGGCCACTTTGGACCAAAAAGGACCTCCTGAATGATCCTAGACTCTGAATTCTTCTGGCCTTCACTCTTCAAGGACTCACATGAGTTCTGTCAATCATGTCCCAATTGAAAAAAGTTTGGCACAATTTCAAAGAGAAATGAAATGCCCCAAAATCATTTACTTTTCTGTGAGATCTTCGATGTTTGGTGTATCGATTTCATGGGACCATTCCCCCCTTCTAATGAATTATCATACATTATTCATGCGGTTGATTATGTTTCTAGCTGGGTTGAGGCCAAACCCACTAGAAAGGATGATTCAAATACTGTTAGTGAGTTCCAAAATACACACATATTCCACTGATTTGGAACACCATGTGCCTTGATCGGTGACTTAGGAACCCATTTTTTTAATAGAACCATGAAATATATTTTGAAAAAATGGGGTTGTACATAAAACTTCAACTGCATATCACCCCCAAAACCAATGGAATGGATGAACTTTCTAATAGAGAAGTGAAGAGAGTGCTTGAGAGAATTTTAAAACCCACCAGAAAAGATTGTCCTGAAAGACTTGTTGAAGCACTTTGGGATTATCGATCTGCCTATAAAACACCCATTGTGATGTCTCCTTTTAGGATAGTTTTTGGTAAAGCATGTCATCTACCAGTTGAAATCCAACATAAGTCTTTTTGGGCTGTGAAAACTTGTAATTTTGATTTTGAAAAATCTGGTGAAGAAAGATTGTTGCAATTGGATGAACTGGAGGAGCTTCAACTTGAATCCTATTAGAATTCCAATCTATACAAAGAAAAGAAAAAGGTACTCCATGACAAACACATCCTGATAGAGGTATTCCATAATGGTGAAAAGCTACTACTTTTCAACTCTCGATTTCAGCTTCACCCAGGTAAGCTTAATTCTCATTGGGAAGGTCCTTCTATTATTTCTCATGTTTACCCATTTGGTGCAGTGCATGTCCAAGACCCATATTCCAAAAGGACCTTCACGGTTAACGGACATCGGTTAAAGAATCACTATGAAAGGACACACATCCCAGGAACCACATTGACTTCTATCAGATCCCCAACTTCTACAGTTGACCCACCACTGGATGGAGATGGAAACCCACCAAATCCAAACCAGGGGGAACCACTTTTCCTTTAACTCTCACTATCTCTTCCTCTCTCTACCTATTTATTATTCTTCCTCTCCCTTTCATTTTTTACAACTTTATTTATAAAACCCTTTCTTTTTCACATTCTCTTTTGTGTGGGTGTGTCTTTATTAAAAACTAAAAAAATCCTAAACAAATAATCATAACAAAAAAAATATAAAAAAAATCAAGAGTCATGATTACTCACCTTTAAATTTTCAAATTTTTTCCAGCCATTTTTGGGATTTAACAGACATGTTTTCATCTCAAAATTTTTTTATTTTCATCATGAATTTGGATAAATAATTTTGTGTCAAAATCAAAAAATTTTGAATTCTCAATTTTTGATTTGGAAAACAATTTTCCCAAATCGTGAGGAACAAAATTTTTTTTCCTACCAAGGACACCTATGGAAATCTTTTCAAAATGTTTGTTTTCACCCCCATTTGTGAATCTTGAGTTTGTGGACCTTCGAGCTGAATTACCTACTTTAGTGTGCATTAATATGATATAGGCATTTTATGAGCCACATGAGAATCACAATAGCCAAATTACCTCCCATTTCCCTTACATTAATCCTCCTTTTGAAATCCCCTTCAAGCCTATGAAAACCTTTTCTTTTATAGCCACATTACAAGCCCAATACCTTTTCCCACCCAATATCAACATGGATTTTCATTGCATTTTTTTTTAAAATTTAAGTGTGGGGGGGGGGATGGATATCATTTTGGGGACCCTTTTTTGATTTCAACATATTATCATATGCTTGAGGGAAAGCATCAATTTTAGTGTGGGGGAGAGGTTTTCATTCAATTTGATTTGGAAATGTATATATGCTTATGACATATTGTTCAAATTTTGTTGACAAGTGTTCAAAAAAAATCAAAAAAATCAAAAAAAAAAAATTGGGTTGTTTCTTGGGTATGTCAAAAATCACTCTTCCTCAACCATTGATCTTATTATAACTATTAAAATTTGTGTCTTGAGGAGGTAAATCGTGGATTGGGATATGATTGTGAGATCTTTTTCAAGTTCAACTTTCAAAAAAAGAAAAAAAAGAAAAAAAAGTGAACACTTGCATTATATTCTTATGTCATTGGAAAAAGTTTTTTGGTTTTTAAATATTTCATCTTATCATCCCCTTAAAATTTTCTTCCTCTCTAGTGTCTTTATTAACAAAATAATTCCCTTGTAAATATGTGTTTCCATTTCCTTTCATGTCTCATTTCAAAAAAAATGTGCATTGCTTTTTCCATGTTGGTATTTTACCACCCTTTTTTCCTATCTTTTGGATATCATCTTCCTACCATCCCATAGTCACAGAAAAACCCCTTAAAAAGAAATCTTGTTTCTTGTGAAATTTGGATAGGGATTGGAAGCTGATATTTCTTTCAAAATCTATGATTTTCACTTTTGGTTGGTGAAAAAGTGAACCTCCACAAATGAATTTTATCATCTTGAGAGGTGTGAGTTTTGAGTGTCCATATTTTCCATTTCTTAATTTGAGCATGAAAAAATGAATTAGTTTTGGAACATTGTTTCTATAATAAATTGTGGTGGAATTCAAAATGGATGAGTGAAATAGTCTAAACCTCCCATGATTGGAGAAAACAAAATTCTAATATTTGTTGGTGAGTGAAAATGATTTTGTTATGTTATTATATTTGTTGCACATGAGGACATGTACAATAATAAGTGTGGGGGAGTTGATATTATTAATATTTTCATGACTTATTATATAACCCCTTTACTTATTTTATATGAAATGTGCATAATTTGTGTGAAATATTAATGTTTTAATACTAAGTATAATTTTTGAGCATTTTTAGAAGTAGTCCAATTGAGTTAGTGTACTATTTTATTTATAACTATCATAATACTGATTCAAATTGTGTGGTTCTTGTTTTTTAGGATTCCTTATTCAATTTCTCACATATCATGAGAAGGAATCATGGGACAATTCTTCCATTTGAAGGATCACATGGACCACACAAGAAGACCCAAAGAATTTGTGACGAAACTGGACCATCAATGATGATTGAGTTACTGTTCTAAATCCCTAATCATAAATTTTATGAAACTATACCATATGTTCTTGATCATCGAAAAGAATCACAGATAAAAATTTCATGGCCCAAATCAAAGAACAAGGGGCCCAAATGAAGAATTGAATTCCATCCCACCATTCTGGAAGAGACTTAAAATTCAGACACTATTCATGACATATCTCATGATTTAATCATCAAATTGAGCTGAGATTTTTCAATGTGAAAGAGTATATAGAGGTGGCTGAATTTCTTGAATAAATCATTCGTCTTTGAAGGCATCTTCTTATTCAAAAACACTTTCACATTTTGGACTTCAAAACGATTGGATTGAAATGGAATGATTAAAATTGTTTAATCAACTGGCCATAACATTGGATCCATAGGTCCAAATGACTCAAAATGTTGAGAGAGGTTGGAAAAAATTATTATATACAACTTTTAAGAAAAAGATAATTCGAGATTCTACTGTCTGGATGTACAAATCGTCGATACAAGTGGAGGGGTAGTTTTGGAATGCAAACAACCCACCACCTAGGGCTATAAATACATCCCCTCATCTCCTTTCAAAAGGGTTGGCATTTCAGAAGATAGAAGCACATATTGGAACGAATAAAGCCTTTCCAATGTCTTGGTAGGAACTTCCATAATCAATTTTTCACTTGAGAGACCTTTCCTCCTCTCATTGTTTTCATTTAATTTTGTTCTTTTTTTCATTTGTAATCTCATAAGTGTTGTTTTTGTAATTCTGTTTTAGTGAAAGTTGCTTCTTCATATTCTGTTTTAATCAACCTACCTATATTCTTATAAATTAATTATTTTAAAATATTTTAAATACATTTTAATCCCTTTACCTTATTTTTATTTCTCATTCAATCGAAATTCTATTTTTAATTTTCATCATAGTTTGTGTGTGTGTGTTCGATGCACAACTCTTTTCTTATCCCTTTATTTTTCTTCTCATGTTAATTCATCATCATAAATATATAAACCAGATTACTATTAATATAAATGGATGAGTAAATCTATTATTGGGGTGAGTTAAAATTTAGGGATGTTAAGTGATTGAGAGTATTTGCTCGATTAATATTCTTTAATTTAACATTGTGTATATTGGACTTAACATGTCATGGATTAATGACTTGTTTTGTTTAACGTGTGGTTTCCATGCATTATTGGAACTATAAAAACACTACCATCAACATGATCTGATTGATATTATAACACTAAGTTGTGTTAAGGCTTGGATTAAAGCCTTAACACTTAGTAATTCCAATCAACATTATCTTGCAAAGTGGGTGTTAAATTAAATGCAATATAAAGAAAAGCTCAAGGATATCACAAGCTTAACTACCTAAAAATGAACTCACCCCAATCTTTATCAATTTGTTAAACCAAACATCATCCATAAATTATTTCATAAGCTCTGCAAACAAACCCCCCAATCAGAATACAATCAACTAAAAACAAACAAATATTAAAAAGAATCATCACCGAGGATTCGACCCGAGTGATGCCATACACATTAGCAGAGCGTCGAAACTTTGACCGGTCGATAAGCGACAATCGTCCATGAATTTCAGCCCTGAAACAGGTCTAGTAGAACTTATGCAAAATCCATTAGGTTTTCCCTATCTTCCAACACATTGTACCTAGGGAGAAACTCTTCATATATCACACCCAACATTGGGATTCCAGAAATTTGATGAAGTTACCAAAGGATGATGTCAAACTCTTCGTGATGTAGGTGGATTGGGGTGGTACATAGAGACCAACTATTGAATAGCTTCAGTATGATATTCTATGGCCAATAAACATGGAACTAAGAATACCATACTACTTCATAGATTCCTAACTGCTTTATATCTACCCCGAATTGAGTGCATGATGTGCATGTCCCGTCGTCCCGGGACCATTCGATAGTAATTCTTCCACCCTAGCGTAGATACTATCCATCATCACATCCTTTTTCTGAGTTCCTTAGACCTTACTTGATGATTATTTGGTATTATGTTGGATATTCATTGTCCTCAATCATTTCCCCATTGATATTATTGATGTGGTTATAGAGGTAATCTGCTGTGATGTGTGAGTGATACTTCACAATGTGTCCTGCAATAGCCTTGCACCACTTGTAATGCCCTATTACACCCCAAAAGTAGTATTCTAACACCTCCCTAATTGGCTCTAAGTTCAAGAAATAATAGCTTAATCTGATTCCATACAATGGAAACCTCTTTTGCAAAGGAATCTCCCTCGGAGCCTCCAACAACAACTCTAGAAATGCTTCACGGTTTGAGGCACTTCGAATTCACTCACCAATCATGATGGCGTTTTCAATATCTTCCTAGAGATCATCAATTGCATGGTATTCATGAGTAATTTCCCAATTATCCATTTAATTTTGGACATATAATATTTCTAAGATGGTTTTTTGGATGATGTTCATGAAGACTGTTGATGGATCCTGGTTTGTGGATCTCTGATCCAGCTTACAAGCATCACAAATATGTAGTTCACAATGACCAGTTTGCTAAGAATAATTATGGGAGCTAAGATCCTAAGTTCTACTTTGCAATGAATGTATTCACAAAGTGAGATCATGGAGATCACGATCATGGAAAAAGTAGAGAAAACAATATTTTATTTTCATGAAGTTAAGTGCCTTTGATGGCCCCATACAATGCTATTTATAGGCACCCGACCCAACTGTGCATCATGATGGTCTTCAAAATAGAAACCACTATGCGAGAACATCACAAATTAGAATCATTAATCGTCTTAAAAAAGGAGATTATAATTTTAAGAAATTCCCCCTCATCATTCAAACCTCCTTTCCCCATCAACTCCAATTCTGAGTGAGGGGGGATTGGTTGGCACTGAAATATGTTCCACAAGATTATTCAAGGAGGCTACAGTAATTACGAAGAAAATAAAAACATAAATGGCCTTAAAATCATCTTAAAGGTTCTTTTTCATGATTACCATTTGTGAATCCCATCCTTCATGACCACACGATGATATGATACGTGCCTTCGCACGTACGATGATGCACCGCATCCGTGTTATGGGATGATGGAAGGATTCATGAGTCCAATTGAGATGAGGCCATTCATGAAGCCCATGATTTCTTTAGGAACCATTAATTAGAATCACAAAAATATTTTTCACATAAATATCAGGCTCATCCCAACCAAAAGAAACAGTGATCTAAACCTTCACCTTTAAAATTGGTCCAAATTCACGAAGCACCTAAGTATCACGACCATACTAAAAATTGATCATCTAAGTTACTTGAGAAACATGAAATACCATCCCATATGTTGTTGAATACCTCCACCTATGCTGTGTATACCTTATATGAAGTCCTACACCCTTCACGAAGGAGGAAGGCCCTCAAGGGAACTTGAGGTTCCATGAATCATTAAGCCTTTGTGAAGAACCCTCTTCCTTGGCTATGACTTCATCCCGAGCCAGGGTCACCTTGCTTCATAAAGCTCATTCCTTCACGAAGCCCCTGGCCTCTACAAAGCACCTGAGCTTCAGGAAGCACCTTTTTGTGAGGCCCCAAGCTTTTAGAAGACCCTATCATGGGATTCTCCATATTACCTCCCTTATACTAACACTTCTTCTCAATGGCTGTTTCCCAAATCTTCCTGACCCATAAAAGAGTAGTTCAGCTATACCTCCAGTCTTTATGTGACATATTGCACCCGTTCTGGTGGCCCACTCTACTCCTAATGTGGCCTGAGACCCCCATTTACCTTTTTTATCTTAGCATAGGTATTATAATGCCTTTTTCTTCTTAGCATAGTCATCATAATGTGGTCCCTATGATCGACCACTCATCCACACCATTAGAAGCTCGAATTTCTAAACCGATACCCTCCCAAGGGTGTATGAGCAGTAGTTATATATGTTTGAGTGGTATGTAGTGAGTCTCCCACATTTAAATTGAATGACGTAAAATTTCCAAGTAAAAAATTCATTAAAACATGATGTAAAATTGTAGTCTCACAATATATGAAAAATGTAAGATTTTTTATGGTCATTTGGCACAGTTTAGTCCCATGCCCCTCTAATAAAGGCCACTCTCATGTCTTTTTCCCACAAAATTTCAATTAGGGAATGTTCAAAGTGTAATCCCCACACACACCCAGTTCACTAAGCATGTGATGCTCCATGTATGGATTACATGGAATGAGATCCTCCTAACATGGAATGAGACACTCCTCACATTGAATTACTTCCCCTCATTGGCCATAGAGCTTCAATCTTGGGATGATTCAAAGAATAATCCCCACACCATCTCTCGTGCCCCACCTTTTTCAATATGGAAGTCAGGTCCACTAATTCTATTGTTTCTCACACTGAGCAGGACTCACATGGGCTTAGAGGTTAGTAGGATACCATGACATCCCATAAACCTTCTATGGGTCCCCTCCTTATGCATAATCTACAATAATTCTACATCCCTTGGGTCCTTCCTACATGTAATCCCCAACCATATGATCCATTGAATGTGCCACTTCCATGCGTAATCCCCAACCATGTCCATTCAATGGGCCACTTCAATGCATAAGAACTACCATATCATCTCAATTTGGCCGCTCCTATGAATATTCCCCAACCCTTCTTTAACTACATGGGATTTGATTCCCAACTATCTGGGATACATTGAAAGCCTATCTAAGGTCCAAACCCAATACTCCTAGAACACCATCCACTCCATTAACTTCATCCACATCCACCCTGATCTTATCTAGGACACAATATATCTATAAGATCACGACCCTACCATGAGGCTACACTTCATTTGGGTCCCTTTGGGATGCTTTCACCCATACTCCCCATCCACATCATCATTTTTCTTAGTAACCCCAATCCACCTCATAACTACTCCTAGCAGTATTTGGTCCGCTTTCATGCATAATTCACAAACCACCCTTTGAACGACAAGGGTTTTTATCCCTATCTTCTACATAGGGTACACAAGATTCCTCCCTTATGGTTCAATACCAACCAATGATAAATCTTGGTGCCCCATATTAGGGGTTCAACTCCTTGCTCCACCTTTAAGGGCGTCCTAATCAAATATAAAAGTGGGACATCTTCCCTTTGTGGGGAACACCACCCATATCCGCCTCCGCAAGGAATACTAGTCTATCCATCAGTAAACCTTTTTGGTACACTCTCCTAGGGCTGCACCTATTAGATCCACCTCTATAGGTAATTCAAATCAATCAACTCTGTCTCTATAATACATTAAACTGGTGACCCCAAATGGATATCTCATGCTAAAAATGGGATTCCTAAGGTGAAACCCTTGGATGATATGCGCTCACAACATAAGTTAACTTATGTTAAGCATGGTAAGAATGAGATTAAGACTTGGAAGATATGCTTTTGGAATTATATACCTCTTGATCAACCTGGGATGCCTTGGGTTCTATTCCTAGTATGCCTCCATGAGATTCCCTCCTATGTTTAAGAATACATGTGACCAATTTTCCTAGCATACACACATGAAATCTATGACCAACATGACTACTCATCTAACAGAAGGTTTCTGCCCAATAGAGAACCTTTAGAATATCCAGAAAGAAGCTGTGTAATGGACTGGAATCCACAAAGTGATGGCATCCAGAATGAGTTTCAAAAACATACTCAAATCTATGGGGGATGCCCAGACTAGGTGACGAGTTCCAAGGAGGAATCCATGTAAGGAGGAACTTACATCCCATAATTTCATTTCAATCAAGGAGTAGACATCGCCATAGAAAGTTATGGAAGCCTCCGTCATTTGGAAAGAGAGAATACAGGGTAAAAAAAGAAACTCCATCCTTGTAGAATCAATGTGTGCACAAAAGCGAGGTACCCCAATAAAATCATTGGAAACAATCTTGATAATAGTTGACCTAATATTCCATTTCAATAAAAATTCATCTACTTGGTTTTTTCCCCTTGATGGGTGATATTTCATTTCCAGAAAAATATCATGCAGATAAGATACTCTAGATCATAATGAGAAATCAAAGAATTATATTGACACATGATAATTTGAATAGACATAGGGATAGAGTTATTATAAAATATATTTGATGAGGTAAATGATACAATTTAAAAGAAAAAACATAGATGAAATACAGAAGAATTGGAAACTGAAATAGAAACCGTAAAAACATATTCTGAAGAAAAATATAAACTACATTAAAATGAAGTTTCCAAATATAATATAGATGTAAGATAAGAAGAAGTAATGAAATATTTTATAAGGGGATATAGAACTAGATGTAAATTTAGTCATTGTAACATTAGAAAGAAATAATGTAAGATAATAAGAATAAATGAAATACAAAATCATATTCAAAGTTAGAGGTTGAATAAAAATATAATTCCATACAAATTTAAAGAAAAAGTGATACTGAAAACAAAAATATCATAAATTAATATTCAATTCATCAATATGAGATGAAGCTAAAATTTTATAAATGAAAGTGATGATATAATATGACAATTAGGTAAAAAATTTGAATAGAATATGAAACAGAATCCAAAATCTATAAATATGACGGAGTTAATAGAAGGTAGTATAAACATTGAAAAAATAAGAAAAAAACTGTAAGAAAACTAAATATAGAATAAAATAGAATAATTAGGAATAATTAGTTCATAAGTCATTAAACCCGATCAAATTTAGAAGAAGTATTTGAATTAGACAAAAAAAGTAGAAGAAGTATTTGATGTAAATGTTAAAGGAGAACCAGAATAAAGGATACAATTAAAAAACCATAATTCAGAATCCAAATGAGAAGGAATAAGTCAAAACCAATTTTGAATTTCGTTTATAACGTCTAAATATAAGGTGATACAGAATCAAAATCCATAAGTTGCACTAAGAAGTTAAAAAAGAAGGTTCTAAGTAAAAGAAAAAATGTATTAGTTGGATATAAAAATAATGATCAAGGACATACACAAAAGGTAAAAAATATAAGTACATGACCAAGGGAAAGTCAAAAACTTTAGACCGATGATTACTGGATGAGAAAAGGATGAACCACAATTAGAAGTTAATATATAAGAGATACGAAAGAAGGAAGTTGAAAAATTAGATGTAAGAGTAATTGAAAAATCATGAAAACTATAAAGTGAAAGATAAATAAATACCTAGATGAAAAAGTAAAAGAAGAATAAAAAAATTAATTTAAAAATAAAATCTAACGTATAAAAATAACTTAAATAAAAAGTAAAACAAAATAAGAAGTATAAAATGCTAAAATCCAAAATCCAAAATTTAAAAGCATATGAAGAAAAAAGAGGAATGAAAAAGATGAAGATAGAATGAATTAGAAAGAAAAATTAAAAGGTATAATCTTGAAGTATCACATGAAAAAAACAATAAACATAAGAAAAAATAGAATTGAAAGATGGACCAATGATTTTATGCACAAGCCCAGAAATAATCCATGAGAAATAAAAAACATATAATAATAGAAAGATAAGTTATATGAAAAAACATAAAGAATAACATTTATTTAAGTTTAAACATATGTCAAAATAAAATAAGTAAAATCAATATAAAAATAAAGATGCTCAAATTAAGTATCCTATAATAGAATTATTCACATAAGTAAGAGAATAAATATTCAAAAAAATGCAGTGGATTAAAAAACATAAGAATAATTGAAAATAATAGAAAAAATAAATGAAATAAGAGATAAAAAAGAAAAATAACAAAAAAAAAACAAAATTTATAAAACTAAAGGTAGTAATTGAATCTAAAGTAGGAAAAAACCCAAAAGTAGTACTTGAATCTAAAGTATAGGTTGAATATAGAAACTAGAGTAATAGAATAAGTGAAATCCAATGTTATAGAAGAATTAATGGTAGATATAAAAGAAAATATATTATTTTAAGAAACAATTATAATTATAATCCATATACTCTAGAATATTAGTAGAAGTCTTAAGCTAGAGAAAAAAAATTAAAAGTATAATTCATATATAGTACTTAAAATATAATCAAATGATAAAGGGTCAAAACATAGAAAATGATCTCGGATTATCCTGAAATCATTTGATATATTTCTGGATGATTCTTACTAATCAAAAATATCTCAAATATTATTTTAATATTTTTCAAATTCTATTCAATTTCATCTTCCCATTTTTTATGACATGATATGTAATATGTAATTTTAAAACAAATATCATGGAGAAATGAAACATTGAATCAATTTGACCAACATAGACCTGAAATGTTTGCGTGGTTGATTAATACAAATCACAAATCATTGAGAATCATTCTACTATGTTATCATGGAAATCTGAACTCATTTGATACATTTTGAACCCTCTTAGGTGAGTTTTCAATTTAATAATAATGGGAAGTACAAATAAAAATTTCAATCGTACATAGTAATTCAGGAGTCAGAACGAAGGGTGGATGGTTCATACTAATCCTAAATTACTCATAGATCATTTTCTGAAGTTTCCATTCCATTCTAAGATCATTTCCCTACTTTTAACACATACAAGGTTATTTTTCATTTTTTATAAGCATTAAAAATTTGAAATAACACTTTCCATCACATCGAGATATTCAAGAATTGTATTTATGTGTGGTCGATTCCTACAGATCAAAAATTACTAATGGATAGTTTTTCTATTTTTTGTTATGAATATTAAGTTGTATGCATGGTTTTTCCCCTAGACGGGTGCTATGTCATTTTAATAAAAATATTAATTTTATGTGGAAACACCAAGAAATATGGATTTAATATTAAAACGTGGTTGATTTATACAGATAAAAAATGATTTTAGGATCATTCACCTATGTTATTATTTTAATATCAGCTCATTTTCCCTATTTTGATACCTTTTAATAGACTTGTCACATTAATAAGAATGTGAAAGGAAAATGAAACTTTTATTCATATAGAGAAATTTGGTAGTTGTATTGATGTCTGATTGGTAAGTATAGTTGATAAATTACTCAAATAACTTTTTCCTATGTTTTCCATAAAATATGAGATCAACTACACTATTTTGACCCACAAAATGTTTTGTCACAGTTTTACACGAGTTCTTAAATGTAATAATAATAACATTTTAAAAGATAAATATTATTATTTAATAATGGAAAAATGGAATAGGTGTTGTCACAAAGAATCAATGTTTGAGTAAAAATAATTCCAAAATTAGTTATTAGAGACCACATCCACAAATATTGGGCATAATAACTTCCAAGTGCTATAATATTTAGCTTCAATAGTGGAAGTGACCAATCAAACAAGTATTTTTTCTACCCATTTGACTACCTATGAAATCTATTTTTAAGGTCACTCACTCACCAAGGTTTCCAATAAATTTATTTTTTATGTATTTTATTATGATATCCATAATTAAAGTGGATAAGGATTATAATAAGAATAAAAAACGTTCTAGAAATTCCCTTGGAATCCTACCGCCAAACCAAGTGGCTAATTCTAAAATTAGAATTATTCCCTTCTTCTTATTATCTCCCCAATCCAAACATATAAAAACTCCAATTCTATATTTTTTGGCATGTGGATCTAATCCCCCCCATAAAAAACATTCCCTATAATGTTATTTTCACCATTATTATTTCCAAGTACTTAACAATATTTTTAACACACACCACCCCTTGAAACCAACTGTTTACAGAAGACTAAATGATTGGAGTCATTACCATGAAATTTAAATATTCGTATGTAGCCCACTCCACATACCTATTATAAGATAAACCATCCCCCACTCTTAGCAGAGACACACTTAGTTCTAGAGCAGTTCACTTTTTCAGGGGACTATAGGGAACCCCTCACTAAAAACACAGGTTGTTCGGTCATCCACCCTCTCATTACAATGTAATCAAGTGTGGAATTTCTCTATTATATGGGGATATTTTATTGGAAATATATCATTTAATTTCATTTTTTGTAAAAACTACACGTCTGATGGGCGGAGTAATGGTCCAGGTCAGCATGTGTGTTCCTTGATTGTTAAGTATTTTTCAGGGTTCAATATTATGGACTATGTTAAAATTCCATGAGAACTTAATAAAAATCTGAATGTCTTTTACACCCATCGAAATGAAATAAACATGGAGTGGGAGCAACATTTCATGTAGGTGAGTATTCATACAGTGAACTCACACCCAAAACTAAATGTCATTGTACAATCCAACTCAAAAATTATCATACATAATATGTCTTGGGATGTGGAGGAACCGATGAGATTAAAAACCCAAATTGTTAAATATACTATTAAATGGAACCATGATAATGTGACGAAGACAGTTCATTATAAGGATTTTGGTTTTCTAGACAACTGAACTGATCCATAAAATCCTCCTTAAAATGACCAGAAGACATTTAGATGGACCTTGCCCTGCACTGTAAACCAATGGATGATGACGTCTTCCATGCTAACTTGAGTGAGGGTGACTTTCAATAGTCTTGTTGTTTGAATAATACGAATGTACAGATCGGATAGCTTAGAAATCTAAAAGGATCAGGGCCACTAAAAATAGGGAGATTGACCAGGGGACAAAAACCCTAGTACTCAATATGATAGTAAGGGTTTCCAAAACCCCAAACTCAAATAGGAATCCCATTAAATGATTATTTTTATGTATTATAGTTTTAGAACAAGAATTATAGTGAAGAAGAAGAATATGAATAATGAAGAAGGATCACAAAAATAGCCAAGAATATCCCACCAAAGACAAATGGATGAATTTGATGATATAATTCCAACCTCCTTCTTATTCTCTCCATGAGACACAATTAAAATGACTCTGACCTCTTTAATTTATAACATGTGGAACTATATAGTACCCCCTAAATAATTTTTCTATAAATATATTTTTACCCTTTTATTCCCCATGTCATAACTTAGTTTCTAATATCCTCATCAAAATAACTTATAAAAATAAATACAAATCCAAAAGAATATAAATGTACAAGTCATAGGATATTATTTCTCATAGAATTTATTTTACATTACATAGATATGATCAATGGGTTTTCTCTTCCACCGAAGATTCCTCTCACCCAGTAATTATGATAACACCCCCAGGTGTCTAAGATAGTACAAATCATTTAAATTGGTTTTATCTATATTTTACCTATCAGGATTAGTAGGCTCACCAACCCTTTCTATAATAGTTAATATTCTGTTTCAACTAACATTTAATCTAAAGTTCATTAAGAATTTATTTTCAACCCCAACTAACTAACATATAAAGTCTTTCCCCCTATATTGGAACCCGAGTTCATTAGGAATGTATATAAAACCCCAACCAGGAAACCTACAGAATATTTTAAATTTAACATAATAAAACACTTATGGTTATCATAAAAAAATATATAGTGTATTCTAATTTAGAAAAAAAGGATTATATAGATAATTTTCCTGAAATTAAATAGTGGCCAGCATCCAATAAAAGTGATGGTTTCCCATCCATCATTATCATAACAAAGATTCAATCATGTCATCATAACTAAGAGAGGTAACATTACTGCTTTGATAATCCACCATCCTTATACATTATTAAATTTAGTTTTAATTAGGATAAATTAAATAAAATTAAACTTAAAACATAATTTATCATTATATTTTAATTTCAAATCAGATATTAAAATTATAGAGAATAATATACATTAATAGGTTTAATAATAATATCTTATATTCTTCATCATTTCTCACTATAGTGCTATGTTAACCACCACCCCATGTAATGGACTCATAAGGGTCAAAAAATTAAAGTTCCAATTTTTTTCCATAGAAATAAATTTCTCTAAGTTATATAGTACAATAATTATTATCTAATATGACATATAAATTCTATGATATTTTCAATTTAATTTCAAAATCCATTTTTCATTATAATTATAATTATTAAAATAATTTAATTTTATTATTTTACATTACCATTATTTAAATGAAAAACCAAATTTACGAAAAATCACTATTTTCATTAGGTGATCATTTATTTATCATGAAGTTATTTTTAACAATATGAATTTAATAAAAATAAGAATAAAAATGGAAAAAATTTAAAATAAATAGAAAACTCAAGGTATAGAATTTTAAAATTACATAGAGATAAAGTTAGTATCAAATATAGTAGACAAGGAAAATTATTTGATTTTGAAGAAAAAATTAAAAGAAATAATGTACAATAAGAAAAAATAATTTAAAAATAAAAGACATATGTAGAAGCATAAGATGAACATGATGTAAATGTAGTTTCCAAATATATAGTAGGTGGAAGAGAAGAAGAAATACAAAATGATTGAATGAAAAGTGTAAGTATAATAGAAGTCAATGTATAGAAAGAATCATAACCAAAAGATGATGTAAGAACCTAGAAAAAAATCCACAATAAAATTAAAAAGTAATGGTAGAAGAAAAACAATTTATCTAGAAAAGGATGAAGAAAAATTGTATTTAGAATCATATATATATCATAAACTAGAATTAAAACAATCAAATAGAGATAAATTATTTTTTTAAATCTGAATGTGATGATCAAATATGAATGTTGGAGAAAAATTGCAAGTATCAGATGTAGAAGAATCCAAAATATTTAAATATGAATGAGGTGAAAGAATGAACTAGAGATATTGATAGAAAAGAAAAAATAAAAACAAATGAAAAATAATTATAAGGTAATATATATTATTTTTTAGTTGGATATAATAAAAAAAGAAAATAAATATGAAAAATTAAGAAAGTATGTGTACATGAAAAAAATAAAAGTGGAATGAAGTAGGGAGAATAATAGGACATTCCATGGGACTATCGACTTTGATTGAGAGATCCATTATCTCTAGGATTTTCCCTATCTCAGGTAGGCTTCCCTAGAGATCTAACCCTTTGTTTGGATTCTCCTTCAGCAGTTATGGTCATAGTGGATGGCTCGGTATGGTAGTCATAGGTGGATGGTAATCCTTCAGTGCTAGGGAAGTAGAGGGTGTTGGGTGGCTTCAGTCTCATTTTGGACTCATGCGGCGGTGGTTGGGTTCGAGGGTGTAGGTCATCCAAATTGGAGGTCAGTGGGTTAGATCTGGCCATGATCTATTTTCTTACACCAGATTTGGGTAGTCTCTATCTCTATTGAAAATACTTTGGTGTTCTTGAACTGTAACGACTTGGGGATCAACGAGCGCTGATGGTGATATTCTTGGCTAGACGACATGGCTTTTACGGCTTTAATGGGGCATTATAGGAGCCATGTCTCAGTGTGGTGGTGCTTAGGATATGTAGGGATCTTATGCAGTGGATTAGTGAGGTGGTGACGATTTGGTGAGGTTGAATCTAGGAGTTTGAGGTGGGGTGGTGGTGGTTATAGATTCGATGATCGAACAACAGTGTGGCTAATAGATCTTCTTACAACAGGGTCCTGCGGTTGTGGTTACCAGAAGAAGATGGGTTATCTGGGTCTTGGGCCTCTATTTTTCATTGTTTCTAGATCTTTGGGACATTAGGACTTGTGATTTTTTTGGATTTCTGTTATTGGGATTTCAGGATATTGTATCCTAAGGCCTTTATGCCTTTGGGTTCTCGGATTTCTGTTGGGTTCTCCCTTTTCACACAAAAGGGTTTGTGTGTTTTTTCTCTTTAAATAAAGTGTATTTTCCCCACCATTCCATGAAGGTATAAAAAAATTATAGAAAAATAGAGAACCAAAGTAATAATTTAATCTTGAATAGAGAATATAGAAGACATAAGAAGAATCATAAGTTTGATTAAATGAAAATTATAGAACTCTCGAATGTAAAAGAAAAAAACTAGATGAAAATATAGAAGATCCAAAAAAATAATCTAATATTAAAATAATATAAAATGTATTTGAAAAAATAAATAAAATAAAACTATAACTAAAATTAAAATCCATGAGTGAAAATAATCAAGAACCATAAAAATAATAAGAAATAAATAAAAAATAAAAAGAAATTGGGAAAATGAATGAAAAATAAAAAGTCAAATGTATAAGATAGATGAATTAAATGGAAAATAAATAAATGAAATCATAACTTAGAGTGAAGAAGAAAAAATGAGAAGAAATTAATGATAGGAAAATAAATAATAAGAAATATAAATTATTGAAAAATAAATAAATAAAAATAAAAAAATTTAAATCTAAATGAAAAAATGTAAGAATCTAGAAGTAGTTGTTGAATCTGAATTAGGAAAGAATATAGAAGTAGTAGTTGAATATGAAGTTGAAGAAGAAGGTAGAATATAGAGTCATAAAATAAGTGAAATTAAATTATGGGGAAAAGTAATGATAGAGGAAGGATCAATTAAAGATGTTGAAGTTAAAAATAAAACCATATGCTACAAACATGAGCATATTACTAAATGGAAAAAGTCAAAGAAAAATAACTAAAAGGGTAATTCGTAAATTGTACCTAGAGATAGTTGAAAACTATAATGATTAAAAAAATAAAAGAAATGATCTCATGTTATCATAAAATCATTAGAAAATTATTTTTGAATAATTTTTGATATGTTGGAATAGAAAAACTATCAATATGAAGTGTGGTGAGATCAAAATAACAAAATGTAAATTTTTAATGATTTAAAGTCCTTTAAAAAAATGCTTCATAGAGTGAAGACCTATAAAATGCTATCACATTTATATTAAAACATAAAAACAACCACTCTTTAACCTGTGACATATTGGAGTAGGCTTCATTTCATTTTACTATTCTATTAGGCCATAATGATTGAAAAATATTTTTATATTAAAACATGATTAAAAATAGGTTATATGATTGAAATCTAACAAAATAACCTTTTTTTGTGAAATCATATAAAACCATCCATGGTTTAATTTGTGATGTGTAGAGATTTACCACATGTCTATCCTACATGTGGTTTTGTCAAAATAAAAAATATTTTGATTTTATTTTTTGATTTAAAAGTAAAAAAAACAAGCTTCAAATGTTAAAAACCAATAAAAATACCTTATAATTACATAAAATCAAAACAAATTATCATTGATTAGTTTGTAACATATATTAATAAATGTGATGTTAATCCATCATGTGGTGTTGTCAAAATGACTAAAAAATTATTTTTATTAGATTTAATAATAATTAAAAGCATGAGAATAAAAAACACATTACTCTCATGTGTAAATGAAAAAATATTTGATTTTATTTATTTAACAATAATGTGTCAAATTATACATATTGATTTTTGACTATTATTAAATAATAGTAAAAGGATCGTTGATCAAACTTTGACATGAATGAATAGGTCATAATTTTACTCCACATGTGTTGTTGTTGAAATGACTGAAAAAACAATTTTAATGGATTTTAGTCCTAAATTTTTTACATGAAATGAAAAAAATGAGTGTTATGGGTTTAAAATTCAAAAAAAGTGTGTCAATGTGTCAAAACCTACCCAATGACCTCAAATATCCATAGAATCAGAAACGTATCCTCAATCCAATGTGTGGTGATAACAAAATAAAGAGATTTTTTTTAGTTATTTTGAATGTTTCTAAAAAACATGCATCAAAGGGTTAACACAATGCGAATGACCTCGGATTATCCTGAAATCCTAGGAAATTATCCACCATTTATGTTATAAGATATTGGAATATACCAAAAGTCATTATAATTTAATTTAGCTTTATAATGATCAAATAAGAATATTCACATTAAATAATGATTAAAAATAGTTCATACGATCAAATCATAGAAAAAATATTATATGAACATGTAATTATCAAACAACAAAAACCATTTAATTTTTTACTTAGAAATAAAAAATATACTGCTCTCTGATTTCTAGGGATCACCAAAAGTTCTTTTTTATTTATTTAAAAGACAAAAAATTTGATTCAAAAAGCTGAACCTAGAAAATGAATTTGGATTTGAATGAAATAATAGGACACCAATCATAGACAAATTTGTGACATGTGTTAACAAAATACAATTCAATGCATTGTGGTTAGAATTAAAAAATTATTAAATTAGATTTAATAATCAATAAAAATATGCATTGAAGGGTTAAAAAAATCCAACAAGAATGAATTATCATGAAATAATAGGAAAATTTCTCCTGTTTAATTTGAGATATGTAGAAAAGATCACAAATTACTCCAACACGTGAATGTTTAATCAATATTTCCAAAACATAATATCATTATATTCATATATAGATAACGAATCAATGTAAATATGATTTAAATCATAAATTTTAGGTTTTAAAATTAAAATTATATAGATATGTCTTAAATATGAGTTTTCACTAGTACAAAACATAACTTTCAAAACTGAAAACATAGGTCGCCATATGGTATTATTTGTTTTCTAGCGATCAAAGTTAACGGAGGGTCACAAATAACCTTTTTTTGACTGTATATGATAGTTTACCTTATTAATATATATATATATATATATATATTAATATTGGAAATAGATAATAGAGGATGAAAATGGTGGTCACGAATACAGAAATTTATTTTAAAAAATTACTCTGAATAATAATATTAATAATAATAATTAGAAAATTTTATTAATAAATAAAAATAAATACCAAAATAAAAGTTTCCAATAATCAATATTATAATAAAAATATAGCATTATAATTCCAAATAATATACCTTTTTAATGAAAAATAATATATTCAAAACAAAGACTTGATGTCCCGTTAGTCCGATTTGTGATGACCATTGTTTATATTATGTAAAAAACCATGAGTAATATGGAAATAACATAGAAAACATCCTTGGGTTTTCATGAAATCAGAGTGTAATGATTAATTTTTAATTTTTAACATGTACGAAAAGGCCACTCATTTTTCTGATGTATCATGTGGTAATAATGACTAGAAAATAAGTTTAATTATATTAATGTCATTAAAAGAGGGGTTTGATGTGTCAAAACCTTTCAAATGACCTCATATTGTCATAAAAGCATTGGATAATTTCCCATATTTATTTTTTCCCTTTTTGGAATAAACCACACATCAATAGGACTTGTGGTTTTCTCAATATTTTCTTGAATGATTTTTTATTCTTTAAAGGCCTAGAGAACATTAATCAAAGGGAAAAAATATGAATAAATCAATCTTTAATTATCAATAACTCAAAGAAAAATGATTGTTGAATAATTTATAATTTTTTAGAATAGAATTCATGTCAATATGACAGGTGGTGATCTTCGCAAGACCAAAAATGCATTTTTAAATATTAATGTGTGTAAATCACGATTGAATGGTTTAACACTTTAGTGAAAATATCATGTTGACATGAAATCTCATGGAAATAGATTTCTCTTAATGTTTGGTATATAGTAAGGGTGTCTATATAGAATATCCCAACGATCTTGATTACTACTTTTCCACAGATGAAGCTCCAAGTCCAAGGGGAAATAGGGGTACTAGGAGGAGGAAGGGTAGGAAGGATGACTCCTCTCTACTTTTACCTTTGGTGACTCGGTCAGTAAAAAAGGAAAATGACATTAAGAGAGACGGTGAGGTCATTAGTCAATAGAAACCAGGAGGTTTGGGTGTCCCAAGATTGGTTCTGATTATGAGTTTGGATGAAGAAATGGTTGAGAATGTCTTATTACTCAATGCCTCGGAAGAGGAAGTGTCCAAAATGATTGGCGGTCAATAAAAATGGCTCGAAATGATGAGCAATAGGCTTGTATTGATAAGAAAGACATGATTCTGGTTGGGGGATTCAACAAGGGGAAGATCAACATTGAAGAGTATATTCATGTCTGGGATAAGCTGACATCTACTTTTGAATATTTGTTAAAGGAATAGATAAGAGCTCAGGTAACCACTATCTCTTGGAACTTGTTTAGAGAAAAGGATTCTGGAAGGTTTAAATTATACTTTAATGACTATGATCTTTCTTGTTGGGGTTGATGCTTGGTTTCTCATTTTTTTTCTGTAAAAGTGCCTGAAATAAAAAATTAATTTTCAGTTAGTTTGATACATAGGAATAAATATTATGTTATTTAGACAGATAGTTTGATTACAATGACCAAAAGTGTATTTTTTGGATTTCAAAGTCATAAAATATCCATCAAATGGTCAAAACCTAGAAAAATACTGTGAATTTTCATTAAATCATAGGATAATTTTTTTTAAATATTTTTTTGAATATATAAATTAATGTATCTTCAATACAACATGTGGTGAGCTTTGAATAATGAAATGTGTGGTTTAAAAAAGCTTTAAAATGTGCATCAAAGTATAAAAACCTAGAAAAAAACCACAAATTGTTGTGAAATCACAATAAAATGGCCACCATTTAATTAAACACTTATATTAATAGATCACATGTCATTTAGATGTATTGGATTCCCATAAAGTTCAAAGAATTTTTTTACAGTAAAAAATGACTGAAAACTGGTTATATGGAGAAAACCTATAAAACAAATTCATATTTCCATAAAATCATAAGAAAATGACCACTATTTAATTTTTTACATATTAAAACAGAAAAAACATAAATATAACTTGTGGTTTTTTTTGAAATGACCAAAATTGACTTTTTATGGATTTTAAAACTCTAAATAAGGATTCAAAAAAGTTAAATCTTACAAGGGTGTAAGATTTTAGTGAAATTTATAGGAAAATGGTCACTGAATAATTTTTACCATGTATAAATAGATCACGCTTAAATGTGGTGTGTCATGAATGATAGAGAACACTATTTTTTTATAATTAACAATCTTTAAAACTGTGCATCATCTGGACAAAACATAGAAAACACCCTAGATTTATCATGAAATCATAGGAAAATTAATACCACTTAATTTTTGATATGGATAAATATATCACACATATGTAATTATTTCATTATCTTAAATGAGCTTCTGGATTATATTTCATGTTAATTTTACTCATAGTTTTATTATAATGACTAAAAGTGTTTTTGATTAAAAGATAAAAAATGGCCTCCGGATTCCTTGAATTCATAGTAAATTTATCTTTGATTAATTCTGGACATTTATGAATAAATTTCACATCAATATGAAATTTGGTGTGTTTTTAATGACAAAAATGGAGTTTTATAAGTTATATGTCCTTAAAAACATTCCCCAAATGGTCAAAATCTAGAATGAAAAATTATTTTCAAGGAATCCAATGGAATCAAGTACTAATTTGTGACATATATTTCCCTCTAATCCATCACAAATTGTGGTTAGAAGAATGAAAAATTAGTATTATCATATTTAACAGTCATTATAATCCTTTATCAAATTATTAGAATATAGAAAATGACTTGAATTTGATGTGAAATTGTAGGGAATTAACCTCTATTTAATTTTTTTCATGTATGATTATATTTCACATTAGTCTACAATCCTATTGTCTATAAAATTCAAAACATGTATTTTTAATGATTTAAAAGTTATAAATATGTATAAAAAGGTGAAAAATTGAAAACATCAAGGAATTGAGTTGAAATAATAAGAAAATGATCATTTATTAATATTTGACATGTTATAATAGACTTATGGTCAATACAATATGTTGTTCATGCAGTATGGTTGGAATGACTGGTAGAACAATTAATTTAGATTTAAATGTCATTAAAAACATGCATCAAAGTGTCAAAACCTATGAATTACATAAAATTATTATTAAATCTTTGTAACATAGTCATCATTTAATTTCTGACATGTACAAATAGTTCTAAAACCAATTTCATATGAAATTTTCTTAAAAAAACCAAAATGTAATTTTTATTGATTTATATTAAAAAACACGCATCAGATAATTAAAACCAGGAAAAGAACCTTCAATTTTTTATAAAATCTCAAGGAAAAAATTTGATTACCAATTTTTGATATGTTAGTATTGACCATACATCATTCCAAAATGATGCAAGGTTAGAATGAGTCGAAAATTTGTTTTTTTATATATAAATGTCTTTAAAAACATCTTTCAAAGTGTAAAATAATAGTAAATGCCCATGGGTTGTCCTAACATCAATGGATAATGAATTCAGTTTAATTTTTGGAAATTTATAAGAGTCCATACATCAATTATGAATGTCTCTTTCTTAGAATCCTTAAAGGTGTGTTACTAAATGACCAAAATTTATCATTAAATCACATGAAAATGATTATGGAATAATTTGTGACATGGAAATCCAATAAAACATTCTACAAAGAGTCAGGAAAAAAAAGGACACCGGATTTTTATGAAATCATTGAAAAAAAATCCACCAATTAATTTTTGTTATTGGATAATATATCTCACATCATTCCAATGCATTGTGTGGTTACAAAAGTCAAAAAATCAGTTTCAGAGTAAAAATGATAAAAAATATCCTATATAGTCAAAACAACCTTGGAATATCATTAAGTCACAAGACAAAAAGAACCATTTAATAATTAGTATATAAGAATAGACTGCATGTCAATCTGACTCGTGGTTTTCTTAGAATTTCAAAAAGTTTGTTTTTAAGAATTTAAGTAATAAAACAAGTCTTTAAGGATGAAAATTTAACAAACAATTAAATATTGTCATGAAATCATAGGAAAGTGATCAATGATTTTATAAAATCATAGGAACAGGGAAAACATATAATTATCAATAATTATAAATATATCAAATGTCAGTATGACTTGAATTTTCCTTTAATTAACAAATGTTCTTTTTATTTATTTAAAAGGTTAAAAAAACATGGGGGGTCAAAAACAAGAAATGGACATCAAATTTCCCTAAAATAAAAATACACTGATTTTCGATTAATTTTTTTCATGTAAGAAGTAACGGAATATCCATTGGATATATTGTAGCATGTTGGATCAGAAGGGTCTGTCAACTCAATGTATGATGTGGTTAGAATAATTGAAAAAATTGTTTTATGAGATTCAAGTCATTAGAAACATACATTAAATCGTTCAAAAATGTGAAGAATAATCCATGACTGAAGTTGAATCAAAATCTAAAATCCAAAATTTGTAAAGAGAAGAACAAAATTGGATTGAATTTAGAAGAAGAATGTAACTTATAATTCTCTTTTAATCATATCCCATTTTATCATACTTAAACTTCATACCTAATTTTTTTATTTGAATCATATTGACATTAAACCTACAAATTTTATTATTTTATGGAAAAGGAATAATTCTATAAGAACCAATTTCCCATTCAAGGATATTATATTGGTTTGAAAAAAAAATCTAAATTTCTTTCGCTAAAAATGAATTTCTTTGTGAAATACTACATTTACTATTTTCAAATTTGATTTCACATTTGAAATATTTTTTAGTTTTTATATTAAAATACTTTTTTCATTTTAATTATTTTTTTTAAAATTATCAAAAACCATGATTTAAATAAATAAACCACAATCACCCAATACCACTCCAATCATAGGGAGATCATTTATATATTAGGGAATTTGTGATAACAATAAGAAAATATATTTAAAAAAATAAAATTTTTCATAGTAATAAAAAATTCAATGAAATAAAAATTAAATTTTCATACGGAGGGATGTAGTATCAAATGTTATAGGTGAGGAAAATTATATGAGTTATATATAAAATATTAAAATTACTATAGAAGAGTTACAAATAAAAATTAAATTATCATATACATATGTTGATGAATCAGATTAACTATAAGAAAATGCAGATACCCAAGGATGGATAGGACTAAGAAAATAAGTAGTAATCAATGATTGAATGATATGGAAGGTAAAGGGGAAGTTGAAATAGAGATGAAATCATTATCAAAATATGAAGCAATAAAATAAGAAAAAATAAAATCCACATACATTTTTCAAATTATAGGTATAAGTAAAAAACACTAGAAAAAAAGTGAAGAAAAAGTTAAACCTAAAACATATATATCATAAACCAAAATCCAATGAACCAACCAGATATGAAGATAAAATGTGAAATTAGAATGTGTTGATCAAATGAAAAAGTGGAGGAAATGCAGAATCATAAGACAAAGAAGATTCCACATTATATAAACATGAAATAGTTGATAGAAAAATAGTATCATGATTGAAAATAAAATAAAAACAAAAATCAAATGTAAAAAGAAAATAATAAGAGGAAATTTATATATAAGTCATAATTCATGATCACAAAAGAAGAAATATTTGAAAAAAAAGTATATTTAGGAATTTAGGTAAAAAAATGGTGAACTAGAATCAAATTTCAAATGAAAAATCCATATTATAGAAGAAGAAGGAAAAATAATCCAAAACCAATTTTGAATTTAGTTCAAAATGTTAGAATATAAGGATAAATAGATACAAAATTATAGTAATATGATAGTTAAGATCAAAATAATATTGGAGTAGAAGAAAAAATTCATTTGTATATTATAATAATAATAAAATTTAATGATCTTATGTATATGAATGCTTGAGGAAAAAAGAAGAACTTGAGTTATAAGTAGAAACAAAGTCTAGAAGAGATAAGAAATTAGATAAAAGTGTAATTATATGTATAAGTAAATAAAAATCTATAATCCATAGAAATAACATAAAAAATATAAGAGAAATTATAAAAATAAATAAAAATAAATACAATATAAAATAAATTAAAAGTAAAATTATAAATTTTAAGAAAGAATAAAAACAATTGATGTAAAATAAAACGCTATATGTGAAATCCATGAATCGTGAAGTAGAGGAAGATAAAAAAATTCAAAAGAAAATTTAAAAGAGAAAAATGAATGAAAAAAAAATTCAAACATAGAATTTGTAATTATCATATAAAAACACATTATACAGATGAATAACTATAAGTGAACATTGGAACAATGAGTTTAAGTGCAATTCAGAAGTATAATTAATAAGAAATAAAAATATAAGTAATTGGGGAAAAAAAGTTAGAAGAAAAAAAAATTAAATTAAATAAATTAAACATTAAACATTAGAAAAATTAAATAAAGTAAAATCAAAATAAGAAATGTAGAAGCTTGACGTATGATTCTAGAAATCAAAGGAGTTTCATAAGTAAGAGAAGATACAGTTGAAAAAAATAATAATAAAAAGATAAGAAGAATCATAAATAAAATCTAAAATAGTGGAAACATATATAAAAATGAAAATAAAAAATCCAACATCTAAAAGAAGAAAAGGTAAGAATAAAAAATTAGTTATTGAACCTAAAGGAGGTAATAATCGAGAAACAATAGCTGAATATAAAATAGAAGATAGACACTAGAGTAATAAAATATTTGATAATAGATATTGGTGGTCCTGTAATGGTTGAAGAAAAAAGTATAGATTTTGATTAAAAAAGTAAGATCGTAATCCATAAATATAAGTATATTAGTAGAAGGTATATTACAAACTAACTAATTTTAAAGTATAAATCCTAATTAGTATCTAAAAATAAAAGTAAATGAAATTATTTCATGACCTAGAAAATAATCATACATTATCTTAAAATCATTATGAAGTTATTGTTGAATAGATTTTGACATGTATTAAGAGATGGTCTATCAATTTGATGTGTCATTTGCTTATAATTTGAGTTTTTTTGATAGGTATTGACACATTTATTCTTTGTTTTAAAGAATTTTATGTATAATAAAATTATTAGTTTTCAAATTCTACCACACTTCATGTTGGATTGATGTATGGTCTATTCATATTTGTCACAAATTAATAAACAACTGATTTCTTGAATTTTCATGTTTTTTCAAGGCTATTATCTTTATTTTAATCATTTGAAGCATGTTTTTTACTTTTAAATAAAAAAACTTTCCTCTATTAATTTTTAGAAAACCAAATTTTATATTTACATGGTTTCTATTAAAACAGGTCAAAAATTAAATTATTTTCATTTTCCTATGATTTATCTACAATATGAGGACTTTTATAAAATTCACACCCTTTTTAATACATATATACTGACTTTTAAATTAACACAAACACACTTTTTTTCATTTAAAACAAAACACAGGTCGTATGGAATTTTGGTCTATTACTACATGTCAAAAATTAAAAAAAATGTATTATAATTATATAATAAAAATTTGTGGTTGTTTTCTATATTTTACCCCATAAAACAAAATTTTTGACTTTTAAATCAACAAAAACACACTTTTGGTCATTTCAAGCCAACTAAAAAATGGGCTGACCTATGGAATGTTCCTACATATAAAAAATTAAATGATAATAATTTTCATATGATTAAATCAGAACCTATAGTTTTATGTTAGATTATGACCCTTTGATCCAAGTTTAAAATTGGCTTTTAAATATAAAAAACTTCTTTTTTTCTCAGTCGTTCTAAATACACTACATGTTTGATTTATGCGTAATATATTTATACCTGTCCCAAATTAATTAAAAATCTATTTCTAAATGTTTTAAGTTAATAGGAGGTCATTTTTTGGTTTTTACCCTTATATGGACATTATGAATTTTTATTAGATCTAATAATACTATTTTTCTCATCATTTTGACCGGATTGTATGTCAGATTAATAACCAGTCTATCTGTAAATGTAAAAAAGTAATAAAAAATAGATTTACTATGAATTAATAAAAAAATATAATGTAATTTTCTAGGTTTTTGAACTTTTGGAATAGTTTTTTTAAATTTATATCAATAAAAACACACTTTTGGTCATTCCAAGAAAAACACAGGTCAGATTGACTTATAAAATATTCCTTCATGTCACAAATTAAATAGAACTCATAGTCCTAATATTTCATGTAAATTGGAGCTCTTTTTTTAGGGTTTGAACCATTGATTAATTTTTAATGATTTATATGTCTTTAAAAATGTTCTTCAAAGAGTCATGTTCTTGAAAATAACATCACATTTTCATGAAATTAAAGAAAAAAATCACCATTTCACTTGTCTTATGTAGGGGTAGACCACATGTCATTTCATTTTAATATATAAAAAAAATATAAAAAAATATTTTTAATATAAAAAATGATTACAAAAAGGTTATATGATTAAAATAAAACAAACGAACTCGAATTTTCATAAAACCAAAGAAAAAAACCACTGCTTAATTTGTGGAATCTAGGAGTAGAAAACATGTCAATTAATCATGCAATTATCTCAAAATGACTGAAATTGTGTATATATTTATTAAAAATTTAGAAAAACTATGCTAGAGTTTCAAATCCAAGAAAAGAACCTTCAATTTTCATGAAATCATAAAAAATGTAATCGATCGATTTGAGAAATTTACAAATATACCCACCATTAATCACCATGCGGTGCAGGAAGAATGTCTAAAAACCAAGTTTTTCTAGATTTAACATTAATTAAAAACATGAATCAAATTATCAATATTTAGTGAATGAAATTTGATTTTGGAGATTTTTTTTGAAAATTAAATCCATTTAATATGTGATATATTGGAATATATTTCACATCAGATCGATATGTAGATTCCTATAGGTGACTAAAAGTTTATTCTTAGTGATATAATATCAAGGGGTGAGGACCAAGAAAAACTGCATCAATTCTTAAGAAGTCATAATACAACCATCATTGATTAATTTCTAATATGTATATATAGGTAACATGTAAATATAATACATATTGGGGTTGTAATTACCGAAAAAACAATTTTAATAGATTTATATGCTTCTAAAAAATGAACATCAATGGGTAATACCCAAGAAAATGTCGTTAGACTATCCTTAAATCACATGGAGATGACCTCAGTTTAATTTTTTATATGTGGTAATATATATCACATCATTTCAACATCCATTTTCCTCCGAATGAACAAAAGGGTGTTTTATAGATTTAAAAGTAAAAAAACGTGCATCAATGGGTCAAACCAATGAAAATGAGCTCAAAATATTTTATAATCATAAATTTATCATTAATACAACATGTGGTGAGCATGGAATATTTGAAAGTGTGTTTTAAAAGATTTTATAGCTCGTTAAAAAACATGCCTCAAAGGGTTGAAACCTAGAAAATGACTTTAGATTTTATAAAAATCACAGGAAAACAATTAATATTTAATAATTGACATATATTAATATACTACACATTATTCTAACATACATTATGAAAAAAATTATTGAATAAGAAGTTTAACAATAAAAAATGATTAAACATATATTGTATAATAAAAACCTTTCAAACAAACATTTTTTTTCATGAAATCATGAAATGACCACCGCTATTTAATTTGTGATAGGGAAATAAACCTTGTGTCAATAAAACTCAAGGTTTTATTAGCATTAAAAAAATATTATTTTTATTGATATAAAAGTGAAAAAACATGATATGAAAATTCAAACTTGGAAAATGTCTTAGGATTTTTATGAAATCATCAGACAATGATAATTGATTAATTAGTGACAATTATTAATACAAAACAATTCAATGTACTGTAATCGGAAATAACATTATTATATTTAGATATATTAAAAAAAATTAATAAAGTGTCAACACTAATCCAATGACCACATATTATTTCAAAATCCTAGGAAATGATCATTATATAATCTGCGATATGTTGAAACAGATCACAAATCATTCTGAATCATGGTTCAATTTCTAATGGGTGTAAATGTATTTCAGGGAAATTTGACCTGTGGTTAGATCCTAATGAAAAAAATGTTGTTTGTTTTATTTCAAAGTCAATTTTTTAATGAGTTAAAACCTAGAATGGCCTCAGATGATCCTGAAATCATAGGATTGAGACCGTTGATTAATTATTTACATGTATTTGTTTTACAACCAATGTATGATTTGTTGGATTTGTTCAAAATATTTTGGTAAGGGTTTCTCTTATTGAAAATATACTATAAATAGAAAATCAAAGGTTTTTGATGTATTGAATGGATTCATGAAATATGTGTTTCATTTTTTTGAAGATGCTTCAGTTATAAATTTTTCAAATGGAAGAAATCATGTTTTTAGGAAAAAAATATTAACTAGTTAATACTGATTACTAATTGAATGAGGATCATGTACTTGAAATATTTAATGTTTTTGATATACTAAAATATATTTTAAATGGGACAAATTAACTAAAACTAGATACATGGTTCAGAGTAATGAAATTTATTCAAGATATTATGATTTTTTACACCATGAAGGTGGTTGTAGTTATGGTTGGACAGATTAGGAAACATTTTTTTAAAATTCCAAATGTATTTTTTTGATTAATATGGTTGAGTTTAAATATATAATGAAGTTGAAAGTCTAATGAGTTGAGTTTTGTTTTCCTAGTTCCTCACTGAATACTTTTGACCATATTAAATTTTAGTTCTTAGTGATTCTAGAAATCTAGTAGTGAACATGTTGTATATATGAATAATATACCACAAATAAAGAATTCATTATTACCATATATAGATCACAAGGTGTACTTTATATCGTATCTGTTTGTTCGATGAAGTAGAAGTAGAATATTTCGACTCATTGGTGAATTTAAATAGTTTTTTCACACTTCTGGTCATTTCCCACATTACAAGAGTAAGATGACTTGATTTCTATATAGTGTAATTTGAGGGGTGTCCACAATGTGGAGGAAAACCATTCCATATGATGAAATTATACATGCCTCAAATAGGAAACTTGTGACATGGAATGGTACATGTTAGAAAATCATTAACTCATATGATATCATTTATTTATATTCTAATGACCATCTTTCAAAAAATATTTAAAGGGTCTGAATTGTAAGGGATTTCATGTAAATTTTGGAATATTTAAATTCATCTACTTGGAAGGCTTGAATCATGAAGAATTATAGGGATATAAGATAACATATTTGATATTTATTTGTAGATGTTTCAAGAACATTAGAGATTCATTTCAAGTTAAATATAATGGATCTATTGAATACTGAATATTCATATTTTTCCATATTCCACAAATAGGAATTAATAGAGGATAAAGTGAGTCCTTAGAGACATAAAAGATGATTAATCATTGACTCCATATATGATGGGTAATACTATATGAAAAGGGATAAATATATATATATATTTAATGAAAATATGGAGAGTATGTGGTGTGATTAATTTATATATTAATGAAATTAGGTATTACATGTATGTTATATCAGAAATATGGTTTATGTGAGAAAGGTAGTGAGGAGGATACATATATAAACACTTATAGATTTTGCGTATACAGAGGAAGGAATAAAGATGTTGTACTCATATAGTTCACATACATAATAATCAAAAAGAGTATAGGTGTTGTATGTTTTGATATATTGATTTTAAATAGAAGATGGTGAGTTTTTATTCCTAGATAGATACAGTTCCTACCCTCATCTATATGGAGTTGATTCAATCTAGGCCAATGAATAAAGGGTTAAGAAAATTTGATAATCAATGTTCATCCATCCAGTACTAGTTATGTGAAATAACGAGATTACAATAAAGATCACAAAGATACACTCACATATATAAACTGACCATTCCCTCTACAAAATCATTGAGTAAAGTGGAGAATAGGGAGTGACCCTAGATCATCAATGGACCCTTAAAAATCCATGTAATGTAATAGTGAGTTATATTACATCCAAGCACACCCACACATGGTTTCTATGTTTTCTGTGTATTATCCCATTTGGGTGAACCATATAGAATCCATGTGGTCTAGAATCCTTATTTCATGTTAATTATTTGTCGGTTATGGATGCTTGTAAATGAATTGGTTGAATAATTTTCCATGTTAACACATGAAAAAAATCCTAAATTGAAGAAGATAAAACAAGAATATTGAAAAGTTTAAAACTAAAAACAAACAAATTAACCCCCTTTTAAAATTTCGATAGACACATCAAATGGTGCCGAAGAAATGTTCATTGATTGTTTAACCATTCTAATTTGTGTTTTTGGAGTTTTGAAGATGATGATAGATAAATCTTCAACTATGAATGATCCTATTTTTTTGGAAGTTTAATTACAAAATGGAAAAATTAATTATTATTCTAATTAGAGAACCATATTGTAATCCCCAATGATATTTATATATATATATTTACATAGGTGAGAAGACCCGGTGTTGCGTATGAATCAGAATAAAGGATGATTAAAATTTTTACTTGGGTGAAACAAGTCTTAATGGAAGCTATGGATTAATGTATAAAAAGAATCACATTTGATTGAAAATTATCTAAATTTACATGGACGATACTGGAAGAGATGTATGGAAACACATTTATGATGAACAAATAAAATCAATTTGTTTCATGTTATGTGCATAAATCATTTTTTGATCTGCATGTGAATTCAATAATAGAATAATTTCACCTGTAAAATAGCCAATGGAAGAAGATCAATAAGAAGGCTATCAAATTTGTTTTGTACTCCTCTCTTGTTAAATAAATTTGATTCAATATGTATATCTAATTTTATCTCTATATAAGATTTTCCTGGTAAATATAAAGATGTATATTTCATATCATCTGAGTGTGTTAAAATTAAATACTCTTCCTCATGTAATAAATCTATAGGATACTGGTGTATCCAATAAGAGAACATTAATGGTTTCAAAAATTAAGTTCTCCTCATAATGAATGAACATGTGAATTATTTTGATCTTATATTATACATTGATGAAGCTATTTAAAAGGTGAAGATGAAGTTATGAAGTGGTGTTATTGTAGATCTGATTCAATAATAAAAAGCTATTTGTAAATTAAGAAACAACATGAGGTATCCATGATTGTCCTCAAGTAACAACATGATTTAGAGTTGAAGACTGTATATAGTCAATGGATTTCTCATGATTTGAATGTAGATGGAAAAGTTTAAAAAAGGTGGTATGGATAATTAATCTTTAGGTGTAGATTCATACCATAATGAAGATATCATAAACTGATGAAAATATTTTGAAAACTACAAGAAGCTACTTCAAGAGTCACAATAGAGTTTAATGAAAAATATAGTACATATCAAATGTAACTAATTTAAAAAAGATATGAAAATAAAGGGATGAAAATATATTTTTGTGAGATAGTAAGAAAAATATAGCTATGTGTAAGGAAGGTATAAAATTTAATTATAATTGAAGTCATAATCCAGCTAAACCTCAATAAGAATAAAAAATTAGGTATGATTCTATTAGAGAATGTAGTATTTGTTCTTATAATGGTCATTTGGACAGGAAATGGCGCAACATGTATAAAAATTATCAGATCATATCTTTATCTCCAATAATAAAATATATTCATTGGGGAGATGTTAGAGATCTATATTACCTAGAGAAAAATAGAGAATAAGTAAAACTAAGTTCACCTAAAATCATTCCCAACAAGATTTATAATTACAAGAGAATTAATAATAATAGTATGCCTTATGTAAGTCTAATGGAATCCTTAAAATTATCATTATGGATAAGAAAGGTGGGTATGATAAAAGGAACTCAAAATATAAAGAATTAGTTTCACTAAATAATAGGTCTAATATTTTGGAAGATGAATATAAAGAATAAAAAAAGAGTGCACCAAACTCCTGGAGAAATACATACTCAATATCCCCTATGGAAGGAGATAAATAAAATATGGGGAAAGAGTCATGGAAGAAGATAAAAAATTCATTCTTTAAAGATGGGACAATGTCCTAGTAATGTGTTTCTATCTAAATATTTTTTTCCAAGTAGTACAGCGAATAGGGGTGATGTTCATATACTCAAAAGTATGCATGGAAAAATGTTTTTGTTCAAAGAAAGATATGGATGATGATTGGAAGTAAGAGGTTTCTTCAAAATGTTTGACTACATTCCAAAACAAGAAGATAATTTAGGTAACATTTATCTTCATTTATTCTTATATTCCCACATGCATCATTGAATTTGCGCTGGAAGTGGTTAAATTATAAATTTATAGTCCAAAACTACCCTTACTAGTATGAAGTAGTAGTGTAACGAGGCTAGGTCGAACCCACAAAGATCACTAGAAGAATAGAAAGGAATCATAAAAAAACCCTTTTGAAGGATTCCTCCCATTCACACATTAGGTTTGGTTTTAAATAAATCTATTTATTTTTGATTTTAGTTCGATAATAAAGGAATGGATTGGGGTCAATTTTAAGGCTCTTGATAGAAGATAATCCTAGATTTCTCTTGTAATATTCCTATGTCTTAGGCTACAAAGCAATGAAAATATCACCAATTGAAGATGGTAAAACCAATTGGATCTATATATAAAGTAACTATCCTATGGTCAAGGTATAGTTGGATACCTAGGTTCATTAATCTGGGCTTCTATGAAGAAGGAAACATAAGTTAATATTCATAGTCTTACTCAACTCTAATTATAGTAGGTTTATTAAATTTCACTTCACATGGCCATAGTTGTGAAACATAAATGTGATGAAAAATTATTATTAAACATATTACAATCCATATAGTTTCAATGGTTATATATAGATATTCATTATATTCAGAAATGACCATACTATTGACACCTAAGTCAATGATGATTATCGACAAATGGAGGTGATGATAAAAATCACAGAAATATTAAACATGTTGTGCATAATCCTAAAACTATTTCAAAAGAGACAATACAGTATTAAACAAGAAATAATCAAGAAAAAAATTTAAACCAATGTAAATCTCATCAAGAACTGACATTTCATGATGAAACATTGAAGAACATGAAACATGGAATCGAAACAAATACAAAACATTCACAAACAAAAAATGAATGATAAAAGGTTGAAGAATGAAACATGATTTTGTGAATAATGTATAGATACATTGAAATGGATATTGAGATTGAAAATGATATTTTAATGGATGAATAACATATTTGGAATGAATAAAGACTCACAATTATTCAATAAAATAATGAATGAAATGACATAAATCTAATTAAAATTGAATATGAATGAAAATATATGAAGAAAAATAATTGAAAGAAAACCACTATAATGATTAGTAGTGTGTGTACACATTGTAATATTAGTATTCTCTAAATATACAAGGAATATATATCATTCACCTCATGTATTGTCTATAAGTGACCTGGCCTTGACATTTTCACAGCATTTATGTTTTCTGCGTGGCCTGTATTTGAGATCCACATTTTCCATCGAATAATCAATCAGTATATTTTAATAAGTGATCCATATAACTTTTCATGACATGTAATCCTTTTCTATGGACTGTATGTGAATTATATTAAGATGGAATCTAATTTTTAACTATGGATATTATGTAATGAATATACATGATGTGTGTGGTCTTCACGCCATTCAATCTCTTCACGGGGTATTTTTTGGCCTTATAGACATGATTTGAATGATGTCTAGAAATCATTATTTGATACATGGAATGTAAAGTTTGTTTTTGACACTTTCTATCAGTTTAACCTTTAAGTATATAATTATTGATTCATGCAAAAAGAACCAAAAACAATTTCAATATTTTATAAATCATTAATAAACCTTAGAAACTTCATACAAAATGTGTATAAAATTTCATCTTATAAAACTCTCCAACACTTTCACCATTTATTATCCTCTATAAAAAATCATCTCAATAGGGATTCTGAATGATTTTTTTTAAAACGAAGAAACATGCATTACAAATAGGAAAATAAAACTATGTTTAGGTAGAAAATTTAAGTCATCCAGAATAAATCCTACAAAATAAATCAATAATTCTTCATGGTTCAATTCTTTATCCAGATTCCTTATTCATTAATTACAATTTTATAACTAATTATAAAATTATATACAAATTTTTCAATTTACCTCACAATATATTATCTCATATAACTCAAGGTAGATGTAACTATAGTTATGCTCATACTCAAAAAACTTGTCCTTAACCATATTCATTAATTGGTTTGATTATCTGTACTTTCTAAAGACAAATACAAAATAAATCTTGAGGGCTTTATCCAAAAGGGTTCAAATGACTCTAAGGCTGATGGAATGTGGTTATAAAGTAAAAAATAAAGATCAAACAGACGGTGTTATCTAAATTATAATGCATGATAAAAGTAAATAGTGCAATAAAAGTAACTCCTCCAAGATCAAAAGGTGTCCATGCTCTAACTAGCTCCATGTGGGTCCATAAGAATATCCATTAAGTTTCAAAAATATACCTTGTTATTTTTTTCTTTTTCTTTTTATTTATTTTTCAAAATCCATGTTCAAGAAAAATCTCACATCCATCCCATAACCACATGTGATCCATCATAGGATTCATATGTCTATAAATGGTGATTTTTGACATTCCTAATACAAAAATCAATATATTTTCTTTTTTCTTTGATATTATAAAAATTAATATGGTAGACATAGAAAATAAAAAAAGTAATCATGTGACATATCATATCATTGTGATAAAATTTCCACTACACATATCCTCAATAAAAATATCTTATGTCTATAATAAGTGAAAACCTTACCACATTCGTTCAATAACAATCATACATAATACTGAGATTAGAGTAGGAAGTGATAATTTTTTTAAAACTACTCTATCCTAAAAAATCCATTCATGGCTACTACGGACAAAGGAAGGAAAAATGTAAGGTGGGTATTAGTAAAAAATGGCTAAAAAATATTTCCTCATTCCTATTAAAATGAGTATTTGTTAAATTATATCCTCAAAAAGACCTCAACTCAAATTATGATATGTTTACATTCCCCACGTATCACTTATGAAATATGGACAGAAAACAATATGAAATTGGTAGTCTATAATCTTACTGGGAATGGTAGTTTACAAAAATAACTGGAAATCACTCATGGTATAAAATCCTATAATAAGTAACTCAAAATTAATCTATTTTTTTAATTTTAATTAAATTACTAAACTCAGCAATAATTATAAAGAAATAAACATGAGAAAAATCTAGATTTCAAAAATTTCCATCCAGACATTTTATTTTCAAAAAAATGTTGCAATGATATTTTACGTTTAATACATATTTTAAATGAGAAATTTATCTTAGATAAATGAAAACATGAAATAATTAATGTGTATTCAAAATAAAACATTAGAAAGACTCCCCACACAAAAAATAGACTATTTCCTTACCACTATGAATTTTTTTTTGAAGAAAAACAATTGAAGCATATAAATAATGTAATGGGAATTTTAATTTAAAATTATGGAATTAAGAGGTACCTATAATTAGTTTCAGACCATGGGGAAACTTTTTGGATTTTGAGATGAATTGGGATACCTTACTTATATTTTATAATGAAAACTCTGAAACTATATAAAACCTTAGTCCACAGGGTTTAAACATAATGAATGTAGTGAAATGGGTAGGTTCAAACAGTGAACATGAATGGAAATCAACTCTTATAAATGATGATATGTTGGTATAGTGATGTTCAAGGACAACATATGAAAACTAATTCCACTAAAAATGAAAAAAAATAACCTAATAACACAACTAAAAAGAAAGAAAACTCAAATATGGTTTCCCTCCCATAAATTGGTAACAATGAAATTTTCATCCAGACACTGATTCATCCATTGAAGGAGTGAATAAGAGAAAGAAATGGATAATGTTATAAATTAATGAAATTAAAATAAGTAATAAAATAGTAATATAGAAATTTGAATCCTATATATATAAATAATCAGTGATACATCATTATAAATATAATATGAGGAGTACAAAAAGTTTCCCCCACAAAAAATAAAAAATATATGAATTTTAAATGGAAACTAAGACTCAGGGAAACTCACTCTAGTTGTTGGATCTGTATTACCCTTCTGAATAATATATCCCTCGATCCGGTCCACCATATCAATATTATCTATGGATATGAACATATATTCAATGATAACCTCTACAGGTGTGATGGTATTTGTAGAAATCTTAGTGGATGGTAGATGAGAGGTGTTGATCCTGATGGTTTCCATGTTTTAGGAAGCATCGCCTATTAGTGGAACATAAAAAGAATATGGGATGGTGGTGGCAATTCCTTATAAGTATTTCTCTACTAAAAAATATTCTGTGTTGTGAGAGTTTTCATCAAAGAATGTAGAGCTGTCTCAGTGGGATATGGTGAGGGAATAGATGTGGATAAAGGGTTGAAATAGGCTAGTGGGTGGTAGGATGTATTATTCGGTGTTATTGGAGGGGTATTGAAAATGGATATCTCTATGAAGGGTATGTTTATATGGTAGGAAATATTTTTTAGGTTCCCTAGGATGTAATGGTTCATTCCACCAATATCAATAGGGAAATATGTGGAGGGATATGGTTTGGGTAAGGTACTGGTGAATGCAAAAGGAATATGAGAGGTGGTAGGGGTAAGGGAAATGATATCTAGTGGGATGGAAGTGGCGGTAGCTGTGCTGGTAGAGGATCTATTAGGAGAAGAGTCATGAGTTGGGGAGGCTAGGTGTGGCTGTGTTAGTGGTAATATCTATTGGCGTCTCATCGATATCCTCAATATATATATGTTCCCACTAGTAAATGATGATATTCTTCATGAATATACCCAAATTTTGGAGAAGAACAAGGCTGAATCCCCCTATATGTCATAGTTAGGTTGGGGATAAACGACCTCAAAGGCACAAATATTCCTACCCAAATGGGTGATGAATGATCAACCCATTAATGTGTCATAGGTCCTCTTTTCCAAAGTCCCATATAACTCAACAAACTATCTAACCGTGTTGATGTTTGGAAGACCTATGGATGATGTTATAATGAGGACCTTGATCTGGATGACCACTGTGGGCATCACCATAGGCCTACCAAGCATGAGTAAAGGAACTTTACAGTATCCAGAGGGTATCACCTCAGAGTGTGGTTCACTTCATGGTGCAACATTCATAAATGTTTCCCCCATCTCTGGTGATCTTGTCCCAAATTTGTAAATACTGATCCATGTTAGGATTAAGATTCAATTTATAAAAGACAGTGGTGATGCAAAACTTGGATGAGTAGATACCAAGGTTTATAGATATGTATCCCAGGATGAGATCCCAAGGATGACCTCCAAGAGTGAAGCAGATGATGTTGATTCATAGCTCAAAAGTGGCTAGGAACTCAAGGATGTGCTCCAAAAAAGCCTCATCTGATACTTGGGTAATCAGGTTTAGGTGAAGTTGGTCCATGAGGTGTAGAAGCTCTTGGTGAATGTGAATGTTCTCTATAATGGTGAGGTCCAATGTTTTTTTTCATCTTCTTTAGTTTGGAATGTAGGTGGAAAATACAAACATGGTGTGAAATGTTGAAAAAGTGGAGGCAAGGATAAAGGTGAGAATGTGCAGGGCCTTGTGATTCTATGGAGGATGAATTTGAGTTCCCTAAAGTGGAAGAAGATGAAGTTAAGGAATATAAAGAAGAGGAGGATGAATCTATGGGTGGTGGAGGAGGCACGACCCCCTGCCACATTTGTGGATGTGGTTTTTCATCACACATAAATGCATGGTTAGTGGGAGGGGTGTGAACTATTTTTATTTTGACCATTTTGTATATAGAGAAATTATGGGTAGAGGAGAGTAGGAACTGAGGATCCAGATGTAGGGAAAGGAGTTGTAGGATATGTGGGATTTTATATGGGGGGTCGTGGAAGAGGGGGGATGGGTGGGGTTCTTTATGAACCCTAACATCATGGGCATTAAAAAGGGTCCCTAACTTTGACATGTTGTCTATGGAATACATGGTGTACAAATCATGAATTTTTAATTTTTAGTTACTTGATTTTTACATACCATGTACATGTTACATGTCATGAATTTTCCATTTCATTCCACCTTTTTGGCTAGGTCCCCTAAACAATCATCCAATACAGTAAACCATCCTAAACACCAAACTACCCTACCCTAACCTATTAAACATACTCTAGGTTTCCTCCTAATAAATTATTTATTTATTTTATAGGGACTGAAATTTTTCAATGCATAAAACTTTAATTTTGAGTTGATACCACTTTTAAAATGATTCTTGAAAAAATATGCGATGAAAGGTTGGATGCCCTAGTTTTTCAGAGGTGCATCACAATTTGAATTCATGTGAACATTGGATCCCATATAAATGGGAGGTGTTCTTTTATTTTCATATACACTTTCCTCATGATATTATTCATTATTATTACGAGAGGTGGTTTGAATGTTTTTTGATATGTTGGTTTTATTGAATCCTTATCTACATCAAACATAATGTTTTCTTGAAAAAATTTGAAAATCAATCTCCCCAGGTTAACATCAATCATCTCCTTTTAAGTTGTGAATTTTTTTCCATATTTGAGGGGAATATCACCTTCCTCTTATATATCCACCACCAGGATGTTAGTGGGAAACATGTTTTTTTCAACTATTACTAAGAAACTCTCGAGCAGTCCCTAAGGGTCCCTAACTGAGAAGTAATAAATTTTGAGTGTTGCCTTAGTTGGTTTCAATTCTCTAAACCCAAACTTCTTTAAAAAACTTAGGGTTATTATATTGGTTTTTTTTCCTATATCACACAACGTTATTTCAAAATTATAGGTCACAAAAGTGCATGGAATTGGAAAACATCCAAGCTCTCATATTTTTTGAGGCATTTTCTGTCATACAACTATGAAAAATTCTTCATTTAGAGAGACAATTCCTAAGTATTCAATTTTATTTTTTTATTAGATATTAGTTCCTTAAATAATCAATCATAATAAGGTACATGGGGATTTAATTCAATAATAAGGATATTGATGTTCATTATTTTTAACATTCCAAATAATTTTTTATATTGTCCCTCCATCCTACCATATTAAATTCTTTTAAGAAAGGGGAGAGGTATATTATAAGCTGGTGGCCCTATATATATTTCTCCCTACTCAATTTTCTATTAAGTTGTATCCTTCTTTGTTGGTTATTCCTATTGATTTTTCCCATAAAAGATATTATCATAATCTTAAAACCACCTTTTATAATTTATATAAGGCTACTAAAATTCCATCATATTTCCACTTATAAATTTTTTAGCTTTATACTCCTCCCTCAGATGAGCTTCAGTGTTACCGGGAAGTAGACCTAGTAGTCGATCATATGGAGATTTAAAAATCATACCCATTGATGATCTAGGTTGTGTAGTGATGCCTTGTGGTTTTTAATCTCCATATTTTGGGTCATTATACATTAGTCTCCACTATGAACAAATGTAGTGAGTAGGTTTTCAAGATTGTTTTGGAGATTTTGGGATTGTTGTGGTGGTCTTAGAGGATATTATTGGAATTGAACCTGTTGTGTGAGTTGATACTACAAAGATCTTCGAAAAGGTTGTTGAAATTGTTATTTCTGTCAAAGAGATAGACCTTGTGTCGTGTACCCGGGTGGTCCTTGATTCTTTGGTGGTACTATCCACTCTTATGATAAAGATAACCTTGATTATTCTATGGCTACTTCTTACATGGTAAGTATTAGTAATATTGATCGGTATTTTTATAGTGGTATTTTTTTATTGTTATTGAAATAATTACAATCCTGAAATTGAGTTTCCTCTAAGACTTCCCTATAGTCTTAGTATGAATTTGGGTATCCTCACATCTCACAATACTGAATTTTAATAACTGGAGATGGAGGGGGTGGTGGTATAGAAGGGAAATAAAATGATTCTATCTTTTTAGTTAAGGATCCAACCTGTGAAACAAGGTGTTTAGTCTCCAACAACTGATGGATTTTATGTCAGGGAAGTACTATATCACTTTTTTATAGACTTTAATTGTGATAAAATTCCTCTAAAATTTCTTTGCTGACTTCCAGCATCTTGACCATGATTCTACCATCTGTAGGGAATCTACTACTGTTCATGAATCTTGTTGATTTCCTTTATAAAACTTATGATGTTGTATCCACACATATAGTATGTGATGTTGGAGCTTGAGAGTCATCTCCTTAAATTTATCCCATTCTTCCAATGTTTATTCTCTATCCACATCGGGGAAGTTTGGAATTTTTTAGAGCATCCATGTCTAGATCGATGAGAATTATTTTTCAAGAAATTTACACCCTAACTCATCCCATGTCATGTTCAAATCACGAGAATCAATTTTCAAACAATTCATATCTCAGTCTCACAAGGATAATGAGAAGACTCTCATGTGAATTCCATCATACTATACACCTTGATTACGAAAGGTTAGAAAAAACCTCAAGAAAACATAGAAAATGACCATGTTGGTCTTTAATTTGAAGACCACTAAATTTCCCAAAATTATGGATCCTGTGAATGATTCTAGGTTTGATCTCAAATGTGTGCACCTGAATAGACAGGAAAAAATGTTGGGAACAACACCAAAAATTGATGGGAAACTATAGTTAATAATGATGTTCTCCTACAGTGATGGTCTCTTACCCTGATTGGATGGGGGTGCATATTGAGGATCTTGAAGGAGTGGTGGTGTAATATTGTTATACTCAGCCATTGTTAAGCGGAAATTTGAAAAATTTATCTTATTGATATTGGGATCAAACTGAAGTTGTTGTTATGTTTCTAGGATTCTTCTATGAGCCAAGGGTCCCTCACCCATGTAATAATTGAGAAGAAAATAAATAAATGGGGAAGAGAGATATAGAGAACACATGTGTGATCAAAAAGAAAAAAAATGTAAAATGGAAAATGGGATAGAAAAGAAGAAAAGGGGAGGATTGAGGTGATCTGGGGTTCGATCTAAAGGTCACTATGACTGAGAAATATTAATCACTAAAAACTGGGCCAAAATTTGACTCACCCACATGAATCATTGAATTCATGTGGGTGGTGGTCAGATTGTGAATTTATAGTCCCAAACTACACTTACTACTAGGGTGTAGTAATGTGTAAGTGTAGGTTGAACCCATGAAAACCAATGGGAGACCGAAAAACAATCAGGTAAAACCCTTTGGAAGGATTCCTCATGACCAATCTTCAGATTTAGTTTTGAATAAAGATATATATTTTGGATTTATGATAGAAATAAATAAAGGGATTAGGGTAAATTTCAAGTATCTTAAAATAAGATAATCCTAGATTTAACCTAAATGATCCTATAGATTAGGTTGTGAAGCGGTTTAATAGTCACCAATTGAAGATGGTCAAACCAATTGAATCTATATATGTGGAAACTATCATAGGATCATGGTATAGATATAAATGTAGCTTCATTATACTTGGAGTATATATAGAAATCACCACAAGATAATGGCTATTGTCCTTCTCAACTCTAATTAGGTTAGGTTTGTTCAATTTTTATTATCGTGATCATGGTTTTCAAAAATAATGTGACGAAAAACTATTTTTAACCATATTACTAGCCCTAGGGTTTCCAAGGTTCATTCTAGATATTTCTTAGGTTTAGAAACTTGCCTAATCTAGACCCCTAACCCTATATGTATTATCTTCACATGGTGGTGATAATGAAAAGTAAGGAAATATTAATAATGATGTGAATAATAATAAAACAATTGAAAAAGATACAATACATGATTAAACAAGAAACAATCAAGATTAAAAAATTTAAACCAATAAAAATATAATTGGGAAATGACTTCACATGATGTATCAATGACTGATGAGAAACCCATAATAAAAAAGAAATAATAACAAACATACTATTAATGAAGAAATGTTGATGATTGGAATAATATTTGATGAAGAATGGTGAGTAGAAATGAAATAGACATATTGATTGAAAAAATATTATAATAAAGTATAAATGGATTTAGAATGAATAAACACTCAAAAAGATTTAATAAAAAAATAATGAAATGAATGAAATATAATTCAGAATGAATATGAATGAAAATGTTTGAAGAAAAATGAGATATTTGTTTTGCGAATATCTGGAGTATGTTGCCACTCTATAATATTAATAGTCTCAAAATTTATGTGGTGTGTATATCATGAACATCCTGTAATTGATTTAAGTGACTTGGTCCCATCATCTTTATGTCATGTAAGTTGTCTGCACTCCATGTATTTGAGATCAAAATTTCCCACAGAAGAATTGGTTCTTTATCCTTGACTGAGTGAGCCATGGATCTTTTCACATAATATAAACCGTTTCCACATTGTGTATGTGAATTAACTTATATGGGAATCTAATTCTGAACTACACACATCATGTAATTAATGTAAACAATGTGTATGGTCTTCACATCATGAAATATATTTAGGAGATGGTCTGTGGCATGACTTGTATGTTGTGAGTGATGTCTATATGTCATGTATGTGGTACAAATCCTATAAATCCAGTTTTTGAAACATTTTATTATTTCATCCTTTAAGTCCTTAATTCCAAATTCCTATAAAAAAAATAATCTAGTTAATTATCAAATAAATAATTAATAAACAAAAAACAAATGAATCCAAAATGAGTATATAATTTCACCATATAATATGTTCATTTTAACATCTGAAAAAATAAGAGATGCATGATATAGAGGTAATAAAATCTATGGGGTATGTGCAAAAATTTGTGTATTAGATAGAAATACATTATGAATAAATAAATTCATAATGAAATTATAGAGATATTGTGGGTATTATAGTCGATGTGGAATGGTATTGGCCTACATTGATGGAAAAAAACCTTGGAGATTTGATGGAAAGATGGATATTATTGCAGATAAGTTCATACAAGGTTATTTAAATCATTTTTATTATATATAAAAATGAAATATTTTCTAATTGTGTTGATCAGATTATTTGGAAGGTCTTCAATATGAAGAGGCAATACTGGAACCTATTTTTTTCATGAAAATTCTTATTTACTCAAGATATTTAAAGGTAGAATAGTTTTTTATGTGTGTAAATATAAAAAAATAAGTTGAATTCCTAAATTTTTTGTATACCAATATAAATTTCATTTGAATGGTTTTCAAAAAATGGATCTAAATCTATCAATTATTGATGATTTCAATTCATTCTATTGAGATTTTGAGAATTAAATAGTTTTAAGGATGTATTGAAAATGTAACTCACTAAAATGAGAACATATAGGTTGATGGTCTTTTTGAATACTTATAAATGCTGGAATTAGTCTGAAAATGATAGATAAATATGAAACCATTGTGATGAATGAAACACAGAGTCATCTTATGCATGGTTTAATAGCTAGTTCCCGTTATAACTAGAATTTATAAAGGATGTTTGATAGATAAGTGTTGTGTTTTTTGCATTTACCCAATTGAATTTTAATTTAAATTCTATAATCCATAAGAACCTATATAAATAATGAAGGAATTGTTGGTATAATTGATGATTTTAATTGGATATGATGAGTGAAAGGAAAAGACTTAGTCTACAAGTTGAAGTAGATTTCAATACTAAGATAATGGTTCCCCAATGATTTTGGGGAAATGTTTTGATTTCAATAATGTTATTATAGTATTTATCTGACGATGGGGGAACTTGGATAAGAGAATTATCAACTAGTTAAAGTATCTAATTTACCTAATATTTCAGGTATAATTGTTTTTCACTAATAAAATAGTATTGTATGAATGGTTTTTCATGATATCTTTATGTTTTTTTAATAACTTCATCATCTGTTTTATTCCCCTGAAGAAAAAAATTTCAACTAAAATGTGTTCTAACATATAAAATATTAATTCATTTTTTGATTCCAAAAAAGTGAAAACAATATGGGGTGTCATATTTACGACCATACACACTATTTATCCTCCCCTAGAGAAAACTGATGGTTCCTAGAAATGTTCTGGAAGATATGTATTCATGTAGAATCTGATTTTGGATATTGAAACGTCGTGTTCATTGATGTTTAATGTGGTATCCTCCCCACTAATATATTTTGAAATTTTTTTACTAACTTTTTGATGAGATGTTGTTTTAGTTTGAAAGAGTTATTATCTTCTCATACATGATATAGAATATGAATATTCAATTATTAATAATAGAAAAATTTATTTTATTGAAAAAGAATCATATTTCCTATGCATAGAACTAACTCTGTTATCATAGAGGATTCATTGAAAATCCATTTATAAGTGATCAAATCATTAAGTGATTTAGTGAAAACCAATACATAGAGTTAAAGAATAGATTTGAGGTAATTATTTTTGGGGTTTATGTTTCTATAAATATGAAATTATTAGTGATATGATGAGTTCAAGATTTATATTGAATTATAGGGTGAAAAAATTTATTTTATGTAATGGGAGCCACGATTAAAAGGATGGACCCTTTGATTTTTTTTAAAAAAGGGAGAGAAATAATTATATGATATATTTTAAAAAAAATCTAATGGGGTGATTGTTACAACAATTGTAGGATTTTTTTATTTTTTAAAAATATTTTAGTCAGGAATTTTCAAATTGAAAATATATTATGAAGATAAAATAAAATTTATTTGGTCCAATACATAGATTCATGAAAGAAGTCATTGATTTATCGAATATGTTCCAGGTATCAATTATTTAATTGGAAACAATATAGTTTCTACCAAAAAATGACTATGAATTGTTTAATACTGATTGGAAATTGGATGAGGATCATGTTCATGGGATGTTTGATGTAGTGCATGGTATGTGGCTATACTGGTACATATTTGATGTAGGATGAAATATTTAGAACTAGATATGTACTAATTTTTATGGAAACTAATTCATGTTATGAAGATTCATTTTTCACCATGACCGAGTCACTGATAGTGGTTTTCTAAATACATAAACACATATTTTTAAAGGACATATAGATTTTGATATTAAAAGGGATGAGTTATAATATATAATGAATATGAAATTCTAGTGATTTTATTTACATCCACCTAGTTCCATTTAGAATACTTTCCAAAAAATTAAATGTCAATGTTCAATGATTATGGAAATCTATTAATGACCACGTTGGATATTTGAGTACCATGTCACATCTAAATAAAGTAATATTACAATTTTATGATAACAAGGATCACTCTATACTGCATAAATACGTTCTATGCTATTGCAATATAATATTTTGAATCCCTAAAACACATCAAAGTGATTATCCATATCATAGGTTGTTTCAAACATTTCAGGGAAAAGATAAGTTAATATTTGTGCACTTACATTCAAGCAGTGTTCATGATGTGGAGGAAATCCATTCCACATGATGAAATTATCAATTCCACAAAAAAACAGTTTTCATTGAATGCTACTTGTGAGAGAACAATTTACTCAAATGAATTCAATTACTCTTATTCAAAAGACTATATATTAAGTATCTTTAAAGGATGTGAATTATAAGAGATACCAAGAAGATTTTAATATATTTAAATTCATAAGTTTAGATGTTTTGAATCCAAAGGAATCTAATAGAGAGGGAGAAGGGATAAAATATTTGAAAATTGTTTGTGGAAGTCTCAAGAACAAGAGTGTTTTAGGCTAGGGCCAAATATCAGGGAGTTATTGGATAACGAAAAGTCAGATGGTTCTATATAAAAATAAAAGGAATTAATGGATGACCATATGATTCATTAGTAATTTAAAAAATATTCATCATTGACATCATTTATGATTATAGGCACTGCATGAAAAGGGAGACACACACACACACACACAAACACACAGATATATATATTTACAGAGCATGTGGGTATTGATTTCAATATCAAAGAAAGGATAGCCTCCATGAGGGGTATATCAAGTATGTGGTTTTTATGAAAAGAGAGTTATGAGGATACATATATCCACACTTGAGTATTTTTTATACAAAAAAGAATGATGTTTTACTAATACACATCACATCTAAAAAAAGTAAGGAGAGAGGGATATGCCTTCATGTTTTCATATATTTTTATTTTATACAATTAGGTGTTCTATAGTTTGTGGATAGATAATGTCCAAACCCTTATCCATGAGGTGTGAAGTCCATTTGTTTCCAAGAAAAAATAATGCAATAAATTTGGCAATCAAGGAGCACCCATTCGGCGTTGGTGATGTGGAAGTCCAATCTTACAACGAAGATCATGAAGAGACCCTCAAATCTATAAACAAACCCTGTAATCTAAATGATTCAGTGAAAAGTGTGTAGAAGAGGGGGTGAACATAGATCAACAATTAGTCCTTCCAAATCATTGTAATAAAACATTGGGTAATATTACATCCCGACACACCAACACTTGGTTTGTGTGAATTCCATAGATTATCCCATTTGGGTGAACAATGTAATATTTTATTATCAAAACATATTTCTTTTATGTGCATGAAGTGTGTGTTGTAAATTCTTATAAAATATAATGTTGAACAATTTTTCCATCAAAAATGGGAAGAAGTACCTAATGTTAAAAGGATTAAATAATAAGGAAAAAATAGATTAAAATTGGAAACACCCTAACTCACCAATATATTAGGGTGTATCAAGTCATAAAAATATGTTCTAGTGCCAGGTTATGTGATTGTTAAACTTTAATGATTTTTTTATTTTTATTTTTTGAATATGGGGATAAATATAGCTTCACATATGAAGAAATTTTTTTTCAATGTTTTTTTAATATTGGAAAAAAACAATTCATATCATTTTTGGAAGATCATATTAGAATCCCATATGATATTATATTAGATGAATTTGTAACTCTGAGAAGACCTTGGGGTGTGTATGAATCAGTCCAAAGGATGTTGAAAATTTATTCTTATATGAATCTTGTCTTAATAGAATCTTTAAAGGAAGGTATATTAAAAAACACATCTGATTGTAAATTATCTAATTAAATTCTATGAGAATACAAGATATTTGTGGAAACACATAAATATTTAATAATGAAAATCAATTTATTTCATTCTATGTTCAAAAATCATTTGATGATGTGCATGTTTATTCAAAAAATGTATAATGTCACTTGAATAAAACCTAACGTAAGAATACTAAGAAGAAGGCTATCAAAAAATTTGGTTCTCTTTTCTAAATAAATAAATGATATTTAATATGTATATTTAATTCTAACACTATAGACGATAATCTATTTAAATATGCAGATTTAGATTTTACATCACATGGGTATTTTGAAAATGATGTAACTTACTCATGTAATAAATTTGTAGGTTGTTGATGAAACTAACAATAATTCATTAAAGGTTAAAAAAATGAAGTGCACCTCCTAATGAATGAAGGTTAAATGTATTATTCTCTCATAGCAGACATGTAAGAAGACAATAACACGATGATTATAATGGGAAAAGTGATGTAATTGATGAAAATATTATATAATTAAAAGAATTTATATAAAAGAAGAAAAAAAAGAGACATCCATGAATATTCTTAGGGAACAACATGAAGGACATGAAAATACAACACACAATCAATGTAATTCTCACATTTTGAATATGGAGAGACAACTAAGGGGAAAATTGTTATAGATAAATACGATTTAGTAGGATTATTATAGAATAATGAATATGTAAAAAACTTATGAAACTCTTGGGAAAACTATATGAATTAGCTTGAAAAGAAACAATCAGGTTTCTGAATAAATATAGTATAGATATTATGTACCTATATTAAGAGGACCCCAATAAAATGTAGTGATAAATTTATATTTTTTAAAGATTTATACATTCTGTTAGTGTTTGTATGAAACTAAAATAGGTTAATGACAAAGGAATAAAATCCCCAACTAGATGTCAATTAGGGAAAATATGGTATTATTCTATTAGAAAAAAATAATATTTGTTCACGCACAGATCATTTGGATAAACACTGGGGAAATAAGGATAAAAATAATTGGATCATATCCTTCTCTCCTATAAACAGATTGGGGCAGGGATAGATAAGTGAAAAATCTATATTACATAGATTCATATGGTTAATAAATTTGAATCTCGTTCACCTAAAACTTGAACCAACATGTTGGACATTTATAATAGATGAAATCATAAGAATATGTCTCATGTGTCTCTAATGGATTTCTCAATATTTTTACTATTGGAGGAAAACAAGGTTGTGATAAAAGGAACTAAAAATATAATGGATGTTGTTTCTCTAAAAAACATATTTAATACTTTTGAATATTAAACTAAATAATGTAAAGAATTGGTACACCTAACTACTACAATAATACATACTCATTAACCCATATGGAAGAAGAGAATGCAAATGTAGAGAAAAATAATTTGATAAAATTAAAAAATACATGCCTTTCGGAAGGGAAAATGTCCCTATAATATGATTATCACTAAATATGTTTTTCCATACCATACAAATAAATTGGGTCCTGATTATACACTCAAATGGAGGATTATCATTTTTTTTGTTCAAATAAATATTTGGATACATATTGGAAGTAAGGGGTTGGTCCAGAAGGATTATCCACATTCCTCAACTTGAGGATAATTATGGTAACCCCAATCCCCTTAGTTATTTATTGTTAAATATAATGAATTAAATGATGCATGATAAATGGGGAGATGTAATATATGGGATATGTGGACCTTGTTTGCATTAGAAGAAATTAAATCATGAATCTAAAAGTCATGATGAAATTATGGAGATTCTATGGGAATTATAGTTGATATGGAATGTAACTATCTTGAATTGATGGTAATGGTCTATGTATATCCGGTGAATAACTATATACTATTACAAATGATTTCTCATAAGATTAATAGGATCCTTTAACTTCTATCTAAAAAATAAAATATTTTCTCAGTGTGATTCTCACATTAATAAGTAGGTGTTCAACAAGAAAAGGAAATTCATGAAACATTTTTTTTCAAAAAAATGGAATTGATATTAACTTTCTCAAGGCAGAACCTATTTATACATACTTTAATATATCCATGAAATTTAAATTATAGAATTATTTCTATAGCAAGCTCAATCTGAATCGAACTACTATTAAACACTTATCTGAATATATCGATTCTTTTTGAGATATTTGTGTTCTTTTGAGATATTAAAAATTATGTAGTTTTAATCAAGTATTGATAATTACTTTCACTAAAATAATGGTATATTTAATGATTAATCTTTAGTCTACTCATATACGATTGAAACTATTTGACGGTGTTTGATAATCAAACACCTTTTTGAGGAATGAATGATGGAATTGGATCACCCATAGTGTAAAATGTGGTTATTGTTAAATATAAAATTTCTCAAGGTATTTTGATGGGGATTTTTTTTCATATTTTAATATGAGAAAATAATAAAAAAATTTACACTAAAAATGATAAAAAATGTGTTATATGATAAAAACCTAACAAAAAACATCAAATTATCATGAAATTGTAAAACAGCAACAACCAATTAATTTTTGACATTTAAATAGAATATATATCAGTAAAACAGAAAATTTCATTAATTTAAACAAATTTATATATTTATTGATTTAAAATTCAAAATAACGATTCAAAAAGTCAGACCGTTCTTATTTAAAAAAGGAAAGTTACATACTTCCATCAAACCAATTTTATTCAACTAAAAAACCTATACTATGTTTATTAAAATATTTATATTAATAAAAATAAATTCAAAAACATGGAGAACTAAAAATTAACATATTACATGGATTAAATACAATGAATAAGGTTTAAACTGTCCACTTTATCTAACATTAAAACTAGTTCCATGACTGCTATTAAAACATTATTTACCAAGGGTGCACTCATGACAACGATTCAAAAGATATAATGCATTAATATTATTTTACCATTTTACACAAGTAAAAGTCATTAATATAAAGAGTTTAAATTAACATCACATAAAATTATTTAACAATCTCATGCATTATGATCCAAAGATCTTCAACAGGAATACAAATCGAGGAACCCATCCACCACACCATGATATTATCCGCATTTGGAGGAAGTGAATTAGCTGGGAAATTTTGAAACATGTAATAATATAATTATTCAGGATATGTGGAGTGTACCCTCTATTCATATGCTAAGTTCCCCGACACATATTAATAGTATGATAGAAATCCCATTTGGATAAGCAAGCACATCATGCCATAACTATATCATATACAAATCCACATACACAAACCACATCATAGTACAATTTAATTCATAATAGTGAGACTAATTAATTTCACAATATGAATTAGTAAATTAATAAAAAATATATAATATTGTAAATTTCCCAAACTTTGTTACATATCAGCTGGAAATACTGAAGAGTATATATCTTAAATTCAAATGAATACATACCAGTGTCCCATACCATGGACCAAATCTCTTCAATATCAATCCTAGGAGAAGAGTATAATATGAACGTGATGATAAAAACTCCTTCCCCCTAGACCAATCAAGGTCTTTTGGGATAATAATAAAATTATTCGAACAAGTTTAGATAAAATACACATCTTAGACCACCTATCCTTCTCAACACTAGGCCCTTGGAATGAGTTATAATTACATTATCTGATGGATATCAGGTCTTGGTTAAAAAATAAAATGATTGCATGATACAAATGAATCTGTGTCAAGGATTTAATATTATATTTTAAATCTTTTGGAATAAGAGTTTTCCCTGATGTCATTCTGATTATATTACAATCGTACAATGACATAAACCAAATAATCCCCTTCATGGGTATACTAATCGAAGGGTCTCAAGACCAATGATGAAATTCAATGGAATCACCATACATAAATGGTAGAGATAAGAAATCCAATAAATTATGCAAAATTTACTGACAAAAAAATCTCCCCTCTTGGGATTGAAGAAAGAAACACATCTTGGAATCATTCCTCTGACCATCCCCCGTAAAATGGCCAACTCCACTAGAATCCAGATGAATAATAAATACCACTATGAAAAAGATCCTCATAGTGTCTTCATAATAAACAATTCTCAGTGATCCCTCTAAGAAGAATTAATACCATAGGATATCATCACCTCCTCTAACAAAACCTCTTCCCCATGACCCGAAATAAAGCCCTAGGACTTTTGCTGAATTTGGAATTGGAACTCTAAAAGTATCATCCTCTGAGAAATTTTATTTTTAAGTCTACAATGTGTAAATTTGATAACACATATTTCTAAATTTAATCACCCAGATGGGGATGCTGTCCTAGATCTATTCCTACAAAATTAAAACATTAGAGACTCATAACACGAGAAACAAATTATTTATGGATAATTAGTTTCATCAATTTTAAAATTTTCCCATTATCCACCAATTTAAAACAAAGCTGTATAAAAATATGGTGCATGATCCTATCCTAGTTCCTTACCTAGTGAGTATTATTATAGAAACCCATTTCTTTTACACATATCATTACATGATTTTTAACATAATTATCTCATGAATAATGCCCAAAGATCAAAACTCCTAGTGCCTTGGAAGACTAGGTTTATAGTATATCAAAAAGAAACTAAAAAAACATCTTTATTATATTCTCCATAATGATTTTCTAAAACCATTTGAAACCTAAAATTGAATAGGATAACAAAGAGAATACATAAAATAAAGGGGTGATCTATAATGAAATATAATGTAATAAACTTATTAATGAAACCCAGTATATGATTAAGAATTCATAACATGATTACATAAAAGATAAGACTCATGAATAATAATATGCATGAAGAAAATAGGACATATAATCATACGTTCATGTCATAATAGGAATGTGTAAGAACCATATAACATGACATAATCTTATGTCAATGCTAACTTCCACGACAACATCACATGGTGTGTAAGGACCCAAAATTTTATCAATGAAAATTCATCTTGATCTTATTAAATGTATTATTATGTGAAATGGTTATATAACGTATTCACTTCTCTGGTTTTATGTTTTTTGATTTTAAAATACCATTAAGAATTGTGACCGTTGCTGACATAGCTGTTGGAAATTTATCACATGATTAGTATAAATATAGGTATTTAACAAATCCAATTTACTCAGACAGAGGAAGCGATGACCTCATCCAATAGAATTTCTTCATACGAATCCCATTTATCAGAGTTGGAAACGAGGTGGCATCATTGGGATTCTATCTTAACCAAGCCCAAGCCGAGCTTCAACACATTAAGCTCGAACAGAACCGCCCATGGGAGAAGTGGAAGTTGATAGAGATTACCACCCAAGCGATGTTATCCGACCACCCCAAGAGTCTGTCACCATCACACACCTTACCCTTCGGTCTTATGAATGTGTTATAAGGGTTTATGTAACAAGACCCTAGTACAATGATTATGAACATTATTTTTTTATATAGAATATATATTCATTTTATTATTGTTACTTTGTAAATATTCTTTAAAGAAAAAATAACATTTTTAGTTAAATAAGAATTCTATTTTGATGAATTAATGGAATTATTAATTAAATAATGTTTTAATTAATTTTTTTTACTAAATTAATTTTTATATAATATAAATGACCATATAATTATTATGAATACGATTGTGATTTTTATTAAGGTTTGGAAGCTACTTTTTGCCAAAACCCGTGAATTTTTACTAAATGTCAGTTTTTTATTTTAAAAGTAAAAAATAAAATATTTAGAAATTTATTTAGATAAAATAAATATTTTTTTTTGGAATTATGACATCGAAATTATCCAATGGTGAATTTTTCATAATTTTCTGAGACAGTCAATTTTTTGGTTAAAAATTAAATACCGTTTAAATATAAAATGTATTTTATCACATCATAATGACCCAATAGTGATGTAATAAAATAATATAAAAATTATTTTATGCCAATATATGTTTTAACATTAAAATAATATTATTTATTGTTTGTTTTATTTATTTTCCAAAGCCTTAGTGGTCCCTCCAAGACTTATAAAACATTTTAACTTTTTAAATTTATTTTCTTGAGAGTGTGACTCACGTTCACATTAGAAACCCTATTATTTTAAGAAGTTCGGCTATTTTCCTTATAAAATAATGTTTCAAAATAACCTTTGGAAAAAACCATGTTTAAAAACCATGGGTTGTTTTGTGGTTTTGATTAGTTTAATGTGTGGTGTCCCAAACCTAAATAATAAAGAATTCTCTCTCTTTTCTATATATACCCACCCATGCTCCCACTTCCTCTTCACTCAATGCCATTTGAGTTCGTCCAAACTCTGAAACAATCTCTCTAAAATACTACCAAGGTTCCCCAAGCTCCCGAGAATCCTCTCTCAAGCCCCTCCCAAGCCTTTGGATTCACACTTCTAAGTAAGGGATTCCTTTCTTTCTTATTTATATCAAAGTTTCATAGTATTGTTATGCCCTTTTATTTTCAATTATAAATTTTCGTGTATGATTTAGCACCTCCCCTATACTGTTCTATTTATTTTTTAAATGCTTATAGACCCCTTTATCTCTCATAGATTCCTTCCATGTATACCCTTTACTATGCCGAAATTCCGTAAGGGATTTCTTCCTTTCTCTTTTTGTCCAAATTTTCATTATGTTTCGATGCCCTTTTATTTTCAATTATAAATTTTGTGGTAAGAATTAGACCCCCATAATTCCCTATTTATTTTTTTAATAATTATATACCCCTTTCTCTCTCATTAGTTCCTCCCATGTACACCAGTTACCATGTCAAAATTCCATAAGGAATTTCTCTCTCCTCATTTACATTCAAGAAATTATTTTGTATCATGAATCTAAATTCTATTACAATTGTCAGGACATGTATCTATATGATACACTTAATTTCCATTTCATGTACATATGATGAGACACCCATTTCTCTATCATCAACCATTTTTATGAATTTTTATTTCATTCTGTTGTGCTGTCGAAATTGCATCGCAATTTTCCAAGACAACATCATTGTGTAGTGAATACCATACCCATTTCACTATCAAGTTTATTTAACTTTATGAACATTTAATTATTATTTAAATAGTTTAATATATTTATTCCACATTCCTTTATCATGGAATAAATGATGAAATTGAATGATTCAATTTGTATGATCTATGTGGCACACTTATGCATGAAATGAAATGTTTAAAAAGGGTGTGCCCTGATAGCGCTCCAATGTATTAGGTAAAGATTAATATCATGATACATCAAGATAAATGAGGGATTACTCCTGATAATTCAAGTTAAATGAGGTTTTACTCATACTCCATGTGCAATTATCCTTGGATCATGCTAATACCATGTTAAGTGTTGTCTCCAAATTTTCATGTCATGACAATCATGCTATATCACGCCTTTATGTTCACATTTCTTCTATGATACATTGATATGAATATTGCCTAAAATGTATTGTATTCTTAATGTTATGCCTTGTTTACTCCCTTACGAGGATTTATAGCCCACCCTTTTCTTATGCATGTCATCAGGTTATCCCATGGAATGCTAAGTATGAAGTAATGTAGTGGTCATGTAATGGATATTTTCATTAAAGATGTTGTGTTTCATGTTTTAAGTCGTTATGTAATGTTCCTAATACCCAAATATACTAGACCTATCGATCTTATATGTTGTATCAAGTGAATATTTTATATAATAAATCATGTTTAATTGTGTAATAAAGAGCAGGGTTGTCATAGTTGGTATCCCATGATAGGTTTAGTTATTTTTGGGATTAGGATTAGAAAACCCGAGTGAATGCTTTAGGGATAAGACTAATATTAATAAAAACATCTCTAAGTTTTGGTGAGTATTGAGTAAGTGGTTGATCAAGAAAATACATACTTTTTTGGATATGAGCAGGTAGAGGCGGCTCTGGTACAAATGTACCTAGTAGTAAAAAATCCGACAAGGAGTTTCAGGCTTGACCTGGGGTATCCTGGTACCCAATAACGAGTCTTGCTGCACTGTTGGTTACGATAGTCCTCGGGGATATGCTTTGGTAAATTCACAAGCTTAGTATGAACCATTATTAAGGGAATAAAAAAAATCTCCTAATAATATATGTTGGGAATTATATCATGGATAACATTTATTGAAGCCTATAGATTCACAAGTTATGTAAATAAAAGTTATTTATAAGTCATCTGTTTTTGTCCTTGAATTACCCTTTATGTTTTACCCATATCTTTCCTTTTTATTCCAACCAATGGCTGGTAATAGGAGGGCTCGACCTAATAATCGATACGAAGATCAATATGACGACTGTTCTAATGAGATGCCCAATCTGATGGGAACAAGAATCACGAAATTTGTTATGATAATCTATAAGTTAACTCAAGATTTGAATAGAGACATGGGTCAAGAGAAATTTTCAACTCCCCATAAGAAATAACAAGTGACAATCAAGAGCTTCGTGAGACAAAGGCCTCATACTTTTAATGGATCATCCGATCCCTCAATTTCCAAACAATGGATCAAATCCATTGAAAAGGTATTCCCATCCTTCAATGTTTTGAACAAGAGAATGTTATTCTGGATTCTTATCATATGGATGGTGAAGCTGATCAATGGTAGACATTGATAAAAAATATGAGTCCTGAGGAGGAGATCGAGGCATTAGAATGGAATGATTTTCAAAAGATGTTTTTCGATAAATATTTTCTATGCACCCTATCAATTAAGATGGAAAGGGACTTACTTAACCTCAAGAAAAAAGACAACGAATTTGTCAGAGCATACAAGGAAAACTTCACATGGCTTACACGATATGCCTCTAGCTTTCTTGTTGCCACCGAATGCAAGGTTGACTGCTTCTTTGGTGGGATGAAACCTAGCCTACAGAAATACCTGGCGATCTGTGAGTTTGATATCTATAAAGAAAATTTTTCAATGTTCCCTCAAAGTCGATATGGACATCGTTGAATCCCAGGGGTATAATGGGGATAACGAGTATAAGGTGGACTTCAATTTTGGTAGTCTGATGGATAAATCCAAAGGTTCTAAGAAAATCCAGCACCCCACTTCCCAAAGGTGTGTAAAGAAGCACCTTGGAAATTGCCTAAAGGGGAGGAAGAAATTCATTAGGTGTCGAAGGGAAGGGAACCTAGCCGTTAACAACTGACAAGAAAAACCCATGGCTGCGACAGAGGAGAGGAATACTTCATTCAACCCTCAACGCGTTGTTCATTGATTCAACTACAAAGAACCATGGAACCTTGAAATCTAGTGCCCTAAGCCAAGGGTTTTCGGAGGCAACCAACAACCTCCAAGGAAGAAAGGGAGAGATTCTACCATCACTACCGCCAAAATTAACCCCAACAACGAAGTGGTGACATGTATGCTAGTTATTAATTCATGAATAGAGAATATATTTTTTTATTCTGGTTCTATGCATTCTTTTATATCCTAAAGGTTTAGTAGAACAATCCCAACACCACAAAAAATCATGGAAGTAAAGATGTCGGAGAGTACCAAAAATGGGGTAATAATTGCATCCCATGAATATAACTTCTCTGTTATCATACTTTGTGGTATGTAATTACCAGCGAACATCTTTATACTCCCTCTGGTAGAATTTTATGCAATTCTAGGCATGGATTGGATTTCCTTTTATAGAGCCAAAATAAATTTCTGTTAGAAGGAAATCACTCTCCATATGGTGAATCGACCCCCGATTATATACTAGTGCAAGGAGGAAGATGAATCTTGTTTAGCACCATCATATCAAGTGTGGATATTACTGCCCTATGAGCACACATATCTGGATCAGATTATTGAGTCCATGGAAGAAACCATCCTTGAATACATGCCTATTGTGAGGGAATTCACTGAAGTGTTTCCCGAGGAATTGTCTAGTCTTCCTCCTATAAGATATGTTGAATTCTCGGTTGATCTTATACCTAGGTCATTTAAAATATCCAAGACTCGATATAAAATGGATATTTTGGAGCTTGTAGAGATGAAGAAACAACTATAGGAGACTCTAGATAAAGGATTTATATGCCCAAGTGTTTCACCATGGGGTGAACCAATCCTCTTCATCCCGAAGAAGGATGGGTCAACGCTCTTTTTCATTGATTATCGTGAGATCAACAAAATCACGATAAAGAACAAGTATCCTCTACCATGAATTGATGACTTTTGACACCAGCTATGTGGAGATCAACACTTCTACAAGGTGAATTTATAGTCAGGATAATACTAAGTAAGGTTGAATAAGGAGGATATCCCCAAGGCTGCTTTTCGTACAAGATATGGGCACTATGAATTCCTAATAATGCCTTTCGGACTCACTAATGCTCTAAAAATATTCATGGACTTGATGAGTAGAGTATTTATAGATTAACTCAACAAAATTATGGTAGTCTTTATAGATGATATTCTAATATACTCTAAAACCAAGGAGTACCATGAGGATCATCTAAGAACTGTACTAGAGACCTTGTGAAAGTAGATTCTCTATGGAATGTATAACAAGTGTGAGTTCTGGTTAAAGGAAGTCTCATTCTTGGGTCATATCATCACAATAAATGGGATATCTATGGATCCCTCCAAGATAGCTAAAATTGTGGGATGGACGAGGCCAACATCAGTAACGAATATCCATAGATTCTTGGGGTTAGATGGATATTATCGCTGATTTGTGAGAAATTTCTCCCGACTGTCCACCCCTCTTACCAAGCTAAATCAGAAGGGTGTATTGTTTTCTTGGAGTGAATAATGTGAAGAGAGCTTCAAGGATTTGAAAAGGAGGCTTATCACTATGCTCATGATCACATTACACTTAAGTGGTGAACTTTTTATGGTATTAAGTGATGCTTTGAAGAAGGGATTGGGCTATGTGTTGATGAAAAATGACATTAATTTCCTATGCTTCAATTCAATTGAAAGTTAATGAGAAAAACTACCCAAAACATGACCTATATTTGGTTGTAGTGATCTTCACTTTGAAAATTTGGTGGCATTATCTCTTTGGGGAGAAGTGGGAAATATACACGGATCACAAAATCCTCAAGTATATATTCACACAGAAATAGTTGAATATATGACAACGAAGATGGTTAGAGCTGATCAAAGACTATGACTGCTCAATCCATTACCACCATGGGAAAGCAAACAAGGTGGAAGATTCTCTAAGTAGAAAGGACCCAACAATTCTATCATTGATGAGAATTTAAAAGGATCCAATCTTCTTATATTTGATGAAGATGGACATGAGAATCATAAAGAAGGGAACATCATAAATCCTTTCTAAAATTATTGATCAACTATATCTTTTGGAAAGGTTAAAGGATGATCAAAAGGATGATGTGGGAATTCAGAAGAAAGTGGAAACTATTAGAAAAAGGGAAATCCTCAGAGTTAAATGTCAATGAAGAAGGAATTGTGAAATTTGGGAAAATACTATGTGTTCTATCAAGTCCGAAGATGAAGAAGGAACTTTTTGATGATACACATAGTTCATATTTCCCCATTCACCTAGGAAACACAAAGATGTATTGAGATCTTCGAGAGAATTATTGGTGGGATAACATAAAGAAGGAGATCGCTGAGTATACATCAAAGTGCCTGGTGTGTCAGCAAGTTATGGCTGAGAGGAAAAAGTCTAAGGGGATAATGAAACCATTACCCATAAAATCATGGAAATGGGAGAACATCACCATTGACTTTGTCAAAAGGCTTCTGAAGATATCCAAAGGAATTAATGCTATCTTGGTTTTTTTGGATCTTCTTTCAAAGACTACAAAATTCATTGTTATTGGGAGGATTTATCACTGGATCAACTGGCATAGATATACATCAGAGAAATGGTAAGGTTTCATGGAGTACCACTATCTATTGTATCTGATCGAGATCCAAGATTCACCTCTACATTTTAGAAGAGTCTTCAACATGATCTGGATACTGAGCCGAACTTCAGTGCAGGTTATCATCCCCAAAATGATGGGCAATCTGAGCAGACTATCCAAACACTTGAGGACATGTTGAGAGCATGCTCAATGGACTTCAAAGGAGGATGGGATCAACATCTTCCTCTGGTCGAGTTCTCTTACAATAACGGTTTTCAATCAAGCATCGAAATTTCACTTTATGAGGCCCTGTATGGGAAGAGGTGTAGAACACCGATATGTTGAGATGATGTTGGGGAGAGAAAAATCCTAGGACTGAAAATGGTTGATGAAATAGTGGAGAAGGTTAAGACCATCCAGCAGCACATTAAAGCTTTTCAGAGTCAATAAAAGAGCTATGTTAATAATCATCGATGAAACCAATATATTAATGTCGGAGACATGGTATTTCTCTTCATATCATCGTGGAAGAGAGTTATGAGATATAGTAATAAGGGAAAGCTCAGTCCATGGTACATTGGCCCTTTTGAGAACCTTGATCGTATTGGAGCAGTGGCCTATCGACTAACACTCCCAACGAACCTATCTACAGTACATGATTTATTATACGTATCACACTTGAGGAAGTATATACCTGACCCAATGCATGTACTCAATCCAGAGGTGGTATCTTTGGATAAGGACCTCTCCTATATAGATAAGCCGGTGAAGATCTTAGATCATAGATAAAATGTTCTATGAAATAAGACAATGCCCCTCATCAATGTATTTTGGTGAAATCACAAGTTTGAAAAAGTGACATGGGAATCAGAGGAAGTGATGAAGTAGAGTTACCCGCATTTGTTTTAGTGTGGTAAAAGGAAATTTCGAGGGTGAAATTTCTTAAGGGGGAAGATTGTAATGACCCAAACTTTTATTAATGAAAATTTCTCTTGATCTAATTAAATGTATTATTATGTGAAATAGTTATATAACATATGAAATTATTTTGTTTTATGTTTTTGGATTTTAAAATACCGTTAAGAATTGTGATAGTTTCTAATATAGCCATTGAATAGTGATCACATGATTAGTGTAAATATAGGGCTTTAACAAATCCAATTTACTCAAACAAAAGAATAGATGACCTCATATAGTAGAATTTCTCCATACGAAGCCCATTTGTCAGAGCTCAGAAAGGATGTGGCATTATTGGGATTATCTCTTGACCAAGCCCAAGCTAAGCTTCAACACACTAAGGTCAAACAGAACTGCCTACGGGAGAATTGGAAGTTGATAGAGATTACAACCGAAGTGATATTATCCAAGCCATTCCAAGAGTCTTTCACCATCACACACCTTACCCTTCAGTCTTATGTGAGTGTTATAAGGGGTTATGTAATAAGAACCTAGTACTATGACTATGTTCATTATTTTGGTATATATAATATTCATTCATTTTAGTATCATAACTTTTTAAATAGTTTTTAAAGAAAAAATAGCATTTTTAGTTAATTAAGAAATTTATTTTGATGAATTAATGGATTTTTGAATTAAATAATATTTTAATTAAATATTATTAATAAATTACTTTATATATAATATAAATGACTGTATAATTATTATGAATAAGTTTGTGATTTTTATTAATGTTTGAAAGCTAGTTTTTTTAAAAACCCGTGAATTTTTGATAAATGTCACTTTTCATTTTAAAAGTAAAAATTCACATATTTATAAAATTATTTAGATAAAATGAATATTATTTTTGGAATCAGGAAGTCAAAATTATCCAACGGTTAATTTTTCATAATTTTCTAGGACAATCAAATTTTTTGGTAAAAATTAAATACAGTTTAAATATATAATGTGTTTTATGACATCATAATGACCCAATAGTGACGTAATAAAATACTATAAACTTTATGTTTGGCCAATATATGTTTTAAGATTAAAATATTGTTATTTTAAGTTTTATTTATTTATTTTACATACCCTTAGTGGACCCTCCAATACATATAAAACATTTTATCTTTTTAAATTGATTTCCTTGAGAGTGTGAATCACCTCCGCATAAGAAACCCTATTATTTTAAGATGTTAGGCCATTGGAATTATAAAATAATTTTTTCCAATCCCCTTTGGAAAAAACCATGGGAAAAAACAATGGGTTGTTTTTTTTGGATTGATTAGTTTAATGTGTGGTGTCCCAAACCTAAATAAGAAATAATTTCCTCTCTTTTGCTATATAAACCCACCAAAGCTCCCACTTCCTCTTCCCAAAAATCCATTGGATTTCGTCCAAACTCTGAACTATTTTACCTAGACTCCTCCCAAGGCACCCCAATCTCCCATGAATCCTCTCTCAAGCCCCCCAAGCCTTTGGGATCACACTTCTATGTAAGGGATTCCTTCCTTTCTTATTTATATCCATGTTTCTTAGTATTGTTATTAACTTTTATTTAAAATTATAAATGTTGGGGTATGATTTTGAAACTCTTATATATTATCTTCTTTATGTTTTAATGATGATATACCCCTCTCTCTCTCATCGATTCCTTCTATGTATACCCATTACCATGTTGAAATTTCGTAAGGGATTTCTTCCAGTATCTTTTTGTCCAAATTTCATTATGTTGTTATTCCATTTTATTTTAAATTAAAAATGTTGGGGTATGATTTCAAACCTCCAAAATACTTCCCTATTTATGTTTTAATAATGATATACCCCCTTTCTCTCTCATTAATTCCTCCCATGTACACCCGTTTCCATGCCGAAATTCAGTAAGGAATTTCTCTCTCCTCATTTACATTCAAGAAATTCTTTTGTATCATGAATCTAAATTCCATTACAATTGTTTGGAAATGTATATTTATAATCCCCTTGCTTTCCATTTCATGTAAATATCATAATACACCCATTTCTCTCTCATCAAATTTTTTTATCAATTTTTATTTCACACTGTTATGCTGCCGAAATTACACAACGATTTTCCAACCCAAAGTCATTGTGTAGTGAATACCATGACCATTTATCTATCAAGGGTATTAATCTTTATGAACATTTAATTATTGTTTAAAGAGATTCAGGTATTTATTCTACATTCCATTATCTTGGAATAAATGATGATGTTGAATGATTCCATGTTGTATGATCCATGTGGCACAATTATGCATGAAATGAAATGTTTAAGATGGGTGCACCCTAATAGCGCTCCAATGCATTGGGTAAAGATTAGTATCATGATAAATCAAGTTCAATGAGGGTTTAATCATGATAATTCATGTTCAAGGTTGGTTTACTCATGCTGCATGTGCAATGAGCCTTGGATCATGATAATACCATGTTAAGTGTTGTCGCTACATTTCCATGTTATGATAATCATGATATGTAATGACTTTATGTTCATATTTCTTTTATACTACATTGATATGACTATTTACTAACATGTATTGAATTATTCATGTTATAACTTGTTTACTCCTTTACTTGTATTTATATATCACCATTTTCTTATGCATGTCCTCAGATTATCCCATGCAATGCTAAGTACGAGGGAATGTAATGGTCATGCAAAGGAAGTTTTCAATAAAGATGTTGTGTTTCATGTTTTAAGTCATTATGTAATGTTACTAATCCCCAAAGACACTAGACATATAAATATTTAATGTTTTATAAAGTGGTTATTTTATGTCATAAATCATGTTTAAGTGTGTAATAAGGAGCAGAGTTATTATATGGTAGACAAAGTCCCATCATGGATTAGGTTGACTCCCTAATCCCATTCATATTTTCTGTTGAGATAAATACATTACTCAATTAATTGGATTTCTATATAGGTCCACTCATCATAAAATATACATAATTATCTATTCTATAAAATGAAATCAATCATAATTCATAAACATAGGAATTATCCCCTAGAAATATAATTGCCTTCATACGAGAAAATAATACTATCCACAGAAAAGTGTGGGGATAGAGTGGAAAATATGCCATTTGTTCCTTACCAATATGTATGATTGAGAAAACACCATCCCAGAGTCTATTGGGTGTTAGTCTCCCTACCCACATGGGTAGAGTGGTGTATAAAATAACATAACATACTTGATGTATATACGGCTCAAAAACACACTATAGGAAACTACCTAGACCAAGAATCATCAACTATTAATATCGCATGAGACTCTCAGCCACCAAAACTATGGACTAGGTACCAGCAGAAAATAAGAATAAAACTAAAATTTAATTAATTAATTATACATTAATTAATATTATTCAATTTGTTTTCTAGGGTTATCATTTTGACATTCTTCCCTATGTGCCGATAACAATATAAATTCCTTCATTATATTTTAAAGTACGCCATCACCGTAAGAAAGAATATGGAACTAACCTCATTCTTCCGTTAACTCATTAACCATTTAATAATCATTCAGGTGTGCTAGAAATCAGATGAAGCTACCACATAAAAGATACACTCATAGTGCATAACATCAACTGCTTCCCATAGTTGTAAAAATAATATATAAAATAAACCAACCAAAGGACACTAAAAAAGAATCCCATTTTTTAGCACAAAAATAATGAGAAATCCCATATTCAAACCATTCTAATGTTATGTGCCTCATCCCTAACACCACTACACATAACATCACATATGGTATCATATTCCAACATCATTATCATTGACACCCCATACCACCATCACTTCCCCGAGACTCCCTTCCCATATTCCAACCATATAAGTTTATCATTCAATAACATCATGGATATAAATTCATAGAGTATAAATAAATATGAAATGTATTATTCCACACATAATTTCAAAGGAAACTGCATCCAAAATAAATAAAGAAATCCATTATTTATAAAAAAAATTTGAGTCTCACTTAACTAAAAAGCAATGATTTAAGTAATCATTCATTCTTCATGACATCCGTTAATTAAGAAATTCATTAATAATAAATCTCAAAACTATATCCATATAAATTGTCAAGGTTGAAATTTTTTTAATTAATCCATTGTTCTTCCATAATCCTCTATTTCATTTATATCATCAATCTCAATGATAATCTTTTCAACATTCCTCTTTTATTATAACCAAATCATTACCATCTTTAAGTATTTATTTAATTTATATATAAATTAACTAAGGCTTGAAGGACATAAAAATAGAATACAAACTATCTATTTAATCTATTAGAAAAAAGTACATCTCAAAATAATGTGATTACAAATCCCAATTATTTCAAAGGAGAATATTAATATTCACAAATATGATAATACTTTTGGTTCTTGTAATTTAGTTACATTTAAATATGTGGTAATATCTATTTCACACATATAATAAATAGAATTGTCGAATAATTATCATCAATAATATTTAAGTAGTTTAATAGTATAGTGTTCTATTTTTTATTTATCTCCTGAATAATTGAATGAATTATTATAAATAGTATAAATCATGAAAATATTTAATTTATCTTTCTTCTTATATTCTTACAGATTATCAACTATTTTAATATTATATGATAATCATATTTATCCACCGCATGTAATATCATTTCAATTTCAATTTTTTTAAATTAAATAATCATAATATAACCATATTCACTAATAAGTAAACATTTATTCCATTGAATGAAATAATATTAACACATTAATTCTATTACATGAAATTACAACAATAATTGAAGCAATTGTACTAAATCTATTAAACAACCATTCATAAAATCCAAAACTACTTATATTTCATTACAAAATTATATAACATGTAATTTAACCTTAAATTTTATAAATATATAGATTATCTCATATCCATATCCATGCAATTATTTTATAAGATTAATATTTTGTTATAGTTAATCACATTTATATAAAAAACGAGTCTAAAGGATGATAATTTCACACAGTCCTAATAAAAAATAAAGAGAAGTCACATATACCCTACCTATTTTAAGATGATGTTAATGATACATCCAAAAATGAGAAGATGGGATTGTTTACTCAACCTAGAAAGATATGGGTCTAACATCATAAGAATCATTAGATGTTTTTTAGAATAATCAAAAAACAAAAACATAAAGGTTTTGATTTTATAGAACTTAATAACAAATAAATACTTGAAGAGGAAGATTTTTGTTTTGAAATAATCAAATATAGATTCACATTACTAAAAAATCTGTATTTAATTATCCCCAACTGATTCCCACACAACCCATATAAAGAACCTAAAATTAAGAAGAGACAAAATATAACATGGAGAAAACTTAAAAGTGAAAAAACCCCTGATTTATTATTATTACCACTAATTATGATGAAAATGTGTTACTGATTCTTCTTGGAAGGAAAACATGGGTTTTTAGGAAATACAATGCTACCCATTCATGAGCCATAACTGCTAAGTAAGGGTAAAAAAACCAACCATTATGCAGATTAGTACCCATTTGTAGGTATAAGAAAACACGATTTACTATTACATAGAATTGGAAGAACCTTTATATGTTCCATGAAAACATTACATTTCTATTATGAAAAAATAGTGGGTCCTTTACACAATGCGTTGAATCACCTGCTTACCCTTACATAAGACACATAATACCCTTAAGTGAGATTGATGATTTAAAAATTCATTTTATGTGAGTTGGAACCCTTATAAAACCTGAAGGACTGCAGTGATACCTTTATCCAACTGAAGAAACCAAATATTTCCCTTAAAAAACAATATCATTACCCTTATGTCACATATATAAAACAAGAACACCATTGCATAGCCTTTAGAAAATATACGTTACCCTTAACCGAGATGAGGAATACATTTATACAGCAGAAAATACGAGCCTATACCATTACAAAACTCAAGGAAACCAAAAATTATGGGTGCACATCCTCTGCAATGCAATACATACCCCTACGTAATTCCATTTTCATGTGTAAGGGTAAATATTTCTTTGAAAATATTTTTTTTATTTAAAATAATTTATAAATAATTAATCATTTTTTATTACTTTCAAAATTATAAAACAATTCTGAATAATATATTATCATTTTATAACATCTAAATAAACTTTTAACACTTTAAAGTTACATCAAGAACAAAATAATTTTTTTTCAATAAAAAATTTAAATTTATGAAATTTCTCATAAACCATCGTGCATCCTAGAATAACAAAGAACATTTTCAGGAAAATATCAACCCTTACACATGAAATTTTCTCAAAATGATAAAAATGTTTTATATGAATTTAGATGTCAAGAAACATGTGTTAAAGATTTAAAACTAAGAAAATGACATCTTATTGTGATGAAATCATACAAAAAGGATCATTTTTTAATTTTAAATATATATGAGTTGACTGAATATTTATCTATAGTGTGGTGTATATGAAATGCTTGAAAATACAGTATTATTATGTTTATAAGTGTTTAAAAACTTGGATCAAATTATCAAAATATAGAAAATTACCTTTGGTTATTCTAAAATTGTATAAAAATGACATTTATTTATTATGTGATATATATTATTAGATTTTTCATTAGTTCAATGTGTTATTTTCATGTAAAGAAGAAAAGTGTATTTTTATTAAATTAAAATCAAAGGGTTAAACCCTAACAAATGAGCCCATATTTTCATGAAATTATAATAAAATGATCATTTGTAATTTTTTACTTATATAATCAGGTCTCATTTCAATTTGAAGGGTTATGTTGTTAAAATTAACAAAAACTAAATTTTAATAAATTTAACTCTTTATAAATCATGCATAAAAGTGTTAAAACATAGTGAATGATTTTTAAATATCAGGAACTCACATGGTAATGACCTCCATTTATTGTTTGAATTTTGGGAATAGAGTACACATAAATTCCACATGTGGTATTGTTAGAGTGAAAAGGAAGTGTGTTTTATGGATTTAAAGGTCAAATAAATTGTGTCAAAGGGTTAAAAACTAACCAAAGAAATATATTTATTGTAAAATAATAAAAAATCATCAATCCAATGTGAGGTGATCTCGAAACAATTAAAAATGTGTTTTAATGATTTTAAAAGTCTTTAAAAATGTGCATGAATGGGTCAAAACCTAGAAAACAACTTCAAATTTTCATAAAATCATATGACAATGACTACCATATATTTTTGACATGTAGAAATAGATAGCATGTCACTCTAATGTATTGTGTTTAAAAATGATTGAATAATAATTTGTATATTTAAAAATAATTAAATATATATTATATGATAAAATCATAGAAAACAACATAAAATTATTATCAAATCATCAAATAAAGACCGCTGTTTAATTTGTGACATTGAAAAAGACTATAAAAACAATTGGTTTGCATGTAATGACTAAAATTCCATCTTTATTTCATAAAATGTGAAATAAAGGAGTTAAAAAAACAAACCAAGATAACAGATTTGAATTTTCAGGAAATCATTGGACATGGGTCATTGATTAATTATTATTAAGTTTAAAAAGAGTTTACTTCAATGAGATGTGATTAGAATGTCTGAAATATTTTAACTAGGTTTAATAATATTTAAAATTTTCTATAGAATGCTCAAAACCTAGACAAAAAACTAATATTATCATGAAATCATAGGAAAATTACCGATGTGTAATTTGAGATATGTAGAAACAAATCCAAATTATGCCTAGCTCATAGTTTAATCTCTAACATGTAGGAATATAATACAAGTCAATTTGACTCAGGGTAATATCATAATGACCAAAAATGTGTTTTTATTTATTTAATTGTCAAAAAATGCATAAAATAGTTTAAACATATAAAATGGCATGATATTTTATTAAAATCCCGGAAAAAAATATTGATCAGTAAGTTTTGACATGTATGAATACACCACACAATAATATGACATGTGGTGGGATATATGACCAAAAAGGGGTTTTATTATATTTAAAAATCATTAAAAACATGAATCAAAGGGTAAAATCCTAGAAAACGACCATGAATTTTCATGAAATCATAATACAATGATCATTGATTAATTTTTGAAATATAAAGAAAGACATCACATCAATATATCATGTAGTGTAGTTGGAATCACCAAGAAATCACCACTGAAATGTAGTGAAATCATATGAAAAATAAAAATATAATTTTAAACCAGATAAATTAAACTAAAAATATAATCGAACTTTATATTATGATCTCAAATCAAAAATTGTAATGCAAAAGTAACATAGAAATTAAGAGGCTTACACATACTATCTCAAATGACTCATCATTACTCTCTATAGTGCTCTATAACCACCTCCCTATTCCATAAACAAATTCCTCAAATAAATATACTATAATAATTATTTTCAAATAATTTATCTCATTTGTATGATATTTTCATTTTATCTTTCAAAATCAGTTACTAATTATAATTTTAATTATTAAAATAATTTAATTTTATTAATTTAAATAGTCATAGTTCAAATTGAAAACCATAATCACCAAAAACTAGTATTCTCCTCAAGAAATCATTTATTTGTTAGGAAAATATTTACAATAACATGAATATTTTGATCTAAAAAGTAAATGAAAAAAGAACAATCAATATAAATTTCATTAAATAATAATTGAAAAGGATATTGAGAAAATGTTAGTAACAAATGCTCTATATAAAAAAAATTATAAGAGTTAGAAGTAAAAACATTGAATAAATAATGATGTGTGTGAATAAAAAATTTAAAATAATATACATATATAGATGCATAAGATAAACTACATGAAAATGTTGTTTCCAAAGTGACTTATACTTTCATTGAAGCCGGTTAAAGTTTAACTATTTATATTCATACTAACTACTCTATATGTGGCAAGCAGGGTTGAACCCACAGAGAAAGAAATTAATTCCACTAATATTCTAAAAAATTTCATACGGCCCCACTATTGTCAGCAATGTGGTAGATTTTCTATCTATTTTTTAATTTTTTTTATTAAGAAGTAGTGTGACAGAACATTTCAAAACTAGTATTTAAACTAAATTGAAGCTATAAATAGTTGAAAACATATAGAAATAGAGACACAGAACGCTGATAAATGAACAATATAGTAAAACACTCATGAAAAAATCTCCATTCTATTTGTTTAAAAGTATTTCAATTCACTTAAAAGTTATTTCTGAGCAACACCTTAAAGAGAATGACTCACCTCCCTCACCAAGAATAAATTCTGGCAGGTTGATCAAATTCAAAGTTCTCCACTCTAAATAGATCAAATTTGATAGTCATTATTTAAAAATGACAACGGGATAAACTCACCTTAAGTATGGAAGTCTTATGAATTTATTATCTTTTGAAAGGTGTTTCTGTGATCAATATCACCAATTGACTGTGAAATTTTGAAATTATGTTGTAGTTGTACAAGCAATTTAATGAACTCAACATTAATATCACCAATCAATACTGAAAATAGCAAAATGATAAAGTTAAAAGAAAAATTTAAATATAACCAGGAGAACTTCAATTTATCCCCAAAATGAATGATTTAACTAGTAAACATGTTCATTATCATTTCAGAAATTTGTAACATACTAAACAGAGTACTAATACTAGAATTAAGATAGAAGATAAACTCCCAAGATGATGCTATACTCCTGAACTCCTCCAACTCCAGGAAGTGGTTCCAGAGTCTCCCTCTGATCTTCCTCTGCTCAGAAGTGTATGATCGATTGTATTGAATGAATGTCTCTCCCTCACCCCTCATGATTGCTCTGTTTTAAGTACCCACTATCTTCCGATTCTCGTCACTACCAGTCTTCTCTGATTTAAACTTGTCTTTTCCTGTTACACCGCACACTTATGTTTTTTTGTGACTAACATGTCATGCTAACTTTACCCTAGTAACTAACTTTCGATGAGTTTTTTTGGAAGAACCTAGACATGTTTTTGACTCTTGAATGAACTTTCATAAGAAAAGCACACAAAAAAATTAAAACACAAAGGTATTGGATAAATAAATATTTAAAGTCATTAGTTTATTAAAAGTCTTAAAATATTTAATAATAATATCTTTTATTAAGTTATATATTTAATTAATTAAAGTTATTCATGATAATTATAATGTTTATTATTATTTTATGAAATTAAATTGTTAACTAATTTATGTTAATTAGAATATTTTATTCTAATTTAATTTAAATTACTATAGAGTAAAAAAATTTATTATTAAATAATTATAGTAATTTAATAAGAAATATTAAATTATTATTAATTTATTCTAATATAATTTTTAAAAGTTAAAATAATTTAGTTTAAAAAAGTTTAATTTAAGTTAATTAAATTAGAAAATATATTTTGTTAAATATCTTATAATTATTATTTATTTAATAGTTTAATTTTTAGTTATTTTTTAAAGTTTAATTCTTTATTTTATTTTTATTTTAATTAATTATTTAATTTTATATTTATTTCTTCTTCCCCCCACCCCAATTCGACACAACAGTGGGAGGGGGTTCCCTGGTTTCGACATAGTGTGTAGAGGACAGGTGATCCGATCTCTTCCCCACAGGGCAGATTCTCCCTTGCTCGGCTCTGGTGTGACCCTCATGCATGGAGACGACACTTATTAACTCAAACCGAGGGTGGATCCCTGATTTGTCTGCCCTTGCAACAGAGGAAGATCCTCCACATGACGGATTATAGGTCAATAGTGGGTTGTGGTTCAGTTCAGCTCCCAGATCTGCACAAGTGGGAGTTTTCTGATCGGTAACTACACTGCCTCCCCTCTGATGCAACTTTGGTTCGGTCCAGGCACGACAATCTTCATCCATCTCGGTGATGCACGACTCAAGTGAACATTAGTGATGATGGGTCGATCTCCTCACCACGTGGCACACACCACATCTCTAGCACAGAGAAGATCCCTTAGATTTAGGTGAAGGCTTGGCTTCTCCATGCGGCGGTGGAAAAGTTCCTCTTCACACAGCCGCTGCTATGAATGTAAAAAACTGGTTCAAAAATAATGCTGAATATGAGTTTGAATGTGTGGATTTGATTTTTTATGTGGACGCATTCTTTGATGGAAATACTAGTTTGATTGAAAAGTATTGATGTTAGAAGGGTTGAAGAGGTGTATAACAGGGGAGTAAATCAGGGTTGTTGGGTCGTTGCAGAAGAGGTTCTGGGTATGACAATGGAAGAGGATTTGATTGTGAGGTAGTACTGATTTTGGTTGAAGCACAGTGAGGGAATGGGTGTAGTGTTTGTGAGAATTAGGGGAAACGATGGCATGATAATGGCTAAGGAAGAGGAATGAATCGGTTGTGACGAGAGGATGACTAACGGTGAGGTGCGAGAATGAAATAGGTGAGCGAAGGTCATCGATGCTTAAATAAAAAGAGAGGTCACCGTTAGCTTTAAATTAGATGTCACTATTAGCCTTTATTTAGAAAGGTCACTGTTACACTGCATAAAAGGTCACCGTTAGTTTCAATAGAAAAGTTCACCAGTAGGTATAAAAATATAAGGTTGTCGTTGCAGATAAATCAAAAGATCACTGTTAGCAAAAGGTCACCGATAGAAAAAGGTCACCGATAGGTATAAAAATATAAGGTTACCATTGTAGATAAATCAAAAGGTCACCGTTAGCAAAAGGTCACTAATGTAAAACATAATCCGCATCAGTGAAATTCAAAAAAAATAGAACTGACGGTAAGACATAAAATTAAAACTGCATAAATAAAACTTAAAATTAAAACTTAAGTTAATTAAAATTAAAAAAATGAACAAGGCTAAACAAAATATATTAAAAATAGAATTATTATTAAATATTAAAATTAAATATTAAAAATAAATATTAAAATTTAAATTATTAATTGATAACACATAAATTGAAATCTCGATTATTGTTAAACTAAGTTGAAAGAAGACTTAAATTAAATTTTATTAGAGGTTTTACAGTAAGTGATAAAAGGATAGCATCAGTGACATAATGAGTTACTGATAGCTCATTTCTGCCTCACTAGTAGACTAAAAACAAAAGTTAATGAATTAATAATTGAAATTAATTCTTAGGATTAAATAATTAATGTTTTAAAACACTTAATTAATTTATTAAATAACTAAGTGAATACTTAATGTTAAAATTTCACTATTTTATTTAATTTAAACTCAAATTCGTATCTTAAATAATTAGTAGGATGATTAAACATATTAATTAATGAAGTTCATATATTTTAATAAATATTTATTAAAGGATAAAATATTGAACTAAATATTATGTTAATTAGATAGAAATACAATGATTAAATAATTGTTTAAAATAGAAGTTAATTTATTAAGAAGTGAAACATATTTTTATTAACCAAACTAATTAAGAAATAATTAAATTAGAAAAGAAATGTAAGATTAAATTTATTAATTAATGACTAAAAATACTTAATTAATTATAAAAATTGATTAATTAACAAATTTAATTATAAAAAAACAAAAGTACAATTATTTAGTAAAAAGTGATTAAATAATTAATTAAATCATAAAAAATTAAGTAAAATATGTGGCAAAACTGTGTAAAAATATAGCCACATCAAATTCCCCCACACATAAGCATTGTTTGTCCTCAAATAATTTCATACTTTGTTTTATTTGAAAAAACAATTGTAGTATTTATGATTCATCTCAAACTGTAACATGTAAGCACTTAAGAACAGAGGGAAGAACATGAGAACATGATTTTTAAAGAGACGTTTTCAAATCAAGTCTTGCCTGAAACGATTACTCAAAGGGTAATCTAGAAAGAAATGAATCATTAAGCGATGAAGATGTCATGCCTCATATGCGACTCTGCTTAGTGATAATTTCAATTCAAGCCTAAGTTCTAAGGTCAAGAGTGACAATAGGTAAAAATTCAATAGAGTTCAGAATTTAATAGTAGGAAATATGTAAAATGACTCTTTCCTATGGTCCAAAAATAATTAATTTTTTTTGTGAATCACCTTAATGAAACAACCTAAATGACTTCTATATAAACCAAATAATAATTTCTTCTTCTGGTGTTCATTATTCCCCTCACCTTAATGAACTCATTTTTGAACCTAGACCCATTATTTTATTTTTCCCAAGCCATGTATTATGTGCTAAGAACTGTGAAATGCACTTATTCAAGGTGTATAGAGGGATTATAGTAAACAGAAATTCACCCAACAACTAGGGTCTCAGAGACACCCTATGGGATCCAAGATGCCCATACTACTCAAGTTTCAAAATATTTTTATGAAACTAATTTAAACGGTCTCATTAAGGAAACTAATTTAATAATTAAAAGAAAAGATTAAGAATCAAGCCTCTAATATAGAGTCAAACTTCCAGTTCTGGTAGCTATGATCATAACTCCATAAACATGTAACTGAAATCACTTTAAAAGATAGTGCCTAAACCAAAATCTCCATTAAACAAATAAGTAAATATCACTTAGAAATCATCCATTATCATTAATTTTAGACTCAAACCACAACTTAAATACCCAAGAAATATTTTCCATAGGCAAGACCCATTTGAGTTCAATGTAAAGCCAATAATTGTGCAAGAATTTTGAAAATATTTACCCTTTTTTTTGAAAAAAAGTTTTAAGTTGCAGTGGGAATTGATGAGATTTCAATTAAGAACAGTTCATCACAGTCAATAATTGACCCCTCCCCACATTTAAAATCTAACTATTTCCCCAAAGTTGACTTCAAACACAGAGATGAACAATTTGACAGTTATAGTTCAAAATAGATTTTCAATAGAGAAGATTTATGACATGTATAAGGGGTCTCTTTGAAGTTCAAGAAGTATTGTTCACCATAATGAATAACTTATCAGTAGGTTCATTAGAAAGTAAACACATTAATATTTATGTCCAATGAATAATTTTCAATACCGCTCAAAAGTAACATGTGAGGTGTAAATGCACTGTGTACTGGGTGTAAGCATTTTATTAGATTGAGTTTAATAATGCGTTCAATAGAGCAGAAAAAAGAATTCTAGAACACCCCAACCTAATGAAGATTCAATACAAAAAATTTCAGCCTGCAAGTACCCCCCCACACACTTACTTTCAAGTAGTGAGAATATTTTAATAACAATGAAATTTAGTTTTCAGTATTGAAGTACATGCGAATTTTTATTTATATAGTGACATACAACATACTTTCATTCCAATATAAGAATAATTTTAAAAATAAGAAAAATTGTTTTATTATAGTAGAAATACATGCAACAGAATTTTCTAATATGAGCAGAATGTTCAAAAAAGCAAAAAAAGTTTATAAAGTAACAATCACTGACTCACTGATAGTAATAACTACGACTTAGCAGTGAATTTAATTAATGTGAACAGGCGCATAAAAATGAATATAGAATTTAAGACACTTCCCTGAACATGTTTGTTATTAATCCTCAACTTGGGAATTCCACTCCCTTAATGACACAACACCAGCATCATATAACCCTGAAATAGAACCAAGAGAGAAAGAACAACCAGTAACATGGACTTCCTAAAAATAGAGCACAAAAACAACACATTATTCAAGGGAAAAATTGAAACAAAGTGAAGACAAAAAGAACTATGGGTTTCCTCCCATGAAACACTAAGTTTTATAGTCTTCAACTAGACTTTATTTAAGATTAGTTCTCAAGAACAGTGAAGGCAGCCAAGCCCTTTGGTTGTCCCTCAAAATAAAACTTCTCTCTCTTCACATTAACCAACATGATTTTTTTTCTTCACCTATAATTTCAACAGCTCCATTCTTTAGCACTTTAACTACAGTAAAAGGTCTAGACCACTTGGACTTATGGTTTCCTGGAAATAGTTTGAGTCTAGAGTTAAAGAGAAGGACCTTCTATCCCAATTTGAATTTTTTGGTTCATATGATAGAATCATGAAAGATTCTAGTCCTCTATTTATATATCCTTGAATTATCATAACTCTATCTCTTAATCCCATAGAGTTCACTCAACTCAAGTAATCTCATCTCACCAGCAATCTTAAAATCAATGTTCAGTGCCTTAACTTCCCAATAAGAGTTATGTTGTAACTCCATAGGTAAATGAAAACATTTCACAAACAACAGCCTATAAAAATACATACCTATTGGGGTCTTGAAAGCAGTTCTATACGCCCATAAAACTTTATCCAATTTAAGCGACCAGTCTTTCCTAGAGGTTGAAATATTTTCTCAAGTATTTGTTTCAGTTCCTTATTTGTGATTTCAACTTGTCCACTGGACTGTGGATGATAAGGAGTTATAGTTTTATGAACACAACCATATTTTTCCATCAAAGATTTAAATTTGTAGTTCTTATAGTGTGTTCCATTATCAGTGCTAAAGGAATCAGGAACTCTAAATCTTGTAAAGAAGTTCTTTTTGAAAAATTTTATTACATAGTTGGCTTGATTGTTTGGAAGTGCCACTACCTCAACCCATTTTGACACATAATAAAAAACGACAAGAATATACTCATTCCCATGAGATGATGGAAATGGACCAATAAAATCTAATCCCTAGACATCAAAAATCTCTACTTCCAGAATTCCTTTTTGGGGAAACTCATCATTCCTACCCACATTTCATAACCTATGACATTTATCACCACCAACTACAAAGCTTCTTACTTCCTTAAAAAGGGAGGGCCAATAGAAACTAGATTGTAGGACTTTTTGAGAAGAGGTTTAACCACCATGGTGACCTCCCCAAGGTGAAGAATTACAACTCTCTAAAATAGGTAAAATCTCTTCCTCAGGCACACACCTCCTAAGAATACCATCAGCACATCTCCTAAACAGTATAGGATCATCCTAAAGGGTGTATTTCATCTCATAAATGAATTTTTTCTTTTGGTTATTGGAAATATTTTGGGGAAGACACCTGCTGTGAGGAAGTTGAAAAAATATGCATACCAAGTATATTTTCTGATTGACACAGTAAGCATATTTTCATCAGGTAAGGAAGAGTTTATATCCCTAGGATCTACATATTGAGTAAGAGTAATCCTAGAAAGATGGTCAACAACTAAATTTTCAGCTTCCTACTTATCCCCAATCTATAAATCAAACTCTTGTAGCAATAGAATCTATCTAATCAGCATAGGTTTAGTTTCTTTCTTAGATATAAAATAATTTAAGGTAGAATGATCAGTGGAAATGATAAATTTAGCGCCTAAGAGATACTTTCTAAACTTATCTAGAGAAAACACAACAACTAAAAATTCTTTTTTAGTACTGGTGTAATTCTTTTGGGCCTCATCTAGAAATCTGCTAGCATAATACACCACATGTAATGTTTTATCTTTCCTCTGTCCAAGGACATGACCTACATCCAAGTCACTAGCATCACACATAAGTTAAAAATGTAGTTTCTTGTCAGGTTTAGTGATAATGGGTGATGTAGTGAGTTTATATTTAACCAGATTAAATGATTTCAAATATTTTTCATCAAAATTGAAAGGTTCATCCTTGACCAACAATGAACACAAGGGCTTAGTTATGTTGGAAAAGTATTTTATGAATATCCAGTAGAACCCGGAAATGACCTAAGAAACTTCTAATACCTTTAGCATTTTTTGGAGGTGGTGGTTTTTGAATAAAATCAATATTATCAGTATCAACTTCCAAACCTCTCTTGGACACCTTATGACCAAGAATTATACCTTCTGTGACTATGAATTGACACTTCTCCCACTTAAGAACAAGGTTAGATTCAATGAATCTCTCTAATATTAACTCAAAATTCCCTAGATAAGTGTCAAAAGTACTTCCCTCAATGGAAAATTAATTTATGATAACATCAATGATTATTTGAATCATATCCAAAAAGATAGCCATCATACACCTCTGAAAGGTGGCTGGAGCTCCACACAACCAAAAGGGCATCATCCTGAAACCAAATTTCCCAAAGGGGCATGTGAAAGTGGTTTTTCCCAATCCTATGGAGAAACAAGAATCTGGTTGTTACCAAAATACCCATCCAGGAAATAGATAAATTCACTTCCAGCAAGCCTCTCAAGCATTTGATCCAAGAAGGGAATTGGAAAATGATCCTTCCTAGTGGCTGCACTTAGCTTCCTATAATCAATATAGACCCTCTATTTTGTGGCTTTCTTAACTTGGATTTATTCATTAATTTCATTTATAACTACAGTGATACCCGCCTTCTTGCGAACGACCTGAACTGGGCTGACCCAAGAACAATAAAAAATGGGATATATAATTATAGTATCCAACAACTTAATCACTTCATCTCTCACAACTTATATCATGTTTTGGGTTCAATCTTCTTTGACACTCTACCATAGGATTATGGTCAAGATCCATAGGTATTTTATTCTTATAGAATGAGGGACTAATACCCCTGATATCTGCTATTTTACAGCCTATGGAATATTTATACTTCTTTAAAACACTTACCAATCTTTCCTCTGGGTTTTTATTAAGCTCAGAAGAAATTATATCAGGTAAAGTGGAATTATCACCCAAAAATGAATATTTCAAATGGGTAGGGATTGGTTTCAGTTCAAGAGTGGGTGGATCTAAATTAAAAGGAAGAACATTAGGTCGGGAAGGTCTAATATCTTCAACACATCTCTTATAATGAGTATTTAATGATGAAATATTTCCGATTTCATGATCAGATTCAGAAATAATAGTGCTACTGTCCCACGTGGGTATCATACTGTCAAGACTTCCTAGATCAGAATTCAACAAGTTAATCAAAGAACAATCATCAAGTTGTCTTATAAGTTCTCCCTGAATATCATCAAAGTGTTCAGCAAGGTTGGTGTTAATAGAAACCCTCTCATATTCACTCATAAATATCCTAAGTTCAGAAACCGAGGAATTTTCTACAATAGAAATTGGGTTGTTTCCTAGTTTTGGAAAATTTTCTAGATTTAGTGTTTGAGAAAATTTTTAAACTTCTAAAATAGATTCAACAGGATTTTCAGCTACAAGGTTAATTTCTTCAACATAAGATCGATTTTCAGATTTTTTGAGAGTTTCCAATTGAGTTCTCATCTCTTAAGGACTCTACCATTGACCAGTTTTCATAAAAATTTGATCCTTTAACATTTTTAAACACATTGAAAGCTTCTTGTTGTTCTCTAATTTTAAAAATTAACTGACCCTTACAGACAATAATTACAAAACCACCTTTGGACAAGAAGGGCCTACCCAAGATGATGGGAAACTCTTGATCACACTCCATGTGTAATACTAAAAAGTCTTCAGGTAGAAACAACTTCCCTATCCAAACTAGCAAGTCATCTACCCTACCCATAGGATGAGTGAAAGATATATCTGCTAACTAAAATATGACTGTGGTGGGTTGAAGATAACCCAACCTCAACTGCTGAAATAGTGAGTATGGGAGTAGATTAATGCTATTACCAAAATAACAAAAACAGTTTAGCGGATCATAATTCCCTAAGGTACATGGAATGACAAAGGTACCTGGGTCTTTCATTTTAGGTGGGATTTTATTTTGGAGTACAACACTGCACTTTTCAATGAGGTTGTAAGTAGCAAACTCTTCCAGGGTATTTTTGTTAGAAACAATTTTTTAAGATATTTCATGTATGATGGGATTTGAATTAAGGATTGGATGAATGTAACTTTTACTTCGAGTTAGGAAAAGATACTAAGGAACTGAAGAAGTTCAACCCTGGTGTTACTTTGTGGTTTCAGCTTGTCAAGGAAAGGGATGCGTAGAGAAAATTTTTTAAGGACATTGGGTATATCCCTCACCATTTCATCAAATTTTTCTTTTCCTTTATTCTTTTGATTTTTATACGAGTTTTCAACTTGTAATTTAGGTGATGAATTAAAATTTTGGTCATTTTCATGAATTTTCTGTGAATTTTCTGTCTGTGAATAAAGCTGAGTTTTGTTACTAGATTGAAGTTGATTTTTATTTTGGGCATTTTCAGTTTCTTTTTTAGTAATAGTTTGAGTATTCATCCAACTTCTAGTTAATACCGTCATGACATTCACTCTAGGGTTAATCTTAGTAGTACTAGTAAGCCTACCTTTTTCCCTAGATGAAAAATCTCTAGCAATTTTTCCAAGTTGTGTTTCCATGTTCTGTATTCTCACATAAATTTTCATTTTATCTGACTCATATTGATTTTAATGATTGGATAGCTGATTTATGTATCTTTACTCTTGAGAGTTAATTTTTTTAAAGATTATATCAAGCTTAGAAGACATTTGATTATCACTATTTCCTTGTGCATTTGAAGACTCACCCCTTTGTTGATTTTGAAATTTTGGTTTTGGTTGGTTATGATAGTTTGGGGTAGTAGATTGTTTAATTAGGCCCTGGTCATTCAATGACAAATTTGGATTGTTCCTATATCCTTGATTATAATTGTTTGAAAATGGAACTTCTTTAGGAGACATTCTAGGACCATAATTAACAAAGTCTGATATCTATTATTGTTAGGCCGACATATCAAAATTAGGACAGAAGTTTTCATTATTCCCAAACATACCACACTAGTCACACTATTCCCTTAAAGATTGATTGGTGTTTTGACAGCCAAGTTGGTTAATAGTTTGTTTAGAGTTATTGTTCATTAAATATTGCAATTGTTTGGTGATTTCATCAAGTTGATCTTGAGTTTGATTTGTTAAACCAATGATTGAATTAATATTTCTATTGACTCTTTTCCTTTTGAATTTTTCTGTTGTGAAATTAGGGTAATATTATTAAATTTTTTTCTAAGTACTTTAACTGCCTTGTCAATATAATGACCCCCAGTAGCCTGATCAATTAGATTTTTTCCATAGGATGATAACCCTTCATATAAGGTTTCCATGAGAAGGTGAGATGGGATTTGATGATGGGGACACTTTCTAAAAAGATCCATGAATATATCCCAAGATTCATGAAAAGTTTCTCCATCCTCTTGATAGAAACTAGTTATCTTAGTTCTATGATTACCTTTATGTTGTTGGGGATAAAATTTCATTATGAAAGAATTGTACACCGGATCCCAGTTTTCAAAAATATTCTCATCTAGACTCAGAAACCAATTCCTAGCATTACATTTAAGGCAAAAGGGAAAGACTCTCATTCTTAGCTCATTATCTGTGAGTCCTAGGAGAGGTAGCTGCTGCATAGTATTATAAAAGTCTCTAATGAAGGAAAGAGAGTCCTCATTAGAGATCACATTAAATGCTGGAAATAATGAAATGTGTGACTATTTAAGTACATAATTTATATCCCTAGGACTAAATATAATGGACGATGAATTGCTTGAAACTTGAGGAAGTTGAAATTCCATCATTCTAGGCCTTTACTTTTCATCTAAGAGTTCTGGATGATTTTGGGATTTGTTAGGCTCGGGAACCCTATTTTATATGTTCTCTATTTCTATTTTTTTTTCTTTTTTCTAAGAGAAGTTAAATATTTGTCTATTTCTAAGTTCAGTGGATCTAGAATAATTGTAGAGTGTCTTGTACTCATACAAAGTATATCAAGAATTTTTTTAGTAAAAAATTAGATATAAATAGGATCTCAACAATATATAAAACAGTACCAATTCAGTAGAAAATGAAACAGATTTTTTTTACAGTTTTCAATTTTTCAATTTTTTTAATTTTTTTATATGTGATTTTTTTAGTTTTTTTAGAAAAAGAATGGCTCGTGCCTTCCCCAACAATGGTGCCAAAAACTTTACTTGTAATTTCATTAAATCTAGTCAAAGTTTAGTTATTTATATTCATAATAACTACTTTATATGTGGCAAGCAGGGTCGAACCCACATAGAAAGCAATTAAGACCACTGATCTTCTAAAAACACTCAAAAGGCCCCACTGTTGGCAGTATTTGGGTAGATTTTCTATATTTTTTTTTTTACTTTTTATATTTTTTTATATTTTTTATTAAGTAGTAGAGTGACAGAACATTTCAAAACTTTTATTTATACTAAATTGAATCTAGAAACAGTTGAAAACATAGAGAAAAAGAGATATAGAACCTTGATAAATAAACAATATTATAAAATGCTTAGGGAAAAATCTCCATTATACTGGTTTTAAAAGTATTTCAATTCACTTAAAAGTTATTACAGAGTACCACCTTAAAGAGAATGACTAACCTCCCTCAACAGGAATTAAGTCTGACAGGTTGATCAAATTCAAAGTTCACCACTCTAAATAGATCAATTGTGATAGTCATTATTTGAAAATGACAATAGGATGAACTCACCATAAGTACTGAAGTATTATGAATTTATTATATTTTGAAAGGTGTTTCCACGATCAATCTCACCAATTGACTGTGAAATTTTGAAATTAAGTTATAGCGGTACAAGTAATTAAATGAACTCAACATTGATCTCACCGATCAATATTGAAAACATCAAATTGATAAAGTGAAAAAAACTTTTAAAGATAACCAACGGAACTACAATTTATCCTCAAACTAAATTATTTAACTATTAGACGTGTTCATTATCATTTCATAAATTTGTAACATACTAAACAAAGTACTAACACTAGAATTAAGAGGGAAGATAAACTCCCGAGATGACGCTCTGCTCCTGAACTCTTCCAGCTTCAGGAAGTGGTTCCAGAGTCACCCTAAGATATTCCTCTGCTCAAAAGTTTACGATCAATTATATAGAATGAATGTATCTCCCTCACCCCTACTGATTTCTCTATTTTAGGTACCCAATATCTTTTTCTGCTCATCACTGCCACTCTTTTCTCATTTGAATGTGTCTTTTACTGTTACACTGCACATGTGTGTTTTTTCGTGACTGACATGTCATGATAACTTTACCCTAGTAACTAACTTCCTATGAGTTAGGTAGAAGAACTTGGAAGTGTTTTCGACTCTTGAATGAACCCGTGCAAGAAAAAAAACAAAAAAACTAAAACACAATGGTATTGGATAAATAAAATTTTAAAGTCATTAGTTTATTAAAAGTCCTAAAAGATATAATAATATTAGAATTTATTAAGTTAATTAATTAATTAATTAAAGTTATTAATGTTAATTATAAATTTTATTATTATTTTATGAAATTAAATTGTTAACTAATTTATGTTAATTAGAATAGTTTATTCTAATTTAATTTAAATTATTATAAAGCAACAAATTTTATTATTAAATAATTGTAGTAATTTAATAAGAAACATTAAATTATTATTAACTTAATCTAATATAATTTTTAAAATTTAAACTAATTTAGTTTAATAATATTTAATTAAATTTAGTAAAATTAGAAAATATGTTTTGTTAAATATCTTATAACTATTATCTATTTAATATTTTAATTTACTAATTTTTTTAAAGTTTATGTCTCTATTTTAGTTTTATTTTAATTAATTAATTAATTTTATATTTCTTTCTTCTTCCCCCACCCCCAATTCGGAACAACAAGGGGGACGGGGTTCCTTGGTTTCGACACTACTCGTAGAGAACAAGTGATCCGATCTCCTCCCCATGCAGCGGATTCACCCTTGCTCGGCTCTGGTGTGGCCCCCATACATGGCGACGACACTCCTTAACTCAAACCAATGGAGCCTCCCTAATTTTTCTGTCCTTGCAAAATATAATTCTCCTCCACACAACAGATTATGGGTTGGTGGTGGGTTGTGGTTCGGTTTGGCTCCCATATCTGCGCAAGTGGGAGTTTTAGATCAGAAACTACATTGCCTCCCCTGTGATGCAGCTTCGGTTCGGTCTAGGTGTGACTTTCTTCATCCAACTCGGTGACGCGCAACTCCAATGAACATCAATGACAATGGTTCTATATCTTCCCCACACGGAACACACCTCATCTTCAATGTAGAGAAGATACCTCAGATTCAGGTGAAGGCTTGGCTTCTCCTCACGGCGGTAGAAAATTTCCTCTTCACACAAACGTTGCTTCGAAAAAAAATTAATCCGAGTTTGAATGTGTGATTCGAGTTTGTACATGGATGCATTCTTTGATTGAAATACTGGTTTGAATGAAAAGTATTGATGTTATAATGGGTGAAGAGGTTCACAGTAGGGGAGTAAATCGGGGTTGTCGGTTCATTACGGAAGAGGTTCTAGGTATGACGATGGAAGAGGATTTGATTGTGAGGTAGTACTGATTTTGGTTGAAGCACAGTGAGGGAATGAGTGTAGTGTTGGTGAGAAGTAGGGGAAACAATGGCATGATAATGGCTAAAGAAGAGGAATGAATCATCTTTGATGAGAGTATGGCTAACGGTGAGGTGCAGGAATGAAGCTGGGGAGCGATGTTCACCGATGCTTAAATAAAAAGAGAGGTCACCGTTATCTTTAAATTAGAGGGTCACTGTTAGCCTTTATATAGAAAAGGTCACCATTACATTTCATAAAAGTTCACCATTAGTTTTAAGAGAAAAGGTCACCAGTAGGTATAAAAATATAAGGTTACCATTGCAGATAAATCAAATGGTCACCATTAGCAAAAGGTCACCGATAGAAAATGGTCACTGATAGGTACAAAAATATAAGGTTACCGTTGCAGATAAATCAAAAGGTCACCACTAAAAAAAGATCACCGATGAAAAACATAATCCGCAATGGTGACATTAAAAAAAACTAATAGTAAGACAAAAAATTTAAAATTCATAAATTGAAATTAAAACAAAAACTTAAGTTAATTAAAATTAAAAATTATAACAAGACTAAACAACATATATTAAAAATAGAATTATTATTAAACTTTAAACTTAAAAATTTAAATTTAAATTATAAATTTATAACACATAAATTGAAATCTCGATTATTGTTAAACTAATTTGAAAGAATATTTAAATAAAAATTTATTAAAGGGTCTAAAATGAGTGAAAAAGGATAGTATCAGTGACTAAATGAGTTGCCGATAGCTCATGTCTACCTCACCGATAAACTAAAATCAAAAGTTACTAACTTAATAATTTAACTGCATTCTTAGGATTAAATAATTAATGTTTTAAAACTCGTAATTAATTAATTAATTTATCAAGTTAATATTTAAAGTTAAAATTGCACTATTTCATTTAATTTAAACTCAAATTCTTAACTTAATTAATTAGCAGGATAATTAAACATATTAATTAATGAAGTTAATATATTTTAATAAATATATATTAAATGATAAAATATTAAAATAAAGTCAATGTTAATTAGATAGAAATACAATGATTAAATAATATTTTAAAATAGATGTTAATTTATTAAAAAGTCAAACATATAGATAATTAACCAAACTAATTAAGAAATAATTAAATCATAAATAATTAAGTAAAATATTTGGAAAAACTATGTAAAAATAGAGCCACATCACAAAGCTAGAGTATGATTTTAAGAAGAAACAGTAATAAATGTTTGAAAGAAGAATTTGATATGGAAGGGGAAGTCAAAGTAGACACATAAATGTTAGAAAAATATGAATAAAGAACACAAAGAAAAATGAAAGATGCAAAAAATATCAAAAGTGGTGGAAAAAACTAATAACACACGAAAAATTAGAAGAAAAATGTGAAACTCAAAAGAATGAAATCATAAATAAAAGTTAATATCACCGAATAGAGATGAAGCTATAATATAAAATTTGAATGTTATAATATAATGTGATTTTGTTGAAAAAATGTAGATATAGAAGATGAAGCATAATACAAGATCATTAAATATGAAGTTTATGCTTGAAGGTAATATTGAGATTGAATATATAAGAAACAAAATAAAATGTAAGTAAAATATAAAAATTCATAATATGAGAAAATATTTTTTGGATATAAAAATAAAATTGAAATATATAAACAAGAGGAATAAAATAGGCGTAGAAGAAAAAATAAAAGTTAAAGGAATTAGGTTAAATAATACTAAGAGTAAAATGAATAACCAGAGTTATAAGTTAATTTAAAAGGGATAATACAGAAGATATAATAATAATTAGAGGTAGTACTAATTGAATATTCAAAATCACTTGAATATACAAGAAAAAAATTAGATAAAAAAGTAGAATAAAAAAGGAATAAAAAAATAGACAAATCATTTGAAGAAAAAATATAACAAAAATAAATCTGAAATAAAATACTAGAATCCAAAAACAAAATTATGAGAAGTTGAAGAAAATGAAAACATTAAAAATAAAAAATTTAATATAAAATGAATAAAAAATAAAAATGGAGAGGTAGTAGTTAGAAGCATCATATTAGATAACATTAAAAGAAAAATAACTAGAAGTGAAATCTAAAAAAATGAGTAGAGAAGTAATCTAGAAAAAATATTCATAGAAATATAAATAAATAAAAAAATTAAGAAAAAAATTCTAATGGAAAAAAGGGAAAAAATAATAAAAATGTTTTTTTTGAATTTGAAGTAAGAAAGAGTCCATAAATATTATTTGAATATGAAGTAGAAGTGGAACATAAAATCTTAATTCATAATAGAAGTGAAAGTTCTTACTGGGATTGAAGTAATGTTAGTGGTAGAATAAAATATAGAATTTGGGTCTAAAAGTAGATACATAATCCATAAACATAACCACATTAGTAGAAGGCATACGTCAAATAAAAAGAACTAAATTTATAATTCTTGAGGATTACCTGGAAATAAAAATAATTAAAAAGGGTGTATTGAACTACCCTAGGAGACAGTAAGTCGGTTCTCTGAGTCGGTTCACCACATGAACTCATGTATGCCTCCTCATGTACTAGGGGACACCAAATAGAAACATGGGCATATAGTGTATAGTGGGATGACCATACCCCCATATCATAGTGAGAAATTATTATGTAAATAAAAAAACTTTATAGACATATGAATATTCATAAAGAATAAATAGAAATAATTTACTCAAAAATAACGAGACGATGAAACATATTATATTAAAATTACTATAAAGATAATGAAATGTAGTAAGTCCTGAGAATCCATGTTATACATACAATAAGGGTGGCATATTAGGCTAATCCCACAGACATAAAAAATATAATAAAAAAGTCATTGGGGCTCCATTGAAAACCTAAGCCAAAGTTATCTAGTCAAATGATAAAAACTAATAAATATTACCCAACCATGAAAAACTAATCTCAGTCATCAACCAAAACATGTTCTATTAATAAACATGTTACAACTGATTGGTACCCAGGTGCAGTTGTGGCTTGAGAAATGTATGAGTAAAACTCACTAGGTTACAAGAAACAATGTCTATTAAATACATGTCACAAAAATAATGTATATTGGTAAAAATTGAATAAAATAAACATTAAAAGAAATAATATACATATCAAAAAACCATTTAATGTTTTACTAATTTCCCCTTGGGTTCTAGGTGGCATCTGGTTTAGACCAACTTACACCAACTAAAATCAATCAACTAGGTTATAGGGAATAAGCTGTTATATACTATAAAAAAGAATAATTTTTCATTTTAAATTCAAATATGTCATGCATAAAACATAAAAACCAATAATTACTAAAACATAAATCCAACACCTAGACTATATAAAAAACTATTATTACTGATAAAGAGCATCTGGACTAATAACATATCATATGTGCATGGAATGTCATGCCCAAAATTCTCAACATTTGATGGGGAATTCCATGTTAGACATCCAAAACCATACATGTGGAGCTTCATATCCCACTATCTCAACCACACATGAAGATCATCATTTCCCACATCTATAGCCATCCCAACATTTATCAAAAACTAAGGTTCATCATTTGACCTTTGAAAATAGTCAAGGTTCACAAAAAAACCATTTTAAACACTTATCATTTACAAATATCCCAATGGATGTTTACCACCAGTACATGTTTAAAATTATAATCCCTATTAACACATGAAAACATAACTCCATTTAATTTTATAAAAAAAAGTAATCTCACCCATAAATTTAAAACATTTCATATTCATCCATAAGAACTTGGGTGTTCCTCTTTAACATCATGAATAAGGCCAAATCCTTTATTCTAATTAGAAAATTTAAAATATTCTTCTCAAAATTTTCACTAATGGGGAATTCACACAAACCCATTTGAAATCATCATTTGAAATTCACTTAATGACTCCTTTTTAATCCTTATTAAATTCAACACATCAATTTAAAACAAAATCCAATTTAAAACTAGTCCATCCCCCTTTTCAAATAAAAATCAAGTTCAGTCCTAAGAAATATGGTGGAATCCATTTCAAGAGCCTCATAGCCATTTTAGAAAATGAAACACCTAAAGGAAATCCATCAAAAAATGTTGGAACACCTTTTTTTGTTCTTGGGTTATTCCTTATATCAATAATGGATATGATAGAATCCATGGGAGGTATAAGGTTACAATTTAATTCCTATACCCCTTACTGTTAACCCATGAAGAAACACACTATACAAGGGATTTAAAATACAAACTAGGTAAAATTGTAAAAAATTATGAATAAAATGGGTTATAATATTATACCACCTACCACATTAAGAATTCTTACTATAACATCTCACAAAAAATAGAGGTTCTATATGGACCATCCACGCCATTTCCAAAATCCTTGACATCCCAATGAGGTCATTTTGAAAAACCAATATATAACCTCATTCCAAGGAAAAAAATATTTAATCTTATCATTTAATAATTAACTGAACCATTAAAATGAAAATTTCATAATGGTCACTAATATCATCGATCACTTACCTCTAATCGAAACTCTGTGAAACTTCCACCGGTGGTTCATAATAGACTCTCAAAAATGTTTTTGGGAAAATACAAAAGAGGAGATTCCAATACAATAATAAATTTATTTAATTCATTAGGTAAAACCTAATTTTTTTTTATTAAGGTCTCATTTTATAATGAAATTTCATTGAACAATGTGAATAAGTGGTCTCAGGATCTCCAATGCATAATCAATACAAAATCACCAAGAGAAACAGATGATTATACCATCCTATGGTGAAATCATCAACAACAGATAAACTGATGAACTTCAGAATTATGGAGTTATAGGATAATGAATAAAGGAAGACACCAATGGAGAATAACTCACCCAAGGATCCAAATAAACTCCATTAACACACCCAAAATTGAGGGGTTTGAGATAGAGAGAGAGTAAGGGGTCAAGAGCCCCCTATTTCATTTACACCTAATAGAGGAGAAATGGGAATGAGTTTCCAAATAACCCAAAGATAGATTTAGGTAAAATAATCATTTAAAAATTTTATTGTGAAGTCAAATGGTTTAGATGAATGGTTTTCAAAATCATGAACGAACCATGTGGACTTCACTATCCATTAAAAATTTACTCACATGGTAAGGTCACATGGTTTGAAAAACCATACACCATCATTGATATTAGTAATTCCTTCCCTCTACATTGAGGTTCACAATTTGTTTGAAACTGTAAAAAGACTATGCACTGTGTATTAGTTCCTACTTAACCTCACATAGTTTACCATTGATCTGGTGATTTTTACATAATTGTTCTAAAATTTTTAAACGTAACCATACTCAATTCCAAAATAACCAAAAACAAACTGATCATCGAGGTGTCACATGGTTTCCCATAAACTGAACACACCAAACCCTGAAACCTTATGAGAAAACTCCAAAACTCCCCAAACTCTACCCAGTACTCTTAAGGATCACCCAAACACCAAAGATATTCTAAAGTCTAATTACTCATCATAAAAAACCCCTTTGATACATTCTGACTCTCATAATCCAATTATGGGTATCTATTCAAAATTCAACCTTTCACGTAAATGAAAGATCAAAATCCTTCTGAAATTTCATCTTGTACAGAAAGGGGATCACACTACCTCCCCACCATATTACATCCTATCACTACGAATCTTTATTGGTCCTCATTCCATGACACTCGGCCTACATCAATCACCAGTTACACCTAAAAGGAACACTTCGTTTCCAAATTCCTAAAACAAGATAAAGGCACAACCTCCAAATCAAGTTACAAAACATTCCAAAACCTAATCCAACTCCCATTTTCCAAACTAATACACTTATATGGTTCTTACATGATCCCATCCAAAAGAAACACATATTATTTCCTCACCCCATCCCCCAACAAAACTACATTTCTCCCTACAATAATCAATATCTCACAACCACTAACATCCAATGATTAGAACATATTACATTGAAAAATTCCAACATAACCTAGAACTCATTCCCCCACAACTCACCCAGTGTGGTTCCCAACATACCCAACCCAAACACTCATGTGAACACAAATATTCATCATCACACATCATTTTCATTGAAAACAAACTAACACGGACACCTGTTATCCATGCATTAAATATAAACAAAACTTCCATCCTTAAAAATACAAATTAAATAACTAAAAAGAACCTATATTTTCTAAAAAATATTACAAATATTATTTTCAACATTCTTTACCCATAACTTATTCAAACACAAGTTTGACTACTCTCTATTGAGTCATTCAGAAAACTCATGGATTCCAATATTGGCACATCACCACCTCACCTATACATGATGGCTCTATTCCTAGAGTAATTACAAAAAAACTCATACATTACCATTTGAGTCCATCTTCTACTCCAAATCAGATCCTATAGTCATATACTCCACTGAATAAAAAATTTCAGCATTCGAAACCAAACCACTGATGCACCTCTGATTGAATAACCTAGTTTCACTTTTTAGAACTATTTTGAGCCTGAAGAAAATGACTAAACAATCATCCACTACACATAATTCACTATTAGAATTACCTAGGTAATATAATCCCACATATCATCATTTTTTCACAGGTATCATGGTTCTAGATGGACTAATATGTGACCAACCCTACCCAACATTGATCCTTCAAGCACGAGGGTCATACTTCAATGACTGACATGCCACTCCACACCATAGAATCATTCTTGTCACTACCTCACTCAAGAAACTGAAACCCCCAAAAAACAAAATTTAATCACTAAAAACACTAGAATTAGATGTGACCATATCTCTCTCACTGGAGAGATAAAACAAAACATCAACTATCACCCTTTTTTATCATCCAAAAATAGTACCCACAACATTCATTGATATCTAGACCATCAAAAGGATATTACACACAAATGGTTGATGGTTAACCTCCCATAATATGGATTCACATAAAATTATCCATGAGAACAGTAACCAATATCTTATAGGGGTCAAGTTTACTGATGGATACTACTCAGGATGAAAGACTACCAGCTTGAGACCATCATGCTTTATAGATCATCCTTTTATCTTTTTGTTTCATGTTAAGATTCTTAAGTTCGCACTGTTTAATGTTTTGAATTTTTAATCCATAGATATCTATTAGGTTATAACTAAATCTAAAAATGTATTTTGAAAATATAAAAAATGGATTTGGAGTACTCAAGATGATGTCTTGTTATTGGACATGATTGTATCTAGATTTAAGTACATTGATATGTCATCAAATAATTCCACCACAATCTTATCCCTATATTATATCACCTATAACCTCATTGAAATATCATCCCAATTAAAATTTGTGTGCCTACCCTCCATCAACAATCACATCACACCAAAATCGTTTCTTAGCCTACTAACAGCTATCTTCTCAAATAAAGAACATAAATTATACATTATCATATTTTCTAATAAATAAGATTAGAAATAGAGCATGTCACTAAACGTTTGTTCCTCTAGATCCCATAGACACTTGACGTTTACAAGATTCCTTTTAAACCAAACTTAAAACATTTTTATGACTCTAGTGATTCAAATCCCCAAAAAAGTTATCTCTTAAGCCCTATCTACTAGCAATTTGTTCCCCATAAGCCATCTAATCAAACACAAATCACCCATGGTGGTTTCCAAAACCAAAGAAAACATATTGATCCATAAACATTTTCACAATGGATTGGTTTCAAGTATCATTCAATGGTTTCACTAAGTTTATTTCTACCCTCACAACATTCTTAGAGAAATATCAAGAGCTAACCATTCTAGGCACATAACTGGTCCTACCCATAGAACCTACATAGAAAACTAGATCATCAACACTCAAAGTTATTTTAATCTCAAGCAAACCAGACATATCCATGTGAATCGTACCAAAACCCACATTCAATGATGTCCTTATCCATGGGTATCACCCCTTATATCTGCCAAAAAATGCATCATGACTACCTCAAATATATGAATGATTCACATGGTAAACTAACACATTGAAATCACATACCCTTGATCACGACATATACCCCTAGTCTAACTCATAATGATAATTCAGATCCAACTTGCACAAATATTATCCTATCTGGTCATCTGAATGAGTCTTCACCACTAGAAACCATCCAAAAGTATAAAGAACTATCACCCTAGTGATATTTCTCAAAAACAAAAGGAATCCCATATGTATATACCCCATACTAGGTAGTACACTCCCTTCACCGTAGTAAAAATTCAAAATGATTCACCCATGCCTCACACACCCAAACACACACATAACATGGTTTACCCCTCCAATGGGTTACCAAAGAAAGTAATATGTAACCAGTTCCCAATACTCGAGTCACATCAATAAAGTTCACTAGGCCCTCCCACCTCGCCCCACTAGTCATGTATCAGAAAAAGCATCTAGGTGTATCCACCTTGGTCTAATAAAACTCACAAATGGAAACATCTTGTAGGGTCTAATGTATTTTCATTTCCCAATCTAACACAACACCAATATATCCAAAAAATAACCTCTATATTCTAGAATAAAAATACATCACATACTAAACCAACCATCCACAACTGGGTGACTCACCCCCTATGAGAATGTACACATTATTCTTTCCCCTATTGGACAATTCCACACAACCAAACTCAAGAAAAGGACACCCAAAGATTCCAATTATTATCACCTATTCTGTGTTGACCCACCAAGATCATTTCAGATTTTTTATACAAGGTTGAATTAAATTCCTTCCTCATGAATAATCTTTTTTTTGATCTACATATCCTTCCATCAAAAAGTGGTCCATCTATATGTCAGTTGAAATCAGTATAATTCCATGAGGAAGTTATATGGGAAAAATTGTATGATAATTATTTGAAACATTAAAATTCAGATCCTATATCATCAAAAAAATCACACACTAGTATGTCTATATTATATGGATCATTCATTACCACCATGATGCATGAGATTCTTCTTGAATTTATAGAGAAATAATCAAAACCAAATCCTTATTTTCTTGATAATGGGACAAGATCCATAAAGACATCCTATATCATCAAATCCAAACTATGTGTTCATATCTCAGAGAAAAATATATGATACAATAATAACGTCATATATTAGAAATGTAATCCAACCCCCATTAAGCTATACATACTAACATGACAAGTGTCCATGACACACTAGTCTAATATCCATCATAGGCTTTGACACATTCCTATATCTCACATATACCAAATCCTAACTAATAATACAATATGAATGAAAACTCCTACAATACCACTTTATAATTCTACGACTTGGGAGACACTCAATAGGTTACCCAATATAGTTTTCCACATTACTTTGGGTGTGATGCATCATATTCTAGAGGATACCAACTAGAAATGGGGGGGGGGGTTAGGTTGGTTTGATGAGGATACTTTTCCACTATATCATAGTGTAAAACGAAAATATATATAACCATGCATCATACACATCAGAGTAGGAAATATTATTTAAAGGATATAAATTTATTAGAGATAAATGAAAGGGGAAATAGATAATATGAACATGAGTGTATTGGTAATGAAAAGATGTAAAGCTTCAACAAGCATGTCATATATACAATATTCTTTTCCCACTATGATGATCACATACACATAACAAAATAAAATTAACCATTCAATGTGGATCCACTGTTACAAGGAGATGAACTCATCTTTTCACCTCATACCGAACAATCTATCTTCAAAGAAATTGTAAAATGCATCATGGGAATCAACATAAAATTGTTTCTATAATGAACATGTCAAACCATCTTGGGTACCCATGTGAAGTGGCATCCCAAGAATGATGTTAGTAAGACTAAATAGAACACCACCAATAGTGATAATGGAAAATACCAGTAAAAGAAATAGTGTAAGTAGGTAAACAATGTGATAATATAAATTGTACATGAAATATGATACATTTCAAAAAAACCATTTAATTATTAAAATATTGACCATTGGGTTCTGGGTGACACCCGGTCCAACTCAACTTACACTAAAAAAATACTTCATTTGTGTAATTTAAAATACATTGGTTTATAAAATAATAAATGGACTTTCATTTATCAGTGAATATGGTGGTATTCAGTGAAAAAATACATCATATAATATAGATAATATTTTCCAACAACATAGACCTTGGGTATGGAACGTTGTTTCCAAATTACTCATCCTCATTTGTCGAAAATCATATCTAAAATCTAGAACTATACATGTGGAGCATCATGTAACTATATCTCAAACTCACTTGAGAAGTTTCATTTACATAATCTAGATCCATAATAAAAAATTTTAAAAAACAAGGTTCAATATTTGATAATAAAGAATTTAATGCTAAAAAACAACTAATTTAAAACCCTTATCATTCCCTAAGGTCTCGATTAAAAACTAATAAAAAATGTTTCTTACCAGTGATCTCTTTTTACACATCGAAACATCACTACTATACACTTTTTAATATAATGGAATCATACCATTCCATTTGAATCATTTCAGAGTCACCCTTAAAACACAATTCTTCCTCTTTAACATATCAAACAAGGAAAAATCCATCTGTCATATTAGATCCTTTAAATGTGTCATTAACCCATTTTAACCAAATCATCATATATACAACCATTTAAAATGAACATTTAAATTTCATTTATAAGAAAAATTAAATCAGTTTTAGTTGAATACCATAGATTAAAAAAATGTACTTTAAAACAAATCACCCCATTTGAAACCCAAAATGAAGACAAAACCTAAGGCACACAGTGAAAAAAATTTCAAGAGACTCATAGGAAATTAAAAAACTCAACACATAAAATAAATCCTTCTAGAATGGTTATCACATGTGATGGGTGATCATGGGTCTTATATCATGAAAAAAAATGATCCAACCAAATCAACATGATGCACATGGTATAAATATAATGCCTAAATCCATTAACTTTGACAAAATAATAAACACACTACACATGGTGTTCAAGGAACATATTTTATACACTTTCAAAACAACTATCAAGAATATGAGTATTTCTATCATACCACCTCCCTCTTTAATGATGATTTCTATAAAAGCTTCCAAATCATGGTGGCCTTGCCAAGGCATGAATAAGACTCGTCAAGACTCATCAGTGTCCCAAAAATATCTTATTTACTACCCATAAACAAACATAATTCCAAGAAATAACAAACATCTAATCATTTAATTTTTTAGTGAAATTATCAATTTAAATCAAAATTGAATAACAATCACTAATCTCTCCAAGTGATTACCTCTAATAAAAAATCCACAAAATCACCATAAGTGTTGCACAACAGAATCTTGACAGCATTTTTGGGAGAACCCCTAAGAAGTTATACCATTAAAATAATAAATTAAATTAATTAGTTAGGTAATCCCTTGGATAATTCTCCACGGTCTCAAACCTTAATTAAATGACATTACACAACGTGTGGTAGTCACATCAGGGTCATATCTACACAAAATAACACAAATCCACTTTAGAAACAAAATTTTATATGATATACTAGTGAATTTTCCAAATAATAAATACTAAAGAAAATAAAAATTAGTGGGGAGGATGAATAATATAAAATAAACCCACCGTAGGAGGATAAAAAACATAAAAAATAGAATATCTATTAATATAAACAAAATTTATTGGTTAGAGAGGGTGGAAGGTATTGAGATCCCTCGAGTTTGTGTGTGCATAATAGGGCAGAAAGGAGGTGGAGTGGTCTAAAAATTCAAAGGGGAATTTTGGTAAAATTATTATTTTAAAAATATTCTAGGTGGTTGAACTATTTTTATATGTTGTATTTCAAATCATATACTAACCATGAATCCTTCACTATATATCCCAAGTTTCCTCACATGGTTATTCCAAATTATTAGACAACTTGTGTGTTGAATGTATTGTCAACATCATCTCCCCTCCATAGCAATTATAGCGACCCTTGATTTTCAAACATTAAAATTTAATTATAAATGCAGATACTTAAAAATTTTACAAATATATTCCCAAATATCTTAGTTGATATAATTCCTTTAGAAACATGGAATCATAAAACTGGTTCATATGTGAGCTACAAAATCTCCCACTAGGTTATTCATGACAAGTATTCTTCTTATGCATATAAAAAATATTACCTATCTTCACAACCTAGGGAAGGAAGCATAAAAATCGGTGAGCTAAAATGCTCATTAAGGGTAAATAAGGGATACATTTAGTCATTAACATGAGCATAAGGGTATGAGAATAAATATAGAAGAACATACCCTACATATCAAAGATCATATACATGAATCATGGAATAAATCATGGAAGTTCATAAGATATGAATAAAAAGGAAGTACATGATATAATCCATAAAAGAATAAAATTGGATCAAGACATATAATTGTTGAAACACATAAGAATATAAATATTTCCATGGTAGCCAAGACATCTTTTCCAAGACCATCTTAGTGGGAAAAGTCCTTTACTAAACCAGGTAACCCTCATTCCATCCCTGTATTACTTAACTGAGTGACCCTCGTTCCATCCCTATATTACTGAACTGAGAAACCCTCATTCCAACCCTATATTATTGTACTGATTAACCCTCATTCCAGCCCTGTATTATCACATGAGATATAAATCATTACCCAATTCATTGGAGGGAGATTTAGGTCCCACCCTTTACATAATGAAATCATACATACATGTGACACAAGATCATAAACATATCACAAACCATGAAATGAAATGGGTATCATAAATATGTAAAATTATCGTAACCTATGGAAAGAGACAAGTTTCATAATCATTTCATCATAAACATAACCCTTGAAAAGAAGCAGGTTTCAAAATCATATAACCCGTGAAAGAGAAACAAGATTCATAAACATCATGCCATCAAAAAATAATCTATTCAGATAAAGAATATGAATGTAAACATTGAATAATTTCCCAATAAATTCATGATCGACACCAATGGATGTTATCATAGATATGAAATAATTATGGAAGATATTCTAAAACATTTCTTGAGAAAAATATCCTGTCTTCTTTGAAAAATGATTCTTATTACATAAAACCTTTTGAAAACATTTTTCTTCGAAAATAGCTTCAAAAAATTATGAAGGATGATTTTAAAATAATAAAACATTTCTGAAATCCATTTGTCCTTGATAATTATCTTCAAGGATATTTTTTTGAAAACATGATTTTTGAATGCAATAGGTTTATGACAAAAGAGAGAGGGGATTTGATTTTACCAAAAACATAATCTTAAGTACAAAAGAGTGGGAAAATGGTACTAAAAATGAGGTTATATTTAATAAACATATTATATGGAAACTAATTAATATTCTTAAATTATGGATAATAATATTTCATCAAATTAATCATAAACATAAATAATGTCTAACAATTATGAGGTTGTCTCAATAAACCCTTATAACTGGGTGACTTGGTATCATACTCTACATGTAAGAAACATAAATAAAATGAAGCTTAATAAATCATTAAAATAAATAGATTCATGATATTACATGTAAAATGGAAGTATACACTCCTCAAATAAGAGTTTAGGTGAATAACCAAAATAGGAGTCTCAAAGAAGGTAAATTGAGACAAAATTGTTTTATCGATTTGGTAACTTTTGACAGTTAAACCCTGTGAAATAAGGATAATAGAATGGATATGTGAATACCCATAAATTTAGTTATAAGATACATATAATTAATTCTTGAACTGTACATACACCACACAAAAGTAAAGAGAGGTGATCATAACATGAATCTCATAGAAATTAAAAGTGAGATGAAATTCACCTTACCTTGTGTCTTGACTATATCTGTACTCCTACAAGATTCTTGTATAATAAACATAAGTTTACTATTAATATTTTGAAGAATCATATTATTATATCTAACACCATATATGATTTTATTATAACCTTATATTACCCTTTTTTTAATGATCCTATATTAATGTTTCACTTTGGGTAATATTCTCTTTGTTCTTCACATGTGTCTTAATTTATTATATCATTGGTCCTTGTACTTATATCATGATTAAATAATTTAGAACATGATATAAATATAATTTATACATAGTATATTCATATTATTATAATTTATATCATATATAATTATGAAATGGAATACACCATTCATGCATACGGTAAGTCGTACGTACACATTAATGTTGTTTCCATTTTTATTGTCGTATTGAAAGAAAGTATGTAAATGACATAGGTATATTTTTTAATTTATATATATTTCATTATAAAATTATCATGAATATATAATATATATCATATCATTTCACTAAACCCATCCTTAATACATTCTATGTGGTGTGTGAATGAATCACATCGCTTTGAGGGGGTGGTAGTCCACACTTCCTCAAGCGAGATTATCATATTAACACCAAATATAAGGCCCAAAAAGGTGTTTTGAAAAAGTAATATAGAAGAATAAAGAAATAATAAATATAGTATATTAAATATATAAATATATTGTTCATCATAATGGACACCATGAAGGGTGGTAAATTAGAAATGAATAATCATCATTTCGTGCAGCAGTAGTTCGCCGTGTATAGAAACAATATGTTCAACATCCATTAGATGAAGGTGTGTGTAAGTGTAGGTCAGAAAATTTGTATAAAAAAATATTATTATATAGAGGATATTTGTGTTTTAATACAATAAGGTAGTAAATATATTGGATGGGGTGTAGAAGGAAAATAAAGTAAAGGATATTGAATGAAGATGTTACATCTAAATCGGGTAACTCTATTTGGTTTGCGACAAAAGGTTTAGTTGAGAGGGTTTATGACCAAAGGTAGGATTGAAAGTCAAGGTTAGGATCTTTGGGAGGTTAATTGGAAAGATCTTGGATAAAATTTAATGGTTTTAGAGGTGTGAGTAATGGGTAGAGGTGGTGGCCTTTTATAGGGAAGGAAAAGGACTCACATGGAATTTTTAGAAACAAATTAGGTGTGCACATGGTCTTAATTAACAAATGTTTTACCAAACCAACCAAAATAAATAATAGAAGGTTTTGGAACTAAATATAGATATAAAATGAGTTTTGTACAAGTGTATAGTTCATTTGGTCCCCTAATTGTAAGGTTTAGTCCCTAATTAAGCTTAATTTGGCCTTAACCGATGTGATTAATGTTAATCACTTTGAGAAATCATTTTTGTCAAACATTAACATGATATTATTAGAATATAAATATTAGAATAAATAAAATGATTTATTTCATATTTTTGAAATTCAAATCATAGAATATAAAAAATTAAAATTATATCTAATCCTGCAGATGGGACGAAATAAAAGGGTTTTAAAGTAGGAAAAAGTTCATAAGTTTGTCAAGATTTTATATTCAGTTTCAAAGTGTAATTGATTATAATGAATTTAATTATATCAGTAGATGTAATATTTATCTAATTTTACCTTAAAAATAAATCATAAAATCATTTATTGTTAATAATTAATTAGACAAAAGGTAGTTTTTAACTAAAAAGCAATATTTTTCACTATTCATCAAAAAATAAAGTTTGTTAGAAAAATCCAAAAAATTCACCCTATGATAATTTATAAGTTTTAAATTAAAAATGGAATTTTATTTTATCAAATTATTTTTTTAAATGTGTCAAAAAATACTTTCATTTTTAGAAGCAGTTTATTTGAGAAAACAATGTTTTTATACATAGAAAGGAATTTACCAAAAATCATATGATTTATTTATATAAAAAAATTATAAAAAATATTTTAAAATTAGTTATTACTATTCATATTACTATGTTTAACCACAAGGTTATAATTATATAATTTAAATAAGGAATATAATAAAAAGACATATTTCTTAGAAACTTAGTGTTGTGTGTATCGTATGCTAACTCAGTGTTGCGTGCTTCGAACGCCAAGTCGATGTTGCATATAATGTATTACAAGTTGGATCCATGTGAAATTAATAATTTACTTAGTGAATTAAAATATATAAATGAATATTAATATTTATTCTAAAAAAACAAGTCCATAGAACTTAGGGTGTTACATTCTACCCCCTTAAAATGAATTTCGCCCTTGAAATTTGTCACTCAGGTAAAGGAAAGTGAGGATAAATATGATTCATCATATACATAAGATTCTACATAGATTCATATAATAGGTAAATTCTCCCCAAAAAATTGACCAGTAAAGTGGTCTTGTTTCGTAGAACTTTCTTTGATCGGTCCAAAATTTCAACAGGTTGCTAATCATAACAAAGATCCTGCTCCAGCTATATGACCTCTGAGTTCAGTACATGTGAAGGGTCAGGTATTTATATCATTAGGAGAGATACATGGAACACATTATTGATATGAGAGATATTTGGAGGAATTTCAATGAGATAGGCTACTATCCCGATAATATCAATAATTTCAAAGGGGTCGATACACCTAGGGCTTAGTTTTCCCTTTTTCCTGAATCTCATAATATTCTTCCAGGTTGAGATTCTTAAAAACAAAATTTCACCAACTTCAAATTATAGATCACGCTGATGGTTATCAGCATAAATTTTCTCCCTTCTTTGAGCTACCTTAATATTCCACTAAATGGTTCTAACCCTCTCGACCATTTCTTTAGCGATCTCAGGCCGTAATAGATTTATTTCTCCAACATCATATCTAAACATTGTATATCTACATTTATTCCCATATAGGAATTCATAAGGTGAAATCAAAATGATTGAGTGAAACCTATTGTGGTAAGAAAACTCAACTATAGGAAGGTTTTGATCCAAACCACCTTCGAAATCCATGGAACAAGATCTCAACATATCCTCTAGGGTTTGAATTGTTCTTTCAGACTGACTATCTATTTGAGGATTATAAGAAGTGCTAAACCTAAATTCTTTATCAAGTGATTTCAGAATAGTTCACCAAAACATGGAGGTAAACCTAAAATCCCGATTTGATACAATATAATGTGATAATCCATGAAACCATAACACTTTCTTAATGTGTATTCTAGAAAGCTGATCAAGAGAGAAATATTATCTGATAGAAATGAAGTGTATTGACTTAGTAAGGAGATCGACTACCACCCATATAGAAATAAACCCATTAGAGTTTTTTCTTAGTCCAATGACAAAATCCATAGCTATGTTCTCTCATTTCCATTCTGATATGGGTAATGGATGCAACATCACTTTAAAGTTTCTTCTTTTATCCTTAACTTACTAGCATACCAAACACCGTGATGTAAACTCCTCAATATCTTGCTTCATGATATCCCACCAGAAGTATTCCTTAAAGTGCCTATACATCTTCGTACTTCCATGGTGAATTGAGAATGAAGAACTACGAGCTTCCTCTAACAACTCCATCTTCAAATCTGGTATTGAAGGAAAACATACATGGTTCATAAACCTTATCATTCCATCGTGATCATGGTTAAACTCGAGAACATTTCTAACCTTCTTTTGCAGATCATCATCTTCCTCTCGTGCCACCTTAATCTTTACTTGGATAGAGGGATGGAAATTCATTTGAGAAATATAAGATTTTCCCCTTCCTTATGATTTCAAAATCCATCCTTTTCAATTCCAAAAATGTTTGATTCTTTTGTGATCCTCATCATGGATAAGCTAGAATTATCATTTTGACTCAAAGCAATCGGCCACCTTGTTTGCTTTCCAAGGGTGGTAATGTATTCAGAATTCATAATACATTATCAACTCTAACCAGATTCTATAGTTCATGTTCAAATCCTTCTGTGCGAATATATATTTCATACTTTTATGATCGGTATATATATCACACTTTTGACCATAAAGATAATGCCTCCATATATTAAATGAAAATATTACCACCACTAAATCCAAAATCATCAGTTGTGTAATTTTGATCATGAATCTTCAACTATCACGAGTCATAGGATATAACCATGTTATTTTTCATAATAACACGTCCCAGTCCCTTCATGGATGCATTTCTATAGATTGAAAACCATTCTCCACTACAGGGTAATGTATGTATAGGTGCCCTGACCAACCTTCTATTTAGTTCCTTGAAATTTTCCTCACATTCATCTATCCAAAGGAACTTAACACCCTTATATGTTAACTTGGTGAGAGGAATAAACAGTCGTAAGAGATTATTCACAAATTTTTTATAATATTCAGCTAAACCAAGAAAGCTACAGATCTCAGTCATCGTGGTTGGTCTTGGACAATATTCAATAGCCTCCACCTTTTATAGATATACTATTATACAATCTATTAAGATTATGTGACAAAAAAATGAAACCTTTTTTAGCAAAAATTCACACTTCACAAATTTTTCATATAACTTCTCATTCCTTAGGGTCTATAGTATGATTATTTGCTGATATGCAAGCTCTTTATTTCTCATTGAATAGATAAGAATATCATATATAAAGACTACCACAAACATATCAAGGTAATCTCTAAAGACTCTATTCATTAAATCCATACAGATAGAGGGGGCATTATTAAGGCCAAAAGGAATTAGTATATATTCATAGTGACCATACCTTTTATATAATGTCGCCTTTGGAATATCCTACTTCTTGACCCTCAATTAATGATATCTAGAATGAAGGTCAATCTTGGAAAAGTATTGAGCTCTGTGAAGTTGATTAAAGAAGTCATAAATATAGGGAATAAGATAGTTGTTCTTGATTTTGATCTTATTCAAATCCTTATAAACAATGTACAGTCACATTGATCCATATTTATTCTTCACCAAAATAACTAGTGCACCTCAGGGTGACCCACATGAACGAATGAATCCCTTATCAAGGTTTTCAGGGATTTTCTTTTTCAATTCCTGCAATTCAATCAGGGCCATTATATTAGGATACTTTGAAATTGGTGTGGAACCAGGTACAAGTTCTATTGAGAAATCAACTTCATTGTTTGGTGTAAGACTACCATTTCTTCTTTAAATACATCCAAAAAATCTTAAACAATAGTCATATCATTTATGTTGATCTTCTACCAAACCATTTGAGATAAAAAACCCTTTTGAATGGGAATCAAAACCCATACACTGGATGTAATCTCTATAGTAGGTTTAGACTTATCATCATATTGATGGGTGATCATAGGAGGGTTTGAAATATTATATGTAAATTTCTTTCTAGGAAAATTTTTGTAGACTTTATGCAAAGAAAACCAATACATAACAAAGATGACATCAAATTTGACCAAAGGAAGAATAAAAATATTTCTAGGAAGCACATTCCCATAAACTTTTACTAGAGAGGAATCCTAAACATGAGATGAAATCATCCTAACATTAAGTTTTTTCATTTCTAATTCCATATCTAATTGTTTTATAGGAATCTTAACACCCTTATAAAATTCTTTAGATATGAAAGAGTGGGTAGATCCTAAATCAAATATGACATTAGTAGTTCTAGAGTGGTTGGTAAGTATAACTTTCATCACGTCGTTATCACGCCCCTCATCAGATATATCGATTGCATGAGATTCCCCCTTATCCCTTAGCTTAAGAGGTTACTGACGTCGATCAATCCCCAAAACTCTGGTTTTGGAAAGGGTTAGCCTAATGCCTATTCTCTATACACTTGAAGCACAGAATCGAGGGAGGTGTACTATGTGTAGCCTTTTCTCTATTAACATTTTTTTCAAACTTCATCTCATCACCTAGGTAATCAATTTCACAAAGTTCTTCCCTTCCACACATAAAAAATTTATTAGACACCTTAATTAAATTTCCTCCATGATTCTGCCCACACTTAGAGCATAAAGAAAGTTAGTACTTTTTTTCTTTATGGGTTTTAGAGTTTCCTTTGACCTCCATCTTTCTATTCTTGTCAACAACATGATATTGGTACATGAATCCAACCTCCATTTGAACCTTGATTTCACAATGCACAATATCTTCATAGCTACTAATATCTCTTATGGAAAAAACCCTTTTGAGACTGGGATTTAAGCCATTGAAGAACCTATCAACATTTCTTTTCAGTTGGATGATAATTCCCAAAGCATACCTCACAAGTCTCATGAAATTATCATCGTAGATACCAACAAACTCATCATCCCTTTTCTTCAACTTACGGAACTCTTTCTTCATCTTGGTATGAAGAATTCAAGGAATGTAATTATTAAAAAATAAACTCTTGAACTCATCCCAAACCATGGATTCAATCACATCATGCACTCTCATATTCTTGATTAGATTCCACCACTTATCTGCTTCACCTTCCAACCGATAAATAGATGGAATGAATTTATCATGCTCCGAACATTGAAGAATGGAGAATATATTTTCAGTGGTACTGATCCATTGTTCAGAAAAAATTGTATTAGGAGACCCTCTAAAAAAAGGTGGATGTTTCCTCATGAAAGTATCAACAAAATTTTGTTCCCTCCTTTACTCATTTGAGATTCCACCATGATTAATATCTTGAGAAATCTGCATGAGCATTACAATAATATTTTTCATTATAGCTCCCATACCATTGGCTTTCTCAGGAGGAAAATTGTTGCATTTTCCATTGTAATCACCATTAATGCAGTTCCTTAATGTTCCTACCATTGAATAAATCCAAAATCATAGAGTAAGAAATAATTATCATAATGAGGAACCAAATAATAATTAAAAATCACTTATAGGATTCCTAACTTATATAACCTTCCTTAATCTATGAAAACTTAAGTTTATCCAAGGTTATTCATAGTCAAATTAGGTTTAAATCCTTCATAATGGTTCATGAAGTGTTTGTAAATTCCAAAAGCATATCCCCTAGGATTGTCAAACCAGGTGTGAAGCAAGGCCCATTGTCGTGTACTAGATTACCCCGAGTCAAGCCCAGGACATCTTGTTGGAGTTGTTACCCCTAGGTACATCTATTCTAGAGCCACATCCACTTGTAGTATCCATAAAGGTATTTATTTCTATGAAATAACTCACCCTATCCTTCCCCAAAATTCCAGGACAAATTTCTATACTTTTCCTTATACTTATACTTATCCTTAGACATGTTCCTTAGGTTTATCACTATGGTTTTTTCATCCTAATTTAAAAATGTTACCTATACCTTTGATATGATACCAAATATAGATAACCTAGTTTTTCAAACATTAACATTTAATTGTAAATGTGAAATACGTAAACATTTTAAAAATAGATGCCCAAATACCGTAGGTGGTTGTTGGCACCGAAAAAAACGTCCCCAAAAAAGTTTCCATATACTTCCATACATGATCCAAGATCGCAGTCCATTTCACAAGATTCAATTTTATATGTCATAGGGTACGAACGGAGCTATAGATTAGGAGTTATGGACATTTGAAGTTGGGCTGGAAAACTAGTTCGCAAGGCCCATTCGCAAAGCCCCCTCCATGATCACGGAGCACCGCCACGAAGCAATGAGGCGGGATGCTCCGCGAACCCGGATGACATTCGCGATGCGCCGCTAAGACCCACCACGAAGCACAGGAGGCGGGATGCTCCGCGAACCCGACTGACATTCGCGACGCGCCGCGAAGACCCGCCGCAAAGCACAGGAGGCGGTAACTCACCGCGAACGCCCTGACGTTCGCGAACCCGCCGCGAAGCACAGGAGGCAGTAACTCACCACGAATGCCCTGACGTTCGCGAACCCACCGCGAAGCAGAGGAGGTGGTACCGCTCTACGAATCCGGTTGATGTTCATGACCCACCGCGAAGCAACCAAAGTCACCCTGCGCGCCGCGTGAGATTTGCTTCGTGGCGCCCCCTGCCTATAAAAACCCAGCTCACCCCCCTTCCACAGGGGGGCCACATCGCCGCTTGGACGGCCATTTTTTCGCCCCTTGGGTGGCCGATCCCCCGGTCCGCAGAGCTCCGCTTTCCGGATCCATGAGGCCATGCTCTGCGAGAAGCTTCCTTCACGTTGCTCCTCCGCGAGCCGATGCTCTGCGAGTCCATGCTCTGCGAGACCATGCTCCGCAAGACCATGCTCTGCGAGTCCATGCTCTGCGATGATGCTCCGTGAGTCTATGATTTGCGATGCTGATCTGCGAGTCTATGCTCCGCGAAGCCATGCTCTGCGAGACCCCATGCTCCCCGAGCCCCTTTGCTCCGCGAAGCTACTTCGCGAAGACCAATCCTTTTGCGAGGATCTGACCTCCGCACCCACCGGTCCATACCACAGGGGCTGAGCCCCCGCACCCATGCTTGGGTTCACTGCCGGGCTACGGTCCCGGCCCTCTGGGCCGGTCTCTTTGCTAATTTCACACACCCCCAGGAAAAATGGAGTGTCGCACCGCGAACTTTTCGGGCCCGGATGTCAGGATTTTCCATTGCGCCCCAATGTGCACCCACCTTCAACCTATGGAAAACCATGATTTGAGATACTCCTCCACACACCATGAAACACCTTGAGTCGACATATTCCTCTTGGTTTCATTCCCGTGTCATGAGTTGAGTTTCTCATCATCAATTCCTTGAGTACCTTGTGTCGAACCATTCCTCAGGAAACTCTTCCAAACCCTATAACTTGGCTCCTACGCCAGGTTGAACCCAAAAGGGCCGCCGTTACATAAGACCCAACACCATCCATTCCCAGGCGCCTTATGCTAACAGTCCTACCTAAATGACTATAAACTGTAGTATTCTCCCTATGTTCCAAACATAGGATGCCTCTTGCTCCAATAAGAGATGCCTCATGATCCAAGAATGAGATTCTAATAGTCCTATATGCATGACTCTAAACTGTAGTATGACCTATGTTCCAAACATAGGATGCCTCTTGCTCTAATCAAGAGATGCCTCATACTCCTAACATGAGATGCTAACAGTCCTACCTACATGACTATAAACTGTAGTAATCCCTATGTTCAAAACATAGGATGCCTCTTGCTCCAAATAAGAGATGCCTCATGCTCCAAGCATGAGATGCTAATAGTCCTATCTACAAGACTCTAAACTGTAGTATGACCTATGTTCCAAACATAGGATGACTCTTGCTCCAATCAAAAGATGCCTCATGCTCTTAACATAAGATGCTAACATTCCAACCTACATGACTATAAACTGTAGTATTCTCCCGATGTTCCAAACATAGGATGCCTCTTGCTCCAAATAAGAGATGCCTTATGCTCCTAGTATGAGATGCCAATAGTCCTACCTAAAAGACTCTAAATTGTAGTAATCCCTATGTTCCAAACATAGGATGCCTCTTGCACTAAACAAGAGATGCCTTATGCTCCAAGCGTAAGACACTTAATTCCATGACTAAAGTGGCATGATTCCAACGCCCCTTGGCGATATCCCGCTTGTGCACTAGCGTATAGGTGAAGGCCTCAACCCACCAGTGAGTTGGGATGCCCTCATGGCCAGACATGAGGAAGACATTACGGGCAGCATCCTAGCGTAATCTGCATTCACCATTGCCACTCCATATAGGCACTCGAGCAACATCCTAGCGTAAGCCCCATTCACCATTGCCGCTCCATAGCAGCTCCCTAGGCATCTTCCTTGCGTAAGCCCCATCCACCATTGTCGCTCCATAGCGGAACCCGGGAAGCTTCATTGCGTAAGCCCCATTCACCATTTCCGCTCCATAGCGGCACACAGGAAACATCTTTACGTAAGCCCCATTCACCATTGCTGCTCCATAGCAGCACCCGGGCAGCTTCATAGCGTAAGCCCCATTCACCATTGCCGCTCCATAGCAGCACCCGGGCAACTTCATAGCGTAAGCCCTATTCACCATTGCTGCTCCTTAGCAGCACCCGTGTAGCTTCTTCATGTAAGCCCCATCCACTGTTGTGATCCTATGCAGCGGTAAGTCGTTGACATCCTTATCCAGTGGTAAGCCATTGTGACCCAATCCAACGGTAAGCCCTTGCAACCCCATTCGGCGGCAAGCCGTTGACATCCTCATCCAGCGGTAAGCCGTTGTGACCCCATTTAGTGGTAATCCGTTCACATCCTTATCCAGCGGTAAGCCGTTATGACCCAATCTAGCAGTAATCTGTTGAAACCCCTAATCGGCGGTAATCTGTCATCAGAAGAACTACGTGGACTTTGATTCCCTGCCACGGGGATACGTAGGAAGTCTCTTCAATGCTCAAGCCCGAAACTATCGTCATCCTTTTCCTTGGGCCTCCATCCTTGAGTAAGTCCCAGCACTATGGACCACCTAACGTGTAATCCTGTCTTCGTTTCCCATAGATGCATCCTTTGCGACGTGATCGTCAGGTCCCTGCAACCTCTTGTTTCTCATACCGAGCATGACTCACATGAGCTTAGAGTGAGCGCCGACCCTGACCCCCAACTTAAGTGAACTACGGGGACTTTGATCCGTGCTAAGGCTTGGTACGTAGGAAGCCTCCACGAGGTTCAAGCCCACCACTCAGTCGTTCCTTCACGTCGAGCTCCACCCTCATCCAACATGACATTAAACTGTATTCCCCCATCCATCATGACGTTAAAATGTACACCGGAACTACGTGGTCTTTGATCCGTGCTAAGGAATGGTACATAGGAAGCCTCCATGAGGTTCAAACCCACCACCCATCGTTTATTCACGTCAGCTTTCACTCTCGTCCTGCATGACGTTAAACTACATTTCAGCCAAGCGGTAAGCCGTTGTGACCATCCCGAACTACGAGGACATTGATCCATGCTAAGGCATGGTATGTAGGAAGCCTCCACGAGGTTCAACCCCACCACCAGTGGACCCCCCAGGTTCACTTTCATGTAGGTTCTCCAACAAAACCCAACCTGAACTATGTGGTCTTTGATCCATACTAAGGCGTGATACGTAGGAAGCCTCCATGAGGTTCAAGCCCATCACCCGTTGGTCACTCCGACCTCCTTCACGTCAGTTCACCAACACCTGGGTAGCCTAGTGTGTAAGCCCCACACCATCTGGACCAAGGTATCTTTTCTTTCTCATCAGTTTTCCGACACCCACCATTTTCACCCGAACAACGAGGACTTTGATCCATGTCAAGGCATGGTACGTAGGAAGCCTCCATGAGGTTCAAGCCCATCACCCAGTTGTTACGAACTCCTTCATGTAGGTTCGCTGACAATACCCATCAGACCAGGGTCCACATTCACGTTGGTTCGCTGACGACACCCATCAGACCAAGGTACACATTCACATCGGTTCACTGACGACACCCATCAGACCAAGGTCCACATTCACGTCAGTTCACTGACGACACCCATCAGGCCAAGGTCCACCTTCGCGTCGGTTCACCGGCACCATCCCGAACTACGCGGACTTTGATTCCCTGCCACGGGGATACGTAGGAGGTCTCTTCGAGGATCAAGCCCAACTTCACTGTCTCCCTTGTGATGTTCCCATTTCATAACCCCTCTACTTCGTTCACCCATCAATCATCCATCCCGATTCTCGCCCGGGATGTCACATCCCGGTGGGATCACACCAACCACCTCCTCGCTGCTCCAAGCAGTACCTAGGCCGCTTTCCACGCATAAGACCTAGTATGTCTCCCGGTCTTTGTCCTCTATGTACACCCCGATTCATCAACCCTTCGAACTACGTGGGTTTTGATCTCTGTCCTCTACAGAGGGTACGTAGGAAACCTCCAAGAGGTTCAATCCCAACCAATGGTAATCTATGGTGTCCCCCATCCTGGGGTGCACTTCCCCTGATCCACCCTCAGTGGTGTTCAGATCAGCCATTACTGTGTGAAATCTCCCATCTTTGGAGCGCACCACCTCAGATCCGTCCTCATTGGGCATCCTCATCCATCCATATTCCAGGTATTCCCTCCTTGGGATATACCAATCTGATCCGTCTCTATGGGACGTTCTGATCACTATCATTCTGTCTCCGCAGGGCGTTAAACTCGCGGCTTACCTCGTGATAAACATGAGATGCCTGAGGAAAACCTTGGATGACATGCCTTTGGTGTAACCATCTCTGCTAGACATTAATTTGAAACATACCCTATGTTAAACACGGAAGGCTGAGGAAAACCTCAGATACATTCTTATGGAATATGATTCCCCGCATTCAACGTGAGATGCCTTGGGTTTTGCACCCTTGAGATGCCCTCTTATGAGGAAGAATACAGGTTTCTCAATGTCCACGCACTCAGAGATGGACCGACATTCCTAATATTGTCATATACTTCGACCGAAGGTTTGTACAATGTCAAGACCCCATGGAATGTCCTAACGGATGTAGTGTAATTAACCAGTGTCCATGAAGATATGGCACGGGGAACGATATTCACGAACCACATATTAAATCTATAAGGGAGACCCGGACTAGGTGATGAGTTCTGAGGAGGAATCCACAGAAGGAAGAACCGACATCCCATCATCCCGTTTCGATCACGGAGCAGACCTCCCTGAATAAGGAGCGGATGCCTCCCGCCTTTAGAAAGTGGGAATGCAGGGAAACAGCTGCGCGTCCTCACAGACGGATGCGCGTGCCCCGACGAAAGAGTCGGAAACAGTGGTATAGTGTCTTTGGAAACATGTAAACATAAAACTAGTAGATACGTGCACTACAACATATCCCACTATGTTCTTCTTGAATAACGCCCTTCTTAGTAATTCCAAACATAATACCTCTCTTCACAACCTAGGGAAGGAAGTGTAAAAATGGGTGACCTCAAATACTTGCTAAGGGTAAACAAGGGAGAAATTTAAGCATTAACATAAGTATAAGGGTATGAGAATGAAGATAGAACATCATACTCTGCATATCAAATATCATATACATGAATCATGGAATAAATCTTAGAAGTTCATAACACATGAATAAAAAGGAAGTAAAGGACATAATCCATCAAATAATAAGATAAGAGAAAGACAAGGAATCTTGGAAACACATAAGCATATAATAATTTCCATAGTATCCAAGGCATCACTTCTAAGTCCATCTTAGTGGGAAAAGTCCTTTACAGAAATAGGTAACCCCCATTCCATCCCTTGATTACTGAACTGATTGAACCTCATTACATCCTTGTATTACTGAACTGATTAACCCTCACTCCAACCATGTATTACTATATTGATTATCCATCATTCCTTCCCTATATTATCTCATGAGATATAAATCTTTACCTAATTTATTTGAAGGAGATATAGGTCCTAACCATCACATAATGAAATCATACATACACGCTCCACAAGGTCATAAAAATATCTTAACCCATGAAATGAAATGGGTATCATAGAAATGTAAACAAATCATAACTTGTGGATAGTTATAGGTTTCGTAATCATTTAATCATAAACATAACTAGTGAAAAGAAGCGGGTTTCAAAATCACATATCCCATGAAAGAGAAACATGCTTCATAAACATCATGCCATCAAAAAATCTTCTATTTAGAGAAAGAATATGAATGAAAACACTGAATAATTTCCCCATAAAGGAATGAGAAACACCAATGGATGTCATCTTATATGGGAAATAATTTTTTAATATCTTCTAAAACATTTCTTGAGGAAAATATCGTTTCTTCTTTAAAAAATAAATTTTATTACATAAAATAATTTGAAAAACATTTTCATTGAAAATAAATTTTAAAACTTATAAAGTAATATTTTAAAACAATAAAACATTTATGAAATTTATTTTTACTTGAGAATTATCTTTAATGATCATTTGAAAACATTTTTGAAAACATGGTTTTTGAATATAATAGTTTTTTGGACAAAGATAGAGGTGGTTAGATTTTACTACAAACATTATATTAAGTGCCAAAGAGTGGAAAATGGCACTAAAAGATGTGTATATCATAAATAAATAGAGTATAAGGAAAGTCATGAATATTCTTGAATGATGTATTATAAGATTTCATCAAAGGAATCATAAACATAATCAATCTTGAAAAAATGATGAGATTGTCTCAATAAACTCTTATAACTTGGTGACTTGGGATCATACTATCCACGATGAAATTACACGAAGATTAATATATCATGAGAATAAGTAGATTAATGATATAAAATGAATAATGGATGTATATACACCTCTAAGAAGAGTTTATGTGCATAACAAAAATAGGAGTCTTAAAGAAGGAAAATTGGGACCAAACTGTTTTACCCATTTGGTAACTTTTGAATGTAAAATCCCATGAAAGAAGGATCATAGAATGGATTTATGAATACTGATATATTTAATTATAATATAAATATAATTTAATCATGGTTAGTATATACACCACACAATAGGAAAGTTTGGTGATCATAACATGAATCTCATAGAAATTAAGAGTTGAATGAAATTCCCCTTACCTTGTGTCTTGACTCTCTCCGTACTCGTACAATATTCCTGTATAATAAATATAAGTTTATTATAAATATTTTACAGTATAATATTATTATATATATTACCATATATGGTTTTATTATAACCTTATTTTTCCTCTTGTTAATGATCCAATATTAAAGTTTCACTTCGGGTAATATTGTTTTTGTTCTTCACATGTGTCTTAATTTGTTGTATCATTGGTACTTATACATATATCATGATTCTAGAATGTATATCCTGATATAAATATCAGTTATATATATATTATATTAATATTATAATAATTTATATCATATAGGCATTTGAAATGGAATACAACGTTCATGGAGACAGTAAGTTGTACGTACGCATGAACATTGTTCCCATTTTTATTATCGTATTCAAAAATGTATGTAAAATAAATATGTATATATATATCATTATTAAAGAATAATAAATATATAATATATATCATATAATTTCATAAAACCCATCCTAAATACATTCTATGTGGTGTGTGAACAAGTCACATCGCTCTGAGGGGGTGGTAGTCCACACCGCCTCAAACGAGATTATCATATTAACACTGAATGGAAGGTAAAAATTGGTATGTTGAAAAACGAATATATAAGCTTACAGAAATAATAGATATAATACTTTAAATATATAAATAGAGTTTCCATCATAATTTCCACCATGATTGGTGGTAAAGGATAAATGAACAATCCTTATTTCATGAGGTAGTAGTTCACCGTACAGAGAAATAGTATGTTCAACATCCATTAGATGGAGTTGTGTGAAAGTGTAGGTCATAAAATTTGAATAAAACAGCCTATTATATGTATTATACAGGTTTGGTTCACAAAACAAGGGAATAAATTGTGTGGAGGGGGTGGATAAAAAAAATAAAGTAAAGGATCTTGAAGGAAGATGTTTCCTCTAAATCAGGTAACTCCTTTTGGTTTGTGCCAAAAGGTTTTCTTGAGAGGTTTTATGACCAAATGGAGGATTAAAAGTAAAATGGAGGATTTTTGGGAGTTTACTTGGTCATATATTGGACGAAATTAAAAGTTTTTATAGGTGTGAGGAATGGGTATAGGTGGTGGCATTTTATAGGGAAAGAAAAGGACTCACATTGAATTTTTAGAAACAAATTAGGTATGGAAAAGGTATTACATAAAAAGTCTTATCATACCAAAAACAAATCAATAATGGAAGTTCTATAGACTAACTATGTACATAAAATGGGAGTTGGAAAATTTAATAGTTCATTTGGGCCCTTAATTTTAAGTTTTAGTCCCTAGTTAAACATAATTTGTCCTTACCCGATGTGATTAACTTTATTCTCTTTTACTAATCATTTTGGTCTGAAATTAACATGGTCTTATTAAAATTTAAATATTAGTATTAATAAAATTTTGTATTCAGAATTTTTTAAATTAAAATCACAAAAGGGGAAAAATTAAGATTATAGTGAATCTCGCAGACGGGACGAAATAACAGGGTTTTAAAGTATGAAAAAGTTCAAAATTTAGTTAAGATTTTATATTCAGTTTCAAAGTGGAATTGATTATAATGAATTTAATTTTATTAGTATATGTAATATTTATCTAATTTTACCTTAAAAAAAATTTGATAATATAATTTATCCTTAATTATTAATCAGACAAAAAGACAGTATTAACTAAAAAATTATTTTTCACTATTCATCAACAAATGAAGTTTGTCAGAAAAATCCAAAAAATTCACCATAAGATAATTTTGACATTATAAATTCATATTTGAATTTTATTTTATCAAATTATGTTTTTAAATTTGTCTAAAATAACTCTCATTATTATAAGAATATTATTCAAGAAAACAATGTTTTTAAACATAAAAATGACTTTAACAAAAATCATATGTTTTATTTATATAAAAAAATTACAGAAAACATTTGAAAATAGTTATTACTATTAATATTATTATGTTTAACTTATATGTTATAATTATCTTATTTATTTAATTAAAACAATAAAAAGATATATTTTTTAGAAACTCAGTGTTGCATGTATTGTAGGCCAACTCAGTGTTGTGTGCATCGTACACCAAGTCGGTGTTGCATGTAACGTACACTGAGTTGGTTCCTTGTGAAATTAATATTTTACTTAATTCATTGAAAGATATAAATTAAAATTAAAATTTATTTTCAAAAATGGGTCCATAAAAACTCAAGGTTTTACAGCAATGCCCATGTTTTGTGTGACTATATGTGCGGACCATGTACCATGACTCATGTCACCTTCACCTAAAATGATTTCCCCTTTTTGATCAAATAATTTACATCAAACATTAACAAACCATGAAATATAATCATGATTAGATAAAAACTGAACCAAAAACACCCTATACATCATTGTGTCACATGTTTCTCTAAAATTAGGCACCTGAAACTGTGAAACAATACCAGGAAAATCGAAAACTCTTTAGACTCAACCCAATGATATTGAGGATCACTTGAACCCCTAAGATACTTCCTAATCCCCATTACTCATCTCGAAACTATAATTAGACACATTCAAACACTTTTAATCTTATTTTAAGTCACGATTCAAAATTCAACTCATCTAGTGAAGGAATTGTCAAAATACTTATGAAATTTTCACTCATATAGACATAAGTTCTTATAAAGGGTCCATAAATAGTAAATGATCTCATATTGTCCTGAATTCATTTTAGAATTATTGTTGATTTGTTTGACATATATTAATAGATTTCTCGTCAATCTGACATACGGTGATATCAAAATAACCAAAAGTGAATTATTAAAGATAAATATCTTTAAAATATTATTGAAAGAGTCCAGACCCATAAAATGAAATCATAATGTAGTGAGATCATAATAAAAATTAACATTTTAGATATTACTGTAGGAAAAATGTCATTCTGATATAATATCATGTTAGAATGATAAATAAAATAGTTTCATAGTAAATAATGATTAAAAATAGTTTATATAATCAAAATCTTACAAAGACACCCACATTATTTATTATACTGTAGAAAAACCAAATTTTTAATTTTTGACTTGTAGAAGAGACCACAAGACAATCCTACATGTGGTTTTCACTTAATAAAAAATATATGCATTTGAACTGATTTAGATGTCCAAAAATGTGCTTTAAAGGTTAAAACCATAAAAAAGTCCTCATATTTCCATAAAATCATAGGAAAATTATCACTAGAATATCTAGGAAATAATATAATTGACTGTATATTGATATATTTTGGGGAATGTTCAATATAACTGAACAAAAGTTTTATTAGATTTGACAGCCTATAAGAACATGATCCGAATGATTAAAATTTACTAAATAATCATGGATTTTTATGAAATTATAAAAAAACTAACCTCAATTTAATTTTAGAAATATTGGAATAGATTTTCCATCAGTAGAATGTGATTTTTTCTCTGAATGACCAAAAGTGAGTTTTTGTTAACTTATCATCAAAACATTAAAACATGGAAAATGAGCCATGAATTTTATTATATCATAGTAAAATTATCTTTGATTAATTTTTGACAAGTATGAATAGCTGCCACATAAATTTGATGTCTGTTGTAGTTGAAATGATCAAAAAAATAAATTTAATAAATTTAAGTCTTTAACAAATATGAATCGAAGGCTCAAAACAAAGAAAATGACCTAAAATTATCATGAAATCACAAGGTAATGACCTCCATTTAATGATTGACATGTTGGAATGGAGAGAAATCAAATAATTTTATGGTTTTATTATAATGAAAAAAAATAATTTTGTAGATTTTAAAGAAAAAAAACTAGTTAAAGGTTCAAAACCTTTCAAGCATCCTCAAATTATCCTAAAATAAAAATTGTATCATAAATATAATGTGGAGTGTGCTTGGAATAATAAAATCTTTCATATTAAATTTTTTAAATGTTTTTAAAATCATGCATCAAAGGGTTAAATTCAATCAAATGACCTCAGATTATCATAAAATCACAGAATGACCACAACTTAATTTCTAACATATAGGAATAGGTGGAAAATAATTTCGACAGATTGTGTGGTTATAATGTATGAATAAGTAGTTTTATAGTAAAATGTGATTAAAATTATGTTATATGATCAAAACCTTTAAAAAAACTAATTTTTTTATGAAATCTTCATACATAGATCTCTATATAATTTTTCACATAGAAACAATCTTTATACAACTCATGGTTTTATCATAATGACAAAAAGTGTATTTTTATTGACTTAGAAGTCATAAAAATGTAGTCAAATAGTCGAACTAAGAAAATGATATCATATTTTCATGAAATCATATGACACCAATAACTAGTTTTTTGGTTAAAAGTATTTATTCACCTGTCCAACAACCTTGAATTGTCTTAAAATCATTGGAAAATGGACACCGTTTAATTTCAGATATGTAGATTCAGATCACACTTCAACGCAACTCATGAATTGCCAATAAAAATTTAAAAAATTTAATTTCATTATAATCATATATCAAAAGAGAATCAAATTAGATAATATTTTAGTTTTAAATATACTATTTTGGCCTTTAATTTATATAGAGAGGGTTGGAATATCAAGATTTTCTATAGAAGAAAAGTGATTTTCATAACCAAAAAAAGTGGTCACCAAAACATAATATTGGTTGACTAGCGGTCATGGTTGATGGTGGGTCACAAATTACCTTTTACGATCGTATGTAGTAGTTCTATTATTTAATATATATATATATATATATATAATTTTTATAATTGGAGACTGCAAAGGTAGGATGCCATTGGTGGTTGTGAATGCTCTCTTTTGAGGATGCCATGGAATTCCCATGAGACAATGAAATAAAACATCTAGTTGGGGGAAATCTCACAGGCCCTACTTTGAATGTGGGTTCATAAAGGGAGGTGATTACTATATTCACTTCATCCATGGAGGAGTTTTTGAGCATGGATATCGGAAATCGAAGGCATTTTTTCTCTCCCAAAGATACGGTCTCAAATCATATAATTAGAAGAGGCTTGATAGCTCACATTTCTCCCAATTATAATGAAAATATTGAAATTCTGAATCATTCTATGTTTTCTTTCATCAATATGGTTTTATTTCCGTTAGGTTAGAAACCATGCAAGGTGTATGATCTTCGTTGATTAATTCTAAAATCTTGGGGCTTCGACGAATGAAAAATCAACTAAATTGACTGTGGTTGTTTTTACATCCTCTTCCAGTTCGAGGATCTGAAAAGTATAACATGATTTTTTCACTCAATAACTCTAATAAATTTATATTTTCTATCCATGATTGGGTTTTTTATTTAAACCCATTCACCATTATCAATAGTATATTGAAAGTCTTGTTTCATGTATTCAGTTTGAATTAGAACCTCTAGCATCTAAGGAACTTGTTCAATGTCTCTTCTGTGATTGGTGTACCCATAAAGATGGACAAGGACACCAATGAGGATCCATTTAGATGAATTTCAAGAATATTTATTATGGATTATATTTCTACGTCAATTATTAATAAAATAATTCTCTTTACTTAGAGTGATGATGTTGATCTCTAAATAATGTTTGATAAGCTTTTTGATTTTTTTGATGGATACAATATGATTGGTTAGTTGAAGGAGATTTGTCGAAGGGATGTGATTGGTTTTACATGATCTATGAAAGGGAACAACATAGAAATATATTGGAAATGAGGTACGAGAATAAATCATGATAATGCATGGTGAAATGATAATGATAGGGATATAGTATCCACTTATTTAGATTATGTTGGTCCTTATGATTATGTTGGTCCTTCTGTATCAAAAGGGGGAAGTATATATAATGATTCAGGTTCATGAGATGCATCTCTAGGAACCTGTATGGACTTGAGCTTAAAATGGGTTCCCAATCACTCTTCTTCTCATTAGGTTGTCAAGAGTCAGTGACTTGGTGGGGAGTTTCACCATGTTGGATAGACTACTCATGTGGCAGTTTAATGTGTGGAATTAGAAGTTATTCTTAAACTACCTGACATTTAAGGTAATGTTTTCAAATTACATCCATTTGAAATTTATTTTTCAGGACAAATTCTGTAGGAAGTTGGCTTCAAGAAACATATTATTCAAAATAATACATACAATTATCAAGTGATTCAAAATTCATTCAATTATTAAGAAATTTACTATAAGTTTTAAGACATATATAATGAAAATGACAAGGAAAAACATAAGGTCACTTAATTAGGGAAGGATATAAATCCCATCAATGATTTTGGGTAGTGGTGGACATGTCTCGTTTAATGAATCCATTAAAATTTTCATGAAAATAGTGATCAAAAGTGAGGGATTTACTCATGTTTCCTCAATGATATTGTCAACAAAGGAATATTCCAACATTATATGGTGTGTAACTACTATATCATCCTTGAAAACATAAAATTTTAAGCTAAATATAGAGAAGTAAAGAACCAAGTCAAAGATCCACATGATCTTTAATGAACATAGTTCATAGTTAGAGTAGGAAGTTGATGATGAGTTTGACTATGGTTATGAGAATGATATATTATATTATGTTTTTTACTAATGTTTTTTGTTTCTAGATGAGGTAATTTCCCTTTGATGTACTCCATAGGCTCCTATGTTTACTTTTTTCATCTTTAATCAATGTTTTGGATATTCTTGTTCTGGATTGATTTTTTTTGTAATAAATGCCAAAAAAAGTATCCATTAATGGATATTATAACAAAAAATACATAATAATCATTCCAAATAATCCATCTTTTCAATAAAAAATAATATATACAAAAAAAGCTAGAAAACAAGTTATTTTGAGGTGCGATGACCTCCATTTAACTTATGTCAAAAAACATGCATCAAATGGCTAAAACATAGAAAACATCCTTAGGATTTCATTAAATGATAGGATAATGATTGGTGGTAAATTTTTGATATATAATAATACACCACATTTTAGTCTAGAAGTTGGTGTGGTATGGAAGTCTAAAAAGTGGATTCATTTTATTTTAGTCATTAAAAGTGTACATCATAGTGTCAAAACTTACCAAAATACCTCATATTTTCATAAAACCCAAGGATGATTTCTTCAATTTAATTTGTGAAATTTTTTAATAGACTACACATCTAGAAGATATGATATTCTCTTAGGATGCTCAAAAATGGGTTTGTAAGGATTTACAGGCAAAACAAATGTGTGTCATAAGTCAAAACCAAAAAAATGACATTGAATTATCATAAATTGATATCACAATAATTAATGAATATTTTTAAAAAAAATTAAAATATATGGTATGTCAATAAGACAAGTAGTGTTCTCAGAACAACAAAAAATAAATTTTATATATTAAAACGTTTTTAAAAACATGTTTCAAAAGATCAAGACCTTGGTAACCACCTTAAATTATCATGTAATCACCTCAAAATCGATTTTGATTAATATTTGATATATAAGAGTAGACCTCAAATTAATCAGACATTTGGTTTGATCAGAATTAATAAAAGTATGTTTTAGTATTAAAATGTAAAAAAATATGTGTCATATGGTTAAAACCTAGAAAAAAAACCTCGTGTTGTCATGAGATCATAAGAAAACATTTTTCAAATAATTTTCGACTTTTATAAATAGAAATCTCATCAATTTAACATGTTATGAGCTTGGAATAATGAAAGATATGTTTTTAAATCTTCTAAAAGTCTTCAAAAACCATGTTTCGAACGATAAAAAACTAATAAACAATGGATTTCCATTAAGTCACAATAAAATGACCCCTATTTAATTCACAACCTAAAGGAATATACCACATGTAATTTAGATGTATTGTATGGTCATAATGATCGAACAAAAAGTTTTAAAGTAAAGAATGATTTAAAAAAGGATATTTGGTCAAATCCATCTAAAAAACATTTATTTCCATAAAATAATAATAAAATTTACACTATTTAGTTTTTTACATGTAAAAATAGTCCATCCATCTATCTGACTTGTAGTTTTATCCAAATGAGAAAAAGTGCATTTTTGTTCATTGAATAGTCAAAAAAATGAGTCAAAAAAGTAAAACCTTGATAAGACCTCAAATTGATGTGAAAATTATAGGAAATTGATAATTTATTAGTTTGTGACATGTATGAATATACTTTACTTAATTTTTTTGTGTTTGGAATGACTGAAAAACTTTTTTATTATATTTATTAACTTTTAAAAGGAACATCAAAGGGTTAAAACCCAGCCAAAGACAACATATCATCGTGAAATCATAAAAAAGTTACTATATTTTGATTTTAAAAGTATAGAATTATATAAAAAATAAATAAAACTCTAGGATTAACTTTTGAAATTTAGGGATATATTGCATGTTAGTTTTACTCTTCGTTTTCTCGTAATGACTAAAAGTGTGTTTTTATTGATTTAAAAGTCCAAAACATGTGTTGAGGAATTAAAAACTATAAAACAACCTCAAATTGAAATGAAATAATATTAAAATGATATTTGTTCAATTTTTAACATGTATGAATACACCACACATAAATTTTACATGTGGTATGGTTGAAATGACCAAAAAGAAGTATAAAAGATTTAAAAATCATTAAAAACATGCATCAAATGGTCAAACACTAGAAAAAAACATTGAATATTCATGGAATCCAATGAAATAAATTTTTAATTTTTTAAATTAAATGAATTCTAATCCATCATACACTGTATTAAGAATGAAAAAATAGTACATTTAGATTTAATGACATTTAAAATCATGCGATAAATAATTAAAATAATGAAATTTAATTTGAATTTTCATGAAGTTATATGAATATATTTTACATCGGTCCAAAATAAAATTTTATCTAGAAGACCATATATGTATATTTATTAATTTAAATGTCATAAAATGTCTGTCAAAAGGTCAAATCATTGAAAATGACCCCAAATTATTGTAAAATAATAAAACAAAAATCATTCAATAATATTTCACATATCCATATATACTTTATGTCAATCTAATTTTTAGTTCCTGTAGTGTGGAAGGAATGACTAGAAACGTTTTTTAGATTTAAAATTAATTAAAAACATTTTTCATAGGGATAAAACATTGTGAATGACTAATGATTATTGTTTGTCTCAGAATCAAAATCATTATTTAATTTATGACATGTATAAATAAATCACACTTCAATCAGAGTTTCAATTTTCATGAAATAACCAAATCTTCTATATTATTGGTTTAAGTAAAAAATGTGTGTCAAATAGTTAATAATAATAATAAAAATATTTATTTTCTTATGAAATCAAAATAAAATGATCGATGACCAATTTTTTACATGTAAGGATAGACCACACATCATTTCGAAATGAGGTATAGTCAGAATGACCCAAAAAAATAGTTTTCTTATATTTAAATATCTTTAAAAACATTTCTTAAAGTGAAAAAACATGTAAAAAAACTTGAATTGTCATGATACCATATGATAATTACATTTTTTTAATTAGTGGAATGTTGAAATAGACCGCACCTCAATCCTACATGTGTTTTTCTCAGAATGGTTAAAAGTGAGTTACTAAAAAACATCATATTATTGTGAAGTCATAGTAAATGATAATACAATCATTTTTGACATGTCAGTCTTTAAAAAAATTCTTCAATGGTCATGACCTAGAAAAAAACATTGTATTTTAATAAAATCATATAAAAAAAACCACTTTTTAATTTCTAAAATGTGTGAATAAACCACACATTATTCCAATGTATTGTGTGGTTTAAATAACCTAAAAATAATTTTAGAGTGAAAATGATCAAATATATTATTTACAGTAAAAACAACCTTATATTTTCATTCAAGTGATGGAAAATAACCATAATTTATTTCTTGGAATTTAGTAATAGACCACACATCAATCTAGCATTTGGTTTCCATAGAAGGGCCAAAAAAAATTTATCAGTTTAAGTAAAAAAAATAGTGCTTAAGGTTCAAAACTAACCAAACAACTTCAAATTGTCATGAAATCATATAAAAATGAAAATTTATCATTATAAAATCATAGGAAAATGACCACAATTAATTTTTACATGTAGGAATAGAATATATGTTTGTCATACTGGTATCTTTCTCGAAATTAACCAAAGTACATTTTTATTGATTTAACAGTCAAAAAACAATAATCAATTATTCAAAACCTCACAAATAACCTCATATTGTTAGGAAACTTTAATATAATGATGTTAAATTATTATTTTTGCATGTTTGAAGTCAACGTATATGAATCAAATAAATTATAGCATATAAGAACACAAGACCTATCAACTTTTAATATGATGTGATCGAAATAATCAAAAAAATAATTTTATTAGATTTATTTCATTAAAAAATTATCTTAAATTGTATAAATATAAAAAAAATAATAATCCAACAAATAAGTGGAATATTATTCAAAATTCCAAAACCTTAAAGGATAATCTCAAAAAAAGATCATATGTAGAAGAATAAATGTATTAGTTGGATGTGGCAATAAAAATAAAAAACCTATGCAAAAGATAGAAAATATAAGTATAATAACAATGAAAAAATAAAGGCATTATGTAGAAAAAGGCATGATGCAAACGTATAACCATAATTAGATGTTAGAATTTAAAAGATAAGAAAAAATACATAAGAAGAATCAGAAGTAAGAGAAAATGAAAAACCAATAAAGATCAACATTAAAATAAAAAATAAAAACTAGAATAAAAATAAATAAATAATAAAAAAAAGGAATCAATTAGAAAATATAAAAAAAATTAAAAAAAAAATTTAAAGATATAATTAAACAAAAAAAAATTAAATAAAAAGGTTATAAATCCAAATATTAAATTGATAAGCTAGTGAAGAATAAAGAAGTTAAAAGAAATAAAGAGAAAATGAATAGAAAATAAATCCAAGAGATGAAATGGTAAAATTAAAAGATGTAAAATAAAATTAAAAAATATAGAAGCTCGATATCAATATCAAGACCTGAAAGTATATTTATATGTAAGAGAATAAATAATTCAAATCAACTTAGTAGAAGAGAAAGCTATGATAAATCAATAATTAAATTATTAATAAAGGAAAAAAGAAATAATGAAAATAAAAAATTACCAATTCAATTATAAGAAAATGAAACATTCCAAAACTTGTAATTGATTCTAATATAGGAAATAATTCAAAAGTATTAGTTAATTCTAAAGTAGAAGTGGAAGAAACAAATAAGATTACTTAAATAATGTAATGTTGACAATGGTCATGGTATATGCATATAAAAATATAGAAGTTGAATCCAAAAGTAGAAACATAAGCCATTAACATGAGATTATTAGTATAAGGCATAATATGATCAAAAAATGTAAATGTAGAACTCATAAGGAGTACCTACAAATATATGAACATGATAAAGGGAGAACATAGAAAATGATCTCTTTATATTGTGACATTAGTGGAAAATGATTATTTATTTGTTTTTTACTCATATAATTAAATAGAATGTCAATATTACATGTTGTGACATAAAAAATAAGGACTTTTGTTGGGTTTTGAGACATTGAACCGGGTTTTTAAACAATTTTATAACTAATAAAATAGTAATTTAGGTCATTCTGACCATAATGCATTTTGGGTTAATGATATGCCTATTTATAAATGCTAAAATTTAATAAATATATAATGTACTATTATTTTTATACAATTTTATATGGTTTTATATGTATTAACATTTTGATCCATTTTTTTACTTTTTAATCAATAAAAAATCTCTTATGTTCATTTCGTGAAAACAACCTTTCAAATTATCATGGGGCCTATTGAAATATTTCAAAAATATAATGATGGAAGGTTTACTATGATTTACTATGATCAAATAACTTTTTCTAGGTTTTTTTCCAATTAAATAATTATTTCTTACATTGAAAATCAATAATATTTTACTTTTGAGAATTTCAAATAAACCACATTTCAGATAGATGTACGAAATTCTCCTACATATCAAAATTTAAATGACTAATGTTTTCCATCGATTTGAAATAAATACATGTTTCTTAATATATTAACAACTTCATACATGTATTTTTAATGATGTAAATATAATAAAACTATATGTCTGATAATTATGACCACAACACACATCAGGTTGAAATATGGCATATCCGTAAATATAATTTGTTTTTAAGGAAACATTTCTTTCAGTTTTGAATCCATTGAATTTTAAGTAGAAGTTTAAATGTAAATATTGATCATAATCTCTAATTTAGCATAAATATTTACCATTGGTTGGTTTATACTTAATAAAAAAACTCAAATATCTTTTTTATATGTTTCTGTGTCAATCTGAGCTTCTTTATTCAGTTTTCAAACCCACTTTTCTCAGAACCTTTCAATGTAAAAAATAATAACCATAATAAACAATAAAATGGTCATTTATAGTAGAAAAAAATTATGGTTGTGTTACCATAATATGTCAAAAAATGAGTGAAACTCATCCGAAATAAATGAGCCTATTTTTTATCGATAATAATTCATCTTAATGACATCCACCCATATCAATCAGCTTTATTAATTGAATGTTTTACATAATGATACATATTTTTTTACTAAAAAACTAATGTTTCAAATAGGAAGTGACAAGTTCTGTAAGTTCTTTTCAAATATATTCTACAACCAATGAAATCTATTTCTAAATAAAACTCATGGAAAATTAAGATTTATAAAAATTGTATAGTCTAAGTAGAAGAATAAATTGCACATAAACAAAATTTTACATTACATTGTGAGGATCTATGGATTTCACTCCTCCTTTAAAGAGACCTTTGACCAAGTAGTTTTGATAATTCCCATAGTTAGACTAGCCTAGATAGATCAATGAAGGTAGCTTCATATACATTGGACCATTCATGATCAGTTGGCCCACCAACCCTCCCTATAATCAACCAAATTTCACTTCTACAAGAACTTGAACCCATATTCACTAGGAATGTATCTGAAACCCCCGCCAAATTACCTATATGACATTGAAAATAAACCATAAAAACTTTATGATTACTTGACAAAAATATGATTTTTTTTTGTGATTCATAAAAACAAGGAACCTGAAGATTTCATTTTTCAAAAATGAATAAAAACCACCCACTATTGGAGTTTCTGTCTTTACCTTCATCATAAATGATATCATGAATCGATCAAGCCATATTTTTCTAGAGTAGATAAGGTAAATCTTTGATAATCAATCCTTCCTCAATGTTAATAAAATCCATTTTAATTTATGATGAGTTAAAATAAAATAAAAATAAAAACATAATTAATATTTGTATTATTATCTCAAATCAAATTTTAAATTAAAAGAGTGAAATTCATATTATGTATTTTATTAATCATATCTTACATGATTTTTCTATTCTTTCTACAATGCTCTGGTAACCAACACCACATTAAAGGGTCTCTTAAGTGCCTGAAACTAAAAAATTATAAATTTATTTCCATAAAAACAAATTATTCTTACAAATAATACATTTATTAGTTACAAATATTATGTATGACTTGAAATATATTTTTATTTTTTTTTAAAATGATTTTTCATTATAATTTTAATTGTTAAAATAAAATAATTATTTTCATTTAATTAACTGAGATTAAAATAAAAACCAAAATCAATTAAACCCACACCTTTATCAAGGTGATAATTTATGTATCAAGATAGTAGTGCTAACAAGAAGAAAGTTTACAACAAAAAAATATAAGGGAAAAATGAAATAGAAAACAAAAGACATCATAATGGAAATGGAATAAGTGATTGAGTTTGCAAAAAATGTAATAGATAAGGAAAATGATTAGAGTTATCCATAAAAAAGTAGAATAAATAAATAAGATCTGGAATAAACATGAAATAGAATATAGATTTATATAAAACAATATTAAATAGATACAAATTCACTTTCCAAAGATAGAGTGGAAGAAATACTAGAGGTGTTAAGAAATGTTTCATATAAAAAGTGGAAGTGGAATGGGACATCAAAGTAGACACAAAGAAATTGGTAAAAGATGAAGCACTAACATATGTAAAAATGAAAACCAAAAGAATATTAAAAAAAATAATTAGAATAAAAATAGTAATACTAGAAAAATATAAAGTATATGTGGTACTAAAAAGATATGTATCATAAATTTAAAAGTTAATGCACCAACTAGAGATGAAGCGAACATTTTAAATGTAAAAAATATGAATTAATGTGAAAGTGAGGGAAAATTTGGAAATAGAATATGAAGAAGAATCCAAAATATATAAAAAAGGAGGAGGTTCTTGAATGTATTACAATGATTGAAAATAGAAGAAAAAATGAAAGTAAAATTTCATGAAAATCAAAAGGTAGAATTTAAAATAAAAATCAAATGTAGGAAAACATGCATAGTTCATAATACATGATCAAAAGTATAAGAGGAATTTTAAGTAAAAAAATATAATAAGGATTTTAATTTAAAGTAAAAGGATTACTAGAGTTAGAGTTTATATTTAAACCCATATTATAGAAGTATATAGAGAAATTTTAAGTAAAAACAAATTGAGAATGTAGCACTAAAATTTGAAATAGAAGGTGAAGAAGAAGAAAAAAATCCAAAAATAAAAAAATTGAAGCTAAAATTACAATTAATGGTTGAATAATGAAAATGTATTAGTTGGATATAGCAATAAAAAATTAGTGACTTATGAAACTTTTTAAAAGTGGATGTCTAAAAGGGTACCTAGTAATAGAAGCAAATGAAAAAGTTTAAAAACATGGAAAACAATATTGTATTATCAGAAAATCAATAGACAATGATTATTTAATATTTTTTGACATGTAGGATTATTCGATCAATTAATATGATGTGTGTTGAGTTTAAAATCTCAGTTTATTTCTCGCATCTTAAATTATTGATGCATGTTTTTAAAGAATTTGAAGTCCAACAATAATTTTTTTTCAAATTATTCTGGACACACTGCAAATTGTATAGATGAATTTTCTATTCATAGGTTTCAATAATTAATCATAAATCTATGTCCTATAATTTAAACAAAATTAATTTTTATGCCACTATATTAAACATAACACATTTTTCATGAATTTTAAATCAATAAATTTTTTTGTTTATTAATTTTTGGAAAACTACATGTTAGATTCATGTGGAGTTTATTATAACATGTCAAAAATTAAACAATGGTCATTTTACTATTATTTAACAAAAATATATGGTATTTTTATAGGTTTCACTTTTTTATTTACTTTTTTTTACATATAAATCAATATAATTTCACTTTTGGTCATTTCTGAAAAATAAAAAATTAGATTCCCATGTGATCTGTTCCTACATGTAAAAAATCAAATGATGGATATTTTATTTTGACTTAATTAGAACATCAAGTTGTTTTATAGGATATTAACCTCATATATTGATTTTTCATGATATTTACATCTCTCAAAACTAAATTTTTGTCCACTATGGCCACATCCCATCTTAGATTAGGTTTTTTTATTTCTTATATATTATAGATTTTCATGGAAATTCAAACTAATTTTCCCGTTTTACCCCATTTAATAAGAATGAGAATTTTAAATATAACTTCTTATTATATTGTGAAATTATGATAAAAAATTTACATGTGGTTGGTTTTTTTAGATCATAATTGACTCAAATAACATTTTCCTATGTTTTCATGTTAATTCAAAATCATTGGCTTTGTTTTTAACCCCCCATTTCCTGGATTTTGGAAATTTAAAACGAATAATATTAGAAACATGGAAGAACAAAATTTAACATTGAATAAACGGATTAAAATTTATAGAAAAGAATTTTAATTCAAGTTAAATACATTTCAAAATTTTTAAGTGGGTGATACACTATAATAACTAGGAATTATAACATCCAATAGCTATAATTAAATTTAGTAACGAAAATTTTACCAAAATGATGATTTTTATAACATCAATAAATTATAAATTCTCTAAAGATGTGACAATATCTTGAATTAATTTTCATAACCATTATACAACCTATGAAATCTACATCTAAATAAATCTTAGGAAAAAATTTATTTTTAAAAGAATAGAAATGTACAAATCAAAATATAGGATTCTCTAGAGACATTATTTTACACTATATATGGATGATCAATGAATTTTTCCACAACCCCAACATGAATCTAACTCTGTAGTTAGAATATTTCCCTTGTGTATCGTATCCTATATAAATCAATGAATGAGGCTTCATCTATGTGGGTCCTATCAGGATAAGTAGGCACACCAGCCCGCCCCATAATTTGAAAAATATGACTACCCTAGAACTAAAACCCGAGTTTAATGTCAAAGCATCTCCAACCCCCACCAATAAACCTCCAAATTATTGGAATTTTATCATAAAACAATCTTCAAGTTAACTTATATTAAATATTTTTTTCATTCCTTAAAATAATGATCTAGAAGTTATCATTTTTCAAAATCAATAAAAATCACACTCCAATTGAGGTAATGGTTATCCCCTCATGATTGGGGTATCCCAGAACTAATCATGTCATTATAGTTGAGATAGGGTAGTTTAAATATTTGAATCTCCATCCCCATTAATTTTATTTTAAATTTAAATTTAATTGAGATAAATAAACATAAAATTAAATTAAAAAAATAATCAAATATTATATTGTGATCTCAAATCATATATTATTATGCATGATCCAAATTAAAATTAATATTATTATTTACCATATATTAGATGATTCATCATATATAGTTATAGTTCTCTGGAAACCACGTCACCATGAATGGGTCACCTTAGGTTCCAAAACTAAAAACTTCTTAATTTATTTCCATAAAAACAAAATTTTCCTAAGAAATTCTAAACTGATTATTTGGAAATATGATATCTAATTTACAAGATAATTTCATTTTTATTTAAAAATCCATTTTTCATTAAAATGTTAATTTTTAAAATAATTTAATTTAATTTTTTTAATGAACCATGATTTAAATAAAAAAACAAAAACACCTAAACCACTCTTCTTATAGTGTGATCATTTATTTATCGACACATTAGTGCTCATAAGAAAAAGATTTTGAAGTTAAAAATAAAAGGATAAAAAAAGAAAAATTAAATCCATGGAATTAAAATAAATATGGACATACAGGTTGAGTTAGTAGAAAATTTCTTTTATGATCCTATGGGTAAGAGATATAATGTAAATAGAAGAATAAATAAACAATAGTTGGAAATAAAAATTGAAAAAATAAATTAAGAAGAATAATCATAATATAAAAGAGATGAAAATTTAGTTTCCAAAGCTATAGTATGAGTAAGAGGATAAAAAGTTAGAAAAGTTTGGATATATGGGAAGTTGAAGGTGAAGTTAATGTAGAAAAAGGGACTTTAGAAAATCATAAAAAATTACATAAACAAAAAATAAAAGATACTTGAATATTAAAAATTATAGGTATATTATTAATAATAACACTATAAAAAATTTATAAAAAGTTAAAATCAAAATGTAGATATTATAAATATAAATTAAAAGCTCTAATAATATATGAATCTAAAATATGACATCTAAAAATGATGACGAAATGTGAATCTAGTGAAAAACATTGAATTAAGACATGAATAATAATACAAAATCAATAAATATGGAGGTGATGGAAGGAAATAGATAAATTAAAAATAGTGGAAAGAATAAAATATATATAAAAAAGGTAAATATAAAATAAATTTTAGAAGGAGTAAATCCAAATGTTTAAATAAACAATCAAAAGTAGAATAATAATTTCAACTCAAAAAAATTATAAGAAAGATTTTATGTAAAATTTAATGGGGAACTAGAATAAAATTTGAATTTAGAAAGACAAAATCATAAAGTAGAATGGGAAGGAATAATTTTAAACCATTTTTGAATGTAGCAAAAAAAAAGATGAAATAGAAGGTGCAATAGAATAAAAAAACCAAATTCCATAAAGAGAAGCTCAAAAATTGGATTGGATATAGAAAAAAAATTATTAGTTTTATATAATAACAAAAATATATGGAATTACACATAAGTGAGTAGGTAGATGTAAAATAATAAGGAAAAGTTTGAGGCATTTGGTTGAACAATGATAGAGAAAAAACAAATAACTATATTTAGATATTAATATATAGGATAGATGACAATAGAAAATCTGATGTACGATTAAATTAAAAATATAAAAGAATCTAATTAATAGAATACCTAATGAGTAGAAAAAATATAAATTAATAGACAAAAAGACTCCAATATAAAAATAAAATTCAAAGTATAGAATATTTTAAAAAAAGAAAACAAAAATAGAAAAAATATCAAAGGCTAGATGACAAAAACCAAAATTGAGAAGGTGGAGAATGAGAAATAATTTAAATGAAAAATCTAATGAGAAAATGATGAAAAAATAAATAGTCAAATGAAGAAGCTAGAAGCATGAGATGAAAAAAAACATTAAATTGATGCATAACAAGAAGCTAAAGCGAATACAATAAGAAGAGTCCCCATAAAAGAGAAGAAATCATAAGAAATTGAAATACAAGTAATATGAGAATGAAAATCATTACAAAATTACACAACTAATAACATAAAAAATAGTAAAAACATTAAAAAAAATTAAAATAATTAAAATCAGAATAAAAAATATTGAAAATCAATTTCAGAATCTTGAAATATAAGTACATCTACATGTAAGAGAAGAAATTGTTGAAACAAAATTAGAGGAATATAAAAGATAAGAATATTGGAAAATAAAAGAAAAAATAAATGGAAAAATAAGAATGAAAATTAAAAAAATCCAAAACAAAAAAATGAAAATGTAATAAGCCAAAATTAGTATTTGATTATGATTCATGTTAAACTGGATGCAGTGGTTGAATCTGGTGTAGTGGTAGATAATAGAAATAAGAGTCACAAAAGAAGTGAAAGTCAGTGGTTTGGATGAAGTAATTTTAGATATGTAAGATAATATACAATTTAAAGACTACAACATAAGCATAATCCTAAATAACTTGATTAATAAGTAGAAGTAAAATATAGAAACTAGAATTACAAAATAAGTTAAAGTCATGGGTGGGGCAGAAGTAAAGGTAGATAGAGAAGAATATATAGTATGTAAATACCAAAGGAAAAAAATAATCCATAAAACTGTGAATATGAGTATATTAAATAATTCAAGGTAAAATAATTAAAAATATAATTCCCAAGAATTACCTAGAAATAGAAGAAAATAACAACGTGTTAAAACCATAAATCGACCTATTATTACCATAAAATCATTGGAAAATTATTGTATAATTTTTTTTACATGTAAGAATAAAAGGATAATCAATATAACATACGATGAGCTCACAATATGAGGTTTGTTTTCTAGTTTTAACTCATTTATTTAGGTATTTAAATATTTTTATTTTTAAATAGAACTGTTTTCCCATCATGCTCACCACATGATAGGTTGGATTTACCTGGGGTTTGTTCCAATAAGTAAAAAAATTAATCCAAGGTCATTTTACTAAAATTTCATTAAAATGATAGTGCATTTTATATGTATTAACTTTGTGATGCACCCTTTTGGACTTTTAAACCAATAAAAATGAATTTTCACTCATCTTGGGAAAATCACCTAGCATATTGACATGGGTTATATTACAACATGTCAAAAATTAATGTCGATCATTTTCCTATTATTTATAAATATTTTTAAGTCACTTTATATATTTTTAACCTTATACACATTTTTTGGCTTTTAAATCAATCAAAATTTACTTTTGGACATTTCATAAAATACACATGTCGAATTAACATGCAGTTTATTCCTACATGTCAAAAACTAAACAATGGAGATATTTTCAATTTATTTATCAATAATCCTAGGTTTTTGGAAAGTTTTTGACCCTAATACACACATTTTTGAATACTTATGTCTATTATAATTGAATTTTTAATCATTATGTCAACACCATGAGTTGGTTTGACATGTAGTCTATATGTGTGTTTATAAAGATTCATGAAAAATATGAACTTTCTTTCTCAGTTTTAACTCCCTTTAATAAAAATGTGAAGGAAAAATGGAATATTCGATCATACTGATAAATTAACTTGTTATACTTATGTGTGGTTTGTTCAGATATATTAGAAATGAATAGAATATCATTTTCAATCATTTTCACGCAAATTCTATCCCATTTTTTTTGTTTTTAAAAACATTATTCAAAGAGTTTTTCAAATTAATAAAAATTATAATAAATAATTGGAAGATAAAATTTTAATGTTAAACAAATCACACTGGTGTAATCACAATGATTCACAGTTTGAGCGAAAATCATGTTAAAATCAATAAGTCTGGGATCTATCTTCAATAATTTGGAATAATTACATCCAATTGTTGTAGTCTGGTTCAATAGTAGAATGTTTTGTAGAATGATTCTTCATACTGGACCATGAAAGTAAATATTCTCCATGGAAGTGACAATATCTTGAATTACTTTTTCAATCCATTCTAAAAGCAATGAAATCATCAGCTAAATAAACCATAACAATTAACTCATACCCAAAATATAAAAAATCCCAATGAGTAAGATAATATTATGCACATATAGAATTTTACAATGCATAACAATGACCAACGGGTTTCACCCCTATACCCAAGAAGCCTCTAACTCAATATTTTTGATAACACCATAAGGTGGCCTAACCATTATATTTCACTAAATGAGGTTTTATCTATATTTTTGTTATCATGATCATCAAGTCCACTAACCCTCCTCCTAATAAGAATACTTTTATTTCCAGTACTACAATAACATATGTTCACTTGGAACACATCGGAAAACCCAAAAAACTAAACTCTTGGCCATTGGAAAGTTAAAGTAAAAAAAAACAAATTTCCTGTTAAATTCACTAAAATAAAAAGTATTTATTGGTTCATCAAAAAAATGGTTTAGAAGATATCATTAATAAAATCAATAGAAACCACTCTCCAATTGTGGTGGTGGTTTTTCCACTATCATCAATAGATAAAAGATTTTATCATATCATCATAACTGAGTAGATGTAATGTAAACCTTCAGTATTCCATACTCCTTAAAAAAATTTAAATTTAAATTATTTAATATGAATTAAATTAAAATTAATTTAAAAACATATGTAAAAATTATTGTGATATAAAATAAAATATTAAAATTCATGAGAAAAATAAAAATTATGAGGTTTAATAATTTGATCTAAGAAGATTATTCTTTGATCACTATAATTATCTGGGAACCGCCTCCCCATGCAAGAAGTCTCCTAATGGTCTAAAAAAATATTTCAAAATTTCATGACATAACAAACATATATTCCTTGTAAATACTATACAAATAACATTAAAATATGGTATCTCATTTTTAGAATATTTTCATTTTTTATTTTAAAATCCATTATTCATTGCAATGATAATAATTAAGATAAATTAATCTTATTAATTTAAATAAAATTTACTTAAATAAAAACTGATAAACACCTAAAACCAATCATATTTCGGCGTGGTCATCTATATATCAGTACATTTTTTATCACTAGAATAAAAAGTTAAATAAAAAAAATAGAAAATAGAAAATAGAAAATATAACACAGAAAACTGAAAATGGACATAGAGATAGAGTTAGTAAAAAATGATCTATCTGAGTGAAATAAAACGGTTTAGATGGAAAAAACTAGAATAAATGATGAGGAATTTGAAAAAAAAATTTAAAACCATATACAAATATAGAATCATATTATGAACAAGATATTAATGCTTCTTCTAAAGCTATTGTAGGAGCATGAAAATAATTAATAATAATAGTTTGAAAGAATAAGTGAAAGTGTAATACAATATTGACACAAAAAATAAGAAAAATATGTTGTAATAAAAAAAGATAAAATGAATAAAATATGAATATTAAAAATCATATGTATAATAAAAAACAATACCACTTGAAAAATTTGTATTAAAGGTGAGAGATAAAAATAGATATCTAAAATAAAAAACCAAATAACTGAAAAAATATGAAGCTAAAATGTGAAACATGAAAATGATGATTGAATATAAAAGTCTGGTGAAAAGTGAAGAAAAGGACAAAAAAGAACCCAAAATCATTAAACAAGATTATGGTTTGAGAAAGGATCAAAGAGATTAAAAAATATGGGAAGTAAATACATACATAAAAAGAAAATTAAAATGTAAAATAATAAAGAAAATTTAGGATTCAGAAATTCGTAAGTAATAGTACATGATTAGAAGTAGAAGAATAATTTTATTTATAAAAAACAAAAGTAATAGTTGTAAAATAAAATTCAATAATCTTAAAGCATGGTTTCTAAATCATGAAATGGATATAAACGCATATGTAAGCAATGAAATAGGTGAAACAAAATAAGTGGCATAAAAAGAAAATAAGAATAAAAAATAAATGGAGAAATAAATTGAAAAAGAAATAAAATCCAAAATCCAAATGAAGAAAAAGTGGGAAGATAAAAGTATTCGTTGAATCTGATGTTGGAATGAATCAAGAAGTAGTAGCTAAATATGAGGGTATTAGAATAAGGAAAAAGAAGATGAAAAAGACCTAAATGTAGAAGTCATAAAACATACCTAGAAAAATATAAAAATGAAAATGCTTCAAAATATTAAAAAAATGACCTTTTATTATCTTTAAATTATTTTAAAATGGTTATTGAATAATTTTGGCATATTGGAATAACAAGCCCATCCATATTATGTATAGTGATCTCATAATATGAAGTTTGTTAGAAGATCTTGAGTTTTTGACACATGTTTTAAAATATGTTTAAGACCAATAAAACTATCTTACAGTCATTTTGAAATCACTATATGTTGGAATGACATGAGCTTTATTCAAACATGATAAAAATTAGTCTACTCCTGATGTCATGTGATTTTATAATAATTTAAGTTTATATTTCTCGTATTAACCATGTGATGAATGATTCATGACCTTCAAATCAAAAAAACATTCTTTATTTCATTTTAGAAAAACCAAATATGGGATTTATATTAAGTCTATTAAAAAATGTCAAAAATTAACTTACAGGCACTATCCTATGATATAACTGCAATCTTAGATATTTTTCTATATTTAGCCTTTTTATAATCATATTTTGACATTGAAATTTATAAAAACACACTTATGGAAAATTTAAAACCAACCTCAAGTTGGATCGACATGTGATCAATTTATATTTGTAAAACATTAATTAAGGAGTTATTTCCTTTGATGTAAATAAAATATGTGGTTTTTTTAAGGTTATCACCACCATACGTTCATTTTTAAAGACTATTAAATCTAATAACAATGTGTGTTTTGTAATTCTGACCACACCGAATTCCGGAATGATAAATAATAAACTTGTTACATGTCATAAATATTCATGTTTATCAAAACTTGTTTTATTAGTTTGATCCCCTGTAATAAGAATGTTATGTCTAAATGGTACTTTTAATTATACCGAGTAATTATGTTGCCAGATTTATGGTCAATAGTTTCGTACAAATTGAAAATTTCTCAAATATCATTTTCTTATGTTTTTGTGAAAATAAAACATTTTATGGGTTTAAACCCCCATTTTTATGGATTTTTTAAATGTAGGGAGAATTAAATTACAAAATTAAAAGATACACATTTAATATTGATGAAATGAAACCGAGGCTATCACAATGAGTCAATGTTTGAGTGAAACCCATTCCAAAATTTTTGAGTGTGTACTATATGTAAAATAATTAGGCATAATAACATCCAACTATGGGAATCTACATAAATAGTAGAATTTTTAATAAAATTATGCTTCTTGCTTCACTAATAAACTAATGTTTCACTTAAAAATAAACAATTTATTGAAGTAAATTTCATTTCGATTCAACAACCTATGAAACATACATTAATATAAATATAATTAATAAACTTTGATACATAAGAATATAAAATCACATTTATTTAGATAGAACTCTTAGAAAACATACTTTTACATTTCATATTGAGGATCAATGAATTTCAACCCTCCTACTAAGATTTATTTAATATAGTAGCTACAATAATGCATCTAGGTGTCCCATCCAATATAGTTAATCAAAATTGGTTTCATATGTGTGGTTCCTATTAGGAATAGTAGGACCCCCACCTAATAGGTAGAATTTCAATACCCCTATCACTCAAACCCATGTTCACTGGGATAATATTTACAACCCCCTAGAACATCCCTTATAGAGATTGTAAATTTGATATAAAAACATGCTTCAAGATTACAGAACATAAATATAATTTGTATTTTTATTCTTAAAAATAATGATCTAGAAGATATCATTTTGGAATATTAATTGAAACGACCTTCAAATAGTGACGATAGTTGTCACAGAGTCATCAATGTAACCAATACCTTATCATGTCATCATAGTTGAGAGGGTGTAGTATAAAGATTCAATAATCCAACCTCCATAAAAGTGATAAAAGTTAAATTTAACAAATATATATTAAATGAAATTTAAATTAAAATCATAATAAGTAATTGTATAGAGGTCTCAACTGAAATAATAAAACTAATAAAGATAATATATATAAAGATTTAGAGTAATCCTATCTCAAGTGATTCGTCTTTTCTCACTATAATGTTATCAGAACCAAATTTCTATGCATGTGTCGGCTAAGTATCACAAACTAAAAATTTCTAAATTTCTTTCCATAAAAATACATTTCACTAAGAAATAATATATTGATGATTTCAAAATATGACATCTCATTTGAAATATATTTTTATTTTTCTTTCAAAATACACGGTTCATTGTATTATTAATAACTATAATAAATTAATTTCATTAATTTAATTAAATTTTATTGAAATAAAAACCTCGAATCACAAAACACCACTCTTCTTTTGGGATAACTGTTTATATATTTGGACAATAGTGCTCACAAGAATAAAATAAAGAAGAAGAAAAAATAAATAATAAAATCAATAGAAAATAAAATATATTAAAATGTAAATAGACATAATGAAGTAGTTAATAGTAAAATAAGTATATAAAGCAATTAATAAGATTCAGAAATCCAAATTTGATGAAAAAAATAATTGATTAGAAAAAATTTAAAACCACATATATACGAGGAAGTATAATTTGTACAAGATAAAAATGAAATTTCAAATTATATAATTGGAACAAAAATAGAAGTAGTAAGAAATTTTATAAAGAAGAAATATAAAGGGAAGGGTGTAACATCCTATTAATATTTTTAGGTATTCCTAAAAACTATCCTTTTTATATTCTTTGGTTGGGTTTCATTTCAGGGTGAATCGTGTGTAATTTTAATAGTTTTGAAATTCTCTAGGCTGGTGCACGGTCGACACACTGTTTTCCCAAACTATGCACTCTCCAAAGCTAAACCATGCAAACCCAGATAGTGGGGGTTTTCATAGTTGGCACATGGTTTGGAATATCATACTCCCTTATAGGAGAAACTGTTCGGCCCATTTAAATGGGCACATGGTGTTGTCTAACTGTGTGAATCTACCCACGTAACCATTAACGAGATTTAGTGAATATGAAAATAATTTTTTAAAACCACGATAACTTTATTTTAGATTTCTTATGGACCTAGAACGATCCTATATGAGTTATTCTTCCTCAAGAACATCCAAGAGTAGTTCTTGGAACATTATAACCCTACTAGAAGAGAATCAAATCTATAAGAACTTCATATGATGTCCTCCCAGTTAGTTTTCTCATAGTGATCTCTGTCTCCCATTATCTCTCTTCTCCTCACTAGGGTTTAGTTTATCCCTATGTTTCTTTTTGGATGTAATAACCTCTATTTTGGAATCTTAAAACTATGTTTGATCCCATTTATATTGTTAGTATTCTATATTAGTGATTCCCATATAAGTTTTGGTGATTCGAGATCCGTTGATCCCAAGGTAAGTGGTTCCGTTATGTTTCCCAATTTCTAATAACCCTAAAATACTTTATTTTATTTAACTTTTTTTGAATTAAATGGAAATTAATGACTTTAATTAAATTTCATTCAATTGGTTTTTTTGGAAAAACCAATTTCCCTTGAATCGGGGTCTTAAATGGGATTTTCCCAAAAAATTTGGAAAACCCCCAATTCCTTTTATTTGGGGAAAGTTTTTGTAAATTAGTATAATTTAAATTGTTTAATATAAATTTTAGAATGAGTTTAATGGAAATTTTTGAAAACCCCCAATTATAATGAATTAGGGTTTTTATGAAATTGATGATTTATTTAAAATAAAATTATTTAATTTAATTGTGAAATTGGATTGTGAAGTTGAAACGTGAATTGATTTCAAATACCTATTTTTGAAAAAAGGTTTAAAACTGATTTTGATAGAAACCTTAGTGTTTTATCTTGGAAAGGAATATTTTTATTAAAAACCCATTTTTATTTCTAAATGGAAAATTTTAATTTCTTAAATGTGGGAATGAGATTTAATTATATTTTAAGGTTGCATAAAATTAATTTCCCATCATTCTTTTGTACTAGAGAACATGGAATTCAAGGTAGTTAGTGAGTTATAGGGATAATCATGTTAGAATGGGAATTTTCTAACATTATATTGACGTTTTACAACACTAAAAAATCATGGTTAGCGCATCAAATTTCTCTAGTTGGACATGGATGAGTCATATGTTTCTAGTGTTGAGGGATGTGTGTACACATTGTGGTTTATTATTTGAGAGTGTGAGGATACCATATCATGGAACTATCATACCTCTTAGTTGATGACCATGTTTCTCACATGTTTATATATTTGATATAAATGTATTCCAATTTTTTTACCTATTTTACAATCCTTCTAATTTATTTTAACCATTTTATATAAATGTTATTATTTCATCCAATTATGAAATGTTCTATTTGCTCAAATTATTTCCATCACCTAAAATGTATTTCAAATATTTATATTTTAAATCATCATTTGTTTAAATATACTTTTGAAATTACAAATCTACTTATTTAAAATTTAAATAATTGCTTTGTTAATTAAATTTGGAATCTTATTATAGAATCCTTGTTGATTCCCTATTCTGATTTTACCTTACACCATACCTTTTCCTTTGGGTTTTTGTAGATTATCTTCCTACAGGTTTGAGAAGGGGTAATGAACCACTTATAGGTGGTTCTAGTTGTTGATACACAGACTTGGTGAGTTTCATTCTTTTTTCATGGGAAGTTTTTCCTATCTTGTGGTAAATTTATTTATCTTTTTTATTTTTTAAATATGGTTGTGTCCTAGTCAAAGGCCAGAATACAAAATTTTATTCAAAAAATAAAGGTGTACAAGGGGAAATTACATGAGACAAAAAGTAGGTATTTTTCTTGTGTTTCTAATGTAGTAAGGAATTAAATCTGAAGGAAGGTTATTCCTCCAAATAACTTCGTGATAAAATACCATATTGGCAAGACCATCAGAAATCATGTTCACTTCACAGTAGGTGTGAGTGACAATGAAATTGAGATTCCTCAGCGAGTTAAGACAATCAATCCATCGGGAGGTGAGAGTCCAAGAAAGATGAGAAACACCATTCCAAATGGCTTTCTCTATAGTTGTAGAGTCGCTCTCAATACAAATGTTGTTCCGTTTGTACATTTTGGAAAAGGAAATGACATGAATAACACCGATCATTTCATCCTCCAAAGCAGAGGAGAGGTCGCAGCTTCTATAGAAACATCCTAGGATCTGATCAAGATGGTCTCTAAAGATTCCACCACAGCCCGAGGGTCCTGGGTTTCCATTTGAAGTTCCGTCCACATTGACTTTGATCGAGCCAGTAGGAGGAGCTTTCTAGAAAACATCAATAGTGTATTTGGGATTCAGGTAGTTTCCACAAACTCCGATGCGGCGAAGTATCTCAAAATCATTAACGGAGTTGTCACAATGGTCCTTTTGAATTGAGGCAGCCTCTATAATAGCAATAAGAATCCTCAATTTAACTGAATTTAATTTTAATGAGTTTTTATTAAATATAAAATCATTTCTACTATACCAGAGGGTGTGAAGGAGCTCCATATCAGCTGTGAGAAAGAGGTTTCTTATTTGTGAGGACCTCAGAAAATCAACTGTCCTTTTTAGGTGAGAGAAAATAAAGTAATCCAAAAGCCATATGCACACAAAAAGATAAAAAATGTAATTCCAAAGAGCAGAAGCAGTATCAAAAGATAGTAAATGATGATTAATGTCCTCACGATGATGATTACACACTCTACATTTAAAACAAATATTAATACCATAAGATTGAAAACATATATCAGTAGGAACTTTTTGATGCATAATCTTCCAAATAAGAGTAAGATGAGATGGTTTTAACCATGCTTTTCTGAAGTTTTTAACCCATCTTAGATTACAGTTAGAGTTTGAAAAGTAGTAGCTAAAAAAGTTTTTTGAATCAGGGATTCCATTTTGAGAAGGCTCTCAAATCAGAATATCATCATCAGTTTTGAAATAGTAGTTCACGATAATATCTTTAACATTATCAGGAAAATTTAATATTTTATAATTAAACAAATCTCCAATGGTGCTATTAGTGGAGACATGGGTAAAACCATTAATAACTTTAGAAATGATGGGGGAGCCAGTCTAGTTGTCAAACCAATAATTAAGAGTAGAGTCATTGCTAAAAATACATCTGGAATTCCCCATAATGGAGGAAAAAGTAGTTCTGATAGAGGGCCAAATAGAAGAAGTCATATAATGAAGATTACCTCTGTTAAGGTTATCAAAGAATTTAGCCCTAAGAAAATTCATGGAGTGAGAGTTTTTATTTATAAGAGACAACATGAGTCTGGATTGGAGAGCATTCTTGAATGTTTTAAGATTTTTTATTCCAATGCGTCCTTTCTCTACGAGTTTACAACAGGTAGACCAGGGGATCGTTACCAGTTTTATCTCGAGAGTACTTCTGCTCGAGATAAAGTTTTTTTATAGAAATATTAAGACATTTTAAAAGGCCCACCAGCCATTTATAGACCGTCATAGAGTAAACCAATTTAGAGACTATGGTGTATTTGACAAGGCAAAATCATCCCACCATTGAAAGGGTTTTACCTTACCAAGAGGGAAGATGCCAATGAATTTGATCAACAATGTGATGGAAATAGATGGATTTTGGTCGGCCCCAAAAAATGGGGACACCAAGATAGGTGAAAGGGAGGGAACCCTCTTGGACTCCCAGAGCATCAATAGTATGACCTTTTCTATTGGGGTGATCTTTTACCAAAGTATATGAATGATTTGTGTCAGTTGACACGTTGTCCAGACACTTCCTCATAGTGAAAAATGGTGGTTTTTTGTTTATTAATATTTCTTTTGTCTCCTTGGAGGAATAAAATGATATAATCAGCATTGAGAAGATGGGATGAGGTGTTTAGGTTTCTAGAGGTAAGAATCAGTTTGATCCTACCTTGATCAACAGGTTGAGTGAGTAATCTACTCAGGTAGTCTTCTATAATAGAGAAAAGAATGGCAGAGAGAGGATCACCTTGTCTAACCCCCTTAGAACATTTAAAGTATCCTCTAGGATATCCGTTGAAAAGAATCATGATATGGGCTATGTTTTAAATAGTTTTGATTCTATTGATAAAAATGTCATTGAAACCAAAATTAGCCAGTACTTTAAATTTAAATCTCCAATCAATAGTATCAAAAGATTTAGTGATATCTAATTTTATGGCAACATTCCCACCTCTAGAGTTTCTATTTAAAAGATTGGTGGATTCAGAGGTGAGATAGATACATTATTATATAGATCTACCTTTGATAAAACCAAATTGATTCTAGGATACAATTCTATTACTAATGGAAAAGATTATTTTAGCAATGATCTTTGTAATAATTTTAAACAGTGAGTTTAAAAAGGAAATGGGTATGAAGAGATGGATTTCATCCGCATTTTCCAGTTTGGGAATAAGAGTAAGGAATTGAGAGTTTAATCCATGAGGAAGAATGCCTTCGTCAAAAAATAGTTCTAACCATAATACATACCTCATTCAGATTGACATCCTAGTGTTTTTGAAAAAAACCATTATTGAAACCATCAGGCCTAAGGGAACTATCAGGGTTAAGGCCAAAAATAGTGTCCCTGATTTCATTATCTAGGGGGACGCAATTAATGAAATGATTATCTTCCACTATTACCATATTCAAGATGACATTAGGAGGGAGATAATTTGTGATATTAGATCCATTGAAGATGTCGCAGAAATAAGAAAGAACATGATTAGCTATCCTTTCATCTAAATCAACGAGGTTCCCACCATCCCTTATATAGGAGAGGAAATTACTAGCTTTTCTAACCCTTTTAAGGGAGTTATAAAATTTAGTATTTATATCTCCATCATTTATCCATTTATCCTTGATGATTTTCTTTTTGATGTTATCTTTAAAGTTGAGCATAGAAAGCAATTTAGAAGGGATTTTGATTTCATTTTGAGGTTCATCAACAAATCTTGAGGTAGTTATTGTTTTGAATTTGAATAGGATACTTATCTATGAAATGGTTTTCCTTGTTAATAAGATCAAATTTTGATTTACACCACTTTTTGAGGATTTGTTGTAGATTTTTTAATTTAGTGGGGAAAAAAGGAATCATTACGGATACACATGTTGTTCCAAGTTTTATTAATTAAGTTAACACACTCAGGGTTTGAGGACTAGGCAATATTAAATCTAAAAGGAAGACAAATCTTTTTGAAAATTATGAGAAAAAATAACCAAGATAGGATGGTGGTCCAAAGCTATTTTAGGTAGTGTAATTCTCAAAATATGATCCCATTTATCGAGGGCTGAGTCATTAGTTAAACCTCTATTAAGTTTTCTCACTACCACCCTATTGTAATGGTGTCTATACCAGGTGAATTTATAACCTATAAAATTCACTTTAGTATTGTTATTAGCCTCTATGGAGGCTTTAAATTCTTTTAAAGAGATATTAGAGTGTGAAGGACCATGTTTTTATGTAGGATAAAGAATAGCATTGAAGTCACCAACCAAAATCCATGGGTACAGAATTTTGTTGTTAAGGTGGGAGAGTTCATTACAAAGGGATATTCTGTCCTGATATTTGTTTTTATCATAAACAAGAGTGTTTAAGATATGTGTGTGATCAAAGTAGTATTCACATGTCAAATATTCACCAATAATACTAAAATTTTCACATTTTTTAGGGAATAATGAAAGAAGATCCAAATAGTTTCAATGGAATTGTAGTTGTTACAAGACCCTAAGAAATAAAATCCAATATTAAAAATATGTAGAAATCTATGAGTGAAGTTAGTTTTAGGTTCTGAAATCACAAGAATTTTAGGACGATGAATTCTAATGATCCTTTTTAAAACATTTAGGGTGTCTGAGTTTTAAATTCCCAGAAAATTCCAAAACAAAAGATGCATTAAGACTTGTTTTTGGGGTGTGAACCCGGTTTCATTTTACCTCCAGTGTTTTTCCCTCTAGTTATTCAGGTCAAAAAATCTCTGTTAGGTGGGAAATTTTTCTCTTGTTTACTTAAATTAGTAGTAGGATTCTTCTCAAAAGCACCTGCCTTGACCTTAGTTTGAACAGATAGAATAGGAGGTAGATGGCTACTGGAAGGAGTAGAGTCTCGGTTGGACTATTTCACAGCTTCTGATTTTGTGACAGTTTCAATGGGGGCCAAGACCAAAACATCGTGGAAGATGATGGCCTTTTCTCCTTCATTAGGTATGATTTCAGACTGAGAGTTGGATGAAGAAAGGGAGTTAAAATTTCCGTGTTTCTCAATCCCCATAAGGGGGATTTCAAAGTAGTTGATAGAATCAACATAACTATCAGAGGGTGGAGATTCAGAGGGGGGATTTTAGGTCCTGCTGAATGAAGTTGGATTGCTTATCCTCAAGAGATTTTTTTTCTAGATTCTGAGGAAGATAGATAGAAGGAATATCCCCTTGCAGAGAAGCAAAATTGATTGTCTGTGCATTGATATGGGATGGGAGAGGATTGATCCCCACAAACAGTCCTAGTCACGCTTTGGTTCAAGATACTCTTACCCTTAGATAATTTAGGTTGGATATTTGGGGAAATAGATGTGAGGTCAGGTTCATTGTCATCACCCAGAACAAGTGAAGACACCACATTGGATTTATCCAGGGCATCCAGGTCTGTTTATTCTAGAATTTTAAGAATCTTATTTCCAATATTGTTTGGAGGGCATTGGTTTATCAGGGGGAGGGCCTTTATCCTTCTTATATTTTTTCACTTCTGTCCATTCTGAGGAATTTTGGTGATTGGAGACCCTATGGACCACTTTGCGACTTGCGATTGAATGTCCTACAATCTTACAAAAGTCACCTAAGGGAGGTAATTTCTCACATTCTAGTTTAACCTCAGTCTTATACTCATTGGCATTGAAGTCAGTATGCATCTGTGTAATATTGTGGGGAAATATGAGGTATTTACAATTGAGATAGTAGATAGATCTCACTTTAATGAGCTATAATCCTCTATGGGTGGTCTAGGAAAGATTCCATGATGATTAGTTTAAGTCTTTTCCCTACATGGATTTAGATAGACTGAAATCTAATTATTTTGTTCATGTCTATTGAGATTAATTTCCCCTCATACTCTATTTGAGTGTTCATATAATGAATTATTTGTTGTATAGTAATTTTTTTAGAATCATTTCTCTAAGAAGGTATATGAATTGGATTTTGGAGGAAGTTGTTTCTAAACCACAGTGAGAGAATCCTCTCATGGAAACAAATATTCTAGAGTTGATGACGCATACTGTCAAATATTTGGGACTGTCACCAGTACCAATTCTCATTTAGGAACTAGTTGTGAAACCTCTAAGGTATGGTCTCTAGATTTGTTCTTAAGAGTTCCTTTTTCAGAATACACTAATGTTTAATGGAAAATATGATAATCAATAATATGAGAAATGGTTGAGTAGGACAGAGAATTTTTTTGGGTTCGTATAGACACGAGATGAAATCAAGGTGACATGTTCTACCTTTCTGTTGGATGGATGAAGCATGATATGGTTGGACATAATGGTAATAGTGAAAAAACTTGAGAATGTAGAGTGTACAGACTTCAAATTTCTTTTCATCGACCTATTCTTTTGAGAGTCAATGCGGTTGTCTAAGGCTACAATGTTTTTAAAACATGAACATGCTATTATTACTATGAAAAAATATTTTAATCATTTGGATAAGCTTGTTCATTTTCAACAGATATATTATCAAATGAGAAGATGAAGGCTCAAATGTTCATGTTATGAATATGATCATATTTTCATTCGTATAATTTCTTACTGAATTTTCCTTCTTTTTTCTATGTACTTGATAGAGAACTGATTGTCAAAATGGACATGGATGGAATGTCAGGATTGGAAGGAGTTTCTTTTTTATCCCATTGGAGGTTCAATTTCCTTCAAGGTAAAGGTTAAGTGTGATGAATCTCAATGTTTTCAAGATAAAGGTAATTCTATAACTCCTTCAGTTCCTAGAAGAGGCCCCCTAATTTGTTACTAGTGTGGAAATATAGGGAATTCAAACAGGGTCTACAATGAGGAACCCAAGGTATGTAGTTCCTTTGGATTCTCAGGTCACTTATAGAAATTATACCATGATTATTCCACTCCGTGTGGTAGAATTATATTGTTTAATCCTTTTAAAATATTAGCACAATCATATGCTTCAAATAATAAGGGTTATAGTCATAGGCATCAAGAAGGAATCTTCTTCACAATGTGGAAGAGTATCAAGAGGAAGTGGATACGGGTCTAGTGATAGTGATAGGTATATTACTATAGATTCATCAGTAGTGATTGATATATTTGATAAAATTTTATCTCATTCATTCATTTCAATTGGTATTGTTAATCTGATAAATATTTCTATGGGGATTTTATCTTATGTGATGGATATTACTACAACTCTTGGAATTAAGAGAGATAATGGTCTGCATAGTCTTTCCTGTGTTTCCTCTCTATCATATATTTTACTTTCTTGGAGTTTTCTAGTTCTAAAAATGAAAATGATAGACATCATATTCAGGATGGATTCACTCATTTCCATTAAGGCCCAAATTTAATGTTATCTTCGACGGGTCTCCTTTACTACACCCGATGGTGTGTTCTATGTCTTTCAAATAGAATGGGACCTGAGGTAAAGAAGATCTATACCTTCTTATATAGAGTTTTGGAAGGTTATATTTATGTTTTCCTTTGAATTTGATTGATAATCATTGTGTGGTGATCTCCCTCCAGTCATCGTTGAGATTCCCAACATGTTTCTTTCAGACTTCTCTGGGTTTCCATCAGTAAGGGAGGTAGATTTCTCTCTCGATTTAGTGCCTGGTAATCATTCAGTGCCTATTCCTTCTTATATCATGGAACTAAATTAAATTAAAGGGATGGAGATTCATTTGGATTTTCTTATTGAGAAAGTATTCATACACCCGAGTGTGTCACCTTTTCCAGTGCTGGTTCACTTTTCTAAGAAAGATGGTGGTTCACTTTGCCTATGTTTGGATTAATGAAAGATCAATTGAGTGAGGGTAATAAAAAATATCTGTTTCCATGTATTAATGATTTATTTGATCAGTTGAATAAGGAAAATTGTTCTATGGAGATTTATCTTCGATCAGGTTTCAATCAGTTGAGGGAAAAAGAATCAGACGTTCAGAAAACGACATTTCAGAGTAGGTACAACCATTGTGAGTACCTTTTCATGCCTTTTGGTCAAACAAATTACCCTAAAATGTTCATGTATTTAATGAAAAGTATTTTTCATGAGTATCCTGATACCTTTGTGGTAGTCTTTGTGGATTACATCCTAATTTACTCTATGTTAGAGTAGGATCATATGTGTCATCTGAGATAAGTTATGGAATTGATGAGAAATCACCAAAGTTTTGCAGAGATTTTGAAAAGTATGTTATGGATTAAGGAAGTGAAGTTCTTGGGATATGTGGTGTTAGAATATGGTATATCAGTTGATCCTATGAAGGTAAATTCTATTATAACATGGGAACAACCATTGAATGTTTTCAAGATTCGGAGCTTCTAGGGTTTAGTTGGGTACTATCATCGGTTTATAAAGGACTTCTCAATGTTTTCTTCTATAAAGATTTATCTATCTCAGAAGGGAGTAATGTTTTCTTGGGAAGGAATATGTAAAAATTATTTATTTGAGCTGAAACATCTATTGACTAATGTGTAGGTGTTGACTATTCATGGGGTCGGGGTTGGACTATGTGGTGTTTTGTGATGCATCAGGATTAGGTTTGTCCTGCGTTATGATACAAGGTGATCATTTTGTTTCTTGTGGATCTCACCAATATATTCCACATGAGAAGAATTATTCGAACCATTATGTTGAAATTTTATCTATGATGCATGCACATAAGTGTTGGTGGAACTGCCATTATGGAGAAAGGTTTAGCATGTTTCCAGACCAAAAGATCTTGAGTTATATCTTCTCAGAAAAAGATCCAAATCTCCACCAATGGAATTGGGTGGAATAGGTACAATACATTGACATTGAAATCACCAATACCTCAGTGAAATGGAATATTGTTGTGGATACTTTGAGTTGGAAACATCTGACCCAGGCAGTGAAGGAATATTCAAAAGCGTTGAATTTGAAAACTCTTTTTTCATCATTTCTTATCAGAGTCTAGGAATCAGGGGCTGAGGTTTCCATGGATAGTGTTCACATTACCTTTCCTATTCACAATTTGATTCTTCTATAACAACAATGTGATAATAATTTTTTGTAGCAGTAGAGAGTCTCTTTATGGTGGATATAACATTTATGATTGGTTTTTCTCTAAATAGGTCATCCTTTACTATCATAATAGTTTTATGGTACCAAGAATGGCCAGGAAAGATGTGATAGGGGATTTCCTTAGTTTCTAGTGGGTAGTGCACCCTAGAACAATGAATATGTTATATGAAATGAGGTGGAGGTCCTGGTGGCCAGGTTTGATATAGTACATTACTAATTTTTTCTCCCATTGTTATATATGCCAATGGGTAAAGGCTGAGTATCAGAAAACTTTATGTTATCATCATCGACTTCCAGTCCCTACTTAGAGGTGGGTTGAGATCTCTATGGACTTTATGGTTGGGTTTCCATATACACAGAAAAAGAATAATGAGATATGGGTTTTTATTTATTGGTTGACTAAGTAGGCTCACTTTATACTCATTTATGATACAAAAAAGTCTAGGAGTTGGGAAGTCTCTATGTGAAAGAGATTTTTCATTTGAATGGAGTTCCTTTTGCTACAGTTTATAATAGTTATCCTGAGTTCACTTCTCATTTTTGGAGTGGCCTTGAAGAGACAAAGGGAGGTTAGGTCCATTTGAGAACAACATAACATCCACATTTAGATGGACAGATAGAAAGAGCTATACATATTCTTAGGAATATGCTTCATGCTTGTGTTCTCAACATTGGTGGGGTTAGGATGACCATATGGGGCAGGTTGAGTATTGTTATATTAGATTTTACTAGTCTGTAATCAAAATGGATCCTTTTGAGACCTTGTATGGTCATCATTGTAGATCTCTATTATATTGGTAATAAATTGAGGAATGTTCCTTAGTTGGATTGAGGTTTTCCAAGAGACAATGGAAAATATTTATTTGATTTTTCATAGAATTTTGACGGCTCAGAGCCAATATACACTAAAACAATTATCTTTATATCCACATTTTTTCAAAAAATAGTGGCTATAGAGGAGACCTATAAACATGGATTTTAAAAAAAAACATAGATATAAGTGTTTCTTCGATGGCTATAACCATATATTAGGGAACCATGGCCATAGAGTTGGCATGTAGCCACAATTTATCAAAATAGTAGCTATAAGCTTACCGCCCTTATGCGTGGAAAAATTTTCCTACCGAAAATGAGCAGGAAGACCTATTTCCATAGTTTACTCACAATAGCCACAATATTTAATAATATATATAACAAAATAAATATATATACCTGATGTTTTATGTGGTGTATTGGGTAGGTGGTTGACTCCCATAGCATATGTATAGAGATTTAATCCCACTGGCTTATATTATTTTTAGGCTATAGCCATGGTTTAACGGGGCTATAGCCATGGTTTTTTAAAATGGAAATAACACATATAGCCACGGTTCGAACCATGAATATAGCTTAACTTACATGGTGGAAGACTATGGGAACTATTTTTACGTTTGTCTAAAGTGTGGAAATAGCCTCTATTTCTATGGTGGACTACCACAGAAATAGGATTTAAAACAATGGCTATAGATTTTTTCTATAGCTATGAAAATACTATCCACGGACTACAGGAACTGGAGAAATAACTTATAGGTGTGGTTTTGACCCCTACATCCATGGATCTGAGAAACAACTATAGCTAAAATTTCTACCTGTGATAACTCTTATGTTGATCATCCATATAGACTATTATAATTATTAATTAGTGAGCGGGTGTTCTAGAATGTTTCACCTTAATTATTTCATTGATGGATTGGTAGGTAGGGGAAAATTTCTTATCATTTTATGGGACCTTTAGAGGTCTTTGAGTGTGTGGGTAAAGTTTATTACTATTGATCAATTCCACATAATTTGACATTGATACAAAACATGTTTCACATATCTCAGCTTCAAAAATATCTATCTGATTCATCTCAAGTTCTAAGCTCTAGTGATCTAAATGTTGAACCAGATTTATGTATGATTGAATGAATAGTTGGGACAGTTGATTCAGAAACCATGTTACTTTTTGGGATGATGGTACCTTGGGTTCGAGTGTTATGGAATCACAGTTCTTACGATCGTGAGACATGGTAGAGGGATGCACTAATGAGAGAGCAATGGCCACATATTTTTTGCATGGAAGCTTCTTCAAAGTGTTTCTGGGGTTAGAATGTTTCCATAGTGGGGATGTTGTAATCATGTTACGATTTTCATGTATTCCTAAACCCTCACTTTTTTCCATGATTTGGTTATGTTTCTTTTGAAGGTTAATCAGATGAAATTGTAAGATTTTAGAAATTTTCTATGCTAGCGCATAGTTGGCGTATAGTTTGTCCAAAACGTGCGCCCTCTCTAGAAAATCCATAAAAACCTAAATGGTATATTTTGGCCTGGATGGTGCATCGTTTAGTAAACCTTGTTCCCTTTTGGAAGAAACTATTTGGCCTATTTAATGGGGTGCAAGTCTAGTTTTCACGGTTTGGTCTAACCATGCAGATTTCCCAGATCACCATGCATGGGATTTAATGAATCTGAAAATATTTTAAAAAATTATAAAACCCCCATTTTAGGTAAGAGAATCCTAGAATGACAATATATGAGTTTTTATTCCTCGATAGAATCCAAGAGCAGTTTATGGCCCATCAAAACCCTCCCATAATCAAATAAAATCTAGATAAACTTCATTCGATCTCCTCTTATTTAGTTTCCTTACATCAATCTATATCTCCCGCTAACTATCTTATCCTACCTAGGTTTCTATGGATCCCTGTGATTATTATTGGATCTAATAACCTCTATTTTGGGATCTTAATCCTAGGTTTTATTCCCATTTCTATTTTTTTCATTCTATATTGGTGATTCCCATCTTAGGTTTTGTTATTCAAGATCTGTTGATCCCGAAGTTGGTGGACTGTCATGATGCCTAAATTATGTTAACCCAAAATTTATTTAATTAATTTTACTTTATTGAATTAAATGAAAGTTATTAATTTTAAATAAAGTGATTTCAATAGTTTTGTCTAGAAAACCCTATTCTATTGAATTGGGGGTTTAAAACGTGATTTTGGCCTGAAATTGGGAAAACCCTCCAATTCCATTGCATTGGGGAATGTTTACAGAAATAAATGGAATTTAAATTAATTAATTAAAATGGTGGAATTTTTATTATGTAAAAACTGTGAAAACCCTGAATTCCATTGAATTGAGTGTTTTTTATGAAATTGAATGAATTTTTTTGAAAATAATTTTGTTGAATAAAATTATGAAACATGATTGTGAAATTGAGTTGTGAATTGATTTCAAAATCCATATTTTTGAAAAATGTATTAAAATGGGTTTGATAGAATCCTTAAGTTTTATCATGGAAAAAGGAATGTTTTGATTTTAAAACAATTTTGGTTTTTAAATGGAAAATTTGTATTTTTGAAATGGTGGAATTAAATTTAATTGTATTTAAGGTTTCTTAAAATAAATTTCCAATCATTAATTTTTACTAGAGAACATTCATGCCTATGTAGTTAGTTTGTTATAGGTACAAGAATGTTCAGATGTAAATTCCCTAACACTGAATTGATTTTTTTAAATGCTAACAAAACTTTGGTTATGAAATCCTATTTTCGAAGTGGTACATAGATGGGTCCACTCTTACCAATTCTGAGGGATGTGTGTACACATTGTGGTTGACCATTTTAGCGTGTTAGGATCCCATATCCTGGAAATGTCATACTTATTATTAGGTGACCATGTTTCTCGCTTGTTTATATATGATATAAAAATTTATTCCAATATAGTGAACTATATTACATGCCTTTTGATTTAAATAAACGTTTTTTATATAAAAGTGTTTATTTATGAAATTTGCGAAAAGTGTAATTTTTGTACATTATTTTCATCATCTGAAATATATTTCCATCATTTGAATTGTAAAGCATGATTTATTTAAATATACTTATGAAATTCCAATTTTTTTAATTGAAATTGAAAGCAGTGTTTGGTTAATTAAATGTGGAATCTTATTATGGAATCCTTGGTGATAACCTACTAGGATTTTAGCCAACAACATACCTGTGCCTTCAAGTGTTTCTAGATTATCTCCTTCCAAGTTCGATCAGTGGTAAATAATAACTTGGAGGTGGTTCTAGGTATTTATCCATGGACTTGGTGAGTTACATCCATTTGGATGTGGGCCATTTTTCCTATTTTTGGGTACTTTGTTGTATAACATCGGGTTGTTGTACTTATTTGACTTTTGGTATACATCTCATAGTGGAGTTTATTGTTTTCGTACTGTTCTATTTCATTTACATCTGTAATGTTTTTGGAGATTTTTTCCCACATTCATTTTGTATGATGTCAGAAGCTATTCGCCAACCCATGGGGATCGAGAATTCCCTTTGTTCTATGTTAGGGTTAGCTCAATTTTCGGGTGACTAGTGTACTCGGGCTAGTTCTTGAAAAAGGGGAATTCAACGTAGACACAGAAAAATTAGAGAAAGTTTAAGAAAAAACCTATGAAAAAAATGAAAACATATACATATGTAGAAGCCTAAGATGAACATGGTGAAAATTAAATTTCAAATTATGGAGCTGGATAAAGAGAATACTAATTAATAAATTTTTTAAAGAAATTGTTTGAGTGGAATAAGATGTTGAAGTATACACAAAAATATTTAGAAAATGGGAACCGAAACATAATAAAAAATGAAAGAAACAACCATATTCAAATTTAAAGGTAGTTCAAAACCGAATAAAACAAAACCTATTGAAGTAAAAGTGAAACTCAAAACATAGATAATATAAATCAAAATTCAAAGAACCAATAAATGGAAATTATAATTCATGAAATCTTAAAATAATTAATAAATGAGATAGTGGGGGAAAATTTGAAGTAAGATATGAAGAAGAATCCAAAATATATGAAAAATATGGAGGTTCATAGAGATATTAATGTGATTTAAAATATAATTGAAAAGAAAAAACAAATATAAATGAAAAATTATACGGCAGGATATAAAGGAAATATTATAATTTTTCATAAACCTAAGAGTCATTTTACCTGATCAAAAGTAAAATAAGATTTCATAGAGACAAAAGTAAAACTAGAAGAAGGATTATATTATAGAGAAAAATGATAAATAAAATCATAATTGAAATTAAAACCCATAATCCATATGAAATATGAGAAGGAAAACTTAAACAAAATTGTTAATATAGTGTAAAAGGTTGAAATAGAAGCTGAAGTCGAATCCAAAATCCAAAAGATAGAAAGAGAATATAGATTGTGGATTGGAAGTATAAGAAAACAATTTATTATCTGAATATTAAAATAATAAATAGATAATGTTGAAAATGGGAGTAAATTGACATACAAGAATAAGGAAATGTTTCATATATTTGGTACAATAATGCTAGTTGTATAATTAAGAACTATAATTTGATGTTAAATTTTGAAGAGAGGATACAACACCAAGAAGCTGAATCAAAAGTATGAATAAATTGAAAATCTAGAAAATAATAAATAAATATAATAACAAATTAAAAATGATATAATTTAATTATAAATAAAAATTAATCCAATATAAAAATTAAAATAAAAGTGGGAAAGAAATTTGAAGAAAAAATAAAATACTAGAAGTAAAAGAAAAGGATAAAAGTAAAAATCCCAAATATCGAAGTATAAGAAGAAGTAATATGTCAAAAAATAAGAGAAAATGAATGAAAATGAAAAGTCAAATTTAGATGTTGGAAACATTATATGACAAAATATTAAATGGAAGTATATCTAGAAGTAAAATTTGAACCAACGATCAAAGTTTCAAGCTAAGAGAAGAAGAAAAAATACATATAAAACGAATTAATAAGAAAAAGAAAACATAGAATCATAATCATAAGCATTAACATAAAATCAAGTATAAAAATATGATAAATAATTAAAAATCAAATTCAAAAATCAAGAAGCTATATGTTGGAATCAAGAAATAGATTTACATGTATAAGAAAGATAACAAATAGTTGAAAAAAATTAATAAGAATGAAAACCATACGGGGAATAAGAAATAAAATCATAAATAAATAAAAAATTAAAAAATGAAAATATAAAAAAATAATTTCTAAAAAAATAAAAGGTAATAATCCAATAGTAATATTTGAATCAAAAGTTGTAAAGAAACAGGGAGTCGTATTTTCGTTCTAAAGTAAATGTATCAGATGGTGTTATAAAAAAAGTGAATGTCAATATTGGGGAAGAAGTCATTATATATTCCAAATACAATATAGTAATTGAATCCAAAATTAGAAAAAATACATAAAAATTTGTGTATTAGAAGTACTCATAAGTAAAAGATAAATAAGTAAAAATACAAGTCATAAGAATTACCTTCAAATAGAAGAAAATTAAAGTGTTAAAAAATACCTATTGATCTCAATAATCATTAAATCATTGTAAAATGTTTTCTAAAGAATTTTTTACATGTAGTAATAGATGGCCTCCCAATTTTATGTATAGTGATCTCAAAAATTGAAGTCATTTGTTTGTTCTTAACAAATTGACACATGTTTTTAAATACTTCTACTTATTTTTTAGTCACTTAGGCCAAACCACATGTCCGATTGACATGGGTTATTTTTGTACATGTCAAAAATTAATCCAATACTGATTTATTGTGATTTTGTAAAAATCTACTGTTGTTTTATATGTATTAACCCACTTATTCACTTTTTTTTTTATATTTTTAAATCAATAAAAACACTCATTCATTAATTTCAGAAAAATATTCTATTAGATTGATGTGGGGTTTATTAAAACATGTACTGAATTAAATGATAGTTATTATCCCATTATTTAACAATAATATTATGTCACTTTCTAGGTTTTCACTCTTTTCCGCATGTGATTTGGATTTTAAGTAATTAAAAATCAACTTTCAGTCATTTCGAACAAACCACAAGTCAAATTGACATGAGGTGTCTTACACCATGCCAATAATTAAATATAAAATGTTTTCATTGATTTAATCACATTCTGCGTTTTTATTTTAGGTTATAACCCTAAAACATTAATTTATTCTTCGAAATCTAATAAAATTGTATGTATGTTCATTATGACCTCACCACATATCAGATTGACATGAGAGTTATCATAAATTTCATAAATATTCAAATTAATCTAATCAAATTTGATTTATTTTAACCCCTATAAAATTAATGTGAAGTATAAAAATAAATTTAGATCAAAATGGGAAATTTAGGTGTGAGATTGACATGTAGATAGTTCATACAGAAAAAAATGACTCAATTATTGTTTTCCTAATATTTCATGAATATAAAAAACTTCTTTTCTAGATTTTGTCCCCCATTTTCCATGAGTTTTTCAAAGTGTGATGAATACTGATAGAAATTAAAACCATGCACATTTAATGTTCAAAACAATTACACTGGTGTTATCATAAAGAATATATGTTTGAGTGAGTGTCCTTTCAAATTCACTAATGTGTGTTAAATCTTCAACAATGGGGTGTCATAAATTTAAACTAGTATAATTTTCTTCAGTAGTGGAATGTTCTATTGAATAATTATTTTCTCTTGAGAAGTATCTAATACTTAACCTAGAAAATAACATGTTATTGGAATAATTTTCAAATCTATTCTTTGAACTAAGAAATCTAAATATGAATAACTACTATGAATAAAATTAGATCCTAATGAATAGAAACTCCCATGTTGGATGATAGGATTCTACATAGACATAATTTTTCATTTCATTGTGAGGATCAATGGATTTCACCCTTAACACCAAGATTATGCTGACATAGATGTCATGATAACACCTCAGGTGGCTCTAATAGTACAAATCACTAAAAGTGGCTTCATTAACATGGGTTCTGTCAATATCCCCATTCTCTCTAGCCCTCTCCATAAAATTAATAATTTCATTTTCCCCATCAGTCAAACCCAAGTTCAATTGGAAAACTTCTATAACCCCCAAAAACATCCTACAAAATATTGAAAGTTTAACATTAAAACATACTTCAATTTAATATGAGAAAAATATATATTGTAATTTGATTCATAAAAATAAGTATCTAGAAGATATAATTTTTCAAATTGAATAAAAACCACCCTTGATGGTGGAGGTGTTTGTCCTCCAATTAACAACATAACCCAGAATCGAGCATGCCATCACAACACGTAAGGGTTAGAGTAAATATTTTACAATACATTCTACTTCAAAAATATTAAATTTATTTTTCATTAAGATGAACTAAAATAATATCATAATTAAACAATATATATAATGATCAAAAATCTTATATTAAATTTCTTGAGAAAAATATAAATTAATAGGTTTATTAATCATGCCTCAAATGATTCAACTTTGATCACTATAGTTCTATATGAACCACCTCCCCATACAATAGTCTCCAAAGTATTTGAAGCTTATAATTTCTAAATTTATTTCTAAAAAAATTTACATAATTAAAACTATATTTAAAATTTTAAAATGTTGTATCACATTTGAAAGATTTTTTAATTTTTCCTTAAATATCCATTATTCATTGTAATGTAAATTATTATGAAAACAATTTGATTAATTTAAATAATCCAGATTTGAATAAAACACCAAAGCCACCAAAAAATCACTCTTCTTTCAGGATGATAAATTATACATGAACAAATTTGTTCGACGAAGAAGAAAATGATGAATAAAAAAATGAAAGATTAAAAATTTAACACATGCAACAAAAATGGAAGTAGACATAGAGATTGAGTTAATAGAAAATGCAGTAGATAAGGAAATGATAATGTAATGTCCAGGAATTTCCATGTATTTTTTTTAAATTATATGGAATTATTTCGAGACCGTATTCTTTGAAGGCACATGATTCAAAGGACCAGAGTGCCCGAAATGTAATTTTTAACCTTTTTAAGGTATGTCCAGTAAACGTGCGAGCGGGATTTTCTAGATTTTGAAGCGGTGCTCGTATAAAAAATATGAGGGCACCGTTGATCTCAGAATGATGGGATTCACCTAGAAAAGGATTAACTTCGACTGGCAAGGGGAAGATGGAAAAGTTAGTTTTTGGAATTTTTGTAAAATAAATAAATAGCTTTAAAAAGTTATTTTATTTCTTTTCTGAACTGTTGAGCAGCGGACGACGAAACTGCGGTGCGACAATGGGGAAATGATGAGGAACGTTAAAGGAAGCCCCTTAATGGATCATTAAGTCGTAGTATAACAGCTACACTATTTCATAAATGAAATATCATAATGACACAACGTCAAAGTGTAACATAAATGCTACGATGTGTTATCTTTTTAATTCTCTAATGTATTGGAGAGTTGGGAATTAAATCATGGGAAATTTTCTATCAAACCTCTGGTGAGTTTCCTCTCCAACGAAGAACAACGAACACCGGTGGAACGTCATCGACTTCGACATACCCTGATGAACGAAGTCGGGAAGAGACGAATGACGTCGAAATCTTGAACCATCGAGGATAGAACACTATGAAAATGAATGTCAAAAAAGGTAGGGGGTTTGAACTATTTATTGTTTCCCCATTCTTTTCTAAAAAATAACGAACATGGATCAACCCACAAATGGGTTGATCCACGGATAGTTTGTTATTGTAGGAGGGTGATTTATTTTGGATTCCTCTATCCGAGATTAAATTATCACTTGTATTGATTGAACTACAATCCTCGGACCTCCCCATGTTTTTAAACTTCTAACACGGAGGGCACGAGCCAACACAAACAAGGATTGATCCCCTCAGCATGTGTGTTCTTAATGTATGAATTCTCTAAATTTTAGAAAGGAAAGTTTGAGGCTATCACAATGAAGGTGGAAACCTTACAATCTTGTAGGCACAGACGGATTGAGAAACGGACCACCTGACCAACTCCGGTGGCCCACAGAAGAGACTGTCGGCGTGCCGTGGGTGGAGGGAGGAGACACACCCATCAGTGTGCCCCGACGGCAGAGGTACGTAGCTTGTAGCCACAATGGAGTGGAGTTGCGGCACTGACAGGCGCCACATGGAGGTGGTGGCCCGCATCTAGGTTGCTCGGGTAAGCGACGGAGGACACGACCACCGCGGAACTGGAGACCAATGACCCCACAATGGTGCCACATTCACTTGGTCAACCCGTGGAATAGGTCTGTGGGTTACATGGATGGTGCAGCCGGTTTCACCGGCTATGTTTGCGGAAGAGCGGACATGGTTGTGCTCTATTCAGATGGAGGAGTTGGCGCCCTACGGTGGGACAGGAAAAACCGGTGGGCCGGACCTTCCATTCCAGGCCGGACCCGCCCTATCAGGACTATCCTAACCTACCTATCCTAACCCACCCTACTGGGGTGGACTCACACTACCAGGCAGGACAGGATCTGGGTCGGGTTGGTTGGGCCTGGGGTGGGTCATATCGTACCCAGACCCAATCAACCCCTGTTTCACTAAAACACATATATATCCCAAACTGGGAATCTGATTGACGCACCGTTAGTGGTTTTGGGACCCTTGCGACGAGATGATCATTATGAGATAATCTATGCGAGTTTTTCAAGAAGCTGGAATAAAGCCAGGTTGGATTGGACTCAAATCCAACCGAGCCTTTTAAAAAAATACCACATCTTACAGAAAGAGCATCCGATCGACGAGCCATCTATTGCGTTGGGACCCTTATGATGAGATAGTAATTTGGGTTACTCTATGTGGGACTTCATGGAAGTTGATGTATGACCAATGGCTTGAGCAATGGATCCTCCCGGAATCAAGGCTGCTAAGTGCAGGAATCCAGTTGCTGGCTGTGACGTGAAGAATGAAGAGTGAGCCTTTGTGGATTAGAAAAATAGGGACCCTTTGTGGATCGGAATAATAGAAACCCTTTTTGGATCAGCATAATAGGGACCCTTCATGGATCAACATACTAATGAACCTTCATGGATCAACATAATAATGACCCTTCATGGATCATCGTACTAGCGACCCTTCGTGGATCAACATAATAGTGATCCTTCGTGGATCAGCATAAGAGAGACCCTTCATGGATCAGTAGTAGAGCCTCTCAATATAATAAGATGATCTAGCCTTATGAATATCATCTTTACTTCTGTACTTATGTTATACCTAGCACGAGTTGTCTTTTACTCTGTGCTATGTGTTTGAGATCTTACTTTTTGGAATTACCTCTATGGTATTTCCTTTTTGGTGTTTTCCTTTGTGGATTTCTGAGAGACCTTTAGGGGTCTCAGGGTCCCTACTAAGTATGGTTATACTCACCCCTACATAGTATTTACCTGCACCTATTGTGTCTTGTGCAGACGACATACATATTTGACTGGGACTTTTGGGGAGCCTAGGCTAGACGGTGCTCGGAGGTTGATCGATAGATGTGGTTTGATATAGTGGAATCTGATAAAGATTTTTACCTGCCCTTTAGGTATGATCCTTAAAGGACGACCTCTAGAGCTTTTACTTCGTTTTCATCACTTTCCTTCAGTTGGGATTGTATTCTGGCCCCTGTTACTTTCATTTTACACACCTTACTCTCAATGATGGTACATTGTGGTGGTTATACTATTTTTATTTCCTTTGTGGTTTGATTTGTGTAGTATTCCCTTTCCGTGTGTGTAAAGTTTTAAGGGAAATTCCTTCCCTTTTTGCGATAAGCTTTCCTAGCGCTAGTCACAAGCCCCTAGCCTATGGAAGGTGGGATTAGGGTAGTCATGACACGAGCCCTGAGGGAAAAGTCATGAGAAAGAAGTATCAGAGGGTGGTCGGTTCTACCATATGAACTAAGAGACTATATTTTCAATGGAGGAAATAAGGTTTAGTGTCTTGAGTTTGGATTTCAGCCCAGTGTTTGTGTGGCGGCCGCTGTATCCATACATTAAGATCCGGAATTTGTTTTTCTGACTCGGAACAAGAAAACACTGTTTGCATGTGTTTTGGAAATGTTTTTCCCTTGATCTCTTCTGAGTCAGCTCACCAGGTATAACTTATTGACCATGGAACATCTTTTTCCCTACAGGATTCCTCGATGAAGATAGCCATCCAAGATTCCAGTGAGATATCAAAACGATGGCCCACTGAGTGATGACGCGTCAGTGCAAGGACAACTTACCGCAATAGAACCTTCGGGTGGTGTACCAGCAGCACCACCACCCATAGAGGAGCAGTTACTACCAGCCCCACTAGTAGACAGTGCACACCGATTGAGCATGCTTCACGAGTTCCCGAGATAGAGGCCTCTAAGGTTTTGAGGTGAGATAGATCCTCAGGTGGCTAAGAATTGGATAGAGGCAGTTACACATCTTTTTTTACCTGGTAGAGACACCTACATACCAGATGGTGGTCCTAGCCGATAGCCTTTTTCAGGGAACAATAGAAATATAGTAGAGCTTCACACTCTAGAAAAATGATGAGGCGACCCTTTCCTCGTTGTCCTTCGAGATCTTCTTCAGGGAAGAGTTTTTACCAGCAACACTATGATCAGTGGGTATTTAAGAGTAATTGCACCTGCAATAGGGCAGCCTGACTATGGACCAGTACTCAGGGAGGTTTATCGACCTCTCCTACTACTCCACTGATATGGTATGAAACCCTTTATTTAGGGACCAGACGTATGAGTAGGGACTCTGACGGGTGATTAGGGAATCAATGATTTCACTCACCATCCCGACGTAGGATTGAGTCCTAGAGTGAGATCTACAAGTGGAGAGCGTCATAGCTAAGTAGGAACCGATGGCGAGAGCCACCACCAGATGATAGGTGGTCGAGTCATCTATAGTAGGAATTAGGTAGATGACATGGTGTCCCAAGTGGGATTGACCTTCCAGAGGGTGACCCCAAGACGCATGGTCAAAGGTGTGGAGCTCACGAGGCATATGTGATCATCTGAGGTCTATAGTTTGTTACTGCTGCGGCGGAGAGGGGAACATGGATTTTGAATGTCTGACTCCCCAAATGGATGACCATAATGCATTAGAGGTACCACCAAGACAGTGATATAGGTTCAACCGAGGAAGTCCATATGGTAGCAGATGTGGGAGGGGAGCAGGTCGAGCGACAGGTGGTAGACAATGGTTTGTGGTACTACCACCACCACCACGAGCTCTGGGAGCAGGTGGACAAGAAAGGGGAAAACATCAGGTGATAAGGGCCTATGAACAAGGTTCTCCAGATATGATTAAATGTATGATCTATATCTACTCCACCTTACCTGTAGTTCTTATAAACACAGCTTCTAGTCACTCTATCCTTTCCACAAACCTCATTTGAGGCTCAGAGATTCCAGTGTATTCATTGGCTCGATCCTTACGATTAGAGACTCCTGTAACATCCCAAGTAAGTAATGAATAATAGATATTTTTATCTATGTCTATTAATTAATTAGATAGTGTTTTAGAGGCTTAAAATGAGAATAAATCCAATCTTAAGCATGGAATAAACTAATATTTTTAAATGATTGTTTTACTTCCTTTTGATGGAAAACCATTTCTAAATAAAATTTTTGACAATTTTATAAGTTCTATTTGTCAAAATAAACTTATTATTTATGATTGGGACTTTGAAATTTACTCTGGGTAAATTTTTGGTATTTTTTCCGATAAAGTTCATTTTTTAATGAATAGTGAAAAATGTTGTATTTTAATTCAAAACCCCTTTTTAATCTAATTTATTTATATGATTAGATTATCCTTTGAATTGGTTTTAAAGTAAAATTAGAATATATTTTTACCATTTAATCCAATAGTGGTCGTTGGAATTAATTTCACTTTGAAATTGGACTTAAACTAGTGTCAATCTTTTGATAATTATTGTTTCATAAAAACACGCTATTTGCTCTGACATCGGGAATTAATTATTAAATTAATTAATGTAACTTATATGTTTTGAATTTTGTAAAATAGACATCATTTTTTAATTCTGAATATCAAATATATCTTAGGGTGAAGTTTTGGTATTTTTCTGAAAAACATCAATTTTTGATGAATAGTGAAACCACTAAGTGGTACTTAAAAAAACTGATTTTTCGTTTAAATGAAAATTTACCACCTCTGTGTTTTGAATTTCAAAAATCCGACATACAAGGTTGTCATTAAGAAGTAAAATTTGGTTCAATGGGATTAAAATAATTTTTTGGTGAACAGTAACTTTTAAGTTTTTAATCGCGATTAGAGGTAATTATTGTAATTTAAGGTAAGAATAACGTTTTAATAATATGAAATGAACTTGAAACATGTCCTACCCTTATTGGTGTGTCATGGCCGACCAATAAAATCAATGGGTCAACTTTGGGACCCCATGGAGCCACTTTGGTAGGAAAATGACATTAATATCTTTTTATTTAATGTTAAAATAAAAATGTCACAAACATGAGTTGTTTTACTAAAACAATTTTTACATGGGGTTATAAATTATTTAATTATTTAAATAAGATGAAAATATAATGTAAAATATAGGACCTACACGTTCCAAACACCTATTGTATGGGTGGATTTCGAATCCTTATCACCTTATCCTCTAAATTTATAATTGTGGGACCTTTTTTATCCGAAAATCATTTTATAACAAAGTATCTTTTCTTAACTTTCCAAGAGTACCCCTCCACTCCCCTTATAAAAGGTCCCCACCACTACCACCTTACCCACACTTTGAAAGCCTTTGGCTCGGCCAAACCCTGCCCATTTTTTCTCTCCACATCACTCTCTAACTCTTAGAAGCCTCACTTTGGGCAGATGTCTTCCCTAGGAAACCTTTGAGCTCAAATCAAAAAGAGTTACCCGATTTAAAGGTAGTGTCTTCTATTGTGTTCTTATGTTTTATTTTGCTTCTCCAACCCCCTAAACTCTTTTTATTCATTTTTTTTGTAAAAACACCAGTATCTTCAATATACTAGGATGTTTTTATAAGAAGTATTCGAGATACACTTACACACACCTACATCTAATGGTTAAAGAACATACTGTTTCCATGGATGGAAAATTTCTACCTCACAAAATGATGATTGTTCAATATTATTTTAACACCTTCAAAGGTGGCCATTAAGATGACACTATATTTATATATGATATATAATATGTTTATGTTTTACTTAATCTTAATTATTTTTCATTTATGGCATACCTTTATGGTTTCCATTATGGGTAAACGCGATATCTTCATTTTAGGAAGTGCGGACTACCGCCCCCTCAATGTGATTTGATTCGTTAATTCCATATGTGGGACGTATAAAGGATGTAATTAATGAAATTATATATGATATTATAATGTAATTATAATATACCTTTATATCATTATGATTTCATTCCATAAAATACGAAATAGAAATGAAAGTAGCGTTCATGCGTACGTACGGCTTACCGTCTCCATGAACGGTGCATTTCATTTCTTACCTCTAAACGTTATTTAATATTATAAATTCATGTATATACAGGATATATATGATATAAATGATATCTACATCACGAGTATAACTCTAGATATAATGGATACATGAACAACTTGTAATTATAAAGAGTTTATTTTTGACTCATGTACCAATGATCGATAAAATGACCGTTATTAACTTAAATAATTACATAGTGTTCATGTTATGGTAATAAGTGATATAAAAGGAATAATGAACTTGAAAAATGTTCTTAAGAAAGTAGAAATTAACTCAAGTTTATTATTCAGGACGTTAAAGAACGATCGAGTCAAGTCGGACCCGAGGTATGGGACTTCGTCTCAATCTCCTTTCATTGAGGGATATTTTGTTTTATACACAACCTTCTTTTATACGGTGTATAAACCCATTTGAATTTTCCGTTTATCCAAAAGGAATTTTTTTTATACGAAGCATTTTACTAAACGAAAAAAGGGAATGTTTTTGTCGTAATTATTCGGCGACAATGACTTCTCCGCCGCTGTGACCATTATTTGAGTTTAGGCTTCCTCTACAAGCCATACATTTTTTTAAAAGAAAAATAAATACCCTGTTTTAATTTTCTTTTATTTTGGTATTGAAAATGGTTTTCATAATGTTTTTATATCAATGTGTTGTATTGATATCTAGTGATTGAAAACTGGAAATGTTATGTTTCCTTTATGCATGTTTTATGTGATACGATTATGTTATGGTTCTTGGGCATTATTATGAAGACGGGTGGTTCCGTGATAAACTAAAGGCAGGTGAGCCCGATATAGCTCTCCAATGCATTTGGAAACGCGAAGGAGTTAAAAGTTAAGGTTTCTCTGAAGAGATTTAGGGAATATACTGTGATGGGTATTCCAAACGTAACCAAGAGTGTTACTCCCTACGTAAGAATGTTATGAATCCCTCAGGTTACCATTATGTCTTATGATTTCTATGATTTATTCATGATTTGATGAGGTATGTTAAAGTTCTTATGTTTTATGAGTAATGTATGATTTCATACATGGACTAATGTTTTCATTTCATACTTTTATATCCCTTACTGAGCTTTTTATGCTCATCCCATGTTTTTGAAATGTTTTTCACAGGTCAAGGGAAAGGTACATGATGTGATGATAGTGTCAATGAAGTGTCAAGAAATAATCCATGTTTTATTTTAAATATGTTTCCGCTGATGGAAAAAATGAGTATTATATTTTATGTAACCACTTTGTTTAAATGTGTTATGTAATGCATGTTTTATTATCTAATTCTCTAAAACTCAAAACCTGAAAATATCCTCAAGGTGTATTCTTGAAATATCTCAAGATTAAGTAATATTTAAGGATAGGGCCTTATAGTTGGTATCAGAGGTCGTTTTAGACAACTTTAGGAGTTATAATTCAATTAAATGATTATCCAAAAATATTTTTTTATGGTCAAATTGAAATGATATAGCATTTACAGATTACCATGTTGCTTCACCTAAGGTATTTCAGTGTTAAGAATGGTTTTTCATAGAGGGAACAGAGAAGGTTTTTTGGGAAGGCATACTGAGGGAAATGACCTTCCAAATCAGCATACTAAGAAGGTCAGAATCAGAATTGAACAGTTTGTTGCAGTGATGGCTCAGTTAACTCTGGTGATAAACTGTGGTTGTGTTTATTAATGATATTTTGGTGTTTTCTAAAAGTAAAGAAGAGCATGAAATACATTTAAGGGTTATTTTGAAAACCTTAAAAGAAAATAAATTGTATGGTAAATTCAGTAAGTGTGAGTTTTGGTTGCAACAAATTTCTTTCCTTGGTCATATTGTTTCTAAATATGGGATAAGTGTTGATCCTTCAAAAACAAAGGTTGTTGAAGAGTGGCCAAGACCCACAAATGTAACTGAGATTTATAGTTTCCTTGGTTTGGCAGGCTATTACCGAAGGATTGTTAGAAATTTTTCACGGTTATCTAGTCCAATGACTAAGCTAACTCGGAAGGGTGTTAAGTTTATCTGGACAAAAGAATGTGATGATTGTTTTCAAGAGTTGAAAAGAAGATTGGTGAATGCTCCAGTTTTGGCACTTCCTTCCAGGAATGGTGAGTTTGTTATCTAGAGTGATGCTTCATTGAAAGGAATTGGTTGTGTACTAATGCAGAATTATTAGGTAATTTCTTATGCTTCACGAGCGTTGAAAACTCATGAGGTAAATTACCCTCCACATGATTTCGAATTAGCTGTTGTTGTTTTCGCTTTAAAATTTTAGAGGCATCATTTGTATGGAGTAAAGTATGAAATATATACCGATCACAATAGTTTAAAGTATATATTCACTCAGAAATAATTGAACACGAGACAGAGTATATGGATAGAATTAATCAAGGATTATGATTGTACAATTCATTACCATCCTGGAAAAGCAAATAAACGGGTTGATGCTTTGAGTCGAAAAAGTAATGCTTCATTAACAATGTTGTGTTTGGAACGTGATCCTTTGGTTAAGGATTTGATGAACTTTGGCATAGGAGTTGTTGGTGTAGGATGTTCTTCTGTTTTGTTTCAGGTATCAATGAAATCTTCTCTATCAGACAGAATCAAGCAAGCACAGAAGCAATACAATGAGTTGCAGAAAAAGGTAGAGCTGGTTTTGAAGGGTAAGTTTCCTGAATTCAACATTGATAATGATTGTGTTTTGAGATTTGGGAAGATATTGTGTGTTCCTTGTGATTAACAGTTGAAGATATATTTGTTATGTGAAGCTCATAGTTCTCCGTTTTCAGTTCATCCTGGAAGTACTAAGATGTACAGAGTTCTTCGAGAGTATTACTGCTGGGATGGAATGAAAAGAGATATTGCAGATTTTACAGTGAAGTGTTTGACTTGTCAACATGTTAAAGTAGAGTGGAAGTTACCTAAAGGGATGCATCAGCCTTTACCAGTGCCAGAGTGGAAATGGGAAAATATATCCATGGACTTTGTTGTGGGATTTCCGAAGACATATCGAGGTAATAACGCAATTTGGGTTATTGTTGATCGCTTGACTAAATCTGCTCTTTTACTTGCTATACGAGATAATTTTTCCCTAGATCAACTTTCCCATTTGTATCATAAAGAGATAGTCAGGTTGCATGGAGTTCCTCTCTCCATTTTATCTGACCGTGATCCCAGGTTCACTTCTAACTTTTGGAAAGGCCTTCAGAAGTCATTGGGTACTGAATTAAATTTTAGTACAGCTTTTCATCCTCAATCAGATGGGCAGTCAGAACGAACAATTCAGAATTTGGAAGATATGCTACGTGCTTGTTCGATGGATTATCAGGGAATTTGGGACCAACATCTTTCTTTGGTTGAATTTTCATATAATAACATTTTTCATTCTAGTATACAGATGGCACCATTTGAGGCATTGTATGGGAAGCGGTGTCGAACTCCAGATTTCTGGGATGAAGTGGGTGAAAGGAAGCTGATGGGACCAGAATTGGTAGAAGAGTTGGCAGAAAAAGTTCATCTGATACAAAAACACATGAGAACAGCTCAGAGTAGGCAGAAGATTTATGCGGACAATAGGAGGAAGGATCTCTCTTTTGAGGTAGGTGATCATGTTTTTCTCAAAGTCTCACCATGGAAAAGTGTGATGCGATTTGGTAAGAAAGGAAAGCTGAGTCCAAGGTTCATTGGACCATATGAAATTCTGGAGAGAGTTGGATCAGTTTTTTACCGAGTGGCTTTACCTATGAGTTTATCTCAGGTACACAATGTTTTTCATGTTTCAATGTTAAGGAAGTACATGCCAGATCCAACTCATGTTTTGAGTCCAAAGGTAGTTCAGCTGGAAGAGAACCTATCTTATGAGGATCAACCGGTCCAGATTCTTGACCACAGGGAGCATGTGTTACGGAATAAGGTGACTCATCAGGTAAAAGTTTTGTGGAAAAACCACATGATTGAAGAGGCAACATGGGAATCTGAAAATGCAATGAGGGCTAAATACCCCCACTTATTCGATAAGTAAATAAATTGCGGGGACACAATTTTCTAAAGGGGGGAAGGATGTAACATCCCAAGTAAGTAACGAATAATAGATATTTTTATTTATGTCTATTAATGAATTAGATAGTGTTCTAGAGGCTTAAAATGAAAATAAATGCAATCTTAAGCATGGAATACACTAATATTTTTAAAAGATTGTTTTACAGCCTTTTGATGGAAAACCATTTTTAAATCAAACTGTTGACAAATTTATAAGATCTATTTGTCAAAACAAACTTATTATTTATTATTGGGACATTGAAATTTACTTTGGGTAAATTTTTGGAATTTTTCCGATAATGTTCATTTTTTTTAATGAATAGTGAAAAATGTTGTATTTTAATTCAAAACCTCTTTTTAATCAAATTTATTTTTATGATTAGGTTATCTTTTTAATTGGTTTTAAAGATAAATTAGAATATATTTTTACCATTTAATCGAATAGTGGTCGTTGGAATTAATTTCACTTTGAAATTGGACTTAAACTAGTGACAATCTTTTGATACTTATTGTTTCATAAAACACGCTATTTGCTCTAACAGCAGGAATTAATTATTAAATTAATTAATGTAACTTATATGTTTTTAATTTTGTAAAATATACATCATTTTTGAATTCGGAATATCAAATGTAGCTTAGGGTGAATTTTTGGTATTTTTCTAAAAAACATCAATTTTTGATGAATAGTGAAACCACTAAGTTGTACTTAAAAAACTGATTTTTTTGTTTAAATGAAATTTTACCACCTCTATGTTTTGAATTTAAAAAAACCAACATACATGGTTTTCATTAAGAAGTAAAATGTTTTTCAATGGGATTAAAATAATTTTTTGGTGAATTGTAACTTTTAAGTTTTTAATCGCGATTAGAGGTAATTAGTGTAATTTAAGGTAAGAATAATGTTTTAATAATATGAAATGAACTTTACACATGTCATACCATTATTGGATGTGTCATGGTCGACCAAGAAAATCCATGGGTCAACTTGGGGACCCCATGGAGCCACTTTGGTAGGAAAATGACATTAATATCTTTTTATTTAATGTTAAAATAAAAATGTCACAAACATGAGTTGTTTTACTAAAACAATTTTTACATGGGGTAATACAAGTCATATTTTTGAGTATAAATATTAATTAGAAATATAAAAAGATTTCACACATCATATTATTTTTTTATAATTTTTAGATATTAAATAAATTAAATTATTTATGACACCATGATGATGCAGTGATTACTACATTATTTAATGATTTGAATAAAATGAAAATATAATGTAAAATATAAGACCTACACTTGTCAAAAACCTATTGTATGGGTGGATTTCGAACCCTTATAACCTTATCCTAGAAATTTATAATTGTGGGACCTTTTTTATCGGAAAATCATTTTATAACAAAGTATCTTTTCTTAACTTTCCAAGAGTGACCCTGCTCTCCTCTTATAAAAGGCCCCCACCTCTACCACCTAACCCACACTTCCAAAGCCTTTGGCTCAGCAAACCCCTGCCCATTTTGTCTCTCCAAATCACTCTCTAACTCTTAGAAGCCTCACATTGGGCATAAGTCTTCCCAAGGAAGCCTTTGAGCTCAAATCAAAAAGAGTTACCCGATTTAAAGGTAGTGTCTTCTCTTGTGTTCTTATGTTTTATTTTGCTTCTCCATCCCCCTAAACTCTTTTTATTAATTTTTTTTGTAACAACACCAGTATATTACATATACTAGGATGTTTTTATAATAAGTATTAGAGCTAAACTTACACACACCTACATCTAATGGTTAAAGAACATATTATTTCCGTGGATGGTGAATTCCTGCCTCACGAAACGATGATTGTTCAATATTCTTTTAACACCTTCAAAGGTGGAAATTAAGATGAAAATATATTTATATATGATATATAATATGTTTAAGTTTTAATTAATCTTCTTTATTTTTTATTTATGGCATACCTTTATGGTTTCCATTATGGGTAAACGTGATATCTTTATTTTAGCAAGTGCGGACTACCACCCCCTCAAAGTGATTTGATTCGTTAATGCCATATGTGGGACGTATAAAGGATTTAATTAATGATATTATATATGATATTATAATGGAATTATAATATACATTTATATCATTATGATTCCATTCCATAAAATAGAAAATAGAAATGAAAGTAGCGTTCATGCATACGAACGGCTTACCATCTCCATGAACGGTGCATTTCATTTCTTACCTCTAAACGTTATGTAATATTATAAATGCTTGTATATACTGGATATATATGATATATATGATATATACATCATGAGTATAACTCTGGATATAATGGATACATGAATAAAAAGTAATTATAAAGAGTTTATTTTTGACTCAAGTACCAATGATCGATAAAATGACCGTTATTAACTTAAATAATTACATAGTGTTCATGACATGGTAATAAGTGATATAAAAGGAATAATGAACTCGAAAAAGGTTCTTAAGATAGTATAAATTAACTCAAGTTTATTATTCAGGATGTTAAAGAACGATCGAGTCAAGTCGGACCCGAGGTATGGGACTTCGTCTCAATCTCCTTTCATTGAGGCATATTTTGTTTTATACACAACCTTCTTTTATACGGTGTATAAAGCCCTTTTAATTTTATGTTTATCCAAAAGGAATATTTTTTTATACGAAGCGTTTTACTAAACGGAAAAAGGGAATGTTTTTGTCATAAGTATACGACGACAACGACTTCTCTGCCGCCGTGACCATTATTTGAGTTTCGGCTTCCTCTACAAGCCATACATTTTTTTAAAAGAAAAATAAATACCCTGTTTTACTTTTATTTTATTTTGGTATTGAAAATGGTTTCATAATGTTTTTATATCAATGTGTTGTATTGATATCTAGTGATTGAAAAGTGTAAATTTTATGTTTCCTTTATGCATGTTTTATGTGATACAATTATGTTATGGTTCTTGGTAATTATTACGAAGACGGGTGGTTCCGTGATAAAATAAGGGCGGGTTAGCCCGATATAGCTCTCCAATGCATTGGGTAACGTGAAGGAGTTAAACGTTAAGGTTTCTCTAAAGAGATTTAGGGAATATACTGTGATGGGTATTCCAAACGTAACCAAGAGGGTTAATCCCTACATAAGAATGTTATGAATGCCTCAGGTTTCCTTTATGTCTTATGATTTCTATGATTTATTCATGATTTGATGAGGTATGTTTACGTTCTTATGTTTTATGAGTAAAGTATGATTTCATACATGGACTAATGTTTTCATTTCATACTTTTATATCCCTTACTGAGCTTTTTATGCTCATCCCAAGTTTTTGAAATGTTTTTCACAGGTCAAGGGAAAGGTACATGATGTGATGATAGTGTCAATGAAGTGTCAAGAAAGAATCCATGTTTTATTTTAAATATGTTTCCGTTGATGGGAAAAATGAGTACTATATTTTATGTAACCACTTTGTTTAACTGTGGTATGTAATTCATGTTTTATGATCTAATTCTCTACAACTCTAAACCTGAAAAGATCCTCAAGGTGTATTCTTGAAATATCTCAAGATTAAGTAATGTTTAAGGCTGTGGCCTTATAACTCCTATGTGATTGGATTTGACGATTACAAACTGGTGTCAGTAGTGTGATATTACTCTACGAGGTGAGAGCTTCAGTTGGGATATACTAGTAGAAGCGTCGAGGACTTATGACATCATCTTGGGTATAGACATGTTATATACAGTCCATGCTCAGATAGACTATTTTAGGCGCAATGTCTGGTGTGTATGTGAGAATGGGACTAGGTTTTCCTTTACCGGTGAGAAGGGAACCTTTGTAACACATGATGAAATTTCTTGGAGGAGTGTGTAGTCGATCACTCACTAGTTGTCTAGACTCACCCTCTGTGCAGTGGATCAGAGGATTCCAAGCATTGTTATAGTTATGGATGAGTATGAGGATGTCTTTCCTGAGGACGTTCTGGAACTACCTCTTCTCAGATAGGTATACTTCTATATTGACATATACCCAGGGATGGCACTGATATCTATACCTACATATCAGATGGATCTCACGGAGCTCCGGGAGTTGATGGTACATTTGTAGGACTTGTAGAGGAAGGGGTTCATAAGAACCAGTGTTTCCCCATGAGCATCCCCGATTTTGTTTTCTGAAAAGGCAGACAGGACATTGAGGCTATGCGTGGATTTCCTGCACCAAAACTAGGAGACCGTGAAGAACAAGTATCCACTACCAAGAATTCATGATATCTTCAATCAGCTTAAGGGAGCATGGTGGTTCTCAAAAATTGACCTCAGATTTGGCTATCATCAGCTTTGGGTACGAGATGAGGATATATCGAAAACATCCTTAAGATGTTGGTATGGACACGATGAGTTTTTGGTTATACCTTTTGGCATGACCAATGCCCCAACAGTGTTCATGGGACTCACAAACATTATCTTCTAGCCTTAACGTGATCGTTTCATGATAGTCTTCATTGATGCCATCTTGGTGTGCTCAGTGTTGGAGGAGGATCATGATACACACATAAGGATAGTCCTAGAAGAACTCCAATAGAACCATCTTTATGGTAATATCTCGAAGTTCTAGTTTGGGATTCAGGAGATCCACTTTCTAGGACATGTCATCTCAAAGGCTGAAGTTTCAATGGATCTGGTGAAGATAGAGGCAGTGCTTTCTTGGGCTCCATCCAAAAACATGACTGAGGTGCAGAGTTTCTTAGGGTTGACCAGATACTACCAGAGATTCATGCCTGACATCTCTAGAGTATAAGCACATATTAAATCTTCGATGAACAAGGGAAAACCCTTCACGTGGATAGAGAAATGCCAGTAGATCTGCCACCAGCTAAGGCAGAGCTTGAAAAACGCTCCCATATTGAGGTTTCTAGAGGAGGGAATTTACTATGTGGTATACTGTGATGTATCAAGGACTAGACTAGGTTGTGTTGTGATGCAGGAGAGAGTAGTGATTTCCAATAAATCACAGAATTTGGGGAAACATGAGAAGAACTACGCGACCCAAGACCTGGAGTTAGCAGCGGTGGACTTTTCTTGGAAGATGTGGAGTCACTACTTGATGGTTGAATGGTTTTACCATATAATCGTTCCACAAAAGTCTTAGGTTTAACTTCTCATAGGATCCTGATGGATAGAGTAGTGACCGTCTATAGGATCCTGATGTATTTTTGATAGGTGGGGAGCATGTCATCATTTTTAGAGTACGCACTATAGTACCAGTGAGGTTAAGGGAGGAGGTGTTGATGGAGTTCCATATATCCCATATGGTGGTACATCCTGGTGTGGAGAAGATGTACCAGGACCTACGATGTTAGTATTGGTGGCCAGGGATGAAGAAAGAAATGGCAGAGTTCATTTCATGATGCCTCACTAGTCAGCATGTGAAGGCCAAGCACCAGGTCCCAATAGGCTTGGCCCAACCACTCGAGGTACCTAAGTGGAAGATGGATGGTATCTCCATGGACTTCATGACTGGGTTACCACACACATCAAGGGGCCATGGTTCTATCTGGGTGATGGTTGACCGACTCACCATGTTTTCCCACATTCTACCCATCTGGGAGTAGGGATCAGCAGAGGGATTGGGACACCTATACGTCAAGGAGATAGTGCGGTTTCATGGGTACCTTCGACGATCGTCTCAGACCGTGATGCACACATTACATCCCATATGTGGAAGGGGTTTCAGGAGGCGTTTGAGACCTAGATGCGCTTGAGCACAACTTTCAACCTCCAGACGGATGGTCAGACTGAGTAGACCATACATATCTTGGAGGACATGCTTTGTGCCTATGTCTTGGATTTTGGTCGCAGTTCGGGGGACCACCTACCAATGATGGAGTTTGAATAAAATAATAAACATCACTCCACCATTGGAATGGCACCGTTTGAGGCCCTGTATGTGTAGCCATGTAGATGAATCTATGCTAGAAATACCCAGGGGAGTTAGCACTCATGGTTCGAGAGTTGGTATGGGCTACCATTGAGAAGGTGAAGATATCCAGGAGTAGATTAAGACTACACAAAGAAGTAAAAATTCATATTCTGATAGGATATGGAGACCCTTGGAGTTCGAGGATAGATACCATGTATTCCTTTGGGTCTCACCCAGAAGGGAACTGTGGATATTTGGCCAGGGTGACAAGCTATCTTCGAGGTTCATGAGACCTTTGCAGATTCTCATCAGAGTTGGAATGGTGTCATTATTTCTAGATCTCCCCCCATAGATGCACCGTGTGCACTATGTTTTTCACGTGTCGTAGTTGATGAGGTAAATGCATGACCCATTGCACGTTATCGACTGGGGAGAGCTAGACATTGACGATGGGGAAACATTTGTGGAGTTCCCGGTAAAGATATAGGATCTATTGGAGAAAGTCCTTTATGGAAATTCGATTCCATTGGTGCACGTTTAGTGGTAGCACAATATCCTCCAGGAGAGCACATGGGAACGAGAGGCTCAGATTCATGCTCAGTACCCCCATTTGACTGATTAGCCTTTGTTTTGGATTTAGGGGACATAAAGCCTTAATGTGGGGAGAATGTAATGTCCCAGAATTTCCATATATATTTTTTAAATTATATGGAAATATTTTGAGACCACACACTTTGAAGACACATGATTTCATGGCCCATAGTGCCCAGAATTTATTTTTGAACATTTTTAAGGTGCATTCGTTAAATGTGCAAGCATGACTTTCTAACATTTGAACCAGTGCTCAGATCAAAACTTTTAGGGCACCGTTGATCTCAGAACACTTGGATTTTCCTAGAAATGACATAACTTTGACCGAAAAGGGTCAGACGGAAAATTTATTTTTCAGACTTTTTAGAAAATAATAAAATAACTTTAAATCATTATTTTATTTCTTTTCTCAACTGTTGAGTGGTGGATAACAGTACTGCGGTGCAGTGATGAGGCAATGACAAGGCACATTAAAGGAAGCCCCTTAATGGCTTGTTAAGTCAAAGCATAATGATGCAACGTCGCAGCATAACAGAAACATTGCGACGTGTTCCCTTTTTAATTATCTAACATGTTGGAGATTTGGGAATTAAATCATGGGAAATTCTCTAACAAACCTCCGGTGAGTTTCCTCTCCAACTATGAATAAAGAATTCTAGCAAAACGTCACCGACTTTGACGTACACTGAATAATGAAGCCGAGAAGCGATGAAAAAAATCGACTTATTGAACCCTTGGGGATAGAATGCTATGATAATGAACATCAAACTATGTAGGGGGTTTCAACTATTTAATGTTTCCCCATTCTTTTTTGAAAAACTAGAACATAGATCAACTCACGAACCAGATGATCAATGGATCATGTGTTCTCTCGAGAGGGTGAATTCTTTGGGATTCCTCTATCTGGGATTAAATTATCACATGTATTGATTGAAATAAAATATACAGACCTCCCCATATTTTTAAAATTCTAACATGGAGGGCGCTGGCTGACACACACAAGGCATGAGCCCCTCTGTGTGTGCATTCTTCTTTGGATGAATTCTTGAAATGGCATCGAGGTGAGTTCTAGGCTGTCATAGTGAATCCAACAACATTATGATACAGTAGGCACATATAGATTGAGAAACGGACCACCGGAGAAACTCCGGTGGACCGCAGAAGAAACCTCCAGCAGAGGGAGGTGGCACATCGAGGTAGTAGAGGGCCGCATCCAGTAATCGCGGTAGCCTGGAGGTGCGGCGCCGACCTGCACTGCATGGAGGTGGCGTCCCACATCCGGGCCGCCCGATCAAGCAACGAAGGTCACAGCCATTACGACCACAACGCTGGAGACCCATGACGCCACACTGGTGTTGTGTTTACCTTGTTAACCTGGGGACTCAGCCCGCGGGTGACATGTAGGTTGCGGCCGGTTTCATCGACCACGTGTGTGGAAGACCAGACGCGACTGTGTCACTTCCGGATAGAGGGGTCGACACGCTAATGCGGGACATGAAAAACCGGTGGGCCAAACCCACCCTACCGAGCCAAACATAATTTTGGTCAGGTCGGGCCAGGCTAACTGGGTCGGACCGGTCCCAGACCCAACTGGCCCCTGTTTCACTAAAATGCTCGTATCTCTCAAACTAGGCATCTGATTGACGCATCATTAGTGGCATTGGGACCCTTGCGATGAGGTGTTTCTTTTGAGTTACTCTACATGAGATTTGGTGGAGGTTGGAGTAGGTCCAGGTTGGAATGGACACAAATCCAACTGGGTCCTTTTTACAAAAATGCTCATATCTTATAGACTGGGTGTCCGATCGACGCATCGTCTGTTGCGTTGGGACCCTTAAGATGAGATGGTACTTTGGGTTACTCTATGTGGGACTTAGTGGATATTGAGGTATGATTGATGGATTGAGTAGTGGATCCTTATGGGATCAGGCATGCTAAGTGTAGGAATCCAGTGGCTGGCTGTGATGTGAAGAATGAAGAGCGACCCTTCATGGATCATCATAATAGAGACCATTAATAGATCAACATAATAGTGACCCTTTGCAGATAATCATAATAGTGACCCTTCATGGATCAACATAATAGAAACCCTTGATTGATCAACATACTAGAAACCATTCGTTGATCAGCATACTAACAAACCTTCGTGGGTCAGAATAATAGTAACCCTTTATGAATCAGCATACTAGAGGCCCTTTGTGGATCAACATAATAGAGACCCTTCGTGGATCATCACACTAGTAACCGATCATGGATCATCATAATATTAACCCTTCATGGATCAGCATAAGAGAGATCCTTCGTGGATCAACAGTAGATCCTCTCAATAGAATAAGATGACCTAGCCTTACGACTAATCATCCCTACTTCTGTACTTAAGTTATACCTGGTGGGAGCTGTGTTTACTTTGTGCTATGTGTTTGAGATCTTGCTTTGTTTTATTACCTATGTGGTATTTACTTGGTGGTGTTTTCCCTTTTGGTGTTTTTCATTTTGGATTTTTCAGAAACCTGTGGGGGTCTTGGGGTCCCTACTGAGTATTGTTATACTCACCCCTGCACGGTATTTCCCCACACTGGTTGTGTCTTGTGCAGACGTCGGATAACATTGACTGGGACTTTCGGGGGCCAAGGCTAGATGGTTCTCGGAGGTGGATTGAAATATGCGGTGTGCTGCAGTGGCATCTGACAGAGAGTTTTAACTACCCTTCAAGTAAGATCCTTAAGGAACAACCTCCAGAACTTGTACATCCTTTTTGTTACTTTCCTTTCAGTTGGGCATGTATTCTGGCACCCTTTACTTTCAGTTTACACACTTTACTCTCAATGGTGATACATTGTAGTGTTTGTGCTATTTTTCTTTACTTTGTGGTTTTCTTTGGGTAGTTTTACCTATCTGTGAGTGTACAGGTTTAAACAAAATGCCTTCCCTTTTGGGATATTCCTTCCCGGTGCTAGTCACTAGCCCCTGGACTATAGAAGGTGGGCTTGGGGTAGTCAAGAAACAGGCCCAGGGGACGGGTCGTGATAGATAAGAGTCATATTTAAATAATTATAATATATAAAGAATATTTGTAGGCAATAATTTAAATAAAATATAAATATGTGGAACAATAAGTTAAACTAGATGAAAATGTAGTTTCCAAAGCAATAATATGATACAGAGAAAATGAAGTAAGAAAAGATTAAAATAATAATTCTATAGGGAAGGGAAAGTCCATGTAGAGAAAAAGTATTGGAAAAAGTTGATTTAATTACATTAACAAAAATAGAATCCACATAAATATTAAAAAAAATAGAAGAAAACAATAACACTAGGAAATGCAGAAGAAAATGTAAAACTCAAAACATAGATATCATAAATTGATATCTAATTCAAAAAATAATGATTAATAAAAAACTAAAATCCTAAAGTTATGATTGAATGTGAATGTTTGGGAAAATTTAAAGAATAAGATCAATTAGAATCTGAAATCAAGAAATAGGAAAGAAGTGTTATAAGGTAGAACATAGATTTTAGATTATCGAAAAAGGAAAATACAAATGTAGAAAAAAAATCATAAGGTAGAATGTAACTTCCCAGGAGAATATATAATATATAATATATATTTATTATTATTCTTGAATGAAATATGTATATTCATTATGTTAATTAATTCTTAAAATAAATAATTTGTATGTGGTTATTTATTAAAAAAAAATTTGTCAATAAATTATAGAATTTAATCTTTTTTTTAAAATAATTTTTTAATTACACATGTTGAAATCTTCTTAGTATGAATTTATTAGAGTTTTCTTATAATGTTAAATCTTTTGAGTAAGGTAAAAAATTGTTTTTTAAAATACAGTGTCTTTTGTGATATATCAAAGATATAATTATGATATTTTTTTTAAAAAAAATTGATCATTAAATAATGAGATTATAATATAAATATTGTATAAAAATGATTCAGAACATGTAAATTATTTTATTATGATAAGTATTGAATCCATTGCCTTTGTCGATGTAGTGCCTTCACAGCGCAGACAGAGTCAGAATTAGTGACTTATAGAGAATAGTTTTGTGCTAAAAAATATTTTCATGACCTATTTATTAATTATTATGTATGATTATTTTTTTATCTATTAATTTAGAATTTAATAGATATATTACAAGATTCTTATCCAAATGAATGTGCAACACTTTCGAATGGAAAGAAAATAAAAATTAACTAATTAATAAAGTTTTTTTACATGGACATGAGTAATTAAACATAGTGAGATAATCTAAATGATTATTTTTAAATTAATTTTTTTTTTATTTTTATGATGGTAATTTATTTTTATTTTTCATTTTTGTAATAAGTAATTATAATTCTTAGGCAATACCGATACAGTACCTATGTTATAAGAATAAAAAATAAATAAAATGTTTTTAATTTAAATTATAATATCCCTTAATTGAACTATATTCTATATAAATATATTTTTATGTTTATTTATAGGAATATATATTGTTTTTATTTGTATTTGAAACATTTTGGACCCACATAATTCACATTAAGACAATTACAATATTTTATTTTAAAAATTAGTCAAGTTTCTCACACAATAGTTTTTAATTTGTATAATAATTTAATATATGGATTTCTAGAAGTGTATTTTTGACCATAAATAGTATTTTTAAATTTAATAAAATTATATTTTTCATGTAATATTTATTTTATTTTTAGGGAATAAATAATTTCATTAATGGCTTCTAAAATAGTGATGTAGTAAATATTTAATTAAGGAATAAATCAAATTACTCATTTTTAAAATAATAAAATAAATGTAATTTGAGATTTTTAATTCAATTAAAAAAATAAAATGGATTAATATGATATGGAAATAATATAATAAAAGAAATATTATAATTTTAAACATTTATTTAATTTATTTAAACTAATAAGTTATGAATAGTGTTTAATTTCACAATTTTTTCATGAATAAAATATTTTATTAAATTATTTAAAAATCACAAAAATCAAGAATATTGGCAAATGTGATATTAATGTGTCATAAATGAAACCCCTTTAGATTTTAGGCTTTTTTAAGTCTTATTCCCAATATGAGACTTATTATATTTTAATATTTTAGGTAATTCCTACACAACCTCTCACTTTAGTTATAAAGGGAGGCTCATCCCATCAAAAAATTTCATCGCCTTGAGACATCTTTATCAGATATCTTCTATAAAATTACCTTATAAACATCAATTTCCATATTATAGTCCTTTTAGTCTCACAAAACGACCACTTCCAAGAGCCTTAATGAGGCTCTCAAGGAGAAATGATTTAAGAGGTAAAATCCTTCTTCTACTCTTTAAAATTCTTTCTTGCTTATACCTTAATCAGCCGAATATAAAATGTTTCATGATAACTATAGTATCATATACATACTAGAATTTTATTTTGAAAAATGGAATATTCATCATATAATCACTTATTTTCTCCTTTTATTCTTAGAAATGAAATCATCGCCCACGGTGTGTCAATTCATTACCATTGGGGATGATGATTATTCGTTTCACTTTTTCCATAATCATGGAATGTATAAATTAAATTATAATTGTTCAAAATGAACTGAATATATATATTTTCCCATATTTGGAGTGTTATTTCTATTTTACAAAAATTTCCATTATAAAACGAACATGAAACCTTGAGGCGAACGCACCCAAAACAATGAAAAAAACTAAGTATCATTAATAAATGGGTCAAAAGATGTTACAAAATGGTCTTATAAGGTAGTATAAACATGAATATAGTTATATGAAAAATTAATAACACTATTAAAACCATTATACATGAGGTTATAACATGTTTGAGTGAGAAAAACATGAGGTAAAGGACACTTAAACCAAAACTTTGTTTTAAAATGTTTTAAAGATTTATCATTCTATGTCATGTCCTTCTTTTCAAATTTCCTTTTATGAATATATTTATATGGACATAATTTTTTCATAATTTTAAATTTTATAATTTTTTTATGTTTTCATGACAATATTAATTTTTTATTTTCAATGAATATGTTTTTCTTTATATATGCATGTTTTCCTTTATTAGGTGAATTTTCTCAAAGAATGGTTTTTATGATTGTAAGTATTAATGTTTTATGATTTTGTTTTGGTTCTTGGGAATTGTTTATAATGAAGGGTGGGAACTATATCTCCATCCAAACCATTGGGTATGTTTATGTTAGAGGTTGAACGTATGGTTACACCATGTGTAACTGTGATGGTTACCCCATAAGAAATCCATGAGGGTTACATTGTAAAGTATACGTAATGGTTACATTGTAAGGTAACCGCCAGGGTTAAAAATCATATGGAATCCATGGGGGTTACAATATTAAGTATGTAATACCCCAATATACATTAATGGTTTATTTATTTTTTATACATTTTATGGAAATCTCTAGTTTTCACCAAGTATGTATACGATACTTTACGGGTGAGAACCATGTCTTTGTGAAAATTATTTCATATGTTTATAATTATTCTTAGACAAATGGTTGGGTTCCTTTTTACGTCCCTTTTTGAGTTTTTTTTTGTATATACAATGTTTTAAAATGATTTTCACATGGTATAAGAATTGGTAATATAAAGAAGGAAGTAAAGTTGAATGTTATGAAGATTTTTCAAAGAAATAATGTTTTATTTTTTTAATAGTTTCCCATTTGAAAAATTTGATACTATTTGAATTTTATCTTATTTGTATTAATTTTTTTTGTTAATTTAATAATTATAACCTAATTATAAAAAACTATAAACCTAAAAATATCCCCAATGTGAAAGAAAGTAAATTATTGAATAAAACTCAATATTATTTAATGTTTTAGGGTCAGGTCCTTATAATTGGTATTAATGGAATATTTAGATAATGATAGGGGTTAAGATGATGTTAACAGAATATCATAAATGAATTTTAACTTATTTTCATATTAAAATTATATAGCATTTGAGGATTACCATACTGCTACATCTAAGATATATATGTTTATAATGGTTTTCTACAGAGAAAATAGGGAGGCTATAGTAGGATGGAACTGACAGAATGATGATATTCTGAATTTGAAATGAGGAATGGTGGGAATTAGAACTGATTAGTTTGTGATAGTAATTGATCAGTTGAAATAGACGATAAATGGTGGTGTAATCTAGGAAAGAGAACAACCAGAGAAACCACATTGAAACATGATGATAGTGGAACATTTTTTGAGGCCACACCCTCCTCCTTTAAGTTGATCTTTTGACCTAGTGGTGGATGAAGGGTGGATTAAATCCCTTGAAAAGATATTCCATCTCAAGGGATTTTCAAATAAAAAAGTTTAGTATTTATATTTACCTTTTTGAAGGTGAAGTTGACCAACATTGGTAAATGGTCTAGTATACTCAGTATAACGAAGATATTGATGCCTTATAATGGGATGAATTTAAGAATCGTTTTCTTGAAAAATATTTTCCTATGGTGTTTCTAATTAGGATGGAAAATAAATTCCTTGAATTGAAACAAAAGGAGGAATATTCAGTTGAAATTTATGAAGAAAACATCACCTTATTGGAAAAGTATGCTCAAATTATTATTCAAGATCTTGATAGTAAAATCAATCATTTTTACTCCGGATTAAAGACAAGATATCGAATGGAATTTACATCCTATGAATTTGAATGTTATGAGAAACATGTTCTATGTGATGAGAGGGTAAAAATAGAGTTTGGTGATGATCAAATTTACTTTTACAATAAGAATAAGTAAATGTCCTGATGAAATGTAATGGGAAAGAATCAATAAAATAAATTTGATGGTAATAAAATTTAGATTCTTATTTGTGGGATATGTGGTAAAAAGAAGCTTGGGGAATGCCTAAACATATTTGGGAAGTGTTTTTTATGTGATATTTTTTTTCCATAGTCTCGATAATGTAATGGAAATGATCATAACTTTACTTTTGATAAGAAAAATGTAAAGTGTTTTAAATGAGGTGAAATAGGGTATTATGAAAATATTTTCTCAAAGAATGATCTGAATTAAGGTAATCATCCAAACTATAAGAAAAAATGTGTAGTAAAATCCATTGTGAATACATCGGCAGATGATGGTCCATTCAATGAAGTGGTACCATGTACATTTTCTATTTACTCATATTTTTCTAATGTTTTGTTTGATACGGGGTCTACACAAGAAAGAGAAAAATAATTTATGTTTAAACAATCAGGGAAAAATATTTAATAAAAAAGGAATTATAAGAATATTCTTGTTATTTTTTATGGAAACAAAATTCATACAAACATTTTCATTCTTCCCATCATAGAATTTCATGTTATTATGGCTATGGTTTAGCTTTCTATTTACCATGATAAGATTTATTATAGAGCTAAAGATGTTTTTTTTCATAAAGAGTATCAATTTGTATACAATAATGAACCAATACAATTGATAAAATATTAGGAAGTATAAAAATTGTTAAAATATAGAAATATAAGTTATCTTTTACATATTTTTGAAAATAAATTAAATGTTCATATTAATGATGTCCTAGTTCTAAATTAATACCTAAATGTTTTTACTAAATACATTCTCAGTGTAATACTTTATCGGGAAGTTGAATTCATTATTGACTTAGTTTATATTGCTAATAAAATGTCACAACCCCCTTATCGAATGGCTCAAGTAGAATATTTATAATTAAAAAAGTAGTTGTAAGAGTTTCTTGATAAAGGTTTCATCCATCCTAGCACTTCCCCATGGGGTGATATTATTTTTTTTGATAAAATAATGATTTTTATAGATTATTTTCATTAATTATAGGGATTGGAATAAAATTACGATTAATAATAAGTATTCATTACTGCATATTGATGACTTGTTTGATCAGCTCTAGGGAAAGTAGTATTTTTCAAAGAGTGATTTCACTTCCAGGTACCATCAGTGGAAGGTGATGGAGGATGAAATCCTAAAAATAGGATTTTTTACTACATATGGGTGTTATGAGATTGTTTTTGTTCCCATTGGTTTGAAAAATTAACCTTTTGTATTTATGGATCTTTTGGATAGAATTTTCCCTTATTTTTTTAGATAAGTTTGTGATTTTTTTCATTTATGATATTCAAGTGTTTTCAAAATCTATGGGGATCATTAAAAACATATAAGGATTTTCCTACAAACTCTATAAGAAAATATGTCTTATGAAAATTTTAAAATATCTGAATATTAAATTCAATATATTTCTTTCCTTGGGAATATTTTCAATATATAGGACATCACATTTGATCCCTCAAAAATAAAAGTGGTTTATGAATGTCCAAGACCTAAAAATGATACTTTGATTTAATGTTTTCATGGAATAACATGAAATTATAAACATATTTTTAAAAATCTTTCATGGTTATCTACTCTGCTCGTTTAGTTAACTCAAAAAGTAGTTAAATATATTTTGAAACAATTGGGACGTTTATTTTCAGGAATTAAAAAAATATTGTTTAATGCTCTAATTTTGGCCTTACCCTTGAGATATGATAATTGTTTCATCTACAGTGATGCTTCATTGAAGGAATTTTTTTTGTTCCTATAGAAAATGATTAGAAATTTGTTTATGCATTAAGAAAACTGAAACTGAAACCTCATGAGCCAAATTATTCTACCCATGATATTGAATTAGATTCTACTTTTTTTGTTTAAAAATATGGAGGAATAATTTATATGGATCCAAGTGTGAAATATATACTAATAATAAAAGTGTAAAGTAAATATTTAATCAGAAGGAATTGATCATGAGGTAGAGAGGATGGATAGAACTCATAAAGGATTATGATTCCATCATCAATTATAATCTAGGAAAAGAGAACAAAGTGAAATATTCCTTGGGTAAATAAAATAATGCATCATTAACTATGTTACGTAAAGAACATGTATCTTTGATTAATTATTTGTTGAATCTTGGATTTAAAGTTGTGGGTAAGGGAAATTTCCTTGCCTTGTTTCAATTGTGAGGAAAATCGTCTCTGTAAAAAATAATTTAATAAGTACATAAGGATGATCATGAGTTATAGAAAAGGGTAGAATTAGTAAAGAAATCTATGTTTCCTGAATTTAGTTTTTATAGAGATTGTGTATTGAGGTTTTTAAAGAGATTATGTGTGCCTTGGGTTACCCATCATAAGAAATAATTGTTATGTGAATCACACTATTCTCTATTTTTTGTTCATCCCAGAAACAATAAGATGTACAATGATCTTCAGTAGTATTACTAGTTGGATGAGATGAAAAGATGTATTTTTAATTTACCATGAAATATTTGAAATGTCAATTGGTTAAAAAGGGGAAAACTACTAAAGGAGATGCTTCATCCATTTCTAATGCCATAGTGGAAATGGAAAATTATATCTATGGACTTCATTGTTGGACTACCAAAGACTTGTTGAGGTAATAATGTGATTTTGGTTTTTTTATTGGATAAATAAATTTTCACATTTTCTTGTTATTCAAGACACTTTTCCTCTGCATATTTTTTATCAGTTGTTTCTAAAGGAGCTAGTTGGGTTTCATTGAGTTCCTCTCTCCATTTTATCTGATTATGACACAAGGTTTACTTATAACTTATGATAATGGCCTTAAAAAATCATTGGTTACTGAATCAAATTTTAGTAAATCTTTTCATGCTCAGTCATATGGTAATTTTTAATAAACAATCCATACCTTGGAGGATATATTATGCACTTTATCAATGGATTAACATGGAATTTGGGATCAATAACTTTCTTTAGTTTATTTTTTTTATAATAACAATTTTCATTCCAGAATAAAGATGTCTCCTTTTAAGGAATTATTTTTAATGTGTTTCTGAACTCTAGAATTTTGAGATGAAGTTAAGGAAAGAGGTTTATGGGTCCATATTTGGTAAAGAAAATAACAGAGAAAGTTCTATTGAATCAGGGACACTTGAGGATAGCTCAAAGAAGCTCAAAAAGTTATGCATATAGAAGGAGAAAAGACCTTTCTTTCAAGGTAGGTGATCACATTTTCCCTAAAATATATCCATGGAAAATTTATGTGTTTTTGTAGGATATTAAAGTTAAGTCCATGGTTATTTTGACCTTATAAAATCATAGAGAATGTTGGACCAGTTTCCCCCTAAGTGTCTTTCCCTCTGATCTTATCTTAGGTACACAATGTTTTTCATGTTTGGATGTTATGAAAGTATGTGCTAGATCCATCTAATTTATAGAGCCGAGAAGTAGTTAAACTAGAAGAGAACATTTAGTATGATGATAAACCCATTCATATTCTTGATCGTTGAGAGAATTAATTGTGGAATAAGGAAATTCACTAGGATAAGGTTTTTTAGAGAAACCAAATGGTTGAATAAGTAACATGAGAATCTGGAAAGGCACCCACATTTTTTTTAACAAGTGGATAAAATTGATAGGAAACATTTTCAAAAAATATGGGGGAGATAATTCAACAACCTATATAGAAATAGATTATTTTTTTATACTTATTAGTATTATTGAGTTCATTAGTTATATTTATTATGTTATATAATTCTTAAAACAAATAAAGTATTATATGATTACTTATTTAAAAAATTAATTTTAAATTATTGAATTTTAGTTTGAAATAAAAAATAATTTTCTAATTTATCATGTTGAAATTATCTTAGTATGAATTTTTGAGAGTTTTTTGAAAAAGGTAATTTTTTGGTGAATAGTTAAAAAATACAATTTTTTGAAATATTGTATATTTTTTGATATAAAAAAAATATATTTTTTAAAACAAATTCATGATTAAATAATTATATTATGATATATATATTTTTCAAAAATAATTTAGGGCACGTAAATGTTTTTATGATATGTATTAAAACCACTATCAGTGCCGACGCAATGCCTAAATAGCATTGAAAAAGTCAGAATCAGAAACTTATAGATAATAATTTCATAATAAATATTATTTTCATCACTTATTTATTATTTATTGTTTATTATTAATTTTTTTATGTATTAATTTATAATTTTCGAGTTATATATCCCGATTCTTATCCAAATTCTTATGCAATGCATACGCAGGGAAAAAAAGAGAAATTAAAAAATTAAAGAAGTTGTTTTTCTATGTACATGAGTAATTAATCTTAATAACGGAATCTAAATTATTATATTGAACATAATTTAGTTATTTTTATAATGGTAATTTATTTTTAATTTTCATATATGAAATTATTAATTATAATGCTTACGCAATGCTAATGCAATTCCTATCAAAGGAGAAGAAAAAAATAAATAATACCTTTTAATTAAAAATATAAGAACCCTTAATTGAACCATAATCTATATAAATCTATTTTGAAGTGTATTTTTATTAAAATATATTTTTTGGAGTCATATTTTGGACATTTGTGACCCACATGAAGCACTTTAAGACCTTTATAATATTTTATTTTAAAAAAAAAACTCAAGTTGTTCACACTATATCTTTTAATTTGTATAATATTTTAATATATGTTTTTCTGTAAGTAGATTTAGATAAAAAATATTGTTTCTAAAGATAATAAATTTTTTATTTTTCATGGAATTTATTTTCAATTTTTATGGAATAAATAATTACCTTAATGACTTGCACAATGATGTAGTAAATATGTAATAATTAAATAAATAAAATTAATCATATTAAAAAACGTAATTTGATATTTCCTTACATAATTAAAGAATTACCTAGATTCATATGATATTTGTTGGATATAATAAAAAACATTAATCAAATTTGAAACTTTTTTTATGTTTTTAATGTTATAAGTTATGAATAGTGTTTAATTTTCCAAAATCGTTTTTCATGAATAAAATATTTTATTAAATTATTAAAAAATAAAAAAAACATGAATAAGTCTAAATGGGTTAGTAATGTTTCAAAAATGTAATCAACTTTTTCTTTTAGGCCTTTTGGATTTCTTAAACCCTATATTAGAATTATTATATTTCAATATCTTAAGTAATTCCTAAATAACCCCTCACCTCAATTATAAATGGAGACTCATCCCTTAAAAAATATTCATCACCATGAGACATATTTCTTGACTATATTCTTCCATATCACTCTCTCCTAATCACTTTCCCCATTATAGTGCTTCTGTTATAATTAAAAGACTCTTCTAAAAACCATAAGGAGGTTATCATGGAGAAAATATGAAAGAGGTACATTCCTTCTTCCTTTATTTTAAATTCATTCAAACTTCTACCTTCATCACCTCCATATCCAATGTTTCATGATAACTCTAGTATCATATATATACTATAATTTAATTATTTTATATGGTATATTCATTAATTAATCTCTTATAGTATCATTTTATTCTTAAAAAATAAATCATTGTGCATGGTGTGTCAATTCACAACGTTTTCCGACAATGAGTTTTCATTTCCCTTTTACAACAATCATAGAATGTTTAAATTCAATTATAATTATTAAAAATTTCCTATATATTTTTATATTCTCACCTAGAGAGTATTATTTATATTTTTTATGAATGTCCATAATAAATTAATAATGAAACCTTGAGGCAAACGAACCCAAAACAATGAAAATAACTAAATATTATTAATAAATGGGTGGAACGATGTTATACAATGGCCATATAGGGTTGTAAAACAAGATTATAGTTCTATAATAAATTAATAACAGTATCTAAACCTTTACATAGGATGTTAAAACACATTTTATACTATGGATTTTTTCATAGGTCTCTCGAAGACATCTAAACACTACTGGAGATAACATCTAAACCAACACCCTTATCCCAATGGTTTGTTTAAACCATTTGGATAGATATGTTTTCCCAACGGTTTTCTAAAACCGTTAGGATATAGTGATTTATATTAGGATTTCCCAAGGGTTTTTGTAAAACGTTGGGATATAGTGATCTTAAATAATGTTTCCCAATGGTTTTTGGAAACTATTGAAAAAGATTATATGTCTCAATGGTATTTTAAAACCATTGGGATAGTTTTCCCCCACTCTTCCTTCCATGTTTGGATTCATTTTTTCCTACTAGAGCAGTGCCCTCTTCGCAACCGATGAAAACTCCTCTTCCAACAATCCATCCAAGTCTAAATCACTCGGTTTCTTCCACATCAAATTTGTGAGTTGAAATTCTATATTCTACATACATTTATTTTGGATTTTTATATACTATGTTTAGTTCATTTCCTCATCTACTGTAATCTCTCATCATTTAGGGTTTTTTATTGTTCTTGAATGTGAAATTTTCATGTTCTAAATGCTTCAGCATACACATAGATATTGAATTTTCCTTCTTGAACCACTACCACAATCACTAATTTTTCCATGAATGTTACAAAAAATTAGTTATTTAGGGGTACTATATTTTCTTCCATAGGTCATGTTCACATTCATATTTTAAGGAATTTTACCTTGGAAATTTATTAATTTCTTCAAAAAGGGAGTTCCAACAATTACTTTTTGAAATTTTTATGTAATAGATTTTTTTTAATAGATTAATGGTAAATAAAAATTTTAAAAATACCTTTTTCTGTATTCCTATATAATGAGGGATGTATGACATAAAAATGTTTCAAATGTTCTTATAGGAAAATAATTGTTATGTATTATTACCACTTAACCTTTTGAGACAGTCTTGACACACATTTCTGATTTTTGTTATCATTGGTCACCACACATTCACAAATATCATTGGTTCTGATGATTTGGTTTAATAATACCAATATTCTCTCTCATATATATCTTTTTCACTTTTTATTTTGAAGGATATCTATTTATTTTGGACACATGGTTGACTATCATGTCTATAAATTGTGATGTCTACCCAGTGGTCCCCACATATAGTTGCACTATTTTAGAAGCTTAGGGTGATGTAAATCCATTATTCTGATAAATTTTTAATGTATCCTTTATATCCGAATTCAAATTATTTAATACATAATGGGAAGTGAGTTACAAAAGGAATTTGGGTGAAGTTATATATGTGAGTCACATTGGCTAAGTGACTTGTGTGAGGCTTATTAGTGAAGTCACTTATGGGATACACTTGAGAGAAGTGACCTGTGTGATGAACATGGTAATAATTCATGAATTTTATAAATTCATGTACAAGGCTATACAACCCACTTGAGAAGGAATTAACCCAACTTTGAACCATGATATCCTTTACACAACGATACATAAAAATACTTACATTAGTACTAATGAAATCTTGTATGCCTTCTTTGATACTTCCAATGTCTTAGAAAACTTTTTGTATTTTAGATTAAGAATTTTATGCATGAATCTATGAGATTTTGGATATTTTTGTAGCATGATATTTCCTATTATATGACCCCCACACTTCTGAACCTCATGAATCATTTTAAGAAGTACCATTTTTTTATCCTAAGGGAGAATAATTACTATTATATGACCACAAAGTTAGAATGATGTTCCCATCCTAAAGTGGGGTTTCTCTTGAAAAAAAATTCATCTATTGGAGTAAGGTAAATATAACACATTAGGGTATACCATGAAGTATGTCAACACTTTAATAACTGATCCTGGTAGATTTATATAACTTTTTTTGAGAACCTACATGTTTTTAGTTCATGACACCAAGATTGATACTTTTTAATTAACCCAACCTATAAAAAATATCATTTATCACTAATGTGAATAGCTATCATTTTATATAAATATATTTTTGATTGAACTTAATTATTATTGAATTTATTTCATGAAACTAATTATTGAATTTTTTTACATAATGGATAGAGGGTGGATGTATGAAACTGATCGGATATTAATCAATTTAAAAAAAAAAATTGGAGAGATTTTTATATTTTCCTTATGACAATGCTTTAGATAGTGGTCATATACACTAACGATATTATAATTGTGTTAGAAGACCTTGGTTGAGTCATGAAAAAGTTAGCTACCATATAACCAAATATGGTTTTTAAACAAACTATTATGTGTGGTATCACAATGGGGAGAAAATTGAATCTCAAAATGTTGATAATCCAAATGAGAGGACTAGATTTGAGAATTCTATATATGTTCAGTTTCTGTTTATTCATCATCATGAGAAGAAAAGGATGTCAACCCAAGAAGTATTATAAATGTGCACATGCAATGCATCTAATTAAAATGATGAAGTTCACGTCGTGAAAAAATTGAATTATGTTGTGACGATTCCAATATATCATCAATGTCATAAAATGAAAAACATGAAATTTTTAATCCGATTGATTCATAGGAAAACCATGTTTGGGATTTCTAATGCTGCCATCAATTATATTCTTTCCTTCTTGATATACTTACTTTCAGATTATGTAGATACTCCCTCAAAACACTATATGGCATGGAAGTTGGTTTAAGAACATGGATTTTCAAAAGAAAATCATGATTTCCTAAAATATTGCAGCTTATTCTGGGAGGAAACTACTGAAAGAAATGATGGTATAAAATTTGGAACATCCTGATGGAAGAAAAAAGATGATGGAACACCATCCCATGTTCTATAGAATGTAATGTGGCACTTTAAATTGATCCCCAGTGTAACGAAACAAAGTTTCATTAATAGAAAATCCCTCTTGATCCAGTTAAATGTTTCTTTATGAAAAATGTTTTTATAAGATGTCAACTTCTTTAGTTTTACGTTAAGATTTGTGACCGTTACTTTTATATTTGTTGAACAGTGATCATCTGAGTAGTATAAATATAAGGCTTTAACGAACCCATTTCTACTCATACAAAGGAAGCGATGGCCTCATCCAGTAGAATTTCACCTTACGAATCCCATTTGTCGGAGCTCGGAAAAGAGGTGGCGTCTTTGGGCTTCGCCCTTGACCAAGCCCAAGCTGAGCTTCATCAAGTCAAGCTCGAACGTGATCGTCTATGGGAAAAGTGGAATTTGATTGAAATTACCACTCGAGCGATGTTATCCGAGCCGCCCCAAGAGTCTGTCACCATCGCACACCTTACCCTTAGGTCTTATGCAGCTATTATAAGGGGTTATGTAACAAATAAGTAGCACCATGTTCATGTACATTATTTTTGTATATAATAATGAATATAATTTCTAGTCATTTTGGATACATTGTAATTAGTTTTTAAAGTAAAAATGGTGTTTTTAGTTATTATTTAATTAAGAATAATATTTTATTAAATTAAAGGATTTTTGAATTAAATAATATTTTAATAACATATTATTATTAATATTAAATTAATTTTTATTAAATATAAATGATCTTATAATTTTATGAATGCAATTAAAATTTTTATTAAGGTTTGAAAGCCATTTCTGTCAAAACCCGTGAATTTTTTTATAAATGTCGGTTTTTATTTTAAAAGTGAAAATTCACGTATTTAGAAAATTATTTAGATAAAATAAATATTATTTTTGGAATCAGGAAGTCAAAATTATCCAATGGTGAATTTTTCATAATTTTCTGAGACAGTCAAATTTTTGGGTAAAAATTAAATACCATTTAAATATATAATGTGTTTTATGACATCATAATGACCCAATGGTGATGTAATAAAATAACATAATACTTATGTTCGGCCAATATGTGTTTTATCATTAAAATAATGAGGTTTTGGGTTTGTTTGAATTACTTTTCAAAGCATTAATGGAGCCCTCAAGACTTAGTCAACACTTTGCCTTTTTAAATTAATTTCCATGGGAGTGTGACTCACCTCCACATAAGCAACCCTAATTTTTTAATAAGTTCGGACCTTTTCCTTGTAAAATATTTTTTTCCTCTTTCCTTTTCCAGAAACCATGGGCAAATACCATGGGATGGTTTGTGGTTTGGATTATTTTAATATAAGGGGTCCCAAACCTAAATAATAAAGAATTCTCTCACCTTTCCTATATAAACCCACCCAAGCTCCCACTTCCTCCTCACTAAAATCCCTTGGAGTTCGTCCAACCTCTGCCCTACTCTCTCTAGAATCCTCCCAAGGTGCCCCAATATCCCAAGAAGCCTCTCACAAGCCTCTCTCTAGCCTTTGGAAGCACACTTCCAAGTAAGGGGTTTTCTTCCTTTCTCATTTTTGTCAATTTTCTTTAAGTTGTATTGCCCTTTTAATTTCATTTATGAATGTTGGGGTATGGTTTCACACCTCTCCCATACTGCCCTCTTATTTTTTGAATAATGGGAGACCCCTTTCTCTCTCATTAAATTCCTCCCATGTACACCCGTTACTATGCCGAAATTCCGAAAGAAACCTTTTTCTCCTCTTTTATATTCAAGCAATACTTTTGTATCATGAATCTAAATTCCTTTTCAATTGTTGGGACATGTATCTATATTACCTCCTTACTGTCCATTACATGTAAATATGATGAGGAACCCCTTTATCTCTCATCAACCTTTTTTATGAATTCTTATGTCACGCTGTTACGCTGCCGAAATCACACCGATTTGCTAAGCCAATATCATTGTGTAGTGAATACCATGCCCATTTCTCCATCAAGGGTATTCACCTTTATGGACATTTACTTATTGATTATAAAGTTTCATGTATGAATTCCACATTCCTTTATCGTGGAATAAATTATTATGTTTTATGAATCCATGTTTTATGATCCATGTGACACACTTATGCATGAAATGAAATGTTTAAGAAGGGTGCGCCCTTTATAGCGCTCCAATGCATTGGGTAAAGTATATTATCATGATACGTCATGTGAAATGAGTGTTGACTCATGCTGATTCAAGTGCAACGAGTGTTTACTCATGCTTCAAGTGCAATGAGGGTTTACTCATGCTCCATGTGGAATGAGCCTTGGCTCATGCTAATTCAATGTTAAGTGTTGTTTCCACATTTCCATGTTATGGTTATCATGATTTATCATGCCTTTATGTTCATGTTACTCTAATGATCTATTGATGTTCCTATTTCCTAACATGTATTTTACTCCTCATGTTATTCATTGCGTACTCCCTTACTGGGCTTTATAGCTCACCCTTTTCTTATGCATGTCCTCAGGTTATCCCATGCAATGCTAAGTACGACGGAATGTAGTGGTCATGTAAAGGAAGTTTTCAATAAAGATGTTTTATTTCAAGTTTAAAGTTTTTATGTAATGACCCTAAGCCCCAAAGACACTAAACCTCTCGATCTTCTTTGTTGTATCAAGTGAAGTTTTATGTAATAAAGCATGCTTAAGTTGTAATAAAAAGCAGGTTTGTCATAGTTGGTATTAGAGGATAGGTTTAGTTATTTTTGGGATTAGGAAACCCTAGTAAAGCATTAGATACAAGACTAAGCATAATAAAAACATCCCTAAGTTTTGGTAAATACTAAGTAGGTGGTTTATCAAACAAATACATCCCTATCTGGATACGAGCAGGTAGAGGCGGCTCTGGCACAGATGTATCCTAGGGGTAAAAACCGAAAACACCGCTTTGAACTAGACTCGAACGGGAACTGGTGCACGACAATGGGCCTTGCTGCACTCTTGGTTACGACACTCCTGGGGGATATGTTTTGATAAATTCACAATCTTAGTATGAACCCTTATTAAGGGAAAAATGCCCCTAAGAATATATGTTAGAAGGAAGATCATGAAAAGCCTGGATTGAATCCTATAGACTCATGAGTTAAAGAGATTAAAGTTTATTTATAAGTCATCAAATTTTGTCTTTGGATTACCCTTTATGTGTTACCCCTAACTTTACTTTTATTCCAGCCAATGGCCGGTAATAGGAGAACTCGGGCTAACAACCGTTGTGAAGATCAGTGTGATGATTGTACTAATGAGATGCCCAATCCAATGGGAGCGGGAATCGCGATCTTTGTCACGCTTCTCTCTCATCTAACTCAAGTTTTGAATAGAAACACGGGTCAATAGGAACGTTCAACCCCCCTTAAGAAAGAACAAGTCGCTATCGAGAGCTTCATGAGACAAAGGCCTCCTACTTTTAGTGGATCATCTGATCCCATGATCGCTGAGCAATGGATCAACTCCATTGAAAAGATCTTCTTTATCCTTCAATGTTCTGAACAAGAGAAGGTTCTCATGGCGGCTTATCGTATGGAGGGTGAAGATGATCAATGGTGGACGTTGATCAAAAATACGAAGCCTGAGGAGGAGATCGAGGCTTTGGAATGGAAGGAATTCTGGAAGATGTTTTTCGATAAATATTTTCCGTGCACCTTCCGTCTTAAGATGGAAAGGGACTTCCTTTCCCTCAAGCAGAATGATGAAGAATCTGTGGGAGCGTACGAGGCAAATTTCACAAGGCTTGCACGATACGCTTCCGGCTTTGTCATTACCCCCAAATGCAAGGTTGACCGCTTCTTTCATGGGCTGAATCCTAGCTTGCGGAAAGCATTAGCGATCCGTGACTTCGAAAGCTATGAGGAAATTGTCCGATGTGCCCTCAAAGTTGAAATGGAGATCGGAGAATCACAGGGGTATCATGGGGACAAGAAGCGTAAGGTGGACTTCAGTGCTGGTGGTCTGATGGATAAATCCAATGGTGCTAAGAAGTTCCAGCACCCCACTTGCCAAAAGTGCGGAAAGAAGCACCCTGGAATTTGCCTTAGGGGGACGAGAAAATGCTTTAGGTGTGGAAGAGAAGGGAACCTAGCTATTAACTGTCGGCAATAAGGACCCGCAGCTGCGATAGAGGAGAGGAACACTCCGTTCGAACCTCAACGCGTTGTTCAATGCTACAAATGCAAAGAACCGGGTCATTTTGTGAATCAGTGCCCTAATCCAAGGGTTATCGGAGGCAACCAACAACCTCCAAGACAGCAAGGAAGATCTTTTTCCATCACTTCTGCCGAAGTGAACCCCGACAACGAAGTGGTGATAGGTACACTAGTTATTCATTCAAGAACAACGAATGTACTTTTTGATTCAGGTTCTACGCATTATTTTATATCTCGAATGTTTAGTAGAACAATCCCAACACCACCACAAATCCTGGATGTAAAGATGCCGGTGAGTACGACAAATGGGGCAATCATTTCATCCCATGAATATAAGTCCTCCCCTGTTATAATCTGTGGATTTAATTTCCCGGCGAACCTCATCATACTCCCTTTGGTGGAATTTGATGCAATTATTGGCATGGATTGGCTTTCCTTATATAGAGCCAACATAAATTGTCGGGAGATGGAAATCACACTTCATATGGAGAATCGACCCCCGATTCTTTACAAGTGTCAGGAGGAAGATGAATATCATTTAGCTTCATCATCTCAAGAATGGATATTAATGCCTTATGAGCATGCATATCTGGCTCAGATGATTGAGTCCAAGGAAGAAACCACCCTTGAAGAAATGCCTATTGTGGTGGAATTCGCTGATGTATTTCCCGAGGAACTTCCTGGTCTTCCTCCAAGAAGAGATGTTGAGTTCTCAATTGAACTTATACCTAGGGCACTACCAATATCCAAGACTACATATAGAATGGCTGTTGTTGAGCTTGAAGAGCTAAAGAAACAACTACAGGAGAATCTGGATAAAGGGTTTATACGCCCAAGTGCATCACCATGTGGTGCACCAGTCCTCTTCGTCAAGAAGAAAGATGGGTCAATGCGGCTTTGCATCGATTATCGTGAACTTAACAAAATAACGATAAAGAACAAGTATCCTCTCCCAAGAATCGATGACTTGTTTGATCAGCTGTGTGGAGCACAATACTTCTCCAAGGTGGACTTGCGGTTGGGATATTATCAAGTAAGGGTGAAGAAGGAAGATATCCCCAAGACTGCTTTTCGTACAAGGTACGGCACTATGAATTCACAGTAATGCCTTTTGGACTCACCAATTCTCCAGAAATATTCATGGACTTGATGAATAGAGTCTTTATAGATTACCTTGACAAATTTGTGGTAGTCTTTATGGATGATATTCTAATATACTCCAAAACCAAGGAGGACCATGAGGAGCATTTAAAAACTGTACTAGAGACTTTGCGCAAGGAGAAGCTCTATGAAAAGTACAGAAAGTGTGAGTTTTGGTTGAAGGAAGTCTCATTCTTGGGCCATATCATCACAAGCAATGGGATATCTGTGGACCCCTCCAAAACAGATGCAATTGAGGGATGACCGAGGCCAACATCGGTAACTGATATCTGTAGCTTCTTGGGGTTAGCTGGATATTATCGAAGATTTGTGAGAAATTTCTCACGATTTTCCAACCCTCTTACCGAGCTAACTCAAAAGGGAGTAAAGTTTTCTTGGAGTGATGAATGCGAAGAAAGCTTCAAGGAGTTGAAAAGGAGGCTTATCACTGCACCCGTGCTCACTTTACCCACAAGTGGGGAGATTTTGTGGTATTCAGTGATGCTTCGAAGAAGGGCTTAGGATGTGTGCTAATGCAGAATGATAAAGTGATATCCTATGCCTCAAGGCAGTTGAAAATCCATGAGCAAAACTATCCAACGCATGATCTGGAGTTGGCGGTGGTGATCTTTGCCTTGAAAATCTGGCGGCATTATCTCTATGGAGAGAAATGTGAGATATATACTGACCACAAGAGTCTTAAATATATATTCACACAGAAAGATCATAATATGCGCTAGAGAAGATGGATAGAGCTCATCAAGGATTATGACTGTTCAATACATTACCACCCTGGGAAGGCGAACACGGTGGTGGATTCCCTAAGTAGAAAGGATCCAGCGATTCTATCAATGATGATAATTGAGAAGGATCCAATCTTCTTAGACTTGATGAAGATGGACGTGGGAATCATAAAGAAGGGAACATCATCAATCCTTTCACAAATTATTGCTCAACCATCTCTTTTGGAAAGGTTAAAGGATGCTCAAAAGGATGATGCGGGAATCCAAGAAAAAGTGGAAGCTATCAAAAAGGGAAAATCCTCAGAGTTTAATGTTAATGAAGAAGGAATTGTGCGGTTTGGGAAAAGACTATGTGTTCCATCATGTTTGGAGCTGAAGAAGGAACTTTTGGATGATGCACATAGTTCAAATTTCTCTATTCACCCAGGGAGCACAAAGATGTATCGATATCTCCGAGAAAACTTTTGGTGGGATAATATGAAGAAGGAGATCGCTGAATATACATCAAAGTGCCTGGTGTGTCAGGAAGTGAAGGCAGAGAGGCAGAAGTTTAAGGGGATGATGCAACCATTGCCCATACCAGAATGGAAATGGAAGAACATCACCATGGAATTTGTCATTGGACTTCCAAGGACATCCAAAGGCAATAATGCAATCTGGGTTGTTGTGGATCGTCTTACAAAGACTGCACACTTCATTGCTATTCAAGAGGATTTCTCTTTGGATCAACTGGAACGGATATATATCAGGGCTGTGGTACGGTTGCATGGCGTACCACTATCTATTGTTTCTGACCGAGATCCAAGATTCACCTCGAATTTTCGGAAGAGTCTTCAACAAGCTCTGAATACTGAACTGAACTTCAGTACGGCCAATCATCCTCAAACTGATGGCCAATCCGAGCAGACTATCCAAACACTTGAGGATATGTTGAGAGCGTTCTCAATGGACTTTAAAGGAGGATGGGATCAACATCTTCCTCTATTTTATTTCTCTTATAATAATAGTTTCCACTCGAGCATCCAAATGGCACCATATGAATCCCTGTATGGGAAAAGGTGTAGAACACCAGCATGTTGGGATGAGGTCGGTGAATGTAAGCTGCTTGGACCAGAAATGGTCGATGAAATGGTGGAGAAGGTGAAAACCATTCAGCAGCATATCAAGGCAGCCCAAAGTCGACAAACGAGTTATGCAGATAATTGTCGACGAGACCTTGAGTTTAAAGTCGGAGACATGGTGTTTTTATGCATATCTCCGTGGAAGAAGGTCATGAGGTTTGGAAAGAAAGGGAAGTTAAGTCCAAGGTACATCGGCCCCTTCGAGATTCTTGATCGTGTTGGGGTTGTGGCCTAACAACTAGCACTTCCACCTACTATGGACAAGGTGCATGATGTCTTCCATGTATCCCTCTTAAGGAAGTACATACCAGACCCTTCACATGTACTCTCTTCCGAGGTGGTACAATTAAGAGACGATCTTTCTTATGAGGAGTAACCAGTGAAGATCTTATATCGTAGAGAAAAAGTTCTACGAAATAAGACAATGCCCCTCGTCAAGGTGTTGTGGAGAAACCACAAGTTTGAAGAAGCAACTTGGGAGTCGGAGGATATGATGAAGCTAAGTTACCCACATTTGTTTTAGTGTGGGAAAAGGAAAATTTCGAGGGCCAAATTTCTTAAGGGGGGAATATTGTAATGACCCAAAGTTTCATTAATAGAAAATCCCTCTTGATCCAGTTAAATGTTTCTTTATGAAAAATGTTTTTATAAGATGTCAACTTCTTTAGTTTTACGTTAAGATTTGTGACCGTTACTTTTATAGCTGTTGAACAGTGATCATCTCAGTAGTATAAATATAAGGCTTTAACGAACCCATTTGTACTCAGACAAAGGAAGCGAAGGCCTCATCCAGTAGAATTGCCCCTTACGAAGCCCATTTGTCGGATCTTGGAAAAGAGGTGGCGTCTTTGGGCTTCGCCCTTGACCAAGCCCAAGCTGAGCTTCATTAAGTCAAGCTCGAACGTGATCGTCTACGGGAAAAGTTGAAGTTGATTGAAATTACCACTCGAGCGATGTTATCTGAGCCGCCCCAACAGTCTGTCACCATCACACACCTTACCCTTAGGTCTTATGCGGCTATTTTAAGGCGTTATGTAACAAATAAGTAGAACCATGTTCATGTACAATTTTTTTGTATATAATAATGAATATAATTTCTAGTCATTTTTTATACATTGTAATTAGTTTTTAAAGTACAGATGGTGTTTTTAGTTATTATTTAATTAAGAATTATATTTTATTAAATTAAAGGATTTTTGAGATAAATAATATTTTAATAAAATATTATTATTAATATTAAATTAATTTTTATTAAATATAAATTATCTTATAATTTTATGAATGCAATTAAAATGTTTATTAAGGTTTGAAAGCCATTTCTGTCAAAACCCGTGAATTTTTTTATAAATGTCGGTTTTTATTTTAAAAGTGAAAATTCACATATTTAGAAAATTATTTAGATAAAATAAATATTATTTTTGGAATCAGGACGTCGAAATTATCCAACGGTGAATTTTTCATAATTTTGTGAGACAGTCAAATTTTTGGGTAAAAATTAAATACCATTTAAATATATAATGTGTTTTATGACATCATAATGACCCAATGGTGATGTAATAAAATAACATAATCCTTATTTTCTGCCAATATGTGTTTTATCATTAAAATAATGAGGTTTTGGGTTTGTTTGACTTACTTTTCAAAGCATTAATGGAGCCCTCAAGACTTATTCAACACTTTGCCTTTTTAAATTAATTTACATGGGAGTGTGACTCACCTCCACATAAGCAACCCTAATTTTTTAATAAGTTCGGACCCTGCCCTTGTAAAATATTGTTTTCCTCTTTCCTTTTCCAGAAACCATGGGAAAATACCATGGGATGGTTTGTGTTTTGGATTATTTTAATATAAGGGGTCCCAAACCTAAATAATAAAGAATTCTCTCACCTTTCCTATATAAACCCACCCAAGCTCCCACTTCCTCCTCACTAAAATCCCTTAGAGTTCGTCCAACCTCTGCCCTACTCTCTCTAGAATCCTCCCAAGGTGCCCCAAGCTCCCAAGAAGCCTCTCACAAGCCTCTCTCTAGCCTTTGGAAGCACACTTCCAAGTAAGGGATTTTCTTCCTTTCTCATTTTTGTCAATTTTCTTTAAGTTGTATTGCCCTTTTAATTTCATTTATGAATGTTGGGGTATGGTTTCGCACCTCTCCCATACTTCTCTCTTATTGTTTGAATGATGGGATACCCCTTTCTCTCTCATTAAATGCCTCCCATGTACACCTGTTTCTATGCCAAAATTCCGAAAGAAACCCTTTTCTCCTCTTTTATATTCAAGAAATACTTTTGTATCATAAATCTAAATTCCTTTTCAATTGTTGGGACATGTATCTATATGACCTCCTTACTTTCCATTTCATGTAAATATGATGAGGAACCCCTTTCTCTCTCATCATCCTTTTTTATGAATTCTTATGTCACGCCGTTACGCTGCCGAAATCACACCGATTTTCTAAGCCAATATGATTGTGTAGTGAATACCATGCCCATTTCTCCATCAAGGGTATTCAACTTTATGCACATTTACTTATTGATTATAATGTTTCATGTATGAATTCCACATTCCTTTATCGTGGAATAAATGATTATGTTTTATGAATCCATGTTTTATGATCCATGTGGCACACTTATGCATGAAATGAAATGTTTAAGAAGGGTGCGCCCTTTATAGCGCTCCAATGCATTGGGTAAAGTATAGTATCATGATACATCATGTGCAATGAGTGTTGACTCATGCTAATTCAAGTGCAACGAGGGTTTACTCGTGCTTCAAGTGCAATGAGGGTTTACTCATGCTCCATGTGCAATGAGCCTTGGCTCATGGTAATTCAATGTTAAGTGTTGTTGCCACATTTCCATGTTATGGTTATCATGATTTATCATGCCTTTATGTTCATGTTACTCTAATGATATATTGATGTTCCTATTGCCTAACATGTATTGTACTCCTCATGTTATTCATTGTGTACTCCCTTACTGGGCTTTATAGCTCACCCTTTTCTTATGCATGTCCTCAGGTTATCCCATGCAATGCTAAGTACGAAGGAATGTAGTGGTCATGTAAAGGAAGTTTTCCATAGAGATGTTGTATTTCAATTTTGAAGTTTTTATGTAATGATCCTAATCCACAAAGACACTAAACCTCTCAATCTTCTTTGGTGTATCAAGTGAATTTTTATGTAATAAAGCATGCTTAAGTTGTAATAAAAAGCAGGGTTGTCATACCCAGACTCCAGAATATTTTCATGTCTGATGAAATATCAATAAAAATGGGATTGAATGATACTGAGAGAAAGAAAAATAATGAAGAGTTCGTTCACCCTACATATGGATTTGCATGGAAGAGATTTGATTCTCGATATCCTGATTTTCCACCTGACATGTGTAATGTGAAACGGGGTGTTTCATGTGATGGTTTTAATCTGTTTGGGTAGATGCTCACTTCGCACAACACATGGTCTATTTTCATTCACATTTATAACCTCCCCCACAGTTTTGTATAAAAAAAGAATTCAGTTTCATGAGTATACTTATATTTAGACCTTTTGATCAGGAAAATGATATGGACATATGCATGAAACCTTTAATAAAAGAGTTGTATTTTATTTGGGATGTGGGTGTGCGCACATACTATGCATGTTCGAAAGACATATTTTATATGTGTGATGCGCTTATGTAGATGATCAATTATTTTCCTGCATATGCAATGATTTATGGATGGAGCCCAAAGGGAAAACTATCATGTCCTATTTGTATGAAGAATACTCGATCTCAAAGACTGAAATATCTCTATAGTATTAGTTTTATGGAACATCGACGATTCTTTCTAGTGGACCTTCCATATAGAAATAATCATCAAAGATTTGACAATACCATGGACACCAAAGATCCACCTCAGCGTATGTCTTTAACTGATGTGCATAATGAATTGAAAGATTTTAGTTTTCATTTGGGAAGGGTCAATCTAAATCTAGAAAGAGGTAACATGTTTTTAATTGTACCTATTACAATTGGAAGAAGATGAGTATCTTATTTTAGTTTCCTTATTGGTCAACCAATGTTTTACGTCATTGCTTAGACATAATGCACATTGAAAAGAATATATGTGAAATGTTTATTTTTATTCTTCTAAAGGTTAAAGGAAAGATAAAAGATGATTTATGATATTAGCGTGACTTGGTATATTAGGGGATCATACTATAATTTCATCCTGTGTGTATCAATTAAAATAAATGGAAAGTTCCATGTTCTTCTTATGGAATGACACCTGCAAAAAAACAATTTCAAGAATTAGTAGAGACTATTAAAAATTCTGAATGGATATTCCGGAAATTTATCAAAATAGATTAATATAAGAGATTTGAAGTTGAAATCTATGAAGACTCATGATTATCACGTCATTCTACATGAGTTTATTTAAATATAAATCTTTAATCTTTTGTCCATTAATGTAAGGGTTTCAGTTATTCGGTTGTGCCGTTTGTTTAGATATATTTTTTCTAAGAATTTAACCAATTATTTCTGGTAAAAAAATGTTGGTGGAGACACCATTAATTTTGTGTGAGTATGAGAAAATATTTCCTCCATCAATTTTCAGAAGCATGTTTCATGTTTCTGTCCATATTCCAACCAAAATAATTCTCTAAGGACCTGTATCATTTCGTTGGATCTATCCAACAAAAATAAATATGTACACATTGAAATATTATGTCCGAAATAGGAATCATCCTGAAGGTTATATTGTGAACGGTTACTTGGATCAAGAATGTATGGACTTCTTCTCAATGTATTTTTCTGATCTAACTATGAGAATGAACATACCAATGGAAAATGAACTAGAATAGTTTTAGAAAATTGAACCCAGTTTTCCATCACTTCCTCAAATAATAAAAATTAGTTGATCATATTCATTGATTATATTAAGCCTTAAAGAGTGGGAGATGGAACATCGCACAATGTTGTTCAACTGTGATTTGTTTCATGACTACATCAAGTAAGTAAATTGAACATGTATATATTATCTCAAATATTTTAATTTTACATACTTGTTAAACTATTTATTTTTTTATCTATAGGGAACATAAAGAAATGATAAATATAAATCATCATTCTTTAATTTTGAGAAGGTGAGAGACTTCTCATAGTAAAGAGTTTTTTTTGGTTGAAATTTAAGGTAGAAATATTTATGTAATAAATAAATAAAATCAATATTTAATTAAGTTTAATATTATTTTATATTTTCAGAATCAATTTTTCATGTTGAAACTTTCTCTAAGGAAATAAGATCTTTGGATTTTGGTCCTAATACCATGGTTTGTGAATCTAAATCAATTTTGATCAGTGTGTATAGATTTATTATCAATGAACGAGCACATAATATAGAACACGAAATGATTGTTTTATGCTAACTTCCACAACATTCTATTATTCCATTGCATTTGGTAATAAACCTCATTTTGTAAATGAAACTTATTATGGTTCATTGAAAAAATTAAAATATTGGATTATTACTCTCATGGTCGAGTCTCTGTGATGAAATGCCAGTGGTTTGATTCGATGAAGAGGCAGGGCACCTTTATTTATGATTGTGGATTTCAAGTTATTAACATGAATCACACTCTTTCTACCGATGAACCATCTGTATTGGCATCAATGCGAAATATGTTTTTTTATGTCAAAGATCATCTTCAGCCTAAATTTGGTGTCATTATTGAAGTAATACCAAGTCCTATTTTTATGATGGTGATGGTGGAATTGACACCATCCATTCTCCTATTGGCCCCTATCCATTTATTACTTATAATTACTCCAATACTTCAATTGTTAGAGTTTATTACGAGCCTAATTTTGTCCTTGGAAATATATAGAAGCATTCATCTTTGTTATCAATTCCGTTGGTTTAGCTTGACTTGAGTTGTTGAGGTTTGTGCTATAAAAAATTATTTACTATTGATTACAAATAATCTTTATCCAACTAGACCTTCTTGTACATTTTCAATATATATTTGTTTCATTTTTCTCTGAGTTGTATTTTATAATATTGAATTGATTTGTATTCCGGCCTACCAAACTAAAAAACCATAATAGTTAAATTGTAACAAAAAACGAGATGGGTTAAATTGTATATATTAGAATAATTGATATGAAAATTAAAAAAAATGAAAATAATGACCTAATCCAAAAAAATAGCTAAAATACCTAATCGAAAATGTTAACCAAATGACCTAACACAAATAAGTCGTGTCTCAATTTTTTCATTACACAGTAGTTATCCTTTTCTAATTACGTTCTTATTTGTTTTCAAATTATTGAAATGAAACCATATAAGGAGAACCGAAGAAAAAATATGACAGAAAACAATCGTCGAATGCCCAAGATGGACATTCCTCAATTTGTACCTGTTATGATTATTTTATTTCAAATATATAAATCAATAACATATAATTTCATGTGATTAATTTTGTTTTAAAAATTTATGAAGGATCCACCACTGAGGCACCAATTATTCAATGAGAAGCCTATTAGTGGTCCCAGTACTAAGGCCAGTGGTAAGAGGGGTGTGGTATGAGATCTAGGAGCTCCAGTTAGAATACCCGTTTAGACCCAGCACCTCTTAATGAACTACCATCTTCCATAAATTCTGATCCCACTGGGTCGTTAGGGATATAGAGAATATTTAGGCCTCCCATGTTTTCACCACCCTTCATATCTGAGTCTCCTCACCCATATTTACTGTATCCCATGATGATTCCCACTCATAATCCATATTATGAAGTTGGTTAGTCATTCATTCCATCTTCTTTACCATATACTCATTTTTCTCCGAGCTTCTACATTTTTTATTCGAATCCTACTCTAACACAGTTTGTTCCTGAGAGGAACAGTTTTGGATATACCTAACACTGAGAGGTGGGGTGAATCGGTGTTTGAGACTTTTCAAACCAATTCCAACTTTTTATCCCTATACATCTTGACCTGTTAGGATCTTGATTCTCTTATTCTCTTTTCCCTATCTCATGCAATAATAGAAAGCAGTAAAACATGCACACAATCTTTTTACAAGGTTCACCACTCAATAAGAGAAGATACATCCTTCCCATGCATGGGAATGATCAGTGCATGGATTCTCCACTATAATGTGATATATTGTTACAATGGAGTGGCTAGGAAAAAAATCGTCTAGCCATTGTGAGTCCCTAAACTTTGAAGGGGGGTGGGAAATAATCCTCTTCCCTGGACTGGTGATAGCCTAGTATAACTTGCAGCCTCTATCTAGTTCTTTAAACTTACTATGGTGACCGTCTTCTTCCTTATTCAAAAGGTAGGTTCAATTCTTGGTCTTCTTTAGTGATCTTCACTTGATTTCTTGCAAAGTAGTAGGCAAGAAATTCTCCCTTATTTCTTTTCCTTCTTTTCTAGTGCAACACCAACTGCACTGTACAAATTCTTTCTTCTTCTTAGTGAAACAACCAACTGCACTAAGACTTCTTCTCCCTTCTTGGCTAGAATCACATACACCAATGTGATTATTCAGTAAATGAAGATCAGTTCTCTTGGAATCGTCTGAATGAATTCTTATCTCTGGTTCATGAATGCATGTGAACATGCATATAGAATTTAGGTTGACCCTTTTCTTCCCATTCATTATTCTTATTCTTTACACATGTTTAGACACTTCTTTTTGATTTTTTATTTAATTCACTTCATTTGTGCATGTGACTACATGAATGCATGTATTCAACTCTTCCTCTTCTAGTGTGAGAACCCTAATGGGTATGAATCTTTGAGAAACACAACCTCTTCTCATCTTCTTTACTTTTTATTCCTCCTTTTATCTTATTCACTTTGCACTAGGTTTGGGTGACTTTACATCATACAAATAAGTGTATGTCTTTTTTGCATCGAACCCGAATGGGTATGAAACTTTCTTTGTGAAAACTTTTTCTTCAAGGCCTCAGGCTTCTTCAGGGAATGCACATAGGTGCATACAACACGTACTTCCCTTCTTTCTTCACTAAAACTCAAACCCCTACAAACAATGGGATGAATGTGTAAACAAGAGGGTGATCTCTTTTGGGAAGACTATGAGATTCACGGTTCTTCTTCATGCCTAAGGAGCATGGTTCATTCCCTTCATAGAGTACAAAATGGGTACAGTTCCACCAGTTTTCTACTTGTGGGAACTTCCTCATGAAACACAACCGAGGGTTTTTAGAAAACCTATCGCATGTTTGAATGTGGTGGTTCTTTTCAAATCTATTCGGGGGTGCGTAGAACCTATCGAAGGCTTGCGGGAACTCTTCTTCGCATAGCAGAGAGTTCACGAGACTCCTAGTTGATCTTCGCAAAATGGTGCATAGGGAGATGCTATGTTTTTTGAAATAGGAGCTCTCAAATATGTGGGAGCAGCGTTTCCGGTGGTTGGAAGCAGCGTCAAGAGGTTGAAGATGATGGCACGAGATGGATCAAAAGCTACGGGAGGATCAGACGATCCTTGTTCAATCACATGTGGCGTGAGATAAGATGAGTGGTGAAGATTAGATGACCAGATGTCGTGGCTGATCAGATGGCTGACCAAGATGTGGGATGAGATGAGCGGCTGAGATTACATCTGCATTTTTAAAAACACATCCCACACCGAAATGTTCCATGGTTTTCGTGCATTTTAAGTATTAATATGTGGTAGCCGATGCTCATAATTTTCCTCTCTACCCTCTGGCACCACCCCTGTAATTCCCCGACCCCAGTTACCTAGATTCGGTGCATTATTACATAACATTGGCATGATACAAGGAATCATGTCCTAAAAGACAGATCAGTTTGGTAGTCTTTGAAGTACTAGATACAAGTATATGTTTTACATTACATCATGAATTAAAACATCAACAATATTTTGTCCCCTTTTGAACACACTTTTATCCTTAACCTATCTATGCAGGTTAACCATAAAACACTTCTTCACATCCTAAGAAAAATAAAACATAGAAAGGGGTGAGCTCAGATGCTTATTAAGGATAACAATATAGCAGAAACTTTCGTAAATAAGCATAAACATTTAAGGAATTGTATAAGACTAAAACAAAAGCCTTTTAAACTTGAACTTGAACATAATATAGAAAATATAAAATAAAATAACTCCATTTACTTGTTCACATGGATATTCTACTAGTTGAATAATCACATGAAATATCAATAGCCACATTCATAATGATGGAATTCATAATTCCAGACTTCATAACCACATAGTCAATGCCTTGTGCCAAGACTACAAATAAGATTATTTCAAGGCCTTGTGCCAAGACACTAGTTTCTCTCATGAGACCTATCGATGCATCGAGGTGCTATAGTGGGCTCCACCCATCACTTACTAAGTCCAATGCATTCCTCATATGAAAAGGTTTAAACATAACATAAACATTCGTATTAAAACTAGAATAAAAAATGTCAATACTTTATCCATAAACCATGAATGGTGTAAAAATAACACATCCAAATTCAAACATATCACAAAACCTTCAATACAATATGGAAGTTTTATATCATAATAAATCAACTTCAAACAAGCTTAAAATCCATCAAAGGATGTTGACAAAGATGAAATCAAAACTTTTTTAGAGAAATATCTCTTTCTATTTTGAAATCATTTAAAATAAATATAATTATAAAAGAAACCATTTATTTTGAAAATATTCTTATAAGCTTGTAATAGAAGATTCGATGATGTTATAATGGTGAAAAATAACTGCACCCGCAGTATAAGTTAAAAAACATTCTCACCTTAATTTTTTTGAAAAGTTGATAAAGTACCTTGTTAGGAAAATGACGAAAAGATTCCTTTCAAAACATATAATTTCAAATAAGGGTATAAATTATTTTAACCCATTATCTAGGAAATAGTAATTTTTTTTGAAATACATTTTTTAGAAAACACGGATGTGGATGATAAAGAGGTCCCAGTAGATACTTACGTAAAAATAACCTTGGATAATAAAGAGACTGAGAAATTAACTCTTAACATGTACCTTTCCTTATTAGATGGTACGTTAACCACCTGTATAATAGTTAAAACATTGTTATTAAATTATACAAGTACTAGATACATAAATATGATATCATATATGATCTTATAATATTTCATTGTTAATAATATTTTAGTAGTATCATCTTTTCAGGTGTTAACTGGTTCGTTTTACTTTATATGCTTGGTTACGTAACCCATGTATGTTATAGATAGGATTTATTTGATTCATATATAGAATGATATTATGTTCATAAAAATTATTTTTAATCATAAAATGAAAATTACTCTTTAATGATTAAAATGGGGAATGAATCTCATCGCATTTGTGGAGACGGTAATCCGTACGTACGCACGAGGAACAATATCATTATATTGATGGAAAAATAATATGTAATTGGATGGTATCTCATATATACAGAATCATTAACATGTTATATTTATTATTTACATTAGTTATACTCGTTATTATACCCATCCAAATAATGAAGTGTTTGAATAACAAACTACACCACGACGTGGAGATGGTAATCTGTGCGTACGCACGTATGTTGACTTTGTCAATTATAAGATGGATAGAATAATGAATATGGTTGTAAAATTTTTATAATAACATCACCGTATATAGAAGATACTGGATTTATTATTTTAGAATGGGAAAAAAAATAAAGAGGAATAAGAAGATGAAAATAACTTGAAAGATGTGATGAAATATTTACCTCTTCTTCAGGTTCTTCCTTTTAATTTGATCAAAAGGGCTCTTTACGTTGGATATCTAACCAAAGTAAGTCCTCCAAGATGAAGGGAGGAAAGTTGGGAGGATATTTGGGTAGGGTTTGGTGAGACAAAAGGCTTTGGAGGTGTGAAATTAAGAGAAGGGGAAGTGCCCTTTTATAAGAGAGGTGAGGGTCACTTTAGGAAAAGATTGAAATATTATTTTATAATAAAATCATATTCTGTTTCTAATGGATCCAAAATGAATTATTTAAATGATAATGTGGGAATGGGTCTAAAACCTCTCATACAATAGGTTTTATACAGGATTAGTTCATCATATTAACCTTATCGTTTAGATTTAACTCTTAGTTAAATAGTTTGACATTTACCATGTCTCCTTGTATTTTTATATTATATGTCTAATAAACATACTATAACAATCAAAAAGAACCCCATGTGGTTCATTATTAATATATATAACCTTATATAAGTTCTCTGGACGATCCTTAGATTTTAAAGAATATTATATCAATTAATAATATAATATTTGTTTTAAAAACTCAATTATGTCAATTTTGACACTATTTAGTATTTTTTTGAATGCCATTAAAACTTTATCACTTCGAATAAAATTTATTTAACCAACCCTAACATGTAATAATAACATATAATATTAGTTTAATTCATCATAAGTATCAATTTACATTTATTTGGATATTTATAATATCAATTATTTTAATATTTCATTAATAAGGTATTTATTGTATCATCATTGTGTAACAAATAAATTAAATTATATAATGTCTAAAAATTATAAATAAAATACCATTATGTAGGAAATAATTTTATCTTTATAATGAATATTTATATTGAAATTTATATTGTGTGTATCTCTATATTAAAAATGGTTTAGTTATTAAACTTCGATTTTAACACTTTTAACTATTCTTTAAATAAAATTATAATAAATGCCCGAATCTAATACATGTGGACCAAAGGGGATCATAATTTATTCCTAAGGTTATTTTTGGTCGAATTATACTTATCCAATAGAATTAAGGAATGTTTTAGGGTAATTATGATATCATTTTTAGCCTTAATTACCCTATTTTCTTTTAACCGTGGTAAATAAAAGTCCAAAGTTACCATTCACTGAAAATTATTTTGATCTTATTGAACCAAATTTTACTTACTAATATTAAAAATATCTCTCAGATTTTTGAAATTCAACTCACAAAAGCAGTAAAATTAAGGTTTTATACAAATTTGCAAATAATCCTTTGAGGTGGGTAAAAGACGGTAAAAAGTTCGATAAAATTTAATATATCTAAACATATTATAAAATGACTCCATTGAATTAAGTTGAAAATATATAGGTATTATGTATCTATTTTGACATAAAATAGATTAAAATAAAATAACTAATAATTTAAATAAAAATTCTGTTTTAACAAATAATGCTGTGTTTTTTCAATATTCATCAAAAATTGAATGTTTTTAGAAAAATCTAAAAAATTCACCCTTTGATAATTTTGATATTAGGAATCCAAAAAATGAAATCCATTTTTAATGATAAAATTTATAAAATTTCAAAAATTGGTTATTACAATTCATAATGGCTAGTTTGATTGGTTGTTGTGTGTTTGAACTCGAAGTTGCGTACAACACAAGCTATTGTATTATTCAAAGGTAAACGTACCATGGAAGCTTGGGGTGTTACAATATCCTCTCCGTAAAATAATTGTGACCTCAAAATTTCTAGAATATTACTACATAAAAAGATTTGGGTACTTCTTCATCATAAGTTCCTCGGGTTCCCAAGTTTCCTATTCCACCTTATGGTTTCTCCATAAAACTTTTACCAGACAAGTCGTCCGGTTTCTTTGCACTTGTTCCCTTATATCAAGAATCTTGACAGGCTCTTCACAATAAGACAGATCAGGTTCTAGTTCAATTTCCACATAGAGGAGTACATGTGCTAGTTCAGACATGTATTTTCACAACAGTGATATGTGGAACACATCATGAACATTGGAGAGACTTCGCGACATTGCCAAATGGTAAGCCACAACCCCAATTCGTTCAATAATTTCGAAAGGTCCGATGTATCTGGTACTTAATTTAGCCTTCTTACTGAATCGCATAACTCCATTCCATGGAGATAACTTCAAGAAAACATGATCTCCAACCTTAAATTCGAAATCCTTCCTTCGGTTATCAAAATATCTTTTATGCCTACATTGAGTTTCTTTGATGTGGGTTTGGATAAACTTCACCTTTTCTGTCATTTCCTGACCAAGTTCTTGGCCTACGAGTTTTTTTTCACCGACATCATCCCAAAAAGTTTGTCTGCGACATCTCTTTCCATATAACGCTTTATATTGTTCCATCTAAATACTTTAATGAAAGATATTGTTATAGGAAAATTCTAGCAAAGGTAAATATTGATCCCATATTCCTTGAAAGTCAAGTGAGAAAGATCTAAAAATGTCTTCTAAGGTTTTAATAGTCTATTCTGATTGTCCATCAGTTTGAGGGTGGAAGGTAGTGCTCAAATGATGTTCATTATCTAGGTATTTCTGAATACTTTTCTAGAATATTGATTTTAATTGAGGATCACGATCGGAAAAAATCGATATGGGTACTTCATGAAGTATTACAACATCATTAACATACAGTCTTGCTAAACTTTCAAGTGGTAAATCTTCTCTTATTGTTTGAAAATGTTCTGACTTGGTAAGACGATCAACAATGACCCATATTGCATCATTCCTTCTAGGGGTCTTTGGTATTCCCATGAAAAAGTACATCGTAATATCATCCCATTTCAACTCAGGTATGGGAAGAGGTTGCCTCATTCTTTTAGGATGTTGTTTTCCAACTTTCACTTGTTGGAAAACCATACATCTCGACACAAAATCAGCAATCTCTCTCTTCATGTTGTCCCATGAAAACTGTTTTTCTAATCTATATATATCTTAGTGCTACTAGGGTGTATATATAAATTGGAGCTATGAGCATCATCTAACAATTCCCTTTTCAGATCATGTATATCGGGAACACAAAGACTCTTCCCAAACTTCAAAATCCCATCTTCATATATGAAGTTGATCAATCTCACATCATTCACAACATTAATTTTCTTTTGAAACTCTTCATCATCATCCTGAGAACTTTTTATCCTTTTGATTAGCCACCAAATGAGGCTAATATTCATTGTTAATATATATAATATTCATGTTATTTATTATTCATAAACACCAGTTTAGTGCATTTTACACTTTGAAGATCATGTCACATTATGATTGTAATACCTTCTTAAAATGCACTATTATGTGGTACATTTTTGAACATCATTTGAAGTACCCAATGATTAAACTGATTTTAAGGAATGTAATTATCCATATTTTAATTTTATACTTTGGTAAATTTCTCTACACTTCAATATGATCATGTTTCATTCAGGGATCAATGGAGAATTCATGGAAGAAGATGGAGATATTTTGTGATGAAAGGAAGCAATTCTAGAGAAGGCAGATTGGACACCAGCCAACTGATTAGAATGTGGGACCCACATTAAAACCCAATGAATCCCTAATTTCTTGGGATGCTATAATCCATGTATAGGAACAAATAAATCTTCAGTATCCAATGTTAATTCTGCATCCATGGTGTTCATTTAGGCGGCCCAAGTTAGAGATAAAATTCTGGGCCAGATTCTGCGGCCCAGAAACACAGCTCACTAATATGATCATATCTCTGAATACAAAACTCCAAATGGGCCCAAAGTTTACAGGCGGTTAGAATACATCCGTATCTCCATTGTCTTCTTCTATGTCCCACTCTGATTCGGCCATCTAGAAGGTCGTACAAGCACATATGTTCAGTGAAGGAAAGCTGGCTGCCACCTCGGGTCAAGTGTGGAAAAATCAACTCTCTCTTACTTTCCACCCACCTATGGCCTACCACAATTAATTGAGGAGACTTGGACTGTTGGAGGATCTACAAAAGGGCTCAAAAAGGCCTATTTAAGGCAGTGGTTTTGGATTATTGAGTGATCTTTCAGCTTTCTTTCATTGTAATGTTATGCTGCGGTTTTGTTGTATCAAATTTGTCTTCCACATGTAAGTTGTTTTAATTCATCCTTGTTTCTTAATAAAAGTTCTTCTTATCTTATTATTCTATTCCTCTCCTTATCACTTTGATACCATTGGTTCATGGTGTGATCTTTTTCATACCAAACCTTGTGATATTATCACACAACGGTGGAGTGATTGTTATTTTATTGTGTTTTTTTACTTCTCCATTTCTTCCCTTGTGAGTCTACTTCCCGCTTCCATTGAAACCATAGAATCAATGGAGGGCTGACCCACTTATGGTTTGATCCAATGGAGTAGTAAGGGGATGTATTGGATGTTATTTATCACCTCATTAATGTATAATTACTTCTTTAATTGATATTTTTATTTGATGATTTTTAAACTCCATCGTCCTTGTTGAATTTAAGGCCACACACTTCAAGTGCTAATACGAACCTTTACCTTGAAGTGCTCAAAACTTTGATCCTTCAAGTGTATAAGTTATTAGTATTAAAGGGTTCAGGCATTAAACTAGTAAGTGATTATGTTGTTTTATCTCCTTAAATGAACCCATCTCAAATATAAGATATTGAAATCATTAAAAAGGAAATGCATCCAATCCACCCCGAGCGATAACCTAGGATCAACTCATTCTTTTATATTGAATTCACTTAAGTCTCTTGAAGTTACTTTCAACCCATCTAAAATCAACCCAATTTGGCCACTTCATAACCAAAAATAGTCCATATAAATTACGTGTCTATAGGTTACTTCTTAGGTCTCTGAGGATTCGACAACCCAAGCTAAACTACAAGGACCATCTTACCTTCTTCTCTTGGGTAAATTTGAGCAAGAATCAAATTTTGGCGCTGTTGACGAGGACCCAAGTAAGTCATCTAAAAACCCATTATATTCTTCATCATTTCTTGTTTTCTCATCCAAATTATCTTATCTTGTCCCCTTCTCATTTTTTTTCTTTTGGTGCATGTCCGCCTACACCCGCGATCAATCAAACCGTCTAGTTAGGGTGGATAGTCCTGGGGTCAGTGAGTGAAGTACACCAAGGGAACTCTTTCCATTAGATCCTAATCTTCCTAACACCCCCGAGTAAAAAATTGATCCCATTTCAATGGAAGGTCTTCAAAGAAACCGACTCATAAACCCAGGTGGGAACCAAAATGGAAACCCAAATGAGGCACCCCAAACTTGGGGAATGCAATTGATCAAACCATGAATTACTACGTCACACCTTCCTGGAACAATACCCCTTCATGCATTAGAAAAAATTCATTAAGAGATTCCAACTACATCTTTAAACCCCATTTCCTAAACCACCTTCCCACATTCCATGGAATGGAGTCCGAGATGCCCTACCTTCACATTAAGGAGTTCAATGACATTGTAGAAACCATGTGTCCCCAACATCAACTAGAATCAGCTAATATGAGGATATTTCCTTTTTCGTTAAAGGATCGAGCTAAAAACTGGCTAAAAAATTTGAGACCATCATCCATAAACTCTTTTTACCAACTACAAAGAGAATTCTACAAAAAATACTTTCCCCACCACAAAACAATTGCACTTAAAAAGAGTATCCAAAACTTTTTTGAAAAATAGGGAGAGTCATTCTATGAAACATGGGAGAGGTTCAAAGACACTCTAAACATGGTTCCACACCATGGTTTTTCTATTTCGGAACAAGTGATAATTTTCTATTAAGGGTTGGTTCCGGGGAACAAACAATTCATTAACCTGATGTGTAATGGAACCTTTAAAAACAAAGCCCCAAATGAGGCTTACGAGTATCTAGAAAGCCTTTCTGAACAAAACCAAACATGGGGAACTTCAACTTATTCTGAAAAGACACAAAGAAATAATGGAATTCATACACTTAGAGAAGAGGAAAGCCTCAGGGCTAAACTCCCAGCACTCTCTAGGATGGTTGAAGAGATAGACCTTAGGAAAGTCCATGAAATCCAAACTGTTGACCCTGTTTGCACAATTTGTGACAAACATGACCATAAGACAGACAACTGCCCAACCATTCCATCCATCAAGGATGTTATTTTAGGAGGAACCCCAGCAGAAGTAAATGATTTGAACGTTCAAAAGCCTCAATACCAAAAACAACTTCAACCCAAGGTATAATGACCACCCAGGCTTCAGCTGGAAAGATAACCAAAAACCTAGCCAACCACAGGGACAAAATCCTTACCCCTATCAGAACTACCAATCCCATAACCAGTTCCAAACCCAACCTATCCAATACAAATAGCCACCGGTCCATTTAAAACAAACCATCCCACCTCCAAAATATCCCCTCGGGATAAACCAATCTTCTCAAGCACCAACCCAAACTGTTCCACAAAGCCTACTAGAACAACTATGAAAACAAATGGAGAGGATGAACTCAGAGGTATCTTCCCTAAAACAAGAACTTAAAACCATCAAAACTATAAAGGCACCCATTCCTACTCAGGTGGTTCCATCCTCAACTTCAAGGGGAGAGTCAAGTTGTGCTCAAACAACTCATGAACAACTAAAGGCTGTGACTGTTTTAAGAAGTGGGAAATCAATTGAGAAACATGAAAAACTAATTCAGAACCCACCTAAAGATTCAAACATGGATGAAAAATCAAATAAACCACAAGATCAAACTGAGGAAACTGATAACATTGTCATGGAAACAACTCTACAACAAACAACCCCACAACCTGCACCATTTCCTCAACGCATGAGGGGGAAACCCAAGCCTGAATTGAGTGAAACATTGAGGGAAATCATTTCACAAGTTAAGTTGAACATACCCCTTCTCGATGAAATCCAAACCATACCTACCTACTCAAAGTACCTTAAGGACTTGCGCACTTTTAAAAAAAATCACATAAAAACCAAGTCCTTTTGGCTGCTAATGTGAGTACCACCATTTAAGGGACCATTCCTCCTAAGTTGAAAGACCTGGGTTGCCCTTACATCAATGCTGAACTATGAGAGAGCAAAGTTGTCAAGGCCTTGTGTGACCTAGGTGCTAGTTTAAATCCCATCCCATATGCTGTGTATTTACAGTTAGGCCTAGAAGAACTCCAACCCACATCTGTCACAATTCATCTTGCTGATCGTAGCATTAGGGTTCCAAAGGGGATTTTGAAGGACGTTCTGGTAAAGGTTGAGAACTTCATCTACCCTGTTGATTTCATTGTCCTTGACAACCATCCAAACTTAGGAAATAAGGAACAAACCCCAATCATCCTTGGTCGTCCTTTCCTTGCAACAATCAACTATGTTATCCGATTTCGAAATGGGAACATGACCATCACCTTTTGGAACATGATTCTTGACTTGAACATCTATAATGCAAGCTCACAAATAGGGGATGACGAGGACATTCTTGAAGAAAACATGATAAGAAGCATTGATAATGAATCCATGGAACAATAAGGAATATTTGATGAATGTTTATGCCAGGATGAGATTGATTTCCTTTGGTCATATGAAGGAATTTTATCTCCTTGGCATGAATCATTTTCAAATTGCTCTTATGATGAAGTCTTAGGTCCATCAATCAGTGAAACCTTTCAAAAAACCACTTTCATGGAGACCACTCCAAATTCCTTCCCTAAATCTGATCAAGCCAATCTAGTAGCTGAAACTTCTACATGTGGGGAATAAATCCTATCTAAAACACTAAAAAAGAAATTTAACTTGATCTAATGTCCCAATCTTCTTCTGAAATTCCGAACCAACCTGATCATGAATTGAAGGAACTTCCAACTACACTCAAGTATGATTTCCTAGGGAACAATCAAACACATCCTATTGTCATTTCTTCTTCTCTAGAAGCCAATAATGAGAGGATGCTTCTAGATGTCCTTAGGAAGCATAAGAAAGCCATTGGTTGGACCCTTTTTGATATTCCTGGGATTAGCCCACTTATCGGGACTCATAGGATTGTTCTGGAATCTGATTCAAAGCCATTTCATCAACCTCAACGGTGACTCAATCCTAATATCATGGAGGTAGTATGAAAAGAACTCCTGAAATTGCTAAAATCTGGTATCATATATCCCATAGCTGAGAGTGAATGGGTGAGCCCAATCCAAGTGGTTCCAAAAAGGGCTGGAATCACAGTGATAACCAATAAGGATGGAGAGATTCTTCCAACAAGGGTGAGTAGTGGATGGAGGGTCTGCATTGACTGTAGGATGCTAAACTTATTCACCAAGAAGGACCATTTCCCCTTTCCATTCATTGACCAAGTCCTTGAGAGAGTGGCAGGTCATGCATTCTACTGTTTCGTAGATGGGTACTCAGGGAATAATCAAATTGAGGTCTCCCTAGAGGATCAAGGGAAGACTACATTCACATGTCCATTCGGAACCTTTACTTTCAAACGCATTCCCTTTGGGTTATGCAATGCCCCTGGAACCTTCCAACGGTGCATGATGGGAATATTCTCAGACATGGTAGGGGATTTTCTAGAGGTCTTCATGGATGAATTCTCTATGTTTGGGGATAAATTTGAGGGATGTCTGAGGAATGTAGAGAGAGTCTTGTCAAGATGTGAAGAAAAGAATCTAGTCCTAAACTGTGAAAAATTCCATTTCATGGTTAAAGAGGGACTAGTTTTAGGCCATCTGGTCTCAGGTAGGGGGATTGAAGTTGATAAAGCTGAGTTTCACATCATTCTTCACCTTCCATCACCCAAAACTGTCAAGGAAGTGAGGTCTTTCTTAGGACATGCTGGTTTCTATAGAAGATTCATCAAGGACTTTAGTTCAATCTCCTGTCCCCTTTGTGCTATCCTAGTAAAGGATGCTCCATTTGTTTGGACAGAAATCTGTGAGGGTTCATTCTCAACCCTAAAATCCTCTCTCACCTCTCCTCCATTATGAAATCTCCAAATTGGAACCTTCCTTTCGAACATATATGTGATGCCAGTGACTTTGTTGTAGGAGCTGTGTTAGGAAAACGTTGTGATGCTTATGCAAGAAAATCCTTAAATGATTCCCAAATAAACTAGACCACCACTGAAAAGGAGTTACTTTCTATTGTGTTTTCCATAGAGAAGTTTAGGTCCTGCCTATTAGGATCCCCCATCACTATGTTCACTGACCATTCTTCACTAAAATAACTCTTCCAAAAACAAGATACTAAGGTTATACTAATTAGGTGGGTCCTTCTCTTACAAGAATTTGACCTCACAATCAAGGATAAAAAGGGAATTGAGAATGTTGTAGCTGATCACCTCTCTAGGATGGAATTCAAAGACAACTCAAATCACCTTTCTGTGTCTGATTCATTTCCTGATGAACATCTATACTCTGTGAGTGACTGCCCTTGGTATGCCGACATTGCCAATTTATTAGTTACAGGAGTCATTCCAAAATTATTAGGGACTCAAGCTCGAAGGAAATTCCTTTCTGATGTTAGAAACTATGTGTTTGATGATCCATACCTCTATAAGTTCTGCCCTGACCAAGTCATTAGGAGCTGTGTCCCAAAATCTGAACAAGAGTCCATCCTTAAATTCTGTCATAGTGAGGCATGTGGAGGCCACGTTTCCTCTCAGAAAACATCTGCTAAGATTCTCCAATGTGGTCTCTTCTGTCCCACCCTCTCAAGGGACTCTTACACATTTTGTCAAAGTTGTCCTAGGTGTCAACAAGTAGGGTCCATCACAAAAAGTAATCAAATTCCACTCACTCCCATCTTAGTGGTTGAAATATTTGACTGTTGGGGAATTGATATCATGGGTCCCTTCCCAAACTATAGGGTATAACTCTACATACTCTTAGCTATTGATTATGTCTCAAAATGGGTTGAGGCCATTCCCACTAAGTCCAACTATCATCAAGTTGTGATTCGATTTCTAAAAGAGAACATATTTTCTCGATTTGGAATTCCTAGGGCTACAATCAGTGATCGAGGAACCCATTTCTGAAACTGCCCATTCTCTTCACTCATGTCTAAGTATGGTATTTCTCATAAAGTGTCCACTACATACCATCCTCAAACCAATGGTCAAGCTGAGTTAGCGAATATGGAGATTATGAAAATTCTTGAAAAAACTGTAAAACCCTCTAGGAAAGATTGGTCTGAGAAACTCTTATATGATCTTTATGCCTATTGAACCACATATAAAACCATTTTAGTAATTTCCCCATATAGGTAGGTTTATGGAAAATCATGCCATTTACCTGTTGAAATTGAGCATAAGGCCTTTTGGGAAATTAAGAAAATGGATTATGACCTCTCATTGGCCGGAAAGAAAAGGAAATTATATCTCAATGAACTGGAGGAACTAAGGATGGAGGCTTATGAAAATTAAAGGATCAATAAATCTAGAGTTCAAGCCTACCAATCTAGGAATATCAAGGTCAAACATTTTGAACCGGGAAAACTTGTGCTCTTGTATAGTTCAAAACATCATTTACACCCAGGAAATTTAAGGTCTAGATGGTCAGGTCCTTTCATAGTGCATCATGAATTCCCCCATGGGGCAGTAGAGATTCAAGATCCCACAAGTGCATACATTTTCAAGGTCAATGGTCAAAGGTTAAAACCATTCATTGAATCATTCAATAAACCAGAAATAGAGGTTGAGTTAACTGATCCAACCAATGAACTAGGAAAAAATTGATAGATTTAGGGTCCATGTAGGTCTAATGATGTTAAAAAAAGTGTTGCATGGGAAGAAACCCATGGTTTCAAGTTTCCTATCATTTTTTTGTTTTAATAAAATTTATATTTTAAATAGGATTAATTAATAATTTTTATATTTTAAAAATACTGTTGACATGTTCTTCTATTATGAGTATGGATGGGTATGAAAGGGGAGCACCGTATTCATCTGTGTCACGCGGTGTGATCCCTGAGTAATACCTTTCCCAAAAAATTAAAATAAGACAATGTATCATTAGTTTGATTTAAAAAAATAGAAAAACAGGATAAACCATAAAAATGATGATACTTGGAATTAAATAAGTCGTTGTGTTGTTGGTTTTTTTTGGTTTGTTCTTGTTTTTATGGTTCAGGTACTATTTTGGGTGATACATGTTCAATCAAGGAGGTGCCTACATCCCCCAAGAGATCAAAGGACTAATTTGGAGCAATAAGAATTTCAACTTGAACCACCAGGTGATTTCATTCGATGATCCTCAGTTTCAATTTCCTTTTTGAACTTCCATTATCTGCCTCTACTCCTTCTAAATTTTCATTTCTTCAAACACTGGGGGCAGTGTTGTTTTAAGTTGGGGGGGGGGAGATAAAAAAAATGCTTTTGTGTAAAAAAATGAATGATTTGAAATAAAATGTGTAAATGGAAGGAAAAATTCCTTTAACTTTGAACATGGTAATACACATTGCACACTTTGAAACTGAATATCAAATAATTTAGCATACCCTGATTCTGATTTTAATCCTTTTATAATTTCATGAGCATAGAATTTGGAAAGTGTGGCTGTCCAATGTGATATTTCATCGTTTATATTTTCATCCAAATAAAAAAATCACAATGCACGTCCTTTGGATAGTGGGGTATTAGTTTAAGTTAATGGGGTCCCCTAAATAAATAGCATAGGTTTGGTGATCATTTTAGTTTAATATGAGTATTCAAAAAAAATTAAATTTTTTTTTGCGCGTAGAGCAATGAAATGACCTAATGCGTGGCTTTCAGCACTTGGGGATCGTGACTCCATAGTTGTCTGGCCCAGAGTTAGTAATTTTATCTCTATTTTTGGTAATTTGAATTTGTTTTTGTCTGAGTTAACTCGAGATGATGCCCGAGTATGTGGGATTGACTTGGTTCCCTATGGTCTTTGAGCCTGGGAGTCATCGACAAAGTCTCATTACAGGGGTTGACTCGTTTGAGTGCAACTTCAATTACCATGGAAAAATTGCAAAAAAAAAAACAAAACAAAAAAAACAAAACAAAAAACAAAACAAAAATAATAAAAGAAAAAAAATTAATACTCATATTAATATTGAAATGTGATTCCACCTAGTGCTTCCATCATTCACCCCTTGAATAAAAATGAACCCCCATGTCTATCGTGATGCACAACACATCCTCATACTTAATTGATATAGGATGAAATATGGAAATGAATTTGAACAAAGGAATGGGCTTGGGATTGGGATCTATTTATGAAACTATCTTGTATTAAAATATTTTTATGGGTTTAATGATTTTTTGGTATAAGGGTTTCTGGTGATCATTTTGTATTAAAATGTTTTTGGAAAAGGGAATTCGAATTTCATATTGTTGAGATATATTTTGCTCGGGACTAGCAAAACTCAAGTTGGGGGGTGTGATTAGCCACTAAATGAGGCTAATATTCATTGTTAATATATATAATATTCATTTTATTTATTATTCATAAACATCATTTTAGTTCATTTTACACTTTGAACATCATTTCACATTATGATTGTAATACCTTCTTAAAATGCACTATTATGTGGTACATTTTTGAACATCATTTGAAGTACCAAATGATTTATCTGATTTGAAGGAATTTAATTATCCATATTTTAAATTTATATTTTGGTAAATTGATCTACACTTCAATATGATCATGTTTCATTCTGGTATCAATGTAGAATTCATGGAAGAAGATGGGGATATTTTGTGATGAAAGGAAGCATTTCTAGAGAAGGCAGATTGGACACCAGCCCACTGATTAGAATGTGGGACCCACATTACAAACCCCATGAATCCCACATTTTATGGGATTCTATAAGATATTTATAGGAACAAATCACTCTTCAGGATCCAATGATAATTCTGCTTCCATTATGTTCATTTAGGCGGCCCAATTTAGAGATAAAATTCTGATCCAGATTCTGCGGCCCAGAAACACATCCCACTAATATGATCATATAACGGAATCCACAACTCCAAATGGGCCCACATTTTACAAGGGGTTAGACGACATACGACTCTCTATTTTCTTCTTCTATGGCCCACTTTGATTTGGCAATCTAGAAGGTATTATAATCGTGCCTGTTCGGTGAAGGAAAGGTGGATGCCACCTCGGGTCAAGGGTGGAAAAATCAACTCTCTCTTACTTTCCACCCAACTATGGCCTACCACAGTTAATTGAGGAGACTTGTACTATTCGAGGCTCGACCTAAGGGCTCAAAAATACCTATTTAAGGTAGTGGTGTTGGATGATTGAGGGATCTTTGAGCTTTCTTTCATTGTAATGTTATGCTGCGGTTTTGTTGTCTCAAATTTGTCTTCCACATGTAAGTTGTTTTAATTCATCCTTGTTTATTAATAAAAGTTCTTATTATATTATTATTTTTTTCTTCTCCTTATCACTTTGATACCGTTGGTTCAAGGTGTGAACTTTTTCATACCAAACCTTGTGAGATTATCACACAACGGTGGAGTGATTTTTATTTTATTGTGTTTTTTTTGCTTCTCCATTTCTTCATTTGTGAGTCTACTTCCCGCTTCCATTGAAACCATAGAATCAATAGAGGGATAACCCACTTATGGGTTGATCCAAGGGAGGGGAAAGGGGCTTGATTGGATGTTATTTATCACCTCATTAATGTATAATCACTTCTTTAATTGAGATTTTTATTTGATTATTTTTAAACTCCATCATCCTTGTTGAATTTAAGGTCACACACTTCAAGTGCTAATACGAACCTTTACCTTGGAGTGCTCAAAACATTGATCCTTCAAGTGTATAGTTGATTAGTATTAAAGGGTGTAGGAATTAAACCAGTAAGTGGTGATTTTGTTTTATCTCCTTAAATGAACCCATCTCAAATATAAGAAATTGAAATCATTAAAAAGGAAATACGTCCAATCCACCCCGAGCGATAACCAAAGATCAACTCATTATTTTAAATTGAATTCAATTAAGTCTCTTAGATTTCCTTTAAACCCATATAAAATCAACCCAAGTTGGCCAATTCATAGCCAAAAATAGTCCATAGAATTCATGTGTCTATAGGTTACATCTTAGGTCTCTGAGGACTCGACAACCCAAGGTAAACTACAAGGACCGTCATACCTTCTTCTCTTGGGTAAATTTGAGCGAGAATCACCTTTCTAGTAAAGATGGTTTGGAAACAATTTGAAAAAGTATTGAATTTTCACCTTCTATTATTGTTCCCATATACATTTTTCCTAGATCCATGAAAATAGGATTCCTTTCAAGAGTCACCTTGTTCAAAAATCCATGATCCTTTCTGCTCAAAGCATCTTCAAACTTATTTTCCTTCCCCGGGTGGTAGTGTATTTTACAATCATAATCCTTGAGTAGTTAAAGCCATCTCCTTTTCCCCATGTTGAGTTATTTTTGTGAGAAAATATACTTTAAAATCTTGTGATCAATATAAATATCACATTTTTCACCATACAGATATTGTCTCCTTATCTTCAAAGAATATATTATAGCTTCTAACTCAAGATCATGAGTGGGATAGTTTTTATCATGAATTTTTAGCTGTCGTGATTCATAGGCAATAACTCTATCATTCTGCATATGGAAACAATCAATTCATTTCTTTGAAGCATCCCTATAAATAACAAACTCACCGTTCCCCAGTGGTAGAGTCAAGATAGGATCATTAAATAATCTTCTCTTCAATTCTTCAAAACATTATTTATACTCTTTTGTCCAAAACAAATTTAACCCCTTTACGTGTGAGCTTGGTTAATGGGGTGCCAATTGGGAAACATTCTGGAAAAAACGCCGATAATAACCTGCTAAACCAATAAAACTACGTACCTCAGTTATACTCGTCGGTGCTGGCCATTCATGGATTTCCTTTGACTTAGAAGGATAAATAGATATTCCATCCTTAGAGACAATATGTCCAAGAGAAGAAATCTCTAGAAGCCAGAATTCACACTTGATAAACTTCCCATATAATTGATTTATTCTAAGAGTCTTTAGGATAATGTGTAAGTTATTTTTTGTGATCTTCATATCATTTTGAGTATACAAATATATCATCAATAAATACCACTACAAAGTCATCAAGATATTCCTTGAAGACTATGTTCATTAGATCCATGAAAACAGAGGGAGCATTTGTCAACCCAAAAGGCATTACTGTTAACTAGTAATGCTTGTACCTGGTTTTAAATGCTATTTTTGGAATGTCTTCATTCTTCACACACAACTGATGATATCCAGATCAAAGGTCAATCTTTGAAAAATATTGAGCTCCATGAAGTTGGTCGAATAAATCATCAATGCGAGGTAGGAGATACTTGTTCTTTATTGTTATAGCATTGATCTCCCTGTAGTCAATGGACAACCTCATAGATCTGTCTTTCTTCTTAACAAAAAGGATAGGGGATCCCCATAGAAAACACTAGGGAGAATAAATACATTATTACTAAATTCCTCTTGTTGTTTCTTTAGTTCCACTAATTCCACAGTGTAAATTCTATAAGGGGTCTTTGATATGGGCCTTGAACCAGGAATTAAGTCAATGGAAAACTCAATTTCTCGTTCTGGAGGATGTCTAGGTAAATCCTATGGAAACCCATAAACATATTCTTCCACAATAGGTATGTCCTCTACTGGAATATTCTTTTCATCACCCTTAGTTATTTCATTCTATTCCTCCCCAATAAATGACTTTAGTTGAGCTACTGGAGGTGGATCTAGATAAGAATCATGTGGTGAAATTTCTGCTCTAAAGATAAGGTATTACTAATCATCATCAAGAATTATAACTTCATTTTTCTTACAATAAATTTCCGCATCATGGTCTTAAATCCAATACATTCCGAGGATTATAAAAAATACTATCACGAGTATGATGATGAGATTAGTAGATAAAGAACATTTATATGCCCCAATGGGAACTGATTCACAAAAATTTGTTGCAATGATACTTCCCTTAAGTGTTTTTACTAAAAACTCCCTTATTAAGTCAAATTTAAAATATCTAATTTTATTAGAAAACTGGGAAGATATGAAACAATGCGATGATCCAGAGTCAAATAAAGCATTGGTTAAACTTGAGGAAACCATTAAATTACCTTCCACCACATCTTTCAGAGCTTCAACCTCAGCAATAGTGATCACATAATCTTGGCCTTGCTCCATTGTCCTTTTCTGAGGTAAGTTCCCTTGACACTTTGGAAATTCATTTGCATAATTCCCCTTTTCTCTACAATTATAACATTCAACATTGAAAACCTTTTTTACCTTGCTATCACAATCTTGGTGGAATTTTTCACCACACTTGTAACAGACTCCCATTCCCTTCAGGTAATTACTGGGGTGTTTCTTCCCACATTTAATGTAGGATGAATATTCAACTTTTCCCTTCTTCCCATTATTTCCATTTCCAAAGTGTTCAGCAGATCTCTTCTTCTCTTGCTTTTCTTTAAAGTCATAAGACTTAGAGAATTATTTTTCTGTCTTGATATCACAAGATACAACATCTTCGTATGACAATATGGATTTTGAGGCTAATGATCGCCGGAGAAATGGTTTTAACCTATCAAATAATCGATAAATCTTACTCCTTGGGTTACGTATATAATCTGTAGCATTCCTTGCTAACCTTGTAAAGTTAGACTCATATTTTGTGACATTCTCATCCTTCTTTTGTTTCAGACTCAAAAATTTCCATTCCATATCCTCTTGATGGTCACGAGGAAAGTAGTTTTCTAAGAAAATATATTTAAAATCCCTCCATTTTATATTAGATACTTCATCATCTTCCTTTGTGTTTTGAATCAATGACCTCCACTGGTCTGTATCTCCCGTGAGGCGATAAAATGCCATGAAAACTTTTTCCATTTCGCTACTCCACAAAGCATGAAATATTTTCTCTAAAGAATTTATCCATTTCCCATATAATAATGGATTTTTAATCACATTTAATGTTAGTGGTTTTTTTCTCAGGAATGGGTCTAACATTGATCCTCTGCATTGTGGATTAGGGTGCTCCATTCAGGTAAGGTTATTATTCGTAACCTGGGTGAGTTATCCCAGTATAGTGATAAGTTTATCAGCACCAGTTGCTTCACCAGATCCACTATAATTATCTTGAGTAGGAGGGAAATACCTACATGGATTACGTGCCTTGATACAGTTTACATTCCTTACACTAAGCTCCATTTTTAAATAATGACATACACTAGATTAGTTTAGGAATCGCAATACATAATTCCAAACATGTAAAATAATTATGATAAATTGAACAGTTTATGGATATAATCCATAATCAAAAAAATGTTTTCTTTGAGGAATTATACGCTCATAAATCCTTCATAATTTTTTGTAAAGAAAATTAGAATTATCCTAAGAATATCCCCTGGGAGTGTCGTAACCAAGAGTGCAGCAAGGCCCATTATCGTGCACCAGTTCCCGTTCGAGTCTAGCTCAAAGCGGTGTTTTCTGGTTTTACCCCTAGGTACATTGGTGTCAGATCCACCTCTACCTTCTCATATCTAGACAGAGATGTATTTCTTGGAAAACTCACGAAATCTCTATAGTACCAAAATTCTAGTAAGTTCTTATATACTAATCCTCAAAGTCTATCCTAGGGAAATGTTCTCTAATCAGAGTTTTTCTAAATCTAGCTTCCAAGGTTTGTAAAAAACTTCCTCTGATACCCACTGTAACACCCCGAACCAAGTTACCTAGAGTCAGTGAATTATTACATAACATTGGCATGATATAATGAATCATGTCCCGAAAGACTGATCAATTTAGTTTTAACGTCCCGGTTCCGGAAGCCACCCAGAGGCGACCCATACCCGGTTGGTCACATGGCCTTAAGCGCATCTCCCCGAACTCCAGAGGATACCGACTAGCAGTCGGGGCCTTATGTGTGATAGTGGGGAAACTATGCCCTCATTGGTAGAGTAACATAGCGGAACAAAGAAATAGAAAAAATGGAATCACGGATAATCCATACAAAAGTAAACAGTATAAGACTGGAAAATAATAAATCAGAGAACACACACACATATATATATATGAATGATGCATGAAACATATGTCTAGGAAAGCATCCAAACAAATAAAAATGCTAGAATACAACAGTACTAAAGACAAGTATAAAAGAAAGCAAACTAAACAACTCCTCAGCATCGCAAGACATAGCTTGGTCCCACGCTCTCTATGTCCACATCAAATAAAGTACCTAGAGTATAAGGTCGCTTGCCCTTATCTATACATGCAGTAATATAATCTATTTGGGCCCAAAACATGGTCCAAATAGGGTGTGAGACTAAATCCCAGTAGGTAACCACCACGAGATCTATGCCTAAGAGTCAGTGAATATATGGCAGGCAGTAAGCAAATAAATGTAGTAAATAAGGAAGTAACCAAGGTAATCAATTCCTAGTTTTAATGCATTCAGTATCAAATATCATGAAACATATAAGAAAAGTAGGTAATCACAAAAAGGTAACCCTCTGGGAAGTACTCACAGCCTATCCACTCTGGTCCAACCAAGAAACACAAGCAACACTCTCGGAAGTACACTCTGTCTAACTCCTCTGGTTCAGCTTAATCATAGACTATCTAAGAAAGCAATCACTGTAAATTACTTCTATAGTCTCATATCAGTAACTAAAGGTGCTATGGGGAATTAGCACTCAGCATCTATTCCCCCTGTGGCCCACGTCGAGGATCTACAGACACTATGAGGAAGCACTTACGTCAATTCCCCCTATAGTCTCGCATCATAAGTAAAAAAGACACTCTAGAGAAGCCCTTACATCCATTCTCCATATGGTCTATACACTAGGTTCCCACGGCCCTGTGTAATTCAATCAAGTATAGTAGCACATATCAAGAAAAGTAAACCTCAATAACTACTTGGCTAGCAGTCTACAGCATAACATCATATCAGAATAATAACACCATCCTACAACTGGGCATGGAAAAGTAAACAGCAGCCTAACAGGCAAACTAGACCCAACAGTCAAAAAAGGCAATCATGCATGGGAAAAAACTTCCAAATTGTAGAAATTAACCCTATTCACATTCAATTAACCTCTACTCAATCATACAAACATAGAAAGAAAACAATAGGGCTAAAATGGTAAAAACGAAATTCCTTGTTCATGTGTATTGGAAAAAATTGCACATATAACTCAAAGACATCAACAGAAAGGCACAAACCACCTACCTCAGCATTGGGAGATCAATATAATTGAGTCTCAGGGCCTGAATCACCTTAGAATGCCAAAGATCTAGAAAAACATCTAAAACATTAAATAGATGATAACTTGAGAAAGAAGAGGAATTGGGAAACGAAGCTCAGACAGAAGAGAGAGATTACCGAGGCAATCCCATTGCAATTGACAGTGGTCGAATCGGAGATTGGATGCTCTGTTAGGGGCTCGGAGGAAGATCGCGGTCGTACGTGAGCTCTCAGACGAACCAGACCTATAAGAAGCCCTTTCTGTCCATTATACATGACCCCCGTATGTTTAATAAATAAAATAAAATACACGGTGTGTACTTTGGACGTACACAACGTGTACTTACTGTTTCCGTACCCCGTATTAGGTGGCCTCAAAGTCACCCCCACATGGTCCTGTGCATGGCCGCTACATGGCCAGCACACGACTACCCGTGGTATCCAAGTACACGACATGTAATCAAGAAGTACATGGCGTGTACTTCGAAAATTTCCAAATATTCATGTTTTCCTCAAAAAATGACCAGAGAAGGAAAACATACATAAAAACAAGATCCTAGTTCCTACAAACATTCCACCTTAAAGAAATTAGTCCCTAAATTTCCTTAGAAAGGCGGTGTAGAAGAAGAAACTCTAAACAGCTCTGGCCACTGTGATCATACATTCACCTCCCTCTCTCAAGTCTCATCCTATACTCACCTGTGATTCCATTGTACTTGCACCAGAGGGACAGATAAGCCAGGGAGAACCTTCGTACTGCGATCAAAAATACGGATAGGATGCTTCTCGAACGATGCATTCACTTCCAAATCAACCTCATCAGGTTGGAAAACATGAGACGTGTCTAAGAAGTAACGTCAATGCTGAGAAACGTGGAAAACATCATGCATAGCCCGATACCTATGAGGTAACTGCAACTGATAGCCAAATGGCCCAACTTTGTCCAACACCTCAAACGGCCCAACGTACCTCAGCGAAAGCTTACCCTGTCTCCTAATCCTCTTGTGTCCCAACCTCGGTGTGACACATAGAAAAACCTGGTCCCCGACCCCATACTCCATAGGTCATCTCCGTTGATCAGCATAAGTCTTCTTTCGAGACTGTGCAATAGCCATTATCTTCAAAATCAACTCAATATGATCTGAGGTCTCCTGAACAAGATGAGGTCCCAACATAGATGCCTCTCCTGCCTCATTCCAACATAAGGGTGATCGACATGGCCTACCGTACAAAGCTTCTTAAGGTGATATCTGAATAGTTAATTGAAAAATATTGTTGTAGGCAAACTCTAAAAGAGGTATGTGCTTCTCCCAAGAACCTCCAAAATCTAGAATACATGCTCAAATCAATTCCTCAAGAACCTAAATTGTACGCTCGAACATGCCATCTGTCTGGGGGTGGTAAGTTGTACTCAAAATTACCTGTGTACCCAAAGCCTTCTGAATCCCCTGCCAGTCACGAGATGTAAAACTTTTATCTCTGTCAGAAACAATAGAGTGTGGAACTCCATGTAAGCATACAATCTCACGGATGTACAACCGTCCCAGCTCATCAACACTGAAGGTCTCATTGATCGTTCAAAAGTGAGCAACCATCATGAGTCTGTCAATGACAACCCAAACTGCATCATTCCCTCGAGGAGAACTCGGTAAACATGTCATAAAATCCATCGAGGTATCATTCAACTTTCACTAGGGAATGGGTAACTGCTGTAAAATCCTTGTTGGTCATTAATGCTCCGCCTTCACCTGCTGACAGGTGGAACACCTCATGAAGAAACCACCAATATCACTCTTCATACATGGCCACCAATACTGATGGTGTAGATCATGATACATCTTGGTGACATCAGGATGAACTTCCCAAACTAAGGAATGAAAGCCCTGCATCAGCTTCTCGCGTATGTCTGTTGACACCTATACACGCCCCTAGAAACGCAAGATCTCATCCTCACCTATGGTCCATCTTAGAATAGGGTCCTCTCATGACATGATCTCCTGTAGGACTAGACCTTCTGAATCTGATAACTGCCTCATTCACAGTCGATCAAGAAGGGTAGAGGTGACAACCACATAAGAAAGAAACGTCTTCCCCTGTCTGTCATGCACCTCCAAATGCATCTTTGAGAATGGATCCATAAGCTACCACTCACTGCTGGCCTCCTGACCAGCCTATATCTGAGTCCTCCTACACAACACATCAGCCACTACGTTGCCTTTCCCAAGCGTATAGGCAAGCTCAAAATCAAAATACTGAAGGTACTCAACCCACCTTCACTGTCTCATATTCAGATCACATCGAGTGAATATGTACTTGAGACTCTTGTGGTAGGTGAAAAAGAAAAAATTATCTCCTAGAAGGTAATGTATCCAACAATGTAAGGCATGAAAAACTGAATCCAACTCGAGATCGTGCATCGGGTAATTCTTCTCATGTGGCCGCAATGGCCAAGACCCGTACAAAACGACTCCTTCTCCCTGCATAAGCACAGCTCCCAGCCTGATACTTGAAGAATCAAAGTACATAGTATAGCTCTTTCCTAGCTCTGGAAATACTAGTATCAGTGCTGAAGTCAACCTTCTTTATAGCTCTTGAAATTCTGGCTCACAAGAATCCAACCACAAGAACTTCACACCTTTCTTAGTCAGACCCATCAGTGTTGCTGATAAGCGTGAAAAGCCCTGAATGAAGGGTCTATAGTATCCAAGCATCCCTAGAAAACTCTGTACCTCAATGAAATTATTCTGATGCTCCCAAGAAACTACTGCTCTCACTTTTTTTGGGTCGACTGATACTCCTGTTTCAGAGATAAAATTACCTAAGAAATGTGTCTGATCCATCCAAAAGTGGGATTTTGAGAGCTTAACATATAACTGATGCTCTCTCAGTGTACCCAAAACTACCTCAATAGGTGTGTCATGGTCATTTCAAGTGTGAGAGTACATCAAGATATCATCCATGAAAACCACCATGAAGGAAGCCAAGTATGGATGGAACACTTGGTTTATCAATTCCATGAAAACTGCAGGCGCATTCATGAGACTGATTGGAATAACCATATATTCATGTAGACTATACCTACTATGGAAGGCTGTGAGAGGTATATCAGATGGTCTAATGCACAATTGATGATAATTGAACCTTAAGTCAATCTTTTAGAACACCCAATCTCCTCGAAGCTGATCAACGAGATCATCAATCCAAGGCAAGGGATATCGGTTCTTGACTGTCAACTGGTTCAACTTTCGATATTTCACACAAATTCTAAGTGTACCATCTACCTTCTTTGCAAACAGGATAGGTGAACCCCAAGGAGAAGTATTGGGTTAGATGAAACCCTTTTCCAATAACTCCTCCATTTTCTTATTTATCATTCTGGGGTGTTACAATCACCCCCCCCTTAGAGAATAGCATCCTCATTGTGGGCCCTAAATCTCAACCCAGACAGTGCACCACACTTAAGGCCTAGTACAACCTCTGATACCAAATGTAACAACTGGGTACTAGTGATTGCACAGATATAAAGCTATGGGAAGCCCCTGTATCAGAAATAGAAGAAGCTAAAACTAAGGCAACTAAGATCATACCTTGAGATGTAGAGGGGTCAGGATCCTGCTCATGCTGGGTCTGCTCCACTGCAAATGTCTGGCCTATACCACGGCCATGTGGCCCTGCCTGACCAATCTGAGCTGATCCACCCTGTTGTCGCTGAAATCCTGGCGACTGGCTACCATGGCCACGACCTCCACCTCGGCCTGAACGGACGGTAGAACTCCAGTTCCCAGACTGGGGAGAAACTGGTGGTGCTACTCCTGAACGAGGAGTCATAGAAGAACCCCTATCACCAGCTGCTAGTTAGAAGATATGACAAAAGAACTGAAGATGATCAATCTTGCCACAATATCGGCACTCTACTGGGTCTCTCGGGTAGTGTGTCCTTGTATGCCCTCTCTTCCCGCACTGGTAGCACACCACCTGACTACCAGAAGAAGTATCTCACCTCCTTGGATCTGCACATGAAGACTCCATATAACACTTTCTACTGTCAGTAGGAGGGATACTAACTCCAGATGCCGAGCTACCCTCGCTCCCAACTCTAGAATATCTCAGGTTGCGCTTAGTTATTAACACCTGGTTGAAGATATAAGTGATATAGTTCAACCAGAATATGTTCACCTGTTATCAGATTTCATGCCTCAGACCATCCTCGAACATCCTTTCCAGGAATAACTGATCACCTCCTGAAATAGGCATGAAACTCTACAGCTCGGTAAAATGAGAGGAATATTCTATAACCGAAAGAGTACCTTTCTCCAGACTCATAAACTCTTGGGCTCGATCGTCCCACAAAGTCTCCAGGTAGAAGTATTCATAGAAGATACGCTGGAACTCCTCCCAAGTCATGACTTTCTGGTGTCCCATCTATGAGATCCCATCCCACCACCTCTTGGAGGAATCTCAAAGCATATATGTATTTAGCTTTACTCGCCTCTCTATAGGTGTCTCTAGAAGCCAAAAAATCTTCAACATGGCTTCTATCCGTGACTCTACAGCCTGGGGTACTCCATCCCCTAATAAAGTGGGAGGATGCTTCTTCTGAAAGACCCACTTCAATTCTTCCATCGACGGGGCAGGTGGCGGTGCTCCCTGAAAGTTTTTCATCATCCTCATAAAGCCTTCACTGAACTGTGCATCAGCACCTTCGTCCGGTATAACAGTTACTTCCAAGATTAGCACAATGGGAGGATCTACAGGTACTCCATGATTAGCCATATCCAGTGTCAGATCACTACCCTGAAACTGGCATACAACCGGAGGAAGTCTCGGCGGCATGACTCTATAAGGTCAAACACACACCTTAGATCATGATTATCAAGGAACAAAAACTAAAAACGTATGTAGGAATTAGGAGAAAAAAATTATTCATGCTTTACAAAACATGACTACACAGAATGTATAACACCTACACGGTGTTTTCCCTTCATCCATTCACATGGGCATGTACTCCTGCTAGAACTGTTTGTGTAACACCCCATACACATGGTGTGGTCACCTAACACATGGTGTGTACGTGAATCCTCTTCCCCTGCCCGAGTCCTTCTACATGGCTAATCCACTCAGTTCTTCTTAGAACGAGACTACACGACATGTTAGTGCCAAACAAGGCGTGTAATAGAGGAACCTCATCGACCCATTAAAAGAGGTCTTTGATTTTCTTAAATAATAAAATGAGGTTTCTTCCCCAACCTTTAAAAAAATCATTGTTTACACGACACGGTGTGTTCGAGATGAACACAACGTGTACTAAGAATATTTTTTCGAGCCATGTTGTTAGTGACACGACCTGTTACACGGTTCTACGACACAGTGTGTACATCCTCTACACATCGTGTCTTACCAAAGATTCCAAACCCTGTGTCCCTGACCACATAGTCCAAGACACGGTTAGAGACTACATGGCGTGTACATACTGTACACGACATGTACTTAAGAAAAACAGTTTCTTCCCAAACAGAATAACACATGGCATGTATTCAAAACTACATGGCATGTATTCTTTTTTTTTTCAGACAGTAAGCCTCAGAAACTACTCCAGAGCCCAGAAAAACACTAAAACGATCATTTAAGTGCAAAATTCTGATATGTGAGGGACCATACTCCCCACGAATCAAATATTTGAATCTTATTCATGTCATATATAAGCTAAACAAGTAAAAGATCCACCAAATTCAAGTCAATGAGGGACCATAACACCTCAAGAATAAAAGTTTCACATTCATTCAAACAAAACCTTACACAAACGATACCTTATCAAACAACATTTATTTTATCAAGGCACTTATCACAACAATAAGCATCTCTAGCACCACATCTATCACAACAACATGAAATCTCTAATGCACCCTATATGGCATGGCAAGAATGCATGACATGTGATTTCTAGCAAGTGCCTAAATGATGCATGAGATGGAATACCCTCATCTCAACGGTTTGCAACAGAAATAGAACATCAATAACATCAACAATAATAGCACAATACATGCGAGTCACCCAATGGTGAAAATCAAATCAAATGTAATAATTTCAAAACCATAAAAAATTCAATAAACGAGGTAGATTGGTTTTTCCCTGTACATGGGTTAGCTAATCCTGGGAACATCTTATTACCAAGCACCAATTACTTCATATCCCTGTCTATAGGCTTCAAATAGTAAGTGAAGAGAAAAAAACCTACCTTTGACACCAATTTGTAACATCCCGGTTCCGGAAGCCACCTAGAGGCGCCCCATACCCGGTTAGTCACATGTCCTCAAGCACATCTCCTCGAACGACAGAGGATGCCGACTAGTAGCGAGGGCCTTGGTTGTGATAGTGGAGAAATTATTCCCTCATTGGTAGAGTAACACAGTGGAATAAAGTAATAGAAAAATCAGAAGCAGGAATAATCCAGACAAAAGTAAATAGTAGAAGACTGGAAAATAATAAAGTGGAGAAGACATATATATATGAATGATGCATGATACATATGTCTAGGAAATTATCCAAACAAATCACAATGATGGAATACAACAGTAATAAACCCAATTACAAAAGAAAATAAGTAAAAAAATCCTCAGCATCGCAATCCATAGCTTGGTCACACGCTCTCCAGCTCCACAGCGAATCAAGTACCTGAAGTACAAGGGCGCTTGACCTTATCTATACCTGCAGCAATATAATCTGTTTGGGACCAAAATATGGCCCAAATATGGTATGAGAATAAATCCTATTAGGAAATCACCATGAGATATGTGCCTAATAGTCAGTGAATACATGGCAGGAAACAAGAAAATAAATGTAGTAAACAAAGAAGTACCCAAGGTAAACAATTTGTAGTTTCAATGAATTTAGTATCATATATCAAGCGGTAGCTAGACAAGGTAGGTAATCACAAACAGGTAACCCTCTGGGAAGTACTCACAACATATCCCCATTGGTCCTACCTAGAAACACAAGCAGCCATATGGGCAGTACACTCAGTCTAACCCCTCTGGTTCAGCTTAATCATAGACTCTACGAGGAAGCACTCACCATCAATTCCTCATATAGTCTCATATCGGTAACTAAAGGCACTCTGGGGAAGCACTCAATGTCTATTACCCCTTTGGCCCACATCGAGGATCTACAGACACTCTGAGTAAGCACTTACGTCAATTCCCCCCTATGGTCTCACATCATAAGTAAAACAAACACTCCAGAGAATCCCTTACGTCCATTCTCCCTATGGTCTATACACCAGGTTCTCATAGCCCTGTGTATATCAATCAAGCATAGCAGTGCATATCGGCCAAAGTAAACCTCATGAACTACTTGGATAGCATTCTACGGCATAACGGCATTTCAGAACAATCACACCATCCTACAACTAGGCATGGGAAAGTAAATAGCAGCCTAATAGGAAAACAAGACCTAACAGTCAAAACAGACAATCATGCATCGGAAAAAACTTACAAAGAATAAAAATTATTCCTATTCACATTCAATTAACCTCTACTCAATAATACAAGCATAGCAGACAAACAATAGGGATAAAATGGTAAAGGCGCAATACCCCGTTCATGGGTATTGGAAACAATTTCACATATAACTCAAAGAATTCAACAGAAAATCCCAAACCACCTACCTCGATGTTGGGAGATCAATATACTTGATTCTCAGGCCTTGAATCACCTTAGAACACCAAGGATCTACAAAAAATTTCTAAAACGTTCAACATAGGAAAACTTAAGAAAGAAGAGGAATTGGGAATCGAAGATCAGGCCAAATAGATAGCATATCGAGGAGATCCCAACGCAATCGACGACAGTCAAATCAGAGATTGGATACTCGATCGGGGGCTCAGAGGAAAATTGCAACCATACGGGAGCTCTTGGATGAACCAAACCTAGAAGAAGCCCTTTATGTCCGCTAGACGTGACCACGGTGCATTTAATAAAAATAAAATAAAATACAAGGCGTATACCTTGGAAGTACACAGTGTGAACTTTCTGTTTCCTTACCCAGCATTAGGTGCCCTCCAGGTCACCCCCACATGGCCGTGTGCATGGCCGCTACATGGCCAGCACACGACTACCCGCGGTAACTGTGTACACGGCATGTACTCAGGAAGTACATGGTGTGTACTTTGAAAATATCAAAAAATTCACGTTTTTCTGAAAAAAGACTAGAAAAGGAAAACATACCAGAAAGAAGATCTGGGTTCTTACATTAGTAGCCTTGGATGTACTAGAAAAATTCATAAGTTTTACATTACATCATAAAATAAAAACATCAACAACATTTTCCCCCTTTTTAAAACACTTATATCCTTGTTTTATCCCTATAGGCCAACCATAAAATACTTCTTCACATCCTGAAAAAAATAAAACATAGAAAGGGGTGAGCTCAGATGCTCAGTAAGGATAACAATATAGCGAAAACTTTCGTAAATAAGTATAAACATTTAAGGAAATGTATAAGACTAAAACAAAAGCCTTTAAAACATGAACTTCACCATAATATGTCAAAGATAAAATCAAATAACGCCATTTACTTATTCACATGGATATTTTACTAGTCTAATAATCATATGCAATATCAATAGAAACTTTCATAATGATAGAATGCATAATGCCAGACTTCATAACTTCGTAGTCATGGACTTGTGCCAAGGATTAAAATAAGATTTTTTCAAGGCCTTGTGCCAAGACACTATTTTTTCTCCTGAGACCTACCGATGCATCGAGGAGCTATAGTAGGTTCCACTCGTCACTTACTAAGTCCAATGCATTCCTCATATGAAAAGGTTTGAACATAACATTATAATTAATATTAAAACTAGCATATGAACTGTCAATACTTTGTCCATAAACCATGAGTGGTGTAAAAATAACACATCCATAGTCAAACATATCCCAAAACATTCAATACAATATGGATGTTTTTTATCATAATAAATCAACTTCAAACAATCTTAAAATCCATCAATGGATATTGACATAGAAGAAATAAAATCTTTTTTTAGAGAAATATCTCTTTCTATTTTGAAATCATTAAAAATTCATATAATTATAAAATATAACATTTAATTTTAAAATATTCAAATAATCTTGTAATGGAAGCTTCATTGATGTTATAATGATTGTAAATAGCCACACCCACCGTATAAGTTAAAAAAACAGTCTTACCTTAATTTTGTCGAAAAGGTCATAAAGTACCTTATTTGGAAAACGACGGAAAGATTCGTTTCAAAACATATAAGGTCAAATAAGGGTATAAATGATTTTAAACCATTTTCTAGTAAATAGTAATTTTTTTGAACTAAATTTTTAAGAAAACACGGATGCGGATGATAAAGAGGTCCCTGTAGATACCTACTTAAAAAAAACCTCAAATAATAAAGAGATTGTGAAATTAACCATTACCTTGTACTTTTACTTAATCGATGGTATGTTAAACCCCTTTATAATAGTCAAAACATTTTTATTTTATTATAAAAGAACTATATACATAAATATTATTTCATATATGATCTTATAATATTGCTTTGTTAATAATATTTTAGTAGTATCATCGTTTAGGGTGTTAACTGATTCATTTTCCTTTATATTCTTGGTTACATAAGCCATGTTTTTTATGGATATGATGTATTAGATTCATATAAATAATTATATTATTTTCATAAACATTATTTTTAATCATAAAATGAAAATTATTTTTGAATGATTACGATGGAGAATGAATCTCATCGCGTTCGTGGAGACGGTAATCCATACATACGTACGAGCAACAATATTATTATATTGATAGAGAAATCGTATGTAATTGGATGTTATATAATATATATATAATTATTAACATGTTATATTTATTATTTACATTAGTTATACTCATTATTATACCCATCCAAATAATGAAGTGTTTGAAAAACAAACTACACCACGATGTGGAGACGGTAATCCGTACGTACGCACGTATAGTGACTTTGTCATTTATAGGATAGACAGAATAATGAATATGGTTGTACCATTTTTATAATAAAATTAAAATATATAGAAGATACTGGATTTATTATTTTGGAATGGAATCAACAAAGAAATATGATGTGGAAGAAGAAAAGAACTTGAATGTGGTGATGAAATATTTACCTCTTCTTTGGGTTCTACCTTTTGATTTGATCAAAAGGGATCCTTAGGTTGGATTTATGACCAAAGGAAGGCCTCTAGAATGAAGGTAGGAATTTTGGGAGGATATTTGGGTAGGTTTTGGCCAAGACAAAAGGATTTGGAGGTGTGAAATTAAGAGAAGGGGAATTTCCCTTTTATAAGAGAGGTGAGGGTTATTTTTGGAAAAGCATGAAATATTATTTTATAATAAAATAATTTTCGGTTTATAATGGCTCCAAAATGAATTATTTAAAGGATAAGGTGGGTATGGGACGAAAACCTCTCAACCAATAGGTTTTATACAGGTTTGGGTCATCATATTAACCTTATCTTTTATATTTAACTCTTAGTTAAATAGTTTGACATTTACCATTTCTCTTTGTATTTTTATATTATATGGTTAATAAACATACTATAACAATCCAGGAGAACCCAATGTGGTTAATTATTAATATATATAACCTTATATAAGTGATTTGTCTGAACCTTAAATTTTTAGTAATATTATATCAATTAATAATATAATATTTGTTTTAAAAACTCAATTATGTCAATTTTGATACTATTTAGTATTTGATTTTTTTTAAATCCATAAAAACTTTATCACTTTGAATAAAATTTATTTAACCAACCCTAAAATTTCATATTAACGTATAGAATTAGTGTAATTCATCAAAATTTTCAATATACATTTATTTGGATATTTATAATATCAATTATTTTATTCTTTCATTAATAAAGTAATTATTGCATCATCATTGTGTCATGAAAAAATTAAATTATTTAATGTCTAGAAATTATAAATAAAATACCATTATGTAGGAAATAGTTTTCTATTTCTAATGAATATTTATAGTCTAATTTATATTTTGTGTAACCCTATATTAAAAATGGGTTAGTTATTAAACTTTTATTTTAACTCTTTTAACTATTCTTTAAAAATAATAATAATAAATGTCCTAATATAAGCCAAATGGACCAAAGGGGAACATATTTTATTCCTAAGGTTGTTTTTGGTCGAATTATACTTATCCAATAGAATTAGGACATGTGTTAGGGTAATTATGATATCATTTTTACCCTTAATTACCTTATTTACTTTTAACTGTGGTAAATAAAAGTCAAAAGTAACTATTAAATAAAAATTATTTTCATCTTTTTGAACCAAATTGTACTTAATTATATTAACCATGTATCTCGGAATTTTGAAATTCCACTCACAAAAGCGGTAAAATTTAGTATTATAAAAATTCGTAAATGCTCCCAAGAGGTGGGTAAAACAATAAAAAGTTCAATAAAATTTAATATAACTAAACTTATTATAAAATGACACCAATGAATTACGTTGAAAATATATAGGTATTATGTATCTATTTTTTCCTAAAATAAATTAAAATAAAATAACTAAGTATTTAAATAAAAATTCGGTTTTAACCAATAACACTGTTTTTTCACTATTCATGAAAAATGGGATGTTTTCAGAAAAATACAAAAAATTTACCCTAAGAAAATTTTGATATTCAGAATCCAAAAATGAAGTCCATTTTGAAAGATAAAATTTATAATATTTCAAAAAGTGGGTATTACTATTCATAACCACTAGTTTGATTGGTTGTGGTGTGTTTGAACTCGAAGTTGCGTACAACACAAGCTATTGTATTATTCAAAGGAAAACATACCGTGGAAGCTTGGGGTGTTATAACCCCACACCGGTTCTCTGCGGGCATTCTTATACGCCCACCCATGCTTCCTACATGCGCTCTCCTAGTGCCCACTCTGCATCCCCGGGAATGGGTTGATCACCGTGCATGCAATCTTGCAGGCTTATACACAGCCTTCACAACCCTACCTCATGCGGGCTGGCCTTAAGGGATTCCCTCAAGCATGGTTGACCCTCAGGTCCCACATATTCTTGAGGTGAGGTCATCGGTTGGCCTCCATGGTTGGCCCCTTTATAAAAAATACTTGTAATGAAACTGAGTATACACAAAAATGCATGGCCATCTTTAAACACAACACCAACCTCATTCATGGCCACCCTAAATTCCAAGCCTCTTCTTCGACCTACTTCTTCCTTCTTTAATTTTTGAATTATCAAACCAAAGTACTTCAATAATCCTTAAAAGGATGCTACTTCAATATTGTAAACATTATATCACACATGATACAAGTTCTTTGAACTTAGGAGCATCACATCAATCGTCTGATTTCCATTATCCATTTCACTTAAGAGTGTGTCTTTAATCATCACTAGAATTCATTTATCTCATTGAAAAAAATACAACTCCATTACTAAAGTGGTCCCAAAAATCTCCCCCTTTGTATGTTTTGTCAATACCCAAAGTTTTTATACTAAATGAATGTGTCAATGTGAGTCTTCACTTATTTCTCTCTCAAACATTCATTTCACTTATCTCCCCCTTATTGATAAGAAATACGATGTTCATGGTAGAGAGGGAATCATTTCATACAAAAGCAATGTGCCATCAATCATTTCACTCTATGTCTACTAGAGAAATGCTCAGTGTAGAAAAAAAGTGGATTTGATTTTGACAACAATGTTGTCCATTCTCCACTGATCATGACACGTCATGAGATGAGAACTAATGCAATTTGTCTTCAAGAGATTTTCACTTTCATACCAGGAATAGGATAATATGTGTGTATGAAATAATCAACCTGAAACTTCTGCACTCACTTTAAAAAATGGATAAAAAACATTCAAGTGCAACAGGCAGAATAAGTGACCTTGGAACACTTCCATTCTTCTTATGTCAATGAGTAATTCAGTTAATCCGCCTTTATAGAACGATCTTTATTTTGAGTAACCAGAGATGAGAGATTTAGAAATAACATACCTCTTCCAATGACATGATCCTAAGACAATATTCACAGTATTGGAATTTTATACCAACTGATGTTGATACTAGTTGAGATAATGACACTGGCAGCTTCATTTGTCTCCCCCTCAAGGGAACACTTCTTATCGCTGACTCTCAGGTTCTCCCCCTGAGAGCTTTCTTCACCTTCAATTCCCTGTAATATAGGAGAAAATACAATACGCAAACATTTTAGGGAATAAGGTGGATCCACCTTGCTCCATCAATGTGAAAAAAATTATTGAGATGATTTTCTCAACCCAGATGCTCTATTCATCACACTTTTAGAGCTGATATTCAATGATGATTGTGATTGTGTGGACCTTGCTATTTCTTCTGTCTCTTTGTGTGTGAATCTTCTTTCTTCAAGGGATTTTAGAGCACTAGAATCTCCTAGTGTAACATTAATCTTCTTGATGAATTCTTTTGGGGATGGAGTAAATTAAAAGCATCTTATAATAGTGTGACCACCCTTGTTGTACCTCACACACATAATTTCTTTGTCTTCATATAGAATCTTCTTTTTGATTTCAGCACTAGCCTTAGCCTTTGCATCTTCCATTTTTCTCATTCTTTCCAAATCTTCTAAACAGAACACCAATATATAATTAGGGTTTGAGGCATCAAGATTGAATCTTCTACATGGAATATTTTAAGTGTCATCCTTCTTAGTAGTTCTTTTGGATGCACTGCCCTTCAACTTCTTAGATTTACAATCCAAGGTCTTCTCAAATTTCTACATTAGAGACTTCATGGGAGTGTTTTATTTTTCAACATTATTATGACTAATTCCCAAGGATGATTTTTCTTTCTTATCCATCTCTTGTAATCTTATTTTCATATCATCTTTGGGTGACTATTGAAAGTAACATGCATCATTCATGTAACCACTCCTATTGCATACATCACAGCTATTATATAACATTCCAAATCTATTTGGAGTATATAGATGCTTCTAGATTTGAGGATTTTTCTTCTTATTCTCTGGCTTTCTCTCCCTTGAGATACTCTTTCTCTGTGCTTTTACATTTAAGGGATTGTACCAACAATCCAGTGCACAATTCCCAAATCTATTACAACACCAACATTGACCAACAAACCATGAATTATTTCCATCTTCTTTATAAGTTTTCTGAATCTTATTCCTAATATTTTGTGCTTTATGTGGGTAATTATCTTCCACATTCTTCTTCCTATCCACCCTAGTCATGGTGGTAGGTTTCTCTTCACTTTTCTTCATCCATACTTGTTTAGAAGTTTTCTTCCAACCTGTAATTTTTGTAGAAACAATTTTAGAAACATGATTACTGGTTATTATGGATGGTATCTTTACTTTATCAGCTGCTTGTGATGGATCAATGATTGAATCCATGATATTTTTATCATATGTTAGAGGAATTTTGATAGTAGAATCCTTCAGTTAACATTGAGTTCCAAGAGCTACTGTTTCCTTATTTTGTGGAGACTCATTATGTGTCTTCTCTAGATTGGTCAATTGAGATTCCAATTATAGGCATCTCATATTGAGGATGACTTCTTGGTCTTCAATCATAGTCATCTTATCTTCACAATCCTTCTTTAATCCTTCAACTTCATCTTTTTTCATCCTTAAATTGTTTTGTAATAAAGAGTCAAGTTCTTTGATCTTCTTGGAGTCTTCTTCCAAATATACCTCCTTGAATTCATTGTTTGTTTTCATCTCATATTCAAGTTCATGGATCTTCTTTTATAGAGTCTGGTTGACTCCCACCTTTTCTTCAACATCTTTGAGACACTTTGAAGAACTTACTTCAAATCCCCTCCTTATTTCTTCAAAGGCTCCAACCTATCTGGAGATATTTAAACATTCAACAATTTATGATTGTAAGAATTTATCCAAATCACCAGTTTCTTATTCCAGATAAGTGATATTTTCCTACATGCATTGAAATATTTCACAAACCAGGGATGTAATTTCTTCAGTAATACCATGTAGAATCATTCTTAATCTATCAATTGATATTTCTTGAGATGTTGTAGATTGATAATTACCACTTTTTCTAGAATTTTAATCATGAATATAATTTCCAAATGTACTAATATGCACCACTTGAAGAGTTGATATAAGAAGGTTTTCGATATTCATGGTGGGAACTTGATCCATATTCTCATTACAATCCAAGTCTAGTTTTTATTCAATGTCCGCCAGATATGGAGAACCAGATCCTTCCTCTTCTTTAGATAAGAGGGGATTCTTCTTCAACATTATCTTCTCCTTATTTTTCATGTTCATCATGGTATTAGTAGATATAGAATTCTGATCAGATATAATTGAATCTTCTCTGAAATTTCACTTCATTGATACCTCAGGAAAGAAACTCAGGTCTTCAAAAGAGAACAAATTCACTATAGATAATCTAACATAGGTGAACATGTCCCTCTGATACCAATTGAAAGGACTAGTTTGGAATATACCTAGTACTAAGAGGGGGGGGGGTAGAATCAGTGGTGGAGACATTTGAAACCAATTACAACTATTTATCCCTATACCTATTGACCGATTAGGATCTTGATTATCTTATTCTATTTTCCCTATTGCATGAGAAAATATAAAGCATTAAAAATATGCACATTATATATTTACAAGGATCACCACTCAATAAGAGTAGCTACATCCTTTATATGCATGGGAAGGACCAGAGCATGGATTCTCCACTATAATGTGATATGTTTTTACAATAGAGTGTCTAGAAAAACAATCCTCTAGCCAATGTGAGTCCTTACACTTTGGAGGGGGGTGGGAAACAATCCTCTTCCCAGGACTGGTGATATACTAGTCCATCTTGCAACCTCTAGCTGGTTCTTTATACTGAATGTTGAGACAATCTTCATCATTATTCAAAAGGTAGGTTCATTTCTTAGTCTTCCTTAGTTCTCTTCACTTGATTTCTAGAAAAGTAGTAGGTAAGAATTCTCTCTTCTCTATTTCTCTTCTTTTCTCGTGCAATACCAACTGCACTAGACATCTTATTTATTCTTCTTAGTGCAATAACCAACTACACTAAGACTTATTCTCTCTCCTTATCTAGAATCACATACACCAATATGAATACTCAGGAAATAAAGATCAGATCACTTGGCATCATCTGAATGAATTATTATCTCTTGTTCATGAATGCATGTGAGCATGCATATAGAATTTAGGTTGAACCTTTTCTTCCCTTTCTTTCTTTATTCTTCTTTACAAAAGTTCACACACTTGTTTTGGATTCTTTATTTAAGTCACATCATGTGTTCATGTTCATTCACACATGCATGCATTCACCTATTCCTCTTCTAGTGTGAGAACCCTAATGGGTACGATTCTTTGAGAAAACACACACGTCCTCTTCTCCTCTTCATTCCTTTTTCTTCCTCCTTTTCTCTTCTCCAATTTTCACTAGGTTGGGGTGACTTTACATAATACACATAATTGTATATGTTTTTTCCTTCCAACCTGAATGGGTTTGATCTTTTATTTGTGATAACTTCTTCTTCTAGGCCATGGTCTTCATCAGACAATGCACATGGGTGCATGCAACATGTACTTCTCTTCTTTCATCACTAAAAATCGATCCCCAGAAAACAATGGGATGAACATGAAAATAGGAGGGTGATCCCCTTTGGGAAGGTCGTGAGATTCAGATTCTTCTTTGTGCATATGGAGTGCATTTCTTTCCCTTCACAGAGTCCAACAAGGGTGCGGTTTCACCGATTGTGTACCCATGGGAACTTCCTCAAAAAACACACCAAGAGTTTTTAGAAAACCTATCAGGTGATCGCAGGTGCTGTTTCTTCACAAAGCTGTTTGAGGGTGTGTATCACCTATCAGAGGGTTATGGGAACACTTCTTCACAGAGCCTAGAAATCATCAGACTCCTAGTTTCTCTTCACGAAATGGTGCAAGATAAATGATTTTTTTTTTCAAAACATGAGCTCTCAAATATGTGGGAGCAGTGTTGTCGGTGGGTGGCTGTGGTGTCAAGAGCTTGAAGCGGATGTAGTAGGATGGATTGAATTCCATGGGAGGATCAGACGATCCTGGTTCAAACACATGTGGCGTGAGATCATATGAGCAGCAAAGATTATATGATTGGATGTCGTGGATAATCAGACGGTCGACCGAGATGTGGGATGAGATGAAAAGTTGATATTACATCTGCATTTTTAATAATTCATACCACATCGAAACCCGCAGCGGTTTTCTCATGGTTTAAGTATCAGGATGTGGAAGTGAATGCTCAGAATTCTCCTCTCTCCCCTCTGATGCTACCCTGCACCGGTTCTCTACTGGCATGCTTCTGTGCCCACCCATGCTTCCTTGGACGAGCTCCTTGATCCCAATATGCATCCCTACTCACGGGTTGATCACCATGCACAAACTCTTGTGGGATTATACATGGCCCGCACACCCTTGTCTCATTAAGGCTGGCCTTGAGGGCTTCCCTCAAGCGCGGTTGACCCTTGGGTCCTGAATGTTCTTGAGGTGAGGTCCTTGGATGGCCTCCATGGTTGGCCCCTTTATTTTTATTGAACCACGTAAAAAAATACTTGGTATGAAACCGAGCATACACAAAAATTCATGGCCATCTTTAAACACAACACCAACCTCATTCATGGCCACCCTAAAGCCCAAGACTCTTATTCAACCTACTTATTCCTTCTTTACTTTTTGAATTATCAAATCCAAAGTACTTTAATAAAACTTAAAAAATACGCAACTTCAATGTTTTTAACATTGTATCACACATGATACAAGTTCTTTGAACTTAGGAGCAGCACATCAATCGTCTGATTTCCACTATCCATTTAACTTAGGATAGTATATTTAACCATAATTGAAATTCACTGATCTCATTGACAGAAAATACAACACAATTACTAATGTGGTCCCAACAATCTCCCCCTTTTTATTTTTTGTAAATACCCAATGTTTTTCTAGTAAATGAATGTATCAATGCGAGTCTTCACTTATTTCTCTCTCAATCATTCATTTCACTTATCACCCTCTTATTGACATGAAATACAATTTTCATGGTAGAGAGGGTATCATTTGGTGTAGAAAACAAGAGGATTTGATTTAGACAAAAATCCTTTTCATTCTCCATTGATCATGACACCTCATGAGATGAGAACTCATGTACTTTTTCTTCAAGAGATTTTCATTATTATTTCAGGATTAGGATAATAAGTGTGTATAAAATAATCAAACTGAAACTCCTACAATCACTTTAAAAAATTGATAATAAAAATTCAAGTGCAACAGGAATGATAAGTGAGCTTGGAACACATCCATTCTTCTTATGTCCCTGAGTAATTCAGTTACTCCCCCTTTGTAGAATGATCTTTATTTTGACTAACCAAGGATGAGATATTTACAAATAACATACCGTTTATAATGACATGATCCTCATACAATCTTCATAGTATTGTAATTTTATACTGACTGATGTTGATAATGGTTGAGATAATGACTCTGGAAGCGTCATTTGTCTCCCCCTCAAGGGAACACTTCTTATCACTGACTCTCAGGTTCTACCCCAAAGAGCTTTCTTCACCTTCAATTCCCTATAATATAAGATCAAATAGAACACACAAATATTTAATGGAATGATGTGGATCTTCTTTTCTCCCTCAATGTGAACAACAAGGTAGCTATGATTTTCTCAACCCATATGCTCTAATCTTCAAACATTCACAACTAATATTCAGTGTTGACTGTGATTATGTAGACCTCACTATTTCTTCCATCTATTTTTGTGTGAATCTTATTTCTTCAAGAGATTTCAGAGCACTATAATCTCCTAGTGAAATATTCATCTTCTCGAGGAATTTTTTTTGGGATGGAGTAAATTCAATGCATCTTCTAACAGTGTGACCAAACTTGCTTCACCTCACACACATAATTTCTTTGTCTTTATGTATAATTTTATTTTTTTCTTTTAGCACTAGCCCTAGCCTATGCATTTTCCATTTTTCTTATTATTTCCAAATCTTTTGGCCAGAACACCAATATATCATTAGGTTTTGAGGTATCAAGAGTGAATCTCTGAAATGGAATCTTCTGAGTTTTATCCTTCATAATAGTTCTTTTGGATGAACTGCCCTTCAAATTTTTGGATTTACAATCCAAGGTCTTCTAAACTTTCATCATTAGAGTCTTATTGGGTGTAGATACCCGAAGCTTGACGTACATGGACCTTACATTACTTTTGCGGAATACTTAGTACATAACAAAAACACACACAAAAGGATCGTAATAGTTTAGTGTCTTTGGAAACTCGGAATATAATATTCTAATCGCGGTGAAAGATCTTCAACATCTCCCATAAAGATCTTACCTTTTTTTTATACCTAAAACCTTTCTTTATATACTGGGGAAAAGAAAACATAAAAGGGTGAGCTCAAATGCTCAGTAAGGGTAAACAAACGAAATATCAATCACATCATATTCATAAGAACATAACATTTTGGAAATCTTAACCTGCAAAAGAGAGCATAATTTCATAACATGGGATAAATCATAGTGGTGAAATGAAATCCCAATAATCATAACTTAAAACATGAAACTTTGTGTCATACACACATAATCATAGAGAATCATATCTTATTAGTCAAGACTCATTGCCAAGACTATCTTAGTGGACAAAGTCCATTTCTGAACCGAGTCACCCTCGTTTCAGTCCTGTTTCACTGAACCAGTATAACCTACCGTTCCATCCATGTCTATCTCATGAGATATAAAATCTTTACCCAATGCATTGGAGGGAGATATAGGTCCCACCCATCTCATAATGATACCATTCTTATGCGTGCCACAAAATCATAAACCATACATCATTGCATAACCCATGTAATAAAAATGGGAATCTTAAACATCATGAAATCATAAAACAATTCATATACGATAAAGGAATTCATAAAAATAATTCCATCACAACATAATCAAATCAATGTAATAATAGGGATAAAAATAGAAACCTTTATTATCTTAGATTGAAAATAATTTTGATAAAACACTTGAACTTCATTCTTGAGGAAAATATCCTTTCTGCTTCAAAAACACTTTTCCTTTCTTAACATGTCGTAAAATTCTAAACTAAAAGAATTTGATTAAAAATAAACTTGAAAACTTGTAAAGGAAGCTTCTTGGAAATAATGTTTTAAAAATCCATTCATGCCGTATAAGTTAAAAAAAAAATTCTTCTCGTACTTTTTTCGGAAAAGTCAAAAAGTACCTCGTATGAAAAACGACAAAAGATTCCTTTCATATCTTTTACTAAAAACTCACCGAAGGGTAAAATTGGACTTAAAAAGTTGTAGGTGGATGGAAATAATATTACATATTGAGGAAACATGGATGTGTATGATAAAATACACCCCAGTAAATACCAAAGTATAAACAATCTCGGATAAAAATGAGATTGTGATATTTCCCTTACCTTAGGTCCGATTTGCTTCATAAGTGTCCGAACCTCCTGTATAATGATTTAAATAATGTCATTGAATTATTACAGAATCATATTCATTGTTATGATATCATATATGGTTCACTTATGACTTTATATTACTCGTTCTTTTTTGTAAATTCCATGTTAAAGAGTGTTTTGGGTAAAATCGTTTCATTTGTCGTCCGTGTTTTGACTTGTAATTATTCACATGATTACTTAGATCATGATTACTTAATTTCAGAATATAAAACATGATTTATATATAATATATATTCATAATATACATATATATAATAAATCAGTAAATGGAAAGAAATACACCATTCATGGAGACGGTAGGCCGTATGTACGCATGAACGCTGTTTTCGTTTCCTTATTGAGTTGAATGGAATTAAGTAGATGACATACATATATATACACATAAATACAGTATCATTATTATGTCATATATTTAATGATTACTTATTATATATACTTTATAATCATTCATGAATGGTTAATCATTGAGAATGAATCTCATCGCGTCATGGAGACGGTATTCCATACGTAAGCACGAGCGATGATATCGTTCCCATGATCGTGGAATTGTATTGAAGTGTATGTATACTATTTCAGAATCAATATCACTTTAAAGTACTCATATACAGTTATTATTTACACCATTATACCCATCCAAGTAAGGTGGTGGTGGAAAATAGATTTCACCACGGCGTGGAGACGGTATTCCGTATGTACGCATGCGCGGTGATTTCGTTTTCCGTAGGATGCATAGATGGTGAAATAGGATTGATTCATACTTATAATAACATATCAGTATATGATTGATACTGATGTTATTACTTCATAATGAAACAACCTAAGAAGAAGAAGTGGAAGAAGAAATAAAGGTGAAAGAATCAGTAACGAAAATTACCTCTTCTTTGAAGCGCCTCTTTGAGACCTCCTCTTAGGGCACTAAAATTGGTCTTTGAGGAAGGCCAGAACCTCTAGGATGTTTCTAGGGAAGTGGAGAAGAGAATTTGGCAGAGGTTGGACGAGATTGAAGGCTCAATGTGGTGTGAGGAAGAGAGGGAGGGGGTTCCCTTTTATAAGGGAGGAGAGGGGCAGCTTTGGAATAACTAAAAATATTATTTTATTATAAAGCCAAATTCGGTTTTAAATAGCTCCAAATTGATTTATTTCGAAGCTAAGGTGGGGATGGGTCGAAACCCTCTCATCCAAAAAGACTTTTTACATGTTTTGTTCACTATTTTAACCTTATCATTTAGTTTTAACTTTAAGTTTGATAATTTTACTTTTACCGTGTCTTTTTGTGTTCTTATACTATAAGGTTAATAAACATACTATAAGAAGCCAAACGAACCCCAAGTTGTTTATTATTAATATATATAACCTTATCTAAGTCATTTGGCCGAACCTTATATTTTTAGGAATAAAATAACAATTAATAATATAATATTTGTTTTAAAAACTATTTTATGTCAATTTTGACACTATTTAGTAATTGATTTTTGTGAAAATCATAACAGAATGATTAGTTCGAAAAATGTTAATTAAACCAATAATAACATGTCATATTAACCTAGAAAATTAGTGTAATTCATAAAAAGTCACAAATTACATTTAGTTTGGTATTTATAACATCAATTATGTCAATATTTCATTAATAAGATAATTACTGCATCATCATTGTGTCATAAATAAATTAACTTATTTAATTTCTAAAAATTAAAAATAAAATACCATTATCTAGGAAATATTTTTATCTTTCTAATTAATATTTATATTCGAATTTATCATATGTATAACCCTATATTAAAAATGATATACTTATTAAACACTGATTTTAACTATTTTAACCCTTCTTTAAATAAATTAATAATAAATGTCCTAATCTAATTCAAGTGGGCCTAAATGGTCATATTTTATTCCTAAGGTTGTTTTTGGTCGAATTACACTTATCCAATAGAATTATTACATGTGTTAGGGTAATAATAATATCATTTTTACCCTTAATTACCTTATTTACTTTTAACCGTGGTAAATAAAAGTAAAAAGTTACTATTCACCAAAAATTATTTTCATCTCATTGAACCACATTTTACTTACTGACATCAACTATGTCTCTTGGATTTTTGAAATTCCACTCACAGAAGCGGTAAAATTATGTTTTATGAAAAATTCAGTTTTTTTAACTACCACTTAGTGGTTTCACTATTCATCAAAAAAATGAAAGTTTCCAGAAAAATACAAAAAATTAGTCCTAAGCTATATTTGATATTACGAATTCAAAAATGATGTCTATTCTATCAAATTAAAAACATATCAGTTACATTAACTAATTTAAAAATTAATTCCCGTCATCAAAATAAATAGCGTGTTTTTAAGAGATAATAACTATCAAAAGATTGACACTTGTTTATAACTGGTTTAAATGTGAAATTACATCCAATGACCAACATTGTATTAAATTGTAACAATATATTCTAAATATACTTTAAAACCACTCAAATTAATAATTTATCACTATTAATTATTTCGATTGAAAAAGTTGTTTTTAATTAAAATTTTGTAATTTTCACTATTCATCAAAATATGAAAGTTATCCGAAAATTACCAAAATTTCACCCTAAGCTAATTTCGATATTCCGAATCCAAAAATGAAGTCCATTTTTAAAAATAAAATTTAAAAAATTTTAAAAAGTGGTTATTACTATTCATAACGGCTAGTTTTAATAATATTTTAATAGCATATCGTTGTTTAGTGAAACTCGGTATTGCGTACTACACACGCTATCGAGGAAGGTCTCGATGGCATGTAATGCAAGGCAAGTCAATGATGCGTGTTGTGAAATCTCCTTTTGGTGTAGCTTACAACACAAGACATTAATGAAAAGAATATTTTTCATAAAATCTCGGGGTGTTACATTCTACCCCCCTTAAAATGAATTTCGCCCTTGAAATTCGTCGGGGTTATAAATGGTTTACTACTTGAAAGTTTCTCTAATAGAAACCCACATCGTAAAAAGGAATACAAAAACCAATCTTTAAAAACAAAAGTATGAAACGTAACGGATACCCAAATAAACTAATCACTGGGTTTCCACATAGGTGAAAATATGGATATGGAAGAGAAATCTAATCATCATGTTCTGATGGAGAGTGGTAGAGAACATGACTATAGAAAAGCCAGTAATCACAAAGCCATAAATTTGTGACGATCTAGGGTACCATCTGATTCAACAGATATAAGGGCACTATCACAACATTTTTGGTTTTCAAGATCATTTCCCTAAAGTTGAAGAATTTGAATTAGAATAAATACTTACTTTATTTTGGTACAATCTCACTGTTGTTCGTGCCTTGAACAATTTCCACTTATTCTCTTAAATAAATGAAGTTGAATTTGTTATTTGTGAAGTGTTAGCAGATCATATGATAGAATGACGGGTCATTCCATCTGTCTCAAACAAAAGGTTAGAAAAAGTTATTAAATATACATAAGTGGATCTATAGTGAGATTAATCATATATGGTTCTTAAAATGGACTTATAATTCATATATCATACTGCTTAATATAATAAAACTAGTTCCTACTAAACAGGGACTTCCTGTAGACCAGTGGTAGGCGATAAAGGCCAGTCGCACTTCAGTTGTGGGTTCGATTCCCACAGACTTGTCCGAAGCGATGGGTTGTCGCTCGTCCTGCAGGTTGTACTTTTTCTAAAATTATATTACTATAACATACCATCAATAATATCGAAAAAACTTATATCCTTAAACAATACTAACTTATGTCCAACATAATCCATTCCAATCTTTAGGCTTATCCATAATACTTCAGTCCAAGCTCATAGTATAAAGAGAATGATTACTTGAAATGTCACATAACAATCACATGAATGCCATCATTTATCCCCCATACATCATAAGATATATCTTGTTGGTCAAATTATAAACATGTGAATACATTAATCATGTATTCTCTTGAAGAATGAATACCCATTGAACCTTAGTGAAAACATGAATTCAGTCAAAAGTTAACTCTTTCCACATACCAAAATCCAAAAATTCTATATACTCAAACCATGATATAACCTTCTCCTTATATCAGTCATGAGCTCATTAATACTATCAAACATTTAATTTTCTCCTTATCCCTTCATTATGCTCAAATCATCTACATTCCAAAAATATCTGAATATCCTTTCATGGATACTGGTACCATTAATCATACACTTTCAAAACTCAAGGGAAAAAACATTGTAACAATCCATAGATGTCTCTTTATTCCATAGTACCATGAGATTACTTATACAACATTAAACATGACAAACATGTAATCATTCCACTACATTCTTAAACCATTGACCAGGCTTCAACAATTCTTTCATATCACATATCATTTGTAGTCTCTTCATTATCATAAACATAAATACTACCCATACGACCATACTGATTCTCTTCAGGAGACTTTCCCTTAGGGCATTGGTTTTCATAATTCCCGTACATTCCACATTTAAAACATTTAACCATTGTTGATGTCGTAGAAATACCATTATCCTCATACCTGGTGTTAACTGAACCTTTTCCTTTGCACTTACTGGATTTGTGTGCTTCTTTTCCACACCCAAACCATCTTCCAGTTCCATTGAAACATTCTCCTTGATGCCTCTTCCCACATGATTTGCATAGGGAAAATTGAACTTTCTTTCCTCTATGATCGTCATGAAACTCCATCTTTCTCTTATTAGCCGAGTTAGGAAACTTACCAAATTTTACTTTATTGATCATATTATGAGATTGCTGATTTGGCATAATAATGATGTTTGGACTTCCAAATCCCATTTCATTTGGTTGCTCATGAAGAATATCATTCCATTGTCCATCATATCCTCCATTATCGTGAATCATCTTGTTTCCATCCATTTTCTAAAACCCAAAAAGAATAGTGTGAGAGGCAAAAATAATAATAAAGGGGGATTAACTTCAATATATAACATCTTTGGTTTAATCTAATATCGTTACCATAGTTCTAGGACTATATATTATACGTATACTTATCCTTAGGGACATCCCTAGACATACCTTAGAAATATCTCTAGGGATTTCACTAACGTTTTCGCATCCTAGTTTCCAAAGGTTGACTAAACTTTTCCTCTGATACCAACTGTAGAGACCCAAAGCTTGACGTACATGGACATTACATTACTTTTGTGGAATACTTAGTACATAACAAAAGCACACACACAAGGATCGTAATAGTTTAGTGTCTTTGGATACTCAGAATGTAATCTTCTAATCGTGGTGAAAGATCTTCAACATCTCCCATAAAGATCTTGCCTCTTTTTTAATACCTAAAACCTTTCTTTATATCCTGGGGAAAAGAAAACATAAAATGGTGAGCTCAAATGCTCAGTAAGGGTAAAAAAAAGAAATATCAATCACATCATATTCATAAGAACATAACATTTTGGAAATCTTAACCTGCAAAAGAGAGCATAATTTCATAACATGGGATAAATCATAGTAGTGAAATGAAATCCCAATAATAATAACTTAAAACATGAAACTTTGTGGCATACACACATAATCATAGAGAATCATATCTTATTAGTCAAGACTCATTACCAAGACTATCTTAGTGGACAAAGTCCATTTCTGAACCGAGTCACCCTCGTTTCAGTCCTGTTTCACTGAACCAGTATAACCTACCATTCCAGCCATGTCTATCTCATGAGAAATAAAATCTTTACCCAATTAATTGGAGGGAAATATAGGTCCCACCCATCCCATAATGATACCATTCTTATGCGTGCCACAAAATCATAAACCATACATCATTGCATAACCCATGTAATAAAAATGGGAATCTTAAACATCATGACATCATAAAACAATTCATATACGATAAAGGAATTCATAAAAATAATTCCATCACAACATAATAAAATCAATGTAATAATATGGATAAAAACAGAACCCTTAATTATCTTAGATGGAAAATAATTTTGATAAAACACTTGAACTTCATTCTTGAGGAAAATATCCTTTCCGCTGCAAAAACACTTTTCCTTTCTTAACATGTCGTACAATTATAAACTAAAAGGAGTTGATTAAAAATAAACTTGAAAACTTGTAAAGGAATATTCTTGGAAATAATGTTTTAAAAATCCATTCATGCCGTATAAGTTAAAAAAAACATTCTTCTCGTACTTTTGTCGGAAAAGTCAAAAAGTACCTCTTATGAAAAACGACAAAAGATTCCTTTCATATCTTTTACTAAAAACTCACCGAATGGTAAAATTGGACTTAAACAATTTTAGGTGGATGAAAATAATATTACATATTTAGGAAACATGGATTTGGATGATAAAATACACCCCAGTAAATACCAAAGTATAAACAATCTCGGATAAAAATGAGATTGTGATATTTCCCTTACCTTAGGTCCGATTTGCTTCGTAAGTGTCCGATCCTCCTGTATAATGATTTAAATAATGTCATTGACTTATTACAGAATCATATTCATTGTTATGATATCATATATGGTTCACTTATGACTTTATATTACCCGTTCTTTTGAAAATTCCCTGTTAAAGAGTGTTTTGGGTAAAATCGTTTCATTTGTCGTCCGTGTTTTGACTTGTAATTATTCATATGATTACTTAGATCATGATTACATAATTTCAGAATATAAAACATTATTTATATATAATATATATTAATAATATACATATATATAATAAATCAGTAAATGGAAAGAAATACACCGTTCATGGAGACGGTAGGCCGTACGTACGCATGAACGCTGTTTTCGTTTCCTTATTGAGTTGAATGGAATTAATTAGATGACATACATATATATACACATAGATCCAGTATCATTATTATTTCATATATTTCATTATTACTTATTATATATACTTTATAATCATTCATTAATGGTTAATCATTGAGAATGAATCTCATCGCGTCGTGGAGACGGTATTCCGTACGTACGCACGAGCGATGATATCGTTCCCATGATCGTGGAATTGTATTGAAGTGTATGTATACTATTTCAGAATAAATATCACTTTAAATTACTCATATATAGTTATTATTTACACCATTATACCCATCCAAGTAAGGTGGTGGTGGAAAATAGATTTCACCACGGCGTGGAGACGGTATTCCGTACGTACGCACGCGCGGTGATTTCGTTTTCCGTAGGATGAATAGATGGTGAAATAGGGTTGTTTCATACTTATAATAACATATCAGTATATGATTGATACTGATGTTATTACTTCATAATGAAACAACCTAAGAAGAAGAAGTGGAAGAAGAAATAAATGTGAAAGAATCGGTAACGGAAATTACCTCTTCTTTGAAGCGCCACTTTGAGACCTCCTCTTAGGGCACTAAAATTGGTCTTTGAGGAAGGCCAGAACCTCTAAGATGTTTCTAGGGAAGTGGAGAAGAGAATTTGGCAGAGGTTTGCCGATATTGAAGTCTCAAATTGGTGTGAGGAAGAGAGGGAGGGGGTGCCCTTTTATAAGGGAGGAGAGGGGCAGCTTGGGAATAACTAAAAATATTATTTTATTATAAAGCCAAATTCGGTTTTAAATAGCTCCAAATTGATTTATTTCTAAGCTAAGGTGGGGATGGGTCGAAATAATCTCATCCAATAGAATTTGGACATGTTTAGTTCACTATTTTAACCTTATAATTTAGTTTTAACTTTAAGTTAGATAATTTTACTTTTACCGTGTCTTTTTGTGTTCTTATACTATAAGGTTAATAAACTTACGATAAGAAGCCAAAAGAACCCCAAGTTGTTTATTATTAATATATATAACCTTATCTAAGTCATTTGGCCGAACCTTATATTTTTAGGAATAAAATAACAATTAATAATATAATATTTTTTTTAAAAACTATTTTATGTTAATTTTGACACTATTTAGTAATTGATTTTTGTGAAAATCATAACAGAATGATTAGTTCTAAAAATGTTAATTAAACCATTAATAAAATTTCATATTAACCTAGAAAATTAGTTGAATTCATAAAAAGTCACAAATTACATTTATTTTGGTATTTATAACATCAATTATGTCAATATTTCATTAATAAGATAATTACTGCATCATCATTATGTCATAAATAAATTAAATTATTTAATGTCTAAAATTTAAAAATAAAATACCATTATGTAGGAAATATTTTTATCTTTCTAATGAATATTTATAGTCGAATTTATCTTATGTATAACCCTATATTAAAAATGATATACTTATTAAACATTGATTTTAACTATTTTAACCATTCTTTAAATAAATTAATAATAGATGTTCTAATCTAATCCAAGTGGGCCTAAATGGTCATATTTTATTACTAAGGTTGTTTTTGGTCGAATTACACTTATCCAATTGAATTATGACATGTGTTAGGGTAATAATAATATCATTTTTACCCTTAATTACCCTATTAACTTTTAACCGTGGTAAATAAAAGTAAAAAGTTACTATTGACCAAAAATTATTTTCATCTCATTGAACCACATTTTACTTAATGACATCAACCGTGTCTCTCAGAGTTTTGAAATTCCACTCACAGAAGCGGTAAAATTATGTTTTATGAAAAATTCAGTTTTTTAACTACCACTTAGTGGTTTCACTATTCAACAAAAAAATGAAAGTTTCCAGAAAAATACAAAAAATTAGTCCTAAGATATATTTGATATTATGAATTCAAAAATGATATCTATTTTATCAAATTCAAAACATATCAGTTACATTAACTAATTTAAAAATTAATTCTCGTCGTCAAAATAAATAGCGTGTTTTTAAGAGATAATAACTATCAAAAGATTGACACTTGTTTATAACTGGTTTAAATGTGAAATTACATCCAATGACCAAAATTGTATTAAATTGTAAAAATATATTCTAAATATACTTTAAAACCACTCAAATTAATAATTTATCACTATTAATTATTTCGATTGAAAAAGTTGTTTTTAATTAAAATTTAGTAATTTTGACTATTCATCAAAATATGAAAGTTATCCGAAAATTACCAAAAATTTCACCCTAAGCTAATTTCGATATTCCGAACCCAAAAATGAAGTCTATTTTGAAAAATAAAATTTACAAAATTTTAAAAAGTGGTTATTACTATTCATAATGGCTAGTTTTAATAATATTTTAATAGCATATCGTTGTTTAGTGAAACTTGGTATTGCGTACTACACACGCTATCAAGGAAGGTCGTGATTGCATGTAATGCAAGGCAAGTCAATGATGTGTGTTGTGCAAGCTCCTTTTGGTGTATCATACAACACAAGACATTAATTAAAAGAATATTTTTTATAAAATCTCGGGGTGTTACATTGGGAGTGTTTTCTTTTTCAACATTTTTCTGACTAATTCCCAGGGATGATTTTTATTTCTTAGCTAGCACCTATGATTTTATTTTCTTATAAGATTTGTGTGCCTGTTGAAAGGAACATGCACCATTCATGTGACCACTCTTATTGAATACATCAAAAATGTTATCTAACATTCCAAATCTATTACAGCACCAGCATTGACCAACAAACCTTTACTTCTTACAATATTCTTTATAAGTTTACTGAATCTTCTTCCTGATATGTTGTGATTTATGTGGGGAATCAACTTCCAAAATCTTCTTCCTATCCAACCTAGTCATGGTGGTAGGCATTTCCACACTTTTCTTCATCCATACTTGTTTATAATTTTTCTTCCAACCACCACTTTTTGTAGAAACAATTTATAAACATGAGTAAAATTTGGTATGGTTGGTATATTTACTTTCCTAGCTTCTTATAATAGACCCATGAGTGAAGACATGATCTTATTATCACATGTTTAAGGTCTTTTGATAATATAATCCTCCAGTGAAAATTGAGTTCCAACAGCTTTTGTTTCCTTCTTTTGTGGAGACTCAATGTGTGTTTTCTCAACATTGGTCAATTGAACTTAAAATTATAGACATATCATATTGAGTATGACTTCTTGGTCTTCAATAATATGCATATTCTCTTCATAAGACTTATTTAATCTTTCAAATTCATCTTCATGAATCCTTACTTTGTCTTGTAACAAAGAGTCATGTTCTTTGATCTTCTTGGTGTATTCTTCCATATATACCTCATTGACTTCTATGATATTTTTCATCTCATATTCATGTGAATGGATCTTCTTTTTTAAAGTCTTGTTGACTCCCTCCTTTCCTTCAACATCTTTCAGCCACTTTGAAGAAATTACTTCAAATACCCTCTTTATTGCTTCAAAGGATCCAACCTATCTGGAGAGATTTAAACATTCAACAATTTTTTCATGTAAGAATTTCTACAAAACATCAGTTTCTTCTTCTAGCTGAGTGATACTTTCCTACACGCATTGAAATTTTCAACAAACTAGGGATGTAATTTCTTCAGGACTACCATGCAGAATCATTCAAAATCTATCAACTGATATTTATTGAGTTTTTTAGATTGATCATCACCACCTGTGCTAGAATTTTCATAATGAGAATAATTTCCAAATTTACTAACACATACCTCTTGATCAGTTAAGGTAGGAAGTTTTTCCATCTTTTTTGTGGGAACTTGATCCATATTCTCATAAATTTCTAAGTCTAGTGTGTCTTCAATGTCATCCATATATGGAGAACCAAATGCTTCCTCGTCTTTAGATAAGAGGGAATACCTCTTCAACTTTCTATTCTCCATATTTTTCCTATTAATAATTGTATTAGTAGATATAGCCTTCTACTTAGAGATAATTGAATCTTCATTGAAAGTGATCTTCATTGATACCTCAGGAAAGAAACTCAGGTCTTCAAAAGAGAATAACTTCACTGTAGAGAATCTAATATAGATGAATCTATCCCTCTGATACCAATTGAGAGGACCGGTTTGGGATATACCTAACACTGAGGGGGGGGGGGGGTGAATCAGTGTTGGATAATTTTGAAACCAATTCAAACTTTTTATCCCCATACCTCTTGACCTGTTAGGATCTTTATTCTCTGATTCTCTTTTCCCTATCGCATGCAATAATAGAAAGTAGTAAAAATATGCACACGATATTTTTACAATGTTCACCACTCAATAAGAGAAGATACATCCTTGCCATGCATGAGAATAACATGTGCATGGATTCTCTAATAAAATGTGATATGATATTACAATGGAGTGGCTAGTAAAACAATCCTAGAGCCATTGTGCGTCCCTATACATTAGAGGGGGGTGGGAAAAAATCATCTTCCCTAGACTGGTGATAGACTAGTTCAACTTTCAGCATCTAACTAGTTCTTTATACTGCCTGTGGAGATAGTCTTATTCCTTCTTCAAAAGGTAGGTTCTGCTCTTGGACTTCTTTAGTGCTCTTCACTTGATTTTTTACAAAGTAGTAGGCAATAAATTCTACCTTCTTTCATTCTCTTCTTTTTAGTGAAATAACAATTTCACTAGACTTAATCTTTCTTCTTCTTTGTGTAACAACCAACTGCACTAATAATTATTCTCTCTTCTTGACTAGCATCACATAAACCAATGTGATTATTTAGGAAATGAAGATCAGTTCATTTGGCATCACCTGAAAAAATTCTTCTCTCTTGTTCATGAATGCATGTGAACATGCATATAGAATTTAGGTTGAACCATTTCTTCCCATTCTTTCTTATTCTTTTTTACACATGTGCACACACTTGGTTTTTATTATTTATTTAAGTCACATCATGTGTGCTTGTGTACGCATCCATGCATTCATTTACCTCTTCCTCTTCTAGTGTGAGAACCCTAATGGGTATGATTCTTTGAGAAAACACACACGACATCTTCCCCTATTCTTTCCTTTTTCTTCCTCCGCTTCTCTTCTTCCCTTTTCACTAGGTTAGGGTGACTTTACATCATACAAATAAGTTTATGTGTTTGTTTTTCTTCCAAAATGAATGGGTATGACCCCTTATTTTTGAAAACTTCTTCGTCTAGGCATAGGTATTCTTTAGACAGTGCACATGGGTGCAAGCAACACGTACTGCCCTTCCTTCTTCACTAAAAATCGAACCCCTACAATGGGATGACCATGAAAGCAGGAGGGTTATCTTCTTTAGGAAGGGTGTGATATTCATGGTTTTTCTTCGTGTATAAGGAGAACAATTCTTTCCCTTCATAGATTACAAAAAGGGTGTGGTTGCACTGATTGTGTGCCTGTGGGAACTTACTCATGAAACACACCGAGGGTTTTTAGAAAAACTATTGGGAGTTCGTAGGTGCTAGTTATTCACAAAGCTGTTAGAGGGTGTGTGTCGCCTATCAAAGTCTTACGAGAACTCTTCTTGGTAGAGAAGAGAGCTTGTGGGACTCCCAGTTTCTATTCGTGAAATGGGGTATATAGAGATGATCTGTTTTTCAAAACAGGAGCTGTCAAATATGTGGGAAAATCCTTCCTGGTGGGTGGCAGAAGCATCAAGAGGTTGAAGACGATGGCACGGGATGGATTGAATGTCGCGGGATGATCAGACGATCATGGTTCAGATATACGCAATGTGAGATTAGATGATCGGTGAAGATTTGATGATCAGATGTTGTGGTTTATCAGACGACGACCAAGATGTGAGATGAGATGAGCAGCTGAGATTACATATTCATTTTTAAAAAGGCGTCCCACATCGAAACACGTCACAGTTTTCTCATGTTTTAAGTATCAAGATGTGGGAGCTGATGCTCATAATTCTACTATCTCACTGCTTGTGCTTCCCCGCACTGGTTCTCTACAGGCGTGCTTCTACACTAACCCATGCTTCCTATGGGCACGCTCCTAGTGCCCGCTTTGCATCCATGTGCACGGGTTGATCACCGTGTGCGCACTCTTACAGGATTATACATGGCCCGAACACCATTGCCTCATGTAGTCTGGCCTTGAGGGCTTCCCTCAAGCGTAGTTGACCCTTGGGTCCCACATGTGCTTGAGGTGAGGTCCTCGGCGGGCCTCTATGGTTGGTCCCTTTATTTTTAATTGAACCATATAAAAAATACTTGGTATGAAACTGAGTATACATAAAAATTCAAGGCCATATTTAAACACAACACCAACCTAATTTATGACCACCCGAAAGTCCAAGCCTCTTTTTCAACCTACTTCTACCTTTTTAAAATTTTAAATTATCAAATCCAAAGTACTTCAATAATCTTTAAAAGGATGCTACTTCAATGTTGTAAACATTGTATCACACATGATACAAGTCCTTTGAACATAGGATCAGCACATCAATCATCTGAAATCTATTCCCCATTTCACTTAGGAGAGTGTCTTTGACCATCATTGACATTCATTGATTTCATTGACAACAAATACAACTCAGTTACTAAAGTGGTCCAAACCATCTCCCCCTTTTTATTTGTTGGCAATACCCAATGTTTTTCTACTAAATGAATGTGTTAATGTGAGTCTTCAATTATTTCTCTCTCAAACATTCATTTCACTTATCTCCCCCTTATTGAAAAGAAATAGAAAGTTCATGGTAGAGAGGGCATCATTTAATACTTAAGAAATGTGCCATAAATAATTTCACTCGATTTCTAGTTGAGCAGTGCTCAGTGTAGAAAAAAATAGGATTTGATTTAGATAATAAATTTGTCCATTCTCTACTGATCATGACACCACATGAGATGATAACTCATGTACTTTGTCTTCAAGAGATTTTCACTTTCATTGTAGGATTAAGATAACAAGTGTATATGAAATAATCAACCTGAAACTGTATCACCCCAAGCTTCTATGGTACACTTCTCTTTGAATAATGTAATTGCGTCTGTTGTACGCAACATCGAGTTCTAACACACACCACAACCAATAAAACTAGCCGTTATGAATAGTAATACCTAATTTTTAAAATTTTATAAATTTTATCTCTCAAAATGGACTTCATTTTTGGATTCGGAGTATCTAATTTATCCTAAGGGGAAATTTTGGTACTTTTCGGATAAATTTAATATTTTGATGAATAGTGAAAATTACTAAATTTTAATTAAAAACAACTTTTTTAATCTAAATAATTAATAGTGATAAATTATGAATTTGAGTGGTTTTAAAGTATATTTAGAATATATTTTTACCATTTAATAAATTTTTGGTCATTGAAAATAATTTCACAATTAAACCGGACATAAACAAGTATCAATCTTTTGATAGTTATTATATCTTAAAACACGCTTTTTGTTTTGACAGCGGGAATTATTTTTAAATTAATTTTTGCTACTTATGTGTTTTGAATTTAGAAAAATTGATTTCATATTTGTAATCAGGATTTCCAAATTGTGTAAATAGGTAACTTTTATTTTTAGACATTTTAAATAATTACTTCGGTAAATATTTTATTTACCATGGTTAAAGGGTAAATCCGGTAAATAAGGGTTAAAAATAATATTATAATAATACAAAATTACCCTAAAACGTGCCCTAACCTTATTTGTGGATACATTTCCAACCATGGGCATCTTTGGGTCGATTTTGGGACCCCATGGAGCCACTTGTAGGTGATAGGGACACTTTATTTTAATTAAGTTAAAATAAATACAAAAATGACAAAAGCATATATCTTTTAGAAAAACAATTTTTACATAGGGTTATATAAGTTGGATTTTCGACTATAAATATTAATTAGAAAGCTAAAAATATTTCCCACATTATGGTATTTTATTTATAATTTTTAGAAATTATATAATTTAATTTGTTTATGACACAATGGTGATGAATTAATTACCTAATTAATGAAAAATTTGAATAATTTATATTATAAATACCCAAATAAATGTAATTTGAGACTTCTTATAAATAAAGATAATTTTCTAGGATAATATGACATGTTAGTATTGATTTAATTAACTTTTTGCGAAGTAATAATTCTGTTATGTTTTTTACAAAAATCAATTATTTAATGGTGTCAAAATTGACATAAAAGAGTTTTTAAAACAAATATTATATTATTAATTGATATTAAATTCATAAAAATCTAAGGTTCGGCCAAGAGACTTATATCATGATAGGTGTATCATTAATGGACCACTTTAGGGTCTCTTGTATGTATATAGTAAGTTTATTAACCATATAATATAAAAATACAAAGAGACATTGTAAAAGTGAAACTAATTAACTAAGAGTTAATACTTAAATATAAGGTTAATATAGTAACCCAGACCTGTATAAATCCTATTTGTTGAGTTTTTTTAAACCCATACCCACCTTAACATTTAAATAATCTACTTTGGATCCATTAGAAACCGAATATGAATTTATTATAAAATAATATTTCTAGCTTTTCCAAAGGTGGCCCTCACCCCTTTTATAAAAGGGCACTCCCCCTTCTAATTAATTCACACAATCAAAGACTTTTGGTTCGGACAACCCCTGGCCAAATACTCTCTAAAATTACCTCACTTAATCCTAGAGGCCTTCCTTTAGTCAGAAATCCAACCTATGGAGCCCTTTTTATCAAATCAAAAGGAATAACCCGAAGAAGAGGTAATGATTTCACCACCCTTTTTCAAGTTCCTTTCTTCTTCCACGTCTTCTTTCTTTGTTATTAACATTATAAAATAATAAATCCAGTATATTATATATACATTGATGTTATTATAAATATGTTACAACCATATTCAGTATTTTATCCACCCTTTTAATGACATGTCACCATACGTGCGTACGTACGGCTTACTGTCTCCACATCGTGGTGTAATTATTATTCAATAAATTATTATTTGGATGGGTATAATAATGATGTTTAATTCATTTAAATAATAAATATAACATGATAATTATTCTTTATATATGATATACCATCCATTTATATATTATTTTAATATCAAAAGAATGATATTGTCGCTCGTGCGTACGTACGGACTACCGTCTCCACGAACGCGATGAGATTCATTATCCATCATATCCATTCAAATATAATTCTCATTTGATGATTAAAAATAATTTTTAAGGACTTGATATAATTCTGGATATGAATAAGATACAACTTATCCATAACAAACATGTCTTATGTAACAAAACATATAAAAGAAAATGAGTAAGTTAACACCCAAAACGATGATAATTCTAAGATATTATTAACAAAGCAATGTTAAATGATCATATATGATATCATATTTTGTATATGATTATAGTATAATTTAATAACAATTATTTCACCATTATACAGGATTTTAACCTACCCTCAACCAAGGAAAAGTACAAGGTAAGGGTTTATTTCGCAATCTCTTCATTATCCAAGGTTGTTTATACGTAATAATATACTGGGACTTTTTTATCATACACATCCATGTTTCTTAAAAATGTATTTCAATTTTTTTTTAATATTTACTAGAATATGGGTTAAAGTCATTTATACCCTTTTTTTACTTTTTATAAGAGGTTTATAAAGGAATCTTTCCATCGTTTTCCAAACAAGGTGCTTTTTAACCTCTTCAACAGAATTATGGTAAGAATGTTTTTTTAACTTATACGGTGGGTGCGGCTATTTTCTGCCATTTTAAAATCTTCGAAGATTCCCTTACAATATTATAAGAAAGTTTTCAAAGTAAATGTTTTATTTTATAATTATGTGACATTTAAATGATTTCAAAAAAGGGATATTTCCCTCAAATAGTTTTGATTTCATCTATGTCAACATCCTTTGATGGATTTTAAGCTTATTTGAAGTTGATTTATTATGATAAAAAACTTCCATATTTTATTGAAGGTTTTGTGATTTTTTTTACTGTGGATGTGTTATTTTTATACCATTCATGGTTTATGGATAAAGTATTGTCATTTAATATGCTAGTTTTAATACGAATGTTTATGTTATGTTTAAACCCGTTCATATGAGGAATGCATTGGACTTAATAAGTGACGGGTGGAGCCCGCTATAGCTCCTCTATGCATCGGTAGGTCTCATGAGACAAACTAGTGTCTTGGGACAAGGCCTTGGAAAAATATTATTTGTATTCTTGGCATGAGGCCTTGGCTATGTGGTTATGATAGTCTGGCATTATGCATTCCATCATTATGAAAGTGGTTATTGATATTGCATGTGATTATTCATCTAATAGAATATCCATGTGAATAAGTAAATGGACTTATTTCATTTTATCTTTTCCATATTATGATGATGTTCAAGTTTAAAAGGCTTTTGTTTTAGTTATACATTGCCTTAAATTTTTATGCTTATTTATGAATGTTTCTGCTATATTGTTATCCTTACTGAGCATATGAGCTCACCCCGTTCAATGTTTTATTTTTCCCAGGATGTGAGGAAGTAATTTATGAATGACCTGTAGGGATAGTATGTGGGGATATGAGTGTGGAATATAAAGAAAATATGTTGTTGTAGTTTTTATTTTATGATGTAATGTAAACTTTATGAATGTATCTAGTTATTCCAAGGCTACTAAACTAATCGGTCTTTCGAGACTTGATCTTTCTTGTGATCATGCCAATGTTATGTAATAATGCACCGACTCTGGGTAACTGGGGTCGGGGCATTATAGTTGGTATCAGAGGAAGTTTAGTACAAACCTTGGAAGCTAGATTTAGATAAACTCTGATTAGATCACATATATTTAAGATGGGCTTTGAGGATTACTATAGAAGAACTTCCTAGAATTTTGGTATTGTAGAGATTTCGTGAGTTTTCTGAGCAAGACATCCCTATCTAGATACGAGCAGGTAGAGGCCGCTCTGGCACAGATACCTAGGGGTAGAACCCGAAAACACCGCTTTGATCTAGACTCAAACGGGAACTGGTGCACGACAACGGGCCTTGCTGCACTCTTGGTTACGACACTCCCGGGGGATATGCTTAGTATAACTCTCATTTTCATTAAAAATTATTATGAAGGGTTTATAAGTATATACTTTCTCAAAGAAAACATTTTTATGATTATGGATTATATCCATAAATAGTTCAATTTATGTTAAGTGTTTTATAGGTATGGAATTATGTATTTTGATTCATAAACTGATCTAGATTATGCCATTGTTTAGAAATGGCACCTAGTGGAAGAAATGGAAACCGTATCAATGCATGCACTCCATGTAGGGATTTCCCTCTATCTCAAGATAATTATAGTGGAGCTGGTGATGCAACTGGTGCTGATCAACTAATCACCATACTGGGACAACTCACTCAGGTTATGAATAATAACCTTACCCGTATGGAGCACCCTGATCCACAGCTTGGAGGATCAATGTTAGATCGCGTCATGAGGCAACAACCACCAACGTTCAATGGGAGTACAAATCACTTAGTAGATGAGCAATGGATAAATTCCCTAGAGAAAATATTTCAGGCTTTGGGGAGTAGTTAAAGGGAATAATTTATCATGGCAGTTTACCGCCTCACTGGAGATGCTGATCAATGGTGGTCATTGATTCAAAACATGAAGGAAGATGATAAAGTATCAAATATAGAATGGAGGGAGTTCAAAGATAAGTTTTTAGAAAAATACTTTCCTCATGACCATCGAGCAGATATGGAAAGGCAATTTTTGAGTCTGAGACAAAAGGAGGATGAGAGTTTCACAAAGTATGAGGCTAACATTACAAGGTTAGCAAGGTATGCTGGAGATTATATACGTAACCCAAGAAGTAAGATTGATCGTTTCTTTGATGGGTTAAAACCATTTCTCCGTCGATCATTAGTCTCACAATCCTTCTCATCGTATGAAGACATTGTCTCCTGTGCTATCAAGACAGAAAAGGAATTCTTTAAGTCTTATGACTTTAAAGCAAAGAAAGAGAAGAAGAGATCTGTTGATCAATCTGGGAATGGAAATAATGGGAAAAGAGAAAGGTTGAATATCTGTCCTATAGTAAATGTGGTAAAAAACACCCCGGTACTTGCTTAAAAGGAACGAGAGTCTGTTACAAGTGTGGTGAACAAGGCCACAAAGCACGTGATTGCAAGGGGAAGAAGGAAGCTACTAATGTCCAATGCTACAATTGCAGGGAGATGGGACATTATGCAAATGAATGTCCTAAGAGTCAAGGGAACTTACCTCAGAAAATGCCAAGGGATCAATTCTAAGCTTATTCTATCACTACTACTGAGGTAGAAGCTCCGAAAGACATGGTAGAAGGTAATTTAATGGTTTCCTCAAGTTTAGAAAATTCATTATTTGATTCTGGATCATCTCATTGTTTAATATCTTCCCAGTTTTCTAAGAAAATTATATATTTACAATTTTATTTAACAAAGGAGTTTTATGTTAAAACTCTTAAGGGAAGTATCATTGCAACAAAGTTTCGTGAATCAGTCCCCATTAGAGAACATAAATGTTCTTTATCCACTGATCTCATCGTCATACCTATGGTTGAGTTTGATATAATCCTCGGTATGGATTGAATTTTGGACCACGATGCAAAAATTTATTGTAAGAAGAAGGAGGTTACTATTTTTGATGATGATGATAAGGAACACCTTATCTTTAGAGCAGAATCGTCACCACCTAATTCTTATCTAGATCCACCCCTAGTAGCTCAACTAAATTCAATTATTGGGGAGGAAGAGAATGAAATGACTGTGGGTGAGGAAATGAATGTTCAAATAGAGGATATACCTATTGTGAAAGAATTTGTAGATGTGTTTCCGGAAGATTTACCTACACATCCTCCATAACGAGAAGTTGAATTTTCAATTGATTTAATTCCTGGATCAAGGCCTATATCGAAGACCCCTTATAGAATGGGCACTGTGGAATTATTTGAACTAAAGAAACAACTAGAGGAATTGAGAAAGAAGGGATTTATTCACCCTAGTGTTTCTCCATGGGGAGCCCCTATTCTTTTTGTTAAAAAGAAAGATGGATCTATGAGGTTATGTATCAACTACAGGGAGATCAATGCTTTAACAATAAAGAACAAGTATCTCCTACCTCGCATTGATGATTTATTTGACCCAATGCATGGTTCTAAATACTTTTCAAAGATTGAACTTCGATCTGGATACCATCAGTTGTGTGTGAAGATGGAAGACATTCCGAAGACAGCATTTCGAACCAGGTATGAGCATTACGAGTTTACAGTAATGCCTTTTGGATTGACTAATGCACCATATGTATTCATGGATCTGATGAATAGAGTTTTCAAGGAATATCTTGATGAATTTGTGGTGGTATTTGTTGATGATATCTTGGTATACTCCAAAATCTACGAAGATCATGAAAATCACTTGCGCATTATACTGAAGACTCTGAGAAGACATGAATTATATGGGATGTTTAGCAAGTGTGAATTCTGGCTTTAGGAGATTTCTTTTCTTGGCCATATTGTCTCTAAATATGGAATCTCTGTTGATCCTTCTAAGACCAAGGCAATCAAAAAATTGCCTTCACCGACGAGTATAACTGAGGTACGTGGTTTTATTGGTTTAGCAGGTTATTATCGATGTTTCGTCCAGAATTTTGCCCAGTTGGCTAACCCATTAAAAAAGCTCACACGTAAAGGGGTTAAATTTGTTTGGACAAAAGAGTGTGAAGAATGTTTCTAAGAACCGAAGAGAATATTAGTCAATGCTCTTATATTGATTCTACCATCGGGGAATGATGGGTTCATTATTTATAGTGATGCATCGAAGAAAGGACTTGGTTGTGTCCTTATGCAGAATGATAGGGTTATTGCCTATGCATCACGACAATTGAAAATTCATGAACAAAACTATCCTACTCATGATCTTGAGTTAGCAGCTATGATCTTTGCTTTGAAGATATGGAGGCACTACCTCTATGGTGAAAATGTGAGATTTATTTAGATCACAAGAGTATAAAGTATATTTTCTCACAAAAAGAACTCAACATGAAGAAAAGGAGATGGCTTGAATTACTCAAGGATTATGACTGTACGATACCCTAACACTCGGGGAAAAGAAAACAGGGTGGTAGATGCTTTGAGCAGAAAAGATCATGGAGTTTTGAACAATATGAGAATTGAAAGGGATCCAATTTTCATGGATCTAGTGAAGATGGACATGGGAATAACAGGGAAGGTGAAACATAAATTCTTTTTCAAATGGTTTCCAAACCATCTTTACTAGAAAGGATTAAGAGTTCTCACTCTGATGATGAAGAATTTCAAAAGAAGATTAAAGCTATGAATGATGGGAGATTGAGAGACTTTGTGTATGAAGAAGGAATTTTGAAATTTGGGAAGAGACTTTGTGTTCCCGATATACCTGATCTAAAAAAGGAATTGCTGGATGATGCTCATAGTTCCAATTTCTCTATACACATTGGGAGCACCAAAATGTATAGATACTTGAAGGAACATTTTTGGTGGGACAACATGAAGAGGGAGATTTCTGATTTTGTGTCAAGATGTATGGTTTGTCAACAAGTGAAAGATGGAAGGCAACAGCCTGGAGGAGTCATGCAACCTCTTCCCATACTGGAATGGAAATGAGACAATATTACGATGGACTTTGTCATGGGACTACCAAAGACTCCTAAAAGTAATGATGCAATATGGGTTATTGTTGATCGTCTTACCAAGTCTACACATTTTCTTGCTATAAGAGAAGATCTACCACTGGTACGTCTAGCAAGACTATATATTGATGATGTTGTGAGACTTCATGGGGTACCCCTATCGATTGTTTCTGATCGTGATCCCCGTTTTACTACAAGATTCTGGAAAAGTCTTTAGAAAGCCTTGGATAATGAACTTCATTTGAGCACTGCCTACCACCCTCAAACAGATTGACAATCAGAACGAGCTATTCAAACATTTGAAGACATGTTGAGATCCTGCTCACTTGACTTTCAGGGTATGTGGGATCTATATTTACCTCTGGTAGAATTTTCCCATAACAATAGCTTCCATTCGAGTATTCAGATGGCACCATATAAAGAGTTATACAGAAAGAGATGTCGTACACCAACCTGTTGGGATGATGTTGGTGAAAGAAAACTTGTAGGCCCAGAACTGGTGGAGGAAATGATGGAAAAGGTGAAGGTAATCCATAACCATATCAAAGCAGTTCAAAGTAGGGAGAAGAGCTATGCTGATAATCGAAGGAAGGATTTGGAATTTCAAGTCGGTGATCATGTTTTCCTGAAGGTATCTCCATGGAAGGGAGTCATAAGTTTTGGTAAGAAAGATAAATTGAGTCCTAGGTACATCGGACCTTTCGAAATTCTATAACGAATTGGGGATGTAGCTTACCTATTGGCAACGCCGCCAAGTCTCTCCAAAGTTCACGTTGTGTTCCACATATCTCGGTTGAGGAAATACATGCCCGACCCAACGCATGTAATCGCCTATGAGGAATTAGAACTGGAACCTGATCTGTCTTATTGCGAAGATCCCATCAGGATTACTGATACAAGAGAACAAGTGCTGAGAAACCGGAAGACTCGTCTGGTAAAAGTTCTATAGAGAAACCATAAGATGGAAGAGGCAACATGGGAACCTGAGGAACTTATGATGAAGAACCAACCGAGTCTTTTCATGCCGCAGTATTCTAGAAATTTCGAGGACGAAATTACTTGAAGGAGGGGAGAATGTAACACCCCAAGCTTCTACGGTAAGCTTCCTTTGAATAATGCAATAGTGTGTGTTGTACGCAACATCGAGTTATAACACACACCACAACCAATCAAACTAGCAGTTATGAATAGTAATACCTACTTTTTAAAATTTTATAAATTTTATCTCTCAAAATGGACTTCATTTTCGGATTAGGAGTATTGAATTTATCCTAAGGTGAAATTTTGGTACTTTTCAGATAACTTTAATATTTTGATGAATAGTGAAAATTACTAAATTTTAATTAAAAACAACTTCTTTAAGAAAAATAATTAATAGTGATAAATTATGAATTTGAGTGGTTTTAAAGTATATATAGAATATATTTTTACCATTTAATACAATGTTGGTCATTGGACATAATTTCACAATTAAACCGAACATAAACAAGTATCAATCTTTTGATAGTTATTATATCTTAAAAACACATTTTTTGTTTTGACAGCGGGAATTAATTTTAAATTAATTTCTGCCACTTCTGTGTTTTGAATTTGGAAAAATGAATTTTATATTTGGAATCAGGAAGTCGAAATTCTGTAAATAGGTAACTTTTATTTTTAGACATTTTGAATAATTACTTCGGTAAAGATTTTATTTACCATGGTTAAAGGGTAAATCCGGTAAATAAGGGTTAAAAAATAATATTATAATAATACCAAATTACCCTAAAATGTGTCCTAACCTTATTGGTGGATAAATTTCCTACCATGGACATCTTTCAGTCAATTTTGGGACCCCATGGAGCCACTTGTAGGTGATAGGGACACTTCATTTTAATTAAGTTAAAATAAATACAAAAATGACATAAGCATATATCTTTTAGCAAAAAATTTTTTACATAGGGTTATATATGTGGGATTTTTGACTATAAATATTAATTACAAAGATAAAACTCTTTCATACATAATGGTGTTTTATTTATAATTTTTTGACATTATATAATTTAATTTATTTATGACACAATGGTGATGCAGTAATTACCTAATTAATGAAAAATTAGAATAATTTATATTATTAATACGCAAATAAATGTAATTTGATACTTTTTATAAATACCAATAATTTTTCAGGATAATATGACATGTTAGTATTGGTTTAATTAACTTTTTTCTAAGTAATCATTCTGTTAGGATTTTTACAAAAATCAATTATTGAATGGTGTCAAAATTGACATAAAAGAGTTTTTAAAACGAATATTATATTATTAATTGATATTAAATTCCAAAAAATATAAGGTTCGGCCAAGAGAATTAAATCATGATAGTTGTATCATTAGTGGACCACTTGGGGGTCTCTTGGATCTATATAGTAAGTTTATTAACCATATAATATAAAAATACAAAGAGACATTATAAAAGTGAAACTAATTAACTAAGAGTTAATACTTAAAGATAAGGTTAATATATTAACCCAAACCTGTCTAAATCCTATTGGTTGAGTTATTTTCGACCCATAACCACCTTAAAATTTAAATAATCCACTTTGGAGCCATTATAAACTGAATATGAATTTATTATAAAATAATATTTCTAGCTTTTCCAAAGGTGCCCCTCACCCCTCTTATAAAAGGGCACTCCCCCTTCTCATTAATTCACACCTTAAAATCATTTTGGTTCGGTAAAACCCTGACCAAATACTCTCTAAACTTCCCTCAATTCATCCTAGAGGCCTTATTTTAGTCAGAAATCCATCCTAAGGATCCCTTTTGATCAAATCAAAAGGAATAACCCGAAGAAGAGGTAATGATTTCACCACCCTTTTTCAAGTTCCTTTCTTCTTCCACTTCTTCTTTCTTTGTTATTCCCATTTCAAAATAATAAATCTAGTATCTTATATATACTGTGATGTTATTATAAATATGGTAAAACCATATTCAGTATTCTATCCACCCTTTGAATGACATGTCACCATACGTGCGTATGTACGGCTTACCATCTCTATGTCGTGGTGTAATTGTTATTCAATAAATTATTATTTGGAGGGGTATATTAATGAATTGTAATTCATGTAAATAATTAATATAACATGATAATGATTCTGTATATATGATATACCATCCAATTATATATTATTTTAATATCAAAAGAATGATATTGTCACTCGTGCGTACGTACGGACTACCGTCTCCACAAACGTGATGAGATTCATTCTCCATCGTATCCATTCAAGTAAAATTCTCATTTGATGATTAAAATTAATGTTTAAGGACTTGATATAATTCTAGATATGAATATGATACATCCTATCCATAACAAACCCGGCTTATGTAAAAAACATATAAAAGAAAACGAGTAAGTTAACACCCGAAACGACGATAATTCAATGATATTATTAACAAAGAAATGTTAAAAGATCATATATGATATCATATTAATGTGTATGATTCTTTTATAATTTAATAACAATTATTTCACCATTTTACAGGAGTTTAACCTACCCTCAACCAAGGAAAAGTACAAGGTAAGGGTTTATTTTGCAATCTCTTCATTATCCGAGGTTGTTTATACGTAATAATCTACTGGGACTTCTTTATCATACACATCCATGTATCTTAAAAATGAATTTGAAAACATTTTTACTATTTACTATAACATGGGTTAAAGTTATTTATACCTTTGTTTGAATTTTTATAAGAGGTTTATAAAGGAATCTTTCCGTCATTTTCCAAACAAGGTGCTTTTTAACCTTTTCCACAGAATTAAGGTAAGAATGTTTTTTAAAACTTATACGGTGGGTGTGGCTATTTTCCACCGTTATAAAATCATTGAAGCATCCCTTACAAGGTTATAAGAAAATATTCAAAATAAATGTTTTATTTTATAATTATGTGACTTTTAAATGATTTCAAAAAAAGGGATATTTCTCTCAAATTGTTTGGATTTCATCTATGTCAACATCCTTTGATGGATTTTAAGATTATTTGAATTTGATTTATTATTATACAAAACATCCATATTGTATTGAAGGTTTTGTGATTTTTTTTTACTGTGGATGTGTTGCTTTTATACCATTCATGGTTTATGGAGAAAGTATTGACATTTCGTATGCTAGTTTTAATACAAATATTTATGTTATATGTTTAAAACCGTTCATATGAGGAATGCATTGGACTTAATAAGAGACGGGTGGAGCCCAATATAGCTCCTCTATGCATCAGTAGGTCTCATGAGACAAACTAGTGTCTTGGCCCATGGCCTTGAAAAAATCTTATTTGTAGTCTTGGCACGAGGCCTTGGCTATGTGGTTATGATAGTCTGGAATTATGCATTCCATTATTATGAAAGTGGTTATTGATATTTCATGTGATTATTCGACTAGTAGAATATCCATGTGAGTAAGTAAATGGAATTATTTTAATTTTATATTTTTTATTATATGCTGATGTTCAACTTTAAAAGTCTTTTGTTTTAGTTATACATTGCCTTAAATATTTATGCTTATTTATGAAAGTTTCCGCTATATTGTTATCCTTACTGAGCATCTGAGCTGACCCCGTTCAATTTTTTATTTTTCCCAGGATGTGAAGAAGTAATTTATCAATGACCTGTAGGGATAGTATGTGGGGATATGAGTGTGGACTATGAAGAAAATATGTTGTTTTAGTTTTCATTTTATGATGTAACGTAAACTTTATGAATGTATCTAGTTATTCCAAGGCTACTAAACTAATCGGTCTTTCGAGACTTGATCTTTCTTGTGATCATGCCAATGTTATGTAATAATGCACCGACTCTAGGTAACTAGGATCGGGGAGTTACAGAAACTCCTTCACTCTCTTTAGAAAATGGATAAAAAAACATTCAAGTGCAACATCTAGGATAGGTGACCTTAGAAATATTTCATTCTTCTTATGTCACAAAGTAATTTAGTTACTCCCCCTTTATAGAATGGTCTATATTTTGAGTAACCAAGGATGAGAGATTTATAAATAACATAACTTTTCTAATGACATGAGCCTCAGATAAACTTCAGAGTATTGGAATTTTACACCAATTTATGTTGATACTAGTTGAGGTAATAACTCTATTATCTTCATTTGTCTACCCCTAAAGGGAACACTTCTTATCACTGACTCTAAGGTTCTGCCCGTAAGAGCTTAATTCACCTTCAATTCCCTGTAATATAAGTGAAAATACAATACACAAATATTTAAGGGAATGAGGTGTATCCTCCTTGCTCAATCAATGTGAACAATAAGGTTGAGATGATTTTCTAAACCCAGATGCTCTATTCTTCATACTTTCACAACTGATATTCAATGCTGACTATGATTGTGTAGACCTCACTATTTCTTCCATTTCTTTGTGTGTGAATCTTATTTCTTCAAGGGATTTCATGGAGCTAGAATCTCCTGGTGCAACATTCATATTCTTGATTAATTATTTTTGGGATGAAGTAAATTCAAAGCATCTTCTATCAATGCGACCAGCCTTGTTGCACCTCACACAAATAAAATCTTTGTCTTCATATAGAATCTTATTTTTGATTCTAGCACTATCCTTAGCCTCATCTTCCATTTTTTCTCATTCTCTCCAATTATTCTAGCCAGACCCCCAATATATCATTATGGGTAGAGGCATCAAGATTTAATCTTCAACATATAATCTTATGAGTGTCGTCCTTATTAGTAGTTCTTTTGGATTCACTATCCGTTAACTTCTTGGATTTAAAATCCACGGTCTTCTTAACTTTCCTCCTTAGTGTTTTCTTGGGAGTGTTTGTGTTTTCAACATTCTTATGAATAATTCACAGGGATTATTTTTCTTTTTTAGATAGCTCCTATGATCATATTTTCTTATCAGATTTGGGTGCATATTGAAAGGAACATGCACCAATAATGTGACCACTCCTATTGCATACATAACAAATGTTATCTAACATTACAAATCTATTTGCAGTATACAGATGATTTTGGATCTATGGATGTTTCTTCTTCATCTCTGGATTTCTCACCCTTGATATGGGATTTCCTTGTGCTTTTACATTTAAGGGATTGTACCAACAATCCAGTGCACAATACCCAAATCTATTACTCCACCACCATTGACCAACAAACTTTGTCATCATCCCATATTCTTTATAAGTTCATTGAATATTCTTCCTGATATGTTGTGATTTATGTGGGTAATCATCTTCCAAATTCTTCTTCTTATCCACCCTAGTCGTGGTGGTAGGTTTCTCCTCACTTTTCTTCATCCATAGTTGTTTAGAATTGTTCTTCCAACCTGCACTTTTTGTAGAAACAATTTTGGAAACCTGAGTACAAGTTTGTATGGATGGTATCGTTACATTCTTACCTGTTTGTGGTAGATCAATGAGTAAATCCATGATCTTCTTTTCATGTGTTGGAGGTATTTTCATAGTAGAATATTCCAGTGAACATTGAGTTACAACAGCTATTGTTTCTTTCTTTTGTGGAGACTCAATATCTGTCTTATCAAGATTCGTCAATTGAGATTCCAATTCTAGATGTCTCATATTGAGGATGGCTTCTTGGTCTTCAATAATAGTTATCATCTCTTCACAATACTTCTTTAATCTTCCAATTTCATCTTCATGCATCTTTACATTGTTTTGTAACAAAGAGTCATGTTCTTTGATCTTATTGGATTCTTCTTCCAGATATACCTCCTTGAATTAATTGATCTTTTTAAGCTCATCTTCAAGTGCATGGATATTCTTTTCTAGAGTCTTGTTGAATCACTCATTTTCTTCAACATCTCTGAGAACTTTGAAGATATTACTTTAAATCCCCTCTTTTTTTCTTCAAAGGATCCAAACTGTATATAGATATTTAAACATTCAACAATTTTTTCTTGTCATCATTCCTCCAAAACATCAGTTTCTTCTTTCACCTGAGTGATATTTTCCAATAATCATTAAAATAATCCACAAAACAGGGATGTAATTTCTTCAGAAATACCAAGTAGAATCATTCTTAATCTATCAACTTATAATTCTTGAGATGTTTTAGATTTATCATCACCACTTGTGCTATCATTTTCATCATGCGAATAATTTCAAAATGTACTAACACATACCTCTTGATCAGTTGATGTAGGATGGTTTTCCATATTCTTTGTGGGAACTTGATCCATCTTCTCATTAAATTCTGAGTCTGGTGTGTCTTTAATGTCAACCAGATATAAAGAAAAAGATGATTCCTCTTCATTAGATAAGAGTGAATTATTCTTCAACTTTCTCTTCTCCTTGTTTTTACTGTTCATCATGGTCTTAGTAGATATATCCTTCTGCTCATAGATAACTGAATCTTCAATGAAATTTCACTTCATTTATACCTCAGGAAAGAAACTCATGTCTTCAAAAGAGTATAACTTCATTATATATAATCTAATAGAGGTGAACATGTCCCTCTGATACCAATTGAGAGGACCAGTTTGGGATAACCTAACACTAAGAGGTGGGGTGAATCAGTGTTCGATACTTTGGAAACCAATTCCAACTTTTTATCCCTATACCTCTTGTCCTGTTAGGATCTTGATTCTCTTATTCTATTTTCCCTATCAGATGAAATAATAGAAATCATTAAAAATATCCACATGAATATTTTTATAAGGTTCACAACTCAATAAGAGTAGATATGTCCTTGAAATTCATAGGAATGGCTAGTTCATGTATTCTATACTATAATGTGATATGATGTTATAATGGAGTGGCTAGGAAAACAATCCTCTAGCTAGTGTGAGTCCCTACACTTTGGAGTGGGGTGGGAAACAATCCTCTTCCCTGGACAGGTGATAGCCTAGTACAACTTGCAACCTCTAGTTGGTTATTTATACTACCTGTGGAGAAATTATTCTTCATTCTTCAAAAGGTATATTCTTCTCTAGGTCTTGTTTAGTGCTCTTCACTTCATTTCTTGCAAAGTAGTAGGCAAGAAATTTTCCCTTCTTTCTTTCTCTTCTTTTCTAGTGCAGTACCAACCACACTAGGATTATTCTTTCTTCTTCTTAGTGAAACAACCAACTGCACTAAGACTTATTCTCCCTTCTTTCCTAGAATCACATACACCAATGTGATTATTCAAGAAATGAAGATCAGTTCACTTGGAATCATCTAAATGAATTCTTCTCTCTTGTTCATGAATTCATGTGAACATGCATATAAAATGTAGGTTGAACCTTTTCTTCCCTTTATTTCTTCTTATTCTTCTATACACACATGCACAAAGTTGTTTTTGATTATTTATTTAATTCACTTCATGTGTGCATGTGCATGCATGCATTCACCTCTTCCTCTTCTAGTGTGAGAACCCTAATGGGCAATATTCTTTGAGAAAACACACACGACCTCTTCTCCCCTTCTTTCCTTTTTACTCCTCCTTTTCTCTTCTTCAATTTGAACTAGGTTAGGGTGACTTTACAGCATACACATAAGTGTATGTGTTTTTTTCTTCCAACCCGAATGGGTATGAACCTTTCATATTGCTAACTTCTTCTTTTAGGCCTCAGGATTCTTCTGAAAATGCACATTGGTGCATGCAACACGCACTTCCCTTAATTCTTCACTGAAATTTGGAACCCCAAAAACAATGGGATGAACATGAAAATAGGAGGGTAATCTCCTCTGGGATGGTCGTGAGATTCACGGTTCTTCTTCGTGCATAAGAAGCACAGTTATTTACCTTCACAGAGTACAACAAGGGTGGGGTTTCTCCGCATGTGTACTTGTGGGAACTTCCTCACAAAACACACTGAGGGTTTTTAGAAAACTATCGGGTGTTCAAAGGTGTTGGTTCTTTGAAAATATGTTCAAGGGTGCATATCACCTATCGAAGGCATGAAAAAACTCTTATTTACAAAGCAGAGAGCTCGCGGGACTCCTAGTTTCTCTTTGTGAAATGGTGCACAGGGAGATGATCTGTTTTTTAAAATAGGAGCTCTCGAATATGTGCAAGCGGTGTTGATGGTGGGTGGAAGTGACATCAAGAGGCTGAAGACGATGTCCTGGGATGGATCAAATTCTGTGGGAGGATCGGACGATCCTCGTTCAGACACATGTGGCATGAGATTAGATGAGCGACGATGATTATACGATCAGATGTCGTGGCTGATTAGATGGTAGACTGAGATGCGAGATGAGATGAGCAGCTGAGATTAAATTTACATTTTTAAAAATTCATCCCACATCGAAACGCACCGTGGTTTTACCATAGTTTAAGTATCAAGATGCGGCATCTGATGGTCAAAATTCTCCTCTCTCCCCTCTGGTGCTACCCTGCCCCGGTTCTATATGGGCCTGCTTCTGCGCCCACCCTTGATTCATATGGGAACCCAATAGAAGCCACTATACATACCTGCGCACGGGTTGATCACTGTGAACGCACTCTTTTAGGCTTATACACAACCCACACACCACTTCCTCATGCAGGATGGCCTTGAGGGCTTCCCCCGAGCGCGGTTGACCCTCATGTCCTACTTGTGCTTTAGGTGAGGTCCTCGGCTGGCCTCCATGTTTGGCCCCTTTATTTTTAATTGAATCACATAAAAAAATACTTGGTATGAAACCAAGAATACACAAAAATTCATGGCCATATTTAAACACAACACCAACCTCATTCATGGCCACCCTAAGGTCCAAGCCTCTTCTTCATCCTACTTCTTCATTCTCTACTTTTTGAATTATCAAATCCAACGTACTTCAATAATCCTTAAAAGGATGCAACTTCAATGTTTTAAACCTTGTATCACAGATGATACATGTTCTTTTAACCTAGGAGAATCACATCAATCCTCTGATTTCTATTCTCTATTTCACTAAGGATAGTGTCTTTAACCATCATTGACATTCATTGATCTAATTGACAACAAATAAAACTCAATTACTAAAGTGTTCCCAATAGTTCCTATAGAGAATACAATGGGAACCAATACATCGATATATAGTGATGTTCCTTCAGGGGTATTAGATCCAGAGGCACCCATTGATCAAACTACCGCAGGAATATTTTAGAACACTAAAAACAATTTACCATACTTTATTTTCATTATAACATGTATTGATATAATTTTTTTTTATCATAACAGATACATCTACTGATAGGAAGTGGGGGTAGGGGCGTACATGTATGAGGTCAGTGTGGAACTTCCGCATGCAGTTGATGGTGAACTAAAATGAAGACAATACAATGATAAAAAAATAGGGCAGTAATGTCGTAGTTTTTTGGAGACGTTTTGCAAATACTCCGACATCATTCTTGTCAGCTTGATCTCATGGAGATAGTTTCCAAATGAAGTCAAGGATAATTCTTGGGAACATATATATGTAAAAAATCATTTTTATTTAATTTAATATTTTATTTTTATTTATATGAATTAATATTTTGGTGTTAGATTCGGCATAATTTCCCCGATTATGAGGGTGCACGACCAGCAGGTCTAAAGGAGTTAGGTAAGAATTGGAAAGCCTATAAGCATGAGTTGTATACTGTATAGCATGCTAGAGTTGGTATAGAGTTAGAGGAAATACATTTCATGTATGATTTTCTGATAAAACTATATCGGTAAACGATTAATCATTAAATGACTATCAAGTTTAAGGTATTAATCACATTTGATATATTTAAATGAAAATTCTCAAGTTTTTCATTAATAGTATCTTTTGTGTCATTTAATTTTATTTAGGAATCATCTATAAGAAATAAAAAAACATTGATGCTGAAAAATACCTCCACTCATTGGGACGTACTACGATGTCAGATCATGAGAGGAAGCAAGTACAACAATTATTTATAACTTTTATTTAGGACTTGGACTTTCTATTGTTTCCTCTATAATTTATTCAATTTCTAAAGTTTTCATATAATTTTAGTTATGAAATTCATTAATGGTAACCTATTTTAAATTATGGTTTCCTATATTCAATTTCATTGTAGAGTCGGGTATTGAATATTGAAGGATGTGTGCCTCGAGCAAAACTGTTTTGATCGAGTAGAAAGAAAACAGATGGAAGTCTAGTTAACAAACCAACACAACAGTAGATTGTATGTTTTAATTTTTTGATTTCAAATTTTAATATCTATTTTGTAACTTAAAAATATATTTATATTTGTAATGTTATTCTTTAGAGACCCTTGATGCCTTGGAACCTGACATTTTTGGACCAAATGATCACTTACATCAGGTGTTTGGAGATGAGCACCTTGGTAGAGTACGATGCCGACCGGGGAAAAGTATAGTCTCGAAAAGTTATTGGGCACCATAAGGTACTATTTGTAGTACCATGAGTTAGAAAAAGTTAATTTGCGGGCATAACATACTAAAAAAGGGTCACATAGGTGAAAGAATAGTCTATTAGGGCAAATAATGAATTTATGAAACTGATGATAGTTTTATGTCCAACACTTCCAACAGAGGTCGTCACATCTTGTGATGAATATATGTCATAGATGAATTCAATATATAGTGAACCAGGTGGAATTTTGTGTGTTCCTCAAGAAAATGTTATTCCTGGCAATGACGATGGCGATGAAGAGGTCGAGGATGAGGAGACGCTGAGACTGAGTCCAAGGATGAGGCTGAGGTCGAGGGAGAGGTAGAGGCCAAGGTAGAGGACAAGGATGAGGATGAGTCCAAGGATGAGGACGAGTATAGGGATCAGGATTAGGATGGGGCTGATGATGACAGTGGTGATAGTGACGATGATGGTGATGATGTAAAAATTAATCCATTACATTTTTTACTGATATTACAAACATGTGAGTTTTGCTGATTTTATGTGACTGAATATATGTGTGATTAGGTAGGTCACATTATTCTTGTATCTTTATTTTTTATCTATATTTGGATTCTATAAATTCTATTTTTACATGGTATCAAAGATATTTCACAATTCTGTTTTTACATACACTCAAACTCTTGGCTAAATAACTTGAGCTTATTCATTGTCACTATAACACTTCTTAGTCATCTTTCTCTAATTCATTTTATTTTGATTCATTACATTATGTTACACCATTATTGATATAGTCTCACTCAAATATCATGTTATACTTGAAAGTATCAAAATTATATATAATGACTATATTTATTAACATAGATGAGTATTTAAATTGGGGGATTTAAAATATAATTTAAAAATCCATATTTTCCAACATAAGTTTCAAGACAACTATAATCTACCCAATTCTATATGTAAAACCAACCCCTCATAAATAAATCATGATTCCATCATTCATAGGTCACCCAAGGAAATGGCTAATGTAATCGAGCACTCGATCTTTCATCTATCAAGATTTTCTAAAACAACCTAACCATATACCCATGCTCATATAATCATAACGTGTTTCCATTCATGTAACAAGATCAATTATAAAACTAAATCATCTAACCATTAGGAAAAATGAGGATCAAACAATCAATATTAGTTAACCATAACCTAATACTCTAATAGACATAACTAGTATCCCACCTAGAGAACCTTATAATCACTCTTGAGAGAGCCACAATATCATCCCACACTAGCATCACCACTATCAACTTGACTCATTAAAATGTATCAAACCAAACAAAGCCTATCATGAACAACCCATACCTGGGAACACATACCTAGATCCCATCATACGATACCTCATACCTAAACCTACACATTAAATAGTTGTCAAAAACAAGGATACTAACTCTAATCACATCAAAACATCACACAATAATCACCCCAATCATCCCAATTAATTAAGGCACATCCAATGAGTTATTTTATAAAACAATGAATAGGTTATTTTTGAGACATTAATTAATCAAAACCTATTCCATACAATTATCAAGAGTTTTTTCCTTTTCTAACAATTTTATAAACCCATTATCTTCATTATGAAAATAATTTCACACCCCCATAGAGTCATGGACATGTCCAAGTATACAAACCTGTATGATGCATGAACCCACACTCTCATACCACCTCATGATAAGAGTAAAAAAATACATAATAGCTCACCCAAAACATCATACATGAATCAAAATATCAATTAGAACAATAACAATAAAGGAAAAAAAATTCATCACCTTATATATTTGACTTTCCTTATACATGTGTTAGTTACATACCAGTAAAATGTCTATTCCATGTTCCAACAACACATCCTTCCACCAACTACCATGCTCAAATAGTCAAATAACAAAAAACAATTCAATGTAACCTCTTTATACTTACTTGACTAAAATAGATCATATAAAATCATTTTAAAATCAACGCAAGACCTCAGTAACACCAACACTTATACTATAATCGTTAGACTAGTGGTGAGAGTCTATAAGTATCATGAGGATATTATAACCTTTATACCCACCTAAAGAAAATTATATATATAACATAATCAAAATAAAACATTTGAGTAAGCATATGAAATTATAGCTAAGAGACAAAAAAATAATAACAGATAACATCACCATGATATAACTTGCTAGGGTATTACCAAATTCCCCCAATATACATCATTATATACAGTGTTGTATGGCAAAATAAAACAAGTACCAATATAGAACATGCAACAATTATGAATGGTCAGTGGGTGCTACCCTGAGAGACCCAAAACCTAACCTCACTTGTTTTAGAGAATGTTGAAATATAAGTCATCTCAAAACACAACCCCAAACTCATACCCTACCACTTAGGGAAGGTTAATACATCATAGTCTCGAACTCCACCATATCACTCAGGTTAGATCCTTAAACCAAGTCTCGATCTCATATTTATCCTCATACTTCTACCCTCTTTCTCAAAGTGAGGTATGGTATCACATCCTAACTATTAACTAATCACTCGAGGTAGGATCCCATATCATATATTGAACACTACCCTTTAACTCAAGGCTAGGTGCAATATCATATCTTAACAAATACCCTATAACTCATGGTAAGGTCTTATATCATATCATGGGTAATACTATATAACTTAAGGTAAGGTCATGTATTATATCATGATCACTTCCCATCACTCTAGTTAAGGTCTCATATCACATCCTAAATACTACACACTCACTCATATTAAGGTCCCATATCACATATATGATACTGGGAAATGTTCTATATCATATCCGAAACCCTACCCTCTTACTCAGGGTAGGGTCATATACTATTTCTCATGCCATGTGACATACCTCAAACCTCTCACTTAGACTGGACATTAACACTACTGTACAACATGGTTAAATCATGTATAATAATAAAAAATAGTAGTAATATCTCATATCATATCCCTCAGTTATCCACACAACCATCCCCACTTAGATCTATGTTATAGGTTAGCTGATATATCTCAACAACACGTACCCTAACCAGCATCACCATCATAATTTGAACCTTAGTCCATACCCACCGATCCTTGTATTTTATATTGTCTGTATTGTTAGGTTCATTTATTGTGGTTCTTTATAAGGTGTTGTATTAGTTTTATTATGTGTGTATTCATCACTATTCAATATTGTTTTTTGCAGACGTTGGATGGGTATTTTATGGTGTTTTGATTTCAATGTGATTCTGTATATCTCAACAATATGTACCCTAAAAACAAACCCCCACTGATTTGATCCATCCCTATATCATTTCAATTTCATCATGAGATCAAGGATAATGCTTGGAAGCCATGTAATATATCATCTAAATTTAAACTTTGAATTCTTCTAGGAAATCTTATGGACTCAGGTATATTTTTAGTAATATCCCTATTCCAAAAAGTGGTTTCATCTATTGATTCCATGAATCTAGGATTGATAATCATGATGGTTACATTACCATGAATGAAATCAAAACCCCCACTATAGGAATTTTCTTGTTCCTGCATCATTATGTCATCTCCTAGCACCAATGACCTATCCATTATTTAGTGTGACCATGGTGTGAGGAACATAAATAAATTCTATAGATAATTAGGGTCACTCTCTCAAACCACTAATTGTACACTCACCACTATATACCTGACCTTATACTACACCTCAATATCCACGTCAAAAGTTATCATTATCACATGCCACTCCTACCAATACATTAAAATACACTTATAATTCTTGACATTATTTCCCTTTTATAATCCATGCCAAGTCCCTGTATCGAGTAAATTATTTATCAAAGCCCGATTCATTTCCAATATATTCTCTACCATGGAGGTAAATTTCAAATTCCCATTCAAAAAACATCGGAAAATTAACATAAAATTACATTAAGAGCATCATCCATCAACCCCTATATAATACACCACACTTTAATATATTAAGGGTATATCAAACCCCTATATATTATACTACATTTTAATGTGGTTTTCCACTCTCCACAGATTGGGAACTATCCCAATAATCCCTTGTAACATGATCATCAATTATTATATACTACCTATAAACTAGATTCTAATTTAATCACTAATCTGATACCGTTGCAGACAAACATTTCTGGCCCAAATCTATATAGTTCCATACATTCAAATTGAATCATGATCACATAATTATTGTTGCATCAATTTCCAAAATGAGAGAAATAAACTTCAATCACTATTTAGATCATATTTTTAAGTGTTTTGTTTATGAAGATGTTTGTTTTATATTGGGTGTATTGGTGTTATTCTAAATTGGTGTTATTCTAAATTTTTTACAGTGTACTGTAATTCCATTGGTTCTATTTTGATGGAATAATATTTGGGTCATATTTTTCTGCATTGGAGTTATTATGAATTTGTTATAGTGTATTGAAATTATAGGTAATTGCACAGTAAATTGCAGGTAATTACCTGTAATTTTGAATTCAGAATTCTGCACAAGTAATTATTGCAGATAATTGAATAGGGGGGAGGCTACAGGATGGTGCTGGATTTTCAGAAACTCTATTCTAATGGTTTAAAAACCATTTGTATAAATGTGATAACCGAATCTATACCAATGGTTTATCGAAAACAGTTGTTAAAATATTATTCCAATGGTCTATAAACCTTTGGTATAGACATGAAAACTCTATCTTTAACAATAGTTTACATCAAACTGTTGGTAAAAGTCTATACCAATGGTTTATGAACTGATGTTATAGATGTAAGTTGAGTTATATTGCAACGATATCAAACCGTTGGTAATAAGCACTAATTGAAAATTTTCTGATACCAATGGTTTGGAATCGTTGGTATATGTCCCAAAACTGTTTTTATAGACTATACTAATGGTTTGGGAAGCCATTGGATGATTTGTCATTGGGAAATACTAATCCCAATGGTTTGGAGAATTTTTTTTGGAAAAGTGGTCTCAAAGTACCCTTTCTTAATGATTTTCCAAAAGTTATGGGAAATACCTACCCTAGCAGTTTAGGAAAACCATTGGGATAGGTAAATCTAAAAAAAATATTTGAGTTGAGGTTTGAACCCACAACCTACAAGTTATATATCAAAGACTTTATCACTATCCTACAGTTGCCTTTGTGAATATATTTGGATAAATTTATATATATATATATTTATATGTAATTTATATATTGATTTATTTAATGATATTCAAAAAAATAATTCCTAAAATATAAGCGTACATATCCCAATGGTTTTGAAAACCATTGGGACAGGTACCCACCTTTTCCAACCCTTTCCCAATGGTTTTCCTAAACAGTTGGGAAAAGTGGTCTCAAAGTACCATTTCCCAATGATTTTCATAGTCGTTGGGAGAAGTGTGGGAAATTTGGTCCCAAAGTACCCTTTCCCAATGGATTTCCAAAACCATTGGGAGAAGTGGACCCCTTCCCAACGGTTTTCCCAAACTGTTGGGAAAAGAGTTCTCAAAGTACCCTTTCCCAACGATTTGGAAAACCAATAGGAAAAATGGTCTCAAAGTACCCTTTCCCAATGGTTTTCCAAAATCGTTGGGAAAAGTGGACCCTTTCCCATTGGGAAAAGTATTCTCAATGTAGCCTTTCCCAAATAGTTTGGGAAAACCATTTGGAAAAGTGGACCCTTTCCAATGGTTTTCCAAAACCGTTGGGAAAATTGATGTACAAATGGAATATCCCAACGTTTTTTACAAACCATTTGTATAGATTCATTGGTATAGTTAGGATTTCTAGTAGTGAAGTTATACCAATGGTTACTACAAACCATTGGTGTAATGTGTTTTCCAATTCCATATATCAATGCTTATAGAATAACTGTTGGCATAAGTATATCCCCACGCCTCAGCAGCAAACATTTTGGAAAACCATTGGTATAGGTTATACCAATGGTTGTCCATCCTATACCAATGTTTTAAAACCATTGTTCTATCATAAGTTTCCAGCAGTGAATGGAAATAATGCGATATGGGTTGTGGTGGACCAAATCACCAAGACATCCCACTTTATCATTATTCAGGGATATATATCTCTTGAAAAACATGAAAAGGTATATGTGAAGGAAGTTTTGAGACTACATGGGGTTACACTTTTGATTGTATCTCATTATGATCTCATATTCACATCAAAATTTAATAAGAGACTTTAACATGCATTGAGTACTAAATTAAATTTCTACACATCCTATTACCCCAAAATTGATGACCAATCTGAAATAAATATTCATACGCTTGATGATATTCCAGGATATTTCTTAATGGAATTAAAAGGTGTATTGGATCAACATCTCTCATTGGATTAGTTTTCATAAAAAAATAGATTCCACTCAAGTATTGAGATGTCTCTATATGAATCTCTAAATGGAAATCCATGTAGAGTTCCAACCTATTGGGATAACGTTTTTGAAAGAAAGCAACTTGGACCTATTATTGAGCAAGACAAGACATATAATTTTCAATCTATCCAAAAACATATCAAGGATTATATGATTTGAAAATAGAACTATGGTGAAAACTTTTGAAGGGACTTAGAGTTTGACATTGGAGATGATGTCTTCCTTTGAATATCACCATGAAAGAAAGTCATGCAGTTGGGAAAGAAAGGGAATCTAAGACCAAGGTACATTGTCCCCTTTGAGATCATTGATCACATATGATCTATGGACTATCATATTTAACTTCCATCGATCATGGAAAGAGTTCAATATGTGTTTTATATATCACTCTTGAGAAAATATATACCATATCCCTCACATATACTGAACTCAGAGGTGGTGTATCTGGATGATGATCTCTCTTATGATGAGTAGCCAGTAAAGATTCTAGACCAATGAGATAAGGTTCTACACTAAAAGTAAACAAACCTTATTAAAGTGTTGGGGAGGAACCATAAGTATGAAGAAGTAATTTGGGAACCGAAGTAGGATATGAAGGATAAGTACCCTCACATGTTTATGTAAAATTAAATTTCAAGGGTGAAATTTCAAAAAGGGGGAAGAATATAATGACCAACACTTTTATCAATAAAATTTCTCCCTTCTTATAGTAATTTCATATAGTTTGAGTGACATAATATCACTTATACACCATAATAAAAATTTATAAATGAATAATAAATGAAATAAGAAGTATTTCTAGAAGCTAAGGAACCAATACTAACGATAAGTAACTTGATCTTAGGAATAGAAATATAACCCTTATGAATAGAAAAATGACCAAATGAATAGTAACCTCACCCATGAGTGTATAAATAAAATTTTCCCATCTTATAAATGAATGTATGGTATAATTATACCATATCCTATGTAAATAAATGTCATAAATATTAATAATTAATTTTTGGAATTTTTGTAAGTCATAAATATTTATTTACAATTTTATGATTAATTTAATGATTTAAAAGAATTTTTTTCCTAAAATGTATTCATAAATTAATATTTTTATGTCTTATAATTTTATGATAATTTTATGTGACCATACGTAATTTTTCAACGTGTTATAAACTTTGTTATAATTTTAAAATCTGTATTTTCCAAGTAAATGATGATTTTAATTAAAAATAAAATTAATAATATATGGAAAATTACTTTCATAAAATGGAGTTATTTTTTTAATTCTACATATTAAAAATGGTTAAGGTTATTTTTTTTATGTTTTTAAAATACTTGAATTTTGTGAACAGTTACGATAAAAGCTAAGCACATGAATTACAGACTCATAGATGATTTATGGCTAATGTAAGCCCCAAATATCAAATTATAATTATTTATTTTAATATATTTAGTAATAATTATCAAAATATTCATATTATTGATCCAAAATAATGAACTAATGATTAAAAAACGAGAAAAACACCTCTATCTTCCTCTATAAATACCACCCCTGAACACCTCTTCTACTCACACCTCTCAATATTTGAATCTTATTAAAATTATGAAAAATACTATTCCATATCCCATCCCCCATGACCAAGATCTCTTTTTATCACCATAATACCCAAACCTTATCCCTAAGGGGGTTCTCAAGGATGGGAAATTCAAGAGGTAAATTCCTCATTCGTTTATTTTAATTTCTTTTCAAGTTCTTTTCTACTTTTTATTCTTTCCTCAAATCCCTGAATAAAAATGGAACGATAACTCCAATAACTTACAAATACTGTAATTATGTCATGTTAATGTAATATACCTAATTAAACTTCTCCCACTCTCTCTATTATTATAAAAATTAAATCATCAGTCGTGATGTGTCAATTTATCGACATCGTGGACAATGCACTTTCATTTTCAATTAAATCCTTAAATTATGTTCATAAAATCATTATAATGGTTATAAAATAATATGAAATATATTATATAACCATTTTTATGTTTTTAACTAAAATATGTTCATAATACTAATTGATAAAATAAAACGAGTGTGTTGTGATCGAAAAACCGCCAAAATCAACCTAAAACAATCATCATTAATTTTATATAATTATTCATCCTCATACCATATAACCAAATTCTTTATAAGATAATTTTAAATTCTATAATATCATTAATAACATATAATAACAATTATGGATATTTATCGACATTTTAAATGAACTTCCACTCATGTATACAAGTGAACTAATCTAGAACATTAAGAAAACGAACACTTCCGAATGATGAAATTAAACTCTATAACTCATCTAAAATCCTATAAATCAACTTAATAAAAAACATTATAAATAAAATTAATGTATAAAAGGTTATTTATTTTTAAATTAATAAATCTCATGTGATTATACATGATATTAAAGTGAAGAAATCATTCAGACATATGGTGAGGGGAATTATCTAACCCAACTCTTATTATTTAGGTTTTCCATATTCACCCCATTTTCAGTATGGATATTACTTTAATGTCCCATATATATCATTTTTCATCAATATATTATATTTTCTTGTATATACATGTTACCAGTCTGGTTTTATAATAAATTCAATGTTTTTTCCAAAATAACTCTTCTTTCTAAGAACACATCTTTACTTCCCGTGAGATTGTTTCTTCTTCAGTCAAAATTGATGATTCTTATACCAAGTATATTATTACCTATTTATTTTGGTAACCCCAAATTTTATTGTTGAACGTATAATTAATGAGATGAAAAAAAAATTCATTGGTTTTTTATGTCCAAGGTTGATATACATTCTATGTGGCAAGCATGATAATGTAAATGTTATGATATGATGGGTGCGCCAAAAATTATACAGCGCATGTGAATTATATAATGTTATGGGTGCTCCTAGAATTATATAGAACTCCAATAAATTGGTTAATTTTATGTATCTCATGAGAACATGTGATATATGTGTGAAAATGATGCTAGATATTTTCACAACTATGTGTGGTAGTTGACCCTAAGACATGATGATTCATTTTTATGCATTGCCACATTCCAATCCTTTTCTTAATTCTTACTCTCATGATTATAATCCTGTGAATATGTTATTATGATAATGATTATTCTTACCCCATGTTATATTGATTCATGCCCTTATCTATCATCTTACAGGGATTTTAGCTCCCCCCGTTCTTTGATGTATATTCTCAGGTGAATACTTTTAATAAGAAGAACATGTGGGCCAATAAGAAACTATAGAAGAAGGAATTAAAGAAATTTTTTATGTTTTTAAATTTTATTTATGGTCCTATTTTTTCCATGACACTAATCCTTTTGATCTTGGTAGTGTAATTATTTTATGTTTTTTTTAATAAATTGATTTTATGAGTTTTTCAAGAAAAATAAGGGTCTCTATATATATTATTTTTCAAATGGGAAACAAGATTGATATTATTGTGATGTATTAAATGTATTTTTATGTCAATTAAACCTAAAATTAATGATCTATGATTCTTTAATTGGTGGTACCATAAATCTATATAAATTACAGGCACTCTATATGTCACACCCTGACCTCAGATACCCCTTTATTTTATTCTTTTCTTGGTCTAAAATCTTCTTGTTGAGGTTTGAAATTGATTAGCAGTAATGGTTTTCAAAAAATTTATGTTTGGGTGAAACTTTTCATGTGAACAGGCACCACACGGTTAGTAGAAACCATGTGGTTATCTTAGGTACCTGTGTGGCCAGTCCAGGAAGTAGATAGAAGGTACCACATAGTTTTTGCATGATCTCAAAAAATTGTGCATACTGGTCGTGTAGTAGGTATGGTGGATTGGATGAAGCTATTGAATAGATTGCATACGATCACACAAACCATGAAATTTTGTCGTGTGGTCGGTCCTCCCACGGGTAGGGGACACCGCACAGTTGGCGCATGGTTTGGTAAAACATGTAGCCAAACTGTGCGGTTGTGCCAGGTCATTAAAAACATGAAACCTTATTTTCTATCTCCCTCAATTTATCCCCAAATCAAACCCCCTATCTCTTATTTTTGGTACACGAGAGGGTCCCAAGACCCCTGTCCCCTAGATCCTCCTCCCTCTATTATGCTGCTTCATTGAATCCAAGTTAATATATAGGGTTTTTGGTTGATTTAAACTCCCAATTTCCCTTCTCCCTTGGTTTCTTGGTTTTTTTTTGAGGTTTTTCTACTTCATCCAAACCCTAATGGTTAGGGTTTATATATGGGATATGTTTTATTTGGATTTAGGTCATGCAGATGGTCTGTGAGTCCTTGTTCTTTATCTATTTGAAGCTCCACCAAATCTGTACCTCTTTTAGGTAGGCGTTTAAATATTTTTCCTTTACAGTGCAGTCTATTGATGCTTAGGCACCTTCAATTAATTTTTAAATATTATTTTCACCTCTATAAGGAACATAGTTAGCTTATTTTAGTGTTTTTTCATTGGTGGAAATTGTCAAAAATATTATTTGAAATGATTCTTTGAAAATTCATATGTATTTATACACCCATTGGGTTTGGTGAAATGTAATGCGTTCTTGGAAAGTGAAGTTAAGACATGTTACATTTTGCTAAATAATATTTAATTTGTGGATTTGAGTAATTTTTTATTTGGATGTCTTTCATGGCTTTAAAATTATAGTGGGATTATTTTGAAAGGTTTCTCATGGTTATGATAGGGTTGTTTATACATTTACAATTATATGAAATTGATCAGTTTGGCTTGAAAGGAAAATTATGGTTCCAAATAAATTTTTGGGTGTCTCATGGATATTATAGGGTAACATTGTATATGGGAACATCCATCGATGAAAAAGGTACGCTCATGGATGTCAACTCAAATGAATAGGACACTCTAAATACCTTTCCCTCAAAATTTACTCATCCCTCCTTCCCTAATTTTTCTTAAAATTGTTCTATGTTTTCCCAAATGAGGGAAGGTGTTTCTTCTAGTGACTTGAAATTTTAATTCTAAATGTCTTCCTTAATATTTTTTCCAGTTGGCCTTGAAATGTGTTTTGGTGAATGTTAGGGATTAAGGGCTTGTTTGGAATTTGTATGATTAAAATAAATGTTTTGTGTTGACTTTGGAAAATTATGTTGAAGCGACTTTGTAAATGAATTTTTTTAGAAGTGTAAGGCCATATTGGAACTTTGAAATTTTGGGAAATAAATGCAGTTTGGAAAATGTGAACGCTCAGTTTGAAACCTCAATTGTTTTATGGAATGGTTTGAATGTTTATATGATATGATGGCCCGTTTGGAACCTTGTATGATGTGATATGAATATATATATATATATAGGGAACCACTATATGAATGATTTTCCCTTTATGGTTATTTTATAGTGGTGTTTGTGTTTGGGGTAGGAAATTGTGGGGACGAAAGGTAAGGTGAGTCACACGCGTGAGGGCCTCCTACTTACACTGTTTATGTATATCCACCATAGGTTCATAGGAATATTATAGAGGCTAGATTGATGTTATCTTTCCACCCCATATTAAAAGGATTGGTACCCCTGGATCACTAAGGGTCCAGGTGATTTATGCCACTTTATTGGTCAGTTGAGGGTGGCCAGTTGTTTATAAACTTTGGGGCTTCACCATACACCGATAGGTGGTTCTGAACTGAGTATGTCCTGGGGTCCTTCTAGGGATGTTTAGTATCTCCCATGGTTATTACTTATATATGATTGTTTAATTTATGTGGAATTTAGTTTTCATATTGCACTATTTATTTATTTTCAGCACAACCTGGTGTCCCTTGATTTGGGTTTTGGTTTTAAAATGGTAAATTGTTTTGGAAGTGGAAACATGGTGTGCAATTTTCTGAAAATAAAGGAAACTAATTTTTATTTATTTAAAATGAGGAAAAATCTATTTTATACATGTATTTCAAACTAGTGTTAATTGACTGATTTCAAGATAGGAAACAAATAGATTATGTGGTGTTTCCCTACTAAGATGTGAATCTCACACCCTACTTGTACAATTCAATGTTGGTAGACCAGATCTCTTTTGCAGGATTATGATTTATGGTTTGAGTGATCATCGTTGGAGATGGTTGGACATGTGGCTAATCAGTTAGTAGATGGTGGTGAACTTGAGGTCACATGGAGATCATCTTAGTGGCATTTTGGTTGGGTTTTGTAATTATTTTCTTGTTTATCTAGTGGTATCTTATATCCAGATCTATTCATATATTTTTATTGAGACTTTGTTGTTAGTTATTGATGTGTGATCAGTTTTTTTAGACTATTTAATTTATCCTAGTTATTCTTTGGGTTGAAATCATTCCCACTAGGATTTTATTTGATTCATGAAACTAGTTTCCAGCCTATGGGGATTGGTAACACCCTTCGGGTCATGCAGGATACTGGGTCGTGTGTTGGGTCGGATGACATACTGGTCTGGTTTTATGAAAAAATGGTATCATAAGAGTTCCTTGTTATTTAGGGTGTCCAATAGTTAGATATTAGGATTTTCAGGACTCAGGTGGTAGGTGAGGGAAGAGAATCATGAATTATTTCTCCCATTGATCCTCGAGTTACCATAGTAGTCCAAGAATTCAGTTTGTGTCTTCTCTTGGTTTGTTTTGGATTGAGTGATGACGATGAAGGAAAGCTTGTGGTATGTCATGATTTCACATAGATTAGTAACCCATGTGGATTCCCAGAACACAGTTTAATCTCCTCTTGGTTGTTGATTACTACTTGGGGTATGGCTCACTACCATGTAATTGGGTTAAGCATAAGTACAAGTTCCTCATTCCGATAGTTTGGTGTATGTAATGCCCCAACCCTAGTTACTCAGAGTCAGTGAATTATTACATAACATTGGCATGCTCACAAGAGATCATGTATCTAAATAATGATTAGTTTAGTATCCTTATAAATACTAGATACATACATATTTTTTACATTACATTATGAAATGTAAAAACAAAAAACATTGTGTACCCTTTGAACAAACTCATATCCCTTAGCTTATTCCTGCAGGTTATTCGTAATATACTTCTTCTCATCTTGGAAAAAATAAAACAATATAAAGGGGTGATATCAGATACTCCGTAAGGATAAAAATATAGAATATACTATCATAAACAAGCATAAACATTTAAGGAAACATATAAGACTAAAACACAATACTTTTAAACTTAAACATCAGTGTAACATGGAAATGATAAATCAAATAATTCCATTTACTTATTCACATGGATATTCTACTAGTTGAATAATCACATGCAATATCAATAGATAATTTCATAATGATAGAATTCATAATACCGGACATCATAACCACATAGTCATGCCTCATGCAAAGACTAAAAATAAAAATTTTTGTCGAGGCCTTGTGCCAAGACACTAATTTGTCTCATGGGACCTACCGCTACATTGAGGGGTTATAGCAGGTCCTACCTATCACTTACTAAGTCCAATGAATTCCTCATATGAATATTTTGAAACATAATCTAAACATTCGTATTAAAACTAGTATATGAAATGTCAATACTTTAATCACAAACCATGAATGGTATAAAAATAGAACATCCACAGTCAAACATAACTCATTAAATACAATATGGATGATTGTGTTAAAATAAATCAACCCCAATCAAGAATAAAATACAATGAATGATATTTACATAGGTGAAAATAAGCAGTAAAACTTTTTGAGAGAAATATCCCCTTTTCTTGAAAACATTTAAAAGTCACACTATTTATCAACAAAGTCATTTAAAAGATATTTTTTAATCAAAGTGCCCCATACCACTTTGAAAATTTTGAAAGGAATATTAATTTTAAAACATTATTTTCCATATAAATAAATATTTAAAACCATTTTTAAAACATGGACATTAATGGTAAATATTTAAAAGAATAAATCTGTAAAATGATATTTTAGTTAAAGAGTTCCTAACCAAATGCGAGACGCTTAAATACAAATAATTTAGGAGTAAAATTTAATAAAAACTTTATAATATCATGAGAAGAAAGGGATTCATGATATAATATGTAAAAGGGTATTATATACACCATATAAAAGTGAATTGGTGCATAATAACAATCAATTCTCAATGGAATGTAAATTGAGACGAAATCCCTTATAAAGACTGTATCCTTATATTAAGGATAAATAAATGAAATAATTATGTGTGAAGAAAATAAATATACTCATTATAATAGGATATTAAGTTTAAATAAATCATTGGACATTCACACATGTTCTTATAGAAACAAAACCAATGACTTGGATGTTTAACTCAATGAATAGAAATTGAGTTAAGATTACCCTTATCAAGTTCATATCAATGAATTGAGAATTTATCAAAGGAGTGATTATGTGTATAAAAAGTATATCCACACAAAGGGGAGTGTAAATTACTACATAAAAAAATAAATAGTGATTTCACACATAATCTTGGGGTAAAAATAATCAATGAAGTATGCGTAAAACCCAATGAGTGGAAATTGAAATTAGAAATTCCCTTACCAATTTGGTAACTTATGAAACATACACCCTATGAAAGAAGTATCATAAATTGAAGATTTAAATACCCATAAATTAAATTATATTACATAGTGAAAACAATCATGGGCAGTACATACACCACACAAAAGGAAATAGTGGTGAATATAACATGAATCTCACGGGAATAAAAAGTGAGATGAAAAACCATTACCTTTTACTTTTCCTTATAAGTGGGTAGGTTAAAATCTAGTATAATGGTGAAATCATTGTTATTAAATTATACAATAACCACATATATATCATATATAATAATCTAATTTTTTTAATGATATTTCTGTAGTATCATTGTTTTTGGTGTTAACTGTTTCGTTTTCCATTATATGTTTTGTTATGTAAGTGATGTTTGTTATGGATAGGATGTATTTTATTCATATCCAAAATGATATTTAATTTATTAAAAATTATTTTTAAACCTAAAATTAAAATTATTGTTGAATGGTTATGATGGGAAATTAAATCTCATCGTGTCATGGAGACGGTAATCCGTACGTACATACAAGAAACAATATCATTCTATTAGTTGTGAAATAGTATGTAATTGGATGTTATATTATATGTAAATAATAAATAACATGTTATATTTATTATTTAAATTATTTATACTCATTATTATACCCATACAATTAATGAAGTGTTGAATAACAAACTACACCGCGACGTGGAGACGGTAAGTCGTACGTGCACATATATGATGACTTTTTCATTAATATCATGGATATAATAATGAATATGGTTTTATCATATTTATAATAACATATCATTATGTATAAGGTACTGGAGTTATTATTTTAGTATGTAAACAACAAAGAAAGAGGAAGTGGAAGAAGAAAAGAACTTTGAAAGAGGTGATGAAGTAATTACCTCTTCTTCGGGTTCTTCCTTTTGATTTGAACAAAAGGGCTCCTTAGGTTGGCTTTATTATCAAAGTAAGGCCTCTAGGTTTAATTGAGGGTAGTTGGGAGGATATTAGAGTAGATTGTGGTCAAACCAAAAGTCTTTGGAGGTGTAAAATTAAGAGAAGGGGAAGTACCCTTTTATAAGTGAGGTGAGGGTCACTTTAGGAAAAGCTTGAAATATTATTTTATTATAAAATCATTTTCGGTTTCTAATAGCTCCAAATGGATTTATTTTGAGGATAAGGTGGGGATGGATCGAAAAATTCTCAACCAATAGGTTTCATACAAGTTTAGGTCACCATGTTAACCTTATCTTTTAGATTTATCACTTATTAAATAGTTTAACATTTAACATGTATTCTTGTATTTTTATATTGCATGGTTAATAAACTTGCTATAAAATTCAAAGAGAACCTAAATTGGTTAATTAATGATATATATATATATAATTATATAATTCATTTGGCTTATCCTTGTATTTTTAGGACTATTATATAATTTAATAAAATAGTATTTGTTTTAAAAACTCATTTATGTCAATTTTGACACTATTTAGTATTTGGTTTTTGTGAAAGTCATAATATTCTTATTTCTTTTTAAAAAATAAATTTAATCAAATAAAACATGTCATATTAACCTATAAAATTATTTTATGGCATAAAAAGTTTCAATTTACATTTATTTTAATATTTATAAAATTAATTATTTTAATCTTTCATTAATAAGGTAATTATTGCATCATCATTGTGTCATCAATAAATTTAATTATTTAATATCTAAAAATTATAAATAAAATACCATGATGTATTAAAACTTTTTATATTTCTAATGAATATTTATAGTTGAATTTATCTTATGTGTAACCCAATATTAAAAATGTTTTAGTTATTAAACATTGAATTTAACACTTTTAACTCTTCTTTAAATAAAATATAATAAATGTCCTAATATAATCCAAGTGGATCAAAAAGGATCCTATTTTTGTAATAAGGTTGATTTTTGTCTAAATAAACCTATTAAATAGAATTAGGACATGTGTTAGGGTAATAATAATATCATTTTTACCTTTAATTACCCTATTTACATTTAACTGTGGTAAATAAAATTCAAAAGTTACTATTCACCAAAAATTATTTTCATCCTAGTGAACCAAATTTTACTTACTCATATCAACTGTGTGTTCTATATTGTTGAAATCAATTAAAAGAATTGGTAAAATTATGTTTTATACATATTTTCAAATGTGCCTAGAAGGTGGGTAAAAAGACGGTAAAAAGTTCAATAAAATTTAATATATCTAATATTATTATAAATTGACATAAATGAATTAAATTTTAATAATATAGGTATTATGAATTTATTTTTTCTTTAAAATAAATTTAAATTAAAAATAATTATTTAAATAAAAATTCGGCTTTAAACAATAATGCAATGCTTTCACTATTCATTAAAGATTGAAACTTTTTAGAAAAACGCCAAAAATTCACCCAAAGATAATTTTGATATTCCAAATTAAAAAATGATTTCTATTTTACCAAATTAAAAACATATAACTTGTGTTAATTAATTTAAAAAATATTCCCGTTGTCAAAACCAGAAAGCAGGTTTTTTAGAAGTAAAAACTTTCAAAATATTGATATGTGTTTATGTCTAATTCAAATGTAAAATTACTTCCAATGAAAAACATTGGATTTAATAATAAAAATATAATCTAATTATACTTCAAACCCATTAAAATATATAATTTAACACTATAAATTATTTTGATTAAAAAAGTTGTTTTCAATTAAAATTTAGTATTTTTCACTATTCATCAAAATATGAAAATTATCAGAAAAGCACCGAAAATTTTTCCAAACTAAATTTTTAAGTTATTATTCTAAATAAGAAGTTCATTTTTCCAAATTGAATATATATAAGTGTGAAATATTGGATTTAAACAGGGGTTTCTATTAAAATAAGGGAAAATTCCATTTTTTTCAAAATAATTCTTTTATCTGAAAATTGTATTTGTTCTTATATTATGTCTAAGGAACACATTATATGGATGTTAAAATTATATGGAGTATATAAAATTCACAATGAGGTAAATACTATTCATAACTACATTTTGAATGACTTTTTTGGTAAGTCATGGTGCGCTCGAACTCGGTGTTACATATAGTGCAAGCTATTGAATTAATTTGAAGGAAATAACTTACTGTTAAATCTTGGGGTGTTATAGTGTAAGTTGTGATTCATCTTGGTTTTTATCAGAGCAAGTGTGTTTTTTAATTTCAATATGGTTTTGAAATGAAAATTATTTCTTTCTGATGGATTTAAATCAGTCAAATGGGGTTTAAATTGAAACTTTTTGGATTGAAAATTTTGTAGATTTTTGGGGTTTTAGTGGAAATGGATTGGGTTCCCCCTTGGTGTTCTTTATGAACGTTTTCATGTGTGTGGGTATTTTTGGGAAGTTTATGTTGGCTTGTATGGATGGAAATGGATGGACACACATGTGAAATGGTTTATAAGATGGTATGGATGGGTCATTGAAATTAAAGGCTTGGCCTTATTTTGAAAAATTATTCTATAAATTGAATTTGGGTTAAAAATTAGGTTTTGGTTCTTGGAAAATGGCCTTGGAAGAAAGAGTTTATTAAATTTAAATGAAAATGGCGTCTTTTGGAAGGAATGTTTTGGTTAATTTGTTGTGGGTTTGGTCCTTGAGCCTATTGTTTCAGCTCGAGTTGTTCTTTTGGATTGTATTTCAGTATGATGTTGGTTCTGGTTTTGTTTCCTTTTTTGTTCTGAAAATCCCACCCAGAAAATTCATTAAAGCTGCTAATGATTCATGTCCAATTTTTATTTCCTATCGAGTTTTTCCTTCTTATCATGGTGATCGAGGTCCGTTAGAGGTAGTTGAGTGGCTTGAAGAGGGAGAGTGTGTCTTCAGATTGTTGGGAAATCCAAAATAAGTAATAGTTATTTTTTTGTTTTTTTGAGGGTCCAACCATGGAAAAGTGGATGTTGGTTTCCCTACCATCGATGTAGGATGGGATAATGTGGTAAGTTTCTAAGTCTATCTTGATCTGATAGTTTATACCTGAGGAGTTGAAGACAAAGAAGAAGGAAGAGATCATGTGTGTTCAATAAGTCCAACGGACAATGAAGGCCTATGTTGACAACTTCAAAGAGGTAGTTTCCCTTTATCCAGAGGTAGGATCACAAGATCAATTGAAGGTTTCCCTTTTCATAATGGGTGTTCATCCAAATATTTTTGAGCCCATCCTCTCTTCTAAGGACCTTCATTTCGAGAATTGGTGAATGAAGTATTCCAGGATGAGTTGGTTTCCGGAACGCATTTGGATATTTGGTATCTCTTTTCATTATTAAAAGTTATCCATTTAGAGAGGAGTGTATGCCGGATGAACCCGTTTCTAGGGAGCCTCTATCATTGGTTATTGTCTCCATTTCGCTAGGCCATTCTCTTTTGTGCCACTAATTTGTTATGTTCGGGCATTCTAGGATATCTTGTCATATCCATCCTAAGACCTTCCATCTTCGTGGCTATTTAGGACATCTAGAGAAATTCTACTGGAAGAATTTATCGAAGAAGGAGATTTTCTTAGGGGATGTTATTTTCTAACTATGTGGCAGGAGATTTATCATCCATTAGATCCCCTGCCTCAGGTCTTGGGGTAAAGTTCATGCATAGTAAGGAGATGTTGGGGGTGTGTGAAACCTTTTCCATGTTTCTATTTTTATTTTTGGGAGGGAAATGTTTAAATTTTCTTTATTCTTGATTCCCTTCTATTGAAAGTGAATAATGTTTTTGTGATGGTGTGATGAACTTGATATAATGAAATCCAAGCAATCGTTCCTTGTTGAATGTGGCTTTTTGTATCATTCATTCTATTAATGTGTAATCATCCGTTTTGTTGTATGATTTCAGTTATAGTTTTAATCATTTGAAAGTTATTGGGTTTGGGGTCAGTAATGGATGGAATTTTTGGTTATTTGTTTGGTTTTAAATTATTTTCATAGGTTTTTCCCTAGTGTTGGGGGTTCAGAGGGTGTCTTGAGAGTTTCTAGTTCCAATGGTGTTGTTGTTCACCCTTGTACGGAGGGTAGATGGTTTGTGTAGGTAGTTACCTAGTTCTTGGTTATGGTGAAGGTTTTGTTGGGTTAATGTGGGAAGGTTGTTTTAGTTCTCAAAGTCCTGGTTTTTCGGGTTACCTTGTAGTAGACTTACTGATTTAGTTTAGTGGTGTTATTTGGTTTGTGAGGTTTCCTAAATAATTGTGTAATTGTGGTGGATAGAACCCCCTCGTGTTCTCCCCTGGTTTTTATGTTGTGGTTTCTTCGTAAGCGGTCGGGTGTGACTTATAGAGAGAAAGGCCACCCTATTTTTATGGTTTCTGTTGGTTTTGATTTTCATGTAATTTAGTTTTGTTTGTCATTCATCTTAGTGACTTTATGGGGGAAGAAAGTGTATGTGGTGGGAGAATTTACACACCCCGACCTTGGATACCCCTTTATTTTATTCGTTTCTTGGTCTCATATCTTTTGGTTGAGGTTTGGGATTGAGTCCTGGTCAAAATTTCCAAAATTTTGGATGTTTGGGTGAAGCATGACATGGGAATGGGCATAATATGGTTAGTGGGAACCATGTGGTCATCCCAGGTACCCATGTAGCTTGTCCAGGAAGTGGACAGAAGGTACAAAACAATTTTCACAAGGTCTCACAACCCGTGTAGCCTAGTCATTCGGTAGGCATGGTGTCTTGGTAGAAGCCACCATATGGTTTTTGTGTGGTCATTGAAACCATGAGGTTTAGTTGTGTGGTTGGTCCTCTTGTGGGTAGTGGAAACTGCACATTTTGCGCAGGGTTTGGTAAACCGTGTGGCTCTTCCAGGTTATTAAAAACTTGAAACCCGATTTTCTCTCACCCTCCCTGTTATCCCAAAATTGAACCCCCTCCTACCAATCTATTTTCGCACGTGAAGGGATCATAAGACCCCTATCCCTTGGATCCTCCTAACTCCATAGTTCTTCCTTTTCAAATCCAAGGTATGTTTTAGGATTTTTAGTCGATTTTCTATCCCTCTTTCCCTTATCCCTTTTTTCTTTGGTTTTTATTATGGGGTTTCTCCTTTGTCCAAAACCTAATAGTTAGGTTTTTCTATGTGGGGTGTGTTTTATTTGGATTTAGGGTGTTTGGTTGGTCTATGAGGCCTTGTTCTTCCTCCCTTTGAAGCTTTGTCGAATCTGCACCACTTTAAGATAGGTGTTTACATTTTTTTCCTTTCTGATGCATTCCATTAATGCTTGTGCACATTTAATTAATTTGTAAATATGATTCACACCTCTATAAGGCACATATTTAGCTTATCGTAATGTTTTCTCATTTGTATAAATTTTTAAAAATATTCATTGAAACGATTCTTTGAATATGCCTATGTATTTATATACCCATTTTGTTTGGTGAAATTTTATGAGTTATTTAAAAGTGAAGTTAATCCTTTTTGTGTTTTGGTAAATTACATTTAATTTTCAGATTAAGAAGAATGTGTGAATGTGATGTCTTTCATGGATAGAAAATTTTAGTGGCATTATTTTGAAAGGGTTCTCATGGTTTTGGAAGTTTTTCTTGTACATTTACAATTATATAAAATTGATGGGTTTGGTTGTGCTGCCACTTTTGGGTCCTTGGTTTATTTTTGGATGACCTGTGACAGAGGTCAGGCTATATGATTAGAATTTTTTTTATTTCACTGTGTTATTATTTATGAATTTCATCATTTCTACTGAGGTTATAGTCTGTACGGATAAATCTCAGTCCCTCACTACTAGTCGTCAACCTCTTGCACACTGGAAGGTATACATGAGGATTTTCAGAACATTGGATTGATATCAGTGATTCGGTCCAAGGAATTAGAAATATTTATAATATGATTTTCCCCTCTTCCTTCCTTAATGAATAAATTTTGGGGAAGGTAGGAAGGAGTTAGGTTATGTGGGACTTTGGTAGGGGAGTTACATGTGTTGTAGACTAGCTCATTTGTAATGAGCCTTTGAGTTACAATGGTTGGCAATACTGTTGTAATTATGTTTTTATGATTTCATGTCAGTCCTAATAATTTCTTATTGTTTTTGTCTTATGGGATTTTGGTGTGTTGATGTATCAGTAATATGAACTCAGGATCACATTTCATATATCTACATCTATAGTGTGATGCATATTAATTTGTTACTATAATATCATGATTTGTTTTATATATTTTGGATAGACCGGTATTCTCTTTGGAGTGATGTATTTATGTTCTCCTTTTTTGTGATATATTGTGTGAACTTTATTTATTGTACTTTTCAACATCATTTTTGGGGTTTAAATTAATTTATTTTGTTAAAATATGATTTCAAACGGTAAATAATATTGGTTATTTAATTTGTTAAATATTCAATTACTGATTTTTTCAAAATTAGATTTTAATGTTTAATTATAATATGGGTTGATATATGAGTTAATTATTCAATTATTAAGTTTTATTTTAAATATTTATTTTAAGTGTTTTGATTTAATTAGCGTGTTCAGTTAATTAAAGCTTTTATTTATTAATTTGGTTATCAAGTAATTTACATACATATTTTGAAATTAAATTTTAACATTTTTTAACAATTTATTAAATTGAAAATTTTATATATAATTTTTAATCGTCATTTAATTAATTTATTTATCAATTTTAGGTTTTTTATTATTTATTAATTAACACATGAAACTTTTAATTAATTATATAATTTAAAATTTATTATTTTAACATTTTTAATATTTTAAATTATCATATGTGTTTTAATTTAAGAGTAAATAGTTATTTTAAAATTTTTAAGTTAGTTTGATTAAATTATTAAATAATTTGATTTGATTTGATTTTATAGGTACATTTGAACTGTGTGAAAAATTTCCAAATAAGGTATTAAGAAACTATAATCCACCTCAAGTGACCGCACATGAAAAATATAATTGAACATGCCTATTAAAATTGGACTGATCACATTACATGTCTTGTGGAATGTAAGGCTAAGGGTTGGATCTGTTGTGATGATCCCAATGCTTTACTTTGATTTTGACATAGTCTGGATCAAGAATTTGAGAAAACCCAGCTACCGTTCCTATTTTATTTTCATCATTCGTGATTTTACAATGCTTTGCAATTCGACTATTCCTTTATGTGGATTAACTGAAAGAATCCAAATTTATTAACCATGCCATAATAATTCGTTCGACTATGAATAGTTCCAGTGGTTGTAGAATATAATGGTGACTAGATTGATGAAATCTCAACAGAGATTCCAATCAAACTAGTAAGGAAACAACTTTTGACTAAAAAAATTATTTTAAATAGATCAATCATATTTGGTTGAACAAGGTTCATCCAAAAGAATCCAACCAGATTGGATTTTGTGGGAAGATGATGAAATCATTAGTGCATAGGGGTTGAGAATCAAAGTTGAGGTGATGATCTAATTGTAATTTGTATATCTAAGTTGAATAGAAGTGGGAGACTGATAAATAATATACAGATTTTGATATATTCTTCAAATGAACTGAAATGTATTTCAAGATTTGGTAAACCTATAAGAATAAACACAGGTTTCTATACGAGAATATTTGAGTCTAATTTGGGGAAGAACTACATTGTAGTTGAGGATTATCTATAAAAATGATTAAAAATCCAATATAGGTTGTATCAAATATGAAAAAACCCGATATTGCGGCTGAAGAGGGACAAATCAAGGTTGACTTTGAGGATTTCCTCTTGATCCTGAATGAAGATATATAACCCATGCCTATTAAAGCTTTTAGATTGATATCAAACTGAGTCTAGATCTCTATGTTTGATAATGGCAAGACGAGGAAGATAAATCTGAGTTCCATATGTGTATTCTAGATGTTGAAGATGATGTTTCACTTGAATCGTGATTTTGAAAGAATCAAGCCACTGGAATTATTGTTGATGGACTTGTTGATAGAGGATGAAGTTGGATATGAGGGGAAGTTTAGCCAAGTTATTTTGACTAGTACAGTGAAAACATGGGTCTGATTTAAGGGGGTGATTTAAGGGTCAATAGTTGAGGTTTCATAAGGGTGACATTGTGAGGGTTGTGTAATGGTCAGGTGTGGAAGTCATATAAGGGTTAAGAAACCATGCATACAGTTCATTTCATATTTACATAAGGGTATTTGTTGAGTAATGCATGGGTCATAATTTTTTGTTAAAGGTAAATAATAATGTTAATGAAGCCTCATAAGGGTAGAACAACTCACTTAAGGGTCCCCTATATATCAAGTACACTACATGAAAATAATAGTGAGTTTTTTTGTCATAGTTGATATTGAGTGAAGCTTCTAGAGTATTATGATATCAACAAAAAAATATATTTAAACATATATATATATGTATATTTTCATTGTATTTGGATCTATAACTTTGGAACATGGGTATGTTGTGGGTTTTTAAAGATATCGGATTGAGACACTTGGGGGTGATAGTGAATAGTCAAAGAATCCTTGTGGAAGCTGCTGAAGCAATGACCATCCTAAGTCGGTGCTCGAGGTACTGATTTGGAAATTAAATAAAATTAGATCAACATAAAGGATGAATGTGGGGATCCATTATAAATAAATCACTAGGGGACCACATAAAAGAGGGTATATATATACTGATAGCATAAATAAGTGGAATATGATCCAGATAAATTAGATAATCTTCCATATACGATTCTTTTCTTATTTCCCTTTTTCTACTCTTATAATGTTCCAAAATGATTTCATTGTGTTTGTTGTTACCATTTTGAACGTGAGTAGATAAAAAAATATGGTAAATTGGGTTGTAATAAATTGATATTTCTAAATATATTTTTCTCTAACTAAAAAAATTATTCCACACAATTTAAGATTAATGATCTTTCTATTGTTAATTATTAGTATCATTTTTTCACTAATCTAAGGACCAATAGGTGATGATAATGAACTTTAAATCACTTTAATGTTAACTAATGTACAAAAAATTTGAAATATTATATGTCCTCTTATCCATAATAGAATAAATTTACTCCTCATTAATGATCAAGAGATTATCACGAAGGAGAGAATACTGAGTTGTGTTATACAATGAAGAAATAGATAAGTGGATCATAACCTTTTCTTAAAACAATGAAGTAATTTAAACTAACATGAGTATAATAGAGAAGATACATATCTCAATTAAAAGTATTCTAATATCCTTGTTCTCAGTATCTTATTTTAGGTATTCCCCATTTCCGTTCCATTTCCCCTGTTTCCCCACTATTTTGCACATCATTTCAACACACTTCACCTCACCATTTCACTATTTACAAATAGTTTTTTGAGTTACTTTTTTGAATTTTTTTGGTCACACACTTTATAACCGCCTTCCCTATTAAATTGAAATCATGATCAAGATTATACTTGTTATAATTATCATGTATTTTTTTCTAAATAATAATGTTTTCAATATTCAACAACATCCACATTCAAATGTTATTTTACCGTTTTTAGGGAAGGAATATGTAGCCAAATAAAAAAAATTCAATCTTTTAAATATTAAAAATATTCATAAAAACATATAAAAACTATAAAACATTTTAAAATCTATTTAAATCTATTTAAATTTCAATTTTTTGTGATTTTTTTAAACTTTTTGAATATAAAATCATTTGAAAACAAGGTAAAATTATAATTTTAAACATGAACCAATAATTCTTAAAATAAATATAAATTATTCTTACTTTAAGAAGAATAATAATAATGTAATAGGAAATAAAATTCTGAAAATTCAAAGATTTGTGCTAGTAAATGAAAATATAGTGGCACCACATCCTAGAAATGAAATTGTCAAGAGGCATAGGATTAAGTATTTCCATCTTCCAAAAAAATTTAAATATTCCAAATTATATATGACAATCCCCTAGGAATAAGAATAGTGAGATGAAGAAATATTTCCACACTATGTTACCCTAAAGTAGTTTTCATCCTAAATAGTATTCTCTTGAATTTAGTAGATTTTTTAATTTCACAATTCAATAATGTCTCGTACATGTACATTGTGAGGGGGAGCTCTCAAACATCTTAAGATTTTATAAAATAGTTATTTAAAGTTACCAAATGTTTTTGATATCTTTTGTTACGTGCAATGATAATTTTATTAGATTGAATTTTCATGACATGAAACATTGATTTCATATTGAGTTACATGAAACCCCTATTTTATTCATTAGATCTTGTTACACACAACACTGAGTTTTACCTAATAACAATATACTATTAATATAATTATTTAATATGATAGTTATTGTCTATCCATTAAAATAGAGTATATAAAAATAAATGAATAAATTATTAAAATTTATGGTTTAAACATTTATAAAATTTATTCTTTGTTTATCAATTAATTATAGATTCAAATAAAAACTAATTTAAAATAAAGGAAATTTTTTGTAAAAAACAATATTTTTTTATAAAAAGTTAGTTCTTTCACATTTTGAGTACTTATTTATAATATTAATTTTAGTTCTATTTAGAAAATTTAATTGAGAAAATAAAATTTACTTTTTAAATCATCATGTTGAAATTATATTATGATAAATTCTAGAGAATTTTATGACAAGGAATTTTTTTAGTGATTAGTGAAAATTACTTGTTTTTATTATGAATTATCATTTATTTTAGCAATATTAAAAACATAAAAATTTATTTATGATAGACTTAAAATTATTAATAGTTAAGTTTGATATATTTTAATCCAATTTTTTTCATTTTAATCTATTTCTCATTGAATTTTGATATAATAACCTTTTAAACATTTGAACATTTTCACTTTGAAAACCTTTTTTCTTGTTGCATCAGTGGGAATAATTTTAAAATAAAATTTTCTACATATATGATTTTAATTTAGAAAAATGGATTACATATATGTAATAAAAATATTTAATTTTTTCTAATAATTTCATCTTATTTTTTTACCATTACTATCAGTGAAAACAGATAAAATTAATTACTAGTATTAAGCTAAAAACAACATTACCATGTCATAAAACTTAAGCGATAAGGTGTAACAATGACCCAAAACTTGAAAAATACCAATTTTATGGAATTATTTAGATATTATAGATTATAATATCATGTTTGGACCATTATTGGATCATTTTTTTAGGAAAAAACATCGGTATACCAAACTATAAAAATTTTGACAATTGTGCCACTCACATCACTTATAACATGTCACTCTCACACCTTGTCTCTTCACACCATCAAGCCCTTTTGTATCAACCAATCCCAATGAAAATAACTTACCATATTACCTATACGCATCTAATAATCCTTTATTTTTTTCATAAATCCATCATAGAAATGATTTTGGTTAAAAAAAATGATGTTGTCCGAAGAAAGGTAACGTTCTTCAATGAGCGTTTTTATTTTATTTATTTAGACACCACTATAAATTTATATTTATCACAGTTAATATAATAAAATAATTATATTATGCATATTGATATGTTTAAATGTTATTTTAATGACCTATATCTATCTAATATTCCCATAAATTTGAAAATAAACTATCAATCATCTGTACGGCAGACCACTGCCTTGCAAACTGATGTAGTTCATTTTTCCATCGCTTCTTATCATTGTTTGTTATGATTAAAAATTAAAAGAATATATATGATAGTTATAAAATTATTATAATTCTATAAATTTGATATTACATATTTCTTTTTTTACTTTCCATTTTGTGGGGGATATGATAACGTCACTTGTGTATACGATTGATAATCACATCATGAAGTGATGCAATTATTTTTCCACCAAATATTTACATGGAAGGTAAAATTTATAAAGGTTATTGAATATATATGATATATATTAAATATTAATCCTTATTTAAATATCATATAACATCTAACTTCTTTCCCTTAGACCCAATATAAAAAATATTGTCACTCGGGTGTATGGAAGACAATCATCTTGCAAACTGAAGTGAAGTGTTTTCGCTTTCTATTTTACTAGGTTGGTAATAATTATTTACAAATATAATTTATATGATATATATGCGATAAATATATGAAATGTAATAAATACTAATGATTCTATAAGGTGGATGTATTACATATTTTTCTTTCATTTTATCTGCCAAAAATTTGAAACAACGTTCACGCGTACGTTCGACTTATCATCTCCATGAATGATGTATTTCATTTTGTTATATAATTTTTTTTAATGAATATAATTAGTTATATAAGGAATATATATAATATTTATAAAATTATTTAACTTTTTGATATTATGGAATGATTATAGAAGTACAAGAGATGGATCTACCGAACTAAAACAATCAAGAAAAATGAAATAGTTATCACATAGAAAAGAGTATTTTAACAAGGAATTATTGAAAAAAGTATATTGAAACATTATAAGGGGATAAAATAAAATATTATAAGAAGGTGTATTATTATATTATAGAACTATAATAAACTTCAATTGTTTTATAAATGATGGTCAACTGTGTGCGAAGAAAGTTAATACATAAGGATTGGGGTTTATTAAATCAATATACATTAATTGGGTTTTACATAAACTTCATAGACTTTGTTATTACCTGATTATGTATGAATGAGATATGATTATTTTATGTTTAATTTCCCATTTTATTGGGTAGATTTAAATTTTTTCACAAAATTACTTCATTGACTAATTATCTGTTTAAGGATATGCTATTTGTAATGGATTTTTGTCTCACTTTTTTACTTTTGTGAGACACATTCTATATTCATCACCTATATAATTTTTGTGATTTATATCATACCCATAAATTTCGTTTATGATGCTTCTCAAGAGATATATCTAGTTTTATATATCCATTTGGGGATATCTCTTTCATAGGGTTTATGATTCCAACATTACTCAAGCATTAAGGGATGTTATCTCAATTTGACTTCATTGAGACATATGTTTTGTTATGAACTTCCCTTATTTTATATGGTGTATATGTGGACCATATGACAAGTAATATAATGAATTTATTTATTATCATGATATTTTATATTTAACTTAATTTTATTTTTTCATGGGGATTATGATTCAATGTTACCAAGTGGTAAGGATTTTATGTTACAATCTAATCATTTATTGGGATTATTTATTATTATGCTTCAAATGATGAAATATTATTATCTATACCCAATGAAAATAATGTATTATATTATCATCTAGTTGCTCAATTTTTTTACAAGTAATATTTCCATTTTACCACTCTTTATTACATATAATAATTTTGAAAATTCATTATGAAAATATGATATTATTTCTCTCTTCACTCAAAAATATGTTTTTCAAAACACGCGATTTCTAAAAATGGTGTAAAAAATGTTTTAAAATGATCATTCATGATTATTTTTAAATATAATTATTTTAAAAAAGCTTTGTGTTTTAATTTTTTTAAATGATATTTAGAAATTATTTTCAGGGAAAATGATTTTGAAAATGTTTTATGTTTTTTAAAAAGTGTTTTCATAATATAAAGGTTATTTTACTCAAGAAATGTTTTTATGTTGTCTTTAAAAATAATTTTCCATATAAGATGACATCCATTGATGTAACAAAGGTTTTATTGAGGATAACATCCAATTATACCATCCAGTGATACCATCAAGTGATATCATCCTTATTTATTATTTGTGTGGTTTATCTTCGTGATTATAACGATAAATGTTCATAAAACCTATTACTTTGATACATGATTGATATGATGAAATGGTGAAATGATTTTGAAATTTTTTTCCATTTCACATGTTATGATATGGAGAAATTTTTATTAAAAACATATAATTTTATGGGTTATGATATGATGAATGTATTATGATCTTTTTTCATACCTATGTTTGATATTATTATTTGACGGTGGCTGCGTTATAACTAGGGATGGTGGTTTTGTTATAACCAAAGATGGTTTAGACCTATATCTCCATCCAATGAATTGGGAAAAAATTTCTATATCATGAGATAAATATGAATGAAATGGGGAGTGAGCCTCATCCAATAAGAGACTTTTTTCACTATAATAATTTGGGGAGTGAACCTGACTAATATAACGGTTTGGGGAGTAAACCCATTCGACCTTGATGAAAGGGCTAGCACTGGGGAAAGTGGTGTATCCTGGTCAAGAGGTGTAGTCATCGAAGATAGACCTTGATACGTTTTTCGATGATCATTGAATACTATGTAAATTTTTTTCTTTACTTATATGTATTGTAAAATTCCATGACTTATGCTTATTTTATTCTCCCATGGCTTATTCTCTTGGATTCAATTATTATTCATGTCTTACGAACTTACAATATTTATTCAATGACTCAAAGACCCCTAAAATCCAATTTCTATTTTCTGAATAAACCACTTTTTGGTTGAGTGGGAACCTCATATGGTACGAAAATTCAAACACTGCTTACATTAACATCAACCAAGCTTCAAAATCCACCCAAAAACCTCAAAATACAATGTCAAATTTAAAATTCAAAAAAACTCCAGTCACATCATGAAAAAAAATCACATACATTAGTCATGATCCAACTCAATCCATGTTCCCTGATTCATAGTAAAACCGTTGTCATTATCACATCACTGAAAATCTGAACCACCAAAACAGAACTTGTCATTGTATCGAAAATTGAAAACCTTTTAATTATAGGGGAATGACCCACCAGAGCTTCAAACCACTATCACCAAGGACACCTTCAAACTATCCAATGACATATCACAATTTCAAATTCAAATTGAATCAAAATACAAAACCGAAACCTCATTGTAGCATCATGGAACAACATCAGCTTCATCACGGATGACAACTGGGCCGCCTTCTACAACACGAACCTCAAAAATCGAACCAACATGAACATAAAGAATGAAGCTCCATTAGAAATCTAAAAATAACCAAATAAACATCGCGACACTAGGACAGCGTTGAACTCTCAAACATCACCTACCAAATCCTTTGAAAGGACAATGATTCCAAACTGAAAAGAGTAAGAGAAATGGATAATGAAGTTAGATTAGAGTTCGAGGTAGTCTCAGGCCCCAAAATCAAACCCAAACCTAAACCAGGAATAAGTATCACCATAAAAGAGAACCGAAAAACAAAGGAGGAAGGAGACAACCGCCAGCATTTGTTTCCATGACTCAAGATTATGATCTTTGATATCAAGGGTAGGATCTTGAAGTTTTATGGTCATGTTCTCATACACTTATACTCATGTTATTCTCATGTGATTGTTGACTATTTCAATTGTATGTATACCCTTACTAAGTATCTGAGCTCACCCATTCTTCTATTTCTTTTTCTCTAGGATGTCAAGAAGTGATTTATAATTTATATATTAGGATAGGATAAACAGAATAATGGTGTTATCAAAGAAAAACCTTTTTTATATTTTATGTTTTATAATATAAAAGATATTAATTATTCTATCTATTTTACCAAGACTACTAAACTATTCACTCCTTCAGGATATAATACCCTGTATCTAGTGTCAATGTAATAATGTGACTACTGGATATGGGTTACTAGATTCGGTTCCGTTACCATTGGTATCAGGGGGTAGGTTTAGTTTACATATTCATACTATAATGAGAAAATATTAGTAAAATCATTAAGGATAGACCTTATTTTAGGATAATATCTTAATGTTTTGAAAAGGAATAAATTATGTGGTTTATTTAGAAATACATCCATATTTAGATAATATAACCGTACTTGGTTATTTAATTTATGTAATTAAGTGTAACAACCTAGTGAACACCATGTTAATGTAGACTTTATCAGGAATTGGTTCACGAAAACATGCCTTACTGCACCCCTAGATTGGAATTCCCAAGGGACATGCTTTGGTTAATCACATGTTCGTTATGAACCATCATGAATGATTTAAATAGTTGATGATCATGGATAACCAAGGTAAAACCTAAATTAAAATTGACTTGAATGAAGGTTTCTTGATTTAGACATCCTATAATTTATTTTTCCAACTCTTTGGTTTTGAAATATGATCAGTGTTCATCATGCTGTGATTTATGGTTTTAGTCAACGATGGGAACAAGAAGGAAATGGGTTAATAATGAATATTAGAGACAAATTATTGATAGAAATACAAATGTAATGATTAATAGAGCAAAATATATTGTGATTATTCCTAATCATCTATCACAAATCATGATTAACAAAGTGATCCTTAGCCAACTCTAAGACTATATAATGAAGAGAAGGATAGATTTTGATGAGATATAATATGGTTGAGACCACATAAGAATGAATACAAAGTTTATAATATATTGCGAAAATGGGAAGAATAACTCAATGGAATGACTAAAAGGAATGGGGATATTTTTAATGTGATGAAGAGGACACAAATCATGTAATTTCAAAGGAAAAATGAATATTTTTGGTAAACTCAATGGATGTGAATTTTTTCTCTAAGGTATTATCAATGGATGAATGTTTTAAGTGTAGAATTAATGGGTATTATTAAAATAAATTTTCTTAGTGTAATGTTTGTGAAGAAAAGTATCATGGTGGTAGGAGTAATGGTTATAGTTTTAATGATGAAGAGACCATGAATTAAATATGAATGGAATGTGTTATAAAGGGATAAGGTGATGAAACCTAGTTAATGGAATAAGGATGACATAACATGAGTGATGTTTTTATGTATTTGAATTTATTAATTATAAAATATATAATAATTGTTCAGAATAATTTTTTCATTATGGATTTTAAGAGTATGATTAATGGTGTTGATGACCTAGAAAAGTGATCAAATGGAAATGTTATATTCATGGAAGGCACATGATTGAGGGATAGATCACCCATAATATGTTATGGATGTTTATATAATGATTTTATGATAAAGAGGGTATTTATATGGGCTAATTGAATTGGAATGTATTGATTATATTAAAAATAATAAAAGATTTGTTTTACAAAAGTGTTTTATTCTATCATCATTAGAGTTTACAATATTTTTTGATTTAAGTAATATCTTCCACAATAGGGGTTTTATATAAGAAATCTAAAAGGATGTATGTTTTCAATACGATGGTATATTAATTCATCTTTTTACCATTTTTCAATTGAATACATGATAAATGTATTCACATGTTTAGTATGTGACATATAAGAGCTACTTAATGTCGTTTGGGGGTATTAATGATAAGGTGAATTTTGAATTTTAATGAATTTATTTTTCAAAAGTTTTGGATTTTAATATTTTCGAGGTTTTATAAGTTATAATAGTTATCAAATTGTTTATGTTGATATTTGGATGATGGTTTAGAGATTAATTTAGTACTTATGCATATAAAGATTTATGCGTACAGGATAACCTTTGATAATCATTTTTTATAATGAAAACTACATATATATATATATATAAATGACTTGTCACTCTATTGTATATCAAATTATCTATTAATGATTCAACAAGAAAAAATTCATATTAATTTCTTGGAGTGATAAATGAATTGTTAATTGATCATGGCAGAACAAAATGATGAAATTTTTCCTATGAAATATAAATATATTGTGTAAGACTATTTTAATATGTTATATTCCTTAATAGTAATGTAATTCCTCGATACCAAGAAAAGGATCTTGAAATAAAAATGTTATCCCACTGTATCCAATTCTGAAGAATCTAATGATACCATAAATAATTATATTTTTGTTTTTATGGTCCTTAAACTTCTCTGGATCAGACACATACATGTGATCAACGATCTCTTTCACTCTCCATCAATATTTGGAAATTATTTTTTTCATCCATGTCCAAACCTCCAATTCCCAACTATGTTATCCCAATGTTGAAACCTATTTATGTGTTACCTTAGTTAACCTTTATATTTCAAAAATTACCTTTTTAGGGGAAATAATATTATTCCTTTATATTATGTTGGTTTCTAAAAATTAATTCTCAGATGATAAGCCTTTGATGAACAAGATGAATTTTGAGGGATAAATTCATTTTAATGGTCTCAAAGTATCATTTACAAATAGTTTTCCAAAAATTTTGGGAAAGTCCTATCCCAACGGTTTGAAAACTGTTGGGAAATACCTATCTCAATGGTTTGGGAAAACTGTTGGGATAGGTAAATATAAAAAAATGTTTGAGCAGAGGTTTGAACCTACAACTTACAAGATATATATCAAATACATTAACACTATCGCACAATTACCTTTATTAATATATATATATATATATATATCTAATTTATATATCGATTTATTTGACGATATTCAACAAAAGAATTCATAAAAAATAAGGGAACCTATCCCAACAAATTTGAAAACCGTTGGGATAGGTACAAACCTTTTCCAACCCTTTCCCAATGGTTTGCCAAAACTGTTGGGAAAAGTGGACCCTTTCCCAATATTTTTCCAAAACCATTAGGAAAAGTGGTCTCAAAGTACCCTTTCCAAACAGTTTTCCAAAACCATTGGAAAATGTGGAACCCTTCACAACAGTTTTTCCAAAACCGTTGGTTAATGTGGTCTCAAACTACCCTTTCCCAATGGTTTGGAAAACTGTTGAGAAAATTGGTCTCAAAGAACCCTTTGCCAATGTTTTTCGAAATCTATTAGGGAAACTGGACCCTTTCCCGTTGGTAAAAGTTGTCTCAAAGTACTCTTTCCCAATATTTTGGGAAATCCATTGGGAAAATTGGACCCTTTCCCAATAGGTTTCTTAAAAAATTGGGAAAACTGGTCTAAAAGTAGAATATACCAATGGTTTTTACAAACCATTGGTATAGATACATTGGTATAGGTAGGATTTTTAGTACTGAATATATACCAACAATTACTAAAAACCGTTGGTATAATGTGTTTTCTGGTGCAATATACCAATGGTAATTGAATAACCATTATCATATGTATATCCCCACGGCTTAGCAGCCAACATTTTGGAAAATTAAACATGCATGTCACGAGGTGTGGAAAAAATAATTAAATCCCCCTAAGGGTGTTGTATGAATGGTAAACGGAATGTCATTCTCCAAGGAGCAGTGCTTTAATCTTGGTTTCACTTTAAAAATAACAATTTTGAATGATTTAAGAAATAAATAGGTTTTCTTAAGAAGGTTTTTGAATTTAATATGAGAGTGAAGTTATTGTATTTAGGTTGGGTTTTCCAAATTTTTATGTCATTATAGTTTTTATGAAAATATAAATCCTTTGGTTTCTGAAAAAATAATTATGTGAATTGAACAAAAATTATTTCTTTATTTCACCTTTGATTTAATTATTTATCAAAGTGTATAAATCTTAATGGAATAATATTAATTACTCAGGAAATACCTAATGTGGTATTTATTTTCACTAAATAATTAAATTAATCTATCTTAATTTATCCACGTGTTTTAGTAATCACAAAATCAATCCCTGAGTTGATTTTTTTCATAGATTAACCTGTCAGTGTAAAAATTAATAGTTCAAGCAAGGGTAGGATAATATTTAAATTAAATAAATTTAATATTTATGAATAAATCAAAATACAATCATATTTAATTTAAATTCAGAAATAAATTAAATTGAAAACCATTCATTTAAGAGAAACAAATTCTTTTGAATGAAACTTTAGAAACTCAAACATCACAAAATGGGGTCCCCCTTCCTTTCACCTATCACTATGGTTATACCACTCCATAAAAGTTGGGGTCATCGAATTCAAATAAAAATTAACCATGTAGGAAATAATTATGAATGAAGAACAAGGATGAGGAATTTCTTATGCTCTTGGATGCTTTCCACTAGATTGAATGGGATATCAAGTAAATGAGTTGAGAGGTAGGATCACCTCTCCTTTTATAGGTATATTTCTTTCCTCTGAAGGTTTTTGCATTGTTGACCCATTAATTGGAAAATTCATGCATTTACCCATTCTTTAATGTTGATAAAAAATGTGTTGGTCATTCACCATCCTAATTTCAGCCTATTTGGCCACAGGATGTATGAGTGCTGATTTTTTCATTGTCGGTTTCTTTTTCTGGACGAAGGTTCCATGAAGCTTCCTCCAAAAGTATAACTTCCAATGGAAATCTCAATGGCTTCAATACTCCCTAAAATTAATTGTAGATATGTGAAAATGTGTCATTGTTCTATTAAAGGTGTAATAACATCCATTGAAGGTGTTTAGGCTGAGATATGGTTCTGTTGTGATGGTGGGGTCCACACTATCAGCACGGAAAATTCATTAAACCCATTTATTTTGTATTTCCTTTTGATGCTCGAATCATCTCCTATTACATAAGAAAAATATTAAGAAAATAAAATAAGGATTCTGAAAAAAAGAATCACCCAATTTCAAATTTTAGTTTTTAATAATTTACCAAAATACCCGTGATGTAAACATCTATAAAAAATCCAGAATTAAGCACTTTTAACAATTAAGACCATTTTCATTCCAAAATTCAAATTACCCACTATTTTTATAAAAAATTAAATATATGGGTTTTATCATTGAATGTCATTAAACAATTCTCATTATTTGATTAAAAATATGTACATAAATTTTCTCTGTTAGACAACCATTGGTATAGGTTATACCAATGGTTGTCCAGCCTATACCAATGGGTTAAAACAGTTGGTATATTATAACTTTTTAGTAGTGAATGGAAAGAATGCGATACGGGTTGTGGTGGACCAACTCACCAAGACTTATAAAATTATCATTATTTGGGGAGATATATCAATTGAACAACATGAAAAGGTGTATATAAAGGATGTGGTGAGACTACATGGGGTTCCACTGTCAATTGTCTCTGATTATGATCCCAGATTCACATATAAATTCAATAAGAGTCTTCAACATGATTTGAGTAATGAATTAAATATCAACACATCTTATCACCCCCAAACTGATGGCCAATCTGAAAGAAATATTAATACATTCGGTGATTTTCTAGGAGATTCCATAATGGAATTCAAAGTTGGATGGGATCAACATCTCTCATTGGCTAATTTCTCATACAACAATAGCATCCACTCGAGTATTCAGATATATGTATATGAATCTTTGAATGGAAATCAATGTAGATTTACAACCTATTGGGATAAAGTTTGTGAAATAAATATATATGGACCTGTTCTTGTGAAATATAAGACATATAAGGTTCACGATATCCAACAAAATATCAAAGATTCTTAGAGTTGGAAAATGAATTGTGTTGAAAACTGTCGAAGGTACTTGGAGTTCGATGTTGGAGATTAAGTCTTCCTTTGAATATCACCATGAAATAAAGTCATGTGGTTGGGAAAGAATGGGAATCTAAGACCAAGGTACATTATCACATTTGATATCATTGATCACATAAGATCCGCAGCCTATCGTCTTTCACTTTCATCAAACATGGCACAATTTCAAGATGTGTTCCATGTATCACTCTTGAGGAAATACATACAAGATCCCTCACATGTACTAAAATCGGAGGTGGTGCATCTGGATGATGATCTCTCTTATGAGGAGCATCCAATAATGATTCTGGACCAAAGATATAAGGTTCTACACAATAAGACAACACACCTAGTCAAATTGTTTCCGAGGAACCATAATTACAACGAAGTAACTTGGGAACTAGAGGAGGTGATGAAGGAGAAGTACCAACACCTGTTTATGTAAAAAAAATCCAAGGTGAAATTTCAATAAGGGGCGAAGAATATGATGACCAAAACATTTATAAATGAAATTTCTCTATTCTTATAGTAATTTCATATAGTATAAATCACATAATATCACATATATACCTTAATAAAAATTTATAAATGAATAATTAATGGAATAAGAATTATTTCTAGAAGTAAAGGAACCAATACCGATGAAAATTAACTTTAACTTAGGAATAGAAATATGACCCTTATAAATAGTAAACCGAATAAATGAATAGTAACATATCCCATTAATGTATAAATAAAATTTATCCATTTTATAAATGAATGTATGGTATAATTATATCATAGTATATGTAAATAAATTTCTTAAATATTATTAATTAAGTGTTGGAATTTTTGTAAATCATTAATATTTAATTAAAATTTTAAAATTAATTTATTGATTTAAAAGAAAATGTGTCTTCATAAAATGTATTCATAACTTAATTTTTTTATGTCATATAATTTTAAGATAATTAAATGAGACCTCAAGTAATTTTTCAATGTGTTATGAAATTTGTTATAATTTTAAAATCTGTATTTTCGATGTAAATGAAAATTTTAATTAAAAATAAAAATAATAATATTTAAAAATTATTATCGTAAAATATAGTTCATTTTTTAATTCTACGCATCAATAAATCATTAAAGTGATTTTTTTTGGATTTTTATAAAATACTCGAATTTTTGGGAATAGTAATATAAAATAATTTATAATAAAAGCTAAATACATGAATTACGGAGTCCTAGATGATTTATGGCTAATTTAAGCCCAAAATATCAAACTATAATTCTTTAATTTAATATATTTCGTGATAATTATCATACTATTCATAGTTTGGAGCCAAAATAATGAACTAATGATTATATAAGGGGAGAAACGCCTCTATCTTCCTCTATAAATATAACCCCTAACCACCTCTTCTACTCACACCTCTCAAGATTTTATTCTTATATAAATTATAAAAAATAATTTTTCTTATGCCCTCTCCCACATATAGGATCTCTTGGTGTCATCATAATTCCCAAAATGTTTCCCTAATGAGGTTCTCAAGGAGGAGATATTCAAGAGGTAAATTCCTCTTTCATTACTTTTAATTTCTTTTCATGTTTTTTCTATTTTTTTTACTCTACTCAAATCCCCTCATTAAAAGGGAATGATAACTCCAATACCTTACATATATGGGAATTATTTCATGTTAATAGAATATCCATCATTAAAATCCTCCCTCTCTCTATTATTATAAAAATTAAATCATCACCTATAATGTGTCAATTTATCGACATCGTGGTGGATGCGCTTTCATTTTTCCTTAACATCTTAAATTCTTTTAAAAAAACCACTATAATGGTTGGAAAATAATATAAAATATATTATATAATCCCTTTTATGTTTTGGAACTAAAATATTTACATAATACTAATTGATAAAACAAAATTGTGTGTGTTGTGATCAAAAAACCGCCAAAATCAACTTAAAAAAATCATCATTAATTTTATCTAATGATTCATCCTCATACCATATAACCAAATTATTTAAAATATAATTTAAACTTCTATAATATCATTTATAACATATAATAACAATTATGGATATTTATCCACATTTTAAATGAACTTCCATTTAGGTATACAAGTGAACCAATCATGAAACTGTAGTACCCCAAACACTTCATGGTATGTTTCTCTTAAATACATTATAGTTATAGCCTATATTTCATGAATCACTAAGCCTATATGGAACAAAAAATGGTTACTTAGAAGAGATATCCATAACATATCCATTAAACATAAATTCTCTTACTCTACGATTTGAATTTTAAAAATCAGACATACACGGTTGTGTTCAAGATGATATTTATAGTCTGATAGAACTAACTTAATTTTCAGTGAATAATAACCAACCATTATGAATATTAACCTATCCTTATGATTAGTAACATACCCTTATGAATATTAATATGACTCTTATGAATGTTATCCATTCCCTTGAATGTATAAATGAATTTAGGCACCATAAAAATGAAGATTAATATTTTAAGTGTTTATATTTTTTGATTAAATAATTATTTTAATTAAATATTTAATTAATCATATTTATAATATTATTTTTGAAAAATTGAATTCATTTATGGATTCTACATGTTGAAAAAAATTTAGGGTGAATTTTTGGTATTTTTCTGAAATGCTTAAATTTTTTATGAATAGTAAAATGCGATAATTTACTATAATTGCTAAATAATGGATTAATTGAGTCATTGATGATGATGTGCTGATGTAAGACCAATTGGATAAAATTAACCTGAATATATTACTATTCTTGGTCATGGAATACTCACTATTGGTTGTCTTTAGAGGAAATAATAAATTAATGATTATAATATTAAGAAAACTTTTATCCCCTCCACTATATAAACCACCCCTCACCCCCTATTATTCCCACACCACACATGCTTCAATCCTTGACTAAAGTCTGAAAAATACACTTACCAACACCTCTCCCCACGTCCAAGACCTTCTGGTCTCCCCAAAAGGCCAAAAACAAAGGCCTTAAAGAGATCCTCAAGGAGGAGTACTCACGAGGTGAACCTTCCTTCTCTTTTCTTTCAATTTCTTTTACAAAGTTCCATTATTTTGTACTCTCTTCTCACCTCAACTCATCCAAATGCCATGATAATTATAGTACCTTAAATGTACTGTATTTTCATTATGCTAATATAATATTTCATCATAATATCTCTTTTTCCCCTTCTTTTATACAATAAATGGAAACACCGTCTGAGATGTGTAAATTTATCACACTCAAGGAAGACCGGTTTTCAATTTGAATTAATATATTCAATACTGGTCATGAAACATTTTTCAATGGTTTAACCAGGTCATTGTATATGCATTTTATCTTGATTAATGTTCTGGAATATTTACACATTCATAATATGGAATAATATTACAAAACAAGTTTATTGTGCACAAAACCGCCAAGCCAAATCCAAGCATTTATTTTTACTCATCGAATGATTCATCTTCATGGTATATAACCAGAATCATCATAAGATAATTTATATCGATTAAATTTCACTAATAATTTATATTAACAATTCTGGATGTTTAACCATATCTCAAACAAACACTCATTCATGAATACAAGTAAACGGATCATGAAAACAAAGTAAGAAAATGCTTTCAAAACAATAAAATTGAATCTCTTAAACCCATCAAAAAGCGCATTAATGAACTCAATAATGTTATACCATATCAATTACATGTTTATTATGTCTTGTAATTATTAATTCATGAAGTGAAATTTGATTATTCGGGTCATTAAGAACAAACAAGAACACCTTCGAGCGTAAGGTAAGGGATCTTGTCTCTCACTTTTGTACAAAAATCTCCCCTATGGTGTGCCCTTTTATTTTTAATTCCTAATGACAGGGTATGTTTTATCACCTCCCCCATACTGCCATTCTGATATATAAATAACTTAATACCCCTTTACCTCTCATTAAGCCCTCCCAATAACACTCATTACCATGCCGAAATATTTGTATGGGGTTTCTCATCTCACTTTCATTTCTGTGAGATTTTCATTATTCGCAACTTATTTATTATATGTGGTATATGTGACTTATATTTGATATATAATAACATTATTATCTTTATATTAATTTTATTCAATAATTCATTTGAGGGTTATTAAATTATGGTCATATGATTCGACCGATTACATTGTGGTAAGAGACTTTGTCTCAATTACTATTTTGTTGTAATTAACTTTTTATCATGCACCTAATAATACTTATGTGGTGTATCTAATGCCCATTTGAGATCACTTTTAATTTTAAATTATATTTATATTAAATATCTATAATCTCATATCATGGATATGTTTGTTTTCTAACCCGTATACCATTTTACATACGGTGTTTATTTGGAAAGTTATTTTAATTATGGAAATATTGATAAATATGTATACTCTACTCTATACAGATATTGATAAGGAATAGTTCTATTGTATTTAATAAATGTATGAACAATGATTTGGACATGTAGTGGAGGGTGGGGACCTCTATATCCACTCGATTCATCGGTAGATCTCATGAGATAAATCAGTTTGGCGACAAACCCTTCGAGTTTGTTTCCAAAAATAAGACAGGTTTCTACCCATAGAACTAAACCGTTTTTATGGTATTATGGTTTCATGTGCTAGATATATGATGTCCAAGTAATAATCATTCACTTTATTAATTATCAGTTATTACTATCCATGAGTTTTTCACTATGACAAAATCTATGGATGCAGTTTCATTCTCAGTTTATTAATGGTGTAAGTTTTTCATTAATTCACCATGACATATTAATTATGTCAGATTTATTATGATTCACTTATTATTGTATTCATGCTTCTGCTATTTTTAACCCTTACTGAGAATTTGAGGTCACCCATTACATTTTTTTCCCTCAACAGGTGATGAAGAGGTGATCGTTTATTGAGTTTCTGTGGTTGCAATTTTTAGTTTTTGTTATGTATCATATTTTGTAAGCTTTTCCAATGTAATTTGAGTTACATCTATATATATAGTTTCTTCAAGACTACTAAACTTATAGTTACTTTGGGATTTTCATTCCTTCTAACCATTCCAATATCACAAGTATTGCACCGGATCCAGTCTATAGGGGTCAGGGTGTTACAGTTGGTATCAAAGGAATTTTCGTAGAAAACATGGAATCTAGAGTAGGAAATGTATAGTTGGTAACAAATCCCTATGGAGTATTTGAGGATAAATGTACAAGAATTTCCTGGTATTTTGGTAAGGAATAGATTATGTGGATATTTCAAGCAATAAATCCTTGTCTGTATACGAGCAGGTAGAGGCGGCTCTGGCATAGATGTATCTAGGGGTAAACCCCGAAAACACCGCTTTGAGCTAGACTCGAATAGGAACTGGTGCACGAAAATGGGATTTTCTGTACTCTTGGTTACGAAACTCCTGGGGGATATTCTTAGGATAATTCACATTTTCTTTACAATCCATTTTTAATTAGTTTAATGTACATTTTTCCACATAGAAACCATGTTTATAAGATTATCTATGCATAGAATTTCAATCTATATTGAGTGATTTTCTATTTGAGATTCATAAACTAATCAAGTGTATCCCATTATTTATAAATGGCATCTAACGGAATAAAAGGAATCAATACTCATGGGCAAGGTAGGTATCTTCCCACTGAGAAAGTCAACATGGTCAATGTTGGAGCAGATCAGATCATGAACATATTGGGACAACATAATCAAGTTGTAACGAATAACCATTCCACCCCAATGTTGGATCATTTCATGCGGTAGAAGCCTTTATCTTTCAGTGGGACTACTAATCCAGTGGTTACTGAGAAATGGATCGAGTCCCTTGAAAAGATATTTATGGCATTAAGATGCAATCAAAATGAAAAGGTAGTACTGGCAGTATATTATCTCTAGGGTGACGCTGATCAATGGTGATCCTTGATTCAAAATACCATGGAGGAAGAAGAAATAGAAGATATGGAGTGGAGGACTTTTAAGGAAATATTATTCGAAAAATATTTCCCCCATGGGCAATGAACTTAAATTAAGATGAAATTCCTTAGCTTAAAACAAAGGGAAGAAGACAGTGTTGTAGAGTATGAGGATACTTTCACAAGGCTGTCCGGGTATGCTGTAGATTATGTATATGACTCGAGAGACAAGATTGATCATTTCTTTTAAGGTCTTATGCCATGTCTTCTAAGGGAATTGTCTTCTCAATCATTTTAATCATATAATGAAATTGTATCAAGTGCAATAAAAATAGAGAAGTAATTTTCTAGGTCAAATATTTTCAAAGGAAACCAAGATAAGAAGCAGTACTCTGATAAAAAGGAAAAGGAGAAGCACCAAAGAAGAGCAGGGAAAAAATCTATTACCATTATGTGAGAACTGTGGAAAGAATCATCTCGAGAAATTCTTGAAAGTCATGGGAGTCTGCTATAACTTTGGATAAAAGGGTCATCAATCTGATTAATGCAAGGGGAAGAAACAATTGAATGATATTCAATGCTACAATTGTAGAGTGATGGGACACTATGAAAATGAGTGTCACAACCGCCAGAGAAACATGCCTCAGAAAAATCCAAGAGAACAAGGGACAGCCTATACGATTACAACCGTGGAGGTTGAAATTCCAAATGACATGGTGGCAGGTACTTTAATTGTTTCCTCAAACTTAGCCAACACTATATTTGATTCTAGATCAACGCATTACTTTATATTTTCTCAGTTTCCCAAGAAAATTAGATATGTCCAATTTGATTTGATAAAGGATTTTTCAGTCAAAACTCCCATGGGATGTGTCATTGCAACAACGGCATGTCGACTATACCCCTCCAGCCACCAAAACGTTCTTTAGTTTATAACCTTATCATCATACCAATGAATGAATTTGATATAATTATCAGTATGGATTGGATTTCAAATTATGATGCGAGGATTTATTATAAGAAGAAGGAAGTTACAATGTTTGAAAATGGTGTAGAATCCCTTGTCTTTAGGGCAGAAACTTTTCCACCTGATTCTTATCTAGAACCAACCCCAGTAGCTCTACAAAATAAAATACTTGGAGAGGAAGATAAACCAATATATATAGGCGAGGAAAGAAATCTTCAAATTGAAGATGTTCACATAGTGCAAGAGTACATTGATGAATTTCCAAAGGATTTACCTGGACATCCTCCAGAGTGGGAAGTTGAGTTCTCTATTGATTTAATTCCTGATTCAAGACCTATATCAAAGACTCCATATAGAATGGACACTATAGAATTAGTAGAGTTAAAAAAACTACTAGATGATTTGAGTGAAAAAGTATTCATTCGGCCTAGTGTTTCTCCATGGGGAGCCCCTGTCCTTTTTGTCAAGGAGAACGATTGATCCTGGTGGATTTTCATTGATTATAGGGAAATTAATGCTATTACAATAATGAATAAGTTTCCTCTACCTTGGATTGATGATTTATTTGATCAAATTCATCAATCTCAATACTTTTCAAAGATTGAACTTCGATCTGGATATCATCAACTACGTGTGAGGAAGGAAGATATTCCGAAGACAGCATTTTGAACCAGGTATGGGCATTACAGGTTTATAGTGATGCCTTTTGGACTGACGAATGCCCCATATGTTTTCATGGATTTAATGAATAGTGTTTTAAAATAATATCTTGATAACTTTGTTGTGGTATTCATCGATGATATCCTCATGTACTCAAAAATCTATAAAGACCCTGAGAATCACTTGCGGATTATTCTGAGAACTCTTAGAAGAAATAAATTATATAGAAGGTTTAGTAAGTGTGAATTCTGGCATCAATCAGTTTCTTTTCTAGACCATATTGTCTCTAAGAATCGAATCCTAGTTGATCATGCAATGAAAAAGGAAATCCAAGAATGGCCCATGACAATAAGCATAACCAAGTTACGCAGTTTTATTGGCTTAGCAGGTTACTATCAAAGTTTTATTTTGAATTTTTCCCGACTAGCTAACCTGCTAACCAAGATCACACGTAAAGGAGTTAAGTTTTTGTTGACAAAAGAATGTACATAATGTTTCAATGAATTGAAAAGAAGATTAGTAAATGCTCCAATTTTGACACTGCTATCTAGAAGTGGTGGATTTGTAATATAGAGCGATGCATCAAAGAATGGACTGGGTTGCATCCTTATGAAAAATGATAAAGTTATTGCTTATGCATCAAGACAGTTGAAGACTCATGAGAAAAATTATCCAACTCATGATCTTGAGTTAGCTACCATAATCTTTGCTCTGAAAATATGGGGGCATTATCTCTTCGGAGAGAGATGTGAGATTTTTATAGACCAAAAGAGTTTGAAATACATTTTCACACAAAAATAACTCAACATGAGGGAGAGGAGATGGCTTTAGTTACTCAAAGATTACGATTTTTTAATACACTATCTCCCGGGAATGACGAATAAGGTGGAAAATGCAATAAGAAGAAAAGATCATGGACTTCTAACTCAAATGAGGATTGAGAGAGATCATATATTTTTTTATCTACTAAAGATAGAGATGGGAATTGTTAAGGAAAGGGAAACATCTTTCCTCTTTCAAATGATTGCTAAAACATCATTATTAGAGAAGATAAAAAGCTCTCAATCTGATGATGAGAACCTACACAAGAAAATTAATGTTGTTAAGGATGGGAGACTGGATGACTTCATGTTTGAAGAAGGAGTTCTCAAATTTGGGAAAAGGTTGTGCATTCCATCAGTAATTGGACAAAAAGGGAACTATTAGACGATTCTCATAGCTCAAATTTCTCTATAAACCCGGGTAGCACCAAGATTTATAGAGATCAGAATGAATCTTTTTGGTGGGATAATATGAAGCGGGAAATTTCTGACTACGTGTCAAGATTTCTAGTTTGTCAAAAAGTGAAGGGAGAGAGACAACATTCCAAAAGAGTGATGCAACCTCTACTTATTCTTATGTGGAAGTGGGATAACATTACGATGGATTTTTTCACCAGACTACCAAGGAAACCTAGAAGGAATGATGCAATATGGGTGATTGTTGATCATCTCAAAAAACCAGCACATTTTTTTCTTATAAGAGAGGATTTTCCACTTCAGCGCTTGTCAAGGCTTTATATTAATGAATTTGTAAGACTTCATGATGCACCTCTATCTATTGTTTCCAATCGAGATCCCCAGTTTACATCAAAATTATGGAAAATTCTCTAGAAGGATTTGAATACTGAGCTTCGTATGAGTACTTCTTATCACCCACAAACTGACGGACAGTCTGAAAGGACCATTCAAACTCTAGAAGATATGTTGAGGTCACGCTCTCTTCACTTCCAAGGTATGTGGGATCAATACTTTCCATTGGTGGAATTTTCCTACAATAATAGTTTCCATTCTAGTATTCAAATGGCTCCATAGTAAGAATTATCTAGAAAGAGATGTCGAACTACAACTTGTAGTGATGAAGTTTGTGAGAGGAAACTTATAGGCCCAAAACATATTGGAGAGACCATGACAAAGGTGAAGAAGATACAAGCCCATATTAAAGCATCCCAAAGTAGGCAGAAGATTTATGCTGACAACCGGAGAAAGGAATAGGAATTGCAAGTGAGAGATCATGTATATCTGAAAGTATCTCCGTGGAACAGTGTCTTAGGGTTCAGTAAGAAAGGGAAACTGAGCCCCAGGTACATCGGACCATTTGAAATTCTGGAAAGAATCGGAGTTGTAGCTTACCGTTTAGCGATGCCGCCAAATCTCTCCAAATTTCATGATGTGTTCCATGTGTCATTGTTAAAGAAATACATGCCAGACCTAATGCATGTACTCGTATATGAGGAAATTGAACTGAAACATGACTTTTCATACTGTGAAAAGCCTATTAGGATTCTTGACACAAGGGAGTAGGTATTGAGAAATAGGAAAACTCGTCTAGTAAAGGTTCTTTAGAGAAACCAGAATATGGAGGAAGCAACATGGGAATGTGAGGATGTTATGAAAAAGAATCACCCACATCTTTTTGGTGAGTTTCATACATAAAATTTTGAGGATGAAATTTCCAAAGGAGGGAATAATGTAGCACCACAAATACTTCATGGTATGTTTCTCTTAAATACATTCTAGTTATAGCCTATATTTCATGATTCACCAAACCTATATGGAACAGAACATGGTTACTTATAGGAGATATCCATAACCTAGCCATTAAACTGAAATTTTCTAACTCTGTGATTTGAATTTTAAAAATCTGACATACATGGTTGTGTTCAAGATGATATTTAGAGTCTGATAGAATTAACTTAAGTTTCTGTGAATAGAAACTCTTCCTTATGAATAGTAACCTACACTTATGAATAGTAACTTACCCTTATGAATAGTAACTTACCCTTATGAATAGTAATATGACTCTTATGAATGGTATCCATTCCCTTGAATGTATAAATGAATTTAGGCACCTTAAAAATGAGGATGAATATTTTAAGTGTTTATATTTTTTGATTAAATAATTATTTTAATTAAATATTTAATTAATTATATTTAGAAAATTATTTTTGAGAAATGGACTTCATTTTTTGATTCTACGCGTTGAAAAATGGTTAGGGTGAATTTTTTGGATTTTTCTAAAATACTTAAATTTTTTATGAATAGTAAAATGCGATAATTTGTGATAAATGGTAAATAATGGATTAATTCAGTCATTGATGATGATATGATTATGTAAGACCAATTGGTTTTAAGTCACATTCATATATTACTATTCATGGTCATGGAATACTCACTATTGGTTGTCTTGAGAGGAAATAATAAATTAATGATTATAATATTAAGAAAACTCCTCTCCCCTCCACTTATAAACCACCCCTCACCCCATCTTCCTCCCACACCACTCATGCTTCAAGCCTTGCCTAAATTCTGCCAAATACTCTTCCCAAGCCCTATCCCCACGTCCAAGACCGGCTGGTATCACCAAAAGGCCAAAAATAAAGGCCTTAAGAGGATTCTCAAGGAGGAGTACTCAAGAGGTGAACGTTCCTTCTCTTTTCTTTCAATTTCTTTTACAAAGTTCCATTATTTTGTTCTATCTTCTCACCTCCCCTAACCCAAATGACATGATAATTCCATTACCTTACATGTACTGGATTTTAATTGTTCTAACGTAATATCTCATCATAATCTATCTTTTTCCCCTTCTTTTATACAATAAATGAAAACACCGTCTGAGATGTGTAAATTTATCACACTCAAGGAAGACGGGTTTTCAATTTGCATTACTATCTTCTATACTGGTCATGAAACCTTTTTCAATGGTTGAACCAGGTCATAATATATTTATTTTATCTGGATTAATTTTATGGAATCTTTACATGTTCATAATATTGAATAATAATACAAAACAAATTTATTGTGCACAAAACCGCTAAGCCAAATCCAAGCGTTTATTTTAACTCATCAAATGAGTCATCCTCATGTTATATAACCAGTGTAACACCCTGAGATTTTATGAAAAGTATTATTTTTAATTAATGTCTTGTGTTGTACGCTACACCAAAAGGAGCTTTCACAACACACATCCCTGACTTGCCTTGCATTACACGCAATCACGACCTTTCTCGATAATGTGTGTAGTACGCAATACCGAGTTTCCCTAAACGAGATACTATTATAATATTATTATGAACTAGCCGTTATGAATAGTAATACCCACTTTATGAAATTTTATAAATTTTAACATTCAAAATGGACTTTATTTTTGGATTCGGAATATCGAAATTAGCTTAGGATGAAATTTTGGTACTTTTCGGATAACTTTCATATTCTGATGAATAGTGAAGATTACTAAATTTTAATTAAAAACAAATTTTTTAATCAAAATAATTAATAGTGATAAATTATTAATTTGAGTGGTTTTAAAGTATATTTAGAATATATTTTTACAATTTAATACAATGTTGGTCATTGGATGTAATTTCACATCTAAACCAGACATAAACAAGTGTCAATCTTTTGATAGTTATTATCTCTTAAGAACACACTATTTGTTTTGACGACGAGAATTAATTTTTAAATTAATTAATGCAACTGATATTTTTTGAATTTGGTAAAATATACATCATTTTTGAATTCATAATATCAAATATAGCTTAGTCTAATTTTTGGTATTTTTCTGGAAACTTTCATTTTTTGATGAATAGTGAAACCACTAAGTGGTAGTTAAAAAAACTGAATTTTTCATAAAACCTTATTTTACCGCTTATGTGAGTCGAATTTTGAAAATCCGAGAGACACAGTTAATATCAAGGACTAAAATGTGGTTCAATGAGATGAAAATAATTTTTGGTGAATAGTAACTTTTTACTTTTTTTACCACAGTTAAAAGTAAATAGGGTAATTAAGGGTAAATATGATATTATTATTACCCTAACACATGTCATAATTCTATTGGATAAGTTTAATTCGGCCAAAACAACCTTATAAATAAAATATGACCATTTAGGCCCACTTGGATTAGATTAGGACATTTATTATTAATTTATTTAAAGAAGGGTTAAAATAGTTAAAATCAAAGTTTAATAAATAAATCATTTTTAATATAGGGTTATACACAAGATAAATTCGAGTATAAATATTCATTAGAAAGATAAAAATATTTCCTACATAATGGAATTTTATTTGTAATTTTTAGACTTAAAATAATTTAATTTATGTATGACACAATGATGGTGCAGTAATTATCTTATTAATGAAATATTGACATAATTGATGTTATAAATACCCAAATAAATGTAATTTGAGACTTTTTGTGAATTCCAATAATTTTATATGTTAATATGACATCTTAGTATTTATTTAAGTAACTTTTTTAGAACTAATCATTCTGTTATGATTTTCACAAAAATCAATTACCAAATAGTGTCAAAATTGACAGAAAATAGTTTTTAAAACAAATATTATATTATTAATTGTTATTATATTCCTAAAAATCTAAAGTTCGGCCAATATACTTATATAATTATTGGTGTATAATTAATGGACCACTTGGGGTCACTTTGATGTATATGGTTAGTCTATTAACTATATAATAGAAAAATACAAAGTGACATGGTAAATGTCAATCTAATTAACTAAGAGTTAAAACTAAAAGATAAGGTTAATATAATGACCTAAACTTGTCTAAATTATATTTTATGAGATGATGTAGACCCATCCCACCTTATATTCAAAATAAATCAATTTGGATCTATTAAAATCTGAATATGACTTTATAATAAAATAGTATTTTTAGTTTTTCCAAAGGTGCCCCTCTCCTCCCTTATAAAGGGGCACCTCCTCCCTCTCTTCCTCACACCACTTTGAGCCTTCAAGCTCATCCAACCCCTGCCAAATTCTCTTCTCCACTACCATATAAACATCCTAGAGGTTCTGGTCTTCTTCAAAGACCAATTTTAGTTCCCTAAGAGGATCTCTCAAAGAGGCGCTTCAAAGAAGAGGTAATGTCCGTTACCGATTCTTTCAACTTTATTTCTTATTCCACTTCTTCTTCTTAGGTTGTTTCATTATGAAATAATAACATCAGTATCACTCATATACTGATATTTTATTATATGTATGAAACGACCCTATTTCACCATCTATCCATCCTATGGAAAATGAAGTCACCGCACGTGCGTACGTACGGAATACCGTCTCCACGCCCTGGTGTAATCTAATTTCCACCACCACCTTACATGGATGGGTATAATGGTGAAAGTAATGAATATATATGATTATTTTAAAGTGATATTGATTTTTTAATATTATACATACACTTTAATACAATTCCACGATCATGGGAATGATATCATCGCTCGTGCGTACTTACGGAATACCGTATCCACGACGCGATGAGATTCACTCTCCATGATAACCATTCAAGAATGATTATAAAGTATATATAATAAGTAATCATGAAATATAAGAAATAATAATTCTACTGGATTTATGTATATATATATTTATTTCATCTACTTAATTCCATTCAATTCAATAAGGAAACGAAAACAGCGTTCATGCGTACGTACGGCCTACCGTTTCCATGAACGATGTATTTCTTTCCATTTATCAATCCATTATATATATATTCTGAATATATATTATATATAAATCATGTTTTACATTCTGGATGTAAGTAATCATGATCTATGTAATCATATGAATAATTACAAGTTAAAACACGAACGACAAATGAAACGATTTTACCCAAAACGCTACTTTAACATGAATTTACAAAAGAACGGGTAATATAAAGTCATAAGTGAACCATATATGATATAATAACAATGAATATGATTTTTTAATAATTCAATGACATTATTTAAATAATTATAAAGGAGGTTTGGATACGTACGAAGCATATCGGACCTAAGGTAAGGGATAATTTTGCAAATCTCATTTTTATCCGGGATTGCTTATTCGTAAGTATTTCCTGGGGTTATTTATATCATCCATGTCCATGTTTTATAAAAGAGTTTTTATGTATGTTTAAATTACTTTTTATCCATTTTTTACTTTTACTACTTGGTATGTAAGGAATCTTTATTTTGTTTACGTTACGAGGTACTTTTTTGACTTTTCCTGCAAAAGTACGAGAAGAATGTTTTTTTAACTTATACGGCATGAAAGGATTTTTACGGTTTTATAAAGCCTTATTTTTATGAAGCTTCCTCAAAAATATTTCATGACTATTTTCAACAAAATCATTTTCTTTTAAAATTGAATGATGTTTTGTGAAAAGAAATTGATTTTGAAGAAGAAAGGATATTTTCCTCAAGAATTCATTTCAAGTGTTTTATCAAAATCATTTTCCATCTAAGATGAAATTATTTCATATGTGTATGTTTCAAGTATAATGTCTCTATGATTTACATGGTTTCACTGTTCTTATGATGAAATGATATCCATTTTTTTATATGGATTATGTTATGATGGGATGATGTTTATGATACCCATTTTATTCTTTGGGTTATGATGAATGATTTATGTTTATGTTGTGGCACAAGTAAGAATGATTTCATTATGAGATGGGTGGGACCTATATATCCCTCAAATGCATTGGGTAAAGATTTATATCTCATGAGATAGACATGGATGGAACGACAAGTTAAACTGGTTCAGTAATACAGGACTAGAACGTGGAGTGAACTTGATTCAGAAAGGGACTTTGTCCACTAAGATATTCTTGGCAGCAATGCCTTGGCTACTATGTAAATCATTACATGTGCTTAATGGATGCCACAATTACATGTTTTATTCCCATGCTATTTTTTCATTATTAATGTTTCTTTATAATCTATGCCTTATGTACTTCTATGTTTTATGTCATTTCTCAAGATTTTGATGTTTAAACATTATGTTCATGTTTTTAAGTTCAAATGTATATGGTATGTTTTATTTTATCCATGCTTACCCTTACTGAGCATTTGATCTCACCCTTTTTATGTTTTATTTTCCCCCAATATTAAAAGAAAGGTTTTAGGTAAGGAAACAAAAAGTGGAAGATCTTTATGGGAGACGTTGAAGATCTTTCACCACGATTAGAAGATTACGTTCCAAGTTTCCAAAGACACTAAACTATTACGGTCCTTGTGTGTCTGTTTTTGTTATGTATTAAGTATTCCAAAAAAGTAATGTAATATCTATGTACGTCAAGCTTCGGGTCTCTATAGTTGGTATCATAGGAAATGTTTAATCAACCTTTGGAAACTAGGATGCGAAAAATTTAGTGAAATCCCTAGAGATATTTCTAATGTATGTCTAGGGATTTCCCTAAGGATTAGTATACGTATAGGTTATAGTCCTAGAATTATGGCAACGATCTTATAATTAAACCTAAGATTTTAGATATTGAAGGTACTCCCCCTTTATTATGTTCTTTTCCCTAACATGATTTTTGCCTCTCACACTATTCTTTTTGGGTTTTAGACGATGGCTGGAACCCGAAGGAACCGTGTTGATCAATGCAATGGAAAATGCAATGGTTGTCCTCCTGAACAAACAAATGTTATGGGAGATGGAGTGAAAAATCTTATTGCTATACTTACACAATCTATGAATCATTATGGACTTCCAAATGAGCAGAGAAGGGAACAATATTCTATTGAGTCCTTCATGAGGCAATGTCCAACTTCTTTCAGTGGGTCTTCTGATCCACTTGTTGCTGAAAAATGGATCAGTACCACTGAAAAGATATTTTCAGTTCATCAATGTTCTGAACATGATAAAGGCATCTTAGCAGTATATTGTTTGGAAGGTGAAGCTGATCAATGGTGGAATATTATCAAGAATACGAGGCCAAGAGATGAAATTGATTCCATGGAATGGGATGAGTCCAAGAACTTATTTTTCAATAAGTACTTCCCTCGTATTCTTCGAACAAAGATGGAGAAGGATTTTCTTGAAATAAAGTAAAAGGATGATGAATCTATTGGTATATACGAAGCGAATTTTACAAGGCTTGCAAGGTATGCATATGGCTTTATCATCCAACCTGAAAGTAAAGTTGATCGATTCTTCAGTGGCTTAAAACCAAATCTTCAAATGGAATTAGCTATAAGAGACTTCTGTAGCTATTAAGAAATTGTGCGTTGTGCTATTAAGGTAGAAATAGAAGTTGGTGTTACATATCCATCTCATGGTTTTGACAAGAAACGAAAGATGGAGTTCAAGGAGAAATCTCAGAATAATGGTGAAAAGAAGATGAATGTTTCCTTATGCTCAAAGTGTGGAAAGAAGCATGGTGGAGATTGGCTTAAAGGGACTAGAAAATTTTTTAAGTGTGGAAAAGAAGGTCATCGAGCAGTTGAGTGTCGAAGTAATGGAAAAAGGGTTTCTAATGATGTGAATAATGAAAAGACTGCAGAGAACGCACCACCAACACTCCAATGCTTCAAGTTCAAGGAAATGGGTCATTATGCTAACAAATTCCCTAATCCAAGGGTTAGTGATTATCGACATGAGCAACCACTTAAGGAAAAGGACAAAGGGAAGTCACATGCGATCACTATTGGCGATGTTGAATATGAAAACGATGTGGTGTAATGATTAAGTGTTTATGTAATGGGATTCCAAAATAATGTTGTATATAGTATCGTGGAATATTGGAATATTTATGTATTGGTCTATTGTGGTTTTCAATAATTTTATGGTACCGGTAACAATGGAAAGTGATTGAGATATTTTTAGAAAAGATATGATATGCGCATAATGAAGGGAAAATGAGAAAATGAAATGTTCGACAATATTCATGAGCTCATGACTGATATAAGGAAATAGTTATATCATGGTTCAAGGTTTTGGTATGTGAAAAGAGTTAACTTTTGACAACACTCATGTTTTCACTAAGATTCAATGGGTATTCATTTTTTCAAGAGAATACATTATTAAGGCCTTCGAATGTTTGTAATGGGACCAAAAAGACATATCTCATGATATATGGGGATCAACGATGGTATTAACATGCTAGTTGTATGAACTCTTTGGTAATCGTTTTCACTATAATATGAGATTGGACAGCAGTATTTTGGATAAGCCTAAAGATTGGAATGGATTATGTTGGACATAAGTTAGTATTGTTTAAGGATAGAAGTTTTTTCGATATTATTTATGGGATGTTATAGTAATGTAGTTTTAGAAAAAGGACAACCTGCAGGATGGGCGACAACCCATCGCGTCGGACAAGGCTGTGGGAATCGAACCCACAACTGAAGTGCGACTGGCCTTTATCGCCTACCACTGGCCTATAGAAAGTCCCTGTTTAGTAGAAACTAGTTTCATTATATTAAGAAGTATGATATATGAATTATAAGACCATTTTAGGAACCATATATGATTAATCTCACTATAGATGGACTTATGTATTTTTTGATAACTTTTCTAACCTTTTTTTGAGACAGATGGAATGACCCATCATTCTATCACATGATCTGCTAACACATCACGAATAAAAAATTCAACTTCATTTCTTTAAGAGATGAAGTGGAAATTGTCCATAGAACGAACAATGGTGAGACTGTACCAAAATCACGAATGTATTTCTTCTAATTCCAATTTCATCAACTTTAGGGAAATGATCTTGAAAACCAAAAATGTTGTCCTAGTGCTCTTATATCCGATGCATCAAATGGTACATTAGATCATCACAAATTTATGTCTTTGTGATTGATGGCTTTTTCATAGCCATGTTATCTACCACTCTCCATCAGAACTTGATGGTTAGATTTTTCTTCCATATCCATATTTTCACCTATGTTCTCCTACGTGGAAACCCAGTGATGAGTTAATTTGGGTAACCATTACATTTCAGACATTAGTTTTTAAATCCAAGTATTGGTATTCCTTTTTACGATGTGGGTTTCTTTTATAGAAACTTCAAGTAGTAAACCATTTATAACCCCGACGAATTTCAAGGGCGAAATTCATTTTAAGGGGGGCAGAATGTAACACCCCGAGATTTTATGAAAAGTATTCTTTTTAATTAATGTCTTGTGTTGTACGCTACACCAAAAGGAGCTTGCACAACACACATCCCTGACTTTCCTTTCATTACATGAAATCACGACTTTCCTCGATAGCGTGTGTAGTACGCAATACCGAGTTTTACTAAATGAGATATTATTATAATATTATTATGAAATAGCCGTTATGAATAGTAATACCCACTTTTTGAAATTTTATAAATTTTATCATTCAAAATCAACTTCATTTTTGGATTCGGAATATCAAAATTAGCTTAGGGTGAAATTTTGATACTTTTCGGATAACTTTCATATTCTGATGAATAGTGAAAATTACTAAATTTTAATTAAAAACAACTTTTTTAATAAAAATAATTAATAGTGATAAATTATTAATTTGAGTGGTTTTAAAGTATATTCAGAATATATTTTTACAATTTAATACAATTTTGGTCATTGGATGTAATTTCACATTTAAACCAAATATAAACAAGTGTCAATCTTTTTATAGTTATTATCTCTTAAGAACACACTATTTGTTTTGACGACAGGAATTAATTCTTAAATTAATTAATGAAACTGATATGTTTTGAATTTTTTAAAATAGTCATCATTTTTGAATTCATAATATCAAATATAGCGTAGGACTATGTTTTGCTATTTTTCTGGAAACTTTCATTTTTTGATGAATAGTGAAACCACTAAGTGGTAGTTAAAAAAACTGAATTTTTCATAAAACTTAATTTTACCGCTTCTGTGATGGAATTTCGAAAATCTGAGACACACGATTAATATCAAGGTCTAAAATGTGGTTCAATGAGATGAAAATAATTTTTGGTGAATAGTACCTTTTTACTTTTTTTTACCACGGTTAAAAGTAAATAGGGTAATTAAGGGTAAATATGATATTATTATTACACTAAAACATGTAATAATTCTATTGGATAAGTGTAATTAGACCAAAAACATCCTTATGAATAAAATATGACCATTTAGGCCCACTTGGATTAGATTAGGACGTTTATTATTAATTTTATTTAAAGAAGGGTTAAAATAGTAAAAATAAATGTTTAATAACTAAATCATTTTTAATATATGGTTATGCATAAGATAAATTCGACTATAAATATTCATTTGAAATATAAAAGAATTTCCTACATAATGGTATTTTATTTGTAATTTTTAGACTTAAAATAATTTAATTTATTTATGACACAATGATGGTGCAGTAATTATCTTATTAATGAAATATTGACATAATTGATGTTATAAATACCCAAATAAATGTAATTTGAGACTTTTTATGAATTAAAATAATTTTATATGTTAATATGACATGTTAGTATTGATTTAATTAACTTTTTTAGAACTAATCATTCTGTTGTGATTTTCACAAAATCAATTACCAAATAGTGTCAAAATTGACATAAAATAGTTTTTAAAACAAATATTATATTATTAATTGTTATTATATTCCTAAAAATATAAGGCTTGGACAAGATACTTATATAATGATTGGTGTATAATTAATGGACCACTTGGGGGTCTCTTGGATGTATATGGTAAGTTTATTAACTATATAATATAAAAATACAAAGTGACATGGTAAATGTCAATCTAATTAACTAAGAGTTAAAACTAAAAGTTAAGGTTAATATAATGACCTAAACTTGTCTAAATTATATTGGATTAGAGGATTTCGACCCATACCCACCTTAGCTTCGAAATAAATCAATTTTGATCTATTAAAAACCGAATATGACTTTATAATAAAATAATATTTTTAGTTTTTCAAAAGGTGCCCCTCTCCTCCCTTATAAAAGGGCACCTCCTCCCTCTCTTCCTCACACCACTTTGAGCCTTCAAGCTCAGAAAAACCCTTCCAAATTCTCTTCTCCACTTCCATAGAAACATCCTAGAGGTTCTTCTCTTCTTCAAAGACCAATTATAGTTCCCTAAGAGGAGGTCTCAAAGAGGCGCTTCAAAGAAGAGGTAATGTCCGTTATCGATTCTTTCAACTTTATTTCTTATTCCACTTCTTCTTATTAGGTTGTTTCATTATGAAGTAATAACATCAGTATCACTCATATACTGATATGTTATTATAAGTATGAAACAACCCTATTTCACCAACAATCCATCCTACGGAAAACGAAATCATCGCGCGTGCGTACGTACGGAATACTGTCTCCACGCCGTGGTGTAATCTAATTTCCACCACCACCTTACATGGATGGGTATAATGGTGAAAGTAATGAATATATATGATTATTTTAAAGTGATATTTATTCTATAATATTATACATACACTTTAATACAATTCCACGATCATGGGAATGATATCATCACTCGTGCGTACGTACGGAATACCGTATCCACGACGCGATGAGATTCACTCTCCATGATAACCATTCAAGAATTATTATAAAGTATATATAATAAGTAATCATGAAATATATGAAATAATAATGCTACTAGATTTATGTATATATATATATTTATATCATCTACTTAATTCCATTCAATTCAACAAGGAAACGAAAACAGCATCCATGCATACGTACGGCCTACTGTCTCCATGAACGGTGTATTTCTTTCCATTTATCGATCCATTATATATATATTATGAATATATATTATATATAAATCATGTTTTCCATTCTGGATGTAATTAATCATGTTCTATGTAATCATATGAATAATTACAAGTTAAAACACAAACGACAAATGAAACGATTTTACCCAAAACGCTACTTTAACATGAATTTACAAAAGAACGGGTAATATAAAGTCATAAGTGAACCATATATGATATAATAACAATGAATATGATTCTGTAATAAGTCAATGACATTATTTAAATCATTATACATGAGGTTTGGATACGTACGAAGTATATTGGACCTAAGGTAAGGGATAATTTTTCAAATCTCATTTTTATCTGGGATTTCTTATTCGTAAGTATTTACTGGGGTTATTTATATCATCCAGGTCCATGTTTTATAAAAGAGTTTTTATGTATGTTTAAATATATTTTTACCAATTTTTGACTTTTACTACTTTGTATGTAAGGAATCTTTATTTTGTTTACGTTACGAGGTACTTTTTTTACTTTTCTGGCAAAAGTACGAGAAGAATGTTTTTTTAACTTATACGGCATGAAAGGATTTTTTCGGTTTTATAAAGCCTTATTTTCATGAAGCTTCCTACAAAAGATTTCATGACTATTTTCAATAAAATCCTTTTCTTTTAAAATTACATGATGTTTTGTGAAAAGAAATTTATTTTGAAGAAGAAAGGATATTTTCCTCAAGAATTCATTTCAAGTGTTTTATCAAAATCATTTTCCATCTAAGATGACATTATTTCATATGTGTATGTTTCAAGTATAATGTCTCTATGATTTACATGTTTTCACTGTTCTTATGATGAAATGATATCCATTTTTTTATATGGATTCTGTTGTGATGCGATGATGTTTATGATACCCATTTTATTTATTGGGTTATGATGAATGATTTGTGTTTATGTTGTGGCACATGTAAGAATGAGTTCATTATGAGTTGGGTGGGACCTATATATCCCTCCAATGCATTGGGTAATGATTTATATCTCATGAGATAGACATGGCTGGAACGGCAAGTTAAACCGGTTCAGTAATACAGGACTGGAACGAGGAGTGAACTCGATTCCGAAAGGGACTTTGTCCACTAAGATGGTCTTGGCAGCAATGCCTTGGCTACTATGGAAATCATTACATGTGCTTAATGGATGCCACAATTACATGTTTTATTCCCATGGTATTTTATCATTCTTAATGTTTCTTTATGATCTATGCCTTACGTACTTCCATGTCTTATGTCATTTCTCAAGGTTTTGATGTTTAAACATTATGTTCATGTTTTTAAGTTCAAATGTATGTGGTATGTTTTATTTTATCCATGCTTACCCTTACTGAGCATTTGAGCTCAACCTTTTTATGTTTTATTTTCCCCCAGGATTAAAAGAAAGGTTTTAGGTAAGGAAACAAAAAGTGGAAGATCTTAGTGGGAGATGTTGAAGATCTTTCACCACGATTAGAAGATTACGTTCCAAGTTTCCAAAGACACTAAACTATTATGGTCCTTGTGTGTCTGTTTTTGTTATGTATTAAGTATTCCGAAAAAGTAATGTAATATCTATGTACATCAAGCTTCGGGTCTATACAACTAGAATCATCATAAGATCATTTATATCAATTTAATGTCACTAATAATTTATATTAACAACTATTGATGTTTAATCATATCTCAAACAAACATCCATTCATGAATGCAAGTAAACGGATCATGAAAACCAAGTAAGAAAATGATTCCAAAACAATAAAATTGAATCTCTTAAACCCACAAAAAAGGCCATTAACGAACTTAATAAGGTTATACCATATAAATTACATGTTTATTAGGTTATGGAATTATTAATTAATGAATCTAAATTTGATTATTTAGGACGTTAAGAACAAACAATAACACCTTCGATCATAAGGTAAGGGATCCTCTCTCTCACTTTTGTAGAAAAAATCTCCCCTATGTTGTGCCCTTTTGTTTTTAATTCCTAATGATGGGGTATGTTTTCTCACCTCCCCCATACTACCCTTGTGACATATAAATAATGTAATTCCCCTTTACTTCTCATTAATCCCTCTCAATAACACTCGTTACTGTGCTGAAATGCTTGTAAGGGGTTTCTCATCTCACTTTCATTTCTGTGAGATTTTCATTTTTCACCACTTATTTCTTGTATGTGGTATATGTGTACTTATATTTGATATATAATAACATGATTCTGTTTATATTCATGTTATTAAATGATTCATTTGAGGGTTATTAAATTCTGGTCATATGATTCAACCAATTACATTGTGGTAAGAGACTTTGTCTCAACTACTTTTTTGTTGTAACTAACTTTGTATTGTGCACCAAATAATCCTTATGTGGTGTACCTACTTCCCATTTGAGATCAATTTTCATTTGAAATTATATTTCTATAAAATATCCATAATCTCATATCATGGATATGTTTTTTGTCTAAACCGTATACCATTTTAAAAATGGTGTTTATTTGGAAAGCTATTTTAATTATGGAAATATTGATAAATCTGTATACAATACTCTATAAGGATATTGGTAAGGCATATTTCTCTTGAATAAATGTATAAATAATTATTTGTACATGAAGTGGAGGGTGGGGCCCTCTATATCCCCTCGATGCATCGGTAGTTCTCATGAGACAAATCAGTTTGGCGACAAACCCTTCGAGTTTGTTTCCAAAACATCAGACGGGTTTCTACCTATAGAACTAATCCTTTTTTATGGTATTATGGTTTAATGTTCCAGATACATGACATGCAAGTAATAAGCATTCAAATTATTCATTATCAGTTATTACAATCAATGAGTTTTTCACTATGACAAAATCTATGAATGCAGTTTCATTCTCAGTTTATTAATGGCGTCAGTTTTTCATTTATTCACCATGCCATATTGATTATGATTCACTTATTATCGTATTCTTGATTTTGATATTTATAAACCTTACTGAGCATTTGAGATCACCCCTTTCATTGTTTTCCCTCAATAGGTGATGAAGTGGTGATCGTTTATTAAGTTCATGTGGTTGTAGTTTTTAGTTTTTGTTATATATCGTATTTTGTAACCTTTTCCAATGTAATTTAAGTTACATCTTTGTATATAGATTATTCAAGAATACTAAACTGATCATTCCTTCGGGATTTTAATTCCTTCTAACCATGCCAATATCACTTGTAATGCACCAGCTCTAGTTTAGAGGGGTCGAGGTGTTACAAAAACTAAGAAAACGAACACTCCCGAACGATGAAATTAAACTCTATAACTCATCAAAAATCCTATTAATGAACTCAATAAAACCATAATAAATAAAATTAATGTATAAAATGTTTTTTATTTGTTAATTAATTAATATAATGTGATTATAAATTATATTAAAGTGAATAAATTATTCAGACATATGGTGAGGAGAATTCTCTAACCCAACTCTCTTTCTTTGGGTCCTCTATATTCACCCAATTTTTAGTATGTATATTACTTTAATGCTCAATATATATCTTTTTTCATCATTAAATTATCTTTTCTGGGATATACCTATTACCAGTCTGGTTTTTTAAGAAATTCAATGATTTTTCCAAAGGAACTCTTCTTTCTAAGAACACATCTTTACTTCTCGTGAGATTGTTTCTTCTTCAATAAAAATTTATGATTCATATACAAAGTGTATTATTCCCTCTTTATTTTGGTAACCCCAAAGTTTATTGTTGAATTTATTATTTATGAGATTAAATAATGAAAATTCATGGGTTTTTATGTCCAAGGTTGGCATACATTCTATTTGGAAAACATGATAATGTCAATGTTGTGATATGATGGGTGCACTAAGAATTATATAGATCATATGAATTATATGATGTGATGGGTGATCCTAGAATTATATAGAACTCTAATGAATTGGGTTTTTTGATGTATCTCATGAGAATATGTGAAATATGTGGGAACATGATGCTAGCATTGTTCACAACTATGTGTGGTAGTTAACCACTAAGACATGATGTTTCATTTTTATGAATTTACACATTCCAATCCTTTTCTTAATGATTACTATCATGATTATAAACCTATCAATATGATATTATGATCATTATTATTCTCACCCCATTATATATTGATTCATTTCCTCATAAATCCCCTTACTGGGATTTTTCCTCACCTCGTACTTTGATTTATATCCTCAGGTGACTACTTGTACTAAGAAGAACATGAGAGCCGGTAACAAAACTATAGAAGAAGGAATTAAATAAATTTTTATGTTTTTTAAATGTTATTTGTGGTCCTATTTTTCCTAATACACTAAACCTTTTGATCCTGGTAGTGTAATTATTTTATATTGATAGTCTATAAAATTATTTTATGAGTTATGTAAGAAAAATAAGGGTCTCTATATATATTATTTTTCAAATGGGAAACAAGTTTGATATTAAAATAAGGTATTTAATGTATTTTTATGTCAATTAAACCTCTAATTAATGATATAAAATCCTTTAATTGGTAGTACCATAGATCTAGATAAATTTCAGTAACTCATTATGTCACACACAGACCTCAGATACCCTTTTATTTTATTCTTTTATTGGTCTCGAATAATTTTGTCGAGGTTTGAGATTGAGTCCTGGTAGAAAATTTCAAAATTTTGTCATCTTGGGTGAAACTTGTCCTATGAACAAGAACCAAATGGTTAGTATAAACCATGTGGTTATCCTAGGTACTTATGTGGCTAGTCCAGTAAGTATACAGAAGGTACCACATGGTTTTCACAAAATCTCAAAAAATGTGTGGCATGGTCATGCAGTAGGTATGGTGGATTGGAAGTAGCTACTGAACAGTTTGTGTACAGTTGCACAAACCATGTAGTTTAGTCATGTGGTCAGTCCTCCCATGGGGAGGGGTTACCGCATGGTTGGCGCATGGTTTTTATAACCATGTAGCCAAACCGAGTGGTTGTGCCAGGTCATTAAAAACATGAAACCCTAATTTTTCCTCCCTCCCTTTCTCCCTAAATGAAACCCCCTCCTTATCAGTTTTGGCACATGAGGGGTTCCCATGACCCATCTCCCTTGGATCCTCATCCCTCCATGATTCTTCTTCTTGGAATCAAAGTTAATTTTTAGGGTTTTTGTTTTATTTCAACTCCCTCTTTCCCTTATCCTTGGTTTCTTGGTTTTATTTGTGGGGTTTCTCCTTCGTACAAATAGTAATGGTTAGGGTTTATGTGTGGGATAAGTTTTCTTTTGATTTAGGGAATGCGGTTGGTTCGTGATTCCTTGTTCTTTCTCTATTTAAATCTCCATCAAATCTGCACCTCTTTGAGGTAGGATTTTCCATATTTTTTATTTAAAGTGAATTCCATTGATGCTTGAGAACTTTTAATTAATTTTTAAATATGATTTTCACCTCTATAAGGGACATAGTTAGCTTATTGTAGTGTTTTTTCATTGGTATAAATTATCAAAAATATTATTTGAAATGATTCATTTAATATGCTTATGTATTTATACACCCATTGTGTTTGGTGAAATGTAATGTGTTTTTAAAATTGAAGTTAAGACTTGTTATGTTTTTGTAAATTATATTTAATGTGTGGGTTTTAATAATGTGTTATTTGGATGCCTTTAATGGATTTAAAATTGTGGTGGGATTATTTTTAAAGGTTTCTCATGGTTATGATATGGTTATTTGTACCTTTACAATTATACAAAATTGAAGGGTTTGGTTTGAAAGAAAAATTATGGTTCTAAATATATTTTTGGGTGTATAATGGATATTATAGGGTAACATTGTATGTTGGAACATCCATGGGTGCACAAGGTGCACCCATGGATGTCCAATAAAATGAAGGTTGGCACTCTAAATACATTTCCCTTAAAATTTACTCATCCATCCTTCCCTAATTTTTATTAAAATGGTATATGTTCTACCAAATAAGGGAAGGTGTTTCTTCTAGTGACTTGAAAATTTAATTCTAAATGTGTTCCTTAATGTTTGGTCCATTTGGCCTCGAATTTTTTTAGTGAATTTTTGGACTTAAGGGCTTGTTTGGCATTTTTATAATTAAAATAAATGTTTTGTTTTGACATTGGAAAATGACTTTGATGAGACATTGTAAATTAATTTTTGTTTTAGAAGTGTAAGGCCTGATGGGAACTTTAAAATATTTTGAAATAAATGTGGTTTGGAAAATTTGAATGCTTGGTTGGAAACATCAAGTGTTTTAGGGAATGCTTTGAATGTTTATACGATATGATGGCCTATTTGGAACCTTGTATGATGTGATATGAATATATATATATATATAGAGAGAGAGAACCTATAAAGGAGGGATTTTCCTTTTATGTTTATTGTATAGTATTGTCCGTGTTTGGGGTAGGCAAGTGTGGTGATGACAGGTAAGGTGAGTCACATGTTTGAGGGCCTCTTACATACATTTTTTATGTTAATCCACCATAGGTTCTTGGGAATATTCTAGAGGATCAATTGATGGTAGCTTTCCGACCCCCGATTATACGGATTGGAACCCCCTGGATCACTAAGGGTCTAGGTTGGTTGTGACATTGTATTGGTCAGTTGAGGGTGGCTAGTTGGTAGTAAACTTAGGGGATTTACCATACACTGACAGGATGTTCCAAACCGAGTATGTTTAAGGGTCATTCTAGAGATGTTTAGGATCACCCATGGTTACTACTTATGTTTTATTGTTTACTTTCTATGGAATTTAGTTTTTAGCTTGCACTATTTATCTACTTTTAGTATAACCTAGTGTCCCTTGTTTTGGATTTTGGTTTTAAAATGGTAAATTGTTTTGGAAATGGAAAAATGTTGTGAATTTTTTGGAAAATAAAATAAAAAAGTTTTTATTAATTTAATATTAGTAAAAAAAATATAACTGTTATTCAAACTATTTTTGATAGACTGATTTCATGAAAGGAAACAAATGAATTATGTGGTGTTTTCCTAATGAGATGTGAAGCTCGCACCCTACTTTTTCTATTCAGTGTCATTAGACCTGAGCTATTTTGTAGGATTATGATTTCTGGTTCGTGTGGTCATCATTAGAGTAGGTTGGACATGTGGGAGGTCAGTTAGTGGATGGTGGTGAACTTGAGGTCACATAGATATCGTGTTAGAGTCATTTCAGTTGGGTTTTGTAATTATTTTCTGGTTTATCAAGTTGTATCTTGTATCTGGATCTATTTATATATTTTTATTGAGATTCGGTTTTTGGTTATTTATGTGTGCTCTGTTTTTTAGATTATTTATTTTATCATGTTGATTCTTTTAGTTGAAATCAATCTCACTTGTATTTTCTTTCATTCTTGACACTATTTTCCAGCCCTTGGGGATCAGGAACACCCTTCAGGCCATGCCGAAGACTGGGTAGGTGTTGGGTCAGATGATATCCTAGGATAGTTCACGAAAAAATGGTATTAGAGGGGGCCCTTTATATTTGGGGTTTCTAATAATTGGATATTAGGATTGTCGGAACTCGGGAGGAATGTGTGGGAAGAGCATCATGAATTATTGCTCCCATTGATCCTCGAGTTACCATGGTAGTCTTGGAATTGAGTCCTTGTCTTGTCTAGGTTCGTTTTGGATTGAGTGATGGCAACAAAGTAAAGCTGGTGGTATGTCAGGATTTCATATGGAGTAGTAACCCTTGTGGATTTTGAGTACAGGGTTTAATAACCTCCTGGTTGTTGATGATTACATGGGGTATGGCTCACTACCATGTCATTGGGTTAAGCATAAGTACAAGTTCCCCATTCCGATAGTTTTGTGTAAGTTGTGACTTGTCTTGGTTTTTATCAGTTTAAGTGTGTTTTTTTATTTGAAAATGGTTTTGAAATGAAAATTATTTCTTTTAGATGGATTTAGATCACTCAAATGGGGTTTAAAGAGAAACTTTTTGGATTCAAAATTTGGGGGCTTTTTTGGTTTTTAATGGAAATGGTTTGGGTTTCTCCCTTGGTGTTCTTTATTAACATTTTCATGTGTGTGGGTATGTGTGGGGAATGCGTGTTGGAATGTGTTGATTGAAATGGATGGACACACATGCGCAATGGTAAATAGGATGCTATGGGTGGGTGATTGAAATTAATTTCTTGGCCTTATTTTCCAAAATTATTTTGAAAATTGAATTCTGGTTAAAAGGTAGGTTTCAATGCTTGAAAAATGGCCTTAGAAGAAGGAAGTTATGAAACTTAAATGAAAATGGTGGCTTTTGAAAGGAATGTTTTGGATAAGTTGTTGTGTGTTTGGTCCTCGAGCCTATTGTTTCAGCTCGTGTTGTTATTTTTTATTTTATTTCGATATTATGTTGGTTATAGTTTTGTTTCCTTTGTGTTTTTTAGAAAATACCACCCAGAAAAGTCCCCCAAGCTGCTAATGAGTCATGCCCAATTTTTATTTCCCATCAAGTGTTGCATGTTTATCGTGGTGATAGAGGTCTGTTATAGGTAGTTGAGTGGCTTGAAGAGGTATAGTGTGTCATTATATTGTTGGTAACTCCCAAATAAGTGATAGTTCATGTTTTGTTGGGTTTGTTTGAGGGTCCAACCTTGGAAAAGTGTAAGTTTGTTGTCCTTCCATCGATGCAGGATGGAATGATGTGGGAATTTTTTATGACTGTCTTGGTTTGATGGTGTATACCTGAGGAGTTGAAGATGAAGAAGAGGGAGGATATCATGTGTGTTCAATAAGTACAACGGATGATGAAGGCCAATGTTGACCACTTCAAAGAGCTAGTTTCCTTTTATCCAGAGGTAGGATCGCAGGATCCATTAAAGGTTTCCCTTTTCATCAGGGGTATTCATCCAAAAATTATGCATCATGTACTCTCTTCTAAGGACCTTCAATTTGATAATTGGTGGATGAATTATTCCTAGATGAGTTGGTTTCCAGAGTGCATTTGGAAATTTGGTATCCCTTTTAATTATTAAAGGTTCCCCATCTTGTGGGGAGTGTATGCTAGATAAACCAGTTTCTAGGGAGTTTTCATCATTGTTTATGGCCTCCATTTCTCTAGGACATTCTCTTTTGTGGCACCAATGTGGTATGTTAGGTAATTTTAAGAGGTCTTATCACATCCATCTTAATACCTTCCATATTTGTGGCTATTTAGGTAATCTGGAAAAATTCTATTAGAAGAATTTCTCGAAGAAGTTTTGATTGGGGGATGCAAGTGTTTAACTAAGAGGGAGGAGATGCTCCAGCCTTTAGATCCCCTTCTTCAGGTCTTGGGGTGAAGCTTGCTCCCAGTAAGTAGATGTTGGGGGTGTGTGAAACCTTGTCCCAGATTTGTTAGTATTGGGAGGGAAATGTTTAAATTTCCATTGTTACTGTTTCCCTCTTATTGAAAGTGAATCTTTTTATGTGATGGTATGATGAAAATGATATACTGAAATCCAAGTAGTTGTTCCTGGTTGAATGTAGATTTTTGAATCATTCATTCTCTTAAAGTGTAATCAGACCTTTTGTGCGATGGTTTCAGTTATAGTTGTAATCATTTGTAAGTTATTGGGTTTTGTGTGAGTAATGGATGAAATTTTTGGTTCGTTTTTTGGTTTGAAATTCTTTTCATGGGTTTCCCCATAGTATTTTGGGTTCAATGAGTGTCTGGAGAGTTTCTATTGTGTTTTTGTTCTACCTTCTGCGGAGGGTAGATAGTTTGTGTAGGGAGTTCCATAGTTCTTGGTTATGGTGAAGGTTTTGTTGGGTTAATGTGGGAAGGTCGTGTTAGTTCTCAAAGTCCCGGTTTTCTGGGTTACATCATAATAGACATACTGATTAAGTTTGGTGGTGTTTTTTGGGTTGTGAGGTTTCTAAAATAATTGAGTTATTGTGGTGGGGAGAACCCCCTCGTGTTCTCCCCTAATTTTTATGTTGTAATTTCTTCTTGAGCAGTTGAGAGTGACTTATTGAGAGAAAGGTCACCCTATGTTTATGGATTCACTTTGTTATGATTGGGAATGGACTTTAGTTTTAGTTATCATTCATCTTGGTGACTTTATGGGGGTAGAAAGTGTATGTGGTGGGGAGAATTTACACACCCCGACCTTGTATACCCCTTTATTTTATTCTTTTCATGGTCTCATATATTTTGTTCAAGGTTTGGGATTGATTCCCAATCCAAATTCCAAAATTTTGGATTTTTGGGTGAAACATGACCAGTGAAAGGGAACCATATGGTTAGTAGGAACCATGTGGTCAGCCCAAGTACCCGTGCGGCCAGTCTAGGAAGTGGATAGAAGGTACCACATGATCTAAACATGGTCTCACAACCCATGTAGCCTGGTCATTCGGTAGGTCTGGTGGCTTGGCAGATGCAACCACACGGTTTGTGCATGGCCGCACAAACCCTTTGGTTTAGTTGTGTGGTTGGTCCTCTTATGGGTAGAGGCAACTTCCCTGTTGGTGTACATTTTTTTAAGCCATGTAGACAAACTATGTGGTTGTGCTAGGTTATTAAAAACATGAAACCATATTTTCTCTCATCCACCCTTTCATCCCAAAATCGAACTCCCCCACCCTCTCTATTTTATCCCATGAAGGTGTCACAAGACCCCTCTCCCTAGGATCCTCCTCACTACATGGTGCTTCCTCTTCGAATCAGAGGTAATTTTTAGGGTTTTTGGTTGACTATCACTCCCTCTTTACCTTATCCCTTGTTTTCTTTGTTTTCATTGTCAGGTTTCTCCTTCATCCAAAACAAAATGGTTTGTTTTTTATGTGAGATGCGTTTTATTTGGATTTAGGGAGTTTGGTTGTTCAATGGGGCCTTGTTCTTCCTCCCATTTAAGTTTTGTCAAATTTTATGCCCTTTAAGGTAGGTGTTTACATCTTATTTCTTTCTAGATAATTCCTTCAATGCTTGGGAATATTCAATTTATTTTTAAATATTATTTTCACCTCTATAAGGAACATAGTAAACTTATTTTAGTGTTTTTTCATTGATTGAAATTGCTAAAAATAGTCTTTGAAATGATTATTTGAATATTCCTATGTATTTATGCAACAATTTTGTTTGGTGAAATTTCATGTGTTCTTTAAAAGAGAAGTTAAGCCTTGTTATGTTTTGGTAAATTATATTCAATTTTACTATTTGAAGAATGTGTGATTTGGATGTATTTCATGGATTGAAAATTGTAGAGGCATTATTTTTAAAGGGTTCTCATGGTTTTGAAAGGGTTTTTCTACCTTTACAATTATATGAAATCGATAGGCTTGGTTTGAAAGTAATATGATGGTTCTAAATTTATTTTTTGGTGTCCCAAGGATATTAGAGGGTAACATTAGATGTTGGCACAACCATGGGTGGACAAGGTGAACACATTGATGTGAAATCAAATTAATATGACACTCTAAATATCGATCCCTTAAAATTTCTTCAACCATACTTCCCTACATTTTATTAAAATGGTACTATGTTTTTTTAAATGAGAGATGGTGTTACTTCTAGTGATTTGAAAATTTAATTCTAAATGTGTTCCATGCAGTTTGTCCCTTTTGTCCTTGAAATTTGTTTTGGTGAATGTTGGGACTTAAGGGCATGTTTGGCATTTGTATAATTAAAATAAATGTTTTGGGTTAACTTTGGAAAATTATTTCAAAGTGAATTTGTAAATGAATTGTTTTTTTGAAATGTAAGTCCCGGTTGGAACATTGGAATATTTTGAAATAAATTTGGTTTGGAAAATGTGAATGCCCGATTGGAAATTTCAAGTGTTTATGGAATGGTTTAAATATTTATATGATACAATATCCGGGTTGCACATCCATGGGTGCACAAGGTGCGCACATGGATGCGGAATCAAATGAATAGGACACTCTAAATAGTGTTCCCTTAAAATTTCCTCATCCCTCCATCCCTACTTATTATTAAAATGGTTCTATTCTTTTTTAAATGAGGGGAGTTGTTTCTTCTAGTGATATGAAAATGTAATTCTAAATGTGTTCCTTATATTTTTTCCCATTTTCCTTGAAATTTGTTTTGGTGAATGTTAGGACTTAAGGGCACATTTGGCATTTTTATAATTAAAAGAAATGTTTTTTTGACTTTTGAAAATGATGTCAAAGAGAATTTGTAAATGAATTTTTGTTTTTGAAGTGTAAGGCCTAGTTGGCACATGGTAATATTTATAAATAAATGTGTTTTAGAAAATGTGAATGCTCGGTTGAAAACATCAAGTGTTTTATGGAATGGTTTTAATATTTATATGATATGATGGCCTGGTTAGTTCCTTTAATGAGGTGATGTGTATATATATAGGACACCTCTATAGGGGGGATTTACCTTTTATGGTTATTATATAGTGGTGTCTATGTTTGGGGCAAGAAAGTGCGGTGACAATAGCTAATTTGAGTCACACGTGAAAGGGCCTCCTACTTACACTATTTATATATATCCACCATGAGTTCATGTGCCTTTTCTAGAGAATCGAGTGATGGTAGCTTTCCATCCCTCATTAGATGAGTTGGTACCCCCTGTATCACTAAGAGGCTAGGTGGGTTGTGGCACTCGATGGTTTAGTTGGGGGAGTCCATTTGGTTGAAGACATAGGAGTTTCACCACATGACGGTAGGTGGTTCCAAATCGAATATGTATAAGGACCTTTCAAGGGATGTTTAGGATCACCCATGGTTTTTACATATGTCTTCTCATTTACTTTCTGTGGAATTCAATTTTCATCTTGCAATGTTTATTTCTTTTCAACACAACCCGGTGTCCCTTGTTTTAGGTTTTGTTTTTAAAATGGTAAATTGTTTTGGAAATGGCAACATGGTGTGCAATGTTTTGAAAAGAAAGGAAAACAAAATTTATTTATTTAAAATGATGAAAACCTTATTTAATAACTATTTTTAAAACAAGTGTTAGTGGATTTCTTTTGGGAAAGTAAACACACGGATTCTATGGTGTTTTCCTACTGAGCTATGAATCTCACACCCTACTTGTAAAATTCAGTGTTGATGGACCTGAGATATTTTGTACGTTTAGGTTTTTTGGTTATAGTTCTCATCATTGGAGTATTTTGGCCATGTAGTTGGTCGGTTATTGGATGGTGGTGATCATGAGGTCACATGGAGATCGTTTCAGTGGTAGTTTGGTTGGTTTTTTTAATTAGTTTCTGATTTTTCTAGTTGTATCTTGAATTCATATATTTTTGCATTTTTTTATCGATAACTAGTTGTTGGTTTTTTATTTTTCTACAGTTTTTTGTATTATTTATTTTGATCATGGTTATTCTTTGGGATGAAATCATCCCCACTTGGACTTCATTTTATACCTGGAACTTGTTTCTAGACTATGGGGATCAAAAACGCCATTCAGGCCATGCTATGTATAGGTTCGGGTGTCAGGTAGGATGATATCCTTAGCTGGTTCATGAAATTGTAGATGAACCTGGAAAACCCTTTTTATATTGAATTTCTACCTTGGAGGAACTTTATCTTTTTAGCTACTTTTCTTGACCATTCTAGTGAATCAAACTGTGGAAGATGGAGATTATTATTATTGATTCATATTCGTAGGATTATGTCTCTCTTCTCAATTTATTATTTCATGAGTAATAGAATTTTCTCCCTTTGACTGGACAATGTCCAACTGTTCATGGTGGTGATTTTCTTTTGATAAGTACATTTCAATCCATTCCCATAGAACGATTAATATTTTATTATTGTTCTAAAATCATATCCTGTTAGATTGAAATAGGTTATAGGAGTTCATGAAATAAATTTTTATTATTATTAGTGTGAAAATATGGTTTGGGTGGTGACACTCTTAATGAACCTTAACATTTATTTCAACAAGTTTAAGGCATTAAATTCCTTACAATCTAAAGTCCATGTATTTTATTTTTGGATTCATATGATTTTTTGTTTTTTATTCTAATATCATTATTGTGTTTGATTGAATTTGTGTGTAGCCATTAGAACCTTTCTTGAGTTTGATCACATGTGTGTGTCTGTGTACAGCCCATGAAAACCAAGTCTAAGTTTGATCACTTGTGTGTGTGATTTTCTATTATTTCCCAATCTTATTATTTCGTGTTGTTCCTCTATATGTGATTCATATGTCTCCATGTGATGTAATTGTTATATCCTATATTTTGTTCTCACTATGGAACTAGAGTGAAAGGTGGAACCATCATGGATTTGTTTCCCTAGTGGGGGTCTTGTTCGATGAAACATGTGGTGTGATTATGGGATCAAGTTATACGATGGGGTAAGATGGCCTTCTATCCAAACATGGGGGAATGATGATCTTAAGTGATCTTTCCTAGAAGGCAACAGTGAGGAATGATGGTCATTGGTGACCTATCATGAGATGCAGTACCTGGATATAAAGTTCATGTGGCCACACATGGGGTAGTTTCAGATACGATGTACTGGAGGTAAGACAAAATATCCTTGTGGTGGTTTTGGGATACATGTGGTGACCTGGTGATCGACTCTAGTTCATTAATACTATTACGACTATGTTTTAGACACTAAGACAAATTTGGTATGATTAGATGTTTTTGGAGACTTATTTATCACATGAACAATCAGTATAAGATTGTATGTTGATTTCATGTGTGTTTATCTATTATCATTACATATACTCTTATTCATGTGCACATGTGTTATGGACACATTGGTATTGTCCTAGTGGGTTTTATTACTAACACCCTACATGGGAATCTCAATCATTTTTCATAATTTGTGATAAAAAATATAGGAATGGGGAAGGACATTGTGATAGGGAGATAGAATATAGAGCATGGTAATCTAATTTAGTACTGTGATATGATCTTGATTGATGTTGTGGTTTTTATTTACATTCAAATTTTTGCTCACAGTTTGGTTGTGCTACCACTTTTGGGTCCTTGGTTTATTTTTTGTATGACTTATGACACAGGTCGGTCCATATGATTAGCATTGTTTATTTATTTCACTGTGTTATTATTTATAAATTTCATCATTGATAGAGAGGTTATAATCTCCCTACGGATGACTATGGAGCCCTATCTACTAGTCATCAACCTCTTGCATATTGGGAGGAATACATGATGAATTTCAGAACATTGTATTGAAATCAGTGATTTGGTCCAAGGAATTAGAAAGTTGTATAATAAGAGGTTTCCCCTCATCCTTAATGATTAAATTTTGGGGAAAGGGAGGAAGGAGTTTCGTTGTGTGGTACTCTGATAGGGGAGTTACAAGTGTTGTAGACTAGCTCATTTGTAATGAGCCTTTGAGTTACAATGGCTGGTACTGCTTTTGTAATTATGTTTTTATGATTTCATGTTAGTCTTTATAATGTTATATTGTTATTGTCTTATGGGATTTTGGTGTGTTCATGAATCATGAATATGAACTTAGGACCACATTTCATATATCAATATCTATAGTGTGATGCATATTAATTATTTACTAAAATATCATGACTTGTTTTATCTATTCAGTATAGACCTGTATTCTCTGTTGCGTGATGTATTCCTGTTCTAATTTGTTGTGATATATGGTGTGACCTTAATTTCTTGCACTATTCAATATCATTTTGGGGGTTTAAATTATGTTTTTATGTTCAAATATGCTCTTACCCGATAAATTATAGTATAATGGTTATTTTATTCTTTAAATACTAAATTAATGATTTTTTTAAATTGTGTTTTAATGTTTATTTATAATATTGGTTGATATTTCAGTTTGTTATTTAATTATTAAGTTTCATTTTAAATATTGAGTTTAAGTGTTTTATAAATTTGTGGGTTCAGTTAATTTAATCATTTATTTATTAATTTAGTCTTAAAGCAATTTACATAAGTATTTAGAAATTAAATTTTAATTTTTTTTAACATTTTATTATTTTGGAAGCTTTATATATAATTTTTAATATTCATTTAATTACCTTATTTATAAATTTTAGGTTTTTTTATTTTTATTAATTAAAATGTGTAACTTTTAATTAATTATTAACTTTAAAATTTATTTTGTTATCATCTTTTATATTTTAAATTCTAATCTATGTTTTAATTTAAGTGTACATAATTATTTTAAATTATTTAAGTTAATTTTCTTAAATGATTAGATAATTTGATTTGATTTCATTTTGGAGGTACATTTGATATATGTGAAAAAATTTCAAAGAAGGTATTAAGAAGCTATGATCCACCTCAAGTGACCACACATGAAAAATAAAATTTACCATGCCTATTAAAATTGTAATAATCACATTCCTTATCTAGTGGAATATAAGGATAAGGATTGGAGCTGGTGTGATGATCTGTATGCTTTCCCCTGATTTTGACATAGTCTGGATCGACTATTTGAAAAAACCCAGCTACTATTCCTATTTTATTTGCATGATTCATGATTTTACAATGCTATGGAATTCGACTATGCCTTTATGTGGATCAACTGAAAGAATCCAATTTGATTAACCACACCCTAATAATTTTTTTGGACTGTGACTAGTGCCAGTGGCTCTGAAATATGATGATGACCAGATTGATGAAATCTCAACATGGATCACAACTGAACTTTGAAGGTAATAACATTGGACTAAAAAACATTGTATGAAATAGATCAATCATCTTTGGATGATCAAGGGTCATCAAAAAAACCAACGCTATTGGATTTTGTGGGAAGATGATGAAATCATTAGTACACTTGGGTTGAGAATCAACATTGAGGTGATGATCCGATTGTAATTTGTATATCTAAGTTCAATAGTATTGGGAGATTGATATATAATATGAGTATGTTGATATATTATTCAAATCAATTGAAATGGATTTCAAGATTTGGTAAACCTGTAAGAAGAAACACTGGTCTCTATACGAGAATATTTGAGTCTAATTTGGGGAAGGACTACATTGTAGTTGAGGATTGTCTGGAACCAGATTAAAAATAAAATATGGGTGGTGTAAAAGATGAAAACAACCCCTATTGAAGCTTAAGAGGACCAAATAAAGGTTAACTTAGAGGCGCTTCTCTTGATCTTGGATGGAGATATATAACTCATGTTTGTGGAAGCTTTTTGATGGATATCGAACCGAGTCTAAATCTCTATGTATAATAATGTCATGATGAGGAAGATGAAGCTTAGTTTCATATATGTGTTCTCAAGGTTGAAGATAAAGTTTCACTTGAATCAAGATTTTGAAAGAACCAAGCCACCGAAATTTTTGTTGATGGACTTGATGATAGAGGACGAAGATGAATCCGAGGGGAATATAGGCCCAGTTAGTTTGACTAGTACAGTGAAAACATGGGTCGGATTCAAGAAGGTGATATAAGGGTCAGTAGTGGAGGTCCCATAAGGGTGACACTATGAGGGTTCTGTAAGGGTTAGCTATGGAGGTCATATAAGGGTTAAGAAATCATGCATACAGTTTATTGCTTATTTACATAAGGGTTATTGTTGAGTAACGTATGGGTTATAATTCTTGGGTAAAGGTAAATAAAAATGTAAATGAAGCCTCATAAGGGTGAAACAAATCACTTAAGGGTACTCTATATATCAACTAGACTAATTTATGGTAACAATGAGTTTTTTTTGTAGTTGAGAACGAGTGAAGATTTTCGAATATTATGATATCTACAAAAAAATATTTAAACCTATAGATATATATATGTTCATTGAATTTGGAGCTGTAACTTTTGCACATGGATATGTTGTGATTTTTTTAAAGAGATCAGATTGAGACATTTTAGGGTGATAGTGGACAGTCAAAGAATCCATGTGGTAGCTGCTGAAGTAAAGACTATCATAAGTCAGTGCTCGAGGTAGTGATTTGGTAATTAAATAAAATTCGATCATCATAAAGGATGAAAGTGGGTATCCATTATACATAATTCACCTGGGGACCACATAAAGTAGGGGATATATAGATTCATATCATAAATAAGTTTAAAATGATCTAGATCAAGAATATAATCTTCTATAGAAGATTCTTTTATTCTTTCCCTTTTTGTACTCTTATACTGTAGCAAAATGGTTTTATTGTGTTTGTTGTTTACATTCTGAACATGAGTTGCTAAAAATAGGGGAAACTGGATTTCAATAAATTAATTTTTCTAAATTAATTTTTCAATGAATAAAAAATTATATATCACAATTTAAGATTAGAGATCATTCTATTGTTCATTATTAGTATAATTTTTCAACAATCTAAGGACTAAGTGGTGATGATAGTGAACATTCAATCACTTAAATATTTACTAATGTATAATAAATTTGAAATAGTATATGTTATCTTATCCATAATAGAATAAATTTATTCCTCAATATTGATCAAGAGATCATATCAAAGGAGAGAATACTCAGTTGTGTTATACAATGAAGAAAGAGCTCAGTAGACTATCACCTTTTCTTAGTACAATGAAGTAATTTCAACTAACTTTTGTAGAATATAGTATATAAATCTCTTGATTAAAATTAGTCTAATATCCTTGTTCTTTGTATCTTATTTCAGGTATTTCCCATTTACCTTCCATTTCTCATATTTCCCCAATAATTTTCACATCATTTTCACACACTTCACCTCACTATTTCATTATTTACCAACAGTTTTTGTGAGTTAATATTTTTAATTTTTTGGCCACATACTTTATTCCAGCCTTCCCTGTGGAAACAAAACCATGATCATGATTATAATAGTTGTAAGTATCATGTAGTTTTTTCTAAATAATAAAAAAAATTATATTCAACTACATCCAGATTCAAATGTTTTTTTTACCTTTTTTGGGGAAGGAACATGTAACCAAATAAAAAACATTCAATATTTTTAATATTAAAAATAATCACAAAAACATATAAAAACTATAAAAAAATTTTAAAATCTATTTTAATTTCAATTTTTTGTGATGCTTTTTGAAATTTTTGGACATGAAATCATAGAAAAACTAGGTAAAATTAAAATGTTGATTCATGAACCATTAATTCCAAAAATGAATACAAATTATTATTACTTTAAGAATAATAATAATAATGTAATGGGAAATATAATTTTGGAAATTCAAAGATATGTTCTGGTAAATGAAAATCTAGAGGCACCTCATCCTATAAATTAAAATATCAAGAGGCATAGGCTTAAGTATTTAAATCCTCCCAAAAATTCAAATATTCAATATTGCAAACGGAAACCCCCTAGTATTAGTAATAATGAAATGAAGAAATATTTCCTAAATATGTTACCCTAAATAGTTTTTATGCTAAATATGATTCTCTCGAATTCATTAGATGTTTTTAATGCACAATTCAAAATTGTATCGTACATGGACATTGTGAGGGGGAGCTCTCAAACATCCTGGGCTTTTATAGAATATTTATTTAAAATTACCTAAAGATTTTGATAACTTGAGTTACATTAAATGATAATTTTATTAAATATAATGTACGTTGAACAAATTTTATTTCAAATTGAGTTACCTGAAATCCTTAGTTTATTCATTAGATTTCGTTACACACAACATTGAGTTTTACCAAACAATAGTATACTATTAATATTATTATTTTATATGATAGTTGTTGTCTAACCATTAAAATTGAGTAAATGAAAATAAATGACTAAATTATAAAAATATATGGTTTAAACATTTATAAAATTTATTCTTTGTTTATAAATTAATTATAAATTAAAATAAAAACAAATTTAAAATAAAAGAAATGGTTTATGAAAATAAAGTATATAAAGTTGGTTCTTCACATTTTGATAACTTATTTAAAATATTAATTATATTTCCATTTAGAAAATATAATTATGAAAATAAAACTCACTTTTTATATAATCATGTTGAGATTATATTAGGATAAATTCTACTGAATTTTTTGAAAAGGAAATTTTTTCTGTGAATAGTGAAAAGTACTGGTTTTTATTATGAATTGTCATTTATTTTAGCTATATTAAAAACAAAAAAAAATTGATTTATGAGAGTTTTAAAATTATTATTAGTTATGGTTTATAACTTTAATATAATTTTTTCATTTTAATCTATTTCATGATGAATTTTGATAAAACAACCTTTTAAACATTTGAACATTTCCACTTTCAAACCCTTCTTTCCCATTGCATCTGAAGGATTTATTTTAAATTAAAATTTTCTACATAAATGATATTAATTTAGAAAAATGGATTCCATATCTTTAATAAAAATAATTTATTTTTTCTAATAAGTTCATCTTATTTTTTTACCAATACTATTAGTGAAAACAGATAAAACTAATTACCATGATTAAGATAAAAACAGGATTATAATGTAGTAAAATTTAATCGATAAGGTGTAACAATGACCCAAAACTTTAAAAAACCCAATTTTATGGAAATAATTAGACATTATAGCTTATATTATTTTTTTGGACCATTATTGGATCCTTTTGGTAGGAAACACATCGATAAAACTAACTCTAAAAAATTTGACAACTCGGCCACTCACCTCACTTATAACATGTAACTCCAAAACCTATTATCTTCACACCATCAAGACCTGTTGGATCAACCAATACCTATAAAAATAACTTTCCATCTTGACTATACTCATCCAATACTCCTTTATTTTTTTCATAAATTCATCCAAGGAAGGATTTTGGTGCAATCAAAATGATGTTGTTTGAAGGAAGGTAACTTTCTTCAATGAGCGTTCTTATTTTATTTATTTATACACCACCATAAATTCATATTTAACATTGATAATATAATTAAATAGTAATATTACACATATTTATATGTTTCAATGTTATTTTGATAACCTATATCTATCTCATATTACCTTAAATTTAAAAATAAAATGTCAATCGTGTGTATGATGGACCACCGCCTTGCGAACCGATATAGTTCATTTTTCCATATCTACTTCTCTTGGTTTGTTATAATTATGAATTTTAATTATATATATGATAGTTATAAAATTATTATACTTCTATAAATATGATATCACATATTCTTTTTTTACTTTCCATTCGGTGGGGGATATGATAACTTCACTCATGTGTATGATACACAACCACATCATGAAGCGATGTGATTCATTTTCCACCAAATATTTAAATAGAAGGTAAATTTTATAAAGGTTCTTTAATATAAATAATGCATATTAAATATTAAAACTTATTTAAATATAATATAACATCTTTATTCTTTCCCTCTAACCCGACATAAAACAATATTGTCACTCATGTGTACGGAAGACTATCACCTTGCGAACTGATGTGAAGTGTTTTTACATTCTGTTTTACTATGATGGTAATAAGTATTTATTAAAATAATATATTTGATATATATTTGATATATATTTGATATATATATGATATATAATAAATCATAATTATTCTATTTAGTGGATGTATTATTTAACTTTCTTTCATTCTGTCTGCCAAAAATTTGAAAGAACGTTCATGTGTACATAAGACTTATCATCTACATGGATAATGTATTTAAGTTTGATATATATAACTTTTTTAATGAATATAATTAGGTATATAATGAATATATATAATATTTAAAACATTATTTAATTTTTGGAGATTGTGTAATGATGATCAATGTACAAGGGTTGGATCAACTAAACTAAAATAATCCATAAAAATTAAATAGTTGTCACATAGAAATGAAGATTTGAACAATGAATTATTGAAAAAATGGTATTGAAACATTATAAGAGGATAACATATGATATTATAATAAGGTTTGTGATTTTTTTATAGACTTATAATAAACTTTAGTTTGTTGTACGTGATGGTCAACAGTATGCAAAAAAAGTTAATACATATGGTATGGGGTTTCTTAAATCAATTTACATTCATTGGGTTATACATAAAATTCATAGAATTTTTTATTAAATGATTATGTTTGAATGAACTATGATTATTTTAGGTTTTATTTCAAATTTTATTGGGTGGATTTACATTTTTTCACATAATTAATTCATTGACTAATTCTCACTTCAATGATATGTTATTTGTAATGGATATTCATCTCACTTTTTAATTTTTTGATACACATGATATATTCATCACCTATTCCATTTATGTGATGTATATTATACCCATAAATTTAGTTTATGATGCTTCTCATGAGATTTATTTATTTTTAAATATACATTTGGGGATATCTATTTCATAGGGTTTATGATTCCAATGTTACTCAAGTAGTAAGGGATGTTCTCTCAATTTTTCTTCATTGAGACATATGTGATGTTATGAACATCCCTTATTTTATAAGCTGTATATGTGGACCATATTACAAGAAATATAATGAATATATTTTTTATCATGATTTTTTATATTTAAATTAATTTTATTTTTTCATGGCGATTTTGATTCAATGTTACCAAGTGGTAATGATTTTATGTTACAATCTCATCATTTAAAGGGATTATTTATGCTTGTGCTTCAAATAATAAAATATTATGATCTATCCCTCATGAAAATCATGGATTATATTCTAATTTAGTTTGATCAATATTTTTACAAGTAATATTTCCATTTTCCCACTCTTTATTACTTAAAATAATTTAGAAAATTCATAATGAAAATTCGACATTATTTATCTCTTCAATTAGAAATATATTTTTTTCCAAACCCATGATTTATAAAAATGGTTTCCCAAATGTTTTTAAATTATTTTTAATGATTACTTAATATAATTTTTTTAATTTTTTTGGTTTATAAACTTTTTTTTAAATGATCTTTAAAAATTATTTTCATGGAAATTGTTTTTGATTTTTTTTAATTTTTTTAAAAAAGTGTTTTCACAATATAAAGGTTATTTTACTCAAGAAATTTTTTTAATTTGTCTTCCAAAATAATTTTCTATATATTATGACATTAATTAATGTAACATAGGTTTTATTAAGGATTTCATCCAGTGATACCATCCTTATTTATTCTCTATGTGGTTTATCATCATGATTATAATGATAAATGTTCATGAAACATGTTAATTTGAGACATGTTTGATATGATGAAATGGTGAAATGATTTTGGATTTTTTTCCATTTCACATGTTATGATATGAAGAAATTTTTATTAAACACATATAATTTTATGGGTTATGATATGATGAATGTATTATGATATTTTCCATACTAATGTATGATATTATTGTGTGATGGTGGATATGTTATAACTAGGTATGGTGGTTTTGTTATAACCAAAGATAGTTTGGACCTATATCTCCATCCAATTAATTAGTTAATGATTTATATATCATGAGATAAATATGAATTAAATAGGGAGCGAACCTCATTCAATAATGGAATTTGACCACTATGATAGTCTTAGGAGTGAACCTTGACTAATATAACTATTTGGGGAGTAAACCCATTCGACCTTGTGGAAAGGGCTACCACTGGGGATGGTGGTCTGTCCCAATCAAGAGTTGTAGTCGCTGATAATGGGCCCTTATAGGTTTTTTTTATGATCATTTACTTTTAAGGAAACTTTTTTCTTTACTTATATGTATTGTAAAAATAAATGAATTATTCCTATTTTATTCTCTCATGGATTATTCTCTTGGATTCGGTTATTATTATTTCTTTATGAACTTCCAATGTTTATTCCATGACTCAAACCCCCTAAAATACTTTTTCCATTTTCTGAATAAACCACTTTTTGGTTTAGTGGGAAACTCACAGGATACGAAATTCCAAACACTACAAAGATTAACATAAATGAAGACTAAAAATCCTCCCTAAAACATAAAAATCCAATTTCACATTTCAAATTCAAAAAAACCCCAATCACATCATGAAAAAAAATCCCACAAAATAGTTGTGATCCACCTCAAGCCATGTTTCCTAATTCGTAGTCGAACCATTATTATCATAATATCATTGGAAACCAGAACCACAAGAACAATACTCTTCATCGTATAGGGGAATGACCCACCGGAGTTTCAAACCACCATCACCGGAGACACCTTCAAATACTCCAATGAAATATCACAATTTAAACTTCAAATCGAACCAAAATAGAAAACTAGGCCTCCTTCTACAACACGAACCTCAAACGTCGAACAAATGCGAACATCAATAATGAAGCTCTATCAGAAATATAAAAAGAACTAGATGAAGGTCATGAAACTAGGATTTCATTGACCTCCTGAATAGCACCTCCCAAACCCTTAGAAAGGACCACCATGCCAAACCAAACAGAGAAGGAGCAATGGAGAAGGAATTCAGAGCAGAGTTCAAGGTGGTCTAGGGCCCCAACATCGAACTAAAACCTAAACCAGGAATAAGAATCACCACCAAAGTGAACCGAAAAACAAAGGAGGGAGGAGAAAACCGTGAGTTTTTGTTTCCATGACTCAATAATACGATCTTTGATATGAAGGGTATGATCTTGAAGTCTTATGTTCGTGTTCTCATACACTTATACACATGTTATTCTTATGTCACTATTGAATACTCCTGCTATATTCATACCCTTACTGAGTATCTAAGCTCACCCATTCATATGTTTCTTTTTCCCTAGGATGCCAATAAGTGGTTTATAATTCATATAGTGGGATAGGATAAAGGGAATAATGGTGTTCTCAAAGAAAATCCTATGTTATATTTTAGGTTTTCTAATATAAAATAGATTCATGTTTCTATCTAGATTACCAAGACTACTAAACTATTCAATACTTCAAGATATAATACCTTGTATGTAGTGTCAATGTAATAATGTGATCATCGGATCTGGGTTACTATATTCAGGTACATTACCATTGGTATTAGAGGGTGAGTTTAGATAAAATGTTCACACTACAGTGACAAAAGTTTAGTAAAATCATTAAGGATATTCCTAATTAAATGAAAATGTCCTAATTTTTTATAAAGGAATAAATTTTGTGGTTTATTTATAAATACATTCCTATCTAGGTAATATAAGTGGAAATGGTTCTTGAATTTATGTACTTAAGGGTAAAAACTTGGAAAACACCATTTTGAGCTAGACTCTATCATGAATTAGTTCACAAAAACAGGTCTTACCTTATAGCTAGATTGAAACTCCCAAGGAATATGCTTGGATTAATCACATATTCTTTATGGACCATCATGAATGATTTAAATAAATGATGATCATGGATAAACATGGTTAAACCTGAATTATCATTGTCTTGAATGAAGGTTTCTTAATTTAGACATCTTGTGATTGATTTTTATGACTCTTTGATTTTGAAATATGATGAGTGTTCATCACACTATGATTTATGGTTTTAGTCAATGAAAAGAACTAGAAGGAAATGGGTTGCCAATAAATATTATAGAAAATCTATTTATAGAAATCCAAATGGAATGATGACTGGCGTGAAAGATACTGTGATTATTCTGAATCATCTATCATGAAAGATGATTAAAAAAGTGATCCTTATACAACTCTTAGACTCTCTAATGAAGAGAAAAATAAAGTTTGATGAGATATAATTTGGTAGAGACCACATAAGAGTGAATATAAAGCTTTAAATATGTTGATAAAGTGGGAAGAATAACTCAATGGAATGACTCAATGGAATGAGAATATTTTTTATGTGATGAAGAGGACACAAATCAAGTAATTTTAAAGGGAAAAAAATTGTAAACACAATGGATGTGAAATTTTTTTCCCCCAAGGTATTATCAATGGTTGAATGCTTTAAGTTTATAATGAATAGGTACTATTAAAATCAAATTTTTAGCTTTAATTTTTGAGAATAAAAGTAGTATAGTGGTAGGAGTAATGGTTACAGTTCTGATAATGAAGAGACCATTAATGAAATATGAATAGAATGTGGTATAAAGGGATAAGGTGATGAATCCTAGTTAATGGAATAAGAATTGATATAAAATGAGTTATGTGTTTATGTATTTGAATTTATTAATTATAAAATTTATTACGATTGTTCATTATAATTTTATCATTATAAATTTTAAGAATATTTAGAATGGTGTTGATGAAATAGAAAAGCGATCTAATGGAAATGTAATATTCATGGAAGGTGCATGATTGAGGATGGATCACCCTTAATATGTTCTGTATGTTCATATAATGATGTTATGATAAAGAAAGGATTTATATGGGCTAATTGAATTATAAATTATAGATAATCATGTAACTAATTAATGATTTTTTGAAAAAGTGGTTTATACTATCATCATTGGAGTTTACAATATTTTTTGATTTAAGCAGTATCTCCCACAATAGGGGTTTTATTTAATAAATCTAGAAGCATGTATGTTTTCAATATGGTGGTATATTAATTCATGTTTTTACCATTCTTCAAGTGAATACATGATAAATGTATTCACATGGTGGGTATGTGGCACATAAGAGTTATTTCATGTAGTTTGGGGGTATTAATGATAAATTGAATTTTAAAATTTAGTGACTTTATTTTCAAAAGTCTTGGATTATAATATTTTGGAGGTTTCATAAGGTAGAATAGTTATAAAATGGTTTAAGTTGATATTTGTATTATGGTTTAGAGATTAATGTATTACTTCACCATATGGAGATTTATGCATATTGGATAACCCGTGAAAACCATTTTGTTATAATGATAACTATATATATATATAAATGAATTGTCACTATATTATAGATCTAATGATCCATTAATTATTCAAGAATAAAAAATTCATATTCATTTCTTATAGTGAGAAATGAATTGCAAATTGATCATAGCACAACAAAAGGGTGAAATTTTATGAAATAAAAATATATCATGTAAGAATATGTTCATATTATATATTCTAATATGGTAATGTAATTTTTTATCCCCAGGAAGAGGATCTTGAAACAAGAATTTTATCCTAGTATATTCAGTTCTGAGGAATCTAATAATCACTTAACTAATCATATATTTATGTTATTGTGGTCCTTATCCTTCTCTGGATTAGACACATACATGTGATCAATGATCTCTTTCACTCTCCATCAATATTTGAACATTATTTTTTTTATCCATGTCCAAATATACACTTCTCACCTATGTTATCCCTATGTCAAAACCTAGTTATGTGTTACTTTAGGTAACCTTTACATTTCAAAAATTACCTTTTTAGGGTAAATTTTCTTATTCCTTTATATTATGTTGGTTTCTAAAAATTAATTCCCAATTGTTAAGACTTTGATTACTGAGATGAATTTCAAGGGAGAAATTAATTTTAATGGATGTATAATATAATATCTTGGGATTTTATGAAATATTGTTTTACAAATTAATTTATAATTAAAATAGTTTGATAGAAAAAAAATGACAAGTTTTTTTTGATATATTTCATTACACACAACTCTGATTTTAGTTTACTGTACATGTAATAATGTGTTTTTTTGATAAATTGTGTTACACGCAACACTGAGTTTTACCGAATAATAATATACGATTAATATTATTATTTAATATAATAGTTATCGCGTAGCCAATGGAATGGTCTGTATGAATAATATTATTTGTCTTATGAAATTTTATTGTTTATAAATATATAACATTAATTATTTGATTATCAAATAATTTTAAATGAAAATAAAAAAAATTGAAAATAAATGAAATGTTTTATGAAAAACAATATTTTTTTAATGTTGTTTCATCTCATTTTTAGAACAGATGTTTAAAATTATTTTTTGTCACATATATAAAATCAATTATAAAAAGAACATAATTTTTTAAATCATAACATTGAAATTGTCTTAGGATGAATTTTTGAGAATTTTCTAAAAAGTTAAAATTTTCAATGACTAATGAAAAATATATGTTTTTATTAAGAATTTGAATTTCTTTTAATGATTTTTAAAAAATTGAATTATAAAAACTCTATAAATATGGTTTAAAAAGAAAAATAAGTTAAATAATATATCTATTAATCTAATTCAAGTGATTGAAATCATTTTCATAATGGATTTTGATATAAAACACTTTTTATCATTTGATCATTTTCTCTTTGAAAACCTACATTATCATCATGTCTACAAGATTAAATTTAAATTAAATTATGCCACTCCTGTAATTTTGATTTATAAAAATTGATTAAATATATATAATAAGTATCTATTTTATTAAATAATTAGGTGGAATAATTTTTTTACCAAAATGATTAGTAAAAACTATTAAAATTAATTACCATTATTAACATAAAATCAAGTTGACATGGTAGTTATACATAAAAGATACAGTGTATAAATAAAACAAACCATGTCCAACGACCATTTCCTTGAAATATTTGGGTATTATACATTATATTATCATGTTTTTCCATTATTATATCCCTTCGATAGGTAAAAATGTAGCTACACCTATCACCATTCAATAAATTACATGTGTGCCTCTCACCTCACTTTTAAAAGTCCAAACACTAGCATCTTCACATCACACCTTCATTGCCTTTTGGATATTCCACTCCCTTCCAAATTAAATTTCCAAATTTAATCTACCCATCCTAGAATCATTTTAATTTTCATAAATCCAACTAAATATGGATTTTGGTGCAATCCAAAAGAAGTTTCTTGAAGGAAGGTAGTGTTATTTGATTAGTGTTTTTATTATATTACATCCAACATATCCTTCAATCATCATTTAAACATTATCATATAATAAACACAATATCATAAATATATTAATATGTAGTAAATTTAAGTTCATGAAATATATTAATATCATCATCCCTCTAATGGGAAACAAAACTATCAATTATGTGTATGGTGGAAGAACGCCTCATAAACCTACGTAGTTCATTTTCCATAATTGCTTATATTGGTTTGTTAAAATGATAAATTTAAAATATATATATAATATTTATGACATTATTATACTTTTGTAATTATGATATCACCAATACATTTTTTTACTTCCCATTCAATGTGGGATACGATAACGTCACTCGTGGGTGCGACGTGTTATCAACTCATAAAGAGATTTGATTCATTTTTCAGTAACAATTTTCATGGAAGGTAAAAGGGATAAAAGTTAATTAATATATTTGATATATATTACCTAAATATAATATCACATAAAACTTCTTATCTTTAACCTAGAAGGAAAACTATAACGTCGCTTGTGTGTACGGAAGACTAATGTGTCGCAAAAACGATGTGATGTGTCTTTGATTTCTATTTTACGTGGATAGTAATAAGGATATATTAAATGAATATAAATAATATATATGTGATATATATATATGATGTATATTAAATCATGATGATTATGTAATAGGGATATATTAATTAAAATTCTATCATTCCATATGCTGAAAAATGGAATAAACGTTAATGTGTTAGTACATATTGTTGTTTATATGAATAATCCATATAATTTTTCTACCTAGTTCTTTTTTATAGCTATAATTATATATATAATGAATATATATGATATTTATAACATTATTTTACTATTATATATGATTTGATGATGATCAAACTATAAGTATTTGATCTACCAAACTAAAACAATCATGAAAAATGAAACTGTTAAAACCTAGAAATGATGATTTTAATAAGAAATTTTTAACAAAAGGATGTTGACAAACTAAAAGGAGATAAAATTTGATTTTATAATAATGTGTTTTATTCTATTATAGGTTTATAATAAACTTATATTTAATATAAAACATGTTTGAACATGTGCAAAAAAGTCAACACATAATGTAAGGAATTTCATAATTCAATTCCATTTATTTTGTTATACTTCGATTTCATTAACTTCGTTATGCCACAATTATGAATGAATGACCTATGATTATTTTATATTTTATTTGCACTTTTATTTTTTGGTTTATCATTTTTCACACATAATTAATTAATTTAATAGTTTTTTAAATTAATTATATGAGCTTTATAAGGTATTTCTATGTCATTTTTTTACGTCTTTGAGACACATGTTTTATCCATCACCTATTTCATTTTTGTGATGTGTATTCCTCTATTGAATTTATTTAATGATTATTATCTGAAAAAATACGAGGTTTTACATATCTATTTGATGATCTCTCTTTCATTGGGTTTATGATTGGAATTTTACTTAAGTAGAAATGGATTTTTGTCTCAATTTGCCTTCATTGAGATGTGTTATGTTATTAACCTCTATTTTTTATGAGGTATATATACAGAACCGTTGAAATTTAATATTATGAATTTATTTATTCTCATGATATTTTATGTATCATTTAATGTTTTTCCTTCATTAGGCTTATGATTCAATGTAAATAAATGGTAATGATATTTATTTACAGTCTCTTCGTTTATCAACATTATTTATGATTTTGATTCCAATGATGAAATATGATTATCTACCCCTCAAGAATCCAATGAGTTATCATGTCTTGGGAGTGAAACTTGGATACTATGTTGGTTTGGGGAGTGAACCCATTCCACTATGACAAAAGGTATTCCACTAGGGATGGTGATGTTTCCCACCATGTTTTTCATTGAATTGTTTTGGAAATGATCCTTGAATACTAATGAAATGATTTTATAGGATTACATGTCTTCCAGAATTCCACGACATATGATGAAGTTATTCTATCATGGATTATTCGATATGATTCCTTTATGATTATTGTCCTATAAAAATCTAATATTCATTCCATGACTCAAGATTATAATCTTAGATATGTTGGTTATGTTCTTTAAATGTTATTCTCATGTTTTCATACCCTTAAACTCATGTTATTCTTAAGTGATCATTGATGGATTCCACTATACGCATAACCATACTAAGGATCTGATCTCACCCATTCATATGTTTAATTTTCCCCAAGATTCCAAGAAGTACTTTATTATTCATATGATGGGATATGATAAAACGAATAATGATATTTTGAAAGAAAAATATCTATTGCATTTTTTGGGTTTTAATTTAAAAGAGATTCAATTATGTGTCTATTTTACCAAGACTACTAAATTATTTGGTCTTTCAGGATGTGATAACTTGTATCGAATTCCAACATAATAATGTAACCACCAGCTCCAAGATACAATATTTTGGGACTTTACAATCTCATATTGATATCAAGAACATTTATTATGAGTAAGGTAAGATGTTTTTCTAGTAATTAGATAAATAAATATTTGATACATTGGACCATATCTTCATTAATTTATAGGTAAATTTATTCCATGGAACACCAGAAATTAATTAGGGAATAAAATTAATGGTTTCATTCATGATGAGGATGAACATTTAAAAAAGTATTTGGATAGGTTTGTAAAAGTTCCATGAAAATTTCCCAATCACTTACTTTACCCTTATCTCTTAATGATTACATTCAAAAATAACATTACTCAAAATAATCAAAATATTATTAATGAATCTTATGGTGTTGATTTATTGGGAATTGCATCCATTTATCTCAAACAAGTCTTCAAAGAACATTCACAAAATTCTAAAAACAAATGAATAAGGAAGTGGGTTATTTATAAGAATGAAACAGGCTCCCATGATGATGTTGATAATGAAAATTAACATAGGGAGCAGTATTGTAATTGTGGGATGTATGGTCATTCTAAAATGTGATTACCAATTTTTATCTCTCTGTGTATCCAAAATAGAGTACCCAATTTTAATACATGGGTGGTATAAACAAAGAAATAATTGACCTTGTTGGACTCCTTATGTTTAAATGATTATAAATCATGTTTGGAGATTATTTGACTCCTCATGTTTTAATGCTCACAAATCATGTTTCACATACCACACATAATGTATGAATCATTCTAACTATGTTTAATTTTTTTCTATTATGTTTTATTGTGATAATGCTTAAGTATAATCCATTCTATGGATATTTCTTCTTAATACATCTTATAGATATTTGGAGAATTCTAGGAAATCATAAGCATGCTACTGGTTCTATATTTTCACAAAGTCTGTGGCACTGTAAGCTTCGTACCTATTCATGATTTTTGCAAAGGACCTGGCACTATTTCTTTTCTACCGTTTTACTGAAACTGTTCAGTATTTTGATATAGGACTAGACACTGCTACCTAAGACACTGTTTATCTAGCAATGTAGTCTAGCTAGTGATTCTAGAATTCACAAAGGATCAGACATTGTAACTGTGTTACGGGTTCCATATCTCAAGGCAACTATGGCAACGTGACTATCTCACCATGAACGTCTCAGTCTAACTATAAAACTATTCTATACATAAAATTTTTTCTGTCTTTTTCAATTCAATTTAAAACCTATTTCTAATGGTAATATTTGAGTTATTTAATGACACTGATATAATTAATGTTTTTTTGCAGTCCTGTCAGCAGATTGTATGAGGTACATGGTGTGGAGATAGTGCATCCTATCATCCCCAATACAATCACCCAAAATAAAAATAAAATTATAACAATGGATAAAATATGACCAGTGGAGTGCATGAAAAAGATAATAACACCCATACACTGAAGAGCACACAAAGAACTCTCAATTTTTAATGGTTGAATTGCTTGGATCAGAACCTCAAACATCCTTACAGAAGCAACTCTAAGAAGAACAAGATCTAAAAAACACGTCTCCTTGAACTGGAAACCAGATCATGAGACTCAAAACACTCTATTTCCACAAAAGTACTCAAAAATCTCATCTGTTACATCATTAAAGTAAAGTGTTACATAGAACAACACTCAGATCATTTCAAATCCATTCTCATTATATTTTCTCTATTGTGAACTATTTCATTAATATTTGAGTAGTGTGTGTCTGTATTAAAAACACTCACTATCTCCTGCACTGAACTAGAGGACACAAGATAACCCCACTCAAATGTATTTTACACCTTGTTTCACCCACATATAACTTTGGAAGAGGTCTTGTCTGACCTGGTTGTTAGTTTTCCCACATAGAATATTGGAAGAGGTCTTGTGACCTAGACCGTCTTGTGTAATATTTTTAACCTTGATCTAGGGTGTGGATCAAATATATTTTATATATTTCTTGATGGCAGGTGATCACCAAGTGGAGTGGATTAGGTCTAGGCTTGAGACTGAACCAATTGTTTTATCTACTGTGTTTTTATTTTAGTACTTCTCTGTTTAAATTCATTATTCCGAAAAATAAATTCTACTTTGATTGGTTATCTTGGACAGTAAGTATAACTATTTTTACTTATTATAATTTTTTTCAAAAGTTGTATCAATATCTCATATTGTTATAACTGAGAATTAATCAATATTCTAAGAAACTATTTTAACATTCAAGCTATTATAATTTTACAACCTTGATTAGCTGGCCGGTTTTTATTTTTAATTGGGGGAATCCTTTTTAATAAACTTTTTAACAGAAATTTTTATAGGAAATCAATTCTCCCCCCTATTGAGTGTCCTACTCTGGCCAACATTTTGTATCATAAGAGGTTTTAAAATCACTATTTTCAAAATATTGATTAAAATATTTTTCAATTGTGATTTTAGTTGTGTTTTAAATATCTTTAAATTTCTGTTAGCTATAAATTTATTTTTCTATAAAAGCATATTTATTTATCATGGATAATATATTGGATGGTGTTGCTACCAAAATATCTCTATTATTTAATGGAACAAATTATGCACAGTGGAAAATTAAAATGAAAATGCACTTATAAAGTATGGGTTTTGAGAGTTGGTCTTTAATTGTATATTAATATAATATTCCTTTTACTGATAGGAATAATTAGGATGACCCAACTAAGGCTTCTTATAACAATACATGAAAATCCATGAATACCTTATATTGTTATTTAAGAGATGAAGAGTATAACAGAATTTTTTCATGTAATATAGCCCATGAAATTTGGGATAAATTATCTATTTCACATAAAGTAACCTATGGTGCTAAAGAAATATTACTTAAAACATATACTATTAAATATTATAACTTTAAAATGAAGCTTTATGATGTTATTTCTGATGTGTATCTTAGGTTTAATGTAATTGTGAACACTATGATCTCTCGGGGAAGAGATGTTACACCCAAGGAGAAAATTATGAGAATACCCAGATGATTTCCAGACATATAGAGAAAAACATTTGTCTCAATTAGATAATCTTGTGTTATTATGAAGCTAAATTTTAAGGAGCTGATGGGAAGGTTGATTATGTATGAGGAAAAATTAAAAGTCATCAAGGAAGAGGAAGATGAACCGAAGAGAAAGTCAGTGGCCTTCAAAACCACTACTTCCAAAACTAAAGAAAATGAAAGGATACAACCTCATTCTGATAGTATAAGTAATGAAGTTTCACCATTTGATAGTGGTGAGGAAATGGATCAATTATCTTGATAATTTGAGTAGTTTAATAAAAGTTATATATTTTTTAGAAATCCCAACTTCAATGGAAGATATGATCACAAGGGGAACTGGAAGAATGATTGGAAAAGAAGAGAAAATGCTGATGAAATAGTCTTTTATGATTGTAATAGAAATGGACATATAAATGATGATTATACCAAGATAAAATATAAGAATATGTATGAGGAAAAAGATATAAAGTATAAAAAGGAAATGAAAGCAACATAGAGTGCTTCTGAAGATAGCTCAATTTGTTCAAAGTCACCACATGATGAAATGGATGACCAATCCAATATGTGTTTGATGAGAAACACATATGAGGCAACCCTTGAGTCTCATGTAAAAAATTCCTATTATTATGGAGATGAAAGTGATTATGAATATATGACTAGTGAAGAATTATTTGAATACTGTAATATTCTTGAAGACAATAGTAATGAATTAAAAGATAAATATAAATCATTGAAGAAAAAATATTCTCTTACTTGTCTTGGAAAATCTGAGCATACTATAGAGAAAGATAAAAATGTTCAATTACTTAAGGAGAAAAACGAAATTAAGTTATTTAATGAGAAATTTAAAAATTACCAAGAGAAATTTACCAATGGAAAAAATAATCTTATATAGATGCTTGGTAAAATAATTCTCCTAGATACACTACTGGTATAGGATACCAACCTGGGAAAATAAATATCACCAACAACATGTTTGTAACTATATCTAGAAAATCTGTTTTTCCACCTAAAAATGAGAATTATGTTTCTAGTTCCAATTTTGGAACGTCTTTTACTACGTGTAGTTTTATGGACCAAATAGAGTCTATTTTTAAAATATGTTACATAATGCTTATAAAAACCCCATGAAGAAGATGTGGGTTCCTAAAGCACTGATTTCTTATGTTACTGGACCCAAATAAATCTGGGTACCAAAATTTGTTTATGTTTGATTATTATATAGGAAATGTATTTGGAGATCCCCTGCAGAAGCTTATGGTACTTAGACAGTGGATGTTCAAGACACATGATAAGAGATTACTCTTGATTCAAGAATTTAATAATGATTTATGATAGTTGTGTCACCTTTAGTGGAAATGCTAAAAAAATAATTGGCATTGGCCAGATTGGTAACTCTAACTCAGTTTTAATTTCTAAATTAATTTTTTTTCATTGATTAAAATATAATCTTCTTAGTTTTTCATGGTTATGTGATGATGGTATTCATGTTAAATTTTAAAATAATGCTTTCAATTTCTTTAATTTTAAAAATGAATTATTATATTCTACATTTATAAATGAAAATATCTATCTTATTAATTTAGAATATTTAGTATCTCTAAATGTTTCATGCTTAAGTGTATATCACAAAGGGGCATGGATTTGGTATAGAAGATAAGGACACTAAAATATACACTCCCTTATAAATATAACTAAAAAAGGTTTAGTCAAGGATCTACCAAAACATGAGTTTCCAAATGATAATGTTTGTAATCCTTGTCAAAAGAGTAAATATCACATAATATCTTTGAAACTAAATAAAGAAGTTACAACTTCCCAACCTCTCTAGTTGGTTCACATGGATTTTATTAGACCTTTTAGAGTCTAAATTCTTAATGGAATGTACTCTATCGATGCTCTTATAGATGAATATTCTAGTTATACTTCGACATAATTTTTGGCTCACAAAAGTGAAGCATGTTACTACTTCACCAAGTATGCTCGATTTTTAAAGAACTTAAGTGGACATAGGATAAAACCTCTAATAAGTCACCATGGATGTAAGTTTTAAAACCAAGAGTTTGAATCCTTTTTCTCACAAAATGGCTATAGTCATAAATTCTCTGCCCCTGGGACACCTCCACAAAATGGTGTTATAGAAAGAAGGAATAGAACCTTACAAGAAATTTCATGAAATATTTTTAATGAATATGACCTACATATTTAATTTTGGTCTAAAGATATCAATATAAAATTCTATATTATTATCATATTTTCAATCAAACATATTCTTAAAAAACACCTTATGAGTTGTGGAACAATAGGAAACCCAAGGTTAATTACTTCAAAGTTTTGGGTTGCAATGTCAATATCTTTAACACCAAGGATAATCTGGACAAATTTTCCACCAAGAGTGATGAAGGAATTTTTTAAGGATATTCAATCTCTAGTAAATCCTATGGAGTCTTTAACAAAAGAATGAAATGTGTGGAAGAATATATAATTTTCAAATTTGATAAAACATCTCCATGTGAACCTAAGACCTCACTAGGAAATCTTGAGGATGATATGAAAAATCTGTACATCAATGCTAAAACTTATGACCATCATATAATGGAATCTGTTAAAACTTATAGTTCTTGAAATTATCCAGATTCGAGCCTTAATCATCCCAAACCTGTTAAAGAATCTGAAATAACCAGCCCTTATTTTTTTAGATCTATTAGAACCCTTAAGAACTATCCTCTAGATGCAGTTGTTGGAGATTTATATAAGGAAACATAGACTAGAGATTATCTAGTAAATCAGGTTAAGCATCATGATTTCCTGTCACAGCATGAACCTAAAAATGCCCATGAGGAAATCAATGATGAATTTTGGGTGATGGCTATGAAAGAAAGAGCTAAATCAGTTTGAAAGGAACAATATTTAGAAATATGTGGATAGACCCAAAGATATATTTACCATAAGAACTAAATGGGTGTTCAGGAATAAAGTATATGAATCTGGTAACATAGTTATAAAGAAATCTAGTTTGGTTTCACAAGGATATTGTCAAGAAGAAGGAACTGACTATGACGAAACTTTTCCACCAGTTGCTTGACTTTAATCCATTAGAATCTTGTTATCATATTCAGCACATCTCAATTTCAAACTTTATAAAATGGATGTCAAGAGTGCATTCCTAAATGGTTATATAGCTGAGGATGTTTTTTTGAACAACCCCTGGTTTTAGAAACCCTCACTTTCCAAATCATGTTTTAAAATTAAATAAGGCTTTATATGTTTTAAATAATTCTCCATGATCTTGGTATGATAAATTAAGTAGTTTTCTTATTTCAAAATGTTTTACAAAAGGTATAGTTGATGCTACTCTTTTTATAAAACAAAATTTTAAAGATATTTTAGTATTTCAAATCTATTTAGATGAAATTATTATCGAATCTTTAAGAAATCCTTTATATTGTGATTTTTCAAAAATGATGCAAAATTAATTTGAAATGAGTTTAATGGGTGAACTCAAATTCTTCATTGTATTTCAAATTTTTTTAAACAAAGAAGGTATTATCTTAAATAGATGAAAATATATAGAAGATATCATTAAATTATTCATCTTGGATAGAACTAAAAGTTGGGATAATCTAATGTTTAATACCTGTAAGTTGGATCTTGATGAAAATGGTAAATCTGTCGATCAAACGACTTATAGAGGAATGATTTGAAGTTTACTTTACTTAACTCCTAGTCAGCCTGATATTATTTTTAGTGTTTGCAAGAGTGCACATTTTCAAGAAAACCCCAATGAGTCTCATTTAAATTTTGTTAAAATAATTTTCAAATACCTCAAACATACAACCAACTTAGGACGGTTATATCCTAGAGAATAATCATTTGATTTAGATATCTATTCAGATGATGATTTTGTTTGTTTTAATTTAGATAGAAAAAGAACCTCTAGAACATGTAACTTTTTAGGAAAATCTCTAGTATCATGGTGTAGTAAAATGAAAAATTATATTGCATTATCTACTGTTGGGGCTAAATACATAGCTTCTGGTAGTTTTTGTGTACAAATTTTGTTGATGAAACACACTTTACTAGATTATGAATATCAATTTAGACATGTACATATAAATTGTGACAATAAAAGTGATTAACATTTCAAAGAATACAATTTCACATGCCAAGACTAAACATATTAATGTAATACATCACTTTGTAATTCAGTGGCACTAAACATCATATTACTGATATATTCAAAAATCCATTAAATTCTGGAAGAATAAGGATGATAAGCCTTAATAAACAGTTTACTATTTCATAGTTTATGATTTCATGATTCACGGTTTCACAATTTACTGTCTTTTAGTTATTGTCTCACACTTACGGCCTCATAGTTACTGTCTCGCAGCTACAGTCTCATACATGCTATCTCAATTATTCTGTCGCACCATTTCAAGTCACAATGTAATGATGACACCACGAATACCTATTTTTATCTCACCATAATGACTCAGACTTCTATTTTTATAATTTTCGTTCACATATCATTATATCAATTATTTTATTTATTTTATACCACTTATTTATGTTTACGACATTTGAGATCTCTAAATGATAAGAGCCCAAAATTTTCACTCCTCTCTTCACTCGAGCACTCTTCTCTTAAAACTGAAACCCTTATCTCTCAAACCATTATCCCTCTTTCAACTTTTCATCTTTCTCAAACCCTCATTGGATGACCAGAATGAAGCATACATCTTCATCAAATCCTGAGATGTGTACGTCTTAGAAGAAAATGACAAAGGCTCTGAAAATAATGCATGAGAAACCACTAAATCTAGGTCTTGCTGATTGAATAGTAGTTCCAGAGAAACGAATTTGTAAGAAGTTGATACTCACAAGTAAGGATATTTTTTTGAAAGTGTTGGATGAACACACATATTCTAACTGGCTCAAAAAATAGAAAAGAATTATTTATCTGAATCTAGTTTCTGATTTTTTGCAGTACGTTTAGTTTTCATTCAATTCAGAAGATGATTCTATATTAAGAATCTAGCTAATAGTCAAAGATATAATTTTCCATCGAGATTATGGGACGCCTACCTAGGAATACATCATGATGGTATTTTTAGTATTACCAAAGAGGTCATCCTCCACCTAGTGATGTGTTTATCTTTTAAGAGGCTCTGGAATGTTTAACTAGAAATAAAAAGAAGAGAAGGATGATAGCAGTTGAGATAGATGGTGAGACAATACTATTGTTTAAGTTTATTATACATCTTATTTGTTCAAGAAAATGTGATTTTTCCACCCCTATGTATCAAGATTTGTTCTTCATACATCTAATGAAGAATAGGCACCTGATTAGTATCTATATGTATATTATACCTCACATGTTTGATATGATCAAGACAACATAAAAATAAACTTCTCTGTTTTATTCAACATTAATTTATATAACGTTCTTAGGCAAGGGATTAGTTGGTCCAAATGAAGAACTAATTGAAGGTTGATAGTTTTTTATCACAAAGGATACAATTATAAGGATGAAAATAAGCTAGAAACCATGGAATAAATCTGGGGTTGAAGAAAATGAAAGAATTTATGAAAGTTTCAACCAGGTTGAAAACCATTAAAGACCTAAGAATATATCTGACCCTGGTATGGAACCTGATGAATTTGTTGAATACTCAAATGAAGAGGTAGAATATGTAGTAGTTTCACTAAAATAAGGAACTATCTAATAAGAAGAAGATAGTACGCTACCTATTCCATAAGAATAAATTTCTGAATATGTATTTTCTAAATTTTCTGAAGAGATAGTTACTGAAGAAGTTATTGCAGAAGGAGAACAAGTTGCTATTGTGGAAGAAAAAACTATTCATGAGGAACACTTAGAAGAACCTGTGGAGGCTGAAGTTATTTTATCTGCTAAAGAAAGGATGGAGCAGGCCTTTCCATTGGCTAAAGATGTAACTGATCCAGATTGAATAGAAGAAGTGTAAGTACCTCAAGATACTGAGTCTTTTTGTCCTATCATAGATACACCTATTGAGGGGGAGTAGAACCTTAATGTGAAAACATTTTAGGTGACCAACCCTATGGATTTAAGTTTAGTGTATACCTGGTATATATTTATATAGTATTTTGATGTTGCTGAATCTCAAGGACTCTTAGTTTAATAAATTAATCCCTTCACATTGTTTAATCTTAAACCAATCATTGCAAAAAAAATTCTACCTTCAATGGAATCGGAACATGTATCAGTTCCTACTTCTTAACCTTCCCAAGATGCTCTTTCTTATGTATGTAAAGACAACTTAAACGACATTAGAAACACATTATTATTTGGATTTGAAAAAAGCCATGAAGTCACAACCTTCCCTTGTGACTAATCTCAGTGAAAGTGGTGTTGTATTTTTGTTAGAGAAAATTATTTGGAAGATTAAACCGAAGATTCTTCATGAAATTTAGGAAGTTAGGATTGAGAACAAACAATTGAGTGATGAGGTGAAATCTCTAAAATCTATGATGGAAGATATGCAGAAAGTTTTCCAAACTATTCAAGCTCTTGTTTCTCATCATATTGTGGATGTTGGTGATTTGATCCCACATAAGGTTGTCTCTATAATTAAACCAAAATATATTATAGTTTATGAAAAAGTATTTGAGAGAAACACCAAGATATACAATGATATGTGTGTTCTTGTTGTTGGGATTAATAAGCCGACTGATGAATATAAATGTTTTTTACAAAAAGTTCTAAATCATATAAGTCTCTCACATCAGTTGTCACATCTTCAACTGCCTCTGGACAGACATCTCATCCTATGGACAGTGACCTGGTCAAATCAGTTTTCAAAGAAGATATTCAGTCAGTGTTGAGTGGTGTTGATAAGTAAATTTTCTCTGATGTCATGATAAAAAGTGACCATATACTTGATTCAGTGAAGGTCCATTAAAATATTGACAATGATTATCAAGATGAAATATCTAAGAAGGTGGACTTCTATATTAATAGAATTAATTCTAAGAATGGGATGACCAATCACTTCAGGTATCTTGTAGAGAATTTGAAAATAAATCCATTCAGTAAATCCTTTAAGGATCAAGTGAAAAAGATCACAGAATTCAAACCCAGTCTGGAGAAGTTCCGGGAAAACAAAGATGACATTGAGAAGGATATGAATTATGAAGGTGAGTTCATCATTAATTTAATTAAGTTGTTAAAGTCATATCTACATGTGTAAAGTACTACCACTGTGGCTCCTACAGCTACAACTTTGCGGTCAGGTCCAACTCCTTCCTCATCCACCACATTTTCACCGACTACCTTGTCTATATCTCAGGCTCTATTCAAGATCAAACTTATTATTATTGAGAAAACATTACCTCATTATTCCACAAAACCATCTCTTTCCCCCTATGTCTTTGAAGGAGTGAATTTTCCTTATCTCATAGTTGGATCAATCCCTTCTACCACTTCTACTTCTACTCCTATGGCTCCGCCTGATGCATATGCCAAGGGAAAGTAAACGACTGATGGCTCTAATGAGAAGTAAAGGATGTATTTTGATAAGGATATATTTTATTTTTCCTCATTCTTATAATGAAATCTCTCATTATATTAAATACAAGGTGCACTATTGTTTTTTATTGTCTTACTTTCCTTCATTTAGTGGTTCTTTTTATTTTTATTTTTTTTTTGATAATACCAAAAGTGGTAAAAATAAGGAAAGTCATTTATGGAAGAATTTATGGAAAACAAATCTTCATGGGAGAATAACAATTTATATACATCCTATCACATATATATTCAAAATATCTTGTCTTTAATAAAATATATAGATTATAAATTCCATGATTTGTGGTCATAGAAAAAGGGAAGATTGTTGGACTCCTCATGTTTTAATGCCCACAAATCATGTTTATAGATTATTGTACTCATCATGTTTTAATGCTCACAAATCATGTTTCACATATCACAAATCTTGCCTAAATCTTGTAAACTATGATTACTTTTGTTCTTTTATGTTTTAGTGTACTAATGCTTAGATCTACTCCATTATGTGAATATTTATTCTCACGAAAGCTTAAAAATATTTGGATAAGTCTGGGAAACTCTATGTTTGATACTGGTTCTAGATTTTCACAAAGTCTGTGACACCGTAATCTTGCTAATGATTCCATATTTTCACAAAGGACCTGACACTATTTCCTTTCAATCGTTTCCATGACACTGTTTAGAATTTTGGAAGAAGGACTAGACACATTTTATCTAACACCATAGTCTCTCTACTGATTCTATAATTTTCAAAGGATCAGACACCATAATTGTGCTACCAGATCCAGATCCCAACGCAATTATAACACAATGACTGTCTCACTGTGACTTTCTCGCAGAAACTGTGACACCATTCTATACATAACCATTTTTATGTCTCTTTCAATTAAATTTCAAAGTTATTAATATGGTTATATTTGGGTTATTTAATGACCCTGATGTAATTAATGTTCTTTTGTAGTCCTATCAGTAGACAATGTGAGGTACAAGGTGTGGAGATAGTGCATCATGTTGGCTACAACACAAGCTCCAGAAATAAAAATAAAAGGATGAAACTAGATAAAATATGAGTAGTGGAGTGAATGAAAAAGATAATAACACCCACACATTGAATAACACACAAAGAACCCTCAATTCTTGATAGCATAACTATTGTGGATCAGAACCTCAAACATCCTTACAATAGTAATTCTATGAAGAACAATAGCTAAAAAGTAAATCTCATTGAACTGGAAACTAGAAAGTGAGACTCACAACACTCTATTTCTATAAGTGGACTTGAAAATCACATATTCTACATCCTAAAAGTACAGAGATGCATAGAACAACACTTAGAGCATTTCTAATCCTTTTTCATTGTCATTTATCTAGCATGTAATGTTTTATTAATCATTGAGTCGTGTGTGTGTCTGTATTAAGAACACACATTTTATCCTACACTAAACTGGAGGATAAAATATATCATCACTCAAATATATTTAACACCTTGTTTGACCCACATAAAACTTTGGAAGAGATCTTGTACAACTTAGTTGTTAGTTTTCCCACGTATAATAGTTGAAGAGGTCTTGTGACCTGGACAGTCTTCTATACTTTTTTTAACCCCGATATAGGGTGTGGATCAAAGATTATTTTATATATTTCTTAGTGGCAGGTGATCACCAAGTGGAGTGGATTATGACTTGTCTTGAGACTAAACCAATTGTTTTATACATAGTGTTTTTAATTTATTCTTTCTCAATTTTAATTCATTTTTCAAAAAACTAAATTTTACTTTGATTGTTGTTCTTGGATAGTAGTTATAACTTTTTCCCTTATTAGAATAGTTTAAAAAGTTGTATAAGTATATCATATTTTTATAAATGAGAATCAATCAATCTTCTAAGAACCTATTTGAACAATCAAGCTATTATAATTTTACTACCTTGATTAACTGGCCTATTTTTATTTTTAATTGGGGGAATCCTTTTAAATAATATTTTTAGTAGAAATATTTATAAGAACTAAATTCATCCATGTATTGAGTGTCCTACTCCGACCAACAGACCTATACTCGAATTACTACAATTTTGGATACAAAAATTGAACAAATATCGCTTGGATAGAATAAGTTTTGTTAAAACCCATTGCAGTACTCATTATTCATTTCATATAAGAAATCAATTTAGCAATATTATTTTACCTTAAAATTATAATTATAAAGTAGAGGGGTTAGTCATAAATTTGATTATCAAAGTTGATTGTCAATAATATGGTATTAATAATTTACATATTCAAATGGGAAAAATTGATAGGGATATAGGAGAAAGAGACAAGGGTAGATGTCCTAGTATAAGAGTTCCAAATCCTAGAGATAATTTTATGGCTGTAACTACTAAAATAGGTTATAAAAATAAAGAAAATGTTAGTAAATATCCTAGTAAATTTTAAGCTTATGTTTTACATGAACCTCAAAATAAAAATCTAAAAAATCCCAAATTTAGAAATTTTGATAGCAACTTTCAACATGAATGGAATGTGAATCATCATCCAAAAATCAAACGAATAAATGAAAATGATGTGGTAACCTCTATAGAATGTTGGAATAAGGTGAGGTTTGATGATGAGGAGAATAATAAAACAATTTTAAGAGTTATTTTCCTCTAATAAATATTCCCTAAAGACTTAAAAATGGTGATGGAATTGATTATTTGATGTTCCTTCATATATTAATGTCCTTTAACTTTAACATGCCTATTATAGAGGCCTTAAACAAGATTCATTCCAATAAAAAATTTCATAAAAAGATCTTATCTAACAAGAGGGATTTGCGAAAGTTTATTATCATTAATATCATATAGTATTTTAGTGAAATTTTCTAGAAAATGTTTAATCCAAAATTGAAAGACCCTATAATATTTTTTATTTCTTAGAGAATAGGTGTCAGTGTTGAGAAAAATTGTATCTTTTACATGGGAGACAACATAAATCGTATGCCCTAATCCTTGTTTATAAATACGGGTCGTAAAGAATTATTTAAAACTTCTATTTGTATTTAGTTTTTTGATAGAAAACTTTTTTATACAAATGAAATGGTAAATGGTTGATTGGTTATGGTAGGAATCCACTCATTACCCACTAATATTCTTATCAATGATATGGATGGTGACATACATGCTCTTTTCATTATAAATGGAATATTCTTAGCCACTACAGGGGATATTATTGATGTTTCAAAAGGTAAAATAACACTATTATTTATTGGGGATTTATAACAATTTCATAATACTAATGAGTCTACACTTTTGGTAAGATCCATAATAATATAAGTTTCTATGTTTTTTTTTGAGTTGAGATTACATTGAAAAAGAATCACCGTTATAATGATTTAATCAAAGGATCTATTGATGATCCTTTTAAATAAAGTTTGTTTGAAGATGAATTAAATAGAGAAAATTAGAGGATAAAAAGGATTGAGATAAATCTTAGAAAAAAATTATTAATAAAAAAGAGGTGTTCAAACATGAACATTTCAGTATTTCAAAGGGAATCAGTTAAACTAATACACAATATTCATAGTCACCTATTTGTGAGTAAACCCATTCCCATGAACCTATTTGGGAGTCAAAACTACATGTCCTATTTATGAGGTTTTGTTAGAATGAATAAGATTTTATTTTTTCAATATTGGAGATTTTACGTGTATAAAAAATTGGGGTAAATTCTGGGTTATGTCTTTCAAATAATCTAGATGGTTTTTAGTTTGAACAAAACTATTTTCTGGAATGTTTCACACATACTGTGTTTGATGCTACTCACAATTATTTTCTACCAATTCTTGTGAAATTCACTAATTTTATTTTCTTTTTCGACTCTAAAAAATAAATTTTCTATGTATAATTTGAATCCTTTAAGTGTTATCATTCTACGATATTATTTTCTAATTTAGTTTATGTATAATTCTTAATTATTGTATGTATATTGTTGTAGATTTTTCACTTGATTTTAAGTGAATAGAAGGCCTATGTGTTGGGGAAAACCTTGAGAACCATGTTTTTATCATGGAGATTTTATAGGGTGTTCTCTCCATTTTTTGGTTATGTTAGATGAAATATGGACATAATAAAAACAATGAACAATAACCATAGCTCTTTACTTGATTTTAGTGTTCATAAATTGTTGGAAGAGATAGATAAAGTATGCCTAAACAATAATTGTGTTTCATTCATCAATGAATAAATTCCTCTCAATTATCATGGTGAGACATTATAGGTAAGTATTCTAGATGAAGACTTAAAATATATCATTTAATGCGATGAAAACCATGGTTTTTAAATTTTTTATTTTATTTTTCATTTCTAAATAAATATCTATAACTCAATTCCAAGATATATATGTAGCTTATTTTCCTCCCATCCATGTGCTCCATTGATTAAATTTTTACAACCAATTTCATTATTCATATTCACAATCATTAGGACCTACAAGATTGAAGAACATATTTCACCATCCCCCAAAATTTATCTCTATAAGCATTATTTATTGAACATAAATCTATTGATTCTTGCGTTTTATAATTCCATATTTTAGGTTCTACTTTTAGTGAAAATATTGATTGATTACTAAGAAATAATGGATTATTTTTAATAAACATCATGATAGATTATTCTTTATACTAAGTGATTACCTTTTATAATTGTTTAATTCTTATATATCCCCATTTGTTTGAATGTTGTTGATGGTATACTTTATTCATTATTGAAAATTAATTTCTGATGTTCTATGATACATTCTATAATTTTAGTAAATCCTATTGATCATTACTTCTTTTAAATTTTTTATATTGAAATATTAAAGGTGCACTCTATTTTTTGGGCTCTTTTGAAAATCAATATTGGAAATTAAAACATAAAGAAAAAATTATTTCTAAATTTCATGTTCAATGCTGAACTAAATTTATATAAAAATTTTAATTATTGTGCATATCATGGTTGTTAATTTTATAGGGGAAAATAATTTTTGGAATTTAATGTTACCATCTACATAGATATTTCTATCTGGTTCACATATAAATATATTTGAACCAAAATATTTTTAATGTTTCTCCCACATAGGGATTAAACATTGGGGAAAATTATGGGTTTTTATTATGTGGGAGGTTTCATAAGTGAGATGAACTATAATTCATTACTACCTTATCAAAACACCTGAATTTTTTAAAAATTATGATTTTTTAAGAATAACTTAATAATTATAATTTTGGTGTCTATTTTTCTCAATTTAAATGTTGTGATACCAAATTGAGGATATTAATTTGTATTACATTATGAATTTAATTATGTAAATCTATTTTTTTTCATGTTAAAAATATATGGATTTTTGTAACATTCTAGTAAATTTTTTTTAAATAATTACTGAAATTAGACTTTTTCTTTTGAATTTAACTCATAATATTAGCAACAAGATAGATTAGGAAATGAAAATCCTATTCAAGTTTGAACTTTTTATTATTTATCTTATTCATTATTCATTTAATGTTGTATGGGTAATTTATTCCACCAAAAAATTATCAATACACCCCATTCTATAGTTTTTCTATTTATTATGGATTCTTATGTTATGTGATTATGCTCTATGATAGGTAAATTGAAATTTAAAAATATAATTAGATTCAAGATTAGTTTTCTTGGTTTTAATTTAAAATTTTCAATTTCTAATAATTTTGTTTTAAATAATAACCATATTATAGATGAAAATATTTAATTAGAGAGGGAATTAAAATTTATAATATTTAGTTAATCTATGAGAAAATAGATTTTTGAAAATAAAATCAATATTTAATTTCTATATTTCAAACATTAGATTCATTTTCAACCTCTGAATCTATATTATGTGGTCTCTTTATGATAAGAAACATCTTAATTATGGGGTAATTTGATGATTTTTTTAATTAATTTAGTTTCTCACAACATTTACGGGTTTTAGATTATGTTTTTACTATTAAAATATTTCTAAAACTATTTAATTATATTATAGTGGTTATTTTTTATATCCAATAACAAATTAATGATTTTTGTGTTTAAATGATGCTTTTTGTTTAAATTATAATATGTCTCGATAATATAGGTTATTATAAAATTATTGAGATTAATTTAAAATATTTATTTTATATGTTTTGATTTAATTATTCTTTTTAGTTAACTTATTATTTTACATCATTATTTTTTTGTTAATTAAGTTATTAACCTATGTATTTTGAGTTTAATTTTTTATCTTTTTTAAACATTTTATTATTTTGGAAATATTTTTTATATTTTTTAGAATTTTTATAATTGATCTATTTATGAATTATTTGTTCTTGATTATTTATAAATTAACACATGTAACATGTATTTAGTTATTTATTTTTTTATTTTAGGATTTTAACATTTTTTATATTTTTAGTTAAAATATGTTTTTAAATTTAGTGGGTCGTAATTGATTTAAATTATTTATGTTATTTTTCATAATTTTTTGGATAATTTGATTTGATTTTTTCACATACGGTTGATCCATGAAAAGAATTTCTAACAAAGGGGTGAAGTGACTATTCTCCACCCTAATGGATCGCACTTGAGAAATAAACTTAGCCATGAATGTTAAATTTGGAATGATCATACAACATTCCATTTTGAAAATGAAGAAATGAATGGGAGATGTCATACTGATTATTGGGATTTTTTGAGTTTTTTACTAATTATATTAATTCTCTTATAAGAAAACCCAGCTACAATGCCTATTTTATTGGAATCAATAATGAAGTTCCTAAGAGAATGCATTTAACCTACCATTTTTTCAGATCAACTAAAGGAATCCTAATCGATCAAACTCACCCTAAGGATTAATTTGACCTTGAATGAATCTATTGATAGAAATAGAAGATTATGGAGAGCCTCATGAAACTACATTCGGGTTAATAACCAAACTATAAATCCAAAAAAAATTAACAAACAAAAAATAATGAAACATATAAGGGATATAAGGATGAACAAGGGACATACAATAGAAACCATACCAATTGGAGTTTTATAGAAGATGACTAAATCTTTGGTCTTATTAGATTGATCTTTGATGTTGTGTTGATGATCTGTTTCTATGGGGTAGATCAAAGTAAAATTTTAGTGGTAGATTATGATGGATCTGAGGATGTTTATATATAACATGAATAAAATAATTGGGATATTGAGCATTGATAAACCTAGAAGATGATAACCATATTATCAATGTGAAGATGGGTCTGATTTGCGGAAGAAATACATTTTTTGGGGATGTTATGGAACGAAATTCATAATCCACTTTGGGTGATATCAGATGATTTTTCACCCGCTATATAAGACAATTATGAATAAAGACATGTCAATGTTAAGGATTTCCCTTCGATCTGGGATGAATATCTACAACCTGTGTCTGTTAAAAGTTTTATAAGGATTTTGGCCTAATCCTAGTTCACCAATATTGATACAGGCATTCTCGAGATGATGAACTTATAAAGAAATAAGGGTTCTTGAATTTTTAGGTAATGGAATTTTGGCATCATTATTTTGAAATAACTAATCTGAATGCATTCTTGTTGATTTAATTTTTGATAAATAAAAAGGTTGATATCAAGTGGAATATTTACCGTGTGAAGTCGACCAATACCATGACCATATGAGTATGATTTGAGGAGGCCACATAAGGGGTAGAAATGGATGTTGTGTATGGGTTAGGAAGTGAGTATTGTGTAAGGGTTATCTGTGGAGGTCATGAAATGTTGATAAAGACGTATGAGATGGTTAATGAATATTTATATGAGGGTTATTTTTTAAATATGAATGGGTCTTAATTTTTTCAAAATGGTTATTTTTTTGAATGAGGCTTCCCAATGGTATAATAGTTCATGTAATGATTATGTATATTTCAACTAGACAACATTAGGTTAATAGTGAGGTTGTGGTTAAAGCATAGTACAAGTGAATCATCTATATTTTATGATATCTATTAAAATAATTTTTTATAATTGAAATATATAAAGATTAATTTTATTTGAATTTTTAACTATACAATGTGGGTATTAAATAGTTTTTTAATGATACTGAAATTAATATTGCAAGGGTAATAGTGGGAAGTAAAAGATACTACAAAGAAGATGTTGATGAACAGAAAATGGAAATTCAGTGCTCAAGGACATGAGCATTAAATTAAATAAAAACATAGGATCCAAAAAGAGGATGTTGTTGATACATTGTCCACCATTTACCAAGGAATAAATTAGAGAATATAAGTTGAATAAATTGAGTAATGGACAGTGGACATAGAGATAATGAAATAAGAAAATATTTAGAGAAGCTTAATTTCCACATTCTCTTTTTCCTCTATTATATTCTTTTGAAATCATTTCATTCTATCAGTTTGTTATTTCCCATATAAACATGAGTATCTAAATAAAATAAGGAAAATCATATTATTATGAATTGATATTTATAAATCTATTTTCTCCAATTAAAACAATTTTTTTAGTGTAATTTAAGGTTAGAATTCATTCCACTTTTCCATATGATTATTATTTTTATGCTATTATAAGTACCAATTGGTTATGATAGTAAAATATTTACCAATGTACTAAAAATTATAAAATTTATATCATGTTTTCTCTATAATTGACCAAATTTACTCCTAATAAATGATCGAGAGATATCTTGGAAGAGAGAACTTTGAGGTGTGGTGTATACTGAAGTGAGAGATCAATGGATCATCACCTTCCCATAAAGAACTAAAATAATTTTAACTAACTTTATTATAATACATAACATTGTTTTTTCAATTCAAAGTAGTCTAAAAACACTATTTTCATCATCTTATATCCTGTATTCTCTCTTTTCCTTACTATTTCAACTATTTCACAAATATTTTCTACTTAATTATTATACACTTCACATCACAGTTTTACTATTTATAGGAAGTTTTAGTAAATTTTTTTATTTTCTTTTAATTTTGGTTTTGGTCACAAACTTTAAGACATCCTTCCCTATGGATTCAAAATCCCCCTCACTGTTATGCTAGTCATTTGTAGTAAGTAGGGATTTATAAATAATAAATTTTTCAAGGTTCAACAAAATATTAAATTAATATTTATGTTTGGTATTTATTAGTTCAACACGATCATGTTGTAATGATATATATATATATATGGTTATCTATAACATTATGGTATGAAAATATAGGATTTATCCTTGAGTTGTACTAGGATTGCTTTGTTTTTTCTTGTTACAAATATCCTCCGAGGATAGATTTTCCATAATACCTTGTGTGTTACTGTGAACTTATTATGTTGTTAAATATGTAAGATACAATATGTGTTCTAAGACAATTTTGGAGTTTTAGATAATTCCATGTTGACTATGTATTATGGGAAAACGTATAGAATCATTCTAGGACCCTCTTATAAAGGAGTATGTCCTAGTTATACCGCCATTTGTGCATGACAATTCTCTTTCACTTACACTTGTGATTCAAGAATAGGTGACACTTTATTAGAGAGTCATATTCATTTTGTCTATTTAATATAGATGGGTTTCTAAGATGGAGGACCTCTATGCTCTAAATTTTCATCCACAACATCACCCATCCTTTTACAGTGTTGGAGTCCCTCGGGATGAAGAAGAATAGATATAAATCCTACAGAGGATCTTCAACTTAGTGACGACCATGGAGGATTGGAAGGTTAATCTTATCATCATTATGCTTCCAGACACAACTGGTTGGTAGTGGGACATTATGATTTTGGCTAGTAGATGTGTAGGTTTTAATTTTTTTTCATCATCATAGACCTTTCATTCAAGGATTTATTTCTAGATATGTTGAAGTTGGACCGTACTGTAGAGTTCTCAGAGAACCAACAAGGATTTATGAGGGTGTCTACTTACTCAGAATGTTTCAAGATATTGATTAACATTAATCATATATTAGCTGAATAAACAAAGAATATAAGGCTAGAATTCTTGATATTACACTTCATTCGGATATAATATTCCATGCGAGGAATTTCAACTTGATGAAATAAAAATAAGTTCTTCATAAGTCCGTGAATACTGTTTAGGGTCTAGAGAAAGAAAAAGATGTGGGTTTTCCTTTAGACATTAACGTAATTCCTTGTGATGTATTTGGTATTATGAATAGGAAGGTAGTGGAATCACACCATAGTGGTAGAAGGAATCCATAGTAGATCAGGGTTTCATCAGCATCCTCTACGGGAGAAGGAGGTTCTTAATTTTTTAACTGTGGAGGGAGTGGGCATTATTAGGTGTATTTTTTTCAAATACTCAAATCAAGTGTCATCGATTCATAAATACACAAAATCATATAGAATTTGTTCATGAAGAAATAATGCATGGGGCCTCAAGGGGGTATGATTTAGACATTGACATTGAGCCATGGGATTGGTTAGGGTGCTCAACAGTAATTTTATACCCCTCAAATGATGATAACTCAGGAAAGTTCGATATTAAAGGGATAGGCTCATAGAGCCATGGTAAGTTGAGTGTGTTTAGTGGACTAGGTTCTAGATTACTATGGAGTGGATCAATCAACTATTAAAGGTATTATATTGATTACATATACTCCTTACACAACTCTATTTGATATTGGTACTTACCATTCATTTGTTTTTTCATAAATTGTTAATGGTTATGACTCAACCATCTCCTTGTCATTGGAGTTTATTTCTCTTGATACACCCTTGGGTAAGAAATTTCCTCATCATTAAATATGACCAAGAAGTAATATGGTATTTTCTTTCTATAGAATCATATTTTAAATAATTATCTTGAAAATAAATAGCTTTGATGTTATCTTTATCATGGACTAGATAACTAGTTATCATGTGCACATCGACTACTACAAGAGACAAGTATCCTTTACTACACCAAAGGGGGAGAAGTTCATTTTCACTCGTGAATGTGAATTTAAATAAAGTTGAGTGGGGATTGACCTAATAAATATTGGATATATTAAAACATAGGTGGAATACATGGCTCTAATGAAAGAGCCAATAGTACCTTTTTCTTTTCCTCTAGTGGTGAACCTATATCAGGATGTCTTTCTTAATGTCTTTTTTGGGCTCCCTCCAGAGAGAATAATTAACTTTGATAATGAACTCATGCATGAATTAAAACCTATATTGATTACCCCATATCATATGACATCGGTTTAGTTGAAGGAACTGAAGGTTCAACTCATGGATTTGAAGTGTATATGACTTATTAAGCCCAAAACATCTCCCTTGGGTTCTCTAGTATTGTTCATGATGAAGGAAAATGGTACACTCTAGTTGTGTGTAGACTATCAGAAGTTGAACCAAGTATTTATGGATAATAAATAATCATTTATCAGAATCAAGGAATTTTATGAATAGTTGTGATGATCTAGGTGGTTCTCTGTGATTGACATGGTCTCAGCCTACCACTATCTTTAGGTCATAGAGGATAATATTCCTATGACAAAATTCAAGAGTAAATACATACTCTATGATTATAATTTAATTCCAATCAGGTTAATAAATGTGTTGTCTGTATTCATGGATATCATAATGTGAATCATCCATATGTATCTTGACTCCCTAATTGTCATTTTTTAAGATATCCTCTTATACTCACGAACCTCATAAATTCACACAAGTCACCTTGAGATATTATTGAGTACAGATCAACTTCATTATCTCCATGATAAACTGTCCAAGTGTAAATTTTTGGATATAACATATGTTATTTCATAGAAATTTGATTTATGAGGTTGGAATTTATATGGACCTAGCAATGATATAAGTAGTAATTTCATAGGCACATTCCTAGAAGTTTTTGAGATCAGTAGAATCCTTGGGATTTTGTGGTGCTATATTCTATTCATACAAATATTTTCCCACTTGCAGTTGCCTATGACTATTCTTATAATGAAAGGAGTGAAGTTTTATTGGATAGATCATTGCAATGAATCCATCATATATCTAATGGGAAAATTGATTACAACCCTTATTTTGACCCCTATGAAGAAAGGGTTTTGATTCTTAGTGTATTATAATAACTTAATAGTTGGGTTTTGTGTCTTTCTGATTCATAGAGATAAGGTAGTTTCCTATGTGTCATGTCAATTATTAACCCATTTAATGTTTGATGTGTGAGAATACATAATACAAAAAATCACTATTCTGTTTCCTATAAATGATATAAGGTCTGTTTTCAAATATTTAAAATTTTAAAAACTTGTTTCAAATAGTTAAAACATAGCTCAAATTATTGTAGAATAAAAAATTCATAATCAATGAAACATGCGGTGAGGTCAGAATAATAATAAGTTTTTTAAAAGATTTTAAATTCCATTAGAAAACATACATCAAAGGGTCAAAACACAATAAATGTCCTTGATATTTCCTATAATCATTGGAAAATGAATTTTTTTTAATTTTTGACCTGTAGGAATAAACCACAAATTATTCGAATATACTATGTGGATAGAACATTTCAATAATTTTTTTAGTAAAAAATGATTAAAATATTTTATAAAATTAAAACGTAGAAAAAAACTCATATATTCATTGATTCATCAAACAACAACCACCTCTTAATTTATTGCATTGAGAGAGAACATATAAAACTCACATTGTTTTTGATGTATCCAAATGTGGGTTTGTTTTGATTTGAATTTCAAAGGATCATAACCTCAAAAATAAACAATAATTGTCTGGAATTAATAGGGCATTGATCATTAAATAATTTTTGACATTTATGAATAGATTTCATGTTCATATGAGGTAGTTTTTGGTTTTAGTTATCGAAAAATAGATTTTAATGGATTTAAAAATCATTAAGAAACATAAATATGAAGGTAAAAACAAAGAAGTTAAACTCTGATAATCATGAAATTTTTAGCAATGAACTCTTTTTTATATTTGATATATAGGAATTACCGCACATTAATTTGACATGTGGTTTTCTTAGAATGGCTATAAGGTGTTTTTATTTGGATTTTAAAGTCATAAAACATACATCAAAGGGTTAAAATCCAAAAAAGGGCCTTAACATAATATAAAATACTAGGAAAATGTTTGTAAAATAATTTTTTCACTTATTGCAAATTCAGCTCATCAATAAAATTTGTGGTGAGTTATAAATAATGAAATATTTGTTTTTTAGGATTTAAAAATTCTTTAAAAAATACACATCAAAAAACCTCTTCTACTCTATTTTTACCACATAATTGTTGATATATCATTTTAGTAAAAACGTAATGTTAGAAATAATACAATGAATCATACTGTGAAATCTAAGAATCAAATTAAGCATCAATGGATTATTCCAAATCATATATGATTTGAGTATCCTCCTACAACCATGGTTGTTAGAATCTAGATCCAAAACATAGATCAAAGATATGGGGGCCAAAAATCATTAGATCGGAGCAGGATCACAAGAATCAAATTTTTATTACTATATTTCTTTTATAAATTTATTTATAATCAGAAAACAATAATATATTCAAATTTTATTACATAATTAAATAGAATTATTAAATTAAAAATGAAACAAGTCACAAAAAATGAAAAAATTGATGTACAAAACATTAAGAAATAATAACTGAATAAAAAACAGAAAAATGAACTAGAAAAATAAATAAAAGAACAAAAACTTATATTGAAACATCTAAAGAAAAAAAACCAAAGAAAAACCCTTTTCTTGAAAAAAATAATAACAAAATATATTAAACAAAAAACTGAAACCAATTTAATGTTTTCAATAAAAAGAATAAGGTTCCATACTTACATAGGGGTGGGGGTATTGACATCAGATGACTGACGTGTCTTCTTCATGATGGTCAATATAAAATGGACGAGCATCGGTATCCAAATTAAATGACACAATGAGTGCTTTACCATTAATATTATTGTTTCTTTTTTGAAAATAGTGTGTCATCTTCATGGGAAAAATTATTTTTTTTCTAAGTGGTCTATATAACACAGAGAAGCATTGATGACTATGGGCATAGAAAGGTAGTGGAAATTGACTGATATTTTATTTCCAGGACTATGTAGTTTTGAAAACACTAAACTTAGATGAATATAACCCACAATAGCTACCTAGAACAACCTATAGATCCCACAATTTCACTAATTTAGTACCTCAAACTAAGTGATCAAGCTAAGAACAGATACTGTACAGAGGGTATCACTGAGGAGGATACCGAGATCATTGGATCATGAGTCTAACAACCGTGCTCATGATCAATTAAAATCATTTTCTTATTCATACTGAGCAGATTGGGAATCAGAATGACATGTGGTTCATTTGTATATATTAGAAATGTCTTGAAGATCATTTTCATATGTTTTCATTTCAGTATAAGCTTAGTTTCTCCTTTTTGACACTAACATGGGTGTTTTTTTAATTATTAATAATTGTTAAAAAGATTATATTAGAATTCCCATCATATTGAGATATTTAGATATTGAATTGATGTGGGATTGATACATAGGAATCATAAGTGACTCAGGGATAGTTGTTCCAAGATTCATTATAATTTAGAAGTTTCCTCATTATTATTGAACACTTGATAGATGATATCTTTTTCCAACAAAAATATCATTATAAATATATTGTTTGTATAATACTATTTAATTTGGGCATCAGATCGAAACACCATTGATTCCTGTAGATCAAAAATAATTTTAGGATTATTATCATAATATTTAATGAAAATAAAAACATATTTTCCCAATTCATACCTTTTTGGGTGAGGCATGAGAATGTGATGTTCAAAAAACACTTTCTGTTACACTGGGAAATTCTAGTGTTTGGTGGAGAATTAGTTGGTTTGAATAATAAATAAACGAATCATAGAATTTTTGTCTAAGATTTCATGCTAATACGAGATCATTTTCTTTATTTTGACCTCAACATTGGTTATTTTTCATTTTTTTTAATAAATGATTACATCAAAAAACATAGTTTCCTTTAAAATGGATAATCCACCCATCATATAGATGTGTATCTAATTATTATAGATAAAATATTTTTTGGGATCATTGTCCTCTATTTCCATGTCAATCAGAAGTCTTCTTCACTATATTTACCCCTCGATGTGTAATATGTTGTTTTATTTAGAATTTCAATGGGAATGTAATTTTTTTTATAACAAGCAATCCAATCATTACACTAACACATGAAAAATGAAATGTACATATAGATATAATTATTATAAAAATATTTTTATGAGGAAAATGATAAAAGTTAGAAGGAATAAAATAGATGAAATAAATAAGTGTTGGAAAATTAATTTAAAATTATTATACATGTAAAGAATGATAAGATAAATCAGGTAAAAAATGAAGTTTCTAAACATAAATTTTGAGAAAGGTAATGATTAATTATAAAAGGTTGAAATGAGGGTATGTGTAAGTGGAATTCAAAGTTTACATGAATAAATTAATAGAAAATAAAGTAAGAACATAATAAAAAAAATAAAAAACATTGGCAGATTAAATGGTAGAGTTAGAAGAAAAATAATGACCCTAAAAACCATTTAAGAAAAAGTGAAACTCAAAACATATTTTTCATAGATAAAATTTCAATGCTCCAATAAGAGATACATAAAAATGTGAAATTTGAAAAGGAGGATCAAATGTTATAGTGGGAGAAAAGTGGAAGAATAAAATTAATTAGAATAAAAAAATATATAAATGTGGATGTTATAGATGGAAATAGAGAGATTTAAAAGAGAAAAAATAGAAAACATAAAAAATGGTTTTAGGATATAGAAGAAAAATCATGTGGAATAAATTCATAAGTCATAATAAATGATTTCATATAAAAGATGAATTTTTATTAGAAACAAAAACAAATATTGAGGAAGTATTCGATTTAAAAGAAAATTAGAAATAGAATCAAAGTTCATTTCAATAAACCATAATCCATAGGCTGAAGGATATGGAATAATTCAAAACCAATTATGATGGTATCACTAAAGGTTGATATAAAAGGTGAAGCAGTATCTAAAAAAACTGGAAGGAGAAGCTATAAAAGATGGTTGTAAGTAGTAGAAAAAAATGTATTACTTAGAGATTAAAATAAAAAAGGAAGTAAATACTCAAAATTATGATAATATAAGTACAAGAACAAAGAAATGTTAAAGATGTTAGTTATAAGAATATTGGAGTCAAAATGTAGAAAAAGAGTTATATGTTCATCTAGAAGACATAAATTTCAAAAAATATAAAAAATTATAAGAGTTAATGAATAATATATAACACTAAAAATTAAAAAAACATAGAATAATAGGAAAAAAACAACTATTATTATATAAAAATAAAATTAAATAAAAAAAATTAAAGGAAAAAAGTAAAAAAAACTATATGTAAAAGAAAATTATAGATTTCAAAGACCAAAGTTGATATGAATAAGAATAACTAGTAACTCAAACGAAAATTAAAATGGGAATATGAACGAAAAAAATAAAGGTATAATCTTGAAGAATTTGTTGAAAAAAAATAAACGTAATCATAAAATGAAGTGAATTCTTGACCAATGAGAAGGTGAGAAATTTAAGATAATGACTAATTAAAAATTGAAGTATATGAAATTGGGGAAGGAAAATATTTATCAAAAAAACATAATTAATAACAGAAAAAACACACAAAATAAATAAAACAATTTAAAATAAGTAAAATAAAAATAAATAACTTAGAAACTCAAATTTAGAATACATAACTACAAGTAGATGCATTAGTAAGAGAAGAAATGTTTGAAAAAAAATGTGGAATAAAACACATAATAAAAATCAGAAATAAAATAAAAAATAAATTAAAAAATAAGTAAAAAAATAAATGAAAAATACAAAATTTAAAATTGAGAAATTTAAGAAGCTAAAAGTAGTATTTGAATCTGAAATAGGTAATAATCCAGAAGATGTAAAATCTACAAACTAGATTCATAAACGAAGTGAATGTCGATGTTGGGGAAGAAGTAATGGTAGATGAAAAATAAATATAGAAGTTTAATCCAAAAGTAGAAACATATTTTATAAACCTTATCAAATTACAATATTGAATAAGAAAAATAAAAGGATGTAAAAACATAAGTTATAAGGAGAAAATACAAATAGAAGAAAATGGAAGTGGGTTAAAAACTATAAAACAATCTTGGATTATCATTATATCATTGTATTGGTGTGTAACTGATTCATACATTTCAAAAATTTCTTGAATATTGTTTTACAAAGACTATATTTCAATCCAATGTTGTCTACATTCTTTTGACATGTTTGTGTATACATGTTATTTAAAAAAATCAAAGAGAAAAGAGATATTATATTATATAGAAAAATCCAGGCATCAGGCTAATTCATGGTTGATTACTTCATATATCAAATATTTGATAATCATTCTCTGATATTTTATTCGAAATATAAACAAGTTTGATCAGTTTTTACCCCTTTTAGGTGACCTGTAAATTTAATAATAATGTTAATGTAAAATGACACTTTTTATGATACCGAAAAATTCAAGAGTTAAATTCACTTCTGGTTATTGTGTGCATACTATAAATGACTCACATAACATTTTCTAAGGTTTTATTCTAGTTCAAGCTTGATTCCTCAATTTTGACACATACCTGAGTTATTTTCATTTAATAATAATAATTAACATATTGATATCATTATTTCTATCATACTGGGAAATCCTGGAATTTTATTAATTCTAGAATGATTTCAACATATCAAAATTCATTTGGGGGTCATTGTACTAAATTACCATGTAAATAATAAGTTGTATTAATGGTCTTAACTACTTGACATTTGATATTTCATTTTGATAAAAATATCAAGGTGCAATGATACTGTGGATAATATTAATAAATAGACCATATACAATTCATGTATTTCTCAAAACCACAATAAGTTTAATTTTATTTATTTCAAATTCAAAAAAACATGAGTCAAAAATTAAAACCTAGAAAAAAAAATTGATTTTAACGAAATCATAATAATGATAATTTATTAGTTGGTGAAAAGTATAAATGTATTGCACTTCAATGTGTTTAAGTTAAAATTACTAAAATATTTTGATATTTAAATATCATTAAATTTTTTTTGAAGGGTCAAAACCAAACCCACTACTTTTTATTAGGTTGAAGTCATATTAAAATTACCTATTTTTAATTTTAGATATATATAATGAGATTACACTTAAGTCTAGAAAATGGTTTAATTTGTGATAGGTAGGTAGAAACTAGATTTCAATTCAACTCGTAGTTATATTGTAATGAGAAAAGGTGAATTATTGTTGATTTAATAGTAAAAACATGAATTAATGAGTAAAAACTAGAAAACACTCTTAGATTGTCCTGAAATCACGTGTAAATGGTCATTGGTTGATTTTTTATATGTTTGAATACAACAGACATCAATCTGAAAGCTAGAGTGGTGGGAATGATAGAAAATGGGGTTTTATTATATTTAAATGTCTATAAAAACATACAACCATGGTTAAAATCAATAAAATGACCATAAATTGTCATAAAATCAAAATACAATGATCATTGGTAAATTTTTGACATGTACAGATAGAACAAACATTAATCTTCCATGATGTATAGTCATAATGAAAACATAGATGCACCCATTTTGTTGTGAAATCATAGGAAAGTGATCATTTATTGACTTGTGATATATATATAAATAAAACCCATATTAATCCATTGGGAGGTGTGGTCAGAATGACTAAAAATTCAGTTTATTTTATTTAAGTCCTTAAAAATGTTCATTAAATGGTTAAATTCCAGAAAATGATCTCGGATTATCATGAAATCGCAAGAAAATAACCTCCGATTAATTTATGATATATATGAATAGATATAGCATCAGTAAAAAGTGTAGTTTTATAATAATAAACAAAATTTATTTTTTATTTATTAAATGTTAAAGGTTCAAATCCTCACAAAAAAAATTATCAAGAAATAATTAGACAAAGATTTTTGATTAATTTATGAAATTTATGAATAGTTCTCGTGTGAAACTATTTTACATTGTGGTCTTGAGGATTGAAAAAAGAATATTAATAGATTTAAAATTAATTAAAAACAATCATCAAAGGGTCAAATCCTAGAAAATGAACTCATATTATCTGGAAAGCACAAAGTAAATACCTATGCTAAATTTTTGATATGTATTAAGGACTACATATCAATTTGATACATAGTTTCCTAAAAATGACCAAAAGTGGTTTTTATGGATTTTAAAGTCTAAAAACATGTTTCAAATGGTTAAAACATTTAAAATGGGATCAAATTATCATGGAATCATTATAATAAAAAATTCAATTAATTTATAAATTATTGAAATAGATTTCTCATTAGTCCAACATGTGGATAGATGAAAATAATGAAAATTTCATTTTTAGAGTATTAAAAAAATCATGTTCCAAATGACCTCATATGCTTATTTTTTATCGCTAGATAGATGATATTTCATTTTAGAAAAAATACCAAGGTGATATATTATAATGAATCATACTCACCAATCCATCTATCTAATTAATAAATAGCTGATTGTTACATATTATAAATTATTTGAGTATCCTTTTCCTAAGTGTTCACTAACATGGTTTTAATAATCAATATCATACCCTGGCATCAAAGTGGGGGGTTAGAATTTATTTGATCAAATTAGGAAAATAAGATTCAATTATATATCAGCACAATTATTTTACACATCTCTCAACAATGAGAAAACAATATGACATGCTAATATTATTACATAAAAAATATATATCTTAAATAAAAAAAGGACAAAAGTTATAAGAAATACCTAACCTAAAGGGTTAAACGAAAATAAAATAAAAAAATAATAAATGAACAACAATAAAAAATAAATCCAAAAAAATAAACGAAAAAAACAATATAAAAATTAATTTAAGTGGAATCATCCTCACAAACTAAACACCAAAAAAATGTTTAAAAAAAATAGAAAACAAAAAAAATCCAAAATAAAAAAACCAAAGAAAGAGAAACAAGGATCATGGGTTATACGGGGTGGGGGCGTAGGTGTTGGAAGTTGAACCTGTCTTCTTCTTGATAGTCGATCAAACTTAGAGAAGTGTTGAATTTGATAGTTTTTATCACCAACAGTATTTAACCATTTTGATTAATTGTGTTTTTATGAAAAATAGTTATCAGTGTCGTTAAATGAATCATTCTTCTTCCTAATGGTTGATTGAACTCGAAGAAGAATGAAATTTTATTTGGAATCAATAAGGAATAAGAAAATGAGTAGTTTAATATTTTATTGGCTATGTTTTTTTTAAATCCCAAAGACTGATGAATCTGGCCATCCATTTCTACCTCAAACGCCCAGGGAATCCCATGATTTCTTCGAGGTGACATGTCTGATTCATATATCTTACTAGTAAGTGATAATATGCATGATGAAACACATAAATTTATATTTAGATCATTATATCTTATGATCCTATTTATTGTATGAAATTTTTTATAACCATGGACGCAGGAATCTAAACTCATTTTTTTCCATACCGAGTGATTTGGGTCTTGGATTCACATGTGGTTAGTTCGTATAGACCATAAATGACTTGAAAAAAAATTTCCAAATTTTTTGAGATAATCAGACCTCATTTTCTAGTTTTCAACCACAACATGGGTGAATATTCCTTTATTAATAAGTGTTGAAAATATAAAATCGTATTTCTCATATTATCGAGCAATTTAGGCCGCAAATTAATGCATGACTAATTTCTATACATCATAAATTATTTAAGGATATTTGTTCAATGATTTCATATAAATTTAAATTCTCCTCCTTGATTTTGACCCCATGATGGTTGATATGTTGTTTGAATAAAAATATCATCATAATAAGATACTTTGTATCATATTGATCAATCTGGGATTCAAATTGATGTGTGTTTGAGAGATAAAGATCAAAAATAATTTTAGGATCATCTCCTATGCTTTCGAAGAAATCTGAACATGTTTCTTCAATTTTGACCCTTTTTTGTGAGACTAGTGAATGTGATGTCACAAAATAACATTTCATCATACCAATAAATTCATATGCAATATTTTCATGTGGTTGGATTGTACTATTTATAAAGGAAAAAGTATATAGCTTAAAATAATTAAGCTAAAACTAATTCACAAACCCTCTTTAAATAAAATCATTCTTGGACTTGGGTTTGGTAAATGGGATATTTTAATCAGGTTGATTATGATATTATCAGAGTAATAGTATCATAACTAGAATGATTATGATTATATGAGTATAAAAATAAAATGTAATCTGAAATAATTCTATTTTAGAGTATAGAATCATATTCATAGTTATCTTATTCACGATGTATCATAATTATAGAATATATTATCACTATTATAGAGATATATCATAATTACTAAATATATCATACTAATAACAACTAATATAAAAAAGTATACACAATTCAAATTACAATAAATTGAATTACAATTATCTATTTATCTTATTCAAATAACATTAAGATAAATAAATAAAAAAAACATGCATAAAAGAATTTATAATATGTAAAATACAAGTAAAATAATTTGAATAAACCATTTTTAACCAAAATAGTAGGCTATCCAATAACATTGGATAAAGTTCCCTTGTTTTATACATACAAGAAAGTCTATCATTCTTTAGGAATGAAATCCCTCTATCAAAAGATCAGATTTTTCACACTACACCCTTGTGCCCTCGATATGAAAATTAGAATATCTCTATCTACATAGCCTCAACATCCCTTAATACGAATATTAGAATCTTTCACACTAGCCTAAAGTTCCCTCGATCAGCTGAATCAGATTCTCCATCTTCCTAAAAACAGAATCCCTCAATCATATTCACCACAATCATACACATTAAATTACAAAGAAAATAAAAACTAAAATAATTATAGAACTAGGAATAATATATTCATGCTTGAAAGCATCAGATCACATCTATATGATAAATTTTTCAAAATAAATAAAATCAATATCAAACTCCTTGAATGACTGAGTATTTATAGGAATATCTCCAACGATCATCTTTAACCTCCAATATTTATATTTTATCTATGTTTTTTTGCAATGGCATGTACACCTAGACCTTCAAAGGCTATATTATAATTCAATTCTTGACATCATACTGATGTATACAATTTTAAGTGTAAAATATTTTCTTTACTTAATAAATATGTTCTCTATATTCAAATTATACACTAAAGGTGAGTCTGAAAGACTTCCTTAAAACAATCAATATGATAATATTAATGAGTGTGAATCCAATGTTTATCATTTTTGGTATCGCTCTGATATTTAACATTTTATTAGTACTAAAGACATGAATAATGTCTTATATCTAATATGATAAGGTGAATCCGATATTTATCAGACCCATTCCCATTACAAAAATCATAATTGAGAATTTATTTTTATATTCATGAATAATTCAGAATGAATTTCTATGTATGGTAAAAAGTATTTGTTTTCTAAAAAACATTCAAAAATACTTTTGAACATGAAATATGGTAAATAATTATTTTAAAAATGTGTTTGTGATTTAAAATAAATAAATAAATAATTCCTAAGTAGAACTTTTGACTCAAAAATCTCCCCCTTTTTGGAAAGAAAAAACCCAAAACATAAATGGAAAAAGTAACTTCAAAAAATACAATCCAATTTACTTTTAGTTTATTTGAATTCAGGTTTGACCAAGAAAACCTTAACTACCATTGAGTTTTAAACTCATTTTATTATGATGAAAATGGCATTGAATAAAATATTCATTTTATGAAATGTATCGTCCTCTAACTATATGAGTCTTCTCAGAGAGGAAAAATTATCCCTTTTTTATAACCTCACTTGTTATACAACATTCTCCCACTTCATGATTTCAAAAAATAAAAGAGAAATTAGTTTTTATCTTGAAAAGGATTAGAAGAAAACATATAAAACAATATAACGAAACTATCTAATCAACCAAAACTAATGAAATATTATTCAAACAATTATAATTAGAAGGAAAAAAATTAATTTGATGAAAATATTATTTCATTAGTTAATTACAGAAATAGTTTTAAAAATAAATCTAATAAGAGTTTAATATAAAATAAACTAATTTTTCTTCATCATTGATTCAATAAAAAGCATTTGTCCTTTTGAATTCGTTTTTCTCTTCTATGATCATTACCATAATATCATCATGAGGCTGAATCTTCTCATCCTAAATTTGAATATTTTCATATAGTTATTTGTTATTCTCTATGAGTATGGTAACTTTCTCATTAGGTGCCTTGAGTCTGGTCAGCTCTGATTACTAATATTTGATATTTCCATTTAGGAATTTTATTTCCTTAGTATTTTTTTAGGTGAACCATTGAACCTATATTCGATCATGAATTATTCTACCACATATTTAGTTAATTGATTGAATGATTTAGAGGATTCATTTAAAACCATAATTACATCATTATAATTCTCATCACAATGTTTGAGATTTGAATTAAATTGATGAGACCACTTAGTAACTTGGATAAATAGCTTTATATGAATCCTGTATGTTTCAAGATGAGTTTTGAACTCAACTTCAAGTTTAATCACCTTCTCGATCAGCATATCAACCAAGTTTGATTTTAGATTAATACAATCTTGAAGCATTAAAACCCAAGACTCCAGATTTTTGAATTAAGGGATTGTTCCCTAGATTCTTCTAAATTATTGAAAAATATAATCTATTCCTCCAAAATATAGTGTCCTAACTGAATCTGATTGAAGTTATTGTTGAATCTCAAGTGGTGTGATACTACTGGTCTTGATTTCATCATGAATTATTTTGCCTTTATCTTTCTTTGGTAGGCCTTAAAACTTCTTTTGATCATTTATCTTTCATATTATTATTATCTGAAATTTCAATGATTTCATCAAACCTATGAGACATGTTTTCAAAATTCTGGTCACCTTTATGATTTTTGGATGATGAATGAGGTTCCTTTGATGATGATTGTTTATTTTCATTAAGACATTCAACTTCACAACCGTTATTAGGTAATACCGATGAGGTTGAAATTTTTTGATGAGTTATTCTTATATTGTATTAAATCCATATAGGTATTTTTTTTATTCTTATTCCACATCCTCAAACTCAACTACTTCTTCCTATTCAAATTTTTTTTGTTGATTAGAACCTTTATCAATTTCCTCATATTCACTACATTGTTCACCTCCTTCTGGATCTTTGGCTAATTGATCAATATCGGCAGCACCTTATTACATTTCGATAATAAACTCATCGCAAAGATTATAGTAAGTTCCTAAATATGCTTTACCATGTGAGATTGGTCCAAATTGTTTTTCTTGAGAAACAAGAACCAGTGCTTCATTAACTAACTTTTATTTTCCCTTGTGAAAAAATGAATAAATCTTCAGTAATAATAATTGTGGTTTCTTGAAAGGTTAATCTAATACACCGATTTATTTGATCAGTTTTGGAGAAAGGTAAAATAGTATTGGTTGAGGCTTCCTCTACTCCTTTCATTGATTTATCCCACAAATGAGCTTCTAGTAACTTTTTCTTTTTCTTCCTTCTCTTATTTTTCTAGAGTATCGACATCATGAATTTTTAAGTAATAGCCTATGTTTGATCGATTCCGATAAATGGATCCCCTTTATTCCTTTTAGATTTTTTCTTCCACCATTCTTCATCTACTTAATAAGACACAGGATTTTATTTCTTATCTTTCTGAGGATCATAAGATTCTATTTTTCTTTTCTTTTTCTGATCTCCCTTATTCACTTTCTTCTTCTACTTTTGGACACTTGTTTATAGCTTTTTAGAAGATTATATATTAGAATCAGCAATAAAATTCTTTGAAATTACATTAAATTCCTACTTCATATGTTTCATTGTATTATCAGTGAAAAGGGGAATAGTTTCCCTCACATGATCAGATTTTTTTCTATATTGAAATACTTTATGATTTCTATAATCAAGTTACTATGTAAATCCAAAAATATGATAATATAAGATTTTATTGTACAAGACTTGATATTCTTAAAGTTAGGAATAAAAAACCAATCATATTAATCTCTTGAATATTAACTAAATAGTCTCATATGAAAATATTAGACACTTTCAAGGTATCCTAATCTATGTTCCATGGAATTAGAAAACCTTTCATCCAAAGGGATATGACCCTATTATCTGGAGTAAGGTGTGGGGACTTCCTTATTTGTGAATCTTATGATTTTTTTTGATCTCTCCTTTTTAAATGTACGAAGATAATCAAGAAGTTTGTGATATGGGTAAATATCATATCTTTTTTATGGAGTTACTAAGAAATCAACAACTTCTTTATATTACATCTTAAAAGATTTTTCATAAATCTAAATGGAAATTTTTGTCTTTTCCATCATCTACAAAAATGACTAAACAGATGCATATAATTCTTTAAAAAGGACTAAATAAGACAATTCATAATTAGGAAAATAATGTTTAATGAAAATAGACTGAAAATCATGAAAATATATTATCCTTATCAGTGAATAATTATATTTATCATAGAAATATTTTCATATAATCCTTTATATGAAGATAAACCACTTGTTGTAATCCTTTACAGAAGCCATCGTATTAGGTCTTGAGACAAAATAATCAGACATGAATAAAACTTTTTAGACTCGAGGTCATCAACAAAGAAACACCTCTGGGAGGAAATCTAGAAAAACTTGATGTGGGACACTAAGGGGTTCACTCCTTATATAGGTGAGAGAAATGAAAGATTAGATCCTAAATCAGATCCAATAATTGAGATCAAATATGTACTGATCTGATGGTTGAGAATCACTAAAAGAAATAAAAAATTGAACTCGTTATGTTTTACAAACTTTTAATTGTATTTAAATTGAATATGATAAAAAAATTAAGGAAAATTTTTTTATATAAAAACTAGAAAATAGTATTAAGAACAACAAGAATGAACGATCATAATTGTGAAAAAATTAAAGCGTAAAAATATTACCTTTCGGTGTTGAAGAGAGTTATTAGTTTTACCAACATATTATTCTATAATTTTTTAAGCTTAGAAAATTAAGAATATTTTGAAAATAGATAAATAAATATGAAAACATTTGATAAAGAAAACATTATTATGATTTAATTTAAAAACAAACCCTAAAATGGAAAAAACAATAAAAAATTAGGTATGATTTTTTTAAAAGAAACTAAAAGTTTTAAAAAACACCAAACATTTTTACACCCATTATAAAAAAGAGAGACTTAATATAACGATATGGGTTAAAAATTAGTATAAGTGAATGATTACATTAGGTAGATCATTCCTAGATTCTATAAAATTTATTCAAATCTATCGAAATTCACTGATTTTTTAAAAATATCAAAAAGTTGATCTTCTGTTTCGATAAATTGTAAAATGATATCTCCTTTATGTATTTATTCCCTAAGAATGTGATACCTAATAAATATGTGTTTTTCATGGTAGTTATGTCCATGGTTTTTACATAAGTTCATAAAACTAGTGTTTTCAAATAGTATTTTATTTTTACTAAAACTCATGTCATAGTAAGTGAGTGTGTTTTGCATCGACAACACTTATTCACAATAACTTCCTGAAACCACATATTTTTCACCAGTAGTTGAAAGTTCTATAGAATTTTGTTTACTTTCATGACTGATAAACTAACGAGTCTCCTAAGAAATGAAATGTTGTGAATGTGTTTTTCCTATCCATTTTACAACCACAAAATTCAAAATCCAAAAAACTTTTATGTTCAAAAACATTACCATAAAAATAGAAAAGTCTTAAATCTATAGTTCCCTTTAAATAGTGAAAATTATTTTCCAAACATTTAAATTTTAATCCTTGGGATTTTATTAATATATTATACATAAGAATTTTGAAAACATTAATTTTGTATAAAAAGATATCAATTAAAGTAAACTGCATATCATACCTATAAAAATATTTGTATCAACTGTTTTCCCAGCCTCATCAAGATCTAACATATTTGAGGTACAAATAGAATTAATAATAATCTTATTTTTATCATAACCTAAATTAATTATATAGAGTATCTTTTTAAAAAAATTATCAACTATTTTCCCAGCCTCGTTAGGGGTTCTATGTTCAAATTAGTAAAGAAAATTTGGATGTTTGATTAATTTTCTCAAAGAACTTCTAGTCCTGACTAGTTGATCAAATTCACAAATGATACTATCACTAAGAGGGTTTATAAGAAACAACTGAGTTTTTAGGTTTTCTAAAGTTTTTACATCAACCAAGGTTAGAAAATTTTCCAAAGGAAAAAATTTAGAACCATGTTCTTTGGTTGTTTCCAAATGAGAAGGATTTCCCAACAATGGTTTAAAATCAGTTTTAGAGAACACGTTAGAAGATGTAGGTTGGGGAGTTTTAAAAATAAAAGGATCATTTGCATTAAATTTAACTGGTTATTTTTTTCAATAGTACAATATTTTAAAAAACACTATAAACCTTAGAGGTGGTGGAATAGCCTAAGAATATACCTTCATCGAATTTGGGTGAAAATTTACATAAATTATATTACTTATTCAAGATGATTACTTGGTATACAAAAACTATTAAGTAAGAAACTTTTGGTTCTCTCCCTATACATAAATCATAATTATTTTTATTAATAAAAGGTCTTATCAAAACTAAATTTATAGTATAACAGAAAATAATCATTTCTCTATCTAAAAAATTTCTATCAATAGAGTATTCATTCAACATGGTTCTTATTATTTCTTAAAGAATACAATTTCATATCTCAACAATACCATTTTTTAGGAGTTCTAGGTGATTAAAAGTTATGTGCAATACCTTTCCTACTATAAAAAGTTTCAAAACTATCATTAAAAAATTATTCACCATAATCACTATGAATAGTTATCAAGGAAAGGCCTTTCTCATTTTTAATTTTTTTAATAAATGTTTTAAAATAAGAAATGGATTTATATTACATTGAGAGAAAATAGACCCATGTATTTATAGTGTAATCATCAACAATAAAAAATACATAGTACTTTTTCTCAATACATCCAGTTTGTGTTGGACCGAACAATTCTATATGCACTAACTAAAAAGAATCATAATCTGAGACTTTACTTATATATATAAAACTATACATATGATTCTTACCATATTGAAAATAGTCATATACTTTTGAAGATTCATATCTTAATTCTAATATATCCTTAACAATTATTTTATTAGTGAATTTGGACATGTTCTTAAGGTAACAATTTCATCATATTCTATTCCAAAACCATGATTGATCTTCCATTTCACAAAGGTAAGGTAAGTCTTGGCTCCAAAGGTCTTCTAATTTAATATTTTAAACATTCTTATTCTGATTGGTAGAATGAATAAACTCATCCCTGTAATTTTTTAATAAATATTTATCATTTCAAAAATTCACATGTTAACCTTCACCACCAAATCTAATTATGATAATGAGGTTGTGATTAATATCATCAATAGATAAATAATTTTAAATTAAAACTTTTCTATTAATTAAAATGTTTCCTATACTGATAATCTATCCTTGAGCATTATCTATGAAAGTAAATTTTACACCATTCATCTTCAAATTTATTTTAAACAAATCATTATGTCAATTCATGTTCCTAGAACACCCACTATTCATGCACCAAATTTTGTTGCTGTTATTACTATTCTTTTTTTGAAACAAAAAAAATAGACTTTTAGAAGCCAAGTTTTCTAGGAACTGATGTCAGAAAATAAAATCTTAGAAACCCAATTTTTTTTGAAAAATAGTATTTGTGGATGCCTAAATATTTAACATTATTAAAATAATTATTTTTTTTCAAAATTCCTCTAGTTTTTCACATAGTTCATATTAGAGAACTTTTAGGAACAAAGTAGTTGTAATTGAAAATAAGTGTTTTATTTGTAAAACCCATTCCAGAACTATTTCCATGTGGCCAAATTTGATGGTACATTTTATCAAAATTTTCTTTTCTAGTAGTAAACTTTGATAAATCTATACTAAGGGAATAAATTTCCGAATTTATTTTTATAACTAAATATTAGTCCTCGATAGAATTATTTTTAAAATTAAGTTTGTTTCCTAAAACAATTTTCTCAGAAATGGATTTTTCAAAATAATTATAAATAGTTCCAATTTAAAATGTTATCATATCAAAATATTTAGTATGATCAGATACATATTTTTTTAAAATTCTAATCCTTTAATTTTTCTTATCACATATCTTACTAACACTTCAATTATCATTTTCAAGAAGTTTGGAAAATTGAAATACTTCATTATAAGAAGGTAAAGAATTATATTCTGCTAAAAAAGATTATTCATCAAAAGATATTGAATACTTCTCATTAGGATAATTAATAGTTAATTTCTTATTATTAAGGTTATTATTTGTTCTTACCTAATCCATGAAATAATAGTTTTCTTTAGGAATTATGGCTAAAAGGCCAATGTTCCTCTGATTTGGACTTTCATTATCTAAGAATTTATCTAAATAATCACCACCATTAGTACTCCATGTTCTAGAATATTTGTTAACATTAATTACTTTTTAATTATAGAACTTATTCTAATTATGATCATAATTCTTATCCTTTATTTCTATTCTTTTCAACTTGGGGTTGTCAAGTAGAATGTGTCATGTTCTTTCACATTCATGACAAGTAAATTCATATTAATTCTTTTCATTGTGTTCCTTGTTAGTTTTCCTATAATGGTATTGAAAATAATTTTTACCAACAATATTATTCATACTTCAAGAAAGTTTCTTATCTTTGGTTTCAGAATGTTAAGAATCACTAGAAACGTATTAAACAACGACTATCCTTTTCTTTTTCAAATTAAGAACCATTTTAGGATTCTAAAGTTTTATAATATTTGTAGTCGTATTAAAAGTAATGCCACCATTATTCTTATTTTATATCATAGTATATCTTATTATCCTACTCTCATACTCTATAAGAGTACCTATGAGATTAACTAATGTAATCTTACTATCTTTTCTTGCTTCATCAACTGGAGTTATTTTAGATTCCCAACTGTTGGGAATAATATCAATAATCTTATCAATAAGAATCTACCCTTATTATCATTTTTTATACAATTTATTGTAAAATGTTGATAATTTTCATGATCCTATTATTCATATTTTCGATAGGTTTTCTTGGTAGAGATTCAAATTCATAATAGTTGGCTCTAATTATAGCTCTTCTAGTTTCTAAAACCTTTTTATGTTATGAAATGAGTAATATGTAACATCTTATATAAGGAATTAGTTTCTTTACAAGAAGATATTTGGTTATAAATACATCAATTCATAAAATACAAAAAGTAATATCTTACTCTATAGTTAATTTGATATTATTTTTTTCCTGTTTTGTGAAAGTAGTAACTTCCTTTCCTTGAATCTTGTAATCATCAGTAAGCATAACAAAACTGTCAAATTTAGTGTTCATAATAAATTTATCCATTTTGTCTCACTAATACTCATAATACCCTTTATCAAAAATAGGTGGTCTATTCATATTTTGGTTATCTATTGAATAAATATTTATACCTCCCATCTATAAAGAAATATAAGATTTTTTTCCTTAAAACATGTGAGTAATAAAAATGTTTATAACAAACAATTTTATATCAAAAATTAAATAAATTTGAAATAGAAGAATGTGAAAATATTTGAAAGTAAACAATAAATAAATCAACCAGGGAGTATTACTACCAGAAGTAGTATTACTTTCTATGATACCAATTTATAGTTCAAATGATATCTTATAGATTTCTTTATTACAAGTGGGGGTGAATTATAATTTAAATTTTTTCCCTTATGATAAGAAAGGGTGGATAGCTTAAAATAATTAATTTGAAACTAATACACAAATCCTTTTTAAATTAAGGTGGATTATCATTGGGTCCAATTATAGGATACCATTATCATGTTGATTATGATATTATCTGATATAAGTATCATAACAAGAATTATTACAATTAATCAGAGTATATAGATAAAACATAATGATAAACAATTCAATTTAATATAATATAATTTTATTCATAGTTATCATACTCACAACAAATTGTAATTAGAGTACAGAGTATCGTAATCATAGAGATATGCCATTATTACTAAAGATATAATACTCATATGAACTAAGATAAAACAGAGTAAAAAAATCCAAATTATTACAAATAGAATTACATGTATGTGTTTATCATATTCAAAGAACGTTATGATAATCTAACATAAAACAAGAACAATTGAAGTTATAACATTAAGGATACAAGTAAAAAACCAATAATCTTATTTTAACCCAAAGACAAGGTTATCTAATGACCTCAGATAAAGGACTCATGTTTTATACTTACAATAAAGTTTTCTTTACTTATAAAGGAAATCCCTCGATCAAAATATTGAATTTTTCACACTATCACCAAGTTACCTCAATATGAAAATTGAAATAGCTCTGTCTTTCAAGCATCAAAATCCCCTGATATGAATTATGGAATATGTCACGCTAGCCTGGGGTTCCCTAGATCAGCTTGATTGGGTTCAGAATCTTCATATCCATGAAATACCTCGATCATATTCACTACAATTGTATGTAAAAAATTACAACTAAAATGAACTCTAAACAATTTAAAAGACTAATAACAAGTTGTTCATTCTTGAAAACTTCATATCTCTCGTGAGAGAGAAATTTTAAAAATGATATTAAATTAGCATCAAACTATTCAAATGGATGGGTATTTATAGGCATAGCTCCAAAGGCCATAATTAACCTCCAATGGTCATATTTTCTCTGAGTTTTCCATAATGACTTGGACTCATCAATCATTAATGGATCTATTATAACAGAATGTCCAATGTCGTATTAATGTTCACCATATACAATGTAAATGATTTTCCTTAGGAAATAAGTTTTCCATATTCATATTATAAACTAAAGTTGGTTTTAACATACTTCATTAAAAACATAGATACAATAATTTTAATAAATTTGAACCCAATTTTTATAGGATTTCATATCATTTCAATATTTAATACTTTTTCATTACTAATGATGAGATAAAAATTCTTATATCTAATCTGATAATATGAATCTCATATTTATCGAATCTATATCCATTATGAAAATTTTAATTGATAATGTTTGTTTATGTTTTTTAATACATCAGGACTAATTTATATGTTTGGTAAAAGTATTTGTTTTTTACAAAAACATTAAAAAAACATTTAAACATGAATGTTAGTAAATAAGTATTTTAAGAAATTGTTTTGTGACTTTCAAAACCAAATTAAGAAAAAAGTTATGTATAGAACATTTGACTCAATACAAATATAGTGAAGAAATGGATTATTTGGAAGAGAGTAATCAGTAATAAATTTTTTAATAAAGTGGAAGTGTAAGGGGAAGAAAGAGTAGTCATATAAACATTAGAAAAAATTAAGTAAAAAATTAGAAAAAACATAAGACATAATCATATTCACTGGTAGAGGTAGAAGAAAAAAATAAAAGTAGAAAAAGATGATGAAAATAATGAAACTCAAAACATAGATATCATAAATCAAAATCAAACCACCAAAATGTGACAAAGATAAAATGTGAAATAAAAAATGAATATTGAATATGAAAATGGGGGGAAATTATAAGGGGGAGATGAAGAAGAATCTAAACTATATAAATGAGGTGTAGGTTTTAAAAGGAAGTATGGATATTAAAAAATAAAGTAAAAAAATTAGAAAAAACATAAGACATAATCATATTAATTCATATATATGGAAGAAAAAAATAATAATAGAAAAATATGAATAAAAAAATGAAACTCAAAATATAGATATCAAAAATAAAAATCCAAACCACCAATATGTGATGAAGATAAAATGTGAAATATAAAAAAAAAGATTGAATATGAAAATGGGGGAAAAGTGTAAGGGGAAGATGCATAAGAGTCGAAACTATATAAATAAGAAGTAGGTTCTAGAAGGAAGTAGGGATATTGAAAAAAGAAAAAAATAGTACAAAAAATAATTAAAATGTAAAATATATAAGTAATGTAAGAATGCATAAATGTACAAGTCATAATACATGATCAAAAGTAAAATAATAATTTTACATGGAAATAAAAACAAAAGTAGATGAATGGTTTAATGTATAATTGAAATAAGAAATTGAAACAAAGTTAAGGTAAAAAACCTCAATACAAAAGTGATGGAAAAATTCATAACAAATTGTGAAACTAGCATTGAATGTGAAAATAAAACATGAAGGAGAATCCAAAATCCACAAACAGAAACACAAAAAATGGATTATAAATATAAGGAAAAATATTATATGGATATAAAAATTAAAAGTATGGACTTCTATAAAATTAATAAAATAGAATTAAATGAACAAGAAAATTTTGAATTAATTATATAGAAGAATGATAGATGAAAAAAAGGAAGAAATTGAGTTAGAAGATAATCTAGAACTGAGAAGAATAAGATAAAAGAAAAATCACAAGTAAAAGAACTGAATAATCTGGATAAATCAGATGTAAAATAAAAATAAAAAACTAGATGAAAATGTAGAAGAGTAAATAAAAAATATACCAATATAGAAATAAAAGTAAAATTAGAAAAATAATTTTATGAAATAATAAAACAAAACTAGAAGTAAAAGAAAAGTATTAAAGTAGAAAAATCCAAAATCAAGAAGTAAAAGAAGAAGTATAAAGTTAAAAGAAAAATTATAAGACAAAATGAAAGAAAAAATAAAAGTAAACGGTATAATATGAAATCATCATATGAAAATAAATTAAACTAAATCATAAATAAAAGTGAATTTTCTACCAAAAATTAAAGGTACTGGCCCGAAGAATATTTCATAAGAAATTAAAATAGATATAATATGATAAATAAACTTTAGAAGCAAATACATAAACAACAACATAAACTAAATTATAAAAATAATACAATTCAAAAGAATTAAAAAAATATAAAATCCATAATCTCAATTCCAGAATCTTGAAATGAATATATACACATAAGTAAGTTAAGAAATTATTGAAATAAAATAACTGGAATAGAAGAGATATAAAGAATCACGAGTAAAAGTAGAAAAAAAGGAAAAATAAATAAATAGAAAATAAAAAATCCAAATGATGAAATGTTATGAAGATAAAAGTAGTATTTTAATTTAAAGTAGGTAAGAATCTAGAAGTACTAGTTGAATCTGAACTGGAAGTAGAAATCTGGAATTAATATCATAATAGAACTAAAAGTAGATGATGTGGAATATTTAAAGATGGATGAAAAATGATATATAGAATTTGAAAAAAAAATTGAAAAAAATTATAAACATGATCATATAAGGATAAAAAGTACATCAATAAAAAATAAGTTAAAATAGAAGTCATAAGTAGTATCAAGAAATAGATGTAAATGAAAATGCGTAAAAACTTATGAAAACATTCTAATTTTGTTGTGAAATCATTGGATTGATGCATGGTTGATTCCCATTGATAATAAATGTCTCGAAGAAAATTTCCCAAATTTTCTATGTCAATTTGATTCCATTTACTTGGTTTTGACCCCTTTATGGGTAATACATCATTTTATATAAAATATAATGGTTAAAATATTATTTGGATCATACTGATTTTTCTAAGAATCATATTGATATGTGGTTATCTCTTAAAAATATAAAATCATTTAGAATATTTCTCATATGTTTTTGTGTAACTATGATCTCATTTACTCAGTATTTACCTCTTTTTGGTGACTTCTCACTTTAATAAGAACTTGAATTCCAAAGGACACTTTGGTTGTACTGATCCTTTCAAAAGTCATATTGACTTGTGTTTGGTTTGTACATGTTATAAAAGACTCATTTATATTTTTCCTATGTTTTTATGATAATATGATCTTGTTTCATTACATTTGAAACCTTTATGTGTTATTTTTCATTTATTAATAAGTTTTAACAACATGAAATCATAGTTTCCATTATAATGAGAAATTTGGGCATCATATTGATGCATGTATGATTCTTACATATCAAAAATTACTGAAGGAACATTATATTTTGTTTCTATATCAATCAAAAATCGTCTTCTCGGTTTTTACCCCTTTATGAGTGATATATCATTTTAATAAAAATATTAAAGTGAAATGACATTGTGGATAAGGATGAGTAATTTGGATATTGTATTAACTCATGCTTGACTCAAACAGATCCCAAATGATTTTAGGATACTTATATTATGTTTTCATTATATTTTGAACTCATCTGCTCAGTTTCGACCCCATTAAGTGACTTGTCACTTTAACAAGAATTTGAAAACACAATGATGCTTTAAAACATACTGATCAATAATACACAGATTATTTTAAAATAAGATATCTCATTTGAAAGATACTTTCATTTATATTAGAATATATTTTTCACAATTATGTTAATCATTAAAACAAGTAAATTTTATTGATTTGAATAACTGTGGTATAAATAAAAAAGAAAAACCATTGAAAACCACACATCTATCCAGATGATCATTTATATATCAATACCCTAGTACTAAAAAGAATAAAATAAATAGAAAAAATAAAAGCAATAGAAAACACCTGGCATGAAATTGGAAATGGAAATTTACATAGTGTCAATAAAAAATATTGTAGATGGGTAAAATGATAATAGAAATAAAGAAAAATTTAGAAAAAATAATGAATAATTGGAAATAAAAATTAAAAATGTATATACATATTCATAATAAGAATGATTAAGTATATGAAAATGCAGTTTTGAAAGAAACTGTAGGATAAATAGCATAAGACATAATCAATATTTCAAAGAATAAGTATAAGTAGATGGCGAAGTCAATGAAGGCACATAAACATTATTAAAATAGAATGCAAGAATATAAACCAAAACTAAAGCCTCATGAATATTCAAAATTATTGTTATAAGGAAAAATAATAAAAGTTGAAAAAGTTGAAGAAAAAGTGAAGCTTAAAAATTTAGACATCATAAATATAAATTTATAGCACCAAAAAGAGATAAATCTAAAATTAGAAATCTATAAATAATGATCGAATTTTAATGTGTTAGAAAACGAGGAAATAAAACTTGAAAATAAATCCAAAATTATCAAAAAATAATAAGGTTCTCAAACTCTATAATGATATCGAAAATAAAATTAAAAAAAACCAAATTTAATTTTATAAGGTAGAAAATAAATGAAAAATAAGATGTAGGAATAAATGAATAAGTCATAATACCTGATCAAAAGTAGATGAGGAATTTGAAGTAAAAATTAAAATAAAATTACAAATAATTTAAAATAAAAGTAAAAGTAGAAATAGAATCAATGTTCAAATCAAAAAATGATATCCCAAAATAATAAAGAGATGGAATAATTACAAAACCAATTGTGAATGTAGTTCCAAAAATAGAAATAGAAGGTGAAGCGAAATAAAAATACAAAAACCAAAACTAGAAGATCCAAATTATATTGGATGTGGAAAGAAAAATGTATTATTTGGTTTTAAAAATAAAAAGAAAATAATTATAAAAAATTTAGAATATATTATCCAAAGAAAAAGTAAAAGGTAAAGATGATTTGTAGAAGAATGTTAGATAAAAAAGGGACAACCAGAGTTGGAAATAAATATAAATTACATAATACAAAAGGTAGATGCATAATCAAGATTATGATTAATTTAAAAATCTATAAGTCTCTAAAGAAAAAAATAAAAACACAAACTATAAAAAAAATTAGAATTAAAAAAAAGAAATCTATGGGAAAAATAAAAAAAATTGTGAATCTGAATTTGAAATACAAATAGTTGAAGGATAATCTTAAAAGTGAATTAGAATTGTAAGGAAAAATGTATTAGTTAGATATAAAAATAGTAATTAAAGACTCACACAAAAGTAAGAAAGTATAAGTACAATAACAAAGAAAATATGAAGTCATTTGGTAGAATAATGAAATATGAAAAATAAATAAATGATTATATAATTTAGTCTATAAGAGATAAGATAAAACAGAAAATTAGAACCAACAATAAGAGAAAAATAAAAATAAAGAAAATACTCAAAATGGAAATAAAAATATAAACTGGGAGAAAAATAAAAACGAAGAAAAGAAAACCAATACAAAAATAAAAAAAAAATTGAGAAAGAAATTTATGAATTAATAAAATAAAACAAGATATAAAAGATATGAATATATGTCAAAATCCAAAATAGAGAATCCAAATTAAAATAATGAAATTAAAAAAAAAACATAAGAAAAAATAAATGAAAATGAAAATGTGAATGTTTGAAGCTGGGAACATCAGATGAAAAAACATTGTATGAAATCATAACTAGAAGTCAATTAATAACCAATGAGCATAGGCACAAGACAAGGGTAGAATTCAAAATAAATAGAAATAAATTTAATTAGAAAAATGGAATTTTAGAAAAAAAATCATATGACCTATCATAAAATAATGTATAAAAATAAGAAAAATAAAAATAAGTAAAATTTTAATAAAAAATCTAGAATCTTAGAATAAAAAAATAGATATAGATGTATGAGAAATTATTAGAGAATAAATATATGAAATAAAATAATTGGAATAAAAAAATTAGAAGAATCAGAAATAAAATACAAAATAATAGGAAAGTAAAAAAACTAAAAATGAAAGTAAAAAAATCATAAAACCTAAAGAATAACACACAAGAATCTAAATGTAGTATTTGAATATATAGAACTCCAGAAGCCATAAGTAGTATTATAATTTGAAGAAATATTAAAAGATAGATTCTGGTGTCATAAAATAAGTGAAATACAATGATATAGAAGAAGAAATTGAATAGTATGAAGGAATATAAATTATTAAGACATAACCCTAAACATAAAACATAAACATTATCATTTTTGTAGATATAATATTCAGAAGAAAAGGAAGTAAAATTAGAAACTAGAAGGAGTACAACAAAAATAAAAAATAGATTGAAAATATTTAAACCCAAGATAAAAATATCATATTTTCATGAAATCATAGGATCTCACTTATCGAGTAATTTTTTATATTTGGGAATAGAAGGTCTATGAATCTGATATATAGTGGGCTCATAATCTGAGGTCATTTGTTTAACACCATGATATTTTGAATGAAGAAAGTTGAGTTTGATAGTGTTTGACACACATAACACCGAGAATATACAAACCAAAAAATATATTTTATTACGTTACATTTCTTTATTATATTTTGTTTAATGAAACACCGAGTTTATCTTCTGTTACACACAACATTGAGTTCATCTTGTGCTATATGCAACACTGAGATTTGATGAACTGTGACACCATATTAAAATATTTTTATTTAACATTAAATTTATTTCTACATTTTTAGAATTGTGAGTATGAATAGGATTATATAAATTATGAAAATTTATATTTTACACTTTTATATTGGTGATCAATTAAATAGAAAAGAAAATAAAAACCAATTGAAAATAAAGAGTATTTTTTTTCTAAAAAAATATTTTTTGTGTGGAAACATGTTTTATCTCAATAAATTAAATAAATAATCTTTGATGAATTTTTTTCATTAATGTTTTATATTATATATTCAATAAAAATTTTTAACATTCAACTTATGGGTTTTCAAGGTCCGAGATAACAATAAATCTAATTTTACACTTAAAATTGAATTTCACAAAAAAAAAGTTTGTGGTCACATTTCGTGAAATTATTTTAAAATTATTTTTTTACCTATATAAAACTAATATGAAAGAAAATGAACATAATTTTTTGAATCATTATGAATGATTTATCTCAGAGTGATATTTGGATAATTTTATGAGAAGATAAATTTTTTGATGAATAGTGAAAAATACTAGTTTTTATTGAGAATTTTCCTTTATTTTAAATAATTTAAAAACATAAAAATTGTTCATATATGGTTTTAAAAATAAAATTAGATAAATAATATATTTATTATTAAAATTTATTTCATTTAAATCAATTCAATATTGAATTCAGATATTAAAAGATTATATAATTAAGAAAATATTATCTTTGGAAAAATGTTTTTGTCATGTTTGCAGGTTTAATTTTTTAAAAAAAATATTCAACTTATGTTCATTGAAGTTTTAAAAATATATCCCATATTTGGAATCATTATAATTAATATTTTCTAATAAATTACACTTTATTTTTTACCATTATAAATATTAAAGATGTAAATATTAATTACCATGGTTAAGGTAAAAATGTGTCTACCAGGGTGTTAAACTAAAATGATATATGGTAAAATAAAATTTAAACATGACCAGGAAATATATATATATTATATAATTTATTTCCTTCAATGTTCCATCTTGGATAATTTTTTCATGAAACAATGGTGGGTAGACTTTATCCTTTTAAAAAAAAATCAACTGTGTTCTCTCCCCCATATGAAACGTTTCTCCCTCTCTATCCCTATTCATACATCCAAAACACTTTGGTTATCAAATTACCTAAATTAATAAATTCCATAATTTCCTCCCATTATCCTAGATTCCTTGGTTTGATCATAAATCCAATCTTGGAATGGATTTTTTGTAAACATAAAAGAGATGTCCAGAGAAGAGGTAATGTTCTTAACTGGTCATTTTATTTTATTACTTCTTCCACCTACTTAAATTTTTATTTTAACATTATTATATTATATAATTAATATCATAAATATACTGGTATGTTGTGATTATATGTTTATTACCTATATACATCTCTTTTTTCCTCAAATGGGAAACGATAGCGTCACTCATGTGTACAGCAGACTACCGCCTCATGAACTGTTGTGACATGTTTTCTATAAAAACCTCTCATGATTGGTTATGATGATAGATATAATGTATAAATATTATATTTTTAACATACATATAATTATTTTAATATAATATCACATATAACCTTTTATGTTCCAATCATAGGGGATACACTAACGTCGATCATGTGTATGATGCACTATCGCCCCACGAAGCGATGTGATTAGTTCTCACTAACTCATAAAATAGAAGAAAATAAATATTATGTTAATAAATATATATTATATGTATGAAACCATTATCATTATATAAAATTTAATAGTTATTTATTCTTCTTTCATTCCACCTTTCAATAAATAGAAACACTGTTTATGCGTGCGTATGACCTACCATCTCCATGAACGGTATTTAATATCTCTATATCTAACTATTTTTTATGAATATACATATATAATGGATATATAAGATATTTAAATAATTATTAACATTATCTAGATTATATAACCATGATTATTTTAAAATCACTGGAATTACTGAACCAAAAACATACATAAAAAATGTTGTAGTTACTACCCAGAACAGAGATTTTGACAATGATTCATTAATAAATAGGTAATAAAATATTATAATTAAACCATATATTATATAATATATATATATTATCATGGTTATATAATATATTTATAAAATATATAAATTTATGGTACATGATTTTTAAACACGTACGAAGGAATTCATCCCTAAGGTAAGGGGTTTCTTAAAACATTTTCCCTTTATTAGGTTAAACTTATACTTCATCGATTATGGAATGCCATAAATATGTGTGAAATGTCTTCTAATTTCATTTTTTTGTATTTCAACTTTTTTTTTAAAAAAATTATCAAACGAAATTATCTATTTTATTGTTTCTCACTCCAATGATATTATCTTTGTAAGGATTTCTCATCTCACATTTACTTGGGTGAGAAATATGTCATATTCACCACTTATTTCATTTATTAACTGTATATAATTCCCATTTTATATGTTATATCATGAATAAATTTATTTTAATGATATTTAATGTATCATTTTAATTTATTTATTTCATGGGACATATGTTTGAAAAATTACCAAATTGATTGAAGTTTATTTCACAATCTCAACACTATTTAGGGTAGTTAAATCCAAGTCTCCACTAGGGGAATTATTTGATATGTTATATTGAAACCAAAATATTTTATCCATATCAGTTTATTTATGAAATTTTCTTATAATTGTATTATTTTTATACTCTTTTGTACTCAAATTGATTGATGAATTTTTTTTAAGAAAAACGAAATTTATTACTTCCTTCAGCCGAAAATCATTTTTAATCTATAACCTTGTATTCTAATTTTTTTTCAATAATGTTTTTAATATTCTCATATAATTTTTAAAATTCATTTTTTCATATGATTGGATTTTTAGAAAATGTGTTAAAATAAATCTACATGTCGTTTTCCAAACATGGTTTGTTTAGATTCTACTGAAAATTTGAAAGGAATCATTATTTTAATATGTAAAAAATAAACAAAATGTCTTTCCATAATGCACACTCTATATTTTAATAATTCCTTTATAATATTAAAATTTTATTTTCAAAGAATTTATAAATTAAATAAATATTGTGAATTTATATTTTTTAAGTGATTATCAAAGTGGAAAGGTTATTTTTCTCATGAATGTTTTTAATGAAGTCTTTAAAAAAATATTATTTTTCTATTTCATAAAACATTACTCTACATAAGAAACATTGAGGATATGTGGTAATGATATCATCCTTATTATTTTTCAAATGATTTGTGATCAATTTGACTATGGATGAAATATTTTTATAATATTCACCACATTACTCATAATGTTTTATGATTGTGTTTATTGAATCGGGAAAGCATTAACATTAAATATGATAGTTCTTAAATTGGAATGTTAATGTGGAATCTACCCATTAATATGAATAATTAATTAGACTTTGTAAGTGGTATAAGTGGCCTTATATATCCCCTTAATTCATCAGTAGGTCTCATGAGTCAAAATAGTTTGGCTATTTGGCCGAGGAATTTAGCGTTTATTAAATATTTATTAAATAAGGCCTTGACAATATATTTATGATGTTATAAATTTTGAATTACCTCATTATGATATTACCTATTGATTTCCTTGTGATTATTCGATTAGTTACAATTTCCATAGATATGTTTCAAGATCATGTGATTATTTATATAGAAAAATTTTACACTTATATATTCCTTCCATATTATGTTCATGTTTTTAGTTAAACGGAATGTGTTTCTATTATATACCTTTAAATAACAATTATGAATTATTTACTCATAATCGATTCTTTTGTATAGATAACCATACTAAAAATTTGAGCCCACCCATTTCTTATGTTTTTTAGGAATCGAAGAATTATATTATGATGGATATAAAGGGTTATTATAAATGGGATAAATATGTTCTCAAATAAATTACTATGTTTCTTTTTTATTTCAATTGTAATTTCAGATTCATGTATTTATCTATTTTACAAAGAATAATATTCTATTCGATTCTTTGAGATGTGATTCCTTTTATCTAGAAACATTATAGTAAAGTAAACACGGAATTGAAGCTAATGGGGTTGTGGTCTTTATAGTTGGAATTAGAGGAAGTTTAGTAGAGACCATAGAATATAGATTAATTAAAAAATAGTTTAGACAACATAACCATATGACTAACTTTGAGAATAAGTTTGTCTATGGGATAACATTATAATACTTTGGTAAGGTTGGAATTATGTGGGTTTCTATGTAAAACATCTATGTCTGGGTACTATATGTGGAAATTGTTATTAAATATATTTACCTAGGATTAATAACTCTATAAAAGGCAAGTCTGGATTCACTCAAGCATTACCTGGTACATAAAAATGGGCCTTACTGTGCACTTGGTTTTATAATTTCAGTGGATATGCTGTTGTCAATTCATATTTTCATTATAAAACATTATAATTAAATTTATATTAATTAATTTTTTGAATATTTTACCCAAAAAAATATTTTTATGATTATGATATTAGCTATGAATAAATTTTCCAATTTTTGTTATGTAGTTCACTAGTTTTGGGATTATACATAATTTTTCATAGTCTTATGATATACTATATCATATGAAATTAGAAATTTTTCATAGTAGATGAAATGGGAACCATGCCAATTCTCATAATCCATTTATGTATTTCCCTCCTTGAAAATATAATGAAGTTGAATCGTGAACCGGAGCTACAACTGGAGCTAAACCAATTATAACCATATGGGGGTTGATGACACAGGTAAAGAGAAATGACCTTACTAGTATGGAGCTGCCTAATAATCAACAACTTTTTGTAACTATATTATACTGCTTGATATGTCAATAACCTTAATTTTTTATTTAGACGACAAATCCATTTGTAGGTGATTAATGGATATTTTCCTTAGATAATATATTCCTCGCCATGGGAAATAATGAAAGGGAGAAGGTATCCATGGTAGTGTATCATCACTCTAGAGATACAGATCAATAGTGGTCCTTGATTAAAAACACCAACAATGTGAAGGAGATAGAAATCATGTAATGGATGGTTTTTAGGATATTTTCATGGAAAATTATTTTCCTCACGAAAAATGACAAAACATTGAGACCTAATTTGTGAGATTGAGACCAAAGGAAGATGAAAATGTCTACATATAAGAAGATTAATTTATAAGGATAGAAATGCATGATAGAAACTATATACATAATCAAAAGGGAAATATTGACCATTTCATTTATTTTTTAGTGCAAATCCTTGAAGGGAACTAGTCTCCCATATTTTCTTATCAGACACGGACATAGTCTCTTGTTCTATCAAGATGGAGAATTATTTATCTATGTCATATAACTTTAAAAGAATGAAATATATGAATAGGGTTGTTGAGATAGCTGAAAAATAAGGTATGGAAAAAATTATGAAGGGATTTTTCCAGATTTCATAATTATGGAAAGAAACACCCTAGTACTTGTTTTTATGAAATGGGATTTTTCTTGAAGTGTTGAGATAAAGGTCATCAGGAACGTGAATGTATGAGTAAGAAAGAAACAAATGATATTAAATTTTTTAATTATAGGAAATTGAGAAATTTACAAATGAATTCTCCAGGCATCAAGATAATATATCTCAGAAGAAGGTAAAGGACCAAGGTCAATATTATGCTACAAATATATCCATAGTAGAATGATTAAAGTTATTATTTATTTTGGATTCAAAAAATATGTTGTGGAAGTATTTTGTTGGTGATATTCTCATTATAAGAATCATGAATGATATATGGATTCTACTATAGTATTCATTATATAATAATGTTAAAACTTGTGTTGAATGGTACCTATGAATAAGAAAAATATTAGAGTGGACATTTGATCTTGTTGGAAAACACATGTTTGGGGAAGGATACCCCTTAATATGATCCCAATATTGAGATTATAATGATAGTGATATTTTTTATGTGGTATTATTGGTAACCATTAAGGTTTATATTATCTTTTATGTTGAAATAATTATTGGTTATTATAATTTGGGAACTTTATATTAATTATATTAATAATTTTTGGGGAATGGGATAACCTAAAGTCGGGTGACAACCCGTTGCATATGAAAAGGTCGCGGGGTTGAATATACAACTGAAGGGAGACAAGGGAGTCATGCCTACCATTGGCATGTGTGATGTCATGTATAATATAAAATTGATTTTTATTAAATGATTTGATATATAAATACTTATATATTGATTATAATGGTCTTTGGGTATCATTCGATATCTTCTGCAAACAATCATGGCTTTGGTATCCCTCAAAGTTAGAAAATAGAACTTGAAATAAAAAAATTATACAATTTCCTCTATTCATGATAAATCAATGGTCCTTTAAATCATCACATATTTATGGTTTATAGTCATTGAAAATATCTTTACCATGTTATCTATCACTATATATTAGTTCCACAGAGTTAGTTTCCTCCTCCAAGTCTATATTTTAAATTCCCACCAATGTTCTCCATATATGGTGACATAGTTATGTGTTATATGAAGTATCCATTATGTTTAAAACTTTCCCTTTTAAAATATAGTTTTATTATCCCTCTATAAAATATGTGTTTTCAACAAATATTTAACCTTTGATGATCGAAAAAAATTACGAATGTGTAATTTATTTAAGGGGATAGAATGTAACACCCTGAGATTATAAAAGAAGAACAATGTGTTTAATAGCGTATGAGACACGAAAAATAATGATTAAATGAAAAATAAAATATATTTAATTAAATTTAACATCTTAAATATCTTTCAATATATAAAAAACATGTTTATCTTGTGTTATATGAAACATCGAGTTTATGTTGCGTATCACGCAACACTGAGTATTAACGAACTATAATACCTTGTTAAAATATTATTTTCAATTATTAAAATTTTATCCTCGGAATTGCAATATAAGGTATTAATAGGATTAAATAAATTTTTAATATTTATGTTTTAAATTTATTATTGTTTATCTATTTATTATAAATGAATATAAAAACCAATTGAAAATAAATAACATATTTTTTTGAAAAATTATTTGTATGTTCCAAAACATGTTTTATTTGAAAAAATAAATTAATTACCTTTCAATGAATTAATTTATTAATATTTATATAATATATATTCAATAAAATTTTTTAATTTTAATATTAAGTGTTTTATTGGTTTGATATAATAGTAAATCAAATTTTGTCCTTATAATTTTTTTTCAAAATTTTTTTTTCGTATTTTGTGAAATTTATTTAATTTATTTTATAAAAATTATAAAAACATATTTTTTTTTAAATTCATAATGTTGAATTTATTTTAGAGTTATTTTTTGAGAATTTTATGAAAAGATAAATTTTTTGATGAGTAGTGAACATTATAGATTTTTAATAATGATCGTCTCCTCTTTTAATGCTTTCAAAAACATCCAAATTGTTATAATATAGTATCAAAAGTAAAATTACATAAATTTTAAATTTATTAATCTAATTTAGTTAATTGGAATAAATCCCAAATTGAATTCTTTTATAAAAACTTTCTACACTTATGAGAATTTTTTGTTTCGAAAACTGCTTTTTCGTCACTTTTCAAGGTTAATGTTTATATTAAATTATGCTTGTTATGTGAATTGAATTTAGAAAAATGTTTTCCATATTTTCAAACATAATAATATATATTTTCTATTAATTTAAACATATTTTTTACCACTATGAAAATTAAATGATATAAAAATTAATTTTAATGGTTAAGATAAAAAATTGGTTAACCTTGGGGTTTAATTGAAATGATAAGGGGTAAAATGAACCAGAAACATTTCCAAAACACATTTTATGGGAATATTTTTACCTTAAATCTTATATTATATATAATAGTCCCTTTTGGAGCTATGTGGATAGTGAGAAAACTTGGATCCATATTATTCTTTTCAAAAAAATCCATGTGTATCTTCTCCCCAATGTATAAATAGCCACCCACCCTCCTCCCCTCATCACACTTAGAAAATCCAATGGTTCGGTCAATACCTTCCCAAATACCTTCCATAATTCCCTAAAAATTTCTTATTTGTATTGGTTTTATTATAAACCAAATCAAGGAATGATTTCGGTGTAAACCTAAAACAGTTGTCTGAAGATGAGGTAACATTCTTAACCGATAATTTTATTTTATTTCTTCTTCAACCAGAATAAATTCATAATTTACCATGATCAAATAATAACCATAATATCATCCATATAATAATACATTGGTATGTTAATGAAATTAACTACATCCATCCCCCCTTCCCTCAAATGGGAAATAACAATGTCGTTTGTGTCTATAGCGGACTACCGCCTCATGAACCAATGTGACGTGTTTTCCATCAACACCATTCACAGTTGGGTATGATGATGGATCAAATATATATATATATATAATATTTAAAATAACTATACTTATGCAAATATAATATCACTTATACCCTTTTACTTTCTATTCTGTGGGGGGATATGCTAACGTCGATCATGTGTATGGCAAACTACCACCTCACGATGCCTTGTGATTTATTCTCAGTAACACTTAACATGTATAGAAATAAGTATAATATTAATAAATATATATGATATATACTAAATTATAATTATTATGTAAAATTTTATAAAAATTATCCTTTATTTCGTTCAACCTATCAATAAATGAAAGCATTGTTCATATATACGTATGGCTTATCGTCTCCATGAATAGTGCACTTCATCTTTCTATTATTAAATATTATAGATGACTCTGAATATATATATTATGAATATATATGATATTAAAATAATTATTAAGAATATAGATATTCTGAAACAATAATTTTCTTAAAATTACATTAAATACTGAAGCAAAAAACATATATGAAAAATGAAATAGTTATTAATTAGAATAGTGATTTTGTCTATGAATTATTAATAAATGGGCAATAGAATACTTTAATTAAACCATATATGGAATTATATAATTGATAATAGTACCATAATAGATTTATAATAATTATATATTTATTATATAAGATTGTCGAACACATACAATAGAAGTCAGACATGAGCTAAGTGGTTTCTTAACTCAATTTCCCATTACTGGGTTAAACTTATACTTACTTAATTATGGTATTCAAATAATGTGTGTAAAATGAAATATAGTTTTATATTATTTTATATACAATTATATTTTATGGATTTAAATTTTTCACACATAATTACTTCACTATTTAATGCTCAGTCCAATGAAATTATCTTTGTAAGGGTTTCTCATCTCACTTTTACTTTCTTGAGACATATGACACATTCATGATTTATTTATTTTTGTAGTATATATAATACAAAATTGATATGTTATATCATGAATATATTTATCTTCATGGATTTTATAATTTCATTTGATGTTATTTCTTTAATGGGTCTTTTGATTCATATTTTACCAAAAGTGATAAGAGTTTATGTAATGACCCGGATATTTAAGAATAATAATTTTTATTTTATATTAATACGTATGAATAAGATATTAATATTAAATTAAGTTGGACTCTTTTTTCAATAGCATACTCGAAATGCAACAATGTATTTATCTGAAATATTACATTACACACAACATTGAGTTATATTCAAAAATAATAAAATATTATTATTATTACTTCAAATGGTTGTTAATTCTTAGCCGTCAAAATGGAATGAATGAATATTATCAAATTAATTTTTCAATATTGTTTACATATGTTTAAATAATGATTCAATTGGTTACCAAATTGATTATAAATGGAAATTAAAACCAATTGAATATAAAGGATGCGTTTTTATGAAAACCTATAATTATGTTTATAATATCATATCACTCTTTATGGAGTTTTATTTATTGAAAAATATATGTTATATATTCAATATAATTATTTAAATTCATCTTATATGTTTTCTAGATATGATATAAGAACAAATTAAATTTTTTCTTTTAAAAAATTTATTTTTCTAAATATGCTAGTTTACCACATTTTGATGGAGAACCCTTTTTAAATCTATTTTTAGTTACTTTTATGTATTCTATTTGACCAAAAATATTCTTATTTATAATAGGGACATAAAAATTTACTTTTAATTAATTTTTTATATTTTTCTGATAACTATCATGTTTAGATGAATAGTAAAAATACTCCAAATTTTAATTCAAAACAAGTTTTTCCATCAAGATAGTTTATATGGTTAAATCATATTATTTAATAGTTTTAAATTATAAATGGAATAAATTTTTATAATTTAATCCAATTTTGGTCATTGGAAGTAATTTTTCATTGGTATTGAACAAAAACACATGTCAATTTTTTGAAAGTTATTACTTCTTAAAAACTATCTTTTTTGTTTTGACAACGAGAATTAATATTAGATTAATTAATGAAACTTCTTTGTTTTGAATTTGGAAAAATGTATTCAATATTTGGAATCATAAGGTCTATCCTTTTTGAATAGGTAGCTTTTATATTTGGACATTATGAATAGTAACTTTAGTAATTATTTTATTTACCATGGTTAAAGGGTAAATATGGTAAATAAGGGTAAAAAAATAATATTATAATAATATTAAACTACACTAACACATGTCCTAATATTTTTGGATGATATATTTCTAACCATGGTCACCCTTGGTTCGATTTTGGGACCCCATAGAGCCACATGGATGTGAAAATGACATTTTATAAGAATAAATTTAACATAAAGAGAAATATAACATAAACATGTATCTTTTACCAAAACAATATTTATATAGGGTTATATAATTAATATATTCAACAATAAATATCTATTATAAATATAATAATATTTCATACATCATGATATTTTATTTATAATTTTTATACATTAAATAAATAAGTTTAATTATGATACAATGATGATGCAATGATTGTTTCATTAACAAAGGAATCAAATAAATGATATTATAAATATTAAAATAAATTTAATATGATTATTTTGCTTCCATAAACTAATTTTATGAATTCTATTGACATATTATCTTTGATTTAATGCATTTTATAATGAATCGGGTTTTTATAAGTTTTTAAAAAATTCAAGTATGAATAGTGTTTGAAATTGACATAATTCATAACTTAAATCATAAAATAGTTTATTAATTGATATTAAATTCCTAAAAATATATGATTTGGAAAAATGGATATTATAAGTACATATATTACATAAATAAATTTTTTTGGGTCATTTGATATGATATGGTAATCACATTAACCCACAATATGTAAAAACATGTTATCACGATAAGATTAAAAAGGGTAAAATAATGGTTAAACCAAAAAGATAAGGATAAAAAAATATTTAAAACTTGACTAAAAATTATTTTAGGATGGGTATTAGAACCCAAATCATCTTATCTTTGAATTAATTTAGTCTTTTATCTTTTGAAATCGAAATTGAATTTATAATAAAATAATATTTCTAGACTTTCTTAAAGTGTCCTTACTCCCTCTTATAAAAGGTCACCACCTCTACCAACAGACTCAAACCTATAAAGCCTCTTGAATCATTAAAATTCTAACCAAATAAGCTCTAAAAATACATCCCTTCTTCATATAATACTTACCTTTGGCATAAGGAAATTCAAGAAATCCTTTTTGGCTCAAATCAAAACAAGTTACCCGATTTAGAGGTAAAATCTTCTCTCAACATTTTTCTTTTATTTTCCATTCACACTCCCTATGTTATTATTATTTTTTGATTAAATAAAAACACCAGTATAATTAATATACTGGTATTCAGTTATGATAAGTATTCAAAGTACACTTACACACACCTCCATCTAATGGATACGAACATATTGTTTCTGTGTACGGAGAACTACTGTCTCACAAAATGATGATTGTTCAATTTTCTCCTACCACCTCTCATGGTGGCCATTATGGTGGAAATTTATTTATATATGATATATATTAAATTTATATTGTATCTATTTTTCTATTTTTTTATTTACATAATACCTTTATTATTTTGATAATGTGTAAATACTATAATTTCATTTGAGGATGTGCGGACTACCGCCCCCTTAAAGTTATATGACTCGTTCATGCCATACATGGAACGTATAAAGAAAGGAAATAATGAACTTATATAACATATATAACATATATATTATACTATAATTATAATATACCTATGTATTATTTAGTTTTCATTCATTTAATATGACATAAAAATGAAAGCAGCATTCATGTGTACATACAGCCTACCATCTCTATGAACGGTGAATTTCATTTATTATCTCCAAATGTTATGGAATATTATAAATACATATATATACTGGATATATATGATATTTAAATCATGAATACTATTCTATAGAAAATGGGCTTTTTCCCACTTGGACAATTTGTAATTATAACAAGTTCCTTTTTTTAGTCATGTACCGAACATCGATAAAATGACCGATATGAACTTGAATAATTATATAATTGTTATAAAATGGTAATAAGAGATATAAAAGGAAAATTAAACTTGAAAATGGTTTTGAATCAAGAAGAAATTAACTTAAGTTTATTATTTAGGGAGATAAATAATGAATAAGACAAGTCGGACTCAAGGTAAGGGATTTCGTCTCAATATTATTTCATTGGGGAATATTTTGGTTTATACATGACCTTATTTTATATAGTGTATAATTATACACATTTTATTTTAATTTAATTCAACTGTTTTCAAAATGAATCATTTGTTTTATGAAGTGTTTTAATAAATGACAAAAGGAATGTTTATTTTTAACGTATGTGGGTACAACGACCTTTCTACCACCGTGAGAATTATTTGATATTTGGATTCCTTAACAAGCCATAACATTTTTAAAAGGTAAATAAAAACCATATACAATTTTCATCTATTTTATTATTGAAAATGGTTTTTTGAAATCATTGATTATGTCAATATTATGAAATGATATATATTTATTGCAATGTGGAAATTTTATCAATCCCTTATGTGTGTTTTATATGTTATGATTATGTTATAGTTCTTTGGAATTATTTACATGTTAGGTGGTTCTGTGATAACCCAAGGAAGGGTGAGCCTGAGATAGATCTCCAATATATTGGGTAACGTGACAGAGGTAAACTATAATTTTTCTCCTAATATATTCAGGGAATATACTGTGATGGGTATTCCAAATGTAACCATGAAGGTTACTCTCTATGTAGCTGGAAAGCTAAAAAGTAAGTATGTTATGGATTCCACAAGTTACCTTTATGATTTATGATTTCGATGTGTTATTCAAAAATCTTATGACTTCATGAGGTATGTTAAAAATATTATGTTTTATGATTAAAAAGTATGATTTCTTTGATTTGTATGTATTCATGGACTAATGTTTTCTTTCCTTATATTATATCCCTTACTGAGATTTTTATGCTCATACAAAGTTTTTTAAATTTTTTCATAGGGTATAAGGAATTGTAAGAGAAACAAAGAATTCCAAAAGATTTTTATCATGAAAATAATTCTTTTTTTTCTTTATGGGGTTTTATTATGGTGAAGAAATTTGGATAAAGTATAAGTTTCTACATTATAATATATGAGATGTAATGTAATAGTTATAGACTAATTCTCTAAAACTATAAACCTAAAATGATTCTCAATGTGAATTCTTGACTTAACTCAAGATTATGAAATGTTTATTGTTAGGGACTTATAGTTGGTATCAAATATTAGTTTATACAAATTTAGTGGTTAGGGTGTTATTTAATTATAAGTGACATAACCATAATTGTTAGCATATTAGAAAGATTCATAGTTATTTTAGATAAATAAAATTAGTTTAAGATAACATGGATAAGTATATCTTAGTTTTTACCATGATCATAAGATAGTATATGATGATTTTACTGATATAATCACACTGAACTTTTTGGTTTTAGTAAATAGTTGGATATAGAAGGCACCAAAGTAACAATGGATGAGAAGGAAACTATAGTGGGTTCTGAATAAGAAACTGAATGAAATTCGAGATGCAATGAGAACTCTTGTGGTTTTTATTAACCAACTATCTGGAGTCATGATTGACCACTCAGACCTTGGTGATTTTTCTAAGGTTTATATATGAAATAAAATAATAGCTATGGAATTTCAGGTAATAATCATAAAGGTAAATATATTCAAAAACCTATGTGTCAAGGATGTGGAAAGAAACACTTCAGAAAATGCTTCAAAGGGAAGGGAGGATATTATAGATGTGGTAATGAAGGTCATAAAGCAATAATCTACCATGGAAATAGGAATCATTACGTTGACTCCAATAAGGGGAATGTAGTTATTTTTTAGGGATAAATTCAATGTTTTAAATGTGGTTTTCATGGTTATTACACAAATAGATGTCCTATAAAGAAGGTTTGGGAATGGGAATAGCATGACCATATAAATATATGTTTACTAATACCTAATGCCATTCCCATTGAAGATGATGAAACTGAAAATGACTTATGAAAGGTATGAGTTATTTCTCAACTCATGTTTTGAAATTATTGAAATCTTAGGACATTATGCATTATTTTGTTTATAGAAAATAAGTATAAATAAATAAGATAGAAAACCATGGATAAAGGATCATGAATAATGTTCAATAATTAAGATGTCTACATTTATGGAATTGAAGAGTTATGTTGGATCTATGTATGATGATATGTTTAAATGTATTTTTAATGGGATTACATAGGAATACTTGTAGTATTTGTAACCCTTATGTTTTTTATATAAAAATTTTAATTGAGAAAGATATTTCTTTTAGTTTTTTGAATATAGTTAGAAAGAACCATTAGGGTTTATATAATCCTTGAATTTGAGGAAATTAATGGTTATTACTTATTAGGATTCAAAATGAGAGGTATGAGATAACCTTTGAGGTTAAAATATGTTATGGTTATTTATAAAGATTTTATCTCAATTTGGGAATCTTTTAAGAATTATATTCTTTTATGAAAAGGACATCTTGTAGGAAGGGTGACAGACCATCGCGTCCAACAAGGTTGTGGGAATTGAACCCATAGTCGAAGGGCGACAAGGGCGCATCACATACCACTATCCTACACAAATTCCCTGGTTAGTATGGCTTATTCTTTTTAGTTAAATGATTTTATGGATCAAGAATATGTTGATTTTGGTACTTATGTTTTATCAAATGGATATCATTAGTATATGAAAATGATTTTTTGATTAATTGATAAATATTATTTTGGAAGACATTCGCTCTTTTGGGAATGCTATATGCCTTAAGAAAATAGAATACTATGGGATTTCATCTGAGGATTAATGGTGGAATTTTATTTTGGAAGAATCTATGTTTTTATTATGGACTTATATAGATTTGGGATATTTATGGAAATGGTTAACCTATCTGGGAGAATATGTGATTAGGTTAATTAATTTTCAGTATGAGACATTAAGATTATTCTATTTTATTTCGAGATAAATGTTAAGATTTATCAAGGAAGACTATGTGATCAAATTCTTCTGAATTTTGGGTTTCAATCTTAGTTTAGTTTATTCTTTTGGTGGAATTATATGGAATATTGTTTTTTGAATTGTCTATGTACATCTTGGTTATTGATATTTAATTTTGGAAATTAAATGTAGTTCGTCTATTTATAAAGGATTATTATTTTGGGGGGTTTATTTAATCTTATACTAACCATTTTGGTTTTGGTTAATGTATAAAGACAAGGGAAATATATAGTTCATTTTTCATGAATTATGTGATTCTCTAGAGAAAAGATGAGTGTGTGGTAGAAATCTATTAAAGGATGAAACTCCACTTTTCATGTAAGTATATTTCCTTCTATTCTTATTCTAAGTATTAAAATAATTCCTCAAATTTATGAAAAGGAACTAAAAAAACATTCTCTGTTTAATTTTCCTACTAGGGAATCAAATACTATTTAACCCATAATAAATTTATGGATTTGTGGTTATTAACTTTATCCAGATCATGTTGTCTATCACTCTCTATTAGAACATGAAACTTAGTTTATCTTCTATATCCATGTTTCCTATATGAAACCCTTGTATGTGTTATCTCAGGTGACCATTTTACTTATCTTTCTTTCTTTTAAAGTGATAGTTTTATTGACTCTTTTTCCGATGTGGGATTTTCAATGAAGTTTCCGAGTCCAATTTTAAAAATGGGAGGTCACAATATCCAAAATGGGGGAATGATGTAATAACCTAGGTATTTATAGAATAATACTTTTTCTTTTATATTAATACATAAAAAAAGATATTAATTTTTCGTTAAAGGGGATTCTTTTTCCAATAGCGTACTTGACACACAACCATGGGTTTCTCCGAAATCTTACGTTGCACACAACATTGAGTTATACTGAAAAATAATACAATGTTATTACTATTTTAAATCGTAATTAACACCTAGTTTTTGGAATTGATGGAATTAATAGTATCAAATAAATTTTTAAATATGGTTTATACTTGTTTAAATAATTATTTAATTAGTTTCCAAATTGATTATAAATTGAAATAAAAACTAATTGAATATAAAGGATGCATTTTTATTCAAACCAATAATTGTATTTATAAAATAATATCACTTTTTATGGATTTTTATTTAATGAAAAATATATGTTATATATTCAATGTAATATTTTAAATTCAACTTATATGTTTTCTAGATATGATGTAAGAACAAATTTAATTTTTCAGATAAAAGAAGTAATTTTCTAAAAATGTAGGTTTACCGCCTTTTGGTGGTGAACCCTTTTTAAATATAGTTTTTGTTAATACTATATGTTTTATTTCAAAAAATAAACATCTTCTTTAGAAGAGGGACATCAAAACTTACTTGGGATTAATTTTAGATATATTTCTCATTACTATCCTGTTTTGATTAATAGTAAAAATATGAAAAAATTTAGTTGAAAACAAATTTTTCCATCGAGGTAACTTATATTTTAAAATAATATTATTTAATGGTTTTAAATTTTAAAAGGAATGTATTTTTATTATTTAATCTAATTTTGGTCATTGGAATCAATTTCCCATTGAAATTTATCATAAACACATGTCAATCTTTTTAAAGTTATTACTTCTTAAAAACCTTCTTTTTGGTTTTAACTACGGGAATTAATTTTAGATTAATTAATGAAAATTATATATTTTAAATTTATAAAAATGGATTCTATATTTGGAATCATTAGTTCCAAATTGTGTGAATAGGTGTAAATTTTATTTTTGTACATTATGAAAAGTAACATCAGTAATTATTTTATTTACCATGGTTCAAGTTAAATCTTGTAAATAAGGGTAAAAAATAATATTATAATAATATTAAACTACCCTAAAACATGTCATAATCCTAATGGATGATATATTTATGACCATGGGCACCCTTGGGTCGATTTTGGGACCCCATGGAGTCACATGGATGTGAAAATAAAATTTTATAAGAATTAATTTAAAGTAAAGTGAAATATAACATAAACAATTATCTTTTATTACATAAATTTTTATATGGGTTTCTATAATTGATATATTCGACTATAAATAGTCATTATAAATATAAAAAGATTTAATACATCATTATATTTTATTTATAATTTTTATACATTAAATATATGAAGTTAATTATAACACAATGATGATGAAATGATTTCTTCATTAATAAATGAAACAAATAAATGATATTATAAATATAAAATAAATGTAATATGATTATTTTTGCTTCCATCCACGAATTTTATTATTTATATTGACATATTAGATTTACTTTAATTCCTTTGGATAGAAGGAATCTAGTTTTTATGATTTTTTGAAAAAGTCTGGAATGAATAGTGTCCAAAATTTACATAATTCCTAACTTAAATCAGAAAATAGTTTATTAAATGATATTAAATTACTAATAATATAATATTCGTCCAAATGGTTTTGATTATCCCAAATATGTCATAAATAACTATTTTGTGTCTATTAACATAATATGGTAATTGTATTAACCAACATGTGTAAATAACATGTTATCACGGTAGGATTAAAAAGGGTAAAATACGGGTTAAACTAAAACGATAAGGATAAACAAATATTCAAAAAAAGTATAAAAATTAATTATTGATGGTTATTATAAAAATAAAATCATCTAATATTTAAATTAAATGAGTTTTGGTCCTTTTTTAATCTAAATTTAATTTATAATTAAATATTATTTCTTTACATTATTAAAGTGCCCCTCCTCCCTTTTATAAAAGTCCACCACATCTACCCACTTACTCATACCTATAAATCCCCTTGGATCACCCAAATTATACCTTAATAATCTCCCTACATTCCTAAATTCCTCCAAGAATAATTACATTGGTCATAAGGCATTTCAAAATATCCTTTCGTCTCAAATCAAAAGAAGTTTCCCGATTTAGAGGTAATGTATTCTCTCAAGTTCTTTTCTTTTATTTTCATTTTACACTCCATATACTCTTATTATTTTATCATTTCATAAAAAAACATGTATCCCTAATTTAAAGGGGTGTTTTTATGAGAATTTTTCTAAATACACTTATACTCACCTCCATCTAATCGATACGAACATATTGTTTCTGTGTACAGCAAACTACTGCCTTACGAAACGATGATTGTTCAATTTTATGCTACCACCTCTCCGGGTGGCCATTAAGATGGAACTATATTTTTATATGATATATATAAAATTTATATTGTCTCAATTCTTCTATTTTTTATTTAAATAATACCTTTATGCTTTCCATAATGTGTAAATACGATAATTTAATTTGAGGAGGTGTAGACTACCGCCCCCTAAAAGTAATATGACTCGTTCATGCCATGCATGGAATGTATAAAGGATAGAATTAATAAAATTATGTAAAATATAAAACATATATATTATACTATAATTATAATATACATATTTATCATTTAGATTTCATTCCTTTAATATGACAATGAAATGAAAGTAGCGTTCATGCATACGTACGGTCTACTGTCTCCATGAACGGTGAATTTCATTTCTTATCTTCAAATGTTATGGAATATTATAAATACATATATATACTAGATATATATTATATTTAAATCATTAATACTATTCTGGAGATAATGGAATTTTGACCACATGTACAATTTGTAATTATAACAAGTTCATTTTTGACTCAAGTATCGAACATCAACAAAACAACCGATATGAACTTGAATAATTATATTATTATTATAAAAAGGTAATAAGTGATATAAAAAGTATGATAAAATTGAATAAGGTTATTAAGAAAGTATACAAGAGATTATTTTTATTATTCAAGGAGATAGAGTAGAAACAAGACAAGTCTGACTCAGGGTAAAGTACTTTGTCTCAATATCCTTTCATTGAGGAATAATTCTATTTATACACATAATTCTTTCATACGGTGTATAATTATTCCCTTTTCTTTTAATTTAATTAAATGTATTTCAAAAGGAATCTTTTGTTTTATGAAGTATTTTACTAAATGACAAAAGTAATATTTATTATTAACGTACGCGGTGACAATGACCTTCCCGCTGCTACGAACATTATTTGATATTTGGATTCCTTAACAAGTCATTATGTTTTAAAAAGTAAAATAAATAACATATACCCTTTTCATGTATTTTGGTATTGAAATTGGTTTTTAGAAATCATTGATTATTCCAATATCTTGAAATGATATATTTTGACTGCAATGTGGAATTTTTATCATTCTGTTACGCTTGTTTTATGTGTTATGATTATTTTATTGTTCTTGGGAATTGTTTAAATATATGGGTGGTTTCATAATAAATGGATGGAGGGTGAGCCCGAGATATCTCTCCAATGCATTGGGTAACATGACGGAGGTTGACGATAAAGTATCTCTTAATATATTTAGGGAATATACTGTGATGGGTATTCCAAACGTAACCATGAATTTTACTCCCTATGTAGTTGTGAAAGCTACAAAGTAAGTATGTTATGGATTCCACAAGTTACCGTTATGATTTATGATTTCTATGCGTTATTTATTAATCTTATATATTCACAAGGTATATTAAAGAGCTTATGTTTTATGATAGAAAATTATGATTTCTTTAATTTGTATGTATTCATGGACTAATGTTTTCTTTCCATATTTTATATCCCTTACTGTGATTTTAATGCTCATCCCAAGTTTTTGAAAAGTTTTTCATAGGGTATAAGTAATGGTAAGACAAAGGAATAATTCAAGAATATTTTTATCAAGAAAATAATGCTTGTTTTTATTTAAGGGGTTTTATTATTATGAAAAAATGGATAGAGTATAAGTGTATACTTAGTAATATTTGAGACGTAATGTAATAGTTATGGCCTAATTCAATAAAACACTAAACCTGAAAAGATACTCAATGTGAATTCTTGACTTAACTCAATATTATATAATGTTTAAGGCAAGGGCCTTATAGTTTATTTCATTGTCCAGCCATTATTCAGGATTATTATGCTTATGTATCCCTTGGGGGAATAATTTGATATTTTATCTTTAAAAAAAATATTTTCTCCTCATCTAGTTATTTGTTATCTTTTTATGTAATAGTACCATTTTCGAGTATTTTTTACTTAAAATTATTAATTAAATATTTTTATGAAAAACTGAGATTATTTCTCTCTTCGGTCAAAAATCCTTTTTTCCTTGATATCAATGTTTCTAAAAATGTTTTTATCGTTCTCGTATTATTTTAAATTTTTTTACCCATGATTGGATTCTGAGAAAAAAAATAAATGTAATCTTATTATTGTTTAAGAAAACTATGCCTAATTGAATATTACTAAAAATGCGAAAGGAGTCAATTTTTCATGTGTACAACATGAATAAAATTTCCTACCAACATGAAACCCTATGTTTTAAATAATTATTTATAAATATCAATATATATTGTTCAATGAAAAGTAATTCTACAATACAATATGTATTTTCTTATTTTTAAAAGTAATTTTCAATGTGGAATGATTATTTTCCTCAAAATTGTTTTTAATTATCTATTTATGGAATTCCTATTAATCAATGTCAACAACTCTTAGTATAACTATATGGACACAACCTTTAACATTACATAATCTTGATTTATGACAATAATTTTACATTATTTCACATTAAGGATCTTTTTATGTTAAGATCATTAGATAACTCATTCGTAACTCATATATATAAATCCATAGAAATAAAAATTGGACACTTACAATAGTATGTATTTATTTATTAAAACAAAAAAAATTAAAATGAAACCTAGATTCTTTAATGTTCAATCATCACAAATTTTCCCATAATCTCATATTTTCCTCTATTCTCCCTTAAATCATGTGAAAACCATTTTAAAACGTGGTATGGGAATAAAAATTTCGGTAAGGGATACAAAAAAAAGGAAAACTATTAGTCTTGTGAAAACATGTAAACCCATGAATACTTAATAATAAAGTAATACCTTTAACCCTTAAGAAGTAGTAAATACTTTATTTTGAATATAAGCTCATTGATTACATTTTTTTTAATAAAAATATTACCATAAACATATATAAATTATATATAACATATAAAGGTAACTTGGAAAAAATAATACATAAATAGAATAACCATGTGGTTGACTTCTATACATGTCACTCTTACAAATGGAATAGTTATATGACCGACTTCCATACATGTCACTCTTACAAATAGAATATTCATACGTCCGGATTACATACCCAATGAATTGTAGGTTATAACATAACCACATGTCCCTGGTTTATCACATAACCACCCTTCCTTGGTTTTTCATGTTACCACCCATCAAATTTCTATGTACAATTTTATAATCATAACACATAAAGGGTTGTAATTTTCAACATTACCCTCATAAAAGTTCATTTTCAATCACAAGAAATCATTTCAAGATATTGAAATAATCGATCCATTTTAAAAACCATTTCCTGTACCAAAATACCTAAAAATGAATGAAGATGTTTTCCATTTTAAAAAAATTAAGTATTGTCGAGGAATCTAAATATTGAATAATGGTCATGGAGTTAGAGAAATTGTTGTCGCCAGATACGTTAAAAAGAACATTACATTTTTCTTTTGTTAAGACATTTTGTATAAAACAGGTAAAATATTAATTTTGAATACAATTGAATGAAATTAAAAATAGAAATAAAATTTACATTATAATCCTTATATATTCATATAAATAAATATTTAAAATTTAATCTTTAATATTGACATAGAGAAAAAGTTATGAAAAATAAATCTCTAAACATTCAAATCTTCCCATACCAATTTGAACATTTAAATTATAATCCACATGAAAGTATAACATTTTAAAAAATATTAAATTACATGGGTATCGATATTATATGGACACATAACATCATAGGGACTAATATATACTTTATAAAATAATAAATGTTCATATCATCAAGAAATGTCTCAATGAAAGGAGATTGAGACAAAATCCCTTACCACTTGTGAAACTATTGAATAAAAATAATTACAGAATAACATTAAAAACATTAAATATCATGATAGTATAGTAATTAATGATATAATGTGTCAAAATGGTTTTATATACACTTTATATGATAATAAAGGTGAATAACATCAAGATATTCCTTTAAAAGGAGTTTAAGACGAAGTCCCTTACCTTGAGTCTCATTCATCTTGGGTGTTCATTATCCTCATGAAAAATAAACTGAGGCTAATTCACACTTGATTGATAACCTTTTTCAACTTATTTGTTTCTTTTATATATATTTTTACCATGTTATAATAATTACTTAATTATTTAAGTTCATGTTGGATGTTTTGACGATATTCAATGCTTGAGTCCAAAATGAACTTATTAAGTCAAATACGGTTAAAGAAGTAATTATTCCATCATATGCAGAATAATATTAATAAAATAATACTCACTTTTATAAATAAATTATTCTTTTAAATCCACTCATTAAATATAGATATGAAAAATAAACATCTTTACAATTATCAAGATGGTTAGTCGTACGTACGCATGAGTAACAATTTCATTTTTTAATGATCATCATAGAAAGAAGGTAAATATTATTATATCATTCAAGAATGATAATAATAAAATTTATATCATATTAATAATTTAAATATACTTATATATTTTTCCCATGTGATGTGGTGATTAAAAATGAATCACACTTATTCGTGGAGGTGATAGTTCACACGTACACGCGAACGACATTAACATTTTTATGTGCAAGAAAAGTAAGAACATAATTGATATATCATTCTATTATAATGATAAATATTTCATTAATATCATATATAAATTAAATCTATAATTATATCTAGTATTGAGAGATGGTAATGGAAAAAAAATTATATTAGTTCGTGGAGTTGATAGTTCACCCATACGCACAAACGATTAATTATTTTCCCATTTAATGGAATTTGATATTGATTTATATGATTATATTAACACAATAACATCTAAGTATATGGAGGATATTGGATTTATTATTTAATCATGGATGAAGAAGATTTGAAATAAGTTAAATAAGAAATAAAATAAAAATAGTTAAAAACATTACCTTACCTTCGGATGATCACATTGTTTACACCTTAACACCGATAGGAAGGGTATTATGCCCAAAATAAGTAATCTAAAATATAGGTAGGTATTATAGGAAGGTTTTTGGGTAGTTATTTCTTGAAATAAATGGATTTTTCTTTGTAAGGAATAGATATGAATGAGTTCCCTTTTTATAGGAGAGGGGATGTGCACTCTTAGAAATATTAAAAGTATTAAATTAATATAAATTAATTTTTTTTTCAAAATGGCACAAAAATAAATTATTTAGAAGATAATATGATTTAGGTTTTATATAAATTCATTCAATTAAAATTATATAGGTTTTTATTGTTTTTTTAATCCTTACCTTTTTTGTTTTAACCCTTTTAACTCTTATTGTTTTATCAAGTAATTTAAATTTTAAGGGTTAATATAATTAACATATGGTCAAAACGGCCAATGAATGAGTCAATAATGAAATTTATTGACGTAGATCATCATTTTGTCTGAATATTAGTTTTTTAGAAATTTTATATCATTTAATTAAATATTTTATATTTTAAGATACGAATTATGTCAATATTGACACTATTCATTGCATGACTTTTTTAAAATATCATAACAACTTGATTACATCACAAAAACTAAACTAAATCATCCCTAACATGTTAAAGTCATCAATAAAATTAATTTATGGCATAAAATATTTTAAAGTTCATTTATTTTAATTTTTTTATTATTTTTTTCATTCTTCCTATAATAAATCTATTGCTACATCATCATTCAGTCACAATTAAGTTTAATTATTTAATGTATAAAAATTTCAACTAAATTATCATGATGTATATAAAAATTTTATATTTAAAATGATTAATTATAGTTAAATTTATCTTTTATATAATCCTTTGTTAATTTTGATTAACTTATTAGAACTATGGGTATGATATTTTAAACTAATCTTTAAATAAAGTATAATAAATGTCATATTCTTAAATAAGATTCATAAAAAGGTTATATTTAATCCTAAGGTTGATTTTGTTAAAAAAAATCCATAAAATGAAATTAGGATATGTTTCAGTGTAGTTTTATATTTTTAGAATATTATTTTTACCTTTAAATACTTTACTTACCCTTAACCGTGGTAAATAAAATGATAAAGTTAAAATTCACCAAAAAATAAGTTGAACACATTATAACAAAATTTTAATACTTATTAAATACATTTAAGTACATTTTTTTTAAATTCAGTTCTCATAAGTGGATAAATTATGTTTAACACTAATCCCGCAGACGCGGTGAGAAGCCGGGTAAAAGAGACGTTCAAAATTTCAATAAGTTTTTATATCTAATTTAAATAAAAAAATATTCCAATTACCTATATTGTATTAATACATGTATTATAGATCTATTGTCACTTTAAGAATAAGTTTAAATTATAATAATTATTTAAATGAAAAATTAGTTTTTAACTACAATGCAGTATTTTTCACTATTCATCAAAAAATGATACTTTTCAAAAAAATAAAATAAAATCACCCTAAGATAATTTTGTTATTAAAATTTAAAATTTAAAATTTCTTTTAAAAAATATAATATATAAAAGTTTCAATAACTATATTTAAAATAGGTGTTCCATCAAAAGGCGGTAAAACTGCATTTTTAGAGAAATACTCCTTTTATACGTAAAATTGAATTTGTTCTTATATAATGTCTAAAAAACACATAAGTTGAATTTCAAACATTGGATTTATTATAATATATATATATATATATATTCATTAATATAATCCAATAATATTTATTTATGAATTTATTAGTATAGAATGCACTTATTCACATTTAAATAGCCTTCTAAAGAATAATTTACTTTTATTTTAAAAAAGTTTTATTTTAACTTGTAATTAATTAGTCAGTAATGAATTAATTTTATATTCATGATTAAACCATTTTTAAATAATTTGATTAATATTATTGATTCACTCCATTCTAAAGGGTATGTTTTAATAATAACATTTATATAATAATATTTAATTGTTTATTTAAACATGATGTGGTGTATCATGTATGCAATCGAAAATTGTATTTCCTTTTAAAAATTCAGGAAATTACAATAATTATCCTCCACTAGGGATATGTTGTAATGATACCATACTTATTATTTTTCCTGATTGTTCATGATCATTTTACTATGAATGTTTTGTTTTGATACACTTCACCAAATTAATCTGAATGTTTTATGATTATGTTTATCGATTGGGGAAAGTATTTAAATTACTTATGCTAGTTTTTCAATATTAATTTTTATTTTTTTCTACCCTTTAATATGAGAAATGGACTAGACATAGTTCGTGACACACTATGTAAAGACCAGGAATTTTCCAGGTAATATTTTTATTATATGGAAATATTACGAGTCTGCAAAAATTGACGGCACGTGATTCTGAGGCCCGGAGTGGCCAGAATGAATTTCTGAACATTCTTTAAGTATGTTCAGTTAACATGCGATCATTAATTTGTAAATTTTGAACCGTTTCTCAGAATTAAAATCTGAGGACACCATTGAACTTGAAGCGCCGATATTCGCTTAAGGGAGCCTTCAACTCGACTACACTAGGTCGATGGTGGAAGTTGGATTTTCAGTTTTTCATGGGAGAATTGAAAAATATATATCTTTTTTTTCTTGAAACTTATCTTTTGAATTTCTGTGGTGGGGACCACCCAAGGAGGTTGGTCATTTAATTCCCTGCATTAAATGCCTAGTTACAAGTGGAGTAACACTTGGAAATCTCCCCCATTAATGACTTCATTAAATTTTTAATTGATAAAGTCATTAAACATCATTAGGTGGATTGGCTCTTGACCTCTCATGGTTTGGAATTGTTGGAAAATTGGGATGTTGGAGAACTCTTGGTGGAAGAAAAAATTCCAATGAAGAACCTCCTCCAATGAAGGACAAATCTCCAGATCAAGAACATTGAACCAATGTTGGAGCACGGATCGGAAGCATATTGCGGGAGCATCGAATTCCAGCATCTCCTTCATCGTCTTCATCTTCTTCCTCATTCCATCTCCAATGAACAATCTAGGTAGGGTTTTTTTGTGACTGTTCTTCGTTAATTTACATTGATGAAAACTTCTTGAGCCGCATGCTATCGGTCTGACGCGGAGGGTGCGGGCCAAACAAACACGGCTCGATCCCTCCGCTACTTCGTTATAGGATGTGTTCTTTGCGGGTGAAACTTTGGGTTGAGCGTAACTCAACTTTGATTGACTTGATGTGATGGTGACGTCTCGAGACAAACATTGATGCCTTTAAAATGAAGAACGGGGCACCAGATCTCACCTTATGACCCACAAAATCCCACCGGCACGACGGCACCGGCGACTGGCGCCGACAGGGTACAAGGCGGTGGTCTGCATACTGGTCATCCGTGACAGTGGTGGTGGGACAATCACGCTGACGAAGGAAGCCACGACGGAGGAGGGTGGCAGCCGGTATGCCAACTGGCCGCCTGGAAGCCATGGCGGCGTGCGTCTGCCCTCGCTGGTGTTGGAGGTCGTGGCTACTAAGCCGCGTCGGCGCACTTGGAGGGCAGTCGACACCCTATCGGCCACAGAGGAATCAGCGTCACACATCGACGTTGTTGGAATGGGAGCCATCCGGAACACCGGCCAGCAGCTGCACGCCGATCAGGACCCACTCCGGCGGGTCCCGCGTGCCAGCAGGATGCGCCATGTGGCGCTGCCGTATTTTCCATTGCCAAAAGGTCCAACCGGACCGTTCAATAATCCTGGGGGGCACCTTCCCTGGGTGGAGGCTATGGCGAGACACCCCGGCCGCAGGCCACACCATGGTCCTCCCAGCAGGCCGCCCAACGGGCCGCTAAGTGGGCCCCCCATCCCCCCCCCCCCATGGACCCCCCGTGAGGGGGCCCCTGTGGCCCAGGCTGGACCACAGGCAAGCGGTCCGGGCCAAACCCGAACTGGGTCGGGTCAGCCCAGGCCGGGTCGGACCGAACCCGGACCCATCTGGACCCAGATAGGCCTTTTTAGCAAAATCATGAGAACCGAACATCCTTTTTATGAACCGTCAATGATGCTAGAATCCTTGGATCGAGACGGTCCTTTTGGTATACTCCACTTTAGTTTTGGATAAATTTAGAGAATGGATGGGTTGGATCGAACCCGAATCCTAGAGGACCATCGGAACAGGAATGCTAATAACTTATAGATCGGGCGTCCAATTGACACGTCGTCTATTGTGTTGGGTCCCTTATGAAATGACGGACCTTCGTGATACTTCTTCATGGGAATTTGTGGAAGTTTAAGTATCAAATGATGTCTTAAACAGCAGATATCTCGGGATCAAGGGTTCTTAGTGGGGAAATCTTGTGGCTGGCTATACTTGAAGAATCTACAGATCCAGTGTGGGTGATATTTGGATCCTATGTTGGTCAGAATCTACCAATCCTTTGTGGGTCAGCTACAGATCTTGTGTGGGTCATCTAAAGATCATGTTTGGGTCATCTACGTATCTTGTGTGGGTCATCTTCAGATCCTATTTGGGTTATCTTCAGATCCGGTGTGGGTCATCTTTGATCCTATGTGGGTCAACAGTAGAGCTTCTCAATGAAGTAAGATGATCTAGAAATACAACTAAACATCTATACATCCGTACCTAACTTATACCTGGTGTGATCTGAGTCTTTACCTTTGTGGTATTCTTCTATGGGGTGCTACCTACGTGGTATTATTTCCTTCACGGAACAGTTGTGTGTTTGTCTAAAGAGTTGGGATATGTGTTCCTCTTGAATGAGTTGGGTTACTTAATAACATAGGTATATGTATGGTCATATACCTATGTAGGGTTGACTGTTGTTTTAGTGCTTTTTGATTATGGTATTTCTTTGTGGTTTATCCTTTGTGGATTCTGAGAGACCTTTGGGGATCTCGGGGTCCCTACTGAGTATTGTTATACTCACCCCTGCACAGGCTACGCCCGTCCATTGCTGTGTCTTGTACAAAAAATGGATAGAATTGATCTAGGATGAGGGTGAAAGGACTGGAGGCTACTGAAAGGTAGACCATTAGACAAGACGTACCACAGAGACGATTGTTCGAGAGTTGTACTAACCCTTCAGGTAGGATCCTTGGTAGGTGTTCACAGGAGTTTTTTTCAATTTTACTTGTAATTTCCTATTGGTATTGTATTCCATCCCCTTTACTTACTCTACATACCACTATTTATTGTATAGTTTACCTTGTACTTGTATCTTGTTGTGTGCTTGGATTGTGTGAGTTTTCAGGTTAAAAGGCAATGCCTTCCCGGTTTTAGGGATATGCCTTTCTAGTGATAGTCACCAGCCCCTAGCCTATGGAAGGCGGGCTTGGGGTAATCACGGCACGAGCCCTAGGGAACGGGTCGTGACAAATTGGTATCAGAGGATTTAGTTCTACCGAATAACTTGGACTCTGATCTTTTGATTTAGCAATAGTGTTAAGTGTAATGAGTGTGGTTTTCAGTTTGGGGAATCCAGTGTTGGTGCGGCAGCCGACGTATCCATACACCAGTACCCTGACTTCTGATTTCTGACTCAGTGCACGAAAACACTGATTGCATTAGTGTTTTTTAAAAGATTTCTTTGCAGTATCTTTGAGTCAGCTCACCAGGTTTCACATATTGACCATGGTGCACCTTTTTCTTTTTAGGATGCCTCCACGCAGACAGCCAGCCAGGGTTCCAGGTAGAATATGCGATGACAGCCCAACGAGCGATGAGGATTCGGTGCAGAGACCCCTTTCGTTAGATGTACCATCAGGTGGTATACCAGAAGAACCACTACCTATTGGGAAACCAATGCCACCATCCCCAGTAGCAGAGTGTGGATGCCTATTGAGCATGTTACACGAGTTTCAGCGCTAGAGGTCACCGAGGTTCTGGGGCGAGACGGATCCACAGGCAGCTGAGGACTGGTAAGAGGCTGTGGTTAGAGTTTTTCTAACTATTAGGGACACTATCTGATCTTATGTTCATCCTTGCAGCTATTATTAATCATCCAGCAGCGGGGAGATGGTGGATCTTGATGCTCCAGGTTCACGACAAGGTGACTCTCATCTGGGTGGACTTTGAGAACCTTTTCAGGGCAAAGTTCATTCAAGTGACCTTACGCTCACTGCGTATATAAGAGATTCTCCACTTGCAGCAGGGCAGCAGAACTATGGCTCAGTATTTAATGAGGTTCACATACCTCTCGTGCTACTCCACTAACATGGGGCAAGATTCTTTCTTCTGGGACCGGACCTTTGATAAGGGGATCAGATGGGAGATCAAAGCTTCAATGGTATTTCTCAGCATCCTGATGCAAGATGGGGTGTTAGAGCGAGCAATAATGGTGGAGAGCTTCCTTGCTGAGCAGTCACCGGCAGTGAGACCCACCACTGGACGTCATGTAAAAGAGTCATCTGTAGTTGGCAGTAGACATATGATGCAGATGTCCAAGAGGACCAGACCTACAGGTGGACGACCACAGTATATAGGGTCGGTTTTTCGGGGCTCTTGAGATAGAGAAGGACAGGCGAGGAGCATGCAGTGTTACTCATGCAGCGGGCAGGGTCACATGGCTCGCAACTGCCTGACCCACCATATATACGACCAAAATATGGTCGAAAGACTGCCTGGGCAGAGGAGAAGATTCGATCGAGGAGGTCCACAGGCAGAAGGCGGATGTGGAAGAGGAGCTGGCCATGCAGCAGTTGGTGGTCAGTGATTCAAGGTTCAACCACCTCCACCTCTAGGTTGTCCACCCCGACCATAGGGAGTAGGTGGACAGGGACGGGATAAGTTCCAACCAGCTAAGGCCTACGACCAAGGCACTCCACAGATGATTTGAGGTACGATCTGTGTCACTCCACCTTAGATTCAGTACTTATTGACACAGGTTCCCGTCACTCATTTATTGGCATGGCCCTCGTTCGGAGCTCGGATATTCCAGTGGAGCCGTTGGATTGATCCTTATGGCTAGAGACTCTTACGGGAGAGGATTCGATGATTACACACTACTGCCAGAAATGTGAGCTTACTCCGGGAGGTGAGAGTTTCAGCTGGGATATTCTAGTAGCGATGTCGAGGCCTTATGACATCAACATGGGTATGGATTGGTTATCTACAGTCCATGCTCAGATCGACTACATTAGGCGCAATGTGCGGTGTGTCTATGAGGATGGGACCACGTTTTTCTTCACCAAGAGATAGAAACCTTTGCAGCACATGATGGACTTACCCGGATGAGGGTGCAGTCGATCACACCTTAGTTGGCTAGCCTTACCCTCAAAGTAGTTGATGTTGAGAGTCTGAGCTATCCTGTAGTGGTGGACCATTACACTGACGTTTTCCCTGATTATGTTTTGGGTCTACCCCCTTGCAGAGAGGTGGAATTTTATATCGACTTGTACCCCGAGATGGTACCGATATCTACACCATTATATCATATGTCTCTCATGGATATTTGAGAGATGTGAGTACATTTGGAGGACTTACAGAGGAATAAGTTCATTAGGTCCAGTGTCTCTCCTTGGGCAGCCCCGATTTTGTTCTCTAAGAAGGCGGATGGGAGTTTGGGAATCTATGTGGACTATCGGCGCCTGAACTAGGTGACCGTGAAGAACAAGTACCCACTACCAAGGATTGACGGTATTTTTGACCATCTAAAGGAGCATGGTGGTTTTTGAAGATCAACCTCATATCAGGATATCACCAGATCAGGGTACGAGACAAGGATGTGTAGAAGACGGCCTTCAGATGTCGGCATGGCCACTATGAGTACTTGGTTATGCCATTTAGTTTGACCAAAGCCCCAGCAGTGTTCATGGGACTCATGAACAGTATCTTCCAACCATACCTCGATCGCTTTGTGGTAGTCTTCATCGATAACATCCTAGTATACTCATCTACAGAGGAGGATCATGCCTATCATCTATAGATAGTTATAGACACACTCCGAGAGCACCAGCTTTATGGTAATCTCTTGAAGTGCCAGTTTTGGATCCAAGAGGTTCACTTCTTAGGAAACGTCATCTTGGAGGCTGGAGTTGTGGTGGAACCAGCGAAGACTGATGTTGTGCTAGCTTGGGAGCCATCTATGAGTGTAACGGAGGTGAGGAGTTTCCTGTGTCTAGCCGGTTACTACCGGAGGTTTGTGCCTTACTTTTCCAGATTTGCAGCACCCTTATCAACGTTGATGAAGAAGGGGAAACCCATCATGTGGTTGGAGAGAGGTCAGCAGAGTTTCCAGGAGCTAAGGTAGAGACCGGCGAGTGCCCCCATCATGAGGCTACCAGAGGAGGGAATTGGGTATATATTCTACTGCGACGCATCAGAGACTATACTTGGATGTTTCCTGATGCAGGAGCATGTTGTGATAACATATGGTTCTCGACAGTTGAGATAGCATGAGCAGAACAATGCTACCCATGACTTGGAGTTAGAATCAGTGGTCTTCTCATTGAAGATGTTGCAATATTATAAGATGGGAGAACGTTTTACAATCTACTCTAATCACAAGAGTCTCAGGTATATCTTCTCTTAGAAGGACCTGAACCGGAGACAGTGTCGTTGGATTGAGTTACTCTAGTACTATGACTTCGAGATAGTCTATACTCTTGAAAAGGGGAACGTAGTAGCAGATGCACTCAGTAGGAGATCTGGTATACATTTGCCGAGTGAGGCGACGAAACATCTAGCTGCTATGCAAATGTCCTATGAGGATCGAGATGGAGCAGCTTTTCTTCAGTCTCTGATAGTCACTCCCCTATTCCTTCAGTGAGTCAGGAAGGCACAGCTTGGGGACACTGACTGTGAGGCTCGACGTTCTCAGATATCCATAGGATAGGAACCTGATGGATTTTTTGAAGGTGGGGAGCACATCATCTTCTTAAGAGGGCATACTATGGTACCAGTGGTGCTATGGGAGAATGTTTTGAGGGAGTTCCATACATACCCTCTAGCGGTACATCCAGGAGTGTAGAATATGTTCCAGGACCTCCAACATCAGCACCGGTGGTCAGGAATGAAGAAAGCAGTGGCAGAGTTTGTCTCTCGGTTCTTCACTTTTCAGCAAGTGAAGGTAGAGCATCAGGTTCCAGCGGGTATAGCTCAGCCACTTGAGGTGCCAGAGTGGAATTTGGATGGAATTTCCATAGAATTCGTGACATGAATTCCTTGCACATCCAAGGGACATGATTCCATTTGGGTGATCATTGACCGACTCACTAAGTCGGCCCACTTCCTACTTATCAGAGAGTAGGGATTAGTAGAGATCTTGGGATTCCTCTATGTACAAGAGATTATACGGATTCATGGAGTACCCTTGATGATTTTCTCCAATCATGATGCACGTTTTACTTCTCAGCTATAGAAGGGGTTGCGGGAGGCATTCGAGACTCAGCTTCAATTGAGCAACACCTTTCATCCTCAAATGGATGGTCAGATAGAGCAGACCATTCAGACCCTTGAGGACATGTTGTATTCTTGCATCCTTGATTTCGGTCGAAGCTGGGAGGATCACTTTCCATTGTTGTAGTTCGCATACAACAACAGCTATCACTCCACCATCAGTATGGAACCATTTGAGTCATTATATGATCAACCTTGCAGATCACCTCTGTGCAAGACTGACCCAGGGGAGTCAGCACTCATGGGACCAAAGATGGTACAGGCTACCACAGAGAAGGTGCAGATCATTCAGATGTGGATAAAGACTGCGCAGAGCAAGAAAACGTCTTTTGATGATAGGAGATGGAGACCTCTGGAGTTCAAGGATCGTGACCATGTCTTTTTACGGGTCCCATCTTGACGAGGTTTTCTGAGATTTGGCTAGGTCTGTAAGTTATATTCGAGGTTCATCAGACCCTTTCAGGTCCCCAGAAGAGTTGGAAAGGTGGCATACCACTTAGCCCTTCCCCCATTGTTTCATCGGGTGCACGACATTTTCCACGTAGCCCTGCTGAGGAGGTACGTGGATGATCCTTCTCACATCATTTACTAGGGTGATCTGGACATCAAGGATGGGGAGACGTTTTTAGAGGTTCTAGTTGAGATTGAGGATCGAGAGGAGAGATTCATTCGTGGGCGATCGATACCTCTGGTGTGCGTACGTTGGCAGCACAGGAACCTCCAAGAGGGCACATAGGAGCGGGAGGATTAGATTCATGCTCAGTACCCCCACTTGTTTCCCTAGTTTGTGTTATAGCTTTTGGGGACGCAAATACCTGCGGTGGGGAGAATGTAAAGATCTGGAATGTTCCATGTAATTATTTTTAATTATATGAAAATATTATGAGCCTGTAAAAATTGACGGCATGTGATTCCAAGGCTCTGAGTGGCCAAAATGAATTTCTTAACATTATTTAAGTACGTTCAGTTAACATGGGAGCGGGAATTCATAACTTTTGAACTGGTGCTCGGAATTTAAATCCAAGGACACCGTTGAACTCGCATCACCGATATTCTCTTAAGGGGTCCTTCATGTCGACCACAGTAGGTTGAGGTTGGAAGTTGAATTTATGGTTTTTCGTGGGAGAATTGAAAAAAAAAGTATTTTTTTCTTTGAAACCTCTCTTTTGAATTTAGTTTGTGGGGACCACCCGAGGAGGTTGGGAATTTAATTCCCTACATTAAATGCTCAGTTACAAGTGGTGTAACACTTGGAAACCTCCCCCATTAATGACTTCATTAAATGTTTAATTGATGAAGTCATTAATCTTCATTATGGGGGATTGGCTCCTAACCTCTCGTGGTTGGGAATTATTGGAAAACTGGGTTGCTTTAGAACTCTTGGTGGAACAACATCCTCCAAAGAAGAACCTCCTCCAAAGAATAACGAATCTCTAGACCAAGAATGTTAAACTGACATTAGAACATGGATCTGAAGCGTATTGCGGGAGAGATGAACATTGGCGTCTCCTTTATCATCTTCATCTTCTTCCCCATGCCATCTCCAACAAATGATAGAGTTAGGGTTTGTTCGAGATTGTTCTTCCTTTATTTACGTTGATTCAAACTTCTTGATCTGCATGCTATCAGTCTACCATAGAGGGTGGGGGAAAAATGAATGTGGCCCGATCCCTCTGCTACTTCATTTTTTAACGTGTTCTTCGCGGGAAAAACTTTGGGATGAGTGGAACTCGACCTTAATGGACTTGATGCAACGGTGATGTCCCAAGATGAACATTGATGCCTTCTAAATGAAGAACGGGCCACCGGATCTTACCCGGTGACCTGCGAAAGCCCACCGGCGTGACGACACTGGTGACAGGCACCAGCAGGGTAGAAGGCGGCAGCTGGCATACCGATTGGCCGCGACAGTGGCGGCGGCACAACCGTGCCACCGAAGGAGGCCATGACCCATCGGATGTGTCGGAGGAGGGTGGGGGCCAGCACGATGGCTGGCCGCATGGAATCCGGGGTAGCGTGCATCCACTCCGCCGGTGTTGGAGGTCACGGCTGCGGAGCCGCGGTACCACGCCTGGAAGGAGGCCGACACCTGGTTGGTCGCGGAGGCAATAACGGTGCAAGCCGGTGCCAATGGAAGAGGAGCTGGCCGGAACCCCGGCTGGTCGTGTCATGTCGAGCAGGACCCGCTCTAGTAGATCCCGCGTGCCAGCAGGCGGCACCACGTGGCACCTCCGTATTGGCCAAATCCAAACGGTCCAACTGGACAGTTCGGGAATCCTGGGGGCACCTTCCTCGGGTTGCAGTGAGGGTGGGCCCAGCCACAGTGGGCCACCCTGACTGTGGGCCACCCAGCGGGCCGCACCACGGGCCACACTCAGCAGGATAGGAAGCCCCCTTTGCGGGTCGAGCCGAACCCAGACTGGGTCGGGTGGGGCCGGGTCAGAATGGCCTCGGACCCATTTGGACACAGATATGCATTTTGGCCATATCTTGAGAACCGTGTGTCCGTTTGATGAACCTTCTCTGGACTCAGAATCCTTGAATCGATATGGTCCTTTTGGTATAATCCACTTGACTTTGGGATAAAGTTGGATTATGGTCAGGTTGGATCGAACCCGAATCCAATCGGGCCCTCGGAATGGAAACTCTAATAACTTATAGACCGGGCATTCGATTGACACGTCGTCTATCGTGTTGGGTCCCTTATAATATGATGGACCTTCTTGATACTTATTTGTGGGAATTCATGGCACTTGAGTTATTACCCGATTAATTAAATAACGGATCCTCCTAGGATCAAGCGTGCTTAGTGTGGAAACCTTGTGGCTGGCTGTACTTGAAGAATCTTCAAATCCTGTGTGGGTCATCTTCGGATCCGGTGTGGGTCAGCATCTATCTATATTATGTGGGTCATCTACAGATCCTATGTAGGTCATCTACAAATCCTTTGTGGGTCATCTACGGATCCTGGTTGGGTCATGTTCAGATCGTGTGTGGGTCATCTTCATATCCTGTGTGGATCATCTTCGATCTTGTGTGGGTCAATAGTAGAGCTTCTCGACGAAGTAAGATTATATAGCAATACAGTTAAACATCTATACTTTTGTACTTATGTTATACCTGGTGTGAGGTGAGTCTTTCCCTTTGTGGTATTCTTCTATGTGGTTCTACCTACGTTGTATTATTTCCTTCGTGGAACAGTTGTGCTTTTGGATAAAGAGTTGGGATATGTGCTCCCCTTGAATGAGTTGGGTTACTTGATAACTTAGGTATATGTATGAGCATATACCTAAGTAGGGTTGACTGTTGTTTTTCTGCTTTGTGATTATAGTATTACTTTTTAATTTATCATTTGTGGATTTTGAGAGACCTTTGAGGGTCTCAGGTCCCTATTAAGTATTGTTATACTCACCCCTACACGGGCTTTTCCCACACCTTGTTGTGTCTTGTACAGACGATGAACCACATTGATCGAGGCTGAGGGTTCCAGGACAGGAGGATGCTCGGAGGTGGACCATTATACAAGATGTACCATAGAGAGGACCGTTCGAGAGCTATACCTACCCTTCAGGTAGGATCCTTTGTGGGTGTTCATAGGATCTGTTTTCAATTTTACTTGTATTTTACAGTTGTGCTTGTATTCCGGACCATTTACTTACTATAATCACAACTATTTATTATATAGTTTACCTTGTACTTTTATCTTGTTGTGTAGTTGGATTGTGTGAGTTTTTAGGTTAAAAGGCAATGCCTTCCCAGTTTTAGGGATATGCCTTTCCAGTGCTAGTTGCCAGCCCCTGGCCTATGGAAGTTGGGCTTGGGGTAGTCATGACACGAGCCCTAGGGAATCGGTCGTGACACACCATATCCCCTCGATGCATCGGTAGGTATCATGAGACAGACTAGTTTGGGTAATTGGCCAAATACTTTCACATTTATGTAATATATCTTTGAACAAGGCATTGAAAATATGTTTACGGTGTTCAAAATTATGAATTATCTCATTGTGAGATTAGTTATTGATTTTATTGTGATTATTTTATTATTCAAAGTATCAATGGATAATTTTCAAGTTTATGAGATTATTTAATGGAATTATTTGTTCAATATTTATTCATTCTATATTATTCTTATGTTGTTAGTTAAATGGAATGTGTATCAGTTATTTAATTTTTATATTTATTATTTATTATTTATTATTTATTAATTATGATGTATTCATACCTTACTAAGAATTTTAGATCACCCATTTCTTATTTTTTTCATAAAAATCCATGAAGTTTATTATGATTTTTTATTCAGGGTTATGCTAAAGGGGATAATAAGGTTAAAAAAGAAATTACTATGTTTATTTTTTTGTTTCCTATATAATCTAGGATTTAACCATGTATCTTGTAACAACCCAAGTATTTGTAGAATAAAAATTTATAATGTATATTATTATTAATGAATAAGATATTAATTTTATGTTAAATAGGACACTTTGATCAATAGATTACTCAACACGCAACAACAGGTTTCTTTGAAATCTTATGTTTCACCCAACTTTGAGTTATACTGAAAAATAATATAATAATATTACTATTTTAAATGGTAGATAATGCATAGTCGTTGTATTACTGGGAATGAACATAACTAACTACATTATTATTACACATGTTTGTTAAATGTCTTTACATTTATCTAATACATTTTAGAGGCTTAAAATAAGAATGAATCTGATTTTAAGCATGAAATAATCTAATATTCTTTAAAAGGTCGATTTACCGCCTTTTGATGGAGAACCCTTTTTAAATATAGTTTTCACCCCTTTATATGTTCCATTTCAAAATAAGATTTCTTATCTATAAGAGGGACATCAAAATTTTCTCTGGGTAAATTTTTTGTATTTTTTTGATAAAGTTCATTTTTTAATGAATAGTGAAAAATACTGCATTTTAAGTCAAAACTTTCTTTTCATCTAGTTTATTTATATGATTAGATTATAATTTAAATTAACTTTAAAGTTTAATTATATTATATTTTTATCATTTAATCCCATTTAGTTCCTTGGAAGTAATTTAACATTGAAATTGGACATAATCACATGTCAATCTTTTGGTAGTTTTTACTTCATAAAAACACGCTTTTTGGTTTTGACAACGAGAATTAATTTCAAATTAATTTATGAAAATTATGTTTTTTGAATTTAGAAAAATGGATTTTATATTTGGGATTAGGAGTTCCAAATTTTATAAATAGATAAATTTTATTTTTAGACATTATAAATAGTAACTTCAGTAAATATTTTATTTACCATGGTTAAAGGGTAAATCTAGTAAATAAGGGTAAAAATAATATTATAATAATATTAAATTACCCTAACACATGTCCTAACCCTATTTTATGAGATATGTACGATCATGGTCATCCATAGGTTGATTATTGGACCCCATAAAGCCACTTGTGTGTGAAAATGATATTCAATTAAATTTAATTTAAAGTTAAGGAAAATATAACCTAAACATGTGTCTTTTACTAAAACAATTTTTTATATAGGGTGTTATATGTGATCTATTCGACCTTAAAAATTCATTATAAATCTAAAAATATTTCTTATATAATGTTATTTTATTTATAATTTTTATAAATCAAATGAGTTTATTTATTTATGACATAATGGTGATGTAGTGATTTCCTTATTAATGAAAGATTTAAATAAATGAGATTATAAATATTAAAATAATTTTTTTAACTTTTTATTCCATCCAAGAATTTTAGGTATGATTATGACTTGTTATATTTGAATTAATTAAGTTTTTTCGAAAGAATCAAGTTGTTATGGATTTTTAAAATGTCAGGATATGAATAGTATAAAAATTGACATAAATGAGTTTTAAAATCAATTCATATTTTATTAAATGATATAATAGTTCTAAAAATATACGATTAGGACAAATGACATATATGGTGTTAAAATTTTCATTAATGATCCATTTTATGGGTCTCTTGTCATTTTTTAGTTACTATTATTACCATATATTAAGAATATACAAAAAGACATGCTAAAAGTTAAATTAGTTTACTAAGGGTTAAAGCTAAAAGATATGGTTAATTTTATAACCTAAACCTGTCTAAAATCTATTTTCCAAGAGTATTTATACCCATAATCATATTTTCTTCTAAATATATCACTTTTTTATTATTATAATTCGAAAATGAATTAATAATAAAATAATATTTTCAAACATTCCAAAAGTGCCCATCCTCCCTCTTATAAAAGGACACCACCTCTAGCCCTTACTCACACATATCAAGCCCCCTTGGATCATCCAACCACTACCCAAATAATCTGCCAACATCCCCTTGTTCTTATTATAAGGCTTACCTTGGGCATAAGGAAATTAAAGAAGGCCTTTTAGCTTAAATCAAAAGGAGTTACCCTATTTTAGGTAATGTATTCTCACAAGATTCTTTCATTTATTTTCCTTCTCCAACCCCATAATCTCTCTTTATTAAATTAATTTATAAAAAACCAGTATCTTTAATATACTATGTTGTTTTTATGAGAATTATTTGAAATTCACTTACACACACCTCCGTCTAAGGGGTATAGAAAAAATTGTTTCTATGGACGGCGAACTACTGCCTCACGAAACGATGATTCTTCAATCATCTCCTAACACCTCTTATGTTGGAAATTATGATGGAAATATAATTATATATGATATTTAGGATATTTATTTTATCTCTACGCTTCATTAATTATCATTTATAACATAACTTTATGTTTTTAATGTTTTATAAATACGATAATTTCATTTGAGTAAGTGAGGACTACCGCCCCCTCAAAGTGATATGAATCGTTCATACCGTAGATAGAACGTATAAAGGATGAAATTAATTATCTTATATATTATATTATACTAGAATTAAAATATACCTATGTATTATTTAGTTTTCATTCCTTTAAATATGAAAAATAAATGAAAGTATCATTCATGCGTACGTACGACTTACCGTCTCGATGGACGGTGCATTTCATTTCTTATATAAAAATTCTATAGACTATTATAAATACATATCTACTGGATATATATGATATCTAAATCATGAATATAATTCTGGATATAATTTAATTTTGACCACACGGACAATTTGTAATTATAACAAGATCATTTTTTACTCAAGTTCTAAACATCGGTAAAATGTCCAAAATGAACTCAAATAATTAAATAATTGTTATAGAAAGGTAATAAGTGATATAAAAGGAATCATAAACTTGAAAAATATTCTGAAGTAATTAGAAATTAACTTGAGTTTATTATTCAGGAATAACAAGGAACATACGTGACGATTCAGACTCAAGGTAAGGGACTTTTTCTCAATCTCATTTCTTTGAGGCGTATTTTGATTTATACAAAACTTTATTTTATATGGTGTATAAACCCATTTTAAATTTAATTTCATTCAAATGGAATCTTTTTCTATGTATAATTGTACTAAATGAAAAAGGAAATGTTTCTTTTTAATGTATGTGGTGACAATGACCTTTCAACCAATGAGATCATTATTTTATATTTGGCTTCCTTACCAAGTTGTGATGTTTTTAAATTGAAAATAAATACCATATACGGTTTTACATATTTTTGTATTGAAAATGGTTTTGAAATTGGATTTACTATTTTAATATCTTGAAATTAGTTCTTATGACTGCAAATGAAATTTTATGATTGAAATGTTGATATTTGAAATCTTTTATGTGTGATGATTATATAATGGTACTTGGACATTTGAAGGGTGGTTATGTGATAATACAACTGATAGGTGGTTCCATGATAAAATAATTATGGGTTGTTACATTATAACCTCCAATGCATTGGGTATGGAATTTGTCTTTATGGCAATTCCATTTAGTGATATGTGTGGAATTCGACCGTATGGCTATTCCATTTAAGTATGTTTATGTCCCAAGTAACCTTTATTTGTTATATGTTTCATTCTATCGGATTGTGGTAATATTTTGGTTACAAAAAGTGTAAGCAATGAGCTTGTATTCAGTTAATTTTTTTTACTACTTCTTAAAAGTGAAACATATTACTTTATAATAAAGTGTTAATTGTTTACTTGTTAATTAAATAATAACAGTTTTCTTTCTTTATGTATCCATTACTGAGATTTTTATTCTCATACCATGTTTGGAAAATTTTTTCACAGGACATAAATAAAAATATAGTCAAGGATGGGATCAAGGAAAAGTTAAGTTGTTAAAACATGAAACGTTTTCATTTTCTATTTTAAATAATTTTAGTTTTATAAAAAATTGATACCTAGTTGAGGTGTCTACTTTTAATATTCCAAGAAGTTATGTATAAGTTATGACCTAATTCTATGAATATATAACCATTAAAATATCCTTAATGTGAATTATTAACTTAATTCAAGATTATGTAATATTTAAGGCTGGGGCCTTATAGTTGGTATCAGAGGTCGGTTTAGATAAATTTAGCGGTTAGGGTGTTATTTAAGTATAAGTGACATAACCACAATGGTTAGCATATTATAAAGATTCATAGTTATTTTAGATAAATTTAATGATTTAAATATAACTTGAATAAATATATATTAGTATTTACCCTCCTCGTTAGATATTATATGATGATTTTACTCATATAATCACACTGACCTTTTTGGTTTTAGTAAATGGATGGATCAAGCAGGAACCAACATAACACTAGATGTGAAGAAAAATGTGACGGTTTTCTAAATAAGAAACTGAATGAAATGGAAGATTCAAGGAGAACTCTTATGGTTATTCTCAACCAACTCTCTGGAGTAATGATTGACCTCCTAAACCTTGGTGATTTTTATAAGGCATCGTATATGTGAGGAACAAATCCCTATATAAGTTTAGGTATAAATCATAATGGTAAGTATATTCAAAAACATATGTATCAAGGATGTGGATAGAAACACCTAGAAAAATTCTTCAAAGGGACGGGAAGATGTTAAAGATGTGATAATTAAGGTCATAAAGCAAGAACCTAACATGGAAAAAGGAAGAATCCAGTTGACTCCAGGAAAGTCAAAGAAGTTCTTTACGAGGGATCAATTGAATGTTTTAAATGTGGTGTGCATGGTAATTGTACAAATATATTTCCTACGAAGAAGTTTTGGTAATGGGATCAACAGGACCGTACAAAGATATGTTTACCATGTGCGATTGGGATTCATCGACTACCACTAGACTACGTGAAGTCCCTGGTTAGTATAACTTATTCTTTATTATTTAAATGATTTTATGGATCAATAATAAGTTGATTTTGGGAAATTATGTTTTATAAAATGGATATCCTTAGTATAGAAAAATTATTTGGTGATTAAGTGATAATGTTTATTTTGGAAGACATTCTCTCTTTTGGGAACACTATGTGCTTAAGGAATATATAATACTATGGGATCTCATTTGTGGAGTAATGGTTGAAATTATATTTTGGAAGAATCTAGGTTTTTATTGTGGACATATGGTGATTTGGGTTATTTATGGAAATGATTAACCTTTCATAGAGAATGTGTGATTATATTAACTTCACTTCAATATGATCATTTAAGAGTTGTCGATGTTATTTAGAGATAAATATTAAGATTTACTTTGGAAGACTATGTGATTAAATCCTTATGAGTTTTGGGTTTCAAACATTGTTTGGATTACATTGAATAATTTTAGGGATAGTTGTTTATTGAATGGTTTTTTTTGAACTTTGGGTATTGTTAGTCGAATTTTGGAGATTAAGAGTAGTATTTCTTTTTATAAAGTATTATCCTTTTTGGGGATTATCTTCTCTTATACTAACCATTTTGGTTTTGGTTCATGTTTAAAGAAATGGAAAATATATAGTTTTTTTTATTATGTGATTCTGTAGAAGTTTATTCTAGCGCTTCAGATGTGACCAAGTCATTTTGAATACTCATCGTTTGGAGAAAAATGAGTTTGTGGTAGAAATTTGATTAAATGATGAAACACTACTTTTCAAGTAAGTATACTTCCTTATTATCTTAGTATAGGTAGTAATAAAATTATTTAACTCTATGAAAAAGATATTGAATAATCAAAATTATACACTTTCTTTTACCATCATAATTTTACCCAACGAAAAATTTATGGTATTGTAGTTGTTAACTTTTCGTGATCATGTTCTCTATCACTCTCTATTAATCAATGAGAGTTAGTTTTTCTTCAATATAAATGTTTTCCTACATGGAATACTAGTATGTGTTATATTGGGTGACCTTTGTACTTATCTTTATTTCTTTTAAAGTGATATTTTTATTGACTCTTTTTCCAATGTGGGACTTTTAATGAAGTTTCCAAGCCCAATTTTAAAATTGCGAGGACGCAATTTCCAAAAGGGGGGAAGGATGTAACAACCTAGGTATTTATAGAATAATAATTTTTTATATCTATTAATATTTATTAATAAGATATTAATTTTATGATAAATATTACACTTTGTTTGATAGAATACTTAACATGCAACAACAGGTTTCTTTGAAATATTATAATTCACACAACTTTGAGTTATACTGAAAAATAATATACTAATATTATTGTTTTAAATGGTAGTCAATGCATATTCATTTTATTTTTGGGAATGAACATAACTAACTAAATTATGATTACACATGTTTATTAAATGCCCTTACATTTATCCAACAAATTTTAGAGGCTTAAAATAAGAATAAATCTTAATTTAAGCATTAAATACTCTAATATTCTTTAAAAGGTCGATTTACCACCTTTTGATAGAGAAACCTTTTTTAAATATATTTTTTGAAACATTTATATGTTTTATTTGACAATATAAGCTTTTTAATTAGAATCAGGACATGAAAATTTACTTTGGATAAATTTTGGTATTTTTCTGATAAAGTTCATTTTTTAATGAATAGTGCAAAATACTGAATTTTAAGTCAAAACTGTATTTTCATCTAATTTATTTATATAATTATATTGGCCATTTAATGAGTCTTAAAGTGTAATTAGATTAAATTTTTACCATTTAATTCAATTATGGTCATTTTAAGTAATTTCACATTGAAATTGGACGTAAACACAAGTCAATCTTTTGGTAGTTTTTACTTCTTAAAAACACGTTTTGTGGTTTTGACAACGAGAATTAATTTTAAATTAATTTTTCCAACTTCTGTGTTTTGAAATTGGAAAAATATATTCCATATTTTTAATCATAAGGTCCCAATTTTGTAAATATGTAACTTTTATTTTTAGACATTATGAATAGTAACTTCAGTGAATATTTTATTTACAATGGTTAAAGGGTAAATCTGGTAAATAAGGGTAAAAAATAATATTATAATAATATTAAATTACCCTAACACTAGTCCTAAATCTATTGGATGAGATATTTATGACCATGGGTATCCTTGGGTCAATTTTAGGACCCCATGAAGCCACTTGTGTGTGAAAATGACATTTAATTACTTTGAATTTACTGTTAAAGAAAATATAACCTAAACACGTATCTTTTTCTAAAACACTTTTTTATATGGGGTTAAATAAGAGATATATTCAACCATAAATTGTCATTAGAAATCTAATAATATTTCCTACATCATGGTATTTTATTTATAATTTCTTTACATCAAATATATAAATTTATTTTTGACAAAATGGTGATGTAGTGATTAAATTATTAATGAAAGATTTAAATTAATGAGATTATAATATTTAAATAATTTTATTTTTTAATCTTTTTATTCTATAAAAGAATTTTAAGGATTATTATGACTTTTTTTCTTTGAATTAATGATGTTTTTTTTTCGAAATAATAAAGTTGTTATGTTTTTTTTAAAAGTCGTGATATTAATAGTATAAAAATTGACATAGATAAGTTTATAAATAAATTAGAATTTTATTAAATGATATAATAGTTCTAAAAATCTAATATTAGACCAAATTACATATATGATGTTAAAAATATCATTAATGATCCATTTTTGGATCTCCTGACATTTTATTGTAACTATGGTAACCATATATTATGAATATACAAGAAGACATGGTAAAAGTTAAATTAGTTTTCTAAGGGTTAGAGCTAAAAGATAAGGTTTCTTTTATGACCTAAAAATTTCTACAATACATTGAATGAGATTATTTAGACTCCTACTCATCTTATACTCAAAATATATCACTTTGGTGTTATTATAATTCTAAAATAAATTAATCATAAAATAATATTTTTAACCTTTCCTAAAGTGCCCCTCATCCCTCTTATAAAAGGACACCACCTCTAACCCTTACTCACACCTCCCAATCCCCCTTGGATTGTCCGGAATCTGCCAAAATAAGCTCCCAAAATCCCTATATTCATCTTATAATCCTTAATTTGGTCATAAGGAAATTAAATAAGTCCTTTTAACTTAAATCAAAAGGAGTTACATGATTTGAGGTAATGTCCTCTCTCTAGATTCATTCATTTATTTTCCTTCTCCAACCCCCTAAACTATCTTTTTTCAATTATTTTATAAAAATAAAAATATATTAAATATAGTATGTTGTTTTTATGAGAATTATTTGAACTACACTTACACAAACCTCCATATAATTGGTATAGAACATACTATTTTTCTGGACGGCGAACAACTGCCTTACGAAACGATGATTATTCAATATTCTCTCGCCACATCTTATGGTGTCCATTATGATGGAAATGTAATTATATATGATATTTATGATATTTATTTTATCTCTATGCTTATTTAATTTTCATTTATGACATACCGTTATGATTTTCATGTTGTATAAATACGATATTTTGATTTGAGGAATTGCGAACTACCGCCCCCTTAAAGTGATATGACTTGTTTATGCCATACTTAGAATGTATAAAAGAGAGAGTTAATGAAATTATATATGATATTATACTGAAATTATAATATTCCTATGTATAATTATTTTTCATTATATTAAATATGAAAAATAATTGAAAGTAGCGTTCATGCGTACGTACGTCTTACCGTCTCCAATAATGGTGCATTTAATTTCTTATATCCAAATTCAATGGACTATTATAAATACATATATACTGGATATATATGATATATAAGATATCTAAATCATGAATATCATTCTACAGAAAATGTAATTTTGACCACATGGACAATTTGTAATTATAACAAGTTCATTTTTTACTCATGTTCTGAATATCGGCAAAATGTCTGATATGAACTCAAATAATAAACTAATTGTTATAGAAAGGTAATAAGTGATATTAATGAAATAATAAACTTGAAAAAGGTTCTAATGTAAGTATAAATTAAAATAATTTTATTATTCAAGAATAAAAAGGAACATACGTGAGGATTCAGACTCAAGGTAATGGACTTCGTCTCAATCTCCTTTCTTTGAGGCATATTTTGATTTATTAACGGCTTTCTTTTATATGGTGTATAAACCCCTTTTAATTTTAATTTCATTCAAAGGGAATGTTTTTATACGTATCATTTTACTAAACTACAAAGGGAATGTTTCTTTTTAATGTATGCGGTGACAACAGAATTTCCACCACCGCGAGTATTATTTCATATTTGGATTCCTTAACAAGTTGTGATGTTCTTAAATGGAAAATAAATACCATATAACCTTTTATGTATTTTGGTATTTAAAATGGTTTTGAAAGTGGATTTACTATTTCAATATGTGGAAATTATTTCTTGTGATTGAAAATGAAATTTTAGGATTGAAATTTTTATATTTTCAATCTTTTATGTGTGAGGATTATATAATAGTACATGGAAATTTGACGAGCGGTTACGTGTTAAACCAAATGATAGGTGGTTCCATGATAAACCAAGGATTGGTGGTTATGTTATAACCTCTAATGCATTGTGTATTCAAGTCATCCATATGGCTATTTCATTTACTAATACATGTGGAAGTCAATTGTATGGTTATTCCATTTAAGTATTTTTATTTCCCAAGTTACCTTTATATGTTATATGTTTCATTCTATGGGATTGTGGTAATAATTTGGTTAAAAAAAGGGTAATAAATGATATTCTATTCAATGAAGTGTTTTTACTAATTCGTAAAAGTTAAAAGTATTACTTTATAATATAGTATTCATGGTTTTCAGGTTATTTAATGACTAACAGTTTTATTTATTTATATATCCCTTACTAATATTTTTATGCTCATCCAAAGTTTTGAAATATTTTTCACATGACATAAATAATAATAGAGTCAAGGATGGGATTAAGTAAAAGGTATGATGTTAAAAGATGAAACATTGTAATGTTTTGTTTTAAATAGTTTTTGTTTTATATGAAAATGGATAGTGAGTTGAAGTGTCTTCTTGTAATATTCAAAATGTTATGTATAATTTATGACCTAATTCCTTAAGCTGTAAACTTGAAAAGATCCTCAATGTGAATTATTAACTTAATTCAAGATTATGTAATGTTTACGGTTGGGGCCTTATATATCTAGATTAATAAGACTACATTACTATTAGGTCCTTTGGGATGTGATTTCTTGTATATATTACTAATTTAAAAATTAAAAATCTACTCTTTGCTACAGGGGTCAACTCCTTTATAACTATATTTATCATGAAACATTGATGATTGTTTTAAATGAATTATAAGTCTAATAATAAATTTTTTTCATATATTCTAACCAGAATTAGCATTGGATTGAGTTATGGTTAATTAATTAATGTCAAAAAATATTCAATAATTGATGTCATATGATTTCATATAAATTTGAGGTCTTTTTATATGTATTGACACCATGTTTCACATTTTTTTCCTTTTAAATCCATAAAAATTCTCTTTTATTCAATTCTAGAAATTTGTATGTCATATTTTTTTGGTTATTTTTAATATGTAAAAATTAAATTTAAAATCATTTTCATATTACCTGACTACATTCTGATGTCTTTTTCTATATTTTTATCTTTTGACAGATGTTTTCAAAATTTTAAATCAAAAGATGCACTTTTGGTCATTTCCAACAAATAACAGGTCAGAATAATGTACATCATATTCAAGAAATTCAAAAATTAAATAAAATACATTTTCCTTTGATTTGATGATAATATGATGTCTTCTTCTAGGTTATGACTTTTATTCATGCATTGTTAATTACTTTTAAATCTATTAAAACTTTATGTTCAGTCATTATGACCACACAACATGTTGTATTGACATATATTATTTTCATACATGTCATAAATTTATATGGAAATAAAAACTCGTTTGCTCAGTTTTTATCCCACTTAACTGTGAATGTAAAGTAAAAAATGAAACATTTGATCATAACAAGAAATTCTGATGAAATATTGATGTGTGGTTTTCTGTATAGATCAAAAATTACTCAAATGTCATTTTCCTATGTTTTCATGTCAATCTAAGATCATTTTCTATTTTTTGGACCCCCTAATCATTGTATTTCTATATAAAGAAGAATAATATTAGAGCATTTGGAGATACACGTTAAATGTTGATGAAGTGGATCTCATGTTATCATAAATAATATTAATTAATGTGAAATGAATTCTAAAATCATTGTGTGTCAATCACATAAACAAAAATTGGTCATAAAAACTGATGACATCTATAATAAACTTTAGAAGTTAATGGTTTTTTATAATGATTATTTTTCATGGATTAAGAAACTATATCTTCTATCATGATATGATAATTTCCAAAATTTCTTTTCCTATCCATTAGACAATATATGAAATATATATCAGAATAAATCTTGATAAACAATAAGGAACTTGAAGAATAAAAAATTCAAAGTCAGAGGATAGGATAATGTAAAGAGTTAATTTCACATTACATAGTGAGGAAAAATATATTTCACTACTCCCCTAATATTATAATGGCCTAGTATTTGTGATAATGCCCCAAGGTGGCCAAACCAGTGTAGATCAATGAATGTAGTTTCATCTGTATGGGTCCTATCAGGTTAAGTAGGTATACCAGTCATCCTTACGATCAGTAGAAAAAAAATACCCTATAAATAGAACCTGAGTTATATAGTAATGCATCAATAACCCCAACCAAATAAACTACTGGCTATTGGAATTGTATCTTAAAAAAATTAATTTAAATCTAACTAAAATATATAGTTTATATAAATTCAAAAAAACAAAGATCCATAAGATATAATTTTTAAAAATTAAAAAAAATAATTGTCTAATAGAAATTTTTGTTATTGTATCATCATTATGGAAACCAAGAATCGATCATGTCATCATATTCGAGAGAGGGAAGTATAAATAATCAAAAATACATCTTACTTCAACTTTATTAAATTTGATTTTCATTAAGATAATTAATATTAAAATTAAATTGATAACATAATAAAACATTATATTATATTCTAAAATAAAAGACTAGCATACATGAGTAATATAAAAATTAAGTGGTTTAGTAATTATATCTCAAATGATATGTCAGTGCTCGCTATTGTGCTCCAGGAACCATCTCACCATGAAAAGGTCTCTTAAGGAAGTAAAAACATAAAAAATAATCATAAATAAAAATAAAAAAAAATTAAAGGAAAAAACCCATAAAAAAATCCAGAAGATGAAAACATAAGAGTCTAAAATTAGTAATTTAATCTAATGTATGTAAGAAACTATAAGTGGAAATTGAATCTCAAGTAGATGTAGAAGATAAAAAATAGAGTTGTAAAAGAATCCAAAGACGGGGTTGGGGAAGAAATAATAGCAGATGAAAAAGAAAATATAGATGTTGAAGACAAAATTAGAAACCTAATCAATAAAATAGAGTATATTAGCATAAGGCATAAGCTAATAAAAAATAAGTAAAAATACATTTCATTTTCAATACCTAGAAATCAAAGCAAAGGAAAAAAGATCAAAATAAAGAAAACAATCTTATTTTTTTCGGAAATAAATGGATAGTGATTTTATAATAATTTTCTAAAATTATGAATATATGTCCCATAAATATGATTTTCAATGAGATCAGAATTTGGACTCGTTTGTTAAGTATTGACTCGTTGATTAATGTTTTTATAGAATTATATTATTTTGTTAGTCATTCTGACCACATTTCAAGTTAGATTGACATAAGGTCTATTTATACATGTAAAATATTAATCAATGATTGATGTATCAATATTTAATGATAATTTATGGTCATTTTATATGTATTACCCCTTTTATTCATGTTTATTAACATTTAAATAATTAAGAACATTTTTTTGTTCATTTCAGGAAAACTACATATCAAATTGACAAGTGGTTTGTTATATGATTTTAAAAATTAAACAACAACCATTATCCTTTGAATTAACTAAAATCTAATGTATTTATACATTTTTTTCATTCATTAAATAATGTTTTTTGGATTTTAAATAAATAAAAATTCACTTTTGGTCATTTTGGAAAAACCACAAGTCTTATTGATGTACAGTCACTTCCTACATGTAAAAAAATAAATGATGTGTAACACCCCAAGCTTCTACGGTACGCTTCTCTTTTAATAATGTGATAGTGTGTGTTGTACGCAACATTGAGTTCTAACACACCACAACCAATCAAACTAGCCTTTATGAATAGTAATACCTACTTTTTGAAATTATATATATTTTATATTTCAAAATGGACATCATTTTCGAATTCGGAATATCGAAATTATCCTAAGTTGATTTTTTGGTATTTTTCTGAGAACTTCCAATTTTTATGAATAGTGAAAAATACTTAAAAATAACTTTTTTAATCAAAATAATTTATAGTGATAAATTATATTATTGAGTGGTTTTAAAGTATAATTAGAATATATTTTTACCATTTTATCCAATGGTGTTCATTATAATTAATTTCACTTTGAAATTGGACATAAACAATTGTCAATCTTTTGATATATATTGTTTCTTAAAAACACGCTATTTGTTGTGACAGTGAGAATTAATTATAAAATTAATTAATGAAACTTATATGTTTGAAATTTTGTAAAATAGACATCATTTTTGAATTCAGAATATCAATTATAGCTTAGGGTGAAATTTTGGCATTGTTCTAAAAACTTCAATTTTTGATGAATAGTGAAACCACTAAGTGGTAGTTAAAAAACTGAATTTTTCATAAAACTTAATTTTACCGCTTCTGTGAATGGAATTTTGAAAATCCGAGAGACATGATTAATATCAAGTAGTAAAATTTTGTTCAATGAGATGAAAATAATTTTTGATGAATAGTAACTTTTTACTTTTATTTACCACGGTTAAAAGTAAATAGGGTAATTAAGGGTAAAAATGATATTAATATTACCCTAACACTTGTCCTAATTCTATTAGGAAAGTTTATCTCGACCAAAAACAACCTTAGGAATAATATATTATCATTTAGGTCCACTTGGATTAGATTAGGGCATTTATTATTATTTAATTCAAAGAAGAGTTAAAAGAGTTAAAATCAAAGTTTATTTACTAAAACATTTTTAATATAGGGTTATACATAAGATAAATTAGATTTTAAATATTAATTAGAAATATAAAATTATTTCCTACAGAATTATATTTTATTTATAATTTTTAGACATTAAATAATTTAATTTATTTATGACACAGTGATGATGCAATAATTACAATAATAGTGAACAAATTAAAATAATTGATATTATAAATACCCAAATAAATATAATTTGAGACTTTTTATGAATTACACTAATTTTATAGGTTAATATGACATTTTAGGATTGACTTAATTAACTTTTTTTGAAGTAATCATTCTTTTATGATTTTTAAAAAAATCAATTATTGAATAGTGTCAAAATTGACATAAAAGAGTTTTTTAAAAAAATATTATATTATTAATTGATATTAAATTCCTAAAAATCTATGGTTCGGCCAAGAGACTTATATAATGATATTTTTATCATTAATTGACCACTTGGGGGTCTCTTGGATGTATATATTAAGTTTATTAACCATATAATATAAAAATACAAAGAGACATTGTAAAAGTGAAACTAATTAACTAAGAGTTAATACTTAAAGATAAGGTTAATATAGTAACCCAAACCTGCCTAAATTCTATTGGTTGAGTGGTTCTCTACACATACCCACCTTAAACTTTAAATAAACCACTTTGGAGCCATTAGAAATTGAATATGAATTTATTATAAAATAATATTTCTAGCTTTTCCAAAGGTGCCCCTCACCCCTCTTATAAAAAGGCACTCCTCCTTCTCATTAATTCACACCGTCAAAGCCTTTTGGTTCGGCCAAACTCTTCCCAAATACTCTATCAACTTCCCTCACATCATCTTAGAGGCCTTCCTTTAGTCATAAAGCCAACTTGAGGATCCCTTTTGATCAAATCAAAAGGAAGAACCCGAAGAAGAGGTAATGATTTCACCACCCTTTTTCAAGTTCCTTTCTTCTTCCACTTCTTCTTTCTTTGTTATTACCATTATAAAATAATAACTCCAGTATATTATATATACATTGATGTTATTATAAACATTTTACAACCATATTTCAGTATTCTATCCATCCTTTGAATAGCATGTCACCATACGTGTGTACGTACGACTTATCGTCTCCACGTCGTGGTGTAATTGTTATTCAATAAATTATTATTTGGATGGGTATAATAATGATGTGTAATTCATGTAAATAATAAATATAAAATGATAATGATTATTTATATATGATATAACATCCAATTATATATTATTTTAACATCAAAAGAATGATATTGTCACTCGTGCGTACATACGGACTACCGTCTCCACGAACACGATGAGATTCATTCTCCATCGTATCCATTCAAGTATAATTCTCATTTGATGAATAATAATATTATATAAGGACTTGATATCATTCTGGATATGATTAAGATTAAACCTATCCATGAAAAACACGACTTACGTAATAAAACATATAAAAGAAAACGAGTAAGTTAACACCCGAAACAATGATAATACTAAGATATTATTAACAAATCAATGTTAAAAGATCATATATGATCTAATATTAATGTATAAGATTCTTGTATAATTTAATAAAAATTATTTCACCATTATACTAGATTTTAACCTACCCTCAACCAAGGAAAAGTACAAGTTAATGGTTTATTTTTCAATCTCTTCATTATCCAAGGTTGTTTATATGTAATAATCTACTGGGATCTCTTTATCATCCACATCCATGTTTCCTAAAAATGTATTTCAAAAAATTCTTAATATTTTAAAGAATATGGTTTAAATTCATTTATACCCTTTTTTGACTATTTATAAGAAGTTTATAAAAGAATCCTTCCGTCGTTTTCCAAACAAGGCCCTTTTTAACCTTTTCGACAGAATTAAGGTAAGAATGTTTTTTTAACTTATACGGAGGGTGCGACTATCTTCCATCGAAGCTTAACTTACAAGATTATAATAGTATTTTCAAAGAAAATGTTTTATTTTATAAATATATGACTCTTAAATGATTTCAAAATACAAAGAGATATTTCTCTAAAAAGAGTTTTGATTTCATCTATGTCAACATCCTTTGATGGATTTTACGCTTATTCGAAGTTGATTTATTATGATACAAAACTTTTATATTGTATTGAATGTTTTGTGATATGTTTGACTGTGGATTTGTTATTTTTATACCATTCATGGTTTATGGATGAAGTATTTACATTTCGTATGCTAGTTTTAATACAAATGTTTATGTTATGTTTAAACCTTTTCATATGGGAATGCATTGGACTTAATATGTGATGGGTGGAGCCCGCTATAGCTCCTCGATGCATCGGTTGGTCTCATGAGACAAACTAGTGTCTTGGCACAAGGCCTTGGAAAAATCTTATTTGTAGTCTTGGAACGAGGCCTTGGCTATGTGGTTATGATAGTCTGGGATTATGCATTCCATCATTATGAAAGTGGTTATTGATATTGCATGTGATTATTCGAGTAGTAGAATATCCATGTGAATAAGTAAATGGAATTATTTCATTTTATTTTTTCCATACTATGTTGAAGTTCAAGTTTAAAAGGCTTTTATTTTAGTTATACATTGGCTTAAATGTTTATTCTTATTTATGAAAGTTTCTGCTATATTGTTATCCTTACTGGGCATTTGAGCTCACCCATTATCTATGTTTTATTTTTCAAAATATGGGAAGAAGTAATTTATGAATGACCTGCAGGGATAATATGAGGGGATAAGAATGTGGAATATGGAGACTATATTGTTGTAGTTTTCATTTTATGATGTAATGTAAACTTTATTAATATATCTATTGTTACCAAGGCTACTAAACCAATCGGTCTTTTGAGATTTGATCTTTATTGTGATCATGCCAATTTTATGTAATAATGCACCAGCTCTGGATAACTGGGGTCAGGGCGTTATAGTTGGTATCATAGGAAGTTTAGTACAAAACTTGGAAGCTAGATTTAGATAAACTCTGATTAGATCACATAGACCTAAGATGGACTTTGATGATTAGTATAGAAGAACTTCCTATAATTTTGGTATTGTAGAGATTTTATGAGTTTTCCGAGCAATACATACCTGTATGGATATGATCAGGTAGAGGCGGCTCTAGAATAGATGTACCTAGGGGTAAAACCCAAAAACACCGCTTTGAGCTAGACTCGAACGGGAACTGGTGCACGAAAACGGGCCTTGCTGCACTCTTGGTTACGACACTCCCGGGGGATATGCTTAGGATAACTCTCATTTTATTTACAAATCATTATGAAGGGTGTATGAGTATATACTTCCTCAAAGAAAACAATTTTATGATTATGGATTATATCCATAAATAGTTCAATTTATGTTAAGTGTTTTATAAGTATGAAATTATGTATTTTGATTCATAAACTGATCTAGTTTGTTCCATTGTTTAAAAATGGTGCCTAGTGGAAGAAATGGAAACTGTATCAATGCACGCACTCCATGTAGGGATTTCCCTCCTGCTCAAGATAATTATAGTGGAGCTGGTGATACAACTGGTGCCGATCAGCTAATTACCATATTGAGACAACTCACTCACGTTATGAATAATAACCTTACCCGTATGGAGCACCCTGATCCGCAGCGTGGAGGATCAATGTTAGATCACTTCATGAGGAAACAACCACCAACATTCAAAGGGATTAAAAATCCCTTAGTAGCTGAGCAATGGATAAGTTACCTAGAGAAAATATTTCAGGCTTTGGGATGTAGTGAAAGGGAAAAAGTTATCATGGCAGTTTACCGCCTCACTGGAGATGCTGATCAATGGTGGCCATTGATTAAAAACGTGAAGTAAGATGATGAAGTATCAAATATGGAATGGAGGGAGTTCAAAGATCTATTTTTAAAAAAATACTTTCCTCGTGATCATCGAGCAGATATGGTAAGGCAATTTCTGAGTCTGAGACAAAAGGAGAATGAGAATGTCGTGAAGTATGAGGATAAATTTACAAGGTTATCAAGGTATGCTATAGATTATATACGTAACCCAAGAATTAATATTGATCGTTTCTTTGATGGGTTAAACCCATTTCTCCGTCGAGCATTAGTCTCAAAATCCTTCTCGTCGTATGAAGACATTGTCTCATGTGCTATCAAGACAGAGAAAGAATTCTCAAAGTCTTATGACTTTAAAGAAAAACAAGAGAAGAAGAGATCTGCTGATCAATCTGGGAATGGAAATAAGGAGAAGAAGTGAAAGGTTTAATATCCATCCTGTGGTAAATGTGGGAAGAAACACCCTGGTACTTGCTTGAAGGGAATGGGTGTCTGTTACAAGTGTGGTGAAAAAGGCCACAAAGCTCGTGATTCCAAAGGTAAGAAGGAAGCTACCAATGTTCAATGCTATAATTGTAGGGAGATGGGAAATTATGCAAATTAATTTCCTAAGTGTCAGGGAAACTTACCTCAGAAAAGGCCAAGGGATCAAGGCCAATCTTATACTATCACTACTGCTGAGGTAGAAGCTCCGAAAGATGTGGTGGCAGGTAATTTAATGGTTTCCTCAAGTTTATAAAATGCATTATTTGATTCTGGATCATCGCATTGTTTCATATCTTCCCAGTTTGCTAAGAAAATTAGATATTTCTAATTTGATTTAACAAGGGAGTTGTCAGTTAAAACTCCTAAGGGAAGTATCATTGCAACAAAGTTTTGTGAATCAGTCCCCATTAGAGCACGTAAATGTTCTTTATCTGCTGATCTCATCGTCATACCTATGCTTGAGTTTGATATAATCCTCGGTATGGATTGGCTTTTGGACTATGATGTGAATATTTATTGTAAGAAGAAAGAGGTTACAATTTTTGATGATGATGATAAAAAACACCTTATCTTTAGAGCAGAATCATCACCACCTAATTCTTATCTGGATCCACCCCCACTAGCTCAACTAAATTCAATTACTGGGTTGGAAGAGAATGAAATGACTGTGGGTGAGTAAAGGAATGTTCAAATAGAGGATGTACCTGTTGTGAAAGAATATGTAGACGTATTTCCAGAAGATTTACCTGGACATCCTCCAGAACAAGAAGTTGAGTTTTCTATTGATTTAATTCCTGGATCAAGGCCTATATCGAAGACCCCTTATAGAATGGCCACTGTAGAATTAGTCGAACTAAATAAACAACTAGAGGAATTGAGTAATAAAGTATTTATTCACCCTAGTGTTTCTCCATGGGGATCCCCTGTTCTTTTTGTTAAAAATAAAGATGGATCTATGAGTTTATGTATCGACTATAGGGAGATCAATGCTATAACAATAAATAACAAGTATCCCCTACCTCGCATTGATGATTTATTTAACCAACTGCATAGAGCTCAATGCTTTTTAAATATTGTCCTTCGATCTGGATACCATCATTTGTGTGTGAAGAAGGAAGACATTCCAAAGACAGCATTTCAAACCAGGTACGGGCATTACGAGTTTACAGTAATGCCTTTTAGATTGACTAATGCACCCTCTGTATTCATGGATCTGATGAATAGATTTTTCAAGGAATATATCAATGAATTTGTGGTGTTATTTATTGATGATATATTGGTATACTTCAAAAGATATGAAGATCATGAAAATCACCTGCGCATTATCCTAAAGACTCTGAGAATACATGAATTATATGGGAAGTTTAGCAAGTGTGAATTCTGGCTTCAGGAGATTTCTTTTCTTGGCCATATTGTCTCAAAAGATGGAATCTATGTTGATCCTTCTAAGACCAAGGAAATTCATGAATGGCCAGCACCTACGAATATAACTGAGGTACGTAGTTTTATTGGTTTGGCAGGTTATTATCGATGTTTCGTCCAGAATTTTTCCCGATTGGCTTACCCATTAACGAAGCTCACACGTAAAGGGGTTAAATTTGTTTAGAAAAAAGAGTGTGAAGAATGTTTCAAAGAACTGAAGAGAAGATTAGTCAATTCTCCTATATTGACTCTACCATCAGGGAATGATGGGTTCGTTATTTATAGTGATTCATCAAAGAAAGGACTTGGTTGTGTCCTTATGCAGAATGATAGGGTTATTGCCTATGTATCGTGACAGTTGAAAATTCATGAACAAAACTATCCTACTCATGATCTCGAGTTAGAAGCTGTGATCTTTACTTTGAAGATATGGAGGCACTACCTCTATGGTGAAAAATGTGAGATTTATGCTAATCACAAGAGTTTGAAATATATTTTCTCACGAAAAGAACACAACATGAGGCAAAGGAGATGGATTGAATTACTCAAGGATTATGATTGTACGATACACTACCACCCTGGGAAAGCAAACAAGGTGGCAGATGCTTTGAGAAAAAAAGACCATGGAGTTTTGAACGTGATGAGAATTGAAAGGGATCCAATTTTCATGGATCTAGTGAAGAAGGACATGGGAATAACTAGGGAAAGTGAAACATCAATGCTTTTTCAAATGGTTTCCAAACCATCTTTACTAGAAAGGATTAAGAGTTCTCAGACCGATGATGAATAATTTCAAAAGAAGATTAAACCTGTCAATGATGGGATATTGAGAGACTTTGTGTATGAAGAAGGAATTTTGAAATTCGGGAAGAGACTTTGTGTTCCCGATATACCTGATCTAAAAAGGGAATTACTGGATGATTCTCATAGTTCCAATTTCTCTATACACCTTGGGAGCACCAAAATGTATAGAGATTTGAAGGAAAATTTTTGGTGGGACAACATAAAGAGGGAGATTTCCGATTTTGTGTCAAGATGTATGGTTTGTCAACAAGTGAAAGCTGGAAGGAAACATCCTGGTGGAGTATTACAACCTCTTCCCATACCTGAGTGGAAATGGGACAATATTACGATGGACTTTGTCATGGGACTACCAAAGACTCCTATAAGGAACGATGCAATATGGGTTATTGTTGATCGTCTTACCAAGTCAGCACATTTTCTTGCTATAAGAGATGATCTACCACTGGAACGTCTAGAAAGACTATATATTAATGAAGTTTTCAGACTTCATGGAGTACCCCTATCGATTGTTTCTGATCGTGATCCCCATTTTACTTAAAGATTCTAGAATAGTCTTCAGAAATCCCGGGATACTGAACTTCATTTGAGCACTGCCTACCACCCTTAGACTGACGGACAATCAGAACGAACAATTCAAACCTTAGAAGACATGTTGAGATCTTTCTCACTTGACTTTCAGGGTATGTGGGATCAATATTTACCTTTGGTAGAATTTTCCTATAACAATAGCTTCCATTAGAGTATTTAGATGGCACCATATGAAGCATTATACGGGAAGAGATGTCGCACACCAACCTGTTGGGATGACGTTGGTGAAAAAAAACTTGTAGGTCCAAAACTGGTGGGGGAAACAATGGAAAAGGTGAAGGTAATCCAAAATCACATCGAAGCAGCTCAAAGTAGGCAGAAGAGCTATGCCGATAATCGAAGGAAGGATTTGGAATTTCAAGTCGGTGATCATGTTTTCCTGAAGGTATCTCCATGGAAGGGAGTCATAAGTTTTGGTAAGAAAGGTAAATTGAGTCCTAGGTACAATGGCCCTTTCGAAATTCTAGAATGAATTGGGGTTGTAGCTTACCGATTGGCAATGTCGCCAAGTCTCTCCAAAGTTCACGATGTGTTCCACATATCTCTATTAAAGAAATACATGCCTGACCCAACGCATGTACTCACCTATGAGGAATTAGAACTGGAACCCGATCTGTCTTATTGAGAAGAGCCCGTCAAGATTCTTGATACGAGAGAACAAGTACTGAGAAACCGGACGACGCGTCTGGTAAAAGTCTTGTGGAGAAACCATAAGATGGAAGGGGCAATGTGGGAACCTGAGGAACTTATGATCAAGAACCACCTGAGTCTTTTCATGCGGTATTATTCTAGAAATTTCGAGGACGAAATTATTTTAAGTAGGGGAGAATGTAACACCCCAAGCTTCTACGATACGCTTCTATTTGAATAATATGATAGCGTGTGTTGTACGCAACATCGAGTTCTAACACACCACAACCAATAAAACTAATAGTTATGAATAGTAATACCTATATTTTGAAATTATATATATTATATATTTCAAAATGGACTTCATTTTTGGATTCGGAATATCGAAATTATCCTAAGTTGATTTTTTGGTATTTTTCTAAGAACTTACAATTTTTATAAATAGTGAAAAATACTTAAAAAAAACTTTTTTAATCAAAATAATTTATAGTGATAAATTATATTATTGAGTGGTTTTAAAGTATAATTAGAATATATTTTTACCATTTTATCCAATGGTGTTCATTATAATTAATTTCACATTTAAATTGGACATAAACAATTGTCAATCTTTTGATATATATTTTTTCTTAAAAACACGCTATTTGTTGTAACAGTGGGAATTAATTATAAAATTAATTAATGAAACTTATATGTTTGGAATTTTGTAAAATAGACATCATTTTTGAATTCGGAATATCAATTATATCTTAGGGTGAAATTTTGGCATTGTTCTGAAAAACTTCAATTTTTGATGAATAGTGAAACCACTAAGTGGTAGTTAAAAAACTGAATTTTTCATAAAACATAATTTTACCGCTTCTGTGAATGGAATTTCAAAAATCATAGAGACACGGTTAATATCAATTAGTAAAATGTGGTTCAATGAGATGAAAATAATTTTTGGTGAATAGTAACTTTTTTACTTTTTTTTCCCCGCGGTTAATAGTAAATATGTTAATTAAGGGTAAAAATGATATTAATATTACCCTAACACAAGACCTAATTCTATTGGGAAAGTTTATATCGACCAAAAACAACCTTAGAAATAAAATATTATCATTTAGGTCCACTTGGATTAGATTAGGACATTTATTATTATTTAATTCAAAGAAGAGTTGAAAGTGTTAAAATCAATGTTTATTTACTAAAACATTTTTAATATAGGGTTATACATAAGATAAATTCTATTGTAAATATTAATTAGAAATAAAAATAATTTCCTACATAATTATATTTTATTTATAATTTTTAGACATTAAATAATTTAATTTATTTATGACACAATGATGATGCAGTAATTACCATAATAGTGACAAAATTAAAATAATTGATATTATAAATACCCAAATAAATATAATTTTAGACTTTTTATGAATTAAATTGATTTTATAGGTTAATATGACATGTTAGGATTGACTTAATTAACCTTTTTCTAAGAAATCATTCTATTATGAGTTTTACAAAAATCAATTATTGAATAGTGTCAAAATGGACATAAAAGAGGTTTTAAAACAAATATTATATTATTAATTGATATTAAATTTCTCAAAATCTAATGGTATGCCAAGAGACTTATATCATGATATTTGTATCATTTATGGACCACTTTTGGGTCGATTTTATGTATATAGTAAGTTTATTAACCATATAATATAAAAAAACAAAGAGACATTGTAAAAGTGAAACTAATTAACTAAGAGTTAATACTTAAAGATAAGGTTAATATAGTAACTCAAACCTATCTAAATTATATTTTTTGAGTGGGTTTCGACCCATATCCACCTTAACCTTTAAATAATCCACTTTGGAGCCATTAGAAACCGAATATTAATTTATTATAAAATAATATTTCTAGCTTTTCCAAAGGTGCCCCTCACCCCTCTTATAAAAGGGCACTCCTCCTTCTCATTAATTAACACCTTCAAAGCCTTTTTGTTCGGCCAACATCTGACCAAATACTCTCTAAACATCCCTAAATTCATCCTAGAGGCCTTACTTTAGTCAGAAAACTAACTTAAGGAGCCCTTTTGATCAATTCAAAAGGAAGAACCCGAAGAAGAGGTAATGATTTCACCACCCTTTTTCAAGTTCCTTTCTTCTTCCACTTATTCTTTCTTTGTTATTACCATTCTAAAATAATAACTCCAGTATATTATATATAATTTGATGTTATTATAAACATTTTACAACCATATTTCAGTATTATATCCATCCTTTGAATAACATGTCATCATACGTGCGTACGTACGACTTACCGTCTCCACGTCGTGGTGTAATTGTTATTCAATAAATTATTATTTGGATGGGTATAATAATGATGTGTAATTCATGTAAATAATAAAAATAACATGATAATGATTCTTTATATATGATATATCATCCAATTATATATTATTTTAACATCAAAAGAATGATATTGTCGCTCATGCGTACGTACGGACTACCGTCTCCATGAACGCGATAAGATTCATTCTCCATCGTATCCATTCAAGTATAATTCTCATCTGATGATTAATAATAGTATATAAGGACTTGATATCATTCTGGATATGGTTAATATACAACCTATCCATGACAAACACAACTTATGTAACAAAACATATAAAAGAAAACGAGTAAGTTAACACCCGAAACAACGATAATACTAAGATATTATTAACAAATCAATGTTAAAAGATCATATATGATATCATATTAATGTATATGATTCTTTTATAATTTAATAACAATTATTTCACCATTATACAGGAGGTTAACCTACCCTCAACCAAGGAAAAGTATAAGGTAAGGGTTTATTTCGCAATCTCTTCATTATTTGAAGTTGTTTATACGTAATAATCTACTGTGATCTCTTTATCATCCACATCCATGTTTCTTAAAAATGTATTTAGAAACATTCTTACTATTTTATAGAATATATTTTAAATTCATTTATACCCTTGTTTTACTTTTTATAAGAAGTTTATAAAGTAATCTTTCTGTCGTTTTCCAAACAAGGTCATTTTTAACCTTTTCGACAGAATTAAGGTGAGAATGTTTTTTTAACTTATACGGCGGATGCGGCTATTTTCTGTTGAAGCTTCCCTTACAAGATTATAAGAATATTTTCAAAGAAATTTTTTTATTTTATAAATATATGACTCTTAAATGATTTCCAAACAGAAAGATATATTTCTCTAAAAAGAGTTTTGATTTCATCTATGTCAACATCCTTTGATGGATTTTACGCTTATTTGAAGTTGATTTATTATGATACAAAACTTTTATATTGTATTGAAGGTTTTGTGATATGTTTGACTGTGGATGTGTTATTTTTATTCCATTCATGGTTTATAGATGAAGTATTTACATTTCGTATGCTAGTTTTAATACGAATGTTTATGTTATGTTTAAACCTTTTTTTATGGGAATGCATTGGACTTAATATGTGACGGGTGGAGCCTGCTATAGCTCCTTGATGCATCGGTAGGTCTCATGATACAAACTAGTGTCTTGGCACAAGGCCTTTGAAAAATATTATTTGTAGTCTTGGCATGAGGCATTGGATTATGTGGTTATGATAGTCTGGCATTATGCATTCCATCATTATGAAAGTGGTTATTGATATTGCATGTGATTATTCGATTAGTAGAATATACATGTAAATAAGTAAATGGAATTATTTCATTTTATTTTTTCCATACTATGTTGAAGTTCATGTTTAAAAGGCTTTTGTTTTAGTTATACATTCACTTAAATGTTTATTCTTATTCATGAAAGTTTCCTCTATATTGTTATCCTTACTGGGCATTTGAGCTCACCCATTTTCTATGTTTTATTTTTCCCAAGATGTGAAGAAGTAATTTATGAATGACCTACAGAGATAATATGAGGGGATAAGAATATGGAATATGGAGACTATATTATTGTAGTTTTCATTTTATGATGTAATTTAGACTTTATTAATATATCTAGTGTTACCAAGGCTACTAAACCAATCGGTCTTTCGAGATTTGATCTTTCTTGTGATCATTCCAATGTTATATAATAATGCACCGGCTCAGGGTAACTGGGGTCAGGGCATTACATGATGGATATTTTCAATTTCTTTAATGAAAATATGTGGTCATATACTAGGTTGTTACCCTCAAAAAAGAATTTTTAAATATTTCTAAGTCTAATAAAATTGTATGTTTAGTCATTATGACTACAAAGTAGGTTGGATTGACATGCGTTCTATTCATAAATTTCATAACTTTTCATGGAAATTTGAACTTTTTTCTCATTTTACCCCACTTTAATAAGAATGTAATGTAAAAATTTAAATTCTCATAATACCAAGTAATTAAAGCTTCATGTTTATATATACTCTATTCATAATGAAAAAAATGAAATTAACATCGTTTTAAATAGTTTTCATGAAAATAAAAGATAAATTTCTTAGTTTTTTACACCAATTTCTAGGTGATATTCAATGTTATAATAATAAAATAAGAAAATAGGAACATGAAAATTTAATGATTAAGAAATATAACTGGTGTAATCATAAAGAATCATAGTTTTAGTAAAACACATTGTAAAATCGATGTGTGTGTGTTGTATACATAAAAATTGGGCGTAATAATTTTCATCTTTAGGAATCATCTTCAATAATGGAAATATTTACTAAATGATGCTTCCTTCTCAATATGAATCCATATCTTCTCCAAATAAGTTAAAAATTATGGAACTAATTTTCATATCCATTGTACGCCCAAAGAAATCTACATCTGAATAAATCTTACAAATAAACTCGAATCCATAAGAATAGAAAATTTTATGTTAGAAGACAGGATTCTCCCAAACATAATTTTACATGACATATTGCGGATCAAATTATTTTACCCCTCCAAAAAAATGATCTTGACCAAGAAGTTTTGGTAACACCCCTAGGTGGATCATCATATATAGATCACTAAATGAAGCTTCATCTATGTGGGTCCTATCATGATCATAATTACCTCCAATCATTTCAAGAATAGGTATAATTGTGTTTCTCCTAGTACTCAAACTCGATATCACATGGAATGTATATACATCCCCCACCAGTTTTTATACAAACAATAGGAAAATTTACTAAAAAATAGAAATCATGGAAACTTAAAAATAATAAAAATTATTCTACGATTTATCGAAAAAATGATTCAGAGGATATCATTTTCAAAAAAATAGAAATTGTCCTCTAATGGCAGTGGTGTTTGTCTCACCATCATCATTGTAACTATGAATCGATCATGTCATCATTGTTTAGATGGGGCACTATAAATCCTTGATAATATATTCTCCTTCAACTTCATCAAATTTACTTTTTAAAAAGATAAATAGAATAAAATTTATATTAGTAATATATTTATACCATATGTTATGATCATAAATTCAATATTAAATTTTTTAAGAATAATAGATATTAAGAGTCCTAGAAATCATAACACATAGGATTTATATTATCTTGCTATAGTGCTCTAGGAACCGCTTCCCCATATAGTGGTCTAATAAATATTAAAAACATAAATTTTCTAAATTTCATTCCATAAGACAAATCATTTCTATAATCATAAATGCATGGTTTATTTTCAATAATGATATCTCATTTTCATGTTATTTTCATTTTTCTTTCAAAATACATAATTTAATATGTTGTTACTTATTAATATAAATTATTTTTATAAATTTAAATAACCATAATTTTAAAAAGAAACCATAGTAACCAAAAACAACTCTTCTCACATGGAGATTATTTATATATCAACACATTAGTAAATATAAGATGAAAATGAATATGAAAAAATAAAAAATAAAATAAAAAATTAAAATTAAAAAAATCATGAAAATGAATATGGATATAGATATGGAGTTAGTAGAAAATGTATAATATTGGGAAAATGATAAGAGTAAAGAGGAAAAAAATTGACATAATAAATAAGATTTGGGAAAAATTATTGTAAAATATTATAAATATGTAATTTTAGAAGAAGAACTAGATGAAAATTAATTGTGAAAACCTATAGTAGGATAAAAATAAAAGTAGTAGGAAATTTTTTAATGAATAAGTTGATTTTAAAGTATAAATATAAGAATACATAGAAAAAAATTCAAAAAATTAAGAACGAATGCAAGAAAAAATGGAATGCCAAAATAATTTCCAAATGATATCAGAAAAAACCTTAACACTAGAAAAATAATGATAAAGTGAAACTTAAAATGTAGTTATCATAAATCAAATGTAAAATCATCGAACTTAAATGAAGTTAAACTGTGAAATATGAAAGATAATATTAGACTTGATAGTTAGGCAGAAGAGGAACAAGAAGAAGAAAAATCCAAATTGAATAAATTGGAATGTGGTTTTTAAAGGAATTATAGAGATTAAAAAATGTAAAAAATCAATAAGGTTGAATAAAAAATCAGATTTATATGTAAATACATATTTTATAACAAATTTTTAAATATAGAAGATTAATTTTAAATGAAAAAAGTATAAGAATGATTTGATGTAAACATAAAAAGATAAATGGAATAAAAGTTAAAATAAGAAAAATATAATCTAGAAGTAGAAGGATAATGAATGAGTAAAAATTAATTGTTAATATAGTAAAATATAAAATAAATGGTGAATAAGAAAATAAAATCAATAAATTGGAAGTAGAAGCTCAAAAGTGGATTGTAAGTTTAAAAAAATACTATGTAACATTCCATTTTTTTCCTTAATATACTTAGGAATATTTTAAAGAATATTTATTGATCGAGGTGGTGATACAACATAAGATTCTGAGGCCCAAAAAGAATTAATGTTGATATAATAAAAATATTTAATATATGAAATCAAACACATGCAGTTTTCCTAAAAAATGGAATAACTATTGAAAATATGTTTGGATGGGAAATCTTAGGTTTTCGTTGAATCTATAATGGGCATTTTACCCTTGACATGAAATTACCACATTGCACGATGGAGACTTGGGTTGAACGTGATAGTGGGCATATTAATAAATTAATTAATTAATTAATTTATATATTAATTATTAAATGACCTAAAACCAAATCCACTCTATAACTAAATACTTATAACAATTATCTAGGATTAGTTTCATAATCTTATTTACTTAGTAGGAATTCATGGTGGAGCATTGGTGAATGTTGAGGTTTTGGATCAATGATCAGTGTACTGCATGGATCACTAATAGGAACCGAGTTCATTGATCTCAAAAATGACAACAAAACATAATAATTATTTATCTATAATCAATTAAAAATTGATGCAGGATATTGTTATATGGATTTTGTCTCCATTTTTGTATCCCACGATGAACTCTAATCAATTCATCTAATAATTTGATTCAAGAGTTGATCATCTTGGTGTGCCCTTGCAGATGACAAACAAGTCGATCGATACTATGGAGGAGTGTAAAGGACACAGGAGCTTGGGATACATTTAGTGGTTGTAGTAGGATTTTTAGGTGTGAGACTCACCAGTTGTTTACTTTTTTTAACCTGTTGTCGGGTTGTGGCACCATTCTAGTTGGGCGCGTGTTTTTCCCATTAGTGTCCAGTTTACTTGTCAATCCACTTTTCAGTACTTTACTTGTTCTATTTTTAGAGGTTGATGCATGCTTTTAGGTTGGGATATTGTAGTCTGTACTTTGGTTTCCTTTTTACTCTGCGATTCTGCATTGAGTGGGTTGTGTGTGTTTGTACAGGTACTTATTCAAAGGCCTCCCCGAGATTTTTACTCCTTCGGTTCTTGTCGCTAGCACCAGGCCTATGGAGGAGGTCTTGGGGTAGTTGCATCTCGAGACCGATTAGGTAGGGTCGTGACAAAGTGGTATCAGAGGTGGTTCATTCCTTGGGGCATTGTTCGGACGTCCCTAAAAAGGAATTGGTTGAGTTTTGGGACAATAGTGTTGACGTGCCTCGAGAGCGGCTCTCGGGCCAGGGAGTCCAGTGATGGTGCGGCGGCCGACGTATCCATTCACGAGGACGTTGATTACCCATTTTTCAACTCAGTGTGTTGAGACACTTGTTGTAGGGAACATTTGGTCCGTACATCATATAGGAATGAGTCTTTGACTGTCCTTCTCGAGTCAGCTCCCCATCATTGTTGATATATATATATATATGTGTGCTCATTTGAAAATGATACTACTTGATCAGATTCATGATGTCTCCGCGATGATATACAACCAGGATAATAGCTCTGGTTCGTGATGACTATTCCGTGAGCGATGAGGCCACAGTTCAAGATCCATCATACAATTACCCTTTCTCCCGGAGGACAGGCAGTAGCAGCTCCACCTGTAGAGTAGAAGATAGTACTGGCAGCGAAGGCCGATGATGAGCGCAGGCTGGGTGCGCTACGTGAGTTCCAGTATCAGAGACCACTAAGTTTCCGCAGTGAACCATACCCTCAGACAGTGAAGGGTTGTCTAGAGTTGGTGGTTCGCCTCTTCAGGCTTGTTCAGACACTGACAGGTTAGATGGTGGCTTTGACAGCCAGTCTTTTTTCCTCTAAAAAGTTTGGCGTTAATAGATTCAGGGTTACTCAGATGCACGATGAGTTGGTACTCTTGTGGGATGACTTATAGTAGCTATTTAGTGAGGAGTACTACCCCTCCAACTTACACATTATTCGGTTTCAGGAGCTTCTGGAGCTTCAGCGGGGAGTGATGGCAGTGGCTGAGTATGTGACTAGGTTCATAGACCTTACTCGGTACCCTTTGGACGTGGTCCATGACGGAAACTTCCAAGCATAGAAGTTTGAGTGAGGTCTCTGTAGAGGAGATTCATGCTAGCGTAGTGCCCTTGTGCATCCTCACCCATCTCAGGGTGCTGGAGCAGGCACTGGTGACGGAGAAATTTCTGTCAGAGGGACGTCAATTGGTAGGGCCTCGACATTGTAAGTCTCCCCTTGATGAGACTCAGGCACATGGTCGGGGACAGCGTAGAGCATCGAGACAGCCCAGGGAGGACTAGTGCTATGATTGTGATGTGTGAGGTCACATGGTGGGAGACTACCCGACCAAATGTACTGAGTTTTCCAGATAGTTGGTAGATACACAGACCCGACAGAGGCAGTGTCGTGATCAGAGAATTCCCAAGTGAGGACAGGGTGGCCCCCAGGGAGGCAGTGTTGGCAGAGGAGTAGAAAGAATTGTGGTTGGAAGACGACGTTTCGAGTTCCTTCCACCACCACTAGGCGGCCCATGTCAGGCTCAGGGAGCTGACAGATGGGGCCGTAGGTGGCTGTGTGCTATGGATGTCTGCAATCATGCATCACATGAGATCATAAGAGGTACGCTCTATGCCTTTTTCTACTTTTCTCAGTATAAATTATTAGACAATGCGTGAGGTACGCTTTTTGTATAACTCCTTGTTCGAGGGGTTACCGGGGGTCACACAGGGCGTCGGTGTAACCATGTGTTGGTGTTGTTCGACGTAGCTTTAAATGCACTAGAAATAGGGGTTCTTTCCCCACTAAGAGGCGTTTTTGTGATGCGATCAAACTCATGAGGGAGAGTCAGTACCACCCAAATAGGATAGTATTTAGGTGTGGTGGAGGAGTCCATATTACATGTGAATTCATGGCAGGGTTGTGCGGTGGAGTGTCAGAGCAGGTTCTGGATTTTCCAATGGGGCTTTTCTGTTTGACCTCCCTTTGCTTGAGGTGCAACTAGTGGGTTTGGTAGAGTTCCTATTTTCGGGATTACTCTCCTTCCAAGAGGGGAAAATACACATGAGGTATGCCATGTGATTTTCATGTCTAGCCTATGGCAGTTGTATGAGTTTGCTCGCCCGCCCTGTTCATTGGTACCTTGCGTGCTCAACATCAATCTTGATACCATTATCAAGTACAGGTAAAGGTGATGGACCCCCCATAAATATAACTACGTGATTCACTATGTGGTGCTGGTAGTGGTAGTCTTTTACCTGATAATGTGGAGACGCTATCTTCTAGGAGAGCGTTTTGTGGTTTGCTCAGACCACCAGCGTCTCAGGTGCGTCCTCACCCAGAGATACTTGAACCTGAGACGACGGTGCTGGATGAAATTTCTGCAGGACAATGATTTCAAGGTAGTCTATGTTCCATAAAAAAATGGCAGTGTTATAGCAGTTCCCTTAGCAGAAATTCCCAGACTCGTTAGGAGCGGGAAGTTTCGTGGTAGTTATCTTCTCTGCAGTTGACCCTGTTGGACCAGGAGGGTGAAACTTTTCTTTAGTCGATGGTGTTGACTCATCCACTTCTTGAGCGTGTAAGAGAGTCTCGATGGTGATGCATCAGCTATGGGAAAACTTGTGTGACCGTATATCCTTTGGTGTTTCACCCGATGGGTATTCTGAAGGAGGGAATCACGAGACCATGTTCCAGGGACAAATCGTGATTTCGGTCTCGACGTGGAAAGTAGAGGTTCAGGTGGAGAATTCCCTTGAGTTTCTTTGGATTGTTTGGGAATCGTGCAAGAGATTGAGAGGTTTCCTACCATCTTTCCCTAAACTCCCAATAGTAGGAGTGGGCGCACGATGTCTTCCACGTGTCACAGCTGATGAGGTGTGGGCGTGTTCCTATGCATGTCATCGAAAGTAGCATACCATATGAGTACAAACCATCCCTTTGGTTCGCATGTTGTTCCAGCATGGTGTTGTGCAAGTTTTCTTGGGAGTGGGAGATCTAGGTGTGAGCTCTGTGTCCCAAGTTGTTTTTCCTAGTTTTACTTTTCGGGGATGAAAATATTGAAGGAGGGAATGATGCAGAGACCCGGTTTTTTTCCTGTAAGTTTTTTGAATATTTCTACCTATATTTCCAGAGCTAGGAGTTGAGACGGCGTGCGATTCTGAGTCCCGGTGTGCCCGGAATAAATTTTATAAAAATATTAAGTGTTTTTATACTATGCACGTGGTTGTGTTGTGTTTTATCCTAAACAGTAGCTCGGATCGGAAATCTGAGGTCACGATTGCGTCCGGAGCGTGTTGTTTACCCTAGGCGGGGTGTAAAAGTTGCGGACACGGGCCTTTTGTGAAAAATGTCACCCAGGGGAAAAATCGTCATTTTGAAACCATGACATAGTGATTTTTTATCACTAGTGTTCTTTTCAAATAACTTTCGAACGAAGTCATGAAATGGAAATCCAAGACTTTCGTTGAGTTCGAAATGGGGCGCTTTGCATAGGCGTGATATAAAATGAGAGGGTACGACAGTTTCGGATTCCGCGCTAAGAGGATTTTTCTATAAATATAAAAATAGGAGTTTGGAGTTGGGGTTCTCCCTTCTCTCCTCTCTCTCACTCTCTCTCTCTCTTCCTCTCTCAATCTCTCAACTGTTCTTCACCGTTATTCACCGAAGCAGGGAGCGACCTCCACCGGAACCTTGGCGGATCGAAGCAGGAGCATCGTGGACATGCCGCCTATGACGCACGACCGATTCGAGGTAGGCTTTCGGTTGACTTTTCGCACCATCGTTGATTTCTTGAATTTTTATCAAATTTGTCTTTTAATTCTAAAATTTTAGAATTTGGATGATTTCCAAACGAACATGGCCATCATCTGAGCCCCATTTTAAATCCCTTTCTTCAGCGTTCTTCGTCCAAAATTTCGGACGCGCCAAAACCGTAATGGATCGAAAAGCGAGGGACGACCCTATGATGATCCGACCCCGAGTATTCCAAAATCGGTTTCAGATCCTTTTTCCGACCCCGGAGTGGTCGGGGGGACCGGGTGAAGGTCTGGATCCGGCAAGGGGCGGTGGCCGGAGGTCGATCCGGAGGCGCGGCGTAGTACGATGACCCCATTTTGGAGCACATCGGCATCAGGTGCGTCCGGGGAGAGGCGGTTGCGGCGTGGCGTAGCAAGGACCGTAGGAGACGGTTGTCTTGGCAGTGAATCAGTGGATATGGGTGCGGTCGGTGAGGTGTGGAGATCCCAAGAGGCGGACCAGGGGACCTGGCGATCGCGGTGGCGGACAGCCGGTGTCGGGTGGTGCGCTCAGCCGGCGGAGCGGTGGCCTCGGCCGGTTGCAGTCGGGGCAGAAGACCCGAGGTCAACGCCTCGTGGGGGGAACCGAGAACAAGGACCCGCGGTACGTGGGTTCTTCTGGTGTAGCGCGGAACAAAGACTGGGCAACAGGCCGGTCTGTTTGAAGGAGTCAGACCTGAGGGGTCTGGAAGTTTTCGGGCGGGCCGCAGCCAGCGCGCCGCGGTGAGCTGGACCAGACCCGCGGCTAGGCCGCGGGCCGGTGGTCTGGACCGGGCCGACCGGGGTGGACTGGCCCAATTGGGCCACCCTTGAGTTGAAGGGGCTGTAAATTTTTAATGGTGCGTCCATTAGACGCGTCGTCTGCGGCTGTGGGTTCGTCTCTTCGAGACGGAATTTTTGAAATGGCTTTCGGGGTTTTTGAGTTCTAATCCTGAAGGTGGGTGACCTGAAATTCTTTAAGTTAATAATAATAAATTATTATTAAAGTTTATGACGGAAGTATTTGCGAGCCGGATTTCCATTTGACGTGTTGTCAAATGCGTTGTGGCCCTGGATTTGAGACGGTCCTTCCAAAGTTGGTTTGGAACCCTTGCAGTTTGGTTTCGCTGCTCGGTGGCACAAAACGCTTAATGTGATTAATTAATTAAGTGTTTAATTAATTAATTATTCTTTCTTTGGACCTAGCTCCATCTTGGTATGTTTGATTGATGCGCCGACAGCGGAAGCGTGACCCCAGTCCTCGTGCGGACTTTTTGAGACGCTTTCCAATGCGTTCAGGTTGGAGACAAGGTGCAGGCCCCACAGGGCCAGGTTCACATGTTTTATGGTGAAACTCCACTTTTTTCACCCAACATCTGTTTGGGGTGTTTGAGCACTCTTTTTTGAGTTTTCTTCCGTGGGGATTGCGAAGGCACAATCCGCCCGCCTAAATTCGGGCCCGAGGCGTGGGCCTTATGAGGCGAATTTTAGATGTATGATGCGTTTTTAGGACTTATGCTTCATAAGTCCGTTCAGGGAAAATGAATAGCCTACGCCTTGTGGCTATCTGCAAGGAACATAATGGTACGATCTGCGTGACGTGATTTGGGGTCGAGGTGTGGGCCCCAGAGGGGCCCGTTTTCACAACGCAGGGAGTTGCAGCTTCTACATCTAGAGTCTGTTTTAGGCACTGGCAGTGGCGTTGTGACCCTGGCATCGAGGAGAAGTTGTCCAGGGTGGTTTCAAGCATTGAATCTGGAGTTGAGGCGTGGGCCACATGGGCCGTCATTTAAGCTCTGTGCAGCATACTGTGACTTTTTCTTCAGATGTATGTTCGGGGTGAATGAATAGTCTATTTGGCGTGTTTTTTCGAGAGCATTGTGATGGCATAGTTCACCCGAATTTTTTCGGGACTGAGGTGTGGGCCCCACAGGATGTCATATGGGTATAAATCTGTGTTGAATAACTTCTTCATCGTGAGTCTGTTTCAAGCGAGTAAATTATCTATCTCGCGTGTTTTTCTGTGAGGATTGCAACAGTGAAATCTGTTTGGGCATGTGGATCCTTTTTTTAGATATCATTAAATGTGGAAACAGGAAAGGGAATTGTTCGTAGGTTCCTTTGACGCACTCTAAACCAACACACGGTGGTGATGTTAGTGACACCCATTGATGGAACGGGTAGTGCAGAGTTATCGGACCGATTCTGCGTTTACCCTCCAGTGAGGCTGAGCAGTGGGTTACCCGTTGACCTTAGGGTTTACCCTCCATCGGGGCTGGGCAGTGTGTTACCTATTGACCTTATGGTTTACCCTCCAGCGGGGCTAGGCATCGGGTTACCTAACGACCTCTTAGGGTTTACCCTCCAACTGGGCTGGGCAGTGGGTTACCCGACAACTTCTTTCAGACATATCCCTTTTTATGTGGCTAGTCAGTGACTTTTTTTCATTATTACTAGAGTAGGACCCTTGGTTATACGGTTTAGCTATGTGACTGCTTTGGCATGCGGGACTTTTGGGCATCAGTGATGGATATCCTTAGAACTATTGGCACATTTTCCTAGGCTGAGCTTGGAGATAGAGATCCCCTTACACACTCGTTCAGGTTTCTTGTTTAGCATATATATATATACCCTAATTTTTTTCCGACTCCTTGGGTTCGGTTACTCTTCTTATAGGAGTGGCGAAGACGTGCGGGGTATGCCACGTGCTTTCTGTGCCTAGATCCTCTTGGTTTGGATGAGTCTACTTCCTTTATTTTTTTGGGTTGAGCTGCACTCTCTTTATTGTACTCTAAGACTGTTCTTTGTTCTATCTACTGCTCTCCATTTTAGTACCTCCTTTGTTGCTCCCTCGATCTTTCAGGGCATCCTACTGAGTATCTTTATACTCACCCCTGCTTGGGCTTTGTCCGCACTTGGTGTGACCTTGCAGACGATGGATAGGTCGATCAAGACTATAGAGGAGCATAGAGGACACAGAGCTTGGGCTGTGTTTAGTGGTCGTAGTAGGATTTTCAGGTGTGAGACTCACCAGTTGTTTACTTTCATTTACCTGTTGTCGGGTTGTGGCACCTTTCTAGTTGGGAGTATGTTTTTCCCTTTAATGTTCAGTTTAGTTGTCAGTCCACTTTTCAATACTTTTCTTCTTCTGTTTTTAGAGTTAGATGCATGATTTTTGGTTGGGATATTGTAGTTTGTACTTTTGTTTCCTTTTTTAGTTTGTGTTTCTGCATTGAGTGGGTTGTGTGTGTGTGTACAGGTACTTAGGAAAAGGCCTCCTTGAGATTGTTACACCTTCAGTGCTTGTCACCTGCCCCTGGCCAATGGATTCGGGCTAGGGGTAGTTGTGGCTCAAGACTAGTAGGGTTAGGTCTTGACAATAGGGATTGGAGAAGGAAAAATAATAGAAAGAAACTTGAGAGAAGACGTTACCTCAAATCGGGTAAATTCTTTTGATTTTAGCCAAAGGGATCTCTTATATTGCTTTATCCTAGGGGAAGGCTACTAGGAGGAATATATTGATGTTGTAAGCTTATTTGGTCAGAGGTTGGATGAGGAAAAGGTCTTGAGAGGTGTGAGTAATGGGTTAGAGGTGGTTTCCTTTTATAAGATGGAGAAGGGGCTCTTTAGGAAAGTTTGAAAGTATTATTTTATTATTAAATGATTTTAGATTTCCCTAGGTCCACAACTCCTTAAATTCAAAGATAAGATGAATATAAGTTAAAATAAAATCATCTAATAATAATTGGATAGGTTTTGGATATTTTTTAATCCTTATCTTTTTTATTTAACCCTCTATTAACTAATTTAACTTTTACCATGTCTTCTTGTGTATTCACACTATATGGTTAATATATTTACAATAAAATTACAAGAGACCCAAAATTGATCATCAATGAAAATTTTAACATAATATATGTCTTTTGGCCGAATATTATATTTTTTGGACTATTTTATCATTTAATAAAATATTAATTAATTTAAAAACTCATTTATGTCAATTTTTATACTATTCATATCATGACTTTTAAAAAATTCATAAAAATTTGATCGTTTCTAAAAAATTTCATTAATTCAAAGATAAAAAGTCATAATCATCCATAAAATCTGTGGATGTCATAAAAAGTTTCAAAATAAATTTATTTTAATATTTATAATCTCATTTATTTAAAACATTCATTAATGAGGTAATCATTACATCATCATTATGTCATAAATAAATTTATTTATTTGATGTCTAAAAATTATACATAAAATACCATGATGTATGAAATATTTTTATAATTATAATTACTATATATAGTCAATGTTATCAATTATATAACCCCACAATAAATTCTTTTTAGCAGAATAATACATGTTTGTGATATTTTTATTTTTACTTTAATTAAAAAGTCATTAATGTAATTATCTTACCCAAGTGGCTTCCAAAGGCCAAAATTTCTACCCAAGGATTCTATTGGACGTAAATGACTCATCAATAAGGTTAGGAAAAATGCTAAGTAATTTTATATTATTATAATATTATTTTTACCTTGAATTATACAATTTACCTTTAATAGTGGGAAATAAAAATCACAAGTAACTATTCACCAAAAATTATTTTTATCCAATTGAATTAAATTTTACTTACTAATGACAACCATGTATGTTATATTTTTTAAATTAAATTCACAGAAGTGGTAAAATTTCATTTAAATGATAAAGTCGGTTTTTAACTACTATGGAGTGTTTTTCAATATTCATAAAAAATTAAACGTTTTCAGAAAAATACCAAAAATTCATCCAAAGATAATTTTTATATTATGAATTCAAAAATGATGTATATTTTACCAAATTCAAAACATATAAGTTTCATTAATTAATTTAAAATCAATTTCTTTTGTCAAAACTAAAAAACGTGTTTTTAATAAATAAAACTACAAAAATATTGACAAGTGTTTATGTCCAGTTTCAAAGTGAAATTACTTCCAATAACCAAAATTGGATTAAATGGTTAAAATATAATCCAATTAAACTTTAAAACCAATTAAAAATATAATCTAACCATATAAATAAATCAGATAAAAGACAGTTTTCACTGAAAATGCAGTAATTTTTACTATTCATTAAAAAATTAACTTTATTAGAAAAACACCAAATATTTTCCCAAAGTAAATTTTGATGTTCAGCTTATAAATAAGAAGTTTATTTTGTCAAATGGAATATACAAAAGTGAAAAATATTATATTTAAAAAGGGTTCGCCATCAAAAGGCTCTAAAACTACCTTTTAAAAAATATTAAGTATTTATGCTTAAAATTGGATTTAGTCTCATTTTAAGCCTCTAAATTTTATTAGATAAATGTAAAAAACATTTAACAAGCATGTTTAATCATAATATGGTTAGTTCTATTCATTCCCACCAATACAATGTCTAGGCATTGATTACCATTTAAAATAATAATATTATTATATTATTTTTCTGTATAATTCAACATTGTGTGCAACATAAGATTTTAGAGAAATACTTTGTTGCGTGTTCAGTATGCTATCGGAAATAGAATCCCATTTAAAGTAAAATTAATATTTAATTCACAAATATTAATAAATATTAAAATGTTATATTCTTTATTTAGCTGGGATGTTACACCAGAAGTATTAGTTGAACCTGATGTATAAGTAGAATCTAAAAACTAGATTCATAATGATGTGTAATTAAATGATGGAAAATGATTAATGACAGATCAAAAATAAAATAAAAAGTGAAGCCAATATTATAAACATATGACATAAACTTGATCTTATTAGAATAAGGTATAAGAAGAACCTTGAAGGGAGAGAGGATGCTCTCTATCTCTCTCTCTAGAACCCACAGGTTCTAGGGTTTCAGCATCTCATTCTTCTCCACGATTCGGCTCTGGTTCGGCGGTACCTAGAGGATCTAGGCGTCGCATATTCTTCTTCTCGGTTTGCTTCAGATTTCCGCGGTTATTCGTCCTCGGTGGTCCGGCTCCAAAGCTAGAGGTCTCGGCGATTCGGCTCCAACTCCATTTCATCCTCGGCGTCTTGACTCCAAATCCAGAGGTCTCGGCATTTTGGATCCAAAGTTGGGGTTCTCGGCGTTTCGCTTCACAGATCTCCAGAAGCTCTTCGTTCACAGTGATTCGGTTCTGGATCTGCGTGCGATCTTGGTTTTTCTCCCTTTATGGCTTTTCCACACTACCTTGGTTTTAACCGGATCGATGAGAGGAGATCCATTGAAAGGGATGATATCTGAGCACCAGTCCGGCTGTTTGGGGCTATGAAGGAGCGGGATTGTGCGGCTCAGCCTCTGACCAACACTGCTCGGTCACTGACTGGTGCTAATCAAGGTCCAGCTCGGCTGGATGTGGTTGTGCAGGAGCAGGCGAGGGTGGCTAGTCCAGTTGCTTCCCGACCTCGAGATATGGATAAGGCTAGGGTTTTGGATGGAGATTCATTGGGAGCATCGCGCGGGCAGCGATCCTTTGTGGATGTCATAAAGGCATCAGCACCTGTGTCTAATAAAGAGGACCATAGGAGGATTCTTCGAAAGGGATCTCTTGCCCATGTGGAGGCTAACCCTGGTGTCATTGTAGAACGACTGGAACTAGGGGAGAACTCTTTGATTGCTCATGTTGTTCTTCCTAAAGGTGCTTTGCCATGGAAATGCGAAGATTTATTCCGAAGGATTTCGACATTGTGGGGTTTTGACAACTGGAAATGTGTCTCTCTTGGTCGGGGTTTCTTTCACTGTTTATTTCCATCGGATGATGTGAAGATGAAATCTTGGAGCTTTGGATCCATGTTTCTAAAGTCGAGATGGATTCATCTGCATGAATGGTCATTGGATTTTAATTTATTAAGTGCTAAAAATGCCTTCGCCTAGGTATGGGTTCATCTTCATGGGATGAACTGTGTCCTTTGGCATCCAGAAATATTGCATGATATTGGAATGGCAATCGGAACACCCATACGTCTTGATAAGGAGACAACAGATGTCAGGTATGGGCACTTTGCTAGAATGCTGGTGGAATTTGACCTCAGGTCCACTCTTATTGACACGGTAACGCTTTCTATTCCCTCTGATCAAATTCTGATTGATGTTGAATATGAAAACAAACCCCTCTTCTGCACTAAATGCATGGCTGTGGGGCACTCTTTGGAGTTATGTCGTAAAAACAATAATTGTAAAGAGTTTGGACTGCGAGGGAACCCCTCCAATCATTGTCGCTGTAAAGTGAATCTAAACGATCCACCTACACCAAAGCCTGACTCCAGGGACAGTGATCCTCATTTGGAATCTGACACTCGTGAGCAGTCGTTTTCTAGGAACGGTAAAGAGGTTATAATTGATGCTTCTCCGCCTCGATCTTCTGATCATATTAGAGCTCAGGATCCTCCCTCTGAAAAGGCTCTGAGTACATCCCCCGCTATGATGGTGATTGATCCTCCACAACAGAATGAACAACCCTCCTCCTCTGCTTCTGAGAAAGGAAGGGCGAAGGAATCCACTTCTGGAGTTGGGGACCTAACCCTCTGAAAAGGGGGTGACTCTCATGTTGAGACCAAGGTAAGAGATATGGATGCGAATAAGATATCATATAGTGATATTGTCCGAGGAAAAAAGAAAAGAGGCTCTGACAATGAGGGTGTCAGATCTGCCCCTATTTTAAGGAAACCAAGGAAGGACTACTCTACAGTTCTGAGGACTGTGACCACTAGGGAATCTGCCAAGAATGAGATCGAGAAGCTATCGAAGGATTAACTGGAAAAACGGAAGTTTTATAAGAATCTTCTTAAACAATACGAGACTCAATCATAATGGGAATCGGCTGATGCTGATGACACGATCAGGTATGGGGGTGGTGACTATGAATATTTTGACATGTAATCTCTCTCTCTTCCTTTCAGCTGTCTCTGCACTTTTATTTTATTAATAAATTTTGTGGTCCAAGCTTGCTTGGATCGGACCTTCTGTCTATAAGAAGAACCTTGAAATTGAAGATAATGGAAATGGGTAAAAACATAGAATATGATCAAAGATTATAGAGAAATTATTAAAACTGATTTTCAAATAATTATTAACATGTACAAATAAAGATCATATTAATCTGACTTGTGGTGATCTCATAATCTAGGGTCATTTATTAGGTATTTACTCCTTAACAAATGTTATAAAAGTATTTAAATCATATAAAATTATTTTCAGTCATTGTGACCACAATGAATGTTGTATTGATGTGAGGTCATGTCATACATTCCAAAAATAATAATTAAATATTTACCTTTTATGATTTGACAATAATTAAATATATATTTTGTTGGTCAGAGTAGATTACTCAAGAGGGGAGGGGTGAATTGAGTAACTATAAAAAGATCTGTAAAAAGAATTCTCAAAAAAGAATTCCCCTTAAAGTTAAATACAACCCAGTTAATCAAAGTAATATAGTTATAAAGGTTTGGCTATTTAAATACCTTCTTATGAGATTGATTATTTCTCATTAATGCTAATGGTTATTAATATTACTTTTGAAACTATTTTACTAAGAGAAAGCACTTTTAAATTCTTTCCAAGATTAACTATCAAAGTGAATTTAGTGATTTCTGAGTTATATAGAAAATCAGTAAAATAGAGAAAACTAAATTAAGTCACACAGCAGACATGAAACAACTGGTTTAGTCTTAATCTAAGACCTAATCCACTCCACTTGGTGATCACCTGCCACCAAGAAGTTTATATAAATAAACTTTGATCCACACCCTGGATCGGGGTTAAACAACAGTACATAGGAATGTCCAGGCCACACAAGGACCTCTTCCATAGTTCTTCATGGGTACAAACTACCAGGCCACACAGGGACCTCTTCCACACTTATAAGTGGGTATACACAAGAATAAAAGAATGTTTGAGTAAGGATATCTTGTATCCTTTAGTTTAATGCGGGAGACAGAATGTGTTTCTATACAGATACACACTCTGCTCGAAAGTTAATAAAAGATACACAATAGAGCAGAAATATTGAGATAGGTTTAGAAGTGCTCTGAGTGTTGGTCTTTGCAGCTCTGGACTTCTGAGATGAAGCAGATGCAGAATTCAAGTCCTCTTCTGGAAAACAGACTGTCGTAAGTCAGACAGATCTGGCTTGTGTTCTTTGTGATGTTTGATAGTGTGAAGATGTTCACAGGATTCTAGTATACTTCTTGTGTTATGTGGTAGAATCGAGTTTCATGATCCAATTCTCCCAAATGTATATTGTTCTCACGTTTATGCCCACCATCTTGTTCTTTGTGTCGTGCTACCACTATATATTTTCTGGGCCACATTACTCTTTTATCTTGGAGTGTATGTGTTGGGGCCGATAGGTTTCAAGTATTCTGCACCTCGTACCTCGTACTATCCGATGATATGTCTACAATGAAACATTAATTATGTCAGTGCATTAAAATCCTCAAATATGACCGTGAGAGATTAAATTGAAAGACAATAAAATATATTAGGAAACGGTGTCATAGTATGTCATGGAAATGGTGTCTCCTTCACACAGTGTCCTGATTGGTCACGGTGTCTCGTAGTCACAGTGCCTCATGGTCATGGTGTCTTATGGTCAGGGTGTCTCATGTTCACGGTGACTTGTGCACAGTGTCTTGTTCACGGTGTCTGGATATCACGGTGTCTATTTAACGGTGTCTCCTTCACGGTGTCTAAATTTTCATGGTGTCTGCTTCATGGTTTCTGCTTCACAGTGTCTAAATGTTCATGGTTTCTGCTTCACGGTGTCTGCTTCATAGTGTCTGCTTCATAGTGTCTGCTTCATGGTGTCCGCTTCACATTGTCTGAGACTTAGGAAAATATCTGTATTCATATTTAAGAAGTGATACTTATGGAAAGAATTAAACTTAATCATTTTTCATAGAAATCATTATAAAGTGAGTCAAAATATAGAATATAGTATCCAAATTGAGTGTATAAAAATTAAGATCTTGAATGTATCTTCTTAAAGAATGAGAATACTTAAATAATAATACAAAAGATTTGATATAATTCATAGAATTTAATCAAGCTGAATAGGATTTGTGATCATTAAAACATGACTAGTACATGAGGAGTCAAACAATCTCCCCCTTTTAGATGATCACAAATCATGTAGATTAAAGTGTATATTTTATTCAACTATAGATATAGAGATAAATGTCTAACATATAGAGATTTCTACCCCTTTTGGGATTATCAAAAAGATATAATAAGAGAAGTCGTGAAAATTTCATATTCCATTAATGAAAATAAGATCCAGTACAAACAGATAGGAGAAAAACAAAAGCAACATCATTCCTATCAAAAAGGAGTAATCATTGTTCTTATTTATGATTTGGCCTTATCTTTGCCTTTAGCAGTAGTAGTAGAAGTTGAATCCATAGGAGTAGAGGTCGAGATAGAATAAGGGAGGGATCTGGACAATAGAGAAGGTAAAGGAAGGCCTTAAAAAACTGAGGGAACCAGAGTAGGAGCAGTAAAAGATTGAGGCAGTTTTTGATCAAGGATCACATGCCTAATCTGACTCAGAACTTGGCTGACAGACATAGTAGTAGAGGCTAGGGCAGAAGTGAAGGTAGGCAATCTAGGTCTTAGAGGTTCATCCATAGGGGATACAATGGTTGTACTCTGGACATGAATATAGGGCCATAGGAATTTGATAAAATACTCAATGATCTCCCCACCATACTGCATGGCTTTGTAAAAATCATCCTTGTTCTCTATAAACTTGTCCAGCAACCGAGTAAACTCTGCGAGCTTTTGGAATTGGGTCTTGAAATCTTGAGTAACAGGTGGAATCCACAGATTTTCCACAAGATACTTGAAATGATTATTCATGTCAGACTTGGAGAAGATTCTGTTAAAGTAGAAATCCACTTTCTTGGAAATCTCTTGCTGGGCATCATGAGAAATTTTATAATGGATTTGGACCAGGTCAAGAACTCAGTCACAGTTCTTGATAACTATAGAGAGATAATCTTTATTGAAGCCACTAAGCACAGTCTAAATCTCTTCTTTGACCGCTGTTCTGAGCAGGTCACAGTCTAAAGAAGGTTGAGAGGATTGACCAGAGGCTTTAGAAGCATCGACACTGATGGTGGGAGATTTTAGTTGATTCAAAACTTTCTAAAGACACACCGTATACTCATTGGAGAGTTTTCTTAGATTAACCACAAGCTCTTTCATTTCTTTCACAATATATTGGTTACTTTCTGTGAACTTTTCATCTAAGGAATCCAAACGTGTCTGAATATCATAGACAACATTCTGTGGGGTTTGAGGAACAACAGGTTCCATAAGATTAGAAATAAGCTATGATCTCGAATGCATCTCTTTCTGAATGTATTTAATCATACCTCACAGAGTCTTCACTTCAGCACTACGAAGTATGTTTTTAACTCGGACTTCCTGAATCTCATGAAGCATTTTGGGTTGTATTTTTCAAATAAATTTATCTAATAATAAAGTGGCATCTTTCTCACTTAGATGTGTCACAAGATCATGTTGGGAATTCATAACTTTTTCAACACCAGACAAAAGGGTAGCACCAAATTCTTTTAGATAATCCTTACTCACAAAAGATTTTTGGTCTAATGATGGTTCAGAAAAATAGATTGATACAGTTTCATGTTCCTTTGCAGGGGCGATATTAGAGACTGATTTCATCTAGAACAAAGAAGAAAGGTAAATGCCTTTTGATAAGACTTTCTGAGAGTCATCCACATCATAGAAACTCGGAAACTTATATCGAGTGTCTATAGGACTTGGAACTATCAGGTTTGGTTCCTTATAGGATTCTAGATTTGGGGGTTGCTCCCCCTCAATAGTTTCATCCTTCTTAGGACTAAGAGGTTTTGGATCTTGATCTAGTTCCACAAACTCATCTCGTAGTTCTTCTCCCATTTCCTGTCTAGCCAACTGAAAAGCCAGATCCATCCTTTCCTCAGCTGAAGGGATTATCTCAGGAACAGATTGTTCCACTAGGAGTTCCTCAAGGTCAGCACCTTAAATAACAGGTAGCTCTCCCACTATAGGTTCTTCCATGACATTATTTTCAGTTTCTTTGGCAACAGATTTTGTTTCAGCCTCAGGTTGAGCTTCCAATGTAACAACTTCTCTATGTGGAGGGAATTATTTTTCACTTACCACAAGAGGGATAGGAGTATTGTCTTCCTCAACAGAAACAGTTTCCCTGGGGGGCACAGTAGCCTCTTCTTATTCTTCAGAAGAGTACTCAAAAACTTCAGCTGGTTCTAAACCAGGATAAAAAGCATCTCTTAGTCTTGAGGGATGTTCAACATAATTTAATTTTTCATAAATTCTATCATTGTCTTATACCCATTCCTTTTTCCAAGGGTTCCAATTTATCTTCATCCTCTTGATAGTGACTTTTGAAAGGAAGTAGTCACAATCCTTCATAACTTCCTCAGTAGGTCCAACCTTACCTTTGGCATGAAGCATGGATGAGATAAGCTGAGAGTAAAATAGGGAGGTTGACTTGGATGTGGCCTTGATCAGTTCACACATGTGGTGAATGATATACTTTCAAAGTTTGACCTTATGCCCACTTTTCATATGGTGGATCAGAAACACATCCTGATATTTCAGTATAGCAAAATCACCTTTTCTTGGGCTAATCAGATTCTAAATAAACTTGAACATAAGCCTTTATTATCTATCTAGTTCAGAAGCAATGGCTCTCCTCTTGGTGCCACTTCTAGTTAAGGCTTTCAAACCATCCTCCAGATCAAGTAATTCAGTTGAAGTTGGAGGTCCTCTTTGATAATCCCCACAGATGACTTCATCAGGTATCCTAAGGCATGCATCCCATAACCTCGAAGAGAATGATCATTTCTGCCAATTGATCCATCTTCTCACAACATATCCATCTTCAGACTCAAAGGATAACTGAACATATTGATAAAACTGAGCCACTAACTTAGGATAGATAGGTCTATCTTCCTTAGAAAACCACTCAAGCTAGCCTTGGTCCTTTAAAACTCTCAGAACAAGAGACTTACTAGATAGAATCCATTTGGGGCAAACCTCTTTCTCAGTTATGACAACTCGGTTTACCAGATTTGGGTTTATAGGACCTTCGGGTCCTATCTTGGGTGCAATTTTCTTTTTCATTGTTCTACGTTTCTCAGGACTCAACAATGAAGGGAGTTTCATCTTGGGCATCCACCAAAGGTTCTAGAGAGAGATAAGGGTTGATGGTTTGAAGAGAGGTTACGAACGAGTGAATAAAATAAATCACACGTGAAGGAAAAATGATACTTCCTTCATTTTATCATTTAGAAATACCAAACGTTGCTAAAGTAAAAGTGCGGGAAAATAAAAAAGTGAAAATGATAATTACCATGATACTATTTTTAATTAAAATATAAAAATCATAAAGAATATTTACAATGAGATCATATCTGGTCTTTACTATGAGACAGAGAATGAATTTTATGGTGAGACAGTAACACGATGAGACAGTAATTGAGTGTTACAGTGAGACAGTAATCATGAAACAGTATGATATTTACTTAAGATTTATCATGCCTAATTCATGTATGATGTAGTCTATTCATTCAAAATTTAATGATTTGGTAAATATATCAGCAAGCCGATACTCAGTACCAATGAATTCCAAAGTGATATAACCTTTTTGATAATGATCTCTCAAAAAGTGATTTCTTACATCAATATTATTTTTTCTAGAATGTGAAACAAGATTTTTCAAGATGTTAATAGCACTTGTGTTGTCACAGATTATAGGTACATGCCTGAATTGATATCCATAATCTAATAATGTATGTTTCATCCACAAAATTTTTGCACAACAACTGCCAGCAGCTATGTATTCAGATTTCGTAGTAGATAATGAAACAAAATTTTGTTTCTTAATACACCATGATACTAGATACTTTCCTAAAAAGTGACATGTTCCATAGGTGCTTTTTCTATCTAACTTACAGCCATCGAAGTCAGCATCAGAATAACTAACTAATTAAAATGATTATCTTCTAGGATAGAACAGCCCTAGATTGGGTGTATGTTTGAGGTATTTGAAAATTCTCTTTACAGCATTTAAATGAGATTCCTTAGGATTTTCTTGAAAACGAGCACACATACACACACTAAACATAATATCCGGTTGAGTAGTAGTCAAGTGGAGTAAACTTCCAATCATTCCTCTATAAGTGGTTTGATCAACAGATTTTCCATCTTCATCAAGATCCAACTTACAAGTGGTACTCATGGGAGTGTTACTACGTTTAGTGCTATTCAATCCAAAATTATTTAGAAGATCTCTAGTATATTTACCTTGAGTTAAAATAATACTATCATTATTTTTAAATATTTTAAATCCAATAATGAATTTTAGTTCACCCATTAAACTCATTTCAAATTCATTTTTCATCATTTTAGAAAAATCAACACATAAAGATTTTTTTGAAGATCCAAAAATAATGTCATCTACATAGATTTAAACAATTAAAACATCATTAGAAATTCGTTTTATAAAAAGGGTATGATCATCTATTCCTTTCATAAAACCTTTGAAAATAAGAAAAGTACTTAATTTATCATACCAGGATCTTAGAGCTTGTTTTAAACCATATAAATATTTGTTTAATTTAAAACTATGATTTGGAAAAAGAGGGTTTGTAAATCTAGGGGGTTGTTCAACAGAAACATCCTCACCTATATACCCATTTAAGAATGCACTTTTAACATCCATTTTATATAGTTTGAAATTCATATGTGTAGCATAGGCAAGTAGGATTCTGATGGCTTCGAGTCTAGCTACTGGTGAAAATGTCTCCTCATAGTCAATTCCTTCTTCTTGACTATAGGCTTGAGCAACCAATCTAGCCTTGTTTTTAACTATGTTACCAGAATCATCTGCCTTATTTCTAAACACCCATTTAGGTCCTATGGTGAATGTGTCCTTAGGTCTTTCAACAAGCTTCCAGACTTTTTTCCTTTCGAACTGATTAAGTTCTTCTTGCATAGCCATCACCCAAAATTCATCATTAATATCATCATTAATGTTTTTAGGTTCAAGTTGGGACAAGACGACTTGATGTTCAACCTGATTTCTTAGAGAATCTCTAGTTTGTGTTACTTTGTCTAGGTCTCCTACAACAACATATAAATGATGGTTCTTAAGATTTTTAATAGTTCAAGAAAAGGAGGGACTATTGATTTCAGGTTCAACAGTAGGTCCAGGTTCATTGTGACTTGATTCAAGGGAATTTCTAGAACTAGAAGTTTTCACATATTCTTTCACAGAAGTGTTTAAGGATTTTAAATTGATGTTTATATTTGATACATCATCATCAAGGTTTTCATGAATGGTTTTAGGATCATGTTGATCTATTTCATCAAATTTTACATGGACAGATTCTTCCACACATTTAGTTCTTTTATTGAACAATATATAGGCTTTACTGGACATGGAATATCCTAAAAAGATACCATTATCACTTTTGGATGAAAATTTTTCAAGATTGTCCTTAGTATTAAGAATATAGACTTTACAGCCAAAAACTTTGAAGTAGTTATCTTTGGGTTTTCTATTGTTCCATAACTCATAAGGAGTTATCTTAAGAATGGGTCTGATCAACACTCTATTGACTATGTAGCATGCTGTATTGAAAACTTCATCCCAAAAATAAATAGGTAGGTCATATTCACTATGCATTGTTCAAGATATCTCATACAAGGTTCTATTTCTTCTTTCTACAACTCCATTTTGTTGAGGTGTTCGAGGGGAAAATAAATTGTGACTATAACCATTTTGTGAGCAAAAGGATTCAAAATCTTGATTTTCAAACTCACAGCCATGATCACTTCTTAAGGATTTAATTCTAAGTCCACTAAGATTCTCTACAGACTTGGAATATTTAGTAAAATAAGAGCAGGCTTCACTTTTGTGAGCCATAAAGAAAGTACAAGTATATCTAGAAAAGTCATCTACAAGAACATAAACATAGTGATTTCCATTTAAGTTGTTAACTCTAGATGGTCCAAATAAATCCATGTGAACTAGTTCAAGAGGTTGAGAAGTTGACAGTTATTTCATTAGTTTGAAGGAAATTTTGTGTTGTTTTCCTTTTTGACAGGGATTACACACTTTTTCATTTGGAAACTCAAGTTTGGGTAAGTCTTTAACTAAAATTCTTCTAGTTAACTTTCTAATGGAGTGAACATTACAGTTTCCTAGTCTCTTTTTCCAGAGCCAAGAATCTTTATAAAATACACATAAACATGAATCATTTTGAGAAGCTAAGAAATCTAAGTTAACAGGGTAAACATTTTCATTTATTAAAGTAGAAAACACTAATTCGTATTTAGAATTAAATACATTTAAAGAATCATTTTCAAATCTAACATGAAATCCATCATCACATAATTGTGAGATGCTATGAAAATTATATTTTAATCCATCAACAAATAGCACTTTATAAATCAAAACTGAGTTAGAGTTACCGATTTGTCCGAGGTTAATAATCTTTCCTTTGGCATTGTCACCAAATATGACATGTCCTCCATATATTTTTATTAGATTCTTGAAACATGAGTAGTCTCCTATCATGTGCCTTGAACATCCAATGTCCAAGTACCATACACTTTTACCGGGACTATTTAAGAAGCCTTCCTACAAAATGATCAAGCAGAAACAGATTTTGGTAACCATACTTTTTTGGGTCCAGTAATATTAGAAATAAGTGCATTGGGAACCCATATTTTCCTCAAAGGTTTCCTTTAAGCATAAGTAAATTATTTGAAAAAATAAACTCTATTCGGTCCACAAAAACATGAAACAGTAGAATATATATCATGAAATTAATTATTTGACTTGTGTCAAGAACTGGGAGTAAAACAATATGTCCTAGATCTTGAAACAAAATTTGTTCTACCAAGATTTTTTTTCCAGGTTGATAACCAATGCCAGTATTGTATTTAGGGGCAATTGTTTTCCTAGAATTTGAGTAATGGTATTCTTCCCATTGGTAATCTTTTCAAGGTAAATATTCAATTTCTCATTATACATTTTTAATTCATTATTTTATTTAATCAGTTGAGAATTTTTCTCCTTTTCAGTTGTGAGTTTAGATTTAATAGTCATAGTAAGATCATGTTGTTTCTTCCACGATTTATATTTGTCTTTTAGTTCATTGCATGCTTCTTCAATCATATTACTGTATTCAAACATTTCTTCATTAGTCATGTTCTTAGAGTCACTCTCATCTCCAGAATAGTATGAATCATGTACAAAAGAATCTAGTGTCACCTCAGATGTGTTTGTCATAAAACACATATTTTCTTTATTTTCCTGTTCATCATGTGATGTTTCTGAGTCTCTTGAACTATCCTCAGACACACTCTAGTTTGCTTTCATGTCATTTTTATAATTATTGTCCTTATCCTAATATTTATTTTTGTACTTGAGCTTTGGACATTCTGCCTTGATATATCCTTTGCACTTACATTCATAGCAGACAATCTTATCAGCCTTGTCACTTCTTTTCCAATCCTTCTTCCAATTTCCTTTTTGGTCATATTTGCCTTTGAAGTTAGGTTTTTGGAAAAAGTTCTTGTTCTTGTAAAATATTTTAAAACTTCTGGATAATTGAGCCATATCCTCATCACTGTCATTTTATGATTATTCATTGGTGGATCTTTCTACAGAAGCTGCTAGTTTCCATTTGTCTTTGTGTTTAGAGGTGGTGGTCTTGAATGCAACAGATTTCCTTTTAGTTCATCCTCCTCCTCCTTGTTGACTTTCAACTCTTCTTCATACATCATCTGTTTCACAATGAGTTCTTTTACATGTATCTTGCTGATGTCACATGATTCTCTAATAGAGACAGAGGTTCTCCTCCATATGTTAGGTAGACATCTAAGAATTCTCATGATTTGTTCCTTGGCAGTGACTTCTCTTCCAAGCGAGATCATTGTGTTGACAATCTAATTGAACCTAAGATACATGTCATAAATAGGCTCATCAGGTATCATTTTAAAATTATCATATTTGATAGTATAAGTATTAAGTCTCATTCCTTTAACACTAGATGTTCCTTCATGTGAGACAGACATGGTATCCCAAATTTCATGGGCATTTTTACAATAAAAAATTCTATTAAATTTCTCATTTCCTAAGGAGAAGTATAAAGAATTCATGGCATTTAAATTGTTATTGTAGGTATTTTTGGTAGGTTTATCCCATGTGATTCTATCAGTAGTAGGAATCTTATATTCATCTATAATAGAAGACCAAATTTCAAAACTCATACTCTCTAAATGTATTTTCATTTTGATTTTCCATTGAGTAGAGTTAATTCAATTAAAGAATGGTGGTATGTTGGTTTCAACACCATCCAATCTATTATCCATAATAAATTATTACATTAAAGATCTATAAATTTATAAATAACAGAAATTTATAGATCTTTAAAGTACAACTACAATCACAGTTGAATAAGATTAAACAGAGTCCAAATAAACTCTCTCTGATACCAAATGTTGGTCAGATTAGATTACTCAAGAGGGGAGGGTTGAATTGAGTAACTATAATTTTTTTTGTAAAAAGTCTTCTTAAAAATTACTTCCCCTTAAAGTTAAATACATCCCAGTTAATCAAAGTAATACGGTTATAAAGGTTTGACTGTTTAAATAACTTATTAGAAGATTGATTATTTATTAGTAATCTTAATGGTTATTAATATTACTTTTGAAACTATTTTACTAAGAAAAACCACTTATAACTTCTTTCCAAGATTAACTATCAAAGTGAATTTAGTGATTTCTGAGTTATATAGAAAAGCATTAAAATAGAGAAAACTAAATTACGTAGCATAGTAGATTTGAAACAAGTGGTTCAGTCTCAAGTTGAGACCTAATCCACTCCAATTGGTGATCACCTGCCACCAAGAAGTTTATATAAATAAACTTTGGTCCACACCTAGGATCAGGGTTAAACAATAGTACACCGGACTGTCCCAACCAAAAAGGGACCTCTTCCATAGTTCTTCATGTGTACAAACTACCAGGCCACACAGGGGCATATTCCATACTTATTAGTGGGTATACACAAGAGTAAAAGAATGTTTGAGTAAGTATATCTTGTATCATTCAGTTTAATGCGGGAGACAGAGTGTGTTTCTATACAGATACACACTCTGCTCAAAAGTTAATAAAAGATACACAACAGAGCAGAATGATTGAGATAAGTTTAGAAGTGCTCTGAGTATTGGTATTTGCAGCTTTGGACTTATGAGATGAAGCAGATGCATAATTCGAGTCCTCGTCTAGAAAACAGAGTGTCGTAAGTCAGATAGATATATCTTGTGTTCTTCATGATGTTTGACAGTTTGAAGATGTTATCGGGATTCTAGTATGATTCGTGTGTTCTTCGGAAGAATCTAGTTTCAAGATCTAATTCTCCAAAATATATATTGTTCTAACATTAATTCCCAACAACTTTTTCTTTGTGTCGTGCCACCACTATATATCTCTTGGGCCACATTACTCTTTTATCTTGGAGTGCATGTGTTGGGGCCGACAGGTTGCATGTATTCTTCACCTCGTACCTCGTACTGTCTGATGATATGTCTACAAAGAAACATTAATTATGTTAGGGAATTAAAATCTTCAAATATGACCGTTAGAGATTAAATTGAAAGGCGAAAAAATATATTAGGAAATAGTGTCATAGCATGTCATTGAAATGGTGCATCCTTCACACGGTGTCTGGATTGGTCACGGTGTCTTGTAGTCACGGTGTCTCAGGGGCATGGTTTCTCACGGCCAAGGTGTCTTATGGTCACGGTGTCTCATGTTCATGGTGTCTTGTTCACGGTGTCTTGTTCACGGTTTCTTTTTCACGGTGTCTTCTTCATGATGTCTGGATGTCTCGGAGTCTGCTTCACGGTGTATGAATGTTCATGGTGTCTGCTTCACGGTGTCTACTTCACGGTCTCTGAATTTTTACAGTATCTACTTCATTGTGTCTGCTTCATGGTGTTTGAGACTTAAAAAAAATGTCTGTATTCAGACTTAAGCATTGATACTTATGGAAAGAATTAAACTTAATCATCTGTCAGAGAGATCATTATAAAGTGAGTCAAAAGACAGTATATAGTATCCAAACTGAGTGTAGAGCAATTAAGATCTTGAATGGATCTTCTTAAATAATAAGAATACTTAAAAAAATACACATGATTTGATATAATTTATAGGATTTATCCAGATTGAATAGAATTTGTGATCATTAAAACATGATTAGTACATGAGGAGTCCAACATATTTTTTTTTTTGACCCTTCAGTAAATGATTTTTACTTTTAAATTGCTATAATGTTCTATTTCTCATTTTCAGAAAACTATGTCTCATATTAACATGGGGTCTATAGAAACATGTCAAAATTATATGACGTCCATTTTTGCTTGATTTCACTACAATACGGGTTATTTGTCTAGATTTTAATCCTTTGACAAAATTTTATGCACTTTTAAATTAATTGAATCCCAATTATGGTAATTTCAAAAAAACTACAATTCAGATTGACCTGTGATTTATTCCTATATGTTAAAAATTAAAATACTAATGTTTTATTTTCATTTAATGAAAATATGGTGTCGATTTATAGGTTATGACCCTCAAAAAATTAATGGCATCTAAATCTAATAAATTTATATGTTTGGTCATTATTTCCACATTGTATGTTAGAGTGACATTCAGTCAATTCATACATGTCATAAATTTTCATGTCAATATAAACTCAATTTCTTAGATTTGACCCCCATCAATAATAATTTCAAGTCCATATGGTAAATTATATCATACTAACCATTTTCGGTGTTATATTGATATTTCTTTGGGTTATAAATATCATAAACGAGTCAAATATAATTTTATTATGTTTTCACACAATTATGAGACCATGTTCTTGTTTTTACCCCCCCTTTTCTAGGGGATTTTTTATTTAATAATAACATTATAAAAATGTAAGACACAAATGAAAATATGAAAAAAAATCACACTGGTGTTATCTTAAATAATGATACATTGAGTCAAAAGCATTCCAAAATGAGTGAGTGTGTGATGCATCCTCAATAATTGAACGTAATAACATCATACTATTACAATCAGGTTTATAAGTATAAATTTCTATATAATGATGAATATTTTTTTTATGAAACTAAATGATGGCCTATAAAGTGACATGTTCTACCTATACATTTCATATTTATTCTATAAAAATTGAGATCATTATCTGAATAGATATAAAAAATAAATCCAGATAAAAAATTATAGAACTATACAAGTCTGGAGATGAGATTCGTCACGAATTTAATTTTACATTTGATGTATAGGATCATTGTTTTTCACCAATATCCCTAAGATTACTCTAACATTGTATGTGATATAATGGCTATAGTGACCTAACCAGTATAGATTACTAGATACAGGTTCATCTACATGGGTCATGTCATGATCAATAATCCCACCAACACTTTCTATAATATGAAAAATCATGATTCCCCATACTAAGAACCCGAGTTTGCTGGTAGAATATCTACCACCTCAATAAACAATGCTATATGCTATTGGAAAGATAACATTAAAACACACATCAAGTAAACTTAATAAAAATATAAAGTGTATTGTGATTCATCGAAATAAGGATCCATAAGATATGATTTTTTAAAATTGAACATAATGTCTCCATTCGATGGTGGTGATGAGGGTTATCCTGAGGTCATCTATGTAACTAAGAATCCATCATGTCATCCCAACTGTGAATAGGTAATAAAATGGTTCAACTATCTATCATCCTTCAACATTATTAATTGTAATTTTAATTAAGATAAATTAAAATAAAATTAACTTTAAAACATAATTAAACTTTAGCATATTATGTTGCACTAAATATTAAAATTCATGGAAAAAATATAAATTATTAGGTTTTATAATCATATCTCTGGTGATTCAATTTTTCTCATGATTGTGCCCTTGTAACCACCTCCCGAGATAAAGATCTCATAGGGTATTGAAAAAAATCCATAAAATTTATATTTCATTATGTAATACAACACAAATGATTTTAAAATATGATATCTCATTTTCTACATTTCTTAATTTTTTTCAAAACCCATTATTCATTAAAATGTGAATTATTAAATTAAATTAAAAACTATTTTTAAAATAAAAACCCAAAATCACCCAAAACCACTCTTCTGTATGGGTGATCTTTTTTATTTGAGGACAATGGTGACAATAAGAAGAAAATGTAGAAGTAAAAAATAAAAGGAAAAAAACAAAAGTAATATAAAATTGAAGGCATGGAAATTGAAATGTAATAAAGATAAATTTAAGAGGAAATGTAGTAGAATAGGAAAATATAAGACTTATATGGAAAATGGTAGAATAAATAAAAATATTTAAAATTAATAATTGAAAAAAATTATACATGTGTTGAATCATAAATACAATTGGATGAAAATGAAATTTCTCAAGTTATATTAGGGGGAAGAGAAAATGCAATAAGAAATGTTTAAAATAAGTAAAGTGGGAGGGTAAGTTGAAATAGAGAAAGAAACATTATGAAAATATAAAGAATGATAATAAGAAAAAATAAAATACATAAACATATTCAAAAGTATATGTATAATAAAATTGAACAACATTAGAAATTTTTTAAGCAAATTTCAAACTAAAAAAAATAATATCATAAATCCAAATCCAAATCATTAACAAGAGAAGAAGATAAATTCTAAAATTTGAACATGAAAACTGAATTTGAAACTGGGGAAAAAGTGGAAGAAATATATAAATAAGAATAAAAAATCTATAAACACCTAGTTTTTAGAAATGAATTATAGATATATAAAATATACTAAAAAGTGTTATAAAATTTATAATTGAAAATAAATACATAATTCATAATACATGAAAAAAATAGTAGAATATTTTGAAGTAGAAATAAAAAAACTAGAAGAAATATTTTATATAGAAGTAAAAGGAGAAAAGGAATAAAATTTAAAAGAAAAAATTCAAAATATAGAAATGAATAGTGAAATGCACCAAAACCAATTGAGAATTTAGTTCTGAATATAGAAATTGAATGATAAAAAGAATATTAAAAACAAAAATTATAATGAGAACTGAAAAAGGGGATATTAATAGAAGAAAAAGTGTATTATTAGAATATGATAATAAAAATTAAACACATATTCCAAATTAAAAAAATTGAAGTACAAATTCATGTAATATTTGAAGACATTAGGTAGATGAATTCTAAAGGCAAAAGGAATAACCAGAGCAAGAAATTAATATTGAAGAGATTATACAGAATACAGAAGAAGAAAAAGAATTATATGTAAATAAAAAATCTAAAATATAGTAATGTAATTGAAAAATTCAAAAACTAGAAGAAAATGTAGAAGAAAAAATGATACATTTTTAAAAAAAATTAAAGTATAAGAAGAAAATGAACAAAAAATTAAACAAAAATAGAATTAAAATCAAAGGATAGAATTCAAAAGACAAAATAGGGAAGGGAAGAATAAGCAATAAGTGAAAAGTAATAGAAGAATATAGAAAATTCATGACAAAGAAAAATTAAAATTTAAATGTTGGAATCATGGGATAAATAAACATTAAATAGAGGCATAGTTAGAAGTGAAATTAGAACAAATGAGTGGCGGAATAAGACAATAGAGGAAATAAAGAGAAATGGAAATAAAATTAAGTAGAGAAATAAAATTTAGAAGAAAAAACATAATCAATAGCATAAAATCAATCATATAAGAAATATAAATCAAAATAAGTGATAGAAAAATAAGAAATCCATATTACTGATGTTAGAATCTAGAAATAGAATTAAATTAAAAAGTGATGAAACCTTTAAAAGAAAATATATTTAATAAAAAAATAAGAAGAATAAGAAATAATATAAAAAATCAAAAAATCAAAAATCAAAATAAAAAACCAAAATAAAAAACATATAATAATAAATGTTAAGAAGATAATATTAGTAGTTTAATATCATTAAGGAAATAAGATAAAATTAGTAGTTAAATATTAAGTAGAACATAGAAACTATATAGAATGAAATAGGATTAATTTATATGGAAATTAAATATATTTTTTGGAATACACTAAAATTTACACAAAAAACTAGTCTGGTGAAACATCTTCAATGTTTCCCACAAAGTTCATCACACAGTACCCCTACCTAAAACTATTCTTTATAACATAGGGAAAATAAACATAAGAAAAGGTGATCTCATATGATCCTTAAGGGTAAAAAAGGGATATATCAATCATATATAATAATAATACAATATGAACATTAATATTAAATTTGAAAATTAAATATGGTGTATCATAAATCACAATATCCTGTCATGGAATAAATCATATAAGTTCATAAATAACATACTTCATGAGATTATACCATAAGACATGGAATTATGGAATACACATAAGTATAGAAAATAATTTCCATATCACTCAAGTCTTAATTCCAAGACTATCATAATGGAAAAAGTCATATACTGAACTGAGTTCACTCCTCATTCCAGCCCTTTATTATTGAGCTGGGTTTACTTCATGTTCTCATCTTGTATTACTATACCAAGATCATTTCTTGTTCCATCCCTATCAATATCATCAGATATAAATCATTACCCAATTCATTAGAGGGAGATATATCTCCCACCCATCAGATAATGAAACCCATAAATTTGTGGTCCAAAAGAAAATAAATCATTTTAGATCCCAAGAAAACAAATGGGTTTTATAAACATCATTTCATCATAACATAACCAATAGAAAAGAAATGGTTTTCATAAATATCCATCCATTATAAATATAAACCAAACAAAGTAATAATAAAGAAAATATGATTTAAAAATATCCCAATTAAAGAATATGTAACATTAAAGAATGTTATATTATATGGAAAATAATTTTGAAAGATTACTTGAAAATAATTCTTCAGGAAATTATACTTTTTTCATTAAAAACATTTTATTTTTATAAAATGACGCACACTTTTAAAAGAATAATATTTCATTGAAATTAAAATTTTAATCAAATAAGTTATTTTCCATGTAATTAAGGCATTTTGAAAGTGAAAAAATAAATTCATGACATATAATCTAAAAATCAGTCTTCTAATACTTTTTCTAGAAAAATCAAAAAGTACCTTGTAAGGAAAATTACAAAAAGATTCATTTCAAACCGTTTAGTAAAAAATCATAAATGGGTAAAAATTATATCAATAAATTGTAGAATAATATTAATAATATTTTTGAATTCATTTTTAAAAAACATGGACATCAAAGATAAATATACCCCAGTAAATACTTATGTATAAACAATCTTAGATAATAATGAGATTCTGAAATTAACCCTTACCTTAAGTCTTGAACTCCTTCATATACATTCAAACCTCCTGTATAATAAATATAATTTTATTATAAATATATCACATAACCAGATTAATATATATATAATACCATATATTAATTACTTATGACTTTATATTAACTGATTTTTAACAATTCCATGTTAAAGTTAATTTTTGGGTAATAACCGCTTTGTTTTTCGTACATGTTTTGACTTGTTATCCCCGATCCTCTAACATATATAATTATTTGATAATATACATAATGATATACAAGATATATAAATATATATATAATATATATTCATTATATATATGTACTCATTGTGATTCATAAATGTTATAGGAAGAAAATAAAATGCGTCGTTCAGGGAGACGGTAGGTTGTACATACACAAGAATGCGATTTTCAATTTCTTTCCATATTAAAAGTAAGAAATATATATGATATATTATCCTTAAATAATAAAAATTATGTTATACATATCATATTTATTTATAAAATTCATCCTTATTACCACTTATGTTATATGTAGATGAAAAATGAATCACATCACATCATGGAGATGGTAAGTGATACATACGCACTAGCGAGGTTATCATTTCCCAAATGATTAGATGGTAAAAAGGTATCTAAGGTATTATATGTACAGATGTATAATTATTTTATAAATATAATATATAAATATTAAAATCATCATAATTACCACTCATAAAATATGGTCATTGAAAATGAACAGTATCGCTATGTGGAGAAGGTAAGTTGTACGTACGCACGGGCGATACTTTCACTTCTTGTTTGATAGGAAAGGGGATGTAGAATGGTGTGTTAATAATCATAGTAACATTTCAGAATAATGAGGATGATTAAGTTATTATTTCATTATATATATCATAGATTTATTGGAGGTATATTAGAGTAGAAAAAGATAGTGATCAGTTAAAGCGGTTACCTCTTCTTCGAAACGGCTCCTTTAGATCTCCTCTAATGGACTCTAGAGTTGGTCTTTTGGGAATACCAGAACCTCTAGAATATATATAAGTAATTTAAGAAGAAAATTTGGTAGGTTGTAGTTTATATTGGAGGATCAATTTGGTGAAATGGGATGAGGTAGGAGGTGTCTTTTTTAATGAAGGTGAGGGGAAATTTTGAGATCTCCAAAAATATTAATTTATAATAAATTAAATCTCAATAAAAATACCTTCGAAATGAAATTTATTCAAATATAAGATGATATAAGGATTTAATATCATCATAAAATATATTTTATAAAAGTTTTTGTCTTATTATTAACATTAACGATTTGATTAACCCGTAGATGCCCTATTTTAATTTTAACTACCGTAATAACATTCTCAATATTAAAAGGTATATATTTTAAATTATAAGGTTTAAATTAAACCATAAATGGTCAATTTATTATATTTTAGAACTTAATATATCAAATTTTTCTTTATATATTATATTTATGTTTTTTTATCTAATTTAATAAAATATTATTTTCCTAAAATATCATTAGTGTTAATTTTGACATTATTCCTTACATTGACCATAATAAAATTATTACAGCATGATTAATTCTAAAAAATTCTTTTAATAATCTCTAAATATGTAAAATTAACCTATAAAAGGTTTTTATCAGCATAATTAATTCAAATTATATTTATTTGAATATTTTTAATATCATATTTTTGATTTTTCTATTAGTTGAATAATTATTATATCATAATTGTGTAATTATTTAAGGTAATTATTTATTCACTAAAAATAATAATTAATTTAATATTATTAATATAATTTATTTAAATTTCCATATAATATTTATATTTGAATATGTCTTCTTGAAAATACTATTTTAAAAATTTTAAAGTTATTAAACAAAATAAATGTGACAACATTGTATTCACTTTAACTAAAATATTATATGTGTCGTAATGTTTTCCATCTATCTCCAAATGATCAAAAATTATACCATTAGATTATAATGATCTATATATACTAAAAATAATATTTATTAATGTTTTCTGGTCTTTAAATGGTTATTATAATTTTAATTAAAATTATTTTATAGAATTTTAATTAATTAAATAATTACTGAATCATCATTGTATAATTATTTATGATAATTATTTATTCACTAAAATTTTAAAATAAAATTATATGTTATATAAAATACTTTTATATTTAATGAAAATACATATATTCTATAATATCTTCTATTTAACTATATATTAATAATATTATACTTATTAAAATTAAGAGTGTGACATTATGTCACTCCTTTTGATTTTAAACATATTTAATTCCTTCTCATGGAAAAGAGTCCATTAAATTATTAAATATCAATAATTATATGTTAATTGTTGAATTAACTTCATAAAATAACATTTTTTAATGTGTTAGAGTTTTTTTAAAAAAATAATTAAAATTAAATCCTCTAGAAGGGGTAAAATAATCGGGTTTAAAATAAACATTTTTAAAAGATGGGAATGTTTTTTATATCCAATTTCAATGTGAAATATATTTCAATGACCTAAATTGGATTAAATAAAATAACATTAATCTAATTATACATTATAATCAATCAAAAATCTAATTTAACATTGTAATTATTTCGATAAAAAATCTCTTTTCAATTAAAATTCTGTTTTTTACTATTCATCAAAACATGAAACTTATAAGAAATATATGAAAAGTTAAACAAAAGTAAATTTAGATATACCTATTGAAAATAATATGATTATTTTTTCATATAAATATTATAAAAGTTTAACAAATTATATTTAAAATGGGTTCTCCCCTAAAACGCGGCAAAATTGCCTTCTTTTTAAAATACCACTATTATGTGTAAAATTGGATTTTCTCTTATATAAAGTCTAAAAAACAAATCAGATAGTTTTTAAAAATTATATTTAATATATTATATATATCATTATTTAAATCCAACATGAGTGATTTTTTATTTTTTAGTATAAAAAACACATGTGCATAGTTTTTAGAAAAAAATTTCTATTTTTTAAAAAAAGGGTTTTACATTCATTAATTGGTCAAATAATTATATATAAATTTCTAAAAAAAATATAATTTGGCTAATAGTGTTTATGCCTACCATTTTAATGTTTATATTATAATTTTACTATTTAAATAACTATATTAATAAAATTATATTTCATAAAAACTTAGTGTTGTGTGTAATGAAAACTAAGTCGGTGTTACATGTAACATAACAAATAAAAGAAATAAGATTATTTTAAATGAAATATATCTCATAAAAATCTTGGGGTGTTAAATTCTATCCCCCTTAAAATTAATTTTTCCCTAAAAATTCATCTTGGTTTTCAACAGTATAATACTTCAGAGTTTCTCTCACAGAAACCGACATCATAAAAATGAATACTATAACATCATTTTAAAAGGTAAAGTTAGAAATATAAAGGTTACACAAAGAAACTCATAACTAGGTTTCCACATAGGAGAAATTATGTGGAAAATTAAAACATAGACATGGGAGAGAAATCTATCTATCATTTTTTTATGGAGAGTGATATAGAACATAGTTAGGTGAAAGTTAACAATCTCAAAGCCATAAATCTTTGATAATATAAGGGACCATTTGATTCATTAGAAAAGAAGGTACTAAAATAACATTTTTTGTTTCAATATCTTTTCCTTATAGTTGAATAATTTTTATGAGAATAAATACTTAATATATATAATTACATTTCATAATCATATCTCATCTATTTGTTGTACCTTAATCAATTTCAAAATCATCTCTTATTCTATGTAATGAAGACTAATTTTTCATTTCTGAATCATATGAAGATCATGAGTTCTATAAATATAATGAAATGACATTCCATATATTGTTAGTTAAAATCACCAAAAAAGGTTATCATAGATTATCCAATATGCATAAATCTTCATATAGAAAGACAATTCTTTAATCTCTAAAACCTCATCCAAATTTCAATGTAAACAATTTCATAAATTGATATGTTTATAATCCTTACAAAAGATTAAAAACCAAATCATTTGAAATAAGGCCATTAAATTTAAAAAATAAACTTATCATTAATCCTCCAAAAAACTTAAAGTATCTCTTAATTAACTAAAATGTGAAGATCGTTATCAAGTATTCTCTTGAAACATGGTAAAAGCCTAAATTTCCATATAATCTTTTTGAAAACATGCTTTCTTTCTAAAACCAACTCTTTACTCAAATCATAAATCCAAAAATTATATAATCTCAATTCATGATATCATAAACCACCTTATCATCTTATCAACCCCATGTTCATCAATACTATCCCATTTATTTCCTCACAATAAAACATTATTATATTTCATTATCCCAACATTACGAATATATAGAGGGTTATCCTTCTATTAATCATGTGTTCTCTAAAAATTTCACCTTATCATGTCAATCAGTTTTCATAGTCACCAATACAATTCAGCATATGCTCCTAAATCATTATGTAAAAACTAAAATGGAACAATACATGCAAATTCCATTACTCAATAATACCATAAAATTAATTATATAATATTATTATTAACTTCAATTATATAAACACTCAATCATTACAACAATCATTTTTTTTATTCCACATCACCAATAGTGATTGCATGATATTTTCCTTTAGCTTTGGCTTAAAGAGGCTGAGGGCATCGATCATTATCACTAACCTTTATATTTGGGAACTAATTATCATAATGCCAATTTTCATTACACTTGAAACATTGAAGTGTGGGGGTGCATTCTGTGTAGATTTTTCTCTATTCTTTTAATTTCCATATTTCATTTCTTATCAAAACCATGAGATTGATAAGTAACTCCAACCTCCATGCCCACCTAGATATCACAATGAACAATCTCTTCATAATTATTAATTTCTATTATGGATATAACCCTTAAAATATTTGGTTTCAATCCATTGAAGAATCTATCAACCTTACTCTCATGTTGAATGTTAATTCCAGAATCATACCTTGAAAATCTTGTAAACTTTCTTCATAGATACCAGAAGATTCATCATTATTTTTTTAAGAAAATGGAATTCCTTTTCCATTATCATATGAAGAATATGAGGAAATTACTTGTTTAAAAATAAGTTCTTGAACTTGTCCCATTCCATAGAGGTTTTTTCCCCTTATTGCCTCATATTCTTGATAACATTCCACCATTGATCTGCTTCACCTTAAAAATAATAAAAATAAAAAATTAGTTTCTCATGTTCCTAACACCTAAGTATGGAAAATATCTTTCCAATGGTACTAATACTTTGTTTAGAAACAAGTGGATCAGAAGACCCACTAAAATAATGTCAACATTGCCTCATGAAGGACTCAATAGAAAATTATTCCCTCTTATGCTTATATAAAAGTCCATCATGATTCATATATTGTTTGAGTATAACTATAAGATTTTGTATTTTAGATACCATAATATTTGGTTTCTTAGGAGGAAAATCATTAAATTTCTTATCGTATTATTCATTAAAATGATTCTTTTGAGTTCCATCCATTGACTAAAACCAAAAACCGTAGTGTGAGAAACACAAATCAGAGTGGTATAACCACATAATCGAGGGATATTACTTATAAAATCTAAATCTATGGTATCTTTGTATTAATCCTTGTTAATTCATGATCATTACCCAAAATATATATTTAGTCTTACCCTTAGAGACATCCCTATACACATCCTTATAAATATCTTTAGGGATCTCACTACAGTTTTCACATCTGAGTGTCCAAAGGATGACTAAAAGTTTTCTCGAATACCAACTATAATGAACTGGGATTAATGGACATGGATATTATATCCTTTTTCAGAATAAATAATACATTAAAAAAACACACGCCCAAATATCATATTAGTTTAGTTCCTTTGCAATCATAGGACACAAACTTCTATTATGGTGAAATATCTTTAATTTTTTCCACAAAGACCTTCTATTAGTACCCTTACCTAAAAAATTTCTCTATAACCTAGGGAAAATATACAAGAAAGGGTGAGCGCATATGCTCATTAAGGTTAAAAAGGGGAGATATCAATCATATCATAATTATAATACAATAACAACATAAATATAAAATTTGAAAATTAAATCATACATATCAAAGATTATAATACCATGTCATGGAATAAATCAAATAAGTTCACAAAGAACATAATTCATGAGATTAAAACATAAGACATGGAATTTTAGGACACACATAAGAATAGAAAATAATTTCAATATGAGTAAAGGATTAATTACCAGACTATAATAGTGTAAAAAATATTTTTCTGAATAGATTTCACTCCTCATTCAAGCCCTGTATTACCGAACCAGGTTGACTTCCTGTTCCAACTCTGTATGGATGAACCGAGATCATTTCTCATAATAGTCCTATCTATATCATGATATCTAAATAATTACCTAATTAATTAGATGTAGATATAGGTCCCACCAATCACAAAATGAAAACTATATATACGAGTTCTGCAATATCATAAATAATATCATAACACATAAAAAATGGGTTCCATAAACATAATTCCATCATAAAATAACCCACAGAAACGAAATGTGTTTCATAAATATCCATCCCACATAAACATAAACCAACCATATGAATAATGTGGATAATAAAATTTATAAATATACTCATTAAATCATATGTAGAATCAAATTATTTTATCTTTTATAGAAAATAATTTTTAAATATTGTTTGAAAATAATTATTGAAGAAAATATCCATTCAACTTTGAAAACATTATCATTTCATAAAATGTTGCGTACTTTTAAAAGAATGGTTTTTATTTTAAAATAACTTTATAATATTATAATTTAATCTTCTTGGAATTAATGAATTATGAAAGGGTAAAATTCTATTCATTATTTATAATTAAAAAAACATTCTTCTCATACTTTTTCTAAAAAAAATAAAGTGTACCTCATAAGGAAAATGACAAAAAGTTTCCATTCAAAGTATTTAGTAACAAATAAAAAAATTATTTAAAAATGTATTTAATCAATTATAGAAAAATATTAATAATATTTTGGAATAAATTTTTAAATAACATGTCCATTCAAGATAAATATACCTCAGTAAATACTTATGTATAAACAATATCGAATAATAATGAGATTGTGAAATTAACCCTTATCTTAAGTATTGGCCTCCTTCATATACATTCAAAAATCCTTCATAATATATATAATTTTATTATAAATATTTCATATAATAATATTCATATGTATATAATAACATAAATAATTTACTTATGATTTTATATTACCTGATTATTAATAATTCCATGTTAAAGTTATTTTTCATGTAATAAGTGCTTGGTTTTTATACATGTTTTGACTTGTTATCCAAAGTCCTATTAAATAGATCATGATTTCATCATCGACAGAATAATAAAAATTGTTATAATTTTTATATATATATTTATTATATATATGTATTCATTGTGATTCATAAAATTTACAGGTATAAAATAAAATACAATGTTCATGAAGACAATAGGTCATGCATATGCATGTACGCTATTTTCATATTCATGTAATATTAAAAGAAAGTAAATTATATGATATAATATCATTAAAGATTAATTTTTATCTTATATATATCATATATATTCATAAAATTCATCCTTATTACCATCCATGTGAAATATAGATGAAAAATGACTCGCATCACATCATCGAGATGGTAAGCCCTACATACGCACAAGCGATGTTATCATTTCCCAAAATATAATGTGGTAAAAAGGTATATATAATATAGTAAATCTAGAAGTATAATAATTTCATAAATATAATATATAAATATAAAATTCTTTTCAATTCCCACTCATAAAATATGGGGACTGAAAATGAATTGTATCACTACGTCGTGATGGTAAGTCGTACATGCGTACCAGCGATACATTCACTTATTTTTTGATGTGAAAGTGGATATATAATGGAGTGTTAATAATAATAATAAAATTTAAGAATATTGGTTTTGTGAAGTTATTATTTTAGGATATATATAATAGATTTATTGGATGTATAGAAGAGTATAAAAGGTGAGTTATCGGTTAGACCGATTACCTCTTCTTCAAAGCGTCTCCTTTATATCTCCTCTATAGGAATCTAGAGTTGGTGATTTTGGGAATAAATTAATAGATATAATGTATATAGGGAATTGGAGAAGATAATTTGGTAGCTTATGGTTTTGATTCAAGGCTCAATGTGTTGAATGATATGATGGAGGAGGTGTCCTTTTATAATGAAGTTGAACAGAACTTTTGGCATATCCAAAAATATTAATTTATTACAAATTCAATATCAATCGAAATACCTGCCAAAAGAAATTTATTAAAATCTATGATGATATAGGGTTGAAATACCATCATCCAATATATTTTATACATGAATTGTTATTATTTTCAACCTTATTATTGTGATTAACCCTTAGTCAACCTATTTTAATTTTAACTTCGGTAACAACATTTTCAATATTAAAATGTGAAGATTTTTACTTATAATGTGTAAATTGAAAAATAAATAATCAATTAATGATATTATATATCGTAATATACAAACTATGTCTATTTATTAATTTTATGGTTTTTATCTAATTCAATAAATTATTATTTTTATAAAATATCATTAGTGTCAATTTTGACACTATTCATTACATTGAACTTAAGAAAATTAATGAAACAACAAAACTTCAAATCAATTCATTTATCTAATTATTTACTCAATAAAAATAATAAATAATCCACCATGATGAATATAGATCATTTATATTTTAATAGAATAATTATAGTAGAATATAAATTCTGGGAAATCATGTATTAAAAATGTTAATTTTATTAAAAAAACGAATGTGAAAAAATTATCTTTACATTAAATAAAATATTATAAGTGTCATAATCTTTTAGAAGTGGCTCAAAATGGTTAATAATTTAAACCATGGATGATTATGGTCGAGATATAATCAACCAATATTATTTAGTCACATTTATTTGGTCTTTTAATGTTTATTATCATTTTAATTAAAATTATTTTATTGATTTTTTATTAATTAAATAATGAGGGCATCATCACTGTGTAATTATTTATGATACTGATTTCTTAAAAAAATTAAAAATAAAATTATATATTGAAGAAAATCATTTTATATTTTGGAATAATACACATTGTCGATTGTATATTCTATTTACCCATATGTTAAAAATATTAAACTTATTAAATGTAAGAATGTGACATTTCATCACTCCCTTTGATGTTAATAATATTTAAGTCCTTATCATAAAAAGGTTTCCATTAAATTATTAAATATAGATCCTATGGTGTTCAGGGTCGAATTAAATTCATTCAATAACATTTGGGAAAGTGTTATGGTAGTTTTATAATATTTATAATATAATTTTTACTCTTAATTTACCCAATTTACCATTAACTGTGGTAATAAAAATTACTAAAGTTACTATTTATATTGTCTAAAAATAAAAAATGGATATTTAATAAATTAAATATATATCATTCCAAATATGGAATCCATTTTTCTAAATTCAGTTCACATAATTTTAAAAATTAATTTAAAATTTAATCATGCAGAGGAGATTAGACAACTGGTTTTAAAAGTAAAAATGTCCAAAAGTTTGGAATGTTTGTATATCCAATTTCAATTTGAAATTGATTAAAATCACCTAAATTTGATTAAATGATGATTATTTAATCTAACTTTATAATCAATCAAACATATAATTTAACACTATAAATTATTTTGATGAAAAATATATTTTCCATTAAAATCCATTATTTTTTACTATTTATCAAAACATTAATCTTATCAGAAAAATACAAAAATTTCATCAAAAGTAAATTTTTATATCCTTATATAAAATTATAATTTTATTTTTTCACATGAAAATTATAAAAGTTACAATAAATTTTATTTAAAATGGGTTATCCATTAAAAAGTGACAAAATCACCTATTAGAAAAATACTTCTTTTATGCGTAAAATTACATTTGTTCTTATATCATGTTTAGAAAATAGATAAGATGAATTTTAAAAAATTTATTGAATATATTATATATATATTTCATTAATATAATCCAGTATGGGTGATTTTTTTATTTATTGGTATAAAACATACTTGTACATAGTTTTTAGAAAAACATTTCTAGTTATTTCAAAAAGGGATTTACATTTATTAATTGGTAAAAGAATTATATATTAATGTGTAAAAAATAATTTGATAATTCATTTATTCTTTTTCATACCCTCCATTTTAATGGTTTGGTTATAATTGTTTTATTCAAATAATTACAATAATAAAAATATTTTTCGTATAAACTTAGTGTTGAATGTAACGCAAACTAAGTCAAGGATGTGTGTAATGAAAGACATCAAAGAAATGAAATTATTTTAAAATAAATCAATCTCATTAAAATATTAGGGTGTTACCCTATAGTCATAAAATAAGTGAATGCCTATACAAGGGAAATATTTTTGGTAGATGCATAATAAAATATAGAAGTTCATGCTAAAATTAGAAACATAATTTATTAACATGATCATATTAGGAAAATTCATAAGTCGAAGGAAAAAAAATTAATAGTAGAATTCATAATCAATACCCTGGAAAACTAAAAAATGAAAAAGGATCAATTCCCACACTACTAAAGTTTCCAGTTTTTGTGACTGCCAATTTGTGATGGACTCCCGTTGTCATTTGTGATGTGATTCAGTCACTAATGTACCATGAAAAAAACAGCATTGCAATTGTGGTTATTTGTGACGATCCAACAAAAATAAAGAATAATTGTGACAGATGAAATGTCCATTAAAAATAATGTTCGTAATTTTTTTAAATAAATAATTGAGACAAACCATCGTAACTGAGTATTTGTGATGAAAGAATAGTTTGTCGTAAATAATAATATTTAAAATTAAGAAAAAACAAAAATAATTAAAAATAATTAAAAATAATTACAAAATTAATAAAATAAAATAATTGAAACTAATTAAAAATATTAAAAAAATTAAATAAATATTAAAAAATTAAAATTAATTAAAGAAATTTAAAAATTTAAAAAATATATAAAATTATTTAAAAATATTAATAATATTTAAGAATAGTAATAAAATTTAAACATAAAAAAAATAAAAAAAAACATAAAAGTAATACACCATTTCAAAAATAATATGTTTTCCATCCCAAATTAGAAAATAATCCTAAAACTTCAAAAATCATCAACTATTGTCAGGTGTAGGGGGTCACTCAAAGGATCGGGGGGAGAAAACTCTATACCAATACCATGCACAAACCATCACATATACTCTAACATTTTCTCATCTCTCTGATGTTCCTGCTCATGGCCCTCCTCCCTCCCTCTCACATCCTATGTATCATCTCACCTTACGCCCTCTACGTATCCTCATACTATGAAATTGTCATTGGAATCGATGAATAATCTCCATGATCTACCTTTGGGCTCACTAATTACATCATATAAGTACTATAATAACTCATAAGTGTGAGTCGAGAAACAATATTGATCACTTAACCCTTCCTGACAACATGAAAAGTCACATATATCCAGGCCCCCTCTTAGAAACATTAATCACTAGTGGAATATTCTTCACTCTCATCTTGATTTTCTTGTGAATGTTAATTTGAAACCTCATAGGTTTACATAAAATATAAATATAAATTATAATAACAATAAAATTAATATTCCGTAATTTTAAAAAAAAATACTAATCACAATATGGCATTGTCAGTCACCTATAACTTCTCCTGTATGGGGATCAGTATACAGAATCTTATTAACTTCAAACTCTATAATAGATGGGTGAGTAGTGACCTTTATAATATAATAACCATTTTATAGATATTGTATATATATGTTGATAAATAATATCACTTGTGATATGTCATCGATGTATGCCAAATGTACACCTTCCAGCCCTATGTGAGTCATCATGGCTCACCCTATCTTAGATGTCCAGATTATGAAATTCTCATAAAAGTATCTCCTAGAAAATATAAGAATAATCCATCCCATAACCAAGTTGAAAAATAGTTAGGTTCATGTGAGATATAAGAATGATCAAAAATCATAACAGAATATTTATCCATAGATAGATTTCTAAGGTTGTGTAAAAACTGATGAAAGTTCTCACATATACAAATATCTCAAGCCTCCCATATTTGATCTCTGAGGCTATTAGTAATCGGACAAAATAAATTCTATAAGATAATTAAAAACAACATATCATTAATTGAATAAATTTTAAAAAGTTTGTTCTATTTGAAAACATACAATCAAGTGATTGAATATCTAGTTATGCGTGATGATGGGAACCAAGTCCCTTGACAACCATGGATGAGAAAAATAATTTCATAGAATCACACCAGCTTTCCCAACAGATAAATATGAAAAACTATGTAAATAAAAAGATATAACCAGAATATTATATTCAAAATTAATATAAAATGTTAATATAAAATAAATAACATAACAAAATTAAATATAACTCTATAAATGAGTATCCAAATCAATAGATGGTCATCTCTTTGAAACAATATTCGAAATCATCAATCGAGCTAGAATGTTCCCCCTCCTAATAGGCATAGCATCCTATAGATCCTATTAATCGTGCTCATAAAAAAGATGTCTGGAATGACATTGAGAATGAAAGAGATAGTTGGGGGCATTTCTAGCCATCTGAAACAAATTTTCTTACCTGAAATAAATTTTTAATACAAATTGAAGATATAAAAAAAATAAGTACCATAATATAATAATCTTACCTTTAATAAATTTTCAATACAAATATCAAATATAAAAAACTAATAAATGCCATAATATAATAATTACCTTTAAATAAATACTAGGTCATTATAATTTACCCTATAAATATTTTTTTATTTAGATATGAAATATATAAAACTAAAAAATATCATGAAGAATAAAATATTCTTACCTAAAAATTCATGTTAATACAGAAAACAAATATAAAAAAACATTTATTTAATTTCATCAATGAAGAAACAGAATAGATCATCAGGTCCAACCATCGGAAAAAAAATAATCATACCTTTAAATAATGGTTAAAAAAATATAGAAAATAAAAAATATATATTCAGGAATATAATACATAAATCATCATTTTTCTTGAGGATAATGTCTTCATCCTCAACTTCAGCTTCATCAACTTCTATACACCGTTCATTTTCATCATCCCTTATTACATAATCAAAATTATATATATCATTAACTCATAACTAGGGGTTTCATCATCAATATTTACATCTCATCAGTTAAGAGATTTATTTTTTATTTTTCTTTTAAAATTTAAATATGTTTCACTTCCATAGTACCATATTGATTTTCAATAAACTGATTGTCATGTGATTTAATTTTTATCACACTCCACCAGACATTCAATCGCATGAAACATCATTTTAATTTTAATAATAAATATGTTATTCTTGATGTTCCAACATAAATGGTTCATTTAATTAAAGAAGTCTTTTATATTTATTGTCAAAGACTCCATGTTAGGGATGAATTCACAACCCTCGATCAGTGTCAAACAAATAACATTTAAGTATGGTTAAATAATTTAGTCTCAGATAAAATAACTCAATTATTTCATCCATCATACCATAAAAGTACTATTCACTTTCTTTATGATTATATCCTTTAAAAAACCATTATTCATTGAATTATTTGAGTAAACATATATGTGTGTAATGAATCAAAATCCATTTACCACATACCAATTATATGATTTAACAAATTTGGAAGGAGGGTTTTTTAGAATACATAATTGACTATAAGTTTTATTTTCATTCTCTGTTTCCTAGAAAAAATAATAATTATTAATAAAAAATATCATTTAAAAATTAGTTTATTATTTCAACAAAAGAAACATTACTTACAAGTATTTTAAATCAACATGAAATTTTTTTTTGATGACGTTCTTCAAGTGAAAAAGATGTAATTTTTATAATTTTTTTAATATGGTCATCATATCTTCTATATAAAACATAATATAAATAAAGATATCCTTTATAAAAAAAATTAAAAATAATAAAAATTAGTACTTACTTCAAAAATAATGTAATTTCATCACAATTCAGCAGAACATATCTATCACCTCTATCGAGTTCATCATCTGAAAGTTGTCATTCATGATAACCACCAAAACCAAATCTCGGCTGATTAAAAAATTCCAATTGATGGTCAATGAAATCATTAACATTTGTCTCATTGTCACCCATATGGTTATTTTTGGAATGATATTCTTATTGAAAATAATAATAGTAGAAATTTTAAATTTCCTCTGACTAGTACGCTTCAACTATTAAACATTCAATCGATGCTTTGTTACATAGTTTCTTCTTTAACTTTTGAATACATATCTCAAATGCACATATCCATCAGAATTTTATTTATCCCCACATATCATAAAAAAAATTTAACATTTAATATTCCATTGAGTTAAATAATCCATGAGGGAATTTTTTTTTCTCCAATTTACTTAAATTTTACAAAAAATCCTTTTATAGAAAACTCAATGCATCATAATACAATGTTTTCGCACAAATATCTTAGATAAAAAATGATATTTATGTCAACATGTACCGTATTGAAGGATTCAACAACCCTATGGGACTAACATGTTGTAATATTTCCATTATGGCATGGTAGTCATGACATTTGAAACTGGTATTATCAACGTTTCTGATGAAGCAAGAAAAATTAGAAGAATAACCATCAGGTAGCCTCAAATATAGAATCCATTAACAAAATAATAAACAAATTTATTTATAAAGTGTTCAAGATACATATAGATTCCTTAAATTTTGTGATATTTCATCTTCAAATAATTCATGTTTAGGACGTTGGCAAATATGGATAAAATCTAACTATTCCTTTACATTATTTTTAGTCTTATAGGGTGTGTCCAACATAGTATAATTTATGTTATCAAATAAAATTTTCTTAATATTCATTACATCTAATATGTGGCGAACCAAAAAATCTGACCAATATGGAATGTCCCAAAAAATAATATGCCTTATCCAATTATGATCTCTCCCAAAACCATTTATTTTTTTCATTTATGGTTGGTTCAAAAGTTACTGTAGGTAATGCAGAGATGAAATATTTTACATGAATACCTGAAAGCATTTATGGAGGTTTTTCTTTTTCAATTCTTCCTTTGGTAAAAATTTTTATGTTCCTTCAAAAAAGTAAATCTATAGGAATAAATCTATTAAAGTAGTAAAAATAACTAGTCTTTCCATTATTACCATGAATAAATGCTTTGTTCTCATCCATGTAGTATGGACATGTTTTTAGACCATGTGTTCTTCATAAAAATAACATACCATACACAAGAAAGTAACCAGTCATCAATATTAATGCAACCTTCATTGTAAAATTTTGATCTACAACTATATCAAATATAGTAACATCGTTGTTCCATAATATAATTAACTCATTAATTATTATCTTTAAATAAACATCAATATTCTTTTTTGGATGTCCTGAAATTAATAACGCCAAATAAATATATGGTTCCGTTATTAGATTCTAAGGTGGTAAGTTTTATGAATTAATGAAAGTAGGCCAACAAGAATATTGACTACCGTAAGAACTAAATCAACAAAAACCATCAGTAAAAGATCAAACCCTATGTTACAATGTTATGAAGAAAATGAAGGTCTCGTCTAATCAAATTGTTTCCAAGAATCACCATCACGTGGTTGATTTAAGCTTTGACTAATGTGAATATTTGATTTATTCCATTTCATTAGTGAAGCAATGTTGTGATACATAAATAAACATTGTAAACTATGTGTAATTGGAAAATACCTCAACTATTTCATAGGAAATATGAAAATTCTATGTTATGACTCATTATACCTTGATTCTTCACATGTCAGAAAATTAACAAATGATTCAAATTAAACATAATATAATAATAATTCATTCCAAAATTCATAAATATTATGATAACCAATACCCACATTATAAACTAACTTATTACATTCCTAGAAACATGTGTATAATGTATTTTTTTCAAGAAACAGCGATTTAACCAATAATAATATCATATTGAAATAATTTTTTGAAATTATAAATCTGATTTAATAGCCATAAATTTTGTTATAGTTTCTCATTTTCTCATTTGGCATCATGGATAAAAGGCATCTTCACCAAATTTCAGAAAATTCTAAAAATGAGAATGTTTTAAAATTGGATTAGGAATATCAGTTTATTTTATTGATTCTTGGATAGATAAACATGTACCATCATGTACTAATTTCTGAAATGATGGATCTGGAACCAAAAAAAAATTTATATGAATTTTTGTTCACCATATTGATAAAAAAATATAAACATTCCAAAAACCAAAATGCAATTGATGAATCCCATCATGGTAAAACGTTTCAAACCTAATATGATCACATTTCTTACTTGGAAGTTTAATTATTCCTCCAAAAACAAATTCTGAATTTAGTGATTAAAATGATATAAATTCCTCAAGACCTTCAATTTAGAGATGATTTATAACAGATCATTTGGTATTTTTGTGATGATTAATCCAATCATGATCGCATAATAGATATTGTTGTCTATTTCCTGGGCTTATAGTTATCTAAAAAACAAAATAAATAAGAATAATTATTAAGGGTAATTGTGACAAAATTAAAATATTTATTATATTTTTACACCTTGAAATATTATATGGAATATTCTTAGAGTGAGTAATTAGGCTAGCACTAGATTCTAGGGCCCGTAGATGCTCAACATAGATAATTCATTTAAAATGTTTATTATAATTTTTAATAAACAATTTAGGTATCTCTAAAACTGTGTATGGTATAAAAAATAGGATACCACCATTGGATCTGGGATGTGGGGTTTATCCTATATGGGATATAAAAAAATTCCTTCACAATTTTGGTAACATCAGGCACGATAATAATTCATTTAAATTTTTTATTATAATTTTTTTCAGAAAAAATGAAGTATCTTTATAATGGTGTATTGTATCATAAATCTGATACAAATTTTAGATCAGGTATAATGGTTTTACCCTATGTATGAAATATAATTTTTTATTTTTGGTATTTAGTTATATGACACATGACGGTAATTTATTTAACATTTTTATTATAATTTCTTTTTAAAAATATATTTCACTCCAAAAATTTTTATTTTCTGAAAAATTGAAGACCACTATAAGGTCTGGGATGTGGGGTTTACCCAAGACAGGACACAAAATTTTTGTGCCTCAAGATTTTGCTAATATAACATGTGATGGTAATTAATTTTATATTATTTTTTATATTTTTTTATAAAAAAATTATGTATCTCCCGAATGGTGTACCATATAAGAAATATGACACCACCATTAGGTCTGAGATGCTAGGGTCTCCCTAGGTATAACAACACATATGTGTGCATTTAGTTTTTGGTTACATTTCACACGAGTTTAATTCTTTTAATATTTTTATTATAATTTTTTAAATGAAATTTAATTATCTCTCAAACTATGCATCTTTTGAAAAAATGAAGACCATTATTAGGTCTAGGAAGTGGGATTTACCATAGACATGACATAAAATTAGTGCATGTTGAGAGTTCAGAAACATCACACACGATTATAATTCATTTAATATCATTATTATATTTTTTTTACAAAACAATACAGTATCTCCATAATGGTGTATCATAGGAAAAAATAGATACCACCATTAGACATGGGATGATGGGTTTATCCTAGGAGCGACATAACATTTGTGTGTGTCATGTTTTTGGTTACATCATATTTGAGGGTAAATAATTTAATAATTTATTATAATTTTTATAAAAAAAATTATTTATCTTTCGAACAGTGTGTTATATAAAAAATTGGAGACCACTGTTAGGTCTGGGATACATGTTTTACCCTTGGAGAGACATAAAATTCGTGCATGTTAGGTGTTTGGTGGCATCACACATGAGGGTAATTCATATAATATTTTTATTATAATTTTTTATGAAAAAAAATCATATATCTCGAGAAATGTGTTTTATATGAAAATTTAGAGACTTGATATAGGTCTACGGTGTGGGTTTTACCCTAGATGCGACATAACATTTTTTAATGTTGGGTTTTTTTAAAATTACAAGTGATATTAATTTATTTAATTTTTTTATAATTTTTTATAAAAATTTTAAATTTTTCTCGAACTATTAATTGTATGAAAAATCAGAGACCACAATTATGTCTAACATATAGGATTTACCCTAGACGTGACATAACATGTGTGAGCGTCATGTGTTTAGTTACATTACACGTGAGAGTAGTTCATTTAATATTTTCATTATAAATTTTTATAAAAAATTTATGTATCTCCTAAACTATTTGTCATGTGAAATTTTGGAGACCATCATTAGGATCTCTTAATAATTAAGATCTCTTAAAAAATTAACAATTATCTATATTTGTTATAATTTTTTACAGTGTATTATAAAATATTATACTAATTTTTACAAACTAAGTTTTTAATAATTATTAAATTTTTTAAATTGTTATTAAATTTTTCATTAAAATATTTTTTTAATTTTTTTTATAAAATAAATTCTGAAAAATAATTTTTTGTTAAAACATTATGTTTAAATTAATTTTTTTATCATTTTTTAAAAACACTAATGTTAATTTATTTTATACTTTATATAGACACACACACATATATATATCCAAACTCATACAAAAATATATTTACATGTTTCAAATAAATAAAAAACAATCATAATATAATAAAATATTATAACATCAATGTCACAATCCAAGAATTTTCATAACTCAGAAAAAATTATATCAATATAATCATATTATATAATTGACCAATTAATCATTATTATATAGACTTCATCAATATCATTCTTCCCTATAAATAATTTCTTTGATCATCATAGTTCAAATATTAATATAAAATAATAAACATGCAATAACCATAAACACCAAACAAAAAATTATATTAAATCTATAGATCAAACAATGATAAAAATACCTCATATAAAAAAACAAACCCATGAAAAACCCGTGGACACCCAAATATTGAATAATAAACATATAGTAACCCTAAATATTAAATAAATCATATATGTTAGGTAAATTTATTGATGTATGTTGTGAAAAAAAACAATATATACAATATTTAATGGAAAAATGAAACAAAATAATTAAGGAGGACAAATGTCGAGTCTATACCTGGGAGGGATGAGCCTAAATCATCAAGAAATCAAGTGAAACAGGCATTTTCAAGGGATTTTCTGGAATTGGCATCAGATCTCTTGCACAAGCCAACTGGGTGTGTTTGCGGAAAGTTGGGAGAATAATAAAGGAGAATGAATTATTTTATTAAATTATTTTTTAAAATGGTCTAATAGTGATGGAAGTTATACTGTAAAAAAAGTTTTTGTGGAAGGCCTTTTCCAACGTATTAACCATCTATTGCAAACACCCATCGCTATATGTCCTCCCATGTAATGGCATGAAATCTCCCTAAGAAAATAGTAAAGGGAATGGATTTTCTATCTAAAATAATTACTATTTGCAATATAATAGGATATCTCCCATAAATAACCCCATATACGAGACATATTATGATGGGTAAGTGGTCTTTCATAAATAGCTCTTCGCAATTAGTCAATTTTCCCGTAGTGGTAGCATATAATCTACGATTATCATGAAATCATTTTACAAATATTTTTTAATAATTTTGACATGTATGAATAGACATCATGTCAATCTGACATTCCATGAGCTCACAATTTGAGCTCATTTGATAAGGCTTAACACATTGATGCATGTTTTTAAAGACTTTGAAGATTATTAAAACTATTTTTTGGTCATTCCATTCACACTTCATTTTGGATTTGTGTCGGTTCTATTCATATATGATTAAAATTGAAAAATGATTTATTTCTTCTTACTTCACAAAAATTATAGGATGTTCTCTATATATTAATGTTTTGACGAATATTTTTTGACTTTTAAATCAATAAAAACATGATTTTGTTTATTTTGGGAAAAAATTATGTCAGGTTCATATGGGATTTGTTAAAACATATCAAAAAATAAATCTAGGCCAAATTACTATTATTTAATTATAATATGATGAATTTTTTAGCTTCAAACCCTATAATACATGTTTTTTGACTTATAAATCAATTAAAATTACCTTTTTGTCCTTTCTGACAGAGCATGAGTCAGATTGACATGCAATATGTTCCTTCATGTAAAAAAGTTGACAAAGGTTATTTTATTATGAATTAATGATAATAAAAGGTCATTCGATATGTTTTTTACCTTAAACACATGTTTTTTTACTTTTAAATCATTAAAAATTTAGTTACAGTAATTTCAATAAAATCACCAGTCATATTCACTTGTGGTTTCTTTCTATATACCCGAAATTAAATGAAAATAATATTCATATTATTTAATAAAAATATGAGGTAAATTATTATGTTATAACACATCTATGCTAGTTTATAATGAGTTAAATTTAAAAAACTTCTTTTTTAGTCATTCATTCTAAATAATAAATATAAATTTTATACAATTTATTTATACATGTCGAAAATTAATTAATAATTATTTTCCAATGGATTCATGAAAATCCATTTTTATTTTTCTTTTGAAACATTTTTTCTCATTTTAAATTACTTTCAAATATAATAAAACTATTTTTCTTATCATTATAACTACATTATATGTTGAATTGAAATTAAATTAATCCATACTGGTTGAATATTGATAAAAAATTATTTGTACTATGTTATCATGACATTATAAGGTCTTTTTCATTGTTTTGACTTTTTGTAACTTGTTTTTTGAAGTTTAAATCAATAAAAACAAACATTTGGTAATTATATTAAATTTTCATGTTGAATTTATAGGAAATATATTCCTACATATCAAAAATTAAATGGTATTCATTTTCCTATGATATCACAAAAATCCAAGATAATTAGGATTTAACACAATGATTAATGTTTTTAATGATTTTTAGAAAGAAAAAAACAATTTCTTTGATCATTTCGGCCACACTACAAATTAGTTTTATATGTGGTATATTCATAAAAGTTAAAAACTAATCAAAGATAATCATTCAAATATTTCACATCCAACTAAATTCGTTTTCTATTTTTTACCCATTGACATTTGTTTTTAAGTACTATTAAATCTTATAAAACATATTTTTTAGGCATTCTAATCACACTTCACATTGGTTTGATGTGCGGTGTACTCATACATGAAAGAAATTAATTCATGGTTGGTCTAATTATTTCACTATTATCAAAGTTAATTTCATATATTTTGACATTTTGAACCATTTTTTTAAAGATATAAATATAATAAAAAAATTTGGGTCATAATGAGAAAACCATACTCTAATTTATGTGTAGTGTATTCATAATGTATAAAATTATTCAATTATTATTCCTATGATATCATGACAATAACAATTCATTTTTTATGTTTTAACCCTTTGATACATGTTTTTCACTTCTAAATCAATAAAAAACAATTTTTTTATTATGATAAAATTGTGATTGACTTTATGTGTGGATTATACAAATAAGTAAAATAAATAAATTTTAGTTGGTTTCATAAGATTTCATGAAGATTTTTGGTACTTTTCTAGATTTTCACTCCTTGAGGAACAATTTTATTTATTTTTAACTCCACTAAATTTTTTTTAGTCAATCCATCTACACTGCATGTTGCACTGAAGTGAGATCTATTTATACATATAAAAAATTATTAAACAGTCAATCTCCAAATATTTCATGACCCTTTGAAGATTTTTTTTATTTACTTTTTAATTATAAAAAATTAACTTTTGGTTATTCTAATATCACATTAATTAGGATATCCCTATGAAACATAAGAGTAGACTCATACGAATATAAGTGTTTATCCATAGTTTTTTAACAATATATAAATTAAATTTGAAAGTTACTTTTGGATGATATCTTTCAATGTGCACATATACTAACATGATTATGAAAGGTGTGGTTCAAAAAGATATATTAGAGACATCTTTATCTATTTTATGTCCTTTTGAAATATATGTTATAATTTCATGAAGAGTAAATAAATACATATAAAAAATGTACTTCAAATATTTCGAGAATATTTTCATTGAAAGGAGGATATGGATAAGAATGTAGATGAGGGTTATTTAATGTTGAAGAAATGACACTAGTATTGTAAAAAAGAATCATAGTTTGAGTAAAATTCAATTCAAAATACGTGATTCTGTATTTTATTCAGAAGCATTGATTATAATAGCATTATACTACTAAAATTTTCAACTTTTGTGGTGGGATTTTATATACATTGATGGTTATTTTTAGAACAAGAAATTAATTCTTCACATAATAAGTGACATTTTTAGGATGTACTTTTCTTAACATTTCTAAAAACTATGAAATATACAACTAAATAACTCTTAATAATAAACATGGATCAAGAAAAATATAATGCCCAAGTCAGACAATAGGATTCCATACAGACTTAAAAACACACTAGATTCTAACCTAAATAAAATATAAAATGTATTGTGATTCATCAAAATAATGATCTAGAATATATAAATTTAAATAATGAATATAACCCACTCTTCAATGATGGTGATGTTTTTCTCTCCATCATTAGTTTAACCATGAATTTATCATGTAATCATAGCCAAGAAGATGTGATGTAAAAAAATTTCATTCTACCCACCTTAATCTTTATGAAATTTAATTTCAATCAATACAAAAAATTAATAATAAATTATAATAATAATTAAGACTTATATTAGGATCGAAATTGAAATATTAAAATTCATTTGAAAATATAAATTACGAAGTTTAGTAATCATATCATAGTATATTTTTTATTTTCTCACAACTATACTCTCGGAACAACCTCCCCATACATGGTCCCCCATATGTTCTGAAACTAAAAATTTATAAATTTTTTACCATAAAAAACATTTATTTAATTAAAACTACATTGAATAATTTTTAATATGATGTCTCATTTTTATGCTATTTTCATTTCTCTATTAAAATCCATTGGTCATTATAATTTTATTAATGAAAAGAAAACAGTTTCGTTAATTTAAATAAATGTGATTTAAATAAAAAACCAGAATCCCTAAAACAAACTCTTCTTTTAGGGTGAAAAAGTATATATCAGGACATTTATTCTCACAAAAATAAAATATTAATGTAATGGATAAATGTAAAAAAAATAAAAGTAATGGAAAACATAATGTAAGTAAATAGAAATTTACATAGATATAGACTTAGAATAAAATGTTGTAAATGAGGTAAATTATAAAAGTTATATGAAATAAACTCTAACAAATAAAGAAGATTTTGAATAAAAAAATGAAAAATAACATACATATGTATAAAAAGAAGGTGAAATAGATTAAAATTTTGTTGTTAGAGATAGAGTATGAGAAATATTAGAATAAATAAGCAATGCTTTAAAGAAGAATTGGAAGTGGAATGGGAAGTCAAAGTCGACATAGAAACATTAAGAAAAGTTAAAGCAAGGACATAAGAAAAAAATCCACAATTATATTCATAAATAAAGATAGAATAAATACATTAATAATATAAAAAGTTAAAAAAAGTGAAACTCAAATATCATTTTTCATAAATCAAATTTCAATGAACCAATTAGATATGAAACTAAAATGAGAAATCTGAAAATTATTATTGAATGTAAAATTATGAAAAAAGTGGAAACTGAATATGAAGAAGAATGAAAATCTATACATATCAAGAAGGTTCTAGAATGCCATAAAGAAATTGAAAGTTGTCAAAAAAACAAAAAAACATATTTAAAAACAATATAAGAAGGTGGAATATAATATAAAAATTATATGTATGTATAAAAACCTAAATCATAATATAGGATCTAAACCATAATATGAATTTAAATTACAAACAAAAACAAAAATAGATGAAATATTTGATTTAAAAGAAATGTTATAACGATAATCAATGATAAAATAAAAAACATAATTTAAAAGCTTGAGAAGATGGAATAATTCAAAACTAATTGTGAATGTATCACTAAAAGTGGAAATAAATAGTGATGTAGAATCCAAAATCCAAAATATGGAAATAAAATATCCAAATTGGATTGACAGTAAAATAAAAAAATAATTAGTTTGATATAAAAATAAATATTAATGACATTCATAAAATAAATAAAATAGAATTCCAAGACTAATGAAATGTTGAATACATTATTTAGAATAATTATTGAGGAAAAATGAAGAACCAGAGTTATAAATTAACACAAAATATATAAGACATAATATATAAGTAATATTAAAATTTTTAGTAAATGAAAAATCTAGAAGACTCAAAATTAAAATAAAAAAATTAGAAGAAAAACTAGAAAAAGAATAAATAAGATAATAGAATATAAGTATAAAACTTTGTGTAGAACAATATTTTGGAGAAAATTAAATAAAAAATATAATTAAAAGAAATGACTTGATGTTAAAATCCCAAATCAAGAAGAAAAGGAAGAATTGAGAGGTCAAAAGTAACAACAGAAGAGAAAAAAAGTAATTGTCGGAGGAAGAAGATGGAAACACCATATGAAAAATCATTAAACAAATGCATATTTATAAGTGATAGCATGACCAAGGATAAAAGTCACAAGATATGATATGAATTCATAAAATATAGAAATAGAATTAATTATCCAAATAAAATTTAGATTAAAAAATAATAAGTAATAACTTACAATCATGTATAAACATTAGAAAAATCAATAGAAAAAAAATAAAAAAAATATCTAAAATCTTAAATTCACATTATAGAAATTGATTAAGAATAATAATAAGATAATAAATAATTGAAAAAAAATAAGTGGAATCAATAAATAAGAAAAAAAGAAAATGAGAGAAAATATAGTGGAGTAAAGAAATAAAAATGAAAATAAATTAAAATCAAAAATAGTAAATAAGAAAATGAATGAAGTCAAAAGTAATAGTTGAATTTGAAATAGACACGAATCCAAAGTAGGTAATGGAATATGAAGGGGAAGTATAAGTTAGAAACTATAGTCCTAAAAGAAGTAAAAGTCGATGTGGAAGTAGATGTAATGGTATATGTAGAATAAAATATATAATTTGAATCCAAATTCAGAAACATAATCTATTAATATGAGAATATTTTTAAAAGGTATAAGAATAATCAAACGAAGAAAAAAAATAGAAGCCAAAAGTAGTACATATAAATTATTGAAAATTAAAATGGGTCAAAACATAGAAAATGATCTTGTATTATCTTGAAATAATATGGTAGAAATTGTGGAATAATTTTTTATATGTAAGAATAGATGTTCCATCAATATGACATGTGGTGAGTTCACAATGTGAAGTCCTTTTTTAGTCTCTGACTCTTTGGAACATGTTTTTAATGACTTACTATTTTTAGTCATTCCAGCTGCACTGAATCTTAGATTGAAATTAAGTATATTCATACATATCATAAACTAATAAATGGTCGATTTTCCATCATTTAATGATAATTTGATGTCATTTTCTATCTATTCACCCTTTGACGTAAATTTTTTGACTTTTAAATCAAATAAAAGGTGATTTTTTTTTATTTTTGGAAAACTATGTTCCTGATTTATGTGGTTTCTATTACAACATGTCAAAAATTTATTGAATTACATGTGATAATGATTTTATTATAATATGAGGTATTTTTTAAGATATGATACATGTTTTTAACATTAAAATCAATAAAAATTCCCTTTTTATCATTTTTTAAAAACTATAGGTCAGATTGATGGTTGGTATATTCCAACATATTAAAAATTAATTCAAGGATGCTTCTCTTTGATGTAATGACAACATGAGGTTTTTTTCTAGGTTATGATAATCATAAGCATGTTTTTAAATAATTTTGGATCAAATAAAATTGTATGTTCGGTCATTATAACCACACAAAAAAATCATATTGATATGTGGTATATTCATACATGTTATAAATTCTCATATAAATCTGAACTTATTTTCTCAATTTGATCCCCTATAATTAGAAAGTTGAATCTAAACCACACTTTTGATCATACTGAGAAATTCAAATTTATTATTGACATGTGGTTGGATTGTATATAGATTAAATGACTTGAATTTTATTTTCCTATGTTTTCAAATCAATATGATCTTTTTTCCATAGTTATTGAACCCCTTTTACTTAGTGTTTTCAATATAATAAGAATAATATTAGAAAATTGGAACATTCACATTTAATGTTTAAGAAATGGAACAACTATGAACAAAAAGAATTATAGGTTTGGTGTAACTCAATCAAAAATTAGTGAGTGTGTGATATATCCACAATAATTGACTATAAATACATCCAACGGCTCTAATTTTCTTCAACAATAGAATTTTTTATAGAGTGATTCTTATTATAGTACAATGGAAATGATGTTTCACATAATAAGTGACAAGTTTTATATGTACTTTTCCAACCTATACTACAATATATAAAATGCATATCTTATGAATAAAACTGAATCCATAACAATATAAAAGTTCATGATAGATAAATGAAGTATAACCAAACATGATTTTACATTCCATTTAGTGGATCAATGGATTTTACCCATCCACCGAAGAGGATTCAGACCTGGTAGTTGGGATAATTCCCCCAGGTCGCGCAGCTAGTATAGATCATCAATAGAGTCTTTATATCTGTAGATCATATTAGGATCATCATATAACGACCTAAAAAATTATAAATAAAATTCCCTTTTGAATGAATAAATTCACTATTAAGTGATTTAGTTATAGAAAACACAAGAGCTAATTGGGTTATTTTAAACCATTATAGCCTCTTAGATTTAAAATTACATTAAAAATAATAACTGTTGAAAATATAGTCATTGTAATGTGATCGTTAAGATTAGTATATATTAATATTTATGATAAATTCTAATTGAAAAAGAAAAAATAATCGATGGCATCGCCTAATAGTATCTAACCCAATGGACCCATTTATCATATATTTTTAGGGATATGGAATCACTGGGAATTTTCCTTAATAAAAAACGATCTGATATTCAATAACTAAAACAATATTGAATCTTTTTATGGAATAATTTATTACATATCGAGATTATGAACCATTCAATGTTCACAGAACAACCTCTATAAAGTTCCACCATTGCACACCATAACCTTAGGTCATACGATGGTGTAATTAGGGGTTGTTTATCTAGACCCTATGAGAATGAATTTAAATATTTTATTTTAAATAAATGAATGATTATATTTTCCCATTTTTATTTTTACTATATATAGATAATTCAATAATGATTTTGATAAAAATTATATTCTTATAAGATGAAACTGAAATTGTATTTTATAGAAATATATAGTTTTTTATTAAAACACTATTTTTTAAAAATTAAATATTTTAAAATAATTTTGTTTTCATTGAATATTCTAATTAAATAATATTAATTTAAGTATGAATAATAATATAATTTAATAAAGTCTAATATAATTTTTATAAGGGTCAAAAGGTTGTTAGTGTTGAAAAAACTAGTATTTTTCAGTAAATTCATATTTTTGTATAACATTATAAATTCTACTATTCAAATAAGAACATCTATATTATCTAATGATGAATTTTTTATATTTCTCTAAGACTATTGATTTTTTTTGTAAAAATTAAATACTCTATAAAAATATTTTGTGTATTATGAAATCATAATAGCTTAAATGTAATATAAAGAATTCTATAAAATGAATCCATGACCAAATGTAAAATTTTCTCTCTAACCGAATGTTTTTATGTTATTTGATTAATTTCATTGTCTTTTAATTGATCCTCTAAAAACTATATTAAATTTTAATGTTATACAATCAATTATTTATGTACATAACTCACTTACACATAACCAATGGTGTTAGTTTAATTATTTTAATTCCTAACCATATAAAATAATTAAAATTAATCTAATTTGAATGGAATTGTGGGAAAATACCAAGGTTGGGTTTGTAGTTTTGGTTATTTTATTATATACACTATAAAACCTATGTTTATAAATTAATAAAGAATTTACCACTCTTTTAATATAAATACCAACCCACCCTTCTATTCCGCCTCAATTAAAACCCATTTTTCATGTTGTTACAATCCATTTACCTATCTAAATTCCTCCAAAAATGTTATTGATAAATTAAAAATTTCCTCCCAAGATTTTAAAATTGTTATTCATGGAAAGATATTTTATCCTCTTCCTCATTATTCAATCAATTTATTTAAATTGTCCCATGTGATTTCCAATTTTCCATATTGTAATGTGTTATTACACATATATTTTAATATCCTTATTATGTACATATAATTAGATACACCCATTTCATTCTCATTAAAAAATTCTATAAATTATTTACACCTGTTATGTTGCCCAAAATTATCCAGTAATTTTCCATGAAAAATACTTGTGTAGTAATGAACCATCCCCATTTACACTCGTTATTATTCACCCATATGTATATATCCTTAATTTATTATGTAAATATATGTTATTAAACAACACTATATAACCATGGGATTAAATTTTATAAATGATGTTCTTATGTTTTATGATCTATGTGGTACAAATATTCATGTATGTGATATGAATATGATGAGTGGACCAAGAATTATATAGAGATAAAATTCATTGGTTAATGTTTTATATCATAAAATACAATTTATTGTTAATATGAGGTTATATTAAGCATGTTATGTTATGATTTATTAGTGTTTATCCTTTAATTATGAATATGATTTCATGTTTTATGTTGCTTCCATATTTCTATATCTCTTTGATGTTATCATCTTATATCGTGATTTTATGTTCATGTGTCTGATTATCAAACATTTATGTAACCTAGATATTCATCTTGAATCACATGTATTAAATTCATCGTGTTTTGATTTTATTATTACCTTTATGGGATTTATATCTCACCTATTTCTTATCCCATAATGATTTAGAAGAGCGATGAAAATTTAAAAGCATGTTAAGGAGATTAAAATAATGTCGGTGTACCCTTGTTTTTTCGTTATTGTTATATGTATATAATTTCCAAAATACATAAGGCCTCTTCATATCCAAGGATTGTATTAATTTTTTCTTTATGTAATATATCATGAAATAAATTTTATTAAAGACATGGGTAGTCAGGTTGGTATCAAAGGAAATTCTATTTTTTTGAATTATGATTACAAAACATTAGTGAAATACTCGGGGATAATACTACTAAATGGAAACCATACCTAAATATTGGTAAAGTAATGAGCAAATTGTTTCCAAGAAAAAAATGGTGTTTTTATACTAGAAGATATTGTGACTCTAGCCTAGTTGTACTTCAATGTAATAACCCTGAAAAGGGTGAATTAGGTATTAACACAGTCTTCACCAGGTGCATGACAAAGAGGCCTCATTGAAAACCTAATTTAACTCTCCTAGGGGATATTATTTGTTAAATTTAGATGCTCTCAATTAAAACTATTAAAGTAATAAAAAAATCCATTAAAATATTATATTAAGAAATATACAATGGATAAATTAAATTGAAACCTATAAATTCATAGGTAATGGAATGAATGACTTTTATTAGTTATCCTTATAATGTTCATAGTTTCCCTTTCAATTGTTAAATATTTTGAAAATTTTTGTGAGGGCCCAGACCCGGATGCCACTAAACGGGTGCCCAAAGCCCAGTGGGCCACATGGCCTCATGAGCATCTTCTCGAACGCCAGAGGTTTCCAACTAGTAATGAGGTCCTAGGGTGTGTCTGTGGGAAGACTATGCCCCCATTAGAAGAGTGTAGAACAGCGGAAATAATATAATGAAATAGTAAACAGTAGAAGAAATATAAATAAATAGTGGAAGGAAACTGAAAAAATAGATAAAAAAATTACAATAATTGTATCAACTGGAACAGTGATGATGTAATGTCATGTCACTAGAATACTGGAAATCATAGATACAATAATATAGGCATAACATGTTACACAAGGTAAAAGAAAACAAAGTCTACTCCAAGCATCCTGAGATCCTACTTGTTCATATGTTATCAAGCTTCATCCTATCATCACACAATCAAGTTTTGGAAGCTACATGATTCCCTTTTTCAATACCTAGAACCATGTCATCTACTCCAATCATCTGGGGATCCTACTTGGTCATCTACTATCAAGCTCAATCCTATCAGCACACAATCAAGTATTGGAAGCTGTATGCATCTCTTTTTCAATACCTATAACCATGTAATCTACTCTAGGTACCAAATGACACCCACAGAGGGTGTGTGATAAATCTTAGTGGGCCACCACCAATGGTGTCTATAACATCTGGCATTTGTAATGGAATATAGCAGTGTGAAGGCATGCATATATAGAGTAATGCATGCAATAAAATATGACTAAATAACTAAGTACCTGCTTCACCCCTCGACTAGTGTTTGAACATGTAACCAGTTCATTTTAATTAATAAATTAGCATTTAATGTTAAAAGTTCATGTGAGTCATATCCAGCACAGACATCACCTTGTGATAGTATAAGTAGTGAAGGTCCTAAAACATAACAAGGCAACATGAAAAAGATATTCTATGAGGGATTTCCAGGGAAAAACCAATGTAATGTAAACTCACAAAAAGCTAACTCAGTAGTATCTGAGCCTAGGTAAGGGTTAGGAGTGTAATCCAAGGAGTGTAATCTAAATCATTCCACAATAAGGTTCCTACTGAGTCTAGGGTGATCGACCAAGGTAAAATGGGGCTAAGAAAAGATAGGGCCCTATGGGCTTTCACCATAGAACCTAGTAGTCAATGCTGGATCCAAGGAGTGTATCTGAGGTATCCTATAAGAAGAAAGGGACCCTGTGATATTATACCGAGAATCCAAGGAATAGACAAGAACTGGAGTCTAGGTTGGTATCAGCCTAAGCAAACTGAATGATTGAATCGGAATGGGGTTCCTGAGACCCAAGGTATTATCCTCAGAATCCAAGGTGAGATCGAGTAAGTCCATTCTTATTTGATATTGTAATCATGTAGCAATTAATTTGGTTTAATTATTTCCTTCCCTTAGTGTGGATAGGAGAAGTAGAGTTGAAACCATTTATTTGTTGGTCCAAGCCTTGTCTTCCATTAGTTTGGATAGGCCAAGTAGAATTACAACCATTTAATCAAGTCTTAGTTATACATTAAGGCATATTCAATTATTGAGGTTCACTATACTACCTTCCATCAACATAGAAATGGGTGTTATAGACATGTAACATCTATTTAATCTTTTTTAATAAGGACAAGTTATATACATAGTATACTTCCAATTTCACATTTCATATTTCACTTTTAATAACCATTTGAAAGAACTTACCTTGGGTGGGTCAAGTGGTGAGCATACATGGTACATGACATTATGAAACACTCATTAAACAACATACCATTTTTTATAGGAAGGCTCACCTTTAGTATGTTCAAGCAAGGTCACACCCGAATGGTGGATCAAACATGACAAAACACTAAAAACCCAATTATGAAATAACCTTCGGCATGAGGCTGATTGAGTTGTGGGTGTAACCTCTAACATCTAATCACATAATTATAAAGAGACTAATAATAAAATTCGAACAAGTATAATCATGGAATGTAAATTTAAGAAATGGTTTCCAATGAATCTGGTGGGCCCCACATGAACATTACAAAAATAATGAACATTAGGGATGAGTTATAGACTACCCACCTTAGGGTTGTACGATCCTTCTCCTCCGGTATCGGCCCTTGATTTTCCTCGGATTGGAGTAAATCTAAGAATAGGTGAAAAACACCCACACGGTGATATCTTGCTCGAGAGTGAAAGAGAAGAAGAATAGTTAAAGGGGACTCAAGTACTTATCGTTGTACATCCAACGTGATAAAAGGTAGCTCGATCGGATGCCGAATGAAGGAGGTATCTTGATCCCTAGATTTGGCCATCAAGAATATCCAAATGGGTGAAAAAAGAGGAAAATACCACTGGTTCTCATATTATGAGGAAGGGGGAGGATTAATAAATCATTAAGGGAATTTTGAAAAATTTACACAGGTTTTTATCCTGAACATGGTTTGTCCGCACATTTTTTCAAACTGGGAGAAAATCGTGCGAGACAATTTTTCCATAAAAGTCTTCCTCTGCACAGTTTGATCAAATCATGCACCATGCATGCATAGTTAACTAGAAAATGGGGCATTCTCATGGTTAGGCTACATGGATGTGCACTAACCATGTGAGGTGCCACTGTCTGAAAAAACACCATTTGCACTTTTTGGTAAACCGTATGGAAATCCCACACAGTTTCCTCTACACTGTGTTTAGAGTCTTTTTTCTCCAAAAATATGGGTTCCAGGCTCTGACCAAGCCCCTAACACCATTATAACCTTTACTAACTCATTAGGAATCCATATTAGGTCTAAATTAAAGATTGAGAAAGAAAATTAAAGGATCCATACCTTAGTGAAAAAACGTGTTCTTATAGTCTTCCCCCCTTAAAAGAACTAGCCCCTGAGTTCTCCTTCCAAGGGTAAGTAAACATTTTCTGAGAAAAGCTATGGAAATTGGGCACGTACATCGGCTTCCCTATCCCAAGTCTCATCATGTACTTGGCCATGCTGCTATAGCACCTATACAATATGGACAGACTTTCCTCAGAGAGCCTTCGTGCTTCAGTCAATGATGTGTATTGGATACTCCTCAAAGGTAGAATCAGCATAAAACACAATATCCTTGTGATCAAAGGTATGGGATGGGTCAGCATGATATTGGTGAAGTTGTAAGACATGAAAGAAGCCATCCATGGCATGGTACCTCTGAGGTAGTAGCAACCAATATGCTACAGGCTTGAGTCTCTCTATAATTTCAAACAGCCCGACATAACGAGGCGATAGCTTTCCACGCTTTTGTAACTGTCTATGCCCTATACTAGGTGATACCTGAAGAAAAAAAAGACCCCCAACCTCGAACTCAAGAGGTAGTCGATGGTGATTGGCATACGGCTTCTGTCCAGATTGAGTAGTAATCATGCACATCCTGATCAGATTGACATGTTCTAAAGTCTCCTGAATGAGAAGAGGACTATAACACCCCGAGATTTTATGAAAAATATTATTTTTAATTTCATTAATGTCTTGTGTTGTATACTACACCAAAAGGATCTTTCACAACACGCATCCCTGACTTTCCTTGCATTATATGCAATCGCGACCTTCCTCGATAGCATGTGTAGTACGCAATACCGAGTTTCACTAAACGAGATATTATTATAATATTATTATGAACTAGCTGTTATGAATAGTAATACCCACTTTTTGAAATTTTATAAATTTTATCTTTCAAAATGGACTTCATCTTGGGATTTGGAATATCGAAATTAGCTTAGGGTGAAATTTTGGTACTTTTCGGATAACTTTCATATTCTGATGAATAGTGGAAATTACTAAATTTTAATTAAAAACATCTTTTTTAATAGAAATAATTAATAGAGATAAATTATTAATTTGAGTGGTTTTAAAGTATATATAGAATATATTTTTACAATTTAAAACAATTTTGGTCATTGGATGTAATTTCACATTTAAACCAGACATAAACAAGTATCAATCTTTTGATAGTTATTATCTCTTAAGAACACGCTATTTGTTTTGACGACGGGAATTAATTTTTAAATTAATTAATGCAACTGATATGTTTTGAATTTGTTAAAATAGACATCATTTTTGAATTCATAATATCAAATATAGCTTGGGAAAAATATTTGGTATTTTTCTGGAAACTTTCATTTTTTGATGAATAGTGAAACCACTAAGTGGTAGTTAAAAAAATGAATTTTTCATAAAACTTAATTTTACCACTTCTATGAATTGAATTTTGAAAATCTGAGAGACATGGTTAATATCAAGGACTAAAATATGGGTCAATGAGATGAAAATAATTTTTGGGGAACAGTAACTTTTTATTTTTATTTATCACAGTTAAATGTAAATAGGGTAATTAAGGGTACAAATGATATTAATATTACCCTAACACATGTATTAATTCTATTGGATAAGTATAATTCGACCAAAAACAACCTTAGGAATAAAATATGACCATTTAGGCCTAATTGGATTAGATTAGGACATTTATTTAAAGAAGGGTTAAAATAGTAAAAATCAAAGTTTAATAACTAAATAATTTTTAATATAGGGATATACATAAGATAAATTCGACTATAAATATTCATTAGAAATATAAAAAGATTTCCTACATAATGGTATTTTATTTGTAATTTTTAGACATTAAATAATTTAAATTATTTATGACACAATGACGATGCAGTAATTATCTTATTAATGAAATATTCACATAATTGATGTTATAAATACCCAAATAAATGTAATTTGAGACTTTTTATGAATTAAAATAATTTTATATGTTAATATTACATGTTAGTATTTATTTAATTAACTTTTTTCGAACTAATAATTCTGTTATGATTTTCACAAAAAATCAATTACCAAATAGTGTCAAAATTGACATAAAATAGTTTTTAAAACAAATATTATATTATTAATTGTTATTTTATTTCTAAAAATCTAAGGTTTAGAAAAATGACTTAGATAAGGATATATATTAATAATAAACAACTTGGGGTTATTTTGGATTTTTATAGTAAGTTTATTAACCTTATAGTGTAAGAAAACAAGAAGACACGTTAAAAGTAAAATTATTTAACTTAAAGTAAAATCTAAATGATAAGGTTAAAATAGAACCCTAAACTTGTCTAAATTCTATAGGATGAGATTATTTAGACCCATCCCCACCTTATCTTCGAAATAAATCAATTTGGAGCAATTAAAAACCGAATATGACTTTATAATAAAATAATATTTTTAGTTTTTCCAAAGGTCCCCTCTCCTCCCTTATAAAAGGGCACCTCCTCCCTCTCTTCCTTACACCACTTTGAGCCTTCATGCTCGGCCAAACTCTGCCTAATTCTCTTCTCCACTTCCCTATAAACATCCTAGATGTTCTGGTCTTCTTCAAAGACCAATTTTAGTGCCCTAAGATGAGGTCTTAAAGAGGCGCTTCAAAGAAGAGGTAATGTCCGTTACCGATTCTTTCAACTTTATTTCTTCTTCCACTTCTTCTTCTTTAGTTGTTTCATTATAAAGTAATAACATCAGTATCACTCATATAATTATATTTTATTATATGTATTAAACAACCATATTTCACTATCTATCCGTCCTACGGAAAATGAAATCACCGCGCGTGCGTACGTACGGAATACCGTCTCCACGCCGTGGTGTAATCTATTTTCCACCACCACCTTACTTGGATGGGTATAATGGTGAAATTAATGAATATATATGATTATTGTAAAGTGATATTGATTCTTTAATATTATACATACACTTTAATACAATTCCATGATCATGGTACTGATATCATCGCTCGTGCGTACGTACGGACTACCATCTCCACGAACGCGATGAAATTCATTTTCCATGATTAACCATTCAAGAACGATTATAAAGTATATATAATGAATAATAATGAAATATATGACATAATAATTCTACTGTATTTATGTATATATATATATTTATGTCATATATTTAATTTCATTCAATTCAATAAGGAAACGAAAACAGCGTTCATGCGTACGTACGGCCTACCGTCTCCATGAACGGTGTATTTCCTTTATTTTTATATATCTATAATATATATGTATATGATGAATATATATTATATATAAATCATGTTTTACACTCTAGAATTATTTAAATCAGGATATAAGTAATAATATCAAGAACGACAAGTCGAAACACATACGATAAATGAAATGATTTTACCCAAAACACTACTTTAACATGGAATTTACAAAAGAATGGGTTATATAAAGTCATAAGTGAAACATATATGATATCATAACAATGAATATGATTATGTAATAAGTAAATGACATTATTTAAATAATTATATAGGAGGTTCGGATCCATACGAAGCATATCGGACCTAAGGTAAGGGATAACCTTTCCAATCTCGTTCTTATCCGAGATTATTTATTCGTAAGTATTTACTGGGGCTATTGTTATCATCCAAGTCCATGTTTTCTAAAAGTTTTTTCGTGTATTTTTAAATTCCTTTTTACCCATTTTTGACTTTTACTACATGGTATGTATGTAATCTTTCTTTTATGAGGTACTTTTTGACTTTTCCGGCAAAAGTACGAGAAGAATGTTTTTTTTAACTTATACGTAATGAACGGATTTTTACGGTTTTATAAAGCCTTATTTTCATGAAGCTTACTTCAAAATATTTGATGACTATTTTAAACCAAATCCTTTTATTTTAAAATTGCATGACATTTTTTGAAAAAAAATGATTTTGAAGAAAAAAGGATATTTTCCTCAAGAATTCATTTCAAGTGTTTTATCAAAACAATTTTTCATCTAAGATGACATTATTTCATATGTGTATGTTTCAAGTATAATGTCTCTATGATTTACATGGTTTCACTTTTCTTATTATGAAATGATATCCATTTCTTTTATATGGATTATGTGATAATGGGATGATGTTTATGAAATCCATTTTATTTATTGGGTTTTTATGAATGATGTATGTTTATTTTGTGGCACAAGTAAGAATGATTTCATTATGAGATGGGTGGTACCTATAGATACCTCTAATGAATTGGGTAAAGATTTATAACTCATGAGATAGACATGGCTGGAATGGTAAGTTAATCCGGTTAAGTATTACAGGACTGGAACGAGGAGTGAACTCGATTCAAAAAGGGACTTTGTCCACTAAGATGGTCTTGGCAGCAACGCTTTGGCTACTATAGAAATAATAACATGTGCTTAATGGATTCCAAAATTACATGTTTTATTCCCATGCTATTTTATCATGATTTATGTTCCATTATGATATATTCCTTATGTACTTCCATGTTTTATGTCGTTGCTCAATATTTTGATGTTTAAACATTATGTTCAAGTTTTTAAGTTCAAATGTATATGGTATGTTTTATTTTATCCATTATTAACCTTACTAAGCATTTGAGCTCACCCTTTTTATGTTTTATTTTCCCCTAGGATTAAAATAAATGTTTTAGGTAAGGAAAAAAAGTGGAAGATCTTTATGGGAGATGTTGAAGATCTTTCACCACGATTAGAAGATTACGTTCCAAGTTTCCAAAGACACTAAACTATTACGATCCTTGAGTTTTGGTTTTTGTTATGTACTAAGTATTCCGAAAAAGTAATGTATTGTCCATGTACGTCATGCTTAGGGTCTCTACAGTTGGTATCAGAGAGAAGGTTTTGTTAACCTTTGGAAACTAGGATGGGAAAACATTAGTGAGATCCCTAGAGATATTTCTAAGGTATGTCTAGGGATGTTCCTAAGGTTAAGTATACGTATAGGTTATAGTCCTAGAATTGCTCTAAAGATCTTATAATTTAACCTAAGATGTTAGATATTGAGGGTACTCCCCCTTTACTATGTTGTTTTCCCTAGCATGATTTTTGTCTCTCACACTATTCTTTTTGGGTTTTAGAAAATGGCTGGAAACAAGATGATTCACGATAATGGAGGATATGATGGACAATGGAATGATATTCTTCCTGAGAAACCAAATGAAATGGTATTTGGAAGTCCAAACATCATTATTATGCCGAATCATCCATCTCATAATATGATCAATAAACTCAAATTTGGTAAGTTTCCTGACTCGGCTAATAAGAGAAAGATGGAGTTTCATGATGATCATAGAGGAAAGAAAGTTCAATTTACCCTATGTAAATCATGTGGGAAGAGTCATCAAGGAGAATGTTTCAAAGGAACTGGAAGATGCTTTGGGTGTGGAAAAGAAGGACACAAATCCAGTAAGTGCAAAGGAAAAGGTTCAGTTAACACCATGGATGAGGATAATGGTATTGCTACGACATCAACAATGGTTAAGTGTTTTAAATGTGGAATGTACGGGCATTATGCAAACCAATGACCTAAGGAAAAATCTCATAATGAGAATCAGCATAGTCATATGGGTAGTATTTATGTGGATGATGATGAAGATACTATAAATGATATGTGAAGTGAAAGAATTGTTGAAGCTCGGTCAATGGTTTAAGAAGGTAGTGGAATGATTACATGTTTATCAAGTGTAATGTTGTATAAGTAATCTCATGGTACTATGGAATAAAGAGACATCTAAGGATTGTTACACTGTTGTCTTTCCTTAAGTTTTGAAAGTATATGATGAATGGTACCAGTGACCATGAAAGGTTATTGAGATATTTTTGGAAAGTAGATGATATGTGCATAATGAAGGGATAAGGAGAAAATTAAATGTTTGATAGTATTCATGAGCTCATGAATGATATAATGAGAAGGTCATATCATGGTTTGAGTATATAGAATTTTTGGATTTTTGTATGTGGAAAGAGTTAACTTTTGACAGCATTAATGTTTTCACTAAGGTTTAATGGGTATTCATTTTTCAAGAGAATACATGATTAAGGTATTCAGATGATTGGAATGTGACCAACAAGATATATAGGGGATAAATGATGGTATTAACATGCTTGGTTGATGACATTTCAAGTAATAGTTTTATTTATACTATGAGATTGGACCGAAGTATTTTAGATAAATATTGGAATGGATTATGTTGGACATAAGTTAGTATTGTTTAAGGATAGAAGTTTTTTCGATATTATTGATGGGATGTTATAGTAATGTAGTTTTAGAAAAAGGAAAACCTGGAGGATGGGTGACAGCCCATCGCGTCGGGCAAGGCTGTGGGAATCGAACCCACAAACGAAGTGCAACTGGCCTTTATCACCTACCACTGGCCTACAGGAAGTCCCTGTTTAGTAGAAACTAGTTTTATTATATTAAGAAGTATGATATATGAAGTATAAGTCCATTTTAGGAACCATATATGATTAATCTCACTATATATGGACTTATGTATTTTTTTATGACTTTTCTAACCTTTTGTTTGAGACAGATGGAATGACCCATCATTCTATCACATGATCTGCTAATACATCACGAATGACAAATTCAACTTCATTTCTTTAAGAGATGAATTGGAAATTTTCCAAATAACGACCAACGGTGAGACTGTACCAAAATCACAAAATTATTTCTTCTAATTCCAATTTCATCAACTTTAGGGAAATGATCTTGAAACCCAAAAATGTTGTCCTAGTGCTCTTATATCCGATGAATCAGATGGTACCTTAGATCATCACAAATTTATGGCTTTGTGATTGTTGTATTTTTCATAGCCATGTTATCTACGTCTCTCCATCAGAACTTGATGGTTAGATTTTTCTTCCATATCCATATTTTCACCTATGTTCTCCTACGTGGAAACCCAGTGATGAGTTAATTTGGGTAACCGTTATGTTTCATACTTTAGTTTTTAAAGCCAAGTTTTGGTATTCCTTTTTACGATGTGGTTTTCTATTAAAGAAAATTTCAAGTAGTAAACCCTTTATAATCCCAACGAATTTCAAGGGAGAAATTCATTTTAAGGGGGGTAGAATGTAACACCCCGAGATTTTATGAAAAATATTCTTTTTAATTTCATTAATGTCTTGTGTTGTATGCTACACCAAAAGGAGCTTGCACAACATGCATCCCTGACTTGCCTTGCATTACACGCAATCGTGACCTTCCTCGATAGCGTGTGTAGTACACAATACCGAGTTTCACTAAACGAGATATTATTATAATACTATTATGAACTAGTTGTTATGAATAGTAATACCCACTTTTTGAAATTTTATAAATTTTAACTTTCAAAATGGACTTCATTTTTGGATTCGGAATATCTAAATTAGCTTAGGGTGAAATTTTGGTACTTTTTGGATAACTTTCATGTTCTGATAAATAGTGAAAATTACTAAATTTTAATTTAAAACAACTTTTTTAATCGAAATAATTAATAGTGATAAATTATTAATTTGAGTGGTTTTAAAGTATATTTAGAATAAATTTTTACAATTTAATACAATGTTGGTCATTGGATGTAATTTCACATTTAAACCAGACATATACAAGTGTCAATCTTTTGATAGTTATTATCTCTTAAGAACACGCTATTTGTTTTGACGACGGAAATTAATTTTTAAATTAATTAATTCAACTGATATGTTTTGAATTTGGTGAAGTAGACATATTTTTTGAATTCATAATATCAAATATAGCTTAGGCCTAATTTTTGGTATTTTTCTGGAAACTTTCATTTTTTGATGAATATTGAAACCACTAAGTGGTAGTTAAAAACAGACTTTTCCATAAAACTTAATTTTACCACTTCTATGAATTTAATTTAGAAAATATGAGAGACACGGTTAATATCATGTACTACAATGTGGTTCAATGAGATGAAAATAATTTTTGGTGAATAGTAACTTTTTACTTTTATTTACCACGGTTAAAAGTAAATAGGGTAATTAAGGGTACAAATGATATTAATATTACCCTAAAACATGTCATAATTCTATTGGATAAGTATAATTCGACCAAAAAAACCTTAGGAATAAAATATGACCATTTAGGCCCACTTGGATTAGATTAGGACATTTATTTAAAGAAGGGTTAAAATAGTTAAAATCAAAGTTTAATAACTAAATCATTTTTAATATAGGGTTATTAGTAAGATAAATTCGACTATAAATATTAATTAGAAAGCTAAAAATATTTCCTACATAATGGTATTTTATTTGTAATTTTTTAGACATTATATAATTTAATTTATTTATGACACAATGATGATGCAATAATTATCTTATTAATAAAATATTGACATAATTGATGTTATAAATACCCAAATAAATGTAATTTGAGACTTTTTATGAATTCAAATAATTTTATATGTTAATATGACTTGTTAGTATTGATTAAATTAACTTTTCTTGAACTAATAATTCTGTTATAATTTTCAAAAAAAATCAATTACCAAATAGTGTCAAAATTGACATAAAATAGTTTTTAAAACAAATATTATATTATTAATTGTTATTTTATTTCTAAAAATCTAAGGTTCGGAAAAATGACTTAGATAAGGTTATATATATTAATAATAAACAACTTGGGGTTCATTTGGCTTTTTATAGTAAGTTTATTAACCTTATTGTGTAAGAAAACAAGAAGACACGGTAAAAGTAAAATTATTTAACTTAAAGTTAAATCTAAATGATAAGGTTAAAATAGAAACTTAAACTTGTCTAAATTATATTGGATGAGAGTTTTTCGACCCATACCCACCATACCTTCAAAATAAATAAATTTGGAGCTATTAAAAACCGAATATTCTTTATAATAAAATAATATTTTTAGTTTTTTCAAAGGTGCCCCTCTCCTCCCTTATAAAAGGGCACCTCCTCTCTATCTTCCTCACACCACTTTGAGCCTTCAAGCTCCTCCAAAACCTGCCAAATTCTATTCTCCACTTCCCTAGAAACATCCTAGAGTTCCTGGTCTTCTTCAAAGACCAATTTTAGTGCCCTAAGAGGAGGTCTCAAAGAGGCGCTTCAAAGAAGAGGTAATGTCTGTTACCGATTCTTTCAACTTTATTTCTTCTTCCACTTTCTCTTCTTTAGTAGTTTCATTATAAAGTAATAACATAAGTATAAATCATATACTTATATGTTATTATATGTATGAAAAAACCATATTTAACCACCTATCCATCCTACGGAAAACGAAATCACCGCGCGTGCGTACGTATGGAATACCTTCTCCACGCCGTGGTGTAATCTATTTTCCACCACCACCTTACTTGGATCGGTATAATGGTGAAATTAATGAATATATATGATTATTGTAAAGTGATATTGATTCTTTAATATTATACATACACTTTAATACAATTCCACGATCATGGTAATGATATCATCGCTCGTGCATACGTACGGACTACCATCTCCACGAACGCGATGAAATTCATTTTCCATGATTAACCATTAAAGAATAATTATAAAGTATATATAATGAATAATAATGAAATATATGACATAATAATTCTACTGGATTTATTTATTTATATATGTATGTCATCTATTTAATTTCATTCAATTCTATAAGGAAATGAAAACAGCGTTCATGAGTACGTACGGCCTACCGTATCCATGAACGGTGTATTTCCTTTCTTTTTATAGATCTATAATATATATGTATATGATGAATATATATTATATATAAATCATTTTTTACACTCTATAATTAGGTAAATAAGGATATAAGTAATAATATCAATAACGACAAGTCGAAACACATACGATAAATGAAATGATTTTACCCAAAACACTACTTTAACATAGAATTTACAAAAGAATGGGTAATATAAAGTCATAAGTGAAACATATATGATATAATAAAATTGATTATGATTATTTAATAAGTCAATTACATTATTTAAATAATTATACAGGATGTTTGGATCCATACGAAGTATATCGGACCTAAGGTAAGGGATAACCTTTCCAATCTCGTTCTTATCCAAGATTGTTTATTCGTAAGTATTTACTGGGGATACTATTATCATCCAAGTACATGTTTTCTAAAAGTGTTTTCATGTATTTTTAAAGTCCTTTTTACCCATTTTTTACTTTTAATACATGATATGTATGGAATCTTTCTTTTACGAGTTACTTTTTGACTTTTCTGGAAAAAGTACAAGAAGAATGTTTTTTAACTTCTATGGCAGGAACGGATTTTTAAGGTTTTATAAAGCCTTATTTTCATGAAGTTTCCTTCAAAATATTTCATGAATATTTTCAACAAAATCCTTTTCTTTTAAAATTTCATGAAATTTTTTGAAAATAAAATGATTTTGATGAAAAAAGGATATTTTCCTCAAGAATTCATTTCAAGTTTTTTATCAAAACCATTTTTCATCTAAGATGACATTATTTCATATGTGTATGTTTCAAGTACAATGTCTCCATGATTTAAATGGTTTCAATTTTATTATTATGAAATCATATCTATTTATTTTATATGGATTATGTGATAATGGGATGATGTTTATGAAACCCATTTTATTTATTGGGTTTTTATAAATGATGTATGTTTATTTTGTGGCACAATTAAGAATGATTTCTTTATGAGATGGGTGGGACCTATATCTACCTCCAATTCATTGGGTAAATAGTTATATCTCATGAGATAGACATGGTTGGAATGGTAAGATAATCTGGTTCAGTATTACAGGACTGGAATGAGGAGTGAACTCGATTTAGAAAGGGACTTTGTCCACTAAGATGGTCTTGGAAGCAATGCCTTGGCTACTATGGAAATCATAACATGTGATTAATGGATGCCACAATTAAATGTTTTATTCCCATGATATTTTATCATGATTTATGTTCCATTATGATCTATGCCTTATGTACTTCCATGTTTTATGTCGTTGCCCAAGATTTTGATGTTTAAACATTGTGTTCAAGTTTTTAAGTTCAAATCTATATGGTATGTTTTATTTTATCCATGCTTACCCGTACTGAGCATTTGAGGTCCCCCTTTTTATGTTTTATTTTCCCCCAGGATTAAAATAAAGGTTTTAGGTAAGGAAAAAAAGTGGAAGTTCTTTACGGGAGATGTTGAAGATCTTTCACCACGATTAGAAGATTACGTTCCAAGTTTCCAAAGACACTAAACTATTACGATCCTTGAGTTTTGGTTTTTGTTATGTATTAATTATTCCGCAAAAGTAATGTATTGTCCATGTACATCAAGATTTGGGTCTCTACAAGGACCTAGTAGGTATGCATCACCTACCTCTAGCTAGCACAATGGTGAACGACGTAGCCTACCATATAAAGTCTCAAAAGGATCCATCTGAATCATCACCTGAAAACTTTTATTATAAGAGAACTTTTTGAGAGGTATGTGCTTCTCCCAAGAACTGTCAAAATCCAGGACGCATGCTCGGAGCATATCCTCCAGAACCTGTATTGTCTGTTCTGATTGTCTATCAGTCTGAAGGTGAAAAGTTGTGCTTAGAAGCACCTGAATTACCTAGATTTCTACAAACCCTACCATAATTGTGAACTAAAATGAGTATCCCTATATGAAATGATAGTACATGGAACTCCATGTAGTCATATGATCTCACATACATATAGTCAGCCCAGCTCATCAACTGAGAGAGTCTCTTGGATATGAATGAAGTGGGATTATTTCGTTAGTCGATCAATCACTACCCAGATAGCATCACTACCCCTTGGAGACCATGGTAAGACGACTACAAAATCCATAGAAACATTTTCCCATTTCCATTCTGGGAATGGAAGCATATGTAACAAGCCTACAAGTCTCTGGTGCTCTGCCTTCACCTACTAACAGGTGGAACACCTAGTGATGAAGCCTGCAACTTGACGTTTCATCCCATGCCACTAATAATGGCGTCGCATATCTCAATAGATATTCGAGATTCCTGGGTGAACTGTCCACTGGGATGCTTGGGACTCTTTCATAAAATCCTCTCTCACATCTGTAGGAACCCAAATACATCCACCTCGATGCAGGACGTCTTCTCTATCCATAGAGAAATCTGGCAGTGGATTATCTCCTAACATACTCTCACGGAGAACCAAAACATCATGGTCTGAAAAATTCATACTATTCACCTTCTCAAGGAGGGAAGATGTAACTGTTAAGGCTAAGAGGTAAGACTGATCATTACTATCATGAAACTTCAGATGATGTTCAGAAAAGAGTCCCATTAATATCCATTCATCAATGGATTCTTGTACGACATGCGTTTGAGTTTTCCAACTTAGTGCATCTTCAACCACATTGCATTTTCCAGGTGTATAGAAAAGCTCAAAATCAAAGGATTGTAGATATTCAAAACATCTTCGTTGTCAGAGGTTCAAGTCACACTGATAAAATATATAATTGAGGCTCCTGTGATCTATATACACCACAAAGCACTCACCCAATAGATAATGTCTCCAAAAAAGTAAGGCATGGACAACTGCTGCTAGCTCGAGGTCGTGCGTCATGTAATTTCTCTCATGAGGCCTCAACTACTGAGATTTGTAAGAAACGACTTTATATTCCTACATCAACACTGCTCCTAGTACAATGCTTGATGCATCACAGAATATGATATAACCTTTACCTGGTTCTGGGAAGAATCAGAATTGGTGTCGAGACAATCCTCCCTTTCAACTCCTAAAAGGATTTATCACATGATTCTGACCATGTGAACTTGACACCCTTATTTTTAAGACCAGTAAGAGGTTCCACAAGACGAGAAAAGTCTTGTATGAAACTCCTTTAATATACAATTAGTACCAAGAATCTACTGATATCAAACATCTTCTTAGGATTCTCCCAAGAAACTACAGCACTAACCTTTTAGGGTCAAAAGATACTCCTGATTCTGAAATAATATGGCCCAAGAAGTGGACTTTGTCGATCTAGAAGTCGCATTTAGGAAGATTGGAATAAATATGATTCTCTCTCAATGTACCCAAAATGATATATAGATGTTTGGAATGGTCTTCATGAGTTTGTGAATACACCAAGATGTCTCCCCCAAAGACCATGACAAAGGAGTCCAAATAGTGGTGAAAACCCTATTCATCAAATCTATTAAAATAGGAGGTTCATTTTTTAGACCTAACAACATAAAAAGATACTCATATATAAAATACCTTATACGGAATGTTGTATGAGGTATGTATGATGGTATGATGTGCACCTGATGATAACTTGATCTCAGGTCGATCATAGAGAACACATTTGCACTTCGGAGCTGGTCAAAGAGATCATTTATTCGAGGAAGTGGATACTGGTTCTTGACCGTAAGCTGGTTCAACCTTCTCTAATCCACATATAAACAGATAATTTCATCCACCTTCTTAGAGAAAAGTGTAGGTGAACCCCAAGAGGATATATTAGTCCGTATAATTCCTTTGGCCTCTAAGTCCTCTATCTTTCTCTTGAGCTCCAGAAGCTCAGTAGGTGTCATCTTATAAGGTGGAACGGACACTGGAGATTCTCCTGGAACAAGCTCTATTTCAAACTCAACCTATATCTTAGGAGGTAATCCAGAAAATTCATCTGTAAAGACTTCCCTGAAATGAGAAACTACTGGAGGGAACTCAGTTTGAAGCAAACCCTGATCCCCCATGGTAATATTTTCAATTTGTGTGGTCACTCCACCTAGCCTATGATGCTTCGGTCTTACTCTTATAGCCTGGACATCCCACTTGCCTTTGAAAATATAATTTTTTCCTTCTAGTGATGTAAAAGAAACCCTTTGGTGATAACAGTCTAAAAAGGATTGATAGTGGACCAATCAGTCTATACTGAGAATGAGATTGAAGCTAATCATCTCAAGAACAAAGAGATTCCACAAGAAAGAGTAAATGCCAAACTCAAGGGGGTATTCCCTGTACTGGCGCATGTCCTCTTCCTATATTCCCAATGATTTATCGAGGGTCATTACACCATAGTGATACTATATATCTAATATGAGAATTTCCACGATAGATACATAAATAAAAGAGTTTGAAGCACCTATATCAAACAAAGCAGAGACAATATTAGAGGATACTAGAATAGTACCTCGTACTATTGATGGTACAACAGTCTAATCCTCAGGTATTGGCTATAAGGAATGCTACTAACCTGATCCACTACCCTGTGGAATATATGGACTACCAAGATCATGAATTCTCTGATAGTGCTGATGGTGATCAGGGATCAGACTACCACGACCACAACCTCCTCCTCGGACAGACCTACTGGTGCTACTCTAACTCCCTACCTGATGTGGCACAAAATAACTCGCTCCTGAAGGTGGAGCTGAAGCTGATCCTTTTCCACTCGAAGATGGTGGAAATGTCCTGCAAAAATGATGAAGATGTCCCATACGAACACAATCTTGGAACTCCATAGGGTCTCTATCACACTGGGGATTCTTATGACATGATTTTCCACACTGATGACACACTAAAAGGCTATCAAACGTGATACTCTGGCTACTACTTCCCTGACGAAGAACATCAAGGGAATGTTTCCTGCCACTGAAAGAACTACTGGTCTGAAGTGTCCATAATCCTTTAAACCCAGTACTCGCTTTATCCCTCATGTTACGCTAAGTTATAAGGGCCTGATCAACTATTTCATAGAAGGTATGAAGGATAAATACATTCACTTGAGTTCGGATGGCATACTGGAGCCCATCCTCAAAACGTCTAGCACACGAAAGCTCATCCCCAGCTAAAAGCAGTGAAAAGTGTTTTAAATCAGTGAAATGTGATGAATATTCCTTAACTGACATAGAAACCTACTATAGATGCATGAACTCTCTGGATTTGTTATCTCTCAATAACTGAGGAAATAACTAATCATAGAAGGAAGTCTGTAATTCAACCAATAACATTCTCTGATAATGTTCGGATTGGGTAACGACATCCCACCAATGCTTGGATGAATCCCAAAATCATGTATATAGAATTATTTACCCTCCTCTATGGAGGAGTTTTTAGATGTACAAAGTTAGACAGCATGGCCTCTTTCCAAGACTCAACAGCCTGAGATCTACCATCCCCTGAAAAAGTAGGAGGATGCTACTATTGGAACTCGCGGGTCAGATCATCCATCGTAGGTGAAACCCATAGAGCACATTGCATGGACTATATCAGACATAGGAAACTATCATATACCTGGGAATAAGTGCTTGGATTAGGTATAGTAGGTGGTACCTCAAGTGGAACTCCTGGATGTAAGACTGGCGGCTCAGGGTCCACCTTGTCTGGAGCATGGTCGTCACCACCCTCCTAGAAAATGACACAAGGATGTCACTGTGGAATTTTTATAAAAATTCTAAGAATACACCTTATTAAAATATTAGAAGAAATGATATAGAATCACTACCAGAAAAATATCGTAGGAAAAATCACAACCCAAGGCATACTAACCAAACTACCCGCTTAGACGGTCAGGTATCGGTAAGTGCTCATGTATAAGTTTTATTTCACTTTACAGTTAATTATTAGGATCACTCCTTTACCTTTCATAAACATGACAAGGTGGGATAAGGATGTGCAACCAATTCATTTTTTATTTCAGGATTCACTTTGTAATGGATAGTCATTTCTAAGGAATTAGTTCTCATACACCTATCACTAAAAATGAAACCCATTTACTTATAGCATAATGGATTGACTCGGTAAATTACTCATCCTAGCCCATGAGGGTCCATACACCTAATGAATTGAGATAGGAAAACACACAATCGAAGCCAAATAAATATGAGTACAAAAAAATATCACTACATCACACAGTAATCACAGGCATATCGAGAAATGAAAATTATTGAAATGCACCTATATGGCATAGAAATATGCATGACATGTGAATTCTAGGTGCATATGACGATGCATGTAAAAATACTCATTTCCATCATATCATCAGACCAAGGATGAAATAAATTCCCAAAGATTAATAAAAAACACCACACGACATGTGATTCACCTAGCGGTGAAATAATATCAACTGTAATAGGAAAAATTGAACAACAATTTCATTACGGGTAACTTGGATTTTACCCCGAACATGGGTTTGCGACACCCATTCACAGCTTAGGACCAAGTCCCAAGCATTCCTATTCTCCAATCTATTATCTCCAAATAGTCAATCAAGAAAAGAAACCGCCTTTGATACCACATTGTGATGACCCGGACCCGGATGACACTTAATGGGTGCCCCGAGCCCGGTGGGACACATGGCCTCAAGTGCATCTTCTCGAATGCTAGAGGTTGTCGACTAGTAGCAAGGGCCTAGGGTTTGTCTGTGGGAAGAGTATGACCCCATTATAAGAGTGTAGAAAAAAGGAAGGAATATATTTAAATAGTAAACCATGGAATAAATATAAATAAATAGCGGAAGCAAACTAAATAAACATATAAACAAAAATAACAAAAACTATATTAAATGGAACAGATATAATGTAATTTCATGTCACTATAAAACTTGAAATCATGGATACAAGACAATAGGCATGACATGTTTCACAAGGTAAAAGAAAATAATGTATACTCCCAACATCCCGATATCCTACTCGGTCATCTGCTATCAAGCTTCATCCTATCATCACACAATCATGTTTTGGAAGTTGCATGCTTCCCTTTTTCAATGCCTGCAACCATGTAATCTACTCCAAGAATCCTGAGATACTACTCGGTCATCTTTTATCAAGCTCCATACTATCAGCACACAATCAAGTATTGGATGTTTCATGCCTCCCTTTGTCAATACCTGCAACCATGTAATCTAATCCGGGTACCAAACGACGCCCGGAGAGGGTGTGAGATAAATCTCAGTGGGCCACCACCAATGGTGTCTATGAACTTCGACCCATATAATAGAATATATTAGTGTGTAGGTATTCATATATAGATTAAAGAAATTATTACAATATAAATATATAACCAAGTACCTACTTCATCCCTCGATTGGTGTCTGAACATATAACTAGTTCATTTTAATTAAGAAATTACTATTTAATGTTAATAGGTCATGTGAGGCATAGCCAGCACTGACATCAACTCGTGATAGTATAAGTAGTTAATGTCCTAATACGTAACAAGGAAACTTGAAAAAGATATCCAGTGATGGAGTTTCATGGAAAAACCAAGTTAACGTAAACTCACGGAAATCTAACTCAGTAGTATCTGAGTCTAGCTAAGGGGTAAGAGTGTAATCCAAGGAGTGTAATCCAAGGCATTCTACAATAAGGTTCCTACTGAGTCCAAGGTGATTGATAAAGGTAAAATAGGTCTAAGCAAAGATAGGGCCCTATGGGCTTTCACCATGGAACCTACTAGTCAAAGCTGGATCCATGGAGTGTATCTGAGGTATCTTATAAGAAGAAAGGCACCATACGGTAGTATAACAAGCATATAAGGAATAGACAAGAACCAGAGTCTAGGTGGGTATCAACCTAAGAAAACTGTATCCTTGAATCGAAATGGGGTTTCCGAGACCCAAGATATTATCCTTATAACCCAAGGCGAGCTCGAGTCTGTTCATTCCTATTTGATATTGTAATCATGTTGCAATCAATTTGGTTCAAGTATTTCCTTCCATTAGTGTGGATAGGTCAAGTAGAGTTGAAACCATTTATTTATTGGTCCAATCCTTGTCTTCTATTTGTGTGGATATTCCAAATAGCATTGAAACCATTTAATCAAGTCTTACTTATCCATTGAGGCATATTCAATTATTGAGGTTCACTCTGCTACCTTCAATGAACATGGAATGGGGTTCTATGGATATGTAACCCTTATTCAATCTATTTTAATAAGGCCAAGTTATATACTTTGTATACTTTACTTTTCACTTTTCACTTTTCACTTTTAATAAACATTTGAGAGAACTTACCTTAGATGGGTCAAGTAGTGAGCATACATGGTACATTTCATTATGAAATACTCATTAAACAACAGACCATTTGTTATAGTAAGGTCAAGCAAGGGCACACTCGAACATTGGCTCAAACGTTTCAAAACACTAAAAACCCAATTATGGAATAACCTTCACCATGAGGTGGATTAAGTTAAGGGTGTAACCACTAACAACTAATCACATAATTAGAAAGATCTTAACCATACGATTCTAACAAGTATAATATTAGCATGTAAAATTAAGAAACAATTTCCAATGAAACTGGAGGGCCCCACATGAACATTCCAAAAACAAAAAACTTTAGGGATGAGTTATAGACCACCCAACTTAGGGTTGTATAAGCCTTCTCCTCTGGTATTGACAATTGATTTTCCTTAGATCGAAGTATATCTAAGAAAAGGTGAAAAACACTCACATGGTGATATCTAGGTCGAGAGTGAAAGAGAATAATAAGGGCTAAAGAGGACTCGAGTACTTACCGTTGTGCATCCAACATGACGAACAGAAGCTCAATAAGATGTCGGATGATGGGGTCTCTTGATCCCAATCTTTGGCCTTCAAAAATTTTCAAATGGGTGAAAAAGGAAAAAACTCCCGATGGTTCTCGGATTAGGAGGAAGGGGGATTAATAGTCAATTAAGATCGTTTTTGACATTTTAAAAAGTTTTTTATCCTGCACATGGTTTCTCCGCACGGTTTGTCAAACCGTGTGCAAACCGTGTGATACGGTTCTACTAGAAAAGTCTTCCTCCATACGGTTTGATAAAACCGTGCACCATCCATGCACGTTTACCTGAAAAAATGGTCATTTACAGGGTTAGGTTGCATGGCTATGCGCTAACTGTGTGAGGTTCCATTGTCCGAAAAAACACCATCCTCACAGTTTACTCTAAACCGTGCGCAGAGTCTGTTTTCTCCAAAATGATAGGTTTCAGGATCCGAACAAGCCCCAAACACCCTCAGAACCTTTACTAACTCATTAGGCATCTGTATTAGGTCCAAAGTAAATATTTAGACCGAAAATTAAAGGATCCATACCTGAGTGAAAAACTAGGTTCTTACAATTTACATCCTAAATTTTTCATTTATTTTAGTAATGGATAGAAATAGGAGTGTTTGTGTCAATAATAAATGTGATGGGAAATGCGATGAACACTTAAGTATGATGCCAAGCCTGATGGGAGTGGGAGTTTGGAATTACATGATAATACTTTATTAATTAACTTATGTTTTAAAAAACATGAATAACGAGGAATGCCCACATCACTCTATTAAAGATTAGGTTATAATGGATAAATTCATACAAAAAATGGCCTCTGACTTTTTATAGATCTTTTTATCCCTTAATCTCGATACAATGGATCAAATCTATTGAATATATCTTTTATGTCCATCAATGGTCATAGAAAGAGAAGTTTGTATTGATTGTTTATAATTTGGTGTTAGAAGCCGATCGATGATGGATGTTGATCAATAATATGATTCTTAATGAGGAAATCAAAAAAATAGAGTTTAATTGAATATTGAAACTGATTTCAATATAAAATTTCCAAGCACACCCCGACTTAAAAAATGGGAGTTCCTTATCCTCAAGAAAAATATTGATGAATATATCAAGGATTAAAAGGACAACTTCACATAACATACATGATATGTATCTAGATTTTTCATTAAATCTGAAAGTAAATTTGATGGATTATTTAGTGGGATAAAACAAACCTATAAAAATCATTGGTGAGTTGAGACTTTGAAATCTACAATAAAATTTTCTGATGTTCCCTCAAAATTGACTATAAGATAATTGAATCTAAAGGGTATCATGAATAAGAATATTTAAAGAAGGGAATGGATTTTAATTATAGTTTTGAAATAGAAAATTTTCATTGGGGAAAGAAATTCTAACATCTCACTTGTCAAAATTATTGGAATAAGAAACCTAGAAATTTCATAATGGGGATAAGGAAATGATTTAGGTATAGGATGGATGAGCTCCTAGCTAGATAATGTTGATGGGAAAAACCCACCAATGTGAAAGAATAAATGAATGCTCTAGTAAATTGTAGGCATGCTGTATAATATTTCAAATCCAAGGAAAAATGAAACTTTCTAAATCATAGAAATCATCCAATAGTTCTAGAAAATTACTTACAACCCCATAGTCCAAGGCATAGAGGGAGAGGGAAATCATATGTCAGTGAAACCACTAAGGTTGGTATTGACAATGAAGTAGTGGTAGGTATGGTAGTAATTTATTCAAGGATAGTGAATTTACTATTTCATATTGGTTCGTTGAATTCTTTCATATCACACAAGTTTACTAAAACCATTCATACACAACCTAAAAACAAGGATGTCAAGTTATTGGTGAAGATGTCAAATAGTTCACATATTATATAACAAGAATATAACTCATTCCCTTAATGAAATTTGGTTTAATTTTCTAAAGTAAATTATGATAATCCCATTATTATAATTCAATGAAATTATAGGTATAGATTGTCTCTCCTTGTATAGATCCAACATAAATTATTTTGAGAAGGAAATCACCCTCAGTATAGAAAACCATCCTCTAATTCTATAAAAGTTAAAGGAGGATGATGATTTGTATCTAAAATCTACATCTCATGAATGGATATTATTTCCTTATGAGAAACTATATCTATGTCATAAGATTTAGAATAACGAAGATAATATCCTTGATGACATGCCCACTCTTAGTGAGTATACTGAAGTGTTTCCCGACTAATTTCCCAGTCTTCTTCCTAGAAAAGTGGTCAAGTTCTCAATCAAACATATTCCTCATGATTTTCTTATATCATGGAATCTATAGAGAATAGTAACTATTTCAATTTAAGATAATAAGAAACTACAAGAGAATTTGGATAAGGGGTTTATATTTACAAGTGCTCCATCATGGGGATGTTAATTGATTTTATCAATAATAAGAAGGGGTCACTACACCTCTACATTAATTATCATGATATCAATAATATCATGATAAAAAAGTATCTTATTTAGTATATGGATGAATTTATCAATTATATATGTGGAAAACAATACTTCTCAATTGTGGATTTGTAATTGGGATATTATCGAATATAGGTGATGAATGAAAATATCCGCAAGATAGCTTTTCATTCATGGTACATGCACTAGAACTTTAAAATTATTTTATTTGGAATCAATAATCCTCTAGATTTATTTATGTAATTAATTAATATATTCTTGAAGGATTACCGTGATAAAGTTTTGGTTGAAATTATAAGTGACATTATTTTATACTTCAAAATCAAAGTGGAACATGAGGAGCATTTTAATATTGTACTAAATATAGTGAAAAAGTAAAAGATATATGAGAACCACAATAAATGGGAGTTTTTGAAAAATGGTGTAACAATCGTATGGAATGTTATTTCCAGAAATTTGATATATATGGATCCTTTAAAAATATAATAAATTTAAGGATGATCCAGACTAACATCTATGATGGGGATCTATAATTTCCTTTGATTACCACGATATTATCTTCAATTTGTAAAAATATTCTCCTAGCTTCTAGTCCCACTATCCAAGATAACTCATAAAAGAGTGAAGTTTGATTATAATGATTAATAAAATGAGATCATTAAGGAGTTTAGGAATAGGTTAATCACTACACATATTCACAAATTCCCCACAACTGGGAAGGATTTTTTATCAATAAGGATACATCCAAAAAGGTCTTTTCTTACGTACTCATGTAGGAAGACAATGTGATAGCCCCTGTATCCCACTAACTAACGATACTTGAATAGAATAACCAACCCCATGATATAGAATTGGATGTGTTATATTAACATTATTGACTTTCTAGAATTATCTCTATAGGGATATGTTTTACATATATATGGATCATAAAATCCTCAATTATATACTCATAGAAAATTAACTCAACATATTCCAATGAAGGTGGTCAAATTTGAGAAATGGTTAATAAAACTCAATCCATTACCATCCTAGGATGTTGAATAATGTACCAGGTGCTCTGAGTAGAATGAGTATTATAACCCTATCAATGATGTGGATTGAAAGAGATCCAATATTCATGGAAATTAAAATGATAGAAATGGAAATATTAAATGGACCTTATTCCTACCTTTCTAAAATAAAATCTTAACCATCCATTATTTAGATGATTAAGGAGGAAAAAATATGATGAGGTTATTTAGAAAAAATAGTGAATATTCCAGAGTTTATATTTTCTAAAGATTGAGTTATAATTGTTAGAACCAGGATATATTTCCCCTAAAATCCAGAGATGAACATATAAATTCATGATGATATTTAAATATCATCATTATCTATTAATATATGAATCACTAATATGTATAGATATTTGAAGAAAAACTTATGGTTTGATAATATAAAGAGGGAGATTTCATAATATTTATCTCGATGCTTATTATAAAAAAAGTCAAGGATGAATTCTAGAAGTATAATGGATTGATGCATACATTTCCCATACTAGTAGGAAAATGGAAAAACATAACCATGGATTTTGTTGTTTGACTCCCCATGACATTAAAATGAAATAACACCATCTAGGTGGTAGTAGATCACCTTACAAATTCTCTTCATTTCATTGAAATCTAGGAATACTTCACTCTTGACCAACATTCTATGATATAAATAAGAGAAGTGTAAATAATTTAAGGAGTTCCACTCTCCATTATATATAATTGATATCTAAGGTTTACCATAATTTTCTAGTAATTCCTACATCAATAATTGTATATAAACACTAGTTTTAGTACTTCATATCACCCTCATATGTATGGTCAGTATGAGAGAACAATTAAAAAACTATAGGATATGTTGAGATATTGTTTAATTGATTTCCAAGGATGTTGGGATTATAACATTCCCACTGAAACACCCGATTTGTTTATACATTTCGACATATATTATTGATAATAAGAACATGTTTTCAGTAAATACCTAATGCTTAGTAGACATTATACTTTGATTTTGGTGATCTTGATTATTATCAGGTGTTTTCTAGCCAAACACACAAACCAGATGAACTTTGAGAAAAATTCCCAAATATATAGCATGTACATACCTACATGCCCTATGCATTCAAACTCAAACATGGATCGGCCAGATGATTACACGCCCATGTCACCAGAATAGAGACGACGTTCCATCTGGGTAGTACCAAAACGCCATGTACGGGCTTCTAGATGTGGTTGGTGGCGTTTTCTAGAGACTAAATGTCGTGTGAGGTGGCACCACATGTTGTGTACCCTCCACCAACCAGCCATCAATGCCGCGGAAGTCAAGGTCGGCGTAGCTAGCCACCTACTGGAGAAAAACTGCGACAAAAGCACGTTGACAAAACTACACGGCCATTTCTTTGTATACACTTTGTGTACTTGTGTTTTCTATAAATAGAGGACTTGGACTCTGATATCAAGGGAGGAAATGTTCAATATTCGAAGGAGGGATGTTTTTCTACCCAGATTTTGTGCTACCATTGTTCTGATACTCCGCCATTCCACCATTCTACCAAAGAATTGACCTCTCCTCGAAGTTTCTATGAAGACCACATCAGGTATCGAGGGTTCTGTTGTCATCTTTTTTCCATTTGTAACAAAAAATCCCATGTGTTAGGGCTGTGGATGATGAAAGAGATTTGTAATTTGGATTAATTGTTACGTTTCTGTTTTTTCTATTTAATTATTCTTATAATTCTTCAATCATTTCTCTTTATCGCTGAAAATTATGAGCCAGACCAAGGGAATAATTTTTAAGGACTCAAAGGAAGAATAAATATGAATACCTTCATGATCATTGGAAGTATTCATCGATTCACAAATGGACTGGTCTAAATAAATAATTGTGATACACTGACTACCAGACCAAGGAGTTAGTTTCTTCAGTTCCAAACATAGTTTACTAGACCAAGGGAACCTTGTCACAATTGAAATACATAGTTTTTGGGTTATTATGAACAACATAACCTAATAATAAGTTTGTATAACCTTCATAATCACCATATCCCCAACAAGCTCCTTTTTCTATCAACCATATTAAAAACCATTTTTTTTATTTACCATTAAAGGTTAATCATTACTTCAGTAATAAAAATGGTTGTCATAATCAAAAACAAAAATCCCACTCTAAATTCAGCATCCTTCACTAAGTTAATTCCAAATGTAATCGAATTCACGCACTCACCCGTTCCATGTGGATTGACCTCGCACTTACGCTATACTATCTTAAGAGTGGGTAATATCAATTTGGGACACCGATAACATACCTTCGATTAAAAGAAAAACCAAATTCAGGCACCATTGTCGGGGAATTCGGTTTCAGTGTTAAATTTAGTTGCATTTTAATTAATTTAGTGAAATTAAAAATTAAAAATTCTCAAAAATATCTTTTATAATCCCATTTTTGTTTATATTTCTTTTTCCATTTTATTAATGGTTTTTGTTTTATGTGTGTTTAGGATCACGAGTACATGAGAAAATGCTCTACACGGTCTAGGAATGTTGATTCCTCATAAATTATTTCTATTGACCTAGAAATCGAATGGAAATTGTTGAGATGTCGACGTGAACTGGTGGAAGAGCACATCCAGAACTCACCACCCATGGCGAACAAGGAGGAGGGAGAGCCAGACACTGAAGCTGAAGCGGGGCACCCGTACTAGGACCAGCAGCCTCCTACTACTGGTATACCGGATCAGGCCCCACAAGGAGGCTTCATGGAGTTCCTCCTAAGGAACTACCAAAGGTCACTACAACAACCCCCTTGGGAGTACGGTCAACCCCAACATCTACAAAAAATCTTTCAGAAGTCGTACATCACCCCTCAGGAGCTGCAATACATGCCACCTACACTCCCTAAGCAGCCACCTTCATGTCGTACTCTTATGGAGTAGGGACTACCTTCTATTCATGGAGCTGACATAGGTATCATCCATCCTCTAGTACAGGCCCAACAATTTGATATCAATCATGCTATCATGCAGCTGATCCAAAACATAGTTCAATTCGGTGGCCTGCCCAGTGAGGACCCAAACACTCATCTCTTAAATTTCCAGGAGATATGCGACACATTCCGCTACCACGGAGTGTCCGATGATTCCATTATTATTCACCTATTCCCCTTATATCTAAGGGATAAGGAAAAATACTGTATAAAAGGTTTTTCACAGAAATCTATCATCACATATGAGGAGCTATCCCAAACATTCCTATCAGAATATTTCCCACCCTCAATTACGGTGACCTTGCGGAACAAAATACACAACTTCCAGCATCATCACTCAGAGTTGTTGTACGAGTCCTGGGAGTATTTAAATGAGATGTTTCATAAATTTCTACACCACAAACTCCCACTCTGAATGCAGGTTCGGAACTTCTATGGGGGACTCAGAATGAACATAAAATCTGTAGTGGATGCTGCTGCTGGAGGTACGGTTATGTGGAATTCCCCCAAAGATCTTTTCGATCTGCTGGATGAAATGTCTTCCAACAGCTTCTATTGGAATTCCGAGAGGGGCACACAAAAGTGAGGCATGCACAATATCGATGCCACTACTATGTTTTCTTCCCAATTGGACACTGTGTCCAAAAAGATCGACATGATGAATCTAAAGAGCACATCCCAAGTACATGCGGTGAACCATCCGGTGTGCAACAAATGTAGTGACAACCACATCATGGGATAATTCCTAGGACCTACATTTGACCCTTTGATGAGTGAGGTGATATATGTTTCCCAAATCAAGGGTCGAACCTGTACTAGCAGTACTGGAACCCGGCATGGCGTGATCACCAGAACACGGGATGGGGACCACAGCAGGAGAATCCTCTGCCCTAGCAACAACCAGGCTACTGTCAGCCCCAGTATTAGAGCCAGTACACAAGGCAACAACATCATCAGTTGGGCTCTTACCAGCATCTAGGGTATCAAAAACCCTCACTCACAGAAACTGAGGTAGCCACCGCCTCCACCAGCTGCACATCCACCTCAGTAGGAGAAATCCTCAAGGTTAGAGGATATCATGAAAATGTTTATATATACTGCTAAGACCAGATTCCAGAATCAGGAGGCTTCCATTCGAATCCTGGAGAACCAAATCGGCCATCTGGAAAACTAACTCTCGATGAGGCAGCCTGGTACACTACCGGGTAACACTGAGAAAAACCCGAGGGAGGAGGCCCTTTCCATCACACTGTGGAGTGGAAATGAGTTACAAAATAAGGAACCAGCACAACCAGGTGCACCTACACCACCTAATGACAAAGAAGGTATAGTTACAGACCCCTCCTTATCCAAAGGTCCACCAAGAGAGGCCCCACAGGGAAAAGGAAATGATTTTTTCAAACCCTTCGAGACCGCCTTACCCTTTACCAGAGAGAATGAAGCATAGAAGATGGACCACCAGTTCGAAAAGTTCATGGAAGTGTTTAGGAAGCTGCACATCAACATTCCATTTACAGAGGCACTGACGCAGGTGCCCATGTAAGAAAAATTCATGAATTAGATCCTGTATAATAAAAAGAAGATGGAGGAACTGGGTGCCGTTTCACTGGCCAAGGAGTGCTCAATGGTCATACAACATTAAATTCCTCCCAAGCTCCTAGATCCAAGTAGCTTCACTATTCCATGAACTATTAGACCATGTGAGTTTGGGAAGGCCCTCTGAAACTTAGGGACCAATGTCAACCTCATGCCCTTCATATTTTTTTAATAATCTAGGTCTCAACAACCTGAAGCCTACCCAAGTATCCCTTCATCTTGTTGAATGATCCATAAAATATCCAAAGGGGATACTGGAGGATGTGCTAGTAAAGGTGGACAGGTTAATCCTCACGGCAGATTTCATCATCCTCGACATGGAGGAAGACCAGGAGGTGCCTCCCATTCATGGAAGGTTTTCCCTATCCACTGGGAATATATTGATCGACGTACACTAGGGGAGATGATTTTAAAAGTAGGATATGAAACAGTCTCCTAAAATTTCATCAAATATATCAACCTGCATCATTACCAGATATTGAGGGTAGCTATGCAGTGACCATTGTGGATGATCACTTGATAATAAAAGGAGGTCATCTGGTATGTTCTTTCACCTCAGATGACTTGGTTTTTTCAGACATTCCAGTTGATGAAGCACCAAAGGACCTTCAATTCCTTGAAGGCCAGGGTGGCCACTACTGGTAGCATGCTGTTATTCCTGAAATTCTAGAGTGGGCATAGGTACAATCACCTGAACCTTAGACTCTAAAGGCACCTACACTAGAACTAAAGCCTCTCCCATATTACTTGATGTACAGGTACTTGGGAGACCATCAGACATTGCTCTTCATACTTAGTGCAAAACTGTTACAGGAGTAGGAGGATACGCTTCTGCATGCTTTGAAGTGGTGGAAGTAGGATATTGGGTGGATAGTTGTAGACTTGAAGGGAATTAGTCCTACAATTTTCACCCACAAGGTGACTCTCGAAGAAGGAGCGATTCCATCTCAGAAACCACAGTGACGCCTGACCCCCCCCCCCCATGAAGGATGTTGTGAAGAAATAGGTAATCAAGTTTCTAGATGCATGCATCATATACCCCATCTCAGATAGTCTGTGGGTGAGTCCCCTATAAGTGGTACCCAAAAAGGGGGGTATCACTGTGATTTCAAATGACAAGAATGAGCTCATCCCCACACACACTGTCATGGGTTGGAGAGTCTATGTAGACTACGGAAAACTGAATGACGCCATAAGGAAGGATCATTCCCCCGGACCTTCATAGATTAGATGCTAGAGAGACTAGAGGGGCACGAGTTTTACTACTTCCTCGACGACTATTCCGAATACAATCATAATTCCATTTCCCTAGAGGATCAAGATAAGAACACATTTACTTTCCCCTATAGTAAGTTTTCTTACCGAAGGATGTCCTTTTTCATGTACAATGCTCCTGCTACCTTCCAGCGATGCATGCTGGATATCTTCCATGACATGGTGTAACAGATCCTGGAGGTTTTTATTGATGATTTTTCCATTTACAGAAAATCATTCACCACTTGCTTGCGACACCTGGAGCTGGTATTAGAAAGCTGTGAGAACACTAACATAGTTTTGAACTGAGAAAAGTGTCATTTCCTGGTGCATAGTGGAATCTTCCTTGGCCACAGAATCTCAGTAAAGGGTATAGAGGTGGACCCGTCAAAGATAGAAGTCATTTAACGACTTCATATCCTTAATTTCGTGAGATCCATCTATAGCTTCATGGGACATGAAGGTTTCTATAGGCAGTTTTTCCAAGGCTTCTCAAATATAGCTCAGCGTCTCACCAAACTTCTGACCAAGGCTTCTATTTTTGAGTTCGATGAGGCATACACTATAGCTTTTAAGCACCTGAAGCAGCACCTAGTGGAAGCTCCAATGATGATTTCTCCCAACTAGGCGGAGTAATTTGAAGTGATGTGTGATGCCATCAACTACGCAGTGGGAGAAATCCAAGGCCAGCAGCTTGAACGAATTTTCTGACCCATCTATTATGTCATCAAGATGCTCAACGAGGCACAGATGAATTACACTACCACAGAGAAGGATATACCGGCAGTGGTGTTTACTTTTGATAGGTTTTGTTCTTATTTAGTGATTCTAAAGATATTGTTTATACTGACCATGTAGTACTCAAGTACCTGTTGAAAACGAAGGATGTGAAGCCATGACTGATCTTCTAATGGTTACTCCCCCTACAAGAATTTTATCTAGGGATCCGAGATAAGAAGGGGAGAGATAACGTTGTTTTTGATCATCTCTCCCGCCTGGAGCCACCGAATTTGGATAAGGAGGAAGATCAAGAGATCAAGGAGGATTTCTCTGATGATCACCTTTTTTCAGTTGAGAAAACACCTCAGTCCTGGTATGCTGATATTGCTAATTATTTGGATATAGGTTCCACCCACCATGAACTCTCCTTCCAGTAGAGGAAGAGGTTTATCTCTGATGTCATAAGGTACTTCTAGGAAGATCCTCTACTGTTTCGATCCTATGGATATGGTGTGATCCTACGTTGCATCCCAAAAACTGAAATTCACAGTGTCCTGGAATTATGTCACGCCTCACCACTTGGGGAACATCACAGGCCAGACCATACTACTGAAAATATCCTATAGTATGGGTATTTCTGGCCCACTATGCATATAGAAACCTGAGACTTTGTTTCCAGCTGCGATCGGTGCCAAAGAACATGTAATGTGGGGTGTAGAGCTGAGATTCCCCAGCACCCCATCCTTGAGGTCGAGATCTTCAATGTTTGGGGCATAGACTTCATGGGGCCATTCCCCCCATCTTTCAGGAACACTTACATCCTGGTCTGCATCGACTATGTCTCCAAGTGGGTAGAAGCTGCTACTACAACACATGACACATCTAAGGCAGTCATCGCCTTTTTAAAGAAAGAAATTTTTAGCAGGTTCGACGTTCCCCATGTACTGATCAGTGACTGTGGTACCCACTTAGACAATGCATTAATAAATGGAGTACTGTAGAAGTATAGAGTGAAGTATCATATGGATATTCCATATCATCCCCAGTCCAGTGGACAAGTGGATCTCTCCAACCGTGAGATCAAGTATATTCTGGAGAAAACGGTGAACACTTTAAGGAAAGACTGGTCTAAGAAGCAAGACGATTCTTTGTGGGAATATGGAACTGCCTTCAAGATGCCACGAGGAATGTCCTCGTTCCGCCTCATTTATGGACAGAAATTTCATCTTCCAGTAGAGTTTGAGCACAAATCTTACTGAGTGGTCAAGGCCCTGAATTTTGATCTGAAGGCAGATGAATAGAAGTGTAATTCTCAACTGTCAAAACATGATGAAATCTGATGGGAGGCATATGAGAATGCCAAGTTGTACAAGGAGAAGATGAGAGAAATCTACAATAGGATTATTTCACAAAAATCTTTCCATCACAGTGATCAGGTGCTTCTTATTAACTCATGTATTCGATTATTTCTATGAAAGCTAAAGTCAAGATGGTCAGGACCATTCCGAGTCATACAAGTATTCCACCATGGAGTGGTGGAAATTGATGGGGAGGATGGTCAACCATTCAAGGTGAACAGACAGTAGCTGAAGAATTACCATCACATGGAATATACGGTAGGAACACTCTCCACCATGCATCTCAGGTAAGTAGAGGTATGTAGGTCGAGCCAAAAACTTAAAACAACTGTGCTGCATGGGAGGAAACCCAAAGGTTACACATCGTGTACCACCTATACACACTGTGTGTACTTATCTTTTTAGTTTCTTTTCCTAATATTTTAAATATATATATTAACTTACTTAATAAATAGAGATGATGTCAGTGTCGATGGTTAAGTCACTGGAGTTTATCTGAGTCATCGCTGGTTCGAATCCCTCTATCCCTACCTTCGGCATGGGGTATATCTTTTGATACTCGTGTTTTCTTACATGGTGTGTGTGGTATTTTCAAAATAATATATAAATGTTTTTAAATAAAAGAAAACCCGTGATGGGTATGGACCAACTGGACAGGGTCATATACCGATTTCCATAAGACCTGGGTTCGAATCCTGACAACGGTTCCATTTCCATCATTTTTCATATTAATAAAACCACACTGCGTGCATTTAGATATATGTCATGTGTTCCATGTTTTCAATAATTCAAATAGTTTTTGAAATACTAACATACATGCGGGTGAAGTTGGCAGGTTGGAAGAGTCTCACCCCTGGATCCAAAAGACCCGGGTTCGTACTCGGCGAACCTCCCTGCTTCATCCCTTTTATTCTAATTAAAACCCACATGTCGTGCCTTTACCTCCTCCCATGTAGTATTTTCCCTATACATTAAATATATATATAATTCATAAACATGATCAGGAGTACAACCTTTTCTCATGTGGTTGAGGGATTGCGTTTGGATCGGCTAATTGCCGGTTCGAATCTCACCCCAAGCACCGGACCAAAGGTTGTACTTATCCTTTTCAAATTTTAGAACACACAATGTGTATTTCCCAATACATTAAGTGTATAGATTTATTTTTAGTAAATTATATATCTATGTATACATTTATTTTATTTTAATTATTAATATTAATTATTATATAGTTTACTAAAATAATTATATTATATACCCATAATTTTTTTTAAAAAAGAAAGGGTAATACACTGCTTGTGAGACCTAGTACACATCGTGTACTATGGCTATAAAGGTTGCATCCCACCCAACCCAATCCCGTGTCGCGCGACCCCCCCTCTATCCTCGTTTTCTTTCCCCACACGTCATCCAGCCACCTAAATTAGAATTTGTCATTTTCATCCATTTTAGGTCCGCATTTCTTATGAATTGTAATCCTCACTTCAGGTACGCTGTTCTACACACCTTATCTCCCAATTTTCATAGAGTTTAGAGAAATTTGTGGATCGTCCAACGGTTCTTCTTCCCGCAGTACACATGCACGAAAAGAAGAACACACGCCATGTACTTTTGTACACGGCCACGCACTGGACAATTTGAAATTTGAAACTACACGGTGTGTCTGTTTGATACACACCATGTACCATCCAGAGTCGTGCCCAGGTACTTCATTCACACAGCCAAACAGACCATTTTTACACAAACAACATGTATGTTCGATACATGCTTATGCCTACATGTTTTGTATCCTTCCCTGGACAGTGACATTCCAACTCGGCATGTCTATCTAGAGAACACGAGATGCTAACCCACATACACTACACGTCATTTACTCTGGGTTTACATGTTGTGTACTTTTTGTTTTTCTGTTTTCTCACACTTTATTTTTATTTTTATTTTCTTTTTATTTTATTTTGTTTTCCTTTATTTTATGGGTTATGGCAGACAAAGACCCTATGCTTGGGAAGTGTCCTGCCTCCGCTACTAAGGGTGAGAGGCCCACTTTTATTCATACATGACTCCGTCCCATGACAACACTAGCCCCAGACTTCTTATATTATCATCCTCCTCTAATGGCCATCTTACCACTACTCACCACCTCGGTGGAGTTCGGTACTAGTACCACACCTACACCACCCCATACGTAGCCTCAGAGCACCACCATTTCTTCACCACCAGCTACAACACATCATGATCCCTCCACAGTAGCAGCTGATCCCTCACTAGCCGCCATGCCTAGCAGAACATTTCCTATTGAGGCCGCTCCGCCACCAGCGCCAACCCCTGCTACTGCCCCACCTAGGCCAGCCCCTTCCAGTGCCTACTATCCTTTCCTGGTGTTTCCAGTCATAGACCTAGCTCATGACAGCATTTAGCACTTCTCTCACTACATGATCTAGTTGATTAGTCATTATCTTGACATCAGCGTGCCTCAGCAGCTGGGTATCTATGGGGATTTGGAGGAGCTCCTCGGGCACACGCCGTTACTCGTGATCATTTAGGTCACGAGGATATGGGGGTTGTGACCAGCCGTGACATGGATCTCCTCACCTGTGTCATCCAGCCAGACTACCTGGACCCCCCCCCAACCTTGTCGCCTCTTACTTCTATACTGTGTTCATCAACCGTTAGGGAAACCTGAATGGTGGGTTCATACGTCACCCTCCTTACCCACTGCCTCTGCATTTTCAAGCCTTCCCTTCCCCACGACTAATTCGGTTCCCCCCAGCAGTTGGACTTTCACAGGCATATTTGCATGGGATTGGTTCGGAAGCATGGGTACTTATTTCCTTGCCTAGGCCCCACCACTACCCCATGCCGACCCTCTTTCCCCTGACGATGCACCTGAACCTCCTTCTCCTCCCCTTCCAGCTTCCTCACCCTTCCCTACTTCATTTCCCATTCCCCATCTTAGACCTTCCCCTTCCCCTTCACCTTCCACACCCATGGCTGACCTCTGTATCACCATCTTCCTAGCCGAGATAGACCACAACCTGGCTCGTCTAGAGCATCAGCAGGCTGTTATCCTTCAGTGGCAGACTAAATTTGCTCAGTGTCTGGGCTGCATTGAGCAGATGGTGGAGCTACTTCTACAACATCTTTGGATTCCCATTCCACCGGTGGATACCTCTACTTCCATGCCTCTGGCTTTTACCATACCCCATTTTGAGGTTTTCATGTCCACAGACTCTGTAATCATCTTTACTATAGGTACCAGACCGCCTCCTCTTGCAGATCTAGTCGTCACGAACGCCCCTTCAGCAGCCTCACTACCACAAGCCAAGGGCTTTATTCCTCCCACTACTACATCTGCTAATTCTGCCCCACCAGTACTAGACAGTGCCTCCCCTAGGGCTACATTGTGATAGTGACATTTTATTTTTCTTATATATATATCTGTTGTCCATTTCTGTGATGTTCTCATGTTCTTACTTGTAGTTTTCATTTCCATCGCCAGTCACAGGTACACTAGAGTGACTTTTGGATGTCTTTAATTCTTACCACGTTTTTTTATTTGGCACGAGGGGAGTATTATTTTGGTTCTCTCGATTTTTTTATTTCTCTTGTTATTCCTCCCCTCTCACATGCCTTTTCGTGTCTCCATCCTCTTATTCCCCTTAGTAGTGCACTTGGGGGGCCATGTTCAGTATTAAGTGTGGGGGAGAGTCTCTCGACCACCTTCATCTTTTCCCTTACCACCATCTAGGAGACATCATAATTACAAGATCTATTTGAAAACATGAAGAAATTTTTCTTAGTCATATTTATAAATAATAAAGCTATAAGTAGGAAATTTTTTAATGGTTTCATGCTTATTTTGGTTCTTATGTGTTTTAAAATGATTGCTGATATAGTTTAAATTGAAACTTTTAGTCCTTGGATAATTAAATTTATGAGGATAATAATTTATATACATGTCATGACTTGATTGTCTCTTTATTTGTTTTCCCACTCCTAAGATGTATTCTAAACCCTTTATCATATTCATTCTAATACACTCTTTCTTGAGAGATTATTAGGATTTAAATGACTACCAGAATTTTCTTGTTTTCTTTTCGAATCATGAAGAATATTTGAATTACATTAAAATGATTGAGGCATTAGATTGTTTCAACAAATATTTATTGAGATATACCCTATATCTGATCTTTGTAAAGCCCCTAGAAACCATGAACAACCTTGATAGGAATCCACATTAGAAGCCTATTTCCCTTCCTACCCTGATTATTTTTAACTTTGCATGATTATTCACTTGATCTTTAAAGAGGGAATTGGTAGTACATGGCACATTGTTATGAATAGTCATGAAATTAATGTGGGGTAGTGGTTCTTGTTCATTTAGGGTAGAAAGGGTTCCAAAACCCTATTCATGGAATTCCTAAGTGGTCCCCTCAAAAAAATTATAAAGACAAAGGGACCTTTTACTCACTTGATGGTTTGTGAACCCCACCTGACTAAGGGAGATGGTGGTGATGAGATAATTTGACAGTGCTTCTTGAGGATGCTTTTACATTGATCTTTATTTTGAATATCATACAGTGTTATATAAATAATTTAGCCTCCATTTTCAAGCCTCAGAGTTTATTTTTCACATCTTTACCTACCATCCCTTAGCAATATAGACATCAGAACCTTATTGAAAATCTCTCATGATTTTTGAGATTCAATTTTTTGGAGTAAATAACTAGATTTCTTGCAAACATATGGATAGAGTGTATATACCTTAGATTGAGAAAACTGTTGATTTAAAATATCTTGAGTGTTGAGTGTTTTCTTTACTGGTGAGATATATCATCAAGTGGCATGCTTATTTTTGAATGGTTGAGAAATGTGTTTAAACGAAGATGAAAGTATTTGATTGAATAATATATGAGGCATGATTATAATATCTTATGAATTGAATCTGTTTTGTACTTTTTTAGAATTTTCTCCTGTGACTGTTTCATTTACACTTATAATTAATTGAATTCCTTCCTTTAAAAATATAGACTCTTTTAATTACATGTTAATATTTTCTTGAGGGAAAGAAAATGACTATGTGTGGGGGAGTTTGATACACCCGATTTTTGTATACATTTTCACATATATTATTGAAAACAAGAATATGTTTTCATAAAATACCTACTACTTAGTGGAAAAATACTTTGATTTTGGTGATATTGTTTATTTTCAGGTGTCTTCTGGCCAAACACACAAATCGAAAGAACTCTGAGCAAAATTCCAAACTACATGGCATGTACATACCTACACGCTGTGTATATTTAGACTTAGACATGAATCGGTCAGATGAGTACACACCCAAGTCACCAGAACAGAGATGACACACTATGTGGGTAGTACCTACATGCCGTGTACAGGATTCTAAGAGTGTTTGGTGGTGTTTTACAGAGACTACACACCATGTGAGGTAGCGCCACACGCCGTTTACCCTCCACCAACCGGTCATCGATGTCGCAGAAGTCAAGGGTGGCGCAGCTGACCACCTACTGGAGAAAAACTATGACAAAAGCGCATTGATGAAACTACACGAAATGTACTTTGTATACACACCATGTACTTGTGTTTTCTATAAATAGGGGACTTGGACTCTAGTATCGAGGGAGGGAATATTCAATATTCGAAGGAGGGAGGTTCTGTTGCCTGGCCGTCGTGCTATCATTGTTCTGCTACTCTGCCATTCCACTATTCTACCAAAGAATTCACCTCTCCTCGAAGTATCTTCGTTGACCACATCTGGTATCGAGGGTTCTATTTTCATCTTTTCGTCCATGTGTAACTAAACACCCCGTGTGTTGGGGCTGTGGATGATGAAAGAGTGTTGTAATTTGGATTAATTGTTATGTTTGTGTTTGTTTTATTTAATTTTTCTTATTATTCTTCAATTATTTCTCTTTATCATTGAAAATTCTGAGCCAGACCAAGGGAATATTTTTCAGGGAGTCAAAGGAATAATAAAGATGAATACCATCATCATCATTCTAAGTATTAATTGACTTGGAAATGGACTGATCTAAATAAAGAATTGTGAAACACTGACTACCAGACCAAGGAGTCAGCTTCTTCAGTTCCAAACATAGTTTACTAGACCAAGGAAACCATGTCACAATTGAAACTCAGAGTGTTGGGTTATTATGAACAACACAACCTAATAAGATGTTTGTATAACATTCATAATCACCATATCCCCTACTCCTTTTCTATCAACCACATTAAAAACCACTTTTGTTTTCTTTACCATTAAACATTAATCTTTACTTCAGTAATCAAAATGGTTGTCATAATCAAAAACAAAAATCCAACTCTAAATTCATCATCCTTCACTAAGTTAATTCCAAACGCAATTGAATTCACACCCTCACACGTTCCCTTTGGATTGACCCCGCACTTATGCTATACTAAATAAAGAGTGGGTAATATCCATTTGGGACACCGATGACATACCTTCGGTGAAACTAAAACCCACCCATAGTAGAGTATCCAAATAAAAAAATCTAATCTATAATTCCAGTAGCACCTTATAAGTCTCTTCATGAGAAGAGGTTTCAGACTCTGACATGATCAAATGAAGTTAGAAAGTAGAATCTTAAGGTAAATGATCTTATCCTATAAATGATAGAGAAGCTTCAAACCATTCAACATTATATAAAATTTATACAACATCAAATGAAAAGCTACGTATAAAACCATCTATATGACCTAGAGTTTGAGGTTAGAGATAAAATGTTCTTTATTATATCATAGTATAATATTATCATTATGTTTGTAAAGAATGGAAATCTTAGTCCTAGATTCATCATCCCCTTTGAGATCCTTCATCACATCAAAGTTGTTTTCAATAGACTATCACTTCCACCTAGCCTATCTTATGTACATGACGTGTTCCATGTATCACTTTTGATGAAGTACATACCAAAACCCTCATATGTATTGAATCTATAGGTTGTTCCATTGGAGAATGATTTTCTTTATAATGTGTAGATGGTGATGATATTAGATATTAGTGACAATGTTCTTTGAAAAAAGAAATATCACCTGATCAATGTACTTTGTAGAAACCAAATGTTTGAGGAAACAACAATGGAACCAAAATAGGCAATGAAATATAAGTACCCTCGTATATTATTGTGTAAAAAATGAAATTTTAGAGGGTGAAATTTCTAAATAGATGAATAATATAAGGACCCAAACTATTATAAATGATATTCCCTTCTGAGTGGGTAAATTATTTTTTCAGTCATATAGTTTTAGAAAATAGAAGCAATACTTTGATTATTTTTGACATTTATAACGTATCAGATTTAAAATACAGATAAATTCCATAACCATTGTTAATATAGTCATTTTACAGTTACCATTATTATTAGTATATATTAAGGGTTTCTATAAACTCTATTTTACATAGATGGAAGATTTTATGGCATCGACAAGTAGGATTTTACCCCATAAATCCCATTTATCATATATTCTGAGGGAGATGTCATCATTGGGAATTTCCCATGAACAAGTCCAATATGATATTCAAAAAATAAATTATGATTGAAACCATTTATGGGTGAAGATCAAGCTTTTCAAGATAACTTCCCAAACTATGTTCATCGAACAAATTGAAAAAGTGCCATTATTGCAGACTTTGCCCTTAGGGCGTACACTAGTGTAATAAGGGGTTACTTATCTAGATCTTTTTAGTCTCAGTTTTTATATTTTCTTTTAGATAAATAAATTATTATATTTATCTATTTTTATTATTTTTATATAATGATTATTGAATAATGATTTTGAATAACATTAGATTTTGATATGAAGAAACTAAAATTTCCTTTTAGGTAAATATAGAGTTTCGATTAAAACACACTTACTGATAAATTCAAAATTTAAAATAAATTTAATTTTAATGAAATTTTATTTTTAAATAATATTTATTTTAATATGAGTGATAATATAATTTAATGAAGTCTGATATAAGTTTTTTAAGGATAAGAATGTTTTCAGTGTCCTAAAAACAAACTTTTTCCAGTAAATAAGGATTTTTTTAATAGTGTACACTATCACATTTAGAAAATTATTTTGTTAAATAATATCTGTTTTTAAATCATCTATGTAACACCCCAAGATTTCATAATATGTTATTTTCTTTAATGTAATTCAATAGCTTGCATTACACGCAATACCGAGTTCGAGCGCACCACGACTTACCAAACTAGCCGTTCAGAAAGCGGTTATGAATAGTATTAACTGCATTTTTAATTTTAGATACTCCATATAATTTTAACAATAATATTATGTGTTTCCTATAAATAATATAAGAACAAATTCAATTTTTCAAGTAAAAGAAGTATTTTTCAAAAAATACAATTTTACCACCTTTTAGTGGCGAACCCTTTTTAAATCCAATATTTGACACTTTTATATATTAAATATGAAAAAATAAACTTTTTATTTGGAATCAGGATAAAAAAAATTAGTTTGGATAAATTTTTTGTGCTTTTTTAAAAACTTTCATATTTTGATGAATAGTGAAAATACTAAATTTTAATTGAAAACAACTTTTTTAATAAAAATAATTTATAGTGGTAAATTATACATTTGAATGGTTTTTAAGTATAAATATATTATATTATTATAATTTAATCCAATGTTGGTCATTATAAATAATTTTACATTTAAATTGGACATAAACACATATCAATCTTTTGATAGTTTTTACTTCTCAAAAACCTGCTTTCTGGTTTTGACAACGGGGATATTTTTTAAATTAATTAATACAACTTCTATATTTTTAATTTTTTAAAATAGACATCATTTTTGAATTTGTAATATCAAAATTATCTTTTGGTGAATTTTTGGTATTTTTCTAAAAACTTTCAATTTGTGATGAATAGTGAAAAACACGGCGTTATTGTTTAAAGACGACTTTTTACTTAGATAATTATTTTTTAATTTAAATTTGTTTTAAAGTAAAAATAGAAACATAATACCTATATTAGTCTAATTTAATTCGTTTAAGTAATTTTATAATAAGATTAGATATATAAAATTTTATTGAACTTTTTACCGTATATTACCCACCATCAAGACACATTTTCCAATTTGCATAAAAAATAATTTTACCGCTTATGTATATTGAATTTCAAAAATCCTAAAGACATGGTTGACATAAATAAGTAAAATTTTGTTCAATAGGATGATTTTTTTGGGTGAATCGTATCTTTTGAATTTTATTTACCACAGTTAAAATTAAATAGGGTAATTAAAGGTAAAAATGATTTTATAATTACCCTAACACATATCTTAATTCTATTGGATATGTGTATTTTGACCAAAATCAACCTTTGGACAGAAATATGATCACTTTTTATCCACTTTAATTAGATTATAACATTTATTATATTTTTTTTAAAGAAGAGTTAAAAGTGATAAATTCAAAGTTTAATAACTAAATCATTTTTAATATAGGGTTACACATGAGATAAATTCAACTATAAATATACATTAGAAATCTCAAAAATTTAATAAATTGTGTTATTTTATTTATAATTTTTAGACATTAAATAATTAAATTTATTTATGACACGGTGATGATGGAGAAGTTATCTTATTAATGAAAGATTAAAAAAATTAATGTTATAAATATTAAAATAAATATAAATTGAAACTTGTGTTGCCATCCAAAAATTTTCTTGGTTAATATTACATGTTATGGTTGATTAAATGTATTATTTTTTTTGAAGAAATAAAATTTTCATGACTTAAAAAAAATAAATACTAAATAGTGTCAAAATTGACATAAATGAGTTTTTAAAACAAATACTATTTTATTAAATGATATAATATTTCTAAAAATATAAGGTTCATCCAAAGGAATTATATAAGGTTATATATATCAATAATGAACCACTTGGGGTTCTCTTTTCTTTTTATAGTATGTTTATTAATCATTTATTATAACAATATAAGAAGACTTGTTAAATGTTAAACTATTTAACTAAGAGTTAAATCTAAAAGATAAGGTTAATATGGTGACCTAAACTTGTCTAAAACATATTAGTTGAGATTTTTTCGACCCATACCCACCTAATACTAGAACTAAATACATTTTTATAAAATGAAAATGATTTTATAAAAAAATACTATTTCAATCTTTTCCTATAGTGGCCCCCACCTCTCTTATAAAAGGGAACTTCACCTTCTCTTAATCTCACACCTACAAATCCATTTGTATCGGCCAACCCATACTCAAATATCATCCAAAATACCCTAACATCAACCTAGAGTCCTTAATTTTATCATAAATTCAAACTAAGTACCCTTTTGTTCAAATCAAAAGGAAGAACCGGAAGAAGAAGTAATTACTTCATCACCTCTTTCAAAGTTCATTTCTTCTTCCACTTTCTATTTCTTTGTTTCTTCCATACTAAAATAATAAATCCAGTACCTTATACATACTAATATGTTATTATAAATATGGTACAACCATATTCATTATTCTATCCATCCTATGAATAACAATGTCACCATATGTGCCTACATACGGCCTACCGTCTCCACGCCATGGTGTAGTTTGTTATTCAACACTTAATTATTTGGATGGGTATAATATTGAATATAATTTATGTAAATAATAAATATAACATTTTAATTATTATGTATATATAATATACCATCCAACTATATACAATCTCTCCATCAATAGAATAATATTGTCGCTCGTATGTACGTACGGCTTACCGTCTCCACGACGCTATGAGATTTTGTTCCCCATCGTAACCCTTCTAGAATAATTTTCATTTTATGATAAAAAATCATGTTCAAGAACATAATATCATTCTGGATATGAATAAAATACATCTTATCCATAATAAACATGACTTACGTAACAAAACATATAAAGGAAAATGAATCAGTTAACACCCAAAACAGTGATACTACTTAAATATCATTAATAAAGAAATATTAGAAGATCATATATGATATCATATTTATGTATGTGATTCTTGTATAATTTAATAAAAATTATTTCACCATTATATCGGAGGTTAACCTACCCATCGATTAAGTAAAAGTACAAGGTAAGGGGTTTTCATCTCACTTTTTTTCCCATGAGATTCATGCTATATTGTCCACCATTTGTTTTGTGTGGTGTATGTACTACCCATGATTGTATTCTTTGTGTAATAAACTTTAATTTATGGTTATTCACATCATTATTGTATGATCCTTCATTTATGGGGTGTATTTTTCGTAAGTTACCAAATCAGTAAGGTAATTTCTAATTTCAATTTCCACTAATTGGACACACACTTTATTGATTATTTTACTCCAAGATTATGTGAGAAATCACAATTTATTTATTTATTTAGTAATTTCAACTCCCATTTGTGTGTATATAATTTTGATACACATAATCTCTCCATTGATAAATTCTCAAGTCATTGATATGAAATTGATAAGTGTAATCTTAACTCAATTTCCATTCATTGAGTTAAACATCCAAGTCATTGGTTTTGTTTTTACAAGAATATGTGTGAATGTCCTCTCATTGATTTACACTGAATATCAAATAATATTTAGTGAATTTATAGTTTTCACACATAATTATGTCATTGATTTATCCTTAATCTAAGGATACGGTCTTTATAAGGGATTTCGTCTCAATTTACATTCCATTGAGACTTATTTGTTATTATGAACCAATTTACATTTATATGGTGTATATACTGTCCTTTGACATATTATATCATGAATCCATTTATTTTGATGATATTATAATTTTTGGATTAATTTTATTCCTTAATTATTTTTATTCAATCATCCCACATTTGGTTAGGAACTCTTTAACTAAAATATCATTTTAAATGTTTTAAATATTTTTTCTTCTAAATATTTCTCATTAATTTCCATGTTTTAAAAATGGTTATAAAGATATATTTATATACACATGAATGTATTAAAATTAAAACTTCTTTCAAACGTTTCAAACAGGTATGGGACACTTTGATTCAAAAATCTCTTTTAAACGACTTCTCTGATAAATAGTGAAACTTTTAAATTTTTTCAAGAAAAAAACAGATATTTCTCTCAAATAGTTTTACTAATTATTTTCATTTATGTAAATATTCTTCATTGTATTTTATTCTTCATTGAGGATGATTAATTATAATAAAATCTTCCATATTGTATTGGATTAGTTATGTTTGACTATGGATGTGGTATTTTTATAGCATTCATGGTTTGTGGTTAAAGTATTTACATTTCGTATGCTAGTTTTAATACGAATTTTTATGTTATGTTTCTACATTTTCATATGAGGAATTCATTGAAATTAGTAAGTGATGGGTGGAGCTTGTTATAGCTCCTCGATGCATCGGTAGCTCTCATGATACAAACTAGTGTGTTGGCACAAGGCCTTAACAAAATTATTATTTTGTAGTCTTGGCACGAGGCCTTGACTATGTGGTTACGATGTCCAGAATTATGCATTCCATGAATATTATATTAGCTATTTATATTGCATGTGATTATTCTACTAGTAGAATATCCATGTGAATAAGTAAATGGAATTATTTGATTTATCTTTTCCATATTATGGTGAAGTTTAAGTTTAAAATGATTTTCTTTTAGTCTTATACATTTCCTTACATGTTTATGATTATTAATGATAGTTTCTTCTATATTTTTATCTTTACTGAGCATCTGATCTCACCCATTTCTTATGTTTTATTTTTTCTAGGATGCAAAGAAGTATATTACGATTAACCTGCAGGAATAGGCTAAGGGATATGACTGTGTTCAAAGGGGACACAACATTGTTGTTTTTTCCATTTCATAATGTAATGTAAAACTTATGTATGTATCTAGTAATTCCAAGGATACTAAACTAATCGGTCTTTTGGGACTTGATATCTTTTGATCATTCCAATGTTATTAATAATGCACCGAATTTGGGTAACTAGGGTTGGGGTGTTATAGTTTGTATGAGAGAAAGTTTAGTACAAACCTTGGAAACTAGATTTAAAAAAACTCTGATTAGAGAACATCACCCTAAGATATACTTTGAGGATTAGTATATAATAACTTCTTAGAATTTTGGTAATGTAGATATTTTTTGAATTTTCTAAGAAATACATCCCAGTCAGGATACGAGAAGGTAGAGGAGGCTCTGGCACAAATGTATCTAGGGGTAAAACCAGAAAACACCGCTTTGATCTAGACTCGAATGGGAACTGGTGCACAACAACGGGCATTGTTGCACTCTTGGTTACGACACTCCCGGGGGATATTCTTAGGATAATTCACATTTTCTTTACAAACTGATTTGAAGGATTTTAATATAAGTTGAGAATAAATAACCTTGGTTAATCCTGAGGTGTTTTATATTGAAAATAAGGTGTCATGATATTCTCTAAATGATTTTATGACTATTTTTACTCACACTATGCTTTCTGGTTATAGTCAATGGATGGATTAGAATGAAAACATTGTAACATTAAACATGATGTACAAGGTGGGAATGATGGTGGAAATGAGCAACTAAATGGAATGTTGATAGGCGTAAAAAATATCATGTCATGCTGAAACAGGTTTTGAAAAATATGATCAATAATATATACATTAACCAAATCCCAAACTCAACAAAGAAGAGAAAGGCAGATAATGATAATATCTCCAACAGTGGAGACTGTGGAGAAAATAAATCTCAATTTCCATCATGCAGGAAATCTGGAAGGAGACACCTAGGAAAGTGTCTCAATAGAACAAAGAAATTATTTATGTGTGGGAAATAAAGACCTAAACTAAATAATTGTCAATTAAAAATGAAGAGTACTATGGGAGAAAATAAAAATGATCCTAAGAATCCATTTATAGTCATTTTCCATAAATGTAGGGGACCTGGGCATTACCCGAGTCAATTCCCTATTCTATAGGATAACCACTAGGTCAAGGAAGAACTTATGTGGAAATAAATGGATGGGGAAATGTTTAAAATTATCAATGATCTTTTTTGATGGGATTACTTTGGAAGAGTTTTCTCTTGTATATGTAACCCTGCAGTTTTTTATATGGAAATTCTATTTGAGGAATAATTATCTTTTCTTTTTTTGATATAGTTATACAGAACCATTTGGGTTTATATGATCCTATAATTTGATGTAATTACAGGTTATTGGGATGAAAATGCAAGGTATGAGATAAAATTTGTGGTTAAATTATGTTATGGTTCTTCTGAGGAATTTATCTCATTTTGGGAATGTTATAAAATATAGTTTTTTAAAAAGGACAACAGTCAGACCATGTGACAACACGTTGTGTCGGACAAAGCTATGAGAATCAAACTTATAACCAAAGTGTGACTGGGATTTATCACATACCACTGGACTACGTGATGTCCCTGGTTAGTGTGACTAATTATTTTTAGTAAATTTATTTTATTTATCAAAAATAAGTTGATTTGGGATCTTATGTTTTATCAAATGGATATCCTTAGTATAGGAAAATGATTTGGTGATTAAGTGATAAATGTTGTTTTGGAAGATGTTCGCACTGTTGGGAACACTATATGCCTAAGGAAAATAGAATACTATTGGATTTCATTTGAGGAGTAATGGTAGATTTTTATTTTCGTAGAATTAATGTTTTTTTATAGAGATTCATGTTATTAATGGAAAATGATTAACCTATCCTAGAGAATTTGTGATTTGGTTTATTACACTTCAGTATGAGACTTTAAGAGTATTTGATACTATTTGGAGATAAATGTTAAGATTTACTATGAAAGACTATGTGATTAAATTCTTATGAGTTTTAGGTTTCAATCTTAGATTGGATGATATTGAAGGTTTTTAAGGACAATTGTTTATTGAATTGTCTTTATTGAACTTTGGGTATTTTTTGTTTAATTTTGGAAATTAAGATTAATATTTCTTTCTATGAAGGATTATCCATTTTGGGGATCATCTGATCTTGTACTAACCATTTTTTTTTGGTTTATCTTTAAAGACAAGGGAAATATATATTTCATACTTTGTGGATTGAGTGATTCTCTTGAAGTTAATTCTAGCACTTTAGGTGTGACCAAGTCATCTTGAATACTCATCGTTTAGAGAAAAGATATGTTAGTGGTAGAAATTTATTAAAGGATGAAACTCTAATTGAAAAGTGAGTATATCTATATATTTTCTTAGTCAATATCATAAATAAATTCCTCAACTTTATTAAATGGAACTTAAAACAAAAAAATTTGTCCGTTTACTTTTCCTACTATGAAATTAATGACCGTTTAACCCATCACAAATTTTTGGTTTTATTGTTGTCAGTATTCTCGTAATCATGTTTTTTATCACTCTCCATCAGAACTTGACACTTATTTTATCTTCCATATCCAGGTTTTCCTACATGGAATCCTAGTATGGGTTATCTCGGGTGACCTTTTTACTTATCTTTCATTCTTTTAAAGTGATAGTTTAACTGACTCTTTTTTCGATGTGGGACTTTCAATGAAGTTCCCAAGCCTAATTTTAAAATTTCAAGGACTCAATTTCCGAAATGGGGAATAATGTAACACCCCAAGATTTCATAGTAAGTTATTTTCTTTAAAGTAATTCAATAGTTTTCACTACACACAACACCGAGTTCGAGCACACCACGACTTACCAAACTTATCGTTCAAAGAGCGGTTATGAATAGTATTAATTTATATTTGAATTTTATATACTCTATATAATTTTAACATCTATATCATGTGTTTATAATACATAATATAAGAACAAATTCAATTTTTTAGATAAAATAATTATTTTTTAAAAAATGAAATTTTTCCACCATTTAATGGCGAACCCTTTTTAAATCCAAAATTTGAAACTTTTATATATTTAATTTGACAAAATAAACTTTTAATTTATAACCGGGACATAAAAATTTAGTTTGGATAAATTTTCAGTGCTTTTATGAAAAAAATCATATTTTGGTGAATAGTGAAAAATACTAAATTTTAATTAAAAACAACTTTTTTAATGAAAATAATTTATTGTGGAAAATTATACATTTGAATGGTTTTAAATTATAATTATATTATATTTTTATCATTTAATCCAATTTGGTTCATTGGAAGTAATTTTACATTTAAATTGGTCATAAACACATATCAATCTTTTGATGGTTTTTACTTCTCAAAAACTCACTTTCTGGTTTTGACAACAAGAATATTTTTTAAATTAATTAATACAAATTTTATTTTTTAAATTTGGTAAAATACACATCATTTTTGAATTTAGAATATCAAAATTAGATTTGGGTGAATTTTTTGGTATTTTTCTAATAACACTCAATTTTTTATGAATAGTGAAAAACATTGTGTTATTGTTTAAAGACGACTTTTTGTTTAAATAATTATTTTTTTATTTAAATTTATTTTAAAGTCAAAATATATACATAATACCTGTATTAGTACAATTTAATTCATTTAATCCATTTTATAATAAGATTAGGTATATAAAATTTTATTGAAATTTTTACCGTCTTTTACCCAACTTCTAGGAACATTTGCAAATTTGAATAAAAAATAATTTTACCGCTTATGTGAATTGAATTTTAAAAATCATAAATACATGGTTGATATCATTAAGTAAAATTTGGTTTAATGGGATGAAAATAATTTTTGGTGAATAGTAATATTTGAATTTTATTTACCACAGTTAAAAGTAAATAGGGTAATTAAAGGTAAAAATGATTTTATAATTACCCTAACAGATTTCCAAATTCTATTTTATAAGTGTATTTCGACCAAAATCAACCTTAGTACAAAAATATGATCCTTATTATCCACTTTGATTAGATTAGGTCATTTATTATATTTTATTTTGAAGAAGAGTTAAAAGTGTTAAATTCAAAGTTTAATAACTAAAACATTTTTAATATGGGGTTACACATAAGAGAAATTATGCTATAAATATTCATTATAAATATAAAAATATTTACTACATCATGGTATTTTATTTATAATTTTTGGACATTAAATAATTAAATTTATTTATGACACAATGATGATGGAGCAATTACCTTATTGATGAAAGATTAAAATAATTAATGTTATAAATATTAAAATAAATTTAAATTGAAACATTTGATGCCATCCAAGGATTTTATAGGTTAATATGACATGTTAGGGATGATTAAACGTTTTTTTTGAAGAAATAAAATTTTTATGACTTTCACAAAAACCAAATACTAAATAGTATCAAAATTGACATAAATGTTCTTTTAAAACAAATAATATATTATTAAATGATATAATATTATTAAAAATATAAGGTTATAAAAAAGGACTTATATAAGGTTAGATATGTCAATAATTAACCACGTGGGGTTCTCTTGGCATTTTATAGTAAGTTTATTAACCATTTATTATAATAATACATGAAGACATGTTAAATGTTAAATTACTTAACTAAGACTTAAATCTGAAAGATAAGGTTAATATGGTGACATAAAATTGTCTAAAACCTATTGGTCAAGATGTTTTCAACCCATACCCACTTTATCCTACAACTAAATCCATTTAGATCTGTTATAAACCGAAAATTATTTTATAATAAAATAATATTTCAAGCTTTTCCTAAAGTGACCCTCACCTCTCTTATAAAAGAGAACTTCCCCTTCTATAAACTTAACACCTAAAAATCCATTTTTCTTGGCCAAACCATACTCAAATATCCTCCCAACTACCCTCAATTCAACCTAGAGGCCATAATTTGATCAGAAAGCCAATCTAAGGATCCCTTTTGTTCAAATCATAAGGAAGAACCCGAAGAAGAGGTAATTACTTCATCACGTCTTTCAAAGTTCTTTACTTCTTCCACTTCCTCTTTCTTTGTTGTTATCATAATAAAATAATAAATCCAGTACCTTATACATACTGAGATGTTATTATTAATATGGTACAACCATATTTATTATTTTATCCATCCTATGAATGACAAAGTCACCATACGTACGTACGTACGGCTTACCGTCTCCACGTCGTCGTGTAGTTTTTTATTCAACAATTCATTATTTGGATGGGTATAATAATGAATATAATTTATTTAAATAATAAATATAACATGTTAATTATTCTTCATATATAATATAGCATCCAACTAAATACGATTTCACCATCAATAGATTGATATTGTCGCTCGTGCGTGCGTACGGTTTACCGTCTCCACGATGCGATGAGATTTCATTCCACATCGTAATCATTCAAGAAAAATTTTCATTTTATGATTAAAAATAATGTTTAATAACATAATATCATTCTAGATATGAATAAAATACATCCTATCCATAACAAACATGACTTACTTAACAAAACATATAAAGGAAAATGAATCAGTTAACACCTGAAACAATGATACTACTTAAATATCATTAACAAAGAAATATTAGAAGATCATATATGATATAATATTTATGTATATGGTTATTGTATAATTTAAAAACAATTATTTCACCATTATATAGTATTTTAACCTACCCTCTACTAAGGAAAAGTACAAGGTAAGGGGTTTTCATCTCACTTTTATTCCGGTGAGATTCGTGCTATATTTCCCACAATTTCCTTTTGTGTGGTGTATGTACTACACATGATTGTATCCTTTGTGTAATAAACTTTAATTTATGGGTATTTACATCATCATTGTATGATTCTTCTTTCATGGGTTGTATGTTTCATAATTTACAAAATCGGGAAGGTAATTTCTAATTTCAATTTCCACTCATTGGGTTTTACGCACACTTCATTAATTATTTTACTCCAAGATTATGTGTGAAATCACTATTTATTAATTTATATAGTAATTTACACTCCCCTTTGTGTGTATATACTTTTGGTACACATAGTCACTCCATTGATAAATTCTCAAGTCATTGATATGAAATTGATAAAGGTAATCTTAACCCAATTTCCATTCATTGAGTTAAACATCCAAGTCATTGGTTTTTATTTTTACAAGAATATGTGTGAATTTACTATGATTGATTTACACTTAATATCCAATCATATTTATTGTATTTATATTTTTCACAGATAATTATGTCATTTATTTATCCTTAATCTAATGATATGGTCTTTATAAGGGTTTTCGTCTCAATTTACATTCCATTGAGACTTCTTTGTTGTTATGCGCCAATTCACTTTTATATGGTGTATATACTATCCTTTGACATATTATATCATGAATACATTTATTATCATGATATTCTAATGTTTTTATTAATTTTATTCCTTAATTATTTGTATTCACGCATCTCTCGTTTGGTTAGGAACTCTTTAACTAAAATATCATTTCAAATGTTTTAATGATTTATTCTTCTAAATATTTATCATTAATGTCCATGTTTTAAAAATGGTTTTAAGGATTTATTTATATGGAAATTAATATTTTAAAATTAAAACTCTTTTCAAATGTTTCAAACTGTTATGGGACACTTTGATTCAAAAATCCCTTTTAAACGACTTCTTTGATAAATAGTGCGACTTTTAAATGTTTTCACGAAAAAGGGGAAATTTCTCTCAAATAGTTTTACTGATTATTTTCATCAATTTCAATATACTTCATTGTATTTTATCCTTGATTTAGGTTGATTTATTATAATACAATCTTCCATATTTTACTGAATGAGTTACGTTTGACTGTGGATGTGCTATTTTTATACCATTCATGGTTTGTGGTTAAAGTATTGTCATTTCATATGCTAGTTTTAATACGAATGTTTATGTTATGTTTCAAAATTTTCATTGGAGTAATTAATTGGATATATTAAGTGACAGGTGGAGCCCTCTATAGCTACTTGATGCATCGGTAGGTCTCATGAGACAAACTAGTGTCTTGGCATAAGACCTTGACAAAATTATTATTTTGTAGTCTTGGCACGAGGCCTTGACTATGTGGTTATGATGTACGACATTAGGCATTCCATCATTATGAAATTAGCTATTTATATTTCATGTGATTATTCGACTAGTAGAATATCCATGTGAATATGTAAATGGAATTATTTGATTTTTCTTTTCCATATTATACTGAAGTTTAAGTTTAAAAGTCTTGTGTTTTAGTCTTATGTAAATGGAATTATTTGATTATTATTCTATATTTTTATCCTTACTGAGAATCTAATCTCACCCCTTCCTTATGTTTTATATTTCTTAGGGTTCGAAGAATTATATTACGATTAACCTGCATGAATAAGGCTAAGAGATATGAGTGTGTTCAAAGAGGACACAACATTGTTGTTTTTTCCATTTCATAATGTAATGTAAAACATTTTATGTATCTTGTACTTACAAAGCTAATAAACTAATTAGTATTTCAATACATGATATCTTATGATCATTCCAATTTTAGTAATAATGCACCGACTCTAGGTAACTAGGGTTGGGGCGTTACAGTTGGTATCAGAGGAAATTTAGTACAAAACTTGGAAACTAGAGTTAAAAAAACTCTGATTAGAGAACATTACACTAAGATATACTTTGAGGATTAGTATATAATAACTTCTTATAATTTTGGTAATGTAGAGATTTTGTGAATTTTTGAAGAAATACATCTCTGTCTGGATATGAGCAGATAGAGGAGGCTCTGACACAGATGTATCTAGGGGTAAAACCCAAAAACACCGCTTTGAGCTAGACTCGAATGAGAACTGGTGAACGACAATGGGCCTTGATACACTCTTGGTTGCGATACTCCTGGGGGATATGATTAGGATAATTCACATTTTCTTTACAAACCTATTCGAAGGATTTTAATATAAGATGAGAATAAATAACCTTGGTTAATCTTAAGGTGTTTTATATTGAAAATAAGGTGTCATGGTATTTTCTAAATGATTTTATGACTATTGTTACTCACATTATGCTCTCTGGTTTTAGTCAATGGAAGGATTCCAAGGAAGTCATAGTAACATTGAACATGACGTACAAGGTGGTCATAATGGTGTAAATGAGAAACTAAATGGAATATTGATAGGTGTAAAAAATATCATGTTCATTTAGAAGAAGGTTTCCAAAAATATGGTAAAAAATATATACATTAACCAACTCCAAATCTCAATAAAGAAGATAAAGGTGGAGAATGATAAGAGCTTCAGCAGTGGAGACCATGGAGAAAAGAAATCTCATTTTCCATCATACAGGAAATTTGGAAGGATACATCCAGGAAAGTTTCTCAATGGAATAAAGAAATTCTTTATGTGTGTGAAATGACATAAAGTAAATAACTGTCAAGGAAAAATGAAAATAACTATGGAAGAAAATAAAAATGATCCTAAAAATCCATTTACAGTCATTTTCCATATATGTAGGGGAACTGGGCATTACCCTAGTCAATTCCTAATTCTATAGGATAACCACTATGTCAAGGAAGAACCTATGTGGAAATAAATGGATGGAGAAATGTTTAAAGAATTAATGCTCTTTGTTGATGGGATTACATTGGAAGACTTTTCTCTTGTATCTGTAACCCTACAGTTTGTTATGTGAAAATGTTATTTAAGGAATAATTAAATTTTCTATTGTGGATATAGTTATAAAGAACCATTTGGGTTTATATGATCCTTGAATTTGAGGAAATTATAGGTTATTGGGATGAAAATGAGAGGTATGAGATAAAATTTGTGGTTAAATTATGTTACGATTATTTTAATGAATTTATCTCATTTTGGGAATGTTATAAAATATAGTTTCTGAAAAAGGACAACATGAAAACTGTGGGACAACCCGTCGCATTAGACAAAGCTGTGGGAATTGAACCCACAACCAAAGTGTGAATGGGATTTATTGCCTACAATTGGACTACGTGAAGTCCCTGGTTAGTGTGACTAATTCTTTTTAGTAAAATGATTTTATTGATCAATAATAAGTTTATTTGGGAACTTATATTTTATCAAATGGATATCCTTATTATAGGAAAATGATTTGGTGATTAAGTGATAAATGTTATTTTGGAAGAAGTTCACTCTGTTGGGAACACTATATGCCTAAGGAAAATAGGATAATATGGGATTTCATTTGAGGATTAATGGTGGATTTTTATTTTGGGAGAATCTATGTTTTCTTATAGAGGTTCAGGTTATTAATGGAAATGATTAACCTATCATAGATAATATGTGATTTGGTTTATTACACTTCAGTATGATACTTTAAGAGTAGTTGATGTTATTTGGAGATAAATGTTAAGATTTACTATAAAAGACTATGTGATTAAATTCTTCTGAGTTTTGAGTTTCAATATTAGTTCGGTTTATATTAAAGGATTTTAAGGACAATTGTTTATTGAATGGTCTTTATTTAACGTTGGGTATTGTTTGTTTAATTCTGGAAATTAAGATTAGTATTTCTTTTTATAAAGGATTATCCATTTTGGAAATCATCTGATCTTGTAATAACCATTTTGGTTTTGGTTAATCTCTAAAACAAGGGAAATATATAGTTCATCCTTTGTGGATTATGTGATTCTCTAGAAGTTGATTATAGTGCTTCAAGTGTGACCAAGCCATCTTGAATACTCATCATTTGGAGAAAATATGAGTTCTTGGTAGAAATTTATTAAAGGATGAAACACTACTTGAAAAGTAAGTATATATCTTTATGGTCTTAGTCAATCACATAAATAAATTCCTCAACTTTATGAAATATAACTTAAAACAAAAAACGTTGTTCGTTTACTTTTCCTACTGGGAAACTAATGACCGTTTAACCCATCAAAATTTTGTGGTTTTCTTATTATTAACTTTCTCCTGATCATGTTTTATATAACTCTCCATCATAACTTGACACTTAGCTTATCTTCCATATCTATGTTTTCTTACATGGAATCCTAGTATGGGTTATCTTAGGTGAGCTTTTTACTTTCTTTCTTTCTTTTAAAGTGATGGTTTTACATACACTTTTTCAGATGTTGGACTTTCAATGAAGTTCCCAAGACCAATTTTAAAATTTATAGGACGCAATTTCCAAAATGGGGGAAGAATTTAACACCCCAAGATTTCATAGTAAGTTATTTTCTTTAATGTAATTCAATAGCTTGAGCTACATGCTACACCAGGTTCGAGCGCACCACAGCTTACCAAACTAGTCGTTCAAAAAATGGTTATGAATAGTATTGACTGCATTTTGAATTTAATATACTCTATATAATTTTAAAAGCCATATAATGGGTTTCTTAGACATAATATAATAACAAGTTCAATTTTTCAAATAAAAGATGTATTTTTCAAAAAATACCATTTTACCGCATTTTAATGGAAAACCATTTTTAAATATAATATTTTACACTTTTATATATTCAATTCGACAAAATAAACTTCTTCCTTATAAGTGGGATATAAAAATTTAGTTTGGATAAATTTTTGGTGGTTTTCTGAAAACATTCATAATTTTATGAATCGTGAAAAATACTAAATTTTAATTGAAAACTACTTTTTTAATAAAAATAATTTATAGTGTTAAATTATATATTTTAATGGTTTTAAAGTATAATTATATTATATTTTTATCATTTAATACAATTTTGTTCATTGGAAGTAATTTTAAATTTAAATTAGACATAAACACATATCAATCTTTTGATAGTTTTTACTTCACTAAAACCCGCTTTTTGGTTTTGATAACCGAAATATTTTTTAAATTAATTAATAAAACATATATATTTTGAATTTAGTAAAATAGAAATCATTTTTGAATTTTTAATATCAAAAATATCTTTGGTTTAATTTTTGGTATTTTTCTAAAAACTTTCAATTTTTAATGAATTGCGAAAAACATTGTGTTATTGTTTAAAGCCGACTTTTTATTTAAATAATTATTTTTTAATTTAAATTTATTTTAAAATAAAAATATATACATAAAACCTATATTATTCCAATGTAAGTCATTTAATTCGTTTTATAATAAGATTAGATATATAAAATTTTATTGACCTTTTTACCATCTTTTACCCACCTTTTAGGAACATTTGCAAATTTGCATAAAACATAATTTTACCGCTTCTGTGAATTGAATTTAAAAAATCTGAAAATATTTTTTGACATTAGTAAGTAAAATTTGGTTCAATAGGATGAAAATAATTTTTGGTGAATAGTAACTTTTGGATTTTATTTACCATGGTTAAAATTAAATAGGGTAATTAAAGGTAAAAGTGATATTATAATTACCCTAACACATGTCCTAATTCTATTGGATAAGTGTTTTTAGAACAAAATCAACCTTAGGACAAAAATATGATCCTTTTTTATCCACTTGGATTAGATTAGGACATTTATTATGTTCTATTTAAAGAAGAGTTAAACGTGTTAAATTTAAAGTTTAATAACTAAAACATTTTTAATATAGGGATACACATAAGATAAATTCGACTATAAATATTCATTATAAAGATAAAAATATTTACTACATCATGGTATTTTATTTATAATATTTAGACATTAAATAATTAAATTTATTTATGACACAATGATGATGCAACAATTTCCTTATTAATGAAAGATTAAGATAATTAATGTTATAAATATTAAAATAAATGTAAATTAAAATTTTTTAAGACATCCACGAATTTTATAGGTTAATATGACATTTTCGGGTTGATTAAATTTATTTCTTTCTATGAAATAAGATTTATATGACTTTCAGAAAAACCAAATACTAAATAGTGTCAAAATTGACATAAATGAGCTTTTAAAACAAATACTATTTAATTAAATGATATAATATTCCTAAAAATATAAGGTTTTTCCAAAGGACTTAGATAAGGTTATATATGTAAATACATAACCACTTGGGGTTATATTTTATTTTTATAGTAAGTTTATTAACCATTTATTATAATAATACAAGAAGACATGTTAAATGTTAAACTATTTAACTAAGAGTTAAATCTAAAAGATAAGGTTAATATGGTGACCTAAACATGTCTAAAACCTATTTGGTAGAGATTTTGTCGACCCATACCCACATTAGACTCTAAATAAAATAATTTTGAGATATTATAAACCAAAAAATATTTTATAGTAAAATAATATTTCATGATTTTCCTAAAATGACCCTCACCTCTCTTATAAATGGGTATTTCCCCTTCTATTAATTTCACAACTCCAAAGCCATTTGGCTCGACCAGCCCCTGCTCAAATATCTTCCCAAAATACCCTCAATTCAACCTAGAGGCATTAATTTGACCAAAAAGCCAACCTAAGGAGAAATTTTGTTCAAATCAAAAGGAAGAACCCAAAGAAGAGGTAATTACTTCATCACCTTTTTCAAAGTTCATTTATTCTTACACTCCTTCTTTCTTAGTTTTTTCATACTAAAATAATAAATATGGTGCCTTATATATACTGAGATTTTATTATAAATATATTACTACCATATTCATTATTTTATCCATCCTTTGAATGACAAAGTCGTCATACGTGTGTACGTACGGTTTACCATCTCCACGTCGTGGTGTAGTTTGTTATTCCAAACTTCATTATTTGGATGGGTACAATAATGAGTATAATTGGTGTGAATAATAAATATAACATGTTAATGATTTTTTATATATATAATACACCATCCAACTACATACGATTTCACCGTCAATAGAATGATATTGTTGCTCGTGTGTACGTACGGCTTACCGTCTCCACGATGTGATGAGATTTCATTCCCCATCATAACTATTCTAGAATAATTTTCATTTGATGATTACAAAGAATGTTTATGAACATAATATCATTATTTATATGAATAAAATACATCTTATCCATAACAAACATGACTTACGTAACAAAATATATAAAGGAAAATGAATCAGTTAACACCCGAAACAATGATACTACTTAAATATCATTAACAAAGAAATATTAGAAGATCATATATGATATCATATTTCTGTATGTGGTTCTTTTAAAATTTAATAAAAATGATTTCACCAATATACAGGAGATTAACCTACCCTCGACTAAGGAAAAGTACAAGGTAATGGGTTTTCATCTCACTTTTATTCCCGTGAGATTCATGCTATATTTTCCACAATTTCCTTTTGTGTGGTGTATGTAATACCCATGATTGTATTCATTTTGTAATAAAATATAATTTATGGGTATTTAAATCATCATTGTATGATACTTCTTTCATGGGGTGTTTTTTTCTTAAGTTACCAAATCGGTAAGGGAATTTATAATTTCAATTTCCACTCATTGGGTTTTATGCACACTTAACTGATTATTTTACTCCAAGATTATATGTGAAATGACTCTTTATTTATTTATTTATTAATTTCAACTCCCATTTCTGTGTATATTCTTTTGAGACACATAATCACACCATTGTTAAATTCTCAAGTCATTGATATGAAATTGAGAAGGGTAATATTAACTCAATTTCCATTCATTGTGTTAAACATCCAAGTCACTGGTTTTGTTTTTACAAGAATATGTGTGAATGTCCTCTGATTGATTTACACTGATTATCCAATCATATTGAGTGTATTTATATTTTCACACTTAATTATGTCATTGATTTATCCTTAATCTAAAGAAATTCTCTTTATAAGGGATTTCGCCTCAATTTACATTCTATTGAGACTTCATTGTTGTTATACACCAATTCACTTTTATATGGGGTATATACTGTCCTTTGACATATTATATCATGAATCCCTTTATTCTCATGACATTATAATGTTTTGATTAATGTTATTCCTTAATTATCTATATTCAATCATCTCTCATTTGGTTAGGAACTCTTTAACTAAAATATCATTTTAAATGTTTTAAAGATTTATTCTTCTAAATCCTTCTCATTAATGTCTATATTTTAAAAAATGGTTTTAAGGATTTATTTATATGGACATGAATGTTTTAAAATTAAAACTCCTTTCAAATGTTTCAAAGTGGTATGGGACACTTTTATTCAAAAATATCTTTTAAACGACTTCTTCGATAAATAGTGCGACTTTTAAATGTTTTCAAGAAAAAGGGGATATATATCTCAAATAATTTTACTGATTATTTTAATCTATGTCAATATCCTTAATTTTATTTTATTTTGGATTGAGGTTGATTTATTATAATACAATATTCCGTATTGTATTGAATGAGTTTTGTTAGATTGTGGATGTGCTATTTTTAAACCATTCATGGTTTGTGGTTAAAGTATTGACATTTAGTATGGTAGTTTTAATATGAATGTTTATGTTATGTTTCAACATTTTCATATGAGGAATGAATTGGACTTAGTAAGTGACGGGTGGAGCCCGCTATAGCTCCTTGATGCATCAGTAGGTCTCATGAGGCAAACTAGTGTCTTGTCACAAGGCCTTGACAAAATTATTATTTTGTAGTCATGGCATGATGCCTTGACTATATGGTTATGATGTCCAGAATTATGCATTCCATAATTATAAAATTATCTATTTATATTGAATGTGATTATTAGACTAGTAGAATATCCATGTGAATAAGTAAATAGAATTATTTTATTTATCTTTTCCATATTATGCTGAAGTTTATGTTTAAAAGGCTTTTTTTAGTCTTATACATTGCCTTAAATTTTTATGCTTATTTATGATAGTTTATTCTATATTTTTATCCTTACTAAGCATCTGAGCTCACCCCTTTCTTAGGTTTTATTTTTTCCAGGATGAAAATAAGTATATTATGATTAACCTGCAAGAATAGGCTAAGGTATATGAGTGTGTTCAAAGGGGACACAACGTTTTTGTTTTTTCCATTTCATAATGTAATGTAATAATTTTGTATGTATATAGTACTTCTAAGGATACTAAACTAATCGGTCTTTCGAGACTTGATCTCTTGTGATCATGCCAATTTTAGAAATAATTCACCGACTCTTGGTAACTAGGGTCGAGGCATTACAATCAAATCAAAATTATCCAATGGTGAATTTTTCATAATTTTGTTATACAATCAAATTTTTGGGTAAAATTAAATACATTGTAAATATATGTTATACATGATGGAATCATAATAGCCCAAAATCAATCAAATAAATGTAATAAAGGGAATAAATATCTAAATATATATTTTCCTTTAAAAATAGTGTTTTAATTTTATTTTATTAAGTTTATAATCCTTTAATGAATCCCATAAATCAATATAATATTTTAAGGTTTTGAAATTGATTATTTATTAACACAACTCACATCCACATCACTAATGGTATTGTTTTAATTATTTCTTTTATTAGACTTATAAAATATTTAAAACCACTCTTATTGGGTAGAAAACATGGGAAACCATTTATGTAGTGAATACCCATCCCTTAAAATCTCATTAAATCCTTTTATGAATCATTATGTACACTCATTATGCTATTGAAATTATCTTGTGAATTTTTATGCCAAACATTTTTGTAGTGAATACCCATCCACATTTCCACACAAAGGTATTCACATAGATTTACTATCCTTCATTAACTTTGGAAATACATATATATAACTAAAAAACATAATCATGGTATTAAATAATATTAAATTTGTACTTATATTGTATGATCTATATGGCATAAAAATTCATGTACATGAAAAGAATATGATAGGTTTCCCAAAATTAAATAGCCTACCAATACACTAAATAATGTTTTTTTCTCGTGAGATACCATGTATGGTTTATGGGAGGGTATCATACTAACACTATGTTATGATGTCCTAGTGGTTATACTGGATGTTTTCTTATGATTTCATGTTTTATGTTGTTTCCACATTTCTATGTTACATTGATGTCATCGTCATATATCAAATATCGATGTTCATGTTTATGATTCTCACACCTTTTATGTCACCTTGATATGCCACTTCACTAAAATTTACTACTTTCATCATGTTATTGTTTATTTACTCCTTTATTATTCTTTATAGCACACCCCTTTATCAGTTACATCCCTAGGTTATCTCATGCAATTTTAGAAGAGTAATGGAGTTTTAAAATAATGTTTAGATGTTTTTAATAATTCTGTTGTATCATTATTTTATGTCATTGTTATATGTATCAAATTTACCAAATCAACGTATCTTATTCTTTATTTGGGGTTGTTTTACGTGTCTTTATGTAATAAATCATGAAATAAAATGTATTAAAAACATTGGTTGTTATATAAGAAGCCCACCAACCCTCACCAAAAATAGGGAGAATTGTGTTACTGTTAACACAAGAACCTGAGCTACCTAAGAATGTATCTGCAGTCCCACCAACATTCCTTATGGAAATTCTTAAATTAACATAAAATAAAACGTCATGTAAACATTAATACTGTATAAATTTTATTATCATTCCTCAAAATAAGGATCTAGAATATATAAATTTGGAAAATTAATAGAATCATCCCTCAAATAGTGGTGGTGGTTTTCCCACCAATATCAGTGAAACCACAAATTGATCATGTCATCAAAGTTGATTGGGGGTAGTGTAAATCATTTATAATCCACTATCCTTCAATGTTATTAAATTTAATTTTAATTAATATAAATTAAATTAAAATTCATTAAAAAAATAATTAAACTTTATATAATGATATTAGATAAAATATTAAAATTCATAAGAAAAAAATAGATTAATTTTACTAGTAATCATACCATAGATGAATCTACATTACTTGATAAAGTGCTCTGAGAACCACCTCCCCATGTAATGGTATCCTAAGGGTTTGGAACATAAAATTTCTAAAATTATTCTTAAAAAACACATTTCTCTAAGAAATTTCACAATAATTATTTTCAAATTTTATATCACAAATGAAAGATATATTGGTTTTTTTAATCCATTATTCATTATAATGTTATTTATTAAAATAAATTAATTTTATCTCTTCAAGAAAACTATGATTTGAATTAAAATAACACAATCACCTAAAACCACTCTTATCATAGGGAGATAATTTATATATAAATGGATTTGTGATAATAAGAACAAAAATGTAGATTAAATTTAATTAATAAGAAAAATAAATCACAAAGAAGAAAATGGAATTATTCAAAGAGATAGAGTTAGTATCAATTCCCATAGATGAGGAAAATGATAACAGTTAAAAGGAAACAAATTATAAGAAATAAAGAAGAGTTGTAAAAAATATTTAAAAACATATATACAGATGCTAAAGTATAAGATGAACTAAAAGAATATTTATTTACACAATATAGATTAGGATCAAGATAAAAAGATATAATAAATTCTTGAAAGAATAGGTGGACATGGAAGGGAAATTCGAAGTAAATATAGAGACATTATCCAAGGATAAATCTAGAACATAAGTAAAAATATATAGCCACATATATATTAAAATAATTTAAGAATAAGTAATAACACTATATGAAATTGAAGCAAATTTCAAATTCAAATCATAGATAACAAAAATCAAAAACAAAGGAAACTACCAATGATGATGCTAAAATTTAAAATATGAAAATAATGATTGAATGTGAATGTGGTCAGAAATGTGTATTAAGAAGATGAAGAGAAATAAAAAATATATAAACAAGGAGTACCTATAAGGCATTACATAAATTGATAATATAATAAAAATAAATAATAAGTGTAAAAAACCAAAATGCTGAATATAAAATAAAAATAAAAAAGTATGAATACCATAGTAAGTCATAAAACCTGATAAAAAGTTGAAGAGGAATTTAAAGTATAAACAAAAACAAAGTCACTAGAATGATTTTATGTAAATGTAAAACGAGAACTAAAATCAAAGATAAAATAAAGAAATCATAATCCAGAAGAAAAATTTGAAAGAATAAGTCAAAACCAATTGTGAATATAGAACAAAAATATTGTATATAAGGTAAAGAAGAATCCAAAATCCAATATTCATAAGGAGAAGCTAAAAATTTAATTGGAAGTTGAATAAAAGATCTATTGTTTGGATGTTATAACATAAATAAAATGCATTTACCAAAGGATATGAATAAAAGTACAAGAACATGTAAATAGTGACGACATAAGGTAGATTAATGCTAGAGGAAAAACAAAGAAGTAGTTTTGGTTGTTAATCTATGTGAAAAAAGATAAAAGGTGAGAGAAGAATTAGAAGTAGGAGTAAATGAACACTCTAAAAAAATATAATGTAAAAGAAAAAATAAATTTTCTCAAAGGCTAAGATTGAGAATAAAAATAAGAAGTAAGAAGCCAACAGAAAAAGAAGAAGATAAAATGAATGAAAAATAAAATGTCAAAGATCGAAGCTGGAAGGATCCGATGAAAAAAAAAATTAAATGGAAGCATAACTATAAGTGAATGTTGAGCCAATGATTAAAGTAAAAATCCAATGGAATAATTCATAAAAAAAATAAAAAAATGGAGAAATAAGAGTTAAAATAAACAAATATAAGTACTAATATAAACCGAAGTATAAAAATATGATAAAAAATGAGTAAAATAAAATTCCAAAATATCGAATCCTAAATTGAAAATCAAGATATTAATGTATATTCATATTTGAGAGAAGACATATTTGAAATAAAATATTTGGAATTAAAACATAAGAATAATTGGAAATAAAATCAGAAATAAAGGAAAAATAAAAAATAAAAAAAATAAAAATAAAAAATAAAAAGACGAAATGGTAAGAATCCAAAATTAGTAATTGAATCTGAAGTATGATAGAATACATTAGTGGTAGTTGAATCTGAAGTGGAAGTTAAAGCTAGAATATAGAGTCCTAAAATAAGTGAGAGTCGATTTTGTGGAATAATTACTTGTATAGGTAGATGATAATATAGAATTTGTAGACAAAAAAGAAACATAAGCCATAAACATTTGAATTTGAGAAGAAGGCATAACTCAAAATAAAAGAGCTAAAATTAGAATCCATAATGAGCACCTAGGAATAAAAGAAAATGATAAAGAGTAAAAACCTAACAAACAGTCATAGATTATTATAAACTAATTGGAAAACAAATTCTGAATAATTGTTTACATATATGAATAGATGGATCATCAATCTTACATCTGGTGAGATCACAATCTGTGGTCGTTTTTTTAATGACTCTTTATCACTTATTTTTTATAACTCGTATATCCAATAAAATTGTTTTTTAGAATACGACCATACTACATGTTAGATTTATATGACATCTATTCAAAAATGTAATAAAATTTAATCAATGATCGATGTCCTATTATTTCATGAAAAATAATGGTTGTTTCCAAAGTATTCACCATATAATAGACATTTTTGAACTTATAAATTAATAAAAATGTGATTCTGTTCATTTTGGGAAAACCACTTGTTAGATAGATGTGGGGTCAGCTAAAAAATTCAAAATATTAAAAATATTCATCTTTATATGATTTAAAAAAAATATGAGGTCTTTCTCTAGGATTTCACACTTTGAAGAATGTTTATTGACTTTTAAAATAATAAAAAATAACTTTTTTCCATTTCAAACATACCAAAAGTCATATTGATGTGAAATCTAATCTAATATATTGTTAATTAAATGATGTATGTTTTCCTTGGATTTAACACCAATCCATTTTCATTACCTAGTTTAACCTTTGAAAAGTATTTTTAAATACTTTAACAATTAATAAAATCATATTTTCAATAATTTTGACCAAACCACACATCTTATTGACATACAATATATTCATACATGTCAAAAAATTTCATGGAAATCTAAAACCATTTTCTCAATTTTTTGATACCCTTTAATAGTAATGTGAAGTCAAAAAGAAAGTTTTGATAACATTGAGCAATTTTAAAGTTATATTGACGTTTTGTTGGTTTTTATAGATTACAAATGACTCAAATATCATATTCCTATGTTTTTTCTACAATCAGAGATCGTTTTCTCTGTTTTGGACCTTCTATTTTATTGAGTTTTTTAAAATAATGATAATAATGTAAGAAAAGAAGAATTATCACATTTAAAGTTGAAGAAATATCACTAGTATTATCATAAATAATCGTATTTTGTGTGAAATTCATTCCAAAATTAAAGAGTGTGTGTTACATCAACAATAATTGGGTGTAATAACATCAGACTATAGTAATATTCTTCAGAAGGGAAACGTTTTATAGAATAATGCTTCTTGATGGACTTGGAAACTAAATCTTTGACTACAAAATCACATGTTCGAGAAGTAATTTTTCCTATCTATTCAATAACTTAAAAAATAAAAATCCAAATAACACTTCATAATAAAAACAAATGAAAAATAATAGATAAGTCCAATTTAGAATATTTGATTATGCATAGACATAATTTTACAATGAATATAGAGGAACCTTGGATTTCACCCCCTCCCCCCCAAGATGAATCAGTCCCTGTAGTTTTGATAATTCCTCCACATGGAATAGATAGTACAAGATCATTGAATGTGGATTCACCTATGTGGGTCTGATCGAGAAAATATTCCTCCTAGACCATCCCATAATAGGAAGAATTTCATTGCCACCAGTATAAGAATTTGAGTTCACTAGGAATGTATTTGCAACCCCCATAAACTGGACACTTGAATATTGAAAATTTTAAACAATTCAAGTAAAATAAATTAAAATATCTTGTATTTTTATTTATAAAAAAAAGATCCAAATGAAATCATTTTTTAAAATGAATAAAATCCTCTCTCTATTGGTTGTAGTGGTTGTACTTTTATCATCAAAGTAACCAAGAATATATCATGTCATCATGGTCGAGAGGGTCTGTGTAGATATTAAACAATCCATTATCCTTAAATTTTATTAGAAGAAAAAACATAATTAATAACATAAAATGAAATGTAAACATAAGATAAATCAATATAAGTAAAATAATAAAAATAAAAAATTAGAAGCTCCACGTGAGAATATTGAAATTTAAGCATATATAATATTAAGAGAAGAAATAGTTTAAAAAAAATAAATGTGAAAAAATAAGAAGAATGAAAAATAAAATCAGAAATAATTGAAAAAATAAATATAAATGAATATAAAAATAAAATCCAAAATATAAAAGAATAAAATGTATGAAGAAAAAAGTAGGATTTTAATATCATGTTGGTAAGAAACTAGAAGTGGAATTTGAATCAAAATTAGTATTAAAATCTAGAAAATTGAGTCATAAAAGAAGGGAAATTTGATCTTAGAGAAGTAGTAATGATAGACATTGAAGAAAAAAATAAGTTGAAGACAAAATAGAAATCATTATACATAAACACAAGCCTATTAGCAGAAGGCATTAGCTGGAGCAAAAGTAGTATAAATAAAATTCTTAAGAAGGACCTTGATATATAAGAAAATTATAAAGGTTCAAAACCTAGAAAATGATCTCATATTATTATAAAATCATTGTAGGTTGATTTGTGACAATTGTTTGACATGTAAGAACAGAAAACTCATCAATATGACAAGTGTTGAGCTCAAAATATGAAGTTGTGTGTTAGTTAATGACTCTTTCACAAGCTTTTTAAAGGGTTACTTTTTTAATTATTATAACCATACGGTATATTGAATTGATGTGATATCTATTTATTCATATTAAAAATTAATCAAAAAAACGATGTCTTATGATTTCATGAAAATTCAATTTAATTCTCAATGTATTAATCCTTTGATTCAGGTTTTTTGACTTTTAAATCAATAAAAATATTCTTTCATTCATTCTAGGAAAACGACTAGTCAAAATGAGTTGGGATATTTTAAAACAGGTGAAAAAATTAAAATATGGCCATTCTTCTTTGATGTGACTACAATATGAGGTATTTTTCAAGGGTTTCAAACTTTGATGCATGTTTTTTGGGTTTTAAATCAATAAAAATGAACTATTAGTGATTTCAAACAAACCATAAGTTGTATTGATATTCGGTAATGAACAATTGGTGATTTCAAACAAACCACAAGTCATATTGATATTTGATCACTACATACATGAAACAAATTAAATGACTGACATTTTACTATGACTTAATGACATCTCAAGGTTATTTTTTAGGTCATGACCCAAAGAAGCATGATTTTAAAAATCTTTAAATTTTATTAAAAAAAAATTCGGCCATTATAACCACACCATCCATTGGATTTACTTACGATCTATTCAAAAATGTACTAAATTTTTATAGCAATATGAGCAAGTTTTATAAGTTTCAACCCCCTTTAATAATAATGTGATATACAAACAACACATTCAATAATCCCAATAAATATGGGTTTTATATTGATTTATAGTTGTTTCATACAAATGAAAAATGACATAAATGTAATTTTCCAATGTTTACATGGCATTCCAAACTTGTTATCTCTATTTTGACCCCTTCTTCTATGAGTTTTTGAATATAAAAAACATTAGAAAAGCATATTATGGTGATTAGATGTTGAATAAATGGAATTTGATTTTTCAAAATGAATCAGAGTAAGAGTGAAACTCATTCGTAAATCAATACTTCTGTGATGTATCCACAACAATTGGGAATAATAACTTTCAACTACTATAATCAACTTCAGCAGTTCAATGTTTTATAGTATGATGCTACTCGATGTATGAGAAACTAATGCTTCTCCTGGGAAGTGACATGTTCAATATTTAGTTTTCTTATTCCTTGTACAACCTATTAAATCTATATATGAATATAAATTAAGAGTAAACTCAAATCCATAATAATATAAAAGTCAAATTGGGAAGATAAGATTCTGTATAGAATTAATTTTATAATGCATCATGAGGATACATGGATTTCACCACTCCCCCCAAGATGCTTCTTACAATGTAGTTGCGATAACTCCCCCTGGTATGTTAGCCGGTACAGATCACTTAAAGAAACTTCATTTTTGTAGGTCTTATCAAGATCAATAGTCCCAAAATACCTCCCTATAAAAGGTAGAATAATGTTTATCCCTCTAATAAAAGGTGAGTTCAGTGGGACTATATATAAAACCCCAACCAAGTATCATACATACTATTAGAAATTTTATATAAAAACACACATCACACTACAAAAATAGGGATCTTGAAGTTATCATTTTCAAATATTTATTTCATTTCCCCTCTAATAGAGGTGGGGGTTGTCCGGACATCATCAACGTAACCCGAAATTGATCATGACATTAGAGATGAGAGATGGTTGTGAAATTCTTTGATAATCCATCTCTTGTAAACATTATTAAATAAAATTCTAAACAAGTTAAATTAAAAATAAACAAATTAAAAAAATAATTAATCACTATATTAGGATGTCAAATAAAATATTAAAATTCTTGTAAAAATAGAAACTAAGAGGTTTAGTAATCATATCTCATATAATTCCTTATTTCTCTCTACATGGCTCTCGGAACCACTCCCCATGAAAGAGTCTTCTAAGGGTTTGAAATTAAAAAATTCTATTTTTTATAAAAAAAATATATTCTCTAAGAAATACATATACTGATGATTTTGAAATATGATATGTTATTTTCTATATATTTTCATTTTTCATTCGAAATATATTTTTCATTATAATATTAATTATTAAAATAAATTAATTTCATTAATTTAAAAAATCAAGATTTGAATAAAATAACAGAATCACTTAAAGCCATTATTCTCTCTGGGTGATCATTTATATATCAACGCATTATATCTAAAAAAATAAAATGGTGAAGTAAAAGTAGAAAATAAATAAAAAAGAAAAGGAAAACACAAGTCAAGAATATTGAAGTGAACATAGAGATAAATTTAGTATAAAATATAGTTGATGGGGAAAATAATTAGAGTTAAAAGGAAAAATGTAGAATAAATGAATACATGTTTGGAATACAGATTGAAAAATCATATACATACACAAATACATAATACTAACTAGTTTTAAATACATTTGACAAAGAATGAGCAATAGGAAGATCATAAGTAGTGAGAAAATTTTGAAGAAGAAAAAAATCAAAAGTAGAAGAAGGATTTGATGTAAACAAAAAAATGATAACTGGAATCAATATTCAAATAAAAAACTATAATCAAGATGGAGAAGTAGAAAGAATAAGGGAAATACAACTGTGAATGTAGCACAAAAAGTGTAAATAGAAGGAGAATTAGAATAAAAAATCCAAAATGCATAAGGGTAATCTCAATAGAGTATTTGATGTAATAGAAAAATAATTTGAAGAAGAAAAAAATCAAAATTAGAAGCAAGATTTGATGTAAACTAAAAATTGATAACTAGAATAAATATTCAAATAAAAAACTATAATCAAGAAGGATATAGAGAAGGAACACTGTGGAAAAATGCGCATTTAGCGGTGGTTTTTTTCATTTCACGGCTGTTTAAACTGCCGCTAAATCGTTTGGCGACGGCTTTGAAAAACCGCCGCTAAATCGTGCGTCGGGAAACTATTCGCGGTGGTTTCCTAAACCACCGTAGAACATTTTGTGGCGGTTTTTTAGTAGCGGTTTAAACAGCCGCTAAATGATTTAGCAGCGTTTTTTTGGAATTTTTAATTTTTTTTAATTCTGTAAATAAATTTATTTATTTATTTCGTATTTATTTATTTATTTATTTTGTATTTATTTTATTTTATTTATTTTATTTATTTTATTTATTTTATTTATTTTATTTATTTATTTTATTTTATTAATTTTATTTATTTTATTTATTTTATTTATTTTATTTATTTTATTTATTTTATTTATTTTATTCATTTTATTTATTTGTTTTATTTATTTTATTTATTTTATTTATTTTATTTATTTCCTATTTATTTTATTTATTTTATTTATTTTATTTATTTCCTATTTATTTTATTTATTTCCTATTTATTTTATTTATTTCATATTTATTTTATTTATTCCATATTTATTTTATTTATTTCATTTTTATTTTATTTATTCCGTATTTATTTTATTTATATCGTATTTATTTTATTTATTTCGTATTTATTTTATTTATTTCATATTTATTTTATTTATTTACTTTATCCATGCATGCACATGCACATGCCCATACACATGCCCATGCAATATAAAGAAATATTGTGTTAGTTGAGATTTGAACCCCTAACCCTTGCATATTTTCCAAAGACTTTACCACTCCAACAAGCTCGTCATGTTGTTAATAAACAGAATTTAATATACTTATATATACTAATTGAAAAAACAAATAACACATAACTAATAGATATAAATTCAATAATAATTAAACAACAAGCAATAATCAATAATTAATAATCACTAATTAATAATTAATAATTATTGATTTATTAGTTATTTACTGAGTTATTTATTTATTAATTATTATTTACTGTTTATTATAATAAATAATAAATAAATTATAATAATAAATACATAAATTATAAAATTATGACAATAAAATAATAAAATAAAAAAAATAACGAAATTAAAATTAAAATATAATAAAATAATAATACAATAAATAATAAACAACAAATAGTAAACAATAAACAATAAATAATAAATAATAAATAATAAATAATAAATAATAAATAATAAATAATAAACAATAAATATTAATAAATAATAAATAATAAACAATAATTAATAATAATTAACAAATAATAAATAATAATTAATAATTAGTAATAAATATTAAATAAATAATAAATAATAAATAATAAATAATAAAATATTAAATATTAAATATTAAATATTAAATATTAAATAATAAATAACACATAATAAATAAATTATAATAAATAAATATAAATAATATATAATAAACAATAAATAAAAACTATAAAACAATAAGTAATAAGTAATAAATGATAAATAATAATAATAAATAACACACAATAAATAATTATAAATAAATATATAATATATAATATATAATATATAATACATAATACATAATATATAATAAATAATAAATAATAAACAACAATTAATAATAGATAATAATAAATATATAATAAATGATAAATAATAATAACAAATAATAAATAATAATAATAATTAATAATTAATAATTAATAATTAATAATTAATAATAATACTAAATAATTAATAATTAATAAATAATAATTAATATATAATATATAAAAATAATAAATAAAATATTATTAATAATAATAATATATAATATATAATATATAATATATAATAAATAATAAATAATAAATAATAAATAAATATAAATAATAAACATGAAATAAGAAATAGTAAATAGTAAATAATTAATATATAATAAATAATAAATAATAAGTAACCAATAATAAATAATAGAAAATAAATAAATTAAAGTATCTTATAAATAATAAATAATAAACAATAAACAATAAATAATAAATGAAATACATGAAAAAGTATGAAAAGGCGTGATAAGGGATGAAAAATAATGAAAACGCATGAAAACATATGGAGAAGCATGAAGAAGCATTAGAAAGCATGAGAACGCATGAAAACTCATGACAACTCTGGAAAACCCCTTAAGAATTAAACATAATCATCATAATAACCCCCAAAAAATAAATACATACATATATATAACACACACACAGAGGCACATAGACACACATATATTTACGAATAAATACATATATATGTGTATTTGAAAAGCCATAGAATGTTAAAACGACCATAACTTCTAATCCATAAGCCCGTTTCATCTCCACAACCAGTGAAATCGAAGAAAATGAAATAATCTTTGATATTATATATGGTATAGGCCTAAGAGATATCCGAATCAGAAGTTAAACTTGTTTTATTGTTAAAAAATCGGGGTACCTCGACCAAAAACTCAATTTTGAAGAACTTTTGGGCCTTTTTTGGCCTAAAAAAATGTGAAAAGGGCTTTTTCTCAGCCACCAGCACGTAAAGATTGTCATAGGCTTCGATTTGATATGTTGTAGAGCTCAAATGGACACCTGAATCAAAAGTTATGGCCGTTTGAAGTTTGAGTTGCATTTTCAACATATTTTAGATCTTTTATTAATTTTTTTGATTTTTTGTGTCTTCAAATTGTTATTAAATGATTATTAATCGATGATAATTAGTAAATAATTAATTAATAATTTTTTTTAAAATAATTTAAAGTCATTTTCACTAAATTTCTTATATATTAAATGCAGTAGTCTATTTATACTTATCTAAAACATATTTAAAAAATATATATTACATTTATAACAATATAAATATATTTATATAACAATATATTATTTTTTCGTAATTTTTTTATTGTTTTCTATTCATTTCGCAGCAGTTTTACCCAAACTGCCGTAAAAAACCGCCGCTAATCCTTGAAAAAAAAAATTAACACATTTAACTGCGGTTTTTAAACCGCCACTAAAAAACCGCCGTTAAATAGCGGCGAAAAAAATATTTAGCAGCGGTTTTTAAAACCTCCCCGAATAAACCGCCGCAAAACGATAGTTTTCCTGTAGTGGAAGAAGGGAAATCCAATTGTGAATGTAGCACCAAAAGTGTAAATCGAATGAGAATTAGAATCAAAAATCCAAAATTCATATGGGGGAGCTCAATATAGTATTTGATGTAATAGAAAAATTGTATTAGTTTCGTATAACAGTAAAAATATAATACTTATACAAAAGGAAAAAATAGAAGTACAAGAATAAGGAAAAGTTGAAGTCATTAGGTAGAAGAATGTAATAGGATAAATGAAGAACAAGATTCAAAAGTTAATATAGATGAGTAAAGGTAGTATACATTAGCATAATTAGATGTATGAGTAAATAAAAAATCTAGAATACATTAAAGTAAAATAAAAAATAGAAACTAGAATAAAAAATATAAGGAGAAACACCAAATAATCCATTATAAAAAAATACATAAACACAATTTTAAGAAAATATAAAACAAAAGTATTTGTAAAATACAAGTCTGGAAGTCATAATTTAAAGTCGAGAAGTAGAATAATAAATAATTAAAAATAGAAGAGAAAAAGTAAAGATCAATTGTTGATGCAAGAAACATAAGATGAAAAACATTAAATAAAAGAATAACTAGAAGTGATTGCTAAACAAACAAGTAAAGAAAAAAGACTAGATAAGAATTCATAAGAAATAGAAATTAAAAATCATTGGAAAATGAAAATTTAGTTGAAAGAAAATATGTAATAACATAATATCAAGTATAAACATTAGATAAATCAAAATGAGAAAAATAAAAAACAAAGATCCAAATGTTATAAGCCATAATCTAGAAATTGAAGTAGATGCATAAGAGAAGAAATAATTTAAATAAAATAAAGTTGAATAAAACTCATAATAACTGGTAACAAAATTAAAAGAAAATCAAAATTGAAAAGATGAAAAGGTAAAGACACTAGAATTTATAGGTGAATCTATAGTAGGAAAGAAGACAAAAATAGTAGTTAAACCTGAATTAGATGTAGAAGATATAAAATAGAGATATAAAAGAATGTAAATTCGATGTTAGGGAAGATATAATGGTAGATGCAGATGAAAAAATAGAATTTTAATCCAAATATAGAATCCTATGACACAAAACTAAGCATATTAGTAAATGGAACTTGTAGTACCTAGAAATAGATGCAGAGGGAAAAGGGTTAAAACAATGTAGAATATCTAGTATTTTCATGAAGTCATTGGAAAATGAATTTTGAATAATTTTTTACATAATGGAATGTACCACCCTTTAATCTAACATGTTGTGAGAACACAATATATGGTAGTTTATTATGTCTTGACGCATTGACGCATGTTTTTTATGATTTTTAAGTCATGTAAAATAGTTTTTCATTCATTCTAATAACTCTTCAAGTTGGATTGATGTGAGGTCCAGTCATACATGTAAAAAACTAATCAAAAATTGATGTTCTATTATTTCATAAAAATCAACATCTTTTTCTATGTTTTAGCCATTTAATGCACATTTTTTACTTTTAAATCAATACAAATTCACTTTTCATTATTTCATAAAGACCATCTGTCAGACTGATATGGGGTTAGTGAATCATGTTAAAATTAAATGACCTATGTTTTCCAATAATTTAACTATAATACATGGTATTTTTCTAGGTTTCATCCCTTTGAACACTTGTATTGACTTTTAGATCAAAAAAATACACATTTTTCCATTTTGAACAAACTAAATTTCCAATTAAAATAAAATCTATTCCTACATGTAAAAAATTAAATTAATGACATTTTCCTTTGATATAATGATAGTTGAGATCATTTTCTAGGTAATAAACCTCAGACAGATATTTTTAATGTAATTAAAATCAAATAAAATTGTATGTTCGATCATCATTACCACACCACATATCAGATTGGAATGTGGTCTATAAATACATGTTATAAATTCTCAAGATAATATAAACTCATTTTCATAATTTTCAACCCCTTTACTAAGAATGTGAAGTCCATGCAACTCTTTTGATCATACTAAGAAATAACAGTGTTAGATTGACATTTTTGGTTTTTATATTTCAAAAATGACTCGAATATAATTTTTATATGTTTTCCGGATAATTGGAACTCATTTTCATTATTTATAACCCATTTTTGAAATATTTTCAATTTTTTATGAATAATTTTAGAAAAGTGAAAAATTCACATTTAAATTTGAAGAAATGGAATTTTTCATGTCATAAATATTCATATTTTGAAAGAAAGTGATTCCAAAATCAGTGAGTGGGTGTTGCATTCACAAAAATTGGGTGTAATAACATCCTACTACTATAATCATATTTTTTAGTGAAATGTTTTATAGAATTAGGCTTCTTGTGAGAATATGAAACTATAGATGGGCCTATATGTGTCATGTTTTGGAAGTACTTTTCATATCCATTCTATATCCTATGATATCTACATATGAATAACTCTTAAAAAATAAACATAGGTCTAGAAGAATTGAAATGTACAATTCAGAATATTGTATTTGAAAGAGGAATAATTTTACTTTACATGGTGAGGATCACTATATTTCAACCTTCCCCGAAAGATGCCTTTGAATTGGTAGGTGGCATAATGCCCATGGTTTCCCAGCCAGTATAGATCGCCAAAAAAAGATTGTTCACTGTGGGCCCTATCAGGATGAGGAGGACCACCAACCCTCTTTATAATAAGTAGAATTATTTTTCCCCAACACTTGAACAAGATTTCATTGGGAATTCATCCACATCCCCCACCAACTAAGAAAAAAACTATTGGTATATTAACATAAAAACACACTTCATGTTAACTTATCTAAAATATAAAGTGTATTATGATTCATAAAAAAGGATTTGGAATATATCGTATTGGAAATTGAATATAAAATATCCTCTAATGGTTTTTGTGACTCTCCTACCATCATTAGAATAACCAAGAATTGAACATGTCGTTGTAGTGAATAGGTGGCAGTGTAAAGTATCAGTAATCCATACAAATTCACCTTTTTTAAATGAATTTTTATTAAGAAAAATTGAAATAAAATTAATTTTAAAACACAATTAAACGTTATATTTTTATCTCAAACCCAATATTAAAACTCATGAAGAAAATATAAATTAAGTTGTTTAGTAATCATACCTTAGATGATTTTCTATTGCTCACTATAGTTCTCTGGAAATCACATCACCATGAAAGGATCTCCTAAAGGTTTGAAACTAAATATTTATAAATTTCATTCCTCAAAAAACACATTTCTCTATGAAATAATACATTGATGATTTTCAAATATGAAATATATTTTTCAATATATTTTTGTTTTGAATTCTCATCCATTGTTCATTATAATGTTAATGATTAAAAATAAAATATTTTTATTAATTTAAATAATTTTGATTTGAATAAAAACCCCAATCACCTAAAATCAATCTTCTCTTAATGTGATCATTTATATATCTAATAATTAGTTCTAACAAGAGGAAAATTTTGAGGATAAAAATAAAAAAAAATTATAAAAATTCAAATGCAAGCACAAGTCATGAAAATGGAAATGGGTATAGAGATAGAGTTCAAAACAAATGCAGTGTAAGAAGAAAATTATTAGAGTTTGAATTGAAAAATTATAATAAATAAATAAGAGTTGGAAAAAATGGAAATTCATATAAATATTATGTTTTATAAGATCAACTTTTTTAAAATATACTTTCCAATGCTTGAGTGGAAGAAATATTAGAAGCAGTAATCAATGTTAAAAAAAAGTTGAAGTGAAAAGGGGAGCTGATGTAGGTTTAGAATCATTAGGAAAGTATGAAGTAAAAAAATATAAAAAAATTCATAGGAATATTTAATATTATAGGAAAAATATAAAACAATAACACTTGGAAAAGTTGATGAAAATTTAAGAAAAAAGACATGAATATCATAAATCAAAAGCTAAATCACCAATAATATATGAATCAAAAATGTAAAATCTAGAAACAATGATTGAATGTGAAAGTTGGAGTAAAGGAAAAGTAGAAGATGAATAAGAATTCAAAATCTATAAAAATAATGAGGTTATATATGGAAGTGTAGAGATTGAAAATTGAAAAAAAAACACGAAAAAAATGGAAAAAAATCATAATGTTTAATATAAAAGGGAAATAAGAGTTGGATATAAATTCATAAGCCATATTACATGATCAAATTAGTATAAGCATTTTTTTTAAACAAAAACAAAGGTAGAAACAGATTTGATATATAACTAAAAGGATAACTAGAAATAAATTTAAAATAAAAAAACATAATATAGAAGTAGAATGAATAAGTTAAAATCGATTATGAATGTAACGTAGAATGTTGAAATAGAATGTGGAGAAAAATCCAAAATCTAAAAGTCTGACGGAGAATCCAAAAAAGTGGATTAAAAGTATAATAAAAAATTTAATTGATGGATATGTCAATAAATATAAAGGATGTGTTCAAAAGAAATAAAATATATGTATAATAACTAGGAAATGTGAATGATATTAGGTAGAAGAATATTAGAGGAAAAAGGAAGAACAAGAGTTAGATGTCAATCTAGAAGATAGAATATAGAAGATGAATCATAAGTAGGAGTAAATGAAATATCTAGAAGACATGGATATAAATGAAAAGGCAAAAAAAGTAGAAAAAGTATAAGAAAAACAAAAAAGGATCATAATATAAAAAATTTGAAAAATAATTTTATGAAAAATTAAACAAAATTAGTAGTAAAATAATTGGTGAAAAATAAAAAAACTAGAATCATAATAAGATGCATGAAGTCAAAAAAATGAAGATAAAATGATTAAAAAGGAAAAAGTCAAATGTAGAATCTAGAAGTATTTGATGAAAAAACATTATTTAGATGAATAACTAGAACTGAATATTGAACCAACAAATATATGTTCAATCCAAGAGAAAAATTATTAATAAATAAAAAATAAAAATAATAAGAGATACAAATGTCATAAGAAAAATACATATATAATAACATAAACTCAAGTAAAAACATAGTAAAAATCAATATAAGTAAAATCCAAATAAAAAATCCAAAAGCTTGAAGTTAGAATCTGGAAATATGAGGTTCATAAGTAAGAGAATAAATAGTTGAAATAAAATATATGGAATCAAAAACATAAGAATCAGAAATAAAGTAAAAAAAGAAAAAAATAGAAAATAAACTCTAAAATAAAAAATCCAAAATAATAAAAATATGAATAAACATAATGTAGTTGAATCTGAAGTAAGTATGAAGTAAGAATACGTAGTTGAATCTGATGTTGAAGTAGAAGATAGAAACAAGAGTCATTAATGAAGTGATAGCTGGTCCTTGGGAATAAATAATTCTTAATATATAAGAAAATATAGATGTTTAAACCAAACTAACAAACAGAAGACATATACCCGAGTATATTAGTATAAGGTAGAAGTAGAAACCAAGGAAAGAAAAGTAAATTCCATAAGCAGTACATAGAAATAAAAGCAAATGAAAAAAGGTCCAAAGCTAGAAAAAGATCTTGGATAATCGTGAAATTTGTAGAAAATGATTGTCGAATAATTTTTTACATGGAGTAAAAAGATGGACCACTAATATAATATGTGTTGAGATCAAAATTCGAGGTTTTCTATTAGATTCTAACTCACTAACACATGTTTTTAATTACTTTAATCTAATAAAACTATTTTTTCTGTCATTTTGATCACACTGCATTTTTTATTGATATAAGTTCAATTTATAAATCTAAAAAATTAATCCATGACAAAATTCCTACTATTTCATTAAAATTAGAAATTGTTTTCCATTTTTTAACCCTTAGACACTAGTTTTTGACTTTTAAATCAATAAAACTATGTTTTAGTTTATTTTGGGAAAACCGCTTGTCAGATTGATGTGGGATCTATCGAAAAAGGTAAAAAACTGAGTAACAATAATTTTACAATGATTCAACTAGAATATGATGTATTTTAATAGTTTTTGGCCCATTGACACATGTTTTTTGACTTTTATATTAATAAAAAGAACTATTGGCCATTTTGAACAAACCACATGTCAGATTGATGTGCGGTTTATTCCTATAGGTCAAAAATTAAATGACATATGTTTTTCTTTGATTTCAAAAATTATAGGTTATTTCATTTGTTATGACCCTATTACACATGTTATAAAAGACTTTAATCAAATAAAACTATATGTCTATTCATTATGAACACACCATACGTAAGATTGACATATGTGTTATTCATACATGTTAAAATTTTATCAACGATAATTTTCCAATGATTTCCCCAAAATATATGGTCATTTTCAAGGTATTGAGTGTTTAATGCATATTTTTTACCTTTAAATTAATAGAAACACATATTTGGCCATTCTTAGAAAACAACATGTCGTATTGATATGTGGTCTATTCCAACACTTCACAAATCAAACAAACGTCATGTACAAATTATTTCATGAAAATAAAAGGTTTTTTATAGGTATTAACCCTTTGACACCCTTTTTTAAAGACTTAAATATAATAAAAAAATATTCCTATCACTCTGACCACACCATAGGTCACACGAGTTTTATTCATATACATCAAAAACTAATCATTGATCTTTGACCAATTATTTTGCCAAAATATGAGGTCATTTTATAGGTTATCACTCTTTTAAATCTCATTTTTTTAATTATAAATCATTGAAAACACACTTTTAGTCATTTTATATAAACCTCAGTAAAATTGATTTTTTTTCTATTCTAATACAACAAAAATTAAATGAAAGTCATTGTTATAGGATTAAATGATAATCTTACATCATTTTCTAGGTTTTCACATCTTGATGCACATTTTCAAAGACTTTTCAATCTAATACAACTACTTTTTTAGTAAATTTGAGACATGAGTTGAATTTTCATTAATATTGGGTCATTTAACAACTTAACCCAAGTCTTAGTCAGAAGCAATGCTTCTGACCATTTATTAAGACGAAATAAAATGTACAGATAAGAGGTGGACGAGATCAAACCAGAAGAAAAGTCCTCATCCACCTAACAACATGCCTAGATATCATAATACGACATATCATTTCCATAATCAGAGTCACTAGTAGCCTCCCAATCAGATTGAGATTTATCCTGATTAAAAATATTAAGAATTTCTGTGTCCACCTTCCTCGGCATCTTCGAAGACGATCTGGAAGTAACGTTCCTAGGAAGGATAGAATAATCCTTGCATGGTCTCTGCTTTGAGGGAATAGAGGTTAAACCCTCACCATCGGTCAGCTTTTCCTTGCCACCCAAGATCACCTCTTTGAAAGATGCATGCCCACTGCTGCTCAAACCCTGGATAGGGGTACCATGCCCCCTTTCATCCTTAGAAACATTCCCCCATTACGTAGACAATTCAGAAGATTGAAAGAGCTTCTGAATTTCTTGGTGACAGTCGACACATTATTGTGCAACAGTCTCGTCAAAGACATCAACCTGAGAGCGATCAGTGATCATCAATCCTGGAGACTATGTAGGGAGTTCCCTACCTGAAGTAACCTCTTTAGCAACATCAACCCAAGGGACTGAGGGGAAACTATGAGCTCTCTCTATAGATACATCCACCAATAGACCTTTGCCCTTAAGATTAGACACATTAGAATCAGACTTCCCAGAAATCATCACATCAGCAACATCAGCAACAGTGGAAACCGGTTCCATGAGTGCATCACCACAATGAATGATGGGTTTTAACTTCCTTCGGAAATTTTTTGCTAGATGACCCCTCATTCCACACTCCTCACATGATACATGCTTCCGACATGTCTCCAAAGAGAGTCCAACAACCATATAGTCATTGCAGAAAAGAGGTTTTTTTTCATATGCAACAACAATTTGAATGTTATCAGGAGTAGAAAGAGTCTCCTTGTTAACCAATGTGGAAATGAAGTCAACCTCCACCAACATCTTGGAAAAGTGACCAAATCGGACATCTTCGGTCTCCTTGTCGAGATGAATAGGGGTCACAATTGTTGTGGCAATGTCATACAAAATCTTCAGATGCCAAATGACCCAATTGAGCCCATGCAGACGAACCGAGACCTGAGAAAATGCATTTCTTGCACGTGAGACATTAAAGTCCAAAGACCATTCAAGTAGGTAAATCCAACTAAGTTTTAATAGCAAAGTCTCAATACTCCAAGCACGAAGTTTCAAGTCACATGAAGGAAACATGCAACGAAAAAAAACTCGACCAAGAGAGAGACATTTCCAATTAGAGAAACCCCATAAAATCAAGATTCGGGGAATCAAATATTCAAGATTTCAAGGTTTTTTCCCTTTAGGTAAAACAATGCCTGAAATCAAAGCGTTTTTTCCAATTTTCAGTCTCTCATCAAGCGCTGGAGGGTCAGCTTCAACGTGAGCTGATGAGCCCATAGAATAATCCTACCATGACATGAATCTTAAACATACCCAGAGAACTAACTCCAGTTATATTCCTTAAAGCATCAGCATAAGATTGAGAGGAAAAATTGTTACCACCCGGCAGAGTTGAATCCATCCTAGCATCCCGCTTCTCCTTCAGACCGGATGACATCCGCGCATCGCCACAGTTTAACTTCACGCCATCAGCAGGTCGATGCAGTGTATCTTCAGGTCTAATAAAGAGATCTGGAGTCAGATGAGGGCAGGTTTGCAGCACGTCGTTAGATCTATTAGGAAGATCTGTCGCCGAATGAGGACCGTCTGAGGCGCGGTTCTTCAGTGCATCCGTAGGGTTGTGGGTATCACCAAAACGCCGTGATTCTTGCGGCACATCAGCAGATCTGATAGGTAGATCTGAAACGAACCGAGAAGAGGCCAAGGCGCGAGTCGACAGCACATCCTTGGGGTTGCGAGAATCAGCGGGACGCCATGGGTCACGAATAGGTGAAGAAGCCGACGCAGTACCGCCGGGGAGGAGGAGTTTGAAGCCGAGGAAGTGCGGGATGACCATGACCAAACCCTAGACTCCATCGCCGAGGGTGGAAGCTCCCGTTCACGCAGCCTGTACCGCCATGTGAGTTATTTAACTACTATCGTAACAAAGTTCACATCAATCAAGTATTTGTATTAATTAAACTAACAATGCATTAGAAGTCCCTAAACCTCCTGGATATATATAAATTTGATCATTTTTTTATTCATGATTTTTTTTATTTTTCTTCTCAAATGTTTTACAGACAAATATTCTAGATATAATATTAATTTCCTTGTGTTTTATTTATGAAGATATTTAAACTCTTATTTTTTAAAGTTAATATTTGTGAAATAAATTTGACATTACAGTATGAATTAGGACTTTAATGATTCATTGGAATAATTGATTTCATATCTTTGGTTGTAATTTTTAGTATTTCAAAAATGAATAAAATAGTAATGAGAATGTTTAGGATTTAACACATGTAGAATATGAAGAAAAAAATCATCCCAATAGATACTAACATTATAATTTGATTTAATTTGTTAAGGGAATGGGCCTTTATTACTCTATCAACTACAATGATCCAAAATCCCTTAACAACATTATTTTATTACACATATAGATTAAAAGGATCATGAAATTTATTTTATTCAACTTGGTAAAAAGAAATACTTGATTGGGTGTCATAGGTATTTGAAAACATATTCCAAGATAAATGAACATACCCTGGTTTCATAGAGGTAGTTTTGTAATTGGAATGTATTTTTGACTATAAGAGATATTCGATTTGAAGAGTCGAAAATGGGATATGTTTTGAAGTAGCGTGGTAAGGTTTCCAGAGACGGCGTCCTTGGATTCTGGAGCTACAACCCGGAGAGTTATTTGATTTTTTTCTTATATCGATTTCTTTGTTTCATGTTCTATATATGTATTTATCAGATTGTTCCAAACAATTTTATAATGAAATGTACACAAAACTATGTGAGTTATACAATTTTTGTTCTTTCAATAAGAGTTGAAGTGACAATGGAAAAGATCTTAAAGCCTCTATATTCTACCAAAAATATATTCATGAATAGTTTCACTTGTGTTAGTATTGGACTGACTGATGTCGGTGCAAGAACATATAGAGATGAATATTACTAAAGTGATTCATCCAGTGAAGAAACAACATGATCAAGAAAATTGAATGGAGGAGATACAATTGTCATTAATTACTCTAACACAATAGGTGTGTGAGATTATTGTTCATAAAACTAAGTCATACTGAAAAACACAAGAAAAATCTGTGAAAAACTATTTGTTTATAAGACATCCTGAGAAGGTTGATTTTTCTATGGGATTGGTTGAGATAAACTCGGAACATTGTGATGGTGCAGGAGTTGAAATGAGCTCTAGTACACTCAGGATAATAACAATAAGTGTGGTACTAGATCTAAAGATGCACTTTTATTACAAAAAAGACATGGAAGAAGAAGATATGATGACGAACATGAAATCCTTTGAAATGTGTGTAGATATGCCAATATTTACCAGTGAAGATCTAGTTGTGTGGATCATGTGAGCAGAGACATACATAGTGATCAATAAATCTCAGAATAACTTTTGTGTGCCAGTAACATAGCTCTCCATAGAGGAAATAGTATAGAACTGGATGATGTCTTCATTTTTGAAACAGCTGAATCACCTTTAGGTTGAATTGAAGGCTTAATTACATGAATGGTTTGTAACTACCCAAGAAAGAGATCCTTTAAAATAGTTGAAAGGAATTGAAATGACTATTTTTGGGGGAAATTATATCGATGAATTTGAAAATATTTTTAGTGTTTACCCGGTTTATAGGAACCATGGTATACTGTTTTTTAGGGGGTTTGTGGCTAAAAATTGAATGTACCAGGGCCACACATGAGCCTCATAATAAATTTAGGATCATTTATTTGTTATGAAATGTTGTGTGTAATCTTATTGTGAAGGGGAGTGATCCATGTACAAGATGCTTGCAGGGTAGGGTAGGGTTCCAATTTTAGCCATCCATTAAGTATAGGTTTTTTATAGACCAATTTTTGTTATAGATGGTTCCAGTGTTGAGAGAAAAGAGGTTATACCGATGTGGAATGGGGTTCAGAAACTTTCTAGGACTGAATATGATGAACATATGGCCAATAGCCATTTTTATATGGTTCCAATTTTTTTCTACTGTACAAATGTCCTGATATAGGAATTTTGTTGGTGGTTTTTTAAATTTTGGAACATCTAGATAAGGTCATGGATATAAAGGCATAAGGAAACCACATAGTGTATTAAAAAAAATACAATGGGATATGGCTTGTCAAGTGATTTTTCTTGGAGATTTAGAGGGATGGGGTATCCAGGGTTCCTTACCTATGATGATGGAAGGAATTATTATTGGGGGCTGATTTTAATTATTATAGATAGGGGAGGTAGAAAAAAAATTTATGTCAGCTGATTTATTAAAATACCTCCCATTACCTATTACACACACTAAGTATTTTAAGATTCCTTTGGGATATGGACATCGTGTGTTGTCTAGTGGGTAGTGTAAGGATTTATAAGCTCAAATATGTGAGGCTTTTTTGGAAGTGGATAAGTACTTTTTTGATCCCATAGGTCTCATATTGGTGTAAGGAATTGACCATGAGTGTTGAATATAAAGGGAGGAAAGTTTTATTATAGGGGATACATCTAAAATAGATTATACTAATAGTTATGTTGTCCTTTATAGTTGGAAATATGTTGTTAACTCAAGGAATCCATTAGGGTATTGTGGTGTAGATGTTGACACTGAAATAGTTTTGGATATGCATAATTTTAAGAAGATGTAGATATTATTAGTGGAGGTCCATTTCATATTGAAAGAGTATATGGGTATTCTTCCTCAGTGTAAGACAGGTCATGAAATCCATTTTAAGGGAGCTATTAATCTAGTAAATATGATACCTTATCTTGTTGCCCAAATGTTACTGGATGCAGTCGAGTTCTATATATATGATTTGTTACTGAAAAGTGTGACTTGCAGAAGCAATAGTCGATATTCAATCATGGTAATTGTACTAAAAAAGAAATGTGGTAGGTAAAAGATGTGTGTGTAATATTAAAAATCTTGATACAACCACGAATGCGACACACACACAAGGAAGAAAATTACATGTAAATCGCAAGTCTGGGGACTTGACCCCGCGACCTGCCCCTCACCCCCCCCAAGCCCTTACCACCCCACCACCAACGGTGGGGCTATGTGTAATATTATAGTATAAAGAAACTGAAGATTTTAGATTGATTCCCCATTCAAATAATAGTTAAATTGATATCTGAGTCGTTCGTCACTTGGAATTTCACTAAATTAGATATCAAATTAGGTTTCAAGCATGTTTGGTTAACCAAGGAAGATACTGAAAAAATGGTGTGTTCAATCATAAGGACATATTGAATACTTAGTAATGCCCTTTAGACTTATGAAATACCTAGATACATTTCAATCTACTGTGAACACCAAATTTAAATATCTACTTTACAAAAGTGTCATTATATTTATTTTTGACATTTTGATCTATAACTGATGTTTGAGGGACGATTTTAATAATTTAAACTATTTTTTTACAATGGATTAAACTGATTGTTTATATATTAGTAAAAATGATTCTTTTATCACACAATTGTTGAATATTGATGGAATAAAATTTATTTCGATGGATTATCTATAGATCCATGAATGATTTCATGTTTCTATATAATGACCAAAATCCATGATGTACTTGAATTAATAATAATAATAATAAAAATAATATATTTATTTTTATGCTAATAAATGCTGTTAAATTATGACAATTCAAGAATTAAAAACATACAAGGAAATAATATTATTATTAAACCACTGATAACATTACAGTTTTTCAAAATAAGAAAACATGACTAATCCAGAAAACTCAATAAAAGTCCAAGTATCACCACTGAAACACCTCCCATCAACACAATATGGCTGAATGTGTATCCATATTCTCTTGGATCTTCCAAAATAAGAAAAGAAATAGAAAGAAGATTAATGAAAAAAAATGAGAACCAAAGGAATTCATAGCACCATGATGAAATTAAGAAATGAAGTTCAAGGAATTTTGGGTGTGTGTATTAGAATACCCATAAACATGGGTATTTATAAAGACCCTTTGTGACTGTTAGGTGAAAATGTAACCGTTCAAATTTTTTAATAGCCAATATATATATTAATTTGATATATTTCTCTATTTTGTGTGTTTTGAAATTTTCTAGAAAAAAATTGTGGAGTGCTCTCACATCACACAAAGGGACAAGCCTCATCCTGTAAAGGTATAGTACAAGCCCATCTCGGGCAACCCGCGGTTTAGGTGCAAGTGTAGGTGGGCCAAGGCATGGGCGAGATCTCATGTATAAGGATCACTATGTGTGTGCTTCTGTGTCATCAAGTTGGGGAAGGCGTGTCCTGGCTTATAAACAATCCCTCATCAGACTACTAAATTCGACGTGCGATGCGGAAAAATATATGGGCTGTTCGTTTTGGAATGAATTCATCCTGCCATCCACTCCCTTTCCCTGATCGAGCACTCTTTTTCCAGATCTTTAAAGAGTCATGTCTAATACAGTCGTTTGATTTCCACAGGCTCATCCGATTCGTCCGTCTGAAGTCTCGATTGCTCTCCCCGCCTACTATTCATATACTACAATTTTCTTTCCCCCCTGAACCAGTAGGTCCGCTACTCAGTCCTCCTCCACCATCGAATTCCCTCTCGAATTGTGGCCCATCTTGGATTCCTCTTCACCCAAAAGTGACATGAATGTCTTTAATTAAACCGAAACCCTTGACTCTTAGCCTCCACCTCCGGTTTCCGAAATAAGATTTGTGTGTGAATGTCTATATATATTTCATAACAAGTTTTTCAATGTCTGGATAAGATGTAATTTAAAAATCACAAACACCTCTATTGAATCTATTTTGTTTAATTTTTTTGTTTACACGGTGAATCAACTTATACGTATAATATGTATAAATATATATTATATCAAACAACTGAAATTAATTACACCACATGAAAATTTTAAAATGATTTTTTTTTCAAAATACTCTATTCTTCTAATTATTTTAATATGTAGGATTGAAAAACATTACTTTATATAACCCTAGCCCCTACTCACCTAAAGACTTGAACTCGTTTTCTCTCAAACTCTATTTTTCCTTTGGATCAGAGCTAGAAGCCACTAGCTCCATTGATCCATTTTCTTTTAGGCAAGGTTTCAATTTATTTTTATGAGTTTATGTTTAAATTACAAAGATATATATATATATATATATACTTACATATATGTATATATTAAACTTTATGTATATCAATTTTACGAATTTTATGAATGTAAAGGGGTTGTTTATTATTTTTATATGATTTTGAAAGGGCTTGATCGTGTTTTCAATTTATCATTTTTGTTTAATTTACAAAGATTTATATATATGTATTTATCTATTTACATATTTGTTTTAAGAATTAAAAGAGATTAATCATTTATTTTTAATCTTTATAGAACAATTTGAATTTTTTTCTTCAATATATCATATAATGATTGATTTACATCGATATATATATATATATATATATATATATATATAACTATTTATATTATAAGTAATTGATTTAAATTTTACTATGTTTTAATTTATGGTCTATAGGAATTTATTTTATAAATTTTTCTAATTTATGGTTTAAACAAGGGTTTTATATTAAATCTCATCATTTATTTATTTGTAAAAGTATAATTATACATTAAAAATTTATGATAAAAACATGTAATGGTTTCCATATCTATTTTCAAAACAGAATTTTATTTCTAAGAATTGAAACAATCTCTTCTATGAATAATCAAACTTCACGCAAGGAAATAATGTTTCAATTAAATTATCTCATAATCTATTTCTTTAAAGATATAACGAAACCTTGTTTTTTTATTTTTTTTATTTAAATTTTTTCCTTGTATACATCAAATATCCATGGGATGAGATATCATTTTGCAGATATCATTTTATGTATACATTTAAATTAAAAATGATAAGTGTTATCATTTTATGTGAAAATATTAAGTAGCAGTTATTATTTCATGTGAATTCTTTTTTCTCGTCCATGTATGCCATTCATAATTTAGATATAGCCATCATCTAAGTTATCATCAACCTCCCATACATTTTTATTCAAGTATTAATTTGTTTTATTCATCAGATTTATTTATGGGTTTGAAATAAGAAAAGTTGTTATAAGCTTGGGTTTCTCCTAAATATAATTTTAAAAATTCTCAAGGAAATTAATATTCCATGTTAAGATATATGTGAGATTATTTTCTTTCAATGCGAATAATTTATATGTATGTATTATTTTTTGAAACATTTTTTATTTTGATTGAGAGAGGCAGGACCATTAAAATATTTTTCATAAAATTGACACTAGGGTATTGAATGTTAAGTTATGGTATGAGGAGCGAACCCATGACCTGTAGGGGACATTGTCACATATGAGATACGACTAAGTGGCCTTACTATTTTCTAATGGCTTGATAAGTATTATAATTAATCCTTCAAAATTATTATTTTCAAATAGAGAAACCCAATGAATTATTTCAAATTATTACTGTTAATATTTTAGATATTAATGTTTTTCAAAATAGTATAAACTTATATTCCAATGTTTTAAAATCCTATTTCTATGTATTTATTTATCCAAAATATTTTTTCTAAAAGTATATACCAATGATTTTAAATCCCCTTACTGGGAAAAATATTTCCCCACCCTAAGTTTAAATTTTATTTTTCATGGGTTTAGTAGATTTAATTTTTGATGCGTATTTCATTGAGGAGGTAGCATGTTCAAAGACTTTTTTTTTATTTCGTTTAATTTGGTATAGTTTTTTTAAGTTGTTAGGAATGCATATAATTCACCAAAACATACACCAGAAAAGTTCATGGGATATAATAAATGTTGTATATATGTTCAGTTTCTTCTAAAAAAATTACACAGTACTAATATGCGTTGAACCCAGAAGCATGGGTTCGAGGATTTACTATTCATACCAGAGCAACGATCTAGATAAGTTTGGGAAATTAGAAACAATTTAAAATTTAAGTATGCCTCCTTTATAAAATTCATTTTTAACAATATTTTCAAATGAAAGAGAGAAGAACGTGAACAAATATTGTTTTTGTTCCAGATTAGTTACATAAAAAGATAATTTAAAAATAATGTCCAGATGAGTTTGAGACCTTCAAAAACCTTCATCTATATTGTAAATGACTTCACTTAATATCCAATACTCATAATGTACTCTGAATATTTCAAGAATCGGGTGTGGTTTATTTTCTCAAGGTGCATGCACAACTTCCATTCTATGCATGGTGAAGAAAATATTTTCAGGGTCTTTTAAGACGCTTCACCCCTTTTGAACAATTTTAGTCTTTAAGGAAATTTATAGAAGCTGTAAAAGAGGGTTACCTCTATACAGTTAACAAGTGTCAAGTTTTTTATTTCAGTATATATGGACGACTTAAAGACTTTTTGATACAAGTAATCGAGTTGTTTATTTTGCTTTATAGAAATCAAATCCATTGTGATGTCTCCAACCTCAACACCTTTCATGCCTCTCTATCTCTCAAGATAATATTATACATGAGTTTGATCCTAGTTTCACAACTTATGTCTAGGGAAATGAAATTGAAGAATTTAAATATCTACTGAAGATCAATTTGACCAGAAGAAAACCGGATAATCCCCAACACTGGTGAAACTGGTGAATGTATGAAATAAAGGTTATAATTTAATTTTGGTAATTAATAATAATAAAAAACTTTTCTATGTAGGAACATCATGAGCGATGTCTGAAAGAATAAGGATGTGGGAGTGTGTGTACAAATGAATTACAAGGGTGCAATTCTATTAAGGGGGAATGTAACACCCCAAATCCATGATGAACTTGTATTATTATTATTATTATGATAATAAATGTTTTTTAATTATTAGAATTCAGAAATTAATAACAAAAAAAGAAATAATAATATTATTATTAAACCACTGATAAAATTAAATTTTTACAAACTAATAAAACATGAATAATATAGAAAACTCATTAAAAGTCCAAGTATCACCACTACAACACCTCCCATCAACACAATAAGGCCAAACATTTTTACCTCTTCCCTTGGATATTCCAAAAAATAGAAAAGAAATAACATGAAGAATAATTAAAATATTGAGAACCAAAGGAATGTATAACACCATGATGAAATTAAGAAATGAAGTTTAAGGAATTTTTGGCGTGTCTCTGAATACCCATAAACAGGGGTATTTAGAAAGACCTTTTGTGACCGTTAGGATAAAATGTTGTCATTTCATTTTTTTAATAGTCATTATATGTTTTAAAATTTTAAAATTGATTTGAAATATTATTTTCATATAATAAAGATGATGACATCTAATAATATTTTTTTTCTTTTAAAATTATAATATTACTAAGTCTTTAAAATACGTTTCTATAAAATTTGTTTTAATGAATAAATTTATTTTTAAAATGGTGTAAAATCTAATGGAAGTCATAATATACATATATATTAATTTGATATATTTTTCAATATTTCTATGTTTTGAAATTTTCTATAAATTTTTTTGAGTGCTCTCACAGCACACAAAGGGCCAATCTCAGTCAAGTAGAGGTACATTCCAAGACCAACTCGAGCAACCCATGGGTCAGGCACATTTGTAGGCGGTCTAAGACCCTTGAAGGATCTCATGTATAAGGATCTCATGTATAAGGATCCATGTGTGCGTGATTTTGTGTCATCGTGTTAGGGAAGGCACATCATGGATTATAAATGATCCCTCATCAGAATGCTGAATTCAATATGGGATAAGGGAAATGAAATATGGTCCATTCATTTTGGACTGAATTCATACTGGACATCCACTCCCTTTCCTCGATCGAGCTCTCTTTTTCATGATCTTTAATGTGTCTGGTTTAATCTAGTTGTTTGATCACCATGGTCTCATTTGAGCTGTTAATCTGAAGTCCTGATCTCCCTCCCCGCATATTGTTCGTCTTCTTTGATTTTATTTCCCCAAACCAGTAGTTTAGTCGCTCAGGCCTCCTCCATTGTCGAATTCCCTCTCAAACCATGGCCCATCACAGATTCTTATTATCCCAAAAGTGACATGAATGGTTTTAATTAAATTAAAACCCTTGAAAATTACCCTCCTACCATGGTTTCCAAAAGAATATTTATATATACCTCTATTTCATATAAACTCTTGAAAAGTCTAGATAAGATGTTATTTAATAATCATAAACACCTCTATTTAATTTTTTTTTAAATTTTTTAGTTTATCCAGTGAATCAAATTGCAATGATAATATGTATATATATATATATATATATATATTATTCCAAATAATTTTTATTAATTGCAACACTTGAAAATTTTAAAATGAATTTGATCTTACAAATACAATATTCTTCTCATTTTTTAATTCGTATGTTTGAAAAACCTTACTTTTTATACCCCTCAACCCTGCTCACCAATTTTCCTGAACTCGTTTTCTTTAAATCTCTCTATTTTTCCTTTTTCATGAGGCCAAAAGTGAGGAGATCCTTTGATCCATTTTCATTCTGGTAAGGGTTTAATTTATTTTTATCAATTTATGTTTAAATTATAAAGATATATATATACACACACACATATACTTACATATATGTGTATATTACACTATTTAATTAACTATTTTAAGAATTTCATGAATGTAAAGGGGATTTTTTATGTTTATTTATGATTTTGAAAGGTCTTGATCATGTTTTAAATTTATCAATTTATGTTTAATTTATAATGATATATATATATATTTATAAATAATTGAAATGGATTAATCGCCTATTTTTTAATATATATGCATGGATTCAACAAAATTTCTTCAATCTATCATTTTATGTTTCATTTACATCGATATATATATATATGTGTGTGTGTGTGTGTGTATGTATAAATATATCTAACTATTTATATTATAAAGCAATGATTTAAATTTATCTAAGTTTACTTTTATGGTTTGTTAGGATTTATTTTATAAATATTTCTAATTTATGGTTAATCAAGGGTTTTATGTTAAATTACAAAATTTATGTATTGGTAAAAGTATTATTATACATTCAAATTTTATGATGAAAACATGTGATGGTTTTCATATCTGTTTGGAAAAGAGAATTTTATTTCTAATCATTGAATTAAACTCTTCAATGAATAATCAAACTTCATGCAAATAAATAATGTTTTAATTAAATTATCTTATAAGCTATATATTTAAAATAATAAAAAATATTATTTTTTTATTTTTTTTATTTAAATTTTTTCCTTATATACATTAAATTTCCATGAGAGGAGATATAATTTTTTGGATATAATTTTATGTATACCTTTTAATTAAAAATGATAAATGTTATCATTTTATGTCCAACTTTTAAGTAATAAATCTTATTTTATGTGTACAAATGTTTCTGCTCGTCTTTGTATGTCATTCATAAAATAAATATGGTCATCATCTAAGTTATCATCAACATTTCATGCATTTTAATTCATGTATTCATATGTTTTATTATACATTTATATTTATGGATTTTATATAAGAATGGTGGTTATAAGCCTGGATTTCTCTTAAATGTAATTTTTAAAATTCTCAAGGAAGTGAATATTCCATGTTATGAAATATGTGATATTATTTTATTTTAAAGAAAATATTTTATGTATGTATTATTTTTGGAAATGTTTTTTATTATAATTGAGAAAGGAAGAACCATAATTTTTTTTTAATTAAAATTGATACTAGAGTATCAAATGTTATGTTATAGTATGGGGAGTGAACCCATGATCTTAACGGAAAATTATCCCCTATGAGATAGAGCCATGCAGCCTTACAATTTTCTCATGGCCTGCTATGTATCAGAATTAATCCTTCAAAATTATTATTTTGAAATTGAAAAATCCAATGAATGATATCAATGTATTACTATTATTATTTTAAAAATTAATAGTTTTCAAAATATTATGAACTTATATTTCAATGTTTTAAAATCATAATTCTATGTATTTATTTATTCAAATGAATTATTTTAAAATTATTTACCAAAGATTTTAAAACCCCTTATTGTGAAAAATATTTTCTCACCTTATTTTTAAATTTATTTTTCATAGGTATAGTGGATTTACGTTGTGATGTGTATTTCATTGAGGAAGCGCTCGCAAAGACATTTTGTGTATTTCATTTCATTTTGTACAAATTTATTAAGTTGTAAGGCATGTTTTTAATTATTCAAAACCTAGATAGTAAAATTTCATGGAATGTAATAAATATTGTGCATATGTTTAGTTTCTTTTAAAAAAATTACACAATATTTTTATGTGTGGAACCCAGAAGCATGGGTTTGGGGATTTATAGTTGGTATCAAAGAAACGATTTATATAATTTTGAAAAATTAGAACCAATTGAAAATTTAAGTAAGCATCCTTTATAAAATTATTTTTCTTTAATATTTTTAGATGGAAGATAAAAGAACATTAAAAATTATTTTGCCTCTTCCAGATGAGTTACCTAAAAAGATAATTTTAAAATCATGCCCAGATGAGTTTGAACCGTTCACAAACCTTCATCCATATTGTGAACATCTTTACCAAATATGTAATAATCCTAATATACTATTATTTTTTCAAGGATCATGCTTTTTTTTATTTTCTCATGGTGGATGCACAACTTCTATTCAATGCACATCGAGGAAAATATTATGGGATGTCTTTTCAAATGCATAACATTTTTTTGAAAATTTTCAGTCTTTAAGTAATTTTATGGAAGATGCATGAGAGGGTGACCTCTGCGCCTACCTACACGCGTCACGTTTTTTATTTCAGTCTATATGGAATACTTAAAGATTTTGAGATACTAGAAGTTGAGTTGTTTCATTTTTTTATGGAAATAAAGTTCATTTTGATGTCTCCAACCTTTAAACCATTAATGCATTTCTCTCAAGCTCTTATCGTGGTATACATGAGTTTGACCCTAGTTGCTCAAGTTGGGTTTGGGAAAAGAAATTGAGGAATTTAAAATCGTGTTGAGGATCAATTTGACCAGAAGAAACCTAAAGAATTCCCAACACTGGTGGAATTGGTGAAGTTATGAATTAAATGATATAATTTAATTTTGATAATTATTAGCAATACTAAAGTTGTTTATATACGAACATCAAGATTTAAGTCTGAAAGAATAAGGATGTGGGAGTGTGTGTACTATCAAATTATGCGGGTGAAATTATGTTAAGGGGGTGGAACTCTCTAAATCAATGATGTACTTATATTATTATTATTATTATTATGCTAATAAACATTGTTAATCTAGGAGAATAAAAGAATTAAGAACAAACAAATAAATAATCTTATTATTAAACCATTGATAACATTACATTTTTTTCAAACTTAGAAAACATGACTAATCCATAAAAATCATTAAAAAACAATGTATAACAACTGGGACACCTCCCATGAACACAATTAAGGCCGAAGGTGTAGCCCTTCCAAAGTAAGAAAAATGTAACATGAATAATAATGAAAATATTGAGAACCAATGGAACATATAACACCATAATGATATTAAGAAATGAATTTAAAGTAATTTGGGTTTTGTGTCTCTAAATACCCCTAGACATGAGTGTTTATAAAGACCTTTTGTGATTGTTAGGAGAAAATGTAGCTGATAAATTTTTTTAATAGATGTTATTTGTTTTAAAATTTTAAAGTGGGTTTGAAATATTATTTTCAAATAATAAATATGATGACATCTAATAAAAGTATTTCAACCTATAAAATTATAATATAACTGAGTCTTTAAAATATGGTTCCATGAAATTTGATTTATGTAATAAATTTTAATTTAAAATAGTGTAAAATGTATTGGAAGTGATATATATATATATATATACTATGATTTTTTTTTCTATTTTTATATATTTCAAAATTTTCTACAAAACTTTGTGGAGTGCTATTATAGAACACAATGGACAAAGATCGGTTCTGTAGAGGTACAGTGCAAGCCCAGCTCGAGGAAACTACAAGTCAGGTGCGTCTGTAGGTGGGTTGAGACTTAAGGGGGGTCCCGTGCATAAGGATCGTTATGTGTCTGCTTTTTCATCATCGAGTTGGTGATGGTGCATCCTGTCTTATAAAAGATCCCTCATTAGACCACTCAATTTGATGTGGGATGTGGGAATCAAAATCTAGGCCATTCATTTTGGATTGAATTCATCCTAACCATCTACTCAATTTCCCTGACTGAGAATTCTTTTTCAGGATCCTTAAAGTGTCAGGTTTAATCCAACCATTCGATCACCATAGGCTCATACAAGTTTTCCATTCGATGTCCCGATCTCCCTCCCTGCCTACTTCTCATCTTTTTCAATTTTCTTTCTCGTCGCTGCCCATTGAACCCCAGATCGACCCCTCCACCCAGCACCTACCTCCCCACATCCCAAATTGACGACACAATATAGAGGAGGCCCAGATCTAAAGTAGGAGGCCCAGATCTAAAGTAGGAGGCCCTATTCACCTCCATCATTGACCACTAACCCCCAACATGTGTCGCACATCCCACTGACGGCGATACCCCCACAAATATAGATCCCATGTCGGGGAAATGAAACTACATAAACTAATAGATGAGATGAAACTATCAGATACAAAAAAAACTGCTGACAACAAACACCACCCAATCATCCCCAAAAAACACTAAGGGGGATGCCGGGGTGAGATGCTTTGGGGAGTGCGGTGAGGGATGATACACGGTGAAGGCTCTGTTGTGGACGTGCGATGCCGAAGACCTAAAATAAAGTATGAACATATGTTTACGGTCATCAAGGGCCTTCATGCCCATGGACATGGAACCACTATGACACTAGATCTTATGAAGCCAGAATGATATATTATCGCAAGGAAATTCTTCGGTGACAATGGAGGTCACTGATCCACGATCCCCCGAAATGCGAGTGAATATAGCCTCAGCGAGGCATAATTCATAGTCGGCCACAAGAAGAGTAGACCAAGATCAGGTATGGAAGTTTTGGCATAGTCATGCAATGCAACTCGATGCCACCACCTGGACAGGTGGATTTGAAGAGCCTCCACCATATATACCTTTAAAAAAGGATAATTTTTTAATATGGGTTTTAAAAAAACAAAAATTAGGTAAAAGGGGTTAGGGTTCCGATATTTTTAAAACTGGGTCCAAGATGCGTGAACCCCGTTCACGCATCACTGACCCCGGGAAGATGCGTGAACTAGGTTCATGCATCTTAACCGCGCTGAAGGATGCGTGAACCGCGTTCACGCATCCTTCACGAAGTTGATGAATGATGCGTGAACGGGGTTCACGCATCCAATAGTAACTTTTTTTTAAAATTTTTATTTTTATTTTTGTTTTGTTTTGTTTTATATATATATATATATATACAAACAAAACATAAAATTTAGCAGAATTTATCTGCTATTTAATATCCAGCAGAACTGCCATTACAGCAGTCTGGATTCTGACAGAAACCATCACCCAGGGCTCTCTTTTATAAGAGAGCTTCCCAGGAAATCATACTGCATTTCCGATGTGGGATTCAGGTTCTCTTTTCCTGCACAGAACATTCTGCATTTCCGATGCAGGATTCTGTTTCAAGTACGTGACTTTGAAAGACTGTAAAATACAAACTATATGACCAATATAAATGAAACTTAAAACAAGGATTAAACATATAGTAAATAGTTGAAAATGAAAAGAATTTCGTAAAAAGGGTTGATGAATAATACTTTATAAGCTTTCAAAACCACCAACTTGAAACTTAAAAAAGTTTCAAGTACGTGACTTTGAAAGACCATAAAATATAAACTATAAGACCAATATGAATGAAACTTAAAACATGGATTAAACATACAAGAAATAGTTGAAAATAAAAACAATTTCATAAAAAGTGTTGATGAATAATAATTTATAAGCTTTCAAAACCACCAACTTGAAACTTAAAAATGTTTCAAGTACATGTCTTTGAAAGATTATAAAATACAAACTATAAGACCAATATGAATGAAACTTAATATACGGATTAAACATATAATTATTAATTACATAATAATTAATTAGTTAATTAGTAAATTAGTAATATAATAAATAATTATAAATATTCATTACAATGAATAGTTATTAATTATTAATAATTAATTATATAAAAATTAATTAGTTAATTAGTAATATAATTTTTAATTATTATTATAATTATTAATTATATAATTAATGATTATATTACTAATTAACTAATTAATTGTTATGTAATTAATAATTAATAATTATATTACTAATTAACTAATTAATTAATATATAATTAATTTTTAATAATTAATAATTATATTGGTAATTAACTAATTAATTATTATATAATTAATAATTAATAATTATAATTAATAATTATATTACTAATTATAATTACTAATTATATTACTAATTATAATAAATAATTATATCACTAATTAATATATAATAATTATAGTTAATAATTATAGTACTAAATAACCAATTAGTTTTTAATAGTTAATCATTATATTGGTAATTAGCTACTTAATTATTATATAATTAATAATTAATAATTAATAATTAATAATTAATAATTATAATAAATAATTATAATCACTAATTATATTACTAATTAATCAATTACTTATTTTATAATTAATAATTATATTACAAATTAACTAATTAATAATTATAGATAAATAAAAAATAATTATAATTAATAAATATATTACTAATTAGATAATTAATTATTATATAATAAATAATAAATAATTATATTTAATAATTATATTATTAATTAACTAATTAATTATTATATAATTAATAATTAATAATTAATAATTATAATTATAATTAATAATTACTATTAAGATTTATATTACTAATTAACTAAGTAATTATCAATTAATAATTATACTACTAATTAACTAATTAACTATTATATAATTATATTACTAATTAACTAATTAATTATTGTATATTAGTAATTAGTAATTAATAATTATATTAATTATTAACTAATTAATTATTAGCTATTTGTTATATGTTTAATCCATGTTTTAATTTTCATTTATATTGGTTTTATAGTTTGTATTTCATAGGCTTTCAAAGGCACGTAAACGTATTTAAGTTTCAAGTTGGTGGTTTTGAAAGCTTATAAATTATTTTTCATCAACATTTTTTTATGAAATTCTTTTTATTTTCAACTATTTATTATATGTTTAATCTATATATTAAGTTTCATTCATATTGGTCTTATAGTTTGTATTTTATAATCTTTCAAAGACACGTACTTGAAACATTTTTAAGTTTCAAGTTGGTGGTTTTGAAAGCTTATAAATTAGTATTCATCAACACTTTTTATGAAATTGTTTTTATTTTCAACTATTTCTTGTATGTTTAATCCATGTTTTAAGTTTCATTCATATTGGTCTTATAGTTTATATTTTATGGTCTTTCAAAGTCACGTACTTAAAACTTTTTTAAGTTTCAAGTTGGTGGTTTTGAAAGCTTATAAATTATTATTCATCAACCCTTTTTACGAAATTCTTTTCATTTTCAACTATTTATTATATGTTTAATCCATGTTTTAAGTTTCATTTATATTGGTCGTATAGTTTGTATTTTACAGTCTTTCAATGTCACGTACTTGAAACAGAATCCCGCATCGGAAATGCAGAATGCTCTGTGCAGGAAAAGAGAACCTGAATCCCACATCGGAAATGCAGTATGATTTCCTGGGAAGCCCTCTTATAAAAGAGAGCCCTGGGTGATGGTTTCTGTCAGAATCCATACTGCTGTAATGGCAGTTCTGCTGGATATTAAATAGCAGATAAATTCTGCTGAATTTTATGTTTTGTTTGTATATATATATATATAACAAAACAAAACAAAAAATAAAAATAAATTTTTTAAAAAAAAGTTACTGTAGGATGCGTGAACCTCGTTCACGCATCATTCATCAACTTTGTGAAGGATGCATGAATGCGGTTCACGCATCCTTCAGCGCGGTTAAGATGTGTGAACCCCGTTCACGCATCTTCCCGGGGTCAGCGATGCGTGAACGGGGTTCACGCATCTTGGACCCAGTTTTAAAAATATCGGAACCCTAAGCCCTTTTACCTAATTTCTGTTTTTTTAAAACACATATTAAAAAATTATCCTTTAAAAAATGTTTCTATATATATATATATATATAATATTTTTAAATAATTATTATTTATAAATATAAAAATAAATAGAGAATTATACATATATTTATGAGTATATACTTATAAATAAATGTATTGACGCTTTCCCTGATTATTTTCACTTGATCACTTTAATTGTTATTTTTATAATTATATTAAAAATAAATATATTGAAGACAAATTTAGTATTTTATTCATTCTTTTAAACATTTCAATGATGGATCTAAACAACAATGAACCCTTTTTATAAAAATAAAAGAACACAAGGAGATGATGGAGTCAAACAATGGATAACATGCCCTCATAAAAAAACCAAAAGGATAGAGACAACTTAGCAATAGAACCAAAGTGGTGCACACATGGCATGAGGGTAATCAAGTTGCAGACCACCTTGCCTCCCTTAAGGTTCTTGGTCCTGATCCTTTTTTCCTTCATAATGTAACGTCCCTTAAACTTGAGGGGGTCAACTTGATTAGAGGGGATGCCCTTGGCCTTCATTATTTTAGGCCTCTGTGAGGAGGTGTGGTGCTTGTAGGCCCTTTGTGGTGGCCTCTTAATAAAAACCTACTCGTTGATGACAATGATGTCCTTGATTTCCCTTTTGAGACCTTAGAAATTGGCCTTTGCCTTATGGATATCATATTGAAAAAAATGTGGTAAAAGTAAAAAATATTAAAATGATTAAATATTAATATATTTATAAATATAAATATTTTAAAAACATATTTATAAATATAAGTATATTTTTATAAATAATTTATTATATAAATAAATATATTAAAATGTTTAAAAATATAATAATATTTATATAAATAAATAAATAAATATAATTATAAATATATGTGCATAAATATATATTTTTTAATAATTTTTTTAATATAATAAGAAATATAATTAATTATTAATAATATAATCAGTGATATTATTACAAATAAAAATATAATTATTTATAATTAATAATATTTTTAATAAGTAATAATATAATTTGTAATATAATTAATAATTAATGATATAATTAATGAATATTATTAATATTATTAATATTACAATCAATAATTCATATTGTAATTAACAACATAATATATAAATAGTCATTTAATTATTAATATAATAAATAATTAATAACATAATTCATTATAATTCATTATAATTAATAATGTAATTAACAATAGAATTTACTATAATTATAATTATAATTAATATATAATTGATTATATAATTTATAGTTTAAAATATAATTAATTATAAATAATAATATATATACCAATATAACAGTGATATATTTAATAACATTATTAATTATCAAATTAATAATATTATTAATAATTTAGTTAATAATATAATTACTTATAATCACTGATATAATTTAAAATATATTTAATTATAGTTTTTAGTTTTATTAACAGTATAACTATTGATATAATTAATTGATTTATTAATAATTTATTTTGTTTTTAATTTTATTAATAATTATATTTATATGGGTATATATATACTTCAATATATACAGAAAACAAAGAAAATCCAAAAATTGGTCAAAGACTTCAATTTATTTGATACCTTTGGATGGTTCGGCTGGGTGTCTATTCATCGGATGCCCGAATAACCCATATCCTAAAAAAACTAATCCTAAAAAATTAAATAATAAATTATAACCACAAAATCATAAAATTTAACCATCAAGGAATAGTGGGATTAAATAATTTTATAAATATATGATATATTATGCATTCATATACATCTTTTTGTACAATATATTATAGTATGTATTTCAAATAATATTCATTTTTTATTGATTTAACTATTGACTTTACTTCATGCCTGATGAATATTATTACCAATTTAACATGTTTTGAGTATGAATTTTATTAACTATTAAAAATATTAATTTTTGGTTTTGTATGTTGACTAATTTATTAATATTGTTGAAGATCCTTATACTATTTTCATAACAAAGCTCTATATTTTTTTCAAAAAAAATTATTATGAATATTTTTGTTAACATGTTAGAAAGAGTTCTTAGATGTTGTCAAAGTATTATTATAATGTTTTAGGGAAGTGTTAAGAAACTTTTTTAAAAATTGTGGTGATTCTTAGCCATTCATAAAATTCTCAACATCATAATGAAATGCATGATCCAAGAAATGAAATCCAAAGTGGGTGTCTAAGATTCCCATGATGATTTTCAAACAGTGATATCCGGATGAAAATTTACCGCCTAACACCATCGGGTAGGAGATTCCCTATCTAGTTTCCAAACAATGATTTCCCAGCGAAGATTTCTAGATAGACACCATCGAATGAATGATTCCCAAGATGATTACTAAGAATAGTTTTCTGGAATAACAAGATCGAGGAAATATAAAGTTAGAAGTCTCTTGATCTAAGTTTTCATGTTTTATATAATGAGGGAAAGAAATTTAATGGGGTTGTTTGAGTATAAAAAGATAATTACGAGATGCAATGATACTATACACTAATATATGAACCAATATGATTATATAGAGAAGTGGAGGTATTTATATATGAGAAAGAAAGAATTAGTAAAAAAGTTCAAATGGATTTGTCAAAATACAATGGGGGTGGTTCCAATAAAAGCAAATAAATTATTCAAAAAAAGGGTGAAATTTCATCACATGAAGGGGAATAGATAATTTGTGACTATTGTGTTTAGATGTTGTAAAAAATTAGTCAACCATTATTAGTTCAAGTTACCAGACATAATTTATGATTTTTTTTCAAACAAAGGTTTTTATAATGATTAATCTATTTGATGTATGAAATTGAGAAGTCAAAAAGTGAGATGAAGGAAGAAAATAGTTTGAGTCTATCAGGAAATGAATCATTAAATAATCATTTGTTATAATGTACAATGGATAAAATTATACTGAGTTTGTGAAAATGATGATTAGATAGATTCAAATCAGATAGAGCTTAACTAGATGGAATGTTTTTATGATTTAATCAAAAAAACCATAGCATATAGAGTTTTGAGAAACATAACATATATTTTTAAAGTATTTTTAACAATTAGATACTGATCTATTTTTGAATTTTTTTTATCTATGAAATTCTTTTTTCTAAATGTATGGATGTTGGAGAATTCATGAAGCTTCAAGAGTATTCAAGAACACTTTACAATACTTTATAAGTGTTTAGATAATTTCATTTGACTGTGAAAGTGTAATTTGTTTCCTGTATTTTCCATTTCTGGAACACCTTTAATATTAAAATACAAAAAAGTGTTATTTCACAAGTGTAAAAATATGAAATTATACAAAATTTATGTCAGACTGGGTTTCCAAATGATATTTAATTTCTGGTTAAAGAAGAGTTATTTGATGGAGTTTCTTATCAGAATCATCTCACATACTTTTTCAATCATTTTCAATTCATAACGATTTCAGTCTATAGGATCAAACAGTTGGGTCAGACAACGGTATTAGATGGATATTTTAGTAGATATAATGTTAATAGAATTTGAGATAGATCAGAGTGGTATATATTTTATTCATCACGCAAGGAACAAAAAATAAATAATTCAGTGAGGTCCATTGGACAGAGAACTCTATACGTAGATAGATATTAGTTGATGGTCATTTCCATTCCATTGATACCAGAGATATATTTTTTAGGAAACGTTTTGGGATATGGTGAACAATGTCTCATATATTTTTTGTTAGCTCAGTTCCTCATATTAAAAATATTAAAAATAATGCGATTTAGTATAATCATTATAATAAGGATATATAAGGAGTATAATGAGATTTGGGTCATGTTTTATTCATTTGTTATTAATAGTGAATTTACATGAACCGATGGGAGTCTCCTAGAAAAGATACGGGCTCTTACGTTGAGGCTCAACATTATACATCTTGTGTGCCTTTCATTTCATTCCCATACTATCATACATGTGAGATTATTATAAATGTTGATAAGGATAATACTCTAACTAGTTATAGGGGTTAATTTTAGAGATTTGAAATTACAAAAGATCACTACAGATTCACCCTCCCCCCACCCCACTCAGTGGTTCTTATGATCCTAAGGATATTCAACCAGTGTCAAATTATTCCCCTACTTTATACTTATAATAGAAAATATCAACTTACTGAGTAGTGAATTCATTCCTATATTTGATTAAAAAATGTATCATTGTTGGGAAAATAGATTAAAACTATATTTTCTTTCTCTTATCCTTTAGGTTATTGAAGAAACTACAATTGGGTTTCCACCCTTTGAGATAAATGATCCTATGACACTTATAGAAAAAATAAATATAAAGGTTGATGATAATGTTAGATTTTTTTCATGTCACATTATCATAATATGTTTTTACGAAGATAATGATTCTCGGAACATATAAAGAAACATGTGAAATTCTTGAATGTATCATTGAGGGGAAAACAAAAAAGAAGGAAGTAATTCTATAAATCTGCCATATCAAGTTTGAAGTTATATGAATTTCATATGAAGAAACTATTGAAGAGTAATTTTCTATAGTTACTGAAATTTTTTGAAACATCATCGGATTTGAAGATATCATGGAAGACTCTACTATTATTAAGAATCTCATGAGATTTTCCCTAATATGATTGATTATAAAATCAATTCCTTATAAGATAAATATGATTTAACTCTTAATGAATTACATATCATTTTTTTCCATATTAAATGGGGAATAACCCAGCATTTAAAAAGAAGATAAAGGATGAAATGGATTTTGAAGCTATGTGAAATCAAAAAAATAAGATTTTGGTAACAAAAATGTTGAGAATAATGATTCTGAATAAAAGAAAGATATTAAAATGAATGAAAATAACATGTCTCTTATCTCAAAAATTACCAAGGGGTAGAAGAATATGTATAGGAAAATCTCTAATAAATTGTTATGATTTTAGAGGAATTGGAAAATTCTCAATGAATTTTCAAAGGAATAATGTTGGAGGGTATTAATATGATTATTAATAATATCCTAAGTGGAATAGTATGAAAAAAAAATTTATAGAAGAGAATCCATCCACTAAAAATAAGAAAATTTTCACTACAAACAAAATATGTATGATAAGTAAAAATGTTGAGTGTGCTACTTCTCATAAGGATTCATTATAAATTAAAAACAAAATAAAATTAAAACATTATTTTTTACTATTTATTAGAAGTAGAATACTTCATATATCAATTAATAATAAGGTAATGAATTATACATGAATTACGAACAGATATCGGAACATGCACCAAGTCTTGATCAAAATAAAAAACTCCGGAAGGAGATAAGAATGTTGAAGATGGAAAGTGGAAATAATATTGAATTAAATAATTATTTCCTTAAACAATAAGATGAATACATTGAGGAAATAAAAAAAACTTAATCTAGATGACCTTGAACAAGGAATGATTGTGGAAGATCTTTATAATAAACATTATGGTAAGAAAGAAGAAGTTTGTTAAATTTAATCAAGACTTATTGAGGATGATATAAATTTAATAATGATGAGATATAATTTTATAATGCTTCAAAAATAAATTTTTAATCATATTGAGATTCTAAGAATACTCATTCCTATAATAAGGTGATGTCTATATCCACTAGACTTATAATTATATCTGATTATTTTAACCAACCATGTTTTAGAACAAATTTTGGGAATACTTATGGTTTTAAATAATGTGGAAAATGTACCAAAACATTAAAAGTTGAAAATAATCCTTATAAGAATGATTTCCTTTTCCAAGGGATCTCTCATAAAGAAGGATATGTTAAACATTAATAAACATATTATAGGTTAAGATTGTTTTTTGATAGAAAACTAAGATTCAGTGGTTATAATTCATATTTTGGTATATATAGTTAAAGATATTATAATTGTTAGTATAACATGTCACTCTTTATAATTATAAATTAATTTATGGGGATAGATGATATAATAAAATTATTTAATATTCTTAAGCCATATGAGGGAAAAAATAAAAATCTTTAGAAGTTAGAAATTTACATAAGAAAAACAATTTTCACTGAATGGAGGAATTTTGTGGAAGGTGTGACCACTTGGGTCAATTTTTAGATGAATTTATGGATACACTTCCGAGACAAGTTTATTATTATATGAAAGATAAAGAACACAAAAATTGATAGTTGAATAAAAAGAAATTTTTTGAGATTACTCTGAAATCATGAAAATAGAACAAACCTTAGATACTCAATATTTTATGTTCCACACACATGAATGGTGATTTGAAAGTCCAAGAAAATGTTGAATAACCTGATGGTGGAGATATTACCTTTGACAATGATATTTTATTAACAATTAGTTAATTTGGAATTACTAATATTGAAGCATAAAAACATAATTCAAAGGAAGTTTTTTATATTCATGGGTTGAAACACAACTTACTGAGTGTTAGGAAACTTTGTGATAATTTTAAAGAAGTTATCCTTAGTAAATATCTTTATATCATCATACGTTATAACGATTGAAGGGTTTTAATAAAGGGGTATAAAACTAATGGAATAATTTTCTAGATTAGAGATCTCTGTAACTCATGTTACTAATGTGCCATAGATTAAAATAAGTTACAACATCAAATACATGGAAATCAGGGCTAGAAAAGAATGAGTAATGTTTCGAAATATAATATTGAAAGAAAACTATATCCACTAAAGAAAAAAGAGGATATTGTTTCAAAAAAATGTTATAAAGGGAAGTTGGATGGGGGGAACATAAGAAAGATGAAATTAATTACACTAAAATTTTTGATATTATTTACACTAATCAGTTAGGTTAATGATAAATCAATCAATAAATGGTGATTTTTAATTTCTCACTTTCAATTATTATTTTATTCAAATGGAAAATTAAATTTTCTTGAAACATAAATCATAGGTTGTATAAATGTGTATATTTTTCAGAAGGGATGTTGAAAGAGAAATGGGTGTTTATATACTGAATATGAGAACCAATAATGGAAAGTAAAACATAAGATATACTTTTGAATCCACTATGAAGAAAAATGTAATGAAAAACCAATAATATGATCCAAACTGACCTAAAAAAATTGATTAGTATAAGAGAAAAACATAAAATTGTTTGAAAAGTGGAGAAGAATTCTTATAGAATTAAAAAAATTAAAATTTATCTAGAGAAAATATTTAAGTAATCTGGATCATGTAAAAAATAGAATTTTTAAAGAGTTATATTCTAATACGTATCTATACAAAATGTGGTAGGAAACATTATAGTAATTATTTCAAGCTTTTATGGATTCCTTTCCTTCTTGAAAATCAAATCTCTGAATCTTGGAATGTTTTATGAATCAACTGAAAATTGAATTTTCATGGGAAATTCATCCAACATAATATGTTAAAAATGTTGGAAAAAAGGTTTACAAAATTTTCTATATTTTTATGATGTTAAATTTATTGAGAATTTAATGTCCTTAACAAAAGATATTGAAACATTTGTGAAATTTGATTTGTATATTTCCAATGAGGGAAATAGAATATATATATACACACCTAACACATTAGAAATTTATTCAAGTGAGTATTTTGACGATGAAAGTATGTTTGGAAGAAAATATCTAAAACATAATTATTTACAAAAATAGGTTAAAAATATTAACATCATTGGAAATTAGAAAGATATAGTTTAAACCAGAATAATATGGATGTTAGAAAACTAGTCATCACTTATCTCACAGGTTAGACCATTATAAGTTTTCAAAGTAGTTAAACATAAATAGTGGTAATATCCAATGAATGAAGAGTTATAAAATATAGATAAAAATTAAAATATGGATCTTAATCCATGACCAACATGAAATAATGTTATTTGAAAAACATGGGTTTAAAAAAAAGATGAATGAAGAGGGATAAATTGAGAGAACCAAACCTCAACTTGTTTTAAATGGTTTCCCAAAGGTGGAAGGATTATATTTTTAAGAAATATTTGCCTCTATAGTGAGTTTGGAAACTATAAGAATGCTCATAACATTTCTACACATTGTGGTTACTATTTTTATTATATGAATGATAAGTCAACCTTTATAAATAAATAAATTTTGGAGGAAGATTATGTTGAGAGGCCCAATGGATTTGATCTTAATAAATATGTAACATTGAATTTCAAGTAGAAAAAATCCTTTTATGAGTTACAAAATTTCTATAGGAATGGTACTCTAAACATGATAGTTTCCTGATAAAGTTGAATTTTTTTAAAGGAAAAGTTGATAGCTACTTATATGTTATGGAAATGAGGAAAGATACCATCATTGTCATTTTTTATGTTGAAAATATAATTTTTGTAGTGGACATGGAAAAATATTATGATGAATTTTCTAGATAAGTTAAGAACATTAAAAATTTATGCTCAGATAATTAACATCATTTTTTGTATTACAGGTTCATCAAAATAAAATATATATCCTTTCATCACCATAAATTTATTCAATGTAATTATTAAAAAAATACTTAATGGATTTCAAATATGTTTCAACTACAATTTCTATTGACATTAATATGAGTAATGATTAGGATGGGAAATGTGTGAAACAAAAAGGCATCTGAAAATTAATAGGAAGTTTTCTCTATCTTACAACTTTAAGACCTCACATTATTTATGTTTTGAATTTATGTGATAGTTTTAATATGTATCCAAAGGAATATCATATGTGTGATGTAAAAAATAATACTAAGTTATGTTAAAGGAATGATATCTTATGGCCTACTATATAAATGAAATTGTGACATAAACATTCTTAGTTACACAGATGTTGATTGTGCCAAAGATAAAACTGATAGAAAGTCAACATCAGGAGGAACATTTTTAATGGGAGAATATTGTGTGAGGTTCCTTAGTAAGAAATAATTTTCAGTATCATTGAGCATAGTGGAAGTAGAATAAATTAAAACCACCCAATATTATACAAAAAAGATATGGATTAATGTTAAAATAGATTATTTGAGGTTGATATTTTTTGTAAAGACTTGGAAATTCCATTATTTTTTTTCCTAAATTCATGGGAATTTTACGAGTCCGCGATATCTGACGGCGCGCGATTCCGGGGCCCATAGTGCCCGAAATGATCTGTCGAAGTTTTGTTAAACTTAAATTAACGCACATAAGCAGTTTTCCTGAAAAAGTGGAATAACTCTTAAGCGGTTACTAGGATCAGAAATCCTAGGCCACCGTTGCACTCAGGATGGTGGGTTTACCCTAGGCGTGACTTAAGTTTAGTCGGTGCAGGCCTCCTGTGAGAAAGCCAAAAAATGGCATAACCTTTAATAAAATAATTAAATAAAGTTATTTTATTTTTCAAATGCATATAACTCACAAACGGAAACTTGGATTAATAATTTGAGACCACTGCTGAACTCTTGAGGGTAGGGTTTCTTTAAGCAGATACTAACTTGGGTCGGCGAGGGCCACCAGAGAAAGTTAGTTTTTGCCCACAAATAAAATAATTAAGTGACAATTATTTTATTATAAAATTCATAACTTTTAAATGGTAACTCGGATTAGAAATCTGACGGTACTATTGGGTTCGTTGGGGCGTGTTTCACCTAGGCAGAGCCTAACCTCGACCGCAGTGAGTCGAGGGTGACTGATAATAATTTTCTAAACTTTTTTTGGGGTACGTTCAGTAAACGTGTGAGTGGCGTTTTATGACTTTTGAACTGGTGCTCGAAATTAAAATTTGAGGGCACCGTTGAAATCACAACGTCGGTAACTGCTTAGTGATACCTTCACCGCAGTTGCGTTTTAACGTGATTGGAAGATAGATTTTGGGGTTCATTAGTAAAGTTAAATAAAAATAAGGTGATAGCTTATTTTTATTTTGTGGTGGTTAAAATCTCCAAGGGGAGGTTAGTGGTGGGGCCCACCACACCATAACCTCCCATGAGAGGTTATGGTGGTGAGGCCCACCCACACATAACCTCCTTTGGGAGGATATTTATCGGTGGGGACCACCTGAGCTTTAAACCCCTTGGAACCCCTAATTAAGTGGTGAAACTCTCCACCTTCCCCCATCAATTAATTGTGGCAACCCTCTCTTCATTTATTTCTAACTCTTCCCGTCCCTTATTCGAATTTTGAATCCATTCCACCCCAATTTATTAAATGAGTTGTCTCATTTAATTAAACAAAACTCTTGTGTGTTATTGTGCCAACAAATAATAGACTTTTCCTCTATTATTTTTGGTTGGCAACTTGGTGGAGCTTGGAGAACCCTTGGAGAAAGCTCTCAATGGAGAATCGTTCTTCCAACGAAGAACATGAAGAACATGAAGAATGCAAAGAATGTCGATGAAATTCTTCTTCCTTCTTCAACCAGAACAAAGGAGGGAGCGTCTTCCTTGAGGAACTCTGATGACACCACCCACGACTTCTTTTTCCCGATGTCAACGAATTGGCGTCCGCCTTTTTCTGTGTCATCGTCAAAGAGAAACGAACCGAGGTAGGGGTTTGAGTTTTACTCTTCGTTCTTCATTGTTCAAATTGCGGATGGAGAATTTCCTTTTTTTATCATCATAACGCAGAAGGAGCGGGCCGCACGAACACGGCCCGACACCCCCTCCATTAATCTTCTCTTGATGGCGACAGAGGCGGCGCAACGGTGCCGTCGGAGGAACGGGCCGTGGCCGACGGGCCATGACGATATGCGAGGCGACCGACAACGAGTCAGCCACAAGAAGAACTAGCGGCATAAGGGCTGATGTGTTGCTGGAGGAGCGCGGCGCCATCGCGCCGTCCGGAGGATCGAGCCACAGCCAAGCGGGCCGCGGCAGTGCTGGAGGGGCGCGGTGCTGTCGCACTGCGCCAGATGAAGAAGCCGCGAAAACGAAGGCCACGATGGTCAGACGGGATGGGCGAGGCGCCGTCGCACCATGCCATAGAGGAATCACAACCAAAGGTCGTGGCAGACGGAGGAGGGAGGCCGGCTGAGCCGGCTGTCGGCAGACGCTCCACAAGGCGGGACCCTTCGGATTCCACGGTTCACCGAACTGGCTCTAGGCGCCGGTTCCATCGAAAACTGGGGGGCGTGGAACCCCCCTCCCATGCATGGTTAGCCGACCAGGCCACACGGCCAGCCAGCATGCGGCCAGCCGGCCGAGCCACACGACCAGCCGGCACGCGGCCCGCCAGCCGCGCCACACGACCGGCTGGCCGGGCCACGCGACCAACGGGCCGTGCCTTCGGGCCGGGCTGCCCTTCAGGCTAGGCCACCCCATCGGACTGGGTAAGACTCACGAACTGGGTTGGACCCCGGTCCAGACTCGGATCAGGTCGGGTCGGTACGACTGGGTCGGACCGGACCCGGACCCATCAGACCCGAATACACTTATTCGCCCACAACTCGGGCTACGAGTGTCCTATCGACAAACCGTCCACGGTGAAAGAAAGATTTGATTGAGAAGGTTCCTTTGGAATATCCTACTTGAGTTTAAGACACATTTAGAGTACGTTCAGGTTGGTTTGAACCTAATAACCAACCGGGCCCCTGGGACAAAAATGCCAATAATTCACAGAACGAGCATCCGATTGACGTGCCGTTTGTTGCATTGAGACCCCTATGACGTGGAAGTCCTTTGAGATACTTCCATGTGATACTTCGGGACACTTGGAGTATCTAACAGTAGCTCATGAAGTATATCCTCCCAAATACGATCTTGCAGAGTGCAGAAACCTAGTAGCTGACAGACCTGACGACTGCTTGACCGATTCGACTTGGAGTGATTCGACTAGCTCAGTAGGGAGCGCCTGGTAGTTGGTGGCAGGCCCATGGCGGAGGAGCACCCGGTATTTGGTGGCAGACCCGCGAGACTCGACAGGAGGATTACCTCTGCAGGCTATTAGGGGGAGCGCCTGGTATTTGGCGGCAGACCCACAGCGGATGGAGCGCCTGGTAGTTGGCAGCAGACCCTCAGTACTCGAAAGGAGGAGTACCTCACTAGTCTAAGGTCAGTGAGAAGTGATTTGGTGTCATGACAGACCCATTTTTATTGACAGAGGAGGAGTTCTCCAGTAGCCGTGGTTTCGATAATAAAAATCCTAGTTTGAGCTGAGTTAATGACTTTTTTGTTTTCCTCATGATTGAGATGGGTTACTTGATAACTTACGTATAAGTATGGGCATATACCTAAGTAATGGATATCCGTTGAAATCATACTTTTTGGTTTATCCTTGTTGGATTTTGTGAGACCTTGAGGGTCTCGGGGTCCCTACTGGGTATTGTTATAGTCACCCCTACACGGGCTATGCCCGCACCTCGTTGAGTTGGTTGCAGATGACAGACAACACTGACGAAGGACGAGAGCGCCCGGACTGGACAATACCCGGAGGAGGACCTTTCGACGTATCGGCACATGGTGGAGTCTGACGGATGTGGAGTGATGAGGAGGCCATATGTACCTACCCTTCTGGTAGGAACCCCATAGGATGATCCAGGAGCTACTTTCACCTTTCAGCTGTATGTCCCTTTTTTAGTTGTACTTGTTTTTAGTTGTATTTGTACTTTACAGTTGGGCTTGTATTCTGGCCCCCCTTTACTTTCAGTACACCTGTTATACATATTTTACTTAGTGTTTGCTTCCTCTTATACTCTGGTTGTGTGTGTTTACGATTTATAAAGGCAATGCCCTCCCAGTTTTAAGGATTTACGCCTTTGGTGCTAGTCGTTAGCCCCTGTCCTATGGAAGGCGGGCTTAGGGTAGTCACGATATGGGCCCCGGGGGACGGGTTGTGATAAATTGGTATCAGAGGAGTCAGTTCTACCATAGAACATAAGAATATGATCATTCTTTTCTGTGAAGCAATAGTTTTAAGGGTACTAAGTGTGGTTTTCAGTTCAGAATGTCCAGTTTTGGTGCGGCGGCCGACGTATCCATACACCAAGACCCTCACTACTGATTTCCGACTCAGTGCACGAAAACACTGATTGCGTGTGTTTTTAAAATTTTTATTTAAGCTAACTCAACAAGTTCAGCTCACTAGGTATAGTCTTTTGACAGTGTCACATCTGTTTAGAATTCCTCCACATAGATAACCAGTTAGAGTTCCGAGAGAGAACATGATGACGGCCCACCGATCGACAAAGCTCCGATATGGGGCCCTCTTACTATGTTGGCACCTTTGGGTGGTGTACCAGCAGCACCACCACTCATTGGGTAGCAGATACCACCTACCACACTGGTGGACGGTTCACGCTGACTGAGCGCGTTGCATGAGTTCCAGCGGTAAAGGCCTTCGAGGTTTTGAGGTGAGACATATTCCCAGGTAGTAGAGGACTGGCTGGAAGAGATTGTTAGAGTTCTCCACCTAGTTGAGACACTAGTAGAGAAGATGGTGATCTCATCTATTATATTTTTCCAGTGAGTGACCATGAGGATGTTACACATAGTGATTTTACTTCGGTACATGGACCATTTACCGATTTAGTACCTTCGGGTAGTGCGTCAGCTATACCACTACCTGTTGGTCAGTAGTTACAACCGGAAGTACCGGTAGATGACACATGTAGGCTTAGTGCCTTACACATGTTTCAGCATCAAAGAACCCTCAGGTTCCGAGTCGAGCCTGACTCACAGGCGGCTGAGGACTGGCTTGAGGAGGTGGTTGGGAATTCTCTAGAGCTTCTACAGCTTCGGCAGGACAACATGTCGGTAGCTGAGTATTCATCGAGATGTACCAATCGTTTCTAGAACTCGATGAATACTATATGATTAGTGCTTTAGAGCTCAGACCTATGAGCAAGGTGTGTTTAAGGACATTCGAGACACCACTATTCCTCTTTTCATTCCTACTTATGTTAGGATGCTAGAGAGAACCTTTTTGGTTGAATGTTCTTTGGATGAGAGGATAAAACTAGTGAATGTTAGTAGTGGGAAAGCAGGAAACTGGCACCAGTCATAGGGACTTGGGCGTACAAGAAGTTTCGGGTAGAGGATGTGACAGGTACAGATGAATCTTCAGGGTAGTAGATGTGGAAGCAGAGTTAGGATAACAGCATGAGGTGGTGTATATTTCGACATGTTAAAAGCACCCTCATTTGTAGTCCCCGCCAGGCTCAGGGAGCTAGAGGGCAGGGGAAAAGAGTTGCTGCATGCGGTCAAGGAGTGTGACCCAAGGGCTCCTATAATTATTCAAGGTACGGTCTGTGTCTACTACTAGATGCCATATCAATAGACATAGGTACCAATCATTCCTTCCTTCCACGAATCTTGTACCAGACCTAGAGTTTTTGGTAAAACCATTGACTTGACCCTCACGTCTGGAGATACCTTTGGGTGGAGACTAGTTAATCACACTTACTCCGATGGTGTGATCTGACCCGTGAGGCAAGAGTTTCAGTTGGAACCTCTTTGTGGCAGCATCGAGGCCTTACGACGTTAGTTTGGGTATGGACTGAGAAACCACAATTCATATACAGATAGACTATATTAGGCAAAGAAGTTGTAGTTTATCTACAATGTTGGAATGAGGTCTTCCTTGGTCGGCGAAAAAGGAAACTCAGGAAGAACAGGATAAACTCATGCATAGGAGTTTTGAGTTTTTAGAAGAAGTGGTAGAGTTTGGTGACATCCTTTCAAAAGATGTTTACAGGTTTACCTCCCCGAAGGGATATGGACTTCAACTTAGTTGGATATTATTGGAGGTTCGTACCAGACTTCTCCAGAGTTGCAGCACCACTATCAGCCTTGATGAAGAATGGGAAACCCTTCGTATGGTTGGAGAGATTCCAACAGATCGTTCAGGAGCTCAGGAAGAGGCTGACTAGTGCCCCCATCTTGAGGATTCTAGAGGAAGGCGTAGGGTACGTAGTCTTCTGCAACACATCAGGGACCGGACTCGGGTGTGTCCTGATGCAGGAGCGAGTAATGATCACGTACGGTTCTCGGTAGTTGAGATAGCATGAGAAGGACTATGCTACCCATGACCTAGAGTTAGCAGTAGTGGTCTTTGCCTTGAAGATGTGGCGAAACTATCTTATGTGCGAACATTTTACCGTGTACTCAGATCACAAGAGTCTCAGGTATATCTTCTCTCAGAAGGACTTGAACCTGAGACATCGATGATGGCTTGAGTTCCTCCAAGACTATGACTTCGATATAGTCTATACTCATGGAAAGGGGAACATTGTTGCTGATGCACTCAGCAGGAGGACTGGTATACAGCTACTAGGAGAGGCGACAGAGCAGCTGGATGCTTTACAGATATCCTTTATGGATAGAGATGGAGCAGCATTCCTACAGACTCTTACAGTCATTACCCCACTTCTTCAGTGAGTCAGGGAGACGCAACATGGGGACGCTGACTGTGAGATGCGACATGCTCAGATATCTACAGGGCAGACACCTGATGGATTTTCTGAAGGTGGGGATCACGTCATCCTCTTCAGAGGACGTACCATGGTACCAGTGTCACTTCAGGTGGAAGTGTTGAGGGAGTTCCACACATCCCCTCCAGCGGTACATCTAGGAGTGGCGAAGATGTACAGGAACCTCCGATGACAACACTAGTGGTCAGGAATGAAGAAATCAATGACAGAGTTTCTCTCACGATGCCTCACTTGTCAGCAAGTGAAGACAGAAAAACAGGTACCAGCAGGCTTGGTTCAGCCTTTGGAGGTTCCAGAGTGGAAGTAGGATCGGATATCCATGGACTTCGTGATGGGTCTTCCACGTACATCCAGGAGACAGAGACCTCTGGAGTTTGAGGATGGAGACCATGTCTTTCTACGGGTCTCACCTCGATGAGGTCTATGGAGTTTTGGCCGAGGAAGAAAGTTATCTCCGCGGTTCATCGGACCCTTCAGGTCCTTAGCAAAGTTGGCGAGGTAGCCTACCGCTTGGATCTACCACCTCAGTTGCACTGGGTGCATGTCGTCTTCCACGTATCTCAGCTGAGGAGGTACATGCACGTCCCTTCCCACATCATCGACCACGGGGAGCTGGACATCGATGATGGGGCGACTTTCATGGAGGTTCTAGTGGAGATTGAGGATCGACTAGAGCGGGTCCTTCGTGGATGGTAGATACCTTTGGTGCACTTACACTGGCAGCATGAGAACCTCCAGGAGAGCACATGGGAGTGGGAGGCTCAGATGTGTTCTCAGTACCCCCATTTGTTCCCATAGTGCGAGTTGTAGCTTACGGGGAAATAAAGCCATGAGGTGGGGAGAATGTAAAGACCCAGAAATTCCGTGGAATTTTTTTTCTTAAATTCATGGGAATTTTTCAAGTCCGCGAAATCTGACGGCGCGTGATTCCGGGGCCCGGAGTGCCAGGAATGATCCGTCGAAGTTTTGTTAAGCTTAAATTAACGCGCATAAGCAGTTTTCTTGAAAAAGTGGAATAACTATTAAATGGTTACTCAGATCAGAAATCTGAGGCCACCGTTGCACTCAGGATGGCGGGTTTAACCTAGGTGTGACTTAAGTTTAGTCGGCGTGGGCCTCCCGTGAGAAAACTTGAAAATGACATAACCGTAAATAAAATAATTAAATAAAGTTATTTTATTTTTCAAATGCTTATAACTCACAAATGGAAACTCAGATTAAAAACCTGATACCACCACTGAACTCATGAGGGTAGGATTTCTTTAAGAAGATACTAATTTGGGTCGGCGAGGGCCACCATAGAAAGTTAGTTTTTGGCCGTATATAAAATAATTAAGTGACAATTATTTTATTGAAAAATTCATAACTTTTAAACGGTAACTCGGATTGGAAATATGAGGGTAGTGTTGGGTTCGTTGGGGGCATGTTTCACCTAGGCAGAGCCTAAACTCGACTGCAGTGGGTCGAGGGTGACTGATAATAATTTTCTGAATTTTTTTTCGGGTACGGTCAGTAAAATTGTGAGTGGCGTTTTATAACTTTTGAATCGGTGCTCGAAATTGAAATCCAAGGGCACTATTGAACTCACAACGTTGGTAATTGCTTAGTGAGACCTTCACCACAGTTGCATTTTAACGTGATTGGAAGATAGATTTTGGGGTTTATTAATGAAGTTAAATAAAAATAAGGTGATAGCTTATTTTTATTTCGTGGTGGTTAAAATATCCAAGGGGAGGTTGGTGGTGGGGACCACCACACCATAACCTCCCATGAGAAGTTATGGTGGTGGGTCCCACCCACACATAACCTACCATGGGAGGATATTTATCAGTGGGGACCACCCGAGCTTTAAACCCCTTGGAACCCCCAATTAAGTGGTGAAACTCTCCACCTTCCCCCATCAATTAATTGTGCCAACCCTCTCTTCATTTAGTTTTAACTCTTCCCCTCCCCTACTCGAATTTTGAATCCATTCCACCCCAATTAATTAAATGATTTGTCTCATTTAATTAAACACAACTCTTGTGTGTTGTTGTGCCAACAAATAATAGAATTTTCCTCTATTATTTTTGGTTGACAACTTGGTGGAGCTTGGAGAACCCTTGGAGAAAGATATCAACGGAGAATAGTTCTTCCAACGAAGAACGTGAAGAACGCAAAGAACGTCGATGAACTTCTTCTTCCTTCTTCAACCAGAACAATGGAGGGAGCGCCGTCCTTGATGAACGCTGAAGACACCACCCTCGACTTCTTCTTTCCCGACGTCAACGAATTGACGTTCGCCTTTTTCTGTGTCATCATCAATGAGCAACGAACTGAGGTAGGGGTTTGAGTTTTACACTCCGTTCTTCATTGTTCAAATTACGGATTAAGAATTTCCTTTTGTTTATCATCATAACATGGAAGGAGTGGGCCGCACGAACATGACCCGAAACCCCCTCCGTTTATCTTCTCTTGATAGCGATGGTGGCGGCGCAACGACGCCGTCAGAGGAACTGGCCGTGGCTGACGGGCCATGGCGATATGCGTAGCGACCGGCAACGAGCCGGCCGTGAGAAGAATCGGCGGCGCAAGGGCCGCTGGGTTGCTGGAGGAGCATGGAACCGTCGCGCCGCACGGAGAATTGGGCCACGACCAAGTGGGCCGCGGCGGTGCCGGAGGGGCGTGGTGCCGTCGCACCACGCCGGAAGAAGAAGTCGCGACCAAGAAGGCCACGTGCGGTCGGAAGGGATGGGTGCGGTGCCGTTGCACCATGTCGGAGGAAGAAGCCGCGACCACGAAGGCCACGCGCGGTCGGACGGGATGGGTGCGGCGCCGTCGCGCCCCGCCGGAGAGGAACCACGACCAAAGGCCACAACAGACGGAGGAGGGCGGCCGACTGAGCCAGCCGCTGGCGGGCGCTCCACAAGGCGGGACCCTTCTAGTTTCTTGGTACACCGAACCGGCTCTAGGTGTCGGTTCCTTCGGAACAGGGGGGCGCGACACCCCCCACCCACGCGTGTCCGACCGGTCCACACAACCAGCTGGCCAGGCCACACGGCTAGCCAGCTTGGCCATACTACCAGCCAGCTGGGTCACACGGCCCGCCCGCATGCGTCCAGCCGGCCGGGCCACACGGTGAGCCAGCAAATGGTAGCCAGCCGGGCCACACGACCAGCCATCTGGGCCACGCAGCCAACGGGCCGGGCCGCACCTTCGGGCCAGGCTGCACCTTCAGGCCGGGCCACCCCTTCAGGCTGGGCTTCCCCTTCGGACTGGGTCGAACTCACGGACTGGGTCAGACCCCGGTCTAGACCCGGGTCAGGTCGGGTCTGTCCGACTGGGTTGGATCGGACCCGGACCCGTCAGACCCGAATACACCTATTCGCCCACAACTCGGGCTATGGGTGTCCTATCGACAAACTGTCTACGGCAACAAAAAGATTTGAATGAGACGGTTCCTTTGGAATATCCCACTTGAGTTTTGGACACATTTGAAGTACGGTCGGGTTGTTTTGAACCTAAAAACCAACCGGGCCCCTGGGATGGAAATGCCAATAACTCACAGACCGAGCGTCCGATTGACGCGCCGTCTGTTGCGTTGAGACCACTATGACGTTGCAGTACTTTTAGATACTTCCACATGAGACTTCCTGACACTTGGAGTATTGACCAGTAGCTCGTGGAACAGATCCTCCTAGAGATGAGTGTGCAGAGTGCAGAGACCTAGTAGCTGACAGACCTGACGACTGCTTGACCGATTCGACTCGGAGTGATTCGACTAGCCTAGTGGGGAGCGCCTGGTATTTGGTAGCAGAACCATAGTGGAGGAGCGCCTGGTATTTGGTGGTAGACCCACAGTACTCAACAGGAGGAGTACCTCTGTAGGCTATTAGAGGGAGCACCCAGTATATGGCGGCAGACCCACGGCAGACGAAGCGCCTAATAGTTGGCAGAAGACCCGCATTACTTGACAGGAGGAGTACCTCAGCAGTCTAAGGTTAGTGAGAAGTGCCTTGGTTTCGTGACATGCCCACTTTTCTTGATAGAGGAAGAGTTCTCCAGCAGTTGTGGTTTCGATAATAAAAATCCTGGTTTTAGCTAAGTCAATGACTTTTGTGTTTTCTTCATGATTGAGATGGGTTACTTGATAACATAGGTATATGTATGGGTATATACCTAAGTAATGGTTATCCGTTGAAATCATACTTTGTGGTTTATACTTGATGGATTTTGTGAGACCTTGAGGGCTCGGGGTCCCAACATAGTATCATTATACTCACCCCTTCACGAACTATGCCCACACCTCGTTGTGTTGGTTGCAGACGACGGACAACACTGATGGAGGCCGTGGGCGCTAGGACTGGACGGAACCCGGAGGAGGACCTTTAGACCTATCAGAACATTATGGAGTCTGATGGATGTGGAGTGATGAGGAGGCCATCTATACCTACCCTTTAGGTAGGAACCCTGGAGGACGATCCATGAGCTTCTTTCACCTTTCAGCTATTTGTCCCTTTTTCAATTGTACTTGTTTTTAGTTGTATTTGTACTTTACAGTTGGGCTTTTATTCTATCCCCCTTTACTTTCAGTACACTTTTTATACAGATTTTACTTAGTGTTTTCTTCTGCTTGTACTCTGGTTGTGTGTGTTTACGATTTATAAAGGCAATGCCTTCCCAGTTTTAGGGATTTACGCCTTTGGTTCTAGTCGCCAGCCCATGGCATATGGAAGGCGGGAATGAGGTAGTCACGATACAGGCCCCGGGGGACGGGTCATGACATTTTTAAAAAAATTAAATGTTATTTTTGATAATCAAAGCTCCAAAGATCATTCCAAAAATCATGTATAATTTTCAAGATCAATGAAATTTGATATAAATTATCATTTCATTAAGAAAAAATTTATATGAGGAGAGTTTATTCAAGAATATATTTTTATAAAATATCATATTGCATATATATTTAACAAATCTATGATAGGAAAACGTTTTGAGAAGTTGAGGTGGTAAATTCTAGTTCAACCTCTACTAGATACTTACTTAAAATACTATAAGGAAAATCCCAACAGTATTGGATTCTACTATCAATGCGGGGGAGAATATTTTTCAAATTTTATGGGAGAAAATGTAATAATTTTTTTTGAATCTGAAGCTATTGTGATCATAACATTTGGCTGCTAAATATGAGGAAAAAAATTTAGGTAGAAGAATTGAGAAAATTTGAGTGAAATTTTATCTTATCATGAGAACAAAATTTCTTACCACTTTGGGATGGAATTTCTCCAAAAACATTGATTTATCCAATATTGTGGTGTCATGACATTCACCTTGAGAAATGTTGTGATTTTATGAATGTTAAAAACAATGATCTGTGGAAAATTTTAATTGATTAGTATATTAACAAATAATTTGAAAAAATACAAATGGGAGATTAAAGATACTTTATGATGTTTTCATAATAAATTTTTCTTTTTTTCAACATATTTTATAATGAATATTTTTTAAATATTTGGGAAAGTTATAATTGATGTTGATAATGATTTTTAAAAAATATCTTGGAGAATATTAGGAAACTATCTTAAAAATTCATATGATACATATCCATTGAAACATTTCTCAACATCTTGAAGAAAGTTATGATCCAGGAAACTAAATCTTGACGGGGAGTCCAAGATTCCCAAGATGATTTCTATAAAATTATTTCTAGATAAAGATTCTAGGAATGAGACCATCAGATGGGGGATTTACAAGATGATTTATGAAAACTAATTTAAAGACTGCCACCATCGAATAGGATATTCCCAAGATGATTACGAGATGTAGTTTTCCAGATGAAAAAGATCCCAAAAAGAAAATTTGGGATGTTCATGTATCTAAGTATTCATATTTATAGAAAAAAGTGAAATAAATCCAATGTGGTAGATCTAGTTTTTCAATGTTAATTACTGGACACAAGGGAACTAGATCTTAGTTTTTTGAAATATATAATCAGGAAGAGAAGTTGATATGGTACAAGTGTATATTGAAAGAAGTAGTAGAAAATGTTGCAATAATTTATCCCAAAAACAGTAGATTTTTTTTAGAAAAGGGATTAATATTCATCAAATACAAATGATTAAAATTTCATCACATGGAGGGAATAAATAATATATGAATAAAGTATTTATAAGTTAAACAAATGTAGTCAACTATATTTAATTCAAGTTACTGGTTATAATTCATACTACATTTTCAAGATAAACTGTTCATACAATGTTCAAGTAGTATGATGTTAGAAGATTAGAAGTAAAGAAGTGAATTTAGGGATGATAATGGTAAGATTCTGTTGAAAAAAGAAGCATAAATTTATAATTTTTTATAAATTATATTGAATGGAGTTATATTGAGTGTTTTTAGAAGTTGATCAGACCGATGAAATCCAGATAGAACTGAACCAGATGAAATGTTCTTATGAAGTCATCAGAAAAACCATACTAGATAGAGTTTTCAGAAAAATTACACAACTTTGTAAAGAATTTTTAATGAGAAGATGTTGAAATTTTTTTCAATTAGATTGTTATCAATCTTAGATAAGAAATTTTCTAAAAGTTTCTTAGCATATTATTTTAAGAAAACTAAATGATAGTGAGAATTATACAGAAATAATAAATCATGAAGAATATTAGAGAATACTATATAATACTTGGAAGTGTCCATACAATTTCATTTTAGTAGGAAGGTGAAATTTGTTTACTTCCATTCCCATTTTGGGAAGAAATATAAAAGGGTTTTCAATTATAACCTAAAAAAGTTCCAAATCACAAGTACAAAAAGTTGAAATGATTTATAATTTGGGTCAGACTATGTTTCCAAAAATGAAAAAATTTCATGTATAATAAGTTTTATTAGATGGAGTTTCTGATTTGAATCCTCTAAAAATGTTTTCCAGTGAGTTTAAATAGATTTAGATTTTATTCTATGATATTATAAAAAAGTTTTAGATAGTGCTACTAAATAGATATTTTGGAAGAAGCACATGACATATAATATTGGATAGAGTAGTGAATTTTTGATTTTGATTAATGAATATATAATGAAAAAATCTTCACTGTTTAGTAAGGTTCACCAGATAGAGAACACCAGATAGGGAAATGTCACATAGAACGAATAGTTTCAGACGGAGGAAATCAGACAAACATTTTTCAGACCAAGTTGAGGGAGTTGTTTTAAAAATATTAATAACTTTTTTATTATCTCGGTTTTTAGTTTTAACAGATGGGAGTCACTATAATCATTTCTATCACGAGATAGAAGGATTATAATAGTATTTTTCTCAAGTTATATTCACTTATTATTAATAGGGAATTTCCATTGATTGGCGGGATTCACCATGGAAATGATATAGGTTCTCACACTGAGGATGAAACTTTTAAATTTTGTGGGCCATGCTTTTATTTACTATTTTAGAATGCATGAGAAACTATTATAAATGTTTAATAGAATAAAACTGAAACAATGTGTAGGGGTTACTTTTATTTATTTATAGTTACAAAATATCACCACTATTGACCCCCCCCCCCCCATTGCATCTCAAGATTCTAAGAAACATTACTTTCCCAAAGAAGACATTGTGGAGGTGATGGATTTATGGAAATGAGATGATACGAATTAAAATGGACATATTGGTGATCATGGTCTAATGAAAAAATCATTATGAGAAACATGGATGAAATGTTGGGGTTAGGAGGGTCCTAGTAGTCTATACATAAGGCTACTTAAAAGGGAGAGAATATGTAAAACATGAAGGATTCCCTGGAGTATAATTGGTATTCCGATGTTCTTCTAAAATAGTCTCCATGACATGGTGTATAATGTAGTTCATGACATTTTTCATGAAAAAATAATTATTACATGTGAAAATGTTTTATGCTTCTCAGTCAAATGTTTTACTTTCTACACATTCTATCCTTAGTTTTGAAAATCACCGACACTCTATTAAAAACTCTTTTTTTATTGACGTTATATTTCCCAAGACATTTTAGAATGTTTTTTACAAATGTTTATTCTACCAGATGCATAAATATTTCTTAAACTAAATGAATATAAAAATTATATACTAATGATTATTTCATTAGGCCGACTGTGGTTTGTCCCATTGGACTGGCTATGTTTTATCCATTAGACTAACAAATTTCATTCCATCGGATTGATAATGTTTATAATCGGATAACTAGAATTATTTATATTATAAAAAATACATTTTTATAGCATTGTGACGATGCTAAAAAACATCATATGTAGACGTAAAAATCATTCTTAGAAGTCGAGACTAAATCTTATCTGAGGTCACTATAACCAACTCTAAGAATCATTGAAATATAATTATTGAAGGGATTCATATAAATAGTAGTACATTTGAGGAGGAGGAATATGATGCATTTTAAAATCAAACACATCTGATGTATTCGCTTCCTCAACATCTTATTTTTATTATTTGTAATAATTCAGAGTGTTTTTGTGCTAAGGAATCCATTTTGAGGATTTTATGATTTTTAGGGCATTCTTTGGGTTTTTAATAAATCATAATGATTTTGTAGTTCATGGTATTCTATCAATAAGAAAACAAAGTTGATATCGATCTTGCTGATCGAGGGATTCCATGTTTTATAAGGAATATGTGATACCAATATTTTGATCGAAGCCTTTCTTATTGAAGAAAGACATACCTTATTGTTAGGTTGAAAATAAAAGATATACAAAGTCAGGATATTGTGACTTCCATAACTCTTAACATTAAAGAGTATAAATCATTTATAAATATTTTTTCATTCATTAATGCTTTTATTGTAAAATTTTATTTTACTTTTTTTAACAAGTTATACATTCTGTTGTGTATTTATATTAGAAAGTTTCTTTTATTAAGAATTTCAATACACTGATTTATAATACAACTAGAGAGTCTAATTAGTAAACTCTTATGTATAATATTATACATGAGTATGATAATCGATATTAAAGAATATTGTGATTTTTTTAGAATAATTTTTAATCTAAAATTCACCCCTATTATAAACATTGATATACTATATCTACCATAGAATTAGTATTAGAGAATTTTTATACTACATACATGTTGAGTTTTTACTGTCAGTAAATTGTGAATGTTCCTAATGTTTTATTATTTGTTATAAAATTTTGTATATTTTTTTTACACTAACATGTATTTGTAGAAAGAGTGTTATTCTTTTTATACTAATATATGGAAGGTTTCAACGTTGGAACCCTTGAATATATAAATCCTATAAGACCAGCAATATTATATGGTGATGACTATGAGTACTAGAGAGACGTGATAAAATATTTTGTTATCAATAGTAGTGTTGATAATTTTTTATTCTTATTGGAAGTTACAATATTACAGATAATGAAGTTTTTGTTATTACTAATCATGAGAAATCAGAATATCTATAGAATTACAGAGAAATGAATATTTTTTATGCTTGATGAAATGAAATTTTTACAATCATATTTCATCTTTTGAAGATAAAAATAGTATTTGGAAGAAGTTTGAGGTTACAAATTTTGGTACATTAAAAGTTATTGAAACTAGAATAGAAATGATCAAGGCTGATTATCAAGATTTTGATTTCATTCCTTGAAAATGTGTTGAAAAGATGAAACAAAGTATAATGATGATTTTAAATATATTAAAATGAATTAGAGATAAATATCATACAAATGTTATCTTAGTTGAAAATATTATAGAATTTATATCTGTTGAGTGGGAATCTAAAATGATAGCAATGTATGATAGTAAACAGATTCTGAAGTTGAGCTTGGATGATAAAATTGTACCTCTCAAGAAATATGATGGAAGACTGAAAAAATGATTTTTAATATAAGAAAAATAAGATTATTATAGTTTCCTTTTTATAAAAATTAGATGCTTCAAAAAATTTATAACTATAGAGAAAGTATCTAAATCTTCTAAAAAGAAGAATTTCATATTTGAATGAGAAAGTAGTTCTTCTGAAGTGAGTTAGAATAAAGATTCTCAATTATCTCAAAGTATGAATAAAAACATTGTAAGAAAACACTTAAGAAATAATTATAATAATATTTTCATATGTAACACCCCAAGCTTCCATGGTACGCTTCTCTTTGAATAATACAATAGCGTGTGTTGTAAGTAACTTCGAGTTCAAACACACCACAACCAATCAAACTAACTATTATGAATAGTAATACCCACTTTTTGAAATTTTATAAATTTTATATTTCAAAATGGACTTCATTTTTGGTTTTAGAATATCGAAATTATCTTGGGGTGAATTTTTGGTATTTTTCTGAAAACTTTCAATTTTTGATGAATAGTGAAAAACACTGAGTTATAGTTTAAAACCGAATTTTTATTTAAATAATTATTTATTTTATTTAAATTTATTTTTGGTATAAATAGATACATAATACCTATATATGTTCAATGTAATTCATTGGAGTCAATTTATAATAATTTTAGATATATAAAAATTTAATTGAACTTTTTACCGTCTTTTACCCACCTCCTAGAAGCATTTGAAAATTTACATAAAACTTAATTTTACCACTTCTGTGAGTTGAATTTTCAAAAATCAGAGATACAAGATTGATATAAATGAGTAAAATGTGGTTTAATAAGATAAAAATAATTTTTAGTGAATAGTAACTTTTTACTTTTATTTACCACGGTTAAAAGTAAATAGGATAATTAAGGGTAAAAATGATATTATTATTACCCTAACACATATCCTAGTTATATTGGATAAGTATAATTTGACCATAAACAACCTTAGGAATAAAATATGAACCTCTTTGGTCCACTTGGATTAGACTAGGACATTTATTATTATTTAACTCAAAGAAGAGTTACAAGAGTTAAAATTATAGTTTAATAACTAAAACATTTTTAATATATAGTTACATATAAGATAAATTAGAATATAAATATTCACTATAAATATAAAAATATTTCCTAAATAATTGTATTTTATTTATATTTTCTAGACATTAAATAATTTAATTTATTTATGACACAATCATGATGCAGTAATTACCTAATTAAAGAAATATTAAAATAATTGATATTATAAATATCCAAATAAATGTAATTTTAGACTTTTTATGAATTAAACTAATTTTCTAGGTTAATATGACATATTAGGGTTGGTTAGATGAGTTGTTTTTGAATTAATAATGTTGTTTTGAATTTAGAAAAATCAAAATACCAAATAGTGTCAAAATTGACGTAAAAGAGTTTTTAAGAAAAATATTATATAATTAATTGATATTCTATTCCTAAAAATATAAGGTTATTCCAAAAGACTTATATAATGATAGGTGTATCATTAATGAACCACTTGGGGTTCTCTTGGAAGTATTAATAAATTTATTAACCGTATAATATAAAAATACAAAGAGACATGGTAACTGTCAAACTATTTAACTAAGAGTTAAATCTAAAAGATAAAGTTAATATAGTGACCCAAACCTATCTAAAACCAATTGTTTGAGTTTTTTTCTACCCATAAACACTTTAGACTATAAATAATCCATTTTGGAGCCATTATAAACCAAAAATAATTTTATTATAAAATAATATATCTAGCTTTTCCTAAGGTTCCCCTCACCCCTCTTATAAAAAGGAACTCCCCCTTATATCTAATTCACACCTTCAAAGCCATTTGGATCGGCCAAAACCTACCCAAATACCCTCTAAAATGTCCTCCCTTCATTCTAGAGGCATTCCTTTATTCAGAAATCCATCCTAAGGAGCCATTTTTATCAAATCTAAATTAAGAACCCGAAGAAGAGGTAAATATTTCATCACCTCTTTCAAGTTCCTTTCTTATTACACTTCCTCTTTCTTTGTTGTCTCTATTCTAAAATAATAAATCTAGTATCATATATATAATGTAATATTATTATAAATATGGTACAACCATATTCATTATTCTATCCGTCCTTTGAATGACATATCACCAAACATGCATACGTACGACTTACCGTCTCCACATCGTGGTGTAATTGTTATTCAATACATTATTATTTGGATGGGTATAATAATGATGTGTAATTGATGTAAATAATAAATATAACATGATAATTATTCTGTATATATTATATAACATCCAATTAAATATTATTTTAATATCAAAATAATGATATTGTCGCTCGTGTGTACGTATGGATTGTCGTCTCCACGAACGCGATGAGATTCATTCCCCATCGTATCCATTCAAGACTAATTTTCATTTGATGATTAAAAATAATGTTTAAAGACTTGATATCATTCTGGATATGAATAAGATAAATCCCATCCATAACAAATATGACTCACATTAGAATGAATATAAAGGAAAACGAATCTGTTAACACCCAAAATGACGATAATACTAAGATATTATTAACAATGCAATGTTAAAAGATCATATATGATATAATATAAATGTATATGATTCTTTTATAATTTAATAACAATTATTTCACCATTATATAGGAGGTTAACCTACCATAGACCAAGGAAAAGTACAAGGTAAGGGTTAATTATACAATCTCTTCATTATCGGAGGTTGTTTATACGTAATTATCTACTAGGACCTCTTTATCATCCACATCCATGTTTCTTAAAAATGTATTTCAAAATATTATTACTATTTTATTGAATATGGGTTAAAGTAATGTATACCCTTGTTTGACTTTTATAAGATGTTTATAAAGGAATCTTTCCGTCATTTTCCAAACAAGGTACTTTTTGACCTTTTTGACAAATTTAAGGTAAAAATGCTTTTTTAATTTATATGGCGGGTGCGGCTATTTTCCGCCGTTATAAAATCGTTGAAGCTTCCCTTACAAGATTATAAGAATATTTTCAAATATAAATGTTTTCTTTTATAATTATGTGAATTTTAAATGATTTCAAAATAGAAAGACTCATTTCTCTAAAAAGGTTTTGATTTCATCTATGTCAACATCTTTTGATGGATTTTACGTTTGTTTGAAGTTGATTTATTATGATACAAAACTTCCATATTGTATTGAAGGTTTTGTGATATGTTTAACTATGGATGTGTTATTTGATACCATTCATGGTTTATAGATAAAGTATTGACATTTCGTATGCCAGTTTTAATACAAATGTTTATGTTACACTTAAACCTTTTCATACGAGGAATGAATTAGACTTAGTAAGTGACGGGTGGAGCCCTCTATAGCTCCTCGATGCATCGATAGGTCTCATGAGACAAACTAGTGTCTTGTTATAAGGCTTTGACCAAATCTTATTTGTAGTCTTGGCACAAGGCCTTGACTATGTGGTTATGAAAGTCTGACATTATGCATTCCATCATTATAAAAGTGGCTATTGATATTGCATGTGATTATTCGACTAGTAGAATATCCATGTGAATAAGTAAATGGAATTATTTTATTTTATGTTTTCCATATTATGATGAATTTCAGGTTTAAAATGATTTTATTTTAGTCTTATAGATTTCCTTAAATGTTTATGATTATTTATAAAAGCTTCCGCTATATTGTTATCCCTACTGAGCATGTGAGCTCACCCCTTTCTATGTTTAATTTTTACCAGGATGCGAAGAAGTACATTATGACTGACCTGCTAGGATAGTCTATGGGATATCAGTGTTGTATATGGAAATAATTTTGTAGTAGTTTTCCATTTCATGATGTAATGTAAACCTTATGAATGTATCTAGCACTTCCAAGGCTACTAAACTAATCGGTCTTTCAAGAATTTATCTATTATGATCATGAAAATGATATGTAATGATGCACCGACTCAGGGTAACTATGGTCGGGGTGTTACAGCTAGTATCAGAGTAAGATTATCAATAACCTTGGAAACTATATTAAGATAAACTCTGATTAGAGCACATTACCCTAAGATAGACTTTGAAGATTAGTATAGAATAACTTCCTAGAATTTTGGTACTATATATATTTTGTGAGTTTTATAAGAATTACATCCCTGTCTAGATACAAGTAGGTAGAGGCGGCTCTGGCACAGATATACCTAGGGGTAAAACCAAAAAACACCACTTTGAGCTAGACTGAAATGAGAACTGGTGCATGACAACAGGCCTTGCTGTACTCTTGGTTACGACACTCCCGGGGGATATGATTAAGATAATTCTTGTTTTCTTTACAAACCACTATGAAGGGTTTATGAGTATATAACTCCTCAAAGAAAACATTTTTGTGATTATGGATTATACCCATAAACTATTCAATTTACGTTAGGTATTTTACATGTTTGGAATTATGAATTGTGATTCATAAACTAATCTAGTTTATGCCATTGTTTAGAAATGGCACCCAGTAGAAGGAATGTGAACTCCAGTAATACATATGATCTAAAGAGTAAGAAGGATAATATCTTTCACGGTATTAAGACAACATTTAGAAGGGAAATAGTCTCCCATGTATTCTCAATATATAATGAAATAATATCATGTGTTAATAAGATAAGTAAAGAATTCTCCGAGTCCTATGGCTTTGAAGGGAAGTAAGAGAAGAAAATAATGGAAGAGAGAAAGATGGATAAAGGGAATAGAGAAAAGAAGGATTTTCCCATATGTGATAACCATGGAAGGTGAAACATCAATACTTTTTCAAATGGTTTCCGAATCATCTTTTCTAGAAAGGATAAAGAGTTCTCAGACTGATGATGACGAGTTTCAAAAGAATATTAAAGCTATGAATAATGGGAGTTTTTTGAATTTGTGTATGAAGATGGAATTTTGAAATTTGGGAAGAGACTTTGTGTTCCCAATATACCTGATCTAAAAAGGGAATTGTTGGATGATGCTCAAAGTTCCAATTTCTCTATACACCCTAGTAGCACCAAAATGTATAGAGATTTGAAGGAAAATTTTTGGTGGGAAAACATGAAGAGGGAGATTGCTGATTTTGTGTCAAGATGTATGGTTTTTCAACAAGTGAAAGCTGGAAGGCAACGACCTGGAGGAGTCTTGCAACCTCTTCCCATACCTGAGTGGAAATGAGATAATATTACGATGGAATTTGTCATGGGACTACCAAATAATCCTAGAAGGAATGATGCAATATGAGTCTTTGTTGATTTTCTTACAAAGTCAGCACATTTTCTTACTATAAGAGAATATTTACCACTTAAAAGATTAGAAAGACTATATATTAATAAAGTTTTAAGACTTAATGGAGTACCACTATTGATTCTTTTATTGTGATCCCTATTTTACATCAAGATTCTGGAAAAGTCTTGAGAAAGCCCTGGATACTGAACTTCGTTTGAGAATTGCCTACCACCCCCAAACTGAAGGACAATCAAAATAGACTATTCGAACCTTAGAAGACATGTTGAGATCATGATCACTTGACTTTCAAGGCATGTGGGATCAATATTTATCTCTAGTAGAATTTTCCTATAACAATAGCTTCCATTCAATTATTCATATGGCACCATATGAAGCATTATACGGAAAGAGATGTTCTACACCAACCTGTTGGGATGATGTTGGTGAAAGAAAACTCATAGGCCTAGAACTGGTAGAGGAAATGATGGAAAATGTTAAGGTAATCCAAAACCACATCAAAGCAGCTCAAAGTAGGCAGAAGAGATATGCTGATAACCGAAGGAAGGATTTGAAATTTCAGGTAGGAGATCATGTTTTCTTGAAGGTATCTCCATGGAAGGGTGTTATACATTTCGGTAAGATAGGAAAATTGAGTCCTAGGTACATCGTACCTTTCAGAATTCTAGAACGAATAGAGGATGTCGCTTACCATTTGGCAATGCCGCCAAGTCTCTCCAAAGTTCACGATGTATACCACGTATCACTGTTGAGAAAATACATGCCTGACCCAACGCATGTACTCACCTATGATGAATTAGAACAGGAACCCGATTTGTCTTATTGAGAAGAGTATGTTAAGGTTCTTGATACAAGAGATCAAGTGCTGAGAAACTGGATGACTCATCTGGTAAAAGTTCTATGGAGAAACCATAAGATGGAAGAGGCAACGTGGGTACCCGAGGAACTTATGAGGAAGAACCAACCGTGTCTTTTTACGCAGTAATACTCTAGAAATTTTGAGGATGAAATTATTTAAAGGAGGTGAGAATGTAACACCCCAAACTTCCATAGTACTCTTCTCTTTTAATAATATAATAGCGTGTGTTGTACACAACTTCGAGTTATAACACACCACAACCAATAAAACTAGCCGTTATAAATAGCAATACCGTCTTTTTGAAATTTTATAAATTTTATCTTTCAAAATGGACTTCATTTTTGGATTCGGAATATAAAATTTATCTTAGGGTGAATTTTTGGTATTTTTCTGAAAACATTCAATTTTTGATGAATAGTGAAAAACGCTGAGTTATAGTTTAAAACCGAATTTTTATTTAAATAATTATTTATTTTATTTAAATTTATTTTAGGTTAAAAATAGATACATAATACCTATATAAGTTAAATGTAATTCATTGGAGTCAGTTTATAATAATTTTAGATATATAAAATTTTTATTGAACTTTTTACCGTCTTTTACCCACCTCCTAGGAGCATTTTCAAATTTACATAAAACATAATTTTACTACTTCTGTGAGTTGAATTTAAAAAATCCAAGAGACACTGTTGATATCAGTAATTAAAATTTGGTTTAATATGATTAAAATAAATTTTGGTGAATAATAACTTTTTACTTTTATTTACCACGGTTAAAAGTAAATTGGATAATTAAAGGTAAACATGATATTATTATTACCCTAACACATGTTTTAATTCTTTTGGATAAGTATAATTCGATTATAAACCAACTTAGGAATAAAATATGATCTTCTTTGGTCCACTTGGATTATATTTGGAAATTTATTATTATTTAATTCAAAGAAGAGTTAAAAGAGTTAAAATCATAGTTTAATAACTAAAAGTTTTTTAATATAGGGTTACACAGAAGATAAATTAGACTATAAATATTCATTATAAATCTAAAAATATTTACTACATAATGGTATTTTATTTATAATTTTTAGACATTAAATAATTTAATATATTTATGACACAATGATGATGCAGTAATTACCTAATTAATGAAATATTAAATTAATTGATATTATAAATATCCAAATAAATTTAATTTTAGACTTTTTATGAATTAAAATAATTTTATAGGTTAATATGAAATATTATGGTTGGTTAGATGAATTTTTTTTGAAGTAATAATGCAGTTATGAATTTAGAAAAAAAACAAATAGTGTCAAAATTGACATAAAAGAGTTTTTAAAAGAAATATTATATTATTAATTGATATTCTATTCCTAAAAATCTAATGTTCGGCCAAAAGACTTATATAATAATAGTTTTATCATTAATTAACCACTTGGGGTTCTCTTGGAAGTATATAGTAAATTTATTAACCATATAATATAAAAATAAAAAGAGACATGGTAAATGTCAAACTATTTAACTAAAAGTTAAATCTAAAAGACAAAGTTAGTATAGTGACCCAAACCTGTCTAACACCTATTGGTTGAGTGGTTTTCAACCCATACCCACATTATCCTTTAAATAATCAATTTTGGAGCCATTATAAACCGAAAATGATTTTATTATAAATTAATATTTCTAGCTTTTCCTAAGGTGCCGCTCACCCCTCTTATAAAAGTGTACTCCACATTCTCTCTAATTCACACCTTCAAAGCCATTTGGCTCTGCCAAAACCTGCCCAAATACCCTCTCAACTATCCTCCATTAATCATAGAGACCTTACTTTAGTCAGAAAGCCAACCTAAAGATCTCCTTTGATCAAATCAAAAGGAAGAACCCGGAGAAGAGGTAAATATTTAATCACATCTTTCAAGTTCCTTTCTTCTCCCACTTCCTCTTTCTTTGTTGTTTCCATTATAAAATAATAACTCCAGTATATTATATATACTATGATGTTATTATAAATATGATACAACCATATTCATTATTCTATCCATCCTTTGAATGACATGTCACTATACGTGCGTACGTACGGCTTACCGTCTCGACATCATGGTGTAATTGTTATTCAATAAATTATTATTTGGATGGGTATAATAATGATGTTTAATTGATGTAAATAATAAATATAACATGATAATGATTATTTATATATTATATAACATCCAATTATATATTATTTTAATATCAAAAGAATGATACTGTCGCTCGTGCGTACGTACGGATTACTGTCTCCACGAACGCGATGATATTCATTCCCCATCGTATCCATTCAAGACTAATTTTCATTTGATGATTAAAAATAACGTTTAAATACTTGATATAATTCTGGATATGAATAATATACATCCCATACATAACAAATATGACTCACATAACAAAGAATATAAAGAAAAATAAACCCGTTAACACCCGAAATGACGATAATACTAAGATATTATTAACAAAGAAATGTTAAAAGATCATATATGATATCATATTAATGTATATGATTATTTTATAATTTAATTAAAATTATTTCACCATTATACAAAAGGTTAACCTAACCTCGACCAAAGAAAATTACAAGGTAAGGGTTAATTCTACAATCTCTTCATTATCCGAGGTTGTTTATACGTAATTATCTACTGGGACCTCTTTATCATCCAAATTCATGTTTCTTAAAAATTTATTTCAAAAAATTCTTACTATTTTATAGACTATGGGTTAAAGTCATTTATACCCTTGTTTTAATTTTATAAAATGTTTATAAAGTAATTTTCCCGTCATTTTCCAAACAAGGTACTTTTTGACCTTTTCGACAAATTTCAGGTAAGAATGTTTTTTTAACTTATACAGCGGGTGCGACTATTTTCCGCAGTTATAAAATCGTCGAAGATTCCCTTACAAGATTATAAGATTATTTTAAAATATAAATGTTTTTTTTATAATTACATTACTTTTAAATGATTTCAAAATAGAAATATATATTTCTCTAAAAAGGTTTTGATTTCATCTATGTCAACATCCTTTGATGGATTTTAAGATTGTTTGAAGTTGATTTATTATGATACAAAACTTCCATATTGTATTGAAGGTTTTGTGATATGTTTATCTATGGATGTGTTATTTCATACCATTCATGGTTTATGGATAACGTATTGACATTTCGTATGCTAGTTTTAATACAAATGTTTATGTTATGTTTAAACCTTTTCATATAAGGAATGCATTGGAATTAGTAAGTGATAGGTGGAGCCCGCTATAGCTCCTCAAAGCATCGGTAGGTCTCATGAGACAAACTAGTGTCTTGGAATAAGGCCTTGACAAAATCTTATTTTTAGTCTTGGCGCAAGGCCTTGACTATGTGGTTATGAAAGTCAGGCATTATGCATTCCATCAGTATGAAAGTGGCTATTGATATTTCATGTGATTATTCGACTAGTAGAATATCCATGTGAATAAGTAAATGGAATTATTTGATTTTATCTTTTCCATTTTATGCTGAATTTCAAGTTTAAAAGGCTTTTGTTTTAGTCTTATACATTTCCTTAAATGTTTATTCTTATTTAGTAAAGTTTCCGCTATATTGTTATCTTTACTGAGCATCTGAGCTCACCCCTTTCTATGTTTTATTTTTCCTAAGATACAGAGAATTATATTATGGCTGACCTTTAAGGATAGTATATGGGATCTCAGGGTTTTATATTGAAACAATGTTGTTGTATTTTTCCATTTCATGATGTAATGTAAACCTTATGATTGTATCTAGCACTTACAAGGATTCAAAACTAATCTATCTTTCGAGACTTGATCTTTTGTGATAATTACAATGATATGTAATAATGAACCAACTCTGGGTAACTAGGGTCGGGGCATTACAACATATATATGAATGATAGTAAATATTTCCCTAAAATTATTTTTTATGAATGTATGAATTCTATAAATATTAGGCATGATTTTCTTATGTTGAATAGATAAGATAAAAATGATACATATTCTGAGAAGAATTATATGAAATACGATAAGAACATGAACAAGAAAAGTCTGAAGGCATCACACACTTGGGGTTCTGGTGGATTTGACAGTTTTTCCGATAATTCTTCGGATTTTGATAGTAAAGATCAGAAAAATGTTGGATTCTTTCTACAATCCCTAAAAATTAAAATTTCTACATGTACAAGGTATTTGATCAATCCATAACAAATCTTAAATTGAATTATAATTATCCATATTATTAAAATGATAAAAATTATACATCTTATGAAGAATAATCTATTACATTTGATGAATATGTCATTAGTTCAATCCTTAACAGATATTACATTGAATACTAGTTATAAAGATTCTTAAATTGATAAAAATTACACATATTCTGAAGAATAATAATTTTCATTTGAGGAACATGATTCTTTTCCATTTATTGAATAAGTTTCACATTTCACAAAAATATTATAAAATGAAAATTTTAATGTTTCTAATAATCATTAAAATGTTATGGCTAATTTTATTAAAGAAAATTTAAGAATTTCAAAATTTACAACTAAAATTTTGAATCACTCAAAAAAATTTAAAAAATATAATTTTGAAAGGTCATGTATTTTTGATGAGTTATAAAAATAAAAATACATGAAACCCATTGATAATATATAATTATTTGTAAAACTAAATTATTAAATTTCATGTATAATTTAATTTTTATCAAATTTTACTTCTGGTCAAGAATGTTTTGATAAAATTTATAGAGAAATGAATCCACATATTTGTGTTTCAGGTGCTGATTTTAACAATTATAAAACTCATTTTCATATTAATTAATTGTTACATAAAATATCACAATTATGCAAAAATTTGAAAGTGGTGGTCAATGGGGAAAAATTTTCATTAAAAAAATTCAATCTCTTGGTTTTCATGGGGAATATATTTTAAATTAATTAACAACTGTTCATCATAGAACATATTTGAATATTTGGATTCCTAAAATTCTAATATATGAAAATGTTGGACCCAAGAAAGGTTGGGTACCAAATTTCTAAGATCTTATTTTTGGGAAAATAAGAAGTGTACCAACAGATAAAATAATTAGTACATGGATAGTTGATGGTCTAGACATATGAATAGATATAAGGAATTATTTAATAATATTATAAAGATTATAGGTGGTAAATTAACATTTGGGGATAATGATCAAGGGGAAATTTATGAAATGGGTAACATTTTTCTTCTTGGTAATAATTTAATTTAAAATGTTTTTTTATAGGTCTAAATAAAAAACTTATTTTCATAATACAATTCCTTGATGAGGTTTTTCTTGTGATGTTCAGAAATTAAAAATAAAATTTTCATAGTTCAAAATTTATGTTTATTATTTCTTTCAACAGGAATGAGAATACTCCTATACTAATCTAAGAATAACTTAAGATCCATGATATACATTTCTTTATTTCAATGGAGGATATGAAATAAGAGATTAGGATATTATAATATTAGTAATTTAGAAAAAAATTATAAGAAAGTGATAGTTAGAGATCTATCATCGCTAAAGATTAATTCGTCTAATGTTTGTGGTCTGGGTTAATTATAAAAGAAATATAAGTTTAGTTTTAACTCTATTAGTGAAGTCTCAACTTTTGATGCTCTACAGTTAGTGAACATGGACTTATTTGGTCATACACAAACAAGATGTTTTAGTGGAAAATAATATTTATATGTTTTAGTTGATGACTATACTAGATATACAAGGGTCTATTTTCTATCAAATAATACGAATGATATTTTATATTTTAAAACTTTATTTCACATGTTAAAAATTATAAAAACATACTGACTATAACTATTCATAGTGATATTGTTGGATAATTTGTAAATTATAATTATGAAACATTTTCAGTAAAAATGGAATTGTATATAACTTATCATCACCTAAAACTACCCAGATAAATGGTGTACTTTAAAGAAGAGATATAATTTTTTATGAAATAACTAGAACCATGTTGAGTGAATACGCAATAGCTAAACGTTTTTGGAATGAAATATTTATTACTACTTTTTATACTATAAATCGAGTTTTAATGAGACCCTTTATTAATAAAATCCCATATGAGTATTGTACTAGTATAAAACCAAAACTATCTTATATTAATGTTTTTGGATGAAAAGTAAGCATTATTAATACTAAATATAATTTACATAAATTTTCAACGAAATATAACGAAGGAATATTTTTAAGTTATTCCCCAACAAGTAAGGTTTATAGAGTTTTTAATAACATCACAAGTACTGTTGAAGAAAAAGTACATGTTATGTTTGATGAAACAAATCTTGTTTTTTTTTCAAATCAAACTAAATGCACATCTTAAAATGTTTTTTCAAAAAATTATTGTCAACCCATGATTGAAAGTAATTCATATGAGTAAACAACTGAAGAATATGTTTCTTATTTTTTAACTTAATAACTAATTAAAAATTACCTCTATGAATAGGTTTTTCAAACCCATGGAATTAGAAAATACTTATGAATCAACCTAGTGATAATATCATTATTGATGTAGAACAACCAATAAGACCTAAAATTTACTTAAGAAATGAAGTGGAAAATTGTTCATTTTTATCTTAATTAAAACTTAAAACTCTTGATGAGGCTTTAGGTGATGAAAATTGGATAAAATCCATACATTATCAACTAAATTAGTTCAAAAACAATCATTTTTAGAATTTAGTTCAAATTTTTAAAGATACGTATGTAATTGGTGTAAAATATGTTTTTAAAAAACCAATGTAATGAAAATGGAATTATAGTTAGAATTGAATATAGACATATTGAAAAGGGTTATAATCAACAATAAGGTACATACTATAAATAAACACATGCTCAAGTAGTTAGGATTTAATTTATTCATATTCTTCTATAATATGCAGCATTTCTAGATATTTAACTTTCTCAAACGGGTGTGAAGTGTTATTTTGTTATTGGGTTTGTTAAGGAGAAGGTTCATGTAGAGAAACCCCCTTTTTTTTGAAAACAAAAAACTTCTAGATCATATTTTTAAACATACTAAGAAACTTGATGGAATAAAATAAGCCTCTAGTTCCTCATATGATTTATTTACTAAATTTTGGTTATAAACAAATTTTTTAAGGTAGTTGTGGATCTAGAAATATTTATTAATAATTTTTCTCAAAAAATAATCATTTTTCAAATTTATCTCGATGAAATTATATAAAAATAAACTCCAAAAAAATATTCCATTATTAATCTTATGCAATCTTAATTGGATATGATCATGCTGGATGAACTTAATTAAATTATTGGTTTTCAAATTTTAGAAAAACCAGAAGGAAAATTTATGTCTCAATAAAATTATATAAAAGATATTCTTAAGAAATTTTGATATGATAACACTAAATGTATTAGTACTCCTATTATAACCTCAAATACTTTAGATAATGATTAATCTGGGAAAAAAGTATATCAAAAAATCATTAGATAAGTGATTACAAGGATATATTACTTATCTACAAGACATCCAGATTTAATTTTTCCTGTATAATTTTGAGAGAAGATATGATAAAATCCAAAAGATTCCCATATTAAAGAAGTAATTTGAATATTTTATTATCTTAAGTGAACTATGGATTTATGTTTATTTTATTATTCCAGATATTATTTTGAACAAAAATGTTTTTCTAATACAGACTATGGTGGATGTAAATTGGGTAGAAAGAGAAATTTATGGACATTTCATTTTATAGGAGAAGGATAAGTTTCTTAGTCTTGAATAAAACTAAATTTTATACCACCTTCCACTGTTTAAGCTAAATATGTGGCACCAAGAAGGCATTATGCTAAATTGTTGTGTATATAACACCCACTCACTGAATTTGTCATGGGTTTTTGTAAAACATAAAATTTATCTGATATTACTATTTCCATTTATTTATCTAAAAATAAAACACATCACTAACACGAAATAAATATAGATACAAGAAACCATTTCATTTGAGATCACACACAAAAATAATATATCATTTTATAATTTTTTAGAATGTGAGAACAAATTACTGATATATTTACAAAAATCTGAAAATTCTAAAAGATTTGAATATATTCAAAATGAGTTTGTAATTATCAATATAAAATAATCATTCATAACTAATTTTTTTTAAAAATATCCCTACATTAACGAACCCCTTTCCAAAGGATGAGTACATATTATTTTTATTTTTAAAAAATATCTAGCATTGAAAAATATTTTTTCTCTAAAAATAATCTTTTATAAACTTAGATTATATATAAAATATTAGTTCCCAAAAATTGTTTGGAGAAAAAAAATTACCTAAAATTTTTTCTATATCAAATATTTTTACTAAAATTTAACCGGGTGATCTTTATGTTAAAAATATTATCAAATTAAATTTATTTTAGAAAAAAAAAGAAGAACATTTTACTAAAGAAACATTCGTACATAAAGTTACAATTATACTCTTCGATGTATTTTTCTAATATGTTTTTTCATTATCCTATGATTTTGATTTTCTATACTTTTTATATATTCTTTACTTTTATAATATTTCATAAAAATTAATAAATATTAATTATTTAGTAATCAGAAAAATGTTTGTTTCAATGATTTTTTTTTAAAAAATACCCTTGAAGGTTTAGATTATATTTAAACCCATCAATGATGAATATCAACCATAGTATCAAATTATGTTTTTATAATGAGTTGTTAGATCTCATAAATGTGAAGAGTCAACCCCATGCCTATAAATAAGAATGTGGATCACTACATCCCACATCGCTTTCTTAGAATTTTTCATTCCAAAAAAATTAGAATCCATCAAATCCAAATTCTTCTACCTAATTGAAATATCTCAGTTTGATCATTTCATTTTAGTGTTACAATCATAAATTTGAATTTTGTATAATATTTTTCCAAATGAGAGGTTGTAAAAGAATGACTGATTGAAAAATCATGGTATTACAAGACTGATACAATTTTTAATGTAGTTATAAAGTATCAAGGTTGGAATAATGTTTTTATTGAGAAATTACACTAAAATATTCATTATCAATAAATTGTAATTGGATTATATTTTTCTATATAATTCAGTTTTGAAGATAATATGGAAGTAATAATCTTTAATCTTTTTATTGAAAGTTGTAAGTAATCTATTTACAAATTGGAAGACTTTACTGAATTAACTATAGATAGAGAAGACTATCTTTCATCTCATAAGTATACAGAGAAATTAGTATGTTTTGAAAAATATAAATCAAAATAATCTATATTTTTATTAATTGAAAAGTTAAGAAAAGTGAATCACTTCTAACTAGATGAAAAAGTTTTAACGGCGTTGATTCATGGATATATCATTATAGGGAATAGATATAGAAATACTTTAAAAGATCTTGATATATTTGTTTTATATTTTTTTCAATATAAGAAAAATAAATTTGGTAAAATTTTTGTTTATTTCTATAGAATAAGTGAATAAAACTTAAATGAAGTTATATATTCTGATGTTTCTATTCTCTATCAACACATTTTTTTAAATTTTTTAAAGGCGGTGAAGATTAAAAATAAGGAAGTTACTATAAGGGAAAATCTTTCCTTGATCAGATAAGAAACACTTTCAAGGATGAACTTGGACTTCATATAGAAATAGAAGAAGTTTTTTGATAAATATGAGAAGGCTAAGTTTGATGCCCAAGAAAATTAATCAAAAATAAAAAGAACCAATAAAAGTAAAAAAGGAAAGATAATTCATCTCCACCCAAGCTTAAGACCATGTGAAATGAGAAATTTAAGATTATAATAGAGGATAAGTATCATAAGAGACCTAGTGATCCAGTTTTTAGACATGAAAATTAAAAATCCTTTAATAAAAAGATAAAAATATTTAAATAATTGAAATAAATTGAGAAAAATAAATAGAAAAATAAAAGGCTTACTAAAGAGAATATTGTGGAAAATTTGATAAAAGGAGTATAAAAAGTGTCTTCTAGTCCACCTTTATATATTTATCATTTTTGGTGGCACAACTGGTTCCATAGTATGGTCCCAAAAAGTTATCTGATCATAATATTCCAAATAAATTTGTACCAATTAAAATTTAAATAGTTGAAACTTATATTACTCCTTCTACTATTGAAAAGGTAAATAGAAAATATGTAGAAGAATAACCCCATGTATAGAAATCAGTTCATAAGTTAGTTCAAAGATCAATTCAATTGCCAAAAAAAGTCAATTTAAGAACTCCTAGGAAGTTATAAAAAGAATTAGAAGAAGGAGGAGGAGAATATTATTCAACGTTATCATCATAATCTTCCACATTTTCAACTTAGTTTGAGAAAGATACTAATTTATTTTTTTCTATGAATGAAAAATGTTTTCAACTTGAGAAATTGGAAGGAAAAAAATCCTAGAAAAATATATTGTTCTGATCCAAGACTAATAGGGATGTTGATATTTTATATATTTTATATGATGAAAAATAGAAACAAAAAGAGAAATAAAATGAGAAAAAATATGTCATTTCACCTCAAAAACTTATTTCTGATGCTTCATAGGACTTATCCAAAATGCCAACCATAGAGGCAGAAAAAAGATTTTATTATATCTATCAATATTTGATACAAATTAATGGTTATATTCTATAAATTTAAAATATGGAATCATTGTGAAAAGAAATATATAAAATCATGAATGAGAAGTCAAAATCAACAAAAAATTTAATAGAAATAATTGTGTATAATGAAGTCGATATAAAATGTTTCAAAGTAAAATCAAAGGAAGAATGAAAGAGGTTTATGAAAATGGTGAGATATTTAAATAAAGTTGAAGTAGGTTTTAAATATCAGGATGGTTAGTTTAAAGTTTTTATGAATACTTATTTAGAAATTGAGGATTCCTTAGAGAATTTATCTTTAGATTTTCCAGAGATAAACACATTTGTGGAAAAATTAAAAAATGTACGAGAGTCTCAAAATTTTGAAATGTAGGATAAAATGGAAAATAATATTTCTCCTCAATAACAAATTAAAATGTTTAAAGAAGAGAATACTGGGATCCTATTTTTAAAGAATAAATTCAAATACTAAAGGAGGTAAATAGAAAGATCATATTTTTGAAGTGTAAGTGGCCAACTTGAATGATTAAAATCATAATTTTAGTGTTTTGGAAGAGAATATAGTGAAGCTTAAGTATATAGTTACAACAACTAAAAATAACCAGGTGGTCTTCTGATAGATAAAATTAATTACAAATAATCTCTAAAATAAATATTGAATTTTTTTTCTGAACACTTGCTGTTCTAAATAATAAACATTTTGAATGATTTATTTTTGAAATTTCTTCCAATTTTACTTGGTTTAATGTGTTTATTTTTTATGTTGGATTAATGATTATTCAAAAAAAAAATTGTTTCATAGTTTTACTTTCTAAAATTTTAGTAATATATTGTCTATTTACCCTATTATTTTTGAAAATCACAATGGGGGAAAATATATTAAAGGGGAAAATTTATTATGGTGGGTAATATATAAAGAGGGGGGATCATCTAGAGAATAATGATAAACAAAATGATGTTATCAAGAATAGGGGAGATAAGAAAAAATATGGAGAATTTTATTATGAAGAATTTTTTATGTTGTTAAACATACAAGGGGTTTGTGAGTTTTTCAAATTAAGTAGTTTTTTCATTTAAAGTGTTGTTTTTTTATTTTAAAAAATGTCATTAATGTTGAGTTTAAAGTTTTACTTTATACCATTTCTATCCTTAGTTTTGAAAATCACAAACGCATTTTAATATAGAATTCTTTACTAAAATTATATTTTAGAAATATTTTTATAATATTTTTGTAGAAAACATTATTCAACTAGATTTATAAATATTTCATAAACTAATCCAATATATAATTTATATAGTAAAATTTATTCCACTGGAAAGACTATGGTTTGGTCCATTATGGTTAATATTTTTTGTCTATCGGACTAAAAAAAATTATTCCATAGAATTGATAAACCTTATAATCAGATAATTGGAATTATTTATATTGGAAAAAAATTCTTTGATCCAGCATTGTGTTGATGCTAAAATGAAATTTGATGGAGATGTACATATCATGATTTGGTTTTAATATTGTAGCTCATGTGAGGCCAATGAAACCAACTCCAAGAATCACAAAAATATGACTATTGAATGGATGCCTATAAATAGATTTGTATTCAAAGAGTAAGAAGATGATGAATTTGAAACTCAAAAACATATGAGGATTTCTCTTCTTGATAATATCTTTCATATTCTATGTAATCATTCAAAGAGTTTTTATTTTAAATAATCCGTTGATAGGATTATTAATTCATTAGAGTATTCTCTTATTTTGTAATCACTGGTACCGATCTAATAGATCTAAGGGTTCTAGGGATAGGAAGATTAAGTTGATACGGATATGGCTGTTCAGGGGCTTACATGGTTTGGAAGACAAATATGATACTGATCTTTAGGTTGAGGTATTTTTTTTTGATGAAATACAGTCCTTACAGTTATGTTGAAAACTATGGATTTCCAAATTCATGATTTTGTGACATCCTTAAATCTTATGGTTAATGAGTAGAAAATTTTAATAAGGATTTAAAAATTCATTCTTAATTTTATTATAATCTTTTCTTTTACTTATTTTAAAATATTTTAAATTCCACTGTTCAGTTATATTAGAAATATTATTTTTGTAAAATTTTCTATACTCAAATTTATCTGGTTTTCATAAAGTCAGATTAGTAAACTCTAAAGCATCAGATGATTCTAGTGTCTGATAATCCATATTAAAGTAGTTTGTGATTTTTTGTTTAATTTTTTAACTACAATTCACCCCTCCCCCCACTTGTAAACATTGATAGAATAAATCAATCCAACATACGATGTGTGATGGAGATAATTATTAGAATAATCAGATTTCAAAACAATGATATTTCTTAGATATAAGAGATTTGGATGTCGTGGTTTACGGAGTCAAGGGGTTAACAGTAGGAATTAATCCCACGGTGAAGGTAATTATATCATGTTGGACCAAGTTTCAATTAATATCTCATTTTTTCATATTTATATTTATTCTGTAATTAAATTTTACTTTTTTATACTTTAGTGGTTGTATCTTTTTAAAATTTAATTCATTCTACTATATTTTGGATCAACATAAGGTTTGTAATATGAGTAAGAATAATATAAAACCCCCCAAATTTTTATATTTATTTATTAAATTAACTATATAATTTTTTATTTTTGATTTTTTAATTAATTAAATGATTAATTAATGCCTATAAAAAGGAATATTTTTTATTAAGTAAACATGATGAAAAAGAAACATGAGGTTGAATTTCAACTAGGATTATCATGTTGGTCATGAGGTGGTGCATTGAGGGGTTGGTATTTTTAAACTAAATTCTTCTGACCTTAATATCAATAAAAAAATTTAATCAGAGATCAATTTTCAACGATTTCATGAAAATCTATTTTTGTTTTTAGGTTTTAACTATTTTATGCATGTTTTTCAACTTTTAAATCAATAAAAACAAGTTTTTCGTTATATGAAAATAAAAATTAAGACTCACATAGAGACTACTAAAACATGACAATAATTATATAAATGTTTTTATCATGTTAAAATATGACCATCCAAGGTTTTTTGATAGGTTTAGACTCCTTGATTCCCGTTTTTAAGCAATATTAAATTTAAAAAACAACTTTATATTTCATTTCCACCAAATTGTATATAAAATTGATATTTAGTGTATTCATACATATAAAAATTCAATCAATTAATATTATACTATTATTTCAAGTTTATTAGATATTTTTTACTTGGGTTTTCCAATTTGATTCTTTTTTTTTTGTGTTTTAATACAATAAAAATTCATTATTGGTCATTATATTGAAACCACAAGTTTAATTGATATGCACTCTATTCCCACATGTCAAAAATTTAAAAATGGTTATTTTACTATTATTTCATGACATTATATGTATATTTCCTAGTTTTTTACTATTTGAAAAAAAATTAATGACTTTTAAATCTAATAAAACTATGTTCTCTTCCATTCTATTGTACCACACTTCTGATTGATAAGTGGTCTCTTTATGTATGTTATAGATTAATCCATGATCATTAATATATGATTTAGAGAAATATAATTATTTTACGATACTACGAGGTTTTTTTATGTTTTTTTACCATTTCAAAAATGTCTAAAATTTCTTAAATAAAATAAAACTGTTTTTCAGATAATCTGACCACATAGTACATCAGACAGATGTGTTGTATATCCATACATTTAAAAAATTAATGGATGATCATTATTATAAGATTTAACTAATATTTTATGTTCTTTTATAGGTTTTGACGCTCTATAACTTGTTTTTAAATAATTTTATATCATTTAAACACATTCATGGTTAGTCAAAGTCACTTTCAGTCATCTCTTCATGCCGCTAAAGTCATATTCGTTCACTTACACATACCAATACCTATGGAATAAAACATATAGAGATAAATTATTAGATGATATTAATTAAATTAATGATTTTCATAGAAAAAAATATAATATTGTTTGGGGTTGTTATAAAAAAATCATGCCTGTAATTAATCATTTTTATAAAAAAATTCTTAATGAAATTATTAATGTTAATGAAATTTTTGGATTAAATAATTTTTATAATATATGATATATTTTATATTCTTATACATAATTTTTTATAATATATTATTTTTTTGATTTCAAATTATATTGAATTTAGTTATTTATTTGACTATTGACCTGACATCATAGATGATAAATATTATTACCAATTTAACATGTTATAAGTATAAAGTGTCTCAAATATTGAAAATATCAACTTGTGGATTCATATATTGACTAATTTATTTTTATTTCCAATTTATAACACCATGGAGGTGAAGGATGAAAAGAAACATGATGCTAAGACTCAAAACAAACATAACAGTTATCATGGTCTCATGCATAAATCATTATGAGAAATAGGGAGCTAAAACTAGTGTTAAGAGACTCATTATACTCTTCACGTGAAACTATTTAGAATATTGATATTGTATTAGACATACCAGATTCCATGGAGTTAACCATATTTATAGTTCCCAGTTTTGGATAAACCATTGAGATGTGGGTGAATTAGTTGTTAAATTTTGTGAATGATTTTATTTTAATTCAGCCTCTTGAACTTTTTAATGATCTTGATCCACTTAGTGATATCTCAAAATCATAAATCATATGAAAAAACAATGGGATAGAGTAGAACACCAAATATTTACATGGTTTGATTCTAAAAATTACTCCTTTCTGTGTTGTTTAGATGCCCTAACATGGACTCTCCACAATAATTTTATCATAAATTACAATTATTTAAGAAGTAACTGGTTATTTCCACAAGTAGTAAAACCCCCAACTAATCCTAGTTATAAAAAAGGTAATAAAACTTTAATTCCCCTATTGGTTAGACCCCCAATCATCTTCTATTATCCTCAATTGGATAGACCCCCCAATCTCTAGCCTCTTAAACAACTTATTAGACCCCTTAGCCACAATCTCATAAATATTCTGGTTGATCATATAATATAACGTCCTCTTTATTTTTTATAGTTAAATTACTCTATGAGCTTATTGTATCATATACACTTGTATAAAATTATTCAAGGTCATTAATAACTACATGCATTGGGTTTTTTGGTTTTGAAATTCCATTAAGATCCTAAAATTACCTAAATTATATTATTTAAATACTTAGGCACATGTGATAACCTTTTTATAGAATATATCATTATTAACTTCTTTAATATTCAATAAAAAGTGTTACTGGTTTCTCATAATTCTCTTTCACAATAGATTCATGATCTCTTAGTGATCAAATTATTTTCCTTCGATACCTCCACATTTTATTTATAATCACAAAAGAATAATGAATTGTTATTCTCAAAATATTTCACTCAAAATCTCTATATTAAAATTATTGAAACAAAAAGATATTAAGATGTTAAATCCTCTCATACTAAATTCCTAATAATTCTATGGGTATTTATAATATCTTTATACAGCCTCATTCTCATATAAATTCCCAATGGGATTGGTGTATTTTCATTATTCACAAAGAATAATAAAAACCATGAATAATCTATAGATAATGTATTATCAAACTACCTACCTATAATAATAATTTAGATATTAATTTAACTCCATTTAATAATAATATTTATCCCATATTTCACATAATACTAAAATATCCATGATCATGGAAATTCCTCATATCTGGATCCTAAATTCAAGAAGGGATACTAAAATTTATCCAATACAATTATAGTGAAGCATCATTCATGTTTATATAACCAAAATGATGCTGTGGAATAACATCTTCTATATGGTGTGGAAATCTATAAAATAGAAAAATATTAAAAATAATATGTACCCACCTTTTTGGAATAGTACATCATCCACAGAAAAATGCAAAATTATTTTTAGTACCATATATCTTTAAATGTATTCAGTAGTCTTGTTAAAACTCTCACTTTTACATAGCTATTTGTTTTCATTTTGATATATTACTATTACATGAGATTTAAACATCTTAAACAGTGGAGTCCTAGTCTCTATGGTATGAGATAAATCTCAGTATATTAGTTATACCCTTACATAGTTATATGAAAATTACCCTTAACCTTATGTAACCCACTAGTACCCTTACACATGTTAGGTTACCATTATCCAAGAATGAATGTACCCTTATACTAAACATTTTGGATCCTTATACAAGTATTAGATACCCTTATAAAAGCTTTCATCTTCCATTAAATAACCTTTACAACTCCTCTTATACCTTACATGAGCCACTATATATCATTATGTAGGTTTTGGCTACCTTTGAACAATGATTCATTTACCTTTTTATGTGTTTTTTGTGCCTTTATAAAAACTTCAACTACCCTTACATATCTAATAAAAACTTCTACAATATGTAGTATTAAAATGACACCCATATGTAGTGAATTACTGTACCCTTACATAAGTAAATGTTTCTACACACATCCTAAAGAAAATTAGACTCACCATTATGCATGTTATATAAACAAATGATTACCCTTATGTATCTTGGTCATTTTTCTCAAAATAATACAGGTCCTTCTCAAATACCTTATTATTAATCCTAAATAATTATAACATCAATATAATTCATCACGAAAGAACATTAATATGATTTTATTAAGATCTAAATAATCATTTCGTCATGAAATAATAAATTATATCATGGTCTTATTTTTAATTAATCATCATGCAAATGAGTAATATATTTTCGGGCCATATTTAATTCCTTATTTAATGATGGAATATTTCATTCCATTCATCAACTCTTTATTCAATATGTTGTAAATAAAATTTCATCATTGAAATATGTATTATAGATTTGAACTAGTTCAAAAACCATCACCATTACAAGTAGAATTTCTCAAGAATGAAATATAATACACTTGAATGGCTCGAAAAACATTATCAAATCATCACCTTCCCATCTTCACTCACCAAACACAATTTTTATTGAAAATAAATGAAACACTTGGGATTAAAATTCTCCATATTTATTTTGAATGTATCCTCCCATTTTAAAATTCAATATCTGTTAAATCGCTCGTCTAATTGATAATGAAATTTAAAGGATAGTGCAGGGGTCTTATCATCACTTATCATTCCTTTCAAAGAATTCATGATTCCCTACCACTTTAAATGATATAAAGATTATACCACATGGTTATCATAATAAAAATCCTTCATTTGGCCAAATTTAAGTTTACATGGATATACCTAGTGCATAAAACATGTAAGATACAACAAAAGTTCTCTATGATGTCTACAAACTGCCAGGCATGCGATATCAAGTTCATAGTTTCTTAATTCTAAAATTGGGGTTGTATAAAACATATTTATCAGCAAACATGTAATACTTCACACTTAAGTAAACACACCAGAATATTACAGTACAAGAATATATTATCTCCCAATTTGTCTTATATTTTCATCAAACCAACACTGCCCCTTAAGAAATATGATTAATATAATCCATAAGAAGGTATGAGATTATTATTGGCATACCATAAAATTAATTATCATGAGGATGTCTAGAATATTCCAGATTTATCTGAAAAATTCCTTGGTAGTAACCTTTATAATTTTTTATACACTATAAGGGATGAACTCCTTATTTTCATTTCTTGGTAGTCAGAATACTATATGAAGACAATGTCGTCATGTTATCCCGAAGTGATAGCCTCAGACATCTCTTTCAATTCCCTATAGGCCAGTTAAAAAAACATAAAGTGATAATTAATATGTTAGTTCCTCTTGTTTCTTTAGGAAAAACCATTCTAGGTGAGAGTAACCTCTTATTATTTCTTTCTTTTTTATTTCATAGTTAGCATGTGATTCACTTTATTTCTTGTTGACTAGATTCATGGATTGTGAACTTATTTTCTTCCCATGAATTGATTCCCTATGTGGTTTTGTTTTCTCCATTATAGTATTCATGGAACCTTTTATAAGTTAGACTAAAAAAAATAATTTTCCTTCATTCTTGGAACGTATTTGTGCATAATTAGTTTTTTTAGTCTTGCCCAATTACCTTGGCGAAACTAAACACCAATTATTTGATTCACCTGCTTCATTAGAATAATCACATTACTTCTTTAGATTTTCAATTTTCCTTGAATCTTATATGATTATCTTAACATTATTCCCTTTTATTACATAATGGACTTTTATTTGTATAATTGTCATGTATCCTTCAACTTTGTTTCCTTTCTGAGATTTGTGACCTTACTTTTGATTTGAAGTAGTTATGGTCCCTGGTTGTTTCTTTTGAGTTTTTTGTCATGGTTTTTCACCATGATTCCCCCTTGATTATTCAATCTTTCATGGAAAATGAATATTAAATCAAAAAATTTAATATTTTTTCCATACCATCCACATAACCAGAAATACCCTTGTCCTTTTTAATTTATATGTTGATTCTAGATTTATTTAGTTTTTTGTTGATTTTTTCCTACTGATGAATAAGGATTATTTTTTCTGGGATTTCTGATATTATTCTATATATATTTTCTCCATTTTATGTGTAATAATAACCCTTATATTTCTTATCATAAAAAACTTCAAATTTGGTTTTTTAACACTTATATTGTTCGAAATAAATAATTTACCTTATTCCCTCTGACCTTTCTTCTCACCAACTAGAGGGAACTCCTATTTTACTTCTACATAATTGGTGAAGAATTATCTAGATTTGTTTACCTCATATTGAACATGAAGTCATATTGAATTTTTCTCAGCAAAGATATCTTCCTTTGTATCTATGTTCTTATTAAGATCTTTCACCACTTTCTTAAATATTGCTACCTAAAATTTATTTTTCTTATTCTCTTTTGGAAAACCAACTTCATTATCTGACTCATTAATATTCTTTTATTTCTCCATAATGCAAGTTAGATTTATTTTATCTCAATATTTGGTTCATGACTAGGATGAATCAACAATATCCTTTCTAATCCACATATTATTATTTGGAAATCATTGGAAAGGTGTCTATTTCCATTATAACTCAACTCCACTGGAAATTGTTTGGATTCCTTCATAAATTTATCCTATTTTATCTTACATGAAATAAAAAATAAGGATCACATTGAGGTCCTTATAGGATTCCATCTTCATAAATTTTATGAGCATAGTTGGGAACCTTCCTTGATACCAATTGTAGTGTCTGAGGATAGATGAACCAATGAAAATGGGGTGAATTATTAGTTAACATTTATGAATTATTTTTTTAATTCAACATTATGAACATGTTAAAGTTCTCGACCCACTTAGTGATATTTCATAGTCTTACCTTAAATTTAGAAATAATGAGAGAGAGGGAGAGAATAAAACAAGTTACATAAAAATTTAGAAAGTAATAAATACTCATTTCCAAGTTTATTAGACCCCCATACAAGGATTATCCACTTTAATTATATCAAAAATTATAATGGTTTATATAGAAACTAGTTATACACCAGAGTATTAGATCCCCTAGTTGATCCTATTTATACCCCCAACAATACAATACTTCCTTCTTATTTTTTAAACCACCCAACTGTCTCCTCTTCTATCAGACTAGTTAGACACCCTAATCTTGAGCCTCTTCAGTAACTATTTAGAAACCATAGTAACAATATCCAGCTACTTCTTGTTGATCCTATAGTAGAAAGACCTCTTTCTTCATTAGACTAATCTTCCTCCACAATCATGCTGGATTTAATACATTGATGTACTATTATTTATGTTCTTAAACATCAATAAGTAGTAGTTTTCTTGGTCTTAAAACTCATTTAAAGTATATAATTAATATAAATTAAATCTGATAAATATCCATGAACTTTTGATAACCTTCTTCCTGAATTTCCCATCATTGAATCCTTCTCACTTTGATATAAAAGTGCATCAGTTTCTCAGAATTATCTTTCATAGTGTATGAAATATATCATAATTCTAAATATATTTTCCTTATATATCTACACCAGTAATATATTATCATAAAATAATCATGAAATATTATTCTAAAAATATCAAACTAAATATCTATATATTCAAATTATAAAAAATACATGATATTCGGTGACAATATCTTATAACATTAAGAAATCAACAATTCTATGTTTTTTCTACATATCATTATCCACAATCTATATAATTTAAATATTTAATGTAATATTGGTATTTATGTTATTTAGTTGGATGAATAAATTAATTGTGTAGTATATTTCATGTTGAAAAAAATAAAGTGATTTTTCGGCACAGCTTTTTCTTTATGGTGTGTAAACCCCTAAAATGAAAGAACATTGAAAATGAGCCTTACACACCTTTGTGGTATAGGGAATATTCCATGGTGCAACACCATGTAATTTTATAGAACCACAAAATTGAAAATATATTCTTGAGGCCTGTGAAATCTATCAATTTTAAACAAGTATTTTTTATCATTATATAGATTGAACTTACGGATGATTCATGCATCTTCTATGGTGAAATCATTGTCTCTTTGACACGAGATAACACACAACATCTCAGTTATACCTTTACATATGTATAAGAATTTTCCACTTAACCTTGGACACCTCACTGGTACCCTTATGCAAATTAGGATACCATTATTCAACCATGTATGTACCCTTATGTGAGCCTTTGTGTAACCTTACACAAGTGTTGGATACCCTTACACAATATTTTAGACACCATTATTTAGACGTCACAACTATGAATATACCTTTATGTGAGCCACCATGTTCCATAACATAGGCATTTTCTACCCCTATGCAATGATTCCATTACCATTACGTGAATTGGTTATACCTTTACACAGTTTTCCACTACCATTACATAGGTAATGAATAAACTTATACAACAAAATCTTAACACGACAATATTATGTAGTTTAATATTGTACAATTACATAGGTAAATATACCCTTACACATCATGATAAAAATAAGACTTACCTTTATTCTGGTTGTAGAAAAAGATTATTACCCTTATGTAGATAAATAATTTGTCTCAAAATCCTCTAGGGCCTTCTCAAACAACTCAAGAACAATCCCAGGGTCTTCCCACATCAACAAAATTCATCATGCAAGAACTTTTGTATAGTTACAAGGATATATCATCGATGATATCATCAGGTAATAATAGAATATACCATATTCTTCTTCTAAATTAATCAGCATTCAAAATAATGAATATTTTGAAATGACATCTTTAATTCCTCATGTAATAATGGAACATTAAATAGAATTATTCATATTCTTCTTCAATATGTTTTCAATAATATTTCATCATCAATGCATGTCTTAAAAATATATACCAGTTCAACAACCATCAAAATTAACAGGTTAATTTATCTAGAAAGATATATAATTCCATTAATTGATTCCATAAAAATTATCCATGCATCAACACCTTATTTTTAATCCCTAAAAACATATTGGAATGTTGAAAAAAATTAAAATCTTAAGCTCAATAGGGGTTTTTGAAGTTATTATAAAACAAAAAATAATCATTGGTATAAATTGTAGTGATGAGAGTTTAAAATGAAAAGGTTTATTCCATGTTATGAAAGATTATGCACCTTGATGGAGATCAAATTTGTAATAATTTAATTTTGAAAGAATGATATTTATAGGATATAAGGGATTTGAAGTTTTTGTATGTGGATTTAAAGGTTTTACTAAAGTATTTCTGGCCATGGTTAAGGAAATTATGTTATATTGGACTGAGTTATAGTAAATATCTCTATTTTATTCATATTTATATTGATTCCATACATAAATATTGTAACGACACAAAAATATTAACAATGTAAATTCCTTTCTTATAATTTTTTCATATAGTATAAATAACATAAAATTACAAGAATAAGACAATAAGAACTTTATAAATGAATAATTAATGAAATAAGAGGCATTTGTAGAAATTAAGGAACGTATACCAATGGAATAGTAACATGACCTTTGGAATAGTAATGTGAACATTAGGAATAGTAGATCGTCCAATAGAATAATAACCACACCTATGAAATTAAAAATAAAACTTAGGTATCTTATTAATAATAATATGATATAATTATGTTATAGTATAAGTTGTTGAATGTTTTAAAAATGATAAATTAAATGTTAGTATTTTTTTTGTGAAACATAAATGTTTATTTACAATATTAAAATTAATATAAAATTTTTAAAAGAAAATATATTTTTTCATAAAGTAGATTCATAAATTAATATTTTTTGTCTTGTGATTATAAGATAATTTCCTAATACCTTAATTATATTTTCAATTGTTTTGTAAAATCAAATATAATTTTAAAATTGGAATATATTTAATAAATGATTTTTTAATTAAAAAAAATAAAATTCTCATATTTAGAAAATTGTTTTCATAAAATGAAGATCATTTTTGAATTCTAAATGTTGAAAAATTGTTAGGATTAATTTCAAGGTTTTTTCTAAAATAGTTGAATTTTTGGTGAATAGTGAAATATGGTAATTTACGGTACATAATAGTACAATTTCAATACACTTCTTGAGTCATCACTGATGTAAGAATCATAATATAAAACTCTTATTCTATCTTTACAATATTTAGTCATGGTAATCATTACTATTTCCTATCTTGATCCAAAATAATAAACTAATGATTAAATTTATCAAAAACTCCCATCTCCACCCATTATAAATACATCCCCTCACCACCTCTTCTCTTTACACCTCTACAACCTTCAAGATTGTTTAATTTCTGCTCAATCCTCTTCCCAAGTATATCCTCCATGTCTAGGATCCCTTCGTATCAAACAAATACCAAATTATTACTTTATTAATCTGGTTCTCAAGGAAAATAATTCCAAGAGGACATTATATTCAAGTGTAGAACACTTTCAGACATAAGGTAAGAGATTCATTCTAGACCACCATTTTCCCATCAGGTGGTGTTTTTTCTCTCTTTATACCCCAATGTAATTAATCTATATTTTTATATTATTATTCTACATTCTCTTTATATGTTCCAAAATCATGTATCCATATCACTTCTTCATACTTTGATGGGTAAATACAAATTTTAAAAAAGTTTCATTCTCAATTCATCCCGATAAGAAATCCCGATTAAAGGAAAATTCTCTATTTCTTATCCATTTTCAATTTAATTACATAATCTTATTCAAGATACCATTAATTTTTTAAAACCCCTTAATTTTATCAAGAAAATATATCTTGGTTCATTTTTGGTTTTATATAAAAGATTATTCCTTATCTTCTTTAAATGATCTTTAATGTTTTATATAAAACACGCTAAAACTTTTCATTTCTAAAGTTTCTTAAACAATATTTTTATATGTTTTAACATCAGTTTTAAATATCTTTGTCATGTTTTATAAAGATTTTCCCCTATTAATGTCCATGTATGATTTAAATCCATTCTCTCTTATATGCCTTTATGTTACACCCATCTGTTATTCCATATGACATGATTATGATACCCATTTCTTTCTATGGGAAAATTTTGTGATTATTTCATATGTATGATTATTCATGTTTCTCACATATTCATGAACATGTTATGATGGGTGTACCCATATAGTTCTCTAATACCTTTTCTAATGTTTAGTCTAATGAGACTTCATGTGAAATTGTCTTGGTTGTTAAACTTGACACATTCTCATTCATGTGTAATGGTCTTGGTGGTTAACCATGACTCATGTTCCCCCATTTGAAATTTTCTTGGTGGTTTGCATTGAATGATGCTAATTTCAGGTTTTATGTTACTGTCATATTCCTATGATTCTATAATTACATGATTCAAAGTTCTACATGTCATGAATTTTTTTTATTCATCTTACATGTCATTTTATGTCATCACATTATGCCTTATGAACCATGTGCTATGCTTTATTCCTATGTTTATCCCATTAATAAAATTTTTATATCATCCCTTTTTCATTTACTACCTAGGTTATCCAATGCATATGTAAGGGTTCAATGTATATTAGAAGCTCATTATGGATTTTAAATGAATGATGTCTTTATTTTTGGTTCCATGTTTTACAATTATGTACCTAGTCTTCCAAAGACACAAGGATTTATGATCCTTTGATTGTATTCAATGATTGTTTATACATAAAATAATGAAATAATATATTTAAAATGACAGGTCCCTTATAGTGGGTATGAGAGGATGGTTTAGTTATTTTTGGATATTAGGACTAAATAACTTTAGTAATAACTTTATGGTTAATTCTATCACTATGGATAACCTAGATTAAAACCTATGAATACCAAGATAGGATATACATTTAATTTATAATTTTATCCTTATATATTCAATTTTTTCTTTTTTATATGGTTATATTATAAGTATTAAATCCCCCTTAAATGTAATTTATTTATTTTTAGTTAATTTTGATATTGTTCTAACAATCAATGTTATAGGAAATATGATGATTTCCCTAATGAAATGCCTAAAATGATAGAAGATTAAGTGAAACATCTTGTGTTAATTATAATCTAGTCATCTAATAATATAATTATTAACTGGAACATAGTTCAGTTTCCCAACACTTCAAATAATAAAAGGATGTTGTCTCATAAAATCCCAAGAAATAAAGTTGACAATGAATAGAGAAATCATTTCCATCCATGTCAAAAATAGGGAAGAAGCATCCCAAAAGCTATCTCTAGGGGATAATGAGATTATTCAAATGTGGAAAATAAGTTTATAAAGCAGATAATTTCCAATGGAAAGGAAATATTTCTAATAAAAAGGTGACTAGGGTACCATATACAGCTCTATGTCACAAATGTGGATAAGTTGGGAATTATCCAAGTCAATGCTCTATTACAAGGATGAAAAGAATAACGAGAAAAATAAATCTCCATTTCTAAGGGAACAAGTAGGCTTCTATACTGAGATGGGTTATGATGTTTGAGGTATAATTAACCACTACACCATAGTTTTGTTTGTGTTTTTGTATATCTATTTATACCATAACAATATATCTTGTATGTCTACAAAGTGCATCAAGTCACCACCCCAAATGAATTGATTTCATTAGGGAAAAATTTTATTATCATTATATCGTATGTTGAAGATTATGGAAATTTACTTCTTTAAAATCATAATTGTCTTCCATTAGTAGAGTTCAACTTTATAATGTGCATGGATTGGTTATCATTATACAAATCCAACATCAACTATAGAGAAAGGTATACCACCCTTCACATCCGGAGGAATCCTCTAATTCTGTATAAGGGTAAGGAGGAGGATGAATATGCTTCAGAATTATCATCCAATGTGTGGATATTATTTCTTTTTGAGAAAGAATATCTAGCTCAAATGATTAATATAATGGAGAGGTTCATCCTCGAAGACATACCCATTGGAAGGGACAACATTATTGTGTTTCCTGAAGAGTTTCTTGGTAATCCTCACGATAGATATGTTGAGTTCTCAATTGAACTTATTCTTATATCTTTTCCTATATCAATAAAACGTTATAAAATGTCCACCATTGAGTTGGAGGAATTGAAGAAGCAATTATAAGAGAATCTGGACAAAGATTTTATACGCCTGATTTTTTCACTATGGGGTGCACTTGTCCTATTTGTGAAGAAGAAGGATGGATCAATGAACCTTTGAATTTATTATTATGAGCTCAAAAAAACACAATAAAGAACAAGTATCCCCTACCATGGATATATGACTTGTTAGATTAGCTACACGAGGCTAGTTATTTCTCTAAGGTGGACCTTCAGTCAAGATATCACCAATTAAAGGTGAGGAAGGAATATATTCTCAGGACTGCCTTTCGAGCAAGGTATGTGAAATATGAGTTCATAGTCATTCCCTTCTGACTCACTAACTCTCCAATAATTTTCATTGACTTAATGAATAGTGTAGTTAGATATTACCTCAACAAATTTTTGGTAGTCTTTATTGATGATATACTAATATAATAAATGACCAAGGAGGAACATGAGGAGAATTTTAATATTATGATAAAAACATTCTGATGGGAGAAAATATATTCAAATTATAGTAAATGTGAGTTATGGATAGAGCATGTATTATTTTTGGGTAATGTTATCACCAAAAAAGGAATATTTATGGACTCTTCTAAGAAAAAGGCAATCGAAGGGTGGCCTTGGACCATATCTATAATGGAGATACATAGTTTCCTTAGTCAATATGGGTTTTGCCAATGATTTTTAAAGAAATTATCATGATTTTAAAACCCAATAACCAAGATTAATTAGAAGGGAGTAAAGTTTTTCTATACTAGTGAATATGAAGACTTCTTTAAAAAGGTAAAAAACAATATTATCAATGCACTGGTACTTACTCTATCGAAAAGTGGGGAATTATTTATGGTATATAGTGATGTTTTAAAGAAGGGATTAGGATTTGTACTGATGAAAAATGATAATGTGATAGACTTCTTCTCAAGTAAGTTGAAAATTCATGATAAAAACTTTCCCATGCATGATATGGAGTTGGCAGCTGTGATCTTTCCATTGAGAATATGGAGGCATTATCTCTATGGGGATAAGTGTGAGATATATAATGATCATAAGAGCCTAAAATATATATTCACATAGAAGGAGATGAATATGTGCTAGAAAGGATTATTAAATCTTGTTAAGGATTATGATTTCCAAATACACTACCATCCCGATAAAGTAAATAAAGTGGAAGATGTCCCAAGTAGAAAGGATCCAACATATTTATCAATGATGAGAATTGGAAGGGATCCAATATTCATAGACCTACACAGGATGGGCATGGGAATAATTAGGGAAGGAACATCACTAATCCTTTCTCAAATGATTTTCTCAACCATCCCTCATAGAGAAAATAAAGGATTTCCAAAACAATGATGTGGTAATTCGAAAAAAGGTAGAAGATATCAAAAACGATAAATACTTAGAGTTCAAAATTAATGGTGAATGATTCATAAGATATTTTTCATTATTATGTTTACCATCCAATACAAAGATAATAAAAGTGATTATGAATGACACACATATCTTAACCTTCTATATTCACCCAGGAAGCACAAAGATGTATCAATATCTTTGATTGGAGTATTTGTGGGACAATATGAAGACAGATATCACTGAATATATATCAAACTACCTGTTATGATATAAAGAAAATTATAAATAGAAAAATTATAAGGGAATGATGAAACCATTACCCATACCAACATCTAAGTGGAAAAAAATCACCGTGGAAATTTTCACCAGACATTCGAAGACATCCATAGAAAAAAATTATGTATGGGTTGTTGTGGATCATATTACATAGAAAGATCACCTTATCATAATTTGAGAGGACTTATCACTGGATAAAATGAAACATATATACATAAAATAAGTGGTAAGGCTTCATGGAGTACCATTATTGATTGTATCTGATCATGATCCAAGATTCAGCTCCATATTCTGGAAAAGTATCCAAAATGCTCTAAACACTAAGATGAACTTCCACACTACCTATCATACTCAAAATAATGGCCAATCTAAGTGAATTATTCAGTCAATGGAAGATATGTTGAGAGCATGTTTTATGTACTTCAAGGGAGGATGTGACCATCATTTTTCTCTGGTTTAGTTCTCCTATAACAATAGTTTCCACTCGAGCATCCAAATGGCTCAATATGAATGCCTTAATGAAAAAAGATATAGAACACTGGAATTCTTGGATAGATTTGGTGAATGATAATCCAAATTCATATATACAATTTTCTTCCATTTTCTTAATCATTTTAATTTTTTTATTCTATAATTCACTTGGTGTATGCTTAATTTTGCATGAATGAGGCTTTATAGGGTTTAAAAGGACGAAATATATAAAAAAATCAGAATTCACCTACTACACATCATGAACCATCAATAAATGTCATGTAATAGGATTTCATGGCATCTGGTAAGTCATGAACCAAGTTGTGAAGGGAGAAGAGAAATAATCAAGTATACGTCGTGAATGGCCAATACACGATGTGATCTCAATCAAAACCTTTGAATGAGAAATTAGCTCTGGAGGAACAACTAGAAGGCTAGTACACATCGTGAGTCATCAGTACATGACGTGTAAGTAGTCAAACCTCATAACTCAGTTGACATACGTGCGAGATATGCATCAAATAAAAAATATACAAAGATATACATGGATCAACATTACAAGATGTGTAATATATTACATTTTGTGACCCATTTAACCTATTTATACAGCATCCCTGTAGCGGTTTTCAAATAATTATAGAGAATAATTCGTTTATTCTTTTTGTTCTCTTCAAGTTCCCTTAGAGTCTTTCCTCTCAAACATAAATTCCATCATCATTTTTATATTTTATTTCAATACAGGAGACATGGATTGAGTGCTTATCATCATCTTCAATTTCCCTTCACATGCATACTATTTTTAATCATCAAACTCACATCGAATCCATTTTTGCTTCCATTCCAAGTAAGTACATTATTAAAATTGTGATTTACATACCAATTTCATGTTCACCCTTCTTAGTGAATAGAACCCTTTCATGATTGTGAATTGTTCAATTTCAAATTTTCTTAGCATGTCGAGCATGGTTTTTAATTTTTTATTCTTCTATCCTCATACCATGAGTGGATAAAACCATAGGGGATGATATCGAGATTAGGGGAATCTGAATAATTAAATATATAATTCTAAAATTGGTAACCTTAAGGATTAGTAATCAGGGTAAATAATTAATATATAACTAATTCCATTTAACATCCCTAACTATGAGATATTTAAGCTGAAGACCCTGTCCTAATTGGAGTACATTAGGCTACCACCACTAGTCTGAGATACTTTCTACTATAAGAGCTCAAATTAATGAATCTAGGCTATCATTATCTACAGATCAAGGAATATTAACCTCCTAGGTATAAATAGGTGACTTAAACAAAGTCAAATAGTGGCTTAGATATGCTTAATAGCCTAAAAATTAATATCCTACCAAGATTATAATTAAGATCGTCCTTTTACAGATACCCAAAATTGATCCTGACCCTTCTCTCCTTCTTGAAGTAACTACCTACCACCTTAGATTTAGTAACTCCTAAACTGAAGAAACCTTGAAAGGAATCCTACCCAAAGGGTCTTGGGCCATTAAACTCTAAGATCCATCTTCCTCCCCATGTGATCGACCCCAGAATATAACAATACTATGCCTGAGTAGTTAGTGAGGTTTGGGAAATCAATAATTCTAATCTGAGCGTAACCCGTAAAAATTTATCGATGCATACAGGCATGTCGAATTTTAGCATTGTTGTCATGAAAGCAACACTTCCCATTTAGTAATCTAGAAAACAAGACATGATATTACCTTTCCCTAATCACCAGTTGAATATTTCCTTCATTTAAGATTCCCTTGTGATAATCCTCTGCATTATAGTGCATGTAACAATGTCCTTTGACTCATTCAAAAAGTCATGAGACAATAGAACCATTGTCCTTCGATCCTGAGATTGAAAGGTATATTTCTGCATGATTCTGGTCTACGATGGAAGACCCTAATAACCTAGTGGGACCCAACCCACCAAACCCTCATCAAATTATTCAGGGAGAGAAAATGATGCATCAAGAGAGGATAATCATAGATTATGGATTTCCATCAATCCATGGTGCCACACCAAACATCATTTCCCCCCCATTCAAGCTCATACCTTCGAGATCAAACCTAGACTCAATCACATTATATAAAACTTGGGGAATTTTAGAAGACTTTAGAGTAAAGATCCTCATGAGAATATCTCCAACTTCATGGAAGTTTTTGATACCTTCCACAACCATGTAGTTTATTCCGATGAAATTAGACTGCACATATTCCCATTCTCCCTAATATACCATGGTAAGGACTGGATAAAAATTCAAACTCCCAAGTCAATCATGACTTGGGACAAACTTTCAAAAAAAGTTCTTGGAAAAATACTTTCCACTGATCCAGACTTGGAAGATCCGGAACGACATTCATAACATTGCTTAGACTGATGGAGAATCAGTATGGTAAGCATGTGACTAATTCAAGGAGTTGATAATGAAGTGTCCACACCAAGTTTTAGACATGTGTATCTAGTTTCTTATTTTATACCAAGGATTATATCCTTCCACATGAACTTTTTTTGATGCTGCACCTGATAGAGGATTAATCTTTAAAACCCCATAAGTTGGGAGATAAATTCTTGATGAAGTTTCACACAATGCCAGCCTATGGTAAAGTGCTTGTGGACCACCTCATCATGATATCCACTAGGTGGATGAGAACACTATATTAGAAGTGAAATTTGATGTACTCACAAAGAAACCAGAATCAATCCAGATGCTAGTTGTACAACCCCCTCCTTCCCCTATAATTGAGGTACAATCATGCGAGATGTATGGTGGCCCGTATCTTTAAAAAAACTAAAAAGCATGAGTTTCTAAATAACAATCCCAAGATTATAATTATATCAATTACAATCAACAGAACCCTAATTTTCAATAGATGCATCAATTTTACCAGTATAATCCTACTCAGTAGCAGCCTTAGAAAAACCAAGGATATTTTCAACAAAAAAGTGTTCAATCACCATTTTAGAATCAAGGACCACCATGGTATCCACCTATGAAACCAATTCCCAAACCTTAGTAATAGATGCAAAAAAAACCCTTCCTACAAAGAGATCAGCAGTAATTCTTACCCGGCCAGCCTAGACCTAAGAAAAAACCTACTCCCCAAAGTAACCTGGAGAACCTCATGGATACCTTTGTTCAAAAGCAAGATCATAGAATGACCACTCTAGAAACAGAAATGTAAAACCAAATATCTGCATTGAGAAATATTGAAGTTTAAATGGGTCAAATATGAAATACTTTATCAGATAGATTACCAGGTACCCTACTTGTTAATACCAAGACATACCCAAGGGAGGAATCCAAGGTGGTTGTGCTGAGGAGTGGGAAGATATTAGAATTTTAACAACTGACTGGAAGAGATGAAGAGAAATAGAAAGAGCCTAAGAAACAACCAAAAAAATACATAAAAGTTGATAAGACTACACCAGAAACACCTCAATGATTTTCACCAGCTGAATGTAAGCAAAATCTTGAGAAACCAAAGGAACCTGTTTATATTACAACACCACCATACAAGACACCTATTCCATTCTCGTAAAGAGAGAGACAATTCCAAGAAGAGGCAAAATATAAGAAGTTCCTGGAAATTTTCAAACAACTTCACATCAACCTGACATTTACAGAATCCATTTCCCATATTCCATTTTATGAAAAAATTCTCAAAATATTTACTATACAACAAAAGGAAAATAGAATATGTTAGGGTCATCTCGTTAAATGAATAGTTCTATACTGTTGTACAGTATAAAATCACACAAAAAATGAGAGATCCCGTAAGTTTTTAAATTCCCTATGCTATTGAAGAATGTCAGTTTGGAAGGGCTCTATGTGACCTTAGAGTTAGAATCAATTTAATTCCAATGAGTGTTTTCTGTAATCCATGGATCCAAGAAATGAAAACAACTAGAGTAGTATTGCAACTCACTGACCGGTCAGTGAAGTACCCCATGGTAATTATTGAAGATGATTTACTTAATGTCATAAAATTCATCTTTCTAGCATAATTCCTAGTTCAAGGCATGTAAGAAGAAGGATACATCCCTATTATACTTGGAAGTCCATTATTAGCCACAATAATGGCTTTGATTGATGTGAATCAAAGATGTCTGATCATCCAAGTTGGAGAATAATAGGCAGTGTTCAACCTGGTCAAATATTCCCAACAACTAGATGATGTTTTGGATTGAAATTCCATCTCTATCACCAAAAATAGAGATGAGTAAATGGCCATTGAAGAAGAAAATTATGTGTCACTCTCAGAGAAGAAAGAAGAGTATGATTTTAAGGAAGTAAGCTTCATTAAACTTCTAATGATGGAAAAAATTTCACTTTTCATTCCCTCCATCATTCAACCACCCAAGATGGAACTAAAACCTCTACCTAGTACTCTAAAATACTCATACATAGAGGATTCATCCACTATGTTAGTAATTATCAACTCTGAGATATCTTAGGAATAAGAAGAAAAATTGGTTGAAGTTTTGAAGAGATATAAGCAATAAATTTCTTTGGGAGTGGTATACATCAAAGGAATCAATCCTCCTGAATGCACTCACAATATTCTATTAGAAGAATATGCAAATCCAAAATGACAACCTCAAAGGTGGATCAAAACACCGATGATGGAAGTCATTTAAAATGAAGTGCCGAAACTCTTGGATGTTGAGATAATATTTTCCATATCATATAGTGAATGGGTGAACCCCCTATAAGTTGTTCCTAATAAAGGATGATTCAAAGTAGAAATAACTGATGAAAATGAATTGATTTCAACATGCACCATCACTGGATGGGGAGTTTGAATAGATTACATATGACTGAATGAAAAATCAAGGAAGTACCATTTTAATCTACCCTTTATGGATAAAATTTTAGAAAGACATGAGGGACATGAATTATAATATTTATTGGATGGATATTCTGGATACAACAAAATTTCAGTCGACCTCACTGATTACCCTAATACCACATTCACATTCCCATTTTTTAATTCTTCTTACAGACGAATATCATTCGTAATGTGAAATGCTCCAGAAATGTTTCAAATACTCATGATGCATATTTTTCATGACATGGATAAGTAAATCCTACACATATTCGTGGATGAATTATTAGTCTACGGAAGATCATTTGAGGTCTATTTAAGTAATATGGATTTAGTCCTCCAATGTTGTGAAGAAAAATGTTTGTTCCTGAATTGGTATAAATTTCCATTTATGGTCTAAGGAGGAATATTCCTTGGTCATAAAATCTCAATGTAAGGCATATAGGTTGATCCAGCCAAGATCATTGTCATCAAGGATTTACCGGAACCTTCAAACATAAATGGCATATGAAATACTTTGGGCCATGCTGGATTTTACAAGAGATTCTAAAAACACTTCACAAATGTTTCCCACCCATTGAAACATATATAATATTTTTTTTAATTCACTGTGTAATGTAGGAAAGCTTTAACTACTTTGAAGGGAAGTTTTCTAGCATCCCCATTCATCATTTTACCCAATTGGGATAATCAATTTGAGCTAATATGTGATGAAAGCGACCTTATTGTTAGTGTAGTTCTAGGAAAAAAAATTGGACATTTATTTTTTCTCTATCTACTACACCATTCATACACTGAATGAGGCCCAATTAGACTACACGACTACAAAGTATGAACTTTTAGTAGTTTTGTATGCCTTTGAAAAATTATGATCCTCTTTGGTGCTTTCTAAGGTGATTGTTCACACCGTTCATGCTGCCTTAAGATATATGATGAACAAGAAAGATTCCAAGATGGGAATAATACATTGGATCCTCTTACTGTAAGAATTTGATATCACGAACAAGGATACTAAGGGAATAGATAATGTTATTATGTATCATTTATCCAAACTTCCTGTACCCATCCTTAAACAAGATGAGGAGGTTGAAATTGAAGTAGATTTTCTAGATGGAACCCTTTTTAGAGTCTAGGTTCAACCATGGTTCTCGGATACTTCCAATTATCTGGAAATGGTATTTTTATGTCAATACCTTTCATATCGATAGAGAAAAATATTTTTTTCAGAATCCAAGAAATACTACTGGGATGAGCCACAATTGTTCAAATGTTGTGATGATGGCTTACTTTGACACTGAATCCTATTATAGGAAACCCATAATTTAATTGAAATGTGTTATAAATGAACTCCACTTACACGTTGTGTAATGAGTTGTCTCTATTTTTCAAAATGTCGGGAGGTCATGAACCTTAGGTTCATGACTTGCAGCACCCACCCAACCTCACGTCTCCCTCCTCCTCACTCCCACATAACCCGACCCATCTCTTCCCTCCTAGTCATTTATTACCGACCCCTACCTTCTCCACCTCCCATCTCCTCCTTCTCCTCCTCTCCAAACCCACATGCCCCTAGCCCTCCTTTTCCCCTCTCACCATGAGCACGCACTCACCCCATCCTCTCCTTTCACAACCACCTGCCACACCCCAGCCTCGCACCTGCACCATCACTGATATCTTATAGGGCCCAAAACAAATGACCCTAGCCCTACACATAATCATCCACATCCTATTAAGTACTTACACTTTCAAAGTACCCCCGTGGATCCATGTATTCTACACCTGGAAAACCTTCCACTTCCTCTACTTCTGCAGCTTCTCCAACTACTGCCCAGACAGCATCCTCCTCCACATACACCTCCAGTGATGAAAAACTCTACATGCACCCTATCCTTTTCATCACCAAACCATAGCATCAGGTCAATATAATTAGATCGTAGGACAAGACAATGAAATTTCACAATACCATGGACATTCCCATCCTAGCCAGGCTGAACATTAGCGATGCCATCCTTGGCCTCCTAGAGATGCTCCATATCAATAACATTCTAGAGGTTTATGTGGAGACCTATAAGGAGTGGTTTCCTGAAATCCTGGTGATGTTTGAGATGGACATTGATAGCCTCATATTCCTATTAGGTGGTCATCCACATGATCTTTCATTCACCGAGTTCCTCATCAACCTCATCATTTACACCAATGAGTTTTTCATTTCAGAGGTCTATCTGATTCCACATTTGGTGCCACCCCAAGCTGATTCTCAAAATATCTAGGATCTAATTGCCTAATATCCTCAGTTTCACCATGACCCACACATCACAAAATATACCCAGATTTGTGGTCTAGCCTTATGGAAACTGCATCGAGCTATGAAACATTGATGGTTCACCATCGCTGAGCCTCATGGCTGTGTTCGCTAGATGGATGTCCTCATTCTTGCAGCAGCCTTTGGCATCCCATCAGTCAATAAGGATGAACAATTTTCCCATTATTATAAATCCCATGCCCAATGGAATTATACTACTTTGATGGGTGGATCATTCATTACTCATCTTGTTAGGAATCTTGGTGTGTTCGATGCAGCACTTCCCCTAACCTCCCTGGGACCTATTGAACTCATCAAATTCATAATGCTGCACAAGAAGTATCTTTTGGTTAAGGAATATGACATCTAATTTTGGGCACCAGACATACATGAGGCAGAACCACATGCGGAGGACCCACCGCATGCAACAGCTGACCCTCGAGTTGATCCTCACAACACATCTCCACCTATACCACCAATTCACCCTACTACATCTGCTCCCACCTCATCCACCATTTTTACACCAACCCATCCCACCCTTTTAGAGATCTGAGCTACCCAGTAGTGCATCCTAGGGAACTTTCACTAGATCTCCAGTCATTATCATCTTCCATTCATCAAGCCTATAGAGTCCACCACTCCACCACTAGTAGCCTATGCTGGCCCCTCATCTTCAGCCATTCCCACAACACCTACAACCCATCCTGATCAGTTAAATGATATTACTAACCCTACAACCTAGCATGAGTATTTAGCTGAGAAGGATCAGCGGGGAAAGGGGTTGGCCACCGGTGCCACTACAGAGGTACCTTTCATCAATCTGGCTGACATACCCATGACCTCTTTATAGATCCATACCTCTCCACCACCCACTCTATCCTATGTATCCAGCATTGCTACTCCACCATCCTCCACTGATCTGCTTACCCCTGTTTCTGCTATCGATCCGAACACATCTCTAGATATCCCACTCCCTTCGCCACCATGGGTGGCTTGACGATGGAGGGGATTTTTGGTCCCGACACCTAGTCGGCCATTTTGATTCACCTTTTGGATTTAGGCCATTTTTCACATGGTTAATTTTTCTTTTTTCATCTGTATATGCCCTCTTTTTGTACTGATCATTGATATATATATATATATATATATATATATGGATTTATTTTTCCAACTTTTTTTGGCATGATTGTAATTTATTTTATATTTTTACATATCCATTTCTAGCTCTTCTATCTATTCCATATTTTTCGATGGCCTAGTACTGCTATTTGTTGCAAAAAAAGGGAAATTTAGTGCGTCATAGAAATCGCACGTCAACTTTAGGAACTTTCCATTGAAATCAATGCGTAGTAGCAGTCACCATGATCCATGATTCCATTCCTCGCTCAAATGATTCATGCTCATGCTACTACACCTAAAGTCATCAAATAGACGAAAATATCCTGCGAACATGAAGACATGAAAACCAGTAACAAGAAATGAAAGAGGAAAACCTGAGCCGATAGACCCAGTATAATATATCTGGGTCCATCCATCTGGATGATGATGTCCTGATAGCGCTTTATGGGAGGAAACCCATAGTTGATAATTTTTCAAGATTCATTTTCCATGCTTGAGTATATATCATTTTCATTTGAGTCCCTTTTTGAGATGTATTGGAAACCTCTCCTAAAATTAATTAAAAGTGGTTACTATTATACATCATACTACCCACCTACCATTTATTTGGATTTCCTAATGCTTAAAACTATGGAATAGTTTTTAATATAGTGCATTATTTTTTATCTAACCAATTTTGTAGGTGACTGAGAATCAGCATTCAAATAGACCAAATTCCCTCATGAAATATCACTTTATATAGGGAGCTCTCGATTCCCTAATTTTTCAAAATAGTGCAATTCCATTTCAATTTCCAAGAACATTAATTTTTATAGCACTCCCGCAAGCATTTCATGTATAGTGCAAACACTGTCTCCTTTTAAGTGTGGGGGAGTTTCTCATGATTTTCTCTATCAAAAGGCTTGAATTTATGCTCATCCTCACTTGTTTAGGAGACATTTTTTTTGAAATTTTAAGCATACTTTAAACTTGAAAAACATTATTCCCATTTAAATAAAACAAAAAAGTTATGTTTTTAATTGTTAAAAATTCATGTTTTATGTCTTTTTAAAACTTTAGAATAATTTTTGATCGTATAAATTTTATTCAAATTCAACATTTTTAAAATTATGGTTAATTTAATTTCAATTAGTTTCATACACTTTGTGATTTCCAGTTTCTTTTATTATTCTCATTACCCAAGGGGACTATAAGCCTACAATTTAACTTTTTTTAGATCATTTTTCTTGAGTGATACCTGGGACATGTAATCCTATCAAAACATGCACTGAAATCTTATTGAGGCTATGATTGAAAAAGTAACATTTTAAAATGTTTGAGGAAATCTTTGTTTATAAACTTTTTCCTATGAACTACACGACATATTTCCTTCATTTACCCTTAGTTTCCATGAATGGACTTATAGGATGAGGCTATTCCAAGCCGATTATACCTTCCTACCCTACTCCTTATATAATTCATGACTTTACTTTTGAACAAGTATGGGGAGGACTTCAGATAACACATGATTCTTCCATTTGCAGAGATGTACGGTGTAATCATTAGACTTTTTGGTTGTGATCCATATTTCATTTGTAGCATTTCACTTTTATTTTTTTTCCTTTACAAAATAAAAAATAAAATAAAAACAAACATTAGTTGTGTACAAGGAAGGTCAAAAATCACCATTTCCAAAATAATAAATCCCTTGAAGGATCACATAATGATAGGGGATGGATATGAGATCTTGATTAGACATTACTTTCAAAAAATAGATATAAAAAAGAAAGAGTAAAGGAACATAACACTCATTGTGTACTTACTTGACATATATATAGATCCAACCTAAGCTACTAGAGTGTGGAATTGATTAGTTGGTAAAAGGTATTATTTTACACTGATCTTGACATTCATGCATTATACCTCATATCTTACACTTCTTTTGAGCCTAATTTTCAATTTTTACTCACATACCTATAGACTCATGGTCATTAGAACCTAATTACAAAATCCACCATGATTACTTTTATACCTTTCTTTACAAAGAGAAGATGATAAAACCAATGAAATACTATGGTTATGAGCATGTACTCAGGGTATGATCATAACTCCAATTCCATGTTACCCAGAGTAATGAGAGAAAAATAATTCTATGGTAAATTACAAATGGATATATAATTCAAGGATGAGTTAATAATTTGTAATTAAACGATTAAATTTTTTTAAAAGAACTAAGTTGTGAGGTATGATTGATATTTTTACAGGAATGATTATGGAAACTAACATTTTCTACTTACACTTAGTTTATTTGTCTGGACATAAAGATTTTTTCCTATTTTAAAAATTTAATATCTTTTGAAAATAATTATGGAGACCTTTTTTCTTGAGGACATTAAATTGTTCAAGTGTGGGGGAATTTGATTAGATGAATTCATATATACATTTTTCTAATATTTACTTAATGATTTTAATTTTTTTATTTGATAATGCGCTTAGTGTGTGCTTAATTTTTTAGGAATGAGGTTTAATAGGGATTCAAAGGAAGAAATGTAGAAAAAGTGCAGAATTCACCTATTATACATCGTAAACCATTAGTACACATCCTGTAATATGATTTTATAGCATTTGGAAAGTTGTGAGCTAGCTCATGAACCGTGTTATGAAGAGAGTAAATAAATAAGAATGTAAACGTCGTGAATGAACAAGACATGATGTGACCTCATTAAAAACCATTGAATGAAAAATACAATTTGGAGGAACAAATGGAAGGCCAATACACATCGCGAGTCATCGATACATGTTGTGTAAGCGGTTTAACCTCATAAATCGGGTGAGATACACATCAAATACGAAAACTAAGGAGATCTACAATGATCGGCATTACATGAATTGTAATATATTGCATGTCATGAACCATTTTGCCTATTAATATAGTATCCCCACAGTGGTTTTCAAAGGATTCCATAGCATAAATATTTTATTCTTTTTGTTCTCTTCTAGTTCCCTTCAACTCTTCCCTCTCAAACTTAAATTTCTTTATAGTTTTTATATTTTTTTTTCAATACAAGATTCGTGGATTATGTGTTCATCATCATCTTCAATTTCTCTTTGCGTGCATACCATTTTTCATCATCAAAGTTGTGTCAAACCCATTTTTGCTTCCATTCAAAGTAATTATGTTATTAAAATTGTGATTTACATCCAAATTTCATGTTCATTCTTCTTAGTGAATAGAACCCTTGCATGATTGTGAATTGTTTAGTTTCAAATTATCTTATCATGTCGAGCATTCTTTTTAATTGTTTATTATTCTCTACCTCGACATGAGTGGATAAAACCACCTAGGGGTAGGGATTTAGATTAGGGGAATCTAAATAATTAAATCTATAATTCTAAAATTGGTAACCTTAAGGATTAATAATCCGGGTAAATAATTAATGTTTATCCAATTCGATTAAACATCCCTGACCGTGGTATTTTTGATCATGAGATCTTATCCTGATTGGAGTAGATTAAGCTATAACCACTAGCCTAAGATACTTTCTACCATGGGATCTACGATTAATGCATCTAGGTTATCACTATCTCCAGATTAAGTAATAGTGACCTCCTAGGTAGAACTAGGCGAATTGACCAAAGTCAACTAGAAATTTCCTCTTTATCCGCAAATTAAACCATAGGATCCTACCAATATTAAAATTAAGATTAAAATTTTATAGATACTCGAAATTGATCCTGACCCCTTCTCTATTTATTGATGTAACTACCAAGCACCATAGATTTAGTAACTCCAAAACTAAAGAAACCTTGAAAGGACTCCTACATAAAGGGTCTCAATCCATTAAACTCCAAGATCCATCTTTCTTCCTATGGGATTGACCCCAAACTATTTCTATACTATTCCTGAGTAGTATGTGATGTTTGAGAAAAATAGTTCTATTCTGATCGCATCCTATATGGATTCAATGACGCATGTAGGTGCATCAGAGAACATAAGATGCAAGGACTTGAAATGGTGGAAAAGGTAAAAATCATTATGTAGAACATATTTTCATCCCAAAGTTGACAGAAGAGATTTGTATATAATCGTAAATTTGATATGAATATTATGGTTTAAGATATGGTATTCCTCCACATATCTCCATGGAAGAGGATCATGAGATTTTGGAAGAAAGGAAAGATAAGTCCCAAGTACATCGCCCCTTTTATATTATTGATGTTGTTGGATTTGTGGCCTATAGACTATCACATCCACCAAACATGCCCCAATTACATGATATATTCCATGTATCCCTCTTGGGGAAGTATATATCAGATCCCTCACATGTACTGAAATAAGTGGTGGTACAATTGGAAAATGATATCTCTTACATGGAGTAGCCGGTGAAGATCTTGGACCATAGAGATAATATTATACACAACAAGACTACTCACATGGTCAAAGTACTATAGAAGAACCATAAGTATGAAGAGGAAACATGGGAACCAGAGGAATCAATGAGGGAGAAGTACCTTTACATTTTTCCCCATGGCCTGTAAAATAAAATTTTGGGGGCGAAATTTTATAATAGGGGGAGAATGTAATGACCCAAAAATTTTATCAATGGAAACTCCCTTCTTATAATTATGTAATAGAGTATAAATCACATAAAATAACATAGATAACATAATATAAAATTTATAAATTAATAATGAATAAAATAATAGTCATTTATATAAATTAGGGAACATTTACTAATGGAATAATAACATGACTTTAGAATAGTAATGTGACCATTATGAATAGTAAATCATCCAATAGAATAGTAAAATCACCAATAAAAGTATAAATAAAAATTATGTATCTTATAAATAAAAATATGATTTAATTATATTACAATATAATTAATTGAATAATTTAAAAATGATAAGTTATGTCCTAGTATTTCGATAATCATAAATTTTTATTTATAATTTTATAATTAATATAATAATTTAAAAGAAAAATTAATTTCATAAAATAGATTCAAAATTAATATTTATTTGTCTTATGATTATAATAAAATTTTATGAGACCTTAATTATTATTTTTAATGTGTTATAAAATTAGTTATAATTTTAAAAATGGATTTTTTTGAATAAATGATTATTTTAATTAAAAATTAAATTTCACATCCTTAGAAAATTATTTTCATAAAATGGATTTCATTTTTGAATTCTACAGGCTGAAAAATTATTATGGTGAATTTTTGGGATTTTTCTAAAATAGTTGAATTCTTGGTTAATAGTGAAATAATGTAATTTATGGTATATAATAGTATAAGTTAAATATTGTATTTCTTGTTTCATTTCTAATATAAGCACAATAATCTCGAACTCTCCTTATCTTTTTATTATATTTAGTCATGGGAATCATCACTATTTCTTATCTTGATCCAGTATAAAAAACTAATGATTAAATTAGTCAAAACACCACTTTCCTCTCACTAGAAATACCACCCCTCGCCACCACTTCTCTTAACACCTCTAATGCCTTGATGAATGACCAATTTATACCCAATCCTCTTCCTAGGCCTCTCCCCACATCCAGGATCTCTTGGTTTCCAAAAAAATACCAATCAAATTTTCTCTAAGGAGATTATCAAGCAGAAGAAGTTCATGAGGACATTATGTTCAAGTGAATAACACATTAGGACATAAGGTAAGGGATTATTTTAGAAGCACAATTTTTAAAATATGTTACTCTTTCTATATCTTAAACACAACATAATTATTCTTTCATTATATATTTTTATTCTAAATTCTTTATATATGTTCCAAACTCATGTATCCAGACCATTTCTTCCTTCTTCGATGGGGAAATACAAGTTTTAAATAGGTTCATATCTCAATTATTCTTGATATATAAGCCCAATTAAAGGGAAATTTACAATTTCTTACCCATTTTCATGTTCACTCCATAATCTATTTTAATCCAACATTATTTTTCTAAAATCAATCATTTTATCATGAAAAACCATTTTGTTCATTTATGGTTTTTTTATAAAATATTTTGCATATTCCGCTTTAAATTCTCTTAAATACTTTCCATAAACTGCATGAGAATAATTCATTTCTAAAGATTCATAAATAGTGTTTTTACATGTTTTTGACTAATTTTGACATATCTTATCATGTTTTATGACCATTTTACCTTATTAATGTAAATGTATGATTTAAATCCATTTTTTCATGGTTACCTTAATTATATACCCAATTTTTATGCCTTATGACATGATTACGATATCCATTTGATTCCATGGGTAACCCTTATAATCATTTCATATGTATGATTCTTCATGTGGAACACATATTCATGAACATGTTATGATGGGTGCTCCCAGATAGTGCTTCAATACATTAAGTAATGTTCACTCCCATGAGACATCATGTGCAATGGTCCTGGTGGTTAACCTAGACTCATGCTCGTTCATCTGCACTGGTCTTAGTGGTTAACCTTGACTCATGATCATCCATGTGCAATGGTCTTGGAAGTTATCCTTGAACCGTGCTAATTTCTTGTTTTATGTTGCTTCCAAATTCCTATTATGCTATGATTACATGATTTCATGTTGTAAATTTCATGCTTCCTTATGTTTATTCAGGTTCCATGCCATTTTATGTCATCACGTTATGCCTTCTAACCCATGCGATATGATTTATTCCCATGTATATTCCCTTACTGAGATATTTAGCACATTCCATTTTTAATTTATTCCCTAGATTATCCTATCAATATTTAAGAGATCTAAGGAAGTTAAGATCACAGTACGAAGTTTAAATACAATCTGACTTTATTTTTGTTCTCATGTTTTATAATTATGTACATAGTCTTCTAAGGACACTAAGCATTATGATCCTTGGTTTTTATTTGATGTCTAGTTATTCTTCAAATCTTATAATAATATGTATAAAAGGCTAGGGCCACTACAAATTTCACCTATATTAATACTATAGTGGTTGTATTTTTTTAATTTTATATAATTTTAGTATATTTTAGATCAATATATGGTGTTTTAAATTAATAGTTTCAATATAAAACCTACCAAAATTTTATAATTATTTATTAAATTATATATATATATATATATATTAATTTTATAAATTTTAATTAATGAAATAATGAATTTATGGTTATCAATAAAATATTTTTAAATAAATAAGCATGATAGGCAAGAAACTTGAGGTTGAAGTTTAATTAGGATCCTCAAATAGGTCATGAGGTTATGCTTTGAGGGTCTAAAATTTTTAAATAGATGTATTGTGATTTTTAAATCAATAAAAACATATATTTAATCTAATATCATTTTCAAATTACTTGATTAAAATAAGATGTCATTTGTAGGTTTTGACCAATTGAAGCATGTTTTTTGCCTTTTAAATCCAAAAAAACACATTTTCTGTCATTTTGAGAAACCCAAAAGCTATATTAGAATATAGTTTATTAATATATGTCAAAAATTAAGTAGATTAATTTATCATGTGATTTTATTACAATACGTGTTTTTTATAGGTTTTAACTCTTTTGATGTATTTAAACACAATTAAATCTAAAAAATAACTTTCATGTTCATTTCATCTACATCGTACATCATGTCATGGTGTGTTCTCCTTGTTCATGTTAGAAATTGTTAAAAATAACTTTTATTCTATTTAATGAAAATTAGATACCATTTTATAGTTTTTTACCCTTTAATGCACATTATATTCATTTTAGATAAAAAAATTCACAATTTTCATTTTGAGAAAACTGAAAGAATAATTTATATATAGTTTATTATTACATGTCAAAAATAAAAATAAAATTTTTTGTAATATGATTTCATGATAATATGAAGTTTTTTTCAAGGATTGGACCCATAATAATCATTTTTAAATTATTTAAATGTATGAAAACTATTTTCTTAATCATTCTAACCACACCACACATCTGATTGATATGTGGCCTCTTCATTCATGTTATAAATAAAATGATGATCATTATTTTAAAGATTTATAATTTTTAATGTATGTAAATACCCATTTCTCCATCATTTCCTTTTGAGTATCCTAGAACTACCATACATGGGTGATTCTTGTTGGGCTTTAAGTAGATTTTGTAGGCTTAAATGGATTTTTTGATATTCTATCCAAAATGGTAAACTTACTGGTGGTGGTTCTTACGGTGGTGGCCCAAGTTTGTATTTTTGTAATACGAGGAAGGTGGTCTAGGGTGTAACCATGGTGTGGCATGTTGTAGGTGCTTCAGTGGGCCATAGAATGGCCAACCTCACTATGCCTATTTTGGAGGTTTTAGAAAAGTAAGATGACTAGGAATATTGGAATATGATATAGGCACAAGAAACTTTTAGTTAGTAAGTTCAAGAACATGATAATGGTGAGGTTATGGTGGAAGGCATATTAACATGCATGTGGGCCTTGAAATAGTATAAACCATTACCATTATCCTTGAATATCATATGTTTCAAAGGGTAAGTGTAGATTCATTTAATGGGGTGTATATATTGTGTTTTTAGGATAAATTTTACCTATATTAATCCATATATGTTCCTCCCCTTATTGTTTCATTCAATATGGATGACTTCCACACACTCGATAGACCAACCTAGGGAAACCTATTTACATTAAGTTGCTCTGTGAAGAACCTTGATCTTTATATCCACTTTTCACAACATTTCTGTTAAGTTAATCCATGTATGAAAGTGGTTATTCTAATTGATTTAGATGATTAGGATCCATTATATCTTCTCTATTCACAGTATGTGGAGTGATAGATTTCCCTCCTTCAATCAGACATGGAGATACTTTTGATGGTGGTGGATGTCATTATGTTTTTTATGTGAATATATTCCATTAGAATGATTAATTCTTGCATCTCATTCTATAACCATACCATATTGGATCAAAATCGTTTCTAGGATTTCTTGGCGTTCATTATTTTCATGGATACTGTGAGAACATAATTCAGGTGATGATTCTCTTAGTTAACATTGACATTGATATCAAGAATCTTGATTTAGGAAGTTCCTTATATTTTAGAGGCCATGAATATGGTTTCTAGATTGAAATTAATTTTTATTTCTATGAAGGTCTATTCTTGAGTTTTATTTCATGTCTATGTGTGTGCATCTTGTGAGACCCATGCCTAAGTTTGATCGCATGTGTGTGCGTGTGTAGCATGTGAGACACATGTCTAAGTTCGATCACATGTGTGTGCATTTGGATATTGTTTCTCACTCTTATTATTCTATGTTGTGACTCTATATGTGATGAAACTATTATCATGTGATATATTTTGTATATGATATACTGGTATTCTAGTCATGGAAACCAAGATATAGGTGGACCCATCATGGATCGATATCCCTAGAGGGGGATCATGTTTAGACATTTAATGTGACATGATGATAGGACCATGTTATACAATGGGGTATGATTCCCTTGTGGCCGAACCTGGGGGCATGGCGGTCATAGGTAATCTGACTTAGAAGGAATCGGTGGGGAATGATGGTCTTTAGTGACCTGACCTGAGATAGAGTGCTGGGATACAACAACCTTATGAACCTACTTGAGGTAGTGTTAGATATGATAGACCCTAGGCCAGACTTAATAGAATTTTAGTAGATTTTTGATACATGTGGTGAACCTGTGTTTGACTCTCTTTCACAATTTATGTTATGACTATGTTTCAGACAAAGAACTGAAACATCTATGATTAGTGTCTAATAGAATCTTGGATAGAGAATAACCTCTAAATATATGATTGTATGTTTATTTTTTTTAACTTTTATCTAATATAATGGCTTATAATTTTATTCATCTTCACTCATGCTAAGGATGAATTGGTTGTTTCATAGTAGGTTTTATTACTCATACCCAACATGGGAATCTCAATTCACATGCATACTTTATAATATAGGATATAGGGAAGGGGAAGGCCTTGATGATAAGAAGGTAGGAGACTGAGCATGATGATCATAGGTGGTACTAGGTTAGACTCTAGAGTGATGTCGTGATGTTTATTTACATTCCTAGTATTGTACACACTTTTGTTGGCCTAAAACATTGGAGGTCCTTGGTTCATTTCCTGTATGACTTGTGACACATGTCATTCCAAATGATCACTTTTTTTGATTTATTTAGCATTTTCACTATTTATGATTTATTTTTGGGTATTGAGGATGTAGTATCCCTATTGATGGAACAAGGAACCACATTCCTATTCAATAATCTATAATATACAGGGAGGTTCTCATGAGGTTATGTGTAACTATATATTGAACTCAGTGATTTAGTCTGAGGAAATATAATGTGTTATCATAGGAGATTTTACCTCTTCCTTTTTTCTTGATTGTGTTATAGGGAAAGGTAGAAATTAATTTGGTTACATGGAATTTAGTCATGGGAGTTACATGTGTGACACACCAATGCATGTGTAATGGAACTTTGAGTTATCAAGGGTGGGACTTCATTAAAAGTTATGGTTTTTTGATTTCATGTAAATCCTAAATTTTTTTTATTATTACTATTTTTTGGGATTTAGGTGTGTTAATACATCATGACTACGAAATCTGGATCACATGTCATATATACATACATATATATATATATATATATATATATCATATACTGAGATGATGTTATTTAATAAAATATTTTCAATTGTGATATCTATTTAGGATAGACTTTCATTCTGAATTGAGTGATATATTTATTTTCTCATTTATTGTGGTATATATGTTTGGAATTAATTAGTTGAATTTGATCATGTTGTTTTGTTTTATATATTTATGTTTGTGACTAACATATAGGTATGAAAGATACGTCTTATAATTGAGTAGTAATAAGAATTTTTTTATTGTTTATTATAGCCTCTTAGGATATGGTTTTCATAATAACCTTTGTATTCCTATGAACTACTTAGGTTTTCAACTATGTCAGCTACATTAGGAATTCTAAGAATATATTGGTGTTTAATATAATTCCACCACAATTCTACCTAACTTTACCACCTAGGGATGTGGAAAATTAATTCTCCTTCAAGGGGGAAGTCCTAGTTCTACAACCAGTTGAGCAGGGGAAGGCTCCTACAATTTTACCCGTGGTTCATAAAGAAGAGAAATGTCAGTCATGAGTCTTCAACATTATTCCTATTCAGGGAATAAGAGTTCTTAAGACTATGGTTGACTATGGTTAAGTATTTAGATCCAACATCTTATATCCATATAGGGAAATGGATTCTCTAAGGATGTAGTGGACTAGATACAGACCAATGAGAGGTTTTTTCATCCTAGTGGAGACCCCAATAGATTGAAGCATATTGCTTCTAGACATATTGATTTAGGATGCTACTAGAAGGTGTTGGGATGTTATAATTTAGGCTGGTAGACATGAAGTTCTGACATGGATGGACTTTAAGGAACTTTTATTCATGCATTACATTATAGGTATTTGAAGTTGGAATGTGAACATGGGTTCATTGACATTTAGCAAGTCTCGATGATGCTCTCTTCTTACTCATCATATTTCATTTATCTGATACAATTTTCTCTTATATTAACTAGAAATGAAAAATACAAGTCTAGGTAGTTTGAGAGTGTATTTAATTTAGATATGAGATATCAGGTCTGGACTTTTTAAAAAATAATATTCATAGAATTTTTTCACAAGTACCTTATGATCGGGAAGGGTCTTGAGGAGGAAAGAGCTATGAGATTTCCTTTATCCTAAATCAATTTTCCTGTGATACATCTTGTAGTAGGAAGATCAAGGTAGATGAATTTTTCTAGAGTGTAGATAGGGATATATTGTAGATCAAGGGTTCATTATCACCTTCTATTAGAGATGGAATTCCTTAGTGTATTAACTATCAACAGAGTGAAAATTATCACATATTTTTTCCAAAGCCTCATATCAAGTGTCCTCAGTTTATAATTAAAGTTAATCTAAAACATTTGGTCTCGAAGTCATTGTGGATTAGGTCTCATGGGATTATGACTCAAACATAAGAATAAAGAAATGGGATTGATCGAGATTTTTAATAGCTTGTTCAATACCCATAGATGATGTTTATTTAGTCATGTTATGGTTATTAGGGATAACATTGTGGAGCTAAGGAATGATAGTTATATGTAGTCAATAAGGTTCCAAATAAATGTGAAGAGATACCATTGACTATTTTATGTGATATCTTGATCACCTCTACTATTTATACTATTCTGTTTGCTACTGATTCTTCACATTCATTTATATCTAAAAAAATTATTGTTGGACTTGACATATCGATCAAGTTTTACTCAATGTTGATTCTCTTTGATACATTCTTATGGAAGAAATTAGATCATATTTATAAATTCCCAAGATGTATTGTAGTTTTACAATATATAGAAAATTGTAGGACATCATGCTCATTGAAATGAAAATATTCAATGTTATATTTGGAATAGACCTATTGATTAGTTATCTGGTCCACATATACTGATACTAAAAATGTGTATCCTTTAATAAACCCTAGAGGGATAAAATTGTTTTGCATGGTGAATGGGATGTTACAAAAAGTAGAGTGGAACCAGTCCTGATCCATATTTTAGATATTACAACATAGGTGGAATACATGTCTATAGTGGAAAATCCAAAATAATCATCTTCTTTTCCTCAAGTGGTGGAACTATATAAGGATTCAATTCTAAAACAAATTACGTCTCACACCCGAGATATGAATTGAATTTAAGAATTGAACTCATTTATGGAGAGAAACCTATATCAATTCCCCAATATCATATGATGCTGGTTGAGTTTAAGGAACTCAAGGTATAACTTGTGGATTTATATGTGAAATGTTTTTCCAGGCTGAGCACATCTCCCTGGGTTCTCTGGTGTAGTTCATGGAAAAGGAGGATAGTAGTCTTTGGTTGTGTGTAGACAATAGAACGATTAACCATCTAACAATAAATAATATAAACAAATTACTAAGAATTCATGACTTGTATAACCGGTTGTGGGGATCTCAGTGGTTCTCTAAGGATGATTTATAGTTAGGCTACCACCAGATTAGAATCAAAGGGGTGGATATTCCTAAGAAAATGTTCAAAAGTACATATGAACTATAAGAGTTTGTTTTTATTAATATTTTGATAAAAAAATAGTGTTGAAGTGTTACTGGATATCATAAATAGGATCTTTCATCTATATCTTGACTGCTTTTTGGTGTTTGTTAACGATATCCTCATATACTCAAGAACTTTGTAATTGAATTCAAGGTACCTTGATATTATATTGAGTAAAAAAAATAGTGAATTGGATATATATTGAACTGTCAAATCATATATTCTATATTCAGGAGGTGTTATTTCTCAAACATTTTATTTTTTTGAAAGTAATTTTTATTGACCTGGTAAAGGTAAAAACAATGATTTATTAGGCACATACTAGGAATGTGTTTTTGACTAGGATCTACCTTGGGTAACAGGGTACTACAGACAGTTCATACAAGAATAATATCATTTTAAAATACCTACGACTGGGCTTATAATGCAAGGAGTGAAGTCTGACTAGAAAAATCAATGTGAATAATCCTTCCCAAAGTTGAAAAAATGATTGATGACAACCCCTTTTTTGACCTTTCCAGAACATGGCTATTGAAATAAAATGTATGATGCTACCTCAAGAGTTGGGATTGGTGTTATACTATATAAGAGAGATTGTGTAGTTTCATATAAGTCTTGTTAGTAATAACCTCATTTAATGTTTGATATGTGGGAATATAGCACATATAAATTTAACACATGGTTTATATAGAATGAATAAAATGTGTTTTATGGACATATAACTAAAAAATAACAGTTAACGGGTCAAAAAAATATCATATGACCATGACTTATCATAGAATAAAAATGTCTCATTAATCCAACACATAGTGAGATCGAAATAACAAAAAGTGCATTTTTAAGGATTTTAGGTCTATAAAGACATGCATCAAAGGGTCTAAACCAAAAAAATAGCCTCATATTATCCTGAAATCATAGGAAAATGGTTGTAATTTAATTGTTTTACATATGGTAATAGAAAACACGTCATTTTTATATATTGTGTGGTTAAAATGATTGAATAATCATTTTTACAATAAAAAGGATCTAAAATAGGTTCAGGATAAAAATCTTGAAAACAACCTTGGAATGTCATAAAATCATCAAATAACAACCATAGTTTAATTTTTGACATAGAAATAGACTATATATAACATTCAACCTTCTAGTCATGACCAAAAGTGTGTTTTTATTGATTTATAATTAAAATGGTAAAAACCTCACAAATGAGTCTGAATTATTTTTAAATTGTAGGAAATTTTTTATTGATTATTTTTTAACATGTATGAATAGATCACATTTCAATCCAACATACATTTTAGTATTAATGGTCAATTTTTTTAATTTATTTGAAAATCATTAAAAAATATGTTTTAAAGGACTATAATAACGAAAATAAACTCATATTATCATGACATCGCATATTAATGACCTCTAATTAATGTTTGATATGTAGTAATGGGAATAAATAAATTTAAAATGTGGTTTTTTTAGAATGAAAAAAAATGTGTCTTTAAAGATATTAATGTCATAAAATCTGTGTTATGGGGTTAGGACCTGGAAAAGTGCATTGACATTTTCTGGAATCATAGAAAACATTTGTAAAATAATTTTTGAATTATTGAAATATATTCCTCATAAATCTAATATGTGGTTCAAAATAATGAATAGTGCGTTTTTAATGATTTTAAAAGTTTTTAAAAAATACGTGTCAAAGGAACTCATCTTTTCGATTCTCACTACATGATGGGTGATGTTTCATTTTAGTAAAAATATCACTGTAAAATAACATAACGAGACACACTAAGAAATCCAAGAATTGAATTAATTCATGCTTGATTATGAAAAATCATAGTTGATTTGAGTATCCTTCTAATAAATTTTCATGAACATGGTTGTCCTAATTAAGTTCCTACACTAGGATTGAGGGGGGGGGGGTCGTACCATTTTCGAGTGGATAAGGATCGTAAAAGTCAAACTTATATCACTACGTATATATTTTAAAATTTATCTAAAATGCGAGAACAATAAAAAAACTCATATTATTATATAATTAAATAGTGGTCTTAAATTAAAAATGTCAGAACTCAAAAAACAAAGAACAAAAAAGTTCTATAAAACACTAAAATAAAGAAAAGGAATAACTGAACAGTAATAAAAAAATGAAACCCAATAAATAAACTTGACAAAAAATGAAAAAAATAACTGATGTGAAATGTTATGCATAATGAAAATCCAAAAAAATATAAAAAATTGATTAAAAAACAGCATAAAAATAAATTTAACAAAAATAGAGAAACCAAAATAATGTTTTCTAGGAAACTGGAATAAAAAAAATAGAAAAAGGGGAATGTGTTATGTGGGGGGAAAATAAAAATTATATTATGAACATGTCTTCTTCCCAATAGTCGATCAAACTCAGAGAGGTTTTGGAATCAAGATGTTTTTACACAATTAGTGCGTTACAATTTTGATGATCGAGCTTTTTTTAAAAAAAGGTATCAACATTGGAATATGAATCATTCATCTTCTTAGTTGTTAATAAAAATTGAAGAATCTTATGTTCCCATTATCATTGAAATTCATTGGAACAATGAGTGGTTTATCATTTTTAATCCTGGGTTAAAAAATCTCAACTGAATATGATATTCAACAAATACCTCAATAACCTAGGTATCCCATGATTTCGTCGAGTCGACATGTCAGACTCAACGATCCTACCATAAACTGATACTATGGATGAGGTAGTATAGTGAGCACATGGAGATAATTAGATTGTATAATCCTATGAATTGGATCATGATATTTAAAATATTTTACATGGAAATTAGAATAATTTTTCTCAGGAATAATAATAATTATATGTGTCGAATTGACAAGTGGTTGATTAGTATGGATCAAAAAAGACTAAAATTTCATTTTAATATATTTTTTGTTCCAATCCAATATTTTTTTCTATTTTCTCTCTCTAAATGTGTGCTTATAAATTTATGAATAAGTGTTTATAAAAGAAAATCATAGTTCCTAATAGATCATGTAGTATGGATATCATATTGATCTGTAGATGATTATTACATATTAAAAATTACTCAGGGATTATTTTTTGAAGCTTTCTTGTTAATCAAATTTCAACTAATCTATTATTATCCATTGATGGATCACATTCCATTTCAATAAAAATACCATGGTGAAAAGATACTTTTTATCCTAATGACTAATATGGACATTAGATTAACACTTGGATGATTCTTATTGATTAGAAAATATTTTGGGATCATTCTCCGAAGTTTTCACGATAATATGAACCTTTTTGTTCAATTTTTATAATTTTAGATAAGCCTTGTTAATGTGAAGGAAAAACATAAATTTTGATCATACCAATAATTTTAGGTTTTATATTGAATGTGGTTGGTTCATAAAATTTTGAAATGACTCAGATATCATTTTCATATGTTTTCATGCTAATCCAAGCTTGTTTTTTTAGTTTCAAACTCAACATGGTTGTTTTTAATTTTTTAATAATTTTTAAGAATATGATATCATAGTTACCATCATATTGAGAAATCTCAGCATTGGATTAATATATGGATGATTCCAAAAAATCATAAATGTTGTGGGGATTTATTTCATATGTTTTCATGTTAATATAAAGTCATATTCTCGGTTATGACCCCTTGATGGGTAATATATAATTATAATGAAAAATATCAAGGAGAAAATATACATTTAAAGAAAACAATAAATCAAAGAACTAGATTGAAACATGAAATTTTAAATGGTCATAGAGATAGTGTTAGTAGAAAATCCAATATGTGAGGAAAATGATAAGAGTGTGAGGGGAAAATGTATAAGAAATAACGAAGAGTTTGAGGTAATAGTTGAAAAACATATAAATATAAATAATCATAAGATAAACTATATACAAATTTAGTTTCCGATGTTTGAGTAGGAGATAATGAAAAAATAGTAAGAAGAATCTTAGAGAAGGGGAAGTGGAAGTGGAAGTGACAGTATTCATAGAAAAATTTAAAAAATATGAATTAGAAACATAAGAAAAAATGAATGACACAAGAAAATTCAATGTTATAGTTGGAATAAAAAATAACACAACAAAATTCTAATGTGAAAGTTAAATTAAAAAAATTGATATCATAAATAAAAATTCAAAGAAGAAATAAGAGACAAAGATAAAATGTTTAATCTTAAAATATTTATAGAATGAGAAAGTGGGGGGAAATGGAAGTGAAATAAGAAGAGTAATAAAAAATATAGGAATAATAATGAGTCTCTAGAAGTTATTAGAGATATTGAAAGAAGAATATTTTTTTTAAAAAAAAATTAGAAGGTAGACCAAAAAAGATAAACTAAGAGGCATAAAAGTAGAATTCATAATACATGATCAAGATTAAAATAATAGTTTGAATTTGAAACAAAAAAAAAGTATAACTAGGATTTAATGAAAAATTAAATGTGAAATAGAATAAAATATTAAATAGAAAATAAATAATTTAGAAGATAAATGGGGATAAACAATTCAAAACCTATCTGGAAAGTGGAGACAAATGTTGAAATAGAAGGTGATGCATATACCAAATCTAAAAAATTCAACGAGAAGCTAAAAAAGAATATTGTAAGTTAAAAAAAATTATTAGTTAGATGTAATAATAAATATAAGGACTTTAAAAAAGGAAGATAATAGAAATAAAAGAATAAGGAAAAATTAAATAAAATAGGTAGAAGAATTTTGGATGCAAAAGGAAGAAACAAAGTTAGGGGAAAATCTATAAGATGGAAGATTAAAGATATAAGAAAAATTATAAGTAAGAATAAAAGAAAAATAAAGAATACTAGATTTTAAAAGAGAAAAAAAAATTGAAGAAATATTATAAGAATAAAAAAAGGTTACAATATAAAAATAAAAGTAGATGAAGAAAAAAAATTCTGAAAAAGTAAAACAAAAAAGGATGTAAAATAAAGGGCTAGAAATAAAAATACAAAATCCAGAAGCTGAAGAAAAAGAAAAATAATAAGATGAAGAAATATTTAAAAGAAATGGCATAAATGAAAATGAATGTAAAATAAAAATTAAATGGTATAAGTTGGAATAAAAAGAAGAAAAAACATTAAATAGAAGCATAACATAATGTGAAATATGGACTAATGATTAGAGAAGAAAGACAGTAATAGAATCTATATGAAATATAAATAGAGGTAATATGAAAAATAAAATTTAGAATCGGGAAAACGTAAATAATAAAAAAAACTCAAGAATAGACATAAGATAAATAAAAATAAGTAAAAGAACCAATAATCTAGAATCATGAATTCATAATCTAGAACTATAATTATATGCATAAGTAAGATAAAAATAGCTGAAATAAAAAATAGAATAAAAAATAATAAGAACTTGAAATAAACTTATAAATAAATGAAAAATGCGAATAAAATAGAATTTCAAAAATTCAAAATAATAAAAGGTAATAATCCAAAAGTAGTATTTTAATCTGAAGTAGTAAATAATCTATAATAAGTAGTTAAATCTAAAGTATAAGTATATGCCAGAAACTAGAGTAATAATAGAATTCAAAGTCAACACATGGGAAAAATTAGTTGAAAATATAGAAGTAAATATAAAATTTAAATACAATATTAAAAACATAATACAAAAACATTATAATATTATTATATGTCATACACTAAAGAAAAATGAGTAAAAATATTTTTCATAAGAAGTAACTATAAATAATAGCCAATGAAAAAGTTTTAAAACCTACTAAATAATCTTATATTGTCGCAAAATAATTGGATTCATGAGCAGAGGATTCCTACTAATAACAGATTTCCCATGAATCATTTTCTTAAGTTTCAATGTCAATCCAAATTCATCTACTTTTTTTACACCTTAATAGTTAATTTTTCATTTTAGAACAAATATCAAGGAGAAAATATACATTTCATATTATCAAGAAATATAGGAATTAATTAATGGGTGGTTCATTCCTTCTAATCACTAATAACTGATAATCAATCACCGAGGTTTACATGGAAATCTAAACTTATTTTCTCATTTTTGACCCCTTTTAGGCCACTTATCACATTAATAAGACTGTGAAGGTCAAATGACACATTTGAGCATACTGAGATATTTAAGAGTCATATTTACAAGATGTTATCTAGTATATATCAGAAATAACTCATAGATCATTTTTAGTGAGTGTGTTATACATCCAAAATAACTTGGAATAATAGTATCCAACTGCTAAAATTAGCTTCAGTAGTGGATTGTTTTGCAGAATGATTCTTTTTCTCAATCAAGAAAATATAGATTATCTTACAATGTGACATGTTATATAAGAAATTTGCATATCCCATACAAAAAAAAACAAATATTTATCTTAATAACAATTAAGAAAAAAAAATTGGATCCAGAAGAATAGAAAATTCTAAGATAGAAGATAAGATTCTTCACAAACTCAATTTTACATTGCATAGTGAGGATCAACAAATTTTACCCCTTCCCCATGATGATAATAAATCTGTAGTTATGATAATGAGACTAGGTGGCCCTACCAATAAAGATCACCAAAATAGGTTTCATCTATGTGGGTTCTATAAGGATAGGGAGGTACAAAATCTATCCAAATAATCAGTAGAAATGTGAATCCACAAGAAATTGAACCCATGTTCGCCGCGAACACATCTACAACCCCTGAAAATTGAACTATGGTCTATTTTATGGTTAACATAAAAATAAACATCAAATTAATTTATCTAACATATATTTTTTATTGAAATTCATCAAAATAAGTATCCTAAAGATATCATTTTTAAATGAATAGTAATAACCCTCTAATATGGGTTTCCCATCACTATCAGCATAACAAAGAATCAATCATGACATCACAGTAAAGAGAGGTAACTATAAATATTTTACCATCTATTTTACTTCATCATTATTAAATTTGAATTTAAATAAGATAAATTAAATTAAATTTATTTTAAAAAATAATTAAACTTTATATTTTGATCTCCAATAAAATATTAAAATGAACGAGAAGGAAAAAAATTAACAGGTTTACTAATCATATCAAATATGATTAGTCTTCTCTCACTATAGTGCTATGGGAACCACCTCACCATTGAGGGGTTCAAAACTAAGAATTTATAAATTTCATTCCATAAAAACCAAATTTACCAAAGTAATACTACCATAGTGATATTCCATTATTATATCTCATCAGTAATAAAATTTCATTTTTATTTCAAAATCCATTTTTCATTATAATGATAATTATTATAATAAAATAATTTTATTAATTTAAATAACTGTGAAATGAATAAAAAATCCATAATCTACTAAAACCACTCATTTCTCAAGGAAATAATTTATATATTAGTAAATTAGTTCTAACAAGTAAAAAATGAAAAGTAAAATGTAAAAGGGAATAAATAAAAGGTTAAGAAAACACATTTCATGAAAATAGAAATAGTCAAAGATACAGAGTTATTAGAAAATACAAAAGATGAGGAAAATGATAATAGTTAAAAGGAAAAAATTAGAAGAAAAATATGAACAATTATAAGTAAATTTTTTTAAAAATAAAGTATATATAAAAAATCATAAGATAAACTAGATGAAAATGTTGTTTCAAAATCTAGAGTAGGGGAAAGAGAAGAGGAAGTAAAAAATGTTTTAAAGAATGAGAACTAAAAATAAAAGTCAAAGTATACATAGAAATATTAGAAAAATATGAAGCAATTGAATATACAAGTATATACTAATGTAAGAGGTATAATAAAAAGTAATAACATAAGAAAAAATTGAAGAAAAATTAAAACTCAAAACAAATATATCATAAATAAAAAGTCAAAGAACTAAAAATAGATGAATATAAAATTTGAAATTATAAAATGAGGATAGAATGTGAATGCTGATAAAAAATTATAATTGGAATAAGTATTAGAATCCAAAATTTATAAATAGGGATATTCTATAAGATAGTAGAGAGATTGAAAAAAATGGTAAATAAAAAAACAAATACAATAAAGGTAAAATACAAAATAAAAATCATAAGAATATATAAATTTATATGTCATGATACATGATCAAAAGTAGAAGAAGAATTTGATTTAGAAAAAAAATAAGTATATAAATTATATGATGTGAGGGTAAAAGGATAAGTGAATTCAAAGTTCAACTATGAAAACTAAAATCCAAAATTAGAATGATAAGGAATATGTCAAAACAATTTTTGAATGTAGTGACAAAAGTTGAAATTGAATGTGAAAAATAATCCAAAATCCTAAATTCATAATGTGAAACAAAATAAGTTGACTGGATGTATGAGAAAAAATTTATTAGTTGGGCATAATAATAATAATCAAGGACATAATCCAAAGTTAGAAAATAGAAGTATAAGAACAAGGAAAAGTTAATGACATTAGGTAAAAGAATACTAGTGGAAAAAAAAGAACCAGGGATATAAGATAAAATAGAATATATAATATAGAATAAAGATATGAAGTAGTGGTAAACTAAAAATCATAAATAAATGAAAGAAAAATAAAAAAAGCTAAATAAAATTGTAGAAGAATAAAATAATGAATGTAATATAAAAATAAATCTAAATGTATAAAACAAATTTGAAGGAAAAATAAAACAAGAGTAAAAGTAATATAAACCGATAAAATCCAAAAACCAAAATCAAGAAGAATAATAGGAAACATAAATTCAAACAAAAAATCATAAGAGAAAATGTATAAAAATAAAAAAGTCACATGATGAAGTTAGAATAATTTGATAAAAAATCATCAAATTAAATCATAATAAGAAGTGAAAGATGAACCAACGAATAGAGGCACATGTCATGAGAAAAATTCATAAGAAATAGAAATAGATATTTCAAGATAAAAAAAATTTAGAAGAAAAAAGGTAAATATTAAATTAAACTCAAGTATAGACACAATACTCATAAAAAGTAGTAAAATCAAAAAAAAAATATAAGATCAAATTTTAAATGTAGAAATGAAATTGGATGCATAAGAGACTAAATAGTTTAAAAAAATAAGTATAATAAAAACATAATATGGATATGAGATTAAAGAAAAAAATAAAGGAAAAGAAATAAAAGGTAAAAAAAACAAAATTATGAAAATACAAAGAATATAAGGTAAGAATTTAAAATTAGTAGCTTAATCGATATTCGAAGAAAAATATAGAAACTAGAGTCATAAAAGAAGTGAATGTCGATGTTGGGGAAGGAGTAATGGTAGATCTAGAACCCAATATTGAAGTTCAACTTGAAATTATAATCATAATCCAGAAACTTGATAATATTAGCTGAAGGAATAATCAAAATGAATAATAGTAAATATAGAAGGCGTAAGCAGTACCTAGAAATATAAGTAAATAAAAAAAATTCAAAACCTGAAAATGATCTCAAATTATAATGAAATCATTTTAGTATGATTATTGAATAATTTTTGAGAGGTTTTAATGGAACGAATATCAATCTAAAATTCAGTGAGAAAAAAATATAAGGTTGTTTGTTATGTCTTAACTATTTAATGCATGTTTTTAATAACTAAAGTCTAATAATTTTTTTTTTCGATTATTCCAACCAGACTAAATATTGGAACGATGTGAGATCTATTTATACATGTCAAAAATGAATCAAAAATTTATTTCATATGAGTTCATAATAATTTATGTTTTTTATGCATTAACCCTTTTATGTACATTTTTTATATTTAAATCAATAAAAAAGAACATTCAATTATTTTGGGAAAATAACCTATCTAATTGATGTGGGATATATTATAATATTTCAAAAATTAAACATCGATTGTTTTAATATGATTTAATTAAAATATAAGATATTTTGGGAGGTTTCACACTTTGACACATGTTTTTTACTTTTAAATCAACAAAAACACACATTTGGAAATTTTAAACAAACCACAATTCCGATAGATGTGTGGTATATTCCTACATATCAAAACATAAATGAATGATGTTTTCCATTGATTTAATGATAATAAAAGGTCATTTTATAGGTTTGTAACCTTTTTTGTTCATTTTTAAACACTTTCAAATCGTATAAAACTATATGTTCACTCATTATGAACAAACAACATGTTGGATTGAAATGTGGTCCATTATTAAATGTCATAAATTTTAATTGAAATATGAAATCTCTTTCTCAATTTTAAATCACATTAATAATAATTTAAATGATAAATGGATTTTTTATATCATACTAAAAAACCCGGGTGTCAGATTGATGTGTAGTTAGTTCATACAAATTAGAAAATCAGGAATTTAATTTTAATAATATTTTGTTCCAATCCATGATGGTTTTATTTTTTAACCCCATATTTTTAGAAGTTTTTCAATATAATAAGAATAACATTAGTAAAGTGGCTGATGCACATTTAAAGTTAAATAAATTCCATTGGTGTTATAAAACATAATTGGAGTTTGAGTGAAACCCATTCTAAAATCATTGAGGGTGTATCGTATCGACAACCATAGTTATTAATGGTTCATGTTACACAATAGAAATTGTGGGACCTACCTGTAAAGAATATTATGAGCACAAATTTTTTTGAGATACCGAATCATTGGGTATATAGGACATAAGAACACATTGAAACAATAAAAACAATAAATTATATTATATATTCATATAAATTATTGAATAGGTCAATAATTAATACTCCATGCATCAAAAATGAAAATAAAAATAAAACATTTATCTATATAATTACTAAAATAAGAATACATATTAATAAAATTGATACATAATAAATTATCAATATGAAAAAAAACAACAAATAGAAGAAAAAATAATTAAAAAGTAGGAAATACTATTACTGAGAAAAAATGAATTTGAAAACAAAGGAAAAAATAGTCAGGGTAATAATAAAATAAAAAAATAGAATAAGAAAAAAACAATAGGGTGAAATGAAACATAGTAATGGAGACCCCTAGCTGGAAGCTATATCATGGCTACATTTGGAATGGTTTATTACTCTTTGTTATATAATGAAGGTAAGGGTTGAGGTGGGTGGGTGGGTGGGGAGTAGTAGATCATTTTATGCCTGCCCGAGATGAGATGGCTTGGTTGGGTTATGTAACTCAATGAAGTAAGGATTGGTTTATGTGATTAAAGTTGTTTGGTTAGGTCTTGGTGATCATGGGAAAAAATATAGGGTCATCGGTTATGTGGTGTCATTAAAGAAGGGTTTTACCATAGATCAAAAATAAAAAATAGTGATGTGGAGCATTCCATGCGCGAAATCCCATATCACAATATTGTACACAACATCTCAACCCATCCCCAATGCACCAAGGAATGTTAGTTTCACTGATTGTGGTTCCTAGTACTAGATATAGCATGATATCTCCCCTTTTCTATGCACTATTAATAACTATGTCCACAAACATTTTGTGTAAAAACTACCAACAGCTATAATCATCATCGCGAGTGGAATGTTTTATAGAATGATACCTATTGATAGGCCATGATATTAATGCTTTGTAGGGGATATTAAAAAAAATAAGGAAATACTTTTATTATCCATTCCAAAACCTATAAAATCTACATCTGAATAAGTATTAATAACAAAAATTAATATAGAATAACGGAAATATCTTAGTAAGAAGATAGGAATACGTGGAGATTTAATTTTACATTTCATAGAGAGAATTAATAAACTTTTCCCTACCCCTAATATGAATCTAATCCATAATTATTTATAACACCCCTTTGTGTTACACCCTGTACAAATCACCAAAAGTGTATTAACCTATGTGGTTCCTATCAAGATCATAAAGACCACATAACCTCTCCATTATAGGATGAATTACATTTCCCTTAGCACTGAAACCTAAGTTCACTTGGAATGCATCTACAAACCCCAGTAGTAGACCTATAGGCTATTGGAATGTTAACTTAAAAACATAATTCATGTTAACTAAATTATAATATAAAGTGTATTTTAGATCAAAAAAATAGGTTTCTAGAAGATATCATTTTGTAAAATTATTCACAATCATCCCTTAATGTCACTGGTGATCATCAGTATAAGAAATAATCTATCACATCATCATAGCTAAGAGGGGTTAATGTAAAACATCATCAATCAACCATCTAACATTAATAAATTTAATTTTCATCAAGATGAATTAAATTGAAATTTAATTAAAAACATAATTAAAATTATATTACGATCTTAAATCAAATATTAAAATTCATGATAAAAATAAAAAATCAGAGGTTTAGTAATTATGGGTCATATGATTCATTTTTCCTCGCTATAGTGCCCTAAGAACCACCTCCCCAGTAAAGGGTCACCTAAGGGTATGGAACTAAAAATGTATAAATTTATTTCTATAAAAATGAAATTTCCCTATGAAATAATACATAAAGTGTTTTCAAATATATAATCTCAATTACAGAATATTTTCTTTATTATTTCAAAATAAATTATTTAGTATCATGTTATTAATTAAAATAAATTAATTTTATTAATTTAAATAACAAACCATAATCACAAAAATCCACTCTTCTCTTGAGGTGATCATTTATATATCAGAACATTTGTGAAAAAAATTAACAAATGTTAATGAAAGATTAAAAAACGAATTAAAAATTTAAAGAAAAAATGAGGCATGAAAATGGAAATTCACATATAAATAAAGTAGAAAATGCAGTAGATAAAGAAAGTGATAAGAGTTAAAATGAAAAAAGATAAAGAAATAAATAAAAGTTAGAAACAATGAATGAAAAAGAATATACATATGTGGAAACATAATATAATCACTATTATAATGTATTTTCTAATTCTAGAATTAATGTAAGAGAGTAATTAGTAATAAAAGTTTGAAAGATTAATTAGAAGTGTATGGGGAAGTCGAAGTAGACACAAAAAAATTATCAAAAGATTAAGTAAATATTTAAGAAGAAATGAAAGCCATAAATATATTTAAAATGGTGGTAGGAATAAAAATAACACTAGAATAATTTGATACAAAATTGAATCACAAAACATATATATCAAAAATAAAAATATAAAGAACCAACCAGAGATGAAGCTAAAATTTGAAATTTGAAAGAGATGATTGATTGTGAAAGTGGTTGGATAGTGGGTGTAGTAGATAAAGTAGAATATTAAACCTAAAAAAGGGAAATTCTTGCTATAAGGGATTGAAGAGATTGAAAATAGAAAAATAAATAAATATTAAATGTAAAAACAAAATTAGAAGGAAGAATATAAAAGAAAAACCATGTGTATGCATAAATAAATTCATAACACGTAGTCAATATTAGAAGAATAATTAAATGTGGAAACATGAACAAATTTATTAAAAATATTTTAAATAAATTTAATAGGAGAAATAAAATCAAATTTCAAATTAAAAAACCATATTCCAAAAGAATAAGGACAATAAATAAGTCAAAACCAATTGTAAATTTATTGAAAAAAATTAAAATAGAAGGTGAATTAGAATCTAAAATCAAAAAGTCATAATTATAATCTCAAAATAATATTAGAAGCAGATGAAAAAATTTAGTAGTTTGATATGACAACAAAAAGTCAAAATTATTCAAAATTATAAAAATAATAGTACCAGAATAAGGAAAAGTTCAAGACATTAGGTAGATAGATTATAGAGGAAAAAATAAAGAATCAAAGTTAATTTTTTATCTTTAAGAGAGAATATAGAACACAAAATCATTATATGAAGTATGAGTAAATTAATTGTGAAGACCCAGATTTTCCATGTAATTTTTTTAATTATATGGATTTATTATGAGTCTGCAAAAATTTATGGCACATGATTTCGAGGCTCGGAGTGCCCAGAATGAATTTCTGAAATTTTTTAAGTTATGTTCAGTAAACGTGTGAGTAGCATTTTATAAATTTTGAACCCTTGATTGGATTAAAAATCAGAGGGCACCATTAAATCCGCAGCGCCAGGATTCTCTTAAGGGAGGATTTACTTTGACCGCAGTAGGTTTGGAGAAAAAGTTATGTTTTGTGACTTTTTTTAAACTAAATGAAATAAAATAATTTTATTATTTCATCCTTCTTTCATAACCTCCAACAAAAAATCGGTGTGTGGGGCCAGCGGTGTGTCAAGCCATTAAATTGACCCTACAATCTATGTAACATCCACATTGGGGAAATTAAGATGATTCCTAATTAATGAGACCCATTAATTCCCAACATCATTACATACCCTCCCCATGTCCTGTATATATAGATCTTGGAGGGAGGTACCAATATAGTTTCTCCAAGAAATGAAGTGTTGAAGGAGTGTTGAGACGCCAAACCCTTGGAGAAAGGAACTGGTCCCGAAAAGTGGTGATGAGTAACCCAAAAACCCCAAACCAAAGGATGACGTGCAAGGGGTGTCGTTAGAAGCTGTGGAGAGAATGAAGATCACTGTTCCACCTTCAAGCACGAACATTTTCCAACGGGTTTTTGAAATAGGGGTTTTGTTTTCTTGTTTTGAATTCAATTGAATTTACTTAACCCCCTCTATCATCCCCCTTGTTTGTGAGCTAACGCGAAGGGCGCGGGCCTAACAAACACGACCCGAACCCTCTGCTACTTTGCTAATCTTACGCTCTCCATGGAAGACCGTCAGCGCAGCGGCACCGAACGACTACGAAGGAGGCCGTGCGCCGAAACACGCCGCAAGAGGAGGCAATGACGTAGAGCTGTAGTAGTCATCGGAGCGACCAACACCGGTCAGCCGTGGAGGTGGTGCGGCATGTTATTGCGTGCCACCGATTAGAAAAGTGTCGCGGCTCGTCAGCCGTGGAGAATGGAGGAGGTGGCCAGCACAATGGTCGATTGCAGAAAGGGAAGAGGAGCAACCACCGTACCACCGAAATGTGGGAAGTGGCGCGACCAGTGCGCCACCGGCGAACAAAATTTGCGGCCAAAGCCACAACGGAGGCCGAACCTGCGCCTCTGGCGGGTTCCGTGGTGACCGAGCGGTGCCCATGCGGCGCCACCGCTTCGCAAACTGAATGGACTCTGGGCCGTTCGGGAGTTCGAGAGACTGGGGGGTCACACCCCCCGCGCTGGCTAGGGAGGACCCTATAGCGGGCCGCACTCCCCCTCGGACTGGACCTCGACCCACCTCAGGTCGCCCCGCGCTCCACCGTGGCCGGGCCGCAGCCCTACCTGGCCACCCCCTTGCGGGTCAGGCCTCCCTTTGTGGGTTAGGCCGCCCTTTTCAAGCCTCTCCCCCTTGAAGTCCGGGACACCCCCCTTGTGGGTCTGGCTGAGCCCGCCATGGCCCAACCCAGACCATGTCGGGTCGGTTCGGTCCGATTAGGTCGGACCAGACCCGGGCCTAGAAACACTTAAAGGGCCATATCTTGAGAACCAGGCATCCGTTTGATGAACTGTTTGTGGTGATGTGACCCTTGGACCGTGATGGTACTTTTGGTATACTCCACTTGAGTTTGGGAGAAAATTGGAGTATGGCTGGGTTGGATCAAACCCAAATACAACAAGGCCCCTAGAACTAAAATTCTTTTAACTTACAGATCGTGAGCCCGATTGATGTGCCATCTGTCGCGTTGGAACCCTTACAACATTGCGGTAATTTAGGCTACTCTTTTTTGGATCTTAATATCAGTAGAGGTACAGACGATATCTCGAGTGGCAGAGTCTACAGAACTCGAGCACATCGGGTGCGTGGAATCCAGTGGATAGTATTGAGGCGGAGGTTGGAGACAGATTATACAGAGGTTAGTACCGAGTGATCCTATGTGGGTCAGCAATTAGAGATCCTATGTGGATAATCACCTAGAGGTCTTGTGTGGATCATCACCTAGCGGTCCTTTGTGGATCATCACCTCGCAACCCGACGAGAACCAGCCTTAGAGCGACCCCTTGTGGTTCAATGATATATCGATCTTAGCTGGATCAGATATTGTGTGGGTCATTCCAGGGGTTAGTTACCTATCGATACTGTTTGGTTCATACTCCGTATGGTTAGTAGCAGTGCCTCTTGACAAAATAAGATGATATAGCTTCGCGACTAATCATTTTTACTTCTATACTTCACTGAAAAAATGGTTTGAGCTGAGACTCTTTTGATATGTGTATATTTAATTGCATTTTGTGATTGAGATCATGCATTGTGGGTTTCATTTGTGGAATTATATGAGACCTTCATGGGTCTCGGGGTCCCTACTAGGTATTGTTATACTCAATCCAACACAGGCTTCACCTACACTTTGTTGTGTCTTGTGCAGATGACGAGTAGCTGGACTGAGGTTGAGGAATTCGAGGACTAGACGGTATGCGAAGGTGACAGGAAGATGCACAGCTCTGAGGAGGCAATCTATACCTACCCTTCAGGTAGGATTCTCGATGGATTATCTAGGGGTTGATTTTACTTTTCATTTGTACTTTTATTTTTCAGTTGATCTTGTATTCCAGCCCCTTTACTTTGGGTACACTTTTACTACAGTAGTTTACTTCAATGTTGCTTCTTATTGTGTTCTCGGACCGTGTGTTTATACAGGTTTAAAGGAAATGCCTTCCTGTTTTAGGGAATATGAATTTAAGTTATAGTCGCCAACCCCTACCCTATGGAAGGTCGGCTTGGGGTAGTCACAACACAGGCCTCGGGGGACGGGTCATAACAAAGTGGTATCAGAGGATTCGATTCTACCAAAGAACTAGGACTCTGATCTTTTCAGTGTGGTAATAGTGTTAAGTGTTATGAGTGTGGTTTTTAGTTTGGGGAATCCAGTTTTTGCGCGGAGGCCAACGTATCCATACACCAGGACCTTGAATTCTGATTTCTGACTCAGCGCACAAAAATACTGATTGTGTGTGTTTTGAAAAGTTTTCTTTTTGATCTCTCGAGTCATCTCACTAGGTATAAATTATTGACCATGGCACACCTATCTTCTTTCAGGATGCCGCCACTTAGACAACCAACTAGTATTCCTAAGAGAGTACATGATGACGGCCCACTGAGCGATGAGGCCTCGGTGCAGGGCCCTCTTACGGTGTTAGGAACTTCAGGTGGTTTACCAGTAGCACCACTACTTGTTGGGAAGCTGTTGCCACCAGCCCCACCATCAAAGGGTGCATGCTGAATGAGTGCATTTCACGAGCTTCATAGGCAGAGGCCTCTATGGTTCCAAGGAGAGACAGACTCGTAGGTGGCTGAGGATTGGCTGGAGGCTGTAGTCATAGTTTTTTGCTTTTTTGGGACACCAGCTGACCTTATAGTGATCCTAGTAGCCAGTCTCTTCCAGGCAGCAGCAGAGAGATGGTGGATCTTGATGCTCCAGATACATGATGATGCGACCCTCATCTCGGTGGACATTTAGGGCCTTTTTAGGATAGAGTTCATCCCAGAGACCTTACGATCTGTGCGTATATAGGAGTTTATTCACTCAATACAGGGAAACATGATAGTGGCCCAATACCCGACAAGGTTCACTGATCTCTCCCGCTACTCCACTGATATGATATGAGACCCTTTCTTCAAGGCACAAAACTTTGAGCAGGGTCTCTAACAGGAGATCAGAGAATTGATGGTAATGCTCAGCATACTGACTCAGAGTGGGGTGCTAGAGCGAGCACTTTTGGTGGAGAGATTCCTAGTTGAATAGGCACCGATAATAAGAGCCACCGCCGGACGTCAGGTAGAAGAGTCTTCTATAGAAAGTAGAACGAAGATGAAACAAAGGTCTAAGAGGACCATACCTTCTGGTGGATGACCTTGAGATGCAGGGTTGAAGGTTTTGGGCTCATGAGGTAGAGGAAGTCAGGCGATGGAAAAGCAGTGTTACACGTGCGGTGGGTAGGGCCACATGGCTCACGACTACCCGACCCTCTATACGGATGACCAGAAGAAGGTTGAGGGACCACCGAGGAAGAGGTAGAGGTTCAAGTGAGGAGGTCTGTAGGGTGGAAGACATGGCAGAGGAGCTGGTTGTGCAGCAGGTGGTGGGCAGCCATACGAGGTTCTACCACTACCACCACCAGGTGGCCCACCCCAACCATAGGGAGCTGGTGGACAGGGATGATCCCAGCTCCAGGTAGCTGAGGACTACGACCACGGTGATCTGGAGATGATAAGAGGTATGATCTGTGTATACTCCACCTTAGCTGTAGTACTTATAGACACAGGTTACCGTTACTCTTTTATTGCCACAACCCTCATTTGGAGCTCAGAGATTTCGGTGGAGCCGTTGGCTCGATCCTTACGGATTGAGACTCTTATAAGAGTGGATTCAATGATTACACATTGGTGCCAGAATTGTGAGATTAATCTAGGAGGAGAGAGCTTTGGCTGGGATCTCCTAGTAGTGGCATCGAGGCCTTATGACGTCATCTTGGGTATGGACTGGTTAACCATAGTCCATGCTCAGATTGACTATATTAGACGCAATGTGCAGTGTGTCTGCACGGATGGGACCTGGTTTTCCTTCACTAGTGAGAAGGCAACATTTGAAGCATATGATGGATTTACCCAGAGGAGGGTGCAGCCGATTACTCATCAGTTGGCTAGCCTTACCCTCAGAGCAGTTGATGTTGAGAGTTCGAGCTATCCTGTAGTGGTGGACCAGTATGATGATTTCTTTCCTGATGATGTTCCAAGACTACCTCCACGCAGAGAGGTAGAATTTTACATAGAACTGTACCCTAGGATGGCACCGATATCTACACCATCATATTGGTTGGATCCCACAGATCTTCATGAGTTACAGGTACAGTTGGAGGAATTTTAGGGAAAGGGGTTCATAAGGCCTAGTGTTTCTCCATGGGCAGCCCCGATTTTGTTCGCCAAGAAGGCAGATGGGAGTTTAAGACTCTGTGTGGACTATAAGCGCCTAAACTAGGTGACCTTTAAGAACAAGTATCCACTTCTGAGGATTGATGATCTTTTCGATCAGCTGAAGGGAGCTTGTTTGTTTTTGAATATAGACCTCATATCATGCTATAATCAGCTCATAATACGAGATGAAGATGTGTAGAAGACGAACTTCAGATGTCGGTATGGCCACAATGAGTTTTTGGTTATGCTGTTCAGTGTGACCAATGCCCCTGTAGTGTTCATGGGACTCATGAACAAGATCTTCCAGCCATACCTCGATCTCATCGTGGTGGTTTTCATTGATGAAATCTTGATATACTTATTTATGGAGGAGGATCATGCTTATTATCTACAGATAGTTCTGGATACACTCTGAGAGCACCAACTTTACGCACTACGAGAATTTAACACTTTACCAATGGTTCACAACCATTGGTAAAGGCATAGAAAACATTGGTATACTATATACCAATGGTTCCCTCAACCGTGGCTAAGTAAGCCGTAACAATAGGCCTATACCAATGGTTCTGTGAAAACCATTGGTATAGGTGTCAAAATTGAAGGTACCAACGGTTTGCTACAAACTATTGGAATATGTGTGTTAAAGTATAACATATACCAATGGTTTATGAAACCATTGGTATATGTGTGTTACACTTATACCAATGGTTACAACTATTGGTATAGAGGGGATATGGCAAGCCATAAGGATATACCAACAGTTTTGTTATAACCATTGGTATAAACCTATACGAATAGTTATAAAAAACTGTTGTTATAGTTATATTATAGAATCTATACCAACGGTTTTAAAAACAGTTGGTATAAATTTTCTCAAATCCACAGCAGCAGGCCCCTCTCCCCTCTCCAGACTTGCAACAACACAGATCCACAGCAACACAACAACACACCTCCCCCTCTCCAGATCCGCAACAACACCAATACAAAATCCACATCCAAAGTATTTAAAATTTATAATTCATTATAGAATTTAGAAATTTAGAAATTTATTAATTCAAATTCAATAACACCCATAAGAGAAAAATACTACATGTTATAAGAAATGCAATAACACCCATAAGAGTATTCAAAATTTATAATTCATTCCACACTCAAACCACATCACCAACACACATAAGAGTATTCAAAATTTAGAATTCATTCCTCACTCAAACCACAAAACCAATACACAGAAGAGAAAAAACCTACATGTTATAGGAAGCACATGGGATTTTTAGTAATGGTCTTGGGTTGAGTATCTTAAAACCAACATAAAAACTTGGGTAGAGTGGACAAGGATCATGATAACCATAAGATAGAAAATGGTAGTGGTCATGTGGTTAGACCTAGGATGAGTTATAGGAAGCACATGGGATGTTTATTTTCCTCTAATGATTATGTATCCATGTATAAATGGTTCCTGATGTGTCAGTGGGAAACATTGGCCAATCTTGACATATGAGATGGGTTAACAGAATAGCCTACATGTTTTTTCATAGAATTTTCAATTAGAATAAGGGGGTATGTGGCTAATTATAATTTTCTCTCCTGGGTGTGACGTGAGATGAATCCCCATATTGGGTAGTGGGTATGAATATTCAATTAAGTATTTGGTATTGGGTTCCCAAAGGCAGTTTGGTTTGGTCCTAGAACTCACTGTTTGAGGATGGGATTGAGGTGATCCATGGGGCTATAGTGTCACCATATGTATTCCTCACCATTGGGGTATTTTTATGAGACTTTGAAACTTATTTTTCAAGAATATATGTGTATACTTGTTGACCAATTTTATATATGGTATGCTTGAGTGTTCATAGGTTTCATATGAAATCACTATATGATATTTATTTGTTGTATGTTATTGTATAGAATGAACGACCCGTGATTGAGAATTAGAACATGAGTGTTGGTGCATGTTCCTGATGGGATGGCGAGACTCATTCCTAATATAATTCATGTTTTCTATATATATTATGACCCATTGTGTTTCAATATATGCCTTGGGAATATTTGGTTCTAATAACGTATGAACAATATACCATATTTTATTTTTTATCCCTTAATTTCAAGAATCTATGTGTAGCCTTGTGAAGATTTTCCGTATGCCACTTGTTGTTTTCCCTAAAAATGTTGTCCATTTCAAACAAAAGTGAGATACTTTGAGTGATACCAGTCACACCGTGACTCATATTGAGGTGGTGTTGACTCATACCCATCACAAATTATCCATGGATCGTTGTGCTAAAGTATCAACACAATCTGAATGCGTTTGATCGGTTTTCTGTATGCCAATTGTTGTTTTCACTTAAAATCATGTCCATTTCAAACAAAAGTGAGACACATTGAGTGGTACCCATCACACCGTGCCTTGGATTGAGGCAGGTTTGACTCATACACATCAAAAATGACCCATGGACCATTTTCCTAATGTATCAACACAATACGAATGCATTTGATCAGTTTTCCGTATACTAGTTGTTGATTTCACTTAAAATGATGTCCATATCAAATAAAAGAGAGACAATTTGAGTGAATCAGTCACACCGTGCCTCGGATTGAGGCAGAGTTGACTCGTAAAAATCACAAAAGACCCATGGATCATTTTTCTAAAGTATCAACACAATTCCAATACGTTTGGTCAGTTTTCCATATGCAAGTTATTGTTTTCACTTAAAATCCTGTCAATTTCAACTAAAAGTGAAACATTTTGAGTGGTATCAGCCACACCGTGCCTCGATATGATTCACTGACTACATAAAAGGAGTGGATATGATGAATTCCAATAAAGTTGATTCATATAATCATCACACTTGAATTTTAGAATGAAAATAGAAAACAAATCAATCTACAATTATTGGGTATGTCATGCCACACACGACACCACCTGGTTTAAGTAAAATCAAAAGAGAAAAAAACAATAATAGATTCAAAATATTAAAACTAAGTTAATCCTTTCCGATTTGGAGTGTAGAACTAAAAAATTGATTGACTTCACATGGATCTATAGGGAGGAAGGAGTTCACAGCCTCTGTAAAGAGAGAGGGATCTACTTTAGACCAAATCAAAACAGAAAATAAAAAAAAAGATGAATAACATTAGGACATACAGATTAGAACTAAATAATTGAGTGGGGGGTTGTCTGGCGGCTGGGGGGATGTCCGGGTGGTGCGTGGGGCTGTCTGGGGGGTCGGAGGGCTGTCTGGGTGGTCCAGGGGCTGTCCGGGGGGTGGGAGCAGTCTAGGGTGTGTGGGGGGCTGTCTGGGGGGTGGGGGGCTCTCTGGGGGGGGGGGGGTACTTTTTGGTGGGGGGGGGGGGGGTCCAGTGGGTGGGCGGACTATCCGGGGGGGGGGGGGGGGCTGTTCTGTGTGCCTTTTTGGAAACCGTGGTCACACAACACCTCTGATTGATATGTCGTCTGGCTGACCATTTCACAATTAACCCACTCTTTGTTTTCATTTGATTTTTTGGTATTCCGAGGTAGTTTGACCGGTTTTGACCACCCCACACACACTTTTCAAGCGCACCAAACACCTCAAAAAACACATATTCTACCATGCCGTTCAAACCGCGCATCTGAATGACGTTTCATCTTTTTTTACACCTCACGAATAATAATTAGGGTGTTTTCTTGTTATTTCAAGTAATTCTGATATCGTTCGATATGTATTTGACCGTAAAACACATGTTTTGGTCATTTACGACATGTAGAGTGTTTTTTCGGCCACTGCGGTCACACTACACCTCCGATTGATGTTCTGTCTACCCGAAAATTTCAAAATTTACCCAAAATTTATTATCGTCCTATTTCATGGCATTCTGAGGTCGTTTGGCCAGTTTTAACAACCCCACACACGCTTTTCAAGCGCACCAAACACCTAAAAAATAAATATTCAGCCTTGTCACGCAAACCGCACGTCCGAATGACACGTTGTCTCCTTATATATCTCTAGAATAATAATTAGGGTGGTTTTGAGTGATTTAAAGTCATTGTGATGTTGTTCGGTATGCATTTGACCGTTAAATGCATGTTTTGGCCATTTACGACATGCGAAGTGAATTTTTGGCCACCACAGTCACACGACACCACTAATTGACGTGTCATATGGCTTACCATTTCATAATTCACCCACCCTTTATTTTCGTATGATTTCATGGCATTCTGAGGTCGTTCGGCCTGTTTTGACCACCCCACGCACGCTTTCAAGCGCACCAAACACCTAAAAAACACATATTCAGTCATGCCGCACAAACCGCATGTTCGAATGACGTTCCGTCTCCTCGTACACATCACGAATAAAAATTAGGGTGTTTTCGTGTGATTTCATGTCATTCCGATTTCGTTCGTTATTCATTTGACTGTTAAACGCATGTTTTGGCCATTTACGACACACATAGTGCGTTTTCGGCCACCACGGTCACACGACACCTCTGATTCTTGTGTCGTCTTGCCGACAATTTCACAGTTCACCCACCCTTTGTTTTCTTCTGATTTTATGGAATTCTGAGGTCGTTCGGCTGGTTTTGACCACCCCACGCATGCTTTTCAAGCACGTCAAACACCTAAAAAACACATATTCATCGTGCCGCACAAACCGCACATCCGAATGACGTTTCGTCTTTTCCTACATGTCAAGAATAATAATTAGGGTGTTTTAGTGTGATTTCAAGTCATTACGATATCTTTGGGTATGTATTTGATCGTAAAACACATGTTTTGGCCATTTACGACACACATAGTGCTTTTTCGGCCACTACGGTCACACGACACCTCCGATTGATGTGATGTCAATCAGATGAGGTAAAGATCCATATCATTCAAAGTCTAGGGTCATTTGTCCCAATAATCCTAGGATGGAAAGTGGATCATGGATTGGAATTTACCAAGAAACATCCACATGTATTCTGTAATGATAGTGGATTACATGATTCTATGGAGTGGCTTGAATTGATTGAGAGGGTCTTAAATTTTTTTTAAGAGCCCTAAGTATTATCATGTGGGGTTTTCCATGTATATTCTAGAGGGACTAGAATGAATATGTTTGGATTCTATAGTGTAGGATAATTTTCACAAAGGTCTTACCTGGGTTTTATTTAATACGATATTTTACCATATTTTTATCATGAAACTTTACACGTGTAAAATACTTTGGAGTTTCTGAAGTTAGAGAAAGTGAAGCGTGCTCTTCTAGAGTTCTCCAACCACTTTGTTGATTTGGTTAATCCTTCACTAGATATTTTTAAAAATGATTACATAAAATCTTGTAGGTTTGAGATGGGACTAAGGGACGATGTTTGGTTGATGTTAGTTCTTTTTAGCCTTCCAACCTTTTTGGAGGTATTGGATAATGTTTATTTTGCTAAAGAAGACATATTTGGAAGGATAAACTTGGTAGGAGCTTTAGTGGATGCAATAATTATCCAAAGTTCTTATTTTGGTTATAAAAGGAAGTAAAAAAGTGTCCAGTGTTCTAAGGTACCTATTCCAGGGGCTTCTATAAAGAACCAACATGTCATTTTCTAACCGCGAGGCATAGTGTTTTTCTAACCATGAGGCATAATGTTTTTATACGTCGATCGGTGTTCCGAGCTCCGAACAAGCCCCAGTATCCCCATAAACCATTATAACATCATTAGTCTTCCATATTTGGTAAAAAATAACGATTTATACTGGATTCAAAAATATCCATACTGGAGTGAAAAACCAGGTTACAAAATAAACAGTTATACAAAATTCAAAAATGTAATGGATCAATCTTCCCCTGTTCACCTTCACCATCACCACTATCATCATCAGACTCATCCTCGCTGCCACCTCTGTCCTCATCGTCATCCTTGTCATTTTCCCCATTCTCATCCTCGAACCCATCCTCACCCTCGGCCCCATCCTCACCCTCATCCTCATCCACATCCTCACCTTCGTCCTCTTCAGCATCCTCATCATCACCAGGAATGTCATCATCTCGACCTCCACTAGAAATGCCACCTGGTGCATTGGTTAATGCACCAATCGATGAAATATATGTCTGAAAAGCCGTGCTGGCTTCTGGTGAAAGTGATGAAGATAATGATTTGATCAGTTTCATAAATTCTTTCTCCCTCATTTGAACCTGTTATTTCAACTCTGTGAACCTTTTATAAGACTGTTTTGAATGCTCCATGACATGTTCTAACTTGGTGGTACTAGAATGGATACCTAGAGAGGACCAATACCTCATCGGAAATATATTCTTACTAGGTTGGAAACATACTCGACCAGAGTGCTCATCTCCCAAAACCAGATATAAATGATAGTGTGGCCCTAATTTGTCAGGCTCTTGGGCATCAAGGGCCTCTAAAGAAGCCTGTTAAAAATATTAATAGATTATTAAATTTCAAAATAGATATTAAACTTTGAAATAAACAAATTAAAACTTACAATCTTTTCTTGTGTCGGTTCATTAACTGCAGTTCCATATTTTTCCTTCTACTCGAGCAAAAAAATTTGGTCAAGGGATACGTCCTTCAATATTCAATTTGTGCTTCTATAATGACATTTAAACAATATAAAGTGCAAGTATAATCATATATTCAATATTCAATAAATCACATAATTTAAGTAGGAAACAATAAAAAGGGAAAGTCCTAAAGAAAAATTATAAACAACTATATCGTACCAGCTGCCTCTCATGATCTGACATAGTAGTGCGACACAAAGTGTGGAGGTATTACTTTGAATAAATGTTTTTTTTTGTTTTTTTCAGAATATTCCTAAATAATTTTTAATAATAAATAAGATAATATTAATTAAAAATATGAAAACTGTCATTTAAATACCTTAAATCGGATGAATACCTTAAATTTGGCAGTCAACCAATGGGTAATCATTTGGAAATATTGCTTTATCGGGTATTCAGACACGATAGGTAATGTATCCAAATCCTTTCCCACTCTATCACACCATCCAACATACAGATCATGATTATAATCTCTCCAAAGCTCTCATAGCTCCTTTAAACATGCTGGTCGTGCACCTTCTCCATCAGGGAAGTTAAACCGAAGATAAAACCCAATAGATTAATTCATATAAATACAAAAAAATACTACACAAAATCCAATAGATCTTTTACCCATAGTTGTGCCCACATGTTATCCTTGACTTCGTGTGGCAGACATCTCCAAGAGAGAGGGCTGACCAGAATGATGTCGGAGTATTTGGAAAGTGTCGCAAAAAAACCCAGACATTCCTGGCTAGATTTATCAATCATCTATCCATCATCATTGTATTCAACCATAAACTATGTCTGTTGGTTCCATACCACCCGAAAGAGAGTATTCCCCCTCCCCCACCTCCTATCAGTAGATTAATCTGTTATTAAAGAAAAAAATATCAGTACGAGTTATAATAAAAATAAATTTTGGTATAAAAATTTGTTAGAGTTATATAAATAAACTTATGGTAGTCGAATCAATGGGCGTCACTGGATGTGAATAAGCTGAAGGAATATCCTATACAGGTGGAGTGTCCCTTAGTGTATGCTCCTCAGCCACATTCTATGTCAGAGCATGAGTTGAAGAAGGTGGAATACAATAGCTTGGAGATAATGAAACAGAAGCAAAAGATGATGGCACAGACGTCTAGCCAACTGGAAGTGTAATCATCGGAGGCCTAAATATCTCGTGTGTCCCTAAAGACACACCAGGATCAAAATGGGGTGTAGAAGATACATTTTTGGTAGGGGCATAGTCTAATCGGGTACGACCAGTGGATCGTCTAACTCTCACACCATGATCCCTCCTACAACCGGCCTCAGTACTGGGACCACTAGATGATTGTCTAACACTGACACCACCACCCCTCATACCACCAACCTCTGTACAGGGAGAAATATCAGACTCCTCATCGGATATCTCTCGTCTAGTTGGTGGATCCTGAAAAAAGTTAACAAAAAAGTAAAAATATGATATTATAAGTAATGAAATATATATATTTGAAATAAAATACTCACAATAGGGATGAGTGGAGGAACGCTTATCTGTGTCATGAGGTTATTATTATCTGTCATCTTTTTTCCTTCACCTCTCTTAAATGGGTGTCATTTCCTGCAATGAAAACAAATATGAAAGTAATTAGAAATATATAACTAATGTGTAACCCAAAAAACAAAATATAGAAAAAATATTCTGATAAAAAAGTACATAAAGAAACAGAAGATTTGTTGTGGTTTTAAGGTAAGTACTAGGATACACACTCTGAATTATGTAGGTGAAACATGTAGGTGAGAACACAACTGTATGATTCTATATATTTCCCACCATAACTTCGGGTTCACAATCAACTCTGATATTTGAGCTATTAGAGTCATCATAAGTGATAAATATATTGCTTCCAATTGTAGTAGGGATAGTGTCAACTTCATCATCACCATCATCAAAAACATGTCTGGGATTTACTTCAATAATTACACTGAATTTAGGATGACGATAATCTTTGACATAAAAAACTTGTTTCACCATTGATTCCAATACATATGGTTTATCGGTGGAAAGAGTGCGAGTCATATCAATAACTCAAAATACAAAATAATCAATAAAGGTTCCTTTCCTCATCATTTAATCAAACCATTGACATTTCATAATTGTGACTTGACCATGCGAGTAATAATCCAAAATTATTATTTTCTCCACGACTCCATAATAAGCTACATTTTCATAACGAGGTCTATTATATGATGAACTAGCATAAAAGTCTGTTTTGGCAGTTAACATAACACCATCATGCTGTGTTCTCATGTTTCTTGCTTGTTCAGTGATAATAAATTTGTATCCATTGATCACAAGTGATTTACAAGAACGAACCATGTTTTTAGGACCAAAAGCCAAAGATCTTATTTCCTCAAAAACACAGTCTGTAGGCAAACTCAATACCTGAAATATAAACAAATAGTAAACTTAATTAAATATTATTTTTATTTAGTTATTATAGAAATATTTTTACCTTCAATTTCAACCAAGAAGAAAACCCTTTGCTATGAAAAGTCTCTTTCCTTATCAAAGATAAAGAACGATGCTTTCTATATATCAATTATTTATGTTCTCTGTAGATAAAAATAATAATAGTTTAACAGATATTTAAAATTACAATATATAAGATAAAAAAAACATGTAAAATTTACTTACTTGATATACTCATCGAACAAATCACAATTGAACAACACTGTGCAATGTGCCATCTCTCGCTCTTTAAGGTTTAATGTTGTCAATGTATATGATCCCAGAATTCCTCCTGTCTGAGGAAGTAATGGAAAACTGGGTTCAATTTTCACATACTGTTCTTCTTCATTTCACATTGGTCTGTTTATTCTTGTAGTAAGATCAGAAAAATACATTGAGCAGAAATCCATACATTCTTGAGCCAAGTAACCATTCACAATAGATCCTTTGTGATAATTCTTGTTCCAAACATATGATTTTAATGTGTACATGTTTCTTTCAGTTTGATACATCCAACAGAAAGAAATGGGTCCTCCAAGTAGTATTTTGGTCGAAATATGGATAGTCAGATGCAACATTCATGTAAAAAATGATAGAGGGAATATTTTCTCAAACTCACACAAAATTAATGGTGTCTCTGCCAACAGTTTTTGCAAGAAGGATTTGGAAAAATTCTTAGAACAAAGCTCTCTAAACAAATAACACAACCGAAAAAATGATACTCTCACATTATTGGACAAGAGATGATGGATTGCTATTGGAATCAACTCATGCAAAAGGACGTTATAATCATGTGACTTCAAAGATTTTAGCTTCAACTCTTTTCTGTTGAGACATTTTGATATATTTCTTGAATAGAAATCAGGAACTTTAATAGTCTCTATCACTTCCATAAATTGAATTTTTTCAGTAGGTGTCATCACATAACAAGTACATGGAACTTGACATTTATTTTCACTGATACAGATTGGATGAAATTCTAGTCTGATCCCCCAATCTACCAAGTCACGACAAGATCGTAAATCATATTTTGACTTCCCCTTGACATTTAGAAGAATGAAAAGCAACATTTCACATATATTATTTTCAATGTGCATTACGTCTAAGTAATGACGTAACAAGTTGGTTGAACAATACGACAACTCAAAGAATATACTCTTCTTCTTCCAATTGTAACAGGTATCATTGGAAACATTTTCCCTCTTTCTAGATTTAATTACACCCTTCCCAAATTAATAACTAAAATCTTTCAATTAATTAAGCACATCAGTTCCAGACATACACTAAGGTGGATCGTCAGTCTCCATGGTATTTTCAAATCTTTGACGATTGTTTCTATATGGATTTTTCATTGGCAAGAATCGTCGATGTCCCATAAAACTAAAACTACGACGATATTTTAGTCTTCTCGATCGAGTATTCTGGATACAAATAGGACATGACAATTTTCCTTTTGTGCTCTATCCAGACATCATTGCATAAGCAGGAAAATCATTGATCATCCATATAAGCGCATCACGCATCTGAAATATGTATTTTGAACATGAATCGTATGTGGGCACACCCACATCCCAATGAAGTTTCAACTCTTTTATTAAAGGTTGCATGTATACATCTATATCATTTCTGGGATCAGAAGGGCCAAATATCAGTATACTCAAGAAAGTGTAAGGATTTTTCATACACAACCATGGGGGAAGTTTATAAATGTGTATGAAAACTGAACATGTGTTGTGCATAGTAAGAATATGACCAAATGGATTAAAACCATCACATGAAAGACCCAGTATCACATTATGAACATCAGTTGCAAATTCAGGATATCGGGCATCAAATCTCTTCCATGAAAATCCATATGTAGGGTGATCCAACTCTTCATTATTATTTTTTATCTCAGTGTCATGCCATAGAATTTTTACTAATATTTCATCAGACATGAAAAGGTTTTGTAATTTGGGGATCAATGTAAAGTGCCACATTACTTTTTTTAGCACATGAGATGGTGTTCCACCATCTTTTGGCTTCCATCGGGAGGTTCCACATTTGATACAATCATTTCTTTTAGTACCTTCCTCCCAAAATAAGATGCAATCATTGGGGAAAGCATGATTATTTTTGAGAATCCATGTTCATCAAGTAACTTCCATGCCATATAGTGGTTTAAGGGAATATCTACATCATCTGGAAGTAATTCCTTCAAGAAGGTAAGAATGTAATCGATTGCAGTATTTGAAATCCCACACATAGTTTTCCCATGAAATAATCGGATTAAAGATTCCAACTTTTTTATTTTACCACATTGCCGATATACTGGAGTCGTCGTAGCATCATTCAATTTTTTCACCCTATAAACATCATTATTTTCATTGGATGCATCATGTGTGCTTATATTGAAATCTTGTTGGCTGGACATCCTTTCCTTCTCTTGATTCCAAATAAATGGAAACCAATCATATATCAAACTCTCTAATTTATTCATATCATTTGGATCATCAACATTTTGAGATTCCATTTTCTCTCTATTGTGATACCACACATAATATTCTGTTTGGAAACCATATTTGGTTATACCAAGAAGATCAGGATTCAGGCAAGCCTAATCCTAGTGAAATCCATTAAAAATTAAAGAGTACAAAGAGCGTTCAAATATATGATCTACAAATGCGAGTATAGCACTCACCATGATAATCAGCCTAAATAAGGCTACTTCAAAATGTAGGTGAACTGAAAGACCAACACGAACTCACCTCTGCATTTTCCTTCTTATAGAGAGCATCCGCAACTTGATTAGCCTCACGGTAGACATGAAGAAAATTAAGGGAAAGCATCTCCGCAAGTCGGAGGCAATCAACCCAAGATGGTAACATCTTCCAGGGAACGTTCCTTGATCGATCTCTAAGGATCTGAACTGCAACAGATGAATTTGACTCAAGACATAAGTCCTGCCAGCCAAATTGGAAAACATATCTAATTACCTTTATCATAGACCATAGCTCTGCCTAAATTTCAAATCCGTTGCCAATGAAGTGGAAAAAACATCCTTTGACGAAACCTCTATGTTTACGGAAGACTCAACCGCATCCGGAGGGTCCAGGAGCAGTACCAGCCTCTCCGTCAACATTAACCTTCATCCATCGGGAAATGAGTGGGATCCATCAGACATATTTCATCATCAACAGTTTCCTTGCCCTGCCAATAACACCAAGATATCTCAACAACACAAGATCAGAAACATCATTATTCATAGTTCTAGTGTGAATTCTGGAAGCAGTGTGGACCGCACGATGAATGGCCATAACGCCAGCATGAACTGAGGGTGCAGTATTGTTGAACATCAAGGCATTTCTTTCCTTCCATAAGAAGGAAATCAAGCAGGCCTTGACTGCCAATAAAAGGCCATGAACCTACTCACTGCATTGGGCTTGGAAGATAGAAATTAGCAGCCCCCCCAACTGAAGCAAAGTCAAGAAAACAGTGGAAGATTCTCTAGATGCAGTCCTATAATCTGCAAGCAAATTTACAGGAGACGAAAAGATGGGAGGCTGCTTCATCCGCCTCCACACAGAAAATACAAACCGATGCTAGATGAAAACCAGCATGCTGCAACATGGCCTGCATCGGAAGCTTGCCTTTCCAGATTCTCCATATTAGCACCGAAGAGGCTGGGGGAATGAAAGCTTTGTTAAAAGCTGTTGCCCAGACTGGAGGTTCTAGAAGGACACCACATATAGACCGGTAGTACTCCTTTGTGTTGAATATACCATTCCATTTCCTCATCCACACCAACGTGTCACAGTCACTATAACAATAACTCGAGATTTCATTGTCAATATGACTAGGAACTACTTCACAAATTGACGAGTTCTTAAAGTCAGCAATGGTCATCCGCTATAGGGGAGGAGGAATAATAGCAACATCACAAATTGGTCGAGATAGCCAGGAGGTAGTCTAGAAGTTGAGCAGGGAATGCTTACAAACAATATCTTTTGTGCTGGAAATCAACTCAGTATAAGCCTACTTTAAAGTAGGCCAAACAGATGGGAAAAGATAATTGGAGTATCCTGTATGAAGTTTCTCAGCAAATCGATCTTTGAGAAATTCCATGGAGTCATCTGACTTTGAGATTAGATTCCAGGTAAATTTACTAAGCAAAGTGTCATTGAAAAGCCTTAAATCATTGATACCCAATCCACCCATTTGAATTGGCCTCACACAATCTTTCCATGCAACGGTGACCATCTTTCTCTCATGGATCAAGCCAGACCAAATAAAGTTTCTGACTTTATAGTTAACCTCCTTAAAAAGGGCATGAGGCCACCGATACAAGGAAAAGGAATATACAAACATCGATGTAATCACATAATTGACCAAGAAAATCCTCCCTGCCAGTGACATGTTTTCCCCTTCGAACTTGCTAATTAGTTTGTGATTTTCAGATCAATGTTTTCCAGATAGCACCGTTTAACCCTACCCCAAAAGAGAGTCACTCTAAGATAATTGAAAGGAATAATACCCCTCTTGAAACCATGTTTCAAGGAAACTCTATTTTTCTTCAAGGCAGTAAGTCCTCCACAAAAGATAACTGAGGACTTCACCCAATTAATGACTTGTCCAACAACCTCTTTATAATGTGAAAAAATTCCTTTTATAGCAGAGATGGTTCTTTTATCGGCTTTCCCAAAAAGCAAAATGTCGTCAGTATAGAGAAGATGTGAGGGAGAAAAAATCCGTCCTACTTTGATCCTCTGATACCATCCAAAGTTTTCAAGATCTGTAAGGCACCAGCTTATGTAGTCCTCTGCAAAAGAAAAAAGCAGCCCAGATAGAGGGTCACCTTTCCTGACCCCTCTTGAGCATTGGAAGAAGCCCCTAGGGGATCCATTAATGAGAATTGAAAGTCTGGTGCTGGAAAGAATGGATCCAATCAGATCAACAACTCTTTGTGAGAACCCACGGATTTTAAGAATGGTAAAAAGAAAGTTCCATCGAAGAGTGTCAAAAGCTTTGGATATATCAATCTCCATAGCCATGTTACCATACTTTTCTGGTCTTTTCATGGCATTGACACACTCAGAAGCAGTGAAAATACAATTCTGAATATTTCTACCTGGAAGAAAACCATATTGATTTTTCAAAATGATGTTCTTTGCAAGACATCCCAATATATAAGTCATGATCTTACTAATCATCTTTGGTAAAGTGTTACCAATAGGAACAGGTCTGAAATCCTTGATATCAATGGAATTCTCTTTATTTGGATTCAAAGAAACAAAATTTGAATTCATACCAAACGACATGTAAGTTGATCTGAAAAATTCAGTTATAGCACTTGCTACCTCAACATGTATAATGTCCCAATAGAACATGAAAAATTTATTCATGAAACCATCTGGGCCTACCACACTGTCAAAGTTTAATGAGAATAAGACATCATGTATCTCTTTTGTTGTGGAAATGTCAACAAGCTTTTTGTTTTGATCATATTGAATTGATGGATTAAAATAATGAATAATTCTATCAGAGTAGTCCTCATCATGATCTGAATGGAGCTTTTCAAAGTAACCTATAGCAGCATTTTCAATATCATTTTCAGATGTAAAGATGTTATCCTCAATACACAAGTATTGAATACTTCTCTTGACACTTTTCTCCCTATTCATACAATGAAATAGCCGTGAATTCCTATCCCCATATTTCAACCATCTAATATTGAACTAATTTCGTGCCAAATTTTCCTTCAAATCCAAAAGTTTATCCAGGTTTGATGCAGCCTGAATCTCATCCTGTGCTGGAAAATCCTGATGTATATTATTTTTCTGAAAATTTGATAGAGCAATTTCAGCCTCTTTGATTTCACTGTCAATGGATGCAAAGGATTCTTTACTCCACTTTTCATCCTTTCTTTGAAAATTTTTAATTTGCAACAAAGAATATGAGAGGGGATTCCCATGCAGTCAGTTTTCCAAGCCTCCAGAACAACTTCTCTACAACCCATAATAACAAGCCAAGAATTATTGAACTTAAAGGGGAGGGGCACAACCCTTGCAGAGCAGAAACAAAGCTCAATAAGCAGAGGATTATGATCAGAATTTAATCTCGGAAGAGTTCTCCCAAACACATCGATTGCAGCATTCCTATCATCAACTTAAACAAAACATCTATCCAATTTGCTTGCTTGCCTCCCATTAATAGTGAAACGACTCCATGTGAACTCAGCTCTAGTAATGGGTACCTCAGAGAGGATTCACTTATCAATATAAGAAGAAAAGTCAGTAGATGCAACATGAAAAAAGGAATCACCAGTTTTTTCATCAGGCTTCAATACAGTATTGAAATCACCAAGTAAGGCCCAGCCATTTGACATACTTTCCGAAATATCAGTTAGATTTCTCCACAAGTCATGTCTTCTAGTGTATAGATTGAAATCATACAAAAAATTCACAGAAAATGGGGTAGCACCAGAACAACATGTGAGGGTAATCGATTGCAGATCAGTTCTTATCGAATTAATAGAGACACTTTTGTTCTTAAGCACCCATAAGGTTTCAGAGCTGCTAGAAATTTGGTTGTTTGCAACAAAGGAGTAGCTCAGAGTCACCCACTTGAAAGAATTCCAGTTTTCAAACTTCATCCTTGGTTCAGAAACACCAATTAGTAATGGTATGTTGGTTATAATAAAATGCCTAAGGGATCTGACCGTGGGAGGATTCCCAATCCCTTGACAATTCCAATACCGAATCTTCATTTTTTTGATCTGATCCTAGTGCTAGGCCCATAATTTCGCTGCACCATATCAATATCAGGGGAGACAAAATCACTGTCAATAGGACTGCTAGAAATGTGGCCATTCGATGCAGGATCATCTTATTCTCCAGTGGGCTCATCACTGGTGAGCAGGGAGAACCTGTTTCCATATTCAATTGGGTCAACAAGAAGACTATTAAGAAGAATCCTTTTTGCAACCTTCTCCACTTGTAAAAACTCAGGAGTCTCAATTGAGTTGACATCAGCAGTGTTAACACTGGAGTGACCTGCATCAATCATCTCAGGAAACTTCTTCCCAGAGTCTGACATAGTGCCCACATGAGCTGTACCCAAGTCCTACATTAAATCATCATCAGTGTTTGTAGTCAGAACCTGAATAGGGGCCTGTAACAGATCATTCCCCGGGGCAACAGGATCTGTATCCAATTCATGTACTATATCATCATCTATGTTTGTAATCGGGACCTGGATAGGGGCTGAGACTAGCTCACTCACTGGAGCAGTAGGCTCCTCCCCTACATTGATCTCCCGAGCTACATTAGCAGTCCCATCATTGACTGAATTTCCATGATTTTCCCCAACCCCTATGTCAGGGACATTGTGAATTTCCTTAGAGAAAGAAGGATTAGAGATATTAGGATCTGTCTTCTTGCCCTTACGTCGCCTATAATTGTCTTCATCATGACCTCGGATCTTACAGAGGTTGCATACTTTATTCATGTTGCTGTCTAAGGAAACATGTCCAAAAAAATGGAAATTCAAGCATAACTTGGGCTTTCTTTCATATAGAATTCCGAGGGTGAGCCTGTCATCCTTTGTAGTTAGCACCACCTCGTCCACTAGTGTAGAAGACATATCCACTTCCACAAGGATTCTAGCATAGTGACCAAATGTGGGGTTTTCAGTCTGTCTATCCAACCTAATTGGATTCCCAGCCGATGAGGAAATGTCCCAAAGGATTTGAGCATGCCAATAAATCCAATTAAGATTTCAAATCCATATCCATGTTGATGCAAAAGTGTTCTTAACATAATTGGGATCAAAATTTCTATCCCATTAGTGAATCTGTAGGAATCCAGGTTTAATGGATACAGAACCAAAACTCCAAGCATGTCGTTTACACTCATCAGAGGGAAAGATAATGTGATAGAACCCACAACCCATCGCCATCATCTTCCATTCATCAAAGCCCCAGATCTCAGCAATCCTAGCAGTAAGCTCATTGAACTTCCTTGGATTCACCCCCTTCGGTATGACGACCCGAGCAATAATTGAGAATTTACACATTTGTATTCTTTCTTCAACAACATTTTGATTCGCCAAGACATGCGCAATTCGCCCTTTTTGAATAAATCTTCCAGCAGAGTCTGATTCACATTCAAGGAAGGATGCACTCCCCGTACTTTTGACGGTGTCCACGAAGCTCTTTTTAGGTCTATCATTCTGACGATTCTCAGAGGGCTTTTTAGCACAGTGACTAAAGAGCTCCTTGTGTCCAAAGCAATCATCTGCCACATTCTGTCGACCTGTGTCATAAAGTAGTGAGTCCGAATCATTCATTTTAGGGTTCACATCCTTATTCCTTCCATTCACCATCTCCATATTTGGTTATATGATAGCTAATTACTTCATGACTCCACCAAGGTATTCCAATATAATTAGAACAAGGGCAGTGTATGCGACCACTATCTGAATCCTTGTCAAATGAAAAATCTAAAAATTTGTTCAAATTATTTTGAAAATTGGTTGAAATCCAATCAGTTTCGTACATCCAACTTCTATCTATTCTGTAAAAAAATTACAATAAGTCATTTCAAAGAAATTCTATAATATTTAAGTTCAATCAAAACAATATTTAGGTAAATGAAAATTGTTTACTTTATATAAAAGAATAACTGACACATTACACTATATGAGAAGCATATTAAGAAATACAACAAAATACAGTGTATATAAGAAAATAAGATACATAATATCGAATGGCTATATTCAAGGATTTCCCGGTAAGATATTCGAAGTGGATCAAGTAATACATAATCCTTAAGGGTCTTGTTGGGAGTACATGCGTTTTATACTTTAACTTCTTCAGGGAGATCATGATGTGGAGTAGGATGAGGATCACATCAAAAGTAGTTATGGCCTCATCAAGTTTCACCTTAACCATGGATTAAAGGATCCTAGTTTTGGGGCCATAGATCATAGGTTGGTAGGGTGTATTCATTGAATCATGTCCCAATTGATTTTGGAGAGGGACCTTCAATAGTTATAAGTATGGATTTGATTAGAAACACCTATAAAAAGGATATCCAACAATTTTGACATCCCAAACTAGGATGCCACTCATTAGTCACCTGAACCCAGATGGTCACATGGCCTCAAGAACATCTACCAAAATTCCAAATGTTATTGACTAATAGTGAGAGCCTTTGGTGTGTTTGGGGGAGACTATTCCATCATTACCTAAGTTTCACAATTTTAATATTATCAGTTAAAAGTATAATAAAGATAACAATGGGAAAATATTGGAAATGGATGAAAATAACCAAATCAATAATAGAAACTAATAACAGAATCATAAACCAAATGATGGTAATTTATGTCATGCATCAAGAAAAAAATATAGTTACAACTAGTAGGAAGTAGTACTATGCAAGAGGCTCAATAAATTCTAAAATTCAACCTATCTTCTTGAGCTACAACCCAATCATCTTCTACATGCTCCATCATATTTCATGTGAGTAGTCATGCATCTATAAAATGGTGATTCCCCTTATCTAAACATATAATCATGTAGTTTATCTAGGTACCCAATGGAATCTCAAGCAATGTGTGAGATAAAATTCATGTAGGTGACCACCGAGAGGTCTATAACTATCCGGTCTATTTATATAACATTTTAATATAATGATGATAAATTAATGTGACAACTAAAAAATCTAAAAGGGTTTTCTATGGTTTCGGAGAAAAATCTAAAAGGGTTTTCTGTTAATTAGTTTCATGAAGAAGGAAGAAGTACTACAGGGGTAAGGAGAGGTCGCATCGAGAGTTCCCTTTATAGATATTTTATTCATAAAAAACATTGGATTGTACGGTTAAGTATTTCTTATTTCTTCTGTGAAAAATCATTAGGGACTACATACTATTTTGAAAAGTTGAAGAAGATACTTTATATGTTCTATTGCGAAAAGGATAAGTGAACAGTGTGTCATTTTATATATATAAATATTTTGATAGAAACATGATACATACTTGTTATGTAACACACATAGTGTACAAAAATGAAGATGAATAAGATCATCATGTTTGACATGATCTTAATAAAAGGAGTGATTTTCAAGAAATACTATGAATAAATATTACACACAATTTCTTATGAGTTCATATACAAGAAGCTGTAATAATTGGAGGATTGAGATTAAAAGAAGAACTATGAATCTTTAAAATTAGAACACAAGAAAAATACCATTCCCTTATAAATTTATATGTGTAATGAAAACATTAATTGGAAAATGTGTACATTGGTGTAGTGATTTGAGTATACAATTCGTGAAGGGAGTATGGAATCATAAAATATTCCAAAATCCCTAGAAATAGGGAAAAATGACGTGATCTATCTAAATAGTGAAATAAATAGGGAAATGTTGATTATAGAAGGATATCCTTAGCTAATATGAGAAGAGGTTGAAGGAGTCTAACCTGAATGGGGGAGTTGTAGCTGATCGGATGAAGAAGTTCACATGGGTGGGCGCTTCTGGGAGTCGGGAATGTGCTTATGGAAATGGGGCGCTTCTGGGAGTCGGGGGGTTCTGTTTGAGTGAATTTGGGGGGGGGGCTTTCCAACTGTTTTTAATAACCGTTGGGAAAAGCATTTATTTCCCAATAGTTTCTTCAAACCATTGGGAAATCCCTCCCTAACCACTCCTTTACCAATGGTTTATTAAAACCGTTGGTAAAGGATATCTATACCAAAGGTTATTTTGAACCATTGGTATAGAAGTGTTGGGAAAGGTAGCCTTTCCAGTAGTGATGGTAAACTCTCAAAGTGTTAGTTTTGGATACGAGAAGTCCACTTTTTGGGACACGTTATCTTGGAGGCTGGAGTTGTAGTGGATCCATCGAAGATAGAGGATGTACTTGCTTTAGGTCCACCCAGGAGTGTGATCAAGGTGCGAAGTTTCTTAGGATTGGCTGGATAATACCGGAGATTAATTCCCAACTTTTCTAGAGTTGCAGTACCCTTGTCAGCATTGAAAAAGAAGGGACAACCCTTTGTATGGATTGAGAGATTCCAGTAGAGTTTTCAGGAGATGAGGTAAAGACTGACGAGTGACCCCATCTTGAGGCTACCAGAAGAGGGCATTGGGTATGTAGTCTATTGCAACGCATCAGGGAACAAACTTGGGTATGTCCTGATGTTGGAGCTAGCAGTGATCGCTTATGGTACACGACAGCTGAGACAACATGAGAAGAACTACGCTACCCACGACCTGGAGTTAGCAGCAGTGGTCTTCACCTTGAAAATGTGGCGACATTACTTGATGGTTAAATGTTTTATAGTGTACTCTAATCACAAGAGTATCAGGTATATATTCTCTTAGAAGGAACTGAACCTGAGACAATGAAGATGGATAGAGTTCCTCCAGGACTATGACTTTGATATAGTCTATACTCCTGGGAAGAAGAACGTGTTAGCATATGCACTCAGCAGGAGGTCTGGTATGCAGTTTCTGAGTGAAGCGAAAGAGCAGCTGGCCGCATTGCAGATATGATTTGTGGATAGATATAGAGCATCATACCTACAGTCTATGACATTCCCACTCCTTTAGCGAGTCAGGTAGGTGAAACTTGGGGACATTGACTACAAGGCTCAAAGTGCTCATATATCCTCAGGACAGGAACCTGATGGATTTTCTAAAGGTGGGGAGCATGTCATCCTCTTCATTGGACTTTCCATGGTACTAGTAGTGCTATGAGAGTAGGAGTTGAGGGAGTTCCATACATCTCCTCTGGTGGTACATACTAGTGTGGAGAAGATGTACCAGGACATCCGACGTCAGCACTGGTGGCCAGGGATGAAGAAGGTAGTGGCAGAGTTTGTTTCACGATGCCTCACTTGCCAGTAAGTGAAGGCTGAGCATCAGGTTCCAGCAGGCGTAGCTCAGCCATTATAGGTGCCTAAGTGGAAGTGGTATGGGATCTCCATGGAATTTTTGGTAGGGCTTCCACGTACATCCAGGGAAAATTATTGCATTTGGGTGATCATAGACTAGCTCACTATGTCGGCCCAATTCCTACCTATCCAAGAGCAGGGATCAGTAGAGGGCTTGGGATGCCTCTACATACAAAAGATTCAGGGGGTTCCATCAATGATCACCTCTAACCGTGACAAATGTTTTACATCCTATTTGTGTAAGGGAATACAAGAGGTGTTCGGGACTCAGCTACGTTTGAGCACCGCCTTTCATCCTCAAACGGATGGTCAGATAGAGCAGACCATTCAGACACTAGAGGACATGCTTTGTGCCTGTGTCCTAGATTTTGACTACAGTTGGGAGGATCACTTGCCCTTGGTGGAGTCTACATACAACAATATTTATCACTCCACCATCGTTACGGCACTATTCGGGGCCCTGTACGGCCGACCTTGCAGATCACCTCTATGCTGGACAGACGCAGGGGAGTCAGCACTTATGGGTCCCGAGTTGGTATGGGCTACCACTAAGAACGTGTAGATCATATAGGAGTTGATGAATACTGAACAATGAAGATAGAAGTCTTATGCTGACAGAATATAGAGACCATTGGAGTTCTAGGAGGGGAACCACGTATTTTGGCGAGTCTCTCCTCAATGGGGACTATAGAGATTTGGCCGAGGTGGCAAGTTATCACCGAGGTTTATCGGACCATTCCTGATACTTTGGAGGATATGTGATGTGGCATACCACTTGGCTCTTCCACCGCAGTTGGAGAGGGTGCCTGATGTCTTCCACATATTCCAAATGAGGAGATAGGTACATGACCCATCTAACATCATCGACCATGGAGAGATGGACTTCGATGATGGGGAGATATTTACGGATGTTCCAGTAAATATTGAGGATCGATAGGAGTCGGTCCTTAGTGGGAGGTCGATACCTCTGGTGCGCATTTGCTGGCAACACAAGAACCTCCAAGAGAGAAAATGGGAGTGGGAGGCTTAGATTTGTGCTCAGTACCCCCATTTATTTTCTTAGTCCATGATGTTACTTTTGGGGAAAAATCCCTAAGGTGGGGAGAATGTAAAGACGTAGATTTTCCATATAATGTTTTTAATTATATGGATTTATTATGTGCCTGTAAAAATTGACAGCACATGATTCCAGGGCCCGGAGTTCCCGGAAAGAATTTATGAACATTTTTTAATGTACGTTCAGTAAATGAATGAGTGGTGTTTCCTAACTTTTGAACCGTTGCTCGGATTAAAAATCCAAGGGCACTCTTGAATCCACAACACTGAGATTCACTTAAGGGAGGCATTATTTTGACCGGAGTAGGTCTAGATAAAAAGTTATGTTTTGTGACTTTTTTTAAAAGAAATGAAATTAAATAATTTTTTTATTTTATATTTCTTTCATAAGCTCTAACGGACAAGTGATGTGTGGATATAGTGGTGTGTCAAGTCATTAAATGGCTTGACCCTACAATCTAAGTAATAACAACATTAGGGAAATTAAGAAGATTCCTAATTAATGAGCCCCATTAATTCCCAATTTCATTACTTAACCCTCCCCTCTCCTATATATATGGAGCTTGGGGTGAGGTGCTGGCACAACTTCGTCAAGCAACGAAGTGCTAATGGACTTCCAAGACGCCAAACCCATGGGTTATGGAACCGTTCCCAACAAGCGGTGAAGAGAAACCCAGAATCCCCAAACCAAAGGACGACCTGAAAGAAGCGTAGTTGGAAGCCTATGGAGGGAAAAAAGATCACCGTTCCACCTTCAAGCATAGATGTTCTACAATGGGTTTTTGAGGTAGGGTTTTTGTTTTCATGTTTTGAATTCATGTGAATTTATTTAACCCCTTTATCCTCCCCATTGTTTACGAGATAAGGCGGAGGTCGCGAGCCTAATGAACACACCCCAAACCCTCCACCAATTTCCTAATCTTACACTCTCCATGGAAGACTGTCAGTGTGGTGGCACAAACCAGCTATGAAGGAGGTCATGCGCTGATGCACGCCACAAGAGGAGGCCGCGACACGGAGCCGCGATGAGCATCGGAGAAGCCGACACCAGCCGGCCGCAGAGGTGGTCCAGTTTGTCGTCGCACGCTGCCAGTGAGGAAAGGGCTGCAGCTCATCACTCGGGGTGAATAGAGGAGGCAGCCAGCACGATGGCTGACCATGAAAAGGGAGGCGGCACCACCACCGCGCTGCCAGCGAGTGGGAGGTGGCACGACCAGCGCGCCGTCGACGAACAGAACCCGCGGCCAGAGCCGTTACGGAGGCTGAACCCACACCTCTGACGAGTTCCGTGGTGACCGAGAGGCATCCACGCGGTGCCGCCGCTTCGTAAACTGAACATCATTCTGACTGTTCTGGAGTTCGAGAGACTGGGGGGTCACACCCCCCGTGCTGGTTAGGGCAGACCCCATAGCAGGCCGCGCTCCACCTTTGACCGAACCGTGCCCCACCTCAGGCCCATCCGTGCTCCACCGCGACTGGTCCGCCGCCCTAGTGGGAAATCGTCCTAGCGGGACACTGCCCTAGGGGGCCGCCTCCCAAGGGGGCCACTGGCTTAGGGGTCCGCCGCCCTACAGGGATGCCCCTTTGCGGGCCGCCCCCTTGAGGGATGCCCCCTTGTGGGCTGGGACACCTCCCTTGTGGGCTGGGCGGGACCTCAGCCCAATGGGATGAGCTCGCTGTGGCCCATCTTAGACTGGGTCGAGTAGGGTCAGTCCGACCGAGTCAGAATGGACCTGGGCCCCACTAGGCCCAAAAACACTTAAAGGGCCATATCTTGAGAACCGAGCATCCGTTTGATGAATCGTTTGTGGCGCTAAGACCCTTGGATCGAGACAATCATTTGGTCTACTCCACTTGAGTTTGGGAGATTTTTGGAGTACAATCTGGTTGGATTGAACCCAAATCAAACTCAGCCCCCAAAACTAAAACACTTATAACTCACAAACCGAGCATCCGATTGACGCGTTGTCTGTCACGTTGGAACCCTTACGACACGACATTCCTTTTTATACTACTTTTTAGAGGTTAGTATCAGTAGAGGTAAAAATGATATATCGATTGGAAGACTCTATGGAACTCAAGCGCACCAGGTGCGAGGAATCCAATGGATGATAGTGAGTCGGAGTTTGGAGATAGATCATACAGAGGTTAGTATTGAGCGATCCTGAGTGTGTCAGTACCTAGCAGTCCGGTGTGGATCAGCACCTAGCAGTCCTATGTGGATCTTCACCTAGAGGTCCTCTGTGGATCAGCACCTAGCGGTCCTATGTGGATCAACACCTCGCGACCCAACGAGGACCAGCCTTAGAGCGGCCCATTGTGGTTCAGTGATATATCGATCATGGGAGGATCAGATCCTTTGTGGGTCATATCGGGGGTTAGTTACCTATCGATCCTATATGGGTCATACTTTGTATGGTCATAAGTAGTGCCTCTTAATAGAATAAGGTGATCTAGCCTCATGAATAATCATCTGTACTTCTATACTTCACTGAAAACCTAGTTTGAGATGAGACTCTTTTGAGCTGTGTCTATTGGTTTGTGTTTTTTGATTGAGATCAGGCTTTTTGGTTTTCCTTTATGGAATTATAAGAGACCTTCAGGGGTATTAAGGTCCCTAATGGGTATTGTTATACTCACCCCTGCCCGGGATTTGCCCGCACCTTGTTGTGTCTTGTGCAGACGACGAGCAGCTGGGCTGAGGTTGGGAAGCTGAGGACTAGGCAGTATGCGGAGTAGATAGGTGGATGTGCAGTGCTGAGGAGCAATCTGTACCTACCCTTTAGGTAGGATTCTAGGTGGATGATCTAGGGGCTAATTTCTCTTTTCAATTGTACTTGTATTTTTCATTTTGTCTTCTATTACGGCCCCTTTACATTAATTAAAATTTCACTATACCAGTTTACTTCACAGTTTCTTCTTGTTGTGTTCTCGGACCATGTGTTTGTACAGGTTTAAAGGCAATGTCTTCCTGTTTTAGGGAATACGCCTTTCAGTTCTAGTTTCCAACCCCTAGCCTGTGGAAGGCGGTCTTGGGGTAGTGACGACACGAGCCCCGGGGGATGGGTCACGACATGAATAATCTATAATACTTGAATGTAAACAAAAAATAAAAACAATAAGAAAAATAGAATATGATAAAAAATATAATCAAATATAAATAGAAAAATTATATGAATAAAAAATTTTAAGACAAAATAAAACAATACTAGAAGTAAAATTAAAATGTAGATGTTAAAAAACTAAATCAAGAAGAAAAATATGGAAGAATTAAAAAATAAGGAATATAAAATGAATGAAAAATTAAAATATAACGGTGGATGTTGGAAGAAACAAATGAAATAACACTAAAAAAATGCATAACTATAATTGAATATTGAACCAAGAAGTACTATTACAAGGAAGGAGAAGATTTCATATGAGATATAAACATATGTGGTACAAGAAATACATTATAGATAAAACAAAATAAGTAATAACATACAATCAATTATAAACATAATAAAAGACACAAGAAGTAATTTCCAAATAAAAAATTCTAGAATCTAGAAGTCTAAATCTACAAATAGTAGAATATTCATAAGTAAGGGAATAAATAGCTGATGAAAAAGAAGTGGGATATAAAACATATTATCTATAAATAAAAGAATAAATTACTTCAAAAGAAATAAAAATTAAGATAAAAAAATGAAAATACAAATGATGAAAAGGTAATAAGACTAAAAATATTGTTTACTCTAAAATAAGCTTAAAGGGTGATGTAGTAGTTGAACTTGAAGTTGAAATAGAAGCTATAATATAGAGCCATAAAATAAGTGAATGTTGATATTCAAGAAGAAGTAATGGTATATGAAGAATAGAATATAGAAGTTGAATCCAAAAGAAAGAATATATTACATAAAACTGAGCATATTAGGAGAAGGAATAAGCAGTACCTAGGAATAGAAGAAAATGGAAAATGGTCAAAACCTAGAAGATAATCTTGGATTATCATGAAATCAATTGACAATGATGGTCGAGTAATTTTTGGAATGTAGGAATATAAATCCTATAAAACTATCATGCAGTGAGATCACAATCTTAGGAAATTTATATGTTAATGATTCTTTAACACATTTAAGTCTTATAAAACAATTTTTTCGTCATTCTGAACACAATTTATGTTATATTGACCTAAGGTTTAGTCCTAAAAGTGAAAAAAAATTCAATGATCAAAGTTATGCACTTTCACATAAATTTTTAGATTATTTTCTATATTTAACCATTTAAGGAAAGTTTTTAACTTGTTAATATCTTAAAAAGTTCTTTTTTCACTTTAAGATAAATTAACTATCGAATTGATGTGGTGTCTATTATAACATTTCAAAATTTAAACAAATTTAGTTTTCATTTTATTTAACTACAATATGATGTGTTTTTCTAGGTTTCTAAACATCACCACATGTTTTGTCCCAGCTTCATCAGTGTATCCAAGAATCTATCATGTCATCATAGCTAAAAGTGGGCACTATAAATTTTCATCAATACATCCTTCTTAAAATTTATTAAATTTAATTCATTTTAAGATGAATTAAATTAAAAGTAAATTAAAAACATAACTATACTTTATATTTTGATCTTAGATCAAATATTGAAATTCAAGAGAAAAATAAAAATTATGAGGTTTAGTAATAATATATCATATGATTCATATTTTATCACTACAATGCTTTAGGAACCACCTCTGCATGCAAGGGTCACATAAGGGTATAAAACTATATATTTCAAAATTTATGTCCATTGAAAAAAACATTTCTCTTTTAAATAATACTTAGTTGATTTTCAAATATAATAACTAATTTTCAAGATATTTTCATTCTCATTCATAATCCATTGTTTTTATAATATTTATAATTAAAAGAAATTAATTTTATTAGTTTCAATAATAGGGATTTTAATAAAAACCCACAATCACCCAAAAACAATCTTCTCTCATAGTGATCATTTGTATATCATTGCATAAGTAAAATATAAAGAAAATGTATAAGAAAAAATAAAAAATAAATTTAAAAGAAAAAAAACACAAGCAATGAAAATAGAAATGGACATAAATATAGGGTATGTATAAAATGTTATAGATATTAAAAGTTATAAGAGTTAAAATTAAAAAAGTTGTATAAATAGAAAATATTTTGAAACAAATATTTAAAAGTCATACATATATTGAGAAGCATATGATGAACTAGATATAAATGTAGTTATCAAAGCTAGAGTTTGAGCAAGGGAAGAAGCAGTAAAAAAATTTATTGAATAAGTGGATGTTGATGGGGAAGTCTAAGTAGATAAAGAAACATTAGAAAAAGATTAAGTAGGAATAAAATAAAAAATTTAATCTATAAAAATATTCAAAAAGATAGAAGAAAAAATAATAACACTTGGAAAAGATTCAACAAAAGTGAAAAACAAAAAATAGATATCATAAGTCAAAATTCAATGAACCAAACAAAGATGAATATAAAATTTGAAATCTAAATTTGACGATTTAATATGAAAGTGGGTAAAAAAGTGCAAGTAGAGCATGAAGTAGAATCTAAGATCTAAAAATTAGAATGTGGGGCCAAATGGCATTAAAGAAATTTTAAAAAAAGAAAATAAATGACAAAATAAAATCAGATTATACAATATAAAATAAAAATAAATTATATGAATGAATAAATAAATATTAATACATTATTAAATGTAAAATAATAATTTCAAGATGAATATAAAAAAAGATAGAGACATACTTGATGAAAAAGTAAAAGGATAACTAGAATCAAAGTATAAATTAAAAAAATAATAATCTATAAGTGTAAGGAGAAGCAATAAGTCAAATCCAATTGTGAATGTAGTTCCAAATGTGAAAAATAGAAGGTGAATTATATTCTAAAATCCCATTTTTTTAAGTATGATCTCAAAATTATAGCAGAATTAAAAGAAAATATATAATATCTGGATATAATAATAAAAATAAAAAACTTATTCAAAAGAAAGAAAATAGAAGTACAAGAATAAGGAAAAGTTCACAACATTAAGTAGATGAATTGTATTGGGAAAATAAATGATCATAGTTAAAAGTTAATTTTTAAGAGGGAATACAGAAGAAGGTAGCATAATTAGAATTATGAGTAAATGAAGAATCTAGAATATTCAAAAGTAAATGAAAAAAATTGATGAAAAATTAGAAGAATAAAAAATATCAATTATAAAAATATAAAAATAAAATTATAAAAATAATATGACGAAAAAATAAAAACTAGAAGTAAAATAAAAATATATAAGTTAATATCCAAAATTGATAAGAAGAATATAGAAGAAGTCAAAAAATTCATAAGATAAAATGGATGAAAAATCCAATACTTAAGAAAAAAATAATTAGATGAAAAACATTAAGTATAAGAATAACTAAAGGTGAATATTGAACCAACATATAGAGGTATATTAGAAGAGAACAATTCATTATAAACATAAATTGAATTAATTTTAGAAAGAGATATTATAAGAAAAAAATACATAATAACATAAACTAAAGTATAAACATAATAAAAATCAAATGAATGAAAACCAAAATCGAAGACCCAACTAGATGGTGTCTTAATCCAAAAATATGAGAATATGTTCAAGTAAGAGAAGAAATTTCTTAAAGAAATTAAGTGGAATAAAAAACATAATAAATAAAAGAAAAATAATAATTATAGAAAAAATAAATAAAATAAAAAATAGAAAACAAAAATCCAAAATCCAAATGACGAAATGGTAGGAAGCCAAAATTTTAAGATGAATCTAAAATATTTCATAATAAAAAAGTATTAGTGGAACTAGAATAAAAAGTATAAGTTATTAATTAGATTTATAAAATAAGTGAAGTATAATGTTAGGGAAGAAGTAACGGTAGATGCATAAGAAAATATGGATGTTTAATCCAAATTAATAAACATAAAACATAAAATTTAGAATATTAGAAAAAAGGATAAAAAATACTTATAAATGAAAGAAAATGAAAATGGGTAAAACCATTTAGGTGATCTAGTGTTATCAACAAATCATTTGAAATAAATTTTTGAATAATTTTTTATATTTAAGAAAAAATGTCTCGTTAATACGACATGTTGTGAGCTCACAATATGAGGTCATTTACTTAGTCTTGACTCTTTGATACATGTTTTAAAATACTTTTATGTCTTATTAAACTATTTTTCATTAATTCTAGCCATAATGTGTGTTTTCCTTATGTGAGTTCTAGTAATACATGTAATAAAATAATCAATGATCAACATTATTCTATTTCAAAAAAATTTGAGATTTATTCTATGTTTTAGCCCTGTATTTCACAATATTTTGACTTTTAAATCACTAATACTTGAATTTGTTCATTTCATTAAAATTTTCTATTATATTTATTTGGAGTCTATTACAACATACCAAAAATTAAATTAACTTTGTTTTCCTTTGATTTACCTACAATATTAGGAATTGTTCTCAGTTTTAACCCTTTAATGGATGTTTATGACTTTCAAATAAATAAAAAATCACTTTTAGTCATTTGAAATAATCTACAAATCATATTGAACTTTGATCTATTTGTACATGTGAAAAAATAAATTACTGATGTTTTCCTCTGATTTAATGAAAATTTAATGTCATTTTCTAGGGCATGATTCACATACAAATGTTTTTAAAGACATTTAAATCTAATAAAGTTATATCTTAAATAATTATTATAACACCATACATTATATTAACATGATACCTATTCGTAAAACTTATAAATTATCATGGCAATACTGTAATGTCTTGGATTTTCCATGCTTTATTTTAATAATATGTGGGAATTATTTCGAGACCAGTCTCTGAAACGACATGCAGTTCTGAGGCCCAGTGAGCTCGGAACAAATGGTTGGATTTAATTAAATGATTAAATAACATGATCATGGGATTTTCCTGAAAAAGTGGAATAACTCCTAAATGGGTGCTCGGATCAGAAATCCGATGGCACCGTTGTTTTCAAAGCAGTGATTTTACCTTAGGCAAGGCCTAACATCGGCCGGCGCAGGTCGGTGGTGAAAAATGGTTTTTAGACGTAACCATAATAAAATATTGAATTAAGATATTTTATTTAATCCTTGTTGTAGCGAAATATTTTTATTCTTTTAAATAGAGATTTCACAAGGGGGGTCGAAGTTACCATTCCCATAACTCTGAATGTCTCTGGAGAGCTCTGGAAAAAACCTCCGAACGCATCAACGACGTTCATGACGAAATTTTCCGGCAACGATGACGCGGCAACTAGAACTTCGCCATCGAACACCGAAAATCCAGGTAAGATGTTTAATTTGTGATTTCTTCCCTGTTCTTGATTTCTATGACGAATGCGGGCTAATCCACGAACAGATTAGTCTGCAGATCGATCGTTCTTGCAGGATGTACTTTTTCGGGGATTTTGGGAGATTGAATCCATGTTGATATGTTGTTGTTGATTTTTCTGCTCCCTTTAATCCTATTAATGGGAGCAGATCAACGCCGTGACAAACGACACCGGAGGTTTGTTCCTCAAATTGGTTTCATTGGATTTCTCCTCTTTCTCTTCTTCGTGTTCTTCGCCTTCTTCATGGGGCGATGAACAACAGATCGTTGCGCTTCCATTCTACGATGCAACGATCCCAAATTTTAGATCCAACCTCGGAGCGATGTCACAGAGGTGCGACGACAGTTTCAGTGGATGATTCAAAGCGGATTGAGAGTTATGAGTTTTCGGGCATTTTTCTTTGGATGGATCGTTCGAGGTTTATGATCCGTTTTAAGGGCTAAAAACATCCGTTACAATGTTTGTATGATGAAACAAACCAACCGCTAGAGTATCGGGATGAACGGACGAGAAATCACGGATCCGGAAGATCAGCCGAAGCGCGAGGAAGAAGACGGCGTTCTGGAAAAATCCTGACTACACGGCGTGTAGTATGGGCTACGTGGAGTGTGTTCGTCGGTGGACCACCTGGCGTGTACTCTAGGAGTACGCAGACACGGGTTGGGTACATGGCCAAGGACACGATGTGTATACCGCTCCCTGGCCAGACCCGGCCAGATACATGGGATACCCCATGTGCTGGTACACTGGTAGGCGACACAGATAGAGACCATGTATGGGCACATGTACAACATACACGGAGCGATCCCCTAGTGCTCAGACATGGTGTGTGATCCTTCTACATGTCATTTAGTTACTTTCTATCCGATGAGCTAAATGACATGGTCCGTTAACACGGGCTGTACCCGAAGTTAAGGAACACGATGTGTGATTCTTCTACACGTCGTGTAGTTGAGTTTTACACAGCTTGAACAGATGCCACGTGTCGTTTACACAGACAGTACCCGGGATCAAGGAACACAATGTGTAACCATACTACACGCCATGTAACCAATTCTTCATGTCTTGAGCCACTTGTCTTCTGTTACTTGGACTAGTTTTCTTATGGTTCGTACCCTTGATCTATTCCCTGAAGGTTCTGGAATCATTTCCTATATACAGGAGTATGATCCCTTCAGCAGAACTTCCTGAATAGAGTTATTGGAATCCCATCTGTGAGACTTAGAGTCGGATCCTCTATTCATTCCTGGAACCCTAGGTAGAGTTCTTGGTATCGACGTGACCAACTTTACCCGTGCGCTGATCCTCTTCTTAGCGGATTAGCTCAGACTGAGTTGTCTGAATCACCCTATGACTTGGTTGTGATCCTCATGTGAGCATCATGTTCTCAAATTACTTGTGGAGTGTGTTCTCCCAAAACGAGTACTTCATATCTCTCTCTTCAGACCTAGGAGCGTGTTCTCCCAGTTGCATGCTTAGTGGAATATTCGAGCTAGATATTAGTGGTGGTTTCGCAATGGTCACTTGTGTATGAGTATATCTTGATATTCATGTTATATGTTCCATAAACATATACTTTTTAGAGATGATTGTACCTTTCTATTGTGGTATTTACCTTGTTGTATTTCCATTGTGGTTTCAGGGTGTCCTACTGGGTATTGTTATACTCATCCCTGCACGGGCTTTGCACGCACGCGTCGTGTCTTGTGCAGACGAGCGATCCTTTGACAGGATTCTAGGCGGACCATGACCGGATGGTACTCAGTGAGATCAGACAGGCCAAGGTGTGTTCCTACGGCTACAGACTGCAGTCCCATCACCTTCGTTTACAGGTTGGACTTTGTTACGGACTCTCTTTTGGAGGGCTTGTACTTTTGGCCCAGGTTTTTACTTTCTTGTACTTTACTTTCCTGTCGTACTCTGTTGGTTTGGTTTTAGTGTACGCATGCATCTTTTCCTTTTAGTAGTTTTTACTTTCCATCTTTGTGGGATTGGAGATGTGTGTGTGTGCGTACATGTTTATAGTCAATGGCTCCCATGTTAATAGCATGCCTACTCGATGCTAGTCACCAGCCCCTGGCCTATTGGAGGTGGGCCTGGGGAGTTACGGCTCGGGCCCCACTGGGATGGGTCGTGACAAATACAAACTCTTTTTCTCCATTTTGACACCCCTATAAAAAAATGTGATGGGTAAACCAAAATTTTGATCATACCGAGAAATATAGGTGCCAGATGAAGGTTTGGTACGTTCGTACATATCATAAATGACCCAAATATCATTTTCCTATCTTTTGAAACCAATATGAGCTCTCTTTATTGGGGTTCCACCCTCTTTTCCTAGATATTTTCATTGTATAAACAACATTATAAAAAGGTAAAATAAAATTTTAAAATTTAATAAATGTAATTGATGTTGTCAAAAAAATTCATAATTTTAGTGAAAATAATTCCAAAATTTGTGAGTTTGTATATCATCCACAATAATTGGGAGAAATTAATTCACACTACTACGATCAACTTTAGTAGTTTAGATCTTTATAGAATGATGCATCTAATTAGACCATGAATCTAATGTTTTCCCTACAATGTAATAAGTTCAAGAAGTAATTTTCATATCAATTCTATGACCTATAAAACCTAAAACTTAATAAATCTTAATAATAAACTTAGATAAAAAATAATTTAAAAGTACAAGTTAAAATATATGATTCCATAGAGACTTAATTTGATATTTCAGGGTGAAAATAAATTGATTTCAACAATCCCACTATGTTTCCTCTAGCTCAGTATGCGAAATAATGCCTACAGTGGCCGAATTAGTATAGATAATTGTAAATGAACTCATATATGTAGGTTCTATTATGATAAGTAGGCCCACCATCCCTCTAGATAATTAGCATAATTTTATATCCCCATCCCTCAAAATCATGTTCACTGGGTACATATCTGATACCCCACCGACTAAACTATATTCAATAGGAAGGTTAATAAAAAAATTTCATGTAAAATAAATAAAATATATTGTGTATTTTGATTCATAAAAATTAGGATCCATAAGATTTCACTTTGTAAAATCAATAGAAACTCCTCTCAAATAGCAATTGTGGTTGTCCCTCCACCACCTTCATAACCAAGGATCGATCATGTCATCACAGTTGAGATAAGGTAGTAAAAATATTCAATAAACCAAACTCCTTTAGATTTATTCAATTTATGATTAATTAAGATAAATTAAATTAAAATTAAATAGAAAAAATTATTAAACACCATATTATGATCTCTAATATAATATGAAAATTCATGACAAAAATATAAATTAATAGGTTTGGTAATTATATGTCAGATGATTATTTTTTGCCTTTTATTTTTATTCTCAAAACCACCAAAATAAGAAAGGGTCTCTTTGGGGTCCAAAACTAAAAATTTCTAAAAAAATACATAAATAAATAGATTTCACTCATAAATAACACACTTATGATTTTCAAATACAATATTTAATTTTCAATTAGTATTCATTTTTATTTTAGAATCCATTATTCATTAAAAAGTAAATAATTAAAATAAAATAATTATTTAAATTTTAGTAACCATAATTTAAATAAAAATATCTACAATCACTAAAAACCAGTCTTCTCTCAAGGTGAAAATTTTTATATCATGATATTAGTCCTCAAAAGAATAAAATTTTGAATAAATAAATAAATAGAAAAAAATAAAAGATATAGAAAACCCAAATCATGAAAATATAAATGGGAATAGAGATAATGTTAGTAGAAAATATAGTAGAGGAGGTAAATGAAAAAATAAGGAAGGAAAAAACTAGAATAAATAATTAAGAGTTTGAAAAAAACATATACATATGTAGAGGAATAAGATGAACTAGATACAAATGCAGTTTCCAAATCTAAAGTAGGATAATGAAAGAAATTAATATATAAATTTTGAAAGAATAAGTTAAAGTGGAATTTTATGTCAACATTAACATAGAAAAAATATAAAAAAATAAATCAAGAACATAAGAAAAAAATAAAGCAACAAACATAGCTAAAAGTAAAGGGAGGATAAAAAACAATAACACTAGAAAAAATTTAAAGTAAAAGTGAAACTCAGAAACATAGAAATAAAAAATAAAAAGTCATATCCCCAACCAGAGATGATAATAAAATATCTAATTTGAAAATGGTGATTGAATGTCAATGTGGGGGGAAAATTGGAAGCATAAGATAAATATGAATCCAAAATTAATAAATAAAAAAATATTCTAGAAACTTTTAGAGAGATTGAAAATATATGATGAAACAAAAAATAAATTTCAGAAAAAAATCACAAGTTAGAATATAAATGAAATATTAGAATTAGTCCTAATTTATAAATTAGAATAAAAAATATATTAGTTGAATATAATATTAAAATGAAGATATATACAAAATAGGATGAAGACAAAAGTATAATAAAAAGAAAAATTTGAAGACATTAGGTAGAAAATGGTATTAGAAAAATTATTCACATGAATTTTAAGCAAATCTAGAAGAAAGAATACATATGAAAGAAGAAAAATCAGAATTATGAGTTCACGAATAATCTGGGGGACCAAAAAGTAAAATAAAAAAACCTCGTAGAAAAAGAAGAAGAATAAAAAAAATAATTTAATATAAAAATAAAAGTAAAAGTAGAAAAGGAATTTATAGAAAAATTTAAACAAAATTAGTCATAAAAATACCAAGGATGTAAATCAAAAGAAAAAATCAACAAGAATTAGAATAAGTATGATGTAATAACAAAACAACCGAAGAGAAAATGAATGAAAAATAAAACAAAAAAGGAAGAATCTTGAAGTGTTATATGAAAAAAAATTAAATGAAACATATCAAAAAGTTAATGTCGAACCAATGAGTTGAGGTGCTAACAAGGAGAATAAGTCATATGAAATATACATGTAAGTAATAAGAGAAAAAAGTTATAAATAAAGAACATAATAAAATAACAAACTCAATTATAAACATATGAAAAATAAAAAGATGTAAAATCAAAATAAGAAATCACAAACCTAAAAGTCAGAATCTAAAAAAGGATGTAAATGAATTTGGGTGAAAAATAATGGTTGAAATAAAATATGTTAAATAAGAAACTTTTAAGTAATAGGAAATTAAATAATAAATAAAATGAAAAATTAATAAAAATAATAAAAGTAATCCAAAATAATAAATGTAAGAAGGAAAAATTAATAGTTGAATATAAAATAGGAAATGAGCTAGAAGTGGTAGTTGAATATGTAGGGCATGTGTTAATCAAAAAATGTTCTCTGAATACATGTTTATTTGTATGCTCTCAAATACACATGTTTGTTTTAATAATGAGATCACTTCAAGTGTTTCTTATGATTATATTTATAGATAAATTTAACTTATTTATGGATTAAAATTCATGTAATGAATTATATAAGTTTTTTTTAAAAACCATGGTAACATAGTTCAGACACAAAGTTTTCAAGATGAACATATGGTTTGAAATCCCTACTTTTAAATTGGAATGTTATTTTTAAACCCTATGTTTGAAATAAATGTATGTTCTATCAACCATAATTTTTTATGAATCCCTATAAATGAATTATAAACATATGGATGATCAAACCTATGTTCTACAATCAATTTTATGTTTTCAACCATACATCTAAAGAAACCTACTAAAATGAACCATGAATTTGACTCAGTCAAAATAGGAGTTTTGAATATAAAATATTTACCACAATTTTTATAATGGTCTCACTATAATTAAATATTTCATTAAATCCATTTAAAGAAAAATTTAAAGGACCATGTTCCATAGATTAAATAGTTCCTATTATAAAGAAAATTTACGATTTTTCTTGATCGATTCAATATTAAAATGGTTGTGATTAATTATATGATATTTTTTGATCAATATAACCCAAAGAAAATAATGTTCTATTGATAACTAAATGGATTAATATCATTCATGATTACATAATTTTATATATAATAACATCATTATTGTTCTTCTAAAAAGCTACTCTTTAAAGTCATACATGTTTTTTTTACTAATTTCTCAACGTACTACTACTATATTCTTTGTCAACATTTTGTTACAACATATAAAAGAAACTACCTACACTGCAACTCAATGACATTGAGGTTCATTATTTTCTGAGTAATTTTTCTATCATTATTGAAAAATCTATTCATTGTATTGATATATTTCTTGAAAGATCATCTGAAACAAGGATCCCTTTGATGTTGTTTATTCTTGAAGAATATTTTATATTATAAATAAGATCCATTATTTGTCAGTGCTTGCTGAACCTATAATATGAATTTTTTTCTCAAACAAAAAAATCAAACCTATTTTTTGTTGGATCTATCGATACTCATTAATGGTAGTTTATCAGCGTCATATACTAAACTATAGATCAGAGTTTTCTCTGTAAAGGAACCTGTCTTATTGTAAGGTCTCAACTAAAATCACTCAGTTGTGGAGGATATATGATAATAGGTATTATTTAGTGTAAATCACAAATCTTATTAAGAGTGAACCAGTTGTGTGGGCAAGGTGATCTTTGTTCCATGAACCACTATAAAAATTATTTTGTTATTTTTTTCTATTTTTCTGCATCATAAATTTACATATAGAATAGTATGTTTCATATCTACATAATGTATAGTGAAGGATAAAAATTTGAATCTATCAATACAAATTAAATGTAAAAAATTTAAAAACCCAACTATTCTGTGTCATTATATAATTCCATCCTAACAATTGGTATTATAGGATTTATTTTACAAAAGAACTTATAAGGATCTAAAAAAATAATGTAAATGGTGTCTATGAATACAAATGTCTATGCATAAACTCAGGGAAGGGATACATGAGATCTGAGATGCATACTTCAATAGAAAATATTATGGATATTAAAATGAAATAATGATTATATATTTAAAAAATCTTGGTTTTAATTTCAATATGATATTTTTCAATCTATATGAGATCCTCGCTGGACTAGAAAAGTGGGATGCTATGAATGATGTTGAATATAATGTCAAATCAAGATCCGTGAATGCGATTATTTTTCGACTTGTTCTAGATGAGTTAAATTGTGTTTCATAATGTGCTAATTCCTATGAGATATGGAAAATTATTATGCATTCATATGAAGGAATTGAAAAATTCAAGAAATTAAGTGATTACACTACTAAAATGAAATCGTACACCTTAAAAATGCATTATGGAGAATTAATTACTCAAATTAATGAACAATTGACTAAAAAAGTCAACAGTAATGTTTCAATGGGAACCTCAATTACTCAACTAGATCAATATTTAAAATTTATAAGAGTCTAACCTATGAAATGGAATTAAATATCTTCTAAAATAATACATTATACTATATTAATGATCTTAACAATGAAAGAATTGATTGGCACTCTAATTATGTATAAAGAAGAAATTAATGCTAAAGTATAATTTCATAGAATGATAAAAATGGATAATACTTTACTAAATGTTACTTCTAAAAAATTATAGAGGAAAATAATTGGAAGATGTGTCCTCAAATAATTCAAAATTATTAGATTCTGGAATGAAACCGGCACATCTGCCTAAAAAATTTAGTAACTTTTAAAAGAATAATAAAGGCATAAAAAATCATTAAAAAAACAAAAATAAAGGTAGAGGTATTAAATAAATAAGTTGATATGAATGTAAGAAAATGGGATATATCATACCATATTTCCCAAATCTAATAGAATAGAGAAGAATAATTTTAATATAAGAAAGAAATTATTAAATGAAAATGGATTGTTGACTCAAAGTAAAGAAGTGTATAAATGATAAATGGGGTGCTTAGGTGGGCTATAGTGGTTCTTCTAAATATGATTAATAAAAAGAGACAACCAATCTAAAATAAAATATATTCATTATTTATAAATAAGAAGAAGATTTGAAATCCTATTATTTTTCTACTACAGATTCTAAAATATTCTCTAATAGTAAATTAATTACCCACTTCTCAAAGCATTAATAAAAGTATGAATAGTTTTCAAAAAACCATGATTTTCTAATGAATTTTCATAATGTTGTCTCTAATTAAAATAATAAAATGCTATAAAGAAATAAATTTAACATGAAATTTTAGTAAATATACTAAAAAATGCACTATATATGAAAAGAGAACAAATTAATTTCATGTCAAAGTATAATATTTTAATATTATTACTATTATAATAACAAAAGGAGAATAAACCTTGCATCAAATTCTTAAAAAAATATGTTTATAAAAAGAGATATTTTTTAATAAGAAGAAAACGAAGAAAAGATAAATTATATATAAATTACATTGTACCTAGTTCTAAGAATTATAGAATGTCTAGAATTCTTTATTTTTATTGTGGAATTGAAGGAAAATATACTAATAAATATTTTTTTAAAAATCCCCATATATATAGTATAAAAATAGATTATTTTCTTCTCTAGAAATATGTATGAAGATAGACCTATAATGTTTTGTATAATTAGGCAGTTCTAGCTTCCGAAATCCTTTCTAATATAAAAAGATATACCTAAGAGATTTTAGGTACCAAAAAAGTTTTTATTTAATGTTTTTGTAGGTAAAAGGACACATGAATAATGAATATGTATGTTATATTGATAGAGTATTTTTGAGACACATGAGTGGAGACTCTTCCAATTTTCATACTATAAGAAATTAGAAGGAGGCCTAAGCACCTATTGTGATAATGAAAATGAAAATATAATTATAGTTGGATCCATTGGAGATCAAATTAAATTTATATCAAAAAATTTTTATATGTTCACAGGTTGAAACAAAATCTTTTAGTTATTTCTCAAATAATTCATGATGGATTTCATGTTGGTTTTTCTATTAATGACAGCTCTATGTTTAACAAAAAAATTCTTTCTTAAAGAACCTATAACTAAAAATGTTTAAACCTAATGTCTTAATTCCTTCTGTAAATAGGAAGTGAATTGTTTAACAACTCAGACAAATGAATCCTGGATTTTTCATATGACACTTTCACATGTTAATATAATTTCTTTATACGAATTATCCAAGAAACAATTAGTTTCTAATTTTCATTGTCTTAAATAAGAAAAAGATAGATTGTGTGATTCATTTTAACGAGAAAAAAACATAAATCATCCTTAAAATATATTATCAAGGTTTCTACATCTAAACCACTAAAACTTATACCCATGGAACTATTTGGACTATTCTTTTTAGAAAGAATGGCTAGTATATGTTATGTTTTCTAATTATTTTTTTATATTTTACCACGTTTATTTTCTAAAATTTAAAAGTGTATATTTTTTCTTTTATATATTTTGTAAATTTTTCCAAAATAAAAAATATTTTAAAATAATTTCATTGAGACGTGATCATCGAGGAGAGTTTTTGAATCAAGATTTTGATTATTTTTTCTCAAACATTAATATTAAACATAAATTTTCATCTCCAAGAACATCTCAATAAAATAGAAATGTGGAAATAAGAAATATGAGTATTTTGGAAATGGAAATAACTATGTTAAATTAAGACAGTCTTCCAACATATTTTTGGGAAGAAGTTGTCAGTACAACATTCTATATCATGAATAGTGTTCTAATTTGAAACTTTCTAAAAAATATATCACGACCCGTCCTCGGGGCCCATGACGTGAGTACCCCAAGCCCGCCTTCCATAGGCCAGGGGCTGGCGACTAGCACCAAGGTGTAAATCCTGATGAAACGGGAAGGTATTGACTTTTTATAGTAAACAAACACAACAGAGTACGCAACACAAGTAAGCACTAATTAAACTGAGTACCAAAAAGTAAGTGTTGATAGTAAATGGGCCAGTATACAAACCCAACTGAAAGTACAGAAGAACTGAAAGACTAGTGCAACAACAGTAAAGTAAAGGAGTAACCACTGAGTCGTCCTATGGAAATCCCACCAGAAGGGTGGGTACAAATAGTCTCCTCAGCAACTCGGGTCCGTCCGTCTGCTCCGAGTACGTCTCACCAAGTGGTCCACCTCCGGGTACCACCCAGTTCCACAAGCCTCTACCATGATCAGCGTTGTCCATCGTCTGCATCCAACACAACGTAGTGTAGGAATAGCCCGTGCATGGGTGAGTATAACGATACTTAATTAGGACCCCGAGACCCCTGAAGGTCTCCCAGAATCCAAAAAGGATAAACCTCAAGGGAATGATACAATCATGAAGTAACATCCAACCCTACTTAGGTATATGCCCATACATATACCTAAGTCATCAATCCCAGTTCGGCTCCTACTCTCGAGCCCAAGCACAACCCAGTCCACACAGGAAAGAACTCAATCACACCGTTGGTAATGATTGAAAGTCAAGACTTTGCTCACACAGGTATACCTCTTTCGTAAAGTGATAAAGATGATCAGATGTAGTCACTGATTCATCTAAGATGTCGGACCCACGTAGGATACTAGACCAACTAAGCTATTGAACCCACGTAAAATTCTAGACCAGCTACTATGTCAGACCCACATAGGATTCTAGAACAGAAGTTAAACCGTCGGACCCACAGATGATTCAAGTACGGTAGTCATCACTATCGAACCCACAGAGGATTCCAATACAGTTGTCTTCGTCATCGAACCCATAGAGGATTCCATTACATTTTCCATCATCGTCAAACCCACTATGGATTCCAGTACGGTAGTCGTTGCAGTCGCACCCAACACTAGGGTTCCCGCATATAGCACGCTCGATTCCGGGAGGGTCCGCTCCATGAGCCAAGGGGTCGATAAATCAACTGTTACGAAGTCCAGAGTTGATGTATCCCAATGTTCTGTCTAGTCAAAAAAAACCCAATGCGAAAGACAGTGCATCAATCGGACGCCCAGTCTGAGAGTTATTAGCATTTTTGCTCCGGGGGCCCGATTGGAAATACGCTCGTTCCAAACCCGGCCATTTTCCGAAGTTGTCCAGAACTCACTTATAGTATCGAAAAAGGACCGCCACATCATTAGGGTCCCAGTTCCCCAGACGAAGCATCGATCAGATGCGCGGTCTTCAAGATATTCACCCTTAAGTGAAAATGGTCCAGGCACGTTAAAACCAGTGGGCTGGCAGGTCGGGACAACCTTTCGTTTGGCGGTTCCATCCTGGCAGGGGGGTTAGACCAGCCCGATGAACCATACAGCTCGGCCTGGTGGGTGCGGCTTGGGGGCGCAGCCTGACCCAGCAGGCAGGCCGCGCGGCTCGTCCCGAGGGGGCCGAGCAGTTTGAGGTGGGGGGCACGGTCCCTCGGCTGCCCGAACTGGCGACGACAACCGGAGATTCCCTTCCAAACCAGCCGGCTTCAGCCGGCCAATCTTCTCATAGAAAGCGGCCCACACGGGCGGGCCACAGTTCATCCAGTGCGGCACCCTGGTGCCGCAACCTTCCTCCACCCGGCCGGCCGACGACCCGGCCGGTTGTTCCGCCGAGGCGGCCCACCCTTTGCTGGCTATAGTTCTCCGTAGCATGACGCCGTGGGGAGCCGCGGTTCCTCCCTTCGGCCCGGCCGGATATGGTTGGCCGGTTCTTCCTCGAACGAGCAGCCCGTGGTTTCGGGCTGCGGTTCTTCCGCACGCGGCTGGAATGCGGTCGCCGCCTTTGCTCGTCGCCACCTTCCTATCATGGTCTCCATCACAATCAAAAGAGACTACGGAGGGTCGTCGGGCCGTGTGCGTTCTTCCCGCGCCCTCCGCGTTAGGTGGTAGCAGATGGCTGAAAATAAACTATAATTTCCAACGAAGAACGGGGTACGAGATAATTACTTCAAAAAGAAAAAACCCCTACATTGTAATAAGTTTCGTGGCAGTCGAGCATCGCGGAGGACGACGTCGTGGGGAGATGGCGTCAACTCGTTGACGTCGGGGAAAAAGGGCCAAGGATGACGCATTGTCGGCATTCCTTGCGGGTGGATCCTTCTCCTTTGGTTTGGTCGAAGATCAAAGGCGATGTTTGACATTCCTCGGCGGTTCTTCTTTGGAAGGATGGTGTTCTTCATTGAGAGAAAAACACTCTTCCTTCATTCTCCAAACCTCTCTCACAAATCCTCTCAACACAACGAATGCCCGAAAACAAAATAATAGCTAAAGCTATTATTTTTATTCACACATGTAATTCAAAATTCAAACCCTTTAATTAATTAATTGAAGATTTTGAATTCATTAATTAACATGTGTTGGAAAATATTAAAGAGAGAGTGAGAGGGAGTGGGAGAGTTCTCAATCAATAAGGGAGAGTTGTTGTAATAAAAGAAGGGGAGTTAATTGGGGGTTTTAAGGGAGGTTATGGGGATATGAAAGGTTTGGGCTCATGTGGGCCCCACCTCACAAATATCCACACATGGGAAGTTATTAGGGTGTGGGACCCACCAATAACTTCTCCGTGGGAGGAAATAACAACAATAGATAAATAAAATTGTTCTAAACAATTTTATTTAACTTTCTAATTAAACCTCAATTTTTAACTTTTAACCTGCATAAAACGCAACTACGGCAAAGGTCCCCTTAAGCGAATACTGGCGCTGCGAGTTAATCGGTGTCCTTAGATTTCAATTCGGAGCACCGGTTCAGAAGATATAAAAACCCGCACGTACGTTAACTGAACGTACCCGAACAAAACTTCGGAAATTGATTCTGGACACACCGGGCCTCAGAATCAAGTGTCGTTAGAAGACAAAGACTCGTAAAATTAAAAATAATTATGAAAAAAAAATTAATTGAAGATTCTGGGTCTTTAAATTACTCCCACCTCAGGGCTTTACATCTCTTTAAAGCTACAACACACACTAGGAAAACAAATGGGGATACTGAGCTAGCATCTGTGCCTCCTGCTCCCAAGTGCTTTTCTAGAGGTTCTCGTGCTGTCAGCGAATTCACACCAGAAGAATAGACCATCCACGTAGGACCCGCTCTTGTCGATCCTCAATCTCCACTGGGACCTCCAAAAACGTTGCCCCGTCATCGATGTCTAGCTCCCGGTGATCGATGATGTGGGTTGGGTCATGCACGTATCTCCTCAGCTAAGATACGTGGAAGACGTCATGCACCTAGTGCAACTGAGGTGGAAGGTCCAGGCGGTAAGCAACCTCACCTACTTTGTTGATAACATGGAATGGTCTGATGAAACGCGGAGATAACTTTCCACCCCAGCCAAATCTCCATAGACCTCATCGAGGTGAGACCCGTAGGAAAACATGGTTGCCATCCTCGATCTCCAGTGGTCTCTGTCTCCTTTCAGCATAGGACTTCTGTTTTCTCTGTGTAGTCTTCATCTGCTCCTTGATGATCTGCACCTTCACCATTGTAGCCAGAACTATCTATGTCCTACAAGTGCTGACTCCCCAGGGTCAGTCCAGCACAGAGGTGATCTGCAAGGTCAGCCGTATAGTTCCTCGTATGGTGCCATCCCGATGGTGGATTGGTAACTATTATTGTATGAAAACTCCACCAAGGGTAGGTGATTCTCCCAGCTGTGACCAAAGTCAAGGACACATGCACGGAGCATGTACTCGAGTGTCTGTATGTTCCTCTCAGTCTGTATGTCCGTCTGAGGATGGAAGGCGGTGCTCAGACGTAGCTGCGTCCCAAAAGCCTCCTACAAACCCTTACAAATCCGGGAAGTGAAACACGCATCCTGATCAGAAACGATAGTCGATGACACACCATGAAGTTGTACGATCTCTCCTGAATGTAGAGGCATCCCAAGCTCTCTATTGATCCCTACTCTCTGATCGAAAGGAAGTGGTCCGACTTGGTGAGTTGGTCTACGATCACCTAGATAGAGTCTTATCCTCTTGATGTACGTGGATTCCCCATAAAAAATCCATGTATATCCCATCCCACTTCCACTCTGGGACCTCTAAGGGTTGTACCAAGCCTGTTGGTACCTGGTGCTCTACCTTCACTTGTTGACAAGTGAGGCATCGTGAAACGAACTCTGCTAAAACTTTCATCATACCTGGCCACGAGTGATGTCTTCTGAGGTCCTGGTACATCTTTTCCACTCCAAGATGTACCGCTAGAGGGGAAGTGTGAAACTCCCTCATCACTTCCTCATGTGGTGCAACTAGTACCATAGTATGTCCCCTAAAAAGGATGTCTTTCTACCCTCTTTCAAAAAATCCATCAGGCGCCTACCCTGTGGATATCTGAGAACGTTGCATCTCACAGTCAACGTCCCCACGCTGTGCCTCTATGACTCGATGAAGGAGTGGAGGAGTGACTGCGAGTGACTGAAGAAAGGCTGCTCCATCTCTATCCACAAAGGATATCTGCAATGCGGCTAGCTGCTCTGTTGCCTCTCCTAGTTGTTGAATGCCCGATCTCCTACTGAGAGAATCAGCTACAACGTTCCCCTTCCCAGGAGTATAGACTATCTCAGAGTCCGATTCCTGGAGGAACTCGAGCCATTTACACTATTTCAGGTTTAGGTCCTTCTACGAGAAGATTTACCTGAGACTATAGTGGTCAGAATAGACTGTAAAGTGCTCACCCATCAGATAGTGTCGCCACATCTTCAAGGCGAAGACCACTACTGCTAACTCCAGTTCATGGGTAGCGTAGTTCTGCTCATGCTGCCTCAACTATCGTGAACCATATGCAATCACTGCTCACTCCTGCATCAGTACACAACCAAGTCCAGTCCTTGATGCATCGCAGTAAACTACGTACCCTACGACCTCCTCCGGTAGCCTCAAGATTGGCGCACTGGTCAATCTCTGCCTTAGCTCTTGAAATCTCTAATGACATCTATCTGACCACATGAAGGGTTCCCCTTCTTCGTCGAAGCTGAATGTGGTGCTGCATCTTTGGAGAATTCTGGCCCAATTCTCTGAGAGTACCCTGCCAGACCTAGGAACCTCCGCAACTTTGTCACGCTCCTGGGTGGCTCCCTAGCAAGTACTGCCTCGATCTTTGCTGGATCCATAGTAACTCCTGCCTCTGAGATGACATTTCCCATGAAGTGTACCTCTCGTATCCATAACTGACACTTCGAGATCTTACCATAAAGATGGTGCTCTTGAAGTGAATCTAGTACAATTTGTAAGTGGTAGGCGTGCTCCTCCTCAGTAGTTGAGTAAATCAAAATGTTGTCGATGAAGACTATGACAAAGAGATCGAGGTAAGGATGGAAGATCCTGTTCATGATACTCATGAACACTACTGGATCATTGGTTACACCGAAGGGAATAACCAAGAACTCTTAGTGGCCATACCGACACCTGAAGGCCGTCTTCTGCACATACTCGTCTCGAACTCTGAGCTGGTGATAGCCTGACCTGAGGTCTATCTTCAAGAACCAACAAACTCCCCTGAGCTGATCAAAGAGGTCGTCAATCCTCAGAAGTGGATACTTGGTCTCCACGGTCACCTAATTGAGGCGACGGTAGTCAACACACAGGCGTAATCTCCTATTCGACTTCTTGGTGAACAAAATCGGAGAACCCCAGGGTGAAACATTAGGTCAGATGAATCCCTTTCCCTGCAAGTCCTCCAACTATACTCGCAGCTCACAAAGCTCAGCAGAAGCCATCCAATATGCTGGAGTAGATATCAGTGCTATCCCGGGGTACAAGTCAACGTAGATGTCTACCTCTCTGCGAGGAGGTAGTCCTAGAACGTCGTCAGGAAAAACGTCTTCATACTGATCCACCACAACAGGAAAACTCGGACTCTGCACGTCAACCACTCTGAGGATGAGACCAGCCAACTGATGTGTGATCGGAGGCCCTCTCCTCTGGGTATGTCCATCCTACACTGCTAAGTCCCCCTTCTCACTGGTGAAGGTAAACCTGCTCCCATCTCTGTGGATACACCGCACTTTGCGCCTAATTCATTCGATTTGAGCATGGACTGTAGACAACCAGTCCATACCCAAGATGACGTCGTAAGGCCTCAACGCCGCTACAAAAAGATCCCAGTCGAAGCTATCCCCTCCTAGAGTAACCTCACACTGCCGGCACCAGTGTGTAATCGGCAAGTCTGCTCCCGTAGAAGTCTCTAGCCGTAAGGATCGATCCAACGTATCCGTCGGAATCACCAAGCTCTGAACAAGGGAAGCAGAAATGAAAGAATGATTCGCACCTGTGTCTATAAGTACTACAGCAAGGGTGGAGTAGACATAGATAGTACCTCGAATCATCTCAGGTGTGCCGTGGTCATAAGCCTCCACTGCCTAGATCTGAGAATTCCTCTTTCTGCCATCTCCCTGTGGTCAGGGTAAACCTCTTGGTGGTGGTGGTGGTAGAGCCTCAAAACGTCATCCACCACCCGCTACTCAGCTAGCTCCTCTTCCTCATCCGCCTTCTCCCTGCGGACCGCCATGGTCAAACCTCTTCCTCTTCCTCGGAGGTCCCTCCACTATATGCTGCTCATCTGCATGGAGGATCGGGTAGTCTCGAGCCATGTGACCCTGCCTGCCGCATGCATAGCACTTCCTGCTCTTCATATAACTGGCTTGGTTCTGTGTGCCCTGCACAACCGAACCTGTATCCTGAGGTCTCTCTCCTGATGGCCTGGTCTTATTGGACCTCTGTGACATTTTTCTACTACTGGCTGCAGAAGACTCCGCTACGTGTCACCCGGTGGTAGGTCTTGTTGCTGGTGTCAGATCAGTGAGAAATCTCTCCACAAGAAGGGGTCCCTCCAATACTCCCACCAGCATTGGAATGCTGAGGGAGATCATCGAAGCCCTGATCTCGTGCATCATTCCTTGCTAAAAGGCTTGGGCCTGAAATAATGGGTCTCGTACCATGTATGTGGAGTAGCTTGAGAGGCCAGTAAACCTCGCTGAGTACTGAGCTACTGTCATGCTGCCCTGCCGCAGATGAAGTAACTCCTTGATGCACACTGCACGAAGGGTGGCTGGAACAAACTCTGAGTGGAAGAGACACTCAAAGTATGTCCAAAGTAAATATGCCTCGTCGTGCACCTAGAGCATCAGTATCCACCATATACATGATACTACAAGTAGGAGACTCACGACAAGGATCACCATAAGGTCAGCTGGTGTCCCTACCAATCTGAAGACTCTAACAATAGCCTAAAGCATATCCTCGGCTTCCTGAGGCTCCGTATCTCTGTGGATGCTGGGCAGCCTCTGTCACTAAAACTCATGCAATGCACTCAAGCGGCATGCACTCTCCACTACTGAGCCTGGTGGTATCGGTGGACCAGCGGGTAGTGGTACCGTTGGTGCCTCTGCTATAATGGGGCCCTACACTGAGGCCTCGTCGCTCGGAGGGATGCCATCTCGCACGTAACTCAGAAACCTAGCTGGCTGCCCTCATGGGGCCATCCTGAAAAGTGACAGGTGAGCCAACGGTTAATACAATATACCTAGTGAGATGACACAAAGTAATCACAAAGAAAACTTTTGAAACACACATGCAATCAGTGTTTTCGTGCACTGAGTTGGATATCAGAGGTCAGGGTCCTGGTGTATTGATACGTTGGCTGCCGCACCAAAATCGGAATCCCTAGACTTAAAAACACACTCAATACTCTTAACACTATTACTTAACAGAAAAGAATGATCAGAGTCTTGGGTTCTGCGGTAGAATCGACTCCTTTGATACCAATTTTTCACGAGTCGTCCTCGGGGCCCATGCCGTGACTACCCCAAGCTTTCCTTCCATAGGCCAGGGGCTGGCGACTAGCACCAAGGCGTAAATCCCGATGAAAAGGGAAGGAATTTCCTATATATAGTAAACAAACACAACAGTGTACACAACACAAGTAAGCACTAAGTAAACTGAGTACAAAAAGTAAGTGTTGATAGTAAATGGGATATTATACAAAACCAACTGAAAGTACAGAATAACTAAAAGACTAGTGAAACAATTATAAAGTAAATTAGAAACCACTGAGTCATCCTCGGGAAATCCCACCTGAAGGCTGGGTACATATAGTCTCCTCAGCACCTCAGGACCGTCCGTCTACTCCAAGTACGTCTCACCAAGTGGTTCACCTCCGGGTACCGCCCAGCTCTACAAGCCTCTACCATGATCTGCGTTGTCCGTCGTCTTCATCCAACACAACGTAGTGCGGGCATATCCCATGCATTGGTGAGTATAACGATACTCAGTAGGAACCCTGAGACCCCCGATGGTCTCCCAGAATCCACAAAGGATAAACCAGAAAGGAAAGATACAATCACGAAGTAACAACCAACCCTGCTTAGGTATACGCCCATACATATACCTAACTCATCAATCCCAGTTCATCTCCTACTCTTGAGCCCAAGCACAACCAAATCCACACAGGAAAGAATTCAATCACACCATTGATAATGATTGAAAGTCAAGACCCAGCTCACACAAGTATACATCTTTCGTAATGTGATAAAGATGATTAGATGTAGTCACTGATTCATCTAAGCTGTAGGACCCATGTTGGATACTAGAACAGCTAAGCTGTCAGACCCACATAGGATTCTAGACCAACTACTCTGTCAGACCCACGTAGGATACTAGAACAGAAGTCAAACTGTCAGACCCACAAAGGATTCAAGTACAGTAGTCATCACTGTCGAACCCACCGAGGATTTTAGTCCAATTGTCACCGTTGTCGAACCCACGGAGGATTCTAGTACATTTTCCATCATCGTTGAACCCACGGAGGATTCCAGTCCGGTAGTCATTGCAGTCGCAGCCAACACTAGGGTTCCCGCACATAGCACGCTCGATTCTGGGAGGGTCCGCTCCATGAGACAAGGGGTTGATACATCAACTGTCAGGAAGTCCAGAGTTGATGTATTTCGAAGTTCTGTCTCGTCAAAAGGAACCCAATGCGATAGATGGAACGTCAATCGGACACCCGGTCTGAGAGTTATTAGAATTTTGCTCCGGGGGACGAATTGGAAATACGCTAGTTCCAAACCCTACCATTTTCCAAAGTTGTCCAAAACTCACTTAGAGTATCACAAATGGACCTCCACATCAGGAGGGTCCCAGTGTTGTAGACGGCACGTCGATCGGATGCGCGGTCTTCAAAATATTCACCTTTAAGTGAAAATGGGCCAGACCCGTTAAGCCTAGTGGGCTGGCGGGTCAGGTCAACGTAGCTTTTGGAGTGTCCGACCCGGAAGGGGGGTCAGACTGGCCCGATGAAATGCGTGGTTCGACCCAAGGGGCGCGTCCCGGCCGCGGCTCGGCCTGCCGTCCGAGCGGCTCGGCCCTGAGGGGGCTGAGCGGTCAAAGGCGGGGGGCGCGGTCCCGCGGCTTCCCGAACCGGCGGTGCCAAGCGGCGCCACCCTTCATAACTGGTCGGCCTTCTCAGCGTAAGCAGCCCGCATGGGCGGGCCGTGGTTCATCCAGCGCGACACCCTGGTGCTGCAGCCTTCCTCTGCCCGGTCGGCCGACAAGCCCGCCGGTTCTTCCACCGAAGCAGCCCGCCCTTTGCGTGCCACGGTTCTCCGTAGCGCTGTGTCGTGGGGTGTCGTGGTTCCTCCCTTCGGACCGGCTGGCTATGGTTGGCCGGTTCTTCCTCGGTCGAGTAGCCCACGGTAGCGAGCCGCAGTTCTTCCGTATGTGGTCGGCATGCGGCCACCGCCTTCACTCATCGCCAGCTTCCTATCACGGTCTCCATCGCAATAAAATGAGACTACAGAGGGTCGTCAGGACATGTGCGTTTGGCCCACTCCCTCCGTGTTAGGTGGTAGCAGTTGTTCGAAAATAAACTATAATTTCTGAAGAATATCGGGGTATGAGATAATCACTTCAAAAATAAAAACCCCTACCTTGTAATAAGGTTCGTGGTAGTCGAGCGTCACGGAGGACAGAGTCGCGGGGAGATGGCATCAACTCGTTGACGTTGGGGAAAAGGGACTGAGGATGACGCGTCGTCAGCATTCCATGCGGGTGGCTCCTTCTCCTTTTGTTGACCGAAGATCGAAGGTGATGTTTGACGTTCCTCGACAGTTCTTCGTTGGAAGGATGGTGTTCTTCGTTGAGAGAAAAACACTCTTCCTTCTTTCTCCAAATCTCTCTCACAAATCCTCTCAACACAACGAATCCCCAAACAAAATAATAGCTAAAGCTATTATTTTTAATCTTTAATTCCCCATTTAAAATTCAACATCAACCATTTCTTAAATGGATTACTATATAACCCTTAAGAAAGATTAAAATCCAAAAAATCTGAAATAATGCCTCTAAATTTCTAAAATTTTCTTCTCATTAATCCTAAAAATAACATGAAATAACAATTATTTGTCACATACCAAACATGTTAATAACGTCATTGTGTATTATCTTGAAACCAAAATTACTAAAAATCATTATTAGAAATATATATTATTCCACATTCTTATATATAACATAGATTATTGAACATATTCCATATATTTAATAATTTTTTAAACTCCATAAATGTAACATAAACCACTTTTTCAACAAATCCATTATCAATTTTGAGGTCATCAATACTATCCAATTTAATTTATTCATATCAAACATCTATTTATCCAAGAGAAACACCATTTTATGAAAATCAGGAGCATATTATGGGTTATCTCACCTTCATCAAAATATAACCTTGTCATTAAACCACTTTTCTATGCCATTGGTACCATTAAACATATTATTGAAACTACATGATGAAAAACTACAACAATAAATCCTTATTCACATAACATAATTCTTTAATTCCAACACATAAACAATTTTATTATTCCACCTCATCCTAAATCCATTAACGAAGCTTCTACATCTTATTACTTAATACCACTTTACTCTAATATGCCATTCATATTATTTTAATCATAAAAAATACAACCTTTACTCATACCACCTTACTGATTCTCTTCAGGATAATTCCCCATATAACATTGATTTCCATAATTCTCACACTTTCTATATTTAAAGCATAAATCCATTAATAATACCTTAGGATGACCAATATTACCATCCATTGTGTTAAATAAAATTTTTAATTTTCTCTTTTCCATTAATTTCTTCATCTTATTCTTTTACATAGTCAAAGAATCTCTTTTTTCCTCTGATACATTCACTTGGGTGCTTCATTCCACATTCTCGACATATAGGAAACTGAATATCATTTCATCTATAGTTTATATTACCCAAACACTTAGTGAACTCTTTCCTTCTCTTCTTTAGTGATCTATGAGTTTGTTAAGGTATAAAATGTTAATAATTTTCTGTAAAAAATGATTAGAAATTATCAATATATCATTTAATATGGTCATCATCCTAGTTATATTTTCATTAGCAAATCTTCTGTCACAATAAATGTTTACCTAGTTTCTTTTGGTTCCTGACATTGAAAAAAACTAGCATGTTTATTGTGAGAAACACTAATCATAATGAAAAATCACATAGTATTGAAAATCACTTAGGATATGTAAATCAAGAAACCTTTTTTTAAACCTATGACACACAAGGTTTATCCTATGTCATTTATAGCCATCTTTTATTTAATTCCTTCATTAATGTTCATAAATATTTTGCCAATTTCAAAATCATATCCCCGGGACTATCAAAACTAGGTGTGCATTAAGGGTCATAGTCGTGCAACAATTCCAGATCAATTATATATCAATATAGTTTTTTCGGGGTTGTTACCCCTATTTAAATCTATGGCATAGCCACATCCAATTTTGTATCCAGAAAGGTATATAATTTCATATAAACCAGTTGCTCTATCCTTTACCATAATTCGAGGACATTTTCCTAAACTTTTAATCATCCTTATACATATCATTATAGAAATCCCTAGATATATAATTAGAAATATCCATGGGGATCTCATTATTGTTTTCTCATCATAGTTTTGAAAGGTTAAATAACCCTACCTATGGTAATAACTTCAATTCCTAGAATTATCATACATGGATATCACATATTTTTCAATGAATATTTATTACATTACACAAAAACATTCGTAAAGATTGTAATAGTTTAGTACCTTTGGAAACATGGAACACAATCTTCAAATTTAGGGAATTATTACCAATATTTCCAACAAAGATCTTCAATTTTAGTACTCTTCATATACATTCCCAACAAAAAACCATTCTTCATAAAATAGGGAATGTAAAGGTAAGAAAATGTGATCTCAGAGTCTTAGTATGGGTAAACAAAATTCATATCAATATATGATCATGTGAAATCATATGATAACCATACGGGTACATGATAATGAACATAACATACAAAGTTCATATCTAATATATCATAGATCACAGACATGATTCATGGTATAAACATTGATGGTTCATAAAACATGAATCATATGGGAATCAAAGAATATGATTCATGATAGAATAATATTAGCATAATACATATAATTGTGAAATACACAAGCATAGAAAATCATTTCCATATTAGTTAAGGCTCACTAAAAAGGATATCATATTAGAATGGGTTTACTCCCCAAACCATAATAGTAGTCATGTTTTACTCCCAATACCATCATAGTGGAAAAATTATCTTACTAAACGAAGGTCACTACTTATTCTAGTCCTGTTTAATTGAATCATGTTCACTCCCCATTCCAGCCATGTCTTACTAAACTAGGTTCACTCCCCATTCCAGCATTGTCTTACTAAACCGTGTTTTCTCCTCGTTCCATGCCTTTCTTACAAACTAGTTTTAATCCTTGTTATATCTTTATCTATCTCATGAGATATAAATTGTAACCAAATTCATTGAAGATAGATATAAGCCCCTCATCTTTGGATATAATTTCTCTGTCATCCATAGTTATAAGGTATCCACCTTCATATAAATAGAATCATGCATTTAAGTATAATAAGATCATTAAAATTCATTATATCATAACCCATGAAATGAAATGGGTTTCATAAAAATATCATCATATCATAGAATGTTGAAAAGCTAAATGTTTTATGATCATTTCAAAATTTTATCATAGAAAATTACATGGAAAATGAAGGAGGTTTCATAATAATTCTAACATGGTACAACCCATCGAAGTGAAATGGGTTTCATAAAAATCATTCTATTATAGGGATAAACCTTTAAAATAATGAATAATAATCATATCGATGGATCACATCCCTGGTAAGGCATAGAAAACATCAAAGAATGTCATATTAAATGGAAAATAATTTTCATCGATCATTTGGAATATTTTTTTTAAAAGATAACCTTTCATTGAAAAATATAATTTTAAAACAGAAAAAAATTTTAAAATAAAATTAATTGAACATAACTTGAAATATTTATAAAGGATACATTAAAATAACTTTTTAATTTATTTCTTGTAGAATTTAAACTATCCACTTTGAAAAACATTTTTAATAACATGCAACATTTTCAAAATAATTGACTTTTAAAACAATTTATTTTAAATATAAAAATGAAAATTATTATGGAAAACATTTTAATTAAAAATATCATTGAATATTTATAAGGAAATCCTTAAATACTTGAGTGGATATGATATGGGAAATAATTTTCATGCCATACATGATAAAAACAGTGATTCGTTTCATATTTTTAGTTAAAGGAAAAAGGGAACTATTTTTGAAAACTATATAGAAATTTATTTCAAAACATTTTTAAAAAATTATAATATTGGTAATTTTTTTTAAAATAATAGTATTATATTTAAATATTTTTTTAAACATTTTTCATGAAAACATGTTTTTGGAAGGATTCTAATTTTCTACAGAAGATTCGATTTTTCCAAAATAAATTATTTTCAAATTATTGAGTACATAAGGAGATGAAATTGAATGGAAAACATGTGATCTCATTACATAATAATAAGAGATGAAAATTCATGATTTTTATGACATATAGGTCATAATAATTCATCATTTGAATCACAATTGGAAACAATTCTGATAAATGGTGAGATTGTAACGTAAAACTCTTACTAGTTTGGTATCATTAATTCATAAACCCCATAAAAGAATATAATAAAATGAAAAATAAAATATCATTAGAATGAATAAATTCATTACATTTAATGTCAACTGGGATGTATATACACCTTGTGAAAGACCATATGCACATAACATAACACATTTCTTAAGGATGGAAAATTGAGCCAAAATCCCTTAGTGATTGAGTAACTATTGAATCATTACCCACATGAAAGAATAAAATAAATTGAATAATTAATTATCATTAAATGAGGTATATTCATAATATCTCATTTCATAGGGTAGTATATACACCACAAAAAAGAAACAAGTGTTTAATATGGCATAAGTCCTTCAGAAATAAAAGTGATACTATAAGTCCCCGTACCTTAAGTCTTGACTTCCTTCAAACTCATTAAATCATCCTGTATAATAAATATATGTTTATTATACATATATTAAATAATAATACACACACATATATATATAATACCATAAATTATTTTCTTATGACCTTTTATTACCCATTTATTTACAATTCGATGTTAAAGTTATGTTTCGGCTAATAACCACTTCGTTTTTCGTATATGTCTTAACTTGTTATTTTTTTCCTCTTACTTATATCTTGGTTTAATCATCTCTAGAATTAAAACCATGATATATATATATATAATATATTTATTGTATAATTATTTAGAGTAATTCATATAATTTAGTGATAGAAATTGAAATACACCGTACTTAGAGACGATTAGTCGTACGTATGCAAGAATACTGTTTTCATTTTTATGTCATACTGAATGAAAGAAAAGTAATATATATATATATATATATTACCATTAAAATATAATTTTAATTTCATATATATCACATATTTTTGTTAAACCCATATTTTAGATTTAACTCTTCATTAAATAGTTTAACATTTAACATGTCTTCCTATATTATTATAATAAATGGTTAATAAACATACTATAAAAAGACAAGAAAACTAAAAGTGCTTCATTATTGACATATATAACATTATCCATGTCCTTTATATAAACATTATATTTTTAGGAAAATTATATAATTTAATAAAATAGTAATTATTTTAAAAACTCATTTATGTCAATTTTGACACTATTTGGTATTTAGTTTTTGTGAAAGTCATAACAATATTATTTCTTCTAAAAAATACATTTAATAAACCCTAACATGTCATATTAACCTAGAAAATTCTATTATGACATTAAAATTTCAATTTACATTTATTTTAATATTTATAACATCAATTATTTTAATCTTTCATTAATAACATAATTATTGCATCATCATTATGTCATAAATAAATTTAATTATTTAATATCTAAAAATTATAAATAAAATAACATGATGTATTAATTTTTTTTATCTTTTTAATGAATATTTATAGTCAAATTTATCTTATGTGTAACCATATATTAAAAAAATTTAGTTATTAAACTTTGAATTTAACACTTTTAACCCTTCTTTAAATAAAATATAATAAATGTCCTAATCTAATCCAACTGGATGAAGAAGGATCATATTTTTTTTATAAGGTTTATTTTGGTCGAAATACACTTATCGAATAGAATTATGACATGTTTTAGGGTAATTATAATATCATTTTTACCTTTAATTACCCTATTTAGTTTTAACCATGGTAAATAAAATTCAAAAGTTACTATTCACAAAAATTATCTTCATCCTATTGAAACAAATTTTACTTAATTATGTCAACTGTGTGTTTTGGATTTTGAGATTTCAATTCACATAAGTGGTAAAATTATGTTTTATACAAATTTTCAAATGTGTCTAGATGGTTGGTAAAAACGGTAAAAAGTTCAATAAAATTTTATACATCTAATATTATTATCAATTGACTAAAAAGAATTAAATTGAACTAATATAGGTATTATTTATATATTTTTACTTTAAAATAAATTTAAATTAAAAATAATTATTTAAAAAAAAGTCGGCTTTAAACAATAAAGCAGGGTTTTCACTATTCATCAAAAATTGAAAGTTTTTAGAAAATACCAAAAATTCACCCAAAGATAATTTTGATATTACAAATTAAAAAGTGATGTCTATTTTAGAAAATTAAAAATATAGAAGTTGTATAAATTAATTTAAAAAATATTCTCGTTGTCAAAACCAGAAAGCGAGTTTTTGAGATGTAAAAAATATCAAAAGATTGATATGTGTTTATGTCCAATTTAAATTTAAAATTAATTCTAATGACCAACATTGGATTAGTTAATAAAAATATAATATAATTATTCTTCAAAACCTTTCAAATGTATAATTTAACACTATAAATTATTTTGATTAAAAAAGTTGTTTCCAATTAAAATTTAGTATTTTTCATTATTCATCAAAATATGAAAATTATCCGAAAATCAATAAATATTTATCCAAACTAAATTTTTATGTCCCAATTCTAAATAATAAGTTTATTTTGTCAAATTGAATATATAAAAGTGTCAAATATTGTATTAAAAAGGGTTTTCCATTAAAAGGTGGTAAAATTCCATTTTTTGAAAAACACTTCTTTTATCTGAGAAACTGAATTTGTTCTTATATTATGTCTAAGAAACACATAATATGGATGTTAAAATTATATGGTGTATATAAAATTCAAAATTTAGTTAAAACTATTCCTAAATGCCTTTTTAACGGAAAGTTTGGTAAGTCCTGGTGCGCTTAAACTCGATGTTACGTATAGCACAAGCTATTGAATTACTTTTAAGAAAATAACTTACTATGAAATCTTGGGGTGTCACATTCTTCACCACTTTTGGAAATTGGGTCCTTGAAAATTTAAAACTAGGATTGTGAACTTCATTGAAAGTCCCACATCGGAAAAAGATTCAATAAAACTATCACTTTAAAATAAAGAAAGAGAACAACAAAGGTCACCCGAGATAACCCATACTAGGATTCCATGTAGGAAAACATGGATATGGAAGATAAACTAAGTGTCATGTTCTAATTGAGAGTGATAGAAAAAATGATTAATAAAAAAGTTGACAACAAGAAAACCACAAACTTTTTATGGGTTAAATGGTCATTAGTTTCCCAGTAGGAAAAGTAAACAGACCACATTTTTTATTTTAAGTTCCATTTCATATAGTTGAGGAATTTATTTATGATATTGACTAAGAAGATAAAGATATATACTTAATTTTCAATTATCGTTTCATCCTTTAATAAATTTCTACCACTAACTCATCTTTTATCCATACGATGAGTATTCAAGATGACTTGGTCACACCTAAAGCACTAGAATCAACTTCTAGAGACACATAATCCAAAAAGAATGAACTATAGATTTCCCTTGTCTTTAGAGATTATCCAAAACCAAAGTTTCTAGTGCAATATCAGATTATCCTGAAAATGGATAATACATTATAGAAAGAAATACTAATCTTAATTTTCAAAATTTAAGAAAAACAATACCCAAAGTTCAATAAAGACTACTCAATAAACAGTTTTCCTTAAAATACTTCAATATAATCAAAACTAAGATTGAAAAAAAACTCAAAAGAATTTAATCACATAGACTTTCAGAGTAAATCTTAAAATTTATCTCCAAATAACATCAACTACTCTTAAAGTCTCATACTGAAGTGTAATAAACCAAATCACATATTCTCTATGATAGGTTAATCATTTCCATTAATAACATGATCCTCTATAAAAAACATATATTATCCAAAAATAAAAATCCACCATTACCCATCAAATATAATCCCATAGTATTCTATTTTCCTTAGGCATATAGTGTTCCCAATAGAGAGAATGACTTTTAAAATAACATTTATCACTTAATCACGAAATCATTTTCCAATACTAAGGATATCCATTTGATAAAACATAAGATCCCAAATCAACTTATTATTGATCAATAAAATCATTTAACTAAAATTAATTAGTCACACTAATCAAGGACTTCACGTATCCCATTGGTAGGAGATAAATCCTAGTCTCACTTTGGTTGTGGGTTTGATTCCTGCAGCTTTGTCCGACACTACGGGTTGTCACAGGGTCTGTGTGTTTTCCTTTTCCAAAAACTATATTTTATAACATTCCCAAAATGAGATAAATTCCTCAAAATAACCATAACATAATTTAAGGACAAATGTTATATCATACCTCACATTTTCATCACAATAACCTGTAATTGCCTCAAATTCAAGGATCATATAAACCTAAATGGTTCTTTATAGCTATATCCACAAAAGAAAAGATAATTATTCCTCAAATATAATTTTTGAATAACAATCTGTAGGCTTACACATACAAGAGAAAAGTCTTCCGATGTAATCCCAACAATAAGGAGCATTAATACTTTTAAACAATTTTCCATCCATTTATTACCACATAGGTTCTTCCGTTACTCAGTGGTTATCCTATAGAATAGGGCAATGACTCATGTAATGACAAGGTCCCCTACATTTATTGAAAATGACTATAAATGGATTCTTAGGATCATTTTGATTTTCTTCTATAATACTCTTCATTTTTCCTAAAAAAATTATTTACTTTATGTCCTTTCCCACACATAAATCATTTCATTATTCAATTGAGACACTTTCCTGGGTGTCTCCTTCCACATTTCCTGCATGATGGAAATTAATCCTTCCTTTCTCCACAGTCTCCACTAATGGAGCTCTTATCATTATCCACCTTTCTCTTCTTTATTGAGTTTGACAGTTGGTTAATGTATTTGTTGTAGATCATATTTTTGGAAACCTGCTTCTGCATGAACATGATATCTATTACACCTTTAAGTATTCCATTTATTTTCTCCTTTCTACTATCATTCCCACCTTGTACACCATTTTCAATATTACTATGTAATCCTTGGAATCTATCCATTGACTAAAACCAGAATGCATAGTGTGAATAACAATAGTCATAAAATCATTTAGAAAATATCATGACACCTTATTTCCAATCTAAAACACCTTAGGATTAACCAATGTTATTTATTATCATATTATATTAAAATAATTCAATTTTTTTTGTAAAGAAAATGTTAATTATCCAATTAATATCCCCTGGGAGTGTCATAACCAAGAGTGCAAGAAGGCCCATTGTCGTGCACCGGTTCTCATTCGAGTCTAGCTCAAAGTGATGTTTTCAGTTTTTACTCCTAGATACATTTGTTCCAAAGCCGCCTCTAGATGTTCATATCTAGACTTGGATGTAATGTTTGGAAAATTCACAAAATCTCTACATGAAAAAAATTCTAGGAAGTTATTCTATTCCAATCCTCAAAGACTTTATTAGGGTAATGTTCTCTAATCAAAGTTTTTCTTAATATAGTTTCCAAGGTTTGTACTAAACTTACTCTGATACCAACTGTAATGCCCCAACCCTAGTTAACCAGTGTGGGTTTATCATTACATAAAATTGGCATGATCAGATGAGATCATGTCTCGAAAGACTAATTGGTTTGGTAGCCTTGGAATTACTAGACACATACATAAGCATTACATTACATCATGAAATGAGAAAACAACAATGTTGTGTCCCATTTGAACACACTCATATCCCTTATCCTATTCCTGCAAGTTAATCATAATATACTTCTTTGTATCCTAGAAAAAATAAAACATAAGAAAGGAGTGAGCTCATATGCTCAGTAAGGATAACAATATAGTAGAAACTATAATAAACAAGCATAAATAGTTGAGGCAATGTATAAGACTAAACACAAGACTTTTAAACATAAACTTCAGCATATTATGGAAAAGATAAATAAAATAATTACATTTACTTATTCACATGGATATTCTAATAGTCGAATAATCACATGCAATATCAATTGCTAATTTCATAATGATCGAATACATAATGTTGGACATCATAACCACATAGTCAAGGCCTTGTTCCAAGACTATAAATAAAAATTTTGTCAAGGCCTTGTGCCAAGACACTAATTTTTCTCATGAGACATACCGATGCCTCAAGGGGATATAGTAGACCCCGAACGTCACTTAACGATTCCAATTCATTACTCATATAAAAATGGTGAAACATAATCTAAACATTCGTATTAAAACTAGTACATGAAATGTAAATATTTTAACCACAAATCCTGAATGGTATAAAAATAGCACATCCACAGTCAAACATAACCCATTAAATACAATACAGATGATTGTATTATAATAAATCAACCTCAATCAAGAATAAAATACAATGAAGTATATTTACAAAGATGAAACTAATCAGTAAAACTATTTGAGAGAAATAACCCCTTTTCTTGGAAACATTTAAAAGGTGCACTATTTATCAACAAAGTCGTTTAAAATAGATTTTTGAATCAATGTGTCCCATACCAATTTGAAACTCTTGAAAGGAATATTAATTTTGAAACATTCATGTTCATATAAATCAATCCTTAAAACCATTTTTAAAACATGGATATTAATGATCAATATTTAGAAGAATAAATCATTAAAATGATATTTTAGTTAAAGAGTTCCTAACCAAATGAGAGACGCATAAATACAAATAATTGTTGAATACCATTTATTAAAAACTTTATAATATCATTAGAATAAAGGGATTGATGATATAATATTTCAATGGATAGTATATACACCATATATTTGTGAATTGGTGCATAACACCAAATAAGTCTCAATGGAATGTAAATTGAGACGAAATCCCTTTTAAAGAATGTTTCCTTAGATTAAGGATAAATCAATGAAATATTTATGTGTGAAAAAAATAAATGCAGTCACTATAATTGAATATTAAGTGTAAATCAATCATAGGACATTCACACATGTTCTTGTAGAAACAAAACTAATGACCTGGATGTTTAACTCAATGAATGGAAATTGTTTTAAGATTACCCTTATCAAGTTCATATCAGTGAATTGAGAATTTATAAATGGATTGATTATGTGTATCAAAATTATATCCACACAAAGGGGAGTGGAAATTACTAAAAAAATAAATAAATAGTGATTTCACAGATAATCTTAGAGTAAAAATAATCAATGAAGTATGCCTAAAACCCAATGAGTGGAAATTTAAATTAGAAATCCCCAAACCGATTTAGTAACTTATGAAACATACACTCCATGAAAGAAAAATCATAAAATAAATATTTAAATACACATAAATTAAATTATATTACACAAGGAATACAATAATGGGTAGTACATACACCACACAAAAATAAATAGTGGTGAATATAGCATGAGTCTCACGGGAATAAAAAGTGAGATGAAAACCCGTTACCTTGTAATTTTCATTAAACGAGGGTAGGTTAACCTCTTGTGTAATGGTGAAATAATAGTTATTAAATTATACAAGAACCACATAGATATCAAATATAATATTATAATACTTCTTTGTTAATGATATTTTAGTAATATCATTGTTTTGGGTGTTAATTGGTTTCTATTCCATAATATGTTTTATTACGTAAGTAATGGTTGTTATGGATAAGATGTATTTGATTCATATCCATAATGATATTATGTTCTTAAACATTATTTTCAATCATAAAATTAAAATTATTCTTGAATGGTTATAATGGGAAATGAAATCTCATCACGTCGTGGAGACGGTAAGCCGTATGTACGCATGAGCGACAATATCATTCTATTAGGGGTGAAATCGTATGTAATTAGATATAATATTATATATTAGAATCATTAAAATGTTATATTTATTATTTACATTAGTTATACTCATTATTTTACCCATCCAAATAATGAAGTGTTGAATAACAAGATAGACCACGATGTGGAGACGGTAAGTCGTACGTACGTACGTATGGTGACTTTGTCATTCATATGATGAATAGAATAATAAATAGGGTTTTACCATATTTATAATAACATATTAGTATATAGAAGGTAATTTAGTTATTATTTTAGTATGGAAACAACAATTAAAGAGGAATTGGAAGAACAAATGAACTTTGAAAGAGGTAATGAAGTAATTACCTCTTTTTCGGGTTCTTACTTTTGATTTTAACAAAAGGGATCCTTAGGTTAGATTTATGATCAAAGTAATGCCTCTATGATAAAGTTAGGGAGTTGGGATGATATTTGAGTAGGGTTTGGAAAATCCAACATACTTTTGAGGAGTGTAATTAAGAGAAGGGGAAGTACCCTTTTATAAGAGAGGTGAGGGTCACTTTAGGAAAAACTTGAAATATTATTTTATTACAAAATTATTTTCAGTTTATAATTGCTCTAAATGGATTTATTTCTAGGGTAAGTTGTTTATTGGTCTAAAAACACTCAACCAATTGTTTTTATACAAGTTTAGGTCACCATATTAACCTTATTTTTTAGATTTATCTCTTAGTTAAATAGTTTAACATTTAACATGTCTCCTTATATTTTTATATTACAGGGTTAATAAACTTACTAAAAAATGCCAATAAAACCTCAAGTGGTTCATTAAATAAATATAAATAATTATATAAGTCCTTTTACTTAACCTTATTTTTTAGGACTATTATATAATTTAATAAAAGAGTATTTGTTTTAAAAACTCATTTATATCAATTTTGACATTATTTAATATTTGGTTTTTGTGAAAGTCATAAAAATCTTATTAATTGAAAAAAATAAATTTAATGATCCCTAACATGTCATATTAACCTAGAATATTCGTGGATGACATCAAAATTTTCAATTTAAATTTATTTTAATATTTATAACATCAATTATTTTAATCTTTAATTAATAAGGTAATTACTGCATCACCATTGTGTCATAAATAAATTTAATTATTTAAGGTCTAAAAATTATAAATAAAATACCATGATGTATTAAATCTTTTTTTATTTCTAATAAATATTTATAGTTGAATTTCTCTTATGTTAAACCCTATATTAGAAATGTTTTAGTTATTAAACATTGAATTTAACACTTCTAGCGCCTCTTTAAATAAAATATAATAAATGTTCTAATATAATTCAAGTGCATAAAAAAGGATCATATTTTTATCCTAAGGTTGATTTTGGTAGTAATAAAATTTTCCAATATAATTATTACACGTGTTAGGGTAATTATAATATCATTTTTACCTTTAATTACCCTATTTATTTTTAACTGTGGTAAATAAAATTCTAAAGTTACTATTCACCAAAAATTATTTTCATCCTATTGAACCCAATTTTACTTAATAATGTTAACCATGTGTTTCTTATTTTTAAAATTAAATTCACAGAAGTGGTAAAATTACGTTTTATGCGAATTTTCAATTGTGCCTAGAAGGTGGGTAAAAAGACGGTAAAAAGTTCAATAAAATTTTATATATCTAATCTTATTATAAAATTAATTAAATGAATTTAATTGGACTAATATAGGTATTATGTATCTATTTTTACTTTAAAATAATTTTTAATTAAAAATAATTATTTAAATAAAAAGTCAGCTTTAAACAATAACGTAGTGTTTTTCACAGTTCATTAAAAATTGAAAGGTTTTAGAAAAACACCAAAAATTCTTCCAAAGCTAATTTTGATATTCCAAATTCAAAAATTATTTCTATTTTACCAAATTCAAAATATTTATATTAATTAATTTAATAAATATTCTAGTTGTCAAAACAAGAAAGCAGGTTTTTGAGAAGTAAAAACTACCAAAAGATTAATATGTGTTTATGTCTGATTTAAATGTAAAATTTCTTCCAATGACCAAAATAGTATTAAATGATAAAAATATAATATAATTATACTTAAGAACCATTCAAATAAATAATTTAAAATGATAAATTATTTTTTATTAAAAATTTTATTTTCAATTAAAATTTAGTAGTTTTCACTATTCATCTAAATATGAAAGTTATCAGAAAAGCGCCAAAAATTTATCCAAACTAATTATTTTACCTATTATAAATAAGAAGTTTATTTTGTAAAAATGAATATATAAGTGTCAAATATTGGATTTAAAAAGGGTTCTCCATTAAAAGGTAATAAAATTGCATTTTTTGAAAAATAATTCTTTTATCTGAAAAATCGAATTTGTTCTTATATTATGTCTAAGAAATACATAATATGGATGCTAAAATTATATGGAGTATATAAAATTCAAAATTCAGTTAATACTATTCACTACTGATTTCTGAAAGACAAGTTTGGTGAGTCGTGGTGCGCTCGAACTCGGTGTTGCGTGTAGTGCACACTATTGAATAGCTTTAAAGAAAATAACTTACTATGAAATCTTGGGCTGTTACAATTTCAATTAATAGAAGTGGAATTATTCAATTTAAAATTATTCCCACACACACGATGAGGAAGCATGTATTTTAAATGTTAAATATTAAATGACTAAAATTTTTAATATCAAAATTCAGTATGAAAATTATTCCAATGTCCAAAATTGGATTTATTGATTTAAGTTTGAAATAATTTTACTTTAAAACCATTTCAAAATATAATTTAACATTATAAATTAATTAAAATAAAAGGAAATTTAGAATTAAATTTTTTTATTTTTTATTATTCATCAAAAAATGAAACTTTTTAGAAAAATAAAAAAAAAACACCCTTTAATAATTTTAACATGCTGAATTTAAAAATGAATTTTATTTTATAATATTAATTTTCTAAATGTGTAAAAATTTTATTTGATTAATATTCACAAAATAATTCAAAAACACATCTTTTGATAAAATTTTATTTTGTAAACCTATAAAGGCTTTATAGAAAATTAAGTACGTTTTCATCAATATAAAAATATTATATGAAAAAATTAATATTTAAAAAATATTTATTAATATTCCTATTTATATGTTTATCAGCTACTTTATAATGGTCACATTTGAATAATAATATAAATAATATGTCATGGTTATGTAAAACGTCAGTAGTATCTGTAACATAAGTTGACACAATGTTGTGTATAATATAAGTTTAACTTGATGTTTTGTGTGACATAAGTTAAACACAATATTACAATTAATGAAAAATATATAAAATATTAAATTTAATTGAAAATTTATTTCACAAAATCATCAGGTGTTATAAAGTTAATGTTAGGGAAGAAGTAATTGTAAACAAAGAAGAAAATATATAAGTTGAATAAAAAAGAAGAAAGATAAGATATAATCCTAAACATCTTAGTAGAAGGAATAAGAAGTAACATGAAATATAAGAAAATAAAAAAGGTTTAAATCCTAGTAGATTATATAGTATTATCATGAAATCATTGGAAAATGATTGCTGAATAATATTTTCCATATAGGAATTGGATGTTCTTCAATACGACATGCAGTGAGCTCAACATCTGATGACATTTATTATATCTTGAATATTTAATGTATATTTTTAAGGATTTTTAATTCTTATAGCATGTTTTTTGGTCATTATAATAAATCTTCATGTTGTATTAATGTGAGTTGAAGTAATACATTTAAAAAAATTAATCAACAATTGATGTGCTACAATTTCACGAAAATTCAAGGCAATTTTATATGTTTTAACACTTTGACCCACATTTTTTACCATTTAAATAAAAAAATGAAATTTTTAAAAATTTTATAAAATACCATGTCATATTAACATTGGGTCGATCAAACATGTTCCAAATTAAACGAACATCATTTTCCAATGATTTTACAACAATTCGAGGCCTTTTCTAGTTTTTAACATTTTGATGCATCTTTGTTTAATTTTAAAATAATAAAAAGGAACCTTTAGTTTTTTTAAAAAACCAAAATTTTAATTTCCCTTATATCTATTCCTGCATGTCAAAAATTAAAGGAAATATGTTTTTACTTGAGATAATGAAATTATGAAAACATTTTCTAGGCAATGACCCACAAAAATATGTTTTCAAAGACATTTAAATATAATAAAACTATATATTCGATCAATAAAACTGCACCAAACATCAGATTGACATGTAGTCTATTAATATATTTCATAAATATTTATGTAATAAAAACATTTTTAATCTATGTTGACCCAATTTATTTAGAATGTGAAGTCAAAATGACACTTTTAATCAAACCATGCAATACGAGTGTCATCATAATGTTTAGTTGGCTCATACACATTAAAATTTACTCAAATATCATTTAAAAAAAATTCATGATTAAATGAACTATTTTTATTGGTTTTGACACCATTTCCTAGAAATTATCAATGATAGAATAATTACAGCATAAAAGTGGAAGATTCACATTTAAATTTCATGAAATTATATTAGCATTATCACAAACTATGAAAGTTTGAGAGAAAATCATTCACAAATCTGTTAGTGAGTGTTGCATCCACAATAATTGAGAATAATAACTTCCAATTACTGTAATAATATTTAGTAGTTTCATGTTTTATATAACAATTACACTTTATGGACCAATAAACCAAATCTTGGCCTATTATGTGATAAGTTATGGAAGTAAATTTGCTATCCATTTATAAAACATATGATATCTACATCTAGGGGAAATCTTAAGAATAATCTCAAATCCATAATAATAGAAAAGTACATTTATAGAGATGGGATTTGAAATAAATTCAATTTTACATTGCATGGATAGGATCAATGGATTTCACCCATCCCCCCAAGATGTCTCGAACTCGGTAGGTACTTTAAATACCATGGTGTCCTTGCATGTATTGATCACCAAAAATTGTTTCATTTATGTTCTTCTATTAGTATTATTAGGACCACCAACCATCTATAAAATATGTATAATTTCGTGTCCCCTAAAAACTCTAACTTGAGTTTACCAGGATGGGATTTAAAACCCCCACCAACTATATCCTATACTATATTGGAAAGTAAACATAAAAATAAAAATCATGTTAACTTAACTAAAATAGAATTTTTATTTTAATTCATCAGAAAAAATGATATGGAAGATATCATTATGGAAAATGAATGCAAACCTCCATCCAATTTTGGTAGTGGTCATCCTACTATCATCAGCATAATCAATGATTGATCATTTCATCACTTCTAGGATGAGTCAATATTAATATTCGGCAATCCATCCACCTTAAAGTTTATTAAATTTAATTTTAATTAATATAAATTGTAAATAAAAATAACTTAAAAACACAAATAAACCATATTTTATAATCTTAAATAATTTATTAAAATTCATGAGAAAAATATAGAATAAGAGGTTTATTAATCATAACTCAAATGAGTCGCTTTTTCTTGATACAATTCGCTAGGAACCACATTTTCAAATAAGGATCACTTAAAGGTTCAAAACTAAAATTTATTAAATATCATCCCATAAAAAAATATAACTAAGATATACAACACTGATGGTTTTGAAATCTTAATTCTCATATCCAAGATATTTTCATTTTCTTTCAATGTCCATTATTCATTATAATGTAAATTTTTAAAATAAAATTAATTTAGTAATAAAAAAAATATATGATTTCATTAAAAACCCACATATCATAAAACCACTATTATATCATGATAATCATTTATATATGATCATATTAATGTTAACGAGAAGAAAATGTATAATAAAAAAGATAAATATAAGGAATGAAGAATGAAAATAGACAATGTGATATAGTTAGTAGCAAATATAGTAGATGAGGTAAATGATAAGTGTTATAAGACAAAAAGTAGATGAAATAAAGAATAAGTAGAAAAAATATTTGAAAATGTTTTTACATATTAATAGGCATAAGATAAAGTAGATGAAAATGTAGTTTCAAAAATTAAGTAGGAGAAAGGGCATAAGCAGTATGAAAAGTTTGAATGAAGAATAGGAAGTGGAAGGTGGAGCAAAAGTATACAGTAAACCATTATCAAAAGATTAAGTAAGAAGAAAAAGAAAAATTTAATACCATAGGTATATTTAAAAGTAAAGGTGTAAGAAAAATATTAATATTTAGAAAATATTAAGAAAATGTGAATCCTAAACTTAGATATCATAAATCAAAAGGTAAATGAATACTAAGAGATGAATCAAAAATTTGAAATATAAATATGTTGATCGAATCAGAAAGTTGGGGTAAAATTCAAAGTAGAAGATGAAGAAAAATCTAAAATCTATAAATAAGAATGAGGTTATATAATATATTGGACAGATTGAAAAAAGGAAAAAACAAATTTAAAAACAAAATAAAAATGTAAAATTTAAAATAAAAATAAGAAGTATGAATAAATGAATAAATCATAAACCACAATCCAAATTAGAAGATGAATATAAATTAAAATAAAAAAAATTGGAAAAGGATTTTACGTTAATGTAATAAGAGAACTAAAAACAAAGTTTAAATAAATAATCCATAATCTTGAAGTAGAAGTAGAGGTGATAAGTAAAATTAAATTGTGAATATAGAACCAAAATTAGATGTATAGGTGAAGAAGAATCCAAAATAAAAATTTCATAAAGTGAAGCTTATAAAGAATATTATAAGTATGAGAAAAAACATATAAGTTGGAATTAAATAAAATCAATATCTTTAAACAAAAAATTGAAATAAAATAAAAAATAATGTTTAATTAATTTAAGTATAACAATACTAGAGGAAAAAAAGAATAAATTGATTTATATGTTTTCTATAAGAGATAATAAATATGATAGAATCATAATATGATTTAGGAGTAAATGAAAAATCTATAACACTCAAAAATAAAATAAAAAATTAGAATAAACAATATAAAATATAATATAATATAAAAATAAACAAATAGAAATATAATTTAAAGAAAAATTAAAGTATAATAATATGGAAAATTAAAGGTTCAAGAGAAAAAAATCTAGAATTAGAAGATGAAGCAAGAAGTCAAAATAAAAATCATAAGAGGGAATGAATGGAAAATAATAAGTCAAATGTAGAAGATGGAATCATCATATTAAAAAATAAAAATAAGAATAAATAAAATTTATAGATGAAGCAATGATCATAGGTGAAATCCAGCTGTGGAATTCATAGAAAATTTAAATATAAGAAACAGGATAATTAAATAATATAATAAAAAAATAAAAAATAATATCAAATAATGTATAAAAATATGGTAAATAAAAATTAATAAAATAAAAATAAAAAATCCAAAATCATAAAGTTTGAATATAGAGAAAGAAGTTGAATCATAAGTAGTAGAAAAAATAGTTGAAAAATTAGAATAAAAAACATAAGAAGAATTAGAAATAAAAGCTGAAATAATAGAAAAAGAAGTAAAACATAAACTGAGTAAAAACCCAAAATAAAAAAATTGAAAAGATGTTAATTTAAATGTTGTTTTTTATTTGAATATAGGCAAGAATATATAATTAGTAGTTGATAATGAAGTAGAAGTCAAAGTAAAAAAAAGAGTTATAAAATAAGGGAATTTCGGTGATTTGGAATAAATAATTTTATATTTAGAAAAAATATACATGTTGAAGACAAAATCGGATATATAACCAATAAACATGATCATATTAATTGAAGAAATAATATGAAATAAAATAAATAAAAGTTGAAATCAAATGTAGTACCTATAAATAAATGAAAATGAAAACAATAAAAAACTATAAAATGACATTGGATTATCATGAAATCATTGGACAATGATTTTTTAATATTTATTGACATATATTAATGGATGGCCCACAAGTCTGACATTCAGTGTGCTCATAATAAGTGGCCATTCATTAGATCCTAACACTTTTATGCTTGTTTTTATATACTTTTTAATTCTAATAAAAAATATAAAATCATTCTTATCACGTTGCATGTTGGGTATTAGTGGTTTTTATTAACACATTTAAATGGTTAATCAATTTTTGATGTGTGTGATTTCATGAGAAATTTTGGCTATTTTCTCTTTATTAACCCATTTGAACATTTTTTTTATCATTTAAATCAATGATACTACCAATTAGTTTATTTCAAGAAAATTAATTATCAAATTAAGGTGAGGTCTATTGAAATAATTCAAAAATTAAATGATGGCCATTTTCCTAGGATTTTACAAAAATCAGAGTGTTTTTCTATGTTTTGACCCTTTTACATACATATTGTGACTTTTCAATCAATAAAAATGAAATTTTGGTCATTTTGAATAAACCACATGTTAGATTAATGTTTGTTCATTTCATATAGGTCAAAAATTATACAGAAAAGTGTTTTTGTTTTAGTTAAAAACAATATGAGTTCATTTTCTATGTCATGATCATAAGACATATGTTTTTAAAGACTTAAATTGAATAAAATTTAATATTAAGTCCTTATGAACACACCACACATCAGATTGACAGGAGATTCATTCATACATGCCTTGAATTAATCCGTTATAATTATCATATGATTTCTAAAAAATGGAGGTACGTTTCTAGAATTTGAATGTTTAAAACATATATTTTTTCCTTTAAATCATTAAGAACACACTTTTAACAATTCTAGAAAAACCGCAAGTTAGATTGAAAGGTGTTCTATTATAATATGTCAAAAATTAAATGATGGTCATGTTCCTATAATTTCACAAAAAAATAGTTTTTCTTCTTTGAATTGACCCTTTCAAACCCATTTTTATAGACATTTAAATATAATAAAATTGTACTTCGGTATTTATGGCTACACCACACATTTTATTGACATGAATTATATAAATACACATCAAAAACTAATCAACGATCATTGAACTATATTTTCAAGAACAAATGAGTACATTTTCTTGGTTTTGAGTCTTTTGACATGCATTTTATTTTACTTTTAAATAAATAAAAACCAACTTTTAGTTATTATAGTTCAAATCAATGTTTTCTGAATTCTTACATGTCATAAACTAAATAAAAAATCAATGTTCAATGATTCAATGATAATCCTAGATCATTTTATAGGTTTTGGAACTTCAACACTTATTTTTAATAAATATTAATTCTAATATAACTACTTTTTCTGTCAATTTTAAACATAATTGGATTTTTCATTAAAATATTCTCATTTATATAAAATTTGGACAATATTCACATCACTCAATTAACTTGATTCAATAAACTAAAAATCTATTAAAAATCCCAAAATATCATTTGTTCAATTAAATTTGGTAATTTTTTCATTCATTAATTTTAATTTATTTTTCATTTAATATATTTTTAATATTTATATTCAAATAATATTATTCATTTACTTGTATTAATTTTATAACAATATGTTACATCGTGTTTTTTAATGTCAATATTGATGAAAAAAATTTAAAATTACATAATTAATTAGGACTTTAATGTTTCCTTAATATTATTTGTTTGAAAACTTTTGGTTTGTATTTTTAGTAATTAAAAAATTACTAAATTTGGATGGAGATAGATTAGAATTTAACATAATTATAATATGTCTGTAATTTTTATATTGTAATTCTACTAAAAATATTATTCTTTTGTTAAATTTGTTATAAGAAGGGGCCTTGATTTTGATTTAAGGATTCATATTCAAAATGCTCCCAAATCCTTGATTTTTTTCAACAAATATATTTTAAAAGGCGTGAGATAATTATTTGATTGAGTTTGGGAAAATGAAATCCCATATAGGGTGTTAGGGATATATAAAACATCTTCTAAGTGAAATAAAAATTCTCTAGTGGTATATGGGTAGTTTGGTAATTGTGATATATTTTTTTCTATAAGAGATATTCTTTTTGAATAGAAGAACATTGGGTGAGTTTGAAGCATCATAGAGAGCTTGATGGAGGTGTCATCCTTGATTCATGGAGCTACAACCAAGAGTGTTTTCTGATTTCGTTTTCTATATATATTTCATTGGTATAAGTTCTTTTTCTATCTACATCATATTATTTGGCACATTTTTCAAAATAAATTTATTTGAAACTATATGAATTATATTATTTTTTACGTTGATTTAGATTCGATGTACCAAAGGAGTAGACCATGAATCATATGTATGCCACAAAAATGCATTCATGAGTGGAATCACTCGAGTTACTTTTAGAAATAATTTTGTAAGTGTCAGAACAAATTGATATGAATGTTATCAAATTGATTCATCCAATAGATTATCAATAGTATCATGATATTTTAATGAAGGATATATAATAGTCATTAGTTACTCTAACATGGAAGGTGTATGATCTTATTGTTCATCAAACTGAGTCAGACTAGAAGACAAAGGAAATATTCAGGCTGAATTACTTATCAATAATTTGTACCAAGCCGGAGGATGTTGGAATGGGGCTGGTCAAGAAAAATCTAGAACATTCTGATAATGATGGAGGTGAACTGAGCTAAATTACACTTGATTGAATAATAGTTGGTGAGGGACTAGTTCTGAAGTAGCACTAGGATTATGAAACAAACATGAAAGAAGAAGTTATGATAAGGGACTTGATCTTTTTATCAAGCACATAGATATGATAAATTTTATCGGTGATGATTCAATTCGCTGGATCTTGTAATAAAAAACATACATCCTGATATAAAAAAATCAAAATAACTTACATGTTCAAATAGATCATCTATTCATTGATGGAAAAGTAAAGAAAGGGATTTTTTCTTTATTTTCATAATAGTTGAATCTCTTGTTGGATGAATTTAAGGATGAAAAAATTTTATGTTTTGGAACTATTTAAGAATGAGATCCCTTAAAATAGTAGAAATTAACTAAATAGTGTGGTTAGATGGAAGATTATATCAAAAATTTTGAATTTTTTTATATTCAATATTTTTAGAAATTATTGTATATTTTATTTGTAGTTTTGTTAATGGAATTAAAAATTATCATGTATACACATGAGTCCCATAGAAAATACATGATCATTTATTTGTCAAGAAATATATGGTTTGATCCTATTGTGAAGGGGTTAATCCATGCAATAGATGTGGGAAGGGTAGGGTAGGGTTCAATTTTAGTCATCTGATAAATATAGGTTTGGTTATGATAATTTTTTTTATTTGGTTTCAGTGTTGAGAGAAAAGAGGTTTTACTAAGGTGGAAGGGATTTCAAAATCTTTCCAAGAACGAATATGAAGAACAAAGGGCCATTGGGATATTTTTTCTTATGCCTAATAAATTTGTCCAGTACACAGATGTCCAGATGAATGAATGTTGCTCAGGATTTAGAAATGTGTAGAACCTATAAATCATTTCATGGATACAATACCAGATCGAAGCTACTTAGTTCCTATCAAGTAATATTTACAATGGGAGATGGTTTTTCAAGTGATTATTGATGGATAATTAGTGGGAAAATTTGACCATGTTACCAAGTATAATATGATGGAATGCATTATTGTTTGGGTGATAATTTTTGATATTATAGAAAATGGTGTTGGTCAATATTTTTTGTCAACATATTTATTAAAACTCTTTTAGTTACCTATTACACAGACTAAGTATATAAATGTTTGTTTGGGAGATAGACATCACATGGTGTCTAGAGGGTTTTGTAAGGATTTTTATGTTATAATATGAGAGGTTCCAATTGAATTGGATACATACATATTTAATACCACATTAACAAATCTAATTTTTAGCATTGTGTGTCTTGAAAAACATGGCTATATATCCTCTCATTGGATGAAATTGACCATGTATTTTTAATTTAAATGGAGTAAAGTTATATTGTAGGGGATAATTCCCAAATACGATATAACAATGGATCTATATTCATTTCTATAGGTAAATAAGTTTTTCACACATGGAATCTACTATGCAATTGGGGTCATTGATTTTGACCATGTAACGTTTTGAGATAGGAATAATAAAGAGGAGATATAATGATTTTCAGAAAAGTTTCATTTTACATTGGAGGATCCTATGAGTCTTTCTCCTCATTGTATATCATATCATACAACCTGTTTGAAAGAATCAACCAATACGATAAATGTGAGACATTATCTGGTTTCACATAGGTTAGAGGATGATGATGAATTATAGATAGATTATTTATTATTGTAGGGTTTGATTTGTAGTAGCAACAGTCCTTAATCATGAATTGCATTTTTAGTTAAAAACAAATAGTGTGTTCAGTGGATGTGTGTGGACTATCATACCATAAACAAATGTATGAGTTTGGAGTGGTTTCCCATTCCAATAATTGATGAATTGATAGATGAGATGTTTAGAGCTCATCATCTCACTAAATTTTATCTAAAATCATGTTTTCACCTAGTTTTGGTTAGAGATGAAGCTATTGAAAAATGGAATTTCTCACTCATCACGGTCATTGTGATTACATACTAATTCCATTTGAACTTATGAATGCTGAGACTACATTTCAAGCTACCATAAACACTATAATTATATATATACTTTTAAAAGGTTTCATTGTCTTACTTGATGAAATTTTTATCTACAAACATAATTGAAGAGACCATTTTGAACATTTACAATAGGTTTTCAGAATTTTTAAAACAAATAGTTTTCATTATAATAGAACAAATGATTCTATGGTCACACTCTTCTGGAATATTTAGTGATTTAGATGTCTATTTAAAAAGACTCTATAGATCCATGAAACGTTTTAAGAGTCCATGGGTGACCTATTCCTCAGAAGTAGAAAGAGTTAAGAGGTTTTTAACCTTAGTAGTCATTATAAAATAATTATAGTTAACACTGGTAAGGTAGATCATATGTATACTGATTTGACCAAAAAGATAACTTTATGTGGGGAAATGTTTATCAAAAAATTTGTGATTTTTTAAATAGTTCATGATCCCAACTCTAATTGTATCCCTTATGAATTTTTATACATGATTTCTAGTGGAAGTTGATGCCTCGAGTGGGGGAATAAGGGATATTCCCATGTAAGAAGGTTTTAAAATATCAAAATTCAATAAATATTTATCTGGTTCAAATATAGATAAATCTATTTTTGAAAAAGATCTAATGTATTTTGTTCTTTCCCTTCTCCTATGGTGATAATATTTCTTAGTGTGCTATTTTCTTGTTTATATATATCAAAATATTCTTATGCATTTTTATGTCAATAAATCATGTACATGTACTACCTATGCTAGAATTATATGCTTTTAGTCTATGATTTGGAGGTACTTTATAGTCCCGATAATAGTAATAGAGTTGTTGATTGTCTTTCTAGGGTAGGGGTGACAAGTATCTTTGACTAGTAGTTTTGGAAACCCATTAGGTTGAAATATATCATGTCAAAGGTAAGTTTCACTATGTTCCTCACTTTTAGTCCCTTATAAAAGCTTTAGAATTTCATTTTTCTTCTCCTACAAGATATAACATTCATAACCACATGTTATTCATTCATGGTAATTTGGTACTATCAAAGAACTCCATTATCATTCTGAACCTAATCCATTAATACCATGACACTCCTAGAAGGGTGAATAATGTTTTCTTAAAACCTATAAAATGTTGGAATCAATGTTGTTCTGGAAGGCTATGACATGTACATTGATTACTTTTGTTTGAAAATGTGAAATATTTCAATGCCACAAATACCCTATATTTTCTCTAACTTGATTTTTATACCCCTCCCTAATTCACGATTTTAAATGGGATGGAATTTCATTGGATTTAATTTAAAAAATTCCTAAGTCTCAAGGTTATGATGTTATCACGGATGTTGTAGATCCTTTATTAAAAAATTTATTATGGCATGAGTAATTTTGGCTGGATGACATGAATATTAAGATGTGTTTCTTTTACTATGCTCAAATGGATGGTCAAACTAAAGTTCTAAATCACAACCTTGATACATATTTTTATTTTTTACCCTCAAATAACCCTTAATAATTGGTTATTTGGATTATATGGTCTTAATTTTACTATAACACATCTTTTATTATGTTCATGGGTTAGACACCATTTTTGATTGTCTATGGTTAAGAAACTATTTCTTTATTACACTATTCTTTGTAGGAGAGTGCTCTTAAGGTCCTTAACTCTACATTAGTAGATTAGGTAATGTTTTTCAACAAATATGCTCCCATTTATTGACTTAAAAATACACTATGTTGCATATAGAAAACAAGAAAAGATGTTTAGTAGCATTTCAGTTGGCTGATTTGTTTCATATTAATCTCAGATACAATACACCATTTTTTATTCTCCCTTGGTTTTCCTAAAACATGTTGCATAGTATTAGGGTACTTTTCCCATTTTAGATAAGGTTGTAATGGTTTCTTATCACCATGATCTTGAACCCACTAGTCATATACATCTATTTTTTTCATGTATCTTGACTTATGTACATTATTGGGGATCTTGCTACCTAGCCCTTTCTAGTTGTGTTTTTAGATAATACAAATAATCTAGATCTTACTAAATCTATTCTTGATTAAAATGACCACGAATCAAGTTTAAAATTGATATCTAAATGGAGTGGAAACCCTATAAAAGATTATACATAGTAAAAATTTTCTTTTTATCATGGTCAATTTCTTTATTTTCATATAGAGGGAAATTTTTATTTTGATGGGTATGGAGTAGATAGGTTATTGGGGGTACATACAAATTAATCATTTAGAAATAAACATTATTAGGTGTTATAGGGGTAGATTTTTAGTCGTTTTGTATTAGTGAATGCAAGAGATATTTTGACTGATAATTCATATATGGAAAGAGTTTGGATGCATCTTGGTGGGATTACTGGAGGAGGTATCCTTGGATTCATAAACTACAAACATGGATAGTTCCCTAATTTATCTTATTGTATATATTTAATTATTTCATGTTCTTGCTAATACTATATCATATTTTTTTAATATTTTTCTAAATAAATATACTAGAAACTACATGAATTATATTCATCCATAACCAAAAGAGAATTATGGAAATTATTTCTAGCATTTTGATGCATTGTTCATGAAAAATATCGAAAAAATATAATGAGAAATTTGAGTATCTTTAATTACACTAGTGAAAATACTAGAATCGGCATGGTACCTTGTATAATATATCATAAAATATGACTTCAACTATAAGGAAAATAAATACTTACTATGATATCTATCTTATAGATTTCAAGTGTGTAAAAAGATTGGCCTCGAAAAAGTACCTTGTTAAAAATAATGAAAACTATAAATTTGACTAGAAGGAAAACAAATACATACGATGGTGGATGGCTTTAATATCTCTAGTAGTAAAAATGGGAAAACTCTTGTTAATAATTCCTCGAATGTTTTCAAGATAGTTTCATGTATTTCACATAGATTGTAGGCACTTTTTGAAAGATTAAGAACTCTAATTTGATTGTTTACTCAAAAATATTATTAATTCAATCAAATTTTACAGTCTGATAGCGCTGAAATTAAAATTCACTATTTGTATGGATGATAACCCCAATTAAAAAAATGCAAACCCTATTTTATTCATTAAAATATGGTTTAATCAAAAACATTTAAATAACATGGTTCACATGTGTACTTTAATATTCATGGAATGAAAATAAAGCACAACAGAATGTGGTAGTATCATTTATAAACATTAATATATATATATATATAAAGTGCATGTTATGCATTAAAAAATGAAAATGTACATAAACATAGTATTGGGAATACCTGTAAAAATTAAATAAAAAACAAATGAAATGTTCCTACAGTTGAAAAAATTTACTACATTAGAGGAAATAGGGAAAAAATACAAACCTGGAAAAGTTCAAGGCTGGTAGCATATTTCCATGGTGTTGGAGTAGATTATAACATAATGTTACAAAGGATCGAATAACTACTGAGAAGGGGGGGAGGGGGTTGAATCAGTTGTTCACTTTTTATATGTTTCAAAACTATTAGATACATACCTTATGAAACCTATTAAAATTTATTTCCTTATTAACTTTTTATAAATACTCATACATGAAAAAGTAGAAAAACAATTAAATAATACAATAGTTAAAAGGTTTTTCCATAGTTTGAGAGACAACATCCTTTCCATAAGTACTCCCATGGGTATACGGAGCTCCACTATTATCAAGAAGTGAATACAACATGTTCCAACTCCTATTAAAAACCTTCTATCTCCCTGTAGAAAATATTTTTATGACCCCATTAGTTTACAACTATTTTTATCAAAAAAATTATCAAAACAAAAGAATAAATACTTTATTGAAAATGCCCCACAATTTCCCAGTCTGAATCCTTAGTCTGCTTTGAATGGATCTAATTCTCTTAATATGATGATTCTGGATCTGAATGTCTCAATACAACGAGTCTAGATCTAATTCTCTCAATACGATGAGTCTGGATCTAATTCTCTCAATATGAAGAGTTTTAATCACAATATGATAAGTCGGAATCTGATTATATCAATACGATGGACTCAATAGAATGACCCCATTATCAATCTAAAAAACATAAAATATTCTAAAATACTCTAAATGAGGTACCTTAGTCTGATTGACTCAATACGATTTTTCTAAATCTGGTAAACAAAATTTCATCTGTCTAATCCTCCTCACGAGATCTCTGCTAAGAAATAACAATCACTAGATTTCTTTAGTGCTCCGCCTTTTCCACTTGCATGGAAAATCCTCACTGAAAAAATGATCTAAGTAATTATTTATAGGTGACTCAGAAAAAAAGTGGGAATCTTGAAAACTTTCCCCACTTCCTCAAATTTAAAAACCGTGACAATATCCCACATTTAAACGTCAAATTTGACTTATTCAATCCTCCCTATATTTCTCTGAGATTTATGAAAATTCAAATTTCAAGTTTGACCTCTTAAACTCTTCATAAAAATTCTAGAATTTTATTTTTGACTATTCTTCATAATCATCACATTATGAATCTTTTATCATTCTCAGTGAATTTGAATCATGTGTCCTTCTCAGTGATTCCGAATTCTAAATCTTTCTCAATGATTCTGAATTATATATCCTTCTCAGTGAATATGAATATTTTATCTTTCTTAGTGATTCTGAATTTTCTATACCTCTCAGATCATTATGATTTAATTATCATTATTATTGAATTCACATTATGATGAAATTCCCATTACAATGTAATTTCCATTACAATGGAATATCCATACTAAAACTTTGAAATTTTTCAAACCTCTCCATCATTTCTTCAAAAATATTTTATCATAACAATTTTCATCATTTGTGAGAACATTATGACCAGAAAAACTTCAACTATTTTTTTAGAAAGTATGAGAACATTCTAACACATGAATTCACTATCTTCTTTAAAAACTCTTTAATAACAATATAACTTCTTCACTCAATAACTTATTTCTTTATAACTCAACAACTTCTTTATTTATCTGATTATGGAAATTACAAACTTCAAGAAAACAAAAAATTCTTTTTCTGATTATTTTGGATCTAATGATCTGAATCCGATGCATATGGATCTGATACTCTAAGTCCATTACTTCTCAGTCTGATTCTATGAGTCTAGAAAATAATATTTCTTTTAAAAAAACTCTTATCCCCCTTTTTTTATTCAATCATTTAGCGACATTCCTATTTAAAACAAACTATGAGTTTGATGAATATTCATTAAGATGGATATGAATCTGATTCTTGAATAACAAAATCATTCTTATTCAAAAGGTTATGTTTTCAATAAAGATAGATCTTTGTTAAACAAATTATCACAAAGGTTATTCAATCCCCCCTTTAGATTTATTGACGTACCTTGTTAACAACTTTTCAAACTCTTAGAAATTTTCCCAACCTAATTTTTTTAAATAAACCATGTTTTTTTACTTTTATCAAAACATATCCATTCTCAGAAGAGAGTTTCCTAACACCACACTACTGAAAAAACTAATGTTTTTAAGGAATTCCATCCCTTGGTGGAAAGAAAAATTTGTGTCCATGTAAAGATAATTTCCCACTATTATATTTTCCTTTCTCACTTTTCTTTCTTATCTTTTATTTTTTTATTTTTCATTTTATTTCCCCTGTTATTTCTTTAGTCACTTTATTTTTCTCTCAAATTTATTTTTCTATCCCCCATTATATGATAACCATTGCTTCATATTTATAAAATAAAGAAAATTCAAAACTTCTTACAAAGTACAAAGTTATTAATTTATCTCCCCCTGTTTCAATATGATCCAAATCATGGAGGGGTACTTATGAGGTTTATAAAGTCATGGGATGAGGATGAACATGGTGTTTTAGCCTCAATTCCACAAACCTTTCTTTCAGCAATTCTTTTGTAAAGATATCAGCAATCTGATACTTTATTGAAATGTATTCATGGAAATAATCTCCTGTGCAACTTTATCTTTTATAAAGTGAAACCTTATACAATGTGTTTTGATATTGAATATTGGAAAATATTTTTAAAATGATCAATTGTACTCTAATTATCCCAAAGTATCTTCAATGGTTTAGAAACTTTTACATTCAAATCTTCCAACTGAAAATTTATCCACAACATTTGAGAACAAGCCTGAGTAACTGCAACATATTTGGATTCGACTATGATCAATGTTACTGAACTTTGTTTCTTACTATGCCAAATCAAACAACATTCACCCAAGAAAAATGTCCCTCGTGAGGTTGATTTTCTATCATTACAATATCTAGTCCAATTTACATCATTATAACCATGATACATTATCTCAATATTTCTTTTATATAACAACCCACGTGATGTTGTGCCTTTGACATATCTCATAATTATTTTTCCAACCAACATATGTAATTCTTTTGGATTACTTTTATACTTGTAACATAACTTCACAACATAAACAATATAATTCCCTGAGGTTGTAAGGTTAAGAATACTTCCTATCCACTTCTAAAAGACTTTATGATTTACACTTTTTATAGATTCATCACTACTCTGCATTATTCTCATAGATATAAGAGTAGAAACTTCTTTGTAATCTTCCATATCAAACATCTTTAAAAATTTGGTGAATTTTTTTTCCTGAGATAAGAAAATGTTTTTTAACTTGTAATACAATAAAGAAAGTTAATTCTCACAACATTGACATTTCAAATATTATTCTTTATTTCCTTATGAAATTATTTTCAAACATATTTTCTATCCCCAGAAAAAATCATATCATCCACATAACAATAATAATTAGAGAACCAAAGTAAACATCATTTCTTTTAGAAAAATTTTAAATTCTCAACCAATTTTGAAGTATTGAATACCAAGCACATAGAGATTGTTTCAGCCCAAACAAATATTTCTTAAATTTTTAAAAAAAAATCATCCTCATAAATTAGAAACCCATAAGGCTGCTTAATGAAAAATTCTTCATCAATATCACCATTTAATAATTCTGAATTTACATTAATCTAATAAAGTTTTCAATTATGATGAGAAACCACTATAAGAAACATTCAAATAGTTTCTAGACTTGCAACAAGGGTAATGGTTTGATCAAAGTCCACAACTTCCACATGTGTATATCCTCTACAAATAGGTATTTATTTGTTTCTTTAAACTTCTCCATGCTCTTTATAAACCCATGTTGTTCTAATAACATTTTTATTTTTTAGACTCATACCAAGTTCTCATGTTTAATTCTTCTCAATAAAATCCAACTCTTAATTAATAGAATCTACACATTATTTATGTTGAATAGCCTCTGAAACTAATTCTGGTTTAGGTTTAGAGATAAGTGAAGTCTGTTTTTTTATCTTAACATCATTTTGGTCTGAACTGAAGCCTTCTGATTCCCAATATTATTTTCGAACTCAACTTGTTTTTGTAAGGTATGAAATTTCAATGTTTCTCTCCCAACATCACTTTCCTCACCACATGACTAATCTGAATCTTACTAAGGATGTTTTTAATTATATTCACTATTGTTTAAATCTTTAGTTTATCCTCCTCGGCATTCTAAATAAATTTTGTCAAGGAACATTGATTATCAATTACCTTCACATCACATTATTCCACAAATTTTTTTAATGTTTCTTACAACATTTTTAACTTCTTCTATTTGGTGAATAACCCATAAAATTTACATTCCTATTATTCTCATCAAACTCTCACAAATCAGAGTTTTTTATTTTGAGCAAACATAGAATTCTAAAATCATTAAGGCGTTTCAATGATTTTTATTTGTTATAACAGATTACATAAGCTGACATGATGGTTTTCTATTTAAAAAACATCTATTTTGAATATGAACAACAGTACTAACATGTTCTCTCCAATATAACTTTGAATGTTTATATTTTTCTAACATACTGTTTACCATTTCCATCAAACTTCTATTCTTTCTTTCTTCTACTCCATTTAATTTTGGAGTATAAGGAACACTATACTGATATATTATACCATTATTTATCATATAAGTTTGAAAAGTATTATTTGTAAATTTGGTACCATTATCGGTTCTCAAATTCTTTATAGAAACACTCATTTCATTCACAATATCTTTTATAAATAATTTTAAATTTTAAATGGCCTCTAACTTGTACTTCATAAACATAATGTTTTTTCATCTGAGTGAAATCATAATTAAAAGTGATAAAGTGTAAATATTATTTTTTTGAACAATGTATCATATTCTCACATAAATCTAAATTTATAATCTCATGTAGTCTTCTAGATTTAATATCAACCCTTTTATGACTTTTATTTGTTTTCTTAACCTTTTGAAAAGTTACACAAACATCTTCTTATCCTCCTTTCAATTCGAGAAATTTTCAAATAGAATCAACATTAGAATGTTTTTCCATACTTTTCTATAAAATGTGTATAAGTATTCAGTGGCACAAATTTTTTTTCATCTTCTGCACTCATGTAATAGAAGTTATTGAGTTATTCTATTTGGAAGAGATTACCATGGGTTCTTTCCTCTTTTGTAAAAAACTTTTCAAATTTCACACTTTTTATTACTCAAAAATATTTTTTTAAAACTACTTATTTTCTATCATTAAAGCTGACTTACACTAAGTAAGTTATTTTTTATCCCATAAAGAAGTAAAAATTCCTTTATTTTAACTTTTATGCTTCAATCTCAGTTATTATGATTCCTTTGATTTTTAAGAAACTATCATTACCAAAGGTAACTACTCCTCTATCATGACTTACAACATGTTTCATGTTTTTTATATAACCCTTCATATGTGAAGACCAACCACTATCATGTATCCATGGTTTGATTCTTTTACTTTCCTTCAAATCTATCTCAACAATAAAATTTCCTTCCTCAACCTTTTTATTTTCCTATTACTTTTATTTTCTATCATAAGGAATTTGTTCCATAAGGAGTGTCATACATCTTTCAGCTTGATGACCAGACTGATCAAATATTTCACAAACTTCTTCCAGACATTCAAATTAATTTTTTGTTTGAATGTTCCTAACATCTTAATAATTCACCTTTTCAACTTTCTATAATTTTGGCGAGTTTCTCATTCCTATTTAATTATTTTTTACACTTTTCTCAAATATTCTTCTAGTAAGAGATAATTTGTGCCAACAGTGATATGCCCTATTCCCATAGATTCCACAACACCAGCAATACCAATCGAATCTTGATTTTCAATTTAAGAAAGATCTCTCTTTGTCAAAACCTTGACAAGGTTGGTAACTTATTTTAGCTCTAACAAAGTCATCATGTGGACCATCATTTTTTTGAGATAGTTTTCTACAATTTAGATTTTATTGGTTTATCACTTCCTTTTTCTGCCCATTATTTACCAATACATTTTATGGAACAAAAAATGTTAAAATAATCAGATGAAACGTTATTATTGGTAAGAGAATATTTCACCTGATTTTCATATTTAGCCTTCTCATCAGCTTTAGAAGTCTCAAATTTTACTTCCAAATCTCTATTATAGTTTTCAATCATCTTCCTCAAGGTAATTTTAGTGTCACGAAGTTTTGATTGAAACTTGTTAACTTATTATTTATTAGCTTCTATATTCTTAATAAGATCTTTAATCATATTTCCCTGTTCATAAATTCTATGTTTGTAACTTAAAATATCCTTGATGTATTATTAATCTTGCTTGATTAAATCTTTTATTCCATCATAAAATTAATTAAAATCTTTCTTCATAACTCTAATTTCTTTCTTGAGAGTTTTTTTCTCAATAAAAGAAACAAGTTCTGTTCTGAGCTGATACTCTCTATAAGATTATTCACCACCTACTTTAATGTCTAATGAGTCATTTATTTTCTAAACATTTGAAATGAACATTATGAATTTTTATGAACATTCATATTAATAAAAATTATTGTCTTTTGAGTATGATTCTACATTCTTACTCCTCAAAATTATTTTCTTTATGTTAATATTTTTCTTATATTTGTTGGGTGACCTTTCTTCTTTATAATGTTTTCCCCTTTTTCCATTGAGTTTTTTCATCTGAATCATCTCAATATTCTCTAACTTTCTTCTTTGGTCAATTTATAAAAAAGTGTCTGATTCCACCATGCTCAAAACATTTTAGATTAATTTTACCTCAATAATTCCCTTTTCCTCTTTGATAGTTTGTGGATATAAAATACGTTATTTTTTCATTCAACTCGTCATCCTCTTCATCTTCAGACTCACAGGGATCAACTTCTTCAATATTTTAGATTTTCATCTTTCTTATATATTTAAATTACATATCATATTTCATATTCTTTTTAAACTTTGGAGCTTTCCAAATTTCATAAGTAGTACGAATGTTATGAAATTCATCAAAAGATGAATCAATCTTATCATCTAAAGAAGAAATATTAGAATAAAAAGTTTCTGTAACATTTCTCATAATTTTCATTACAATTATAGAATATTTTAATACATATATGAATCCTTTGATGTTGTAAAAAATTTAATTTACTCTTTTTGAAGTATTCATTAATTTCTTATTCATCTCTCATTCTGATGTCTTCCTACATACTATTGTAGATTTAAATCATCGCTTCTTAACTTCAGTATTCCCTTCAAAAAAACTTTCCAGCTTTTCCCATATACTTTTTGAAGTATTGAGACACATCACCTTATGATAATAATTTTATGATAAGGAAATAATAATAGAATATATAGCCTTTCCATCAACATCTTTATTTCTCTTATCAACAAAGGTCATTGTGGAATCTTTCTCAATAGGTGGAAACCCAATAACAGTAGCATCAACAAATTCTAGGCTAAGAGATTATAGATAATGATTTATCCTATTTTTCCATCCATAATAATTTTTACCATCAAATGTAGGAATTCCTCTACTATTCATAGAATTGGTATTATCCATGGTAAGGATTCAACAAGGGAACCTAGGCTCTGATATCAATTGAATTTCTAGAGGATATAATAAAAACTAATAAGGGGGAATTGAATATGTTGATCACTATTTAAAAGTTTAAAAACTTTTAGAAACATTACCCCAACATCCTTTCCATAGCCACTCCCATGGGTATATGGAAACCACTATTACGAATAAGTGAATAAAAATTATTCAAACTTCTGTTAGACACCTTATATCTCTTGAGAAGAAGAATTATATAGAATCTAATCATTTTATAGTGATTTATTATAAAAAAATTGATCCAAACAAAAGAATAAATACTTTGTTGAAATAGATCCAAAATTGTTCAGTTTGAATCACTAGTCTGATTTGGCTGGATTCGGTCCTCTCAATCTGAAGAGTTTGGATTTTATTCTCTCAATATGATGAGTTTATAAATGTTTCTCTCATTACGACGAGTATGGATTTGATTCTCTCAATAAAATGAGTCTAAATATCAATATATTAAGTATGAATCACATTATATCAATATGACAGACTCAATAAAATGACCCCATTCTCAATATACAAAACTAAAAATCTTCTCAAATACTTAATACGTTGTACCTCAGTCTGATTGAATCAATAATATTTTTCTCAATATGGTAAAAAAACATTTATATGTTTGATGATCCTCACAGGATCTCTAGATAGAAATTAATTTCACTTGATTTCTTTAGCGCTCTTCCTTTTCTACTTGAGTGAAAAAACCTCACTAAACAAATGATCTAAGCAAGTATTTATAAGAATCTCGGAAAACAAAACATTAAACATGAAAATATTCCCACTTTCTCAAACTCCAAAATCTCTGAAAATCTCTGACATTTAAACATCAATTTTGACTCCTTCAATCCTCCTTCGATTTCTATGTGATTTATGAAAAATTGAATTTCAATTTTGACCTCCTTAACTCTTCATAAAACTTAAAGAATTTTATTTTTTGAGCCTTATTCATTATCATACCATTATGAATCCTATATCCTTCTCAGTGAATCTAAATCTTGTATCCTTCTCAGTTATTCTGGTTTCTATATCTTTCTCAGTGATCTTGAATTCCATAACCTTCTCAGTGAATAAATTTTTTTTATCTTTCTCTATGATTATGGATTCTGTATCCTTTGCAACTCATTATGATTGAATTATAATTATGATGGAATTTACATTACGATGTAATTCTTATTATGATGGAATTCCCATTACTATGGAATTATGATTACGATTTGATATCCATACTTTAACTATGAAATTATCTAAAACACTCCATAATTTCTTCAAAAAGATTTTATTAGGAATGTTTTCATGAATTTTGAGAAATTTATGACCAAGAAACCATCAACTGATTTTGTTTCGAAGGCATGAAAACTTTATAAATCCTGAACTCATAATCTTCTTTGCAAAATCATTAGAAAAAATAAAACTACTTCACTCAGAAAATTATTTCTTTCTAACTCATCAAGTTCATTCTTTCTTTGATTATGGAAAACACAAACTTCAATAAACAACAAATTCTTCCTCTGATTATATTGGATACTATAATCTGAATCCGATGTAGATGGATCTGATACTCTGAGTCTTGTGCTTCTAAGACCTATTATATGAGTCCAAAAAACAATATTTCTTTTAAAAAACACTTCCCTCTCCATTATATTTGGATTAAAACATTTATAAACCTTCAAATTTCTAAAAAATCTAATTATGATGAATATTTAATATGATGGATATGGTTCTGATTTTTGAATAACAAAAAACATTATTATACAAAAGGGTTAGTTGTCAAAAAATACAAAACTTTTTTAAAACAATTTATCACAAAGTTTTGTCTGAACCCTAAACATAAATCCTTAAAATATTGTCTCTATGAATAAAAAAGGTCATCCTCCATGACTAAATGCTAAATGATGCATAATCCAAATCCTGGTATAGATTTACATTCCAATTGAACAGGGTTGACCATGATTTTTTTTTGAAATTTCATAATTTGGAAACCTTATAAATACCATGGTTGTAAAAAATAATGATTGGGGTAAACAATAAGATCAAAATTTCTAAAAGAAAAAATCAGGTTGGGTTTATGGGATGATGCGTAGAAGATAAGGGGGGGATTAAGGCCATCTATGCCTGCAGTAGGCCTCTAGATTTCCATAAGCCATTGCAGCATCAATCATTAGTCCCATTATTTTTTATTGCAACAACAATATCCAGGAGGAGTATGTTAGGTAGGATGCGGGTGGACATATTTTTGTGGCGATGGTGAAGTTTCACAATTAGAGGTAGAGTTTTTGAGATCACATTTCATGTGTGCAATGAAAGTGTTAGAGTGGTGCTGTTATAGGTGGAGAAGGTAGTAGATATGGAGAATTAGGGTACATGAAATTGATTAAGGAGGGGGAAAGATGGAAATATGGGGTGATGGAATGATGGGTAACCAGGGAGAAATGGTGGGAGGATGCCCACTAGGGAGGAATGTTTCCTTGTGGGATGTGGGTAATAAAATAGAGTTTTGTCTATTGCCCATAATTTCCATAACATGGGGACATACTGGGATTTCCCTAGGGCGATTCTTACTTATGTATTACATCAACTCACAAATCATTAGTGGGAAAGAGAACTGAAAAGTGGAAGAGAGGAGGGGATATATAGAGGTTTGGGAGGTGGTGTGATAATAGGTGGGGTAGGGAGGCAACAATTGCTCTATCATCCAGGCTGGCAAACAGTAATAACTAGAATCAGGCGGCATCCACTCATAGAATGACCAACTTTTTGATTTGTTTTTTAATAAAACGTGTTACGATTTTTTTAGAAATGGAGATATGGGACTAGGGGGAATCAAATGAATTTATTCCCCCTCCATCTCGCTAAAAGGGATCAATTCATTTGACACATTTGGATGATTTTTTTAAATTTTTTGTTTTTTATATATATATATAATTTATGATATTATTATAATAATAATTATTAATAATAATTAAATAATTATGACATAAATTGATAATTATTAATGATAAGAAATAAATAAAAATATAATTATATAAAATAAAATCACTAGTACCAATAATAATTAATATTATAAATAATAATGTAACAATATTATTTATATGAATAATTATTAATATGTGAAATTATACATAACAAAATAATTATTTATTAATAATATTATTAGCAATTAATAATATTTTTAATAATTAAGAATATTTTTTGTTTTTGTTTTTAGTTTCTCGTAAATGTTATATTTTTTAAATATTTTAAATATATTAAAAATAAATATATTAGACAAAATATATGAATATAAATATATAATTAAAAATATATTTATTTAAATTTCTATAAATAAAAATCTTAAAAAATGTTTATAAATATAAAAAAATTTAAATAAATATATAATTAGAAAATATATTTATAAATAAATATATATAAAGGTTTATAAATATAAATACATAGGTAAATATAAATCTTTCAAAAAAATGTTTTTAAAAATTAATATATTTAAATAAATAAATAATTTTAAATATATATTTATAAATATAAATTCAAAAAAATATAAATATAAATATAAATATATATAAATATATATTTTTTTAAAAATGAATGATATCATCAAACACTCAATTTGAAACAAAAAACCCATACCAAATTTTCCCAAATTGTTTCCTTCCATCCATCAAACATGAGGAAGATGACTACATAATCTTTTTACTAAAGTCAGACGTCCGAGAAAAATATCTAATAGAAATATCAGATACCTCCTCCCTCTCTCTCTCTTCGTGTTGTAACCCAAATTCAACAAGTAGAGACTCCAACCCTCCAATTCACCCTCCTTCATCATTATCTTTAGGGTTGCTCATCGATCCTCCACGAAGTAAAGCACTAATTCTTGGATTTCTTATTTCTTCTGAATCAAATTCCACAATTCAACAATAGGACTAATTCCCATGCAATATATTCTATTAGGTGGTATTTACTTTTCTATAAACTCATGGAGTAGTGAATCTACAAACCCTCTGTATTTTTTCGTGACTATGTACAGTTTTTTTCCCATACAATGGAAAAAATAAATCATGTTCCCAAAATAACTAAATTAGGAAACTATTTCCCTATATATAGTAGTTGGGGGGGTCGGGTGTAGAAGGGTGGGAGATTTTCTAAAAACTGTGTTCCAAGAAATATTTTTAAGAATGTGCTTGCTTGAAAATAACCTTCATCACCAAAATTTCAAGGATTTTGCTTCCCTGAGAAGCTTCTTCATTAAAGATTTTTCTAGGAAGGCACTTTCTAGGAAAGTCCCTTCCTCTTTATGTTTTTTTTAAAAAATCACTTATTTATTGTTTATATATATATTTAAAAAAATAAAAAAATAAAAAATCATTTTAATATTTTTATTTTGGTATTAGATTTAATTCATTTACCCTAAATATATTAAACATAATCTCACTGAATCCCATTTTTTATACGGGTTCACATACTTCACAAATTTTCCATATTTTTTAAGGGGGATAAAAAACCTATTTTCCAACAATAAATGAATAATAAATATTTTGATGTAACATATTAATGATAAAAAAATAAGTAATCATAAAAAAATATAATTTATTATTTATTATTTATTAATTTAATTACTTTTAATTAATAATATAATTTTTTAGATTATAATAAAAAATCAGTTATAATTAATAATAATAAAAATAGACAAAGTTATTGATCATTTAAATAGTAATAATATAATTAATAATTAATAATAATCAAATTATTAAATGATAACAATAATCAATAATAATAATTAATATCATTATTAATATTATTTTTAAACAAAGATTTTTTCTATCATGTAATTTTTTAATATATTTATAAATAATATTAATAATAATAATAATTAAATACAGTTATATATCCACTCATATAAAAAAATATAGGCATTCAAAGTCTTGAAATTGAATAATAAACTCAGGCTAACAAAGTCATGATAATAAGAAATTATTGATAATAATGTCATTATAATAAAGTCATGAAAATAAAGTAATGATAATAAATTCATGATAATGATATTATTAATAATAAATTCATGACTCAAAATTCCAAGGATCCAAAAAAAGATAAAAAAATTCATGATAATTATTAAAATATAATAATGTCTTTTTAATTAAGTTATAATAAAAAATATTTTCTTCATGTATAGTATAATTAATTTAATTTTCACAAAAATTTTTGTTAAAAATATACATTTTAAAAGTACAATTTTTTTTTGAAATAATATTTTTTAAAATTGAAATTATTCTTAATCAATCTATTTTTCGAAAATATTGTTTATTTTAAATTTTTTTATATTTTTTGCGGATGTTTCAAATTTTATTTACATTTTATTTACCACTTATAATTTAGCAGCTTACAAAGTAACCTAAATCAAAATTACTTTCTTTCAAGTAGGTGACATTGGATTCCTATAAAAATATATGTACAAATTTAAATAAAACATAAAAGATAGATTAATCATATAAAAAAGCGTTAAAAATTAAAAAATGTAAAATTATAAAAAACCATAATTAATTTACATGACGCAAACTTTGTTTATTATAAACATATTATATAAAATTAAAAAAAAATTATGCACATAAAATATGGAATAAATAAAATATTAATGAAATTTAAGACATTGATTGGAAAAATAAAAATTAATTGAAACTAAATCCAATGTAAAAATAATAATTTTATGAATAATAATTTACACAAAAAATGTTTGGTGTAAAAAAAATTTATAAGTACACATTTTATTTTTTTGAAACAACAATATATTGGGAAATTGAAATTATTTTATGAAATTATTTTCATTTTAAATTATTTTTTGTATATTTAGTTGATATTTAAAATTTTAATACTACCATATTTATACTTTATATTTTGTAGGTGTTCAAAAGAACCAACTTGAAACATTATTACATTTCCAATTGGTAACATAGGAGGCCTATTAAATATAATCTATATGTAAAACCTAAATTAAACTGAAAAAATGAATTAAACATATATAAAATAACTAAAATGTAAAATAATTTCCTAAATATAACAAACCAAAATTAATTGACATGATAAAAAATTTATTTATTTAAAACATACCATTAATTCAAAAAACATATGTTCAAAACATATAGTCTAAATAAAATCTAAATGAAATTTAAAACATTGACTATATAAATACAAATTAATTAAAAATAAAAAGAATTTCCAAAAAAATACTAAATAAAATATGTTAATATATTCAAAAAAATTCCACAAAAGAAAAATTGTAAGAGAAAATTTTATGATTTGAATCAATAATTTTGTGTTTAGTTGTTTTTTTAAACCATATTTTTTTAAAAAAAATTATTTTTATTTTAAATTAATTTTTATATTTTTAGCTAATGTTATAAATTTTATTGATATCGTATTTATACTTTATAATTTATCACCTTACAAAGTTTCCTACATGAAAAGTTGTTATATTTCAACTAGGGGATTTAGAATATGTACAAATTAAAAAGTTTGAATCTAATTAAAATGAAATTCGGCACACAAAATAATTTTATAAAATTTAATTGGTATAAAAATAATTTTATAAATATACGACAGAAAAAATATTTACCTGATTCTTAAATTATTGATTAAAAACATAATATTTACACTTCAAAAAATTTATGCACATAATATACAGTATTAGTACCATCTAAATTAAATTTAAAAATTTATTGTACCAATTAAAACTAATTAAAAAAAGGAATGTCAAAACATTCATATTAAAAAAAATAATTTACTCAAAACAGGATATCATTATTATTATTGTTATCATCATGAATTTAATAATAGATAAATATGATGACTTTATTATTTTGGATTTAATAATAATATCATGACTTTATTATAATTACTTTATTATAATGTCTTCATTATCATAATTTCTTATTATCATGACTTTATTTTCCAGGATTTAGTATGTGTTCTCCAGTTCCAAAATGAGTGTATTTTTTATCTACGTGTGAATATAACCAGTTTTAATTAATAATAAAAATTTGTTTATTTTATTTTTATTTATAAATACAATAAATAAAAAAATTACATAAACCAAACATTATTGATTAAAAGTGTAAATGTTATGTTTTTAGTCCATATGGTTTGTGTCATGTAAATTAATTTTTATTAATTATATTTATAAATTCATTATATTTTATATAATATTTTATACGTGTAATATATGTTTTATGTTTCATTTAAATTGTACTAATAACTTATATTTTATATGCTTCAAAAGTGACTTACATGAAATATAATCAGTTTTGTTGTGCATTAAGTATGTGAATTTAATGGAATATAAAAAAGATACTATAAATACAATATAATGAAATTTAAAATATATACTAAACTCATAAAAATTAATTTAAATTAAATATATTTTCACCAAAATAATAAACAGACCTTATCATAGATTATACAAAACAATGTTGTTTACAAAAATAACAATTGGACTTTAAAAAAAGTAGATTTGTTTAAAAGCTAATAAAATATATATTATAGTTAGATTCTAAATTAAGTTTAAGTCATATATATAAAAAATATAAAATATATGAAAACAAAAATAATTTCATAAAAATAAAAAATAAAAAATATTTAGTACTAATAATAATATATGAATTACTAATAATAATAATTATAAAATAATGAATTAATTTAGTAAAAATAATTAATATTTCCAATATATTAATAATGATAAATATAATTAATATATTATTTTTATGAAGTCATACTAATTAATATACTACTTAATAATCATAATATAAAATAATATTACTATTATCTACATGGTCATCAATATTATTATTAATAGTACTATTAGTAATAAATATAATAAAAATGAAAATAATTTACATGAAACAGAAGATTCTTGTTTAATAATAATAATAATTAATAGTAATAATATTAACCAAAATCATAATAATAATATTTTTAACTATACGAAGGTGACTCGATCATGGATTTGGAAACCAAACACAGTACTCTGAATTTATTAATAAAAAGGAAAACATACAATGTGAGAATGGATCAAACAAAAAATAAATTTCCCTTATCAAAGAAAACAACCTAACATAGAAACTGAATCCCTGTAGGACTCTCTAGAACCCAAATTCCTAGGATATCTTCCAATGCCCTTTGGATTTCGGCATCATCTCCATGTCTTGACCCTATGTGGGGCCTCATTTTCTTCATTTGATGGTGATTCAGATAAGTCCCTTGATATCGAGCATATACAAAATTTCTAGGATAGAACCCAAAAATTGGTCCATCTATTTGGTTGAAATCAATCTTTAATGTTAATGGTTAAAAAATTATCAACATTTAAATAATCATTAAATCTAAATACATCTACCTGCAACAAGGAGTAAATGAATTCAAGTTTTGAACATAATCATTTTGTTGTTTCCTTTCTAAGGATTTCAATGGGCCTTTCCTCTTTATGATCCATATGAGGTATGATAATAGAGTTTCTTTCAAATGAAATCTCACACTCCACTTCTGATGCCTTTCCAAAAGAGGAATAATAATTTTTCATTAATTCATTAATTGGGGAGATAAAACCACTTCAGATTCTCATTAGAATTTGGGTACTCAACCACCAAGGTGGAAACCAGAAGAGATGTGAAACATGGACGTTCATTTTGTACATGGATCAAAGTGGGTGAAATCTACACTATTTGATTATATGATTTGGATTTTTGAGGGATGACCAATTGGAATACCTCTTCATCCACCAATATTTTAGTAACTTTCACTAGACCTTAATACAATCGGATTCTCTTTCCATAGATATTGCTAAATATTTAAGGGAATCTTTATAAATGTATTGGTCATTAATTGATGAATACTGAGGCCTAGAATATAATTTTGTGGCAACCCTTGGTGTAGTGATCATATTTAAAGCGTCCCTGGATGATCCCTCCTCCAAAGAAGGTTCTATCACTATAGCTTGAACCACATCATCCTGAATTTACACATATACAAGATTAATGATTAAGTTTTTATGAAAATTGGAACCCAGTTTAAGACACTCCAATCCAATTTCTGAATTTTCCTCAGTAACTATGTCAAACCATGACCATTTAACACAATCAGGTCTATTATCACTATTTGGAGCAACATTATAGATGCTAGTCATGATATGATGTTGTGAATCTATTCCACGGGTAGGGCCCCCCATTTCCACTGGTATGATAGAGGAAGATACTCGAAATGCCTATGTTTTTCCATCACTAGTAGAATTAGTAGAAAAATACTCTTGAACCCCCTCCCCACTTTTTGGGTAATTATCTTTGCATCAACCGAAAAAATACCACTTGATGTTAGGATCTTTTGTTTCTTTAAAACACATACATTCATCAGGTCCTCATGCATTGCATATGTTACAATAAACTAATTTTTTATATTTTAAAATGTCATACCAATGAAACTTTGATTCATAAAAAATGGGATATTTTCTCATACTCGATTTGCAATTCAAATTAATCATTATTATTAAACAAAACTACTTTCTCAACTAGTGTGTAACTCAAATCCGATTCATCCAAAAAGGCACGTAATGGTAAGAAAATAGAATATCTTCTTTACATAAATATTTATTAGAATTCCAATAGTTAATAAAATGTCATGAAATATTCATGGGTTCCAAAGCATCTAATCAATCCGTGAACCTTGAACTATTTTTGAAAGGATGAATTATATACCTACAACAATATAGACTTGCGATCCAATTCTAGGATATGAAGAATACTTGTATTGAAAAAAACTGATCTAAATATACATTCTTTAATCTTAAATTACTTGGATGGAAATAGGATATAAAATAAACTAAAACCTAAAGAAACACAATACTAATTTTAGAAACCCCAAATCTTTGAAAGATGCACATCCAGATCTCGGATTCTCTATGGACTGGTACCCTTTGGAAATATTTGAGTAGTGATAATCGAATTCTTACCGATCTCAACTCATTCTAAGATCATAGAAGTTTTTACATTAACATGGGATATTTTACCCTTACACTGAATACATACAACAATTATGATCTTGAAGAGAGAGAAGGAGAGGCTCGATGCAATCCCATAGAGCTTAGCATCATATTACCCACCTCAAGAAATCTTTTTCCCCTCCTTGTGGGTGGAAAATTTATAACTATTGAATCATCCATTGAAGAAGAAATCCTCATCCAGTGAGTAATAAATCAAGGTTTCTATAATATTGAATCTCGAATCCCTATAGAGTTGTCAAGATAGAAACTCTCACCCAAATCCCATCTAAATCTTTCATTATTAGAAATTTAAAAAATAAAAAATAATTAATATTGATTATATTATTAATAATTACTAAATATTTTTAAATATAAAATTAAATATATTTTTAAATAAATTATTTATAATAACTATTTAAAATTATTAATTAATATATTTTTATTATTTATTACATTATCCATTTTATTATTTAAAACAGTTAAAAAAAGTTTAATTTCTTAGTTTGGTTTGTTTATATATATATATATATAACACAAAAAAATATGAAAAAAAAATTAAAAAATAGAAGGGTGAGAGATTTTTAGAAAACTGTCTTTTTTAATAGTATTCTGAAGAAGGATCTTGTTCCAAAATCAACTTCTTATGCGTTGTTTTAAAGAAGGCTCTTAATAAGAAAGAATCTTCTTTAAAATTCATTTGATGAAAGAGATTTTCTATTATAATTATTCTTTGAATAATTATTGAATAAGGCGTTTATTTGGAAGGCACTCAACCTTCACTGCTGCCCTGGCTACCAATCTCTTCAATGGGGATTTGTTTTCGCAGGTGAGTAGATTGTGAATTTATTTATTTTTCCACTCTATCGGGAAAATTTCCTACATATACCCTTGATCTTGGGAATTATAGATCATCTACCACACTTTGGTAAAGCCTATTAGCAACAATCTAGGATGCCAACTCATTATCCATCCATTCATCTCCAACCCTCAATCAAATCATCCCTTTTCTCATCTCATTCCTCAATGAGGAGAGGTTTCTAATCAAAACACCTCTCTTATATCTCTTAATTCATGAAACCTTCGATAGTCACAGACATTGGGATGGATTGAACTTTCAAATCAATCTCCTACCTCAAAACTAGTACCATTTCGTACCCAAATTCCAATAGTGGTAGAAAAGAAATCTATCATCCTGGGTGGAATCTACACCATTAAAAATACTAGTCCATTAAAAATTTATATCCTTCATAGCTGAGAGGGACCTCTCCCCTCACCTATCACAACAATCATCATCAAAATCCAAGGCATACAACCTCTCCATATTATCCAACCCTTTCTCTTTGGTTGAGTTGGGTGGGGCCAGGTAAGTTGGGATCACCGAATATGAATATATATTACTAAATAAATGTATTCATGCTACCCATGTTTTTTTGGTTTTCAATATTTTTAATTATTACATTTTATAAATATATCAAAAATAAACATATTGAAAACAAATTTATTAAAAATAAATATTGGAAGAGCTATTTATTTTTTTAGTTATAAGTTTTCTCATTGTTGTATTTTATTTATATATTAAATATATTAAAAAAATTAATATATATATATAAATAAAAATAAATTTATTAAAATGTTTATCAATATAAAAAAATATATAAATAAAATCAATAAAAAAATGTGTATAAATCTAAATATGTAAATTTATAAAAAAAACTAATAAATAAAAAAATTATTAAAAATAAATATATTACAATGTTAACAAATATAAATAAAAATGAATAAATATATAATTATAAATACATAAATTTTAATTATATTTTTTTAATTATAAAAAATATAATTAATTCTGTTTTAAAAAAATGGTATGGGGAAACTCCTTTTTATTAAGGAAAGAATCCCACTTTCTTCAAGTTTTGTTGAGGGGTAACCATTTACATGACCCGAATGCCATGTTACTTGAAAGCCCATTAAAATTGTTGATGCCCCAAAATCCTATCTACTCAAAGGCATATCCATGACCCTATAAATCAATGAGTGAGCAGTTTGTATCATGTCATGCCGTAAGTCATACGACACATTACCCCCACCTCTTTCCAGTAAACATCTCACCTTGATCCTAGTCTGAAAGTTGCATCGCCACCCCCTTGAAAACATTATAAATAAAATTAATTATTAATAACATATATTATTTATTTCGGGTTATAATTACAATGAAACCCACATACACCACTCCCATAGGTCAAGAAAATAGGTTATAGCCCCTCTCGACGGATAACTAAAACATGCAGTCCATTATTTGCACATATTATAAAGGTCTATTAACCCCATTATATTTAGGCTTGAATGCCCGCAATTAAATCCCAAAGGCCCCTGCAAACATGGTTGTAGTTCCACACATGAGACCCGGCCTATAGGCCATGTGTGATCCAACAATTTACCCCACCCCCCAGTGTCACCTCCCACGCAAGGATGACCCTCTGTGCCTGCATTGCGTGTTCCCCATGCCGATGCCACCCAATCACCCGACATCATGTCTTCATCCATTGTGTGTGAGGCATCCCCAACCATATATCCTACAACCAAACCCCCTACCATCAGTATTATATTAATTACTAAAAAATAAAATTAAGAGTGTAGTTAGTTACTTAAAATATAATTAGTAATGTAATTTAGAATTAATAATATAATTAATGAAAATTGAAAATATAATTAATAAAATCAATAACAATATAAATTGCTATAATTATAATTTAATTAGTAATATAAATAATAGTTTCTAGTATAAGTAATTATAATTACAATATAATTAGTAATATAATTAATAATTAATAATATAACTAGTTATAATTTATAATATAAGTGAAAACATTATAATAATATATTTAATAACATAATTAATTATCCAAATAATAAAATAATTTATATTATAATTATAAATATAATTAATAATAACATTACTTATAATTTCTGGTATAATAAAAAATAATTTTACTTATAATTTATAATTTTATTAATAATATAAAAAATAAGATAATTTATTATATTATTAATTATTAATTTTATTTTTAATTATATATATACACAACCATATGTGGCCAGTGAACCTGTACCAATGTGGTAATGTCTTAGCATCCAAATTTCCAAAGTTCAAAACTTGGTAGGGGTATTTCTGAGGACTGTAACATAACTGTAATAGTACTATAGAAGGTAATGTAGGCATAATATAACAGGAGAAATATTCACCCGGATTAGGCATTTGGTCCACGGAATTGGACCATAGGGCCAACTATGATCTTTGGGTCATCAACAATGGGAAAAGAAGAATTGATAGGGACCAGGAGAATGGATTAGTGCAATAGGAAGGTTGTGTGTGTAGAAACAGTCGTGTCGGCAGCCACGACAAGAGGGATTAGGGTGCTGACAGTTATCATCTAGTCTTCTATCCCCATTGACCAACGATGATGGATGGAGGGGTTTCATGGCACATTAATATATATACCTTGGACTGGTTTGAGGATTCAAATTAATAGACAAGTGATGCAAGCCAGGGACACACATGCAACACCATGTGGCTAGCTTGAAAGAGAGATAGGTGTGTTAACACCAATCATACAGTCTTACTGCCACACCATGGAAGGATGGGATCCCTTCCATGATGTGTCACCATGATGCAACAATTTAGGGCAAGGTGGGATTACACAACTTTTATATCAAGATCAATGTGTGAAGATCACTAGAAAGAAGGGTCATGTTCGGTATAAATGTTGACATAAAATGATACAGATTGATCACTCAGGGGGGATTAAGGGCCATGTATTTTCCTTCAGTCCTCTAGGCCTTTGGTTCATGATATAATGGATTTATGATTCACTGTACCTTCAAAGTAATAAAAGGGTTACCTTCAACACAGTAAAAAATGTCACTTTCATTCCTAATAAAAAGTGGCCTCGACCCTAACATGTTAAAAATATATATTTACACATTGATATATATATATATATATAATAACAGAAAATAAAAAATAAAATCATCCAAATTAATCAATTCATTTGACACCATCGTTTTTCGGGGGTTAATTCATCAATTTCAAGACTAACACATGTCCCAAAACAAAACACTAAACCCCAAAAATTATGAAAATAAATTTTAGAAATGAAATTTTAAAATTTAATCTTTGAATAGTTTTATTAAATTATTTTAATAATTTATGATATATTATTATTTCTAGGAAACGTTTTGTTAAATATATTTTTGTTTTTTTTTCAAATTATATTGAATTTAGTTATTGAATTTACTATTGACTTCCAATCATGCGTGGCCAATATTATAAATTTAACATGTTATGATTTTAAAGTATCTAAACTATTGAAAATATCTATTTTTTGTGGAATATGTTCATGAATTTATTTATCCTTCCTTGAGGTAACATCGTGGAGGTGAAGGGTGAAAGGAAATTGGATACTAAGACTCCTAAATGGCATATCAGGGATCATGGTCCTATACAAAAATAATTTTTAGGAACATGGAGGTAAAAGTATTGTTAATATAGTCATGGTATTCATCACATAAGAAAAACTATAATAGATATCTTATGTTAGACATGCAGGATTCCATTATAGATTATCTGGTTTATTGAATATTTATCTAAATGCACAACAAGCCATGGTGCCTCTCATAGTGTAGTGTATTTATCATGGAAAAGGGTTATTCTTTGTTAAAATGGTTTATGTGCAGTGAAAGTGATAAAATTTTGAATAATTGAATTTTTAAATGATGAGATTTGTAGGATATAAGAGATTTAGAGGTCACGGTTTTGTAAAGGCTAAGGTTTTACCAGATGAGTTCATGACACATTTAAGGAAATTATGTCATTGTGGTCCAGGTTACAATTGATACCACTATTTTATTCATATATATATATATTGATTCCATTTATAAATATTACTTTATTTATACTTCTATAGTTATATTTTTTTAATATTTAATCATTTGAGTATATATTGGATCATATTAAGGATTGTAAAAATGGTAGTTATAATATAAAACCTACCAATTTTTTATAATTTTTTTTTAAATTACATATGATTTTTTTAATTTTTAAATTTTAAGTAAAATATTGTTGAATTTGTGGTTATAAAAAATTAATATTTTTATAGAATATAAACATAATGGCCTAGAAACTTGAGGTTAAATTTGACATATGATCCTCAAGTAGGTCGTGGAGCTATTCTTTGAGCATCTGAGATATTTAAATGATTTTTTGTGCGTTTTAAATCAATAATAACAAATTTTTATTGAAATTTCATTTTCTAGGACTTCATGATGATATGATTTCATTTGTATGTTTTGATCAGTTGATACAAGTTTTTTGACATCTAATGAAAAACTATTTTGTTTTTTTTTTGTATTTCCAAGCGAACCAAACGTCAGATTGGCGTGTAGTTTATTCATAAAAATCTAAAATTATACAGTGGTTTATCATGTGATATTATAAAAATACAATATTTTTTATAGGTTTTCACTCTTTGAAGCATTTTTTAATGATAATTATTTCCATAAAACATCATTATAATCCATTTCTACCACATAGAACATAAAATTGATATGAATTATTTTCATACATATCAAAAATAAATTAATGATCATTATCCTATAATTTCATGAAAATAATAACAATTTACCAAGTTTTGACACTTTGGCTTGTGTTTTTGGAGTTTTAAATTAGTAAAAATGTACTCTTGGCCATTCTGATTAAACTATGAGTTAAATTGATATGCACCCTATTCCTACACATAAAAAAATAAAAAAAGGTTGGTGTACTATGATTTCATTATAATTAGTGGTTTTTTTCTTAGTTTTAGCCATTTGAAAAATATTTTTAAAAACTTTTAATTCTAAAAAAATTGTTTTCCTGGTCATTATAATGCTTCCACACATCTGATTAATAGTAGCCTCTTCATGCATGTTCAAAAGTAATCAATGGTATTTCTTGTACAATTTCATGAAAATCCTATGATTTTAGGAAATTATGATTGTTTTAAGGTTTTGACCATTTAATATATGTTTTAAATTACTTAAATATAATTAAACTACTTTTTTAGTTATTACAACCAAATCATAAGTTATATTATTTTATTGTCTCACCATACATATCCTAAATTAATGGAAGATCATTTTCCTAGTAATTTCTAAAAAATTTAGGTTGTTTTCTTGGTTTTGACCCTCTAACACATGTTTTTAATGAATTCTATATCATTTAAAAAACAATTGTTTCAAATCTAAGTCATCATATATTAGCTCTAAAAACCAATAAACTTATATTAATTCACCTTCACATACCATTGCCTATGACCTAAAACATAGAGTAATAAACTCTATAATGATATTAACTATGTTTCTGATGTTCATCGAAATAAATTTTTTGTATTTTTACAAACAATTCATACCTTTAATTCATAAAGTATATAAATATTATTTAAATTAAATTATTTATGTTCAAGGAATAGTAGGATTAAATCATTTTAAAAATATAAAAAATATTATATACCATTATACATGTTTTTTACAATATATTTTTGTTTCAATTTTAAGTTATATTTAATTATTTATTGATGTAACTATTTAAATCACATTATATGTGACAATTATTATTACAAATTTAACACATCATAAGTATGGAGTGTCTCAACTATGTAAAATATAAAATTTGGGGTCATATATTGACTATTTTATTTTCCTTTCCCAAAGATATCATAATGGAGGTGAAGAGTGAATGAAAATAAGATATTAACACTAAAATGGGCATGGAGGTGATCATGGTATCATGTATAAATCTTTATGAGAAATAGGTATGAGAACATGGTGTTAAGATAGTCATGGTAGTTTTCAAATAAGATGAACTAGAATGGGGATATTATGTTATAGATCCCATATGTCATGGAGTTTTTTGGGTTTTCTGATGCTATTCTAAAACAGACAACAAGCCATTATGCAAATCATAGTGTATAGGATGTTACATGAAGAAGGTTTATACCATGTTATGAATTTTTATGCATTATAATGGAGATAAAATATAGAATAATTTAATTTTGAAATTAAGTGATTTATAGGATATAAAATATTGGTAGGTTGTGGTTTGTAAAGTTAAAGGTTTGACTGGAGGAGTTTACACCATGGTGAAGGGAATTATGTCATGGTGGACCAAGTTTCAGTTAATATCTATATTTTATTCAAATTTATATTGATTACATACATAAATATGACATATATTTATACTTTAGTTGTTTTTATTTTTTTTAATTTCAAATGATTTTAAAATATTTTGGATCAACATAATGTTTGTAATATTGATAGGTTTAATATATATCCTACAAAATTTTTATAGTTATTTATCAATTTAAATATATTTTTTTTTAAATTTTAATTTTTAATCAATATATTAATGAAATTATGGTTATAAAAAGAGAATATTTGTATTTAAATAATCATGATAAGAAAGAAAATTGAGGTTGAATTTGAGTTAGGATCCCCAAGTAGGTCATGAGGTCATGATTTGAGAGTCTACGTTACTTAAATAGATGTATTATGACTTTTAAATCAATAAAAACAATTTTTTTAATCAAAGACAGTATTCCTATTATTTCATCACTATATGTGGTCATCTATAGGTTTTAACCAGATGAAACTTGTTTTCATTTCATTTTAAATAAATAAAACACCTTTTTTTATCATTCATAAAAAAATAATGATTCAGATGAAATTTATTCATATATATATGTATATCACAAATTAAAATGTGTTCTTTATCATGTGATTTTATGAAAATCCAAGGGAATTTGATTAGTTTTGTCTCTTTTATGGATGTTTGAAACGGTAATGAAATCAAAAGATAACATTCTTAATCATTTTTTGTAAATCACATGTTATATTGACATGTGTTCTATTCATACAAATTGAAAAATAATATTTAATAATTTCCCAATTACTTCACAATAATCAGAGATCTTTTACTATGTTTTGACCTTATGATGCATGTTATTCGAGTTTAAAATCAATAAAAATGAACTATTGGTCATTATGATATAATAACACATCAAATTTATATTAAGACTGTTATAACATTTTTGAAAATAAAAAAAGCATTTTGTATTGTGGTTTCATGAAAATATGAAGCCATTTTCTAGGTTTTGACCCTTTTTTACACATTTTTTATGAGTTTTTAAATATAATAAAATTATTTAATCAGTAATTTTGACCAAAACACACATCTGGTTGGTATTTGGTCTATTTATGAATGTTACAAATTAAGAAATGATCAATATCATATTTCCATTTTTTTCATTTTTGTAAAAAGTATTGTCTCTATAATTTTCTTATGATTATATAGATTCATTCCTGAATTGGTGATGTTTTGTAGGATTTGAGTATCTTTTGGTTTATTAAAAATAGGTTTTTAGGATCATTTTCCCAAAAATGGGAAACTCCATTGTTGTGGTGTTGGTTGTGGTGGCCCTGTGGAATTTCAGGGTAAATTTCGATGTGAATCAGGTCTTAGAAATGGCATGGAATGTTGTAGGCGCTTTGGTGGGCCACATCTTGGGTGAACTCACCATTCCGATTTGGGATATTTTAGTTAGGGTAAATGGAATGGTCTATGGGAACAAACCATAGGCACATGCCATTTACATCTAAGAATTTCAATAACACCACGGTCGTGGTGAGTTTGTGGTGGAGGGTGTTGTATCATTCACATGATCCTTAAACCATCCTAAACTTTCAGATTTGACCTTAGATAATTTTTGTTTCAAAGTGGAAAAATATGTTGCTTTTATGGGAGGTCTATAATTCTTTTTTATGTTTATTCTTATCAATATTTTAGGGGTGGTGGATTTCATCCTACCCATATTTATGGTGATGGGAATGGAAGGGGTTGATGGGAGGTTGGATACCTTCAGTTGGGAAGTATGGTGTAGGGTTTCATGGGAGAGAATGGTGACTTTGTTATAGAATAGGTGGAAATAGTGACATGAGATAGTGTTCCATGCGCAGTCAATATCCTCCAACACTGGAATGACACCGGAAGCAATGGATAATTTCCCTGGTGTTGAAAGAAATGGTAGAGGTATTATTTTTGGGTTGACTTTTAGGTAGTGGTGGTGGAGTCTTGGCTGGATATAAGAATTTAGAGATGGCCTTCATAGTTCAGCTGATAAGGCTATCAATTCCTCTAGGAAAGTACTTATGCCTTTGATCTGGGGTCTTCAGGGTCTCTACTAGACCTATAATACATGGGTCATTTGGACCATTTTTGGGCCATTGTTCTATGTCATTAGCCAAATGTGCCTCTGGGATTTTGGTTCATGTATTGGGATTCCCCAACCCAGTAAAGAAAAAAAGGGGGATCATTTATTTTCTTGATAATAAAGGATTCAACCCCAAATTAAAAAAAATAATTATCAACACTCCTCCCCTTGGTGGGTCCCTCAATCATAATGAATTCTCAAAACTCCATAGATGAACATGGGAAACCCTATTTTTGGGGAGTTCCTTCCTTAAATAACCTTGATAATTGTATCCATTTTTATTAACCTTACTAATGAATCAGACTATGTGAGAGATATTCTATAATCATTGATTTAGATATTGAATAGAATGTCACTCTTCTCTGTTTGTTATTCCATGAGAAAATAATTTCTCTCCCTTATACTAGACTTGGACCTACTATTTGTAATGGTGGTCATTGTTAGGTTAGTAGAGTTAGTAGATGTGAATGTATTCCCTTGGATTGATTCCTTATTGAGTCTCAATCAAGAACCATATCACATTGGATTGAAATTGGTTCTTGGATTTCTTGGCATGTACGCTTGTTCCTATGGGTGTGATAACGTGTTACGGGTGATGAAGCTCTTGAAAATAAAGAATATTGATGTAAAAAAGGTTGAGGTAAGAAGTTCCTTACCATGTTGAGTCTATTTATATAATTATTATCATGATATGACGTTTTTTATTAATATTATCGAAAAATGCTTATGCATGATATCATGTGTGTGTACCTACCCCATGAGACACATGATAGAGTTTTATAACATGTGTGTTCATGTGTATCCTGCAAGACCCATCATTGGGTTTGATCACATGTTTTTGTGTTTGGATATTGTTTATCGCTATTGTTTTACTATTTTGTACCTCTTTATGTGATGAAATTGTTTCCATGTAATTTATTTTTTATATGATATATTGTTTTTTCACACATGGTATTAAAGAGAAAGGTAGACCGATCATGGATCTGTATCCTTAGAGGGTGAGAGTGTTCAAATGATGTATGTGACATGATGATAGTATCGATTCAGCTGATGGAGTATGATATCCTTATGGAATGAACTGGGGAAATTCTAGTATTAGTTGATGTTACCTAGAAAGAATCAATGGGGAATAATGGTCTTCAATGTCCTAACATGAGAATCATTGACGGGATATGAAAACCTTGTGGCCTGACCCATGGTAATGTCATATACGAAAACCATGAGGCCAGAATTGATAGATTTTTGGTGGCTGTGTGAAACATATGGTGACCTTGTGGTTGAATCTAGTTCAAAGCATCTCTTATGACTACATTTCTAACATTAAACCAAAGAAGGTATGACCAGGGGTTTTTGGAATCTTGGTTAGTTCTAGACCACTCGACATATGAATGTATATTGATTTGTTTCACATTAATCTATTACATTGAAATATACTCTTCTTCATGTGAACACATGTTAAGGACACCACATTTGTGTCCTACATGTTTTTATTACTCACACCTTGCATGAGAATATCGATTCACGTGATGACTTAATGATCAAGGTTATAAGAAAGGGGAAGGCCCCAATGATAAGGAGATAGTGTATAGAGAATGGTGATGGGAGATAGTACTGGGATACACTATGGAGTGATTTCACAGTGTTTATTTTCATTCATGTTATTGATTACACTTTTGTTGACCTACCACTTTGGGGGTCCATGGTTTATTTTATATATGAATTAAAACAAATTGTATTCCATATGATTGGAAATGTTTATTTATTATATTTTTTCATTGTTTATGATTTTATTTTTTAATGATAAGGGTATAGTATGCATGCTGATGGAACTCAAACCATCACTTCCTGTTGAGACCTCTTTCTTATGGGGAGACACACATGATGTTGTATGGGTCTCTAGCTTGAACTTGGAAATTCGGGTTGCGGAGTTACAAAGTTTTATAATATAGGTTTTCCCTCTTCCTTTATTCTTGACTATATTTTTGGGAATGGTATAATGGATTTAGGATCTGTGGGACTCGGGATGGAGTGTTGCTTGTGTTCCTAGCTAGAACATGTGTAACTAACCTCTAAGTTAATGTGGTCAAAACTTCTATTATATTTATGTTTTTTATATTTAATTTTATTCATATGTCTTTTTTTATTTTACCGTTTTTTGAGATTTGGGTGCGTTCATGAATCATTATTAGGAACATAGGATCACATATAATATATATATATATATATACTAGTTATGTGTTACATATTAGTTCTTTAATAAAATGTATTCATTTGTGTTACCTATTCCATATATTTTTCTGTTATTAGTGATTTTGATATATCTATTTGGAATTTATTAGTTGAACATGATCATGCTGTGATGTCTTTTATATATATGGTTGTGACTAACATGTGGGTGTGAGAAAATAGTCTTGAGCCTTAAGTAGTACTAGGACTATTGTGTTTTTTTATTGCTGACAGCCTCATATGATAGGTTTTCTATAATCATGTGTGTCTTCCTAGGAACATCATGGGTTGTTAACTGAGTAAGGTACTATAGGATTTCAAAGAATATGTTGGCATTTCATATAATTCACATCGATGTCATTTATTGAGATCACCTAGAGAAGCGGTGGAGGATTCTCTTGTAAGGGTGGACATCGGGGTTATACCTCCAGTTATTTAAGAGAATTTTATTTCACTATCACTCATGGTTTATGAATAAAAGAATATTCAGCCATGAGTCTTTCATATTATGGATATTCATTGTAGAGGAGCTTAAAGTCTATGGCTGATTATGCTCGAGACATTACACTGTTACATCCTCTATCATTCCGGTGTACTAGAGACCCTTAGGATATAGAGGAATGGATATGAATCATCAATAGGATCCCTAATATAGTAGAGAAACCAGAGGATGGAAATGTGAATCTTGAGAACACTATGTTTTTGGGCGCTGATAGACAGTGGGGGACTTTATGAATTAGGCTGGAATACATGATGGTTTGACTTGGATGACCATCATGGAACTCTTATTCGACGATGTCATTCTAGTTATGTTAAATCTAAACCATGGATAGGAGTTCATGGAACACCAGAAAGGCTAAATAATGGTGTTTTCTTACTCATAATATTATATGGAGTTTATTCACATTCCTCCTCTCTTATCTATAAATTAAGCATATAATGATTGAAAGTTTTTAGATTAGTTTTTGATTGAATCTGATATAATAGGTCATGAATTTTGATTTGATGATGTAAATATAAGCTCTTTTCAAATAATTGATAGTCCATCAGGTTATGGAGGATAGAGTTGTGGTTCATCCTTCATCCTTTAGTGGACTTCCCTATGATAGTTCTAGTTGCTTGAAGTGGAATTTTGAGGAATCATGTTAAAGCAACAAAAGATTTTCAGTTCATAGTAGGGGTTCTTCTACACATTCTAGGGATAAAGTGGTCCTCAGTATATTAACTTTGGGCTATGTGGGAATTTTCATAAATTTTTCCCAAAGCCTCATATCAAGTGTCATTGGTTTTGAAATACAGGGAATCTATAACATTTATTTTCAACTCTTTCTAGATCACTTCAACTCTTTCTGTTAATATGTTTGATACTAGTGCTTCTCATTCATTTAAATCTACACAAATTGTTGTTGGAAATTACATATAGGCCAATATGTCCTTAGATTTTCTTTCTCAAGATATACCATTGGGAAAGAAAGTGGAACATCTTTAGATATAACCAAGATGTCCTATAGTTGTTTCTAGCTTCTGAATCATGTGTTACTTCATGGTCATTTAAATTACTAGCTTCCATGTGATATTTGACATGGATTGGATGAATTTTCATTAGGCACACATCAACTTATACAGAAGACATGTATCCTTTACTACACCCAAGGGGTTAAGGTTATTTTGACTAGTGAATGGGGTGATAAAGAATGTAGAGGTGGACTAGAATAGTGAAATGTATGAGGTATTACCATGCATGTGGAATACTTAGATCTTAATACAGATCCATAAGTAGCCTCTTCATTTCCTCCAATGGTGGTTCTATTTCATTATATCCTTCTAAATGATATTCCATGTGTCACTATTGATATAAGAATTGACTTTGAGATCAAACTAAGGCCTCGATTTATACCTATATTTATTCTCTAATAATGTATTATGACTTCTATGTTTAAGGAAATCAAATTAAAACTCAATTATTTAGAGGGAAAATCCTTCCTTTGGATGAGAACATCTCCTTAGGGTGCTCTGGTGTTGTTTCAAAAAAAGGCAGATGGTGGTCCTCAGTTGTGTGTAGTCTATGGAATGTTTGAACATGTAACCATAATGAATTCATACCCATTTATAAGGATTGATGACTTCATTGACCATTTGCGAGGATGCCAATGTTCCTCTGAGATTAACTTATGATCATGCTACCATCATCTTTAGGTAATAGAGGAGGATATTTCTAAGATGACATTAAATAGTATATATGGACTGTATGAGTATGTTTTCATACCTTTCATGATGAAAAATATGCTAGTAGTGTTCATGGACATCATAAATAACATCTTCCATCCATATCATGAAACTTTCATTATAGTTTTTATTGAATATATCCTCATATACACACAAAACTCATAAATTCATTCATGTACCTTGAGATTGTATTGATTAAACTTTGGGTGCATTATCTCAATGCCAAACTATTGAAGTGACACTTCTATATTTAGGTGGTTTGATTTATCAAAAATTTTATTTTTGAGGTGGTAATTTTTATGTACCCAATGAAGGTAGAAGAAATGATGTGTTGGGAGCATCATAGGAGTGATTTTGAGGTTAGGAGAATCATTGGGCTTGTGGGGTACTACAGACAGTTCATACATAACTTATCCTATTTAGCAGTTAGAATGAATGAGCTTATAAACAAGGTATCAACGTTCAATCGGATATATCAGTCTAAATAATACATTCTAGAGATAAAGGGAAGAATGATCAAAAGCCTTATTTTGACCTTTCTAAATCATATTTGTGGATAAAAAGTGTATTATGATGCCCCAAAAGTTATGTTGTATTTTTCAATGATTCATAGATATCATATTGTTTCCTACATGTCAAATCATTTATAGCCCAATTTAATGTTTCAAAAGTAGGAATATAGAACACATAAATTTAACATGTTATTTTCCCAAAATGAAAAAAATTGTGTTTTGTGGATTTAAAATTCAAAAAACATGCATCAAATGGTCCAAACCAAATTTTTGACCTCATATTTTGATAGAATAAAAAATGTTTACTCAATATAATGTTTAGGGATATCAAAATAATGAGAATTTTTTTTAATGACTATAAAATCATTAAAAAATTAATAAAAGGGTTAAAACCCAACAAACATCCTCGATCAGTCCTGAAATAATATGAAAATGAAGAAAATTAATTTTTTTACTTGTGGGAATATATCCCATGTTTTTCGGATGTACTATGTGGTCAAAATGGTTGTATTAAAAATTTTATAGTAAAAAATAAAAAAAATGAAATTATACATTCAAAACATAAAAAAAACCTTGGAATATCATAAAATAATCAAAAAACAATAAACATTTATTTTTTGACTTATAAAAAAGATATACAACTTTTGGTTCACTGAAATTATCCAAAACTGTGTTTTTATTGACTTGAATATGAAATTGTCAAAACCTCTCAAATGAGATTAAATTGTCATGAAATCATATAAAAGTGATCATTGAATAATTTTTTTGACATGTATTAATAGATCACATGTCAATATAACAAAAAAATTTGTTAAAATGACTAGAAAATCAATTTTCATAGATTTAGATTTCATTAAAAAAACATTAGTCAACATGTCAATACCTAGAAAATGAACTCAAATTAAAATGAAATCGCATAAAAAGAACCTCCATTTAGAGTTTCATATGTACAAATGGCCACACATCAATTTGATATGTAGTTTTCTCTAAATGACCAAAAGTGTGTTCTTATGGGTTTTAATTCCAAAAAAATGTAGATCAAAGGGTTAAAACCTAATAAAGGGTCTCAACTTATCATGAAATCATACGAACAGTTTTTCAAAATGTTTTTGACTTATTGAAAATGAGGTCCCATCAATCCACAGTTCAGTGAGATCAAAATAATGAATATATATATATATATATGTGTGTATTAAAAGTATTTTAAAAACATACACCAAATGACCTCATCTTCTCAGTTTTGATCACTTAATGGGTGATATTTCATTTTAGAAGAAATATCAGGGTAAAATAATATAATGAATGATACTGAGTAATATGGATGTTGAATTAAAACATGGTAGGTTCATATAGAACTCAGATGATTTGAGTATCCTTTACCTAAATTTTCATAACCATGGTTGATAGAATCAAGATCCTACCATAGGATCAAAGAGGGGTGTAGGATTATAACTCATTTGTTCAGATTGAGATCTTAATATTAATCTTTAGATCATTGCATATATTTTATACATATATCTATAATGTGAAACTAATAAACTTACTAATATTATTACATAATTAAATATTGTTAATAAATTAAAAATGTAAAAATTCAAAAAATTAAAAATTAAAAAAGGGGTTATACAATACAGAAAAAAAAGAATAATTGAACAAAAAAAGACCAAACCAAAAAATAAACATGAAAAAAATGAATTTGAATCATACGCACAATCTAAAATTAATAAATATAAAAAAATCGAAACAATAAAAAAATAACTATGGGAAACATAAAAAGGGAGACCAAAACAAGTTTTTAATCAATGAAAAAAAATTAGTGTCATGGGTAACACAGGGGTGGGGGTGATTTTCTGTAGTAATTCAACTTGCCTTCTTCCCAATAGTTGATAGAACTCTAAGAATTTGTGTTTAGGGGAAGTGACATAGTGATTGGTTTTATATTTCAATGATCGAGTGTCTTTTGAAAAATAGGGTGGTGAGATCAGTGAATGTACCAATCTTTTTCATGGCGGTTTATTGAACTCAGTCAAGCATTGGTAAATGTTGGCATCGAAAGGCATCATCATAGTGAGTGGTTCACCGATTCAATGAATTATTTTTTTTGAAAAATCAACACCCTGTAGATTCTCACACACCATATGTACCTCAAACAACCCGACAATACCATAATTTCATCGAGTCGACATGTCCGACTAAGAAGTCTTACTAGGAACCGATTCAATACATGGGGATACATGAGTAAGAATGATAAGATCATCAGATCGTATGGTCCTACTAGCTGGATTGTGAGTTTGAAAACCTTATTCAAGGATATCTGAACTAAATCTCTCTTTTATACCATGCAATTCGTCTGTTAGATTGATGTCCGGTTGTTCTGTACATATCATAAATGACTCAAAGAACGTTTTCCTTTGTTTTTTATCTAAACAAAGCCATTTTTCTATGTTTTCACCACTACAAGAATGATTTGTAAATTATTAAAAAGTGTTAACAATAGGAAATCACAATTAACATAAAATCAAGACATATGGACATCATAATTGATGTATAGATGATTCCAATATTTAAAAAATGACTCAGTAATAGTTTTTCAAAGATTTACTAATCATCTAAAGTCGCCTCATTGGTTTTGAACCCTTAACACATGATATGTCACTTTAATAAAAATAAAATGGTGAAAATATAATTTATATCATTTAAAATGATATAGGAATTAGATTTATGAAAAATTGATTAATATGGATCAATTTTTTTAAGGATTAATCTCTTAGGTTTTCATGAAAATATGAGCATGTTTTCTCAGTTTTGACCTCTTATAGGAGAGACATGTGAAAGTGATTGAAAAAAATTAAATTTCAATCATAATGAGAAATTTAGGTGTTATATTGAAAATTTCTTGGTTCATAAAATTTTGAAATGACTCAATGATTGTTTTCCTCTGTTTTCACACAAATTTGAGCTCTGTTGATCTGTTTTGACCTCTACATGGGTGATTATTCATTAATAAATAAATTTTTATAGTATGAAATCATTCTTTCCCACATAATGATCAATTAAAGTATCATATTGATGTGTAGTTGATTTATATAGAACCTAAATGTCATTAGGATCATTATCCATTGTTTCTAGGGAAATCCAAAGTCAGTTTCTTGATTTTGACCCCTTATTGGGTAATATGTTTCATGACCCCAGCCCCTAAAGAGTGCCCCGACTTGGTTGAAAATTATGAAAGGGAGATGGTGATTGACTAATTCCTTCCTCTAGTAGGCCACAGTTTGGAAACTAGGACCAAGGGTATAATTAACACACAAATGAGAGGAATTCCCATCTAAGGAGATTAAGAAAGATATAGATGATAAAAAACACCCAAAAAACCCTAAAAATGTAGATACTAGAAATCAAAAGTACATAAATGAAATTTCTTACATATTAAAATAAATTTAAAGGGAAAAACATACCAAAAGATAAACTCAACAAAGACCATGAATCCCAAACATCTCATAAAACCCCATGAAAAAGCAATATACAACTTCTATCCAACCTGATCCTACTGACCTGAATATTTGTTTATATAAATGTAGGGTGAGCATAATAGGTAAAATATGAAGGACCCTCCCTATACTCTGAAGGAAAATATAATGAAAGCATACTAAAACCATGTAAACATAAAATTAATATAACTCATGACCAATATAGGTATACTTTGTTCCCAACCTCACCATGATGATTCATTACCTTGTAAATCATACAATATATAATAATAATGTAATATAAATAAGGGTAACCCTCCACCATTTCCTTACCATTTTGGTGTTATTTGACAACATTTCACGTCATAAGACCTATATCTCAAAAATATATCCCACAAACTCCTAATATAGGTATCACAACACACAACTCATGCATCACATCATCACATCATTACATCATCACATCATCACATCATCACATCATTACGTCATCACATCATCACATTCCACATCACCATATTGTAACTAAGATGTTTTTGGGAGCCACTGCAAGACATATGATGTGTATTATACATTAAGTATTATTAATCAATCCATCACAACCTATACACTGAGTAAGGTACCTCGAACCATTATATCTTATAAATGTCACACCAATAATAATCTATAAGATACTGTATCCAGAGATACATGTGTATGAAATGACCACAAGCCAACACGGACCATTATTCACTTATATGGGAGAACTAACCACTATGTATACCAACACAAAGTACTACTAAGAGAATATGGTAAGGCTAGAGGGGGAATTTAATGATCTATCCTCCAAACAGGATATTGAGAAAAACACCCTCCCAAAGTTCAATAGGTTTTAGTATCTCTACCGACATTGGTAGGGTAGTTTATGAAATTATAAAATATAAAGGATATAATATAACTCACAACCACACTCTAGTCATAACCTACTCCTCATCTCAACTATAGTTATAATCACTCATACACATGAATTCCACTATTAGAGACTAGATAATATATAAGCACACAAGAATTTAAGAATAATTCATTAAATTATTTCTTTACTTTTTTAGAATTTATACTTATGTCAAATAATTCATTATCAATTAATTATCCATCAACATTATTTAAAGTTACAATCTAATAACCAACAATGGGATGTACATGGACTTTAGTCATAACCCAATTGAGTCCATTATTTCTCAATAGTAACATCATTAGAATTTAATCCCAGTAAAAATGAACCCCATGGGTTAAAATATATATTAAGCATATACTATTCAATAATTCAGGGTTCTTTGGGGAAGAATAATTAGGTATCAATCATGATATACATAGTCGAACACAAAGAGATGCCTCATATAGTGTATAAAGGAATAAAAGATAAAAAAGCAACTCGACCACCCATAATTTTAACATATTTATTACTAAAAAACATGCAACATTTTTAAAAGAAATGGGTAAGATCATATTTAACTCGTTCCATCAACTTTAGTTCCATCCCAATCACTATCATGTATCTTGACATCATAGGTGTCAACTGTTTCCACAACCTTAGGCCACCCCACCCATATCTTATTATCTAACCCAGTCTCACATCATATCACATAGAAAGTCTCATATTCAAAGAACACATAAAGACACCAAGAAACAAGAATAGTCAATAGGTAAATTTAGACCTAAAAACAGTGTATACACCATTCACATGAAAAAGGGCTCTCACGACCCCCAACACAAGGAATGAAACCATTATAAACAACATGTACTATCAACCCAATTCATTTATCTTTATCAAATAACTAGTTTTAATTACATATTAAATTAACAAATTCATTGATTCATGAGTTCCAACTATGGGAAACCAAAGGAATCATCTATAACATCAATTAAAATTATTTAAACATTCTCATGGTATAAATTTTATTTTTTTAATAGATAGGATAATCATTCTAATTAAACATACATTTTATTATTATTCTCATACAAATACTTCTAGTTTCATGTTCATTATCCAATTCCATTAACACATGGACTTACATATTCACTTGAACATCCATACTTTCATCAAATTTATTTACATCAAGCTACAATACACACTATATTTTTTAAACATCCCTTTTAAATACTTTAGACAACCAATTAATTATAAATTTACATTCATTACAAATTTTATCAATTTAAACGCGATAAAATAATCATAATAACATGCTATAAAAATCATATAATAAATACCATACTATCAATAAAATTAAGAGGTAAACCATTATCATGGAGTAAATAAAAAACATGATCCCTAAACAAAACTAATTTCACTCTTTAATCTGGTTTAATATTTATTTCATTAATTTCACTTCCATCCAAAGGGCTATACCATCATAAATTTATGAATTCATGTAAATAAATTAGATTCAATGAATCCCCTACCTCAAACTTTCAATGTTCTTGAAATGGGAGTAGAAAACCAATGTGGATCTCCGATCACATCTCCCATAAGGGAACTATGATCTTCCAAAGGCTTTATGCCATGAATTCGCCAACAAACAACACAAGAAACTCCATTAGAATAATGGGGATAATCTACCATAACATGGCCTAATATAATGGGAGGAAACAATACTGATCCATTAATAAACCACACAAAATAGAGGAATAACTCACCTTAGATCAACAAAGATTGATCCCAGGAGCTGGGGATAGATCCCTATTGAAAGGTGATTCAAACACCATAAAAAATAAATCATGGATGCCTTGTGTTTGAGAGAAATAAATGATAAAAAATTAGTTTTTAGGGGCTACATCTATTTACAGAAAAACAAAATTTTAAAAGTCTCTAAATCTTCCCCTTGGACCGTATCACAACCCTTATTGACGTAGGTAATTTTACCATGTAAGGAAGGACACCACGTTGCATCCCCATTGTTCAAAGATGATTCTAAGATCCATGGTTTTGACCATATAAAATGGGATCTAGGGATATGATTTACCCCTAACCACCACACTGTATAACCCCTTCACCAATATGGGGAATACCTTGTAGTAAAAATATCCCTGCTTCAATTATCCTTAAATTGGGATGACAACATAAAACCTTATGATGCAGCCTCCTCACTCCATGATGTTGTTCAAGACCACTGGGAAGGGCCTACACTACTACCGTTCACTAGTGAAATGTTATTTAATAATTTGAAGTATCCTTGAAATCTACCTCCTGATACCCTACACCACAGTTGGTCCACACCACACTATAGTTACTACACTCCATAGTGAAACACCAATATCCACATTTTTGAATATTATGTTAAGTTTAAATTTCATCTTAACTCCAATATCCTCCAACCATGTACCACAAAACCTCCTCCTGATTCCTCCAACACCCAAACATCAAAAAGAGAAGGGATGATAGAGTTTGTTCCCCCTCCATAATATTCCTCTCAAACCATTATTTTACTCAAGAATCCAAATCCAAATCCAAAGTGGTAAGAAAGTTAAGGGGTAGTCTGAATAACATTCCCATGAGATACCTCTCAATAGTCTCGGAATCATAGGAACTCAAAACCCTCACTCAGAGGGAAATAAGAGAAAAGACATGAAATATAAAAACTAGATTATAAAAACTATCCAAGGGAGATACATCTCAAATGATAGTAAGACACAATAGGAAATTGGTGGAATGAATCTCCTAAACCAAAAAGGTTCAACAACCATAAATGAGAAACAATACAAAGGAAGTTCTAAACATAAAATAGCTTAGGGTTCAAAGAACATATCTGTGACTCACATTCCCAGGTACTCTACTTGATTCCCCCATGTTGCTATAAGAAACAAACTAAAAGAATATCATGCCCATGCAATATAATATCTCAATGGTCCTAGATCCCCACTACCTGGTCCTCAAAGTTCATATAAACATTAGTATTGAGCCCACACAATCACTAAATTAAGAGTCGTAATAAGGGTAACAGAGAATTTGTGACACATAGAATACATATGTTATCAGTTATATATAAAGGTGTAGTGAAATAGGACATTCCACAACTCCAACATGAGACAAAAACTTGAAACTCCCAACAATTTGGGATGAAATATTACTCAAATGACTAAACAATTCCTACCTGTGATGAGAATTCACCTTTTGAAACACATGAAATCTGACACCAAATTATAAAGGACTCCTATTATGATTAACATAATAATTATGATGATACCATGATACCTTCATCCTCTCATTAATTACTTGAACTATCACTATTCTGTTCCGCACTGGCATTGGATTGAGGATTGCTCAATCTCCAACCCTTGTCCATTACAATGGAGAATGGAATAGTTGGTCGTGCAATGGTTGAAATGACATTATACCATTTGTATAATGGAAACTATTTTTGTATTAAAACTCAACCAAGGGTAGATTACTCATCCAAGAACCTCCAAAATCATGAACATAATGATGAAACATGTCTTCAAAAGTCTAAATGGTCTATTATTTCCAGCCTTCCATGTGTGGATGAAAAGTTGTGTTAAGGAATAACTGAGACCAAAATCTTGATAAAGACCTCTCCAAACCATGGAGGTAAAATGAGGATCAAAATCAGATAATATCTTCCCCGAGACTATAGATTCCCACCACATCCTCTAGGTGAATCCTTGAAAAAACCACCACTAAGATATACTCCATGATCTTTATAAAGTGGGTTTATTTCATCAAATGATCAACTACCACACATAGAGTACCAAAGCCACCCTGGTATCAAGGTAAACCCATAATTTTGTACATATATATTTATTCCCACATCCAATGGGGGAAATATAATGTTTGAATCAAACTACCAATAACATAGTTCTCTACATCCACCTTCTGGAAGACCAAACATCGAGAAAAAAACATTGTAGTTGCATTCTTAAACCCATGACAAGAAAATAACCAATCAGAGATTATTAAATCATTATCATTTCATGATTTACCACCTAGGGTGAGATATGTAACTCATGGAGAACCATTTATTGTATCAAAAAAAATCACAAAACCCTCCCCCAGAACAACATGTGGTGATGATTATCTTTAGACCATCCATTCAGGGAATCACCCAGGAAAAATCAAATTCCACATACCATCACCTTAGAATCCTCTAGTTATGAATCTTCCACCTTCTAGACAAATGAAAATTGCACAGTCATATATAATGTTCAAACTTTTCTACCAACCTATCCCATATGTAGATATATCTCTAAGATCTCATTCATCACTGTCTATGAATCTGTAGTTTTATGCACAATATCACTATGTAATTTACTACCTAGTGCATCAGGTACCATATTACACCTTAATAGTTTATAAAAAATATAAAAGTCATAATCCTACAATAATTACATCTAATTCCACAATCATAAGTTTATGTAACACTCGTACAATACATACCTCATTCTCTTATATTTAGTAAAAACTACAAAATGTTCACCAATGAGGAAATGTCACCACAAATACCTGACAAGAACAACTGTAGAGAACTCAATAACTGGGGTGACGTAGTTACAATTTTGGGAATGTAATTAATAAGACCCATAAGAAATAATGTATCACTATAGAATTTAAAAAAATAAAAGAAGATGTGATTTTTTACTCAATCTAAAATCCATGTACTGGAGAAAAATAAACTTGGGAGATAACCATATTCTACTTCATGTACTGGAAAGATAAATGGAATTTATTAGTCCATAAGAATACTTGATCCTTTTAGGATAAGTCTGTTAGAGGAGTAAAAACCTGATAAATATTGGTTATTAACCTCTTATAATATCATTTAAGACCAAGGAAACTTCTCTCCTCTAAAATAGACATGGGGGCTACCCAAGAAACTACTACCAATATCTTCAAGGGTTTTATAGACACACAACATTGGGGCAAGACATGACCCATGAAACTAACATAATGAACCTATAAGTCTCACATTGAAAACAAACTTGTTGGCACCGGAAAACGCATCCCCAAAATTTTCCAGATGCTTCCATACATGATCCAAGATCATAGCTTGTTTCGCAAGCTTCTATTTGGTAGGGCGTAGAGCCTGAACAGAGTTACAGATTAGGATTTATGGAAATTTGAAGTTGGGCTGTAAAACTAGTTCGTGAAGCCCATTCATGAAGCCCCCCTCCACGATCGCGGAGCACCACCGCGAAACAAGGAGGCAAGAGGCTTTGCGAACCCGTTTGACGTTCGCAATGCACAACAAAGACCTGCCGTGAAGCAAGGAGGTGGGACGCTCTGCGACCGCATTTGACGTTTGTGATCCACCACGGAGAAAGCTATGTCTTTGCGCCAAGCGAGCTTTTCTTCATGGCGCCCCTTGCCTATAAATACCCAGATCACCCCTTTCTCCAGAAGGCTACTCTGCCCCTAGGGCGGCCGATCTCTCGGTTCATGGAGCTTTGCTTTCTTTCGCGAAGCGGCTCTGCGAGCCCCTGCTCCGCGGGTAGCTTCCTTCGTGTTGCTTCTCCGCGAGCCCATGCTCCGTGAGCCCATGCTCCGCGAGACCATGCTCCGCTTGCCCATGCTTAGCAAGACCATGCTCCACGATTCCATGCTCCGTGAGACCATGCTACGTGAGTCCATGCACTGTGATTCCATGCTTCGCAAGACCCCATACTCCATGATCCCCTTTGCTCCATGAAGCTACTTCGCAAAGACCTACCCTTTGCGAGGCTTTAACATTCGCGCCCACCGGTCCATACCGCAGGGGCTACGCCCCTTCGCTCAGGGACAGTGCCGGGCTGCATTCCCAGCCCTCCTGGACAGTCCGTTCGCCACCATCACTGACCCCCATGAAAAATGGAGAGTCACACCGTGAACTTTTTGGGCCGGGACATCGACATTTTCTATTGCGCCCCTATGCGCAACCAACTTCCACCTATGGAATACCATAATTTTAGATACTCCTCCACACACCATGAAACACCTTGAGTCGACATATTCTTCTTGGTTCCATTCTCATGTCATGAGTTGAGATTCTCATCATCAATTCCCCAAGTACCTTTAGTAGAACCATTCCTTAGGCAACTCCTCCAAACTCTATCAGTTGGATCCTATGCGAGGTCGAACTAGAAAGGGCCACCCTTGCGTAATACCCCACACCAACCATTGCTAGGCGCCTTATGGATAACAGTTCTGTCTACAATAGTCTAAACTGTAGTACACCCTATGTTACAAACATAGGATGCCTCTTACTCCAAACAAGAGATGCCTTATGCTCCATGCATAAGATGCCAATAGTCCTCTCTACATGACTATAAACTATAGCACACCCTATGTTACAAACATAGGATGCCTCTTTCTCTAAACAAGGGATGCCTTATGATCCAATCATGAGATTCCAACAGTCCTATCTACAAGACTCTAATCTGTAGTACACCCTATGTTCCAAACATAAGATGCCTCTTACTCCAAACAAGATATTCCTTATGCTCCAGGCATAAGATTCCAACAGTCCTCTCTACATGACTATAAACTAGATCACACCCTATGTTCCAAACATAGGATGCCTCTTGCTCCAAACAAGAGATGCCTTATGCTCCAAGCATGAGATACCAACAGTCCTCTATATATGACTATAAACTATAGCACACTCTATGTTCCAAACATATGATGCCTCTTACTCATTATAAGTGATGCCTTATGCTCTAAACATGAGATGCCAATAGTCTTATATACAATACTCTAAACTGTAGTATGCCCTATGTTCCTAACATAGGATGCCTCTTACTCTAAATAAGTGATGCCTTATGCTCCAAGAATGAGATGCCAAATGTCCTATCTACAAAACTCTAAACTATAGTACGCCCTATGTTCCTAACATAGGATACCTCTTACTCCAAATAAGAGATGCTTTATGCTCTAAGCATGAGATGACAACAGTCATGTCTACAAGACTCTAAACTTTAGTACGCCCTATGTTCCAAACATAGGATGTCTCTTACTCAATATAAGAGATGCCTTATGCTCTAAGAATGAGATGCCAACAGTCCTATCTATAAGAATCTAAACTGTAGTACACCCTATGTTCCTAACATAGGATGCCTCTTACTCCAAATAAGATATGCCTTATGCTCCAAGCATGAGATGCCAGCAGTGCTCTCTACATGAATTTAAGTTGTAGCACACCCTATCTTCCAAACATAGGATGCCTCTTACTCCAAACAAGAGATTCCTTCTGCTCCAAGCATGAGATGCCAACAGTCCTCTCTACATGACTCTAAACTGTAGTTTACCCTATGTTCCAAACATAGGATGCCTCTTGCACTAAAAAAGAGATTCCTTATGCTCCAAGAATGAGATGCCAATAGTCCTCTCTACATGAATCTAAACTGTATTGTACCCTATATTCCAAACATATGACACCTCTTTCACTAAACAAGAGATGCCTTATGCTCCAAGAATAATATTCCTAATGACATGATTACAGTGGAATAATTTCAAGAGCATTTGAATCCGTTCAAACATTCCATCACTCCACTTCACGCTTTACATGTCTTTCATTCGGATATTCATCCTCTTCCATGTCTGGAGGAACCCCCTAACGGACTAGTCCCATGCCGCATCGGCTAACCTACCATCATGGGCCAATGCCCCAGAAGACTTTGGACAACACTTTGAGTTAGGTACTGTGTTTCAAACAAAGTCAATAGTCTACACTCAATTGTTTTTCCCCATTTCAAGCTAACACAATATGGATGCTGTGTTTCGAACACGGTCAACAGTTATCCTCCATCGTTACGCCACCCTCACTGCGTTCTGAATGTTGTTCATGTGATTCAAACTTTTCATATCCATTTCTTCGGACTGATTCCAACGCCCCTTGGCATTATCCCTCTTGTGCACCAGTGCATAGGTTAATACCTCAACCCACCGGTGTGTTGGGATGCCCCCATGGATAGACATGAGGAAGACATTACAAGCATCTTCCTTGCATAAGCCGCATCCACCATTGCCACTCCACAGTGGCACCCGGGCCTCCACCCAGGAGTAAGTCCCAATCTTCATCTCCCTGGGTTACGAATCACACGTAAGCCCCAAATCTTCATCTCCATGGGCCTCCCCAGAGCCTAAGGCCCATTTCACTTCTGACGGATGAAACTTTCACAACGTGATCGTCAGGTCTTTGCTGCCTCTTGTTTCTCACACCGAGCATGTCTCACGTGAGCTTAGAGTAAGCATTGACCATGGAATCCCAGCTCATCCCGCATGACGTTAAACGGCATGCCCCCTTTCGTCCCGTATGATGTTAAACTGCACCCATCCCGAACTACGAGGACTTTAATCCATGTCAAGGAATAGTACGTATAAAGCCTTCACGAGGTTCAAGCCCCAAAACACCATGGGCCACCTCAGAGTGTAATCCCCATACCACCATGGGCCGCCTTAGAGCGTAGGCCCGATACCACAATGGGTCGCCTCAGAGTGTAAGCCTCAATCCATCCGGAACTACGTGGACTTTGATTCCTGTCTCCTAGGTAGGGTATGTAGAAAGCCTCCTGAAGGTTCAAGCCCAACAACCGGTCGTTCCTATCCCTTTCACATCTGTTCACCAAACACCATGGGCCGCCTCAGAGTGCAATCCCCATACCACCATGGGCCACCTCAGAGTGTAAGCCCCATACCATCCCGAACTACGTGGACTTTGATCCCTGTATCCTAGGCGGGGTATATAGGAAGCCTCCCCAAGGTTCAAGCCCAACAACCGGTCGTTACGACCCCTTTCACATCGGTTCACCAAACACCATGGGCCGCCTCAGAGTGTAAGCCCCATGCCACCATGGGCCGCCTCATAATGTAAGCCCCATACCACCATGGTCCGCCTCAGAGTGTAAGCCCCATACCATCCCGAACTACGTGGACTTTGATCCCTGTCTCTTAGGCATGGTACATAGGAAGCATCCACGAGGTTCAAGCCCCCCACCAACTAGTCGTTCTGACCTCGTTCATGTTGGTTCACCAACACCTTGGACCACCTCAGAGTGTAAGCCCCATACCATCTTGGGCCGCCTCAAAGTGTATTCCCCAACCCATCTCGATCTATGGGGAATTTGATCTGTGTCAAGGCATGGTACATAGGAAGCCTCCATGAGGTTTAAGCCCCAAACACCATGGTCCGACTCAGAGTGTAAGCCCCAACCAATCCAGAACTATGAGGACTTTGATCCATGTCAAGGCATGGTACGTAGGATTCCTCTATGAGTTTCAAGCCACAAACACCATGGGTTGTCTCAGACTGTAACCCACATACCACCTTGGGCCACCTCAGAGTGTAAGCCCCATACCACCTTGGTCCACCTCAGAGTGTAAGCCCCATACCACCTTGGGACGCCTCAGAGTGTAAGCCCCATACCACCTTGGGCTGCCTCAAAGTGTAAGCCCCAATACATCTGAACGACGTGGTCTCTGATTCCCCTCTACGGGGATACATAGGAAGCCTCCACGAGGTTCAAGGCCCAGCATCTTGGGCCACCTCAGAGTGTAAGCCCCAATCCATCTGAACTACGTGGTCTTTGATTTCCTACCATTGGGATATGTAGGAAGCCTCCATGAGGTTAAAGCTCCATCACATTGGGCTGCCTCAGAGCGTAAGCCCCAATCCATCTAAACTATGTGGACTTTGATTCCCTGCCACGGGGATACATAGGAAGCCTCCACAAGGTTCAAGCCCATCACTCATGTCTCATCCTGATCTCTCCCTCGAGCCCATGTGTCTCGGGAAGTTCATTCCCCAACCCAGAGGTTCCACTTCCTCTGGGTCTCATCCATGCGTCCATTCTCATGGGTCGCCTTCTTAGGTATCCCATCGTCTCATCGAACTACGCAGACTTTGATTCCCTTCCATGAGGATACATAAGAAGTCTCTTCGAGGCTCAAGACCAACAAAACCATCACTATCACGACGATCCCATCTCATTCCCCCTCCACTCCATTCAACTATCCATCATCCATCCTGATTCTCACTTGGGCCGCCATATCCCAGTTGAATCATGTCCTCCACCTCCTCACTGCTCATAGCAGTACTCGAGTAGCTAACCATGCATAAGCCCCATCATATCTCTGGGTGGTTGTCCTTTGTGTACACCCCGATTCATCACCCCTTCGAACTACATGGGTTTTGATCCCTTTCCTCCATACAGGGTACGTAGGAGAACTCCATGCGGATCAATCCCAGCCAATTGTAAACCATGGTGTCCCCCATCCTGGGGTGCACTCTCCCTGATCCGCCCTCAGTGGTGTTCATATCAGCCATTACGGTGTGACATCTCCCCTCCATGGGGTGCACTACCTCAGATCCATTCTCATTGGGAATTCTAATCCATCCACTCGGTAAACCTTCTAGGTATTCCCTTTTAGGGATGTACCAATCTGATCTGTCTCTATGGGATGTTCTGATCACTCTCATTTCATCTCCGCAAGACGTTAAACTCATGGCCAACCTCGTGATAAACATGAGATGCCTGAGGAAAACCTTAGAATAAATGACTTTGGCGTAACCATCTTCGCAAGACGTTAAACATATGGCATAACCTTTTTCAAGCATGGGAAGCTGAGGAAAAACTCAGATACATGCCTATGGCATATGATTCTTCGCATTTGATGTGGGATGCCTTGGGTTCTGCACCTTTGAGATGCCCTCTGATGAGGAAGAATACAGGTTCCCCATTTTCCACGCACCCAGAGACGCCCTGACATGCCTGATGTTGTCATCTACTCTGACTGAAGGTTGTTACCATGTTAAGACCCCATTGAATGTCCTGATGGAAGTAGTGTAATTAACCATTGTCCATGAAGATATGGCACCGGGAACAAGATTTAAGAACCAGAACTTAATATATAAGGGAGACCCGAACTAGGTAACAAGTTTCGAGGAGGAATCCATAGAAGGAAGAACCGACATCCCATCATCCCGTTTCCATCAAGGATCGAACGTCCCTGAACATGGAATGGATGACGCCTACCTTTGGAAAGCTGGAATGCGGGGCAACAACTGCGCGTCCTCCACAAACGGATGTGTGCGCCCCCAGTGAAAGAGTTGGAAACAATCCTGAATAATTGTTAATGATGAATAAAATTTAATACAGCATGTAGATTCTCTGCATGCTCTTCATCAGATCTATAACATAAGAGGGTTTCATCAATAAATATCACAAAAAAATATCTTGAAACACCCGAAACACTACGTTCATTAAACCCATAAACACAGCTAGATAATTTGATAAATAGAATGACATCATAATGATCTAGTAATTTCCATGATGAAATAAGAATGTGGTGTTCAGAATATTCTCATCATTCACTAATATCCGATAACATCCTGACCTCATATCAAATTATAAGCACAAACTTTCTCCTTTAAGAAGATCAAATATAACATCAATCCACGAAATAGGATAAAATTTATTCACTATCACATGATTCAAGTGATATTAATTGATACCAATATGAAAACTACCATCATCTATCTTAATAATGAAATATGGTCCACCCCATGGTGACACACTTGGCTGAACAAAGCCTTAATGAAATATATCATCGAGTTGTACTTGCAACTCTTGCAACTCTGAAGGCACCATCTTATACATAGATATTGATATAGGATAAATTCCCAGTTGTAGCTATATAAAACAAATCGATCTCTTTTTAGGTGGGGTGAAAAACCTTCTTTTGATAGACATCTGGGTACTCTTCCACAACATTGGGAAACACTGTCAAATGTACCTCTGATGAACTTTCCATCTTCTCAACCATCACAGATGGAAAAGATGAAACACGTCTCTAACCCATACATGGGTCCCCATTAGTAATGAACACTAAATGATCTCTATCAACATCACATAACCTAAACTATATTTTGAAGCAATACACAATTTATTGCATCAAATAACAATAATCTATAAATAGGATGATGGTATATAGATGTATATATAAAAATAAGAAGTATACCATAGAGTGGTGCTTCCACAACACTATCTGTGTTATTAAATATACTTCACATAGATAAGATCAACCTTCAAACCATGTATTTAACAACATAGGTACTAGAAGTCTCTCAACCTCAAGCCCTAAATAATTGACTAGGAAGGTGATATGAAGAAGTGTGCCACTCCTAAAAAAAATAAAATTTCACCCATGTAAAAAATAATAAATGGGTACCTTGAATGGTGTATGGAAAGCCTAATGTTGAAAACACATGAGTGTGAAGATGACCATGTCCTTCTCCATAGATTCTCTAACCCTGATGGTGACCACCTCTATGGCCACGCTCTACTCTCTTAAGGTGATAAGCATATTAGTGTAGTCCTCTTCCTTCCCCATCTCCAGTATAATAATTCCAAACTGGACCATCGTGATTGAACTAACTTAGTTTAAACTACTTCAATAAAGGAACCAAAATTTGAACACCCTACGCACAATGACTGATTATAAAATCCATACACACTCATTGCTAATGGCGTCGACCTCAACATGAAAAAATGCATCAGATCCCTTGGAAAAGTCCATAGAGCTTCCACCTATAAAGAAACAATAAAATTACAGATAATACCTACACTCAAAATACAAAAAAAAATCTTTTATAAATGTATCTAGGAACCTCATACCACAACTCTTCTTTGAGGGGAATCCTGATGAGTCCCCTCTCATTATAGACTTGTTCTAGCTAGCATCCTCTCAACAATCTAAACTCTATCCAGAAAATTTATATATGTCAAAAACATAAATAGGGCGACCTGACCCTATATATTAAGATTCAAAGACTCCTAAACATGTGTCCTTCTGTCCCCCTCTTCTTGAAATAGGTTTGTTGCATAATAGGTTAGGGTCTGTAAATAGATCCTGATCTCCCACATGCAGAAACTCCCCCATAGAATTTTCTTCTTCTCTTATTGATTGGAAACATTTATGATAAAAAAATATTTGCCTAGAACTAATATGAAAACTTAACCAATTATATTAATGACTCCCTGTGATCCCTAAATAATAAGAGACACCATTGCCTTGATGCTCCATGCAGAACCTTCACAACCAAAAAAACCTACTTCTCCTTTCGATAATGGATTGAACTGGAGGACAACATAGTCTACTCCAACCAGTCCCATGTCATTGATTCTGAAATTGAACCTTAATTATTTTATAAACATTGGCCCTGGAACTCTCAGAGTGTCCTCCTCTATGTTTCATTATCATCAACCTTTACTATGTGGCTATCTGTAGAAACATCCTGCTGAAAATATTCTATGTTAACATTATAATGTCATCATCCTAGAACCTTACCCACAAAATAAAAAATGGATAGAGTCTCCTATACTAGGAATATGAAATATTTAACGTTAATTTTTTATTTATTTTATTTACTTGTTTATGGTTAACCAAATCCCAAATTGTACCCATTTTAAACACAATAAAAAAGAATAACGATACATGATAATTTCCTAGGATTATACCCTATAACCATTATCACTTATTTTAGTAGGTTTAGTAAACATATACTTCCATGAATCTGATTATAGTGGGCCCAACATACTATTATCTCAGCAGGTCTCCCATGGTTCTATTTCATACTAAACTTACCAAAAATCATTTCCCTACCAACCCATGTAGTATATCCTATTACTAACTCCAAAATCCATTATATCCCTCAACCAGAACCACTAATACCACTCATTAATGATACCCTCCCCTCAATAAATACCCTTATTAGGCTAGAAATGATGGAAGTTATATGGTTAGTTCTTCAATCCCACCTCCAGCATGCCCCAAGATAGTGACTAGAATTGACGGTATAGTGAAAATATAAATTGGAATCATTACCCTCTAAGAGAACTTATAGAAGATAGTAATAATACATAACACAAAAAAAAATTATTCTTATACAGATAATTTAAATATCATTTACATACATTAAATTCCATATAGATTAAAACAACCAAAAATATAAACTATAAGTAACAAAATATAAAATAGGAAATGACCTCCAAGCCAAAACAACTCATGGAAAGCTATGATCTAGTAATATCCATCCTGATATAAAACGTTCTCTTATTGAACTAAATTTATATATATATATATAGGGTTATAATAATAGGTAAACTTAGTAGGATCCTCCTCTGAGCCTCTCTTACTGAAGATAAAAAATGCATATGAATGTCTAGTGAATAAAAAGTAAAGCTAACTCATCACCTAAATAGGTATACAATGTTCCCAACCACACCATGGATATCTCTGAAAAGCTAATTCATAAAAGTGATCATAATAATATAATAACAAAAAGGTTACCAACCACCACTTACTCACTAGAATGTCTCTATATCTAAAGGTCACACATCCTGATCCATCTATCACAAAAAACCATCCCAAATACACCTAGTATATGTATCATAACATGAAACTTGTGTGTCATATAATCACATCATCCCATTAGACATCACCATATAGTAACAATATAGTTTTCAGGAACCACCACATCTCATATTATGTGTATCATACATCGAATATTATACCTCAAGCCATCACAACACATACATTGTGTAAGGTAATTAAATATATCTTAGCATATACACATCAAACCTATAATTATCTTTTGGATACAATATATAGAGATATATGTATGTGAAATAAACACAACCCATCACATACCTCCATGCACATATGGGGGGAAACTAATCCCCATGCACGAAAACAAAATGTACTAATAAGAAAATAATGTGAGGCCAAAGGGAGATCACATCCATCCATCCAACCACCGGGATATTGATGAAAACACCAATCCAGAGCCAGCTGGCTGTCAGTGACCCTACCAAAAATGGTGGGGTAGCATATGAAATCACAAATATATTGGATGTATTATAGATCAAAATGACACTATTGGCATAACCTAGTCCTAGGTTCAATTTTTTATATAATCACTCAGACACCTGATGGTCACTGTTAGGGGCTAGATATCATATAAGCACACAAGCATTTAATAATAAATACATTAAATTAATTTTTCCATTTTTAATCATTTGGAAATATGTTACTTTATTTATTATACATTAATTTTACATCATCGTTATTTCATGTTATAATTCAATAACCAATAAATAAAAGTCCATGCCCTTTAAAAATAATCCAACAAAGTCCAAAGTTTCTCAAGATTAATATCTTTATCAGTGAATTGAAGAAAGAACCAACCCCATGGGATACAACCGTTATTGAACATTTACCATTCCATAATTCCATGAACTCTAGGAATTAATCCTAAGATACAAAACAAGGTATGTATAGACATGAAAAAACACCTACCTAGAATAATGGGGAGTGGAATAAAAGGTAAAAAAGAAACTCATCCTCCAGGAATTTAAAAATATTTATCAACTACAAGAATCCAAATTTCATCACACAAAATGGTAATCCTAGAATCAAACCATTCTTTCAACTTCGATTCTATCCCTAACGCTACCATGAAAATCACCACGCACTATAATATCAAAGGAATCAACTGCTACCACAACCTCTGGCATCCCAGAACATATCTCATTATTTATCCCAAGATGAAATTTCATCACATATAATGGACCATATCAAGAGCATAGATAAAGTTAGAAAGTAATAAACATAGTCAATGGGTAAACCCATCCCTAAACACAAGGCATATAACTTTCACATTAAAATTGTCTCCCATAACCCCCAATATAAGTAAATTTTCCTCAAAAAAAATTGCCACTCTCAAGAGCAAGAATTTATTTCTATAAAAAACCAATCATTATGAAATCTTAAATAATTGATTAATTAATTCATAGGTTCCAACTATGAAAAACCTACGACATTAACAATAATAGTTATTAAAATTATTTAAACTTTCTCTTTACATAAATTCATGTTTCAACAAAATGAGAGGAGAACAATTATCATTTAACTTTTATTTTATAATTATTCTCACAAACACTATTTATTTCATCATTTTATTTATCCAATAATATAAAAAATTATAATTACATAATTATTTAAACTTGAATACATTAATAATTTTTATTTATTTAAAATTCTAGGAAGCACTATATTTTATAAACATGTCTCCTTGATTCTTTCACAATCTGATAAATTCATGATTTAATGTATTTACCAATATCATCAATTCTAGCATGTTAAATAAATAATAAAAAAATTCTATACAAATCCTAGAATAAATATCACAATATTATGAAAATCAAGATACAAATCATTATCAAAGTGGAAAGCAACAAAATTTGATCATCAAACCAAACAAATATCACTCATTACTCTATTTTAATATTTATTAATTTAATTATATGCCCATACAAAAGGATAGACCATGTTCAATTTACGATTTCATATAAATCAAGTAGAATCAAAAAATACCCTACCTCAAACATCTAACATTCTTGAAGTGAGAATGAGATGCCAATGCAGATCTATGATCACCTCTCTCAAAAAGTAATGACGAAATCCTAAAGAAATTGTTCCGTGAATTTACCCAGATACAATAAAGGAATATCTATTAGAATTATGGATATTGTCATCCAATATATGGAATGATAAAATTGGAGGAAACAAGACTGATTCATGAATAAACTAGAAGAAATGGTTGTATAATGAAACTCTAATAACCAAGGATTGATCAAGGGAATCCAGGGATAGATCCATATTGAATGGGACCTCAAATATTTTTAAAAAGATCCTTTGTAAAGATTGGGTTTTAGGGGAATAAATAATATAAAATCATGCTTAGAGGGGTTGTTGGTATTTATATGAAAATATATTTTTCGGAGACCATGATGTAACCCCTAGGACCACACCACCACACTAGTTGATCCCAGGATTTCTATAGCATAATGAAGTAAACCACATTATAGTCCCTTGGTTAATGTTATATCCATGATCCACTAACTAGATCCTATAAAACTAGATATGGGGCTTCAAAATATCCCTAAGATCCATTCCATTTGACACCTTCACCAAAGTGGGGGCTATGGTGTAGCTCGGAGCTCCATGTTGTAGCTAACAATAAATTGGTTCAATAATAAAATTCCTCTATGCTGAAACCTCATTGTTCCATACACTAGTGCTCAACCACCAAGAGGGGCCATTCTGAAACCTTCCAACACTTCATAGTTATTAATGAATTTTTAGTATCCTCAAAATCCATCTCCTGGGACCCTACTCCATTGTATGTCCACACCACACCATAACAACCACTCTCCATTGAATAACCTCATTCTGTAAACCATGGATTACTCTATTAAGATGATATTTCATCACAACTCTACTACCCTCCCAACAAACACCTTAGAACCTCATATGGGTGCCTCCAACACCAAAAACACAAAAAGATAAGGTCTACTAGAATACAGGACTAAATATTATTATATTTTTAAAATAATGATAATGGGAAAAGTTACATTGGATCATACAAACCAATCCATTAATCATATTAACACATGAAAATAAAAATTTAAATAGATTTAGAGTTTTTATAAAATTTCTTATATGAGGAAAATAATAAGAGTTATATAGAAAATGTAGAATATATAAATAATAGTTGGATTCCATAATTGAAAAATCATATACATATGAAAAATAAATATTTGACCTAGATGCAAATGTCGTTTCCAAATATAGCGTAGAAAAAGGTGAAAAAGTAGTAAGAAATGTTTGATAGAAAGGGAAGTGGAATGGGCATTCCATGTATACATAGATACATACATGATATATGAAACAAAAATAAATAAATGAGTTTATTCAATGGTATAGGTATAATAAAAAATAATAACACAGGAAATAGTTGATGAAAATGTGAAACTTAAAGAATAGATATCATAAATCAAATTCCAAAGCACCAAAATGAGGTAAAGATAAGAAGTAAATTCAGAAAATGATGATATAATTTGAATGTGGGAATAAAATTTGAAGCATAATATGGAGAAGAATCCAAATTATATAAATAAGAAATATGTTCTCGAATATAGTAGGGAGATTTAAATGAAATAAAAAACATAACTAAAAAAATAGATTGTAAAATATAAAAAACCCCAGAGGTGCCAATTGATATGTCATAATACATGATAAAAAATTGAAGAAGGGTTTCAAGTAGAAATAGAAAAAATTAGAAGAAGGATTCAATGTAAAAATTATTGGAGAACTATAATCAAATTTAAAATAAAAAACCATGATCTAGAACAGATGGAGAAGGAATAAGTCTAAATCAATTCTGAATGTAGCACTAAAAGTGTCAATAAAAGGTTAAACAACCTCCAACATACAAAATATGGAAATATAAACTCAAAACATGGATTGGAAGTTGAAAAAAAGTATTAGTTACATATGAAAATAAAAAAAGGACTTACGCAAAAAAAGGATTACATGAACAAGGAAGAGTTGAAGTCATTAAGAAGTATAATACTAGAGACAAATGGATAAACCAATGCTAGAAATTAATCTCAATGAGAGAAGATAAAATACATAATAAATATAAAAATTATGTGTTAATGAAAAATTTAAGAGTCTAAAATAAAAAAAACTAAATCTTGAATAAAATTTATTAGAAGAAAAAAAATGAATTCAATATAAGATTGAAAGTAAAAGTATACTAATAATTTGAAGAAATAATAAAAGAAAACTGTAAATAAAAAAATGGATAAAAGTCAAAATCAAAAATCAAAAGTAGAATAAGTAAAAATAAGTAAAAATGTATAAAATGAAGATGATAAAATGAATGAAAAAAATGTCAAAGGTAGAATCTAGAATCATCAGATGAAAGAATATTAAATGGAAGAATGACATGAAGTGAAAGATGGTCCAAAAAACAGAGGTTCAAGACAGAAGAATAATTAATAAGAAATATAAATATAATTAATATTATAAATAATGATTATATGAAAAAAAATTAAATAAAATCATTATCTATAGTATAAAAAATATAAATAGCAAAATAATAAAATTAAATTAAAAAAATTAGTACTCAATGTTAGAATCCTAAATTAGAAGTAGTTGCATAAGTTAGAGAATAACTAATTGAAAAAAATTAGTTGGAATAAATAAAATAAGATGAAATGGAAATAAAAATATAAATAATGGAAAAATAAAAAATAGATATAAAAATAGAAATCCAAAATCCAAAATAAGAATTTGTAAGAATCCAAAGGTAGTAGTTTAATATGTTGTAAAAAGGAATCCATAATCAGTTGTTTAATCTGAAGTAGAGGTATAAGTTAGAAACCAGAGTCATAAAATTAGTTAATATTAATATTGGGGAAGATGTAATGGTAAATTTTGAATAAAATATTCATTTTTAATCCAAAATTATGAACATATTACATAAAATTTTTCATATAAGGATAAGGCATAAGCCAAAGAAAAATATGTAAAAATAGAATTCATTAGAAGTATTTAAAAATAAAAGAAAATAAAAAGGGGTAAAAACCTTGAAATTTATATGGAATTAACGTGATGTAATTAGATTGATGTGGCACTAATTCATACAGATAACAAATGTCTTGGGTATCATTATCCTAAATTCCAATGTTAATCTAAATTCTCCTATTTATTTTTTACACCTAAATGAGTAATATATCCTTTTGATAAAAATATAATAGTGAAATAGTACTTGGTATCACACATAATAATCCAAGAATTACATTGAAATGTGATTGATTATTATAAATTTAAAATCATTGAGAACCATTCTTTTAAGAACACATGGTAATATGAACTCATTTTCTCATTTTTGACCCATTTTAGGTGAATTTTCACATTAATAAGAATGTAAAGGTAAAATGAAAATTTTTATCACTCCAAGAAATTTAGTAGTAATAATAATGTGCGGTTGGTTTATGTAGATAATCATTAACTCATAGATCATTTTCCTAATTTTTTTGCCAATCCTAGATCATTTCCACTGTTTTGACACATACAAAGTTTATTTTTCATCTATTAATAAGTGTTAATAATATAAATTCATAGTTTATAACACACTAAGAAATATAGGAACCATATTAATGTGTAGATGATACCTAAAGATCAAAAATTAATTAGGGATAATTTTCCTATGTTTCCATGTCAATCTGAAGTTTTCTAATCTATTTTGACCCCTTGCGGGGTGATATGTCATTTTAATAAAAAAATTGGGTTGAATGATACATTTGATATTAATGATAAATCCATCCATTTTATGGACATGTGGTTGACTCATACATGAGACAAATGATTTGATTTCCACTCTCCAAACATTACATCTTAATACAAACTCTTTTTTTGGGTTTTGAAATATTTTTCGAGAGTTGTAACTATAATAAGTATGTGAAAGAAAAATGACCCTCTCAATCATTTCAAGAAATTAATGTATTGGATTGATGTTTGGTGGGTAAGTACAAACCAAAAATTACTTTAATATCATTTTCCTATATTTTTACGCTATTCAAACCTCATATATTATGGTGTGAAGCATACACTATTTTAACCCTCATTTTCCATGATTTTTGAAATATAATATCAATTATATTAGAAAACTGAAAAATGGTCATTTAATGAAAAATAAATGACACTATTTTTTTAAAAAATTATCAAAGTTTGATGGAAACTCATTCATAAATTAGTGAGTGTGCTCTGTATCCATTGAAATTAGTGATAATAATTTCTAACTACTACAATATTTAGCTTTAGTAATGGAAATGACAAGTCAAGGGGGTATTTTTTTATTCATTATGAATGTTATGAAATCTACCAACAATGAAACACTCTCACCAAGGAATCCAAGTATAGGATTATTTATATGTATTGTAGTATGATACCTAGAACTATAATGAAGATAGAGAAGTATAATAATGAATAAGGCCTAAGAAAGTCCCTAGGAATCTCCCACCCAAGGAAATTGGCTGATTCTCACAACATAATTACACACTCGGTTTTACTGTCTCATTGCTCCCCACTTATAATAGCTCCACCCCCTACTATTTCTAACACATTGAACCAGCTGGTCCCCCCATTATAATAGAGTTCCCCTAAAAATATAGTTTTACCCATGTTATTCCCTAGACCATAACCCTGTTTTTAACACTCGTAACCCCTTTAAACCAGTCATATTCCAAAGAATTAAATTTGAGAGTTAGTGCCTCATTTTATCAATTTATTTAACATCCCACTCCATGACCCTATCTATAGAACCATCTTCCCCTTCTCCCAATATTGTCGCCCTCATGTTTGGAGTGGTATGTATGGGGATATAGGGAACCCCGCACTATAAAAATAGACCATTGCATCATCTACATTCCCAATCTTGAGTCGTCATAGGATATAGGCCTCTCCCACTCAAGGATGTGTGACCGGAAATCTATCATTAAAATCCATTTTCAGAAGACTCCATCAGTCAGATGAGTGTCAAAATTATACTAGTTAGAAACTGTGTCTCTGAATGATCATGTGGATGTCATCGATCAGCTTCACAGACCTTTTAAAAATTCCAAGAGCCACCACTGCATAAATGAGTGACTTTTCCTCCTGTAAAAATGAGTTTAACATGGAGTGAGATCCATATTTTCAATATGTGAGTGTATGGATTGTGAACTCAAACCCAACTCCATATTTCTTCATGTAATCCATGTAAGAAGTACCCCATATACAATGGATCTAGTTGATGATGAAAAAATTAGGATAAATATTTGAATTGATTGAAATTGTATAGAATGAAACCATTTTAAGGTAACCCATATATTTCCATATAAGTATTATGTTTGTCTAGTCCACCAATTCAATCCATCAAATCCTCCTTGAAAACTAACTAGGTGATGACTAGAAGTACCTAACCTATCACTATAAACAAATATTTGCGGATGCCTTTCATGATAACATGAATGAGGGATAGTTCCAAAGGTTAAAGTTTTTAATGAATGTGAAATTAAAATTTGAATAAGGTGATCCATCCATGGGGATCAGTGCTAGTGAAAATAGGGAGCTTGAATTGTGGGAAAAAATGAAGGATCTTATTCTAGAGAAGGTAAACCAAAACCCCATGTATTGGGCATTTCAAAATTGTTGGTGTAGTAGACTACAAACCTGATTATTTTGTTACTTTCAGTTGTGGTGGTTCATCCCACAATATTTATTTTATGAAATAGTGCATCAATAATTAATGGATATCAATTTTATCAGTGAAATCCTTCTTTAAGAACTTTTGAAAATGGTCCTTACATTGTTGGATATAAATAATAAAATTTAGAATTTTTTGAATTAGATGAGTCATTGTTAAATTTTATCCAGTTAATAATGGTGTTGAGTTTACATAGCTAGAAAATATTTTATTAATTGGAAAGAGTATATGGATAATAGAATTGTGTGGCCATAGTGGACACAAAATGGTAGAGGATGAACTATTGAGTGCATTTTTAAACTAGGTGTACCTCCAAAAAAAGAACTTAATGATATGACAGGCGGATGATCTGTCTTCTAGAAGGATTTTTAGAAACTCATTGTGGAATATAGATCATTATAAAGGTAACATTTTAAGGAAGACAAAGTTGATGTTATTAGAATAGGTGCAAAAATTTGTGCTTAGTGCTGCATAGGTAAACTAGTGGTTCAGACATCTATGGAATAAAATTTTGTGTGCAAGCATTGGGGGAAAGATAGAGCTACAAGGCCTCTAAATGATAAGTAACTAGTCACTCCTCCATCAAATGTTGATTTCATGGTATACACTTATCTCAATAGAGAGGATTTTTTTCATGCATAGGGTTTCAAATATGTAGCGAATAGTACATTCCATCATTGAATGGAATTCAATGATGCAAAAGTAAAAGGAATGTTAGACAAAGTGACAAGGTCTTATATTAGTCTAGGCATCCAAGAACAAGATTAATTGTATTTATTTAATTATGAAATCTCAAATTATCATGGGTAAGTAGATGAATAATAAATAATAAGGCTCATGAAATTCCCTAGGAATCGTTTTCCAATTCCATGTGAACATAACTCAAAACCAAATTCATCCCACCTTTTAACAACCCATAATTCTTAAATGATATTATTTTCCTATATAAATGTGTGTTATATTATATTAAACATAAAAAAACTACATCTCATTTAAAATGAAGTTGTATTTATAGAGTATAAAAGGAAATATGACCTTTGTGATTTGACCATTATACTATTGTTGGTCAAATATGACCATTGTTCAATATGACTATTGGAAACTATAATCTTGGTAATAATATTAACATTATAATCAGTTTTTATAAGTAGAAATGACAAACGACAGTTAATGAAGAAAGGATAGGCGATGGCCTCAACCAATAGAGTCATGCCATATGAAGTTCATTTGTCAGAACTTAAGAGGGATGTAGCATCACTGTGTTTCTCCCTTAATCAATCCTAATAAAATCTTCCACAAGTGAATCCAGAAAAAAATCTCCCATGAGAAAATTTCAAGTTAGTGTTAATTACCCCTCGGTCGATGTTTGTTGAGTCTCCCCATGAATCTATCATCATTTCACACCTTACCCTTAGGTGGTATGTGGGTGTTATAAGTTGTTATGTTTCCAAGAATTAATTAAGTAGAGTGTAATTAATTTATATAAATAAAATTTTTATACCACAAACTCCATTTTATAAACGGTTTTTCTTAATAAAAAAAAGGTTTAATTGAGAAGGAATTTGGTAAATTCTTTATCCAGACACAGATTTTACTTTTTCAGAAAAGATCTAAATTTTTATAATAAAATTTGGAATTATGAAGAATATTTATTTTATTGAAATAGTTTGTTAAAAACACCATTGATTAAATATAAATTATAAAATAATTTTATTATATCCTTGGAAATTTTTAGGTGTCAAACATTTTACTATGCATTATCAACCCGCTATTTTTTAAAATAAATATGTATTTTTATAATTAAAAGATAAAATTAAAAAACATATAAAATTATTATGATAAAATAACCATCATTTTTTAAATCATCACATTGAAATTAGTTTAGGGTGACTTTATGATAATTCTGTAAAATACTTTATCACTCCATGAATATTAAAAATACTAATTGAGGTTTTTAGTATGTTTATTGTCTTCATAATTATGTCATAATAATGTAATAATAAATTAACAACAATTAAATACCTAAAATGTGACATTTTATTAATATCAATAATTTTAATATATTTTAATGAATATCCAAACCTAGATTTTACTTTCCAAAGTCTAAAATGGAATCTTTGACATTAAGAACATTATTTTGTGTAAACATTACTCTTCCCTGCCAAAATCAGTAATATGATATGATACTTGGTAATTGTGGGTTAAAATAACATAAAATATGACTGAAATAACCAAAACCAAGGGCAAAAATAATGGTTAAGCTAATGGTTTTTCATTTTACACAACCAAGATATCCAAGGTCTATATTTGGAAATTATCAAACAAATCCTCCACCTTCACTATAAATAACCACCCATTTCTCTATTTACATTCACTCCCAACCCATAATCCATGATGTTTTTATTATTTTACCTCACAAAGAGTCCACCATGGAGTCCTTACTACACAAAGGTCCCAATCCTCAAGTTTTAGTAGTAAATCTTCAAGTTAAGGGAATTATCCATCTTTTCTCATTAATTAAAGAACCTCTTTTTTGTATTTGTATTATATATTTTATGGTCACTATATTTTATTACCCTTATTTTAATACCCTTATTAAAAAATTATGATTTATAAATGGTATACCCTTGTCCCTTTTCTTTTTAAAATTCTCAAAAACCATGTTTTTTAACCATTATGCTACCAAATTTACTGCTCAAATTTTATCTCTTCTCCTAAAGAAATAATCCTTTTTTGATTGTGTGGATACCCAAACCATTTTCTTTTAAATGGGTATTCAAAAATATATGAAAATAGTTTATTTTATTTGGGTATTTACACATAATAAACGAAATTTCTCTTTTCATGGGAAAAAAATTGACATAATGATCATGTTTTTATGTACTTTTTGTTCACCATGATTTTTATAAGAAAAAATTATTTATTTTCCACAAATACTTAATGAAAATATAGATTATGATCTACATGGATACCATTAATTAATACATATTAAGGGAGTTCCATAGTTTCTCCCCAATGCATTGCTTAAATAATTTAATCTCTAGATATGACATGTTTTATGATACCTTAGTGAATAACCTTGGTAATTCTCATTTATGAAACCTCATTGAAAAACATTGGTGATATTATTAGAAATGTATCATTTAAATTTTTTATCCAAATTTCCATGTTATTATTCATATTTTTTTATTATGATATGCCTTATTTTCATTTTCTCTCCCCTTAATGATGTTCTTCATGTTTGTATTCATATTCCTCGTGATCATATGTGGACTGTTTTCTTTATATATTCCCTTACAGGGCCCCATGATCAACCCTTTCTTGGTGTATATCCCTAGGAAATGAGATGAAATAAATTTACTTATGATGAACCCATGAATAATAATTTCTTGTGGATTAGAATAATGTTGTATGTACTTATTGTATAATGTTCCAGATTTCCAAGAAGCTAAACAATAAAAGATCATCTGTATGTTCCATGTAATGAAAGGTTAATGCAATAAAAAGCTATGATTCCATAGTTGTTATAAATGTAAGGTTTAGTTATTTGTGGAAATTAGGATTTGAAAACTTTATCAACAACCCAAGGGTCAAGATTAAATATAGTATAACATCCTAGTATTTCTAGAAAATCATTGAGTAATTGGTTTATGAGAAAATAAATCCATGAATAAATATGAATAAGTGGATGTGGATCTAGAAATGATTTATCTAGGGGAAATACCCAAATAAAATATTTGATCTATACTCGAATGGGAACTGGTTCATGACAACGAGCCTTGCTACACTTCTTTTTTGACACTCCCCATGGATATGTTTGGTTAATCACAATATTTTTATGAACCATTGTAATAAGTTTATAGAAAAAGTATTTTTTGTCAAAGTGTAACATATTTAATCATGATGTTAAAGGGAATAAAATTATTTTAGAATTATAAGATTTTTAAAATAAACATATTTCTCATTATGGTTTTCTTCTTTTAGAAAATGGTGGGAAATAAGAAGAATCACATAAATGATGAGTGCAACAGACCATGAGCTGACAAACCTTTGATGGAAGATGGAATCAAAAACATAATTATAATGTTGAACCATCTCTCTCAAGTTGTGTATAATAACGTGAATCAAGTCAAGAGACTAGATTCACCTCAAATGGAACAAATTTCCATTGAGTCCTTCATGCATCAATGACCAACTTCTTTAAGTAGATATACCAAGCCATTTATTTTTGAATAATAGATAAGATCAAGAGAAAATATCATTTTAGAACTCTAATGTTCAGAGTAAGAGAAAGTCACTCTGGTAATATACCACATAGAGGGAGAATATGATCAGTGGTGGACACTAATTAAATACACAAAACCAATAATGGAGATTGATGATTTGGAGTGGGAAGTGTTCAAGGGAATATTGATCAATAAATATGTCCCCCATTAAATGATAATAAAAATTGATAAGTAATTCCTTGAACTAAAGTATAAGAAAAACGAATCAGGGGGAATCTATGAGATTAACATTACAAGATATTCATGTGACACCTTTAGCTTTTTTATGGATCCAAATGGAATATTTAATAGATTTTTATGTTGAATAATACCCCATATATGGATTAATATATCCAATCGAGACTATGAAAAATATGGGGAGAGAGTACGGAGTGATATGAAGTTTGAACAAGATTTTGAAGAGACACAATGGTCACATAGATCGAATAAAAAGAATAGATACATGGATCCAAACTTAGGTAGAAACCTTGATCATAGAAGAGGTAAAAAGAAAGTGAAATATTCCCCATGAAACAAATGTTGAAAGAAGCATTCAGGGAAATGCTTTTTTGGGAGTGTAAAATGTTACAAGTGTGGAAAAGATTTCCATATAACTTGAAACGAACATGTTAAGGTGGAGACTCAAATTCTCCACACAAACGACATAAGGAATATGGTGCAGGATCATCCTGAAGTCCAATGCATCATGTGTGGAAATCATGGGAACTTTTCCAATCACTATCAAAATTAGAAGATAATGGAGGGAAATCACCATCAACCTCAGCATAGTCTATGGGAGGAAGGTTAAGAAATTTATATCATAACAGATGAAGTATAAAATCCAAATAATGTGGTGGTAGGTACTATCATTGTTCTCTAAAAGCTAGAAAGTAATTTTTTTGATTTAGGTTCTATGAATTCCTTTATTTCATCCAAGTTTGAAAAGAATATAGATTCAATCACGAAACTGATAGAAGTAGAGTTATCAGTCAAGAATCCTAGAGGGAGTATCCATGCATCAATAATATATAAATATTATAATATTTACTTTGGAAAGAACATTCTCATCGAAAATCTAGTATTCATTCCCATGATAAAATTTGACACTATAATAGGGATGGACTAGCTCTCTAAGTATAATTCTAATATCAACTGCCGAATTAGGAACTTTCATTAGTCTTGAATGGAAAACCTACCATTATTTTCAATGGAGATATATCCTTACCTTAGCTTTGTCATGAGGAACATCCCCTAGACTTATTTATAGAGATATTAATTAAAGAGGAATAAGTAAATGAAAGTATAAGAATAGAAAATGTCCCAATAATTACAGAATACATTAACATATTTCATGAAGACATACCTAGACCTCCCCTAGAAATTGAGGTAGAGTTCTCCAATGAACTCATTCTCGGATCCATGACGATATCAATGACCTCATATGGAATGGAAAATGTATAGATTGAGGAATTAAAGAAACGAATTCATGATCTTTTGGAGAAGGGGCTTATCCAACCAAGTGTCTACCCTTAGGGATCACATGTTCCCTTTTTGAATAAGAAGGATGGATCAATGAAACTAGGCATTGATTATAAAGAAATTAATGGGGTCACAACAACTAATAAATACCATATCCCACGGAATGGTGATTTATTTAACTAGATCTATGGGGATTAATTATTCTCCAAGTTTGACTATTGATCTGGTTATCATCAATTGAGGGAGAAGAAGGAAGATATTCTAAATACTTCTATTTGATCTATATATGGGAATTATGAGTTTTTTCATGACCTCCAGATTGACTAATTATCATTTTATATTTATAAATTTGATGAATAAATTATTTAATGACTACCTTGATAATTTTGTTATTGTTTTTGTTGATGATATTATGATATATTCTGAAAGTCACAAGGAGCTAGGGGATCATCTAAGGGTTCTATTTAAAACTTTGATAAATGAGAATCTATTTTGAAAATTTAGAAAATGTGGATTTTATTTACAATGGTTTTTTTCTTGGGGAAAATTGTAACAAATGAAGGAATATCAATTAAACCTTCCAACACAATAGTTGTAGAGGAGTTTCCTCATTCTATAATAGTAAATAATATTAGTAGTTTGATTAGTTTATTAGGATATTATAGGAGGTTTGTGAAAATATTATCAAGAATTTTGAATATACTAACCATTTTTAATTGACATGGGGATAAGTTTATCTGGAAAAAGAAGTGTGATGAATGTTTCCAAAACATAATGAAGATATTTGTTATTATACCTATGTTAACTCTACCCTCCATTAAAGATGGATTTTTTATTTTTAGAGATGCATATATGAAATGGATTCGGTGTTTCCTGATGAAAAATTACAAGGTGATTGATTATGCATCTCAACAGATAAAGCTTTATGAGCATAATTATACTATTCATGACTTGGAGCTAGTTGGGATATTTTTTTCTCTGAAGATATGGAGGAACTATATTTATGGGAAGAAATGTGATATATATATAGAGCATAAATATTTGAATAATATTTTCACAAAAAATGAATTAAACATGAGGCAGAGGAGATGGTTGGAACTTATTAATTACTATGACCATTCAATTCATTATCATCACAGAAGAGAAAACAAATTTGCTGATTAATAAAGTATGGAAGACCCTATTGTTCTATAAATGATGATTAATCAAGGAGATACACTAATCAAGCACCTATTATGGTTAGACATTGGAATCATTCGGTAAGGGGAATCATCAATCATATCCAAAATGATTTCTCATCCATCATTACTAGATAAGATCAAGAAATCTCAAAGAGAAGATCCTTTATTAAAAAAATAAGATAGAGGCTTGAAGAATGAGATGTTTCCTGAGTTCAATATTGACCAAGAAGGTGTGATGTAATTTATTACAAGGTTATGTGTCCCATCTATTCTAGAAATAAAGAAGGATTTGAGGGATGATGGTCTAATATCTATATTCTCTATAAATCCTAGAATAGGTAAAACATAAAGGGACCTTTGTGATCATTTTTTGAGAGATAACATGAAATGGGAGATTACTAACAACACTATAAGGTGCTTGGTCTGTCAACAAGTAAAGGAAGAGTGAAAAATTCCTAAATGATTATTTTAACCACTACCCATCCCAACATGGATGTGGGATAATATCACTCTGAAAGTTTCCACTGGTCTCTCAATAAAACACAGAGTAAATAATGTGATATAGATTATAGTGGACCGACTAACCAAGATGACCCATTTCATCACTATTTGAGAATATTTATCTCTTTAAAAACTTTCCATGATAGATGTAAAGGAAGTGGTGAGGCTAAAAGTGGTGCCACTTTCTGTCATTTTTTATCTTTATCCAAGGTTCAAATCTAAATTATAGATAATTCATCAACATGCTCTAAATAATGAATTGAATTTCAATGGATGTTATCAACCCCATAATGATGTCCAATCTAAATGAACTATTTTGACACTCTAGAAAATTTAGTGAACATGACCAATAGAATTAAAATATGGATGGGATAAACACCTCCCAATAGTTGAGTTATCATACAATAACATATTCCACTCGAGTATTCAAATTGAAAATTATAAATCTCTTTATGGGAAGTTAGGTAGAACTCCTACATATTTGGATAATGTTTTTGAGAGAAATTTTCTTGTGCCAAACCTTGTGGAATAGATGATAGAAAAGGTCCATAATATCCAAAAACACATAAATTATACATATATTTGGAAGAATATATTTTTTGACAACCATCGAAGGGATGCGGATTTTGATGTTAGCGAAAAAAAAATCATCAAAATTTCACCATGGAAGATATTCAAGTGGTATGGGTAGAAAGGGAATATTTTCCCCATGTGCATTAGCCCCTATAAAATTATTGATCTTATAAGAGTAGTGTTTTATCAACATTAAATTCCACTAAATCTAGCTCATGTTCATGATGTGTTCCATGTATCTCTCTTGAGGAATTATATACCTGATCCCTCCCTTGTGATGAATCTAGAGGTGGTACAACTGAAACATGACCACTCTTATGAGGATAATTTGATAGAGATCTTGGAACATATAGGCAAGGTTCTACACAATGAGACTACACGGCTTATCAATGTGTTTTAGAAGAAACATAAATATGAATAAGTGAAGTGGGAACCAGAGGAGACTATGAGACAAATGTACCCACAAAATTTCTCAACTGAGATAAAGAGTTGAAATTTTGGGGAATTAATTTATTAAGTGGCAGAGAATGTAACGAACAATTCTTTTTAAATGATATTTTCTTCATGATAAAATGTGTGTTATATTATATGAAACACAATAAAACTATACATTTTTAATAATGAAGTGGTATTTAAATAGAATAAAGGGAAATGTGACCATCAAGATTTGACTGTTATATGAATGTTGAAAAAATATGAACATTGTTCAATATGACCATGATCAATATGACCGTTGGAAAATATACTCTTGGTAATAATTTTAAAATTTTAATTATTTCTTATAAGTAGAAATGAAAAAGGATAATTAATGCAAAAAGGAGAAGTGATGGCCTCAAACAATAGAGTCATTCTATATGATGCCGATTTGTCAGAACTCGGAAGGGAGGTAGCAACACTGGGTTGGTCCCTTGACCAAGCCAAATCTAATCTTCAACAAGTGTGTAAAGACCCGTAAATTTCAAGGAAATTTTTTTCTTAATTTTCTTTGGAATTTTACAAGAACGCAGTTTCTGACGGCACCTGATTCCGAGGCCCGGTGTGCCCGGAATCATTTGCCGAAGTTTTGGCTCGGGTACGTTCAGTGAACGGACGAGCGGGTTTTTCTAACTTTTGAACCGGTGCCCGGAATCGAATTCTGAGGGCACCGATGAAATCGCAGCGCCGGTATTCGCTTAGAAACGCCTCTTCCGGAGTTGCGTTTGCTCGGATGTGGTTTTTAATTTTCGGGCTTAAAGTTAAGAGATAAAATAATTTTGCGACAACTTTATTTTATTTCGCTTAAGCCACTTGGAAGCCACTTGAAGCCACTTAAAGGCGGCTTGAACTGAGTTGAACTGGATAGGATGCTATCCAGAAATATCCTACCCCTTGGTAGGATATTTGTGAGGTGGGGCCCGCACGAGCCCCGCCGTTTCTTTCGCTAAGTAACGCACCCGCGAAAACCCGTCAAAGTAACTGAAAAGTCAACCGACGCGTTTTCTTTAATTCTTAACAGACCATTTAATTGGGCGGTTTATTTCGTGAATTAAATGGACTGTTTCTTTCGTGAATTTAATGGGTCGTTTCTTTCGAATTGATGGATCGTTTCTTAACCGGTTTCGTGTGTTGGCATGTTTATAAAATAAGACCAACCTAAAAATCCTTTGAAAGGATTTGAGAGGATCTTGTTTCTTCATCCCCCCGCGAAGAACGCGAAGAACGCGAAGAACGCCGGCGACCGAAATTCGACGACGCACACTGAGATCTGCGACATCGACGAGCTTTACCCGCGACGTTCTTCGGCGACGCCTCTTCTTCCGCAGCCGATCCTCGTTCGGCAGCTAAGGTGAGAAACGAATCTTTGAAATTCTTTTGTGTTGTGTTAATAAAATAAGAGGTAGTCTTATTTTATTTGGAGTTCTTTGTTTGTCTTTGGAGAGCTTTCCCTTCATCTCCAAGCTCTGACGAAGAACGAAGAACGTCTTCATCCTCAAGGAAGAACGACAACACTTCGTCAAGGATCATCGACTCGGCGACCCGGTATCTTCGGACCTTTCCTTCCTCCCCGAACCTTCTTCGTCGGCAATCGAAGATCCGAGCGACGTGTCTTTTCGGACATAACTCTTCGTCAGCGGATTTGACGAACGTCGACCGCGACGCCCGACCTCCGCGACGCCGTCTTCCGCGGAGCGTGATCAAATCTTCAAATCTTAACCCGAGGTAGGGGTGGTTGATTTAATATTTAATTATCTCTTTTTCTCGTGGTTCGTATAACTAACGTGGGATGTTGATTATTTTAAGATGCGTTATTAATTTAACGTGAGGGGGGCCGGACCGCACGAACACGGCCGAACCCCCTCCAATGATCTTGTTTGTTCTTGCGGGAGGAAGCAAGAGGCGTGGTGCCGTCGCACCACGTGGATGATCGTGCGTATATTTTACGCAACGCCGTCGCGCGCACACCATGGAAGGAACATCAAGAACGCGACGCCGTCGCGCCGCGTTGAAAGAAAGTTAACGTGTGGCGAAAGGGGCGCGGTGCCGTCGCACCGCGCCGGACGACGAACGCCGCGGCCGGTTCCGGGCCGCGGCAGGACGAGAAGACCGCGGCCGGTTCCGGGCCGCGGCGGGACGAGGAGACCGCGGCCGGTTCCGGGCCGCGGCGGAAGGAAAGACCGGCGGCCGGGCCGCCGGCGTCGGAAGTCGAGGGCGGGACCGGAATTTCCGGTCCCGTTGGTAAAAACCGGCCGGCCAGCGGGCCGGCCGGATGTCACAAAACCGGGGAATTAAATTCCCCGGCCGGTTCAATATAACCCCCTCTTTAAGAGGGGGAGGCGGTTCAAAAAAAAGGGGGGGGGCAGCAGCCCCCCGGTTGACTCTCCAAAACCGGCCCCCACGTGGGGGCCGATTTGTTACCCAGGCGCGGCACAAAGGCCGCGCCGTCCGTGAAGAAGCGGGGGCAATCAAGCCCCCGCGTGACCACCCCGTGCGGCGCACCCCGCCGCCAGCGCGGCCCGCTGCCGCCGCCAGCGCGGCCCGCCGCCGCCGCCGGCCGCCGCCGCCGGCCACCGCGCCGCCCAGGGGGGGGTCGGGCCGGGTCGGCCCGGACCCGGACCCCCCCGTTTCGGACCAGATTCGGTTCTTGGCTCATAACTTGAGCCTCGGACCTCCGAATGACGAACCGTCTGCGGCAACGCGATCCTTGGATCGAGACGGTCGTTTCGGTATATCGCACTCAAGGTTTCGGGTTACTTTGAGTTCGGCCGGGTTGGTTCGTTCACGAAACCAACCGGGCCTTCGGAGCGGAAACGCTCATATCTTGAGCCACGAACGTCCGATTGACGCGCCGTCAGTCGCGTTGTGTTCCTCTTAGTGAATCGGATCTTTTGGCATACTCCGCCCGAGGTTTGGACGCAGGTGGAGTACGGTCGGGTTGGTTTTTCCTTAAAAACCAACCGGGCCCCGGAGACGAAAATGCCAATAACTCACAGACCGGGCGTCCGATTGACGCGCCGTCTGTTTCGTTGACTTCCTCTTGATGAGACGGAACTTTTGACATACTCCGCCCGAGTTTTGGATACAGTCGGAGTATGGCCGGGTTGGATTGTACCCGAAATCCAACCGGGCCCCTGGAACGGGAAAGCTGATATCTTTCAGACAGGACGTCCGCTTGACGAGCCGTCAGCGGCGTTGATGGTTACGTTGAGTAACGGTCCCTTTGAGTTTACCCTATGGGAGTTCGGGGTACAGTTGAGATACGGCCGGGTTTGGTTTCGCTCACGAAACCAACCGGTCCCCTGGGACGAAAAGGCTAATAACTCACAGACCGGGCGTCCGATCGACGCGCCGTCTGTTGCGTTGAGACCCCTGTGACGAGACGGTTCTTTGAGACACTTCTTCGCGGGACCTTGTGATACTTGGAGTATCGACCAGTAGCTCGTGGAGCGGACCCGTGGTACTTGACAGTAGTGGTGCGCTTAGATGCAGCAGCAGATCCTTGGCGGTGGAGCGCTTGGTTGTAGCGGCGGACCCGCGATACTCTACGGAGTGTGAGCGCTTGGTTGTAGCGACAGACCCGCAACGGTGGAGACGAGCGTGCAGAGTACGGAGACCGTGTAGCCGGCTGAGACCTGACGACTGCTTGACCGACTCGACTTGGAGTGAGTCGACTAGCCCAGTGGACGGAGCGCCCGGTATTTGGCGGCAGACCCACGGCGGACGGAGCGCCTGGTAGTTGGCAGCAGACCCGCGGTACTCGACAGGAGGAGTACCTCAGCAGGCTATCTGGGTAGCGCCCGGTATTTGGCGACAGACCCTCAGCGGACGGAGCGCCCGGTAGTTGGCCGCAAACCCGCAGTACTCGACAGGAGGAGTACCTCAGCAGTCCTAGGTTAGTGAGCGGCAGCCTCGGAGTCGTGACAGGACCACTGTACACTCTAGAGACGGAGCTCTTCAGCAGTTACGGTTTCGATAATGAAAATCCTGGTTTGAGCTGAGACCTTTGACCTTTGTGTTTCCTCATGATTGAGATGGGTCGCTTGATAACTTAGGTACATGTATGGGCATATACCTGGGTGATGGTTATCCGTTGATTTCATGATTTTTGTGTATCCTTGAGATTGGATGGGTTACTTGATGACTTAGGTATATGTATGGGCGTATACCTAAGTAGAGTCTGATGTTACTTCGTGATTGCTGCCTTTACTTTGTGGATATCCATGTTGGATTTGGTGAGACCTTAAGGGTCTCGGGGTCCCTACTGAGTAGCTTATACTCACCCCTGCACGGGCTATGCCCGCACCTCGTTGTGTTGGTTGCAGACGACGGACAGCGCAGATCGCAGTTGAGACTTGCGGATCAGGTCGGTACCCGGAGGTGGACCACTGGGCGGACGTACCCGGAGTAGACGACAGGACCTGTGGAGTAGAGGAGCTATCTGTACCTACCCTTCAGGTAGGATCCGTGGTGGACGATCCAGGAGCTGAGCCATCTGTACCTACCCTTCAGGTAGGAATCGAGGCGGACGACCCAGGAGCCGCTTCGTTCTTCCAGCTGCTGTTTTTCCCTTTCGAGTTGTACTTTACTGTTGGGCTTGTATTTCCGGCCCCCTTTACTTTTCTGCACTTGTAGTTACTTTCCGCTTGCTGACTCTGTGGTGGTTGTTACTTATAAAGGCAATGCCTTCCCTGTTATCGGGATTTACGCCTTTGGTGCTAGTCGCCAGCCCCTGGCCTATGGAAGGCGGGCTTGGGGTAGTCACGGCACGGGCCCCGAGGACGGGTCGTGACAAATTGGTATCAGAGGCGGTCGGTTCTACCGCAGACTCTGATCGTCTTTTCTTTCTATGTGAAGCAATAGTGTTAAGGGTACCGAGTGTGGTTTTCAGTTCAGGGAGTCCAGTGTTGGTGCGGGCGGCCGACGTATCCATACACCAGGACCCTGACAACTGATTTCCGACTTTGTGCGCGAAAACACTGATTACGTGTGTGTTTTCAAAGGTTTCCCCCCTTAAAACAGCTCAAACCAGGTCAGCTCACCAGGTATAATCGTTTGATCGTGTTACGTTGTTTCTTTCAGGATGTCTTTTCTCGGACGACCAGCTAGAGCCCGGAGGGATGAGCGTGCTGACAGTCTGTCGAGCGACGAGGCTTCGGTACAGGGCCCTCTTGCAGTTGAGGCACCAGCGGAGGCACCAGCGGTACTACCATACGTTGGGCCACCGATGCCACCAGCCCCAGCAGTAGGCGATGCCCGCTACTTGCGCGCACTGCATGAGTTCCAGCGCCAGAGGCCACCCAGGTTCGGGGGAGAGATGGACCCGCAGGCGGCTGAGGATTGGCTGGAGGCCGTGGTGGGAGTCTTCAGGCTAGTGGGGACGCCGGCAGACTTCATGGTGATCTTTGCTACCAGCCTCCTTCAGGCAGCAGCAGGTAGGTGGTGGAGCCACTTGTTTCAGTTTTGCGATGAGATGGACTTCGCATGGGAAGACTTTGAGACCTTCTTCAGGGTGGAGTTTGTGCCAGTAGCTCTACACCCTGAGCGTGATCAGGAGCTGCTGCCTTTGCCACGTGTTTCTCGATCAGAAGCCGAGTCATCTGTGGGCAGTAGACAGATGATGCTGAGGCCCAGAAAGACCAGACCAGCAGTTAGACGGTCTCGGGTTTTACGACCGGTGGTGCAGGGCACCCGGAGTGGGAACGGAGCTAGCCGTGCAAGGAGCAGGTTGTGTTACTCATGTCGCGGAAAGGGTCATCTGGCACGTGACTGTCCGACTCCCGATCCGCAGGCTTTGAGGGAGCCACCGAGAAAGAGGCGACGACAAATGCTTGAGCAACAATAGAACTCTTGGAGCAGGTGGACAGGAGCAGAACTAGTGGATACGTCTCTTGTACTTCTAGTTCCTTGTTGATGTTGCTTTTGTGTAGCGTCTTGTATTATGAGCTGCAATAATAAAAGACGCATCCTTTGAGATGTTTTCATTCCTGTCCTCTTTTGTGATGTTACTAAGAGGTTCCAGTTGACTGTTGACTTGACCCTCACTTGTGAGACATCTACTGGAGGAGACCAGTTACCACACACTGATGCCGACAGTGTGACTCAACCCTTGGAGGCGAGAGTAACGGTTGGATCTCTTAGTAGTAGCGTCGAGGCCTTACGACGTCATCCTTGGTATGGATTAGTATCATCCATGTTAGGATTGACTGTTTTAGGCAAAGAATGTGGTTCATCCAGGGGATGAGACCAGGTTTCTCTTTTCGGCAAAGAAGAAATCTCGCAGCTCATGTGGGACCAGAGATGGACGGGGCCACGTCAGAAGAGGTCCACGTCATCCAGGAGCGGATGAGGACAACACAGAGCCGACAGAAGTCTTACACTGACAGGAGGCGGAGGCCACTAGAGTTCGAGGAGGGTGACCACGTCTTCTTGCGGGTCTCACCTCGACGTGGTAATCAGAGTTTTGGCCAAGGCGGCAAGTTGTCTCCCCGCTTCATCGGGCCTTTCCAGGTCCTCAGCAAAGTTGGCGAGGTGGCTTACCGTCTGGCTCTGCCACCTTAGTTGCACCGGGTGCACGACGTCTTCCACGTATCCCAGCTGAGGAGATACGTGCTCGACCCCCTTCGCATATCTTCGACCATGAGGAGCTAGACAGTGGCGATGAGTGTCTTATACGGAGGTCCCGGTGGAGATAGAGGATCGACAGGAGCGGGTCCTACATGGGCGATCGATTCCTCTTGTGCGCATCAGATGGCGGCACGGGAATCTCCAGGTGAGCACATGGGATCGGAAGGCTCTGATGCGTGCTCAGTACCGCTTTGTTTCCCTAAGGTTGTGGTGAAGCTTTACGGGGACGTAAAGCCCTGTGGTGGGAGTAATGTAAAGACCCGTAAATTTCAAGGAAATTTTTTTCTTAATTTTCTTTGGAATTTTACAAGAACGCAGTTTCTAACGGCACCTGATTCCGAGGCCCGGTGTGCCCGGAATCATTTGCCGAAGTTTTGGCTCGGGTACGTTCAGTGAACGGACGAGCGGGTTTTTCTAACTTTTGAACCGGTGCCCGGAATCGAATTCTGAGGGCACCGATGAAATCGCAGCGCCGGTATTCGCTTAGAAACGCCTCTTCCGGAGTTGCGTTTGCTCGGATGTGGTTTTTAATTTTCGGGCTTAAAGTTAAGAGATAAAATAATTTTGCGACAACTTTATTTTATTTCGCTTAAGCCACTTGGAAGCCACTTGAAGCCACTTAAAGGCGGCTTGAACTGAGTTGAACTGGATAGGATGCTATCCAGAAATATCCTACCCCTTGGTAGGATATTTGTGAGGTGGGGCCCGCACGAGCCCCGCCGTTTCTTTCGCTAAGTAACGCACCCGCGAAAACCCGTCAAAGTAACTGAAAAGTCAACCGACGCGTTTTCTTTAATTCTTAACAGACCATTTAATTGGGCGGTTTATTTCGTGAATTAAATGGACTGTTTCTTTCGTGAATTTAATGGGTCGTTTCTTTCGAATTGATGGATCGTTTCTTAACCGGTTTCGTGTGTTGGCATGTTTATAAAATAAGACCAACCTAAAAATCCTTTGAAAGGATTTGAGAGGATCTTGTTTCTTCATCCCCCCGCGAAGAACGCGAAGAACGCGAAGAACGCCGGCGACCGAAATTCGACGACGCACACCGAGATCTGCGACGTCGACGAGCTTTACCCGCGACGTTCTTCGGCGACGCCTCTTCTTCCGCAGCCGATCCTCGTTCGGCAGCTAAGGTGAGAAACGAATCTTTGAAATTCTTTTGTGTTGTGTTAATAAAATAAGAGGTAGTCTTATTTTATTTGGAGTTCTTTGTTTGTCTTTGGAGAGCTTTCCCTTCATCTCCAAGCTCTGACGAAGAACGAAGAACGTCTTCATCCTCAAGGAAGAACGACAACACTTCGTCAAGGATCATCGACTCGGCGACCCGGTATCTTCGGACCTTTCCTTCCTCCCCGAACCTTCTTCGTCGGCAATCGAAGATCCGAGCGACGTGTCTTTTCGGACATAACTCTTCGTCAGCGGATTTGACGAACGTCGACCGCGACGCCCGACCTCCGCGACGCCGTCTTCCGCGGAGCGTGATCAAATCTTCAAATCTTAACCCGAGGTAGGGGTGGTTGATTTAATATTTAATTATCTCTTTTTCTCGTGGTTCGTATAACTAACGTGGGATGTTGATTATTTTAAGATGCGTTATTAATTTAACGTGAGGGGGGCCGGACCGCACGAACACGGCCGAACCCCCTCCAATGATCTTGTTTGTTCTTGCGGGAGGAAGCAAGAGGCGTGGTGCCGTCGCACCACGTGGATGATCGTGCGTTTATTTTACGCAACGCCGTCGCGCGCACACCATGGAAGGAACATCAAGAACGCGACGCCGTCGCGCCGCGTTGAAAGAAAGTTAACGTGTGGCGAAAGGGGCGCGGTGCCGTCGCACCGCGCCGGACGACGAACGCCGCGGCCGGTTCCGGGCCGCGGCAGGACGAGAAGACCGCGGCCGGTTCCGGGCCGCGGCGGGACGAGGAGACCGCGGCCGGTTCCGGGCCGCGGCGGAAGGAAAGACCGGCGGCCGGGCCGCCGGCGTCGGAAGTCGAGGGCGGGACCGGAATTTCCGGTCCCGTTGGTAAAAACCGGCCGGCCAGCGGGCCGGCCGGATGTCACAAAACCGGGGAATTAAATTCCCCGGCCGGTTCAATATAACCCCCTCTTTAAGAGGGGGAGGCGGTTCAAAAAAAAGGGGGGGGGGCAGCAGCCCCCCGGTTGACTCTCCAAAACCGGCCCCCACGTGGGGGCCGATTTGTTACCCAGGCGCGGCACAAAGGCCGCGCCGTCCGTGAAGAAGCGGGGGCAATCAAGCCCCCGCGTGACCACCCCGTGCGGCGCACCCCGCCGCCAGCGCGGCCCGCTGCCGCCGCCAGCGCGGCCCGCCGCCGCCGCCGGCCGCCCAGGGGGGGGTCGGGCCGGGTCGGCCCGGACCCGGACCCCCCCGTTTCGGACCAGATTCGGTTCTTGGCTCATAACTTGAGCCTCGGACCTCCGAATGACGAACCGTCTGCGGCAACGCGATCCTTGGATCGAGACGGTCGTTTCGGTATATCGCACTCAAGGTTTCGGGTTACTTTGAGTTCGGCCGGGTTGGTTCGTTCACGAAACCAACCGGGCCTTCGGAGCGGAAACGCTCATATCTTGAGCCACGAACGTCCGATTGACGCGCCGTCAGTCGCGTTGTGTTCCTCTTAGTGAATCGGATCTTTTGGCATACTCCGCCCGAGGTTTGGACGCAGGTGGAGTACGGTCGGGTTGGTTTTTCCTTAAAAACCAACCGGGCCCCGGAGACGAAAATGCCAATAACTCACAGACCGGGCGTCCGATTGACGCGCCGTCTGTTTCGTTGACTTCCTCTTGATGAGACGGAACTTTTGACATACTCCGCCCGAGTTTTGGATACAGTCGGAGTATGGCCGGGTTGGATTGTACCCGAAATCCAACCGGGCCCCTGGAACGGGAAAGCTGATATCTTTCAGACAGGACGTCCGCTTGACGAGCCGTCAGCGGCGTTGATGGTTACGTTGAGTAACGGTCCCTTTGAGTTTACCCTATGGGAGTTCGGGGTACAGTTGAGATACGGCCGGGTTTGGTTTCGCTCACGAAACCAACCGGTCCCCTGGGACGAAAAGGCTAATAACTCACAGACCGGGCGTCCGATCGACGCGTCGTCTGTTGCGTTGAGACCCCTGTGACGAGACGGTTCTTTGAGACACTTCTTCGCGGGACCTTGTGATACTTGGAGTATCGACCAGTAGCTCGTGGAGCGGACCCGTGGTACTTGACAGTAGTGGTGCGCTTAGATGCAGCAGCAGATCCTTGGCGGTGGAGCGCTTGGTTGTAGCGGCGGACCCGCGATACTCTACGGAGTGTGAGCGCTTGGTTGTAGCGACAGACCCGCAACGGTGGAGACGAGCGTGCAGAGTACGGAGACCGTGTAGCCGGCTGAGACCTGACGACTGCTTGACCGACTCGACTTGGAGTGAGTCGACTAGCCCAGTGGACGGAGCGCCCGGTATTTGGCGGCAGACCCACGGCGGACGGAGCGCCTGGTAGTTGGCAGCAGACCCGCGGTACTCGACAGGAGGAGTACCTCAGCAGGCTATCTGGGTAGCGCCCGGTATTTGGCGACAGACCCTCAGCGGACGGAGCGCCCGGTAGTTGGCCGCAAACCCGCAGTACTCGACAGGAGGAGTACCTCAGCAGTCCTAGGTTAGTGAGCGGCAGCCTCGGAGTCGTGACAGGACCACTGTACACTCTAGAGACGGAGCTCTTCAGCAGTTACGGTTTCGATAATGAAAATCCTGGTTTGAGCTGAGACCTTTGACCTTTGTGTTTCCTCATGATTGAGATGGGTCGCTTGATAACTTAGGTACATGTATGGGCATATACCTGGGTGATGGTTATCCGTTGATTTCATGATTTTTGTGTATCCTTGAGATTGGATGGGTTACTTGATGACTTAGGTATATGTATGGGCGTATACCTAAGTAGAGTCTGATGTTACTTCGTGATTGCTGCCTTTACTTTGTGGATATCCATGTTGGATTTGGTGAGACCTTAAGGGTCTCGGGGTCCCTACTGAGTAGCTTATACTCACCCCTGCACGGGCTATGCCCGCACCTCGTTGTGTTGGTTGCAGACGACGGACAGCGCAGATCGCAGTTGAGACTTGCGGAGCAGGTCGGTACCCGGAGGTGGACCACTGGGCGGACGTACCCGGAGTAGACGACAGGACCTGTGGAGTAGAGGAGCTATCTGTACCTACCCTTCAGGTAGGATCCGTGGTGGACGATCCAGGAGCTGAGCCATCTGTACCTACCCTTCAGGTAGGAATCGAGGCGGACGACCCAGGAGCCGCTTCGTTCTTCCAGCTGCTGTTTTTCCCTTTCGAGTTGTACTTTACTGTTGGGCTTGTATTTCCGGCCCCCTTTACTTTTCTGCACTTGTAGTTACTTTCCGCTTGCTGACTCTGTGGTGGTTGTTACTTATAAAGGCAATGCCTTCCCTGTTATCGGGATTTACGCCTTTGGTGCTAGTCGCCAGCCCCTGGCCTATGGAAGGCGGGCTTGGGGTAGTCACGGCACGGGCCCCGAGGACGGGTCGTGACAAAGTGAATCTAGAATGAAATCACCTATGAGAAATTTTTATGTTATATGAAATTTTAAGTTGGTCATTATTATTTGAGTCTCCCCATGAATCTATCTCCATTGCACACCTTACCCTTAGGTCATATGTTGGTGTTATAAGGGGTTACGTGTTTATTCCTTATATACATAAAATGTAATACCATTATATAAATAAAATTTATATTCCATAAATTCCATTTTAAGAATAGTTTTTCTTCATTGAAAATAAGTTTAATTGAGACTGAATTTGATAAATAAAATTTTCAAACAAAAACTGTACATTTTAAAAATGATATAAATTTTATAATAAACTACGGTATTATGAATAATATTTATTTTAATGAAATAGTATTTCAAAAACCCCTTATTTAAATATAAATGATAAAATAATTTTATTATATCCCTGAAAATTTTTAAGTGAACAAATTTATATATCAATCATAATCAACCCACAATTTTTTAATAAATATTCATTTTAATATTTAAAATTTTGTATTCTCATATATATAGAATTATTATTATAAAATAAACATCATTTTTGAAATAATCATGTCGAAATTAGGTTATGGTTAATTTAAGAGAATTTTCTAAAATACATTATTTCTACATGAATAGTAAAAATACAATTTGATGTTTTTGGTGTGTTTAATGACTTCATAATTATTTCATAGTGATTCAGTAATAAATTAAGCATAATCCACATTCAAAATGTGATATTTTATTAATATCAAGTATTTAATATATTTTGACCAATCTCCAAACCTAAAATTTACTTTGCAACGTCTAAAATTGAAACCTTGACTGTAAAAAGTTACTTTGTGGAAACTTTAATTTTCCAAGACAAAATAAGTAATATAATATGGTTATTAGTTTTTGTGGGTTAAAATAACATAAAATATGTACTAAATGTAAAAAACCATGGAAAAAAGAGATAAGTAAGATAATGGGTTTTCATTTTCCATAACCATGATTTCTAAAGACTATTTTTGGAAATTATTAAAAAGAGCCTCGACTTTCAATATAAATACCCAATAATTTATACTTTATGTTCACTCCCAATCAATCCTCTATTAACTCTTAAAGGTAATATAACACTTCAATGTAAGGTAATGACCTATATTTTCTCTTCAATTTAATAACCTCTTCTTGCATATGTATTATAAGTGTCATCGTAACTATATTTATTACCCTCTTTATCATTTACTTACTACCAAAATATGTTTTATCAATAAGATACCATATCCCATCTCATTTACCCTTTTCTAAAACCATGTTTTGTTCCCATTATACTATTGAATTTACTTCTCAAAATTTCTATCTTTTCAACAATAAATTATCCATTTTTTCATTGTGTGGATACCCAAACCACTTTATATTTGATGGGTATTCACCTATATGTAAAAATGATTTATTTAATTCAGGTATTTACACAAAATAAACCTAATTTCCATTTTTAGGATCCAAAAATGATGTAAAGATTAGGTATTTATACTCTTTTTTTATGATGTGATGTTGATATGAAACATATTCGTTATTATTCATGGGTTATTAATTAAATGATTGATTATGATATATGTGGCTCACATTAATTAATACATATGAAGGGTGTTCCTTGATAGTCATCCAATGCATTGGGTAAAGAATTTAGTTACTAAAGATGACATGTTTTATGATAACTTGGTGCCTTACCTTGGTAATTTCCATTTATAACACCTCCATGAAAAACATTGGTTATATGATTATGAATGTATCATTTAAATTTTACATCCACATATCCATGTTATGATACATATTTTTTTATTATGATATGCCTTATTTTCCTTTCCTTGTGCCTTAACAATATTATAGTGACCAAGCCCCAAATAACCTAGAGCCGGTGCATACTACTAAATACATTGGAATGATTACAAGGAATCAAACCCCGAAGGACCGATCAGTTTAGTAGTCCTAGTAAACTGGATTCACAACTAATTATTGCATTATAAATGAATACATAGACTATAACATAATAATTTTTTTATTCTTTATAAATATATAACTATGAAGATAACACTAATCCATCTAGTAAAATCGATGCATATATTTCATAGTACGCTTCTTGGATTCCTGGGGAATGAAACATAATAAGGGTAAGCTCAAAAGATCAGTAAGGGAAAAATATATCAGAAGAAATAATGAATCAATGAGAATAATCAATTTGGAAAGGTGAATAACTTAAAGCACATTCCATGTAATCAATAAACTGAATGGATGTATGCATGCAATATGTAAAGGTAATAATTGGAAACACATGCATTTAAAATAACTAGATAAGAAAAATAAAATATGGAAAGGTTAGAAACTAAAACACATTCAATCTAAATAACTAAAAATGAATTGCATCCATAGATATGTCGATTCAATATCTCAGGGATGAATAATAACTAAATTCGAAAAAGGAAACGCATCCATAGATATGTCGATGCAAAATATCATGGATGAATAATATAATAATATAAATGAAGGAAATGATTAATTGTTGGATTCCATGTTTCCTAGGTACATGGAACCATTACCGTCAAGACCATTCACAAGACGATTTACAAAATGTAGGGTAAAACCCATATAAGGTGGCTAGGAAAATGACTTGTCCCATAATACTACCAATACATTGAGGGCCTGTTTATAACTGGGCCTCGACCGTATCATACTATTCCAAAATAAATTCATATATCAAATAATATATTTAACAATGTTCCTTATCTAATATCCATATAGAGTAAAAGATTCAGAATAATCAAACAATATTCAAAGTATACACCATATGCAAAATGGTATACGGTTTAGGAAATTGTAATATCCATGATAAATGAAATGGATAATTTACGGGAAATCCACTATTAAATGATCATAAGAGATTGAATATTTCAAAGGGAATAATAAATAAATCAAGTATGTTAATGTAAATACTATCCTTGTCCAAATAAATCATAAACCATCTAGACAAAGATTAAGGATAGTGTCAACACAACAAATCCCATATGGAGTAAAAATAGAGGGTTATTGTCGTTGATGAAATACAAGAATAGATTTTGAAAATATTCTTGAGGAAAATATCCTTTAATTTTGAAATACCTTTGGAAAATATTTTTCTTTAAAAATAAAACTTTTAAACATGAAAATCTGGCTTCAAGGAAATGATGGTGGATGAATCTGTACTTATCTTATGAGGTAAAAAGAATATTCCTTTTGTATGAAAAAAGGATAGAAAATGACTCATCATGAAAGATATAAGAATATTACTTTTAAAAATTGGTAAAATAAAAAGGTCAAATATGTCTTTACCAAATCATTTTAGTAAAAAAATTTAAAAAAATTTATCAAACCATTGTTTTTAGAAGAAAACAGGTTCAATGACTAAAAAGAGAAATAAAGTCTTGTTTTCTGAAAAAAAAAATTCTAAACATCTTTTAGTACCAAATAATTGAATATTGGTAATAATAATTTAAAATGTCCATGAATAACAGGATAATAATTAATGGTTATATTGAAAAATGGTTATATAATTTTATCAAATGGAGATACCATTCAAAGATCATTAAAGTTATTATTCAGGAAAATAATCTTTAAACATCCCAAAGTGTCCCATACCATATTGAAATATTTTAAAACATAATCCTCATGAAGTAATAGAATAATATGGATTTTTAAAATATCATGAGAGTATGTAGATTAATTATATATCATGTAAAGGGAAGTACATACACTATATAAAAGAAACTAGGAGCATAATAATAACTAAGCCTCAATGGAATGTAAATTGAGACGAAGATCCCTTACATATGAATCGAAAGACCCAAAAGTGATAATAATAAAATGAAAAATATGAATAAAATAAATATAATAGGTTTAGTGATATTATATTTCAATGCATAATTATGTACACCATATATATATATAAGAAATTAGGTGCACATAATAAATTATGCCTCATGGAATGAAATGTGAGACAAAAATTCCTTACCTTGAATTTCCTTTCAAGTGAATGTCCTTTAAATTCTTTTATAATAAACTTATGTTAAATTTATAATCTATTCATAACCTTTTTAATGTTTATAATTACTTTTATTTCACTTATTTCCATTTTGTTTATGACTACTCAATCAATTATGTTTACATCGACTGTTTTTTGATCAAATGGGGTTTATGCGTCAAAACAACTATTGTTAGTCAACTATGGTCAGATGGTTCCTTATATAAATTATATTGAATAATAAACATGAAATAATTATTATATTTATACATCAATTATACTTTTAAAATCAATCATTAAATATGGTTATGAAAAATGAATTAACGTTACAATCATGGTGACGGTAGGCCGTACATACGTATGAGTAACATTGCAATTTTTCAATGGCCATTATAGAAAGAAGGTAAGTAACACCATACCATTATAGAACTATAATTATATAATAAATAATATATTACTTAATCATACATACTTATATAATGAACTATGTGATGTAAAAGGAAACACATCATGTCGAGGAGGTAGTAGTCTACACATCCACGAACGACGTTATCTCTTTTAAAGATTTGGAAAGGGTAATAAAGAAGATGATATGTATATATATATATATATATATTATATTTCCAGAAATATAAATATTTCATTAATATATTATAAATGTTTTTTATATCTCATATTTTTAATTAAAACCATCCTTCATATTTTCCATGTTTAGTGTGAACGAATCCCAACACTTTGAGGTGGCGGTAGTCCACACTTCCACAAATGATGTTTTTGTATTAACGTAAAATAGGAATTATTAAAATTAGGTGTAATAAAATTATTAAATAAGTATTAACACACAATAAATATCATATATAATATATATAAATATATTATCCGTCATAATGTCCACCATGAGAGGCGTTAAATAAGAATTGAACAATCATTGTTTCGTGAGGTAGCAGTTCATCGTACACAGAAACATTATGTTAGTTACCCATTATATGGTGGTGTGTGTAAGTGTATTAGGATACTATTTTTCTTATAAAAGAATATAATAATGATATTTTTGGGGTTTTATAATGGAAATGAAACTAGAGAGATTGAGAAAAGACGTAACCTTTTAATCGTGTAACTTCTTTTAGTTTAACCAAAAGGAATCCATGGAAGGTATTATGCACAAAGGGAGGCTTCTAGGTATAGGTTATGAATGTTGGGAGAATATTTCGGCAGATCATGTCCAAAATTAAGAGGTTGTAGAGGTGTGAGGAAAGGGTAGAGGTGGTGGCCATTTATAGGGAAGGAAAAGGACTCACTTGGTATTCTTGAAAAGAAGTTAGGTGTACATATGTTATTACCTAAAAAAGTAATACAAAAAACCAAAACTCATTAATGGAAGGTTAATGGAAGAAATATGTCTATAAAATGGGTTTTGGACAAGATTCTAGGTCATTTGGGCTCCTAAACATAGGGTTTTAGTCCATTTTAAGCCTATTTACACCTTAATCATTGTAATTAATTTTAATCACTTTCACTTATCATTTTTGTCAAAAAATAAGTTGATCTTATTAGACAAAAAATCTTATAATGATTATAATGGTTTATTTTTTATTTTAAAATTTCAAAACAAAAAAGCAGGAAAATTAGGATTAATGCTAATCTCGCAAACATACGAATTAACGGGTTTTAGTAGAAAATTATTCGAAATATTATTGTGTTTTTATATTCAATTTAAAAAGTATAATTGACAATAATGAACTAAATTTTATTAATATATGTATAATTGATCCAATGAAACTTTAATAAAAATTTAAATTATAATTCGACATTAATAATTATTTAAATGAAAATGTTGTTTTTAACTAAAACATAGTTTTTTTCACTATTCGCTAAAAAATGAAGTTTCTCAGAAAAATCCAAAAAATTCACCCTAATATAAATTTTAAATCATGAAATTGATAATATATTTTATTTTATCAAATTCAATTGATAATAGTGTTAGAATTAATATTTAAAATAGGTTCTCCATTAAAATGTGGCAAATTCACCTTTACAAAAATATAGGTTTTTAAGAAAAACTTTGGGTTTATTCGTATCTTATATTTATCAAATATAATGGTTGAATGTAAAAAATAATAGAATGAATACGTAATATATTTATTACATGAATTTCACTCATTAATTGTAATTAATTTAATCTATTTGGGTAATCCCATTTTCTGAGCATAAAAATAGTTCTCTATAAAAAATATCGTTTTAATATTCAATTAGTTCTTATATACATTTCTAATTAGTTTTTAACCATTTATTTAGTTGTCTATACTATATATTTTCATAATTCAGTTAATAATATTAATAAATTCTCGTTTATATCTTATAATATTAAATAATAATATTTGAATTACAGATTTTTTTTTGTAAGACTATGTTTTGTGTATAGCGTATGCCATCAAAGAAGGTCGTTATTTCATGTAATGTATGTCATAAAGGAAGTTTGTTATTGCATATGATGTACTCTAACTCAGTTTCATGTGCATTTTAGGATAACTCGGTGATTCATGCATTGAAATATATAGAATATATTTTAAATAGTAAATATATTATAAAGTACTTGGATATTATATTACCTTACGCGCTTGTTGTCATGTGTCATACACAATATAGAATACAAGGTTCTTAAATTAGTTTTTTTGGGAATCACATTCTCCACACCTTATTTAAATTGTGTCCTCACTATTTAAACTCAATCTTGGTAATATATTGTTTGGTATTTCCAACATTTAAATCCCAAATCGTGATAAGAGTTCATAAAGCATCCTCTAGAAAAGAGAGAATGGAAATTTCAAAGGTCACAAGGACTACCATGTAACTAGGTATCTAAATAGGATAACATTAGTGGAAAGTAGAGATACATAAATGTAGTAAAAGAGGAAATATTTATAGGGAGTGAATGAGGTTATATATCAAATACAAGTAAATGATCAATGGAATGTTGAGGGCCTTAAATCCATAAATCTTTGCTGATTTAAAAGGCCATCAATTCAATATAAATTTAGGCATTTGGAAAATATTTTATTTCTAATTAATTTTAACAATGTTGGGTAATCCTTTACTCACCATGAATATAAATAAATATTATTACATGATAGGTTTCAATCTCATATAAATAATCTTAACTTTTGGTTGTGCTTAGAGCATATTCTAATTCATCCTTTTACTCCCAAAAATTAATTACTAACAAAAAAATTATGCCTGAAGCACTGAATGAAACTTTTAAGGAACATAAGTCCTATAAAATAGTAATAAGACTTACTATTTATCTTTAACTATCTCACAAAATAAATATGTTTAATAGATTAATTTCTAATCCTCTAAAATGTATCTACTGGTTCATCATTAAAATTTATTCGTTAAATTATATAACTAAAAACAATGAAAATTTATAAGGGCATTGCATAAGTCAGTGGTTGGCATAAAACCCTTATCATCCTTCGGTCATGGGTTTAAGTCCCATATCCTTTATATATTTTATTATTTTTTACCCATCTTACAAGTTTTACTTTTATAAAACCATATTAATATAACTTCCAAATATAAATACAATGAACATCCTTGAAATAACGTTAATCTCTAAATATAATTTTAACTAAGGTTTTCAATACAACCTCAATACATAAATACCTTATCCATTTGATTTCCACATAGTTCCTTCATCGGTCTAAGTATTATCTATAATATCATTTGTATGATTCTTAATCATGACACATTCTCTTCGATCTAAAACACCATAGGATTAATCTTGATTATTCTTTGTCAAAATTATTTCAATTTATTCATAATGTTTAGTAAAGAAAACATGGATTATCCCAATAATATCCCCAGGGAGTGTCAAACTAGGTGCACAGTAAGGCCCGTTATCGTGTACTAGGTTACCCCAAGTCAAGCCCAGAACACCTTGTTAGAGTTTTTACTCCTAAGTACATCTGTTCTAGAACCACATCCACATGTAGTATCGAGACTGGGATGTACTTCTAGGAATACCCACCTAATATATACTTTACCAAAATTATTGGGTTTTCATATATACATCTTCAAATTCTACCTTAGGGGTATGTTTTTTAATCTAGGTTTTCCTAAATCCAGTTCCCAAGGTTCCTACTAAAATTCCTATGATACCAAATGTAGTGACCCAGCTCTAGATAACCTAGATTCAGTGTTTGCAACTAAATACATTGGCATGATTACAAGGAATCAATCCCTGAAGGACCGATCAATTAATAGTCTTGGTAAATCACATACATAAATGTGCATTACATTACAAATGAATATATTGATTACGACATATTTTTTCCTTCTTTCTAAATAAATAAGTTGAGGATAACTCTAGTCCATATAGTAAAATCCCTGCATATATTTCATAGTACACATCTTAGATTTCTGGGGAATGAAACATAATAAGGGTGAACTCAAATGTACAGTAAGGGGAAAATATAGTTGAAGCAATAATGAATCAATGAAAATATTCAATATGGAAATATGAATAACTGAATGCACAAGCCATGTAATTAAAAAACTGAATGGAATTATGTAATCAATATAGAAAGGTAATAATTAAAAACCCTTTCCATTAAAATAAATAGATAAGGAAAATAAAATATGGAAAGGTAATTAATGGAAACACATTCCATCTACATAACTAAAACTGAAATGTATCCATATATATATCAGAACAATATCTCATTGATGAATTATAACTGAATCCTAAAAATGAAACACATCCATAGATATGTCGACGCAAAATCTCATCAATAAATAATATTAGAATGTAAATGAAGGAAATTATTAATTATTGGATGCCATTTTTCCTAAATAAATGTTACCTTTACTGTCAATACCCTTCAAAAGATGTTTTAAAAAATGTCGGGTAAAAACACATCTTAGGCAGCTGGCTAAATGACTCGTCCCATGAGACTACTGATGCATCAAGGGGCTATCTATAATCGGGACCTGCCCATGTCATACCAGTCCAAAACATTCCTCATATATCAAATAATTGATTTAACAATGTTGTTTACATAATATCCATATAGAGTATATGATATGGATTAATCAAACAATATTCAAAGTATACACCATATGTTAAATGATATATGACTTATGCAAAAGTAATATCTATTGTAAATGAATTAGATAATTTAGGGGAAATTCAATGTTCAATGATCATAAGAGATTGAATATTTCAAGGGGAATAATAAATAAATCAAGGAAATTAATTTGAATACTATCCATGGAAAAATAAATCAAAAAACATCTAGGGAAATATTAAGGATAGTATCAGTACAATAAATCCCATGTGGAGTAAAAATAGATGGCTGTTGTCATTGATGAAATAAAAGAATAGATTTTAAAAATATTATTGAGTAAAATATCCTTTTCTTTTAAAATTCCTTTTGAAAATATTTTTCTTTAAAAATAATCATTTTAAACATGAAAAGTAGGATTCAAAGAATGATGGTGGATGAATCCATACATATCGTATGAGGTAAAGAGAATATTCATTTTATTCGGAAAACATTTATAAAATGACTCATTAGGAAAGAGATTAAAAGACTCCTTATAAAAATTGGTAAAATAAGAAAAGGGTAAAATGTATTTAACAAATAATTTTTGAAATGGTTTTGAAAATATTTTAATAAAACATTTTTTTAGAAGAAAATGGGTTCTCCGACTAAAGAGAGAAATAAAGTCGGATTTTCTGATAAACATTTTCTAAAACATTTTGAGTACCATAGAATTGATAATTGGTACTAGTAATTGAAAATGGAAATCAATAACCCGATAATAATGAAAGGGTATACTGAAAAATGGTTATATAATTTCCTCTAATGGAAATACCATTGAAATATCATTAAAGTTATTGTTGAGTAAAATAATCTTTAAACACCCCAAACTGTCCCATACCACGTGAAAATATTTTAAAACATAATCCTCCTTAAGGAATAACAATATATGAATATTTAAAATATAATGTGAGTAAGAATATTCATGATATATCATGTAAATGGTATTATATACACCATGTAAAATAAACTAGGTGTATAACAACAATTAATCCTCAATGGAATATAAATTGAGACGAAAATCCCTTATATATGAATCGAAAGAACCAAAACTAATAATCATCAAATAAAACATCTAAATAATAGGATTATAATAGGTTTCATGATATTATATGTCAATTTTGAAGTATTTACACCATATATATATATATAATAAATTAGTTTCACAACAATAAATCATGCCTCACGAAAGGAAAAGTGAGATAAGAATTTCTTACCTTGTATTTCCTTTGGGGTGAACGCCCTTTAAATTAATGTATAATAAATTTATCTTAATTTTATAATTTCTTTAGAACCTTTTTAATTTTTATAATTACTTTTATTTAACTTATTACTATGTTTTTCATGACTACTCAAACAATTAATATTACATCAGCTATTTTTGACCAAATTCGGTTTATACGTCAAAACAACTATTGTTGGTCAACTATGGTCATAGGGTTAATTATATAACATCTACAGAATAATAAAAATGAAATAATTATAATATTTATACATTTATTATACTTTTAAAATCAATCATTAAATATGTTTATGAAAAATGAATTAACGTTACACTCATAGAGACAGTAGGACGTACGTACGCATGAGTAACGTTGCCATTTTTCAATGGTGGTTATGAAAAGAAGCTAAGTAACACCATATCATTATAGAATGATAATTATATAATAAATATCATATTATTTAATCATATATACTTATATAATGAATTATATGATTTAAAATTAATCACATCATGTCGAGGTGGCGGTAGTCCACAGGTCTACGAATGACGTTACCTCTTTTAAAGATTGTGAAAGGGTAATAAACGAGATGATATATATATATATATATATTATTTACATAAAGATAATTATTTCATGAATATCATATATATGTTGTGTATGTATTGTATGTTTAATTAAAACCATCCTTTATATGTTCCACATTTAGTGTGAACGAATCACAACGCTATGAGGGGCGATAGTCCACACTTCATCAAATGATGTTATCGTATTAACGTAAAATAGAAAGTATTAAAGGTATTTGTAATAAAAGGATTGAAGAAGTATGAATAAAAAATAAATATAATATATAATATATAAAAATATATTGTCTATCATAATGGACACCATGAGATGTGGTAAAGTAGAATTTAAAAATCATCATTTCGTGAGGCAATAGTTTGCCATATACAGAAACATTAGGTTTTTTACCCATTATATGGCGGCGTGTGTTAGTGTAGGTAATAATATAATAATAAAATCATCATAGTATATTTATTATACTAGTTTTGTAATAAAAGAAAATAATAATGATATTTTAGGGGTTGGATAATGGAAATGAAACAGGAGATATTTAGAAAAGATGTTACCTTTTAATCGGGTGACATCTTTTGGTTTAACCAAAAGACATCCAAGAAAGGTATTATGACAAAAGGGAGGATTATAGGGTTAGGGAAGGGATTTTGGGAGTCCATTGGGTCAGATACTGGATGAACTTAACAGGTTGGAGAGGTGTGAGGAATGGGAAGATGTGGTGGCCTTTTATAGGGAAGGAAAATGACTCACATGGTATTCTTGAAAAGAAGTTACGTCTACACATGTTATTATCTAAATTAAGTCATAAAACCAACTTTAAATCATTAATTTATGGTTCATGACCTAAATATTTCCATAAAATGGGTTTTGGATAGGTTGATAGGTCATTTGGGCCCTTAAACTTTGGGTTTTAGTCTATTTTAAGCCAAATTATACTTTAATCACTATAATTAATTTTAATCACTTTCACTAATAATTTTTGTCAAAAATTAATTTGATCTTATTAGAAAAAAATATTATATTTATTACAGTGTTTTATGTCAGACTTTATAAATTCAAAATACATAAGTGTAAAATTAGGATTAATTCGCATCTGTCTTAACTGGTTTTAGTAGACAAATTTTCAAAATATTGTTATGTTTTTATATTAAATTTAAAAAGGTAATTTGATTATAATGAGATAATTTTTATTAATAGATGTATAATTTATCCAATTTGACTTTAAAAAAACATTATTATATAATTCAACATTAATAATTATTTAAAAAATGATGTTTTTAACTAAAACGCAGTATTTTTCACTATTCACTAAAAAATGATGTCTTTCGGAAAAATCAAAAAAATTAATCCTATGATAAATTTGACATTCTGAATTAAATTTTTTTTTATTTTATCTAATTCAATTGTTAATAGTTTCAAAATTAATATTTAAAATGTATTCTCCATTAAAAGGCGATAAAATTGTCTTTATAAAAATATTGGGTTTTAGGAAAAACATTGGGTTTGTTATTATATAATGTTTATCAAATATAATGGATTAATATAAGGAATAATTTATTTAATATATAAAATATTTATTAGATTAATACCACTCAAAAATTGTAATTAATTTAATCTATTAGGGTAAAACAACTTTGTCAGCATAAAAATAGTTCTCTATAAAAAAAATATCATTTTAATATTCAATTAGTTATTATATTCATTTCTAATTTATTTATAACCAATGATTTAGCATTCTAAACCATATATTTTCATAATTTAGTTAATACTATTTATAATGGATATTTTATATCTTATTATATTAAATAGTAATTTTTAATTACATATTGTTTCTCGATAAGACTCGATATTGCGTATAGAGTAAACCATCAAAGAAGGTCTCTTTTACATATAACACAAGCCATAGAGGAAGGTAATTATTACATATGATGTATTCTAACTCAGTGTCTAATTCATTTAATTCTAAATCAGTGATTCCTGCATTGAAATATATATAATATATTTTAAATAGTAAATATATTATAAAGTATACAGATTTTATATTACCTTATGCACTTACTGTCGCGTGTCATACATCCTATCAAATACAAGGATCTTACTTTAGTTTTTTGGGGCATCACAAATATTCATCATGTTTTTATTGTTATTCCTCATGATCATATGTAAATTTTCTCCTTTTTTATTCCCTAATAGAGCCTCATGGTAACCACTTTCCTTTGATGTATATCCATAAGATATGAGATGCATTAAATGTTCTTAGGATGAACCCATGAAGAAGCTTATCAAGTGGATCAGAAGAAAGTTTTATTTTTTCATGTATTATGTTTCTGATTTACAATAAACTAATCTATAAATGATCCTCTGTATTTTCCATGTAATGGAAGGTTTATGTAATCAAAATGTGTGGATCCATACTCCCTCTCACTCTATCTATTATCCCCACTAATTACAAATCCACCACCTATATTTTCTAACACATTGACCACGATGGTCCAAACTAAAAATAATTCCCATGAAAAAACAGTTTTACCCTTTCTATTTCCCATACATTGACCCATTTTCTAACATATACATCTGAATAAATATTAATACTATACTTGGATATAGAATAATATAGATTTCAAAGTTCTAATATATGACTCTACACAGACAAAATATTTTATTATACATAAAGGATCAATAGGTTTCACCCCTTTCTCAAAGATTCCTTTGACCTAATAGTTGTGATAAAACCCTCAGGTTTCCTTTCTAGTATAGATCATTGAATGTAGATTGATCAGCATGGGTCATTTCAGAAATAATAGGCCCCCATCCCTTCCCATAATGAAAAGAAATGTGTTTCCTCAATATTAAAACATGAGTACCCTTTGAATTTTTTGGAAACCCCCAAAAACTGAACTACAATGTGTTTCACCTAGCACTCAAACTTGAGTTCACTAGGAAAACATATGAAACCCTAACCAACTAACCTATCAGATATTAATAAGTTTACTTAAAAACACACATTGGGTTAAGTTTACTAAAATATAAAGTGTATTGTGATTATTCAAAATAGGGATCCAAAAGATAACATTTTTTAAAATAAATAGTAACCTCCCTCCATTGTCAATGGTGGTTTTACCACCACTATTAGTATAATCAAGAATAGATCATGTCATCATAGGTGATAGGTGAATTGTGAAGCATTAACAACACATCCTCCTTCAACATTGGTAAATTTAATTTTTATTAAGTTAATTTTAATAAATTTAAATTAAAAACATAATTAATCATAATATTAGTATCTCAAATAAAATATTAAAATTCTTGAGAAACATATAAATTAAGAGATTTGGTAATCATATCTCATATTTTTTCCTTTTCTTTCTACAATTCATTATGAACCACCACCCCATGCAATGGTACTATAAGGGTATGAATCTCTAAATTTATAAATTTATTTCTAGAAAACAACATTACATTATGTCAAATCCTATACTGTTTTTTTTCAAATATGATATCATATCTGTAGGATATTTTAATTTCCCATCTAAAATTCAATGTTCGTTATTATGTTAATTATTAAAATAAATTAATATCATTAATCAAAATAATACATATTTAAGTAAAAATCCCCAATCACCGTAAACCACTCTCCTATATGGGAATTATTTATATATTATTTAATTATTTCCATTAAGATGTAAATGTGTAAGTAAAAAATAAAATGAAAAAGTAATATAAAATGAAAGTCATAGTAATTGAAATGCTCATAGAGATAGATTTTTTAGAAAATGTGGTAGATGATGTAAATAAAAAGAGTTGGAAGGAAAAAAATAGAATAAAAAGAATAGTTTGAAACAAAAACTGAAAAGTTATATACATATTTATATGCATACGATGAACTAGATGTAAATTTAATTGCAAAATATGGAGTATATTAAAGATCAAAAGTTGTAGGAAAATATTGAAAATATATGTGAAAGTGAAAGGGGATGAAGAATATATAAAAGAAAAATTTCCAAAAGTTGAATTAATAACACAAACAAATTAAAGGGAAAAAATATTCATAAGTAGAGGTAGAATAAAAAAATAACAATAGAAAAAGTTGAGGAAAAAGTGAAACTCCAAACCTATATAGCATAAATAAAAATTGAAAACACCAATCAGAGATGATTTAATGTTTGAAATCATAAGGTGATGTTTGAATGTAAAAGTGGGTGAATAGTGGAAGTTAAATATGAAGAAGAATCCAAAATATATAAAAAAGTAGGAGGTTCTAGAAGGCGATAAAGAGATTGAATATAGAAGAAAAAAACAAATTTAAAATAAAAATTAGAAGGTAGAGTTGAAAAATAATTTAGTTAGATATAAAAATAAAAATAAAAAACATAAATAAAAGTAATATAATATAAGTATAAGAAAAAGTAAAAGATAATGACATTTGGTAATTTAATTCTAGAGAAAAAAAGAATAACTAGATTTAGATGTTAATATATAAGAGAGAATACATAAAAAAATAATAGAATCACAAGTATGATTAAATAAAAAATAAAGAAAACTTTAAAGTAAAATAAAAAACAAAAACAAGAATAAAAACTAGATGAAACAAAAAAATATTATAATATAAAAATAAAAAATGAGAAAAATAAATTTTAAAAAAAATCAATGAACAACTATAACTAAAAGATAATTATAGAAGTAAAAAACCAAAAATAATGAAGTAGAAGAAGAAAAAATAAGTAAAATTGAAAAAAAAAGGGGAATAGAAATGAATGAAAAAGAAAAATCACAAGGCATAATATAGAAGTGTTAGATGAAAATACATTAAACAGAATCATAACTAGAATTGAAAGTTGAACCAATGAGAAGAGGTGCAATTCAAAAGATGAATTCATAAGAAATAAAAATAAATAAAAAATAAAAAATTCTATTAAAAAGATAAATTAAAAATATAAAATAATAAAATGTAAAACTATTAATGTAGCAGTTGAATATGATGTTGGAAAAAATCTAGAAGTGTTAGTTGAATCTAAAGTTCTAAAGTAAAAGTAGAACATAGAATTTAGATTTATAAAAGTAGAGAAATATGATGCTGAGAAATATTTAATTAAAGTGGAAAAAGAATATAGAAGTTGAATCCAAAGTAATTAGAAAAATCCATAAATATGAGTATATCAGTTGATGGAATAAGTCGAATAAAAATTAGGAAATGTAAGAGCCATATGTTGTATCTAGAACTATAATAAAAACACATGGGGTCAAAACTATGAAAATGGTCTCTGATCATCAATAAATAATTGAAAAATGATTATTGAATAATCTTTGGAATGTTTTAATATAAATGTAACCAATATTATTTTATTATCTTTTACATGTAGGAGTATAGAACATATCATTCTATGATAAAAATTTAATAAGCTAACATGGTTTTTTGTGAAATTTCATAAAAAAGTATTTAATTTGACACATATAGGGATATACAACTTGTAAATTTTCTAATTTGTTTTCCAAGAATGAAAAAAATGATTTTTTATTTAAATGTAAAAAAACATGTGTCAAAGTTTCAATTCAATAAGATGGCCCCAGATTGATATAAAATCATTATAAAACGTTCAATGACTGATTGAAGACATATACAAATAGACCATTTGTTAATCCATCTTGTAGTGTGATCAAAATGACTAAAAAAATAATTTTTTTACATTTAAAATTCATTATAACCATGCATCAAATGAATAAAAATTAATAGAATGGCCTTATATTTTTGTAAAATCATTAGAAAAATACATAAATTTAACTTTTGATAAATAGAAATGGATATCAAATCAGTCAGATGTTCAGTTTTCATAGAATGAACAAAAATTTTATTTATTGATATAACAACAAAGGTTGAAAACCTAGAAAATGATAATGTAATTTGATGAAGTCATGTGAAAAAAATAATTAATTAATTTTTGACATATAAAGAGAGGTTGAATGACAACTCAGTATAACTTTTTTTTCAATGACTGAAAATAAATTTTAATTTATTTATTTATTTAGAAAAAATGTATCAAAGAGTCTAAAAATAGATGACGACCTATGATTTTCATAAAATTACATAAAAATGACCTCTATTTAATGTTTGATATATTGGAATATAGAAAAGATTAATTCAAAACATGGTTTTATTGGAATGAAAAGTGTATTTTTTTAAGTATTTAAAAGCAGAAATTTCCATAAAAGAGTTAAAACCTATCAAAAATCCTTTATTTATTATTTAATAAACAAAACCTCATTTATCCAGTGTTCTATGATCTCAAAATATAAATTTTTTATTTTTAATGGTTTTAAAAGTCTTTAAAAACGTGCATTAAAGGGTCAAAACCTAGAAAATGACCTGAAATTTTCCTAAAATCATTGAACGGCTAAAAAATTTTAATTTGGGACATGTATAAATAAATTGAATTTGATTTAGATGTACTATGTGGTCTGAGTGATCATATAAGCAGTTTTATAGAAAAAAGTCAAAAAAAGGTTATACAATCAAAACCAAGAAAACTACCTCATATTCATATAAAATCTTAAAACAATGACTCATATTTAATATGATATATTGAAATAGACAATATACACCCTTCAGGTTTTAGTTATTGACAAAAAATTCATTTTTGTTGATTTAAAAGTCAAAATGCATGAGTCAAAAAGTGAATTTAAGAAAAAAAAACTCTAATTTACATGAAAAATTTGGACAATGATTATATATTAATTGGTGAAAAGTGTGAATATAATTCACTTCAATGCATTTTGGTTGTAATGATTAATTTTTTATTAGATTTTATAATATTTAATAAATGTGCATAAAAGGGATAAAACCTATAAAAAATATTGGATTATAGTGAAGTCATAGGAAAATGAACATAGTATAATTAGTAAAAAGTACAATTAGATCACACATTAGTATGAAAAACATTTTAAATTATGTCAGATAATAATAAAAAACATGTCAATTCAATTGGAATTCAGCTCATTATGACAAAAAATGCGTTATTATTGATTTAAAAGTCAAAAAGATGAATTAATGAGTTAAAAAAATAAAAGATGACTTCAGATTGTCATGAAATCAAAAGAAAAATGTCATTGATTAATTTTTTACATGTATGAATTCACTATATATCAATCTGACATGCAGTAATGTTGGAATTAAAGAAAATTGATTGTTATTATATTTAAGTCTTTAAAACAAGTTCCCAGGTCTTAAAATCTAGAGAATGTACAATAATTTTCATGAAATCATAAGAAAATGATCATTAATTAAGTTGTGACGTTTACAGATAGAACTCAAATCAATCTATTATACATTGTATATACAATGGTAATATATAATCCCTTATATTTTCATGAAATCATAGGAAAACTATCATTGATTTATTTATGGCATATATTAATAGACTCCACATTAATCCATCAGATGGTGTGGTTTGAATGATTGAAAAAGTATTTTTATTAAATTTAATAGAATTCGAAAATGTGTGTGAAATTGTTAAATTCTAAAAAATATATATTATATTGATGATAAATTGCAATAAAATAATATCTTGTTAATTTTTTATATATAATAATTGATAGAACACCAGTTTGAAGTGAAATTTTCTCTAAATTTCAAAATGTGTTTTTCATTTATTAAACAACTAGTGGTCAAGACATCTCAAATGATCCCGAATTATCATTAAATCATATGAAAATTATTTTTGAATAATTTTTGACATGTATAAATAGATCCCAAGTCATTCTGAAAAAAGTTGTGGTTTTATAGATAAAAAAGATAAATTTTGATAGAATTAAAAGTCTTTTAAAACATGCACCAAAGGGTAAAAACCTAGAAAATGAGATTTTATTATCCTTAATTCACATATAAATTTCCTTAATTTAATTTTTGATATGTAGGAATGACTGCACATCAATTAGACTAGTGGTTTTCTTAGAATAAACAAATTTGGGTTTTTATGGATTTTAATGTCATAAAATATGCATCATTTGGTTAAAAAATAAAATTGGGAATCATCATATCTTAGAATCATAGGGAAAAGTTTTTCAAATAATTTGTGACTTACTAGAACAAATTTATCATCAATAAAATGTTTGATTATCATGTAATGATGAAAAGTTCAAATTTTTATGATATTAAAAAAATTTAAAAACATTTTTCAAACATCCTTGTCTTCTCAATTTTTACAATTGATGGGTGATATTTCAATTTAGTAAATATATTAATGTGAAATAATATAATGAATCATGCTGAGTAATCTAGGTGTAAAATTAATGTGTGGTTGACCCTTATATATCATAATTTATTTTAGTATCCTTGTACAATAGTTTCATGACCATAATTGTAAGAATCATGTTCCTAGTCTGGTATCGATGTAGGGTGGGAGTCTTAAATCATTGGATCATATTAGGATTATAAGAGTTAAATTTATATCATAAAATATATATTTTTAATTTATCTCTATTGTGAATCTAAAAAAATAAACTAATATTATTACATAATTAAATTCTCATTATAAATTAAAAAATACACAATTTACAAAATACCAAATGATAATTAGGGTTGTTTAAAACTAGAAAAAAATAACTAAATAACATCAAAAACATAAATTTAATCACCAAAAAAAATGAAATGAAAAAAACAAAAGATGTGAAATCATCCACATAAACAAACCCCAAAATAAAATATTCCTAATAAACCAAAAAATAAATAAATAAAAAAATATAAACATAAAAAATCCAAACAATCCAAAAAAAAAGAACAAGGGTCATGAGTGACGAGGATGAGGGTGGGGTTTGGGGGTGGGGTTGGGGGATTTAGTGTTGAAAAAAAACTATATTCTTCCATATAGTCGATCAAACATAGAAAATAATTTCCATTGGGAGGCACAGACATAGAGAGAAGTTTACCATTTCAATGAATATGTTTTTTTAATAAATAACAGGGTTTCATCTTAGGTACACAAACTAGTTTTCTTCCTGGTTTTCAATGAAACTCAAAGAATCATCGGTAGTTCTTTGGAATCAAAAGGAATTTGAACAATAGTTGGTTTAATATTTTTATGGATGGGGTTTTTTTGAAAACAAAAATAACTACGATATATTTGATCAACCATAACTAGTAAGACAACCAGAAAATTCCTTGATTTCACTGAGCCATCATGTGTGACTCAAAAAACCTATAAAGAACTCATATTGTGAAGGAGGTGGCATTAATGAGGTTAATGAGGACATTGAATTTTATGATCATACTAGTTAGATTATGAGTTTGGCATCCTTGTTCATGAAAATATAAACTCATTTTTTCAATAACACTGAGAAATTCAAGTATTGGATTGATGTGTAGTTGGTTCATATTGATTATAAATTACACAAATATTATTTTCCTAAGTTACCTCACCGATCCAAGAATGTTTCCATTATTTTCACCACTACAGAAGTTATTTTCTATTATTAATAATTTTTGAAAATATGAAATCATAGTTTGAATCATATTGTCAAATTGAGATATCAGATTTATGATCAGCTAATTAAAACATATCAAAAATGACTCAAGGATAGTTTTTCAAAACATCATTGTCAATTTAAACTCACCTCCATGATTTTGATCCCTTAATGGATGATATTTCTTTTTAATAAAAATACTATTTTCAAAAGATATTTTTTATCATATAATATAATCATAGAATTAGATTGATGTGTGGTTGATTTATATACATTATAAATCATTTTAGGATTATTATCCTGAATTTTCATGGAAATTTAAATCAATTTCCTTTGTTTTTTACCCATTTTAGTTAATACTACTAAATGTGACTGACAAATAAATATTTCAATCATAACAATAAATTCAAGTGTTATATTGATATGTGGTTTATTCATACAATAAAAAAGCGACTGGAAGAAAGTTTTACTATGTTTTTATTCCAATTTGAGTTCATTTTCTTATTTTTATCGTCTATAAATGGTATTTTTAATTTAGTAATTAATGTTAAAAATATAAATCACAGTTTTCAACATACCAATAAATACTAGAATTAAATTTATTTGTGAGTCATTCTAAAAGATCATAAATTTTTCTCAGATCATTCTTTTATATTTCCATGTCAATGTGAAGTTTTATGTTTCATTTTTATCCCCTAATTATTAATATTTCATTTTAATACCAATATAAAAGATTAAAGATACATTGGATTATATTGAGTATTCCAAGAATCTGATTGAAACATAAAAATTTAAATTCACAAATATATAGTGTTAGTATAAATATAGTATTTTAGGAAAATGATAAGATTCAAAGAAAAAAGTTAGAAGAAATAATGTAGAAATATAATCTGAAATTAAAAGGGAATAAATATATGTATAAGAATAAGATTAATTAGATGAAAATTTAGTTTCCAAATCTAGATCATGAGCATGAGTAGAAGTAATAATAAATGATTTAAATAAGGGGATGTCAAAGTTAACATAGAAACATTAGAAAAATAGGAACCAATAACATAAACAAAAATGAAAGACAGATGCATATTCAAAGGTAGAGGTAGATGAAAATATAATAACAGAAATTGTTGAAGATAATGTGAATATAAATTCATAGATATCATAAATCAAAATTTTATGCAACAATAAGAGATGAAGCTAAAATATAAAATCTAAAAATGATTATTGAATATAAAAGTGGGTGAAAAGGTGGAACAAAATGGTGATGAATACTCTAAAAAATATAAATATAATAGAGGTTCTAAAATTAGTATATAGATTTAAAAAAATAACAAAAATCAAAATTAATAATAATATTAAGGTAGAATATAAAAGAAAAATCCGGGGGCATAAATGAATAAGTCATAATAAATGATTAGAAGTAAAAGAAGTTTTTGAATTTGAAATAAAAAAAATAGAAGAAGGATTTTATATATAAGTAAAAAATAAAACTAGAATCAAAGTTAAAACAAAAAACCAATAATCTAGATGTTAAAAAAGAATGAATAATTCTAAACTAATTGTGAAATTACTTCCAAGAGTTGAAATGGATGTTAAATAACTATCCAAAGTCTAAAAACAATAAGGAGAATCTCAAAATTTGGATTATAATTAGAATAAAAATGTATCATTTGGATAAATTAATATAAAATAATGACTTATGCTAAAGGAATAAAATAGAATTATAAGAATATAGAAAATTTGAAGACATTAAATAGAATAATGTTGGAGGGAAAAATGAACCAGAGTATGAATTTCATAGAGAATATAGAAGATATAATATATAAGTGAAATTAGAAGTAATATTAAATGAATAATATTGAGGATTTTAAAATAAAAGATAATAAAAAAAATAAAAGAAATAGAAGAACACTAAAAATGAATATAATATAAAAATAAATGTAAAATTTGAAAATTCTTTTAATAAAAAAACAAAATATATGTAAGAGAAGCAGCTAAAATCAATAAAACATAAAATAAGTTGAAGAAAAATAAAGAAGTCAAAATAAAATTAAGAAGGGAAATTGGATGAAAAAGAAAAATTAAAAGCTATAAGCTGGAAAATGTTGATGAAAAAAATTAACAGAATCATAACTAGAAGTTAATTTTTGACTAATGGGAAGTGATATAATCCTTTAGAATAATAATAAGAAACAAAAATAGTAGTAATAGAAGAATGAAAAGTTATATGTAAGGAAACCAAAATAATGTTGTGAACTCAAGTATAAACATAAGACAAATAAAAAGAAGTAAACTCAAAGATAAAAAATCTAGAAGATCAAAGTTATAATCTATAAATGAAAGTAGAATCATATGTAAGAGAATAAATAGTAGAAAAAAATAAGTAGAATAAAAAATAAATAATAATCACAAATAAAATCAGAAATAAAGGAAAATAAATAAAAAATATCATTAAAAAAGGAATAAAAGGTAACAATAAAAAATTAAAGGTGAATCTAAAGTAGTCAAGAAGACATAAGTAGTCAATGATTGTGAATTAGAAATAGAATCTAGAAACTTGAGTTATAAAATAACTAAAATTTAGATTTGGGGGAGAATTAATGGTATATATAGTTAAAAATATATAATTTGAATATAAAAGGACAAACACAAGTCATTAACCTGAGCATTTTAGGAGAAGGCATATGCCAAAGAAAAATAATTAAAAATAGAAACCATAAGCAATACGTATAAGTATTAGCAATTGAAAAATATTAAAAACATGGAAATTAATCTTAGATTATTTTAAAATCCTAGGGTTTATGTGTGGATAATTCTTATTTATCATAAATGTATCATGGATCATTGACATATGTTTCCATTTTAATATGAAGACATCTGCTCATATTTGAACCCTTAACAGCATATATAGAATTTTAATAAAAAAATATCAAGTGGAAAAGATTCTTCGGATCATATTTAGAAATCAATGAATTATACTAATTCATGGTTGATTCTAAATATTTAAAATCATTGAGAATTATTATAATATGTTTTCATGGATGTATGAACATGTCATCTTAGTTTTGAACCCTTTTATATGACTTTTCACTTTTAATAAGAATGTGAATGGAAAATGAATGTTTTATGAATTATGGAGTCAAATTGATGTGTTAGTTCGTATGGATTATAAATGACTCATAAATAATTTTCCTATGTTTTTTTGTAGTAATTTGAGCTTTTTTCACCATTTTGGGAACCTAAATGGGTTATTTTTTATTTATTAATAAAATTAACAATATTAAATCATATTTTCAATCATATTAAAAAATATATGCATTAGATAAATCTATGGATGATTTCTACATATCAAAAATTACTCTGGGATTTTTGTCTTATGTTTTTAATTCAATCAAAAGTCATCTTCTCTATTTTGACCTATTGATATGTGATATGTCATTTTAATAAAACCGCAAAGGTGAAATAATATTGTAGATATTGTCGAGCCATCTATAAATCATATTAACACATAGTTTATTTCTATCAATCAAAAATTATTTTATAATCGTTATCATATGTATTCATTATAATTAGAACTCATTTTTTCTATTTTGAGCACTTTAAATAACTTGTCAAATTAATAATTATGTGAAATTTAAACCACACCATTGATCATACTAAGGAATACTACGTTGATGATTTTTGAATATGATTTCTCAATTGTAATATATTTTCTTTTTTCAAAATCCATGGGTCAATAATACCTTAATTATTAAAATAAATTTATTTTATTAATTTAATTGAACATGATTTAAATAAATAACCAAAATCATCGGAAACCACTCATATCTTAGGAAGATCATTCATATATACAAATTATAGTGCTAACAAGAATAAAATGTAGAGGGAAAAATAAAAGTAATAGAAACAAATCATTAAAGTGGCAATAGACATAAAGATAGAGTTAGTAAAAAATGCATAAGATGAGGAAAATGATCAGAGTTATAAGGAAAAGGTATAATAAATATAGTGTTGGAAAAAAATGAAAAAATGAAAACAATTTTAGATTCAAAAGATTAACTAGATAAACAATTTGATTTTCCAAGCTAGAGTAGGATCAAGAGCAGAGTCATTAAGATAGTTTTCAAATAAGAAGTTGAAGAGGAAGGGGAATTTGAAGTATACAAAAAATTTTGTTCAAAAGATGAAGAATGAATATAAGAAGAAAAAATTCCTCAAACATATTTAAAAATAGTGGTAGAAGAAAAAACCAATAACACTATAAAATTTTGAACCAAAAGAGAAACTCAAAATATAGATATCATAAATAAAAAGTTATTACACTAACCAAATGTGAAGATAAAATATAAAATATTTTTTTTTATTCAATGTTATTATGATAAAAAACTATGAATTAATAGATGAAGAAGAAACAAATATCTAAAAACTTTGCACATGAATTCATTAAATATACTTAAAATAGAATAAAAAAACAAATGTAAAAAAATAAAAATATAGAATGGAAAATAACAATGAGAAGTATATATAAATTCATAAGTTTCAATTCTAGATCAAAAGCCAAACACAAATTTATAGTGGAAAAATGTAGAAGAATTATTTTATGGAAAATTAACAAAATTACTAGAATTAATTTTAAAATAAAAATCCATAATATAGAAATATAGAGAGACAAAATGTGTCAAAAAAATTGTTAATATTGCTCCAAAATTTGAAATAGAAGGTGATTTAGAATCCAAAATCTAAAATTTGGAAGGAAAATACCAAAAAAATGATTGTAAGTAGAAATAAATATGATCTGGATATAAAAATAAATAAAAAATACTTATTCAAAATGAAAAAAATACAAGTATATAAACAAGGAAAATGTAATGAAATTTGGAAGTATAATTCTTGATTAAAAAGGAAAAAACCCATGTTAGAAGTTAATATAGAATTTAGAATACAAAAGAAAAAATATAAATCAGATTTATAAGTAAAGGAAAAATCTATATGACTATAAAGAAAAACAAAATAAATAATCTTGTAGAAAAATTAGAATAATGAAAAAAGGAATCTAATATATAAAAAATTAATGAGAAGGAGATTCAAAAAAATAATCTAAAGTATAATCTCAAAACAGGATCGGAAGTAGATTAAAAATGTATTAGTTAGATATAATAATAAAAATAAAAGACTTATGAAAATGGAATAAAATAGAATTTCATGAAAAAATAAAATATAAATACATTAGGTTGAAGAATGATAGAGCTAAAATTAATAATCAAAGTTATATGTTAATCTAGTAAAGTGAATAAAAATGAATTAATCATAATTCTAAGTATGAGTAAATATAAAATCAAGATAACTCGAAAAGAAAAGAAAAAAATTTATAAGAAAAGGTTGAATAAAAAAATCCAATATAAAATAAAAATAAACATATAAAATGATTTGAAGAAAATATAAAACCTAACTACATGTAAAAGTAAGGATTATAGGTCAAAATCTAAAATTAAGAAGTTAGAGAAGGAGTAAGAAGTCAAAATAAAAATCAAAAGATAAAGTGAAAAAAAAATGAAAATGATAATGGTAGAAGCTGTGAGAATCATATAAAAATAAATTAAATGGAATCATAACTAAAAGTGAAAGTAGAACCAATGAGAAGAGGCATAAGACTGGAAAATAATTGAATATAAATAGAAATAAAATTAGTATGATAATGAAATGTTAGAATAAAACCATAATTAATAACAAAAACTCAATTACAAACAAGATACAAATAAAAATAAATAAAAATATAATAAAAAATATAGAGTTTTGAAGTTAAAATCTATAAACAGATATGGATTCCCATAAGTTAGAGAAGAATTATTTGAACCATAGAAAATAGAATAAAAAACAGAATAATAATTCTAAATAAAAGTAAAAATAAAGAGAAAAAATGAAAATAAAAAAAACCAATAAAAGAATAGGTAGTAATCAAAAAGAAATACTTGAATGTGAAGTAGGTAGGAAGTTAGAAATATTATTTTAATCTAAAGTAAATGCATTTTCTAGAATCTAGACTCCTAAAATAAGTTAAATTGTATGACGGGGAAGAAGAAAAGGTAGAGGAAAAAAATATAAAAGTTGAAGTCAAAAGTAGAATAATATGTAATAAACATGATTGTAATAGTAGAAGGCATAAGATGATGCAAAATAACTAAATATAGAAGTTAGAAAGGGTATCTAGAAATAGAAAAATTAAAAAAGGGTATAAAACTAAAAAATGATACCAAATTATCATTAAATCATTGGAAAATGATTTTGAGTAATTTTTTAGATGCAGGATCAGATGGTTCATCAATTTTATGTATGTTTATCTCACAATATGAGGTCATTTTTTAGGTTTTCTCCCTTTGATGAATGTTTTCAATGAATTTTAAGTTTAATAAAAAAAATTATCATTCAAACTATACTACATGTTGTATTGATGTGAGTTCTATTCAGACATTTCAAAAATTAATATACAATTATATTCCTATGATTTCACAATAACTCAATGATGTTTTCTATTTATTGACCCAGTGACACAAGTTTTTTGAATTTTAATTCAATAAAAACCTAATATTATTCATTTTGGGAAAATTTGATGTCGGATTGATGTGGGTTCTATTAAAAAATGTTTTAAAAAATTATAGTAATTTTCCTTTTATTTATGTACGCTTTTTGTTTGTTTATATTTTTTTTACTTTTTGATACATGTTTTTGGATTTTAAATCAATAAAAATTCACTTTTGGTCATTTAAAACGATGAAAAAGTTATTTTAACTTTCAATATGTATCTATATGTCAAAAATTAAATGAATTACATTCATTATTGATTTAATGAAAATCCAAAGTCATTTTATAGATTATGACCTTCAAACACATATGTAAAAAAAATTAAATCTAATAAAATTGTATGTTTAGTCATTATGAACATAATGCATGTCAAATTGACATGAGGTCTATTCATCTATGTCATAAATTTTCATGGAAATATAATCTTATTTCCTTGGTTTTGAACCACTTCAATAAGAATAACAATTCTAAATAGAAAATTCAATAATACTGAGAAAGTTTGATGTTATATTGATGTGTGGTTGGTTTTAATAGATTGGAAACGACTTAAATATCATTTTCCGAAATTTTAATGACAATTAGATCTCATTTTCATGATTTTTAACCTCCACCCCCATTTCCAGGTGTTTTTAAATGTAATAAGAAAAACGGTAGAAAATTGGTAGAAAATCGGTAGATATACATTTGACGTTCAACAAATATTATTAAATTTATCATATATAATTGAAATTTAAGTGAATCTATTTCCAAAATTAGTCATTTTGTTCTACATCCACAATAATTGGGCATAATTACTTTTAACTACTACAATAATAATATATAGTGGACTATCTTACAAAATAAGAATTTTTCTTGATTGAGAAATAGTAACTTGTCCCATGATATAACATGTTCTGGAAGTAATTTTGTTATCTATTTTAAAATATATAAAATCTACATATGAATAATTTTTAAGAACAAACTTAGTTCCATAATAACAGAAAATAGTATGTCCGAATATAGGATTATGCGCTGAAAATATTTAACATTTTATAGTGGGGATCTATGGATTATACACCTCCCACAAGATTTCTCTATCCTTGTAGTTTTGATAACACCCCTATGAGGTGAAGATGGTTTATATCACCAAATGAAGCATCAAAAATTTGGTTCGAATCAGGATAATAAGGCACACCATTCCTCCCCCATAATAAGAAGAATTTTGTTTCCCCCAACACTCAAACACAAGTTTTCTTGGAGTGCTTCTATAATCCCCACGAACTAGCCTATGGGCTATTATAATGTTAACATAAAATCACACTAAAGGTTAAATTAACTAAAATATATAGTTTATTTGGATCTATTAAATTTAGTATACAAATGATAAATTTTTGAAAAATAAATAGAAATCACCCTCCAATGGCGGTGTTTGATGTCCCATATTCATCATCTGGTTAAACCAGAATTGGTCATCTAATAATAGTTAAGAAAAGGTAGTGTAAATATTTGAAAATCAATCCACTATCAAATTTATTTAATTTAATTTTCATTAATATAAATTAACTTCAAACTAAATTAAAAACATAATTAAACTCTATAATTTCATCTCAAATCAAATATTAAAATTCATGGTCATGATATAAATTAAGTTGTATAGTAATTATATATTAGATGATTCATCTTTTCTCACTACAGTTCTATGGGAACCACCTCACCATGTAAGGGTATCCTAAGGGTCAGAAACTAAAAAATTCAAAATTTATTTCTATAAAAAACACATGACTCTATGAAATAATATATTGATGCTTTTCAAATATAATATCACATTATTAATAAATTTTCATTTTTCATTCAAAATAGATTTTTAATTTTAATTTTAATTATTAATATAAATTAATTTTATAATATTGATAACCGTTATTTGAAAAAAAAATAATAGACTCCTAAGACCAATATTCTATCAATTTTATAGTTAATATATTATTACATTAGTGCTAACAAGAAACTAATGTATAATAAAAAAATAAGATGGAAAAAGAAAAATAAAATAAAACACATAGAAATAAAATGTAATTGGTGATAAAGATAGGGTTAGTAGCAAATGAAATAGGTAAAGTAAATGATAATTTATAGAGGTAAAAATCAAAATAATTAATTAAGAGTTGAAAAAAGAGCATATATATATATAAATAATCCTAAGATAAACTTGATGAAAATGCAGTAGCTGAAGCTATAGTTGGATTAAGAGTAGAAGAAGTAAGAAAAGTTTTAAATATATTGAAGTGGAATGATATTTCAAATTAGACACATAAAAATTTGCAAAATATTAAGTAAGAATAGAAGAATAAGAAAATAAAGAATAATATTCAAAAGTGGTAGTATAAATAAAAAACAATATCATTGGAAAAAGTTGATGAAAAATTGAATCTCAAACCACACATATGATAAATCAAAATTAAATCACCTAGAACTAATGAAAATAAAATTTGAAATATGAAAATGACGATCTAACGTGAAATTAGAGGGGAAAGTGGATGATTAATATGAAGTATAATCCAAAATATATAAATAATTCGGTGCTAGAAGTGATGAGTGAGATTGAAAATAGATGTAAAAACAAAAAAAAGATAAAAAAGGTACAATATAAAAGAAAAAATCTAAGAAGTAATTAATGAATATATAATAATACATGATAAAATTTATAGAAATAATTTTATGTAGAAATGAAAACAAAAGCAGAAGAAGTTTTTGATATAAAAGAAAATGTATAACTTGAATCAATTTTCAAATTGGAAAAAAATAATCCAAAAGTAAAAGGAGAGGGAATAAGTCAAAAATAATTTGTGAATATAGAGAAAAAAGTATAAATTAAAGGTGAAGAGTAATCTGATATCCAAAATTAGTAATTAGAAGCTCAAAAAGTTCATTGGTAGTAGAAAAAAATGTATAAGTGGGATATAAAAATAAAAAATAAGGAATCCTAAAAAATAAATAAAATTAAAGTTCAGGAATAATGAAAAGTCTAAGACATTAGGTAGAAGAATGATAATAGAAAAATGAAGAACTAGAGTAATATATTAATCATTATGAGATAAGATAGAAGCATAATGAGAAGCAGGAGTAAATGAAATATCTAGAAGACATGAATATATAAGTAAAAAACCAGAAAAAATAATAACAATTAGAATAAAAAAAATTAAAAATAATAATAAATCAAAATATAGAAAAATAATTTTAATATAAAATTAAAAAACTATAAGTAGATGAAATTTCATAAAGGGAAATAGATTAATTGATATAAATAAGAATAAGTAAGGAGTTAAAAGAAAAAGAGTACGATAAAATGAATGATAAATAAAAATTTAATGGTTGAATTTGAAAGCATTAGACGAAAAAAATTAAAGGGTAGCATAATAAGGAGTGATAGCTGAACCAATGGGGAGAGGCACAATCTAGGAGAATAATTTATAATAAATTGAAATAAAATTAATATGGTAAATAAAATTTAGAATAAAAAAACATAAATAAATAAATTACCACAATAATAAACTTAATAATAAACTGATGAATTAAAATCAAAATAAAAACACCCAGAAGTTCAAATTTAGGACCTAGAAATTGATGTAAATGTATAACAGAATATATTTTTGAAACAAAATAAGTGAAATAAATAATTAAGAATTATGGGAAATAAAATTATAAATAATGGAAACATATATAAAAAACAAACTAAAAACGAAAATCCAAAAATAAATAATGAAAATGTAAAAAGAAAATAATAGTGGTCTAATCTAAAGTATGAAGGAATCCGTGAGTAATAGTTTAATCTAAATTAGAAGAAAAATCTTGAAACTGGAGTTATAAAATAAGTAAAAGTAAATTATAAGGAAGAAGTAATGGTAGTTTTATAACTAAATGTAGTAGTTCAGGTAAAAAAGTTGAAACATAAGTCAAAAACTTGACCATTTTAGAAAAAGGCATAAGTTAAAGAAAAGGAAGTAAAAATATAAGTCATAAACAGTACATAAGAATAAGATAAAATTAATTAGGTTCAAAACCAATAATAATAAATTATATTATCATTAAATTGTTGGAATGTGATTTTTGAATAAATATTTACATGTAAGAATAGATGTACCATCAGTCTAATGTATAGTGATCTCAAATTCTGATATTGATTTTTAGATCTTCACTCTATGATGCATGTTTTAAAAGTCAGATGTCAAATAAATATTTTTTCATTATGAACACACTATATGTTGGATTTATGTGAGAACTATCTATAAATGAAAAACAATTAATCAATAATCCATGGTCAATTATTCCACGAAAATTTTAGGTTTTTTTTTCAATGAATTTTCCTTTTGATTCACATTTATTTTAATTTTAAATCTATAAAAATTATCTTTCATTTATTTTGTGAAATTATTTTTTGATTGATGCGGAGCATATCGAAACACGTAAAAAACTAAAGGAAATTTTCTTTTTCTATAATATAACAGCAATTTTAGGACTTTTTCTAGGTTTTCACACATTGACACGTGTTTTTTAACTTCTAAATCAATTAAATCGCACTTTTATACATTTCAAACAAATGACATGTCATATTTATATTTGATCTATTATTTCAAATAAAAATTAAATAGAGTACATTTTCTTTTAATTTAAAAATAATACAATGTATTTTTCTATGATAAGACCCTCAGACATTTTTTTTAAATGAATTTAAAAATAATAAAACTAGAATTTAAGTCATTATGAACACATCAAAATTAATATTGATATGTGGTATATTCATAAGGGTCAACAATTTTCAGGGTAATTTGAACTTTTTTTCTGAATTTTAACCCCATTTAAGATGAATTTAGGGTAAAATGATATTTTTGATCACACTGATCAAATCGGGTGGTAGATTGACATTTTTTTGGTCTGCATAGATTATAAAGGATTGAAATATCATTTTTCTACGTTTTTGTTTCATTCTGAGCATGTTTGATCATTTTACCCCCATTTTCGTGGAATTTTTCAATGTATGAACAATAACATTAAAAATGTTTCAGATACACATTTAATATTGAAGAAATAGAATATTTTTTATAACAAATAATAAAAAAAAATTCAAACTATTTCCAAAATTATTAAGTGTGTGTTGTATCCACAACCATAGTTATTTATAGAACATAAAACACTATAGAAATGAGGTCACTTGGTGAAAAGGCACATTGAACACCATACAGTGCCTGACGATATCAACTTATAGAGTAAAGGGGACATATAATCACATAATAACATAAAAAATAATAAATTATACAAAATATGTAATGATATTAACGATTATGTCAATAATTAACACTCCATGCATTAAAAAGATAAAAAATCAACAATTTCCCATGTAATGTACTAAGATAAAAATACAAAACAAAAAAAATATAGAATCAAATTAAAAATAATATGAAAAAATAAAAAATAATAAAAAATAAAGAAATAATAATACTAAGGAAAATAAAATAAGAAAAGAAAAGAAAACAATAGTCAAAGAAATAATAAAAAATTAAAAAAAATAGAATAAGAAAATAAAAAAACTATGAAAAATGAAATAAGCTAATGTATACCCTAGGTGGAAGCTATGGTGTGGGCAGTTTTGGTTGGGTTTGATTCTCTTGGTCACATAAAGAATGTAGAGGTCGATTTTTGTGGGTTTCTAGAAGAATATTAGGCACTTCTTATTGGGCATGGGTTGTCCTGGATGGGTTGTGATGCTCAATGATGTCTGGATGGTTTTCTAGGATCAAAGTAGTATGGTTGGGTCACATGATTGTGGGAGGAATGTTGGATCATCAGTTGTGTAGTGTCATAGATTAAAGGGTTGTGCTTATGATTCAACCAAAAAGGATGGTTTCATGTCTTACGACACACTCTAGTGTGCCATAGTGGAATATTTCTCATGACACAAAGTGATATCCTAAATGAGCCATGGTATATCCATTTCATGGTGCAGTACTTCCTAGTGTTATCCATGGTTCCATAACACACCATGAAACACACCATTAAAAACTATGTCCAAAAATATTTTGTCTAATAACTTTCAACATATATAATCATCTCACTTAGTGTAATGTTTTATAAAATAATGATTCTTGATTAAACATGAAGATAAAGTTACTCCTTTAATGTGTTATATTTAGAACAAATTTTTCTTATCCATTCTATATTCTATGAAATATACATCTGAAAAATTATTAATAATAAACTCGAATCCATAAGAATAGAAAATTGCATATTAGACTACAGGATTCTACACCGACATAATTTTACATCACATGGTGAGGAACACTGGATTTCACCTCTCCCAGCAAGATTCATCTGAGTCCGTTTTTTCTTTTACTCCCATATGTGGCCCAGCCAGAACATACCATTGAAAGTGGCTTCGTCTTCATAGTTTCTATCAGGATCATCATACCCATTTTCCCTCCCCATAATAGGTAGAATTTCATTTCCCAAGCACTCGATCATGAGTTAATTTTTAATGAATCTTAAACCCCTAGAAACTAGATTCCATGATATTGAGAATATACCTTAAAACAAAAATCATGTAAACTTAACTAAAATATAAAGTGTACTGTGATTCTTCGAAATTGGGATTCAGAAAATATCATTTTTAGAAATGAATAAAAATCATTCTCTATTGTCGTTGGTGGTTTACCCACCGTCATTAGTGAATCAAATAATTTTTATGTTATTATAGTATATATGGGTAATCTAAATCTTTTTCAATCCAACCTCTTTCAATTTTATAAAATTTAATATTTACTTAGAATAATTAAATTTAAATTATATTTAGAACATCATTAAATTTTTTATTATGATTTAAAATAAAATATTAAAACTCATGAGAAAAATGAAAAATAATTGGTTTAGTAATCATATATCCGATGATTTATATTTTCTTGTTACAGTTCTCTAGGAACCATCTTTCCATTCAAGGGTCACCTAAGGGGACGAAACTGAAATTTTCTAAATTTATTTCCATAAAAAAATTTCTATAAAAAATATAGCATAAATGATTTTATAATATGATATCCCATTTTAGAGATATTTTCATTTTTCATTCAAAATAAAAAATTTATTATTTTTTAATATATAAATAAAATTAAATTTTGTAATTTAAATAACCATGATTACAATAAAAAACAATAGTAACCTAAATCCACTCTTCTTGTGGGGTGATCTTGTATATTTTAGGGAATTATTTATCACATTATTAAAATATAGAGTAAGAAAATAAAAGGGAAATATATAAGTAAAAGAAAACACAATGCATTATAACTGAATTTGGACATAGAGGTGGATTGAGTATAAAATATAATAGATCTGGAAAATAATAAGGGTTTGAAGGATAATTTAGAAGAAGAAAAAAAGAATAGTTAGAAAAAAATAAATAAGCATATACATATGTAAAAGCATAGTATATACTAGATACAAAGAAGATGCCAATGATAGACTTGGAGTAAGAGTAAAAATAGTAAGTAAAGTTTGAAAGAAGGTATGGAAGTGGAATGTGAAGTTAAAGTTGATTCAAAATAAGTATCATAATATTAAGAAAGAACATAAATAGAAAATGAAGGGATATACATATATATAAGAATAAGATGAACTAAATGAAAATGTAGCCTCCAAAGATAGAGTAAGAGAAAGAGAATAATTAGAAATCCTTGTTCGAAAGAAGGCGAATTCTAAGTGGAAGTAAAAGTAATCATATAAAAATTAAATAAATTTAATTTAAGAACATAGTCCAAAATATAAGACACATGCATATTCAATTGAAAATGTATACAAAAAAATGAAACTAGAAAAATTTAAAGAAAAAGGGAATCTCAAAACATATATATATCATAAATCGAAAGTAAAGTACCAATAAGAGATGCAGCTAAAATTGAAAATATAAAAATAATGATCAAGGGTTAATATGGGGGAGATTTGAAGTGGAAGATGAAGAAGAATCCAATCTATTTAAAAAATTAGGTGGTGATATAAGGAAGTAAGAAGACTGTAAGATATATGAATTAAAAATATATATAAAAAATCTGAAGGTTGAATATACAATAAAACTCAATATTCATAAATGAATAAAACATAATACATGATCAAATGTTGAAGAAAAATTTAATATAGAAACAAAAACAAAATTTGAAAATTGATTCATTGTAAAATTAATGTAGAAGTAGAATAAATGTTCATACAGAAAAATTATAATCTAGAAGGTAGTGGAGAATTAATAAGGATAATTAAATAGTGAAAGTAATGACAAAAGTGGAAATAGAAGGTGAACCAGAATCCAAAATAAAAATCCATAAGGGGAATCTTAGAAAGTATATTTTAAGTATAAGAAAAAAATTTATTAGTTCGATATAATAATAAAAAAATAAAGGACTTATATAAAGGAAATAAAATATATGTATGAGAACAAGGAGTACTAGATGGAATTATGTAGAAGAATATTGGAAGAAAAATAATAAACCAAAGTTATAAGTTAATATAAAAGATATAATATAGAATATAGAATAAAAATAAATAGTAAGTGTGAATGAATATTATGAAATACATGAATGTAAAATAATTATAACTATAAGAAAAATTGGATGAAGAAAAAACTCCAACATAAACATAAAAGTAAAATTTAAAAATAAATTTAAAGAAAAAAACAATATTAAAATTAAAATAAAAGGCTAGAAACCAAAATCTAAATTTGAGATGTAGAAGAATAATCAGGAAGTTAAAAGAAAAATAAGAAGACAAGATAAAAGAAAAAGAAAATTTTGAATGTAGATTTTGGAAGCATTGGATGAAAAAATGGAAGAATAACTAAAATTGATTGTCAAACTTACAATTAAAGGTCCAAGCCCAAATTAGAATTCATAGGAAATAGAAGTTGAAGTAATAGTTAAATTAATATTTAGTAAAGAAACATAATTAATAATAAAAAACTAAAATATATATAGAATATAAATAAATAAGTTAAATCAAAATCAATAATCAGGAAGCTTGATGTAATAGTATAGAAATAGAATTCGAACCATAAGTAAGATGAAAAATAGGGGGGGAAAAAGTAAAATTTAAAACAAAAGAAGATTAAGAAATAAAATAGCATATAATGGAATAAAATAAAAAATAAAATAGAAACCCAAACCCAAAATATAAAATAAGAGAAGGTAAGAAAAAAAATGTAGTGGTTAAATCTGAAGCAGGAAAGAATCTATAAGTGCCAGTTGAATATGAAGTAGACGTAAAATCTAAAAAATTGAGTAAAAAAAGTAGTGATATTTGATGTTTCGGAAGAAGTAATGGTAGATGTAGTAGAAAATATTGATGTTGAATCAAAAATATTAAACAAAAAATATAAACCTTATCATATGATGAGAAGGCATCACCTGAAGAAAATGAATCAAAAATAGAAGTCATGTGTTATGGGATAAAAATCATGGAAACTTCTTATCATGAAGTTGACACATGGTTATCTCAAGTAGATTAAAAAATGAGGACTATCTTTCCAATAGAAACAGCACATATTTTTGGTGTCATTGGTTATTTATATCTACAAAATTTATATTGGTCTCTTGACTTATGATCATTATCAATTTGTACCATTTGCGCAAATACATTGATGCAAGACTAGAACTATGTCATTGAATTTGTAGTGAGGTGCCCTATATTGGGGTTGACATCAATAGAATGATATTTATTGAATGATCAAGATTATATTTTTTAATTCCAAAAGGAAGAGATATCTCAATCCCTATTGACCAGGAAGGTATTATATTTATTAAATCCATAGACATGGTGATTTATGTTAAGTCCATCTAGTAAGGGTAATAAATAAATAAAGCAATTAATAAAGATGACATAGGATATCCATCCTAATTTATTAGATTTCATTAGGGGAAGATATTATAGTACAAAAATCATGTACATATAAAGTTTTTGTAGACTTGACATTATTTATCTTCTTAGGGTCCTTTATGTATTGCTAAATACTGCCCATGGTATGTGTGTATGACTCACTACTATTGAGATAATTTAATAGAAAGAAACATGATAAATATATCCACAAATTCCCCATATTTGGATGATTAAGAGTTTAAGATGTTGTGGGCCACATGTGAGGGGGCCGATGAACGTCATAGGGTGAATTTATAGACATAAAAAAAATCAATTGTATAATTCACAATTAGAATAATAATGATTGAATTTATTTCTCTAAAAATTATAATGTTATTTTATTATAAAATTGAATATGAGAAGAATATAATTTTTTAAAGGAACGTAATATGATCAGGTTTTTTAAAATATTAGGGGAGCTTATTATCCATGAAAATAGTTTTAATTTAATAATGTGACATGTTATTATTTTCATAGGATAATGATAAAATATTTATATCACTTATGACATGTTAACTAAGTCATTAGTGGTGTTATGGTTTATTTAAGGGTTGTCTTATTTAGGGGCTTGAATTAATTTTTTTAAAGAATAATATTGATATAAAAATCAATTTTGATCAAAAATATTATAAGTAGTGATGATATTTCAATTTTTAACCCTTCTCGATGATCACTGGCATATTTTGTAGTGATTTAGAGAGAAATATATTATTTTCTTTCATCATATTTTGGTTGTGTTTTTGTTATTCATGCAGTTGAAGGGACATTGTAAAGAACTGTGATTTTCCACACATGCTGCAATGAATTGTTGAATGAAAATATAAGAGCTTCAGGGAATGTTTTGATTGTCTAGAGGGACACTACTCTTGGAACCGTTGAGCTATGACAAGATGATGGTGATAAATTCATATTGGAATTTTCATATGATCAAGTTACAATTTACGATTCTTTTCAATTTTATTCCTCATAATTAAATTTAATTGCACATGATCCATGGAAAATAAATGAAATGGGTGTTGTAGATTCAATGTTTTTTACATGAATTTGAAGCCATTTTTTCAAAAACCTATTTTTTCACACTTCTACAAATCCTAGAGTTCCTTCACAGTTAGTGGGTTTCCTAGTGTTGTGGAAGATTATCTTGATGTCATTCCTAAAGTGATTGTAACGATATCCCATCAATGAGAGATTGAGTTTAGGACAGATCTATAGTTGGTTTTTTCTATAATATTTATGGATCCATGAAGGATATAGTTTTATGATTTGTAGGAGAAATAGATAAATGTTAATGATATTATATAGTGAAGTTTTATTCAACCAAGTGTGTCAGGCTGTGGAATTCTAGATCTGTTTATAAAGAAGGTAGAAACCAATTTTTACACACAGATATATATATATATATATCAATTATCATTGTATGAAGTAAGTGATAGTGTAGAACCACAATCCTCCCATGAAATTTGGTGATTTATTTGATCATATTATGGTAGTTAGATGGTTCTCTAGGACTTATTTTTGATTAAGATATCATCAAATGTGGTTGAAGGATGAGGATATCCCAAAGACTACTTTCAGATGTCCTTATAGAAATTATGAGTTGATTCTAATTTCATATGTGATGAAAGTGGGTTCCTTAGACACAACTCATGTATTCCCTTTTATTATCATTAAATATATATAGTTTGATATATACATGTGTTTATCGTACAATAATAGTATTGATACATCCACATCCACTATATCTATGGTAATTTTCAAAGATTACATATCATATCATAAGGTTATAATTGTTTCATGTCAATAATGATAACCTGGATATACCATGATAGTAATCATAAACTAATGTCCTATGGTGTAAATAAATCATGCTAACAGGACACAAATGATGTTTGAAAATCAGATGATTGGGGATTATAAGAATTGAGAATTTTTACTAATTATGTCTGTATATGGTGATATAGAGTAGATGAAATCTTGAGGACTAACCTGAAAATTAGAACACCACGTGTTTTATATTTCATTGGCAGTTTCTCTCTATGAACACAAAAAATGGTATCTTGAATTTATATTATTATAATTTTATAATATTTAATTAAGTACATTGTTTCATGATGAAAAATATTGAATTGATATTCTAATGAGGTAGCTTGTGTTGGGTGCATCATTAGTGGAATTAAATTGATTTAATAATCAATATAGAATCTATTACATCCAAATAGTAGTGAAATCGCGTCCATAGTTGATCAAGATGGTAGTACCTTAATTAAATCCATGGCCTTGTCAGAAGAAGGTAAGTCCATCCTGTAATGTTAACATTTAATAAACCAAGAAAAAATGATAGAATAAGTAATGCATCCCGCCTATTGTGATATTTTATGAAAAAGAGATTATATTATATAGTGTGTGTTCATAGGAAAGGTTTTCATTGATATGACTTTCCTTATCTTCTTAGGGGTCATGATGGCTTACTAGACTCTTCTCCTGGCCTATAAATAATATTCACTACTATCGAGATAAGTGCATAGATGGTCAGATAATTAGAATATTCAAAATAATTCTCTATTCTGATGAATATGTGTATTGGATATATTGGGCACCAATTTGGGGTATGAGACGTATCAGAGAATAAATGATTATCGATGTATTAAAAAATCATTATTATTTGATTAGAATTTAATTGTAGTTTAATTTAATTATTAAAATTATTCACAAGTTATATAGTGAATACATGGAAAAATATTATACGAACAGATATTATTTTAATATTCATGGTTTGTTTAATATTTGATAGAATTAGAAGTAGAGTTAATAACTCACTTTTATCATGTAATTTAATTATTATATATATTATAATTAATTTTTAATAATATAAATGATGTTAGGACACAGTTAATTGTTCATAAAATTCCATTTACAGCTTATTTAGAGGGTGTCATATATATGGGGGGTCGGGTATAGTGACCCAGTATTAATATAAATGGATATTACATCAATCTAGATGAATATTCATCACATTATAAAAGTACATACTTGAGGACCATAATAGTTTTGTGTCTTTGCAAACATGGAACAAAATATTATTACTTGAAGAATGATCTTAAATGTTTCCCAGAAATATCTTCCCTTGTAGTAATTCTACAGAAAAATGTTCTTTAAAACATGGGGAATAGAAGAATAAGACTGGGTGATCTCATATTCTTAATATTGTTAGAGAAAGGAGATACATAAGAATAACATGAATATAAGGTTATGAGAACAATATAATAACATTTGAAGATAATACCCTACCTATCAAAGATCATATACATAAGTCATGGAATAAATATTAGTAGTTTATAAGACATGAATCATAAGTTAGTCAAGAGCATAATCAATTGGATCATAATGTAGGAATAATACAAGAATGGTAGAAACATAAAAATGATTTACATAGTAGTTAAGGATTATTTCCAAGGCCATCTTAGTGGAATGAGTTCAGTCCCCAAACCATCTTAGTAGTCAAGGTTCACTTCCAAGACCATCTTAGAAGAAAAATTCTTTTATCGAACCAGGTTCACGCCCCATTACAGGCCTGTGTTAATGAATCGTGTTCCCTTCCCATTATAGCCATTTATTACTGAACTAAGTTTAGTTCCCATTCTAAACATGTATTACAGAACCGAGTTCACTCCACATTCCATACATGTGTTACTAAACCAAGTTCACTCCTCATTCCAGTCATGTTTTACTGAACTTAGCTCACTTCCAATTCCAGTCCTATTTTACTGAACTGTGTTCACTCCTTATTCTACCAATATATTTATGAACCAAGTTCACACCTCATTCTAGACCTATATTTCTAAAATGAGTTCACTTATCATTCCAACCTTATCATACTAAACTGAGTTAACTACTCATTCCATCTATTTATATCTCATGAGATATAAATATTTACCCAATGAATTGGAGATATATATAAGTCCCACTTATCACATAATGAAATCATACATACATGTTATACAAGATATTAAAAATTCCTTCACAACATGAATCATAAAATGTGATGGGTTTCTTAAACATCACATCATATCCCATAAAACGAAATGAGTATAAAAAAATATCTTTATATTATAACCTATGGAGAAAATAATAGTTTCAAAATTATTTCATTTAAGTATAACCTATGAAAATATGTGGGTTATAAAATAGTTTAACATGTTAAATATAAATGATTTCCATAAACAACTTATAATCATAAATATAAACCTTTCAATGACAAAATAAGAATGGTTTACTTGGATCATATCCCCAGAAATGTATAAAATATTTCAAAGGATGTCATCTTAGATGGAGAAGGATATTGAGATATCACCTTCTTAAGGAAAATATCCTTTCTGTGAAAATCCCTTTCATAAAACTTTTTCAAAAAATATTTTTTCTATAATGAAATCATTCAAATTTTATTTAAAAATTTTATTGTGGAAAATATATGCTCCTCTTTGAAAAAAACTTTTTTAAACATAAATCATTTTGAAAAACCTTTTCATAGAAAACTTATAAAGGGAGTTTGGAAACATTTTGAAAAAAAATTCCTTCAATACCTATAAAATATGTTTGGAAATATTTTGAAAACTTTTTTTCCAGGAAAACCTATAAAATAAGGTTGAAAAAATTTTGAAAAAAAAAATCCTTGAAAATATTTTAAAGAAGTCTAAAAACATTTTGAAAACCATTTTCAATGAAAACCTATAAAGGAATCTTGAAATAATTTTGAAATCATTTTTTAATATAAAAAAATTATGAATTTCTTTTATAAAACATGGTTTTGAAAGAATAATGATTTCAGATTGAAGTAGGAGATAAAGTCGGATTTTCCTTAAAAACACATTATTAATTATTTTAAGTACCAATGAGTGGAAAATGGTGTCATTACATGAAGATATCTTTAATAACCATATTAGAATAAAATTTATGATATCTTTTAGAGATGGATCATAATATTTCATAAATATAAGCATAATCATAAACTATCCCAATAAATTATGAGGTTATTGCAATAAATGATTACCACTTTGGTAACATTAAATCATACTCCTTGAGAAATAATAACATTAAAAAAAGCTTAAAATAAAATGAAAATAATTATATTCATGATATAATATTTCAAACAGTATTTTATACACTTCATATAAGAATATAGGCTCATAATATGTCATGTGTCTCAAATAAGGAAAATTGAGACAAAATTACTTTACCTATTTGGTAACTTTTCAACCATAAACCACATGAAATCAGGATCAAAAATTAGATATTTAATTACCAATAAATTTAATTATAATAATCATTTAATACTTTAATGGGAATTATATACACCACACAAATGAAACGAGTGTTGAATATGGAATAAGACTCACAGAAATAAGATTGAGACTATAAATCCCCTTACGAATGAAGTAACTTTTGAATCATGATCCCTATGAAATAATAAAATCAATAGAAACTTTAAATATAATTAAATAAAGGAAATTAATGATATAAATTTTCATAGGGCAGTATATACACCACACAATAAGAATATGGGGAGAATCTAACTTATATCTCACATAAATAAAAGTGAGGTGAGAAAACCCTTACCTTAAGTATTGAATTTCATTGAACAAATCCAAACAACAAATATAACAAACATTAGTTTATTATAAATCTACCACATAACCATTTTCCAAAATCTAATACCGTATTTTATTTGAATGTGACTTTATATTACCAGTTTCTTAAAAATTCCATGTTAATGTTACGTTTTGTGTAATATCCAATTTGTTTTTGATATATGTTTTGACCTATTATTATTGATCCTCATAAATATATCATGATTTAATTAATTACAGAATTTAAAACATTAAAAAAATTTCATATATATTTACTATATAATTATTTATGATAACCTATAAATGATAGAAATATGAAATAGAATACACCATTCATGGAGACGGTAGGTTGTACGTACGCATGAACATTGTTTCATCTTATTTTTTGTATTTAAAGAAATAATTTAAATGATATATATGTATATATATAAGGTCATTCCAGCATAATTATTATGTCATATATATCATATACATTAAATAAAACTTTAACACCCTGATATTTTTTTAAAATATTATTTTTCTAATTAATTTAATCTTTTCGATATTTTTTGTTTTAAAAAATACTCAATATATATATTTTCTAGTCAAAAAAACTAAGTTTGGATTATGTTATATGAAAAATCAGGTTATTCTTGCGCTATATGAAACAACGACTTGGTTTGCATTACACGCAACACTGAGTTTCTATGAAACAACACTTTATTATTACAATAATTTAAATGAGATAGTTATAACCAAGCCATTAAACATTGCGATATAAATAGTAATAACTAATTTTTAAATGTTATTATAATGTTTTAATATAAATAAATTACATTTATAATTAAATGTATAATTTTTGGTATAGTTTGTATATATTTAAAAATATTATTTTCTTAATGGAACTGCTTTTTATGTGATTCTGTGAACAATAGTAAAATTTATTGTTGAAACTTACATAATATTTATTTCATAAAATTAAAATAATTTTTTTATTCGGAATTTCAAAACTATCTCACGGATAATTTTGTGTATTTTTGAGAGAAGTTTCATTTTTTGATGAATAGTGAAAAATACGACTTTGTAGTTAAAAATACCTTTTCATTTAAATAATTATTATATTTTTAAAAGACACAATAGAAAAATTATACATTTATTAATCCAATGTATTTAATTTGAATAATTTTTATATTGAAATTATCTATAAAGTCTTATTGAACTTTTGGACATTCGTTTTACCCACCTTCTCACCACATCTGAAAGATTAGCATTAAACATAATCTTTCCAATTTTATGAATTTAATTTAAAAAAATAGGAATAAATGATTGTAATAATTATTATATTTAGAGTCAAATATGATCATCTTAATTTTTTACGTTATGAATAGTAACTTTATTAAATTTTTATTTAACACAGTTAAAGGTTAATCATGAAATTAAGGGTAACAATAATATTATAATATTATAAAGTTACCCTAAAACTTGTCCAAATTTCATTTCATGTGTTTTTTATACTAAACAACACCTTAGTCCAAAATTATAACCTTTTTAAACCTCTTGGGTAAGAATATGACATTTATTATATTTTATTCAAAGATATATTAAAAATAGTATACTCATATTTTTAGCATCTAAATAATTTTTAATATAGGGTTATACAAAAGATAAATTCAAATATAAATATTAATCTTAAAGATAATAAATTTATATTAATAAATTAAAATTTATTTTTAATTTTTAGGGAATAAATAATTTAATTAATGTTTTGAAAAATAATGATGCAGTAACTATTTAATTACCGAGAATATCAAATAAATGAGACTAAAAATATTAAAATAAATATAATTTGATATAATTAATGTCATCCACAAATTTTATATATTAATTTGACATGATTGGTATTATCTAATATAGTTTTTTAGAAAGCATCAAGTTTTTATGATATTTTTAAAAAGAAAAGAATTAATAGTTTTAAAATTGATACTAATGGTATTTTAAAATATTAAATATTTTATTAAATGATATAAAAATTATAATAATATAATATTTGGCCAAATAATTTTTATATTTACTTAAATTTAAAAAATGAATCATTTATTGGTTGTCTTTCATGTTATGGTGATTATATTAACCCTCAATGTGTAAATTACAAGATAACACGGTAAGAGTTAAAAGGATAAAAGAAGGGTTAAAACAAAAATATAAGGATTAAAAACATTATGAAAACATATTTAATTTTCATTGGATGAATTTAGTTAGACCCATAATCATCCTATATTTTAAATAAATTAATTTTGAGCCATGTGTAATTAAAAATTAATTTATATTAATTTAATACTTTGATGAATTCCAAGAGTTCAACTTCACTCTCTTATAAAACAGAACCTCTCTTTCTCTTTTATACAGACTTCAGAACCTATTTGGTTCATCCAAACATTGTCTAATTATTCTCATAAAATTTCTTCCTTCCTATTTGAATACTCCATTTGGGCATAAATCTAACCGAATAAGTCCTTTTTCGAAAATTAAAAGGAGATACCCAAAGAAGAGGCAACATTCATCAATGAATGTTTATGTTTTATTTATTAAATAAACCCCTTATATTATTTTTATATAATATTTATATAATAACCTCAGTATATTTAATATAATAATATTATTTTATTTTAGGTTTTGGACCTAAACTAACATGTTCTCCATCAAATGGGATATAAAATGACTATTCATGTGTACGGAAAACTGCCGTCTTGCGAACCTATGTTGTTCGTTATTCCATTTAAGCCTTTCATGGTTGGGAATAATGATGGAATTTTTGTTTTTATATGATAAATATTATATTTATAATCTATTTATAATTCTGTAATTATTATATAAACATACCTTCATGATTTCCATTTTGTGAAAATACAATAACATCATTTGTGGACATGCAGACTACTACCTCCTTCAAAGCGATGTAATTCATTCAGACATCACATGGAATGAATTAAGGATGGGTTAAATGAAATTATATGATATATATGACTTAATAATGCAACTTTAATAATATTATATATATAAATATATGTCATTTATTTTCTTTCTTTCAATATGACAAGAAAATGGAAACATCGTTCATGCATATGTACGACCAACTGTTTCATGAATGGTGTATTTCATTTTATATTTCTATCTTTAATAGATTATTATAATTACATATATATATAATATGATATTTATATCATTTTTATCAATCTTAAGATTTCTAAATCATGATATATGTATAAGGACCAATAATATAGAAAATTAAAATTCATGTGAAAAACTAAGCGGTTGTTACCCAAAACACGACTTAAACATGAGATTGTTAATAAGAGGGTACTATAAAGTCATAAGTAAGTCATATATGGTATCATATATATAATAATATGGTTCTTTAATAGATTTATAATAAATTTATATTTATTATACATGTGTTTTGAAAGTATATGAAATAATTAAAGACATAAGGTAAGGGAATTGCATCTCACTTTTCATTTCAATGATATACATGCCATAATCATGAATCACTTATTTTGTGTGGTGTATAAACTACACTATGAAATGTTATATCGTTAATTTTCTTAATTTAATGATATTAAAATATTCAATTCATGTTATTTTTTAATGGGGATCTTGAATCTAAAGTTACTCACATAGTAAGGGGTTTCTCGTCTCACTTTTACTTCTGTGAGATATATACATTATTCATCACTTATTTTTGTTGTGTGGTGTGTATAATGAATATATGACTTTTTATATCATTAATCTTCTTAATCTAGATCATTTTTTTCATTCATGGGTATTATATTTCAACCGTTTCAAAGTGGTATGGGATATAATGTTTAAATATTATTTTCCTCAATAATCTTTCAAATAAATCAATTAAATTATTATCATCCATGTTCATATTTCTCAAAAAAAAAATCAAAAATATTATTGATATTATTCAAAAAAGTCTAATGTCTTTTTAACCATGTTTTAATATTTATAATATGGTTTTAATGGAATATTGTTTTCGTTTTCCATACAAGGTACTTTAGGACCTTTTCGACAAAACTACAGAAGGAATGTTTCTTTTTAACTTATATGAAATGAATGGATTTTTACAATTAAATGAACCATAATTTCCTTGAATATTCCCTTATAATATTTTAAGGTTATTTTCAATGAAAAGTTTCCTTTTAAAATTTAATGGTATTTTAATAATAAAATATTCTTAAAACAGAAAGGATAATTTTCACAATAATTATTTTTTACTGATAATTTAAAATAATTATCCATATAAGATAAAATAATTTGATTTTAATTATGTTTTAATGGAGATATTATTTAATTATAATATTCTAATTCTTTTTCTTAATAGTTTATGTTTATGATGGATAGAAGTTTATAAATTATGTTTCTTTTCCATGAGTTATGTTATTGTAAAATGTTTATGAAACTCATTTATTTTTATGGGTTCTGATATGATTTATGTTCTTATGGAATATATATGTATGGTTTTGAATTATGTGAAAGGAGGGGCCTATATCTCCCACCAATGAATTGGTTAATGATAAAAGTTTTTTGAGCTCAAAGGGTACATGGGAGGTCATCATATGCCCGCAACAAGAGAGTACATGGGAGGCCATACTATGCCCAAAACTAAAAGGTACATGGGAGGTCATCCCAAGCTTGAAGTAGGTACATGGGTGGTTATCCCAAGACTAAAATTTTATGAATTTATTTCTTTGTATCATTGACATAAGATATTCTAAGCTTATATGTATGCCACAAATCTCACTTCTAATTCCTATTTTATGCTTTTATAGATTATTTTTTTATTCACTTATGATTGATGTCTTATGAAATGCCAATATTTATTCCATGATTCATGTTTATGATATTTTATATGCAGGTTATGACCTTATAATATTTTTATCACATTATCATACTCTTTTCTCATAATTATATTTATATACCTGCCTTTTTTATCCTTATTGAGCATCTGATCTCACCCTTTCTTATGTTTCCTTTCCCTAGGATATAAAGAAAGGTATTATTTTTTGCATGTTAAAAGGGTTCTAGCTATAAATAAATAGGGGGTTAATAAGTATATGTGTTATTAACCAGTGGTTTATATTTCCAAGTTTCCAAAGGCACTAAAATAATATAGTCTTTGGGCATGTGTTTGTGAAATGTATGAAATGATATAAAAAATTATGTAATGTTAATGAAAGAAAATAAAGGGTTGATATAGTTAGTATTAGATAAAAGGTTTAGTTAACCTTTGGAAACTAATATTAGAAAACTTTAGTGACATCCCTAGAGATATTTCTAAGGATATTTCTAGGGATATCTCTAAGGATAAGTCTAAGTATAGGTTATAATCCCAACATTTTCATAATAATCATGAATATCAAAGGATTATACCTATTTAATCATAGATTGAAATATTATGATTAATATAATTTTATTATATGGTTCAACCAATATGATTAATGTTTCTCACACTATGATTTCTAATTTGACTCAATGGTTGGAACCCGAAAGGACCATGTTAGTAATGAATACAATGGGGAATACAATGATTTTTCCCTTGAGAAATAAAATTTAATGGAATTTGGAGTTCAAAATATTATCATTATACTAATATAAGATATGAATCACGATGTACTTCCAAATAAGAATAAGTGGAAACAACTTTTTTTGAGTCCTTCATAAGGAAACATCCACCTTCTTTTAGTGGGTCCCCTGATCAACTTGTTTCTGAACAATGGATTGGTACCGCTGAAAAGATATTTTATGTAGATTAGTGCTCAGAATATTAAAAATTCATTTTGATTGTTTATTATCTGGAAGGTGAATCTTTTTAGTGGTGCAATCTTATTAAGAACATGACGAAATAAGAAGAAATTGAATATATGAAATGGGAAGAGTTTAAGTTGATATTTTTCACAATGTACTTCCATTATATTCTATGAAAAAGGATGCATAAGGAATTCATTATACTTAATAAAAAGGATGATGAATCTATTGGTACATATGAAGATAATTTTACAAGAGTTTCAAAGTACAATTTTGAGTTAATCAACATAACTTAAATCAAAATTGATTGATTCTTTAGTGGCCTGAAACAATGTCTTTAAAAGGACATGGCTGTAAGAGTATTTAGTATATATGAATAAGTTGTTATATGTGCATTGAAGGAATAAATGAAAATAGAATATTCCTAACATTACTCTATTTTTGATAAGAAAATTATGATCAAGTCTCATGGGAACATAAATGGTGGAATGAAATTTTAGGTGTCTGCATTTTAGAAATTTGGGAAGAATCATTCAGGTGAATTTTTAAAGGGGCTAATAGGGTGTTATAAGTGTGGAAAGGAATGTCATTGATCAGTTTAATTCCAAAGTGATGGAAAGAAGATATATAATTATGTGAATACTGGGAAATCCCCAAAATATAAACATCCTACTAGTCATCCTTTTGATTGTAGTGATTTTACGCATTATGCTAACATGTTTCCCAATATAAGGGCTAATGTTGAGGATAAGTTGCAAACAAAACTCTGAGGAAAAAGGATGGATGAAAAAACTTAATTGATGAATGATCCATAACAAATAGGTAATAATTATCTTCCACTCTTTAATTTTAAATTTCATGTTTTATTTTGTATGAATGAATCCTATGAAAATCTTACTGTTCATCCATTAATGAAGTTTGATATTATTATCTACATGGATTCTAGAATAATAAAATGACATATTCTATCAGTATAAGGATGAACCCAAGATTACAATGAAATTTTTTTTATAAGAAAACATCTTATATAACTAATAAAGAAGAATGTATGTATTCGATATGGTTTCATGGGAATTTAGGTCATTTACATGTAACAAGAGAATTTATGATGAGGGTATTTATATGTTTGGAATGTGAAAACCAAGAGCTACTTTGTGATATAAGGGGGATCAATTTTAAGACTTATTTAATGACATTATTTATAATTTTTTGGATTTTCATTTTTATTAATGGTTATTCGGTTAACCATTTATGGATTTTTTTAAACTTCAGATGTGGTTTTAGAGATTAACGCATTAACTAGCCATATAAGGATTTGTTCATATTGGATAACATGTTCTAAAAAATTTGTATTGAAGACAACTGATGACATATGGGATGACATATCATAGTTTTCAAAATCTTTTTGTGCTTCAGGAATGAAAAATTAACATTCTTTTTTGGTTAAATAGGTGAAGTGGATCAAGGAACAACAAAGGGTGAGGGTGTCTAGAAATCAAGTAAGTATAACTTCTCTTGAAAATTATTCAACATTAGGAAAAGGATCATAATGTAAAATGTTTTTTTATCATCATTATGATGATATAAATGACATATTTCATTTTTATTTAGTTTATGGTTTTTTATTATTAACTTTATCTGGATCACCAACTTTCTTGTGATCATTGATCTTTATCAGTCACTATGATTATTTATTCTTTTCCTCTATACCCAAATCTCCACCTATGTTCTCTTAGGTCGAAACCTAGTTAAGATTTACTTTGGGTAACCATTATTTTAAAACTTTTACGTTTTAAATGGTGGATTCATTATTAATTTTTATAATGTGGGTTTCTATAAATGAAACTTTCATTTACTAATACTTTGATAACCAAGACTAATTTTGAGAGTGAAATTCATTTTAATGGGGTAGAATGTAACACCCTGATATTTTTGTGAAATATTTCTTTTCTAATTAATTTAATTTTTTTTGATATTTTTCTTTTCACACAATACTTAAAATAACTTTTTTCCATATGAAAAACATTGTGCTTGTATTACGTTATATGCAACACCAAGTTATGTTTGTGCTCCATGCAACACGAACATGGCTTGCGTTACACGTAACACTGAGATTCTGTGAAACAACACTTTATTATTATATTTATTTAAATGATATAGTTATTACCAAGGTATTAAAAATAGTAATATGAATAGTAATAACTATTTTTTAAATTTTATTATGATGTATCTATATAAATAAAATATATTTGTAATGAAATTTATAGTTTTTGCTAAAGTTTGTGTATGTTTAATAATACTATTTTCTTAAGTGAACTTCTTTTTATGTGCTTTTGTGAACAATAGTAATATTAATTTAAGAAAATTATAGAAAATTAATTTATAAAATGAACATCAATTTTAAATCCATAATTTCAAAATTAGCTTATGGTAAATTTTTGGGATTTTTTTGAGAAGTTTTATTTTTGATGAATATTGAAAAATAATGCATTGAAGTTAAAAACTGTTTTTTTTAAATAATTATTATATTTTTATAAGTTATAATAGATAAATTATATATATAATAATCCAATATAGGTCAATTAAATAGTTTTTATATTGAAGTTATATATAAAAACTTGTTGAACTTTTGAACGTTCTTTTTACCCGCCTTCTCGCCACGTCTGTGAGATTTGTATAAAACTTAATTTTGGTGCTTTTGTGAGTTGAATTTTTAAAAATAGACATACATGGTTATAATAAGTATGATACTTAGATTCTAATAGGATCAACATAATTTTTTTGGAAGTTTTTAATAGTAACTTTAGTAAAAAAAATTACCATTATTAAGTGTAAAGCATGTATTTAAAGGTAAAAATAATATTATAATATTATAAATTTACCCTACCACATGTCCTAATTTAATTGTATGGATGGAGTTTTACCAAATTCAAATGTATTTATAAATTATAACATTTTTTAGCCACTTGGGTAAGAATATGACATTTATTATATTTTATTAAAGATAAGTTAAAAATATCATACTCAAATTTTTAATAAACAAATGTTTTTTAATATAGGGTTATACAAAAGATAAATTCTACTATAAAGATTAATTTGAATGATAATAAATTTATCTTCATCTTGATAATTTATTTTTAATCTTTTTTGATGAATAATATAAGTAATCACTTTCATAATAATGATGCAATAATTGTTTAATTAATAGGAATATCAAATTAATGATGTTAAAAATATTTAAATAAATATAATATTATATAATTAATTTTATACAAAAATTTTACAGATTATTTTGACATGATAGGGATGATTAGATAGAGTTTTTTAGAAAATATAATTTATATATTATAATTTTAAAAATTCATGAATTTAATAGTTTCAAAATTGACACAAATAGAATTTTGAAATATAAAATATTTTATTAATGTTATAAAATTTATAAAAATATAAGATATAATAAAATAATTCGGATAAGTAGTAAAATGTCATAGGTGATTAATTTTTTAGTATTATAGTATTTTATGGTAATTATATTAACCCTAAATTTTTAAATTACATGATAACAAGGTAAGAGTTAAAAGGTTAAAATAAGGGTTAAAATGAAAAGATAAGGATTAAGAACATAATAAAAACCTATATAATTTCATTGGATTAATATATTTCGACCCATACTCATACTATATTCTAAATAACTCAATTTGGATACATTTGGAATTAAAAATTAATTTATATTAATTTAATATTTTGATGAATTCCAAGAGTGCCCCTTCCCTCTCTTATAAAAGGGAACATATCCTTCTCTTCTCTTCACACATCAGAACCTATTTGGTTTGGCTAAACTCTATCCAAATCTTCTCCCAACATTCCTTCCTTCCTCTTTTAATCCTCCCTCTGAGATAAAAACCAAAAAAATAAGTCCTTTTATGAAAATCAAAAGGAGATACCCAAAGAAGATATAACGTTCATCAACAAAAAAATTTGTTTTATTTCTTCATTAAACCCATTTAGTTATTTTTATTTAATGTTTATATAATAACATAAGTATCCTAAATATACTTATATTTTTTATATTAATGGTTCAACCTACACTCACACACTCTTCTGTTAAACAGGATATACAATCATTGTTTGTGTGTACGTCGGACTACCCTCTCGCGAAGCGATGTAGTTGGTTCTTCCATTTCCACCTTTCATGGTGATGATTAATAATGAAATTTCAGTTTTTATATGATATATATTATATTTATTTTGTATTTATGGTTCTGTAATTATTATATAACACATACATACATTCTTTCCATTTTGTGTAAATATGGTAATATTGATTGTGGACTTGTGGACTACCACCTCCACAATTCGATGTGATTCGTTCACAATTTACATGGAATGAATTAAGGATGGGTTTAATGAATAGATATGATATATATTACATAATAATTCTATTGTAATTATATTATATTTACATATATGTCATTTATATTCTTTCATTCAATAGGACAAGAAAATGGAAACAGTTTTCATGCGTACGTACAACCTACCGTCTCCATGAACGGTGTATTTAATTATATATATATATATATTTGATAGATTATTATAAATATATATATATATATATAATATTTTATATTTATATAATTTTTATAATTATGGACATATTGAAACCACAATATAATTATGAAGACCGATAATATAGAAAATTAAAATTCTTGCGAAAAAAATTGTTATTATCCGAAACATAAATTAAACTTGGGATTATTAATAATCAGGGTAATATAAAGACATAAGTAAGCCATATATGGTATTATATATAATAATATTGTTCTTTAATAGATGTATAATAAACATATATTGATTATACATAATGTTTGAATGTATTTTATGGAATTCAAGACTTAATGTAATGGAATGCCTTCTCACTTTTTATTTCCATGAGATACATACCATATTCACCACTCGCTTCTTTTTTTGTGGTGTATACAGTACCCTATGATGCATTATATCATCAATTTTATTTATTTAATGATATTTAAAGAAAATAAATGATTTTATTCATTAGTGGGGACCATGATTCTAAAGTTACTCACATAGTGAGGGGTTTCTCGTCTCACTTATAATTTTGTGAGATATATTCCTTATTTAATACTTATTTGTATTGTGTAGTGTTCATAATACTCATTTTAAATGTTATATCTTGAGTTAGATTATTCTAATTAATTTTATTCAATCATGTGGATTATAGTTCAAATGTTTCAAACTGGTATGGGACACATTGGAATCTTTAATAATTATTTTCCTTGATAATATTTCAAAGAAACCATTTAAATTATTATCATCCATGGACATATTTATTTTAAATTCTTTACAAAATATTTTCACAATTATCCTACAAATTTTTAATTTACTTCTACAACTGTTTGACTCTTGATTAAATGGTTTGAATGAAATATTTTTGTCATTTTCCAAGTGAGGTACATTATGGAATTTTCGATAAAACAATGGAAGGAATGTTTCTTTTTAACTTATACAGTATGAATGGATTTTTACAATTTCATTATTCCTTATTACATTAAAGATTCTATTAAAATATGTCAGGTTAATTTTTAATGAAATTTTTTTCTTTTAAAATTGTGCATAATTTTAAGAAAAAAATATTTTCAAAACAAAAAGGATATTTTCATCAAGAATAATTTTTAAGTAATATTTCAAAATTATTTTCCATAATATATAATTTTATTTGATGTTACTTATGTTTTACTTAGGATATGATCTAATGATACTGAATAGTTTATTTTTATGATGGATTTATGTTTATGAATATGTTTCTCTTCTATAAGTTATGTTATGATAAAATGTTTAAGAAACTAATTTATTTTTTGGGGTTCGGATAAGATTTATATTATTATAGAAAATATATGTATAGTTTTCATTATGTGATGGGTGGGACCTATATCTCCCTCTAATTAATTGGGTAATGATAAATGTTCTATGATCTCAAAGGGTGCACGGGAGGTCATCCTATGCCCGGAATAAGAGGGTACATGGGAGGTCATCCTAATCCCAAATCTAGAAGGTACACATGAGGTCATACCAAGCACGAATTAGGTGAAAAGGTGGTTATCCCAAGACTAGAATGTACTGAAACCCTCCCCACAAGGTGTAACCCTCCTCGGACGACAATGTGAGAATGGAGATAATGACCCCCCAAGTCCCGCCTCCTGTAGGTCACGGGTTGGCGACTAGATCCGAGGGTATAGTAAACACACATATGGGAGGCATTACCCTCTAAAAGAACACATGTGAAAGAGATAGATAAGAAATACACCAACCAACTCCAACAGAGACAACAATATAAATGAAATCCCAAGTACACATATTTAATTTCATGGAAAACTACTACAACTTGAAAGGGGAAAACAATAAGTACCCAAAATAAGGTAAAAACAACAACAACCATGAATCCCAAATAGCTCCTGCAAACCCAAGCTAGTATAAACCATCCTGATATCTAACCTGGTTCAAGTGACCTGAAAAATAGTTTATATATACATAGGGTGAGTATAACAGTATAATTAGTAAGATCCTACCTGAAGCCTCTCGTGAAAATGTAAAGAAAGCACTCTAAATCACAATGAACAACAAGTGAAACAAGATCATTACCTAAACAGGTATACTAAGTTCCTAGACACACCATGGATACTCTTATCAAGTATCGCGTAAAATAGTATATAATATAATAAAGAATATCAAGGGTACCCCACTACTACTTCCCCACCAGTTTGCCGATTTTCCCAAACGTCGCATGTCCTAAGCATCTCTCTCCAAAAAGGCTTGCCCGCAGACCCCTAGGTGAAGCACCACAACATGCAACTTGTGAAATAAAACCACCACGTCCAGGTAAGAAAAGTAACCCGGTAGTTTCTGGGAGCCACCACAGCTCGCATAATGTGCATCATACATCAGGTATTAAACATATATACATTATAGCACATACACTGAGTAAGGATCCTCAATCCATCAAATCCTATACACGTTACACCTATAGTAGTCCATAGGAAACTATATTCAGAATATATGTGTGCTAATAACCACAATACATTACAGCCCTCTACACACATATATGGGGAAAAATAACCACTGTACCTACCAACACAAGTAACTACCAAGAGAAGAGAGTGGGTCCAAAAGGGGTAGTCATCCCTCCATCCTCCCACTTGAATGTTGGGGAAAAAACCCCCATGGATCAGAATCCCCAGGGTGTCAGTTTCCCTAACTTTCAGGATGAGTAGTGTATAAAAACACAAAAGTATAGAATATACTATATCTCACAACCACACTATGGGCATAACCTAGTCTTAGACTCAACTACAGCTAATTATTGTCGAATTCCTGACTATCACTTCAATTACTAGGTATCCTATAATCACACAACCATTTAAATAGATTTATTACATTATTTCATTACATTTTTATCAGTTTCAATTTACATTAATTAATTCTTTAAAAATTAATTAAACATTAAAAATTTCCACATTATATTTCATTATCATCACACCCAAAGTTCATTTTTCCTTTAAATTACAACCTCTGAATTGCACCCCAGAAAACTCGAACCCCATAGGTTAACATCATTTATTAAATTATTTATTTATAGCATTACATTCCCATATTCCAAGGAATTCTAGAAAAACATTCTATGCCATTAAACATAAGGTGGATCAACGCGGTGAGTAGATGAACTACCCGTCGAGTCTTTTCCACCTATAGTAAGAGAACAGACTTATCCTCCCTTGAGAAGCTAAACACAGAAATCACGTGGAATACCCCATGCATCTTCTCCCCTTTTGGAAAGAGGGTAAGCAAGACCAGCTACCTTGAGTAGTGGGGAAAGTGAAGTAGATAAACAACCAATAAGAATCAGCAAGAATCCAAACATTCACATCCAACTCGTTCCATCATCCACGATGTCCTCTCCAACACCCACATGCATAAACTGATGCATCTCGCCACTCTAGCATAAAATGCTACCACAACCATTAGGACTCCCTTCCCCCACATATCAAAATATATATCTAGGCTCACATCACAACATAAGCAGCAGGAAAACAAACATCATACCAATTAGGCTCTTGGCCCTTAAACAAGCAAGAGGTTAACTCAGAATCTTAAAAGGAACTATCTTTTATCAACAAATAGTTCTTTAATCCATATTGAATTAACCAATTTATTACTTGTAGGTTCCAACTTCAGGAAACCTAAATAGTAAGCTATTACAAATAATTAAACATGATTACTGCACCAATTTGACTAACATCAAATTATAACGAGAAGAACCAGATTCATTTACACACCTATTTATCTTTAGCCAAACAATTATCAATTAATTCCATCTTTACATTCATTACCAATTTCCATCAAGGAAGAAAAGTTAAACAAAGCAAGTATAGGTATCATAGTATCTAGAAAAAGAAGATGCAATAACATAAAATCGATATCAATTTATTTATCCGGTTCAAATATTTATTATGTCAATTATATTTTGATCTAGTAGGATAAAACATGCTAACTCTATAGTTGCACATAAAAGAAAATAGAAGTAACTAATCCCCTACCTCAAATGGTTCATGACGTTCTTTATTCGATAACGAACCACACAATGGGATATTATCTCCTCCCCCCGTGACAACTATATCCACCGTAGGATGTAGAGACACCACCAAACTGGTCAACACCCAATAAAATCCCATTAGGAACATGGATATAGAATTCCATAAAAGGGAAATGAGAAACTGAAGGAGTTGAACACAAAAGAGTGACGATAGATCATACCTTATATCGAAGATTGATTGGTACTGCTTGGTTGCATCAAAAATAGAGGGGAACTAATCCAAGGTGTAATGTTTGATCACACGAATCCTATGGGATGGAATAAAAGGTTCGAGCATCTAATAGATGAGAACAAGGAGGAATAATTAGGGAGGAAGATATCTCTTCCCTTTAGAAGATTTAACAGAGCAACAGTTTAAGATACGCTGGATTTTCCATTAAAAGAGGATCGCTTTAAACAATGCAGTTTGACCAAGTAAAAACATCCCGAGCCTTAGGAAAATTAATATAGGACTTATGGCCTTTGAATCTTCCTTAGAGTCCTTAAAATAAGGTTTTAAATGAATTTTACGTCAAAGGAAACGTCTAAAGGGCAAAAGTGTAGAAAGCTGGTAACAATGTTCATGAACTCAAAATTTGGAAAAAGAAAAACATTGTTCATGAACCTCACAGTTGGAAACTCACCATTTTGGAAACACTGTTCAAGAACCTCGCCATTGAAACCTCACCATTCGGGAAACACTGTTCATGAACCTCACTGTTGAAAACTCGAGGTTGGAACCTCACCATTCTGGAAACATTGTTCATGAACTCAAAATTTGGCAAAGGAAAGCGGCTACCATTGGAACCTCACCATTCTCGAAACACTTTTCATGAACTTGAAATTTGGAAAAGGAATGAGGTTACCATTAGACCCCACCATTGGCACTGTTCACATAATCCTACTGTTGCAATGTTCACCTAAGGCTACCGTTGCACTATTCACAGAACTAGAAATTTGGAAAAGTGTTGGGATAAGTCACCTTGACCTCCCGGAACACCTCAGACACCAGATTTTTACAAAAGAATGTACTATAGTGGTCCGGGCCATTACATCAAATGCCTCTCAAAATATTCTTGTCCTTTAGAATTCAAAACCAACCTAAAAGGAAATAGAAAAGAGTTCTGAACAAGCACCCATCGAGATACCTCTCAAAAGTGAGCAAGCCACAAGAAGAAACCAAAAGAAGCCATCTCATAAACACGAATGGTCTATAACCACAAAGGGGACATCATTACATGAAAAGAGTTAAACATCAAAAAATTATGGCTACTAGGAACGTATCTGTAACTCACATTACCAGGTACTCTCCTCCATGCCTCCATGTCTCCACAAGACATGAACCAAGCATATAGAATGCCCACGCAACACCTTCTCTTTGCGGTCATGGATCTCCACAGGCCACTCCTCAAAGGTCGCATCATAATCAACATCAATCTCTCCTCAATCGATGGTGTGAGAGTCATAATGAAGATAACGACGGAGATGTGACACATGAAAAACATTGTGTATCTAACTCATCTATGGGGGGAGTGCTACTCGATATGCCACAACTCCAACACGAGATAACACATCTAATGGACCAACAAACCGGGTAGAAATCTTACTCCCACGACCAATCCTTTGCTTCCCACAATGGGGAGTCACCTTTAGAAACACATGATCCCAAACACCTAACTCTAAGGGTCTCCTCCTTTGATCGAAATATGATTTATGACGATCCTATGCTATCTTCATCCTCTCACGAATCACCTGAACCATCTCTGTTGAATTCTTAACTAGTTTCGGTCTGAAAATTGTTGACACTCCGACCCCAGTCCAGCACAATGAAGAATGACGTGGTTGGCCATACAAGGCTTCAAATGGTGCCATACCGATGGTGGAGTGAAAAATATTTTTGTATGAAAACTCCACCAAGGGAAAGTGCCTCATACACAAACCTCCACAATACAGTACACAAAAGCATAACATGTATTCAAGATTCTGGATCGTCCTCTCTGTCTAACTGTCCATCTGAGGATGAAAAGTTGTTCTAAGGAATAAAAAAGAATCAAAACCATGATGGAGACCTCCCTAAACCCTAGAGGTAAAATGAGGATCTATATCAGAAGTGATCATCCTTGAGACTCTATGAAGGCTCGCCGCCTCCTCCAGATACTACCTCGACAAACTTCCCCTGATCTTGACTCTTTTATTTCTATTAAGTGGGATGATTTTGTTAATCGGTCCACTACCACCGAAATAGAATCATGTCCTCCCTGAGCTCGAGGTAAACCAATAACAAAGTCCATTGAGATGTCCTCCCACTTCCACTGAGGAACATCTAATGGCTGGAGAAGACCACCAGGAACACGGTGTTCGGACTTCACCTTTTAGCAGACAAAACATCGAGACACAAACTCCGCAACCAGACACTTCCGCATAGGCCACCAAAACTGACTCCTCAAGGCTTGATACATCTTTGTCACACCAGGATGCACTACTAAAGGAGAATTATGGAAGTCTTTGAGAACTGTCTCGTGCATCTTCAAAAGAACAAATATCCTTCCATGATACAACACTCGGTGCTGTTCATCCTCAAACCAACCATCAGGGGCCTCACCACAAATAAATCGGTCTCTCTAGACCTCCATCTCTAGATCCCCCAACTGGGAATCTTCCACCATCTACACCAGAGATGACTGAACAATCATTTTAAAAATACAACCTCAACCCCCAACTTCACCCATATCAAAATGTAATGCTGATAGTTCTTCCATTCTCTCCAAGAGTCACTAGATTCACGCATTGCATCACTACGTGACTTTCGACTCATCACATAATCTACATCATTCCCAATTCTAGGTGTATAAAGTATTTAGAAGTTGTATTCCTATAATAACTCCATCCACTGACGCTGCCGTAAGTTCAAGTCATGTTGGGAGAAAACATACCTCAAAATCTTATGATTGGTGAAAACCAAAAAGCTCTCACCAATGAGGCAGTGTATCCACAACATCAGAGCAAACACCACGAATGCCAACTCAAGATCATCGATGGAATAGTTACGTTCATGGGGACGCAACTTCTGAGACCCATAAGGAATAACTGATCTCTACTGTATCAGAACACAGCCTAACCCCAGATGCGAAGCATCATAGAAAACAACAAACTGAACTCCCTCCGCTAAAAGATAAAGAACTAGACAACTTAATAACTTCTACTTTAGATACTTTAAATATTCTTGACACTGATCAGTCCATATGAACTCCTGGTCCTTTATGGTCAATGCTTTCAGAGGAGTCACAACTCAAAAAAATCAGCTACGAACCTCCTGCAGTAGCCTTTGTGACCAAGGAAACTTCACATCTCTAAAATTATCTTGAGGTCTTCCCAAGAGACAACTGCTTCTATCTTTGATGGATCCACAGCTACTCCCTACTGGGACACAACATGTCCTAAGAAACGGACTTCTCGTGCCCTAAAATCACACTTTGACAACTTCCCAAATAGTTGATGTTGAAGAAGAACTCCCAAAACTGCAAGTAGATGCTCTGCATGCTCCTCCTCATATTTGGAGTACACAAGGATGTCATCAATTAAAACCACCATGAAATTTTCCAAGAACTATGGAACACAGAATTCATCAATCCCATGATTACAGTTGGAGCATTTGTCACACCGAATGACCTTAAAACGGACTCATAATGCCCATGATGACAACAGAGAGCAGTCTTCGAAATATCCTCATCCTTTACACACATCTGATGATATCCTGACCATAAGTCAATATTTGAGAACCAAATTACACCCATCAGTTGATCAAATTATTCATCAACACATGGAATAGGATAACGATTCTTCACTGTCACTTTGTTTAAGCGATGATAATCGACACACAACTGCAAACTGCCACCAGCCTTCTTTAAGAACAACACTAGTGTGCCCCATAGTGACACACTCAGCTGAACAAAACCGCACTATAAAAGAATATGAAGATTTATACATAGCTCTCATAACTCAGAAGGGGTTATCCTATATGGATACATAGAGATAGGAGATTCTCTTGGTTCTAGCTCGATCCCAAACTCGATCTCTCATTGAGGGGGTAATGTTACAACCTCTTCTGGAAAGACATCAGAGTACACTTCTACGACCCTAGGAAACGCTAACTGCTAAACCTCTGAAGAACTCATCATCATCTCATCCATCATAGATGATAAGGATAGAACACGTCTCTGACCCATCTGAGGTTCTCACTCGCCAACAAACATGACTTGCTCTCCATCCGCATCGAAGAACACAACCTACCTCACGAAGCAATCCATGATAGCATGAACCGAATACAACTAATCCATGCCGAGGATGACATCATATGGTTATATTCATAAACATATGAAATATCCCCAAGATCGGTACTACCCAAGCACTGGCTCACAGTCTCTACAAACTTCAAACATGTCAGCTCGACCTCCAACTGGAGTAGTCAACGCTAAGGACACTGGAAGCCTCTCTAAATCAAGTCACAAAGCATTGACAAGGGTAGGTGGTATGAAGGAGTGTGTCTCTCCTAGATCAAACAAGGCATAAAACAAGGTAGAAAACAAGAAAAAGGGTACCTCAAACAGCATATGGTCTGCCTAGAACTGACAAGGCTAAAGAATGAAGCTGATCACGACCTCCTCCATGGAATCTTTGACCCTGATGAGGACCACCACCATTTCCTCGCTCTGCTCTCTAAGGACGGGGAGCATCACAGGGTTTTCCTCTGCCTGCCCCATCTACAATCTGTTGATCTAAAGCTAGTGCAACCTTTTTCTGCTGCCTTAGCTAGAACTGCCTCAACAGATGAACCTAGAGCGGAGCACCTGGTGTACGATGACTTCCCTGAATGGTTGGGTACTCTCGATGTTGATGACCTTGACCACCATAACAAAAATAAGAACCCGATCCTTTGGCATTGTCCTGAGAGCTGCTGCCTTTGGTGAAACGAGATGCAGAGGGCTAGGTCCTACCACCGGCTGAATGGAAACTCTTCTGCCCAGAAAACTGGGGACCCCGAACCACAACTCTACTTCATGAGGAATCCTGATTACTCCCCTCTCATGGTGATCCGGTTCCAGAAAAATTCCTCTCAACAACCTCTTCCCTTTCCAGCACCTCAAGATATGTCTTTAGCTTGAATGGTGTGACCTGGCACTAGATCTCTGGACACAAAGCCTCCTTGAAATTCCTCTCCCTATCTTCCTTATCTGGTAATAGATCCAAAGAATATTGTAAAAGTTTCCTAAAATGAATTACAAACTCTCGTACCCTGGAACTCCCTTATCGAAGGGTAATAAGCACCTGGAGACTAGACGCCTTTGCGTTTGAAGAAAGAAAATCAACTCTAAACTTGTCTCGGAACTCCTCCCATGAGATCACTAACTCCTCGCGATCCCTAAGGAACAAGAACCACTACTTCCTCGCTGCTCCACGCAACATCATCACAACCATGGACACACAGTGCTCTTTTCAAGCACAGATCGAACGAAAGCCTATCTTGACATCCTCCAACCAGTCTTCTATGACTGCATCTGAAAGGGAGCCCTTGTACTTCTGTAGACTCTGGCACTGAAACTCTCGGAGTGTCTTCCTCATAGTTTCGTCATTGTCAACCTCTACCTACAATGATCTGATGGCACATCCTTCTGAACATCTTCTAGGCGATGCAGATGGGGACGTCAATTTGGAGCCATAACTATAAAATAATAAATAGTTAGAGCTCCCAAAAATGGAATATGGAAGACTCGATATTAATTAATTAATTGTTTTCTTTTATTCATTTTAGGTTACCCTATCCTAAGGTCTAACCATTCAAACACAAGAATAAGGAAGAATGGTGCATGATCTTTTCCAAGGTCTCTACCATGAAACTAGTATCACCTTGTTTAGTAGCCATTATAAACATAAATGTTCGTACATCAGATCATAGGGGGCCCTAAATTCCTATGTCTCAGCCGTTCTCTAGTGTTTACATCACTTTCTAAACTTGACTAACATTGTTTCCCTACCAACCCATGCAACCTCAACTATGCCTAACTCCAAACTCCATCCTATACCTCAAAATCCCTCTAATACCACTCTGTCATGACCCCCTCCTCACAATGTGTACCCCTCCTCAGCCGACAATGTGATAAGGGAGCTAATGACTCTCGAGTCCTGCCTCGAGTAGGCCCCGCGTAGGCGACTAGCATTGAGGGGATAGTAAACATACATATGGGAGGCATTACCCTCTATGAGAACACATGCGAAAGAGAGAGATAACACAGACACCAACCAACTCCAACTTCGACAACAATATAAATGAAATCCCATCTACACATATGTAATATCATGAAAAACTACTACAAATGAAAGGGGAAACCTTCAAGTACCCAAAAGAAGGTAAAAAAATAGCAACCACGAAGCCCAAAAAACTCCTGCAACCCCAAGCTTGTATAAACCAGCCTGATCTCTAACCTGATCCAAGGGACCGGAAAAACAGTTTATATATACATAGGGTGATTATAACAGTATACTTGGTAGGATCCTCCTTGAAGCCTTTCGTGCAAAAGTAAAGAAATCATCTTAAGGGACATAGAACAACAAGTTAAACTAACTTGTCACCTAAACATGTATACTAAGTTCCAATCCTCACTATGGATAATCTCCCCAAGTATCGCAAAAAATAGTATATAGTATAATAATGAATATCAAGGGTACTCCGCTAGTACTTACCCACCAGTTTTCCACTTTTCCCCAACGTCACACATCCTAAGCATCTATCTCTAAAAAGGCTTTCCGGTAGACACCTAGGTGAAGCACCACAACATGCACCTTGTGCTACAAAACCACCACATCCACTTAACCAAAGTAACCCAGTAGTTTTTGGGAGCTACCACAACTCTCATAATGTGTATCATATGTCAGGTATTAAACCTCAAGCCATTATAGCTCATACACCGAGTAAGGATCTTCAATCCATCACAACCTATAAACGTTACACCTGTAGTAGTCCATAAGATACTATATCCAGAATATATGTGTGTGAATAACCACAAGCCATTACATCCCTGTACACACATATATGGGGAAAACTAACCACTGTGCCTACCATCACAAGTAAATACCAAGAGAAAAGAGAGGGGCCAAATGGGGTAGTTAGCCATCCATCCTCCCACCTGAATGTTGGGGAAAACATCCCCCCCGGGATCAGAATCCCTGAGGTGTCAGTTACCCTAACTGACAGTGTGGAGTAGCATATAGAAACACAAAAGTATATAATATACAATATCTCACACCCATACTATGGAAATAACCTAGTCTTAGAATCAACGACAGCTAACGTCTCTCGGATTCCCAACTTCCACTTCTAAGACTTGGTATCCCATAAGAACACAACCATTTAAAGAGCTTTATTAAATTACATCATCCCCCTCTTATTAGTTTCAATTTACGTTAATTAATTCTTTAAACATTAATTAACCATTAACAATTTCCACATCATATTTCATTAGCATCACACCCAAAGATCAATATTCCATTAAATTACATCCTCAGCATTGCGCCCTAGAAAACTCCAACCCCGTGGATTAACATCATTTATTCAATTATTTAATTAGAGAATTACTTTCCCATATTCCTAGGAATTCTAGAAAAACATTCTATGCTACTAAACACAAGGGGGGTCAACATGGTAAAAAGATGAAATACCTGTTGATTCTTTGCCGCCTATAGCAAGAGTGTAGACACATCCTCCCTTGAGAATCTAAACACAGAAAGCACGTGGCATACCCCATGTGTCTTCACCTTTTTCGGAATAAGGGTAATCAAGGCCACATGCCTTGAGCAGCGGGGAAAGTAAAGCAGATAAACAACCAATAATAATCAGCAAGCATCCAAAAATTCACATCCAGCCCGTTCCATCATCCACGATGTCTCCCCTGACACCCACATGCATAAACTTATTCATCTAACCACTCTAGGTATGAACTACTTCAACAAAAATTAGGCCTCCCTGTCCCCACATATCACAACTGACATCTAGGCTCAAATAACAACCCAATCATTAGGAAAATAAACATCATACCAATTAGGCTCTTGGACCTAAAACAAGCAAGAGGGTAACTCAGAACCCTAAAAGGAATTATCTTTTATCAACAACCAGTTCTTTAATCCATCTTGGATTAACCAATTTATTATTCTTAGGTTCCAACTTTGGGAAACCTAAACAGTAAGCTATCACAAATAATTAAACATTCTTACTGCACCAATTTGACTAACATCAAATTACAATGAGTGAAAACTGATTCATTTACATTCCTATTTATCATTAGCCAAACAATTATCGATTAACTCCGGATTTATGTTCATTACCAATTTCCATCATGGACGAAAATCTAAACAAAGCAAGCATAGGTATCACACTATCTAGAAAAACAAGAGGCAATAACATACGGTCGATATCAATTTATTTATCCGATTAAAATATTTTTTATATCAATTACATTGTGATCTAGTGGGATAAAACATGATAACTCTACATTTTCACATATAAGAAAATAGAAGCAATGAATCCCCTACCTAAAATGGTTCTTGACATTCATTATTCGAGAGCGATCCAAACAACAGGTTATGATCTCATCCCCCTGTGAAAACTGTGTCCACATGAGGATGCAGAGACACCACCACACTAGTCAACACCCAATAAAATACCATTAGCAACATAGAGATAGTATTCCATAAAAGGGAAAGGAGAAACATAAGTATATGAACCCAAAATAATGTTAATAGATCATAACTTATATCTAAGATTGATCGATACTGCTTGGTTGCATCAGAAACAGAGGGGAACTAATCCAAGGATGAATGTTTGATCCCATGACTCCTACGGGATGGAATAAAAGGTTTGAGCATCTCACAGCTGAGAACAAAGAGGAAGAATTAGGGAGGAATATATCATGTCCCTTTAGAAGATTTAATAGAGCAGTGATTTAAGATACGCTCTATTTTCCATTAAAAGCGGATCTTATTAAACCACACAGTTTGACCAAGTAAAAACATCCCGAGCCTTAGGAAAATTAATACAGGAGTTATGGCCTTTGAATCGGCCTTAGTGTCCTTGAAATAAATCTTTAAATGCATTTTACGTCATAGGAAATGTCAAAGGGGAGAAAGTGTAGGAAGCTGAAAACACTATTCACGAACTCAAAATTTGGAAAATGAAAAACACTATTCACGAACCTCACCATTAGAACCTCACCATTTTGGAAACACTATTCATGATCCTCACCATTGAAACCTCACCGTTGGAACCTCACCATTCTAGAAACACTATTCATGAACCTCACTGTTGAAACCTCATCATTCTGGAAACACTGTTCATGAACCTCACTGTTCTGGAAACGTTGTTCATGAACATCACCGTTGAAACCTCATCGTTAGAACCTCACCATTATCGAAACACTACTCATGAACCTCACTATTGGAACCTCACCATTGGAACCTCACCGTTCTAGAAACATTGTTCATGAACCTCACCGTTGAACCCTCACCATTCTGGAAACACTATTCAGGAACTCAAAATTTGGTAAAGGAAAGAGGCTATAGTTGGAACCTCACCGTTCTGGAAACACTATTCATGAACATGAAATTTGTAAAAGGAAATAGGTTACTGTTGGACCTCACCGTTGACACTATTCACATAAGTCTACCATTGCACTGTTCACCTAAGTCTACCGTTGCACAGTTCACAGAACTAGAAATTTGAAAAAAAGTGTTGGGGATAAGTCACCTTGACCTCCAGGAACAACTCAGACACCGTATTTTCTCAAAGGAATGGACTATAGATGTCCATGACATTACATATAATTCTATAAATGTCTTCGTAGATATCATTGACATAATATATTTTAAACATATTTGTATACTGAAAATTACATTCCTTATTTCTATTTATGCTTTCATGGCTTATGTTTTTTATTTAATTATGATTTATGTCTTATGAAATGACCATATTTATAACATGATTAATGATTTTGATATTTTATATGTAGGATGAAACCTTATAATGGTATGATCGCATTCTCATACTCTTTTTCTCATGTTTATGTTTACATATCTCTCTTTTTTACCCTTAATGAGCATTTGAGCTCACCCTTTCTTATGTTTCTTTTCCCTGGGACACAAATAAAGGTATTAATTTTGATATGTTAAAAGGGTTTTAGTTTTTAAGAAATAGGTGGGAGAATAATTATGTGTGTTATGAATGATTCTTTTATATTTCCATTTTTTCAAAGGCACTAAACTAATATGGTAGTTGGGCATGTTTTTGTGTAATGTATGTAATTTTATAGAAAAAAAAATTTAATTTAAATGTTCTAAAAGTATGGGTAACTATAAAATAAATCTATAATAGATTCCATGGTAAGTGTGAAAAAATCACTACGATTTGAGGAGGCGGTAGTCCACACGTCCACAAATGAAGTGATCATATTTATAAAAAATGAAAATAATGAAGGTATGTGTTATATAATAATTAAATAATAATAAATAAATCATAAAGATAATATATTTCATATCAAAATATAAATTATATCAATACTCTCAACCATGAAGGTTGTAAATGGATGAACAAACGACATCGGTTCGTGTGGCCATAGTCCACTATACACATGAACGATGATTGTGTATCTAATTTGATTAAAGTGTGTGTGATTGTAGGTCAAACCCATAACATAAAAATATCTAAATATATTTATGATACTAAGGTTATTATATAATCATCTAATAATATTATTTTAGGTGGTTGAGAAAGAAAATAAAACAAAAGATCTTTTGGAAGGATTTTACGTCTTCTTTAGGTAACTTCTTTTGGTCTGCACCAAATGGAATCTTTGGTTGGATTAATGCCAAAATTAAGGCCTATAAAATGAGTTTATGGATTTTTGGAGCTTATTTGGGTAATTTTTGTATGATACAAAACGTCTTTATAGGTTTGAATAAGTGATTTGGGTGACTTCCCTTTTTATAGTGAAGGACGAGTGACATTTTTGTAAATATCAAAAGATAAACACTATTGAGTGGTTGACCTTAAATCATGTACCTCCTATAAATATTCAATTTCAATAAAATATGATACATATTCTAAATATTTCCATCCAATGGTTTTTTTTATTTTTTTTATAGTTTGTATGGGTCCTTAAATTAATGTTTAAATACTAATTAATCTTGTATTTACCTTAGTCGCTATAATTAATTTTAATTATGTTCACTAATATTTTTGATTAAAACTATATTGACCAAATTAGAAATTATGAATTATGGTTAATAAAAATATTTAATCTGTTTTTTGAAATTCTAATCATAGAAGTGGTAGAAATTAATTTAAAATTAACCTCATAGACGTGGTGCAACATCGGGTTTTTTAAGTGAAAATGTTTAAATGATTGAAATGTTTTTTATCAAATTTCAATGTGATTTTGGATCCAATTACCTAAATTGGATTAATTAATGTATAATAGATATAATTTTAATTTAAAACCAACTTCAAGTATAATTTATTTATAAAAATAAATTATATGAAAATGTATTTTTGAATTTCAATTCAATATTTTTTACTATTCGTTAAAAATGAATCTTCCTCAAAAAATACCAAAAGTTACCTCAAAGTAAATTTAGGAATTATTCTTAAAAAATGGATTTTATTTTTTTAAAATAAAAATTATAAATGTTTCAAATATATATTTAAAATAGTTTCTCCATTAAAACATGATAAAATTGTCTTTTTCAAAAATGAATCTTTTTTATTCATAAATTTATATTTATTCTGATATTATGTCTATCAGATCTATTTGATAAGTGTCAGAATATTATTAAATATATATTTTATATATTTTATAAAAAAAACTCATCAAAATTGGTTTGTCTAATTCATTTATAAAAATGGTGTTTGTACATGGAACAGTAGTTTTCTTAAAAAAAGGAATGTATTTAGAATGAAATAGTTCTTACTTTCATTTATAACTAATTTATAGAGAATATTAATTTCATATACCTTTTGAAACCATATTTTTAAAATTTATTCAATATGATTTATATATTCTTTTATAATGTCTAGGTGATAATTATTTTAAAAATAATATTAATAATATATTATAATTCGGTAAAACATTTTCATGCGTGTAACACAAGATAACTAAAAGACTCAGTATTGTATGTAACACAGGACAATAATAGTGTTCCACGTATCTCAAGATACTCTAGGTGTTTTGTGTAGTATAATATTGAATTGGTTTTATATTCCAAGAAATGATAAATTGGTTCTTTCATATAACACAGGCTATATTCAGTGTTGCATGAAATGAAAAATATCAAAAAGATTAAATTAATTCGAAAATAATAATTTAAAAATCCTAGGGTATTACATTCTACCCCTAATAAAGTGAATTTTTTCCTCAAAACTAATTGGGGGTTATAAATGGTATAATACATGAATGTTCCTGTCTTAGAATCCCATATCGTTAAAATGAATACTAAAACTTCTTTTAAAATGTGAAAGTCAGAACCATACCGACTATCAAAATTAACTCACATATAGGTTTCGAAAAATGATAACATAGGTTGTGAGTGAAGATTATAAATGAAATAAGAACATAAATATTTATATATTGTGATAAATAACATTTATCACTAGTAAGCGAATGATCAATAGAATGTTAATTTCCTCAAAACCATAAATCTATGATGACTTATAAGACCATTGGTTCGACAGAAAAAAGATATTAGGATAAATATTTTTCAATATCCTTTTCATATAGTTGAATAAATATTTTACTATTTAATAATATAAGTAAATATACATAATTTATTTCATTGCTTTTAATATGCACAATCTCACTCTTTGGTTGTGCCTTTCTAGATTTCTAGTTCATCTCTTACTCTAAGGATTGAAGGTGAATTATTCATTCCAAAATTACTAAAATATCATGAGATTCATGCATAAAATGATAATTAATTCCATATATATTTATTTATCATCATAGAAAAATGGTTATCACAGGTTATCCTATATGTATAAATCCTCATGTGAAGATATTATACTTTAATCTCTAAAACATCATCTGAAGAATAACTAAAACTTCTCATTAATGGTTAACCATGTAACCCTTCTAGATGTTGAAAATCCAAATAATTAGAAATAAGTTCACTAAATTTCTCAAAATCAGTTTAACGTTGATCTCTCATATATCCTAAAGTAGCTCTTTGTTTTCACATTCCAAACATGTGAATACCTTCATCATATATTCTCTTGAAACATGGTAATAAATTGAAATACCATAAATCCTTTTTTAAAACATGAATGATTCCATATTTCAATGGTTATTGGATATATTCCTTAAATAAAATAAGTTTTAAACTTCATATATTATAAATAGAAATTTTTTTAAAAAAATGAACAACCAGTTCCATGGTAATCAACACTATATAATTTACATTATCCATATCAATCATCTCTTTATCCAATAAAAACACAAATTTTCTTAAAATTAGTTACACATTAATGGTTATCTTCCCTTAATAAAAATATAAACATTCTATTAAATCTCTTTTATATATAATCATAAAAATTTAATATGTTTTTAAAAATCATAATGGAAAAAATATTATTTGTCATTCATATAATATAATTCTTGAATTCATTTACATATATACTCCAATCATCCAACTTTATTCTTAAACCAATACCTATGATTCATAATCGTATTCCTTAATGCCCCTTTCCTATAATATGAATCATGTATTAAAGTTAATCATCCTAAATTTAATCATACTTATAAATTTTGATGTAAAAAATATTGGTAGAATATCCCATACCATTCACATTTCAGTCAATGTCTCTTTATATTCAGTACGGTAACCAATACTCATGTCACCTTCATGATTATCTTCCTGATATTTTCCTTTAGGCCATTGACTCACATAATGTCCCTAATTTCCACATCTAAAACATTCAAATTTCTCCCAATTACTTATTCTTATCACTATTTACTAAGACAAAAAAATTATAGTGTGAGAACACTTATTATAACAAAAAAACACATAATCATGAAAAATTACTTATAGGATTCCTAAATCATGAATCATTATTTTAAATCTATTACAACATAGGTCGATCTTTAGACACATTCCTAGACATATCCTTAGAAATATCCATATGGGTCGCACTAATGTTTTCTAATACTATTTTACAAGGATGTATAAAACTATCCTTTTATACCAAATATATTGACTTAGGCTTAACCTACATGGATATTACATTAATTTAGATGAATATTCATCACATTACAAAAGTATATTCCCGAAGACTATAATAGTTTATTATATTTTTACTCTTGGATCAAAATCTTATATATTGGTGAAAGATCATAAATGTTTCCCACAATTATATTACCCTTTATAAATTTTACTTTAAACCTTCCTTCATAACCTAGAAAAAGAAAACAACAGAATGTGTGAGATCAGATGCCCAGTAAGGGTAAATAAAGGAGATATGTAATTATAACATGACTATAAGGGCATCAGAACAAGATAATAATAATTGATGCTCATACCCTATATATCAAAGTGCATATAAATTAGTCATGGAATATAGATTAGTAGTTTGTAAGGCACAAATCATATGGTAATCAAGAGCATAATCCATGGGACGACAACATAAGAATAATGCATGGAATTACAGAAAAAACACAAAAATTATTTGTATAGTAGTCAAGGATTATTTCCAAGGCTATATTAAAGGAATGGGTTCACCACCCAAACCTTATTAGTATTCAAGGTTCACTCAAAAGAACATCTTAGTGGAAAATGGACATTATTTAACCAGGTTCACTCCCCGTTCCATACCTGTATAACTGAACTGGGTTCACTTCATATTACAGCCCTTTATTACTAAACTAGCTTCACTTCTTGTTATATCCTTGTATTACTGAACCAAGTTCACTCCTTGTTTTAGCGATGTATTATTGAACTGAGTTCACTCATCATTAAAACCATGTATTGCTGAACTAGGTCCACATCTTATTCCAGCCCTGTGTTATGGAACCAATTTTTCTCCTCGTTTCAGCCCTATATTTATGAACTATGTTTACTACTCATTCTAGTCCAAATTTTTTTGGCTGGGTTCACTCCTTATTCCAGTCATTTCATACTAAAACCATATCACTCCCTGTTCCAGTCATTTCAATATCATGATATATAAATCATTACCCAATATATTGGAGGGAGATATAGGTTCCACCCATCTCACAATGAAATCATTCATACATGTTCCACATGATAATAAAACTTTTATCATATCATTAACCAAAAAAAATATAGGTTTCTTAAACATCATATCATCACCCATGAAATGTAATTGGTATAAAAAACATATAATCATATAATAACCTATTTAAATGAGATTGGTTTTATAATAATTTCATCAAATAATATCATGTGATAAAATCCTTTTCTTATAAATAAATACTTTAAATATCATTTAAAACATTTTTTGAGAAAAATATCTTTTTCCACTTTGAAAAACTCTTTTTAAAACATAAATCAATTTTAAAAAATATATCATTGGAAAATTATAAAGTCATATTGAATAAAATTTGAAAACATTTTTCCTTGATAACATACAAAATAAGATTGAATACATTTCAAAAAATGTTTAAATTCAAAATTTCTAAAATAAGGTTGAAAAAAATATTAAAAAAATTTTTTCCTTGAAAACATATAAAGGAAGATTCAGAACATTTTGGAAAACATTTTCCTTGAAAATATATAAAATATTATTGAAAATATATTAAAAACCCTTTTAAATATAAAAAAAGTAATTTTTTTAAAAAACATGGTTTTGAAAGAACATAGATTTCTGACTGAAGAGAGAGATAAAATCATATTTTCCTTAAAAACACATTTTTAATTATCTTAAGTACCAAATAGTTTAAAAAATGGAACCATTACATGATTCTATCATGAATAACCATGTTAGAATAATAATATTGATATTTATTTAGAGATGGATCATATTATTTCATCAATGGATTCATAGTCATAAACAATCCTGATAATTGATGAGATTGTATTAATAAACTGTTACCACATTGGTAAAATTGAATCATAATACTAATGGAATAATAAAATTACATGAAGATTAAAATATCATTAAAATAATTATATTCATGATATAACTTTTTAAAGGGTATTTTATACAACTTATAGAATAATATAGGTCCATAACATGCCATGTGTCTCAGATAAGGAAAATTGAGACAAAATTACTTTAACAATTTGGTAAATTTTGAACTACAAACACCATGAAATAGTGATCATAAAATGGATATGTAAATAAACATAAATTTAAGTATAATAGTCATATAATACATTCATATGTAGTATACAGAACACACAAAAGAAATGAGTATTGAACATGACATAACTCTTACAAAAATAAGAGTGAGACTAGAAATCCCCTTACTGCTTGAGTAACTTTAGAATCATGATCCTCATGAAATAATAACATAAATTTAATCTTTTTATATCATTAAATAAAGTAAATTAATGATATAAAATTTCATATGGTAGTATATACACCAAAAAATAAGAATAAGTGGTGGATATAGTATATATCAAACAGAAATAAAAGTGAGATGCGTAAACCCATACCTAAAGTCTTGAATTTCTCCACACATGTTCAAAAATCTTGTATAATAAATATAATTTTATTATAAATATACCAAAAAATAATATTATTATATATAATACCACATATTATTTTATTATGACTTTATATTTCCCAAATATTAACAATTTCATGTTAATGTTACATTTCGGGTAAAATCTGCATTGTTTTTCGTAAATGTTTTGACTTGTTATTATGGATACTCTTATATAGATAATTATTTACTTATATAAATAATGTAAAACATGATATAAATATCATAAATATTCATTATATAAGTATTTATAATAATATATAAATGATATAAATATGAAATTGAATACATCGTTCAGGGAGACGGTAGGTCGTACGCACACTTGAATGTTGTTTCTGTTTTATTATTGTATTGAAAGATAGAATGTAAAAGAAATATATGTATATATATAATATAATTACAATCGAATAATAATTTAATATATTTCATATAATTTCCCTAAACCCATCCTTAAAAAAGTTCATGTAAAGTATGAATTAATCACATCGCTTTGAGGAGGTGGTAGTCCATAGGCCCACAAATGAGGTTATCGTATTTACACAAAATGGAAGGAATTATGGCATGTTTTATATAATAATTCCAGAATAAAATATAAATCAAAAATATAAAATATATCATTTAAAAATAGTATTTATCTCATTATTCCTTATATTTAAAGGTGTAAATGGAAGAACGAATGACATCAGTTCATGAAGCTGTAATCCACCGTACACACAAATGATGATTGTGTATCCCATTTTATATAACTGTGTGTGAGTGTTTATCAAACCCTTAACATCAAAAAAATATCATTAAATTGAGTATACATAGGTTGTTATATAATCATTTAATATGAATATTTTAGGGGGTGGAGAATGAAAAAAGGGCTTGTTGAAGGATGTTACATCTTATTTTTGTAACTCCTTTTAGTTTTCACCAAAGAGAATACTTGGTTGAATTTATGCCCAAATTTAGTACCATAGGATGAGGGAGGTATTTTGGGAGTTTTTTAGTCATTTTTTGGATAAAAAAAGTGATTGATAGGTTTGAATAAGTGAGGGTGGGGTGAGTACCCTTTTTATAGTGGTGGAGGAGTAGAATTCTTATATATATAAAATGTTAAAAAATATTGAGTGGTATACCTTACATCACGTGCCTCAAATAATTGTTAGATTCAGATAAAATATTTTAATTGGTCTAAATATGTCCATCCCATTTCTTTTGGACATGTGTCTAATTTATTACCCCAAAAAATTAATGTTTAACCACTAAGTAATCTTGTTTTTACCTTAATACATGTTATTAATTTTAATTATTTTCACTAATGTTTTTGTTAAAAAACTAATTTTACCATATTATAAATTATAAATAATTTTGATCACAAATAATGAATCCATTTTCCCAAATTCTAATCAAATAAATTTCCAACATTAATTTAATATTGATCCCACATATGTACCATGACAACATTATTTTTTATGAAAAAATATTTAAAAATATGAAATGTTTTTATATCCAATTTCAATTTGAAATTAGTTAAAATGACATAATTTGGATTAATTTATTTATAATTAGTTTAATTATAGATTAAAACTAATTTAAAATTTTATTTAACTATATAAATAAATTAGACAAAAAAGTAGTTTTGAATTTAAAATTCAATTTTTTCACTGTTCATCAAAAAATGAAACTTCTTAAAAAAGTACCAAAAAATAACCCAAAGTAAATTTCAAGATTATTATTTCGAAAATGGAGTTTATTATTTCATAAAAAAATTATAAAGTTCTGTAAAATTATATTTAAAATAGGTGTTCTATTAAAAGGTTGTAGAATTACCTTTCTGAAAAATACATCTTCGTATTCATAAAATTAGATTTATTTCAATATTATGCCTATAAAATCAATTTGATGAGTTTAAAAAAATATTAATATATAATGTATGAATTTTTTTAAAAAAAATCATAAAAAAATGTTTTTTAATTTATTGAGAAAAAATTGTGTTTGTAAACAAAATAATAGTTTTCTTAAAAAAGGGATTTCATTACTATAAAATAGTTCTTACTATAATTTCTATCTAATATATAACTAAAGTATTCATTTTATATACATGTTTAAAACGTATTTTCATAAATTTTCTAATATTATTCATTTCCTCCATTATAAATTTTGGGTGATAATAATTTTAATAATATTATTAATAGTATGCTGTAGTTCATTAAAATTTTATCTTGTTTGTAACAAATGATATTAAAGGGAATCTGAATTTTGTGTAACACAATCCAAAAATAGTATTGCATGTACTGTAAGATATGTTATGTGTTTTTAGTGAAATATTGAATTGGGTTGTGTACAAAGAAATAATAACTTGGTTCTATCATATAACACAAGCTATATTCAGTGCTACATGAAATGAAAAATATTGAAATGATTAAATCAATTCAAAAAATATATTTCACAGAATCTTAGGTTGTTAAATTATACACCCATTAAAAATAAATTTCACTCTCGAAATTCATATGGTTTATCAATGGTCTAATACTTGAAATTTTCTTTCATATAAACCCAAATTTTAAAAAAGAATACTAAAACATCATTTAAAAAGGGAAAGTTGGAACCATAACGGTTATAGAAAGTAACTCATAACTAGGTTTCCAAAGATGATAACATAGGTTGGGAGTGAAGATTGGACATGAAATAAAATCATAAATAATTATAGATAGTGATAAATACCATTTATCACCGACAAATGAATTATCAATGGAATGTTAAGGTCATGAAAACCCTAAATCGGTGATGATTTATAAGATCATCAGTTCAATATAAATAAAGGTATTAGGATAAAACTTCTTCAATATCATTTTCCTAGAGTTGAAATTTATTTTACTTTCTAAGAACATAAGGGAATAAACTTAATTGATTTCATTCCTTTTCATATGCACAATCTCAATCTTTGTTTATACCTTTCTTGATTTCCAGTTCATCTCATACTCCAAGGAATGATAATGTATTTTCCATTCTTGAAGTACTAACAAATCATGATATCGATGCATAGAAAGATATTTCATTCCATTTTTCTTTAGTTATCATCATAAAAAATGGTTATTATACGTTATATAATATGAAAAAAATCCTTATATAGAGAGATAATATTGTAATCTCTAAAACCTCATCTGAATATTAACTTAAACTATTATGAAATGATTAACCTTGTTACCCTTATGAAAGATGAAAATATAATACATTAGAAATAAGTTCAGTAAATTTCTCAAAATCCATTAAAAATTTATCTCCCATATATCATAAAGTAGCTCTTGGTTTTCACATTCCATACATGTGAATAGTTTTATTGTATATTCTCTTGAAACATGGTAATGACCCGAATTACCATAAATCCTTTTAGAAAACATACATTCTTACTTATTCAAAATATTTTTGGATATATTCGTTAAATCCAATAATTGTGAAACTTCATCTATTATAACATAGTCCAATTTTTTGAACAAATCAAAAATCAGTTCCAAGGAAATTAGTTCTATAAAATTTACATCATCCATATTAATAATCACTTTATCTAATAAAAACAAAAGAAATTCATCATTTGGATCACATTAGTGGTTTCCTTGCTATTATCAATATATCTCTTTTCCATTAAATTTATTTTCTCTATCATCATTATAATTTAATATATTTTTAAAATACCTAATTGAAAACATATACTTCAGAATTAATACAACCTAAATCCCGAATTCCTAGGAATATTCAATTAATTCATCAAACATTATTCTTAAACCTATACTTAGGCTTCATCATCTTATTCCTTAAAACATATTTTTTATAATGTGAATATTGTCTTATGGTTCCTCAAACCCAATTTAATCATTATTTTTATGTATAATGTGAACAATATCGTTAGAACACCCCATACCATTCACATTTCATTCTCAATCTCCTTATCTTTAGCAGTATAACCAATACTTGTGGAACATTCTAGATTCTCTTCATGAGGTTTCCCTTTAGGTCAATGATTTTCCTAATTCCCATACTTTCCACATCTAAAACATTCAATGTTGTCCTGGTTTCTTATAGTTCTCTTTGTTGACTAATACCAGAAAGCATAGTGTCAGAAACACTTATCATAGTATAAAACCTCATAATCATGAGAAATTACTTATCAGATTCCTAAATCATGAATCCTTATTTTAAATATATCACACCTTATGATTATACTTATAGACATTCCTATAAATATCCATAGAAATATACCTGTTCATATCACTAATGATTTCACATAATAGAGACAATTTTGACTAAACTATTCCTTTGATATCAATAATAGAGACCTAGGTTTAACATACATGGATATTACACTAATTTAGATGAATTATCATCACATTACAAAATTATATGACTAAGAACCATAATAGTTTAATGTCTTCTGAAACATAGAATAAAATATTATAACATGGTTAAGGATATTAAATTTTCCTATAAATATCTTCTCATTTTCTAATTCTATAAAAAACCATTCTTCATAACTTTGGGAAAGAAATTATACGAAAGGGTGAGCTCAAATTCTCATTAATGGTAAATAACAGAGATACATAAGAAGAACATGAATATAAGGGTATGAGAACAAGATAATAAAATTTTAAGATCATAACATATGTATCAATGATCATATACATGAGTCATGGCATAAATATTAGCAGTTCATAAGATAAGAATCATAAGGTAAGAATGAAAAAAAATCCATTAGAGCATAACATAAGAATATTACATGAAATTGTTGAAGAAATATAAAAATGATTTACATAGTTGTCAAGGATTATTTATAAGCGCATCTTTGTAGAAAAGGTTAACTAACCAAATAATATTAGTAGTTAAGGATCACTTCCAAGACCAAATTAGTAGAAAATACTTTAATGTAATGGGTTAACTCCTCGTTTCAGCCCGGTATTAATGAACCAGATTCACTTCCCATTCCAACCCTGAATTAATGAACCTGGTTCACTTCCTGTTTTTTCCCTTTTTTATTGAACTGATTTCACTCCTCATTCCAGCCCTATATTACTGAACTTATTTCACTCTATGTTCAAGCCATGTATTACTGAACTGGGATCACTTCCTGTTCTAGCCTTGTATTATTGAATAGGTTTCACTGCTCATTTCAGCCTCATATTTTTTAACTGAGTCCACTCCTTATTCCAGCCTTGTATTTCTGAACCACTTACACTCCTCATTCTATCCCCGTCATACTTAATTGAGTTCACCCCTCATTCTATAAATTTTTATATTATAAGATATAAATCATTACACAATAAATTAGAGGAAGATATAGGTCTCACCCATCACATAATGAAATAATATATACATGTTCTACAAGATAATAAAACATTCATCATATATTTACCTATAAAAATAAATGGGTTTATAAAATCATCATATCATGAATAATGAAATGAAGTAGTAATCATAGACATTTCATCACATGAAAACCTATAGAAAAGAGACATGTTATATAATCATTCCATCAAATAATAACACATGAAAATAAGTAGGTTTCTAAGGAATATAACATATGGAAGGGAAATGTGTTTCATAAATAACATGTCATCTTAAACATAAACCATTCAAAAAAAAGAATAAAATTTGTATACTTGGATCATATCCCAGGTACAGCTTAAACTATTTCAAAGGATGTCATCATAGATGGAGAAGGATTTTGAAATATCACTTAGAAAAATTCTTAAGGAAAATATCCATAATTTTAAAATCCCTTTCATAAAACATTTTCAAAAATCCTTTTCTAATAAATAAATATTTGAAATATCATTTAGAACATTTCTTAAAGAAAGTATTTTTTTTCATTGAAAAACACTTTTTAAAACTATAAGGACATATCCTTAAATATTACATAATATTGAATTAAATGAATAATTCACATTGATGATCCTTTCAGGTTTAGAGTTTTACAGAATTATGCTATAACTATTACATCTCAAAATATTACAAAGTAGAAACATCTACACAGTTTCCATTTTTTTCATAAAATAAAACACTTGAAAAAAACAGTCACGTCTAGTTCCATGTTTTAGACAGCATGACTTTTCCTTGATCCCATCCTTGACCCTATTCATCTTTAAGTCATGTGAGAACATTTCAAAACTCGAGATGAGAATAAAATTCTTAGTAAGGGTTATAAAATAAAGAAATAAAACATTTGTTCATAAATACATACAAAACATGAAATATTTTATTACCTTATGAGATCATAAGATTTTATGAATAACACATAGAAATCATAAATCATAAAGGTAACTTGTGGCACCCATAACATGCTTATATTGTAGCTATCACCGCTACATAGGGAGTTACTTTGGAATACCCATCACAGTATATTCCATAAATCTTTTAAGAGAAACATTCAGGTTTACCTCCATCATGTTACCCAATGCATTGAAGAGCTATCTCAAGATCACCCACCCTAGGTTTATCACGGAACCACCTATATACAAAAATAATTCCCAAGAACCATAACATGATTATAACGCATAACATAAGCATAAAGGAAAGATAACATTTCCACATTGCAATAAAAAAATATCATTTCAAGATATTTAAATAATAAATCCATTCTCAAAATCCTTTTCAATACCAAAATACTAAAAAGATTATATGGTATTTATTTTTCCTTTTAAAAACATTACGACTTGTTAAGAAATCCAAAGATCAAATAATACTCGCAGTGGGCGAAAGGTCGTTGTAACCGTTTACGTTAAGAAACATTATTTTATGTAATTTAGTAAAACACTTCGTATAAAATGATTCCCATTTAATGAAATAAAAATTAAAAGGGGTTTATACACTGTATAAAATAATGTTGGGTATAAAACTAAATATGCCTCAAACAAAAGATATTGATACACAGTTCCTTACCTCGTGTCTGACTTGACTCATTCGTTCTTAAATATCCTAAATAATAAACTAAAGTTAATTTATACTTTCTTGAGAACCATTTTCAAGTTTATTATTCATTTTATACCACTTATTATCATGTTATAAACATTATTTAATCATTCAATTTAATAATGTTAATTTTTCAATATTTGGTACTTGAGTCAAAAATGGACTTTTTATAATACAAGTTGTCCATGTACTCAATAGAAAATTATATCCAGAATGAAATTCATTATTTATATATAATATATATCATATATATCAAATATATATATATATATAACAGTACATATCATTTGGAGGTAAGAAAAGAAATGCACCGTTCAGGGAGATGGTAAGTCGTACGTACGCATGAACGCTAATTTCATTTATATTTATTATTTTAATGGAATTAAAACATAAAAATACGTATTTATATTATAATTACATTATTATATCATATATAATATCCTTAAATCCATCCTTTATACATCCCACATATGGTATTAATGAGTCATATCACTTTTAGGGGGCGGTAGTCCACATTTCCTCAAATGAAATTATCGTGTTTACCCATAATGGAAACCGTAAAGGTATTATATAAAAGAAAAATACAGAAGCATGAAAAAAACATAAACATAATATATATCATATATAAATATAGTTTCATCTTAATGGCCACCATGATAGGTGGTAGGAGATAATCGAAAAATCATCGTCTCGTGAGGCGTCAGTTTTCCATCCACAGAAACAGTATGTTCTTCACCCATTAGATGGAGGTGTGTGTAAGTGTAGTTCAAATAATTCTCATAAAAACATCATAGTATATTGAGGATACTTTTGGTGTTATAAAATAAAGGAATAAAAATATTTTAGGGGTTGAAGAAGTAAAATAAGAGAAAATAAGTTAAGAGAAACGGTTACCTTAAATTTGGGTAACTTCCTTTGGTTTGAACCAAAAGGACTTCTTGAAGTGCCTTCTGCCTAAGGTAAGGCTTCTAGGAGGAGGAGAGGGATGTATAGAGACTAATTGGTCAGAGTTTGGATGATCATAAAGGCTTTAGAGGTGTAAGGAATTGGTTAGAAGTGAGGGATTTTTATAAGGGGTGGGAGGGGCTCTTTAGGAAAGTGTGATAATATTATTTTATTATATAATGATATTCGGTTTCTAAAGGTCCAAAACTAATTTAAGTCGAAGATAAGATGACTCATGGTCGAAATAAAATCATTAAATAAGAATTTATAGGTTTTTTATGTTATTTTAATATTTATAATCTTATTTATTTAAATAATTTATTAATGTGCTAAACACTGCATCATTATTGTATCATAAATAATTTAATTTATTCAATGTATAAAAATTATAAACAAATACCATGATATAGGAAATATTTTTATATTTACAATTAATATTTATATTCAACGATATTACATATATAACACCATATAAAAATTAATTTACTAAAATGTTTTTGTTTATGTCATTTTTGCCTTTACTTTAATTAATTAATATAATGTGTCATTATCACTCATAAGTGGCTCCATGGGGACCCAAAATCGACCCAATGATTCCCATGGTCGTCCATTACCCATTAAATAAGGTTATAACAAGTGTTAAGGTAGTTTTGAATTATTATAATATTCGTTTTACCTTGAATTACCCTATTTGCCTTTAACTGTGGTAAATAAAAGTCAAAAGTTACTATCACCAAAAAATATTTTCATCTTATTGAACCAAATTTTACTTACTAATAAAAAAATGTATTTCGGAATTTCGAAATTCAGTTCACAAAAGTGGTAAAATTCCATTTAAATGAAAAAGTCAGTTTTTTTACTACTACTAAGTGGCTTCACTATTCATCAAAAATTGATGTTTTTCATAAAAATACCAAAACTTTAGCCTAATATATTTTTGATATTCAGAATTCAAAAATTATGTCTATTTTTTAAAATTCAAAACATAGAAGTGTCATTAATTAATTTAAAATTAATTCCCATTATTAAAAAAATGGCGTGTTTTTAAGAAACAATAACTATCAAAAGATTGACACTTTTTTATGTCCAATTTCAAAGTGAAATTAATTCTAATGACCAGCATTGGATTAAATGGAAAAAATATATTATAATTAAACTTTAAAACAAATTAAAACTATAATCTAACCATATAAATAAATTAGATTAAAATGCAGTTTTGAATTAAAATACAATATTTTTCACTATTCATTAAAAAATGAACTTTATCGGAAAAAATCCAAAAATTTACACAAAGTAAATTTTGATGTCCCCATTATAAGGAAGGATTTTATTTGGTCAAATATAATGTATTAAAGTGACCAAAACTATATTTAAAAATGGTTCTCAATTAAAAGGCGGTAAATCGACCTTTTAATGTAAATTTTGATCAAAATTTGATTCATTCATATTTTAAGCCTCTAAATTTTATTGGATAAATGTAAATACATTTCACAAACATGTATAATATTATTGTAGTTAGTTTTTTTCATTCCCGTCAATACAATGGAAAGGAGTTAACTTCCATTTAAAATAATAATATTATATTATTAGTGTGCAACGTAAGATTTCAAATAAACTCGTTGTTGCGTATCGGGTATGCTATCGAACATAGAAACCATTTTAAAGTAAAATTAATATTTAATTCAAAAATATTAATTAATATAAAATATTTCTTATTCTTTATTTACATGGGATGTTACATCCTTCCCCCCTTTTGAGAATTGCATCCTCGCAATTTTACTTATCAAAATAAGTGGGGGGTATTTATCCCTCATAGCATTTTCATATTCCCATGTTGTCTCTTCAACCATATGGTTTTTTTACAAAACCTTTACCTGATGAATGATCTTATTCCACATCACTTTCTCTCTATGGTCAAGAATTTGAACTGGTTGTTCTTCATAAGAGAGATTCTCTTCCAACTGAACTACCTCTGGGATCAAAACATTAGATGGATCTGGCATATACTTTCTTAACATCAAAACATGAAAAACATTGTGTACCTGGGATAAACATGGAGGTAAAGAATCTATGTACGCCACTGATCCAACATTCTCCAGGATTTCATAAGGTCCAATGTACCTCGGACTCAACATTCCCTTTAATACCAAAACGCATCAAAATTTTCCATTAAGAAACTTTGAGAAAGACATGATCACCTACCTAAAAAGAAATATCCTTTCTCCAGTTATCTGTATAACTTTTCTGTCTGCTCTGAGCTGTTCTCATGTGTTTCTAAATCAACTAAACATTCTCTACCATCTCTTCTAATAATTCTAGACCCATCAGCTTCCTTTCACCCACGTTATCCCAAAGAGCTAGAGTTCGACAATGTTTTCCATATAATTCCTCAAATGGAGCCATCTGTATACTAGAATGAAAATAGTTATTACATGAAAATTCAACCAAAGGAAGATGTAGGTCCCAACTTCCTTGGTAATCCATCGAGAAAGCATGTAACATATCCTCCAATGTCTAAATTGTTTGTTCTGATTCCCCATCTGATTGAGGATAAAAAGTTGTACTAAAATTTATTTCAGTACCCAACAACTTTTGAAGGCCTTTCCAAAAGTTAGAAGTAAACCTGGAATCATGATCAGATACAATGGAGAGGAGAACTCCATGCAACCTGACTATCTCTTTAACATAGAACTGATAATATTGATCTAGAGAAAATGTATCTTAAATAGGAAGGAAATGAGCATATTTAGTCAATCGATCAACTATAACCTAGATTTCATTATTACCTCAAGATGTCTTCAGTAATCCCACAACGAAGTGCATGGATATATTTTCTCATTTCCACTTTGGCACCGGTAATGGTTGAAGCATCCCTTTTAGTAAATTTCTCTCTTCTTTAACCTGCTGACAAGTCAAACACTTCACAGTAAAATCATGCAATATCTCTTTTCATTCAATCCCACCAGTAATAATCTCTAAGATATCTGTACATCTTAGTACTGCCAGGATGAACTGAAAACAGGGAACTATTAGCTTCACATAACAACTCATTCTTAAAGTATGAATCAAAAGTCACACATAATCTATTTTCGAATCTCGACACACAATCATTTTCAATGTTAAATTCATACAACTTACCCTTCTGAAGCAACTCTACCTTTTTCTGTAACTCACTATCTTCCTTTTGTGCTTTCTTAGTTCTATCTGATAGATATTATCTAACTTACACTACATACAAAACATAATAATTTTCTACAACAACAACTTCTATTCCAAAGTTTATCAAATCAAAAACCAAAATATCTCATTCCAAACATATCATGGTTAATAAAGCATTACTTTTTAGACTCAAAGCATCAGCCACTTTATTTTGTTTTCCCAGATGGTAATGGATCATGCAATCATAATCCTTGATTAATTCCAACCATCTCCTCTGTCTCATGAGCAATTATTTTTGAGTGAATATATACTTTAAATTCTTTTTGTCAGTATATATTTCACATTTTACTCCATACAAATGATGCCTCCAAATTTTTAAAGCAAAAACAACAGCAGCTAATTCAAAATAATGTGTAGGGTAATTTAACTCATGTGGTTTCAAATGACATGAAGCATAAACAATTACATGATCATTCTGCATTAGGACACAACCAAGTCCTTTCAACCAGGCATTATTATAGATAACAAACTCACCATTTCGGGATGACAATGCCAAAACTAGAGCATTCACCAATATTCTTTTAAATTCCTAAAAACAATCATCACATTCTTTTGTCCAAATGAACTTAACCCCTTTTCGATTTAACTTAGCCATTAGACTAGATAACCATGAAAACTTTTAAACAATCCTCCTATAATAACCTTCCAAACCAAGAAAACTACAAATCTATATTATATTTGTGGGTCTTGGCCGTTCTTGAACAACTTTTTTTTAGCAGGATCAACCGTTATTCCATTTTTGGAAACAATGTGACCAAGGAATGGAATTTTTTGCAACCAAAACTCACACTTACTGAATTTACCATACAATTTCTTTTCTTTTATGGTTTTCAAGATAACCCTTAAATGAATTTCATGTTATTCTTTACTTTTAGAATAAACCAAAATATCATCAATGAACACAACCAAAAAATTATCCAAGAACTCATGGAAAATTCTATTTATAAGATCCATGAATACAGTAGGTGCATTGGTAAAACCAAAAGGCATAACTACAAATTCATAATGGTCATATATAGTATAATATACGGTCTTTAGAATGTCTTCTTCCTTTAAATTTAATAGATTGTACCCCGACCTCAAATCCATCTTCGAAAAATAATGAGTTCCCTAGAGATGATCAAAAAAATCATCAATATGAGGAAAATGATACTTCTTCGTAACATTAATGTTATTCAATGCTCTATAATCAATGAAAAGTCTCATTGAACCATCTTTATTTTTAACAAACAATATAGGGGCACCCCATGATGATGTTCTAGGTCGAATGAAGCCTTTATCTAATAACTCCTGCAATTTCTTATTTAACTCTAAAAGTTCAATTTGAGCCATTTGATAAGGGGGTTTTGAAATTGGCTTAGAATCAGGAACTAAGTCAACTGTAAATTCAACTTCCCAATCAGGTATAATACCAGGCAACTCATCAGGAAAACCATCAAGGTACTTATTTACCACTAGAACATCATTAATCTAAACAGTTCTTTTGTTTTCAAAAATATGTGCAAGGTAACATTCATTTCCATCTTTTACTACTTTCTCAGCTTCCTGATATGTTATCCAAAGCAAGGGTTCATTTTTGTATACAAACTGAAAATCATTCTGAAAAGAAACCTATTTAGATCTATAGTCACTCTTAGCATGATAAACAGAAATCCAATCCGTACCCAAAATAACATAAAACTCTACTAGAGGAAAAACAATAAGGTTTCCAGGTAGATTCATTCCACACCCAAGGACAGGAATGTTCTTATGTTTTCTTTTTGCGTCAATATTTCCTCCAGGTTTCTTTACCATAAGTTTTGTATTCATATCCTGAGATGGAATTACTAATTTACTAGAAAACTTCTCAGAAATGAAAAGGTGTGTAGACCATGAATCAAACAACACATTGGCATAATCTGAACAAACAAATAGTATACTTGATACAACTTCATTTGATGGCCCAACATCTGATGAAGTAGTTGCAAAGGATTTCACCACCCCTTTCTACTTTTAGTCCAGCTTCTTTCCTTCGGTTGAGTACTTTGTTGGACACTCATTTGCATAATGACCCATTTCATTGCATTTAAAACATTTTATTGACGGAAAATCAGATTTTGTCTAACCATTAACCTGATCTTTTTTGGTGCAATTACGAGCCTTATGTCCCATTTTATCACATCGGTATCACTTACCATATTTCAAAAGACATTCCCCAGCATGATTTTTACCCCAATTTTCACAAACTATAAACTTAAGTTTCTTTCCATCAGACTTTTTTGAAGAGTTCTTCCCTTCTGTCTGCCACCTCGACCTCTTATTCTGTTGTTTCTGAAAGAACACATGATCATCGATAAACTCTATTTCCACCTTCCCAGCACAAAAAACAAGTTTTTCATAGCTTTTGAACTCACGAGAAGCAAATGACCTTCGATAATTAAGCTTTAATCCTGAGTAAAATGGCTGATCTTATTATCAAGATCTCATATGAAATTTGGAGCATACCTTGCCAATCAAGTGAATTTTGCTTCATAAGCAGCCACTGAGTCATCCTCCTACCTCAATTCCAATAATTTTTTTCCATTCTAAGATGAACCACATTAGGAAAATATTTCTCAAGAAACATACCTTTGAATTCATCCCAATCAAGAGAATAAATCTCCTCATTATCCCTGATATTTTTCACCATCGACCACCACTGATTTGCTTCACCTTCAAAACGGTAAACAGTGAGACTAACCTTTTGATGTTCATAACAACCCATGACATCGAAAATCTTTTACAGTGCTTTAAGCCACCCTTCTGCTAGCACTGGGTTAGATAATCCTCTGAATGATGGGGGATGTCCCTCATGAAATGCTCCACTTGTGACATGTTCCTCTATGGTTGATCTAGCTAATCTCGTACATGGATACCACCACCATTTATAGCCTGAGACAACTGTGCCATCACTGAAAAAAACTGTTCAGTTCCGATTTCAACCATCCCAGGTTGCTTATTTGGAATGTTGTCTTCCTCCTGATGTCATACCAACATAGCTGCCATGTTTCCTCAATGGAAAACCATTATGAACACAGAAATATCTTAGCCAAAGAAACATGGTAATCTATAAATTCTATATGATTTCAATATTAACATAAATTACTTTATGGATATTAATTTTAACAATATGCCAACTCCAAAAGTTATCTAAACCGACCACTGATACCAACTATTGGGACCTGACCTTAAACATTACATAATATTGAATTAAATGAATAATTCACATTGAGGATCTTTTCAGGTTTAGATTTTTAGAGAATTAGGACATAACTATTACATCTCAAAATATTACAGAGTAGACACTTCTACGCAGTTTCCATTTTTTTCATAAAATAAAAACTCTTCAAAAATAGGGTCATGTCTAGTTCCTTGTTTTAGACAGCAAGACTTTTCCTTGATCCCATCCTTGACCCTATTCATCTTTATGTCTTGTGAAAACATTTCAAAACTTGGGATGAGTATAAAAATCTCAGTAACAGTTATAAAACAAAGAAAGAAAACATTTGTTCATAAATACATACAAAACATGAACTCTTTTACTTACCTCATGAAATCATAAGATTTTATGAATAACACATAGAAATCATAAATCATAAAGGTAACTTATGGCATCCATAACATAATTATATTGAAGTTATCATAGCTACAAAGGGAGTTAGTTTGGAATACCCATCATAGTATATTCCCTAAATCTCTTAGTAGAAACATTCACATTTACCTCTTTCACGTTACCCAATGAATTGGAGTTCCATCTTTGGCTGACCCACCCTAGGTTTATCAAGGAACCACCCATATACGTAAATAATTCCAAAGAAACATAACATGATCATAACACATAACATAATCACAAAGGAAAGCTAACATTTCCACATTACATTAACAAAATATCATTTCAATATATTGAAATAATAATTCTATTCTCAAAATCATTTTCAATACTAAAATACGTAAAAAGTGTATATGGTATTTATTTTTCCTTTTAAAAAAATTACGGCTTGTTAAGGAAGCCAAAGATCAAATAATACTCGTGGCAACGGAAAGTTCATTGTAATCGCTTACCTTAAAAAACATTCCCTTTTGTCATTTAGTAAAATGCTTCATATAAAAAGATTCCCTTTGAATGAAATGAAAAGTCAATGGGGTTTATACACTGTATAAAATAATGTCATGTATAAAACAAAATATGCCTCAAAGAAAGGATATTGAGACGAAGTTCCTTTCCTCTTGTCCGACTTGACCCGTTCGTTCTTTAGTATCCTGAATAATAAACTAAAGTTAATTTATACTTGCTTAGTAACCTTTTACAAGTTTATTATTTGTTTTATATCACTTATTACCATGTTATAAACATTATTTAATCATTCAAGTTAATAATGTTCATTTTGTCGATATTTGGTACTTGAGTCAAAAATGGACTTCTTATAATTACAAGTTGTCCATGTGGTCAATAGTCCATTATATCCAGAATGACCTTCATTATTTATATATCATATATATCATATATATCTAGTATATATATATATATTTATATACTTATAACATTACATATCATTTGGAGGTAAGAAATGAAATGCACCGTTCATGGAGACGGTAAGTCGTACGTACGCATGAACGCTACTTTCATTTCTATTTATTATTTTAATGGAATTAAAACATAATGATACATAGATATATTATAATTACCATATAATATCATATATAATATCATTAACTCTATCCTTTATACATCCCACATATGGTATTAATGAGTCATATCACTTTTAGGGGGCGGTAGTCCGCACATCCTCAAATGAAATTATCGCATTTACCCATAATGGAAACCATAAAGGTATGCTATAAAAGAAAAATATAGAAGCATGAAGCAAACATAAAAATAATATATATCATATATAGATATAGTGTCATATTAATGGACAACATGATAGGCGGTAGGAGATAATTGAACAATCATTGTCTCGTGAGGCGTTAGTTTTCCATCCACAGAAACAGAATGTTCTTCACCCATTAGATTAAGGTGTGTGTAAGTGTAGTTCGAATAATTCTCATAACAAAATCCTAGTATTTTTAGGATACTGTTGTTGTTTTAATATAAAGGAATAAAATTATTTTAGGGGTTTGAGAATTAAAATAAAAGAAAAGAAGTTAAGAGAAACTGTTACCTTTAATTTGGATAACTTTCGTTGGTTTGAACCAAAAGGACTTCTTAAAGTGCCTTCTTTCTAAGGTAAGGATTCTAGGACGAGGAGAGGGATATAGGGAGATTAATTGGGCATATTTTGGACGAGCCTAATTTCTTTATAGGTGTGAGTAATTGGTTATAAGTGATGGCTTTTTATAAGTGGGAGGAGGGGCTCTTTAGGAAACTGTTATAATATTATTTTATTATATAATGATATTCGGTTTCTAAAGGTCCAAAAATAATTATATTTGAATATAATATGACTCATGGTCGAAATAAAATCATCCAATAATAATTTGATAGGTTTTGGATGTTATTTTAATATTTAAAATCTTATTTATTTAAATGATTTATTAATGAGGTAAACACTGCATCATTATTGTGTCATAAATAATTTAAATTATTCAATGTATAAACATTATAAAACAAATACCATGATGTAGGGAATCTTTTTAGCTTTCCAATTAATATTTATAGACAAAAATATGACTTACATAACACCATATAAAAATTAATTTACTAAACGATATTTGTTTATGTCATTTTTTCCTTTACTTTAAATTAATTAATCTAATGTGTCATTATCATTCATAAGTGGCTCCATCGGGTCCCAATATCGACCCATGGATTCCCATGGTCGATCATTACTCATCCAATAAGGTTCGGATAAGTTTTAAGATATTTTTGAATTATTATAATATTCGTTTTACCTTGAATTACCCTACTTAACTTTAACCGCAGTAAATAAAGTCAAAAGTTACTATTCATAAAAAATTATTTTCATCTTATGCAACCAAATTTTACATAATAATAAAAACCATGTATGTCGCAATTTTGAAATTCAATTCATAGAAGTGGTAAATTTTCATTTAAATGAAAAAGTCAGTTTTTTAACTACTACTAAGTGGTTTCACTCTTCATCAAAAATTGAAGTTTTTCAGAAAACTTCCAAAAATTCATCCTAAGCTATATTTGATATTCTGAATTCAACAAGTATTAATATTTTTATAAATTAAAAATATAGAAGTTTCATTAATAAATTTAAAATTAATTCCCATTGTTAAAACAAATAGCGTGTTTTTAAGAAATAATAATTATCAAAAGATTGACACTTGTTTATGTCCAATTTCAAAGTGAAATTAATTCTAACAGCCAACATTGAATTAAATGGTAAAAATATATTCTAATTAAACATCAGAACCAATTAAAAAGATAATCTATCCATATAAATAAATTATATTAAAACACGGTTTTGAATTAAAATACAATATTTTTCACTATTCATTAAAAAAATAATCTTTATCGGAAAAATTCCAAAAATTTACAAAAAGTAAATATTGATGTCCCCATTCTAAAGAAGGATTTTATTTGGTCAAATATAATGTATTAAAGTGTCCAAAAATATATTTAAAAAGGGTTCACCATTAAATGGCAGTAAATCGACCTTTTAATGTAAATTATGCTTAAAATTAGATTCATTCACATTTTAGGCCTCTAACTTTTATTGGATAAATGTAAATAAATTTAACAAACATGTATAATATTATTGTAGTATTTTTTTCATTCCCGCCAATACAATGGCTAGGAGTTAACTTCCATTTAAAATAATAATATTATATTATTAGTATGCAACGTTTGATTTCAAAAAAAACTCGTTGTTTAGTATCGGGTATGCTATCAAACATAGAAACCATTTTAATGTAAAATTAATATTTAATTCAAAAATATTAATAAATATGAAATATTCCATATTCTTTATTTACCTGGGATGTTACAAAAACATAATTCATTTTGAAACCATTTTTTATTGAAAATATATAAAGGATTCATGAATACATTTTGAAACAATTTTTCCTTGAAAACTTATAAAATAATCTTTAAATCATTTTTAAAACCGATTTCCTTGAAAACGTATAAAAGAGGGATGAAAACTTTTTTATAAAATCTTTCCCTTGAAAACATATAAATAAATATTGAAGAAATTTGGAAAAAAATTTCATTGAAAATTAATAAAATAAGCTTAAAAAAATTGAAAATATTTTTGAAAACATTTTTGGAAAACCTGGTTTTGAAAGAAAAATGTTTTTTGTTCGAAGTGAAAGATAAAATCTGGTTTTCCTTAAAAATTCATTCTTAAATATAATAAGTACCAAAGAGTGTAAAAATGGTAACATTACATGAATATATGATGAATAACCAGATAATATTGAAAATAATGATATTTTTTTAGAGATTGATCATAATATTTATTCAATGGAACCATAATAATAAACAATATTGATAAATGATGTGATTCTAGTAATAAACTTTTACCACTTTGGTAACATTGAATCAAAGTAATTAAGAGATAATAACATTAAATTAGGAATAAAATATCATGAAATTAATTTTATTTATGATATAACATGTCAAATGGTAGTGCATACACCTTGCGTATGAATATAGGTTCATAGCTTGGCATGTGTCTCAAATAAGGAAAATTGAGACAAAATTACTTTTCCCATTTTATAACATTTGAACAGTAAACCCCATGAAATATATATCATAAATTTTTTATGTAAATACCAATAAATTTAAGTATAATAATAATATAATAATTTCATGATAATTATACACACCATATAAAAGAAACGTGTTCTGAATATTTCATAAGTCTCGTAGAAATGAGAGTGAGATAAGAAATTTCATTACTAATTGAATAACTTTTGAATTGTGATCCCCATTAAATAAAATATAAATTGATACTTTTAATACCATTAAATAAAGTAAATTCATGATATAACATGTCATAGGGAAGTATATACACCAAAAAAGAAGAATAAGTTGTTAATATAACATATATCTCATAGAAATAAAAGTGAAATGAGATAACTTCTAACTTAAGTCTTGACTTTGATCGTACACATTAAAGCCTCTTGTATAATAAATAAAATTTTATTATACATGTAACAAGGAACCATATTATTATATATAATACCATATATTATTTTATTATAAATTTTTATTACCCTTTTATTAATAACTCCATGTTAATGTTATGTTTCGGGTAATATCGGCTTTGTTATTCATATATCTTTTAAATTGTTATTATTGATTATCTTACATAGATCATGATTTAATTATTTAAAGAATGTAAAACATGATATAAATATAATAAAAATTGTGTATATATGTATTTATAATAATTTATAAATGTTATAAATATTAAATGGAATACACCATTTATGGAGACAGTAGGCCGTATATAAACATGAACATTGTTTCCATTTTCTTTTCAAATTGAAAGAAAGAATATAAATGACATATATGTATATATATATATAATATCATTAAATTATAATTACTATTTCATATATATCATATAATTTTACTAAACCCATACTTAATACATTCCATGTAAAGTGTGAATGAATTTCGTCGTTTTGAGGAGGCGGTAGTCTATACTTACACAAACGGTGCTATCATTTTTACACAAAATCGAAATCCTAAAAATATGTGTTATATAATAATTACAAGAGCATAAATTCATCATAAATATCATATATATCATCTAAAAATAGAATTTACATCATTATTACAAACCGTGAAATGACAAAATGGAAGAACAAATGATATTGGTTCGTGAGGTGGTAGTCTACCGTACACACATATGATGATTGTGTATACCTTTTGATGGAAGTGTGTGTGAGTTTAGGTAGAACCCTTAAAATAAAAACATATATGTATATTTATTATACTTAATTTTTTATATAATCATGTATTAATAATATTTTATGGTGTGGATATGAAAAATAAAACAATAGATCTTGTGGAAGGATGTTACCTCTTCTTTGGGAAACTCTTTTTGTTATGCACCGAAGGGCATCATTGGATGGATTTTTACTCAATGTGAGTCCTATAGGATTATTATAGGTATTTTGGGAGTTGATTTGGGTAGGGTTTTAATGATTAAAAATTGATTGATAGGATTTAATAAGTGAGGGGTGTGAGTTCATGTTTTATAATGGAGGAGGAGTGGATTTTTTGAAAATATAAAAAGTTAAACATTATTGAGAGGTATCCCTTACAAAATGTTCCTCAGATAAATATTAATTTTTTTAAAATATGGGTATTGTTATTAATATGTCCATAAAATTTCTTTGGACATGGTTCAAATTTATTTTGCGCTATAAATTAATGTTTAAACACTATGTAATCTTATTTTTACCACAATCACTATAATTGATTTTAATTATTTTCAGTAACAAATTTGGAAAAAAACTAATCTGAACACTTTAGAAATTATAAATTATTATAATTCACAATATGGAATCCATTTTATAAATTATAATTACAAAAGTGGAAGAAATTAATTTAAAATTAATCTTGTAAATGTGTCGCGACAACGAGTTTTTGTAAGTGAAAATGTTTAAAAGTTTAAAATATTTTTATATCTAATTTAAAATTGGAATTGGTTCCAATCAACTAAATTAGATTAATTTATGTATAATTTATCTAATTATACATTACAATTAACTTAAAATATAATTTTACTTTATAAATAAATTAGATGAAAATGTATTCTGGAATTAAAATTGAGTGTTATTCACTGTTCATCAAAAAACAAAATATCTCATGAAAATAAAAAAAATCACCCAAAGTAAATTTTAATATTGAAATTTTAAAAAATTGTGTTTATTGTTTCAAATAAAAATTATAAATGTTTCTAAAACTATATTTAAATTAGGTTCACCATTTAAATGTTGTAAAATTACATTTAAAAAAACACATATTTTTATTCATAAAATTGGATTTATTTTTATCTTATTCATATTAAATATATTATATGAGTATCAAAAAAATTAATTTAATATATATTTTAATTAAAAAATTCATCAAAATTTATTTATTAATTTATTCATAAAACAAACTATTTTTACATAGAAGAATATTTTTCATAGAAAATTAATTTCTTTATTATAAAATAGTTCTTAATTTCATTTCTAATAAATTTGTAACAACATGATTCATTTTATATACATTTGTAAACCATATTTTCATAATTTAGTCAGTATCATTCATATATTCAATTATAATGGCTAGATGATAACTATTTTAATAACAATATTAATTGTATATTGTAGTTCGCTAAATAATGTTCTTGCGTGTAACACAAGATATTTAAGGGACTTGGTATTGTTTGTAACACAAGAAAAACATAGTGTTGTGTGTATCATAAGAAACTATTTGTTTTGAATGTAGTATAATATTCACTTGGTATATTTTATAAATAAATAATTACTTGGTTATTTCATATAACAAAAGCTATATTCAGTGTTGCGTTAAATGAAAAATATTGAAAAGAATAAATTAATTCAAAAAATATTTTTCAAAAAATCTCAGAATTTTACATCAGGGAAAAAATTTTGGGTGTTTAACCTCTACTATATCTTCAAGAGGGGGATTATTTCTTGGGTATTATTTATTCTAATGAATTTGAGAACTCCTCTCTCCTCCTTTCCACATCCAAGATAGTGAATTTCCTATTTCATGTGTTTGTTCTGTGATCGCCTTCACAGATCGAAAGAATAGAGTTATAATGATCATCAGTATGTCGAAAGCTTCATCATAACTCCATGCTAGACCTGAAATTTTATTGTTGATATTCCCACAGACTCTTGAAGCATGTGTGGATGATCTAAAGGGACTCTGCCTTGGATCCCTTTATCAAGTGTTTCTTGTGTTTAGTTACAATCAAACCCACTATCAATTCAGATGAGGTAATAATTCATTTTTATTTTTTTATAAATTAAATTCAAGTGAAATCCTTAGACCTTTAACAGGTCTTAGATCAATAGAGATTATGAAGTTACATCAATCTAGTGATGAGAATTGTAAATCCATAACTCATTTTCTTCTAGTGTTCAATGAATTTCTAGATCAATTCATTATAGTGTTTATGGATTACATCCTTTTGTTTTTGATTTTTTATGAGGACAATGTAGAGAATATGTAAGAAACGTTAGGATATTTTCGACACCATCAGGTGTGTGGGAAGCTATAAAAGTTTATGTTATGGGATCATGAGATTCATTTCTTGGGAAATGTTATTTATCATCATGGATTACATTTGGATCCTTTGAATATTAAGTTATATGTTTCTTTGGATGCTTACAATAATGTTTTGGAGGAGTGATAATTCGTTTTTCTTATATGATATTACAAGATGTTTCGACTCCACATTCCTTGGATTATGACTCCTCTGATATCAATGAATAGAATAGACTAAGATTTCATGTGGGATGACTGGTCTCAGACTGCATCTAAGAATTTGAAGGAGAAGCATGTCAAAGATATTTTTATTTATTTTCCAAAATAAATTGGTGCGTTCAAGGTAAATTTTGAAGCTTCACCTATTGTCTTGGGTTCTATTTTAATCCAACAAAGTGCGGTAATCTTCTATGGGCATAAAAAATTATGGCCTTGTGAACGTAACTATTCTACCAATGATCTTGAGTTTATTATGGTTGTGTTTACTCTAAATAAATTGTGGCATTACCTCATTAGTGAGTTCTTTTTAATCTCCACTTATCACTGTAGTTTAAGGTAAATCATCTCCCAACGTGATTTAAATTTTCCGCAGAGATGGTTGATGGAATTTTTATAGGACTATCACTTTGATATTTCTAATACACTAAGGTAATAGAATAGTGTGGCTGATGATTTAAGAATTAATCTGCATAAGGATGTTGTGTGTGAGTCTTGTGATTCTTAGTGGGAGATGGAGGAATTCTCCTTGATATACCATGTATTGGGAGAATTTGATAGAAGAGGGGTTTTTATATAAGATAACAGTTCTAGTCACCAACTTGTGGACTATTAGAGGTAGACTTCAGGGGTAATATCCATCTTCACTATAGGCCTTTGAGGGGTACCTATAGAGGGGGGTCATCACACTCCACCTTCTATGATACTATTCTACCAAAAAACCATATATATAAATGAAATCCCATTCTTATTGGCTTTCCTTCTCTATAAACTAGAATTTTAAATGTGTTCTTCTCTCTCCTTTTTCCCTCAAGAACGTTCATGGTAGTTTTTAGAAAATTCAATTCTCAGTGTATATCAATCATTGTATTATATTATTTTCATACTCCCTCTATGCTCTAAAATAAATCCATGTTTACCACATCATTTATTTTGGTTAATTTCATCCAAAAAGATTGATTAAAACCTTATTATTTGATTCCATATCCTTCTTATTTGAAATTCTAATCTAATATTTTATTTTTTAACATATTCATACCCCATGATGTGGGAATCACTTCACCATAATTTTTACAACTCCATCAAATTTATAGAATTAATGACCCTTGGATTCTTAATATTTAATTCCAAATTCAATCCATCCATTTTCAATTTAAAAAAAAATATTATCTCATGAACCGACATGAAATAAATGTCCCCATTTTGTGGCATAACCCTTCTCTAGGTGAAATATATTACATGAAAATGACCACCACAACAATCCTACCCAATTCTATGTTACTATTTATAACATGATAATTACTAAAATATCCTCTCTAGTGTGGAAAAATCCTATATCCCTACTTTTAAATATATCTTTAAACCACCACAACAACTACCAAAATGCCCATTTTCAACCTCCTCGTGGCCTACATAGATTTTATAATAAACGATGGAATGCATTATGACATGGTGATACAAAACATATTGTTTTTTACTTTCATTGGTAAGGACCATATCACATGTCCCTCTCAAAATGGGTAACTCCACATTTTACTTTGTAAAACATTACATCCAAGACCAAAACCACCACTATTATGTGTTGTATTTCATACATCCCAATTTAGAATAATCAATCCAACAATGATCGAAAACCTCTTCAATCCCTGAGGTACATGACATTTTTTCTTCTCAATATTACCACCACTATGAAATCAATCACCATTATATGGCCAATAGATATCTCTCTAAATACATTTGAATACCATGAGTATGGAAACAACTAACACTACATTTACTTTTTCCTTTTTACCATAGTATAGTTATTTCTTCATTACATCTTGGTATGTTCTTCATTCACAAAATATATTATATAATTCCACAAATACATCCATGCATGATCTTGATACTCCAAAATTCTTGGAAATAAATAATAAAAAAATTATCTCTATTAACAACATTCCATACCAGATTTAAAATTCCTATAACTTCTCATCTTCACCTCATAAAACAATTTTCATATATTTCTATTTTAAGACACTAATATGTTGCATTTTCAAAATACACAATAGTCAAAGTAATGAATCAATTATTTCCTCTCCTCATATAAAAATCCATTCATTGTTTATCTCTATATACCAATGAAATATATATGAATTAAAATCCATCAGTGTTTGTAAAAACCTCTTTTTTAAAACATAAAACCATTGGGTTTCCAATTTTCACCCCCTTTGAATTTTTTCTAATTACCACCATGTTTATCTTCATATTTCTATATAAAAACACTAAAAAATACTCCTTCAACTGGAAAATCCAACAACAATTGATAATAAATTCAATATTCATCCTTTAGTTTCAAAAATTGATCATTAATAATCTTGTTCAAGCTGTCAATATTGTGTTTCACCATTGAAGAATATTAGAGGTTTCAAAACAGGTCTCGTGAAAAAAAATCCAATCATACACTCACCCACACAAAATATTTCCAAATCATACCATATCAAACCACTATTAAAAAATAAAAAAAATCTCTAATGATTCTTTTCCAAAAAAACATTTTTCCAATAAAAATATATTTATCATGAAAATTACAACAAGGAAAACCAAATAAAAAAACAGTCAATCCAAAACATTCCATTGAAAAAAAACAGGTTTTTATTTATTAAAACATTATTGGATATAGAAAACCAAAAATTTAGAAATCACCTTTTTATGTCAATATTACATTTTTCATCAAATCATGATATTATCATAAATCCTGAAATTCACATAAATATTCAATTGTAATCAATCAATAATCATAACTAAATTAACTAATCTCATATAAGGCATCAAAGCTATATACCTAGGTATGTATTTTCAGAATTTCCTAATATCCAATGTCCACGATATCACAATAGGATGATACTAACAAATATATATCAAGAGTAGTGATGAATTGTTATCTAATATCATAGATCTATAGATATGAAATATCCATGTTTGAATTGAAAAGAGAAAATAATATATTTCTAGATAGAGAAATCAGATTTAGATATTACAACAAATCTATTGTCAAATATTCAATATGAATAGAAGATCAGTCAAAGAGATAGGGAGAGGCCACCAAAATCATCCAAAATAACAAATAATCATCTAAGAAGTTTTTAGAGAGTAACATGCTGATTTAGATGATTTTTCCATGGTTTAAAGTGAAATTATGCAACATAACTTTGAATTCATAGTATGGTTGCACTATCTATGGAACCATGTAGCAGACCATTTATTTCACTTTGGCTAAAAACATAGAACACATGGGTAATGTGTACGATCTCCAAGGTCTTTAAGAATCTACTACCTTCAGACCCAATATGCTTGATCAGAATTTATGGGATCTGAAAACATACTTATTACCAACAATTTCATACAATCTCCAAAACCATGATGCATGTTCTGGTTACACTGTACCTAGGAACCTGAAACTCACCAAGATTCCTTGGTAAAAACATCTCCCAAATACTATCTACAAGATAAATTCTCATAAAATGTGAACCATATTCCAAACATCTCATTACAGATCTAATAGGGAATTCAAAATTCACTATTGACAGTATTTAGTATTTTATTTAAAAAAATCCATGCTAAAAAATTATGACACTCCCTTAAACATCAAGGTTAGATCCAATTACCTGAAAAATATAAAACAAGAATACATCCCAATTTTTTTTTGTTATAGATAATTTCATTCTATCATTATTTTGAGCAGTACATTTTAGGATTTTAGATTTATCTCTAGTTTACATTCCAATATTACTAAAAGTTAGGAGTTCTTTTGGATTGTTTCAATTGGCTGGAAATGGTAGGTCCTTGTTTATCAATAGTTTGAATATATGTAATTTCATTTTATATAGTTAAAGGTTTTATCACCCTAATTAATTTTTTTATCTTGATGATAATTGATCATTATTGGGGAATATTACCTCAAAGATGTAATTTTGTACTTTTACCTTTATGGAACATGAAAATATGTTGAAGGATATCAAAACTATGTCTAAATGAATTGACAAAATCAAGAGATTTATTTTTTTATTCATCAAATGATGGTTATTAGAGAATTTGAATGTGAATAAAAGGTGTTTTATTTTTTCAAATGTCATTATATCAAAATACAATGGAACATATTCTTGGATTAATCAATCAGTTATTTGTCACCTAACATGTTCCCTTTGTTTGTGGGGTATAAGAAATTTTAATATTATATGGGTGGTTGTTCATGTTATGTATAGTCAATCCATTAAGAATTCAGGATAGAATTACTAATACTAACATAACTCATTTGTTAAATAGGTTATCATGTTTATAACCATGCTACAACTTATTTTTATATTTAATTAATTATTCAATATATATATGTGTGTGTGTGTGTGTGTAATTTAATATTCAATAAAAAAGACCCAATTCTAGCCTGACCCATTTATTAATCCGGTCTGAAAGTTCCACCTCAAGTGTACCATATATGATATATTTTTTGGGAATATGTGGTTTGGTTTAAATATTCTATTTAATGAAACAAACTGAATAAACATGATTTTTCAGTTATATTAAATCATGTGGTCATAATGGAAAGGGTTTAGTTGATCATTAAAAATGTGGGAAAACATTCTTAAAAATATCACTCAATAGTTAAAGAATAAAATGACTCTATCTAGTAGAACCAAACATTATATAAGAGTATTCCCCAGTGTCTTCAAGAACCTCAACTCATCAAATCATGTAATAAACATCTTATCACATGACATCAAACCTAGAGCCCCAATCTCTCATTATTCACACATAAAAGTTCTTTTAAAAGTAAAAATTCATTATCATTTTCTTGGTTTTATGAAAATAACCCCAGAGTTGAAATAAAATCTTAATAAGGATGAATGTTATAGTTTTATAAATCATTTAAATTGAATAATTATATTCACATAGTTTTGGTTTATTTGATATTTTCATATTTTTTCTGAACCAATCATATCAAAGTTTTTTTCGATCTTATCAATCAAAAAAGCATCCACACTGTGTTATAGTTTCTAAATATAAGAGATCCTTTATCTGGAAAATAAAAGTGAATTATAAATAAATATATTAACTTCTCACATGAATTGAAATTCTCTATCACACAAACACATGGAATGGATGGGTGATGAACCTAAAAAGGAGGGAAATTTCCAACATAAATAAGGAACATTTAATGTTTCCCCATTTTAAAATTTTTTCTTAAATAAAATTTAAATTGAAAAAATCACAATTTTTCAAACCAATCATCTAAATTTCCTTATTTCTTTTGAATTTATACTATATCGACCACTAACTGTCTTTCCAAATTAGTAATAAATTTCAAGGCAACATAAAAAATTCTGAAGATATCTAACATGAATCTTCAAAAGAATTTGTTGTTTGATTTTATGCCCTAGAACCAAATACTTTTTACTTTATATTACATGTATATTCCAAGATATAAATATTAATTTAAATATATTATCACTTATTGATTGTTCTTCATTATAAAATTTATGTGATAATTTCATAGGGTATCTATCGCATTGAGAATTTAATAGAAGTTCTCAGTTATAATGAGAACCATGAAGTTATATGATGATTTTATTAATTATATTTCTATGATTGGATAAAATATTATGATAGGATACATAGTATATAGATCGTCACGTGAAAATACTTGTATGTAGATGAGGATTCTTCTAAAAAATTTATCACTTGTTAATTTAAAATATTGGATATTATGATAAAATACATGCCATTAAGAATTCCACATGTTTTCATTCCTTCAAATATTTATATATATGAGCATGTGTAATGATCCTTATAATTTATTATTATCATTAATACATATCATTATTAACACACATAGATTTTAAGATGAAAACAATGATGCCATATATTTTTGGCGAGGTAAGGTAAATTGGGTGCATTACAATTGACATGTTAGTCGTGGATAAGTGAAGGAAGGATGTTACCCCTCCATATTGGAAGATAATACCTCAACCCATTTTTTGAAATGGAACCTTCATTTCAAATTCCATGTCAATGGTGTAACAACATGTTTATTTCAGATTATAAAAGAGAGATGTGTTGAGCACATAGGTTGATGACACACATGTGAAACCTTCTTGATAAGATGTTGAGAAAAGGGATTATATTATACTATGAGATTTTTTATGTGGTCATCGATTTTGAGATGTTATGTTATATATATTGGGTGCCTTGATCTATTGCAAGATAATCATCTTGGAATTTAATTAGGCCTTCCTAATTCTAATGATAAATAATCCTAGAGGTTCACATACTATGTGTTTCTGTTGATCTCGGTTAAAATATATTTTAATTTAATTATTGAAATAAATATTATTCTCAAGACTAACTAATAATTTAATTAATGTTTTATTGATTGTTAATATTTCCAAGGTAATAAATAATTATTTTTATTTCAAAAAATTATTTATTTGATTATGTGAATATATAATTAATATTTATTTGCTGGAATGTGAATATAAAATTTATTTTATTTATTGAATATTTTAAAAAACACTCAATGAATTTTTAAAATAATATCAATTTATGAATAAAAATATTTATTCAGGTATTCAATAAATTTTGTGGAGTTTAAAGGGAATTATAACGTGTTCACTGATAAATATTAATTTACATGTTGGTAAAATAATACTTGTTACTACGCAAGTTAGAACATGATCAATAATAATAATAATAATATAATGTGGAATGGTGTTTAATAAAGATTATAATTTAATTTAATGTCTTTTATTCAACTAAATAATATTTCATCCTAAACCCTAACACCCTAAATATATGTTTATGTCTATTTTATAGGGTTAATCGAAAATGAAAAATAGAGAATCATTGTACTATATATATTTATATCTCTATAATTCCTCCTCTATTCCCCTCAAGAATAAGAATAATCCCTTTAATCCCAAAGTATCATGGAGTGATCAATATAAATAATGGAATACAATTGATTCATTGCTCTATCACCCAAAAATCAATTGGCATTGTTCAAATATCAAAGGTGCATGTGTGGATCACTAATTAAGGGATTCTAAACATGGATCATATAAGTGTAACAACAGTAATTTATAAAGGGTCATTTGGATGATCAAAATATTCATCATCGAAGAAATATTCTCAAACAATGTATTTATTTCTTCTTATCTAAATAAATAAACTATAAACATAATGTGAAGATATCCACTATTATGGTTTCGATAAACTCTATAAAAAATCAATTTTAATACTACACTCACCAAAGGTGCTTATGATGTATCCAAATCCTTCAAGTGGTATCAGAGGGGTCACATTTTAAATTTATAATTATTTATTTGATTTTTGATCTATGTATAATAGTGGTTAGCTTTCAATTTCATATTATTTTATCTTTAAACCAATTTGAATTAACATGTTTTATATACATTAATTATGTTCGTTCAGATATTCATTTTCTTGAAAATCTAAGAAGAGATGAAGAATAACGGGAGATTCCATCAGGAAGTGCTAATTATTGTGGCCAGATAACATGGGATTAAAAGCCCTGTAGCCAGAGTACATGATGTTTACCCATGTTCATTGCATGTGTTCATGTTCTGGGATATATGATGCGCCAAGTAGTAATTACACATGACTCATTTATTTCACACCACATGGTAACATGGTCATCCTAGCATATGACATGTCATATTACATGGAATGTCTCTGGTGTACATGTTGTGTAGTCTATAAGGTTTAGTAGTAAAGTTTGTTCATATTTTGTGGTCATGAACATAGTTGGATTGTACACGATGCATGGTTCATTATTTCTCACATTGGAAATACACACTGAATCCTTTTGTGGGTTATACAGACATATGAAACCCATGATACATGAAATTTAGATATAATTTACATGCCATATGGTTCAATTGAGGAATACATCGAAGCCCCATGGGTTTATCCTTGGTACACAACAAATGTGGTATATAGTTGGTAGCTGGTTAGTACACGTCAGGTAGTCTCTCAATTAATAATAGAATTAAATTATATTAAAGGGAAAATTATATCATTAAAACCATATTTCCTTTATTTTCACATTATGTGTTTTATAATTTAATAATGGTTATAAAGAATTTTTAATGTTCAATTAATTTATTATAATAAATATATAATTAACGGTTCTACTGTTTATTTACCATGAATTCCACTAATGGTGTGTATCTCCAAATAAATTATTATGGTCATTAAGATGAATGATAATTAAGTAATTAATTAATTAATTAATTAATTAATGAAATCTTGTTTGACTTAATAATAAAATACGAATAAAAAAATGATATCCAGTAAATCTTGTGTATTAATTGCATGTATGATAGTTCATGAGGTTGACCGAGACCTATGGATGTGTTGAATTTCATAATTTAATTTCATGAATGGGTTTTCAATTATTTAAATTTAAATTAAATTTTATGGACTGCATGTCACCCCCCCTATTATTATATAAGACCAGTGTTTCCCCGATTATTTATGTAATCCATGTTAACCAATCCTTTGGTTCCCATCACTTTCTTGAGAGTTATAAAAAAATATAATTAATGGAGTCTCCTACAGTGTGCAGATAAAGTTCAATACAAAACCATAATGAATGATGACCCTCATGATACACAGGTTGACAGGTAGAATGCTACAACACATGAAAATACTAGTATAAGTAGTTTTTACCCTAGGTCATAGGTTGATTTTTTATTCGCTCAATAAATCAATAGTTATAATAGCTCATGATCTGGTCATTTATTTATTTTTTTATTTATCTCTATGCATTATTTTTCCAATTGATGCAAGACACCGAGAAAATTATTAAATTAAATAACATTAAAATTCAGAATTTAAATTAATATGTTATGTTTAAATCATTTATCTTACATGAATAATTAATTAAGTAAAATCCAATTAATATTAAAAAATCATGTCTATGACAAAATAAGATAAAATTTATTTATAATAAATAAATACCCCAAATAAATATTAAGTCGGACTTGTACTTCCATTACTTTATTATTAATGTAATAATTAAAACTAAGTGTTTGACCAACCCTCTTTGATAAACTTACTTTTAACATGGAGTTATTATGAAGATTATGGTTTGAAAAACCCATATTACCACAAGAGAACCAGCCCATACTCTACTTGATGTAACTTGGGGGTGGAGGTTGAGGAAATAAAAGTTAGGATTTTAGGATTAGGGAGTGTACTCAATGGATCAAGGAGTTAAAAGCCTATAGTTAGAGAGGAACCACCTACCAAAATACCATCATGTAGCTTAACCAACCCTCATTGGTGTAATGTTAAGGGGAATGCGTATCGTTGCCACTATAATGTATGAGAAACAAAGAATTTCAGGTTCAATGTTATTGGTTAATGTGACTTCATATAATAGTAAGTGACTTAATAAAATTAAATTTAGTATGGAACTCATAAATTATAAAAATATGAAGTACAAATAATCTATTTTAATTATTGGAAAAATTGCTGAAAAAGCCACAATAATAGTGAAATCATTTAATAACATAGGTTATTTCCTTAAAAATATAAAAAAATAGATTTGGTACAATAATTTATGTGATTAATTATTATAATAAAATTTAATAGTTGGTTGGAATCCTCTATTACTGTTATACCACCCCAATAGGTAAGTTAAAGTGAAAAGGATTCCTAATAGAGATATGTTGAGGATGCATCCAATGTCCCTTGTATTATATTATCAACTATGTATAGAGAGTTGATAATATAACATAAATAAATTTATGACTACACTATAATATATCATCCCAATTACCGTATGAAAGAGAAATAAATGATTGAAATGAATAATATTGTCAATACACAGTATCAGTGTAAACTGAAGATTTTAATCAAGCTATATATCTTACTTTTAAAAGTCTTGGGTATATTGATCAGTTGGAGAAATTATACTTCCATATAGATAAGAAATTATGCATTAATCTTACATTATTATTCACACCACCATGGTTATATTTACTTTTCCATGATGGAATAAAAAAAGGATTGGCTCATCAGGAAACATTAGTCCATACTTCACCAAGAAGATAAGGGTTGGTTGAAACCTTTTTCTCCACCCAATTTGATGAAAATTTTGAATCACAGGGCTGAAGATCCCATGACCAATATAAATCTACAAGATCCTTTATGAAACCTTTAATGAGAATATAGATTCATTGGAAGAGGGATGAATAGGAGGATATTTTCTCCTCGTGTGGAAAGAATCGATGATGGAAAATAACTTACAATGAATTAAAGAATCACGAAAATTAATCCACTTCAGGTATATTCATCATGTATCTATTAAACTCTTTTTAATTATATAAAATATTTTTATAAAATATAAGTATTTAAATAAAGTAAATGATCAAGAATAGAGAGGTATTATAGTGAACTCAAAAGGATTGAAGAAATGGTGATTCCAATTCCAGCCAAGGGAAGCTCACTATTTGTTTTCCAAATGGATTGATAAAGTTTGTATTAAGTATTATAATAACATTTATTTATATTTATGGCTCAAAATATTGAGACATTATTTCTTTTTTTTAAATGTCCCTATACTACTTTAATACAAAACTAATAGTTCAATAACTCTTGAATCACAAATATCCATTACAATTAATGATGAATTAAAAATATATGACTCTTACCTGATTGTGGAAATATAATTCTTTTTCAAATAAAACAAAAATTACATGAATTTTTTATTCATTTAATTTATTTTTTTATATAAGATACTAATATAAAGACAAAATAAATAATATATTTTAGATATAGAATCATTTTTAAATATTAAAATGTCAAAAAACTTTTAGAGTTAGATTGACAAGTCTATTTGAATTTTTATAAAGATAATTTTATCTTCATATACATTATGAGATTTTTTTAAGGAATTTTAGACATTATTAGTAAATTAAATGAGTTCATTTTCTAGATATTGATGAATCTCGATCCCGACTTGTTGTAAAACATCATTTTCAAGTAATCATTGATCATTTATATTGATTAAATGTTATCCCCAACACACGCTACCATATATAAATCAATGTCATGATGGTTGTAAAAGGAAGATCAATGAAGAGTCTTATATTTATTATAAAATATTCCTTTATACTATCCAAGACATATTTTAAAAATAGAAGTCAACAACTAACCATATTTTAATTATATTGTATAATGGATATCATATCAATTGTGATATGATAATAATTTCTTAGTACACAACCATATGTGTGTGTTAAATCCCATTTTCTAACAGATGTCCTTAGCTGCAAACAAACATTAAAAGACTCATGTGTATCTATGTTAATGATCCTACAACCAATAAGGATAAAAACATGTAGTAAAAATTGAAAATATTTCAATAAAGGAGGCCCGTCTATTTAAATATTATGGGAGTGGCCTTCACATATATAGGATAAGGTTTTGGGTACATATGAGTTGGTATAAGAAAACTAGACTCCACCTAGCTTAGTGGGTGGTGTAGTTCCAAAGACACATATTGTGTAGTAATATATAACCAAATAGGTTGTTTTCATTCAACATGGTGGGTGATACATTTATTAATCATTTAGAATAATGATTCATACAATTAATCAATACATTAAAATATGTTGTAGTTGAAAATTATGCTTAAATTTAAGTAATAGACTCCTTGTATAAAGATTCAGGGACCCCGTATTTTGATAGTTTATTTTATTTGAAAAAACGTGTGAGTATTCAAGAGAAACTGAAAATGGATGGTACACAAAGATATCAATATAGCATGATAGATTATTGAAAGGATTAGCCTTTAAAAAAATCAACACTCATGATGACTAATATCATTTTTGAATATTAATTATCAAAATATATTTCTATGAATATTATATTGGTCTATTAATAGTCAAGGACACCTCATTTAGATGAATTCTACTGGAAGATATCTATATTTCATGAAAAAAAGGAGACCCTATATTATATTTCCATAATATATATCTAAAAAGGGTCTGTGACATGAATAAAATCCTTTAATATATGAAAATTAAATAAATTAATTGATGAATAAATCTAGAATTATGATCATAAAATATTAATTTTGAATGAGGGAGTGACATGTTTCTCTAACTAGTTAGTGGAAGAACTATTAATTTTTAAGATTAATATGTCTATAATAAATGAGAAAAAATATAATGTATTACAAGTCAGTTAAGAATAACTAATTATATTTCTCCAAGTATGACTTAAAGTAGAAACAGTGTTCTAGGGAACAAGATATAAAAATATATCCATGGGTTTTCCAAATCATTTAATAGTATTTATATTAACTATTTTTTCAAAAATAATATTTGAAAAAAATCAAAACTGAATTGTTGTTGGTGTATAATTCTTCATGCCAAACATGCATGGGAATTGGAAGAGACTATGAAGAATAAAATAATTTCAACAGATTAATTAATGTGAATTTATTTTATGTTCCCTGATATGTACGGATATTTGATATTACTTATAAATAAATCATAATAGGTGAATATAAATTATATTAAACATAATTTCATATATTTTCAGTAACAACTATCTGATAGTACTTGGAAAAGTAGAATTGGGAGAGTTTTTAGTGTCTACCAATGTTGGAATACTCATGATCATAGGAATTGAAATTTTATCTATACTTATTTAAATTTGAACTAGTATCATAGATAAGGATAGTATAATATGAAATAATAACATATTATATCCATTGGTTGACTTATTTATAATATCTGAGTATGTTGTGGATTCTGATGCAGCTTATGAAGCGGTTTAGGAACACCCTATTCCAATTTTGGTTTATGAAAACAGAAAGAGTTTTATCATTATCGTGATAAGAATTTTCTATAGAATTAGTAAGGATTTCATTATTTTAACATATTAATTAAAATGTTCATACTCAGTTTTATCATTATTTAAGGGATTTTCTCAATGTGGTAATAGTGCAGAAAATACATTCACTACACAGATATGTGGATTTATCAACCCTATCTAGAAAAATGTGGTAGGGTGATAAACTATATCCATACTCAATAGAAGCATGATTAAAATTTTTGGACTAACTAGTCATTAGCAATTAACTCTAGTGCCAGTGGGAGTATGTTGGAGTTTGTTCCCAAGAACCAACTACTTTTTAATTTAGATTACATTTATATTAAATTAAGTGAATATTAATATAAATATCTTACCACATATTGGTTTTTCTTCTTCATAACATTAATGTGATAATTTCCTAGGGTATATGTCACATTCATAAGTTTATAATAGCACATTACTAAGATAAAAAACTTGAAGTTATATGATGATATTCTTAAATATAGTTTTCCCATTGGATAAATTACTATGATCAGAAAAATAATATATATAATTTCATGTTCATCTACTCATTAGGGGATCCAAATTCTTATGATGAAGTTCACTACCAGTAGTATCTATGACTGGAGATTTGAGAACATGCCCACTAGTTGGAATTTTTCTTTTTTTGGTTACATCGGATATTCTTATATACGAGCATGTGTAATGGTCCTTAGAATTTATGATTATCATTAATGCATGTCACAACTCATGCATTAATATTAGCTGATGATAATAGTAACAAAAAATATTCATAGTGATGTAGGGTACGTTGGGTGTGTCATGATTGACATTTTATTAATGGAAAATTCAATAAAGGAATTTTCCATCCCATATTTATGAAATTTGATATGTTGACCCCTTGATTGAAATAGAACTGCTACATTAAATTCCATTTCCATGGTGTAATAACGTGATTATTATAGATAATCAATGAATTAAGTATGTAGAACATACGTTGATGATAGATATTTTTATCCTTCTTGATGATATATTGAGGAAAATTGATTATATTACACAGTGTGCTTTCATATGTGGTTTTCGAGGTTGTGACAATATATTTTCTCTCTTAGGTTCCTTGACCCATTTATAGAAAATAATCATAGACTTTAGGAAATAAAACCTAATTCTGATGAGAATGAGTCAAATAGGGTCACAGACTACAAGTTTCTGTTTATTTTGATATAATTATTTTTTAATTTAATAATTGGAATAAATTTTATTCTCACGATCAAGGAATAATTTTTTCTTGTTTTACTGATCACTAATATTAACAAGGTAATAAATAATTTTTTGTTAATTAATAAATAATTTATATTATTATGTTAATATATAACAAATATTTATTCCCTGGATTGTGAATAAAATATTTATTTTATTTATTGAATATTTTAATAAATATATAATAATTGGAAAGTGAATAATAAATTTATTTATGAATAATTTTTTTCGGGTATTCAATAAATTTCAGGGAGTTTGAACAGACCATATTTTTTCCAGTGATAAACACTAATTTACATAATGATAAAATAATATTTTTTATTGCACAAGTTAGAGCGCACACCATATAATAATATTATTATTATTTATATTATGTGGATTGGGGTTTAATAAATATTATAATATTATTTAAGGGCCCATAAATAATTAAATAATTTTTTTATTAAAACCTAAATCTATAAATAGATGGTTATGTCAATTGTGTAATGTTAACTGAAAATTGAGAATAGTGAATCATTATGCACAACACACTTCTCTATATCTCCCCCTCTTTCTCACTCACTCACTCTCTATCTCTCTCTCGAATTCCACCTCTCTTACTCCCATGAATGAGAATAACACCTTCAAGTTCAAAGGATTGTGGAATGATCAAGACAAGTAACTCAAGACAATTGATTCATCACTCTAGCACTGAGAAATAAATTGTAATTATTTTTAGATCAAAGTAGAATGAATAAATCACCACTAAAGGGATTATGTGCTATAATTCTAAATGTGCAATAAGGAATTCCAAAAAGGTTCTTTTATATGCTCAACATCATCATCATCGAAGAAATATCCTAAGACCACATATTTTATTATTTATAATTATATAAATTAATTTCAAATTTAATTTGAATTGAACCTCTATTGGGGATTCAAGAAACTCTATATTAAAATAAAATTTAATATAAAATTTTCTAAAGGCGTGTCCACTATTTTTGAATCCTGCATGGATAACCAACCAATCATTAATGAATAAATTTATTTTTAAAATAAGAACTCATTAAAAAATACACTTAATTAAATAGCCTACTGCATTAGTATATATTTTTTAAATAATATAAATTATGAATATTTTTTTTTACGATCATTCATAAATTGTTCAAACTAGGATGAAGAGATAATAAATAAAAAATTATTCTTCTTCTTCCTAAAAAAATGTTAGATGGGTGTTTTTCTATCACAGAACTAATGAGTTCAGAATTTATTTACCAACCATGCCACAAAGAATTAAATATAACAAAATATTGGAAAGAGTAAGGGGTGAAATATCCTTCAAAATCATTAAAATGATAGTGAGGTATAACACAATATCCCTTCATATTTTTTGTAAAAAATTGTAGTTTTTCTACTCTTTCAAAGAGAAAATTAATCTTAATATTTTTTTTCTATTGTATATACACAGTATAGTGTCATATGAAGAATCATCATGGAATAAAATCCAAATGTTACCACCACACTTACTCAAGTATGGATAAAGGTTATGCACGGAGTTTCTAATTAATTAGAAAAAACCAAAACCTTTTGATGATAGTTGATTCAATGGTAATAACCCAGTTACACATAAGGATTTTGAGGCCCATGTCCCAATGACATGAGAGAGTTTAAATAGACTAAAAGAAAAAATATTTTCCCATCTCACCATATTAATGGCCCAATGAATATCACCTTGCACAAGTAGACAAAATTGTCTTACTAACACCCTTATCTTATCCCTAATATGATATAAAATCCCAATCAACATAATTTTCAAAATTTAAATGTCCAATCATCATAAATAATCCACTAATTCATCATTTTTAACAATAAGTTCAAATATTATGGCTTATGTAATCAAAGTCAAGACATACACTTTTGGATTCATGTGCTAGACATCCTTAAAGTCAAAATTTGTGCAATAATTTTTCATAAATTCTTCATTTAATGTTTTTTTTGGCATTAATGGGATAAGTAGGTTTATATTTTAGGACATTGTTGGATTAAATAGAATCAATATATTATAAAAAATTGACATTGTAATGTAAGTTGTGTAAAATTCAAATTTTTATCAGTGAGACTATACATGTTAATTATCTTTATTATTTGGATTTTTTTCTCTCCCACTTTCTCCTTTGTATTATCCTCTCTAATAAATAAGTTATACTAGTGATCTAAGATCACAAACAACTCAATTCATAACTCAGCCCAAGTGTGTCGTTGCATAAATTGGTTACCTAATTTTTTGTTTAGTGAGTTTTTCAAAGTAATAGGTTACAATCATATTATATCTTTGATTTAATTACGACATGTATCCATGATGTCTAAAAACCTATCCTTCATCATATATCCAACACCATGATGATAGGGTTACCCTATGTATGAAAAATCAGTTGGTATATGAATTCTGATTGACACCGTATACATCAATCAATTTTTCTCATTAATTTTATCAATTATTCTTCTAATCATTCCATAATATCCAATCTTCCAAAAATACCTTCCTTTGTAAGACTCCATATTTGGCCATTATTATGAAAGATTTGATTATATACACTGGTATTAAAATAATTCTTTGTTATTGATTTTTATCTTTAAAAAATAATTTATGGAAAAAATCATAGAATGCAAATTTTCTGCATTCATCATGTAATTTTTAGTACATTAAAATTAATTTTTAGAATGATTAATGAAAAGAAAAAAAAATATTTTTTGTTATGAATTATTAACACAAAAAAATCATTTTCCCTCATACTGAATTACCTCTTTCTTCTACATTATACTTATTTTATATAATTTTATTCTATTAATATTAAATCTATTTCATGAATAATTATAAGAAAAAACTACTTCATACCAAAATTGTTTTTATTAGAATCATGTTAATATGAAAAAAATTATCTTTAGTCATTTTTGAGAGATGACAGGTGTTATGTGAACCATCTCTCCATTTATGCATCTCCTAAGGGCTTGAAAATAAAAAATTATAAGTTAATTTCTATAAAAAAAACATTTCTATATAGAATACTACACCAATGATTTTCAAAAATAATATCTCATTTGGAAGATATTTTCTTTTTTCAATAAAAATTCATAGTTTATTATAATGATAAATATTAAAATAAATTAATAACCATTATATAAATAAAAAACTACAATCACCCATAACCACTCCACTATCATGGTGACAATTTATATATCAGGGTATTAGTACTTACAAGAAGAAAATTTAGAAGTAAAAAAATAAAGTGATAAATATAAGAGAAATATAAAATGAAAGGCATAAAAATGGAAATGGAAAAGGTGATAAAATTAATATAAAATGTAGTATATGAAGAAAAGTATAAGAGTTGGAAGGAAAGTACTTGAAGAAATAAATAAGTGTTAAAATTTTGAAAAAGAATATACATATGTAGAATTATAAGCTTAACTGGATAAAAATACAGTTTCTAAAGTTATACTACAAGGATGATCCAAAGTAGTAATTAATGTTTGAAAGAAGTGGAAGGGGAATGGGAAGTAGAAATAGAGAAATAAATGTTATCAAAATATGATCCATGAAAATTAGACAAAATAAAATCCATATATATTTTCAAAAGTAGACATATAACAAAAAAACAAAACACGATAAAGTTGAAGAAAAATTGAAAATCAAAACAATGATATCACAAATAAAAAGTTAAAGAACCAACTTGGAATGAATCTACAATGTGAAATATAAAAGTTATTGTTGATGTGGATCTATTTTTACATAGTTTCTACAAATATTTTTACTTAACTTTTGATTATTTAATTAATTATTTAAGCACTTTATACTAAATAATTTTATTTTTGTATTTTTTTAGTTAAATTTGTTAAATCAATAATTTTTTATTATTAACTATGTATTTTTATTCTTTAAATTAATAATTTTAATCTTACTTTACTTATCTAATTTAATTACTTGATTATTAGTTGTTTTAATTCTAATCTGGACACCTTTTAACAATTTGACATTAATATAAAATAGTCATTTAATATCTTTATCTATGTTTTAATTAAATTAGTCTCTATTTTAATATTTTATCTTCTAATTTAGTTTCATTAGAATATGTTAACAATGTTTAATAATATGTTTAAATATTCGGCTAATTACTTAAGTTAAGAATTTTAGTTCAAACTAAATAAAATAGTTTGCTTTTAATTTTATTTACTCACTTAGTCATTTAATTAATTAATTAATTAAGAGTTTTAAAACATTAAATATTTAATTTTATGTATGCGGTTATATTATCTATTAATTTTAGTCTATCGGTGAGGTAAACAAGAGCTATCTGTAACCTATTGGGTCACCAATGCTCTTCTTTTTTATTCGCTGCTACCCTGTAAATATTTATATAGTATTTTAAATTTAAGTATTTTATCAATTTACTTTAACAATAATTCAGTATATAATTTGAGTTTTGTCAATTAATAAATTAATTAGTTTTTTTAGTTTAAGTTTAATAATTCTTTTTTATTTATGGTGTTTAATCTTCATTCCAATTTATAAATTTAATTAACATAAGCCTTGATTTTAAGTTTAAAGTTTGTATTTTTAATTATTTTGAATAACTATTAGTTTATTTTAATGTTACGGATGCAGATTATTTAATTAACGGTGACCCTTGGTAACCATTAACTACATTGGTGACCTTCCATTTAATTTGGATTAGTGACCTTAGTTTTATTTTAAACTAACAGTAGCCTTTTTGATTTTAAGCTAACGGCAGAATTTGGCCGGATGGGTTTTTTTTTATTAAAATGGGTCTAGGTTTAGATTAATTAGGTAAAAGGGTTTGTTGAGCGCCACTTCAAGTGGCGCTCAACAACTCGGGTGGCTAGCGCCACTTCAAGTGGCGCTTTGCCACCCTTTTATTTTTTTTTTCTGGTTTTGTTTTATTTCTTTTTTTTAATTGTTTTTCACCTCATCTCTTTTTAATAAATAATTTCAAAATAAATAAATAAAATTTTGTTTTCTTTTTTTTTTTAGTTTTTTTCCACCTCATCTCTTTTTAATAAATAATTTCAAAATAAATAAATAAAATTTTAAAAATAATCTTATAAATATGTATTTAAAAATGCTAAATTAATTATTATTATATTTATAATTATATAATTATGACATTATATTTATGTATATATATAATTATATGTGTGTGTATAAATATAATTATGTATATATATAATTAAAAATAAATATTTATAAATATAAATCTATTTATATATATTTTTTAAATAAAAAATATATTTGTAATTATATAATTATAAACTAATCTTTAAATATAAATATTTATAATTATATGAATATGAATATATTTAAAATATATAATTATGAAAATATTGTTACATATATATTTAAAATTTATTTATAAATATATTTAATATTCATATATAAATATATATTTGTGTGTGTGTGTGTATGTGTGTGTGTAGAATTATATTTATAATTATATTTAGAATTATATTGTAATTATAGTTATACTTGTATATGTATAATTATATATTTATACATGTATATATTTACATAGTTATAAGTAACTATTTATAAAAAAAATTGAAATATTGTTAAACATATAGTCTTTCAATACCACCTAATTGAAACTTAAAAATGTTTCAAGTATGTGACTTTGAAAGCCTATAAAATATAATCTAAATGACCAATATGAATGAAACTTAAAACATGTATTAAAAATATACTAAATAGATAAAAATAAAAAAATTACGTAAAAAATGTCGATAGAAAATATTTTATAGGCTTTTAAAACCACCTAGTTGTAACTTAAAAATGTTTCAACTATGTGACTTTGAACGTCTATAAAACATAATTCATATGACCAATATGAATGAAACTTAAAACTTGGATTAAACATATACTGAATAGATGAAAATAAAAAAATTACGTAAAAAATGTCGATAGAAAATATTTTATAGGCTTTCAAAACCACCTAGTTGTAACTTAAAAATGTTTCAACTATGTGACTTTGAACGTCTATAAAACATAATCCATATGACCAATATGAATGAAACTTGAAATACGGATTAAACATATACTAAATAGATGAAAATAAAAAAAATACGTAAAAAATGTCGATAGAAAATATTTTATAGGCTTTCAAAACCACCTAGTTGTAACTTAAAAATGTTTCAACTATGTGAATTTAAACGTCTATAAAACATAATCCATATGACCAATATGAATGAAACTTGAAACTTGGATTAAAAATATACTGAATAGATGAAAATAATAAAATTACGTAAAAAATGTCGATAGAAAATATTTTATAGGCTTTCAAAACCACCTAGTTGTAACTTAAAAATGTTTCAACTATGTGACTTTAAACGTCTATAAAACATAATCCATATGACCAATATGAATGAAACTTGAAACTTGGATTAAACATATACTGAATAGATGAAAATAAAAAAATTACGTAAAAAATGTCGATAGAAAATATTTTATAGGCTTTCAAAACCACCTAGTTGTAACTTAAAAATGTTTCAACTATGTGACTTTAAACGTCTATAAAATATTATTATTTTATATACAATAATTAATTAGTTAGTAATATAATTATTAATTATTATTTGTCATTATAATTATTAATTATTAATGGTTAACTCACTGTGACAAATTTTATTTATATTGTACCTGTACTTTATAATTTAATAGTTAATTGAAATAAGTTTGTATTTAATAGATTTTTGATTTTCTTGTTATTTGACTTAAACAACAGTTACTTATCATAGTGAATAAGGTTTTTAATATATACAACATTACATCCAAAAACATCAACGACGATGCCCCCCGGTACCACAACGCGGTGTCTGAATGTCACGTCCTCTCCGCGTCCGACGTCCATGTCGCTCCGGTGTCCTCTCTGCAGGTTCCTCCTCTTCCGGTGCTTCTGGTGCCTTCTCATGATGTTGTGTAGAGGACTGACCAAAATCATGTGAGGACGCCCCAAAATCATGTGAGGATGCCCCAAAACCATATGGGGTGACATATGGCTCTGAAGCTCCTATAAATGGTAGAAATGGGGTACTGAAGAAGGCCTCGTCGGGAGGAGAGGGGGCCGCCATAAGCTGTGTGACTGCACCCAGATCGAAGTCCATAGTAGTCTGCGGAGACGCCATATGCGGTATATAAATGTCTCCCTGCTGTGCAAAATCATCAGTCGGCTGGGCGAGATCGTCTGTCTGTGGTGCGACGACATCTGCAGGAGCCGCTCTCGGATGTCGATGTGGTCGCCTCTGCCCCCCCGGATGTGCTCGCCTCTGTCGTCCAGCTGGCGGCGGCGGTGGCGGTACATCCTCCTCAGCAGGAATAGCAGGGACATCGTCATCCTCAGGTGCTTCTGCCTGAAGATATGGATCAGGATATATCTGTGGCTCCTCATCAAAAAAATTGTCACGTATCAACCAGAGATGATCCAATAGAGCCACCACATCCCGATGAACTACCTCCCGCAGAATATATGCATGCTCCTGAGGCTGCGTGGAATGTGCAAGCTGACCAATGGCGTCTGCCTGCAAATGAAATGACAATCAAATTAATATCAAAAATGAGTTAAACAAAATTAATAAATCTTAGTAAACATACCAATCGCTGAATGTCAATCCCCTGACGTGTAAGGTACATGATGGTATGTCGTCGATACCAGTGTGCATAATCCCCCTGATCAGATAAATGAGAGCGTGATGTGATATATCCTTGTGGAAAGATACTGAATCGGGCACGCCTGTCCCAAAGCTGGATATAAGATGCATGATGTCGCCGCCAGTCTGTCGTCTGTCTACCTATAAGCACAATCGAATGTAACTCAGTAGACTGTCGTGGTGCCAAGGGGATATGCTGTATAAAACCGAACTGGCGCATGACCCGGTCTGGCTGGTGCCACTCAACGATGTGGAAGTGAATGAGTGGTATTACTGCAGCACGATCTCCAGCCAAAGATGTGCAGTATAGTGGAAGTGATGCGTAGACATAACCTGTATAAGGAGTCCATGAAACCTGAAATGTAAACTCAAAAAATAAGTCATATAGTAGCATGATAATTTTACTGAGATTATATTGAAATAACTTAAAATAGTGATAACAAAACAAATTTTCCTACAAAAAAGTACTGTTTAACTTACATCAGCCGGCACTATAGCATCGAATATCTGTCTGAAGCTGTGCACACTATGTCTCGGAGTATGTGCAAACTTCTGAGACTGACTCCACCTGGTGAAAAAAGAGTAACCTACGGTAAGTTTATAAAAAACAATAACAAAAGTACTAAATAACCGAAAGTAATGACGTAGACATATCATCGTCCCCGAGGACAGTCCTGAAGTAGCTCCGGTGCAAGCGGTGCGACAACTCGAGGAGCGATGCGTGGAAAACGCTCCCAGGCCCACATCTGTACTAACACCATGCAACCTGCAATCTGATGTGAATCGGCCTGACAACTGGTGAAGAGAGATCTGTACAGATGTGCTAATACAGCGGATCCCCAACTGTATGTCGCAGTCTGATCCAGATCCTCAAGTAATGGGAGGTACATCATGTGTACCAAAGCGGTGGAGTAGTCGACGCACAACATGACTCCGAGCAGCCGCAAAATGTATGCACGTGTGTGCTGAAGAAGCGTCTCCTCGTCTGCATCATCTGGAATGACGTCGAAATGCTGATCGAGCCACCTCATTCGCAAGCGCGAACCCTGAAGGACACCCCGTGCGCCGATGACGTCAATGCCTAGCAGCCTCTGTATGACTGCAACCCAATCGCCGGTACTGGCTCCCGTAACTGCATCTCCATGGATAGGTAACCCCAGCATGTAGGCGACGTCCTCTAATGTAATAGTCATCTCCCCCTCTGGGAGATGAAATGTGTGTGTCTCTGGCCGCCATCTCTCAACCAATGCAGCTATCAAATGATGGTCGATGGTCTTGAAGTCACACATAGTGACTCTATAAAAGCCTGCACGTCTAAGGTATGGACAAATAGCTGCTGGCGGTGCCTCATGATGGAAACGGTGCGCTCTCCGAACATGAAGATGTCTAACAGGTCGTCGCGCCAACACATCGCGCGACACGTGCGTCTCCTGGCAAGATAAAAGTGGCTGCTCCATCTGAATGTGCAAACAATAAAACATTAATTTCATGTAAGTTATGACTTTTATTATGTAAGATATGTAATTTAGCATATAATTTTGAAAGAAGCATAAACACATTGGGTTAGTTGTTGTCTCCCGTGTTGGGGTGTTGGGGTGAAGACGTTCAGAGTTTCCTCGTTTTTGTTTTGTAGTCACTGTAAGTTCATCTTTCATTATAAAAAACTAATGACATTTTCATTTAATAGTTCAAATGGTTTTGGTTTCTTATATAGGTACATTCCTTTTTTTGAGTTGGTGTTGTTTGTTTAAAGCTACTCATGTAATGTTGATCGTTCGACAAAAAATGTCACGTGAAATCGTGGTACATTTTCCAAAAATTACCCTATTTACAAGTACAACAAATATGATTAAAAATGGTGAAATGATAAAAATAATTACATGTACAAAGTTTTACAGTAACTGATAGAGTACGTGATTCATTTTAACCATTAGATGATTTCCCTATGTGTCTAGTAACAATATAAACATCTTTGCAATTTTGTCATGCCCCTGAGTATAAATCAACCTCAAAAGCTCTAGATAATTTTTCTTGGTAAGGTGAGATGAGAAGGGAGGTATTATACCATCAGGAAGAGAGATTATAGAAATGTGCAATGTTATGACAAACCTTTAGATGAAATGTGTCAGTTCCCCACTAGATGTGCATGTTTCTTCAAAATTTTCAGGTTGGAGATAATCCACCATAAGTTTCACATAGCCTTATGTAATCCATGGATTAATGTCAAACACTTCAACCAATTTGTTTACTTTATGGGGAAGTAAAACCTCATTCCTTTGAATATGCACATTACCATGAACATATAAAATCATCATTTTGCAAGAAAAACTACTAATCTCATGTTCACTGAAATACCCCTTAACGTAAGAATGATACAAATAGTGTAAGTACCCAATAGAAAGATTCCAATCCATTTTGAAGGATAATGGGGATGACAAGGAAACATCAACCCCCAGGCCCACCCCTTCCACCCATTCAACCAACTTCGGTAACTCCTATAGAAGTAGTTTTTCAAAAAAATGAAATGTCACCCCACTACAGCTTTCTACATCCATATTAACCCCCCAATTCAGTTTCATTAAATGTGGAAAGCCCTCATTTTTACCAAAGTTAATGATGCACTATTAAACCACCACTTTTAACCCCCGCCTCAAATATACAAAATGCTTTGAGGGATGAGAAATGATTCGACACATTTCAATGTTCTAAAATGCACCGAATCATTTCTCATCCCTCAAAGCATTTTGTATTTTTGAGGTGGGGGTTGAAAAGTGATGGTTTAATAGTGCATCATTGACTTTGGTAAAAATGGGGACTGTCCACATTTAATGAAACTGAATTGGGGGGTTAATATGGATGTAGGAAGCTGTGGTGGGGTGACATTTCATTTTTTTGAAAAACTACTTCTATAGGAGTTACCGAAGTTGGTTGAATGGGTGGAATGGGTGGGCCTGGGGGTTGATGTTTCCTTGTCATCCCCATTATCCTTCAAAATGGATTGGAATCTTGCTATTGGGTACTTACACTATTTGTATCATTCTTACGTTAAGGGGTATTTCAGTGAACATGAGATTAGTAGTTTTTCTTGCAAAATGATGATTTTATATGTTCATGGTAATGTGCATATTCAAAGGAATGAGGTTTTACTTCCCCATAAAGTAAACAAATTGGTTGAAGTGTTTGACATTAATCCATGGAAGACATAAGGCTATGTGAAACTTATGGTGGATTATCTCCAGCCTGAAAATTTTGAAGAAACATGCACATCTAGTGGGGAACTGACACATTTCATCTAAAGGTTTGTCATAACATTGCACATTTCTAGAATCTCTCTTCCTGATGGTATAATACCTCCCTTCAAATGGTTTTGTTTTCTTATACAGGTACATTCCTTTTTTTTGAGTTGGTGTTGTTTGTTTAAAGCTACTCATGTAATGTTGATCGTTCGACAAAAAATTTCACGTGAAATCGTGGTACATTTTCAAAAAATTACCCTATTTACAAGTAAGACAAATATGATTAAAAATTGTGAAATGATAAAAATAATTACATGTACAAAGTTTTACAGTAACTGATAGAGTACATGATTCATTTTAACCATTAGATGATTGCCCTATGTGTCTAGGGAAACGTGTCTTCGTATGACCTTCCTGGCGGCATATGCTGCACCGCCGTCCAGCTGGATGTTCACTAGGCCAATCCATCTCATTCTGAATACGAGTCGACTTTGGCCTCCCTTTAGGTCGAAGTCTGTTGATGTTCGGTAGAAGCGTGGGTGCACCATCAGGCAGCTGAAAATTCTGATATTCCCCGATTGGCATCCACGAAGTATTGTAGCAGGAGTTGATGCTCTCAAGTCGATAAGCTGGATCAACGAACTGCTCCCAAGATACGTGTACGTAAGCACATGCAGCAATCACATGGCCACAGGGATATCTCAGTGCCTGAAAGTTGCCACAATCACAGTAACGCTTATCCAATAAAACAACTCGCACATGACCATTGCTACATGCCATAGCATCACCGGGCTCAGCGACCTCAAATCGTTGCTCTGGACGATTAAATGCAGTTACACGGTAAGTTGCGGCCTCCTGAAGAACTGTATCTAGCTCGCGTTGGAAATGGTGTCCATAGTGCATCCCTCTATTCAAGCCCTCTTCAGCTTGCTTTCCTCGTTCCAGAAAGTACTTTACACTACGATAGAAGGTCTCTTGTACCAACCCTGAAATTTAGATTTACGACATTATACAAATATTATATTATAATAGTAACTCTTCTGAGTAACATATATTGAAATATTCGTATTTACCTGTGATAGGTAGTTTTCAAACACCCTTGAAAACTCCATTTATACATTCTACGATGTTGGTCGTCATATGACCATATCTCCTCCCATCATCATATGCCAACGACCATTCTGCTTTGGAATTTGCATCATGTAATCATACACTTCTGGATTCACTCTGTGGATATCTTGAAGACGCTCCTCCATCCTTTATTGTTGAGGCTCATATGCTATCATACAAACAGTAATCTGAACAGTTATGAAAATAACTACGACAAAAACATTTTAAACAGAAAAGGATGTTCATACCAATTTTTAAGATTGCCTTTTTCATCGACTCATTCTTGAACTTCTTTCGCAAATTGCTGGCAATGTGTCGAATACAGTATCGATGATGGGCATATGGTGGTCTCCACGAAAGACCCTCATACTGTATCGCCTCCTTGATTGCACGGTGGCGATCAGAAATAAGACAAATCCCTTCTGCATCCGTAACAAACTCTCGGAGACATGCCAGAAACCAGCTCCATGATGAGAAGTTCTCTTTCTCCACAATTGCAAATGCTATAGGCAGAGGGGCTCGATTTCCATCTTGTGTGGCGGCAATCAATAAAGTTCTGGTATACTTTCCATACAGAAATGTGCCATCAATTTGTATGAACTGCTTGCAATGTCTAAAAGCCGCCACACATGGTAAAAATGTCCAAAATAATCTATCAAACACAACCATTGAGCGGTCAATTTGGTTCTGTTGGTTAACATATTCAACTGTATGTAACCGATAGACTATTTGATTATTGTGGCGTAGAAGCTCCAACAGTTGTGGTAGAACTCAATAAGAGTCATCCCAATCACCATACACTTTCACAATAGCCTTTTGTCGTGCTGCCCATGCCTTCCAGTAAGAGATTCGATACCCAAAAAGCTGTTTGATTCGCTCAATGACCAGAACCACGGGGACATCTTGACATGCTCTAATCATTTCAACAATAATAGTTGAAACAAACTCAACATCTAATGAAGAGTGTTCCTGTGCCAAGCTTGGGTTCACACATGTGTGTGGAGTAAATCTAGTGATGCGCCAGCTGTGAAAAGTGTTATCAATAATAGCTCGCAGACGCATTTGACAGTTCGATTCAGATTTGTCACAACGGATCAAATAATAAGATCTCTTTGACTCTTCTACAACATATGAGTAATGTCTTTCAATGTGATATTGTTTTATCACATTTTTCATTGCTTCTTTGCTCTCAAACTCTCTGCCAATATACAGAACATCGTTATCTGACACTCGATTTATGCCACCAATGATTCCTGGAAATTCTGAACTGGGAGTGATAACTGAATAATCAAATTCTGGAAAGCGATTCATGCCTTCAGTCGACCAGGAAGCCAATAGTGGAGGATGGTTCAATGGTCGGTTGAACCTCGCATGAGTTGGTACAGACTGATCTTCCGCATGCTCTTCTTCTTCTTCAACTTCCTCTTCATCTTGTTCAAAATTGTCATCATCCTCAAATTCATCAACCAATGCATCTAAAGTATGTGGAGGACTATCCATTGAAACTGTGGCTGATAGAAATGATGGAATAACTACTGATGCTGATGGAACGTCTTGATGTGAAGGAGCATATGACATAGTTTCATGAATTTGAGATGGGTCAACTTCCAATGTCGATGGAACCTCCATTATAGCTATAGTGACATACAACTCCATCATTTGATTCTCAGGTATATACTTAACCAGTGAAAGTATATATTCCCAATCATCATCATCATTTACCAGATAGGGCACATGCCAAAACCTATCTATAAATTGAAGATGTCTGAATGTAATGGACTCTATTACTTGATTCCTCGCGAGTTTTAACCTCTGATGAATTTTCCTTTGCCCAGCTTCCAAAGTAGTACATCCTCCAAGCATCACAACAGCTTCTAGATGTATACTATAACTGCATCCTTGTTCTGTCTCAATTATTTGACCGTTGCAATAAATATAAGCGGCGACCATCTTTTTTATCTAAAAGAAACCACTGTTATTAATTAAATCTGATTAAAGAATCAATTTATGTATGCATGCTTCTAGTAATTTAGGTTGGAATCCTAATCCCTCCACCAAATCAATATGTTCAAACCATACTGATGTGTAACTATTTACACAACCCACAAGTTTGTGTTACTTACCCAAAAATAGAAGTCAAATATATTTATACATATCCACATGCATTATATGCATGAGGTACACGAACATGTCATGTAAAAGCATAGAGTTATATGAAATTGAAAGTCTCCACATGAGTAAGCCCGGAGCGATAGATAGCCAACCCCATTCACTTTCCTAGACAAGGCAAGCCTCCAGGAAAGTAGGTGGTCCGACCCAAAGCCCCTCTACCCGGGGATACTTTACTCAAGAGAGCAATCATTTCATGATAACTCTAACACTTAATATGCAAAAAATATATTGAACTACTAAATTCAAGTTCATAACTTCAATTACAAACCGAGGTCAAGGTAGATTGAAAACTAAATTCATTATCATTCCTAGAATGTAATGCAAAGGTATATTCCATAGGCAATTTACTACTACTTGGCTAATTAATATAACTACTTCGCTAATTAATATGACTACTTCGCTGATTAATATAACTACTTCGCTGAATAATACAACTACTTCGCTAATAACATAATTATGATAAATTAATTACCTAATTATGGTTAACTAATTACCTAATTATGGTTAAATAATAACCTAATTATGGTTAACTAATTACCTAATTATGGTTAACTAATTACCTAATTATGCTTAACTAATTACCTAATTATGGTTAACTAATTACCTAATTATGATTAACTAATTACCTAATTATGGTTAACTAATTATCTAATTATGGTTAACTAATTACCTAATTATGGTTAACTAATTACCTAATTATGGTTAACTAATTACCTAATTATGGTTAACTAATTACCTAATTATGGTTAAGTAATTACCTAATTATGATTACTTAATTAACTAATTATGATTAATTAATTAACTAATTATGATTAATTAATTAACTAATTATGCTTAATTAATTAACTAATTATGATTAATTAATTAGCTAATTATGATTACTTAATTAGCTAATTATGATTACTTAATTAACTAATTATGATTGATTAATTAACTAATTAGGATTAATTAATTAGCAAGTGATGATTGATTAATTAGCAAGTAATGATTGATTAATAACCTAATTACAATTATTTAATTACCTAATTATGATTAATTAATTACCTAATTATGATTAATTAATTAACTAATTATGTTTCATTAATTACCTAATTATGATTAATTAATTAGCTAATTATGATTAATTAATAACCTATTATGTTTCATTAATAACCTAATTATGATTTATTAATTACCTAATTAGGATTAATTAATAACCTAATTATGATTAATTAATAACCTAATTAGGATTAATTAATAACCTAATTATGATTAATTAATAACCTAATTAGGATATATTAATAACCTAATTATGATTAATTAATAACCTAATTATGATTAATTAATAACCTAATTATGATTAATTAATAACCTAATTATGATTAATTAATTAACTAATTAGGATTAATTAATAACCTAAATAGGATTAATTAATAACCTAATTATGATTAATTAATTAACTACTAATGATTAATTAATTAACTAATTATGATTAATTAATTAACTAATTATGATTAATTAATTACCTAATTATGATTACTTAATTAACTAATTATGCTTAATTAATTACCTAATTACGATTATTTAATTACTTAATTATGATTAATTAATTACCTAATTATGATTAATTAATTAACTAATTATGTTTCATTAATTACCTAATGATGATTAATTAATTAGATAATTATGATTAATTAATAACCTATTATGTTTCATTAATTACCTAATTAGGATTAATTAATTACCTAATTATGATTAATTAATAACCTAATTATGATTAATTAATAACCTAATTAGGATTAATTAATTACCTAATTATGACTAATTAATAACCTAATTATGATTAATTAATAACCTAATTAGGATTAATTAATAGCCTAATTAGGATTAATTAATTACCTAATTATGATTAATTAATTACCTAATTATGATTAATTAATTAACTAATTAGGATTAATTAATAACCTAATTAAGGTTAATTAATAACCTAATTATGATTAATTAATTAACTACTAAAGATTAATTAATTAACTAATTATGATTAATTAATAACCTAATTATGATTAATTAATAACCTAATTATGATTAATTAATTTACTAATTATGATTAATTACTTAACTAATTATGATTAATTACTTAACTAATTATGATTAATTAATTTACTAATAATGATTAATTACTTAACTAATTATGATTAATTAATTAACTAATTACGATGATTAATTAATTAACTAATTACAATTAATTACTTAACTAATTATGATTAATTAATTAACTAGTTATGATTAATTAATTAATTAGTTATGATATTAACTAATTATGATTATTTAATTAACTAGTTATGATTATTTATTACCTACTTACCATTAATTAATAACCTAATTATAATGAATTAATTAACTAATTATGATTCATTAATTAAATAATTATGATTAATTAATTTGCTAATTATGATTAATTAATTAGCTAATAATCATTAATTAATAATCTAATTACATTTAACTATTTACCTAATTATGATTAATTAATAACTTAATTATCATTGATTAATCAACTAATTATGATTAATTATTTAACTAACTAATCATTTCATTATCTAATTACATTTAAAAAAACCATACTATTTATAAAATACAAACATTATATACTAATTCTATAAATTAAACAACTAAATTATTAAATAAAACTATTAAATAAATTTAAAGAAAGATTTACCTCAAATTTGTGACGACGTAGGTACACAGGCAGAGCAACCGAAGAGGCAAGGCTTCACCGCAACCGAAGAACGCAAGAAAAAAGTTTGAGAGAGAGAGAGGAAGGGATAAGGAGGGAGGAATGGGGGTGGGTGAGGTAGGAAGTGAGGAATGGGGTGGGGGCGAGGGTCCTATTTATAGGATGGGGGTGTTTCAGCGCCACTTCAAGTGGCGCCGAATTGATTGGGAAGAAGGGTGCAGCGCCACTTCAAGTGGCGCTGCACGGTTTGCATTTATTTGTTCAGCGCCACTTGAAGTGGCGCTGCACTCTTCTTCCGCCAAATTGGTGGAGCGCCACTTGAAGTGGCGCTCCAATTCCAAAACTCTTGAGTGCCACATGGTCTGGCGCTCAAGAGACCCACTTACCTAATTAATTAAACGTTTGACCCATTAAAATAAAAAAAAACATCCGGGAAAATTTGCCCCCTGTCGCTGCTCATTTTTTTTTATATCCCTAACAGTTACCCATCCAAACAGTGACCCTTTTTTCTATTACTAACCTCCTCGTCGTTCACTGCTTCTCATGTTGATTTAATTTTCTCCTTTTCTTAATTCTTTCCCCTCCCCATTAGACATCTTTTTCTATGCCTGTGCCTCCCCTATTTCTCACTGCCACACTACTGCTTTCCACCCACACTAATTTCTCTCTTCCGCTTCCTCTTCTACACCAACAAGAAAAAAATGTGATTCGCGCACCAAAATATAGCCGTTTCATGCTGTTTTTGTATGCATTGTCGTCGCTTTTCCCCCATGGAATACCGAATCACTTCCCCCTCCACGCTCATTCTCTCCCGCATCCTCGTTCATGGCCTCCATTCCAAGAAGGGTCCTCCGGTGCATAACTCAGGCTCCACAACTTCCATCGGTGGGTACAGACTTCTCGGATTCGGAAAGCGATTACGAAGACGCCTGCTGCGTTGAATGAAGATCATGTCAATACGCTGCGAAGCTGCTCTTTTGTGACAAGTGAGATCGAGGGTTTCACATTTTCTGCCTCAGGCCCATTATCGTCATCATGATTGAGGATAATAGATGCTCCAACCAGAGGAGGTCTGCCGCTGTGAGGAGGTGAAGCCACTACATCCGCCGTTACGAAGAGTTGCTGTTGTCCGCTGATGGAGTTGAGGTCATCTAAGGATGAAGATGGGCAAATTTACGATAGGGGGTTTTTTTTAATTTAATGGGTCTGTTTTTTTTTATTTTGATAAATGGGTGTGTCTAGCGCCAAATGAATTGGCGCTAGACAACTTTTACCCTAGAGCGCCAAATGAATTGGCGCTCTTGGGTTTTGGTTTCCAAAACCCAGGCAACCCTTCCCCAACCCTTATATATATATATATATATATATATATATATATATATATATATATATATATATCTTATTTATTATAATTATAATTATAATAAATATATTTATAATAACTAAAATAAATACAATAAATTTATAATAATGTTTATTATAATTATAACAATTATATAATTATAATAAATATATAATTATAATAAATATATAATTATAATAAATATAAAATTATAATAATTCTATAATTACAATAATTAAATAACTATAAATATAATAATTTTATATTTATAATAAATATATAATTATAAATATAATAATTATATAATTACTAAAATTATAATAATTATATAATTGTAAATATAATAATTATATAATTATAATAAATATACAATTATAATTACAATAATTCTATAATTATAAATATAATAAATATTCACTTATAATTATTAAATAATTTTAATAAATATATAATTATAAATATAATAAATATATAAATATATAATTGTTATAATTATTAAAAATTATATAATTGTTATAATTATAATAAATATATAATTAGTGTAATTACATAATTATTATAAATATATAATTATTGTAGTTATATAATTATTGTAATTATATAATTATTGTAAATATATAATTATTGTAAATATATTCCTATTATATATATATATATAATTAATAAGGTTTATATATATAAAGATATGATTATAATAATTAATACATAATTAAAATATAATAAATATATAGTTATAAATATAATGAATATATGATTAGAGTAATTACATAATTAAAATAAATATGTAATTATAATAATTATATAATATTTAATAAAGTTTATTTATATAAAGATAAATAATTTTAATAATGTTTATTTAAATATAAATTTATAAATTTTAAATATAAGGTTTATTTATATATAATTATTTATAAATTTATAAATTTATATATAATTATTTAAATACATAAATAAACCATATTAAATTTATTTATAAATTTATATATATATATATATAAATAAACATTATTAAAATTATTTATATTTATTATATTTATTATAATATATTATAATTATATATATATATATAATTACATTTAATAATAAATAATTACAATTTTAAAAATATTTTTATAAATGTAAATTTAAAAATGTGAGATTATTTATAATTATACATATAAATATAAATATAATTATACAATTATAAATATATATTTAGATAGTTATATATAAATATATAAATATATTTAATAAATTTATTTATCACATTAATAAATATGTATTTATTTATAATAAAAGTATAATAAAATAAATATATAAATATAATAATTATAAATATAACAAATCCATAATTATAATTAATATATAATTATAATAAATATCTAATTATAATAAATATCTAATCATAATAAATATATAAATATAATAAATATATAATTAAAAATATAATAATTATATAATCACAATAAATATATAATTGAAATAAATATATAATTGTAATAAATACATAATAATAAATATAATAAATGCATAATTATAATATATTTATTACAAATATATATTTAATATATAATTATAATACATATGTAATTATTGTAAATATAAGATTATAATAAATATATGATTAAAAATATAATAAATACATAATAATAAATATAATAAATGCATAATTATAATATATTTATTACAAATATATATTTAATATATAATTATAATACATATGTAATTATTGTAAATATAAGATTATAATAAATATATGATTAAAAATATAATAAATATATAATTATAAATATAATAAATATATGATTATAATAATTATGCAATTATAATAATTATTTAATATTTCATAATGTTTATATATATATATAATCATATAATTATATTTATTTATAAATATATTCATTATTCATTAATATATATTTATATTAATGAATATATTTATAATTATAATTATAAATAAATATAATTATATGAATATAATTTAAATTTATTTATAAATAAATATTCATGAATATAATACATTTATTATAAATATAAATTAATAAATATATATTTATAAAATGTATTGTATTTATAAATATATTTAATAAATGTATATTTATAATAATTGTATTACATTTATAAATATAATAATAAATGTATTGAAATACATTTAATAAATATACATTTATTATAAAAAATAAATTTATTAAATACATTTATTATAATGCATTTATAAAATACACTTACTAAATATATTTATTTAATAAATGAACTATATTTATAAATATATTTAATAAATATACATTTATTATAAATACAATACATTTAATAATTGTATTTAATAAATATAATACATTTAATAAATATACATTTATTATAAATACAATATAATACATTTAATAAATATACTTTTGTTATAAATACAATACATATAATAAATATACATTTATTATAATACATTTATTATAATAAGTGTATTTAATAAATACAATACATTTATTAAATATACATTTATTACAAATACAATATATTTAAATAAATGTATTTGATAAATATAATATAAATTTATTATAAATACAATACATTTATTAAATATAAATATACATTTATTAAATATACATTTATTAAATATACATTTATTACAAATACATTATTTTTAAATAAATGTATTTGATAAATATAATATAAATTTATTATAAATACAATACATTTATTAAATATAATGTATACATTTAATAAATATACATTTATTTAATAAATACAATACATTTAATAATGTATACATTTATTAAATAAATGTATAATTAATAATAAATATTATTATATATTTATTGTATTTATTTTATTATACATTTATTATAATTAAATATTTATTATAATTAATATTTACTATAATTATATAATTATTATATTTTTGTAATTATTATATTTATATTTCTCTAATTATTATAATTGTATATTTATTATATTTATTTATTTAGTACTATTATATATTTATCATAATTATATATTTATTATAGTTATTATTTTTATCATTATAAATTTATTATAATTCCATAATTTTAATTATAATAATTACATAATTATAAATATAATAAATATAGAATTATAATAAATGTATAGTTATAAATAGAATAAATATATAATTATAATTAATATATGTGTTATATTTATAATAAATATAAATAAATAAATTTATTATAAAAAATATAATTTATTATAATTTATTTATTCATGTATATATATATATATATATATATAAATGGGGGTTGGGGGTGGTGTGGGGTCAAAGCGCCACTTCAAGTGGCGCTTTGATCCAATTTTGTTCAGCGCCACTTCAAGTGGCGCTGAACAAACCCATTTACCAAAATAAAAAAAAACCCTAACCCATTAAACAAAAAAAAACCCTCCGGCCTAAATTAGCCGATGAAGATGGGCTGAGGAGATCTGTTGTGTCGCTAGAGGCTTCCTCTGGAAGCTAACCCAAAACCCCCACTCCCAGTGCATCGTATTTGGGGGGGAGGAAAATAAAATAAAAATAAGAAAACTAAAAAAAACTATTGAACCTAAACAAAGTTAAAATAAAAAAATAAACTGAAAAATAATAAACATTAATAATTATAAATAAATAATTTACATAAGATATTTAATAAAACATAATTATTAAACATTAATAAAATGTTATTTAATTAACTTATTGTTATTTCTAAAATAAAATTAAAATAGATTATTAAAAAGCTTATTAATTATAATTTAATAATACGTATTAATAATTATTTAATAATACATTTTGTTTATAAAATAAAATACTATTAATAAGTTATAAATCAAATTATAGTTAAACTAAAAAAGTTAATTTAAAATGTTAATAAAGTAAACTTTCAAAATAATAATAAACTTAGTGTTTATAATTTACTTTAATAATGTTAATTAATAATAACTTATACACAAATTAGCATCAAAATTAATAATTAATAAAACTTTTTAATTATAATAATAACTCTTTTATTAAAAAATTCAATCAACTTACGACACATAAATTATCATAATTTATCTTTTATAATTAAATAATAACTATTTAATAATAAATTTCACTTCATTATTATTAACTAAAATATAATTACTAGTTATTAGTACTAGAAATAAAATAATTTATTTAATAACATTATTTAAAAGTTTATTAATTCTTTTAAAAATAATTTTTAATAAACTAATTTCTTAAACTATAATTCTTTATATCCTTAGAGTTTTAATTGTTTTGTTTGTTTTTCTTACGCAGGTTCATTCAAGAGTCAAAAACACGACCAAGTGCACTTAACTAACTCATCTGGAGTTAGTTACGTGAGGAAAACCAGTGCAACGTGCCAGTCGCGAAAAAATGAACGTTGTGCGGTGCATTTGTGAAGGGATTTCAAAGTCGGTGGAAGATGTTCGATGACAGGCAGCAGGTGACGGTGGATACAAAAGCAGAGCAAGCATCTGATTTGGGGGGGGGACATTTATGGGACGACATTCATTAGATATTTTATCATTCACTCGGAAGCAGAGCAAGAACCTTGGGGAGAATTCTAGAGCAGCTCTCGGAGAACCATTACATATAGATCTGAGGTTCAGGAGTAGCAATTCATGCTAGAAGAGGGAGTTTCCTTCCTCTGTTTTCTTTAAATTATTCTCTTTGAAGTTGAATTGTTTTAGTATACGTAATAGAGATGATGTATAGATAATTTTCTAGTTCGGGGATAAATTGAAGTTCCACTCGTTACCTTTAAATGTCTTTTTCACTTCATCTTTAGATGTATTCAGTATTGACCAGTGAGATCGATACTGAATTCATTCAATTGAATTGTTCCACCAAAGTTTAATATTGAAATTTCCCAAATCAGTTGGCGATATTAATTGTGGAAGAACTTTTTAAAAGATAACAGATTCAAAAGACTTCAAGACTTACGATGAGTTTGTCTTGCTATTAATTTTCAAATCATTCACATTTGATTAATTTTGGACTGACGAACTCTTAAATTGGTTGACTTGTGTGACTTAACTCCTAGTGAGGGAAGTGAGTCATACTCTTTACAGTGGTACTCTACAATAACTTATAAGTAAATTGAAACACCTTCAAAACTAGTAGAATGGGGATTACTCCCCGAGCATTTTAATAGAATATTATTTTTAATAGTGTTCTATATCTCTATTATTCCATGTTTTACAACTGTATTAGGCTTCAATTTAGTTTTTTTAAACATGTTTTCCAATGTTCTATCCTTTACCAGTTTTTTTAGAAGACTAGTGTCCAAATTTACCATCTTTGTGGGTTCGACCCTGCTTGCCACATATATAGTAGTAAGTAGGAATGTAAATATTAGACTTTGACCAACTTCAACAATAGTACATGTCATGTTTTTTGCGCCGTTTCCAGGGAGGGAACAATCCATTTCTTCTAAAAAACTAAAAAAAATTAAAAAAATGAAAAATTTGAAAACTGTAAAAAAAAATTGTTACTTATCTTTCTGAATTGTCACTGTTGAGTACTGTTACTATTGTTTTCATGATCACAAGAACTTCAGGTGCTAGATTAGAGCCTCTAATCCTTGAATTAGATAAACATATCACTGCTCTAAGAAAGAAAACAAAATTGAAATGGAAAACATAAATAATAGAGTTCCTATACCTTTCATCTATCAAAATCAACCAGAAGTTTTAAAAGAACATTAAAGGCCTAGGATGATGGATTTCCATCTTCCTCATGTTTCAAGAAATCCATCGTACATTAGGTTATCTCCTAGATCCAGAAATTATGAATTGAAGCAGTCACATATTTCATTGTTTCCTACTTTTAATGAGCTCTCTAATGAGGACCCCCTTTTCTTCATTAGAGACTTCTACAATACTATGCAGTAATTGCCTCTTCTGGGACTCACAGATAATGAAATTATAATAAGAGTATTTCCCTTTTTCCTTAAAGGGAATGCTAGTAATTATATTCTGAGTATAGATGAGAACATTTTGGAAAACTGGGATCAAGTATATAACCCTTTCATTATGAAATTTTATCCTCAAAGACTAAAAGGTGAACTTAGAACAATGAAAACTTGTTTTTATCAAGAGGATGGAAAAGCTTTTTATGAATCTTGGGATAGATTCAGGGTTCTTCTTAGGCAGTGTCCCCATCATCAACTCCCATCACACCTTCTCATGGATACTTTCTGTGAAGGGTTGTCCTCCTCTGGATAGAATCTAGTTGACCAAGCTATTGGGGGTAATTATAATGATAAAACAGATGAAGAACTTAGACAAATTTTTAATAATATTGCACTGAATTCACAACATAAAAATTCAAGACGGAAAAGATTCAATAGAAATGTTAATTCAAACACTGGTTCAATGAATGAAACACAAGATCAACTGGATGAAATCACCAACCAACATCAATCCTTAATGAACAAGAATTCAAAACAAACTGTTAATCAACTAGGATGTCAAAATACCAACCAATCATTAAGGGAACAGTGTGTCCAGTGTGGTATGTTTGTGCATACTGATAAATTTTGTCCTAATTTTTATATGATACCCCAACAACAATAAAATTAAAACTTTGTTAACTATAGTCCTAGAATTTCTCCTAAATAAGATCCATTTTCAAATAATTACAACCAAGGCTATAGAAACCACCCAAATCTGTCCTGGAAAGATCATGGCTTAATTAAACAATCCACTGCCCCTAATTACTCTAATCAACCAAGAAAAAATTTTCAAAATCAACAAAGGGGTGTGTCTTCAAATTTACAAGGAAACAATGATAATCACATTTCTTCTAAACTAGATCTAATTTTTTTAAAAAAAATCAACTCCCAAGGGGAAATATACATGACTCAGCTTACCAAAAATCAAAATCAATATGAGTCTGATAAAATTCAAACTGATGTTAGAATGAAAAACATGGAAACACAACTTTTTCAACATGCTATAGATTTTTAATCTAGGGAAAAGGTAGACTTCCTAGTACTACTGAACTTAACCTTAGGGGAAATGCTATGGATTTTTTCACTTGAAGTGGGATTAATACTCAAACAGTTGCTAAAAAAGACCATGAAAATGCCCAAAATGAATATTTAATTTAATATGGAAATAAAAATATGCTTTGTTCACATGATGGAAATTCAAATAAAAATCCTACAAATGATATAAATATGAATTTATCATCTAAAACACAATTTGAAACTTCATCTAAAAATCAAAATAATAATGGAAAAGAAAAAGTTGAAGAAGAGGTGAGGGATTTGCCTACTGTCCTTAAAATTTTTGCCCCACCCATCCCTTTCCCTGTGAAGTTGAAACCTTAAAGTAACACCAAGGATGAACTTCTTCAATTCCTTGGTCTCCTCTTTAAACTTAAAGTAAACATTACTTTCATTCATGCTTTAATTAAAATCCCATCTTACATGAAATCTCTTAAGAAAATTGTTTCAAAAAAACTATAGAAGAATTTCCTACTTACAGCCTCACTGAAGAGTGCAATGTTGTACTCCAAAAGAAAATCCCACCTAAATTGAAAGACCCAGGTAGTTTTGTCATTCTCTATACCCTAGGAAGCTCTGGCCAGATCAAATATTTGTGTTATTTAGGTGCTATCATTAATCTTCTCCCATACTCACTATTTCAACAATTGACGTTGGGTGATCTTTAACCCACCACAATCATACTACAGTTAAATGATAGATCTTTCACTCATCCTATGGGTAGGGTAGATGATTTTCTAGTTGGGGTTGGGAAGCTATTTTTGCCTGCAGAATTTTTAGTCTTAGATATAGAGTGTGATCAAGAGGCACCCATCATCTTGGGTATGCCCTTCTTGGCCACAGGTGGTGCTGTTATTCATGTCTCTAAGGGTTAATTAATCTTAAAAATTTGAGAACAACAAGAATAGTTCAATGTGTTTAAAAATGTTAAAGGAACAACTTTTTCTGAAAACTGTTCAATGGTAGAGTCCTTAGAAGATGAGAACTCAACTGAAAATATTGAAAAATCTGAAAATCAATCCTCTATTGAAGAAAATATTTGTGAAGATGAAAATCCTATTCAATCTGTTTTAGAAATTGAAAATTCTACTCAAACTCCAAAAGTGGAAAATTTTTCAGAACTAGACAACTGTCTGGTTTCTGCTATAGAAGGGTCCTCTATTTTTGAACATAGGAGATTTTTGAGAGAATTTGAGGGTGTTTCTGTTAACACCATCCTTGCTGAAAACTCTGATGATGTTGAGGGAGAACATATAATACAACTAGATGATTCTTTTCTAATTAAATTTTTATAATCTGATCTGGAAAATCTAGACAGTTTATTGCCCACTTTGGATAGTAGCACTGTTACTTCTGAATTTGAACATGAAATTGATAATCTTTCATCATTTAATACTCCCTACATAAGATATGTTGAAGATATTAGACATCCCATTCCTAAGAGTCTTCCATCTACTGTAGAACCACCCACTCTTGAACTAAAACCAATCCCTTCCCATCTTAAATATTCATTTTTGGGTTAGAACTCCACATTTCCTGTAATAGTTTTTGCTGAACTCAATGAAAACCAAGAAAAAATATTGTTAAGTGTTTTGAAAAAGTATAAATCTGCCATATGCAGGAAAATAACTGATATCAAGGGTATTAGTCCCTCATTTTGTATGCATAAAATACCTATGGTTCTTAACCATAAACCTAGGTTAGAGTGTTAAAGATGATTGAATTCAAATATGAAAGAAGTTGTGAGAGAATAAGTGATGAAACTGCTGGACACTGGAATGATATATCCCATTTCTGATATTTTTTGGTTCAGCCTTGTCTAGGTTGTCCCCAAGAATGGAGGTTTCACTATAGATAAAAATAAAAAACATGAAGAAGTCCAAGTTAAGAAATCCACAAAATGGGGAGTCTGTATAGATTATAGGAAGCTTAATCCAGCCACTAGGAAGGACCATTTTCCAATGCACTTCTTGGACCATATACTTGAGAGTCTTGCTGGAAATGAGTTTTTATGTTTTATGAATGGGTATTCTGGTTACAACTAGATTCATGTTGATCCAGAGGATCTGGAAGAGACCAATTTCACATGCTACTTTGGGACATTTTCCTACAGGCGGATTCCCTTTGGGTTGTGTGGAGCTACAACTACCTTTCAAAGGGGTATGATGGATATATTTTCAAATATGATTGAGAGAATTATTGAGGTTTTCCTGGATTACTTTTCCATTATGAGTAGTACTTTTGATACTTGTCTTAAAAATCTTGAGTTAGTCTTGGAGAGATGAATTGAAACCAACCTTGTTCTTAATTCGTAGAAATGTCAATTCATGGTTACAGAAGGTATTGTTCTTGGTCATAAGGTTTCAAAGAGAGGTCTAGAAGTTGATACGGCTAAGATTTATGTCATTAAAAAATTGCCACCTCCTGTAAATGTCAAAGGTGTTTAAAGTTTCCTAGGGTATTCCGGTTTCTATGAGAGATTCATAAAAGATTTTTCAAAGATAACTAATCACTTATGTTCTTTACTAGTCAAGGATGCACCTTTGAATTTTGATGAGAACTATTTGAAATCATTTAATCTGCTTAAAGAGAAACTCACTACATCACCCATCATTACTACACCTGATTGGAAAATACCTTTTGACCTTATGTGTGATGCTAGTGACATGACTGTAGGTTTTGTCCTTGGAAAAAGGAAAGATATGAAGTTACATGTGGTGCATTATGCTAGAAGACTGTTAGATGACGCTCAAAAGAATTATACCACTACTGAAAAAGAAGTTTTAGTTGTTTTTGTTTGCGCTTGAGAAGTTTAGACTGTACATGTTAGGTTCAAAAGTCATCGTTTTCACTGATCATTATGCATTAAAATACTTGCTTTCTAAGAAGTAAACTAAACCCAGCCTTATTGGATGGATTATATTGCTTCAAGAATTTGATTTAGAGATTAGGGATAAGCAGGGAGCTGAAAATTTAGTTGCTGACTACTTATCTAGGCTTCCTCTTACTCAATCTGAAGACCCTAGGGAGATTAATTCTTCTTTTCTTGATGAGAAGCTGCTCACACTGTCAGTCAGGCAATCTGCTTGGCTTGCAGATTTTACCAACTTCCTCGCAGTATGTATATTTCCCAAAAATCTGTCCAATAATCAATGAAATAAATTCATTTCTTAACTTTTTTATTATTTTTGGGATGATCCCTTTTTATTTAAGAGGTGTGTTGATGGTATTCTTAGGAGATGTATACCTGAGGAAGATATGATGCATGTTTTAGAGAGTTTTCATTCCTCACCTTGGGGAGGCCACCATGGTGGTGAATGAACTGCTTAGAAGGTTCTACAACTGGGTCTCTATTGGACGAATCCTTTTAAGGATGCTAGGATCTTTGTAGTTGGCTGTGATAGATGTTAGAGGCTAGGTAATGTTGGTAGAAAGAAAGAGTTACCCCAAAAAGAAATTATGGAAGTTGAAATTTTTTATGTTTGGGGTTTATATTTCATGGGTCCATTTCCATCATCTCATGGGAATGAGTATATTTTTATTGTTGTAGACTATGTTTCAAAATGGTTTGAGGCAGTGGCACTTCCCAACAATCAATCCAATTCTGTAATTAAGTTTGTCAAGAATAAAATCATTGCACGATTTGGAGTCCCAAGAGCCTTTATCATTGATAATGGAACACATTTTAAGAACTATAAATTTAAAGATTTGATGGAGAAATATGGTTGTGTTCATAGAACCGGTACTCCTGATTATCCACAGTCTAGTGGACAGGTGGAAATTTCAAATAGGGAACTGAAACAAATACTTGAGAAAACTGTGTCAACCTTTAGGAAAGACTGGTCTCTTAAATTGGATGATGCTTTATGGGCTTATAGAATTGCTTTCAAGACCCCAATAGGTATGCCTCCTTACAAGATGTTGTTTGGGAAATGTTTTCATTTACCTGTGGAGTTGCAACACAAGTCTAATTGGGCAGCTTAGGCTCTAAAATTTGATCTTAAAAGTGCTGGTGAGAGGATATTACTTGAGCTGAGTGAACTTGATGAGATTAGGAGAGAGAGTTAGGATAATTCAAGGATTTATAAAGATGGGACTAAAGTCTTTAATGATTCTATTATACAAACCAAAGAATTCAAACCTAGAAAGAATGTCCTTCTTTCTAACTCTAGACTTAAACTCTTCCCTGGAAATATTAAGACCAAATGGTATGGACCTTTTACAATTGTGAGAGTTCTGAAGAATGGAGCTTAAGAAATTGTAGGTGAAGAGAATAAACCCATGTTGTTTAATGGGCAGAGAGTGAAACTTTATTTTGAGGGACAACCAAAGGGCTTGGCTACCTTCGCAATGCTTGAAAACTGTTCTTGAATATAGTCAGGCTAGGGACTTTAAATATAGCACTACATTGGAGGCAACCCATGGTTCTTTTTTTTGTTGTTTCTTTTTAACCTTGAATAAACTGCTTCTTATGTGCTATGTTTTTGTGAAATACCTGTTGTTACTTGTTCTTTGTCTCCCGGTTCTGTCTCAGGATGTTTCTACTTGTATCATTAAGGGGGTGGAATTCCAAAGATGATTACAATTGTAAAATCTATTCAGGGAAGTATTCTATTCATTAGTTCCTATTTCGTTTTTCATCTCCTTATTACTTTAAAAAAATCTGCTGCTTGTCTTGCATGAAAAATTCTGCATAAGTTTAAAAAATTCTTCTCTTTTTGGAATGAAATTCTACTGTATGTTTCTATAAAAACGAAATTTATGCATGTCCTTCATTATAAAAAAAATTTAATTTCACCATTGTTAAAACCATTCACTGCTTGAAACTAAGTGTGGGGGGATACATGCTACTGGTCTCTGAATAAATTCTTCTAGACTTTCTTACACCCTAGCCACTGTGAACCCACAAGTTTCATGCCTTGTTTAAACTTTAATGGAAAATCTTTGTCACTAACTTAAATGATAATCCAAGTACTTTCTTGTTAGCCTATTGATAAGTTATTTTTTTTGGAAAAAAGTATTTTTTGAATTTCAAAGAGACTTAAAACAAGTCATCTTTCTACTAAATTGAAAATATGTTTTTAACCTTATTTGATTAATTGTCCTTCTCCATATTTGGAAGTCTACATTGGGGACAATGTTGGGTTTTATGTGTGGGAGATGGGGTCAATTCTTGACTATGTTAAACCTTTCTTAATTGAGAGCTCATCAATTCCCACTACAACTTAAATATTTTTGTTAAAAAATGGGTAAATGTCTTAAAAAATCTTGCACAATTTTAGGCTTTACATTTTTTGTCAAATGGTTTTTGCCTATGGACAATATTTCTTTGGTATTTAAGTTGTGAATTGAGTCTGGAATTAATGATAATGGATGATTTCTGGGTGATCATGCTAGCAATTTTATGGAAATTTGGTTTGGGGGCTATTTCTGAAAGTGATTTGAGTTACAAGTTTGTGGAGTTATGATCATACCCTTAGAACTGGAAGTTTGATTCTGATTTTAGGGGACTCATTCATCATTAATTATTAAAAATAATCATCTTAATGATCCAATGTAAATGATTTTTTCATAGAAATATTTTGAAACTTGAGTAATTTGGGAATCTGGGATCCCACGGTGAATCTCTAAGACCTTAGATGCTGGGTGCGTTCCTGTTTACTATAATCCCTCTGTACACTCAGAATAAGTGCATTGCAGAGTGCTTTGCACATGATACATGGCTTGGGAAAAATAAAATAAAGTGTCTAGGGTAAAAAATGAGTTCATTAAGGTGAGGGGAAGAATGAACTCTATATGAAGAAGGGGTCAATTGGTTTATATGGGAATCATTTAGGTTGTATCATTAAGATGATTCAAAAAAAATATTTATTTTTGGAACCAAGGATTCTGTCAAAGTACAAAGTTCCTCGTTTAAGGCCTTAATTTTATCGATATTTTACCTCATGTAACTCTTGAAATTAGAACCTGATCTTGGATTGAAGCGAGTCATTAAGTTGTATCAAATAAGGGGCATGACATCTTCTTTGATGAATGATATTTGCTTTCTTAATTACCCTTGAGTATTTTTTCTTGGCAAGATTCATTTGACCAAATAATTTTCTAAAAGCCTACTGTTATGTTTTGTCCTCTGTTTTCAAGGATAATAAAACATGAGATTTTTTTAGGACAAAAAATGTTTAAGTGTGGGGGAATTTGATGTGGATCTATTTTTACATTGTTTTGCCACATCTTTTTTACTTAACTTTTGATGATTTAATTAATTATTTAAGCACTTTATACTAAATAATTGAATTTTTTGTTTTTATACTTAAATATTTTTTTTTTATTAACTATGTATTTTTATTATTTAGATTAATAATTTTAAACTTACATTACTTATCGAATTTAATTACTTGATTATTAGTTGTGTTAATTCAAATATGCCCACATTTTAACAATTTGACATTAATATTAAATAGTCATTTAATATCTTTATTTATGTTTTAATTGACTTAGACTGTATTTTAATATTTTATCTTTTAATTATTTTCCATAGAATAGGTTAACAATGTTTAATAATATGTCTAAATATCTGGATAATTACTTAAGTTAAGAATTTCTGTACAAACTAAATAAAATAGTTCTATTTTAATTTTATTTACTCACTTAGTCATTTATTTAATTAATTAATAGTTTTAAAACATTAAATATTTAATTTTATGTATGCAGTTATATTATCTATTAATTTTATTCTACCGGTGAGGTAGACAAGAGCTATCGGTAACCTATTAGGTCACGGATGATCTTCCTTTTTATTCGAAGCTACCATATAAGTATTTATATAGTATTTTAAATTTAAGTCTTTTATCAACTTAATTTAACAATTATTCAGTATATAATTTGAGTTTTGTCAATTAATAAATTAATAAGTTTTTTTTTAGTTTTATGTTTAATAATTACTTTTTTATTTATGTTGTTTAATCTTCGTTCCAATTTCTAATTTTTTTTAACGTAATTATTTATTTTAAGTTTAAAGTTTGTAGTTTTAATTATTTTGACTAACTGTTAGTTTATTCTAATGTTACCGATGTAGATTATTTAACTAACGGTGACCCTTCGTAACCATTAACTGCACCGATGACCTTCCATTTAATTTGCATCACTGACCTTAGTTTTATTTTAAACTAACGGTAGACTTTGTGTTTTTAAGATAACGGTGACCCCCTACCGCTGCTCATTTGTTTTTTTATATCCCTAACAGTTACCCATATTAATGGTGACCCTTTTTTGTATCGGTTACCTCCTCACCGTTCACTGCATCTCACGTTGATCTACTTTTCTCCTTTTCTTAATTCTTTCCCCTCACCGTTAGACATCCTCGTTTTACGCTTGTGCCTCCCCTGTTTCTCACTACCACACCACTGCTTTCCACCCACACTAATTTCTCTCCTCCGCTTCCTCTTCCACACCCATAAGAAAAAAATGTGATTGGCATGGCAAAATCTGGCCGTTCCGCTGTTTTTGTACAGATCGTCATCACTTTGCCCCTTGGACCGCCGAATCACTTCCCCTCCCCGGTCATTCTCTAACGCCTCCCCATTCATGGCCTCCACGCCAACAAGGGTCCTCAAGAGCAGAACTCATGCACCGCAGCTTCCATCAGCGGGTACAGACTTCTCAGATTCCGAAATCTATTACGGCAACACCTGCTGCGTTGAATGCGGATCTTGTCGCTATGCTGCGAAGCTGCTCTTTTGTGACAATTGCGATCGAGGGTTTCACATTTTCTGCCTCAGGCACATTATCTTCGTTGTTCGTGAGGTGAAGAGTTGCTCGAACCAGAGGAGGTCTGTCGCTGCGAGGAGCTGAAGCCACTGCATCCACCACTACGAGGAGCTGAATCCACTGCATCTGCCGCTGCGAAGAGTTACTGCTCTCCGTTGCTGGAGTTGAGGTCATCTGAGGAGGAAGACGGGCCGACGTGATCTGCTGCGCTAGATTTGGGGGGGAGGAATGTAAAAAAAACTAAAAAAAACTATTGAACTTAAACAAAGTTAAAATAAAAACATAAACTAAAAAATAATAAACATTAATAATTATAAATAAATAATATACATAAGATATTTAATAAAATAGAATTATTAAACATGAATAAAATTTTATTTAATTGACTGATTGTTATTTCTAAAATCAAATTAAAATAGATTATTAAAAATCTTATTAATTATAATTTAATAAGACGTATTAATAATTATTTAATAATACATTTTATTTATAAAATAAAATACTATTAATAAGTTATAAATCAAATTATAGTTGAACTAAACTAGTTAATTTAAAATTTTAATAATGTAAACATTCAAAATAATAATAAACATAGTGTTTATAATTTACTTTAATAATGTTAATTAATAATAACTTATACACAAATTATCATCAAAATTAATAATTAATAAAACTTCTAAATCATAAAAATAACTCTTTTATTAACAAATTTGATCAACTTACAATATGTAAATTATCATAATTTATTTTTAATAATTAATTAACAACTATTTAATAATAACATTCATTTTATTATTATTAACTAAAATATAATTACTAGTTATTAGTAAAAGTAATAAAATAATTTATTTAATAACATTATGTAAAAGTTTATTAATTCTTTTAAAAATACTTTTTAATAAACTAATTTCTTAAACAATAATTCTTTATATCCTTAGCGTTTTAATTGTTTTGTTTTTTATGCAGCTTCATTAAAGAGTAAAAAATACATCCAAGTGCACTTAACTAACTCATCCTGAGTTAGTTACATGAGGAAAACTAGCGTGACGTGCCAGTCGTGAAAAAATTCAGGTTGTGCGGTGCATTTGTTAGGGGATTTCAATGTCTTGGAAGATGTTCGGTGACAGGTTGCAAGTGACGGTGGATACAAAAGAAGATCAAGTAGCAGATTTGGGGGGGGGGGGATATTAATGAGACAACATTAATTAAAGATTTGATCATTCACTCAGAATCAGAGCAAGAACCTTGGAGCGAATTCTGGAGTAGCTCTCAGACAACCATTCCTTAGAGATTTGAGGTTTAGGACTAGAAATTCATGAATGTAGAGGGAGTGTCCTTCCTCTATTTTCCTTCAATTCTTCTCTTTTGTAATTGAATTGTTTTAGTATACGTAATAGAGATGATGTCTAGCTAAGTTTCTAGTTCGGGGATAAATTTAAGTTCCACTTGTTACCTTTAAATATCTTTTTCACTTCATCTTTAGATATATTCAGTATTGATTGGCGAGATCGATACTGAATTCATTCAATTGCATTATTCCACCAAAGTTTAATTTCAAAATTTCACAAGTCAGTTGGAGAGATTGATTGTAGAAACACTTTTTAAAAGATAATAGATTCAAAAGACTTCAAGACTTACAGTGAGTTTTTCTTACTGTTAATTTTCAAATAGTTCATAGTTGATTAATTTTGGAGTGGCGGACTCTTAAATTGGTTGACTTGTGTGACTTAACTCCTAACAAGGGAAGGGAGTCATTCTCTTTACAGTGTTATTCTGCAATAACCTATAAGTAAATTGAAACACCATCAAAACCAGTAGAATGGAGATTACTCCCTGAGCATTTTAATAGATTGTTCTTTTTATTAGTGTTCTATATCTCTGTTATTCCATGTTTTACAACTGTATGTAGCTTAAATTTAGTTTTTTTAAACATGTTTTCCAATTTTCTATCTTTTACCAGTTTTTTTAGAAGACTAGTGGCTAAATTTATCTTCCTTATATGTTCGACCTTGCTTGCCACATATACAGTAGTTAGTAGGACTATAAATTTTTAACCATGACCGACTTCAACAACAATACAGGTCAATTATATAATGTGGAAGTGTGGGAAAATTAAAAGAAAAGATAAAGATGATTCAAAAATATATTATTATGAATGAGGTTCTTGAAATGAAGCAATAATATTGAAAATAGAAGAAAAAACTAAAAAATAATTGAAAAACAATATCAAAGTTGAAAATAAATATATAATTTATAATACTTGTTCAAAAGAAGAAGAATTTGAATTAGAAACAAAAAAGTAGAAGAATGATATAATGTAAAAGTAAAAAGGGAAATAGAATAAAAGTTCAAATAAAAAATCTATAATCTATAAGTAAAATGAGAAATAAGATAAAACAATTTGTGAATGTAGTTCTAAAAGTGTTAATATAAGGATAAATAGAATAAAAAAGCAAAAAAATTATAAAAGGTTGATTGAATTATAAGAATTTTTTTTGTTGGATATTAAAATAAAAGGAAAATACATAAGATAAATGAATAAAGTAGAAGTAAAAAAACAAGGAATAGTTGAAGACATTATGTAGAGGAATAATAGAGTCAAATGAATGAACCAGAGTTCAAAGTAGAAGAATAATCTATAAGTGAAAAGATAGAAGATAAAAATAGATTCAAAAGTAGATGTAAAAGGTAAATCTTAAGGATTGTAAAATAGAATAAAAAACCTGAAGAAAAATTAGAAGAATAAATAAAAAATAATACAATATAAAAATAAAATAAAGTAGACAAATAATTTGAAGAAAAAATAAAACATAAAATAAAGTAAAATAAACGCCTATAAGTTAAAAATATAAAATCAAGAAGAATAATAAGAATTTATAAATCAAATGAAAAAACATAATAAAAAATTATTGAAAAATAAATACTCAAATGTAGAATCCGGAAGAAACTGATTAAAAAAATTTAATGGATGCCTAACTAAAAGTGAAAGAAAAACCAAGGATTAGAGGAATAATGAAATAAAAGAAATAATAATAAATAGAAATATAAGTAATAGGGGAAAAAATTAAATTAAAAAATCACAAGTAATGTAAATCATAAGATAAATAAAAATATGTAAAATCAAAATAAAAAATCTATAAACTCGAATTCGGAATATAGAAATGGGTGTAGATTCATAAGTAAGAGGAGACATAATTGAAACAAAATAATAAGTATTAAATAAATTAAGAAGAATCATAAATAAAATAATATGTAAATAAAAAATAAATAAAAATTCAAAAAATAGAAATCTAAAAGGAGAAAATGTAAGAATCCAAAAGTAGTAGCTTAATCTAATGGAGGGAAGAAGCCAGAAGTTGTATTTAAATCAGAAATAGAAGCTAAAAACTATATTAATAAAATAAGTTAAAGTATATTTTGGGGAATAAGTAATTATATTCTAAATAAAATATAGATTTTGAATCCAAAAGAAGAATCATAATCCATAAACATTGGCATATTAGTAGAAGGCATAAGCCGATGAAAAATTTGTAAAAGTACTAGTCAAAAGTAATACCTAGAAATTAATGAAAAAAAGGTCAATACCAAGAATAGAATATCATATTAACACTAATTAATTGGAAAATAATGGTTGAATATATTGTTAAATATAGTAATATACGATCCACTAATCTAATGTTTGGTGAGCTAATAATCTAAGGTCATTTGTTAGGTCATTACCCTTTCTTTCATGTTTTTAAAGAATTTTAAGTATAATATAACTTTTTTTAGTAATTTTGACTACATTTCACATTGGACTAATGTAAGTTATATTAATCTGTGTAATAAATTAATTAATTATCACCTTTTTAAAATTTCATGGTAATTCTAGGCATTTTTCTATGTCTTAATCCTTTGATGATTTTTTTTACTTTTAAATCAATACAACATGATTTTGTTCATTTTAGGAAAAAACATGTCAGATTGATGTGGGTTCTATTAAAAATTTTAAATAATTAAATGATGGACATTTCCCTATGATTTACTTACAATAAGAGGCCTTTTATTAGGTTTGGACCCTTTTTAACGCACATTTTGTTTACATTTATATCAATAAAAACATACTTTTGGTCATTTCAAATAGAACACAAGTTGAATTGAAATGGGGTATATTCATACAAGTCATAAATTAAACAACATGAGTTTTATTATGATTTAATGACAATGAAAAGTAATTTTCTAGGTTTTTACCCTTTAAAGATCAATTTTCATCATTTAAATCAATAAAACCACAATTTGGATCATTTCAAGAAATAATTAAGTTAGATAAATGTGTGGTATTTTAAAATATGTAAAAAAATTGATTGAAAATCATTTTCTTATGATTTAATGACAATCTAAGGTCTTATATTAGGTTATGACCCTTAGACAGAAGTTTTTAATATACATTTAAAAATACAAAAAATGTTTTTTTCAGTCATTCTGACTATGCCACACATCGAATTTATGTGAAAAAAATTCATACATGCTAAGAATTAATTGAATTTTATTTATAATGGTTTAATTATAATATGAGTACTTTTATTGGTATTGACCCCATAATACTCATTTTTAATTACATTTAAATATAATAAAGCTCTATTTTTTGTCATTCTGACAGTATCATACTTCAGAATGACATTTATTCTATACATACATGTCAAAAATTAAACAAAAATATTGTTATTATTGTTTAAATAAAATATAATTTCATTTTATAGTTTTTTACCTTTTGGTGAATTTTATTTGTATTTTAAATAATTAAAAACACCCTTTTGTTAATTTTAAGAAAACCTAATATCATATAGATTCAAGATTTATTAATAGACATCATAAATTAAATGGCGGTCATTGTCCTAAGATTTCAGGACAATATAAGCTCATTTTTTAGGTTTTGAGCCATTGATTCATTTCTAAGTATTTAAAAGTTTTTAAAATCGTTATTCAATGAGACAAGACCTAGAAAATGACATTATATTATTGTGAAATAACATAAAAACAAGCACCATTTAACTATATACATGTAGAAGTAGACCACTTGTCATTCTGATGTACTATTTTTTCCAAATGATAGAAAAATCGATCTATTGTAAAGAATGATTAAAAAGGTTATATGATCCAAATCTTACAAACAAACTCAAATTTTCATGAAATCAAAGAAAAAAACCACTGTTAATTTTATGAAATGTTGGTTTAGACCAAATTACAATCCAAGAAACAATTTTCTTGGGATTTCTAATAGTGAGTTTTATTGATTTTGAAGTCAAAAAATTTTCTTCTGAGTTTCCAAACCCATAAAAAACTTCATATTGTCATGAAATCATTGAAAAAGGTAATTAATCAATTGGCGATATATATGAATAGTCCCCACATTAATCAATCATGTGGTGTAGTCGGAATGACTGAAAAAACAGTTTTATTAGATTTAAAAATCTTTAAAAACACATGTCAAACGGTCAAAAAATTCAAATTACCTTAGATTTTAATGAAGTCATAAGAAAAAAACCTCTGTTTAATTTGTGATATATATTAATTGATAACCCATCGATTTGACATATAGTTTTCTCAGAAGGGACAACAGTTGGTCATTGTTGATTTAATATCAAAGGAAGCAAACCTAGAAAAAAAAAGCCCAGATTATTATGAAATCAAAGTAAAATGATAATTTTTTATTTATTGATATGTATATAAAGGTCTTAGGTCAATATAATATGAATTTATGTTGTAATTATTGTATGTTTTTAACATATTTAAATTCCTTTAAAAATAATGCATCAAAAGGAAAAAACATATAAAATGACCTTATATAATCATGAAATCACATGAAAATTAAATTAATTTATATTTTGATATGTGATAACAGAACACACATCAATTCAAAAAGTGGATTTCTTGAAATGGTAAAAATGTGTCTTTTAGGAATTTAACTATCGATAAACCTATGTCAAAGGGTCAAAACATAGGAAACCACCTTGAATTATCAAAGAATCATAAATATCTCATCAATTCCACATATAGTGAGTGATATATAACTATAAGTGTGTTTCTTACTATTTGAAAAGTCTTCTAAAAACATGCTTCAAATGGTCAAAACCTAGTAAATGACTTCATATTTTCCTAAAATCACATGGAAATGACCATTATATAAGTTGTGACATGTAGAAATAGAACACATATCATTATAATGAACTATATTGTTAGAATGAATGAATAAGAAGTTTTATAGTGAAACATGATTAAAGATATGTTATATGGTCAAAAATTAAAAACCTTATATTATCCTGAAATCATAAATCAACAACCACAGTTTAACTTCAGACATAAAAATCAGAAATATATCAATACAATATGTAGTTTTATCCGAATGTTCAAAAGTATAATTTTATTGATTTAAAATTTAAAAAAATGAGTAAAAACTGAAACCTAGAAAATAGCGCTGCATTATCATGAAATCCTCAAAAAAAATTCTTGGATTAATGAGTGCTAATTATGAATAGACATCACTTTAATGTAGTGGGGGTTGGAACGACATAAAAATAAATTTTTTAAATTTAACAATAATTAAAAACATGCGTCGAATGGTAAAAACCTAGATAGTAACCTCAAATTATCATGAAATTAGAGGAAAATCAATGTATTCTAATTTGGGAAATGTGGAAATATATCTTACCTTAGTCTGACTATCTATTTAATTTCAAATTGGTAGGAATAAATTGCATATCAATTTGGCTCACAGTTAGCTCTTAGTGGCCAAAATTATTTTTTTATTGAATTAAAAAATGTGTTAATTATTTATAACCTAGAGATAAATCTTAGATTTTTGTGAAATCCCAATAACATTATTGTTGATTAAGTTATTTAATGTATGAATTCATTATGTTATAAAAAAGGTTTCATTTGTTGTATTTGTGAAAATATTTTTCTAAGTCTTTCCCTTATTGATAATTTGTTATAAAAATGTGATCAAAGGTGTGTGGTGTATTTCATGGATTCATGAAATAATACATTTATTAATTGAATATTTTTATGGATAAATATTTTAACGGAATTTAATATGGATTATGAAAAATATAAGGATTAATAATAGGTTAATACTAATTGTATATTGGATGAGGATCATGTTCATGAGATGTTTCAAGTTTTTACATTATATAAACAAACTTGATGTAGGATGCGTGAACTATATTTTGTATTATTGGGTTACCTAAAACCAAAATAAATAGTAATTTTTATTTCCATATCATTTATACAGTGAGTTAAGCAGGTTGTAAACTTACTATTATTGTGTTTATATATATGTGACAATTATTTACATGGTAATGTCCAAATATTATTTTTTATATCAAAAGGTTATAGCAGATCCCATGCTATAATGAGAACCTTGAGATATTATGACATTAATCATGAATTTACATTCATAGATCTAGATATATCATACTGATTGGACATGGATGTTGTTTGACTATCAGGTCCAAGGGGCTCATAAGAAGTTATAAATTTTCCCATGAAGATAGATCTTTGTGAACTCAAGAAGATGATATCAGGAAGACTATCCCACCAATAAGAACACCATAAGTTTCTGGTGTCACTCATAGTTCCTATATGCTTACACGTGTAATGGTATCACAAATTTATATTATTATAAGTGTATTAAATGTGATCATGTACCTTAATATAATATGAAAACATTGGTATTGATGTCTTAGTAAGGTAGCTTTCATTTGGTGCATCATTTGTGGAATGAAATTGATTGAATAATAATGATAGAATTTATTGTTTTTGAAAGGATGTTATAGATCAAGCCCGGTAAATTGGGATATAGAACCTTCAATAAATCCATGTCCATGGTTAATGAAGGTAATTCCATCTAGTTAGGTTAATGAATATTAAAGGAATAATGGTTGATGACCTAAAGTGTGCATTATAATTTATGAGATATCTTAAGTCAAAGAGATTATATTACCCAACATGTGTTCATATGAGAGGTTATTGTTGCAATGAATTTTCCCTATCTATGTAGGGGCCCTGATGGGTTTCAAGACTCCACTCATTGTCTATGAATAATATTCACTGCTATCTAGATAAGGGCCTAGTGGGTCATTCACTATGCATATTAAAATGGTCAACCTATTCTAATAAACCAGTGTGTAGTACATGGTGGGACCTACCAAAGGGTCCATGTGATGTTAATAAATATAAGATTTCCATTGAAAAATTACACATTATTTGATTTTAGAATAATTTGTATAGAATTTATTTATTAAAATTGTTAATAAATAATTAAGTGCTACATGGAAAATATTTATGGAACAAAGATTATTTTAATAGTTAAGGATTATTTAATATTTGCAGGAATGATGAGAGGAGTTAAAGAATAGGTTTTTTCATGAAAAATAATTATTATATTAAAGTTAAGTAATAAAAGTATATATGATATTTATGACTTAGTAACGTAGTCATAATATGAGGTTTATAATGTGTAATAAATATCCAAGGGGATAGAATCCATTTTCAAGTATTTTAGAACCTCTCTATAAAAGGAGGAGGATCCCATGAAACAATTATTCAATATATAATTCCAGATTCTCTCCCTTATCTCCCCTCTTCCTGGAGTGAGAATCTGATGATACGAGCAACCAGTTCACATTCTACTACACGGATCGAAGGATCGTCACTACGGTGATATTTGGGTTCTCAAAGGATTTATTGAATCACCACTGTGGTAGCCAAAACATGATGATTGATGATTTCATAGCCTATTTAAGAACATGTGGATGATCTAGAGGGTTCTGTATTCAGTTCCATTTATCAATATTTTCTATTGGAAAACAATGTCAAATGCTTCTTCAAATTGTAGGAGTTATTTTTATAAATTTATATTTTTTAATTAATTCAATAATGAAAAGATCATTGGGTTTTAACTAGGTAGTGTTTATTCAAGAGACTTTGTTTTCACATCGATCGTAACACAAAAATTTTAAATTTCTAATTTTTTGTGCTTTTGTTGCGCACCTAGTATCATAGTTAGAACTGGATATATGTTTCATGGTAAATAAACAAATTCACATAATGAACTTTTTTCACTATGATCGAGACACGAGTATTGATTATACAAATTTGGATATATTTTTTTTAAAGTCCATATGGATTTTGTGATTAATAATTATGACTTTAAATATATAAAGACAATTAATGTCCCATAAGTTGAGTTAAGTTCATCCAATTTCATGTTTAATACTTTCAAATAGATGAAATATTAGGGCTTGGGGACTATTGAAACTATTAATGACCAATATGAATATGTGAGTAACACATCGAAGCTGAAGAAAGTATTATTACCATGTGAATATCACAAGGATAATTATACACAACATCATTATATTCCATAATATTATAAAAAAAGATTTCAACTCTCTAGAAAACATTGAAGAGTTTCTCCATACTATAGGTTGTTTCCCACATTATAGGGGTAAGTCGAGATAATTCTATTTGAGGGGTGTCTATGATGTGGAGGAAGACCATGATATTGGATGAAGTTATCCATGTCACAAAATAGAATCTTGTTCCATGTAATAGTACATGTGAGACATGAATTAACACCTATTATATCATTTATTCATATTTGAAGGACATGGTTTTGAAGAGAATTAAAGGCTATGAATTATATGGTATAGTATTCAGATTGTGGAATATTTAAATGAATGTATTTGAAAGGATTGAATCCTGTATAATTAGATAGGGAGAGGATAAAATATTTTAAAACATTTTGTGTAACTTTAAACATCATTAGAGTTGGAGGTCAATACCAAATTAAATGGAGTTATTAGATACTGAAAATTTAGATGTTTCCAAATTCCATGAAGATTAAATAATGTAAGATAAAACAAGTATTTTGTGATTTAAAAAAGGTTCATCTTTAAATCCATATACTATGGAAACATTTCTTGAAAATGGAGAGATATATATATATATATATAGAAAATTTAGAGAGAGTATTCAGTGAAACATTTTCATATTAAAGAATAGAGTGCTTGAATGGGGGTATATCGAGTGTGTGGTTTCTATATGAATGAGAGTGAGGATGCTATATATGTCAATAGTTCTAGATTATGTGTATATAATAGATTTAATAATAAATATTTACACATACAGTTCAGATCTGTAGGAGGCAAGGATAGAGGGAGGTGTATTCGTGTTTTGATATCATCATGCTCTACAGAAGAAGGGGTGTTACTGTTCATAGATAGATAGAGTCATTATCCATGAGGGGTTGATCCATCTAGTTCAAAGAAGAAATTGTGTGATATTTTTGATAATCATGTTTCATCCATATGGTGTTAGGGATGTAAACTTGTAAGCTCATAATGAAGATCATTAAGGTACCCTGCATCTATAAACTAACCTTGTCCCTTACAAAAGTAGTGAGTAGAGGGGAGAATATGGATTGATCCTAGATCGGTAGTGAACCTTTTGAAATCCTTGAAATGAAACATTGACTAGTATTACATCTAGGAACACAAACATATGGTGAGTGTGTGTAATTTGGATTATTCCATTTGGGTAATCCAAGTAAAATCCCCAAGTCCAAATTTATTTATTTCAAGCCTATAATGTCTTTGTTCTGAATTCCTGTAAAATAATTGATTAGAAGAAAATCCTAAAGTAAAGAAGATAAAACAAGAAGTAAATAATTGTTTAAAACCAGAAACACCTTGATAACCCCCCCAAATATCAAGGTGTATTGGGTCCCAACAAGTGGTGTTAGTGCCAGGTTATATGATCATTTAACATAAATTGTTTAGTTTTGATTAGTGTTCTGAAGACAGTGAATGATATAGCTTCAACTAATAAGGATCCAGGGAACTATCTTTTCATAATGGAAAAAGGATTTCATATCAAATTTGGAAGATTATATTATAATACCGTATGATATTATTTTGTATGGATTTTTGTTGTTGAGAAGACCCAAAGTTGTGTATGAATCAAACTAAAGAAGGTGAAAATTTATTCTCATGTAAAATAGGCCTCAATGAAATATCTAGAGTAAGGTATATTAAAAAACATAACTAATTAAAAATTCTCATAAAACAAGTGTATGATAATTCAAGATAAGTATGGTAACATATTTTTGATGAATAAAGAAAATAAAGGTGTTTCATTTTATGTGCATAAATCATTTGACAGTATGCATGTGTATTCAATAAAAGAAAAATTCCACTCATCTAAAACACAATGTAAGAAGATCAAGAAGAAGGCTATCAAAAAAATTGGTACTCCTATCGATATAAATAAATGTGATTCAATATGTATATATGATTATTACCTTATAGATTATGCTCTATGTAAATTCAAATATACATATTTTATGTCATCTGAGTAAATAGAATATGAAGAAACTTCTTTATGTAATAATTATGTAGGTTGTTTGTGCCACCAAAACGAGTAAATTCAATGTTTTAAAAATGAATTTCAACTCATAATGAATAAAGGTGAGAATTATTTTTCTCTCATAGAAGACTTAGAAGAAGCTAACAAGAATCTAATGATGAAGGTAAAAGTGATATTATGAAACAACTAATTCAATAATTGAATGCATGTTTTGGAAATAAGAAACAATATGTGGTATCCTTGATTTTCCTTCAGGAACAACATGAAGGATAGTTGAAGACAACATACAGTCAAAGGAACTATCAAATTATGAATTTAGAGGGATGGTTGTAAAGACCCCAACAATAGTATCCTAGAGTTGGTACCTTATATTAATACATTGGAATATATAAAAGACATGAACCCCAAAGGACTGGTCAGTTTAGCAGTTTTGGAAGCCAGATTACATACATGAACTTTATATTAAAAATTGAAAGAAAAAACAATATTTTAACTCCATTGGAAACACCTATAAACTCCTAGATTATTCCTAAAATTTATTCTTAATAAACATATTTGCATCTTGGGGAAAAATAAAACATAAAAAAGGGGATAACTGAGATTCTTATTAAGGGTAAGTAATATTATGGATTCATAAATAATAAATTATGGTGAATAACTAAACGTATACATTCCATTAAAACATAATCTTAAGCAAAATATAGAAGGAATAAAATCTCATTAAATAATTCCATAATAAAGAATAACCATGTATATTTTACTTGTTTAATTATCACATGGACTATCAATTACTAGTTTCATAATAATGGAATGCATATTGTCAGACATCATAATCAAACTATCAGGGTCTCATCCAAAACACCATACATAATGGGTAAAAAACTAGTCTAGTTTGTATCATGAGACCCATCAATGCATCGAGGGGATATAATAGGATATGACCATCACTTAATAAGTCCAATACATTCCTAATATGAAAGGGTGAAACATAGACAACATTAACATTCATATTGAAAAACTAGAGTACGAAATGTGAATACTTTAATCATAAACCATGAATGGTATCAAATAACACAGCCACATGAAAAATGATCATAAATCCTACAAAAACATATGGTATATGGTATCATAAGAGATAAAACTGAATTTATTACAAGATTAAACAATGAAAATTGACATATATGAAGATAACATTGAAATATTATTGATGAAAACAATATTTAATTGTTCCAATGTGTCCCATACCACTTTAAAACATTTAAATCATAATACCAATGAAGGATTGATTAAATGAAACATAGAATGTCTTGTGAATATGAAGACTTGTGATATGATATATCAAATTTAATTACATACATCACACACAAAATTAATAATTGGTGAAAAAGCTATATATCTCATAGAAGTAAAAGTGATAAGAGAAAAACATTTTTTACTTTGGAAAGAAGAGATCTTTTGAAAAATCATTTGTATTTTTCATCAAATAAGATTGTAAGAATTTATATCCAATAAAAGAAAAGGTAAGAAAATTGAAATTATATTTGAGGAATAAATGAAGTCTCACTAAAGTGAAATAATGTAAAAATAGTTTTTAAGAAACTTTAAAATAAATAAATTTAGTATGGTTTAAGGAAAATATTAACGATATTTTAAAGTGGAAAGGCATGTTTGTTTTCATAAAACCATACATGAAAAAATACAGTTTTTCATAATAAAATTATTCATTTTATAAAAATAATGATTCCTTAAAAAATATTTTGTGGTGCACTTTAAAATGAGTAAGAAGCTAGGAAATCTCCTTAAATCGAGCTTGTTTATAGAGAATAATTGACAAAGGACCCATTTTAAGACATGTATTTCCACCTAAAAGAAGAATGATATGATATAGATATATGATTTTGGAACATATACAAATAATTTATAAGAAATATACCAAAATAATGAATCCTTACATTGGAGTAAAGATAGAGAGAGAGTAACCAGAAGGAAAAATGGGGATTCGAGTAGAATACCTTACCTTATGTATGAATGTGATATGCAGTTAACCTTAATGTCATGTATAATCAAATTAAATATATTAATAAATTAATTTATAATATTTTATGTATTTATATTATTCATTTTATTCATTTTAGTTTTATTAAAATCATTAATGGTTTTATTAATGAGTTACAGAGTTTAATTTCATCATTAGAGAGCATTCGTTTTCATGGTTTTTTGGATCAGTTTGCTTGTTTATAAGTAATGAAGTTCATGTAAAATGGATATAATTCTAAATAATTATAATTATATTTAATTAATTAATATACAAGAGTTTAATTGGTTTTATATATTGTTTAATTTCTAGATATGAGTATGAGTCATTACATAACATGTTAATGGTAATCTTTTTGATTAATTTTATCGGTTTTAGATCACAATGAACTCATTTTGTTTTATAATTTAGAATTATATAAATATTTTATTCCTTAACATAAAAAAGGGATGTAATAAAAAATTTAAAGCCTATTTCAAATATTAAAAAAAAAATTATGAACAACCATGAATACAGTGAAAGAAAATGAAAACTTTTCATCGTTGAAGGAAATAAAACAACACCGGAAGGGAGACGTTTCAATTTTTAGAATAAAATAAAGGGGTAGGAGATTGACGATGGATTATTCCATTATAATGATAAAATTATATTTTATGTAAGGTAATGGAGTTGTAAATCCATTTTTATGAGGGTAGGTGAGGAGATAATAAGATAATAAAATAGATTTATAATAAAATAAAATAAAAGAAAGAGGATTTTTACCTCTTGAATTCTCCTTCTTGAGAACCTCCTTAAGGAGATTGGTTTTGGTATTTTAATGAGAAAAATAGGTCCTAAAAGTGTGTTAGGTTCTTGGTAAGATTATTGGGTATAAATTTGATAAGGATCAAATATTAGAAGGTGTAAGGAGAATGGGGGGTGACAGGTGGTATTTATAGTGGAAGAGATGGGTGTTTTTTTTTAATATTTTATCATTATTTTATTATTTTGCCTCAAAACTATGAATAGTTTTATTATTATCACTAAATATATTTAAATAATTAAGGATGGTTCGAGATTATGGTCTTACATCAGCCACACATCACCTATGACTCAATAATCCAAGTATTTAAATTATTGTATTTCATTATTCACAAAAAATTAAACTATTTTAGAAAAATACCAAAAAATAACCCTATCCATTTTTTGATAGGACAAATTAAAAAATGAACTCCATTTTTTAAAAATAATTTTATAAATGTGTGAAATTTTATTTTTAAATAAAATCCTTAGTTATTTCAAAAATACCAGTTTTAAAATTATAACTGATTTTATAACACTTTGAAATTTTTTTCTAATATCTGATAAAATTATCTTATAATCATAAGAAATTAAAATTTGAATTTATGATTCTAATTTATGAAAATACATTTTTTTAATTCATTATAATAATTATAAAATTCTAGTTAAATATTTATGACTTGCAAAAATACCAACACTTAATTAATAATTTTTAAAACATTTATTCACTTATATTATGATATAATTGTATCATATTTTTATTTATAATATAACTAAATTTTATTTATTCTTTCATAGGTGAGGTTACTGTTCTATTGGTCGGATTACTATTTATAAGGGTAACATTACTATTCCAAAGGTCAATTTACTATTCACCAAATATTAAGTTGATCATATCATACTATAAATATCTTATTGATCACAAAAATTTAATGTCCATTTTTCAAAATTCAGTTAAAAAAAGTGGAAAAATTATGTTGAATGATAATCTCATAGGTGTGGCGAGAAGGCTTGTAAAAAGAATGTTCAAAAGTTCAATAATTTTTTATATATAATTTCAATATAAAATTGATTCCAATGATCTAAATTGAATTAATATATGTATAATTGATATATTGTAACTTTAAGAATCAATTTAAAGTATAATAATTAATTAAATAAAAAAACACAGTTTCTAACTATAATACAATGTTTTTCACTATTCATCAAATTAATTAAACTTAAACAAAATACCAAAAAAATAACCAAAGTAAATTTTGATATCAATATTTCATAAATAATGATTATTTCATCATACATATTTTATAAAAGTGTCAAAATTTAAATTTAAAACAATTTCACCATTAAAAGGAAGCAAAACAACATTTTGAAAAATACAGGCTTTTTATGTGAAAAAGTAGATTCATTCTTATTTTATGCCTCTAAAAAAGTTTTGGATGAATGTAATTTTTTTTTACTGAATATATAATATATAAATTTCATTAATATATCTTACTAATTAGTTATTAATTTAATTCATTAACATAAAATTTCATTGTGGGCATAAAAAATCTTTTTATAAAAATACATCCTTTATGTTCAATTATTCTTTCATTTCTAATTAATTAGTGACCAATCAGTTAATTTTATAAACATGTGTATTCTATATTAACATAATTTATTTAATATCTATCATTCCTTCCATTCCCAATATCTATTAGATAATTATAATAATTAAATAATAATATTTAAATCATTTGTTTAGCTGGTAAGCTTTTGAAGAAGTTAAATTTAAAAAGAGTCTTACTATAAAATATTGATGTGTTAGATTCTACCCTACTCCAATAAATCACACCCTCACAATTTTAAATTGTACTTGAAAATCATAAATTGATACTTCAAAATACCTTTGTGGGAAACCCACATCGGAAATAGGGTTAATAAAATATCCTCTTAAAAAGAGGTAAAGAAAAATGTGATGTCACCACAAAACTAAGACTCAAAAATAGAGGAATAGTCATGAAGATATATACATGAGAGATAAATATAGCTATCATGTTCTAATGAAGAGTGATAGAAAACATGGTTCTTAGAGATTATACCATCACAAAATCAAAAAAAATTGATTGGTTAAAAGTCCACTGATCTATTAGTATGAAAAGTTAACAGATAATGATTTAGTTTCAATATTTTTTTCCTAGAGTTGTGGGATTCCATTACTATCTAGACAAGAAATTGATAAATTAAAATTTCTTTGTTAGTTTTTTGTGTCATAAGAATAATATAATCTTTTGGTTTTTCATCAATCTATTTTCACTTCATTCCTTATACCTGTAAATGAACATTCAAGATGAATTTTTTATTCCTAAAGAATTATAATAAACTTATATGAATCATAGATCCCATAAAGGAATAATTATCAATTCCTATTGTCTTTATACATTAACCAAATCCAAAATGGTTGGGATAAGATAAGATAATTTACCAATAATAATAAACCTTTATATGATGCAAAACAACTTTAATTTCCAAAATTCAAATGTAAATATCAATGTTCAACATAGATTATATTGTAAATTACTATCATTCCTAAATAAATATTCTAGACTATGACTCCAAAATCAGAATTATTTGTTCATATATTCTTCCAAATGAAATTGATAACTCTTACTGTCTTATGGAAAAAATTTGATTCCTCCTATAACATATTTTAAAAGATATTCTAACCATTTTCATAAATAACCTCGATCACCATAAGTCCATAATAAAATAATATTTGAATCCAAATACAAATCAACATTTATTCCACAAAATATTCTACTTACCAAAATCCTATAGGATTCCCAAAATTGTGAATGTACTCTGAAATAACATTAATCACTTAATCACCAAATCATTTTCCAATCCAAAAGTTATCTATTTGATAAAAAAATTCCCAAAAATTTAAATAAAAACAATCCATTAGATGTTGTAAATAAAAAAAGTCATGAAAACCAGGTCTTCATGTAGGTTTTTGGTTGGCGCTACACCCTTTTCTCTATTCGGTTGTGGGTTCAAACCCAGCGGCCTTTCCATAGATGTTATATTTTCACCCGAAATGTGGTTTTTCCTTTTTTTAAAACTATATAACTTCAAAAATATGATGGAAATCCTTGAAATAACGTCAATAACTAAACATTCTTTTAACTAGGATTTTCAATACAACCACAATGCATAAATTCATTGTACATTTATTTCCTCATAGATCCTTTCCTTGGTCTAGAGGTTATGATATAGAATATGGTATTGAATAAGGTAATTCCCAAGTCCCCTACATTTAAGGAAAATAAATTCCAATGGATTCTTTGGATTAGTTTTATTTCCTTCCATTGTACTCTTTAATTTTCCTCGGAAATTCTTTTCTTTATTTCCTTCTTTCCCTCACCTAAATCATTTATCCATTCTTTTGAGGTACTTTCTAGGGCGCCTCCTTCAACATTTCTTTAATGATAGAAATCAATCCTTATTTTCTCCATGGTCTCTACCACTTGATCTCCTAGAAAACTCTATTATTATCTTCTTTAGTGGGTTCGGGAGTTGGTTAATGTATATTTTGTTAATAATTTTTCCAAAAAACAGATTAGGCATGGACATGATGTATTTAACTACTATTAATAAACCATTTGGATTCTCATCACTACCACCTTGTCCATTATGTTCAATTTTAATATGACTCATTCAGGTTCTATCCATTGACTAAAACTAGAAATAATAGTGTGAGTAATAATATTCATAGTCATAAAAACATATAATCATTTATATAATATCATGACACCATATTTTCAACCTAAAACACCTAATGTTTAACATATGTTAATCATTTTCATTATATATTCAAATCCTTAATAATGTTTTTTAAAGAAAATGTAAATTATCCTAAGAATATCCCCAAAGGAGTGTCAAACCAGGTGTGCAACATTATCATGTATCAGATTATCCCAATTTAGGCACGAGACACTTTGTTAGAGTTTTTACTCTTAGGTACATCTATACCAAAACTATTTCCACTTGTAGTATCCAGATAGTGATTTATTTCTAGGAACAACCACATAATTTGTACCTTAAAAATTCTAGTATGTTCTTATATTCTTATCATCAAAGTCTATCTTAAGGTTATGTTCCCTAATCTATTTTTTCTAAATCTAATTTCCAAGGTTTCTTCTAAACTTGATCTAATACCAAATGTAAAGACCTCAACCCTAATATCCAAAATTTGGTGCCTTATATTAATAAATTGGTATAGTTACAAGAAATTAATCCCAAAGGACTGATCAATTTATCAATTTTGGTATCCAGATTACATACATGATCTTTAAATTACAACTTGAAAGAAAAAAAACATTTCAACTCCATTGGACACACCCATAAACTCCAATATTATTCCTAAAATTCATTCTTAATATATATCTTCGCATCCTGGGGAAAAATAAAAAATTAGAAATGGGTGATCTCAGATTCTAAGTAAGGGTAATTAATATAGTAGAAGCATAAATAATAAGTCATGGTGAATAACTAAAAGTAGACATGCCATTAAAACATAATCTTGAGAATAATATAGATGAAATAAAATATGATTAAATAATTCCCCAATAACACAAATCAATGGTAATTCTTCTAGTCGAATAATCACATGGAATATCAATTACTATTTTTATAATGAGGGTATGCGTAATTTCAGACATCATAATAATACTATCAAGGCCTTGGCCAAAATACCATGTATAATGGTTAAAAATCCTGTCTAGTTTCTCTCATGAGACCTACAGTTGAATAAAAGGGCTATAGTGGGACTTTATTATCACTTAATAATTCCAATAAATTCTTCATATGTAAAGGGTAAAACATAAAAAACATAAAAAATCATATTGAAAAACTAGCATATGAAATGTAAATACTTTAACTGTAAGCCATAAATGGTATAAAATAGAAAATCCATAGCTAAACTGATCATAAACCATTAAAAACATATGGTATATGGTATCATAAGATATAAAACTCAATTAATTACAATATTTGACAAATTAAGTTGACATATATGATGATACCATTGAAAAGTTTTTGAGGAAAACAATCTTTAAACATTACATTGTGTCTCACACCACTTTGAAACATTTAAGTCACAATACTTATGAATAAATCATTAAATGAAACATATAATTTCATGAGAATAAAAATAATCATGATATTTTATATCAAAGGTTAGTACATACACCACACACATAATGAATAAGTGTTAAACATGGCATATATCTCATAGAAGTAAAAATGAGACGAGAAAACCCCTTTTACGTTAGAAAAAATTTATCTTTTGGAAAATAATTTGAATTCATCATTAAATAATATTATAATCATGTATATGAAAAAAATAAAATTATAGGAAATTTAAATTTTATTTGAGGAATAAATTATATCCAACAAAAGTGAAACCATGTAAAAATTGTTTTTAAGAAACCATAGAAATTAAACAATTTAGTGTGGTTTAAGGAAAATATTAACGAGATTTTAAACCAGAAAGGCATGTTTATTTTCATAAAACTAGAAATTAACAAATATATATATTCATGATAAAATGAGTGATTTTATAAAAATAATGGTATCTTACAAAATATTTTTTAGTGCACATGAAAATGGGTAAGAAATCGTTAAGTTCCCTTGTATCGGGCTTGTTTATCAAGAAGATTTAAGAAGGGAACCTTTATAAAACATGTGTTTCTCCATCAAAGAATCATGATATGTTTTGGATATAGGAGTTTTCAACATATAAAAATAATATATAAAAAATATAAAAAATAAATAAGCTTTATATTGGATTAAATATAGAGAAAGAGTAACTTGAAGAAAAATGGGTGTTTGGGTAGAATCTCTTACCCTATGTCTGAATGTGTTCTACAGTTGAATTTAATGTCATGGATAATCATATTAAATTAATTAAATAATTAATTAAGAAATTTTTTTATATGTATTTGATTCATTATAGTTTTATTAATTTAATTTATATCCTTATTCAAGAGTTATAGAGATTAATTGCATCATTCAGAAGCATTCATTTTTTTGGTTTTCTTGATCGGTTTTCTTGTTTATAGGTAATAAAGTTCATGTAAAATGGGTATAATTCTTCATAATTGGAATTATATGAAATTAATGAACATAAATAAGTTTAATTGATTTTATATATTTTTCTATTCACAAATATTATGATAAATCATTAGATAACTTGTTAATGATAACCGTTTAGATTAATTTTAGCGGTTTTAGATCACAACGAACTCGTTTTGTTTTATTATTTAGTATTATCTAAATATGATACTTCCATAAAATAAAAAGGGTTGTGATGTGAATTTTACAATCCATTTAAATCATTAAAATAATTTTATTAACATCTTTGAATATGGTGAAGGAAAATGGAAACTTTACATCCTTGAAGGTTATAAAACTACACATCATGGATGACGTTTTCATTTTTAGAATAAAATATAAGGGGAGGGGCTTGATGGTGGATTATTTAACTATAATAATAAAATTAAATTATATATAAGGTACTGGATTTATAAATCCATTTTGATCATGGTAGGTGAGGAGATAATAATAAAATAAAATAAATTTAAAATAAAATAAAATAAAATAAAGAGGATTTTACCTCTTGAATTATCCTTCTTGAGAACCTCCTTAAGGTGATTGGTTTTAGTATTTTTATGAGAATAAGAGATATTGGATGTGGGGGATGGGGGATGGGTTTTGGAAGAGTATTGGATTGAAATTTGACAAGGCTCACAACTTGGAATGTGTGAGGAGAAGGGTTGGTGAGGGGTGGTTTTTATAGTGGAGGAGAGGGGTGTTTATTGAATATTTTATTCACTAGTTTATTATTTTGCCTCAAGACTATGAATAGTTTGAGAATTTTTTCTAAAAATTTTAAATTAATGATCCATGGTTAGAGATTATGGGATTTAATTATCCATACATCACCTATGACTCAATAATACATTAATTTAACTTATACCGTAAATTACCATATTTCACTATTGACAAAAAAACTATTTTAGAAAATTCCCAAAAATTTACCTTATTGTTTTTTTATGTGTATAATTCAAAAATGATTTCCATTTTTTGAAAATATTTTTTTAAAGATGTGAAATTTAATTTTTAAACAAAATCATGATTTATTCTAAAAATACTAATTTCAAAATTATAACTGATTTTATGACACATAGAAAAAAATTTATAAGATATCATAAAATTATGTTATAATAATAATATAAAAAAATTTTAATTTATGAGTCTAATTTATAAAAAAATTTTGTTTAATTCATTATACTAATTATAAAATTATAAATAAATATTTATGACTTACAAAAAAATAAACACTTAATTAATAAGTTTTAAAACATTTATTCATTTATATTATGATATGATTATATCATATTTTTATTTAAAATATGCCTAAACTTTATTTATTCTTTCATAAGTGAGGTTACTTTTCTATTAAACATATTACTATACATAAGTGTAAAATTATTATTCCAAAGGTGGAGTTACTATTCACAAAAGATTAAGTTGAACCTATCAGACTATAAATATCTTAATAATATAAATAATGTATGTCTTTTTTTGAAAATTCAATTCAAAGAAGTGGGAAAATTACATTTAATACTAATCCCGCAGGTGTTGCAAGAAGGCGGGTTAGAAGAATGTCCAAGTGTTTAATAATTTTTTATATCTAATTTCAAAATAAAAATGATTTCAATGACATATAATGGATATATATATATATAATTGATCTATTGTGACTTTAATAATCAATTTAAAGTATAATAATTATTTAAATGAAAAAACATAGTTTCTATCTAAAATGCAGTATTTTTCACTATTCATCAAAAAAGTGAAACTTATCAGAAAAATATAAAAAATTTAACCAAAGTAAATTTTGATATTACACATTCAAAAATAATATTTATTTCATCAACTATAATTTATAAAAGTGTAAAAAGTTTAATTTAAAACATGTTCACCATTAAATGGTGGTAAAATCGCATTTAGAAAAATATAGGCTTTTTTGGTGAAAAAATAGATTTATTCTTATCTTATGCCTCTAAAAATGTTTTGGATGTATATAAAAATATTTGATTGAATATCTAATATGTAAAATTCGTTAATATATTTCCCTAATTAATGATTAGTTTAATTTATTAATATAAAATTTCATTTTAAACATTAAATGGTTTTTACAAAAATACATCATTTATGTTCAATTGGTTTTTCATTTATAATTAATTGGTAACCAATGAGTTAATTATATAAACATGTTTATTCTATATTATCATAATTTACATAATCTCATTCATTTACTCCATTCCCAACATCTAGAAGCTAAATATAATAATTAAATAATAATATTTAAATCATTTATTAAGTTGGTAAACTTTCAAAGAAGTTAAATTTAAAAACAAGATTTCTATAAAATCATTACATGTTACAATAGATTAGAGAAAAAGTGTTTTGGATAAAGAATCATAAGGAGGAGTATCATTCCATATGGAATATGTCAAAAACTGATAAAAATATTTTGAAAACTATAAGAAGTCTCTTCAAGAGGAGTAATAGGGTTTCAATAAAAATACAGTACATATCTGATGTAACTGAAGTAAGAGTACTCTAAGAAAAATGGGGATGAAATGATATTTTTGTTTCATTTTTGGAAATATAATGAGGGTATATTAGGAATAATGTTAGATTAATGATTAAAGAAGACCTCCCCCACTAGGATTAAATCAAACCAACAATTCTGAAATGATTCTATAAGAAAAATTAATATTTTTTCTTAAAATGATTATGTGGATAGGTAATGATTAAATGGGGATAAAAATCATCAGATCATATCCTTCACTCCTACAATCAGATGGGTGCATGGGTAGAGAAGTGAGAGATCTGACTTACCTATAGACAGATAAAGAATAAAGGAAAAACGGGTTCACCTATAACCAAACCTGACATGTATGATAATTATAAGAGAAGAAAGTGTAAGAAGATTCCTCAAGTATCTCTAATTTCTTATTCATAAAAGTTATTATGAAGGGAAAATAAGGCTGTAAAAAAGGAACTCAAAATATGAATGAAATTATTTCACTGAAGATGAGGTTTATTGGTTTGGAAGATGAATCCGAAGAAAGGAAACTTAGAGTGCATTGATCACCAAGGGAAATATATACTCAATAACCCACATGGAAAGAGAAAAAACAACATAGAGATGGATACATGGTAGAAACTACACAAGTCATTCATTTATGAAGGGAATATTTCACAGTATGATGATTATCCTTAAAAAAGTGTATTCCAAACCATATAGAGAAGATGTATTATGTTCATACAAAAAAATGAGCTTGGTCAAAAAAATTTGTTTAGAAAAAGATTTGGAAGCATATTGGAAGTAAGGTTTGGTCCACAAGGATCAACTACATTCCACAACATGAGGATAATTGAGCTAACCCTCTCCCCTTTGTTATTTATTGTTAAATCTGATGACAAAAGTGATGGATGGTGATGGGGTAGATAAAATCCTTTGGAGATAGGCACCATACGCTACTACATATCACGTGATATACATTACTAACTTTTATTAATTCTAAACAGAAAGAACTTATAAAGGGAGAAAATATATCAATGCTAGTTATAAGAATTGATAATGTTTACTTTTATCAATGCTAAAAAATGACTGATAAAAGTGTACCCATTGTTAGTGATTTTTTAGCATTGATAAATTTTCTAGTTTATTAGTGCTTTTCTTAGCACTAGTAAATTTCACAATGAATTGTTCAATTTATATATTTACATTTATACATTTTTAAATAAGACTTATAGTTTAAAATATATATATATGTGTGTGTGTGTGAATATAATATGTAAATATAATTTATAGAATTATAAATAAAGTAATGTTATCAATATATATAAAATTATCATATTTATATTAAAAAATTGAGGTTTGATTATATACATTAATTACAAAATTAAATTAATTAATATAAATATGAAATATTAATATATATTTTAATAATTTAAAAAATTGTAAAAATATAAATAAATATGTATTAAATAAGTGATATTTGAATTTATATATTTATATCTATATGTATACACATACATATCTATGTGTATGCATTGTGTTGTTTATGTAGTGTATATATATTTATATTTTGTGTTTGTGTGTGTGTGGATGTATGTATAAAAGTGTATGCTCACATGTGCATGTGAGATGTACATATATGTGTATATAAGTGTATGTATATGGTATATATTCATGACATTAAGGTTGTTCAGTTTAATATTATGTTACAATTAATATTTTTTTTTCATTTTTTGATATTTATTAATTTTTTTATACTTTTCAAATGTATTAATTATTTTATAATTTATACATAATTATTTACTATGTATTGTTTTTAATATGTTTTAAATTTATATGATTATTATTTATAAAAATTTATTTATTAAGTTTTAATATTTTTAAAATATATGAAATTTATATTGCTAAGTTATTTAAATATAGTTTTAAATATTTTCATCATTTTTGTACATGTTTATAATTCAGGCAATCAATCTTCTGAATTCGTTTTTTAAAACAGTTTTTACTGTTATATTTTATTTCTTCATTTTTGATATTTCATTTAATATTAGTTATTCATTTTTAATATTAATTAATTTTTATGTTTTTTCGAATTTAATAAATTTTTAATTTTTTTACATATATTTATTTACTGGGTTATATTTTTAATATGTTTATAATTTATATTAAAAATATTTCATCATTTTTTATTAATATTATACATTTAAAATAAGTATGAAATTTATAAACTTATATTATTTGAATTCATTTATTAATAATTTTGTGATTTAAATAGTTGAATTTTCTGTAATTTATTAAATTTTATTTTATAATTTTTTATATTATTTTTTAATATTTGTTTTCATTTTTGATATATATTACTTTTTAATGTTTTTTTAATTTATTCATCTTTTAATATTATACATAAATATTTAGTAAATTTTAATATTTTCAATATGTTTATATGATTAGAATTTATTATTTATTATTTATTATGTTTTAATATTTTTGATATGTTTGAAATTTATATAATTAATTCCTATAAATTAATTTTAATTTTAATGTTTTTGTATTCAATATAATTCATTTTTAATACTGTTTTTTATTTATATGATTTATAATATCTATTTATTCATTTTTATTCATATTTAAATGTTTGAAATTCATGTAGTTAATCCCATGAATTCAATTGATTAAAATTTTTTAAAAAAATTATTCCATTCTATTTATTTATTTTTTATATTTTTTTATTTAACATGATTTATTAATTTTGAATATTTATTAATTATTATTTTTAATTACTTCACTTTTAAATATTTATTTTACATAATTATTTACTATGTTTTAATATTCATAATATGTTGTTAATTTGTGTAATTATTTTTTATTCAATTATATTTATTAAGATGTAATATTTTTAAAATATTTTAAGTTTCTATAATTGTTAATTCATTTAAAAGATTTTTTTCCAATTTTTTACGTGTTTATAATTCATGTAAATAATCTTATGAATTCATTTTTAAAAATATTTTTCATATGTATTAAAATTATATTATTCATTTTTAATATTCTTTCTGTAAAAATTATTTTTTCATTTTTAATATTTACTAATTTTAATATTTTTTTTTGGAATTTAATCATTTTTTAATATTTATTTATACATAAACTTTTACAATGTTTTAATATTTTCAATATGTTTTAATTATCTTTTTAATATATATACATTTATAATATACTAATAATTTGTATATTTAATAAAAAAATATCCATTTTCTTAATATTTTTGAAGTCCATTTATTTTTTATTATTCAATTTCACTCATTTTCCATAGTCATGCATTTGTGATTATACTATCATTAATAGTTTCAATTATTTTTTACTTTTTTATAAATAATTCACATTTAATATATATTCTTTTAATTTTATTATTTTCCGTTAAATAACTTTTATCGACACATTCAAAAATATGCTCATAAATATGGTTTTTTAATGCCAGCACTAATAAACACTAGCCTTTATCAGTGCTTTTCTTAGTGATGTTAAAAGAAGCATATATATCAGCACAACCAAAAGAGATGATAATGTAATAATTTTATCAGTGTTTGTCATTTTAGTGCTGATAAAAACCATCTTATCAACTCTTTTTGTAAAGAATTTATAAAACCATTCCCAATATTATAAATTCAACAATAATAGACCCACTACTTTATTTCCATTCAATCTATCATGGATGTATTGTAACGACCCAAACTTTCATTAATGGAAATCTATCTTGATCTAATTAAATGTCTCTTTATGTAAAATGTTTATATAAAATGTCAACTTCTTTGGTTTTATGTTACAAATTGTGACCATTGCTAATATAGTCATTTAATAGTGATCACATGATTAATATAAATATAGGGCTTTAACAAATCCAATTTACTCAGATAGAGGAAGCGATGGACTCATCCAGTAGACATGCCCCATACGAAGCCCACTTTTCAGAACTCTGAAAAGAGGTGGTGTCATTGGGATATGCTCTTGACCAAGCTCAAGTCGAGCTTGAATATGTTAAGCTCGAGCGGGACCGCCGACGAGAGAAGTGGAAGTTGATAGAGATTATCACTCGATAAATGTTATCCGAGCCACCCCAAGACTTTGTCACCATCACACACCTTACTCTTTAGTCTTATGCGGGTGTTATAAGGGGTTATGTAACAAGACCTTAGAACTAGGGTTATGTACATTATATTTCTGTATTAAATAATGAATATACTTTCATTTTATTATTGTTACCTTGTAAATAGTTTTTAAAGCACAAAGTGTATTTTTACTTAATGTTCAACTAATAAATATATTTTTCTGAATTAATGGATTTTTTAATTAAATAATATATTAATAAAATATTATTATTATTAAACTAATTTTTATTAAATATAAATGATCATATAATTTTATGAATACAATTGTAATTTTTATTAAGGTTTGAAATCCATTTTTGTCAAAACCCAGGAATTTTTTATAAATGTCCATTTTTATTTTAAAAGTGAAAATTAAAATATTTAGAAAATTATTTATATAAAATGAATATTATTCCTGGAATCATGACGACAAAATTATCCAATGGTGAATTTTTCATAATTTTCTAAGACATTCAAATTTTTAGGTAAAAATTAAATACCGTTTAAATATATAATGCGTTTTATGACATCATAATGACCCAATAGTGATGTAATAAAATACTATAAACTTTATGTTCTGACAATATATGTTTTAACATTAAAATAATATGATTTTGGGTTTGTTTGACTTATTTTACAAAGCTTTAGTGGACCCTTCAAGACTTATTAAGCATTTTGTCTTTTTAAATTGTTTTCCTTGGGAGTGTGACTCACCTCCACATAATAAACAACATTATTTTAAGAAGTTCGGACTTTGGCCTTATAAAATATTGTTTTCCAATTCCCTTTTCCAAAAACCATGGTAAAAGACCATGGGCTGGTTGGTGGTTTGGATTAGTTTAATGTGAGGTGTCCCAAACCTAAATAATAAAGAATTCCCTCACCTTTCCTATATAAACCCACCCAAGATCCCACTTCCTCCTCACTCAAAGCCTTTTTAGTTCATCCAACCTCTGCCCTACTCTCTCTAGAATCCCCTCAAGGTGCCCCAATCTCCCAAGAATCCTCTCTCAAGCCTCTCTCAAGCCTCTGGTAGCACATTTCCAAGTATGGGTTTTTCTTCCTTTCTCATTTTTGACCAATTTTCTTAATGTTGTTATGCCATTTTAATTTCAATCATAAATGTTGGGGTATGGTTTTTAACCTCCCCCATACTTCCCTCTTTATGTTTGAATGATGGGAGACCCCTTTCTCTCTCATTAAATTTCTACCAAGTACACCCGTTACTATACCAAAATTTCGAAAGGAATTTCTCTCTCCTCATTTACATTCATGTAATTCTTTTATATCATGAATATAAATTCCATTACATTTATTGGGACATGTATCTATATGACACCATTAATGTCCATGTCATGTAAATATGATGATACACCCCTTTCTCTCTCATCAACCATTTTTATGAATTCTTACGTCACGTTGTTACGCTCCCGACATTGCACCGATTCTCCAAGCCAATGTCATTTTGTAGTGAATACCATGCCTATTTCTATATCAAGGGCATTCACCTTTGTGAAAATTTACTTATTGATTATAAAGTTTCATGTATGAATTCCACATTCCTTTATTGTGGAATAAATGATGATGTGTTATGAATCCATGTTATATGATCCATGTGACACACTTATGCATGAAATGAAATGTTTAAGAAGGGTGCGCCTTGATAGCACTCCAATGCATTGGGTAAAGTATAGTATCATGATACATGAAGTGTGATTGGTGTTTACTCATTCTAATTCAAGTTAAACGAGTGTTCACTCATGCTTCATGTGCAATGAAGGTTTTCTCATGCTTCATGTGCAATGAGCCTTGGCTCATGCTAATCCCATGTTATGTATTGTTGCCACCGTTCCATGTTATGATTATCATGCTTTATCATGCCTTTATGTTTATGTTTCTCTTGTGATCTATTGATATTCCTATTGTCTAACATATATTTTATTCCTCATGTTATTCCATGTTTATTCCCTTACTGGGATTTATAGCTCACCATTTTCTTATGCATGTGCTCAGGTTATCCCATGCAATGCTAAGTACGAGGGAATGTAGTGGTCATGTAAAGGAAGTTTTCAATAAAGATGTTGTATTTCATGTTTTAAGTTGTTATGTAATGATCCTAATCCCCAAATACACTAGACATTTCGATCTTCTATGTTCTATCAAGTGAAGTTTATGTAATAAATTATGTTTAATTGTGTAATAAAAGATTAGGGTTGTCATATGTATACTTCTGGAGTCGCTCCCCATCCCGCTCTACCTTCCCCGATGAATTGTGCCACTCCTCCTAGACCTACTCAAACGAATTGAACCTATCAATAAAAATTTATGTGATTATTTCTAATTATATTTTTTCTCTATAAATTCTCTTTTTGGTATTATGATACTTTCATTGACATGTATCACATCACTTTTACATTCCTGACATGGAACCACCATCACATACTTCTTCCTATAGTCCTAAAATGTCCTCATTAAGTGGGGATATCACCTAGATCACCTCTAAACACATTCTTATAGCGGTCTTCTCAATTCCTCAACCATGTAATTTTCTTTTGATTTCAATTTTGAATCACTGATACTTGTTAGTAAACATATTACATGTATGATTTCAATTTCTCATGGGTTTTTCTAGTTATTTTATATCTATTTAATTATGTGAGATATATTGAAACTAATAATACATGGAATTTGGCCATTTACAAGTAATGGTCACTTGAACATTACCATTCCTTCACATCCTAAGGTTATTTTGGATATAGGGCATAGATCAACCTTTAAACATGAGGGTGAAGATTCCATGTTCATAGTATCCTTCCAAATATAATGGATTAAAATAAAATAATTATTCTCATTTGATTACATGAATAGGAATATGAACCCAATTCCTTTTAATATTTTCATTTTCATGAACATATACTATTGACATTTTTCATCACAAACTACTCACCTCATGTTTAGTTAAAAATTAATTCTTGAAATAATGATACAAAAAGTTAATATATAGGATAGACAGTTTCATATCATTAATAAGTAGCTTAATTCATCTTTTTTTAATTCATAGTTCCCCAGATCTGAAAATTTTCTCTCATAGTATTGGGTTACCCCTACTAACCCCAATAAGTATTCCTTCCACTTTCATTTCAACTGCACTTCCAATTAGTAAGTTGGTATTTCCTTTTAGTTCATTATTTCTCATTTTACCACTTGAATTCATTGTAACCACCATTGTATTTATTTATGTCATCAATATTTGGTCCTTTTTCATATGACTTTATATGTTCATATCATTGATACAGATCCACATTTTAATTTAAACCCTCCTTTCATTTATAAAGACTCCGAGAACTATCATTAAAGGTCTACTCTTACTACCTTTAACTCTATAAATTAGAATCTTGACTATAATTTAAAACATACATATCTACCTTTATATTTTTGAATCCTCTCTCTCAGTTTCAACTTTGATGTTTTTCCAGATCTGATTCTCCTTGTGGGATCCACTGAGGCTGAGTTTTGTTTTTAAGTTATCCCAGATAATTCTTCTTATAATCCAATCGTTAATTAAAGAGGAGTCTTTCTGATGATCCCACAAGTACTCTTCATCAACTTATATTGAATTTGATTATTCCTTCTGAATATAAAAAATATTTTCACTGTAATTTTTTGAGGATTCACCCCATCCATGTTAATTTTTTATATTTGAAGCATTCACGAAATCCCAAATAGATTTTTCTTTGTGTTTTTAGTAGCTTGAGGAAACCCGTATGAGACATCTGATTTATTAGATTTAAATTCAAAAGTTTCTTCAAATATTGGGTTCAAAAGACTACCTAATTAATCCCTATTAGTATTTACCTCGTCTGAATGAAGATCATAAACTTTGGTTCTTAATAAATATATCAATAAAAAACCACATGGTATTCCAAATTTCAAATGAAGAAAATAATAAGCATTAACTCTTTACTCATGTAACAATCCGACATAGAAATTATAAAGAAATAGTCCATGATTTTTTTGTTTTGGAATAGATGAAAATTATATTATAGTATTTATAACTGTACAAATATCACATGTTAATTTCCTTTAATGATTTTCACGACTACAATACAAACTTTATATGAATCATTCAACTCTTATTATCAAAGAAAAATGGATTCATTTATCTTTAATGATTCTTTAAAAATGAACTTTTATGGGTTCTAAGATAAAAAAAATTATGTGTGTTTATATATTTTGTATAGTATTAATATTACTAAAAAAATATGATGGTTATTAATAAAAAATGTTTGGATTCCAATCATATGAAAAAAGACTATGATGCTGGGATGAAAAAGTTAATTAGGTTTTCAAAAGATCATGCATATGACCACACTTAAATCTTTTCTTCATGTCTACATTGTTTTTTTAAGACTAATTTTTCTATATGAGTTGGAAGAACAATTTATCTGAAATGGAATTGATTAGAGTTATCAATGTTTGAAAAAACACAGAGAAAAAAATAATTTATCTAGTTAATGTTATAACACTATGTTTTATAGATCTTTTAATATGATTGTGTGTGTGAACAATAATGAGGACAATATTGAGGATAGTATTACATGAGTGAATGGTGATGAAGATTTAATTTAGGTAATGAAAATGTAAGTTTGATAAGAAATTCATGAGTGTAAAAAACTATTCCAGAAGTTAATGATTTTATAAAATAATCTATTGATTCTAGTTATACTAAATATATAGAATTTATAAGACTAAAAAATCTATATAAAATAATATCTACCATTGTATTAAGTGACATAAAATTTACTGAAATACTTTCTCTCTTGAATGATATGATTCTAGAAGATAATGAGATTACATGATGAACATATGACACTAAATGAATGCTACGACCATTGGGTGTGATCTCTGAATGAATCTATGCATGTCCAAATGACTGTATCTAGTTCCTTAAGGACCATGAATCACTTAAAAATTCCCAATTTGTGGTGTTCCCTAATACAAGAAAGATGAACCAGGTCCTTTGAAAATTTTATCATACATTCAAATCATTACAAGGTTTAGGAACCTATATGTATGTGAGGAGACTATAAGGAAAATGAAATGGTACATAGATACAAGAAATAAATATTTAAAACATCATCAATTTACATACTCTCCTAAATGGATTTAAATTGACCACAATCATTTGGAACTTGAAAATGATCTGAGAAACATTCTCTTTATGCTATGTACAGTTAAAATGAATCCTTTTGGTTTTAGAAGAAGCACTCATTGTATGTGGTAGGTTATGTTAATAAATTATACCCTAAAATCATGGTTATAAATAAATAGGAAATAATTTATGTTATCTCTATTTATATTAGGAACAAAACAATAGGATAATTATACTGATATTTATGTGGATCCATTGATCAAATATTTAAAATTATTTTGGGATTCAAGTGTTGTATTGTTTGATGTTTATAGAAACAATGATTTCAAATTGAGAGATTTATTTTATGGTATGATAAATGAATTTCCTAATTATGGAAAATTTTCAAGACATAAAATTAAAGGAACTGAAGGGTGTCCCATTTGATACAATGTTATATACTCAATTATGTTGAAACATTCATCGAAGACTATGTTTATAAGAGAACATATATTTCTATCCAATGACATAAATAATAATCTAGGATGACAAAATATTTTGGATGTTTATGTGAAGTTAAAAAAATTCTCCACTATTAGGTGATCAACTATTTTTTAATGTAAATGATATAGAAACCACTTTTGGTAATCCTTCTTCGAAAAACCCTACGAAAACATTTTGGAAAAAAGAGATCAGTTTTTTTAATTACTATACATGAATTTTTTATATGTCATAAATTTTCATGATTACAATCTTGTGGATAAAATTTATGTGATATTTTAAATATAACATTACTAAACTCTCCTAGGTAAACAAACGATGGAATTAAATATAGGTTTAAAATTATTGATAAGGGGATATGGGATGTGTTGGCGCCAATTAAGGGTAAAATATATAATTTTTAATCCAGTTGCCTAACCTTTTTATGAAATATGAATATTAGTTTTACAACATCTTGAATGATGTAAAGTTTCCATAGTGGTATTCATAAAATATAATGAATATCATGTCAATGACTGATTTATAGTTAAAGTAAATAAAATCACATAATTGTCTAGTTTTATTGCATGATTTAACGCCTATAAATTTACAATGATTTTTTTCTAATAATTTCCATCATATATTAACCATGATATATCTATTTTTCAAAGTTATATGTATTAATGTTATATAATAAAAAAATTCAACCATGGAAAATGAAACTACTATTCATTATGTGAACCAGAGATATTCTTCATGTAGTCATTCTTTAGATGATGGCTCACTTAATAGTTCACATGGTTTGGGATATTAAAATATGTGTTCTTGTGAATTATATATGGATCTATCAAATTCAATGGTATAAGAATATTTTTAATGGTTATATAAAAAAATAAATTTGGCCAGAAGGATGTATTGTGGAGCGATATGTTGTTGAGGATGTCATTGAATTAGGAACCGACAACCTATATGATGTAGAAATCATTAGTCTACCAAAATCTCCTCACACCAATATACCTTTGAGTGAGGGGATTTCCAGAATATATATTTTTCATAAATTCTATAATAGAATAGGATTAGGCTCACTTGTATGTTTTTCATAATAGTTTTGAGGTTTCAATATATGTTGAAACACACAATGTAATTCTTATAAATTTGAATCCATTAAGGGATAGAAGCTCGATATCAAATACAAATAATAAAAATTTTATATGATGGTTTCAAGACTATATTTTTAATGGGACAAATAAAAATTTGGATTTAATTTTAGAATGAATTTTATGTCTAGAAGGATGATCATTTTTTCATGTATTATCTTATACTGGTTATGTAATTAATTGTAATATGCTATATAAAAAGGAACATGTTGAACAAAATACCATGAAAAATATTGGTGTTACAATTTTATCCAATTTAATGAATCTATTTAGTAATACATATATGAATAAAATTTATAAAAATAAGTCAAAATTTTACATCATCGATCAAATACCAGAAAAGTTAGTCAAAGGTAAACCCCTGAATATTTCTTAAAGTGAAAGAAAAGTATAGCAAGCACGCACCGCAAAGAAGAAAACCGATTACATATCATACACATCATACCCATTACCACCCCCATGATAGACTTCCTCTACAGCGGCCGACCCCCATTCCGAGCTTTCATAGTGTTTAAGGATTTGGGCATACTTCCTTATGAGGATCAATTTCTCCAAAGAGATCAGATCCTGTGAAGATTTCTTGAAGGAGGACCAAGTAGAAAGTAGCTTCGGGAAATCAGAGTAGTATTTCCTCGTCCTTCGGCTTGTCCTGATGGAAACCTCCTTTCCAGACTTCCCCTTCCCATCCTTGAGAACCTCACTATAGGAAGGCCTAACCATCATATTTTCTTTGTCACTGTCTGAGACATCCCCCCAGTTTCCAGATACCAGGACATCATGTAAACCATCAACAACCTCCCGGGCATGTGCATGCTGCCTGTTACAGTCAATAACAGCCAATAATTGCGGTTTTCCCTCAATTTCATGTCTAACATTAACTTCATTCGCTGCATCAAATGAAATAAGTTGTAAAGAGTTACATTCTTTCATTGAGGAACCCTCATCCACATTAGAATCCTATTCAGGCGCCAATGCTTGAAACTGATTACGTGTCTCAACAACACTTCCAAAAACAACTGGTTGCATCTGCATCTTGGACCCCTTACCAGAAGTAGATGCAACTTTGATATTCTTCCAACCATCTGAATTTAGCAGCCTCCCATCTTCCTTCAGACCAGCAATGTCTTCAACAGCACTAACAACACACCACTGAAGTTCAAAATCCTCATGTCCAGCACTAGCAACACACCCACCTTCAAGGTGTACCACTACAGCATTATGCCTAGCACCACCTCCAGGAATATCAGCATCCACATTCGCGTGGCACACACCATACCTAAGGTCTTGCTTCAGCCTCTCAAACACCACCACAACAGTTGGGTTTCCCAAGGCCGATCCACCCACACCATTTCCATTCTTAGAAACATCAATAAGCTTCTTACCCTGGCCAATATCCTTACCACTACACTTTACCATACCTGAAATAGCTCCACCGTGATAGTGATCATCCCGGTGACCCAGACGATGGCACCTCGGACAGTGGTCAACCCAAGATTCAAAGACTATTGACTGCTTCCATCTGAATTCCTCGCCAACCATAATCCAAATCCATTCTACTAGCGGCTTTGAAGCATACACCTCCACACAGAGCCGCGTGTTGACAGGATGACTTACAGACGAGGTGTGAGCATTAGATCAGAGAAAACACCCAACCAGATTCCCTATCATACGAATTATAGATGGATTCTGAAATGATAAAGGAAGATGGGGGAGACGTACCCAAGTTGCAAAAGAGGGTGAATCTCGATTCATGAAAAGATCAAAAGTCCGTCGTAGGAGAAAGAATCAGCATCCACTATATCAGCGAGGATCTCTAGACCAAGCACACACTAAATCTTCCTTCGAGGAGAATCGTATCATAAGATGATGATTTTCAAGAAAACCCACCACTGCACAATCTTTTAGGTCCCATTTACTGAACACGAATCTATCTAAATCATCAACCGAAGGCCTTAGGGGATTGAATTGAGAAACCAGGGTCAAGTTCTGGAGACTCGATGCCTTGGAGAACTCCGGAAGTGAAATTGAGAGTTGAGGGTCCCCGAGATGTAGATCTGGAACCTTCGGGCTCAAATAAATTGAAGGAAATTTAGGGAGAAATATATGGTTAGATAAAGTTACAAATGTTGCCCATGGATTCGGAGGCCGTGGATGCAGAACCCCCCCTCCCCACCTCTAGGATGGGGGGAATTCATCTACACTCGTGAACTAGGGTTCGTCGCCAAAATTCGTCGCTGATATCCATCACCATCACTGAGAACCATCGCTCCCCCAAAGAAAGAAGACTATCTTCAACTCCCCATATTATCGATCAAATATGGGAGTCTAATTATGAAATATTCTGTGCAAAAAGTTTTAAATCCAACTGTGTTGATAATAGGAGTGAAATTAAAATATAGGAACACCGATTTGTAAAATTTGATTTTATAAAGGAAGGGTACAAATAAGAGATATTTGTAATTGAATCAAATAATGTTCAAGTATTTTATGTTGTAGATCCTACAAATAGAATGTGGTTAATTGTAATTTAAATGCATAAAACAACTGAAGGGTCAAATGTATATTCAATTAAGGATGACCCTTTCATTGGGATATCATAAAATTGTACATTGGTCCCAATGTAAATGAGGTATTATATGTTAGAGGAGAATATAATGATGGGGTTTAGATACTCTATATATTGTTAAAATCACTTCATCCATTAATTAAAAAAATAGTTCAATAATCATGTTATATATTTATTTTGTAATGTACATTATGTTACCTCATATTATTTTATTTTCAATGATATATTTATATAATATAAATTAAATACTTATCCACATATATAGATAATGGATTTTTCAACTTCTGATGATCCCAATCTTGAGGAACAACATGTTTTTAAACATGATGATGCTCCCAATGAAGTGGAACAACATCTTTTTGCACATGGTGATGGTACTAATCTAGTGGAACACCATACTGATGTCAATGAATCATAGGTAATTCTAGAAGGTGAAAAACTTATGTGCCTGAAAAAATAAGTGCATCGTAGCATGATAGTGTTGACTCAAATTATTTAGGCTAGAAGAAGAGGCATGAAATTAGTGATTGGATGGAATGAATAAAACCAGAATATTAATGAAAATGCGTATATTTTAATTTGTTACATTGGGCTCACCAATCAGTAGTAGATGTTGATTAATATAGATACATGTAACAATGTTTACCTTAATTTAAATACACTCATTTGGGAATATGTTAGTGTGACATTATGATATACTTTCTATATTTTACTAAATAAACAAAATAATGAAACATTGACTAACACATAATTATACCTTATAGAGTTAATTTATACTAGATGAATGATAAATGAAATTTGTAATAATGTTGGTTTGAAATAACCATAAAGGAATTTAGAAACTTATTATGAATTATCATCTAAAGAAAGCTTAAGGGAAGATAACCTTGTATTCCAAATAATTTATACACACATGATAAACCAAAAAGTGTGGAGTGCGTTTATCAGTCATCCTAAGGGGACATCTTGTAAGGTACATTTTGATAGGTAATATATTACATGAAAATACATGTATTGATAACTTTGGTTAATAATTTTTAATCTATGAAACAATAACTAAGTGATTAAAATAAGCAACATGAAATAAAACCAACATACCCCTATCATAATGCAAAGATGGTTTACACTTCACTTGAAAAAATTGTATGTATTTTAAGTCTATAGTAATAAAACTATTTTACATAAAACAAAAAAATAATTATGTTTTGTTTTATATATATATTGAAGAATAAAAATACAAAGGAACTTCCATCCCATGAAAAATGATATGGAAGGAAGCCTTCGTAAATAAATATGGGATACTAATATGTGAAAACCAAAAAAAAATATGGAAAACATGTGTAAGCATGACATAATAAAAATTTATTTTATTTAAACCAGTATTAAATAACAATGATTACTTATTTTACTATATTTTTAATCAAGTTCAGACATAGGAATCATCATCCTCTATACCAAATGCACAATTACTATCAGTGACCGTGAAGTGGCTATAATAATATGGCCATGTCAGAAGTGTGGGTTTTGGGGTTTCATCCCTAATGTATTTTGAGAAAAGTATGCTAAATTGTGATAAAGATAATAAGATGTATGAGGTGTAGAAATTATTAGATACTCTAGAAGAAAAACATAATTAGAATTATTATTTTTTAGATAATGTTAAGGTATACCATCAAGCATAAGAAATATCACAACAAAAACCACTATTTAATGATCCACCACCCCTCTAGCTTTAAGGAAATCCATTAAAATCAATGTTATTCATTACAATAAGGATTAAATTTTGTCATATTTATTTCTATAAAATGTGAAATAGATTGAAACTGATACCTTTCTTATACTGATATTCTAGAGGTTAAAAGTTATTGTGATATTTATTTATCATCACCTACCATCTACCTTGTTATGAATGGTACAATGTACAATATACAAGGAGATAATCTATAAAAAAACTTCCAAATGGCCATGTGGCAGTGATGAATCTCATAGATCTTGTTATAAGTACTAAGCTACCTATTCTATTTGATGATATAAATGTTCATATAGTCAAGTGTGATATTGGAACATACATGGAATGGTCATTTGATCTTGTGAAAATAAGTTTTTACAAGGTAATATTCATTGGAACTTTAATTTTTTATGAAAAAACTTTAACAATTAATGAAATAAAAGTTTGAAACAATGATTATTACTATAAATAGTGAAAGGGAATGGGTTAAAAGGAATGACAAATCAAATAAATCTAAAGGATCAATGAGTTGATTGAAAATACCTATAGAAATTACCTTTACCCCACTAGTTCAAATTTTGAATTTACTAACATTAAAATTCCACGTTGATGAAATATTAAAAAAGTGTGATACAAACATAATTTATTTTGAATAAAAAATGTCGGGGGAGGCCATTTCAGACAATCTTATCCTTGAGAATGTTCATTAAATAATTAAGCATGAATGGTTAAGAGTCTCAGTTGTAAATGTGTACATGATGTGTATTTTAATAATTTGGTTGTATACTAGGTAACCTAATATATTTATAACTTTTAAATAATATTCATATTTTTTCTAGGATTATATATCAATACTTTTTTAAGGAAACACCCTGTGAACCAAAATTTGTGCTCATTAGTGCTCACATAACTTATACACAAAAATTATCATAAATAAGTGTAATATTCCATGATAGTGGAAAAACTGGCCTCAATATTTGAAAACAAACATACAGGAAATAGAATCTTCTTAATTACCATGATAAAAGGGTAAAACTATATAATTTAATCAAATAAAATATAGTTTCATTCCATTCATTATTTATTTATTTTTTTATCCATCATTATTTAATCATTGTAATCAATTTAGATACTCCAATGATTAATTTTTTGGATTCAATGCCAAGATTACCAAAAAATCAACAAAATGTGTTTATATTTATCAATTTGTAATACACTCCATGCATCAAATTACAAATGAACTTCATGTTATAAATTTAATAATATATTTTAGTAAAAAATATTTTATGAAAGGACATTATTTATATATATTCTAAATCAAGACATGATGATAGTAAAAGATAAAAATAATCTTATCTACTTCTAAAACTAGATAAGTATTAGGGTTTGTATAAGTATATTTCAAAATTAGAACATATATAATAACAATTTATATAGTTTTATCAATATTTCTACAATGTCCAAAGTTAAAAAGGGAGAAATATTGTTGTTATTAAGTTTGAAAATTTATGAAATGTATAATATTCCATAAAAAACTAGCATCCTTAAAGAGATATTTAGAATTATAATTAAAATTTTATTTAAACATATTTATTTATACTTTTTTTATTTATATTTTTCAAGTACTACCTGGACTATTGAAAATTTTGGTATACAGAAGAGGAAAAATATTTTTTTAGAAATGAATGGGTAGAAGGTGTGGTGTCAAAATGTATAAAAAAATCACGAAGAGGTGACTTCCGACTAATAATTTGGTTAAATTTATCATCATTTTATTTACTATATTTTAGTTAATTTCCTAATCATTTTTATCTAATATTTATTTTAGTTAATATTATTTTGAAAAAACATGACATGTACTCAAAAATAATAAAATTCATTCAGATTGTTTTGATACATCGGGGTATTGATCCATAAGTCATTTCTAAGGTTTAGGTATCAGTCACACAGAAATTTGATGTATGGTGTGACCAATATGGATCCAACTATTTGTTTTTATTTAGAAATAAAATTTTAGTTCAAAACACAACTTATAAAGGCCCGAACTTATACATTACATAATATTGATTTAAATGAATAATTCACATTGAGGATATTTTCAGGTTTAGAGTTTTAGGGAATTAGGACATAACTATTACATCTCAAAAGATTACAAGTTAGACATATCCACATAGTTTCCATTTTTTTATAAAATAAATACTCTTGAACCAAAAAGTCATGTCTACTTCCATGTTTTAGACAGCATGACATTTCTTTGATCCCATCCTTGACCTTATTCATCTTTAAGTCCTGTGAAAAAATTTCAAAACTTGGGATGAGCATAAAAAGCTTAGTAAGGGTTATAAAAAAAAGAATGAAAACATTTTTTCATAAATACATACAAAACATGAACTCTTTTAATTACCTCATAAAATCATAAGATTTATGAAAGGCATATAGAAATCATTAATCATAAAGGTAACTTGTGGCATCCATATCATACTTACATTATAGCTATCACAGCTACATAGGAAGTTACTTTTGAATACCCATCACAGTATATTCCCTAAAATCTCTTAGGAGAAACATTAACCTTTACCTTCATCACGTTACCCAATTCATTGGAGAGCTATATCAGGCTCACCCACCCTAGGTTTATCATGGAACCACCCGTATATGTAAATAATGCCCAAGAACCATAACATGATCATAACACATAACATAAGCATAAAACAAAGATAACATTTCCACATTGCAATAATAAAATATCATTTCAATATTTTGAAATAATAAATCCATTCTCAAAATAATTTTCAATACAAAAATACTTAAAAAGAGTATATGGTATTTATTTTTCCTTTTAAAAACAATCTGGCTTTTTAAGGAAGCCAAAGATCAAATAATACTCGCGGCGGCGGAAAGGTCATTGTCACTGATTACGTTAAAAAAACATTCCTTCTTGTCATTTAGTAAAACACTTCGTATAAAAATATTCCCTTTGAATAAAATGAAAAGTCATAGGCGATTATACACCGTATAAAATAAAGTCGTGTATAAAACTAAAAATGTCTCAATGAAAGAAGATTGAGACGAAGTCCCTTACCTCACGCCCGACTTGTTTCGATCGTTCTTTAATCTCCTGAATAATAAACTAAAGTTAATTTCTACTTGCTTAAAAACATTTTTCAAGTTTATTATTCCTTTTATATCACTTATTACCATGTTATAAACATTATGGAAACATTTTAGTTAATAGCGTTCATTTTGTCGATATTTGGTACTTGAGGAAAAATGAACACCTTATATTTACAATTGTCCATGTGGTAAAAGGTTCATTATATCCAAAATGATATTCATGATTTGGATATCATATATATCATATATATCCAGTATATACATGTTTTTATAATAGTACATAATATTTATAGTTATGAAATGAAATGCACCGTTCATGGAGACGGTAAGCCGTACGTACGCATGGATGCTACTTTCATTTCTATTTCTTATTTTAATGAAAATAAAACATAATGATACAAATGTATATTATAATTCCAGTATAATATCATATATAATATCATTAACAAAATCCTTTATACATCCCACATAAGGCATTAACGAATCACATCACTTTGAGGGGGCGGTAGTCCGCATTTCCTCAAATGAGATTATCGTATTACCCACTATGGAAACCATAAAGGGTTGATATAATTGGGAAGTAAAAAAAGAATAATGAAATACTAAACATAATATATATCATATATAAATACAGTTCCATCATAATGGCCACCATGAGAGGCGGTAAGATGTAATTGAACCATCATCGTTTCGTGATGTGTTAGTTTTCCATCCACAGAAACATTATGTTCTTCACCCATTAGATGGAGGTGTGTGTAAGTGTAGTTCGAACCCTTCTCATATCAACATCCTATTATATTGAGGATACTGGTGTTGTTACAAAAGAAAATAAATAAAGGGAGTTTAGGGGTTGGAGAAGTAAAATAAAAGAAAACAATTTAATTGAATCTGTTACCTTTAATTTGGGTAACTCCCTTTAGTTTGAACCAAAAAACTTCTTGAAGTGACTTATGCCTAAAGTAAGGATTCTAGGGGGATTATAGGGATGTTGGGAGATTAATTGGACAGAGGTTGGACGATCCAAATGGCTTTATAGGTGTGAGGAATTGGTAAGAAGTGGTCTCCTTTTATAAGGGAGAGGAGGGGCTCTTTAGGAAAGTGTGAAAGTATTATTTTATAATATAATGATATTCAGTTTCTAATGGTCCAAAAATAATTATAGTCGAAGATACGATGAGTCATGGTCTAAATAAAATCATCCAATCTAAATTGGACATGTTTTGGATAATATTTTAAGAATTATAATCTTATATATTTAAATCATTTATTAATGAGGTAAACACTGCATCATTATTATGTCATAAATAATTTAATTTATTTGTCTTCTAAAAATTATAAAAAAAATACCATGATGTAGGAAATAATTTTTTATTTCTAATGAATATTTATAGTCAAAAATATTTCTTATATAATACCATATAAAAATTAATTACTTAAATATTTCTGTTTAAGTCTATTTTTCCTTTTCATTAAATTAATTAGTCTAAATTGTCATTATCACTCCCAAGTGACTCAAAGGGGTCCCAAAATCGACCCAAGGATGCCCATGGTCATCCACTACTCATCCAATAAGGTTATAACATGTTTTAAGGTAATTTTTAATTATTGTAATATTCTTTATTACCTTGAATTACCTTATTTACCTTTAACCGCGGTAAATAAGTCAAAAGTTACTATTCACCAAAAATTATTTTCATCTTAATGAACCACATTTTACTTCATGATAACAACCATGTATGTCGGATTTTTTAAATTCAATACACAGAAGTGGTAAAATTTCATTTAAATGAAAAAGTCAGTTTTTTTAACTACCACTAAGTGGGGTCACTATTCATAAAAAATTGAAGTTTTTCAGAAAAATACCAAAAATTCAGCCTAAGCATTATTTGATATTCCGAAGTCAAAATTGATGTCTATTTTTCCAAATTCAAAACATATAAGTGGAATTAGTTAATTTAAAAATTAATTCCCATTATTAAAACAAATAGCGTGTTTTTAAGAAATAACAACTATCAAAAGATTGATACTTGTTTATGTCCAATTTCAAAGTAAAATTAACTTCAATGACCAAAATTAGATTAAATGGTAAAAACATATTTCAATTTCACTTTAAAACCAACTAAAAACATAATCTAACCATATAGATAAATTAGATTAAAAGGCACTTTTGAATTAAAATACAGTATTTTTCACTATTCATTAAAAAATAAACTTTATCCGAAAAATACCAAAAAATTACCCAAAGTAAAATTTGATGTCCCCATTATAAAGAAGGATATTATTTAGTCATATAGAATATATTAAAGTATCCAAAACAAGATTTAAAGAGGGTTCTCCATTAAAAGGTGATAAATCGACCTCTTAATTTAAATTATGCTTAAAATTAGATTCATTCACATTTAAAGCCTCTAACATTTATTGGATAAAAGTAAATACATCTAACAAACATGTATAATCATATTTTAGTTAGTTTCATTCATTGACTCCACTACAACGACTAAGAGTTATCTACGATTTAAAATAGTAATATTATATTATTAGTGTGCAACGTAAGATTCCAAAGAAACCCGTTGTTGCGTGTCGGGTACGCTATCAAACATAGAAACCCTTTTTAAAGTAAAATTAATATTTAATTCACAAATGTTAATAAATACGAAATATGACTTATTCTTCATCTACCCGGGATGTTACACAACACATATACTATAAAGCAACAAAACCAATTCATATTTTTTAATACATTAATACAATGAATCATAAGTCATTTTTAATGTAAATGGATCATCCACACCTTAATAAGATACATGGTGTTCCACGTGTGAGAAAATTTGTATCTTATCTTTTTAAAATTGCAATTTTAGTTCAAAACAAGTGATAATCACTAAAATTCTAAATAATGTGGTCAATTTGTCTTGATTTTTTAGGAAAATGATTCATAAGTCATTTGTTACATTAAGGAATTAGTCCATATAAAATAGAAACACTATGTGACTGGTATGACTCAATGTGAATGGTTTCAGTTTAAATTGACATTTTAATTAAAAAGGCATGTCATATAAAAAACTATGAAAATAAATTCAAATTTTTTTCTTGCTTTATAAAAAATAGGCTTAATTCATTTTTCACATGTATGAATCATTGACATGTTAATTAAATTCATGGGAAGGCCGATATGAATCAAACTATGTTTCTTTATTTTAAATTGAAATTTTAGTTCAAAATAAATATCGTGTAATCAAAATAAATCAAACCCATTAAAATAATTTTTATAATTTATAAAAATGATCCATATGTCATTTATAATGATTAAGAATTACCACACCTCGATATAATACATGATGTATGTGGTATGAATCAATGTGTATGTTACCAGTTTATAATTGAGACTTTAGTTCAAAACATGTGTCATTCATTGATAGCAAAGAAAACACGATTATATTTTTTTTATATTTTAGTAAAATGATTCATATGAAATTTTTAATGTGTAGGAATTAGACGAACATCATAACTGACAAAATATGTGATAGGTATGTGTAGAAGTATGTGTTTTAATTTTAAATTTATATTTTAGTAAAAAACACATGTGACATAATCAAAACCGAGAAAACTCATTCTTTTTATTTTAATACTTTAGGACCCCTATCCTTGATTCATTTTTGATTTGTAGTAATCAACAACATGTAAATATGACAGATGATGTGACCAGTATGAATCCAAGTGTGGGGTTTTATTTAAATTTTACATTTTAGTTAAAAAATGTCATGTGATCAAAAGAAAAAACACAATTTTATATTGTTATAATAATTTTGGAAAATAATTTTCAAGTCATCTTTATGTGTAGGAATTTGACTAACCTCAATCCGATACATGTTATTCCCGGTATGACTCAATGTGCATGTTATCTGTTTAAGATTGAAACATTAGTTGAAAATGTGTATCACTCTATGAAAATCAAGAAAAAATAATTTCATTGCCTTGATATTTTATGAAAATGATTCATAAGTCATTTTTGATGTGTAGGAATCTATTGTATGTCAAACTAACAAAGTATGTGACTGGTATGACTCAATGAACATGTTTTCAATATAAATTAATATTTTAGAAAAAAAAGAAACATAAAAAACTCTAAATCAAGAAAACACATGTATATTATTTTGATACAATAGGAAACTAATCCTTATGTCAAAAGCTAACTTGGGTACCCTGGTAACCCAATAACCGAACTGGTCCTAACATAGCACTAAGGGTGTTCCTGATCCTCGTGGGTCGGTGACTGGCACCTGACATCATATAGAAAGAAATATGGAACAATTTTTCCACAAATACATGCATAAGAAAGACAATGAATTTGTATTCATATAAAAAGAAACTCCATTGGGAGTAATGTAACAGAAGAAAAACAGGAATAAACAAGACCAAGTACTAAAAATATGAACCAAAAAATAGGAAAACATTCCCAAGTCCCTTAGGATGCAACTCAGAAAGTCTATGGGTTAATACATAGAACCACCTCTAAGTGATCCCTTTCTCTGGATCGAACATGGAAGAAGACAATATATACATACCAAAATCCACAAGTATTCTGTCAGCAAAATCCAAGAATTTTTTCACCAAAAGATTCTATAATTAGATACTAATATCAAATTAACCAAGAATGTTCTTTCAATTTTCAAATAAACAGGTTTGGCATATCAAAAGAATATTTAATATAAATCATGCTTTCTATTTCAAATGATGTAAATACTTTAAAACAAATAGATTATAAAAAAAGTTATATAAAATTGTCTATATAAATTCCTTAGGCATGTAAAAAACTTTACAAACATTAGCACACATTTATATGTCATATATAAACAAGCGAGAAAAATGCCATCTTCTAAAAGGTACGATAGTTCTTTATTATGAGATCCCCACACTCTCAAGTGATAAACTGAAAGGTGTACACATATCTCTCATCACTAGAAAAAGAGGACTAATCTTTGTCTCACTAGCGAATAAGATGTTCTAAGTTGTAATTTTTAATTGTTGTAAATAGTCAATTTTGTGCTAGGTAATTCCCATTCTAGTGTGTGTGTCCTAAATAACCCACTAACTACCTAGAATTTAATGTTCTCTTGTACTAATCAATGATGGGAAATTTAATTTAATACTACTTAAAATGTAATTAAATCACATTATTCCATTTCAAAAGTTCCAATTATTCTATTTAAAAACCAAAATAGGGTTTAATCAAAGCATGGATTTTTCCAAGATAAAACCACTGGGTTTCTATCAAAACCATTTTTATCCATTTTTAATATAAACCCCAAATTTAATGGAATTAGTATTTCTTAAAACCATTCTATCAAATCCATTTCAAAGTTTAATTTAAACAATTAAAATTATCTTCAATTCCATAAACACACACCAATTCACAGGAATTGGGGGTTTTTAATACCTTGCAGAAACCCATTTCAAAACCCCAATCCAATGGAATTTGGTTCTCTCTAACAAATCAATTGAAATAAATTTTAAATAAAATAATAAATTTCATTTAATTAAAATAATTGAGATTAAACAAAGAAATTTTAGGTCAATATAAATTGGACATCAATATAGAACAACCAACCTTTTTCTCAAAGAAACACAAGGCTCGCGACATGCCCACCAACAAGAACAAAGGAGAAAAAGATCTATGAACTCAACGTAGAAACAATATTGGACAACATGTAGTTTAGATCCATCAATTACAAGATGATCTATCATACCCCAAGAAGGAAAATAGAAATATACGGAGATATGGAGATAATTATTTCCTAGTAAGTTGCACTGCAACCATAACAACAATCAAACACTAAACTAAACCCCCCCCGAAGGGTTTGAGATCTAATTTTTTTTCTCAGGAATGCCTCTAGGTTTGATAGAAAGAGGTTTTGGAGAGGAGGAAATATTATTTTCAGTTAGGCTTCATGTTAAACAATAAATCTTTGGGTTTTACACAACTTGTAACCCCATTACACATCGTTTAATTAATAACTATCATATCTGCTAAAAAACCCATCGCCTCTGGTTAAAAATGAATTATATTAATTTTAGGATTTACATGGAATGTAACTATATTTCACGGTGTGTAAATCCCCATCAATCTCTAGAAATGATCTGTTAAATTTGAGAATCCAACAAATTTGTGCCTCCACCATTATAGGTATCCTCCCAATTCATTCTTATCCCTATATAGAAAAAAAAGAAAACCATGATGAGATTAATGATGTACCTAATAGATCAGTAATAGGATGTTACAACCTCCCCATTATAAAAAAAATTCTTTCCCCATAAAGCCTATGGAGAATATTTCATGCAAAAAATATGAGGCCACTACTCTCTCATCAGTGCCTCACATTCCCACATCTCATAAAAATCAGGACTGTTCTTCCATAACACTCGATCCAAAGGTATCGTACTCCCATGAAGTACCTTGATTTCATAATAAAATATCCTAAATTTTTATTCATTCAATGATAAATCAAGTTCAATATCAAGATCACTCTAGCTCAAAACATGAGTTGGATAAGAAAGATACTTTCATAGTTGAAATTTATGGAAGACATTATGTATCAACGTCAGCTGTGGTGGAAGTGATAAATGATAAGAAAAATTACCTACCTACTCAATAATCTCAAAAAGTCCCACAAAATGAGGAGAAAATTTACCTTGATTCCCAATCTGTTGATGAACTAACCGTGGTAAAATTTTCAAGAACACATAGTCACCAACTGTGAATTCTAACGGTCTGTGGTGATGATCATCATATGATTTATATTGGCTCTGCGCCGTCAACATTCTATAATGAATAAAATGAATATTTTTTTCATCTCTTGTACCAAACTTGATCTAACCAAGTAACGTTCAACAACCCTCGATTAACACAACATGTATATAAAAGACAGTCCAAACAAGGTCTTAAAAGGAGCCATTCTGATCGCAGACTTGTAACTATTGTCATAAAAACTCAACCAGTCCCAAATGTTCATCCCAAGCTCTACTAAAGTTTAGAACACAAGTGTAAAGTATATCCTCATGAATATATATATATATATATATATATATATATATATATTTCTATCTATCCATCTGACTAAGGACGGTATGTCATACTCAAATGGATGTGAGATCCTAGTGCCTCCAGAAGGCCTATCCAAAAATGACAAGTGAACCAAGGATCCCTATTGAAGACTATGATATATGGAATCCATGAAACCAAACAATATCATTCACATAGAGATTTCCCAACTGCTCAACTTTGGTTATATCTTAAATGTGTATAAATTTTGCTTACTTGGTAAGCCCATCGATCACAACCCATATCACATTCTTCTTTCTATGGGTATGCAATAACACAAAAACAAAATTCATTGAGATCTCATCTCACTTCCATGTAGGCACTAAAAGTGGATGAAATAATCCCAAAGGTTTTTGGTGCTCGTCCTCTACCTTCTGGCACATATAACAACAAGAGAAAAACTCAGCAGTACACCACCTCAAACCTAGCCACCAGAAAAACTTCCATATATTATATAACATCTTATTTATTCTTGGGTTCAAAACCCATTTGGAGTTATAGTAATCCACCATCATATCTTTCCTTACTACTAACGGTATAACAACCCAATTTTGATAGAATATAATTCCTTATTTGTAGAACGAACAATCAATAATAGCCTCCCCACTATAAAGATAGTATTTAATGCTATGAAACTCATCATCAAGATGTTGTTCCTAAATAATCATATTGAGAATAGTGGATGTTAATTGAAAACTATCTAGAGAAACCTCATTCTCTAATTCCTTGACTCTAATATGAAACTATGCAAAGAGATCCATAATGTTCCACTATTCTAAAGATTTTTTCATTGCCCAACTTTGATGATTCCTTTTCAAAGCTTCAATGATGACATTCCCTTTCCCCAGGGTATAGGTGATGTCGAAATCAAAATACAGTAGGTATTCCACCCAATGAATCTACAGGAGATTCAAATATTTTTTAGAGAACATGTAAATCAATATTTTGTTGTTTTAAAACATGGTAAACCTTTCTCTATAAAGGTAATATTGTCAACTCTTTAGTTCATGCATCATGGCTGGAAGTTCAAGGTCATGGGTTAGAGAATTCTTCTCATGTGACCTAAGATGACATGTTATATAAGAAACAACATGACCACCTTTCATAAGAAAGAAACCCAAACCTGAACATGATGCATCATAGAAGACCACATAGCCAAGTCGACCTCTGTAAGAGTCAACATGGGAGTGGTAATCAAAAGACATTTCATCTCAGTAAAATAATTCTTACATATTTATTCCAAAGAAATATTTACTCTCCTTTGAGTTATTATAGTAATTTGAGAATCCATATTTTAGAAGTACTCAATGAACTAGTGATGATACCGATCTAGACCATAGAAGCTAAAAATCTAAAAAACATTTTGTGGTTATCATAATAACCTTCACTTTCATAGGGTCAACTAAAATACCAAATTATGACACCACATGTACCATTAATTTCACTTCCCAAATATAGAATTTACACATAAAATATATTACATAGAGTCAGTGATTCATTAGCAAAGTAATAACAGCTCTCAGATGATGCACATGATCCTCCACATATATAGAGTAAATGAGGATATCATCCAAAAATAATACCACAAAGGTATCTAGATACTCAGGGAAAATCCTATTCACTAAACCAATAAATATCTCATAATCATTTGTTAGACCATATGGTATAACAAGGTACTCCTAATGGCCATACCTTCTCACATATGCGGGTTTATGAATTTTAGATTCTTTTATTGTCAACTGATGGTAACCATAATGAAGATCAATCTTCAAGAACCAATTACCCCCTTTTAACTAATGAAAAATATCATCAATCCATGTCATTGGATACCTTTTATTCATTGTCACTCAATTGAGCTTTCAATAATCAACACATGGGCAAAGTGAACCATTATATTTATTAGAAAATAAAACTGGTGTTGCCCAAAGTGATACACTTGGGAGTATAAAGCCTTTCTCAACAAGATCATCCAATTGGGACGTCAAATCATTCAATATATTTGGTTCCATGTGTAATATGGAATAGAAACTAGAAGATTAATATGAATTAAGGAAATAGAGAACTCTACCTCTATTACCGATAGAAAAAAATACGTCATAAGGAAACACATTAGGAAACTCGATGAAAAATGGAGGGAGATCGCTGCTCTATGGTTCCCACTCCAGATCAATAGAAAACCCTGATATTACTTTTCCCATCTCTAGATAAGAAGGTCTGGCTCTACTCAACCTTGGGTCCCAATATCTTTGAAAGACACAGCACACACCACTGGGTGTAGTAAAGGAAACCCATTGAAGATAACAATCAATGAAAGATTTATTTGAAATGAGCCAATCCATATTGAATATGAAGTCAATAGGTTTCATGTTGAGAACCATAAAACTCCAAGAAATATCAACATATGATATAGATAATACATAAGTGGTACTAAAAAGACCTTGTTCCTTCTTCATACCAAGGGGTGTAGCAATATCCATTGGACTAGATAAAATCTCCATGGTAAGATTTAGAGGATTAACAACAAGGTTTTAAATAAACAAATGAGATTCATCAGTATGAAATAGAGAAGTTTGTAATGATGAATCTATAGTAATGGTACCTCTCACAGTTGTTGGACCCACATCTGCTTCCTCTGGAGACTCTTCCTATATGAAGTAGCTTTGTTCTGTATGCATATGGCTGGAACCCTTTTATACGTGAAGCATTTGATTTACCCACATTTTGAAAAGTATTTGATGATCATTTTCCACTATGTAGAGTAGAATACATATGATAGAATCTCTATATGTCCCATGAATTACCATAAGAGACACAGTTCTTGGGTGCCTTAGTGAAAACCCTATATGATTGTCCTACCTTTCCACAGTAGTATAAAATCAAAGGATATCCTCCTGGTGCTGAAGGACGCCTAGAATGAACTTTTCATAGAGAAATTCCTAGAGAATCGTCATGCTTTCTATTTCCTTTGAAGTAACTCACACTTCCATTGGGAGAGAAAGAAACTAAGAATAACCCTCACTTTCTAGTTGGGTCCATATCAACTATCAACACTCTATCTAGTACATAATCCTAAGAAGGAATATTTAGTAAGAAAACCTGAGAACAAATTTCTTAGAGAATTACCAACTTGACCGTTCAATAATTCATCTTCTCATTTGATACAATCCTAAGTGTGAAGTGCACGAGCTCAAAAAAATGGTTTGTATACTCTGACATGGTCTTGTCAGCCTGTTCACAATTTAAAAACTTTATAGCCTTGTCCAACATCATTGACTATGTATATAACTAGTTAGTGAAAAGGACCTTGAAGTACTTCCAAGTTAAGTACTCATACTTTTTCTCTATTTCCATAGTGTCCCATTATCTCCTTCTCGGTCTTTCCAGCATGAAGGTGGCACACTTCACTTTAATTTCTTCAGGTATTTCCAAGAACCCAAACAAACACTCCATCATGATCAACCATTTCGTAGCATCTTGAGGATCATTTGAGACTTTGAAAGGTGCTAGTTTTCAGTGAAGTAACTCTTGAGAAATAATCTTGAGAATGTTTATTTGAGGCTCCATAACTGGATCCTGAATGAAAACTATAGGTGGTGCCTATACCAGAGCTTAGATAGTGTGCACAATCACCTCAACCAATTTTGGATCTACAACAGGATTCCCTTTATGAGGTTCATCAACAGCTTCTTCATGGATCCAATTTTCATGTATCCTCATAGGCATGATGCTACACAACATCAGTAGTCAATAAGGAAGAAATTGGGTTAACACACAAGAAGTGAGGTAGGGAAAATTAATCCCAACTTATAGAACATAAAATATTTGCATTTCACTTTATCCAAATAAAAATAGGGGAAATACTAGAAATAATTCTCAAGATTCCTTTAACTAAACACCTCTGGAGAATTATTATTTATTGTAGTGAGAACTAGACATTTAATCAATCATAACTACTTCCAAGGTATTGACCAGATTTGAAGATACATACTGACTTCAAGACAAAATCTAAACCTAGAGCTCTAATACCAATTTTTCATGAACCAACCAAGGTACCCTGGTAACCCAATAACTTACCCAATCCTAACATATCCTGAAGGGAATTACTGATCCCCAAGGGTTGATGATTAGAACTTCACATCATATAAAAATAAAGAAGTAATTGTGTTTCCAAAAACAAATACTAAAGGAATACAATGAATCATTATGAATATCAAAAATAAACTCTACTGGGAGAAATGTACCAGAAGTAAAACCAAAATAAAAAATCCCAAGTACTAAAACTAAGTACCAGAATATAGGAAAACTGCCTAATTCCATAAGGATTCAACTCACCATGTCCACAGGTCAACAACTAGAACCACCTCTAAGTGACTCATTTTCCTTACTTGAACCTAGTAAGAGATAATCTACAAACACACAAAGGAAAAAGTAGAATGTGATCCAAATCCCATTAGGATTTCATCAAAATATTATATAGTGAGATACCAATATCGAATTAACTAATAATGTGCTTTCAATTTTCAAGTAAAATGGGATTTCAAATCAAAGCATATTTAAACAAATCAGGATTTTCATTTCAAATTATGGAAACACTTTAAAACAAATGTACTATCAACAAAATTATATTAAAAAGATTATATTAGTTCACTAGGCATGTAAAACAATTTACAAACAATGGAACACATTTATATCTCATATATAATCAAGTGATCAACATGGTCATATGCAAAAGGTATGATAGTTTCTTATTATGAGACCCTCACACTCTCAAGGGATAGACTGCAATGTGTACACACGTCCCTCAACACTGGAAAGAGAGAACTCATCTATGTCCCACAGGGGAATAAGATGTGGTAAGCTGTATTTTTATAGTGTTGTAAAGTGTCAATTAGGTTCTAGGGAATTCCCATCCTAGCGTGTTTCTCCCAAATAACCCATTAACTACATAGGGTTACATGTGCTCTAGTAAAAATAAATGCTGAGAAATTTATTTTAATGATGCTTAAAAAACAATTAAATACCATTCTTCCATTTCAAAACTTCCAATTTTTCCATTTAGAATCCAAAATAGGTTTTTAATCAAAACATCCCATTTTCCAAGATAAAAGCACTAGGTTTCTATCAAAACCATTTTTAATCCATTTTTATAATAAACCCCCAAGTCTTTAGAATTGTTTTTTCCACATCCTGTCCATAAATTTCATTTCAAATTTTAAATTAAATGAATTAAATTCTTTTCAATTCCATAGACACACCCCAATTCATTGGAATTTGGGATTTTTCAATTTCATGTAAAAACCCCATTACGAAACCCTAATATAATGGAATTGGGTTCTCTCCAAAAAACCGATTAAAATATTTTTTAATAAAAATAAAAAAACTAATTTAATTCAAATAATTGAAATTAATGAAATCAATTTTAGGTTAATATAAATTGGGAATGAAGACGGAACCACCTACCTTATTCCCACGGAAATAGAAAGCCTATGACGTGCCCACCAACGATGAAGAAGGCACAAAAGATCCAGTAACTCATCCTAGAAACTAGATTTTACATCATGGAGTTTAGATCCATAAATTCCTAGATGATCATTCAAACCCCAAGGGGGAAAAAAGAAATATACAGAGTGGTATAGAGAACGCTTACCCGGTAAGTCACACCGCAACCACAACAATGATCGAACACTAAACGAAACCACCCAAAATGGTTTGAAGGCTACAAACATTCTTAAGAATGCATCTAGGGTTAAGATAAAGAATTTTTGGAGAGGATAAAATATTATTTTCATCCGAAATTCCAATTAAAAAACGATGCTCAACTTTTTATATGGTATGTAACCCATTTACACGTCATGTAATTGAAAACTCTCACATCCAATGAAAAACCCATCTCCTCTTGTAAGAAAAAAAAATTATTTTTATTTAAAAATTTACATGGAATGTAACCATATTAAAGGAAATGTGAATACCCATTAGTCTGCCAAAATGACCTATTAAATATGATAATATAACAAATCTATGACTTTACCATTATAGGTATCCTCCCAATTCCTTTTCGACAATACATAGACAATGAAAAATGAAATCCATGACAAGGTTAAAGTTGTACCTAACAGATCAGTAATGGGATGTTACACCTTATATCATTTGTGATATTTCAAAATCGATCACATGTCAATCTGATGCACAATGTGAGTAGTATGGCTCAAAGTGTTTGTTTTTTTAAATGACTTATAGTTCAAAACACATGTTACATACTAAAAAAAGAGAACATTTTCATATTGTTTGGATACATTAAGAAAATGATCCATATTTCATTTGTGATGTGTAGGAATTATCCGTACCACAATCTGATACACAATGTTATAGGTATGAATCGACATGTATATTATTAGTTTAAAATTTTCAATTTACTTCAAAACATAAGTCACCAAATCAAACCCAATAAAACACATTTACATTTTGTTGATATTTTAGTTAAATTATTCATAATCCATTTTTCATATGTAGGTTTCAATCACACATCAAATTGATACATAGTGTGAATAGTATAACACAATTTTTTTAGTTTAAATTCAAATTTTAGTAAAAACACACATGAAATACTAAAATATTATAAAATTTATTCATATTATTTTTATATTTTAGGAAAAATATCCCTAGGTCGTTTGTGACATGTAGGAATAAACCTCATATCACTCCAACCTATTTTGTGACTGATATGACTCCAAGTGTGTGTTTTTATTTAAAATCAATATTTTAGTTCAAAACATATGTCACATACTCATTATCAGAAAAGAAATTCTGATTATTTTAATATTTTAGTATAATAATCAATATGTAATTTGAGACATGTAGGATTTATCCACATCTCAATCTGATACATGGTGTGTTTGGAATGAATCAAAGAGTATGTTACCATTTTAAATTATAAACATTAGTTCAATACAACTATAATGAAAACCATAAAACACATTAATATTCTCTTAATACTTTATTAAGGTGAATTATATGTCATTTTTTACATTTAATAATTATTCACACCTCAAACTAATACAAGGTTTGACCGGTATGACTCAAACCACATGGTTTCAGTGTAGATTGAATTTTTAGTAGAAAAATAACATGACATACTCAAAACTATGAAAATAGATCCATATTTTTTGATGCGTTATGAAAATGAACCTTAAGTCATTTTGTTTTGATGGAATCATCCACACTTCAATCTGATGTATGTTATTAATGATATGACTCCAAGTGTGTGTTTTAATTTATAATTGATATTTTATTTCAATATACACATAAGATAATAAAAAATGATAAAATATATTCAAATTTTATTGATACTTTATAATAATGATCCATATGTCATTTAAGACAAGTTAAAATTAGATGAACCTAAATTTGATACATTGTTTTCCCATTATGACACAATGTGTATGTTATTAGTCTTACATTAACACTATAGTTCTAAACACACATCACATAATTAATACCTATTAAAAAAATACAATTCTCTTAATATATTAGGGAAATAATTCTTAATTCATTTGTGACATATAGGAATAACTCACACGTCAAACCTCCACAATGTGTGACTAATATGACCCAAATTGTTTGTTTTTTGTTTTAATTGACATCTTACTAAATAATACACAAGGCATACTTAAAACTGATAAAATATATTCATATTTTTTTGATACATTAGAAAAACAATTCTTATGTCATTTATGACATGTATGAATCAAATTCACATCTATATGATGTGTTGTGTGACTGTTATGACTCATAGTGTATGTTTTTATTTAAAATTTTTATTTTAGTTCAAAGTAGTCATCCCATACTCAAAATTGAGAAAACACAATCAGATTATTTTTATATTTTATGAAAATGATCCACATTTAATTTGTCACATGTATGAATTAGCCACACCAGAATCTGATAAATGGTGTTTCTGGTATGTCTCAAAGTGAATGTTATTAGTTTAAAATTGACACTAAATTTCAAAACACACCTCACATATGAAAAACTGGGCAAACACATTCATATTATATTGACACATTAGGGAAAATATATAATTCATTTTTAACATATGAGAACTAGGAACTCTATATTCTAGTACATGGTGTGGAATTTGTAGCCCAACATGTTAGATTTCATTTTAAAAAATACATTTTTATTGGATTATTTCATATTTATCATTAATTTATTAATTTATAGTATTAGTAACAATAGATTTTTTTTATATAGGTACACTATTTATTTCTCACTAGGGTTGTTTGTTTGGTAATCAGTAGCTTGATTGAGCTATTTTAAGAGGGGTTCAAGGACTAATGATAATGGAATAATTATGTTTTAGAATGTTATTGAGAAATTATACTTACTGATGTTGTTGTAAAAACCAATATTTTTTAAATTTCTATAAATAGTATTTTTTCTTTTATATTTTATTTAAAATTACTATCAACTGAATTTATTGTTTACAGCTATAGTGGGGAATATTTTTAGCAGGATACTACTGTATCATGGATTTTATCAGTTCTATTTGATCATTGATAAAAATAGTAGGCTTTTAATGGAGCATACAATGTTGGTTATATTTTAGTGAAGATAAATCCCCTTTTTCACGCTGTTAAGCGGTGCATCCATGGTAGTGATGTGTGCATTATAAAAAAATCATTATGAATATATAAATACATTCTAAAATTATATAATTTCAGTGGGTATCATAGTTGATATGGAAATGAACTAGCCTGCATTGATTATAATAGTCATTGGAAATGTGATGGAAAATGAGATATTATAGAAGTTGAGTTCATAGACGGTTAATTGGATCATCTATATTATATCTGAAAAATGAAATATTTTCTCAGTGTGTTTCTCATGTAACAATGTATGTGTTAAACATGGAGAGGCAATACTGGAATCTTTGTTATATATAAATAGGAATTAATGGAAGTTGTTTCAAGGTAGAATCAATTTATTCATGATGAATTATGTCCACACAATATTAATGATGAAATTATGCATATACTATTCTAAATCTAAATCAAATTTATATCAAATAATGATCTAAATATTTTCATTCTTACTAAGATATGTGTGTCCTAATAAGACACTGAAAATTTAGTTGCTTCAAGTCCATATTGATAATGCATTTCTCTAAAAGGAGGGTAGATAGGTTGATAGATATTTTACTACTCATAAATAATTGAATCAGTCTAAAGGTGTGGGATAATTCATACAACATTTTTAGGAATGTGATATGGAATCGGCTCATGCATGGTGTAAAATGTGGTCCAGGTTAGATCTAGAATGCCTCAATGTAGTTTGATGGAAAAGTTTTTTTTCACATTTACAAGCTGTAATCTAACTATAAATTCTGGAATCTATGAGAACATCTTGAAATAATTAAGGAATAATGGGAAATGGTTGATTTCAGGAGGATAGGATGAATAAAAGGAAAAGGTTGTGTTTTCATGCAGAAATTAGGGTGAAAGAAATATTACTAGTTTCCCAATAATGTTGGGGCTATTTTGGAATCCATTCATGTTATTTTATGACTTATTTGATAAGGGTGGACCTTGGATAAGATAATGATGAATTATTTAATGGATCCCCATTACCTAATATTTCATGTATAATTATTTTCCACTAATACATTTGTATTAGGATAATGTTTTTAGGATATCATGAACCAATTTTTTAAGAATAACATCATAATCTGTTGTATTCTCATAAAGAAAACCCTTCCATATAAAATGTTTTCTACCATGTAAAATATCAATTCATTTTTTTGTGTGTAACATGTGAAAACTTTAAGGGTGTTTTAGAGTTATGGTAATAAAGTATATTTATCCTCCCCTAATGAAAAAATAAATTTTCCATAGAATTTTCTAGAAGACATGGATTCATGTGTAGTAACCTATATGATATTGATAAGTGGTTTTTATTTATGTTACCAGTGGTATGTTACCGACCCATGTATTCTGAATTTCTTAATCTCTTTTTGAGGAGACGTTGTTTGAGTTCTCTGGAGTTATTGGCCTCTCTTGCTTCATGTAACATATGAATATCTAGTTTCTAATAATGGAAATCATTTATTATTTTGAAAATGAATATTTTTATCTAAATTGATCTTTGAATCAAAGGCTTATGGGACTATTTGCAATCTATTGTTATGAGATCTACTTATTAAGGGTTTTAAATAAAATCAAAACATTTAGGTAAAGAGGAATATTAAGGTAATCATTATGTTGAGTAAGATTCTAGAAATATGGAATTTTTTTATATAGAATTTTCTAATGATTTATCATGAATTATATGGTGAAAAAAGTGTTTTCAATTAGGGGAGTCATGAAGATATGAATAAACCCTTTTCACTTTATTAAAATAGGGGGTGTATTATTAGAATTATTTCAATAAAATCTAAAGAAAGACATTGTTAGAACCATGGTTTGATTTATTAAATTTGATGAAAATATTTTATTAAATAAAAATATAATTGATAATATATTATGAATATAAAATAAATTATTTGTGGTTTATTACATAGATTCATGAAAGAATACTTTTATTAATTGGAGATGTTGTGTGGATCAATTATTTAAATTGAAGAAATCTGGAGTTTGGAAAAGTAAACATTTAAGAATTGGTTAATACAAATTTGAAATTAGACGAATATCATGTTCATGTGATGTTTGACGTTGTGGAAGTTATGTGGGTCTATTGAAATAGATATTAAGTATGATGCAAGAACCAGAACTGGATATATGTTGCATATAAAAGAAACCAATTCATTTTATGATGGGTTTTTTCACTATGTCTAAGACACCAAAAGTGATTATATAATTCTATAAACATGTTCTTAAAGAAAATACTTTTTTTATGATTAATATGGATGAGTTACTATATGTAATAAATATGAAACTCTCATGAGTTGAGATAATCTTGAAATGTTTCATTCTGAATACTTTCAAACAGATGAAATGTCAGTGCTTGATGACTCCAGAAATCTAGTAATGACCACACCGCACAATTGAATAACATGCCATAGTTTATGAATGTTCAATTACTATGTGAAGATAATAAAGGGAATTATACACCACATCAGTATTTTCTATTAGGTAGAAAAAAAATATTTTGAATACATGGAAAAATTTTAAGAGATGCTCCATGAGGCATATTGTTTCCCATGTTATAGGGGTAAGCTGAGCAAATTTTTGGGCACTTCCATTTTTGGGGTGTCCATAACATAGAGAAAAACCATTCCACATGATGATGATGTTATCCACACCATAAGAAATAATCTTCTTCCATGAAATGCTACACATGATAGACCCATTAACTCACATTATATAATTTTTTCCTTTTTAAAAGACTACATTTTAAAAAGATTTGGAGGATTTGAGTTATATGGGGTACCAAATGATTTTGGTATAATTAAATTTAGATATTTTTATGTTTTGAACCCTGAAAAATAGAGAGATATAGAGAGGAGGTAAAATATTTTAAAACAGTTTTCAAAAGATTCATATCACGAGAGTTACAGGTAAATGCCAAATATCATCAAGTAATTGGATGCTGAAAACATAGATGTTTCCATATTCATTAAAAATTAACTAATAGATAATAAACCAAGTCTCTTGTAATTTAAATAATGTTTTATCTTTTACTACATATATGATGTGAAGTACCTCATGGAAATACACTTGTATATATATAAGAAGAAAAACTATAGAGCGAGGGTGATGAATATCCATATTGAAGAAAGGATATCATCCATGGGAGGTATATTGAATATCTTGTTTTGATGAGAAAGATAGTGAGAAAGATAAATTTATCAACACTTCTGAATTATTTTTATAAAAAATAATGTAGAATAAAATTTTAATCATACAGTTCTCATGTAGAAGACGCAAGGAGAGAGGGAGATGAAAACATGTTTTGATATATTTTTTTTCTATAGAAGAATTGATAATGCATTTCATAAATAAATATATTCCCAATAATAATCTATGAGGAGTTGATTCCATCATCTAAAAATAATAAAGAGTTAAGAATATTTGAAAATCAAGGTTCATCCATATGATGTTAGTTATTTGAAATTACAAGATTATAATAAATATAATAAAGATACCCTCATGTCTATAAACTAACATTTATCTCCAAAATAATAGTGAATGGAATAGAGAAGAGGGAGTGACCCTAGATCAAAAATGAACACTTCCAAATCCTTATAATGAAACAGTTACTTCTAATACATCTAGGTACACCAACACATGGTTGTTGTGTGTTCCTTTGATTATCCCACTTGGGTGGAAGAAATAAAAACAAAATTCCCAACGTCATTGTTTCATTTGGATGATGTATTTGTCGTGCATTCTTTCAAAAGAACATGTTGAATAATTTTTCCCAATAACACGGAAATATGCTCAAAAAGTGAAGAAGTTTAAACAATAATAAAATAACAATTAAATAACAGAAACACCATGATTTTCCCCACCTATCAGGGTCTCTTCTATCCCAATAAGTGATGTGAGATCCGGGTCAAGTGAATGTTTAACCAAACTCATTTTAGATAGTTTTGATGTTGGTGATAGATATAGCTTCATCTAAGAAGGATACTTTTTGGTGGAAGTTTCTTGTTTAAATAGGAAAATAAATTCATAACCTATTTGGAAGATCATATTGAAATCCCTTATGATATTATGATGGATGGAATTTTGTTGTGGATTAGACCTATATATGTTATTGAATCATATGAATCGAAGTTGAAAATTGGTGGACATGTGAAAGAGGACTTAATTGAATCTCTATAGTAAGGTATATCCAAAGACACATCTGATTGATATTCTCTAAAGACATGTGGATGAGACTACCAAAAGATGTATGGATACACATCTTATAACACCCCAAGGATTTATAAATAAATTTAATAATGAATGCATGAAACACATAGTCTCTTAAAAACACCAATTTGTTATAACCTTGGTAGTAAACATAAATTTTTCACATGTGTGATATGAATTTTGAAAAAACTGACATACACGGCTGCGTTCGGTAAGAAATTTAAGGTTTGATAAGAAAAAATTAATTTTTGGTGATTTATAACATACCCATAAAAATATTGATATGAATATTAATAGGACCCTTATGAATAATAAATCATACTATTATTTTATTGTCTTAATGTTATAAGGTTATAAGATAATGATATCATGATTAATTTTTCAAGGTGATTCAAACAAATTATAGTTTTAAAATTGTTATTTTTCAAATAAATTATGATTTTATTTAAAATTTAAATTATTCATATTTAGAGAATTATTTTCAAAAAGTGGAGTTCATTTTTGAAATCTACATGTAAAAAAAGTTTTTGGGTGAATTTTTGGGATTTTTATAAAATACATGAATTTTTTATGAATAGTAAAATATGGTAATTTACCGTACATATACATTATCAGTTAAATTTTATATTCCTAGAATCTTGGATGATGTATGTACACTTGGTTAAAACTCACATGCACTTATTACTATTATGGGTCGCATGAATCAAAACTATTGGTTTTCTTGAGGGAAATAATAAAACAGTGAATAAGATATTCAAAAATCACTCATCCTCCATTATAACCCACCCCCACTCCCTCTTATCCTTACTCCTATAATGCCTTGTTATTTTTCTAAATTCTACTCAAATATCCTACCAAGATCCTCCTCCATATCCATCATACCTTGGTCTCATAAAAATACCATACCCTCTCCTCTAAAGAGGCTCTCAAGGAAGACAACTTCAAAAGGTAAATTACTCTTTTCATTTATTTTATTTTGAGTTTTTTTTATTTTTGTTTTCTTTCCTCACATACTTTAATAAAAATGTTATGATCACTCCAGTGTCTTAAATGTAATGTAATTTTGTTATGATAATGGAATAATTCACCATCTTCTCTCTTTTCCCCTTCTTTTATACTAGAAATGAAAACATCATCCGAGATGTGTTAATTTATCACATTCAAGGATGACGGGTTTTCAATTTCTATTATCATCTTCAATTCTGGTCATGAAATCATTTTTATATATGAAACATACTATAATATATGTATTATAACTCATGTAGGGTTCTGGAATCCTTTTTTACACATTATGTTAATTTATAAATCAAAACAAGTTTGTTGTGAAAACAACCGCCAATTAACCTAAACAATTATCATTTGAGTTTTATATAATGATTCATCTTCACTCGGAATAAAAAAATTAATTTTATAACCATGTAATATTATGGAAGTTAAAAAATAAAATACAACTTCTATTCTAGAAAACCATTCTCATCTTACATGTTTATCCTTACATGTATATAAGTAAACTGGTCATAAATACCAAGGAAGAAAACGCTCCCAAAGAGTAAAATTGAACCTCTTAAACCCATCAAGAATGCCATGAATGAACATAATAAGGCTATAAAAAAATTACATAAATAATAGGTTCTGTAAATATTAATTAATTAATTTAATTTTGTTATCCAGAAGACTAGGATCTAGTGAAGAACACCATCATACTTAAGGTAACAGTTTTCTACCCGAACCTCCATTTTCATTTGGGTTACACTTATTCTATAATTACCTCATTTAAATTATTATTTATTCATATTTACTCCCCGTAAATTATGTGTTAATGTTTTATATATGTGTACCAACCATAATTCTACTTTCATTTATGGGGAGTTATATGTTTTAAAAGGATCATTCAAAAATCCTTCCCAAAATACACGCCCGGTTCAAGGGAAATTCTAAAATTCTTACCTAATTTAAAGGGAACTCTATAATATATTTTTAGAAACCATTGTATTTATAAAATAATTCATTTAATTATGAAAATACAATATTACTATACTTCTTTTTTTATACAAATATTTTTCCAAAATAACTCTTCCTTTCAAAGTAAAAGTGTATTTATCTCAAGAATTACTCGATGATTTTACAAGTGTATCTTCATCTATTTCAATACCCTTGTTGAATCTTATATATTATTGGGATTAATATTTTATTATATCATCTACCATATTTAATTTACTGTTTTATGATTATATTGACAGTGGATGTACTATCTTGATACTATTCACTATATTACTCTAAATGATTAGTATTTATGTTTAATGTTTGGGGAAAGTTATTTACATTTCATATATTAGTTTCAATATGAATGTATATGTTGGTATGTTTATCCCCATTAATATTAGGAATGAATTGGACTTATTATGTGATGGGTGAGGCCCACTATAGCTTCTACATGCATCGGTATGTCTCATGTGGCATACTAGAGTCTTGGCACAAGGCCTTGAAAGTATGGTTATTTATGGTCTTGGCACAAGGCCTTGAGGGTAAGGTTATGATGTATGACATTATGAATTCCCTAATTATGAAACTAGTAAGTTAAAGTCCATGAGGTTATTCGACTAGTATAATACCAATTATTATTCTTTATTATGGAATTATTTATTCAACTCTTATTCCTTCCATAACGTGTTCAAGTTTATTTTTAAAGGTGTGTGTTTTTAGTTATTCACCATGCCTAATATTTATGTTTATGATATCTTACATTGTATTTATTTCCCTTACTTATCATTTGATCTCACCCCTTTCATATGTTTCATTTTCTTAGGACATGAAGAGGTATATTATAAATGGCATGTAGGGATAACCTAGAATTTATGGATGTTTTCAATGGAATTTCAATATTGTTTTTCTTTTCAAGTTTTAATGTTGAAATTATGTTTGTACATAGTTTTAAGAAACTAATAAACTATTTGTTCCTATAGGATATAAATTTTTTGAAATCATGAAAATGTAATAAATTAAGTCACCGGCTCTAGGAAACTAGGTCCAGGTCTATACAGTTGGTATTAGAGGAATTTTAGTAGAAAACACGGAAACTAGATTTAGAAAAAATAGATTCTGGAATGAAACCCTAATATAGACTTTGAGGATAAACATACAAGAACATCCTGGAATATTGGCAAAGAAAATATTATGTGGAGATTTCTAGAAAATACATCCCTGTATGGATACTAATAGTGGACATGGTTCTGGAACAGATGTACCTAGGAGTAACAACTCTGACAAAGAGTTTTAGGGTTGACCTAGGGTATCCTGGTACATGATAACGGGCCTTACTATGCACCTAGTTTAACACTCCTGGGGGATATGATTAGGATAATTCACATTTTATTTACAAGCTATTATAAATTATTATAATGTAAATTTTTCCTCAAAGAAACCATGTTTATGATTATGTGATTATCTATGTATAGGATTTAAATTTATGCTAAGTATTTTTTTATGTTAAGATTATACATTATGATTCATAACCTAATCTAGTGTATTCAATTATTTAGAAATGAAACCTAGTGGAAGGAATAGAAACCACATGTCCCATGTAGGGATTCTCATCCAATGCAAGATAATGAAGTTTTCACTGGTTCTGCAACTAGTGTAAAGAAACTTAAAACTTTATTGGGACATCTAACTTAGGTTATGAACAATAACCTTTCCCATATGAAGCAACCAGATCCACAACATGGAGGAGATATATTAGACCGCATTATGTAAAAACAATATCCATCATTTAAGGGGCTACAAACCCATTCATAGCAGAGAATTTGATAAGTTCATTAGAGAAGGTATTTCATGCTTTGGGATGAAACGCAAGAGAGAAGGTTTTCATGGTGGTTTATCATCTATCCGGAGATGTGGATATGTGGTGGTCTTTAATTAAAAACCCAAAGTAGGTGGAAGAAATAGAAGAAATGGAAAGGATGGACTTAAACAAAATATTCATAGAAAAATACTTCTCTAAGTCTTGTGATTTTAAGGGATAGAATGAGAAGAAGAGGGCTACTAAAAACTCTGGAAAATGAAATAAGAAAATAGGGAAGAAGGGAAGAGTTTACCTTCTACCCTGTGATAATTGTGGGAAGAGACACCCCAGTACTTGCCTGAAGGGTATAGGTGTTTGATACAAGTGTGGAGAAAAAGTACACATACACCGGGATTGTAATGGGCAGAATGAAGCTACCAATGTTCAATGCTACTATTGTAAGGAGAAGGGAAATTACTCAAGTGATTTTACTAGGCATTAAAAAAGTGTTCCCGAAAGAAGGACAAGGGAGAAAGGCCAAGCTTATGTGATCAAAACTATTGATATCGAAGTCTTGAATGATGTGGTGGAAGGTATTGTAATTGTTTCCTCAAACATAGCCAATGATTTATTTGATTCTATATCATTGAATTGTTTCATATCTTCCCAATTTTATAAGAAAATTAGATATTTCCAATTTTATTTAATAAGGGAGTTGTCATTTAAAACTCCTAAGGGTCATTACAACAAAGATATGGCAGGAAGTCCTTATTATGGAATATGAATGTGATTTATCAACCTATTTTATCATCATACCCATGATTTAATTTGATATAATCCTTAGTATGGATTGGATTTCAAATTATGATGCAAAAATATATTTCCAGAAGAAGGAAGTTAGAATTTTTGAGGATGATGTGGAATCCCTTATCTTTAGGGAATAAACATCATCATCTGACTCTCATTAATATCTACCCTCTATAGATCTACAGAAGGCAATTATTGGGAGGATGAGAACTCGATATCTATCATTGAGGAAAGAAATTTTCAAATCGAGGATGTACCTATTGTGAATGAATTAATTGATGTTTTTCCAAAGGATTTACCTGGACATCCTCTAGAGCATGAAGTTGTGTTCTCAATTGATTTAATCCCTGATTGAAGACCTATATCAATGTCTTCTTATAGAATATAAACAATGTAATTAGTAGAACTGAAGATACAACTAGAGTAATTTAGTGATAAAGGATTTATTCAAACCTGTGTTTCTCTATGGGGAGCCCATGTTCTTTTTGTTAAAAAGAAAGATGGATATAGGGGTTTTGGATTGACTACAGAGATGTCAATGCTATAACAATAAATAAAAAGTATCCCCTACCTCACATTTATGATTTATTTGATCAACTTCATGGAGCCCAATATTTTTTGAAGATTGACCTTTGATCTAGATATCATCAGTTGTGTCTGAGGAAGGAAGATCTTCCAAATACATCATTTCAAACCAGATATGGGCCTTACGAGTTTATAGTAATTCCTTTTAGGCTGACTAATGCACCCTAGGTCTTCATATATCAAATGAATAGGGTTTTCAATGAATATATTGATGAATTTTTTGTGGTATTTATTAATGATATATTGGTATACTCCAAAAGATACAAAGAACATGAAAATCACCTGTGCATTATTCTTGAAGACTCTCATAAGAAATGAATTGTATGGGATGTTTAGAAAGTGTGAATTTTGGCTTCAATTAGTTTCTTTTCATGGATATATTGTCTCTATCTATGGAATAATCATTGATCCTGTGAAGATAATGTCTGTTCGAGAATGGCCTACACCAATAAACATAACCAAGGTGTGTAGTTTTATTGGTTTATCATGTTATTATTGGTGTTTAGTTCAGAACGTCGCCCATTTAGCCAAAACATTAACCAAGATTACTCGTAAAGGGGTTAAGTTCATATGGAAAAAATAATTTGAGGAATGTTCCGAAGAATTAAAGAGGATATTAGTTAATGATCTGATCCTAACTCTACCATCATAGAATGATGGGTTTGTGATCTATTGTGATGCATCAAAGAAATGAATTGGTTATGTCCTTTTATAGAATGATAGAGTTATTACCTATGCATCAAGGTAATTAAAAATTCATGAACAATACTATCTTACTCATGATCTTGAGTTAACTACTATGATCTTTGCTCTAAAAATATAGTGACATTATCTCTATGGTGAAATATGTGAGATATATATGGATCAAAATAGTTTGAAATATATCTTATCACAAAAAGAACTCAACATGAAGAAACTATGGTGGCTCGAACTACTCAAGGATTATTATTGTTCCATACACTACCACCCAGGAATGGAAAATAAGGTAGATGATTCATTGAGAAGGAAAGATCATGGTGTTTTAAACAAAATTAGGATTGAATTAGATCCTGTATTTATGGATCTACTAAGGATGGGCATGAGAATTATCAAAGAAGGTGAAACATCAATACTTTTTCAATTGGTTTCCCAAACATATATATTGTAAATAATTAAAATTTATCAGCCTGATGATGTGAATTTTCAAAAGAAAATTAGTGTTGTGGATAATGGGACGTACAAAGAGTTCATATATGAAGATGAAATTAAAAAATTTGGGAATAGGCTTTATGTTCTAGCAATACCAGAGCTAAAAAGGGAGTTATTGGATAATGATCATAGTTTTAATTTCTCTATACACCCGGGTAGCACTAAAATGTATTGAGAGTTGAAGGAAAATTTCTAGTGGGACAACATGAAGTGGGAAATTTCATGATTATGTATCAAGATAGTTAGTATGTAAATAAGTGAAGACCGAGCGATGACACCCTAGAGGATTAGTGCAACCAATACCTATTCATACATGTAAATTGGATGACATCACCATGGTTTTTTTCACTGGATTTCCTAAAATAACAAGAATGAATAATGAAATATGGGTAATTGTGGATCGACTTATGAAATCTTCACATTTTGTCACTGTAAGGGAGGATTTTCCACTAGAGTGCCTTGAATGACTCTATATAAATGAATTTTTAAGACTTTATGGAGAACCTCTTTCAATAGTGTCTAGTCACGATCCTTGATTTACATCGAAATTATGGAAATGTATTTAGAAATACCTAGATACTGAGATTCAATTGTGTACTTCTTATCACCCTTAAACTGAAGGGCAATCATAAAGGACAATACAAACTTTAGAATACATGTTGAGATCATGGTCACTTTATTTTCAAGCTATGTGGGATCATTATTTACCTTTAGTGGAGTTTTCTTACAATAATAGCTTCCATTCAAGCATTGAAATAGCACCATATGAAGCATAGTATAAAAAGACATGTCGTACACCAACATGTTGAGATGAAGTCTGTGAAAGGAATATTGTGGGTTCAGAGCATGTAAAGGAAACAACAGTGATGTTAAAATCTATTTAAACCCATATCATAGCATCTCAAAGTAGAAAAAAGTGCTGTGCTGATAATCGAAGGAAGGATTTGGCATTTCAAGTGGGAGATCATGTTTTCTTAAATGTATCTCCATGGAATGGTGTTATAAGATTTGGGATGAAAAGGAAACTGAGCTCTAGGTACATTGGTCGTTTTGATATTCTCTAAAGAGTTGGAGTTGTGGCTTATCATTGGGAAATTCCTCCTAGCCTGTCTAAAGTAAACAATGTGTTCCATGTCTCATTGTTGAGAAATTACATGCCAGACCCAACACATGTCCTCACATCTGAAGGTATAGAATTGGAACCTAACTTTTCTTACTCTGAAGAGCCTATCACGATTCTAGACACTAAGAAATAGGTGTTGAGGAATTGGACAACACAACTAGTAAATGTACTTTGGAAAAATCATATAATTGAAGAAGCAACATGGGAGCCTGAGGAGCTTATGATTAAGAACTACCCAAATCTTTTTCTAAGGCAACATTCTGGTAACTTCAAGAATTAAATTTTGGTAAGGGGGGAGAATGTAAAAACCTGAGGATTTATAAATAAATCTAACATTGAATGCATGAAACACTGAGCCTCTAAAAAACACCACTTTTTTATAACCTAGCTAGTAAACATAATTTTTCCACCTATGTGATTTTAATTTTAAAAAACTGACATACACAGTTGCGTTCAGTAAGATATTTAAAGTCTTATAAGACAAAATTAATTTTTGGTGAATACTAACATACCCTTATGAATTGTAATATGATTATTAATATGACCCTTATTAATAGTAAATCATATTATTATTTTATTTCCTTAAGGTTATAAGATAAAGAGATCATGATTAATTTTTCAAGGTGATATAAAACGAATTATAGTTTTAAAATTATTATTTTTTGAATAACTTATGAATTTATTTAAAAATATATTTAAAATATTTATAAAATTATTTTCAGAAAAATGGAGTTCATTTTTGAATTCTACACGTCAAAAAATTATTTTGGTGAATTTTTGTGATTTTTCTAAATACTCAAATTTTTTATGAATAGTAAAATATAGTAATTTATTGTAGATATACATTATCAATTAAATTAACTATTCCTAGAATCATGGATGATGTATGAACACTTGGTTATAACTCACATGCACTTATTACTATTATGGGTCACATTAATCAACACTATTGTTTATCTTGAGGAAATAATAAAATAATAAATAAGATATTCAAAAATCACGCCTCTCCTACACTATAACCCCCCTCACCCACTCTTATATTCACTCCTCTAAATCCTTGTGACATGTCTAAATTCTACTCAAATATCCTCCCAAGATCCTCACCCACGTCCATCATCCCTTTTTTCTCATTAAAATACAAAAACCTCTCCCCTAAATAGGTTCTCAAGGAAGATAACTTGATGAGGTAAATTCCTCTTTTATTTCTTTTATTTCAAGTTCCTTTATTTTATTTTTCCTTCCTATCCTCCTTTCATCCAAATATTATGATAAATTTAGTTCCTTAAATTTACATTATTTTTTTTTGAAAATTTAATAATCCAGCATCGTCTCTCCTTTCCCCTTATTTTATATTATAAATCAAAACATCATCTGAGATGTGTTAATTTATCACATTCAAGGACGATAGGTTTTCAATTTCTATTATTGTCTTCAATTATGGGCATGAAACCATTTTTATGGTCGAACCAAACAATAATATACGTATTATAACTTATTTATGGTTCTGGAATCTTTTTGTATACCTGATATTAATTTATAGATCAAAATGAGTTCGTTGTGATAAAAAACCGCCAATCAACCCAAACAATTATCATTAATGTTTTATATAATGATTCATATTCACTCTCAATATCCAAATAAATTTTGTAAAAATTTAATATTCGTGATGTTGACAAATAAAATAAGACTTCTATTCTTGAAAACCATTCTCATTTACATGTTTATCCTTACATGTATATAAGTAAACCGGTTATGAATACCAAGGAAGAAAACACTCCCAAACAATAAAATTGAACCTCTTAAACCCATAAAAGAAGGACATGAATGAACTTAATAAGGCTATAATAAATCACTTACATAAAGAATAGGTTATGTAAATATTAATTAATTAATTTAATTTTGTTATCCAGGAGACTAAGATCATGTGAAGAACACCATCAGACTTAATGTAAGAGTTTTCTACCCAAACCACCATTTTCATTCGGGTTACTCCTATTCTATACTTATCTCAATTAAATTATTATTTATTCATATTTACTCATCAAAAATTATGTGTTAATATTCTTTATATGTGTACCAACCAGAATCTTACTTTCATTTATGGGTAGTTATATGTTTTAAAAGGATCTTTCAAAAATTCTTCTGAAAATACAAGCCCGATTCAAGAGAATTTCTCAAATTCTTACCTATTTTCAATGGAACTCTATGATCTATTTTTAGAAACCATTATCTTTATAATATCTATAATTTTATTATGAAAATACTATCTTACCTCACTTTTGGTTTTATATAAAGATTTTTTCAAAATAACTCTTCTTTTCAAAGTAAAGGAGTATTTATCTCAAGAATTACTCAATGATTTTATGAGAGTATCTTCATATATTTCAACACTCTTGTTGATTATTATATATTATTTGGATTAATATTTTATGATATAATCTTTTATATTTAATTGAATGGTTTATTATTATATTGAAAATGGATGTACCATCTTTATACCATTCATCATATTACTCTGAATGATTAGTATTTATGTTTAATGTTTGGTGGAGATTATTTACCTTTAATATGTTAGTTTCAATATGAATGTATATGTTTTTTATGTTTATCCTCATTCATATGATGAATTCATTGGACTTATTATGTGATGGGTGAGGCCCGCTATAGGTTCTTGATGTATCGGTGGGCCTCATCAGTCAAACTAGAGTCTTGGCACAAGGCCTTGGAAATATGGTTATTTATGGTCTTAGCATGAGGGCTTGATGGTATGGTTATGATGTCCAGAATTATTCATTCCCTCATTATGAAACTTGTAATTGAAATTTCATGAGGTTATTTTTCCAGTATAATACCAATTATTATGCTTTATTGTGTCATTTTTTATTCATCTATTATTTCTACCAGAATGTAATCGTGTTTATTTTTAAAGGCATGTTTTTTTAGTTATTCACCATGGATAATGTTTATATTTATGATATCTTCCGATGTATTTATTACCCTTAATGAGAATTTGAGATCACCCCTTTCTTATGTTTCATTTTCCCAGGACATGAAGGTGTATATTATGAATGAAATGCAGGGATAACCTATGAGTTATGGATTTTCTTCAAAGTAATTTCTACGTTGTTTTTCATTTCAAAATGTAATGTTGAAATTTTGTATCTCTCTAGATTTCCAAAACTACTAAAATATTCATTCCATCAGGATATTATTTTCTTATAATCATAAAAATGTAATTAATTAAGGCACTAGCTCTAGGAAACTCGAGTCAGGTATCTACACATATATAGAGAATAATCATAATTCAGGTGTTTCATGGCATGTTTTAAAACCGCTTGACTATATGAATTTGTATTAAATAAAATAAGAATGTCATTTTTCTGAAATCCAATGGAAGAAGATCAATATAAAGGATATCAAGAAATATGGTACTCCTATCTAGGTAAATATATGTGATTCAGTTTTTATATATGACTCTAAATCTATAGAATATTATCTGTATAAATCTAAAGATATAGATTTTATATCATCTGAGTATGTTTAAAATGAAAAAACTTCATCATGTAATAAATTTGGATGATATTGGTGAAACCCTCAAGAGGTCATTCTAGGTTTCAAAAATGAAATGTAACCACTAAATACTAAAGGTGATATGTATTGTGATCTTATATAATACTTAGAAGAAACTAATAATAATTTGATGATGAAAGGAAAAAAGTGATTATATTAGAGATCTGATTCAATAATTTAAATCTGATATGGAAAAAAAGAAACAACATGATGTATGAAGGACTTCCGTGAGGGAACCACATGAGGGATAGGTAAAGAAAACATATAGTGACAGGAATTACCATGTCTTGAATTTATAGGGACTGTTAAAATAAAACATTATACATATTAATAAGCATGAGTTGAAACATTATACCATAAATAATATTTCAAAACTGATGAAACTCTTTTGAAAACTATAAGAAACATCTTGAAGAACATTAATCGGGTTTCATGAAAACTATAGTACAAATATGATGTAACTAATGTAAGTGGAATCCATGAAATTATGTGGATGAAATGATAATTATTTTTTTGATAATTGGACACACTATGTGTGTGTGTTATAAAACTAGAAATGTTCATGATAAAAGAATAAATTCTCTAAATAGACTCCACTTGGATAAAAAAATCTTGTAATATTCTAATATAAGACATAATATTTATTATTACACTAGACATGTGGACTAGTATGGCTACAACAGGGATAAAAATTATTAGATTAGATCCTTGTCTCCTATAATCAGATGGGAGAATGGGTAGATAAGTGAGATATATAGCTTACACAGAGATAGATTTATGTAGAGGAAAGGAATATTTGGTTCACCTAAAACCAGAAAAAATATATAGTATAATTATAAGAAATGAAAGTAGAAATAGGTTCCTCAATTATATCTAATTACATGTTCACAATAACCACTATTGAAGGAAAATAAGGTTTTGATAAAAGGAACTCAAAATATTATGGACTTTTTTCACTCAAGAACGTGTTTAATGGTTCATAATATGACTCTAAATAAAGTCAAATGGAGTGCACCACACTCATAGGTAAGAACATACACAAAAACCCACATGGAATGGGAGAAGAAAATATGGAGAAAATAAAATTTATAATCTATACAAATAGTGAATTTAATAAGGGACAATTTCCTATTATGATGATTCTTACCAAATTAGTATATTCCAAACCATATAAAGAAGAGTGTCCATGTTCATAAACTCATAGGGAGGATGGGTCAAATGTTTTTGTTCCAATAATGACTAGGATGTACATTGGATTTAATTGATTGGTTAATAAGGATCTACCACATTCCACAACATGAATATAATTGAGAAAACCCCTCTCCCCTTTGTTCATTATTATTATATATGTTTAATGAAGTGATGTTTGATGAAGAGGGAGATACAATCCATGGGGGATGTGCACCATGTGTTCATTATAAAAAAATAAATTATGAATCTCTTAATTAATGCTAAAATTATAGATATTATTTGGGTATCATAGTTGATCTAAAATTTTTCTAGCATGTGTTGATTGTAAACATCCTTGGAGATGTGATGGACTACTGTATATTGTTGCTACTGAGTACTTATAATTTTAATTGGCTCATCTATCTTATATCTAAAAAATTAAATATTTTTCGAGTGTTTTTATAATGATACGAAGTGGGTGTTCCAAATGAAGATGAAATAATAGAATATGTTTTATCATTAAAATATAAATTTATCCAAGATATTTCATTGAAGAATATATGTATATATACTAAAATATTTCCATGCAAGTTAAATAATGAAATTTTGTGTATTCCAACCAAAATCTAAATTGAATGGATATCAATGATTGATATGTATCTATGTGTTCTGGATGATATTTTTGTGTGCTGCTGAGATATTGCAAATTTATTAGTTTCAATGTTATATTGAATTTTTTTCATTTAATGAAGGGTAGATAGGTTGATGGATATTTTTACTACTCGTTTATGCTAGAATCAGATTGAAGGTGTTGGATAAATCAAGCACCTTTTTAAGGAATGCATGATAGATTCCTCTTATTCATCATGTAAATGGTAATTCATGTTAGATGTGGTTTTTTAAGGAATTTTGAGGGATCATGTTTGTGTTTTTCCTATTTACATGATGTATTAAAAATAATAAATTTCACACTAAAATTAATTCAAAAAATTATACAATCAAAACATATAAAAAAACCTCAAATTGTCATAAACTCATAACACGATGACCATCATTGAATTTATTACATATATATAGACCATATATAAATAAAACTCATGTTGTTTTGGAATGGCCAAAAGTGATTTTTTTATTATTAAAATGTAAAAAAAGTCAAAACATTAATCCTAACTCATGTATATAGGCATGTTACATGATTTAATAAAACTCTTTTTATTCGACCAAAGTGGCTCTATAATGATATTTAAAAAATCAATATTAATAAACACAGTATCCAAAACATGAAGAAATAAAATTTAAGATGTGAAATGCATTACAAAAAAACCTGGGGTTTAAACTATTGACTTTATCTAGCTATAAAATTCATTATATTATTTTTATCAAAACATTTTTTACTTGGGATACACTCCTTAAAAATATTCAACGGATATAATACCCCAATTTCTATTTACCATTTAAAATAAGTGCAAGTAATTAATTTAAATTGTTTCATATCTACATCATATAATCATCCCCAATAATCAAAGGCATCAAGATCAATAGAGGGACCACATAAACCAAGACCAATAGAGATACCACCATCATATATACCAAGAACCCATCCACCATAACATGATATTATCTTCTTTGGGTAACACTGACTCACCCACATAGAATTAAAATGTATCATAATATAATGCGTCATGATATGTGGTGTGTCCCATCCCTTTATATTCTCAAGGACATAATACATGTAAATAGTACAAGAGAAGTACCTTAAAAGGATATAAGAACACTATACCACAACCATATCATATAAATTTCCACATGAACAACCCACAACAATCAAGATTTTAATCCTCAACAAAGAGAGTAATCAATCCAACACTAGGCAAAAATGAATAACAAAAGGTTGGAGAGGGGGATTTTAAAGAAACCAAGAAACTATTGTTCCTATAAGTACATGGGGTGACATGATCCTGAGATGTCCCATGAGACCCCTTAATGTCATAACCACTAGGTTACACCCCTGGGGGCCCAACACTTGGAAATAATAGTTTAAATTAAAAGATAAAATCTTATCCATTACCTGAACCATGGACCATATCACATGGAATGATTGAAGAGTATATTGATTATAAACAAAGGAATACATATAGGAATCCCTTCCACAAAACCAAATATCCACCATATTGTTCCTGAGATAAGTTTAAATGATCAAAATAATGATAAAATCCACCCACACCAATCCATTTCCCAAGGATAGTGTAATAAAATTATATGAACAAGGTTAGAGAAACTATTTTCCATACACAATATCTCTATATCAACACTTGATCTGAGAAATGTGTTAAACATTCCATTTTTGTATACAACCTAGTGTCAGTTGGAAACTAAAAGGTTGAATTTGTAAAAATGATCAAGGATCAAGGATTTATTAAGTGGGGTTCAATCAAGAGAAAGATGAGTTTTCCATACACTCATTATGATGGGATAAAAATCAATGATTGGTGATAAACATGGGCAATCCATTCAATAGGATAATAATAAAATGGGATTGGTCCCAAAAAGAGAATGAAAAGAAGATACCAAGCCTCATGAGATGAGATCATAAATCATATAATGGAGGGAAAGAATCCCTAACCAAAATTCCTCCCCTATATGAGTCTAAGAATGAAACTCAGCCAAAAAACATTCCACAAAAAATCCCTGACAAAATTTTCAACTCCTCACAATCCTCAATAAAAAATAACCACCACCATTGAGTTGATCCCCAAAGATATCTCACAAATAACAAAGTTTATTTATCCCCCTAAGAACAATTCAGAACAAATGCTAGAATAGCCTCATCTTCCTAATCCGAATTCCTATGGACCAAGATGGAGGCCTGAAACTTCTACATACTATAGCATAGGAACTCCCAAAGTATCCTCCTTTAATCATTTTTATTCTTATCCAGCAATCTATGAAAATTTCCGAAAATATCATTTTTAAAGACATGAACCTGACGGGGACATCTTCTTAGATCTACTCATACAATAGAAAAACATTAGGGACTCTTAAATAGGGACATAGACTATTTAATGATAATTAGTTTCATTAATTTTTATCATTTTCCCATTGTATGCATCTTTAAAACACTGGAGAATAAAATCATGATCCATGATCTGTTCCTAGTTCACTGCTACGAAATTAGAATTATAGACACCCAATACTTTTATCCATATCATTACATTATTTGTAACTTAAATACATAGTAAATACAACCCAAATATCATGGGATTAGAGTATTTGGAAGACTAGGTTTATGATACATCAAAAAAACATCATTATATTAATCTATATAATGAGATCATAAAACCATTTTATCTCCTAAACCTTCATAGGATAACCTATATAATACATAAATTAAAGGGATGACTTATAATTCCCAATAGGATAATAAATAGGGTAATGAAGTATAACATATAAGATATAATAAATAAAAATATAACATAAAACACAAGGATTGTGAATAATCATATGGGGGAATAAAATAAATAACATGTAATAATGAGATCATGGATTTATAAGGATATGTTAGTAATATATAACATGAAATAAAAATAGTTCAAGGCTAACTTCCAAGACAATGTCACATACTAGATATAGTCCCATCATGGGTTATGTTCACTCCCTAATACCATAGATATAATCTCATGTGAAGAAATAACTCATTTCATTAGAGGGATATCTTGCAACAACCATACTAACATATACATGATTATGTGTTCCAAAAAAGGAAATCGATCATAAGGAATTAACATAGGAATTACGCATGGAAAGAAATGGGTTGCATAATATTACATCATTAGGTGGAACATAAAGTATATATTACCCTATAAAAGGAAGTAATGATTATATAGATATATGTAAGATACATATATTAAAATTCTATTATAATTCTGTAATATCAAAAAGATATATAAAGTTAGTTAGAGAGAGAAAGTTCATAACTTAATAAAAAGTCTTGTCTGGAGAGATCTCTTAAATTATGATTCAGAATCATTCTACGCTTGCACATAATTTCCTAAATTATCAAATTAATTTGGTTGATTAAATAATTTTTTACCATTTCCATTTATATATTATTTATTATAATTTTATTTTGTGAATTTATATCCATTATAATAAGATAAAAAGTTTAATTTCATTGTTCTGAGAGTGTTTTTTTCAAAGTTCCAAGGTCAATTCACTTGTAAATGATTATTGGTGTTCTTGTAAAATGTTTCTATAACAACTAAAGTGAATAAAAAAAATTCATATCCTTCTAGATATTGAAATTAACCAAATATATATTTTTTTATTTTTGATATATGGATGATTCACTTAATAAAAATGTAAATGTTTTGTTGTTAGTTCTTTTAGACCATTTTATTGACTGCAAGATTCATTTTATTTAATTAAAATATTGTTGAAACATTTTATAATGTGAAATAAGTTATGAAATGATTATTATAATCATATTTAACCAAAATGTTGTATATATTACCAAACTTTAAGGTTGGGGAGAAAAACTAACTACATTGTTCATATAGGGGGTGAACCAACCATATTATAAAAAAGATTTTTTTAGAAACGAAATAAAGGAGGTAATAAGATGGATAAAACTTCAAAAAATATAATTACAGTTTATTTATAATACTAGTGATATTATTTTATTTTTGACGATGGATGTGGGGATGAGGTATAATATGAAAAGAATTTTAAAAGTGAAAATTTTTCAATTTTAAATATTGAATATTTTCTCCCTGAAAAACTCCTTTAGAAGAACTGGGATGTTAGGGAGAGGATTTTGAATGGAATTTCAAATAAATTTGATTTGATCTAAGCCATAAAGCTGTAAGAAGAAGGGGTGGTGAGTTGTGGTATTTATAAGGGGAGGATATGGGTTTTTTTATTATTATATCCATTATTTTAATATTTTTGTTCAATACTAATGATATTATTGATTTTTGTGACTATACATATAAAATGGTGCATGTGAGTTTGGACTAATAGGTGCTTATGTTATACATGAATAAAAAAATTCAGGTATTTATATTATAATGTAATATACTATATTTTATCATATTTCACTATTCACAAAAAAGCATCTACTCTAAAAAAATAAAAAAAAATCCATAAACATTTTTTGATGGTTAAATTTAAAAAATGATATCCACTTAATGTTACTAATAATATAAATATTATATTTTTAATTTTTAATTAAAATCCTTATTTATTTGAAAAATACCGATTTTAAATTTATGATCAATTTTTTAACCCTTTAAAAAATTACACATGGTCTAATATATTTTTTTCTTCCTTATAATAAAACATAATATTAATTTATAAATATATTTTATAAAAAAAATATTTTTAAAAAATATATTTATTATAAATGTTCAAGTAAAACATTTATGTTTTATAAAAATTAAAACAGACATTTTTTCATTTTTAAATCATTTATTTACTTGTACCATAATATAAATATATCGAATTTTACACTTCCATCGCTAGGGATATTATTATAATAGTATTATAACTTTTTATAATAGTCATGTTACTATTCCATTGGTAATATTTCTATTCCTATGGTAAAATTTTTAAAGGTAATATGGGTTCCCTACTTCCGATAAATACTTCATATTTCATTCATTTTTTAGTCACTTTTATTTTATCTTAATATTATATATTTTATTTTTATAAATGATTTTAGTATAAAAAATATTTTTCTTTATTTTAACAGTGTTGTTCGTGAGTGAGATTATTCTAAGGGATTGAGAATTTATGAATTTTCCTATTATGGTTATCTTATTTTAATTTTTTATCCTACGGTATTATTTTAAATTATTATGGAAATTATTATTCACTTAGTGTAATTTTAAAATTAATATAATAAAAAAAATTAGTTTCTTCATGTGTTTCAAGTTATTTATACATCATTACTAAATTTGGCAGAACTAAAAGAGAATAAATTCTATTCTTAAAATTCGGGGTCATTACATTCTTCCCCCTTAAGAAATTTATGCCTCGAAATATTGTTTTAAGAACTACGGGTAAAATTTGTGAGGGTACTTTTGTTCCATTTTATCCTCCATTTCTAAATTTTATTCCTCAAACTTATGGTTATTCCATCGTACTTTGACCTAGTGAGTTTTCTTGTTGCATAGAACTTTGTCTCAAATATCTTCATTGGTTTCTCTTCATAAGAGATATCATTTTCTAGTTGTACCACTTATGAATTCATTACTTATGAGATATATGGTAAGTATATCCTCAAGAAGGAAAGATGGAATATTTATTGTACTTGAGAAAGGTTTGGTGGGAGTGTTATTCAATATGATACAACACTGATGTAATTAATACTATCAAAGGGGTCGATATACGTGAGAATTTTCATTCCTTTCGTCAAACATCTCAAGACTCTCTTTCATGGGGATATGCAGAGGAAATTCCCTATATCTTGACCTCAAACTACATTTATCATTGATGATTTTAATTATAGATCTTATATCAACATTAAGTTTCTTTGATGTGTTGTTGAATGGTCCTGACCTTTTTTATCATTTCCTCAACCTTTTCTAGTCCCAATATCATGCATTCACAAACTTCATTTGAACACGCTGGTGTTATAAATCTCATAAAATAAAGGAATTAATTTGGATCAAAAATTATTCTTTAGGGTAAACTATTATTTTATGAAAAATCACCCAATGTAATGTTTTTATACCATCATCCTATTAATTCCATCAAGCATGCTCTCAACATGACATCAGGTGTCTGATAGTCCACTTGGATTGGCCATCATTTTGGGGGAGATAAGTTGTACTTTCAAATAATAGTTTATATCAAATTTGATACTATTCATAAATATGGAGGTAAATATTAGATATCGATTAGATAAAATCAATAATGGTTATCCATGTAGCCTCACCACTTCTCTGAGGTATATCATTAAAAGTTTATTGAGTATGAAGTCCTGCCTAATTATAATGAAGTTTGCAGTTATTGTAATATAATTGACCACAACCCATATAACATTTTTTCCTTTGGATGAATTTTGAATAATAGTAAAAAATTCTATGAAGATCCATTCTCATTTCCAGAAAATTATGTGTAATTCATGCATCATTACCATGGATTTGTGCCTCTCAACCTTCTCTTGCTTAAATATATGACAGTTTGATGTATATTCTATGATATCATTATTTATATTGACCGACCAATATTTCAATCTGATCTCAATACATATTCATGATCCCATGGTGGTTAAAGAAGGTTTAAAAATGTTCATAATTATACATATCCTTTATAATAGTATTTTATGGTATAAATTGTTATAACCAAAATCATAGAACTCTATCTTAAACAATTTTGAACTATGGGGATTTCCCATTTCTTATATCTTCCTCCTTTTTCTAAGTTTCCACATGATCCCTTTGAGTATCCTATACCTTCTTAATGTCTGGTGTTTTAAAAATTAATTTGTAATAGGATTTATTTTGCTCTTGTCTTTGTGATTCTCATGTTCTTCTTTTTCATGTCTAATAATACTAGTTCTTTCTCAATTCTCATCATTGATAAGGTCGCAGGATTCATTCTACATAGTGAATCTGAAAAAAAATCCAACATGGTGGTAGACTATGTATTCATAAATCATGATTATATCTTACTATAATCATTGACATTATTAAGCTCCTTATGTGTGAATATATACTTAATTCTCTTATGATTAGTATATCTCACACTTTCTCTTCAATAGAGATAATGCCACCTAATTTTCAATGTTAATATCACCTTACCCAACTCTATATCATGTTTGGGATTGTTATTCTATTTTACATTCATCCTCTTTGAGACATAGGCTATAAATTTTTAATTTTTTATCAATAAAAATTCCAAACCATTCATTTTAGAATCATTGAATATAATTAAAACTTTCCCACTTATGGGTATTGTAAGTATTGGTGTGGTGATAAGATAATTTTTCAATTCCTTAAATAACTCTTCGCATTCATTGGTCTATAAAAATTTTAACCCCTTTAAATTTATCTATGTCAATGAGTTTTTTAATCATGATAATTTTCCCCCAAATCGTTGGTAATACACATCTAGTCTAAGTATACCACGAATCTCCATTATAGATGTTGTTATGGTATACTCCTCAATTTATTTCTTCTTATAAGGGTCCAAATATATCTCTTTGCTTGTGATAACATGTCCTAAGAATGATACATTCTCTATCCAAAACTGAAATTTACTACACTTTTCATATAACTTATCCTTTCTCAATTTCAAAAGAAGAGTATTCAAATGATCATTATGCTCCTCCTTGATTTTTGATTATATCAAAATATCATATATAAATACTAAAAGAAAATTTTAAAGTTTATGTCTAAATATTCCACTCATTATATCCATGAATATTTTTGGAGAATCATTGAATCCAAAGAGAATCACTATGAACACATAATGTATATACCATATAAGAACATTAGTCTAGGGAATATCTTCCTCCTTTTTCATTAATTATTGATATCTCAAACAATAGTCTGTCATATATAATATCTGGGATCCATATAGTTTATTGAAAATTTCATTTATCTATAGGATGGGATACCTATTGCTTATCATCAATTATTAAGCTCATGATAATCAATATTGATGAAGCACTCAAACTTATAAAAAACTTTTCTATTTTATCTTTTAATATCTTCTCTAGTATTTCCAAATCAAATGTGGTTATTCTTTAAGTATTATTGGATATAGGTAGATATCCAAGGTTATGTTCAATTGAGAACTCAACATCTCGTTCTTGAGGAAGAACATACAACTATATAAGGAGTATATTATTATAATCCGTCACAATGGAAAGGTATTCATGAAATATTCTTTCCTTCATATCAATAATTTGAATAAGGTTATTTTTCTTACAAGAAAATAATTTCTACACATGAGAAAAAAATTACAATAGTGATTCATCCCCCTAATTAAACTTTTATAGAATCAAAGGATGTCCCAGGACATGAACAATGACCTCTATATACTTGTAGTTATTGTTGGTTTTATATAAGTACATTCAGTATGAAATCAAAATCTACAAAAAAAGTAATAAAATGTGTTCTGGGAGGAGTTATATAATAGGAATTAAATAATTTCTCCCTTATTTGTTCTCACAAATAGCTCAACCACATGTTCTGAGTTGGTGTTTGAATAGTTCTCCTAAACATGAAGAATAAAAAAGCATTCACAAAACTACAATCATGTACAACATTTCAAGTTCATTAATTGATAATGAGGTCCCCTTTCAATATTTTATTCTGGTTCTAGTCATTTACAATATAAAAAACAATCTTATAGATGAGAATAGTTAAATAGTAAAACCATAAACATAGAAGTGATAACCTATAAATGAAAAATATAAATCCCAATATTGGTGTCTCTTTGTTTCAACCTATGTTATCCATGGTAAATTTATTCTTCGTTTTTCCAACATAATAATCTATCTAAGTCCTTAATAATAGTTTATTAATAGTTTTTGAATTTTCTAAATCAAATAACTTGAGAGATTCAAACCAAGAGTACAAAAATACATAGTTTTCATGCATTAGGTGATGATCATGATAATACCCAATTCACCCTTTTCAGGGTTATTACCCCTAAGAACAACTATACTAGAGCTGCATCAACATTTAGTATCTAGATAGGGATGTAATTATTCGGAAACCACTCACTCTATACATCACCAAGATTTGAAGATATTTTTCTATAGAAATTCTTACCCTTATACTTAATACTAGGGTTATCACTAATGAATTTTAGTTCTAATCCGTGAAAATAACTAAAAATTTATCTGATAAAAACTATTGAATTACAAGACACTTACATGTATCATTACATAATTATTAACATAAATATCCAGAAAATATAAACCAATGATTGAGAGGCCAAGTGTCTTTGGATTAATAGGTTTATAATACCTAAAAAACAAAAACACAGTTTCTTTATTTTATTCTCCATAATGAGCTCCAAAAAAATCATTGGATAATCTATGAATGAATAAAATAAAGGGATGATCTATAAAGCCCAGTAAGGGAATAGACAAGGTAATGAAGATTAACATATGAGTCAAAAGGAATAACATGATATCATAAAAGACAAGGTTCATGAATAATCATACAGAGGCATCATATAAATAAATTTGAATCATAATATCATGAAAAATAAGGAATTTTTAAGAAACATATAATATGACATGGTCATAGGTCAACGATAACTTCCAAGACAATTTACATAGTGAACATAGTCCCATTATAGATTAAGTTTACTCCCTAATCACATATATATCGTCTAAGGAGACAAAAAAATTAAATAATTAATTTGAGAAGTATTTATGTTTACCTATCCAAGAATGTACATTCTTATGTGTTCCACAAAAGGAAATCAATCATAAGGGATACACTATGGAATTTCCCATAGAAAGAAATGAGTTGCAAAATATTACGTCATTGAGGTGAACTTAAACATATATTACCCCATAAAATGAAGGTAGAAAAATCTAGGTATATATCTAAGAGATATATATTCGTAATATAGAATCATTCTATAATATCAAAAAGAGATATTAATTGATCTAGAGAGAGAAATTTCATAACCTAATGAAAAAGTGTTGTTCAGAGAGATCCATTACCTTATATTTTAGAATTATTCTATCCTTTCACTTAATGAACTGAATAATCAAATAAAATTCATTCATTACTTAATTTAAAATAATTTATATCTATATTTTATTTACTATAAATTTATTATATTCATTTATAACCATTTAAATTATATATAATGTTCAAATTCTTTATTATGAGAGTGTTCGTTTCATGGTTCCAAGATTGGATAAACTTTGGATTAATACTCTTGTAAAAATGAACTAAAAATCCACATGTGAAATTAAATTCTATTAATATTATTAAAAATATTTAAATGGTCCCAAATATCATTTTTTGTTACAATATTTGAATGATTCACTTAGTAAAAATGTTAACATTTTGAGATTAGTTCATATTGGTCATTTTACCAACCGTCAGAAACTAGATTCTTTTATTTAGTTAAATTATTATAAGAACATTAAAAAACATGAGATAAAATATAATATACTTTTTATAATTATGTTTAACCATAATATTGTTTCTATAACCATCCTTAAAGGCGATGGGGAAGATTATTTATGTTGTTCATGGAGGGGGTGAACCAATTATATTGTAAACTATGTTTTCATTTTAGTAACAGAAGAAGGTAGGATATAATATTTATAAACCATTAAAAAAATTATGTATATTTTTAATAATAGAGTAATTTTTATGTTATATGATGGAGGGGGTATGGTTTAGATGAACAAAAGAATTTTAAATGATAAAATATGGGAATTTAACCTTTTGAATGTATTCTCCTTGAAAAAATCATTTAGGAACATAGAATTGGTCATTTGGTGATACCAAAACTGAGCCATTGATATAGGATTTGTAATGGAATTGGATAGAAAATTTGAAATCCACATTTTCTAGATTTTTTGAGGAGAAGGGTTGGTGATGGGTCATATTTATAAGGTGGTAGATGAGGGTTTTTGAATATTATATAAATTAGTTTATTATTCTTTCACAAAACTACCAACAATATTTATTATTGTGTCTATATAAAATATATAGTGTATATGATTTATATAAAATGGGTGATTATATCATGCATGACTTGATAATTCATAAATTTATCTTATAATGATAAATACATCATTTTATAGTATTTCATTATTCATCATAAATTAAACTATTTTATAAAAATACCAAAAAATGACACTTACCATTTTTTTACATTTAGATTTCAAAAATATAATCCATTTAATGAAAGTAATTTTATAAATGTAAAAATTTTAAATTTTAAATAAAATCCTCATTTATTCAAAAAATTCCAATTTTAATATGATGATCACTTTTATGGTCCTTTAAAGCATTATTTACAGTCACATAAAATTATCTTATCATTACCATACAAATTTGAAATAAATTATAAATCCATTTTATGAAACTAATATTTTTTAAAATCATTATATTTAATATAAAAGTTCAATTAAAACATATATATATTTTAAAAATACTAACACTTAATTTACCATTTTTTAATTTTTTTTTACATTTTCCATAATATAAATATATCATATTTCTATTTATATGATTCTTATATAATATTTTACAATTTCAAAGGTGAAAATATTATTCTAGAATCTAGTTTACTATTTCCAACAATCAATTTTTATTCCAATGGCCATGTTACTATTTTAATGGTAAAATTGCTATTCCATCAGCTAGATTTGTAATTGTCAAATGGGTTCCCTACATCCTACAAATACCAAATATTTTATTCATCCATCATTCACTTTTATTTTATCTCATAGATATATATTTTCATTTTCAAAATGAATATTGAATTACTAATATTATATTTCATTTTAAGGTATTTTTCACAGGTGTGATTATTATCTGGGATCAAGAATATCCATATTTTCATATTATTGTTATCTTATATTCTATTTTTTTACCATTGTAATACATTTAATTCTTATAAAAATTTTATTATCTAAATTAAATGTTCAAATTAATATAATAAATTGTTGTTAGTTTCATCATGTATTGCATGTGTTTTTTAAATAATTACAAAATATTAAAAAAAATATAAGAGAAATTCCATTAGTAAAATTCTAGGTCATTACAAGCATAACGTAACTTAGAATATCTAGTAAACTTGATGGTACATGAATCAAATCACAAGGGCACCTAAAATAATGTATCCCAACGAGTCTCCCTTGTTTTAAAAAGCCAAAAAGACACTTTTTTTGTACCAACCCATGCATCCTCATCAGTGCCTAACTATATAATTCATCTTATACCTCATATATAACATCTAATACCACTCTATCATGAACCCTCCCCCAAAAGGTATATCTCCTCCGCCGATAATGAAAAAAGGGGGGTAATGATGTCTGAACCCCACCTCCAATAGGCCATAGGTTGATGACAAGCACTTAGGGTGTAACATACACACATATGGGATAAAATACCTTTTATGCTATGAGAAACATGTGAAAATATAGAAACATCCAACAAACAAATCCTGGTAAAAAAACAAACAATCACAATACATGAAATGAATGTAATGGAATACAACCAAAATAATTGAAAACACTATAAAAATCTTCTATGGGGATCAAAAACCTAAAAAAACTCTATAAAAAACCCTCAACCTATAAATATCCAACTCTGTCTCAAACCATACACTACTGACCTAAAAAAATATTAGTGTCCTCCCTACAACTACTCATGAAAAATTTGAAATAAATATACTAAAGCCCAGTGAGTAAACAAATGAAACAAACTCATCACCTAAACATGTTTTCAATCTATTTATTTTCCTCACCATTTCACACTAACCAAGTATTTTATACAATAACTCATGTAACATTCAACATAATATGAAATGAAGGTACCCCACTATCACTTCCGCATTATTTTTTCCACTCTGCACCAGCATCGCACGTCCTGAGCCCTTTATAACCAAAATTTGGCCCAAAGAAACCTAGGAAAAAGTATGCCTTCTTGATGAATACTATTCTAAATCATACAATTTTTGCATCACATCATCTAACCACCCCCAAATGAATATCAAAATAGTAATCAAGTACCTTTTTAGTGACACAAAATCTTGTACATTTTATATTATATATCAATCCATCAAGTCACATACACAACACACCTAAATAACCATTAGGATACTATATGGGTGTAATCACACCATCATTATTGCATTATTAAGACACTATATCCTGATATATAAGTGTGTTAAATTACCAAAACCCATTACATCCCTCTATAAATAAATATATGGAATAATTAACACTATCCATACCAGTAGATACTACTATGAAGAGAGAGCGGGTCCAATGGGGTTAGTCAACCATCTGTTCCTCTCCAACATAAATATTTGAGAAAACACCATCCTAGTATTCACTGGGTGTATGTCTCCTTACCACCATTGGTGGGGTAGAATATGTACTTAAAAAATATATATTGTATTTATAATGATCATAACCACAGTATGGGAAACTACCTTGCCTTATACACATCTGTCAATGACATCACATGATACTATAGGCCATCACTTATAAGGATTACATATCAAAATCATACACACATTGATCTAAACATTTATTAATTAATTATCCATTATATAATATTATATTATTTTCTTTTTTAAGATTAAAATTTTAATCTTATTGGCTATGTGTTTATGGGACTATTAATTCAAAACTTGTATTCTCATGCTTGTTTTAATCATAATAAAAAATCTTAAATAAACCCCATTATTTCATTAATTCATTTGACTTTTCTTAATAATCTGGGTACTCTCAGACATAACCTAAGATACCACATAAATGATTCACTCACATTGCAATGCTTCAACTTATTAATTATTTTGGAATCCAATTATATAAATATAAACTAAACATCAGCCAATAAACATGCATCCATTCTTACAATACAACAACAATGGGAAAGATCGACTTCAACCCATTCTATCTATCTCGATTCCATCCTTAACACCATTCCATATAATATCACATATGGAATCCCATTCCAATATCACCATCAGTGACACCCCCTTCTTCCATCATATTTCGGGGCATCCACATCCATATTACAACCATAAAAGTTTATCATTCAATCACATAAATATTATAAGTTTATAAAACATAATAAATATTAAATAAATTATTCCATGCATAATTTCAAAGGATGCAATGGGAAAAAAACAATGAAATTCATAGATTATAAAAATACATTGGGAACTCTCAAATACCCCAAATAAATTTTTATTTTATTTTCAAAAAACGGATTTGAGGTGAGCGGTAACCAAAACATTAGTCAAAACCAAACATTGGGATTCCACAGTGGTGAACCATATTCAAAATTCAAAATACACACACAAAAACAAGGAGATCTCTTTCGGGATATACTCGCATCAGTCAAAGTCATAGTCATTATCGTTGTCCATCAAGATCATCGTCCATCATCATCATCGTACTCGTCGTCATCGTCACTGAAAAAATCACCATGTCATCATCATCGCCGGTTCCTCACTGCATTAGAAATCCAGAGGCAATCGATCACTAGAACCAACGTCACCACCAAGAAACCAGACGTCATGTCAAACACACTGAACATCTGATCAAGGGACTCATTCCCTAAAGAACCCATAACTTCCTGAACCCTACCTCACAAAACTCCGACGATCAGTGGTAAACATTTTTAATTTTTTTTTTCTTTAGAATGTAACCTATTGAACATGTTAGGGTTCTCAATACATTATATGATATCACACAGTCTCACATTGTATGAAAAATTAATAAGAGAGTGAGAATGAATGATACATGATTTATACAAGGTTCAATATAAAATACATAATCCATTTAATGTTGGTTATTTCTCCCAACATATATTTTCCATTATAATGATCACTGTAAAATAGGCGATTAAAATTATTTTCATATCCAACTGAATGAATTATTCTTCGAATCCCAACCAAGAGACTCTGTTTTATTTTAGCTCCAACTAAAAGGCTTCTTAATTTGGATCCAACCTAGAGACTCTCTTCTCTTCTGACTCTAACAAAAATTATTCACCTTTATTCAAGGATTAATTCAATTTAGTATGATTCATGATCTTCCTACACTCACTTTTTATATAAAACATTCTTGTGTAACTTATGAAGAACTTCAAAATAATTGGTCTCAGGACTTTTTTATGATATTATGAAATATGGATTCTCCTCAACTGCTCAGGTACATGAAATCACCTTCTTCAAGAATTACCCTCTTTGGGTTACTCTCAAAATTATTCTTTCATAATGGATGAAATGAGTCTTGATACTTTTCACACCATGTATGCACATATTTTTATAAAATATGGTACATGGGAAACTCAAAAAAAATCATGGTTTAAATTATTTATTTGAATACTTAATAAAATGTGTCTATAGAAAAACACATTTATTCTTTTCTTCCTTGAAATAATAAAATCAAAATGAGTATTATTATTTTATTCTAATTATTAAAACCCCCATTGAACCATGGGTAATTAATTTTATTCTCATTATCAAATAATCGAATGATGGGTTGTGTATTTCCTTCATGCATTCATTATATATCAAATACCAAAGGAAATCACTATAATAATTGCTCTTCTCAAAAGGTAAGGTGACTTGGTGTCTTTATTCATGCAATACAAATAAATTCCCAAAGATTCAAGATTCTATTTATTAATGTTGATACTCATTAATCATGGCCTACCCATGCATGTGTTCACTTCTTTCTCGCAATAAACAAACAAATTTTCATAATAAATACCTTTAAATTATGTTTGATATTTATTTTCTTCTCACATGGCTAGGTGATCAGCCACAGTTCCTAGTAATCATTAATGAATCTTTATATCAAATAAATTCATAGAATAATACAATCATCATTCACTGTAAATGATATTGTTCATGATTTCAATTCTATGAAAATACGATAACATCGTTTGTGGACGTGTGGATTACCCCCCCCCCCCTCAAAGTGATGTGATGTGTTCACGCATTACATGGAATTCATTAAGGATGTGCTTAATTAAACATATGTGACATAAATTACATTTATATTATATTAATAACAAAATTACATTTTTGTAAATATAATATATCATTTTCTTTATTACCTTTTCACACCTGAAAAAGTGATAACATCATCGTGGACATGTGGACTATCGTCTCCTCAACACAATGTGATTCTTTTTACATCATTGGAATTATATATATAATAATATATGACTACATAATATGGTATATATTATATAATTATCAATATATAAATATATATGTTACCTTATTTCCAGAACGATTATTGAAAAATGAGAACGTTACTCATGTGTACGTACGACCTACCGTCTGCATGATTGTAACATTGGTTCATTTCTCATAAACCATATTTCATGATTGGTTTAAAAATTGTAAATAATGTATAAATATGATAATTATTTCATTATTATTAATATGTATATTTTTATATAATGACCACTTTCACCATAGTTGACCTACCAACATCGTTTATGAAACATAAACTGAATATGGTCAAAACACCTGACGTGAATTTAATTATTTAAGTAGTTTTCTTAGAAATTTTTAATAAGTGAAATAAAATTAATTATTAAATTTAGAATGTTATAAATAAATTAAATTATTTACATAAGTTTATTATTCAGGAATTTGAAGGACATATAAGACAAAACATAATCAAGGTAAGGTACTTCATCTCAATTTCCTTTCATTGAGACAATTATTGATAGTGTGCACCTTAATTCTATTATAAGGTGTATATACAGCCTATTTGAAATTATAAATTAATAATATACCTATTAAAAGGGTATTTAGTATTTAATGACATTATTTAATGAGGTTTATGATTCAAGTGTTTCTTAAGTGAGAAGGGGATTTTCGTTGAAAAAAAATCCTCTTTTATGGTTTTTCTTCAAACTCTTTTTCTTCCATGTCCATGTTTTTAAGATGATAATTGAAATTTTTTATTCATTTTAAGTTTCTTTGAAATTATAAATTATTGGTTCACCCAAATATCACCAACTTTTCCCGTTATAACTTAAATAATGGGTGCGTCCAGATTGCGCTCGAATGCATTGGATAATGATTTCGTTCTCTGGATATTTATATAGGATGTTGGAATTATGGTTATTAAATTCTATAAGGTTTATATAAGTTTTATTAAAGGGTTAAATGTGATGATTTACTATGGTACCAACATTAATCTTCTATGCTTTCTAATGAGTTTTTATGAAAAGGTTTTTCAATGTTTTTTTATGTTTTTAATGGAATAACGATTTCTTTTCTTTATGTTCTTTATTGATCTTTTTGTGCTCATCCAAATTTTTAAAAAAAATTACATAAGGAATAAATATGTGAAAGATAAATAAGGAAGCCATATTGGATACTATTTTAATAGTATCCACTTTGTATAAATGTGGGATGTTAGTTATGACCTATGTCCTAATTCTCTAAAACTCTAAACCTAAAAATGTCCTCAATATGTGTGAATATAAATTATTGACCAAAAATCAATATTATTTAATGTGTAAGGTCATGACCTTATATTTGGTATCAAAGGTCAGTTTAGATAACTATACAGGTTAGGGTAATATTAATAACTTTCCCTTAAAAGAATCTACCTTATGAACAAGATAAATTGGTATAGCATTTGAATATTACAATGTTGCTTCATCAAAACTAGGTCTGTTTATAATGGTTTTATAAAGTGGCCATAAAGAATCTATAGTAGGAAGGAACAGAGAGGAGGGTATCCTTCCAAATCAGCATCCCAAGATGGTCAGAATAGGAACATAACAATTTGTTGTAGTGATGGATCAACTGAATTAGGCAATAAATGGTTGTGTTATCCATGCTATAAATGAATCTGATCTAACCTGAAGGAAAATTTCTATTTGTGAAAATTTCATGTGAAAGCATCGCCCATCATTAAGCGGATCATCTGACTCGGTGGTATCCAAAGTATGGATCAATAATATGGAAAAGATATTTGATTTCATGGGATGTTCAAAACATCAAAAGGTAACCCTTACAATTTATCATTTTGAAGGGGAAGTTGATCGATGGTGGTCCTTGGTTAAGAGTACCATAGATAATGTTGATCTTGATTCCATTGAATAGGAAACATTCAAGGATATTTTCTTAGATAAATATTTCCCTAAGGTTTTTTGACTCCAAATGGAAAAATAGTTTTTGAAATTAAGGAAAAAATATAATGATTTTGTTGCTGTACATGAAGTAAACTACACAAGATTGGATAAGTATGTGCCAAATTTTATTCAAGACACAGATAAAAAAATTAATTGGTTGTACTCACGATTGGAAACTAGGTCTACAAAGAGCCTTGGATGCATGAGAAATTATAATCTATGAGAAAATTTTTTATTGCGCTGAAAATGATGAGATTGGGATTTATAAATCCTATATTCATTGTAATGATGATAGTAACAAGTGTTCAAGATGTAAGGTTATGGGGAAACATATAGAAAAGATATCTAGAGGTAAGAAAATGAAGTTCCAATATTGTAGTAAGTGTAGTAAAAATAACCATGGTTAATGTCTTATAAATACATGAAAGTGTTACCAATGTGGAATATTTGGCCATATGTTTGGTGAATGAAAGGAAAAGAATCCCAAGGAACCAAAGAATGGGGTAACTTATAGAAATCCAATGATGATATTTTTTAGCTGTATGATCCAGTTCATTATGCTAATAAGTTTACAATTCTTTTTTCATATGATAGAAATTTTCATGATTGAAAACATAAATGTGTGTCAAGGTCATTTTCTCCTACTATAGTTGATGTGGGTCCATCATAGGAAGTGGTGACAGGTATGCTACTTGTGTATTCAAATTATTCCAATACCCTCTTTGACTCTGGATAGTCACATTATTTCATTTCTGATAAATTTTAATATAAATTGGGAATATAACCTAATCAATGTAAGAGAGTGATTTTGGTGAACACTCCTAGTTGAAGTACAAAAGAAAATAAGATTTTTAGGAATCTTCCTATTGTTATCAGCGGGATGGTATTTCCTACAAATCTTATTGAACTTTCCATAGTATAGTTCTATATCATTATTGATAAGGATTGTATTTTAGTTTATCATGATAAAATATATTTCAGTTTGAAGAAAGTTTTTTTAATGATTCCATACCTTTGGTAACATACTAATAAGCTGAGAAATTGATTAGAGATGGAAATGAAAGTTACCTAGAACATATTTTTGAAAATAAAGAGACTATTCAAATTAGTGAAGTGCCAGTACTAAATGAATACATGGATGTTTTTCTGGATTATTTTCCTAGTGTTAAAATAGATAGAAAGGTTGATATTGTTGTTGACTTAGTTATAGATGCTAAGCCAAATTATAAACTCCCTTATTGAATGTATGAATTGGAACCTTTAGATTTGAAAAATAAATTTCAGGAGTTATTAGATAAAGGTTTCATCAGACCCTGAACTTTAAAATGAGGTGATATTTTCTTGTTTTTTATAAATAAAGATGCTTCAATGAGACTTTTTATTGATTAGGGATCCTTGAATAAAATCAATGTTAAGAACAAGGGTCATTTACCTCATATCAACGATTAGTTTGATCATCTCCATGGAGAAAAGTATATTTTTGAAGGTTGATCTGAGGTTGGGGTACCGTATGTTTAATTTAAATGAAGTTGGTGTTAGGAATATTGTGTTTTATACTAGATAATGGAATTATGAATCTATAGTTATGTCATTTGGGTTAACTAATGCACCTGAAGTATTCATGGATCTTATGAATAAAACATTTCATGAGTTCTTAGATTAGTTTTTGGATCTATTTATTGATGAAATTTTTTTATATTCTAAAAGTAAATAGGATCATGAAATATATCTAATGGTTGTTTTAAAAACCATAAAAATAAATAAACTATAAGGGAAATTTCAAAAGTGTGAATTTTGGTTTCAAAAAATTTCGTTCCATGGTCACGTTGTTTCTAAAGATAGTATAACCATTGATTCCTCTAAAACAAAATTTGTTGATGAATGGAAAATACCCAAAAATATAACTAAGATTCATAGTTATCTTTGTTTAGTAGGTTATTACTAAAATATTTTTGAAAAAAAATTACGGTTATCTATCCCACTGACTAATTTAAATCGAAAATGAGTTATGCTTATCTGGATAAAAGAATGTGATGTTTGTTTTCAGGAATTGAAAAGAATATTGGTGAATGTTCTATTTTTTTCTCCACCTTCTAGAAATAGTGAGTTTGTTATATATAACGATTCTTCGTTGAAAGTACTTTATTGTGTACTAATGAAGAATGATCAGTTAATTTTTTATGCTTAACATCAGTTTAAAACTCATTAGTTAAATTACCCTACACATGATTCAGAATTAACTACTATTTTTATTGCATTAAAAATTTGGAGGAATCATTTTTATGGAGTAAATTTTAAAAAATATACTGATCAAAAAAGTTTGATGTATATATTCACTCAGAAATAATTTATCATGATATAAAGAAGATAGTTAAAACTAATTAAAGATTATGATTACACGATTTATTACCATTCTAGAAAAGAAAACAATGTATATGATTATTTGAGTTAGAAAAGTAATGCTATATTAACATTGTTATGTTTAGAACGTGATCCTTTGGTTAATGATTTAATAAATTTTGGCTTGGAAGTTTTTCGGGCAGTAAATTCCACTATTTTGTTTCAGGGGTCAGTGCAGTCATCTCTATCAGAAAGAATTGAACAAGTGGAAAATAAAGACCATCAGTTGTAGAAAAATGTAGAATTGGTTAAAAAGGGTAATTTCCCCAAATTTAACATTGATAAAGATTGTATTTTGAGAATTGGGACGTGATTATATGTGCGCCTTGTGATTCACAATTGATGAAATAATTTTTCTGTGAATCTCATAGTTCTCTGTTTTTAGTTCATCCTGGCAGTACTAAGATGTATATAGAACTTTGGGAGTATTTCTGGTTGGATGGAATGAAAAGAGATATTGCTGGCTTTACCATAAAATGATTGACTTTTCGGTAGGTTAAAGTAGAAAAACAGTGGTCGAAGGGGGTGTTTTAACCTTTTCTAGTACCAGAGTGGAAATATGAAATATATATATCTATGTACTTCTATGTGGGATTACTAAATACTTATCAAGTTAACAATGTGATTAGGGTTATTGTTGATTGAATAACTAAATAAGCACATTTTATTCATATTCAAGACACATTATCTCTAGATCAACTTTCTCAGATTTATTTTAAAGAGATAGCTAGGTTACATGGAGTTCCTCTATCCATTGTATCTGATCATGATCTAAGGTTCACTACTAACTTTTTTAAAGGACTTCAGATGTCTTTTGGTATAAAATTAATTTTTTAAAAACTTTTCATTCTCAATCTTATAGGAATTATAAACAAACAATTCAGAGCTTGGAGAATATGTTATGTGCTTATTCAATGGATTATAAGGGAATTTGGGATTAAAATATTTCATTGGTTGAGTTTTCATATAATAAAAGGTTTCATTCCAGTATATATATGGCACCATTTGAGGCATTATATGGAAAGCGGTGTCAAAATCCATCATTTTGGGATGAAGTAGGTGGAAGGAAGTTGATGGGACCAGAATTGGTGGGGGAAATAATAGAGAAAGTTCAGTTGATTCAATGACACGTGAGGATATCCCAGAGTATGTAGAGAAGGGATGTAGATAACTGAAAGAAAGATCATTATTTCGAGGTTGTCAATCATTTCTTTCTCAAACTTTCTCTATGGAAATTTGTGATGAATTTTTGTAAGAAATGGAAGCTGAGTCCCTAGTTCATCGAACCCTATGAAATCCTAGAGAAAGTCATATCAGTTGCATTCTAAGTGGATTTTCCTCTAATTTTATCTCTAGTATATAATTATTTGTAGGTTTCAATGTTAAGAAATTATATGCCGGATCCATCTCATGTTTTATGTCTAGAAGTAGTTTTGTTGAAAGGAAATCTTTCTTATGAGGAATAACTAGTTTAGGTTCTTGAACATAAAGATAAGGTGTTGTTGAATAATTTGATTACTTAGGTTATGGTTTTGTGGAAAAACTATATGTTTTTAGTGGCATCATGGGAATCTAAAAATGTTATGAGGGAAAGATATCCCCACTTATTTAATAAGTGAATAAAATTGCGAGGACACAATTTTCAGAAGGGGGAAGAATGTAACTTCATAAGTAATGATATAATAATTTATTTTCATTTGTTTTTAATACTTATTAATTATATAATAATTAAATTAGATTCTTGGTTCGATAACCTACATGATACGCCCATCAAGCTTAAATAAATGAGTAAATATTATTATTTAATATGGCTGTTATCACATAGCTGTTAGAATGGATAGTATGATTAGGATTAACTAGATTATAAAAATATTTTTTACACATGTTTATATAATTTAGTTTATCAATTAATTATAAATGAAGATAAAACCATATTTGAAATAAAATTAAATGTTTTTTGGAAAACTAATTAAACGTGAACAAGTGAGTTTTATACCAATAAATAAAAAATATCACTAATGTTGGGTTATATTAATGATATATATATATATATATTAAATCTAATTTTTAACATTCGTTTTATGTGTTTTCATTTAATATATATTAACATATCCAATTTTACACCTAAAAGAAGTATTTTTCAAAAAAGGTAGTTTTTCTGCCTTTTGGTGGTGTACTTGTTTTTAAATCTAGTTTTTGTCACTACAGTAAATTATTTTTGAAAAAATAAAATTCTACTTCGAAATAGGAATATAAAAAATTAATTTTGGTTGAATTCTTTGTATTTTTCTGATAAGTTTCATATTTTAATGAATAGTGAAAAATACTACATTCTAACTGAAAACGGTTTTTTCATCTAATTTATTTATATGGTTAAATTATATATTTGAATGTATTAAAAGTTTAATTAGATTATAATTTTATCACTTAATCCAATTTAGTTCATTGTAATCAATTTCACATTGAAATTGGATATAAAAAACTTTATGAACCTTTGAACATTTTTACTTTAAAAACTCATTTTCTCGATATGTCAATATGATTAATTTTAAATTAATTTTCACAAATTATGTGAATTGAGTATTGAAAAGTAGACATAATTTTTTTTAATAATTATGATATTTATAGTTTAATTGGATCAAACAAATTTTTAAAAATCATGAATAGTAACTTTAGTAATTTTTAATTACCATGGTTAAGGGTAAATCTAGTAATTAAGGGTAAAATAATATTATAAATATTATAAAATTTACCCAACATTTATCCTAATTTGATTAGATGAGTTTTTTTCATCCAAAATAATCCTTGTGTAGAAATCATGATCTTTGGTAGCCAATTGTATGAGAGTATGACATTTATAATATTATATTCAAAAGAAAAGTCAATTTTGTGACACTTCTGTTTTTATCAAGTGAAATAGTTTTAATATGAGGTTATGCAGGGGATATTTTCAACTATAATTTTTTTTTGAATTTATAATGTTTATATTTATCATGATAATTTATTTTTAATTTTTAGAAAATAAATAATTTAATTAAAGGTTTGCACAATGATGATGTAGTAATTGTTTAATTAAAGGAAATAACAATTAAATGACATTGAAAATACTAAAATAAATATAATATAAGATGATTAATTTCATAAACTAATTTTTTAAATTACTTTGTAATTTTATTAATGTTTGACAATTATTAGTTCAAATTTACCTTGTTGTTAGGATATTTTTAAAAATTCATGTAATAAATAGTGTCAAAGTTGACATTATTGATATTTTAAAATAAATAATATTTTATTATATGATATAAAATTTATAAAAATATAATATTCACTAAAATAATTTGGATATGTCCTAAAATTTTATAAATGACTTGTTTATTGGAATTTTTTAATTTTATTGTAATTATAGTAGTTATAAATGTGTAAATTACTTTACATCACGATAAAAATTAATATCGGTTAAAACAAAAAGATAAGGGTTTAAAAATAGTAAAAACTTTTCTAAATTTAATTTTATGAATGGATTTCTTCCCAAAAAAATAATAGCTTCTAATTAAGACACTTTTCACTAATTTTTAATTGAATATAATTTATATTAATTGAATATTTTAAAGAATTCCCATGAGTACCCCTCCCCTATCCTATAAAAAGGAACCCATTCATCTCTTTTATTCACACTTCATAGCATATTTGTATTAGCCATGATATTCCAAAATCTCTTCCTAGAATCAATCCATTCATTATATAGGCCTTATTTTAGATAGAAATCCAATCAAAGAACTCCTTTTGTGAAAATCAAAAGGAGATGCCCAAAGAAGAGATAACGTTCATTAACGAATGTTTTTTTATTTCTTCCTTAAACCCATTAAATTATTTTTATTTAATGTTTATATAATAGCCTCATCATTTAAATATACTGATATGTTGTTATATTAGGTTTTTAAATGACACTCAAATATACTTCCATCAAATGGTATACCCAATCATCGTTCGTGTGTATAGAAGATTGTCTCCTTGTGAAACGATGTCGTTCGTTCTTCTATTTCCACCATTCATGGTTGGTTATAATGATAAAAGTTAGGTATTTATATTATATATACATAATATTTATTATTTATTCATACTTTTTAATTTTTACATACACATAACTTCAGGCTTTCCATTCTCTGTAAATACGATAACATTGTTTGTGGACGTGTGGACTACCGCCTCCTCAAAGCGATGTGATATGTTCACACATTAAATTGAATTTATTAAATATGTGTTTAATTAAAAATATGTGGCATAAATTAAAAATATATGATATTTGTGAAATAATTACCTTTCTGTAAATATAATATACCATTTTCATTATTACCCTTTCATGCACTAAAAAAGTGATAACATCATTTGTGGACGTGTGGACTACCGCCACCTCGATGTAATGTGATTACATTTACATCACCATAATTATATATATAATTATATATGAATGAATAATATGATATGTATGATATAATTATCATTTTGATAAGGATATATATTACTTACCTCCTTTCCAGAATGATCATTAAAAAATGGGAACATTACTCATGTGTACGTACGACCTACTGTCTCCATGATTGTATCATTGGTTCATTTTTCACATACAACCTTTCATGATTGGTTTTAAAAGTGTAATTAATTTATTAAAATTATAATTATGTCATTATTATTAATATGTATATGTTTATATAATGACACATTTGACCATTATTGACCAACTAATGTCATTTATGACACATAATTCAAATATGGTCAAAACACTAGATGTGAATTTAATTGTTTAAGTAGTTGTTTAAAAATTTAATAAGTGAAAACAAATTAATGATGATCTTGAAAATTTTATAAATCATGTAATTAATTAAAATTATTTTATTATTCAAGAACCTGAAGGACATATGTGACAAATTGGACTCAATGTAATGGACTTTGTCTTAATTTTATTTCATTGAGGAAATTATTGATGTTGTACACCTTAATTCTCTTATAATGTGTATATACAGCCTATTTGACATTATATATCAAGAATATACCTATTAACATGGTATTTAATTTTTAATGACATTATTTAATGGGTTTTATGATTCAAGTGTTTCCTAAGTGAGAAGGGGATATTCTTTGTAAAAAAATATTCTTTTATGGTTTTTCTTCAAACTCATTTTCTTCTATGTCAATGTTTTTAAAATAATAATTGAAATGTTTTTTTTTCATTTTTTTATTATTCGAAATTATAAATTATGGGTGCACCCAAATAGAACTTGGTTTTCCTATTATAGTTTAAATGATGGTTACACCAAGATAGCTCTCCAATGCATTGGGTAATGATTTTTTTCTCTGAGGATTTATATTGGAAGTTAGCCTTCTATTTATTACAATATGCAAGGGTTCTGTAAAGGTTCTATAAGGGTTCAATGTAATGATGTCCCAAGGTACCTACAAGAATCTTCTATTCATGATAGTGTGATTTTAAGAAAAGGGTTTTAATGGGTTTTCATATTTTCTCTAGACCAATGATTTCATTTCTTTATATACCTTGTTGAGATTTTTATGCTCATACCATGTTATAAATTTTTTTCCATAGGGAATAAATATGGGTAATATAAATAATGTAGTCAGGTTGAATGTTATAATGATTTTTCTTGAAAAAGAATCCATTTTTTTAATAGTTTTATATTTTAGAAGAAATTTATACTATTTTAGTAGTATCCAATTTTTATAAACAAGATATTTTATGTAAGAACTTTGTCTGAATTATCTAAAACAAAAAACCTATAAGATTATAAAAATGAGAGAATTTAAATTATTGAAAAAAATCTATATTATATAATGTTTAATGTCATGGGATTATAATATCATTCTTCTAGGGCTGAAACATTTGATACAAAATGATCTGGAAAATGAGTTATCATTTTTTTACAACAATAGAGTAATCCATCTTCTCACCAAATCCCATGATATTTCTCAAAATCTCATTTAACCACTTAAAATATTCATCAACAGTATAATCATTAGCCATATTTATATATTCAAACTTTCTCATCCAAACATTAATTTTTTTCTATTTAACATTAACATTACCAGCATAGCTACTTCAAATTTTTTCCCAAAACTCATTGACTGTCTGGATAGCCATGAAATTTGTGTATACCTTCTCTAATAAATAAATCAAGATGGAATTTTGACCCTTTCCATATAATTATAAATTTATCTTACCAGCTTGTGTCATAAAATCATCATAAATCGGTGGAAAACCCATTATTACAACATCTATCACTTGCACATGAGCCTCAGCGCAGTTTGTGAGGTCTCTAAAAGTGCATCCATGAGACCCAGGTTTGAAAACAAGTGGAGGATTAATTCTGGTTACTATAGTAGTATTATAGCAGGCATTATAGCAGTTACTATAACAGCTATTATTTGGTACTATAGCAGTCAGAACTATTCTCCATGGGCCACCGGTTTGGGATTGGAATCCTGAAGGCCTTCGATACACCCAGTCCTTTAGGTCAGTAAGGCTTCCGGGCCACCTTTAAGCCCTTTAGGCCACCTCAAGGCCTTCGGGCCACCTGAAAGCCTTCAGGGCCACCTGATATACAGATGCCAAGACATATTATACAAGGAACCATCTCCAAAAGAGGATTCAAGAGCAAGATGCATTCACCAAAGTAGGGCTAAGGGATTTGGAAGAATGAGAGGGTATGGAATTGCCATCGGTATCGGGTTTGTACATATCTGCATAGGACAACTAGCCAAACATCCATGCATAGGTGGAGAGATAATTACAATGTAGTTGCTGGGGAGGGGCGGTTTCAAGTAGTCATTGTCTGTATGATTTCCCTAAGATCTATGGGTCATGTAATGTCTCCAAGCCTATTGAAAATGTAATATCTAATCCTACGGGCCTTGTAATGTTTCTCCCTCATCACTTTAAAGGGTTTCATCAAAAATAAATAATAAAAAAAGAATTCCTTCGAGACATTCAGGAAGACAATATTTATCACTTCTAAGACAAGTGGCATGAGTTAGGTTAACATCCCATTCCTCCATCTATGATAATTATTCCCATAGAAGGTGGTAAAACCTCAGTTATTGAATGAATTAATATTATCAATCTTTTAGTATTATTCTTTGAACTTTAGAGAAAACCTCTTCCGATACCACTTTCAATTCCCCATGAAGGATTAACCACTGAGTAAGCGGTGAATCAGTGGTATACATTTAACAAAATATTATCTTTACAATTTAACCTATTTAACTTTTTTAATGATATCAATACACTTAGTGATATCTCACAGTCACACTTTGTATACAAAAATAATTAAAAATAGGGAACATCAAATTATTTTTAAAAGTATCAACCTAAAATACCAACTCCATTCCATGTTGGTTATTCGACCCCAAAATGGATTCTCCATTATAATGGTCACTATCAAATAAGTTATTACAATTTATCTCTACTCAAGAAGAAAGTCTTCTTTTCCATCACCAACTGAGAGACTATATTTTCTTTTGGCTCTAACCAATAGACTTCTTGCTCCAACTGTAACTAAGAGACTCTATTTTCTTATGGCTCCAACCACAAGGCTTCACCTTTCATCATGGATTAATCCACTATTGGGTTATTAATAATCTCCCTCAACAATCTTGATGGAGGAAACATTATTATGTACCTCATCATGAACTTCATAATAAATGGTCTTGATAATTTATCAAGATATTGTGAATTATGGATTATCCTCAATTTCAAGGATACATGTAATCATGTTCTTTAAGAATTACATGGGTTTGGATTAGTCTCAAAATTATTCTTGGAAATAGTATTTATGAAGTCTAAATATTTTTCAAACTCTATATGTAGAAATTTATATACAATTTTGGTACATGGGAAACTTGATAAATTTCATGATCCAAATTCTCCATTTAAATCCTCAGTTTATTTTTTTTATAAATAAACACATTTTTTCTTTTCTCCCTTAAGATCATAATACATGAATGTATATTATTATTTTATGCTCAATATTAAATACCTCATTAAAACATGGGTATTTAATTTTATGTTCATTATCATATACTTGAATGATGGGTTGGGTATTTTTTTCATGCATGAACTGTTTATAAAATACCCAAGGCATGCATTGTAATACTTTCTCATCTCGGGTGAAATAGTGACCTTGTGTATTCATAAATGAAACAAAAATAAAGGCCCAAAGACTCAGGATTCTCTTTATTTACATTGATACCCACCAATCGTGGATCACCACTACATGTATTCATTTATTTCTTGATATAAACAAACTTATAATCATAATAAATACCCATAAATTATGTTGTGTATTTATTTTTTCTCACATAGATAGGAGATCAGTTAATGATCCCTATCTTTATGCATGTATATGTATATCCAATAAATACCTATGAGAATTACTTCTTCATTCACTGCAAATATTATTCATACCTTGGTTTGAAAATACCCATCTCACTTTAAATATGCATGTGTTTTCAAATACTCAAGTGGTTTTGGATTCCTAAGTTTCACAGCTTTGTAATTACCCACAGTTCTTCTTCTTAATTAAACACCTAATGTATTTGGTTATTACCATTATTATGATCACACAGCTATGAAAAACACCAACTAATACTCATCATGGTTAATCTCCATTCCATTTTCACGCATGTAATGTAGAGCTGCATGCATGCCTCATTTTATCCTACCAAAATCATAGGAGATCAGCGTGTCCATAATAAACATGTCCATGGCCTTGGACATGGTTTTTTTGGTTGAAAAATGGTATAAGAAACACATTGTATAGATCCCCTGAGTGAGGAACAAATAAGATGATGCAAATTCCTCAATCAGATGGCCAAGATCGAAGCATTCCAATGTCCCCTGAAATGTATTTATTTTTTAAGACAGATAAACAGTTCACACACCAGACACATCCCACATAATAACATCCATGTAGCATTGATTATATTTATTTCCAAATATGTGACTACTCACCATTTGAGCTGGATACAGGGGATCAACACCCATTACACCATACACTATACCCCACGTGGACTTTTCCCCACTAGAACTCCTCACAGGTGTTACACGCGATCCAAATGAACTATCCTGATGTCTTTCTCCTTCATCTCATATACTTAGTCATACACTCTCTACTTCCATTATTCTTGGCATGTGAGATGTATCTCTTGCATGGTTGAGGTTCCTCCTTCCATAATGTGGGGTTGAACTAGTTCCTTACTCATGTGTGGATGGACAATTTTTTTAATATATGAAATATACATATAGGTTTCCAAATATTATAACAAACTATTCATAATAATAAATTCATCATTCCAATCCAAAAAATATTCTCTATAAAAACAACTTGATATATCTATATATGATTATATTTTTTCATAGAAATCAAAAGAGTGATCCTTGTATGATCATCAAATTACTATTACAATTATAAAACATGTAATATCCTTGTACTTATTATAAACTATTTCAATAATGATAAAAGTATTGGAACAAAGGAACTCTTCAAGAATCTTCTGATTTATTTCATATAAATATTTACTGATTGAAAAAAATGAAACATGGGATCAAAACATACTCCCATTAGCTTCTCTTTCATTTAAATCTTAATTATAAAAAAATCCTTTAAACAATCCCCTTTTATTATAACCAATGCATTATCACCTTTATGTTTTAATTTAATTTCCATGAGTATCAACCATTACTAGAAACCATAATAATAGATGATATCTCAATATCTATTAAATATCAGAGGCAACAAGACATATCTCAAAAAGAATTATATTACACATACCAAATATTTCAAACAAGAATGTTTAATTACATTATAACATGTGATAATCTCTGTTTCAATATAATACTAAACAGAATTATCGAACAATTCTCATTAGTATTATTTAAGAAATTTAACACCACTTAATTCCATTATTTATTTCTCTATCAAGAATAATTTCTAGGATAATTATAATTATTATTCATCATGAATAAACATAATTTCACATTCTTCCAATAATATTACTAGTTATCATATATCATCATCTAATGTATTTATTAAATTAGTAAACACTTTTTTTGAAATTATCAACAACAATATTAAATATATATATATATATATACACTTGTGATTTCCATATTATAAGATAATAATATTATTCTTACACATGTAATTTCATTTCCAATTCAATTATAGAAATTAAACAATCATAGGATAACCATTTATGTAAGCTATAAACTTAAATTCCCTTTCTTGTAATAATATTAACACATTAATCCTATTTCCCAATGTTTGAGCAGTAATAAAAGAAATTATACTTTATAAGTTAAAATTTCCATAAATATTCTTAAATTAATAAATTTTTTATTAATATAATTATGTAACATGTAATTTATCCTTCTCTTTTATAAATTAAAAATTATCACATACCGTTTACTCATGTGATTATTTTTCTAGATTATTATCATATTATGGTTTATCATATTCATATAATAAAATTTCTCTAATGCATGATTTCGTAATTTCATAATATAAAATAAGAATAATTAAAAGTACCCCTACGTTATAGAAGAATAAATCACACGCCGCATCCAAGATTGAGGAGAGGGAAAATTTTATTCGACATGAAAAAAGGACTGGAAGTAGAAGAAGTCTCGGTAGATTTGAAAAAGACTCAAAAAACTCTAATGTTAATGTTTTGATTATATAGGAACTGATAAAGAATAAAGAATCAAAGGGGAATAATGAGTATTTTATAATAAATAGATAAATGTTCTACTGGATATTAAATTCACATTTAACTACCCCATAACCAATTCCAACAAAACCCATTGAAATCTCCTAGAACTGGGAAGAGTAAAAAGATCAAACTGAAAACAATTAAATGATAAAAAACAATTATTTATCATTTATTCCCATTTATTTATGTTTAAAATGCAATATAGAAGCTTCTGGAATAGAAAATTGGGGGTTTTACAAAAATATCTACCACCCTTATGTGAAACATAACTACTTCATAAAGGTATGAAAATTTTAACCATGTGCAACCTACTACCCCTATGTAGGTATAAGAAAACTTGATTGACCCTTATGTACATTTGTAAGGTCCTTCAAACAATCCTTGATAACTTGCATTTACAATTATTCAACTCATGAGTTACTTTTAAGAAGTGCATTGAAACACCTTCTTGCCCCTATACAAGACTTTAATTAAACTTAAATTAGATTCACAATTCATGGATTTAACTTATGAAAGTTGGTACCCTAACATGGGTACCCATACTAAGAATTAAAGATTTTGATTCTACGATTATGAAAATAAAGTAAACCTATGTTTACAACATTTCAAAACTATCATATTACCGATACATGAGGAAAATACTACCCTTACACAACACATAAGAGCTCCGAGTTACCATTACATAACCTATATAAAAATAGGAACACCTTTATAAAACCTTTAAAAATAGATTTTACCCTTACAATAGATGAGTAAAACCATTACATAGTCAAAAAAACCATCCTCTACCCTTACACAACATAAGGGAAGTAGACCTTACCTATACTCAGACTTTGTAAAACATGAATTACCCATACTCAACTCCATATTCATGTGTAAGGGGAAAAGTTTCTTTGAAAATATTACATGTCTAGTTAAACTAAATTATAAATAATTATGAAAAAGAATTATAATTACATTCAATGTTCTAAAATACTTCAAGAAATTATAGAATAATTTTAAAATATCAAAATAAATTTTTATCACAATAAAATTCCATAATTATCTTTCAAATCATTTTTAAGGCCACATAAAAATTTAAAAATAAATTTTTATAAAAAAATATAATTTTTTGAAATTGAATTCGAAAAACTAGAAATCCTAGAATGAAAAAGGAAGGGATCAGGAAAATCAAAATTCTATACACTTGATGTTTTACTGGAATGAAAAAAATGATTTTTATCGATTTAAAGTCCAAAAACATGCATCAAAGATTCAAAACCATGCAAATGGCCTCATATTATCATGAAATCAAAGTAAAATGACCATTTAATATAATAATAGGCTACATGTTAATGGTGTACCAATGAATGGTCGGTAAAAGACTCAATAGGGGGCTGAATTGAGTTCTTGAAATTTTTTTATCATGTAAAACTACCCTCTTAGATGATAAAATAACATCTGATATATTCATAGTCAAAGTATGAAGTAAAAATATATGAAAAAAAATAAAATGACTAGATTCGATAGATTTATAGTTATTTGGGGAATATAAATCCACTAGTCCACTCTACTAATACTCTAATACATGAGTTTGGTGTTTTTCACTATACCTGACATTTTTCTAGGGGCTGCTAAGATTAGTATAAGAATATATGACATGTTAAAATGGTCTATGAGATTTCAACCTGGATTCCCCTTTATAACACTTATCCAATTTATTTACATAGAAAAAAAACAATGAGTATAGATATAAATAATGTTAAATAGTGTTTGAAAGAATGGTACATCACATATGGAAAGAAGCAAGAGACATTTGTTGAAGATAAATCTAGATAAGCTAATAATATTTGAGGTAATTCATTGTAGGTTTTTTTATTTAAAGATATTATCATACAGGAATAACAAGGTGATTGATATCTATAAGTATTTTGTCCAAAAACATTGAATGAAACATGTATGAAATTTCTTCTGTGGACACACCTCTATAATCCTTTAGTCTTTTTACTAAAAAAATATTCTATTTATATCAATTAATTTGAATTTGACTTTAAGATCATTTGGTAATCATAATGGTCAATCATATAACCCTCTTGAAAAGCAGAGGCGAAAATCCCTTAATGACATGTGCCCTTATTTTCCAAATACAGAAAGATGTTTTTATGGAAGATATGGAAAATTTTTCTTTATAAGATCTTTACATTTTTGGTTACGATATGAAATGTCTAAATCAATCTTTCCTTAAATATAAAAATCCTTTTTTGATGAACATAAAATCCTAAGTTCACTTATAGAGAAATTATACCAATGTTACAAGTACAATCATGAAAATCCTTAGGATATTTTTTTTTAATTTTATAGAACTTTTCTCATTATATAAATTCCATATTTTCTTTTTAAGATAAAACTATTTTGATCTCTAACTATTTCATAAGGTAAATAATTCTTAAAAGACTTTATAGGAGATTTATGTTCTTTCTTAGGATAAATGACATCCACTAATGATCATAATATGATTCATTTCTGAATGACTATTTCATATGATAAAATATTTCTTATAATTTCTACCTATGATTTTTGGATTTGGATATAAAAAAGATAATTTACATGTTTAAGATAAATAAATTATGTAGTAAAACAATCATTACATTCTAAAATTTCATAAGATAAAAAATTTCATTATAAATTTATGACTTCATCCCCAGTAAAAATATTTTATTGTATTATTATTATGGTACAAGTTATATAATGATCCAAAACAATAAAAGTTTCATTGAAATAGATAAATTTCATCATCCATAGAACATTTCTCTTTATATTAGTAAATATATTTTCTCATAATATAGACTCATTTGAAAAATATTTATAGATTAGATCACTTTATATAAGAAGAGTTAGAGATAAAATATAGAACACTTAAGATAGCCTCATTATAACATTAGTAGGTATTTTTTGAATCATCAAAACACATAACGTACTAAGATATGTTGGAAAAAATATGTCTATTAAAAATACCCCTAATTTTTATGATAAAAAACGCATCTAATGATAAGAACAAAATTTGATGGGAAAATAAAATTATAATTTTTTGTTTCTACTTTTTATTCTCCCTCTTTTTGATATCAAAATAAAGAAGGAAAAAAATACTATTAGTATTACACATGAAGAAGTGTAAATTTTTAGAGTGTGATCTACTAAATATGAATAAATTTTGGAATGGAATTATATGAATGAAAAAGATAAAAGTAAAAATAAATAAATAATACTTTAAAATAGTCAAAACAAAAATTGGAAAAATATAAAAAATAAATTATAGCAAATAAAAACTAAATTAGATCAAAGAGAAAAAATTATAATAAATAAACATACCAATAAAATGAAAAAGAGAATAATAAATTTGAACAAAGAGAAATAATATATAAAAAACAATGAGGAAGCATATAAATAAGATAATATTGATAATATTGAAAAATTGAAGTCTTTTAATAAAAAATTATTCAAATGTTTTTGGGAATCCATGATTAGTGAAATTTTCACATTAAAAATGTTAGTCCAGTGGTGTAGGATGATGTTTTATAAGAGTTATTTTTATGGATTGAGTTTGACCAATGGGAAATGATGAGGTAGAAATAGGATCATAAAAACTATATACAAAAACATCTCTGAAAGTTATAAAATACCCTTAATGTCCCATTAATTATCCAGGGGAAATTCATACTAAGATAGCCTTAGTATTGAGAGAAGCTTGATTCCCATGGGATAAATCAAAATGATCTACATAGAAGAGGGGTATCATAAAGGAAGAGGTAGGAATAGGTCATGAAACTACCTCAAAAAAGAAAGCATCCTCCAAGGAGTAGATAATGGAGGGATTAAAGGTTTCCCTAATCCATTGAGATGTGGTAGCTTGTCGATTAGATATAGTAGGTCCTGAATTTAATCTACCTCAAATGTGAAACAATGCATCTATACATATATAAATTCACTCAATAATTAATTCACTCAATAATTTTCAAATCCATTCCACATAGTTTGAGAAATGTTACCAAAATAGTTCTAAATGTATGCCTTCATATAAAAACTATGAATCCACCTATTCAACACTTCAAAATAATTTTTAGATAGAATAAATGACCTTGTAGAAAAATTAGAAATGTATTGCTCAACTGTAATTTCTTTACCATTAGAGAAAATTTGTCATTATATAGGCTCAGTAAAGAAATATTATTTATCTTTGGAATAATATTCTGATTTCATGTTATCCATATATATCTAGTATAGATTACTATATTTCTCTTATCAAATTTAAAAATTATTAGCCTATAAATTATCCATTATTCTTAGTTTGATATTAATAAAACTAGTATATTTGTGCACAGGTACTGAAGCCATTGGAATAGATGGTGCTATATCCTTGAGAAAAGAACTAATATTATTTTGATATTGATAAATATTTTTTTACTATTCTGCATGGAATTATTAAAATGATTTTAACTTCCGCAACCAAACTCCTTTGAAGATCTTACAGTATTTATTTAGACAGGATTTCAGACTTCACAGAATATATAGTAGTAGTAAATGAGTCTATATAACGAGATAATTATTCCATATTTTATTCCATGGTAACTTGATCAAAATATCTCTATCATGAATATTATCTATATGAGTATTTTGAAAAATTATCCTCGATTCATTGAAACAACATTTTTAACTCATCAAAATCATTTGTGGAAACTAATTGATCATGAATACTCCTTAACTTGGTTGGGGACTCAATATACTGATTGTTTAAAAAACTTAATTTATTCATCACCTCAAAAATAAATTTCCTAAAATCATTCATCAAATGAATTAATATATTCTATATAAATTTCAAATCAATCATGTTGTGCTCAAATTGTAGAAAATGTGTCAATGTGTCCCTATCCACATTGATCATCATGATTCAAATCAACTCAGGGTACATATTCATTATGAGATGATTTAGTAGAAAATGTTCTAGATTTTATTATGGGTAGAAGTAGTGTAGGGTCTTCATCTTCTTGTTCTTTTTCTTCATCTTCATTACCAATAACACCATTCATGAAAAAATCAATAAACATTCTTTAACACTTTCTATTATTCTTAACTGGTGAAGAAATTTCAAAAAGATGGCCGGATCCAGTTATAATAAAAATAGTCTATAATTGAAAAAAAATTGTAATATTTTTGATAGATATGGAAATAATTTATGAAAATGAAGATACAGGGAAAACATATCATTGGCGAACTTCCAGAGCAGGCATGTAAAGAACTTGACATGTTTCTGAACAAAATTCTAGGATGGATTCTTCCTCTGTATGAACATCTTTAAAAATAAAAATGAAAAATCTATTTTATCTATCTAAAATAGTTTATTTATCCATAAAGTATATTACATTCATACTCTAAATAGTCTCTTACAAAGTTTTAGAATCAATTATTACAGCTTGTATAGAAGCTTCAACGTCAACAGCCACATGAGAAGTCTCCCTCTAGATGGTAGGAGGACCTATCTCAAATTAATTGTCTCCTTTAAGTATAAATATCATACTTACATAGAAACCCATTAGAAACTACTTTTCATTAGTACACTAGAACATAAAGTGGTTAGAACATGACTATGGGTCATTGTAGACTGATCTAGATAGACGTAACATGTATTGGGAATTAGGGTTAACATCCTTCAAAGGGGTAAAAAATTACTGATTTGTTTTGGATATGATTCATATATTTCATCAGGTATCATGAAAAATTCATAAGATTTTATATAATAAAAATATAGACCAACACAATTCCATTGAATAATATATTTTCAATCTCACCATTTCATTGAGAAATTACATATTGAATAAACTTCACTAGAACATTTTTTTATGGTTCCAGGTATTTTACAGGATTCTTTTCCAAAATAGGCATACCAAATAGAGATTTCATTATACGAAGAGGGATCACATAATTTATGTAAGAATTATAGTTGTCAAAGTTAGAGTATCCTTTATGATGATATCAAAAACATCCTTTATTACTGTAGAAGGTATCTAAAGATCCATTTGATTTTTAGTCATAGTGGTGAGATCCTCAACATCACTAAATTGTTGTAATTCCACCTCATAAAAATGTTGAATTTATTTTTTGAAGAAAAACTACATTCCTTTATCATCTAAGAGAAACTTTAATTCTTTCCATTTGGCATATTTCTTGAGTAGCATGTCAGTACCATCTAGATAGTTGAAATCAATATCTCTTCTGCTCAATACAATTTTTATATACCATGACTGATTATAACTACTAGCATAAACAGTATCATTCCTCTTAGTTTTCCCCATTTCCAAAAAAGGTTTGATGGATTGATGGATTAGGTAATAAAGTATTAGATGAAGGGGAAACAATGATATATATATATATATATATTATGGTTTCATTTGTTGGAATAATTTTTTTTGTTTTAAGTCAACTGAAGGTTCTCATAGTGTAATGTGTCGGTTAATTATTAAAAAACTAGCCAATATTCAATAATGGCATCTGACCAGTACTCAAAATAGTGATTATAAATTTAAAAGAAATAATGTGAATATAAAATTACTAATTTTAAATATATTCATAAATAAATATACTATAATTTGATAAAATTAAACAATCCTAATTCAGATTTTATTTAATCAAATAATTGATCAGGTAAAGGTATTGTAAAGTTATCAACTAATTGATTTTCCTTAAAACTAATTTATAAATAGATATCACCATTGTATCAATTATACCTTAATAAATGATGTCTTAAATCAATATTATGTGATCTAGAATAGTTTATTGGGTTTTTTGAAATGTTGATACCACTTGGGTTATCACATTTGATTATAACAGAATTAAAATTTAATACAAAATTTGTCAAGGTGTTTTTCATCCACAACACTTATGCACAAAAACATCTAGATAAAATATATTAATCTTTTGAAATTGATAATGCTATATAGTTTTTTAATAATTTTCCAATATACTAAATATTTACCTATAAAATTATAGGTTCTTAGGGTTTTTTCCCTATCAATCATACTCCTACCAATATTATATTAGTATAATAAAATAAATTATAATAATATGTTTTTGGAAAGTGTGGAGAAAGTGAAATAGTTTATTTTAAATAAAGTAAAATTATTTTTAATCATTTAAATGAGATAATTTTAATTAGATTTAAATCTCACACAAAGGTATAAGGAAAACATAATGTTTGGTCATCTTATATTAAGAGAAAGAAAACAACCAATGATTCCTCTATATAACATGTTGTTAACTGGTTTCCTAGCTTCATCCATGTCAAGCTTAATTTTGGGGGTCATATGAGTTGCATGATTCTTACTATTTTCAACTCCAAAATTCTTATATAAATCATATATGTACTTTAATTGATTTAAAACACTTCCAAAATATTTCTGTTAAATTTTAAATCCAAGGAAATAGTTTAACTCACCCATCATTCTAATTTCATAGTCATTTGGTATAAGTTATGTATATTCATTAAAAAGTTTTTAATTTGTTAGCCCAAAAATAACATCATCAATTTATATTTTTCCAAAATAAATGTATCTTTTGTTGATTTTTTCCTAAAAAGAGTGGGTTCTACTAGTCCCACATTAAATATATTTGATAAAATAAATGATATTATTCTTTCATTCCCTGATTTAGGTTAATGTTTAAGTCTATAAAGATCTTTGATAAGTTTAAAAATATAATTTTGAAAATGGGAGTCCTCAAAACCAATAGGATTTTTAACATAAATATCCACCAGTAAAAATCCATTTTAAATGATGATTTTATAGACATATAATATATCATGAAGTTCACATTATATGAATATTACATTGGGATTATAGTGGCTTATAATATTTCCACAAGAGAAATGTTTTCTTCATAAACCATCCCTTACTCTAAATTATAACTTTCATAACTAATCTAGAAAATTGCCTTGTGAACATAAAATGATCATCCAGTTTGTCTATAAATACCCATTTACTGCAAATAAAATGATAGAAAAAGGGTCTATCAACTAATTACCATACCTTTTTCCTCTTGAACTAGTTTAAATATTAATATATTTATAAAAACAAAATTTTAAAATTTAAGGATTATTCTAAGGATTTAAGCTCAATATTTGATAAATTGATAGTGAATTCAACAAGATATCCTATCTTTTTTCTAGTTCTAACTCCTTCATCTATGTTTGCTAAAACATTTTCTATAGGATGCTCTATAAGATTTATAGGTTTTCAAGGTAATAAAATTTTTGGTTAATTAGTATCAACCCTTTCAAGATTTTGATCACAAAAATTATGTTCTAAATCATTAACCATGTTAGTGAAAGAACAAGGTTCAAGTCCAATATCATTAAGATAATCAATTGATACATCAATTTGAGTTACATTGTGATAAAAATGTCCACATTCCAAAAAAATTACATTAGTTGACTCTTCAAAAATCCATGATATTTTCTTAAAATATCTATAACCATTGTAAGTGGTAGAATAACCTAGGAAGATTCATTAATCATATTTGAAATTGAACTTTCTAAGACTATCATTTGAGTTCAGGATATAAACCTTAAATCCAAACACATTGAGGTACCCAAACTTTTTATTTCTATTTTTCACTAACTAATATGGTGTTTTCTTTAAGATAGATTGTAGAAAATTCTATTAATAACATAATATTTTTTTAACAGCTTCTTCTAAAAAATTTACAGGCATGTTTTATTCACATAACATTTTCCTAGAAATTTATTGCAGGGTATTCTTCCTTCATTCAACAAAACCATTCTACTAAGGTGTCTTGAGGGAATAAAGGGTATGTTTAATATCATGTTTTTTAAAAAATATTTAAATTCATGGTTCTCAAATTTCCATCCATGGAAAATTTTCAAACTTAAAATTTTAGAATCCTTCTCATTTTGTTCTTGTTTAAAAAATTAGTAAAAACATAACATGATTCACTTTAGAGTCTTAAATAATAAACCCTAGTAAATCATGAAATATCATCAACTAATACCTAATAAAAATATTTCGTATAAATGATTTCTATTCAAGAAGTTCCAAAATGATCCATATGTATATGTTCTATATGTATAAAAGTAAAAACTTATTTAATAAGTAAAAAATATTACCAGTTTTTCTTTCCCATTTATCATGCATCACATATATTATTTTTGTCTAATTTTAGATTTGGAAAATCGGAAATCAAAATTACTTTGGATAACTTTGTTAAATAATGAACAATGTAATGTCCAAGTATTCAATTCCAAAACCAAGATTCATTAAATTTTTCATTCGAACAATTGACATTCTGCCTACATAAATAATTAATCACTAGTGTATAGAAAATATTTATTATTAGTGATTTAAATTTATTAGAATTTTCATTGAAAATGATATGGAATTTTCAGAGAAATCAACCAAATAATAATCATAAAAATCTTGAGAGGTACTTATCATATTGTGTTATATTCCTTAAATATTGAGTACTTTTCTGATGAGGATAGATTTTGGATTTCCAACTGATCCAATTCTAAGAATATTTATTTTTTCATTATCTCTAAAAGAAACCTAGAATCCATAAATCATCGATAAGGAGTGAAATTTGTAGAAATATCCCCCCATATACCATGAATAAAACTCTCCATAAACCTTTTTCATTGTTGTTTGAGTGTTTTTTTCATTAAAATTTCAAATAAAAAACATGATTTATCGGTACCCAAACTCTCTTGGGTCTGAAAATGTCATCTACAAATGATTTGGGAACCCAAATTAGTTTATGTTTTCCATAAAATCCAGAATTGTATTTTGAACTTCATTTTGTAATAAATTCAATTTTAATACCATAGAATTAAAAATTTCTCAAATTAAAAATATTAGAATATTTTCATACTTCACCATAATGAATGTATGTAACCTTTGGTTGGTTTTTATTCATAGAACTAGGCATGAAAAAGTTATTATAAAACCATAGTTTTTCAACTTTAATTATTATAAAATATTTCACTTGCCTAAGTTTATTTTTATCAAGGCTATATTTAAGTAATCCTTACCCTTAGAAAAAACACTATCATCATCTTTACATTCATAAAACAACTTCTTCAAATTCAAAATTTGGTTACTTTATTCAACACATGTTGTAGTAGAATTTTATAGCATTGTTTTCAAATGTAAAATTTGTTTATTTAATCTATCCTCTAGAAAAAAAATATTGTAGAAAATTATATTGGATTTATTTTTCATGTTTGGATTTCATACATAGTTTATATAATGGTAAAATATATGTTTAATTCATCATATGATCAATTTTTATTCTTATATGTAGATCTATGCTTAGAAGAATAAAAGGAATGCACCTCATTTGAATGTGTTGTGAAACAAATGTTGTGATTTTGATTATATATTTCAGCTTATTATTTTGATGGTGTATTACCATAATAATATTCAGAAACAATCTATTTTTTATTCTTGTGTTTCTTGTATTTATTCTAATAACATACATTCTAGAAATATATTCTCTCATACATCTTGTTTTCTTGATGTTTAGGGCAGTTCAACTAAATTTTACTAAGATTGTTTCACTTATACCATCTCACATATTTATAATTTCCATCATTTTTTTTAATTTTTAGTTCATTAATGAAACATATTCTCATTTTATAGAATTTTTTGAACTATCATAAAAATTATGAAAGATCGTTACATGAATATAAATTACTAGATGTATCTTATTCAATAGGTCACTAAGAAAAAATTAAGAATTTTTATTATTATCATATTTTTTAGGTAGAAAAATTTAATCCATCATTCTCCTTCTTGAAAAAAATTTTCTCTTTAGCATTAGCTTCTATCCTAGCCCCATACATCATAATAGTTTCAATGAGATCCAATATTTTTAAATTTTTGACTTCTATGAATTTCCTAAATACATCTATGATTATACAACATTTAGGTGATAGAAGCCTTAAAACATTCAGATCTTGATATGGTTCATTAATTTGTTCTCCCAGATACGAACCATTTTTTACAATCAAAACAAGTATTCCATTCAATTGAGTTATTCTTTCTCCTTCCATAATTTTGAATGTGAAAAATCTTAGTTAAGAATTATTGTATCAAATTTCTCTTAAATTATATATTACTTCATATGATAATGATAATGATATAATAGTATATATTTTATATATAAACATTTGACTTTATGATACTAGATTGAACTCATTGGGACATATTCCATAAATAATATCATTCTTGGATTTAGTGTCCAGGCCATATCTTATTTTAGTATTGGTATCCCATATCTCATATTGTGACTTGGGAATTTCATACGACTTCATGTAATTTTAATAAACCTTTAGCCAAGGATCATTTTGTGTATTATCATTTTATCCTTCTAACACCAGAAATTATCACCACTAAAATGCAGTGCTCGAACCATATATATACCTTCTCTGCTATTAGTAGTAATAACAACCATTATATGATGATCATTAGATTTAAACCATTAAATGCTATGAACTAAAAAATAACGTTTTCTTATACCAATTATTTTCTCAACAAAAGGTTTCACAAAGTCTCATGATGGGGTGAAATGAGTAATTGAAATTTTCTCATCTTGAAAAACCACACTATTAGTGTGACCCATGAGATTTTATGAGATAGATTACTTTAATTTTTTTTGATTTATTGTGTTGTATGCTACATTAATATTATCTTGAGCTATATGAAACACAATATTATCTTGAATTATATTCAACACCATTCTTGGCTTGCGTTATATGCAAGAGTGACCTTCCTTGATAGCTTGCATTGTACACAATACTGATTTTCACTAAACAACAATATATTACTAAAATATTATTATTTAATGGGATATAAACTAGATATTATGAATATTATTAACCAAAATTTTAATTTTATATAAAAATTAACATTTATATTATCTATTTTATAGACATCATATAAGAACAAATTCAATTTTTCAGTTAAAAGAAATATTTAAAAAAAATGCAGTTTTGCTACCTTTTGATGGCGCACTCATTTTAAATTTAGTTTTTAACACTTTTATATATTTTATTTGATAGAATAAACTTCTTATTTCTAAGAGTAACATAAAAATTTAATTTTTTTTAATTTTTGGTATTTTTATGATAAATTTATATTTTAATGAATAATGAAAAATATTACATTTTAATTCAAAACTGTCTTTTCATCTAATTTATTTGTATAGTTAGATTATATTTTAAATGGTTTTAAAGTTTTTTTAGATTATTTTTTTATCATTTAATCAAATTTTGGTCATTATAAGTAATTTCACATTTAAATTGGACATAAACACATGAAAATCTTTTGATAAGTTTTTACTTCTTAAAAACCTGCTTTTTTGGTTTTTACTTCTTAAAAACCCACTTTTTTGGTTTTAATCAAATTTTGATATTATGAATAGTAATTGCGGTACTTTTTATTTAACGCGATTAAAGGTAAATCAGGTAAATTATTGTAATAAATAATATGATAAGGAGAATAAAATGATCCTAAAACATAAAAAAATAATTTTGGATGAATAAAATTAAAAACATTAAATCTAAGGTTCGAAACACAGTCATTTAAGGTCCAATTGACAATGAAAATGACAAAGATATTAATAAAACCAATGAAAGTGACAAAATGTCAAACTCACATTTCTTATAAGTATAATAATTTTAATATAGGGATAACCATGTGATATATTTGAAAATAAATAATCCATGGAAATATAAAATAATTACCTACATCATGGTAATTTATATTTAAGTTTTTGAAAATTAATAATTAACTTAAAGTCTTATACTTTGATGATCGAAAACTTAATTAATTGATTAGAAATCCATAAAACAATATTTGTTAAAATACTAATAATCATAAAAAGGCCTAAACACATTACCAAATTATATCGGCCAAGTATATCTCGACCATAATCTTCCAAGCTCCTATAAAGTGTCCATTTTGATATTTATAGAAGAGATTATGACATTTATTTTATTTTATATAAAGTGAGGTTAAAGTTGTCATATTCATACTTTAATAAGTATAACATTTTTAATGTTGGCTTTTCCAGAAGATAAATTCGACTACCTATATTCTAATGAAATATAGTAAATTCATGTTGATATTATTATTTTATTTCAAATTTTTATTATAAAAATAATTATATTAAATAATTACACAATATTGATGTGGTGATTTTTTTAATAATGGAGATATCAAATAAATGTTATTAAAAATATTAAAATACATATAATTTTTGACAATAAATTTGTAAAATGAATTCTATATATTACATTGAACCATTAGGGATATAATAAAATATTTGTATCTAGGATAACACTTTATCTTTATATTTCTAAAAATCCATGAAATGAATAGTGTCAAAATCGACATAATTGATATTTTTTTAAAATAATGTTTTTTAAAATTATTTAAAAATCACAAAACAATTTTAAAAATATTTAATAATTATTCTATGGTATAAAATGTTCTAAATTATTCATTTATGGTATAATTTAAATCAAATAAGTAAATATTTCACCCTTTAAATATTGAAACATTTGTTATCTTAATTAAAATTAAATAGAATAACTAATTGTAAATTAAAATGATAATTTTTAAAATGACATCAAAACCTATCTAAATTTTATTCGTTGATGAGATTTAAATCTTATAATATCTTATCTTAGAATATATCTCATTTTGGAGGTGTTTTTATTGATTTTCAAATTATTATAAGTTAATATTTTTGAGGTTTTCAAAAGTGCCCCTCGCCTCAATTATAAAAGGGCACTTCCTCCCTCAAATCTTAACTTAATTTAGAGGCTTCAAGATCGACCATACCCTACCAATTTACCTTATAAACTTCCCTAATAACATTATAGAGGTCATTTTTTTCTTCAAATACCAACTCTAGTGCTTTAATAGGGATTTAGAGGAGGCACGTCGAAGAAGAGGTGATATCATTTACCAATTCTTTCAAACTAATTTATTCTTCTACTTCCACCACATGATTTGTTTCATTATAAAGTAATAAATTAAGTATTAATTATATACAGAGAGGTTATTATGATTATTAATCAACCATATTCTACCTTGTACCCATCCCGTGGAAAATGAAATCACCATGTGTGCCTACATACGACTTACCGTCTCCACGCCGGGGTGTAATCTGTTTTTCACTATCACCTTACATGGATGGATATAATGATGGAATTAATATATATATATATATATGATTAATATAAAATTATATTTATTCTGAGATACTATACACCATCCACTTCAGTACCATTCAAAAAATATGGGAATGACATCGTCGGTCGTACGTACGTACGACTTACCATCTCCACGGTACGATGTGATTTGTTCTTCATAATATTCAATAATGAATGATTACATAAATGAATTGAATTATACTAATAGAATCTGTAAATGATATAACTATAACCGAAAAATAATAATAAGAACTTATCCGAAAAAACATGCATAATAACATAAAAAAGTTAATACCCAAATAATGAGTAACAATGAAATGTTACTAACAAACTGATGAAAAAATGATCATAAATATTATCATAAAAATGATTATGATTATGGAATGAATCAGTAACATTATTTAAATCATTATATAGGAGGTTTTGATATATATGAATCATATCAGACCTAAGGTAAGGGATAATTTTGCAATCTCATTTTTATCTGTGATTGTTTATACGTAAGTATTTACCGGCGTATATTTATCATCCATGTACATGATTTCTCAAAATGTTTTCATAAAATATTTAATATTATTCTATGTATATTTAATGTCATTTTTACACATTTTTTTACTTTCACTACATGCTATGGAAGGAATCTTTTTTTACCAAAGTAGTTACTTTTTGACTTCTCTGGAAAAAGTATGAGGAGAATGTTTTTTTAACTTATATGACATGAATGGATTTTTTTTATGATTTCATGATGCCTTATTTCCATAATTCTTCCTCAGTTCTATTTTAATTTTAATTTTAATTAAATTAATTTCTTTTAAAATTTCATGGCATCTTGAGAAAATAAAATGTTTTTGAAGAAGAAAGGACATTTTCTTCAAGAATTAAGTTCGAGGGTTTTATAAAAATTATTTTCCATATAAGATGATGAAATTTAAATAGGGATATGTTTTTATCCCTGTTATTAGTATGATTTTATTGTGTTAATTATTTAATGATATTTTATATGGATTATGTTATGATAGAATGATGTTTAGGAAACCCATTTTATTTCTTGGGTTACGCTATGATGAATGATTTGGGTTTTTGTGGTACATGTAATACTGATTTCATTATGAGATGGGTGGGAACTATATCTCCATAAAATGCATTGGGTAAAGATATATATCTCATTATATATACATTACTAGAATGAAAAGTAAATCTGGATCAGTAATAAAAGTTTGGAATGAAAAGTAAATATGGTTCAATAATACATGGATGGAACGAGAAGTAAACACAGTTCAGTAATGGACTTTTTCCACTATGATAGTCAGGACAGTAATGCCTTGGATACTATAGAAATCATATTATGTGCTTAATTGTTTTCCATGATTCCATGTTTTATTCCAATGCTGTTTTATCATGGTTAATATTCCTTTATGATCTATACCTTACAAACTGCCAAAATTTATTTCATGACTCATGATTTTGATATTTAAACATTATGTTCATGTTTTTATATTATTATGTTTATGGTTTGTTTTATGTTCTCCTTGTTTACCCTTAATGAGCATTTGATCTCACCTTTTTTATGTTTTCTTTTCCTCGGGATAAAAATAAAGGTTTTAGGTAGGGAAAAAGGAATCTCTTTATCGGAGATGTTGAAGATCATTCACCAAGTTAGAAGATTATGTTCAAGTTTCCAAAGGCACTAAACTAATATAGTATTGGGAATCGGTTTGTTTCATGTTTTAGGTATTTTTAAAAATAAATGTAATGTCCATGCACATCAAGCTTTTTCTGTTATAGTTGGTATCAGAGCGAAGGATTAGTTAACCTTTGGAAAGTAGGATGTGAAAACTTTAGTGAGATCCCTAGAGATATTTCTAAGGTATGTCTAGGGATGTCCCTAAGGGTAAGTCTAACTATAGGTTACAGTCCTATAATTATGGTAATGATCACGAATAAACTAGAATTAAACTTATGATGTTAGATATTGAAAGTACTCCCCCTTGATTATATTGTTTTACTAGTATGATTTTTTTCTCTCACACTATTAATTTTGGGTTTTAGAGGATGGTTGGAACTCGAAGGAACTGTTTTATCGATAAATGCACTTGGAAATTCAATGATTTTCCTCGTAAACAACAAAATTTTATGGGAGTTGGAATGAAAAAATCTAATTTCTATACTTACAGAAGATATGAATCATTTTGAACTTCTAAATGAGGAGAGAAGGGAACAACATTCTATTGAGTCATTCATGAGGAAAATTCCACCTTCTTTCAGTGGGTCTTTTGATCCTCTTATTGCTGATCAATGGATCAGTACCATTGAAAAGATATTTTACATCCTTCGTTGTTCAGAACATAAAAAATTCATTTTGGATGTTTATCATTTAGAAGGTGAAGCAGACCAGTGGTGGACTCTAATTAAGAATACAGGGCAATAATATGAAATTGAATCCATGGAATAGGATGAGATCAAGAACATGTTTTTCAATAAGTAATTCCCTCATATTATTTGAACAATGATGGATAAGTAAAATGATAATGAATCTGTTGGTACATATGAGGAAAATTTTACAAGACTTTCAAGGTTTGCTTCTTGCTTTATCATCCAACCAGAAAGTAAAGGTGATCGATTCTTCAGTGGCTTAAAACCAAGTCTTCGAAGGGCATTGGCTATAAGATACATTAGTAGCTATGAAGATATTGTGCATTGCGCTATCATGTTTGAATAGGAAGATGGTGTTAGATATCCATATCATGGTTTTGATAAGAAATGAAAGATGGAGTTCAAGGAAAAATCTCAAAATAATAGTGAAAAGAAGATGAATGTTTACTTATGCTTAAGGTGTAGAAAGAATCATGGTGTAGATTGTCTTAAATGTACTGGAAAATGTTTTAAGTGTAGAAAAGAAGTTCATCAAGCAGTTGAGTACTGAAGTAATGGGAAAAGGGATGTTAATGGTGTGAATAGTGAAAAGACTATAGAGAATGCACCACATACACTTCAATGCTATAAGTGCAAGGAAATTGGGCATTATGCTAAAAAATGCCTTAATCCAATGGTTAATGATGGTCAACGTCAGAAACCTATTAAGGCCAAATATAAAGGAAAATCATATACGATCATTATTGGTGATGTTGAGTATTACAACAAAGTGGGGGAATGATTATTTGTTTATGTAATGGGATTCCAAAATAGTGTTGTAGTATCTCTTTTATAGTATTATGGAATATTGGAATAACTATGTATCGGTCCATTGTGGTTTTCCATAACTATATGGTATCAGTAACCATGAAAAGTAATTGAAATATTATTAGAAAGCACATGATATGCACATAATGAAGGGATAAGAAGATAATGAGATATTTGATATTATTAATTAATGAGTTCATTACTGATATAAGGAAAAAGTGATATCATGGTTTGAGTATATAGAATTCTTTGTATTTTTTGTGCGTGGAAAGAGTTAATTTTGAAAAAATGCATGTTTTCACTATGGTTTTACGGTAATTCATGTTATTACCATGTTTTATGAGAATACATGATTAAGGTATTCACATGTTTAGAATGTGATAACGAAGAACTACCTTATGAGATATGGGATATAATTGTTATGTTGATTTATTTCACCTCTGTATAATGTTTTATATTTTTACTTTTTGGAAGGATTTTAACTTTACCTATTGATAGATAGTATAAATTATATTCTAGTTAAATTTTGTTAGATTAATGTATTATCTCGCTATAGGTGGACCTATGCATATTTGATAACCTGTTCAAATATGTTTGTTGAGACAGATGGATTTACCTATCATTATGAGTCATGTGAATTAACTTTTTCATCGATTGTCATTACTTGGTTTGTGTATTCTAACACATAAAGGTCGTTATATATATGTTCCCAACCAAAACAAATTCTATCTTTATAAAAGTAGAAACATTCATTTCCAAACATGAAGATGAATCCATCAGTATCTAATTTGGATACTGAAATAATGTTTTTGGTTGCAGAGGGTATATAATAACATCCTTTTAATACAAAGACCATTCCAGTAGGCAATGTGAGGTGGTAGTCTCCGACATATACATCAGCGAGTCTTGCTCTGTTGGCTGGTCGTAGATCCACCACACACAGGTCAATCTTTATAAATCTACTTGGTTCCTGTATTTGGATAAATATGTGAGCACCACAAGCTATATCTAATACACAATTTGTAGAAATAGATAGATTGTATTCAATAAAAAATGCACCAAATGCTTCCCCTTGCTTCCTTGGCTGGGTGCAGTTTTTCTTCTAGTGGCCCTTCTTGCCACATGCGAAACAAACAACCTCCTGTTCTCTTGCCTCCCCTTTGATCTTTGTTTTCTTGGAAGGACTTTAAGAATATTTTGGGCATAAATCTATTCACCTTCCCTTTCCTTTTATTCACTATAAGGAAAGAAGTCTTTTCATGCTTCATATCATTGTCCACATGGCGAATGGGGATAAGAAGATCAGATAAAGACTTCTCAATGTTGTTCATATTGAAATTTACAACAAAGTTGGAGAAGTTCTGGGGGAGTGATGCAAGAATGAGATCGGTACCCAGTTCTTCAGGGAGTTTAAACCCTAGAACCTTCAAGTGCACAATGTAGCCAATGAGCTGAACTACATGTGGCCCAGTTGTGGCACCCTCTCCAAGCTTGCTCTAAAATAGAGCCTTGGAGATCTCAAATCTTTCATGTCTTACTCTCTCCTGGTATAGACCAAAGAGTTGCTCGAGCATGCTATAGGCATCCATGTCTTCATGAGACTTCATGAGCTCACTAGACATTAATGACAGTATCAAACATTGTATGTCGAGTGCATCGCCCAAATGATGATCAAAGACCAGGAAATCTTCATCACTCACCCCTTGGGCAGGTGAATCAGGAAGTGAGGACTCCATCACATAAAACTTTCGTTCATGGCGTAGGATAACCCGAAGGCACCTAAACCATTTCTGAAAGTTACTACTAGTGATGATATTATCTTTATCCAAAATTGATCGGAGAGAAAATGTGGTTGACGAGTTTTTCATATTCATTTTACAAATGTAAAGAGCAGATTTATCAGTACTTTCTTGATTACATTTGATGTGGCCTTAAAAACACATGTTTTTTCACATTCTTTTTAATTAATTTTTATCAATGTAGTTATTTATTTTAACACTTTTTAATAAATAATGGCACTTTTTTATTTTTATTATTAATTTTAATAATTAATCAATTGGTATAATTAATCATGTATTATAAGCTTTCAAATAATTAATTTATTTCTTACATTAATTTTATAGACTAATAAATTTTTAATTAGATTGTTTTTTTATTCTGTATAGTTAACAAATTAACATTAATTGGCTAATTAATTAATTCTGCATTTTCAATCAGTTAATGAAGCTTTTATTTAACATTTCATGTAATAAATATTCATTAACTTGAAGTCACATAATCTAATTTTTAGATTTCATTCAACAATCTAGCATTTATAAATTTAATTTTATTAACTCACTAATCTTGTTAATTTTATTTAATAAATTAATTTTATTTTACATTAATCGAATAGTTAACTGTTTACCTTATTTAATTTAATTAGTTTAAGAAACTATTTTAAATAAATTAAATTTATTATATAACTTAAATCTAGTTATTATTTTATGATTTAGTTTCTTCTTAATTCAATGTTTTAATTTAATTCTAATATAAGTTTTAGATAAGTGAAGTTAATAATATTTTAACTATAGTTTATTTGGTTTTATATGTTTATTTAAAAATTCATTTGTTTTAATTAAGTTTTAGTTTTTATTAATTATTTTGTTCTTATTTCATTTAAGTTTTAATTTAATTTATTTTTTCTATTTATTTTGCAGTGTCACGGTGCCTCAGCAACTGTCACGGTGCCACCACGCACCAATTCCCCATTATTTCACGGTCTCACCACTTTACCGTGGCATCGTGTCTTTTCTCACCTTCACTATCTCACATTACCTGCCACCGTAATTCTCTTTAGTGTCTCACGGTCTCTCTTGCACCCTATTCCTTTCACGGTTCCACCGTAACCTCACACACCGTTTACTCTTGGCACTGTTTCCCATTATTCATACATCTCACTATGACACTGCTTGTAACCGTTGGTTCGCAGCCCACACCTCATCGTCACTCCTGACCACTGCTTGCAAACACGTTTTTAGCACCGCAACTTCACAGCGCCTCACTTCCCTTTTCACCCCTTCAAGTATTTGTTCTTGGATACTTACGGCATCATACATTTCATCAATAAACAACAAATTTTGAACAACTTGTATCTTTAATTACTTAACAGAAATCTTCAATATATAGAAATCCAGAAATGAAAAAATGAAGAATCAATTTAATAGCTTTAGAACACACAGATTTAATCATGAAAACCCTAATAGAATTCTCCCTTTCCAAAGACTGACCTTTTTCTCAACTTCTTTGTGTCGCGGATTGAGTTAAGCCGCACCAAGGAGGAGTAAGAGAAACTTGTTGCTGCCCATTACACCCCAACTCAGGTCGCGCTGATTGAAACTTGAGCTTTCCATTGCTGTGTGGAGTTACCAGGAGAAGTCAACGCCTACGCTGCATTACTGGGTTACCTTGCTTGATGAAAAAAATCACACCCGAAGCCACCGTGATGGTGAACAGAGGCGAGGCCACCTTGATGCTGAGGATGGAAATCGACCCACCACTAAAGGAGGATCCACCGTTGCAATCAAGAAGCAAAGGAACCGGTTGCCGCGAATGAGGAGGTCAAGCCCAGCTCACCTTGGTTTCGCTGCAATACTGTACGTTGTGTCAACACCGCGCTGAAAGAGGAGTTCCTCTGGAGTTGAGGCCGAACAAGAGGTAGGAATTGGTGTCTTCATAGGAACTCGGACCTCACCAGACAAATGAAGAAGACCAGGCGAACCAGGGGGCTTCGCCATCGCGGAGAAGGGACCGAAGAAGAAGACCCCCCTATAGCACCATGATCTAGGGGTGGGATGAGATAAGATTAATTAATAAATAAAATAAAAAAACAAACAAAAAAATAGACAAATACTAAATATAATAATAAAAAATTTCATAATTTATAAATGGTTAATAATTAATTAACTAAAATATTAAAATAATTAAATTATCTAATCAAACAAAGTTGTAATTTGATTTAACCTTGTGTAAAATAAAGTAACTAATAGTAGTCAAATTTAGGAATTAAATTAAGTTATGTTAACTAATTATTAACAATACTTATATTAATAAAAAAATTAATTAATGAAAATAAATTAAAAACATAATAATTCTATTAATGTTTTATTAATAATTTAATAATCATAATATTAATATTTAATCTAGTAAATAATAATTATCAACTTGAGATTTTTATTATGTTAACTTAAGTAATTTTTTATCAAGTATTATAACATTAATCTAATTATTGACTTTCTTTCTATCTTTACGTTTTTATTTACTTTTATATTCTACATGTGCACGTTCATTCATGAGACGAGAAAACGTCCAGATTCACTTAACTAACTCACTCGGAGTTAGTTATGTGATAAAAACTAGCACGACGTGTCAGTCATGAAAAAACGCACATGTGCGGTACGCATTAAAGAAACAGACTATGTCGGTGGAAGATGGTCAGTGACATGCAGCAGGTGACGGTTGGATTTAAAAGCAAAGAAAGCAGTGAATTGAACAGGGGGGACGGTGACACTCATTTATTCCACAAACACACCAGATGCAAGGAGGAGCAATTCATTCGAGCATTCGCTTCGGGAGCCGAGAAAGAACCTTAGGACGAATTCTGGAGCAACTCTCGAAGAAACATTCCATGGAGATCTGAGGTCCCGGAGCAGCAATTCCTGCTAGCAGAGGGAGTTTCCTTCCTCTGTTTTCATTCAATTATTCGCTTCCTCTGTAATTGAATGATTTTAGTTTATGTCATTGAAACAATTTTATGCTAAATACTTTCAATTCAGGGTTACAAAATCAAATCTACTGATTATCTTCTTAATCTCTTCTCACTATCATTTTGTTTGGGATCGATGTTTAGTGGAAAGATCAATTCTGATTACATTCAATTACAATGTATCACTTTCTCTTAATTTCGGAATTCCAAATTCATAAGGTGAGTTAGAATGTTGATTAATTTTCTTGAACTTTTAAATTGAAATAAAAGTCTACATGACATACAACGAGTTTGTTCTGTATTCTTTTTCAAACTAAAATTCTCAAGTTGATCAATCTAGGAGTGGAAAACTCCACGTCTTGTCGGCTTCAATGATTTATCTCTTGGCGAGGGTAATAAATCACTCATTTTCAGTGGTATTAGTTGTAATAACTTTTGTGAGAAGGAGTGTTTTCAGAACCAGTAGAGTTGATATTTTCCCCAGACATGTTTCTCTAGATTGTTCACTCATCAACATAGTATTTCTCTATTACTTACTGTCTTTATCCTGTTTCTTATTTTGATACAGTTTAGAACAAAAACTAAAAAGATGTTGTGTTTCATTTGTGCCTTATGATAAAAAACAAAATTTTAAAAAAAATAGAAAAATAGAAACTCAATCCCACTGCGGACAATAATGAGGTCTTTTTGTTAGTTTTTAGAAGAAAAATGGTCAAATTGCCTTCTATGTGGGTTCGACCCTGCTTGCCACATATACTGTAGTTAGTAGGATTATAAATTTTAAACATTGACTGGCTTCAATGACAGTTTAGGTCATGTTTTTGGAGCAATTTCTTAGAAAGGCACGATCTATTACTCTAAAAAAACAAAAACAAAAATACATATATAAAAAACATTAAAATTTGAAAAATTTGAAAATAGATTTTTTTTAAAAAAATATGTTAAATGTCATTCTGAATTATTACTATTGTGTATTATCTACTGTTGCTTTCATGAGTACAAGAACTTCTGGTTCTAGAATAGAGCCTCTGAACATTAAATTAGATATGTTTTTAAGTGCTCTAAGAAAGAAGAACAAAACTGTAATGGAAAACATAGTTTATAGAGTTCCAGCACATAATAACTTCCAAAATCAACTATAACTCCTAGATGAACATGAAAGGACTAGGATGAGAGAGTTTCAACTTTCTCAAGTTTCAAGAAATCCATCATCCATTAGGTTATCTCCTAGATCCATAAATTAAGAATCGAAACAATCACACATTTCACTACTGCCTGCTTTTAATGGGCTCTCTAATGAGGACTCTCTGGCCTTCATTAGAGAATTATATAACACTTTCCAGCAATTACCTCTTCTAGGACTCACAGAAAATGAACATACAATGAGAGTCTTTCCCTTTTTCCTTAAAGAGAGTGCTAGAAATTGGTTTCTGAGTCTAGATGAAAACATTTTTGAGAACTGGGATCAAGTGTATAACTCTTTCATTATGAAATTATGTCCCCAAAGATTAAAAGGTCAACTTAGAACAAAAATCACTAGTTTTTATCAAGAGGATGGAGAAGCTTTTCATGAATCTTGGGATAGATTTAGGGATCTGCTTAGGCAGTGTCCTCATCATCAAATCCCATATCACCTTCTCATAGATATATTCTATGAAGGGTTGTCCTCCTCTAGATAAAATCTAGTTGATCAAGCTACTGAGGGTAATTACAATGATAAAACAGATGGAGATCTTAGACAAATTTTTAATAAACTTGCACTGAATTCACCACATAAAAATTCAATAAGGAAAAGAGTCAATAGAAATGTTAACCCAAACATTGGTTCAATAAATGAAACTCAAGCTCAAATTTATAAAATCACCAACCAACTTCAATCCTTAATGAACCAGAATTCGAAACAAACTGTTAACCAACTTGGCTACCAAAATACCAACCAATATTTAAGGGAACAATGTGTCCAGTGTGGTATGATTGGGCATACTGGAAATTTTTGTCCTAATTTTGATATTCCAACCCAACAACAACCGAATTCGAACTTTGTTAACTATGGTCCTAGAATTCCTCCTAAAGAAGATCCATTTTCAAATAATTACAACCAAGGCTATAAGAACCACCATAATTTGTCCTGGAAAGATCAAGGCTTAATTAAACAATCCACTGCCCCTAATTACTCTCAATACTAGAAAATTAACCTATACCAACGGTTTGGAGAACCGTTTCCAAGTAAGCCATTGGGATAGTTCTATACCAACAGTTATGGAACCATTGGTATATGTATTTCAAAAAAAAACATTTGCTAGGATTTGATCCCAGGACCCCTAGTTTATCATCGAACGACTTAACCACTAACCTAACATGAATTTTTTGAACATAATTACATAAATATATATATATGTATTCTCATATTTATTTTAAATTTTGATTTATATACTGTTCTCGGTAAGAAGATCTGATAAAAAATCAAATGAGCTATACCAACGGTTGTCAAAACCGTTGGTATAGACTTATACCAAGAGTTTTGACAACTGTTGGTATAGGTCCTGATTCTGGATGCAATTCTGGGTTGAAGGTTGATATTTTGGGGACCTTTCCCAATGGTTTGGCCAAACCGTTGGGATAGGTATACACTTTCCCAATGGTTTGGACAAACCATTGGGAATAGTGGCCTCAAAGTGGGCTTTCCCAATGGTTTGGCCAAACCGTTGGTATAGAAGCGTTGGGAAGGTCATATTTCCAGTAGTGTCTAATAAAAAAAGACCAAACTTTCAAAATCAACAGAGGGGTGAGTCTTCAAATGTACAAGGAAACAATGATAATCACATGTCTTCTAAACTTGATCTAATCTTAAACAAAATCAACTCTAAAGAATAAATATTCATGACTCGGCTGTCCAAACATAAAAATCAATATGATTATGATAAAATGAAAACTTATGCTAGAATGAAAAACATGGAAACACAATTTGGTTAACTTGCTAGATATTTCCCATCTAGGGAAAAAGGTAGACTTCCAAGTACCACAGAACTTAACCATAGGGAGAATTACAGGGTTTCTGTCACTATAAGTTCACATAATACACAAACTGTTGCTGATAAAGAAACTGAAAATTCCCAAAATGAAAATCTGCTTCAATCTGGAAATAAAAGTCTTCTTTGCACACATACTGGAAATTCATAGAAAAGTATTGAAAATGATCAAAATATGAATTTATCACCTGAAACTCAACCTGAAACTTCTTCTAAAAATCCAAAGAATAAAGGAAAAGAAAAAGTTGAGGAAGAGGTGAGGTATATACCTACTATTCTTAAAACATTTTCCCCACCCATCCCTTTCCCTGAGAATTTGAATCCTCAAAGTAACACCAGGGATGAACTTCTTCAGTTCCTTGGTATTCTTTCCAAACTCCAAGTGAACATTCCTTTCATTGAAGCCTTAATTCAAATCCTATATTACTTGAAATCTCTTAAGAAAATTGTCTCAAAAAAACCCTGGAATAATTTTCTACTCGTAGCCTCACTGAAGAGTGCAGTGCTGTACTCCAAAAGAAAATTCCACCTAAACTGAAAGACCCTGGTAGTTTTTTCATACCTTGCACACTAGAAAACTCTGATCAACTAAATTGTTTGTGTGATTTAGGTGCTAGAATTAATCTTCTCCCATACCCATTATTTCAATAGTTGAGGTTGGGTGACCATCAACCCACCACAGTCATACTATAGTTAGCTGATAGATCATCCACTCATCATGTGGGTAGGGTAGATGATTTTCTACTTGGGGTAGGGAATCTGTTTTAGTCGGCATACTTTTTAGTCTTGGATATGGAGTGTGATCAAGAGGTTCCCATCATCTTTGGTAGGCCCTTCTTGGCCACAGGAGGTGCTGTTATTGATGTCTCTAAGGTTCATCTTATTTTTAAAATTGGAGAAAAACAATAAGAGTTCAATGCGTTTAAAAATGTTAAAGGACCAACTTTTTCTGAAAACTGTTCAATGGTAGAGTCCTTAGTAGGTGAGAACCCAACTGAAAATATTGAAAAATATGAAAATAAATTCTCTGTTAAAGAAAATAATTGTGAAGTTGAAAATCTTTGTGAATCTATTTTAGATGTTGAAAATTCTGATCAAACACCTAATCTGGAAAAATTTTCAGAACTGGATAACTGTCTAGTTCCTACTATAGAAGAGTCCACTGTTTCTGAACATAGAATATTTTTGAGTGAATTTGAGGGTGTTTCTATTAACACCAACCTTACTAAGAACTTTGATGATATTAAGGGAGAACTTATAAGACAATTAGATGATTCTTCTATGATTAATTTATTGAAATCTGATCTGGAAAATCTGGACAGCGCACTGCCCACTTTGGACAGTGGCACTATTTCTTCTGAATCTGAGCATGAAATTGAAAATCTTTCATCTTTTAATACTCCTTACAAGAGGTATGTTGAAGTTATTGGACCTCCTAGGCCTAAGAGTCTTCCTTCGAGTGTAGATCCAGCCACTCTTGAACTGAAACCCATTCCTGCTCATCTTAAATATTAATTCCTGGGTGAGAACTCCACATTGCCTATAGTAAATTCTGCTGAACAAAATGAATACCAAGAAGAAAGATTGTTGAATGTTTTGAAAAAATTTAAATCTGCCATAGGCTGGACAATAGCTAATATCAAGGTTATTAGTCCCTCATTTTGTATGCATAAAATACCTATGGAGCCTGACCATAAACCTAGGGTAGAGTGTCAAAGAAGATTAAATCCAAACATGAATGATGTTGTGAGAGAGGAAGTGATTAAACAGCTGGACAATGGAATGATATATCCCATTTCTGATAGTGCCTCGGTTAGCCCTGTCTAGGTTGTCCCCAAGAAGGGAGGTTTCACTGTTGTTAAAAATGAAGAAAATGAAGAATTCCAAGTTAGGAAAGCCACAAAATAGAGAGTCTATATAGATTATAGGAAGATTAATGTAGGCGCTAGTAAGGACCATTTTACAATTCCCTTCTTTGATCAAATGCTTGAGAGGCTTGCTGGAAATGAGTTTTTCTATTTTCTGGCTGGGTATTCTGGTTACAACCAGATTCCTGTTGATCCATAGGATCAGGAGAATACCACTTTCACATGCCCCTTTGGAACATTTTCCTATAGTCATATTCCCTTTGGGTTGTGTGGAGCTCCATCCACCTTTCAATGGTGTATGATGGCTATCTTTTCAGATATGATTGAAAGAATCATTGAGGTTTACATGGATGGATTTTCCATTGTGGGTAGTACTTTTGATACTTGTCTTGGAAATCTTGAGTTAGTCTTAGAGAGATGCATTGAAACCAACCTTGTTCTTAATTGGGAGAAGTGTCAATTTATAGTTACATAAGGTATAGTTCATGGTCATAAGGTGTCCAAGAGTGGTATAGAAGTTGATACTGCTAGGATTGATGTTATTAAAAAACTTCCACCTCCTGTAAATGTCAATGGTGTTAGAAGTTTCACTACTGGAAAACTAACCTTTACCAACGGTTTGGAACCGTTGGTATAGGCCTCCAAACCGTTGGTATAGCCTATACCAACGGTTTGGAGAACCGTAGCCAAGTGAGCTGTTGGGATAGTTCTATACCAACGGTTTTCCAAAAACCGTTGGTATAAACCTATACCAACGGTTTTGGAAACCGTTGGTATAGGTAATATGAAATCTATACCAACGGTAATGGAACCGTTGGTATATAAATTCCAAAAATAAAACTTCCGCTGGGATTTGATCCCAGGACCCCTCGTTTATAATCGAACGACTTAACCACTAAGATAACATCACTTTTGTAAACATAATTTCATAAATATATATATATATGTATTATCATAATTATTTAAAATTTTGATTTATATAATGTTCTCGGTTAGTGGATCTGGAAAAAAATTAAAGAACATATCCCAACGGTTTTCAAAACCGTTGGGATAGGTTCTGGTTGGGTGTATTTTAGTTGGCCGAATGTTGGATTTTTTTGATGCTTTTTCCCAACGGTTCTTGAGAACCGTTGGGAAAGAGTGACCTTTCCCAACGGTTCACCAAAACCGTTGGGAAAGGGGCTCAAAACACACCCTTTCCCAACGGTTTTGGTGAACCGTTGGGAAAGGTCACTCTTTCCCAACGGTTCACCAAAACCGTTGGGAAAGGGCCTAAAAAACACACCGTTTCCCAACGGTTTTGGTGAACCATTGGGAATGGTCACTCTTTCCCAACGGTTCACCAAAACCGTTGGGAAAGGGTGTGTTTTGAGGCCCTTTCCCAACGATTTTGGTGAACCGTTGGGAAATGGTAGCTATACCAACGGTTTTTACAAACCGTTGGTATAGAAGTGTTGGAAAAGATCATGTTTCCAGTAGTGTTTCCTAGGGAATGCTAGTTTCTACTGGAGATTCATAAATGTTTTTTCCAAAATAATTAAGCCCTTATGTTCTTTGCTGGTCAAGGATGGACCTTTCAATTTTGATGAAAACTGTTTGAAATCATTTAATTTGCTTAAAAATAAACTCATTACATCACCTATCATCACTGCACCTGACTGGAAACTACCTTTTGAGCTTATGTGTGATGCGAGTGACATGGGTGTAGGTGATGTCCTTTTATAGAGGAAAGATATGAAGCTACATGTGGTGTATTATGCTAGTAGACTTCTAGATGAGGCCCAAAATAATTATACCACCACTGAAAAAGAGTTGTTAGTTGTTTTATTTTCTCTTGAGATGTTTAAACAATATCTCTTAGGTTCTAAATTCATCATTTTCACTGATCATTCTGCTTTAAAGTACTTGCTGTCTAAGAATGAAAGTAAACCCAGGCTGATTAGATTGATTCTGTTGTGACAAGAAATTGATTTAGAGATTAGGGATAAGAAGGGAGAAGAAAATTTAGTTTCCAACCACCTTTCTAGGCTTCCTCTTATCCATTCTGAAGATCCTAGGGAGGTAAACTCTTCCTTTCCTGATGAAAAGCTTCTTACTGTGTCAATCATGAAATCTTCTTGGTATACAGATTTTACCAAATGCTTAACAGTATGTGTCTTTCCCAATAATCTACCCAATAACCAAAGAAAGAAATTCATTTTTCAGCTTAAATACTATCTTTAGGATGATCCCTTTCTTTTTAGGAGTTGCACAGATGGTATTGTTAGGAGGAGTGTTCCTGAGGAAGAAATTTATCCTATTTTAGAAAGTTGTCACTCCTCACCTTGGGGAGGTCACCATGGTGGTGAAAGAACTGCTAAAAAAGTCCTACAATATGGTTTCTATTGGCCTAGTCTCTTTAAGGATGCTAGGAGCTTTGTGGTTGGCTGTGATAGATGTCAGAGGCTAGGTAATGTTTGTAGAAAGAAAGAGTTACCCCAAAAAGGAATTCTGGAAGTTGAAATTTTTGATGTCTGGGGTTTAGATTTCATGGGTCCATTTCCATCATCTCATGGGAATGAGTATATACTTGTTGCTATAGACTATGTTTTGAAATGGGTTTAGGTAGTGGCACTGCCCAATAATCAAGCCAAATTTGTAATAAAATATGTGAAAAAGAACAAATTTACAAGATTTGGAGTCCCAAGAGCTTTTATCACTGATAATGGAACATGCATTAATAATTACATGTTTAAAGCTTTGATGGAGAAATATGGATGTGTTCATAAAACTGTTACTCCTTATCATCCACATTCCAGTGGACAAGTGGAAATTTCAAATAGAGAACCGAAACAAATTCATGAGAAAATTGTATCAAACTCTAGGAAAGACGGGTCTCTTAAATTGGATGAACCTTTATGGGTATATAGAACTTCTTTCAAGACCCCAATAGGTATGTCTCCTTACAGTATTTTGTTTGAGAAATGTTGTCATTTACCTATGGAGTGGCAACATAAGTCTTATTGGGCTATTAAGGCTATGAACATTGATTTTAAGAGTGCTAGTGAGAGGAGGATACTTGAGCTGAGTAAAATTGATGAGATTAAGAGAGAGAGTTATGATAATTCAAGGATTTATAAAGAGGGGGCTAAAATTTTTCATGATTCAATTATTCAAACTAAAAATTTCAAACCTGGATAGAAGGTCCTCTTCTTTAACTCTAGACTCAAACTCTTTCCTGGAAAGCTGAAGTCTAAGTGGTCTGGACCATTTATTGTAGTTAGAGTTCTGAAGAATGGTGATTTAGAAATTGTAGGTGAAGAAAATAAACCCATGTTAGTTAATGGGCAGAGAGTGAAACAATATTTTTAGGGGTATCCAAAGGGCTTGGATGCCTTCACTGTTCTTGAAAATTGTTCTTGAATGAAGTCCGGTTGGGGACATTAATCCTAGCGCTGCATGAGAGGCAATCCATGGTCTTTGTTGTGTTAATAAATAAAAATTGGTTATTAAATAATGTCTAACTGAAGAATTTAAATTCAGTGCTTCATTAGAGACAACCCATGATTCATTTTGTGTTTACTTTTGTTTCTTTCTTGTTTTAGTTTGAATAAAGTCATGTTGTGTTTCCTTCTGTATGTATTGTCTTTGCTGGTTTTTTGTCCGTGGTTTTCATGATTTTTGTTTTTAGGATGGTGTCGTTGTGTCATTTAAGGAGTGGAATTCCCATGATCATTTTTGGACAAGAACCAAGTTAGGGAAGTATCTTACTGTTAATTTTTGTTTCATTTTTCTACTCCTTAATGCTTTAGAAAAAAAATCTGCTACATGTCTACCTTTCCCAGAAAATACTGTTTGTATTAGAAAATTGTGCTACACGTGTACTAAAAAATCTATTGCATGTTTTGAACTGTATTAAATTCTGCTGCTTGTCTTACTACTGAAATAATAATTCTGCATATTTTTAAAATTCTACTTGAATTGGAATGAAATTTTGTTATGTTTCACTGTGTAAATTAAAAATCTGCATGTACTTCACTGCTGGAAACTGAATTTCATTGTTATTAATAATAACTCAATGTATGAAATTATGTGTGTGTGGGGGGGGTACATGTTTGCTGGTAGTTGTGTTTTTTTTGAATGTGCTTTGCTAAGGGGTTTTAGGAATGCTTTCTTTATGTGTTATTGAACGTCTAATTGAATCATATTTTCTGAATTTCCTTACACCCAATTCTCTCTGCACCCACAAGTCACATGCCTTGTTTGAAATTTAATGGTGAATCTTTGACACTGGACATAAATGTTAATGTGTGTATTTGCTAATGAACCTTCTTATAATTTATTCATTTTGGAAAATAAGATTTTTGAACTTTAATGTGACCTTTATACATGTCATCAATCTACTTAATTGAAAATCTATTTCGAACCTTAATTGATTAATTGTTCTTCTTCATATTTAGAAGTCAACTTTGGGGATAATGTTGGGTTTTAATTGTGAGGGAGGGGGTCAATTCTTGACTGTGCTTAACTGTGCATAATTGGAATCCCATCAATTCCCACTGCAACTTCAAACATTTTGTCAAAAAATGGTTAATTTTTTTCAAAATTCTTTCATAAATTTATGCTTTATACTGTACTCAAGTGATTCTTTCCTTAGTAGAAGTACATTGATTGGTAGTTAATAATTGATTTGAAACTGAAATTAATGATATTGAATGATTTTTGAGTGATCTATCTTAGTGATATAATGGAAATTTTGGTTTAGGAATTATTCCTGAGAATAATATGGGTGATCTGTTAGTGATGTTATGATCATAATCCTTTGAACTAGAAGTTTGAATTTATCTTAGGGGATTTCTTCTTTTTCTTTTCTTTTAATTATATAAGTAATCATCTTAATGAGCCAATGTAAATTGTTTTCATAGAAATATTTTGAGACTAGAGTAATTTGGGCATCTGGGATCCCATGGTGAGTTTCTGAGACCCTAGATGTTGGGTGTGTTTCTGTTTACTATAGGCCCTTTGTACACTTTGAATAAGTGCATTGCACAGTGCTTGGCACATGATACATGAATTAGGAAAAATTAAATAAAGAGTCTAGGGTTAAAAATGGGTTCATTAAGGTGAGGGGAATGATGAACGCTGGATGAAGAAAGGGTCAATTGATTTATATGGGAGTCATTTAGGTTGTATCATTGAGGTGATTCACAAAAAAATATTTATTTTTGGAACCTTGGTGATGAGTCAAAATGCAAACTTCCATTGGTTAAGTTCTTAATTCCACAAAAATTTTACATCTTGTCACTCTCGGACATTGGACTTATCCATGGATTAAAGTTATTAGTCACTAGGTAGTATCACATATGAGGCAGGACATCGTCATTTCTTGATGATTCATAGTTTTCAAGACTACCTTTGAGTATTTTTTCTTTGTAAGATTCATATGAGAAATTTATTTTCTAAGACTAACGACATGTTTCTGTCCTTTGTTTCAATTTGCTGGACATGTTACATTTTGAGCAAAATAATAAATACTTTACTGTTTTTTCAAAGATCACCAAACATGAGATTGTTTGAGGACAAACAATGATTATGTGTGGGGGAATTTGATGTGGCCTTAAAAACACATGTTTTTCCACATTCTTTTTAATTAATTTTTATCAATTTAATTATTTGTTTTAACACTTTTTAATAAATAATGGATCTTTTGTATTTTTATTATTAATTTTAATAATTATTCTGTTTTTATAATTAATCGTGTATTATATGCTTTAAAATAATTAATTTATATCTTACTTTAATTTTATAGACTAATAACTTTTTATTTAGATTGTTGTTTTTATTCTTAATAGTTAAAATTTAACATTAATTAGCTAACTAATTAATTCTCCATTTGCACTCAATTAATGAAGCTTTTATTTAACATTTCATGTAATAAATATTAATTAACTTGAAGAAGCATAATCTAATTTTTAGTTGTCTTTCAACAATCTAACATTTATAAATTTAATTTTATTAACTCACTGCTCTTGTTAATTTTATTTCATAAATTAATTTAATTTTACATTAATAGAATAATTAACTGTTTACCTTATTTAATTCAATTAGTTTCAGAAACTATTTTAAATAAATTAACTTTATTATATAACTTAAATATAGTTATTATTTTATGATTTGGTTGTTTTTTAATTCTAAGTTTGAGTTTAATTCTAATATAAGTTTTAGTTAAGTGAAGTTAATAATATTTTAACTCTAGTTTATTTGGTTTTATAAGTTTATTTAAAATTTCATTAGTTTTAATTATGTTTTAGTTTTTATTAATTATTTTGTTCTTATTTGATTTAAGTTTTAATTTATTTTATTTTTTATGTTTATTTTGTAGTGTCACGGTGCCTCACCAACCGTTTCCTGTCACGGTGCCACCACGCACCGCTTCCCGATTCTTTAGGGTCTCACCACTTTACGGTGGCACGATGTCTTTTCTCACCTTCACTTTCTCACATTACCTGCAACCGTAATCAGATACCTTGTTTCCTCTTGGCACCATTTTCCATTATTCATATATATTGTCTCACTGTGACACCGCTTGTAACCTTTGTCCACAGCCCGCACCTCGTCGCCACCCCTGACCACTGCTTGCAAACCTGTTTTTAGCACCGCAACTTCACAGAGCCTCACTTCCCTTTTCGCCCCTTCAAGTATTTGTTTTTGGATACTTACGGCATCATCCAGTTCATCAATAAATAACAAATTTCGAACAAGTTGTAACTCTAATTACTTAACAGAAATCTTCAGTACCTAGAAATCCTGAAATGGAAAAAGGAATAATCAGTTTAATAGCTTTAACACACAGATTTAAACATGAAAACCCTAATAGAAGCCGCACCGAGGATGAGTAAGACAAACTTGTTGCTGCTCATTGCGCCTCAACTTGGGTCGTGCTGATTGAAACTTCAGCTTTCCGTTGCTGTGTGGACTTACCAGGAGAAGTCACCACCTACGCCGCATTGCTGGGTTACCTTGATAGATGCAAACCATCACACCCGAAGCCACCATGATGGTGAACAGAGGCGACTCCACCTTGCTGCTGAGGATGGAAATTGACCAACCACTGAAGGAGGATCCGCTGTTGCGATCAAGAAGCCAAGGAACCGGTTGCCGCGAATGAGGAGGTCAAGCCGCGCTCACCTGGGTTTTGCTGCAATATTGTACGTTGTGTCAATTCCGCACTGAAAGAGGAGTTCCTCCGGAGTCAAGGTCGAGCGAGAGGTAGGAAGCGGTGTCTCCAAAGGAACTCGGACCTCGCCAGACCGAAGAAGAAGACCGGGCGAACCAGGGGGCTTCGCAGTCACGGAGAAGGGACTGAAGAAGAAGACGCCACCTATAGCGTCGTGATCTGGTGTGGGGAAGAGATAAGCCTCATTAATAAATAAAATAAAAAACAAAAAACAAATAAGTAATATAATAATAAAAATGTTCATAATTAATAAATGGTTAATAATTAATTAAATAAAATATTAAACTAATTAAATTATCTAATTAAACTAAGTTGTAATTTGATTTAACCTTGTATTAAATGAAGTAACTAATATTAGTCAAATTTAAGAATTAAATTAAGTTATGTTAACTAATTATTAATAATACTTATATTAATAGAATAAACTAATGAATGAAATTAAACTGAAAACAGAATAATTCTATTAATGTTTTATTAATAATTTAATAATCATAATATTAATATTTTATCTAGTAAATAATAATTATCAAATTGAGATTTTTATTAAGTGAACTTAAGTCAATTTTTTTAACGAGTATTATAACATTAATCTAATTATTAATTTTTTTTCTTTCTTTAGGTTTTTATTTACTTTTATATTCCACATGTGCAGGTTCATTCATGAGATTAGAAAACGTCCCGATTCACTTAACTAACTCACCTGAAGTTAGTTACGTGAGAAAACTAGCGCGACGTGTTAGTCATGAAAAAAACACTTGTGTGCAGTACGCATTAAAGAAACAGACTATGTCAGTGGAAGATGGTCGGTGACATGCTGCAGGTGACATTAGGATTTCAAAGCAGAGCAAGCAGCGAATGGAACAGGGGGGACGAAGACGCTCATTCATTCCACAAACACACAAGACGTAAGGAGGAGAAAATCATTCAAGCATTCACTTCAGGAGCAGAGCAAGAACCTTAGGGCGAATTCTGGAGAAACTCTCAGAGAACCATTCCTTGGAGATCCAAGGTCCAGGAGCAGCAATTCATGCTAGCAGTGGGAGTTTCCTTCCTCTGTTTTCTTTCAATTCTTCTCTTCCTCTGTAATTGAATGATTTTAGTTTATGTCATTGAAACAATGTTAGGCTAAAAACATTCATTTCGGGGTTAAAAAATCAAATCTATTGGTTATCTTCTTAATCTCTTTTCACTATCGATTTGTTTGTGATCGAAGTTGATTGGGGGAGATAAATTCTGATTACATTCAATTGCAACGTATCATTTTCTCTTTATTTCAGAATTCCACATTCATACGGTGAGTTAGAATGTGGATTAATTTTCTTGAGATTTTAAATTGAAATGAAAGACTACAAGATATATGACAAGTTTGTTCTGTATTCTTTTTCAAACTAAAATTCTCATGTTGATCAATCTAGGAGTGGCGAACTCCATGTATTGTTGGCTTGAGTGATTTATCTCATGGTGAGGGAAATAAATCACCTATTTTCAGTGGTATTAGTTGTCATCACTTTTTTGAGGAGTATTTTCAGAACCAGTAGAGTTGATATTTTCCCCGAACATGTTTCTCTAGATTGTTCACTCATCAGCATATTATTTCTTTGTTACTTACTATCTTTAGCCTGTTTCTTGTTTTGATACAGTTTAGAAAAAAAACTGAAAAGATGTTTTGTTTCATTTGTGCCTTATAATAAACAACAAAATTTAAAAATATATATATAGAAAAATAGAAACTCAATCCCACTGCTGAAAACAATGGGGGTCTTTTTGTTAGTTTTTAGAATACAAATATTCAAATTGCCTTCTCTATGGGTTAAACCCTGCATGCCACATATACTGTAGTTAGTAGGATTATAAATTTTAAACTTTGAAAGGCTTCAACGATGGTTTATGTCAACATTTTATGAGAAATAATAAATTTTATTAAGTCTCCAACTATTTTATCAAGTCCCAATGACCCTCACCATTGAACTCAGAATGTCTAGTTTCCATGACATTCTAGTGGCATGGATCCATATTCCCATTCGCATAACCCCAACAAGGGTTGGTCAAGATATTTAAAGGTATTTAGGTAGGCAAGTCTTTTCCAACTGTGAGCTTACAATTCCTTGATCTGTTGAGTGGACTCCCCAATCCTGAAGTCCTGACTTGGATTTCCTCAACACTTGCTTCCATTTTACATCAAGTCTAGCAAGGGATACTCCTCTTGATGTAAAATGTTTATGTCAACCCGAAACTTTCATAAGATCTTCCTTTATAAAAGTAAGTGTCCCAACAATGGTTGGTCAAACACTTAGTTTTATCGAGTCCTTCCCTTAATCAGGTAACGAAAGGCTTGGTATGACTTAATATGGTATTTTAGGGATTTTAATCTTTTATGAGTAGTTTCGAATTATCACATTCTTGTTAATATTAATTGATGCTTGTTTAAGTGATTAACCATGTTCTGATGACGTTTACGCATAGTCCGGTTTTTATTTTATTCCATATTTGCATGCTTGTTTATTTCATTAACTATGTGATCATGACAACACATACATAATAAATAAACCATGCAATCAGACATAAATAAAATAAGATGGCATGATCATGAGATTCTATTGGTTAGCTTATCTAGCAGTCTTGATAAGCTAACCTTGACCTAGGAAAAAACACCTTGAACCTGATGGTTCATGTTTTGAAGCTCCCACCTATCCCCCTTTGTATCTTCTTGGGTTGGTTTCGCCTCAGCTTCAGATTTTGAACCGACTCCTCTAGCTTGGGAGATTCTCTATTGCATGGGGTTTACATTAAAGAAACCATGGGCACACAGGCCCTAAATTTTATAGGAAGAAGGCTCGCAGGCCAACGGATTTAAATGAAACCACACACATAAAAAGGGTCTTTGGTCTATCTCATGATCATGCATAGCATGCAATGAAATTTAAAAATATTTAGTATTCCAATTCTTTTAATTGTTCTTTTATTCAGGATAAGTCGTGAGTGAATTAAATTAATTATGATATTATAATTAATCAATTCTTTATCTTAAATTCCTTTCTTAATTTCCATGAGATTCATCTCATCCATATTCCTTGTACAGGTCATTGTACTTTGGAGGAAACCTGGTGAAATTCCATTTTTGGAAAGTACACGGCGTGTAGGATAAATTACATGGCGTGTATTTGTTTTCACTCTTTATCCAAGGTACACACCGGGGGCTTTGGCGTGTTTTCTGTACATTTGAAATTTTGGATTACACAGCATGTAGATTAATTTAACACAATGTGTACTTCCTTGTTACGCGGTTACCGGCCTGGAAATCTCGTGTACGTGGTACACGGCTTCTCCTTGTACACGATTTCTCCTGGGATGGATCAGACTACACGGCGTGTTGATTCAACATACACACCGTGTATTCTGGTTTCCACGCACCATTCAGTTCTGGTCAGCACAGTGTAATAAAAACTTAGGTATGCTCAATTCACATGGGGTGGTTTTGGCGGACCAGTACCAGTTTATTGAACTTAAGGACACAATGTGTATATTTCACTACACGCCATGTATTCCTGTGTTGTATAGACAGAATGAGCGGCTCCTCCGAATGAGTTCCTTGTTTTTATTTTAATCAAAATTAAAATTATAAGTACGTTTCAATGATGTGAATTGATAAACGAAGGAGGAAGAATAGATCTCATTCATTCACTTTTATAGAACGATTTATCTTGAATTGAATCAATTATAAATGCGTAAATTATCAATGAAAACTAAATAACTATAATCAATGTTGTAACCTCCCTCTGATACCAATTGAAGGTCTCGGGCGTGTTGTACCCCACACTCTTTGATTTTCATGATCACAATCACTTTCATATATGTTTAACTTTGTTTTTTAAGTGTTGTGGATGATAGGCAAAAGATTGCCAAAGGATTGGCCCAAGAATGGACAAGAAATGGACTGAAATTCAGTCCACCGGCCAACCGGTGTGATAGCACCGGCCAGCCGGTGGAACTGGAAGAGGGATTGCCCACTGCCAGGTTCCACCGGTCGACCGGTGGCTCTGTCACCGGTCGACCTGTGGCACCCAGCCCAAATAGTGTTTGCTACTGTCTTGCCACCGGCCAGCCGGTGGCTCCTCACCGGTCGACCGGTAGAGCCTGGATTAAGACTCTTCTTCTCTACCAAGGCACCGGCCAGCCGGTGGAGATGTACCGGTCAGCCGGTGGCCCCTGGACAAGAATCCTATGCCTTTTTTCACACACCGGCCAGCCGGTGGGACTGTACCGGCCAGCCGGTGGATCCAGTCAAACTAGCCGTTGGAGATTTGACCAGGCTGATCCACTTGCCTCCCAACGGCTCCGAAAGCCTTTCCAACGGCTCCAAAGGCCTCCAACGGCCATATGAGGGTTCCCCCTCTATAAATAAAGGACCTTGAAGCCCCGGAACAATTGCCGGACCATAATTAAGCTTTGTGAAGCCAACGAACACAATTCTCCTCATTTGGAAAACCTCCGGCGGATTGATCCAAGGGAACCACAACTGCTCCAATCCATTTCCAATCCAAGGAGCACCACCATAGAAGCTTGGGAGTGCACGTCTTCAACTCCATTCAACCTTTGGCGCCCAAGGCTTCTCAACAATACGGTTTTTATTGTTTTATCTTTTTGAGCTTTAATTTTGGGTTTGTGCCTACAAACCCCAACACCTTTTCTCTTCCCCCTTTCTTTTGGGTTATCACACCACCATTAAGGTGTGAAGAGGTTAGTCAAGCCTTTCCTTTTAAAAGGCTTGAGTTTTCGGTGAGCTAGCCTTCACCCGTTAAAAAGGCTAGTGGGTTCTTGCTAAACCATTAAAAGTAAGTGGGTTCTTGCTTAACCACAAAAAGCAAGCTGTAATAGGTCCTAGTGCTACCTCAAAGCCTAGTGGGTTTCTTGCTAAAACCATTGAAAAGAAAGCGGTAGGAATCTATCAACGGTTGAGTTGGGAGCGGAGACGTAGGCCGGGTTTTGGCCGAACTCCGTTATCAATTTCTTGTGTCTTGCCTCTTTACTTTCCGCTGCACTTTACTTTGATTTTTAATTTGTTAATCAATTTTTTAAAAGGCAATTCACCCCCCCTCTTGCCATCATTCCTCGCTTTTCTTCCGACCCAACAATTGGTATCAGAGCACGTATTTGAATAATTCCCTAACCCGGTTTCAAATTAAAGATCCTATTTTATTTTGATGGCTTCTACCGCTTCTTCCTCTCAATCCCCCGAAGGACATTCTTTGGATCGTGCTCCATTCTTTGATGGAGCCGATTATAGTTTTTGGAAAACCCGCATGACCACTTTTCTTAAAAGTATTGGATATCCTATTTTTAAAATTGTCATGCATGGTTATACTTTCTCTAGTAAAAATGAATCTCAATGGACCCCCGTTGACATTGCAAACTTCGAGCTTGATGGCAAAGCCATGAATGCTCTTCATTGCGGGTTAGATAGAAATGTTTTTGATTGTATTTCTTCTTGCACATCTTCTCATGATATTTGGAAGCTTTTAGAACTTACCCATGAAGGCACTAACATGGCTCAAAAGCAAGAACCCGCTCAAAAGCAAGAACCCGAGGCAAAATCCGTACCCGCTTGCCCACGTCACAAGAAAAGGGCCAAGAAAAAGGGGAAGAAGAAGGCTTCAAAGGCAACATGGAGTGATAGCTCCACCTCTTCATTCTCCTCCTTCTCCTCGAGCGACCAAGGTAAAAAATGCCTAATGGCAAAACATGAGGTATCATCATCCTCTTCCTCTTCCTCTTCCTCATGTTCTTCAAATTCAAATTCTTTAAATCATTTGTCTTATGAATAACTCTCACATGCTAGAGACCAACTTGAAAATGGTTTTCATGAACTCTCGTCAAAATTTGTTGCTTTAAAAAAGTCTTTCAAAAAACTCTCCTCCGAAAAAGACCAACTTCTCAAAGAGAAGGAGGAACTCTCCCTAAAAATCCAAAATTTCCCAAATGTTGATTCTTTGGAATCAACCATCAAAGACCTAAGGGAGACCCTAGCCAAGTTCACCCAAGGTGAACAAAATTTGAACAATTTGCTTGGTTCCCAACGTATATCTAGAACCACCCAAGGGCTAGGATATACCAATGTAGCTTCCTCCTCCCATGCTCCAACTGTTTTTGTAAGGGGGAGCTCTAGTTTTAAATTTTGTAACTATTGCAAAAAACCCGGGCACATGATATATGAATGTAATTGCAAAAACGCCCGGTATGGTAGGCCCAAATCGATTTTTTATTCAGATGAATTCTATAGGAGAAGACCCGCTACAAGGCAAGTGTGGATTGAAAAATCCCTCTTAGCGAGTCTCTCCGGGCCTAAAATTGTCTCTTTTCAAAATCCCTTTCCCCGGTGATTTATTGTTTTTATTTAGGGGGAGTTAGGATCGTTTAAGCCCTTTTGATTTCAATTTCAAAATTTTCAATTCAAACCTTCAATTTCAACACTTGGTTTTAAATTTTCAATTCTTTTTTGATTCAAAACTCTCAATTTCAAAAATTTCATTTGGTTTCAAATTTCAAACTTCTATTTTGATTCAAAACTTTCAATTCAAACTGTTATTCCTTTTTGATTCAAATTCTCATTTCATTTCCAAAATTTCAATTGATTTTCAAATCTCTTTTTGTTTTTCAAAGTTTCCCTCAATCAAGTTTTATGCCCCGAGCTATTTTGATAATCACAAAGGGGGAGAAATTTCTTGATTGATTGGGGGAGAATCTTTTCTCTCATGCTTAGTATTTATTTTCAATTTTTCATTTAAAGCATGCCTTTCATTTAAGTTTTTACATTGCTTAGATAAGTGATTGTGATCATCAAAATAGGGGGAGATTGTTGTACCCCACACTCTTTGATTTTCATGATCACAATCACTTTCATATATGTTTAACTTTGTTTTTTAAGTGTTGTGGATGATAGGCAAAAGATTGCCAAAGGATTGGCCCAAGAATGGACAAGAAATGGACTGAAATTCAGTCCACCGGCCAACCGGTGTGATAGCACCGGCCAGCCGGTGGAACTGGCAGAGGGATTGCCCACTGCCAGGTTCCACCGGTCGACCGGTGGCTCTGTCACCGGTCGACCTGTGGCACCCAGCCCAAATAGTGTTTGCTACTGTCTTGCCACCGGCCAGCCGGTGGCTCCTCACCGGTCGACCGGTAGAGCCTGGATTAAGACTCTTCTTCTCTACCAAGGCACCGACCAGCCGGTGGAGATGTACCGGTCAGCCGGTGGCCCCTGGACAAGAATCCTATGCCTTTTTTCACACACCGGCCAGCCGGTGGGACTGTACCGGCCAGCCGGTGGATCCAGTCAAACTAGCCGTTGGAGCTTTGACCAGGCTGATCCACTTGCCTCCCAACGGCTCCGAAAGCCTTTCCCACGGCTCCAAAGGCCTCCAACGGCCATATGAGGGTTCCCCCTCTATAAATAAAGGACCTTGAAGCCCCGGAACAATTGCCGGACCATAATTAAGCTTTGTGAAGCCAACGAACACAATTCTCCTCATTTGGAAAACCTCCGGCGGATTGCTCCAAGGGAACCACAACTGCTCCAATCCATTTCCAATCCAAGGAGCACCACCATAGAAGCTTGGGAGTGCACGTCTTCAACTCCATTCAACCTTTGGCGCCCAAGGCTTCTCAACAATACGGTTTTTATTGTTTTATCTTTTTGAGATTTAATTTTGGGTTTGTGCCTACAAACCCCAACACCTTTTCTCTTCCCCCTTTCTTTTGGGTTATCACACCACCATTAAGGTGTGAAGAGGTTAGTCAAGCCTTTCCTTTTAAAAGGCTTGAGTTTTCGGTGAGCTAGCCTTCACCCGTTAAAAAGGCTAGTGGGTTCTTGCTAAACCATTAAAAGTAAGTGGGTTCTTGCTTAACCACAAAAAGCAAGCTGTAATAGGTCCTAGTGCTACCTCAAAGCCTAGTGGGTTTCTTTCTAAAACCATTGAAAAGCAAGCGGTAGGAATCTCTCAACGGTTGAGTTGGGAGCGGAGACGTAGGCCGGGTTTTGGCCGAACTCCGTTATCAATTTCTTGTGTCTTGCCTCTTTACTTTCCGCTGCACTTTACTTTGATTTTTAATTTGTTAATCAATTTTTTAAAAGGCAATTCACCCCCCCTCTTGCCATCATTCCTCGCTTTTCTTCCGACCCAATAGGGCGCAGTGGAAGCTCGTGGGTGGATGTGCCCACTTGGATTTTTTTCATTAGTAATGATCATTCCGGGAACAATATGATGATAAATGCCACACTCCACGGATCAATTCACAGAAATAGACAAAGAAGAAGAATATTCTCAGAACCACAAAAGGAGGATCGTCACAGGTTTATTATAATTAATTTAATTAATAGACAAGAAGTACCTTTTATGGAATTATTTCTTTATTGATATTTCTGATCACGTTCCAATGTGATTTGTCGTTGCGTCGCAGAAGCCAAGTTTGGAATTCCTCTAGCAGTGATCCACACGTGCACCCTGTATCTCTGGACGTTGCCAAAAGAATCTTTGGGTGCTAGTATGGAGAATCCTTTGCTTATGTTGTCCACCTTAGATCGCCTTGATCTGATGGAAGAGGATCTCTCTCGGTCTTGAGATCATTCTTGGAGGAAGGAGTTCTTTCAGCCATGAGAGAATATTCCATATTTGTTGTGCACAACGATTAGGGAAAAGTGTTGGGGTTCTGAGGATATTTATAATCGGGTTTGAGGTTATAGAGTTATGATAATAAATAAATGTGTTACGTGTTTTATTTATTTCATTAACACTTATTGAAAACCCCCATGTTGAATCATTAATTTATTGACATGCGTTATAGAGTTATAAAAATAAATAAACGCATTACGGATTTTATTTATTTCATTAACTCTTATTGAAGACCCCCATGTTGAATAATTAATTCCTTGACATGTGCCCACACTGATTATAATAAATATCATTTAATAAAACAATATTATTTCCTCAAAATCCCGACTAGAAAACTACAGGGCATGTAATCATTAATACACGACGTGTACTTGTTTTCCATTTCCTTTCCAAAATGAAAACTACACGGCGTGTACATTCAATATACACAATGTGTATATCTTTTTTTCATTTTATTATTCCTCCAACATTAAAATGGTTTAGGATTCCTTGAATAATTATTAAACAACATGCGGTAATAATCATTATTCTACTTGAGATACTTGGATACACTTTGGGTGTGACCCTCTAGGCCTCTTTCTCATTGGAATTAGGCGAGCTTGCCTAAAGTCCAATATTACTGTCTAGAAATGGGTCAAGGCACCCAAGAGAAAGAAGTTGACACTGCATTGACATGTCACCTCATACAAACACATACCGTGAAATTTAATTCCTTTTTCTCAATATCTCATCAAGGAGGTTTCACGAAAGTGTCATAAACCTATATGCTTGATCCGTCATTCTTTGACTCCAAGAAATAAACTTGTTGTAACACTATGGCGATGGAATTTGGGAGATAGTTATATTTCAATGAAAGGGCCCAAGATATCTACCTCCATAAATATGGAAGGGACAAATTCTTCCTCGACTTATCCATTAACAATATGTCATTATTGACGCACCCAATGTACCCTACGTCCCACCAACTGTCTTCATGACAGTTTTCGTTAGCAAATTTAAGTGCACGAGTCATGACATGAGTTAATGATAATCTTCTAGTCTAAGGAACATTACACACACTCATAGATATCAACGTCCGATGACACCAAGACATTCAGAATTACTACTGGCGGGCCTGTTCTCATAATCTCCCATCTTGGAGATTACCAAGTGCGAACTCCATGAGAGAGAGTCTCGTCTTCTTATGAGTACTCACACATGACGAACTATATACTATGTGTCTTATCATAGTATTCCATCCAATCGTAGAACATTATTTAAGAATATTTTTATAGCATTTCAAAGTTCTAATCATAATGGGGATCTGGCATGACCTTATTAATGTAACAAATATTCCAGGACATTATTATTTTATAGTCATGAAGAACAATGAACAATATATAATAAGTGTACATTCATGTAATAAATTTATAAACATTTGGTTCTCATGACACCAACTCTAACATATATATATTTTTCATCTGTACTGGGATTTCATTGAGTAAATCATGATTGTGTTTTTTAAAAGCTGGTACTTCACTCAGAAGTTCATGGAATCCCGAGTGAATGTGGTTTCCTATTTAGAAACCTTACCTTGAAAGTCTTCAAATAGTGGTGTTTCCATATCTTGGACTATGGGGAGGGGATTAATGGATCCTTGCAACAAGAATAATCCAGCGACTGTGTATTCCAAATTCTTAATTGTGGGATACAAGGTTTCAATAAAATAATGGGATACATTTAATCGGAAATGTCTAATTTGTAATCAATATGAAAGTACTAATCTGTTAGTATATATTTTTGTATAAAATGGAATGTAATACCACAAATACACATCTATTAATAGTGGAAAAAGTCAATATCCTCATCAATATGAGTTTACATGATTAGTATAGATGCCTTTTCAATGTACTATAATATAGGATATTCAATATGATAGATTCTCTAATGCCTATTGAGCCACCTCAGAAAGATAGGGGAAATAAATGCATGCAGAAGACTAATGTATGATAGATTTTACAATTAAATCCTACTTAAATCACTAATGTCTAATAGGTTTTGGATACCTCATCAGTAAATGAATGATTTCTCATGTTTTCTCATATCTGAGAGGCTATCAAGGAGAATGTGAAGAGAGAAATACATTGAGATGATGATTCCACTGAATATATGTAAGTAGAAAGATAGATTACGATCATTTAGTACATCCAATTATTATATCTTCATTACCTATTTACTCCCATTTCAATTAATAGTTAAAAATATATTATATGAATAAAATAAATCAATAGCTTTTGGGTATGGTTTGATAAGAAAATGAGATCTTAAAGAAAGAATAATATTTAGTTCTTATTTTGAACATGTTGAACAACAAGTTCTATAAGCCTAAAGGAATGTCTAAATAATAATTAATGGATATTCTAATTTTTAATTGGGTTGAGAGGGAACCCAGTTATGGACCATATGACCAAAGTTACAAGACCTAGACCTTATCTGATAGTCCAGTGTATATACACCAGAACTACCCCTTCCCTTACAAGATTCTCACATGACGATCCAAAACTCCCTACCATGAAATATTAATATACTAGAATTTCCCCATGCAGAACTACATGATGTTTGGTACATACGGCTATATGAAAACACTAAAATCCTTCCCAATCTTGTTAAATTTGTTGTTTGGTGCTTCATTCTCTAAATACTCATCTTTTCTAGCTCTAGGGATTAGACTATTTTTATTCCATCTGTTGTCGTCCCGTGCCTCCAGCCCCAATGAGCCCACAGTCGAAATTCAACCACCTTCATGGCCATGTGCTATTGTGCCGGCCTACAGTAAGCATGAGCTAATAGTCTCATACTCAGTATCCATCCTCTATTGATGCCACAAAGGAACTCACCGGTCTCTCATTGAGGAAATTGGCTCACCCATGCCACTACCAAGAACACACACCAAGGAACGATCCCCCTACCACTACCTAAGTCCTCTATCTAGCATCCACTACTGTGTTGTGACCACACATTATAGTGAAATACCCAAATTTGGGGCTCCCATGATCTGATCTAAAGCTTTATGAAGGATTATGGGGCTACCTTGACAATTAGGTCAACCCCCAACTACAATTTGAAAGGAAAGGTTAAAAGGAAATTGACAAGTGTGATGCCAAAGTAACCTTCACAATGTATTTAATAGAACATGGTTTGATCGTCATACATGAGGTTATTTTCATTACATGTCATGAAATAAGTCTATGGATGTTTAAATGTAATAAATTGAATTGAAGAAGCAAGTAGTCACTTTTTTGTCATGTATGTTAATCATTGTATTTTATGTTTCTTTCATATTTCATACGTATTGAATAAAATACGCCATTAAAATATGGTCATTTAAATACTTTAACCAAGAAAAAAGAGAAACATTACAATAAGTACTATGAATTCCCAATGTGGATGAGAAAGGCTAATTCTTAACTCAGGGGCGAGAAGTACACAACTCCTAATTTCTCTGTTTAGTGATTCTAGTTGAGATATTATTGTGTATAACAAAAACATTTTTCTCACATGTTCATTGGATATGAGGAGTGATTATTCCATTTTGGAATGAATGTTGTTGGTTTTATTTAATACTAAACTATGTGTTCAGTGCTGCTTGAATCATTAGAAACAAATAATGAATATAAAAATGTAGTACTATAATACCTAGTTGTGGAAAGATAATTCAGTTTCTAGTAAAATACGTATTTTTCTAGGATATACCCTATATGGGTTTTATAATCTTTCGAGATAAATGACATAGGTATTATCAAAATATTTAATTATTATGTTTTTTACAAAGAATCTATAGAAATAAAGGTAACCCAAAAGCTTTTTGAATTAGTTCAGTTAGTGAGCATACACCATTCAATGTTTAAGCTAGTTTTAATTTAACACCATAAGATTCCTTTGATGTGTTCTATGGAATGTAAAATTGAGTTATAGTATTTCATGGGTAGAATATAAGAGTTTGTTTAGGACCATGTTCTCAGGAATATCTTGACCAGGAATTCGTCAATCAAAAAATGTAGCATGGAGTAATTTCTAAACACCTATTTCTTTGTACACATCAATGTTAGGATGTTACTAAGGAGAATCAATGGGGATTATTAAATGAAAAAGTTGATCAATAAAATGTATTATGGAGTAACCCAAAAATGAACATTTCCCTATAGAAATTCGATTCATGATGAAGGAAAGAGATGAGTAAATTTTTAGATTTATATGAATTGAAAAATATTCAATTATTTGGGAGACATGATTCACATATATCAACGTTTTTATATAACTATATACCAGATATAATACAAAATGGAGATCATGTGAGTTATAATATGATATAAATCTATAACACCACTAGAAATTGTGTTTAGATGAATTTTTTAAGGATATAAAAAAACTTTTATCATGAAAAACAAAATGAGTAGCTAAAGTAATTATCGATTTTTTATAAGGATATTTTTTATAACCCGAAGATAGAGAAGTGATAGTAAAGTAATGAACTATATTTATATAAAATGGTGAAAATATCTATTTGATATAGTGGGAGAAAGATTGAATTGGATTTAGTCAATGTAGATGATGCCAAAGTAATTGGAAAAGGATACAATTTCCACAAGAGCTTGTGGAAAGCAAATGTTATGAAACACATACTAGGTAAGAAGGATATAACCATAATGGAAGTTTTATATTCTCTATGTCTGAAAATAAATTATTTATTGAGAATAATATACCCTATATGTATGTAGTAAATGGAAACTATCTAAAATTAAAAATTTCAATTAAGATACAATAATGGAATCCATGTATCAAAGTAATGGTTCATAGTTTTTTTATGTTTCAATTATTGATACTATGGAAGTATTTATGAGAAATATTACATAGATGGAAGAAGATTGGTACTAATAAGGCTTGATTGGTTATACCAAGCCATCATTTCTAAATCCATTAGAATATTCTAGTTTTCATAGACACATTATATTATCATTTTACTGAAACATTGGAATTCAAGACCACCTTACAGGGAAGGCGTCTATATGATGCAACCCGAAAAGGTGGATGAAAAATAAAATTCTAATAAGGGGTGAAAGATACTGAAATATAGTTTTGGATTGATTCGAGAAATAAAATCATTGAATATTAATTTGAAATGAATTTTTTCCAGGTGTCAACAACATGTTACTAGTAGAATCACTATTTTCCAAGTTAAAATATGTTTGATAAAAATATTGAAAACATATATTGGTCTTCTGGTTGGTTAAGATCAAAATGAATGAAATTACATGGAATTTGACATAACGTTGAAACCTATGTTTTAGGGAACAATATCTACTAATGTAGATATAATGTGTTTATTAGAATAAGTAAAAGTACATATACTGATGTGGTTTTAAAAAAAATATAATTTGGAACAATTTGAGAGTGAATTGTAATCAGGGTCACATTGTATAATTCTCCACATAAATACATGCATTGGGAATATAAGGAGACCAAGTGGTGAATAAAAGTTTAAAAGCATCAGAAATGGATCTATCACCCATGTCATGCTATGCACAAAATATGACTTTGAAACCATTTACATTATGGTGGGAAAATATTAGATGTATCAAAAAAAAACTACATGAGAATCCTTCAGTACTATCCAATTATACTTAAGAGTAAAAGGGATATGTACCTAGTACATAGAGAGGAAGGTAAAATAGGTTAATTGGACCCAAAAGAGTATTAATTTGGTTAAATATTATCATATATCAAAGTCATGTTAAGGTAATGATCAAGGGAAGATCATTATAGCTAGTGGTTTTCATAGCTATAAATATCGACTATGTTGAGTCTTCTAATGAAGATATAGTAGTGTAAACTTCACAATGATTTGTTCCAATTCAAATAATCATGTATAGTAAGTAATGTTTTGATGTAATTAAATTTTGATAATTCAAATAGACATGAAGTCGTGTTTTGACAGTGTAAAAAAGTAATATAATTGTGGATATCATATCTTGAGGTGTTTTACTCAATGAGAAAAATTCATGGATATTAGTGTAGACACATAGTGGATACGTGGATAGGGAAATGACTAAAGACATATCTTAAGAGAAGCATGATCTTATCAGGTGAGAGGAAATAAGATTATATAGTATATTGGAATAAGTGAATATGGGATTGTTGTAAATGTGGATTCCATATACTAAGAATGAATAATAATTTTTGATTACTACTTCATGTATACAGTGAGTTATTCATGACGTATAGTTACCATAATAGTGTTCGTTTTTTCTACTATTTACATGTTAATGTCCATAGATTGTATTTCTTTTCAAAAGCAAATAGAAGTTCCTAGGATATAATGACATCCTTAATATACTATGTTATTAAGATTAATCATATTTCAAATGGTCTAATTACATCATTCTAACTAGACACATGAAATCTAGCTATCAGGTTATCAGGTCTCATAAGAATTGAAGCTTATTCTCATGAAGTTCCCACTTAGTGATCTCAAGCATGATATCATGAGAAATGACTCTCCAATAGAAACACCACATTTTTCAGGTGCCATTGGTAGTTCCTATAGGTGAACACATGTAATGGTCTCTCAACTTGATATTATTATTAGTGTATACTATATGATCACAAACATTGATTCATCGAAAAAACTATGTAATTGAAGTTGTTGTGAGGTTGGTTTTTTTGGGTGCATTGTTGGTTGTATGGCATTGATTGATTAATCAACATAGAATTTATCTCTTCTAATAGGAAGTGGTATATCAGGCCTAGTAGACCATGATAGTAGTACCTTCACTAAATCCATGTACATGGAAGGTAAATTCCTCCAATTATTCCAATGAATAATAAATCATGAAACAATGATGAAATGAACTGTGCATCCTGCTTTATGATATATCATGAGAAAATAAGATTATGTTACCTGATGTGTGTTAATAGGATAGGTTGTTTTTTCTATGACTATACCTTATCTCTCTATAATTCTTGATGGGTTTCTATACTCCACTCTTGGTATGTGAATGGTGTTCACTTATATCTGTATAAGGTCCTAGAGGGTCACACACTAACCATATTCAATATTCTACCCAATTATGGTGAATAGTAGTATGGGCTCAACTACAGGGTTTGAGATATGTTTGATAGTAGACAATCACCAAGGAATAAATAAATTTAAATTTTTTGAGTTTAGAATAATTAAAATTGAAATTATTTATTAAATGAATTTAAAAGTAGTAAAGTAAATATATGGAAAAATCTTATATGAACAATTATTATTTTAATAATGATGCTTAGTTGAATATTTGTGGGAATAATGAGTTTAGTTAATGAATCATTTTTATCACGTAATATATTTATTATATTATAAATAATTGATAAAAATATAAATTATATTTATGGGTATGTAAATCAGTCATAATATGTCATTTTTTAATTTTTAATATATATCTGGTGGTTGGAGAGACATATCCGGGTATTTGGAAACATACTATAAAAGGGACCAGGAGGATCTCATGGAGATAACTATTCATTTCATGACATGTGATAGATTATCTATCCTCTCTTTCCCAATTCCAAGAGATATAAGCTCTCATTAAAAGACATCCATCAATGTTCATCTTCTTTCATCAGAAGATCAATGCTGTAGTGATCATTGGGGCATTGAAGACACTGTTAGTTCTATAACAACCCAGAATTTTATCAATAAAGTCTACCTTCTTGTAATTGTATAATATTTAGTAATATAATACAATCCACACACAACACATGATGAAATCAACTAAATTTTATTATAATAATTCTAAAATTAAATTTATAGAATAAAAATGGCCATAATAACTGCAAATATTACAATGTGAAAAAATATAAAATAAGATAACTAAAATAAGAAAATGTGGATATGCTTGATGCACCAGAATAACTGAACTCTCAAACAACATCGTATTAATTAATCATAATGATGTTAATGCAATTTTTATTTTTTAAAATAAAATATATATAACCTTGAGGGATAATGGAATTTAATGATGAATGAATTAAAAATGAGGTATTTGTTGGGAACCCATATGACCATTATAAATCTAGTTGTTGGAATAGAAATCCAAATGTTGGAGTAGTAATATGACTATTTAGAATAGTAACTATATGGATAAAATAGTATACTCACGATTGGAAGTGTAAAATAATATTTACGTATCCTATAAAATGAAAATATGGCATATTTATATCATTGTACATGTAAACCAATGTGTTAAAAATATTATATTAAGTGTTTAAATTTTTGGAAAACATAAATGTTTTAGTTACGCTTTTATAATATATTAATTTAATAATAGAGTTTATTTTTAAAAATATATTGATAATTCAATATTATATTTCACTATAATGATATGATAATTTTGTGTTATTATAAGTAATTTTTCAAATGGTCAGAACATCGATCATAATATTAAAATCGGATTTTTTTTGAATAAATGAGTATTTTATTTAAAAATTAAATTTATCATATTTAGAAAATTATTTTCAAAAATGGCTTATATTTTTGGAATCTACACATCATGAAATAGTTATTGTGTTTTTTGGGTAATTTTCTAAATTAGTTGACTTTTTGGTGAATAGTGAAATACAGTAAATTACGGTACCCCACATTAGAAGTTAAATACATAAATTTTTTTTCCACGGATGATGAAAGAAACCATTAGATCTATCTTATATGAAAAATTTACTATATATAGTCACAAGAATAAATATTATTTATTATCTTGAGTGAAAATAATAAACTAATGAATATAATATTCAAAAACACCCCTCTCCTCCCCTTATAAATGAACCCCTCACCACCCATTCTCTGTAAACATTCAAAGACTTGGAGCTTTAAAAAATTATGGAAAACACTCTTTCCATAGTTCTCCCCATATATTTTTTCTACTGTTCTCCCCAAAATAACAATACTAGGGTCATTAAGGAGGTTCTTTTGGAGAGAACATTCAAGAGGTAAAATCCTCCAACTCTCTCTTTTACAATTCTTTTCCTCTTCTACCATATCATAATATCCATCATCCAAAATGTCAAAATAACTCAAGTATCATATATATACTGTATTTTAATACTTATAATGTAATATCTACCAACCATCCCTTCTCATATCCAGTAATTCAATGAAAAAAACATTATTTATATTATGTCACTTCACCACCTTCGTTGATGGAGAGTTTGTGTTTTCCAATACCACATTCATGGTAGGTTTAAGTTCACATATAATTTTTTAAATTGAGAAAAATTTGTTTAATATATGATCTCACATTTTAGGATGATTATATAGTCATAATACAAAATAAAACCGAAGCAGTTTGTGATGGTATATAAAACCACCAAAATGAACTAACCAAATAACGTTAACGTTTTGGATAAAATAATTTCCATAGATCATAAAAATGGTATTTTGAACTATTAAAATTTCATTCATTTTAGGAATATAATTTCATTTATATTCTGGAGTTTTAGTTCAATTTCAACAGAATAACTATAATTATCAACTAATGATTTGACCATGGAACCGTGAAACAAACACTATTGAAACAAAAAAATTAAACATTATATCTCTTTTAAAAGATTATAAATCAACATAATAAAATTATAACAAATAAAATATAGATGTAAATTTTTATTAATTGTGTAATTAATGAATCCATTTTTTTATCAAGGATGTTAAGTGAATGTTCAGTGTAAATTTGGACATAAGGTAAGGGATCTCTCCAAACCACCCCATTTCATTTGGGTTACACTTTCTCTACCTTTACATTATGTTATCTATTTATTAATCTTATTCACTTATTTTGTATTATGTATATATTTCCCACTCATAAATACCAAGTTTAATAAACCTTCCTTTAATGGGGAAATACATGCTTCAATGTTTCCCTTAATAAAGAAATATTATGCAACCCATTTCTTTCCATGGGTAAACCTTATGTTTATTCCATATGACTGATTTATTTATGTGGGACACATATGCATATACATGTTATGATGGGTACACCTCTATAGTTCTCCATTTCATTGGGTAATGTTTTAATCTCATAATATGGAATGTATGGGATTAAGGAGTAACCATAATCCATTATTGAATTTTTTCCACCATGTAATGTTGTCTTGGAAGTTAGATTTGAATCATGTTTATCTCATGTTTTAGGTTGTTTAAACTTACTTATGATTCAATGAACTTACGATTCATCGATCCTTATTTTATGCCTCCACATGATTATTCATGTTCCATGGCATTAATGTTATCATGTTATGGCTTATCACTCAATTTTTATGCTTCATTTGCATGTTTATTTCCATAATATGATTTATATCCCACCTCTTTGTTCATGTATTCCCTAGGTTATTATATGAAATTTTTGGATCTCAAAGGGACTTCTATGATCATTTAGGAGAATAAAATAATGATTTTATGTTTAATTTTCCTTTAAATTTTTTATGTACATAGACTTCCAATGACACATGGCCTCATAATATTTGGGTTGTATTTGATAGATATTAATGTAAAAGAAATAGGTAATAGTATTTGTTAAAGGATTAGGTCTATGTAGATGGCATTATAGAAACTTCTAGTTATTTTTCATGATTTATACTAGAATAAATTATTAAAAACCCTAAGGATCCATCTAAGAAAGATTATATCTATAGGAAATTGACCGGGAATTTTGGTGAAGTATAGAGATAGTGGGTTCCAAGCAATTACACCACTGTTGAGATATTATAAGTAGATGTGACTTAACACTTTTGTACCTTGGGAGTAAATCCCAAAAAGGGAGTGCTGGTATTTTACTTGATCATCACATGGTGCACAATAATAGTCATTTAACCTCAGTTGAATCTCCTGAGGTATATGATTTGAAAAATTCACACACACTTTACAAATCATAATGAAGTATATTAATAGATTATTATGTTATAAAACCTAATTGGAATAACAACATGAATTAACTTGATTAAAACATATAGAATCACACGTTAGGGAATAAATGTCATTTATATTTGATTCCTTCTATTTTTATATCTCCCTTTTCTTGTTTTTTTATGTATTCAAACCCCTTTTATTTTCCTTTTTTAGTTAACAGTGGGAAATAGGATGAACCATAACAACAACCAACATGGTAGGAAATGTGATTATTACCATAATGAAATCCCCATCCTTATGTGGGTGACATGTGGAAACTTCATTGATGTACTAGCCTAGAAGACTCATCCTATGAATAATGACTTGAATCATGTGTAACACCCTCCTTTTCCTAAGAAAATTATAGTTTCATTCAATTCCTTTTTATGAAAAATACATCCGATATTTTGAAAGTCTTTTGATACCCTCATTTTCGAACAATGTGTAAAGTCTCATGTTTTTTAACCGGGTTAAATTATGATTTTTTTGAACTTTTTTGTATAATGCTCATGTTGGTTTTAAAACCAAGATTCAAGATAAATTTTCACAAGTTGGGTTCATTTTAAGTGTTGATGTTGATCTTGAATAAAGGCTCTAGGAGTTTCCAGGGTGGCTTGATGGGTTTTTAGAGCACCAGATCTAAAAACTCAGTTTTAAAAAGGAAAGGAAGTTGAATTCAAATGGGCTATGCACAGTTAGTCAAACCGTGTCGGTCAGACATGCAGGATACTCCAGGTATCTGGTAGTGGGTGCATGGTCTATGCATGGTCTATCAGACCGTGCGAGATAAACCGTGCAGCTTACCCAGTTTTGAGTTTCGGGTTAAATTAATTTAATTAAAATCATAGTTGAAAGGAATTTAATTAAATGATTTATTAGTGGTTTAATTTAATTAAATTAAAGGTGATTGAATATAATTAAATGACGCTAAGATAGATAAGTTATTTAATCAAATTGAGGTGAAAATAATTAATTTTTTTTAAAAGATGATGAGTTGAAGTATTTATTTAATTAAATTGATATGAGAAGAATTTAATTAAATAAAATTTAAATGAGGATTTAGGGGTTATCAAAGAAGGGTAATATTAAATGGTAATATTAAATTATGTATAAATGATGAGTTGGGGTTTCATTTGATTAAATTTAAAGTAAAGAGGAATTTAATTAATTAATGAAAAATGGAGGTTTTAAATAATTAAAGTCAAGGTTAAGAAAAATTTAATTATTCATAACAAAATGGGGGTTATTATTTAATTAAAGCGAGGTTGAGAGATTTTAAATAGATAATATTGATGAGTTGGAGTTTTTTCTTTAATTAAATTGTGTTCAGAAAATTTAATTAAATAACATGAATTAGAGAAATTATTTAATTAAATTCAGTTGGAATGAATTTAATTAAATGATGATTAATGAGGTGTTGAGTTTTTTTTAATTAAAATATGTTGAGATAATTTAATCAAATAATAAGATGTTGGTAAATTGATTTAATTAAATTCAGTTGGAAAGGAATTTAATTAAATGATGTGTTAAATGAGGAGTTTGGGATTTGTCTAAGAAGTGTGTAAATTAATTGATAATAATAATAATATAATAGAGATTATTATTATTATTACAATATTAATACTTATTTTAATTTGGGGTTATTTTAGTAATAAAGAAAGAGGGTGAGGCACACAGAAGCTGAGTCGTGACCCCCTCCCCTTGACTCTCCCATGGTGAGGCGCACAACCACCCCTCCTCTGACTCCTCTTGGAATGCCTGATTTCTTTCGGTTCCTTCACAAAACTTGTCTATATTGGCAAGGTAATAAATTATCCATGAGTTTCATTCTTCACATCAGCTATTTTGGATCTCTGTCTTCTGGTCTCCATTAGGCCAAAACCCTAATGTACGTGATTAATTCAGTTTCTTCTTTTCTTCAAACTTTATGCGGTGTGAAAGATATCTCGGGACCCATTGGTTTGTATTCTAACAACCGCCGCCAAAGGAGAAGCGATTCATATTTATTTAGTTCACTATTGTCATATTCGAGTAAGGCTATATACCTGATAATTGGGTTCACACCCCATGAATTAGGTGTTTAGGGTGTAATACTAGGTTGTAGTGGATTATTTTGGTATGCATTGGTCACTGCCTCACTAATTATGAGTGCCGGTTGTTGTTGTTAGGTATTGTGATCAATTCCAAGTATGTGCAAGCATTAGTGTGGAAGTAGGTATGTGTGAGAGGGTTGCATTTTGAGTTAGGAAGCTTTGGCTCGGCTAAATTCAGTGAGGTAGGGTTATAAACTGTTCCTAATTAATAAAATGCAGTTTTGATGATTTATTGCTTTTGATTAACTTGACTGCAATGCTGGATTAAATTTTTTATTGGGGGAGTGAGATGATTAATTATTAATTAATTTTATATTTTGTCGTTGTGAAATAGATAATTAATCGGGCGATTAATTATGATTAATTAATTTTGTTATGTTGAGATAATTATTTATGAATTAAATATGTGCTTTGAGATGATAATTAATCGAGGGATTAATTATGAGATATTAATTTGGTTAAGTTGAAAAAATTAATTATTAATTAATTATGCGCTTTGAAATGACAATTAATCAAGGGATTAATTTTGAGTAATTAATTTGGTTAAGTTGAGATAATTAATTATGAATTAATTATGTGCTTTGAGATGATAATTAATTGAGGGATTAATTACAAGCAATTAGCTAGGTTAACTTGAGATATTTAATTATAAATTAATTATATCCTTTGATATGATAAGTAATCGTGGAATTAGTTATGAGATATTAATTTGGTTAAGTTGAAATAATTAATTATGAATTAATTATGTGCTTTGAGATGATAATTAATCGGGGGATAAATTATGTGATATTAAACTAGTTAAGTTGAGATAATTAATTGTGAATTAATTATGTGTTATGAGATTATAATATAGATAATTAATCTAGGGGTTAATTATGAGATATTGATTTAGGCTATGTTGATATAAATAAATTGAGAATTAATTATGTTATATTGAAACAACTTCCAGAAGATAGTTAATTTGTGAATTAATTATGTGATATTGAAATGGTTTCTTTAGAGATAATTAATTATGTGATATTGGGAATGTTTCCTTGAGATAATTATTTTGTGAATTAATTATGTAATTTTGAGATGGTTGTCATGTGATAATTAATCGTAGAATTAATTATATGATTTTGAGAGGGTTTCCTTTTGATTAGTTAAATGTGAAATTAACTATAGAAATTGATGAATTTAATTAATGGTTGAATTAATTAATGTTATAGTTCAGATTAGTTAATTATTTATGTGTTTAACTAATTATTGAGTTAGTAGTGAAAATGATGTTGTTAATTAGTTATTGATTTAATTAACGGACTCAATTAATTAATTTATGAATTAATTAATGGATTAGATCTTGGGGTTCTAGACATGAAATTATACACCCGTTATATATATATATGATTGATAAATGGGTTGTGAGACATGGAATGATTCTCCAAATACTCATGGGGTGCTAGAAATAACGTTCTACATCCAACATGCATGAAAATTTTCTTTTATGTGATAGGGACTGATGCTCCAAATACCCATGGGTTGTGAGACAAGGAATGATACTCCAAATACCCATGAAGGTGCTAAAAATGGCGTTCTACACCCATTAATTGACATAGGACTGTGGGTACAATTATTCATACAAGAATTTAACTAAATGATTAATGAAATACGAGGGGATGTAATGATTTGTGATTCGAATATGAGAAAGGGTTTAGACTCTGGCATGGCTGAGACAGGTATTGAGTAACGAGTGTCCAGGGGAACCCATGTATTTTTTTGGTTAAATAAATAACATCAAATAATGTGTTAAATAGTTTATTTATGCATTATATATGTAGTTCCTATTTATACTCTTATTTCTAGCTACAAGATTAGGCATGTATCTCCATCAGGTGTCCCTTAAGAACCTGGATGGATTGTAGTTTATTTATTCAATTATTTTATATATTCATTATACTTGAACACTGATTAATTATATAGAATTGTCTAGATTGAGAAAGACACCGGTGGTACCAACCTACTCAGATTTATATCTCACACCCTACTTAGGATTCCATTTCATTGGGATACCTGAGTAGACTCTACTTGTTTACAGGACCTTGGATCTTGCTTGTTTCTCTTTGCTTGTACTTGGAAGTTAGGAGCAAAGGACCGAGCAGGAGCTCGGGATGCTTGTGAGATATCCCTTAGGGATGTGAGTCTTTTCCTTATTTCTATACTGAGATTTAAAGCATGATGTTTTGTTTACTGCTTTCATATATCTATGACCATGACATGCATGCATTGTATAAACTGGCATTGTCCACTTTCTTTATTCAGTTGACTATTGCTTTATATCTACTTCTACTGTTGTCTGAGTTTATTATCTATTTCCATTATACACTCTAAATTTGAGGGTATAGTCACCCCAATGACTATCCATAGATGTAAATATCTGGATTTTCCATGTAATTTTTTTAATTATATGGGAATATTATGAGTCTGTGAAAATTGACAATGCATGATTCCGAGGGCCGGAGTGCCCAGAATGAATTTCTGAACTTTTTTTTTCAGTTCATTCAGTTAACGTGCGAGCGGGTTTTTGTAACTTTTTAACCGCTACTCGGAATTGAAATCTGAGGGCACTGTTGAACTCGCAGCGCTGATATTCACTTAAGGAGACCTTCACCTTAACCACAGTAGGTCGAGGGTGAAAGTTAGTTTTCAGAATTTTTGTGGGTGTGTTAAAAGAATAAAAATAAAATAAAACATCTTTTATTTTAATTTTCCTTGTGAAACCCCCCATTTGAATTTGGTGGTGGGGACCACCCGAGCATGAAACCTCCCATTATGAAATTTATTGTGGGGACCACCCAACACAAGAACTCCCTCTTTAATGTGGGAGGCGACTCTTGGTTTCTCTCCCGAATTAATTGTCCCAACTTAAACTTAAATATTGTGGCAACTCAATTAGTTTAATTTATATGTTCGCTCCTAAGCTTTCTCTGGGTTGTGGGAATTGTTGGAAAGGAGAGAACATAGAGGGAGAGATTTTCATAACACATTCTCTAACAAAGTAGATTCTCTAAAGAAAAACGAGGATGATGCTTGAGCCCAGATCGGAAGTGTCTTAAGGAAGCGACGAACGCCGACATCCCCTCTATTGACATTGTCTTCTTCCTCATTAAGTCTATAAGAAACAAGGTAGGGGTTTAAATATGTGTTATTATTGTTTCCCATGTTCTTCTCTTCTAAACAGAGATCCCGGATCAACTCACTAACTAGTTGATCCGCATATGTTTTCTTCTTGTGGGATTAGGAATAATTATTGCAGGTTGATGTAGGTGTTTTATATACGTTGAATCTTATTCTATTGATTCTTCATATATTAAATTCATGAAGATGATGGCCAAACGAACATGGTCATCATCTTGTACATAAACCTTGCTCCTATTTTTTTATTCTTCGCATGTTATTTTTGCGTTCTTTAATGCCTAATATTTATTGACATTGGAAACACGGAGTTTTCATGAGCGCGATATATGGACGTGGAGCCCTTGACACAAAGATCGTGAATATGCGATTGTTTAATTTTTTCAGCTTGGAACGAAGACACAGTGTATCATGGAAGAAATAAACGGCTGACACCCAGTCGGCTACGAGGAAGGCGGGGCGGCGTGCATCCGCGCTGCTAGTTGAGAAAGAGGTTGCGGCCCATCGGCCGCGGAGGTGTAGGGTAGCGGCCAACATCCAACCGGCTATGTGGCGGAGCGGCGACGCGCGTCCACGCTGCCAATGGAGCAAGAGACCTTGGTGCTTGGACACGAAAAAGGCCAAAGGCGGTCGAAATTTGGCAAGACACGGTGGAGCAGCGGCACATGACCGCACCACTGGGGGGAACACTGGATGGCCTTCCGGCTGATTGTGCCACACCGGGTAGGACCCCCCGACAAGTCCCGCGTTCTAGAAGCCGAATAGTCCACGGACCGTTTGGGAAGGCCGGGGGGCGTCTCCCCCCTGGTGTCGGTCATGAAGGACCCCGCCTTGGTGGACCGCCAGCCAAGCGGGCCGCACCACAGCGGGTCGCACTGAGCGGGCTGCACCGCAGCGGGCCGCACCGCAACGGGCCGCGTCACCCAGCGGGCTGCGCCAACAGGCTGGGCCGAGCCATCCACTTGATGGGTCGGACCGGGCCTGTGAAGGCCCAGGCCATCCGGGCCGGACCTAAATCAGACAGGGTCAACCCAAACCAGTTCGGGTCGGTTCGACCGGGTCAGACCAAACCCGGGCCCCACTGGACCCAGTTACGCCTTCTTTGCCATAACTTGTAAACCAAGCGTTCGTTTGACGAACCTTATACGGAACCAAAATCCTTGTATCGATAAGTTCTTTTTGGTATACTAAAATTGAGTTTTGAATAAGTTTGGAGTACAACCAGGTTGGATCGGACCCCGAATCCAATCGGGCCCTCGGAGCGGAAACACTAATAACTTACAGACTGGGCGTCAGATTGATGCATCGTCTATTGAGTTCGGAACCTTAATACATGACCGAAATTTGGGATACTTTTTCATGGGACTTCAGAGCGATTGGGGTATGACCGATGGCTTGGGGAGCAGTTCTCTCAATTGCGCTACATGCGGAACCCTACGACTGGCTGAGATCTGACGACTACTGACCATTATGACTTAGAGTGACTTGACAGGCCCAGTGGGGAGCGCCTCAGTGTGACGAGGCAGACCCAGGGTACTCGATAGGAGGAGTACCTCAACATGCCACTAGGGGGAGGGCCTATGTGTGACATAGTATACCCATGGTGGGGAGCGCCTCTGTGTGACACGGTAGACCCACAATACTCGATAGGATGAGTACCTCATCTGTCCATGATTAGTGGGAAGCGCCTCTATGTGAGGATTTAGACCCACTGTACTTGATATAGGAGGACTTCTCTAGAATCCGAGGTGTTCGACAATGTGACTGGGGATGTTACTTGTTACTACACCTTGAATAAATCCATGTGTGAGTTGTCTTTACTTTGTTCTTGTGATTGAGGTTATGCTATGTGATACTTAACCTTCATGGTGTTACCTTCATGGTGGTACCTTCATGGTATACTTCCCACATGTATGAGATGAGTATATCTTTATAACTAAGGTATATGTATGGGCATATACCTAAGTAGATTTAGGCTCTTTCTTTGTGGTCTTTCATTTGTGAAACTCTAGGAGACCTACGGGGTCTCGGAGTCCCTACTGAGTATCATTATACTCACCCATGCACGGGATACGCCCGCAACTTATTGTGTTTGGTGGTGACGATGGACAACACTGACTGAGGAAAAGGGTACCAGGACTAGAGGTAGCTCGAAGGTGGATTTGGACGAGGCGTACCGTAGAGACGACCGTTCGAGAGCTGTACCTACCCTTCAGGTAGGATCCTTGGTGGGTGTTCACAGGAGTTGTTTTCAGTTTTACTTGTACTTTTCAATTTACTTTTACTCTACAGTTGGTCTTGTATTCTGGCCCCTTTTACTTTATGTACACACCCTATTTACTATATAGTTTTACTTTGAGCTTGTATCCTGCTTTGTGCTTAGTTGTGTGAGTTTGCAGGTTATAAAGGAAAGGCCTTCCGGTTTTTAGGGAATACGCCTTTCGGTGCTAGTCCCCAACCCCTAGACTATAGAAGGTGGGATTGGGGTAGTCACAACACAAGCCTCGAGGGAAAGATCATGAAAAATTAGTATCAGAGGAGTTCGGTTATACCGAAGAACTATGACTCTGATATTTTCTGTGTGGAGAAATAATGTTAAATGTTTTGAGTGTGGTTTTTAGTTCGGGGAGTCCAGTGTTGGTGCGGCAGCTGACGTATCGATACACCAGGACCCTGGATTCTAATTTCTGACTCAACGCATGAAAACACTGATTACATGTGTTTTTGATAAGTTTTTCTTTTGATTTCATTGGAGTCATCTCACCAGGTATAACTTAATTACCATGATGCACCTATTGCTTATCAGGATGCCACCACAAAGATAGCCACCCAGTTTTCCTAATAGAGTACCCGATGACGGCCCACCGAGTGATGAGGCCTCGGTGCATGGCCCTCTTATGGCGTTAGCACCTTTGGGTGGTGTACCGGCAGCACCACTACCCATTGGACGAGCGTTTCCACCAGCCCCACCAATAGAGGATGCATGTTGAATAAGCACGTTTCACGAGTTCTTGCGACAAAGGCCTTCGAGGTTTCAAGGAGAGACAGATTCCCAGGTAGTTGAGGACTGGCAGAAGGTTTTGGCTAGATTTTTCTTCCTAGTTGAGACACCGGTAGAGCATATGGTGATCTTAGCTTCTAGTCTTTTACAGTGAGTGACCATGTGGATGGTTCACATAGTGATGTGGCTTTAGTATGTGGACCTTTGCCCAAGATGGTACCTTCGGGTAGTGTTCCAACTATATCACTGTCCATTGGTCAACAGTTACAATTGACAATACTTGTAGAGGAAACATTTAGGCTTTGTGCCTTACACGAGTTTCAGTATCAGATACCCCTCAGGTTCTGAGGTGAGCCCGACTCATAGGCGGATGAGCGATAACTTGAGGAGGTGGATGAGTGTTCCCTAGAGCTTCTACCACTTTGGAAGGACGACATGTCAATAACTGAGTATTCATCAAGGCATACCAGCCATTCCCAGTGCTCGATTAATATAATACAGTCAGTGATTCAGGGCTCGGACCTCCAAGAGAGGTGTGTTTAGGGACATCTGAGCCAACACTATTCCTCTATGAATTACTTCTTATGTTATGATTCTAGAGAGAACCTTTTTGGTTGAATGTTCTATGTATGAGTGGGTATAGCCTGTAAATGTTAGTAGTGGGAAATCATGAAACTAGCACTAGTCTCAGAGACTTGGGCATGTAAAAATTTTTAGGAAGAGGAAGTGTTAAGGAGAGATGAATCTGCAGGGCTACATACGTGGAAGCAGAGCTAGGAGAGCAGTATGAGGTGGTGTACATTTCGATAAGTTATAACCACACCCCTTTGTTGTCCCCACTAGGCTCAGAGAGATGGAGGATAAGAGAATGGAGTAGCTTTATATTTTCAAGGAGTGCGACCCAAGGTCTCTAGGAATGATTCGATGAATGTTCTGTGTCTACGGCTAGCTGCCGTATTAATATACATAGGTACCAATCATTCCTTACTTTCTCAAATCTCGTACAAGTTCTAGAGTTTCTGGTTAAGTGGTTTACTTGACCCTCACATCTGGAGATACCTTTGTGAGGAGACTCCATAATCACACTTATGCCGATGGTGTGATCTGACCCGTGAGGCGAGAGTGTCGGTTGGAACCTCTTGGTTGTAGTGTCGGGGCCTTACGACGTTAGTTTGGGTATGGACCAGACATCCATAGTTCATACTCATATTGATTGTATTAGGAAAAAGGGTTGTGGTTTAACGAAAATGTTGGAATGAGATTTTACTTGGTCGGTGAAAATGGAAACCCAGGCATAATAGGATAAACTCATGCATAGGAGGGTGAAACTGATCACTCTTGAGTCACCCAAACTTACCCTCGTGGTAGCATCAGTTTTAGTTTTCTGTTCTAAACAGCAGTGTTAGAGCATGGGGACATCTTTTTAAAAGATTTTTCTAGGATTACCTCCTAGAAGGGAGAGGTACATCTACTTTGTCTAGTTACTACCATAGATTTGGACCAGACTTCTCCAGGGTAGCGGCACCCTTGTCAGCTTTGACAAAAAAGGGGGGATCCTTTCCTATGGATTGAGAAGTGTTAGCTTTTAGGAGTTGAGACAGAGACCGACAAGTAGAGATTTTCTACCCATGTCTTGGAGTTAGCAGCAGTGGTCTTTGCGCTAAAGATGTGGCGGCACTACTTTATGGGTGAACGTTTTATAGTCTACTCTAATCACAAGAGTCTCAGGTATATCTTCTCTCAGAAGGACTTGAACCTGAGACAACAGTGTTGGCTTGAGTTCCTCCAGGACTCAGACTTCGAGATAGTCTACACTCCTAGGAAGGGGAATGTAGTAACAAATGCACTCTTCAGGAGATCCGGTATACAACTGCTGAGTGAGGCGATGGAGTAGCTAGCCGCTTTGCGGATATCCTATATGGATCGAGAAGGAGTAGCTTATCTTATATTACTGACAGTCACTCCCCCACTCCTTCATCGAGTTAGGGAGGCACAGCTTGGAGACGATGACTACAAGGCTCGACGTGCTCTGATATCCACATGACAGGCACCTGATGGATTTTCTGAAGGTGGGGATCACTTATTCCTCTTAAGAGGCATACTATGGTACTGATGATGATTAGGGAGGAATTTTTGTGGGAGTTCCATACATCCTCTCTAGCAGTACATCCAGGAGTGGCGAAGATGTACCAGAACATTCAGCGTCAGCACTGGTGGCCGGGAATGAAGAAAGAAGTGGAAAAGTTTGTCTCTCGGTGCCTCACTTGTCATCAAGTGAAGGCAGATCACCTGGTTCCAACAGGCTTGGTTCAGCCATTAGAGGTTCCAGAGTGGAAGTGGTATGGAATTTCCACGGACTTTGTGACAGTACTTCTGTTAAAATCTAGTAGTCATGATTCTATCTTGGTGATCATTGATCGACTCACCAAATTGGCCCACTTCCTACCTATTAGAGAGCAGGGATCAATAAAGATCCTGGGATGCCTCTACGCGCATGAGATTGTAAGACTTCATGGAGTTCCAACTACGATTGTCTCCGATCATGATGCACATTTTACTTCCCAGCTATGTAAGGGGTTGCAGGAGGTGTTCAGGACACAACTTCAGTTGAGCACCACCTTCCATCCTTAGACAGATGGTCAGACGGAGCAGACCATTCAGACCTCTGAGGACATGCTCCGTGCTTGCATCCTTGGTTTTGGCCACATCTAGGAGGATCACTTTCCCTTAGTGGAGTTTACATATAACAATATTTATCACTCCACTATCGGTATGGAACCATTTGAGGTGTTGTTCGGATGACCTTGCAGATCACCTTTGTGCTGGACAGACCTAGGGGAGTCAGCACTCATGGGACCAAAGATGGTGTGAGATACCACATAAAAGGATAAGATCATCCAGGAGCGTATGAAGGCTACACAGAGCAGGAAAAAATCCTATGCTGACAAGAGGCGGAGACCTCCGGAGTTCGAGGATGGTGACCACGTATTTCTACCGGTCTCACCCCGAAGAGGTATGTAGAGATTTCGTCTGGGAAGAAAGTTATATTTGAGGTTCATTAGAACATTTTAGGCCCTCAGTAGAGTTGGAGATGTGGCTTACCGCTTAGCTCTTCCACCTCAGTTGCTTCGGGTGCATGAAATTTTCCAGGTATCCCAGCTGAGGAGATATGTGCATGACCCATCTCACGTCATTGACCACGGCGAGATGGACATCGATGATGGGGAGACATTTACGGAGGTTCTAGTAGAGATTGAGGATCGATAGGAGCAGATCCTTCATGGGAGGTCGATACTTCTGGTGCGCATTCGCTGATATCATGGGAGCCTCCAGGAGAGCACATGGTAGCGGGAGGCTCAGATACGTTCTCAGTACCCCCACTTGTTCCCTTAGTTTTAGTTTTGGATTACGGGGATGCAAATCCTGGAGGTGGGGAGAATGTAAAGAACCAAATTTTTCCATGTTTTTTTAATTATATGGGAACATTATTAGTCTACAAAAATTCATGACACGTGATTCCGATGCCCGGAGTTCCCGAAATGAATTTTTGAACTTTTTTTCGGTACGTTTAGTAAACGTGCGAGCGGGTTTTTGTAAATTTGGAACCGGTGCTCCGAATTGAAATCTGAGGGCACCGTTGAACTCACAGGGCCGCTATTCGCTTAAGGATACCTTCTCATTGACCGTAGTAGGTCGAGGGTGAAAGTTAGTTTTCAGACTTTTTGTGGGTGTGTTAAAAGAATAAAAATTAAATAAAACATCTTTTATTTTATTTTTCCCTGTGAAACCTCCCATTTGAATTTGGTGGCGGGGTTGAAACCTCAGAATATGAAATTTATGGTGGGGACCACCAGACACTTGAACTACCTATTTAAGGTGGGAGGTGACTCTTGGTTTCTCTCCCAAATTAATTGTTCCAAAATAAACTTAATTGTTCTTCGAACTCAATTAGTTAATTTATATGTTGGATCCTTACCTTTCACCGTGTTAGGGGAATTGTTGGAAATGATATAGCTTGGAGGGAGAGATTTGGAGAATATATTCTCCAATAAAGGAGATTCTCCAATGAAGAACGAGGACGATGCTTTAGCCTAGATCAGAAGTGTATTTCGGAAGAGACGAATGTTGACGTCCCCTCCATTGACTTCGTATTCTTCCGCATGCCATCTCCAAGAAACAAGGTAGGGGTTTAAATCTATGTGATTATTATTTCCCATGTTTTTCTATTATAAACGAAGAATTCAGATCAACTAACTAACTAGTTGATCCGCAGATGTTTTCTTCTTGCGGGATTAGGAATAATTATTACAGGTTGATGTAGGGGTTTTATATACGTTGAATTTTATTCTATTGATTCTTCATATCCTAAATTCATGATGACGATGGCCAAAAAAACATGGCCATCATCCCGCACATAAACCTTGCTCCTCTTTCTTTTTATTCTTCCCATGTTCTTCATGCGTTCTTCAACACCTAATATTTATTGACACTAGAAACATAGATTTTTGCTGAGCGCGATATATGGACGCAGAGCCCTCAACATAAGGATCATGAATATGAGATTGTTTAATTTTTTGGGCTTTGAACGAATATGTCATGACTCACTAAATAAATCAGCGGTCGACATCCGATCGGCCATGAGGAAGGTGGGGCGACACGTGCCTGCACTGCTGGTTGAGCAAGAGGTCGTGACCCATCAGCCGCAATGGAGCAGGGTAGCGTCCGAAATCCGGCTGGTTGTGTGGCAGAGTAGCATTGTGCATCTACGCCGCCGATGGAGCAAGGGGTCGCGACCGCTTGTCCGCGACGGAGGCCAAAAGCCGCCGACATATAGCCGACATCGGTGGAGTAGCGACACATGACCATGCTGTTGGGAGGAAGACCGGCTAGCCTTCTGGTGGGACATGCCACACCAGGTGGGACCCCCTGGAAGGTCCCACATTCTAGCATCCGAATGGTCCACAAACTATTCAGGAAGACCTGGGGGCGCCTCCCCCCGGCTGTCGGTCACGATGGACCTTGCCTCGACGGACCGCCAGCCGAGCGGGCTGCACCGCAGCGGGCTGCATTATCCAGCGGGCCACACCCAAAAGGTTTCACCACTGGGCCGCGCCCAGAAGGCCGCTCCACTGGTTTGTGCCACTGGGCCGTGCCAATGGGCTGGTACGGGCCGCCCCCTTCGCGGGTCGGGCCGGACCACGGCCCAACGGGCAGGGCCCACCAAGGTCCGGGCCATTCGGGCTGGACCCAAATCAGGCCAGGTTGAATCAAACCAGTTCGGGTCGGCCCAGACCGGGTCGGGCTGGGTCGGTCCGACTGTGTCCAACCAGACCTGGGCCCAACTAGACCTAGTTACGCCTTCATGGCCATAACTTGTGAACCAGACGTCTGTTTGACGAACCGTCTGCGACTCTGAAATCCTTGGATTGATATGTTCCTTTTGGTATACTACATAGAAGTTTTGGATATGTTTTGACTATGTATGGGTTGGATCGGACCCCAAATCCAACCGGGCCCTCAGAGCGAAAATGCTAATAACATATAGACTGGGCGTCTGATTGACACATTGTCTGTTGTGTTGGGATCCTTAAGATGTGACAGAACTTTGGGATACTTCTTCATGGGACGTCGGGGTGGTTGAGGTATGAACAATGGATTGAGGAGCAGTTATCCCAAGCGCGCTACGTGCAGAACCGTGCGACTGGCTGAGATCTGACGACCGCTGACCATTAAGACTCGAAGTGACTCGACAGGCCCCATTGGGAGCGCCTCTGTGTGACGCGGTAGACCCACGGTGGGGAGAACCTCTGTGTGACGTGGAAGAACCATGGTAATCGACAGGAGGAGTACCTCAGTAGGCCATGAGGGGGAGCGCCTCTGTGTGATGCGGCAGACCCATCGTGGGGAGCGCCTCTGTGTGACGTGGTAGACACACGGTACTTGATAGGAGGAGTACCTCAGCAGTCCATGATTAGTGGGAAGTGCCACTGTGTGATGCGGCAGGACCAATGTACTTGATAGAGGAGGAGTTCTCCAGCAGCTGAGGTGTTCGACGATGTGACTGGGGATGTTCTTTTTTTACTACCCCTAGAATAAATAATGGTGTGAGCAGTCTTTACTTTGTTCTTGTGATTGAGGTTATGTTATGTGATACTTCACCTTTGTGGTGTTACCTTCATGGTATACTTCCCATATGTTTGAGATGAGTATAGCTAGATAACTTAGGTATATGTGAGGGAATATACCTAAGTAGACTTGGGCTCTTTATTTGGGGTCTTTCCATCGTGCAACTCTAGGAGACCTACGGGGTCTCGGGGTCCCTACTGAGTATCGTTATACTCACCCATTCATAGGCTATGCCCGCACCTTGTTGCGTTTGGTACAGATGATGGACAACACTGACTGAGGACGAGGGTACTGGGACTGGAGGTATCTTGGAGGTGGACTTTATATGAGGCATACTGTAGATACTACCATTCGAGAGCTGTACCAACCCTTCAGGCAGGATCCTTGGCGGGTGTTCACAGGAGCTGTTTTCCGTTTTACTTGTTCTTTTCAGTTTACTTATACTTTAAAGTTGGTCTTTTATTCTATCCCCTTTTACTTTCTGTACACACCCTATTTACTATATAGTTTTACTTTGATCTTGTATCCTGCTTTCTGCTTAGTTCTGTGAGTTTACAGGTTATAAAGGCAATGCCTTCCCATTTTTAGGGAATACGCCTTTTGGTGCTAGTCTTCAGCCCCTAGCCTATGGAAGGTGAGCTTGGGGTAGTAACAACACATGCCTCGAGGGACGAGTCGTGACAATAGACCCTCGCTGCTAGCCGGTAGGATTGAGCATATAAGGAGACACGCTTGAGGTCATGTGGCGATCGGTCCTACTATCGATTCAAGGGTAAGTCGGGCCAGGACATTATAAAGTGGTATCAAAGGTTTTGATTTTATTTCTTTATTCCTTTGTCCTTCTATTTTGGGATGGTAGACATGAGACTAGGAAAGTGTCGATTCTTGGTTAATAACCATTCTTGGGATTGATCACCCCATATACAAGAATTGACCAAGTGTCTAGGGTTGGGAATTGATGTTGATACTGTTTTCTATTACATTTGATAAGATTTCACCTTGGGGGACTTGTGTAATTTCCGATGCTTATTGATTTTGAGAATTTTGGAAATTTTCCTTGGCCTGATATGTCAAAGAGTTTCATTACATGCATCATCTTAGGCACTAAGATATTCACACGACATGCATATAACATGACATATAGTTGCATTAGTAGGATTATTACTGATTTTGATTGTGTGCCTTGGGTGTAATGCCATGTTTTGATATGCTTTAGCATGCCTCTTTAGATAGAATGTTTTGGTGATAAATTTAACATTCTTGAGTGTTTATATACATTGTTTCCTCTGTGTTTAAAATTATTTTCTATGATGCCATGCTTATGTGTTATACCATAATTCTATGTTACTTCTTGTGATAACATGCTAGAAATGTTTTGATGTGTAAATGGCTGCATTGATAAAAATTGTTTGTTTACGTTTGTGATGGGAGCCAATTCCAGTTATAAGTTATATGAGAGCTTTATAACAATAAAAATGGTAACCCATGTATTCAAATGATTGAAAAAGGGCTTCTAAAGTTAAAATGTTAAATGAACATTGATTGTGATGAATGAGAGCCAAATGTCAGCGGTAAGGTGTATGGGATCCTTATCGATTGGTAGATGGAAACCCATGTGTTTGAGCCTAGTATAACCATAGGGTGTCCAGAAATGGTTATAAATGTAAAACTGTTGAGTTTCGATTGGATGAAATGTTGTGGGTTGCTTTTTGATGAACTTGGATCAGATCAAAGGGGACCCTCGGAGGTCACCTCTATGTTAAAAAGGTATTTAAATGATAAATTTCTTCTTTAAAAATGAAATGAATCTGAATTAAAAATGTTTAAAGGGGGAATTTTCTTTGTTTCCGCTGTGAGATTTTTGATGTTGGTACTGTTTAAGTGTCATTGTCCCTAGTTGGAATTTTGGGATCTAAATAATGGCACCATTGTTTTGAGGGGTTTTTGTTGTATCTTGACTCTTGGTTTGGGAATAATCTTTGAACAATGATTGGTTCAGTAGGTTAGACATGCCTCAAACATGGTTAGTCATTGAAGAGGTTCTCAGGTTAACTCCGGAGTAGAGTGATTTGGGCGTTAAGGTAAGATCTTCACATGGATCAGGAGGAATTTTTGGGACTTGGGTGTTCTGACACACCATTCGATTTAAAATATCAGCTTTCTTGTGAGATGTTGATGTGGTGATCGTGGTTCATGCAATATCACACATGCGTTTAAGGTGTTTTTGAAATAGAATTCTTGGAAGCAGCTAGTATTTTCTTTCCACGACATGGAAACTCCTAAGGTGGGTAGTGTCACATTGGTTCAGGTAAACATGTTAGTGATTTCTTGGAAGCACAACTTGATAATGTTAGTGGTGTGCATAAATTTTTTGAAACTCAATTTTTTTGGAAGAGATTAAGTTGTATGCTTTGAATGATAATTAGTGCCTTGGGTGAAATAGGCATTGGGTTTTTGTTGATGACATATCAGTTGGTGAAACCCTGATTTTCATAAATAGTTGACCGGTAATAGCTCAATTAACCTTCTTAGTGACTTGGGTTTACACTTAGTATTCTCTTCTAATTGAGACGAGCATGTCACCTATCTTGACCTCATATTGGAGGCACTGAGATATTATTGGTCTTACACCGTGTAAAAGTTTTAAAAGTCATTAGTCTTGATAAGTGGTTGTTATCTAGGTTGTACATGGGATGCATGGTTCTTTGGGTTATGCATTTATTCATAATAGGGAAGGATAATTTTAATGTATCCTTGCAATGGAATGACTTGGAGTGTTCACCAGAAGTCAAGTAAGGACTTAGTATTACTTGCAATTGGTGTTGAAATCATTTTAAAGGCATGTCTTCAGGTTAACGACGGGTATGGGTTTCATGGTTTGGGGATGTCTTTCAAAGAAAGATCCATGAATTGTGGTTCTAAAATGGTTAAATGTTCATTGGAAATCTAGTAATGCAACATGATCATTAAAATGATACTTCTTGACCTTGGTGGGTTGGCTGGTTATGTAGTAGCTCCTAATGGATTCTCTGGGATGATATGTTTTTAAGGTGGGTAGATTATAAAGTCTCGTGTCTTTAAACTGGGTTAAATTATGATTTTTTGAACTTTTTCGTATAATGCTCGGTTCAGTTTTAAAACCATGATTTAGGATGAATTTTTATGAGTTGGGTTTCATTTTAAGTGTTGATATCAGCCTTGAGTAAAGGCTCTAGGAGTTTTCTGGGTGACTCGATGGGTTTCTGGAGCACCAGACCTAGAAACTCAGTTTAAAAAAGGCAAGATAAGGGCATTCACATGGGTTGAGCATAGTTAGTCAAACTGTGTGACTCATCCATACAGGATATCTAGGTATCTAGTAGCGGTCACATGGTCTACACACGGTCTGTCAAACCGTGCGAGTTAAACCGTGATACTTACCCAGTTTTGAGTTTTGGTTTAAATTAATTTAATTAAATTCATAGTTGAAATGAATTTAATTAAATGAAATGTTTGGGGTTTCATTTAATTAAATTAATTTTTAGATAATTTAACTTAATGATGTTGAGATGGAGAAGTTATTTAATTAAATTAAGGTGAAAAGAAATAAATTTATTTAAAATAATGATGAGTTGTACTCATTATTTAATTAAATTTATATGAGAGGAGTTTAATTAAATGACATGTAAATGAGGAGTTGGGGGTTATCAAATAAGGGTAATATTAAATGGTAATATTAAATTATGTGTAAATGAGGAGTTGGAGTTTAATTTAATTAAATTCAAGGTAAAGAGGAATTTAATTAATTAATGAGAAATGAAGGTTTTATTTAATTAAATTCAAGGTTAAGAAGAATTTAATTATTCATTGTGAAATGGGGGTTATTATTTAATTAAAATTAGGTTGATATATTTTAATTAAAAAATATTGATGGGTTGGTGTTTTTAATTTAATTAAATTGTGTTAAGAGAATTTAATTAAATAACATGAATTGGATAAATTATTTAATTAAATTCAGTTTGAACGAATTTAATTAAATGATTATTAATGAGGTGTTGGGGTTTTTTTAATTAAATTATGTTGAGAGAATTTAATTGAGTAAAAATGAGTTGGTAAATTTATTTCATTAAATTCGGTTGGAATGGAATTTAATTAAATGCTGTGTTAAATGGGGATCTTTGGGTTTATCTAAGAGGTGTGTAAATTAATTGATAACAATAATAATATAACAGGGATTATTATTATTATTATATTATACTTTATTTTAATTTGGGGTTATTTGAGGGAGAAAAGAATGATGGTGAGGCGCACATCAGGTGAGGCATGACCCCCTCCCCTTGGCTCTCCCATGGTGAGGCACACCACCACCCTCCTCCAGCTCCTCTTCGCATGCCTGATTTATAACTACCCATACATTTATGACTAAAATTCTATTCCTTTTCATTTCTTATCGATATAGAAAACACATGAAATACTTTTGTTTTATTATATCCAATTGATTTTAAATGAGTATTAAGTATCCTTATCGTTGATGATATAACCATTGAACAGTGATAACACAAATAATATAAATATAAGGTTTTAAGAAATCATTTTGACATAGAAAAAGGAGATAATGACATCATCCAGTAGACTCGGGCCATAAAAATCTAATTTTTCGAAGCTTGGAAAGGAGGTAGCGTCACTGGGCTTCACTCTTGACCAAGCCCAATATGAGCTTCAACAAGTTATGCTTGAACAAAATTGCTTACGGGATAAGTTCATGTTAATAGAGATTACCACCCGAGCGATGTTGTCTGAGCCACCCCAAGAGTATGTCACCATCAGACACCTTACCCTTTGGTCTTATTCAGGTGTTATAAGGGTTTATGTAACAAGGTATTATTTACTTATTGTGTAATCCATTTTTATAAATAAAAGTCTGATTCCACCAATTCCATTATGAGAATAGCCTTTCTTAAAAAAAGATGAATTTGGTAAAATGTTTTTTTGGGTAAAAATGGTACTTTTGAGAAATATATACATTATTATGTTAAACGACATTTTTTATTATTAATAGTATAAAAACAATTCTTATAAATGATTATTATATCAGTTCCTTATCTGTAAATGATTAGGTAATCAGTTTGATAATAGTTATACACTAAAACAAAAAGTGTATTTTTAAAGAGTATATTTTAAGGAATTAATGAATTTTTGAAATAAAAAATATTCTAATAAAATATTATTATCAGATTAATTTTATTAATAATAAATGAGTATATTAATTTTATGAATTCAAATACAATTTTTATTATGGTTTAAAAACCGTTTTGGACAAAACCCGTCAATTTTCAATAAATGTCAGATCTCATTTTATAAGTGAAAATTCACATATTTAAAAATTATTTAGATAAAATTAATATTATTTTTGGAATCAAGACGTTAAAATTATCCAACGGTGAATTTTTCATAATTTTCTGAGATAGTCAAATTTTTTGGTATAAATTATATAATATATAAATATATAGTCTGTTTTATGACATCATAATGACCCAATAGTGATGTAATAAATACCATAAAATGGATATTCGGCCAAATAAATGTTTTAAATTTAAAATAATTGGATTTTATAATTATTTTACTTATTCTATAATAACTTAGTGAATCCTCCAAAATTTATAATGTATTTTGTGATTTTAAATTCATTTCCTTGAGAGTGTGACTCACCTCCACATAAGAAACAGAAATATTTTAATATATTCAGCCCTTTGACTAATAAAATAATATTTTCCACTACCATTTTCCTGAATCCATGGGCAAAAACCAGGGGTTGGATTGTGGTTTTATATATTTTAGTGTGTAGTGTCCAAAACCTAAATAATAAAGAATTTCCCCTCCTTTCCTATAAAAACACACCCAAACACCCATTAATCTTCCCTAAAACTTCATTAATATCATCCTCACTCTTCTCTACACTCCCTAGTGTCCTCCCAAGTCACCCCAATCTCTCAATAATCCTCTCTCAAGCCTGTTGGATCACCCATACAAGTAAGAGATTCCTTTCTGTTCTCATTTTTATCCAAGTTTTTATGATGTTATACCCATTTATTTTCAATTAAAAATGTTGGGGTATGATTTCAAACCTCCCCCATAATACCCTCGTTATTTTTTAATTATTATAGTCCTCTTCCTCTCTCATTAATGCCTTCCGTGTACACCCGTTACCATACTGAAATTCCATAAGGGATTTCTCTCTTCTTATTTCCATTCAAGCATTTCTTCTATATTATGAATATAAATTCCATTTCATATGTTGAGATATTATGTTCCCTGATCCCCTTAATTTCCATTTCATGTATAAATTTTGAGATACCCCTTTCTATCTCTCAACTCAATTTATGAATTTCCATATGATGTTGTTATGCTGCCGAAATTGCACTACGATTTTCCAAGCCAAAATCATCATGTAATGAGTACCATACCCATTTCTCTATCAAGGGTATTCAACTTTATGAACATATATTTATTTAATAGTACTTACATGTATGTATTAGAAATTATTTTATCATGTAATAAATGATGATTTTGAATGAATCTATGTTATATGATCTATGTGTCACACTTAAGCATGATATTGAAATGATTATAAAGGGTGCACCTGATAGCACTCCAATTAATTGGGTAATGTTTAGTATCATGATAGGTCATGTTGGGATAGGGGTTTACCTAATTACTTTTAGTACATTTGTATGCCATGTTGGGACAAGGGTTTACCTGATTCCTTTATGTAAATGATTTAGTGTTTTAAGTTTTTTCCACATTTCCATGTTATGTTAATCATGCTATATCATGACTTTAGGTTCATGTTTCTCTTGTTCTCCATTGATATGATGATTTCATAACATTTATTTTATTCTTCATGTAATTCCTTATTTACACCCTTACTTGGCTTTATATCTCACCCTTTTCTTATGTATGTCCTCAGGTTATCCTATTCAATTCTAAGTACGAAGGAATGATGTGGTCGTGTAAAAGAATTTTTCAATAAAGATATTGTATTTTATGTCTCAAGTTGTCATGTAATGTTTCTAATCCCCAAATACAGTATACCTATCGATCTTTTAGGTTTTATTAAGTGCAATTTTATTTAATAAATCATGTTTAAGTGTGTTACAAAGACCCAAGTTTTTATTGTTGGTATCAAAGGAAAGGTTTAGTTATTTTTGGGATCAAGATTAGAAAACTATAGTGAAATACTTAGGGATAAGACTAAGTATAAGAAAATAATCCGTAAATTTTTTTGAGTATAGAATAAGAATTTTATCAAGAAAATACATCTATATCTAGATACTAAAAAGTAGAGGTGGCTCTAACACAAATGCATCTAGGGGAAAAACCTGAAAACACCGCTTTGAGCTAAAATCGAATGAGAATAGGAGCACTAAAATGGTCCTTACTTCACTCTTAGTTTGACACACCTGAGGGATATGCTTCAGTAAATTCATAATCATAGTATGAACCATTTTTAAGGGAACAAAAAAATACCTCTAATAATATATCTTAGGAATTAGATCATGGATAACATAGATTAAAGATTATAAATTCATAAGTTCAGGAGATAGATTTAATTTATAAGTTATACCTTTAATGTCATTGGATTCCCCTTTTATGTGTCTAATAGTTTGAAGGTACTCAACACTAAGTATATGTTGAATAATGTATAACCTAAATAAAAAAGTGAATGGTGGGGTTATCTTCTATGGTTCTACTCATTCTTTTATATCCTGAACGTTTAGTAGAACAATCCAAGCATCACCACAAATAATGGAAGTAGAGATGTCGAAGAAAATGGAAAATGGGGAAATTATTGCATCCCATAAATATAACTCCTCCCCTATCAAAATTTGAGGATTTAACTTCTCGGATAACCTCATCATACTTCTCTTGGTGGGATTTGATGCACTTCTTGACATGGATTGGCTTTCCCTATATAGAGCCTATACAAATTGTTGTGAGAGGGAAATCACTCTATATACAGTGAATCGAATCCCAATTCTACACAAGTGCAAGGAGGAGGATGAATCTCCCTCAAAACCATCATCCCAAGCATGGATATTACTTCTCTAAGATCACACATATATTTCTCAGATGATTGAGTCTATGTAAGGAATCATCCTTGATGACATGAATACTGAAATGGAATTCCCTGAGGTGTTTCCGAAGGAATTTCATGGTCTTCCTCCTAGAAGAGATGTTGAATTCTTGGTTGATCTTATACCCGAGGAGTTGCCAATATCCAAGACTCCGTGTAGAATGGATGTTGTGAAGCTTTAGGAGATAAATAAAAAACTACATGAGAATTTAGATAAAGGATTTATATGACCAAGTTCTTCACCATGGGGTGCACTAGTCCTCTTTGTCAAGAAGAAGGATGGGTCAATGCGCCTTTTCATTGATTATCATGATATCAACAAAATCACAAAAAAGAACAAGTATCCTCTTCCAGAAATTGATGGCTTATTCGATCAGCTACATGAAGCACAATACTTCCCCAAGGTGGATCAATGATCGGGATATTACCAAGTAAGGATGAATAAAGAGGATATCCCCAAGACTGCTTTTCATACAAGGTATGGACACTATGAATCCATAGTAATGCCTTTAGGACTCACTAATGCTTCAAAAATATTCATGGACTTGATTAATAGAGTCTTTAGATTTTACATCAACAAATTTGTGGTAGTCTTTATAGATGATAATATAATATACTCCAAAACCAAGGAGGATCATGAGGAGCATCTAAGCACTGTACTAGAGACCTTTCATAAGGAGAAACTCTATGAAAAGTATACAAAGTGTCAGTTCTGGTTGAAGGAAGTCTCATTCTTTGGGAATATCATCATAAGAAATGGGATATCTTTGGATCCTTCAAAAACAAAATAAATTTAGGGATGATTGATTCCAATATCTGTGATGGATATCTGTAGCTTCCTAGGGTTATCTGCATATTATCGCCAATTTATGATAAATTTCTTATGATTGTCATACCCTCTTACCAAGATAACTCGGAAGGGAGTCATGTTTTCTTTGAATAATGAATTTGAAGAAATATTCATGGATTTTAAGAAGAGTCTTATCATTTCCCTGGTGCTCACACTACCCACAAGTGGGGAGCTTTTCTCAATCTTCAGTGATGCTTCGAAGAAGGGATTGGGCTGTTTGTTGATGTAGAATAAAAAATTCATCACCTATGCCTCAAGAAATTTGAAAATTCATGAGAAAAACTATCCCAAAAATGATATGGAGTTGGTAGATGTGATATTTGTGTTGAAAATATGGCAACATTATCTCTTTGGGGAAAAGTGTGAAATATATATGGATCAAAAAAGTCTCATATATATATATTCACACAGAAAGAGCTGAACATGCACCAAAAAATATGGTTAGAGCTCATCATGGATTACAACTCCTCAATCGATTATCCCCCTAGGAAAGCGAACAAGGTGGGATATGATCTAATTAGAAAGTATATAGTGATTCTATCATTGATGAGAATTTAAAAAGATATAATATTATTAGATTTTATTAATATGGACATGGGAATCATATAGAAGGGAACATCATCAATCCTTTCACAAATTATTTCTCAACAATCTCTTTTGGAAAGGTTAAAGGTTGCTCAAAAATATGATGTGGGAATTTAGAAGAAAGTAGAAACTATCAGAAAATGTAAATCCTCACAGTTCAATGTTAATGAAGAATGAATTGTGAGATTTGGGTCAAGACTATGTGTTCCATAAAATCCAGAGATAAAGAAAAAAATTTGGATGATTCACATAGATAAAATTTCTCCATCCACCCATGAAACACAAATATGTATCAGGATCTCGAAGAGAATTATTAGTGGGATAACATGAGCAAGGAGATCAACGAATATACATCAATGTGGCTGGTATGTCAGCTGATGAATGATGAGAGGAAGAAGTATAACGGGATGATGCAACAATTAGCCATACCAACATGGAAATGGGAGAACACCGCCATGGACTTTTTCATCAGACTTCTGAAGATATCCAAATGAGAAAATTCTATCTGGGTTGTGGTGGATCATCATATAAAGGCATCACACTTCGTCTGAAAGGATTCATTCACAAGGATCCTCCCAATCCACAAATTTGGTTGTTCTGGAAGGGTCATATCTTGGTAGTTTTTAAAAGTATGTTAGATTATTCTCTGACCACGAAAATTTATATCAGGATTCAATCGTTTCTATTTTCCTTTATATATGGGAAGTGTAGTGCTCTTGACAGAGAGAGGCTGTGGAGGGACTTGGAATCCCTCTACTTAGATAGTGTTCCCAGGTTCATGGGCGATGGATTTCAATATTATATTTAGACCGGAAAAGAAATATGGGGTGAAGCTTTTCCTCTTCACGCTATCCGAGCCTTTGTTTTGTGCATGGTTAGGAATGGTATTCTAGATGTAGGGTACGAAGGTGATAAATTCAACTGGTGTAATAACCAGCATGGCGGGCGATGGACATGGTGTCGTCTGGACTGGTGTTTGATGAATGAAGCATATGTCTCTATTTTTCCAGACACTAATGTTTCTCACCTGGTGTGAGGACTCTCAAACCATTATCCACTTCGTCTTTCCTTGGACTCATGGGCGATGAGGGGGATCCCGTTCTATTTCTCCAGCACTTGGGTAGAGGAACCAGGCTTCCATGAAATGGTTCGGGAGGCATGAACCCACAATAACTAGGTGAATCCTTGGTTCACTTTCTATAAAAAGAATATACAACTTAAACACCTTCTAAGATAGTGGAGGGAAGACATACCAATACAGGATCGAGATTTGGCTAAGATCAGTAGAGAGGTTGAGCGAATGGGGGTGGGTCTGGAACAAGAATGGGATGAAAATCTATTTCATGAGTTAAGAATTAAAAAAGACCTTCAATCTGATACCCTCTTGAGGCAGGAAAAATTGGCTAGAGAGGGAACTAGGATTCAATGGATTCATGAGGGGGATCAGAACATAGGTTTCTTCCATTCCTGCATTAAAGAGGTTCGTCATATGTAGAGGCAGAATATTCTCCGGGATGAAGGTTCTTATTCTAGTGATCGTGATGAGGTGGGTGGCATTGCTAATGATATCCTCCAAAATTTATTGGAAAGCCCCAATCCTGTTATGGATGGTGGGTACCTGAGGGGTGATTCTAATCCATTTGCGGAGATACCCAGCTGTATTTTGGATGGCGATGATGTTTGTTTGAGGACAAATATGGAGGATGATGATGTTCGTGAGGTAGTATGGTCCTTGAATCTGGAGAGTGCACCAAGGCCTGATTCCATTCAAAGATCTTTTTTACAGGGCATCTTGGGACACTATTAAGGGAGATCTAGTGAGGGTAGTGCAAGACTTATTCTAGGAAGGTAATCTGCTACGTATTCCCTATCCCAAAAAGATGGTTCTCCTTTCGAATATAAGCAACCCTCAATCCATTGAACAGTATCAGACCATAAGAATGAGTAATATTCCCTAAAAGGTTTTTTCCAGCCTTCTTAAGAAAAAGATGGCCCCTCATATGAGTTCTTAGGTGTCTTCTGAGTTTCATGGTTTTAATAAAGGGTGGTCCATTCAAGGGGAAATTGGTGTGGTGCAAGAGATTGTTAGTTACTTCAACAATAAATATTTTGGGGGAAAATTGGTGATAAAATTAGATTTGATCAAGGACTATGACTGATTGGAATGGGGTTTCATCTTAAGGGTGACGGCTTTCATGGGTTTCTCTAACAAGACAAGTGATCTTCTCTTTCGGTGCTTTAGCTCGCCTTGGATATCAACCTCATTTATGGGTAAACAGTTTGGGTTCTTCAAGTCTTATAAGGGTATTAGGAAAGGAGATCCTCTATCCCCACTCTCTTCATCCTCTCCCAAAATACTTTCAGCTACTCGATCAAATGGGGTCTTCGTATGGGAAAAGTCCTATCCTATCAAAATAGGTATGCAAAGAGGGGTATTTCGCACCTGATATTTGTTGATTATAAAATTTTTTTATCAATGGATATAGGATATTAGTGTAGGGTATGAATGAGATTCTTGGGGATTATTGTATGTGGAGTGGGCAGGTGGTGAATAGGGATAAAAGCCTCTATTTTACAACCAATAATAACTATGAAAGAAGAGTCAGGGCCCTTGATGCCAACTTGAATATGATCAGGTGGTCATTCTCTATGGATTATCTTGGGGTTCCGGTGAGTCCTTTTTCTATTATAATTCACCATTTTGATAAGCTAGTTGGCAAGATATTGGGGCACATCTTCAATTGGAAAAATATATTCCATTCTTTTAGAGGTCACATCACTCTTGTCAATAGTGTCCTTGTTTCTATTACTATGCACATTTTGTCCACCTTGAAGGTTCCCAATAGTGTTTTAGCTAACTTAGAGAAGATTACGGTGTCATTTATTTGGGATGGGCATATGGAGGGTAAACATCATTGGGCGTTGGGAAAGAATCATGCTAGACCTCTATTTAAAGGAGGAATCAACTTGAGAAGTGTTTCTCTAACCATGCAAGGGCTTCATGCCAAACTGGAATGGGATGAAATGTAAGGTCGATTAGTTTGGGGTAGGATGATGCAAGATAAATATGGTCTAAATGTGAATGAGTTGAGGATGTGGTCCTCCAAGATTTTGAATTTGATTAACCCTTACACGGAGCTCCTGTATCAGCACTCTAACAGGTTGGTGGGAAGAGGAGACATAAATTTATTGCTTGATGGCTGGGGGGAAGCACTATTGTGGTTCTTAGGGTGACCCACCCTTAAACTTCCATTCTGAGAGGCTAGTGGTCACCCAGGATTTATTCAGTCTATTCTGGATGAGAACCAACAAGCTTTTTTCAACTATGTGGTTATTAATGATGAACCTGATAACATTGTTTTTACAGGCTGATCGTAGGGGGATTTCTATTTAAATGATTTTTCCTGGATGAGGATGGATGATTACATTGTTGATCACTAGGGGGTGACACTATGGTGTAAGGAGGTACCATCTAAAATTTCCTTCTTATTGTGGCGGGTTTGGAACTGTTCCCTTACCACTGATGAAAACATCAAATGAATGGGTGTGCACTTTGCCTCACTGTGTTGGTGCTATCGTAATCCCATGTAAGAATGGTGGAACATATTTTCTTTGATAGTAACTAGGATAAATAGATTTTTCAGGACTTTGGTGTTTTTATAGGATGGAATGTTAAGGGAGGAAAATTGGAAGTTTTTCATAATGTTTGGTTTCAGGGAGTAGGGGAACATGGTTCCTAGAGGAAGGAAAGGGCGGTAATTGTTTTAGTAGGTTGATGGATTATATGGTCGGAAAGGAATGATGAAATCCACAAGAGTTTTTGTGTTTATAAGATTAGAATTCTATTCAAAATGAGGAATCTGTTTCAGGACCTGGTTCGGTTATGCACGGACTGTCATGCTGCATTGTCGGTTAGTGGCCTGGTCTCGCACCGGTTTCTTTCGAACTGGGCTTGCGATCAGGGTCAGGGGCACTGGGTTCATTGGCGTCCGCTTCACTCTGGGATCAAGCTCAATATGGATGCCTCTCTTATTGGGGGGGGGGGTATGGACAGTGGTGGCATCATCAAAAACCTAAGGGGATCGGTGATTGCGGCTTTCTCTAATTTCTATGGAAGGGATTATGCCTTAAAGTCTGAGGTTTAAGCGATTCTCATAGGGATGGAGTTGTGAAAGCAGTGTCACATCATGCTGAATGCGGTGGAAATAGACTCTATTATTCTATTCAAAGCATTATTTGGTACTGGACAATCTCCATGGAATGTTTCTTACCACATTAGGAAGTGCAAACAGCTCCTGGGTAATCTATTTGAGATAACTCACACTTGGTAGGAGGAAATCCAGGTTACAGATTTCCTGACCTCTTTGGCTTCACCAAATCAAAGTATTTATTCCTTCCTTAGTGTTGGATCTTTTCCTTTGGATGGGGTGAGGTTTGTTATTAATGATGTTCTGAGAATGGATTATTTTAGACCCCCATGATTTCTTTTGTTCTTCAGTTTTTTGTATTTATGTACCTCTCCTTTAAATCAATAAAAATGTTAGTTTTTAGTCAGTCATTTATTGGATCAACTGGCATAGATATACATCAGAGAAGTGGTAGGGCTACATGCTGTACCACTATAGATTGTATCCGATCATGATTTAGGATTTACACATAAATTCTGGAAGAATATATAACATGCTCTAAATACTGAGCTAAACTTCAGTACAACTTATCATCCTCAAACTAATGGCCAATCTGAGTAGGGTATCCAAACACTTCAAGACATGTTGAGAGTAATCTAAATATACTTAAAAGGAGGTTGAGATCAAAATTTTATTCTGGTTGATTTCTCTTACAATAACAGTTTCCACTCATGCATCCAAATTTCTCCTTATTAAGTCCTTTATAGGAAGAGGTGAAAAATACCGACATGTTGGGATGAAGCTAGGGAGTAAAAACTTCTAGTTCAAGAAATGGTCGAAGAAATGATGGAGAAGGTTAAGACCATATAGTAGCACATCAAATCTGCTCAGAGTCGACAAAAGGGCTATGTTGACAATTGTCGAAAAGACCTAGAGTTTGATGTTGGAGACATGTCATTCCTATTCATATCACCATGTAAGAGAGTTATGAGATTTGGGAAAAGGGATAGATTAGTCAAGGTACATAAACCTTTTTGAGATCATTGATCGCATCAGTGCAGTGGCATATAGACTAGAAATACCACTAATCCTATCTCAAGTACATGATGTATTCCATGTATCACTCTTAAGGAAGTACATAGAAGACCCATCACATGTACTCAATCCAGAGGTGGTACCATTGCAGAATGAACTCTCCTATGAATCAAGGCTGGTGAAGATCTTAGATCATAGGGAAAAATTTCTACGAAATAAGACAATGCCCCTCATCAATGTGTTTTGGAGAAGCCACATGTTTGAAAAAGCAACATGGGAACCAGAGGAAGTGATGAGGTAGAGTCAGCCTCATCAGTTTTTCTGTGGGAAAAGGAAATTTAGAGGGTGAAATTTCTTAAGGGGGGAAGTTTGTAACAACTGGGACATTTATGAATAAAATTCCATTTATTTTAATTTATTATAGATATAGAAAACACATGAAATCCTTTTTTTATTAAATAAAATTGATTCTAAATGATTATTAAGTATCATTACCACTTATGATATAGTCGTTGAATAGTGATCACACAACTAATATAAATATAAAGTTTTAAAAATCCTTTCAACACAAAAAGGAGATAATGGCCTCATCCAGTAGACTTAGGCCGTACAAAGATCATTTTTACGAGCTCAGAAAGAAGGTATCATCACTGGACTTCACTCTTGACCATGACCAAGATGAGCTTTAATACATTTATCTTGAACGAAATTTCCTATGGGAGATGTTTAAGTTAATAGAGATTACCACCCAGGCGATGTTGGCTGAGCCACCCTAAGAGTCTGTAACTATCACACACCTTACCCTTAGGTCTTATACGGGTGTTATAAGAGGTTATTAACAAGGTATTAATTACTTATTGTGTAATCCCTTTTTTTAAATAAAAGTCTTATTCCACCAATTCCATTATCAGAATAGTCTTTCTTAAAAAATGATTAATTTGATAAATTTAATTTTTGGGTAAAAATTGAACTTTTGAGAAATATATACATTATTATATTAAACTGTGGTTTTTATTATTAATATTATAAAGAAAATTATTATAAATGGTGATTATATAAGTTCCTTATCAATAAATGATTAGGTAATCAGTTTGATAAGAGCTATATGATAAAAAAAGTTTATTTTTAAACAGTTTATTTTAAGGAATTAATGAATTTTTTAAATAATATATATTTTAATAAAATATTATTATCAAATTACTATTATTAATAATAACTGATTATATAATTTTTATGAAGTCAAATTTAATTTTTATTAAGTTTTAAAAACTATTTTTTCCAAAACACGTCAATTTTAAATAAATGTCGACTCTCATTTTAAAAGTGAAAATTAAAATATTTAGAAAATTATTTAAATAAAATAAATATAATTTTTGGAATGATGATGTCTAAATTATCAAACGGTGAATTTTTCATAATTTTCTTGAGACAGTCGAATTTTTGGGTATAAATTATATAATATATAAATATATAGTGTGTTTGATGACATCATAATGAAAAAATAATGAGGTAATAAAAACCCTAAAATTTAATTTAGACCAAATATATGTTTTAAATTTAAATTAATGTTATTTTAGAATTATTTTAATTATTTTATAATGCCATAGTAAATCCTCCAAAATGTATAATATATTTTATGATTTTAAATTCATTTCCTTAAGAGTGTGACTCAACTCCACATAAGAAATGTAAATATTTTAATACCTTTATCCCTTTTTCTAATAAAATAATATTTTCTACTTCTCTTGGCTAGAAACAATGGGCAAAAATCGTGGGTTGGTATGTGGTTTGGAATATTTTAGTGTGTAGTGTCCAAAACCTAAATAATAAAGAATTCCCCCTCCCTTCCTATATAAACCCACCCAAGAACCCATTAATATTCACTAAAACTAATTTAATCTCACCCTAAATCTGATATCCACCCCCTATAGTCCTCCCAAGGATCCCTCATGCTCCCAAGAAGCACCCCCAAGCCTTTTGGATCACACATCAAAGTAAGGGATTCCTTCTTTTCTCATTTTATCCAGGTTTATTTATATTGTTATACCCTTTTATTATCCATTAAAAATGATGGGGTATGATTTCAATCCTCCCCCATAATTACCAACTTATTTTTTAATGATGAGATACCCCTTCATATCTCATCAATTCCTTCCTTGTAAACCCATTACCATGCCGAAATTCCGTAAGGGATTTCTCTCTTCTTATTTCCATTCAAGCATTTTTTATATATTATGAATCTAAATTCCATTTCATATGTTGGGATATTATGTTACATGATCCTCATACTGTCTATTTCGTATATAAATTATGAGATACCCCTTTCTCTCTCATCAATGCAATTTATGAATTTTCCATATGACGCCATTATGCTACCGAAATTGCACCGTGATTTTACAAGCCAAAATCACCGTGTGATGAATACCATACCCATTTCTATATAAAGGGTATTCACCATTATGAACATATAATAATTTAATGGAACTTACATATATGTATTAAAAATTCTTTTATCAGGGAATAAATGATTATGTTGAATGAATCCATGTTATATGATCTATGTGGAAAACTTAAGCATGAGATTGAAATGATTATGGAGGGTACGCCCTGATAGCGCTCCAATGCATTGGGTAACATTTAATATCATGATATGTAATGTTGGGAAATGGGTTTACCTGATTCTTTCTAGTACATTTTCCCACGATACTGGGATAGAGGTTTACCTGATTCCTTTTTGTTAATGATGTAGTGTTTTAAGTTGTTCCCAAATTTCCATGTTATGTTAATCATGTTATATCAAAACTTTTTGTTCATGTTTCTCTTATGATCCATTGATATGCCTATTTACTAACATTTATTGTATTATTCAAGTTATTCCTTGTTTACACCCTTACTGGTCTTTATATCTCACCCTTTTCTTATATATGTCCTCAGGTTATCCCATGAAATGCTAAGTACGAAGAAATGTTGTGGCCATGTAAAATAAGATTTCAATAAAGATGTTGTATTTTATGTATTAAGTTGTCATGTAATGTTCCTAAGCACAAAATAAACTATACCTCTTGATCTTATGGGTTGTATTAAGTACAATTTTATGCAACAAATCATGTTTAAGTGTGTTATAAAGATCAGGGTTGTTATACAGTTCCTTTAGGTTATTTCATGAACGTTGTTCATCCTGGCAAGGTAAGTCCTTATCTATGAGTTTCATTCTATGCATCAGTTGTTTCAACTCTCCATCACTTGGTCTTTGTTAGGTTCAAACCCTAAGGTCTAGGATTAATTCTTCTTCTTCTTTTCTTTCGACATTAGGTGGTGCAAAAGAAGTCTCGAGACCCGTTGGTCCATATACCAATGACCGCCGTCGAAGGAAAATCGATTTAACTTGATTTAGTTCACTAATATCATATTTAGGTACGGCTATATACGTGATAATTGGTTTAACACCACTGGAATTAGGTTCTTATGGTGTAATTGGGTGGCAGTTGATTATTTTGGTGTGCGTTGGTCCCCACCGCACTAATTGTGAGTTCCAGATGTTATTGTTAGGTGTTGCGATCAATTAAAAATAAGTACGTGCATTAGTGTGGAAGTGTGTAGGCATGAGAGGGTCACAGTTTGAGTTAGGAAGCTTTGGCTTAGACAAATTCGTTTAGGTAGGGTCCTAAACATTTCTCAATTAATAAAAAATGCATTTTGTTGATTTATTGGTTTTGATTAAGTTGAATGCAATGTTGGATTAAATTACTTATTAGAGGAATGAGATAATTAATCATGAATTAATTTTATGCTTAAAGGTTGTGAACTAGATAATTAATCAGATGATAAATTATCAGTAATTAATTTAGTTAAGTTGAGATAATTAATTATGAATTATTTATGTGGTTTGAGATGATAATTAATCAAGGAATTAATTATGAGATATTAATTTGGTTAAGTTGAAATAATTAATTACGAATTAATTTTTTTCTTTGAAATGATAATTAATCGAGGGATTAATTATGAGTAATTAATTTGGTTAAGTTGAGATAATTAATTATGAATTAATTATGTTCTTTGAGATGATAATTAATTGAGGGATTAATTACGAGTAATTAAATTGGTTAAAATGAGATAATTAATTATGAATTAATTCTGTTCTTTGAGATGATAATTAATCAAGGAATTAATTACGAGTTATTAATTTGGTTAAGTTGAAATAATGAATTATAAATTAATTATGAGCATTGAAATGATAATTAATCAAGGGATTAATTATTAGATATTAAACTGATTATGTTGAGATAATTAATTGTGAATTAATTACGTGTTATGAGATTATAATATTGATAATTAATAGGGGGTTAATTATGAGATATTTATTTGGGATAAGTTGAGATAAATAAATTGTGAATTAATTATGTTATATTGAATCAAATTCTTTTATTTAATTAATTTTTGAATTAATTCTGTGATATTAAAATGGTTTCTTTATAGATAATTAATTTGTGAATTAATTATGTGATATTGGGATGGTTTCCTTGAGATAATTATTTTGGGAATTAATTATGTAATTTTGAGATTCTTTCCATGTTATAATTAATTATATAATTAATTATCTGATTTTGAGAGGTTTTATTTTTGATTAGTTAATTATTAAATTAACTAGAGAAATTGATGAGTTTAATTAATGGTTTTATTAGTTAACATTACAGTTATGATTAGTTAATTTTCAAGTTAACGAATAGAATTTATGTGTTTAACTAATTGTTGAGTTAGCAGTGAATGCGATGTTGTTAATTAGTTATTGAATTAATTAATAGACTCGATTAATTAATTTATGAATTTATTAATAGATAGGATCATGGGGTGATATACATGGTATTATACACCCATGATATATATATATATAGATATATGATTGATAAATGGGTTGTGAGATAGGGATTGATGATCCAAATGCTCACGGGGTGCTATACATGGAATTCTACATCCATCATGCATGAAATGTTTTGTTTATGGGACAGAGACTGGTCCTCCAAATACCCATGTGTTGTGAGACAAGGACTGATGGTCCAAATACTCATGAGGGTTCTAGACATGATGTTCTACACCCATTAATTAACTTTGGAATGTGGGTCTAATTGGCCGTACATGAATTGAATTAAGTGGTTAATGAAATCTGATATGATGTAATGATTTGTGATTTGAATATGAGAAATGGTTTAGACTCTGGGATGACTGAAAAAAGTATTTATTTACGGGTGTGAAGGGGAACACGAGGATTTTTTCTGTTAAATAAATAATAATAAATAATGTGTTAAACAGTTTTTTATGAATTCTATATATATATAGTTGTTATTTAGACTCTTATTTCCGACTATGAGCCATAGAAGGTATCTTCGTTAGGTGTCCCTTAGGAACCTGGATGGTTTGTAGTTTATTTATTCAATTTTTTTATTACTATGTTATACTTGAACACTATTTAATTATATTAAATTGTCTATATTGAGCTAGACATCGGTGGTACTGACCTACTAAGATTTATATATCACATCCTACTCAGGATGCCATTTCACTGAGGTACCCAAGTGGACTATACTGATTTGCAAGACCTTGGATCTTTCTTCTTGTTGTTTTCTTGTACAAGGAAGTTAGGATAAAAAGACCAAGTAAGATCTCAGGATGCTCATTAGACTGCCCTTAGGGATTTGAGGCTTTTCATTATTTCTGTACTAAGATGTAAAGCATGCAGTTTTGTTTGCTAATTTTAGAAATGTATGAACATGACATGCATGCATTGTATAAACTAGTGTTGGCCACTTTCTTTATTCAGTTTACTATTTCTTTATATTTTATTATTCTTTTCTCTGAATTTATTATCTATTTCAACTGTGAACTCTGAATTTGAGGGTATATTATCCCAACTGACTATCCATAGACCCTTGATGCTAGTCTGCAGCCTCAGACATATGAGGAGACACGCTTGAGGTCATGTAGAGACCATTCCATCTTCTGATTCAAGGGTAAGCTAGGATGGTATGTTACACAATGTATTAACTCATTTGAGAGTATATTATTTATCCTTTAATTCTGGAAATAAGGGAATTATGTTTGAGTCATTTATCACATGGATGAGGAAGAATATTAGTGGTAGATTCTGATCAAGAATACAAATTTCAAAAGGGATATTGATTCCATGGAGTTTGAAGGGAGAAAAATATTTTTTGATAAATATTTTCCTAGAACTCCATATCTTAAAATGGATAGGGAATTCCTTGAACTTAATCTGAAAGAATATGATTCTATTAAGGAGTATAAGGAAAACAACACAAGGCTTTCATGATATGAATCTGGCTCTATCATGAAAACCTATTATTTATTTGGTTAAAGCCGAGTCTATGAAAAGATATATTAATTTGATAGATATATAGATATAAAGGGATTTTCCATTGTGATTTTATTTTTGAGATGGAGATCAGTGACTCTCCGTGGTCTTTTGGGGCCAGAGATAAAAAGCATAAAATGGAGTTTTATTCTAGAGGATATATGGATAGATATCATGGAGTAAAGAAACCAAACATCCCATTTCTCAAAAATGATGGAAGAAGAATCCTATAATCTATCTCAAGGGGATTGGAAGATGATTCAAATGTGAAAGGAGGGGCATCAAAACAATTAATGTTGAGGAGAGATAAAGAAACCCACTAATATGATGGATGAAAATATGGTTCAAATCAATACTCTGCCTATGATATAGTGTTTCAAATTCAAGTAACATGAGAATTATGTGAGCCAATTACCTCCACCAAGGGTTTTCAGGGACATTAAATAACAACAATGTCAAAGGCCTAGAGAGAAAGGAAGGGGATATGATATCACTACAATAGAGGTGGATCCCAATAATGACATTGGGAGAGGTACGATGGTTATACATTCATTAATAGAGAACACAATTTTTTTATTATTTTTCTAAACATTCTTTAATATCATGCCAGTTTAGTATAACTATCCAAACATTAACTCAAAACATTGAGGTTCAGTTTTCTATGAGAACATCAAATGGTTAAGTTGATGCAACCTAAGTATATAACTCTTAGCCTATCTATTTTTTTGGGATTAAACTCATAAAAATCATTTTCTATTTTATTTAGTGATGTTTAATGTTATACTGGGAATGGGTTGGATTTACTTATATAAGTAAAAAATTAACTGTTAGTAAATGGAGATCACTCTACACATCCCGAGTCATCCTCCAATTCAATATATGTGTAAGGTGGATGATGAATCTTGTTTGGAATATTTAGCACAATTATAGGTATTATTTCCTTATAGCCAAGAATATCATGCTCAAATGATTGAGACTAATGGGAGAATTAGGAATGAAGATATTCTCATTTTTTGGAATTATATTAACGCATTACCTAATATGTTAGTTGTTCTTAATCATGAATGAGAGGTAGGGATCTCAAAAAAACATGCACCCATATCTCTATATATATCAAAGACTCCCTATTGAATGTTCACCATTGAGTTATATGAACTGAAGAATAAGTAACAAGAGAATCTGGATAATGGTTTCATATGGACGAGTGCTTCAGTGTAGAGTGCACCAGCCCTCTTCATTATGAAAAATATTCGTTAATGAGTCTCTACATTGATTGTCGTGTACTCAAAAAATCATGAAAAATAAAAAGTATCCCCCTATATATATATATATGACTTGTTTGGTCGAATCGAGGGGCCCCTATATTTCTCTAAGGTTGACATTCATCTAGGATATAACCAATTAAATGAGAGGAAGGAAGATATTCCAATGAGTACCCTTCGAATAAGGCTTGGAAACTATGAGTTTATATTGATTCCCTTCATAATCACTAATGCTCAAAAAATATCAATGGACTTAATAAATATAGTCTTTAAATATTACCTAAAATTTTTATAGTATTTATAGATGATATTTTGATATATTAAAAAATCAAGGAGGAGCATGAGGAGAATTTAGATACCGTGTTAAAGACATTACGAAAGGTGATTTTGTATGAAGAGTATATTAAATGTGAGTTTTAGATGGATGATGTTTCATTCTTGGGGCATGTCGTCACCAGTAAAGGGATATTTTTAGAGCCTTCTAAGATAATGGAAATCAAGGAGCAGGCTAGGAATGCATATGTAAGATGGATCATTAGTGTCCTTTGACTTTTTGGGTTTTTATGATGATTTTTTAGAAATTTATCATTAATTTCAAACCATCTAACCATGATAACTCTTAATGGGTGAGGTTTATCTAGACTAGTGAATGTGAACTAATAAAAATGATAAACTGGTAGAATGTACCCCAATACAGTTGAATGTTCATGAACAAACCTTCCTAATACATGATTTGGAGTTGACTGATATGATCTTCACAAAGAAAATTTGGGGGCATTATATTTATGGGTAAAAGTGTGAAATATATAAGTATAATAGGATCATAACTTATATATTCACACATAAATAGATTAATATAAAGTATAAAAGATGGTTAGAGATGATCAAGTATTATGAAAACTCAATACTCTACCATCCTAGGAATGGAAATAAAGTGGAAGATGGCCTATGTATAAAGGATCCTACAAATTTATCCGCTATTATAATTGAGAAGGATCCAATCTTCTAAGACTTATAAGGTATGAAAATGTGAATCACATAGGATGGAACCAAACCATTAATTTTTCAAATGATTTATCAACCATCCATTTTAGAGAATGTAACGGATAATGAAAGAGATGATGTGGACATTTAGAAGAAGGTGGAATCTATTAGAAAAAGTAAATCCCTGGCGTTCAAAATTGATGAAGAATGAGTTATAAGATTTGTGTAACTACTTTTTGTACCATCAAATCCCGAGATAAAGAAGGATCATTTGAATAATAAAAATAGATCTACATTCTCCAACCACCCAGGTAGCATAAATATTTATCTAGATCTTTGAGAGGACTATTGGTAGGAAAATATGAAAAAGAAGATAAAAAATATACATCAAAATTCCGGGTATTCCATCACATAATGTATGAAAAGGAAAAATTATAAAGGGATGATTCAACCATTACACATACCTATATGGAAATGGGAAAAAATCACCATGTAGTTTGTTACTAGTCTTCTGAAGGCATCTCGAGTAAATAATTCTATATGGGATATGGAGGATTGTCTAAATTGGACTGCTCATTTCCTTTAAATTTAATAGAACTTCTCACTTGATTAACTTTTAGGGGTATACATCAAATAAGTGGGGATGTTCCACAGAACACGATTATCAATTTTCTCCAATCAAGATCTATGATTTACCCTTATGTTATGGAAGATTCTCCAACATGAGCTAAATAATTAGTTGAGCTTCATTATGGATTATCACCGCCAATATAATAAATAATCTAAACGATATATCCAAACATCAGATGAAATGTTGAAAGCATGATCAATATATTTTAATGGAGGATTAGACCAACATCTTCCTCTAGTTGAGTTATTGTAGAATAATAGTTTCTACTCATGCATCAAAATTTATCTATATGAAGCCTTATATGGGAATAGATGTAAAACACCCACATGTTATGATGATGTTTGTGAACACAAGATACTGGGATATAAAATGGTCAAAGAAATACTCATGACCATACAACAATACATTAGATAAGATCATTGTTGATAGATTAACTAATATGATAATGTTAAATGAGACCTTGAGTTTGTGGTTAGAGATTAATTATTTCTCTGTATATCTCATTATAATAGAGTCCTGAGATTTTTGAAGAAGGGTAGGTTATGTCCTAGGTATATCTCACCCTTTGAGATTATTGATCACATTGGATCTATGGATTATCAAATTCCAATCCCAATAATAGTATCTCAAGTACATGTTTTTTCCAGATATACCACTTGAGGAAGTTCATACTAGATCCCTCCCATGTTCTAAATTCATAGGTGGTACACCTAGAATGTGTTCTCTCTTATAAGGAGAGGTTGGTGAAGTTCTTAGACCATAGAGGTAATGTTCTACACAACAAGAAAACTTTTATAGTCAAAGTACTATGGTGAAACCATTTGTATGAGGAGGAAACACTCAAAGTGAAGGAATCTATAAAGTAGAATTACCAAAACCATTTTTCACCTTTGTATATAAAATGAAATTTTGAGGGATAAATTTCTTATGGGTGGAAGAAAGTAACCGCCCAGAATTTTATCAATATAAATTTCCTTCTAATAATTATGTTATATTTAGTAATATAATATAATTCATAAACACTAAATGAAGAAACTATATACATTTTATTATATTAATGTTATATTATATTTAGAGAATAAAATTTCCATAAGAACTGAAAATATTACAATATGATAAAAAATAGAAAAGAAGATAACCAAAATATGGAAATGTGGATTAGTAGATCCAGCATAATAAATTCACTCATGATAAAAATTGTTTAAAAGAAATAGAGTTTTAGTAATGAAATTAGTATTTTGAAAAATAAAATATATATAACCTTGAGATACAATATAATTAAATGATGAATGAATGAAATAAGAAGAGTTTATAGGGAACCCATATGACAGTTATAAATCATACCATTATAATACTAAAATTACTGTTGTAATAATAATTTAACCACTATGAATATTAATAAGACTGATAGAATATTATAATAACCTATGGAAGTGTAAAATAATATTTAGGTTTCCTATAAAATTAAAATATGGCATATTTGTTTTATGGTATAGTTAAATAATTGTGTTAAAACAAATTAATTAAGTGTTTGAATTTTTGTAAATCATAAATGTTTTAAATTGGATTTTAAAGTAAATATAATTATTTAAAATAATATGTATATTCATGAATTGATTTATAAATTTATATTAAGTTTTATTATAATTATAAGATAATTTTATGAGCTTATAAATAATTTTCCAAAGGGTTCGAAAAGGGATCATATTATAAATATTGATATTTTTTAATAAATGATGATTTTATTTAATAATTAAATTTCTCATGTTTAATTTTTTTTAAATAAAATGTAGTTCATTTTTTAATTATAAAATTCTAAAAATTTATAGGATGATATTTTGGTATTTATCTAAAATAGTTGAATTTTTTGTGAATAGTGAAATATGGTAAATTACAGTAGATAACATTATAAGATAAATACATGAATTTCAGAGTTATTGATGATGTAAGAACCCGTTAGTTCAACATCACATGCACCATTTACTATATATAGTCACAGGAATCAAGACTATTGATAATCTTGATCCAAAATAAAAAACTATTGAATATAACATTCAAAACAACCCTTTCCTCCCCATAGAAGTACCTCCCCACACAACCCCTTCTCCTCAAACCACATATTCCTTGGTGCATAAATGTTTTCACAGAACTCTACCAAATACACTCAAACATGTTCTAGTTCATATATTCCAAAAATAAGACCAATCCCAAGTGCCTTAATGAGGTTCTCAAGGAGACGATGTTCAAGAGGTAAAATCCTTCATCTTTCTCTTTTAAAATTATTTTCTTCTTCTGAATTCTCATAGAATCCTACATAAAAACATAGTTATGATGCCAGTATCATATATATAGTATAAATTTATAGTTATAATGGGATTTATACCATATAAACCTTCTTAAATCATCTTATTCTATGAAAAAAACCATTGTCCATATCATGTTGGTTCACCTCATTCTTGGACGATGAGTTTTCATCTTCAAAAACTGCCTTCATGGTAGGTTTAAATTTACATATAATTGTTTAAAATAAACTAAATGTGTTAATAATATTTTTTCTCACATTCTGAGACTATTATATAATAATGATATTAAATAAAAAAGAACAAGTTTTTGATGGTCATTAATCCCTCCAAAATGAAGGAACCAAATAATGTTTACATTTTTACTAAGATAAACATCCCTAGATCGAAAAAATGGCTATTTGGGACCATTATAATTTCTTTAAATTCATTAATATCATTTAATTTTAAATATAGTGTTATAGTCCCATTTTAAGGGAAATTTTTTGATTATCCACAAATGATTCGAAATGGAATTGTGAAAAGAACTCTCCCAAAACAACTAAATTAAACATTATATCTCATTGAAATGATTATAAATTAACATAATAAAATAACAATAAATCAAATATATATGGAATATATTAATAATTATGAAATTAATGAATCAATTATTTTTCGATGATGTTACGTGAAAGTGTAGAACAAATTTAGACATAAGGTAAGGGATCTCTTCGAACCACCCCATTCCTTTTGGTTTCACTTTCTCTCACTTTACCTTAATTTATATATCCATTAGTTTTATTTAATTATTTTATATTGTTTATATATTTCCCATAGAGATATAACATGTTTAATTGAACTTCCTTTTATGGGATAATACATTATTAAATGTTTCCATAAATAGGGAACAATTATGCAACCCATTTCATTACATGTGAACTCCATATCTTTATTCCTTATGTTTGATTTCTTTATTCGGAACATATATTCATGTATATGTTATTAATGGTTAAAAACGATAGTTCTCCAATGAATTGGATAATGTTTTAGTCTCATGATATGTCATGTATGAGATTAAGGAGTAAAGCTAATCCATTATGGGACTCTATCCACCATGTGATGTTGTCTTGGAATTTAGCCTTAACGAATGTTTCTGTAATGTTTTATATTGATAAAGCTTCCTTATATTGTAATGATAATATGAGTCTGTTATCTTTATGTTATCCCACCACATGATTACTCATGTTCGATTCCATTTATGTTATCATGTTATGCCTTATAACTCAAATGCTATGCTTCATTTCCAAGATTATTACCTTACTGGGAATTATAGATCACCCCCTTATTTATGTATTCCCCTGGTTATCATATGTAGTAATCTGATTTTGAAGTGTATTTTGAGAACATGAAGTTGAGTAAAACACCAATGTTATGTTTTAGTTTTCCTTTTTTCTTTTACATAACTAGTCTTCCAAATACACTAGGCCTCACAATCTCTAGGTTGTATTTGTTGGATTTTTGTTTCAAAAAACATGTAATAATGAGTGTAAAATTCTTTTGTTAGTATAGGAAATCCATGATAACACCCAAATTTAAATGATCAATGGTCCCATAGGCTTGATAAATGTTTTTTTATGATCTATATGGAATCAACTTCGATTCCTTCGAGCAACGATCACTAAAGACAAACGAGTAACGAATGGTTGTCATGCGCTTCATCATATTAAATGATGTATTCATCAGTTTATTTTTCAAGATTAAAAGCAACACATTTTATAGTTGTGAATTTATATAAGGTAGCACCTCACCATAAATGACATAGTTTCATTGATCATTAGTGACTCATTTTAAATCACATGCCCATCAACTTCTACAATACACTCTGGTACCTTTATATTTAACTCGTAGAATCCTCGACGAACATCGGCATCAAAAGGGAGTGACACAATGAGCAGTTTACCCTTTAGAAGACCATTATTTAAAAAAAAACCAAATATGAATAAATATGGCCCTCCATATCTACAATGAGAAAAACTGTGATCCCATGATTTTACTGAGTCGAAACATTCAACTTGACGATCAAAATAGGAAAGGATACTATGAAAGAGGCATCATAGAGGAGGATGCTGAGATCATTGGATCAAGTGATCCTGCAAGTTGGATCGCAAGTTGGAAAATTTATTCATGAAAATATGAACTTTCTTTTCATTTATACTAAGGAATTCATGTGTCGGATTAATGTGTAGATGGTATTTATAGATTAGAAATGAATTGAAGATCAATTTATTAATTTTTCAACCAGATTCATGATATTTTTCTCAGTTTTGACCACAACCTATGTGATTTGTAATTTATTAATAAGTGTTAAAAATATCAAATCCTATTTCCTATCATATCTATCAATCTGGACACTAGATTGATATAGGACTGATTCCCACAAATAAAAAATTACTCACTGATAGTTATTCAATGTTTCCTTGTTAATAAAAATTCACATTTTTGTTTTTGACCAATTGATGGATGATATGTAATTTTGATAAAAATATCATAGTGAAATGTTACATTTCATAATATCAATAAATCAAATCATTAAATTGATTCTTGGTTGATTTATACAGATCAAATATCAATTAAGGATCATTCTCTTATGTTTTCCGGGAAATTCAAACATGTTTCCTTAGTTTTGACAAATTTTATGTGAGACTTGTGAATATAAATTCCAAACAAAAACATTCAACCATACCGATAAATTTAGGTAGAAAATCGGTTTGTGATTGGTTGAACCAATTCAGAATTGACTCAAAGATCATTTTTCAATGTTTCCACAACAATCTAAACTCATTTTTTCAGTTCTGACCTCTACATGGGTGATTTTTCTTTTATTAATAAATGTTAACAATATGAAATCATAATTATCATCATTTTGAGAAATCTAGGCATTGGATCGATGCACAAATGATTCATATAGATACCAAATGTCTTAGTAAAAATTGTACTATGTTTCCATATCATTCTGAAGTAGTATTCACTATTTTGACCCATTTACATGAAATATATAGTTTTAATTATACTATAAAGTATAAAAGATACTTTATATCACTACGGAAAATCCATGCATATAATTGATTCATGAAAATTTAAATTCACATAGAGATAGAGTTATTAGAAAATTCTATATATGAAGAAAATGATAATATTTAAAAGAAAAATATTAAAATAAATAAAGAAGAGTTAAAAAATGAAAAATCATATACATGTGCAGAAGAAATATATAATCTAGATGAAAATTACATTTTCAATGCTAGAGTGGGAGTAATATTAGAAGTATTAAGACAATATTGAAACAAGGGGAAGATAAAGGGTACGACAAAGAAGACATAGGAATATTAGAAAAATATGAAGTAATTACAGAGTAAAAAAATGAGAGAAACAGTCATATTCAAAGGTATATGTAGATGAAAAAATAATTCGAGAAAAATTTTAATCGAAATTGAAACTCGTAACATAAATATAATAAATCTAAACTTAAATAATCAAAAGAAGATGAAGCTAAAATATGAAATCTGAAAATGATGATCGAATGTGAATGTCGGGGAAAATTTGGAAGTAGAAAATGAATTAGAATCCAAAATATATAAACATGGAGGTTTGATAATACAATTAATATATTAAAAAAAAGAAGAGAAAAAAAATATAGGGTATAGTATAAAAGAAAAACCAGGAGGCATAAATGAATATGATAAAATACATGATTAAAAGTTGAATAATAATTTTACATATAATGAAAAATAAATGTAGAAGTAGGGTTAAATGAAAAATTAAATGGATAACAATAATCGAAGTTCAGATAATGAAACAATAATCCATATGTTATGGAGAGGGTGTAATTAAATACCTATTGTGAAAGTAGCAACAAAAGGGGTAATATAAGAGGAAGCAGAAACCATAATCCAAAATTCGTAAGGAGAATCTCAAAATGATTAATGGAAGTAGTATAAAAATATTTTTTTTGATATAATAATTCAAAACAATGGATTATTAAAAAATAAAAAAATAGAACTACAAGAAAAAGGAAATGTTGAAGAAATTTGGTAGAATAATGATGGAGGAAAAAGGAAGAACCATAGATAGAAGTTAATTTTGAAGAGATAATACATAAGACAAAATAAAAAATTAGAAGTAAGATTAAATAGAAAATATAGCTGACTTAAATGTAAACGAAAAAAATGAAAGAAAAAGTTGAATATTAAACAAAAAAATAATCCACTATAAAAATAAAATTGAAAAAATAAAATTAATTTGAATAAAATGTAAATGAAAACTTGGAGTAAAATAAAATGCTAACAGTTAGAAGCCATAATTGAGAAGTAGAGGATGATGAAACAGTCAAAAGATAAAGGATGATATAAAATGAATGAAAATAAAAAAGTCAATGGTGTAATCTAGAAGCATTATGATAAAAAACATTAAACATAAGTATAACTAGAACTGAAAGCTAGAGCAATGAGTAGAGGCACAAAAAATGAGAAAAAATAACAAGAAATAGAAATAGAAGAAATAAAATAATAAAAAGTAATAAAAAATTCATAAATAATAACACATTCTTATGTATAGATATATGATAAATCAAAATACATAAAATAAAAATAAAAAAAATCCAAAAAATCAAAGTGATAATCTAAAAATTAGAGTAGATGGATAAGTAATAGAATAAATAGTTAAAAAATAAATAGAATAAAAAAACATAAGAAGAATAAAAAATTAATGTAGAAATAAGGTAAAATAAATAAATAAATAAATATAAAAAAAATATCCAAATGAAGAAAAATTATGTATCCAAATGTAGTATTTGAATATAAATTAGATAATAATCAATAAGTATTCATTGAATCTGAAGTAAAAGTAGATGATCAAAAGTATAGTCATGAAATCAATGAATATTGATGATGGGGAAGAAGTAATGGTAGATGCAGAATAATATATATAAGTTTAATTAAAAAGTAAAAATATAATCCAAAAAACTGGAGAATATTAAGATAAGGAATAAGTTAGAGAAATTAAAGATAAATAGAAGTCATAAGCAATCCCTAATAATAAAATCTTATAACAAAGTGTAAAAATATATAAAATGATCTGGATTATCACCAATTCATTAGATTTATGTGTGGATAATTTATACATATCAAAAATATCTCATTGATCATTGTCACAAGATTGCTTTTCAATCCATATTTATCTAATAACTTTTTACCCCTTAAAGAGTAATATGTAATTTTAATAAAAATAAAATGGATAAAAATACTTTGAATCAAACTGGTCAATATAGAAATCATATTCATGCGCGGTGGTTCCTATAAATCTCAAATCATTGAGAATAATTATCTTATCTTTTCATGGAAATCAGAAGTCATTTTCTCAATTTTGAACCCTTTTATCTGAATTAATAGATTAATAAGAAATTATCAAGGTCAAATGTCACTTTTTACCATAATAAGAAATTTAGGAGTTTAATTAATGTGTGGTTGGTTTTTATAGATCATAAATTAATTTTATATCATTTTAATTTGTTTTTTCCAATCTGAGTTTGTTTCCTTGATTTTGACAGCAACATGGTTTATTTTTATTTATTAATAAATTATAAAAATATGAAAGCATAGTTTCCATCATACTAAGTAATTAATGTATCATATTGTTGCATGGATAATTCTTATAAATAAAAAATAACATGAGGATCATTTTCCTTAGATTCTAAGTCAATTCAAAATTTTCATCTTGGTTATGACCCCTAGATGGGCGATATGTCATTTTAATAAAAATATAAATATTAAATGATACTAGGGATAATAGTGGTAAATATAGACATTTTACACACACATGGATGATTCCTATAGATTATAAATGATTTATAGATCACTATCCTATGTATTTATTACAATATAAACTCATTTTTTCATTTTTGATCCCATTTAGGTGACATGTCACCTTAACAATTATGTGAAAACAAAATGGTAATTTTGATCTTACTGAGTAATTCAGGAGATATATTGATGTGTGGTAGGTATGTATAGATCAAAAATTACTCAAATGTCATTTTTATATGTTTTAGTTACAATATGGTCTACTTTACTCTTATTTGAACCATACTTGGTTTTCACCCTCTATTTCATGGAGTTTTTCAATGTAATAACAAAAACATGAGAAAAGAGGAATATTCTCATTTAAATTTGAAGAAATAAAATTGGGGTTGTCACAAAGAATTAACTTTTGAGTGAAAATCAATCTCATATTAGTGATTTTGCACTATATCCACAACAATTTGGTGTAATAACATCCAATTTCTACAGTAGTGGAATTGAAAAGTTTAGGAAGCACATTTTCTATACATTCTACATCCTATAAAATTTACAAATAAGGTCCAACCCCCACACATGGTTCATAGAATAGGTTTATTTATATGTATTTTAGAATAAGAAACATAATTATAATAGAGAAGGATAAGAAAATACATTATATATATATATAGTCATACTCAAATTATGGAAAATTTGTGGGTATAATAGTTAGTTGGGAATAAAACTATCACAAATTGATGGTAATAACTGTTGGTGATGTGATTGAAAAATAGGTACTATTACAGCTATGTTTATAGAAGTTTAATTCACTCATTTTTCTTCTAACTATCAAATGAAATATTTTCCGAGTTTCTTTCTTAGGTTACTAATAAGGTTTTCAACTTGTAGAGGCATTAATGGAATCTATTTTTACAAAAAAAAGAATTAATTCAAGATCTTTGAAGGAAGAATATATTTATACATGTTTAAATAATTCCATGTAAGATGAATGTTGAAATAATATATATACCATGATAAATCTAATTTTAATGGATGTTAAATACTAATTTGAATATATATATATTCATATTGAGATCTATGTGTGCTACCAGGACATTGAAAATTCAATAGTTTCAAGGCTATATTGATAATATATGTTATTTAATAGAGGGTAGATATGTTGATGGATTTTTTGTATACTCATATATTCTGGAATCCATATGAAGTTGTTGGATAAATCTGACATTAAATTATGGAATCGATGAGAACTTCATGAATAACAATGGAATAATGGGAATAAAGGCTGATTTTAAGTAGTGATGATGAATGCAAGGAAAATTTTGATTCTACATGTAGAAACAGGTGTCAATGACATAATACTGTATTCCCAATGATATTGGGACTTTTTTGTTATCTGTTGAAGTTATTTTAGGACATATTTTATGATGGGGGACCTTGGGTAAGAGAATGATAAACCAATAAAAGGATATACATTACCAAACATTTCATTTATAATTATTTTAAACTAGTCCATTTGTATTAGTATAATGATTTTTAAGATACCTTAAATCAATTTTTAAGAATAACATCATCATCGATTTCATTCTCATGATGAAAAAAATTCCAACGTAAATGTGTTTTTCCATGTTAAAGATCAATTCATTTTGTGGTGTATAAAATTTTAAAACAATAAAGGGTGGAGTTATATTTATACAAGTTGTGTATTCCCCAATGACGAAAAGGGAAGGATCTATATGTTTTTCTAGAAGGAATAGATTCATGTTGAATCAAATGATTGTTATTGAAAATTGGTGTTCTTTGATGTTACAAGTGATATGTTACCCACCAATATATTTTGAAAAAAAATATAATATATTTTTCAGGATATATTTTTTAGTTCAAATGATTTTTTAGCCTCTCATTCTTTATATAGATTATAAATATTTAGTGATTAACACTGTAGATCACTGATTGTGTTGAAAAAGATGCTTGTTTATGAGATGTTCTCCGACTCAAAAGGATTAGAGTTTTATGAACAATCCATTTCTATGTGATCAAATAATTAAGGGATTTAATGTAAATAAGAACATAGAGGTAATGTGGAATGTTAATGTAATCATTAAGGGGGAGTATGTTTCTCTCAGTATGGAATTTTTAAATATTTGATAAGGTGATGATTCCTCTTCAGATACAAGTTTATTCACATAGGTGGTGTAAAGAAGATAAATAGAGACCCTTTTCATTTTATTTACATAGGGGAGGAATAACAATGAGATATATTGTTGAAAAAATACAAAGGACGAGATTATTACAACCAAAGTTTGATTTGTTGTATTTTATGACAATATCATGGTAAGTAATGTTCTTATTGACAATATATTAGGAATAGAAAGTAAAAGGCGTGTTGTGTATTAAATGGATTCATGAATGAAAACTTTGATTTAATAAATATGTTTAAACAATCAATGTTTTAATTTGAAGCAACCTGGTATGTGGAAATGAAGAAGATTATGAACTGGTTAATAATGAATGTAAAATGGATGAGGATCATGTTCATTGAATGTTTGAAGATGTCACTAGTATGTGGATTTACTAAAATATATTCAATGTGGGATTCATGACCCACAACATGATATATATTTCATGTTAAAGAAACAAATTCATGTTATGAATATTTTTTTCACTACGACCAAGATACCATTATTGATTGTCCAAATTTGGAAACACATGTTTTTAAAGGAAATATTTATTTTTAGATTAATAGGTATGAATTCCTATAAAGAATGAAGATGAAAGTCTAGTGTTTTGATTTAAACCTAACCCGATTCATTTCGAATACTTTTGAATCGATGAAATGTCAGTGCTTGGTGATTCTAGAAATATAGCAGTGACTACACTCCATATGTGAGTACCACACTGAAGATAAAGAAGGTATGACTACCATGTGAATTCCACAATTATAATTCTACATCACATCACTATGTTCCATAATATTTTAAAAAAAATTATTGAATCTAGGAAAAACATCTATGATATACTGAAAGACATAGGTTGTTCCCCACTTTGAAGGTGTATATCGTGCTAATTTTTCTGCACATCCATTCAAGGGGTTCCCACAACATAGAGGACAACCATGTAACAATATAAAGTTATTTATTCCATAAAGAAGAAACTTATTACATGTAATGATACAAGTGAAAGGACCATTAACTTACATGATATCATTTATTCTAATTTGAAGGAGTATATTTTTAGGATCTATAATGGATGTGAATTATAAGGGATTCCATAATGATGGTAGTATATTTAAATCTAGATATTTTGATTGTGTGAATCCTGAATAACCTAAAAGAGGGAAGTTAAAATATTATAAAACAAAATTAAGATGTTTCATGATAATGAGAGTTTCATTTAAAGGGAAAATAACATAGATTTATTGGATGCTAAAAATTCAGATCTTTCCATATTCTTTAAAGAGGGATTAAAGGAGGATAAACAGAGGCATTAGTGATTTTAAAAAAATATTTATCATTGAATCCATATATGAAATGCAGTAAAATATGAAAAGAAAAATATATATATATAAGGAGAAAATAAAAAGAGTGAGGGTGATAAATTTCAATTATAGAGAAATGAGAGATTACATGTGGGGTATATAAAATATCTAGTTTCTATGAGAAAAAGATTGAGGAGGCTATATATATTGACACTTCTAGAATATGTATATAAAAAATAATGAATGAGGAAATTATAATTATAAAATTCATATCAATTAGAATCAAGGAGAGAAGGAGGAAAAATGTGTTTTGATATATTCATATTCTATAGAAGAAGGGGATTTTCTATACGTGGATAGATTCTGTCTGAACCATCAACAATGAAAAGTTGATTCCATCTGGTTCAAAGAATAATTAGTACAATATAATTAATAATAAAGGTGCATCCACCCACTTTTAGTGATGTGAAAGTCCAGGAATACAACAAATATCATGAATAGACCCTCATGTCAGTAAAATGACCTTATACTACAAAAAAGCAGCGAGTATAGTGTAGAATAGTGAGTGAACCTGGATCAACAATGAGCCCTTGAAAATCCTTGTATTTCTATAGTGAGTAGTATTACATCTTGGAACACTGACATGTGGTAGTTGTGGGTTCCATGGACTATCCCATATGGGTAAACCAAGTAAAATCCTAGTGTCCCAACAGCTTTATCTCATGTCCATGATGTGTGTGTTGTGAATTATTGGAAAAGAACATGTTTATTAATTGTTCTTAATAACATGGGAATAAGGTCCTAAAGTGAAGAAGATAAAACAAGAATGAAAGAGTATTTTAAAACTAGAAACACCCTAATTCACCCCCTATCATGGTGTCTTAGGTCCAATAAAGTGGTTTCAGAGGTGGGTTTATTAATTGTTTATCTGTAATAATTTATTTTTTTATGGAGTTTTGAAGATAGTTATAGATATAGATTTTTCTATGTTGGAACCTGTTTTTAGATGGTATTTCTTATCAGAATGAAAAATTAATTCATATCATATTTGGAATATCTTATTAAAATCCCTAATGATATTATTTTGGATGTATTTTTATTATTGAGAATAATTAGATTTGTTTATAAAATAGACCAAAAAGAGATGAAAATTAATTCTTGACTGAAATAGGACTTAATGGAATCTATAAAGGAAGGTAGATTCAAAAAATTTCTATTTCAGAAATCAAGGTTTTTCAATTTATGTTCATAAATAAATTGATGATCTGATTTTTTATTAAATAAAAAAATGTAATTTCTATAAAATCTAAAGGAATAACATCAAGAAAAGGCTATTAATAAATTGGTTAATCCTCTCCATGTAAATAATTTCAATTCAATATGTATATATGGTTTTATCTCAACAGTATATACTCTATTTAAATATGAAGATTGATGTCTTAAAACATATGAGTATGTTGAAAATGGAAAAAATTCATCATGTAATAAATCTAGATGTTGTTGGTGCAACCAACAAGAAGATATTAAAGGTTTCAAAGTTGAATTGAATCCCAAAAAAATTAAGGATTTACTTATTTTTCTCTCATAGAATATTTATAAGAAGATAATAATAAGAAGAAGAAGATAGACGGGAATTGTGATGTTATTAAAGATCAAATCCAACAATTGAAGCTTATATGGAAAAGAATAAGCAACATGAGGTATCCCTGACTATCATTAGGTAATAACATGATGGATAGGTGATGATAACATAGAGTGAAAAGAATTATAATTTTTTGATTTAAATTTAAAACTAGAGGAAAAATGTTTATGATTAAAGAAGTGTGGAGAGGATATTCTTACCATAAGGGATATGTAAAAACTGTAGAAACTCTTATAAATACTATATGAAACACCTTGAGGAAAAAAAATTGGGTATCAAAATAAATATAGTATAAATACAGTATAACTGATGTGTGAGTAATCTATGAAAATATCGCGATGAAATGATATTTTTGTGGGAGGCTTTGACACTCATTGAGTGTGTATTAGGATGAAAGACATCTTAATGATAAATAAGGACCAAATATAAATATAAATTAATCATAATAAAATCCATTATGATTATATTATACTACATAATATTTATTCTTAGATAATTCTTGTATACTAGTACTATTGCAATTGGGAAAAAATTCATCATATCAGATCCTTCTCTCTTATAATAAAATGGGAGCATGGTGGTGAAGTGAGAGATATATCTTACCTAGATACAGCTTCATAGAGGATATATATAGATCTGGTTCACCAAATAATAGACCCAAAAAGTAGGATAAGTAGATAAGAATGAATAAGAGTATGCCTCATGTATCCCCAATGACTTGTTCAAAACAACCACTATGGAAGGAAAAGAATGTTTTGATAAAAAGAAATAAAAATATGAAGGTTATTTTTTTCACTAAAGAGAAGGTTTAATGCTTTGGATGATGACATTAAATAAGGGAAATACAGAGGGAACTAAACACCTAGGAGTGTACATACTCAATAAACCGCATGGAAGGAGTGAAAGAAAATACGGAGAAAAAAACATGGAAGAAACTATATAAATCAAGAAATTAAAAAGGGATAATTACCTAGTAAAGTGATTCTCAATAAAGAAGTGTATTCCAAACCATATAGAGAAGAGGGGTCATGTTTATAAATTCAAAGGGATTATTGGTAAAAAAAATTGTTCAAGGAATTATTTGGAAGAAAATTTGAACTAAGGGGTTAGTCCATAATGATTAACCACCTTCACAATATTATGATAATTGAGGTAATCACTACCCCATTTATTCTTTATTGTTAACTTTTATGAATGAAGTGATGAATTAAAAATATGGATATAAAATATATGGGTGATGTGAACCATGTGTGCATTAGAAGAAAATAAATTATAAATCGATAAATTCACGATGAAATAATTGAGATTTTTTGGGTATCATAGTTAATCTAGAAATGAACTGGATTGTATTGATTTTTGCATTCCTTGGTGATGAGATGGATAACTAGATATTGTTTCATCTGAGTTTATATAATTTTAACTATCTCATATTCCTTATATATGGAAAATAAAATATTTTCTCAGTGTTTTTATCCGGATACCAGAAATTTGTTCAACATTATGTGGAAATAATAGAATCAGTTTTATCATGAGAAGAGGATGTTTCAATGATTAATTTTTTAATACATGATGAAATATCCCCATGTAAGATGAATGATGAAATTATAGGTACACCAAGAAAATTATAAATCAAATGGATATAAAAGACTATTCTGTATCTATCTGTTGCTGTTGAGATTGGTCATTTCTACTGACATACTAAAAAGTCACTAGATTAAATACTGTTTTGATAATTTCATTCACTAAATTGATTGTAGATTAGTTTATGGATATTTTTTCAACTCATATATTCTTGAATCAGTTTGAATGTGTTTCATAAATCATACATATTTTGAGTAATGTAAGATATAATCAGCTCATGCATGGGGTAAATGGTTGTTCATGTTAGATCTAAATTTTTTCAATGTAGTTAGATGAAGAATATTTGTGTTTTTCTTATTAAAATGATGAAATCAAATGATAAATTTTATATTAAAAAATTATTAAAAATATGTTATATGATCAAAAAAATAAAAAACCTCATATTGTTATCAAATAATAATATGATGACCACACTTTAATTGTGACATAAAAATAGACCATATATCAATAGAACTCGTTGTTTCCTTACAATGAACAAAAGTTCATTTCTTATTTTTTAAAATTAAGAAAGAGTCAAAAAGTTAAATCTAGCTCACATAAATAGGGAAGTTACTTTTATTCATCAAAATAATTTTATTCCAACAAAAAAATCTATCATGATACTTTGATAATTTATATTAATACACATAAAATAAAAAAATGTGAAGAACTAAAAATTAATGTAGAAACCTCGGTTTCAAGTAATAACCCATTATTTATGATTTTTAAGTTTGTAAAGTGTTTGGGTGATGTTTGGGAGGGTTTTGAGAAATTTTGGAATGTTTTTAGGGATTTTTTAAAGGTTCTCAGTTGGTGTATGGTTAGTATAAACCATGAAACTCATATAGGAAACCATCCACAGTGAGACATGGACTAAGGGGAAGGTGCACAGGTAGGTGCACCGTTTTACCAAAACTTGGGTCAACTAAGGTGAAACCATGGATATTGTGAAAATGATATTTTTCACAGTTGGTACATGGTTAGTCTAACTATGTGGGCCACCCGTGAGGGGTGATCCTTAAGGAAGAATCTAGTGCATAATTAGTGAACGGTTTGAATAACCGTGTGACTAACCGTGAATGGTTTAAAAACAATATCCTTAAAAGGTGATCTGGTTCGGGAATATATTTAAAGACATATTTTTTCCCTAAATAATCCCTAACTCGAGATGTATTCCTCCCAATGGCTGTGAAAGATATCTTGATAAATCTAAAGCCAATCAAAGGCTTTTCTAGGTGCGTCGAAGCTCGATTCCCATGGTAAGTCTCCATTTGTGTTAGTTTTCATAGATTTTCTTAGATATAATTTCCACCTCATATATTATTAGATATATCCTATTGTGGATAGATCTAAGGTTTTTGATGATAATAATTATTAGGTTTTTCTTTTTTGATGTTAGGGAAAGATATCTAATGTGGGTTTTTGAAAATTCAAACTGGTTTTGTGGGAATTTTCATTATGTTATTCATTTTTCCATAATTCTTAGGTTATGTGGATTAAATCTTAAATAATATTTCTAGAACATGATTTTTATATTTCAAATTGTTTTTTATTGAAATTGACTATGAAATTGATGTGAAAATCATGGATGAAACCTTCTTTAGTGATGGTTTTTAGACTTTGTGAAATTGTTGTGGAAAGTGAACTGTTGATTAGTTTTAAAATGATTATTTTAGAACTATTTGTTTGATTTTGATGCATGTAAAAGTGGTTTCAATAAAAGTTTTATTTTATTTAAATGGTTTACAGTATGGTTTTCAATATAAGGATATTTTTTCAAGTGGCTTGGTATAATGATTTTGGAATGGTTTTAGCATAATGGGTTAGTGTGTATTCATTTTCATTTATGTGACAGTGTGTAAAGGTCATGTTCCATTGGGGAATTGGTATATTGTTACCCTATGACGACTTGGTAGATCAACGAGAGACCACTCTCGAGTATGGAACTATCACTTGGGAATGTATGTGTGGATATGTGGATATGTGTAGTGAAATGGGACTATGCTAAATGGAATTTGAAATGGCTTAAAAGAATTTCATAGTTACTTTACATGGAAATGATTTTGGTTTAGTAAAAATGTTTTGGTTGAAAACAATTTTACATGGAAAATATTTGGATTTAATATGAACTATTTTCACTTTTTTATATAAATTAGTTTAGAAATTTTTTCTAAAATGTTTCATTATTTAAGAATGAGTAGGGAAATAATTAGGGGGGTCTAATGGGTTTCATTACTCACCCCATGATTTCAAAAATTGGTGGTTTTTGAGATGTTGCTTTTTGGGACACAGGTAAAGGTTTAACATCACACTTATTTAGTGGTGCTTCATGAAATTTGCGTTGTATTGTGAAGTTGGAGCATAAAGAATGTTGGAATCCATGGAGTTATGTCATAGAGTCTTTGAGTTTTGATGATCTTGTCTTCTACTGTGTACTTTGATGATAATAGTCTTCTACTGTGGTACTCTTTTGTAGTTTGATTTTGATATCAATGGTATTTCATTGAGTTATTTTACATTGTTATCATGAATCAGGTAGTGGTTATTTTTATGGAATGTTTTGTTGGGTTGTTTTAATTTCAAATGGGAAATCATCTTTGAACTGTATTGAAGGCCTTGGAAATTATTTCCAGCCTTTGGATCCTTGGGGATGTCACTTAAGGCCAAATAGAAATTCCACTTTGACTCAGGCTAATAAAAATGGGTGAGATATAACATGTGGTAACAGCTTATTCGGTCCTTAACTTATAAGTACTATCAGTTTGTTTTGATACTTGGTTATCATTTTTTTCGGTCTTGAGGTTGATATTTATTTTGTTTTATTCCTTTTATTGGGATGATATAAAGGAGTGGGATTGTCGGGACATGAAAAGTACAGCATAAAAGGACAAAACTAACCTTTTTATACTGAAATTCAAATTGCTAGGGAGTAGGGTACATAATTTTTTTGGACACAATTATAAGCTTTTAATATCCTTTTCACGGGTTTAGCTAATGAAAAGATCATGAAAATAATTTTAGATATGAATTCCCACTATGAGTTCATATTTCATTTTTAGTAATGATTTATGATTTTGTGTGTAAATGTTGATTTTTGAAAAATTGTAAAAATTGTTTTAAAATGTGAGATTTTGAAAAATCAATGATATGAGTATTTTAAAAATGGTTTTATTTTCAAAATCATGGTGAAATTCTCAATAATGGTTAAACATGGAAAATGTTTAATTTTGGAAATCAATGTTGTGATATTTATGATGTGATAGAATTTGAAATTCTTCAGCCTTCAGTTTCTAAAGAGTAAGACATATGACATTTTTTGTGTCTATAGAAAATGTCACACATTAGGAATCATCGAAACCACCTAGAAGAAGCTGCTAAGAATGTGGTTTCACCTGAACCATAGGTGAACCAAAAACTAGTTCATATTATTTTCCAATATTTTCAAGCTGTGGATAGAGGGAACTAATGGGATGAACAAAACAAATTGGATCATTATGTTGGGTTCCAGAAACAGAATCCACCCTTCTTTCAGGGTTATTCAGAACCAGAGAAGGTAGAGGTGTGTCAAAATAGGATAAATTGAATCTTAGATTTTCTTGGCACAATAATAGATTTGAAACTCAATATGGTGACATACATGCTAGATGATATAGCATGCTAGTGGTGGGATTTAGAAGTTGAGGCTAAATTGTACCAAGTCATGGCATTTTAGGATTTTGAATAACTATTGTAAAAAAATTATATACTCAGAATTTCAGAATTCAAAGAAAAAAGATATTTTTCATTTTGATGTAGGAAAACCTTTTTGTGATATAATATGCAGCTAAATTTATGAATTTAGTCTGGTTGGAAATGAAAGTAGCTATTAGTACATCCTCAAAGGAATGCATTTTTGAATTTGGGATGAGGTAAGAGATTCACTCAAAGATTGTCGTGATTTTTATAATGGATTATATAGAGATTCTCAATAGAGATATGGTGGATTAAAGGGACATAAAAGGAGATATGGGTGGAGTAAGTATGTTGATACCTATGAGAAATTGTGGGAACTCTAATGCCAGGAACAAGAAAAAGAGGGACACCTATTTCAAAGGTGGGAGTATGAGTCAGAATCAAATGGATGGATCAGTGAATATTCCTTCTAGACCTAAGATAAAGGTTTTATGTTTCTAATTTGGTTCACTTGACCACATGAAAAGAGAATGTATAAAACTACCTAGATTGTGTTATAATTACAATCAGATGGGGTATCTTTAGCACTATTGTCATAGTGCTCCGAGGTTGGGTGTTTGGGAAAATTATCATGTGTTAGAGTCATTATATTCTTAAATGGGAAAGGGTAGTATAAAACATCTCATTATAAGAACAAATCTAGCCATGGGTATTCCTGGATTACCAAGACTCTTTAGGCAGGGCAATCTTAACAAAGCTATAAGGAACAATGTGCAGCGATTAAGTAACTATATGAAGCTGAGCAAGTTATTATGGATGATAAATATAGACCATTAACAGTGAAAGGTATAACTCTTTTAAAGTATACATTTATATAATATTTATTTGATATGGGTATATCCTATTATTTTATTTCTTCTCATGATGTTGATTTTCTATGTTTGAAATTTTATATGATTCCGTCTGTTTTGAAACTTTAAACTCCTCTTGGTCAAAGAGAATTTTGAGCCTTTATGTGTAGAAAATGTTCTATAACTAATGATGGATATTAGATTATATAGGATTTCTCCATGTTTGATAAGTATATCTATGATATTATCCTAGGTATGGATTGCTTGACAATGTTCAATGCTAACAACAACTTTTATACAAGAACGGTTAGTTTCAGGACTAGTGATAACACCGAGCATGTCTTTAAAAAAGACCAGAATATAATGGTAGGTGAAATGAGATTATTGGAACCATCAGTTGGAACAGTATCATACTATATGGTGGATTTGATTTTGAAATCGATGGAAGATATCGTGGATAGAATTTTTCCATCAGTTGTTGAACCGTTTCTATATGTTTTCTTGAAACTTTCCCAAGGTTTCCATGCATAAGGTAAGTGGATTTTATGATTGATCACCTCCCAGGGACCAGTTTGACCTCACATCCATATTATAAAATTGCACCAATAGAATTACGGGAATTGAATGCATATTTGGAAGAGTTGGAAAGAAAAGTGTTGATTATGCCATGCACGTCTCTGTGGGCAGCACCAAACATATTTTTCCAAAAGGCCGATGGAAATCTGTAGTTATGTGTGGATTATCATAATTATAACCATGTTATGATAAATAATTAATATAAACTTATATGAATTGAATATTTTTTCAATAAATTGAGGGGGTATCATTATTTCTCTATAATTGAATTGTGAATAGGATATCACTAATTGCATGTTCAGAATGAGGATATTCCAAAAATAGATTTTAAAAGTAGATATGTACATTTTGAATATGTGTTTATTCCTTTAGGTCCAACAAATTCACTAGTAGTATTTATGGAATTTATGATTCAGATATTTTAAAGGGATCTAGAATCTTTTGTGGTGGTGTTTATGGATGACATATTGGTGGATTCAAGGACAAGGGATGAGCATGAGAAACACATGGCGATAGTGTTGGGAACATTGAGGGATCATTATCTATATTCCAAATTATGAAAGTGTGATTTTTTGATATAAGAAGTATGTTTCCATAACTTTGTAATATTTTAAAGAGGTGTTCTATGGATTCAGATAAGAGAGAGGCTATTATCTCTTGGAAGCCGCCAATGAACATCTTTGAGATAGGCCGTTTCCTTGGTCTAGATGGTTATTATTGACACATTGTTCATGATTCATCATTAATAAGTCCACATATGATATATTTTACAAGTAATAATGTTCCATTTAAATAGAAAAAAGGATTGTTAGAAGTATTTTCATGAGTTGAAATTTCTCCTTACATAAGCACCTATTTTGATATTTCCAAAATCAAGACAAGGGTATATGGTGTATTATGATGCTTCAGGATCTAGGATGGGATGTGTTCACATGCAAGGAGATCATGTTGTTGAATATGGCTCAACATAGTTACAATTGAATAAGAATAACTAACCAAAACATGATTTGGAGTTATCTTTTGTAGTCCACGCTTTGAAGACTTGATGTCATTACCTCTATGGTGAGGAATTTATAGTGTTTGCGGATAATAAGAGCAGAAAACATATTTTCTCAAAAAGATATTTGAACCTAAAATAAATAATATGGATGGAGTATCTCTAATTTTTTTAATTTTACTTGAAGTATATATTGGGTAATGGAAATATGGTGGCATATGTGTTAAGAAGAAATTAATATGCTCAATTGGGAAAGAAGCTTAAGATCAGTAGAAGTTGATGTCAGTGATAGCCGAAATATACTTAGAATGTGAAGACCAATGTGATGTAATGGTTTTATTTTTGGTTTTGATCATTCCTAATTTGGTTGAGACAGTTAAATAGGTATAGACATCCAATTCAGAATGTGTTTCTACGAGGAAAAAACTCAATGGTGGGGAGACCATTGAGGGATGGAAACAGTATGGGAGTTCAGTTTTTTGGTTTTGAAATTAGATGTTCATACCTATATCATGTTTGGAAAACAATATTTATACTTACTACCATTCTATATGGGTAGTTCATATAGGAATAAAGAATTTTTATAAGGAATCAAAAGCACATTTTTGGTGGGACGGTATAGAAATAAAAGTGCTTGAGTCTGTTTCGAGGTTCTTAACTTTTTAGTAGGTTAAGGAAGAACATCAGCAACCCGAAGGTATGTTGAAGTATTTTCTTATTCCTATTTTGAAATGGGATCATATAACCATGGATTCTATAGTAGTTCCCCCAAGAATGGTTCAGAAACATGATTCCAAATAGGTGATAGGGGAAAAGCTCACAAAGTCATCCCATTTCATCCCTATTCATGATTCTCATATAGTGGAGTACTTCTAAAAAATATATATTCTAGAAGTGGTCAGGAGACATGGAATACCAGTTTTGATGGTCTTAGACAGAGATTTGAGGTTTACATATTGTTTCTAAAAATCCATATTGAAATCCCTTTGTAGTCAGTTAACTATGAGTATAGCATATCATCCTTAGACAGATGAGAAATATAAAAGGATGAGAGAATCATTAGAATACATGTTATGGGCTTGTGTAATGGATATCAGTGGATCATGGGAGGATAAAATACTATTGGTGGAGTTTTCATGCAATGATATTTATTAAGACTCAATACATATGGCTCCTATTGAAGCATTGTAAGGCCATCCTTGTCGTTATCCACTATGTTGGGTGGAAACAAGTGTGACTTCACTAGTTGGGCAGAGCCTTGGCCAAGATACAAAAAAGAAGACTCAGTTGATCATGAAATAGATGGAGACGAAAAAAGGTCATCAAAAATTGCATTTGGATCATCATCGACGCCCGTTTTCATTCGAGGTTAGTGATCATGTGTTTTTGAGGATCTTGATAAGGCATGGACGTCATCATTTTGGGAATAAGGGAAAGTTATCTCCTCAATAAATATGCCATTTTGTGATACTGGAATGGGTTGGATAGGTGACATCTCTATTGGAATTTCAACCACAGTTCATTGTTGTGCATAATGTGTTTCACATATCTCAATTGAACAAGTATAAACCTGATCTTGACCATGTGTTTTAATGGGATCACATTGACCTAGAGCCAGATGCTTCTTCGGCACACATTCTAGTGTAGATTTTTTATAGGCAAGAGAATGTCTCGTGTGGGAAAAGCTTCAGTCTAGTATGAGTTTTTTGGAAACATGCTAGGATTCATGAAGAGACTTGGGAATGGGAAAAAGAAATGATCAAGAAATAACCCTAACTCTTTCTAGGTAATTCTGTTTTTCTACTTCTCAAGGACAGAAAGGACAATAGTGGGGAGAATGTAGCACCCCCGTTTGAAGTAAGTAACCCCTTTATTATGTTTTTTATTTATGTAATGTGTTTTGGTGACGTTTTGGAGGGTTTGGATAACTTTTGGAATGTTTTTAGGGCATTTATAATGGTTCATGGTTGATGCACGATCAGTGTAAACCATGAAACTCCTATAGGAAACCATCCATAGTGAAACATGGGCTAAGTGGCAGGTGAATAGTTTGTCCAAACCCTACCACCACTAAGGTGAAACCCTAAAAAATGGAATAGTGAGATTTGTCATGGTAGTTACATGGTTTTTCTATCCATGTGGGCCAACAATTTGGGGTGGCCTTTGAGGTAGAGTCTAACACATGGTTAACGCACAGTTTTCCTAACCTTATGACTAACCATGAACGGTTTAAAAACAATATCCATAAAAGCGGATCTAGGTCATGATTAACTTTAAAACCCTATTTTCTTCCTAAAAATCTTCCATAACTTGATATTTCGTCCTCCCAATGGCTATGGAATCATTCCCCATCGATCTAGGGCTAATATGAAGGTTTTTCTTTGTGTGTTGAAGCCCGATTCCCATGGTAAGTCTCCATTTTTGGTATATTTTCATAGTTTTTCTTAGATCTACTTTCATCCTTATCTTTTATTCTTAGATCTAGTCAATTGAGGAATAATATAAGGTTTATTATTCCAATCATGGTCAGATTTGGCCTTGTTGATGTTAATGGAAGATATCTAATGTCGGTTTTAGGAGATTCGACCAGATTTTGTGTGCGTTTTCAAGTCTTTCATTGTTTTCTCCATAATTACTAAGGTATGTGGCTTCAATCTCGACTCCTATCACTAGAACATTATGGATAAATTTAGAATTGTTTTTTTATTGAAATTTATTGTGAAATTGATGTAAAATTCATGGTAGAAATATTCTTTAGTTATGGTTTGTAGATTTTTTGAAATTGTGGAATTGTTGTGAAAAGAGATTTTTATTGATTTTAAAATGATTATTTTAAAACATGTTGTTTGATTTGGTTGAATGGAAAAGAATTTTCAATGAAAGTTTTATTTTATTAGAATGGTTTATGGAATGGTTTTCAATAAAAATATTATTTTATTGAAATGGTTTTTCATAACTGTTTTGGAATAATGGGTTAGAGTGTGTTAATTTTCATTGACGTGACCATGTGGAAGGGGAATGTACCATTAGGGAACTAGTATATGGTTACCTTTTTATGACTAGGTAAATCAATGAGAGATCACTCATGAGTATGGAACTATCACCTGGGTATGCATGTGTGGATGTGTGGATATGTGGATATGCAGATATGCGAATTGAAATGGAATTATTCCAAATGGATTGTGAAATGGTTTAAAATAATTGTTTGGTTACTTTCCTTGTAAATGGGTTTGGTTTAGTAAATCTATTTTTAATGATATATTCTTTACTTGGAAACTGATTGGAAATTATATAAACTATTTCTGTTTGTTTTATGTAAATTGGTTTATATAAATATTCCAATATGTTCTATACTAGTGACATGACTAGAGAAGTCATTTGGGGAAAATAAATTGAGATTAATACTCACCCTTTTCTTTGGAACATTATTTCATTTTCATATATTGGTTATTAGGACACAAGTAAAGTTAAATAATCTCACTTATTTAGCGGTGATTCATGATATTTTGGCTGTATTTTGGAGTTGGAGCATGGAGTATGTTGGGATCCATGGTGTTATGTCTTGGAGTCTTTGAGTTTTATTGATCTTGTCTTCCACTATATAATTTTAAGTTAGTAGTATTCCTCTTTGGTACTCTCTTGTAGTTTTATTTTGATATCATTGTTATTGAATTGAGTTGTTTTATATTGTTATCATTAATCATGTAGTGGTTATATTTTCATGGAATGTTTAGTTGGGTTGTTGTATTTTCAAATGGAAAATCTTCCCCAAACTATATTGAAGCCCTTGGAAATTATTTCTAAACTTTGGAGCCATTGGTATATCTCTTAAGACCAATTAGAAATTCCACCTCGACTCAAGCCAATGTGAATGGGAACGATGTAATAATCAACATATAAAATACATTGAAAATGAAGCATTCAGTTTATACTATCCAAATTATAAGGATATAATAGGATTTTCATGTTTTTTATCAAAAAATTATTTACTAGGGACACAGTCATGAAATATCATCAAATGAGATAATGTGGCAATATTCATTTTCTATTTATCATAGTTTTAATTAATTACTTTCTAGATTTTTATATCAATGTCACATAACATTCCCCAATCATCTCATTGAACAATATCAATAGAACACTCAAATTCACTATGATCAACATAGATTTCAAAAGCATACAAAACAAAGAACCTATCTACCATTCCAATATAGTATCATCTTTGGGGGACACTATCTTGAAAACATGGTTTTAAAATGTTTCACAATACAATGCATCATGATATGTGGAGTGTACCAAATATTCATTTGCTCAAGGCTATAACATATGTAAACAATATAATAGAAATAACTTCCATGGTTGTAAGAACACCAAAACATAGACATATAATATACAAAGCCACATGCCCAACCCACAACATACAAGAATTTAATTTAAAATAGAGAGAATAATTAAGCATACACATAGAAAAATAAGTTAAAGTAAAACTTACAATAGCCTCTTTTTCTTAAAACAGGGCCTATATAACATGTAAGGGGTGAATGTTATATTAATTAAAATAATGGAATATATTCAATAATCTATTCAACGACACAAAATCCCCACCATAATAGTCCCGAAAAAGAAGTATATTATTAACATGATGTTAAAAAACACCCCTCACACACACACACCACATCTCCACCTCAAATCCTCGCCTTAGAAAAGAGTTATACATACCATATATTAAAGAAATTAGGTGTAGGTTTGAAACTAAATGGTTTATTTGGTAAAAGTTATTATATATGAAGGAATTTTTAGGTGGGTTTCAATTTAGTGAATAAGGAGGTATCTATATACTCATAATGATGACAAACCTATTCAATCACATCATGGGGTAACAATCAAAGGGTCTTAGGCACACAAATTAAATTTAAATTTCTCAGCACATTTTAAGAGAGGAGCTTAAAAATCCTATAATAGAGGGAATAAATCACTGACCAAAATTCCACCCCTGTTTGGGTCAAATAAAGAAACTCATTCTAGAAATATTACTCATATCGTCCCCCAAAAACAATCAACTCCTCATAAAACCTTAACAAAGAGAACCATAATTTTCTATAAGATCTATTTAACATCATCATAATCTAAAAATATTTGTTCTCATTTCAAGAATAACTAAAATAGATGGATATCACATCCTCCTCTAACCAAACCTCTATCCCACAAACCAAAACAGATCCCTCAAACATCTGTATACTCTATAACTAGATCTCTTGGAGTATTATCCTCTAAGAACTAATATTTTTATCATCCACTCTATTTTTATTTGATAACACATCATGATAAATGATATTAAATATACATGAATGTAAACCTAGATCCACTCCTATAAAATAATATCATTAGGGACTCATAACTCGGGGAATATATATTTAAGGATAATAAGTTACTCATTTTTTTAAAATTTTCCTATTGTCTACTTATTTCAAACACAGGAACATAAATACATGATTCATGATCCTTTCATTGGTATTTGTATTGAAGGTATCATTATATTGACCCAATAATTTTACACATATCATTACATTAATTTTAACATAAATATCTAGTATATTCACTTCAAATATAAGTAGGCCTATATTCTTTGGAAGACTAATTTTATAATACATTGAAAAGAAACAAAAACACAACATCTATATTTTATTCTAAAAAATTATCTACTAAAAACCATTGTTCTACTAAAACTACATAATATAACCTAGATAATACATAAAAGAAAGGTGTGAGTTATAAATCCCAGTAATGGATTAAACATTGTAATGAAGCATTGCATAAATGTCATAACAAATAAAATTATAATATAAAAGGAACGACTCTAGAATAATCATATAGAGGAATATCATTTATAACATAGAATCATCAGGACATAGAAACATAGGAACGTGGTAGTAATATATAACATGACATAACCATAAGTCACGGATAACTTTCAAGACAAAATTACATGGTGGAAAAAGTCCCATCATGAATTTGGTTCACAACTTATTCTCATACATATCATCTCATGTGACATAAACATCACCCAATGAATTGGAGAGCTATGTGGTAACACCCATCATAATATTTACATGTTTATGTGTGGAACAAATGGAAATCAATCATAAGTAATAAAATAGGAATTACCCATGGAAAGAAAGGGATTTCATAATCATTCCTCACAAAGTTAGAAATAAATAATTTACTAATCCATTAGAGGAAGAGAAAATAAGATACGTATATTGGTAAGAGAAATATATATATATATCTTTTATAATCATTCAATAATATGAAATATAGAGATAAATTATATTAGGGAGATAAATGTTATAAATCAATGAAAAAGGATGGTTTAGAACAATCTCTTACCTTATATTCTAGAATCTTTCTATACTTTCACATAATCACCTAAACAATAAAATTAAATTCATTAATTACTAAACATAGAAAATATTTCATCTATATATGAATTATCGTAATTTTCTTATGTTCATTTATAACCATTATAATGATATTTGAAGTTCAATTTCATTATTCTGAGAGTGTTCATTTCATGGTCGTAAGGTCAGGTCAGATGTAGATAATCATTGATGTTCTTTTCAAATGGTACTACACAAATAGAAGTGAAAAAATGGTATTAATATCATTCTAGATACTTAAATGGTCCAAAATATCCTTTTATGTTTTGACATAGGGATGATTGATGTAGTAAAAATGTTAATGTTGTGCTGTTAATTTATTTAGACCATTTTATAGACTTCCACGAACAAGATTGAATATATTAAATTAAATTAATATTGAAAAACTAAAAAATATTTAATATGTAATAATATATCTATTATAATCATATTTAACCATAATATTTATTCAATGACAAGTCTTTAAGGTGGTGGGGAAAAGTAAGTGTGTTGTTCAACGAGGCATTGAACCAACCATATTGTAAACAACATTTTCATTTTAGATATGAATGAAGGGAGGGTATAATATGGATAACCCATTATAAAAATAACATTCTAGTATATTATAATTCAAGAATAATAATGTTATGTTGGATGGTGGAGGTTGGGAGGAGGTTGAAGAAGAAAGGAATTTTAATAGATAAAATTTTATAATTTTACCTCTTGCTTGTCGTCTTCTTGAAAAACTTATTTACTAGCACTAGGATGTGGGGGAGATTACTGGGAATTTAATTTGTAAGAAATTTTAAAACATAAAAGGCTTGTAATATTTTAGGAGAAGGGTTTTTTAAATGTGGTTTCTATAATGTGAGAAAACATGTGTTTTTAATATTATATCCATTAGTTTACTATTTTGGTTTTAGAAATCCAATAATATTGAATCTTGTGACTATATTTAGTAAATAGTGCATGTGAGTTTAGAATAATGTGTTCTTATATCATAAATGACTCGAAAATTATATTATTTATCTTATAATGTTAAATAATATATTTTAACATGTACCACTATTCACCAAAAATTTAACTATTTCATAAAAATACTAATAATCCACCTAATAATTTTTTAAAGAGTTAATTTAAAAGAAATTATTTTTATGAAAATATTTTTCTAAATATGAGAATATTAATTTTTATATAAAATCCTAATTTTTTGAAACATACCAAAATTAATATTATCATCAATTTTATTACCATTTGAAAAATTAGTTAATATCTCATAAAAACATTTTATCATTATAATACAACTTAATATTAATTAAAAAATCAATTTTATGAAAAAACATTCTTTTAAATCAGTATATTTATTATAAATGTTCAATTGAAGAAATTACATTTTTTAAAAATATAAAAAATTAATTTTTCATTTTTAAAATAATTATTTACTTGTAAAATAACATAAATATGTCATATTTTATACCTCTATAGGTTTATATAATTTTCGAATTATATTTTTACTATTCTTAATGGTTAGATTACTAAACCAACGACCAAATTATTATTCCAATATTTAAGTTTGTATTGTTCATCTCGATTCCCAACATCCTATAAATAACTCATATTTATTTTATTCTTCATTCACTTTTATTTTCTCATAAGGTTATTTATTTTCAATTGGAAAATGAATATTGTATTACTAATATTCTGTATCATTTCTGTATTTTTGTTCGTGAGTGAGATTATTCCTAGGGATTTATCATATCTGAATTTTACTATTATTGTTTTCTTATTTATATTTTTTGTCCCATTATAACATGTTTAATTATTATAGACATTTTTATTCTCTAAATTTAGTGTTAAAACAAATATAATAAAAGTGTTTTCAATTTCATCATGTGTTGTGTGAGATTTATGCTTTTATAGTAAATATGATTCAATTATAAAAGGATAAATTCCATTTTTAAAATTATGGGTCATTACATTATTCTCCCCTTATGAAATTTCTCCATTTAAATTTTGTTTTACAAACTAGATTGGAATTTTGTGAGGCTCATTATACTCCATTTCTTCATATGGTTCCCATGTCACCAACTCTCACATATGTTTTTTCCATAGTAATTTTACTAGGTGAGTTCTCTTATTGCGTAGAAATTTCCCTTTAAGATATTAACTAGTTTCTCCTCATAAGAGAGATCATTTTGAAGTTGTACCATCTCAAAATTCTGTAAATGTTAGAAATATAATATGTACTTCCCCAATAGAGTGTTGTGGAATACATCATGTATTTGATATAAGGTTGGTGAGAGTTCTAGTCGACATGATATAGCTCATATGTGATAAATAATCTCAAAGGGGTTGATGTACCTGTGTATTAGCATTCCTTTCCTCCAAAATCTCAAGACTCACTTCTATAGGGATATACAGAGAAATACCTTATCAATGACCTCACAATACATTTAAAAAGTTTTTTGTAAACCTTTAGGTGTTGGGATGTGTGGTTTGGTGGCCATCGGTTTTCTAGGCACATCATGAGGTGGTACTCTCTTGTGAAGACGATTACTGGTTTGTCTGATCTACTTGGTGTTTCTTACTCAAATCCACCGATAAATGTTTGGTGTGTTTTTATGTTATTGATCTATCTATTTGATTCTCTTTTGATGGTGATGTATATTTTTTTGGTATCAGTTATGTTCTAATTTTTCGTGGTGACAGATGTCCGCACAAAAGATCGACTAGGGTGAAGTGGAAACGGCACAAGTTTTTTGTGATGAATGCCTTGGTGGGATGATCTCCTATGGGTTTCTCACCAGAGAAGTGGTGAAATCAATGGGTGAGGCTCAAGGTATCTCACCATGTGAGATTTCATGAACTCAGGTGATGTGATACATGATCTTTTGAATTTTGAATATCAAATTTAAGAAATGTGGTTTTGTTGTATCTTGATTTGGGAAAGGTGGTTTCAGTGATCTTTTGTTGTTTAATGTTTTTGGAACTTTGGAATCTAGGTGGGGGTATGGTATGAATCATGTTCAATGTGCGGTTCCCACTTAACCATAAAATGTATTTTGAAAAATAACAAAAAATTTATTTGGAGGAAGAAGTTTTCTACATCTCATAGCATAATGTGTTTCTTATGGATCAATTTGGATTCATTAAGGAAGACTATTAATGTATAAGAACTTGGAAAGAGAAATATATTGATCATATTATCATTTGAAGTCAATTGATCATGGTCTTAATATCTCCTCAAGTGTCTGGATTGTTTTCTTAGATTGATCATCAGTTTTAGGGTAACATGTTATAAAAATGTTCATCTCGGTGTTTAGATCATGTTTGAGACTCTTCCAAAACAGGGAGGTAAATCATAGATCTCGATTGGATAAAATTGACAATGGTGTTCCATGAAGCCTCACCATTTATCGGATGTATATCCTTATAAGTTGATCGAGTGAGAATTTCTCTCAAATTGAAATAATGTGAATAGTCTTTGTAAGATGATCAACCAAAAAATACAAAACATTATTTACTTTATACATATTTGGAAGACTAGTGAAAAAGTCCATATTGATGTTTTATCATTTCCATGTTGTTATTGGTAATTCTTTAATCATTCCCTTTGATTTTCCTCTAATAATTAACTTTTTAACATAAAGGGAACATTAATGTATATTATATGGTCTCCATATTCATATTGTCTCACCAATAGGTCCATATAGATCTTGATACATATTCATGAACCCTTGGTGGATGGTTATGTTCAGGTTGTGTGTATCAATCAATAACACAATTATCATGATATTTTATGGTACACATTGTCATGAGAAAAATAATAAAACTCATTTTCATCAATTTTGAACTTTTAGTATTTTCCATTTCTTTTAACTTATAACTTTTTTTTGAAATTGTGCATCATCTCTTTGAGCATCCATTTACTTCTCCAGAAGGGAGGGTTGATAAATCATTTGATAAAGGAATGATTATGTTCAATTTTTTTATGATTCTCATGTCCATCATATTCATATCAATAATGATTGGATCCTTCTAAATTATGATCATTTATAAGGTTGTATGATTCTTCCAAATTATATAGTCTTTCACATTTTTTACATTCATATAATGGTAGTGGATTGAGTAATCATAATCCTTGACCAAGTCTAATAATATTCTATGACACATATTAATCCCCGTTTCTGTGAATATATATACTTAAGGCTCTTATTATTCATATATATCTAAAACTTATTCTCCTTATAGAGATAATGACACCATATTTTCAATGTGGATATCACTATATAAAATTGTGGATCATGTGTGGGGTAGTTCTGCTAATGAAAATTCATCTTCCTTTAGAAGTTAGGCTATCGATTTTTCATTATTCATCAATACACATTCTAAACCGTTCATTAAAGGATCATTTTATATCAAAACAAATTCTCCACTTATTTTTAGTGTAAGTATTAGTGTGGTGATAAGCCTGTTTTTAAATTCCTTGAAGCTCACTTAACATTCATTGGTCCAGGAAACCATTACCCCAATCCAAGTCATCTTGGTTGGAATGCTTGATAGTTTTGATAATTTTATCACAAATCATCAATGATACCAATATAGTCTAAGGAAACTATATATCCCTATTACAGATATTTTCTTATGACACTAATCAATTTTTTTTGTCTTAGAAGGGTCTAATTATATCTTTTTATTGGTGATAACATGTCCTAATAATGATATATCATTAATTCTATAACTCACATTTACAACTCTTTAAATATAACTTCTCCTTTTTCAATGTCATTAGTATAATATTCAACTGATCCTCATGATCCTCCTTGATTTTGGAGTATATCAAAATATCATCTATAAATAATGACACAAAATTTTCAAGGTAATATCTAAAGGCTCTGTTACAAATTAGTGAATCTAAATTTAATCTCTATGAACTCATAGTTTTTATACCTTCTTTGAAAGGTAGTCTAAGTAACATCTTCCTTATTCACCTTTAATTTTTTATATATGGAATAAAGGTCCACATTAGGGAATATACGGGATCAATGAAGTTGATCAAACAAGTTATCTATTTATGGAAGGGAATACTTGTCATTTCTCATGATTTTGTTGAGATGACAATGATCAATGCAGAGAAACATTGAACAATACTTTTACTAGATGAAGAGGATCGGTACACACCATTGTGATGCACTTTGGTATATAAATTGTTTTTCTATATTCTCTTGTAACAAATTCTATTGTTCTTACCACTCAATTTCGTCTACTCTGTAAGGAGTCTTGTATATAAAAAGATAACTATATATAAGTTTAATTGATAAATCGACCTCTCTGTCAGGATGAATACTACAAAAATATTTTGGGAATACATCATAATATTCCCTCACAATAGGAATGCCTTTGAGAATTATTCACTCCTTTTCTCAATCATTTGATCTAGATGTGTATTCTCATTTTGAAACAGTATCCACACCTGGGATATTTATTCCAAATGAGATTCATTATACTCTATAAACTTGTACAAAATTATAGTATGACCCCATATTTCAAGAGTGATATCCCTATCCCGAAATTTTCTGTTTACTTTATGTAAGGATAGCCAACCCATTCCCAATAAAGAATAAAAATTTACTAATGGATGTAATAAAATATTTTTTGGGAGTTTCAATTTACAAAATTTGATCAGGGAGGAGTTATATACTTGGTATTAAATGATTTGTTCAATTTCAATTCTCAAAGATAGCCCAACCGCCATGTTTTGAGGTGGTGTTCGAATAGTTATACTAAACATGATAAATATAAAATAATGTGTAGAAATATAATAATATAGGATACTTTAATCTCATGAATTGATAATGACTGACCCTTTCACTATTTTATTCTGGATATAGTCATTTACTATATCCAAAACAAACATACGGATGATAATACTTAAATATGGGTCTCTATGAACATACAAGTGAAAACTTATAAAAGGAAAATATATCTTAACATATGAGTATCTATGTTTTAATATATGTTACCCATTTTAATGTACTTATTTAGTTTTTTTAACCTAATAATATATTCATTTACTTCATAATAGTGCATAATGATTTGTTGAGTTTTCTAAATCATATCTCTAGAGGGTGATAAACCAGGTGTACAACAAGACCCCTTTGTCGTTCATCATGTGATGATTGAGTTAAAACCTATTTTACCCTTTTTTGGGTTATTATCCATAGGTGTAACTGTTCCAGAGAAACATCAAGATGTTGTATCTTGGAAGGGATGTAACATCATTGATACCACTCAGCCTAAACTTCAACTAAATTTTTAGATATTTCCCTATATATATAATTTTCCTTAGAATTATCCCTAGGGTACTCATTATATAATTTTATTCATAATAACATAATATCAAATAGACCTTTCTTCGATACAATATATAGAATCCCAAGACTCTTATACATATTGTTACATGATTTCTAACATAAATATCAAGTAAATACAACGCAATGATCGAGAGGCTAGTGGACTTTGGAAGGATAGGTTTATAATACATAAAAAAAAACTAATAAAAAACATAATTATTTTATTCTCCATGACAGGATCCTAATATTGTATAGGAAAACCTCAGGAATCTATAAAATAGAGGGGTGAAATATAAATCCTTTTAAGGGAATAAACATTGTAATGAATCATGAAATATGAGTCAGAAAGCATGAAATGATATCATAAAAGACAAGGCTCATGAATAATCACATGGAATAATCATATAAAGAACATGGAATCATATGATCATGAAAAAATTGTAATTTTAGAGTAAAAAATAACATGAAATAATCCTATGTCAAGCATAACTACCAATACAACATAACAAGGTGAACAGAGTCCCATCATGGATTAGGTTCATTCCCAAATTCTATACATATCATCTCTAGAGACAAAAAAATACCCAATTCATCAGAGGTATATCTAGGAACACCCATTATAACATTTACATGGCTATGTATTACACAAAATTAAATCAATCATATGGAATAATCCAAAGAATTACCCATGGAAAAAGATGAGTTATATAATATTTCCTCATTGAGGGGAACTTAAAGAATTTATTACCCCGTCAAATAAAGGTAAAATAATCCATTTATATATTTAAGAGGAATATATATATATATATAGTCTATAATCACTCGAAAAGATCAAAAAGATTGTGAAAGTGAGTTAGAGAGAGAAATGTCATAACCCAATGAAATGGGTGGTTCTGACAGATCCCTTAACTTATGTTCTAGAATCGTACTGCACTTGCACATAATGTCCTAAATAATCAAATTAAATTCAGTAATTACATAATTTAGAACCTTTTCCATATATATATACATATTTTATTTACTATAATTTTTTCAATGATATATAATGTTTAACTTTGTTCTTCCAATAGTGTTAATTTCATGGTTCAAAGATTGGATCACTTGTGGATTGATGTTCTTGTCAAATAGGACAAAAACTACATAATTTAAATGAAATGATAATAAAATCCCTCTATAAATTTAAATAGTCCCAAATATCCTTTTTTGACATGATATATGGACTATTCACTTAGTATAAATGTTAATATTTTGGGATTAGATCATTTTTGATTTTTTGTCAACCGTGAAAAACTAGATTCATTTTATTTAGTTAAATGGTTATTGAAACATTTATGAAAATTAAATAAGATATAATATACTTATTATATTCATTTTTAACCATAATATTATTTCTATAACCATCCTTAATGGTGATGGATAAAAATGAAGTACATTGATCATGGAGGCGGTGAACCAACAATATTGTAAACAATATTTTCATTTTAGAAATGAATGAAGGGAGTTTATAATATGGATATACCATTAACAAAATTAAAATGTATTTATAATAATATTGTTAATATTTTATGTTATATTATTGAGGTTAGGAGGCAGTAGAATAATAAATGTATATTAATTGAGAAATTTGATAATTTTACCTTTTGAATGTATTCTCCTTGAAAAATTCAATGGACGCCTAGAATTAGTCTCTAGGTGAGACTAGAAGAACAAGAAAAACTGGGAGTGGATTGGAAAGGGAATTTGAGAGAAATTTGGAAAGCCTCATGACTTAGAAGTTGTGAGGAGAAGGGGTGGTGAGGGGAGATATTTATAAGGTGAAGAGAGGGGTGTTTGAATATTATATCCATTATATTATTATATTGGATAATGACTGCCAATATTATTGATTCTTATGACTATATAAAATAAATAATACATTTGAGTTTGAACTAATGGGTGCTTACATCATACAAGACTCAAAAATATTGGTATTTATCTTACAATATTAAATATAGTATTTTACAATATTTCATCTTTCACCATAAATTCAAATATTTTAGAAAAATTAAAAAAAAACATAGGCCATTGTATGAAATCTAGTTTTAAAAAATTTAATCCATTTTATGAAAATAATTTTCTAAATCTAAGAAATTTTATTTTTAAATAAAATACCCATTTATTCAAAAAATATAAAAAAATTATATCATAATCATTTTTTGAGCCTTTGGAATATTATTTATAGTCTCATACAATTATCTTTTTATTATAATAAAACATAATAATAATTTATAAATCCATTTTATTTATATAATATTTTTTAAATCATTATATTTATTATAATAATTCCATTAGAACATTTATGTTTTAAAAAAATAAAAAAACTTAATTTATAATTTTTTAAATATTTATTTACATGTACAATAAAATAAATATATCATATTTTAATTTTTTTAATTTGAATAAATACTATTTTAATATTTTATATGTGAGTATTATTCTAATGTCTAGGTCACTATTTATAATAGTCGGATTAATATTCCAACAGTTAGGTTACTATTCAAATAGTAAACTTACTATTCAAAAGGTAAAATTTGTAATGGTCATATGGGTTCCCAACATCCTATAAATACATCATGTTTTTTTTTCATTCTTCATTCACATATATTTTCTACCAAGGTTATATATTTTATTTTTTAATATTACTATTGCATTACTAATATTCTTCTTCATTTGTACAATGTTTTTCATGAGTTCAATTATTCTAGATGATTGAGCATATCCAAATTTTCCTATTATTTTTATCTTATTTTCAATTTTATTCCCCAATATAATACATTCAATTATTATGGAAATTTTTATTCTCTAAATGTAATGTTCAAATTAATATAAAAAATGCTATTGGTTTCATCATGTGGTGCACGTGTTTTATACTTTAGTACTAAATATGGGAAATATATAAGTGAAATTACATTGATAAAATTATCACTCATTACAAGAAAAAACTCTCTTCTCGTATATAGTAAACATGAAGGTACATTCATCAGATCATAAGGGAACCTAAAATCCCTTATCCTAGAAAGATTTCCTTATTTTATAGATTGCCAAAATACTAGATGACTGCTTCCCTCTGGAACGTGTGTTTAGGTTAGGAATCACTATTTTTGAATGATTTCCAATGGGTTTATTCATGGAACTGGAAACACCCAATGGTTATTTATCCATAAGGACCTGATTTCAAAAGGCAATCACTCCTTATGTATTTTGACTTACGATGCTTAAGAATTATCATTTGTCGACAAGATGGGAGGTCGAGATCATCACACCCTTTTGGGGGGAATTGTTGCTTACTTTGTGGATCTATTATAGATTTAAGATATATTCATGAATCCTTCATTAATTCCCAAGTATTACGTGGGTTTCCAATGAAATTAACAATCAATTATTATCATGTATAGAATCCAGAATCATCTATATGCATATGTGGTTATTCATCAATAGAGATATTAGTATGTATATGAGGTTATCTATCAATGGTATCCTCTTATATATAACATAGATATTTTTTGGTCATTATTACAATGATTCTAGTTTTCTAGCCACATAGTGTGGTACTCTAGAGTTTATTGTTATCTAGAGATACTATGGTTACTATAGAGTTTATCATAATCTAGGGTGACAGAAGTTGTTTTGATATTGGGATGAAACCCATAGTTGGTATTTCTATGTATCCTTATGAAAGGAATCAGAACCCACATAGTTTTGTGCCACTTAATGGGGAACATAATACTATTTAAGGTAATGTGATAAGGACCTAACCACATAGTTTAACATCATGTGGCAAGGATGTCTAGATTTAAGGTTCCCAGTTAAAGTTTGGTGTGTGGTTTATGCCTAGGTGGCCCAAGGATCCTAGAAGGGATATGAATTGTCAGTTTTTATTATACCTTACTGATGATATGGAACAAAAAGAAGATGATTTGGGGTGTTGGGTTTGAACCTCATGGAGGCTTCATACATATCCCATTTGGGAGGGAATGAAATTCTATATAGTTCAGTGAGTCTCACATGGGAGTCTAACCCTTTGAGAGGATTGAGTTATGGATTATTCTAGAAGAGGATGAGTTGTAAAAGGGACCATGAGGGATGTCTCAACTCATGGTGGTTTGGGGTTTTTTGGTAGATTGTACCTAAGGAGGTGGCCTATAAGATGGATTGGAGGTATTAATCATAAGAGGATGCCCTAGTGAATTGGGGGTTATGATTGGGGCTAACTCCTGAAGAGGATTCCCCTTGATCTCGGGCCTTAGATAAAAATTATACATATCCTAGCTAGAGTATAAATTAGAGTTCTCATTGTTCAATGCTTTAGGTGGATCATGCAGATACTATGGTCACCATTTTAAGATCCCAAATATTCATTTCAGGTATGGATCTCTTTTTCGGTTGTTTTTTAGGAAAAATGAATATTTGGGAAATTTTCTATGAACACTTCGTGTACTCTTGAGTACTCACCGTGTACCCGGTTTCTACGTGTAGCCGTGTAATAGCTGTGTAACAGCCGAATACATGTATGTGTGGACCACCAAAAGTGGTGGCCAGTTGAGGCATGTGCACGATGTGTACATTAAATAGACACACTATGTACATTTATTTTTATTCTATTAAGTAGAATGGGGTCATGTCTCATCTCTATAACACCCTTCTTCTTCTTGTGTCTCGTACAGGAGAGAAATGCCAGACTGATTATCTTTGAGCACCTCTCGTTTCTCCATCTGAGTTCTGATTAAGGTGCCGATGGGTGCATTGGGTTCCCACCTGCGAGTACTCTCTTTCCCTAGAGCCTCTCTTCCTAATTTCTCCACTCTCTTGAGTTATCAAAGGTTGAACGTTTTTTACCTTTTTATAGATCTAAAATGTTCTAGGATTATTCAAAGGATGAGGTTCAACTATATCAATCATACAACATCGAGGTAGGTGGTTTGTTTCTTTTCATAGTTTTTATTTGACTTATATATGCCTAAGTGCTGATTACCCATGATTCGGGTATTTCGTGTTATAGAATTTAACCCTGTTATCAACTGACATAGATTGATTAGTAGATTAAGGGTTTAAGTTGATATTTTATTCTAGATTTCATGTTTAGGGGACACCCTATAGGGGCGTTCCCTTGTTTGAATGTTTATGGCCATTTTTTCCAGGTTTCCTTTGAAGTAGACCTTGTTTCCTTGCCTTTCATGCTAGGTTGGAATTGATTTCGTATTCCTTCTTGTTAAACTCATGTGTTATGCATTGTAGCTACTTAGACTTGTAGTAGTTGAGATTTCTTTGGGCTGTTGGATATCGTTTTTGTATGATTTTATTACATTGGGTTGTGAGAACTTGGGGTAGTTAGACTATAGGGATAATTGATGTTGAGGAATTCCCCAGAGTGTCTGTTATATTTATGTTGGGAGACCATAGGGGGATTGATGGTGAGTGCTCCCTCATAGTTTCTATAGTATGTCATTACGAGACCACCATGGAAATGGAAGTTGAGTTCTTCCTCATTGATTCCATAATTTATCGTTAAAATACTACATGGGGAATTGATGGTGAGTGCTTCCTCAGTGAGTCTTTGTTTTTGTTGGAACACTTGATCATAGGGGTTAGATTGTGTGATCCACCAAGAGTGTCAATGTGATATTTTGAATTTTGGTTATGATGAGTCTACCAATCCAAAGCACAAGGTTGGGCTTAGTCTTACTTGATTGTTAGATGGTCTTATGAGACATATTCTTTTCTATTACATAGTGGATATAGGGCTTAGGCTAGATATTTGGGTTTCATTATTAAACGGTTTGAATAATTAATAAATGAAAATTAATGTAATTGGAAACTGCAGGATTGTTTACTTTTGAGTACTTCCTTATTTATTTCTTTATTTTTCATATTGTCTATGATATATATTCACTAATAGTAAGGCATAGATCTTTTGGTGGTTATGTACTAGGATTCTTCTCACACCCTGTTTGGCTCACGCTTTTCAACCCAAATAGATTATATGGTTGCAGGTATAGATAAGGGAAAGAACCCTTCTACATCAGGTACATGATTGCTGATGGAGCTGGAGAGCATGGGACTAAGCTGATGCTTTCATTTCTACAGAAGTTTACTTGTTTTCTTTTTTTACTTTGGTTTAGTAATATATTTTCAACATTGTGATTTGTTTGGATGCTTTTATATACATATGCGACATGCATCATTTATATATGTGCCTAGTTGCTAATTTTCTCTCAGTCATCCCCTGTTTACTTCTGTTTCATGGTATTATTGTTTCCTCTATAGTTTACTATTTGTTTTCACTATGTTACTCTATCAATGAGGGCATAGTTTACCCACTATCACACCCAAGGCCCGCCCTTCTAGTCGGTAGCCTCTGGCATTTCGGTAAATGTGCTTGAGGCCATGTGACCGACCGGGTATGGGGCACCTTTGGGTGGCACCCAGATCTGGGATGTTACAAAGTGGTATCAGAGGAGGTTTCCTTTCTACTTTATTTTACTATTTGGAGTCTATAGATAGGGATAGGAAGGAATAGGTAGTTGGTAATAAGTTGTGCCCAAGATTAGCTAACCCGTGTACAAGGAAAAGCCATTTTACCTCAAATATTGCAATTTTTTGTTTCTCATGTGTTACAATTGATTTGATTTCATAGTTGGGTGATCCACATGTTTTTTTCTATTATAGTTGATATTATTGAGGTTCTATTTCTGTTGCAACCTGATGAAATGAGGTTATTCCATCTCATGCATCATATAGGAACTTGATAGGGATCACATGTCATGCATTCTGGTCATGCCATTTAGGGTGCATTACTGATTGCATGCTGTTGTGATAGATGTTGGGCTAAATATGCATGCTATTGTGATAAATTCCATGATAGAATACTAGATATTTTTATAGGGTATTGGAATATGTAATGTTTCATTTAGATGGTTGCAAAACATTAGTCCCTAAGGTGTTATAGGCCTTGTTGGATTAGAATTTTGTGGATTGTGTTTGAGCTTTAATTGGATTCTGTTATTATATAATCGGAATAAGGATTCCAAATTTTGATTCGTGGGAGTACGGGATCTCACAGGTCAGAATTTGTCATTACTTGGATGAAATTTTAAATTTTATAAGGGTTTTAGAGAAGTTTCATGGGTCTACTATTGGTAAACTCAGGCAACATGGTGTGTGGTGTTATTAAAACATCCCATGTGTTATTCTATTCTGGAAGGAACAAATTTTCTTAAGTACACTCTGTATACTATATGTAAACTCTGTGTTTTCTTTAACCATGTGTGTGACTATGTGAGCAGAGACACAGTGTTGGGAAATGTTTGGTAGAACATGTCATGTACTGTGAGTACATACTGTGTTGTAAGAACCGTGTATCCAGCCATGTGACTAACGATACGGGTGGATGAAACTTAGGTAATACACATCATGTCTTGTTCTTGAATTTCGTGTAGAGTCAAGTATGTCTCAGACTGTGTAAATAATAACACAGGTGGTTATAACTTAAGTGGTACATTCCATGTGTTGTGTGAACATGCCGTGTAGTGTTACCCAGGAGAGAACCGCGTGGTTTGGCCATGTAGAAGAACTCGGGTAGGAGGGAAAGATTCAAGTCCACACCATGTAATAGGAGGAACACACCGTGTGTAGGGGTGTTACACAACCAATCTTGGAATAGGTACATGCCAATGTTGAAACCTAAGGGAACACACCTTGAAGATGGTATACATGTTGTGTTACCCTATTTTGAAAAACTTGAATGTTTTCTTCTCCTCTTCTTTTCTTGCACTTATAAGTTTTATTACTTGATAATGTTGAACTGAGGTGTGCTCTTGACCTTATAGATTCATGCCACTGAGATGTCCTCCAATTTTATGCTAGATACATGGAAATTATTAGACACTAGAAATGGTATATTAGGGACTACTAGCATATCCTCTCGTCATTCCTGTATTGGCACCGCCTATTATACCAGACACAGGTGCTGATGCACAGTTTCGAGACTGCTTCACGTGGTTTATGCAGACCTACCAGGGAGAACCACTTCCAGCCCCATCTATAGAAGATTTGATGTGGTTTTTTCAGAGGAAGCATCCTCCCACTTTATTAGGGTATGGGGGACCTTAGGCAGTAGAGTCATTGTTAGAATCCATGCTCTCTATCTTCATGCATCTCAAGAAACCTCTTTAGAGGAGGGTGAATCTCGCAACCTATATACTTGGAGATCCTCCAAGAGATGGTGGGATGTGATATCACAGGTGGGATGCCAATGAGTTATGGCTTGGGATGAGTTATAGTGGACCTTCTATGAATTTTTCTATCTACAGACCTTGAGGGCCGACCGAGCCTAAGATTTCATGGTTCATGAAAATGGTACTCTTTCAATCATGGAGTATTCTTCTTGTTTACAAAGTTGCAATGCTTCCCACCCATTCCAGGGAATGATGAACTATTTTTGGGTTGGAAGTTTGAGGATGGTCTTAGACATGACATCTGATCCCTGGTGAACATCTTCAGGTTGACTTCTATATCTTATAGATTCAACCAGGCATGAATCACCGAGAGTAATATTAGGGATTCTTGAGCTGTGAGCTAGGGTACTTCGGCATCCAAAGTTGGTACTTCTCTAACTGAAAGTAGGATGCACCGCACGGAGCCTACATGCGGAGATCCGAGTAGACGGGATACTCCTTCAGTTAGCCAGGTGGTATGCTACCATTGTGGTAAGAGTGCGCATACAAGACCTCAATGATTGAGAGACCCAGTTGAGTGCCAATCTTGCAGCAATATGGGCCATCTTCAGTGTTTTTTTATGGTTTTTCTCTCTAGAAGCTAGTGATAAGAGTTCTTCTATGACTCCATGTTCAGAAGGAGGAACACCAATTTCTCATCAGTCTAGGAACTGGAGTTCGTATTTCCATTCATGCCGAGGAGGAGGCCATGGACGTGGTATCCAGTCGGCCGAATTTCAACACAAACAGGGTAGATCATCTCAGGGTAGTCTTGTAGGGTCGCAGGGCTGCGATATAGGTCAGAATTTTGTAGTGGAGAAGGCCCAACAAGAGCAGGATCCCAAAACCTCGATAGTTAGAGGAACAATTATAGTTTCCTTAGTTTTAGATTCTGAACATTTCGATATATGGGATTCTCATAGTTTTATATCTATTGTCGTTGTGGAGAGCCTTGTGCTCTGTATCTTTTCTTATGAGGATGTTATGACTATATACACTCCATTGGGGATTATAATAGATAGTGTACATTAGTGAAAGGAGTGACCTGTTGAGGTTGGTGGGTGTCACTTCTTATGTGACCTCTATGTCTTAGAGATGACATGTTTCGATGTTATTCTCAGAATGGACTGGTTAGTCTTTTTCTAGAACATTATTGACTGCTATCATTGTAGGGTGATTTTCACATCATTAGAGGGAGGATATTTTCTACAAAAGGGTTAATGGGATGTTCATGCGAGCAGAGCTAGACCCTAGAATCATGGGTTGGGAGGAATTACAACCTAGATTTCTAGTTTATATCTGGATGACCAGGGGACTTCACCGATGGAATTTATTCCAGTGGTGGATCATTTCAGGGATGTCTTTCTAGAAGACTTTTCAGGTTTACCTCTGGAGTGAAAGGTATATTTCTCTATTGATCATATTCCAATAGCAGCATTGGTGTCCATTATTCCTTATAGGATGGCTACACCAGAGTTACAGGAGCTCAATAAGAGGTTAGAGGAGTTGCAGAAGAAGGGTTTCATCCAACCCAGTACTTCTCCTTAGGGTTCAACCGTCCTGTTTGTGAAGAAGGAAGATGGTACCCTTCGACATTGTGTGGATTATCAGAAGATGAACCAATTGAGAGTCACAAACTGATACCCCCTGTAGAGAATTAATGAAATATTTGATTAGATTCAAGGAGACCGAGTGTTCTCAAAGATTTACATGAGATCTGGTTATCATCAGTTGCACATTAGACCATCAGATATACGTCTTATAGCCTTTCAGGGTAGGTATGGAGTATACAAGTATGTGGTTATGCTGTTGGGTCTCACGAACGCGCCAACAGTTTTCATGGTACTGATGAACTGTGTGTTCCATCTTTACTTGGATTCTTTTGTGGTTGTATTCATGGATGATATCATAGTGTACACTCACACTTGACACAACCATTCCACCCATCTTAAGATCATTTTGAGTACACTAAGAGAACATCTGTTGTATGCCAATATCTCAAAAAGCCACTTTTGGATAGACCAGATTCACTTCTTGAGTCATGTTATCTTAGAGACACAAGTATCAATAGACCTAGAGAGAGTGAGAGTAGTAGTTTCTTGGGAGCATCTAAAGAACTTATTTGAGGAATGAAGTTTTCTTAGGATGGATGGTTACTACAGTCATTTTATACAGGACTTTTCATGATTAGCAATGCCACTAACAGGTCTGACTAAGAAGGGAACAAATTACTTGTGGACAAATTCTTGTGAGTCAGCCATTCAAGAGCTAAAAGGGAGGTTTACTTCAGCACTGATACTGGTCTTTCAAGAGCTAAGAAAGAGTAATACCATTCACTGTGACACATAAGTTATCAGGCTGGAAGTAGTGCTTATTCAAGGGGAAGGATTCGTTATATATGAGTCTCAGAAGTTGAGGCCACATGAGAGGAATTACCAAACGTATGATCTCGAGTTAGCTTCAGTTTTTCATTATTTACGTTGTTGGAGGCATTATATTTTGAGAGAGCAGTTTGTGGTGTTCACTAACCAAAAAAGTCTCAAGTATATCTTTTCTCAGTGTGATCTAAATTTGAGATAGTGAAGGTGGGTTGAGTACCTTTAGTCTTTTGACTTTAAGATTGAATACACACCTAGAAAAGGCAACATAGTGGATTATGTGTTGAGCAAGAGGACTCGGATATAGGCAGTTCAGGAGGCCAGTAGTGAGTGAAAGCTTATGGATCTGTTCTCTGAGATGCATTTGGAGGTTCACAATAGACATGGTCAGAAATTTCTTTTTTATTTAGTTGTTACCTCTACTTTTTTGGATTAGGTGTGAATGAGGCAGCTATCAAATTCTGAAGGCCTAGTCCTACTGGAGAGGGTATCAGGAAAAGACCCTACCCTTGGGTGGACCGTAGGTGAGGATGAGATCGTTCACTTTCATGGCCATGTATGGGTTTCAAAAGACATACATGAGGAGATGACGCATGATTTTCATTTCTCAATTTGGACAGTTCATCATGGAGTCGCCAAGATGTATCGATACCTACACTGTTAGTATTGGTGGCCAGGTATGAAGAGGGATGTTGCTGGTTTTTTTTATGAGATGTTCCACCTGTAAACTGGTGATGGCGGAGCATCAGTGACCAGCAGAGATTTTACAGTAGTTACCCATTCATAAGTGGAAGTGGAATAATGTCACGATGGATTTTGTGACAGGTTTACCGAGTCCGACTTGAGGGAATGATATAGTTTGGGTTGTCATTTACAAACTCATGAAGGTTACACACTTCATAAAAATTAGGGAGACCTTTAGTGTTGATGAGCTGGGAAGGTTGTACATTCGAGATATTTTACATTTTCATGGGGTTCTGAACTGTATTGTTTTAGACAGGGATGCCTGTTTTACTTCTCGTTTCTGGAATGGAATACAGAGGTATTTGGGTGCACAGGTACTTCTGAGTACAACTTACCATCCCCAGATAGATGGAAAATTTGAGCGCATGATTTAGGTGTTGGAGGATATTCTTCAAGCATGCATCCTAGATTTCAGGGGTTCTTGGGAGAGACATATACCCCTATTGGAGTTTTCCTACAATAACATTTTTCAGGGGAAAATTCAGATGTATCCGTATGAAGATTTATCTGGTTGGCCATGACGATCACCCGTATATTGGTTGGAGGTAGGAGAGGCAGCTATACTAGAACCTCGTCTTGTCCAGGAGACCACTGAGTAAGTGGAGTTGATTTGGAAGTGGATGGATTCTGCACAGTCTCACCATAAATATTATGCTGATTGACAGAGATGACCATTAGTGTTCGAGGTTGGAGATCAGGTTTTCTAGCATGTCACTCCAAGGCTGGGACATAGGAGGATTAGGAGATAGGGAAAGCTTTCACCGAGATGCGTCAGTCTGGTTGAGGTTTTGGAGAGATTCGGGTCAGTTGCCTATCGATTGTAGTAACCTTAGAGGTACCGGGCTATCCACGATGTCTTCAATGTTTCTCAGCTATGACGTTACTTTTTAGACTCGTCCCACATTTTTCAACCCGAGGATGTTGTGTTGGAGGTGGATGCATCCTTTTAGGAGCACCCTATACATATTATGGATTGTAGTAAGAAGGTTATATGTGGCTGGTCTGTTCCTCTAGTTTGGGTGATATGGTAGCATGAGCGAGTACAAGACAAGACTTGGTAGAGGGGGGCCGACATATGATCACAATGGCCGTATTTTTTTGATGTTTATTCTTCACCACCCTTGGAAGGGAAATTTAGGGATTAATTGATCTAAGGGGGGAAGTTTGTAAAAACCTAGATCTTCATTTTGGATATTTTTTTGATTGTTTTTTAGGAAAAAGGAAGATTTTGGAAATTTTCTAAGTACATGTCGTGTACTCTTAAGTACACACCGTGTACCCAATTTCCGTTTGTAGCCGTGTACTGGCCATGTAACATCCGAGTACATGTCTATGTGGACCACCTAATGTGGGGACTGGTTGAGGCATGTACACAACATGTACATTAAATGAACGTACCATGTACTTTTCTTTTTATTTTATTAATCGGACCAGGGTCACGAGACATCTCTAGAACTCCCTTCTTCCTGTGTCTCATACAAGAGAGCAATGTATGACCAATTATCTTTGAATGCCTCCCATTTCTCCATCCAAGCTACGATTGAGGCATCGTCATGTGCATTGGGTTCTCACCGGTGAGTTATCTCTTTCCATAGATCCTATCTTTCTGATTTCTCCTCTCTCTCATGTTATCCATGGTTGAACATTTTGACCTTTTTATATATCTACGACTTTCAAGGACAATTTAAAGGCTGAGGTTCAACTATATCGATCGTAAAATGTCAAGGTAGGTGGTTTTCTACTTTCATGGTTTTTCTTTGAGTTATATATTCCTAAGTGTTGATTACCCATGATTCGGGTATTTCATGTTAAGGAATTGAACCCTGTTATCATCTACCTTAGATTTATTGATTGATTAATGGTTTTTATTGATATTTTATTCTAGATTTCTTGTTTATGGGACACCCCATGGGGGTATTTCCTTGTTTGAATTTTTATGGCCGTTTGGTCCAGGTTGCCTATGAGGTAGACTTTATTTCCTTTCCTTTCTTGTTATGTTGGAATTGATTGCTTATTGCTGCTTGTTAAATGCTTGTGTTATGAATTGTAGTGGCTTAACCTTGTAGTAGTTGAGATTACTTTCGGCAGCTGGATATCGTTTGTGTACGATTGCATTACACAGGGCTGTGAGAACCTTGTGTAGTTAGACTATAGGGGGAATTAACGTTGAGGTATTCTCCAGAGTTTCTGTTATATTTACGCTGTAAGACCATAGGGGGGATTGACGATGATTTCTTCCTTAGAGTGACTATAGTATGTCGTTACAAGACCACAGGGGGAATTTATGTTGAGTGCTTCCTCAGAGAGTCTATAATTTATCATTAAAAGACCACAGGGGGAGTTGATGGTGAGTGCTTCCTCAGAGAGTCTTTGTTTTTGTTGGAACACTTGATCATAGGGGTTAGACTATGTGATCCACCCAGAGGGTCAATGTGATATTTTGAATGTTGATTATGATGATTCTGCCCATCCAAAGCACAAGCTTAGATTCGATCTTACTTGAGTGTTAGATGGTCTTCTAAGATATCTACTTTTCTATTACATAGGGGATACAAAGCTTAATCTAGATCCTTGGGTTTAATTATTCAACGGTTTGAATAATTAATAAAAATAAATGATTGTAATATGAAATTGTAGGATTGTTTACTTCTGAGTACACCATTGTTTATTACTTCATTTTGCATATTTTCTGCAATATATATTCATTGATATTTAGTCACATATCTTTCGGTGGTTTTCTATGGGGATTCTTCTCAAATGCTATTTGGTTCATGCATTTCGGCCCAAATAGATTATATAGTTGAAGGTATAGATAAAGGGAAGCGACCTTTTACATCGGGTACTTGATTACTGATGGAGCTGGAGAGAATGGGACCAAGCTGAGGCTTGCGATGCTGTAGGAATTTACTTGTTTTTTTTTAAATTTGGTTTAGTACTGTATTTATAGCATTGTGACTTTATTGGATGTTTTCATAGACATATGTGTCATGCATCATTTATATATGTGCACATTTGTTTATTTACTATCAGTCATCCACTGTTTACTTCTGTTGCATTGTATTATTATTTCCGCTATAATTTACAATTTTTTACACTGTGTTACTCTAACAATGAGGGAATAGTTTCCCCATGATCACACCCAAGTCCCTCGCTTCTAGTCACCAGCCTCTGGCATTTGGGGAAATGCGCTCGAGGCCATGTGACTAACTAGGTATGAGGAACCTTTGGGCATCACTCAGATCTGAGACGTTACAACCATTAACCTTTAAGCCCACATGAGTCATGATCGGTGTGAGAAACAAGAGGAAACAGAATATCAGGAACACCACACACTTTTCTTTCTCCATAGGTAGATGAGGATAGGAATACAACACTTCCCTATATTCACTTTACTTTGAACATGAGTCCAAGGCATGGAGACTAAGGAATTAATGAAGGTAACATATGTATTGGAAGATAAGAGAAATATTGTAACCTCCTACAAGAAAGGCTTGGGTCTTACTCTAAGAGGGATGCCCTAAAATGGGTTCTTTAGTGGGAGGAGGATCAAATTCCATGTTTAATGAACAATCAAATGTGATCATCACCCTCCCATCTAGGAACTGGAGGCTCGTTGTCTTAGAGATGATGAGGGGTGGACATGGTCCTAACCCTCATGTCTAAGAACATGAACTCCCTAACATTGTCTCTGGGGTAAGGTTCATTGTGAACATGGGGATAGATACTCAAATGCACCCTGAGAACCCTGATCGGACAATGGGTCAAGTGTGAGGAAGCTCTGACCATAGGAATACATACCGTAATGGAGAACACACTGGTGTGCCACTCACCATGTTTGTGTAAGTATTGAGGTTTTTGTGGAGGTTTTGAGTTGATACCTATCAGAAAATGGTTCCAAATGAGTAGAGGGACTTCCATGGATGGATTTGAATAAGTCATACTAAATTGATCGTGTAGGATGGAGGGTAGGGTGAACCAAGGAGGCCCACACAATGGGTGATTTGCATTGGAAGGTCAGGGTGAACTAGTAGAACCTTAGGTAATGGACCATCTGGGTGACAAAACTTAGTCGATAATTTTCTCAAACCTTCATGTATCTCTATAGCTATTCCCAAAAGTGACTCATACAGGTTCCTATTTTAGGAAGGGAAGTCTGTGCTTGTGTTCTTTAATTATGGGTTAAGAGAATACCTCGCATAGGTGTTTATTTATTTTAAACCTTGGGTGGACATTAATCTCACTATAAATCTTTAATTCCCTCTCTATTAAGTATTAGAATGCTACCTATAAGGTTTCAGAGGAATTTAGAGAAAGAAAAGGGACATTAGATCGACATTTGGACTTAGGGAATTTCTGTCCTTATACATGAAGTGCCCAATATAATATTTATAGGAACATATAGGGCCTTGAAAAATTGTGTCATTTCATGCAGGAGTGGCATGTAGGTAGGCCACGTAGGGTTTTTTCATAGGGACCTTATGCACTGATAGTGTTTTGGGGGACTTGGGTGAGATAACTTTTAGAGGATTTTCTTATCCTTTTCCTTATTACTTTCAATTATTTACAATTCTTAAGGAATTTTCATTTTCTTCCTTTTCATACATAGGAAAAAAATAATTTCGGTCAAAATATCCCCTCAGGATTGGATCTGATCTAAGGGGGAGGGTCAGATCATGAGGTAAAGGGATGAAAATAATGGATGAAGTGTTGAGGAAATTCATGTAGGGATTATGTGATTGTGTTCCATGCTTGTCTTCCACTCAACCCTGTTGTGTATGTAGGTCATGCATGTGGGTCATGTAGGGCGATACACATATATAAATAGGGGCCTCATTTTGGTGAATGATTCTCACAACTTTGATTTTTCATGTCTCGCCACACTATCTCCCACGCAAACCCTCCACTGAAGCTCTTTTGATGAAGGTCTCATCCATGTAGACATGATATGTAACTGTCTACACAATTCATTGGCTTGGGAGAGTGACTTGCATAGGGATCATGAATAGTGTCCCCATGGGAGGCATCTATGCGAGGCACTTGTGTGAGTGAATTCCTTTTCCAAATTTCTTTAATTTCGTCAATCTTTCTCATGAAATGAACTTGTCCTGAAAAAAATTGATGCGTCTTTGTAGGTGCAATGGATTCCATGAGGATTTAAATTTCTAATGAACAGACTACTAAATACATTGAGAAGATGATGAAGGTCACATGTCATGATTTTTATGATGTCTGTAACACCACACTTCTTGATCTAGTGTGGTATTTGAATAAATATCACCATGTTTTTCAGGAGATTTCCAATCCACCACTTTATGGTCATAGCCATCTGTCGGAGGTCCTCACACCAGCTCCAAAAAACCACATCTTTGTTTCTTGGTTTCAAGATCATAATAGTTTCACAACTTCTAACATTTTTATTGTGGGTACATACATTAATGTCGGGACATCATCCACATCATGTTTCATGCACCATATCTCATGTGTTCCTAATCTAAAAACACATATGGTTGAATTAAATCCACATTTCTATTCATCAATATTTCGGGATTCATAGATAGATCAATCGAAGGGCTAGGGGAAAGACTAGAATTTTCACCCAAGAGGGGGTGTTAAGCCTGCATTGATGTGGGAATATTGGGTATTCCAAGAATGCGTAGAATTTTCACCTAATTTGAAGGTTGTGAATATATAAAAATCCACATGGGTTGTAAAAAATTATGAGTATATGAATGCGGAGTTCATTTTGGAGCTACTGAGCTGGTAGAGCCAACAGATTAAATCATTCCATCTAATGAATGGATAAGTTGGCATTAGTTATGGGATGTTCAAAAGATCTTTGGGGCTTTAATTCTCAAAGATATGTATGATGAATTCATCCCTCCAAGGGAAACATGGAATGATATTGACACGATGCCAACTTTAGCATGCGAGATGTTGAAAATAGCTCATGATATCAAGAAGGAATACCCTCACCAAAAGGGAGGTATTCATCCAGAGGTATGGATGAAAACTTTATTTAAGGAGAAGGGGGAAGGCCCTACTTTCAATCACCCAACAAGATACCCTAAGGTGGTGAAGATAAGCATACTTGGTACCTTATAGCCAACTATGGAAAAGGGAGAGTATGACAAGTGGGGATATGAGATCAAGATCTATATTCTATCTAAGACATGTCTTTTAGGTTTTTTTACATTTGTATTAGCACTTATATATTTATTATTTGTGATTCCAATAGTGGAATAATCATTGGAACGTTTTTTGTAGCAGCCAATCCAATGGAGAAGAAGTTTGTGGGGTTGGACATCCAAATACTAGAAAAAATACATAGGATCATATTGAATGTTCATCTAGGGAAGGATCCTTTTATAATCATAAGACTGTTCCAGGTTTTGTGGGGATGGATCTAAGACTACTTCAGAACTTATGTCGTGAAAAGTGGAGTGAAGGTCCTGGGGATCATGTTTCGGCCATATGTGTAGGGTGTATCTGGTATTCCACTCCTTTCTTCGAAAACTAATGAAATCAAAACAATGTTGAGTTTTTTTAATGATTTCAACTTTTCATCAAAAGGGAATCCACCCAGAAGGAAATTTATTGATGACGGGAATTCCAACATTGAGATGAGGTCATACATGATGGATTTCAGAGATGGTGTAATGGACACCAGGATCGATGGTGATCTTATACATGTGACATCCCAAAACATACTTCTCAATTAATAATAATATTATGGTTTAATTTTGTTTAATTTACATGTTATCCAAACAAAATTTTCTAACTAAATACCAAGAATTTTATTTAAATAAAACACCGAAGTGTTTACATTACATCATGGTCAAAGGAAAACCATACTAACAAAAAATACCTATTAAAAGACCTATTATAATTACAAGGAGATGACCCAAAAAAACCCCAAGAAGATAATATGGGTCTTTCCGATTCACCACAACGAACATTAGTATGGGCAGAGCCGCTGCAACAGCACTGAGCATCAGTGGAATCAAGTGCAATGTTGACCATCATTTCCGTCATAGATTCTAACAAATGAAAAATGGGAATACCTTAAGCACAAATAGATTCATCCTTTGAAGAACAAGAAAATTGAAAAAGGCATGAACCATGATTTCTTTAATCATGGGTCGTGCAAGTTTCACCATGGTCGTGCAAGTATACTTGCACGCCACATATGGATCGCGCAAGTCACTTTCATGCCTTATTCTTTTTCTCCCAAGGTCATCAATGGCCTATAAATACCCCCTATGGGCCCCCCCATTTCGAGGACAAAAAATCCAAAACTCAAATTCAAGCTCTTGTCTCCCAAGTCTCTTCTTCAAGTCTTCCGAACACTTCTAAGACAATTCTTTACCTAGAATGGAAGCTCTAAGGAAGAGGAACAAGGCCTAAGTGTTAGAACCCATCAACACTTGTGTGCCTAAGTGTCCAACCCTTAAGGGAAATGGAAACACTTGTGCGCCGCCTTATCCCTTCAAGGAAAATTGTGCACCACACATCTAAAAGCCTTTAGGGATGATACTAAGGGCTCCAATCTAAAGTTTTCCAAGTATCACTTCATAGGTTATTCGTCGCCCAAGTGAATTCATGTCGCTCAAGTATACTTGCACAACCAGGACTTGCGCACTAGATCAATACTTGCGCGCCTCCTTCCAATTCACTTCCTTTCCTCAAATCCACCTTTCCACTTCAAGGACAGCTTTCAAAACCCTCTTCAAAGCCATTTCTAGAAAGGTTCCTTTGTTTGTTTCCTTATCTGAAAGAAATTCTGTGGAACATCTCCCAAAACCTTGTGATTTATATAGCTTTATATCACTACGGTTAGATGTTCCCTTCATTCAACCTTATCCCTTAAGATGATAGAATCTTTGATCTGGGCATCTTCCTTAGGAGTAAGCCCCAATCATATGTAAATGTCCCCCTTAATTCTGGGCATCCTCCTTTTGAACAAGCCCCAAATTAAGAGTATAAATCTCCATAAAGCACATACACCTTTTATGGACCCTGTTCATCTGGGCATCCTCCTTAGGAGTAAGCCCCAAGTCCCCTCTTCTTTGATTTGAGCATCCTCCTTAGGAGTAAGCCTCAATCATAAATTCAAGTTCCCTAATCTGGGCATCCTACTTAGGAGTAAGCCCCAAATCTTAAGTCCCCTTCACCTGGGCCTCCTTTTAAGGATTAAGCCCCAGGCTTAATTCCTTTTGATTTGGGATTACTTCTTAGGAATAAAACCCAATCATTAAGTTCGTCTCTAATTTGGGAATCCTTCTCAAGAGTAAGCCCTATGTAAAGTATTCAAATCTCTATAAAGCACATATACCTTTATGGACCTTGTTCTCGGGTTTCTTCCCTGAATTAAATCCCGATTTTCATATATCTTGGGCAGTCATACATACGTAAGCCCCATATCATTTCTTATGATTGCATCTTTCATCGCAAAAATCGTCAATTTTACTGATACCTTTTATTTCTCACACCGAGTATAACTCACGTGAGCTTAGAGTGTAAAAGTAATTATGACATCTTTATTTGAGCCATTAATCCTGAATAGCCCTCATACTTATTAATTCTCGAACTACATGAGTTCTGATTCCTTTTCTAACAAGGATATGTAGGTAGCCCATCTGCGGGTATGATCCCAACTCTGAAATAATCCCTGTCTTTCTGAATGACAATAAACTTCAAGTGCCCCACTGAGTGTCTTTAAAAATAGTATGGTATTTATAAAGACCAATAGATTTCTATATAATGTGTTGAAGGATACCATTGACTAAGAATCTCTAATAAATACGGATGATTCTCTATCGATGAAGAACCTCAAATACATATAAAAGATTCTCTAAATCTCATCAATCATTGATTGTCATATCTAAAGGAAAGCTCATTTTCATAATTGGTAAATTAATAAGGATTCAAAAACATATCTCAAATCTATAATAGAGTCTTGAAGTAGAAAGTAATTCCCCCCAAAAAGGTGTGATGAGTTCGAACTCCCATCCTCTCGACCAATGAAAATTCTTAAGCTTCATCGGTCTACAACTAATGAGAACCTACCTTTGGAAAGTAGGTCCAAATGGATATAGAATCATTGTTTATTACTGGTTCTATGAATTAACCCATTAGAAACTGATTGGAATGTTTGAACCTTAAACAAACAAGGTCATCCTTATTTCCAGGAAGAAACAAAAATGGTGAAGACGATGTGAATCCTAAACCAAGTTAAAATGATGGTTTACCTACTTGTTAGGCCCCTATTTAACTCAATGTGTGGGCCAACAAAGAAATCAATAAAATATATGTGCTCATCCAAAAGATGCAGTGGCCGAACTTATCTTGATTACGTTTTTTATATGAAACAGACACTCTTTTCCAAGATCTCTCTGCATTATAGAAATGGATTCTCTGAAATTCACACCTCTGAATGCCTTGGCCGCTGCTCCTACTGGATCCTCGTCCGCTCTGATGATGACGTCACCAACTCAGCATCTGCAACGTTGGGTCTCGAATTCACTAATCAAGGAGTACCGTCAACATGGTACCATCCCGAATCTAAAGGCTTCTCGACAAGCCCTCCAAGTGAAAAACTCACACCGGTCGTCCGGACAACGACGACTAGTGATCAAGAAGCAGGCAGTTCCAACCACCGTCTCCAACCATTTCGGGTCGTTATCACCAGAATGCAACAACCAGTCCCTCCCATACTACGGGGAGGTTGATCAGGAGGTCACTCAGGGCTTCCATTCAAGGATTCTGGAGTCCTTCCTGCGGGATCCCACCAACAATCGCCGCCAAACTCGTGCGGTAGTGCGCCCTCAACATGATGAGGGTGTCGTCTCCAGGCATTCAGCTCAGGTTCCTCGAACCCGAGTAGGCAAGAAAAACCACCAGAGGTGAATACCGACCAATAGGGAGCAGGTTCTTACCTTTTCCCCCTCTGGAAAAATCCACCAACCTAACTTGGTGGCAAGCGAAGATCAGGCACACACACTCGTCCGTTTTAATCCCACTGTCCAGCAGACTCGTCTGGTAGCAACCCGCCATTCCCACCAGAAAATTCCGGAAGATTACCATAAAAAGAAACATACACCTGTTTATAAATCATCATCTAGTCAGTAGGCTCATATGACTACATTCGATGAAGCTTGCCAACCCAATGTGTTGAAAACTGGTAAACAGGCACATACACCTGCTTACACTCATCAATCCTGCCAGCAGCCTCGTCTACGTGTATTGAAGGAAGTTCATCAACCACGTTCAGCAGAGTGCAATAAGCAGGCACATACATCTAATAGTATTGATCAAGCCTACCAACAGTCTCGTTTGGTAGCACCCGGAGAAGTCAATTGAAAAGCCCCAATGAAAAATAGGAGGTAGACTCAACTCTCTGCCCCCACACATGAGTACTATCAGAATCCACTGACAGGAAAAGGAGGAAAGGAGATGGAACATACTCCTACTCCAGACATGGAATGGACCTATATTACCATTCTAGCAGCTGAAGTCACCAAGCATATTCTATCAATGGCTAAAGAGCAGAAGAAAATCGCTGCTCATATTCTGGATGCTTGCTAGGATATTATAACAACTTCAGCAGCATTTCAGGGAAAGACACATAAATCTATCCCTATTAGTAGAGTGACTCATTAACATGTCACCCCAAAGCAGACACACACCTCTGTTCCAGTCCAGGAGGTTTATGGGGCATACTCCCTCATGTCATACAGACAATCAAGTCGAGCACATACACCCGATTCAAATGAGGATCGTCAGCCTAACCTGGTAATTTCTCATGAGCAGGCACACACACCTTCCCACAATAACCACATCAGTCAACAAGTGGTTTCCAATACAAGTAAGAAGGCGTCCAATAAAAAGACCCATCCAACACAGTTGGAAAGTCAAGAACCAATCTGTAATGAGACCTTGCTCAATGCTGGAGTTCTTGAAGCCAGCAGACAATTATCTATTGCAACTCAAGATTCTACTATCTCATTTCCCAATAGTGGGAACAATAATTCTGAAGGTCTTTAATAGACACTTCCTCATGAAGGCTTTCTTCATGAAAATTCAGTTGATCATGAAGTTTCATCTTCAGATGAGAGCTGCGATAACCCTTTATGTATCCAGAAGACCAAGGAGTAAGGGGTTTCATATTTTGCTGTAACCCACCATGGTGGTCCTTCCCATGATGATGAATTTAGTTTTGAAATTCCTCTCTGCAGTAGTAATGCACATTGCATATAAAATGCTCCAATTGACATTGTAGTGTCGAGAAATCCCTCTTATCTTGAGGAACTTGCAAATGTGAAGCCAGTCATATCTGATGCTTTACCGCTAGCAGGTGAAATACTTTCTCAATCAGAAGATATCCCGGGGTGTAGGTCATTATTCGAAACACCCATGGGTCATTCATCTTCTAGTTTGACAAATGAATTCTCTACCAATATTGTTGAATCTGATGAAGAAACAAAGAACCACCATGTTTGGTCTAATCAGGTAGAAGAATGTTCATCGAATGATAAGGATGAAGTACTGAATATGAGAAAACAACTGGCGAAAGGTGAAGTACCAGCCATGTTTTGGCCTTTGGCTGACTCTCAGTATGATATTCTAGAGATGTTGACGGAAGATTGTATTCACGATATTTTTCTCAACATGTTGAAAACTCTTTGTCACTTGAAAATGAAAATATTATTTTATGATGAATATAAAAATCATGTCAAGATAATAGAAGGGTTACAACGCCAAATTGATTTGGCATCTCTCTAAGTTTCCCGATATCCAATGGTTGAAAAGCAGCAGAGATCCCTTCAGCGTTCATGACTTAGCACACTAAAAAGATTGCACCAGTTAATTTCCAATGCCCCATATGGTATTCATATCAGGGGATGGGGTGTTCATGGAGGACTACATTTCACTATACTCTCCAGTCAACAAAGCCCACCAAAAATGGTCTCATGCAATGTTATTGCCCATGGCCGGCCAGAACCAATTGGTTTTCTGTGTAATTAAAGGATTGCTTAGAAACAGGCCTCAACTAGTTCTTCCAAGAGTCAGGAATACAAACAAAAATTGTCGAATTATTCTTGCATCAAGAAAATGAGAATATAGATCAGGCCTCTTGTTTTGAGTAGATATAGGTTGATGCATCCAGCTAATTTCTGGACTAAAGTCCGCAAAATCAGGAGAGCTTTTAAGAATGTCTCAGAAGTAGCAGCTCAAGAAACATCTCATCTTGCAAGACTTGGGACTCTTTTAACCCAACCCTCGGAATCAACAAATAGGGTTCGAGGAGTTGACCAGGAACAACAGGAACAGACCAAGTCCACCGAACTGGGGACTTTTTCAAATTCTCAATCACCTCCTCAGTAAAATTTGGTCTTCTCTCGATTAGGGAAGAATCCACAGGAGGAACACAGAGCCGAATTATCAGGAGATTCCCTCCAAATTACGGTTCATCAAGATGTTCCTGAGGGATCAACTCAACAAAAGGAAATGTCCCATCAAGGACATGAGAGAAGGCAGTATCACAAAAATTATGATAGAAGGGATGTAATGCATTATGCATCAATAAATGTCATCAATGTTGTTGTCACTGATCCCCCAGAACATGAGGCTCACTCAGGGGAATCAGATTAAGATGTTCCTGTTCAATAGACTATATGATATGAAACAAATGAAAAAGGTGTGCGTACATGAAATCAAAGGCTTACCCAGAATCTAGGTATTCCTTCAAATAACCAACTCCCCCCTCTTTGAAAGGCTTCCAACAAGGGGAAAGGAAAAGTGTTAGGTTACATTCCACCCTACCTCTGGATAAGGCCAATCACTCTCACTAGAGGAAAGTTTCGCACGACAAGAGGAATAAATGAAGGAGTTAAAGAGGATGAATATAGAACTACTTCAAGGTAGTCTTCCTCCTAAACGTACTAGATTCATTCAGTCAAGAGAATTTGTTGCAGCTACTGAGATGGATGAAGAATATCCTCCTTTACCAGTACACCCTCACAGGTCTAATCCTATGGGTCATATGCAACAACAACCGGCAATACTACCATCAGTGGCAATCCCGGTCACCACACCTGTCCAAACTCTAGTTATTACACCTACTGAGGTCTAAGTTCAACCAGATGTTTATCAAAGATTAATAACTACCATTGAGTCATTAACATCTCAGTTGGAAACTATGGAGGGAAAGTGTGCATAGGTTCAACCAGAAAAGAGAGCTTACCCTAAATGGGTTGATCCAATTCCTCCCCCATCAATTTTTTTGAATATCACATTCCTAATTTTTAATGGTTCGGGAGATCCATAACAACACTTAACACATTTTGTTTCTTATTATGATCCTATGATGGGAACTCTTCAACAACAAGAAGCAGTTAAGATCATGTGTTTTGTACAATCATTATAAGGACCTACTTTTTTCTGGTATACAAGTTTGCAAACATAGTCAATTACTGGGTTAGAAGATCTCCATCAAAGGTTCCTTCTTCAATTTAGATCTACCTTTCCAAATATGATGGTTTCTTATCATTCCAATTGTATGAAAAGGGAGAATTAAAGAGTTTCAGATTTCATTGCTCGATGGAAGGGATTAACATATTTCTTAAATTTAGCACTCCCTCAAGAAGAGTTGCTGCAAATCTATGTGGAAAATTTGTGTGATGAATTACGCACACCGTTGATCACTGTGAAATACACATGAGGGTTTTGAGACCATACTTCAATCGCTCAACAGAATGAAGATTCTCTTATACAGACTAAGGCTAAAACTCATGTAATTTCATCATTTCCAGGAAGGAGAATGCGGAATTTAGAGACTGCTACAGTTACACTTAAACAAGTACCTGTACCAACTTCCACTTCAAGACCTTCATCATATCGAAGGGCTCCACCTCCTGAGCATCAACAACAAAGGCCACCTCATCAAGATGATCAAAGAGATCAAAGGTGGAAACAGTTTGAAGACTTGAAGAAAAAAGTTTATTCATTATGGAATGAAAAAGTTCCTAGCTACTTCATCTCTGCTCTGGAAAACAACCTGGTTCAGTTTTCAAGGCCCAAAAGGCCGAACAAGGAATGAGATGAAGACCTCCCCAACTATTGCCCATTTCATCAAATGTTGGGGAATCCCATCCATGAGGGTTTTGTGTCCCAAGACCTTCTGTAAAAGATGGTGGACTCTGGACAGGTAAAACTGAAAGGTTCTTCAGCCCAGGTTTCATGTGTTACTGCTACTGATCATTAAGAAGAAGGCGAGTGCCACAAATTCAAAAGTAAAAATGAATAGAAATATATTGATTGGATGGTCAGGAAAATGATCAACTGAACTCATGCCATTTTAGAACACAATTGAATCAACCAATTGTGTCGTCTGCTATGAATACCATAGCAAAACCCCCTTCATCATAGGGAAAATGATCAATGAAGTAGAATAATTCAAAGAAAGAAGAACAATTAGAAGAAGATGAGTCTGTGCCGAAGACTAAATTGTCTTTGACTATGGTAGATTTTATGCCATCTTCTTCAAATGCACAAGCACCACCCCACCAAACAGAACATCCTAAACTGGCTAATTAGGTAGAACCTTCATCATATGAAGAGTAGATCTTTGGTTCTGTTAACATGATTCATTTAACAGATCCTTATGCCAGTCACAGTTTCGATCTTGATGAGCCTAAGTTCCCTGTATCAAACAGGGGAATTAGAGGGAGTTCCAGAGGTCTATGATACAAAGGAAGACGTGAATATTCCAAAAGACATTATTTCAATCCTACCCCTTCTAGAACAGTGTATGCTGCCGAAACTCATGGCAGAGCCCTTAAGCAGGCTGGACAGGGACAAGACAGTTCTTCCACAAAAGGCAGATTCAGTCCTGGCGCAGTTATTTTGGAAGATCGGTTAGAAGTTACACCTTCTTCCTCTCAGCTGTTATATAGACCTAGTCGGTCTAATCTTCCAAATCCAGGAGTATTTCCAACTCCTACCCCAATACAAGATGCATCTACTTCCAAATCATCAATTTCTAACGCACCTGCAAAACCACAACTTCATGTTGGAAAACACAGTCTTTTGGATCAAATGTATGATGTATTGAAATTTTTTTTTCAATTACCGTCCAAGTTATCAATTATGGATGCCAAGAATATATCAAAGTATCTTCGGGAGGCACTCATTGAGGCTTTTTCAAGTCCTCAGGAATTCAAAACTGAAATTGCTGCGGCTGAAGTCTACCATGTAGAGAATGATCCTGTATAATTCCATGAAGTGATATCTTTTACAGATGGAGATGAAGATGAGGTTGTACATGGACATATCAGAACTTTTTATCTATCATGAAAGGTCAATGACATGTACATCCGATGAGATTTCATTGATAATGGATAAGGATTCAATCTCATTCCTATTCGTACACTTTGTCGTTTGGGCCTCACCGAATCTGATTTATCTCCTTCTACTTTGATGTTGCAAAGATATGATAAAAATGAACAAGAACCTCTGGGTGAGATTACACTCAGAACTCAGTTTGGAGATCTTGTATCCAATTCAGATTTCATGGTTGTTTGTCAAGAAACAACCTTCAACATTTTGCTTGGATGGCCTTGGCTACATCAATATACAGCCATACATTCTTCATACCATCAATGTCTCAAATATTGTTTCACTGGTCAAATTGGGACATTGTATGGTGACAAATCCCCTTTAAAAACATGTGAATTTCAATACATTGAGGAAAAATTCTATCACATGGAGGGAAATGAGGTATCTACGACAAGGGAGGTTACCAAAATTAATGCTCCATATGGTTTGGAAAAGATTCCAGTAAACCCATTCATACATGTGTGTACAAATTATGTGTTGCCTATCAGTTAACTTGACAAGATAGACCCAAATCCAAATACTCTTATGGAAACTTCCATAATGTCAATTACAGCAATCAAGCCAGACAGCATGGGAGAAATTGGTGATTCGCCAAGCAATGATGAAAGCTCAAATAGAGATGTCTTCATTTCATCCGCTTAAATATAGAAATTATATACTTCATAAACCGGTCCATAAGATGTTATAGCAATGTTAGAGGTAAATAATGATGTCGATTCTCAATCCATCATATCCTCTCTACCACCCAAGGAAGACTCTTCATCATCAATAGGGTCAGAAATGGTAGCTTCTTCTTCAAGATGTTCAAATTTTAACTTCTCTCCTGATCATGGAAATTCTACTTCATCATCAACTATACAAGTAGAAAAAAAAGAAGTAACACATATTAAAGAAGAAGGTGAAGATCTCCGAGATGCTCCTTTAGTTTTTGAAGAGGGTATCTTTACCACTATGGATGAACTCAGAGAAATAAATCTGGGTATAAAAGAAGATCCATGCCCCACTTTAATCAGTGTGGCCATGACTCTTGAAGAGCAAGAAATGTATATTTTATTTCTAAAGAAAAATTGAGATATATTTGTTTGGAATTATACAGACATTCCAGGGTTTGATCCTGATGTTGCTACCCATCATTTGGGTTTGCCAAAAGAACATCGAGGATTCAAACAAGCCACAAGAAGAACACAACTAACTTATGCTTCCAAAATTGAAGCTTAGGTGGATAAGTTTATCAAAGCTAAATTCGTCAAAGAATTTCAATATCCCAAATGGCAGGCTAACATTGTACCTGTGAAAAATAATAATGGACAAATTATATTTTTCATTGATTTCATAGATCTTAATCGGCATTGTCCGAAGGATGATTTTACAATTCCGATCACAGAACTCTTAATTGATGAAATAGCTAGCTACGAAGATCTTTCCTTTATGAATGGCTACTCTGGGTATAATCAAATCCGAATGGCTCCAGAAGATGAAGAATCTACAGCCTTAAGAGCCCCTCATGGTGTGTTTTTCTATCGGGTAATTCCCTTTGGCCTGAAAAATGCAGGTGCAGCGTTTCAACGTGTCATGCACCGTATCTTCAAACCCTTTTTAGGGAAATTTTTTGAATGTTATGTGGATGATTTGGTGGTAAAATGAAAACAATGTTCTAATCACTTGGATGATTTGGTAATCATATTCCACAAACTTCAACAACATAATTTGATGATGAACCCCTTGAAATGTGCTTTCGGGGTAACCTCAGGAAAATTTCTCAGCTTTGTTGTACGCCATCATGGTATAGAATTTGATCGTAAGAAGAAAAAACCAATCCTTGGTATGTCACCTCCTCTAAATTTAACGGAATTGAGAGGAGTTAAAGGACACTTGGCCTATATTCGGCGTTTCACCGCCAATCTAGCAGGCAAATGTTTACCCTTCACCAAACTAATGAAGAAGGGAGTCACTTACCAGTGGACTAATGAATTTCAAGAGTCATTTGATATTATCAATAAATATCTCTTGAGTCCACCGATATTAATTCCACCTGTTGAAGGAAACCAATTATCTTCTATGTGACAGCTTTAGAACAATCATTGGGTGCCTTCCTTGCCCAAAAGAATGATGTTGGGAATGAAAACAATATTTACTACCTCAGTCGGACTATGCTTGAGGTTGAAACTCAATATTCGAGTATTGAAAAGTGCTACCTAGCATTAATATTTGCATTTCATAAGATGAGACACTACCTGCAACATCATAAGGTCCAATTGGTATCTCGCAATAACCCGCTCAAATTTATCTTTAGTCATCCAATGCTTACAGGACGTCTGCAAGGTGGGAGGTTATTTTGAAGCAGTTTGATATCCAGTACGTGTCTCAAAAGGTAATAAAGGGCCAATCTCTAGATGATTTCCTTGCTGAACACCCTTTAGTAGAAGATACAACTTTGGATATTGAACTTCTTGATGAATAATTATTCTCTATTCAAGATAGTCCTCAAACATGGGAAATGTACTTTGATGGGGATTCTAGAAGTTCAACAGGGAAGAAAATGGAAGATCCTAAATTCAACAAAGTTGGGATGGGAATTGTGCTTTTATCCCTTGAAAAGGCAGTGTAACCCTATTACTTCTTATTGTTGGGAGGCGGTACAAATAATGAAGAAAAATATCAAGCTCTCATCACAGTCTTGGAATTTGTGCTTCAGGCACAGGTGAATCACTTAAAAGTGAAAGGTGATTCAGACCTGGTAATAAAACATGTCAATGGGGGTTATGCCATCAGAAAAGAAGAGTTAATCCCTTTGTATGATTACGTTAGAGAGTTAATGGTAGAATTTTCTTCAGAACCAACATTTTCTTATGTCCCGTGATCACAAAATTCTCAAGATGATGCACTGGATAATGTAGCCACAACTCTACAAGATCCAAATCGGGACTAAACAATAATCAGTATTTCCCACTATCATATAGTTTCACCTTATGTTCAAATCAGAACAGAGGAAATCAATGAAATTAGTCCCATTTCTAAACCATATGGTCATACTACAGGATGAATGACACCTATAAGAGAATAACTTCAAAATGGAACACTCCCACCAGATAGAGCCGAGAAAGAACAAGTCTGGCGAAGTGTGGTCAATTATACTCTATGATAGCCCAGATCACCAAAATATTCTCTAAAAGTGAGGTTTTGAGGGAATTATCTTCAGATGTATTGATGGTGAAGAGACAATGGCTATCATGAAAGAAGTAAATGCAGGAGTCTGTGGTTCCCACCAGCCTGTACATAGATTGTCTAATCAAATTCGAAGGCTTTGATACTTTTTTCCTTCAATGATACAAGATTGTGTTGATTTCACTAAGATGTTTCATTCTTTACAAGTATATGCCAACTTCATTAATCAACCCCCAGAGTTGCTTCATACAGCTAGACACTCATGGCCATTTGCCACATGTGGAATTGATATAGTAGGACCATGCCCTTCGGCTACATCCAAGCAGTTTAAATATATTATTACTGCTACTTAATTCTTTTCCAAATGGGAAGAGGCAATACCTCTCAAAGAAGTTAGTTCTAAGATCATTGTTAGCTTCATCAATTCAAACATCATTACTAGATTTTTTGTCCCTCATACTATACTGACGGACAATGGAACCAACTTCTGTTCATCTGAGGTGAGAAAGTTGTATCAAGAATACAACATCAAATCCAACCATTCATATCGGTATCATGCAGCGGCCAATGGCTAGATAGAGGCCTTCAATAAGACTCTTTCAAACATACTACAAAAGATTATGGATAAAGATAAGAAGTCATGGCCTGATACAATTTTTTCATGCTTTATGGTCTTATCGGACCACCAACCACACTGCTATGTTGTCAACTCCATACTCATTGGTATATGAAACAGAAGCAGTCTTTCCCGTTGAAGTTCAATCACATTCTCCCAGAGTAGCCATTTGTGATTAGTTATCCACATATTAACAATCTCATAAGCGATTTGATGAATTGGAATGATTAGATGAAAAAATATTGTGCACCATACACCACTTGGAATTCTATCAGAATCGAATAGCATGGGATTTCAATAAAAAAGATCGTCTTCGTTCATTCATTCAAGGAGAATTGGTATTGGTTCTCAAAACTCCAATGATACTAGGGAAGAAACCTACCAAGCTTGAACCAAAGTTTGAAGAACCTTATTCAATACATAAGGTCTACCCCAATGGAGATTATTCTATAATCTCAATGGATGGAGAATTCATCACAACTCCAACTAATTCAAGGATCTTGAAGAATTATTTTGTGTAACACAAATACATATTCGTCCAACAAGATGTTAAACTTTGTTGTCCTTAATGCATGACATTAAACTGCATATTCCTTTCTTTTGTCTGAGTTGTAGGATGTTAAACATCCAAGACCTAATGGTCCAAACTCTATGACCCTAAACTAAGAGTATTTATTCCTCACCGCATGACGTTAAACTGCACGGAATCCCCTTTTCACGTCTGTTCATCTTCGTCCTCACTGCACGACGTTATAACTGCACAGACTTAGTCCTCACTACAAGACTTTAAACTGCATAGTCCCTAATAGTCCTCACTACATGACTTTAAACTGCACAGTGCCTCTTTCATCCAACATGACATTAAACTGTGTCCCCTTAATTCATTATTCAATTGAACTACATGGACTTTGATCCTTACCTTCTAGGATAGGTATGTAGGCAAACTCCTTCGGATCTAGATCAAAACCAATCTCTTCACATCGGTTCATCTGCATCTCATAAAATGTTGACCCATGATGATCCCCAAACCAATATCTTCACATTGGTGTACTTTCATCCCACATGACGTTAAATTGTCAAAAAGTCCCTTTTACATCCTACATGATGTTAAACTGTAAATTCCCAATGTTTTTCTTACATGACATTAAAATAAAGTCCTCAATTATGTCCTATATGACATTAAACTGTGCATTGTCCTTGCTACATGAAACTAAACTGTACAACACCATTGTCCTTACTATATGATGTTAAACTGTAAAAGTCCCTAATACGTTCTACATGACGTTAAACTATACATCGTTAGGTTTGTTGCTACCTCTTGTTTCTCACTCCAAGCATGACTCTTGTGATCTTTGAGTAATCCTCAAACATAACATTCTCTCTAGTCCGCTAACCACACATAACTCCAAACACCATCTTCAGGTTGTTCTCAAATACAGCTTGATCACAAATTCATTCTAAATTGAACTATGCGGATTTTGATCCTTGCCTTCTAGGATAGGTACGTAGGTAACCTCTTGAGGTTCAAGCCCAAAACCAATATTTTCACGTTGGTTCACCTCCGTCCCACCTGATGTTAAACTATGTACGTCCCTTTTGTCCCCGATACATGACAGTAAACAGTGCATCACCATTGTCCTTGCTATATGACGTTAAAATATACAGTCCCCCATTGTCCCCCACCTTAGAGGGAATCATCATTGACATTGATCTCCAACCATGTCATATTTTAAGGACTACGTTCATACATGGTAATGCACGAACCTTTAATCTTGGGTCCAACCATCATTTCACTAACATCCCATTTAAACCTTTACATGTATGATCTAAATCTGAACAAAGGGTATTTCAAGAACTACGTGCGGCTTGATTCCCATCCTTATGGGATACATAGGAACATTAGAGCATCCCTCAGACCCAGCCCCAAGTCATTGAGCCTAACCCCAAATTCCACTTTCAGTCTGTTGGCTGAAAAGTTCCCTTTTGAGAACATGAATGTGGTATGAAAATCCTGGTCTTTATTCACATCAGGTTTATAACAAACACACAAGGTGTCTCCCTTATTATGGTCTGATCTCTACGACCCTAAACTAAGATCTCCTATACTCTCATCCCACATGACATTAAACTGTATTTCAAGAACTTCATATGGATTGATTCTCATTCTAATGAGATATGTACTAATGTCTAACATCTCAATTCAGGACCTAGCCACAACATGATTATGGTAACATTGGTCTATGTATCTTTTTCATGCATTGTATAATACTCATTTTCATGTGGAATACTCCTAACCTTAAATACTTCCAGATCTCCATAACCCTTTTCTTGACTTCTGGTCACAAAATTTTTGATACCAGGAAATTCTTTTGTCTGACCATGTAGCATGATCCCTTAGGCGGCCTTGCATAAAAAAGTCTACATAACAGACCTGTCAGCCGAAAGATACTATTATTTGACCATGCAGCCAATGCCATTAAGTGGACCTGCATAATTCAACCCCCTAACAGGTTTTTCAAATAGTGGTAACTTCATTATTGGGGTAAAACATATTTTGTCCTTATTGCTCTTAACAACGATATGTAGGGATCCTAAAAAATATCCATCCTGAACATATTTGTCCCATACTATTTTTCATGATCTGAAAGTATTCAAGTCTATGGTTTATATTTCCCTTCCCTACGTTTGGGTCAGACCTTCGCAGGAGTGACATTCATCCAATTCTTTAAAAATCTTAATTGGGAATATCCTCTCTATATTAAAGTACCTCTCTCTATACAGTAGACTCTATGCTTTGGAAAATTTGAATCTCCATAAACATTCACTAGCTTTTAGCAATAGAAAAGTAAACTTTGTGAGAGTTCTTTTTCCTGACTATGCAGTACGTGCCCTTAGGCATCCATGCATAAGTTGTAACACCCGAGACTTTTATGAGAAATAATTTGTTTTTATAAATCATCAAAGGAATCTTTCACTACACACAACACTAGCTTGCCTTTCTTTACACGCCATAATGGCCTTCCTCGATAGCTTGCGTTGTACGCAATACCGAGTTTCACTAAACAACGATATGCTATTAAAATATTATTAAAACTAGTCGTTATGAATAGTAATAACCACTTTTTGAAATTTTGTAAATTTTATTTTTCAAAATGGACTTCATTTTTGGATTCGGAATATCGAAATTAGCCTAGGGTGAAATTTTGGTATTTTTCTGAAAACTTTCAATTTTTGATGAATAGTGAAACCACTAAGTGGTAGTTAAAAAATTGAATTTTTCATAAAACATAATTTTACCACTTCTGTGAGTGGAATTTCTAAAATCCGAGAGGCACGGTTGATGTCAGCAAGTAAAATTTGGTTCAATGAGATGAAAATAATTTTTTGGTGAATAGTAACTTTTTACTTTTTTTACCACGGTTAAAAGTAAATAGGGTAATTAAGGGTAAAAATGATATTATTATTACCCTAACACATGTCATAATTATATTGGATAAGTGTAATTCGACCAAAAACAATCTTAGGAATAAAATATTTCCATTTAGGCCCACTTGGATTAGATTAGGACATTTATTATCAATTTACTTAAAGAAGGGTTAAAATAGTTAAATTCAAAGTTTAATATGTAAATCATTTTTAATACGGGGTTATACATAAGATTAATTAGACTATAAATATTCATTATAAAGATAAAAATATTTCCAACATAATAGTAGTTTATTTATAATTTTTAGACATTAAATAATTTAATTTATTTATGACACAACGATGATGCAGTAATTATCTTATTAATGCAATATTGACATAATTGATGATTATAAATACCGAAATAAATGTAATTTGAGACTTTTTATGAATTAAACTAATTTTATATGTTAATATGACATGTTAGTATTTATTTAATTAACTTTTTTCAAACTAATCATTCTGTTATGATTTTCACAAAAATCAATTACAAAATAGTGTCAAAATTGACATAAAATAGTTTTTAAAAAAAAATTATATTATTAATTGTTATTTTATTCCTAAAAATCAATGGTTCAGAAAAATGACTTAGATAAGGTTATATATATTAATAATAAACAACTTGGGGTTCTTTTGGCTTGTTATAGTAAGTTTATTAACCTTATAGTATAAAAACACAAGAAGACACGGTAAAAGTAAAATTATCTAACTTAAAGTTAAAACTAAATGATAAGGATAAAATAGTAAACTAAACTTGTCCAAATTCTATTGGATGAGATGATTTCGACCCATCCCCACCCTAGCTTCTAAATAAATCAATTTGGAGCTATTTAAAACCGAATTTGGCTTTATAATAAAATAATATTTTTTGTTATTCCAAAGGTGCCCCTCTCCTCCCTTATAAGAGGGCATCTCCTCCCTCTCTTCCTCGCACCACTTTGAGCCTTCAAGATCGGCCAACCCCTACCAATTTATCCTATACACTTACCTAGAGACATCCTAGAGGTCCTGGTCCTGTTAAAAGACCAATTTTAGTGCCCTAAAAGGAAGTCTCAAAGAAGCACTTCAAAGAAGAGGTAATGTCCGTTACCGATTCTTTCATCTTTATTTCTTCTTCCACTTATTCTTCTTTAGTTGTTTCATTATGAAGTAATAACATAAGTATCACTTATATACTGATATGTTATTATATGTATGAAACAACCCTATTTAACCATCTATCCATCCTACGGAAAATGAAATCATCGTGCGTTCGTACGTACGGAATATCGTCTCCACGCCGTGGTGTAATCTATTTTTCACCACCACCTTACTTGGATGGGTATAATGGTGTAAATAATGAATATATATGATTATTGTAAAGTTTTATTGATTATGAAATAGTATACATACACTCCAATACAATTCCACGATCATGGGAATGATATCATCGCTCGTGCGTACGTACGGAATACCGTCTCCACGATGTGATGCGACTCGTTCTACATGATCTTCATTGCATAATGATTATATAAATGAATTGAATGAATGAATATGATATATATTACACTAATACCATTCTGTAAATGAGGTATCTATAACCTTAAAATAATAATAAGAATTTATTCGACAAAACACGCATAAGAACAAAAAGTAATAAACACCCGAATAACAAGTAGAAATGAAATATTACTAATAATAAGCTAAGAATATGACCATATATGATATAATAACAATTATTATGATTCTGGAATAAGTCAATAACATTATTTAAATCATTATACAGGTGTTTTGGACACTTACGAAGCAAATCGGACCTAAGGTAAGGGAAATATCACAATCTCATTTTTATCCGAGATTGTTTATACTTTGCAATTTACTGGGGTGCATTTTATCATCTGCATCCATGTTTCCTCAATATGTAATATTTACATCATTATAAAATAGTTTATATCCAATTTTACCCTTCGGTTAGTTTTTAGTAAAAGATATTAAAGGAATCTTTTGTCATTTTTCGTATGAGGTACTTTTTGACTTTTCTGACAAAATTACGAGAAGAATGTTTTTTTTAACTTATACGACATGAATGGATTTTTAAAACAATATTTCCAAGAAGCTTACTTTACAAGTTTTTATGTTTATTTTTAATAAAATTCTTTTAGTTTAAAATTTTATGTCATGTTAAAGAAAGGAAAATGTTTTTGAAGTAGAAAGGATATTTTCCTCAAGAATGGAGTTCAAGTGCTTTATCAAAATTATTTTCCATATAAGATAATATAGGATTCTGTTTCTATCCCTATTATTACATTGATTTGATTATGTTGTGATGGAATTATTTTTATGAATTACTTTATCTTATATGAGTTGTTTTATGATGTCACGATGTTTAAGATTCCCATTTTTATTACATGGGTTATGCTATGATGTATGGCTTATGATTTTGTGGCACACATAAGAATGGTATCATTATGAGATGGGTGGGACCTCTATCTCCATCCAATGCATTGGGTAAAGATTTTATATCTCATGAGATAGACATGGCTGGAACGACAGGTTATACCAGTTCAGTGAAACAGGACTGAAACAAGGAGTGAACTCGGTTCAGAAATGGACTTTGTCCGCTAAGATAGTCTGGGAAATGAGTCTTGACTACTAAGAAACGATTCTCTATGATTATGTGTGTATGCCACAAAGTTTCATGATTTATGTTATGATTATTGGGATTACACTTCACTACTATGATTTGCCCCATGTTATGAATTTATGATCTCTTTTGCAGGTTAATATTTCCAAAAGTTATGTTCTTATGAAAATGATGTAATTGAGATTTCTTTTGTTTACCCTTACCGAGCATTTGATCTCACCCTTTTGTATGTTTTCTTTCCCCAGTTCAAGAAGTAGGTTATTAAGTAAGATATTCCAGAAAGAACTATAGATATGATGAAATAAATGGGAGACAGTGTAGATGCTTTATGAACTAGTTGTTTATGTTTCCCAGTTTCTAAAGACACTATACCTATACGGCCCTTTCCTAGTTTTGTGATATGTTGTAATAAGTGTGATTCAATTTTGAAGTAATAAAAAATGTATGTAATGTATGGGTCGTTATAGTTGGTATCAGATGAAAGGTATAGTCAACCATTGGAAACTATAATGTGAAAGCCTTAGTAAGAACCCTAAGGAAAAGTCTAAGCATAGAACACAATATCAGTGTTTTAGAAATGGCCATGAATAATCTAGGATAAGACCTTAAGTGTAAAATTTTATTCTTGATTATGTGGTTTTCCAATTATAATTAGTGTTGCTCACACTATTCTTCTTGGTTTTAGTCAATGTCTGGAACCCGAAGGAACTGTGTTAATGAGGAATGCAACGGGCAATGCAATGATTGTCCCCCTGAGCAACCAAACGTTATGGGAGATGGAATGCAAAATCTTGTAGCCATGCTCACACACCTTTCTCAAGCTATGAATCATGCAGGACATCCAAACGAGCAAAGTAAGAAGCAACATTCTGTTGAATCCTTTATGAGGCAGCGTCCATCTTCTTTCAACGAGTCTACTGATCCATTAGTTGCTGAACAATGGATTAGTACTACTAAAAAGATATTTTCAGTTCTTTATTGTTCTGAACATGATAAATTCATCCTAGCAGTGTATCGTTTGGAATGAGATCCTGATCAATGGTGGAATATTATTAAGAATATGAGTCAAAGGGATGAAATTGAGTCCATGGAATGGGACGAGTTCAAGAACTTATTTTTCAATAAGTACTTCCCTCGTATTCTATGAACAAAGATGGAGAAAGAGTTTCTTGAACTGAAGAAAAAGGATGATGAATCTGTTGTTACCTATGAAGCAAATTTTACAAGGCTTGAAAGGTACGCTTCTGATATTATTATCCAACCTGAGAGTAAGATCAATCAATTCTTTAGTGTCTTAAAACCAAGTCTTTGAAGGGCCTTATGTAACGACCCGAAATTTTGAATAAATCTTGTTTCCTAATTTCATGTGTTATTTTTTTTATACTCAAAAAAAATGTTTTATTTGATAAACATGATTATAAATAAAATGAGACCATTGGTTTTTGAGTGTTATATGACCATCGGTCAATATGACCACCGTGAACAAAATGTTTTGATTATTGTCTCTAAATTTAAGTAATCTTGGTTAATTATTATAGAAAGAAGATTTGATGGCCTCACCTAGTAGCCTTGGGCCGATCGAAGCCCATCTAACAGAGATTGGGAAGGAGGTATCACCATTGGGCTTTGCTCTGGACCAAATCCAAGCCGAACTTCATCATGTGAAGCTAGAACGGAATCGCCTTCGCGAGAAGTTCAAACTGATAGAAATTACTACTCGGGCAATGTTGACTGAGCCGCCCCAAAATTCTATCACCCTAGCACACCTTACTCTTAGGTCCTATGCTGGTATTATAAGGGGTTATGTAACGAGACCGTAATTGCCTTGTGTAATCCTTTTTTTAAATAAAAATTTGGATTTCTTCTTATGATGATGTTTATGAATTTTCAAATGACCGGATAAATATTGTATGCATATTTTTGATGAATTTTAGAAAAAGGATATTTTAAAAATGGTTGTGTAAACCTTAAATAATTAAAAATGTGTAATTATTTTCGAAAAATGGTCTTCTACAATTATGTTCAGTACGAAATTTAGAGTCTAATAAGATCAACTTGATTTTTGATGAATAGTAAATTATGAATAGTGATTTTATGATTAGGATTAGTAATATGACCAAATGGATTAGTAATCTCACTTAAAGAAAGTTTTAAAATAATCTAGGCACCTTGATTAAGTAATGTGATTCAATAAAATAGTTAAATAACGGTTTCATTAATTATTATTCAAGTATTAGTTTTTTTCGGGTGAATAGTGTTTTTTAATTAAAAATTTAATTAAAAATAATTAGAAAATTATTTTTATAAAAATGACTTTATTTTTGAACTCAGAGCATCGATATTATGTTATGGTAATTTTTGGGGTTTTTTCTGAAAAAATGAATTTTTGATGAATAGTGTTTTTATTTAAAAATTAAATTAAAAATATTTAGAAAATTATTTTTATAAAATGGAGTTCATATTTGTAATCAGAGCGTTGATATTTGGTTAAGGTGAAATTTTGGGATTATTCTGAGAAAGTTGAATTTTTGATGAATAGTGAAAATACAGTTTTTAAGTTACGGGTGTTTAATGACATCATTAAATGATGTATTAAGTTTGTAATCAATATGTTCGAATTATGAATAGTGAGATAAGGTATGAGGTGTCCCAAGTGGCCAATACCATGGGAAAATACCATGGGCAAGCCCATGGTTTTGCCAAAACCACTAATGAGGTGTCCCTTTGCCATTAATGCCTTGTCCCCTCACTTTCCCTATAAATACCAAGCCATCCTCTCATCCATTCGACTCCCCACTCTTCCCCAAAGAAGTTCTGGTCTCATTACCTCCCAAGGAGTCCTCCCAAGGTGCCCCCAAGCCCTCAAGGTCCCAACCTTTGAGGTTTAAGAGTTACATTTTAAGGTAAGGGATCCGACCTCTCTCTTTCTTTTCAAGTAATCTCTTTTATGTCTTTTCTTTTATACTCCATGTTCTTATGTTGGAGGATGTTATTTTATATTCATCCTACTTCCTATTTCATGTTAATATGATGAGAGACCCCCCCTTTCTCTCATCAATTCGTTTTAAGAATATTTAAGTGGCGTCGTTAGGCTGCCGAATTTTTAAAGGATTCTTTCACCTTCCTCGTTTTCAAGTTCTATTTTCATTCAAGTCTTTAATGTTCCTTTTTGTTATATTGGGGTACGATCTCTATATATATCATACTGGACTCTTATGTTCATATGATGAGAGACCCCATTTGATCTCTTCAATTCAGTATTTTGATGTCTTAAGTGGCGCCGTTAGGCTGCCGAATTTTTAAGCGGTTCTTCACCCTTCTCGTTTTGAAGTTCTACTTTCATGTCAATTATTTCAAGTTCCTTTTTGTTATATTGGGGTATGATCTCTATATATATCATACTGGACTCTTATGTTCATATGATGAGATACCCCATTTGATCTCTTCAATTCAGTATTTTTATGTTTTAAGTGGCGCCGTTAGGCTGCCGAATTTTTAAGTGGTTCTTCACCCTTCTCGTTTTGAAGTTCTACTTTCGTGTCAATTCTTTCAAGTTCCTTTTTGTTATGTTGGGGAATTATCTCTATATCTATCATACTGAACTCTTATGTTCACATGATGAGATATCCTATTTGATCTTTTCAAATAATTGTTTATTGAGGTTTAAGTAATGCCGTTAGGCTGCCGAATTTTCATAAGAGAAATCTAATTTTTTTTTCTTCCTTCCATGTTTTTCATTTCAAATGGTATGTCCTTGAAATCTCATTACCATGATCATGTATCCTTCTTATTCTGTCCATGTACTATTTTATGGGTCATTTATGAATGTTTGACCCATTTTACCTCTCTTTTAATGTCTTCTAAAACCTCGGAACATTGCCGTTATGCTGCAGAATTTCTGTCTCAAAATGTCTATCTCTTTTTCTAAAGTCCTTTTATTTTATTAAGTGAATACTCAAAGATCTTTCTTCTAAATGGGTATTCACATATATACCAAAATGTTCTATTTTAAATTCTGGGATTTACATACATGAGACCCACCTTCCTTTTCTGTGGGTTTTAAAGTAACGTAAAGATCATGTCTTTAAAGCAGTTTTTAAAACGTTATGATTATGAAATGAAACCCATTTATTTTATGCTATATGGGTTATTTATGAAATGTTTGATGATGATATATGTGGCTCACATGATAATAAAGGCAAATTTAAGGGTGCGCCCTGATAGCGCTCCAATGCATTGGGTAAAGACTTAATCTCTAGAGATGACCATTTTAACGACGCCTTGGTGAATAACATTGGTAATTTTTAACGACACCTTGGGGATGGACCTTGGTGAAACGAAACGATTGCCAATATTAAATGTTGCAGCCACATCTTCAAGTTATGAAAAAGTTTTATTTTTATTATGATATGCCTCATGATTTCATTTTCATGCCTTAAAGTTCTTTTCATGACTTTATTGATGTATCCCAAGTTCATATGTAAAATGTTTCACTTGTTTCCCTTGCTGGGCCTTCTGCTCACCCTTTCTTTTGATGTATGTCCCCAGGTTATGAGATTCAGTAATGAGCCTAGGGTAAACATGAGGAGAAGCCTTTCAAGTGTTTAAGAATAATTCTTTATGTTGTTTTCATGTTTTAAGTTCCTGGTTTCCAAGACACTAAACCTTAAAGATCCTCGGTTTTGTAAAATGTAATTAAAGTTTATGTGATAAAAAAGTGGGATGCTATAGTTGGTATCAAAGGATGGTTTAGTTATTTGTGGAAATTAGGATATGAAAAATCTAGGAGGAACCCTATAGAAAAGTTTAATATAGGAAATCTTCCTGGTATTTTGGTGAGTAAGGGGTTGCCAAGCAAATACATCCCTGTCTGGATACGAGCAGGTAGAGGTGGCTCTGGCACAGATGTACATAGGGTTAAAACCCGAAAACACCGCTTTGAGCTAGACTCGAACGGGAACTGGTACACGACAACGGGCCTTGCTGCACTCTTGGTTACGACACTCCCGGGGGATATGCTTTGGTAAATTCATAAGCTTGGTATGAACCATTATTAAAGGAACAAAGATAAAATAAAATAAAGATTCACATAAGAATATATGATCATGGATAACCTAGATGGGAACCTAGGGGATCACAAGTTAGGGTATACTTTTCTTCTACAAGTTATCCTTATATGCTTTAAGTTCCTTTTCATGATTATTGGTTAAGTATTTAAGCCTCTAATTATACTTTATCTTCTTAGTTAATGGTGGGAAATGGAATAACGTGTCCCAATAACCAATGTGATAGGAAATGTGACAATTTCCGTATTAATATGTCAGAGATGATTAGGGGATTAAAAGATGATTATTATTTTGGAAGGCGTTCACTATTTTGGGGACCCTATATGATCGAGGTAAATAGATTACTATAGTATTTTCATTAAGGAGTAAGGTTGACTTATATTTTGAAGAATTGATGAATATAAGTTGGACTTATAGTAATTTAGGTTACTTTTGGGAATGATTAACCTATCTTGGGTAAAATATGTTTAGGTTAGCTACTTTTGTTATAAGATGTTAGGAGTGGTTGATGTTGTCTGGAGATGAACAATGAATTTGTTTTGGAAGACTATGTTATCAAATCCTTCTTGTATTTGGGTTTCAATCTTAGTTTGGTTTATTTTGAGGAATTTTAAGGACCGTTATTTATGGAGTGGTCTATGATGAACGTTGGGTAGTACCATGGAACTTTGAAGATTTAAAAGTAGGTTCTATTCCTATGGGATTATTTCTTTCTGAAGAGTTGTTTTACCTTAACCTTTCTATTTTTGGGATAATTTTTAAAGATAGAAGAAATAGATAGTTAATCTTTTGCAGATTATGTGATTCTATAGAAGATGATTCTTGTGCTTTTATGAGACCAAGTGTTTTTGAATTCTCATCATTTGGCGAAAAGATTAGTGTTGGTAGGGACTTGTTAAAGGATGAAACTCTACTTGAAGGTAGGTATATTTTCTTATGTTTCTGTTCTATGTAGTAAATAAAATCCTCAAAATTATGAAAAGAAACGTAAAAAAAAATGTTGTTGGTTTACGTTTCCTACTAGGTAATCAAAGACCGTTTACACACATCATAAGTTTGGGATTTTCTCATGGTTAACTTTCTCCTAATCATGTTCTCTATCACTCTCTCTCAGAACTGACCCTTTGTTTTTTTCCTCCATGTCCATGTTTTCCTACATGGAACCCGAGTGTGGGTTAACTCGGGTGGCCTTTGTACTTCCTTTTCTTTCTTTTAAAGTAATGGTGTTACTGACTCTTTTTCCGATGTGGGACTTTCAATGAAATTTCAAAACCCAATTTAAAAAAATTGCGAGGACGCAATTTCTTAAGGGGGGAAGATTGTAACGACCCGAAATTTTGAATAAATCTTGTTTCCTAATTTCATGTGTTATTTTTTTATACTCAAAAAAAATGTTTTATTTGATAAACATGATTATAAATAAAATGAGACCATTGGTTTTTGAGTGTTATATGACCATCGGTCAATATGACCACCGTGAACAAAATGTTTTGATTATTGTCTCTAAATTTAAGTAATCTTGGTTAATTATTATAGAAAGAAGATTTGATGGCCTCACCTAGTAGCCTTGGGCCGATCGAAGCCCATCTAACAGAGATTGGGAAGGAGGTAGCACCATTGGGCTTTGCTCTGGACCAAATCCAAGCCGAACTTCATCATGTGAAGCTAGAACGGAATCGCCTTCGCGAGAAGTTCAAACTGATAGAAATTACTACTCGGGCAATGTTGACTGAGCCGCCCCAAAATTCTATCACCCTAGCACACCTTACTCTTAGGTCCTATGCTGGTATTATAAGGGGTTATGTAACGAGACCGTAATTGCCTTGTGTAATCCTTTTTTTAAATAAAAATTTGGATTTCTTCTTATGATGATGTTTATGAATTTTCAAATGACCGGATAAATATTGTATGCATATTTTTGATGAATTTTAGAAAAAGGATATTTTAAAAATGGTTGTGTAAACCTTAAATAATTAAAAATGTGTAATTATTTTCGAAAAATGGTCTTCTACAATTATGTTCAGTACGAAATTTAGAGTCTAATAAGATCAACTTGATTTTTGATGAATAGTAAATTATGAATAGTGATTTTATGATTAGGATTAGTAATATGACCAAATGGATTAGTAATCTCACTTAAAGAAAGTTTTAAAATAATCTAGGCACCTTGATTAAGTAATGTGATTCAATAAAATAGTTAAATAACGGTTTCATTAATTATTATTCAAGTATTAGTTTTTTTCGGGTGAATAGTGTTTTTTAATTAAAAATTTAATTAAAAATAATTAGAAAATTATTTTTATAAAAATGACTTTATTTTTGAACTCAGAGCATCGATATTATGTTATGGTAATTTTTGGGGTTTTTTCTGAAAAAATGAATTTTTGATGAATAGTGTTTTTATTTAAAAATTAAATTAAAAATATTTAGAAAATTATTTTTATAAAATGGAGTTCATATTTGTAATCAGAGCGTTGATATTTGGTTAAGGTGAAATTTTGGGATTATTCTGAGAAAGTTGAATTTTTGATGAATAGTGAAAATACAGTTTTTAAGTTACGGGTGTTTAATGACATCATTAAATGATGTATTAAGTTTGTAATCAATATGTTCGAATTATGAATAGTGAGATAAGGTATGAGGTGTCCCAAGTGGCCAATACCATGGGCAAATACCATGGGCAAGCCCATGGTTTTGCCAAAACCACTAATGAGGTGTCCCTTTGCCATTAATGCCTTGTCCCCTCACTTTCCCTATAAATACCAAGCCATCCTCTCATCCATTCGACTCCCCACTCTTCCCCAAAGAAGTTCTGGTCTCATTACCTCCCAAGGAGTCCTCCCAAGGTGCCCCCAAGCCCTCAAGGTCCCAACCTTTGAGGTTTAAGAGTTACATTTTAAGGTAAGGGATCCGACCTCTCTCTTTCTTTTCAAGTAATCTCTTTTATGTCTTTTCTTTTATACTCCATGTTCTTATGTTGGAGGATGTTATTTTATATTCATACTAATTCCTATTTCATGTTCATATGATGAGAGACCCCCCCTTGCTCTCATCAATTCGTTTTAAGAATGTTTAAGTGGCGCCGTTAGGCTGCCGAATTTTTAAAGGATTCTTTCACCTTCCTCGTTTTCAAGTTCTATTTTCATTCAAGTCTTTAATGTTCCTTTTTGTTATATTGGGGTATGATCTCTATATATATCATACTGGGATATTATGTTCATATGATGAGAGACCCCATTTGATCTCTTCAATTCAGTATTTTGATGTCTTAAGTGGCGCCGTTAGGCTGCCGAATTTTTAAGTGGTTCTTCACCCTTCTCATTTTGAAGTTCTACTTTCATGTCAATTATTTCAAGTTCCTTTTTTGTTATATTGGGGTATGATCTCTATATATATCATACTGGACTCTTATGTTCATATGATGAGAGACCCCATTTGATCTCTTCAATTCAGTATTTTTATGTTTTAAGTGGCGCTGTTAGGCTGCCGAATTTTTAAGTGGTTCTTCACCCTTCTCGTTTTGAAGTTCTACTTTCATGTCAATTCTTTCAAGTTCTTTTTTGTTATGTTGGGGAATTATCTCTATATCTATCATACTGAACTCTTATGTTCACATTATGAGAGATCCTATTTTATCTTTTCAAATAATTGTTTATTGAGGTTTAAGTAACGCCGTTAGGCTGCCGAATTTTCATAAGAGAAATCTAATTTTTTTTTCTTCCTTCCATGTTTTTCATTTAAAATGGTATGTCCTTGAAATCTCATTACCATGATCATGTATCCTTCTTATTCTGTCCATGTACTATTTTATGGGTCATTTATGAATGTTTGACCCATTTTACCTCTCTTTTAATGTCTTCTAAAACCTCGGAACATTGCCGTTATGCTGCAGAATTTCTGTCTCAAAATGTCTATCTCTTTTTCTAAAGTCCTTTTATTTTATTAAGTGAATACTCAAAGCTCTTTCTTCTAAAGGGGTATTCACATATATACCAAAATGTTCTATTTTAAATTCTGGGATTTACATACATGAGACCCACCTTCCTTTTCTGTGGGTTTTAAAGTAACGTAAAGATCATGTCTTTAAAGCAGTTTTTAAAACGTTATGATTATGAAATGAAACCCATTTATTTTATGCTATATGGGTTATTTATGAAATGTTTGATGATGATATATGTGGCTCACATGACAATAAAGGTAAATTTAAGGGTGCGCCCTGATAGCGCTCCAATGCATTGGGTAAAGACTTAATCTCTAGAGATGACCATTTTAACGACGCCTTGGTGAATAACCTTGGTAATTTTTAACGACACCTTGGGGATGGACCTTGGTGAAACGAAACGATTGCCAATATTAAATGTTTCAGCCACATCTTCAAGTTATGAAAAAGTATTATTTTTATTATGATATGCCTCATGATTTCATTTTCATGCCTTAAAGTTATTTTCATGACTTTATTGATGTATCCCAAGTTCATATGTAAAATGTTTCACTTGTTTCCCTTGCTGGGCCTTCTGCTCACCCTTTCTTTTGATGTATGTCCCCAGGTTATGAGATTCAGTAATGAGCCTAGGGTGAACATGAGGAGAAGCCTTTCAAGTGTTTAAGAAGAATTCTTTATGTTGTTTTCATGTTTTAAGTTCCTGGTTTCCAAGACACTAAACCTTAAAGATCCTCGGTTTTGTAAAATGTAATTAAAGTTTATGTGATAAAAAGGTGGGATGCTATACCTTAGCCATAAGGGACTTTAATAGCTATGAGGAAATCGTTCGATGTGCTCTCAAAGTCGAGATGGATATTGGAGTAACCCATCAGTCATATGGGTTTGATAAGAAGAGGAAAATGGAATTCAAAGGAAAATCTAAAGAGAACACGGAAAAGAAGATGATCTTTCCCTTATTCTCAAAGTGTGGAAAGAAACATGGAGGGAGTTGTCTTAAACGGACAAGTAAATGTTTCAAATGTGTAAAGTAAGGTCATCGAGCATTTGAATGCCGCAATGATGTGAAGAAGATGTCTAATGATGCAAACAAAGGAAGGGACACACAGAATGAACCTACTACACTTCAATGTTTCAAGTGCAAGGAGATGTGGCATTATGATAATAAATTCCCTATTCCAAGGGTTGTTGATGATGATCGACATCCACAAAATCTTAAGGCTAAAGACAAAGGAAAGTCACATGCAATTTATATCAGTGATGTGGAGTACGATAACGATGTGGTGAAAGGTACACTTACCATCCACTCTAAAGTAGCAAATGTTTTATTTGATTCTGGATCCACCCACTCTTTTATTTCTGAAGATTTTTCTAAGAGTATCACCGTATTACCTCAACAATTAGATGTTGAGTTTTCTATGACAACCCCTAATGGCACAACAGTCGCATCAAAAGTTTATAATTCTTCCCCGATTGAAGTTTGTGGGAAAGTGATTCCTGAAAATCTTGTGATCCTTCCTATAGTGGAATTTGATGTGATTCTTGGCATGGATTGGCTTTCTTTATATGGAGCTCATATCAATTTCCAAAGAAGGGAAGTCACATTTCATATTCCAGATCAATCTATGATCGTCTATCGATGCAATGATGAACATAACCTTCCAGTGGAAATTCCTTCTATCTTATGGGTCTTGATTCCACTAAATGAAGGTTATTTATCACAAATGGTTGGTGAGAAACTCACAATTAAGAATATTCACATTTTATGGGAGTTTGATGATGTCTTTTCGGAGGAATTTCCGGGTCTTCCACCAAATCGTGAAGTTTAGTTTTCAATAGAACTCGTACCGGGTGCTTTGCCTATTTCAAAGACACCTTATAGAATGAACCCGATTGAGTTGCATGAATTGAACAAGCAACTCCAAGAGAATCTTGATAAGGGGCTCATACGCCCTAGTGAATCACCTTAGGGAGCACATGTTCTGTTTGTTAAGATGAAAGATGGATCAATGAGACTCTGCATTGATTATTGAGAACTTAACAAGATCACTATCAAGAAAAAATATCCTATCCCACGCATTGATGACCTATTTGACCAACTACGCAGAGCTCAATACTTTTCCAAGATTGATCTTCGTTCAGGGTATCATCAATTAAGGGTCAAAAGGGAGGATATACCAATGACGGCTTTCTGTACAAGGTATGGACACTATGAATTTATAGTGATGCCATTTGGTCTTATTAATGCCCCTGCTATCTTCATGGATCTAATGAATAGAGTCTTTAGAGACTATCTTGATCAATTTGTGGTAGTCTTTATACACGATATTCTTGTCTATTCAAAGAGCAAGGAAGAACATGAAGATCACTTGAGAATTATATTGAAGACCCTGAGAAAGGAGAAGCTTTATGCCAAATTTACCAAGTGTGAATTTTGGCTTCAAAAAGTTGCATTTTTGGGTCACATAATCTCAAAAGAGGGGATATCTGTGGATCCCGCAAAAATAGAGGTTATCGAAAGATGGTCGAGACCAACAATAGTAACTGAGATCCGAAGTTTTCTTGGTTTTTCTGGATATTATCGACGTTTTGTGAAGGATTTTTCACGATTATCTAATCCACTCACTAGGTTGACTCGGAAAGGAGTTAAGTTTGTTTGGACAGAAGAATGTGAAATGGATTTCAAGGAGTTGAAAAAAAGGTTATCCAGTGCACCTGTACTCACACTTCCTTGTAGTGGAGAAAGTTTTGTGATCTACAGTGATGCATCCAAGAAGGGACTGGGATGTGTTCTCATGAAAAATAATATGGTGATAGCTTATGACTCACGACAGTTGAAAATCCATGAGCAAAATTACCCAACTCATGATTTGGAGTTATCTATGGTAATATTTGCATTAAATATTTGGAGGCATTATCTTTATGGTGAAAGGTGTGATATTTATACTGATCATAAAATTTTAAAGTATATTTTCACACAAAAGGAGCTAAATATGCACCAAAGAAGATGGTTGGAACTGATTAAGGATTACGACTGCTCAATTCATTACCACCGTGGGAAAGCAAACAAGGTGGCAGATGCATTAAGTCGACAAGACCATGCTAGCTTATCCATGATGAGGATCACAAAAGATCCAATATTTATGGATTTACAAAGGATGGATCTTGGAATTTTAATGGAAGGGGGAAAATTGTATCTTTCTCAAATGAATCTTCAACCATCTATACATGTGAAGATTATAGAGGCACAAAAAGAAGATGTAGAGTTAAAAAAGAAGGTGAGAAATATTCCTGAATTCAACCTTGATTGTGATGGGATAATAAAGTTCAGGAATCGGGTTTGTGTTCCTCCCATCCCAGAATTAAAGAAGGAGCTGCTGGATGAGGCTCATAGTTCTTCATTCTCTATTCATCCTGGAAGCACGAAGATGTATAGGGACCTGAAAGAGTACTTCTGGTGGGATGACATGAAAAGAGATGTTGCTGAATATGTCTCTTGATGCTTGGTTTGTCAGCAAGTTAAAGCTGAGAGACAGAAGTCTAAGGGGATGTTACAACCATTACCCATACCCGAATGGAAATGGGAAAACATCACTATGGACATTGTCATAGGACTTCCTAAAACATCCAAAGGCAATAATGCTATCTGGGTCATAGTTGATCATCTTACAAAGTCCGCACACTTCATTGCTATTAGAGATGATTTCTCTCTGGATCAGCTTGCCAGGATATATGTAAAGGAAGTGGTAAGATTGAATGGAGTACCACTTTCTGTTATATCTGATCGGGACCCGAGGTTTACCTCAAAGTTCTGGCGAAGTCTTCAGCATACTCTGGATATAGAGTTGAGTTTCAGCACTTCTTATCATCCTAAAAAAGACGGTCAGTCTGAGAGAACAATTCAAACTCTAGATGATAAGCTGAGAGCTTGCTCTATGGATTTCAAAGGTGGTTGGGATCAACACCTACCATTGGTGGAATTTTCTTATAATAATAGCTTTCACTCCATTATTCAGATGGCTCCTTATGAAGCTCTCTATAGAAAGAAATGCAGGACTCCAACTTGCTAGGATGAAGTTGGGAAAAGAAAGCTATTAGGACCTGATCTTATTGATGAGATGAAAGAAAAGGTCCGATCTATTCAACACCACATAAGAGGAGCTCAAAGTAGACATAAAAGTTATGCCGACAACTGAATAAAATACCTAGAGTTTGAAGTGGGTGATAAATTGTTCTTACGAATATCTCCCTGGAAGAGGGTCATGAGATTTCGAAAGAATGGGAAGTTGAGCCCTAGATATATCGATCCTTTCGAAATACTGGATCGTGTTGGAAATGCAGCTTACCGATTGGTGCTTCCACCGAATCTCTCTCAAGTTCACGATGTGTTCCATGTATCTCTCCCGAGAAAGTACATACCAGATCCCTCACATGTACTCAGCTCATAAGTTGTACCACTGGAGCAAGATCTTTCTTATAAAGAACAACTGATAGAGATTCTGGATCGTAGCGAAAAAGTCCTACGAAACAAGACCACTCGCTTGGTGAAAGTTTTTTGGAGGAACCACCAATTAGAAGAAGCTACATGGGAGCTTGAGGATATGATGAGGGAGAGGTATCCTCATCTGTTTGTTACAAAGTGACAAATTTCGAGGGCGAAATTCATTTTAAGGGGGGTAGAATGTAACACCCGAGAGTTTTATGAGAAATATTTTGTTTTTATAAACCATCAAAGTAATCTTTCACTACACACAACACTAGCTTGTCTTGCTTTACACGCAACCACGACCTACCTCGATAGCTTGCATCGTACGCAATACCGAGTTTCACTAAACCACGATATGCTATTAAAATATTATTAAAACTAGCCATTATGAATAGTAATAACCACTTTTTGAAATTTTGTAAATTTTATTTTTCAAAATGGACTTCATTTTTGGATTTGGAATATCGAAATTAGCCTAGGGTGAAATTTTGGTATTTTTCTGAAAACATTCAATTTTTGATGAATAGTGAAACCACTAAGTGGTAGCTAAAAAACTGAATTTATCATAAAACTTAATTTTACCACTTCTGTGAGTGGAATTTCGAAAATCCGAGAGGCACGGTTGATGTCAGCAAGTAAAATGTGGTTCAATGAGATGAAAATAATTTTTTGGTGAATAGTAACATTTTACTTTTTTTTACCATGGTTAAAAGTAAATAGGGTAATTAAGGGTAAAAATGATATTATTATTACCCTAACACATGTACTAATTCTATTGGATAAGTTTAATTCGACCAAAAACAATCTTAGGAATAAAATATGACCATTTAGGCCCACTTGGATTAGATTAGGACATTTATTATCAATTTACTTAAAGAAGGGTTAAAATAGTTAAAATCAAAGTTTAATAATTAAATCATTTTTAATATGGGGTTATACATAAGATAAATTATACTATAAATATTAATTAGAAAGATAAAAAGATTTCCAACATAATGGTATTTTATTTATAATTTTTAGACATTAAATAATTTAATTTATTTATGACACAACAATGATATAGTAATTTTCTTATTAATGAAATATTGACATAATTGATGATTATAAATACCCAAATAAATGTAATGTGAGACTTTTTTTGAATTCCACTAATTTTCTAGGTTAATATGACATGTTAGTATTTATTTAATTAAAATTTTTAGAACTAATCATTCTGTTATGATTTTCACAAAAATCAATTACTAAATTGTGTCAAAATTGACATAAAATAGTTTTGAAAACAAATATTATATTATTAATTGTTATTTTATTCCTAAAAATCTAACGTTCGGCCACATGACTTAGATAAGGTTATATATATTAATAATAAACAACTTGGGGTTCGTTTGGCTTGTTATAGTAAGTTTATTAACTTTATAGTATAAGAACACAAGAAGACACGGTAAAAGTAAAATTATCTAACTTAAAGTTAAAACTAAATGATAAGGATACAATAGTAAACTAAACTTGTCCAAATTCTATTGGATGAGAGTATTTCGACCCATCCCTACCTTATCTTCGAAATAAATCAATTTGGATCTATTTAAAACTGAATTTGGCTTTATAATAAAATAATATTTTTAGTTATTCCAAAGGTGCCCCTCTCCTCCCTTATAAAAGGGAACCTCCTGCCTCTCTTCCTCACACCACTTTGAGCCTTCAAGCTCGGCCAAACCCTGCCAATATCTCCTTTCCACTTCCCTAGAGACATCCTAGAGGTCCTAGTATTCTTAAAAGACCAATTTTAGTTCCTTAAAAGGAAGTCTCAATGAAGCACTTCAAAGAAGAGGTAATGTCTGTTACCGATTCTTTCATCTTTATTTCTTCTTCCACTTATTCTTCTTTAGTTGTTTCATTATGAAGTAATAACATCAGTAGCACTAATATAATGATATGTTATTATAAGTATGAAACAACCCTATTTCACCATCTATCCATCCTTCTGAAAATGAAATCACCGCGCGTGCGTACGTACGGAATACCGTCTCCACGCCGTGGTGTAATCTATTTTCCACCACCACCTTACTTGGATGGGTATAATGGTGTAAAGAATGAATATATATGATTATTTTAAAGTGGTATTGATTCTGAAATAGTATACATACACTCCAATACAATTCCACGATCATGGGAACGATATCATCACTCGTGCGTACGTACGGAATACCGTCTCCACGATGTGATGCGACTCGTTCTACATAATCTTCATTGCATAATGATTATATAAATAAATTGAATGAATTAATATGATATATATTTCACTAATACCATTCTGGAAATGAGGTATCTATAACCTAAAAATAAGAATAAGAATTTATTCGACAAAACACGCATAAGAACAAAAAGTAATAAACACCCGAATAACAAGTAGCAATGAAATATTACTAATAATAAGATAAGAATATGACCATATATGATATCATAACAATGAGTATGATTCTGGAATAAGTAAATAACATTATTTAAATCATTATACAAGAGGTTCGGACACTTACGAAGCAAATCAGACCTAAGGTAAGGGAAATATCACAATCTCATTTTTATGCGAGATTATTTATACTTTGGAATTTAATGGGGTGAATTTTATCATCCACATCCATGTTTCCTCAATATGTAATATTTAAATCATTCTAAAATAGTTTATATCCAATTTTACCCTTCGGTTAGTTTTTAGTAAAAGATATGAAAGGAATCTTTTGTTATTTTTCGTACGAGGTACTTTTTGACTTTTCCGACAAAAGTACGAGAATAATGTTTTTTTAACTTATACGGCATGAATGGATTTTTAAAACATTATTTCCAAGATTATTCTTTACAAGTTTTCAAGTTTATTTTTAATCAACTTCTTTTAGTTTAAAATTGTATGACATGTTAAAGAAAGGAAAATGTTTTTGAAGTAGAAAGGATATTTTCCTCAAGAATGGAGTTCAAGTGCTTTATCAAAATTATTTTCCATATAAGATAATATAGGGTTCTGTTTCTATCCCTATTATTACATTGATTTGATTATGTTGTGATGGAATTATTTTTTTGAATTCCTTTATCTTATATGAGTTGTTTTATGATGTCACGATGATTAAGATTCCCATTTTTATTACATGGGTTATGCTATGATGTATGGCTTATGATTTTGTGGCACACATAAGAATGGTATCATTATGAGATGGCTGGGACCTCTATCTCCATCCAATGCATTGGGTAAAGATTTTATATCTCATGAGATAGACATGGCTGGAATGACAGTTTATACCAGTTCAGTGAAACAGGACTGAAACAAGGAGTGAACTCGGTTTAGAAATGGACTTTGTCCACTAAGATAGTCTTGGAAATGAGTCTTGACTACTAAGAAACGATTCTCTATGATTATGTGTGTATGCCACAAAGTTTCATGATTTATGTTATGATTATTGGGATTACACTTCACTACTATGATTTTCCCCATGTTATGAATTTATGATCTCTTTTGCAGGTTAATATTTCCAAAAGTTATGTTCTTATGAAAATGATGTAATTGAGATTTCTTTTGTTTACCCTTACTGATCATTTGAGCTCACCCTTTTGTATGTTTTCTTTCCCCAGTTCAGGAAGTAGGTTATTAAGTAAGATATTCCCGAAAGAACTATAGATATGATGAAATAAATGGGAGACAGTGGAGATGCTTTATGAACCATTTGTTTATGTTTCCCAGTTTCTAAAGACACTATACCTATATAGTCCTTTCCTGGTTTTGTGATATGTTGTAATAAGTGTGCTTCAATTTTGAAGTAATAACAATGTATGTAAAGTATAGGTCTTTATATAAGTAGTCTACATAATGGACCTGTCAGCCAAAAGATGCTATTATTTGACTATGCAGCAAATTCCCTTAAGTGGCCCTACATAATTCAAGTCCCCTAACGGGTTTGTTAAATAGTGGTAACTTTAATCTTAGGAAATAATTCCTCTAATGCCTTTTAGCCTTTTTTTATATCATTCCTTATATTCAAAATTTATTAAGTCCTAATTTACATGTTTTCCCCTCCATACTTGAATATGGTAATATGTTTCCAAACAAATTAACAAGGAATTGAGTCAATTTTAATCCATTTGGTCAAAGCTATTTCGACCTCAAACATTATCCTTTTTATATCCGACGTGCATGACTTTAAACTGCCCACAAAAGACAAGGGAACTCTAAATAAAAGTCAAGTCCCTGCTCACTAAACATACATCTTGTATGATTTAAGTAATATTGTGCAATAAAAAGATTCAAAGTTTGTAGGGTTTTTTTATAATTCTAGAAAAAATCAAACTATGCTTACTAGGCCCATTGGTTTAGGTAAAAATTAAAATCAGGTAGAAAAAGAATGCAGGTAAAAATGATTGAAGATGAAAGTGTTTTTCATTGATGCACAAGAGTTAGAAGGACATCCAGAGACTGGAGTCTCTTCTCCTTTTCAAGAATTACAAAAGGCTTTCAACATAGCTCTTCATTTGATTCACAACATCCTGAGCTTCATCAACAACCAACTAGAATTCATTAATTCAAATGGATACAATAAGATATGTAGTGATACCAGCTCTTCTTGGAACAATTGTAAAAGAATGTTCTTGAGTGCGGTTTGAGAAAATTTTCTACTGATCTAACAGTGACTCTGTATTTGTCCAAGAGACTTGGAAGATGGATACATGGATTTGAGAATAGAGCATTGGAAGTAAAGATCAATTTGGAGAGAGTACTCTTTTCAGATACTGTTCTAATGCCATGATAGTCTTCTCTCCACCAACCGACAACAGAAAACATATCAGCCCATGGGTTTTCCATTTTCATAACTGCAAGGAAATGGAATGGAAGAAAAAGTTGAAAGTTCACACCATTTTTGCTACTGTTAATGAACAACATAACTAAAATAGAGGGGTAGTAGTGTAGCTACATCTCGAGCATGTAAATCATTGCCTATGGAATGTTGACTCCATGCAGATGTCCATAGTCATACAAAGGTAGGTAGACACTGTGCAAGAAATTGACATGATATTTCTTCAAGTACTTAGCCAAATCTTGGAGTGTGTTGTCACAGATATCATAATAATCATGGACAATGACTTTCATCATGTCATCTATTCTCTTGATGGCCAACTCATCATCCAATCCAATTCATTTGGGAGCCATTTAATCTGCACAAACATCAGATGATTAACTTTTAAGTAAGTTTATTTTTTATAAAATTTGTCAAGAAATTCGAAAAAATGGATAAGGAATTAAGGCGCGCAAGTTCCAAATTGTGCGCAAGTCCAAGATGGTCGCACAATTTTTACCACCCTAGTACTGGCACGCAAGTCAGAAACTCACTACAAAAGCGCGACACGAACAAAAGCGCGAACAAACGGGAAACCAAGAAAACTTGTGCGACAAGAATCACTTGCGTGGTGAGAGCTCGATGCGTTCAGAAGCCGGGTGCTTTGTACAGAAGTGGTGCCGCATATTTATAGGCAAAGCCATACCCCTGCAAGCCAGACCCTGCGTGCCAAACGAATACCCGTGCGCCTAATACTTGCGCACCGCAGTACCTTATTTCTAGTTTTCCTCAGAGTCAAATCCTCTTTCCTTTTTCAGATCCAACTATGAGGGGGGACTTTTTTTGACGCTCCTTTCTTTCACAGAGTCTAACAAATAAAAAAGGGGAATACCTTAAGCACTAAGAGATTCATCTTTTGAAGAACATCAAAATTGACAAAGGCATGGACCGAGATTTCTTTGGGCATGGGTCACACAAGTTTCAACATGGTCGCACAAGTATACTTGTGTGCCACATATGGGTCATGCAAGTCACTTGCATGCCATATTATTTTTCTCCCAAGGTCCTCAAAGCCTATAAATACCCCATGTGGGCCCCCATATCGAAGAAGAAAAATCCAAAACTCAGATTCAAGCTCTGGTCACCCAAGTATCTTCTTCAAGTCTTCCGAACACTTCTAAGGTAATTATTTACCTAGAATGGAAGCTCTATGGAAGAGGAACAAGGCCTAAATGTTAGAACCCATAAACACTTGCGCGCCTAAGTGTCCAGCTCTTAAGGGAAATAGAAACACTTGCGTGCCGCCTTATCCCTTCAAGGAAACTTGCACGCCATACATCTGAAAGCCTTTAGGGATGATACTAAGGGCTCTAATCTAAAGTCGCCCAAGTATCACTTCACGGGTTCTTCGTCGCCCAAGTGAATTCATGTCGCTCAAGTATACTTGCGCGACCAGGACTTGCACGCTAGACCAATACTTTCACGTCTCCTTCCAATTCACTTATTTTCCTCAAATCCACCTTTCCTCTTCAAGGACAGCCTTCAAAACCTTCTTCAAAGCCATTTCTAGCATGTTTCCTTTGTTGGTTTCCGTATCCGAAAGGAATTATGTGGAACATCTCCCAAAACCTTGTGATTTATATAGCTTTATATCACAATGGTTAGAGGTTCGCTTCATTCAACCTCATCCCTTAAGATGAGAGAATCTTTGATCAGGGCATCTTCTTTAGGAGTAAGCCCTAATCATAAGTCAAAGTCCCCCTTAATTCTAGGCATCCTCCTTAGGAACAAGCCCCAAATTAAGAGTATAAATCTCCAAAAAGCACATAAACCTTTTATGGACCATGTTCATCTGGGAATCATCCTTAGGAGTAAGCCCCAAGTCCCATCTTCATTGATTTGAGCATCCTCGTTAGGAGTAAGCCTCAATCATAAATTCAAGTTCCCTAATATTGTCATCCTCCTTAAGAGTAAGCCCCAAAACATAAGTCCCCTTCACCTGGGCCTCCTTTTGAGGAGTATTCACCAAGCTTAATTTTTTTTGTTTTGGGCTTCCTTATCATGAATAAAACCCAATCATTAAGTCCCTCTCTAATTTGGGCATCCTTCCCAGGAGTAAGCCCTATGTTAAGTATTCAAATCTCCATAAAGAACATATACTGTTATGGAACTTGTTCCTGGGTTTTTTCCCTAAATAAAATCCCGATTCTCATATATCTTGGGCAGTCATACATAAGTAATCCCCAAATCATTTCTTATGATTGCATCTTTCATGGCACAAATCGTCAGTTTTACTGATACCTCTTGTTTCTCACACCGAGTATAACTCACATGATCTTAGAGTGTAAAAGTAATTATGACATATTTTTTTGAGCCATTATTCATGAATAACCCTCATACTTCTTAATTCCCGAACTACATGGGTTCTGATTCCTTTTCAAACACAGATATGTAAGTAGCCCATCTGCAGGTACGATCCCAACTCTGAAATAATCCATGTCCTTCCGAATGACAATAAACTTCAAGTGGCCAACTGAGTGGCTTTAAAACCAGTATGATTATCATAATGACAAAGAGATTTATATATATTGTGTTGAAGGATACTATTGACTAAGAATCTCTAATAAATACGGATGTTTCTTTATCGATAAAGAACCTCAAATACATATAAAAGATTCTCTAAATCTCATCAATCATTGATTTTAATATCTAAAGGAAAGATCATTTTAATACTTGGTAAATTAATAGGGATTCACGAACATAACTCAAAAATATAAGAGAGTCTCGGAGTATATAATAATTTCCCCCAAAGAGGTGTGATGAGTCCGACCTCCCATACTCTTGACCAATGAAAATTCTTAAGCCTCATCAGTCCACACCTAATGAGAACCTACCTTTGGAAAGTACGTCCAAATGGATATAGAATCATTGGATGTTTCCAGTTCTACGAATAAACCCATTAGAAACTGATTGGAATGTTTGAAACATAAACAAAAAAGGTCATCCCCATAGAAACATGCACCATATTTTTCAATTGTCTTGAATTTGGGACAACCTAATGTATGGTTTTATAAGGCATCAACTCGACCGTTGCCCCTTGGGTGACTGTTGATTTCTAACGGCTATAATTATAACTGTTGGCATTTTTGGTGGATTAATTAAAAATATCTAAGTAGAATTTAGTTTTCCAAAATATTTCAGTTTTGTATTGAAATTTTAATATAACCTCCTATTATAAACTTTAAAAGGACAATTGTTTAATATTTTTAGCTATACGTAGTGTGATTTTAAAATGAGGTGAGGATTTCAAACACCTTTAAAATATTTCAAATGTCTTGTAAATGTTTTAATTCTTAATAATTTAACAGGGTTTTAACTAAAATATATTTTTTTATTTTTATAATACTATTATAAAGTTTTCATTATGATGTATTAAATTTTAATTTATAACTTTTTTTAAAACTTTTGTGTTTATAAAACTAGGGAATTTATTTTTTGAAAAACACCTATATATGTGTATGGAAACCTGGTTTTATATTTTACAAAAAATAAACCCCTTAGGAGCCAGCCCTCTTGTTGGGCTGAAGGAGGAAACACGCACTAGGCAGGTGAGCCTAGCCTTCTTCCTCTACACGGGCCAGCCCTAGGGAGTGTGCGAGCACCTCAAGCACCCATAGAGGAGTCTGGGTAGTGCGCCACCATGCAGGGTGGCACGACGGTAGGGGTGGGTGCATAGAGCACCCAAAAAACCCAGTACGGGGTGATACCGGGAGGGGAGAGGGAGTATTATGAGCATATTCTCAAAGTACAAGGCTTTTAAAGAATCTTCGAAGGCTCCCTCCGTTTCGAAGCGGGATAAAGAAAATCAACCAGGATCGAATCTAGGCTGTTGGATTAGGTCATGTGTGATCTGAGTCATCTATTTCAATCCATATTTCGATCCTCAGTAGTCGTGGGTATCCTTCACAATTTTTTTTCACCATCCAATCCATCATGGATCTAATCTTGATCGTTCAAGTTATTTTAAGTAACGGCGTTGAATCTAATCCATCCGATCCATCGCGGATCTAATCGCAACCACCCATCAATTTTTAAATTGCCACATCACCCATGGCCGTCTGATATACTTCCCCTTTAATCCCAGTTGTTCGTTCTTTTTTTGGTTTTCCTCTCCCGTGGTGCCTTCTTCTTCCTCCCGCATGCGCTAAACTAATGGCTTTTCCACTCTCACTTGCACCATTTTTTCCACACTCGTGACCTAGGTTGGTCCCCCCCCTCTCATCTTCCACAAGACCGAAAATTTCTATCATTTTATAAACCTAATAGGCCTCGGTTTTCCATCATTATCATTAAAATATTCATTATATTTTATGCATATAATTGTTTATAAACAATCCATTGCATCCCAAGAACCCCTCTATTATTCCTCCTCATAAGCTTCCAAAAATCCTCCTTCGACAAATTCCCGAGTCTCTCCTCCTCCTCAAAGAAGGTAAGGGAATATTTTGCCTTGTTTTGTTGTTATTAAAGATATATATATATATATATATATATATTTATGTATACTCATATAAATACATATAACCTTATTGTTTAGATAAAATTTTCTCTTATGCCTGATTCTTGGTCTTCTGGATTTTGGTTTTAAGCAGTATTATGAAAATGAGGGATTATATTACAAATGAAAAACTTATTTATGTACTTGGTATATATATCATAATTGTATATATGTATATACGATTAAGTGTGTGACCAACCCATTTCCTTATAATGGCGAGACCTTCACCCTACCTGATGATCTTAATCCCTTATCATGCAATGGTGTGTGTGATGTCAAGGTTCTATATGTGTATAAGTATATATTATTATATATTGGAAAAAATGTATATACGATTTTATAGAAAATTTATAAATGTATTTCATAAAAAAAATTATAATCAATGGCACATTTTTTATTTTATAGACCTTTGATTAATTAATATTCCTAATGGGTTAAAAGCATGAAAGTGTCATCAAACAATGATTTAAGAATCCTTTATATACACATACACGATAATATATAATTATATGGTTTATTTAAATCACATATTGGACCTATTTTAAAACTTTAAACATTGAATTTAAATGATTAATTTATGTTTTTGATTAACAGGTAAGTGTCAATTAGTTTTGGTGTAAGCCCGTTATGTATACTCGCTTATAACTGTATGTTATATATGTTTACATAAGAATATATATATATATAAGTTTGTTTAATAAATAAAACATTTAAATTTCACATTATTATTTAAAATTTAGGGACTCTTGTTAATTGATGTTTACAATATATTTATGTCATATGGGTGTCATTAGATTTCGGGTTTAAACCCTTTAATAAATAATGTATATTCAGATATGTGAATATATGCATATACATATAATCTTTGATCCTCAATTTTATTTAGAATTTTTCAAGGATTTCTATGAAATAATAAAACACGTTTCTTTCGAAATATGTTGGTTTTGTTTAAAAATAAAAAATTTTATGTACACCCTTGTGAATAAACAGATTTACACAACACTAAACCCGAATATTGGATATTCCAAATATTATAATTTTGACGCGTTTAGTAATTGTGGAGAGTTAATGAGTATTATATTTTGGGTTTGTTACTCTTATATACATATGTATGAATCACTAATTTTCATTCTTATATTAAATGGTATTAGTTATGGTTAAATTTCATAATTTTTATTTTTAGCATTATGTGTACCCTTGTGATATGTTAAACATGAGCATACCAGTAATGAATGCTTGGGAATCTATGTGTTTAATTCCCCATAGGAAATATTTGGGTTATCTTTTAAATATTTAAGCACCCAATCCATGATGAAATTACAATGTGTAATTCATTAATATGATTTTTATCATTCAGGGTTATCATTTTAAGTGACAAAACATTCATTTATTTTTGTGAATTAGTTGATATCACATATTCCATAATCTTCTTACCAAACTTATCATTTATTGTCATACAGTGGATATTATTATTGTTAACACTTACATGCATGACTTAATATATATATATATATATATATTTATATTTATATATATGTAAATTCTAAAGAATGTAATTAAAACTCTTTATGGAATTATGAAATAAATTATTCAAGGTGGTATAAGAAACTGTGAATAATATGAATTGAGAAATTAAATGTTTAAAGTGGTATGGGAAAATTTGAACATACTACCTTACTTGGCATATGAGGAATGTATTTGTCATAGTATGTTTCATGTGGGGCCCACTACAGCCCCTTGGTGCATCGGTAGGTCTCATGAAACAAACTACGGTCTTGGAACACAGCCTTGAAAAAAATGAGTATTTATGGTCTTGGCACGAGGCATTGACGTTATGGTTATGTTTTCCGACATTAAACATTACCTCATTATGTTTATGATAATTAATTAACCAAGAGGAAATTTGACTAGTAGAATATCCATGGTTAAGAGCCAGTACTTATGAGTATCAGAAGAATCAAATGCTTATGGCAAGACGTTTATTCAGTACTCAGTGATTTTTTATATAGTTATGGATTACAGTTAGTAATGAAAGAAATTGAAGTTATTATTATGCACAATTCTGATCATGTATTACTCTTAGTTACTAATTTTTCTCTTGCATATTCACATGCCATACTCATTTAGAATATCTTTTACTTATTATTTTGAATGAGCCTCCTTAAAATTGAATTGTTCTTCCTTATAACTCTGTCAGCACTTCATGAAATGTGCCCTTATTATTCTTAGACTAAATGCTATTTTATGATACATGTGTTTCAATATGCCTTAATAAAATGTTTTATGGGAAATTTAAAAAGAATTTTTTCAAATGTTTTAATGGTTATATTATGTTATTTTAAAACCCATTACCGGGAATTCTTATGCTCACCCTACATTTTTAAATGAAAATTTTCTGGTATTAGTTTTAGCTGAAGAAGCATGTCAGAAGTAGCTGGTTTCCCAAAACCTGAACCGTAATGATCCTATGTATGAGACATGATGTGTAAAATGTCAATGCATGTTTTTTGTAAAAAAAGATTACACATCATGTTTAAAGGCACCATCTATGGGTATTCTGGAGTCGAGCAACTATAGTTGGAATCAAAGGTTCGGTTTATATAACTATGGTAAAATTTTACTGAACAAAGAAAAATTTACTTAAACATTACTAAATATGATATTTTCTTAATTTTCAGATGTAAAATGAAAAGACCAGTCTTTTGTCTCTTCCTATTGAGGCTATAGAAACCATAATTTCTATAGCTAGCCAAGACAACTTTTTAAACTATGCACACATTTGTATGACATGCAAACACCTCTACGACATGTCAAACTCTACCCGAGTACTTTAACTTCACCGAGGAGTGGGTTTAGACTACCTCTTTGTGATTCAAATCCAATTTCCATCCTACGTACGTTAGGGAAAGTACTTCGATGGTCTTTTTGAATGCTTCACCGCAGCATGAGGCATCCAATCCCTCATGGATTTCCAAGAAGCGGTAGCATCGAGTGACCTCCAGATAGAATATACATGCCAAATAATATCATATATCCATTATGGTCATGTAATGGACTTTGAAATCCTTGAAATTGAGGCCTTCCATTCTTTTCACAAACATCAAGTACATACGAATGTATCTTGGCTTTACACCCCCCAGGTTTCACTCTGGAGACACAAAAAGTGTACCCAGAAGATTGAACCAGACTACTCGGGTTGCATTTGGTTTAGAGAGATTGAGTGTTTCAAAATTGTTTTGGGGATTCATGTAACTGGGAATTGGGGAAACCATTAGTCCTAGGTGTTGTGTACTAGTTGTTTTATGAAAATACAATTTATTGTTTCTTCTTTCTCTTACCTTTTTAGTGTTTGTGCTTTTGGATGAGTTTCATTGATTGGACTTTCAGGAAAAAATTTCATTTTCAGATGGAAGGACAAACCCATACCTTATCTATTCCCACTAAGGTACTAGAGGACATTATGGTCATAACCTATGAGGAAGAATAAATTCCCTTCATAAACCTGCAAAGAACATTCCAACATCATTATGGGGTATCGAACATTCCAGACATTCTCTACTCCTACCTAGGGAATGCCTATATATACCATTACATAGCCACTATCAAACTCGCTAAGTATAGGTGAAGGTAAAATTACCATGAAGGTCTTTTCCGATGATTCACTCTATCTCGAAACTTCTTATCTAGGGAAAGGTTTCAAGAGGCTACCCTGGAAGGGAACCTCTGTGCAGCCTACATGCACAAAATCATGAGCTTCAGTTTGCATGACCATGTCTACGACATTGACATACTCTAACAAGAGACGGTCTGATGAGTTATTAGGGAGTTTTTCCATTCGGACATATTTGAACTCTCTACCATTCGATACTCCCTCTGGAAGACTGAGTGTACAATGCATGAGTTTAATCCATACTTTACAAGGTGTGTATGGGCCAGGGAAGTGGAAGGATTAATCAAAAATTTGGGTATTTGGCTGGCCACACCTGATGATCCTCCACGATAGAGGATGTGGTGAAGAATGATAGAGTGTTTATTTTTAGCATGGTTATATGAAAATAATTTCAAGGAAAAAATTCATTTTAGGGGGAATAATGTGACGCCTGAAAACTTACTTCTCATGTAATAATAATATTATGGTTTTATGTTGTTTAATTTACATGTTATCTGAACAAAACTTGCAGACTAAATACCAGGAATTTTATTTAAATAAAACATCGAAGTGTTAACATTATAGAAAGGTAAAATGAAAACCATACTAACCAAAAATACATTTTTTAATACCTATTAGAATTACAGGGAGACCACCCAAGACAAAAAAACCCCATGAAGATAATATGTGTCTTTCAAATCCGTCACAACGAACATTATTATGGCCAGAACCACTGTAAAAACATTCATAATCAGTGGAATGAAGTGCACTATATTCTTCAATTGTCTTGAATTTGGGACACCCTAATGTATGTTTTTATAAGGAATCAACTCGATTGTTTCCCCTTGGGTGACCATTGAGTTCTAACAGCTATAATTATAGGTGTTGGTATTTTTGGTGGATTAATTAAAAATATCTATGTATAATTTAGTTTTCCAAAATATTTAAGTTATGAATTGAAATTATAATATAACCTCATATTATGAACTTTAAAAGGAAAATGGTTTAATATTTTGAGCTACAATTAGTGTGATTTTAAAATGTGGTGAGGATTTCAAACACCTTTAAAATATTTCAAATGTCTTGTAAATGTTTTCATTCTTAATGCTTTAACAATGTTTTAACTAAACTATGTTTTTGATTTTTTATAATACTAGTATAAGGTTTTAATTACTATGTATTAAATTTTAATTTATAACTTTATGTTTTTAAACTTTAGTGTTTATAAAACAAGGGGATTTTTTTGTTTGAAAAAAGCATATATATGTGTATGGAAACCTAGTTTTGTATTTAACAAAAAAATAAACCCCTTAGGGGCCATCCCTCTTACTGGGACGAAGGTGGAAGCACACGCTAGGCGGCTGAGCCTAGCCATCAGCCTTAGCACGGGCCATCCCTATGGTGTGTACGTGCACCTCAAGCACACAGAGAGGAGCCTGGGTAGCGCGCCACCGTGCGGGGTAACATGACGGTGGGTGTGGGAACAGAGCGTACCTGCAGAACCTAGTATAGAGTGGTACCAAGTGGAAGGAGGCAGTATTCTGAGCATATTCTCAGAATCCCAGGCATTTAAAGAAACTGCCGAGGCTCCCTACATTTTGATGTGGGACAAAGAAAATCAACCAGGATTGAATCTAGTCTATTGGATAGTGTCACATGAGATATGGGCCGTATATATTGATCTGGATTTCAATCCTCAGCAGTCACGGGTATCCTCTACATTTATTGTGCGTCATCCGATCCATCACGAATCTAATCTTGACCGTCCAGTTTATATCAAATCACCACATTGAATCTGAACCACTCGATCCATCACGGATCTAATCACGACCATCCATATATTTTTAAATTATTGCATCACCCATGGCTATCCAATCTACATCCCCTTTAATCCCATCCATCTGTTCTTTTTTTGTTTTTCCTCTCCCATAGTGCCTTCTTCTTCCTCCCGCACGCGTTGAACCAGTGGATTTTCCACTCCTACTTGTACTATTGTTTCCACAGTTGTGACCTCGGTTTGTCCCCCTCGCTCTCATGTTCCACAAGACCGTCACTTTCACTCATTTTATAAACCGAATAAGCCTCGGTTTTCCAGCAGTAGTATTAAAATATTCTTTATATTTTATGCATATTATAGTTTATAAACAATCCTTTGCATCCTAATAACCCCTCGGTTGTTCCACCTCCTAGGCTTCTAGGAAGCCTCATTCGACGAATTCTCGAGTCTCTCCTCCACCTAAAATAAGGTAAGGGAATATGTTGTCTTGTTTTTTTGTTATTGAAGGTGTATATATATATAATTATACTCATATAAATATATATATAAACTTAGGGTTTAGATAAAATTTTCTCTTATGCCCGATTCGCGATCTTCTGAATTTTGGGTTTAAGCATTATTATGACCATGAGAGATTATATTACACGTGAAAAAACTATTTATGTACTTTATATATATATGGTTATTTAGATATATGTATATACAATTAAGAGTGTGACCTACCCATTTCCTTCTAATGGCGAGACCTTTACCCTACATGATGATCTTAACCCCTTATCATGCAAGGGTGTGTGTGATGTCGATGTTCTATATGTGTATAAGTATATATAATTATATATAGAAAAAATGGTATATACAGTTTTATAAGAAATGTGTAAATTTATTTCATAAACAAATTTTTATAATTAATCGAACGATTTTCATTATATACACCTTTTATTAGCTAATATTCCTAATGGGTAAAAAGCATGAAAGTGTCATTAAAAAATGATTTAGGGATTCTTTATATACACATACATGGTTATATATAATTATATGGTTTATTTTACTCACCTATTGGTTCTGTTTTAAGACTTTCAATATTGAACTTCAATGATTAATTTATTTTTTTGATAAACATGTAAGTGTCAATTAATTTTGGTGTGAGACCCTTATGTATACTCGGTTATACATGTATGTTATATATGTTTACAAAAGCATATATATATATAAGTTTGTTTAATAAATAAACCTTTCATATTTCACAGTATGATTTAAAATTTAGGGGCTCTTGTTAATTGATGTGTCCAATATATTTAAGACATACGGGTGTCATTAGATTTTTGGTTTAAACCCTTTAATACATAATTTATATTCAGATATGTGAATATATGTGTATACATATAAACATTGATCCACAATTTTATTTAGAATTTTCCAATGATTTCTAATAACGAATAAAACATGTTGTTTTCCAAATATGTTGGTTTTGTTTAAAAATACTACTTTTTATGTACACCCTTGTGAATAAACAGATTTACACAACACTAAACCCAAATAATGGATATTCTAAATATTATACTTTTGATGAGTTTAGTAATGGTGGATAGTTCGTGAGTATAATATTTGGGGATTTTTACTCTTCTATACATATGCATGAATCACTTACTTTCGTTCTTATATTAAATGGTATTAGTTATGGTTGAATTTCATACTTTTCTTGTTTAGCATTATGTGTACCCTTGTGATATGTTAAACACAAGCATACTAGTAATGAATACTTTGTCATATATGTGTTTAATACCCCATATGAAATATTTGGTTTATCTTTTAATTAATTAAGAACCCATTCCATGATGAAATTACAATATGTAATTTATTAATAAGATTTTTAACATTCAGGGTTCTCATTTTATGTGAGAAAACTTGTATTTCTTTTTTTGTATTAGTTGGTATCACATATGCCATAATCTGCTTACAAAACTTATCATTTATTGTCATACTGTGGATAGTATTGTTGTTAACACTTACATACATGACTTACTTTATATATATGTAAATGCTAAAGAATGTAATTAAAAATATTATAACCTCTTATGGAATTATGAATTAAATTATTCAAGGTGGTATGAGACACTTTGAATAATATGAAATGAGAAATTAAATGTTCAATGTGGTATGTGACACTTTGAACATACTAACTTACTTTAAATATGAGGAATGTATTATACATAGTAAGTGTGGGGTGGGACCACTAAATCCCCTCGGTGCATCCGTAGGTCTAATGAGACAGACTACGTTCTGGGCACAAGGCCTTGAAAAAATGAGTATTTATGGTCTTGGCACGAGACCTCGATGTTATGGTTATGTTGTCCCGCATTATACATTCCCTCATTATGTTTATGATAATTAATTAACCAAGTGGATATTCAACTAATAGAATATCCATGGTTAAGAGACAGTACTTATGAGTATCAGAAGAATTAAATACTTATGAAATGAAGTTTATTCAGCACTCAGTGATTCATTATCCAGTAATGGCTTAAAAATAGTAATGGAAGAAATTGAAGTTATTATTATGCGCAACTCAGATCATGTATTACTCTTAGTTACTAATTTTTCTATTGTAAATTCACATGCCATATTCATTTAGAATACATTTTACTTATTATTCTGAATGAGCCTCCTTATAATTGAATTTTGCTTCCATATAACTCTTTAGCACTCCATGAAATGTGCCCTTATAATTCTTAGATTAAATGAAATTTTATGATACATGTGTTTCAGTATTACTTAAGAAAATATTTTATGGGAAATCTAAATAGAATGTTTTCAAAACTTTTGATGGGTATATAATGTTATTTTAAAACCCCTTACTTGGCATTCATATTCTCACCCTACATTTTTAAATGAAAATTTTAAGGTATCAGTTTTAGCTAAAGGAGCATGTCAGAAGTAGCTAGTTTCCCAGAACCAGAATCGTAACGATCCTTTGTATGTGACATGATGTGTAAAATATCAATGCATATTTTTTGTAAAGAAAAGATAACACATCATTTTTTAAGGAACCAGATCTGGGTATTCTGGATTCAAGCTGCTAAAATAAGCGAGGCCTATGCTCCTTACAAGTTTTCATGCCAATTCAAGTGTCTATAAAAGACAACCATATCTCCCCTGGTTAATATTTGATTAAAAAAATCATATGATTGTATCTCAATAGCCATGTATTCTCATAGCTGTGAAGTTAATGCATGCGGTCATCAACCATCCTCCCACGGATGTAACCGTCATGTTAACCTCCTAGTATGATGATGCCTAGATTGTATCACACCCTTAAGGGGTGAAGTAAAATTATATTCCTTGGTATGGGAAAATGAATAAGATAAGGAATGATTCTTATCTTTTGGAAGGTGTTTCATCTCCTTCAGAGGCTACTTTGTCTATGTCATAAGATGAGGACGATGAGGTTCCCAGCTCATCTAAATGACCATGTGCTTGGTTTAGTCTATTTTATATAATCAAAAGAGATATACCAACTGAGGTGGTACCCTTGCAGTCTAGTCTTCTCCACCATGAAGTGACTTGGGTTTCTTTTTCTTGTTCGTTGTCTGTGATGGAGAGGGTCGGTAATCCCCTAAAATCCAATGCTGTCGAATCATCTTCATAACATAGAAGAATGTATTTGGAATATGTATTCCCATAGACAATTAAATTCTTATAGGACATGTCCCTTGATACTAAAATCATATGGTCTCTTTTTCACGCTATATTATGGATTCGAGGGATAGGAAATACTCGAGCCCCATCTAATCTTCACTTTGATGAAAATCCTACTGAGGTAAGGATTTACATCCAAGAGTTAGAGATGCTTATCTATGAAATTGATGATTGGATTCCTTCCATAAGGTGGGTGGATTAAATGGTGAAACAAGGTAATTTTTAAGTGGTTGATCTCTTATCTTCAGGAAAATGTCTTGATCATGTCGATCCGGAATATGTAAGCTCCCTTTCTTTCCTCTTATTTTAAAAAAATTAATGTTGTTAAGGTGGAATGTCATATTGATTTTTAGCGGGATGAAAGGATAAAAATGAGGTTCCCTCGCCATAATATGACACAACTGGAATCCCTATTGGGGATGATAAATCACCCCCTAAATCGGGAGAGCCATCCTTTGGGCCGCAAGCAATAGAGGAAAAAATGGTGCGATAATTTTCATTGAAACCTATGATACCGATTTTTTTGGAGGTTGATGTTATCCCTCCTTTGAAGAATATGAAAAAAGGAATACGAAAGGGTAATTTTTTTTGGATAAATGCTTCTTTAGAATTAGTAAGCCATTGTGGCACTATTAATTTCTACTTTATCTAGAATAAGTGTCTAAACTCTCTTGGATTATAGGAAATCCTTCCATATCATCTATCAAGGGACTTATAAATTAGCCTCCAATAATTGAGTAGGGTGGTTTATACCAAGCACAAATCCCAACGAGTGAATTGGATCCCTTAAATGAAGACGTAATGATGGTGGAATATGCATCATCTGCTCTTATCACTATTCCTATCACCGTTGTAGAGAGGGAGGAGGGATCTAGTAATGTCAAATTATATCACGAGATGTCACATGCCAATGGATGAATTTTATAACTGTAATGATTCAGGTTTATCTCATGAACCAGAGAACCCTACAATGACTGATGTTGAGTGACACATGCCTTTCGAGGGGTGTGGTCAAAAGAAATTAAATTTTTCCAAGTGCAACATAGTGGTTGATTACGGTCATCTCACTTGAGGATCCTTTCAGTTTGTTCTCCTACTTTATCTTATTCACTTGTGCTATCTCTTTTTGTTTTTTAAGTGCTTAATGAAAATAGGGACAATATTTTTGGTTTTTTGATTAATGATACACAAATAATGGATATTATAATTTATACTAACATGAAAATATAGACAGAATTAGTTATGAAGAAATCACTTTGTTTTGGGGTTCAGTTTTTGGTTTAATCATTTTTTTTTCATGTGTTTGATTTCAGTTTGATAATCCAAAAATGATATCACATATTTAGACAACTGTTATTTATTTAGAAATTTTGTAATATCATTGAATTCCTAAGAAATATCTTTTACACCACCTCCTTTAATCAAGGTTTATGAAACACCTTGATCTAGAATGTGTCATCTTCCAGGACCTGGCTCTATCGATTTCGTTTCATCCATTGATTAGTTAAAATCCATCGTGTGAAGAACTGGCCAATGGAGAGAGGGAAAATTCATTAAACAGAATAATAGAATATATTGAGCTGCATGCCATTGGAGAGAATTCACCATGCTGGGGACATTCTCCTAACCCATGCATGATACTCAAATCTATTATGAAATTAAAATAAACTTGATGGATAATTGAAGAACACCTTACCTCCCCCCGTGCCAAGCCATGGGGCCAACCTCTCATTTTCAAGAGTAAGATATCACTTTGTGGAATGGATGGAGGAGAAGGAAAAAGAAATAAACTAAAATAAAATAATGAAAAATAAAAAGAATAGATGTGAGAAAATATAAGAATCAAATAAAATATAATTGGAATGAGAGAGAGACAAAAAGAGAAGAAAAGAGAATAAGAAAATAAAATAAATAATTTATTATAATTTATAAAGAATATAATAATAATTTATTATTATTATAATTATAAATAATATAAGAAGAGAATAAGTAATGAAAATAAATGTGTTAAAAGAATATTATTAATAATTGTTGTAATAGTAATTATAATATTAATAGTAATATTATTATTAATACTAATAATAATAATAATACTAATAATGTAATAATTAATAATAATAAGAACAGTGGATGAAGAATGGGGGGAAACAAAAAAATGCGTGAAATTATTTATTTAAAACTAAATGAGAATTCAAATTTCAATTGAAATAAATGAAAACTAAAACTAAAATAAATAAAAACAGAACAAAAAAACGAGTAAGAAGAATAAATGGGGGACATTTTCAGCCACACTCCTCCTTAGTGGATATATTCTTCTTGGCAATGTCGACTGATGATTTGTAAAGGCACGGTTCACCATATTTTATAGATAGGGGGTATTTTTGGATCCATAATTCTTTTTCCAAATGTTTGTTCCTAGTTGACCCCATTAATGAAAAAATTAGATAATATATTCTTCTAGAAGGTTGTTCTAAAATATATTACCCATTTTTACTCAAAATTTTAACTCCATCCTCCACGTTTATCAAAATATATTTTTAATTGACACTACGTTTTTTTCACAGCTAAATTATTCATTAATGATCCTTCAATTTTGAGCCTCCAATGGACACCATAATGACTGAATAACTCCATGAAATTTATTGGTGAAACAAGTATGTGATTCTTATATCAAATAAATTTGGAATCACCTCAATTATAGGTGTGTAACTTGATTTATTCATCATTTCTAAAGGTGGTTTCCACCCTGTCCTCCTAAACACATTTTCAATTTGATTGATTTTTTCAGGCCTCTAAATTACTGAATTACCTCATGGTCCATCAAAAAACATTGTAGCTTAGAAATCAATCAATAATAAAAAAAATAATCAACTCAATTGGATATATATTTTAAAAGTTATGATCAAAACACCAATGTTATTAAAATCTGTAAAAATTCTATAATTACTTAATTATCACATTTTAGCCTATTTTCATTCTATAATTTAAAATACCTATTATTTTAATAAAACATTTAAATACATGGGTTTTATCATTGAAAATCATGAATAAATAATCATAATTTGAATAAAAATTGTAGTTAATTTTGTTCTATCAAATACCACCGCACATAAACCATGCTTGTCCTAATGCATAAAATCCAAACAAGGATTTAAATTGGGCACCAATATTGTCAATATTCAAATTTTAATGTAATAAAATAAAAAAAATCCATGAAAAATAAAATTGTTAAATTTCATATAAAATATCATTTCAGTTTCTCATATTCCAAATAAATATCCAATCCAAGTATTTTACCTTTCCCATTTGAAAAATCATTGATCTTATCCTTTAATTAATAAAATCTCTTCAATTCATTATTATTAAACATGCCAAATAATTATTTAACTCACATTAATATTTTAACTCATATATCATGATAAAATTCAATTATATTTATAATCATATCATGAGAACATTCTTCTTATACATATGATTGTAAAAGAACTACTTTCTCCCCTTTGTAAAGAAAAAAAACACATAGAATCATAAGGGATTTCAATAGAGGTTCCAATGACTCTGAGGCTTAAGGATTCTAGGATTTGATGGTTAAAAATAAATCTCATGGAGGAGGTTTAACTATTAAATCATAAATCAAGATATTAAAACTAAAATTTTTATGAAATTCTCCCCTTAACATTTTAACAACTCCCAACTTTCCCCAAGACTCAAAGTAAAGATCATGATCAGTTTAATCATAATGATTGATTTGTGCCCTCTCTTGAATATATTTTATACTTTTATATTTTGTTATTTCAAATAAACTTTTCATTTTTTTTATTTTTTCAAAATTTATAAATATAATAACCCTCACATCCACCACCTAACCACATATGATAAAAATCATAGGTCTAGAAATGGTTATTTTTAATTTTCCCAAATCACAACCTATTTTTATCATTTTTATGGTTCTGGTTTTCATTCTCATTTTTTTATATTCAATATGGGAAAATAGTATAGTATAATGAATGATTCCAAAACCATTTACAATTCCCACAATAAGTATCCAAACACTTCCTTACAATTTAAATCATCCCATTTACCATGATTCACTTTACCCACACACTTCAACTTTAAAATATCATTAAAATACAAATAGGAGGGTTTGAATGGATAAAAATAGGTTGAAAAATTGGTCATTCCTCTAAAGGTTATTTATGGTCTCTAGGGAAAAAGAAGTATTGATGTAATGGTGGTATTTTAAGGATAAGTGGTTTATCAAAATATGTCACAATCATTTTAAATGGGTTTTTTATAGTTATATATTTGAAAAGTTCAAATTCATGTGCTAGTAGGTGGAATATCCCAAGATCGCCCATAAAATATGATCAAGATCAAATAGGAAGTACTCGGTCTAGAAATCATCTTGGGAATTGACATATGATTTGGGAAAATCACTCAAGGAATGATTAATAATAATAAATAAATTCACATGAATTTCCAAAAATACAAGCATGAAAAATGGTTGGGAAATTCCATTTACATGAATCAATTAATTCCTTAAAATCACGGGTTCTTATTTTAATATCCATGCATCATTTTAATAATTAAATTTTCCATTTTATTCATTAAATATCATTAACATCAAAATCTAGAACATGAAATCATGGGATTTATAAGAAACACATGTATCCTAGAAATGTTAAGTAAATCATAATCCAAGCATAGGCATCCAAATTCACTATAAATATCAAAACATGATTTGAAAAAAATGTAAGGAGTTTAAAAATTTTTAAAAAATAAAAATGAACTCTCTTTCCAATGATGATTAGTCCTTCTATTACACTGTCTGAGGCTTCATTTACCCATTTATGAACCTATAAAATAGAATTAGTCATTTAATCACAGTGATGATGCCATTAAAGATCAAAAAGACAAGGGAGTGGGATGTATGATGGCTTAATTCTAAGAATCAAACTGATATCTAAATTTCTAGAAAGCTTGTAAAGATAAATATTTTTTCGATCCCTCAAGTGGGCCCTGATTTTTTACTACATGTAGAGGGCAGTAACGAATGTTATCTAAAGTATGATGGTGGTTGTGGATTATTTAACTTGATCAACCACATATTGATTTTTCGAACATCCACTTCATTGTTCTTATTGAGGAAAATTCCATTTATAGAGTAAACCCGATTCTCCCCCATCACAATGTGGTACAACATGCAGGGAGCTCCATGTGTTCCTCAATAGGTGGATTTTGTTTTTCATCATCTTCCTCCATGAAAAAATGTGAGTCAGTCAAATTTTGAAAATCAAAATTGTAGGGAGTGATACTCAATTAAGTTTCAATTAAATGAGAAGATAAAGAGTTTCTGAAAGGGTCAAATCCTTAAGTTATTTTAACCCGAATCTCTTCTTAAATTGAAAGTTCCACTTGGATTTGATATTTATTGGATGTCGTCTTGCAGTCAGGCTCTACCGTGATTTCTTAAAATTCCACCACTTTTGTGGTTTTTTATTCTTTCAAGGATAGAGATATATTAAATGGTGGTTTCTCTTATACTTTGTATGGAGTAAAGAGATCATGTTGAATTTTTATTTCTACACATTTTCACTAAAATATATCTAAATTGACATGATCTACCTCTTATAAATTATCATAAAACGATCTTTAATATGTCTCATCAAATAATGGTTGAGCGAGGTGGAATGAATCTTTAGGTACCTCCACTATTACCTGATCAGGTTATTCAATTTCAAATATGGGTGGTTAAATTTATTCCACGACTTCCTCTGGTTCTTTCTTTGGCATAGGTTTGGGTTTCTCCATTAATTCAGAAACATATTAAAACACTCTATCATCTTTTATTTTTAGTTATTCTATGATTTCTCTAAGTTCTTACACCTGAGCACTATTATAATCTTCTTCTTATTGTTGTTTTTGTATTTGATGCTACACCTTTGAGTAATCTACCCATGAATAATAACATGCATTTGAATACATCCTGGAAAGAGTGTTTTTTTATATTTTTTTAATAAAAACAATTAAAATCTATCTATAATGTAAAAATAGAAAAATAAGTAATCTACTAATTATATCCCAAGAAACAATGCCATTTTTTACCCACATATGTCGTGGGGCAAGGCCAAAAGAAATTATATTTTTCATAGTGTAACATAGTGGATAACTAGGGTAATCTCACTAGAGTATCCATTTTGTTTGTTCACATAGTTTATATAATTCACCAATGCTATCTTGCTTTTTTGATTTAAGTGTTTAATGAAAACAATGATAATATATTTTGGTTTTTGATTAATGATATGTAAAAATGTATATTCTAATTTATACTAACATGAAAATCTAGACATAATGAGTTAAGAAGAAAGAACATGGTTTTGGGGTTTAGTTTTGGGTTGAATAATTATTTTACTTCATGTGTTTGATTTAAATTTGATAATACAAGCATGAAATCTCATTTTTTCACTACTTTTATTTATTTTGAAATTGTGTAATATCATTCAATTCCTAAGAAAACTCAATTCCACATCATCCTTTAATCAATGTTGATGGAACACCTTGGTTTATAATGTGTCATCTTCCATGACCCGACTCTATTGATTCTGTTTCATCCATTGATTAGTTCAACTCTATCGGGTGAAGGACTAACCAATGGAGAGAGGGAAATGAGATTAAACAATATTATATAATAGACATAGTTTAATGTCATCTGGGGGAAATCACCACATTAGAGACATTATCCTCACCCATGCATGCTACTCAAATCTATTTCAAACTTAAAATAAAGTTATAGAAAAATATAAGAACACTTTAACCTCCCCCCAAGACAAGCCTCAGGGCCATCCTCTCATTTTTGAGAGTAATAGATCACATGGTGGAATGGATGGAGGAGAAGGAGAGATAAATATAATAATATAAAATAATGAAAATTAAAAAGAATGGAGGTGAGAAAATAAAATAATAAAATAGAATAGAATTTGGATGAGAGAGAGAGATAAAGGGAAGAAAAGAGAAAAAAATAAAATAAAATAAAATATATAATTTATAAAGAATATAATAATAAATTTTTATTATTATTATTATTATTAATATAAGAAGAGAATTTTTAGATAGATTAAAAGTATTAAAAGAATATTATTAACAATTATAGTAATTTTAATACCTAAATTAATAGTAATAGTAATATTAATGATACTAATAATAATAATATTTATAAGAATACCAAAAGAGGAGGAAGAATGGGTGGAAAAAATAAATGAATTTATTTACTTAAAACTAAATGATAATTGAAATTAAAATTGAAAAAAAAATAAAAACTAAAACTAAAATAAATTAAAAGAAAACAAAAAAATTAAGAAGAATAAGAAATGATGGGATTTTTATCCAGACTCCCACTTGGTGGAGATCACCTTTTTGTAGTGTTGACCGATAATTTGGAAAGGAGGGGTTCACATCCTACTACAAGCGGGGGGGGGGGGGGGTGGATTCATAATTATTTCTCCTAAAGTTTTTGTGTTTTTGGCCCTATTAATGGATGAATTGGAAAATATATTCTTCTATGGAGTTGATGAAAAATATGGATAGAGTTTTTCCCCAAAAATTTTAGCTCCCTCCTCAATGTGTATTAAAATATATCTCCAATTTACTGCAAGAATTTTTTGGTCGAATGATCCATAAATGATCCTATAATGTTGAGCACCCAATGACAACCATAATGACTGAATAACTCTATGACATTTATTTTTGAAATTCATTAATTATTCATCTTTCAAATAAATTTTTAATCACCTCAATTAGAGGTGTGTACCTCTATTTATGCCTCATTTTTGAAGGTGGTTCCATTTTGTATTCCAGAACACTTTTTCAAATTGATTGATTTTTTCAGGCTTCAATATGAAGAAATTAGCTCTTGGTATAGAATAGAAATTTTTGTCCCACAAATAAAGTAATCCTAACAAAATAATAACATCAATTGGATATATATTTTAAATTTTATTATCTAAACACAAAAGTGATTGAAATCTGCGAAAATTTCAAAATTAAGAAATTTTTACATTTTAACCCATTTTCATTAAATAATTCAAATTACCAATTATTTTAATAAAACATTGAAATACATGGTTTTTTCATTTAAAATTGTTAATAAATAATCATAATTTTAATTAAAAATTGAACTTAATTTTTGTTCTACCACTGACCCTGCAGCTGTCACTGAAGAAGCTGTTCAGGGCCTCAAGTCATCGTCAGAGGGTGCTGTGCCAGGTCATAGAACAAATTATCCAAGAGTTCCCACGGTCGAGATTACCACAGGGACTGAGACAACAATACATTCCATGAGAATTATTAGTATGGCCTTTGAAAAAATACTCTAGCATATTAAAACTCCCATTACTTTACAAGAATTTTGAGCACTTAATAGGGAATTGAATGGACGCGAGTCTTTATATAGTGAAAACGAATCTATTTTCCTAATTCTTGGACCATAGTTATTTGAATTTTGTAGTTTTATACATGGATCATTTTATAGTAGAGGAGATGGCACAGGACCTCAATGTCTATATAAGTCATATTTTTGTGGGGGAGCCCGCTCAGGAAAACCTTGAAACAAGAAGTCTTCTTGAGATTGAAATGGCGAACCCTGGGCATACCCAGGAGAGTGACCCTCATCAAGAGGTTCCATCTTGGACTATTGAAGCTGGGGATTCTTTAAAAAATCCTCCCAGGATGCTGACCTACTATTGGGTAAGCGTCACTAGCTTTTGTGATCGTGCTCTATTCTGACTATTCTTTTTAGGATAAAAATGATTCTAAAAAATTATTTAGGATTATCAGTTTCTGCAACTAGGACTGAGGGTGGAGCTGTTATACCAATTTAGCTATCATTGGAAGTCGAGGTGACCACTATCTTGGAGAGAGAAGAGAACGGTATTTCTCTAATTTCTTTGGTTCTAGATTACATTCCACCCAATGATAGCGGATTGGAGTTGGACTTATAGTTGTAGGCTGTTCTCAATGTCAAACAAGGTGGGGTTTGGTGAATAATCTGGAAGATAATTTCTGAGATGTCTTTGGAGGACCATCCTTCAAAAATTGGCTGACATCCATCTCTATTTGGAATGTTGGTAGTTGGTGGATTTAATTACCGCCCAATCCATGCTACTATGATTGAGACTATTTGTAGGAAAAATCAAGAGCATATGCTTCAGTTAGACCTTATAAAGTCCAAACTACTCACCAATGTTGATGACTTTCAAGATACATTATCCCAAATAGTGGAAAAATATAATGAACAGATGGTAGAATTTAAATGGCAGATCAAGGAGAATACCATTCAACCATTGCAGATTCAGTAATAATTGGGTGTTGGTCAAGAGTGAACTCGAACAACTCCCCCGTTCATTCGGAGAAGCCCAAATAGAAGGATTAACTGCCATTACGACTAAAATAGAGGCACATTACCAGGCTGAAGAGACTGATGTGGTTCGATTGATTGAACTTCAATGAGTGGATGATGGAGCTTGGGAGGCCATTCAACAGATGAAGAGTTATGATGAAGGTCTCTTGTAATATTCAACACAGGGACTCCGTCTTGTGGATGTTCCTATGATTTTTCTCTATGAATTAAAAGAATGTTTTTTTTCGATCATATCTGTATTCTTACCTACTATCTTCCTATGATCATTATGTTGAAGCTAATTATCATAACAGAATATCTTCATATTGGATGATCATAACCAAAATAATAAGGATGAGGGGTTCTCAAAATTATACCTAATCCAAGGGGCCTAGTGAGCATAGTTTGACTATTTCTAGGGTTTTATGGAAAACACTACAAAATTTATATATTTTTATTTCATTTCCCTAATTTTTTTCTTAATATCAATATGAGGAGACTTAGTGGGTGATTCTTTCCTTTTTCTTAGGCCAATCATCTCAGGTTTTCATCATAACCAGTTTTTGTGCCTTTTATTATTTAATCACTTGAGATTTTTCCAAAACTATTAAAAGCATAGGTCTTGCAAGACGAGACTTGAATTTTTTTCTAGAGATCCTGTTTTGGTTTTTCAATCTAGTGAGTATTATGTCTCTTTTTATGGGAAGTTTAATTTCATGTGATCTGGAATAAGTAGGCTAGTGTTTTAGGATAAAAAACTTTGACCATAACTTTTGAAATAATGACACAAACTTGGCTTTCTGGTCAAGTATGTTTTGAAATTTTTTTGATACCCCCAACAGGAATCATGAGACATAATTTTGTGGTTTATGAATAAAAAACTTGGTATTTAAGAATAAAGGAGGTTTTTACTTGGAAAAAAGTTACCACTGGTTGATGAACTTTTTAGGAGGTCTATTTTATGCAAGTCCAACTATAGCACGTACTACATAGTCAAATAGTAGCATCCTTAGGCTGAATGACCTACTATGCGGGAAACGTATTCAAGGTTAGTGAGGGTGTGTAATAAATAGTCAATCAAAAGAGTTCCCAAGAATTCCGACATTCTGTTATTGATGGCCGAATGAATTTTATGGATATTCAGATTTCTCAAGGCCACAAGGGTGGTTTTACAAAGGGAAAATGTCTGAGAATAAAGAGAATATCTGTATTGGTATTGGCTATGAATGGGATTCTCTCAAGAATGAATTAGTATTAAGTGAAGGAGGATACTTTTTAGATGGTAAATGTCAGTGGGGAAGGCCCCTTTATGACAAAGGTAAAAGTATCATATAGTTGAATGTCATGTGATTAGGACATTGGCCACAGAGTTTAATGTTATGCAGTAAGGACATTATGCTATACAGCTTAAAGTCACACAACAATGAAATTATGCTATAAAGATTAAAGTCATGCATCAAAGACATTATTCCATTAAGTTTAAATTCATAAAGTAAGAACATTATGTTATGTATTTTATAGTCATAATGCGAGGACATTATGCTATGAAGTTTAAAGTCATGAAACAAGTATATTATGCTATGCAGTTTAAATTCATGTAGCAAGTACATTATGCAATGAAGTTTAAATTCATGTCGTAAGGACATTATGCAATAAGGTTTATAGTCATGCAGTAATGATAATATACTATGAAATTTAAAATCAAGCAGTAAAGAAATTATGTTGTATAGTTTAAAGTCATGCAGCAAGGACATTATGGGGGGTTATAATTTAAGGTCATCAGATTTGATTGAAAATTTTTATGGTTCTCCCATTCTTGGTAATTTTCCTAGAGATGTTCTACCATATTCAATAGTAAGGGGATAAAATAGTAAGCTATTATTTATGGATTCTTGGATCTAAATGTTGATATGGGAAAAGGGATTATGAAGTTAGAGGAGGTCTATGTTGAAGAAAAAGTTACCACTAATTGATAAACATATCTTGTGGGATGTTTTATGAACATCTAATTAGGGTGCGTACTGCATAGTAAAACAGTGGAATCCTGTGGCTAAAAAACCTGTTTGTGGGTTATTTTATGCAAGTAAAACAAGGGCCTATACTGTATAGTCAGGAAAAGAGGTCCTTAGGAATTATGACATTCTATCATTAAAAGATGATGGATGTTTTTGGAGATTATGATTTTCCCAAGAAAAGAGTTTGGTTTGTAGGAGGAAAGTACTTGAACAAGGACGAGGAATTTAAATTCAAAATATTCAAATAATTGGGGGAATAGGTTTTTTACGTAGGTTTGATCCTAGCATAGAATGTATGGTGTCTATTGTTTTATGTCATATGACTAGGACCATAATATCATGGAAACTACATGTGATATTTGGCCTTATCAAACCAAGGTTATTCCTATATACTTTGGAGATGTGAGTGAAAATTGTAAACCATAACCATGGAGGTTTTTAGATTGGGAGAGAGGAAATGGGAAAAAATATGCACATGATGATTTCTTACTTTGAATCATGGGTTCCAACATATTATCATCAAAGATTACGAGGACAGAAGAATCATATCCTAAGAGAGAAGTCACCACTAATTAAAAAAACATATTATGTGGGCTATTTTATACAAGTCCAAATATGGTGTGTACAACACAGTCAAATAGTGGTATCTTTTGGATGACCAACCCATTATGTTTGTCGTTTTATGAAAATGAAACTCGTGTGTATTACAACATAGTCAGGAAAAAGATATCTTAGGTATCAGACATTCTTCCACTTGATACTGATGAAGGATTATGAAGATCTGAAGTTGTTCAAGATTAGGAGCAGGAAACGCAAAATGAGCATTGTGAAATATACAAAGGAAGTGTTTGGACTAATATTGGTCATGAGTTTGGAGTCCCTTGCATAGATATGACTCATATGTAGAAGGGGACATATCTGTTTCCTTGGAATCCCCCCTAATAAGGGGACCCAAAATGAAAGCTCCTGCATGGACCTTTTGTTTGTAAGAAGGGTAGGGGAATTTTTATTTACCCCATAGCTGGGACTAGGATCTAAGGCCTAATAATCACTACATATCACAATAGGATGAGAATTAAGTGACACATAGTTCTAATAAAATAAAGCCCCCCCTCAATGATTAAACCCAAGAGTGGCAGACATGGGGTTTTTTTAATACAGGCTCCAACATAGGATGAGAACTCGTATTAAATTCCCTCATGTATATTGGAATCATACATGGGATAATAGAGGAATTACTTGTATCATGTTGCATCTGGGTCGAAGATTGAAGCTTCAGATGTCACTAAGTATCTCATAGGGTTGAGAATCAATCCACACATTGATCATGAAGTTCTATGCAGTTTACCGTCATGCCGCAAGGATGTGGGTGATTTTGATGTGAAAAGGAATAATGTGACTGGACCAAAGTGTATGTCATCGACATCACTACACATCTTACTGGGAAAAGAATCAAGCCACACATTTTTTTTAATGAGATCATAAAGTTTATTTTCATGCAACAAGGACATCTGGTGTGTCTTTTAAGGTCTTATAGCCATGACCGTTGATAAAAACAATGGAAATTGATACAAATTATTTATATAGATAACTACTTTACCAAGCTCGTAATGACACATGATCTATGCTCAGTGTAGGAGAAAGGAGTGGAAAAGGTTTCTTCTATAGAATGTGGGAAGCACAAGTAAAGGATAGGGGCATTTCAATTATGTGGTGGTTGGGCCAGGAGATAGAATCCAGGCATTGCTACATATTTCAATGTGATGAGAATAATGCCATACATAGTTCTTGATCTCCCATTTAGTTTAATGTCATGTGGTATGGATGAATATAAACAATGTGAAAGGACAAAAATGTTGCAGCTAAGACAGGGTTTCAGACTTGGGGGTCACTACATATATTAATAAAGAAAGAATCAATCCACATGTAGTTCTTAAAAATGTTCCCTCTCTAGGTTTGGTCCACTCACATAGAGAGTGAAGGAAATTTAATTTTGTTGTGGTCATGGATGGAACTAATATTATAGATCTAGGCGTCACTACATATCTTATTTGAATGAGAATCAAGCCACACATAGTTCTTGAAGATGGTTCCCCACACAAACTAGGTTTTGACATGGTGAAGGGGGCTTTAATATTTCTAGAATAATGGTTGGTCCCAATACATGAGGTTGTATGAAAATCAATCCATATGTTTTGGAAGATTTCCCTGTATATATTTGGTTCATACACAGGGAAGGGGAAAATTGTTTCTTTTTAGCTATCGATGGGCCTGATATTGGTGATCCGAGCATCACTAAATATCTCAGTGAAATGAGAATCAAGCCACATGTAGTTCTTGAAAAGTCTCCCTATGTAGGTTTGATTCAAACATAGGGAAAATGGGACTTTCTTTGTGGTTGTGGCTTAACCCGATATTGAAGATCTAGGTGTCACTACATATCTCATTAAAATGAGAATCATGCCACACATAGTTCTTGAAAAGGGTCCCTATGAAGGTATAATTCAAACATCGGGAAAACAGTACTTTATCTGTGGTTGTGACTAGAGCATATATTGGTGACCTGGGTTTCACTACATATACATTGGAATGATAATCAAGCCACATATAGTTCTTGAAGAACTGTGCAGTTTATCACCATGCGGTGGGGATGTGTTTCACCTGAAGTGAAATAAAAATTACCGATGGAATAGGGGAAAGGACCCATGTGTCACTACATATCTTACTAGAGAAAGAATCAAGACACATGTATTTATTGAAGAACCATGAAGTTTAACATCATGTGGTAAGGATGCTATAATGCTGGAACCTATAACTACAAAATGGGCTTAGGAGCCACTATGGAGTGGCAATGATGTGAGTGGGGATTATGCATGGGATCTTCCCATATTTTGAGGGACCACAAGGAGTTTCAAATTTTATTATTTTGGGGAGTTCTTAATTTCAAATGATGTAGACATTAACAATGTAGATCAATGTTGTGCGGTGAGGATGAACGATGTTTTTTGAAGTTTAAAGTCATGAAAATGGGACCTCAGGTCGTGCAGTTTATTGTAGTGAAACAAGGATAATGATGATACACAGTTTAACATCATGAAACATGGATGTATATGGTGCTATGAAATTTAACATCTTGAAGCTAAGATTAACCCTTTTTGATTGCACAAATCAATTATTTAGGAACCTTGCATTGGTTGGAGTCATAATGATATCTCTATCCATTGAAATCAAATAATAAGCTCTGTTAGAGCGGAACTTGTCTTTGGAGTAAGGCCCCTCCCACTATGCCTCATGATTTAGTGATTTCTTTCCTAGTATCATCAGAGTCCTAAAGACCAATACCAATTATACTTGGAGGAATGAACAAAGGAAGAATTTTTTTGATAAAATCTTGTGATATCTGATTCTGATAGACCACCAAGTGATGTAAGGCATTCTATTCATTTTCATCCAATCAATCAAACTCATCCAGTAATTAATAGGATTTCACATCTATAGATAACAGATCACATATGTAAACTTGGAGTGATGGAGATCAAACCTCAATGGGAAGGGATGCTTCATCCCTATATACCAATGAATATGGATTCGCTCGCATAGTAGTATAGGTTGTAGTTCGGTAATCCCATATGGAATTAAAGAGCTTGTCAGACCAAGAATTATTATCTTTATCCACCATATTATAGACTGTGCTTGATAGAGTCTTATTGAAAGCCTATATCTATCCATTGACTGCTGCATGATAGTGGGATGAATGGTTAGATTTGATAATTTATTCCTGATATAGATTCTCAACCTCAGCAGAACAGAAATTAGTGCCATTGTCCATTAGTATAGTACGAGGACCACCGAATCCGGTAATTACGTTTACATTAATGAAGCTAAAAATGATTTGGCCCTGACTTCTTTAAGATATACTGCTTCTACCCATTTGGAGAATAAATCGGTAGTGGTAAGGATGTAATTGAACTTCTTGGACTTAGCTGGCGGAAAATTCCCCACTACATGAATTCCCCATGTGGAAAATGGATTGTATTATTTAGATGTATATAGAAAATCCAGCATTTGATGAATGAATATTGAATTCACTTGGTAGGGATGAAAATTCTTAGTGAAATATATGTAATCCTACCTCATTGAAGGCAAGAAGTATCTAATCCATCAGATTTGATTAAAAAGAAAATACCTTGATTAGTGGGAACCACAATCTCCTGCATATACTTCATCCCTGAAAACCACATTCTCTTCTCCATTGATGCATCTAAGGAGGATTCCGTCAAAGCCTTGTTTTTAGATGGCCTTCTGGTAGATTTGGACCATCTTAATGAGTAAAATTGAACAATCTTCTATGGATTTTCTCTTTCCTAGTTCTATCCATTGAAAGTAATCTATCTTTGAGGTATTCCATGATGGGTGTCATCCATCCTATGGAAGGACTATATGGACTTTGAATGGGGTTGATTTCATTATTCTCCTCTTTTTTGATTTGAAAAAAGGTGAGACCATGTGATGATAGGAAATAATAATGAATTTTTCATCCAGGTTTGGATATATAAGGGATATGGATGAATTTTCCAATGCATCAACCTGGATATTTTGTGATCCTGGGGTGTTTGTAAATGTTGGTTCTGAGGGAAAATTTTAAATTATCCCTCATACATAGTCAAACAAAGGGATTTGATCCTCTTTTATGATGAAAAAATTGATTTTGATCCATTTGACTACCAACTCTAAGTCACCCTTCACCTCCGGGTGGTTCACCTATACTTGGAATGCTAATTCAAAGACTTCAATGTCAGCATGGTATTCTGACTCATTGTTGGTAAAAACTTATGATAATAGGAAGGAGTATGAAAACACTTCCTTCTATCAGGAGATAAGTACAATCCCTATCGTAACTTTTTTGATCTTAGGGTCTTCCATTATCATCCCCGTTGGAATCCTAGATTCACTTTCAAAATTCATTTCCCATGTTTGGGGGATGTCCTGAATAGAGAAGATATCTTTATTAGGTAGTTCAGTATTTACTGATGTATCTTATGAAAATGGGTACTTGAAAAGGAAGTATGTCGAGGCCTATCATTTCATTTCTTTCTATGGAATGAAATGTATATTGAACTGTAGAATAACAACTTCCCACCATGAAAGACATCCTGTTAGCATATGAAGGTTGAGGATAAATTTGAGAGGATTATTGTGAGAAACCAAGTGGACCTCATGGTGCAGCAGATAGTGCCTAATATTCTGAATGGATAATATTAATTCCAGGAATCTCTTATCAAAATACGAATAATGAGTCTCAACATCAATAGTGGTTCAAATAAGATAATAAAGGATGTTTTCATTCCCATTATCATTCTTTTTTCATAAGGAAGGCACCCAGGGATCTCTCCAAGGATTTAATATAAAGAATTAGAAGATTTCCCTCTATAGGTGTCATTAACACTAGAGGAATCAAGAGGTATTTCATGAGGGTAAAAAATAATTCTTGACCATCACTGGTCCACTAATATGCGACTCCCTTCATGATTATTTTGGTAAAGGAAAAAAACATGCATGCAAGGTTGGATACGAAGATTCTGATGCAGGCTAAGTGTCCTTGAAGTCCTCTCAATTCCTTTATTTTTTGAGGAGGAAACATGACAAGGATAACATTCATTTTCTAAGGATCAAATTCAATGTTATGGTGGTGTATGATGATGCCGAGAAATTTCATATAGGTTACCCAGAAAGAAAATTTCTAGGGGTTCATCTTCATGTTATATTGTCGTAGATTTTTGAGCATGGTCTCCTAGTCATCCAGGTGATTAGAACTTTTCTCAGACTTGACTAATATATTATCAACATAGAATTTAAAAAACGTCCTTAGAAATGGTTTGAATATGTGGTGTGTTTCATATTGTTATGTAGCATCAACATTTTTTAAGCTAAATGGAATTACCTAATAGAAAAATACCCCTTGGGGAGATCTGAAGGCTGTAGATTCTTCAACTTTTAGGGCCATCGGGATTTGTTTATACCCAAAGTATCCATCCATGAAGAAGAGGTCTTGAAAACTAGCCGTTGCTTATATGATTGGAACCATGAAGTCATCTTTGGGACAATGTTGATTGAGATCTATGAAATTAATGAAAACATTAATTTTTATATTCTTTTTCATTTGGATAATATTGGATAGCCATTTTGGATCTTTCATCTCTTGGATGAAGTCTTACTTGATGAGATTTTCTACTTCAGCCTCAATTTTGGAGGCATCGGTCGAGTGTGTTCTTCTGGCTACCAACTTGTATCCCTGGTGCTCTTCTGAAAAACCCAAATGATGGGTGGCCACTTCGGGGACCCGGCCTATCTTCTCTTTATAATTCCAGGAAAACATATCCTAGTGTTTCATTATTAAGTTAGTATTTACCTGTTGTTCTTCATGAGTCATGGTCTCACTAATCATAATGGACCATGGATCTTCTTCTATACCTATATTTATCTCTCTGAGTTCATTCACAATGGTAGATATGCCTTCTTCAAAGGATGGAGGGAAATCCCTGAGGTATTCCTCTTCTCCCTCTTCCTAATGATCCACTTCTTTCACCTCCACCTAGGTTGAAGGTGATGATGAAATAAGACCTGAGTTATGTTTGGAATCCCTATTTGGACATCCAGAAGAGGAAATAACCATTTTTAGCCCAACTGATGTTGAAGGGCCTTTTTGAACATGTGATGGGAATATGAATGGTTGAGAATAAGAATCCATATCTTTTTCCATTAATGTGATAACTTATTCTATCATTGATAATGGAGTAGATATTTTTGAATCTAAGGGGATGGAATGAAGAAATTTTCATCTAAGCATTTGTCACTACTTGGAGAGTTAACAACTGCTCCTATGCCACCATGGTTTGTTTCCATAATTGACATTACGGAATCCACTGAACGAGTGCTTGAATTTTGTCTCACCCTTTCAAATTGATTGATGGGAAGCACATAATCTTCATTGAGATTCTTGAAAAGGGTATACAAGATCTTCTCCAAATCCATTCGGGGCATTGATTTGAGTAACATCATCCACCATGGACCATTTTCCAGCTTTTTGATAGAAACCTGCATCATTTTATGGAGACTCACAAGATTTTAATGGGGACTTATCACTATAAAAGGTACCAATTTGACCATTTATGGGATATTTGAGACATTGGTGGTGTGAAGTGGGAATGGACACATGCTCATGTAGCCAAGGTCTTCCCAGCAGAACATTTAATATTTTATCCTAACAAGAAACCATGTCCTCTAAATCGGACATGAGATCCCCAAACTATGTTTTGAGTGTAATAACTCTAAGAGGTTCTTGTTCATTCATTTCATAAACCTATAACATCATAGTGGAGAGAGACAAATGATATTTACTAAGACGCAGTTGGTGAAGTGTACAAACCTGAAAGAGGTTGACCCCTGAGCCATTATCTATAAAAGATCATTAGATATCAGTTTCATTTATCCTGTCAGATATATAATATGGCCTATTGTGTCCTTGTATGAAAAAATCCACATCCTATTCTTTGAAAGAGATGATAAAATATCATTCTTCGGGATCACTCTCTGCACAAAAAACTTCAACATCAGCATCCTTAACTAAAATTTCTTAGGGATTAACAAGGCCTCAATGAGTGCTTCCTAGAGATATTTTGATAGACCCAAGGAATCCATGATTAATAGCTTGGCATGTACTTGGTCCATTTGATTAAGGAAATCATACTTTTGATCTGGAGTTATCTTCTTCCTCACATGGGTATTCCCTTATATAGGTTCCCTTGGATTTGATGTTCCTGATGTGAATGGACCATCTCTTGGGATAGGTGTATAAAGTTCTTCTGGTCTTGGTGGGTTAGGGTCTCTAGGTCTACCTACCCCTTAAGGAGGTGGTGGAATTTACTCTAACCGGTCTTCCAAGATGACCATGTCAGGTAGACCCTATCATGTCTGTGGGTGTTCCCCTATTCCTACTGATCTCTCTGGAAGGCACTCCTATGAGTTTTGGTTTTTTAGATGGTACGAGTAGGGGTGTGTTTAAAGTAGTGACTCCTAGAATTACCATGTCTTCCCCTTTAATTTCTACCTTGATAGTTTATCCCTATAATTACCTAATAACGTGTTAGTAAATTAGGTTCATAATATTACTCATCATTTTATAAGGGATACTTAAGTGAATAACGTTAACGGAACTGAAGATAAACTCCTCGTATGATGAGGATTTTTTCTGACAGGTCAACTCTTGTTCTTCCATTTTGAGGGGTAGTGCCCATGCTTTTGGGATGGTCGGTATGAAGTCCTCTAAGGTCAAGGATATCATTTTCTATAACAAAAACACATATTATTCCACTTATCCTTATCCTTATGACCTTGTATCTTTTTTTAGGATTGTCCTTCAGAGGACTGGGCTTTTGATGAAGCTAGATTTGTAGTAGCAGAACCAGCTAAGGGAATAGTTGGCTATTTCAACTCTGCTCAGAGAATAACATGATTCCGGATGATCATTTTTCTGACCATACAGTCACCTAACATCTGTGTACTCTTTCTTTTAACTTCATACTACTCACCATCTTCCTCCATATTGGTAGAAGATACTCATGCTACTTGGGATGGAGAATTTATCAGTTTCACTTGCCCAAGGACAACCATATTTTGTTGGAGTTCTCTAAAAAACAATAATGGATGGGATACCCTAGCATTCTATGGAATGGGAAAAAGATTGGGTTATCTTTTTCACCTTCTTTGTTGCGTTTCCTAGGATTTATCAACTGAAATAAGTTTTTTTCCAATACTGTGATAAAGCAACTAGGGACTTCGTCATTTTGAAAAGAATATAATTTATTTTTCATATCCTAAAACTATTTCTACCTTTGATCTATTTGATCATCTTAAAGAGGCAATTGTTTCTATTGATTCTCAGGAGGTGGATCTCTATGGTATGATGAGGGTTTTGAAGTAGGAGAAGGTATAGGGGACTATATAATTGTAAATATAGCATCTAATATTCCTATTCATCATCCCTGAGTCGATGGAATTACTTGGGACTTGGATTTTTTCTCTATGACGGAATTCTCCACCTATTGAGAAATCAAGGTTAGGTCCTAAAACCATCCTGTTTATTTCATTAGGATCATTGGTGTTCACAAATCATCACAACGATTCTCCACAGATATGGGAAAAAACACATATTGAGGGAGTGGTAGGTTTAAGGACAATGTAAATCCTTTCCTCTGAGAAATGAGTTCTAAGAATCTTTCATTGTCCCTTTTTATTCAGTTCATGAGATCTAAGATTGATTTCTTCTACATCATGTAGATAAACTTGAAGAGAAATTTCTAACAGAGATCTTCCCATCTAGTGATTAATTGAGATTGAAAACTTGTGTACCATACAAATGCTAGTACCTACAGTGATTTCATGAAGAACCTAAGTTTCACAACCTCCTGTTGTTTAGGGGTCACCATCAAGGGATCACAATGAGAGATGAAATGTTTTAAGTGCTGAAACCTGTCTCCCGAGCCATTATGAATTGGAAATGTGGTATTCTGAGAGTTTGGTGGGTGAAGAGTTTGATTTACCCATTCGGGGTAAGCCTCCATTTCTGGATGTATGGTCTCTCTTGTCATTGATTGAAGTTATATGCATCCCAAATTAATTACATGTTCTTTAGATCTTTAGTACAACATAATTTCGGGGTCGATCCACATGGAACTATGACGTGCATTAATTCAAGTGAGTTAATACTTAATCAGGTGAAGTATTCAGAATTTAGAGTTGATTGGGTTGATTTTGGTTTTTTATTGAAACTAAATTGTTTTAATTTTAAGAAATGATTAGCCGTTTTAAAGAAAACAATGAGTAAATTTAAAAAGTTTAAAACAAGAAGAAAAGTCGTGTGGGGCTGTGATGATTAAGGAGTTCTTATACAGATTGTTTAAATGGTTGTGTTGTTCATAATAATTCAATCATTCTGGATTTCATTTTGTTACAATATTTCCTTGGTCTTGTTCCTCTTGTTTGGAATGAGAGCAGTTGACTCCTTGTTCTGGTAGTCAGTGTTCTTAATTCTTTATTAAGTTCAGTCCATTAATTGAATCGGTGAAATATTTCCAATGTTCATGGATGTTTTTACCGTTACTTCTCCTTTGTATCGCTGAGAAGTCTTCCCCTGGTCCGGCTCAGAATTCTCAGTTATATTTAATAGTGAATTAAGAAGAGTAAGATGAATTACAACGATCAAACACAACTATATAAAACAAAACACAAATTATGATCCCTTCATCCACAGTCGCAACACGAGGGGTTTATTTACACATAAAAAGTGGGAGAGAAACGACACACGTGATACCTGACGGATTCATCGTGTAAGCGTTGAGGTAGGGTGTCGAAAGGTGGAATAGTGGAACAATGGCACCACGGTGGCTCGGGAATGGTAGCAGAAGAGCTTCTTCTCTCCTCCAATGGTTTCGAACTCCAAAATCCGAAGGCCAAGGTCTCTTTTTATAGAAAAATAAAGTACACAGCGTGTCTAGAAAGTACACAACGTGTACTTTTTCTCCAATGCATTTTGGTACCAATTTCTCCACTGGTAGGTGGCCTAACATGCCATCTTTGACTTTTGAACATAGCGCCACCTGGTGGTTAAGTGTACACAGCATGTAGTGCCGCCATACACGGCGTGTAGTATCATATGTTTGGCCGCCAACCCCTTCTAGAGTAGTAGACACGACGTGTAGAAATGAAACGCGTCGTGTCTCCTTCAACGGCCACATGGGAGTGTGGACTCTTCTTTATCAACAACTGCTTCTAGAATGTAGTACACGACGTGTAGCGCCTCCATACATGGCTTGTATCTTCTACTTGGGGAAATGGACGTTTACTCCCTCCTTCTATCTGTGTCCCTGTCGGGATGTACACGGCGTGTATAAAAGTACACACTGTGTAGGTTCAAAATTTTCATAGACTTCCCTTGATTCGTGTATTTAGCTAGAAAGCTCTTGAAAGTAAATAGAATCACCAAAATCAAAGAATATGTTCATTAAACAACAGATATTTTCTGAAAACATGTTTTTATCTTCAATTATATATATGGAAATGTATACAAAAATTGGGTGCATCAAATTCCCCCACACGTATTCGTTTTCTTGCCCTCAAGAAAAATCTCTACATCTAATTAAAAGAGCATATAATTTAAAAAGGAAAGCATTTAATTAATCAAACGTATAACTGATAAAGTTACTTAGGATGATTTATAAAAGTCACAAACAAATTCAATTCATAAGATATTAAAATCATGCCTCATATATAATGCAATTAACAACTCTCATCCTCTTTCAACACATTTTTCAACTTTTCAAAAATAAGCATGCCACTTGATGATTTAACTCACTTGTTGAAATCAAACTCCACACTTAAGATGTTTTTATTCAAAGTTATGCTCAATCTAAGGTATATATACTCTATCCATAGGTTTTCCAGATATCTTGTTCTCTACTTCAGAAAAATTTAATTACAAAAATAATGCGGGATTTATCAATAAGGTTCAGATGTCTCTGTGGAAATGGGTTGGTAGGTTCAGATGTGAAAATAAATTTTGAGGCTTGAAAAAGTAAGGCTAATTCCTTTAAACAACATTGCATGATATTCAATGTAAAGATCACTGAAAATGCTTCCTTTACAAGCTCAGTCAAATGCTTTTGTAATCGTCACCATCTTCTTTAGGCAAGTAGGGTTCATGAACAAATAAGCATAAGGTCCCCTTTTTGTTTGTTTGTTTGTTTGTTTTTTTTTAACAAAACACAAGGGAAACACTTATGAATACAATGAGTAGATGTTTGGAACCCATTCTGCCCAAAATAATCAAGATGCACTCCCCCACACTTTATTTCATGGTTGTGCACAGAAATATGTCATGTATTGCCAACTACCTCTTTAAAGCTCAAATGAATAATCATGCAATGTTTTTAAAAAGAAATAGGGTATGAAGGAAAATAGGCTTGTAGTGTGGCTTCCTATAAAGGCCATTCTTGGATTCTATGGGCTTAACTAAGATTAAATGTTGGGTAGGTCTCAAGATAAAGGGGTTGAAACAATCTAATGCCTCAATAATTTTAATGTAATTCAAAAATTTCATCACGTTTTGAAAAGAAAACCGGCAAATTCTGGTAGTGATGCATATCCTAAGAATCTCTCAAGAAAGAGGGTATTAGAAATGAAATACGAAAAAGGGTTTAGAATACCTCTCAGGAGTGGAAAAATAATTACGGGACAATCAGGTCATTACATGCATATAAATGATTAGCCTAATCAATGTAATGTAATCAAGGATGAAAAGTTGCAATTGAAACTATATCAGCAATCATTTTAAAACACTTCAGAATTAGAATAAGTACACAACCCTCAAAAAGTTTCTACTGATAACTTAAGAATTTATAAGGATGATTAACAAAATTGCTTTACATTTTCAAATATAGAATATAATAATGATGTCTCCTAGATTAGTTTAAGTGAAAAGTCTAAGGTTGAATAGATAGATGTTTCCCCACACATAAGACTGCACATGGTCCACCAAGTTCAATATGAAGGTAAAGGGTGGGAAAGGGGGATATATGGGGGATAAAATGAGGGAAAGCAGTGGGAGAAGTAAATCCCAAAAGAAAGACAATAGAAATGAAAAAAATAATCCCCTCGTGAAACGTGATGCCCAAGGCGCTCCATGATACCTGTGACTGGCAAGGTAAAATAAAACTACAAACATGCATAACATCACAACACAACAAATGAAAAAAGAGAGATATAATATAATGAAAAATGTCACTATCATGGGGTCGCCATAGGAGGAAACACATCTAGTACAAAATCAGCCGGTAGATACGGTGTAGGAGGCATGGAAGCGAGAGGCGATGACTCGGCATTGGGAAGGGGAGCTGAAGAAGTAGGATCCGCATGTGATATACTCAGAGAAGGAAGCTCAGCAGCAGGCCCTGGCCTGGTAGAAGTGGTAGCTGCAGGGCTCACCGTAGTCAGTAGAACAGAATCTGTGGCCTGCGTAGAAGAGGGCGGTGGAGCAGCAGTAGATGAGCTAGGAATGGAGGTAGAGGCTGGTGGTGGAGGCAATGGAACACTAAGATGCTGAGAAATATGTGCCAACAGCTGCTCCATCTAGTCCTGGCGACCGTCCAGACGAATTAGATGGTGCGAAATGGTGTCATGTAGGCTGATGATACGAACAAACTACTGCTCCATCTGAACCTGTCGGTTGTCCAAGCGACCCAAGACCAGCTCCATCGCGGCTAGGCGGTGGGAAAGGGAAATATCGACCGAGGGTGCAGGGGTAGGTGGGATGGGTGATGGGACAAAAGAAGGAAGGTAAGAAGAAGTGGGGTCAGTAGGAGGTGGGTGAGGTGGATAAGCTGGAGGGGGTGGGGAAGGAGGAGCAGGGTCAGTAGCTGGGGCAGGAGGGGAAGTAGGTGGCGGGGCTCGAGCCTGAGCAAGGATGTAGGCACCCCCTGCATCCGGACCAATCCCATGCGAATGAGCACGAGAAAGTCCATCCACTGGGGTGAACCTAACATGTCATGAGGTAAAGAGGGCTCGAATACCCCTAGGTGGTGGGCAAGACGGGTGGTGTAAAACCCGCCGTTCAAGTTTCCCTGATGACCGGTAATCATGGAGTGGAAATCCAAGGCGACGAGATAAGGGAGGTTCATGTAGTAGATCCTAATGACACAGGTAAGGAGGTCAATGTCATGGCCGGTCACGACCCCCATATCCTCATGGAGGGGGAATAGGTTGGCACTGAAGCACAGGTGGGCGAAGCGAAGGATGGGGTCGGGTATAAGAGTGCTCTTCTGGGAAGTGGGGGAGTATCGGTGGTCAGACCCAGCGATGTCCCGCCACATGGCAATGAGGTCAGAGCGCTCGGGCCGGGTCAAGGTAGAAACGGGGGTGGGGTGATAGGATGAGGGTAGAAGCCACACCCTTGGCCAAACTCTATCATCATAAGAGAAAATCGCCGGCTGCCTAGCCGGAATCGAACTACGGGTACCACATCGCTAGGTATCTCCCAGTACTCCGCTCCATCAAACTCGAACGAGGCTGAAAACACCAAAAATAAATCACGAAACACAGGGGTGCTGACTTGGAAAATATCGAGGAGTGAGGTGTGCCCAAGAAGTGCCTCCAACTCCTCCCAAATGCTGAGCTGCTCCAGAATGCTGCTTTCGAGGTACCAACCACTCAATGGGATCGGCCGACAAGAGAAGCATAGGACCCTGTCGTATGCTAGATCAGTCACCGGGAAACCCGTGCAAGGATAGAGAGCACCTGCAGGTCCCGGCCCAGGTGTCGGTGCAGCAGCAACGGCTGGCTCTGGAGGTGGATCTGCCAAAGTTGAGGGTGGCTCGGTGGATTGTGTGCTCGAAGAGGGACCAGCTGCAGATGACGATAGCATAGGGAAAGTGGCATCTAGTGAAGCAGAAGTAGGCCTGACCTCCGCTGAGGGAGTGAGGGGCGGCAGAATGTCCAATGAAGGGAGCTTGAAGACCGGAGCATCTGGGTCCGGCTGCGTAGGAGGTCAGAGTCGGATCTAATGATAAATGGACTCCTCGCCCTCAGTGGTGGAGGCTAGCTACTTCCCGCGGGAAGGATCATGATTTTCCATATCCTGGAATGGAAAGAAAAAATGAAAACAAAACAAAAAAAAGAAAGGAAAGAAAATAAAACAAAGAAAATGTGAGAAAATAGGAATATAAAAGTACACGGCGTGTACTCCAGAGTACACGGCGTGTAGTCAAAATGTAGTGTATCCCATGTTCTCTAGATAAACACACCGAGGGTGAGAAATAGACCATGTAAAAGTACACGGTGTGTACCAAACACACATGACATGTTCACTCAAAGTGTCAGTGGTCGTGTGGTACAAATTACACGACCATGTTGTTATAAGTTCAATGAAAACAATACACACCATGTAGGTGAAGGACACAATGTGTACTGCACACGAAAAACATGGCCGTGTAGAGGGTGAGACACGGGCCAACTCAAGATATATAAGACACGACGTGTACCGAACACAAATGCCGTGTTCTAGAACATGGGGTGAAAGGTCGTGTTATATGACACACACGGAGGGGCCAAGGGAAATGTTATACACGGCATGTACCAAACACACACACATGTCGTGTACATGAAAATGGTGTGTGAGCCCGTGTGCAAAGGTATACTCGGGCATGATGAAACAAAAGACACGGTGTGTACCGAACATACACACCGTGTATATGCAAATTTCGAAATATTTTGTGTGTGGCTGTGTACAGAAGTACACAGCGTGTGTTCTTCATTTCGTGGTCGTGTACTGCCGGAAGTCGAATGGTCGGCCGATCCGAAAAACACCCTAAACGCTTCTAAAAACATGAAATAGATGGTGTAGAATGGCGTACCTTGATTGAGATTCACAATGTGAGAAGAATCAGAACTTAAAAAGCCCCAAATCGACGGATCTGGAAAAGGGGGTTCGGGTGGCGTTCAGGAGAAGAAACGGGAAGAAAGGAGGAAATGGGGCGGCCGTACGACACGGCCTCAAGCCGGATGGACTGCGACTTATATAGCCGCGGTACACGGTGTGTATGTTTGGACTACACGCCGTGTATCCCCAATTTTTTTTGATCATATATAAATATATAATAATTATAGTAAACTATATAATAATTATTATTAATAATTAAAATAAAATAGATATATCTACAAATTATATTATAAATAAACCTATACACGATGTATATCGGGAAATACACGCCATTTATTTTAAAATTAGAAAAAGAGTAGTACAACCTTTGGTCTGGTGCTTGGGGCGGGATTCGAACCGATGACCGGCCGTTCCGAACGGACGCCCTCACCCACTGGAGCAAAGGTTGTACTGCTTCCCATATTTAGTTTATATATATAGTTATTCTATATGGCCTGTACACACATGGGAAGAAAGACATGCACGGAGTGTGGTTTTTATTTAGGAAACGATGGGGATGAAGTGGGGAGATTAGCGTGATTCGAACCCAGGCCTTTTGAACCTGGTGCCGAGACGTTTTCAATCCGCCAACTTCAACCACATGTAATTTATTATTTTAAAAATGTTTTTCATGTATATTTGAAAAATTATGGCACACACAGCATATATCGGAATACACGTCGTGTGGTTTTATTAGAAGAATAAATGATGGAAATGGGACGGTTGTTTAGATTCGAACTCGAGCCTTTTGGAATCGGGGTATGATTCAAGTCAACCATCCCATCCCCATCATGGGTTTTATTATATTTTAAACACATTTATATATATATATATATGAAAAATAATACACACACCGTGTAAATAAAAGGAGGATCCTCGTGCCGAAGGTAAGTTAGGAGGATTCGAACCGAGAACGGCTCGAATAAACTCCAGTGACTTTGCCATCAGCACCGACATCATCCCTGGTTATTTATTTGTTATTCTATATATTTATACTATTAAGATTATAAATTAAAATAGATAAGTACACGTCGTGTATATAAGTGGGACACAGCGTGTAACCTCTGGGTTTCCTCCCAGGAAGCGCCTTTGTTTTAGGTCGTTGGCTCGACCTACATACCTTGCTTACCTGAGGTGTATGGTGGAAAATGTTCCCACCATATTGTTTGTAGGATGGTAAGCTTTCAACCACTGCCCGTTTACCTTGATTGGTTGACCATCTTCTCCAGAAATTTCGACCACTCCATGATGGAATATGCGGACAACGTGGAATGGTCCCGACCATCATGAATTTAAATTCCCTGGGAATAAGCGAAGACGAGAATGAAAGAGAAGTACCTAATCACCAGTTTGGAATGATTTTTTTGAAATCATCCAGTCATGAATGGCTCTTGTCTTCTACTTGTACAACTTGGTGTTCTCGTATGCCTCTAATCGGATCTGATCTAGTTCCGACAGTTGGAACTTCCGTTTCTCTTCAGCTGCCATCAGATCAAAATTTAGGGCTTCGACGGCCCAATAGGCTTTGTGTTCTAATTCTACTGGCAAATGGAAGGGCTTTCCATAGACCTGGAAGAATCGGGAAATTCCCAGTGGTGTTTTGAAAGAAGTCTGATATGCCCACAAGGCATCATCTAACTTCTTGGACTAGTCCTTTCGTGAAGTGTTCACTGTTTTCTCCAGGATCTGCTTGAGCTCATGGTTGGAGATCTCTACCTGTCCACTGGACTGGGGATGCTATGGTGTCCCCATATGATGATTTACCCCATACATCGACAGTATTCCTCTCATCAGTGTGCTGTCGAAGTGGGTCCCTCTATCACTGATCAGTACTCTTGGAACTCCAAACCTACTAAAAATATTTTTCTTTAAGAAATTTATCACTACCTTGGCTGTGTCGTGAGCTGTAGCAGTGGCTTCCACCCGTTTGGATACATAGTCGATGTAGACCAAGATGTAAGTGTTTCCAAAAGATGGGGGAAAGGGACCCATGAAATCTATGCCCCAGACATCGAAAATATCGACCTCCAGGATGGGGTGCTGGGGCATCTCGGCTCTACGACCCATATTACCGGTCCTGTGGAACCAATCGAAATAGGAAACAATAGCCCAGATGTCTCTGTGCATGGTGGGCCAGAAAAATCCAGACTGCATGATCTTAGCTATGGTACTGTCCGGCCCCTGATGTCCTCCTACTGGTGAGGCATGACAGAACTCCAGGACACCATGAACTTCATTCTCCGGGATGCAACGGTGGATCACTCCATCTGCACAGAATCAGAATAGCATAGGATCCTCCCAGAAGTACCTTTTCACATCGGGGAAAAAAATTTCCTTTGCTGGAAGGAGAGGTCGGGGTGAATGACACCTGTAACCATAAAATTAGTGATATCAGCATACCATGGTCTAGGTGTTCCGTTGATCGAAAAGAGGTGCTCATCAGGAAAATCCTCCCTAATCTCCCGATCTTCTTCCTTCTCTAAATTAGGAAGCTTGAGGTGGGAGAGATGGTCAGCAATGAATTTCTCACTCCCTTTCTTATCTCGGATCTCAAGATCAAATTCTTGTAGGAGGAGTACCCAGCGGATCAATCGGGGCTTCACATCTTTCTTGTTGAGTAGGTACTTTAGTGCTGCATGGTCAGTATAAATAATAACTTTATACAACACTTAGTAAGAACGAAACCTTTCAAATTCTAAAACCACTGTAAGCATCTCCTTTTCTATGGTGGTTTAGTTGATCTATGCCTCATTTTTCATCCTGCTATCATAATAGATAGGTCGGATAATTTGTTCTATTCGCTAGCCCAAGACTGCTCCTACTGCGTAGTCGCTCGCATCGCACATCACCTCAAATTGTTCCTCTCAGTTGGGAGAAATCATAATTGGATCTTCCACCAGGCGCTACTTTAGATGCTCAAAAGATCTGACACATGTCTCATCGAACTCAAATATGGCATCCTTCGTTAGAAGATTGGTGAGGGGCTGGGATATTTTGGAGAAGTCGCGGACAAACCGCTTGTAAAAACCTGCATGCCCCAGGAAGCTGCAGATGGCTCAGACGGAAGTCGGTATAGGCAGTCGTGAAATGACTTTGATCTTCGCCGGGTCCACCTCTATCCCCTTTGCTGAAATTATGTGGCCAAGGACTATGCCACTTTGCACCATGAAATGATACTTTTCTCAGTTCAAGACTAGGTTAGTGTGCTCACATCGTTCTAAAAATAGCTCTAGGTGCCGTAAACAAATGGTGGATGATTTTCTGTAAACGGAAAAATCATCCATGAATACCTCCATGATTTGTTCTGGCATGTCGTAGAAGATGGCTTGCATATAGCGCTGTAAGGTGGTGGGGGCATTGCACATGCAAAAAGACATCCTTTGACAAACAAATGTGTCGTAGGGGAAAGTGAATGTGCTCTTTTCCTAATACTCTCGAGCAATGGAGATTTGGTTGTAACCAGAAAAACCGTCTAGGATGCAATAGAAGTTGTGCCCTACTAGTCTCTATATCATTTGATCCATGAATGGAAAGGGGAAATGGTCCTTTCTTGTGTCATCATTTAGCTTTCGGTAATCCACACAGACTCACCAGCCTGTGATAGTGCGTGTAGGGATGAGCTCGTTCTTTTCATTTGAAATCACAGTGATACCCACCTTTTTGGGAAACACTTGGAGAGGACTCACCGATGGACTATCCAAGATGGGATAGATGATACCTGCATCGAATAATTTGATCACCACATTTTTTACAACTTCCTTCATGGGAGGATTCAAGCACCGTTGTGGTTGCCGAGATTGCTTGGCACCTTTTTCAAGTAGCACTTTGTGAGTGCAAATGGTAGGGATGATTCCCTTCAGATCAGCGACTGTCCACCCAATAGCATGCTTCCGCTGTTTGAGAACCTGCAGAAGTGCATCTTCCTGCTCCTATGACAGTTCTGCATTAAGTATAACAGGAAAAGTTTGATTGGGTCCGAAAGAACCATACATGAGAGAAGATGGAACAGGCTTCAGTTCGAGTTCATGAACCTTTAAAATAGAAGGCACAAGTGGTTTCACCTTGTCCCATTCCAAACTATCAGGAACAACTGCATGCTACGAATAGTGGCTGCCCTGGCCTTCTATGAATTGCAAGTCTTCCGGCGCTTCTTCTAATAGAATATCTAGAACAGTTAAATTATTCGAAGTAAAAGAACATACCAGATCATCCCCTTTTTTGATAAAATGATTAACCATGGTGGAAATTGCATAACAGTCCTCATGCTCTGATAAAGAACCATGTTTGACGGATTTGAAGACGTTGTAGGAAACTCTTTCATCACCTACCCAAAAAATAATCTCTCCTTAGTGCACATTGATTAGTACCATCCATGTAGCAAAGAAAGATCGTCCAAGTATAAGGGGTGCTTCCTGGTCATCCCCCATGTCGAGGATGATGATATCAGTGGGAAGGATCAGCCTAACCACCCTGAACAGTACGTCCTCTAGTATCCCCTTCGGGTGTTTGATGGATCGATCAGCAAGTTGAAGGGCTACACGGGTAGGCTTGAGCTCATTGAGTCCCAGCTTCTTGAAAACTCTGAGGGGCATGAGGTTCATGCTCTCCCCTAAGTCGCAGAGGGCCTTCCCAAACTCATAGGATCCAATAGTACCAGGAATGGTTAAACTACCTGGATCTTGGAGTTTGGGAGGAATGGAATGTTGAACCACTCCAGATAACTCCTTTTTTAGTGCAATAACGCCCAAATATTCCATCTTCCTATTATTCGAGAGGATTTCCTTCATGAATTTTTCGTATGTAGGCATTTGTGTCAGGGCCTTTGCAAATGGTATGTTGATGTGGAGCTTTCTAAACATGTCGATGAATTTGCTGAACTGGTGGTCCAGCTTCCTCTCCTTCAATCTCTCTGGAAAAGGTAGGGCATGCTTGAATGGTTGAACTACCTCCTTTCCTTTATTCTGCAAAGCCTCCTTCTACGGGATTTTGGATGAGGAGGGGTCGGTAGTGGTACGTTCTTCATAATCAGGGGGTGTGGGTACACCTGGCTGTGCCAGTGGCTCCTTCTGTGGCAATTCTTTTCCAGTCTGTAAGGTGATAGCATTGGCCTCCTCCCTTGGGTTCTTTTCTATGTTTCCCGGCAGTGTACCAGGATTCCTTCCTGAAAGTTGGTTTGCCAGCTGGCCAATCTGATTCTCCAAGCCTCGAATCGAAGCTTCCGGATTTTGGAACCGAGTTTCAATAGTAGATATGAATTTAGTCATCAGATCCTCTAACCTTGAATTGTTCTCCAGCTGAGGTGGTTATTGAGCCGGTGGATGAGGTGGCTGTCGTGGCTGTTGTGGACAAGGGTTTTGATACCCTTGTTGCTGATAAGGACCCTACTGGGGTTGTTTCAGTCTTTGTTATTGGTTCTGGTATGGATGTTGGTTGTAGCTGGGCGGTCACTGGGGCGGAGGATTCTGCTGTTGTTGGCCCCAGCCTGTGTTATGTTGATCTCGCCATGCCAGGTTCTGGTACTGCTGGTACAGGCTGGGCTCTCGATTTTGGAAATAATAACTCACCTCGCTCGTCGAAGGGCCTCCAGTCGAACCCGGGAATTCTCCCATGATGTGGTTATCACCACAGTCACTGCATGCTGAATGGTTCGCCGCATGAACATGAGGATATCGTTTGAGGTTCAATGCGTCGATTTTCTTGGACACAACATCCAACTGAGCAGCTAACATAGTGGTAGAGTTAATATTGTGCACACCTCGCTTTTGAGTCACCCGCTCGGAGTGCCACTGGAAGCTGTTGGCTGACATGTCTTCCAGTAGTTCGAATAGTTCTTCGGGGGGTTTCTTCATCACCGTACCTCCAGCAGCATCGTCTACCAAAGACTTGGTATTTGTTGTAAGTCCTCTGTATAAGGTATGGACATGCATCCAGAGTGGGATTCCTTGGTGTGGGTATTTTCATAGCATTTCTTTGAAGCATTCCCAGGACTCGTACAACGACTCAGAGTCGTGCTGTAGTAAATTATGGATCTCATTCCGGAGTGTCGCCGTCTTCGATGGTGGAAAGTACTTGGACAGGAATGCTCGGGCTAGCTCCTCCCAGGTGATGATATATCGTTATGACAGCCCCTTGATCCAGTATTTCGCTTTGTCCTGTATAGAAAAGGGGAATAGGCGAAGATGAATGGTTTCTTCGGACACTCCGGTGTACCGAAAGGTGTTGCAGATCTCGAGAAAGGTGGAGGGATGAGCATTTGGGTCCTCATTGGCCAGGCCTCCAATTTGGATTGTGTTCTGGATCATCTGCATGATATCACGCTTGATCTCGAAGTGTGGATCCTAGAACGAGGGACAGACGATGTCCGTATCAGCTCTGTGGATTGAAGGAAGACCGTACTCCATAAAGGTACGTCATGGAGGTTGTTGCTGAAGGGGTGGGTCTTGCATGAACTACTCCTGAGGGGCCAAGTATGGCCGTGAGAAGATTTGTTGCGGCAGTCGTTGGTAATTCCTTGGGAAGAACTCCATGAATGCTCCAGGAGCCTGCTCCGGTATACCAGCAGTGGGAGGCTGCTCCTCCTGGTACTGATTCTCAGCCGCAGCATCCACGGTCGGTGCCCCCTCTTCCGTGTTTTCCATGGGTTGTGGTTGCTGGTTGTGAGTTTCTGTCAGTGCACGCCGATGACGAAGCAGGATCCGTTCGATCTCCTGGTCAAGCGGAACTAATTCTGAAGACTCGGTGCTTCTGGATCATGTAAGACGTCTAAACATACACTTTAATCTCTACAGAACAAAAAAAAACCAGGCGTGAAAGGGAAAAACAAAAGAGAAAATTTGAAATGGGATTAGTAAAGAGATTTTGGATAATTTTTTACTTTTATTTTCACATAAATCAATTATTAACATAATTTAAATATTATCACTAAAACCAATGTCCCCAAAAATGGCACCAAAATTTGGTCTTTCTTGTCATTGATTGAAGTTATATGCGTCCCCAATTAATTACCCATTCATTAGAACTTTAGTACAGCATAAGTTTGGGGTTGATCCAAGGGAAACTATGGTGTGCATGAATTAAATTGAGTTAATACTTAATTAGGTGAAGTATGTAAAATTTAGAGTTGATTGGGTTGATTTTGGTTTTTGATTAAAACTAATTTTTTTTACTTTGAATAAATGATTAACAGTTTTAAAGAAAAAAACAGGTAAATTTAAAGAGTTAAAAACAGTAAGAAAAGACGTGTCGGGGATGTGGTGATTAAAGAGTTCTTATGCAGATTGTTTAAATGGCTGTGTTGTTCATAATAATTCAATCATTCTAGATTTCATTTTGTTACAAGATTTCCTTGGTCCGGTTTCTCTTGTTTGGAATTAGAGAAGTTGACGCCTTGGTCTGGTAGTCAGTGTTCTTAATTCTTTATTAAGTTAAGTCCATTATTTGAATCGGTGAAATCCTTCCAGTGGTCATGGATGTTTTCGCCATTAATTCTCTTTTGTATTGCTGTGAAGTCTTCCCTTGGTCCGGCTCATAATTCTTAGTTATATTTAACAGTGAATTAGGAATAGTAAGATTAATTACAACAATCAAAAACAACTATAAAAAACAACACACAAATTACGATCCCTTCATCCATAGCCCCAACACGAGGGGTTTAGTTACACCAAAAAGTGGGAGAGAAACGACACATGTGATACCTGATAGATTCATCGTGTAAGTGTTGAGGTAGGGTGTCGGAAGGTGGAATAGTGGAACTATGGCACCATGGTGGCTCGGGAATGGTAGCAGCAGAGCTTATTCTCTCCTCCAATGGTCTCGAACTTCAAAATCTGAAGGCGAAGGCTTATTTGGATAGAAAAATAAAGTACACGACGTGTATAGAAAGTACACGCCGTGTAATTTTTCATCAACGCGTTTTGGCGCCAATTTCTCCACTGGAAGGTGGCCTAACACACCGTCTTTTACTTTTGAACACGGCGCCGCCTGGTGGTTAAGTGTACACAGCGTGTAGCGCCGCCATACATGGCGTGTAGTATCATAAGTTTGGCCGCCAGCCCCTTCTAGAGTAGCAGACACAACGAGTAGAAATGAAACATGACATGTCTCCTTCAATGACCACATGGGCATGTTGACTCTTCTTCAAAAACAACTGCTTCTAGAATGTAGTACACGACGTGTAGTGCCTCCATACACGACGTGTATCTTCTGCCTGGTGACATGGGCTAGTACTCCCTCCATCGGTCTGTGTCCCTGTCTGGATGTACACGGCGTGTATAAAAGTACACACCGTGTAGTTTCAAAATTTTCACAGACTTCCCTTGATTCGTGTATTTAGCCAGAAAGCTCTTGAAAGTAAACAGAATCACCAAAATCAATGAATATGTTCATGAAACAACAAATATTTCCTGAAAATATATTTTTATCTTCAATTATATATATGTAAATGTATACACAAATTGGGTGCATCAATGCACTAGTGAAAACCATTTTATATACCTTCCAATTGATCTGTTAGTGGATCAAAAGTGTTCATAAGCATGTGAGGAACATTTGGTTAAGATGGGACTATGTAGGTTCTGTGACTGGAGCATGAACGGGTGAGGCGTCCGGTTGAGCCACTGGCAGTGGTATACTATTATCTATCATTGATAACCAATAAGGGTAGGCCTATGAGGATGTGCATGTTCTTGTTCTGGTTATGCACTCAACAGAGGGAATTATCGATCTGATAATAAAGGATCCAAATATATTTTTTGATATCCCATGTTGATAGGATGTTCCAGATCTGCTCTAGTTTCTGTGGAAAACCCTCTTTGTTGAGGTGTACCAGCTGGAAGGGCATGTTGAGGATCTTCTTATAGAGAAGATATGGAAGGATGCTTACCATGGAGTAATTCTACTTTGAGTATACTTAACTAATTCATCTCCTCCACTTACTAAGAGAACCTTTCCTATAGGGAACAAGACTTACCTTCCCCAGAAGTGAGATGAGGTGCAATTTTAACTTTTCCATTTTTCCTTCGTTTGAGGAGGTAGTGGTGTATTGTTTGAGGGAATGCCAAAATTCTGAGAAATCCACTGGTTTTGAGCAAGTAAACCTCCTTCATTAGTTTCAGTATGGACCACATCATGAACCATAACCCCTTCTTCTAACTCCCCTGAACAAGACTCATGTTCTGGAGGATTTTTAGTGATATCATTGATGATGTTCACCAATGCGTAATTCATTTTGGGAATTCAGTTTGTATCTCTATGATATTTCCTTATTTTGTTCCCAACATAAGGCCTTTCCCTATCCTTTGTAAATTACCTATGATCTTCTTGGATAATAGTAACCCCAGGGGAATCATGAAATACTTCATTCATGCAAGTTCCATGTGAAGGAGTCAAATCACGATATGGAATGAACTGAGGGGATCCACTTTGTGGAACCTTCACTAATCAGGAGAATACTGATTCCGGATGAGGAGGGGATTGTTGAGGTGAAAAAGACCCCATCCCTGAGGGCTGGGGATATTCCTGTTCTAGTTTCTCTACCCTTTAATACTGGTTTGTTTGATCCAATGTTTGGGTTAAAATTTCCCAAGCCATGCGGGCTAGGATTTCTCTCGAACCACTGTGGATGATATTACTGTAACTTCTCTTATGATGTTTTTAGATTTTTGTTTGAACATGGGTTGGGTGCATCATTCAACATGAACTTACACCACCTGTTTCTGAATACCATTATTCAATTTATGATATTTTGGAAATCTAATATCTGACATCCCTTAAATGAGAGTCCTGATTTATGTTCTCATATTCTTGATGTAAATGTATATCAATAGCCTGCTCTCTTTAGGAATAACATCGGTGAGAGTCGGTCGAGGCCTATTCTTGTTGGGCATATCTTTTATCATGAACAAATTCTATTTGATGGTGTCGGCCTAAGTCTATGATGTTTCATGGTACAACCTTTGGCAATCATTATTGATTGGGGAGTGCAGTGAAGTGTAATGATCTGTGTGCACCCCATCCACTAATATGAACACTAGATGAGGAATTAACGATTAGCTGTATAAGCCTCATTACTGCGTCGAGGCATGCACATTTAAGGGATCCTTACTGTTTCTCGATCTTTTGATGTTGTGATTCCAGGAGGTATGCCAACTAAATTTGGCCTTGTAACCCCTCTTTTATGTTGATGCGACTTTGATAATTATCAAATTTTAATACTTTTTCTTTCAAGTGATGAATAATTTTCCATATGTTGATGAAGATGTCGTGCATACAATATTTCAAAAAAACCATTGGAAAAATATATTGAGTAGTGGATAAAGAATATAATATGACCATCATGTCATCTCTAGCCAATAATTTCCTCATGTTTGGCACATATTCTTCTTCTTTCAACAAGGATCCTCGACCTGGTCCAACCATAGAGGTTGATTCCTGATCACTTTATCATAAGAATCAATATTAGTAGGGGATTACTCTATTGTAATGGAATATATGTGACCCAAGGGTGGTTTGGATAATGACTATCACCTTGTTTTGTCTTCCAATTTAGAAAGGAATTCACCTTCCAATGATAAGGCATCATAAAAGACTATCCCTGTGTTCACAAGTGCCTTGTGGTAGGAGGGCTTTCTCATCACTACATTTCTAGCCGGAGAATTCTCTTGACAATGTGAAACACTACTGTGGAGATAACTTTCGTAGTGACCACCATAATGGGAAATGAATACCATTGTGGATTTTAGTAAGTGGAAGACCCACTTACTCCTAGGAATTTTGGCCAAAAAGAGGGTTATCATGGCACTCATCATGAGATGGTCTCTCGAGATTGACAAGATTATTATCATGAATCAATCATTCATGGTGAAGTGTCTAATGAGGACCTTCATAATTACTTCTACTACTCCCATAACATGGCAATAAGAGGGTGAGATCTTGAGTTTCCATAGATAAATGTTTGAGGGATTCATGAACTCTAGTACTAAGCAGAGCAGATCACAGATCAGCTCTTGATTCTCCAACCATGTTTGATGAGATTTTTTCTTGGATACCTACTTATAAGTGGTCGGGGACACCTATTTAGAGAAGTTGTTATCATAATAAGATGTTTGTGCCTTCCTTGGAGAGTCCATGAGGATGGTCCGGTTATATCCAGTTGGAGCGGATGAATATTCTAGATCTGTTTATCCATATAAAATTGGAGAGTTTTCATTTTGACCCACCTGGATAGAATAATAGGTATGTATCTACTCTAGGGTAACATGATTATGAGCCACCTCACTTGTGGGGATAGATTTATGTGTTTTCCCCTCAGATACTATTTTTCATTTCCATTATGATGTTCTGGAATGTCTCAATGATATGGTAAGGGATTTTTGTCTTCCCTTTCACAATTTAAAGGATGTGTTTGGTGACTTTAATTATTGGAATGGGGATATATGTTCAATATGTATCTATAGTAGGTGTGTGTTCCTACTCCTGTACTCACGTTCATATTAGTGGATACTAATAATACTCGTGTGTTGGGGAAAAGAGTTGAGTATTCATTGTTCTTTTCATCAGGGCTTCCGACATACTTCTCTGGGTGTTTCCAAACGAGGTTGTTGAATGGATTGGTGGGTGAAAGAAGGTGTGTGTTACTAATTATAGTATTCTTCCTTATTTGGTTGGTAGGCTTCTTTGAATTCCACCAGATAAGTCTACTGACTGGCTGAATGGAGGCGGGCCGGTGTATGTTCCCACTCACAATTTTCCACCAAATTGGGTTGGTGGGCTTCTTCAGAGGGAGAAGAGGTATGACCGTACTCCTTGTGGACCAGTCACTGACCCAAATAGGGTTTCTTTCATGCTCAGGTTTGAAGTACCTGGGTTGGTTCGCCTAGGAAAACTATGTCATCATATTGAGGGATCACTACCATGTGACTTTGGCGGTGATTATTGTTGACAGGATCCCTTGATAAGAAACCTTGTATCTTTGGGATGAGGCCATATGTGACTTATTGATCCACCTACCTATGATTAGGTAGGGACTGGTTGTTTCTTTTGGGGGGACAAAATCCGGAAATGGTTGAAGATGGCGGTCAACACCGTCTACTTTAGGACCACCAGTCATCGCTAACCCGACGATCAGTGGGGCTTGGTGAGCTAGAGATCATGTCGGGTAGACTCCAAGTTCGAGATAGTACTCTGCTGATAGTACACCTGAACCAGTGCATTTGAGACCCACCATTGAATATGATGTATTAGTGAAGGTTTCCCTCACGTGGATGAAGAACCGACCAGAGTGGCTTTTAGGGAATTCCTTGATGAAAGTTTGAATGATGCTATTGGATTGAAGGGATCTCTAAGAGTAAGTGACTGGAATGTATGAAGTACAAAAACAAGAGAGTCCAGTTAAAGCAGAATCTTTTTGGATGAACACATGCATGATTTATTACCTTGTCTATCCCTCTTTTATCAATTGAAATGGGACTGAAAGATGGGTGACACTATCATCTTGGTTAAAGATTCACATGGGGTTCACCGTTTATTATTTCTGTCAGGAATGTGTGTTCATGTTAAGAATCACTATTTTTTAATGGTTCTAATGATTTTGTTCATGTAATCAAAAACACCCAATGGTTATTTATCCATAAGGACCTAGTTTCCAAAGGCAGTTACTCATTATGGATTTTTACCTATGATGCTTAAGAATTCACATTGGTCGAGAGGATGGGAGGTCAGGATCATCACATGATTTTTGATGGAATTATTTCCTACAATGGGACTCTCTTATATATTTAAGATATGTTCATGAATACTTCATTAATCCACAGGTATAACTTGGGATTCCCTTGAAATCATCATTCAATTATTAGCATGTATAAAATTCATAATTAGTTGTATGTATCCGAGGTTCTTCACCAATGCAGATATCAATATGTATATGAGGTTCTCCATAAATGGTATACTCTGTTATACTATATAGATATTCTTAGATAATTATTTATATGATGTTAGTTTTCTATAAATAAAGTGGGGAACTATGAAGTTTATTTTCATCCATGAAGTCTAAGGTTAGAATGGAGTTTAGTGTCATACATGGAGATGAGAGTTGTTTTGATGTTGGGATTGAACCCATAGATGTGATTCCTATGTATCCTTATGAAAGGAATCAGAACCCACGTAGTTAGATGATACTTAATGGGGGAATATCATACCTTTTAAGGTCATGTGATAAGGACCTCACCGCATAGTACATCATCATGTGGGATGGATGTCTAGGAGTAAGCTGCATAGTCAATGTTTGGTTTGGGTCTTATGCAGAGGTGACCCATGGAACCTGGAAGGGATATGAATTTCCAAGTTTAAATAAAATCTTCTGGGGATATGGCCCGGAGAGAATAGGGTTGATTTCAGGTGTTGGGTTTGAACCTCATGTAGGCTTCCTACATATCCCATTTGGACGAGAATCAAATCCCACATAGTTTGGTGAGTATCACAAGGGATTATAGCCATTTGAGAGGATTTTCCTGGGGTTTACTCATGTAGATAATTCATTGTAAAAGGGACTATGAGGGATGTTTCAACTCATGGTGGTTTGGGGTTCTATTTGGGGAGTATAAATAATGAGGAGGACCATTGGATGGATTGGGGGGATTATTATTAAAGTAGATAACCTGGTGAATAGGGGGTTATGAATGGGGATAACTCATGAGGAATATTCCCATTGAGATCAAGCCTTAGCTAGGCATCATACTTATCCTGGTTTGAATAGGAATTAGAGTTATTGTAGTTCAATTCTCCAGGTGGATCATTCAAACACTATGATCACCATTAAACTCTAACCCCACGCGAGTTATGCTCGGTGTGATACATAAGAGGAAGTGTAAGATCTGGAAAACCACACACTTTTCCTTCTCCACTGGTGGAAGAGTTCGGGGATACAAAACTTCCCTCCATTCACTTTACATTGGAAATGAGTCTGAGGCCTGGAGACCAAGGAAGGAATGGAGGTGATGGATGTGGAGGTAGAGAGGACCAAGAGTGTAACCTACTACAAGAAAGGATATAGGCTTACTCCATGAGTGATGCTATAAAATAGGTTCCACAGAGGGAGGAGGATATAATTACATTTTGAATGGAAGAGAAAACATGATCCTCACCCTCCCTACCGGGAGATGGATACTCCAGTTCATAGAGATGAGAAAGGGAATACATGGTCCTACCCCCCGGGTCTAAGACTGGGAACTCCCCAACAATGTCCTTGGGGTAAGGGTCTTTGTGACCATGGGGATATATAATCACATGCACCCTGAATACCGTGATTGGAAAATAAGATAAGTGATGTGAACCTATAACCATAGGAATATATACCCAAATTGGGAACACACTGGTGTGCCAATAACCATGGTTGTGTATGTCTAGAGGTCTTGGTGGAGGTTTTGAGTTGATCCCTTTTAGATAAGGGATCCTAGGGAGGAGAGGGAATGCTATGGATGGATTTGAAGATGTCCTAATGAATGGATTACATAAGATGGATGGTAGAGAGGACCAAGTAGGCTCGCACAAGGAGTGTTTCACGTAGGATGGTCTAGGTGAACTGGTAGCACAATAGGGAATAGACCACCTTTGTGACTACACTTGGGCGATACATTTCTCAAGCATTAAAGGGTATCCAAATGTATTCTTGGAAGTGACTCATGTCTGTTCCTATTTGAGGAAGGGACACTCACACTTGTCTTCATTAATTATGGGTTGATCGAATGCCTCACACATGTGTTTGATTATTTTAATCCCTAGGTAGACCTTAATCTCACTATCCCTCTTTAATTACCCCACATTCAGGTATTAGAAATCCACCTATAAGGTTTCTGAGGACTTGAGCATTGTATTAGGGTGATCAGATCAATAGTTGGCCTTTGGGAATTTTCTTCCATACAAATAATGACCCCAAGGTCCTATTTATCGGAAAATATGGGACTTTGGGTGAAGGTGTCATTTTGTACAGGTGTTTCACATAGGTTGGTCATGCAGGGACTATGTGCGCCGATGGTGTTTTGGGGGACTTGGGAGAGATGTATTTTGGAGGATTTTCTTATCTTTTTCCTTCTTCCTTTCATTTATTTCCTCTTACTAAGGCAATTCCCTTTTCTAAATTTTCATCGACGTGAAAAAATGATGTGTTAACAATGACAATTTTTCCCTACCTAACAATGAATCATTAATAATGCCTAACTCTAGACTTAATCCAATCACTCATCCATCACCTATGATACCAAACTATCATGACCCCTTCCCATAAAAGGTACCCCTCATGGGATGAAAATGGTAGAAGGGAGATAATGATGTATGAACCCTACCTCTAATAGGCCACCGGTTGACAAAAAGTTATATGGTTATACCATAAACTCATATGGGAGAAATTTTCCTCAAATACATGAGAAATGTGAGATATGATATACAAACAACCATACAAAAACTCATGCTTAGAAAAAAATAATAAATCAAAACACATGATATGATTTTAATGATATACAAATAAAACAACATAAAATAATAAAATAAATATTTGGTGGCATTCATGAAGATCTAATATCTCTAAAAAAACTCCTCGAACATGAGATTTCTAGCTCAGTCCCCAACCAAAAAAATTTGAAATGAAAAACAATAGGATGCACCCTACAACCTATTATGAAAAATGTGAAAGAAACATACTAAACCCCAGTGGGTAGAAAATTTAAACGAACTCATCAACTAAACATGTTTACTATTATATTCTCATCCTCACCATGGATCAATCACCAAGTATTTTATAAATTAAATCTTATAATATCCTAAATAATATCAAATGATATTACCCCAATATCACTTCCCCACTGGTTGGCCACTCTTACCCAAAGCTACACGTCTGTAGCCATTTCTAACCAAAATCCACACCGAAGACACCTGGGAAAAGTAATCCAGCCTGAAGACACATGGGATAAATCATACACATCGTGCATCACATGAACTCTTTATCCCAAACACATCTTAATATTATAACCAAGTAGTTTTTGGGAGCCCCCAAAGATCGTATGACATGAATTCTATATCAACCCATCACAAATCATACACAACATACCTGTAATAACCAATATGATACTATATCCTGAGATTTTTTTTGAAATGACAATAATCCATAACAGACTTCTACTCAATGATATTGGGAAAGATATCCATATTCCATACCATCACATAATAGTACCAAGAGTATTGAGAAGGGATCAAAGGGGTTGTCATCCATCCATTCCTCTGCAATATAGATATTAGAGAAAACACAATACCAGAGTTCACAGGGATTCATTCTCCCTACAAACATGGGTGGGTATCATATAAAATCAAAAAACAAACATGATATGTATAAGGCTTACAACCACACTATGGGAAAATACCTAGACTTAGACTCACCCTCTAGTAACATCACACAAGACTCCTAACCACCACACCTAAGGCCTAGGTATCAAAATAACACAAAGATCATGATCAAAATTAATTAATTGATTATCCTTTAATTAACATTATTCCATTTTATTTTCCATTATTACCATTTTAATATTCTTGATATGTTTTGATGTAAAAATTAATTCATAGCTTGTATTCTCATATATTGTTTCCTAAAAAAAATAATCAATAATAAAACCCATTGTATCTTTAAATACACTATCTGTTCATAATCATATGAGTACTATCGGACTCGTCCCGCGATAGAACATAAAAGATTCACTCATAGTGTATAACAGAAAATGATTCCCATATTTAGAAAATGATTATATTAATATCAATCGACCAACAACCATTAAACAAGTATCCCATCATTCAACACCACAATGATTGGAAATCCCTTCATCAACCAATTCTCTTTGTCTTGATTGCATCCCTGACACTATTGCACAAAATATGACATCCAACATACCATGCTAACCTCATCATCCCTGACACCACCTACCACCATCCCAGCTTCGGGCATCCCCACCCATATTCCAACCATACAATGTTATCATTCAACCACATCAGGAATATAAATTTATAGAGCATAAAAAATATTAAATTTATTATTCCACGAATAATTTAAAAGGAAATTATGGAATAAACAAACAAGGAATTCCAAAAATTATCAAACAATATCACGATCACTCATCCACAATGAAATGATTTAAGAAATCATTGATTTTCATAAATGACTTTAACTAATAGATTTATTAAAAAGAAATATCATCAACTTTTTCCATATAAATTTGAAAGTATAGATATTATTTAATTAATCTATTATTCTTCCCTAGTCTCTTCTTTTATATATACCATAATTCTAGATGATAATCCATTCAATATGCCTCTTTTAGTATAATAAATGATTTATAATCAATAAGTTTTTATTTAATTTCAATGAATATCAACTTTTTATAAGAACCATAACAATAGATGATAGCTCACTCTCTAGTAAATCTTTAAATCTAGAAAATTTATTTAAAATAGAATGCGATCACACATTACAGATATTTCAAATAATAATTTTTATATTCCCACATGTGATAATACTTATGGTTCCCAAAAAATAAGTAAATTATAACCAGTCCTAAAATTCTTATCATTCATATAATAAAAATAATTATAAAATAATTTTTATCAATATTATTTAACCATTTTACAACCATAACATGCCATTATTTATTTCTCTCTCATCAATAATTTCCAAAATTATTTTGATTAACAACATCATGAAAATAATTTTTTCCTATTTCACCCATTAGTCTAACATATTTTCATATATTGATACCTAATGTATTTATTAAATAATTACACTCAATTGTTGAAATTATAGAAAAAATATTAAATATATATATTTAATTCCACATATGAATTCTAGATTCTAATATAATCATATTTATCTACAACATGTAATATCATTTAAAAATAAATTTGGGAAATTAAAAAATCATAGGATAACAATTTTAATAAAGTATTAAACCTATATTCCCTTTACTTAAATAATATTATCATAATAATTATATTTCATTAGATAACAACACTAATAGAATCAATTATTCTATATAAGTTAAAATTCCTTTCAAAAAGTCTTGAATTAATATTCTTACATTAACATAATTACATAACATGTAATTTATCCTCCTTTTTTATAAATTTACATATTTTCTTATTTACATTCCTTATGAAATTATTTTCCTAGATTATTATCTGATTATGGTAAATCCAATTCCTCTAAACAAAGGAGTCGAAAGCATTATAATTTGACACTTTCACAGTATAAAAATAAGGATAAGTCATAGATCCCCTATGCCTTGGAAGAAGACTTCGCATAGTGTATCCATGACATAGGAAATAGGGATATTTATTTAACCTAAAAAATATAGTTCAATAAGTAGAATAAGTGTCAAATAATTTACAGATGAATCATATGCAACGACCTGTGTTTTTGGACTAGCTGAAATCTTTTGACGGAAAATCAATATTCAGTTTTGTGGATCGACCAAATTGTAATCCAAGATTAAGAATGATATTATGAGAGCTTTAACACTAAATTGTGTTGTTTTTTAGACATGGTTAAATTCCCAAGAGGTACCTTAGGTGTTATGTTTAGTTCTATGAGCATCAGGCTCCAAAATCACTAAATCGAGAGAAACTGGTCGGGGTAAACTGTTAGTCTAAAATACTATATCCCACCAGAAGAAAGCATATAGTTTATCCTATAGATCTAGAGATATCACACGATTTGATATAACCGTGCATAAGTTGTTGTAAAGCTATGTTGGTGCTATAGGAATCTTGACAGAGCCATTTCACACAGGCTACACATGGCTATTCAAACCATTTTCCCAACACATGTGAGGGGGTTACTTGGGCATTGTAGGGCACACAATTGGTGCATGGTTGGCCAAAAATGTGGCCAAAATTCATTCCTCATTTAAGGGTATTGCAATTAACAAATTCACCTATATCTGTATTTATTTCCCCCCCTCTTTAATCTTCTCATTCCCACTTGTAACACCCCCTCCAGTGGAGTTTCTCCACTCCTCTCCTAGGTATGAATATATCTACTCCATCTAGACTCTGTTTCAAACACATCCTAGTGCATTGGATAGATCTTGGCGAGTATAAGACTCCTCCTTCCATTCTATTTTTATTTAAAAATATTCTATTTGATATTCATGCAAGAAAATTCACCTTATTTACAGGAAGAATGTTCATTTCATTTATTGATCTTGAACTAGACCAAATCATGTTGTGATATCAGAACAGTGAAACATCATTGTTATAATGTAGGTGGTCTATATCCTTTCCCTTAAATTTCATCATTTAATAAAATATAACCATTTATCCTTGTACCAGACCTTCTAAATGTGGCCTTCAATCTATAATTTTCCTTAAATTAAATACATAGACTGCCTTGTGATGTCTCTAGACCCTTCTTGATATTGTTGGATGTTATGACCTCAACTTGAACCACTCCTTTATGGTGGAATTTTATAGTTTATCATAGAAAAATTTCATTATCTTCCTCATGTTTAGACCACACTTGGGGTGTGTTAATTTGAACTCATTGAAAGGTAATGTTAGCTTATGATATGAATCTCCCTTGAGGTAACTTAAATTACACTTATTAAATGTGATGATCAGTTTGAATTAAATGAATTGTTTGATTATAATTTAATTTTTCAAATAAAACCCCACTCTAAGGTGTGTTTTCTTTTAAACTAAAATGGTAATGACTAATGTTTATATCATTCATGGAATTATGGCACTGGTGTCTCCCAATCCCTATAATTGTTATTTCTAGATGTATTGGCATGTTTATGTATGTGGCCCTCTTTTCCATACTTGAAATGATAAACGGGTATAACCCTCTTAGAGTGAGTTTTCATTATATTATTTATTTCTTATGAGGGTGTGCTTCCTTTTTAGTTATAAATGACTTTTTATATAAGGAATGGATAATAGAAGACCAACTTATAAATGTTAATCAAATTATATTAAAAGGATCCACTTCATGTTAAGCGATGAAAGATGCCTCTTTATGGAATTTCGGGTAAGGGATCATAGGGAAAGTGGATTAACATATATTTATTAATGATAAAAGTGACCTTGAGTAGGTTCATTGGCCATGATGTGTCACACCTCCTTGGTTGAGGATGTTGGGTTTCTGTTCACAACACTTGGGTTACTAGGCATGAAATTCAACGCAACCTTGATTAGGAGGTTGGGTATTACCCTCATCATTATTTATTCATGATACATAGAATGATATAATATATTGATTATGATACATAGGCATAGAACTTATCATATTTTTACATATGGTCCTCTATCATGAGGACCCATACAAATTATTATTATTATTATTATGAGTTGTATTACGTATGGAATCTTGAGTTAAGCCTCAGTTCTTGGCTAATACTACATATATTTATATGTGGATATAAATATTACTACACATATTGTGTATATATATATAATTATTCTCAATGGTATTATAGATTATAATTAATCAGGTACGGTAGGCCATGTGTCCATGGTGAACATAAGCTTAATTGTTAACTTTTATTTAAATATTTCTTCACCTATCATACCTGTACACTACTATATTTTATACTCATATATATATATATATATTAGGTTTTTAGGGGGTACAATTACATTTAAAAACACACACACACACACCACACACATAGACTAGAAAGACATGCCATATCCCCCAAGGGATAATTCACTAATCAAGCATTATTTATTTAATACACGGACCGTAGGCCCAATGGAAATGAAGCCCGTAACATGGCCAAAACGCCCAGTTTATTATCATGCCTTCATCACCAAGCCTGTGTCACTACCTTCCTGCATCACCATCTGTGTCTCCGCCTGCAGAGTACTATAATGGTACCTGCGCCCAGCTGGATTTGATCCTGGGTCTGATGCAGAATTATAGGGAGCCTTTACCACTTAGGTAATCCCCCACCCAATTTTATACTCATAGATTGTATTATACTTTATAAATAGTTGGTGGTGGACTATTGAGTATATCATACACCTTGATCGTTCATCCATTGCACTGGGGTACCCGAGTAGACCTCATGTTTTCAGGTCCATGGATTATTGGGTGGGTTGTGCATTGCACATGGGAGTTAAGGAAGTCATGACTGAGCCAGATCTCAAAATATTTTTGGGGATATCCCATGGATATTTTTCATTCATTTATGTACTAGATATTTATTTCATTCCTATATATTATAGTAACATAGTCATACATTATTATATATTTGGTGATGTAAATTTATTTCACTTTTATGAGTTATTATATAATCTTTTGATTCTTTTCATTTTATTTATACAACATATTCTATTGTTTGTTTATTTATATTACCCAATATGCCACTGTGCTAATTCGATAATGGGGGTATCGTATCTCCATCATACCACCATTAGAACCTACTTGCAAGTTGGAAGCCTATAGAATATGGGGAGGCACTCTTGAGGCCATATGAAGATGAGTCCAGATACGGGTTTTATAGTTAGTTGGGTTGGGACATTAAAAATTAGTATATGATATGTTTTGTTTCCCTTTGTCATACTATTTTTTATTGGTAGATAGGAGAATAGAAATATTTTGGTGCTTGGTAAATAATATTTTTAGGGAGTGACTTCCCCATACACGAGGGAAAGTCCAAGTGACCATGGATGAGATTGTGGTCCATGCTATTCTTTATTAACATTTATTATTATTTAACCATGATTGATTGGGGAATATTTTCTTATTATTGAGTTATGAAATTTATGGTAATTCACCGTTGGACCAGTATTTAGAAGAAGTATAATTACATTCATCATTATAAGCACCCAAATATTAAAATACCATGTCTATTCCATTCCATGTAGTTTCATTTCTGGTCTACCCGATGGTTGTGATTATGTTCCATGAGTGTTATAGCATGATACATTGATTTAGTTAGCATGAAAACCTTTTTTCCAGGATTAGGTAACTACTTACCATGGGTTTTTTATTATTATCATCTTGATTTTATACCATGTTAGGTATTTTTTTAACATGATTAGTGGTGCACCTTCTTAGGCATTTTATTAGACTAATCACTTATTTAATGTGTCTCAGTGTTTTTAGTCTTTTTCCCTATACGACATATTCCTTTAATTACTACTCCATTTTTATCATGTTTACCTATATTCCATGTATGAGTATTTTTTTATTGAGTAGTAGCTTACCAAGATTATTTTTCATGATTCTATGTTTACTTATCATGATTCCCTATATTTAACACTTATGATAGAACAATTTCCTTCTTTCAAAACTATGGAATGAATAATCCTAGGAAATGAGTAATGAGGATGGGATTTTGTTATAAGTGTAGAGATAAGGGTCACCAGACTAATGATTTCAAGTAAAAGAAGGAAATAAATTATTTAAAATGTTATAGTTTTAAATAGATAGAGAAATATGCAAATGAATTCCCCAATCTTCAAGGGAATCCACCACAGATTAGGATAAGGGAAGAATTCCAAGATTATTTGATCAGTATAGTGGAGATGGAGGTACCCAATTATATAGTGGTAGGTACTGTAATCCTATTTTAAAATTTATAGAATACATTATTAGATTATATATCCTCACACTGTTTTATATCCACATATTATTATCATAAAATTAAAAAAAATTCATTTAATTTAAGAATGGATTTTTATGTTAAAAATCTCAAAGGATGTCAAATTGCAATAAGGATATGTTAGGAAGCCCCCATTATGAAATACACAGATTCTCTATTTTCTAACCATATTATCATATCTATGTTTGATTTAAATATAGTCCCTGTTATGGACTAACTATCAAAATATGATGAAAAAATTTACTGCAATAAGAAGGTTATTACGATTTTGTGATGAAAATGTTGAATCCAATGTCACTAGAGAAGATACTTCATCATCTATGACAAATCTTGATCCACCCCCATTAGCTCTTCAGAATAATATTCTTGGGGGAGAATATGAGATACTATTTAGGGATTTAGAATGTAATCATCCAACTGAGGATGTACCTATTGGGTTGGAATACATTTACGTATTTACAGAATAGTTTACAGACATCCCCTAGAGTGTCATGTTGAGTTTTCCATTGACTTAATCGATGATGAATGACCAATATCATAGACTCTATATAGAATAGAAAATTTAGAATTAGTATATTTGATTAATCAATTTGATTAGTTGGGTGATATGATATTTATTCACCCTAGTGTTTCACTATGGGGATCCCCTACTATCTTAACCAAGAAGAAATATGGATCCATGAGGCTATGAATTGATTATAGAAAAATAAATGATATTATAGTAATAAACATGTGTCCTCCACCTCACATTTTTTACTTATTTAATCAACTTCATGGAGCCCAATATTTTCAAAATACTGATCTTCATTTTGTGTATCACCAATTATGAGTAATGAAGGGAGACATTCCAATGATAGCTTTTCAAACAAGGTATGGAAATTATGAATTTCTAGTAATTCCATTTGGACTGACTCTTTCACCCTATGTTTTTATGGATATAATGAATAGAGTCTTCTTAGAATATCTTGATGATTTGATAGTGGTATTCATTGATTACATTTTTGTGTATTCTAAAAGCTATGAGGACTAGGTGAATCACTTTAGGGAAATTCCTGAAACTCATAGAAGTAAAGATTTAAATGGGAAATTTTAACACCCCAAGATTTCATAGTACGTTTTCTCTTTAATGTAATTCAATATCTTATGCTACAGGAAACACCGAGATCAAGCGCATCACGACCTATCAAACTAGCAGTTTAAAAAGATGTTATGAATAGTATTAAAAAAAATATGAATTATATATATATCCTTTATAATTTTAACATTCATCTTTTTTTTTCTTAGACATAATATATTGACTAATTCAATTTTTCAGATAAAAGAAGTATTTAAAAAAAAATGCAGTTTTCCTCCTTTTAATGGAGAACCCTTTTTAATTCCAATATTTATCAATTTTATATATTCAATTTAATGAAATTAAATTCCTCTTTAGAATCTGGAAATACAAATTGATTTTGGATATTTTTTTTTGTACTTTTCTGATAAGTTTCATATTTTGATGAACAGTGAAAAATACTAAATTTTAATTAAAAACAACTTTTTACATCGAAATAATTTATAGTTTAAAATTAAAAATATTATTGGTTTTAAAGTATAATTAGATTATATTTTTATCATTTAATATCAGTTAGTTAATTTTATGTAATTTCCCATTTAAATTATACATAAACACATGTCAATCTTTTGATAGTTTTTACTTCTAAAAAACCCGTTTTTTGGTTTTGACAATAGGAATTAATTTTAAATTAATTTATTCAACTTCTCTGTTTCGAATTTAGGAAAATGGATTCCATAATTTTAATTATAAGGTCTAAATTGTGTAAATAGGTAACTTTTATTTTTAGATATTATCAATAGTAACTTTAGTAAATATTTTCTTTACCATGCTTGAAGGGTAAATCCGGAAAATAAGGGTAAAAATAATATTATAATAATATTAAATTCTATTAACACGTGTAGTAACCCTTTTGGAAGATACATTTACGACCATGGGAATCTTTGGGTCTATTTTGGTATCCCATGGAACCACTTTTAATTGAAAATGACACTTAATAAAAATTAATTTAATGATAAAAAATGTAACATAAACATATATCGTTTTGTAAAAAAAAATTTATATGAGGATATATAATTGATATATTAGACTATAAAAATTTATTAGAAAGCTAAAAATATTTCCTACATCATGATATATTATTTATAATTTTTAGACATAAAATAAATATATTTATTTATGACGCAATAATGATCCAATATTTTCTTTATTAATGAAAGAATCAACAAATTATATTATAAATATTAAAATAAATATAATTTGAATGTTTTGATTCCATAAAAGAATTTTAGACGTGAATATTAAATTATAGGGTTTATTAAATTTATTTTATTTCTTGTAATCAAGTTTTTATGACTTTTACAAAAACCAAATATTAAATAGTTTCAAAATTGACATAAATGAGTTTTTAAAACAAATACTATTTTATTAAATAATTTAATACTCCTAAAAATATAATATTCGGAGAAAGGACTTATATAAGGTTATATATGTCATTAATGAACCACTTTAGGTTCCTTTTTCATTTTATTGTAATTTTATTAACCATATAATATAAAAATACAAGGAGACATTGTAAATGATAAACTATTTAACCCGGAGTTAAATCTAAAAGATAAGGTTAATATGGTAACCTAAACATGTCTAAAATCTATTGGTGGAGATTATTTCTATACATAACCAACTTAGTCTAGAAATAAATTCATTTTAAGCCATTATAAATAGAAAAAGATTTTATAATAAAATAATATTTCAATCTTTTTCTAAGGTGCCCCTCACCTCTCTTATAAAAGGGTACTTACCCTTATCTTAATTTCACAGATCCAAATACATTTGGATCATCCAAACCATGATAAAATCTCCTCATAACTACCCTCAATTAATTCTATATGTCTTAATTTTATCCTAAATCCAACCTAAGGAGAAATTTTTTTCAAATCAAAAGGAAACACCCAAAGAAGAGGTAATCATTTCATCACCTCTTTCAAGTTCTTTTCTTCTTCCACTTCCTCTTTATTTTTTGTTTCCATACCAAAATAATAAATATAGTAGCTTAAAAATAATATGATATTATCATAAATATTGTAAAACCATATTCATTATTATATCCATCCTATGAATGACATAGTTACCAAACGTGCGTACGTACGATTTACAGTCTCCATGTCGTGGGGTAGTTTGTTATTCAATACTTCATTATTTGGATGGGTATAATAATGAGTGGAATTGATTTAGATAATAAATATAACATTTTAATTACTCTTTATATACAATAAACCATCCAAATAAATATGATTTTACCATCAATATAATGATATTGTCGCTCGTGCATACGTACGGCTTACCGTCTCCATGACGCGATGAGATTTTGTTCCCCATCGTAACCATTCAAGAATAATTTTCATTTGATGATTAAAAATATGTTTAAAAACATAATATCATTATTTATATGAATCAAATACATCCTATCCATAACAAAAATGACTTACATAACAAAACATATAAAGGAAAACAAATCAGTTAACACTCGAAACAATGATACTAATGTAGTCCTATTAACAATGAAATATTAAAGGATCATATATGATATCATATATATGTATGTTTTCCTTTTATAATTTAATAAAAATGAATTCACCATTATAAAGGAGGTTAATGTACCCAAGAATAATTAAAAGTATAAGTTAAGGGTTAAATTTCACAATCTCTTTATTATCTGAGGTTGTGTATACTTGAGTATCTACTAGGACCTGTTTATCATCCACATCTGTATTTCTTAAAACTTTATTTCAAAACATTTTTAATATTTACTAGACTATGGGTAAAGTTCATCTATACCCTTGGTTGAATTTATATAAAATGTTTTGAAAGGAGTCTTTCTGTCATTTTCCAAACAAGGTACTTTTTGACTTTTTTGAAAAATTAAAGAAAGAATATTTTTTAACATATACGGTGGGTGCAACTATTTTCCTCCATTATATCACCTTCTATTATTCCCTTAAAATATATTAAGAATATTTTCAAAATAAATATTTTCTTTACTTTTGAATGATTTCAATGTAGAATGAAATATTTCACTCAAATATTTTTTGGTTTGATTTTATCTATGTCAACATCCTTTGTTGGATTTTACATCTATTTGAAGTTGATTTATTATGATATAATCTTTTATATTGTAAAGAAGGTTTGGTGATATATTTGACTTGGGATGTGCTATTTTTATACCATTCATGGTTTATGGTTAAAGTTTTGAAATTTCTTATGCTAGTTTTAATACGAATGTTTATATTATATTTCAAGATTTTCATATGAGGAATTCATTGGACTTAGTAAGTGATGGGTGGAGCATACTATAGCTCCTCGATGCATCAGTAGGTCTCATGAGACAAACTAGTGTCTTGGCACAAGGTCTTGAAAAAAATCATATTTCTATTCTTAGCACGAGGCCTTCACTATGTGGTTATGATGTTCGATATTATGCATTCCATCATTATGAAATTAGCTATTGAAATTACATGTGATTATTCAACTAGTAGAAAATCCATGTGAATTAGTAAGTGGAATTTTAAAATTTATCTTTTCTATACTATTCGGATGTTTAAGTTTAAAGGGATTGGGTATTAGTCTTATAAATTTCCTTAAATATTTATGCTTATTTATGAAAGTTTCTGCTATATTGTTATCCTTACTGAGCATCGGAGCTCACCCCTTTTATATGTTTTATTTTTCCCAGGGTGTGAAGAAGTATATTATGACTGATCTACAGGGACGTGCTAAGGGATATGAGTGTGTTCTATGGATACACAATGTTTTTTTTCATTTCATAATGTAATGTAAAACATATGTATGTATCTTGTACTTCCAAGGCTACTAAATTGATTGGTCTTTCAGACTTGATCTCCTGTAATAATGCCAATGTTATGTAATAATGCACAGAATTTGGGTAAATAGGGTCGGGGCATTATAGTTAGTATTAGAGGAAGTTTATTACAAACCTTGGAAACTAGATTTTGAAAAACCTTGATTAGATAAAATTACCCTGAGATAAACATGGAGGATTAATATAGAAGAAATTCATAGATTTTTGGTAATGTCAAGATTTTTGGAATTTTCCCAGCAATACATCCCGGTCTGGAAGAGAGCAAGTAGAGGTGGCTCTGGAAGAAATGTATCTAGTGGTAAAACCCGAAAACACCGCTTCAAGATAGAATCTAACGGGAACTACTGCATGACAACGAGCCTTGATGCACTCTTGGTTATGACACTCCTGGGGGATATGATTAGGATAATTCATATTTTCTTTACAAACCATTATGAAGGATTTATGAGTAAATATGTCAGCCAACAAACTATTTTTATTATTATGAGACAAGATGTGTGAAAATATTTAATTAATGTTGAGAATTTTTCTAGTTTTTGGATTATACATTATGATATGATCTAACCTAGTGTATTTCATCATTTAGAAATGGATTCTAGTAGAAGGAATGAGAAATCCAGTAATACGCATGATCCAAAGAGTAAGATGGATAATATGATTCATTGTCTTAATCCAACATTTAGAAGGGAAATATTCTCCCACGTATTCTCATCATATGAAGAAATAGTATCAAGTGTTAATAAGATATGTAAATAATTATTTCAGTTGTATGTATTTGAAGGGAAGATAGAGAATAAGATAATGGTAGAGAGAAAGATGGATAAATGGAATAAGGGAAAGTTGGATTTTACCATATGTGATAACTGTGGAAAGAATCACCCTGGGAAGTGCTTGAAAGGAATGAGAGTTTGTTATAAGTGTGGAGAAAAGGGACACGAAGTTCATGATTTCAAGCGTAAGAAAAATGATTCAAATGTACAATGCTTCATCTACAAGGAGTTGGAACACTAGACGAATCAATGTATCAGTCATCAGAGTATACACCAAGTGATGCTATTGGATAATAATCAAGTTATGATACTACCATAGATCAAGAGGAATGATTAGTGTTTTTATGTTGTTTAAAATAATTGTGTCATTTGAGTATTTTATTAATGATGTACAAGTTATAAGAATTATAAAGTATATAAGGATTGTACTACAGTACCATTTCATTGAGGATTTGAGATTGTATGATAATATGAAAAGTGACTCAATAGAAAGTTAATATTTTTGGAAAATACATGGCTGAGGGAAATACAACACTTAATATGTTTCTGAAATTGAGATAATGATTTTAAAATAAGATATGGATGATTTAGAAAAATTATATTGGATATTATTGACTACCTTGAAACTGGTTAATGATTTTTATATTCCATCATTGTTGGAGTTTACAAAATTTATGGATTTAAGGAGAATATAAAGTATTTTGTGTTTTACCAAAGGAATAATGAAGTACATACATATTCGAATAATGTTTTATGATAATTAAGGGTGTTACCATATTTTAATAGAATACATGATGAAGGTATTGACATTTTATTATGTGGCAAAAGAGATCCTCAATATGTTTACCTTCCATATAAATTATGGACTGTGAGTTTAGATAGAAGTATTTTGGATAAGTCTAACAGTTGGAATGAATTAATTTGGAAATTGGATACTATTGTTCAATGTTAAAACATTTCTTAATATTATTTTTTTGATTTTTATAAAAAGGACAACCCGGAGGTCATGCGACAACCCTTAGCGTCTGGAAAGGCCGTGAGACTTGAACCCGCAACCGAAGGGTAATAATGGTGCATCACTTACCACTGGCTTAGGTGATCTCCTGGTTTGTATAATGTAGTTTTTATTTTAAATTTTATGAAATATGAATTATATATTCATATTTTTTGAAACCCTATATGATTAGGTTTAATGGAATATTTTTGAGTTCAATTATCTTTTGGAGAGAAATATGAGTTTGTGTTAGAAATTAGTTAATGGATGGAAGTCAACTTGTCAAGTATTTATTTTCTTATTCTACGAAGAAATTAATTTCTAAACATTAGGGAAAGGATCTCAAAACAAAAAATGTGTTATCCTAATACATTATGTTTTTTTTGAATTGATGATATTTTAAATCATCATAGATTTATGACTTTAGGCCTTCAATTTTCCATTTATTGTTTACTTGTTTATTATTGATGACCTCAATCACTCCTTATAAATATTTAAATTTTTTTCTCAAATTATATGTTTATAATTTCCACCAATGTTCTCCTATAAGAAACCCCAATTTGGTGGTGTCCTTTTCATTTCCCTTTCCCTTTTATTAAGACTAAATTTTATTAACCCTATTTCTGATGTGGGTTTTCCACAATGTTAATTTATTTTTACATACTTTTATTTTCGAAGAAAAATTTCGAATTGTGAAGATGTAATTAATTTAAGGAAGGGAGAATGTAACACCCCAATATTTCTTAGTACGTTATCTCTTTAAAGTAATTTACTAGCTTGCACTACAAGCAACACCGTGATCAAGCGCATCACGACCAATCAAACTAGCCGTTTAGGAAGCAGTTATGAATAGTACTAACCAAATTTTGAATTTTATATATATCCTATATAATTTTGGAATTCAACTTTTGTGTTTCTTAGACATAATATAAGGAAAAATTCAATTTTTCAGATTAAAGAAGTATTTTTAAAAAAATGCAGTTTTCCCACCTTTTAATGGCGAACCCTTTTTAAATAAAATATTTTACACTTTTATATATTCATTTTGATGAAATTAAATTCCTCTTTACAATCGGGATATAAAAATTTATTTTGGATAAATTTTTGGTACTTTTTGGATAACTTTCATATTTTGATGAATAGTGAAAAATAATAAATTTTAATTAAATTTTTTAATCAAAATAATTTATAGTGTTAAATTATACATTTGAGTGGTTTTAAATTATCATTATATTATATTTTTACCATTTAATATAATTTATGCCATTGGATGTAATTTTACATTTAAATTGTACATAAACACATGTCAATCTTTTGATAGTTTTTATTTCTTAAAAACCCGCTTTTTGTTTTTGACAACGAGAATTAATATTAAATTAATTTCTGTAACTTCTATGTTTTGAATTTGGGAAAATAGATTCCATATTTTTAATCATAAGGACGAAATTGGGTAAATAGTTAACTTTTATTTTTATACATTATGAATAGTAACTTCAGTAAATATTTTATTTTCCATGGTTAAAGGGTAAATTTGGTAAATAAGGGTAAGAAATAATATTATAATAATATTAAATTACCCAAACATGTGAACTAACCCTTTTTTATGATACATTTCTGACCATGGGAATCATTGGGTCGATTTTGGGATCCCATGGGGCCACATGTAATTGAAAATTACACTATAAAAATGAATTTAAAGATAAGGAAAATGTAACATAAACATTTATCTTTTAGTAAGAAAATTCTTATTTAATCTTATATAATTTATATCTTCAGCTATAAATAGTTATGATAAAAATAAAAATATTTCATACATCATGATATTTTATTTATAAATTTTAAACATAAAATAATATATTTATTTATGACACAATAATGATGCATTATTTTCCTTATTAATGAAAGAATTAAATAAATGATATTATAAATATTAAAATAATTATAATTTGAAAATATTGATGCCATCCGTGAATTTAGTAGGTGAATATAAAATTATAGGGTTGATTAAATGTATTTTTTTCAAAGTAATCAAGTTTTTATGACTTTCACTAAAACTAAATATTAAAGTGTCAAAATTGACATAAATGAGTTTTTAAAACAAATACTATTTTATTAAATGATATAATACACCTAAAAAACTAATATTCGAAAAAATTACTTATATAAGGTTATATATGTCACAAAGTAATCACTTTGGGTTCTCTTGGAATTTTATAGTATGATTATTAACCATATAATATAAAAATACAAGGAGACATGGTAAATGTTAAACTATTTAACCAAGAGCTAAATCTAAAAGGTAAGGTTAATATGGAAACCTAAACTTGTATAAAACCTATTGGTTTATAGTATTTCGATCCATACCCACCTTAGTCTTTAAATAAATTCATTTGGAGCCATTAAAAACCAAAAATGATTTTATAGTAAAATAATATTTCATGATTTTCCTCAGGTACCCCTCACCTCTGTTATAAAGGGGTACTTCCGATTATCATAATTTCACACCTCCAAATCCATTTTTATCAGCCAAAACTAGTTCCAATATCCTCCCAAATACCCTCCCCTCATCCTAGAGGCCTTACATTTAACAGAAAGCCAACCTAAGGAGACCTTTTGTTCAAATGAAAAAGGAACCACCCAAAGAAGTGGTATTTTTTTCATCACCTCTTTCAAGTTCTTTTCTTCTCCCACTTCCTATTTTTGGTTGTTTCCATAACAAAATAATAACTCCATTACCTTATACATACAGTGATGTTATTATAAATATGATATAACCATTTTCATTATTCTATCCATCCTATTAATTAAAAATTCACCATACGTGCGTACGTACGGCTTACCGTCTACACGTCGTGGTGTAGTTTTTTATTCAACAGTTCATTATTTGGATGGGTATAATAATGAGTGTACTTTTTGTAGATAATAAATATAAAATGTTATTGACTTTGTATATATAATATACTATCCAACTACATAGGATTTTACCATTAATATAATGATATTATCACTCGTGCGTATGTATGGCTTACCGTCTCCACGACGCGATGATATTTTGTTCCCCATCGTAACCATTCAAGAATAATTTTCATTTTATGATTAAAAATAATGTTTAAAATATTAATATCATTATGTATATAAAGAAAATACTTCCTATCCATAAAAAAATGACTTACATAACAAAACATATAATGGGAAATGAACTAGTTAAGACCGGAAACAATGATACTAATGTAATATTATTAACAAAGCAATATTAAAGAATCATATATAATATCATATTTTTGTATGTGGTTATTTTATTATTTAATAATAATTATTTCACCATTATACAATATGTTAACGTACCCTTGACTAAGGAAAATTAAAAGGTAAGGGTTAAATTCCTCAATCAATTTATTATCCTAGGTTGTGTATACATGACAATCTAGTGGGACCTCTTTATCATCCTCATACATGTTTCTTAAAAATGTATTTCAAAACATTTTTAATATTTACTAGACTATGGGTTAAAGTCATTTATAACCTTGGTTGACTTTTTATAAAATGGTTTGAAAGGAATCATTTTGTCTCTTTCCAAACAAGGTACTTTTTGACCTTTTTGAAAAAATAAGGAAAGAATGTTTTTTTTAACTTATACGGTGGGTGCGTCTATTTTCCGCCATTATATCACCTTTGAAGCTTCCCATACAAGATTATAAGAATATTTTCAAAATAAATTCTTTCATTAATTTTGAATGATTTCAGTGTAGAAATAAATATTTCACTCAAATAGTTTTTGGATTGATTTCATCTATGTCAACATCCTTTGTTGGATTTTACATTTTTTGAAGTTTATTTATTATGAAACAATATTCCATATTGTATTGAAGGTTTTGTGATATGTTTGACTGTGGATGTGCTATTTTTATACAATTCATGGTTTATGGTTAAAGTGTTGACATTTCATATGCTTTTTTTAATACGAATTTTTATATTATGTTTCAACATTTTCATATGATGAATGCATTAGACTTAGTAAGTGAAGTGTGAAACCCACTATAGCTCCTCGATGCATCGATAGGTCTTATGAGATGAACTAGTGTCTTGGAACAAGGCCTTGACAAAATCTTATTTGTAGTCTTGGCACGAGGCCTTGACTATGTGGTTATGATGTCCAGAATTATGCATTACATCATTATGAAATTAGCTATTGACATTACACGTGATTATTCTACTAGTATAATATCTAAGTGAATAAGTAAATGGAATTTTTTGATTATCTTTGCCATAATATGATGAATTTTAAGTTTAAAAGCCTTGTTTTTTATTCTTATATATTGCCTTAAATGTTTATGCTTACTTATGAAAGTTTTTACTATATTGTTATCCTTACTGAACATTTGACCTCACCCATTTCTTATGTTTTATTTTTCCCAGTATGTGAAGATGTATATTATGACTGACCTGTAGGGATAGGGAAATGTCTATGAGTGTGTTCTATGAAGACATAATGTTTTTTTTCATTTCATAATGTAATATAAAACTTATGTATGTATCTAGTACTTACAAGGAAACTAAACTGATCGGTCATTTGGATTTGATCTCTTGTGATCATGAAAATTTTATGTAATAATGCATCGACTTTGGGTAAATAGTGTCAGGTAATTATAGAAATTTAGTAAGTGTGATTTATAGCTTCAAGGAGTTTCTTTTATTGGGAATATTGTCTCCAAATATAGAATCATAGTTCATCATTCGATGATAAAGACAACCATAGAATTTCTTATACCGACTAACACAACTGAGTTACATAGTTTAATTGGTTTGGAACGTTATTAGGGATTTTTTCTGAATTTATCTCCATTGGAACACCCATTAATGAAGATTACATGAAAATGGGTTTAATTTGTTTTGGAAAAGTAATGTGAAGAGTGTTTTGATAAACTAAAATATAGACTGGAAAATTCATGGATTTTGTATCTAAAACTTGAAGAGATTGGTTTTCTATATATTTTGATGAATAATAGAAGGGAATAGATTATTTCATAAATAAAAATGAAAAAGGTATTGCATATGAATCATGGAAATTGAAGACTCGTGAACTGAACTATCTAGCCCATGATCTGGAGTTGGATTCTGTAATTTATTATTTGAATATATCGATACATTATATCTATGGTGAAAGATTAGAGATTTAAATGGATCATAAAAGCCGAAACTACATTTTTTCATATAAATATTTTAAGAAGAGGCTAAGGAGATGGCTTGAGCTACACATGGATTATAATTTCCCAATACACTACCACCAAGGGAAAAAAATAAGGTAGAAGATGTATTGAGTAGGAAACCATTAATTTATGACCCAAATGAGGATTTAGATGGTTTATATGTTCAAGGATATAGTAAATGTATATATGGTAATAATTACGGAAGGGGAGAAATAAATAATTTTTCAAATAATTACAATACCATATTTATTAAAAATGATAAAAAGTCCTCAATCTGATTATTTGAACTTTTAGAATAAAATTAAAGTTTTGAATGATGGGAAATTAGTGGGAATTGTTTGTGAAGATCGTATTAAATTTTTTTAAAATATATAATGTGTTCCATATATACCTAATCTAAAATGGGAATTTTTGGATGACTCTCACAGATCAAATTTCTCCATACACCATTATAGCACAAAGAAGTATAGGGATTTGAGAGAACATTTCCAGTGGGAAAAAATGAAGTAGGAAATTTTTGATTATGTGCCTATATGTTTAGTCTATCAAAAAGTTAAATCCTTGAAGATCATGATAGAGGATTCATAAAACCACTTCTGATTACTGCTTGGAAATGGGATGTCATTACTATGGACTTAGTCACAGGACTTCCAAAAACTCCTATAAGGAATGATGTGATTTGGTTTATCATTGGTCACTTAACCAAATATAAACATTTCATTACAAGAAGAGAATATTTACATATAAAACCTCTCCCAATGCTATATAATAATTTTTTTAATAATTAATGGAACACCACTTTTAGTTATGTCTGATCGAGATCCTTGTTTTACATCAATATTCTAGAAACTTCTTCATAGGGATCTTGAAACTGAGGTTCGTTTGAGAACTTATTACCATCCTCAAGCTAAGGGACAACCCAAAAGACTATTAAAATAATAGAAGACATGTTGAGGTCATATTAACATGACTTTCAAGGTATTTGGGATCAATAATTATGAGTTTTCAGGTCATAATAATTTCCATTCAAGTATTCAAACGGCACCATATAATGCATCATATAGAAAAATATTTCATACTCCCACATGTTGGGATAAAGTTTATAAAAGGAAACTCATAAGCCTATAACACATGGATGATACAACAACAGAGGTAAAGTCTATTCAAGATCATATTAAAGAAACTCAAAGTAAAAAAAAATTATGCTGATAATCATATACAATATTTTGAATTCCAAGTGGGAGATCATGTTTTCAAGAAAGTATATCCACAAATGGTTGTTATAAGGTTTGGTAAGAAAGGGAAACTGATCCCCATGCAGATTATACCCTTTGAAATTCTAGAAATAATTGGAGTTATTTCTTATCATTTTGGAATGCTTCCAAATCTCCCAAATGAACATGATGTGTTTCATGTATAATTGTTAAAGAAGTGCATTTTAGAACCACTACATGTGATCACCTCTAATGAAATATAATTGTAAATATAGCTATAATATTGTGAATAAAACATCTAGATTCATGATACTAGATAGTTATTATTGAGAAATCAGATGAAATTCCTCATAAAGATAGTTTGGAGAAATCAAAACATGGAGGAAACAATGTGGGAACCCATGGATATTATGATGAAGAACTACCATCATCTTTTTATAAGGTAATATTCATGAAATTTTGATCATTAAATTATTTTAGGAGGAGTTAATTTAATACCTAAAGATGTTACAATATATTTTTTTATAAAAAATATAGTTTTATCGATAGCTTACGATGCACACAACACCAGGTTTAAATGAAACAATATTTATTCATGCTTTGCAGACATAATTTAAAAATAAATATTAGCATGCTTGTAAAATTTATTTTATTAAATAAACTTAATTTTTTTTAATCTAAATACCAAAATTAGCTTATGGATAATATATGGTGTCTTTTTAAGTTGTTTTATTTTTTGATAAATAGTAAAAATAATAGATTTTAATTGAAAAATTAATTTTCATTTAAATAATTTATAACATTAAATTATATTTTTAATTGGTTTTAAATTCATATTATTTATAAAATATATAAATTAACCCAATTTATTTAATTTTAATTATTTTCATATTTAATTTTTATATAAAATAATTGTATGCTTTTGAACATTTACACTTAAAAACGTTTCTTCCTCATCATGTCTGTAAGATTAATTATAAATTAATTTTTTACACTTATGTGGATTTAATTTGAAATAATGGATTCCGTATTTGGAATAAAAATTATAATGTATAATAATTATAACTTAATTATTGACCAAAATTATTATTGAATGTAGTTCAAATTAATTATATTGATTAAGGTAAAAATGAGTTTACTTAGTGGTGAAGCATAGAATATATGGTGTATAGATGACCCAACACATTTTTAAAACCCATTGGATGGAAATATTTCTCCATTATTACTTATAGTCTAGATAATGGACCATTATTGGGTACTGGTGATAATAAATGTTTTTTGATGGAATTCAATCATTCAAAAAATGACAAGTGTGACACTCACCCCACTTATAAAAGGCCACCCACTCTCCCTGCTTCTTTACACGTTAAAACTAGTTTGGATCAGACAATTCATAACCAAATAACTTCCCAAAATCCCTCCTCTAATCATAGAATCCTTATTTTATTAATAAATCCAATCATTCTTGGATTCAGCAAAATACTAAGGAGGACACTCTAAGAATAGGTTATGTTCTTCTAAAGGAGTTTTCATTTTATTTCCTTCTCCACCTCCATCAATTTTTGTTATACCATTTTTATATAATAAAATCATTATATTCCATTTAATGGGATATTTTAAGGAATATTTATGAAATAAAATAACACACAATTCCATCAAATGGTTTAGAAATTTATCATTCATGTGTACAAAATATTGTCGCCTCATGAACCAATTCCCTTTGTTTTTCCATTACTACCCTTAATGTTTGGGAATAATGGAAAGCCTAGATATTTTTAAAAAATAAAATGATATTTGATAAAATATATTTCATTAAATTCAAACAATTTTATGTTTTATTTCATATCGAACACATAATAACAAGTTTCTTTGATAGATTGCATCACATGGATGTTATAGTTTTACCAAACAACAATATCAAATTAATAATATTATTTAATATGATAGTTATCGACTAACCATTTGTATGGAGGATATGAATAGGATTACATTAATTATTAATTTATATATATTAATTTTTTTTATTATTTATCAATACATTAAAATTAAAATAAAAAACATTTCAAAGAAAAAGAAATATTTCCAGAAAAACAATAATTTTCCTAAAAGGCGGTTTAATTGTGTTTGGCGCACATAATTTAAAATTAAAATTTACCAATTTTTTAAAAATATTTATGAAAAAATATACTTAATTTTTAAATTAAATTATATAAATTATCTTAAGGTGAATTTTTAGTTTTTTCTAAAAAGCATCATTTTCTAATGAATATTGAAAAATACTGAATTTTAATTGAAAACTACCTTTTAATTTAATTTAATTATAACGATAAATTTTATTTTAAATAATTTTTAGATTATAATTAGTTAAATTATACATATATTATTCCAATATTGGACATTGGAATCAATTTTATAATAAATTTGGATAAAAAACTTTTTAAACTTTTAATCGTTTTTCGCTTTAAAAACAAGCTTTCTCATCATGTTCGTGGGATTAATATTAAATTATATTTTTATTCTTATGTGAATGGAATTTTTATCAATGGATTAAAAATTTGTAATAGGATTGATTTATAATTTCTAATAAGTCCAAAATAATTTTCTACCATAATGACTATTGAGAAAAATTAATATTAATCACATTGATTATGGTTAAAATGAGTTTACCGATGGATTAATGTTTAATAATAAGGGGAATAATGATATAGAAACTTTTCAAAAATCCATGGTACGTACATAGGTTGTCAATTATTACCATAGGGTCTATGTTTATAAATTATTGGGATACTATCATAAGAAAGGGACCAATATAATAAGTTAATTAAAGAAAAAGACAGAAAATTTACATGTCTCCCTTTAAATTTCTATAAAGTTTCAGGGATATGAAAAAAAACTACAATTTTAGTTTATAAATATTTTTGGGAGATAAATGAGCTATTTTTATCATAATAATTTATCATTAATTTTTATAGATGATATAATTACACTAAATTCTTAAGAAACCCCAACCTATGGATTATTTAGTTAATAATTAAATAAAATAAATGAATCTAAAAACATTAATTGTAAAGAAAATTGAATGAATTATTGTGTTAAAATATTACTATTGAATAATATAGCACTATAAATATAATTTAAATTAATATATTTTAATTCCGTTATTTTCTTGATTTTTTTAATTCAAATAAGACGAATAATGTTAAAAGTGTCATTAATGATATTTTATAATAAATTATACATTATTAATAGATATAAAATTAATCAAAATCATATATTCTTAATATTTATTTTTAAATATTAGTAAATAAAAAATATTATCTATTCATGGAATAATTTTTCTTCTATAATGAATATATTGACACCTAAATAGTAAAAACTATGTTTTTACAGTTAAGGTTAATACGTTGTTTTTGCGCCTTTTATGTTCTTGTGTTATAATTAATTTTCAACACAATATGGATTTTTTTATTTTGAGAATTATACATAATATTCAGAATCATTGGGTCCATCTTGTCTAGAAATGATCAATTTTTTTAGTCTTAAAAGAAAAATTACATAGGATATAAAACTGTTCAGTGATTTTCTTGAATTTTGGTGTGTATTTAAACATTGGAAATATCATCTTTTTTGGGTTTCTTAGTAATTAAATGCAAAATGAATTTAATTTTCCATGATAAAAAGTTATTAAGTTTCGAGGAAGTTGACGTGACATTATTTTATTTTATTTTTCTATTTTTTATATTTGAAATAAATATGTTTTAGTGTGAAATTACGATTATGATGAAGTATGATTAAATAATGGGTGGTTTTATAAGAATAATATAATTATTTGTAAATAATCTTAAAGCTGTTTTCTTTTAGTGATAATTTGTTAATTTTTTAGTTATTAAATTTTGAAATATTTTAATGAATAACCATTGTTGTGATATTGATTTGAAATATTTTTATCAAGTGATTCTTGAGGAGGTTCTTATTCGAGAACTAATTATTTCATTATTCCATAAATAAATATTTATCATTGTATTATTGGAATAATTTTTTTGAAGTGAATTTTGATTTATAAATTTTTCTCTGATTTTTAATATTTTTTAATTTAGAATACATTTTTTCTTGTTTTAATGTGCTTTTAAATTTTTTGAAATAATTATGTCATTTTTTACAAATTTTGTTTGAACATTTTTATTTGAATTTTTTTATATATCCAAAATTTTAATATATCATCTGGGATAAAGTATATTATAATGAATTTACTTCATTTAAATTATTTTGAAATATGTTTTTAAGACCCGTGATGACAATTTGGAAAAGGGTTGGAGTGACCACACCAGTATCCAAGAAAACAAACATTTATAAAAATTACAAACATCTAGATTGACCATAAGAAAAATATCATAATGTTGTATTTAAATTTGGAAATATTTTTATGGTACTATATGTATAATTAAAAAAAGAAAATGACCACTTTTTGAGGAAAATAATTACAACTGAATGTGTGGCCAAAAAAATGGTAAAGTACTGGAGAGATCGTAAGGAAAAATAATATTGACCTGGAAAATTTATCTAAGTTCTTAAGAAACTATACTCTTCAAAATAGATCCACCAAGAATTTAATTTTGGTAAAAATATTTATTAACCACATGATCACCCCGTTAGTCAATCGACCATGAACGAAAGAAACTGATTTGAAAAATATTATTTAATTTATTGACAATCACGGGGGTATGGAAGTGACTGTAATGTGAAAATCCAATCTCATAGTCAATCGTTTAAGAAGTTTAGTGAAATAAATTGGATCAAACAGACCTTTTAAATAGATACTGAAAATAAAAACCCAATATTTTTGAAGAAGAACCTGATCTTGATGAAGCATAATGGTCATATATGGATTGAGCATATTAATGAACTGATGTGTTGAAGTCGTATCTTAAAATATATTTGTCTCATTGATCCAATATGATCTTGATGATGAAATCATCCCAAAATCCATGGAGTGATAAATGAAACTTGATCCTAGTAGAGGAATACAATTCTATGTTTTTGGATTCATCAAATTTATTCTATAAGAAATCGATGGTGAGAACATGATAATATGGGAATGAATTTCCAAAGGAAGTTAAAATAAGGGTGTGATTACATGAAGATGAAATTATAGAACAAGTTATAAAACAAATTAATTGAATAATGGAAGAAAAAAATTTGATCTCAATTAGTTTAGGAATAACCAAACTAGAATTTTTTGGAAGCTAGCCTGATATTGTTAGGATCTTGACTGAAGATCCACAACTATACTCGGATTTTGCCGAGTATGAAGGTAAATTGATCATCCTGTGTTGTAATAAAATAATATTTCCTTGGATTCTGAAGATGACTATTTTTGATGCTTTCCTCTACTAGGGAGCACATTATCAGTGGTGAAGTGCACATCCTCATACCCCACACTCCCACTTTCCAAAGGAAAGAAACATCAGTTACCAAAGTTGGTGATATTAGATCCTTGATCAAAATATGATTATGGGGTGTTGGTTCCTATTTCAATGGATTATTCCTTGGATATTACTTCCTAGTCCATGTATCATTCATTGATTTGAGTATTGATCATGAAAATATTTCCCATAACCATCTCTATGGGAACTCTTATTATTTATGTTGCTTCTATCTCGATAGGGTAGCAACCTATGGTCAAAGTAGATGGTAACATTGGGATTGTATAAGAATTTCAGTCCCTTGGGTGTTTTTGGAATCTATAGTGTATTACCATTTTGAGTTCATAGACATATCTCATATGAGGCATTCTAGGTTTGGATCCCAAGTAATCCCATGTTGGTAACGAGGTAGTTGATTCCATGGGTGTAAGGCATCTAAGGCATTTTATCCCATAAATCCCATGATTATTATGTGGTGTAGATATTTTAGGTGGTCCATAGGTTTAATGGCATATTGGGTTATATTAGTAACTGTGTTTCATTTCATCTAGGGAATAATGGGTCACTGGTTTAATATCTTTTGGGGATAGGTGGGTCATAGGTTTAACGTCTTATGGAGATATGTTGGAAACAGATTTAACGTCATGCGGAGATAGGTTGGTCACAAATTTAACATATTATGGGGATAGGAGGGTCACATTTTTAACGTATTGTGGGGACTATAAGTTAATTGTTTTAACATATTGTAGGGAAAGGTTTTTCACATGTTTAATGTCATATGGGGGAAGTTGGGTCATTTTTAATTTGTTACTATGGGGAATACAATCAAAATTTAATGTTTAATTCTTCTAAGGGGAAGACATAAATATTTGATGATATTGTTAAGGTGCATGATTGGACCTCATGGAGGTATCCTAGTATTTTTAGTAATTAGGTAATTAAACTCATGATGGTGTCAAACATACCCTGTTGAGAGATAGGGGTCAAAACTCAAGTAGTTTGATTCTATATTTTTAGGACGTATGATGGTTAATGATATATGTCATGTAGGTTATAGAGGTGCAGAGGCATCCAGTTGGAGTATGTGTGGGGAACATGAGCACTCAACATGAATGCAACTAAATTTTATAGAAGGATGAAAAGGGTCCGGGCCCTCGTGTTTGTTTCATGCAACACTATAGTCATGCGAACAAATATGGTTTTGTGAATAATGGGCTCTAGCATAAGGCCACCATATGAATATTAGATTAATTTTTTCATGAAACATATATAGTCGTGTGAAACATAGGGTTACATAAAGGTATCGTCTCTTATGTGAAACCACATAGTCTTTATGGGATGGTGGGAGAGGACCTCTCAAACAAAATCCAGACCATGTTGGGTCCCATTTGAGTTCAGTCGAGCAAGTTATTTACCTTTGAGAATCCATGGATGTTCATAGTTGCATAATGTCTTGGGATAGGGGTTTGTATGAGATAAAGATATAATGATTTAGATTCTATAGGTCCATACCCAAATGGGGGGGGGGTCTATTTATACTATAAATAGGTGGATACTAGCACATAAATGTCTCAATGTTATGAAATGTGGTTTCATGTTATCCATGAATTTTCCATCAAGAAAGGGCCACATATGGAAATGGTTCAACAAATACTTTCTCATGCAGATATTTTCCACTCTTGTGTTCAGCATGGTGTGTATGGTCAAAATGTTTCATGATTTCACTTTTTTTTTGAATTTGGAAGCATCTAGGGAGCCTGTGGAAGTTAGTCACTTAAACATTTCCTATCATGATCAAGTTAGTTTCTTGCTGAAACATATATTTTCAGGAAATAACAAAAAAAATTGGGCCTTTTCTCCCTTTTCATATAAATGATTCATTATTCTAGGGTGAATTTATGTTTTAAAGGGATAAAATCTCTTAATCCTGGGTTTCAATGTGTTTTCAGTTTCCATGAATTCCTTTATTAGAATTGGAGTTGATGAGGGATCAGAAGGTTGAGTTCTGAGGAAAATGCTAATGTGTAGGGAAAATTTATGATGTGTCACACAACTATCATATCTGGTCAAACAACCTAGTTGTTCGCATGCATAACCTAGGGGTCCCATGCTATAAATATGGTGACTGGTTCCCTTGTACAGCTACCTAACTTCAATGCATGATAAGAATTATCATATGCACATAAATCAAATTTCTTGTGGGGAATCCTATGAATTTCCATGACATTCATTCAACACCACTTTAAAAATGAGTTTTTCATACTTAAGAAATTCATTGGGTGAATTGGCCTCGAGTTGTGTGACACTTATCCACTTTTTTGAAAGAAAACCTAGTTTCATGACTCACATGTTGTGAATAAACCGAACCTGAAATTGGATGGTCATGATAAACATGTTATTACTGAAACCACTTCATCTTCTAGGAGGATAGAAATCATTTGAAATTCAGGAACTCCATAGTCTAAGAAAGTTATTTTTTAGAAATTAGAGATTCTGATCCCACTGACAGTGGATTAAAGGATTTACTTGTTGAGAAGTAGGCTATTGTTGTATAGAATTGAGTTTTTGGTTGATGTGACCATCCTAACTATGGAATTAAACATTCTTTGGTTCTAGTTTTCTCATCACGATGAGATGGACCATTGGAATATTTCTACTCATTTTCATCTAGTTTGGGAGAGCAATGATACTGATCTATACACCTTGAGTAGAAGGACAAGAATTCTTATTATGGAATAACTATTAGATAGAGAATTCTATGATCATTATATGAGAATTATCCATGTCATCATCTTAGATAATCGCATGGGATAGAATGAGGATCGGGACCCGTGTGCTTATGGAAATTTAACCGACGACTGGGTGTGGGTGTACTGGGAATGCTTCCCATGTGAAGAGTATGGGGTCAAGCTATGAAATATGTGTTTATATTTACCTTTTTGGATATCCCAAATCCATATCTACCACCAACAAGATCTTCCTCCAAATATTCTCAACATGTGGTCTTTGGATACAATCAACTTCATCCTTTATCATGAGGAGGTGGGAATCAGCCTATGGGATATCTATAATATTGGTGGGATCCACCGATGAGTATTCCAAAATGATTAGTTCCTCCCATCACCAAATGATTTGGATAAATGAGAATAAATGCTATAAATGATGGAGACCTTCATAAACTGATTGAACCACTAGTTGAAGCATCATCCCGCATTTCACTAGGATATTTCATTCATGGAACTTTTGTGTTTATTTCTGAATGCACCTTCCATTAAAATGCTCGTCCGGACAATGTAGTGTCCAATGAAATAATAGGGGAGGAGGACAGGGTCCTACTGGTTGATCTTGGAAGAGGGATACCACAATTAATATGGCTACAATGTAATGTACTAGAATCCAGCTGTCATATATAAAATATTATTAATCAACCTCCTAAGTGGTGGGGTACTACCAGTCAGGGAGGTCTACATGGGATTACGACCTGGGACACTGGTGATGGTTGCAGTGCTGGAATCTAGAAATTGGGTGAGTTTATTGGTGCCATTTCTATCCTGGATCTAGCATCAGTTGGATCATGTTCTAATGAGGGATATTCCGCAATATATCTATAGTCCATTCCGATTTTTTCATGGATGAATCATGGCACAGTTCAAGGCTTATGTATTTCTTAATTCCATCACCCCTAGAATGTTGTTCTATTATCTTTACATTAAATTTTATTGGGTTTTAACAAATGAAACTCAAAAAGGATGGAGTGATAGTCAAAATTGAATGTATGGGGGTTACAGTGTTCATCTATTCTTGAACCCTTTCAAATAGAAGGTTGATAATTTGGAGGGGACTCTAGAGAAGGGGGGATATTTTTGGTCCTATCATCATAGGTTTCTAGTCGTGAGGATTTATGAAAAACAAACTATGAACCATACAATCAATATCTATTCTGTTTACAATTCAGATGAATCCACTAGACTTCATAGTGAGTGTACATGGGGGGTTCATAAAGAGAGGAACCTCTGTATCCTTCATCCTCTCTAGTGGATGTTTAACACTGAAGAAACAAGGGAGTACATTATACTAAAACCCAAAAAAATTTTCTTCCATATTTCCTAAAATTATTCCAGTCACTGGGAGGTTACCTAGCTAGGGGTGGTCTTGTGCCAAGAGGTAAAAATGGTGGCACCAATGAACAAGCCACAAGAGCTGTAAAGAAGTAATCAATTTCCTCTTTGATGTGACTGAATTTCAGAGAGAGTTCATGCTGATGTTGTGGTGGTGGATGAAGGGATCTCCCTATATCCAACCCCTGGAGGGGTGGGGTTCCCTTGAAACAATTTTTGGATTAGGAAGATAACTCCCATTCTGGGGTGATCTGGATTATGGAGGCTGATTAGAGTATGTTTTACTTCTTGGTATATCCATCCAACGATGCCTACTTCCATGAACTCTAGAGGAAATGGGGGGTGATTCTACTATACTAGAGGGTGAAGCAGCTATTGTGGAGGATGAATCGATATGGGACCTAACTTTTGTAGGATAGACTCATGGGGTTCCTAATTTGAGTGAGCTTTTATGAGTGGTTCAAGTACTTTGTAGACATGGATTCCTTCACACATTTGCGCAGGTTCAGTGAGCAAGCCACTCCTCGGGTGAATGTGTTATTCAGTGTTAGGCCTGAGGATATGATATCCACTAAGTCATTGGCCCAAAATGTTATAGTTCTTGGTTCCAATGCATAAAAATCAAGTTATGAGGATTCCTAGGGCTCCAATTCTGACTGAAAAAGTTCCTGTGATGGTGGGGAGGTCACTCCTATGGAAGGGGACCTAACCGAGCACCTATTTTGCATAGTAATTTTCTACAATACAATATTTCATATTTATTTTTCATTATCATTTATTAAGTGTAATATTTACTAATCTAGGAACCAAATTAGAAGATTTGGGGGAAATCTTTTGAATATGAATAGAGTGCCTCGATAGGAACCAAAGACTCAAGCTTGGGGTCTACTCCTAAGACCCCAATGGAAGTGGTTTCCATGGAGGAATCTGAAGGGGAATTTCCTCTCACTCTAGACATCCTGATAAGACTTATGGGGGATCTACCTATATTTCTACTAGTATCTCCCATATTGGTGGGGGGAGAATCCCAGGATGGCTGATCATCAAGAGACCAGCACCATCCCAAGGTAATGGTTATAATCCTATATATCTGGTCCCTTATGGTGACATGATAAATACTAAAACATTACATATTTAACCCCTTATTTTACCACAATAGTTTCCATACACGCGGTGTTGAGGTATCCAAGTGTAGTAGTTTAGGTTTCAGTTGGCATGGAAGGGTCTCCATTGGTGTATTTCCCATTTGAGGCCCGAGATGCAGATATCTCTCAAGGCCTTTCCCCATATAATTATCATTTTTTTTCATAGGTTATGTTTGGATATTTTGTAGCTACATGTTGAACTAATTTTGATTCCATTATCTAAACAAGTTCTTCAGATAATGTCTCCTCATCAATGGGACATGAATGTGGTAGCCAGCGAAGTTGTTCTAATGGGTGATCCAACTCTCGGGGAGATGGATATATAGGGTGAGATGGCCTCAACCCCCTCCGGGAAACATGATTTAGATATGAGTAAATCTATAGGGAGTCTAAAATTAATTATGTAGAAGGTATTTCCACTATTGTATAGATAGACTGGGATGAACCTCATATCATCTTGGAGTCTATCCCATTCGAGAGGATACCCAAGGAGGGCCATGCATCCACAGTTCATGTGGTTTTTACTAAGTATGATCTTACTCCATACAAGTATCTTCACTATTATAAGTCTAAAAATTCCAAGGAGAACCATTTCATCTATTTTAGGGTGTAGAAAATCATTTATAATTTCATCACACACACCACATAGGAAGATCTAGTGATCAAATGGGTTTCCTCATCTACTGGTTGTAGAACCTAGGGATTGGAGGGGTGGATTACCATTATCGACATGCTATACCTATTAGTTATCATGCCTAATGGGTGCACACAAAGCATCAAGATCTCAAAACTTCATGGTTCAAGGAGAAATATTAAGGTTCCAAGGCACTTCGGGTGAGTTGAACAGAAACTTGTGTTTTTGAAGGAGAAAGCGGAAAAGAATGAGGTCACAGTCAGTACTGAAATAGATACCATCAAGTAACTAAGGGAATAGTTAGTAGAATTTGGGAAGAAGGTCATGGGGGCATCATCATTTGAAGCTGATTACTAGGTTGAGTAGGTCCAAGGGAAGGTTTATGATATTGAGGTCCGCCCAAGGGATAGGGAGGAAGCATCTGAGATTACTAGGAGATAGTAGGCACTGGAGGTTACTCCGAAAAGGTTGTTTGGGCTGGAGCACTCAGTTGTTAAAGAAAATCCTTAGGGAGCACTTCCTTATTTATTTTTTATTAATTAGATAATAAAATATAAGGATTAACCTATATACCATTACCCATTTTATTTTAGAAAATTAAAAGTACTTGTTCACATACATTAATAAAACACTATCATATTAACAAGATATTGAAATATAAGCCTCTAAGACAATGTGAGTCATGATCAGTTTGGTAAAAAAGATGGGAAAATAAGAATGGAAGTTTATAAGAGTCTTATATGGGGAACTAAGGGTAGGGTTTAGAATGATTCATCAACCATCAAAAATGTTCTGGCCAGGAAAGCCTTGGTTGGGGAGTGAAACTCTATACAACCAACATGCCTTCCAGATACATACAAGTTCAAAAGTAGGGTAATGCTATGGGAATTGGAATTTACCTAAATAAAGGGGAATCATGAGGGATGTGAATCAAGATGACCATTATCTAAAACACTTAGGTGGAGATGATATAGGATGGGTGATAACAAATTCAAAATGTAGACTCCATCATCGTATTGTCACAGATGCGGGAAAAGAAATGTGGCTTGGCCATTAACCATATTCTAAATACAATACATATCAAAATGTCATCATAATTATGTTTAAGTGTGTTACAATGACATTAGATAAGAAAAATTGGTCGATAAATATTTCTGTTAAGGGGGCCCATTCGGAAAAGGAATATTGTGGGGATCAATAATAATGAATTTATGATGCATGGGGGTTATATAGGGGGATATATGAATGCAATTCAGAACTATTGGGATTATGGAACTGTTCTTATAAGAGCATTGAGTATGTTTCTCAATCTATGGTCCAGAATTGTCTTCCAATTGGAACATGTTCTTGGGTTCCAAGAGATGGTCCATGAACTCGAATAGTGCGGTAGGTGACCAGCACCAAAAGGGGAAACTGGTTTCTCAACTGAAAAATTTTGATGCATCGATATTTTAAATCATTCTATTTGGATAAGGGGAGTGCGTTTTTCCATCTTGTGGAATGAATGTTGAACATGCAGTTTAACATATTATGATTATGATGATGTGTCATACAGTTTACCATCATTATACTAGGATACTCATAGCACAATTTAGCATATTATAGCCAAGATATGTGAACCAATGTGAATAAATATCTCTCATTTGGGGTAGTGGGGTGAAATAAAAGAAAAAAAAATGAGTGAGACCTCATAGAGGATCTCACGAAGAAAAGGGAGATAATAATTGGATTTAGGTTTTTCCTATACTGATGGGGTCTAGTGTGCATTGATTAATTTTTTTGGGCTCAACAATGAGTCTCGTAGTGTTTTTACCTCTTTATTTACACTATTAGTTTTTCCCAAACTGCATGGGTAACCTAGAGAGTTAATGTATGACTCTTAATTTGAATTCCCTATGGGTTTTCAATCTACCATACATTTGTGCCTGACGTATTGGGATGTTTACCTTCATTCCAGTTGGATCATGAATATTCAAATAGTTTATGGTCATAATCCTTGGACTAGGCTAGGATATTCTAAGGGGGTTTGGATGGTATAATAGGGTTGAAAACCCACAATGAAAGGAGGGATAAAGAGGCCCTTCACCATATCAAGCACTGGTGAGTCTAGTTGTGGGAATTAGATTGGGGAGGCCAACTATTATTAGAGTTGGCCTTAACTGATGGGGGGATTTTCTCCTGGACTAAATAAAAAATTTCTATGCATCACTATGTATACCATTGGTTTCGAATAAAAACACATTTAGTTCCAGAACGTGATATATTTTTCGAATATTGTGGGAAAGAGAAAATCCTCTTGAGTAAGGACGAGTTAAGAGGAGGGAGAATTAGTTTTCCTAGGAACTAGATGTGAGAAAAATCAAACATGAATTGGGGGATACATTTGGCCAATTGCACATAGTTTATGGTGATAATTCTTAGAAAAAGGGTTTCTATAGTTTAATGTATTGTGAATTTGTACAAAGTGGGGAAAGAGGTGTCCTTGGGAAGTTTATGTGACATATAATAAAGGAGATACTGATATTTAAGGGGGCCCCATGTTACACGAAACATATATGAGATAACTCATACATAGTTAATGGTCATTATTCTTGAAAAAAAGGGTGAATGTGGCATGAAAGTGTGGTATACCAGTGTGAAATAGGATCCAAGGAGACCTAGTGACACATGAAATATCCTTAAGGACACTTTCACATAGATTAATGGTAGGATGATTGAACATTGGATCATAGTTTAAGGATATAGAGTTCAAAAGAAAAGATGTAGTGTTCTATTTAGGGGATCTCCATGTGTATCAACCATTCATAGGGGGATTTATCCTTGAATAATAAGATCATGTGATCTCTAATCAGTTTGAGAAATAAGGAGTGACATGATGTTTTCATTATCTCAAGAGAGTGAACAAAAATGAGACTTCTTTACCTTATTCTCAAACGCACAGAATGGGTATATTAGTAGGCAAGGATCGATGTTGACACTTAGGGGGAGACATTGAAATGAGTTGGTAGTGTCGATGGACTTGAGATATGGGATCCTTGAATCACCGTATAACCCATGAGAATGGGAATCAAGCTACACATAGTTTTGGAATGACGCGTGGTAGGAGACCATTGCTAGAAGGGTGGTATCCTCTCTAGAAAGGATGATTAATCATATCATAGTTATCATATGTGGCATATGGAAAATCAAGGCAAGGCTAGTTTTTAATTTCATGTGGTGAGGATGTTCGTTTTGGTCATATCACATTTTTTATATGAGGCATACTATGTTCACCACATATATTAAAGCTATAGTTTTTCATCGTGTACTAAGGATGTGTGAGGGGTTCATGCATATATCTCTCCATTATTTTTCCTCATGTCGGGTGATGAGGGAATCTGGATTATCTGATAGGTTAAAGGACATGATTGAGGCCTACACTAGATGAGAATTACCATAGAATATTTCCTCACCCCTAGAAAGAGGTCATAGTGAGATAAATTCTAGTGAGGGGAACATTTCTCTAGAAGAAAAAACTTATAACTGGGCCTGATGAGAAAAGGTCTATGCATCACTACATATCTCAACTAACGGCGAATCAAGACATTCATATTTATGGAATTTTTCATTATAAGAGACCATTTTCAAGGGGGATAATGATATCGTATTTGGTGATGGTCAATGGTATCATGCAATTTTACATCATATGATGAGGACATAAAAAATATCATAATTAATACATGATTAATCCAATGTTCATCACATAGGGTAGATCTATAGTTTAATTTCATGGACTGAAGATGTATGGCCCATCTCATTTTTGACATATGAGCCATCACATGAGCATCACATGGGAAATTTTATATTTTAACATTATTTTCTGAGGACTTTAGGTCCATATCATTTTTGACATATGATGTATCTTAAACAGTTTTGAATAGGATAAGGATTTAGTTTAATGTTAAGTTGTGAGGATTCTAGTTTTGATCTTATCACATTTTTCATATGAGGAATCCTATGTTTTATTTCATAAGGTAAGGATATAGTTTAACATCATGTGATAAGGATGTTAGTTTCAATCATCTTACATTTTTCATATGAGGCATCATGTGTTTTCTTCATATTTTAAGGGTACAATTTATCTTCATGTGTTGAGGATGCTAGTTTTGATCATCTCCTGTTTTTTATATGATGAATACTCATGTTTTTTTCATAGGGTAAGGCTATCATTTGACATAATATGTTGATGATGTTATTTTTGATCATTTTAATTTTTTCATTTGTGGAATATTTTTATTTTTCCAACGGTAAAGATATAGTTAAACATTATGTGATGAATATGCTTTTTGGATCATCTCACATTTTTCATATGAGGAATATTGTGCTTTTCTCAGAAGGTAATGATAAAGTTTAACCTTATGTACTGAGGATGTTAGGATTTGTAGTGTAATTTCAGATATCTTTGACTACGAATGTTTTTAGTTTAAGTTCATAGATCTTCTAACAAGGGATAATAAAAAATAACTTCTTTAGAAAATTGGTGTTTCTAGGAGGTGTGATATGCGTCCCTTTCATGGTGATTAATGAGTATAAACCATTTCTGTGAACCTTATGGATAAGTTAAGGTCCTTTCCACTAGGTTTCGTACATCGTCGATTTCATAGTAGGTATATTTGGTGTCCTAAGAGCCAGTACCATGTCACCGTGAAGGAATGATTATAGGAGAAACTTTTTGTTTAATACTCACACTATCCAGATTTGGTGCCTCTTCATATTATGAAATACCTATATCCTATTTCCCATGATTAATTCCAACTCATCTTTCCGGACATCCTCTATCATGTCTGGTGTCTTATAATCATAAATGGGTATTTTTAGTGATTTATGATGAACCTATATATGTAAAACTACCTTGGTTCCACAAAATAAGAAATATGTAGTCACCTTGTTGAACTTAATGTAGTCATATGATAGGACTATAATGCATTAGGGTTCTTATCAGGATAACTATTTTCATTTTGTATCAATATCTTCTATAAATTTCTAGAGAGCTTTTTAAATTCCCTGATCTATCCATTTTTTTATTCATTGTAATGGGATGTTTGGTTAGTTAGATACTCTATATGAAATACATATTCTTTAACATGAAAGCCCAGAAGATAGTAAAATTATCTATGAGAATGGTGTGAGAAAACCCAAACCGATGATTGGTGGAGGAGTTCAAAAACTAGATCAAGAACCAATATTTGACTTCATTGAGGGGAAATTCAACGGCCCACTTAGAGAAGTGGTCAATTGTTTCCAACATGAACCTACATTTTCATGTCATCACTGGTGGGTAGGGATCCTCATCATTTAGTCCCTAGACTATAAAGGGCCAATAGCATTTTTAGGTGTGGAGGAACTCAGTCATTTGGTTCATAAAATTCTCATTGATTTGGCATGTGTGACACCTCTTGGTTAATTCAATTCAGTCCTGAACCATAATTAGAAAAAATTAAACCTACTTCTAAATTTGGTTGGAGAACTTAAATCCTATATTATGGGATCCATATGATTAGACATTGTCATCATGTATGGTTTGAGGTATATTTTCCCTTTGGATTTAACTGTTAATAATTCCATCAAAGAGGTTCCTATAGAGATTCTACTAAAGGTTAGGACCACTCTAGATTATGAACTATATTCCACACCATTAAATTTTCTCATGTTTGGATTGGCCTAGTGGGATTGTGTTGTAATAAATATACTCGATGAAAGGAGTCATCAGACCATGAATTTCATACACCATGGTGAATCATAAAGGTGTTCAGGTAGAAGTAATGGCCACCAACTGATATACATGTTTGATTACATCAACTAATGTGTTTGGGGAAATTACCATCAGATGTTCCACTTGAATGACCAGATCATCTCGATCAGGCTCAGAATGAAATCCATCCAGGATTTCCAGAGGATCATCTCATCTATTCCATGAATTAGGAAAATGTTTTTCCTTTGGATGGTAAGTGAACTAGGAAATTAGTTGACGAGTCTGTTTCAGTAGGGGAACGAGTTCATTATTTATGATGAAATAGTCACCATTGATATTCTTTATAACTAGATCAGAGTCTCCCTTCATACATAAATGGGGGAAATAAATCTTAAGGGCCATATTGAGAAATGTAATAATATACTGATACTTTGTGTCATTGTTTTTGTACACTTCCATCAACATTATAATGAATAGAATAATGGATTGTTCTTGAGTGATGAAGAGGATCCCCAAGAATACACTAATGTTCTTTGGATCATTAATCCTTTTACTATTAATGCTCGGAGAGGATAAATAAAAATGTACATGCTAATACCACACAAATTGATCTAGTTATATAATTGTTTCATATGGGAAATAAACATCTAGGGGTAGTTTTCTAGTGGTCATATTCACATCTAGGAAATCTTCCAAAGCGTTGCCCTTGATTGATTTATGTGGGAAAACCCCGATGTAGAACTGATGTAGGATTACATCCCAATGTGCCAATTATCCTGTCATAATGGGTTTATTGTGGATTTTATTTAGTGTATTATCATGTGAATCTATATTTACCTTATTTTTTTCAATTAATTCCAAAACTTCTGCATTAAAAACCCAACATAAAGAAACACTTCATAATTTTGGAGTATCTGGTCTCAGTGTCGAGGAGCATGTGGATGTGAAAATATTGTCAATTTTTCCTACCCTTGTTTTTTATCTCAGAAAATAGGGTTCCAAGGGAATATTCTAGAGAACTCATGTATAAAAAATTGGCTTCCATGGGGTTTGTGTAATCAAAACCGGAGTTTGTGTCAGATATACTTAACATCCTCAAAGAAGACTGTCATTCTTCCCACTAGTAAACCATTACTTTTTTCATGATCCTCTAGATGGGATTACAGATTCCATCTATACTTTCAATAAATCATAGAATATTAGATAAGTAGTAGTGGATGCCTCATAACTCCCAAATAATTCTTAGATGATAACTTTGGTTTATATCATTTCTTTTATCGAGATAGATCTAAATTTCTCTGTATATGGAAACGAAGATGAGAAATATTCCATAGGTAACCGTAAAAGTAAATTTCAATGGAATCAACTTAATGTGTTAGGATCATAAGAAGTATAAAACCTCTCAAGGAAATTGATATGATTCTCATGTTGGTAATAATTTTCCACCAAATCATCTATGTGACCCTCCACTAGCATCCCAAGGAGTGGATAGATTATATAGTGAATATCCCATTAATATATGGATCCATATTTTTTCAATCTAAAAGGAAACACCTAGGAGTATAAGGTCCCATAGGGTTCCTTGAAAGAAGTTGTCTCCTCATCCTTTAGGCCAAATTGATTTGGTTATACTAGGAATATTTATCCATGAAGGGGAGGAGAATTTATCCTTCCAAAGCATCAATGATTAGATCCATCACCAGAAGGGGGAATAATCATTTGGGAAAGGGAGGTTTAGGTATTGGAATTCAATGCAGATGTTGATATTATCAATCTACATCCTAATTGGGAAAATTATGGCTATCCACCTAGGGTAATAGACCTCTCTGATGATGTTTTCCTTAAAAATATTTTCTAATTTAGCCTCATCCATGACCCCATGGGAGCAGTGAAACATTCATGGAAGTTGTTTAAACCTATGGGGGCCCACTATGAGGAAAAGGTTATGAACAAAAACCTGAGAATAGAGGCATGTGATCTTATTATAGCTACAGGTGAACATGTTTGGGAGCTATTTGAAGAAGGCCACATACTGTGGTTTTTTCTCTAACGAGATAACTACACCGATTAGTGTAGGATTTAGATCTCCCCCAATGATGTGATTTACATATGTAAACTTGTCAGTAGTGGAAGATAAAACCTCTTAAAATATAGGTGGGGTGTCTTCTAGATACTATTCATCATCTGATGCATGGGGGTCAGGGGAGGAGTAGAATCTCCTAGATCGATAGACCCAAGAGTAATATAATTTTATACTCTTGAAGATGTACAATCCTTGGGGTGTGATTCATGTTTCACAGAAATTATGGTGAAAAACTTTTGATCATATCTTGTGTGGTTTCAAATTGTTAGGACCACATTAGATATCAAATCAATGATGTTGTGTTGGATTCTACAAAGTTAACCTTTCATTTGGAAACTTGTAGTGGTGTCATAGGTTTGCAGAAATGGGAAGGATCCCTCAATATTCCACAAGAGTAAGGACCTATAGTGCTATTCATGCCTATTCTATATAGGATTAAACCTTAATATATGATCAATCTTTCCATTTAAATAAAATGAAAAAGATCTAATGGTCCAATTTCAAGGGTTATAACTAGTGGATAATGGGGATAATGTTGCCTTTCAATTCAGTCCAAGGATCCAGGGAAGTAGTTATTAGATCACCGGGGGTGTTGATACACTTGAAACCATCAATATGGATATATTATCCCTATCTTTTTTAGTACATAGAATCAGGATATAGATATTCACTAAGGTTGAATGGGGGTTTATTTACCTAAAGTACCCATATTCAACTATCAATAGATTATTTGAGACACTGTTGTTATGAGTAGGGAACCACTACATGTTTACGAAGCCAAGTCTTTCCCAGTCGGGCATTATTGGCGGTATCCTGTGAGACTAATAAAAATTAAATTCTTGTTTCCATACAAATGAATTGAGTCTTCATTAAAATATTTCCATGAATATTTCTTTTTCACTTATCATACCCTTGAATTTCCATGTTGGATGGTGTCAGATCATCTTTTGTAAGACCCCATTTTTGGCACATCAGAGTTGGTATAAAATTGATCATGGAGCTTGAATCCACTAGGAAGTAGTTGATTTTCATAAAACTGAATTGGAATATGATATAAAATGATTGTATATTATTATTAAGGGTAGCACCCTCATATTTCTCAGATAATGAAATGATGGATGGACATTCTTCCTGCTCATCTTCCTCTACATGAGTGGCCTCAGTGACAGCTACCTAAGTCTCAAAACTAAGTGGGGTCATAAAGGCTTCAAAAATGACCTGACAAATCTCCATTGAAATTAAGAGTGCCTCAAGGTTATAGAGCCTCAATGGTATGCCAAAAATTTTCTTCAACACATCAAAATATCATGAGAGGTCCATGTTTTTTTCCTTTAGAGTATCGTTCTTTTGTAGGTAGCATAACAGGAACCATTGGATGAGGCAGTGGGGACCAACTAGTGTTGGATGAACTCTTATTTTGGTTATCTGGTTTTCTTTGGATACCTCCTTGTTGGTAATTAGATGAATGAGGTTAGGCCTTGGATGGATGTGATTAATCATAGTGTTGTCATGACTGAATCACATGATCAACCAATACAATCAACTATGGAGTACTACCAGATGGAGCGTACTAAGTGGGATATTCATATAGATTCCATTTTGAGGATTTTTTTTTCTAGTTCTAGTAACTTTAATATATTGGTTTTTAAGTGTTATACTAGACATTTTATTTTGTAGTATGTACCCTACCTCTCCTATGGTGGTTTCATCCTAAGGATCTGGGGGTCCCATAACCCTCCTCATCATTGGGCATTGTGAAGGGATATATGAATTTTATAGAGTTGATTGAGGAATATTCCCTGTATTTATCAATAGAATATTGTAGGATCAGATTAACTCTAGGAGAATCTACCAACTAAATCGGCTTGAAGTCGCCAAGTGTGAAGACTGGTTTCAGTACCGGTATGGGAATTTGATTCGCCTTATGTTTTTGGCCTCTATTACATCTATATATAGAAGAAATTGACAAATATGTTGATGAAAAAGATGGTGGATATATTATTTGAAGACAGTTAATAATTTTAATTTTTTATTATGTGGATGGGGTCATGTTAATACTCACTGGAGTCTCTACTATCACTATCTGTGTCAGCAGAGACATGTGCTACCTATGTTGGGACATCATCCATATATACTAAGCCATGGTACAACTGGTACTATATAAAATATTTCAATTTAAATAATTAATTGATGGTATTTACAAGGATCCTATTGTATGACTAGGGATTAGTGTGGTTGGTATGTTAAGCCTCCTAGGGTCTCTGAAATTATTGAAATTCCAGGATACACTTTTCTTGGGTGTAGATGAGATACCTCGAGACCTGTAAATCATTTAAGGGGAACAGATTTTTGTTACATTATGAAAAATGATCTTTTTGTGCCTCTACTGTATGGTATTTCAGAGAAAGGTCATCTCTATGAGGCTACATTGGGTGAGACTACACTTAATGAGGTTGCACTAGATGAGGCAATGCTTGGAGAGGCTCATTTAGTAAAGGGTCCTATAAATGGACAAGATCAAGAGCCTATTAATGTACATAAATGGTTTTTTCTTAATTAAAAATCCTTTGTATAGGAGTTGGAAGAGGTAATGGGAGAAATATTTTCTATGTCCAGTGTAGGGATTCTTCCAAAAGCTGATCTTTTTTGGTAAATTCTTGAAATACACACAGATAATTTAGGGATTTGATGGTAGGGAATAACCAATATTTTAAATTATCGGCAAATATTTTTAAAATATTTTCTAGATAATGTTTGATATCAATAGTGCATCTAATCCCCTTTCATAAGGTAATTAATTCATAAACTCACTCACCGACCCTATACTTGAATTTGTAGAGGTCTTTGATACTGTTATTATGAACGGTGGAGATAAATAGTAGAGGAACTACCAACAGAGATCCCCCAATTAGAAATACATCCTAGGGATACTTGGATGTACCAAATAAATGCAGATCCTTCCAATGTCTTTATGAAATAAAAGAGTTTGGTAGCCTCTTGCTGCTCTAGATTCACTATAATCGAGTTTCACCATGAGGCGAAGTGAGCTAGATGTTGTATTGAATCACCCATCATGTTAAATGAGGTAATTATGCAATTTCTAAATTCATGGATTCTGTGAAACTAGTCTATACATTCCATATATAACATTCCCTTTATTATAATTGAAATCTTTCATGATTCAAAATCCCAAAGGTGGGTGATGAGAGTAGCCACCATGCCGTCCTAGTGAGGATTTTTGGTCATCGGTGGTTTAACCATCTCATCATCTTATAAGGTGGAGTGTATTTGATCTCAAGGTCGATTTTAATGCAACTTGGGTATATTGGTAACTAATATCTTGTTAATTTTTTATAGCACACTACTTCATCCCTCATCGGATGTGCAGGGCCACCTAGCTCCAACCATGGTGCCAGAAAAAGAAGTAATGGATGCTCAGATTGAGGAGTGATGGAATATCTTTTGATATTATCACAAATTGGATATAGTTCTTAGATAATCATAGAAATAATCATATTTTTTGTATCAAGTCTTATAGTAATGCAGTTATCCTAGAATTTGAATCAGTTTTTGGTGTGATCTTGTATTGAACAAAAGTCTTGGAGGGTCCCTTTCCTTTTTTGATAGGATGATGGGTAGGTGAAAATATCTATTTGGGGGTGGGGAGGGGGGGGGGGGGTCTCCAAAGGCTTATCTTTAGTCTCTGTTGATGATTTTCAACCCATTCCTGGAGATTCTCAAGGTACAATGAATCCCCTTAGGGGAGGTTATCTCTTGTATGCCTTATATCAGCAATCTAGTTTCTTGGAAAATTTGGAGGGTCCATAGTGAAAATGTTCACCATGATGGTGGTCATAGAGGATCATTCACCATCTATGAGATTGTAAGACTGTTGATCTTGTTGTTTCCATTGTATGAGGATGAAATAGAGGGTATCATACTACCCAACCTCTAATCATCACATGTGGGGGTGCCTCTTCCATTACTCTCCAAAATACAATGATGCTTATAACACTAGTTTGTTTGACATTATGGTGATATCCCTAAAATTAAGGGTGATAAGCTATTGAGAGAACCAAGATATTAACCCTCTCGCACTGTTAGTGGATTGAATCAGGATGTTCATGGATTAATTTGTTAATTAGCTAGAAGTCCTGATGGCAGTTGAGTGTTTCCAAAATATTTTGGTGGAAGTATGCCGCCTGGTCCCTAGTGAGGGACTCTGGGTTGAAAAAATTCTTGGTTATAGTTGGCCAAAATGAAACTGACCCCTATTTGGTGGCTTTGATTCTACACAAGTCCTCTTTTCCATTACCCAAAGGAGGATCCTATTAACAATTTGAAAAAACCCCAACTAGCGCTAGTTAGGAAAAAACAAGATGCACTTAAGCAGACCTTCTTTGTTGTTGACTTTATTGCAGGTGGGGCATTGAACATTCCAACCATCCAATGAATATTTCCATGTCATTCATAGTTTGGTCCAACTTCAAGGAAATATTTATATAGTATGGGGTGTTCACAACTTCCTCATGAGAGAGACTGGAAAAATATATTCAGGTATTAATGGAGTGTTCACCAAAATCTGAGGATGCCATTCCAGTCCTCAATATCTCTCCCACTTACATTGTGTAAGTTGAGAGGAGGGAGGATGATGGAGGAAGATATGGATGCTATGTGAGCCCATAAAAAGTGGCCAAAAAATCCTCCACTTATAAGTATTTGTAGAGGGACTTGGGGATTTCATATACCTTGACATTAGGGATAATTATCCTCAACTGATAGGCTTCAACACCAAGATATGGAGATAGAGGTGAAGGTTTCTTCATTGAGTTATTCATTATCTCAGAGTGAGAAATCGATGTGGAAATGATGTTTACCATAATTCAATCTCTAATGGAAAGGATGATCACCATGTGAGAGTTTAAGGGAACTACTTAGTTTCCTTCCTCACATATTGTGGATGGCACTATGAGCATAGGATTTGTGGAGGTTGTTTATCCTCATATATTGGGATAGATCTTCGGAGTAGGGAATGTCTTCAGTGTAGAGTGGAACCACGAATTGAAATTTTTAATCAGAGTATATCCTAAGATAGATATCTATGGTTCCAATGATATGTATAGTCAACCCAACCTACCTATTGGGAATCTTTGGTATCGACCCCATTCGGGAAAAGATTACCACCACATTGTGATTATATGGGAAATATAAGGTTGGTTAGTGGTGGATGGGAAACTAGACATGGAGAAGAAACCTCTAGATAGTAAGGATTTTTGGAATACCCCAAGCATCAGTGCTGGGTTTTCTAGACCAAGTCTGGCATAAAAGGGGTGGATAGAAATACTCATCAGCTTGCATATATAATTGTCATTGTCAGTGTGAATAGGTTTGTGCCCTCCTTGGTGGATCATAGGTTCTGTTCACTATAGGTGTGACCTGTATTTCCCCAATGTAGTCAGAATATGGGAGGATGTTTTCATAAAATTCATGTGAGAGTTTCTTAAAATGTTTCATTGTCATGATTGAGGTATTTCCCCCAATGTGTCCCTTATGGGCAGTGACGCTGACATGGTTCCCTGGCCTCTAAATCTTATCAGTGCATATCACTAGATGGGGTGACCCATAATTTCTTGTACTAATTATCAAGAGCATTTATGACCATTATTTGGATGATCTTAAAAGGGGATACGAGTCAAGGGAACTTAGTAGTCATGGTAAAGGTGGTTGACATGGAAGGGTTTTAGTGGGGTGGTTTTTCCACAATATTAATCCTCCTACCAGAACACTTGTTACTAGTTGGTCATCATGCATTCTCTATAGATTTATTCATATTGATATACTAAGGAACAAATTAGCAAAATCTCTATGAAGGAGATGGCCGACATGTTAAATTTCATTCTTCCTTCTCCAAGGTGGAGGGAGTATCCATGCCGACGATGTCTGACATCAGAGAAGGAAAACATCTTTTATTTCCCCCCACATTCTAGGGAGGATTTCCACATTGATCCCACCATCTATTTGGTAGGGACAAAATTATTGATATCTATATCCAGTCATACTCAAATTTGATAGTGTATAACATTACTAATCTACTCACTATTGAAGGGGAAGAATTTCATGTTGCATTCAACATATTTTTCTGATGCTTTCCATAGACGAGGAACATATCTTCGGTGGTGACATGCTCATTCTCTTGCTCCAAATTGTATCTTTCCAAAGAAAGGTGACCTCTATTACCAGGGTTGGTGATGTTGGATACTTGATTGAAATAGGATTATTGGATATTCGTTCCCCCATCCACGGATTCCTCCTTGGAGGTTGTTTCATAGTCTTGGGATACAACATGTATTTGAGACATGTTTTAGAAACTCATTCCAAGTGCCATCTTGAGGTGGTTTCTAGTTAATTACGATTCGTCTGTCACTATATGGAAACAACTTTCTACCTAAGTGTATTGTAATGTTGGGAATTTATGAACATTTCTGGTAATTGATCATGTTGGTCATATGTAACGTCTTCCCCCTTTTTTGGTCAGAGGAATATATCAAATGAGGCATTATAGGATTGTAACCTAAGGCCTCCCATGTTTGTTTCTGGGTTTTTAATATCATTTTCATAAGGAATATGAGTATTTTTACCCTAAAAATACCATTTTTAATACATGGGGTAGAGATTGTAGGTGCGCCACTAGTTTAATTTCTTATGGGGACAAGATGGTCACTGGTTTAATGTATTGTGGGGATAGGTGTGTCATAGGTTTAGCATCTTGCAGGGACTGGTGGGAAACATGTTTAACATATTTTGGAGACATGTTGGTCACATATTTAATGTCTCATGGAGATAGTTTTGCCACATATTTGATGTCTTATGGAGATAGTTGGGTCACATGTTTAACATCATGTGGGGCCCAGTGGGTCACATGTTTAACATCTTGTGGGTACAATTAAGGCATTAATTTAACATATTTTGGGGATAGGTGGGTTAGGTTAGGATTTTTACCATGGGGGACATAATCACGCATTTGGGTTGAAGTTTTTTGAGGGGAAGACAAGGATAATTTATATGAATGTTTTATGTGTTAGGATTGGACAACAGGGAGGTATACTATTGTTTTGAAGATGTTTGAATTAAACAACATGATGGTATCATATGTACCCTATTGAGATATCGAGATCCAAACCCACATAGTTCAATGAAACAGCTTAAGGTCTTACAATGGGATCAATCAATATAATTTAATTCTATGTTGTAAGATCACTCGTGGAATGGAGGAAGTGTTAATAAGAGACGGATTAGGGCTTACACATAGAGGCAGCTCAAAGTGTCAGCCACATCCTATTTTTTGGGAGAATGTTTCATATCATGTGCAAATTTCATGGGAAATATTAGGTTATTAACCCACGTTAAGACTATGATTTTACATCATGTTCTGTGTATACTTTATTGCAGTTTAATGTATTACAACCTAGATTCTAGGATAAGAAATTTCATATCATACAACTCGGATGTTGTTGGGACCTAAACCTATGGATACCATTTAAAAATAGGATAGAAGGATCCAACAGTAGTCCTCATCAAATGGAAATGAGATCTATTTCCCTTGAAGATTCCATCTTAAAGGATTACATGCATACAGATCTGGAACCTCTAGGTGGTGGAGTAATTATAGGAACCTATGGTTGGTTCATGGAATAAGTATTTCTATGGTGAAGTGGTAAATGTGGATCCCAAAATTAGTGTGCCTATACTTAGGATAAATAGGTGATACAACTGTCTAGACCATGCTTGGGGTGAAGATGCTAGACTCGAGGGATGATGATACCCATCGCCTAGGTGATGGAGGCATGTAGGGATCTAGTTGGAGTAGGTGTGGGGAACCTGAACACATTCCTTGTGTGAAAATATTATTGGTGGAAGGAAGAAAATGGTAAGGTACATAGTGTTTTTTATTCAAAAACATTATAGTTGTGTGTGAATGTAGGGTTATGTTAACTTTGGGCTCTTATACAAGGGCACTGCATGATCTATCAAGGAATTTGTTCACGAAACATCTACATTCATGAAAAACATAAGGGTATTATAATGAATCATATCTTATATAAAACCAAATATCATTTTGGTGAAATTATTCAATGAAATATAAAAACCCATCTAGGATCTATTGGGGCCCATGCGAATCCATGGATGTTCAGAATTGTGTGATGTCATGGATGAGGGGATTGAGTGAGTGAGAGATAACACTTTAACATCTAAAGGTCCATATGAAAATTGGAGTGGGGTGATTCTCTATTTATAGTTGAAATTTGAGGCTTATAAAACATAGTTATTCCTATGCCATACATGATGGTTTCACATTGTCCTTTCATTTTCCTTCGGGATAGGGCTGTATAAGGAAATGGTTCAAAGATGCCATTCTTGCACAACTATTTCCACACTTGTGTTCAAGGTTACATTCATGGTCCAAATAATATGAACTAGAACCTTTGTGGAACCTAGGACCTTCTAGAAATCCCATGTATCATGGTCTCTTTGATATCACATTTCTCATGCACGTCAATTGCACACTGAAACATAAATCTTCACACAATAAGTAGAAAATGCACACTTTTGATCCCTTGTTTATGAAATGATTATTTATATTGGGATAAGTATTTGATTCTGAGAATAAAAATATATCCTTCGGTTTTTAGATATGTTTTCAGAATCAACAAATTCCCTCCTTACAATTGAATCTGACGGGGGAACAAAAGCTTGCGTTTTGAGGAAAACGACAAAGTGTAGGCAGAGTTTCCACATTATTTCACAACTATCATATTGATTCACATAAACTGACTTCATTCATGTGAAACCTGGTGGATCTCATGCCTAAAAATATGGTGAGGGGGCCTAATAGGGTCACTAGACTTCCAATAATGGCAAGATGGAGTTTCTTAATGTGTTTTTGAAATTTTGTAAAAATATTTCTAGGTTAATTTTTTAAAAATATTCTTGAAAGGCGCCATGCGTGTTGTCGTCTTTCAGTTTATGTCCAATGGCAGTAGCAAGGATACCTCCTTCCCTCCCCCACCACTTTTGGCCCAGATTGATGACATGGAAAAGGTGGTAGGGGGTACCAACATTTATCTAATTTAAAGGTGAAAGGTGGCACCCCATGCCACCTTTGCCTTATTGACCTATAAAAGGGAACCCCCTTCTCCTTAATTCAATTTCCCCCCATATCTCTTCATTCCACTACATATCTATCTAAAAAAATTCCTTTTCATGTGCAGTGGATTCAGTGGTCTAAAATAATTTTCTATTTTTTTACAAAGCATTATTTATTGGTATTATTTTATTTAATTTAAAGTTATTTATTTATTTAATTGAATTCTTTTTTATTCTAAATATGTAATTTTTTAAGCAGTTTATTTTGTTCTAAATATTTTTTATTAATTTTGTTATTAACTATATATATATTGAAATAATAGTTATTATTTGTAATGATTAAATATAAATTAACTATATAATAACATAGGATTAAATGTTCTAGAATTTTGGTAGCATAAATATTATGTGGTTATCTAAGCAATGAAATCCCTATCTGGATATAAAAAAGCAGATGTTGATCTGACACAGATGTACCTAGGGGTTAAACATGAAAAAACCACATTGAGATAGACTCGAACGGGAACTAGTGCACGATAATGGGCCTTGATGCACTCCTGGTTTGACACTCCCAGGGGATATGCTTTAGATGATTAATATTTTCTTTATAAACTACTAAAAAACCTAAGAAAAGAGTACATGAAATCAATATATTTAGTAATGATAAAATGATAATTATGATCCTATAAAATGAAATGGAAAAGTAAAAAGACATTAAAGAATGAAAGTTCTTACTAGTAATTGATATTTTTAATTAGTTACAAAGATGTTATTTATTAAGTAGTTTAATTAGTTATATATAGTTTAGAAATAAGGGTTGTTATTAGTAATGATTAAGTATAGATTAATTAATGAATAACTTAGGATTAAAAAATGAATATATATAATGATTAACTAATAATAATTAACGAATAAATATCGTATGATTAATGATTGAATAAAGAAAGATTATATAGTGATTGAAGAATTATTAACTAATGAATATCTTAGTAATGATTAACATGTTATTAAAGAAGGATTAACTACGTAAAAATCATACTAAGAAACATTAGTATCATAGTTTAGGATATAATATGATGTTATAAAATTTTTGTATCATAAATATAATATAGTTTAGAAATAATAATAATTATTAGAAATGATTAATTATAAATTAATTAATGAATAACATAGGATTAAAAAATGAATACATATAATGATTATTTAACAATACTTATCATTGATAAAATGAAAATTATGATAATATAAAGTGAAATGGATAAGAACAAACACATTAAATAACTTCTGAGTGATTTAAAACATACAAGAAATTACTTATGATTTTTCAATTTAAGAGAGTTTGGATGATATGATCATAACTTTGGAGGTGATGTAAAATCCAGCTAATTTTCAAGGGGTTTCTTAATTACATATTCTAAAGATATGTAATTAACGTTGGAATTTTGGAAATATTTCATCCTTCTAATGAAATATAATATGTTATTAGAAGGCTTAAAGATTTAAAAAATTACAATGTTATGTACATACCCTTTGAACATGTCATTAAACTACTACATTAAAATAATCTGGAGTTTACCTAACTTCTGAAGTTAGGCTCATCTCTTCCAAACTCTATTCTATTGAAAAAATTCAAGGTATTTTTTGTATGTTGAAAACAATTCATCAGTTATTTAATGTGTTTTTCATATCCATTTCACTCTATATGATCATAATTTTCAATTTATCAATGATAAATAAACTGATTTGATGTTTTCTCTTCTTTTAACTTAGTTTCCAAAACATTTTGTTACTTATATTCTAATAAAACTTTATATAACAAAACATTAATATCATATTTTATGGTATAAAAATATGTTCTAAAACTTAAGTACAATAAATATTATATCATCAACCATCATTTTTAATATTAGTTACTCTATCTGAATCATGATCAAAACACATTTTTGATGTAGAGAGTCATGTTTCCCTGTATGTACTATTCAGGAGAGGTTATTCAAACTGAGCAGGGAGATTCTTATAGTACAAAAAAACAACAATGGTTTGTAAAACTAATTTTGTAACCCTAAGGTAACTTCAATATAGAATCAGTGGTTCCTTAAATGTAACACCTCAAGATTTCATAGTACATTATCTCTTCAAAGTAATTCAATAACTTGCACTACACACAACATTGAGTTCGAGTGCACCACGACTTAACAAACTAGTCATTCAAAAAGTAGTTATGAATAGTATTAACCTAATTTTGAATTTTATGTACTCCATATAATATTATAATCCATATTATGTGCTTCTTAGACATAATATAAAAACAAATTCATTTTTTTTCTGAAAAAAAAGTATTTTTAAAAAAATGCAATTTTATCGCCTTTTAATGGAAAACCTTTTATAAAACCAATATTCAATACTTTTATATATTCAATTTAATTATATTAAATTCATATTTAGAAGTGGGACATAAAAAATTTTATGGATAAATTTTTGGTACTTTTCTGATAACTTTCATATTTTGATGAATAGTCAAAAAAACTAAATTTTAATTGAAAACAACATTTTTTAATCAAAATAATTTATAGTGTTAAATTATGAATTTCAATGTTTGGTAAGTTTAATTATATTATATTTTTATAATTTATTACAATGTAGTTCATAATAAGTAATTTCACATTTAAATTTGACATAAACACATGTCAATCTTTTAATAGTTTTTACATTTTTAAAAACCCACCTTTTGATTTTGAAAATGGGAATTAATTTTAATTTAATTAATGAAACTTTTATGTTTTAAATTTGGTAAAATAGAATTCTTTTTTTAATTTAGAATATAAAAATTATCTTAGGGTGAATTTTTAGTATTTTTGTGATGACTTTCAATTTTTGAGGAATAGTGAAAAACACTACGTTATTGTTTAAAACCGACTTTTTATTTAAATATTTATTTACTGTATTTAAATTTATTTTAAGTAAAAATAGATATATAATACCAATATAATTTCAATTTAATTCATTTAATTCATTTTATAATAAAATTATATGTATAAAATTTTATTGAACTTTTTAACGTCTTTTACCCACATTCTAGGCACATTTGAAAATTTACATAAAACGTAATTTTATCACTTATGTGGACTTAATTTCAAAAATATGAGAGACATGGTTGAAATCAGTAAGTAAAATTTGGTTCAATATGATGAAAATAATTTTTGGTCAATAATAACGTTTGACTTTTTTTACCACGGTTAAAAGTAAATAGGGTAATTAAAGGTCAAAAATGATATTATAATTACCCTAACACATGTCCTAATTATATTGTATAAGTTTATTTAGACCAAAAACAACCTTAGGAATAAAATATGATCCTTTTAGTCCAATTGTATTAGATTAGTACATTTATTATTAGTTTATTTAATGAAGATATAAAAGTGTAAAATTCCAATTTTAATAACTGAAATTTTTTTAATATAGGGTTATAAGAAGATAAATTCGACTATAAATATTAATTATAAATATAAAAATATTTCATAAATCCTGGTATTTTTTTAATTTTTAGACATTAAATAATTAAATTTATTTATGACACAGTGATGATGTTGTAATTACCTTGTAAATGAATGAATCAAATAAATGGTATTATAAATATTAAAATAAATATAATTTCAATGTTTTGATGACATACAAGAATTTTCAAGGTGAATATGAATGTTTAGGGTTGATTCAATGTATTTTTTTCGATGTAATCAAATTGTGATGACTTTCACCAAAACCAGATACTAAATATTGTCAAAATTGACATAAATGAGTTTTAAAAAAAATACTATTTTATTAAATTATATAATAGTCCTAAAAATATAAGGTTCGGAAAAATGACTTATATAATGATAGATATCTCATTAATGAACCAATTGAGGTTCTCTTGTCATTTTATATTAATTTTATTAACCATGTAATATAAAAATACAAGGAGACATGATAAATGTTAAACTATTTAACTTAGAGTTAAATCTAAAAGATATAGTTAATATGGTAACCTAAACTTTTCTAAAACCTATTGGTTGAGAGGATTTCTACCCATAACCACCTAATTATCGAAATAAATTCATTTTGAGCCATTATAAACTGAATATGATTGCATAATAAAATAATATTTCAAGTTTTTCTTAAGGTGCCTCTCACTCCTCCTATAAAAGGGCACTTCCCCTTATCTCAAAATTACACCTCCAATGCCATTTGGCTGGGCCGAAACCTGCCCAAATCTCCTCTTGACTTCCCTCACTTGAACCTAGAGGCATTACCTTGAGCATAAATCCACACTAAGGATCCATTTTGTTCAAATCAAAAGGAAACACCCGAAAAAGAGGTAATTATTTTATCACCTCTTTCAAAGTTCCATTCTTCTTCCACATTCCATTTCATTGATATTTCCATACCAAAATAATAAATCAAGTACCTACTAAATAATATTATGTTATTATAAATATGGTGCAAACATATTCATTATTCTATCCATTCTATGAATGATAATGTTACCATGTGTGCGTTGGTACGACTTACCGTCTCCACGCCGTGGTGTAATTTGTTATTCAACACTATGTTATTTGGATGGATATAATGATGATTAATATGTATATAAATATTAAGAAAACATGATGATGTTTATGTAAAATTAAAATACCATCCAATTCCATACCTTTTAATCATTAAGGAAATGATATTGTCTCTCGTGTGTACGTATGACTTACCGTCTCCAGGACGCGATGCGATTCATTTCCACGTTCACCCTTCAACGATGATTATAAAAACATATATTATTAATAATTATGTAATATATTAAATAATAATTCTACTGAATATATATATATATATATATGTATGTATGTAATTACATATATCTCATTCACTTACTTTTGTTCAATACGATATGAAAATGAAAACAACGTTTATGCGTATGTAAGACCTACCATCTCCATAAACGGTATCTTCCATTTCATATATATAAGTATTATACAGATTTATATTCTGAATATATATGATAAATAAATAATTTTTTTATATTCTAGAAGCAATTAAATCATGATAAAATTGATACAATCAAGAATAAAAAGTTAAAGCACGTACTATAAAGAAAGCAATTATTACCCAAAATGTTATTTTAACATGAAAATTATTATTAAACAGTTAGTATAAAGTCATAAACTAATCACGTGTGAAATAATTAATATGAATATGGTTATGGTATAATTTTATAACATACTACAGTCATTATATAGGAGGTTAAACGTACCCTCGACCAAAGGAATGTACAAGGTAAGGGTTAATTCCTCAATCTCATTATTATCCAAGATTATTTATGTGTATGTATTTTCTGGGATATATTTATTATCCATGTCAATGTTTCATAAAATAATTTTCAAAATGATTTTTTATGTTACTCTTTAACTAAAACATCATTTTAAATGTTTTAAATATTATTTTCCTCTAAATTTTTCTTATTAATGTCCATGTTTTCAAAATGGGTTTAAGGATTTATTTTTATGGACATGATTCTTTTAAAATGTTAATTCCTTTCAAAAGTTTCAAATTCGTATGGGACACTTTGATTCAATAATCTCTTTTAAATAACTTCCTTTATAAATGTGTGACTTTTAAATGATTTCACAAAAGGGATATTTCTCTCAAAAAGGTTTACCGGTTGTTTTCAACTATGTCAACATCCTTTACTGGATATTATTCTGGATTGAGGTTGATTTATTATAATACAATCTTCCATATTGTATTTAATTAGTTGTGATATGTTTGACTATGGATGTTTTATTTTTTATACCATTCATGGTTTATGGTAAATTTATTGACATTTCTTATACTAGTTTTAATACGAATGTATATGTTATGTTTCAACATTTTCAAATGAGGAGTGCAGTGGACATAATAAGTGACGGGTGGAGCCTGCTATAGATTCTTGATGCATTGGTAGGTCTCAAGAGAGAAACTAGTGTATTGGAACAAGGCCTTGACAAAATTTTATTTGTACTCTTGGAACGAGGCCTTGACTATGTGGCAATGACATCCAGCTTTAGGCATTCCCTCATTATGAAATTAATTATTACATGTTATTATTAGACTGGTAGAATATCCATGTGAATGTTTATATGGTAATGTTTGATTTATTTTTCCACTGCTATGTTAAAGTTTATGTTTAAAAAGGCTTTTGTTTTTATTAAAAATCTTTCCTTAAAATTTTATAGCTTCCGCTAAATTATTTAACCTTACTGAGCATCTGAGATCACCCCTTTCTTATGTTTTATTTTCCCAGGATGCCAAGAAGTGTACAGTGATTTATATGAAGGTTCAAGGTAGAAGAATAATGTAAATATCAAATTAATATCTATGTTTTATTTTATGTTAGAAATTGTAATGTAAAGTTCGTGTATGTAATCTATTTTCCAAGACTGCTAAACTGGTCAGTCCTTCAGAACTCAATTGCTTGTAATCATGCCAATGTATTAAAATAATGCACCATCTCCAAGCTTCTGGGGTTGGGGTGTTACATTAAATCTTAGACCCAATAAAGAGATCAAGTCTATGAGCTATAAACATTTTTAATTCCCAACTACATTGTAGCATCTAGCTTGTCCATTGGTTTCTAATGTACAGTGGCTCCAAGAAATAAATTTATTTTCCCAATGGTCAGATTGTACCATGATGGAGTTATGTGTTGATGTTTCTACCATACAATAACAACAATGTCTATTTATACAAAGACATAGACTTATATGAGTGGTTGAAGATCCGAACCATGAAATTGAACCTATTTTGAATGATGTAGAAGAGGACATACTAGATTATCTCTTGTATATACATGGAAATCTGAATTAAAATATGGAGTTTTGTAATGATGGAACATATGGTTATGATAGTGATTATGAGGAGGGAGACACAGAAGTTGGGGAGGAAGGTTCTAGAAATGTATTAGTTTTAAACTAGACTCGACCCACAATAAATCATCCAACACTATTTTAATCTTGGTCAAAAAGAAATGAAATATGTGCCTGAATTTGACATCAATGTTCTCACACCCACAAATGAGTTTCCTGGAGTTGTACCTAATAGGTTTAGAGAGATAGAAAAAAACTTATATGTTGGAAGTAATTTTCCATGTAAAGATGAATTAAAAAGAATACTAAAGATATTTTAAATTGAGAGGTACTGAAGATATATAGTTTAGGAATCAAGTCATAAGAAATATCTCATATGGTGTGATAAGTATGAGGATGATTATATATTCTTCTTGAGGGAGATTCGGTGCATTTCATTTGGAGGTTTGAGAATCTTGAGAATTGAGGCAGCTCTCCAAGCTTGAAATAAGATCATACCTCATTGAATTCTGAGTTTTTTTCATCCATTGTCATTTAGATGATTAGGAAATTCCAAGATATTCCTATAGCCCTTTTTCAAGAGGGGATACAACAAAAATTCAGTAATAATATTTCTTATAATAAGGCATGGATGGCGAAACAAAAGGCAATTGTGAAGGTCTATGGGGATTGGGATGACTTGTATCAGGTGTTACTGCTATTGCTAGCCATACTGAGGCACCATAACCATGTTTTCTTCCATCATGATACAATCTAAAATGTTTCTCAAGATAACCAACATGATCCATATCGTATTCAATTTAATCGGTTGTTTTGGGAATTCCTCCCTTGTATCTCCACATTTGGTTTCACCAAACAGTTCTTTCAGATTGATGGAATGTTTTTATATAGAAAATAAAAGGGAGTATTGTTGAATTCATAAACCCAATAAAGAAACCATTCTACTATTTTTATTTCCTTTTCCATTGTGGAGAATGAAAACTATGAATCATGGAGTTGGTTTTTGGCATGTATCAAAAACCATTTCACCAACATTCAAGGTGTCTGTTTGATATCTGATCAGCATCAAGAAATCAATGAGGCAATCAATGAAGAACCTGATACATGGAAACCCCCAAATGTATATCATCGGTTCTGCATTAGACACATTGTTAGAAATGTGAGGAAAACATTCCACAACAAACCTATGAAGCAGGCAATCACGAGTATAGTTATGCAATGTCTTTGTTATTTTTTGTTATTTTAACTTGAAGATAAAAAGAATTTATGCGAAATATGATCACTCTTATGTAGCATATGATCCGCATCAACAGAAGTTTGAAAAACATTTTGAACAATTATGAATTTATAATCAATAAGTGTATGATTATATGATGCGTATTATAAAATAAAAATGGACATTGTCATATGATGGGGGGAAGAGGTATGAACACATGGCCACAATAAATTTTGAGTACATCAATGGTGTCTTCAACAGGATTCGCATGTTACCTATAACTTCCCAAGTTCAAGATAAATTATATCATTGTGTGAAGTACTTTTGTGATAGAAAAAAATAGCCTTAGATGGAATTCAGTAGGGACTAAGGTACAAAAGGCACATTCAACAAGATATTGAAATGAACAATAAAGAAACTCCTAGTTATCATGTCATACTTTTCTACTAAGAAGACCCTATATTTTATGTTCAAGAGCGTTCAGACCCGATCAAAAATTCTATCGGTGAAAAAATGATGGTATTACTAGAAGCAAAGAAATTTCAATGTGGAAACATTCAATCCTTACAGTTTCCATTTTCGCACATCATCGCAGCATGTGCCTCTATGAACATATCATGGGAAGATTATTTTGATCCAGTGTACTGGATGGACACCATTTCTAACTGTTATGGTACATCATGGACACCTATTGGGGAGTTTTGTTAGTTCCCAATTCCCAAAGGCAAGTCGATGGTGATACCAACCGATTGTGTAACCATGGGAGACCAAAGGACAGTAGGATGCATAATGAGATGGTCTGGCCTCAAGAACAAGGGAAAAGTTTGAGATGCACCACATGTCATTAATAAGGTCGTAACCGTAAGTGATTTCCTAACATTATTGTATTGAGTTCACAATCTCAGCCACAATAATGAATTGTCTCCATTTTGATATTCTCATATTGCAAATTAAATGGTGGGTGTTATCACTTTTTTTACTTTGGTTTTGAAAAAATTCTATAACTGATATTCTAATAAAATTTTATATAATGAAACAAAAGTATCATATATTAGGGTATAAAAATATGTTATAAAATTTCATTATAATTTATATTATAAGATCAAAAATATTTTTCAATATTAGTTACACTATCAAAATCATGACAAGAAAACATTTTCGACATAGAGATTAATTTTTTACTTGTGTGTACTGTTATGGGGAGGTTATTCAAATTGTACAAGGAGTTTCTTATAGTATGAAACTAACAACAGTGGTTAGTAAAACTAATTCTGTAACACTAAGTGAACTTATTGAAGTAATTCATCAGAAATGAACCATGGTGAAGGAGGAATGGTGAAAACGATGACGATTATGGAATGTGTTTACATCATCATCATATTCACTGTCACCATTCATCCTACTTTTTGGTTCTTTTCCCAAAAACTATTTATTAATGTTCACATAGTGTTATAGAATAATTTTTACTAATCACTATTGTTGGTTGTGTACTATAAGAAGCACCTTTCTCTGTTTGAAGGCATGCCCTTTTTTGTTTGATATCTAAACGACATCGCAAGTTGTGTATCTGTGAGTAATATTCTTCATTTCTTATAAATGTTTGACTTTGAAAACTTCTTTTACTATCAAATAACAATAATATTTTTATACTCACATTAAAAGGAAAAAGAAAAGTGAATTTGAGGTGACATTAATGCCTAATCAATCTATCCATGGCTAAACCGTAAAGCACACATGTGAGAAGATAATCATGAAACATATCATCACATGAAAAATCATATATAAATTGAAAATCATACCATTTTATAATAAAATTTAACATAACAAAGATAAAATGTTAATATATACAAATATATATAACCATATCTTAAAAAACACCATTATCTAGGTAAAAGCACACCATAAAAACACCTTATAAATATGCTTTGAAAAAACATGAAGACATGCCCTTTTCTTTTGGTAAAAAATAAATTCATAAAACAATATGAATAAAAATGTAATGTATTACATTCTAAAGACATTATATACCTCTAACCATAACATTATTTTTACATTTTACACTTACAACTCATTTAATTTTTTATATATAGATGGAGGATACCATACTACTTATTGAGCAGCATAGGAATTTTTCCTAGGACATGTTAGACAATGGTGAGGATTGACCAATTAGGGTATGTAGAGTACACCATTTTCATCACACAGAGCCTCCACATTCCCTTAGACCATACATGCACCATGTTGGCTTCTATGACATTTTTGTATCGGATTTTGCATCTTTTGGCCATCACCTGATTATTGCCCTCATGGAGAGGTGGAGACCAGAGACACACACATTCCACCTTCCTGAGGGAGAGGTGAACATCACCCTCGAGAATGTGGTGCTTCTCGGTCTTCATATCCTCGGGGAAGAGATTATTAGACCCAATCATGCATCTTGGACTAACGTTTCTCATAGATTATTTGGTGTCGACATTTTGGAAGAACATAGGGATATATATGGATATTCAATATCTATGCCCTGGATGGAGGAGAAGATTCTACATTTACCTAATGATGCTGATAACCAGAGTTTCATGAGTTATGCCCATGCATATATATTACGGCTCATTAGAGGGACCCTGTTTATTGATCACTTGGGAGTGCACATGAGCATGATGTATCTAGACATATTGGAGGACTTTATCATGCTGAGACATATAATTAGGGATCAGCCTTCATGGAATACACATACATAGCATTATGCAGGGTATCCTGTAGAGACCACACAGATCTCAAGGGATGCACCATCGTTCTTATGATGTGGAAATGAGAGTGTATCCCTTCATTCTTCCCTCATATTTCTGGTCCACCACTCCTTATAGAGATACCGCATGACGCTCCACATGGACGCTGGTATGATCACTTATATCTATTGGTTTCTAATGATATTAGATTTTATTGAATTTAATTTATCATTATTTTTCACTATCGATGTTGTTTTTTATAGGTTGTGTTAGAGAAACAATTTCATAATGGTTCTGACACACCATTTGGGTGCATATCACCTCAAGTTGGACTATATATTACCTGAATAGGTATGTATATACAATCTATCACTATCTAACAAATTAATAATAGCATCAATTTTGGTTTTTAGTAAGGAGTGTTTTTGACAAAGTTCACATGTCATTTTAGATTACATCAATGCCATACTAAACTATACTGGACTAGTTTCCATCATATTGCACTGCTGGACTTGATGATGCTATGGATGTAGTGATCCTCATCTAGTTCTATATTATTGAGTGGTAGCATCCTGATAGAGTCATGTGCCAGTTTTTTTGTATTCTGCTGATTCAATTGCCGTTGAGCCAGACTGAGAAGCATTATGGCATAAAGCTGAAAGGGGGACAGGATGAGTGCTGGTGCCGAGTACATGCCAACTATCTCAACCACTGGGATAGAAGTTCATAGTTTCATATCCATGGTGTACCTATGATGTGATTATTTATTTCAGAGCAGGTTGAGTATGAGCCATGGTATATACTAGAGTCTATACTATATCTTACTCAACACGGAAGAGAGATTCATAACCATGTAAATAAATAAATTCCCATTAGTTTGTTTATTGAAACATTTTCTAATTAATTTTGAATCTCTTTGTAGGGTACTCACACAGAGAATCTTGTTCGCATGAGTGATCAAGAGGAGGGGGGGGGGGTCTTAGCCAGGCAACAATCCATGCTGAAGCGCTAGAGATGATGTCATCTTATCATGCAATTTATAAGAGAATCTTTGAGGGTCCATCATAGAGAGAGGATGTTCATACCCCGTAGGGACATCATTCATCACCTTCTGGTGATGAGGAGCCAGGACGATAATGATGTAAAGAACATCTTGTTGCATGTAAGGAATCACCTATTAGACAGGTAGTGGTTGGCCCTCTAGTAGTCCAGCCTCAGCTGATTGAGGATGTTCTTGAGGCGGCATGGGATCCGTGTTTCGTGACAGGATATCTGCAGTTCTCTCTAGCTTCAGGTCTAGATCTATCGCATCCTTGGGTTCCAGATCTATCGTAGGCTTGGTTCCTCACTATAATGATGGCAGGTCCTTATAGTACCCTAGTAGGGGAAGGATCGAGAGTACAGTACAACATGTAGTTGAAACCTCCTCCCACTGAAAAAAATGTGGAGCATGTGATAGTCAACATACCATTGCTTGAGTATCATCCCTCTCCAGGTCATCAGACTCCACCACATCACGAAGCTCAACGAACTCAATATGGGTGTACTATTCATAGAACACCATGTGGGATGTAATCTCCTCCCCATAGACATAGACAAAGACATGATTTTACTTGTTCATGTATATGTTTTATTTTTATTCAAATGAAGATATTTTAATTTCTATCATCCCCTTTTACATGTTTATCCAGGGTTTTAGTTTTCATTAATATTTTAGGTACAATTTATATTTTACAGATTTCAAAGTCAACAACTTGAAAAATACGAATAATTATTAAATTTCAAGTAGATAACTTTAAAATATTATAAAATTTACCATATAAAAACAATATATATAAAATTTAAAAGGTATCCTAAACATCTAAAAAGTTACTGAAAATAAAATGAGTCTCATAAATAAAATAAATAAATGAAAATGAATGGAATGTAAAAAAAGATTATAAATACTACTATAATGGTTTAAAATAAAACAAAAATATAATTTTTAATAAAATATTTATGAAGATTGAACATTTTATATTAAAACTTACCCTAGATATTGAACCCAACTAAAGACCGATTTTCTCTTTTATGACCATTTCTCTCTTAAAGAACCATTTTCACCTAATGATATTTATATCAACTTGAAGATAAAATAGAACCCATACTTAGTTATTAAGAATGTCTCAAATTTGAGCACCACAAAAGCTATTACTTAAAATCATAACATTTTTATGTTGATTCTACTTGGTGATAACCATTTATGGATCTTATAAATGCATGTCAAAGAATACTTGCTGAAGATGGGAACATGATCTCCATCATAAATGTACACCGGGAGAGATCTCATTTAGGATGATAGTGTGGTGAGATAATCTCCAATGGAATTAATTCAGAAGTAGTTAGATGGATGAAAACTAAAGTTCTATGATGTCACTCTAGGGTTACTCATAAGTGAGAGGGAAAAGAAGGAATGTCGAGGAGGATCCAAAGAAAAAATGATTTATTTATCTCATAAAAATAGTGAGAATGACTATGGAATAATCAATTCCATTAATAAGGAGGAAGTGGTAAAATGACCTAGATGAACTATCAAATTCCACATGCCATAGATGAACAAACGAAGTGGTGAGTATGATCCAGGTGGTTGACCCAGATGAAAAGTCTTCATTGTATCCAATGCCTTGTTATTGATTAAACCCTTTAGTCACTAGCCTTTATTTATATCTATTCAATTTAACTTCCATGACCATTTTTCTCTTAAAGACCCATTTTCACCCAATTATATTTATATCAACTTGAAGATCAATAAGAACCCATACTTAGTTCATAAAAATGTCTCAAATCTGAGCGCCATAAAAGCTATTGCTTAAAAACATAAAATCGTCACTTTCAAATGTTATTGACATAATTCTAAACAAAAAACAAACACAATATATATATATCATAATATAAATATATATATTTTTATAAATATAATAACATATATAATTCATTTTTTTGTTGAAATGTGACAGGAGCACTACCGCCTTTCATGTATATTTTTTTTAAAAAAAATTAACCTCAAAAATTTTAAAAAAAATCAAAATTCATTAAAAAACTCTAAAAAGTTGTATCTCATTCACATAAATAAAATAAATTGCATGAAATATGAACATCTGTTGTGAAGTTCATACAAATCCACTTTAGTGATGATTTTTTCATGATTAAGCATTTATTTGTGTAAATCAGCGCTAAGTTCCATGATGCTGGTGAACATTCGAAAAACAAAATCTAGTTGTGCGACTCACACTTTTTGAATCAACAAAACCCAAAAATGGTTGTTCATTTTAACCAATTTGCTGATTCCCCTGACAATTCTTCCAGGAGGATAAAAATGGGCGACAAGACTAAAATTCCATGGGCCCGAATAGTTATTGCAGAGAAGTTAGAGTTATTGAGTATTCTGATAGTGGACTTTATATGTATAATCTATCCCTTATTATTTGTAATATATAAATCTATGAAAATATGTATACATATATACAAATAAATATATAAATAAGCATTTATGTTTGTGTGTGAGTTTGATATAAATGTAATTATAAATGTATGTATAAAAAATTTTAATTAAATATATGTAAATATAAAATTTATAGGGGTACGGAGAAAATATATATACATATACATATACATATATATTTCTATTTATATAAATATATTTTTTTAAATATATAAATTAATACCAATTCACACATATAAATATGTAGTTTATATAAATGTATAAACATATTACAATATAAATCTACTATAATATAAATACATAATATAAATATGAATACATTAATATATATATATATATGTCTATATTTAAATTTATTTAAATATAATATGAATGTAATATTTATTTGAATAAACATAAACATATATATATATATATATATATATAACCTTGTGCATATGATAAACAAAAAAATACTATTAGTGGAGTGGTGGGGGTGCCTAGCTTATAATTTGGGAAACCCAGTTCAAACCCATGTAAGGGATATTATCTAGCACATGGGGAAAACGACGATGTGGAATGGGGGTGTACAGGGTACATAACAGGGGGAGGGGAACACCTGCTGGGGGGATTAAGTGGGGTACAAAACTTGGTAGGAGGGAAAGAGGTCCATAATGTACATGGGATGTGGCAGATGCAGGGATGCCTGTATAGGGGAGGAGGGATTAATCTAGACCTAGTTTAAAAATTGTAATTAGTGGTGGTTGGGAAACAACACTAAAAAAATATATTTTGGGTGGTTTTGAACCACACCTAAAATAGTTTTTAAAAATAAATTAGTTGTGGGTTCCAACCACCCCTAAAATGATGTTTTATAATAATGGATAAGGGAAGGTTTTCAAACACCGCTAATATATCAGAATAAGAAAAAAAATTAGATGTATTACAAGGGGTTTAAACCGCCTTTAATATGACCACCACTAATACTCACCCAACTTTACCCGCACTTAATAAAAATTACCAGTAAAAATATTAGGGGCTATTTTAGAGGTTTTTTCTCATAACTAACGCTAAATTATTTAGAGGGTTTTATAACCTCATCTAATAAAAAAATAACACCTATAAATACATCATTTTATTTTATTTATTTTAATATATTTTTTTATCCTCTATATCCATATTTTAACTCTATTTTAATTTCCTCGTTATATGGGAATTTGATCATGTTTTATTTCAGGTTAAAATTACTTTTCATATTTCACCATTTTGAAGGATGTTTTTCTATTCCTTTGTACGATGTGAGCTTTCAACAAAAATATTTTCAAATATTGAACCAATGCTTACCAATATTAGAAATAATTGTTAGGATGAATTTTTTTTGAGTGATGGAGAATGTATCACCCCCAAAAATTTAGTTTAATAAAATAATAAACTTTATATTTTTCATAACATAGAACACTGATCTTTATGTTAACTATGATGTACTATAAAAATTTTATTTAAATATCACCATTATAATAGTCATTATGTTGGTGGTATAAATAGTAATAATAAGGTTATCAAAAATATGTATAAAGGATTTATATATAAGAATTAATTAATTCATAGTAAATAAGTAGCCAATATTCAACAAATCCATTTTATGAATTAAAATTTTGTTTTCTTAAAAACTGGGTTCTATTTTATTTTATTTATAGATTTAATAATTAATATATACCATATTTATAAATCTTATTTTATAAAATTAATATCATTTTGAAATAATTTTTTATGTATTAGATTATGGTGAATTATTTGTATGTTTCCAAAAAAAAATTTGTAGTGAATAGTGGAATATTTTATTTTTTTATAAAACATTCATTTATTTTCCAAAAACCAAGTAATTTAAAAGTCCCATTATATTTTAAAATTGATCTTAATTTAACACAATTCACCTTTAATTATATATAATATAATTATTTGCAAATGAATCTTCATTATACTTGATTTTGTTATAAATTCTTGTTTTGGTTTATTTTTTTTTCTAAAATATTCTTTCCTTTTCATTTTATGAAATTGTCTAAAAATTAATTTCTTAAAATTCTATAAATTAAATAATTAAATATTTATTCAATATTTTGAATCATCAAGTGTAAAATTATTAAATAGTTTCCTTAAATTTTTAGGCGTTATGAATATTACCATTGGTAAATATTTTTCACCTTGTTAAGGGTAAATCATGTAATTTACAGTAATAATAATGTGATAAGGATTTAAAAAAATTTCCAAGTCATTCCTTATATTAATTTTATCATCATTTTTCAATCAAAATCATCAAATATTAGATGATATGTAATTTTTTTTCTATTTTACTTTGATAATGACTGTAATATTATTTTACGTAATGGAGAATTCCTAAATGCCACTCTATTGGTTTTAATTTCTCTTATATGAACATATATGGATAAAAAAATGTTATAAATGAATATAAAAATTTATTTATAAAATAATTAATTAATTTTATAATGGTAATTTACATTTATTTTTAGGGATGTTATAATTACCTTAAATTCTTACACAATGCTTTCATAGTTATTGTGAAAGTATTAGAAAAATTGAAGTAAAAAAATTGATAAACTTTAATGTAAATTTCGTTGGATTAATAATTGTTTCACCAAAATTTTAATTATAAAAATACTGTATAAATTATGGATAAAGTGTTTCAATTCTAATTCCATTCTTATATTTATGCCTTTAAAGTTAAAATATGTGAATAGTTCTTAAAATGGTATTAATGGTATTTTATATTAAGTACTGTATTTTTAAAGGATTTAAAATTCATAAAAATCATAAAATGGGAAATTTTTTATTGGATATAGTTAAAATTTTCATATATTTACCTTTCTTAGGGAAACGGTTACCTTAAAAGTAAATTTATTACCCATTTAGACTGAAAAAGTTCTTACTATGGTTATGTTTAAAATTGAATAAAGAATGGGTTAATCCAAAGGATGTGGTTTTAAATTTCACAAATACCCATTAATATTTTATTTTTTGAACACAATTTGACCTGAAACATTATTTTATTCTTAATTTTTTCCTCTTGATGCAACAAGAATACGAAAAATAATTTTTTATATTTTAATATTTTTAATAATTCTAAGTGTGTCAATTCATTCAGTGTAAAAGGAAACCACCTACCCTCTATTATCCACACCACCTTGAGAAATTTATCTTAACCAATAATGAAAAAAATATTTCCTCAATAACCTTATCAATGTTCTATAGGTTATGGTATTCCAAAAAGACTATCCTTATGGTTCTTATGAGGAGACCTAAATGAGGTCTTTTAAAGAAGAGGTAATCATCTAAACCGAACACTTTTATATATCTTCTTCTTTTACCACCACCAATTAGGTCCTAAAAATTATAATATATATAACAAATTATCTACCATATAATTATATGTAATTATATTTATGGAAATATTTATCCATCTCCTTAGGAATTAAATGGTAAATAGAATAATTACTTGTGTGTGCAGCGGACTACCGCCTCGTGAACCAATGTAATTTTATTTCCATATCCACAAAAAATGGTGGTCATAATGATGTAAATAAGGAATATATATGATATTTGTCATATAAATATTATTATTTTAATGTAATATGTCATCTAATTTATTATCCTTCCACCTATTACAAAATGATAACATCTCTTGTGTGTACATGAGGACAACCACTTCCACAAAGCGATGTGATTCATTTTTCATGCCTTATTTTGATAAATGATTATAAATATATATAATTAATATTTTCAATTTTTATATCATTATAAACATTAAAATTAATATAGAACCATTATCAAGACACAAGGACTATAACTGATTCATTAAAATATACATGAAAAATGTAGTAGTTAACACCCAAAATAATGATAATAATGAATGATTGTTAAAAACTAGTTATAAGATGTCATAAAAAGATCATATATGATATTATATATATTAATATGGATGTGGTATGTGATTATAATATATATAAATATATTATATATGAAATTAAATAATTTTCATTCATGTGGAAGCATGAGGTAATGGATTTTGTCTCAATTTCTACTCAATTAATACATATTTGGTATAATCGAACTATTTTATTTTTTGGGGAATATATTACACTACATTGAATTATATAACCTGAATATATATTTATTCATGATAATTAATGTTTCAATAAATGTTTAATCTTTCAAAGGGTAATAATTTAAAATCTAACAAAGAGGTAAGAATTTATTTTACAATCACATTGTTTTAGGATTTTATAAAGGAATATTATAATTTGTACTTCTTAAACTCCATATATATTCTTATCATATAGATATTTATTAATATTATATGTTCACTTCCATATTTTACTCTCAATGAAACTTTAATCAATCTATGTAATATTTAGAAGAAATATATATGTTATTTCTTTTTTTAATTGGATAAAAAAATTTAATTGTCTATAATTTTTAAATTTTTTAACAATAAATTTTTTTATTTAATTATATGATTTATTAAGAAAATATAATTTTATAAAATAATTTTTAAAAATTAATAAAGGAATCATTATAATAATTTCATAATTGTTTGTTTTCTACCTATATTAAAAAATTTCAAAATGAATGTTTCTTTTTATCATATTCGATCTCAACTATTTTTCATGTTTCCATAACTTTTTAATACTATTTTACTTATTTTACAAGTTTTTAATGGGTTTAAAATTAATATTATATAATGAAAATTAATCATAAATATTTAAATTACATTTTAGTCTATAATCTAAAATACACGATTTTACTACAAAATCTAGTCTTTCTGATGAATTGATGGTCATATCTCATGCCTTTTGATTTTATGGTCACTGACTATCCAAATAAAAACACTAACTATCATGTGATCATAATTAATTGGTTAATTAATTTATCTTCTATATTTATATTATTTGTATCATGGATATTATTATTAACTAAACAGTATACCATTTATAGATAAGATGTTTTACTATGAAAGTTATTTGATTGATAAGAGAAATATTTTTGTTCCATATTCTTTACTCAATATATATATTAATTTTCAAGGAATTTTGTTTATGAATTAAAATTTTCATTCAATATATTAGAAATTAATTTGAAATATAGTTACAGTTGGGGACTTATTATAGATAACCCCTTGACGCATCAACAAGTCCAATGGAACAAACTACTTGGATGGGATTTTTAAATGGTTATTTTAGTGCATACCTACCCATATTTAGAAATATCATGGAACACAGCCTTGATCATAACATAAAACACTATAAATTTTCTTTCATTGTTAATTCTGTTATTATTTTCCATGATATTATTACATTTAGATTATCCCTGGATAAATTTCATGCTTAATATTGTTATTAATTTGATGGGGTTTTCAATTATTTACATTTCAATATTGATTTTTCCTTAATAAATCATGATGGATTCCACTATAAGTAACCCTTGATGATAATTTGAGATCAAATTTGTTTTATCCCTTTCCATAAGATATGGAGAAGGAATCTATGGTTGAGTTTAAATGATATTGAATATAGAATATTTACTTTTATTGTTTGTTATATTTAATTTCCAATGTAAAATCAGAATCACATATGTATCTGGTTCTTTGTGATTGATAATCTGATCAATCCTTCCTGATTTTATTCATTATATCTTATTCTGATGTAATAATGTAGACACTAAATCTGGGTTACTGGATTTGGGGTTTTTACGACGCAATTTTATAGTTGTGCGAAACTTTAGAGTTGTGTGAACCATGACCTCTAGAACAAGTGTGATTCATCGATTTCGAAGGCATAACTGCACGAGGCCTGGTGTTGCATGAATGTATTTCATATTGAATGAAATCATATTTTTTTCAAATAATGTTGTTTTAACTCATCTTGAACATAATAAATGGTGATTTAGGACTTATTTGTGGGTTTTCTCCCAAGTTACTCAACTATGGAAATCCACGAGAGTCCCTAGTCACATAAATTCCCAAAATAAAATTTTTCATCATTTGAGAGAACACCACATGAATTTCTAGACGTTAATCCCTAAAAATTGGGTTCGATGCTTTATTTATATACATTTTGTGTTGCAAAAGGCATTGGAACGCAAAACCCCATAGTCTCATGCAACACTGACTAACTCAAATAAATGGGGGTTTTACACTATTGTATGTCTATGTTGGGAGACTTGGTTTTGTGAGATAATTATTCCATTTCAATGTAAAACTAACTAGAAAATCCACATAACCTTGTCTAGATGAAATCACTTTTATCACACAACTACTATCACACCAATCTTGATAGACACATGCAAAGAACCTAGCTCTAGAATTGTCCATGGTCCTATGTTTTCACCTCTACTTGGGGAGATCACATGCTTTGATTCCTAAGATGTAATTTTATGCTAAAAAAGTATGTCTATAATGTAAGAATCACCTTGAAAGGGCTATTACTATAGGAGGAAAATGACATCTAATGATCATTTCTTATAAGGATAGATTCCTAAGATTATGATTTTTTATCTTTTAGTAATCCCTTTTATCATAACATAACTATGAAATTAGAAAACATTAGTATTATAATTATTGTTAATAAGGGAGATACACATATTAAAATTAGTGATAGAAGAAAGTTGAATTATATAGTGAAGGATTAAACCCTAAACCAAATGTTAATCACCAAAAAACATTCCGAATATGGAAAGGCGGATTGGAACATGGTGTAGGCCTCCACTAAGACTCAGTTAATGAAACAAAATTAAGATGCATGAGAGAAGACATGCATCATGTCATATTTTATAGAAAAAACACTAATAAGATGTAATGACCCTGAGCTATATACCTAAATAGTAACTGTGTTATGATTTTACTACCACATGATTATTCCTCGATGCACAAGGTCAAAATACTAGAACTATAGGACTAGATTTGATATTAGTAAATTCTTTACCCACTTTAGATGAATAAGTCATTCCAGATATGTTATAAAGGAAGGTCGAATTAATACATATATATACTTATATTTTATTTGAAAAATAATTATATCATTATACTATAATTGGAAAATAATATCAAAGAGTCAATGACATATCCATATGAATGAATTAAAAATTATAAAAGATAGTGTTCTTGGATATAAAATATTATTAAGATAATAATTCCAAGGAAAAATGAATCCTTATACATGAAACTAAAGGAAAATATGAATAAATACACAATGGGATGGTACATATCCTACTAAAAATGCCTCCTACGCCAATACTTCATGGAGTTGAACACAAAACCCACACCAACTCCAAGATAACCAGTTTTGTATAAAATAGTTACCTATACACCTACCATACATAAAATTTAGTAAGTAATTACATATGACCAATTGAGTATCCATGTGGGTTGTGAGATTATACATCCTCTGTATGGCCCCACCATCACGATTTTATAGCTCAGTGAATAAAAATGTGTATTCATGAGATTTATTACACATTTACATATGTATGTATTAAAGTAGTTTTATAAATAGTCACTAGTAAAAAATTAATAATAACAAAAAAGTATATTATAGATGAGTTAAGGGATATAACAAGTAAATAAATATTTTGGTAGGGACATTACCTATAAATACTTTCTTTGATCCTCAACTTTCTTTAATAGATATAGTAAATGATAAAATTTATATACATGTAAATGGACATATATGTATATATATATGCACCCACACACATATATATATGTTTATTTAACCAAGTCAAGGTTCTAAAAGCACGTTTAATTTGGAGAGAAAGGGAATGGGTGTACATATTATTTGAAAAATTTCACCCCATCTAATTTCAATAGTCCATAAATGGGAATGTTCCATCAATGTTTCAGGATGGTCATGATCTAGGTACCGTGTTTCTATATTAAAAAAGTGGAAAATCCTCTATTGTTTGGGCGATGATGATGGAAGATTTGGTCAGAATGGGAGGATGTGTTGGCGATCATCTCACTAAGGATCTTACTACTTAGTCCAAGTCTCCATCATAGGATTTAATAAATTCTTGTTAATCCCATTCCTAATTTCATCCTTATTGAAATTAGTTAATTACAATACTTGATGACTTAGTTGGTTTAATAACTTGTGGTCAGAGGGGATGATTGTGCTTAGTGTATCTATGTTTATATATCATACTCAATTTAATACATGAGGGGATTTTTTTTCACATAAGGAAGAATGGGAGATAATATGATCATCATATAAGGGAAAATATTCCATCATGTTCTCATTATGTAAGGGTGTCCTTTATGACCATAATATAAAGATGGATATGTCATATTATGATCATCACATAAGGATATTTGGGCTATGATTATATGATTTTCACATAATAAGTGGTTGGGTTGCATTTATAAATCATAGAAGGGAGGAACTCATAGTGTAGAGTCTAGTGGGGACACTAATGATTTGTAGTCAAGTGGGGATACTATTGGTTTAGAGTATTTTGGGGACATTGATATTTAATATTACAATGGGGAAACTCATTATTTTTCCATCTGTTAGAGACACTAATGGTTTAGAGTATATTGGGGACACTCATGGATTCACCCCTAATTGGGAGACTCTATGGAATGAACTTTCATAAGTAGGCACTCTAGGTGGTTTGGTTCTCTCTATGATGTGGATAGGTTTGGGGGTTTCCGTATATTAAGGGTGAGATGACATAGTAATGATATTGGTATTGAACCTTAGGGAGGTTTCTTACATATCTATTTGGAACAAGAATCAAAACCAACTTAGTAGTAGTCACATAGTTTATGTCATGTGATTGGACCAGTTCTTATTGTTTAATTTCATACGTTAAGGTGATATAATAAGTTATTGATTTCAGAATATTCATGGGGTTACTTATAACATTATGAAAATAAATAAGGATATGTATGGGGCTGCTACATAAGCATCCCAACACAAATCTGATACAAAGGGATCATAGGTGAAAAGCTGAAATTCCAATCTCAGTTGAGGATTCTCCATGAATGAATCCTCATAAGAAGAATGTGGGGTCCTTGTTATATCAAATTTTGAGGAAATTATATTCACAAAGGAGGAATCAACTGGGTTAACATGATAGAGCTCTCATGGAAGAGATGTGTTGTGTGAAACCTTAGCTGGTGCAAGAAATCGATCCATTATTTGAAGTTTATTCTTCACGAATGAGATTTGTTAAAAATAATCACATGAATTTTACAATACATTATATATATTACACAAGATAATTCATATAGGATTTAGAACCAAAAGGATTCTATGGGGATTCCTTAAATAGGGCTTCCATGTGGCAAGAATGTTGAGGTTGTGATAGCTAGGATTCTTTAAAATACTTATAAATATATCAATATGTTAAAGTGGTGAGATATGGAATATTTATAGGCCTCTTAGATCATTTATGTTTATTATCATAGATTATTTTCACATAATTGGAACATTAACTTTGTGTGGTTCTTTATGTTATAGACTCATGCAACTGGGGATGCATCGGAGTATGGTCAAATCATTAAATTTGTCTTCATTTAGCCACTCTAGCTTCTTCATTATTCATGGACACATTTTTTGAGTGTCCCTAAATCCCCCTAATAATTAGGTATAATTAGATAGAGGAGGGTTGAATTCTAAGGAAGAGACTAAATTTTGTCATTTTCTCCCTCATTACCATTAAACCCTAACCCCCACTTAACACAAGATTATACCCCTAACCTAGACCCCATCGTACTCCTAACATATAACCATTAAGCATATAACCTCCAACACCCCATAGATAACATAATCCTATTCTCTTTACCAATACTCCATAATGGGAGGGGGGTCAATACCCTTAAAATCCCCCCAAAGGATTGATGTAATCACTTATAGGGGGTGATGATGAATCAGTGAATTATTTTATTTTATGTTATATATCTTATGAAATAAACCTCACATCATGTTAAATATTTATCACATTTCTAAAAACTAGAAAATCAAACTAATCCACTAGAATAAAATAACTTACAAGGATCACTACTCAACATGAGTTTCTAGATCATATTATGGATTGGAAAGAATCCAATACCACAAAATCCACTAAATAAATTCTTTTAATGTGGCTATAGAAATTAGGAAATATCCTTACACATTCATATCAATATGATCTATAAAATAGTTAATTTTATTCTTCTATAATGAAAGATGTAATTATGATTTTGTAACTAGTTTAGAAACCTTCACCAAAAGGTACATACCATTGTCATTGTACTACTTCAACAACCATTTCATTTAATATTCCTCAAAAAATAATTGTTCACTTTTTTAACCAGTGACTGCAAATAAATTCATTTTTGGACATATTGTAAATAACTCATTCCATTTAACAATATTATACCTCAATCTATTTACATATACCAATAAATCTGTCATCCAAAAAAATCTATATGAAAGTAAAGCCTTCCGATTTCTTCTGAATAGAATCATCATCTCCCTTTTTCTTTCATCATCCACAATTTTTTTCTGTCCAATTCTTATTTCTTAAAAACTTATATCCAATTATTCTTTATTGAAACCTTCATTTTCGGTGTCCTATTCATAAACCCTATTTGAAATAAAAAAAATTAGAACCTTCACCTCAGTAGTTCACATGTACATTGTACTGACAATCCTTTATATAGATGTACATGATTTGAAAATCGTAAAAACTCACATTTATTTTACAGATCAATGAACATTAAAAAATTCAAAAAAAATTCTTAAATAAAAACTTCAGAAAACATATAAAATCATCTTGGATATTCTAGAACCTTGAAAGAAGTGTGAACACAACTGTCTTCTATCATCAAAATACTTTTTCTGGAAAATGATCTTCTAAAAAACTTCTTATTATTTCATTGTCTAAAACCTCTATCTACTCAACTGCATCTAGTCTTGTATGTACAGAAAACTATGAATAATGAAAAACATGATCTCTCATTTCATTTAAAATCTTCTTCACCATTCACCTTTTTATATTCTACATAAAAATATTCAAAATACCTTTTCTAGAATCCTTTCTATATAATTTTTTGATCTCAATTTTAAGATTGAAAAGAAATAAAATCAATATCCTTGAAACCTGACTGAAAACATGTATTATTGTCATTTAATTACATTCTTATCAAATTTCACACATTCAATATTTATACAAAATTTTCATTCCAAATACATTATATGACTTCAAAATTACTATTTCCATTGAAGATTCCACTTGTGTTGGTGGAGAATGATATGTTATGACAATGACTGGGTAGTGATTCATTTTTATTTTATGAATGAGTTACCATAGTTATTTCATTCATGTTGACCTACCATTCTATTTCTGATATAAGTTTGTGTTTTACCTGATATTTGATTACATGGGGTTGAATCGTGTGCAAAGACTAATTTCAAGTACAATTCCTTTGAATGGTATCCAATAGATTTTGTTCATGGAGATAAAAAATCCCAATGTATCTAACATCCATGATTCATGGGCCTACTTTCTAATAGGGGGAATTTTCTGGGTAACTTGGGAAATGACACTTAAGAACTCAAAATGGTCGAGATGATGGTAGTTCGAGCTGATAACACCCTTTTAGTGGGAACTATTTCCTATTCCGATACTCTCTTATAGATTTAAGATATGTTCTAGAATATTTAGTTTATTCCCAAGTGTTTATATTATATATTACACTAAGAAAACAATTAATCATGAATACACATGGGTTTAGAATCATTTGTACTTATCTAAGGTTATACATTAGTGGATGGATTTGAACATATCTGAGGATTTCCATCAATTGTCCCCTTTTATGGAATGATTAGAGATTATTTGACTATCTATTTAGAAGATGCTGGTTTAATCCACATAGTGAGGTGCTATAGAGTTTTTTTTTCATATAGGGAGATAAATATTGTGTTGATGTTAGGCTAGAACCCATAGGATGGGCTTCATAAAAATCCTCATGAGAAGAATCATAACCCACATAGTTCGATGCCAATTAACTGGTCACATAACCTTTTATGGTCATGTGACAAGGACCAAACCATAAAATTTAATGTGATGCAGTAAGGCCATCCAGGCGAAGGGTTACTGCTCAAGGATGGCGAGGGATTTATACTAAGGTAGCCTAAGGGACCTGAAAGAGATGTGGTCTCCCAAATGGACATGACCCTACCATGAATGTGTCTTAGAGATGATTACGGTGAATTTTGATGCTAGGTTTTGACATTAGGGAGGCCTCTTACATATCCTAGTTAGTTGGGAATAAAATCCCACATAGTTATGAATGGTTGAAGTATAACCCATAATAGAAGGCCAAATTGAGGGGACATGTTTGGATTCAGACATATGCATGGGATGGGCCCATATGGTTGAAGTTTTTTGGGGATTACACTTAGGAGATTCCTATTTTTAGGGGTTACGCATGGAAGATTCCAATTTGATGAGGCCTGATTGGGGATTACACAGAGGGGATGCCTTTTTGGTTTGGTATTATGCATATAATCTACCAATATATTTGGTTTTGTGTAGATTTCATGATCGACAATAACCTCTATTCCCATGTAAGTCATGCTCAGTGTGAGAAACAAGAAGAGGTAGTATATCTGAAGATTGCATGATCCACTTTTTCTGCTGATGGATATGGTGCTGAATCCCTAAGGGAGAGATATAGGGGTTTTGGTATAACCATATTTGCTTTTATTTTTTTATACAAGATATAAACTTATGGTAATCTATCTGGATATGTTTTTAAATAAGGTGAGTAGGATAAAGTGTGCCACCTCTAGATATAAAGGATATGTTCTTACTCAATGTGTGATTCCCTTGTGGTCCTTAGAGAATGGAGGATTATCCTACACTGCCCCCCATCGTACAGAAATACAAGTGGCTACTCTCTATACCAAGAATGAGGAGGTTCAGCTAAGAAACTGAAATTCAGAACCCTCATTACGATGTGAATGTAATATAAAAAAAATTCAGATGGTCCTCTTTGGTGAGGAGGTTACACACGCGACTTTGTTTTTAATGAGTATGTAAACTGGAGGGGACATGCTAATGTGATTGATGATCTTATCATACATGATATGTGACTTTGTATGGGGGATTGTACTGATTTCATTATACTGGTTCACGGAGGGTCCAATATGGGTCCTGATGAGATGATCAAAATGAGTGATATGTGGTGAAAAATGGAACGCCCAAGGATGTTCCATTTTGTGTAACAGGTTCTTACACGGGATGAGTACCCCTCTATGTAGCGTGTTTCTACGCATGTGAGTGTTTTTTCTTTTTAGCATGATGATACGTGGACCTGGAGTCTGCTCATGTAGTGTGTTGCATTGCAGGACTAGGTTCCCCTCCCATAGCATGTCACTACGTGAGGTATCATTCCTTCCATGTATAATTTTTATACATGGGTTAGTGCTCATCCTATACATCCTTTTTCTATGTGGGGTAATTTTCTATAAAGGTTACAACTATTTTATGCCTCTTGGAATGTTCCTTGAAAAGTTTTTTGAGTTCATGATTGGTTGGATGACATTTTTTTCATCCTTAATTGTATGCAGTGGATTTTTACCATTTAGGGGAAGAAAGAATCTCGGGATCTACATCAGAAAGATATGGTATTCCCATATCATCTCATACTCCTCTCTCGATTTTCCTTAGGGTTATTTTATATAGTAATTGAGGGAACGAGTGCTGGGATGGCCATTCATTAGAAATACATGGCAGGCCTACTTTTATGGGGGGGGGGATATTAGAACACCCCGGCCCATGTACGATGTAATCAGTGGGGGTGATCATTTTTTGGGGTTGATATCACCATAAAACCCCACAAACGATTTGGTTTTGTTCACATTCACCGTAGGTGTTTCTTTATACACTAAACTATTTTGTTCTCAGGAAATAATCACTCTTAGGGGGCAGAAATCCCATAATATCCCAATAAATGTATTTAGTTTAATTTTAGGGATCTAGTGGTCCATCTCATCCAATGAAATATCTCATTCATGGGGTGCTTTTGGGGAGTGGCAGACCTCTATGTGAATCGGTGGTCCGTAGGGTAATTGCACCTTAGGGGATTGTTCTGTACTTCGCAGTTCCCCCCTTTGAGCATTTTTCATCATTATTTATTTCATTTTATTATCATCCCTTTTTCGACCATGATACTCTTATGATGAAATTTCAGGACCCAACAAATTCCCCCCATTAGAATGGGCTCCAATCAAGAAGAAGAGGTAGTTATTTTGATGTAGTGGTTTCCAAATTTGAATGAAATTTTATATAATTTTATAATTTTTTCATATTCCAAGGGACTCAACAAGCATAGTTTGATTGTTCCTAGGGTTACATAGAAAACCCCACAATTTGTTTTTATTTTCCCTTACGACACTAATTTTTTCCTATTTATACTATGGTGAAGTCTTAGTGCAAATAAATTGAACTCTACCTAGTCCACCCTTTAGGGGATTTTGACCTAATGAGTTTGTGTCAATTTTTTTATTGTTTGACTGTTGCCTAAACCATGCAAAGAATAGGTCTAGGGAGCTTGTACTAGTCTTTTTTCTTGGATTCCCTTTATGAGTTTTCCATAAGGTGAGTTTATTGTCACCTTTTGTGGGAATTTTAGAGTCTTGAAACCTGGACTAATGATATTTCTATTTTAGGTAGAATATCATTGACTGTGAGTTTTAGTATGAGGGCCCTAATAGAGATTATTATGCAAGAGTGTACCCATATTTTTCAGACATGAATGAGGAATTTTTCATTACCCTAATTTTTTATTCCTAAATCCAAGACATGGTATGGGGAAAGAATGAAAGGAGTAACCACAATAATGGTTTCCAACATGATGTTTTTGGGGTGTATCGAGGTAGGAAAAACCTCTCATGATAACATATTTTCCTCTATTTACATGTCATTTTTATGGGAAACATATACAACTCCAACCAGGGCATATTGTGTATAGAAAAACCAATGTTTCCTCATGACAATGACCCTCCATTTATGATGATTAGGTAATTTCTGAAAATTTGGATTTCTCAAGACCACAAAGGGTGGATTGAAAAGGTAATGATGTATGAAAATGACAAGGGATTCTATATTGGCACTAGCCATGAATATGAAACCCCTCCTACACCAATTTGGATCATGGGATGGAGAGATGGAGTATGGTGCTGTTTAGAATTGTGAAACTAGGACCTGGACCATGAAGTTTAATGTCATACGATGATTAATTTTGAGGGATGTAGTTTAAGGTCACCTAGCATTGACCGAGTGATAAACGATATGTCCAATTCAAGGTAATTTGTCTAAGAATTCTCTATCTTCTTTAAGCATGAAGGGTATGGTCAAAAACTATTATTTGGGTTTTTTTGAATTTGAGGAAATATATGGGTAATGAAAGACATTAGGGTGTATGGAAGTAGGAAAATCCTCTCTAGAAGACATATATTCCTTTGGATGAATTTCTTTTTTTTTGTGGGAAACTCTTACGGAGCCTAATCTGGAAAATTATGCATTGTATCTAAATGTGTCCTTTAGAAACTTACCCTCAATTTCTGATATCTAGGGGGTTATGGGGATTAGGACCTTCCTAGACATAGAGTTGGTTTTTGAGAAGAAAGTACCTAAAAATTAAAGGATAAATTCATGTCGAGACTACTTGAGAATGGGTAGAAACATTTATCTTTAGTAGATGAAAAAGATTCTTCATGCAGTTCCGAATCGTGCCCAAATGAGGGACACATAATTTTTTTTATTGCGGTTAGACTCAGGGTTGTAGACCCAGGAAACACTACATATCCTATGAGGTTAGGAATCAAGTCATACATAGTTCTACAGGCAAAAGTAATTTTCCTTTGGTTGTAGGCCCACGAATGGGGTGAGGCACATATTAGACTCTCCCATACAAAGCTAGCTCACATATAAGAGAGTGTGGGTTTTTTTGTTACACAAGTATATAGGGTATTCATTTCACTATGTATCTCATCAAGGTGATAATCCAACCATACGTAGTTCTTACAAACTTCTTTATACATGTGTGGCTCATGCATAGGGAATGATCATTTTTAATTTTGTTGTGAATGTGATCAAGATTGGATGTTTGGTTGTCAGTATGTACCCTACAGTAGCATGGAATGATCTACATGAAGTTCATGGGAATCACACATTTTAATTTCATGCGATGTGGAAAACATGAAGGTTTTTAGTTTTAGTTCAGGCAACTAGGACCATATATCGTGGAAACCCTTAGTGAAAAGAGCCTCACTGGGCTGGGATGTTTTGATATATCTCAGATATGAGAGGGTAAGGAAAGTGTAAACCATTTTCTTAGTGATTCTCAGATTAGGATAAATGATATGAGGAATGGAATCCATAAGTACATACAGATATAGGAAAAATACTCTCTTAAGTACATAGTTTCCTTTGCTATACTGTCTTTTTTGTGGGTAAATTATGCAAAGTTGAGTGGGGAATATTGTGCTCAGAAAATAAAGGTGTCTTCAGGAAACTGACCCTCCCTTTCTTCAATAGAAAAAAAGAAGATTTTGGGGATCCAAAATTACCCAAGGCATAGAGTTTGGTGAAGGGAGATATTGTGTCCAAGCATGTAAGAAATATTCAGACCATGATTAGCCATGGAGTGTCAAACTCCCTAGATAGATTTGACATATATGTATGGGGGATTTACTGATCCTTGATAATTTATTGAATGGGGAACCCAAATTTGATATCTCTAACATATATCATTGTTTTTACATGAGAGATGATGATTTTTTATGGGTGGATGGACCTAGATAAATAATATGGGCGTCACTACATATCTCATGAAAATGAGAATCAAAGCACACATAGTTCTTGAGGTATCATGTAGTTTGACATCATGAGGTGACAATATAGGTTTCCCATCATGAAGTGGGAGTAAATTATATTCTCTTCATGGTCATGCTACCAGGACCATATTATGTTAATTGAGATATGGTCATGTAGGGAATTTCCTACCAAAAATCATAAGTCCACATGAGATGTGATCAGTGTGAGAAACAAGGGGCGAAAAAGGTTTATTCCCCCACACAGAGAAGATGTAATGAAGGGTTTTTATTTTTTAGTTTTGGTGGCTATAGAAGAACAAAGAATCTAGGCATTGCTATATATCTCTTCCAAATGAGAATCAAGACCAATATAGTTCTTAGAAAACTACATGTGAAAATCTGACTCATACATGGGGAGGAGGGAATTTTTATTCTTTATCGCTTGAGTGTTTTGTATGGTCTTGAGATTGTAGATATGGGTGTCACTATGTATACTGTGAGGGTAAGAATAAATCTACGCATAGTTTTTAATCCCAATGCAGTTTAACGTCGTGTAGTTAGGATGAAAGTGGCCCAACATAATAGTGGGGGAATGTCGCCGGTGGACCCGAGGATTGCATACTTGGGTATCACTACATATCCCACAATAATAGGAATCTATCCAAACAAAGTTCTCAATGTGGAATATATGTGCAAGTCTAATCCATACACAGACGGGGGTGGGGCATTTTCTCCATTTAAACAGACCTGTAAATAGGACCTTATTTGAGGTTCCTTACCTCAATTTTTTTATAAATTATCGGGTACATTTCTTGAATTTCATGGAAAATATCAAGATGTGAGGTCCATGGGTTACTATTTATATCATATAATAAGAATAAATCCCCACATAGTTCTTGATTAAAAGTGCCCCAGCATAGGTATGCCCCATACACTAGGAGGGGGAATTATTATTTTCTTTTTAGTGGATAGACCCAGATGTAGAATCCAGGTGTCACTACATATCCTACTAGGGTGGGAATCAAGATGCATGTAGTTATTGAATAAGATGAGGTAGATTACTAATACCAGGGGCCATATCATATTGGGTGAGAACATTATGGTGCTATGCAGTTTACTGTCTTATGATAGGGATGATGCACCATGAATTTTAACAACATATAGAATAGATGTTGTAATCTTGATGTGAATACGGTATGGTGGATGGACCCATATATGGAAATATGGGAGTCACTATGTATCTTGTGGTGACAGGAATCAAGATATATGTTGTTCTTGAAGAGGGACACCTTGCACGAGTCTAGCCTACATGAAGAGAACATGGGGATTTTATCTTTATACCTAACAAATCTATATTTTTTTGGTTACTCATTGATCAAAATGATGATTCCCCTGTTGTAAATCATTGTGAAATATAGGAATTATCTCCTAGTTTATGGTCATAGAGTCTGGACCTAAGGGATGAGGCTTCCCAAAAAATTCATTTGTGGTGTGGCGGAGTGATAAACCCGACATGGTTGAGGGACTAGGAGGCCTAATGATGCACCAAATCTTCCCAATAGGTTTCCACATAGTATAATTTCATTATTATTAGACCTGGATAAGTAGTCAAATTTCATAAAGTGATTAAAAATGTGATCATATAGTTTTGGGTCATACTATAAGGACCATATGTCATGCCGTTTATCATCGTGCGATGAGGACATTAACCCATAGTTTATGGTCATAGATTTCAGACCAAGAGTTGATAACTCCATGAGAAAGACATGGATAATGTGTTGGAATAACAAACCTAGTGTAAAAAAGGAACAAGTAGGCCCAGATTCCACATACACATTCTTGAGGAGGCTACCATATAGTTCTATGTCCTGATGCTTAGAAATGGGTTTCCAGTTAATGGTCATGTAATTAAAACCAAACACTTAGTTTAATTTCATATTCTTCAGATGTAGACATGTAGTGTAAGGTCATGCAATGGGGATTCTAGTTTTCACACAGTTTAATATTATGAAACTAGGTTGATGATTTCACATAGTTTAACGTTTCTCATTATTAAGGATGGGTGTTAGGAAGTATTGGGTCATTCTACTAGAACTATATGTCATTCAATTTATCTTTTTGAGATAAGGAAAAGAGTTTGGACTCATATGATCGATCTAGTTGATAGGAAGAACATACTCTTTTCCACATTGTTTGAAGGGGTCATATAGGATAATTCACAAACCGTTCGGGGGTAGTGATCCATTCAACACCATCAAGAAAGGATAGTTTCCATTTCCCTTGATAGAATATTTCATTGATATAATGTGACTCATAGTATTTTAATGGGGCCTTATCGGCTTAAAATTCTCAGCTTTTCCATGGATGTAGTATTCGATGCATTGATGGTATTATGAGGGGATCACCATGTGTTAATGAAACTAGGGTCTACCTAGTAGGATGTTGAAGTTTGTGTTCTGTCACACCACCATAAATTATGAGTCGGCTATGAGGTCACTGAACTAAACCTTGAACTTCATTTTCCCCAATGGATTCTGCTCAGTTTTTTCATAGCCTTGTATCATTATAGTGGAAGGTAATAGGTTATCCTCATCGCATCCAAGCTAGAGAAGTGATCATACTAGAATGAGATTAACCCTAGATCCATTTTCAATGAACACTTTTATGGCATTAACATCATTCATCATGCTGAAAACATACAAGGGTCTGATATTCCCCTACATAACTACATCTACATATTAATTTCTGAAGGAGTTAATCGTGTAAAATTCAGAAGAACTGGTGTCTATCCGATATAACATGGTATCATACAATTCAACCTCAAACTCATGGGGGTCTTAGAAAATAATCTATGAGTGATTCCCTAAGGTCTTCTGAAAAACCCAAGGAATCTAGGATTAATCATTTGGCTGCTACCGAGGAGGAATACTTCAAAATATCATATTTTTGGTCTAACGACTGGTACTTCCCAGTGTAGGGATTCCCTTTCATAGGTTCTTTTTGTCCATGAGTATTTTATGTGGATGGACCGACCTTTGGGTGATAAGGTGGGGTGCTTCTTTCCTTGGTGGTTTGGACCGGGAAGGTTTTCCTACTTGTTGAGGAAGATCTAACACATGTTCTTATCCTTATTGACATTCCAGAGTGATCAGGTGAGATAGTCCTATGTCACATTTAGGTAAATTTTCCAATTCATGTTGTACCCGTTGATTGTCTCTCCCATGAGTTTATGCAACATTGAATGTCTAAGCAGTGGTGTGGCTGGAAGTATAGCTTATTCAACAACTACTCCTTCCCCAGTATCCTTAGATCTTATGGCTTCTTCTTCCAGTTCACTAGTTAGATGTATTAATATTAGGTTCATATCTATACTTATCATTGTATAAGGGGTCCGTTTAGTAAATGGTATTAATGGAGCCGAAGATCAACTCCTCGTTTGGAAATGACTCTGCCTGGCTAACTATTTCTTCTGGTGTCATTTGGAATGTCGGTTCCCATTGCTTCAGATTGAAGGGAATAAAATATGAAAGGGTCAAAGATGACATTGGCCTTGATGCAGATTCATCTTCCTGAATTTTCACTAATCTTTCTATCCATGCCTCTTTTAAGGGTTTCCCTGTAAAGGTTTGTGGGGATGAGGATGTCATCTGTATTTTTGAAGTTGAGTCTGGGGTTATACTTGGTTGTTTCAAATGTTCGTTAAATTTTGTACGAGTTTGGATGATCACCTTTATATTCATCTAACTATCAAATTTATGTTCCCTTTTTCTTACATCTTCTTTTAACTCGCCACCATCCTCTGTGGCAGTGGCGGAAACAGACGCTACTTATGCTGGAAGCTTTCCGAGGTTTAATTTATTGGAATCTATCATCCTCTGAAGGAGGTCTTTGAAGATGAAGCATTCATGAATTTTGTTCCCTATTATCTAATTAAAGGGAAAATAATATGGTTTGTTTTCTAGACCTATCTGATTAGGCCTCTTGGGATCTAGCAGGTGAAGTAGATCATTGTCCATATCAGCCATGAAATAACCGCAAACTTGATTATCTCAAACCAAGTAAACCCTATTTCTTCACTACTTAAACGGATTTTTTCTAGGTCCCCTCCACTTTTCATGCCAAGGAGGAGGTTTATATTTACACCTAGGGGGTTCTTCATGATACAGTGTAGGCTTTAGGGCTGGAGTAGGCATGGATGCTAGCTTATGTTTGACAATTCGTCCTTAGCATTTTCTACTGTTTTCCCTAGGACTGATGGAGTTATTCGGGAGTTGATCTTATTCTATCCCATGGAGTCTTCTATTATTTAGGAAAAGGAGGATAAATACTGAATCCATAATGTATACATCATTAAGATACATGGAATTCACATCACATCATGAAGGTTAGTAATACAGAGGGAGAGCATATCCTCCCGCGGAAGTGGTTAGTTTAGGGATTTGGTCAGCCCTTTCTCTCGGGCAATGAAATCCAAGATTCTCTCATTCTTTCACTGTTTTAAATTCTAGAGGTCAATGATTTTTTTCTACTACAAGACTGATCTGAATTGAAATATAAATTTCAAGAAGATTTCTTCCCATCATGTGATTGACTGATTTGGAAAACTAGTGTACCATACCAAGGCTGGCCCTTGCAGGGTTCACACTATGCATTTGAGTTTCACTAATTATTATTTCTTTGGGGTCCCCATATTGGCATCAAAATGATATGTATAGTGCATCATATGTTGTTATGGGTCACCTGATATATTAAATACTGGAAACCTCAGACACTCATAAGTTGGCAGTAGTGGGGTGTCACTCACCCAGTCGGGGTAAGGTTTCTATTCCGGCTATACTAGTGACCTCCATTCCTCTATAGCCTCAAAATGAGATTTCAATGAATCTATGTTGTCAATAATCCCTTGAAGAACATTTGATTCAACAATAACATGAAAAATTTTAGCAACTGGTAGGATTTCCCATGCCAATTCATCCATTATTTGATGTGGATATCTAGCTGGGGACATCATTTGGGGATTTTCCTAAACCCTATCCCATTTTCTTATTAATAGAAGGAAATATTCATATCCATACAATATTGGGACTAGGTATACTGATTGTAGTAGATCTAAGTTCGTTGAATATCCTGGCCTTGCTTCAGTTCTCGGGATGAATCTTTTTTGCTGAGGTACAATTGTAGGAAATGTACATTGAGGCTTTGGTCAAGGATCACATTTAATAGGAAGAAAATCTTGGAGAAACTATGTATTGTTTTTCCCTAACTATTTCATCTCTTCCTATTAGGGGAATCACTCTTTGAGTGTTGGAATATCATTTTCATAGTGAGGAGGTGGAGGTTTGTATGTGACCTTGAATTTATTCTTCTATTTATTAGGGATTCATTGAGGAGGAAATGCAGGATTGATTAGTGGAGTACCAAAATTCAGGGAAATTCGATGATTTTGGGCGAGAACTCCTTAATTATTAGTGTGAAATGTATCCCAGATGGAAACAACCCCCCATTAACCTATGAATTTATGTTATTTTTTATGTAGCATGTAAGATAAAGTTCTTTGAAATTCACCAATGCATAATGGCTTGTAGGTGTTTTACCATCCACTGAATGATAATAGGGTTATCCATGTTTCTTGGTGGTCATTTGCCTTCCTTTGTGGGATCCTCTAAAGGATTCTTAGTGAATAGTAATTCAGAGGGAAACTCTATGCATCTTGGTTATACACCTTGTTTTTTAAGGGAATGCCTCATGAGATGAGATGGAATGAGATACATATCTTCATTTTACCCCCCTATACAAGAAAAGAATTATTTCCATTTATGGGGTGATTGAGGTAAAAATTACCCCATCACTATAGGCTGGGGTTACTCTCAATCTCTTGTTGATCTGCCCCGACCATGATTTATCAGTCACACTGGGGAATTTTGTGTTAAAATTTCCTCTAACCCTATGGGCTAGGGTTGATCCCATGTTGCAGTGGCTGCTGCCATTATTACTAGTTTATTTATCTCATCCATTATTATTTGAGCTCAAGATGGGTGTAGTGTTGGGACTTCATGCGAACTGACTTCTTATGAGGACATTAGCAGTTCTAGATAATTGGATTCCCTTAGGAAATAAGCCTACTGAATGTTTTTGTCGCACAGTTCTGGAGTTTTTCATTGGCTTGATATCGTTGGGACTGATGCTTTTGGTAATCATACGAGCATAATTTTCATTGAGTGTTCCACCTTAACTAGGTATGATTTTTTTAATATCCACCTTATAATAACTACATTACATGATTTTTTCTCTATTGGGTTATGATGAATAGGGAATTGGGTGAAATATAGAGATCCATTTCCCCTATCCCTTAATATGAACACCAAGCTGGGCATCAGTAATTAGAATATGAAAAAAATTCAATTCATGGAGGTAGGTCAGTTTAAGATATTTTCTCTCTCTCTATGATTGTGGATGTCGTGTAGAAGAAAGGGATTCCAATTCAATTTGATGATGATTACCGCCAAATATAGTTACATGGTCTGCAAACCCTTTATAAGGAAATAATTTTTCTTTGAGGAGGTGGAGATTTTTCCATAGATTTAGATGGATTTTTACACACACTTTTAATAATTCCTCTGGACTGTTGTATTGAGAAGTGGATGAGGGACAAAACATAATTGGTATGTCATCCTTATCTTTTGTCTTTTCATGAGTAACTTATCATTATATTTTTCTGTAATAGATTTCAATACTTGAAATTCCCATCTTGGGAACTTCATTTATATTTTTTCACAAGGAGTGGGGCTAGTGGGAGTCTCGTTATCATGTGAATAGTCTAGGATGGGTCAGAATAATTTCATTTACCAAGGTAGTATTTTAGTTGAGAATGAATGTTACTTCCCATTGAAATATTATCCATCATGTTTGGCCCTATCATTCCAAGAACATCAGAATATGGGGTATTTCTCACCTTTGACTTGGAAATGGGAGGGAATCCTTACCGGTATGAAATTCCACTAGGGTGAGGACCTTCGCAGAGAGTTTTATAATAATGAGGGATGCCATAATGGATTGTTGTCTGATTTCAAAGAGAATTTATATAGCGTATACCTTGGGGAGAACCTTCAGGGTGGACACAATAATGGGGGGAACTTCATGTTGCAATGAGATGTCACTTTAGGAAGTAACATTACATTGAGTTCTATAATTGTTAAGGCTAATATCATGGATTGTTTCCCAATGGTAGGGATAAATTTTTCACTGTATACCAAGAGAAGGAACTCCATGGTATATGAGAGCAAGGGTAGGAAATTCTTATTGTAATGAGATGTCACTATGAGGAGGACCTTCATAGTGGGTGACATAATGGAGAGGGATAACATCATGGACCATTGTCTAACTATAGGGAATATTTATGAAGCGTATACACTAGGGGGACCATCAGAGAAGACGATAGAAATTGGATGAACTTCCTACTATAATGAGATGTCACTATGGATAGGTCCTTTAGAGTGAGTTCCATAATGGAAAGGGCAACCATAATGGTTTTTCTTTTGACTGGAGGTATAATTTCTGCAACATATACCCTAGGAAGGACCATTAAAAAAATGATTATAAGGGGAGGATCTTCTGGTCTTTTGATCTTCTGGGCATGAGAAGGGACACCGTGACACTCATTGGAAGATAGGATCTCATGATTGATCTATTTGTGTCCACTAAGGGGGCCGTTATGGTACATGATCTAGGGAGGACCTCCAGATCTACTTGTAATAATATTGTGGGGGAGGACCTTCCAAACTGCTACTGCTAATTCTGAAATTTGGTAACATATTAGCTTGATATTGAGAAAAAATTGTTAATTTTTTGTTTGTATTAAGAACTATAGCTTCCAGCAAAGTAGGGATATGAATCTGCTCGTCATTTTCCAGTTTCCTTTGGCCTGATTTATTTTATGGATCCCTCTTGTAGGAGAATGGGGATTCATACTGTAGGTGATGAAATTCATATATAGGAACCTATTTCAGTTGATCCTATGGAACTTATGGGATATTCCAATGAGAATCCAGATTTTTGGTAAGGATATATGCCTGATATGGAGTGGCCATCGAAGTAGAGTAGTGTCCCCTAGTTGGAATGGGTGTTTTTTCTTGATACTGTTGTCCACTTATCATGAGATATTTCCAAAGACCCTATGATAATGGAAAAGGGATGCATTTCTTCTCCTCAGTGACCACTCTATTTGGTAGATGATCCACCACACTTGTTCTGGAGGGGTTGTGGGCCATACTCCTTAATATTTCCACATACATGATATTATATTGACAAGTTTATAGAATATGATATGGAATTGATATATGATCCTGCATAATTGATAATATGTGTAACACCCCAAGCTTATACGGTACGCTTCTCTTTGAATAATGTGATAGCGTGTGTTGTACGCAACACCAAGTTCTAACACACCATAACCAATCAAACTAGCCGTTATGAATAGTAATACCTACTTTTTGAAATTATATATATTTTATATTTCAAAATGGACATCATTTTTGGATTCGGAATATCGAATTTAGCCTAAGGTGAAATTTTGGTACTTTTCGGATAACTTTTATATTTTGATGAATAGTGAAAATTACTAAATTTTAATTAAAAACAACTTTTTTAATCAAAATAATTAATATTGAAAAATTATGAATTTGAGTGGTTTTAAAGTATATTTAGAATATATTTTTACTATTTAATTTAATGTTTGTCATTGGACATAATCTCACAATTAAATCAGACATAAACAAGTGTCAATCTTTTGATAGTTATTATCTCTTAAAAACATGCTTTTTATTTTAACAATGGGAATTAATTTTAAAATAATTTCTGCCACTTCTGTGTTTTGAATTTGGAAAAATGGATTACATATTTGAAATCAGGATGTCCAAATTATGTAAATAGTTAACTTTTATTTTTACACATTTTGAATAATTACTGCGGTAAATATTTTATTTACCATGGTTAAAGGGTAAATCCGGTAAATAAGGGTTAAAAAATAATATTATAATAATACAAAATTACCCTAAAACGTGTCCTAACTTTATTGGTGGACACATACCAGACCCTGGGCATCCTTGGGTATATTTGGGGACCCCTTAGAGCCACTTGTATGTGGTAGGGACACATTATATTAATAAAGTTAAAATAAAAATAAAAATGGCATAAGCTTACATCTTTTAGAAGAACAATTTTTACATAGGGTTATACATGTTGGATTTTCGATTATAAATATTAATTAGAAAGCTCAAAAGATTTCATACATAATGATATTTTATTTATAATTTTTAGACATCAAATAAGTTAAATTATTAATGACACAATAATGATACAATGTTTACCTCATTAATAAATCATTTAAATAAATAAGATTATAATGATTAAAATATTATCTAAAACCTGTCCAATTATTATTGGTTGATTTTATTTAGAATATGAGTCATATTATCTTCTACCTCAACGATTTTTGGACCATTATAAACCGAATATAATTATATTATAAAGTAATACTTTCACTCTTTCCTAAAGAGCCCCTCCTCTCCCTTATAAAAGGAGACCACTTCTACTCATTCCTCACACCTCTCAAGCCACTTGTCTCGTCCAAACCCTGCCCAAATAAGCTCCCCACATACCTCGGCTCCTCCTTGAAGCTTCCCCTTAGGCAGAAAGCATTCCAAGAAGTCCTTTGGTTCCAACCAAAGTGAGTTACCTAAATTAAAGGTAACGATTTCTCTTAAATTATTTTCATTTATTTTGCTTCTTCAACCCCCAAACTCTTTTTATTTCCTTTCTTTTGTAACAACACCAGTATCCACAATATAATAGGATGTTGTTATAATAAGGATTCAAACTACACATACACACAACTACATCTAATGGATGATGAACATAATGTTTCTGTGGATGGCAAACTAACGCCTCACGAAACGATGATTGTTCAAATACATCTTACCGCCTCTCATGGTGGCCATTATGATGGCACTGTAATTAAATATGATATTAATGATATATATTTTATATATAAGCTTCTGTAATTCCATTTTATTTCATATCATTATTCGTTTCATGTTGTATATACATACGATAATTTCATTTGAGGAAGTGCGGACTACCGCCCCCTTAAAATGATATGACTCGTTCATACCACACATGGAACGTATAAAGGATGGTGTTAATGAACTTAAGTAACATATATAAAATATTATATTATACTGGAATAGTAATATACCTATGTATCATTTGGATTCGATTCTTTTAAAATAAAAATTAAATGGAAGTAGCGTTCGTGCGTACGTACGGACTACCGTCTCCACGAACGCGATGAGATTCATTCTCCATCGTATCCATTCAAGTATTATTCTCATTTTAGGGTTAAAAATAATGTTAATATCATTCTTATTATGAATAAGATATAATCTATCCATTACAAACATGTCTTACGTAACCAAACATTTAAGAAGAACGAATCGATTATCACCCGAAACGACGATAATACTAAGATATTATTAATAAAGCAATGTTAAAAGATCATATATGATATCATATTAATGTATATGAATCTTGTATAATTTAGTAACAATTATTTCACCATTATACAGGAGGTTAACCTACCCCAACCAAGGAAAAGTACAAGGTAAGGGTTATTTCACAATCTCTTCATTATCTGAGGTTGTTTAGACGTAATAATCTACTGGGATTTCTTTATCATCCACATCCATGTTTCTTCGAAATGTATTTCAAAACATATTTATTATTTACAAGAATATGGTTTAAAGTCATTTATACCCTTTTTTGACTTTTTATAAGAGGTTTATAAAGGAATCTTTCCGTCGTTTTCAAAACAAGGTCCTTTTTAACCTTTTCTACAGAATTAAGGTAAGAATGTTTTTTTTAACTTATACGGTGGGTGCGGTTATTTTCCGCTGTTATAAATTCTTCAAAGCTTCCCTTACAAGCTTATAAGAATATTTTCAAAGAAAATGTTTTATTTTATATGGATCTTAAATGATTTCAAAATAAAAGGAGATATTTCTTTAAAAAGAATTTTGATTTCATCTATGTCAACAACCTTTGATGGATTTTAAGATGATTTGAAGTTGATTTATTATGATACAAAACTTCTATATTGTATTGAAGGTTTTGTGATATGTTTTACTGTGGATGTGCTATTTTTATACCATTCATAGTTTATGGTGAAAGTATTGACATTTCGTATGCTAGTTTTAATACGAATGTTTATGTTATGTTTAAACCTTTTCATATGGGAATACATTAGACTTAATATGTGACGGGTGGAGCCCGATATAGCTCCTCGATGCATCGGTAGGTCTCATGAGACAAACTAGTGTCTTGGCACAAGGCCTTGGAAAAATCTTATTTGTAGTCTTGGCACGAGGCCTTGGCTATGTGGTTATGATAGTCTGGCATTATGCATTTCATCATTATGAAAGTGGTTATTGATTTTGCATGTGATTATTCAATTAGTAGAATAACCATGTGAATAAGTAAATGGAATTATTTCATTTTATTTATGCCATACTATGTTAAATGTTCAAGTTTAAAAGGCTTTTGTTTTAGTTATACATTTCCTTAAATGTTTATTCTTATTTATGAAAGTTTCCGATATATTGTTATCCTTACTGGGCATTTGAGCTCACCCCTTTTCTATGTTTTATTTTTCCCAGGATGTGAAGATGTAAGTTATGAATGACCTGCAGGGATATTATGAGGGGATTATAGTGTGGACTGTGGAAACATTATGTTGTTGTAGTAGTTTTTCATTTTATGATGTAATGTAAAACTTATGAATATATCTAGTGTTTCCAAGGCTACGAAACCAATCGGTCTTTCGAGATTTGATCTTTCTTGTGATCATGCCAATGTTATGTAATAATGCACCGAATCTGGGTAACTGGGGTCGGGGTGTTACAGTTGGTATCAGAGGAAGTTTAGTACAAACCTTGGAAGCTAGATTTAGATAAACTCTGATTAGAGCACGTAGACCTAAGATGAACTTTGAGGATTAGTATAGAAGAACTTCCTAGAATTTTGGTATTTTAGAGATTTTGTGAGTTTTCCGAGCAATACATCCCTGTCTGGATACGAGCAGGTAGAGGCGGCTCTGGCACAGATGTACCTAGGGGTAAAACCCAAAAACACTGCTTTGAGCTAGACTCGAACGGGAACTGGTGCACGACAACGGGCCTTGCTGCACTCTTGGTTACGACACTCTCGGGGGATATGCTTAGGATAACTCTCATTTTCTTTACAAATCATTATGAAGGGTTTATGAGTATATACTTTCTCAAAGAAAACATTTTATGATTATGGATTATATCCATAAATAGTTCAATTTATGTTAAGTGTTTTATAAGTATGGGATTATGTATTTTGATTCATAAACTGATCTAGTTTATGACATTGTTTAGAAATGGCGCCTAGTGGAAGAAATGGAAACCCTATCAATGCACACACTCCATGTAGGGATTTCCCTCCTGCTCAAGATAATTATAGTGGGGCTGGTGATGCAACTGGTGCCGATCAGCTAATCACCATACTGGGACAACTTACTCAGGTTATGAATAATAACCTTACCCATATGGAGCACCCTGATCCATAGCGTGGAGGATCAATGTTAGATCGATTCATGAGGCAACAACCACCAACATTAAATGGGAGTACAAATCCCTTAGTAGCTGAGCAATGGATAAATTCCCTAGAGAAAATATTTCAGGCTTTGGGGAGCAGTGAAAGGGAAAAAGTTATCATGGCAGTTTACCGCCTCACTGGAGATGTTGATCAATGGTGGTCATTGATTCAAAACATGAAGGAAGATGATGAAGTATCAAATATGGAATGGAGGGAGTTCAAAGATCTGTTTTTAGAAAAATACTTTCCTCGCGACTATCGAGCAGATATAGAAAGGCAATTTCTGAGTCTGAGACAAAAGGAGGATGAGAATGTCACAAAGTATGAGGCTAACTTTACAAGGATAACAAGGTATGCTGGAGATTATATTCGCAACCCAAGAAGTAAGATTGATCGTTTCTTTGATGGGTTAAAACCATTTCTCCGTCGAGCATTAGTCTCACAATCCTTTTCATCGTACAAAGACATTGTCTCATGTGCTATCAAGACCGAAAAGGAATTCTCTAAGTCTTATGACTTTAAAGCAAAGCAAGAGAAGAAGAGGCCTGCTGATCAGTCTGGGAATGGAAATAAGGGGAAGAAAGGAAAGGTTGAATATCCATCCTGTGGTAAATGTGGGAAGAAACACCCCGGTGCTTGCTTGAAGGGAATGGGAGTCTGTTACAAGTGTGGTGAAAAAGGCCACCAAGCTCGTGATTGCAAGGGGAAGAAGGAAGCTACCAATGTTCAGTGCTACAATTGCAGGGAGATGGGGCATTATTCAAATGAATGTCTTAAGCGTCAGGAGAACTTACCTCAGAAAAGGCCAAGGGATCAAGGCTAGGATTATGCTATCACTACTGCTGAGGTAGAAGCTCCGAAAGACGTGGTGGCAGGTAATTTAATGGTTTCCTCAAGTTTAGCAAATGCATTATTTGATTCTGGATCATCTCATTGTTTCATATCTTCCCAGTTTGCTAAGAAAATTATATATTTCCAATTTTATTTAATAAGGGAGTTGTCAGTTAAAACTCCTAAGGGAAGTATCGTTGCAACAAAGTTTTGTGAATCAGTCCCCATTAGAGCACATAAATTTTCTTTATCTGCTGATCTCATCGTCATACCTATGATTGAGTTTCATATAATCCTCGGTATGGATTGGCTTTCGGACTATGATGCGAAGATTTATTATAAGAAGAAAGAGGTTACGATTCTTGATGATAATGATAAGGAACACCTTATTTTTAGAGCAGAATTGTCACCACCTAATTCTTATTTAGATCCACCCCCAGTAGCTCAAATTAATTCAATTATTGGGGAGGAAGAGAATGAAATAACTATCGGTGAGGAAAGGAATGTTCAAATAGAGGATGTACCTGTTGTGAAAGAATTTGTAGATGTATTTCCGGAAGATTTACCTAGACATCCTCCAGAATGAGAAGTTGAGTTTTCCATTGATTTGATTCCTTGATCAAGGCCTATATCGAAGACCCCTTATAGAATAGCTACTGTAGAGTTAGTCGAACTAAAGAAATAACTAGAGGAATTGAGTAATAAGGGATTTATTAGCCCTAGTGTTTCTCCATGGGGAGCCCCTGTTCTTTTTGTTAAAAAGAAAGATGGATCTATGAGGTTATGTATCGACTATAGGGAGATCAATGCTATAACGATAAAGAACAAGTATCCCCTACCTCATATTGATGATTTATTTGACCAACTGCATGGAGCTCAATACTTTTCAAAGATTGACCTACGATCTGGATACCATCAGTTGTGTGTGAAGAAGGAAGACATTCCGAAGACAGCATTTCGAACCAGGTACGGGCATTACGAGTTTACCGTAATGCCGTTTGGATTGACTAATGCACCCTCTGTATTCATGGATCTGATGAATAGAGTTTTCAAGGAGTATCTCGATGAATTTGTGGTGGTATTTATTGATGATATCTTGGTATAATCCAAAACCTACGAAGATCATGAAAATCACTTGCGCATTATCTTGAAGACTCTGAGGAGGCATGAATTATATGGGAAGTTTAGCAAGTGTGAATTCTGGCTTCGGGAGATTTCTTTTCTTGGCCATATTGTCTCTAAAGATGGAATCTCTGTTGATCCTTCTAAGACCAAGGCAATCCAAGAATGTCCAGCACCTACGAGTATAACTGAGGTACGTAGTTTTATTGGTTTGGCAGGTTATTATCGACGTTTCGTCCAGAATTTTGCCCGATTGGCTAACCCATTAACGAAGCTCACACGTAAAGGGGTTAAATTTGTTTGGACAAAAGAGTGTGAAGAATGTTTCGAAGAACTGAAGAGAAGATTAGTCAATGCTCCTATATTGACTCTACCATCGGGGAATGATGGGTTCGTTATTTATAGTGATGCATCGAAGAAAGGACTCGGTTGTGTCCTTATGAAGAATGATAGAGTTATTTCCTATGCATCACGACAGTTGAAAATTCATGAACAAAACTATCCTACTCATGATCTCGAGTTAGCAGCTGTGATCTTTGCTTTGAAGAGATGGAGGCACTACCTCTATGGTGAAAAATGTGTGATTTATACTGATCACAAGAGTTTGAAGTATATTTTCTCATAAAAATAACTCAACATGAGGCAAAGGAGATGGATTGAATTAATCAAGGATTATGATTTTACGATACACTACCACCCGGGGAAGGCAAACAAGGTGGCAGATGCTTTGAGCAGAAAAGACCATGGTGTTTTGAACATGATGAGAATTGAAAGGGATCCAATTTTCATGAATCTAGTGAAGATGGACATGGGAATAACCAGGGAAGGTGAAACATCAATGATTTTTCAAATGGTTGCCAAATCATCTTTACTAGAAAGGATTAAGAGTTCTCAGACCGATGATGAAGAATTCCAAAAGAAGATTAAAGCTGTGAATGATGGGAGATTGAGAGACTTTGTGTATGAAGATGGAATTTTGAAATTCGAGAAGAGACTTTGTGTTCCCAATATACCTGATCTAAAAAGGGAATTGCTGGATGATGCTCATAGTTCCAATTTCTCTATACACCCTGGGAGCACCAAAATGTATAGATATTTGAAGGAACATTTTTGGTGGGACAACATGAAGAGGGAGATTGCTGATTTTGTGTCAAGATGTATGGTTTGTCAACAAGTGAAAGCTGGAAGGCAACAGCCTGGAGGAGTCATGCAACCTCTTCCCATACCAGAGTGGAAATGGGACAATATTACGATGGACTTTGTCATGGGGCTACCAAAGACTCCTAGAAGGAACGATGCAATATGGGTTATTGTTGATCGTCTTACCAAGTCAGCACATTTTCTTGCTATAAGAGAAGATCTACCCCTGGAACGTCTAGCAAGACTATACATTAATGAAGTTTTGAGACTTCATGGAGTACCCCTATCGATTGTTTCTAATCGTGATCCCCGTTTTACTTCAAGATTCTGGAAAAGTCTTCAGAAATCCCTGGATACTGAACTTCATTTGAGCACTGCTTACCACCCTCAGACAGACGGAAAATCAGAACGGACTATTCAAACCTTAGAAGACATGTTGAGATCTTTCTCACTTGACTTCCAGGGTATGTGGGATCAATATTTACCTCTGGTAGAATTTTCCTATAACAATAGCTTCCATTCGAGTATTCAGATGGCACCATATGAAGCGTTATACGGAAAGAGATGTCGTACACCAACCTGTTGGGATGACGTTGGCGAAAGAAAACTTGTAGGCCCAGAACTGGTGGAGGAAACGGTGGAAAAGGTGAAAGTAATCCAAAATCACATCAAAGCAGCTCAAAGTAGGCAGAAGAGCTATGCTGATAATCGAAGGAAGGATTTGGAATTTCAAGTTGGGGATCATGTTTTCCTGAAGGTATCTCCATGGAAGGGAGTCATACGTTTTGGTAAGAAAGGTAAATTGAGTCCCAGGTACATCGGACCCTTCTAAATTCTAGAGCGAATTGGGGTTTTAGCTTACCGATTGGCAATGCCGCCAAGTATCTCCAAAGTTCACGATGTGTTCCACGTATCTCTGTTGAGGAAATACATGCCTGATCCAACGCATGTACTCACCTATGAGGAATTAGAACTGGAACCTGATCTTTCCTATTGTGAATAGCCCGTCAGGATTCTTGATACGAGAGAACAAGTACTGAGAAACCGGACGACGCGTCTGGTAAAAGTTTTGTGGAGAAACCATAAGATGGAAGAGGCAACGTGGGAACCCGAGGAACTTATGATGAAGAACCACCCGAGTCTTTTCATGTGATAAGTATTCTAGAAATTTCGAGGACGAAATTATTTGAAGGAGGGGAGAATGTAACACCCCAAGCTTCTACGGTACGCTTCTCTTTGAATAACGTGATAGCGTGTGTTGTACGCAACACCGAGTTCTAACACACCATAACCAATCAAACTAGCCGTTATGAATAGTAATACCTACTTTTTGAAATTATATATATTTTATATTTCAAAATGGACATCATTTTTGGATTCGGAATATCGAATTTAGCCTAAGGTGAAATTTTGGAACTTTTCAGATAACTTTTATATTTTGATGAATAGTGAAAATTGCTAAATTTTAATTAAAAACAACTTTTTTAATCAAAATAATTAATATTGATAAATTATGAATTTGAGTGGTTTTAAAGTATATTTAGAATATATTTTTACAATTTAATTTAATGTTTGTCATTGGACATAATTTCACAATTAAATCAGACATAAACAAGTGTCAATCTTTTGATAGTTATTATCTCTTAAAAACACGCTTTTTATTTTAACAACGGGAATCAATTTTAAATTAATTTCTGCCACTTCTGTGTATTGAATTTGGAAAAATGGATTACATATTTGGAATCAGGATTTCCAAATTATGTAAATAGGTAACTTTTATTTTTACACATTTTGAATAATTACTGCGGTAAATATTTTATTTACCATGGTTAAAGGGTAAATCCGGTAAATAAGGGTTAAAGAATAATATTATAATAATAATACAAAATTACCCTAAAACGTGTCCTAACCTTATTGGTGGAAACATACCCGACCATGGGAATCCTTGGGTCTATTTGGGGACCCCTTAGAGCCACTTGTATGTGGTAGGGACACATTATATTAATAAAGTTAAAATAAAAATAAAAAAGGCATAAGCTTACATCTTTTAGAAGAACAATTTTTACGTAGGGTTATACATGTTGGATTTTCGATTATAAATATTCATTATAAAGCTAAAAAGATTTCCTACATAATGATATTTTATTTATAATTTTTAGACATAAAATAAGTTAAATTATTAATGACACAATAATGATACAATGTTTACCTCATTAATAAATCATTTAAATAAATAAGATTATAATGATTAAAATATTATCTAAAACCTGTCCAATTCTTATTGGTTGATTTTATTTAGAATATGAGTCATCTTATCTTCGACCTCAATTATTTTTGGACCATTATAAACCTAATATAATTATATTATAAAGTAATACTTTCACTCTTTCCTAAAGAGCCCCTCCTCTCCCTTATAAAAGGAGACCACTTCTACTCATTCCTCACACCTCTCAAGCCACTTGGCTCGTCCAAACCCTGCCCAAATAAGCTCCCCAAATCCCTCTCCTCCTCCTTGAAGCTTCCCCTTAGGCAGAAAGCATTTCAATAAGTCTTTTGGTTCCAACCAAAGTGAGTTACCTAAATTAAAGGTAACGATTTCTCTTAAATTATTTTCATTTATTTTGCTTCTTCAACCCCCAAACTCTTTTTATTTCCTTTATTTTGTAACAACACCAGTATGCAAAATATAATAGGATGTTGTTATAAGAAGGATTCAAACTACACATACACACAACTCCATCTAATGGATGATGAACATAATGTTTCGGTGGATGGAAAACTAACGCCTCACGAAACGATGATTGTTCAAATACATCTTACCGCCTCTCATGGTGGCCATTATGATGGAACTGTAATTAAATATGATATTAATGATATATATTTTATATATAAGCTTCTTTAATTCCATTTTATTTCATATCATTATTCGTTTCATGTTGTATATACATACGATAATTTCATTTGAGGAAGTGCGGACTACCGCCCCCTTAAAATGATATGACTCGTTCATACCACACATGGAACGTATAAAGGATGGTGTTAATGAACTTAAGTAACATATATAAAATATTATATTATACTGTAATATTAATATACCTATGTATCATTTGGATTCGATTCTTTTAAAATAAAAATTAAATGGACGTAGCGTTCGTGCGTACGTACGGACTACCGTCTCCACGAACGCGATGAGATTCATTCTCCATCATATCCATTCAAGTCTTATTCTCATTTTAGGGTTAAAAATAATGTTAATATCATTCTGATTATGAATAAGATATAATCTATCCATTACAAACATGTCTTACGTAACCAAACATTTAAGAAGAACGAATCGATTATCACCCGAAACGACGATAATACTAAGATATTATTAATAAAGCAATGTTAAAAGATCATATATGATATCATATTAATGTATATGATTCTTGTATAATTTAGTAACAATTATTTCACCATTATACAGGAGGTTAACCTACCCCAACCAAGGAAAAGTACAAGGTAAGGGTTATTTCACAATCTCTTCATTATCCGAGGTTGTTTATACGTAATAATCTACTGGGATTTCTTTATCATCCACATCCATGTTTCTTCGAAATGTATTTCAAAACATATTTATTATTTACAAGAATATGGGTTAAAGTCATTTATAACCTTGTTTGACTTTTTATAAGAGGTTTATAAAGGAATCTTTCTGTCGTTTTCAAAACAAGGTCCTTTTTAACCTTTTCGACAGAATTAAGGTAAGAATGTTTTTTTTAACTTATACGGCGGGTGCGGTTATTTTCCGTTGTTATAAATTCTTCAAAGCTTCCCTTACAAGCTTATAAGAATATTTTCAAAGAAAATGTTTTATTTTATATGGATCTTAAATGATTTCAAAATAAAAGGAGATATTTCTTTAAAAAGAATTTTGATTTCATCTATGTCAACATCCTTTGATGGATTTTAAGATTATTTGAAGTTGATTTATTATGATACAAAACTTCTATATTGTATTGAAGGTTTTGTGATATGTTTGACTGTGGATGTGCTATTTTTATACCATTCATAGTTTATGGTGAAAGTATTGACATTTCGTATGCTAGTTTTAATACGAATGTTTATGTTATGTTTAAACCTTTTCATATGGGAATGCATTGGACTTAATATGTGACGGGTGGAGCCCGCTATAGCTCCTCGATGCATCGGTAGGTCTCATGAGACAAACTAGTGTCTTGGCACAAGGCCTTGGCAAAATCTTATTTTTAGTCTTGGCACGAGGCCTTGGCTATGTGGTTATGATAGTCTGGCATTATGCATTCCATCATTATGAAAGTGGTTATTGATTTTGCATGTGATTATTCAATTAGTAGAATAACCATGTGAATAAGTAAATGGCATTATTTCATTTTATTTATGCCATACTATGTTAAATGTTCAAGTTTAAAAGGATTTTGTTTTAGTTATACATTGCCTTAAATGTTTATTCTTATTTATGAAAGTTTCCGATATATTGTTATCCTTACTGGGCATTTGAGCTCACCCCTTTTCTATGTTTTATTTTTCCCAGGATGTGAAGATGTAAGTTATGAATGACCTGCAGGGATATTATGAGGGGATTATAGTGTGGACTATGGAAACATTATGTTGTTGTAGTAGTTTTTCATTTTATGATGTAATGTAAAACTTATGAATATATCTTGTGTTTCCAAGGCTACTAAACCAATCGGTCTTTCGAGATTTGATCTTTCTTGTGATCATGCCAATGTTATGTAATAATGCACCGACTCTGGGTAACTGGGGTCGGGGTGTTACAATATGTGTTTAGAGACGTTGTTGTCTATAATGGGATTATATTCTCATTCTGGTGTCATATAATGATTATGTACCTTCTCAGATACTCCATTTTCTACCAGTGGGTACTAATAGTTCTCTTGTGCAATGTTAGAGGTATAAGTCTTTCCCCAGATTAATAATTAGGATTTTCCAACTACTTTCTCTAATTTTCACTGTATCTGACTGGATATATTTATATTAATGAGTTTGATTTTTCACATGCTAGTTGTTTTTCATCATATTTGGCTGATGGATTTTATATTCATTCGAAGAAATTTGAATCTACCTGTTTTTTTCCATCATATTTGACAGTAGGGCTTCATATTTGCGAGCATGAATTTGCGTATGATCATTATTTTCAACCATATTTGACTAATGGTATTGGAATGAATTTCTAATAATTTTCATCTTTCTATAGTTTTTGGGAAAATCTAACTAATGGTATTGAAGTGAATGATTAGTGATTTTCATCTCTTCATTAGTTTTTAGTCATATTTGACTGATGGGATTGATATTCTTTGATAGTGATTTGTATCTTCCTATAATTTTCCACCCCATTTTCACAATAGTCTTGACATGAATAAATAGGGATTTGTGCATGTTCATTGGTTTGCCTCATATTTGAATAATGGGGATCAAGTTCATAAGAATTAATTTTATTCTCCCTATAGTTTTCCACAATATTTGACCGGTGGGCTTAATGAGGGTGAAATTTAATATACGCATGCTAATAATTTTTCATCATATTTTTCAGAATGGGAATCCTCAGTGGGAATCAAGATAATGGGGTGTTCTTGAATGGTTGAATTGCACCATATGCGGGTCGACCCAGGGTCCCGGGTCTATAGGACTATAGCTCGGGACCTCATAATGGTATCATCTACACGGTGAGGATGTTGGGTCGTGTGGTGTTAGTGGTGATGATCTTCGGTAGGGGGCCTTGAGAGAGACCCCTATGTTTTCTGGATGAAGTCATTGGCTAAAAATTCAACAGAATCCCTAAGATAAGGGAGGAAATCATTGTCACGTTTTGGGGATAAGATCCTAAATAGGTAAGAGATGACCACGAGGGCTGCCTAGTTTTGGATCACCGACCATCATTGGGAGGATGGATTGTAGGGATTAAATGACTGGAGGGAATGTCTAGATTCATCCAGGGTGGGGAGAGTACCCTTATGATGTTACTCTCTAACCAACTCATTTGAAATCATGTTTTGAAGATTCTAGGTGGGCTTCAGTGTCCTTTGTTTGGTTAAGGACCCTGCCAATTCAGTTGTTGATGAGCGCGTCTGTGAATGTTGAGGAGATTCCATTTGATTAAAGGTAGATCAGAAGTGTTCCTTCAACATATATTACAAATATAGACAAAAATCCTTCTCAAATAATAATCCCATGATCACATGCGTAATTGATGGTCTCTTTTGGCCCTCTTCTTTTTTGGATGAAATAAGAGCCTATCACGGTGTAATACCGCCAATTTGCCTAAGCATTAATGTTGGGTTCCCATTTTTTTCATCAAAGGTTCCTCTCACGTTTTTTGAGGAATGAGATGGTCTAACAATGATTGTGTAGTCTTTCTATTTTATATTGTGAAAGAGGTTCTGTAGTTAAGTCATTCATATCGAATTACCGTTCTATTTCTGATGAATGAACATGTTGTCCCAAATAGTTGATTGCATGGGGCTGAATTGTGTGAAATCACTAACGTTGGGTACAACACCTTCGAACGGTCTTCAACGGGATTCATTTGTTGAGCGAAAAAAACCCAAAGTATCTCGCATCCACGATTTCTGGACCTACTTTCCAAAGGTATTCATTTTCTAGGTAATTTAACCAATGACACTTAAGAACTCCCATTGGCTAAGATGATCAGAGGTCGAGCTCTTCACACCCTTGTGGAGGACTATTTATTATTCTAGGTCTATCTTACAAATTTAAGATATATTCATGAATCCTTGGTTCATTACCAACTGTGTATATTACAGATTAACAAAGGTTAATGAATGAAAATTAACTTATTTTATTATCAAATAAATTTTGAGGAGAAAGTGAGAAACCAAAAAGACCAACATTACAACCAAATAAACCATAAACAAAAAAAACCAAAGAAAAATATAGGACCAGCCTCTTCCCAGCAATAAAAACATGACTGCAAACCTTCACCGATGCATGACTGCTCGACATGCAGTCCCATAAAGATATGAACGAGCATGGAATAGATGTTGTATCAATACCCTCTTAGTCTTTCAAATAAAAATGGTATGGGTTGGTGAAGGCTCCATGCTCTAAACCACATCTGAAGTAGATCCATGTTTGTTTTTGGATGCTTTCCACCACAACATCATCACAAATCACACAAAAAACTAGTCCAAAAGTAGACTTGATCCAACCCATGCTTCCCCTTACACACATCGACACCATCCGGCCTTAACACCTCAATAAGTGGGGTAGTCGACACAACCTTACTACCTCCTATGGGATATTCCGTGATGGCAATACTCCCTTTCCTCTGAATTTCAACTAAAACATTTTTATGTTATGGCATTCCCTCACCCTTCCACACAATAAAATGAGAAGGACCTGCAAGGTCCTACCTCATCCGGCTAAATACATCAAACACCTTAAGGTTAATATGATGAAACATGACCTTTTTCACCACCTCATAACCAATAGTAGCCTCAACAGCTGCATTGCAGTCCACTGCAGCGCTGATAGGTCATTCCTAATCTACTCGCCGCTACAACTGAGGACCACAACCTCTATCCTCTCTATTCCCTACTAACTATTCTAACCCAGTCTCCTCGCATACCTTTGAAACCTTTCCACATCCGCTTCCAACCATCCTAGTTGCAACCTAGTGACAAACCTCCATCGAATGGTTGCCAAATTCCCTTTACACCAGTATTGCAGACCCCCATCGACAAACATTGGAAGAGTGTCCTAGGAACCTACATGTAGAACAAAAATACGTCTAATTATCATAGATCACACGTTGTTTGCAACTATAAACCTCACCAATTGTAATCTACACATAATCAAAGTGAACTCCAGAAAATTCCAACTCAAAACACACCCGCAGATTAATAGGGTATCAAACCAACTTTGTGTTGCTATTAAAACATAAATACCTACCAATAATGTTGTCTAGAATTACGATAACAGAAGGGTTCTGGAATGGTAGAAGAAAGTTTGGGAAACTAACCCAAATTTCCATGGAAGGTAAATCATGTTTCATATGAAACTAAAATGACCATAGGAAAAAAAGAACTGGAAACCATTTTAGCCTCAGGGAGCCCTTGACCAAGCACTGATGAGGTCCTCCTCCGATAAAAATCAGACCATATAATTTCACGTCATGAGACAAGGACGTCCATATGAAGGGTGCCTGGTCAATTTTGGTGTAGGACATAGGCCAAGGAAGCCCAAGGGACCCAAAAGAGATGTGGTCTCCCAGGTGGAAATGAAACTACCAAATAATGTGGCCTGGAGAAGATTAAGGTGAATTTAGATACTGGGTTTGGAACTCAGGGGGGGATTCTTACGTATCACAGTTAGTTTGTAATCAAAGACCACGTAGTTCTGAATGGTTGGGGAATACACCTGAATAGGTGGCCCATTTGAGGGGACATGTTTGGATTGGGACATATGCATGGGAGATTCCTATATAGTTTAATTTGGTTGGAGATTACACTTAGGGGAATCCCATTTGGTTGGGGAATACACATGGAATCTTCCCATTTAAGGTGGCATGATTTGGCATTACATGAATGTGATGCACATTTGGTTTGGGATTACGCATGGAAGTTGTCAATATATTTGGATTCCTAAAAATGTCATGATATCCAAAAGCCTCCAAGCCCATGTCAGTAATTCTTTGTGTGATAAATAAGAGTAATATATAGATATGAAGATCACATGATCCACATTGTTCACTGATAGATGGGGTGTTGAAGCCCAATGGGAAATAGAGGGGGCTTTGGGTATATACATATCCTCTCTTATTTTTATATCTAGGATAGTCATATATGGTGAACTATATAGATATGTCAAATGTTTAGGTGAATGGGATCAAGAGCACTGCCTCTCACTAGAATGGATATTGGCTTACTCTAAGAGGGATTCCCTTATGGTTCCCATGGAATAGAGGAATGCATGAAACTAATGTTCATCGAAGGTAAAGGCCAGTTACTTATCTTAGTCCAATGAATGGGTAGGTTCACATGTGGAAACCAAGGTTATAACCCTTGATACCATGGGAATGTAAACTTGAAAACATTTTGATGGTCCTTTTTATTGAGTAGGTTACACATGTGACTCTGCATACCATTGGTATGTAATATCGAGTGGAGATGATGATGTCCCTGATGATCTTATCATATATGTTAGGTGTATTGGTAAGAGGACTAGACCTGATTTCATTAAACTAGTATGTGTATAGGTCAATATGGGGCCTTAAGTGATGACTGGAAGGAGTGATAGAATGTGGATAGTGGAACACCCTAGGATTCCCCATTCTGCATATCAGGTTCTTACATGGGATGGGGTTACCTACATGTAGCGTGTTGCTATACAGGTGAAAGTTTCATCCATGAAGCATGAGGCTACATAGACCTAGGGTCTTCCCACATAGCTGGTTCATATGGGGGACTATGTTTCTCCCATGTAGCGTGTTACTATACGAGGTCAAATTCCTTCCTTGTAGTGTTTTTCTATAAGGTAAAGTGTTTGGAAAGCATAGTGGTTTTCTATGATGGGTGATATTAAATAGAATTCCCATCCATTTAATGCATTGTGTAATGTTCGTAACAAAGGGTTTTTGAGTTTTTGGTTGGATGGTAGATTTATTATTTCATCCTTACTGCTAAGAGGAAGTTTTTTTACCTTCTTAGAGAATAAAGACTCTCAATATCTACTTCATCAAGATCTGATTTTTCTTCATCGTCTCATCTTTCTCTCTCAGTTTCCCCTAAGGTTATTTTATGAAGGGATTGAGGTACTGAGTACTAGGATGGGTGGTCATCCATAATACACTGCATACTTTCTTTTGCGAGGGCCAAAGAGAATGCCCTGACCTGCATATGACTTAGTCAGTGGGGGGGGGGATCGTTTTCTAGGGAGGATATCACCATCATGCCCCAAAAATGACATTTATTCATTCATGGGGGTTGGAAGTATCACCTCATCCCAAAAATTGTTTCTTTTAGAGGAAATAATCATCTGATGGGGTGGAAATCTCACCGGTCCCTGCAAAACATATGTAGTTTCACTTGTGGTCACTAACAGTCTGTCTTGTCCCGTGAATTGTCTCGTTCATAGAGTGTTTTTTCGAAGCAGTGTAAATTTCATGACTTAAAAATTATCATAATAAATCATTAGTAACATTCTCTCTTCATAAAATTTATCAACTTTTATAACCACACAACTTATAAACACAATTTTTTTATATTATTTTTAAGCAGTATTCCCCATCCATAACTCTATCCAATCTTATGTCTATAATTTTTTCACACATATTTTATGATAAAATGTTATACTCCCAAAATAGTTTCCCCCTATTTCATACAAAACCCTCAGATTACAATATTTTAGAAGACTCATTATGTTGATGAATTTTATAGTATAAAATCATTTCCATATTTGTTAGAAGAACTCTAGTAGAAGCCATGCATCTTGAATTCCATGTCCGGAATTCTATGTCCAAAAATCATGCGTTCGAATAACATTAAATTTCCTTAAAACATGATTATAACTAGATTTTACATGATTTAAATAACATTGAGATCTACATAGAATCATCTATTTTAATTTTGAACACCTATTTTGATATTCGATGTTGGGTACTCCACTTTGGTTTTTCTTATAAGAACCATTCTAAAAAGATATTCCTAAAAACAAGTACACTAAAAAATCATTTATAACATAAAAATTCAATTTTTGATATTTTAAAAAAATCCATGTTAGGACATCAGTGCTCGAAATCCTTTGGGAAATCACCAAATTTTACAAAGTGGGGTTATCTTCATCATAAAAAACTTATAGAAAACATAAAACATTCAACAATCAAAAAACAAAATTCATCCAATATTATCCCAACAATACCCCCTTTGGATTTTTTTTTCAACCAAGAATCCTAAATCACTAAAACATTATAACTCAATTTATGGATCACTTATCACTATTTCTAGGCCTTTGTGAGAAAACTCATGGTAGAAAACAAGAATCCTTGATAAAAAACTATGTTGTCTGTAAGAAGTGAATTATGAACATTTTTATTGAACATAAAATATTCAAAATCATCAAATCATATTCCAATTTAATATAAGAAAAAAATTTAATATATGAACATAAAAAAATATTAAAATAGTTCACACATTCACATGATGCGATCACATCTTACCCCATTTAATAGCTCACCCTAAATACCTGATTTCCTTAAATTCTTTAGAACATACAATTGGATAGATTTAGGAAACATTATTTTTATCCCCCTTGAAACAAATATACAAAGGTAATATGAGAGAGGATACAGAAAAAATGCATCAATCTTGGATAGAAATAAGTTGCACACCCATGTTTAAACTCATTTTATAAAAATATTTCTTTGGTAATGTATTTGTGAAAATTTCAGTAACTTGTTTTGTTGTAGTAGCATACACAGACTTGAGTCCATTATTCTCCACACAATCTTTGATGAAGTGATATTTTTTATCAATATTTTTTGAATGGTAATGTTGAAAAAAAAATTTAGTGAGATTTATATAACTTTTATTATCACAACCTAGTATAAGGGTTAACAATACTTTAACTAGAAAATCCTCTAACTGAGTTTTAATACACATATGTTAGGTTGAAGCATGAGTGGAAGCATATATATAGCTTCATATGTGTTAAGTGTTAAAGAATTTTAATTTTTTTTATTCCAATCACACAACATTCCCCCAAAATGAAAGCTCCACCAGATGTGGATCTTTAATCATCTATACTTACCTCTCTCCCAGCATCCAAATAACAAATTTTTTTATTTTTTGAGTTTTTATATTTTTTAATGAAATCTATTTTCCTTTAATATATCTAATAATTAGTTTTACCATCATGATATGAGATTATTTTTAATCCCTTTTGAATATTTGACACAAAGAAACAATATAAACAATATCTGGTCTTGAAGCTGTCAGATATAACAAACCACAAATCATCTTTGTAATTTTTTTACGAACCAATTCCTTTCCACATCCATCATTAGACATTTTGTTTCCCACAAAAATTAATGTAGAAACCAGTTTTGAATATTCCATTCCATATATATTAATATGTTCCTTTTCATAATTTTATTGATATAGAAAATTATATTTCTTATTTTATGATATTTGTAAGCCAATAAAATATTTTATTTCATCATACAGGGACATTTAAAATAAATTCTCCACCTCTTCAATGAACTTTTCATAAGTTCCTTCGTCATTCGAAAGAAAAATTATATCATCAACATAAATAATTATAGTGAGAGATATCACCTTATTTTCATTGATGTAGATATTACTGTCATGTCTACCATTCTTAAAGACCAATTTCTTTAAGAAGGTATCCAATTTGAAATACCAATCTCTCAAAGATTTCATTATACTATAAAATGATTTATTTAAATTTCAAAAATATATTTCATCTTTTCCAATATCTAATCCATATGTATTTTCAATAACAATATCCTAATCTTGTTCACCATATTAAAAATATGACATTACATCTTTCTAAAAAAATTTATAAGAACATTTCATAGTAATAAAAATAATTTTTTTACCTTTTATAACATTTCTACTGTATAAAAATTTCTCATCAAAATAAATGTGATGAATTTGTAAGTATATAATAATTTCTGATTACCCTTTTGAGTTGTTTGACTCCCCCTCAAACATTGATTCCAGTGAGACATGGCATTATTGTAGTGTTGTTGATTTAACCAACACATATTTTCTATATGAAAAAATAATCCACAATAAGAAACAATATCCATAGAAGTAATACCATCCTTTGTAACTTACACACTTCCCTGATTTATCAATATGATTTTATAAAACATTATTATATTCTTTAAGACTTTTTTTGAGTGCTAATATTTTGGTTGAATTTCAAAATGTTCTTATTTAACATGGAATTCCTCCCATCTTCAACATATTCACTTGTAGTAGAAAAATTTGATTCAGACTTTGAAACCGTAGAATCTTTTAAATTTTCAACATTTATGGTTATTGATTGATACATGATTTTCTAATATTTATTATTCTTATAAAAAGATATTTTCCTTTTGAAATATTGAAGACAGATTTTATCAACCCTTCTTAGGTTTACAATTTTCATAACTTTTATCAGCTGTGGAAATATTGTTTGGAAAACATAGGACTCCAAACATAGTTTCATAGAACTTTTGTTGAACAAGTTATAACTATTCCTACTTCACATGTAACTTTACTTCTAGCTATTTATTTAGATTATTTTCTATTCAATATATTTTTTCAGATAATCAATCTCTTCGAGAAACTTATATTTTTTATCAATAAATTATTATTGACTATTTTATGTAGAGTCTCCCCTTTTAAACTTCTTGATTTCCCTTTCAAGTATTACAATAATTATAAGACATTTTTTCAACTCTCTTTTCAGATCATATTCTAACTGATTTTCTTAATCATTAGAACTACTAATTCCATTAATAAAAAAATTCTTGATAATTAAAATTTTTAATAAACGTGTTTTCTATAATTACTTTAGTGAATTTATCAATTGTAGTTTCACTGTCATCATCTTCATCATCAGTAGAAAAAAAGAATCACTTTTTTTGTTTTGTAGATTTTTTATGCATTTTATTATAATATTATTTATATTTTTAACATGTTTCTTATAGTATGTTCTTGAATTCATTTCAGCATAATTACTTTATCCTCCGTACTTTATTTGAGGGAAATGTGCAGTAAAATTCCCAATATCTACATAGCTAAGGAAGTTTAGTGGGAAAATCCCTTTTTTATTTCCTATTCCCATTTAAAAATTTATAGAAAACATGGGAATTAATTTATCAAAATTATTACTAAACTCATCTTTAGTGTTGGTGTCATCAACTACTTCACCATTGTTAAATTTCTTGGTATCTTTAATAGAAATTTACCTATCATAATTTTATTTTCATTTCATAAGATTTTTTCTTCTAATTTCATATATAATGATAGTTCTATATAAGTCATCCATTGATAGAGTTTCAGGATCTCTATATTCCAAATATGAAACATTGCCACCAAATATTTGAGGATGAATTCATAAAATATTCACAAAAACATTAGAATATTCTAGCTTTCCACCAAAACATCTAATAGTACATATAGTCTAATTTACCCATGTGAAAACTCTCCAAAACATTCATAGTAATCCATTTTAGGTCCTTATACACCAATCAATATATTTTTAACTTATCCCTCTTCACCTTTGTAATACCTTGAAAAATATTTTTCAAATTTTCTGAAATACTAATAGAAGTTAAAATTCCCATTAATATATGAAATTAAATTTTAGATAGGGATGAAAGTAAATAATTTTATACCTTCCATCATTCAATAAATGTTTCTTATCAGTGACTATAAGAGAAACATTCAAAGAAAAGGGTGGGAATCCATCTATAACAGCCTCTATAACTTCATAACCACAGGAGATAAGATATGGAAACATTATATCTTTCCAAATATGATAGTTATTTCCATTAAAAACCAGAATCCACTTACCATTCAAACAATTCAAATTATCCAAAACAATTTCTCCTCAAACATCAGAAAAATGTAAATAAAGGAAACCTTCACTTTGATACTAATTGAAAATTCCCACACAATATTATTGTAATCATGGAGAGGTGGAGGGGATCAATAAGTGATATATTATTCTTTTATGTTATCTTTCTTATGAAATAACTTTCACCTCCTGCTAATTATTTATCACTTTACTGAAATGTTTAAATTCAAACACATCAAGAGGAGTAGCTAGTCTATGGCATGGTTTTGAAAGAATCCAATATCACTGAATCCACTATAAAAAATCCTTTTAATGCGGTTACAACTTGTAGGAAATATCTTTACACTTTCATAGAACTATGAAAAAATTGTACATGTGATTCATGTATGATTAGGTGTCCTAGAACCAATTGTTTGTACTTTGATTACATAAATATTTAATATATTTAAATATTCAACATCTTATTACATATTGTTCATTATTCTGCATGACTATAGTGTAATATTGTCCTGGAGTATTTGTCGCATTGATAAGGTCTTAGCAGTTCCGTGCTCTGATGAGAACCATGAAGTGCTATGATAATATTCTTAAATATAGTTCTACGATTGGATGACATACTATAATAGGAGACATAGTATACAGTCCGTCAGGTGTGAGTACTGGTAAGCACATGAGACTTATTCTCATAAAGTTCGAGCTTGGAAATCACCAAGATGGAAGATTATGAGAACAAACCCACCAGTAGGAATTCTGCATGTTTTGGTTTCATCGGATATTCGTATATGTGAGTGTTTGTAATGATCCTTAGACTTTAATATTATCATTAATACATGTCATGACTCATGCACTTTCATTTTTTGACTCAAACTGTCACCCAGAAAGTTGGCGGGATGTAGGGTATATTGGGTGCATCATTAATGACATATTATTAATTGACATGTCGAGAAAGGATTTGTCCCCTCCATTTATTAAAGTTGATATCTCAGCCCATTGATTTAATTAGAATCATCGCATGAAATTCCATGGCTATGGTGGAATGATTATTTTATTTTAGGTAGTCAAAGAACAACATATCGAGCATAAAGGTTGATTACGCTATCATGAAACCAACTTGATGAGATATTGAGATAAATAGATTATATTACACAGTGAGTGTTCGTTTGTGCATGTCGTTGTTGTGACATTAAGTTGTTTCTCTTGGGTTACTTGACCAGTTTCTAGACATTACTCTTGAGATTTAGGCAAGCCCACCTAATTCCAACGAGAAGGAATCCTAGAGGGTCACACACTAAGTGTTTTTGGTGGAATCGATTAAATTATATTTAAATTTAATTAATGGAAAAAATATTATTCTCAAGAAAATGGAATAAATTTATTAATGTTAAATTAATTACATAAATTAAATAAATATTTATTTACTAGATTATGTGTAAAATATATTTATTTATTTTATTGAACATTTAATTAATATCTATTTGCTAGTTTTTAAATAATATATTTATTTCATAGAACCAATTGATTATTTATTTATTCAGTTGTTCAATAAATGTAAGTGAGGTTTGAGTATACCAAGGATTATCTGGTAGTAAAATAATTATTTGCAAGATGGTAAATACTTTTTTAACTTGTTGGAACAAGTTAAAAAAATAATAACATTACTTTTATTTTGTGACGAGGAATTTTATTTATAATTCTGTTTTTCGTAAGTTGGTGTACCATAAATAATGACTTGATATTATTATAAAAATCATGAGTTTTCCCTAAGGTTATGAATGTATTAAATTGCTATTACACAATTAAATATTGTAACTGAATTCCCATGTCGATAAATAAAGACGTACTTCTATTGTTCCATTTACCGAAATGCACGCCCAGTGAATTGAGAATTGTTAAGCTAAATGATTTCTCCCTCGAATCCTATTCCCTCCCCTCTCATAAAAAATAGACTTTCATTAAGACTGAAGAACAAGAAATCAAGAACGACCGACATAAGACACTCGCTTTTCCGTGCTAGCACCTGGAGAACGAGTGGTGTCAATCGGTGGCCATCGGAGCACGTGTGGATCACCACTAGAGAGATTATGTGTTGGATGTGATGCTCCAACATCGATTACCCAGAGTCGGTGCATTATTACGTATAATTTTCATGATCACAAAATACCAAGTCTCGAAAGATCGATTAGTTTAGCAGCCTTGTAAACACTAGATACATTCATAACGTTTATATTACATCATGAAATAAAAACAACAACAACATCTTGTGCCCTTTGAACACACTTATCCCTTAGACTGTCCATACAGTTCAATCATAATATACTTCTTCACATGCTGGGAAAAATAAAACATAGAAAGGTGTGAGCTCAGATGCTTAGTATGGATAACAATATAGCAAAAACATTCATAAATAAGCATAAAATTTTTAAGGCAATGTATAGGACTAAAACATAAGCCTTCTAAACATGAGCTTCAGCATAATATGGAAAAGATAAAATCAAATAATTCCATTTAATTATTCACATGGATATTTTACTAGTCCAATAATCACATGCAATATCAATAACCACTTTCATAATAATGGAACGCATAATGCCAGACTTTCATAACCACATAGTCATGGCGTTGTGCCAATACTGCAAATAAGATTTTTTTCAAGGCCTTGTGCCAAGACACTGTTCTATCTCATGAGACCTACTGATGCATCGAGGAGCTATGTTGGGCTCCACCCGTCACATACAAAGTCCAATGCATTCCTCATATGAAAAGGTTTAAACATAACATAAACATTCGTATTAAAACTAGCATACGAAATGTCAATACTTTATCCATAAACCATGAATGGTATAAAGAACAACACATCCACATTAAAACATATCACAAAACCTTCAATACAATATGGAAGTTTTGTATCATAATAAATCAACTTCAAATAAGCTTAAAATCTATCAAATGATGTTGACATAGATAAAATCAAAACCTTTTTTTAGAGAAATATCTCGTTCTATTTTGAAATCATTTAAGGGTCACATAATTATAACGAAAACATTTTTTTAAGATATTCTTATAATCTTTTAAGGGACGTTTCGATGATGTTATAATGGAAGAAAATAGCCTCACGTGCCATATAAGTTTAAAAAAACATTCTTACCTTAAATTTGTCGAAAAGATAAAAAAGTACCTTGATCGGAAAACAATGGAATGATTCTTTCCAAAAACGTATAAGGGTATAAATGTTTTTAACCCATTGTATATTAAATAGTAAAAATGTTTTGAAAGAAATTTTTAAGAAACATGGATGTGGATGATAAAGAGGTCACAGTAGGTACTTACGTAAAAACAATCTCGAATAATAAAGAGATCGTGAAATTAAACCCTTACCTTGTAATTTTCCTCGGTTGAAGGTAGGTTAACCTCCTATATAATGGTGAAATAATTTTTATTAAATTATTAAAAAATCATATACATTAATATGATATCATATATGATGTTTTAACATTTATTTGTTAATAATATATTAGTATTATCGTTGTTTCGAGTGTTAACTAATTCATTTATGACTTTATACTACCAATTTAATAATGATTTTCATGTTAAATTAACGTTTCTGGTAATAATAACTTTCTTTACCGTACGTGTTTTAACATGTTATTCTTGATCGTATCATTTAGGTCATGATTTAAATAATTCTAGAATATGAACCTTGATTTATCTATCATATATATTTAGAATATAAATATTTATAATAGATAGATATATGAAATGGAAAAACACCGTTTATGGATATGGTGGGCCGTACGTACCCATAAATGCTATTTTTGTTTTCATATCGTATTGAACGGATGTGAATAAGATATATGTAAGTAAATACGTATATATATATATATACATATATATATATCCCGTAACATTATTATGTTATATATTACATACTTATTAATAATATATATTTTTATAATCATCATTGAATGGTGAACGTGGAAATGAATCTCATCGCGTCATGGAGATCATAATCTTTACGTATGCAGGAGCGACAATATCATTCTTTTTATCTTAAAATCATATATAATTGGATTTTATATCATATATACAGAATCATTATAATGTTATATTTAATATTTATATCATTTATACTCATTATTATACTCATCCAAATAATAATGTATTGAATAACAATTACACCACAACGTGGAGACGGTAAGCCATACGTATGCACGTATGGTGACATGTTATTCAAAGGATGGATAGAATAATGAATATGGTTATACCATATTTATAATAACATTACATTATATAGAATATTCTGGAGCTATTATTTTATAATGGAAATAACAATTAAAGGGGAAGTGGGAGAAGAAAGTAACTTGAAAGAGGGTGGTGAAATCATTACCTCCATCGGGTTCTTCCTTTTGATTTGATCAAAATGGATCCTTAGGTTGGCTTTCTGATCAAACTAAGGCCTCTAGGTTGGATTGAGGGAAGTTGAGAGGATATTTCGGTAGGTTTTGGCCGATCCAAATGGCTTTGGAGGTGTGATTTTGAGAGAATAAGAAGTTCCCTTTTATAAGAGGGGTGATGGTCACTTTAGGAAAAGATTAAAGTATTATATTATTATACAATAATATTCAGTTTATAATGCTTTAAAATGAATTTATTTCTAGACTTAGGGGGTTATGGGTCAAAATCCTTTCAACCAATAGGTTTTGGACAAGTTTAGCATACCATTTTAAACTTATCTTTTATATTTAACTCTTATATAAATGGTTTAACTTTTACTGTGTCATTTTGTGTTCTTACACTATATGGTTAATAAACATACTCTAAACATCCAATCGAACACCAAGTGGTCAATTAATGATACACACATTATTATATAAGTATTTTGGCCGAACCTAAGATTTTTTGGAATATAATATAAATTAATAATATAATATTTGTTTTAAAAACTCTTTTATGTCAATTTTTACACTATTTGGTATTTGATTTTTTTGAAACTCATAAAATAATTATTACTTCGAAAAAAGTTTATTAAATCAATCCTATCATGTCCTATAAACCTAGAAAATTAGTGGAATTGATAAAAAGTCTAAAATTACATTTTTTGGGTATTTATAATATTAATTATTGCAATATTTCATTAATAAGGTAATTACTGCATCATCATTGGGTCGTAAATAAATTAAATTATTTAATGTCTAAAAATTATAAATAAAATACCATTATATAGGAAATAATTTTAAATTTCTAATGAATATTTATAATTGAATTTATTTTATGCATAACCCTATATTATAAATGTTTTATTTATTAAACATCGATTTTAACTCTTTTAACTCTTCTTTGAATTAAATAATAATAATTTCCCAAATCTAATCCAAGTGGACCTAAACGATCAAATTTTATTCCTAAGGTTGTTTTTGGTCGAAATACACTTATCCAATAGAATTAGTACATGTGTTAGGGTAATATTAATATCATTTTTACCCTTAATTACCCTATTTACTTTTAACCGTGGTAAATAAAAGTAAAATGTTACTATTCACCAAAAAATTATTTTCATCTCATTGAACCACATTTTACTTACTATTATCAACCCTGTTTCTAGGATTTTTAAAATTCCACTCACAGAAGTGGTAAAATTATGTTTTATGAAAATTTGCAAAAGCTCCTAGGAGGTGGGTAAATGACGGTAAAAAGTTCAATAAAACTTTTATATATCTAAAATTAATATAAATTGACTCTAATGAATTACATTGAAATTGTATAGGTATTATGTATCTATTTTGACCTAAAATAAATTTAAATAAAATAAATAATTATTTAAATAAAAAGTCGGTTTTAACTAATAACTTAGTGTTTTTCACTAGTCATCAAAAATTGAAAGTTTTCAGAAAAATACCAAAAATTCAACCAAAGCTAATTTTGATATTCCGAATCAAAAAATGATGTATATTTTACCAAATTCAAAACATAGAAGTTGCATTAATTAATTTAAAATTCATTCATGTTTTAAAAACCAAAAAGTAGGTTTTTAAGAAATAATAACTATCAAAAGATTGACACTTGTGAATGTGCAATTTCAAAGTGAAATTACTCCAAATGAACAATATTTAATTAAATGGTAATAATATAATCTATTTATACTTTATAACCACTCAAATGTAAAATTTAACACTATAAATTATTTTTGATGAAAAAAGTTGTTTTTAGATTAAATTTAGTATTTTTCACCATTCACCCAAATATGAAAGTTTTCAGAAAGACATCAAAAATTCATCGAAACTAAATATTTATGTCCTGATTGTAAAGAAGAAGTTTAGTTTTTCAAATTTAATATATAAAATTGTCAAATATTTTATTTTAAAAAGGTTCTCCATTAAAAGGCGGTAAAATTATATTTTGTTTTAAAAATACTTCTTTTATCGGAAAAAATGAATTTGTTCTTATATTATGTCTAAGAAACTCATAATATGGATTATAAATTTATAAGGATTATATAAAATTCAAAATTTAGTTAATACTATTCATAACCACTTTTGAACGGCTAGTTTGTAAGTCGTGATGTGCTTGAACTTGGTGTTTCATGTAGTAGAAGTTATTGAATTACTTTGAAGAAATAAAGTACTATGAAATCTTGGGGTGTTATATTCTCCCCTCCATTAGTAATTTTCATCCTCGCAATTTGAAATTGTTCTTCTAAAATAAAAGGTCAAAAATAGAGAATACCATTGTGGAAAACCCACATCAAAAATTGGTATAAAATTTAGTCTTAAAAAGAGGGAAAGAGAAATGAAAAGTCACCACCAAATTATGATCTCAATTAGGAGAACATTGGTGGAAATTAAAGACACATAATTAGAGGAAAAGGATAAATATTTATAGGGAGTGATTGAGGTCATCAATCACAAACAAGTGTAAAATTGAAGGCCTCAAAGCCATCAATATATGATGATTTAAAATATATTCGGTTCAAAAAAACATAAGGTATTAGGAGAACACATTTTTGATTTTTAGTTCGCTTCCCTAAAGATTAAGGATTAATTTATTCATAGAATAAGAGAAAAAAATTATACTTGACAAGTAGAGTTATATCCTTTAACTAATTTCTACAAAAAACTCATCTTTTACTCGAAAATATAATAGAACTTAAAAATATTCTATTTATCCTAATCGTATAGGGTTCCAAAAAAATTTAATTTATAATTCATCTATCAGGATTTTAAAAAAAATTACATTATACAATCTAGGACATCACATAGGCCAGTGGTCAGTGGTGCACCCTTGTCGCCCTTCAGTTGTGGGTTCTAGTCTCGCTGCCTTGCCGGGCGCGATGGGTTTTTGCCCGACCTCTGGGTTGTCATTTTTATAATAATACAAAAATAATCATTATAAATGCTTTAAAATTAACAATAGTATCCAATTTCAAATAAAATCCATTCCATCCTTTAGACTTATCCAAAATATTTCAGTCCAAACTCACAGTCCAAAATTTAGAAGGTAAAGATAATGAAGATCTTTTTTGCCACGTAATAACATGTGAATACTTTCATCATGTATTCTTTTAAAACACATTAAAACCGTGAATTACAATAAAACCATATTGATTACATTCATGCTCCCTTATTCCTTATAGTGTACTAGATATACTCTTTATATCCAAAAATGTTGAATACTCCAACAATGATGAAATAAAAAAAACAGTAATTAGTGTCAATGTAGTCAAGAATATCCAATATAACTTATCCAAATAAACCATATCGTATTCCAAAATCTGTACCTCAATATTAGGACAATATTAAGGTTTATATTTTCTTCAACCATGTGATTTCCAAAAGGTTTAACTCACTGTAGAGTCACTTTTCTTAGTACCATAAAACCTCAAATCCTCAATGAAATAGTACTGCAGTACAATCCTTATTTATTTCCAGTACATCATTGATACAACACTTAAATGAAATAATTGTTAAATAAAATCATAAGAACCCTAGTCATTCCTCTTCAATTGTGGTAGTATCATAACATGATTATAATCCAATAGCATCATTTACAGTATATTCTGATGATTTGTACATAGGTTCGCGTAGTGTCCCAACTCCTTGCAGATGAAGCATTGTACATTTAAAACCTTTTTCTTACCCTTGCAGTCACGTACTTGGTGTCCTTTTCCTCTACACTTATAACAAACTGTCATTACCTTCAAGAATTTACCAAAGTGATTCTTTCCACATTTATCACATATGGGAAAATTCTTCTTTTCCCTCTTCCCTTTATCCATCTTTCTCTCTTCCATCCATTTCTTCTCTTGCATCCCTTCAAAGCCATAGGACACAAGGAATTATTTACTTATCTTATTAACACATAATGTTATTTATTCATATGTTGAGAATACATGAGAGACTTTTTCTATTCTAAATGTTGGCTTAATACCGTGAGAGATATGATCCTTCTTACTCATTGGATCATACGTATTGCTGGAGTTCACATTATTTCTACTGGGCACCATTTCTATACAATGGCATACACTAGGTCAGTTAATGAATAATTCCAAACTTGTAAAATACCTAACTTAAATTGAGCAGTTTGTGGATGTAATCCATAATCATAAAAATATTTTCTTTGAGGAAGTATATACTCATAAACCCTTCATAATGGTTTGTAAAGAAAATTAGAATTATCCTTAGCACATCCCTCGGGAGTGTTGTAACCAAGAGTGTAGTAAGGCACGTTGTCGTGCACTAGTTCCCGTTCGAGTCTAGCTCAAAGCGATGTTTTTGGGTTTTACCGCTAGGTATATCTGTGATAGAGACGCCTCTATTTGCTCGTATCCAGACATGGATGTAGTTCTTGGAAAACTCGCAAAATATCTACGGTTCCAAAATTCTAGGAAGTTCTTCTATACTAATACTCAAAGTCTATCTTAGGGATATGTGTTTTAATTAAATTTTATCTAAATCTAGATTCCAAGGTTATTGTTAAACTTCCTATGATACCAACTGTAATGCCCCGCCCCCAGTTACCTAGAGTCAGTGCATTATTACGAATCATTGGCATGATCACAAAAGATAATGTCTCGAAAGATCGATTAGTTTAGTAGCCTTGGAAATACTAGATACATTCATAAGGTCTAAATTACATCATGAAATAAAAACAACAACAAAATATTGTCCCCTTTGAAAAAACATATCCCTTATATTATCCCTATAGTTCAATCATAATATACTTCTTCACATCCTTGGAAAAATAAAACATAGAAAGGGGTGAGATCAGATGCTCAGTAAGGATAACAATATAGAAGAAACTTTCATAAATAAGCATAAACATTTTAAGGCAAATGTATAAGACTAAAACATAAGCCTTTTAAACTTGAGCTTCAGCATAATATGGAAAACATAAAATCAAATAATTCCATTTACTTCTTCGCATGGATATTCTACTAGTCCAATAATCACATGCAATATCAATAACCACTTTCATAATAATAGAACACATAATGCCAGACTTTCATAACAACATAGTCAAGGCCTTGTGCCAAGACTACAAATAAGATTTTTTCAAGGCCTTTTGCCAAGACACTAGTTTGTCTCATGAGACCTACCGATGCATCTAGGAGCTATAGTGGGCTCCACCCATCACTTACTAAGTCCAATGCATTCCTCATATGAAAAGGTTTAAACATAATATAAACATTCGTATTAAAACTAGAATACGAAATTTCAATACTTTATCCATATAACATGAATGGTATAAAAAACAACACATCCACATTCAAACATATCACAAAACCTTAAATACGATATGAAAGTTTTGTATCATAATAAATCAACTTCAAATAAGCTTAAAATCCATCAAAGGATGTTGAAATAGATGAAATCAAAACCTTTTTTAGAGAAATATCTCTTTCTATTTTGAAATCATTTAAGGGTCACATAATTATAAAGAAAATATTTATTTTTAAGATATTATTATAATCTTGTAAGGGAAGCATCGATGATGTTATAATGGAAAAAATAGCTGCACCCACCGTATAAGTTAAAAATATATTCCTACCTTAAATTTGTCGAAAAGTTCAAAAAGTACCTTGTTCGGAAAACAATGGAAAGATTCCTTTCAAAAATGTATAAGGGTATAAATATCTTTAACTCATTGTATATTAAATAGTAAATATGTTTTGAAAGAAATTTTTAAGAAACATGGATGTGGATGATAAAGAGGTCACAGTAGGTACTTATATAAAAACAACCTCGGATAATAAATAGATTGTGAAATTAAACCCTTACCTTGTAATTTTCCTTGGTCGAGGGTAGGTTAACCTCCTATATAATGGTGAAATAATTTTTATTAAATTAAAAAATAATCATATAAACTAATATGATATTATATATGATCTTTTAACATTACTTTGTTAATAATATCTTAGTATTATCATTGTTTCGGGTGTTAACTGATTCTTTTATGACTTTATACTACCCATTTAATAATGATTTTCATGTTAAATTAACGTTTCAGGTAATAATAGCTTTCTTTATCGTATGTGTTTTAACATGTTATTATTGACCGTATCATTTATATCATGATTTAAATAATTATAGAATATAATCCTTGATTTATCTATCATATATATATTTAGAATATAAATATTTATAATAGATAGATATGTGAAATTGAAAAACATCGTTTATGGATACGGTTGGCCGTACGTACACATAAACGTTGTTTTTGTTTTCATATTGTATTGAACGAAAGTGAATAAGACATATGTAAGTAAATACGTACATATATATATATATATATATATCTCAAGTATAATTATTATGTCATATATTACATACTTATTAATAATATATATTTTTATAATCATCGTTGAATGGTGAACGTGGAAATGAATCTCATCGCGTCATGGAGACGGTAATCAGTACGTACGCAGGAGCGACAATATCATTATTTTGATATTAAAATCATATATAATTGAATAGTATATCCTATATACATAATCATTATAACTGTATATTTAATATTTAAATCATTTATACTCATTATTATACTCATCCAAATGATAATGTATTGAATAACAATTACACCACGAAGTGGAGTCGGTAAGCCATATGTACACACATATGGTGATATGTTATTAAAATGATGGATATAATTATTAATATGGTTGTATAATATTTATAATAACATCACAGTATATAGATGATTCTGGAGTTATTATTTTAGAATGGAAATAACAATGAAAGGGGAAGTGGAAGAAGAAAGGAACTTGGAAGAGGGTGGTGAAATCATTACATCTTCTTCGGGTTCTTCCTTTTGATTTGATCAAAAGGGACACTTAGGTTGGCTTTATAATAAAAATAAGGCCTCTAGGATGAATTGAGGGAAGCTGAGAGGATATTTGGGCAGGGTTTGGCCAAGAAAAATGGCTTTTGAGGTGTGATTTTGAGAGAAGGGGAAGTGCCCTTTCATAAGAGGGGTGAGGGTCACTTTAGGAAAAGATTAAAGTATTATTTTGTTATATAATCATATCCGGTTTATAATGGATCAAAATGAATTTATTTCAATCCTTAGGTGGTTATGGGTCGAAATCCTTTCAACCAATAGGTTTTGTATAAGTTTAGGATACCATTTTAACCATATCTTTTAGATTTAACTCTTAGTTAAATGGTTTAACTTTTACCGTGTCTTTTTGTGTTCTTACACTATATGGATAATAAACTTACACTAAACATACAATCGAATACCAAGTGGTTCATTAATGATAAAAACATAATTATATAAGTCTTTTGGATGAACCTTATATTTTTTGGATTATAATATCAATTAATAATATAACATTTGTTTTAAAAACTCTTTTATGTCAATTTTGACACTATTTGGTATTTGATTTTTGTGAAACTAATAAAAGCATGATTACTTCGAAAAAAATTAATTAAATCAATCCTAACATGTCATATTAATCTATAAAATTAGTGTAATTGATAAAAAGTCTAAAATTACATTTATTTCGGTATTTATAATATCAATTATTTCAATATTTCATTAATAAGGTAATTACTCCATCATCATTGGGTCACAAATAAATTAAATTATTTAACGTCTAGAAATTATAAATAAGATATCATCATGTAGGAAATCATTTTATATTTCTAATTAATATTTATAATCGAATTTATCTTTTTTATAAACCTATATTAAAAATGTTTTAGTTATTAAACATTGATTTTAACTCTTTTATCTCTTCTTAAATTAAATAATAATAAATTTCCTAATCTAATCCAAGTGGGCCTAAAGGATAAAATTTTATTCCTATGGTCGTTTTTGGTCGAAATACACTTATACAATAGAATTTAGACATGTGTTAGGGTAATATTAATATCATTTTTACCCTTAATTACCATATTTTCTTTTAACCGTGGTAAATAAAAGTAAAAAGTTACTATTCACCAAAAAAATTATTTTCATCTCATTGAACCAAATTTTACATACTAATATCAACCGTGTCTCTCGGATTTTTGAAATTCCACTCACATAAGCAGTAAAATTAAGTTTTATGAAAATTTTCAAAAGCTCCTTGGAGGTGGGTAAAAGACGGTAAAAAGTTCAATAAAATTTTTATATATCTAAAATTAATATAAATTGAATCCAATGAATTAAATTGAACTTATATAGGTATTATTTATCTATTTTTACCTAAAATAATGTGAAATAAAATAAATAATTTTGTAAACAAAAATCCGGTTTTAACTAATAACTTAGAGTTTTCACTATTCATAAAAAATTGAAGGTTTTCGGAAAAATACCAAAAATTCACCCTAAGCTAATTTTGATATTTAGAATCCAAAAATGATGTCTATTTCACCAAATTCAAAACATAGAAGTTTTATTAATTAATTTAAAATTAATTCTTGTTGTCAAAACCAAAAAACAGGTTTTTAAGAAATAATAACTATCAAAAGATTGACACTTTTTTATGTGCAATTTCAAAGTGAAATTACACCCAATGAACAATATTTAATAAAATGGTAAAAATATAATCTAATAAAACTTTAAAACCCCTCAAATGTATAATTTTTTACTATAAATTATTTTGATTAAAAACGTTGTTTTTAGATAAAATTTAGTATTTTTCACTATTCACCCAAATATGAAAGTTATCAGAAAAACATCAAAAATTCTTCAAAACTAAATTTTTATGTCCTAATTCAAAATAATAAGTTTATTTTGTCAAATTGAATATATAAAAGTGTCAAATATTTGATTTTAAAAAGGTTCTCTATTAAAAGGCGGTAAAATTGCATTTTTTTTAAAAATACTTCTTATATCTAAAAAAATGAATTTGTTCTTATATTATGTCTAAGAAACTCATAATATGGATTCTAAAATTATAAGTATTATATAAAATTCAAAATTTAGTTAATACTATTCATAACCACTTTTGATCGTTTAGTTTGGTAAGTCGTGATGCGCTTGAACTCGGTGTTGCGTGTTGTGGAAGTTATTGAATTACTTTGAAGAAATAACATACTATGAAATCTTGGGGTGTTACATTAGATCCTCACAAGCACAATGAGACAATCCATAAGGGTCATTCCGGATGATCAACATCATCAACGAAGAAAGTACCGAAGATCCAGGTATTCTCTTCTTTATGAAATTAATTAAATTACTTATAAACATGATTTGTTAGATCCTCTCTAAAGGTTTCAGGACTCTTCCTTCTTTATCTAAATATTTGATCATATTCTGTGGATATTGGTGTCCATCACCTTATTGATCCCAGAATAATCATTTATCATGGTAAAAATCAAGGTTGGGTGTCATTCAAAACATGCTTCCACTGCACCCGGAACGTTCAATTGGTATCAGAGAAGTTACATCATAATTTATAATTATTTAAATAATTTGTAAATGGTTTATAGTTTAATAATTTTGTTTGACAATTTAAGTTTAATAGTTCTTCTAATCCAAATTTTGAGATATATTCTCCCTATTTTTGTTTCTCACAGATTTACCAGAAAAAAATAATCCATTAATTAAAATTAAAATGTAGAACTCATTAGTAGGCACCGATGATTCTACCATGGTGTCACAAAAGTACACGCAGTGTGTTCAGACTTACACATCATGTTCTATTCCATACATGCTGTATAGTCTGGAGTACACACCATGTAGTCGTGTTTAGTGCATCATGATTAGTTCATAAATTACTCAAGCCGTGTGCATTTTTTTCATGCAGTGTAGTTAATTCTACACCGCCTGTGGACTAGGACAGATAGGAACACGCTTACCGGATTACACACCATGTGGCCCACTGCACACGGCGTGTTGTACCTTCAGTTCAGGGGGCCAAACTGTGTATCCCATACATGGCTAAGCCGATCGGTAAATGTGTAATGCTGATACAACACATTGTGTAGCCCACTGCACACGGTGTGTTGTACCTTCAGTTCAGGGGGCCAAACCGTGTATCCCATACATGGCTAAGCTGATCGGTAAATTTGTAATGCTGAGACAACACATTGTGTAGCCCACTGTACACATCGTATACTCTGAAATTTCTAAAGTGCGCTTCACACACCATGTCCCTAGGCGTGTAATTTGGGATAGATAGTGAAGGTAGTACACGCTGTGTAGTCGGAACTACATGTTGTGTACTTTACCAGATTACACAAAGCTAAACTATTAATGTATTTGTAATGTTCAGAACTGCCTTTCATGTATAAATCGTACTACAGGTTGTTACTCTATGCATTGAAGCATCATGTATTCCATTTGTCAGAAGTTTAAAATAGTATCCAAACATAATAAATGTTTAGTAGATTCGAACGAGTACTCACCAGCTTACCTCCCTGGTGCATTTATGTACAACGATGATAATCTCAAGGAAAATCATAAAAGGATTGATTAAATAAAGATAATAATTAATTGATTTAAGTGCAATTTATCTTAATAAGAACAATTAATGAATTGAATATTAGTCTATTAAACCCGTAACTCGTTTCATGTATGTGGGTGATCATGAGCTAGACCACGACCTTTGTATGTGATTGGTTTACTTATAATTTTTTATTAAATTAATTGTTATCCTGCGAGCCATCTCTCCTCATTAATATGTAGGGCATGCATGCATGTTGTTTATTTTATGTAAACCCCCCGTTTTACCCCTCACCATCATGTGAGTTAAAAAATTATATTTAATTGATGGAACTCCCAAGCTATTGGAGGTGGTTCAAGCAGCCGCCAAGACAAAACCAATCCCAGGATATATAGAGGTGGAAAAGTGGAAAGCTGTAAACACAAACCCAAAAGGTTCAAGGTGTTTCTCTCCAATCTCAGGGTTATTTTATCAACTTCTATATAAACTGACCATTAGAAAATCTCATGATCATGACCATTTCTTTATTTTATTCCTTTTAGTTACATGGTTTATCATTATGGATGGGTTGTCTCAATCACATAATTAATGAATTGAACAAGCATGCAAGATGGAACTAAAATAAACCAGGCTTATGCGTAAATTTTATCAAGACGTGGCTAATAACATAAGTAAGTTCCATATAATATTAACAATCATGTGATAATGATAATAATAAATTCATGAAAAAGTTATAAAAATCCCTCAAATAAAATATTAAGTTTGACCAAGCCTTATGTTACTTGATTATGGAAAAAACTCAATAATACTATGTGTTTGACCAACCCTTTTAGGGACACTTACTTTTATACAAGAATCCCTTATGAATTGTTTTAGGTTGACTTAACCATATTACAACAAGAGGAGTATCCCTTACTGGAATTGGTGTAATATTGAAGGCAAGACTTGAGAAAATCAAAATTCAGGATTTCAGGATTGGGGAGTTAACTCAATAGAACAAGGAGCTGCAAGCTCGAAATTGGCAAAGAGCTGCCTACCTAAATACCTTTAAATAGCTTGACCAACCCTTTTTGGTGTTATGTGAAGGGGAATATGGATCCTTTACACTAGAATTCCATGGAAACTGGACATTCTGAGTTCAAGGGTGAGGACCATTGGGACTTGATAAAATAATGGAAGACTTAATAAAATTAATTTATTATTTATCAAAAAATGTAATCAAGAAAGTACTAATGATATGATCTTTTAATTGTAGAATAAAACGAAAAAAATATTCAACCACACTATCCTTGTGATCAATTTTGGATAAAGACAACATCCTCACTGAAAGTAACTTCTAGGAATAGTTTAGACACCATTAGGTTATTCTATTCCATGAACGGAAGTCTTACGCGATGAAGTTGGAATTACCTAATTCTCCTGCCCAAGAGGTGAGTGATGAAGAGTTCCTGGTCAATGAGAAACAAATAAATGTCATGACCAATGTTCAATGTCTGATGCTATCATCAATGTCTAGTGAGCTCATAAAGTCTCATGGAAACATGGATTCCTATAGAATTCTCAAGCACCTCCATGGTCTTTACTATGAGAGAGAAAGACAATAACGGGTTGAGAACTCCAAGGCACTCTTTCGGTGTAAAATTGGAGTGGGTGCCCTAGATGGGCATCAAGAAGTCAAGTTCATTGGATACATTGAGTGCTTGGAGGCTCTAGGGTTTAAACTCCCTGAAGAACTGGGTACCGATCTTATTTTTTCATCACTACCTCGTAGATTCTATAGCTTTGTTGTTAATTTCAATATGAAAAACATTGAGAAGTCTTTATCTGATCTTCATCTCCTCATTATCCAAGTGGAAAATGATATGAAGTGTGAAAATTCTTTTGTCCATATAGTAAATGAGAGGAAAGGAAAGATGAAGAACGTTAATACCAATGCTTCTTCACGACCTTCCAAGAAATGGAATTTCAAAGGGGAGGTAAGAGAACATGAAGCTATTTGTTTGGCATGTGGCAAGAAGGGAAACTAGAAGAAGAACTTCACCTATCCTAAGAATAAAAGGGATGATTTAGGTGCATTTGTTATTGAATTTAATCTATTTGTTTCTAAAAATTGGGTATTAGATACAACTTTTGGTTCTCACATTTGTATCCAAATATGGGAACCAAGTAGATTCTATAAGATTGAATGAGGGTAGGTAGATCTACGAGCAGCCAATGGTGCAAGACTTGCTGTTGTAGCTGTCAGGGACTTCCAACTCACATTTCCAATCGGGATGATCATGGTATTAAAGGGTGGTTATTATGTGTCATCTAATATTAAAAACATTATTTCTTGTATCCAGATTAGATACAGATGGGTTTGTTTTAAATTTTGGAAATGATTTTTTCTTCTTTAACAACGATAAATTTTTTTGGTAGGGAACATTTATACAATAGTCTTTATTTGTTAGATGACACAAACCAAGTAATGGAAATCGATAACAAAGATACTTCACATGACTCATACCACACCCAACTTTGGAAACACCAGTTAGGTCATGTAAATAAGAAATGATTGAAAAAGTTACATCAAGATGGATATTTATATTACTTTAAACTAAAACCACTTGGCGTATGTCATGCATGTTTACAAGGAAAAATGGAAAAATCCCCATTTAGTGGGAAAGGTGAAAGGGTAAAAGAGCTTCTTGAATTGGTTCATACTAAGGTGTGTGGACCATTTCCAGTTGATGAAAGGGGAGTGTACTCATACTTCATAACATTTACTGATGATTTTAGTAGATATGGATATATCTACTTAATGAGGTATAAGTTGAATTATTTGGATAAGTTCAAATAATAAAAGAATGAATTTGAGAACCATATTGGTAAAAATATTAAGAAACTCTGCTCAGACTGAGGTGGCGAATATCTTAGTCAAGACTTCATTGATTACTTACGGGAGTTGGGGATCTTATCTAAACTCACTACTCCTTACATTCCCTAGTTGAATGTTGTGAGATAAAAGAGGAACCACACCTTTTGGACATGGTGAGATCAATGATGAGTCATGAGAGTATTCCATTACCCTTTTGGGGATATGCGTTACAAACAGTGGTGCACATACTAAACCAAGTACCACCATAATCAATAAATGGTATTCCATATGATTTATGGAGTGGAAAGAAATCCATGTTATCAAATTTACATGTTTAGGGAAGAAATGTGTTTGTTAAGACCTCTTCAGGTAACAAACTTGCACCCTAAGGCACAAAGTGTACCTTTATAGGATACCCCAGGTAGACATGGGGATATTACTGATATAACCCCTCAGACAAAAAAGGTTATAGTGGACAGGAATTCCATATTCCTTGAGAGGGAGCACATATCCAAAAGAGTTAGTGGGAACGATATAGACTTCGATGAAGTCAAGGGTCAAGGTACACAATAGTTGGTACAAGAACAGATTTTACAAAGCCCCCTGGAAGAAAGAACTATTTCAGAGGCACAAGAACTGTGTAGGTGTACAAGAGAGGTTAGAAAACCAGAACGGTATTGTTTTCTATTTATTGAGGAAGGCGACTCATTATTAGTTGATAATAATGATCCTCTAACCTACAAGGAGGTAGTAAGTGGCATAGATGTTTCCAAGTGGCAAGATGCCATGAATTCTGAAATGGATTCCATGTACCAAATCCAAGTCTAGATTTTGGTAGATCCTCTAGTAGATGCAAATCCTATTGCATTCATATGGTTATTCAAGAAGAAATTGGACATGGAAGGACAAGTCAATACCTATAAGGAATGACTAGTTGCAAAAGGGTTCAAGCAACGTCAAGGAATTTACTACAAATAATCCTTTTCACCAGCTGTAATTCTAAAATCCATCAGAATTCTATTGGCCATTACCTCTTACCGTGACTATGAGATTTTGAAAATGGATTTCAAAAGAGCCTTCCTTAATTAGAATATTCATGAAGATGTCTACATGACTCAACCTGAAGAGTTCATGACTCCAAAGGATGCCAATAAGGTATACAAGTTGCAAAAATGCATTTATTGATTAAAGCAGGCATCCTGGTCAGGGAACATTCATTTTGATGAAGTCATAATGAAATTTGGTTTTATCAAGAACGAATGTGTGCCTTGTGTATATAAAAGGTTTAGTGGGAGTTCAATTGTTTTCCTAACAGTATATGTTGATGACATATTACTTATTGGAAATGACATACCAATCCAACAGTCTGTTAAGGCATGGTTGAATCAATGCTTCTACATGAAGGACTTGGGTGAGGAAACATATATTATTGGGATCATGATTCATCATGATAGATCCAAGAGATAGATGAGCCTATGTCAAAATACATTCGTTGATATGATATTGAAGAGATTCAGTATGGAACAATCCAAGAAGGGATTGTTTCCAGTGTCACATGGCATTAATATTTCCACGAAAATGTGACCTCAGACACACGAGGAAATAAAGATAATGGAAAGGACTCCATACACATCAGTGATTGGGTCAGTCATGTTTTACATGCTCTGTACTAGGTAGGATTTTGCCTATGCATTGAGTGCGGTAGGTAGATATCAAGATGACCTAGTTGACCGCCATTGGATGGCAGTCAAGACTATTCTAAAGTGTCTTAGGAGTACTAAGGATATGTTCCTAGTTTATGGAGGAGATGTGGAACTAGTCATAAGAGTTTATACAGATTCTAGTTTCCATACAGATCAAGATGAAATGAAGTCGTTACCATGATACATATTCACTTTGAATGGAGGTGCAGTGAGCTGGAAGAGCTCAAAGTATAGTGTGGTTTCATATTCTACTATAGAGTCTGAGTATATCACAACTTTTGAGGTAGCTAAAGAAGCAGTTTGTATGTGGAGTTTCATCAAGGAGCTGGATGTGATACCTAGAAGTAAAGATCCCATCGCACTATAATGTGATAATACAGCAGCAGTGGCTCTCACAAAAGTGCCAAAGTCAATCACTGGACGAAGCATGTACATCGGTTGAATTATCTCTTGAGGGATTTCTCTCAGAGAGTTGAAGTTGCAGTGAGCAGTATTTCGATGGAAGACAATGTGGCGGACCCCTTGACAAAATCCGTAACTCAACAGAAACATAATAATCATGTGAGGTCTAGCGAACTGAAAGCTATCGACAGTTAGCTCTAGTCCAACACTACGGGAAAAACAAACTTTTGTGATGGGTTATTTGTGACTGTATAATTTCCCATTGCAAATAGTCCAGTCTAGAGATTATTTGCGACGAAGGGGTCGTCCCGTCGCAAATACATGGTTATTTGTGATGGGTTTTGGTGGCCCATCGCAAAACCTAATGTGCGGTTTTGGCGTGGTTTGCGTGCCAGACCATGGGAAGCTTATTTGCGACAGGAGGAATATCCCTGTAGCAAAAAATTTCGTCGCTCAGAGGTATTTGGGATGGGTCCCGTCGCAAATACCCGGCAGAGATAAATGGTTTTTTTTGGAACGGGAAGGTTATTTGCGACAGGAAAATGCCCCCATCGCAAATGGTTAGTCGCTCGGAGGGTATTTGCGTCAAGTCCCGTCGCAAATACACGGCGATAGTAAATGGGTTTTTGCGAAGGGATGATACCCCATCGCAAAACATGTGTCAGCAGGTACCTTTTGCGACCGGGCCAGTCGCAAATACCCTTTTAACCGCCGACAACAATTAATGCGGGCAAAGGTATTTACGACGGGGCCCGTCGCAAAAGGTACCTGTTGCGACGGGAATACCGTCGCAAAAGGTCCCGTCGCAACTAATCTGACCTATATATACCCCCCATCTGTTTTTTCAAATCCCCCTCTCAATTCTCACTTTCTCTCTCTCTCTCTCAACCCTATTTTCAGAGTGATAATTTGTTTGAGTTAGTTTTTTTGACAAAAATGTTTTGAAGCCGTCTACATCAATAGAAGATCAAGTTTAAAGGTATTTATATTTTATTTAATTTAATATTTATTTCATTTTATTATGTTAAATTTAATTATTTTTGATTAGTTTTAATTTAATTTAATTTAAATTATTTTGATAATAGTAGTTATTTGTAATAATAAATTAAAAGTATTGGTACTAATTTTTAATAAATAGGAATATTAGTAATAAATATGAATAATTAGTAATAAATAGGAATAATTAGTAATTATTAGGAATAATTAGAAATAATTAGGAACAAATATTTATAATTAGCAATAAATTGGAATAATTAGTAATTAGTATGAATAATTAGAAATAATCAGGAACAAATATTTATAATTAGCAATAAATATGAATAATTAGAAATAAGTAGGTATAATTAGTAACAAATAGGAATAATTTGTAATAATTAGAAATAAATAGGAATAAATAGTAATAATTAGGAATAAATGGTAATAAATATGAATATTCAGTAATAAATTGGAATAAATATTAATAAATAGGAATAAATAGTAATAAATAGTAATAAATAGGAATGATTAGTAATAAATAGAAATAATTTGTAATAAATAGAAATAATTTGTAATAAATAGAAATAAATAGGAATAGATAGGAATAAATAGTAATAAATAGGAATAAATATTAATAAATAGGAATAAATAGTATTAAATATTCATAAATAGTAATAAATCAGAATAATTAGTAATAAATAGAAATAATTAGTAAAAATAAGAATAATTACTAATATATTGGAAAAATTACAACTAAATAGGAATAATCAATAATAAATACGAATAAATAATAATAAATACTAATAAATACTAATAAATAGGAATAAATTACAATAAATTCTAATAAATATGAATAACTAGTAATAAATAGGAATAATTTGTAATAAATACGAATAAATAGTAATAAATATGATTAATTAGGAATAATTAGTAATAAATAGTAATAATTTGGAATAATTAGTAACAAATAGAAAAAATTATTAATAAATAGGAATAATTAGTAACAATTAGTAAAAATTAGAAATTATTACTAATAATAAGTTGTAATTAGTAATAATTAGTGGAAATTAGTAGAAATTAGTTGTAATTAGTAGTAATTAGGACTAAATAGTAGTAATTAGGACTAAATAGTAGTAATTTGGACTAAATAGTCGTAATTATGACTAAATAGTAGTAATTAGGACTAAATAGTAGTAATTCGGAGTAAATAGTACTAAATAAGAGTAAATAGTAAAAAATATGACTAAATACTAATAAATAGTAATAAATAGAAATAACTAGTAATAAATAGAAAAAAAGTAATAATAAATAGGAATAAATAATAATAAATACTCATAAATAGGAATAATTAGCAATAAATAGGAATAATCAGAAATAAATACGAATAATTAGCAATAAATAGGAATAATTATCAATAAATATGAATAAATTGAAAATAGAAATAATTATTAATAATTAGTAATAATTAGAAATAATTATGATCAATTAAGAATAATTAGAAATAAATATTTATAATTAAGAATAAATATTTATAATTAGAAATAAATAAGAATAATTAGAAATAAATAGTAATAAATAGAAATAAATAGAAATAATTAGTAATAAATAAGAATAATTAATAAGAAATATTAATAAATAGGAATAATTAGTAATAAATAGGAATAAATAAAAATAATTAGGAATAAATATTTATAATTAGCAATAAATAGGAATAATTAGAAATAAATAGTAATAATTAGAAATAAATAGTAATAAATAGGAATAATTAGCAATAATTAGGAACAATTAGAAATAATTAAGAATAATTAGGAATAATTAGGAATAATTAGTAATAAATAGGAATAATTAGTAACAAATAGGAATAAATAGTAATAAATAGAAGTAATTAATAATAAATAGGAATAAATAATAATAAATACTAATAATTAGGTATAATTATTAATAAATAAGAATAATTAGGAATAAATATTTATAATTACCAATAAATAGTAATAATTAGAAATTAATCGTAATAATTTGAAATTAATAGTAATAAATAGTAATAAATAGGAATAAATAAGAATATTTAGGAATAAATAAGAATAATTGGTAATAAATCGGAATAAATATTAATAAATAGGAATAAATAGTAATAGATACAAATAATTAATAAAAATAGAAATAAATAAAAATAATTAGGATTCAATATCACTAATTAAGATTAATTAGTAGTAATTAGGATTAATTAGTAGTAAATAGTGATAATTAGAAACAAATAGTAATAATTAGAAATAAATAGTTATAAATAATAATAATTAGTGATAAATATGAATAATTAGTAATAAATAGGAATAAATAGGAATAAATTCTAATAACTTGTAATAACATGGCACAATTTCCGGTGGATTGATGACACTGCTTTTGCTCGATGACTCTTCTGCTTTCAAATTTCACTAACTCAAAACATTATGAAAAGTATGCTTCTATGTATGCATATCCACTGTCAAATGCACGAGTTTGAATATGCATTCGTAAGACCAGATTTTTCATAATGTGTTCAGGCGGTGACAGTTGCAAGAAGATGATTCATCGACGAAAAGGGTGCTCTTTTGTTTGACAGATCATTTACTTGTATCTTTCTCACACTGAAATCACAATGAATAAACTGCTTGAAGGTAAACTTATACATTCTCGTATGCACTAGATTGAATAAGCATACCTCCGAGCATATTCTTAATTTTGATTTCAGTGTGAGAAAGATGCAAGTAAATGAGCTGTCGGACAAAAGAATAGTTGTCAATCCACTAGAAATCGCATCGCCTATATTTAATGGTTATTATTAAGAAGTAGTTGCAAGTATTTAACTTCTTTTTTCAGATAATGTTTTTAAAATTTCAAATTATTCAAAAACAGTGATGATTTATATTTTGTAGAAAAATATGGAACAAGGAAATTGACATCAGTCATTATTAGATAATCGCGCTTAGATAAATCAGCGTAGAAATACAAATGGTTCTTATTTAAATCCTTTATATATTGAGGGTGTTTAAGCTTTCTTATGATTTGAATCTTCAAAAACATAATATGTTTTAGAAGTCACAATTAAGTGTCCTTGTAAAAAATATGATCTTAGAATGTTTGACACATTTGAAAAGGATGGGGGACATCTCTTGCGGTTTTGTTTTCAACCAGATTATGTTTTTTGGTATCAACACGGTGAAATCAGTTCCAAAGAAGATACTAATAACTTGATTCCGGATCCATCACAATTTCAAAATTTTGTACATGATGTTTCAGCTCCATCTGTTCAACAAACTACAACTCAAAATGATTGTGATTTAACTCATGAGTTAGCACCATCTGAATTTTATGAGTTGTTCAGGTCTTCTGAGGACGCATTATATCCTGGTTGCAAGATTAGAAAATTAGAAGTGGTTGAAAAATTTATGGCTATTAAATTAGATAATTCAATGTCAAACAACTGTTTTGATCAAATATTTTCTTTGGTTAAAACACTGTTACATGAAGGAAATGTGTTGCCTGCAAATTACTATGAGAGCAAGAGGCTGGTTTATAATCTGGGCCTTAGTTATCGAATGTTTCATGCATGTCAAAATGATTGCATCTTATATTCTGGTGAAAATGATTCATTGGATAGTTTTCCCACATGTGGATAATCGAGGTATAAAGAAGCTCAACCAGGTAAGTCTGGATCGATTCCAGTAAAACAATTGATATATTCCCCCATTACACCTAGGTTGCATCATTTATTTATGTCTTAGAACACAGTTTCAATGATGTCATGGCACAAAACCAAGATTCCAACTAATAAAATATTGAATCATCCTTCTGATGGTGATTCATGGAAACCTTTTGACCGTCTGCATCCGTCTTTTTCTTTAGAATCCCGAAACATGTGATTGGGTCTTTCTACTAATGGTTTCTATCAGTTTGGTTCTTATGGTAGTCAGTATTCATGTTGGACTATCTTTGTAACTCTGTAAAATTTACCTTCATGGATGTTGATGAAGGATCCCTATATCTTTTTGACTCTTTTAATCCCACGAAATCCAAAAAATAATTTTGATGTTTATTTGAAGTCATTGATTAATGAGTTAAATGCATTGTGGAGTGATGGTGTTAGTACATATGATGTTGCTATGAGAAAAATTCATATTAAAAGCTGCATTGATGTGGAATATTAGTGACTTTCCAGAACATGTCATGTTATTTGGCTGGAGTACACATAGTCTGAAATCATCTTCTTTCTCTATGAAAGACAAAAAATCCTTTATGCTCATCAATGGAAAAAACCTTGCTATTATGACTATCACCACAGATTTCTTCCAACTGATCATCCTTTTCAGAGGAAAAAATATCATTTCAGAAAAGGTACAGTTGAAAGGGATGAACCTCCAAAGATGATCTTAGGTACATAGTTAAAATTAGTTGTATTTTCATTACCTCCCATCACATTTGGGCCAACAATAAGGCAACAGAAAATTGATGGCTTTGGGAAAGAACATAATTGGATAAAACGAAGCAATTTTTGGGATCTTCCAAATTGGTCTGATTTTTTGGTTCACCACATGTTGGATGTCATGAAAATTGAGAAGAACTATTTTGATAATTTATTTCATACAGTTTTGGATACACTAGGTAAGACCAAAGATACTGTAAAGTCATGATTAGTTCTTGCCCAAATTTGCAGGCGGCCAGAACATGAACTATTTGAAAATATCATATCACAGATATTAATAAAGCCAAAAGCATCTTATACATTTTACAAAGAAAGTTTCTTATTATTTTGTTAGTGGATTACAAATTTGAGAATTCCAGATGGTTGTGCTTCCAATTTGGGAAGATGTGTTAAAAATGGTTATATAACTAGATTAAAAATCCTGATTGTCATGTTTTAAAGGAAAGAATTATGCTGATTGGATTCATAGGTTTGTTTAATTATATGATTTGGGATTCAATAATAGACATATCATTTTTTTTTCGAGACAATTGTGCAGCGGCAACAAACTACGATGCCCTAAGAAAACTGGAAGAAGGTGTTGCTGTAATTATATGTAAACTGGAGAAAATATTTCGATGGATTTCTTTGACTCAATGGAACATATGATATTACATTTTCCACATGAATCTAAATGTGTAGGTCCCATACAGTTTCAATGGATGTACCTATTTGAGATATGCATGAAGAAATTGAAGAAAAAAAGTAAGTAACAGAGCATCAGTTAAAGTCTCAATTGCTGAAGATTATTTGCAAGAGGAAATTTCATTTTTCTACTCTAATTATTTTGAATCTCAATATCCATCAAAACAAAATCACATGGGATGAAACAATGGTAATGTTAATGACGAAATGTAAAATCAATTATTAGTTTTTAATCAGAAAAATCTTGGTTTCAGTGGAGTTCATGAACGATGGCTTTCAGATGATGAACATCACAGAGCTCGTACATATTTTCTTCTCAACTATGAAGAAAAGACATCAATTGTGATGTGAGTGCTTCTGTCACTTATTTTATAATTTATTTTGTAGTATGTAAACTTATTTTATCTATAGGTTATATGATAATCATATCAAGAAATAAATTCCACAAATTATAGAAGCTTCTCTTGAAGAACTCAAACAAGAAAAAAATTCTCAATGGTTTCAAAAACTGGTAACATAAATTATTGATGGTTTAATAAAAATTATGTTTATTATTTATCAAATTGATAATTGTTTTAAAAAAAATTTGGTGTTTCAACATGCTGATAAAATTGATAAGTGACTGTGTATATTGAGTAACCCACCACTCAAAATGGTTAAATATTATAATTCATATGTGGTGAATGATTTTAGATTTCATAAATGTGCATATGGGGAATAAAAAAATGAACAGTGGAGTTTTCTTGAAAGGTTCACATCACATAGAAAATGAACCTGACTTTTATGACATTCTGGATGAAATTATTGAGCTGTGTTATCTTGGAAATTATTACATAACGATGTTTAAATATCAGTGGTTGGATACTGATAGAGGCTTGCGTGTTCATCCGACTCATGTAATCGTCGATAGTAAATATAAAAGTCTTTTTGCAGTAAATGAACCATTTTTACTGGCTCAACATGCACATCAAATTTATTATGCAAATTATTGTGATACTTCAAGAGACTTGAGTGATTGGTGGAGCATAATAAAAATGGAATCTCGGGAAAATCAGTTTACTCCAACTGAATGTGGTTCTGCTGAAGTGGAAGGAATTGAAAATTTTCAAGAGACTATTCAAAATCCAACTTTTTCCCAAAGAGACGTGAATATTGATGATGACACCCCACAATTGAATATCGATGATAAAGAATATATTAATGATGTTACAAATGAATTTGAAATGATAAGAGATGAAAAAAATGGAACTCATATGGATATTGATGATCCTGAGGAGGAAGATTAAGACATTGACATGGACAGCTATGAAGATGATAATAAAGATGGGCATTGACACAGTTAAATGCTGGATATAATTATAACTAATATATATCTATATATAATAGTTATTTTCAACTATCTTCCAACAACAATGATTTTGTGTTTTAGATGGATCCTGATCTATTTCCTGATTATAGGAGGCTGATCTACCTTTAGATGAGGGGGATTTTGGATCATCTGACCCTCAGCCTACTGGTGGTTCAGGGGGTGCACAGAGGGGGCATGGTCTTGCATGATTGATGATTCTTGACCCTATCCCCGAGCGACGTTCACGTCTTGGCTTCAATCCACACACATAGAGGTATGGTAACCTGTATATTTTAGTTAGTCTTCATTAATTTATTTATATATATAGTAATTGTTTGATTATTTATTTCTTTTTTCATAGTTTTTCAAATGTATATATTGTACAAGGGTGTTCTATCTTGCGCAATTATTTTTCTCACACATGGATCACATGGGAATAGATTCTCGTTGATGTTCAGCATGAGATGTTCGATCATTGGATGGTATGTAAATGAAGAATATTTATATTGAAATTTATTTTATTATTAACTTTATATTATAAATTATTGGTAGGGTTTATTGTATCCCATCGATGATAGCATGTGTGACGCTATCCACGTGGCATGGTAGGTGTCTATGCATGACTGTTTCCATTAGTTTTTGCACAATTTGAGAAGAACAACCATTAAGAAATTAGGAGTGACAGAATTTGATGAGTCATGTAGAGCCCACCAACCAGAGTACATTTCATCTCACATTTGGGATGGATTATGTTTACACTGGTTGGGTGGTGGATTTCAGAGGAGATCTTCAGTGGGATGACAGAATCGGGGGAGAAAGGAGGTGACACATCAAGCTGGTAGCCATACATTCAGTACGCATAGAGAGCATTTGGTAAGTATATTTTTTAAATATATTATATAAATTTAAATATAAATAGTTTATTTTTGAGAATCTCGATATTACGGAGTTTGACGTTTATCAGAGGATGTACATTGATCTATCCACTGGAGAGATTAGAGGTGATCGCCAGCATCAGATTGTGGTTAGTATTATTATTTTTCTATTTTTTATTAATTGCATATAATATTTTCATCATTTTAATTTCAAATTGGTATTTAAGGAGTCATCTGAGGCAGTGACCTCTCAAACATAGGCTGAGATTCAGTACGAGATGATAGAGCAGACCAGTTCACACCATTTCGATGAGGCGGCATGGATGCAGGTGACTCGGTATAGCTTTGAGAGGGGCAGAGTAGTTGGTTTCGGCTCTCATTTTACTCATGGTCCTTATTATGGTACTATTGTGATGTCAGCGTCCATCTCGAGAGGAGCTCGTGGAGAGGCATCATCTTCTGCCTCATAGTATCAGGACCAATTGCGAACTCTGGCCGAACTTATAGAGAGTTTGTAGAAGCTGCATAAAGAGATGTATCGGCGATAACAGCAGCACCCGTAGTAGCACGAGGAGGAGAAGCGTTGATGGGAGCCACATCGGCAGCAGAAGCATCACGAGCAGATGGAGTACATGCGTCGTCTGACTCATACTTTAGGTATGGATTTTTCTCCACCATCTCCACCATCTCCTCCACCTTCTCTAGAAGACGACCCCCATCGTGATTTGTTTTTTTATGTTAAAAACATTTGAATTCAAGATTTGTAGTAATATGAACTATTTACAGTTTTTATCTTTTATATTGGTGCAAATATTATATAATTTAATTTTTTGTATTTCTCATACTGTATTATTTATTATTAGTATTATATTTTTTAATATTTTATTATTTTAATAATAATAATAATATTTTAGGTTTTTTTATACTTTTTTTAACTATTGATAATTTTAATATTTTTTTATTTTTTTATCTTAATAATATTAATATTAATTTCTTATTAATCATAATTTTATTAAATATAAATTTTTAGTATTATATTTTTTAATGTTTGTTTAATTTACTAATAATATTATTTTTTATTTTTTTATTTTAATAATAATAATATAATTTTTTCATTAATCATAATTTTATTATTATTTTTATTATGATTAGTACTTGAGACGGGACCTTTTGCGACGGGATCCCATCACAAATAATCTAAAAATAATTTTTTTTATTAGTATTTACGATGGGGCAGCGGGTCTGTCGAAAATAGTATTTTCGGCGGACCTGTCGCAAAATGATTATATATATATATATAATGTATATAATCAGATAGTTATTTGCGATGGGCCCATCAAAAATGGTTGATTGATATATAATGTATATAATCGGAGCCTTATTTGCGATGTCGTTTTATACAACGGTCCCCCATCGCTAAAGCCTATTTTTGATGGGATCCCATCGCAAATAGGCCTTCACAAATATATATAATTCCAGTAGTGCAGGTGGGAGTTTGTAAGAGTTGGTGTCCTATAACCAACTGGTTGTACTTTTATTACATGAATATTTAATATATTTAAATACTCAACATATTATTATATATTTTTTATTATTTTTCTTGGCTATAGTGTAATAATGTCCTTGAGTATTTTTCGCATTGGAAAGGTCATAGTAGTTCCCTGCTATGATGAGAACCTTGAAGTGCTATGAAAATATTCTTAAATGTAATTTTTTTTGGTTGGAGGACATACTATAATGGGACACATATTATATAGAACATCATTTGAAAGTACTCATAATCATATGAGACTTCTTCTCATGAAGTTCGTACTTAGTAATATCTAAGATGAGAGATTATGGGAACAGACCTGCTAGTATGAATTACTAATGTTTTGGTGTCATCAGAAATTCCTATCTGTGAGTGTGTGTAATGATACTTAGACTTTAAGATTATAATTAATACATTTCATGACCGGCACACTTTGATTTGCTGACGAAAACCGTCATGCAGACAATTGGTGGGAATCGGGGTACATTGGGTGTGTCATGAATGAAATGTTATTAATAGATAAGTCGAGGAAGGATTTTCCCCTTCCATTTATGGAAGTTGATATCTCGACCCATTGATTGAAATAGATCCTTCGCACAAAATTCCACGTCCATGGTGTAACGATGAGTTTATTTTAGGTATTCAAAGAACAGAATATCATGTATAAAGGTTTATGACACTACCATGAAACCAGCTTGATGAAATATTGAGATAAAGAGATTATATTGCACATTGAGCGTTCTTATGTGGAATTCATTGCTGCGACATTAAGTTCTTTTTCATGGGTTCCTAGACCCGTTTCTAGACTATAATCTTAGACTTTAGGCAAGTCCTCCCAATACCAATAAGAAAGAATCCTAGAGGGTCACATGCTAAGTGTTTTTGGTGGTCTCGGTTAAATTATATTTGAATATAATTAATGTAATAAATATTATTTTCAAGATAATGGAATAATTTTATTCATGTTAAAATGATTTCATAAATTAAATAAATATTTATTCCCTGGACTGTGGGTAAAATGTATTTATTTATTTTATTGAACATTTAAAAAATATTTATTTACTATTTTTTAAATAAAATATTTATTTATGAGAATAAATTATTTATTTATTTATTTGGGAGTTCAATAAATGGAAGCAGAGTTTGACTGAACCAAGGCTGGTACGGTAGTAAAATAATTATTTGCATGATGGTAAATAATTATTTAACATGTTGGAACAATTTAAAATAATAATAATGAAGCTATTATTTTTTGACGTGGGATTTTATTTATAATTTCGTTTTGTGCAAGTTGGATCACCATAAATAATGATGTAGTATTATTATTAAAAGAACGAGTTTTTCTAGGTTTATGAATGTATTTAATTTCTATAATTCAATTAAACATTATAACTGAAGCCCCATATCAATAAACAGAGACGTACATCTATTGTGCCATGTACCAAAATGCATGCTCGGTGAATTGAGAATTAATGAGATAAACAATTTCTCTCTTGAATAATCTTCCTGACCTCTCAAGAACAGGAGACGTTCTTCATGACTGAAAAACCAGAGATCAATAATGACTGACACAAGACACTCACTTCTTCATGCTAGCACCCAGAGAATGAGTGGTGTCAATCAGAGGCTATTGGAGCACGTGTGGATCACTGCTATAGGGGTTCTAGTTTGGATCCTCATAAGTGCAATGAGATAATCAGGAAGGGTTATTCCGGACGATCAACATCATCAATGAAGAAAGTACAGAAGATCTATGCATTCTTTTCTTTATGAAATTAATTTAATAAATTATAAACATGATGTGAAAGATCCCATCCAATGGTTTTGGGCCTCTAACTTATTTATCAAAATCTTTGATTCTATTCCATAGAGACTGGAGTTCATCATCTTATTTATCCAAGAATAATCATTGATCATGGTAAAAATCAAGGTTGGGTGTCGTTCCAACCACACTTCTACTATGCATGGAACCTTCAATTCATCTAGAAATAATTATGCAAGTATTATTTTGTAACATGTTTAGAAACCTTCTCCAATAGGTTCATAACATTTTAACTATTCTTTTTCAAAAAAAATTACTTTTAATATGCTTCAAAAAATATTTCCTCACTCTCTTAACCAATATAAAAAAAGATATTATTCTTTGAAAATATTATAAATAACTCTGTTTATTTTCATGTATGATACATATTTCTATTTCACTCTATTCGTAAATATTTCCTTATGGAAATGTGAATCCATAAATATAGCCTTTGGATTTATTCTGGATAGAAATATGTTCTCCAATTTTATTTCTTGGTAAAAAATGTTTTCCATTTGATTATTCTATCTTGTAAACTTCTATCCTTTCCTTCGTTCTGAAAAACCTTCCATAGGATTTTATGTATGGAATCCCTTTTCAAAACAAAAAACTACCCTACGTTCACCTCTCATCCATAGGAATTGTACAAACATAGTATATACTTGCACCAATTTATATAGGTGTTCTCTAAATAGAAAATTTTTGAACTCAAATTTATATTCCCTCTTAATGGAAATTAGAAATTGAAAACACATTCTCAAATAATAACATCTAAAAGCGTCTAAAATCGTCTAGGATTTTCTAGAACATTCAACTGAGAATCAGAACAACACTCTTCTTTCACTATAAAAAATAATCTGGAAAATGATCTTCCTTGATGAAATTCTTAATATTTCATTCTTCATATCCTTTTTCTGCTCAACTACATCTGTTCATGTCTATCAGTAAAACTAATCTCAAAGAAAAACATGATCTCTCGTGTCTTTCAACAACTTCTTCAACCACCCATCATAATATTTTATATATCAAAAATTATTATATATAACTCTTCTTAGAACCCCATGTCAAAACATCTATTATCTCACTTTTATGATTACAAAGAAATCAAATCTACCTCCTACCATCTTGATGAAAACATGTATCATTTTCACATAACTACCAAATCAACAACCTTTACAAACTCAAATTTTTTTTAAATTATTAATTCCAAATAATTAATCTGAATTGAAATTTACCATATTTATTCCATAGAAACATTTAAGCCTTATAAAAATTTGAATCTTCATAACTTCACAACATCACAAACTTGTTAAACATTGTAAAAATAATTCCTCAACCAACACTCTATCTAATCATGTGTCATGAATTTTTTTTCACAACTCATAAGAGAAAACAATGTATGCCTGAAAAATTTTATCCCATTCATTATAAAACTCTTGGATCATGATTTTTTTTAAATACTCATGATGTTGAGAAAATTTATATAACAAAATAATAACCGAAATTGTTATATAGACTCTATCAGAAACCCTGTTTCTAGAAATCTATATTTTTAATTCTCTGTCTCGAAATATTTTGTCCAAACAACTTCAATATCACATAAGCCAAAGAGACTATCATGATATTTCCATGGGTTTTAGATTACTGATATATGCATTGCATCATATGATTTAATGTCAACCACCTCTTTTGATATTTATTTTTTGGTACTCCAGTCTGGTCTGTCTGAAAAGATTTATTCTAGAAGGATATTTCTAAAAACAAGCATACCCAAAAAACAACTTCCAGAACAGAAAACATTAATCGATGATCTTTCCTAAGAAATCTATGTTTGAACATCTTGAATTAAATCCTTCATATGATCACCAGATTATATAATGTTAGCTCATTTTCGTAAACATAACAAAAGTGAAAATGTCCTACAAACATCAAACATTCTAAAGGTGAAAAATAAACATCATCCAACTTGGTTTTAACTGACCCTATTACCCCTACACACCAACCAAAACACATGACCTGAACCATCACCCCCCAAACTAACCTAAACCTATTCCCTTAACCTAGAACCTAGAGCCCCAACCGATATACTATATTACACAGTTATAACATAGCACCCAAACCTAGAACCTATTACCCCAAAACCCCAAACCCTAAATCTATTCCCCCATGCATGACCTTATCTTATCCCTAAACACTACCCCCACACCAATACCACATAACCTGAACTTATTCTCCTAACCTAGACCATATCATAGCTCTAAAACCCTACCCCCCACAAATCACACCTATCTGAAACCTATTCCCATATCTTAGACCTTACCATACCCCTAACCCCCACACCTTACCTAATCTTATTCCCATAAACCATACTATATATTAAACATATTTCTTGACCCCCACCTATCTAGAAACACCCCAAAACTTAAATTATTCCCCCAACCTACACCCTATATCCCCCTTAGTCCCTTACCCCAAAATTATTCTAATCCCATGACTGTAACATAGACCCTAATCCCCTAACCTAGACACTATTTCCAATATAATACCCAAAACTAAACCCTATCATCCTTAAATACTAAACCTATTACCCTAATCTAGACCATATCATAACCCTAAAACCTAATCCCCCACTACCAAATAAACTAAATTTATGCCCCTGATCTGTACCCTAGTTTACCCTTAACCCCTAAACCCCTACCCCCACCTCAAACCCAACCAAAACCACTTCCCCAATCCTTAAACTTATCATACCCATAATCCCCACCACACACTAACAAACCTACTATAATCTTATTCCCCTAAAATAGAAACTATCATTACCATAAACCCTACTCCCCACACACTAATAAAAATAACTTATAACCCAAAACTACACCACATATTACACCTAAAAACTAACCCCCTAAACTACACTTATCCTAAACATATTTCTCTAAACAAGAACCTACATTACCCCTAAATCCTCCATCCCCCTACATACACATAAACTAAACATTTTCCACTAAATGAAACCCTATATTACCGCGAAAATCTAACCCCTACCCATACCTAACATAAAAATATCCGCTTTATGTAGACCCTTTCGTACCCCTAAACCCATACCCCCAATTAACCTATGAATATTTCATAAAACAGTACCCTATTACTATTATAACCCAAAAAACTATAAACTCTTATCCATAAACCCTAACTCACGCATCAAATCAAAACTTATTCCACTAACTTACACCTTATCAAAACCCTAAATTGTAACACACTAAAACCATATATAACCACTAAAACCTAACACCAAATCAAGTCCTTATCTTATTCCTAAACACCAAGCCTAAACCTATTCCCCAAAACAAGACCCTATCATACCCCTAAACCCAAACACCCCACATAGCTTATCTTAACAATAAACCCTAACACCCCCTCTCAAACTGAACCCATTCCCATAGAATAAAACATATCTTACCCCTAACATAAACTTATGCATTAACCTAGATCCTAGCCACCAAATACACCCACATTACCTAAACCTATTCCAATAACCTACACCATATCTTACCCAAAAAACCTAACACCCCATATCTAAAACCTATTTTACCTAAACCCCTACATAAATCAACTACACTAACCTAGATCATTACACTTCAACATAGACCCAAACACCACTCCCCACCACCACCTAACCTTAACTTATGCCCCTAACCTAGAATAACTACCTAAACTGAATCCTAAGATCCTATCATATAACTTATATTAACCATAATCCCTAACACCCCCACCAAGACCCAATTACCCCTAAACCCCCACCTAAACCCATACCCATAATGTAAACCCTGACAACCTATCCTAGTCCCCCAAAAAACCTAAAACTATGCCCCTAACATAGACATTGTGTTACCCCTAATCCTTAAAACCATGCACCTAAACTATATGAACCCTAATCCACATCCTAAAACCATTACCCTAACATAGACCATAATACGGTAACCAAGACCCCAAACCTAACCTAAACCTATCCAACTAACCTAGACCATATCATACCCCTAAACCATAACACCTCCTACCTAGGCCCTATTACCCCCAACAAAACCCATACACCAAATATTGACCCTAACACACTAACCAAGACTCTAACTTAGTTTATTCCCTTAATCTAGACCTTATCTTACCCCTAACCACAACATCCCCCAGAAGAAATCTTTCCCCAATACACTAACAAACCCGACACCCTAACATAACCCAAACCATAAAACCCCCAACAAAGACCCTATTACCCCTAAATCCATACCTAAACCCAAACCACTAACCTAGACCCCATCAAAATAAACTAGAACCTAACACCCACACCAAATATATATTGATTCCATCTACCCCTACCACATAAAACTTACCCCCACCAAACCCTATATTAACCATAAACCCTAACCCCATCCTAACCTAGACTCCCATTACCACTACCACCACCACTACCTAACATAATCCTATTCATATAAACTATAACCTATTTTACCCCTAACCACTATAAACCCTACCAAGACCCATATATCCCTAAACCCCCACATAAACCCATAACCCAAAACTAGACTCGAACATCATATCCTAAACCATAACACCCTAAAAATTGTATTTCCATGACCTGGAACCCATCTTAACCACTGACATTAACCCCCAAACTTATTCTAATCCTTTTAACAAAATCATGAACCTGTCTTACCCCTAACCTTTACTTATGACCCATACCATGACCCCCACTAACTAACCTAAACCTTTGACCCTAATCTAGATCCTATCTTAACAATAATCCTTTAAAATCCTCATACTTAGAACCTATTACCACTAAACCTCTATCAAAACCAATTCCCTAAAATATACTTGTAACACCCGAGACTTTTATGTTATATAAATCATCAAAGGAATCTTTTTCTACACAACACTTTCTTGGCTTGCTTTACACGCAATCGCGACCTTCCTCGATAGCTTGCGTCGTACGCAATACCGAGTTTCACTAAACAACAATATGCTATTAAAACTAGCCGTTATGAATAGTAATAACCACTTTTTGAAATTTTATAAATTTTATTTTTCAAAATGGACTTCATTTTTGGACTCAGAATATCGAAATTAGCCTAGGGTGAAATTTTGGTATTTTTCTGAAAACTTTCAATTTTTGATGAATAGTGAAACCACTAAGTGGTAGGTTAAAAACTGAATTTTGCATAAAACTTAATTTTACCGCTTCTGTGAATGGAATTTCAAAAATCCGAGAGACACGGTTAATATCAAGGACTAAAATGTGGTTCAATGAGATGAAAATAATTTTTTGGTGAATAGTAACTTTTTACTATTTTTACCGCGGTTAATAGTAAATAGGGTAACTAAGGGTAAATATGATATTAATATTACCCTAACACATGTCCTAATTCTATTGGACAAGTTTAATTCGACCAAAAACAAACTTAGGAATAAAATATGACCATTTAGGCCCACTTGGATTAGATTAGGACATTTATTATTAATTTATTTAAAGAAGGGTTAAAATAGTTAAAATCAAAGTTTAATAAGTAAATCATTTTTAATATAGGGTTATACATAAGATAAATTCGATTGTAAATATTCATTAGAAAGCTAAAACGATTTCCTACATGATGGTATTTTATTTGTAATTTGTAGACATCAAATAATTTAATTTATTTATGACACAAAGATGATGCAGTAATTATCTTATTAATGAAATATTGACAAAATTGATAATATAAATACCAAAATAAATGTAATTTGAGACTTTTTATGAATTCCACTAATTTTCTAGGTTACTATGATATATTAGTATTGATTTAATCAACTTGGTTCGAACATATAATTCTGTTATGACATTCACAAAAATAATATATCAAATAGTGTCAAAATTGACACAAAATAGTTTTTAAATCAAATATTATATTATTAATTGTTATTTTATTCCTAAAAATCTAAGGTTCGGCCAAATGACTTAGATAAGGATATATATATTAATAATAAACAATTTGGTGTTCGTTTGGCATGTTATAGTAAGTGTATTAACCATATAGTGAAAGAAAACAAAAAGACACGGTAAAAGTTAAATTAATTAACTTAGAGTTAAATCTAATTGATAAGGTTAAAATAATACCCTAAACTTGTCTAAATCCTATTGGTTGATAGGATTTCGACCCTTCCCCACTTTATCTTCGAAATAAGACCCTTTGGAACCATTATAAACCGATTTTGACTTTAATATAAAATAATATTTTGAGATATTCCTAAGGTGCCCCTCTCCTCCCTTATAAAAGGGCACCTCCTCCCCCTCCTCCTCACACCAATTTGAGCACTCAAGCTCGGCCAACCCCTGCCATTTTCCCTTCTCCACTTCCCTATAATAATCCTAGAGGTCCTGGTCTTCTCCAAAGACCAATCTTAGTTCCTTAAGTGGAGGATTCAAAAAGGCGTTCCAAAGAAGAGGTAATATCCATTACCGATCTTTTCAATTTCTTTCTTCTTCAACTTATTCTTCTTTAGTTGTTTCATGATAAAGTAATAACATCAGTATTAATTACATACTTATATGTTATTATAAATATGAAACAACCCTAATTCACCTTCTATCCATCCTACGGAAAAATGAAATCACCGCGCGTGCGTACGTACGGAATACCGTCTCCACGCCGTGGTGTAATCTATTTTCCACCATCACCTTACAAGGATGGGTATAATGGTGTAATCAGTAACTATATATGATTATTATTAAGTAATATTGATACTGAAATAATATATATATATACTCCAATACAATTCCACGATCATAGGAACGATATCATCACTCGTGCGTACGTACGGAATACCGTCTCCACGATGTGATGCGACTCGTTCTACATGATATTAATTTCATAATGATTATATAAATGAATTGAATGAATGAATATGGTATATACTACACTAATACCATTCTGGAAATGAATTATCTATAACCTAAAGATAAGAATAAGAATTTATTCGACAAAACACGCATAAGAACAAAAAGTTATAAAGACCCGAGTAACAAGTAACAATGAAATATTACTAACAAGAAGCTAATAATATGACCATATATGATCTCATATCAATATGTATGATTCTGGAATAAGTCAATAACATTATTTAAACCATTATACAGGAGCTTCGGACACGAACAAAGCAAATCGGACCTAAGGTAAGGGAAATATCACAATCTCATTTTTATCCGAGATTGTTTATTGGTAAGTATTTACTGGGGTGTATTTTATCATCCAAATCCATGTTCCCTCAATATGAAATATTGTTTCCATCCACTTGCAATAGTTTAAATCCAATTTTACCCTTAGGTGAGTTTTTAGTAAAGAATATGAAAGGAATCTTTTGTCGTTTTTCCGTACGAGGTACTTTTTGACTTTTCCGACAAAAGTACGAAGAATGTTTTTTTCTAACTTATACGGCATGAATGGATTTTTAAAACATTATTTCCAAGAAGCTTCCTTTACAAGTTTTCAAGTTTATTTTTAATCAACTTCTTTTAGTTTATAATTGTATGACATGTTAAGAAAAGAAAAGTGTTTTTGAAAAAGAAAGGATATTTTCCTCAAGAATGGAGTTCAAGTGTTTTATCAAAATTATTTTCCATCTAAGATAATAAAGGGTTATGTTTTTATCCCTTTAATTACATTGATTTGATTATGTTGTGAGGGAATTATTTTTATGAAGTCATTTGCCTTATATGATTTTATGATGTCATGATGTTTCAAGAATCCCATTTTTGTTACATGTGTTATGCGATGATGTATGTTTTATGATTATGTGGCACACATAAGAAAGGATTCATTATAAGATGGGTGGGACCTATATCTCCCTCCAATGCATTGGGTAATGATTTTATATCTCATGAGATAGACATGGCTGGAACGGAAGGTTATTTCGGTTCAGTGATACAGGACTGAAACGAGGAGTGAACTCGGTTCAGAAAGGGACTTTGTCCACTAAGATAGTCTTGGCAATGAGTCATGACTAACAAGAAATGATTTTCCATGATTATGTGTGCATGCCACAAAGTTTCAAGTTTTATGTTATGATTATGGGGATCTCATTTTCACTTCTATGATTTATTCCATGTTAAGATATTATGATCTCTTTTGCAGGTTTTGATTTTCAAAAAGATATGATATGATTTTTATTTCCTTTATTTGCCCTTGCTGAGCATTTGAGCTCACCCTTTTATGTTTTCTTTTCCCCAGGTCAGGAAGATGGATATTAAGTAGAATATGCTAAAAGGGACCCTAGATATGATGAAATAAATGGGAGACACTGTAGAAGATTTATGAACCAGTTGTTTATGTTTCCCAGTTTCTAAAGACACTATACCTATACGGTCCTTTGTGGTTTTGTCATATGTTGTAATAAGTGTGCTTCAATTTTGAAGTATTAACAATGTATGTAAAGTATGGGTCGTTATAGTTGGTATCAGAGGAAATGTATAGTCAACCTTTGGAAACTAGGATGTGAAAGCCTTAGTAAGAACCCTAAGGATAAGTCTAAGCATAGAACACAATCTTAGTGTTTTAGAAATGGCCATGAATAACCTAGGATAAGACCATAAGCATGGAAATTTTATTCTTGAATTATGTGGTTTCCTATTATAATTAGTGTTGCTCACACTATTCTTCTTGGTTTTAGTCAATGGCTGGAACCCGAAGGAACCGTGTTAATGCGGAATGCGATGGGCAATGCAATGATTGTCCCCCTGAGCAACCAAACGATATGGGAGCTGGAATGCAAAATCTTGTAGCCATGCTCACACAACTTTCTCAAGCTATGAATCATGCAGGATTTCCAAACGAACAAAGGAGGGAGCAACATTCTGTTGAATCCTTCATGAGGTAGCGTCCACCATCTTTCAGCGGGTCTACTGATCCATTAGTTGCTGAACAATGGATTAGTACTACTGAAAAGATATTTTCAGTTCTTCAATGTTCTGAGCATGATAAAGTCATCCTAGCAGTGTATCGTTTGGAAGGAGATGCGGATCAATGGTGGAATCTTGTTAAGAATACGAGGAAAAGGGATGAAATTGAGTCTATGGAATGAGACGAGTTCAAGAACTTATTTTTCAATAAGTACTTCCCTCGTATTCTCCGAACAAAGATGGAGAAAGAGTTCCTTGAACTGAAGCAAAGGGATGATGAATCTGTTGGTACCTATGAAGCAAATTTTACCAGACTTGCAAGGTACGCTTCTGGTATTATTATCCAACCTGAGAGTAAGATCGATCGATTCTTTAGTGGCTTAAAACCAAGTCTTCGAAGGGCGTTAGCCATAAGGGACTTCAATAGCTACGAGGAAATCGTTCGATGTGCTCTCAAAGTCGAGATGGAGATTGGAGTAACCCATCAGTCACATGGGTTTGATAAGAAGAGGAAGATGGAATTCAAAGAAAAATCTAAAGAGCACACGGAAAAGAAGATGAACTTTCCCTTATGCTCAAAGTGTGGAAAGAAACATGGAGGGAGTTGTCTTAAAGGGACAAGTAAATGTTTTAAATGTGGAAAGGAAGGTCATCGGGAATTTGAATGCCGTGATAATGGGAAGAAGATGTCTAATGATGCAAACAAAGGAAGGGATACACAGAATGAACCTGCTACACTTCAATGTTTCAAGTGCAAGGAGATGGGGCATTATGCCAATCAATGCCCAAATCCAAGGGTTGATGATGATGGTCGACGTCAACAAAATCTTAAGGCTAAAGACAAAGGAAAGTCACATGCAATTTCTATCAGCGATGTGGAGTACGATAACGATGTGGTGAAAGGTACACTTACCATCCACTCTAAAGTAGCAAATGTTTTATTTGATTCTGGATCCACCCACTCTTTTATTTCTGAAGACTTTTCTAAGGGTATCACCGTACTACCTCAACAATTAGATGTTGAGTTAGCTGTGACAACACCTAATGGCACATCAATCGCATCAAAAGTTTATAATTCTTCTCCGATCGAAGTTTGTGGGAAAGTGCTTCCTGCAAATCTTGTGATCCTTCCTTTAGTGGAATTTGATGTGATTCTTGGCATGGATTGGCTTTCTCTACATGGAGCTCATATCAATTGCCAAAGAAGGGAAGTCACATTTCATATTCCAGATCAACCTACGATCGTCTATCAATGCAAGGATGAACATAACCTTCCAGTGGAAATTTCTTCCATCTTATGGGTATTGATTCCACTAAATGAAGGTTATTTATCTCAAATAGTTGGAGAGAAACTTACGATTAAGAATATGCCCATTGTACGGGAGTTTGATGATGTCTTTCCGGAGGAATTACCGGGTCTTCCACCAAATCGTGAAGTTGAGTTTTCAATAGAACTCGTACCGGGTGCTTTGCCTATTTCAAAGACACCTTATAGAATGGCCCCAATTGAGTTGCAGGAATTGAAAAAGCAACTCCAAGAGAATCTTGATAAGGGATTCATACGCCCTAGTGCGTCACCTTGGGGAGCACCTGTTCTATTTGTTAAGAAGAAAGATGGATCAATGAGACTCTGCATTGATTATCGAGAACTTAACAAGATCACTATCAAGAACAAATATCCTCTCCCACGCATTGATGACTTATTTGACCAACTACGCGGAGCTCAATACTTTTCCAAGATTGATCTTCGTTCAGGGTATCATCAATTAAGGTTCAAAAGGGAGGATATACCAAAGACGGCTTTCCGTACAAGGTATGGACACTATGAATTTATAGTGATGCCATTTGGTCTTACTAATGCCCCTGCTATCTTCATGGATCTAATGAATAGAGTCTTTAGAGACTATCTTGATCAATTTGTGGTAGTCTTTATAGACGATATTCTTGTCTATTCAAAGAGCAAGGAAGAGCATGAAGATCACTTGAGAATTATATTGAAGACCCTGAGAAAAGAGAATCTTTATGCCAAATTTACCAAGTGTGAATTTTGGCTTCAAAAAGTTGCATTTTTGGGTCATATAATCTCAAAAGAGGGGATATCTGTGGATCCAGCAAAAACAGAGGTTATCGAAAGATGGTCAAGACCAACAACAGTAACTGAGATCCGAATTTTTCTTGGTTTGGCTGGATATTATCGACGTTTTGTAAAAGATTTTTCACGATTATCTAATCCACTCACCAAGTTGACTCGGAAAGGAGTTAAGTTTGTCTGGACAGAGGAATGTGAAGAGAATTTCAAGGAGTTGAAAAGAAGGTTATCCAGTGCACCTGTGCTCACACTGCCTTGTAGTGGAGAAAGGTTTGTGATCTATAGTGATGCATCCAAGAAGGGATTGGGGTGTGTTCTTATGCAAAATGATATGGTGATAGCTTATGCCTCACGACAGTTGAAAATCCATGAGCAAAATTACCCAACACATGATTTGGAGTTGGCTGCGGTAATCTTTGCATTAAAGATTTGGAGGCATTACCTTTATGGTGAAAGGTGTGATATTTATACTGATCATAAAAGTTTAAAGTATATTTTCACACAAAAGGAGCTGAATATGCGCCAAAGAAGATGGTTGGAGCTGATTAAGGATTATGACTGCTCAATCCATTACCACCCTGGGAAAGCAAACAAGGTGGCAGATGCATTAAGTCGACAAGACCATGCTAGTTTATCCATGATGAGGATCACAAAAGATCCAATATTTATGGATTTACAAAGGATGGATCTTGGAATTATAATGGAAGGGGAAAAATCTTATCTTTCTCAAATGAATGTTCAACCATCTCTACATGTGAAGATTAAAGAGGCACAGAAAGAAGATGTCGAGTTACAAAAGAAGGTGAGAAATGTTCCTGAATTCAACCTTGATTGTGATGGGATAATAAAGTTCAGGAATCGGGTTTGTGTTCCTCCCATCCCCGAATTAAAGAAAGAGCTGCTGGATGAGGCTCATAGTTCTTCATTCTCTATTCATCCTGGAAGCACGAAGATGTATAGGGACCTGAAAGAGTACTTCTGGTGGGATGGCATGAAAAGAGATGTTGCTGAATATGTCTCTCGATGCTTGGTTTGTCAACAAGTTAAAGCTGAGAGACAGAAGTCTAAGGGGATGTTACAACCATTACCCATACCCGAATGGAAATGGGAAAACATCACTATGGACTTTGTCACAGGACTTCCTAAAACATCCAAAGGGAATAATGCTATCTGGGTCATAGTTGATCGTCTTACAAAGTCTGCACACTTCATTGCTATTAGAGAGGATTTCTCTCTAGATCAGCTTGCCAGGATATATGTAAAGGAAGTGGTAAGATTGCATGGAGTACCACTTTCTATTATATCTGATCGGGATCCGAGATTTACCTCGAAGTTCTGGCGAAGTCTTCAGCATACTCTGGATACAGAGTTGAGTTTCAGCACTGCTTATCATCCCCAGACAGACGGTCAGTCTGAGAGAACAATTCAAACCCTAGAAGATATGTTGAGAGCTTGCTCTATGGATTTCAAAGGAGGTTGGGATCAACACCTACCTTTGGTGGAATTTTCTTATAATAATAGATTTCACTCCAGTATTCAGATGGCTCCTTATGAAGCTCTCTATGGAAAGAAATGCAGGACTCCAACTTGCTGGGATGAAGTTGGGGAAAGAAAGCTATTAGGACCTGATCTCGTTGATGAAATGGCAGAAAAGGTCAGATCTATTCAACAACACATAAGAGCAGCTCAGAGTCGACAGAAAAGTTATGCCGACAACCGATGAAAAGACCTAGAGTTTGAAGTGGGTGATAAAGTATTCTTACGAATATCTCCCTGGAAGAGGGTTATGAGATTTGGAAAGAAGGGGAAGTTGAGCCCTAGATATATCGGTTCTTTTGAAATACTGGATCGTGTTGGGAAGGTAGCTTACCGATTGGCGCTTCCACCGAATCTCTCTCAAGTTCACGATGTGTTCCATGTATCTCTCCTGAGAAAGTACATACCAGATCCTTCACATGTACTCAGCTCAGAAGTTGTACCGCTGGAGCAAGATCTTTCTTATGAAGAATAGCCGATAGAGATTCTGGATCGTAGCGAAAAAGTCCTACGAAACAAGACCACTCGCTTGGTGAAAGTTTTATGGAGAAACCACCAACTTGAAGAAGCTACATGGGAGCTTGAGGATATGATGAGGGAGAAGTATCCTCATTTGTTTGTTGCAAAGTGACGAATTTCGAGGGCGAAATTCTTTTTAAGGGGGGTAAAATGTAACACCCAAGACTTTTATGTTATATAAATAATCAAAGGAATCTTTTTCTACACAACACTTTCTTGGCTTGCTTTACACGCAATCGCGACCTTCCTCGATAGCTTGCGTCGTACACAATACCGAGTTTCACTAAACAACAATATGCTATTAAAACTAGCCGTTATGAATAGTAATAACCACTTTTTGAAATTTTATAAATTTTATTTTTCAAAATGGACTTCATTTTTGGACTCAGAATATCGAAATTAGCCTAGGGTGAAATTTTGGTATTTTTCTGAAAACTTTCAATTTTTGATGAATAGTGAAACCACTAAGTGGTAGGTTAAAAACTGAATTTTGCATAAAACTTAATTTTACCGCTTCTGTGAATGGAATTTCAAAAATCCGAGAGACACGGTTAATATCAAGGACTAAAATGTGGTTCAATGAGATGAAAATAATTTTTTGGTGAATAGTAACTTTTTACTATTTTTACCGCGGTTAATAGTAAATAGGGTAACTAAGGGTAAATATGATATTAATATTACCCTAACACATGTCCTAATTCTATTGGACAAGTTTAATTCGACCAAAAACAAACTTAGGAATAAAATATGACCATTTAGGCCCACTTGGATTAGATTAGGACATTTATTATTAATTTATTTAAAGAAGGGTTAAAATAGTTAAAATCAAAGTTTAATAAGTAAATCATTTTTAATATAGGGTTATACATAAGATAAATTCGATTGTAAATATTCATTAGAAAGCTAAAACGATTTCCTACATGATGGTATTTTATTTGTAATTTTTAGACATCAAATAATTTAATTTATTTATGACACAAAGATGATGCAGTAATTATCTTATTAATGAAATATTGACAAAATTGATAATATAAATACCAAAATAAATGTAATTTGAGACTTTTTATGAATTCCACTAATTTTCTAGGTTACTATGATATATTAGTATTGATTTAATCAACTTGGTTCGAACATATAATTCTGTTATGACTTTCACAAAAATCATATATCAAATAGTGTCAAAATTGACACAAAATAGTTTTTAAATCAAATATTATATTATTAATTGTTATTTTATTCCTAAAAATCTAAGGTTCGGCCAAATGACTTAGATAAGGATATATATATTAATAATAAACAATTTGGGGTTCGTTTGGCATGTTATAGTAAGTGTATTAACCATATAGTGAAAGAAAACAAAAAGACACGGTAAAAGTTAAATTAATTAACTTAGAGTTAAATCTAATTGATAAGGTTAAAATAATACCCTAAACTTGTCTAAATCCTATTGGTTGATAGTATTTCGACCCTTCCCCACTTTATCTTCGAAATAAGACCCTTTGGAACCATTATAAACCGATTTTGACTTTAATATAAAATAATATTTTGAGATATTCCTAAGGTGCCCCTCTCCTCCCTTATAAAAGGGCACCTCCTCCCCCTCCTCCTCACACCAATTTGAGCACTCAAGCTCGGCCAACCCCTGCCATTTTCCCTTCTCCACTTCCCTAGAATAATCCTAGAGGTCCTGGTCTTCTCCAAAGACCAATCTTAGTTCCTTAAGTGGAGGATTCAAAAAGGCGTTCCAAAGAAGAGGTAATATCCATTACCGATCTTTTCAATTTCTTTCTTCTTCAACTTCTTCTTCTTTAGTTGTTTCATGATAAAGTAATAACATCAGTATTAATTACATACTGATATGTTATTATAAATATGAAACAACCCTAATTCACCTTCTATCCATCCTACGGAAAAATGAAATCACCGCGCGTGCGTACGTACGGAATACCGTCTCCACGCCGTGGTGTAATCTATTTTCCACCATCACCTTACAAGGATGGGTATAATGGTGTAATCAGTAACTATATATGATTATTATTAAGTAATATTGATACTGAAATAATATATATATATACTCCAATACAATTCCACGATCATAGGAACGATATCATCACTCGTGCGTACGTACGGAATACCGTCTCCACGATGTGATGCGACTCGTTCTACATGATATTCATTTCATAATGATTATATAAATGAATTTAATGAATGAATATGGTATATACTACACTAATACCATTCTGGAAATGAATTATCTATAACCTAAAGATAAGAATAAGAATTTATTCGACAAAACACGCATAAGAACAAAAAGTTATAAAGACCCGAGTAACAAGTAACAATGAAATATTACTAACAAGAAGCTAATAATATGACCATATATGATCTCATATCAATATGTATGATTCTGGAATAAGTCAATAACATTATTTAAACCATTATACAGGAGCTTCAGACACGAACAAAGCAAATCGGACCTAAGGTAAGGGAAATATCACAATCTCATTTTTATCCGAGATTGTTTATTCGTAAGTATTTACTGGGGTGTATTTTATCATCCACATCCATGTTCCCTCAACATGAAATATTGTTTCCATCCACTTGCAATAGTTTAAATCCAATTTTACCCTTAGGTGAGTTTTTAGTAAAGAATATGAAAGGAATCTTTTGTCGTTTTTCCGTACGAGGTACTTTTTGACTTTTCCGACAAAAGTACGAAGAATGTTTTTTTCTAACTTATACGGCATGAATGGATTTTTAAAACATTATTTCCAAGAAGCTTCCTTTACAAGTTTTCAAGTTTATTTTTAATCAACTTCTTTTAGTTTATAATTGTATGACATGTTAAGAAAAGAAAAGTGTTTTTGAAAAAGAAAGGATATTTTCCTCAAGAATGGAGTTCAAGTGTTTTATCAAAATTATTTTCCATCTAAGATAATAAAGGGTTATGTTTTTATCCCTTTAATTACATTGATTTGATTATGTTGTGAGGGAATTATTTTTATGAAGTCATTTGCCTTATATGATTTTATGATGTCATGATGTTTCAAGAATCCCATTTTTGTTACATGTGTTATGCGATGATGTATGTTTTATGATTATGTGGCACACATAAGAAAGGATTCATTATAAGATGGGTGGGACCTATATCTCCCTCCAATGCATTGGGTAATGATTTTATATCTCATGAGATAGACATGGCTGGAACGGAAGGTTATTTCGGTTCAGTGATACAGGACTGAAACGAGGAGTGAACTCGGTTCAGAAAGGGACTTTGTCCACTAAGATAGTCTTGGCAATGAGTCATGACTAACAAGAAATGATTTTCCATGATTATGTGTGCATTCCACAAAGTTTCAAGTTTTATGTTATGATTATGGGGATCTCATTTTCACTTCTATGATTTATTCCATGTTAAGATATTATGATCTCTTTTGCAGGTTTTGATTTTCAAAAAGATATGATATGATTTTTATTTCCTTTATTTTCCCTTGCTGAGAATTTGAGCTCACCCTTTTATGTTTTCTTTTCCCCAGGTCAGGAAGATGGATATTAAGTAGAATATGCTAAAAGGGACCCTAGATATGTTGAAATAAATGGGAGACACTGTAGAAGATTTATGAACCAGTTGTTTATGTTTCCCAGTTTCTAAAGACACTATACCTATACGGTCCTTTGTGGTTTTGTCATATGTTGTAATAAGTGTGCTTCAATTTTGAAGTATTAACAATGTATGTAAAGTATGGGTCGTTATAATACTTTAACACCCTAACCAAAAACATATTACCCCTAATCGCCCACCTAACCCCATAACCCTACCCTAGAACCTAACACCCCATCCACGACCCTGAAACACTATCCTAAACCCTACCTAAAATTATTCCATTAACCTAAACCCTATCATACCCCTGAACCCTAATACCCCCAGACACTATGTTTCCCCTAAAACCTGACCCCCCAAACCAATCGAAAACCTATTCCCCTAACCCAATCTTATACACCTAACCTAGACCATATATTACCACTAACCAAAAAAATATTCCCCTAACCAAGACTTCCACTAACCATCTATCGTAATTCTATAACCCTAAACTAGACCCTATCATACCCCAGACCCCTACCTAAATCCATGCTCCAACCTAGACCCAAACACTCTGACCTAGACCCAAAAACCAACCTGAACCTAACAGAAACCCCCACACAACCACCTAACCTAAACAAATTCCCCTTAACCTAAACTCTATATTACCCTTAAACCCTACCACCACTAACTAGATTCTAATTCCCCAAAACCCACCCTATCATAAAATTATTCCCCTAACAAAAACATATATTAACCATAAAATAAAATTATAACACTAAAATAGACCCCCACCCCACCTAACCTCAAGTTATAACACTAATATAGAACCTATATTACCCCTCAACCTTGACCCCCCCCCCCCCCCCTCAAAACCTATCTTACCCAAAAACCCTAACCACTGATGTAAACCTATCCCCATAATCTAGACCTATATAACCCTAAATATAAATTTATTCACCTATCGTAGACACCCAAACTAGCCTCAAATTATTCACATGTCCTTGAACCTATCGTACCCCTAAACCCTAACACCCCCAAACCTATCATACCCCTAAACTCTAACCCTTAAACCCCACCTAAACCTAATCCTCAAAACAAGACCCTATTACCCCTAAAACCATACATAAACCCATTCCCTGAATCTAGAACCAAATACCCCTAAAACCCTACCTACACCCTTTCCTCAAACCCACCCCCTAACACACTATCCTAAACCCTAACAACACCCCTACCCCTGAACCTAGAACCTAATAGGTTAACCTAGAACCGAACCCCAACCTAGACATTATTACCCCTAAAACCCTACCAAAAACAATTCCATGAACCAAGACCCTAACACCCGAACCTAGACACTAACCCCCTCCACATGTAAACCTTATTACTCAAAATTCTCTACCTAAACCTATTACTAGAAACCCCAAACATGGTAACCCAAACCCTAACCCCATTCTTAACCTTTTTCCTCAGATGTAGGAAACATCTCACCCCTAAACCAATACCCTGAACCGTGACCTTGACACCCCAACACCATAACCTATACACTATTACCCCTAAAACATACCTAAACCTAGACCCTAACAACCGGACCTAGTCCTTAACCCCCCAATCCTTGGACCTATTACCCCCTAAACACCTACCCAACCCAATACCCCAAGCCTAGAACTTAACACCCTAACCTAGACCCTGATCCACCAACCTAAAAACTGTAATGCCCCGACCCCAATTACCTAGAGTCGGTGCATTATTAAATAACATTTTCATGATCACAAAAGATCAAGTATCGAAAGAATGATTAGTTTAGTAGCCTTGGAAGTACTAGTACATTCATAGGGTTTACATTACATCATAAAATGGAAAACTTCAACAATATTGTTTCCATAGAAAACACTGAGATCCCATAGACTATCCCTATTGGTCAGTTATAATATAATTCTTCACATCCTGGGAAAAATAAAACATAGAAAAGGGTGAGCTCAGATGCTCAGTAAGGATAACAATATAGCGGAAACTTTCATAAATAAGAATAAACATTTATGGAAATGTATAAGACTAAAAAAAATACTTTTAAACATGAACATCAGAATAATATGGAAAAGATAAAATAAAATAATTTCATTTACTTATTCACATGGATATTTTACTAGTCGAATAATCACATGAAATATGAATACCCACTTTCATAATGATGGAATGCATAATTCCATACTTCAAAACCACATAGTCAAGGCCTTGTGCCAAGAATAAAAATAATATTTTGTCAAGTAATTGTGCCAAGACACTAGTTTGTCTCATGAGACCTACCGATGCATCTAGGAGCTATAGCGGGCTCCACCCATCACTTACTAAATCCAATGCATTCCTCATATGAAAAGGTGTAAACATAACATAAACATTTTTATTAAAACTAGCATATGAAATGTCAATACTTTATCCATAAACCATTAATGGTGTAAAAATAACACATCCACAATCAAATATATCTAAAAAACATTCAATACAATATGGCAGTTTTGTATCATGAAAAATCAACTTCAAATAAGTTTAAAATCCATCAAAGGATGTTGACATAGATGAAATCAAAACCTTTTTTAAGGAAATATCTCTTTCTATTTTGAAATAATTTAAGAGACAATTTATTTTGAAAATATTCTTATAAGATTTTAAGGTAAGCTTCGACGATGTTATAACGGTGGAAAATAGCCACACCCATCGTATAAGTTAAAAAAACATTCTTACCTTAAATTTGTCGAAAAGGTCAAAAAGTACCTTATTTGGAAAACGACGAAAAGATTCCTTTAAAACCATTTTATAATAAGTCAAACAAGGGTATAAATGTATTTAAACCATATTATAGTAAATAGTAAAAAAAAATTGAATAAATTTATAAGAAACATGGATGTGGATGATAAAGAGGTCCCAGTAGATACACACATAAAAACAACCTCGGATAATAAAGAAATTTTGAAATTAACCCTTACCTTGTACATTTTCTTTTGGTCAAGGGTAGGTTTAAATCCTATATAATGGTGAAATAATTGTTATTAAATTATAAAATATTCATATACATTAATATTATATCATATATTATCTTTTAGCATTGCTTTCTTAATAATATCTTAGTATTATCGTCATTTCGAGTGTTAACTGATTTGTTTTCCTTTATATTATTTGTTATGTAAGTAATGTTTTTTATGGATAGGATGTATCTTATTAATATTAATAATGATATTATGTCTTTATAAATTATTTTTAATCATCTAATGAAAATTATTCTTGAATGGATACGATGGGGAATGAATCTCATCGCGTTCGTGGAGATGGTAATCTGTACGTACGCACGAGTGACACTATCATTCTTTTGATATTAAAATAATATATAATTGGATGGTATATAATATATAAAGAATCATTATCATGTTATATTTATTATTTACATCAATTACACATCATTATTATACCCATCCAAATAATAATGTATTGAATAACAATTACACCACGACATGGAGACGGTAAGCCGTACGTACGCCCGTATGGTGACATGTCATTCAAAAGATGGATAGAATAATGAATTTTGTTGTACCATATTTATAATAACATCACTGTATATATAAGATACTGGAGTTATTATTTTAGAATGGAAACAACAAAGAAAGAGGAAGTGGAAGAAGAAAAGAACTTGAAAGAGGTGATGAAATATTCACCTCTTCTTCGAGTTATTCCTTATGATTTGATCAAAAGTGCTCATTAGGTTGCATTTATGACTAAAGGAAGGCCTCTAGGATTAAGTGAAAAAATTTTATAGGGTATTTGTGTTTGGTTTGGCTGATCAAAAAATCTTTGAAGGTGTGAATTTGAGGGAAGGGGGAGTGCCCTTTTATAAGAGGGGTGAGGGGCACCTTAGGAAAAGCTTGAAATATTATTTTATAATAAAATCATCATCAATTTATAATGGATAAAAATGAATTATTTATAGGATAAGGAGGGTATGGGTCTAAAAACATTCAACCAATAGGTTTTAGGTAGGTTTGGGTCACTATATTAACTTTATCTTTTATATTTAACTCTTAGTTAAATAGTTTGACATTTACAATGTCTCTTTGTATTTTTATATTATATGGTTAATAAACTTACTATAAACTTTGAAGATAACCTCAAGTGATTCATTAATGAAATATATAATATTATTTAAGTACTGAGCTTATCGTTAGATTTTTAGGAATAGAATATCAATAAATAATATAATATTTGTTTTAAAAACTCTTTTATGTCAATTTTGACACTATTTAGTATTTTGTTTTTGCTAAATTTATGGCAGCGTTATTACTTAGAAAAAAATACATATAAAAAACCCTAACATGTAATATTAACCTATAAAATTAGTGTAATTCATAAAAAGTCTCAAATTACATTTATTTAGATATTTACCATAACAATTATGTTAATATTTCATTAATTAGGAAATTACTGCATCATCATTGTGTCATAATTAAATTAAATTATTTAATGTATAAAAATTTATAAATAAATTACCATTAAGTAGGAAATATTTTTAGATTTATAATAAATATTTATAGTCGAATTTATATTATATCTAACCCTATATTAAAAATGGTTTAGTTATTACACTTTGAATTTAACACTTTTAACTCTTCTTTGAATTAAATAATAATATATGTCCTAATCTAATCCAAGTGGACCAAATTGGTTCATATTTTATCCCTAAGGTTGTTTTTGGTCGAATTATACTTATCCTATAGAATCAATACATGTGTTAGGGAAATAATAATATCATTTTTACCCTTAATTACCCTATTTACTTTTAACAGTGGTAAATAAAAGTAAAAAGTTACTATTCACCAAATATTATTTTCATCTTATTGAACCATATTTTACTTACTGATATCAACCGTGTCTCTCATATTTTTGAAATTAAACTCATAGAATCAGTAAAATTATGTTTTATGTAAATTTTCAAATGCTCCTAGGAGGTGGGTAAAAGATGATAAAAAGTTAAATAAAATTTTTGTCTATCTAAAATTATTATAAACTGACTTCAATGAATTACATTGAACTTATATATGTATTATGTATCTATTTTGACATAAAATAAATTTAAATAAAATAAATGATTCTTTAAATAAAATTTTGGTTTTAAACTATAACTTAGTGTTTTTCACTACTCATTAAAAATTGGATGTTTTCAGAAAAATACCAAAAATTCACCCCAAGCTAATTTCGATATTCTGAATCCAAAAATGAAGTCCATTTTGAAATATAAAATTTATAAAATTTGAAAAGGGGGGTATTACTATTCATAATGGCTAGTTTGATTTGTTGTGGTGTGTTAGAACTCGAAGTTGCATACAACACACGCTACTATATTATTCAAAGAGAAGGGTACCATGGATGTTTGTGGTGTTACATTATCCCCTCCTTCAAATAATTTCATCCTCAAAATTTATAGAGTATTACTGTATAAAAAGTCTCAAGAGTTTCTTCATCATAAGTTCCTCGGGTTCCCATATTTCTTCTTTCATCTTATGGTTCCTCCAAAGAACTTTTACCAGACGAGTTGTTTGATTTCTAAGCACTTGTTCTCTTTTATCAAGAATCTTAATAGGATCTTCGCAATAAGACAGATTGGGTTCCAGTTCTAATTCTTCATAGGTGAGTACATGCATTGGGTCAAGCATGTATTTTCTCAACAGTGATACGTGGAACACATCATGAACTTTATAGAGACTTGGCGGCATTTCCAAATAGTAACCTACAACCCCAATTTGTTCTAGAATTTTGAAAGGTCCGATGTACCTGGGACACAATTTACCCTTCTTACCAAATTGTATAATTCCCTTCCATGGAGATACCATCAAGAAAACATAATCTCCTACCTGAAATTCCAAATCCTTCCTTTGGTTATCAACATAGCTCTTCTATCTACTATGAGCTTCCTTGATCTGATTTTGGATTACCTTCACCTTTTCCATCATTTCCTCCACATGTTCTGGGCCTACGAGTTTTCTTTCACCAACATAATCCCAACAGGTTGGTGTGCGACATCTCTTTCCATATAACGTTTCATATGGTGCCATCTGAATACTTGAATGGAAGCTATTGCTATAGAAAAATTCTACGAGAGGTAAATATCGATCTCACATACCTTGAATGTCATGTGAGCATGATCTCAACATGAATTCTAAGGTTTGAATAGTCCGTTCTTATTTTCCATCAGTTTGGGGGTGGTAGGCAGTGCTCAAACGAAGATCAGTATCTAGGGATTTCTGAAGTCTTTTCCAAAATCTTGATGTAAAACTTGGATCACGATATGAAACAATCGATAGTGGTACTCTATGAAGTCTTAAAACATCATTAATATATATTATTTTTAAACATTCAAGTGGTAAATGTTATCTTATATCAAAAAAAATTTCTGAATTGTCAAGACGATCAACAATGGCCCATATTGCATCATTCCTTCAAGGAGTCTTTGGTAGTCCCATGAAAAAGTCCATTGTAATATTAACCCATTTTCACTCTGGTATGGGAAGAGGCTGCATGACTCCTCCAGGTTGTTTCCTTCCAGCTTCACTTGTTGAAAAACTATAAATCTTGACACAAAATCAGCAATCTCCCTCTTCATTTTGTCCCACCAAAAATGTTCCTTCAAATCCCTATACATATTAGTGCTACCAGGGTGTATAGAGAAATTGGAACTATGAGCATCATCCAATAATTCCCTTTCTAGATCAGGTATATTGGAACACAAAGTCTCTTCCCAAATATCAAAATTCCATCTTCATACACAAATTCGCTCAATCTCCCATCATTATGATCATTAATATTCTTTTTAAACTCTTAATCATCAATGATAACTCTTTATCCAATCTTGTAAAGATGGTTTAGAAACAATTTGAAAAAGTATTGATGTTTCACCTTCCATGGTGATTCCCATATCCATATTTTCTAGATCCATGTATATAAGATCCTTCTCAACTCTCATATTGTTCAAAACTCCATGTTCCTTTCTACTCAAAGAATATTCCACCTTATTTGCCTTCCCCGGGTGGTAGGGTATTGTGAAATCATAATATTTTAGTAGTTCAAGCCATCTCCTTTGCCTCATGTTGAGTTCCTTCTGTGAAAAAATATACTTCAAACTCTTGTGATCGGTATATATCTCACATTTTTCACCATAGAGATAATGTATCCCTATCTTTAAGGAAAATATTACAACTTCTAACTGAAGATCATGAGTAGGATAGTTTTTCTCATGAATTTTTAGTTGTCTTGATGCATAGGAAATAACTCTATCATTCTTCATAAGGACACAACCAAGTCTTTTCCTTGAATCATCACTATAAATTACAAACCCATCATTCCCTGATGGTAGAGTCAATATAGGAACATTGAATAATATTCTCTTAAGTTATTAAAAACATTATTCACACTCTTTTGTTCAAACAAATTTAACCCCTTTTCATGTGAGCTTTGTTAATGGGTTAGCCAACCGGGAAGAATTATGGATGAAACGTCGATAATAACCTACTAAACCAATAAAACTGCGTACCTCGGTTATATTTGTTGGTTCTTCCCAATCTTGGACTGCCTTGGTCATAATAGGATCAACAGATATTCCATCTTTAGAGACAATATGGACAAGAAAATAAATCTCCTCAAGACAGAATTCACACTTTCTAAACTTCCTATATAATTCATGTCTTCTAAGAGTCTTCAGGATAATGCACAAGTTATTTTCATATTCTTCATATATTTTGGAGTATATAAAGATATCATCAATAAATACCACTACAAATTCATCAATATAAACCTTGAAAATTCTATTCATTATATCCATAAAGATAGAGGGTGAATTAGTCAATCCAAAAGGCATTACTGTAAACTCGTAATTCCCGTACCTGGTTTGAAATGATGTCTTTGGAATGTCTCCCTTCTTCACACACAACTGATGATATCCATATCGAAGTTCAGTCTTTGAAAAATATTGAGCACCATGAAGTTGGTCAAATAAATCATCAATGCGTGGTAGGGGATACTTGTTCTTTATTTTTATAGCATTGATCTCCCTATAGTCAATAAAAAAGCTCATAGATCCATATTTCTTCTTAACAAAAAGGGCAAGGGCTCCCCATGGAGAAACACTAGGGCGAATAAATCCTTTATTACTCAATTCCTCTAGTTTTTTCTTTAGTTCCACTAATTCCACAGTGGCCATTCTATAAGTGGTATTCGATATAGGCCTTGAACCAGGAATTAAATCAATGAATACTCAATTTATCATTCTAGAGGATGTCCAGGTAAATCCTCTGGAAACACATCAACATATTCTTGAAAAATAGGTACATCTTCTATTTGAACATTCCTTTCCTCACCCACAGTTATTTCATTCTCTTCCTCGCCAATAATTTAATTTAGTTGAGCTACTGGGGGTGGATCTAGATAAGAATTAGGTGGTGATGTTTCTGCTCTAAAGATAAGGTACTTTTTATCATCTTCAAAATTTTTAACATACTCTTTATTAAAATAAATTTTCGCATCATGGTCCAAAATCCAATCCATAATGAGGATTATATCAAATTCAATCATGGGTATGACAAAGAGATCAGAAGATAATGAACATTTATATGACCTAATGGGGACTGATTCACAAAACTTTGATGTAATGATACTTCCCTTAGGAGTTTTGACTGACAACTCCCTTCTTAAATCAAATTAGAAATTTCTAATTTTATATACAAACTGGGAAGATATGAAACAATGTGATGATCTAGAATCAAATAACGCATTTTCTAAACTTGAGGAAACCATTAAATTACCTACCACAACGTCTTTCAGATCTTCAACCTCAGCAGTAGTTATAACATAAGCTTGGACTTGATCCCTTGTACTTTTTTGAGGTAAGTTCCCCTAACGCTTATGAAATTCATTTGCATAATACCCACTTTCTCTGCAATTGTAGCATTCAACATCGACAACCTCTTTCTTCCCCTTACAATCACGAGCTTGGTGACCTTTTTCACCACACTTGTAATAGACTCCAATCCCCTTCAGGCAAGTACCAGAGTGTTTCTTCCCACATTTAATACAGGGTGGATATTTACCTTTTCCCTTCTTCCCTTATTTCCATTTCAAGAGTGTTCAACAGATCTCTTCTTCTTTTTCTTTGCATTAAAGTCGTAATACTTAGAGATTTATTTTTCAATCTTGATAGCAATTGAGACAATATATTCGTATGACGAGAAGGATTGTGAGACTAATTCTCTATGGAAAAATTATTTTAACAAATCAAAGAAATGATCAATATTACTTCTTGGGATAAGTATATAATCTATATCATGCCTCGCTAACCTTGTAAAGATAGCATCATACTTTGCGACATTCTCATCCTCCTTTTACATTAGACTTAGAAATTGCCTTTCCATTTCTGCTCGATGGTCATGGGGAAAGTATTTTTCTATGAAAATTTCTTTAAAATCCCTCTATTAAATATTTTATAATTCATCATATTCCTTTGTGTTTTGAATCAATGACCACCATTGATCAGCATCTCCAGTGAGGCGGTAAACTTCCATGACAACTTTTTCCCTTTTGCTACTCCCCAAAGCATGGAATATTTTCTCTAAAAAATTTATCCATTTCTTGGATACTAGTGGATTTTTACCCCCATTTAATGTTGGTGGTTGTTACCTCATGAAGTGATCTAACATTAATCATCCATGCTGCGGATCAGGGGTGCTCCATACAGGTAAGGTTATTATTCATAACCTATGTGAGTTATCCCAGTATAGTGATTAGGTGATCAGAACTAGTTGCATCACCAACTACACTATAATTATCTTGAGTGGGAGGGAAATCCATACATGGAGTGTGTGCATTGATATGGTTTCCATTCCTTTCACTAGGCACCATTTCTAAGAAATGGCCTAAACTATATTAGTTTATGAATCCCAATACATAAATCAAATCTTGTAAAACACTTAACATAAATTGAACAGTTTATGGATATAATCAATAATCATAAAAATGTTTTCTTTGAGGAAGTATATACTCATAAACCCTTTATAATGGTTTGTAATCAAAATGATAATTATCCTAAACATATCCCTCGGGAGGGTCGTCGCCAAGAGTGTAGTAAGGCCGGTTGTCGTGCACCAGTTATCGTTCGAGTCTAGCTCAAAGCAGTGTTTTCAGGTTTTACCCCTAGATATATATGTGCCAGAGCCGTCTCAACCTGCTCGTATCCAGATAGAGATGTATTGCTTAGAAAACTCACAAAATCTCTACAATACCAAAATTATAGGAATTTCTTCTATACTAATCCTCGAAGTCTATCTTTGGGTTATGTTCTCTAATTAGAGTTTATCTAAATCTAGATTCAAATGTTTGTACTAAACTTCCTCTAATACCAACTGTAACGCCCCGAACCCAGTTACCCAGAGTCGGTGCATTATTACATATAATTGGCATGATCACAAAAGATCATGTCCTGAATGACTGATTAGTTTAGTATCCTTGGAAGTTCTAGATACATTCATAAGGTTTACATTACATCATACAATGGAAAAATTCAACAACATTGTTTCCATATACAAAACTGAGATCCCATAGAATATCCCTGCAGGTCAGTCATAATATATATCTTTGCATCCTGAGAAAAATAAAACATTGAAGGGGGTGAGCTCAGATTCTCAGTAAAGATAACAATATAGCGAAAACATTCATAAATAAGAATAACCATTTATGAAAATGTATAAGTCTAAAACAAAATCCTTTTAAACATTCACTTAAACCTAATATGGAAAATATAAAATCAAATAATTCCATTTACTTATTCACAGGGATATTCTACTAGTCGAATAATCAAATGCAATATCAATAGCCACTTTCATAATGATGAAATGCTTAATGGTAGAAGTCATAACCATATATTAAAGGCTTTGTTCCAAGAATTAAAATAATAATTTTTTAAGGACATGTTCCAAGACACTATTTTGTCTCATGAGACCTACCGATGCCTCGAGGAGCTATAGCGGGCTCCACCCGTCACTTACTAAGTCCAATGCATTCCTTATATGAAAAGGTTTAAAAATAACATAAACATTTGTATTAACACTAGCATATGAAATACAAATAATTTATCCATAAACCGTGAATGATGTAAAAATAACACATCCACAGTCAAACATATCACAAAACCTTCAATATTATATTTATGTTTTTTATCATAATAAATCAACTTCAAATAAGCGTAAAATCCATCAAAGGATGTTGACATAGATGAAATCAAAACCTTATTTAGAGAAATGTCTCTTTCTATTTTGAAAACATTTAATAAAATATTTATTTTTAAAATATTCTTATAAGCTTGTAAGGTATGATTTGATGAGGTTATAATGGCGAAAAATAGCCTCACCCGCCGTATAAGTTAAAAAAACATTCTTACCTTCAATTTGTCGAAAAGGTCGAAATGTACCTTGTTTGGAAAACGACAGAAAGATTCCTTTCCAACCATTTTATAAAAAGTAAAGAAAGGGTATAAATGACATTAAACTATAGTCTAGTTAATAGAAAAAATGTTTTCGAATACATTTTTAAGAAACATGGATAAGGATGATAAAGAGCTCCCCGTAGATACTTACGTAAAAACAACCTCGGATAATAAAGAGATTGTGAAATTAACCCTTACCTTGTAATTTTCCTTGGTAAGGGGTAGATTAACCTCCTCTATAATGGTGAAATAATTGTTATTAAATTATATAATAATCATATACATTAATATGATATCGTATATTATCTTTCAGAATTTCTTTGATAATAATATCTTAGTATTATCGCCGTTTCGGGTGTTAACTGATTCGTTTTACTTTATATGATTTGTTACGTAAGTAATGTTTTTTATGGATAGGATGTATCTTATTTATATTCATAAGGATATTAAGTCTTTAAAAATTATTTTTAATCATATAATGAAAATTAGTCTTTAATGGATACGATGGGTAATGAATTTCATCACGTTCGTGGAGACGGTAATACGTACATACACACGAGTGACAATATCATTCTTTTGATATTAAAATAATATATAATTAGATAGTATAACATATATACAGAAATATTATCAAGTTATATTTATTATTACATCAATTACACATCATTATTATACCCATCAAAATAATAATGTATTGAATATCAACTACAACACGACGTGGAGGCGGTAAGCCGTACGTACACACATATGGTGATATGTCATTCGAAGGATGGATAGAATAATGAATTTTTTGTACCATATTTATAATAACATCATAGTATATAGATGATACTGGAGTTATTAATTTATAATGGAAACAACAATGAAATAGGAGGTGGAAGAAAAAAGAACTTGAAAGAGGTGATGAAATATTTACGTCTTCTTCGGGTTCTTCCTTTTGATTTGATCAAAAGGGCTCCTTAGGTTGGCTTTCTGACTAATGTAAGGCCTATATGATGAAGGGAGGACGGTTGAGAGGGTATTTTTTCAGGGTTTGGCTGAGAAAAAAGGCTTTTAAGGTGTGAATTTGAGGGAAGGGTGAGTGCCCTTTTATACGAGTGGTGTGGGCACCTTAGGAAAAGCTTGAAATATTATTTTATAATAAAATTATTTTCAGTTTATAATGGCTCAAAAATGAATTATTTAAAGGATAAGGTTGGTATGGGTAGAAATATACTCAACCAATAGGTTTTAGGAAGGTTTGGGTCACTATATTAACATTATATTTTAGATTTTACTCTTAGTTAAATAGTTTGACATTTACCATGTCTCTTTGTATTTTTATATTATATGGTTAACAAACATACTATAAAATTCCTAGAAAACCTAAAGTGGTTCATTAATGACATATATAATTTTACTTAATACCTTGGATGATCCTTAGATTTTTATAAATATAATATCAATTAATAATGTAATATTTTTTTAAAAAACTCTTTTATGTCAATTTTGACACTATTTGGTATTTTTTTTCTAAATTCATAACAACATTATTACTTCGAAAAAAATTCATCTAACAAACCATAACATGTCATATTAACCTATAAAATTATTTTAATTCCTAAAAAGTCTAATATTTCATTTATTTGGATATTTATAATATCAATTATGTTCATATTTCATTAATTAGGTAAATACTGCATCATCATTGTGTCATAAATAAATTATATTATTTAATGTCTAAAAATTTATAAATAACATACCATTATTTATGAAATCTTATTATATTTCTAATAAATATTTATAGTCGGATTTATCTTATGGGTAACCCTATATAAAAAATGGTTTAGTTATTAAACTTTGAATTTAACACTTTTAACTCTTCTTTGAATTAAATAATAATAAATTTCGTAATCTAATACAAATGTACCAAAGAGGTTAATATTTTATTTCTAAGGTTGTTTTTGATCTAATTATACTTATCCAATAGAATTAGGACATGTGTTAGGGAAATGATAATATCATTTTTACCCTTAATTACCCTATTTAATTTTAACCGTGGTAAATAAAAGTAAAAAGTTACTATTCACCAAAAAATATTTTCAACTTATTGAACCACATTTTACTTACTGATATCAACTGTATCTCTCGGATTTTTTAAATTCAACCCAAAGAAGTGGTAAAATTAAGTTTTATGTAAATTTTCAAATGATCCTAAGAGGTCGGTAAAAGGCGGTAAAAAGTTCATTAAAATTTTTATCTATCTAAAATTATTATAAACCAAATCCAATGTATTACATTGAACTTATATAGGTATTAGGTATCTATTTTTACCTAAAATACATTTAAATAAAATAAATAATTATTTAAATAAAAATTTGGTTTTAAACTGTAACTCTATGTTTTTCACTATTCATCAAGAATTGAATGTTTTCAGAAAAATACCAATAATTCACCTTATGCTAATTTCGATATTCAGAATCCAAAAATTAAGTCCATTTTGAAAGATAAAATTTATAAAATTTCAAAAAGTGGGTATTACTATTTATAACAATTAGTTTGATTGGTTGTGGTGTGTTAGAACTCTAAGTTGCGTACAACACACGCTACTATATTATTCAAGGAGAAGTGTACCGTGGAAGCTTGGGGTGTTAAAAAACCAATTAACCCTAAACTCCTACATAATACCATACCTTAGACCCCCCAACACCATTGAAATGAAAACAAATTTAGCAACCTAGATCTTGTTTCTACATTATTAAATTGAAATAAGATATGAAGGATCTCAACCATAAGTATTGATCATTTCAGTATTCTTGAATAATATGATACTTATATGATTACAATTTTAAATTGGATATAAAATATAAAACCTAACAAAAGAAATTTTTTGACATCTTTGAAACTCATTCAATGATTTATTCATCATATCCTGAGAAAAGGATCCAAAATAAGTGTGATCTCAAATTCTCACAAAGGCTTAAGTACAATAGAATATAATATAAGTAAAAAGGCATAGTCAATATGGTATGCTAAATAACTAAAAACACATGAAATTTAATCAATAACTTTAGCACGAAAAGCATCAATGGATAATATCAAATTCAATAATCTAATTATTAAATTCTCAATGAAATAAATACATAATTTTGGATGTCATGATCTTATACATCCTGATATAATTATCATTAAGGCATTGATCTAAGACAATTTAAACTATGGGTATGTGTAAATAAAAACCCCATTTAATAAGGTTATCCAACTAGTTTGTCTCATGAGACCTATCAACGCATCAAGGGGATATATAATTGTAAGACCCACCCATAAGTGAATTTCCAATGGATTCCTCATGTATTTAATGGCCAAATTAATTAATAAAAAATATTTCATATCAATAAATTTGTATATTGAGTAAAGGACAAAGTATATCGAGATTCACTCAGTCAATCAAATATCATTAATAATAAAACATCATATGTTGAAATGGTGTATGGTTTAAGGAATAAGCACATACTTTATAAAAATAATATGGATATTTAAGTGAAATTTAATTTCCAAGGAAATATGATAACAATAAATTCAATATTTCATGATAAATTTAATGACCACAAAATTAATTAAGAGATGATAGATAAAAATTTATTCATAATAAAATTAGATTTTGAATTAAAATCAAAACCATTAGAGAATAAAAAATTCTAGAGAAATGTTATAATATTTTTTCATTAAATGTTTTTATTATCAAATCCACTTAAAACTTATATATGAAGGTAAATAGAATAAATGATTATGTTTTCATGAAAATAAGATAAATCCATATGTGTTAAAAAACATTCCTCTTTTGAGTTTTTATAATGAAATATAAAAAAAATAAACATTGTAAAATATTAGAATCATTCCTTTCAAACCTTATAAAATTTCAAGGATAAATTAAAATTTATTTAATAAATAATTTAATTAAATAAATTGGAAATTTGTAAAACATTTATGGAAACTAAAAACATGGAAGAGAAATATACTTCATCAAAAGGTAAATTAGATAATCTTTTCTATTAATCATATCATTTCATAATTCAAGTTCCAAAGAGAGGAAAATATGGAACAAAATATTAATAATCCTTAAATATGAATATGATAATAATATTATTTCATATTATGAAGGATAGATTATAATATTCCTTCAATGAAAATATAAAAAATCCCTAAATAAAATGTGATTGTAAAATAAATTATTAACTCTTTGATAACATTTAAATTATAACCCCTGGAAAGAGTGACATGAATTAAATCATTAATTATAATGAATAAATATATATTAATGTTTTATACATTAATTTTGAATTATAAACAATATGTTATATTAAATATGTTTATAACATCAAATAAGTCTCAATAGAGTAGAAATTGAGATGAATTTCCTCACCTCAAGTTTCTCCTTAGTTGAATGTGATTTAAATACATGTATGATTGTTAAAAACCTGTTATTATATTGTACCAAAACCAAAACCATATTCATATTCATAATATCATATATAGTCTTATTACAACATATTATCACCCATTTATTAACAATCATTCATTATTATCATTGTTTTGGGTGTTAACTACTTTATTTTCTCATACATATTTTCTCATGGAAGTTATAGTGATTGTACTATGATTACAATTCCAAAATATAAATAGTTTTAATAATTATAAAAATATCATTTATATTCAATATATATATTTAGGGTCATCCATAAAAGTTAGAAGTAAAAAATGAATTACACGGTTCATAGAGACATTTGGCTGTAAGTATGGATGAACACCATTTTCACTTTCCAAAGAATGGAAAAAGGAAGTTTTATAATCATTAAACATTATAAAATTTATTTTATATTATATATATTATATAAATTTAATCAATATATCATTATTACCATCCATGTAAATTTTAAATGAAAAATAGATCACATTACTTGGTGGTGGTGGTAGTTCACACATTCACCCGAGTGACGTTATCGTTTTCTAATGGATTGGAAAGTAAGAAGGTAGATATGATATTATTATTATAGAATAATAATAATTACATGAATACAATAAATATAAAATATTAATATCTTTATAACCATCAATGTAAAGTGGTGATGAAATCTGAATTACACTGCTACGTGGAGACAGTACATCGTACATACACACGAGCGATGCTTTGTCTTTTCATAGGATGAAAAATAGATTTATAATTGTTTTAAAATAATAACAATAACATATATATATATATATATGATAATGGATTTATTATTTTAGGATTGGTAAAAAATCTACAGAAAGTAGAAGAATAATGAAATTTGAAAGAGTCGGTAATGAAAATTACACCTTCTTCGGTAGAATTCTTTTAGATATCCTATTAAGGATCCAATAGATACTATTTTGGAAAGTCCAACACCATTATAACATGGATAAGGATTATTATATGATAAATTGGTAGGGTTTTTCAATATATGTTTCTTAATGTGCTGTATATAAAATAGGGAAGGGGTTCTCTTTTATAAGTGAGAGGAGGGACACTATTGGATGTACGTAAAGTATTAAAGTAATATAAATCAATTTTCATTGATAAATTGATAAAATTGATAAAAATTGATAAAATATGGATATAACATGATAAAGAGTCAAAATACTCTCATATAATAATATTTTAAAAAATTTTGATAATGTTTTCACCCTTTTATTTTATTTTTAACCCCTGTTAAACCTTTCAACAATTACCAAAATATAAAAGTTTTCTACAATTTAAGGGAAAAGTGTGTTACCATAAATTGAAAATAAACTACTAAATAGAATATTTTTGATATTTACAACTGTATCCCATTAAAATTTCCAAACATACATTTTTTTTATTAATTTTGAACCATTTAATAATTTATTATTTATTATAAATTATCATTAATGTTATTTAAAGAACTATTTATTTAATTTGAAATTGAAAACATAAGGACAGTAATGGAATTAAAATATAAACTGTTAAAAATCCTTAATATTTAATAATTATTTATATATTTAATGGGATTTAATAATTAATCTAAATTTTATTAATTGTAATATTTTTAGTATAATTTATTTTATTTTTCTATTAATTGAAAAAATACTACGTCGGTGTTCTGTAAGAATTTAAGATAATAATTAAATCACTTAAAAATAAAAATAAATTACCATGAAAAAAATAAATTAAATATTTTAAAAATAAAATTATATATTCATTCATATAAAATTCATGTCTTTATTTTAATATATAAATGAAATTAAAATCAAGAGATGGACATTTAAAAGTTTTTCTTTTAATAAAATATTATAAATGTCATTATTGAGGCCAAATGGCACAAAAATTCCATATATAAGAATTTGGGATGGACATGGACAAATTAAAAATATAAAATTTAATAATTTGAAGTTTTGTTTTGATTTTTATTTCCTCAATAAATTATTTTTATCCTTAATTACTCAATATACAATTTAACGATGTTGTAAATTTTACCAAGATTATTATTCATAATTCCAAAAAATAAAAGTGAAATATTTAAAAAAATTATCCTCATGGTTGAAAATATGGTATCCATTTTCTCTGATTTTTAGAAATTAATTGTAATATAAATTCAAAAAACACATTGAAAAATGATTTTTTTAGAAAAAGTGTTTTTAGGCTTAAAAATTAACTTTTTTCAAAATCATTAAATTTTTTAGTTTGATTAATATAAATTAAATTGATAATATATCCCTTTAAGAAAAAATAAAATATATAATTTTACTTTTAAATTACTTAATTTAATGAAGATAAAAGACAATATTTGAAATATCTGTATTTTTCACTATTCATTGAATAATCCATCATTTTAGCAGATTCCCAAAATTTTACACCAAATTAATTTTGACATGGTAATTATAAAAATGAATTTAATTTAATCAAATTAAATTTATAAAATTATATATTTTATGTTTTAATTATATTATTTATTAAAACTATGTTTATTTTTCTTTTGTTTCTTTCAAAAGAAAATCTTTCTATAATTGAAGCTCGAGTGTTACATTCTTCTCTCCTTTAAAAAATTTTATCCACAAAATTTATTAAATGTAACCTCATGAAATTATTTAGGTAGTTTCAGTCATAATTTATTCAGGTTCCCATGTACTCCCGTCTATATTTTCATTTATCCAAATTACAATTACAAGACGAGTCATTCAATTCATCAACACTGGTTTTATAACATCTAAAATCTATAAATGGTCTTCATTGTAAGTTAAACCAGGTTCTAATTCTATTTCTTCATCGGTGAGAACACCCGTTTTATTTGGAATGTTATTTCTTAATTAAGATATAAGTAGAACATCATGTACTTTAGTGATTATAGGGTGCATTTTCAAAATTGTTATCCATAACTCGTATTCTTTTTAGAATTTCAAAATTCCATATTTACTTGGGGATTAGATATCCTTTATTATAGAAGATTATAATACCCTCCAATGAGGGAAAATTTAATAAAATGTGATCATCCACCTAATATTCCAAATATTTCCTTTTTTTATAAGAATAAAACATTTAACTTATTTGAGATGCTTTCATTTGGGTTTAAACAGTTGTTACCTTTATTGCCTTTTCCTCCACATGTTCGGAGTCAACACGATTTATTTCACCAACTTCATCCCAACAAGACTGAGTATATCATCTATTTACACATAATTCATTATACAGTGTGGATATGAAATTAAATTGAGCATGAATTGATATGTCTTCGAAACATTGAATAGTTATTTTAGACTATCCATAAGTTTTGGGGTGATAGATAGTGCTCAAATGAAGATCAACATCTAGATCCTTATAAATAAATTTCCTTATTTTTTATGTAAATCATGGGTCATGATCAAACATGACTATAATAGGATCTCAATGAATTTATACAGCTTCACTAATAATGAGTCATTAAAGGCTCTCAAGAGGTAAATATTCTCTTATAGTGAGGAAATGTTTACATTTTTTAAGGGGTTAACAATAACCCATATTACTTCATTATTTATAGGATTATTTGGAAATATAATGAAAACTTTCATAGTAATATCATCCAATTTCACCATAGGAATAGGTATAGGTCACATGAATCCTCTACAATATTGCCTCTTATCTTTCAACTATTAACAAACAAAACATCGTGAAATATAATCATCAATTTATTTCATCATATTATCCCATAAAAAATGTTTCTTGAAATCTCTATACATATTGGTGCTGCTAGGGTGTATTGAGAAATCCAATCCATGATAATCTTCTAATAATTACTTTTTCGGCTTAGATATAGGTTTAATGGATAGCCTCACTGAAAATTTATAAATTCCATCTTTAAATATCTAATTTCCTATCATTCATGATATAAATTTTCTTTTGAAAATTATTATCATTAATATGAGAAAATGTTATATTTTCTAATAAATATGGTTTGGAAGTCATTTTAAAAATAAGTCATGTTTTTCCTTCAATAATAATTCTCATATAAATCATTACTAAATCCATGAATAGAGGATCTTTGTCAAATACTATTTTTTTCAGGATACCCTAACACTTCTTGATCAATGAATTTTTTTCCTTATTTACCATCCCTAGGTGGTATTGTCTTGAGAAAACATAATCCTTAGGTATTACTAGACATATTCTTTTCCACATATTGAGATATTTTTGTGAAAATATTTATTTGAGGATATTTTGTGTATATGTCACATCTTTCACCATAAGGATAATGTTATCATATTTTCAAAGAAAATATTATATATTCCAACTCAAGATCATGATTTGTATAGTCTTATTCATTATTATTTAACTACTTTTATGAATAGGAAATAACATTATCTTTCTATAAAGGGACACAATCAAGTACCTTCTATGATGTATCACTATATATCACAAATCCATCATTCCCAAATGTTAGAGTCAAAATAAATGAATTCAACAATACCCTCTTCAACTCTTCAAAACATTATTCAGGTTTCTTTTTTAATATGAACATAACCTATTTATTTATAATATTGGTTAATAGGTTATCCAATAGGGAAATATTTTGAACAAATCATTGATATTAACCCTCCAATTAAATGAAACTACATACCTTCATTATGTTCATTGCTGTATTCAATTATTCTACATCATTTTTCATTAAATGATCAACTAAGATTCCATTCTTGTAGGTAATATGGCCAAGAAAAGAATCTTTATAAATCCAGAATTCCCACTTGGTAAATTTCCCATGTAACTCATTTTCTATAAGATCTTAATAATGAACCATAATTTATTTTCATAGTCCTCATAGATTTTAAATAACATAAATATATAATCAATAAATACAAAAAAATTGATATATTGTTTGAAAACCCAATTTATTAGATCCATAAAAATAGATGTAGCATTAGTCAATCCAAATTGAATAATTTTGAACTCATAATGGACATACCACTTATTCAATGAAATCTTTTGAAAATATTATTTCTTTATTAACAATCGATGATATATAGAATGTAAATCTTTGAAAATTATTTATCTCCATAATGTTGGTAGAACAAGTCATCAATGTGAGGCCTAAGATATTGGTTCTTTTTAATAATAGAATTTATTTCCCTATAATAAAAGAAAATCCTCAGAGATCTATTTTTCTTCGTAACAAAAATAATAGGGTATCCCAATGGTGAAAAACTAGGGTGTATAAATCCCTTATCACACAACTAATGTAGTTTTTCATTTTACTCTACCATTTAAACAATTCCCATTCTATAGATATTCTTTTATATAGAACTTTCCTTTGAGATTAAATCAATTGAAAACTCAACTTCACATTATGGAAGATGTATGTGTAATTATTCCATAAATACATCAATTTTTTTGTGTACAATAGGTGCATCCTCAATTTGGTGATTAATTTTATCCAACCATGGATTGTTTCTACTATTCTTCCCTAAGAATCTAATTTACAAGAGATAATGGTGGTGGATCTAGACAAGACTAAGATGATGAATTATCCCTTTTAAATACATAATTCTACATCCACACTACGAATCATAATTCACTTCTATTTGTAATGAATTTTTTCATTAAATTTTGAATGCCAATCCATACTAATGATTATATTAAAATCAGTTACATGTATAATAATTCAGTATTCAAATAGGGAATATTTATGTGTCATTATGAGAACTGACTGACACGTCCTTGTAGTGGTGAGATTTCTACTAGGAGATTTTAATGAAAACTCTCTTCTTAAGGTTCTAGGGAAATATGAAATTTTCTTGGAAAATATGAAAGATATAAACTATTGTGAATATACATAATCAAATAAATAATTGGATAAATTTTAGATTATTATTAAAGTACTTTACCGCACATCTTTAGGAACTTCCACCCCAGTTGTAGTGATCGAATAAGATTGTCCTTCCCCCTTCAGCCTATTCTATTTTAGGATAGCTTAAATATTGTGAAATTGGTGTGAATAATTCCCCATTGATCTACAATGGAAGAACAATATGTCATTGTTTCTTTCACCCCCTTTCATTAAATAGTCATATGAACCTGATATAAACTTTTATAACAAACTCCCATTCCCTTCAAAAAATTTCAAGATTTTTCTTTAAAAAAATTGAACATGAATGAAATTACTTTGTTAAATTACTCTTATTTGATGCTTTACAATTTTTATGGTTCTCATATGAAATCTTATTATATTTATTTAATTTCAATAAATTGTATATATAAATTCCATTCTCTATTTTGATGGAACATATTATTATTTCATCATATAATGAAAAATTTTGAGATGTCAGTGTAATATAGAGTATTTTTAATACCTTTAATGAAATGGAAAATATCTCACCCTCGATGATTTATTTAATCCGTAGAAAAAATCCCTAGTCTTGTAAAGGTATCCTTATAATCTATAATAATTTCTTCTTCATTTTTATTTAAGCTTTGAAACTATCTCTTTATTTCATTTCATTTCCCTTTAGAGAAATTATTTTTCATAGAATATCATATTAGAAGGACTCTATTACATATGATATTTTTCTTCTCCATCCATAGTAATCTAGATTTATTATTTCCATATATCATCCCATATTTTATTACAATACACTCTCTATGTAACATTTTCCCTTTCCTTACATCCCAAGGACAAAAATATTTTTTCTAGAGACTTAATCGATTTCCTAACTACCAGTTGGTAGGTAGATCTACTAAATGTTGGTCGATTATATTGTATGAAATCTTCCAATATAGGTTTATCATTCCATGGAACATAATGTTGGTTTATATGTTCAGGGTTATTAGAAATATCCTCATTCAACTTCCTTAATATGACCATGATCTTCTCCACTCCAACACCAGTTGTATTAGATTTCATAGTAGGGAAATCCATATATTTTCAACATGTGTTGGTTTCAATTCTTCTATTAGTCATTGTCACTATATAATTGAAAACATTGACTTATATCATAATTATCATGAAAATTAAGGGGAAAAAATAAAAATCCCTATAATGGTAAATGTTCACTAATAGTATATGGGATTATCACAATTATCATGTTTTCTATATTCAATTCAAATATAGTTTCCATGATTTCTAAAAACCTTCAATTGATACCAACTATACCAACCCCAACTATTGTAACCTACATCTAGTGTCTACTTTATTACATTATAATAATATATAAGGGATCTCATCATAAAGGACCATTCAGTTTAGTAGTTTTGAGGAACCATATACATACATGTTTCAAAATTCACATTAGAAATAAAACATAAAACATAAAAAAAGATAATGTTCGTAATCCTTTAAAATCATTCAATGTTTTCTTAATCATATATTTTGAAAAAGGGAGAAAATAATTGTGAACTCAAATTCTTAGTAATAGTTATGTATAATAGTATATATTATAAGTAAATAATACATAATCAATATGTATTGGTAAATAAATAAAAACACAATTCAAGTTTTCAATAACATTATCATGAAATATATCCATGGATAATATCAAATCAAATAACATCATGGATAATAATAATTGAATTCTTAATTCTAGAAAATAATAATGTTTGATTTCATGATCTCATAAATCATCAAATAAATACTGTAAAGGCCTTGCACTATGATAATTTAAATTATGGGTAGTCATACAAGAAAAAACCATTAAATATGGATAGCCAAATGGTCTGTCTATAAGACACGTCGATACATCTAGGGGATATATAATTTTTTTGCCCACCCATCACTACATATATAATGAATTTATCATATATTAAATGATCAATTTAATTCATAAATAATAGTCCTTAACAAAAAATATATGTATCTAGTAAAGGAAAAAAGATATCTAGATTTCCTCAATTAATAAAATAACATTAATAATAAATAACCATATGTATAAATGGTAAATGTATATTCAATGAGTATATCCATGTTACAAAGAATATGGATATTTATCAAAAATTTAATTTCTAATGAAATATGTCCATAATAATGTAATATTTTTAAGAGAAAGTTAATGACCAAAAAATTAATCTAGAAATGAGATAATACAATTAATTTATTTGAAAATTTGTATTTTTGTAAAATAAATTCATTAAGATAATAAAATAAATTGGAAGGGAAAATTTTAAATAATTTTTCATTAAAAATTAATTTGTTTAAAACCATTGAAAACTTATAGAAGAAGATAAATCCAAAAAAAATATTAAGACAATAAAAAAATCTGTTAAGGCCACAAAAATTAAAAAAATATTACATTTTTCTTTAAAAAAAGTAAAAAATGAGCCTTTTGGATAATATTATAATGATTCATTTTAAAACATAAAAAAATTAATGGATAACACAAAAATTTATTAGCTAAACATTTTTTTAAATAAATATGTCTTTTCCAATGTAATTTTAAAAAATATAGGCATGGAAGAAAAATATACAAAAAAAGGGAAATCAAATAAATTTATTATTAAAACATATTATATGTTTATTAAATTACCAACTAGAGTGATAGCAATAAGAAAATATATAAACTCCTTAAATATCATTACTATGGTTCCCCAGATTGGATTTCCCACTAAGTGGCTAGGGGGTGTTAATCAGTGATTTAATTTTTACAAATTCATTCTTTATATTTAAAACTCTTGAAAATTATAAGGTTTTTAATCCACTCAATGATATATCACAACCTCGCTTCATATGAAGAAATAATAAGATAGAGAAAAACACATGGTATTTAAAGGTTTAATATAATTAATTACTCCTTTCTGTGTTGGTTATTTTCCCCAATAAAGATTCTACAATATAATCATATAATAAATTACAATGGTTGGTAAAGAGTTAAAAATTTTCAATCCTATATCCAAATATGAGGTTCATTAAACTACTTCTCACATTATTACTGGAGTCCACACTAGCCAGCTCTAGAATCCACACTAGAGACTTCTGCTCCTGAATCACACAATAGAATTCCTAATCCCAGCTCCAACAGGGAGGCTTCCCCCTTTATTCATGTCTTGATCCAATTTCAAATGATCTATTGGACATCCTCTAAAATATTATAGGATCAAAAATTTCTATGTAAACTTTAGGAACTTTTTCAGTTTGTTGTTCATGATCACAAATCTTTGATCAAATGTATTTGATCAATTCACAAAGTGCAACAATGATTATGGAATTTTTTACTTATCTTTGATGAATTCCTGATATCAAAATCATTTTTAAAGTGTTGTGTAAAAACTTTTAAACTATATATTATCAAATAAGAATACTCTATAAACTCAATTAATTGTCTTATTGAAATCTCAATTTAACTATACTTCATGCATGTATTCCATGGAATTTGAAACCTTAATTGTAACGTGCCTCCTAATTATGTTTCTGGTATCATTTCACATCCATGTTTATCAATTATTTAATTCCTGTTCTTCCTTCAATTTAGATTATCATAATGATTTATTATACATGAATCTATATTACATATTCATGTTCTATCTTATATAGTTTCTCTATGCATTATTATTTATGTATACATGAATGGGTTTCATGGGTTGCATGCAACTCCCTAATTCATTCACATAGAGGCATCTCATAATTTGACTGCATCCTTCACATGACTAGATATGGATCATGAAAATTGTTCTCCCTAGATCACACTCACATTATACAATACAATTGCATGGCCTAAGGTTCTGTCTATGGTGACTCATAAATGCTTCACGTAAGGGCTTCAAAAGAGTGTCACATGAAGTTTTATTTTCATTACATGACACAGATGGCCCATAGGTCCCTCTTTTGAAGGAAATTTATTTTTCAGTGGGTTATTCTCAAACAAAATATCATGATAGGAGGTGTTATCCATTTGATTTTATCAATTAATTCACAAAACCAAGAGGTGCTTCATGTGAAGGTTTTTTGAAATATGAGGTGATGTTTGTGGTTCCTCAATCTCTTAGAAGGACCAATATGTCCCATGGGTTTCTCCTTCAAGAAGAAATGGTTTTTTATGACATCATTCTCAAATTCCTTTGCGAGATAAAAAGACTCATAGAATACCCCATCACATGATTGGATCACGTGGACTTCTTTTCCTTCATGTGAATGATTCATGTGGCTATTAAAATTTCCCAAGAAATCTCTCAATATATCAAAAGTGTAGTAGAAACTTTTCTTATCACATTCACTATTTATATGGGAAAAGATCCCATGCCTATCCAATGATAAATGTTTTGTGCTGAGGGCTGACTAAAACACTTTAGGATATTAGGATCTCATGAATTCTGAAACATTCAGCTAGAACATGAATGATCACAGGAACCATGTGATATATTGACATGATCACTTCATGATCATGTGATTCCCTAGTGAACTTCATGTGATTCCATAGTGAGTTACAACATGCCTCGTTTGATTGTATTCATTCAATCACGTAATCAATATATCATTATGTCATGCATTCAAGTGACAATTGGTTCTTCTAATAGATTCTTTCACATTAATGCAAGACAATAATCGCAGGCATTCTCTTGGTTTGAATGTCTATTTCCCAATCCTTAGATAAAACATTTATATATTTCCATTATGGGATGGAGTCACAATTGATGATCATTGGATATCAAAGCTTTTTAAAAAAAGACTTTGAAGGCCGAAGATTGAAGATGATAAAAATGGTTTAAATCGGCGGGGCTTGGGAGATCGAACAGTGGAGTTCCTATCAACTGGACAATTATTCTTTTATTTGAATTTTAAATGATATAGGATCAATACATGTCTATTATCTTACCCCAAATCAATTCTATGGATTCAATGGGATGTGTTTTATTATAAAACTTGTACCACATAACAATAAAGCTAGAGACATCAGATTAACATCCATACACTACACAAACCATTACAAATGGTATTTGGCCCATTTGAACATGTGAGTACACACTATGTGCCAAATCATTGTGGGCCTATACATAGAGAATCTGTTCCTATTAATATAAAATACTATGGGTATTATACATGGGCCTGATCAGGGCTTATATGTGGCCTTGCATACGTCCATGCTACCACCTTTTGTAGGATCTCCCACGAGGACTCACCCCTTAGGCCCCCTTTTAGTGGTTTAGGGATATCCCTTGGGGATTCAATGTTTTTTAATTTTTAATATGATTCCTACTCATATATACATAGAAATAATATATGTATAAAACTGTAATTCTTAACCTTCTTCAAAAAAAAATCCCTCTATCCAATACTTTCTTATATGACAATCCAACCAGTATTAAAATTCCTCCATTATGAAAATAAAATTTTATAGACTTTATAAACTACTTTTCTTCTTTAAAACAATATCATGAAAAATATATGATTATATTTTTTAATGGCCTTCAATTAAATCATATTCATAAAATTATCTTTATTTTTCATGTAAATATTCTTATTATTCTTGAAGTTAACAACATGTCATCAATGAAACAAGTATTAGAACTTAACATAACTTCAAAAATCATCAGAGTTTATATTGAAAATCAATTGAACATGAAATCAAATTCCATCAGGGGAATCCATATAATTTTTTAAGAATCCCCACCTCATCATCAACACATCATCGACTAACACTTATTGACTTATTGAAAACTAATGAAACCCATTATAAACACGTAGGATAAGAAAACAATTATAGATTGTAATGAATAAATTATAATATTTGTTTAATGAAAACATAAGAAATGCCAAAAGAATATGATATTATAGAATAAATTATTACCTCTTTGGTAAAATTTAAATTAAATCCCATTGAAAAAATGACTTTAATTGAATCATTAATAATCATGAATAAATATATATTCCTGTTAAATAAATTAATGGGGTAGTATAAACACAACAGAAAACTAAATAGGTGCATAATACCAAATGTGTCTCAGTGGAGTCAAACTTGATGTGAAATCCATTACCTCACTCTTTTTCTTAGTTGGAAACAATTTAACATGACATATTATGTTTCTAAAAAAGTTATTAATTTTAAAAATAACCATATTCATGTTATATTATCATATATGATCTTCATATAACATTTTATCACCTGTTGGTTAATAGTATTTTATTGTCATCATTGTTTTGTGTGTTAACTATTTTATATTATCATGCATGTTTTGTCCTGGAAGTTCCAGTCCTTGTAAATTTATTATATTTAACATAAATCCATAATGTTAATAATGATATAAATATCATATATATTCATTATATATGTATTTATATTCATCCATAAAAGTTAGAGTTAGAAAAATGAATTACAAAGATCATGGAGATGGTAGGTCATGCGTTTTCATGAACGTTGTTTTAACATATTGATGGATGGAACCAAATAAAGGTAAATAATAATTCACATTTAAATAATTATTTTTATATTATATATATAATATATATTAATTAAATCTATCCTTATTACCATCCATGATATTTGGAAATGAAAAATGGATCACATTGCTTGGTGGTAGTCCACATACATATACGGGTGATATTGTCATTTTCCCATAGATTGGAAAGTAAGAAGGTAGATATAATAATATAATTATATAAGAATATTTATTTAATAAATATAATATATAAACATTATATCAATATTAATAACCATCCATGTAAAATGGATATGAAATGAGAATTACAACACTACGTGGAGACGGTAAGCCATACGTACGCACGAGTGATGTTTTTATTTTTTTATGATGGAAAAGAGATGAAAAATGGTTTTACAATAATCATAATATTATCCAATTACTTTTATTATACTGTATTACTTATTTTAGGAAGCCTAACAATTTATATGAAGTATAAGAATAAATAAATTTAAATGAATCGGTAATGACGATGATAACTTCTTCAGTATACATCCTTTAGATATCCACATAAAGGACCTAGGGTTTCTCTTTTGGAAAGAAAAATACATCTATAACTTGTGTAAGGATGATTAAAATATAAATGTGCATGTTTTTGATGATATATGGTGATCAATGTGGAGTAAATAAAAGAGATAAGGGGTGTCCTTTTATAAGTGAGGTGGGGCACTCATGGAATTACAAAAAGTATTAAATTATTATAAATAATTTTTCTTATAAAAATATATCAAAATTGATATAATTAGTATACAATATGATTAAGATTCTAAATCCACTCATAAATGAAAATTTAGACACTTTTTGTTTATTTTTTCACCCTTATCTCTTAGTTTTAACCCCCCCCAACCTTGTTATCCAATTTGACAATTATGAAAATATAAATGTTTTCTACACATTAAGGGTCAAGAATATTACAACAAAAATTCAATCAACCAATAAATGGACCATGTTTTATATTTTAAATAAAATCAAATTCACTTGAAAAAATATATTATTTTTATGAACATTATATCATTTAATAAATTATTATTTATTATAAAATATCATTTATGTAGTTTTTAGAACTATTCATTCACTGATGCAAATTCGGGCTATAGACACAGTTTAATACCATGGCTAGAGGTCCTCAAACCATGGCTATAGGTAATAGCCATGGTTTGAGTAACTGTGGCTATGTTTGGCGTGGCTATAGGCATTGACCTATAGCCACAGTTTAGAACCGTGGCTATAGGTCTATAGCTGCGGTTCAAGCCGTGGCTAAAGGTATGCATCCACAGTCCATGGTAATATTATTATATCAACAGTTTAGAACCATGGAAATACCTTAGGACAAGTATAATCTATTGCCACGATTTGAAACTGTAGCAGTAGACTTATATCCACAGGTACAAACTGTGGAAATAGGGCGGTTTCCACAGTTAAAAACAGTGGCTATAGGGTCTGAAAATTCTTAAAAAATACCCCCCACCCTCTCCCCCACCCCTTGCAGTATCCCCCATTCCCCACTGGACAACCCCCCTGAAAAGAAGCCTCCCTTCACCCTAGACACCCCTCACTCCACCTGCAGCCCCCTCCCAACCCCTGGACACCCACACCACTCCACCTACAGCCCCCTCCCTCCCCCTATACAACCCCTCCCCCCTGGACAACCCCCCTCTCCCCTGGACAGCCCCCCTCCCGCCACTTACATCCCCCTCCCTCCCCGTGGACACCCCCACCACTAAACCTGAAGCCCCCTCCCTCCCCATATATAACCCCCTCTCTCCCCTGGACAACACCCCCCCCCCCACCTGAAATGCCTCTAGCTCCCCTGCATCCCCCATCCTTAACCCTAGAGAGCCCCCACCACTCCACCTGTATCCCCCCTAAATACCTCATGGACAACCCCCCTCTATCCCCCTCTAGCCCCCTCCCCTGGAAATACCCCTCCCTCCCCCTCCCTCCCCCCTCCCACCCCCCTGGACACCCCCTACCTCCCCCAGGACAGCCCCCCTCCATACCCCTGGACAACCCCCCCCCCCCAACCACAACTCAACCTACAGCCCCATCCCTCCCCCTAAACAACCCCCCCCCCCCTTCCCAACAGCCCCTCCCTCCCCCTTGGTCCCCCACCACTCCACCTGCATCCCCCCTCCCCCCTGGACAACACCCCCTCCCATTCCCTGTAGCCCCTACCTTTCCCTAGACAGCCCCACCACTCCCCCTACACCCCCTCCCTTTAGCTGGACAACCCCCTCCCCCTGAAACCCCCTCCCTCCCCCTGGACACCCCCCTCTTGGACACCCCCACATACTGCCCCCCTCTACCCCCTGGACAACCCCCTCTATCCCCCTGCATCCTCTCTCTATCCCAAGACAACCCCCCCCCCCCACCCCACCACTCCACCTGCGGCCCCCTCCCTACCCCTGGACAACCCCCTACCTTTCCCTACAACCCCACCCTTTCCCTAGACAACCCCCTCCCCCTGCAAACCCCTCCCCTAAATAGCACCCCCACCCTCCCTCCTAGACACCCCCTCCTGGACACCCCACCCCTTCCCCCCTCCCCCCTGCACAACCTTCCCCCTTGCAACCCCCTTCCCACCCACTTTCACCCCTACCTCCTTCCCCCTCCCTCCTGGAACCCCCCCACCAGGACACCCTCCTACCATAAACTATGCATTCTAGAAAAAAAATAGGTCGCTTGCATATTAAAATTTTCTCCTGTCATAAAAAAAACAAATTTCATGCAGAAATGAGAGGAAGTCTCATGGTGGAACACCTAACTCATATCCTACCCAAGTTGGGTCCCAGTGGTTTGGGTCATGTTAGAATGGTATCAATGTAGTCTGAGTCCTAGTTATATCGTTTAGTGTTTATGATTATATTAGAATTGGTTTGGGAAACTGAAGGCAATGGTGTTAAGGGGTAAATTGTTGCTTTATCATACCAAAGGACCCAATAATGGTTTGATGGCCAATATATCCATTCACACCCTCTGCCCCATGCCCCCACCACACCCCTTTCCCCCCCTCCACCAGTACACCCCCTCCCTCTTCCCACCCCATGTACCCCCTTCACACACCCTGACACCCCCCCAACAGACCCCTGACCTGCAAACCCCCCTCCCCCACCTGCACACCCCCTCCCTCTTCCCACTCAATGCTCCCCCTGCACACCCCATGCACCCCCTGAACACCCAACTTTCCCTTGAAAAAAAACCCAACACACCACCATGCCCCCTCCCCTTTACTCCTCATGCACCCACTGCACCCCCCCCCCCCTTCACCACCTGCACCCCCTGCACACCCCATTCACCCTCCCCCTGCCCTTGTAAAAGAACCCATCACACCAGCGAATGACTTAGATCCGAATTGGAATGTTATCTACATGTTTTTTCAAACTAGGATAGCCAAAAGAGTATGAGATATGGAGAAATTCCTTTTTCAGGATACATATGTGTTATATATTCTGATTAATAATATGAAGTTCAACCTTCCACAGTAAATTATTTGTTTCATGGATCACTACTTCAAAAGGAAAGCTAATCTGAATTACTATCATTATGGTAGGATGATCTCACTAGTTTTAAAGAAGATGGAAGTTGATTTGAATGAGGGAGAGGTAGTGAGATTCCATGAGAGTAATACCCTATCTAAAATTATTTTGAAGACCATTGGGTACTTCTAGGATACCAACTCAAATTCCATGAAGCTAGTTAGTTTGGAAGGAGTGGCTCAAAATTTAATTATGTATCCTTATAGATTCAATCCCTATAGTGTGATATGTTCACACAATTCCTTATGAAATATTTCAAGAGGAATATTATGGGTGAGTTACATGATAATAGAGATGATGTTAGGAATCTTGGTATTGGAACTAATAGATTCTTAAATTATATAGTGGTCTTTTATGATGAATTTAATGGGAAGTTTAATGACATCATATATGTCTCTAAGGATGATCAATTTATGGCTTTTAGATCTCATTTTCTAGTATCAATAATCTACTATAATTTGTTAACCTCTTTGAACAGGGTCTATAAATAAGTTCAAGGGATATATTCATATTCTTTCTTGACAAAGCTAGTGGTTATTATAAAAACATTTTAAAACAATAAAACAATAATGAAAATAAGTTTTTAAAACAATCTAGAAATTATATAATTCAAATATAAGTTCTAGGCAGAGGGAACCTACCTCAACCTCAAGGCATGTTTCTTTTGACGATGAAAACTAGAATCATCCTTTTTTCCACATGCACGCATACGAAACTACACACACATATATATATATAAGGACACATATCCCATATGTACATATTTTCATGGCTATATATTCACAAGGGGGTCCTTAGATATATGTTTATACGTTCATATACCCCTTTACACTTACACATGTATGCATTTTTTAAATCTATATATAAGCACACGTAGCCCCAATATATATATATTCATACTTATAGGAGTGAATATATATAAATGGGGAACATAGATATATGTATATTCATACACATGTAAGCCTTCGTCAATGGTGACTCGAATCCACCTCAACAAAATTCAAAACGCACTACAAAAATATAAAGAACCCAAAAATAAAAAAATCCCTAATTAAAATTGGGCCAAATAATAAAAATGAAATAAAACATACCCATATCCGATGTTGAACTCATTGTCTTCGATTGTGGTGGATAGAACCAAACTCATCATAAGAAACCACTAATAATAAAATAGTGGGAAAATAAATGAGATATAAAAACTTATTATATATATGTGATGTTAATGAAAGAAAAATTAATTCCCAAACATCATCCATGAAAGTGACTTTGATTGAATTTAACCTACTCTTAATCATATTATTCTTTTTTAACACGTACTACAGGTAGACTTACTTTAATTAATCTTAAATCTAACAACTTATATTTCATAAACACCTTGTTTAATGATATTCGTTTTCTATAAATGTTTGTTAGGAAAACCAATTGTTTTTATTCATTTCTTCTCACAAATATTGAATGAAAAATTTCATTCCAATGAAATTCACACCAATCAATGTGAGTTAAAATTGAGCTACTCCCATGAAAAATTCAATATCTTTTATGGATTGAATCCATATAGTAAAAAATCCATCTATTTTTAAGTGTGACATAATTTTATTTTCATCCACCAGATGTCAAAGTTAGTTCCATCAAGCTAATTAATCATAATATATAAAACCTTTATATTATTAATAAAATGTAGTATCCCCCACCCCACACCTTCACCCCCACTTCCCCCCAAATGAACCTCCACTACCCCCCACCTGCACCCCCATTGCCCCCACCCTTCACCCAACTCATTTGAACCCCCCCCCCCCCCCACACCCCATTCCCCCTCCCTGCACATTGCCCCTCAGCCCCCTTCACCCCTACTACCCCCCACTGGCACCCCTACTTCCCCCACCAACCTGCACCCCCATTCTTGAATTAGAAAATTTATTATGCACAAATTTTCAGAAATATGTAACATATAACTTATCGGCTATTAATAGATTTTAAATATCTTAAAATTGTGTTTAACATGAATTTCATCTTATATGAGAAATAAGGAAGAGAAGAAATCATATTACATGACTCTTTATTTAATAAAGTCATTAACATTTCCATTCTTACATTTTTTTATCAAATTTATTGAAAAAAATTGGCTAATAACAACAACTTCTATAACAAAATGATAACACGCTTTCATAGAAAAACACAATCCATTAACAAGTATAAAACCAAAAGTGATTACTGGCCCAAAAAAAACGTCATTATTCTTCTAGATTCCCATGTTATTATCTTTATTAGTTTAATTACACTTTTACCCAAAGGATTAAATCATGATAATTTCACACTTTCACTTTAATCCTAATGAAAGGTAACAAGTCTCCTACCACGACTTGAGGAACAAAATATTCTCCAATTAAAAAATATAATACCAAGAACCAAACCTTGATTAACTCTTTTTTGGGGAACTAATGATCCTTAAACACTATCCTAACAATATCCATCTATCATTCGTCAAAGGAAACTATAATACAATGGATGATAAAAATTATCTATAGCATGTGAAAAGAAGAATGGAAAATAATAGAACCATCGAAGGAAAATGATCCTGAGGAGGTGGGGTAGCCATGTTGATAAATTCAAAGTAATGTTATAAGGAACCAGCCTTACACATTACATAGCAGAGGACCTTTTACTGGTCTAGGATCTGAAGAATAGATACAAACTTAAAAATTATCATAGTTTCAGCAAAAATAAAATAAAAAAAATAGAAACACGAAGTGTGCTAACACCGAAAGTTAAGAGAATGCCTTCAGAAAACACTGTGTGACCTATGGAAAATAATTTTAAAGAAAATGGATGAGAAAAAAATACCCAGTAAGGGGTTTAAGAAAACCTTCGATAAATCCATATAAAAAATTCTTTGAAAATAATTAAAGAAATACATAAAAAAATAACATTTTTAAAATACTATTTGAAATTACATACGGCTTAAAATAATAGGTCATTTTAGAAAATAATTACATTATAAATTACTTCAAACATAATACAGTTTATTATGAACACCATATGCAAGCTTCTAAAAAAAACACTATTTCTGAGGTCACTTGATTCATTGAAGGTTGTCTGGGCCTACCCACTTAGCGAAGGATGTGTTCACTCTCCAATGACCATCCATATTTACAAAGATCAAGTGCCAGATTTTCTAAAAACATCTCAAGATTGCTGTAGTTATGTATATATTTTCACTTGAGATTTCTGTTTTTAAAAACAAACCGATGATTTAAAATGCACATTCATAATTATATATATATAACTGTATGTATATAATTACATGAAAATCCATGGCATCAAATTCAAGTTTGTTGAAAACCAAAAAATATACCACATATGCTTTGCATGAACCATCCAAGTATTTTATCTTTTTTTTCGTGAAATACATTTGCCACAATTGATCGTAATGATTGATTATGAATATTATAAAGGATAATTTAAAATAAAATTTATTCAATGATATCCATGTACTTGTTATTTTTTTTAATTATACCTTAAAATTGAAACCATGTTTTTAGTATAATACAACGACTGTCGATGATGTGCAAAATCGCATTCCCATGACTATTTGCAGGTGTGAAGTTTAAAATAACACGTCAACATGTTATGCACATTTTTAGAAATATAATGACAAATCGATGATAAAATTATAAACATGATAATAACTATTTCATACATATATATATATATATATATCATTTTTTTATTAATTTATTCCAAAACCCTTCCAACTAAGTTTGAATTCAAAGAGGAGACATTTTTCCAACATAAAATTAGAAATACGGTTTGAGAAATAGGAAACCATTAATATATATATATATAATATAACCAATATATGTGTATACACACATGTATATACACATATATGTAAAATCTATTGTGAAATTATCACAGAAATACACCCTTACAATGAAGAGGGTTTCTAAGAATAATCTCTTAGAATCAAGAAGAACATATCACAAATGCAAATTGAATTCCAAAGATATAATCATACATTTATATATATATATGTATTATATACATATATATGTATAAGTTCACAAAAATAGTTGCAAATAACGAAATAACTTATATGATTCTGAAAAAAAACACGAACTGCAAGTTACATAAATACACCCTTATAATGATAAGATAAAAAATCATTTAAATTTTTTTAAAAAATCCATCGCATATACATTTTGAATAAGAGAGAAATGAAATGAAATAATATTATATATATATATATGTATACATATTTCTTTGCAAAGTATATAATCAAAAATTAATAAAACCCTAACATCATTATAAAATCTTGAACACAAATGTCCATCATTTGAAAATATAAAATATCTTGGATTTGAAATACAAATAAATATACCTATAAGTATCCGAAAAAAACTGTATGACCAGTTTTATATAATAAAAACAATTTAAAAAGGCCCCTTACCTGGCATAGATGAGAGGCTCAGACCAGAGAGGGATTTCTGGAGATTTGGGGAAGAGAACCCTTATGGGTTTCATGCAGGGTGTGGGTTTAGATTATACTTTATCCAAATTTATAAAAGAAAGGAAGGATGTGAAAGCTTATGGGAGAAGCTAACTAAAAAATAAATAAATAAAAATCTAATCAATGACTCAAACATGTGTGAATAGTATTTTTATGTTTTTTATACTTTGGTTTGTTTCACATCACATTCAAGATATCATTTTATTTTCATTTTATTTAAACTCATATTTTTTTTATTTGTTCCAAAAAATTTCTCTCTCCAATAAATTCACCATTGTTGTTAGTCAACACGTTATTTTTAGATTTAGTTATTACACACATTAGCATTATATTTTTTATAAAACAAATATAATCATAAAAAACGTTTTGAATAACATATATAGATATAAACGATATATATATATATATATATATATATATATATATATTTGAAACACATATAAAAGGTGCGTTTTTTTATAAAAAAATTATAAAAGACATTTGGAATTGAAAAATACAATAACGGTAAACTTATTTTTATATTATTATTATTACTTTTTCATTTTTTCAATCATCTCATTTTTTCCATCTTTTTGTCAAGTTGTTCAATTATCTCATTTGTACATTTTTTAATTGGAAAATATATTTTATCTTTTCTATTTTTTTTCTGTCATGTCAAGTATTGTGTTGGACAAGCCAACATTCAATCATTGATTGTATTGTGTTGGACACCCCAACTTGAAACCATTGATTGTTTTTTAATCATTTTTTTATTCCTTAATATTTCATTCTTAATGGCCAAAGTGGCGTTTTTTTGTTTAACCTATTTAAAAAGAAACACGTTTTCCTTTTTAGAAAAAGAAGAAAATGAAATTCATTTTTTTAATTAATTCAAAGCTTGTTTTTAAACAAAGAGTGCCCATTTTTTTATATATGTATAAATTTGTTATTTTAATAAAAATCACGTTTTTGAAAAACATTATATATATATATATACATTGTTGTTTTAAATGTTTTAATATATATATATATATATCATTTTTTAGTAATAATATATATATATATTTACAATTATTAAAAACACAATATATTTTGATATATATAAAATAGTAAATATTAATAATAATTTTCGTAAAAAAAGGTTTCACAAGATATTATTATTAAATAATTTTTATCAAGTTACTATTTAAATTTCATGAGGTATTAAATTATTCCCCCCTTAAAATAATTGCGTCCCCGCAATTCATTTCATCGAACTAAAAAGAACATGGAAGTTTGGTCTTCAGAATTAAGAAAAAAAACTAAGATGGTTAAAGTTCTAGACTTGACGACATCTAATATCCAAAGTTGTCTAGATCGTTCCTATAATACCAATTATAAGGACCCAGCCATACACATTATATAACAGAGGACCTTTTACCAGTCTAGGTTCTGGAGAATAGATAAAACTTAAAAATTATCATAGTTGCAGCAAAAATAAACTAAACCCAATAGAAACACGACGTGCGCTAACACCAAAAGTGAAGCGAATGCCTTCGAAAAACACTGCGTGACCTGTGGAAAATCATTTTAAAGAAAATGGATGAGCAAAAAAATTCCCAGTAAGGGGTTTAATAAAACCTTCGATAAATCCATATAAAATATGTTGTGAAAATAATTTAAGAAATAAACAAAAAAATAACATTTTTAAAATACTATTTGAAATTGCATACGACTTAAAATACTAGGTCATTTTAGAAAATACTTACGTTAATAATTACTTTAAACATAATCTAGTGTTTTAAAAACACCATACGCAAGCTTCTGAAAACAAAACACTATTTTATGAGGTCACTTGAATCATTGAAGGTTGTCTAGGCCTACCCACTTTGCGAAGGATGGGTTCACTCTCCAATGAACTTCCATATTTACAAAGATCTAGTGCCAGATTTTCTAAAAACATCTCAAGCTTGCTGTAGTTATGTATATATTTTCACTGGAGATTTCTGTTTTTAAAAACACGTCGATGATTTAAAATGCACATTTATAATTATATATATAAATATAAGTATAAAAATACATGGACTTCCATGGCATCACCATCAAGTATGGTTACAACCAAAACATATACCACATATTCTTTTCATGAACCATCCAAGTATTTTTTTTGTGAAATACATTTGCCACAATTGATCGTAATAATTGATTATGAATATTATAAAGGAATAATTAAAAATAAATTTTTTCAATGATATCCATGTAGTTGTTCTTTTTTTAAAATTATACCCAAAAATTGAAACCATGTTTTTATTATAATACTACGATTGTCGATGATGTGCACAATCGCATGGCCATAACTATTTTCAGGCGTGAAGTTTAAAACAACACGTCAACATGTTATGCGCATTTTTATAAATATGATGATAAATCGATGATAAAATTATAAACATGATAATAACGATTTCATCCATATATATATATATCATGGGTTGATTAATTTATTCCAAAACCCTTCCAGCTACGTTTGAATTCAAAGAGGAGACTTTTTTCCAACATAGAATTAGAAATACGGTTTGAGGCATAAGAAACCCTTAATATATATATATATATATATATATATAATATAACCAATATATGTGTATATGCACATGTATATACACATATATGTAAAATCTATTGTGAAATTAACATAGAAATACACTCTTACAATGATGAGGGTTTCTAAGAATAATCTCTTTGAATCAAGAAGAATATATCACATATGAAAATTGTATTCCAAAGATATAATCATTCATATATATATATATATTATACATATATATGTATAAGTTCACAAAAACAATTGAAAATAATGAAATCCCTTATAAGATTCTGAAAAAGAATCATGAACTGCAAGTAACATAAATACACCCTTATAATGATAAGATAACAAAATCCTTTAAATTTTAAAAAAATCCATCACATATGCATTTTGAATAAGAGAGAGATGAACTTACATAATATTATATATATATATATATGTATGTATACATATTTCTTTGCAAAGTATATAATCAAAAATTAATAGAACCCTAACAACATTATAAAATCTTGAACACAAACGCCCATCATTTGAAAATATGAAATATCCTAGATTTGAAATACAAATAATTATACCTACAAGTATCCGAAAAAAACTCTATGACCAGTTTTATATAATAAAAACAATTTAAAAAGGCCCCTTACCTGGCATAGATGAGAGGCTCAGACCAGAGAGGGATTGCTGGAGATTTGGGGAAGAGAACCCTTATGGTTTTCATGCAGGGTGTGGGTTTGGATTATACTTCATCAAAATTTATAAAAGAAAGGAAGGATGTGAAAGCTTATGGGAGAAGCTAGCTAAAAAATAAATAAATAAAAATCTAATCAATGACTCAACCACGTGTGAATAGTATTTTTTTATACTTTGGTTTGCTTCACATCACATTCAAGATATCATATTATTTTCATTTTATTTTAACTCACATTTTTTTATTTGTTCCAACAAATTTCTCTCTCCAATCAATTCACCATTGTTGTTAGTCAACACGTTATTTTTAGATTCAGTCATTACACACATTAGCATTATATTTCTTTATAAAACAAATATAATCATAAAAAATGTTTTTAATAACATATATATATATAAATGATATATATATATATATATATTTGAAACACATATGAAAGGTGCATTTTTTATATCAGATTTATTATATACATTTTCAATTGAAAAATACAATAATGGTAAACCTATTTTTATATTATTATTGTTACTTTTTCGTTTTTTCAATCATCTAATTTTCCCCACCTTTTTGTCAAGTTGTTCAATCATCTCGTTTGTACATTTTTTAATTTGAAAACATATTTTATCTTTTCTATTTTTTTCTATCATTTCACGTATTGTGTTGGACACGCCAACATTCAATCATTGATTGTATTGTGTTGGACACACCAACATGCAATAATTGATTGTTTTTTAATCATTTTTTTAATCTTTAATATTTCATTCTTAATAGTCAAAGTGGCATTTTTTGTTTAACCTTTTTAAAGAGAAATATGTCTTCCTTTTTTGAAAAAGAAGAAAATGAAAATCATTTTTTTTAATTAATTAAAAGCATGTTTTTAAACAAAATGTGCCAATTTTATATATATATATATATATATATAAATTTGTTCTTTTAATAAATATCACGTTTTTGAAAAACATTATATATATATACATTGTTTTTTAAATGTTTTAATATATATATATATTGCATTTTTTTAGTAATAATATAATTATATATATTTACAAAAAAACACAATACATTTTTATGTATATAAAATAAAAAATATTAATAATAATTTTCTTAAAAAAAGGTTTCACAAGATATTATTATTACTAATATTATTATTATCGTTAAAATATTAAAAAAATTATATTTATTTCAAAATAATGGTAAGACTATTATTAGTATCATAAATAATAATTAGATATATATATATAACAAATCATTAAATAATTAAACAATTTTTAGCAAGTTACTATTTGAATTTCAGGGGGTGTTACAAATGTATTCTTAAGTGAAGCTTCACAAGGTTGATTCAAATGAGAAGGGACATAAATCAAAGGAATTTTAAGCTTTTGAGGATAAGAGAGACGAGTTGGTTACATGACTAAAAAAGATGGTCGAGATGATTAGCACCATCACCCTAAGCCCCCCAAACAAGTCCCCCCAGCCCAATCCCCCACCTGCACCAGCCCCCATCCCCAGCCCCTCCTGCACCCCAACCCCCCCCCCCCCCCCTCCACCACCTAATTCAGGCCCTAGCCCCAACCCCTATCCTCTCCGGCACCCCAACCCCCCCTCCCCCACCTGCACCAGCCCCAACCCCTCTTGCACCAGACCCCCAAGCTCCCATCCCTCCTGCACCCCCACCTCCCCCCCTGCACCTCCACTTATCCCTTCACACCACCAGGCAACCCCCCACCCACACTACCCCCCCCAAAATTCCCCCTGCACCCCCCACTCCCCCCTGCACCCCCACACACGGGTGAAATAACTGATTGAAGTAAAGATCAAATGTACATACAACTGATGAAGCATAATATCCATAATAATAATACTAAATTGTTAAATAACATCATAAAAAAATAAAAAAAAACCCATCTATACACTACAGCAAAAAAGGCATTTAGCGGCGGTTTTGAAAAACCACCGCGAAATCGTGCGTCGAGAAACTATTTCGCGGCGGTTTTCAAAACCGTCGCAGAACGTTTCACGGTGGTTTTTTAGCGGCGGTTTTTTTTATTTTTTTATTTTTTATTTATTTTTTTTTATTTTTTTTTATTTTTTTTATTTTTAATTATATATTTCTATTTATTTATATATTTATTTATATATTTATTTATATATTTGTTTTTCGTATTTATTTATATATTTATTTTATTTTATTTTATGTATTTATTTTATTTTATTTTATTTATTTATTTTATTTATTTATTTATATATTTTATGTATTTATTTTATTTTATTTTATGTATTTATTTTATTTTATTTTATTTATTTATTTTACTTATTTATTTATTTATTTTATGTATTTATTTTATTTTATTTTATGTATTTATTTTATTTTATTTTATTTACTTATTTTATTTATTTATTTATTTTTCGTATTTATTTATTTATTTATTTATTTATTTTTCGTATTTATTTATTTATTTATTTTATTTCGTATTTATTTTATTTATTTATTTATTTTATTTATTTATTTTATTTTATTTTATTTATTTATTTATTTTATTCTGTATTTTTTTTTTCGTATTTATTATATTTATTATTTTTTTATTTCATATTTATTTTATTATTTATTTATTTTATTTCGTATTATTTTATTTACTTTATTTATCCATGCATGCACATCCCATGACATGCACATGCACATGCACATGCATACCCATGCAACATAAATAAATAATAACTAATAAATAAATATAAATAATAAATAATAAATAATAATTAATAAAATAAATAATAAATAAATATAAATAATAAATAATAAATAGAAAAAATAAAAAATAAATAAATATAAATAATAAATAATAAATAATAAATAAATATAAATAATAAATAAATATAAATAATAAATAAAAATAAATAATAAATAAATATAAATATTAAATAATAAATAATAAATAAATATAAATATAAATAATAAATAAATATAAATAATAAATAATAAAAAATAAATAATAAATAAATATAAATAATAAATAATAAATATAAATAATAAATAAATATAAATAATAAATAATAAATAATAAATAAATAATAAATAAATATAAATAATAAATATCAATAATAAATAATAAATAATAAATAATAAATAATAAATAATAAATAATAAATAATAAATAAATATAAATAATAAATATAAATAATAAATAAATATAAATAATAAATAATAAATAAATATAAATAATAAATAATAAATAAATATAAATAATAAATAATAAATATAAATAATAAATAAATATAAATAATAGACAATAAATAAATATAAATAATGAATAATGAATAAATATAAATAATAAATAATAAATAAATATAAATAATAAATAATAAATAACAAATATAAATAATAAATAATAAATAAGTATAAATAATAAATAATAAATAAATATAAATAATAAATAATAAATAATAAATAATAAATAATAAATAAATATAAATAATAAATAATAAATAAATATATATAATAAATAATAAATATAAATAATAAATAAATATAAATAATAAATAATAAATAATAAATAATAAATAATAAATAAATATAAATAATAAATAATAAATAATAAATAAATATAAATAATAAATAAATATAAATAATAAATAATAAATAAATATAAATAAATATAAATAATAAATAAATATAAATAATAAATAAATATAAATAATAAATAATAAATAATAAATAATAAATAAATATAAATAATAAATAAATATAAATAATAAATAAAAATAAATAATAAATAAATATAAATATTAAATAATAAATAATAAATAAATATAAATATAAATAATAAATAATAAATAAATATAAATATAAATAATAAATAAATATAAATAATAAATAATAAATAATAAATAATAAATAATAAATATAAATAATAAATAAATATAAATAATTAATAATAAATAATAAATAATAAATAAATATAAATAATAAATAAATATAAATAATAAATAAATATAAATAATAAATAATAAATAATGAATTAATATACATATGAATAATAAATAAATATAAATAATAAATAATAAATAATAAATAATAAATAATAAATAATAAATAATAAATAATAAATAATAAATAATAAATAATAAATAAATATAAATAATAAATAATAAATAGAAAATAATAAATAATAAATAAAAATAAATAATAAATAATAAATATAAATAATAAATAAATATAAATAAAAAATAAAAAATAAATATAAATAATAAATAAATATAAATAATAAATAGTAAATAAATAATAAATAATAAATAAATAATAAATAATAAATAAATATAAATAATAAATAATAAATAAATATAAATAATAAATAAATATAAATAATAGATATAAATAAATATAAATAATAAATAAATATAAATAATAAATAATAAATAATAAATAAATATAAATAATAAATATAAATAAATAAATAAAAATAAAAATAATAAATAATAAATAATAAAAAATAATAAATAATAAATAAATATAAATAATAAATAATAACTAATAAATAATAACTAATAAATAAATATAAATAATAAATAATAAATAATAAATAATAAATAATAAATAATAAATAATAAATAACCAGTTACAAATAATAGATAATAAATAAATTAATGTATATTATAAATAATAAATAATAAATAATAAAGGAAACACAAGAAAAAGTATGAAAATACGTGATAAGGGATGAAAAATCAGGAAAACACATGAAAAAGGATGGAGAAGCATATGAAAAATGAGGCATTAGAAAAAATGAGAACGCATGAAAGCTCATGACAACTCTGGAAAACTCCTTAATAATTCAACATAATCATCATAATAACCCATAAAAAACCATTGATAAAGATAAAAAGTCATGGAAACCCAAATAAACAGTAATAAATGGAGCTACCGTTAAAACCCGTCAAAATGGTCATAAAGAGACAAAAACATTGGACCCACATTAACAAAGATAACTTATGATCCGAGAGTCCATTTTAGATCTCACTACTGGAAATTAGATCTTTCCCAACACTTCTATACCAACGGTTTGGCGAAACCGTTGGGAAAGGCCCTCAAATTGGACACCTTTCCCAACGGTTTGGACAAACCGTTGGGAAAGGTGGACCTATCCCAACGGTTTGGCCAAACCGTTGGGAAAGGTGGACCTATCCCAAGGTTTGTCCAAACCGTTGGGAAAGGTCCCCAAATATGCCACTTTTCCCAACAGTTTGGCCAAACCGTTGTGAAAGGTGGACCTATCCCAACGGTTTGTCCAAACCGTTGGGAAAGGTCCCCAAATATGCCACTTTTCCCAACGGTTTGGTCAAACTGTTGGGAAAAGTGGGACAAAATTCAACATTCTGCATAGAATCAAAATCACAGCCAAAGACCTATACCAACGGTTATTAAAACCGTTGCTATAGGTCTATACCAACGGTTTTAACAACCGTTGGTATATGTACTTTCATTTTTTATCGGACCTTTGTACTGAGAACATTATATAAATCAAAATTTAAAATATTTATGAGAATACATATATATATTTATGTAATTATGATCACAAAAGTCATGTTATGTTAGTGGTTGAGTCGTTCAATTATAAACGAGGGGTCTTGGGATCAAATCCTAGTGGATGTTTTATTTTTGGAATTTATATACCAACGGTTCCATTACTGTTGGTATAGATTTCATATTACCTATACCAACGGTTTTTGGAAAACCGTTGGTATAGACCTATCCCAATGGCTTACTTGGCTACGGTTCCCCAAACCGTTGGTATAGGCTATACCAAAGGTTTGGAGGCCTATACCAACGGTTTCAAACCGTTGGTAAAGGTTAGATTTCTAGTAGTGTCTGCGACCTGTCAAATCAATGATCCTAAAATGCTCTTCAACCTGAAAGGTGAAAGAGTCTAAATGGACAGACGGATCGGAAGTTATGACCATTTAAAAAAAGCTGACGGAGAACGGGTGCTAGAAATGAGACATTGAACAACATAACAAACCCGATACCCACTAAAAAGGCCATAAGATATGATCTAGGAGTGCATGTGGGCACCGCGACCAGTAAAACTGAAGCTCATGGAATGAGCTATGATCTGGCAGGTGGAGGAGGCCAAACTGACACGCGGATCGAACGTTAAGTCTGTTTGAAGACAAGTTCAACGGGACACCGGTGATGAAAACGGGGTTTTGGAGGCCTTCGGAGGGGTTTTTGGGGTCGTAAAACATGATAAAAGCTTCCTTTTATCGAACTGGTGCGTAGCTATCTTCGCTGGCTTCGATTTGATATGTGGTAGAGCCCAAACGGACACCCGGAGCGAATGTTATGGCTATTTGAAGTTGGAGAACTTTTTTAAACTTTGTTATATCTCTAATATCTTCCACACCTTAGACCGTCTAACGGTTTTGATTATATGTGCCTCTAGATCTCTTCATGAGCTTCAATTTGACTGGTCGTGGCGCTTCAACGGACGCCCAGGTCAAAAGTTATGATCGTTTTAGTGATATCGGGGTTTCCCACGGTTTTTTTATTTTTTTCATTTCATTTAGCGGCGGTTTTACCAAAACCGCCGCTATTTCGTGGCGGTTTTTTAAAAAACCGCCGCTAATCCTCGAATAAAAATAAAAAAAATTAAAAAAAATTAAAAAAAATAATTTTTTGTTGCCGTTTAGCGGCGGTTTTTTCGCGGCGGTTCTTAAAACCGCCGTGAAATGGCGGCCCGAAAACGCGTTTTGCGGCGGTTTTAAAAACCTCCGCGAAAAAACCGCCGCTAAACGGCGGTTTTCTTGGAGTGATAATATCTTATAAAAAATACATCATAACTATATGATGTGAAGAATCAGGGAATATAAGGGAACTAGAGTAGTAGGGGAAATGTAACTTGTTATACAACAATGTATGAAAGATCAAAAGATATCTCAAGTAGCATTGTGAGTAATGGTACAGTCCTCTTCTCACATACTCCATCATAGTATATAAAATCAAGCAACCAATGCTTAATGTTCCCCTTTTTCCTTGTATATATACATGGAGTCTGTTCGGGAACCAATCGGCGGCTCGAACAGGGTGTGAGATAAACTCACTAACCCACCATCAACAGTGTCTAAGAAAATATAATATGTTAATATATAATGAGTGGTGTATAATTAAAATGAATAAAGGAGATAAAGAAATAAACCATGTCATTCATGGTTCCCCATAGAACATCCAACTAAAAAACCCCGCTTCAACCTCTATTGAAATATGTATGAAAAATTATTAATAATTATAAAATTATAATATTGTCTCAGAAACTAGGCTCATATATTGTAATATTTTCATAAAGGATGAATAACACCCATATAATTTAGAACTGAATGAAGGTAATAAGAAAGTTCTCCATGAATGTGAATCATTGATCAAATCCAATTATGTTCTTTGAACTGGAATACACATCGTCAAATTAATTTAATTTTAAATTTCAGCCAATCCAAGGCATTTAACTTACGTAACCGCAATATTTATTTAGTATACGGTAAACCCATCCCCCTAAAAGTTAATATATTTTAATCCTTGTAGAAATTCAAGTACCTTCAATAAATGGTATAATTTTATCGCATCCTAAGCCTGTGTTTGGTAGTCCATATAGGGAACCCAAGAGTCACTCAATGCATAATATAATAACTTAACTCTGAGACTATCCTCAATATTCCATATAGGGAACCCAACTGCCACGTGTGTCATAATTTAAGACCACTCTCCATGTGATATCATCTAATTAATTCTACCTATGAATACATATGTCATCTACAACATAATGAAATTCTATTTATAATTCATTTTATTTCAAAAGATCGGTGATCGCATACATGGTGTTTCATGTCAGAAAAGTTGTATCAGCCTTTCCATGTCATGTTGGATTGTCATGGATAGTGGAACCCATACCATTTTAAAATTCACTTGATTCCATTTGGGAATTAAATTTATAATTAAAATTAAATCTATAAAAAATATGAACAAGGGCCTATGAATATAGGCTTACCATTTTACCTTTTTTAGATTCACACTATAATTCAATAATAGGGGCCAACTCAACAAACCTGAATTAGAGGATCAATTAAAATTCAATGATATGTCTTATGGGACATTAAACGTGATTCACCATAAGGGGAGTTTCAAATCGAGTTAAAACATTCTAGGTTAAAAAAATTAGGTTTCTAGGACTACCTTAAGCATGGTGATAACGATTCATTTGATTATTTTGGAATTTTGGTTGCGCCACATAGAAATTATGGTGTTAAGAATGACAAAAAATAATATAAAATAAAGTCATTAATTGAAAAAGAACAAGACCATATACCATAGCTTCATAGTTCATTTCACATCCAGTATTAGCTTCAAATTTACGAAGGAACAGAAGAAATCAATGACTCCACATCCAGTATTAGCTTTGGATTTAAGAAAGAGCAAGAGAAATCAAAGACTCCACATCGAGTATTAGCTTTAGATTCAAGAAAGGACAGATGAAATCAAAGAAATATTCAAATACCATGATGATAGGGCCTCAGGGGGTGTCGATATTGGCGTCGGGGTGTTGAGGGTTGTAGGGGAGAGCTGTCGGCAAAGAAGAGAGGAGGTGGGGAGGCCACTCGAAGAAGCTTCACTGGAGGAGGAGGATTGTGGGGAGGGGAGTCATGATAAGGAGGCATCGTCGGTGTCAAGGGTTGTTGGGGAGGGCGTTGGGGGTGTCGACCTAAACGTTGGGGGTGTGTTATGGAGGAGATCAGATGGAATGGAAGATAGGAGGTGGGAAGTCTGCTCGGAGCTACTTCACTAGAGGAGAATGGTCGAGGCGAGGAGGCATCGGGGAGGGTGTCAGGATGTTGAGGGGTTTTTTGGAGGAAGAATCGAGTGGAAGGAGGAAGAAATGAATGATTTGGGGGTATTCAACCATGGATCTGTGGCTATTTTGTGGGTGTAGCCACATGTTTTTTAACCCGTGGCCTTATTGGTGTGTCTATATATCAATTTCCTAGTAGTGATTTCATTTGAATGTGAAAATAAAATCATAAAAATGGAATTTGAATATAAACCTTTAAATCACCATTAATACGTTATATTGATATATAAAATTTTCTGGACACAATAAAACATCTAAATGTTCTTACTTTTAATATTTTTAATATTATTTCTTTTATTTTTCTATTAATTGAATAAATTCTATAATGGAATTTCATAAGAATTTAAGCTAATTATTCAATCAATAAAAATTAAAAATAAATTAACAGGAACATAATAAATTATTTTTTTATCAAAATAATTTTTTTATTCTTTAATAACATATTAATATCATTATGTGAACATATAAAAGAAATTAATCTCATGAGAGGGTCATTTTTAAAAAAATCACCTAAAATAATATAAATGTTATTACCTAGGTCATATAGAACCAAAATTAAATATATTTTAATTTTGGATGGATATTTCTTAATTTAGACCGTAAAATAAAATTAATGAAACTATTGGGTTGATTTTTAATTCCTTATTATATTATTTTTATCCTTAATTACCTAATTTTCCCTTTGATGATGTGATAAATTTTACCGTGGAAACTATTCATAATTCCTAAAAATAAAAGCAATCTACTTACTAAATTTGAACCCTGGGATTCTAAATATTCAATCCATTTTTAATATTCATTTTATATAATTTTTAGAAATTAATTTTAATATAAATGTGTATTAGGCAATGACAAATATCCCTTTAGAAAAATGCATTTTTATGCATAAAAATTCACATATATCAAAATCAATAAAATTATTGATAAAATTATTATTAATTAAATAGATAATAAATACATTTTAAACCAAATAAATAATATAATGGGGTAATAAAATTAATTAATTTAATGAAATGAGATGAAAATATTCAAAAAAATTGTATTTTTTAATATTCATTCGAAAATCAATCATTTTAGAAAAATAAAAAAATTTCAACATTATATAATTACAATATGATGATTTTAAAAATAAAAATAATTTAAGAAAAATAAATTTATAAAATTTGAGAATTTAGGTTTTAATAAAACTCTTGAATAAAACTATGAGCATTTTTAGTTTATTTCATTAAAAGAGAAATCTTACTATAATTGATGTTTGAGTGATACAACCCAAACCTTGACTCTAACCCCCCACAACACTATATTACAAAAACCTAGAAAATGTGTTACCCCTATATCCTAATATATTTCACTAAGCTGGACCCTATCATACAAAAACCCTAACCTCCAGCCTGACCATATTACCCCTAAGCCCAACCTAAACCCTTACCTCAACCCACGACCCAAACACCATAACAAAGGGCCTAACACTCTATCCTAGAACCTATCCCCCCTGTCATAGAACATATAACCACTAAACCCATATGTAAACCCATTACCCAAACCAAAACACAATTAACCAAACCTATACCCACCCACCAACCCCAACCTAGCTCATATTTCACCTATTACCATACCTAGACCCATTCCCCAAACCTATTCCCCTAACACCCTATCGAATACCATATCCCACCAACAACATATAACCTATTGACCCTAAACCCTAACCCATCAAAACTGAACCATATTAACCTTATTCCCCTTCCTAAATTCATACCCCAAACCTAGATCCTTTTACCCCTAAACCCTAACACGTCATCCTAGACTATATTACCCCTAAAACCCTAACTAAACCCATACCCTAAACCTAGAAAATAAAACTGCTACCTAAAACTTAAACCACCCAACCTATATTAAATTACCTATGAAGCCCTACCTAATACCATTCACCAAACCTAAACATGAATGCTTTATCCTATACCTTAACCACTCTAACCTTGAACCTATTACACCTAAATGCCAATATAAACCCATTCACTGAACCAAGTCCCAAGAAAAAATAGCCTATACCCTAAACCACTCCCAATATAGAATAGATTATCCATAATCCCCTTCTTATACCCATTCCATGAGCACTTTATCACCCCAAACATGACCATGTCTCCCACCTAAACTCATGAACCTATCATAGACATTATCTTACCCTTAATCCCAAACCTATTCCCACACCTTAAACCTTATCTTACCTAAACTAAAAAACCCCATACATGATATTATTACCCCAAAAAAACTACCTAAAACTATACCATGAACCTATACCCTAACTAGAACTCTAGCCGGCCCCTAACCAAGATTTAATTTTCACTAAACCCCTACTTAAACTGATTTCCTAAACCTAGACCCTAATACCCATACCTTGACAATAACCCCAATAATCTAGAACAAATTTAGATTAATCCAATACCTAATAACAATACATGATTATATACTATTATCCTATACTTGATCTTTCCTAATATCTAACCCCCCTCTAAAACGAGACACAATTACCCTTAAACCCCTAACGAAACCCATAACCCAATCCTAGACCCCAACAACCTAAACTAGACCCTAACACTCTGACCTAATCTCTAAACCACCCATCCTAGACCATATTACCCCAAAACCACTTCCGAGACCAATGACTTGAACGTAGACCCAAACACCCTAACCTAGACCCTAATCACCCCCATCATAGAATTTGTTACCCCTAAACCAATACCTTAACCAATGTCCGAATCCAATGACTCTAACACCTTAACCCATACCCTATCCCCCTCGAACATAGACCTCTACCTAAACCCATACCTTGAACTTAGACCATAAGACACTCACCTAGACCATAACTCCCAACCTAGACCCTATTACCCCTAAAACCCTACCTAAACACAAGACACAAACCAATGAACTTAACACCCTAACCTTGGTCATAACCCCCTTACCAAGTCTCTATTACACTTAAACCACTACCAAAACCCATTGCCCAACCCCCCTAACTCCCTAACTCCCCAGCCTAAAAATATAACCCTATCCTAGACCCTATATTATCCCTCAATCTTAACACCCCCGACTTAAAGCCTTTCCCCCAACATAGACCCTATCTTACCCATGAATCATAACTACCCCCAATCATGCCCCTATTTCCCATAAACCATTACCTAATCCCATTCCCCAAATCTATTACCCAGAACCCTAAAACAGAACCGACCCCCACCCCAAAATAGACCATATTACCATTAAACCACTACTTATACCATTCCATGAACCCCTTAAAACCCTAACCAAGATCTTAAATTCGGACCTAACCTACTAACATTGATTATATATTCTCCTGAAACCCAAAACTGTTCCCCTAACATATTCCCTATCATAATTAATCTTAAACCCCATAAATTATACACTATTACCCCTAAACCATTACCTCAACCCATTACATGAACCTAGAACCTATATCCCTATCCTAGACTATAAACCATCCACCCTAGACAATATTTCCCTTAAATAACTACTATCTAGTTCTCCAAACCTATTTCCCTAACACCCTATCAAAGACTCTAACCCCCAACCTAAACCCTACTACATGTAAACCCCTACCTAAACCCATCCATTAAACAAAGAGACTAAAAACAAAACCTAGACCCTACCCCCTCAACCTAGACCCTATTTAACATAAACTTCAAACTAAATTTGTTCCCTAAACCAATGACCCTTACACAATAACAATGACCCCCCCCCAAGTTGGGACTTATTACCCCTTATATGTTACCTAAAACCATTCACAAAACTACTTAACACCCTCCTAGACCATGACACCCAACCCCACCTACCCTTATACCCAAAACAAAACTCCATACAATACATAAACCCTCACTTAGACCATAACCTAGACCCTATCTCACATAAAATGTGACCCCCATAAACTATACCCTATTATCCCTAAACCCATGCCCTGCACGTAGACCCTAACACCTTATCATATACTATAACCCCATCCTACACCCAAAAATAGAACATAACACCCAAAATTTAACCTCAAATCCAACCCCAAATACCTTTTTACCCCTAAAATTCAATATGAAACCATTCCCTAGACCTGGACCATAACCCACCAACCTTGTCCCTATATTTACATTACCCTCACCTAGAATTTTTTGTTTAATTATATAGATCCAATGACAACAAAAACCTCTAATTTCCCATGGTCTAACAATCATAGAACTATAATAACGCTTTAGTCAATGAACTGGTTATAGTCTCATGTAATGGGGATAACCTATGTGACTCGTGTGTACGATCCAATGAACAAGGGGGGATTCAATGAGAAAAAATAAAGAAATGTGTTATATTAAATGTAATTATAATAAATACTGGTATTGGTAGATAACATTAAACTATTAAAATGATTAATTAAATGATAGGTAAAAGGAATAATCTTCTCATATCAGCCACTAATTTCAAAGAGTTCCATTACTAGATAATCAAAACAAGAAAATGAAAGAAAATAGGAAGATGAAAAATACACCAGTAGATCTGGTTTGATGAGTGTGGGAACAAAAAATTCCAAAACCCGTGACCCTAACCCCCACCTAACCTTATTAAACCAAACTATAGGTTTTCTTACCCCAAAACCCTAACTTGTTCTCCCATCATAGACCATATCATACCTAATACCTTTCTCAAATCCTAGAACATATTTCCCATAAACCCTACCTAAACTTAATCTCTAAAACCGGACCCTAACACACTAACATAGACCATGACCACCAACATAAAAATTATTACCCATAAACCCATACCTAAACTCATTACTTGATCATATACCCCTAACTCCATAAGCTAGACCCTAAACCATCCAACCTAAATACCATTATACCTAAATCCCTACCTAAACCCAAGCCCCAAACATGTGACCTCAACACCCTAATTAATAAAATAACCACCCTAAAAACATAGAACGTATTAACTTTAAAAACATACCTAAAACCATGGCATAAACCTAGACCCTAACACCCTAACCTTGATGCTAACACCCCATCCTAGACCCTATCACCCAAAGTTCTACACCTAAACCCATGCCCACAACATAAACATATAACCCTAACCCATAACCTAACCCCTACCAACCAAGACCCAATTAACCCTAAACCCATGACCCAAACCAAGCCATAACACCACTACCTATAATCTTATATACCCCAAACCCTGGACCATATTACCTCTAAACCCCTACCTAAACCCATTCTCAATATTCCCACAACACCCTAACCTAGACCATAACCCCCAACCTGTATCCTATTACCTCGAAACCCATGTCTATACACGTGCCTCCTATGACCATAACTCTCTATCCTATATCCCATATATAGTTACCCAATAACTTTACACAAATTATTATAGGATTTATAATATAAGTATAAAATAATACAAAACATGGATCGAAATAGCCTTGTGTATCCAGAATTCTAGGTTCAAAACACAATAAGGGGTGCTAAAATAAAACCTATTTATTTTATTTTTCAAAATTTTATACGAAATACTATTAATCTCCCTAAAATATATGGGATAAAATCATGAATAGATAGATAAAAGGGGTGATCTAAAAATCCCATTATGGGAATAAACATGATAAGAAATCATAACTTGTGATTCAAAAGTATAACATGAAATCATAAAAGAGAAGTCTTAATAGTAATTACATATGATAATAAGATATAGTAAATTGTATCATAAAATCATATATTCATAGGAAATGTATAAGAAACATATAACATGACATAAAAACGATTCAAGGCTCAAGAGTAATCACATGAGAATGAGTACAATTTTTTTAAATGCCCAAAACTATTCATTAATAGGAATTTACTCACAAAAAAGTGACTAAAATTGACAAATAATGGAGTGGAGGAGTGATACGGTCAATAAAAACCTAAAATATTAAAAAATAAACCATATTTAAACATTTTATTCAATTTACCTCTATGGTTACTCACTTTTATCATTTTAGTTTTTCACCTCGATAACTAACTTTTTACTATTTCTAATATTCATTATGACCAAAATTAAAATGACCTTATTACCTAATATTAATTATTATGGTTCAAATTATGGAATTTATTTTTTAAAATTAAAATCAAATAAGTGGAATAATTCAATATAAAATTCAACCCACAAAACTTGTTTAAAAATAGATTTTCAAGAAATGTATTTCTCAAGCATAAGATGATCTAACACTAACTATATGAATAATAATCATTATTGTATGATTTTAAATTCATATAAAAATATATATAATATAAAAATTTAATTTATATATTTATTTAGTATAGGTTATTTTAATTAGTTAAAAAATATTAACCTCTTTACTTATAAACAGTTTGCAAAAAACTACATTTTTAATCATAGAAATAATATTATACCAAAGTCATGAAAACTAATTATTAAAATGATATTAATTATATTATTATAAATAATATGTTTTATATATATCTTTAATTCCAAATTTAAAATATAATTTTACGTTTTAAATTTCTTTATTTAATGAGAAAATGAATTTATTTAAAAAATCAATAATTTTCACTATCATTTAAAATCAATCATTTCAGAAAACATCCAAAATATCACCCTAAGTCAATTTTGATATGATTATTTGAAAAATAAATTTTAAATTTAAAAAATAAAATTTCTGAAATTTTTAGAAATTTATTGTAATATTATTCTCTTTAAAATAAAATAAAAATAATTTTTCAAGAAAACATATCTTTTTTAATTAAAAAAATGTCCCCATTAAAAACGACATTATTATTTAATAATAATTATTCAATAAATTTCTATTTATTAGGACCATTATATATATTTAATAAATTATTTAATACTCTTCATACTCACCATTACATCGTTTAGGATATAACGGTCAAAATTAGTTATGGTTCGTTTAAGATTAGTGTTGCGTGTCACATACACTTAAAAATTGATTTCATTTTAAAAAAACTACAGGTGTCACAGTATTCCCTCCTCAAATAACATAATCTTGTAATTGTTGTATTACATACTATATAAAAAATAGTAGATGGTACTACTACTTCCTAGTTTTCCCCAATTCCTAGGGTGTCTCTTCCTATTTATAGTTCTACCATAGTACACTAACAACTTGAGTTGTCTTGTTGGGTGGAAAACTATCTCTATGGTCCAAGATCTTCCCTAGATAATCCTCATAAGATTGATTATTTTCATGTTATATCAATTATGAATTCATTACATGTGAGGGATTTGGTATGTAATTCCTCAATAAGGATACATGAAATACATTGGGAACTTGAGAAAGAGTTGATGGGAGTGATAGTCCATAAGCCATAACTCTGATGCGACCGAGAATCTAAAAGGGGATGATGTACCTAGGGAATAGAATTACCTTATCCAAAAATATCATGACTCTATTACAAAGATATACTTAGGGAAAGAATTTATCCTTTACCTCAAACTATAGGTATCATCGACATTTCTCCGCATTGCTCTTTTGTTGACTTTGAGCAGCCCAGATTTGATGTTGAATAGTCTTATCCTTTTCTACCATCAACTCACCCATTTTAGGTCCCAATAGAATTTTTAACCTGCCTCATACCAACATGTAGGTTTAGTACATCTATTACCATAAAGGTACTCGTAAGTAGCTATTTGTTTGATTGAGTGAATTATATTATTGTATGAGAACTCAACAGGAGAAATATGTTGATACCACACACCTTTGAAGTTCATAGAGTATACTCTCAACATGTATCATAGTGTCTAAATATGCCTCTAAAATTATCCATTAGTGTGGGGGTGATAAGATATACTGATTTTCAATCTATTATTTAGAGTATATTGGGGACTCTTACAAAACATATAGGAAAATGTTAGATCTTTTACCCGTATAATAAAACCCCACCACTTCTCTGATATATATCATCCCAAGATGATTGAGTAAGGGGTCCTATATAATTGAAATGAAGTGGGTATACTTTTTAAGATGATCCACCAAAACTAATATGGATTTTTTTCCTCATGGTGTATTTGTAAGACTAGTGAAAATGTCCATAGGGATGTCTTCCCATTTCCATGCATGACCCCATTAGAAATTTTCCTTTTAACCTCCACTTTTTGACATAGCTGACACTTTGATTCATATTCAATGACATCCTTCTTCATATTGTCACACCACTAGTTCTATCATAGATATTGATACACCTTTGTTCTCCATGGGTGGATGGATAATGTTAAGCTATTTTCATCATTAAAAATTTATTTATTTATATTAGCATTTTATGGTAAACATAATTGTGACCTAAAACATACAACTCATTATTAATCAATTTTACACGTGGAAAATTTCTATTTTCTTAAAGATATCACCTTTATCTATATTTTCACATCATTTAATTGAGGACCATTTATCATCTCGATAATGTATGGTTAAGAAATCATTTTAGAAATGAATGATAATGTTCATTCCTTATTTATTTCCATGTCCATACTTTTCAAGTATAATAATATTGGATCCTTACCAATTCTCATTAATGCTAAGGTTTTTAATCTATTCAACATAGATAATCTTCCACTTTGTTTTCTTTTATAGGATGGCAATCGATTGAGTATTCATAGACCTTTTATCAGATATAAGCATATTCTCTTATACATATTAAGATTATGTTGTGTAAGTATATATTTGAGTATCTTATGGTCTCTATATTTTCTACTTCCCTCCATATATATGATATCACTATGTTTTAAATGAAAATATCATTGCATCATACTACATATCATGTGTGTGATATTTCATATTAGGAAATTTCAACTACCTTTAGGTATAAGCAATCAATTTATCATTCAGAATTAGTAGAAAACTTAGACCCTTATGAAAGAATCATTTTATACCACAACATATTCCCCACTTGAGGGAAGTGTGAGGACTAGTGTAGTGATATTAGATTTTTCAACTCCTTAAATATTTATTTACATTCAGTTTTCTTGAAAAATGTAAACCCTTTCAAGTCATCTTGGTTAAGGGGTCTCAAAATCAGGGAATAGTTCTCATAAATTGTTTGTAATACTCAACTAGACCGTGGAAAATACATATGTCCCTTACAGATGCTAGTCTAGGATAGTCCCCAATTTCCTTCTTCCTAGAAGGGACAAAATATATCCCTTATTGGGTAATAATATGCAGAAATAATTATACAAAATTCATTTAAGACTCGCATTTATAGTACATTTCATATAGATTATTCACTCTCAAATTTCTTACCACATTATTGAAATACTTCTCATGATCCTCCTTACTTTTAGATTCAATTAAAATATCATCTATAAATACTACAAATAATTTGTACAAGTAATTTCGACTGTATCTATTAATTATGTACATAATTATTTATGGAGAATTAGTGAGTCCGAAAGGCATCACTATGAACTAATAGTATACATGACTTGTTCAAAAGGATATTTTCGGAGTAAAATTCTCATTCAACCTTAATTGGTGGTATCCTAACCAAATTTCCACCATAGAGAAAAACTAGGCACCACATAGTTGATCAAATAATTCTTCAATCCCTGGGATAAGATACTTGTTCTTTATCATGATTTTTTTGAGTTCCCAATAATAAATTAAATGGTGTATTGGATCATCCTTATTCTTGAAGGAGAGGACTGACAAAACCCAAGGTGATGCACTCAGACATATAAAATGATTTTACATATTATCCTGTAACTACTTTTTATATCTTCCAACATTGTGTAAATTCTATAATTTTTCATCGATATGTGAAGAGATCTATTTATCATACTGATTTATAAATCAACCTAATAGTCAAGAGGAAGACCATGATACTCTTCAAGGAATATATAAGTATAATACATCACAATTGTCATATCTTTAAGAATGATTCCCTCTATTTTATCAATAATTTGTCTAGATATTCATTCTCATAAAGTAATAAGATCCATTATGGAGAAAAATATTCCATGTGAGATTCATCCTCCACCTAATACATGTATAGAATTGGCGGATGGATTCACATGTGGAGTGTGATCTCCCTCTATCAAAAGTGGATGTTGGATTTATATAAGGATATTCAATCCATGCCTAATAAATAATAAAACTACACCAAAGGATGTTAGATAAGATTTAATGGAAGATTTAGTTCACAAACATTGACTAGAGAGGAGTTATATTCTTTGGTTACAATAATTGAAATATTTTATATTCTCCTATATAACTCAATGCACATGTTTTGAGGTGGTTCTTAAATAGTTATAATAAACATGAATGTTATAAAATAATGTCTATAAATGGAATTAAATAGTATTTTCTCTATTCATGAATGAATAACTATTATAACTATCACCACATCATTATTGAGATCCACTAAGGCAGTAGTGAAAACATATTCCCTTCACTACACTCTTTGATTTGAAGGTTATTTCCATTGAACATATCTGACAACTCATGGATTTGAGAATTGTTTTTATAATTCCCATGTACCTTAAAATTGAAATACTACACCACAAGATATTTGTTGATATGAAACTTTTCTCTCCATACACTTTAGTGTGTTTCTACATTTCCATTGAACATTAATTAGATTGATTCCCCTCTTTTCCTCATTTTAAGAATCTCATAGTTCTCTTTATTCAATTTCAATGATTCTTTTTTCAACACTTTTGATAATTGGGATGTTGGGTTTTCTTTCCTCCATGGTATTTATCTATTTATATTCCAAAAGAAAACTCCATTTTAAATTTTTTGTCTCCAGTCCCACAAGAAAACAAAAATTCACTGATATGCATCTCAATATTGAATTAAAAATGGAAAATATATTCATATATATCTATTTACTAAATCTTTAATGGTTTTTATATAATTTTATTTAACCCACAAATTAAAATATCCACCTTATGTTTAGTGTTGATTACGAAGATAGTGGTATACTGTTCTAGATTTGGAATGTTTTTTTTATACACCCAGATAGAATCGTGTTCCTTTTACTTTATACCAAGGAAACACTATCCATTATAAAATAGTGGGTTCATGGTAAATACTTACTAAAAATAATCTTGAATTCTTCCCATTCCATGGAATTAATATCCTATTTGGAATTGTTTTCTTAATCAGTGTCAAAAAGTGATTGGATTCTCCCTCAAAGCAATAAATGACAAGAAAGAAATTATATTCCTTAGAGTATTGTAGGATAGAAAATATTTTATATGTGGATTTAATACATTATTAATTTATAAGTGGATTAGAATCCCACTAGTGGTAGGAGACCTTTGTTGCATAAGAGGCTCTACTGTAAATTTTTCTTTATTAGAAGGATGAGTACATTTCATAAAATTAATGTTTTATTCACCACATTATCTAGTTCATCACGTACTTCTATGAATTTATCATCTTTAACTACAAAAAGGTTAGTAATAAACTAGGTTTATTACATGTCCCACCATATAACACAACACAAGGATGAAAATTGAAGTAAATCACTAACCCAGTGACTTGACCCCGCGACCTTCCCCTTACACCCCAAACCAAGACCAACCCACCACCAATGGTGGGGCCCAAAAAAATGTTAGTCATATCATTGGTAAAATCATCAAATTTCACATCATATTGGTTGTTGTCATATTTTCTTCAATTTCTAGTAAATAACTAAAAAAAACATGATGAGAATATGTTAACAAAGTAAAGGGAAACTTATAAACATAAAATAATAACTTATAAATTATAAGTTTATCCTGACATACAAGTATCTATGTTTTAATCTAGTTTATCCATTTTAATTTTTCATTTTAGGTTTTCTAACACAATAATTTTTTCATGTCATTAAAAATGGTTCATAAAGCATTTTGTGAATTTCCAATGTATACCCACCAGTATTGTCAACCCTAGTGTATAATATGGACCATTTTCTTTTAGCAGGTGATAATCAAGTCCAAAAAAATATTATTTTTTGTGGTTATTACTCATAGGTACAACTATTCTAGAACCACATACACTTATAGTATCCATACAATGATCTATTTTCTTGGGTACCACCTATTCTATACTTTACCAAAATTTAGTGTTATATTCCTATGTTTTGTATTATCCCTAAATTTTTCTTTAGAGTTTTATAATATTAATCCCCAAAAATAACTATAAATTCACATGATACCAAATATAGAAATACAATACTTTTACATATATTATTACATGATTTTTAACATAAATATCAAATAAAAAAAATAAGGATCAGAAATGACTAATGTCATTAGAAGATTTTGTTTATAATAAATCAAGTGAGACTCAAATAAAACACTGTTATTTTATTCTCCATAATGAGAACATAAATCCTTTCATGATCTTAAAACTACAAGGGTGATCCTAAGGAATGCAATGATAAATGGGTTGACCTAAAAATCCTAGAAACGGAATAAACATGACAAGGAAGGCATAACTTGTGATTCAAAGGTATAACATGATATCAATCACATGGGATAATAACAGTAAGAATTTTTCATAATAATATCATTAAATGAAAGAAAATTTGTTAAAAACACATTAGATGACTTTAACATGAGTCAAGGCAAACTACCTGGACAATATCATTTGGTGTTCAAAAGTCCCATAATGGATTAGATTTACTCCCTAAACCCATACACGATGTATCTCTATACCAAAGATTTACCCAATTATTTAGAGCACTATATGGGTGAACCCATAATAAAACATTCATGATTTTTTTTGTTCCCTAAAAAGGAAATAAACAAAAAAGAATAACATAATAATTGCCCATGGAAATAAAATGGGTTTCATAATATTGCCTCATATTATAGTCATTGTAAATATCAAAATAAAGGATTCTGAGAGATGAACATAAATATTCTTCCAACCCATGAAAAGAAGAGATAATAAGGTATTAATATATGTGAGATACCTATCTACAAAAATTTTATTCACTTAATAACATTAATGATATCGAGAAAGTGAGTTAGAGAGAGAATGGTCATAACCCAAAGAAAAGGGTGGTTTAGAGAGATCCATTATATTGAACTCGATTCATCACATGTGTTCATTATCATATGAAATAATGATACTATGTTAATTATTTACTTTATTGAGAACTCTTTTCATTTTTATTATTCTGTTTATTTTTTAATTATCATGCTATATTCAATTACATAATCATTTTGGTTTATGTCGGAGGTTTTGATGATGTTCGTCTCATATGTCCAAAATCACTTTTGGTAATTGCCTAATTTTACGAGATTAGTAATTCATCATATCTAAAATAATAATCAAGAAAAAGTTATCTTTTTTATACATAAATTGTAATTTTAAAACCAATCATTAAGGATTGCTATGAAAATTTATTTACGTTTCAATCATTGGGACGATAGGTCGTACATACGCATGGGTAATGCTTCAATTTTTGAATAACCCAGATGGAAATAAGGAATGTGTTATTTTATATTTCCATAATTATAATTATATCAAAAATATAATATTTTTTATATAAACATATATTTACCATCAACGTGACTTGGTTATAAAAAACGAATCACATTGCTTTGTGAGGTGGTAGTTTGTTGTACACATAAATGATGTTATCATTTTTCAATGGATGATAATGTGAGAAGGTATAAGATATATTAATTTTATATAATGAATAATATTTCAAAAATATAATATACAAACATTAAATTCATCATCATTAATAGTCGTTGAGAGGCGACGATGAAAAATGAGTTACATCAGTTCGTGCGGTGGTCATCCCCCATAGACACGAATGATGGTTTCGTTTCCCATTTGATGGATGAGGAGATTTATGTTGGATATCATATTAACATAATAACATATTAAGTATATTTGATATAAATATATTATATTATCATCATGATTGAATAATATATTATGTATGTGGAAGAAGAAATAAAATAAAGATGCTCAGTTAAGAACGATAAATCTTCTTGGGACCACCTCATTAGGATTATACTTAAAGATTAAATATATTCGATTTAGGATCAAACCAAGACATATATTAAGTTTGGAGGGTTGTAAGTAATGTATTTAGATATATATTTTTAGATAAAATTTTCTTTTTATGGTTTTAATGGGGAGGATAGGTGGTCACCTCTTAAAAGAGAGATGAAGTGAAATTTTTATAAATACCAAAAACTATTTAATAATGGGAAGTCACTCGGAAAATAAGTTCCTATTTTTTTTAAATAATGGATTAATGAGTTTATATGGTCTATAAAATCCTTTATCATTCCAAAATAATCATTTTTTAAAATTTTATATGATTTACCTCTAAATTTACTTACTTTTACCATTTTAGTTTTTCACCTTCATAATTTATTTTTTTATCTTTTTTTAATTTTCATTTTTAAAATAAAAAATTTGACCAATTTAATTAATATTAATTTTTCTGATTACAAATATTTAATCTATTTTATCAATTTAAAATTATAAAATTCAAAGAATTCCATTAAAATTTAATCCCACAAAACGTGTTGAAATAATGTTTTTTTCAAGAAATACGTTTTTCAAGAATAATATGATCCTACATTGACTATAAGAATAATAATAATCATAATATGAATGTAAATTAATATAAATGGATATATATTCTATAAATTTTATTTAATTATTTCTTTATTTGGGGTTATTATAATTAATTTAAATGGAAAAACTTTATGCACTTACAAAAGTTTTTGGAAAACAACATTTTCAGCAAAAAAAATAATATTATTAAAAATTAATGGAAATCAAATATTTCATTAAAATTAATTATATTATTATTAATAAAATGTTTAATTTTTCTATTTAATAGAAAATAAAATTTATAATGGTACTTTTAAACTACTATATTCAATGAAAAGAAATTACAGAATATAAAAAAGCTGTGATTTTCATTATTCATTAAAAAATTTATCAGTTTAGAAAAATATAAAAATTTCACCCTAAGAAAATTTGGGTTTGGAGGTTTGAAAAATTATTTTAGTTTTATAAAATAGTTTTTATAAAGTTAAAAAATTAAATGTAAGATTTTATTTCAAAATTAAAATAAAAAACATTTTAGAAGAAAACATATTTTTATGAATAAAATTCCTTCCTTAAAAATAAATTACTTATTTTATTAGAATATATCAATAAATATATACCAATTAGTAATATTATTTAATTTAATTAATACCATTTATACCCACCAATTTATAATCTTGACTATAATTGAAAAAAATAATCATGGTTTATTTAGGCTTGTTGTGGTCAATTGTATATGCTATAAAAACAGTTTTCCTTTTTTAAAATCTTTAGATGTTAAAATGACCCCCACAACCTAGACCATATTATCCCTATATAAATTCCCTAAACATAGACCCTAACACCCTAACATAGAATTTATACCCCTATCGTCGAACCTCTTATGCCAAAAACACTAACAAAACCCATGTCCCAAACCTAGAGCCTAACACACTTAGCTTGACCCTATACCACCCCATGCTAGACCCATTTACCATAAAAAACCAACCTAAACCATGCCCCTTAACCACTTATCCTAGAACCTAGCACCAACTATCCCCAATCAGATACCTTTACCTATACCCCTTCTCTAAACCTAGAGACTAACACCATAACCTAGACCCTAACCCCCCATCCTAGACCCTATTATCCCAAAAACACTTCGGAAGCTAGATCCCTAAACAGAAACTATAACACCCGAACCCCCACCCAAAATGGGACTCTATTACTATAACTCCCTGACCCTAGAAGACCAGAGTTGGTGCATTATTTTAATACATTGGCATGATTACAAGGAATCAAGTCCCGAAGGGCCGATCAGTTTAGCAGTCTTGTAAAATATATTACATACATGAACTTTACATTAAAATTTCTAACATAAAATACAACATATATAATAATTTTATAATTCCATTATTCTTCTATCTTAAACCTATATATAAATCATAATAAACTTCTTGGCATCTTGGGAAAATAAAACATAAGAAAGGGGTGAGATCAGATGCTCAGTAAGGGTGAATAATTTAGGGGAAGCTATAAACTTTTATGGAAAGATGTCTAATAAAAAAACTTTTAAATATAAACATGAACATAATATGGAGAAAATAAATAAAAGATTACCATATAAACAGGCACATTGATATTCTACAAGTCGAATAATCACATGTAATAATTAATTTCATAATGAGGGACTGCCTAACACCATACATCATTACCACATAGTCCAGGCCTCGTGCCAAGACTAAAAATAAAATTTTGTCAAGGCCTTGTGATGTGACACTAGTTTGTCTAATGAGACATACCGATTCATTGAGGAAATATAGCGTGCCCCACCCATCACATACTAAGTCTACTACATTACTCATATGAATATATTGAAACATAACATGAACATTCATATTAACACTAGCATATGAAATGTCAATACATCAATCATAAAACATGAAGGGTATAAAATGGAACATCCACATTCAGACATATCATAACACATTCAATAAAATATGGAAGATTTTATTATAATATATAAACCTTAATCAAGAATAATATCCAGTAAATAATGTTGACATAGTTGAAAATGATCAGAAAAACATTTTGAGGGAAATATCACTTTTTGTGAAATCATTTAAAAGTAATAAATTTATAAAGGAAGAAATTTAAAAGAGATTTTTGAACCAAAGTGTCTCATACCAATTTGAATATTTTGAAAGTAATTAACATTTTAAAACAATCATGTTAATATAAATAAATCCTTAAAACCATTTTGAAAACATGGACATTAAGGAGAAAGATTTAGAAGAATAAATATTTAAAATATTGAAAATGATTTTTTAGTGAAATAGTACTTTAAAATAATCATTTTGAAATTTATTTTATGAAACATGGACCTGGATAATAAATATATCCTAGAAAATACTCACACATAAACAATCTTAGATAATAATGAGATTGAGGAATTAACCCTCACCTTGCACATTCCTTTGGTCGAGGGTACGTTTAACCTCTTGTATAATGACCATAGTATGTTATTAAATTATAACAGAACCCTATTCATATTTATTATATAATACATGATTCATTTATGACTTTATACTACCCATTTAATAATGACTTCCATGTTAAAGTAACTTTTTGGGTAATAATGGCTTTCTTTATCGTACGTGTTTTAACATGTTATTCTTGATCATATCATTTAGATCATGATTTAAATATTTCCAGAATATGTAAAATGATTTATATATCATATATATTTAGAATATAAATATGTATAATATATAGATATGTGAAATGGAAAACACCGTTTATAGAGATGGTAGTCTGTACGTATGCATAAACAATGTTTCCATTTTCATATCGTATTGAACGGAAGTAAGTGAATAAGATATATGTAAGTACATACGTACATATATATATATCTCTAATAGAATTATTATGTCATATATTACATACTTATTAATAATATATATTTTTATAATTATCATTGAATGGTGAACGTGGAAATGAATCTCATCGTGTCGTGGAGACGGTAAGTCGTACGTACACATGAGCAACGATATCATTTCCTTAATGATTAAAAGTTGTGAAATTGGATGGTATATTAATTTTACAGAGAAATTACCATGTTATTTTCATTATTTATATACATATTACTGATCATTATATCCATCCAAATAACATAGCGTTGAATAAAAAATTACACCACAGCATGGAGACGGTAAACCGTACGTACGCACGACTGGTGACATTATCATTCATAGGATGGATAGAAAAATAAATATGGTTGTACCATATTTATAATAATATCACAGTACGTAGAAGTTATTGGATTTATTATTTTTTATGGAAATAAAAAATAAAGAGAATATGGAAGAAGAAAATAACTTTGAAAGAGGTGATAAAATAATTACCTCTTCTTTGGGTGTTTCCATTTGATTTGAAAAAAAGGGCTCCTTGGGTTGGCTTTGTGATCAAGATATGGCCTCTAGGTTTAAGTGAGGGAAGTTTTTAGGGGATATGCGAAGGGTTTGGATGAGGCAAATTGCTTTGTAGGTGTGATTTTGAGATAAGGGGAAGTACCCTTTTATAGGAGAGGTGATGGTCACTTTAGTACAAGTTTCAAATATTATTTTATTATAAAATCAATTTCAGTTTATAATGTCTGTAAATGAATTTATTTAGAGACTTAGGTGGTTATGGGTCTAAATCACCTCAACCAATTTGTTTTAGACAAGTTTAGGCTACCATATTAACCTTATCTTTTAGATTTAACTCGGTTAAATAGTTTTTCATTTACCATGTCTCCTTGTATTATTATAATAAATGGTGAATAAAATTACTATAAAAATCCAAGAGAACCCCAAGTGGTTCATTATTGAAATATCTAATATTATCTATGTCCTTTGGCCTAACCTTAATTTTTTTGGAGTATTTTAACATTTAATAAAATAGTATTTTTTTTTTAAACTCATTTATGTCAATTTTGACACTGTTTAGTATTTGGTTTCTGTGAAAGCCATAAAAAATTTATTACAAAGAAAAAAATCATTGAATCAATCCTAACATGCACTACTAGAAAACTAACCTATACCAATGGTTTGGAACTATTGGTATTGTCCTCCAAACCATTTACAAGTAACCCGTTGGGATATACCTATACCAATGGTTTTGGAAACAGTTGGTATAAGTAATATGAAAATCTATACCAACGGTTATGGAACCGTTGGTATATGTATTTCAAAAAAAAAACATTCGCTGGGATTTTATCCTAGGACCCCTAGTTTATCATTGAACGACTTAACCACTAACCTAACATGACTTTTGGGACCATAATTACATAAATATATATATGTATTCTCATAATTATTTTAAATTTTGATTTATATAATGTTATTGGTAATAATACCTGATAAAAAATCAAAGGACCTATACCAACGGTTGTCAAAACCATTGGTATAGACCTATACCAACGGTTTGGACAACTGTTGGTATCGGTCCATTGATTCTAGATGCAATTCTGGGTAGAAGGTTGATTTATGGGGGTCCTTTACCAACAGCTTGTCCAAACCGTTGGGATAGGTATACCCTTTCCCAACGGTTTGGCCAAACTGTTGGTAAAGGTGTCCACAAATTGGGCTTTTCCCAATGGTTTGGAAAAACCATTGGGAAAGGGTATACCTATCCCAACGGTCTGGCCAAACCATTGTGAAAGGTGTCCACAAAGTGGGCTTTTTCCAATGGTTTGGCCAAACCGTTGGGAAATCCATACCCTTTCCCAACGGTTTTGGCAAACCGTTGGGAAAGGTGGACTCAAAGTGGGCTTTCCCAACAGTTTGGCCAAATTGTTGGGAAAGGAGACCTATACCAACAGTTTTTACAAACCGTTGGTATAGAAGCATTAGGAAAGGTCATATTTCTAGTAGTGATGTCATGTTATCCTATAAAATTCATGGAATAAATCAAAAGCCTCAATTAAAATTTATTTTGATATTTATAACATCAATTATTTAAATCATTCAATAATAAAGTAATTACTATAGCATCGTTGTGTCATAAATAAATTTAATTATATAATGTATAAAAATATAAATAAAATACCATGATGTAGGAAATATTTTTATCTTTCTAATTTATATTTATAGTCAAATTTATATTATGTATTACCCTATATTATAAATTGTTTAGTTATCAAATGTGAAATTTAACACTTTTAACTATTCTTTAAATAAAATAATAAATGTCCTAATCTAATAAAAGTGGATAAAAAAGATCATATTTTATTCCTAAGGTTGATTCAGATCGAAATACACTTATCCAATAGAATTAGGACATGTTTTAGGGTAATTATAATATCATTTTTACCTTTAATTACCCTATTTACTTTTAACCGTGGTAAATAAAATTCAAAAGTTACTATTTACCAAAAAAAATTATTTTCATCATATTGGACCAAATTTTAATTATTGATGTCAAAAATGCCTCTCATATTTTTTTAAATTCAATTCACATAAGCTGTAAAATTACGTTTTATGCAAATTTGCTAACGTGCCCATAAGGTGGGTAAAAGTCATTAAAAAATTAAATAAAATTAATTACATCTAATTTTATTATAAAATTAATCAAATTAATTACATTGAACTAATATAGGTATTATTTATCTATTTCGACTTAAAATAAATTTATATAAAATAAATAATTATATAAATAAAAAGTCAGTTTTAAACAAAAACGTAGTGTTTTTCACAATTTATCCAAAATTGAATGTTTTCAGAAAAATACCAAAAATTCACCCTAAGATAATTTTGATGTTATGAATTTAAAAATTAATTCTAAATTACCCAATTAAAAACATTGAATTTTCATTATTTAATTTAAAATTAATTCTCGTTGTCAAAACCAAAAGGTGGGTTTTATAAAAAATTAAAAACTATCAAAAGATTGACATGTGTTTATGTCCAATTTAAATTTGAAATTACTTATAATGACCTAAATTATATTAAATGATAATAATATAAACTAATTATAATTTAAAATCACTCAAAATAATAATTTTTCACTATAAATTATTTCGATTAAAAAAGTTGTTTTCAATTAAAATTAATATTTTTCACTATTCATCAAAATATGAAAGTTATCAGAAAAACACCAAAAAATTATCCAAACTAAATTTTTATGTCCCAATTATAAAGAAGAATTTAATTTCATAAAATTAAATATATAAGTGTCAAATATTGGATTTAAAAATGGTCCTCCATTAAAAGGTGGAAAACTGCATTTTTGAAAAATACTTCTTTTATCTGAAAAATTGAATTTGTCCTTATATTAGGTCTAAGAAATACAAGAGATGTATGTTAGAATTATATAGGATATATATAAAATTAAAAATTTGGTAATTACTATTCATAATGACTTTTTTAAATGGCTAGTTTGATAGGTCATGGGGCGCTTAAACTCGGTATTGCGTGCATCACATGCTATTGTATTATTCAAAGGGAAATGTACAATGGAAGTTTGGGGTGTTACATTCTTCCCTACATCAATAAATTGATTAATCACAATTTGAGATTGTACTTCAAAAATAAAAGGTTAAAAAATAGAAAATACCTTTCTGGGAAACCCAAATCAGAAATAGTGTAAATAAAATTTATTCTTAAGAAGAGGGAAAGGAAAATGAAAATGTCACCACAAAATTATGATTTAGAATAGGAGAACATTGGTGGAAATTATAGTTGGAGAAAAAATGTAAATATTTTTAGGGATTTATTGAGGTTATCATTTGCAAACAAGTGAATGGAAAATTGAGGGCCTCAAATTCATAAATCTATGATGACTTAAAATATCATCAGTTCAACAAAACAAGGGTATTAGGATAATAGATTTTTGGTTTTAAGATCCTTCCCCTAAAGGTTAAGAATTAATATATTCGTAGAATATGTAAAAAATAATACTTGACAATTAGAGTTTCATCTATTAAATAATTTCTACCACAAACTCATCTTTCACTCCAAAGGATAATAGAACTCAAAAATATTCTATTTATCATAATAGTAGAGGGTTCCAAAAAAAATAATTTATAATTCATTTGTCAGCCCATTTAAAATAACTACCTTATAAAAACTAGGATATCACATAGGATAGTGGTAAGTGGTTCACCCTTTTAGCCCATCGGTTGTGGGTTCATGTCTTGCGACTTTTCCAGATGCAACTGGTTGTCGCCCGACTTCCAGATTGTCCTTTTTATAACAATCCAAAAATAATCCTAAGAAATATTTTAACCTTAAACAATAGTTTCCAATGTAAAAATTAATCCATTCCAACATTTATAGTTATCCAAAATACTTTTGTCCAAACTCTCTCTAAAAGGTCTATAAATTCTAAAATCAATTGTAACATCAGATTCCCCAAACAATGTAAAGTTGCTATTATTGTCACATATTGAAAATATGAATAAATTCATCATATGAAGACCTTAATAAAAATAAAGTACTACAACACAATCCTTATATATATATATATATCACATTCCTCTTATAATCAGAATATAATTCTTGGATCCAAAAACACAAATACATTAATTATTCCACTTCAACTGTATTAACAGAATAAGCTTGGCCTTTCTCCCTTGGGCTTTTCTGTGGTAATTTTACATGGTTCTTAGGTTATTAATTTTCATAATTCCCCATTTCTCTACAATTTTAGCATTCAACATTGACAGCCTCTTTCTTTCCCTTCCAATCATGAGCCTGGTGTCCTTTTTCTCCACATTTTTAGAAAACTCCCATTCCTTTTAGGCAAGTGCCAGGGTGTTTCTTCCCACAATTATCACATAAGAGAAAATAATTCTTTCCCTTTTCCCATTATCTATCTCTAGTTCCACCATTCTCTTCTTCTCTTTCTTTACTTTAATGTCATAAGAATTAGAGAATTCATTTTCTATCCTGATAAAACAAGAAACTATATCTTCATAATATGATAATGATTGTGAGAATAATTCTTAACGGAGAAATGGTTCTAACCCATAAAATAATTGATAAATCTTACTCCTTGGGTTATGTTTATAATCGATTACATGCCTTGCTATCCTTGTAATGTTAGCCTCATACTTCGAGACATTCTCATCCTTATTTTTCCTTAGACTCAGAAATTTTCTTTGCATATGCGCTCGATGGTCATGTGGAAAGTATTTTTCAAAAAAAATATTTTTAAAATCCCTCCATTCCATATTTGATAATTATTCATCCTCCTTTGTGTTTTGAATCAATGACCCCCATTGATCTGTATCTACTACGAGGCGATAAAATTCCATGAAAACTTTTTCCCTTTTTCTACTCCCCAAAGCATGAAATATTTTCTTTAAGGATATTATCTATTTCTCATATACCAATGGATTTGTATTCCCATTGAATATTGGTGGTTGTTGCCTCATGAAGTATCCTGACATTGATCCTTCACATTGTGGATTAGGGTTCTCTATACGAGTAAGGTTATTATTCATAACCTGAGTGAGTTGTCCCAGTATGGTTATAAGATGATCAACACTAGTTGCATTACCTTCTACACTATAATTATCCTGAGTAAGAGGGTGATCCATATGTGGATTACATGCGTTGATACGGTTTCCATTGCTTCCACTAGGTGTCATTTCTAAACAATGTCATACAATGTATTAGTTTATGAATCGCAATACATAATTCCAAAATAGTAAATTACCTCGCATAAATTGAACAATTTATGCATATAATCCCAATTAATAAAAAAATGTTTTCATTAAGGATGTATTTACTCATATATATTCATAATGGTTTTTAAATAAAATGTGAATTATCCTAAGAATATCCCCTGAGAGTGTTGTAACCAAGAGTGTAGTAAGGCCCGTTGTCGTGTACCAGGATACCCCAGGTCAAGCCCGAGGCTTCTTGTCAGAGTTTTCAATCCTAGGTACATCTTTTTAAAGCCGCATCTACCTACTCGTATCTAGACAGGGATGTATTTCTTGTAAAATACACCAAATATCTACATTACCAATATTCTAGGGTGTTCTTCTATACTAATCCTCAAAGTCTATCTTAGGGTAATGTTCTCTAAATAGAGTTTATCAAAATCTTGTTTCCAAGGTTTATACTAAAATTCCTCTGATACCAACTATAACTCCTCGACCCCAGAAGCCCAATATTGGTTCATTATTTTAATACATTAGCAGGATTACAAGGAATCAAGTCCTAAAGGACCGATCAGTTTAGAAGTCTTGTAAAATAGATTAGATACATAAAATTTACATTACAATTTATAACATAAAATACAACATAGATAATCCTTCGGTAATTCCATTGTTCTTCTATCGTAAATCTATATATAAATCATGACACACTTCTTGGAATCCGAGGAAAATAAAACATAATAAAGGGGTGAGGTCAGATGCCCAGTAAGGGTAAATAATTTAGCGGTAGCTATAAAATTTTAAGGAAAGATGTTTAATAAAAACAAAAGCCATTTAAACATAAACATGAACATAATATGGAGAAAATAAATCAAACATTACCATATAAACATGCATATAGATATTCTACTAGTCTAAAAATCACATGTAATTATAAAATTCATAATGAGGGAATGTCTAACGCCGGACATCATTACCACCTAATCAAGGAATCGTGCCAAGACAATAAATAAATTTTTTTCAAGGCCTTGTTCCAAGACACTAGTTTTACTCATGAGATATACCGATGCATCGATGAGCTAATGTGGGCCCCACCAATCACATACTAAGTCCACTGCATTACTCATATGAAAATGTTGAAACATTACATAAACATTCGTATTAAAACTATCATACAAAATGTCAATACTTCAACCACAAACCATGACGGATATAAAAATAGTACATCCATAGTTAATCATATCATAGTTCATTCAATAGAATATGGAAGATTTTATTATAACAAATCAACCATAATCAAGAATAATATCCAGTAAATGATGTTGACATAGTTGAAAATGATCAGTAAAACTTTTTGAGAGAAATATCCCTTTTTGTGAAATCATTTAAAAGTCACACATTTATAAAGGAAGTCATTTAAAAGAGTTTTTTTGTATCAAAGTGTCCCAGACCACTTTTAAACTTTTTAAAGGAATTATCATTTTAAAACAATCATGTACATATAAAAAAAATCCATAAAACCATTTTGAAAACAAGGAAATTAACGAGAAAAATTTAGAAGAATAAATATTTAAAAAATTTAAAATGATGTTTTAGTTAAAGAGTACCTTAAAATAATCATTTTGAAATTTATTTTAGGAAACATAGTCATGGATAATAAATATTTCCCAGAAAATACTTACACATAAACAATATTAGATAATAATGAGATTGAGGAATTAACCCTTACCTTTCACTTTCCTTTGCTCGAGGGTACGTTTAACCTCTTGTATAATTACCATAGTATGTTATTAAATTATACAAGAACCTAATTCATATTCATTATATCAAACATGATTCATTTATGACTTTATACTACCCATTTAATAATGATTTCCATGTTAAATTAACATTTCGGGTAATAATCACTTTCTTTATCATACGTGTTTTAACTTGTTATTCTTGATCATATCATTTAGATTTTGATTTAAATACTTCCAAAGTATGAAACATGATTTATATATCATACATATTTAGAATATAAATATGTATAATATATATATATATATATATATATATATATATCTATGAAATGGAAAACACCGTTTATGGAGATGGTAGGTCATACGTACGCATAAACGTTGTTTCCGTTTTCATATCGTATTGAAGAGAAGTGAATTAGATATATGTAAGTACATACATACATACATACATATATATATATCAAGTATAATTATTATGTCATATATTACATACTTATTAATAATATATATTTTTATAATCACCGTTGAATGGTGAACGTGGAAATGAATCTCATCGCGTCGTGGAGACGGTAAGCCGTACGTAGAAATGAGCGATGATATCATTTACTTAATGATTAAAAGGTGTGGAATTGGATGGTATATTAATTTTACAGAGAAATTAGAAACTTATTTTCATTATTTATATACATATTACTCATCATTATATCCATCCAAATAACATAGTGTTGAATAACAAATTACACCACGACGTGGAGACGACAAGTTGTACGTACACACGCATGGTGACATTATCATTCATAGGATGGATAGAGTAATGACCATGGTGGTACCATATGTATAATAATAAAATAGTATGTTGAAGATATTGGATTTATTATTTTGTTTTGGAAATAACAAATAAAGAGAATGTGGAAGAAGAAAAGAACTTTGAAAGAGGTGATAAAAGAATTACCCCTTCTTTGGGACTTTCCTTTTGATTTGAAAAAAAGGGCTCCTTAGGATGGTTTTATACTCAAGGGAATGCCTATAGTATTAAGTGAGGGATGTTTGGAGGAGATATGGTTAGGGATTGGCAGAGATAATTGGATTTGGAGGTGTGATTTTGAGATAAGGGAAAGTAACCTTTTATAATAGAGGTGAGGGTCACTTTGGGAATAGTTTGAAATATTATTTTATTATAAACTCATTTTCGGTTTCTAGTGGATCCAAATGAAATTATTTCAATCCTAAGGTGTTTATGGGTCTAAATACTCTCAACCAATAGGTTTTATAGAAGTTTAGGATACCATATTAACCTTATCTTTTAGATTTAAATCATGGTTAAATAGTTTAACTTATACCATGTCTTCCTGTATTATTATAGTAAATGGTTAATAAACTTACTATAAAAAGCCAAGAGAACCCCAAGTGGTTCATTATTAACATATCTAATCGTATCTAAGCCCTTTTTCTGAACCTTAGATTTTTATGATTATTTTAACATTTTATAAAATAGTATTTGTTTTAAAAACTCATTTATGTCATTTTTGACACTATTTAGTATTTGGTTTTTCTAAAAGTCATAAAAAATTATTACTTAGAGAAAAATTCATTGAATCAACCCTAAAATGTCATATTAACCTATAAAATTAGTGTAATGCATCAAAAGTCTCTATTTACATTTATTTCGATATTTATAACATCAATTATTTTGATCTTTCATTAATAAAGTAATTACTGCATCATCATTGTGTCATAAATAAATTTAATTATTTAATGTATAAAAATTATATATAAAATATTTTTATTTAGGAATAATTTTTGATCATTATAATGAATATTTATAGTAAAATTTATTTTATGTATAACCCAATATTAAAAAAAATTAGTTATCAAAAGTTGAATTTAACACTATTAACTCTTCTTTAAATAAAATAATAATAAATGTCCTAATCTAATAAATGTGAATAAAAATGGATCATATTTTATTCCCAAGGTTTATTTATGTGGAAATACACTTATCCAATAGAATTAGGACATGTGTTAGGGTAATTATAATATCATTTTTACCTTTAATTACCCTATTTACTTTTAACCGTGGTAAATAAAATTCAAAAGTTATTATTCACATAAAATTATTTTCATCCTATTGAACCAAATCTTACTTAATAATTTCAACTGTGTATCTCAGATTTTTGAAATTAAATTCACAGAAGCTGTAAAATTTTTTTTATGCAAATTTGCTAACATGCCTAGAATGTGGGTAAAAGACGTTAAAAAATTCCATAAAATTTTATACATCTAATTTTATTATAAAATGACTCCATTTAATTACATTTAACTAATATAGGTATTATTTATCTATTTTGACTTAAAATAAATTAAAATAAAGTAAATAATTATTTAAATAAAAAGTCAGTTTTAAACAAAAACACAGTGTTTTCACTATTCATAAAAAATATAATGTTTTCAGAAAAATAACAAAATTTCACCCTAAGATAATTTTGATATTACAAATTCAAAAATTAAGTCTATTTTAAAAAATTCACAACATATAAGTTTAATTAATTAATTTAAAATTAATTCATGTTGTCAAAACCAAAAAGGAGGTTATTTTAAAAAGTAAAAACTATCAAAAGTTTGACATGTGTTTATAGCAAATTTAAATTTTAAACTACTTATGATGACCTAAATTATATTAAATGATAGAAATATAATATAATTACACTTTAAAACCACTCAAATGCAAAAAAAATCACTATAAAAGTTTTCAATTAAAAAATTTGTTTTCAATTAAAATTTAGTATTTTCATTATTTATCAAAATATGAATGTTATCAGAAAACACCAAAAATTTATCCAGACTTAATTTTAATGTCCCGATTCCAAATAAAAATTTAATTTTATAAAATTTAATGTATAAAAGTTTCAAATATTGGATTTAAAAGGGGTTCTCTTTTAAAAGGCGGAAAAACTGCATTTTTGAAAAATACTTCCTTTATCTGAAAAATTGAATTTGTACTTATATTATGTATAAGAAATAGAAAATATGAATGTTAAAATTATATGGGATATATATAAAATTAATAATGTGGTTTTTACTATTCATAGCTGCATTTTAAATGTCTAATTAGATAGGTAATGGTACGCTTGAACTCGGTGTTGCGTACATCGCACACTATTGTATTCTTCAAAGAGAAACGTCCCGTGGAAGCTTGGGGTGTTACAATTTCCCATAATCCCCTACCTAATCCCATAACTCGTACCTAGACCCTAACACCCTAACATATACCATAACCCACTCCCCATTCTAGAATATATTACCCCTAACCCCTACCTAAACCCATTCCCTAAACCTAGAACATATCACCCAAACAGAGACCCTACCCCCTAAATCCTACACCATATTTCCCCTAAAATCATACCTAAACTCATGCCCAATTATATTCCCCTTACACCCATACCTATACACTAACCACCCCCAACCAAAACCGTATTTCCCATAAACCATATCCCGCCAAATCGAGACCATAACTTAGAACCTACTACCCCTAAACCCTTATAAACCACTAATATAAAACCTATCACATATACACCCTTGCCTAAACCCATACAGTGAACTGAGACCCTAACACCTTAACTGATACCCTTGAACCTCGACTATATTACCCTTAAACCCATTCCACACACTTGGGACCTAACACCCTAACATAGATACTTACCCCTACATAGACCCACTAAATAATTAAATTTTTTCTTTAGGTTTTGGAATTAGATTTAAAAGAGGTTTTGTGTCTTGTGATCATGTTTATCCTACTGATTACCTGATAAATTTTGATGGAATTACTACTTTTAGTGCATTTTTCTTTTCTTTATGAGTTTCTGTAGGGTAATGTCTACTTGATATTAAAATATTTCAATATACTTCTGATTTATATAAATATGTTTATTGTGTATTCCCCATTCATAACTGATGAGGATACAAATAATCTATTTATGATATTTCTCACTTATTGAGTGAGATTCCTTGATATTTCATTATTAAAAATTTGAACACCCATTCCAATTTATTGATTTTTTTCAGGTTTTCATGTTTGAAGGGACTAGATTGTTGGTTTTAGTAAAATAATCAATGTCAATATCCAAATATCCCCTCATTTGTTGTAATACTACATCGAACAATATAACTATTATAATTTTTATTTTCTAAAATTTGGAAAACTTCTTATGTATCATTAATTAGTTTATATTCATGCATGATTTTATTTTTTAAATATTTTTTATAACTTTTATTCGTATAATTTACATTTTCTATAATTTGGAATGGATTCCTCTTTTATCTATTCCCATATATGTTTCCAACATGTTATAGTGGTTGATGGAGATTGAAAAGTGATATATCCCAATATGAATAAGGAGGTTTTCTCCTTGGAATATGTAGGAACCTAATATTAAACCCTTTATATATATCATTTTTGGGATGGTTGTGATGGGATTCCATCATAGTAGAATTTTGAGATTTATGGTTACTACAACGGTGAATTGGTGTACCAATCCAAGATATGTTTTCTTAGATTCAAGATAGTGTACCTGAATCATTCTCAAGGGAAATTTCATCAATGTTTATCTCCCCTATAGCCATGATAAATTGATTTGGTATCCTTGGTGAAGTGTTCAATTAGTATTGTCCTAATCGTCAATCCCCTTTCCATAATATGTGTATAATGGATGTGTACTCTATTTGAATATTGGAAGGATGAATCTGATGTTCAATTTAAGGGTGATTCATTTTTTGATTATAATGATGATTTTTTTGTTATATCTGGTTCGTAAGTTAAAAATAATTTAACAAAAAATAAATTTTATAATAGAACATGTTTCTAGAAGATTTATGTGTTTTTTCACTTAAAAATTTTGGAATATGCATGCATAATATTTTATTTAAAATATAATATACAAATAGATATTAATTATTGGTATTTCATAGAAATGTTGATTATAATATTATCAACATATAATTTTGATATATAAATATGTTTCTAAATATTTTTCTAACATATATATTATTATTTTTATTATTATAAACTGAAAAAAATTATTTTATCATTCTAAATAACATTTAGTGATAGAGTTTCTACCAATAACTTTTTTGGCAGGGAAATATATATTGGTAAAATGATTTACCAAAAAAATGTTCCTTTACCAATATATATACCCGTGTATGAAATGTTAGATATTTTTTGGTGTTTTTTGGTCTGTGGTTTTAGTTAAAGATATATAATTTTATTGGTATTTGAAAAACCGATTCTCGTAATTTAAAATAACAGAACATCAATGTGGGAACAAGTAACCGAAAAATACCTAGATAATAATATCCCATCAAATATAGTGTTCCATGAAATTTAATACAAAATAACTTAATCCACTATAAAAAGTTTTTTAACACTCACACACTCAATAAAAACTAAAACACATAAAATATACGTATAAGATAAATAAGAGAAATAATGAAATAGAAAGGATTAAGGTGATTTAAAAAATATTATGAAATCAATGGTAGAACATTGTCACACCTTTCATATATGAAATGTCACAAGATTATATTCCCCATTTAAAAGTAGAACAAATATATTAGTAATCATAACAACACCAACCTAAAATTGGTCCCATCTGACTTTATAGAGGGATCGAACTAGTCAGCTAGCTCTAATAACCACTAATAATCTTGGGTGACTTACAATTTTCATTGGCCACTGCTATTTTCCTATAGGTTATTCTTCCCTAAATACCATCTTATAGTGGAATGAACCTGTTTCTCTGATATTCCATCTAAAAAATATTATATGTCATCAATTATCACAAAACCATGCAGAATGGACTTTATATATCATCAAAAGTAACCATTATATATTTTAAAAAATTTAGTTCATCCATATTCCAGACCTTGATCATCTATACACCTAATTCAAGAACATAACTTACGAACCCTAGATCTACTATACTTTTACTTCCATTATATTTATCAAACCATTTTTATATTATCGATATTCTCCTTCAGGTTAGATAAGTTAGAACAAGAAATTAAACATTAAATTCTATTAAATATTCCATTCATACTCCTTTCAAGGATACCATAGAATCCATTAACATAAGGCCAATCCTTCATCTTTCAAAATAATGAACTATAGTGCATACACCACTTGTTAATTACCATAAAAATAACCCAATGAGGATCAATGTTTCCTCATATTTTAATTGTCTAAAACCAATGAAAACATGTAAGTTATATTTTGTCTCCTGGATATCACTCACAACTCCACACTCTATACTCAATCATCTTAAAAATGAAAATTATATTTTAGGTTGATTTATTTATTCTGTTAGTTAATATTTTCTATAAAATTGAGTTAAATTATGACTATCACAAAATTAAATTCCTCCTTTATTAACCCTTCCAATATCCTCAAGAAAACCACTTTAACTATATCATTTTATTCCCAAATTCTGTTGAATATATATAAATAACTTCCATTTTAGACAATGCTACCATTTATTGCATTCTTTTAATCGAGCTAACTTTAGTTCCTATTATTGTAAACACATAGCATGAAAAACACTTCAATGTGTTTTTATCCCAAAAAAAATACCATTTATACATCACCTTATAAAAGGTCATCAATACTAGATCACATAGATATACCTTCAAAACATTTTATATATCATAAAATCCACTTTACAATCTCTCAATGTTCTTTACAAAGATTATACATGAACCGACTGATGGATATAATTGAAAATTAAATGTCTGGTCTTGTACATATTTTGCAATATATTTGGATACCAATCACTGATGAAAATATAAATCTTACCACATACTTTATGTCAACATTAATTATATATGATTATATTTGGATAGTTTGATGTTTCTATCCCATGTGTTCGAAAATGGTGTTCATATGGTCATTATGAATCTATCGATGGCCTTATAGATGCACTAAAATCATGGAAAAACAAAACATATGTACCTATAACTCACATAATCCATATTCCAAATATTTTATTATCATCACAGAGTTATTTCATATGGAATATTCTAAAAAATCAATTTTCATATCATGAATCCATTTAATTAAAATACATATATGTAGTATGTTATCCACATGAAAGAGTACAATGATAAAGTGTCCATATTCAACATTTTTTGGTAGTAATAATGGCCAAAGTTGTTATATATGAAACATTTGTCATTCATAAAATTAGTGAACTTCTAATTTCACTTCCTTATCACCTTTTTAATTGAATATGTTTCACATTAGCTTAAATAACAAGTCCATATTCTGATTATCCATGAAAAAAACAGGTTTTTTCTTGTAATTATCTTCCTCAAAATAAAAATAAAGGAACCTTTTCATTATATCCATATGCTCTTTGTGAAATTTTTTAGAAGTAAACAAAACCAACACTATCAGACCGTAATCTTTGAACTACCTCATAAAAAATTTCATAGACATCGACTCCTATTTTCTAAAATCCTTTCAAAACAATACCTGGTTTATACCTCTTCCTAACATAATATTCTTCTCTAATAAATAAAAACCATTTTTTATATAGTGATTTTTTCAATTTTTTTTAGTTTTCTTATCTCCTACGATACATTTTCATCCAACGATTCTCTCTCTTATTTCATATCAAACTCCAAATTTATATAAATGATGAGAAAATATTCTTTTTTAGGGCTTTAAATATATCCTATATTTATAATATGTAATTAATTCATATCATAAAACATTTAAAGAGTATTTGGATTCTTTTAGATCTCTATAATCTAACATATGGTTATGATTATTCTGGAACTACAACTTCAAAAATTTGACCTCTGGAATTGTAACCTAGTCTTCTATAGTTTTTGTGAATCTGAGTATGTATTCAATTGGCCATATTGATACCACCATAAATTCTTTTCCACCTTAAATTTATAAAACATATTCCATTATATAAATTATATTTAAAGAAAATTAGTTATGGTTAATTTATTATTTAATCTCAAATTAAATTTCCACCAAGTTCCCATCCTTCCATAATATCTTCTCATTTAAGAGAACACTATGGAATTTGATGATATTTTTATTATCATCATCCCAAAGTTGAATACCATTGTTTTTATTGATATATACCATAATGAAACATACATGATACTTAGTATTTAGTTTTTATCAATCCTTGGGATCTATATTGAAATAGGATAAACATAAAAAAACATCGAGGTGGTTATAATATTCTAGTCTTGCAGAGCATAACTGTCCCATAATCCCCCACCATAATAGTGAAAAAGGAATCATGTTATCAAGGAATGAAACATAATTGAATGATTTTTCCTAAATATCCATGGACATTCCAGAATATAGTCTCATTCTGTGTTAATATATTTTGAACAATCAAATAATTTAATCTCACACACTGTTCTACTTTGGTGTCTTAGGATTGTTTTTTTCAAACATAATCAATTTCTTCCAACAAAATTAATATAAACACTTGATATAGTTTTTATGACCATTATATATCCTTAAAAATCATTTTTTACATTCGATATCTTTATCCAACATGGAATTACCTCCACGAAACATTCTTGATACCAGAGATTTCTTCTTAATAATGTAAAAAAATAATGTCATTATTGAATCATCGAGGAATATAACAAGGTATGTTGATCCCTCATGAAAATGGATTGGTTTTATCCCCAAAATGTATGTGGGCATTAAGTTTACATTTTTTAGGTGTCATTCCATTCAGATTAAATGAAAACTTATTTTACTTTTCTTGTATATATATCCCACAACATTCTACCTCCGTGTGACAGAGCTTCAGTATACCCATTTTTGCTGGAAGATTCATGTTCATATCACTAAGAATTTTGAGAAAAATATTCTGTAACTCTAATATTTTAGAATTTATCATCCAAAAAATTATTTTTTGATTCTAAAAAATTCAAAGGTATAAATATATAATTAATATGGATCCTTTATTAGCAGAAAATATCATTTAAATTTTGGCGAAATAAATTAAACTAATCTTATATAAAAAATAATCTAAAATTTTAGGATAAATAAAAATTAATTACAAATAAAATATTATTATAAAATTTATAGATATACATGAAATCCCTTAGAGTCATTGAGTAAAACATGAAATAATAAATAAATAAAATAATAAAAATTTAATTTTTTGGGAAATATAAATAAAATATAATTAAATAAATAATGATTGAAATTTAAAAGAAACAATTGGATATTTATTCTTTCCAAGATCCCTAATGATATAATTAATTTCTTCATGAATAAAATGTTTTGTAAAAATTTCAGAGAAGAAAAACTCAATCCCACTGAATCCTGAGTAATATCACCTTTCTGATAACAATCAACTAAGAATTGATGTGTTAAATAAATATCATCGTCATTGGATTGTGATAAATTATTCTTGGGAATACTAATAGAACATGTGTTGTCATATTTTAAAAGGAATTATTTAATTGAAATTGATAATCTAGTAAATAATGTTTTATCTATAAATTTTTTATATAAAAATTTCCAACATTTATGTAATTTCATCAGTGGGGGATAATTCAATATAGTGTGAACTTTTTACTATACCATAAAACAAGAGGCTAACTCAACAAGTGACATGTTCATGTGGATCTATTTTTATCTAACATTAAACCACTATAACAAATATCATAATAATTGATTAAATTAAATTATTCTCATTTACAGTAAATTAAGTAAAAATTTATTGTACTCTTAAGGTATTAATTTTTTTGGACATTACCTTAGTGAGATCCTTATAATTTGTTTGAAATATTGAACACATAAAATAAAAAATATATGTTATCCTATATATTAACAAATAAGTCAAAACATCTAATCCTAACTCTATAAAGTCGTCATTTGACTGAATGTTAACTTTTATTTTTCTATTTTTAGTTAACTTTCAGAAAAATATAATTATCTTTAAATATATCCATCCGAAAGCATTTTAAAACCTATTTAGTTATATTATTGGACACAAAATATTCTTTTTAAAAAAAATATATAACCAAGGGAATTTTTGTAACACTCCCATAAATATTATTTGAAAACAATTTCTCATTAAAAATTAAAATATTTACACAGATAATTTTTTTCAACCAAAAAAACATCATCATTATAATTTTGAACTATCAAAATATCACTCATATTATTTTTTTAAAAAAATTGATGCGTTAAATTTTTACTTTTTAAATCCAATTTTAAATATAAATTATTGATAATATCATTCTATGATCTATGAGAATTATTGAAACTATTAAAATCAATAAAATTTTTATAAAACTAATTTCAGAAAACAATAATTTTTAAATAAACTTTGCTATTGAAAATAAACATTCCTAATAATTAAACCATTTAAAATTTCATTCTTATCATTAAATTGGTGAAACATGAAATTAAAATGAGTTGAATGTGATAAAATTATTATAATATACTCAAGATTAGAAATGAGTGAAAGTATTTACCCATAATAAATTTATTTTTCTCTACTATATAATTTTTTAATGGATCTACCCTTATTTCTAAAAAAATACCTAACTCATCATAATTATTCTAAAATTCCCAAATAATTATTTTAGTAATATATAATTTTATTATCTACACCATTTACTATATGTTTTTTCAATAAAACTATTTCAAATCATCTTGTATAGACGTTACTCAGTCCTTATCACTAATAAAATCAAGAATGTTATTTCATTTGAGATAAAATGATTTATTTTCAGCCTTGTTTCATAGTGAGGTTGAATCTAAAAAGATAATAAAAATAATATTAAATATATAAACATACTATAATTTTGAATCAAGTGGGTTTTTGAATTATGTTCACTCAAAAATCATATATGTTTTTATAGAATTACGTTATCATGAAAAATAAATAAAAATTTCTATTATATTTAAAATTGATCATAGAATAATTTACAACACTTCCAATTTCAATAATTATTTATTTACTTATTTTTTTTCTTCAAAATAGTCTATAGATCTAAGACAAATTTAAGTAAAATATTTAATTTTTTGAAGAAGAAAAACTAGAGTTAATGATATGGATGAGAGAGTGATTCCTCTATTAATAAGAATCTCTCTCTTTTTGTGATATATATTTGTGTGAGTACGCATACTACATCCACCTATAATAGAGACATTATAATTTTTTGTTATAGATATTCACTATTTTATGATAGAGTCTTCTAGTTAATAAACCACAATATGAAAAGTGTGATATAGTTAAGGTGAGATGTTTATGATTTCATGTTGATCCATTTCAAGGAAACCATCATTGAGATTTTAATTATTCTAGTGCCTAAGATATTTCATATAATATTATGTATATCTTCTAAAACATATACTGTTATGTGTAGCCATGCTAGAATCTACTCATTGGACTGTTCATGATACTTGTTTCCCCATATTCCAGCTTTCCAAAGGTGGGAAGCCGTTATCACCATGTTTGATGATGTTGGATCCATGGTTTGAGAAGAATGATTGGATATTGGTTCTTCCTTATAGTGATTCCTCATTGGTGTTTATAACATAGTATGATATTCCCTTATAGATATAAGAGATATTCCCGAATCACATGCTTGATTCCATATTCTAAGGGACACCGGTTAATTATGAAACATGAAACCATGAAAGGGAAATTACCTTTGGTTGTAGATGATGATGATATCATACGTGTTTTGAATCTGTAAAATTATTAATCATTTTAAAATTTTAGGGAATCATATGATCATGTCATAGGTGATCTCAGAAAAAACCCTAGGCATAGTGTAATTGCCAGGGGTAAACTTATATTCAGTGAAAAGTGCATCTAAGGATTGTTGAATCAGGCATCCTATGACCATCACACAAGGAAACTCACATTCTTCATGTATGGAATTCAATTCTCATCATTCCATGGATCTAATACTCAAAATATAAGGATTTATAGTCTCTTCACATAGGAAACAATGTCCTTTCCACATGAGGAATGATCTTAGACTCATCACCTGAGGAAATATCAGAGACATCTAATGCTCATCATATGAGATTCATATGTTCATCATGTTGGGAATCTCATGCTTATCACATAAGGTATAATCCAAAAATTCTTACATGATTATAAAGGGAATAGATCCTATTAACATCACACAAGATACATTTTCTAGTCACATAAGCAATCTTATGCAAATATCATTTGGTGGAATCTCAAGAGCATCACATGAGTAGAGGTAGAAGAGATCATATGCCCATTATACATTATTTACAAGAATTTCACTTAAGGATCTATAGCATTTCCCCATATGTCTAGGTTTCTAAAGAATCAGGAGGTATCACTAGTTTAAAGATAATTTAAGGAGCTTATTTATTTAATTTCTAGTGGGTGGAATCTCCCATATATCATCATCACATATTACGCTAAGAATAAAATTTAATGTCGACTGATGGTGCTCACGATTTATATTTACATGGGGGTGGTCACCAATTTAGTTTCTAGTGGAGGGTTGATTCCCATATAAATCATCACATACCATGTTAAGAATATTCTAAAATCCTATGGTAACAAAACAATCTATGGGTAATTTGGATTTATAGTGGGAGGTTTGGTATAATATAGAAAATGATGAGTATTTGGAGTTTCCAAATCCCTAGGAGGATATGGGATGGAAATGTGAATCTTATTTTGGATAAGGTGATTCCATCCTTGGATCCTGAACCATGAATGAGATAGAATATTATTGGGATATCTGGATTATTCACCATAGAGGAATCCAAAATACTCAATAAAATGGTAGGGTAAAATCCATATAGTTTGGATACAAGGTTTAGATTTGTGATATAAGAAAATATTATATAGTTTAAAATTATTCTATTAGGATACTAGAAGCATAAAATGAGTGAAAACAAGAGATGGTGTGGGTCTTATTGAAAAAATCTTCTCATAATTTTGGAGGATCATCTCATACTCATCCAATAGGGAATCTCATGCTCATGACAAGAGTAATCTTATTCTCATCACACAGGGAATATAATGCTCGTCATATAGGTTAAGGCTATATTTTATAATCTTGTACTGAGGAAGTTGTTATGTAGTTTCTTTTCATTCAACTTGGATTTCTATGTTTCAAAAGAACGATGAAATGGGATGTTGTTGGGATTAAGATTATAGATACTAGATTATACATAATGGTTAATAGAATATGTGTGTGGCGGAATATGGATATATAGTACCTGAATGGTGGAAGTCATCCCATTCTCATAACATGTGGTAACCTACACTCATTGCATAGGGAATCCTGAACTCATAACTTAGAGAATCCTATGTTCATAACATAGGTTAAGTCTTTAGTTTAATGTATTTCATAGAGAAATGTTCCATACATTTTAATATCATGCAACTAGGACATTGGACCTATATAGTTTAAACTCTTTAAGATCAAAATTTGTTGAGGATTATGTGGAAGGATGGCCCTTACTAGGTATTGTGGGAGGTTATAAGGATCCATGGACCCGTAATGCACTCAATGTGTTTATATAGGTTGGTTTCCATCGATTATTCCTTCGTTGTGGCTTATATATCCACTAAATAGAATCTTTTAAATGGGAAAAATGATATACACATACCATTTTAGGTAGAATGTATGGTTCTAGATTTTAGGGTACCTATTAAAAATTGTAAAAAGGAAATGAGGCTTACCATCCTCTACTTGGGTCCTAAGGCTTAAGAATAAGGGTCCATGATACTATTCATTATGTAGTGTTGGAATGAGTGAACCCAATATGAATGGGTGTATGACCCATGAGAACTCAACATACATGAAGCTGTGTTTAAAAGATGGAGCAATTTAATAGGGAACATGTAGTTTATATCACACAAATTTGGAGTCCCACAAATCATTATATTTTCATATACCATTAGGTTTCTCAGTTGGGTGGTGTATGAATTTTCCAAGCATAGTTATGAACAACCTTTAGTATCACATGAGTCCTAGAGTTTTTTGATTGTTTGAAATCTTGTGAGAACACCCATGTTCATCATGAAAATATGTAAAAAAACTTCAATATAAATCATTGTGATTTAGGAATTTATTACGGTTGTTTCATAAGTTCCTCACTTTTGGAAATCTATTTGTGTATATGGTTGCATGAATTCATGAAATAAAATGTTGCGTGAGATGAGAGTGCGCCACTTTTAATATCAAAACATTATCCTAAAAAATGGGTGGTGGGGGGGGAGGGGGAGGGGTGATGCTCTATTTATAAAAAGTTTGGTTCATAAAAAGTCTTTTGTATTATAAAACCATAAAATTCATGAAACAAAAATTGGATCACACAAGATGGAGGCTCTAAATTTTTTTATTTATGTGTCATGAAGCATCCCATTTAGAGACACCAATAAATTTTTATGTAAGTCTATATGGGATATCAATTCATATATTTTACATCAGTTTTCCGATGAAACTACTTGCGTGATAATATTCTGCATTGTATGAAGAACCTTAAAAGTTGGCATAAGCCCCCTATCCATGGAATGATTTCCAAGGTGGTATTTTCCCCTTTCCTTGGGGAGATCATGCTCTTCAAATCCCAAGATTAAATATTTAGTAATTAAAAATCCCACCCTCACCATGTGAGATATTGGGGAATTAGAGGGTTGAATTTTAAGGAAAACATCATATCTTGGATGATTTCTTGTTGTTCACACAACTCTGGTCTTTACTGAGGAAATCGATTGGGCACATTTCACATCATAGGTGATATTTGGCCAATAAATAGAGTGAGTGGTACTATTTATGTTCCATGAAATTTACATATCAATATAACACCTCTCATTTTTCAAAACTCCTAAATATTCATGATCTTCTAATCATTCAGACCACAACATTCACAAAAATCTCCTTTTATGTGAATCAACTTTAGTGATACTTCTTGTATTATCTAGGATTTTTCAATTTCAGTGTTGAATATTTGTAAAAATTATCTTTTTATTTTCATGAAACATTTTATATTTACATGAAAAAGAAAAACAATTCATCATAGGTCCTAGTTACACATACCAACCTTTTCTAATCTCAGAAAAAATTCTGAAACAGAATATGAAACCAATGATGTTTTTTCTACTATTATTTTCAATGATGTTACTACTATGAGAGAGTTAGTGGATAGAAACTCTAATCTTCCCTAGTCAATGTGGTTTATAATAGATATAAACATTTCACTAAGTCTATAGAAATTGAAATAAAAGAGATATCTCCTCAGAAACTAATTTTTTCTCTATAACTTCATCCTTCTCGATGATGCCATTATTATGGATACAAATGTCCAAGGCATTGATTATCAATACACAATGAACTCCAATGGAAGAACATAGTAGATTTTTTTGGGTATTTTGATGAAGCATAGACTCACAAATACCTATAATAATTGAAACAAAACTTGGATAGTCCTTGGGTAAGGGCTAATGCAATAAATTTTCCCACCTTGTTATTCCATCATTGTGAAATCATGTCGAACAATCAGATGGGAAAATATATGGATTGGAATCTATGGATTGGAGTAAATTTCACATATGAGTGGAATTATCATACTAGGTATATTACATATGTGTTAAATATTGGGACAATCAATGTTATATAAAATATATGAAGCAATGTGGATTCTCCAATTCCATGTCTACAGTCACTGTGATCTAATACCAGAGATACACAATAGGTGGTCTCTAAACACCAAACATATTCTACTTCACCATAGGGAAGTGGGGATCAACCAATGGGATCATTATCACATTGGTGGGATCCTTCTCAATGGTTTCCAACATGACTAATTCGTCTTATCACCAAATACATAGTCGGACAAAGATTTGATGTGGTTGTGGTGAAGATTATAGTGGACAAACTTATGAAGATTCTATGTTATCACCCATAACAATATTTTCATATCCCCTTCAGGATGTGGATATGCCTTTTTTCAAACATTCTTTAGGGTTAGACAGTATTATGACCAAATATATTCCATTTAATTTAGATTAAATGTATGTTAAGATCTTATTGACTCATTTTGTAGGAAAGAGTGTTTGAGTAGTAGAGATATATTATGAAATACCAGCACCCATAGTTTAGATATGAAATTTTCTTCGAAAAATTTATTAATGGTGTGGTTATTTCCCCTCAGTTAAGTGCATATGGGATAGTTTTCTACTACCTTGGTGATGTTATCAATACTAGAGTCTAGAAACTAGATGAACACCGGAATTGTAGTGTTGTCTAGATTGTACGACCAGTTGGGGAATGTTGCAAGTGGACATATGCCTTAGATAATCTAGGTACCTTTCAATTTACAACATGGATGGGTCACAAAACAAATTAGGTGTATGATTTTACAAATCCCATTACCCTTCAAAACGTTGGACGTAGACCAACCATGTTCAACATCAATGTGGTATGAATAACATTTCTTAGTGAAGCTAGGGTGGTGTCCCATATTAGTATCATTGATAACATCAATTTATATACGTTTTCATTCCCAATTAAAATAATTGACCAATTATTGATAGTGAATTGTTGAGAAAATACTAGAAATTAGACTTTTGAGGACGTTTATTGATCTCATGGATAGACAACCACACCTATTATGATCTGCATACCCTAACTATATTTTCTTATGAGTTCATCCACATTCAACAACTAGTAACACAAGTATAAATTTGTGATAACACCAAAAAGAAGTCGTGTTTCATTCAAAAACATTGGTTAGTGATCATCAGTGAGGTTTCTAAGTAATCCATTACGATTCCACAAACCAGTTCCCCCACCAATCCAACTTGGAATGATAAAAACATAGTGGATGTGTATATAGGTGAATTTATGCAACAATGAGTGAGAAATGTGGGTACATCAGAGAAAACTCAAGAGTAGAATGTAATGATAAATTATGATTCCAATATATCCCACCAGGTAGGTTGAAGGACCCATACTGGTGTAAAGGATTCTGTAGAGTGGTCTTAGTGATATCCCATTCCATGTCCTTTCAGTGAGGCCCTTAGAACTAGTGAATCTAGAGGTACATAGCTCCCTTAGAAGTTGATCCAAGATCTGGATGAGACCTTTTGAGATATAACATGATGATATGTAAAGGATATATGGAATCATCTACACTATCTAGAAAAAATTGTTGATAAAAAGATCCACCATAAACTATGGGTATCATGTTACATGTTCTGATTGTTCCACACCATAGAGTTTCTACAGTGAAGGTTCCTAAGGGATATAATTGAGATTCTAAATGAATGGTTTTAAATATTTGTTATCATGTTTTACTACTATGAGTGGATTAAGTTCCACATAAACTTAGATGCCCTATCATTCCAATGTGGAGAGTGATAACACAACAACAATCAGATGATTTTTATGCTCGTGGGGGGGGGGGGGGAATGGGATCGACTAAGGAAGAACCAGCCTAGGTGATGCGAGATCATGATAATTTTTTAGAGGAATCTAGATAAATTCTATCATGAGTAAGGTCAATCGGGTCAGAATACCCCTTAGGGGGAGGGGAAGACTCACTCGATGATGAATTTAGAGTGATTATATTTAGTTGGTTAAGCCTCAAGATTGTGGTTTGATGCCGTAGCTGAATCCTAATAATTATCAACTCATTTTTTAATCTTTACATGAATAATTAAGAGAGGATATTGAATCCTCTATTATAGAACATGATGCTTTATCTGAGTATTCTCTGGAGGTTACCTCTAAATCCATCTATGATAAATAGGTGGGTGAAAACACAAGGGGATCTTGAGTAGAATATAGTATCCCCAATATTTCCTTTCATTTATAGGGGCCTTATCCTGGTGTTCATGTAATGACTGCATATGATAATAGGGTGTGCCTCCTGGAATGAATTAATATATTTCTATATATGAATCCAAAATTTAATATTTTATTTCTACTCTATTTTTTTATACTTTCTTGTCATTTTGCACAGACATTATCATTATACATTTTTACATATTCAAGGAACACGACCCCGGAGAACCTAATTTTAGCCATGGGGGTCCTTATAGCATAGATGGGTCCCTTATGGTAGACCTCACCATCAAGGATCCATTCATATAGACGTTATCCAAGGTGAAATACACCAATGATACAGTGGTCAAAGGTTTGAAAAGAGTGAACATCATCCAAGATAATGAATCATGTAATTCTTTTCACACAAGAACAATTGCTAACATGGTAACTCTCTCAAGTTGAACTAAACATTGATTATTTACCATAGTATTTGAGAGAAAATCCCCTCAAGGTACTATCATTCCATATATCCTTGAGGATCTAATTATTTTCCCAAAATTTAGAGATGGATACCAATATTTAGATACTCGAGATAGTCCAACCTCAACCTCAGAAGTGCAACATGTCTTATCTACATAGAAATTTGAGGGAATGGATGAGAATTATTTATCAAGGAGGTATCTGTTAGAGAGGGGATGAGTGAGTCTAAAATTAATCTTATAATAGATACTATCTAGTTATAAATTATTCTACAAGAGTATTCTACCAGTAAAACAATCACAGACTTCTCTAGGTACTAGCTCATGCTTTCTGAAAACCTCATGGATTGGGGTTAAGAAATTACTGAATAGAAAAAGGGTTTTCTAGTGCATATCATGAATAGGTTAATGAAAAAGTATCACCCATACCCTATGAAAAAAAATTATCTGGGTGCATGAGATCCCTTAATCAAGGGTTGGTGAACTTAGTGATCAGTGGGGTGGACGACTTCCCCCTCCACATGTTGGGCTAATAATTCTTGGATGATATGGTGTACATTAAATGGAAATATTTCAAAATTTCCCTACATTAGTACACTTCTATGAAGTCTAAGGCACATTTAGTGTCTAAATAAGTACCCAACCAACCAGATGAGTAATCACACTAAAACAACTCTGTCATCAATGAAACAGAAGAAACCATCAGCTAACTAAGGTAATAATGGGTGCGGTTGAGGCTGAGGATACCAATATTAAGTTCTTAGAAGTTGATTGAATATATTAGAATGTTTAATTATATATATTTTCATATCTGGTTTACCCTTTGGTAGAAAAAGATATTGTGGGGTTTTCCAAGCGGTAGACAGTCCTCGAAGAAACCAAAAAAAGGATGGTCATGATAGAGAGGAAAAACCCTAGGATGATCTATATGGATATTTCTATATTTATGGAGAGTATATGAGGTAGAATCCTGCCAATTACTATTTTATTGAGAAATAAAATAATCACTTATTTAAGATACCCATGTTGAACTTTTTTTCTCCGTTGTTCCAACATAACGACCAACTTCATATATCTAGGCCCACATGAGTTAAGCTCAGTGTGAGAGAAGAGAGGCTGATAGAATATTTATTATTCATACGAGTGTTATGGATTGGAAGAATAAGGTTCAAGATTAGAATTTTTCATCGATCACCATTTGAAACCCATTTCGGTAGGGAAGCAGGTCAGTCCAATTTCATTAATTTTATTAAAACAAAAATACAAATGATGTACAAGGAGAGTAACACCATGGATATGGTAATTCACTCTATGTAAAGGGAATATGTAAAGAGTTATGTCATGAATATGATATTTTGAATCTATTGGCGGATGAGGTTGAAAGGATGGGTATAACTGTTAATCATATTAAAATCAAGGTTTCCACAATTATATCACTAAATATGTATCTTTTAAGACATTCACTCTAGATATTAGGATGACCTTTTCTATCCATGCACCATCACCTCAAGGGATTCTATTCATATACGATAACATTTCCTTCAAGGAATGTTCCATAGATCAGGGCAAGCCTTTGTAACATTTTTATATCTCCGTAGGGGAGCCCATTTGGATGTGAGAGATGCATTTATACCTAAATCAATGGGGATAATGTATATAAAAAAATGAGTAGAACAGTTTGAGAGAGTTTCGTAACTCTTATGGAAATGCCTCTGTATACTCAAAATGTTAATAGGTCATACCAATCATATGGGAATCATGATGTCCTATGGGGAAAACACAAATTCCAACTGGGTGAAATACACACGTGTAAGGCACAATCATTATCTAAAGAGGATATTTTTAATATCAAATGATTCTTAATTTAAGGATATATAATTATAACCAAGGTGTGATACGTTTTAGGTCATGTATCAAGGAGAGATAATTATTCCATTTATGACCATTCCATAATAAAATTTGAGAGGATGAGATGATTTTGTTCACCATAAAAAATGATCTTGATGTGAATGGAGGCCCGAGGGCCAAATTCCAGGGAAGAAAGTTTCAAAATTAAGGATGAATTTGTGTCTATATCTGACATACAAGTTATAGGAATAACTACTATCCTTTTTAATGGCAATAATACACACATTTTTTTAAAGATGGCATGGTAGGAGAGTAGTGTCGAAGAGGGTGTATACTGTTGAGTGATTTACAAATGGCATCACACTATTTAAATTTGTATTATATAGACTATGTTGTGTAGTCTAATTTCATGTGATAATGATAAAGATGGGATAAATTAGTCTGCAAAACATAAAAGGTAACAATAACCTAACATTATTAGAGGGGAAAGTGGCCTGATGTAAAAAATATATTTTCGAGGAGCATATACTCATTTTTGGTTCATGTAACATGGATCAAATGCATAAAGTTGAAGGTCTAGATTCATGGACCAAGGGTATTCTTATAGTGTATGGTTATGGAACATAGACCAAGAGGGGTGCAATTTTATTTTCATATAGAGAAGATCGTAAATATGTTAGTGGAGGTCTAATTGGCCCAAAAACCTCCTTGTCAAAATTGTTCATTTCATGTAGTGAGGGGCACACATTTTGTTGTCATCATGTATGGACCATTATACATAGTTTAATGTCATGATTCTTTGACAAAAAAAGACTATATGCATAGCCTCAGGTGAAGGAAACACCTAACATGAATGAAGGGATCAATGTTAGAATGTAATCTATGAAGGGTGTTGTGAAGTTTATAGTCATTATTTTTGGACTATGAGGGGATCCATTCCTACAAAAAAGTTTTCATCGATTAGTTTGTGAAACATAAACTAAAAACCCAAGCCCCAAATGATCTATGCTCAGTTTGGGGAGAAATTTGTAGAATAATATGAACCCTTTTAGATATAATCACATAGTAGGGGGGAAAGGGTTGGGTTAATCATGATAATTTTGGATCTTTGTTGAGGGAAATTATGACTAGATGGGGTGGGGGTTGAATAGTAATATTAATAATTAATGAAAAAACTATTAAAGTTAATAAAATATTAATTTGTAGTGACTGTCGTGTTCTTTATTTGAGTTACACTAAAAAACAGAATGAACAAAAGGATTTATAGTACATTGGATAAACAATATCCTAGTCCACTCCTCAATATCATATAATCCTTGAGGAGACTGGTACCCACTAAGAACCTCAATTTTAAAGGTGTGATAACCTATTTCATTGACACTTCCTTTTAAACAACCTGGAGGCACAACCTAATCTTGTTACATGAGACTTACCCATATCTGTTTACTAAAATTTTGATTGGGAGTCACAACATTAAATACCATTTATGTGGTGGAAAATCTAGAGAATGGAATAAAAATATTTTCATGGGTAAAATCATAAACCAACTAAAATAAATTATAAATAGAAGAAAGATAATTACTTGATTAAAACCAATATAGTAAAACTAGTTGATGATCAAAAACATTGATGAATTTGAAGTTCTAGGAAATTTGATCACTAGTATAGATCAATGTCCAAGATGATGTCCTTCAGTCACTGGTGGAAATCACGCCTATACCAACACTTCTTTCCCAAAGGTTTGTAAAAACCATTGGGATAAAGAACCTATATTAACGGTTCTGTGAAACCGTTGGTATAGGATAATATAAGTTCAGTTTTCACATAGTTTTGGTTTAGCCATTGGAGAAAACTAACTCAATACCAATGGTTCATAAGAACTGTTTGAAAACACCTAACTAAAAAAGCCTCATCATCGTGATCCTTCAACCATCCCAACTTCCCCTCATACCCTACTTCTCCAATCCCTACAACACCACTACATTCCTCCTCTCCTCACCACCTCTCCCATCCTGACTCCCTGTTGCTGGTGATCTCACCCCCTTGCACTCCCATCTTCATATCCCAACTCCTCCACGCCTCTCATCACTCATCACTCACCACTTGTCACTCCCTTCTCACCGCTCAATGCTCGCCGCTACCCGATCTCTCTCGCTCATGCATCCCCCTCCTCTTCCTCCTCTAGTTAAACATCCCCTATGAGGTTGTACATCCCCCTTAGGTTGAGCTTTACCTTACCCAATGAGAATCCCCCTTGTTTGAGATTTCCCTCACCCTACGCAAATCCCCCTTAGCTAAAACTTTTCCCCACCCAACGAGAATACCCCTAGTTTGAGAAGGTCAATCATCCCCTCTGTTCGAGCATCTTTCCTTGGTCGAGGATCCCCTCTGGTCAAGCATCCCCTTCTACGTTTTTATGATTCATGTATTCTTTGACCGTGAGTCCCAAATCTTATTCGGTATGGTTAATTTATTCATTTTTTAGTCTAAGTATTATTGACTCAATTTTTTCATTTCATATTTTTTCACTGATCTGTGACATATGATTGATTTTCATTTTCTCAAAACATAAAAATAGTTATCATTGTAGTGTTTGATGATATGAATCACTAGAAGTTCACATAGAAGATACCTTGAGAACAGTATTTATTTTTTTTATGTGAACAATATATGATTTGTTTATAGTTTTATATAGAATATCATATTCTATGTGAAATCATTTGAAGCTCATAAAAATTTTAATAATATTTTATGTGTATAATTACTAATACCATTGATGCTTTGTGGATGTAGTTGTCATGTGAATGGAGTGTCATAATTTTCAAATGAAAATGTTATCTAATGCATGCTGTTTTAATATATACATGATGAATGTGAAGGGAAATTGATTTATGGATAAATTTGTTTTAATTTTTTCATTCACATACAGTTGAATTGTTAACCATATTTTATTAAATTATAAATTGTTATCTAGATGAAAAGTTCCCTATAAATATGGAATTAACTCATGGGAAAGGTGTTGAAATTTTTTTAGAGGTGTGATTAATAAGAATGTATTTTCATATTTTCTCTATGATGATTTTTTCAATAGAATAAAAACACTATATAAAGGATTCATTTTGAAAAATTATTTTACTTCAAAAAAATATATATGTTAAGTACGTGTTATGTTACATTTATATTTGAGTGTTTTTATATCAAAAACTATAGTAATAGGGTAGGTTTATCAACTTCTAAGATATAACATTGAATGAGGATTTTTTCTCAACACTGTAGAACATTTCTCTATAGCTAAAAAGTGTTTGATTTTCTTTGTGCATTCTTATTTATCACATTAAAAACATGTTTATATTGAAAAAACATGGTTTTATATTCTTTTACATGTTTATTATTGTTTTAAAATTTCATATTCACTTTAGAAATTAAATAAATTTTAATTTTTTCGTTTTTTTTTGTTTTATCTTTTTATAAATCATCAGATTATATGATAAAAAATTATTTCATATCATGTTCATCCTTATTCATAGGTGTGGATCCATTTGTAGCAACTGATTTATAATTTGATAAAATTGGCTCTTTCCCCTTACCACTAATAAAATTCTTTTGACTAGGAATTAAAGTCATACATATGATTGCTCCATGACCAATATAATTATACCTTCAAAAAAATTCTTCAACTACCTTTTATTTTCCTTAGGAAATATCTTAGGATCTTATTCAGAAATGTCAACTACTAATCCAATTATTCTATCTCATTCTTGGATGGTTTCCTTTTTTAGTTCAATTTTTCTATCATAAACTTTGTAGATATTTATTTCTATTTTTAAATAGTATATCCACAATCCATTTTTTATTTTATTGAAAATCCACTTTAAGGGTAAGTGGGAACCAATAGGAACATCCTTATGCATCACGTCAGACCCTCAAAAAAATGTAAATAGTCTATGATATAGCCTTTCCTACTATAATAGAATCACATTCTCCATACTAAAACCCCATGATGATCATCTCTCTTCAATGACCACTTGGGGGTGTATTTTTCTACTTTTTTATCCAGTTTACACCTCAAGGAAGATTTTTTTTCCTTATCCCCTACTTATTCAATCATTGATTCCTCTTGTCATTAACATATAACTCATTTTGAGTTTCTATATACAAAAATTCGTCAAAACAATTTCCATATACATTGCAATATTCCAAAAAAAATTATCAAGGATTTCAAATATGTTTCTAAGAGAGAAATTTCTCTTTATACGTGAAAACTAATTTTGAACAATAGTTTTATTCTTAGTTTTAAATATGATCTCATTTTATTATTCTCTTATACCACTTGTACGAGTTTATATATTATACCAACAATCAATGTACATGTGCCCAAACTTCCTGCAACACCAATATTTTACAAAAGATCTTGTTTCTTTCTCCATTGAGGTTTTTTTTCTTTATGTATTTCATCGATGTCTTTGAATATATTCAACATTATTTTGGGATTGGTTTGGGAAACTACTCTTCATACATATTCTCACATCCACCCTTATTGTATTGGTGAGTTTCATTATATTTAATATCACTAGGTTTTGCATAGACTTTGATCTTTTTACAACACTTACAAATAAAAAGGACTTAGAAATTATAAATTTATTAGGGTATTGGGATACATTATTCCATAAGGATAAAGTGGAGGACTCTCAAAATTTTCATAAGATTTATTTTTTAATTGTATGATCTATTTTTAGTATAAAATCTTCAATGTGATTTTATTGGTAACAATTATCTTCTTTGTTCTTTGGGGAGGTTCATCTTGGGTTGATTCTATATTCTTTGAGTTTTAGTCCATGCTCTAAGCACTTCATAATGTAGGAATACTTACATCCTCAAATAATTTTAATCTCTCTCAATATTATGATTTAGTTCTTTATGAATATTGTTAATCTACTATAGAAAACTTTAATGATATTTCACCCTTTATGTTTTCACATGTAGTTGAAAATCCTTGATTTTCATAGTGACTTTATACTACTCTTCTAAGATTCTATAATTTCCACTTATATAACTTTGATCCTTCTTTCTAGGGTATATCATGGTTCTTTTGGGTCCACCTTAGACGTTATTTGGCATCTTCTACCAAAGGAAAGGTAGGTTGGATCATCTTGGTTCATCTTCCACTAGTTGAGGTTGGTTTATTCTGTACTCTTTGTTTAGTCCAATTTAATTTGGGGATTTCGGTGATTTATATACCCATTAATAATATATATTAATTATTAATTTCATTAATAATACTACTTTACAACCCACATATCTATTTGTGTGTGTTTGTAGCTCATATTATGTGTATATATTCTTGATTCATCCTTTGGTATAATCATATAATGTTTGTTTATCCATGGGTGAGTCTGGATATGTTGAGAAACATGATATTGTACAATGGATGTATGGGTATAATTGTTTTTTATTCTCTTTTGGTATGTTCTATTATATTTGCTAACTTTTCCTAGTGTATATTTGATTCTACTTTCATTGAATCTTATTTTTATGATTTATTTTTTAATTTTGAATTGATGTTAGTTAAGTCAATCTCATTTGGGTTATTTATCTTTTTTTACTTCTATTTGTTTGATGTTTCATGGATGTACAATGTATGGGTGACCCATTCTAGATTCTCAATAACTGACTCAATGTGTTTAACACAGTCTTGAGGATGAATTTTGAAGCTCTATCTACATGAATTAGGAATGCAATTTCATCACATGGTATATGTTAATCTAATGATATATGATGTAGGCCCAACAATAGTGATATGTACAATTAATACTGATTCATCATTATATAGTGTTTTATTTAAAAATATAGCCACTAATTATATTATATTGACCTATATTGTGTACATGTAAATCGTTTTATCGATTTTCATGCGTTGTGTGATTTAAATTGCAATGACTCTAGGTAAAATGAGAGAGAAAGGTCTTAGATGCCCCTATTATGATTTTCCTTATATAATATCATTCATTTCTATGTATTTTTTACATCAAATATGGAACCAGTGGATATAATTATTAATATGGATTGACTTATTATTATTAATTCCATGATTTACTAGAATACAAAGGAATGAAATTGTCAAAGATATTATAAACAAAAAAAGAAAAACTAAATATAATGGAAGTTTTCCAAGAAAACATGTATTGAACAAAAACAAACTAAGTTGAAACTCGATCCAAACTAATTATATACCACTAATAGGGAGAGTAATTATTAATTAATAGGAATGTACTATTCGATAGTATCATTTGAAAACATGGATTTTTCCCCCCTTGCTTGCAGGAACATGATTTGACCCATTGGGCGTTGTGGTTCTTATATGTTGGGTGGTGACGTGTATAGCCATAGGAGACATGTATGTTTTAGTTTAGTTTTTATTTTATTTTCTTTATCAAATTGGAAATTTAGGTCATTTACCATTTTTTATGGAATGAGGGTAGTTATATTCTACAAAGGGGCCAGAAGGGGTTTAGATTGATTCAGTCCACCGGCTTCGATCCGAGTTATGATTCTATGGTTACTACTTGTCTCGATCCTCATGTATTTGTGGATTTCAATGTTTTTTACTCCATATTTTGTTTTTAATAGGGTGATGGATCATTTCATGTTGGTTCATGTGTATTTGGTTCTCCATTGAAAATGGAGTTAAGGCGTTAATGTTGTTGGCTGGTTTCTCACTAGTTATATAGTGTCCTATAGGTGTTTTAAGGTTCATAATATCCTTTGTGTAGTGCATTGACCATGCTCATTTGTTTGGAGTCTCCAAGTCAAGGGAAACTTTCCTGTGTGTTCATATGTAAGTAAGTATATGTATCTGGGTTCCCCCATTATGTGTATAGTCAACCATTACAGTGATTATGCACGGATGGGTCTAGGTGTACCCATGTATATATATAAATACATACATATGTGAGTGGAGAATGGTATGTGAATATAAGAATATGTGAAAGGATCCCCTTTCACATGCTCATGACCATAAGGGTGTGTGAATAGGGTCTTGGTGTCCTTGCATGTGTGTGAAGGTGCGTATACCCTGTGGGGGGGAAACCACATTTATTTAGAAGGCTACAAGAGTCGAAGTGGACGGCTTGGTTCCACCTTGAGGTAGGGTCCCTCTCTTAGCCTCTTTAATTCAAGAATGATTTAAATTGAATTTAGCATCTTTCTTAATTCTGCTTAAATATATTGAATTTTGTATCTTAAATAAGTGTTCATTAATATAATTGTTTCATTTGATAAATAATGTCATCTTTTTTATAATAAAACCCCTCCAACAGAGTTGTGATGTATGTGAAAACTCACTGTGATAATTATGTTAATCTAGTTTCTTAACATATTTCATTTGATTTGTGCTGAATGAGTTTTAGAATAAATTTTAAGTATAATTAAATGAATTTTGGGATAATACAATGACATGATTTTATAATAAAACCCCTCCAACAAAGGTGCACTGTCTTCTAATCCAAATAGTAGTGATATATATTTATATCATGTTTAGATTTAATTTCAGTATTTCATATGTCTCTTGTCGGTGTTTTTTGTGTCTCGAGAGTATTTATTTTCTTTGAATAATATTAATTCGATTATCATACTCGTTTAGCTCAAATGACATTTCCTGAGTAGGCATATGCCTAATCATGCTACATTCTTTTTCATCCTTTGAATATTATAAAATAAATTTTCATGTTTAGGCGATGTGAATGAATTTGTAAATGGTTTGTGTAGGGTGTATGATTCTTTTCCATCATTTTATTTCCCTTTAGAAGTTTCGTCATTATTATTGCATATTAAATTGTTGATTTGTTCTATCATGTCTATTTTGACCTTATCTTATAGAGAAACCTGTTTGGGCTGTTTTCTTGTCCTCTTATCCACCCCATTGGGTGTTTACCTAAGCCTATATATCTAAAAACATTGATGGGGTAATTATTTAACACTTGTAGACTTATGGTTTTCCCCTCCATAATCTTCATCTTACCACCCCCAATTCATATGATTTAGTGCCTCCTCCTTTAAATATTAATATTAAAACATTTCTCCCATGTTCTAATGAGAAGATTTATAATGGGGAAACTCACTAAAGGAATTATACTCAATTTTGTGGTCCGGTGTATAGAAAATTATAGAAAGATGATGGAGAGATACCAATGTAATTTCCCATAGCATATCTGAAAAGCTAAGTGTTTTGGTGTATTAGGATTGTGCAGTGGAGAAAAATGGAGAGGTGATCATGATGTCTGACATTTAGAAAGGAATATTTCATAAATAAGTGTTGTTTCATGCCTTGGTGTGAAGGTCAAATAATTTTTTTTAGAAACACAATTAAAAAATGAGTTTCTATGCCATGAGGTTCAGGATTTTAAAAGGAAAGTTTGAATGGTTTTTTTATTGCACATATATTCAGTTGGAGGTTTAAAATCTTTCCAAAGTTATGGAAAATGTGGAGAATTAAAATGGCGGTATTCTCACAAGATATTCAGATATTTTAAGTGGTATATTTAAAGGAGATATCTATAGATTATGTAGATTGATAGTTAATAGTATTCAATGGATGATGATTGAAAACATGAAGAAGTTAATGGAAAACTATAGTGAATGTTCTTGGAGTCTTATTTAGTATATTTACTTGAATTCAAAAACATGTTCATTTCATGGACACTTCAAGAATAAATAGAAGATTATATAAGTCTGGTGTGATTCACACCATTCATATTTTGGAATGAAAATGACCAGCACACACACACAAACCCAAATATATATATATTTCATGAGTCTGTTATGATAATGGTAGAGACCTACACAACATAGCAACATATAGTTATTCCATCTTGATATAGAAGCCTTTTGTGATCCACACCATTCAAAGTTGTGCATGAAAACGGCTAGCATATATATATATCGCTTTAAGTGGTATTCTCATCTGAAAAAACATAAATTTATATTAATAAACCATGTGGATGCATACAGTCATACATCAACTAATTTCCCACCAATATGACCCAAATAAAAAACTAAAATAAAAATACACAATAGGCTCTATTTCCATCCACGATCACCACCTAATATCATCACCTTTAATCCCTATTGAGCTACTCTATCCTAATACCATACATAATATTTTCTTAGATCAGTAAAACTATCATAAGATCCACATACATACCAGGTTGATCATGCTAGGTATTAAAAATATATGAAATTAGAATCTCACAAAGATACAATAATGTATTTTTACATATATATGTATACCTGACCTAATTAAATGTTATAAAAATAATTAGACACACAGATTGTGTCAGATGTAATGTTCTAACTAGGACACCAAGACTCCATGTATATAAGGTCATCATGTGATAAATAGGTTTCCATGATACCTAACCATAGATACATTTTTCGGAACAAATAACTTGCATCATTGTACCATAATACATAAAACCAATCCTATACCTAAATACTATAAATAGGGAGTATCAATGATTACTTAACCACAACCTGAATGTGTAGGATAGAGTCATGTATCCAAGCCCTATACTAATACTTATCACTCAATATAGGTCATCAGTCACTCCCAAAATCTACCATACTACTAAAGGTAGTGTCTCAAGACACTATATATCACATACCAACCTCCTCACCCAACAAACATCCATGTTAATACATTATGATCAATGTAAATCCATTTTCTAAAATAATACATTATTAACCATGGTAGGTCTAATATCACATTCCAAACGCTCCATTATCACTCATGGATGGGTTTATCTAGAAATTTATCACTAAAGGTGAGGCCATTATCATGAAAACTACCATATCAATCATGGTAGGGTTAGATATCATGTTATAATATGATAACTTCATTATCACTCAAGTAAGGGTCCTTCCAACACCTTATCACTCAAGGTGTTGTCATTATCTAAGATATATTACTATACTTGTTAGAATTTTACACCCAACATGTGTATGAAAAAATAATAAGGGAATTTTGTTCATATAATAGCTCACCAGATAGGTACAAGGTTTTAGCCACTCAGGATCTATACCCCCATCTAAAAAATTTATAACCATCCAAGTGGAAAATGTCAGTCCTCTTGGTACTCATATATCATAAACTAGGGAATCCACTAGACTCCTTGAGACTCAAATCAGTCTCATAACCAAAAAAATAAATAATTAGTTCATGATGAACTCAAATACAATATGATATTCTTGGAACATTTCTTGAATCCCAGTCTGCCTATGATTACATGTCCTCACCACCACACTAACTCAGGTAGCATGTTTTATCAGTATGAGAAGATCTCTCAAGACCACTTGTTGAAGGAAAAACGTCTTTTTCACACCATTTCAAGTCCCTAAAAAATAATTCTACTTATTTCACACATCATATGTCATTCTAACATTAGGAGTCTGTTCCCTTCCCCAGATAGGAGGGTACTTTCTATTTTTTTCATGTGACTAGTTTTTTATCATTCAAGATATTTTTAAGGTGATTATTTCTAGAAACTCAATGCATTGTGGGTATGAAAAAATCCACTATGATAAACATTGTTCCTTGTGATACTATACATAACATGTAACTAACCAAACATGCCTTTAATTCCTATAGTTTGAGGTTGCCTTTATTGAATTAGAAACATAGATCTTCATACCTACATGTAAAACTAAATCTCTGCCCTTGGATTTTCCCTCCCTTTGAACAGAATTCTCCTCACTATTAATAATACACCATCCCTTTTATTTTCCCCTAATGATGCCCTTTTTATCACTTATTCCAAATAAATCTCATTGAAATTTTTATAATTTCTACCTTTTTTATAGGTTTTAGCTGGCTAGAAGAGGTGCCTTCTATTTTTTTTGTGGAGAAGAGGAAATACCAATGGTTCTATGAACCGTTGGTATACATATTGAGTAGTGTATACCAACACTTCTCAAACCGTTGGTATACCAATATCCCAATGGTTTCAATGAAACCATTGGAATAGTGTAGTGTTTTGTAGGCAGTATGTATACCCATACCTCCGAACCTATGGAAATAGTTCATTGTGAACCATTGCAATAGGTGTATACCAACGGTTAAAAACCATTGGTCTAGTTGTATAAACCAACAATTATTAACCATTTGGGTATAAAATTACCCATGATTGACACTGAATTGTTGGTATTTTGAAAATATAAGCATCCTATCCCAACGGTTCAAGTTGAACCGTTGGGATATAGATATCCTGACGCCTCATAGCCCAACGGTTCACTGAACCGTTGGAATAGAATATCGCAATAGTTTTGGGGATTTTACCAATAGTTTGGAACTGTTTTTATAATCTTATTTTATAGTAATGAGTGATCACAACAAGATTTCATAAGTCACAGATGTTCATTTACGATTTTGAGCAACAAGAATGTCTAAGTTGTTCACAAGAGGTCAATCAAATGATTGTCACTGTTATTATTTTAATTCATTGAAGATATCTTTTGGATCATTAAATGGAATATCCTCTAGGATAATGTCTATTTCTAATATCTTTATGACACTTGTTGGTGTATAAAAATCAAATAATATGATCATTACCATTTTTTTGTTAAATCCTTTCATAATAACATAGAATTAAAATTAGTATTTTTATTTATTTATGATATATTAAAATAAAAAAATTAATATATTAATTACATATTTTTTAAACAATTCAAAATTACATAACAATTGAAAAATATATAATCCTGTAGATTATATATACCAAAAAATGCAGGAAAAACAAATAATCGCATGACATATTAATTGAATGTATATGTGTATATAAAAATAATGTTACACATATTTTTACGTACTCTAAAAAATTATTTTCACATAAAATAATAAATATTTGATAAAGGTATTTATTTGAATAAAAAAATTAAAAAAACAAATACAATTTTTAGAAAAAAAAATTTAACTACCAGTGGCTTATTTTTGCTTCCACAAAAAAAGAGTGGTGGATTATGGCCTACTACTGGAAAATAGAGAGTGGTGGATTAATAGATCAGATTATTCCATTTAAATTGCAAGAAAATATATAAAAAACATCCAAAATAAAAATTATTTTGTTCCAATTAAAAATAAAAGGATTCAATAGAAGAAATAAAAACTGGTTTTCATTGGATATCTAATAGAGAATCATGACTCACTATTTTAGATGTCCAACAGTAACTCATGACCTTCCATTGGAAGTGTAGAATGGTGGATCATTGAAATTAAAACACAATGATGAAGATGCTGATAAATATAATTAAATACTATTGATATAAAATAAATAAAAAATATAATTCCTATAATAAAAAATGAGAAGAAATAATAAGGAGCTCATATTGAAGCATGAATGACCTTCTTCCTAGAATCTTTAAATAAAATAAGTAACAATTAGTGGGGAAATATTAACCATCGTTAATGTCCAGTAGTGAGTAAAATGACTCATCGTTAAAATCATTCAGTGGATCACTGAATCACCATCGGTGATGTCCAATGGCAACTCATAAAAATTATTTCAAAATAGTAGGATGTGAAGGAAAGAAAGGTTTGATCAAAACAAACTAAACCTTGAAGGATAGATCCATAGGTGGTCTCAAATAGTGAGTAAAAATGACTCACCATTGATGTACAATAGTGAAATGACTCATTTTTATTTTCTGATTGTGACTTAGATCACTATTGAGTAACCAACATTAAAAGAACATTGAACTACTGAAGAAAAATGAAAAAATAGTAGACAATATGGAACACCAAATAAGAAGATGAAAATACTACTGTAAAAAATCAAATGATGAATCAAGAAGATATGCCAATACACAATGACATAAAACCACATGATTAAAGAAACATGGTTAAATTCATCAGGGATACTTTACTGATCACCAGAGTAATGGATTTCATTGGTCAGAACGCTGAAGAATAAGACTCTTAAATGAATAAATAAAATTATGCGGGAGTTTAGAATACTATAAACAGGGTATTTCAAAATTGATCAAATTGAATAGATAAAAAGAAATATATAGATTATATTATATCCGAGATTATATGTTAGGAGGAATAATAAAAACAAAAGGGCATCCCACATATGTTTGGATATGCAAAGGGAAATAGGTATATCGATCAATGGGTTCTTATCCTCGGTTTGAACCGGATAATAGGGATCCACACTGGTTTTCACATTGCACTCATGGGGACAAATCCTAGTCGGAGACCCATCCCACCCATGAACTATTGGATTTTTTATGGGCCTTATACACAGGTCTGCATGCATTAAGAATATTGTATGAACACTGGTTACCAAATGATCCTTTTGGGGATTTCTCTAGGAGGCCTTCATGCAGGGTTGACCCAATCGGTCCCTTATGTGGGTGAGGTTTACCTTGGTGCCTCACTAAAGATGGTTAAATTTTTTAAAAAATAAACTTTAAATAAAAAAAATCAATATTGTTTCACATTTAACAAATAACATTAAAAATAATAATTACATATATATTTTAGAAACTATAATAAAAAATTTTTAAACAATTAAAACACCTAAGAATTTAATAAACTCAAGGATTTAATATAATGGAAATTGATAAATTTATCCAAAATGATTATATTGTATTAAATCACATTCAAATACTAACAAACACCACTTTTATAAATTAAAAAATTTATTAAATTTTCAACTACAGTATCCCCCTTTTTGTAATTTACCAAAAAATATATTAAAATTAAATAAAATGAGACTCTATTTTTAAATAAAACGACTAATTTTAAAGTTAAATGGTAAAAATTTATTATTAGATTAAACATATAGATATTTTAATCAAATAAATCATAATTAAGAAAATGTTATAGTTTATCAAATAGTTTTTAAATTGTATGATCAAATTAACATTTTATCAGAATAGAAAATAATATTCAAGTAAAAAATTAATGTGAACATATTTATGAAAAATAATTATACTAATAATGATTTTAGGTTTCTATAATTCCTAATTAAAATTTCATCTTTTTAAAAGTAACAAAATATAAGGGTTTTGTGAATATTTATTCTAATTTTTTCAGTATGGAGAAATTCAAATCATATGTCAACTTTATATTCATGATCCCTTAGACAGTGAAATATAACAACTATGTGTTTATTTTTAGAGTGTTCTATAGGGTTTTTAAAAATTGAAATAGAAGTTGAGTTATCAAAGTAGATATGAATTTTATCAAAACTGATAATAAAATAAAAAAAAGTGTTTTATTAAAATACTCTTGGAAAAAAATTATAAGAAATAAAAAAATATTTAACCTTTGCTATTTATAGTTCTATTGAAATTTGTTTCTTCAATATGCATGAAATTAGTATTATTCCTAAAAAGTGATATGTATTGTTAGTACTTTTTCTGGTCAAGTCTGCTACCTCTAAAGTCATAATATGAATAAGGCAGTAAGTCAATTTTTTCATAGAATATAATAGTACAAAAAACAATACCCTTTATATATCTAATTAATATTTTAACAAATTTAAGGTGATATTATTTGGGGTTTTACTGAAACCTAGGATATATGAAAATAGAGAAAATGAGTTCTAGTTTAAAATAAGTGAGATAAAATTGGCTTCTTATAATTCCTCTATATAGTTTAATATGAACTAACCTACTATATTTATCTAAGTATAATTTGGAACTAGTTCTCATAGGTGTTTTCCTAGTTTTAATATAATCAATTCCAAGTATTTTTACAATTTATTTATCATAAATTGATTTATTTATAAAAATACCTTGATTCATTTAGTTAATTTGTAAACCGTGGAAAATTTTAATTCTCCTATTAAGATTATATAAAATTAACTTATCTTTAGCTTAGAAAAATTAGTATACAAATAATCATTTGTTAAACTAAATATTATATCATCAACATATATTTATAAAATTAGTATATCATTTGAATATCTTTATATAAACAATGATGATTAATCGTACCATTAACAAAGTAATTTTTTTAATAAAAAATATTAAAATATTTCATACCAAGATCTTGGAGTTTTCTTAAGACCATATAAGGCATTAATATGTTTAAAAATGTGATATGGAAAAATTTTCATCTTAAAATCTTGGGGGTTGTCTAACATAGAATTACATTGAAATAATTCCATTTAAAAAGTCACTTTTCACATAAATTTGTAATAATTTTGTATTTTGATAGCTACAAAAGGATAATAAAATTATGATTTAATCCATTCTAGAAAAAATGGAAAAATAATATTCAATTTAAATTTCATATTCCTCTAAATAACCTTAAGGTACTACTATTTTTTTAACTATGATTCCACCATCATCATGTATATTATGAAAAATCTATTTTGATCTTATAATGGGTTTATCTATTGAAGAAGAAACTGAATCCCACAATTTATTCCTTTAAAATTTATTTAATTCATAACTCATGGAACTAACCCAATTTGAATCAATTAAATCCATTTCATCATTAAATGGAACAATGTTAAAAACAAAAGAATAATTAGCATAGTAAAGTCAAATATATATAATGGTTTTAATTCTATATTTTACATTAATAATTAATTTTTCAATAATATGGTCTTTAATAGATTTTCATTCTCGTGAATCAATTTGACAAGAGATATGCTCCCCCTGAATAGATGTATTATCATTATATTGGTCATTATCTTCACCAAAATTAAATTATCTGATCTCATCATTTTCATTGATAGATTCAGAATCCATCTTATTAGGATTTTTTTCATTTAATTTAACATGTATAGATTCATATACAAATAATTTTTTCTTATTGAAAAATCTATAAGATTTAGTAGCATTGGAATATCCTAAAAATATCCCTTCATTTGATTTATAGAAAACTTTGTCCAAATTAGCTTTTGTATTCGAGAGAAGCACTATACAACCAAATACCCAGAAATAAATAAGATTTTGATTTAATCCATTGAAAATTTAATAAGGGGTCTTATTTAGTATTAGTCTAATAAAAACTCTATTTAATACATGGAAAGCTGTATTTATAGCTTATTCCAAAAAATATTTACTTACACTAAATATTATTATCATACACCCATCGATTTATTGAAGAGACCTATTCATTTTTTACCACACCATTCTATATTGGTTTCTTATATACTAAGAAATAAATTTTATAACCATTTTATTCAAAAAAATTATAAAATTATAAATTCAAAAATTCACCACATTTTTAACTTTTGATTGATATGATTGAAGTATTTTTGAAATTTAGAATAATATTGAAGAAATCACAAAATTTGGACAATGTTTCATTTTTATGGTACATGAAATAAATCCATAAGAATATAATATAGTCATCTAAAATAACAAATAAATTTCTTTAACTACTAAAACTAGTAGGTCCTATAGGTCTAAACAAGTTGAGATTCAATAATTCTAAACATCTAGTAGTGCTAACATCATTTATAGATTTTAACCATTCTTTGTGTTGTTTACCTTTTAAACATGAATCAAAAATTATGTACTTACTTTTATGTATCTTGGGTAGATGTAGGACCTTTTCATGCATAAAATGTTTATAAAAAATCATAAAATTTCATGCTGAAGACCCTGATGAAACAAAATTTCATCTTCTTCTATAGAATTCAGAGGCACAACCTTTTATTTGGATAGATCATAAAAATCAATATTATATTCATTTTCTTTTCTACGTGAATAAAATAAATCTAATTTATATTTCATAACAATAAATTTTACATTTTAAAATATGAAATGTAATCCATAAAAACATAACTTTGATATATTTGTAAGATTATGATTTAAATAGATTACTTATAATAAATTTGAAATTATAACTATTTAGGAAAAACCATCTTCACTTATTATATTAATCTAACCTATAGAGTTTTCAAAAAATGTGACAAGGACACCATTACATGACTTGACTGAAAATATTTTTGAAATGACACTTATCATGTTCCTAGAGCATCCACTGTCTATGTACTATATGTAATAGATAATAGCATTGAAGACTTTGTGATATTAAATAATACAACAGACTATTTTGGTTCCCATGCCAACTTGGATCTATTTGGATTAGTATATGGAATCTTTGGCACTAAAATAGATGTAAATAATTCACCAATGGGATGATTATAATGTAAATAATTATAAATTAATGTTCTAGTATGCCCAAAATTCCACGTAAATCCCAATAAACACTCATTTGAATAATTCCCTTTCATTTTTAATTTAAAATAGGTTACATTTGAAATGGATCCTTTTTATATTTTAACAAATTTAGTATTATTTAAACCTAGTGTTATACTGTAGTATCCAAATCCATTCTTATTATTGTGTAGTTTCATTAAGGAAATCATCTTATCATATTTTTTTCCATTCAAAAAATTTGATAAATAACTTTTAACATTAACAACTTCATTTTTCAAATCCATATTATCTTTTTGAATAGTTTATACATATTTAAATTCCATTTCATTGGATTCAAAATCCATGTTTCATAATTTCTTATTTACTTTCTTTAATTTCATACATTCATTTTATACTCCAGTTAAATCATCAATATTTAAACTAAATATTCTATCTTGATCTTTATCATTTACTTCTAAAATTTTTTCATTCCTTTCATCTTCCTCTTTTAGTTTAACTAGATAAAAATTATAATCTTATTTATATTTATTATTAGAGGAAATACATATTTTCCATATTATCACATTACCTTCTTATTTTATCATTTTATTTAATCAACTTCATATTATTAATTTTGAAGTTAGTATAATTATAAATTGTTCTAACTCCATCGCTATATAATTATTTGTTTTCTTTAATAAGTTGATTAACTTTGGAAATTAGAGATTCAAAATTAGAAAATGAATCAGACTCAATTTCTATTTCATTTCCAGATAAATCATTATGATATAAATTTTCATGATTTATTAATTGCGTGATGATATAATCATTTACCTCACATGTAATACCCATCATGAAATATCCCATGTCTCATATTCACTTCTAGACACACCACTTGTGTCTGAAATGTTTTAATAGTCCCAACAAACCAAAAAATTGTTTTTACTTTCTTTTTTTATCTTTATCATACTTTGGATGTTTGAGTTTAGGAACTTTATACTTTATGTGAAACTTATTCATACACTCAAAACAATTTAATTCTGAAATATCATTATTAGTAGGACTATTACCTTTCATATAGTTTTTTCTGGACATCTTCTTGAATATACACTTTCCAACTCTATTTTTCATGAACATGAAGAACATCATACTGAAGTGATCAATCTCCTTGAAACATTCTTGGCCCTTGTATTCTGAGTAATTATAGGTATCAATAATATTATAATTATAAGAAATAATTTTTCATTTGGTCAACTCATCATCATAAATAGTCTTCGGTTCTAACTCATACTGAAGCAGGGAGCCTATAAGTTCATTGAAAGAATGTTCACTAATATTATTAATCTCATTGACGTCCACAACCATTCCATACCATCTATTTGGAAGTGATCTCATTACTCCATCCATGTGAGTTGTGTTGTCGATGACATATCCAAGAGAACTCATACCATTTGTTATAGTTGAAAACTGATGGAAAACCTAGTTTATAGATACATCGTGTCCCATATTTATTTACCAATATTCTTCTCGGAGCATTCCAAGATTGGGTATCTTCATCATGTCAGTACCATAATGAGTCACATAAATTATCCTCCATATGTCATGGGTCGTCTTACATGTTGGGACATGGATATATACCCATCTAATTTTAACCCAATACAAAATATTTTTAACATTGAAATTCAAAACATATTTTTCTATGTCATTACCTACTGGTTTTTATAAATCAATATTGGGTAGCTCATATGGATTTTTCATGATGGTATATTGATCCAAACTCAGTTGATTCAAGTAGGCTTTCATTATTTCATGCCAGTATCCATAGTCACTCCCATCAAATATTGGATGTTTCAGTGGAATCCTTCCATTATTATATTGACATAATCCATTATGAAGGAAAACCATTATTTTTTTCCTTATACTATTAGGTATTGGATATTGATTATAAAAAAGTTCAAAATAAACAACATAAATTCTATCATATCAGAGACAAGGTTTTGATACAAATTGTTTCATATTAGAAACATATAGCTTTTGAAATACCTCGGATACCAATTTTTGGATCATTATTGATGGCTATTTTTACTAGAGGGTGAACAATAATTTTAGAAATTTATAAATAAAACTATAAGTGTTTATAGAAATACAATATATACTAACGGAAGCATTCTTGAGTTGAGTTGTTGCGGAACAAAATTGAATGAACACAAGGATTTATAGTGGTTCAAAACACACAGATCCTAGTCCACTCCATAGTCTCTTATAATCATCTAGGTGACTATTAAACACTAAAAACATCACTTTTAAAGGGGTGAGAACCTTGTTAAAAAACACATCCTTTTAAACAACCCAAAGGAAAAAAATAGTCTGGTTTTAGGAGACATACTGTCACGAACCGGATCTGGTCACCATCAAACCAACACTAAACCCGGCCCGTGCCAAGGCCCGAAGGGCGTTCTTGATCTCCACGGGTTGGCACAAGTGCCCGAGTATCATAAAATGATAATTGGGAACGATTTACCCAAATTTTTTATACTTAAAACAATAAATGAATCCAAGAAATAAAATCTAGATTTTTCAAACCAGAAAATCTTTTAATAAAAATTCAGAACTGAATTACACAATATTAAACAATTTTTGAACACCATTAAAAAGGTAAAAACCCAAGAAAATACAGCCCATGAACCTTCACATGTAAAGAGGCACCGCCCTCAAGCCATCTCCACGACACTGTATCACGATGGACCGCTAAAAACCCGAACCAAAGGCATAAAACCTGTACCCAATCCTGTGACATAAAATAAGCAAGTCTACTTACACCCAAAGGTGTAAGTAGGGTGTGAGCGAAAGCCCAGTAGGATACCACCCCTAAGATATTCCATGTGATAAATATTTAAAGACTAAAATCAAGAAAGTTTTCAAAAACATGAAAAGCTAGTTACAATTTCAAAAGGATGGAACTTTGAATAAAAACAGTTTTCAAGTGGGCTTTTTTAACGGGTTAAAATTTTTTAAATAAACACCAAAGCTACTGAATTTTCCAGCCAAATGTACCATAAACCTATGGAATGTATAATGTAACTAATGAGAACAAGCAATAGGAAATAACCCCTAGGCACTAGCTAGCTATGGGTCCCAGGTACCTCGTATCTCGGTGAGAGTAACCATCACAAATATCCATTCACGTGCACGAGCCACTAGTAGGGAACATACCCATAACCTAGTGGTCCCCAATCATCATCATCATAGTTTAGTTAGAGGTGTAAGCGTCAATCTTGCTAAGTGAAACTGAGGCCAAACCCCACAGATTCACTAGCATACTAGTACACGTCCACCCACCTAGATACCTGGGTTTTCCCTTTGTGCTCAGACATGTTCAACAAGCCAAGAAATATTGTTTTCACATGTAGATAACACTTCCACACCACACATTAACCAAACATCCCAATTCACATCACATAAGTCACAAATTCCACTTTTCATTCAAATGCATTTTGAAATCAAACTCACACCAAAATAGCCCACAACACTTTTTTTCATAACTTTCACAATCCAACACATCCTTTAACAATTTTATGAATTCCCTAAAAATATGATAAACATCACATAATATAACTATTCACATTTAAAATGGACCATTTGAAAGTATAAACAATCCAAAACAGTTTTCCAATATGGTTTCACCTCTTACATAAATCATTAAACCACTCAAAACTTTCATAAAACAATTCTAAATAGTGTACCAAGGCTTTTCAAATAGAAACCATTTCAAAACCATATTTCAAGGAAAAAATCACACCAATACAAATTCAAAACATAATTGGAAGCCCCAAAAACATTTATTAAACAACCCCCATGTGTTATAGAAACACCTCAAACAATAGCACAAAAAGATCCACATGAAACACACACGTTTTCAAAATCACTTTCAAGAAGTACAATAATGTTTTACACCTTAAACCCTTAAAAAAACTTTTTAAGACCTAGTGGCACACCAATAACCTACCAAATCAGAATTTTTATCCCAAACAAGATTTATTAATCCAAATTCATATGTTATAAAGCAATATCAAACAATACCCAAAGGGTTACACATGAAAAACACCAAATTTTAAGCTAAAATGAAACTATAAAAATAAATGCTTAAACAAATCCAACATAAACAATTCTTGTACCACACAAAACATATTATGAGAGTTCATGATAAGTAATTCAAGTAAACTAAATCATCTAGAAATGATTACACACGGAATCACTTACCGGAAGTGTCAAATCCCTCGAAACTTGGATCGAAACGTCAACCGCACAACCGCCGCACCAAAAGGAAGATGAATTCAGACCTAGATCACAATATTTGACCACAAATACACCAAATTAAACCCTAGTATAAAACCCTAACTTCTGGAAATTTTATAACATAATGAAAGAGAGAGGAAACCCTAAGGGAAAAAGGACGAAACCAAGAAGGAATCACTTACCCAAAACAATCCTGAAGAAAACGACCCAAAATCGACTAGAATCTGAATTTTAAAATAGAAAAAAATTTAATGGATATTCAGAAAAGAATTATAAGGTCATGTAGGAATTGGAATGGGGGGAAATAGTAAGAATAGAATGAGTTATGAAGGAATGAATTTACCTCTTCAAATCTGCCAGATTTTAGAAACCCTAATACGTTTAGGTCTCCATCGTGATGTAGAAGAGCTCCAAAGAGGGGCGAGAGAGCTTGGGCGCGCTACTGGGTTTAAGGGGGGCGTTTGAGGCTTGGAATCACCTAAAAATCCTTAAAAATGAATAAGTTATTAATTAATCAAAGTTTATTCTTAAAACTGGAATTGGGCTTTCGGGCAGGCCCAATCCATAAAATAAAAAGCCATATACACCTTGGTTATGGTTTTCCAAAGGCTCCAAATTTTAATTTTGGTGTTAATATATCAGGGGAGGACATTTAGGAGTTGGAATGTGTGAAAAATATTAAAAAATGAATATGTTATAAAAGAAACAAAATTTATTTTTAAATCTGGAATTGGGCTCACGGTTTGGCCCAATTCATGAAAACTCATCTATTCTCTATAAACCCTTTGGAAACCCCCAAAACAAATCATTTATGAAAATTCAAATAAAAATACATTTAAAATAAGCTATTTATGTGTAAATTATCCCCTCCATGAAAACATTCCACCCCAGAAAGTCACAGTAAGGCCAAAGCAACAACCAAACCCAACTAAGAAACCAAGAGGCACTCCCTTTCCAGGTTTCTCCCCTAAAGGCCAAAACACCTACAGTGATCAATGAAGGAAGGAATACTCTCACAAACCTAACATACACCACTTTTATGAAACAATGAAGTACATTCAGGCTTTATCCAAAATGAAAACTCCTCAAACACAATCGGAACAATACTCAACCAATTTACCTAAATAAACAACAACATCGAACAAGTTTACACGTACCCTACTATAACTAAACCATTGGGCACTCTCCAATATCAATGTTTACCCAATAAATATGTAGTTAGTTAGATATCATTGATTGATAATACCTACTTCCCAGACAAGACCAAGGAAAAATATGAGTTACTCGTATGAAGAGACACAAATGGGCTCCCCACCATAAGAGACAACTTAATTTTTTTCCCTGAGACAGAATCAAGACACTAATAGGGGATGCCCAAACAGAATCCCTGGTACAAGGGGTATACATCCATTAGAAATTTACAAAATAATATGCATGATACCCATGGTGGGTCTTCCGAGCACAAGAACCAACCATCTTAACCGACCGACGTGAGTTGAAATGAAAAGACCCCAAAATTAAGGAGTTGGGACGGTCACACGGTTAGTCTGCACAGTTTGAGAAATTGTGCGATAACTATGTAGATCCTTATATCTGCATGGTTATTTTTTTTGTTCATGGTTAGAACTAACCATGTGAAAACTGTGTGCTCAACTTGTCTAGCCAAATTTCCAACCATTTTCCAAAGACTCAATGGAAACCAAAGGGGGAGGGAATAACATTGTGTGATGACATGGGTACAAGACCCTCCACCTATTTCCACCGAATGAGAAAAACATAAGAAATATGATGAAACCATAGGTTTAAACTCTTCCTATCATTCATACTGAGGAAAAGACTTTGTACAAGGGTTTAAACGACACTGGGGTTTCCCTTGACTACGTGCCAGCTTCTCTCCGGGACCTATGGCAGGAGCTCAAATTATTAAAGCATCTTCGGCCTCATAGTTAGGTTGTGGAAACCGCTATATTTATCTTCTTCATTCTATGCCACAAACAACAACACCACATACCCTGATGGGTTCATCAAGACATAACACACTCCATAACTCACTTTACCAAAACCAGACATTTCACTGAAACAAGGGATCAGAATAAGCACACACATCGCACCTTGTTTCTTTGGGTGAGAAACAACAGAAGGGAAAGAAACGTATAAACACATTCCTCTAAGATATAGGATTTGATGTTTTTTACAAGGGAGACATACTCCCAACATAACATAGAACCTCAGAGGATTATGTGACCTTCACCTTTATGGTCAAAAGAGCACACAACATCACAATGCATCACCGAACATGAACCTTGTGATTGATAGAAACGATACATGGAACATGACCATATTCCAAGTCCTTAAACAATAGACAAGTCCAAAAAGTGGACACAATATCCTATCATGACCAAAATCTCAAAATTGTTGGTTAAATAATAACTCTTGCTTCAAGGAAACTATGAAGAACCCAAAGGCCCTCATAGACACCATCATGACACTCATCCACACTAACAACCAAAGAACACTTCCACCTTCGATGAATCATGAAACTTAAGAATCTAAGGCCTCTTTCAACCTTCCACAAGCACTATCCCACTACAATAGGATCCAAAAATCAACTAAATGAATGGTTGTAGACTCAATCAACAATGATCTATAAAATATTCCTTATATTGATCAACTGGAGGATTTTCCAATGGAGAAACAATACAGGTTGCACTTCAGTTGTGCATTAACCCTTAAGGGGGGCGTACCTTATCCAATGAGAGAACCCAAGGACCCAACCAAGCTGGTCCATTGGTCAAAACTTGCCACAAACCAGATCCAAAAACATGAAGGAAACCACCGTAAAGGCCTCCCAAAACATTTTTCAAAAGAGACCACTAATCATCCCTACGACACAACTTACCGACCAAACACAAACCCAAAACACAGTTCAAACAGAAGGGGTTCTTGGACTCAAAACATCCCACAACATTAACATTTTCAAAAACCCATAATACAAACCATGACAAACTATTAATCAAGACATCATGTTTTTCTTTAAAACAAATTCTTTGAAAACAAACGGTTTTGCAGTAAGCGTATCCACCAATGGTACCCCATGGGCCTCACACATGCATGTTTTTGTGCCACACCGGGCACCCTCCTCATAACCATCCCATCACTCATCCAGTCATGCCATCAACCATCCATAAACCCATATAACCCCATGCATGTGGTCACTCATGGAAATACCAAAGGGTAAAACAAAAATTCCTTCCACTTTTCAAAAACAAAATGGTCAACCAGCCCAACCTTTTTCTCAAAACTGCTAACAATGAGATCAAAATCCCAATTCACATCTTAAAAAACATTTCATAAGGACACATACATTTAAAAAGAACTCACTTTCAAGTTATTCACATCAATTTCAAAACATCTCATCCCATTAAAACACCCTTTAATCGTTTAGAAAACTATATTGGAAACACTTTTGAAAACCAACTTCAATATGGTTCCGGCTTTCAAAAGAGGTGTAAGCATACTATTTTCCATTTCAAAACAATTCTAAAAATTTAGTTCCACCATTTCATAAATCAAAACATTCCATATTTATTTGAAAATCATTTCACAAAATCTTTACACTTCTTAAAACCAAGTCAGTTTAAAACCAAATTTCCAGGATTTCAAAACTAAAGAACACAAGACAATGCGAGAGGAAACTAGTTTCAGTGGGTGACTTGGACATATGGTTGGCAGCCATATTCCAATCACTTCACTGTCACAGAGAGTGCTCTAGGGAATATCCCCAACTTCACATGGCTTTCCAGGCCCTGTGAGCTTACTGAGACCATTAACCCAACTCTCTTTTCATTTCCCCTAATCGTTGTTAAACCAAGAAAACCAAAGGACTCTGAAAGGTCCTGACTTCCCCTGGAAACTTGAATCCTGTCATGAGGTGTGGTGATCAGGCACACTACCCATTACTAGAATACCAAGTCCCTACAATATGATCTCCATACTATCCTGACTCTTCCCTAAATAACATGACCCAAAGAGAGAGAACCTCCTTTGATACCATTTTGTCATGAACCAGATCTGTTCACCATCACACCAGCACCAAACCCGGCCCATGACAAGTCCTGATGGGCATTACCGACCCCCACGGGTTGGCACAAGTTCCCGGGTATCATAAAATGATAATTGGGAATGATTTACCCAAATTTTTTATACTTAAAACAACAAATGAATCCAAGAAATAAAATCTGGAATTTTCAAACCATAACATATTTTAATAAAAATTCAGAACTGAATTACACAATATTAAACAATGTTTGAACACCATTACAAAGGTACAAACCCAAGAAAAGACATCCCATGAACCTTCACATGGATAGATGCACCGCCCTCAAGCCATCTCCACGACATTGTATCACGATGGACCACTAAAAACCCGAACAAAAGGCATAAAACCTGTACCCAATCCTGTGACATAAAATAAGCAAGTCTACTTACACCCAAAGGTGTAAGTATGGTGTGAGAGAAAGCCCAGTAGGATACCACCACTAAGATATTCCATCTTATAAACATTTAAAGACGAAAATCATGCAAGTTTTCAAAAACATGAAAAGCTAGATACAATTTCTAAAAGATGCAACTTTGAATAAAAACAATTTTCAAGTGGGATATTTTAACGGGTTAACACTTTTTAAATAAACACCAAAGCTACTGAATTTTACAGCCAAATGTACCATATGCCTATGATAAGTATAAAGTAACTAATGAGCACAAGCAATAGGAAATAACCCCTAGGCACTAGCTAGTTGTGGGTCCCAGGTACCTCGTATCTCGGTGAGAGTAACCATCACAAATATCCATTCTCGTGCACGAGCCACTAGTAGGGAACATACTCATAACCTAGTGGTACCTAATCATCATCATAATCATAGTTTAGTTAGATTTGTAAGCGTCAATCTTGCTAAGTGAAATAGAGGCCAAACCCCACGGATTCACTAGCATACTAGTACACGTCCACCCACCTAGATACCCGGGATTTCCCTTTGTGCTCAAACATGTTCACCAAGACAAGAAATATAGTTTTCACATGTAGATAACACTTCCAAAACACACATTAACCAAACATCCCCATGTACATCACATAAGTCTCAAATTACACTTTTCATTCAAATGTATTTTGAAATCAAACTCACACCAAAATAGCCCACAACCCTATTTTTCATAATTTTAACAATCCAACACATCCTTTAACAATTTTATGAAGTCCCTAAAAATATGATAAACATAACATAACAGAACTATTCACATTTAAAATGGCTCATTTGAATGTATAAACAATCCAAAACAGTTTTCCAATATGGTTTCACCTCTTACATAAATCATTAAACCACTCAAAACTTTCATAAAACTATTCTAAATAGTGTACCAATGCTTTTCAATTAGAAACCATTTCAAAACCATATTTCAAGACAAAATAACACCAATGAAAATTAAAAAAATAATTGGAAGCCCCAAAAACATTTATTAAACAACCCCCATGTGTTATACAAACACCTCAAACAATAGCACAAAAGATCCACATGAAACACACACGTTTTCAAAATCACTTTCAAGAAGTACAATAATGTTTTACACCTTAAACACTTAAAAAACTCTTTAAGACCTATTGGAACACCAATACCCCACAAAATCATAATTTTCATCCCTAACAAGATTTATTAAACCAAATTCATATGTTATAATACAATCCCAAACAATACCCAAAGGGTTACACATGAAAAACACCAAATTTTAAGCTAAAATGAAACTATAAAAATAAATATTTAACCAAATCCAAAATAAATTTTTTTTTGGACTACACACAGAATATTATGAGAATTCATAATATGTAATTCAAGCAAACTAAATCATCTAGAAATGATTACACACGGAATCACCTACTGGAAGTGTCAAATCCCTCAAAACTTGGTTCGAAACGTCAACCGCACAACCGCCGCACCACAAGGAAGATAAATTAAGTCCTAGATCACAATATTTGACCAAAAATACACCAAATGAAACCCTAGTATCAAACCCTAACTTCTGGAAATTTTATAACATAATGAAAGAGAGAGGAAACCCTAAGGGGAAAGGAAGAAACCAAGAAGGAATCACTTACCCAAAAAAATCCTGAAGAAAACGACCCAAAATCGACCATAATATGAATTTTAAAACAGATAAAAATTTATTGGATATCTGAAAAAGAATGATAATGTCATGTAGGAATTGGAATTGGGGAAAAAGAGTAAGAATAGAAGGATTTATGAAGGAATGAATTTACCTCTTCAAATCTGCACGGTTTTAGAAACCCTAATAAGTTTAGCTCTCAATCGCGATGTAGAAGAGATCCAAAGAGGGGAGAGAGATCTTAGGCGCTCTAATGGGTTCTAGTGGCGTGTTTGAGGCTTGGAAGAACCTAAAAATCCTTAAAAATGAATAAGTTATTAATTAATCAAATGTTATTTTCAAAACTCGAATTGGGATTTCGGGCAGACCCAATCCATAAAATAAAAACCCATATACACCTTGGATATGGATCTCCAAAGGCTCCAAATTTTAATTGTGGTGTTAATATATCAGGGTAGGACATTTAGGTGTTGGAATGACGGAAAAATATTAAAAAATGAAAATGTTATGAAAGAAACAAAATTTATTTTTAAATCTAGAATTGGGCTCACGGTTTGGCCCAATTCATGAAAACTCATCTATTCTCCATAAAACCTTTGGAAACCCCCAAAACAAATCATTTATGGAAATTAAAATAAAAATAAATTTAAAATAATATATTTATGTGAATCATACCCTTTTCTATTTACATGAATTTTGATCAAGAGTCAAATCAATGAATTTCCTTTAGGTGGTTGAATAACTACAAATTTTCATGACATTATTTTTATGGGTAAAATCATACACCATAATCAATGAAATTAAAATTATAAGAAATAATAATACAAAAATAAAACAAATATAGGTAAATTAGCATATGATAAGAAATGTAGAAAAATTATATTGGATAGTATGTGGATTGGGATCTATAGATATGATTAAATTTCATAGATGAATGGAATTACCATACTAGGTATATTTTCCTATGTGAACAACATGAAAATGGTGAATTTGTATTTTCCAAGTGATCGATATTAAGGGTTTCATCCCCTGAAAAATCATCAATGTGGGGTCACTATTGTCTTTCTTAATGGAAACACCCAATGGTTCCCTCATCCATAATTGGGTACATACCTAATTTATAAATGTTTCTTGTCAATTTTAGTTTCAGGACCAATGATATTTAGGGACTCACATTGGTTGAGAGGATGAGAGGGTGGGATCATCGTACTATTTTGTGGGGAATTTTTTCATACTCCGAGACTCTCTTATAGATTTAAGAAGTGATTGATAATATCTTATTAATATCGATATAGGTTAGTTTTACCTAACAAAAAGATCATAGAAGAACTCATTTATGTATGAAAAATGGTCATAGGATAACACCTTTTATTTTCAGAATAAGTGGATTTATTTAGTGAATCTTTCTTTAGTTGTCTGTGGTTCTCCATCCAATTCTCAGTGGTGGTAGCTCCTTATATGATGAATATGTATTACCAGGTGATTTGGAATTTTCTTCCTCTCGTGGAGGTGTTTAATAATCTGAGGGGGGATTGAGCTTTTATGAGGCGTCCAACATATCTGGTTTATAGCAGGAATCAAATCCCACATAGTTCATTGAACTCATTCGGATTATGATCACATAGAGATGAAACATGTATGGAACCTCAGGCACTAGATATTGGAGCTCTATTGTCAGGGAGGCATCCCATGTATCATAGTTATAGTTGGATTCAGATTTATTATAGTTCGGTTACACCCTTCGTATAGGCCCTATGGTAGATGTCCTTATATGAGAGAGGTTTTTATATCATTTCACACATTAGGGCTTACATACTATGATTTACCAGGGTGGTAGAGGTTCATGATGAGAATTATGTGACTTATTGCACCTCCCTAAGACCCCAGGAGCCATGATCCTTCTGAGAAATAAGGGATAATAAGTAATCGTCTTCACTACATGTGGATGTGGGGATTATGTACTAGGACCACCCTTGGAAATTTTAATATGGAGATCAAGCATCAGGGTGGCACTCTACATATCCTAGTTATGGAATAAATCATAGTCCTCATAGTCTAGTGGGTTGGGGATTACAGACTATGGTTTCCCTTATATGCGGGTCTTATCATATTTTTCCTATGATCATAGCTTACACACTGATGTTTCCATTTCATGATAGAGACTTGTTGTGCATATGATTTGATCAATGAAACTCCCTAAGCCCATGTGACCTATAATCAGTGTGAGAAACAAGGGGTGGAAATTAACATATCTCATTTCTTATGAATGTATGTATTATGTGTTGGGACTACCCTTTGGATGATTAATATAGTTCTCTACCCTCGATATGGAGTCCTATGTATCCTGGTTGTAGCAGGAATCATAGTCATCATAGTTTAGTTCGTTAGGTATTCCACACTGATGTTTCCCTTATATTTGGGCCATATCATATTATGCTACTGGTCAAGTTTTACACAACAAAATTTCCCTTATAATAGGGTATTGAAAAATGAGTATGAAGAAGGTTATCAAGTCCTAGGATTCCCTGGTCGAGCTGACCAAAATTTATTCTCAACATGCGTTGATTTTCTGCTAGAGATGACTTAATTTTCTATTTGGTATGTGGAAGGATGTCTGCCTGACATGCCCTAAGACTATCACATGATCTAGTTGGCATGTCTAAGGGGAATTTCATATCCTGTATGGAATTTATGAGAGTCATCACATGGTCATGGATGACCTATCCCGAGGACATCACAAGACCTGGCCAGCGGATCCTGGAAGTCGTTACATGTCACTATTTTGCATGTCCAGAGGGAGTCTCATGATCCAGTTGGCATGACTTGGTGTCATTGCGAAGGCTAGCCAACAAACTTAGGTGATATATCAAAATACAATGCTATATTTCTGCAGGGTGACACATGTTCCCATAATACATGTTTGGGGGTCATCACAAGATCTGAATTATGTGCCTGATGGTGTCACAAGAGTCAGTTGACATGCCCAAGTGTCTCATGATACTAGGATGAAACATATTGGTGTATCAATATGAATTGGTAAAAATTTATGAAGGACATCTCAAGGACTAAATGTTGAGCCTAGAGGGATTTTTGAGACTAGGATGGAATGTCTAGGGGGTGCCAAATGACTTTCTTTGACATGTCCATAGAACTTCACGCAATCCAAATTGTATACTGAAGGAGTTCCATGAGATATGGGTGATGTGTCCTAGTGTTGTTGCATGATCTAGGTGGTTCATGTGAATCACATGAGGGTCAGCATTTATTTGTTTTGTGTAAGACTCATATTCTGTCTTTTTCCTGGACTTTTATTTTGAATATCGTAGAATTTGTTCAATGTTAACTTATTTAAGTCTCGTATCATCTAGAAGATATATGGTATGTTCTTCAAATGACCCACTATAATTCCTTCACGTGATATTTAAGTGATAATAAGAAGTGTATATTAATATCTGATGAATTCCTCTACTATTCGTCAGATCATAACTGGCATAAATATTCTCGCTCCTTAGACCAGTATGCTCTGGGAAGTCTAATAGTATTCATGAAGTTATTATGTCCTCCAAGATTAGATGTCATATTATCCATTTTTCATACTTGGGTGGGGGAATTTTAGGCCTCTCCACCCTGATTATTCTTTTCTCTGTGTGGCGCATATCACACGAATCTAAGCTACAGTCGATGGAGGGCCTGAGTGTCACACGTCTTCATGAAGAACTTTAATAGATCATTCCAGGGATGTCACATGATTTTTAGAGATTTCAAGACCATCCCATGAATTTATTATTTATTCGATTATTGCTAATAAAATAGTTCTTATTTTATCACATGGAAATTCCCAGGAAATTTGATTTTTTCACACCAACATGTCCAATGGATTTTGCATGACCATGGTGCCTATAAAAAGACAACCATGTGATTTCAGGTGACTATTTTGGGACTTTCCATGAGACAAGGGTGAACTATCAGGGGGCCTCCAAAAAATCAGACCGGATTTTTGACGGTTCTTAAGAGAAAATGCTGTTGACAACCTGGGTATGTCATGTAAGCTTTATGAACGCAAGAGTTTCCCATCATCTCCCCTTTTATTTCCTTTTTTTTATTTTAAAAAGATTGGTCTTTTGATAGGTTGTATGAATGTTGTCGAAGACAATCATTATACCTCTCGGTGACGTGTCACCTAACCAAAAGGGTTCTGTGGAGATGCCTTAGTATTTCATGGACAATGTCATCCATTTGTACTTCTAGAGACAAATGAAAATCATGTGGTAGCCTAGACATAACTGAGTACCTTCAGATTATTAGGATGATACTCCATCATGATTTTATTTGACGAGGCAGATGTGTCACTGGGTTCTTCTTGTGTCATGTGAATCAGGAGGGGTGTTCCATGTGATGCTTTATAACAGCAAGATGCTCCTATCTCAACCAATTTTTATTTCATTTAATTATTTTTCAAAGACCGGGGTTCTCATGAGTGGTCTTGAATGTTTTCGAGGATAACCATTCTCACCATTAGTACTTCAACGCATGAGTTTTACAACTATAAGAGGTTCCAAACTTTTAAATATTTCCTCCCATTTCCCTAGGGATTTTAGATGGTCTGCCATGCCTTTGCCTGTTGAAAAACCACATAACCTAGGGAAGCCTATCTGACTATCACTACATGATCAAGGACAATCTGGGGATCCTTCAAGAGAGAAGAAGGGATTTTCAAAGGGGTTGCATGTGATATTCTGTAGGATTTACACTGCATGTTTCTCCTTCAAATGGCCGAATCAAGGTCACAAGATCACATATCTCATGTAAACTGTAACACCCCGACCCTAGGTACCCAGAGTCGGTGCATTATTAAATAACATTGGCATTATCTCAAAAGATCAAGTCTCAAAAGACCGATTAGTTTAGTAGTCTTGGAAACACTAGATATATTCATAAGTCTTACATTACATCATAAAGTAAAAAAACTAAAACAACATCTTGTCTTCATATCCCCTCATATTATCCTTGCAGGTCATTCATAAATTACTTCTTCTCATCCTAGGAAAAATAAAACACTGAAAGGGGTGAGCTCAGATGCTCAGTAAGGATAACATTATAGCAGAAGCTTTTATAGATAAGCATAAACACTTAAGGAAATTTATAACCAAAACAAAAGCATTTTAAACTTGAACTTCAGCATAAAATGGCAAATATAAAATGAAATAATTCCATTTACTTATTCACATGGATATTCTACTAGTAGAATGATGACATGAAATATCAATAACCACTTTCATATTGATGGAATGCATAATGCCAGACTATCATAACCACATAGCCAAGGCCTCGTGCCAAAACTACAAATAAGATTTTTCCAAGGACTTGTTCCAAAACAGTAGTTTGTCTCATGAGACCTACCAATGCATCGAGGAGCAATAGCAGGCTCCACCCGTCACTTATTAAGTCCAATTAATTCCTCATATGAACAGGTTTAAACATAACATAAACATTCGTATTAAAACTAGCATACGAAATGTCAATACTTTAACCACAAACCATGAATGGTATAAAAATAGCACATCCACAGTCAAGCATAACTCATTCGATACAATATGGAAGATTGTGTTGTATCACATTAACCTCAATCAAGAATAATTAAGTATGTTGACATAGATTAAAATAATCATCAAAACTATTTGAGAGAAATATCCCCCTTTTTCTTGAAATCATTTAAAAGTCACACTATTTGTCAAGAAGCCGTTAAAAAATTGATTTTTGAATCAAAGTGTCCCAGACCACATTGAAACTTTCAAAAGGAGTTTTAATTTTAAAACAATAATTTCCATATAAATAAATCCTTAAAACCATTTTTTAAAACATGGACATTAATGAGAAATATTTAGAAGAATAGGTCTTTAAAACATTTAAAAATGGTATTTTAGTTAGAGTTTCTAACCAAAAGAGAGACAATTGAATACAAATAATTGAGGTAATCAAAACTTTTTAATGTCATGAGAATAAAGGGATTCATGATATACTATGTCAAAGTACATTATATACACCACATAAAAGTGATTTGGTGTATAACAATAAAGAAGTCTCAATGGAATGTAAATTGAGATGAAATCTCTCATAAAGGCCGTATCCTTAGGTTAAGGATAAATCATTGACATAATTATGTATGACAAATATAAATACACTAAATATGATTGGATATTTAGTGTAAAACAATCAAGGTACATTCACACATATTCTAGTAAAACCAACACCAATGAATTGGATGTTTATCTCAACAAATCGAGATTGAGTAAAAATTACTCTTATCAAGTTCATACCGATGACATGAGAATTTATCAATGGAGTGATTTTTTGTATAAAAAGTATATCCACAGAAAGGGGAGTGGAAATTATGACATAATCAAATGAATAGTGATTATATTCATAATCTTGGAGTAAAATAATCAATGAAGTATGCGTAAAGCCGAATGAGTGGAAATTGAAATTTCAAATTCCCTTATTGATTTGGTAACATAAAGAACATACACCCATGAAAGAAGGATCATATAATGATGATGTAAATATACATGAATTAAAGTATATTACACAATGAATACAAACATGGGCAGTACACAAACCACATGTAATAAATAAGTGGTGAACAATGGAATTCTCACGGAATTAATAGTGAGATAAGAAACCCCTTACTTTGTACTTTTTCCTTGGCCGATGGTAGGTTAACCTCCTGTATAATGGTGAAATAATTTTTATTGAATTATACAAGAATCATTTACATTAATATGATATCATATATGATCTTTTTACATTTATTTGTTAATAATATCTCAGAATTATCATCATTTCGGGTGTTAACGAGTTTATTTTACATTATATTCTTTGTTATGTGAGCCATATTTGTTATTAATGGTATGTATATTATTCATATCCAGAATGATATAAAGTCCTTAAACATTATTTTTAATCATAAAATGAGAATTATACTTGAATGTATATGATGGAGAATGAATCTCATCGCGTTCGTGAAGACGGTACTCCGTACATACGCACGAGCGACAATATCATTCTTTTGATATTAAAATAATATATAACTGGATGGTATATCATATATACAGAATCATTATCATATTATATTTATTATTTTAATGAGTTACACATCATTATTATACCCACCCAAATAATAATATATTGAATAACAATTACACCACGACGTGGAGACGGTAAGTCGTACGTACGCATGTATGGTGACATGTTATTAAAAGGGTGGATAGAATACTGAATATGTTTGTACCATATTTATAATAACATCACAGTATATATAAGATACTGGAGTTATTATTTTATAATGGTAATAACAAAGAAATAACAAGTGGAAGAAGAAAGCAACTTGAAAAGGGGTGGTGAAAACATTACCTCTTCTTTGGGTTCTTCCTTTTGATTTGATCAAAAGGGCTCCTTAGTTTGGATTTCTGATCACACTATGGCCTCTAGGTTGTAGTGAGGGAAGTTGAGAGAGTATTTGGGTAGGGGTTGGCCGAACCAAAAGACTTTGAAGGTGTGAAGAAATGAGAAGGAGGAGTGACCTTTTATAAGAGGAGTGAGGGGCACCTTTGGAAAAGCTGAAAATATTAATTTATAATAAATTCATATTCGGTTTCTAATGGATCCAAAGTTTATTATTCAAAGTTTAAGGTGGGGATAGGTCGAAAACAATTCAACCAATATAATTTAGACAGGTTTGGGTCATTATATTAACCTTATCTTTTAGTTTTAACTCTTAGTTAATTAGTTTGACATTTACCATGTCACTTTGTATTTTTATATTATATAGTTATTAAACTTAATATATAAATCCAAGAGACCCCCAAGTGGTCCATTAATGACACACCTATCATGATATAAGTCCCTTGGCCGATCCTTATATTTTTAGAAATTTAATATCAATTAATAATATAATATTTGTTTTAAAAACTCTTTTATGTCAATTTTGACACTATTCAATAGTTGATTTTTGTAAAACTCATAACCGAATTATTACTTCGAAAAAAGTTAATTAAATCATTAATAACATGTCATATTAACCTAGAAAATTAGTGTAATAAATTAAAAGCCTCAAATTATATTTATTTGGGTATTTATAATATCAATTATTTTAGTTTTGTACTATTATGGTAATCACTGCATCATCATTGTGTCATTAATAAATTAATTATTTAATGTCTAAAAATTATAAATAAAATACAATTATGTAGTAAATATTTTAGGTTTCTAATGAATATTTGTAGTCGAAAATCAAACATATATAACCCTATGTAAAAATTGATTTTCTAAAAGATATATGCTTGAGTCATTTTGGTATTCATTTTAACTTAATTAAAATAAAGTGTCCCTATCACTTACAAGTGGCTCCATGGGGTCCCAAAATCGACCCAAAGATTCCCATGGTCGGACATGTATCAACCAATAAGATTAGGACACGTTTTAGGGTAATTTAGTATTATTATAGTATTATTTTTTTAACCCTTATTTACCGGATTTACCTTTTAACCATGGTAAATAAAATATTTACCGAAGTAATTATTCAAAATGTTTAAAAATAAAAGTTACCTATTTACACAATTTGGATATCCTGATTCCAAATATGGAATCCATTTTTCAAAATTCAGTACATAGAAGTGGCATAAATTAATTTAAAATTAATTCCCGTTGTTAAAACAAAAAAGCTTGTTTTTAAGAGATAATAACTATCAAAAGATTGCCACTTGTTTATGTCTGATTTAATTGTGAAATAATGTCCAATGAAAAACATTGAATTAAATGGTAAAAATATATTCTAAATATACTTTAAAACAACTCAAATTCATAATTTATCAATATTAATTATTTCGATTAAAAAAGTTGTTTTTAATTAAAATTTAGTAATTTTCACTATTCATCAAAATATGAAAGTTATCCGAAATGTACCAAAATTTCACCCTAGGCTAATTTCGATATTCCGAATACAAAAACAAAGTCCATTTTGAGAGATAGAATTTATAAAATTTCATAACGTCTAGATTTATTGGTTGTGGTGTGTTAGAATCTCGAAGTTGCTTACAATGCACGCCATTGCATTATTCAAAGGGAAACGTACCGTGGAAGCTTGGGGTGTTACATTCTCCCCTCCTTCAATAAATTGCGTCCTCACAATTTTTTAAAATTGGGATTGCAAATATAATGGAAAGTCCCACATCGGAAAAAGAGTCAATAAAACTATCACTTTAAAAGAAAGGAAGGGAGGTATAAAGGTCACCCAAGATAACCCATACTAGGATTCCAGGTAGGAAAACATGGATGTGGATGATAAAATAAGTGTCAAGTTCTGATGGAGAGGGATAGAAATCATGATCAGGAGAAAGTTAACAATAATAAAACCACAAACTTGGGTTGGGACAAACGATCATTAGTCTCCTAGTAGGAAAAGTAAACGGACAACATTTTTTTAAGTTACATTACATAAGGATGAGGAATTCATTTATGATATTGACTAAGAATATAAAGATATATACTTACTATTTAAGTAGAGTTTCATTCTTTAATAAATTTCCATCACTAACACATTTTTTTTAAACGATGAGTATTCAAGAAGACTTGGTCACACTGGAAGAGCTAGAATAAACTTCTATAGAATCACATGATCCATGTAGGATAAACTATATATTTGCATTGCCTTTAGAGATTAATCAAAACCAAAATGGTTAGTACAAGATCTAATGATCCCCCAAAAGGATATTCCTTGAGAGAAATAAACACTAATCTTAATTTCTAAAATTAAACCAATAATACCCCAAAGTTAAATAAATACCATTCAATATTCATTTTTCCTTAAAATCCTTCAATATAATCCAAACTAATATTTAAACCCAAAACATAAAATAATTTGATTATGTAGTCTCCCGTGTTAAATTGTATCTCTAAATGAAATTAATTACTCTTAATGTCACATACTTAAAAGTAATTAACCTAATCAGTTCCATAAATAACCCAAATCTAAATAATTCCACAATAAAAACATAGAAAAAAAAATCCACCATTACTCCTCAAATGAAATCCCATACTACTCTATTTTCCTTTGGCATATAGTGTTCTCAACAAAGAGAACAACTTCCAAAATAACATTTATCACTTAATCACCAAATCATTTTCCTATAATAAGGGTATTCATTTAGTAAGCCATAAGATCCCAAATCAAATTATTATTGATCAATAAAATCATTTAACTAAAAATAATAGTCACACTAACCAGGGACTTCACATAGTCCAGTGGTAGGCGATAAATCCCAATCACACTTTGGTTGTGGGTTCGATTCCCACAGCATTGTCCGACGCGACGGGTTGTCACACGGTCTACGTGTTGTACTTTTTCAAGAACTATATTTTATAACATTACCAAAATTAGATAAATTCCTCAAAATAACCATAACATAATTTAACCACAAATGTTATCTCATACCTTGCATTTTCATCCCAAATTATAATAATTTGTAATTGCATCAAACCCAATGATCATATAAAACGAAATGGTTATTTATAACTATATCCACAAGAGAAAAGACAATTCTTCCATAAATATCATTCTCACATGACAAACGTTAGGGTTACAAATACAAGAGAAAATTATTCCAAAGTAAACCCTTCCACAAGGATCACTAATAATTTTTAAACATTTTTCCAACCATTTATTTCCTCAAAGGTTCTTCTCTGACCAAGAAAATATCCTATAGAATAGGAAATTCACTCGGGTAATGGCTAGGTCCCCTACATTTATGACAAATGATTGTAAATGGATTGTTGGGACCATATTTATCTTCTTCCATAGTACTCTTCATTTTTCTTTGGCAATTCTTCACTTTATGTCCTTCCTTCCCGCACGTAAAGCATTTCTTTGTCCCATTGAGACACTTTCCTGGGTGTCTCCTTCCACATTTCCTACAAGATGGAAATTGAGGATTTCTTTCTCCATGGTCTCCATTGCTGGAGCTCTTATCATTCATCACCTTTCTCTTCCTTGTTGAGTCCGGGAGTTGGTTAATATATATGTTATTGATCATATTTTTGGAAAACTGATTTGGCATAAAGACGATATCTTTTACGCCTATCAAAATTCCATTTTGTTGCTCATTGCCACCACCGTTCCCACCTTGTACATCATTCTCAAAGTCACTATGACTTCCTTGGAATCTATCCACTGAGTAAAACTAGAATGTGTTGTGTGAGTAACAGTAGTCATAAAATTATTTAGAGATTAACATGTCACCATATTCTCAATTTGAAACATATTAGGACTAACCAAGTTCATTTACTCTCATCTTATATATATATTACTTCAAATTGGTCTGTAAAGAAAATGTAAATTATCCTAAGCATATCCCCCGGGAGTGTCGTAACCAAGAGTGCAGCAAGGCCCGTTGTCGTGCACCAGTTCCCGCTCGAGTCTAGCTCAAAGCGGTGTTTTCGGGTTTTACCCCTAGTTACATCTGTGCCAAAGCCACCTCTACCTGCGCATATCCAGACAGGGATGTATTGCTCAGAAAACTCACAAAATCTCTACAATACCAAAATTCTAGGAAATTATTCTATACTAATCCTCAAAGTTCATCTTAGGTCTACGTGCTCTAATCAGAGTTTATCTAGCTTCCAAGGTTTGTACTAAACATCCTCTGATACCAACTGTAACGCCCTGACCCTAGGTACCCAGAGTCGGTGCATTATTACACAACATTGGCATGATCTCAAAGGATCAAGTCTCAAAAGACCGATTAGTTTAGTAGTCTTGGAAACACTAGATATATTCATAAGTCTTACATTACATCATAAGGTAAAAAAAACTAAAACAACATCTTGTCTTCATATCCCCTCATACTATCCTTGCAGGTCATTCATAAATTACTTCTTCTCATCCTGGGAAAAATAAAACACTAAAAGGGGTGAGCTCAGATGCTCAGTAAAGATAACATTATAGCAGAAGCTTTCATAGATAAGCATAAACACTTAAGGCAATTTATAACCAAAACAAAAGCCTTTTAAAATTGAACTTCAGCATAAAATGGAAAAGATAAAATGAAATAATTCCATTTAATTATTCACATGGATATTATACTAGTCGAATGATCACATTCAATATCAACAACCACATTCATAATGATGGAATGCATAATGCCAGACTATCATAACCACATAGCCAAGGCCTCGTGCTAAGACTACAAATAAGATTTTGCCAAGGCCTTATACCAAGACACTAGTTTGTCTCATGAGACCTACCGATGCATCGAGGAGCTATAGAGGTCTCCACCCGTCACTTATTAAGTCCAATGCATTCCTCATATGAATAGGTTTAAACATAACATAAACATTCGTATTAAAACAAGCATACGAAATGTCAATAATTTAACCACAAACCATGAATGGTATAAAAATAGCATATCCATAGTCAAGCATAACTCATTCGATACAATATGGAAGATTGTATTGTATCACATTAACCTCAATCAATAATAATGAAGGATGTCGACATAGATGAAAATAATCATCAAAACTATTTGAGATAAATATCCCCCTTTTTCTTGAAATCATTTAAAAGTCACACTATTTGTCAAGAAGCCGTTTAAAAATTGATTTTTGAATCAAAGTGTCCCATACCACTTTGAAAATTTCAAAAGGAGTTTTAAATTTAAAACTTTAATGTCCATATAAATAAATCCTTAAACCCATTTTTTAAAACATGGACATTAATGAGAAAGATTTAGAAGAATAGGTCTTTAAAACATTTAAAAATGGTATTTTAGTTAGAGTTTCTATCCAAAAGAGAGACACTTGAATACAAATAATTTAGGTAATCAAAACTTTGTAATATCATGAGAATAAAGGGATTCATGATACACTATGTCAAAGTACATTATATACACCACATAAAAGTGATTTGGGGTATAACAACAAAGAAGTCTCAATGGAATGTAAATTGAGATGAAATCTCTCATAAAGGCCGTATCCTTAGGTTAAGGATAAATCAACGACATAATTATGTGTGACAAATATAAATACACAAAATATTATTGGATATTCAGTGTAAAACAATCAAGGATATTTCACACATATTCTAGTAAAAACAACACCAATGAATTGGATTTTTATCTCAACAAATCGAGATTGAGTAAAAATTACTCTTATCAAGTTCATACCGATGAATTGAGAATTTATCAATGGAGTGATTATGTGTATAAAAAGTATATCCACAGAAAGGGGAGGGGAAATTATGACATAATCAAATTAATAGTGATTCTATACATAATCCTGGAGTAAAATAATCAATGAAGTATGCGTAAATCCGAATGAGTGGAAATTGAAATTTCAAATTCCCTTATTGATTTGGTAACATACGAAACATACACCCATGAAAGAAGGATCATACAATGATGATGTAAATATACATGAATTAAAGTATATTACACAATGAATACAAACATGGGCAGTACACAAACCACATGTAATAAATAAGTGGTGAACAATGGAATTCTCACGGAATTAAAAGTTAGATACGAAACCCCTTACTTTGTACTTTTTCCTTGGTCGATGGTAGGTTAACCTCATGTATAATGGTTAAATAATTGTTATTGAATTATACATGAATAATTTACATTAATATGATATCATATATGATCTTTTAACATTGATTTGTTAATAATATCTTAGAATTATCATCATTTCGGGTGTTAACAAGTTTATTTTACATTATATTCTTCGTTATGTGAGCCATATTTGTTATTAATGGGATGTATATTATTCATATACAGAATTATATCAAGTCCTTAAACATTATTTTTAATCATCAAATGATAATTATACTTGAATGGATATGATGGAGAATGAATCTCATCACGTTCGTGAAGACGGTACTCCGTACGTACGCACGAGCGACAATATCATTCTTTTGATATTAAAATAATATATAATTGGATGGTATATCATATATACAGAATCATTATCATGTTATATTTATTATTTTCATGAGTTACACATCATTATTATACCCACCCAAATAATAATATATTGAATAACAATTACACCACGACGTGGAGACGGTAAGCCGTACGTACGCACGTATGGTGACATGTTATTCAAAGGGTGGATAGAATATTGAATATGTTTGTACCATATTTATAATAACATCACAGTATATATAAGATACTTGAGTTATTATTTTTATAATGGTAATAACAAAGGAAGAATAAGTGGAAGAACAAAGCAACTTGAAAAGGGGTGGTGAAAACATTACCTCTTCTTTGGGTTCTTCCTATTGATTTGATCAAAAGAGCTCCATAGGTTGGCTTTCTTATCACACTAAGGCCTCTAGGCTGTAGTGAGGGAATTTGAGAGAGTATTTGGGAAGGGTTTGGCCGAACAAAAAGGCTTTGAAGGTGTGAAGAAATGAGAAGGAGGAGTGCCCTTTTATAAGAGGGGTGAGGGGCACCTTTGGAAAAGCAAAAAATATTAATTTATAATAAATTCATATTCGGTTTCTAATGACTCCAAAGTTGATTATTAAAAGGTTAAGGTGGGGATAGGTCTAAAACCATTCAACCAATAGAATTTAGACAGGTTTGGTTCATTATATTAACCTTATCTTTTAGTTTTAACTCTTAGTTAATTAGTTTGACATTACCATGTCACTTTGTATTTTTATATTATATAGTTAATAAACTTACTATATACATCCAAGAGACCCCAAAGTGGTATATTAATGATACACATATCATGATATAAGTCTCTTGGATGAACCTTATATTTTTAGGAATTTAATATCAATTAATAATATAATATTTGTTTTAAAAACTCTTTTATGTCAATTTTGACACTATTCAATAGTTGATTTTTGTAAAACTCATAACAGAATTATTACTTCAAAAAAAGTTAATTAAATTATTAATAATATATCATATTAACCTCAAAATTATTTTTATTCATTAAAAGACTCAAATTATATTTATTTTGGTATTTATAATATCAATTATTTTAGTTTTGTACTATTATGGTAATCACTACATCATTATTGTGTCATAAATAAATTAATTATTTAATGTCTAAAAATTATAAATAAAATACCATTATGTAGTAAATCTTTTTATCTTTCTAATTATTATTTTTAGTCGAAAATCCAATATATATTACCGTATGTAAAAATTGATTTTCTAAAAGATATATGCTTGTGTCATTTTTGTATTCAGTTTAACTTAATTTAAATAAAGTGTCCATATCACTTACAAGTGGCTCCATGGGGTCCCAAAATCGACCCAAAGATGCCCATGGTCGGACATGTATCAACCAATAAGGTTAGGACACGTTTTAGGGTAATATAGTATTATTATATTATTATTATTTTGACCCTTATTTACCGGATTTACCTTTTAACCATGGTAAATAAAATATTTACCGAAGTAATTATTCAAAATGTCTAAAAATAAAAGTTACCTATTTACAAAATTTGGACATCCTGATTCAAAATATGGAATCAATTTTTTTCCAAATTCAATACACATAATTGGAAGAAATTAATTTCAAATTAATTCCCGTTGTTAAAACAAAAAGCGTGTTTTTAAGAGATAATAACTATCAAAAGATTGACACTTGTTTTATGTCTGGTTTAATTGGAAAATAATGTCCAATGAAAAACATTGAATTAAATTGTAAAAATATATTCTAAATATACTTTAAAACCACTCAAATTCATAATTTATCAATATTAATTATTTCGATTAAAAAAGTTGTTTTTAATTAAAATTTAGTAATTTTCACTATTCATTAAAATATGAAAGTTATCTGAAATGTACCAAAATTTCACCCTAGGCTAATTTCGATATTACGAATCCAAAAATGAAGTCCATTTTGAGAGATAGAATTTATAAAATTTCATAACGGCTAGATTTATTGGTTGTGGTGTGTTAGAATCTCGAAGTTGCTTACAATGCACGCCATTGCATTATTCAAAGGGAAACGTACCGTGGATGCTTGGGGTGTTACATAAACTCCCATGATTAGTGATTTTTTTACACCTTTTTGTTCCTTTTTTTGTAGGAAATATAATACCCATATCCAGTTTTTTCTTCCATTATGGATTTTTTGATGCTCATTTTTTAGGTGTCAATAAATGAAACCCTCATGAGCGATGTTCGTACGGACATGGTTGTGTTTCTATGGAATGTAAATGACCTCTAGAATCTTTGGAACTACCAACCATTGATTTTTTTGGGATAAAATTAGACTATGAGGTGACCATTGATATTCCGTGGGCTGTCCTATATATAGAGGGATATGGATTTATTTATTGATTATGTTTTATACGGAGCTATCTCAACGTGATTCAGTTATGTGAATTTCTCACAAGACCCTATTCACAAGATCTTCTTGTGAAACATTTCAATGAAACCATTTCCTGAAAATCATTTTGTAAGTCTATTTTTTCTTAGGTTCCAGCTCGAATTAACTATGAAATATACTTTGGTAGTTATCTTAACTTTGGAGATGATAATTCTTATCCATCTTGAGTGTTTTTCCGGATCATGATCACATGACCATTTGTCTATCATGTGGCTCATGTGACCATGTAGAGGTCATGTGAGCAAGAGTCTTATGAGGGCACATCAGATTGTGCGATACCCTATAGGTTATGTGATCCGCGAGATCTTTAGAAGTTAGGTGGTTCATGAATGCATTCTGATTCATGAAATACGCCTGATGCTTCCAATTTTATGCCTATGTTTTGATATGATTTTATTTTAATTTTCCGAATATATTCCACTTAATTATCTTTATATGGATTCTAGTTCACCTCAATGATATTGAATTCATTCTAAGAAGGAGGAAAAGGCAGCGATGGTACACCGCGATGCTATTGTAGCAAGTGTGGATGATAACTGATTCCATTGTAATTGGTCACTTTAGATGGAACTGATAAATATGATGGAATTGGAACTTGTGGATTATCCCCTCTCATATTTTATTTCCCTTTACCAACTTTTTCTTTCTAGTGAAACTCCCATTACTTCATTGTAGTCATCATTCCTTTCTTCCTCTTGGATTCGGTACATTCAGAACACCTTCTAGGAAAACATATCACTAGGGGGACATTTTTTCACCACGGAAGACTCCAAAAATCGGTTTGTGCTAGCATTAAATCAAAGATACTTCGACTAGTATAATTTTGAAACTAGAATAGGTGTTCATATGTACCAACTAACAATGAAAAAGTCCACCTCTAACTTGAATTTAAGGTGGATTGTCAACTGAGACTTCTAATTTGGAGGAAGTTGTGGAATGAACCTTCTGGGTTCAATAAATTGCTTCTGAATTCAATATGGAACTAAACTAAATTTGGATATATTAGTCCATATGGATATTATACACATAGTTATATGTAAAATGGGTCATATAGTAGAACTATTCATTTGTTCGAGCCCATATATGAGCACCTTCAACAATATACATGGTGAGGTGGGTGTCAACCTATGGGATGTGGAATAGATATATGGAGCACCTATATTGGGTGGTATGTATGATGATTTTCCCTCATGGTCCACTTGTGATGATGTGATGAGGAATCCACCTCTCACTCGAGAACTAATCATGTTGGATGAGAAGGACCTCCAAAAGGAGATGCTTCCTAGAGCGGATAGCCTGTACAAGACATGGGTGTAATTATTCACCAAGTAGGCCTATTATGAACTATAAGGTATGAAACTGAATACTTGGATTATAATGGAATCTCATAGTGTAAAGGGTGCTTATTGGACCTTGGTTGATGAAGGGAAATTTAAATAATGGGGATGAGAAGTTTTCCCTTGTTTTGACCGGTCTTTTCTACTAGACAGTTTCCTCACCATGTGCCTAAAAGAGTAAATTATTCCCATGAAGGAAAAATGTGGAGTTATAGTGTACACTTTTATGATAGTGACCTCCATGAAAGGGGTGGGGATAACATCTATCTAGCCATCCCAATGCTGGATGAACATTATCGCCTTCTTCACCATGTTTATAGGGTAAAATCACCTTACATGATCTCAATCCCATTAAAATTATTATGGGGTTTGATAGGTTCTCACCTAGGAGGATATGAATGTCTAAACATCTATGGTATTACGAACACCAACTTCATACCATACATGCAATTTATTAGTAATGTAATACCAGTTACACTGATAGATCGGGATGTTAGGGCTTATAAGAAATGTTTTGCTAATTTTTCATTAAAAACCTATAGTTCAATGTAAATATGTAATATTGTTGATACCGGTGAGGCCATTCAAGAGGAAATACCTTCTATGAAGTCACTTCGTGAGTCTGTTATTTCCACCCATATTGATGGGGACCTCATCTGGGAATGGTACGCACCCTACTGGTTCAGCCGCCAATTCTTATATGTCGAGTAATGATTTCCTCAATCTGTTTATATTCAATTTATGGAGAATGTCATGGTATCATTCCAATTTTGGATGATGCTTAATAGGGAGGTTACTCATACTGAGATAAACCTTCCTCATCATGATACAACAAGTGTTTTATCTCGGACTATGATGAGGTTTGGATCTACTCATCTCCTAAAAGGAAATTATCTAGATTGGTTAGTGATGGCTCCAAAGTTGTCGAGCACAATACCAGGCCCAGAATGCAACCAACTTCCTAGGTACAAACATCCCTAGGATCACCTTGTTAGTAGATAAATCATTTAACATCATCTTCATTGCTAGTAGAAGTGACAACTGAGGCTTTCACAGCGAGTGTGGCACTGGAGGGTGGAGCCATGCCAGAATTATTATTTTTGTCGCATCTTGATAGTAGTAAACTTGGAGGGAAAAAACTCATAGGTTGGGAAATATGCTATAATGATCCAATAAGAGATACCATTGGGCGGTTCTTACCATTTCATAACTGATCTAGGTAATACTTTAAAATAGTATCTAGAGGAGGTCATCAGAATCTTATGAAACCTTGATGAAACATTAGAAGGTGTTATGGGTTGGGTTTTCTATTGTCCTTTATTTCATCAAATGGTGGATCAGTTACACTATAATTGTTTATGAATGAGTTTTTCTAACCCATAATGTAGGTGGTAAGACTAAGATGACCTCTAGTTTTAAAGGGTATTGGTGACAATGAAACCATATTTATGTCCTTTGTGTTTTGGTTGATACATGGAGAGGCTTCTAAAGATTTACTTTTCCTACGATCCCCTCGATATTTTCCTGATGGTACCCCTATGGGAGGGGAGTTTTGCATTGACTGGGAGACCAATGATGAGAGATCCCTAGGTTGACTGGCCCAGATGAGAGATGTGATTTTTTTTTGGAAGAAACAAATTTGACTTCATCACCTTTCATAGAGAATTCCTTGGAAGGGAAGAAGAAGAAGAAAAGGAAGTGATCTGAATTTTCACGGTCTTATCCTCTAGGATCCTCAAGTAAGTTTGTAATTTCACTCTTTTCCTATTTTGGATTATTTAGGTGACACTTCCTGTTTTATAAAAAATATATTAGTTCTTTATGATTTCAATTTTAAGAGAATATATTTTCATCTAATGATATAGGAAATAATTTGGTTTCTTTGGAAAACCATTCATTGTTGTGCCTGGCCCGTCATGAATTAGAGTCAGTTGAGATCCTGGTTCAATTGTACTTTTTTCCTATTGAGGATGTCTTAGTGATTAAACCACTTGATCCAGCATTGGTGGATTCACTTTTTGAGGATACTAACATGAGTATCTATTCTGCTACCATGTTAGCGTTAATGGAATTGTGTTTTGTAGAACGTGGATGATTATTCAAGACTGGACACTTTGTCTATTTGTTTCATGTCACCTGATATTATATTTTTTTGCTATTTTCCTCAAGGTTAGAGAGTGAAATACATCATTAGGAAAAGAACCAGAAATTACGTGATGTTTCTCATCTCAGAAAGGTTTTGCATCTTTAAATGAGGATGGGGTCAGACAGGGGATGTATCTAGAGACATGAACAAGAATGGTGTGATTCTAACATTAGTAATATAATTTTATTTTATGGTGATACAACATCATTTATTCTATGACTTGAAAACCATTATTCACCTTGCTAAAATTTCTTCACCCTGGAGTTTGGAGTCTCTAGTCTCTACTCTTATTAAGGTTCTTCTGATTGGATCAACCAATGAAAAGACAATCTCTATTACCTTTTCAAAAAATACCATGAACACAACCCTTTATCTCCTTGATCTAGTCCTGGATTGTATTCGTGTACCTAGAATAAATATACACCAACTCCATAGGTATCTATCACATTATAAGTTGATGTGGAGTCAAATGTTGAGGGAAGTATTAATTTTAGATACAGAAACTCCATAGGATGAGAATAATGATTGATTGGGTCATCTTAGATTCATGTTTTGCACCATTGGTTATGAGGGTTTTGACTATTCCACTCTTAATGCCCAGGTGAAAGATGTTTTCTCTCAGAGAGAGAAGAAGAGGGCCCATGAATTGAGGGTGTTCGATATTGGGGCATCCTTTTTAGTGAAGAAGGGCTTGGATAAAGCAACAGAGGAAGAATCCCAGATTGTGATAGAGGTGGATGCTCATAGGAATATAGTCAATGTTGTGATGGTTGAAACTAACCCTCTTCAATCTAAAATTTTCCATCTCTAAGAAGAGATATCCCAGTTTTAACATGAACTTAAAATATTATGGAAGACCATATCAGGAAAAATGAACTCCTCCATATAGTGGTGAAATATAGGTTTGATGTCATTTCCAGAGTGGGGAAGTTTTAAAATGCTACAATTGCAGCAACTGAATCTATTGATAAGATGTTCCAATATGTCATCTCTCTAGAGAAGAGGCTTTCAGAACCCACAGAATCCTATGAGAACTTTTCATGATGAACTCATAATTATACAAATTTTTTAGGCTCGTATATTCATTTGAGAGACTCTAGTATGTGGATGTTCCTCTTATTGTATGCGATTAGTGAATATACCTATTGATCTTTATATATTGTTGTCCAGTTTTTCATTCATCCTTGATATTCATTACTCTTTGTTGTGCCAATATTATGTGAATCACCAATGATACCCATACCTTTTATAATGTTAATTAAACCTAAATGTCAAGGCAAGAATATTTAAATCACAACAGATACTTTTTGAGAAGCACTTAGGATTTCCCATGTAAGCAGTGAGGTTTGAGTATGAGGTATCAATCCCTTATTTTTATGATTGAATGTTTAAATTTGGCATTTTATGGATTCTATTTGAGTTCAGGAGTGTATCAGAGGTGTTCGGGCCTTGTTATAAGCCCATAACCATTGTTATGTGGTGACTTAAGCTAGGAACATGGTTAGTGTAAACCTTGCGGGGTGGGATACATGGTTTAACAAAACATGTAATAGGTGTGAAGTGAGTAGAGGAAGGCCGCAAAGTTAGGAAAAATCATGAGGAATGGGACACTAGGCCATGTGACCTTGTCTGAAAATTTTATCGAGGATTTTTACACGGTTTCTGCATGGTTAGTCAAACTGTTTGAGGATATCGTGCGAGTGCCCCTCCTGCTATAGAAAACCATGTGGTTTGGTGCACAATTTTACAAATTGCGAACCTAAACCGTAAAAACATTTAATTTTTTTCGAAAATTTAATGATCTTAATTAAAGTAATATATATTTTTATAACCTAAATCTCATTTTACATATATGCACACCAACAGAGATCTTGGAGATCCCTCTTTGAAGAATGACCATATATTTGAGGTATCTTCGATGTATGATCACTCATTCAAGTGTGGATTGTCTCGTTGGATCCTTAGCGGTGAGTAATCAAATCATTTTTTATCCATTATTTACTTTGTTTTAAATCAATTTCGCTAGTTAAGTGTTAAATCTTTTTCCCTAAATTTGGGTTGTTGTTCTGTTCTTTTGATTTCTTCCAATCCTTGTTGAATTAGGACTTGATATTGGATGAGCACTCCACTACTGAGCTATTTTAGGTGTAATATAAAATTCTCCTAGATTTGGGTGCTCTATTAGGATACCGACCATTGTGCGTCCAGATAAGATTTCTGATAATGCCCTGAAATTAAATTGTATTATTAAATCAGATGTAATCAGTCCTATTAAAGATTCCCTTAGGTTTCATTATTATTTTTGGTGTTTGTTTCCCAAAACATGTCCACTCGTGGGGTGTTCGTTATGTAATTACCATTTTATTTCTTGGTTCAGCCACAGAAGGGGTGTGTGCTCATGCTATCCTAGATATAGGGAGCCTAATATTGGTTAAATGGAATTTAATTTCCTACTTAGGAGATTTAATACCTGCTTTCTTTATATTATCATGATATTCCATTCTTGAATTTATTAAAATGGATTAAATGAAAATGGTCATATGAGTGGGTATGCACATTATCTTTCTTGGAATGTGAATTGTGATGAATGGGTTGGTATACCCATGTGATTTGTTTAAATATGAATGGGGCTAAATGGGTGGGTATACCCATGTGTCATTTTCAGATGTCAATTTGATTTCATGAGTGGGTAGAATCATGTATAATTTATGTTTAATGGTATAAAATGGGAGAATGATTGTATGGATTCAATAGACAACTCTCCATGGATTTTGAATGTGATAGTGTACACCATGGATTGGGTACGCACCTTGGGTATTGAATATTTAGGATGCCTTAGGGAATTATACCCCTTGGATATGGTTTTATTGGATTCTTGTTGGATATGTCCAGTATGACATGATCCTAGGACTCCAACCAGTTCCTATACTGAGTTTCCATCAAGATTCTCCTCAGAATCAATGAGGATGCATTGATCTTAGACACCTTGGATTCATCCCTTAGTGGTTTGAAACATTGGTTATTATGTCATGTCTATGGGAATGTGATTCAATTCATTTTATGGAATTATTGTGAGAATTATGACATGCTTGGTTGAACAACTCAACCATGATGAATATTAAAGGATGGTTGTATGACAAGGTCATGGGTTTTTTATATAGCTTCATTATATGGAAAAGATGTGTGGATAGGATATATATATGTTTTCAAGGTGAGGTTGTGTTGTTTATTTAAATTACTTGTATCTTACTTATTAGGGTCTTGATAACTTTATTATAGGGATCCTTGAGGTGATAATTTGGTATCACTTTCTTATAGTGGTTAATGTACCATTGGAACTTTACATTTCGTTCCTGCTTACGTGGTACCTTCTCATTTTTTAGATTATATTGGACAAAATTAAATGTATAGATATTTGGCTGGTTTCCAACAATGATTTTATCTGACACCCATATTTTTTCTACTTTGTGGACCTAAAAAATTATATGGTTGTAGGTACTGATAATTGAAAGCTCCCTAATTTAAGTTGTTGATTGCTACTTTGGATCAGAAGATCACAGGACCAAGCTGAGTCTTGCGATGATACTAGGATACTTTTTGGTATTTTTGTATTTTTGGACACTTGTATTGTACTAAACTACCTTTTATCTATTCTAGATATTTTATAGAAATATGACATGCATCATAATCATCATCCCTATATGAGTTTTCTTCTGGCCTGGTTTATATATTCTTGTTTTGAATATTCATCAGTAGTCTTCTTATTGTATCTACTTCCACTATTGGTTGTTATACATTTCCACTATGTTACACTATGGTGATGAGGGAATAGTCTCCCAATAGAAACACTTAGTACTTCCCTGCTAGTCGAAAGCCTTTGGCATTTGGGTTGAGGCGTTTGAGGCAATGTAGCCAACTGGGATCAGGGCAATGTTAAGTGGAATCCAAGTCTGGGATGTAACAAAGTGGTGTAATAGGGTTTTTGTTTCATGGTTTTCTTTAGAGATTGGTGAAAATAGACAAGGATAGGAAGGAGTTGTAATTTGGTAATGAGTAGTTCCTCGGTGTAGCTAACCCACGTACAAGAAAATCCAAATTACCTCGAATTATTATTATTTTTTTGGATTTTTACAATAATAGTTCATTAAATTCCACCATTGGGTGATTCACATGATTTATAGTGTTATTATTAAAATTATTATTGGTTCTATTACATTGAAACCTAATGAGATGAGGGTGTTCCATCTCATGTGTCATAATAGGAAATTGTTAGAAATCATATTCCATGTATTATTTCATGCCTTTTAGGATGAATTACTTATTGCATGTTGTTGTAATATGTGTTTTGATAGACATCTCAACTATTATGATAGGTTTTTATATGGATAGTGGAAGTGAAACCATCTTTTAGATCATAAGGAGATCAGACCTTATGCACTGGAAGGTGACACAAATTTTGTTTAATTGTTAGACTAAATGTGATATGGTATTGATTATATGGGAATCATATTGTGGTTCATGAGGTAATATGGGCCTTCATGGATCATAATATGGAGAACCACTAATTAAACCACTGAATAAATTAATGATGCAAACAAAATGAAAATTAATACGAATTAAAATGGAAAATGATCTTGGAAACATAGACTTGACCTAAGACCTAATTTTGAGAGGGATAGAGAAGTGTCTAGTGATTTTTTTGTGAAACTTCTTTATATATTCATCATTTTATGAGAATATTGTGGTCATGATCAGATTTTAGGAGGTTGTTTACATGTCCTATGCATTTGGGAGGAAAATTTTATTTTTTTTCTTTTCTGAGGTGTGTGTTTGGCATTGTAGATGCATGCCACCACAACGACCTCCAGTGATGTGCTGAGAGGGTTGACATAGTCATGCTACCGAGTTAGTGGGCCATGGGTTTATGTTGGATCCTCATTTAGTTCCAAATATGTAACAAACTATTGTTCTAGAAATAAGTGCTAAGGCATAGTTCCGTGAGGGGTTCTATCGCTTTATATAGAATTTTCCAGGAGCACCAAAGACTGCCTTGTTTATGGATATGTTGAAGTGTGTGTTCTAGAAGCATCATCATCATATATTTTCAGAGGATGGTGGTCTATAGGATACTGATATATATATATATATATATACACAATGATATTGATATTCAACCACCTATATACACTACCTGGGAGGAGAGTGAAGCTCGTGACTTAGATGCTTCATGGAGAAATAGGGAACTGTTGGAATGATGTGAACCAAGATGAAAAGATGTGATAAATGGTTTGGGATGATTTTAAAACCTAGTTACATGAACAATATTACTCCAAGACACTACTAGCTAATCAAAAAATTATTTCATGCATCTAGAGTAGGGCACTATGACAGTTATGAAGTAATCGGTACACTTTACAGAGTTGTAGTGTATTGTGCTGATGTATAGTGCTGATGAGATATTGAGAGAGAGAAACTTCAAAGAAGGTATCCTAAATGCTATCAATTTTTGGTAAATGTGTTCATATTGACCTCAATTAAAAAAATTGTGAACCAAGCACTGGTTATAGAGCTGAACCTGAGGGAAGCTGGGGGTATAGAGCATGGACGTGCAGCCTCTCGACCTAGTGATTCAGCTTCTTCGGTCAGGGAGCACCATTTTGAGGATTCCCATGGGTTGAGTTCTAGTTTAGTTATGAGTACTAGTATATCAGTGTTCCTTCACCAGTTTGGTTGATGGGGCCACATGAGGAATCCATGTGATTTCGACCGAGTCTAGTGCCGAGCTTACGGTAGGATGAGCCACATGAATTGTTTTTTTTGGACCTTATCTCCAAATACGAGTAGTAGTGGGTCACCTCAATCAGTAGGTTCTAGACTAGGTTTTTAGATACTCTTTAGGAAGGGATATGGGTCAATGCCAATCGATAAGGCCGAGGCACTAGTGGTCATGGTAGAGGTAGCCAGACACTAGCTACAAAGAGACATCAGAGTGAACTGACTCCGGGAAGTGAGGTTGTGTCACATGGCCATAGTGTATGACATATCTATTATGTACAACCAACACCCGAGGTGCAGGGTTCCAGAAAATCTATTGTGAGAGGAACAATATTAATATCCTCTACTATTGCGTATTATCTCTTTGATACAGGTGAATCACAATGTTTTATATACGTACATATGGTGGAAATCCTTGGGCTTATGGTTCAATTTTATGAGGGTGTTATTATGATTAAAAATCAATTAGGGATTAGAAAAAAGGATGTACACAAGTTCAAGGAGTTTCCCCTTGAGGTTGGTGGGTTTCACTTCGTCTGGGATCTTTATTTCCTCATCTTGAATGAGTTTGACATCATACTTGGGATGGACTAGCTAGTAGTTTATTGATTTTACATTAATTTTTTTTCTATATGGACACTTTAACATTGACAGAGGGTGTAGTTCATACTATAATACGTGAATGGGATTTCCAGGTGAGCCGACCTCGGCTAGAGCGTCATGGGATGGGTGGGATGAAATTAAATATTTCTACTTTGTATAAGGATGATCAATGAGCAATTCATTTAGATTTTTCTCCAGTGGTTGATCACCTCAGGGATGTGCTCCCATGAGAATTTTTTAGTTTTCCTCTTATGAGAGAGGTGGAGTTCTCCATAGAACTAATTCCAAGAGTAGTATAGATATTGATTCCTCTTTACAGGATGTCTACAATGGATTTAGAGGAGCTCAAGAGGTATATAGTGGATTTTAATGTGAATGGGTTAATCCAACCCAGTACATCTATGCGGGTTAGCTAGTCCTTTTTCAAAAAAAGGAAGATAGAACTCTTATTCTATGCATGGATTACCAGAAGTTTAACCAGTAGAATTTTATGAACCGATATCCATTTCCATGGATATACTATTTTATTGATCATATTCATGGAACAATGGTGTTCTAAAAATTTATTTGATATTCAGATACCAACATGTGCATATTCAACCTATGGACATACCTTGTATAACCTTTCATAGGAGGTATAGTCAATATGAGTATCAGGTTATGTCGTTCGGTCTCATGAGCATGCTAGAATTTTTCATAGTAATGTTGAACTGTGTTTTGTATCATTATCTAGATTTGTTTCTGGTGGTCTTGATGGGAGGTATATTGGTATATTCTCAAAATCAACATGACCATGCCAAATATCTTTAGATCATTTTGGTTACACTTAGAGAGCAATAGTTATATACTAATCTCACAAAGGGCCACTTATGGATGGGTAAAATTCACTTCCTGGGTGATATTATCCCAGATAAAGGAGTACTAGTTTACTGAGAGTAGGTGAGAGCTGTAGTTTCCTAGGAGTAGCCCAAAAATGTATTTGACATATGGAGTTTCTTGTGGATAACTAGATATTATAGGTGTTTCAGACAAGAATTATCATGCTTATTAAAGTTGTTGATGGGATTGAGTATGAAGGGTGTGATGTTTTTATGGTTAGATACCCAAGAGATAGCCTTTCAAGGGCTGAAAGGAAGATTGACATCAGCAATGATCCTGATACTGCAAGAGCTGTGCAGGAGCTACATTGTGTATTGTGACACATCAGTTATCAACATTGGAGAAGCATTGATTTAGGTGGATAGAGTCATCAAATATGGGTCTAAGTAGATGGGGCCACACACAAGGAACTACATAACTCACGATCTTGAGTTAGCAACATTTTTTTCATGCTTTTCATTTTTGGATACACTATTTAATAGGAGAGAGTTTTATGGATCACACAGACCACAAAATCTTCAAGTACATATTTACACATCGTGATCTGAATTCTAGAAAATTATGGTGGGAGGAGTACCTACATTTTTTTTACTTCATGAATGACTACAAACCTTGTAAAGGCAATAAATTGTTCGATGCACTGTGCATTTGGACTCAGATACAAGAAGATCGATAATCCATCAGTGAGTGGAAGCTCATGGATTTGTTTTATGAGATTCACATGGAGGTGGATGACAGTCAATGTAAGACTTATCGATCATCCTTAGTTGTGGCCTCTACCCTATTGAATAGAGTGAGGACAAGAAAACTATAAGATTCAAAGGGATTAGTCCTACATGAGATTGTGGTAGGTTAGGACTCTCCTCCAAGTTAAAAGTTAGGAAATAATGAGATCGTGAATATCCATGGTCACATATGGGTTCCAGTTGACATACATAAGCATTTTATGTTAGAGTTTCATTCCTCAGCTTGAGCACTTCATCCCGAAGTAACCAAGATGTATTGTTACTTCATCCATCAGTACAGGTGGATGCATAGGAAATGTGAGGCGTCTGATTTTTTTATGTGGTGTTCCACTAATCAGCAAGTGAAGGTATAAAATCAGATACTAGATTGAATTTTACATTAGTTACCGATTCCCGAGTGGAAATGGGATAATTTGGTGATGGGTTTCATGGTTGTTTTTCTAAGGCCACCTCAATGTAATGATGTTGTGTGAGTTATTATTTAATGGATCATGAAGGTTCATCATTTCTTTCCAATCATGGATAACTTTAGTTTGGATGATCTTGGGATGTTTTATATCTTCTATATAGTATGAATCCATGGGTTCCCTTTCACTTTCATTTTATATAGGGACAATTTATTTATGTATCATTTATGGAAGATTTTTCAGAGGGAGCTGGGTATACTTGTGCTTTTGAGAAAAACATACCACCATCAGATTTATTTCTTGTAAGAGCGTATGAAACAGGTGCTAGAGGACATGCTGCGAGGATGTTTCCTCGATTTTGGTGGCTCTTGGTAAAAGCATATACCCATAATTGTTTTCTCCTATAATAATAACTATTAGGTGATGATAAAAATGGAACCTTATGAGGTTTTGTATAGTTGGAAATTATGATCAGCCATGTGATGGTTAGAATCAAGTGAGGTAGCATTACTAGAACCATGTCTCCTATAAGAGACTTCTGAGTAGGTTCAGTTGATTCAGAAGTGGATGGATACTCCAAATTCTCAATTTAAATCATATTCTGATCACCATAGATGACCTCTAGAGTTCAAGGTCATGGATGATGAATTTTTGTCTGTTTCAAAGAGGCTCGGACATAGAAAAATCAAGAGATAGGGTATGAATTCACCATGATATGTCAGACTGTTCGAGATTCTCGAGTGACTCAGGCTGTTTTTCTATTGGTTGTAGTTACCACAGAGGTACTGAGCCTTGCATGACATCATCCACATATCTTAGTTGTTCCACTATTATTCAAACCCATCTCATGTTTTTCAGCCCAAGGACGTTGAGTTATAAGTTTATGTGTCCCTTTAGGAGCATCCGATTTGTATCATTGATAAAATCACGAACTTTTTATAAGGCTGATCAGTTCCTATATTATGATAGATATGGAAACATGACTGTTTATAGGATGAGACATGGGATTATGATGTCAAAATACATGCTCAGTGGAAAGAGATGTTCTCAAAATAATCTTTACCACCCTTAATAGACTGTTTATAGGTTGAGACATGGGAGCAAGATGTCGATATACTTGCTCGGTGAAAAGAGTTGTTCTTAGAAGAATATTTACCACCATTAAGAGGGAAATTTATGGAATATTGTTTTAATGGGGGGATATTGTAAGAACCTAAGTTTTCTTCTGAGGTAAATATCCTTTATTATACAGTTTAAATGTTTAAATATGTCCTCTTTTGAATTCACATTGAGGTCATGGGTGTATTAGAGTAATATAGGGATTGTTTGGAGCATAGAACCAATGTTTTGAGGTAATTTAAGCCTCTCCCATGGTTAATATAAACCATTTGGGGAAGGACACATTGTATAAAAAACCATTCAATATATGGGAAGGAAGTAGAGGGAGGCTGCATGGTTATAACAAACCCTGTAGAATTTTCCACATGGTCGTGTAGCCATGCCGACAACTTTTATAGAGGATTTTCTGCATGGGTTCCTTATTTTTAGTCAAAACATTTGAGGAAACTTTGTGGGTTCCCCTCCTCATATAGAAAACTATGTACGTAAAATGTGAAACCCTTTAATTTTTGGAACATTCAATGATTTTAATTAAATTAAAATTTGATTTTATTACCTAAATATTATTTTACATCCTTATACAACATTAAAGAACTTATACATCCCTCTTTGAAGACTAACATTATATTTGAGGTATCTTCATTGTCTAATCTCTAATTCAAGTGCAGAACATCTCATCATAACTGTAGTGGTGATTACTCAATTCCTTTTTTCCCTTTTTTCACTTGGTTTCATATAATTTTTTTTATTTTGGTGCAATCTATTACGCCCTAAATTTGGGTTCTTCATCTGTTCTTCATATATCTTCTAATCTAGGTTGAATTAGAACTTTATTCTGGATGATCACTCTGCTACCTACCTAGGGTATGTGGGCTATATATTTCACTAATCTTTTAGTGCTTTATTAGGATACCTTCCATTGTATCAACCACTGGACCTTTTGACGGGGCCCCAAAATTAAAATTTTAATTAAATCAGATGTAATCTGTACTGTTAGGGATTACATTAGGTTCCACTGTGATGCGTTTATGGTCATTTCAAAGTCCATTTCCCCCATGTGGTGTACCATATGAAATTACCTTATTATGCCTTGTTTGATCCACCCTATGGGAATGTGCTTATGATTTCCTATATGTCAGGAGCCTAATTATTATTAAATGGATTTGAATTTCTTTATTAGGAGATATAATACATATTTTCATTATGTTATCAGGATATTCCATGCTTTAATCGATTATAATTGCTTAAATGGAAATGGTCATGTGAGTGGGTATGCCCATTATGTTACTTGGAATTTAAATTTTGATGAATGGATGGGTATACCCATGTTATTGTTTTAAAATTGAATGGGGGTAATGGGTTTTTATACCCATGTGACATGTCAGATGTGAATTTTATTTCATTAGTGGGTAGAATAATGTATAAAGTATATTAAATGGTATGAATTGGATGAATGATGGTATAGATTCCATGGACACCTCTCCAAGGATCTTGAATGTGGTAGTGGATTCCTTGGATTGAAAATGCTACATGGGACTTGATTATGTGTGATTCCTCAAGCCTTGATAATTCTTGGATCCTAGTTACTTGGAATCACATAGGACAAGTCTAGTATGACATCCACCTAGGTCCCCAAATAGTTCCTATACTGAGTTTCCATTGATATTATCCTGGGATTCGATGAAGATACCTTGGTCTTCAACACCTTGGATCTGGACCTTTTTGGTCTAATACAGGGGTTATTACGGAGTGATCATGGGAATGTGATTCACTTCACTGTATGGCACAACTATGAGAATTATGACATGCTTGGTTGAACGGATCGGCCATGGTGAATATGAAGGGATGGTTGTACGACAATCCCATTGGGTTTTGATATGGATTTATTATAAGTCAAGGTATTATGGATAGTATATGTATGGATGTAAGGTGAGTACATGTTTTTTATTTATATTACTTGTAGATTTGTTGTTAGAAGATTGAAAATTGTATTGCAGGGATCCTCAATAGTCTAATTGGTATCACATGATTATAGTGGTTTACATTATATTGGGACTTTACTTTTGGTTCCTTCTTACCTTTTACGTACGAACTATTTTCATTATATTTCATAGACTAAAATGTATAGATCATTGGGTAGATGCCTACTGGGATGTTATCTAACGCCCTATTTTGGCCTCCCTTAGGGCCCCAAATATATTATATTGTTGAAGGAATTGATAAGTGGAAGTACCGTAATACAAGTTGTTGATTACTGCTTATGAGCAGGAGAGTAGGGAACCATGTCGATGTTTGCGATGCAACTGGGATACTTTTTGGTATTTTTGGATTTTTGGACACTTGTATTGTATTGTACTACATTTTACCTATTTTGGATGTTTTCTAGAAATATGACATGTACCATCATCATAACTATATGTATATGAGTTTTCTTCTATCTTGGTTTATATATTATTGTACCATATATTTATCAGTTGTCTTCTTGTTGTATCAACATATACTATTGACTACTATAGTATTACTCTACGTTAAACTCTAGTAATGAGGGAACAATATCCCCATAAAACCCCTTGTCCCATGAAGAGAGTTAGCAGCCTCTAGCATTCAAGAAGATGGCCCTGAGGCCATGTATCCAACCAGGCTTGGGGAAATATTTTGTGGCGTCTGGGTCCTATAGGTTATAACCCACTAACATGAGATTACTTAAGTATATAATCTATATTTATTGATATTACCTGATTCAAATAAGGATAATGGGGTAGAATTTACATCCTAGAGTGAGGTTATTTATCTTTTTCTAAATTCAATAGGATGAGAGAGAGTGTCTTCCCTCTCTCTTTAGTTTAGGATATTTTATCTTGGATCATCTATCACTTTAGATTATATTCATTTTACTATAAACTTGTATAAATTTAGTTTGGGGTATTTTAGCTTGGAATTTCTATCTCTTTAGTTTATGTTCTTTTAGTTAGTACCTTCTATCTCATTAGTTTAGGGTCTTTTATCTCAGACCATCTATCACTTTCATTTAGGGTGTTTTATATCAGAATGACTATTGCTTTAGTTTAGGGTCTTATAACTCAGAATTTTTACCACTTTAGTTTAGGGTATTTTAACCCAGACCTTTTATTACGTTAGTTTAGGCTCTTTTAGATCAATCCTTACATCAATTTATTTTAGGTTATTTTAGTTTAGACCTTAGATCTCTTTAGTTTAGGTTCTTCTAGCTTATACCTTCTATCAGTTTAGTTTAAGTTACTTTATCTCAGACGTTCTTTTTCTTTATATTAGGTTATTTTAGCTTGGACCTTATATTTCATTAGCATAGGGTCTTTTTTCTCAGAACATACATTTCCATATAGATTAATGGTTTACTTCCATGAATTGATCGATGTTCATAGACTACGGTGCATAAATTCTGGGAATGACCTAATACACTCTACGGTGTTGGGTTCTATTGTGGTGTTTTTAAGGATAGAAAGGATTATAGATCCATTCATGAAAGGAGGATATGTCTATGGTTGGTAGGTCAATTCCCTTATGCATCAATATCATTTTCAAACAAAGGTTTCTTCACTCTTTTTTTGGGGGGGGTTATGGAATATATATGGGGGTAAATGTGGGTTGAGGGTGAAATAATAGGGACTCTAGGTCTACCTGGATAGTTGGAGTACGAGTGATATATGACATAACCCAAAACGTTGATTCCATGAATATGGGATGGGGAAGGCATACCACAGATAATATATAACACCATGAGTTTCCTGGTTCTTCCATAGTATTTATAAAGATCACAAGTATTGGAGCACCTTTCATGTAAGGAGGAGATTATTTTAGTTGATATGTCAAAGCCCTTATGATTCGATATCATGGCTAATAAAGAATTATTTATAATATTTTCTAAGGATCAAGAGAATTTTTTGAATACTCAAGTGTTTAGACAATGATATTGGGTATGGATGGTAGTTATTAATGAGGGGTTCTAAAACCCTATGTCAATTCAGATCTTAATTGTTAAGAACAATCCAAGTAACCTATGGTTTGAAATTACAATGTGTGGTCTATAAATGGTTCAATAATGAATCATAAAATTCCATTTTTAAGAATGAGTACAAGACACGGTGATGTAAAATTGAGGATATAAAACCTATTTGGATAGTTTGTAATTGAGATTGTAAATCAGTGTCCAAAGTGATCAGTTCTAAATGAGGATATGGGAAAACCTAACTAGGAATGAACACACACTGAGGTGATGGGGTTTTTTATAGTTATTTCTGGTCTCACAAGGATCAAAATTCCATTTTTGAGATTGGTAAACATGGTTTATGACCATAACAACATATTTTGGATCAATAGGAATTCATGCATTTTCATGGAAAATGTACCTTGATGTTGGGTATAATTTTCCAAGCGGCATGGAAGGTTGTGGTGATCTGAATCATTCAAATCATAAAGCTTGATTTGTGTAAAGTTTAATATCCAATAATGGTTCGAGCACAATAAATTTGTGGTCAACCCATAGTGAACATCTTATCATGGTGAGGAGATGTGATGAACCATTACTCTAACTTTTCCTAAACCATGAGGTCTAGCGTGCATAGATTATATTTCATGAGTGTTACAGTCTAAACCTTATGATATTAATGACTTATTTATTTTCACCCATAATTTTTCCTAAACTCTGAATATTAAGAGTTTAACAAGTCAAGACTTGACTTTTGCTTAGGCTACCCATGATAGGTTTTCAACCTCAAAGGTTTTGTGTCTATTTTGATAGCAGTTTAAAGTCTTGTGATTTGGATCATTATAAGATAGATTTTATGGTTGCACATATTTTTAACTAAATATAGTATTTTTAAGGTCATGATGCCCATGGACCTAATGGGGGGGGGTGATACAAAAGAGTCTAGTTAGGATACCCATATTCAAGATAACCCCACCATCCTTCTAAATGTGGGTTGAAGGAATTGTAAACAATGGATCAAGGTTCTATGTTCATGAGTAATGTTATGGGTCAATCATACTAGGAATGATTGAAAATACACCGAGGCGCTGAGTATTGTTATAGTGATGTACGATCTCACAACGATCATAAATACCTTTTTATAGAGTGACTCATTTTATTGACAGCCATAGGTGCATATGTAGTAGCCATATGCATATGTGAATCATTAAAAAAGTGTCCCTTGAAACCAGGTATCTTTTCCAAGGTCCATAAATTTTTTAATTGAAACATGAGTACCTTGAGACATGAAGTATGATTTATGGATTGAGGTTCTTAAAAGATGATAGAAGCACCCTATTATTTGGATGACCAGGGAAAGGAACTTGTGGTCCCTTGGTGGGGGATGAAAAATAGGTTATAGTCTATGCAGTTTTTCTTCATGTATGGGGGACATATTTTTCTCTATGTAATTTAACACAATTTGGTAAGGATTATTTCCATGCAGTTTATCATCATGTGGTAAGGATGTTTTTGTTGTGCATTTTTAATGTCATGAGACCTTGATATTTTTCTTTTCAGTTTAACTTCATGTGGTAAGGATGTGGGAAATTATGTGTAAAATTATTCGAGGAACATTACATGGGTAAGAAAGAAATACATAGATCTGAATCATATGTAGGAAAAGTGATCTTGCATGACCCAGCCCCTATGCAGTTTGGGGTGTATTTTTTCAATTATTGTAGCAGGACCAAGGATTTGAGATCCTGGTGTCACTACGTATACATTGATAACAAGAATCAAACCACATGTATTTATTGCATGGGAAACACTCTATGTAGTTCTAGAACATAGGTAATGGTTGGAATTGTATCCATTGATTATTGTAGCTAGGTCTAAAGATAATGATTTTGGGCATCACTACGTGCTCTGTGATGGCAGAAATCAAGAAACTTGTAATTGATGTGGAAATGTGTAGTTTAAAATTATGAAGCAGGGACATTAGATTCAGTACATGAAACTGGGTATGGTGGTTGGACCCATGTATAGAAATATTCATGTCACTAGGTATCAGATGGTAATAGGAATCAATTAATAATTATTTCTTGAGGAAGGAATTCCCTACGCAGGTCTTTCCTGTATGTAGAGAGGGTGAAGATCATATTTTATGTGATTAGAACAAGGATTGAATATTTGGGCGCCACTATGTATCCAATGGTGGTAGGAATATTGTCACATGATGTTCTTAAATCAAGGTGTGGTAGGATACCAACACTATGAAAAGTTATCCTCTTGGGTGAAGTCCCTAAGAATGTGTAGTTTTATGTCTTGTTAAGAGACATTAACCACGAAACTTAATGTCATAAAGAAAGGACATATAGTATGAATTTTACGGTCTCACATTTAGGACCATGATAACTCTATCATGTGATGATTTTCTGTGATCAAATGGGGATTCACTTATTGTTATTCGTAATATCAAACGAGTTATTCTTGGGGTGGGAAACAAGGAACAGAAATGATTCTTCTCTCCAAGTAGAGGAAATTAAGGATACTATAGGGGAATTATGCATCATGTGGTGGATGAAAAAAGATATAGGATTTATGAATCAATATTTATCTCAATAAAAATGATAATCAAGCCATACGTAGTTATCGAAAACCCATACTATTTAATTTCATGCATAAAGGACATACTCTATGTAGTTTAATGTTATGCGGTGAAAAAATTGGTCACATGATGTGAAAGGGAAGAAACACTATAGATCCATGAAGTTTTACATCATGCTGTAAATAAATGTTACATGTAGTTTAATGTCATATGGTATGGATGAGGATCAACCGATGTGATGGGAGGTGAGCCATCCAGGGATCTGTTCAGTTTAACGTCATGTTGTAAGGACGTATCCATACAGTTTAATGTTACGTGGTCAGGAAGAAATAATGTAGTTTAATAACATAAAACCAAGACAAAGAATACTATGCAGATTTGATTCCTGATACCAATACTTCTTCTTTATGACATATATGCAATGTATTTTTTGAGAAACCTTTCATTGGTGGGGGTGTGACATGGTCCCCATCCATTGTGGCCAATGTGTAAGATTTGTTATGATAAAACTTATGTATGATGTAAGAACCATTACAATTTGGGTTCTATCATTAGAGGGTTCTTTCCTTGTATCATTGGGGTATGAATAAAAAACACTAGTTCTCCATGCAGGAATGAACGAAGGTGAACCTTCTTATTAAAGTCTCATGTGATCTGATTCAAGTGGATTTCAAGATTGTGAAATGCATACAACTTGTTCATATAAAGATACTCTAATTCATCTAGTGAATTCTGTGATTTCTCATCATTCACAAGCTGTACACAAATGGATATCTTGAGTGAAGGAATCTATACATATATGAGTAACAATACCTCAGTTCCATACACTAATAAATATCGAGTTTCATGGGTTGCAGTACATGTGGTGTAACGACAGGACCATACATCGTGGAGGATCTTATCTGTCTAGGACTTCATATCCTTGTTCACCATCATCTAGTGTATATTTGATAGAGTCTTATTGATGGTCTTTATGTATCCATTTATTTCTACATGCTTGCAGGATGAGTGATTGGACTCGATGTTATACTTCTAATACAATTTCTTCAACTCCATTGAATAGAATATTGTGTTGTTGTCAATCAATATTGTGCGAGGGACCCCAAACCTAGTGATGATATATGAAATTATTATTTTGATTATGTTATTTATCCTGGATTTTTTGAGGGGTATTGCCTCATCCCATTTGTAAAAGAATTATATGGAAGTAATGATGAATTTGAACTGATTAGTTGTAGTTAGGGGATATGACCATATAACATCCATTCCCCAAACAAAAAATGTCCAAGAATATTTATTTGTATATAGAAATTCTGGGGGTTTATGGATGAAGTATGTATATATTTGGAATGCATGAAATTTGATGATAAATTACACACATTTATGTATCATGGTATTCTAGTAATAACCTAACCTCTAAATTTGATGGGAGTGATGGTCCCAAATTTATGAGTACCAAAGAATCCCTCTTGAACCTATTTTATTACAGTGAGAGTCTCTTCTTCTTCTATACATTTGAGGGGGGTTATATCAAATCCACGCTTGTAGAGGTCCCTATGTCGATTTTGTGCACTTTGGAGGCTAATGTTCGCTACATGACACTAAATATATTCTCTTCTAGCTTGATCTACTGGGAGATCTGTGTTTTGTATAACACCAATTATGGGATCCATCCATCCCAGTATGGAGATCGATTCATCATTCCCTAGGGAGGTTGTGAACTAATTTAATTCTCCTATATCGCAAATGATGGATGACGATACCATTCTTCAGTGTGTGCTAAAGATTATTACTTCCTCCAAATTTGGTTCATCTAGGACAATGGCTACATCATACAATGTGTTGGCACAACAATTATGTGATCGGGTAAGATAATTAAATTTTGGCTCAAATGGAAACTCTTCCATCAGTCCCCTAACATAGCCAGTGAGAGGGGAAAATTATTCTTTTTTAATGGCATATACATATTCTTTATCACTAATTTGAATCTCTATTGATATTTAGGTAGGATATTTTTAGATGTAGGTCTATTTCCAACCTAGAAATGAGGGATTATTATTCAAACTAGTTATTCATATAGCCTTTGAATATTGAGAAAGAGTTGGGAAAAAGTACTTTGTTTGGAGAGACAAATACAATCCTTAAGCCACCCTGATTGAGCTTCAGGTTTTCCATCATTTTTCCAATAGGTATTCAGTAGGTGCCATAAAAATATATATTACATGTTCAGGGAATTTCATGGACATAAGATAACTCTTCATCTATAAGTTCGGTATCCACCAATTTATTTCCTAGGTCAGGATGTTTTGTGATGAAATTAGAGAGGGATTTCCTTTTCATTGATTTTTCTGATAAAAACTAAATGTTGTTTTTCTATAGAATGACTGCCCATCGGGCCAATCACCTTGTCAACATGTGACGATGAAGTATGTACTTGATCATATCAATATGATATACTAGGTGGACTTCATAGTGCCCTATGTAATGACTCATCTCTTTCACTACGAAGATGACTACAAGGCAGTTCTTCTCAACATCAGAGTATTGGTTCTCAGTACCTAGAATCATTTAACTGAGGTAATAGAGACTGTTATCACACCCCGTATCATTTTTTTGTGTGAGGAGGGAACCTAATGAGTGTTCCATAGAGTCCATATACCATATGAGTGGTTTCCCTTCCACAAGAGGCACCAAATTTTTTGGGTGCAGTCGATGCTTCTTGATAATTTCAAAGTATTCTTGGAAGTCATTTTCCAATTGATAAGAGTCCCTTATTCATTATCCTAGCGAAGGGGAGATCTTTTTTGACCATGTTATCTGAGAATATTCAAACATAGCCAATGTTCCCTGGATCCCACTCAAATCATTGAGATTTTTAGTGGGTGAAATTTCTAAAATATAGCTTCTCTTCTATTATAAAAACTTAATTCCACAGTGCCATACCACAAAGTCAAAAAACATCCATAATGTTACCCTGGAGTATAATTTTAGTGGATTAATATTCAAACAATGTTGTCATAGAATGTCTAAGACTATTTGGAGATCCATGAAGTGATCACATCGTTGTTAGGATTCAACCACCAAGTTGTTGACATAACATTCCATTTTCCTTCCCAATAATGGATTAGAGATATGACGCATAGTGTGTTGATAAGTGCCTCTAAAATTATCTAATTTAAATGGAATGACCTGATATAAAATTATCCAAGGGGGATAACATAAGGCATTGGGTTCTTCATATCCCGGGGACATATTTATGTTAATGTAACCCTAATAGCCTTCCATAATTGAGTGTACTTGAAGGACAATAGTTGCATCGATCAGGAGGTCTGCGATCAGTAAGGGGAAATCATCCTTTGGGAAGATCCGATTAAGATCTCTAAAATTGACCCATACCATAATATTCCCATTATTTTTATTTACATGGTTGATGTTGGAAATCCATATTGGGTATTAGAAATCTTAGAAAACCCTATATTTGATAAATTTGACACCTTTAACCTCTAAATTGGCTCCACGGGAGGGGTGCATCCATTTGGTTTCATGAATAAAGCTTCAATGCTCATTGTGATGGAAAATATGGTGGGTAGACAGATCTGCATTCAGTCTGGGAATTTTTGTACACTTCCAAGAGGACACATATCAATGTTTCTTTAGAAATTCAATATACATCTCTTTCTCTTCGTGGGGGGGGGGGGGTTCATGACTACACTAATCAATATAGGCAGCATGACTTCTTCTATTCCTAGATTCAAATTTCTGATCTCATCAATGGTGGTGGATATTCCTTCCTCAAATGTGGGTTGCGTGTTCCTAAGGTCATCATCCTCTTCTTATAGCTACGAGTCTATGAAGACATTCTCAGATAGAGGCATAAATCTAGGGGAATATCTATCACTATCAAAGTGTCAAAGTCCGTGAAAAGAGTCATTATCATCCCCTTCTATCATATTTTCTTCAAATAGATGTTCGTATTGATCTTCTTATATAATATCACTTGGGAAAGAAGGGGATCATACCACTGGGTTTAGATTGTTTACCTCAACTAGATTTATGGGGAGAACATATTCTCTATCAAGCATACTCCAGGTAATCAATGGGGTGGTCCCAAATCCATTCGGGGATGCTACCTACATATCAATATCCACTATTGGTTAGATTTATTCCCATTTATAGAAACCTTCTTTAGAATATGTGGCACTATATGTTTCTAAGGGGTAAATATCACCATATAGTATGTCGACCTTTCCACCGATGGGGTATTTCTAAAATTGATGGAATCGTGAAGGTACCACATTGTGGCTATGGAGCCAGGGCCTTTCAAGCAAGAAATTGTATGTGGTTTCATGCTAGATAAATATAAATTCAACATCAGATGAGAGTTCCCCAAAATGATATTTGATTTTCATGTTCCTAAGGGGTCTCTTCTCAAACTTTTTACACCCTTGAATGGTAATATTTGTGAGAGAAATCTCATTCTCTATATCCCAAACATTATAGGGTTAAAATTTGGATAAGATTGGTATCATAGACATTTTCAATCAGAACCCTTCGGATGCCGACATCATTTTGTTTACCTGAAATATATAAGGTACTGATGTGTTCCTAGATAACCTCTTCCTAATCATGGCTAGTGAATGAGACAGAGACATGGTATTATACTAACATGGTATCCATTTGATATACCTTGGGTGCATCGACTTCTATATGAAATTATTATGGTATTTGGTGTGGTTCAATTTGTACCTCCCTCATATCCTTTGAAAATTTTGAGAGCATCCAAGATTTAGAGTTTGGTTGCGGAAGTATCCAACTAATTCAAAATGTCGTACATTTGATCCAATGGTTGACGCTTCCCAATGTGGGACTTATACATCATATGTGGCTCAGGGGCCGAGGTATTTGTGGTAGATAGAACTTTTCCTTGTGTAAATGTTTAAGGATGTTCTGTATCCAGTGGGTTGGGTTGTGCTGGCCTTCCCCAATTCCTGGGCTAATCGGATAATTGAACTCCTTTTATGTGGTCATGCGGTAAAAATGTGCATGGATGAATGCTGGGGGGTTCTAAGGCACCCCCATACCTCCTTTAATATTTATTGAGTGCTTTCCCACAGCTCCAAAATGCCAATATATCCTCTATGTGGACATGGATGGAATATTGGGACCAACCATGCCCACACAATTCCCTGAATCCTCTGTTCCTGCACATGCCACCTCACATTCCCCAGTTTTGTGTAGGGAATTAATTTATTGAGGAATGTTAAACACCAGATAAGGGGTCTTCTAATTGTATCATTTTTTCAGATCCAAATATGTGATCCTCTTCTGATGAGGGTTCCATTTGGTATAACGGTGCCCATGATTTGTATGTCGCATGGAACAAATCTGCAAGTGTTAGAGATTGCATTGGAGTAGAATATGACTCTTTCTATTCTATTTATTTCTACTTATGGTGGTTGTGCTCACATTTTTTATATATATTTGATGTCAGATTCTTGGGTTTTAGATCTATTATGGATCTATGTAGCTTTTCTCTCAGGGTGGCATGAGCTCGGAAAACTATTTTTTATGTCATCTAGTTTTCTAACATTCACCTTCACCTAGATGGAACATTTTGACAATCAACATATTCTTATTACTGGGAAATAGTTATGGAGGCCACCTTCTTTTAAGAGTTATTTAATTTCTTCTATCGAGAATCTACCGTGCTATGAAGGACGTAATTGAAGACATAGTAGTCCTGGATATTATCACACATCATTTTATAGAAAATTTATTATTCATGACAGTCGGTGAGGTTGACCACATCTAGTTTCCTGGGTTGTGGTATCCTAATAAGATTATTATACATGGATTCTATGAAATAGTTGGGTACTTGTTTATTTCATAATGAGTATTCTTTTATTCATCCATTCTTTAAATCTTAGGAGACCCTGATTTCTTTGTGGTTATAGATGAGGGTGAATTTGTGGTTGTCACCACTTAATAAGAGGTGATGGGTAGTATTTGACAAACTATGTGCTGGTACGGGAACCAATGCTATATTGAGAGTGAAAGATTCAGCTTCATATTTTCCTAGCCTTGTCCCCAATAGTGAGGGAAGGAGTCAAGACATTGAATAAGTTTTCAAAATGGAATCCTCAATGCGTTGTTCCTATTCGATAAACTCATGAAACAGAACTGGATACTTCATTGGGATTATAGGTTCCTGAAACTCATCCTAGTGATTTTCAAAATAGTGTTTCGGTAGTTTCTCTTATGAGAGGGGGATGTTGATTGAATACGTTAAACCTTTCCATTTGGAAATGTAGTCAGACACCCTACCTTTTTCCTATTTTTTAAAGTTCTCTAGGTTAGTGATTTTCATTTTACATGGTGTGGTGATAAACTGATAAGGAAATTAAGGATTAAGGTCTTCCCATCCTGTGATAGATCCTACTAGAATATTATTGTACAAGACAAAGGTTGTCCCTGTTAGAGTCTTTATAAAAAATATCAGATTTGATGACTCTTGTGGATCTTGAGGGCCCATAGTTGATCCATATCATGATACAATGTATGTGAGATTATTCTCAGGGTCACCTCCACCATAAAAAGTAGAGAATTTAGGATTTCTAAAATTTTGTGTGGGGGGTATCATCCACCAACTTGGCATGTGGGTTTCTCTGAGGCTTCACAGGTGCACATTGTTATTCCATGGCTTCCATTTAAGTACCCAAGGTTTTGATTATGTTAAGAAGCTTGGCATGCCCTGAGTTCTAAGCTACCTCCCATCTATAGGGAGTTGGTAGAGGCCAATGTGGTATCCCCACCTTCTTCTCCAACTAATTCTCAATTCATAATAAGACTGAACGATCACCCTAGTGAGGGAGAGACTACGGCTGCAATGGAGGGATTTCATGATCATTTTCAACTTCCTTACCTATGTAGACAGGCTTCCTGGATCCCGATCCATTCTGACACTCAAATACCACTATTGGTGTATAATCGGATCTGGGGGTGAATATTAATGCTTTTTTGTAGACAATACCCAATATGAATATTTTAAGTGAGTATCTCCATGTTTAGTTGTCTAAGAGTTTGTATCTCACTCTCATATTGTGACAACTATTCCAATATGGATGTAAAATAAAATGTACAGGATGGTGGAAGGGATTTTGGCACAACGTTCTCCTTTTATTTGGAAGTGTTACATCAGGGAGGTGGAAACAGAGAATTTGGAGTTTCCAGATTTTGGAGCCTTCTTTGGTTCCAGGTGCGTCCAGCCTCAGTTGGTGCATCCCAATCACCCCTCACCTTGGTGTACATGTTCTATTTTATGGACCTCTTTCTTCATGTAATTATTCACCGCATCTATTTTGATAATGGTGATTATGTTCATTGAGTAATATAGGGAAATGCTTGTTGTACCATCACATTTGACACAACTGGTTGAATTTCCACTAACTTCATCAGGGTCATTGTTCACACTCCTGGTCATAATAGTCCATTTTGGCTTGTGACCCCTACGGGGTATAATTGAAACCCTAGTACACTCCTCTCATCTCCATATATGAATAGTGACTTTGAGGGAGTTTTTGGTCATAATTTCAGAATGGTCCCAAACCAACATAGGTTTCTCTTATGGTGGGAGGAACATGTGGGACTCCAACCATTGATTTTTACATCCCAACATGGAGAAGAATGATTCCCTCTATGGTGATGATGATGATGAAAATTCCACCATCCTTTTATGATGGGGGTTATTATAGGACACAATTGGAATGTATTAATCCTCATATTGAGGATCCAATGATTCCCATCAAGGATTTGATGTCTCTTGATATAGAAATTCATATATAAATTACCCCAACCTAGTAGGTTGGGGTTGATCTAGAATCAAATATAATTTCCCCAGGTCCCTCTTAGGGGATTATGATTCAGATAATAGTGATCAAGATATAAATTCCCACATATTACTGGGTTGGGGCATATATGAATCTTCTGTTGATATGTTATGAATCCTCTCAGGATTTTTTTTATACAAGAGGTAGGGGAAATGGTAGATATTCCCCAACCTAATTGGTTAGATTTTCTCCTGGATGGATGATATAGTAGATACCACTTCATACCATTTTATGAAGAATAGATTTTATTGTATTGGATATAGTTGATATGAAATCCCATGAAGGGAATCAATCTTTATGAGAAGTTATCCAATTGATCTAAACTTTGGCCCATGTTTCTGAAATAAATTACTATTATTTTTAGGGGCTAGTTAAAAGGTTTTATATCTATCATATCCCTATGTACATGATTTATAGGCATTGTTGAAGCTGGGGAATTATGCTATAGTTACCAACTAGTTTGAGAGTTACCCAGACCCCTAATTTCTCCATAGTCTATGACATTATAGGTCACCATATATGAAGGGTTATTCTATTCCAAGGGGGAGGAAAAGTGTAATGCTCTATTCTGTCGCCATCCTCAATTATAGATGCATGACTTGACTTTAGAGATTAGATGATAAAGCATTGTGATGCAATTGTGGTAATCATGTTACAGATTAGATTGTTATTTTCTGGTTTTGGTCTATGACCATGAAGATAGTAGCTAGGTCTAGCTGAAAACAGAGTATCTTGATGGGATGAAGGTGACCCTCATATCCTGAATAGGGGATATGTCTCTCCTTCAATAACTGATGAGTAGAACATATATTTTTGAATAGATAAGGAATGCACTCCTTTTCTATATCATCTAGTACCTCATTTTAAGAAGTAGTGAGGGGCCAAAAAATGATGGGGAGGTTGTTCCTGGATAACTCTCTCTATATATCAATGTTGGCCTCCTCTTCCTCAGACTCACATGCCTCCATATGGTTAGACCATAGAAGTTTATTTTTAGGGTATCATGCATACTGAAGTGGAGTGATGATGGATGGTGATGGGGAACCATATATAGTTGAACCCGATCTTATGAACACCTCTCTATACGAAGGAGTATAAGTTTTGAACACCTCTCTATACAGAGGTTTATGGGAAAGGGAATGATTTACTTTTCTACATGAGATATCACTATGGGAAGGTTGGAAATGGTTTAGATCAAGAGTGGGGTCCTTTCGATCAATCTCTACACCCCCATGAGTAGGACTGTCATGGTAATGATTGTCTTATGATTCATATGAATTGTTGACAGAACTATTTTGTGTTGGGAATGTGTCTCGAACAACCTCAAGGACACTGAAATTGAGAAAATGAAGGATATGGTTCTTGTTCTATGTCATGATAAGAATATTCCAATATTTATTTTGAAATTGTCTAGGGATATGGGACTACAAAATAATGGTTTCCAGGACATGTTTATAACCATCTAGTGTTACGGGAATATAATCCATCTATTGAGAAGTTGTTAGAGAATTCCAATGAGATTGTTTATTATTGAAAGGAATATAAACTTTTCCTGAGGCTTGATCTGTTCTCACATAGTGTGCCTTAGTGAAAATGGTATCATTGGACCAATCCTGTGCCTTTGGAATATGTCGATGGTTTTTATTGGTAGGAGTAAAATCCTGGATCGAGTCATGTTTGACTCCACCTAGTGAGCCCTAGTTGGAACATGAATATGAGCCTGGTATGAATATGAATTCCCCATTAAAATATGTCGATGGAAATTCAGACTGGGTGAATGAATTTGTACCTCCTTCTGTATTTCCTTGGAATGATGATGTTGCAGCCGTTCTTCAGTGGAAGGAGGAATATGCTCATAGCTTCTATGATCTGATAGAAGATACCAGACAGATTTAGTAAAAGGAATTTGAGCCAATCCCGAGGAATGTTACATTATCTATTTGTTATCCTCAGCAAAAATAGGGATATGAGTTTGATCTTGGGTCTTTGGAGTATGTTTTTTATCTTCTTTAATAGGAATACGAGCCTTCCCCAAGGCATGTTCCCCATCACTTATTGTGACCCAAATAGAATGTTGATATGGGCCCGATCTTGGGAATTAAGAATATTCAACTGTTCTATTTTGGCAAGAATGTACCTATTTCTAGAGGCATGTGACACTCTCACTAGGTGAGACTTGGATGGAAGAAAAATATGATCTTGGTCTGATGCCTCTTCCTTTATCTATATATGCTGACAATCCTCATAGACATTAGAATGAATGTGCGCTTTCTTTGAAGAAACCAATCATTCATATTGATCAAAGTGTTGAGATTCCTTGGTTGTAGGAATATGATTATGCATCTTTCCCAGAATCTATACCAATTCCATAATATGTTACTGGAGTTATTAAACTGTTTCTAAGATGTTCTGACTTTTTAGAAAAGTGTGTGCTGGGATATAATCCTGGATATTTTTCATCGCTACTATTTTTTGGAATAAGTCTTCAATTAAATCAGGGGTATGATCCCACTTATTTCTTCCTCAATCCTCTAAAATATGCTGATAGACTTCATTCATGGGTGTTGTGATATTTTCCTCCCCCATGCTTGCATCAATAATAAACATGTAGACATGGTTCGAGTGAACTGGGATACGAGAATGCGCTACAAGAAAAGAGTGATTTAGTGGCATTTTTTTCATGGCGGTTTTGAAAACCGCGGCTAAATGTTCTAAAAATATATTTTATAAATTTTCAAAAAAAAATTCAAAAAAACCATTCATTTTTAGAGGTGGTTTTTTCAGAACAGCTCTGAAATAGAAGGAAAACGATATAAAAGATATATTTAATTATTAAATATTAATTATTATTTACTATCATATATAGTTTTTTAATTTTAATTTTAACTAAATATAATGTGTCAATTAATAAATATTTATATTTATTAGTTAATATTTTTTAAGTAAAAACAGATCTTCAATAAGTTGAAAATTAGACTTCGCCATCAAATGGCCATAACTTTTGATCTGAGAACCAGTTTTAGCTCCAAAGCAATTCAAATAGAAGCTTATGAAATGAGATAAAACCGTATAAGATTAAGATCATGTGATAATCAATGAAATAAAATATATTATAGTTTAAATAAGGTTTTATATTGAACTCAAACTTCAAATGGTAACAACTTTTGATCCGGGTGTCCGTTTTAGGCCCTACCACATATCAAATTGAAGCATGTGACCAAATCTATGCCATAGATGGTCAAAGATTGTGGTTAAAGATATTTTCCAATTTTTCATCCTTATAAAGGATGAAAAGGCCTATAAATTTAGTTTTTTATCACTGACCCTAGTTTATTAAAATTAAAATGGCTGTAACTTCTGATCTGGGTGTCTGTTCATCCTGTACCACATATAATATCGATTATATTTTTAGGATCATAGATTAGACAGGTTGTGGAGCTAAAACAGACTCTCATATCAGAATTTATGGTCATTTCAAGGTTTTTAGGGGTTTATTGTTATTATTTTATTATTATATTATCATATTATTTTCATAATTTTATTATTTTAGCATTTTATTGTTTTATTTTTTTATTTTTTTATTTTTTTATTTAATTTTTTAATTTTAATATTTATTTATTTATTATTATTTATTATTTATTTATTATTATTCATTTTTCCTTATGTATTATTTATTGATTTATTATTTATTATTTTCTATTATTTATTAATTATTATTATTAAATATTTAATATTTGTTATTTAACATTTGTTTCCATGTCGTGTATTTATTTATTTATTTATTTATTTATTTATTATTTAATAATTAATAATTATTAATTATTAATTATTAATAATTGACTATTTTTATTGATTATTGACTAATCATTCTGGATTAATCATTATTGAGTTTACATATATTTGTTATGTGCTATTTGGTTTTTCAATTAATATATATAAGTATATTAAATTTAATTTATTCGTCAATTGAAGAGCATGCTGGAGTGGTAAAGTCCCTAGAAAATATGCAAGAGTAAGGGATTCAAATCTCACCCAACGCAGAATTTCTATACATGTGTGTATGATAATAAATAGTAAAAATAATAATAAAAAATAAAAAATAAAAAATAAAAAATAATGAAATTAAAATTATGATAATAAAATAATAAAATTATAAAATCATAAAATTATAACTTAATAAAAAAACAAAAAAATAAAATAATGAAAATGAATAAAGAAATTAAATAATAAACGAATAAAAGAATAAAATAATAAAATAATAAAATAATAAAAGTATAAAATAATAAATGTATTAAAGAATAAAATAATAAAATAATAAAACAAAAAAATATTAAAATAATAAAATAATAAAATAATAAAATAATAAAATAATAAAATAATAAAATAATAAAATAATAAAATAAAAAAATAATAAAAAAATAAAAAAATTTAAAAAAATGTAATTTTTTTAATAAAATTAAAAAATGTTGCTAAATCGTTCTATGATAGTTTTGAAAAGCACCGCTAATTAATTGCCAACACACAATTTAACGGTAATTTTTCATAAACCATCACAGAACAATTTAGCGGCAGTTTAAACCACCGCTAAACGAATAAAAAACTGCCACAATACTCAAAATTCAGTGTACTGTTGGTTGATGTTCACTATTGGAATATGGAGGCATGCATCATCAGCAAGGGTGTGGTTATGAGCCCACCCATGGATATCTATCACCCTCTTAACTTGATGTATTTTCCTTGCATCCCACACATGGGTGTTAGAGGCGGCATTGTGGCAGGTGGTACCCGGAGCTAGTGACTCGTGGGTACCAGCAGGATGGTGTTGGTTACAACGATTGATAGGATCACTCCTCGATGGTCCCGGAATTAAGAGGATCCATATTTGACTCCATGGTCTACCTTCATCATATACTTAATGTGGTTATTTTCACACTCCAGGGATAAGTTCCCAAAGCGGTTGGTCATAAAACAAAGGCCACTAGATTAGCTGTAACTTTTCTTGTATATTGCAGACTTGTCGGCTTCAGTACATATATACCATCCTAGGTAGTTTTGAGGGTAGGGATTGTACCACAATGATTGTAATCCTAGGAAATCATTTCTTCCACCTTCCATCGAATCTATCAGGAAGGAGAGATCACTTTCTGACCCACCAGGGTTATGATCATAGCTGACATGCCAGAATGGTCACTGGATGATGACATTATCTCATATCCGGATCCTCTTTATAAGATTAGTGTCTTTATTCATGCATATAACAAGGAACAAGGTCACCCATTAGTGAAATATCATAGACATGATATGATCAATTAGATAGGCATGGTTAAAACAATTTCCCTTTTTTCTTGATCAATCAATTCTGATCATGTGGACTTATCAACACGAGGAATGAGCTATTTTGTGAGAATCCAACTTATAGAAGACCAGTTGTAATATTTATGTTAGGATAACCACTTTGATTATGTTGGATATGAAAAAAAATTCACGATGCATGATTAAATGATCATTCTGTTATTTGAGAGATTCACATTGGCTTCACCATTTTTTTCGTCTCATGTGTAGAACAAAATGGCCCGATAGATGATAATTATATCATTATTCTATTTGAGATATTCACACTAGGTTCACCATTTCTTTGGGTGCTTTTTGAAGAAAAAGTTGGCTCGATGGATGATAACCAGATCATTCTACTGTATTAGAGATTAACATCGAGTTCAACATTTTTGTTTATGTATAGCGTGCCAATAAAAATATACAAATATATGATAACTATATCATTATACTATTTGAGATATTTAGACCGGGTTCACCATTTTTTGTTTTAATGGGAAATGTGTGGTCGTGTTGAATTTGGTTTGGCCTAGTGATTGATCATGAGGGGTTTATTCCTTACAAAATCATCAATGTTGGGTCACCAATGTAATTGTTAATGGAAACTCCTAATGGTTCCCTCATCTATAACTGGGTATGGGCTTGATTTCCAATGAAATATTTTCAATTAGGGTTTCAAGCCTAGTGACACTTAGGGACTTGAATTGGTTGATAGGATGGGAGGTCAGGCTCACCTCACCTTGGGGGGATTGTTGAAAATTGTTAAATATCTTATATATTTAAGATATATTCTATAATATATTCCAAATCCCAATACGAGATAGGTTAACCTATCAAAATTATCATAGGTCAACTCATTTATGTAAAAAAATGATCATAGGATAACTCCTTTTATATGAAGAAGAAGTGGATTTCATTAGTGAACCCACCTATATTTATATGGGGTTCTTCATCCATTTCTTATTTATGGGTAGCTTCTTATATTCTAAAGATTTATAACTAGGTTCTTCATACTTTTCTACCACATAGGGAGGTGGTTATTATTTTGAGGAGGGGATTAAGACATTATGAGGTGTCCTATGTTTCTTGTTTATAGAAATAATCAAAACCCTTGTAGTTCATCAATCCCATGCAGTTTAACATTAGGCGGAGTTGAAATATGTGCGGGCTCTTGGGAACCAAATATTTGAGATCGAGTCTCATGGAGATGGCATACATATCCTAGTTCTAATAGAAATCATAGTTTACTTTTTTTTACCATGCCCTTAAGAATTCCCCAAAGGGAGATTCCCTCAAGGGGAGAGGTTTTTATATACTGCAACTCACTGGGTCTTACAAACTAGGATTTCCCTAGCTGGTGGAGGTTCACTATGAAAATGATACAACTTATTGAACCTCCATAATCCCTCATGATCCATGATCTGTGTGAGAAATAAGAGATAATAAGTAATCAAACTCATTACATGTAGATGTAAGGCTTACATACTAGGACATCCCTTGGAAATTATAATATGGAGCTCAAACCTTAGGGATGCGTCCTACTTATCCTGCTTATGGAAGGAATCGTATTACAAGTTATTTAGTAATTTGGTGCTTACAAAATATCATTTCTATTAGATATGGTTCATATCATATTATGACTCTGATCAGGGATTACATGGTAATGTTTCCCTATAATGATAGAGACTTGTTATGAATATTATTTGATCATTCCAACTCCCTAGTCCATCATGATATATTCTCGGTCTGTGAAACAAGGGGTGGAAAGTAACTAGTCTCGTTTCTTGTGAATGTGGGGCTTATATGTGGGGAATTCCCTTTGGATGATTAATATAGAGTTAAGGGATTGATAAGGTTTTATACAAATCGTGGTTATAGCAGGAATCAAATTATTTCATATTTGAATAGGTTTTCGATTACACACTGATATTTCCCTTATATACGGGTCATATCATATTATTCCTTGGAGCAGGGCTTACACAATGATGTTTTCTTTATTATTGGGGATTACACACTAAGTATGAACAAGGTTATAAAGTCCCAGGATGCCCTTGATTACTTGGCCGACATGATTGCCGGACATGCCTTGATTGTTTGCTAGACATGCCTTGATAGTCTATTTGGAATGCTGGAGGATGTTTTCCTAACATGCCCAAAGACAATCATATATTCCAATTGGACTGTGTGAGGGAAGTCTCATATCTTGGATAGAATTTATGAGGGTCATTTCATGGTCATTTATAAAATTTCCTTGGGACATCCTAAGACATGGCCGAATCATCCTAGAAGTCGTCGCATGTCCCCAGTTGGCATGTCCATAGGCAGTTTCATGATTCAGTTGAAATCCCTTGGTGTCATCATGAAGTCTGGCTGACAAACATGGAGGACTTCATAAGAGTAACTCCAGCATGTCTGGATGGTGATAAATGATCCTGGATAACATGTATGGGTTTCATTTCGAGTTCCGACTTGTGTTCCCAGAGGGCGTCGCAAGAGTCACAAGACAATCCCAAGTGCTTCATGAGAATTTCCCAAAACATATTGGTGTCTCTATATCAATTGGTCGAAATTTATAATGTAAATCACAAGGATTTAATGAAGATCCTATAGGGCTTCGTTAGACCAGGATAACATGCCTAGGGGTTGCATCATGGATTTCATTGACATGTCCAAAGGACTTCGTTTGATCCAAATTTTATACTGAAGGAGCACTGTGAGATATGGATGATGTATACTAGTTCTACTGGGTTAGATGGGTGGTTAAAGTGAAGAACATTAAGGTCATCATATATATATTTCACATAAGTCACCCATATTCTATCCTTTTCCTAGAATTTTCTTTATAATGACTAATGTTTTGTTCAGTGTTAGCTTATTTTAAGTCTTGCATGATCTAGTAATATATGTGTGATGTTCTTCGCAAGACCTATCACAAGTCCTTCATGTGATAAATGATTTATCACAAGAAGTTTCTATGCATGTCTCAAGAATTATTTGGTTGTTCACCGGATCTTACCCAAGGGAAAATGTCTTGGTCATCATATTAGCCCGCTCTGATAATTCTAGTGGTTTTCACAAAGGTATGAAGTCCCCCTAGAATAGTCATCTACATCAACCATTTTTCATGATAGGGTGGGAAATACATAGTCCTCTCCACCCTGGTTATTCACCTCTTTGTGTACTTCATATCATGCACATCTAGGATAGAGTTGGTGGAGGACCACATACCACATGTCTTCACGAGGTCCTGTGGCTGATCAATCTAGTGGTTTCATTCTATTTTTAGTGACCAAAATTCCATCCCATTAATGAATTATATATTGTATTATTAACAATAAAGAGGGTCTTATTTTCTAATTTGGACATTCCATTGAAAATTTATATTTTCTCATTGACATGTCCAAGGACTTTCATGAGACCATGGTTCCTATCGAAAGGTCTTCACGTGATCTCTAACAACTTTTCTAGAACATTACACCAAAAAAAGGTTATCTATCAAGGGGTCTTCGTGAAATCAGACTGGCTTGCTGAGGGTTATTTCAAGACCATGTTGCAGACAACATGGGTGCATCTTGTGAGTTTTACAACTATTAGAGGCTCATTTATCTCCTCTTTAAATTCATTTGTTTATTTTGAGATGGTTAGAGATTTCACGAGGTAGTATGAAGGTTGTAAAAAATAATAATTTCACTTCTTGATGATGCATCTCATGAGAAAAAACATTTTTTTTAGATGCATGAGTATTTTAGGTAAAATTCCATCGATTTATCCTTGTGGAGCCAATGGTTTAACGTGAGGTCTCTTAGACCTAACTGAGTCCCTTCACATGATGAGGATGATATGTTAGTGGGCTATCATGATATGAGAAAAATGTGTCATCGGGGTATTTTGGTGTCATTTGAATCACCAAGGGCATGTCATGGGATGTTTTAAGACTGCAAGAGGCTCCTTCCTCATCTTCCTTTTATTGATTTTTTTTATTTTAGAATGACTGTGGATCTCATGAGTTGTCTTGAATATTTTCGAGGAAAACGGTTATCCCAATAGGTGATGTTGCATGTTAGTTTTACAAATTTAATAGGATATTTCCTTTTATATATTTTACTCATATTATCAATGTGATTTAGATGGTTTTTCAGGCATTAACCGGTTGAAAAACCGCATGACCTGGTGAAATTATCTAATTGACACTGCATGATCAACGACTATCTAAGGCACCTTCACAAGAGAAGAATGACATATCAAAGGGGATGCATGGGATCTTTTGTATGATATAAACAGTGTGCAACTCCTTTATGTGAACCTATTACCTTCATGTGATAACATGTATCCTAGAGGTTCATGTGATCCGTGAGTCTTTTTCACCATTTTCTTCCTTTTCTTTTGTGGGAAAAATAATACAAATATCCATGAATTTATCCATTTTGGATTTTACTATGCTCATTTGGAGGGATCCAACAATATATTACATGTGTTTGAAATATAGTTCAAATATGTTCCATATAATATTACATGAGGTAGTGTGTTTTTACCAATTCCATGTCTACTATTACCCAGTTCTACTATCAATGATACTCATTAGGTGGTCTCTAGACATAAAAAAATTTCTCTATCACCATAGAAAAGCAGGGATCTTCTGATGGGATATTCATCACATTGGTGGGATCCTTCTCAGTGGATTCCAATTAAACTAATTCCTTATATCACCCAATACATAGTGGAACACAAATATGGTTTTGAAGGTGTTGAAGATTCTAGGGGAAAAACATATGTAGCTACAATGATAGCACTCATCACCTTATCTTGATATCACCTTCAAGATGTGACTATGAATATCATAAAACATTTTAAAGGATCATATTCTAGGAAGAACAAATATATTCCATAGAATCTGGTATCAAATGAAGTTGAGATCATATTGACACATTTTGGACGAAGGATAATATGTGCAGTGGGAATATATTATAAAATACCGGCACCCGTAGTTCATATATGAATTTCTCCAAGAATCATTTCATAATGGGTGGTTATTTATCCTCATGGATGTTCATATGATATTATGTTCCACTACCTTAGTTATGGTGTGTCTCCTTGTGTTTGGAAAATAGATCAACCTTGGAATTACAGTGATGACCATGTTGTGTGACCTGATGGGGAATGTTTCAAAGGGAGATACACCTTGTTGTAATTGGGTCCATTTTGATTTAATACATTGATGGTTTTCAGAAAACATTAGGGGTATGATTTTCTAAATTCCATCACCCCTTGAACAATGTCATCATACCTTCCATATTCTACAATTTTTTGGTATGAATGAAATTGATCCGTGTAGCTGGGGTGGTTTACTTTACTGGTAACATAAACACTATCAATGTTCAGAATTTTCATGAACCATCTGAAGAGTTTACTAATGGGGGATAAGGAATTGTTGATAAAAGAATATACATTTTGACTATTTTGAGGATTTTTATTGATCTCATTGATAGAAGACCACAACTATTATGAGAATTACACCCCAACCAAATTTTCTGGTGAGTTCGGATGCATTAAAACGCATGTAACATGGGTAAAAATGGGGATCACTCTTAAAATAATCTTGACCTAATTCACCAAATTTGTGGAATGTTCACCAGTGGGGGTTTCTGGGAATCCATTCTGCTTCCATCACCAAGGGTCCCCACTAGTCTTACATAGAACTATAAAAAACATGGATGAAGAGTGTATTGGTTAATTTTTTCAATAACAAATATGGTATGTGGCTTCATCAAAGGAGAATAAATAGTACAAGGGAATGAGGTAGGCCGCTATCAAGCGATCCCACCAGTTAGAAAGGAGATCCATCTTTGTTGTCCAAGAAGCTGTATAGGGGTCTCAATAGTCTCCCTTTCATCATCCATTCAGTATGGTACCTAGGAAAAGTACTTATAGAGGTACATTTATCCATTAGATGTAGTTTCAGAAGTAGGATAAAATCTCTCAAGTAGCAACATGAAGATTTGGAAATGCTCTAGGGAATAATCTACCCTGTCTGGTATAAGGTGTGGATAAAATATCCACAACAAACATTGGGTTGCATGGGACATCTTGTGATTTTACCACAACATATCTATGCAATAGTGTAGGTTCATGAGGGATGAATTCCAGCTTCTAGAGGATGGTTTTTCTAGTCTTATTATCCAGGTTTACTATTGGGAGTGGTTTGAGTACATCAGTTACATGGATTCCTTGACATGTGAGAGAGGATCAGGTGTCACCTATAGTAATATGATGAACTTTATGCTTGGTGGGAGACCCAGGGAGATTGACTGAGGAAGTTTCAGTCCTGCTGATGTCGGATCATGATGCAGAGTTAGTGGAATATAGCAACCATTTCTACTGAGAAAGTTCTGTAGGATGGGAAGATTCCATATGGAGTGGGTAAGCCTCACTAGATGATGACTTGGCAGGGATTCTTTTTGGCTGGGTAAGACACAACACTATGGTTTTGATGGAATAGATGATCCCTAATTATTACTAACTCATGATTTCAATATATGAATGAATATTCATTATAGTATAGAGAATCTTATTTTAGAGGATAGTAACGTTTCATTGAGGATTTCATGGAATCTACCACTAAATCCATCTGTGATAAATTGGTGGGTAAAAATGGAGGGGGATTTAAAGGGGAGGATAGAGGATCTCTCATCCCTTTTTAATTTACAAGGGACTTCATATTGGGATTATAGTAATTAATCCATCTAACAATAGGTTTTAACTCCTGGTACAACAGACTATACAATTCAATATGTATCCCCAATTAAACTTTTAGTTACTCTCGCTTTATTTTTTCTAGTTGCTTTAATGAAATGTTTTGCTAACATTCTCATTATCCTTCTATACACCTCCAAGGTAGACAAACATGGTGAACATAATGGAAGCCACGGGGTGCCACCTGGAATAAAGGTGTCCCTAATGGTAGACCTCACATTAAAGTCCCTAGTGTTAGAGATTTTGTCCAAGGTGACATCCACCCATGATGTAGTGTTCAATGGGGTGAAATTATTGAACATCATCCTAGACTTCACATCAGTTAATTCCTATCTCATATTGGCTATATTTGACAAGGTAACTCTGTCAAGATAAACTAACCACTAGTTCGTTTCAATATTATATGAGAATAAATCCCCTTAGGGACCTTTCATGCCATAGATCCTTGTGGATCTAATAATTTACCCAACATTTGGAGAGGTATCATAAGATTTAACTACTTAGGAGAGTCCTACCACAGTCTATGAAGAGAAGATCATCATATAGATAGACACAACATAGGTACTAGATGATAATTAAGTTATCAAGGATGTATTTGTTGTAGATGTGTAGGATGAGGTTAATATTCCTATTGACATGGATCCTATCTAGTTAGAGAGGATTATTTAACATGATCCCACCACTGATATACTAGAGGACTTCCCGAGGTACCTGCCAGTTCTTCCCGAAGTCCTCAAGGACAGCGGGTCATACATTTTTGAGGATAATGGATTGGTCAAGTGCATAGAATGAAAGAGTTTCACAACCATTATCACCCATACTGTTTGGACCAATTTAGTGGGATGGATGAGATCCTTCCATCACTGGCTGGTGAACTTAGTGACATGTGGGGTGGACTACTACACACTCCACATGTTGGGATAGGAATTCATAGACAAGTGGGTAAAAATTAAGTGTAAATAGTTAAAAAATACCTATATGATTAATATTCTTTGAAATATAATGTACTTTGAGTATAAAAACAGGATACCATCTGATATGAGGAGAGATTGAACTAGAACAAGGTCGTCTTTAGTGAAAATTAAAAAACCATAAACTAACTAAGGGAAATATTGGAGGGGACAGAGGATGAGGCAACCAAGGTGATGTATTTGGGTGTGAAGTGAATATCATATAATTTTTGAGTATGTATCTTGGAAAATGAGGTTTACCCTCAGGAAGAGGAAGAGATGATGGGGTTATCCAAGTGGTAGAAGGTCCTCGAGGCTACCTAAAAAAGGATATCTGGGATAGAGTGGTCCAATTCCATGGCTGAGCCATATGGGTATTTTTATAACGAGAGAGAGGCTTAAATATGTGGATAATCATCCACATTACTATTTTATTGGGAGATAAAATAATCTCTTATCTCTGTTACACATGTTAAACATTGTATCTTCATCATTCTTACAAGACAGGAAACTAGAAATATTTAAAACCACGTGATTCAAGCTTAGTGTGAGAAACAATATATAAATGGAATATTTATAATTAAAATGAGGTATTTTTATTAGGGTAAGAATGTTTAGGATCAAAAATTTTCATCAATCACTATTTTAAATCCATTTGGTTAGGGAACCAGGTCAGTGTGATTTCATAAATTTGGTCATCCCACAACATACATGATGCATGAGGGGAATAACACCATGGGTGTGATAATTACTCCTTAGTAAAAAGAATATGGGAAGAGTTAATTCATGAATATGAGATTGACAATAGAATGGTGGAGGATGCATTTAACTCAAGGATAACAGTTAGTTTTATTCAAATCATGGGTTCCACTACCATATAAGTACATATGTATCTTCCATGTTGTGCACCAAAGATGGGATTAAGGCCTTTTTAAGCCATGTAGCATCACTATAAAGGATTTTTTTCATAAATTAGAGTGCTTACATCAAGTCATGTACCCTAGAGAGGAGTAATTCATTGGGAACATTGTTACATTTCTATAGGGGATCCCTCTTGGGTGTGATAGATGATTTTTGACTAGAATCAATAGGGAATAAAGTATATAAAAAATTAATAGGATGTTCAGGAAGAGTTTCATCACTCATAACTATATTCCAACATTGACACATTATTTCAATTGGTGATACCAATAATTTTCGAAGCCTGTAGTCCTTTGAGTAAAATGATAATTCCAACCATGTGAAAGTCATATGCGTAAGACTCACTCATACTCTAAGGATTAGACTGGTAATATACAAGGATTCATAATTTAAGGTCATATAACTTTGAGAAAGTGGTGGTCCATTTTAGGAAATGAAGCTGCTACTGATAATTATTCCATTCATTTCCATTAGATAAGGAAATTGGAGAGGGTGAGATTATTTTTTCAGCCATAAATAATGAACCAAAATTGAATGGAGTCCATAGGGGTCCAATTACACTGAATAAATCCTCACATGTTGGGGTAAATTTGTGTCTATGTCTGATATATGAAGTCTAGAAGTCACTAATTATCATGTGTAATGGTAATCAATCGACATATTGTTTGAGAATCTAGCATGGTTGGAGACTAGTGCAGAAGATGAGGTATCCTCTTGAGTGATGTCCAAATGGTAACACAGAGTTTAAATTCTAATGATATGGACTATGTTGTGTAGTTTAATGTTAGGTGATAAGGAAAGATATGTGGTAAATTAGTCTTCACAACATAAAAGGTAATACGAACCAAACATTAATGGATTTTAAATTAAGTCTATGGAGAAAGCATATTTTTGTAGAGAATGTACTCATTTTAGAGTCACAGAACATTGATCAGATACAAAAAGTTTATGGTTGGGATACATGGAAAAAGGGGATGCATCTAGTGTATGGTCCTGGAATGGGGACTAAGAGTGGTCGAGTCTCTGATGGGTGTTTGGAAGTTTATATTCACGATTTTAGGACTATAACAAGATCCCTTCCCATAATTTTTTTTTCATCGATTGGGTGGTGAAATAATCTGCTAAAACCAGTAATCCCACATGAGCAACACTTAGTGTGGGATTAAATGAGTAGATGAATAGGAAATATTTTATATAAGATCACATGGTAGCGCTGAAAGTATTCGGGTTATAATTATAATTTTTGATAGTTATTGATTAAAATATTCACATGGTGGGTGAAAAGTCATTTAAAAAAATAATGACAAAAAAATCAGAGTTTATGAAATATTAATCTGTAGTGACTACAATGTTCTTGATTTGAGTTTTAGTGAAAAAAATGGAAACAATAGATGGATCTATAGTGGGTTGGATAACAAAAATCCTAGTCCACTCCTTAATCTCCTCTACTCCTCAATTAGATTTTTACGCACTAATAACCTCACTTTTAATGGTTTTTGAACCTTGTTTATATACAATGACTTTTAGAAAACCCAAAGTCACAACATAGTCTTGTTATAGGAGAATTACCCTAGTTTTTTACATAAAGTTTTATTAGGAGTCACATCTCTAACTTCTTTTACATGGTGTAACAACCAATGAATTTAAAGGCTTTATTTTTATGGGTAAAACATAAATTGGCCTCAAAAACATTACAAAACAGATGAGAGAATATTACGCAAATCAATCAAATAGAAGAAAAATTAGAAGATGATCAGAAATGTCGATGAAGTTGAAGCATGATGATCATTGATCAATTTTATGGAAAAATGTCGAAGATGATTTCCTTAAATGTTCATATAAAGATGGAAATAGTCTAGAAGTTTTTGTATAATTGAGAGAAACGAGAATGTTAAAGATGCATCACAAGAGATTTGTCGAATAATATGCATTGGTATACTTTTTATTCCATGAATATATATCCTATATCATTAAAAGGAAGATTATCTAGGAGTGTTTCCATTTCCAGTATTTGCATGACACTTGTTAGTTCATAATAATGAAATACTATGATTATTACCTTTGTTTGTTAAATCCTAGCTTAATAACATTGAATTATAATTGAGATATATATTTCTTCCCAAAATATTAAGAAAAAAATTACTATAATTAGTAAATCATTTTAAAACAATTAAAAATTATGTTATAATTGAAAACATATATAATATTTTATATTGTACATGCAACAAAAATTATGTAAAAACATAGAATCACATGAATTTTGAACTGCATGTATATGTGTATATAAAAATATTTTTAAAAATATTAATACATACTCCAAAAAATCAATTCAATTTAAAACAATACAATATTGAAAAAGAGGAATTTATTTTAATAAAAGCAATTGAAATATGAAATAATATTTTTAGAAATAAGAATTTTTACTAATAGTGGATTATTGTTTCAACTGTTTAAAATAGAGAGCATTGTCCATGACCTACTTTTGAAAAATATAGGGAAATGGCTTAGAAGTACAGATGCTTCCATTTCCCTTTCTTGAGATAAATTTAAGAACAATCAGTACAATAAATATTTCATTCCACTGAACAATCAAAGGCTTCAGGATAAGCAACAAAATTTTTCTATCATTGGATTTCCATTGGTGAATCATGAATCATTATTGTATATGTGCAACGATGACTCATGACCTTCTGTTGGAAGTTTCAAATGGTGGATCGTAGGAAATAAAACACCACTAAGTAGCTATTAATACATATAATTAACAACTATTATTATAAAAAAGAAAAAAGAAATAAATAGAAATTATATAACAAAAAACTAAAAGAATGATGAAGGAGGACCTATTGGAGCTTAAATAACCTTCTACAGACACAATAAACTACAAACAAGTAACAACCATTGGGAAAATATGACCCATTGTCGATGTAAAATGGTGAGTAAAGTAACTCCCCACTGAAATATGGAATTGGATCACCAAATCACAATTTTAGACATTCAAAATTGACACACCAACTAACAATTGGGATTCAACAGTGACTCATTATGATTCCCTAAAAAACTAAAGTAAGGACCTTGTATTCAATAGCATGTATGCCACACAATAATAAGCACGTAAGGTGATATAATATTTGTATACTTTATAATATATTTATTATTTAAAATATTTCTATATATCTCAATGCATGAATCATCTAGTTATCTTGAAATGCACGTGACACTTAGTTATCATACCTCATATTCCACAATGTACTTCCTCTATGGCTTGCAATACATGAAAAAGTGACCTTCTTCGATGGCTTACGATCTTTGCAATACCAAGTATTAACGAGATACAATCAGTAATTATAATATTATTATTTAATATAATAAGATATAAAGTATCCGTTATTAAATAGTATGAAATAAACTATGAAAATATGTGGTATTGAAATCTAAATCATAAGTTAAAAATAAATTATAAATGAATATAAAAACTAATTGTGTACTAAAATGATATTTTTTTATAGAGAACCCTTTTTATGCTCACAAAGTTGTTTTACCCTAATAGATTGAATTAATTAAAATTAGTGACTGATATTATTGTAATAAATACGTTAAATATTCAATCAATTATTTTTTATATTCATCCATTATATTTCCTAAACAATAGATACGAAAAACCCAGTGTTTTTCCTAAAAACATATATTTTTATAAAGGTAATTTTATCGCCTTTTATTGGTGAACCTTTTTTAAATATTGATTTTTACACTCTTATAAATTTAATTTATTAAAATAAACATTATTATATAATTAATAAGTTCAAATTTAACATGATTTGAATATATGGATTTTTCTGCGAAACATCATTTTTTATAAATAGTGAAAAATACTGCGTTTTAGTTAAAAACTGCCATTTCGTTTAAATAATTATTAATGTTAAATAATTTTATAAATATGTTTTAAAGTCACATTGGATAAATTATGCATATATATTTACAATTTAGTTTATTATTGTCAAATTATCTTTTTAAATTGAATATAAAAACATAACAATATTTTGAACAATTTTTACTAAAACCGGTTATGCCATCTGTTTGCGAGATTTGCATTGATCCTAATTTTTATGCTTCTATGTTTTGAATTTTGAAAATATGAAATATACCATTTTAATCAATATAATATTTTTGGTCTAATAATATCAACATTATTTTTTTACAAAAATGATTAGTGAATGTGATTACAATTAATTACAGTGATTAAGGTGTAATTAGGCTTAAAAATGAACTAAAACCTTACGTTTAAGAGCCCAAATGACCTATCCATTTGTCCAAAACCAATTTTCTGACATATTTCGTCCATAAACCTTATATTAATGATTTTTGTGATTTTTTATGTCTTTCTTTAAGTAATAACATTTGTACACCTAACTTCTTTTCAGGAATACCATGTGAGTCCTTTTCCTTCCCTGTAAAAGGCCACCACCTCTACCCATTATTCACACCTCTAAAACCTATTATGATTGGCCATGATCTTCCCAAATGTACCCCAAATATCCCTAGACTAGACCTAGAAGCCTCCATTGGGGAATAATACCTTCTATCGATGCCATTGTGTTAAGCCAAACGAAGTTACATGATTAAAAGCCAATGTATTTTCTAAACCTCTCTAGTTTCATTTCCATTATCCAACCCCTAAAATATCATTATTCGTTTATTTTGTTACAAAATTTAGTATCCTAAATATACTTGGATGTTTTTATGATGAGTTTTTTAACTTCATTTACACAAAACACCATCTAATTGGTAGAAAACATAATGTTTCTGTGTACGAGAAACTAATGTCTCCCGAAACAATGATTGTTCAATTCTCCTTTACCGCCTCTCATGGTGGCCATTATGATATAAACTATGTTTATATATATTATATGTGATATTTATTATTTCTTAATATTTTTTATTCCTTTTATTACACCTACCTTTAATACTTTCTATTTTATGTTAATATGATAACAACATTTGAGGAAGTGTGGACCACCGCCCCCTCAAAGCGTTGTGATTCACTCACACTAAACATGGAACCTATAAAGGATGGGTTCAATTAAACAAATGATAAATAAAAAACATATATATATATATATATGATATTAATGAAATAATTATATTTATGGAAATAATATATATATATATATATATCATCTCATTTATTACCCTTTCACAATCTCCAAAAGAGATAACGTCGTTCATGGACATGTGGACTATCGCCTCCTCGACATGATGTGATTCATTTTAAATTGTAGAATTATTTATATACGTATTTATGATTAAATAATGTGTTATTTATTATATAATTATGATTTTGGAATGATATTGTGTTACTTACCTTCTTTCCATAACGACCATTGAAAAATGGTAATGTTACGCATGCGTATGTACACCCTACCGTCTCCACAATTGTAAAATTAATTAATTTTTCATAACCATTTTTAATGATTTATTTTAAAAGTATAATTGACTTATAAATATGATAATTATTCCATGGATGTTATTTTGTAGATGTTATATAATGATCCCTATGACTATAGTTGACCAACAATAGTTGTTTTGACGCATAAACCGAACTTGGTTAAAAACACCTGATGTAAACTTAATTGTTTTGGTAGTCATAAACAATATGGTAATAAGTAAAATAAAATTAATTATAAAAATGAAAAAGTTTCTTAATAAAGTATAAAATATCATAGGTTTTTTATATAGGAATTTAGAGGGAGTTCACCTGAAAGGAAATGCAAGGTAAGGAATTCTTGGCTCACTTTTCTTCTCCTGAGGCATGATTTATTGTTGTGAATCTAATTTATTATATATATATATGGTGTATATAATTCCATATTGAAATATAATATCATAAAACATATTATCTTTATGGTATTCATATGTTTCATTTTATGATTATCACTTTTGGATCTTTCGATTCATATATAAGGGATTTTCATGTAAATTTACATTCCAGTGAGGATTAATTTTTGTTATGAACCTAGTTTCTTTTACATGGTGTATGTACTACCATTGATATGATATATCAAAAATCTAATTACTATCATGATTTTATAAAAATTCATATAATTTTATTACAGCTTGAGGATTATTTTTTAAAATATTTCAACGTGGTATGTGACACATTGGGATATTTAATGATTATTTTCTTCAATAATAACATTAATGATATTTCAATGGTATTCCCATTTGAGTAAAATATATAACCATTTTTCAATATAACCTTTCATTATTATCTGTTTATTAATAACTATTTTCAATTATTAGTAAAAAAATTTGAATCTTTGGTACTCAAAATGTTTTAGAAAATGTTTTTCACAAGTCCCGACATTATTTATCTCTTTTGTTGGAGAACCTTTTTTATTATAAAAACAATGTTTTATTAAAAAAAATTCAAATATGTTCTTAAAATGACTTGGAAAAGACATTGTTGGTCAGATTATATTACTCAAGAGGGTCTTGAATTGAGTATCTATAAAATTTTTTGTTAAACAATAAATTAATTCTCTTAAAAGTTTCCCCAGAATATAATCAAATTCAGTTTTTAGTGAATCTATAAAAGTCCTAAATGTTCAATTAATTTCTCATATGATTAATTAATTCTAAACTATAATAATCTAAATATTATTATAACTTTTGAAACTAATCAATTGGTTAAAAATAGATATAAACACTTTCTAAACATACTATCAAAGTTCAATTAAGTTTTATGTGAAATTTAATAAACACAGATCAGATTAATCTAAAAGGAAAAGGAACAATAGATATAAACAAGATGTTCAGTCTCAAGTTGATACTTAGTCCTATCTACTTAGTGATCACCTTCCACCAAGAAATTTAAATTAATAAACTATCTGTAGAGACCCCAAACATGACGTACATAGATATTACATTACTTTTTCAGAATACTTAATAGATAAAAAAACAAACACTCAAAGACTGTAACAGTTTTGTTTCTTTGGAAACTCGGAACATAATATTCTAATCAGGGTGAAAGATCTTCAACATCTCCCAAAAAGATCTTACCATTTTGTTTTCTTACCCAAAACCGTTATTTATATCATTGGGAAAATAAAACATATAAAGGGTGAGATCAAATTCTTTGTAAGGGTAAGCATGGAGAAAATAAAACAAACCATATACATTTGAATTTAAAATCATGAAAATAATGTTTAAACATCAAAATCTTGAGCAATGAAAAAAAACATGGCAGTTCGTAAGGCATAGATCATAATGGGACATCAATCATGATAAAATATCACGTGAATAAAACATTTAGTTGTGGAAGAAAATTAAACACATGATAGGATTTCCATAGTAGCCAAGGCATTGCTGCCAAGACCATCTTAGTTGAAAAAGTCCCTTACTGAATCGAATTCACTCCTCGTTCCAGTCCTGTATCACTAAACCAAATTAACTTTCCATTCCATCCATGTCTATCTCATGAGATATAAATCATTACCCAATGAATTGGAGGGAGATATAGGTCCCACCCATCTCATAATGAAATCATTCATACTTGTGCCACAAAATAAACACAAATCATTTATCATAACCAAATGAATAAAATGGGATTCATAAACATCTTCCCATCATAACATAATCCATATAAAACAAATGGATATCATTTCATCATAATAATAATCAAAACATGTAAATAATATATAAATTATAATTGAAACATAAACATAGTGAATAATGTCATCTTATATAGAAAATAGTTTTGATAAAACACTTGAAATGAATTATTGAGGAAAATATCCTTTCTTCTTCAAAATCATTTTATTTTCATAAAATTCCATGAAATTTTAAAAGAAAAGGATTTTATTGAAAATAGTCATTAAATCTTGTAGAGTAAGCTTCATTGAGAAAAGGCGTTATGAAACCGTAAATATCCGTTCATGCCGTATAAGTTAAAAAAACATTCTCCTCGTACTTTTTTTGGAAAAGTCAAAAAGTTCCTCGTATGGTAAAAAAAAGAAAGATTCCCTCCATAACATGTGATAACAGTAAAAAATGGGTAAAAAAGACTTTAAACAAACATGAAACCATTTTTATAAAATTGAGACATGGATGATAAATATAACCCCAGAAAATACTTACGAATAAATAATGTCGGATAAAAATGGGATTGGAAAAGTTATCCCTTACCTTATGTCTGATATGATTCGAATGCATCTGAACCTCCTGTATAATGATTTAAATAATTTAATTTACTTATTAAAGAATCATATTCATTGTTATTATTTCATATAAGGTTCACTTATGACTTTATATTACCCGTTGTTTTGTAAATTCCATGTTAAAGCAGCGTTTTGTGTAAAATTGTTTCATTTATTGTACGTGTTTCGATTTTTTTTCTTGATATTATTACTCATATACTGATTTGATAAATTAAAGAATGTAAAAAATTATTTATATATAATATATATTCATCATATAAATATATATGATAGATCAATCAATGGAATGAAATACACAGTTCATGGAGACGGTAGGTCGTACGTACGCTTGAACGCTGTTTTCATTTCCTTATTGATTTGAATCGAATTTAGTAGATGAAATACATATATATATACATAAATAAAATAGAATTATTATGTAATATATTTAATTATTATTCATTATATATACTTTATAATCATTCATGAATGCATAACATGGAGAATGAATCTCATCGCTTCGTGGAGATGGTAATCCCTACGTACGCACGAGTGATGATATCGTTCCCATAATTATTGAATAGAATTAGAGTGGATGGTATAATATCTCAGAGTCAGTATGATGTTAAAATAACCAAATATAGTTATTATTTACACCATTATACCCATCCATGTAAGGTGGTGGTGGAAAAACTGATTACACCACGACATGGAGACGGTATTCCGTACGTACGCACGCGCGGTGATTTCGTTTTTCGTAGGATGGATAGAAGGTGAAATGTGATTGTTTAATATTTATAATATCATATAAGTATATTAGTGATACTTATTTTATTACTTTACAATGAAACAACAATATAATATGAAGTTGAAGAAGAAAGAAACTTGAAAGAATCGGTAGAAGAGATTACCTCTTCTTCGACGCACCTCCTTTAAACATCCTCTTAAGGGACCAGAGTTGGTCTTTTGAGAAGACCAGAACCACAAGAATGTTTCTAGGGAAGTGTAGAAGGGAAAAGTTCAGGTTTTTTCCGATCATGAAGGATAAATGTGTTGTAAAGTGGAGAGGGAGGAGGTACTCTTTTATAAGAGGGGAGAGGGGGACCTTTGGAAACCTCAAAAATATTAATTTATAATAAATCAGACCCCATGTAAAAACCTCAAACAATGACTCATATTAAAATATTATATGATATAGGGTTATAATTTCATCAACCAATAAAATTTAGAAATGTTTGAAATTTATTTCAAACCTTACCAACTTGATTTATCCTTATTTAATCTATTTAATTTTATTCGTGGTAATAAGATTCTAATTTTTAAATTGTTATAAATAATTACTTATGTGGTGTGAATTGTACATAATAAGATAATTTATGACATATTTTACCATATAAATTTTTATTTATAAATTTTTATTTATAAATTTTAAATATTTTTGTGATTTTTAATAAATATTATATTATGTTATGTTTATAAAATAAAAATATTGTCCATTTTGACACTATTTATTTATTTGACTTTAAATAAAATACGCACAGATGATATGTTCGAACTAAAATATTTAATAGATTACTAACATGTCATATGTATCATGAAAATTTTTGGATCACATTAAATAGTTCATATAATATTTATTTTAATATTTTTAATACCATTTATTTGATATTTCAATCAATAAAATAATTTCAACATCACTATTGTGTCACCATTAATGATAATTATTTAATCCCTAAAAATTCTAAATAAATTCACATGATGTAGATAATTTTATTATTATTTCTATATAATATTCATGTTTGAAGTTGAATTATGTTTATCACTAAATTAAAATTATTATACTTATAAGATTTAAGAGAATGACATGTTGTCACTTTCTTTGGTTTTAATAATAATTAAATTATTTTCATGGAACAAAGTCCATAAAATGAATCTATTCCGACCCTTAGGTGATATGGGTCGACGTTTATTCATCCAATAGAATTTTGGCAGGTGTTAATGTAATTTTATAATCTTATTTTTACCCTAAAGTACCTGAATTACCTTTAACTGCAGTAAATAAAAATTACCGTAGTTACTATTCATAATTTCAAAAAAATAAAAGTAACATATTAACATAATTTGTGCCCACTGAATTCAAATATGGAATCCATTTTTTAAAATTCAAAACATAGAAGTTGTAGTAATTAATTTAAAATTAATACTGTTGTTAAGAAAACGGGTTTTAAAAGCTAAAACATTGCCAAATATTGAAATGTTTTTACCTATGAATTCAATCTAAAATTAATGGTAATGACATAAATTATATTAAATGGTAAAAAAATATTCTATTTATACTTTAAAACCATTAAATATTATAATTTAATCATATAAATTATTGCGATGAAAAAAGTTGTTTTTAATTAAAATATAGCGTGTTTTTATTATTCATTAAAATATGAAAGTTATCAGAATAATATGAAAATTTTATCCAGAGTAAATTTTTATATCCTAATTCCAAAGAAGAATTTTATTTTTGTCAAATTGAACTTATATACATGTCAACAACTAGATTTAAAGTGGGTGTGCCATCAAAAGGCGGCAAAACTGTATTTTTTGAAACATACTTATTTTACCTGAAAAATTTATCTTGTTCTCATACCATGTTCTAGAAAATTTTTAAGATGAATAATAATGTTATAAATTCCAAATGTAGTTAATACTATTAAAAATGGCTAGTCCATAATATTATAAAAATATATCGTTGTTTAGTGAAATCTGGTATTGCGTACTACACATGCTATCGAGGAAGGTCGTGATTGCATGTAATGCAAGCCAAGTCAGGGATGCGTGTAGTGAAAGCTCCCTTTTGTGTTGCGTATAAAATAATAAAAACTTATTTTATTTATACACTAAAAAAATCTATACTTAATGTTTTGAACTTGAAATATGGTGTAACACGAGCCAAGAATAGTGTTGTGTAAACTTCAAGCTATTATGGTGTTGCGTATAGTACAAGATAATCTTGGTGTAGTGTAAAATAGAAGAAATCAATGAAATTAAAAAAAATATATCTCATAAAATCTCGAGGTGTTACATTCTACCCCCCTTAAAATGAATTTCACCCTCGAAATTTTTCGGGGTTATAAATGGTTTTCTACTTGAAAGTTTCTTTCATAGAAACCCACATTGTAAAAAGGAATACTAAAACTTAATTTTAAAAAGTAAAGTAAGAAACATAATTGTTACCCAAATTAACTCATCACTGGGTTTCCACATAGGAGAAAATTGGTGAAAATATGGATATGGAAGAAAAATCTAACCATCATGTTCTGATGAAGAGTGGTAGAGGACATGCCTATGAAAAAGCCAACAATCACAAAGCCACAAATTTGTGATGATATAAGGTACCATCTGATTCATCGGATATGAGGGAACTAGGACAACATTATTGGTTTTCACGGTCATTTCCCTAAATTTGATGAATTAAAATAAATAATTACATGATTTTGGTACAATCTCACTGTTTTTCATGCCTTGAACAATTTCCCCTTCATCTCTTAAAGAATTGAAGTTGAATTTTTTATTCGTGAAGTGTTAGCAGGTCATGTGATAGAGTGGTGGGTCATTCCATCTATTTCAAACAAAAGGTTAGAAATTTTTTTCAAATATACATATGTCAATCTATGGTGAAGTTAATCGTATATGATTACAAAAATGGACTTATACTTCATCTATCATACCACTTAATAATATAAAACTAGTTTATACTTACCAGGGACTTCCTGTAGGCCAGTTGTAGGTGATAAAGGCATGTCACACTTCAGTTGTGGGTTCGATTCTCATAGCCTTGTCCGATGTGACGGGTTGTTGCCTGTCCTACGGGTTGTCCTTTTACACTATTATAACATTACTAAATAATATTGAAAAAAGTCCTAGCCTTAAACAATACCATCTAATTCCCAATATAATCTTGTCCATTCTTAAGACTTATCCAAAATAATTCTTTCCAAACTCATAGTATAAAGAGAACGATTACAAGAATGGTCATATTACAAGCATGTTAATACCATCATTTATCCCCATATATCATAAGATATATCTTGTTGGACACATTACAAACATGTGAATACCTTAATCATGTATTCTATTGAAGTATGAATTACCGTAGAACCTTTGTGAGAACATGAATGCTGTCAAAAGTTAACTCTTTCCACATACCAAATTCCCAAAATTTTGATATACTCAATCCATGATATCACTTTGTCCTTATATCAGTCATGAGCTCATGAATACTATCATACATATTATTTTCTCCTTATCCCTTCATTATGCACATTTCATTTTGTTTCCAAAAATATTTCAATCACTTTTCATGGTTACTAGTACCATAAAATTATTAAAAACCGCAATGATCCAATACATTGATATTCCAATATTCCACGCTACTATAAATTAGATTCCACAACATTATCTCGGAACACCATTACATAAAAATTTATTCATTCCACCACATTGTTGCCATACTCAACATCACAAATAGTGATCAGATGTTACTTCCCTTTATCCTTTTCCTTAAGAGGTTTTTCATGTCGATCATCATTAACCCTTGGATTAGGGCATTGATTAGCATAATTCCACATTTCCTTACACTTGAAGCATTTAAGTGTTGGTGGAGAGTTATTTTTAGTCTTTTCCCTATTCACATCATTAGCTACCTTTTTCCCATTAATTCGACACTCGACTGGTCGATGACCTTCTTTTCCACACTTAAAACATTTTCTAATACCTTTTAGGCAATCTCCACCATGCTTCTTTCCACACTTTGAGCATAAAGAAACATTCATTTTCTTTTCACCATTATTCTAAGATTTCTCCTTGAACTCCATCTTTCATTTTTTTTCAAAACCATGAGATGGATATGTAACACCAACTTCCAGTTCTACCTTGATAGAACAACGCACAATTTATTCATAGCTACTGAAGTCTATTATCGTTAATGTCCTTCAAAGTGTTGGTTTTAAGCCAAAGAAGAATCGATCAACATTACTTTCAGGTTGGATGATAAATTCAGATGCAGACCTTGAAATCCATGTAAAATTTTCTTCGTATATACCAATAGATTCACCATCCTTTTTCTTAAGATCAACGAACTACATTTCCATCTTTGTTTGAAGAATATGAGGTAAGTACTTATTGAATAATAAGTTCATGAAATCATCCCATTCCATGGATTTTATTTCATCTCAGGGCCTCGTATTTTTTATTAGAGGCCACCACTGGTCTACATCACCTTATAAATGGTAAACAACCAAAATGAATTTTTCATGCTCTGAACAGTGATGTATGGAAAATATCATTACAATGGTACTGATCCATTTTTCAGCAAAAAGTGGATCATAATACCCACTGAAAGAAGGTGGACGTTGCCACATGAAGGACTCAATAGAATATTGTTCCTTTCTCTGCTCATTTGGAAGTCCAGAATGATTCATAGCTTGTATAAGTATAGCAATAAGACTTTTTACTCCATCTCCCATAACATTGGTTTGTCGAGGAGGACAATCATTGAATTTCCAATTATATTTATCAACACGGTTCTTTCATGTTCCATCCATCATCTAAAACACAAAAGGAATAGTGCGAGAGACAAAAATCATGCTAGGAAAACAACATAATAAAGGGTGAGTGCCTTCAATATCTAACATCTTCGGTTTAATTATTTGATCGTTACCGTAATTCTAGGACTATAACCTATTATTATACTTAACCTTAAGGACATCCCAAGAGATACCTTATAGATATCTTTAGGGATCTCACTAAAGTTTTCACATCCTAGTTTCCAAAGGTTAACTAAACCTCCCTCTGATACCAACTATAGAGACCCCAAACTTGAAGTACATGGACATTACATTACTTTTGCAGAATACTTAATAAATAAAAAACCAACATTCAAGGACTGTAATAGTTTAATGTATTTGGAAACTCAGAACATAATATTCTAATCATGGTGAAAGATCTTCAACATCTCCCATAAAGATATTCCCCTTTTGTTTTCTTACCTGAAACCTTTCTTTATATCCTGGGGAAAAGAAAACATATAAGGGGTGAGCTCAAATGCTCAGTAAGGGTATGTATGGAGAAAATAAAACAAACCATTTACATTTGAACTTAAAAACATGAACATAATGTTTAAATATCAAAATATTGAGAAATGACATAAAACATGGCAGTAAGTAAGGTATATATCATAATGGGAAATAAATCATAATAAAATATCATGGGAATAAAACATGTAATTGTGAAAAAACATTAATCACATGATATGATTTCTATAGTATCCAAGGCATTGCTGCCACGACCATCTTATTGGACAAAGTCCCTTACAAAATCAAGTTCACTCCTCGTTCCAGTATTATATCAATGAAACAGATTAACATTATGTTCCATCCATGTCTATCTCATGAGATATAAATATTTACCCAATGAATTGGAGGGAGATATAGGTCCCACCCATCTCATAATGAAATCATTATTACTTGTGCCACAAAATAAACATAAATCATTCATCATAACCCAAAGAATAAAATGTGTTTCATAAACATAATCCCATCATAACATAATACACATAAAACAAATGGATATCATTTCATCATAATATGAATCAAACCATGTAAATAATGGATATATTATACTTGAAACATAAAAATACTGAATAATGTCATCTTAGACGGAAAATAGTTTTGATAAAACACTTGAAATGAATTCTTGAGGAAAATATCATTTCTTCTTCAAAATCATTTTCTTTTCACAAAATTCCATGAAATTTTAAAAGAAAATGATTTTTTTTGAAAATAGTCATGAAATATGGTAGAGTAATCTTCATTAAAAAATGCGTTATGAAACCGTAAAAATCCGTTCATGCCGTATTAGATAAAAAACATTCTCATCGTACTTTTGTCGTAAAAGTCAAAAAGTTCCTCATATTGTAATAAAAATAAAGATTCCTTCAATAACATGTGGTAAAAGTAAAAAATGGGTAAAAAGTACTTTAAACATACATGAAACTATTTTTAGAAAATAGGGACATGGATGATAAATATAACCCATGTAAATAATTACGAATATACAATCTCAGATAAAAACAATATTGGAAAAGTTATCCCTTACCTTATGTCTGATATGCTTAGTATGTATCCAAAACTAATATATAAAGATTTAAATAATGTCATTGAGTTATTAATGAATCATATTCATTGTTACGATATCATATATGGTTCACTTATGACTTTATATTACCCATTCTTTTGTAATTCCTTGTTAAAGCTGCGTTTTGGGTAGAATTGTTTCATTTATCGTACGTGTTTCGATTTGTTGTTCTTGATATTATTATTCATATCCTAATTTACTTATTTACAGAATTTAAAACATGATATATATATATATAATATATTCATCATATAAATATATATGATATATTGATAAATGGAATGAAACACACAGTTAATGGAGACAGTAGGCTGTACGTATGCATGAATGTTGTTTTCGTTTCCTTATTGAATTGAATGGAATTAATTAGATGAAATAAATAAATATATATATATATATATATAAATCCAGTAGAATTATTATGTCATATATTTCATTATTATTCATTATATATACTTTATAATCATTCATGAATGGTTAACATGGAGAATGAATCTCATCGCATCGTGGAGACGGTAATCCGTACGTACGCACGAGCGATGATATCATTCCCATAATTATTGAATAGAATTGTAGTGGATGGTATAATATCTTTGAATCAGTATGATGTGATAATAACCATATATAGTTATTATTTACACCATTATACCCCATCCAAGTATGGTGGTGTTGGAAAAACTGATTACACCACGGTGTGGAGACGGTATTCCATACGTACGCACGCACGGTGATTTTGTTTTCTGTTGGATGGATAGAAGGTTAAATGGGGTTGTTTAATATTTATAATATCATATCAGTATATTAGTGATACTTATTGTATTACTTTACAATGAAACATCTAAAGAATATAATGTTGAAGAAGAAAGAAATTTGAAAGAATCGGTAGAAGAGATTACCTCTTCTTCGACGCACCTCCTTTAAGCTTCCACTTAAGGGACTAGAGTTGGTCATTTGATAAGACCAGAACCTCAAGAGTGTTTCTAGGGAATTGGAGAAGATAAATAGATAGGGGTTTTCCAAGCATGAAGGCTCAAAGTGCTGTGAAGTGGAGAGGGAGGAGGTTCCCTTTTATAAGAGAGGAGAGGGGCACCGTTCGAAACCTCAAAAATATTAATTTATACTAAATAAATCCCCACTTGAAAACCACCAAAAATGACTCATATTAGAATATTAGATGATATAGGGTTGTAATATCATAAACAAAATAAAATTTATACATGTTGGAAATTTATTTTAAACCTTATCAACTTGATTTCTCCTTATTTAATCTATTTAATTTTTTTTGGGTAATAATATTTTAATTTTTAAATTGTTATAAATAATTACATCTTTATTTTGAATTTCCAATAATTTGATAATTTATGAAATTTTTGACCATATAAATTTTAATTTATAAATTTTAAATATTTTTGTGATTTTTAAACAAATATATGTTACGTTATTTTTATAAAATAACAATAGTGTCGACTTTGACGCTATTTATTTATTTTAATTTAAATAAAATCCACACAAAAGATATGTTCAAAATAAAATATTTAATATATTCATAACATGTTATATTTGTCTATAAAATTCTTGTAGAACATTAAATATTTCATATAATATTTATTTTAATATTGTTTAAACCATTTATTTGATATTTCAATCAATAAAATAACTTCAACATCACTATTGGGTCACCTTTAATGATAATTATTTAATCCCTAAAAATTATAAATAAATTCACATGATGTAGATAATTTTATTATATTTCGGGATACTATTCCTGTTTTAAGTTTTATAAATTTTATCACTAAATTAAAGTTGTTATACTTATAAGATTTAAGAGAGTGACATGTTTCCACTTTCTTTGGGTTTAATAATAATTAAATAATTTTCATGGTCGAAAGTCCATATAATGAATATATTCTGACCCTTAGGTGATATGGGTTGACTTTTAGTCATCCAATAGAATTTTGGCAGCTGTTAAGGTAATTTTATAATCTTATTTTTACCCTTAAGTACCCGATATACATTTAACTACAGTAAATAAAAATTACCGTAGTTACTATTCATAATATCAACAAATAAAAGTAACCTATTAAAATAATTTGGAACCAATTAATTAAAATATGTAATCCATTTTTTAAAATTCAAAACACATAATTTTCAGAAATTAATTTAAAATTAATACCATTGTTAAGAAAACGGGTTTTAAAAGTTAAAACATTGCCAAAGATTGAAACGTTTTTACCTATGAATTCAATGTAAAATTAATTTTAATGACATAAATTACATTAAATGGTAAAAATATATTCTATTTATTTTTTAAAACCATTAAATATTATAATTTAACCATATAAATTATTTCGATGAAAAAAGTTGTTTTTGATTAATATATAGCGTGTTTTTACTATTCATTAAAATATTAATGTTGTCAGAATAACAAGAAAAATTTATCCAGAGTAAATTTTTATATCCTTATTCCAAATAAGAATTTTATTTTTCAAATTGAACTTATATACATGTTAAAAACTAGATTTAAAGAGGGTGTGCCATCAAAAGGCTGCAAAACTGCATTTTTTTGAAAAATACTTATTTTACCTGAAAAATTTATCTTTTTCTCATGCCATGTTCTAGAAAATGTGTAAGATGAATAATAATGTTATAAAATTCAAAATTTAGTTAATAGTATTCATAGCGGCTAGTCCATAATATTATAAAAATATATCATTGTTTAGTGAAATCTTGTATTGCGTATTTCACACGCTATCGAGGAAAATCGCGATTGCATGTAATGCAATCCAAGTCAGGGACACATGTAGTGAAATATCTTTTTTGTGTTGGGTATAAAATAATCAAAAATTATTTTATTTATACATTAAAAAAAATCTATACGTAATGTTGCAAACTTGAAATTTTGTGTAACACGAGCCAAGAATAGTGTTGCATATACTTCAAGTTAATATGGTGTTGCGTATAGTAAAAGGTAATATTGGTGTAGTGTACAGTAAAAGACATCAATTAAATTAAAAATAATATATCTCATAAAATATTGGGGTGTTACATAGTCTAATCCACACCCTAGATCGGGGTTCACAATAGTATATAATGCTGTCCAGGTCACACGTGACCTCTACCACAATTATTCATGGGAAAAACAACAAATAGATCACATTTGACCTCTTCCACTATTCTATGTGGGATACTAGAGTAAAATAGAGAGTGAGTTTGAGGATATCGAGTATCCTCTAGTTATTCATAGGAGATTGTGTATGTGTGATTGATAGATAAACACACTGCTTGAAAATGTATACAAAAGAACACAACAGATATATAGATGTAGAATATAGTTTAGAAGTCTCTGTGTGTTATGTAGTGAAGCTCTATACACGGTTGGTGTAGGAGAAATGAGGTTTGGGTCCTCTTCTGAAAGTTGGATTCACGAACAGAGTATCATAGCCTTTCGAGTGTGAAAGTTAAGCTCCTTGATGTTTTCTTGTTTTATTGATCTCCCCGTATGTTATTCATTTTAGTTCTTGGGAGTTGGAAGAAAGCTCGAGAGTTTCAGGATTTTTCACTTCTTCTACTGTTTTCAATTTTCAATATATTTCTCATATTACTCTAACATGTTTCGATCCGGATTTCAATTAATTTATACTTATTGCCCTTGTAGGTATGAAGATCTACCCATATGAATATAATTCGTACTGTCTGTGGATAGTCCTATAGAAAACATTAAATAATGTCAGAAACATTAATTTTTCTAAATATAAATGTTAGATATAATTTTGAATAAATAAGTTTAAAGGTAGTTTTTATTACTATTGGTGAGTCATAAGTATCGGTGACTCATTGGAACTGGTCTCTCATCATCAGTCTATCATCATCGATCTTTCAGCATCGGTGACTCAGAGTATCGTTGATTTGTTTCCATCTGTATTAGTGAATTAGTGTATCGGTGACTCATTTGTGCTATCGGTCTGTCAGGGAATCGATGAGTCGTCATTAGTGACTCATTTTGTACTATCAATGTGTCTTCCAGCGGTGAGTCAATCATCGGTGTGTCGTCCACTGGTGAGCTGACCATTGGTGTGTCCTCTATCGATGAGTCAATCATCAGTGAGTCGATCATTGGTGAGTCGATCATCAGTGACTCAATAATTGGTGAGTCTTCCATCGGTGACTCATCCATCGGTGACTCATCCATCGATGAGTCATCTTGAACTATCGGTGCTAGAGACTCTAAAAAACTTATAAAGTGTCTGTCTTACACAAAACACTACCATATTAAATGAAATTCATTAATACATGAATATATACATAGGTAAACATATTGAAGCATAAATATACATTGTTTATTGATTTATTGAAATGTATTGTACAGTATGAAAAAATTGATTTACTTAGATATATTCATTAACAAGATCAACTTTATTTATTAAATAATATAATAATTAATAGGATCGGTAGATTGACATGATTTGAGATTATGAAAAGAACTATTTCTCAATTGATCCAATAGATATTTTCACCCTTTTTTTCTTTTAACAATGTTTCAAAGGAATCTTCTTGTCTATTTCATAATGAGGCATTTTCTAACCTTTTTTGTACAAAAGGAATATTATTTTTACCTCGTACGACATGTATGGATTCATACACAGTCATTTATTTGAAGTCTCCTCTTCAAGTTTGAAATCATTATCATTAATGAAAAATATTATCAAAATGTAATTTCCAAAGCAACAGATATTTTCCTCAATATTATATTAGAAATATATTCTTTTATTTCATCAATTACAATAACCCTCCATTTTTACTCCACATGGGATTTATTGTATTGATATTATCCTTAATCCTTTTATAGATGGTTTATGATTTATTTTTTCAAGGATAGTATTCAAATTCACTTCCTCGATTTATTTATTAGTCCCCTTGAAATATTTAATCTATTATGATTAATTAACATTTAATTTCCCTTATATTGTCCATTTCATTTAAAATGAATATTACTATTTCCAAAACCATATACCATTTTACATACAGTGTATACTTTGAATATTGTTTGATTAATCCATATATTCTACTCCATATGGATATTAGATAAGGAATATTGCGAAATCAATTATTTGATAGATGATGAATGTTTTGGAATGGTACGACATCGGTAGAGACCCGTTATAAATAGATCATCGATGCATCAGTAGTCACATGGTACAATTCATTGGGATAGATGCCTTAGATTGGGTTTACCCTACATTTTTTAAACCATCTTGTAGATGGTATTAATGGTAAAGGTTTCATATAACTTGGAAACATGGTGTCCAATAATTAAGAATTTTCTTCATTTATCATCAATGAGATTTTTGTCGACATATCTATGGATGCATTTCATTTTTCAAGATTCAATTATTATTCATCCATGAGATATTGCATTGACATATCTATAGATACATTTCAATTCCAGTTATTTATATGCCATGTGTTTCAGTTTCATACCTTTCAATATTTTATTTTACTTATTTAGTTATTTGAATAGCATGTGTTTCCAATTATTACCTTTCCATTCATCTTATATACTTCCAATCAATTTAATGATTACATGAAATGTGCGTTCAGTTATTCACCTTACCAAATTGACAATTCTAATTGATTCATTATTGCTTCCACTATATTTTTCCCTTACTGAGTATTTGAGCTCACCCTTATTATGTCTCATTCACTATGAATCCAATAAGATCACAATGAAATATATGCATGGATTTTATTATATGGAATAGAGTTTTCCTCAGAATTATTTATTTATAAATAAGAAAAAGAATTATGTTGTAATCAATGTATTCATTTGTAATGCAATACTCATTTATGTATCTAGTTTACCAAGACTAATAAACTGATCTTTTCTTAGGGGCTTGATTCCCTGTAATCATGCCAATGTATTTAGTAGTAGACACCGGCTCTCGGTTATCTGGGGTGGGGTCACTATAGTTGGTATCAGAAAAAGTTTAGTACTAACCTTGGGAACTGGATTTAGGTAAACCTAGATTACAAACATTACCCTAAGGTAGAATTTTAAGAAGTATAGATGAAAACCCAAGAATTATGGTAAAGTATATATTATGTGGGTATTCCTAGTAATAAATCCTTGTCTGGATACTAGAAGTGGAAGTGTTTCTAGAACAGATGTACCTAGGAGTTACAACCCTGACAAGGTGTTCCGGGCTTGACTCGGGGTAACCTAGTACATGAAAAAGATCCTAATTGTGCACCTAGTTTGACACTCCTGGGGGATATGTTTGGGATAATCAATGTTTTCTTTACTAAACATTATGAAGAATATGAAAGTATTTTGACAAAAACTATTCAAGGTTTAAACTAAGGTGTTTTAGATTGAAGATAATGTGTCATGATTAAGAATCATACAAATGATATTATGGAAAATACTTAGACCAATGAAGGAAAAATGTGGAAATAAAATAGATGAGGTATTTTTGTATTGAGGTTGTATTGAAAACATTAGCTAAAATGATATTTAGAGATTAACCTCATTTCAAGGATGTCCATCATATTTATATTTGGAAGTTATATTAATATTGTTTTAGAATAGGACAACATGTATGCTGGGTGACAACTAATCAAATCTAGAAAGGCTGTGGGACATGAACCCACGACCAAAATATAATAATGGTTTCATGCAAACCACTATCCTATGAAATTTCTGTTTTAATTTTAATTGTTTTTAGTTAAACAAGTTAACAAATAAATATTAATGTGACGTCCTGAACCAGCTCACCCCGGAATCGGTGGTCGGACCAGTCACCAAATGACCTCAAGCATGTCTCCCTATATGCCAGAGGATGCCGACTAGTAGGGATGGTTTATGGATAGTTAGTGGGGAGACTATACCCTCTTATCAGATTAAAAATAGTGTACAATATCAGAAAAAAATGAAAGCAGTGTGAATAAAGATAAATCATCTAAAGACATAATTTTATAAATCATGTACAAAACAAATGGCCAACGCCAATGTTATACAATGCGTGAATGTAATGATGGTACAATTATGAAAGAGATAAACATTAAATCAAGATTTACATCTCAATAATGAAATAAATAAACAATGACTCAAAGCGCCGAGGGTGATCTCTTCAAGAATCTAGAGCTTTTTCTCGGTCCTCTGCTCATATCTACCAAGGATATGAAAACAGGACAATCCATTAACAAAATAGAATCTACTCGGGTACCCTAGTGTAATGGAGGCCCAAGTAGGGCGTGAGATATAAATCTCAGTAGGCTGGGACCACTGGTGTCTATCCCAAATCCATACATTTAATAAATAATTACAGCAATGTGGAAGAATGCATAAATAAAATATGAACTACAATGTAACTATATACCCAAGTACCCACTTCATCCCTCAGCTTGTGTCTGAACCTACATACACATTTTTCATGTGTAGACAATAGTCATTATACACACTTTTTCATTTATCAATTATTCAAACCTCATTAAATTATATAAGCCTCGATAATTGATATTCTTTATTTAACAACATAAATTCCTAGGTCCCCCTAGACACCCATACAACAATACCTTCCTCGGTCGTGCTAGGGTCTGAGCCATTTTACATATTCAATCACAAATCATTACATCACACTAACTTTCATTGACCATTTAATTCAGTTCATGTAAAGCCAATTGGACCCACAATCCAATGACAATTAATGGGAGTAGAACGTCATGTATAGAACCCTCGTGATTAATTCGGGCATCAGTCCTTGTCTCACAACCCATGGGTATTTGGAGCATTAGTCCGTGTCCCATAAAATAATATTTTCATGCAAGTTGGATGTAGAATGCCATGTCTTTCAACCCATGAGTATTTGGAGCATTATTCCCTGACTCACAACCCATTTATCAATCATACATATATATTTATCATTGGTGTAGAACGCCATGTGTACACCCAAAAACAAACTGTTAATTAATTAATTAATTAATTATTTAATTAATCAAATCCATTAATTTATTCAACAAATAATTAACAATATAAAACTATTTTTAAATAATTCTACAATTAATTAACCATTCAATATATCAATAGTTAACAATTAATTAAAAATTAATTATTCTTAACCACAAGTAAGTCAACTAGATAATTAAATCAACTTTTAATTATCCTAATTCTTTAACCGAAAAAATGATAATTAATTTACCAATAAATTATACTTATTCCCTTACTAATCCAATCGATTAGTTAAATATACCAAAACTATTAGTTAATACAACAATAAACTAAGTACACATTACTATTAATTTATCCATTAATTAATTAATCTACCAAACAAATCACATCCCATAATTAATTTTCCCCAAAATGTAATTATCTCAATCTAAATCTCATATCTCCATAATTAATTTCAACAATTAATTATTAAAATCAATTACTACAAAAGAATATGATTAATTCAACATCAATTACATTAATTTCTCCAAAATGTATTATCACATTAATAAATTTTAAAAACTTAATTTATCACATAATTTCCTTTTAATTAATTAACAAGTTTCAATAAGGTCAATATCCTGAAATTAATTCTAAAATTTATTAACACTATTCAAGATCCCCATCATCCCATGACTAATTCAACAATTAAAAATTCATTCCATGGCATCAATCTGCCATTTATCAGCACTAATAGAAAGATATATGGAAAACTCAAACTACAAGAAAACATGAAATAAACCTACCAAAAATTTCTGGTTTGAAGGCAGTGCACCTCATTTGAGGGGTTTTATTACAAAATCTTGACACAACTTATCACACAAAACACTTATGACATTTATCATTTTAAATCATTAGACATTCTAAATTCACATTAAGAGGTATTCAATATAAATAATTCACTACATGGATTAAATTTCTAATAAAAGTACAATATGAAATTTATTAATGAATTTTTTAAAATTGAGGACTTGGAAAAGGGACCCTACCTTGGGCTGGAACCAGATTAATATAAAACACTTTGATATATGATGACAGCTAATCCACAACTGATCCGCAGTCACATGCACGCACACCTTCATATATAGACACAAACACACACATCAATATATATATATGTGTGTGTGTGTGTGTGTGTGTGTGTGTGTGTGTGCGTTGTCAATAAAATTGATTGAAAATTAACTAAATTAGTAATGAGAGACTAGAACCAGTGAATCTTAGTCTACGCACCTATACCTCTATACAAGAGACTCAGATAAATTATCAGACTCTAATTTACATGGTAGAAAGAAAATAGAAGAAATAAACCTTACATGGTGCAGTGACGACAAGGTAATTTGATTTCATATGCCTCACCCTTGGAGGTAGATGCCGGATTATGGACCAATGGGTCTCAAGTCAACATTCACACACCCTAAAAATAGAGGAACAAAACAATCGGATTAAACCTCAAACTTAGGGTTTCAGCTCAGAAAACAAGGCGAGATAGGTTTCAAATAGCTGATGCAAATCACAAGATATACGATAGACTCACCTTGACGAGGCAGACAAGAGTCGTGAAGTGTTCGAGAGGAATCGTCACACGCAGAGAGGAGTCCGGGAAAGGTGGTGGTGAGCCAATGAGGGGGTAACGCTATTACAGGGGTTCTGCTCGGGGAGTCACGCGTGCCACTGTAGGTCATCCGGGGGTCGCATGTCTGCTATAGATCGTAGGCGGGAGAAGGATGCACCGCAATGAGGAGGTCTGGCATGCACCACTACAGGTCGTTCGGGGGTCACGCGCCTACAGGAGGTCCGACCAAAGGAGGATGCCCCGAGAAGAGGTGCTTCATCCAAAGTCTCTTGCGGCTATGGTTTGAAGTGGTGAAGGCCATGCAGAGGAGGCCTGCACACCTTCTTCATCATGACTCACCTTATAGGAAGAAGAGTAACCATGTGTGGGGGCCGTGCCTCCAATGTACAATGCCACCCCACATTAATAAAATAATTATAATATACTATATATATTAAAATATAATAACAATACTAAGAATAAAAATATTAATGATAATAGTCATAATATTATTATTATCATTTCCATTTATATCATTAAAACTGAAACACACCATTTAATTAAAACAGTTCTTTGATAAACTCCAATATTAAATTGTATAAAAATAATAACAAATCACTCCTTTTGATTAAGTCCAAACTCCCTCTTTAAATCCACATTAATTATTTAATTATTTATTAGCCTTCAATTATTTTAAACCATAACCCCTTAATTAATAACCATTATTAATAAATAATAATGACACTCAAAAAACCACAATAATAATAATCTCATTATTATTTTTATTCCAACCATTGATAAAACCCAAAACCTTTATTTAATAAAAACGTATCTTCATTAAAACTAAAACTCCACATATAATTAAATGTTTTTTTGAGATACCCAAAAACCTCATTAATTACACATAACTATTACACCCCATTAATCATTAAATTAAAAGGATTTTAACATCAAAATAACTTAATAAATTCCATAATAATAATAATATTATTATTATTATTATTAACAATTTCTTTAAATAAAACAAAATTCTCCCATTAAATATTATTTAATTAATATAATAAAAACTAAACATGGTAAAATGCATGGGTTGGGCCGCAACCATGATCAGCCTGTACAGATCCATTAAAGTGGACTTTTCTAGATCCGGTTCTCACAAGAATCTTGGGGACACCCTTGAAAAATTATCATGTATTCTCCCATGTCCATAAATGAAAACTTTAGGTGTTCCATCACTAAAAATTATGTTTTGGATCTTGGTTTAAAAACCAACCCATCGATAAACCGATTTTTTTAAAACCTTCGTAATTTAACCCAATTCAAAAACACAATAATTTACAATCTACCCATCTTAAAAACTTCTCATCCCTGAGAAGTCGTTGGGAACTACTATAATATATTCTGACCCACCAAGGTCTAGATGTTTCATTTGAACAAATATGTTACGTTTCAAAACACCAAACACACTACTAACCAAAACATAAGTCCAACCATTAATTCTTCAAAACCCGAGCCAAATCCTATTTGACCACTTAAATACCAAAATATAGCATTCATATGAGGTTATTACAGGGACCTCATTGAAGAAAAGGGTCTAATCTCGATCGATCAATAGAATCTAGTTGCACATGTTTTTCTAGAAATACATTACAGTACCAAAACCCACACTCACCATTGAACCGACGACGTGCCTATTAAAATTATTACAACACCAACTGCATGTATATTAAAGTCCTTACCCAACCTCTTGTGACGTTTCCATGTCAATATATCACAAGGATATTAAAAAAAGCTAACGTGTCCCAACAAGAATGAAGGCATAGCCCAAAGAATCCACAAATCATGTGTACAACCGAGATAAAAACCACTCATCAAGCCCAATAATATTTAAAACATTAGTGTGGCGTAAGACCTACGCAATCTTAGTGTCTCCATGATAAGGTTAAGATAGGATACATGCTCATCGTATTCAGAAGAGAGAACTAAGAAAAAACCATGGTCACTAAAAGGATCACTTGAACTAAAACTAGATGACTCTATTCAAAAAGCATGGTGTCACCTGCCAACACATTTACCAAAATCAACGCAACACTACCTTCCTTAGGATTGTCCATGACGTCGATAAAAAAGCTGTTTACTAGTGTTCTATTTTTGAAACACCTTAAACACACATGTGACATTCCTTGAACCTTGATCACCACATCAATCATTCTGGAATGAAAGCCAAAATTTAAACCAATCGGCATGTCAAAACACCATAGTCCGATAGGATAGTTTCTTATGAAACATAAATGTCCACCCTCTCTCTCGATCACGCAAAACATATATCACTATTCTCAAAAGCTCATATTTTTCATTTTATCCATTTATGTAATTAATTTCAACCGTTAAACATTTGAATGGATCTCAAAAAACCCACAAGTACTTTTTTTATAACAAGTCACTTTGTTTTCAAAACTGCCCCCTATGATAATATAGGAATGTTATCACAAAACTACTATTTAATCATTTAACATTCAGTGTTATCCATATATAATCATGAAATTTACCATCTAAATTCATTTTACCAAAAAATGAGACCTCCGAGGGTCCAACATATTCAATAAAGGTTCTTCAAAAGCAACCCCACAATAGATCAATTCAATCAAAACTCAACAGTTTAACAATTATAACCATTCTCGCATGCACTATGGTTATAAAAGATTCAGTCACATGGGTGGACATCTACCAATCGATAAGGAACCCATACAACTTATCGCTGGCATTTGGATCCCATTTTTTATAATAAACATTCATTTAAAATTTTAATTTTAGCAGCCCTTTTTACAAATCAAAACATGTCTAGCATGTTATAATAAGAAGTAACACAACAACATGTTTTAACATAGAATCATGCCACAATTATTAAACATGCTAATCACAGAGGCAACATGGAATATAAACACCCAAGAGGGTTAAAGTTGTCACCAAAACATGCTATCTAAAAATTCTAAATAAGTACTAGTCATGGCACATATTAAAGGCACACAAACCATGTTAGCAGGAATCCTTCTAATGAAACTACATGGAATGACATTAATGCATGGAATTTGAATCTTCAAGTACCTAAGATGATGTATGTATGAAAAATTTCTTGACTTATCAGGCCAATAAAATTGTTTTTCAAAATTATAAAAATGAATAAGTAGTGGAAAATACACCAGTCACTCAAGGTGAAATCATATCATCTGTAACCTAAAATACTAAAAACATCAATTCCCATCCCCGACCACTTGGTCATTTCCCTTACATGGGGTGATCAGTCCCAAGAACGACTATTAACCCATGCACTGACACATTACTAGTCTCCTTTCTACCAACCCAAAATAATAGGATAAAAGAAAAGGAAACCTATAATACCACTTTGTAACGTCCCCACCCAGCTCACCCCTGAATCGGTGGCTAGACCATTCGCCACATGACCTCAAGCGTGTCTCCCCATATGGCAAAGGCTTCCAACTAGCATCAAGGGTCAAAGGATAGTCAGTGGGGAGACTATAACATCTTATTAGAGTAAAAACAGTGGACAATATCAGCAAATAAAAGAAGTAGTGTGAATAACAATAACGAAACGAAAGACATAATTTTATAAATCTTGTATAAAACAAAATTCCAACACCATTGTTAAACAATGAATGCACATTATGACGGTATAACTATAAAAGTGATAAATGTTACATCATTATTTACATATAAATAAATAAACAATGCATTAAAGCTCCAATGGTGATCTCCTCGATCACCTTGATCTTTCGATCAGTCCTCTGCTACTATCTCCCAAGTATATGAAAACAGGAAATTCCTGAAACCATATAGAATCTACTCAGGTACCCCAGTGCAATAGCAGACCATGTAGGGTGTGAGACATAAATCTCATTGGGTTGGGACCCCTAGTGTCTACCCCAAATCCATACATTCAATAAATAATTAAAACGCTGTGGAAGGATGCATAAATAAAATAAGTACTACAATGTAACTATATACCCATGTACTTGCTTCAGACCTCAAATGGTGTCTAAACCCACATTATACATTTTTCATGCATACACAGAAGTCACTACACACACATTTTCATTTATCAACTATTCAAACCTCATTAAATTATTTAAGCCTCGATAATTGATATTCTATATTTAACCACATAAATCCTTGGGTTCCCCTAGACACCCGTATCACAATACCTTCCTCGGCTATGTCGGGGTCTGAACCATTTTACATATTCAATAAAAAATCATTACATCAAACTGGATTTAATTTTCCATTTAATTTAGTTCATGTAAAACCAATTGGAACCACAGTCCAAAGTCAATTAATGAGAGTAGAACATCATGTCTAAAACCCTCATGAGTATTTTGAGCATCAGTCCTTGTCTCACAACCCATGGGTATTTGGAGCATCAATCTCTATCCCATAAAAGAATATTTTCATGCAAGATGGGTGTAGAATGTCGTGTATTGAACCCCGTGTGTATTTGGAGCATCAGTCCCTACCTCACAACCCATTTATCAATCATACATATAAATTTATCATTGCTGTAGAACGTCATGTATAACACCCCAAACCATCCATTAATTAATTGATAAATTAATTAATCAAATCCATTAATTAATTCAAGAACTAATTAACAACATAAAACTACCTTAAAGTAATTATACAATTAATTAACCATTCAACATCTCAATAGTTAATAATTAATTAATAATTAATTATTTTTAACCACAAGGAAGTCAACAAGATAATTGACTCAACATTTAATTATGCCAATTCCTTAACCAAAAACATGATAATTAATTTACCAATCAATTATCTTTATTCCCTTACTAATCCAATAGATTAGTTAAATATAACAAAAATATTTTTTGACCCAACAATTAACTAAGAACACATGACCATTAATTAAACCTTAAATTAATTAATCTACAAAACAAATCACATCCCATAAATAATTTTCCAAAAAAAATAATTATCTCAATCTAAATATAATCTCTCCAAAATTAATTTTCAAAATTAATTATTTAAATAAATTACTACAAAATCAGTAAATTAATTCTGTATTAATTACGTCGATTTAGCCTAAATGTCTTATCACATTAATAATTTTTTTTAAAAAAATAATTTATCACGTAATTTTCATTTAATTAATTCACAATTATTTAACATGTTTCAACTAGGTAAACATCTCTTATTTAATTGAACAATTAATTTACCCTATTCCAGAGCCCCATTATCCCATGATTAATTTAATAATCAAATATTCATTCCATGACATCAACCCGTCATATATCAGTACTAATAGAAAGATATATGGAAAACTCAAAATACTAGAAAACATGATATAACAGAACCAATAATTTTTTGTTTGAAGGTAGCACACCTTGTTCAAGGGGTTTTATTAAAAAATCATTATATTAATTATCACACAAAAGAATTATGACATTTAGCATTTTAAATCATTAAACATGATAAATTCACATTAAGAGGAATTCAATATAAATACATCATTGTATGGATTAAATTTCTTATAAAAGTATATTAATCAATTTATTAATGCATTTATAAAATTGAGGACTTAGAAAAGGGTCCCTACCTTGGGGTGGAACTATATTTATATACAACACTTTCTTATACGATGATAACCAATCAACTTCTAGTCTGCAGTCGCACGCGTGCACACCTTCATATATGTGTGTGTGTGTGTGTGTGTGTGTGTACATATATATGTGTATGTGTGTGTGTTTGTGCATGTTTTCTATAACATAGATTAACAATAAACCAAATCAGTAATAAGAGACCAGAACCAGTGCATCATGGTCTACACACACACACCACTATACCAAAGACTCTGATAAATTGTCAGACTCTAATTTACATGGTGGAAAACAAACAACAGAAATAAACCTTACCAGGACCAATGAAGACAAGATAATTCGATTCCATCCACTTCACCCTTAGCAGTGGATGTTGGATTATGGACCAATGGGTCCCGAGTCAACATTCTCATACCTTAAAAACTGAGGAACACAATAGTCAGATAAACCCAAACCTTAGGGTTTTGGCTGAGAAAAAAAGGCATGAGAGTTGTCAAATGGCCAATGTGAATCATGAGATATACACAGACGGACTCACTATGAAGAGGCAGACAAGATTCGTGAAGAGTCTGAGAGGAATCGTCACACACAAGGAGGAGTCATGGAGAGAGGGTGGTGCACTAATGAGGGGGTCGTGCTCCTATAGGGGTTTCTCCCAGGGAGTCGCATGTGACACTGTAGGTCATCTGAGGGTTACACACTTACTATAAATCATGGGTGGGAGGAGGATTCACTTCACGTAGGAGGTCCCATGTGTGTCGCTATAGGTCATTTGGGGGTCACGCTTCTGCAGTAAGTCTGACTGGGGGAGGATGTCATGGAAAGAGGTGCTTTATCGAAGGTCTCATGCGGAGGAGGCAGCCCGAAAGATGACTCATGTGGCTAGGGTATGAAGAGGATAAGGTCGTGCGGAGGGGGCTTGCACACCTTCTGCATCGCACCTCACATGAGAGGAAGAATAAAAACCATGTGGGGGGGGGTCACGCCTCCCTTGTACAACGTGTCCCCCCCTGAGTAGGGTGTGAGATATAAATATCAGTAGGCTTGGACCACCGATCTCTTCCCTAAACCCAGACATTCAATAAATAATTAAAACAGTGTGAAATCATGCATAAATAAAATAAGCATTACAATGTAACTATATACCCAAGTACCTGCTTCATCCCCCTGCTGGTGTCTGAACAAGTATTATACTTTTTTCATGCATACACAACATTTATTACACACTCATTTTAATTTATAAATTATTCAACCCTCATTAAATTATATAAGCCTCATTAATTTATATTCTTTATTTAACTACATAAATCCATCGTCTCCCCTAGACATCCATATTTCAATACCTACCTCGGCCATTCCAGGGTATGAACCATTTTACATATTCAACCATAAATCATTACATCACACTATCTTTAATTAACCATTTAATTCAGTTCTTGTATGACCAATTGGACCCAAAATCCAATGTCAATTAATGGGAGTATAATGTCATGTCTAGCACCTTCATGAGTATTTGGACCATCCTTCCTTACCTCACAAACCATGGGTAATTGGAGAATCAGTCCCTATCCCATAAAAGAATATTTGCATGAAAGTTGGGTGTAGAATGCCACGTCTTGCGTCCCGTGAGTATTTTGTGCATCAGTCCCAATCTAGAACCCATTTTTCAATCATACATATATATTTATCATTGGTGTAGAATTCTAGGTCTAACACCCCAAAACCAAGCATTAATTAATTAATCAAATCCGTTAATTAATTCAACAACAAATTAACATCTTAATACTCCCATAAAATAATTATACAATTAATTAACCATTCAACATATCAATAGTTAATAATTAATTCACAGTTAATTAATCTTAACCACAAGCATGTCAACTAGATAATTATCTCAACTTTTAATTATCCCAATTTCTTAACCATAAACATGACAATTAATTCACCAATCAATTATCCTTATTCCCTTACTAATCCAATTTATTATTTAAATATACCAAAACTATTAGTTTACAAAACAATTAACTATTTACAAATTAACATTAATTAATCCCTCAATTAATTAATCTACCAAACAAATCATAACCCCTAATTAATTTTCCAAATAAATTAATTATCCCAATCTAAATATCATCTCTCCATAATTAATTATTTAATAAATTGATAAAAAATCAAATAATTAATTCTGCATTAATTACTTCAATTTATCCAAAATGACTTGTCACATCAATAAATTTTAAAAAAATAATAATTTATAACGTAATTTCTATTTTATTAATTCACAATTAATTAACATGTTTAAATAAGGTCAAAATTCCTTTATTAATTAAATAATTAATTAAAACTATTCAATTTCTCCATCATCCCATTATTAATTCTACAATCAAATATTTATTCCATGATATCAACCCGTCATATGTTTTTACTAATAGAATGTTATATGGAAAACTCAAACTACAAGAAAACATGATATAACACTACCACTACTTTTTGGTTTGAAGGCAGAGCACCAAATTCGGGGGGTTTTATTAAAAAATATTGATATTTATTATCACACAAAACACTTATGACATTTATCATTTTGAATAATTAAACATGCTAAATTCACATTAAGGTGAATTCAATATAAATACTTCACAACATGGATTAAATTTCTAATAAAAGTACAGTGAGAATTTTTTTAATGAATTTATAAAATTTATCACTTGGAAAAGGGACCCTGCCTATGGGTGGTGGTAGATTAATATACAACACTTTTATATATGGTAGTAACCAATCCATAACTGGTCCGTAGTTGTAAGCACGCACACCTTCACACACACACGTTTACGCACACACGCACGCACACACACACACACACATATGTGTGTGTGAGTGCGTGCGCATTGTATAAAACATTGATTAACAATTCACCAAATGAGTAATAAGAAACCAAAACCAGTGAATCAAGGTCTACGCACCTATATCTCTATACAAGAGACTCAAAAAAATTGTCAGACTCTAATTTACATGGTGCAGAAAAAACAGTAGAAATAAACCTTACCCTGTGCAACGATGATAAGGTAATTCGATTCCATATGCCTCTCCCTTATCAGTGGATGCTAGATTATGGACCAATGGGTCTTGTGTCAACATTCACATACTCTATAAACAGCGGAACACAGTAATTGAATTAAACCTAAACATTAGGGTTTCTTCCAAGAAAAAAAGGCATGAGAGGAGTCAAATGGCCGATGCGAATGATGAGATATACGCAGACGAACTCACCTTGATGAGGCAAATAAGATTCTTCAAGAGTCATAGAGGAATCATAGTCGACAAAGAGGAGTCCAGGATAGGGGTGGCGTACCAATGAGGGGGTCACGCTGATATCTAGGTTCTGCCTATAGAGTTGTGGACACTGTTGTAGGTCATCCGGGGATCACGCACCTGCTGTGAATCATGGTCGGGAAAAGGATGCAGAGCAAAGGGGATGTCTCGTGCACGCCGTTGTAGGTTGTATGGGTGTCACATGACTGCATGAGGTCCGATCGAGGGAGGATTTCATGACCATAGGTTATTCAGCCAATGTATCATGTGGAAGAGGATGTCTAGAAGAGGACTCATGCAGCTAGGATTTGAAGAGGAGAAGGTCATTCTGAGGAGGCATGTGCACCTGCTGTGTCGTGCCTCACATGAAATGAAGAAGAGAAACCAGGTGGGGGGGGGGGTCATGCCTCCCCTATACAGTGACTCCCCGACTTTAATAAAAAAATATAATATAATAAATATATTAAAAGATAATAAAAAAACTCATAATAATTATATTAATGATAATAGTCATAATATTATTATTGTCATTTCCATTTATATCATTAAAACCAAAACACCCCATTTAATTAAAACAATTATTTGATAAACTCCATAAATAAATTTTATAAAAAACAATAAAACACTCATTTTGATTATGTCCAAAATCCCTATTTGCGTCCACATTAATTATTTAATTCGTTATTGACCTTCATTTATTTTAAACCATAACCCATAATTTAATTACCATTATTAATCAATAATAATAACACCCATAAACCCATAATTATATTAATCTCATTATAATTTTTATTCAAACCATGGATAAAACCCAAAACCTCTATTTAATAAAAATTATGATTCATTAGTTATGAAACTCCTTATTTAATGAAACGTTTCTTTTAGATACCCAAAAGCCTCATTAATTACAAATAACTATTACACCCCATTAATCATTCAATTAAATGTATTTTATCTTCAAAATTAATTAATAAATTCCATAATAATAATAATAACATTATTATTATTATTAAAAATTTCTTTAAATTAAAACTAAATATCCCATTTAATCTTTTTTAATTAAAATAAATAAAAAAGGAAACTGGGTAAACTACACGGGTTGGATTGCAACCATGCGTAGCCTGTGCAGATCCATTAAAGTGGACTTTTCCGGATCTAGTGCTACCGAGACTCTTCGGGACACCGGTGAAAAATTATCGGATATTCTACCAAGTCCAAAAATGACAACTTTAATTGTTACAACCCTTGGAATTATGCTCTGGATATTGGTTTAAAAACCATCCCATCGATAAAAAACTGAAAACCATCGTAATTTAACCCTGTTAAAAATCACGGGACTTTACAATTAACGATGAACCATTAGTAACACTTTTGAGTATTAGAAATTATTATATTATCCATATTTAATTTGGGAGGTAGTTATAGATAAATAGTAAGACTTTTCACTCTTTTATAGGCCTTATGTCCCTTTAAAAGTTTCATTTAGTGCTTTAGGCATAAATTGTTTTTGGGAGTAATTAATTTTTTAGAGTAAAGGGATGAATTAGATGTTGATATAAGCACAACCTAAAGTTTGGGTTGTTTATATGAGATTGAAACCTATCATGTAAGAATATTTCGTTATATTCTTGGTCAGTAAAAGGTTTACCCAACATTGGTAAAATGAATTAGAAATAAAATATTTTCCTAATGCCTAAATATCTGTTGAACTGATGGCCTTCTAAATCCTCAAAGATTTATAACTTTGAGGCCCTAAACTTTCCATTTATCATTCACTTGTTTTTGATTGATTACCTCATTCGCTCCTTATAAATATTTACACTTGTCCTATAAGTATGTTTCATTACTTTCCACTAATGTTCTCCTCATTATATACCTATTTACATGGTAGTCCATCTGACCTTTGTACTTTTCATTCTATCTTTTCTAGAGGATGTTTAATGAACTCTTCTCATGATGTGGGATTTCAATTTAAGAAAAACCTAGAAATACTTTTCTAAGATTGAGTATAAATTGAGAGGATGCAATTCAAATAAGGTGGGTAGAATGTGATGCCCCAAAAAACTAATTTAAGAACCTTGTATTTGATAGCGTGTATGACACACGACAACAAGTGTGTAAGGTAATATAATATATGTATACTTTATATTATATTTACTATTTAAAATATATTCTACATATTTTAACTCTTGAATCACCATGTTATCTTATAATTCATGAAACACTGAGTTATTGTATGTCATACACAACCTCAAACGTCCTCTATGGATTGCGTTACATGAAAAATCGACAATCTTTGATGACTTACGCTATACCCAATACAAAGTCTTACTGATAAACAATCTATAATTAAAAAATTATTTTTTAATATAATAAGATATAAACTAGTAGTTATGAATAAAATTAACTAACTTATTAAAATATATGGTCTATACAACTAAATCATTGGTTAAAAATTAATTATTAATTAATATAAGAACTAAATGAATATTAAAAGGATACATTTTATAGAAAAATATTTTTATGCTCACAAATCTGTTTTACCCTAATATATTGAATTAATTACAATTAGTGAGTGATATTAATGTAATAAATATGTTAAATATTCAATAAATCATTTTTTTATTCATCCATTATATAAGATAAACCTAAGATAAAAACTAACCCATTTTTTTCCTAAAAATCTATATTTTTATAAAGGCAATTTTACCGCCTTTTAATGGTGAAACCATTTTAAATCTTAATTTTTACAGTATTATATATTTAATTTGATAAAATGAACTTTATTTGAAAATTAATAAGGTCAAATTTATCTTAGGATGATTTTTTTTACTTTTCTGAGAAACTTAATTTTTTAGTGAATAGTGAAAAATACAGCGTTTTAGTTAAAAACTGCATTTTTGTTTAAAACATTATTAATGTGAAATTACATTATAAATATTTTTTAAAGTCACATTGGATAAATTATACATATATGAATAAAATTTAGTTTATTATAATCAATTTTCCTTTTTTAAATTGAATATAAAAACATAACAATCTATTTGAACATTTTTCTACTAAAACCACTTAATTTTTCTGTTTGTGAGATTAACATTAGTTATAATTTTTCCTCTCCTATGTTTTGAATTTTAAAAATATATCATACACCATTTTAATCAAGATAATTTTTTTCTAATAATATAAACTTAATTTTTGACAAAAATGATTAGTGAAAGTGACTAAAATTAATTATAGTGATTAAGGTGTAATTTGGCTTAAAATGGACTAAAACCCTAGGTTTAGGGGCACGAATGACCTTGACACTTGTCCAAAACCCATTTTATAGAAATATTTCGGAAATTAAACTTCCATTAATTTTAATGGGTGGTTGGTATGCCTTTTTTTAGTGAATAACATGTGTACACCTAACTTCTTTTCAAGAATACCGTGTAAGTCCTTTTCCATCGCAATAAAAGACCACCACCTGTACCCATTCATCACACCTCTCCAAAATCTTAAGATCGAACAAGATCTACCAAAATAGCCTCCAAAAATCCCTAACATCGACCTAGAATCCTAGACTTGGGAAAAATACCTTCCATGGATGCCTTTGGGTAAAACCAAAAGAAGTTACCTGATTAAAAGGAAATGTCTTTTCTCAATCTCTCTTGTTTCATTTCCATTATCCAACCACTAAAATATTATTATTATATTATTGGGTAACAAAAAATGTATCCTAAACATATTAGGATTTTTTATACTGATATTTTGATCTACACTTATACACACCATCATCTAATGGGTAATGACCAAAATGTTTCTGGGTATAGCGAACTACTACCACACGAAACGATGATTATTCGATTCTCCTTTACCGCCAATCATAGTGGCCATTATGGTAGAAAATCTATTTATATATATTATATATGATATTTATTGTGTATTAAAAGATTTTTAATCCTTTTATTTCACTTACCTTTAACAATTTATATTTTACGTTAATTTGAAAACATCATTTGAGGAAGTGTGGACTACCGCCCCCTCAAAGCATTGTGATTCATTCACAATATACATGTAATGTATAAAGGATAGTTTTAATTAAACACATGAAACATAAAAAACATATATATTATATTTATAAAATAATTATATTCCTATAAATATATATATATATATATATATCATCTCCTTTTTACTATTTCACAATAATTAAGAGATAACGTCGTTCGTGGATGTGAGGACTACCGCCTCCTCGACATGATGCGATTACTATTACATCACAAAATTATTTATATATTTTTGTATAATTAAATAATGTGGTATTTATTATATAATTATCATTATGGAATGATATGGTGCTACTTACCTTCTTTCCTTAATGACCATTGAAAAATGGCAACTCTACTCAAGCGTATGTATGACCTACTATCTCCATGATTGTAATGTTGATTAATTTTCATAATCATATTTAATGATTGATTTTAAAAGTATAATTTATGTATAAATATGATAAATATGTCATGGTTATTATTCTTTATATGTTATATAATGAACCATATGACCATAGTCGACCAATAATAGTTGTTTTGATGCATAAACTGATTTTGGTCAAAAACACCTGATGTAGACATAATTTTTTGACTAGTCATACACAACATGGTAATAATTGAAATAAAAGTAATCATAAACATGAAAAAGGATATGATTCAAGTATAAAATTAACATAGTTTATTATATAGGAATTTAATGGACATTCACGTGAAAGGAAATGCAAGGTAAGGATTTCTTGTCTAAATTTTCTTTCCATGAGGAATAATTTATTATTGTGGATATAATTTTTATATTTATATAGCGTAAATACTTCAACATTGACATATAATATCATAAATACTATTATATTAATATTATTTAGATGTTTCATTTTATGATTATCACTTTTGGTGATTTTGATTTATATGTAAGGGGTTTTCGTCTCAATTTACATTCCATTGAGGTTTAATTGCTATTATGCACCTAGTTTTCTTTTACATGGTGTATATAATTCCCTTTAAATGATATGTAATGATGTTTTAAACATTCATGTAATGTTATTCATTCATGTGTATTATGCTTTAAAATATTTTAATGTGGTATGGGACAGTTTGGGATGTTTAAGGATTATTTTCCTCAACAATAAGTTTAATGATCTTTCAATGGTATTTCCATTAGAGGAAATTATATAACCATTTTTCAATATACCCTTTCATTATTATCTAGTTATTCATGACCATTTTCAACTATTATTACTAATATTTAATTCTATGTCACTCAAAATGTATTAGAAAACGTTTTTCAAAAAAACCAACTTTATTTCTCTCTTTAGTCAGAGAACCTGTTTTCTTCTAAAAATAATGTTTTATTAGAGTTTTTTAAAAAATGTTACTAAAATGATTTAATAAAGAATGTTTTACCCTTTTTTTATTTTACCAATTTTTCAAATGAATCTTATTATCTCTTTTCGGAGGAGGAATTTTCTTACCTTTTTTTATACAAAAGGAATACTCTTTTTATTAAGTACGACATGTACAGATTCATCCACCATTATTTTTTTGAAGCCTAATTTTGATGTATAAAAGGTTTTTTTTAAAGACAAATATTTTCAAAAGGAATTTCAAAAGAAAGGGATATTTTTCTCAAGATTATTTTCAAAATATATTATTTTATTTCATCAATGACAACAACCCTCTATTTTTACTTCACACGGGTTTTGTTGTATTAATATTATCCTTAATCTTGATCTAGATGGCTATTGATTTATTTAGGCTAGGATAGTATTCAAATTCACTTCATTGATTTATCTATTCATTCCCTTGAAATATTAAATCTCTTATGATCATTGAGCATTGAATTATCCCTAAATTTTCCATTTCCTTTATCATGGATATTACTATTGCATAAACCGTAAACCATTTTACATATGGTGTATATTTAGAATATTGTTTGATTAATCCTTATCTTCTAATCTATATGGATATTAAATAACGAACATTGTTAAATCAATTATTTGATGGCTGACGAATGTTTTGGACTTGTACGACATGGGTGGGGCCCAGTTATAGATAGCCCATAGAGGCATCTGTAGTCTAATTAAACGATTCATTTGGCTAGCCACCTTAGATGGGTTTTTACACTATATTTTGTAAAATTTCTTGTGAACGGTCTTGATTGTAAAGGTATTATGTACCTAGAATACATGTTTTCCAATAATTAAGAATTTCCTTCATTTATATTATAATATTATTCATCCATGGGATTTCAAATCTACATATCTATGGATACGTTTCATTTTTAAGATTCAGTTATTATTCACCGCTGAGATATTGTTTCAACATATATTTGGATACAGTTAATTTTTATTTATTTATATGTTTTAGTTTCTTACATTTTCATATTTGATTTTCCTTATCTAGTTATTTTAGTGGAAAATGTTTCCAATTATTAACTTTCTATATTTCTTACAAACTTCCATTCAGTTAATTGATTACATGGCACGTGAGTTCAATTATTCCCCTTTACATATTGACTATTCTAATTGATTCATTGTTACTTCTGTTATATTTTTACCTTATTAAGTATTTGAGCACACCCTTATTATGTTTCCTTCCCCAGGAAAAAAAGAATAATACTATGAATGATATACATATATTTTACGAGATGGATTAGAGTTATCCTCAAAGTAATTTATTTAGAAAGAATAAAAAAATTATTTTGTTGTGATTAATGTATTTATTTGTAAGGCAATAATCATTTATCTATTTGGTTTACCAAGAGTACTAAACTGATTGGTCCTTCAGGGAATTATTCCTTGTAATCATGCTAATGTATTTAGTAGTTGATTCTAGATATGGGTTATATGGGGTTGGGTCACTACACTCATAACTCACCATTGGGTTCCAACTATGAATCAAAAAATATATTGAAGAAAATATTAATTAAATGGAAAAAATGGTTAATAAAAATAGAAAAAATGTTGAAGGAAGGATCCACTAGTGGTGTAAAAAAGTGTGTAAAAATTGACTCACCATTGATGTACAATGGTGACTCGACTCAGCATTGGTGTCTGATGGTAACTTAACTCATCTTCGAGTGACCAACAAAGAGAATCACATTGAACTAATATTGATATAATAAAATAAAATTGAAAATGTGGAGTGTTGAAGAAGAACAATATGAAAAGATTAATTTTAAAAGTGAAATGAAGATGAAAAAACATATACCAATAGAAAATAAGAAAGGACCACAATTTCTAAGAAACTTGGTTAAATTCATCGGTGATAATTTGATGATAGTTAGAGTAATGGAAATCGATGGTCATACTTCTAAGAAAGAAGACTGATAATAGATAAAAAACACATAAGAGTTTAAGATAATATAAACATGAAATTTAAAAATAGATCTAACATATTAGATTTAATGCAATTGACAGATGAGATTATATCTGAGATGTTATGTTCATATGATCAGTATAGAAAAAATTGGAATCCAACATTGGTTTATTGATGCAGAGGGGTAAAGGGTATATCAATCAAGGTGCAATGATCCTCAGTTTGAGCTCGCTACCAAGGATCATTAACAATTTACACATTACACGCCTGGGGTTATTTCCCCGTGATAATCCAATCCCACCCATGTCCCCACGAGCACACTTTGTGGGCCTTATACATTGGACCATAATGTTAAGAATGCACTATGCACACTAGTTACCAAATCCTCCTTGTGGGGCTTCCTCTGGCAGGGCTTCCCATGGTGTTGACCCAATGGGCCACCATACGGTTGTAGGCTAGCTAGGTGTCTCACTATAGTTGGTCAATTGTTTTTAAAAGATTAAGCATTAAGTTGAAAAATAATTAATAACTTTTTCACATAACAAATAACATTAAAAAGTAATTACATAACTATTTTATGAACTATTATCAAATGTTATTAAAAAATTTAAAACACTATATAATTTAAAAAATATATAATTTAATAAAATTTTAATAGAGTAATTTATCTAATCAAATAATAGTTATAAATTATTAAATCAATTTTACATAATAACATACACTCTATTTTTGTAAATTACAAAACAAAACATTTGTTAAATTATCAGAAAAAATATCCATTTCTATAATATATCAAAAAGTATATTAAAATTAATATAAAAAATAAACTCATTTTTTAATCATAAACAAATACTATAATACGGACATAGTAGAAATTTATCATGAGAGTAATCATATAGATATAATATTATATGAAAGTAAAAGTAAGCTAGTGTTATAGTTTAACAAATCATATTTAAATATTAATGTCACCATAACATTTAATCAAAATAAAAAAATATTTATGTACAAAATGAATGTAGTCATATTTAATAATAATGATAATACTAAATAATATTTTATGATTCTATCATACCTAATTCAAATTTCAGACTTTTAAATTTAACAAAATGTATGGTTTTTTTGAAAATGGAATATAATTATTTCCCAGTAAGAATAAATTACAAGAATATATAACCTTAATTTACATGGTCCTATAGAAAGTGAAATCTAATATCTATATGTTTAGTTCTATTGTGTTGAAGAGGGTTTTTTGAAATTGAAATAGTACTTTAGTTATTAGATTATATAATAATTTTTTCAAAAATGATATTAAAATCATAAATATTATATTTATCTAAATACTATGAGAATTAAAACTCATACGAACAAAAAAATATTCATCCTTAGCTGTAGACAGTGATACTGAAATATGTTTCTTATAGCTCCATGAAATTAAACTTTTTCCTAAAAAATTACATATACCTATTGTGATTTTCCTGCCATGTCTTCAACCTCCAAATTCATTATTAGGGTAACATTTTAAAACAAAATAATAACGATTATAATAGAATTGTATATTAAAAAAACACCCTTTATATATATAATTACTATATTAAAAGATTTGAGGTGACATTATTTTGGGTTTTATTGAAACATATCACATAAGAAAATTGAGAACATAAAATATGGTCTAGAAGTAGTAAGATACAAAAGGATTCTTATCATACCATTATACAATTTATTATAAACCGGATAACCATATTCATATAAGTCTAATTTGGAATTATTACTCATAGGTGTTCTCATAGTTTTACTATAATCATGTAAAAATCATTTTAAATGATCTCTAGTATACTTGTATTAATTTAAGAAGATATAGACATTCCTTGGATTGATTTTTAATCCAAGGAAAAATTTTAATTCTCTCATTAATCTCATGTAAATTTAACTTTTCAATAGCATAGAAAAAAATTAAATAGTGAATAATTTATTGAATTAAATACTATATGATCATCATATATGTATATAATCAGTATATAATTTGAATCTATTTTTATAAAAAAATTTGGTTTTTCCTTAGCTTTAACAGAATCATTTGGTAATAAAAACTATGTAAGTATTTCATACCAATATCTTAAATCTTTCTTAAGAGAATATAAGACTTTATTATGTTACAAAATGTGAATTTTAAAATTATCATCTTCAAATCTATGGTTTTTTCTACCATAGACTTCCTATAAAAGAATTCCAATTAAAAAGACACCTTTTACATACATTTTTAATAATTTAATGCTTTGAAATATAGAAATAGATAATATATTATAATTTATTCCTTAATAGGAAAAAGAGAAATATAATATTTAATTTCAATTCCCAGTTCATGGGAATAACCTTGAGGTACTTGTATTTATTTATTTTTAACTATGTTTCCATCTCCATCATGTTTATTATAAAAAATAAATTTAGTTCCTATAATAGATTTATCATTATAGAAGAAACTAAATAAGAAATTTCATTCCTTTTAAATTGATTTAATTCATCATCTAAATAATTATCCCAATTTTATTCACTTAAATAACTTTTAACATTATCAAGATCAATGTCAGCAACAAAATAATAATTGTCCGAATAACGTAAAACAATTTTTTTGGTTAGAATTCAAGATTTTACATTAGCAATTATATTCTAAATAGGGTGATATATAAGATTTTACCAATCAATTGGATCAGTTTTAGAAGATATATTCACCCCCAGAACTGATGCATAGTCTTTATCCTGGTCATTATCTTCACCAAAATTATATTTTATGAACCCTTCATTTTTATTAACAGATTCAGAATCTTGCTTATTAGATTTGTTTTCATTAAATATAACTTGCATAGATTCCTCAAAAACTAACGTATTAATATTTAAAACTCTTTAAGATTTCATATAATTAAAAATATTCCTTAATCCAATTTAGAATCAAAATTTTCAAATTTATATTTTTTATTTAAGATAAACATCATATATGCAAAGACCCTGAAATAAACAAACTTAGTTTTTAAACCTTTGATATGTTCATAAGCGGTATTATTTAATAAAGTTCTAATTAAAAATCTATTTAATACATGGAATGGTATATTTACAAATTCTTTAAATAAATATTTAGGTACACTAAATACCATTTTCATAGACCTGGCCATTACTTGAATAGATATGTTATTTCTTTCTTCCACTCCATTCTATTGTGGTTTCCTAGGAACCTAGAAATAGTTTTTATAACCATTTGATTAAATTAATTTATTGAATTATAAATTCAAAAAATCACCTCCTTTATCAATTATGAATGAGTAGAATGATTCATTTATGAAATTTTTAATAAACTTGAAGAAAGAAAAATATTTGGTTAATGTATTATTTTTATGGGATAGGAAATATATACATAAGAATCTATTGTAATAAACTACAACTACAAATAAATTTATTTTATCACTAAAACTAGTAGGTTTTATACATTAAAATAATTCAGTATTCAATTATTATAAGCATCTAGCAATACTAACATCATTTATAGATTTGAATCCTTGTTTCAATTATGCACCTTTTAAATAGTAATAACACATGATGTACTTACTTGTATGTACCTTGGGATACTTCAATACCTATTCATGCTTCGACAATTTGTGAAACAATATAAAATTTTTATTCCTAATCCACTTATGCCACAGAATGTAAACTTTGTCTATATAATTTAGACACTAAACCAATTTTTTGGTAAGATAAGGGAAAAAATAGTATATACATTTACATTTCTATTTTCAAAAAATAAAACTGAATAATTTTTAATAACATTACATTTATCAGTTTCAAATATGAAATTCATTCCATCACCACATAAATATTATATACTTATAATATTATGTTTTAAACCAATCACATATAATAAATTTGAAATTATAACTGTTTTAGAAAAACCAACATCACATGTTCCATTAATATGATATTCAATGTTGTTTCCAAATACGACAAGACCACCATCACATGAAATAAATGATATAAATTTTGAAATATCACTTTTAATTATCATGGAAAAAACACTATCTATGTAAAAAAAATTCATTGAGACACCTGTGGTAGATATCCTAAAATTAAACAATCAAAAAATCTATTTTGGTACCCATGACAATATAGCTCCAAGTGGATTAGTAGAAGAAAATATTATAACTAAAAATGATATAATTCATTTAATTATGGTATAATTAGAATGTAAATAATAATAAATATAAGTTCTATTATTCCAAAAATATTTTTTAATTCTCATTGAACACCCATTTTCATAATCCCTTTTCATTCAGTATTTAAAAGTGTTTACACTTAAAATGAATTCTTTTTAGATTTTAACAATTTTAGACTTATTAAACTTGGATTTATACAACTATATCCAAAACCATTATTATTTTTTCTTAGGTTGATTAAATAAATCATCTTATCATATTTTTGTTTTCCTTTAAAATTTAGATAAATCAATTTTATGATTAAGAACATCATTTTTCAAATCCATGTTCTCCTGTTGAATAGTTGCTAAATCTATAAAGTCATTTTCATTAAATCCTGAAGTTTTATTTCATAATTTATTATTTTATTTGTTTAATTTCATATATTAATTTTATTCTCTAGTTAAATTATCAAAAAGTAATCTAAATCATTTATCATGATCTTTATCATTTACTACCCTTTTTTAAAATCCTTTCATTTTACACTTTTAGTTTTAAAAGGTCAAAATTATAATCCCTTTTAGATTTAACAATTTGAGAAATAAAAATATTCATATGATCAAATTCCGTTTTAATTTTTTCATTTTCTTTAATCAAATTATTAATACTAATTTTCATGTAAGTATAATTTTCAATTATTTTTACTCCATCAATCATTAATTATTAATTATCTTTCAGACGTTTCTTAACTTTGTAATTTATAGAATCTTTATTAGAACATAAATAAGAAACAATTTCAATTTCATTTAAAAATAAATAATTATCATCAACATCTATAAGAATTTTTAACAGTGTAGACAAAGAATAATTTACCTCACATGTAATACTCATCAAGAAAATATTTCTTATCTCATGTTCACTTCTAGACTCACCACATGAGTCAGTACTGTCGGAACAATCACAAACTCCAAAAAAAATCATGTTTTTAATTTATTATTTTATCTTTTACTTTATTTGGTTTTTTGAGTTTAGGGATGTCACACATCGACCCAAAAATTTTAATTATTTTAATTATTTTAATTATTTTAATTATTTTAATTATTTTATTTATTTTATTTTATTTTTATCCTCTCTTATGATTTCAGTATGGTATAGGTTAAATTTTAAAAATTTCTAACAAGGAGGGGTCCTATACACGGGTTGTGCATGGTTAAGGGTAATCGTGTGGCTACTGTATGTGAGGGTCTGCTATAGGACAATTTCTGAGTGTCATGTTTTGAGCATAGTTTTCTCAACCTTGCACCTTCTTGTAGGTAACCATGTGAGGGTTCCTATCCTTGGCAGTGGCCAACGCAAGATTTGGTAAACCATACAGGTTACCCAATTTTTTAAAGATAAATTTTTATATTATTTTGTTTTATTTTTTTATTTTCATTTTTTTTCTTTACCCTCTTTTCTCCCCCCCCCCTTGTGCGACTCCTCCCCTCCGCTCCCCTACTCACGCATATACCACCCCTCTCGGCCCTCTCTTCGTTTGAAAAAACCACAATATTCCTCCTGGTTTCTTGGTCAAAACCTATAGGTTATCCATTTTATCACTCTTCCTCCTCTACTTGCCTGATTTTCCTTCTCCCTGCCATCTAATAGGGTTTGGATGAAACCTAAGGTAAAGGGTTTTATCACTTTTTGTTCCTTATTTTAGTATTAGGGTATGCGACTGGTTCCATGGGTCATGTTCTTGCGTATTCCAACATCCGCTGTCGGAGGCGAGGTAGATTTTTTCAGTATGGTTCACCACCGTCGATTAGGGTAAGATTTTAAACTCGTTTTTTGTTTCACATACTTATTTTTTTAGTATTAAGGTGCATTGATTCCCCAAACTTGATTATAGGTAGTTTTTAATCATCCTTGGTTCACACACACATACATAGGTAAGTATGTATATATATATATAAGTATATATATTCCTTGCACATAATCCCTCATGGAATGAGGAATATGTACATTGGAATAAGTATATATATATATAAGAATGTATGTGTGTGCAAGTGTGGGGAATTGTTTTCAAAAACTTCAAGAACCGAAGTGTCTTGTCTTGGTCCGCTCCCTAATTGAGGTATTTTCTCTATGCCCACACCTTTAATTTTGAATTCCCTGATTTCTTAGCACTTTAAAATTGTGTTTTACTATTTATGTGATATATATATATGTGTGTGTGTGTGTATATGGGTTTGCTAAAACTAATTTTCCCCTTTTAATTTGTTTCCTATTTATTTAAATATCTTGTCTGAGATTGTTCAAATGTTTCTTTCAAATGTGAAGTATCATAAATGTTTTAGAATGTTTTTCTAAAATATTCCTAGTTGTGTGGTGTGTTTTTTCGAAATTAAAGTATTTGGTTAAATGTATTGTCTAAAATATTTCTTGTATAACACCCTGAAATGTATCATGATAATTAAATGAAATGGAGGCCCATTTGGAATCTTTCAAGTATGATTTGTATTTTATTAACTGAGAATTGGAAATGTATTTAGAAGGTGAATTTGGTTTGGAAAATGTAAAGGCCCGTATGGGAAATGTTTTTGAAAGTAGTGTTTCAAATTGTTTTAGATATAGTTTGAAATATTTTTATGTTATATTGGAATGATGGTATTAAAGGCCCAGTTGGCACCTTATGTCTTTTTTGAAGTGAAATTTGGTTTTGAAGTGTGAACACTCATTTGAAAAACACAAATTCCTTTGTGAAATGTTTTAAAGGTTTATATGATGTGATTTCCTCTTTAGAATTTGTAATTGATTTGTTATATGACGTGAACACCTATTGGGGATTTCCCCTTATGGGTTATTGTACAGTTGGTGTTGGTGTTTGGGGTAGGCAAGTGTGGTGACGTTAGGTATGGAGATTCATTCATGCGAGGTCCTACCACTTACATAGTATATTATTACCATGGGTTCATGGGAGTATTTTAATGGATCGAGTAATGGTTTCTTTCCATCACCGATTAGACGGGGTGGTACCCTACTGGGTTTTTTGTTAGGCTTGAAAATCTTTGCCACTGGATTTGTCAGTTGAGGGTGGAAAGTTGGTAATAGGCTTAGGGGATTCACCATATACCTACAAGTGGATCCAAACCTAGTACATCTAGGGATAACTCTATTGATATTTAGTAAATACCCATGACAACATACTTGACTATTCATGTTTTATTTTGTTAAACCTTTACATTGATTTTTATTTTTAAATACATATTCTATCATTAGTTATCTTTTAAAAGAAGTTATTGAAATGAATTACACGTTTTTGGAAATTGTTTTAGAAAGTGAAATGGAAATGGGGGTTTTATTTTAAAAATAACACCATGTTACTTATTTTAATAAAAGAGTGGAAAACAGTATTTTTATATTTATTATTTTCAAACTAGAAAGAAATGATTTCATTTTAGAGGTGGGGCATTGGACATAATTTATCTTTGTCATTCCTACTTAGAATCTCAGTACTCATTCATACTTTATCTTTTTTAGTTTAAGGTTCCTATAGTATTGGATTACTCTTGGAGTGAGTTCGGTTCTATTTTGGGGGGTGACCCATGAGGTCACTTGGAGGTATGTTTCGCTATGGAACTGTATTATATTTTCCACAATTAGTGATAATCTATTTATTTTAGTTTATATTTATTTGATTGTATTTATTAAGTGGATAATCATTCCAAACATCTTTATTTTAATTCCTAACACTATTTTCCAGCCAGGAAGGATTGTGAACACCTCTTAGGCCTTGTCACAAATCGGCTCTGGTGACTAGTTCGGGGTTGACCCGAGTTGGTTCATGAGAAAATGGTATGAAAGGAGATGCTTCACTATTTATGGGGTTAGGTATTTAGAAACTAGGACTGTCAAGAATCAATATGTAGGTGCTAGAAGAACTTCAAAAACTCTTACTCATTCTGATCCTTGAGTTTCCAGGGGTTGTCTAGGATTTCAATCATTGTAATTTATTTATTTTGATGGGAGTGACCAAGGGATTGAGCTAGTATTTCACTGTGGACATACATGGAGTCGTGACCCATGTGGAGCCCAAGTTTATGGTTCGAGACACTCTTAGTGGATGGTGTTTTCTTGGAGCATGGTCTTCTAAACAATGGAGCTGGGTTAGGTATGGCCACTAGTTCCCCATAATGGTGCTTCTGTGTGAGTGTTGTTTTTTATTTAGTTTTGGTTGGTGTGAATTGGAATTTTTTTTTGATTCTTTATTGAGTTACGAAATGAGGCTTTATTCACAAAGGTTGGGTTTAAAAAATTGAAAAACCTTGGGTTGTTTTGAGAATGGAAGGGACACTATTTTCAATTTTGAATTTTTTTTCAAAAATTTAAACTGATAGTTTAGTTTGGAATGATGGTTTTTTTTGTGAAAAGGTATGTGTGACCTTTGGCATTACTTATGGACGTTCTCATGTGTGTGTGTGTAGGGAAAGTTCATGTTTTCATGTATTTGTTGATGATATAATCATAAGAGTATTTTAAAATCAAAGGTTGATATGGTTTTCCAAATTTGTTTCTGAAAAATAAAATGGTTTCTAATAAAAGAAGCATATTTTATAGAGAGATATTTGGTTTGAAAGGGAAAAAATGTGATGGGGTTTATGATTTTTAAGAGAATGCTCCAGAATGATTTTAGAAATGGAAAATGATTTTTGATTTCAGAATGGGATTAAATTTGAAAGTGGGTGAATTTGGAAAATGTTGATTTTCAAAAGATGATTCATTGATCATTTTGCAATGATTGTTGTCATTTTGTTTTGGGAATTTGGAAAATGTTTATTTTCAAAAGAAGATTCATTGAAAATTTTGCAATGATTGTTGTCATTTTTTTTTGGTTTAGATTTAGTTCATCTTTGAGTTGGTTTGTGATTTATTGGATTATGATCTTGGCATTCAGTTGGAAGTGGCCTTTTTGGTTAATCTTGGGTTGAGTATTGATTTTGTTTTGTACTCTTTTCTATTTAAAGTAGGCTTCCTAGAAAGGTCCCAAATTTTTCTTATGTATTTCAATCTTTGGACCTTCCCAAAATCCAAGTAGAGTGGTGGGACAGAGTTTTGTTTGGTTGTTTCCTTTTTTAGTGATTGAGTATTGTAGGAGTTAATGGAGTGGCTCCAGGAAGTTGAAAGCATTTTTAGGAACTCCTGAAGCGGTGAGGGTTCATGTTGTTTTGAGTTTTTTGGGAGGTCCAATTTTGAACTAGTGGAGGGTGGTCTTCCCAGCATCATTTTAAGTTGGAGTGTCGTGGGGAGTGTTTAAGACCACTTTCATCTAGAAATTTGAGCCCGAGGATGTAAAGGAATGAAATGTGGCGGGGCTTATGAGAATTAATAGAAAGGATAGTGCATGATGAAGGATTATGTTAACCATATTAAGGAGTTATTTTTCTTTTCTTCAGAGTTAGCATCAGAATAATATTTTGGGAAGTTGGTGGATGATGCATTTTAGCTGAGTTGGTTTTCGAAGAGTGAACATTTGGAAATCCGGTCACTCTTGTTGCTCGTGAAGGTTCCCTATATAGATAGAGGAGTGTGGAAGCATAGAATATTTCAAAAAAGGTCTTCTTCATTGGGTTTGATCTTTAATACTTCATAAGGTTTATTTATTTTCCACTTGTGTGGATAGTATGGTCATTCAAAGTTGTCATGTCGCAATCCTCTGAAATTATGTCATAGTTGTGGTTGTCTGGGTCACTAGGAGAAGTTTTGCAGGAAGCGTCACTTAAAGAAATCATTTTGATTGGAGGATGTCAACACCTTACTATGAGACAAGGGATGCTTCAGTCATCAGAACTCCATCCACAGGCCTCGGGGTGAAGCTTTCAAAAATTCAATAAATTCCTAGGGTAGAAAAAACCCTCACCCAATTTTTGGTCTTCGGTGTTGGAGTGGAAGGAGTTACAATCTCCTATTATAATTTTCTTCTTCTGATGATATTCTTTTATCAATGTGAGAGACCTGTTAATTTTTTTTCTTATAATCTCATACTTTTTTCATGAATTTGTCTCCTTGAATAATTTTTCTTTTCAGGAGTGGGCTTTGACCTTGTGTGCATCAATCCCTATTTTAACTTTTATTTGTCCTCGTTTTAGTGATGCTTGCATCCAATGCTGGTGAAAAATCATGGTTTTGTTTGATTCTTTCTTTGGGGTTTTTTAGGGACCCCTTTTGGTAGAGTTTGGTATGTGTGGGAAATTTGAGGGTTGGTCAATGTCGGGGGTTCTCATTTCGGTTAGTGTTGGTTGTTTTAGAGTTAGTAAGTGTGGGAAATTACAAGGTTTTTCTATGATTGTTGGATATTAAATGGTGGAGAGACCCACCATGGATCTCACTGTGGTTTATATTTGATCAGTTGGGTGTGAATTGTTGAGTAAATGGTGACACCCTGATGTTTACAGTTTCTCTCAGTTTTGATCGGGCAAAGATTTGAGTTTTGAGTATCACTCGGTTGGGTGACCTTCTGGGGGAAGAACGTTTTTTTGGTGGGGAAAATTGTCACAACCCAACCTCAAAAATTAATTTATTTTAATTATTTTAATTATTTCAACCATCTATTTTGATTTTGGTCTGTTATGGGTTAAATTTGAATAATTTATAGCAAGGAGGGGTATTGCGCATGGGTTGCGCACGGTTAAGGGTAACTGTGCGACAACAGTGCATTAGGGAATTCTATCAGACAGTGATGTGTGGCACAATTTTAGAATTTTTTTCTCAAAGATGTTCCTACTAGAAATTAACTATGTGAGGATGACGAGCCTTGGTTGTGGCCAGCGTATGGTCAGTGCACAGTTTGGTAAACCTTGCGCACACCATGCAGGTTGCCCAATATTTTAATAACCTAATTTTTTTTCTCTATTTATTTTTATAATTTATTTTCTTCATTACCCTATTTTCTTTATCCCATCCTCTTCCTCTCGTGACTCCTCCCCTCCAATCCCCTACCCGCGCACGCACCACCCCCTTGCGACCCTCTCTTCTTTTGGCGAAACTATAGTATTCCTCTCAGTTTTGTTGGTCAAAACCTTAAGGAAAGACCTTCTATCTCTAATCATCCTCTATTTGGCCAATTTTTACTTATCCTCATCACCTAGTAAGGTTCTTCTGAAAGCCTAGGTTATTGGGTTAACTAATTTTGGTTCCTTATTCTGAAATTAGTGTATGTGATGGGCTCCTAGGGTATTGTTCTGGCGTATTCTGGCATCTTCCACCAAAGGCAAGGTGGATGGGTTCGGTTTGGTTCACCTTCATCGATTAGGGTAAGATTTTAAACCCTATATTTTGTTTCTCATCCTCAATTTTTTTAATATTATGGTGTATTGAGTCACTACAAATGATTATAGGGAGTTTTAATCATCCTTTGTGGTGCGAACACACATATATAGGTATGTATGTATATATATATATATATGTGTATACTTTCCTTTCACATATTCCCTCATGGAACGAGGAATATTTACAATGTATTAAGGGTATATATATAACAATTTATGTGGGTGCATGTGTGGGTCGTTTTTCATCAAAAGTTTCACGAGACGAAGTGTCTCGGCCTGGTCCGCTCCCTTATTGAGGTAGGTTCCCTATTCCCACGCCATAAATTTTTAATTACTTGATTTATTAGCACTTCAAAAATGTGTTTTTATATTTATGTGATATATAAATATATATTATTTTGCATATCTATAGGGTTTTGTAAAACTGATTGCGCCTCTTAGAATTGGTTTCCAATTCTTTTACATTACTTGTCTAAGATTGTTTAAAGTCTATTTCAAATGTGAATTATACTAAATGTTTTATAAAGGTTTTCTAAAAGAGTCCTAGCTATGATTTTTAATTGTGTACCTTGAAGTCTTTGGTTAAATTTTTTGTCTAAAATTTTTCTTGTTTGACACCCTTAAATGTATCAGGGAAATTAAATGACATGAAGACCCATTTGGCACTTTTGATGTGTGTTTTATATTTCATTAACCTAGAATTGAAACGGGATTTGGAAGGTAAATTTGGTTTAGAAAATGTAAAGGGTCATAGGGAAAGTGTTTCTAGAAGTAGAGTCTCACATTGTTTTATAAATGGTTTGAATTATTTTTATGATATCTTAGAATGATAGTATTAGAGGCTTGGTTGGAACCTTATAGCATTTTAGAAGTGAAATTTAGTTTTGAAAGTATAAAAACCCGGTTGGTTACATAAATTACTTTGTTAAATGGATTAAAGGTTTATGTGATGTGACAAACTGATTGGTATTTTCAATTGATTTGTTATATGATGGGCACACCAATAGGGGATTTCCCCTCATGGGTTATCTTATAGGTGGTGTAATTGTTTGGTGCAGGCAAGTGCGGTGATGGCTGGTAAGGTGAGACATTCATGAGAGGGCCTCCGAATTACATTGTATATTATTAACATGGGTTCCTGGAAATCTTATAGAGGATCAAGAAATAGTTGATTTCCAGCCCCAATTAGATGGGTTTGTACCCTCCTGGATTTATTGTTAGGCTAGGTGGCCTGTTCCACTATATTGGTCTGTTTAGGGAATCCAGTTGGTTATATACTTAGGGAATTCCCCATATGCTTACAAGTGGTTCTAAATCGAGTACATCCAAGGATCTATCTAGGTATGTTTAAGAAACTCCCATGATAACATACTTGTATGTTCCTATTTTTTATGACACCTTTTCTTTGTTTTCAATTTTTAAATACCTTTTCTGCCATTAGTCAACTATTAAAATAAATTATTGAAATGACTTACATGTTTTTGTAAATTGTTTTTGAAATTGAAATGGAAGGGGGTTTTACATTTTAAAATATATTCCCGTTACTTTTTTTGATAAAAGAGTGGGAAACCATATTTTTATATGTCATATTTTCAAACTAACAAGAAAGAATTTCATTATAGAGGTGGGGGCATCAGACATCATTTATCTTTGAAATTCCTACTGATCATCTCAGTGCTCACGCCTACTTTATATTTTCAGTTTTAGGTTCCTCTGGTACTGGATCACTCTTGGAGTGAGTGTAGTTTCGTGTTTGGTGGTGACACACGAGGTCACTTGGAGGTATGTTTTTCTATGGAACTATATTATGTTTTTCACTGTTAGGGTTTTTTTCAGTTTATATTTATTTTTTTAAAGTCTGAATCAGTCCCAACTACTTTGTTCTGATGCTCGGCACTAGTTTCCAGCTTGGGAGTATCAGGAACACCTCTTAGGCCTCATTGCAAATCGATGCGAGTGATTGGTTTGAGGTAAACACGGGTTGGTTCCTTGAAGGGGAATTCATTCATTATGTGATGTTTCTTCCTGAATTTAAAATATGAAAATTCTAAAACATCATTATTGTTAGTAGTATTAACATTATTATATTTTTTTGGATAACATATTAATCTTCCTCTTCCCAATTTTGTTTTTCATGAGCCTGAAAAACATCTTACTAATTGGAGGTATCTCCTTGTAACTTTCCTAGAACCCATATTCAGAGGCATTAGAGGTACCAATAATATTATTCAATTTTTTGTGGTAATGTGAATGTCCTAATTCCATGTCTACTGTCTCCAAGATCAACTACCATAGATACTCAAGAGGTGTTCTCTAGACACCAAAACTTCTCTACTTTTCCATAAGGATGTGGGGATCTGAAAGTGGGATTTTCATCACATTTGTGGGATCCTTATTAATGGATTCCAAATTGATAAATTCCTATTATCACATAGAAATTAGGGGGAATCTAATATTGGTGGCAGTGAAGATTCGAGTGGATAAACTTATGGAGTTGTTGCGATATCACCAATCCTTAAATATAGTTATTATCTTCAGGAGGTGGATATGCCTAATTTTAAACATTATTGAGGTTCATATGATTGTAAGACCTAATATATTATATTTAATTGAGTATTAAAGGACTCTAAGAAATTATTAACTCTTTTTGGAGGAAGGAATGTATGAGAAGTGGGGATATATTATGAAATACTAGAACATGTATGTCATATATGCAGCGTTCCTAGAAACGTTTCTTTGTGGGTGGTTATTTTTCCTTTGGAATATTCATATGGTATTTATGTCAACTACCCTAGTGATTGTGTCTCTACTAGTGTCTAAAAACTAGACCTACCATGGAATTGCAGCGATGACAATTTTTCTCGACCAGCTATGAATGTTGCAAGGGAAGATATTCCTTGGTGCATATAGGGCCCTTTATATTTACTATATGGATGGGTTGAAAAAATATTTAGTGGATTGATTTTCCATATTACATTAACCCCTTAACACTGTCTTCAGACCTACCACCATTAGCATCGTTGTGGTATGAACAACATTGCTTAGTGAAGCTGGGGTGGTAGCCCATATCGGTAACACCAACAACATCAAAAAACAACATTTTTTACCATATGAAGTGTTTACCAATGATAGATATGTAACATTTGAGAAAAATATACATTTATACTTTTTTAGGTAGGTTATTGATATAATTAATAAGAAACCACATCTGTTATGAGTCATATACCCTAACCATATTTTCTCATGAGGTTAGCTGCATTCAACAACCTGTAACACGAGTATAAATGGGGGATCACACTAAAAGGAATCTATGTTTCATTCACTAATATTAGGGATTGTTCACCAGTGAGGGTTCCTGGGAATATATTGTGCTTTCGCCAGATATTTCCCCCACCATTCTTACCTATAACTATACAAAAATGAGGTGGAAGTGTTTCTAGGTGTGTTTTTTCAATATAAAGTGAGGAAGGTGGCTCCATCAGGGTAAAATCAAGAGCATAATGGTATGAGGGAGACTATAATCAAGGGGGACCACCAAGTAGGAAAGAGTGCCATATTGGTGTAGAAGCACCGGTAGAGGGGTCCAGGTGGTATCCCTTTTCTCATCCACAATGTGGGTCCCCTAGAACAATTTCATCTAGAGATAAAAAATCTCCCTTAGAAGTATGTTCAAAATTAGGTAGAAATATCTCGAGCTGCAACAAGTAGATATGGAAAGGTTATACGGATGTATCTTCACAATTTGGTACAAGTGGGGGATATGTGATCTGTAACACCCCGAAATTTTATGAAAAATATTCCTTTTAATTTCATTAATGTCTTGTGTTGTACGCTAAACCAAAAAGAGCTTGCACAACATGCATCCTTGACTTGCCTTGCATTACACGCAATCACGACCTTTCTCGATAGCGTGTGTAGTATGCAATACCGAGTTTCAAAAAACAATGATATGCTATTAAAATATTATTAAAACAAGCTGTTATGAATAGTAATAACCACTATTTGAAATTTTTTAAATTTTATTTTTCAAAATGGACTTCATTTTTGGATTCGGAATATCAAAATTAGCTTAGGGTGAAATTTTGGAACTTTTCAGATAACTTTCATATTCTGATGAATAGTGAAAATTACTAAATTTTAATTAAATTTTTTTTTTAATCGAAATAATTAATACTGATAAATTATTAATTTGAGTTTTTTTAAATTATATTTAAATATATTTTTAAAATTTAATATAATGTTTTTCATTGGGTGTAATTTCACATTTAAACCATTTATAAACAAGTGTCAATCTTTTGATAGTTATTATCTCTTAAAAACACGCTATTTGTTTTGACGATGGGAATTAATTTTTAAATTAGTTAATGTAACTGATATGTTTTTAATTTGATAAAACAGACATCATTTTTGAATTCATAATATCAAATATAGCATAGGCCTAATTTTTGGTATTTTTCTGGAAACTTTCATTTTTAATGAATAGTGAAACCACTAATTGGTAGTTAAAAAAACTGAATTTTTCATAAAACATAATTTTACCACTTCTATGAGTGGAATTTCGAAACTCCTAGAGACACGGTTAATATCAATGACTAAAATGTGGTTCAATGAGATGAAAATATTTTTTGGTGAATAGTAACTTCTTACTTTTTTTTACCACGATTAAAAGAAAATAGGGTAATTAAGGGTAAAAAAGATAACACGTGTCCTAATTCTATTGGATAAGTGTAATTCGACCAAAAACAACCTTTAGGAATAAAATATGACCATTTAGGCCCACTTTAATCAGATTAGGACATTTATTATTAATTTATTTAAAGAAGGGTTAAAATAGTTAAAATCAATGTTTAATAAGTAAATCATTTTTAATATGGGGTTATACATAAGATAAATTCGACTATAAATATTCATTAGAAAGATAAATAAATTTCATACATAATGGTATTTTATTTGTAATTTTTAGACATTAAATAATGTAATTTATTTTTGACACAACGATGATGGAGTAATTATCTTATTAATGAAATATTGACATAATTGATGTTATAAATAACAAAATAAATGTAATTGGATACTTTTTATGAATTCCACTAATTTTCTAGGTTAATATGACAGGTTAGTATTTATTTAATTAAATTTTTTCGAACTAATAATTTTTATATTATTTTCACAAAAATCAATTACTAAATAGTGTCAAAATTGACATAAATTAGTTTTTAAAACAAATATTATATTATTAATTGTTATTTTATTCCTAAAAATCTAATGATCTACCAAATTACTTAGATAAGGTTATATATATTAATAATAATCAACTTTTGGTTAGTTTGGATTGTTATAGTAAGTTTATTAACCTTATAGTGTAAGAACACAAGAAGACACGGTAAAAGTAAAATTATTTAACTTAATGTTAAAACTAAATGATAAGTTTAAAATAGGAACCTAAACTTGTCTAAATTATATTTTATGAGAGGATTTATACCCATCCCCACCTTATCTTCGAAATAAATCAATTTGGATCTATTTAAAACCGAATTTGTCTTTATAATAAAATAATATTTTTAGTTTTCCAAAGGTGCCCCTCTCCTCCCTTATAAAAGGGAACCTCCTCTCTCTCTTCCTCACACAACATTGAGCATTAAATCTCGGCCAACCCCTGAAAAATTCTCTTCTCCACTTCCCTAGAAACATCCTAGAGGTCCTGGTCTTCTTCAAAGAATAATTTTATAGCCCTAAGAGGAGGACTCAAAGAGGTGCTTCAAAGAAGAGGTAATGTCCATTACCGATTCTTTCAACTTTATTTCTTCTTCCACTTCTTCTTATTAGGTTGTTTCATTATAACATCAGTATCACTCATATACTGATATGTTATTATAAGTATGAAAAAACCCTATTTCACCATCTATCCATCCTATGGAAAACGAAATCACCGCGCGTGCGTGCGTACGGAATACCATCTCCACGCCGTGGTGTAATCTATTTTCCACCACCACCTTACTTGGATGGGTATAATGGTGTAAATAATAACTATATATGATTATTTTAAAGTGATATTGATTTTGAAATAGTATACATACACTCCAATACAATTCCACGATCATGAGAACGATATCATCGCTCGTGTGTACGTACGGACTACCGTCTCCACGACGCGATGAGATTCATTCTCCACGTTAACCATTCATGAATGATTATAAAGTATATATAATAAGTAATAATGAAATATATGACACAATAATGATACTGGATTTATGTTTATATATATGTATGTCATCTACTTAATTCCATTCAACTCAATAAAGAAACGAAAACAGTGTTCATGCGTACGTACGACCTACCGTCTCCATGAACAGTGTATTTTTTTCCATTTACTGATTTATTATATATATGTATATTATGAATATATATTATATATAAATCATGTTTTATATTCTGGAATTATGTAATCATGATCTACCTAATCATATGAATAATTACAAGTCAAAACACGGACGACAAATGAAACGATTTTACCCAAAACGCTCTTTAACATGGAATTTACAAAAGAACGGGTAATATAAAGTCATAAGTGAACCATATATAATATCATAACAATGAGTATGATTATGGAATAAGTCAATGACATTATTTAAATCATTATACAGGAGGTTCGGACACTTACGAAGAAAATCGGACCTAAGGTAAGGGATAATTGTGCAAATCTCGTTTTTATCCAAGATTGCTTATTCGTAAGTATTTACTGGGGTTATTGATATCATCCATCTCCATGATTTATAAAAGTGTATTCATGTATTTTTAATGTCCTTTTTACCCATTTTGACTTTTACTATATGGTATGTAAGGAATCTTTCTTTTGTTTACGTTATGAGGTACTTTTTGACTTTTCTGACAAAAGTACAAGAAGAATGTTTTTTAACGTATACGGCATGAAAGGATTTTTACGGTTTTATAAATCATTATTTTCATGAAGATTCCTCCAAAAGATTTCATTACTATTTTCAACAAAGTATTCTTCTTTTAAAATTGCATGGCGTTTTCTGAAAAGAAATTAATTTTGAAGAAGAAAGGATATTTTCCTCAAGAATTCATTTCAAATGTTATATCAAAACCATTTTCCATATAAGATGACGTTATTTAATATGTGTATGTTTCAAGTTTAATGTCTCTATGATTTAAATGGTTTCACTTTTCTTATGATGAAATGTCCATTTGTTTTATATGGATTATGAGATGATGGGGTGATGTTTATGAAACCCATTTTATTCTTTGGGTTATGATGAATGTTATAAGTTTATTTTGTGGCACAAGTAAGAATGATTTCACTATGAGATGGGTGGGACCTATATCTCCCTCCAATTCATTGGGTAAAGATTTTATATCTCATGAGATAGACATGGCTGGAACGGTAAGTTAATCCGGTTCAGTGTTATAGGACTGAAACGAGGAGTGAACTCGATTCAGAAAGGGACTTTGTCCACTAAGATGGTCTTGGCAGTAATGCCTTGGCTACTATGGAAATCATGACATGTACTGAATGGTTGCCACAATTACATGTTTTATTACCATGCTATTTTATCATGATTTATGTTCCATTATGATCTATGCCTTATGTACTTCCATGTTTTATGTCGTTGCTCATGATTTTGATGTTTAAACATTATGTTCATGTTTTTAAGTTCAAATGTATATGGTATGTTTTATTTTATCCATGCTTACCCTTAATGAGCATTTGAGCTCACCATTTTTATGTTTTATTTTCCCTAGGATTAAAAGAACGGTTTTAGGTAAGGAAACAAAAAGTGGAAGATCTTTATGGGAGATGTTGAAGATCTTTCACCACGATTAGAATATTGCGTTCCAAGTTTCCAAAGACACTAAACTATTACGGTCCTTGTGTGTCTGTTTTTGTTATGTATTAAGTATTCCGCAAAAGTAATGTAATGTCCATGTACGTAAAGATTAGGGTCTCTATAGTTGGTATCAGAGGAAAGGTTTAGTCAACCTTTGGAAACTAGGATGCGAGAACTTTAGTGAGATCCCTAGAGATATTTCTAAGGTATGTCTATGGATGTCCCTAAGCTTAAGTATACGTATAGGTTATAGTCCTAGAATTACGCTAATGATCTTAGAATTAAACCTAAGATGTTAGATATTGAAGGTACTACCCCTTTATTATGTTTTTTCCCTAGCATGATTTTTACCTCTCACACTATTCTTTTGGGTTTTAGAAAATGGCTGGAAACAGGAAGATTCATGATAATGGAGGATATGACGGACAATGGAATGATATTCTATATGAGAAACCAAATGAAACGGGATTTGGAAGTCCAAAAATCGTTATTATGCCTAATCATCAATCTCATAATATGATCAATAATCTCAACTTTGGTAAGTTTCCCGACTCAGATAATAAGAGAAAGATGGAGTTTCATGATGATCATAGAGGAAAGAAAGTTAAATTTACTTCATGTAAATCATGTGGGAAGAGGCATCTGGGAGATTGTTTCAAGGGAACTGGAAGATGCTTTGGGTGTGGAAAAGAAGGACACAAAGCTAGTAAGTGAAAAGGAAAAGGTTCAGTTAACACCATGGATAAGGATAATGGTATTTCTACGACACCAACAATGGTTAAATGTTATAAATGTGGAATGTACAGGAATTATGAAAACCAATGCCCTTAGGGAAAGTCTCATGAAGAGAATCAGTACGGTCGTATGGGTAGTATTTATGTTGATGATGATGAAGAGACTACAAATGATATGTGAGATGAAATAATTGTTGAAGCTCGTTCAATGGTTTAAGAAGGTAGTGGAATGATTACATGTTTATCAAGTGTAATGTTATATAAGTAATCTCATGGTACTATGGAATAAAGAGACATCTAAGGATTGTTACACTGTTGTCTTTCCTTGAGTTTTGAAAGTGTATGATTAATGGTACCAGTATCCATGAAAGGTTATTCAGATATTTTTGGAATGTAGATGATATGCGCATAATGAAGGGATAATTAAATGTTTGATAGTATTCATGAGCTCATAACTGATATAAGGAGAAGGTTATATCATGGTTTGAGTATATAGAGTTTTTGGATTTTGGTATGAGGAAAGAGTTAACTTTTGACAGCATTCATGTTTTCACTAAGGTTTATTGGGTATTCATTTTTCAAGAGAATACATGATTAAGGTATTCAAAGGATTGGAATGTGACCAACAAGATATATGGGGGATAAATGATGGTATTCACATGCTTGGTTGATGACATTTCAAGTAATCGTTTTCTTTTTACTATGATCTTGAACCGAAGTATTTTAGATAAGCCTAATGATTGGAATGGATTATGTTGGACATAAGTTAGTATTGTTTAAGGATAGAACTTTTTTTTTGATATTATTTATGGGATGTTATAGTAATATAGCTTTAGAAAAAGGATAACCTACAGGACGGGCGACAGCCCATCGCGTCGGACAAGGCTGTGGGAATCAAACCCACATCTGAAGTGCGACTGGCCTTTATTTCCTACCACTGGCCTACAGGAAGTCCCTGTTTAGTAGAAACTAGTTTTATTATATTAAGCAGTATGATATATGAATTATAAGTCCATTTTAAGAACCATATATAATTAATCTCACTATAGATGGACTTATTTATTTTTTGATAACTTTTCTAACATTTTGTTTGAGATAGATGGAATGACCCATCATTCTATCACATGATCTTCTAACACATCACAAATGACAAATTCAACTTCATTTCTTTAAGAGATGAAGTGGAAATTGTCCAAATAATGACCAACGATGAGACTATACCAAAATCACGAAAGTATTTCTTCTAATTCCAATTTCATCAACTTTAGGGAAATGATCTTGAAAACCAAAAATGTTGTCCCAGTGCTCTTATATCTGATGAATCAGATGGTACCTTAGATCATCACAAATTTATGGCTTTGTGATTACTGGATTTTCCATATCCATGTTCTCTACCACTCTCCATTAGAACATGGTGGTTAGATTTCTCTTCCATATCCATATTTTCACCTATGTGGAAACCGAGTGATTAGTTTATTTGGGTAACCGTCACGTTTCATACTTTTGTTTTTAAATATTGGTTTTGGTATTCCTTTTTACGATGTGGGTTTTTATTAAAGAAACTTTTTAGTAGTAAACCATTTATAACCCCGATGAATTTCGAGGGCGAAATTAATTTTAAGGGGGGTAGAATGTAACACCCCAAGATTTTATGAAAAATATTCTTTTTAATTTCATTAATGTCTTGTGTTGTACGCTACACCAAAAGGAGCTTGCACAAAACACATCCTTGACTTGACTTGCATTACACGCAATCGCGACCTTCCTCGATAGCGTGTGTAGTACGCAATACCGAGTTTCACAAAACAATGATATGCTATTAAAATATTATTAAAACTAACCGTTATGAATAGTAATAACCAATTTTTGAAATTTTGTAATTTTTTTTTCAAAATGGACTTCATTTTTGGATTCGGAATATCGAAATTAGCTTAGGGTGAAATTTTGGTACTTTTTGGATAACTTTCATATTCTGATGAATAGTGAAAATTACAAAATTTTAATTACAAACAACTTTTTTAATCGAAATAATTAATAGTGATAAATTATTAATTTGAGTGGTTTTAAATTATATTTAGAATATATTTTTACAATTTAATACAATGTTGGTCATTGGATGTAATTTCACATTTAAACCAGTTATAAACAAGTGTCAATCTTTTGATAGTTATTATCTCTTAAAAACACGCTATTTGTTTTGACGATGGGAATTAGTTTTTAAATTAGTTAATGTAACTGATATGTTTTGAATTTGATAAAAAAATACATCATTATTGAATTCATAATATCAAATATAGCTTAGGCCTAATTTTTGGTATTTTTCTGGAAACTTTCATTTTTTGATGAACAGTGAAACCACTAAGTGGTAGTTAAAAAACTGAATTTTTCATAAAAATTAATTTTACCGCTTCTGTGAGTGGAATTTAGAAACTCCGAGAGACACGGTTAAAATCAATGACTAAAATGTGGTTCAATGAGATAAAAATAATTTTTGGTGAATAGTAACTTCTTACCTTTTTTACCACGATTAAAAGTAAATAGGGTAATTAAGGGTAAAAAGGATATTATTATTACCATAAAACATGTCCTAATTCTATTGGATAAGTGTAATTCGACCAAAAACAACCTTTAGGGATAAAATATGACCATTTAGGCCCACTTGGATTAGATTAGGACATTTATTATTAATTTATTTAAAGAAGGGTTAAAATAGTTAAAATCAAATTTTAATAAGTAAATCATTTTTAATATGTAGTTATACATAAGATAAATTCGACTATAAATATTCATTATAACTCTAAAGACATTTTCTACATAATAGCATTTTATTTGTAATTTTTAGACATTATATAATTTATTTTATTTACGACACAACGATGATGCAGTAATTATCTTATTAATGAAATATTGACATAATTGATGTTATAAATACCAAAATAAATGTAATTTGAGACTTTTTATGAATTACACTAATTTTCCAGGTTAATATGACATGTTAGTATTGATTTAATTAACTTGGTTCGAACTAATCATTCTGTTATGATTTTCACAAAAATCAATTACTAAATAGTGTCCAAATTGACATAAAATAGTTTTTAAAAAAAATATTATATTATTAATTGTTAGTTTATTAATAAAAAGTTAATGTTCTTCCACATGACTTAGATAAGGTTATATATATTAATAATAAACAACTTGGGGTTCTTTTGGCTTGTTATAGTAAGTTTATTAACCTTATAGTGTAAGAACACAAGAAGACACGGTAAAAGTAAATTTATTTAACTTAATGTTAAAACTAAATGATAAGGTTAAAATAGGAACCTAAACTTGTCTAAATTCTATTGTATGAGAGAATTTCGACCCATCCCAACCTTAGCTTCGAAATAAATCAATTTGGAGCTATTTAAAACCGAATTTGGCTTTATAATAAAATAATATTTTTAGTTTTCCAAAGGTGCCCCTCTCATCCCTTATAAAAGGGCACCTCCTCCCTCTCTTCCTCACACCACTTTGAGCCTTAAATATCGGCCAACCCCTGCCGAATTCACTTCTACAATTCCCTAGAAATATCCTAGAGGTCCTGGTCTTCTTCAAAGACCAATTTTAGTGCCCTAAGAGGAGGACTCAAAGAGGCGCTTCAAAGAAGAGGTAATGTCTGTTACTGATTCTTTCAACTTTATTTCTTCTTCCACTTCTTCTTATTAGGTTGTTTAATTATAAAATCAGTATCACTCATATACTGATATGTTATTATAAGTATGAAAAAACCCTATTTCACCATCTATCCATCCTACGGAAAATGAAATCACCGCGCGTGCGTACATACGGAATACCGTCTCCACGCTGTGGTGTAAACTATTTTCCACCACCACCTTACTTGGATGGGTATAATGGTGTACATAATAAATATATATGATTATGGTAAAGTGATATTGATTTTGAAATAGTATAAATACACTCCAATAAAATTCCACGATCATGAGAACGATATCATCGCTCGTGCGTACGTACGGACTACCGTCTCCACGACGCGATGAGATTCATTCTCCACGTTAACCATTCATGAATGATTATAAATTATATATAATAAGTAATCATGAAATATATGACACAAAAATGATATTGGATTTATGTGTATATATATGTATGTCATCTACTTATTTCCATTCAACTCAATAAGGAAACAAAAACAGCGTTCATGCATACGTACGACCTACCGTCTCCATGAACGGTGTATTTCTTTCCATTCACTGATTTAGTATATATATGTATATTCTGAATATATATTATATATAAATAATGTTTTATATTCTGGAATTATGTAATCATGATCTATGTAATCATACGAATAATTACAAGTCAAAACACGGATGACAACTGTAACGATTTTACCCAAAACGCTCTTTAACATGGAATTTACAAAAGAACGGGTAATATAAAGTCATAAGTGAACCATATATAATATCATAACAATGAGTATGATTCTGGAATAAGTCAATGACATTATTTAAATCATTATACAGGAGGTTCGGACACTTACGAAGCAAATCGGACCTAAGGTAAGGGATAATTGTGCAAATGTCATTTTTATCCAAGATTGCTTATTCGTAAGTATTTACAGGGGTTATTGCTATCGTCCATGTAAATGATTTATAAAAGTTTATTCATGTATGTTTAAAGTTCTTTTTACCCATTTTTGACTTTTACTACATGGTATGTAAGGAATCTTTCTTTTGTTTACGTTTTGAGGTACTTTTTGTCTTTTCCGACAAAAGTATGAGAAGAATGTTTTTTAACGTATACGGCATGAAAGGATTTTTACGGTTTTATAAAGCCTAATTTTCGTGAAGCTTCCTCCAAAATATTTCATTACTATTTTCAACAAAATATTCTTCTTTTAAAATTGCATGACGTTTTGTGAAAAGAAATTGATTTTGAAGAAGAAAGGATATTTTCCTCAAGAATTCATTTCAAATGTTTTATCAAAACCATTTTCCATCTAAGATGACATTATTTAATGTGTGTATGTTTCAAGTTTAATGTCTCTATTATTTAAATGGTTTCACTTTTCTTATGATGAAATTTCCATTTGTTTTATATAGATTATGAGATGATGGGATGATGTTTATGAAACCCATTTTATTCTTTGGGTTATGATGAATGTTTTAAGTTTATTTTGTGGCACAAGTAAGAATGATTTCACTATGAGATGGGTGGGACCTATATCTCCCTCCAATTAATTGGGCAAAGATTTTATATCTCATGATATAGACATGGCTGGAACGGTAAGTTAATCCGGTTCAGTGTTACAGGACTGAAACGAGGAGTGAACTCGATTCAAAAAGGGACTCTGTCCACTAAGATGGTCTTGGCAGCAATTCCATGGCTACTATGGAAATCATGACATGTATAGAATGTTTTCCACAATTACATGTTTTATTCCCATGCTATTTTATCATGATTTATGTTCCATTATGATCTATGCCTTATGTACTTCCATGTTTTATGTCGTCGCTCAAGATTTTGATGATTAAACATTATGTTCATGTTTTTAAGTTCAAATGTATATGGTATGTTTTATTTTATCCATGCTTACCCTTACTGAGAATTTCAGCTCACCCATTTTATGTTTTATTTTCCCTAGGATTAAAAGAAAGGATTTAGGTATGGAAACAAAAAGTGGAATATCTTTATGGGAGATGTTGAAGATCTTTCACCACGATTAGAAGATTACGTTCCAAGTTTCCAAAGACACTAAACTATTACGGTCCTTGTGTGTTTGTTTTTGTTGTGTATTAAGTATTCCACAAAAGTAATGTAATTTCCAAGTACATCAATATTAGGGTCTCTACATGATCCACCATAAACTATTGGTATAATGATACATCATGTTATTTTACCACACAATAAATCTTGTATGGTGAAGGTTCATGAGGAATAAAATTGAGCAGCCATGTGTAGGATTTTCTAGGATTATTGTCATGGTTGACTACTAGGAGTTGTTCGAGCAACTCAAATAATTGTATTCCCAAACATTATAGTGTATAGAGGGTGACCTCTACACTATTCTTGTGAAGGTCATGCTTAGTGGAAGACCTAACAGGACTGATTGAGGAATATCTAGCACAGGTGATGCCATATCTTGAAGAAAATTTGGAGGAATATAGAAACAGTTTCTCCCAAGGAAGATTTATGGAGTGGGAAGGTCCCTTAGAGAGAAAATAATACTCACTCTATGATTAATTGAATGATATTCTATTTAGATGGGAAAGAATCAATATTTAGGTTTTGATTCCATAGTTGAATTCTAACCATTACCAAATATTGTTTTCAATCTATACATGAATCATCAAGAGAGGATTGGGAAGCCTCTATCAGATGATAGGATGGTTTATCCTAAGATTACATGGAGACTAACTAATAATACATTTATGAGAAATTGGTGGGTGAAAGAGAATGTGGTTCTAGAGTGGAGGAAATCAGCTTCCCCTTCATTCCATTCATTTACATGGGTCTTTATCCTAGTGTTCTAGAAATGACTCCATCTAACAATAGGGAATGCCTCCTAGAATAAATAGATACATAATTTACTATATATCCCAAATGTAAATTATTAGTCCCTCTATAATTATTTTTTAAATCTTTCAATACATTTTGTTTTGACATTCTCATTCACCTTTTTCACACTTCCAAGGCAAAAAAAACATGGATGACCTAATGCCAGTCATGAGGGTTCCTGCTAGAATAAAGAGGTCCCCTGATCTAAGACCTCACTTTAGAGGATCCAATACTAAATATATTATCCAAGGTGATATCCACCCATTATTTAGTGGTCTAAGGGGTGAGTATAATGAACATTACTCAAGGATTCACATTAGTTTATTCTTTTCTCATGTGGGGAATATTTGAAATGGTCACTCCCTCGAGTTTAACTAACCACAAGTTATTGAAAATAGTATATGAGATGGAATACCATTAGGGTATAATAATTCCATATCTAATAAGGGATCTAATTATTTTACAAAATTTTGAAGTGGGATCTGATGAGTTAGCTGCTTAGTTGAGTCCAAAATTTGAAAAGGAAGAGAATCACATCATATCAATAGAGGCGACTCAGAGACTAGAATAGATTTAGGTTATCAAAGATATAGCTTATGGAGAGGGGTTGAATTAGAATTAAATTCCTCTTTATATGGATCCTATCTAGTTATAGATTATTCAATAAGAGTATCCCACCAAATATATACTTGAGGAACTCTCCGGGAACCATCCTGCGATGTTTGAAGACCTCAAGGACTATGGAAGATACATTTATGAGGAGAAAAGAGTTTCATAACCCATTGCATTATGGTGTTACTCAAATATTATCACCCATAATATATATAAGTAATTGGTGGTATGGATGGGATCACTTCATCTATGGCTAGTTAACTTAGTGACCAAAGGGGTGGACTTCTGCACCATCCATGTATTAGGATAAGACGTCATAGCTAAGAGGGTGAAAATTGATTTGATAGAGTTAAAAAAATCCCTATATGGGTAAACTTATATGAAATTTAAGGGACATTTACTGGCCAAAAAATATCCAAACAAATAGGTTGAGTAATCTCACTAGAACAAGGTCATCGTTAGTAAAAATGATGAAAGCATTAGATAAATAAGGGAAAAATTAGTGCGGGCCAATGTTGAGGAAATCAAGGTGATGTATTTGGAAATGGATTTAATATATGAGAATGGTTGAGTACATGAATTTTCCAATGAGGTTTATCCTTAGGTGGAGGAAGATATGGTGGGGTTAACTAAGTGGTATTAGGTCCTCGAGGATACTTAAAAAAGGATGGTCGGGATGGAGTGGTCAATTAACTAGGATGAGATATAGAGGTATTTTTATAATGAGTAAGAGGCTATGATATATTGTTTATCCTCCCCAATGTTGTTTTATTAAGAAATAAAATAATTTATTATCTAATTTACCCAAGTTAAAGTGTGTTGCTTCATCGTTCTAATAAGACAACCAACTAATATTATCTATGCCCACATGATTCATTCTCAGTGTGAGAAGCAAGAGAAAAATAATTGATTTTTCATTCACAAGAGTGTGTTGGATTTACAGAAAAAGGTTTGGGATCATAATTTTTCATGAATCACCATTTAAAAACTATTTTGGTTGGGAAAATAATCAGTGCAATTTCATAAATTTTATTGGACATATAATGAACACGATGCAAAAGTGGTGAAACACAAAAGGTGTGATAATTTCTCCTATGTAAAGGGAATATGGAAAGAGTTATGACATGAATATGATATTCATAATTGATAGGTGTAGGATGTATATAGGACAAGGATAACAATTAATTGTATTCAAATCCTGGGTTCTACTTCTATATGACTAAATATGTATCTTCCAATATGTGAACTCCAGATGTGAGGTGAAACTATTTTTACCATTAACCATCACCCTAGGGGATTCATTTCAGAGATGAAAATGGTTCCTTCAAGACATGTACCATATATTGGATACAAGAATTTGGCACATTTTTTCATCCCCATTGGGGATCCCTTTTGGATGTGAGAGAAGATTTTCAACCTAAATCAATGGGGAATAAAGTATATCAAAAAATGATTAGGATCTTCATGAAGTGTTTCATCACTGTTTAGTATATTCCTCTATGTAATCAATATGTCAATGTTATATACCAAGAAAATGATAATAATAAAGTCCTATGGGGAAAATGAAAATTCCCACCTGGTGAAAGACACAAGTGTGAGATTATATTGTGATCTAAGGAAGAGATTGGATATCTACAGGGTTTCTTACTTTACGGTCATATAAATTTGACCAAGGGGTGTTCCTTTTATGGTCAGGCAACCAAGACTGAGAATTATTCCATTTATGATCCTTCCATTAGGAAATTGGTGATGGTGAGATGATTCTTTCAGCCAAAAATAATAAACCTATTGTGAACGGAGGCCCAATGGGCCTAATTCTTGTAATTAAATCCACACATGAAGGGAATAATTCATGCCTAATTCTGAGATAGGAGTTATAGGAATCACTATGTACCATGTGGAATGGTAATCAATCCACACATTTTTCATAAACATGGATTGGTAGGAGACCAGTGTTGAAGAGGGGGTATCCTCTTTAGTTATGGAAAAATGTTGTCACAAAGTTTAAAAATGTATGAGGTAGACTATATTGGGTAGCTTAATGTCATGTGATATGTATGATGATAGGGTAAAATGGAATGCACAAACAAAATAGTGACACAAACCTTACATGAATGGAGGGGAAAGTGACCCAATGTAGAAAAATTATTCTTGAGGAACATGTGGTCATTTTATCATCAGGGAAGTTGGATATGATGCCCAAAGTTTATGGATGATATACATGGACCAAGGGTATGCTTCCAGTGTATGGTTATAGATCTCTGATCAAGAGGTGTGAGATGGTCTTTTCATGTAGAGTGGATCATACAAAAATGTTAATAGAGGTCTAAGAGGCCCATAAAACTCATTGTAAATATAGTTCATTTCATATAGTGAGGGGACCACATTTTATGGTCACCATATGGGGACAATTATACACACATTAAGGTCATGATCATGGAAAAAACAAGACATTCTGTGTAGCCTCATGTGTAGGATACACATTAGATGAATGAAGGTATCAAATTTGGAATGCAGTCTATAAAGTGTGTTTTGAAGTTTATATTCATGATTTTAGGACTATGAGGGGCTCCCTTCCTATAAAAAATTTTCTGTATCGATTTGGTGGGGAAGCCATATACTAAAACCCGAAGCCCGCATGAACCATGATTAATGTGGGAATAAATGATTACAAGACTGTGGATTAATTTATATAAGATAACATAGTAGGGGAGAAAGGGCTGAGGTCATAATGATACATCGACCATCAGGAGATTCCTGACTAGAGGGAGGCTAGTCCAACAGGGACTCCACCCAGTATGTTCGATATGTGAAAGTAAATGAGCGCGTTAACACCAATGGAATTGAATTCCTAAAATACAATAGGAAATTATCTGATGTAAAAATATAAATCTAGGATTGGAAATAGAAGGTGGAGTGGAATGTTGGTTGAGGATAACTTTTCACCATGTTAGAGTTGTAGGTTTCACTATCACATTAATGAGTATAATGGTAAAAAATGAGGAATGACCTATGACTGGGTTTTTCAAACACAATAAATATCTTATTGTTGTCTGATTACATTTAGGGTGTGTGTCACTACTGGAAATTTCGGCTATAGCCACGGTTCTAAACCATGGCTATAGGCCCTAAAACCGTGGCTATAGGTAATAGCCACGGTTTCTCAAACTGTGTCTAAGTTTGGGGTGGCTATAGGCCTAGACCTATAGCCACGGTTCCAAACCATGGCTTTAACACTATAGCCACGGTTACAACCGAGGCTATATAAAAGACCGGACAGACTTAATTGCCACGGTTTAAAACCGTGGAATTATGTCTATAGCCACGGTTAATAACCGTGGTAATAAAACAATATCCACGGTTTAAATTGTGGCTATAGGGTGCCCAAATCCATAAAAAATACCCCCAACCCCCCCCCCCCAACACCCCCTCGACATCCCCTGAACACCCCCCTGCCACCCCCTGCCACCCCCTGCCAGTCCCCCCCTGCCACCCCCCTACCACCCCCTGCCAGTCCCCCATGCCCCTGCCACCCCTCTGCTAGTCCCCCCCTGCCCCCTGCTAGTCCCCCCTGCCACCCCCCTACTTGTCCCCCTGCCAGCCCCCCTGCCCCATGCTTGTCCCCCTGCCAGCCCCCCCCCCTCCCCCTGCCTGGACACCCCCCCCTGCTGGACAGCCCTCCCCCCTGCTGGACAACCCCCCCCCCCCCCGTGCTGGACATCCCCTCCCCCTGCTGGACTGCCCCTCCCCCTGCCTGGACACCCCTCCCCCCTGCTGGACAGCCCCTCCCCCTGCCTGGACACCCCTCCCCCCTTCCTGGACGCCCCTCCCCCCTTCCACCCCCTGCTTGTCCCCCTGCCTTTCCCCCCTGCCCTATGCTAGTCCCCCCTGCCACCCCCTGCTTGCCCCCTGCCAGCCAGCCCCCCTGCCCCCTGCCAGTCCCCCCTGCCACCCCCTGCCAGTCCCCCCTGCTAGTCCCCCTACCCCCAGCCAGCCCCCATGCCCCCTGCTAGTCCCCCTGCCCCTGCTAGGCCCCCTGCCCCCTACTAGGCCCCCTGGCAGTCCCCTGCTAGTCCCCCTGCCACCTGATCTGATAACCAAGTTTATCTGATCTGATAACCACAACATCTTCAGCACTTCCAGATTCTAGTTTAACAGGTACCAATTCACCAATTCTGACATGTTTAGCAGCATGAGATAAGATAGGAACATACTGAACTACATCAGATTTACAGACCATGTTTAGCACCCCTCCCCCTGCTGGACACCCCCCTGCCCCCTGATAGCCCCCCCTGCCCCCTGTGAGTCCCCCCCTGCCACCCCCCTGCTTGTCCCCCTGCCAGCCAGCCCCCCCTGCCCCCTGCTTGTCCCCCTGCCAACCCCCCCTCCCCCTGCCTGGACACCCCTCCCCCCCTGCTGGACACCCCTCCCCCCTTCCTGGACACCCCCCCCTGCTGGACACCCCTCCCCCTGCTGGACAACCCTCCCCCCTGCTGGAAAGCCCTCTCCCCGTGCTGGACATCCCCTCCCCCCTGCTGGACAGCCCCACCCCTGCCTGGACACCCCTCCCCCCTGCTGGACAGCCCCTCCCCCTGCCTGGACACCCCTCCCCCCCTGCCTGGAAACCCCTCCCCCCTGCCACCCCCTGCTTGTCCCCGTGCCTTTCCCCCCTGCCCCATGCTAGTCCCCCCCCCCACCCCGCCCCCTTCCCCCTGCTAGTTCCCCCCATGCCACCCCCTCCTTGCCCCCTGCAAGCCAGCCCCCTGCCAGTCCCCCCCTACCACCCCCTACTAGTCCCCCCTGCTAGTCCCCTTGCCCCCTGCCAGCCCCCCTGCCCCCTGCTAGTCCCCCTGCCCCCTGTTAGGCCCCTTGCCCCCTGCTAGGCCCCTGCTAGGCCCCCTGTCAGTCCCCTGCTAGTCCCCCTGCCCCCTGATCTGATAACCAAGTTTATCTGATCTGATAACCACAACATCTTCAGCACTGCCAGATTCAGGTTTAACAGGTACCAATTCACCAATTCTGACATGTTTAGCAGCATGAGATAAGACAGGAACAGACTGAACTACATCAGATTTTCAGACCATGTTTAGCACCCCTCCCCCTACTGGACACCCCCCCTGCCTGGATAGCACCCCCCCCTCCCTGGACAGCACCCCCCCCCCTCCCCCCCTGGACACTGGACTCCCCCTGCATATTTACCCCTGCTGGACACTGGACCCCTGCTGGACACTGGACCCATACTCCCCCACCCCTACCAGCCCCCTTGTACCCCTACTGGACACAGGACTACCCCCTAGAAACTAGTTCTTGGGATGCCCAAATCATATTTACCCCTATTGGACATTGTAATCCCCCCTGGACACTGAAATCCCCCTACATATTTACCCCTGCTGGACACTGGACCCCTGCTGGACATTGGCCCCCTGCTATAGGTTCTTAGTAGGACCACCCAATACTATAGGTTCTTAGTAGGACTTGGGAAACACTTGAAACAAAATTCAGAAGTAGCTATATATGAGTAATCTTGGAAAACATACATATAATCAGTCTGGAAAATAAAACAGAATAAACAATAAAATGTTTATAGAAATAAAATAAAACATATTTGAAATTGGAAAACATTACCAGAAAAACTGTTTATCAACTAAAAAAATAGCTTGGTGAAATCATGGTCACACATGCTCATCCTCAGATAAAATCTGCTTGCATTTCATATAGTACTGCATTAAACAAAACATTGGAATTAAGATTTGAAATAGAGTTACCAGATTTTATAGCATCGTGCTCACTATCTATAGGTGGTGAAATAGTTATACTTGGTGCCTGTGAAGTATATGTGGGATGTTTTATGATATTTTCCAGATCTGGACAACACTGCATTTTCTCTATAGAGACATTCATAACCTGCATGGGCTTAGGATCCTGAACAGCCCTCTTGCACCCCCTTGAAACCCCCTGGACAGCCACCATGAACACCCCCCTGCACCCCCATGCCCCCTTAGTCCCCCACGCCCCCCTGCACCCCACTGGACAGCCCCCATGCCCCAACTAGACAGCCCCACTGGACAACCCCACTGGACACCCCCTGCACCCCCTGGACAGCCCTCCCCCCCTTCCGGACACCCCTCCCCCCTTCTTGGACAGCCCCTCCCCCTGCTGGACACCCCTCCCCCTGCTGGACACCCCTTCGCCCTGCCCCCTGCCCCCTGCACCCCACTGGACAGCCCCCATGCCCCAACTGGACAGCCCCACTGGACACACATCCACCCCTGAAGAACTACCCCTGAATGTTGATTTCCCAAATGAGGCTACCCTCTTAGTGGATCATGTCAAAGAGTATTAGAAAACATATTTTGATGGTGATTTTCAAAGATCGACTGAAATAATGATTAATAATTCCAATCTTAATTGAGTAGGCTAGGTGGTTGTCTTTATCACACCAACACAAGACGTCCAATCATACTTTTTCCTATTTTTACAAGGTTTCACTGATGATGAGGCAAATTATTAAGCTCTCATTACTGGTCATCAGTAATCAGATGATATTTATTTCCCCCAAATGGATATGAAGGGAGAATCCAAGTTAGCCCTCAAATATATTAATGGTGACCGGAGTAGGGGATTCCGTCGGGGGAGGCGCGGTCGTCCGGGGAGGAGAGGTCGTCGGGAGGAGGGGAGTGCGTCGGGGGAGGAGGGGAGTCCGTCGGTGTCAGGGGAGGCGCTGTCGTCCGGGGAGGGGGGAGGCGCGGTCGTCCGGGGAGGGGAGTGCGTCGGGGGAGGGGAGTGAGTCGGGGAGGGTTTCGTAGGAGGAGCCCGAGAGAATATTGGCCAAATCGCACATATAGCCACGGATGAATTTTCATCCGTTGGTATAACCATGCTATAGCCATTGAGAACAACATAGAACATACATTTCTTGGCACATATTATTTGAAAAATAGGTGGAAGGAATATAAGTTGAAGATGTATAGAAGGTGTGCTGAAGGTTGATAGAAACAGAGGACACACATTTTGTTAGGAATAAAATTGAGAGAGGAGAAAAACAAGAAGGTACAATGGTAAATTTTTGTATTGAGAGCAAGCAGTACAGAGAGAGAGAGAGTTACAGTTTGGGGGAGAAGAGGAAGAAGTGGAAGAACCATTCGCCGAGTCCTTGCATAATCTTTTGAAGGACCATTCACTGAGTCCTTGCATAATCTATTGAAGTCCAAAAAAGAATACCAGAAATAGACACCACTGCTGGACACCCCTCCCCCTAGACCACCACCCCTGGACACCCTTGGACCACCCCCCTAGACACCCCTCCCCCATGCTGGACACCCCTCCCCCTGCCTGGACAGCCCCTCCCCCTGCTGGACACCCCTCCCCTGCTGGACACCCCTGCCCCTGCCCCCTGCCCCCCTGCCCCCTAACCCTGGACACCCCAGGACAGACCCCACCCCAGGACAGCCCCCCCCTAGAACCTGGACAGCCCCTCAGACCATGGACACCCCCCAGAACCTACCCCCCCCCCCCAAACCCAGACCCCCCAGGACAGACCCCCCCCCAGACCTTGGACACCCCAGGACAGACCCCCCCCCCACTGGACCCCCTAGACACCCCATGGACAGACCCCCCAAGACATCCCCCCAGACCCTGGACACCCCAAGACAGACCCCCCCCCACTGGACCCCCTAGACAACGGATGGATTTCATGGGATATTGCTAAAAGACCGAATCCGGCTGCTGAAATCAGCAGTAAGTAAGAAGAGGTAAATGAAGAAAAATGAATAAAATTTTCCCAATATACTTGGGGAATTTTATTCATCAGCAGGAAGAAAAATAGAAGAACGGTAGCTGAGAGTTTCTTTCCCCGGAGGTAGAGAATGATTTTTTTACATAGGATCTGTCTAATATTTAATGGAAGAAAGAGGGAGAGGAAATTAAGTACCTCATTACAAGTGGCAGCATCCAAAAAATTCTCTTCCAATGGAATAAAATATTAAAAAAAATCTATAAACCTTATCTCTCCTCTTATGGCTTCCAGGTGTCCAGGTGGTTAATAATTTGGTTGAGGTGAGGCTGTGGACTCATGGGGGAAAGCATGAAGGAAACTAAGTTGGACTGGATTTTAAGTAGGCTGCTCTGGTTTTTCTGAAGTGACAGGGCTGATTGGGTCTAAAATAAGTGAGTTGGAACAGGAATTTAGATGACGGATTCAAATGTTAAGGGGTCTGGTTTAATTGGTTAGAATTGGGTGAGGTTTGGAATGGTTTTAAAGTGGGATGCCTAGTGGAAAATGTGGGGTTGGTGGCTTAGAAGTTGAGAGGTGGGTAGGCCTTATTGGTGGTCAAGTTGTGGATGGGTTGCCTTGGTGGATAAAAAAATGGTGGGGGACTGGGAAGGAGTTCATAGTGGCTAAATTGAAGTGGGAGCTTGGAATTGTAGTAGGGATTGAGTTTGGATTTTTTAGTGAGAGTGGAAATGGCCCTGGAATAGCTGGTTTGATTTTGGTGGGTTGGCCATGGGATATTTATAGTGCATCGAAAAATAGTCACTAGCAGGGCTTGGTTTGGTGTAAAATTCAGTCAAACGGTTGTGGGAGCCATCACAACAGGCTGATCCGGTTCAGACGACATGTGCAGAGGATGAGGATGATTTGGTTCGGACAACATGTGAAGAGGATGAGGAAAAAGAAGAATTACCGAACAAATATTATGTGATACATGTACAATAAAATTTGCTAGACAATTCCAAACCAATGTTTTCAGTTGAATTGAGCATTTGTACCACCTGCTATGCACGTTTTGTGGAAAGATGGATAAGAGGCAGCGCTGAGAGGAGATATAGTTTAGGAATGAGGAAATATGAAAAATTATAGAGCCAACCATTCAATGTTTCTCTAAGGAGGAGTAACCGCCTCAGGGTGTCGTCCTGGAGCAGGGCCAAATCACGGAATGACCGCGGCGTGACCGCGGTGTGATCGTGGCGTGACCGCCGCAGGGTGTCATCCTGGAGGAGTAACCGCCACAGGGTGTCGTCCTGGAGCAGGGCCAAATCACGACGTGACTGCGGCATGACCACGGCGTGACCGCGGCGTGACCGCGGCATGACCGCCGCAGGGTGTCGTCCTGGAGGAGTAACCGCCGTAGGGTGTCGTCCTAGAGAAGGGCCAAATCACGGCGTGACCGTGGCGCGACCGCAGCATGACCGCGGCGTGACCGCGGCGTGACCGCGGCGTGACCGCCGCAGGGTGTCATCCTGGAGGAGTAACCGCCGCAGGGTGTCATCCTGGACCAGGGCCAAATCACGGTGTGACCGTGGCGTGACCGCAGCGTGACCGCCGCAGGGTGTCATCCTGGAGGAGTAACCGCTGTAGGGTTTCGTCCTGGAGCAGAGCCAAATCACGGCGTGACCACAGCGTGACCGCGGCGTGACCGCGGCGTGACCGCGGCGTGACCGCGGCGTGACCGCGGCGTGACCGCAGCGTGACCACAATGTGTTGGCCCAGTCCAGTGACATCTGCGGGGCAACATCTTCCACTTAGTTTCAAATAGGATGATATGGATGGCATGAGAGGATGTTTTCTCAGAATATTTAAAGAAATGAAGGCTAATCTGTGATGACTAGAGGATTGGATGACCCCTGATATACCTAATTCGGTGAGGTTTGGAGATCTAGAAATGTGTAGAAATACCGAGAGGAAAACCCCATGGGATTAGGAAAATCACAGTTTACATAACATGTAATCTGACATTACTGGTACTGTGTGACCCCTGGGCTATGGAACTGGGCTTTTGGTTAGATTTAAATATCACATGCCATGTGACATGGTCACACAACATGGGACCCATCTTAAAAGTCTAACGGCACTTAAAGATCGTCTTGGTTCAAACAACTGTTTTAATAAAAAGAGGGAAACCCCCTATAGGGATATAAAAAGGGTCAAGTACGATGTGTGTTTTATGACTAAAAATGACATCAAGTATAAGGAAAACATCAATGCAATAATGTTAAGAAAGGTATACCACTGTGAGTTTTCACAGACAGCTCACCTCCATTGGAGGGGTTTTATTACAAAACCAGGACTTTTTTATCAAACGAAACAATTATCTGAACTAACACTTATTTAAGAATTTCAATTTAATATAAACATGAAAAATTAAGAAAGAAACTAAATGCAATTTAAAACATTCTAGAATTAAATGGGCTAGGAGAGGGACCCTACCTCAACCTCATAGCAACAAAAATGAAATTCTGTATAGAAACGATTCAATTACATAGAATAAAATCATGAGAATAAAATACCATATTCAAGACATACATTCCCAGGGGATATGGATTCCTATATAACGAACCAAACTAGTAACTCTGAATAGATGCTAGTAGCAGCCATGATTAAAAATAGCACAAGATAACACATAACATTCTAAGTGCAGGAAAACCAAATTTGATATATCAAAAGAACAATGTGCACCACTCTTCGCTTGTATGCATGGCACTGTTCCACTAAATCAACAATAACTTCTTGCTTGAGAACCTTTAGGAAAACACAAACATTACCAGTAGCTAAGGTAGATATTCCCATTGAAAACTCAAAAAGCTTTTACACGTGAATAATTCATCAGTTTCAAATTCCAGAACTTTTTATCAGAAATGCAATCACACCTACCCCCCACTATTTTTTCTTGGGGATGATGGAGTTTCCCTAGACTTGAGATTAGTAATTTTCAAGGAATCCTCTATTCATTGGGAAATGGTAGAGAAATATCGTTCCCCACCTGTATACATAAACAAGATGAATTGTGTTGACATCTCGTCATGGGGATTGTTGATGCACATGGAAAAAAAATAGAATGCATGTTTCGAGAACAACAAAAATTTAAAAACAACAAAATAACAAAAATAGAATGCAATAGAACAAACAAAAATAATAACTAATCAAAAACAGAATGAAAAAATAGAATGCAATAGAAAAAACAAAATAATGAAAACAGAATGCATGTTTGGACACCCCCCCAACCCCTGCAATGAACAATTTTTTCAAGATTATGAAGAATTACAAAGAGTTTATGTGAAAGGTGTTTGAAAATGTTGTTAAAAAAGTGATCCATGCTTTGGAGAAATTGCATAAAGTATCCATGAATGTCAGTGATGCTCAGTTGGAAGTGAAGATTAAGAAAATAAAAGAGTTTAACGACTCTTTATTTGAGAGATGCCAAATGCAAGGATCACCCCCCTGCCCCCCTGCCACCCCCCCTGTATAGCTTCCCTTGCACCCCCTGCACATCCCCCCTTACACCCCCTGCACATCCCCCCTTGCACCCCCTGCACATCCCCCCTCCCCCCTAGAAAACCCCCCTGGACACCCCTCCCTCCCCCCTAGAAAACCACCCTGGACACCCCTCCCTCCCCCCTAGACACCCCCCATGGACCCCCCCCCCCCAGACACCCCTCCCTCCCCCCCTAGACCCCCTGATAAGTGCAGAATTGTACAGAAATTCGGCAAGACATCCTCTATTAATACTTCGTTGAAAGATGCTCTGAAAGGGAAAAATATTAATACCAAACACTATGTTATAAAAAAAATACAAAGAAGGTTAAAAATAGGTCACCTGGGATAACAATTCTGCAACTAGTAAATCCTAGGAATACTTAGTAGAGGAATAAGAATCCCAAGGATGTGTTCATGCTGAAACTGGTATTGGATTATATTCTCTCTTTTTCTTTAAATCTGCAGTCGGAATCCATCTTTTGGAGTTCATTACCTCAGAATTATTAAAAACAGTTGATATGGATGACAGACTTGCAGCTGGATTTTCTCAGGCTGCTCTCTCTATGTAATTGTCAGAGCACACACCTTCTCAACATATAAACATCAGTATAATGGATTCATACCCTATAATGAAAGTATTACAAACTAGGGAAGATTATTTTAGGTTGGGGATCCAGCTCACTATAAAGCAAGTTTATTCTACCAACCATTCTAACAAGAGAGAGTTGAGAAGCTCCAATTACAAAAGTGAAACTGAGAAATAATAGAAAGGGGGACTTTCCCCCATTTAGAAACAATGATGTGTATCCTCTTCTAGAATTTCCAGGGGCTAGCCAACCCTATAACATTATGTTGCCTTAGGCTTCTTGTGAGTAAACAGAAACCTGATTTCATAGGCATCTCTGAGCTAAAATATAATAACATCACTTTTGGTTCTTTTTTTCCCAAAATGGTAATTCTTTTCTATGTTCTGTGAAAGATATCACTAGTATTGAAATAATTTTCTTGGTTTTCCATCATAATGTTACTAATCCTTCCATTTTTTGAGTGGACAACCAAATTATCACTTGCACCTTCCTTAACGAGGGTCAGATCTCTTTTTGTTAAATGGTTTATGCTTTCTACTGTTACATTAGTCGAAGAACTCATTGGAAACACATGAATGAGATTTCAAGAGTTATATTAAATCCCTCGATTATAATGGGAGATTCCAATGCTATTTTACATGCAGATGACAAGATTGGACATGTTTCCAATGCTACCACAATGAGATATTTCAAAGCTTGTATTGAGGAATTAAAACTTATTGAAACCAATCTAGTTGGTGCCAAATACACTTGGTATAGGAGGAATCTAAATAGAAGTAGGGCTTGTAGGGTTGACCGTGCCTTTGGTAATCACTCTCTTCATGGAAGTTGGAAAACCATCTCTTGTGTCACTATAGTAAAGCACAATTCTAATCACCATCCAATTCTTACAACCTTCATTGCTAAGGGGGACAAGCTAACAATTCCCTATATGTTTAATAATTCTTGGACCATCCAATTCTTACAACCTTCAGATGCTTTCCCTGAAATTTGGAATTCACTCAACCACTCCATGATTACCTCCTTAGATATTATCCACCAAGGAAAAGAGTAAAATTAAGGATACACTGCAACCACATACTGAAGTGGTTGAACCCCTTACACATGAGGAAGGATTTTCTCAATAGGTAGAAGATTTGAAATAATTGAGAAGAATCAATGAATAACTTCTCTAAGGTAGCGTTCCTGCTAGATATATTCTATAAGCAGATCCTCAACTCGTACTCCCAACTTGAGCACCTTATCAAAGAGGGTTCTCTACCGCAAATAGAGTTAAGATGAAACATCCTATCAATATGGGGTACCATCAACCAACATACATGAATCAAGAAATAGAAAATAGAGAGTTCCCAACATTTTTTACACAACCAAAACATGTCTAGGAGCATCATTACAGACCTCACCGTATAGGTTACACATGACATATACTAATAGGGATGCCACATTTTACTCTACCTGTTGTTGCACCTATTAATGCTTTTTCTCAGCTAGACATTCCTCAAGGGCTCATAAAAACTATTGATTCTCTAATGGATTGATTAGAATACATAGAGGTATAGTGGGAATTGGTACAACTATAAAACAATCCTTACCCTAAAGGGGGTGATCTGAATTTTCCCCACTAAATTTGGGAAACACTACATTTCCAATTTTCAATGGTTTAGGGGAACCAAAGAAGAATTTGACCCATTTTGTGTCCCGTTGTGATTCCATGATGGGGACCCTTAAAAAATATGTATTGAAACCCAATATCTTTATAAAGAAATTATAGGGACCAACATTTGTAGGGTACACTGGTTAATCGACTCAATCAATTACCGGGTGGGAAGATCTCTATTGGATGTTTCTGTTCCAATTCAGCTTGATTCTATAGAAGAAAACCATACTAAATCTCTCAAAATACAAACGGTAGGATAATGAGAGGGTTTTATATTTCAGTTCGTGGTGAAAGGAGTTGACATACTCCTTAATCCAACATTTTCCTCAAGATGGGTTGTCATGTTTTTATGGTGGGTGACTACACAACCACCCCCATCACTAAAACGCCTTTCCTTTTTTCCCTTCTCAGTGACTTCACATGCCATTTTTTTCAACCCCTCACTCATTTTTTCTTTCATGGGAAGAAACCCTAGTTGGCCAGACCCTCAAGCTTCACGACACATGGACTGGGAAGAAAACTCTTTCCCATGAAGTTGAAATTCAGTAAGACAAACATGATGTATTTAAAACCACAAAGCCGATGGATGAGGATGAATCTGCAGCCATGGATACTATTATTGTCCGAGAAACAAATTAATGAAAAAAGAAACCAAAATCATTACAAAATGAGATTGAAAATGCTTGAATTTGAAAAGAATCAATGAATTCATACCATCCTGGGGGGAGTAAGTCTGTACACTCTCAAATCTCTCAGTCAGAGAGTAGGCTGACAAGTGATTCATGCTTGCGGATGCCCCCAATCCACCGCCGTTCGTACTCTGTATCATCATTTCCATTGCTTTAGTCTTCAACAGGAGCATGAAGATTAAGATAAAGCAGATCGCTCGCTTCCTGGATCGGTCTGTGGTTTACAGTGGATCGACTTCGACTGTCATCTTTCTGCTCACTGCCCACAATGAAATGCGATCTTTTGTGCCTACCCAGGGCTTGTCCAGACAAGAAAACCCTGAAATAGATCGGGCACTCATGGACCCGACTCTTTCTTGAAAGAGGGCCACTCCCATCAATGGAGCTTTCATTATTGTGGGCGGTGTTGAAGATTTGACCAATGTCGATGGCGTTTCTGCTGCTTTCGGTTCTGGAAGTGAAGTAGCCCCCGATCTTCTTGTGACTGGCCCTATGCACCCTGAGAGCATGGTAAGAATTGATGATCCTGATGTAGGTGGAACACTGGTATTTTCTCTCCCTTTCACTGTTTTTGAAGAAATCATCAGACCGGGAAGATGCCCCCATTTCCGTGGAGTAATCGGGCTGCTGAAGATTCCTTTTCCTATGGACTAATCCAGTCTGGTCCAGTTCCGTCTCCCACACCATGTTCTTCCTCATCGCACCTTCCGAAACCTCAGATTTTCATTCAGGACGCTTCGTTCTGTCAATTTATGGGAACCCGAAGTACCTGTTCTTTGAATCGATCATCTTGAGCGGGTTTCCAAGCGACCCACAAACTCGATTGCCTAAAATCTTCTGATCCATTCCATCGTGGGTCGAAAGCCATGGAGGATATTCCAAGAACATGGAACTGTTTCTAGAAGAGTCGGCCACAGAATCCAATCCACCCCAGTGACCCACGTCTCTAGAGGAGGGCGTGGCAAGGAGGCGTCGGCGAGGAGGGTGCGGCGATGAGGGCGCGGCGAGGAGGAGGGCGCGGCGCGGAGGAGGCGTCGACGACGAGGCATTGGGGAGGAGGGCGTGGCGAGGAGGCGTCGGCGAGGAGGGCACGGAGAGGAGGAGGGCGCGGTGAGGAGGGCGCGACGAGGAGGGCGTGGCGCGGAGGAGGCGTCGGCGAGGAGGCTTCAGGGAGGAGGAGGGCGCGGCGAGGAGGAGGAATTACAAGGGGGGGGGAAGTAGCCTGATAGGTTTGGGAAAAAAACAGGGCTGCTGCATATAGCCACGGATGAAGATTTTAACGTGGAAGTATATAAGATATAGCCACGGACCTATAGAACCGTGGCTATTGGACCGTGGCTATAGGTCAGATTTGTAGTAGTGTGTCTTTGATGGGAGGTGATCCAATTTAGTCCTTCCACCATCACAACATGGGAGTATGATCAGACATAGATGATGATGAATATCCAAATCAAGGAATGGTCAAAATGTGAAAGTGAATATAATGGATGATTGAGTGGATTATAACACTCTAGCGGTTACACCAACATGAATTTGAACACATTGAAGGGGTTTATTGGAATAATATAGGGTTATAACCCTCTCCTAAGGGGTGTTTTTTAGGGTTTTCTAGATAATGTGATGAACCTAATAGATATCCATTGATCATCATGAAAATGCAAGGATGATAATATGATAATAAAAAACATGACCATGGATGGACCAAGGATGTGAGATCCAGGAATCTTTATGCATACCATTATGATGGGACTAAAGCTATATGTATAACGACCCAAGCTTGACGTAAATAGAAATTAAATTACTTTTATGAAATACATATTAAATGACATAAAAAAATTCCTAAAGAATATATTAGTTTAGTGTATTTGGAAACTTGGAAAAACATCTTCTAACTTGGTGGAAGATCTTAAACATCTCCCATAAAGATCTTCACCTTTTTTATTTTCCTACTTAAAATATTTCTTTATATCCTGGGGAATAGAAAACATAAAAAGGGTGAGCTCAAATTCTTAGTAAGGTTTGACATTTAGAACATAAAACAAACCATAAACATAATAATGTAAAACATGAACATAAAGTTTAAATATCAAAATCAGGAGATGTGAAATAAATCTTGGTAGTTCATAAGGCATAGATTTTAAAGGATCATTAACCATGATAAAATATCATTGGAGTAAAAAATGTAATTGTTGGAAACAAATAAGAACATAATATGATTTCCATAGTATCTAAGGTATTATTACCAATACCATCATAGTGGAAAAAGTCTGTTACTGAACTGAGTTTATTTGTCATCCCAACCATATAGTATTGAACTGGATTTACTCACCGTTCTAGCCCTGTATTACTGAACCATATTTACTTTTCATTCCAGTCATGTATATCTCATGAGATATTAATATATACCTAATAAATTATAGGGAGATATAGGTACCATGGATATCATAATTAATTCATTCTTACATGTGCCATAAAAACATAAATCATTCATCAAAGCATAACCCAAGAAATAAAATGGGTTTCTTAAACATCATTCTATCATAACTTATTCCATATACATATCTTTCAACAATTAAAAAACTAAAATCATAGTATTAATAGGGATATAAACATAACCCAATTTAAAGAGTTCCATATTAGATGGAAAATAATTTTGATAAACCACTTGAAGTTAATTCTTGAGGAAAATATCATTTCTTCTTCAAAAATATTTTCTTTTCTCAAAATGCCGCACAATTTTAAAAAAAAAAATTAGTTGAAAATATACATGAAACTATGTACATGATGCTTCATGGAAATAAGGTATCATGAAACCATAAAAAAATAAATTCATGTCGTATAAGTTAAAAAAACATTCTCCTCGTACTTTTACCGGAAAAGTCAAAAAGTGCCTCCTATGGTAAAAAAAATAATGATTCATTCCATACCATGTAGTAAAAGTAAAAAGTGAGTAAAAATGAATTTAAACATACATAGAATAATTTTAAACATTTTATATAAAACATGGACAGGAATGGTAAATATATACCCACTAAATACTTACTTATAAACAATATCAGATAAAAATGAGACTACAAAATTATCTCTTACCTTAGGTGTGATATGCATTCTATGTATCTGAACCTCCTGAATAATGATTTATATAATGTTATTAACTTATTCCATAATAATGGTCACCATATATGGTTATATTCTCCTTTTTTTGTTTGTAACAATTCATTGTTACTCGTTATTCAGGTTTTAACTGCTTTATGATCGTATGAATGTTTTCTAGAATAAGATCATATTATCCTTATTAGGTCATATTTATATCATTATAAATGGTATTAACACAATAAATACCATATTTATTCATTATTTACATATATATAATGATTCTTGAGTGGTTATCATGTAGAACGAATCACAATGTATTGTGGAGACGGTAGAGCGTACGTACGCATGAGTGAAAATATCATTGCCATAATTGTGGAATGGTATTGATTTTCATGGTGCAATCTATTTAAGATTTAATGTAATTTTATAATGATCATATATAGTTATTAAATCCATTTTTATACCCATCCAAGTATGGTGGTGGTGAAAAACATATTACACCACGGCGTGGAGACGGTAAGCTGTACCTACGCAAGTGTGGTAATTTACTCTTTCTTAGGATGAATAGAAAGTTGGATATGGTTGTTTAATAATTATAATAACATATTAGCATATAATTTATATTTTAGGTATTAATAAATAATGAAACAAATCATGAATTTTAATTATAAGTATAGAGAAATATGAATGAATCGGTAGAGGAGACTACCTATTCTTTGACATGCTCTATTTAAATCTTCCCTTAATGGAACAGGAGTTGGTCTTCTGAGAAGACCAGAACCTCTATAATTTAAATAGGGAAGTTGAGAAGATAAATGGTCAGGGTATGGATATAATTGAAGGATTAATAAGTTGTGGATAAATGAGGGAGGAGGTTCCCTTTTATAATTGAGCTGAGAAACACTTTTAGAAACATCAAAAATATTAATTTATCATAAAATCAAACCCCACATAAAAACCTCAAAATGTCCAAATTTAGAATATTATAATTTATAGTGTTTTAATCCCATCAGCTAATAAATTTTAAACAAGTTTCTATGTCCATTAAAAACTTATCGTTTCAATTTAACACTTATTTATTCTATTTCATTTTAACCAAGGTAACAAATATTCCAATATTAAAAGGGTAAAATATTTACTCATTTCATGTCAATTAGATCATAAATAAATAATATAGAACATTTTTTACCATAAAATAATTATTATATGTTTTTAAACAATTTATTTTTATTTTTAAATAATTTAATAAACCATTATTTTGAAAAAATGTCAATTGTGTAAATTTTGACAATATTAATTTCATGGAATTTTAAAAATATCAAGATAAGATGTTATAATTGAAAAAAATATTTTATCATATCCTTAAGGGGTCAATAGAATCTATAAAATTCATTGGAAAAATTAATTAGCTCAAATTATATTTATTTTAATATTATTAATAACATTTATTTGATATTTCCGTTAATAATATAATTAATACATCAATATTGAGTTATTTTGTAATATATATATTTTATAAAGAAAAATTAAAAATATAATACAATTATGTATATATATTTACTATATTTCATAATAATATATGTAGTCTAATTTATCTTCTTGAAAATATGAGTAAAAAATTTATACTTATTAAAGTATGAATGTGATAATTTTTACATTTCTTTAAATAAAATAAAATAACAATCTTAATTTATTCCATATGGATAAAAATGGTCCATAACCTGACCATTGTATTTTTATAGTCGATATACAGTCATCCAATAAAATTTGGTAAAGATTTTTTTCCCTTTAACGATTATTATTATTTTAATAAAAATTAGTTTATTGAGTAAATATTTTTGGCATCATCCATATATAAAACATTATGGTAATTATTTATTTCCTAAAAATTAAAAATAAATTACCAAGAAAAATATAAACATTTTATATTTGAGATAATTATTTATAGTCTAATTTATCTTTTGTATAAGAAAAAAGACGAGGAACCGGTGGAAGCCGGCCGTAATAAAATTAAAATAAAAAGTAGGAGAGTTAGGCATTCAAGGGGTTATTACATAATTGAGTGTACATCACCCCACATCTATCAGCCTCCACAAGTGGGGCACAATAATCGGGCGCTGTAAAAGACCACATTCCACCATGATCAATAAGTGCCCGCTTTTCCAGAGCATCTGCCACCTGGTTTGCCTCCCGATAGACATGTGAGACCTCCAGATGCATTTGTGCTACCTTGTTAAGAGAATCAACACAATGAGGAAGAACGCACCAAGGAACATTACGTGTCTTAGTCTTCAAAGCATAAACCGTACACTGGGAATCAGATTCAATCCATATGCACCACCAATTAAACCGGACAACGTACCTGATAGCATATATCATGGCCCAGATTTCAGCTTCGAATGTGTTTCCAATTCCAATGGCATGGCATAAGCACCCTTTGACAAACCCTCAGTATGTCCGGAACACTCCCCCACACCCCGACATACCCGGTGCACCCAACGCAGCCCCATCAACATTCACCTTGAGACAAGACGAAATGGGTGGAACCCATCGAATATGTTTCAACATCCGAGGCTTGTGCGGCCTACCCGAGACACCATGCTTTCTCAGAATTTGGAGATCCTCAACAGTGTTAGACATGGCGCCATCCTGGACAATGGAGGCAGCATACACCTCCCTATGGATAGCCATCATCCCCTACTGTACCTTGGAGTGTGCATCCCCAAATAACATGTTGTTCCTGGATTCCCATCAATGTGAAACTACAGCCGCTACTTCCACAAAGAGTAGATTTTGTATTTGTTCACTGCATTGCACATGCACCAGTCTGGACAGAAGGTCCAAGACCGGACTGCCTGTATTGACCACAATCCCGAACATGTATTCAATGTCGGCCCAAAGCTGCTTGGTGCGCCGACATTCCACAAATACGTGCTACATCGAATCCTCCTCCGCCCTATAGATAGAACACATCGATGCATTTTGCAGACCAGTCCGCTTGAGCAAGTCGGTTGTTGGCATCCTCTTCCTCCACATTCTCCATATCAAGAAGAACCTGGACGGACGGATGAATCCATCCTTGAAGCAAAACAGCCAGCCCAGCGCACTAGATGAACCCCCACAGGCTGTCCAGTAAAAATCCTTAGAGGTGAACTGTCTAGTTTTTGAATGAACCCAAATCAGGGCATCCACATCCATGAATTCATAACCATTAATTTCAGCTTCCACCTGCACAGGAATGTCAAAAACAAAATCTTTCATTTGTAGAATAAAGTCCGAGATGGACATCTGGGCTGCAGCTATTGGAACATTCTGATCACCCAAGGGCTGTGTGAGGCACTTTGTACTCCAAAAATTCGTGGTTGAGTCCATGCAAACCAACCATTTAGTATCCTGCACTATCTTCCCATATGCATGTTTGAGAGATAAACAAACCGATAAGGCAAGATAGTATTTATAACCGTTAAGGAGCCTCCTTGTAATTCGATTCGAGAGGAATTCATCATCAGCCTCACGTGTAATCAGGTTCCAAGTGAATTTTCCAATCCGGCCATCATTGAAGGTGCGGAGGTCATTTACCCCAAGGCCTCCCATCTCCACAGGCTTTATGCAGTACTTCCATGCCACGGTTATCAGCATCCTTTCATGCAGCAACCCCGTCCATATGAAGTACCAGACCATGCTCTGAAGCTCCTTAATAAGTCCTCTCAGCCATCTATAATGGGAGAAGGAATAAACGAACTTCAATATGATCACTGAATTCACCAAGTAGACCTACCCGGCCAGTGACATAGCCTTCCCCTTCCACCTGGCCAGATGATTAATAATACTAGTAGATATTCCCTCCAAATACTGTCTTTTCATCCTTCCCCAAAACATTGTGACCCCAAGATATTGGAATGGGACTGAACCCCACCTCACCCAAGATACCCTACAATACTGTTCTTTTTTACTGAGAGGAACCTCATTCCCAAAAACGATCGAAGATTTTTCCCAGCTAATGGCTTGGCCAACCACCTCCTCTTAGTGACTAGAGAGGGACTTAATTAATCATATGGTTATCCTTGAAGCTTGTACAAATAAAAAGATGTTGTCTGCATATAATAGGTGTTATGGAGCCTGCCCACTCACACCAGTCCTGATCTGCTTGTACCATCCCATATAACCAAGATCAATGATGCACGTACTTAGATAATCCTCTGTAAGCGTAAAAAGAATTCCAGAAAGTGGATCACCTTGCCTCACCGCCCGGGTGCAAGGAAAAAATCTCCTCGGGACCCCATTCACAAGAATTGACAGCCTTGTAGAATTAAGAATTATGCGGATCATGATCAAAAATTCATAAGAGAATCCATACCTCATGAGTACATCCAAGAGAAAATCCCATTTCAACGTATCAAAAGCCTTGGATATGTCAATCTTGATCGCAAAGTTACCCTCCTTTGATTTCCTTCTTAGGAGGTTGACACTCTCAGAGGCCATGAATAGGCACTTTTGGCTGTTCCTCCTAGGAACGAATCCAAATTGGTTCATGGTGATCAGTCCATCAACCATCCCACCCAACCTTCTCACCATGATCATACTAATAGGTTTTTGTATTTTGTTCTCAAGGGCCACTGGTTTGATGTCCTTGATGTCAAGGGAATTCTCTTTCTTGGGGATGAGCACAATAATGCATGAGTTCATGCCAAGTGGAATGTAATAATGAGAGAAGAAGTCCTTCATGGACTACTCTATATCATTCTACAAAATGTCCCAATAGAACATAAAAAACTTGTTTGTAATTCCATCAGGGCCCGAGGCACTCTCTAGGTTGAGAGAGAGGGGGGCGGACCTGATCTCCTCCTTGCATGGGGCAGTAGTTAGGAGCTGATTCGATTGATCATCAATGCAGGAGCTAATGTTGTCCACCATACTGTGAAGGATGGACTATAAAGACCCGTAAATTCCAAGGAATTTTTTTATTCTTAATTTTCTTTGGAATTTTACAAGAATGCAGTTTCTGGCGGCGCCTGATTCCGAGGCCCGGTGTGCCCGGAATCAATTTCTGAAGTTTGGCTCGCGTACGTTCAGTGAACGGACGAGCGGGTTTTTCTAAATTTTGAACTGGTGCTCGGAATCAAATTCTGAGGGCACCGATGGAATCGCAGCGCCAGTAATTGCTTAGAAACTCCTCTTCCGGAGTTGCGTTTGCTCGGGTGTGGTTTTTAATTTTCGGGCTTAAAGTTAAGAAATAAAATAATTGTACGACAAACATTATTTTATTTCACTTAAGCCGCTTGGAAGCCGCTTAAAGCCACTTAAAGAGGCTTAAGCTGAGTTGATCCGGATAGGGTGTTATCCAAAAATATCATACCCTCTTGGTAGGATATTTGTGGGGTGGGGCCCACACGAGCCCCGCCGTTTCTTTTCCTCTAAGTAACGCACCCGCGAAAACCCGTCATTATGAATGTCAACTGACGCGTTTTCTTAATTTCTTAACGCACCAATTAATTGGGCGGTTTTCTTCGTTGAATTAATTGGGCGGTTTATTTCGTTGAATTAATTCTACAAATTAATGGGTCGTTACTTATCTCTTTATTCGTTTCTTAACCGGTTTGAAATTCATTGGCGTAGTAATAAAATAAGACAAACTCCACATCTTGAGGATTACACGTTGGGAGACCTTTGACAGAATTCTTGTGCCTTCACACTTCTTCGCGAAGAACGCGAAGAACGCCGGCCTCCGACGAAGAACGCCGAAACCGCGGAAATCGACGACGCGACACCGTGTGCCGCGATGCCAACATTTCCTCTTCTGCGACGTTCCTTCCTCCGCAACGAAATATTCAATCATCTGTTAGAGGTAAGAGGTTTCGAGTTCCTTTTAGAACTCCTTTTTTGTTTTTATCGACGCACGGATTTAATTATTATTAATTAAATCTTTTTGTTCTTGAATCTTGGAGTTCGAAGAACAAGCTCGGAAGCGGAATCGGGTAGCAAGCGACGACGGCTTCGCCTTCCCTCGAGTCGGACGAACGCCGACGTCCCCCTTCGACGTCGTCATCCTCGCGACGCCATACCGTAACGAACCTCGAACGACGATGCCTCCTTCCGATCGGCTAATACCCAAGGTAGGGGATTGTTGTGAATTATTTTATATTCCCGTGAACGTTTCTCTAAAAATTAAAGAACCGGATTCATATGAACAATTTTATTTTATTAAAATTGTTGGTTCATGTGTTGAATATTTTCTCCCATTGTTTTTATCTATCGCGGAGGTTGCGGGCCAAACGAACACGGCCCGATAACCCTCCGCCATTCTTCGTTGATGTGTGGATTGACGGGCGACGACGAAGCAGGCCGTTTGGGCGTTTGAATCCCTTGGCATTGATGGTGGGGTCCCGGGGGGACCATAGGCGAAGACGGCAGAAGGAACGGACCACCGGAGCGCGTCCGGTGGTCCGCGGAAGGCGACGGCGGTGCGCCACACCGGCGCGGCGGCGCCGGCGACCGGAAGCAGCGGCGCGCCGCCGGAAAGGAGGCGGCCAGCGAACCGCCGGCCCCAATCAACGGCAAAGGGCGGGGGAGCCGCGCACCCCGCCCGCGTGTCTGCTCGGCCGCGCTGGCCGAGCCGCGGCCGGCCGGTCAGGTCGGACCGAACCGGACCGCGCCGGACCGATCCGGGCCGGGCCGGGCCCAGTCGGGTCGGGTTGACCCGATTCGGGCCGACCCAGGGGGGGTCGGGCCGGGTCGGCCCGGGCCCAGACCCCAGTTTTCGGACCACTTTTGGTAAAATGCCCGTAACTTGAGCTACGGGCCTCCAAACCACTCGCTGTTAGCAGCAACGCGATCCTTGGATCGAGATGGTCGTTTCGGTATCACACTCAAGGTTTCGGAGAACTTTGGGTTCAGCCGGGTTGGTTCGTACACGAAACCAACCGGGCCCTCGGAGCGGAGACGCTCGTAACTTGAGTTCCGGACGTCCGATTGACGTGTCGTCGAGTTTGTTGATTTTCTCTAAGTGAGACAGATCTTTTGGCTTACTCCGCTCGATGTTTGGATGTCGTCGGAGTGCGGTCGGGTTGGTTTGCTCACGAAACCAACCGGGCCCCTGGAACGAAAAAGCCAATAACTCACAGACCGGGCGTCCGATTGACGCACCGTCTGTCTCCTTGTTTTCCTCTTGTTGAGACGGAACTTTTGGCATGATTCGCCCGAGTTTTGGGTGCAGTTGAGATACGGCCGGGTTGGATTGTACGCGAAATCCAACCGGGCCCCTGGAACGGAAAAACTGATATCTTTCTGACCGGACGTCCGTTTGACGAACCGTCAGCGGCGTTGTTGATCACGTTGTGAAACGGTCCCTATGAGTATACCCTATGAGAGTTCAGGGTACAGTTGAGATACGGCCGGTTTGGATCTCACACGAAACCAACCGGGCCCCTTGGACGAAAAGGATAATAACTCACAGACCGGGCGTCCAATTGACGCGCCGTCTATTGCGTTGAGACCCCTATGAAGAGGCGGTCCTTTGAGATGCTTCTTCATGGGACTTTGATATACTTGGAGTATCGACTTGTAGCTCGTGGAGCGGACCCTCCCAGAGACGAGCGTACAGAGTACGTAGACCGTGTAGCCGGCACAGACCTGAAGACTGCTTGTCCGATTCGATTCGGAGTGACTTACGTAGCCCAGTGGGGAGCACTACTTTGTGAGGTGGCAGACCCAAAGTGGTGGAGCACTACTATGTGAGGTGGCAGACCCGCGTTACTTGACAGGAGGAGTACCTCTGTAGGCTATGAGGGCGGAGCACTACTGTGTTTGAGTGGAAGACCCCAGCGGGAAGCACTACTGTGTGAGGTGGCAGACCCGCGGTACTCGACAGGAGGAGTACCTCAACGGTCTTAGGTTAGTGAGCAGTACCTCAGAGTTGTGACAGGACCACTGTACACTCCAGAGACGGAGCTCTTCAGCAGTTACAGTTTCGATAATGAAAATCCTGGTTGAGCTGAGACTTTTGACCTTGTGTTTACCTCATGATTGAGATGGTTCACTTGCTAACTTAGGTATATGTATGGGCATATACCTGGGTAGTGGTTATCCATTCACAATCCTTGTGTTTCCTCATGATTGAGATGGGTTACTTGATAAAATAAGTATATGTATGGTCATATACCTAAGTAGAGGTTATCTGTTGAGATCTTCTTTGTGGTTATCCTTGTTGTTTAGTGATACCTTGAGGGTCTCGGGGTCCCTACTGAGTATCGTTATACTCACCCCTGCACGGGCTATGCCCGCACCTCGTTGTGTTGGTTGCAGACGACGGGCAGTGCTAACGGAGGCCGAGTGTTCGAGGACTGGTCGGTACCCGGAGGTGGACTACACGACGTGACGTCTCACAGAGGAGGTTGATGGACGAGAGCGTGGAGGAGGCTATCTGTACCTACCCTTCAGATAGGATTCGTGGTGGACGACCAGGAGCTGTGCTATCTGTACCTACCCTTCAGGTAGGATCCGAGGAGGACGACCCAGGAGCTGCTTCCTTCTTCCAGCTGTTTGTCTTTTTGTTGTTGTACCTTGTTCATTTGTAGTCGTACTTTCTTTTGGGTTTGTATTTTGGCCCATTTACATTTCAGCTTTTCTTTTGTACTTAGTTTTTTTCTTCCGCTTGTACTCTGTGGTGCTTGTTTTTCTTTTATAAAGGCAATGCCTTCCCAGTTTCGGGATTTTACGCCTTTGGTGCTAGTCGCCAGCCCCTGGCCTATGGAAGGCGGGCTTGGGGTAGTCACAGCACGAGCCCCGAGGACGGGTCGTGAAAAATTGGTATCAGAGGAGTTCGGTTCTACCGCAGAACTTATAACTCTAATGTTTCTTTCTGTGAAGCAATAGTGTTAAGACTACCGAGTGTGGTTTTTAGTTCAGGGAGTCCAGTGTCGGTGCGGGCGGCCGATGTATCCATACACCAGGACCCTGACAACTGATTTCCGACATTGTGCATTAAAACACTGATTGCGTGTGTGTTTTCCAGAAGTTTTATTTAAATGTCAGCTCAAACCAGGTCAGCTCACCAGGTATAATCTTTTGACCGTGTCACGTCGTTTCTTTTAGGATACCTCCCCGTGGACGACCAACAAGAGCCCCGAGAGTGGTGCGTACTGACAGCCTGCCGAGCGACGAGGCCTCAGTACAGGGCCCTATCCCAGTTGAGGCACCAGCGGAGGCACCATCGGTACTACTACCCGTTGGGCCACCGATGCCACCAGCCCCAACAGCAGAGGATGTACGTCGCTTGAGCGCACTGCATGAGTTCCAGTGCCAGAGGCCACCCAGGTTTCAGGGAGGGACGGACCCGCAGGCGGCTGAGGATTGGATGGAGGCTATGGTGAGAGTCTTCCGGCTAGTGAGGACGCCGACAGATTTCATGGTTATCCTTGCTGCCATCCTTCTTCAGGCAGCAGCAGGCAGATGGTGGAACCTGATGCTTCAGATGCATGATGAGGCGACACTTCTATGGGCAAACTTCGAGAGCCTGTTCCGAGCAGAGTTTGTACCAGCCACCCTTCGAGCGGTGCGTATACAAGAGCTACTTTAGCTACCGCAGGGTAGCATGTCAGTGGCGCAGTACTCAGCGAGATTCACAGACCTCTCGTGCTACTCCACATATATGGTACAGGACCCGTTCTTCAGGGCCCGAACCTTTGAGTAGGGGCTCAGGCGGGAGATCAGAGCTTCGGTGGTATCGTACAACATTCCGATGCAGACAGGAGTGTTGGAGCGAGCCCTCTTAGTGGAGAGTTTCCTTGCTGAGCGGTCTCCAGCAGCAGGACCCACCACTAGCTGGCATGCGGCAGAGTCTTCTGTAGCGGGCAGTAGACAGATGACGCAGGGGTCCAAGAGGACCAGACCTACAGGTGGTCGACCGCGTGACTCAGGGTCGGTTGTGCGAGGAACCAAGGGAAGTGACAGAGCCAGACCTGCCATGAAGTGTTACTCCTGTGGCGGGATTGGTCACATGGCACGTGACTGTCCGACCCGCCATATATATGACCAGCAGTTAAATGAAGAACCTCCCAGGCAGAGGCAGTGGTTCGATCAAGGCAGAGGAGCTGTCCGAGCAGCAGGTGTTGGACGACGCTTCGAGGTGTTGCCACCACCACCACCAGGAGGTCCGCCCCGACCGCAGGGAGTTGGTGGACATGCGAGAGCTCAGCTTCAGGCAGCTGAGGCCTTCGATCATGGAGCTCTTGGAGCATAAGGATAGGAGCGGAACTAGTGGATACGTCCTTTGTACTTCTAGTTCCTTGTTGCTATTGTGTAGCATCTTTGTACTATGAGCTGCAATAATAAAAAGACACTTATCTTTGTTTGCTTTCCTGTCCTTTTGTTTGGTTGATACTGAGTGGTCCCGGTTAAGACTGTTGACTTGACCCTCACTTTCGAGTTTTCTACTAAAGGAGACCTAGTGACCACACACTGATGCTGACAGTGTGACTCGACCCTTGGAGGCCAGAGTGACAGTTGGATCTCTTGGTAGTTACGTCGAGGCCTTATGACGTCATCCATGACATGAATGCATCATTCATGTCAGTATTGACTGTATTAGGCAACGAATGTGGTTCGTCCAGGGGATGAGACCGGATTTCTCTTATCGGCAAAGAAGAAATCACAGCAGCTCTTGTGAGACTAGAGAAGGGTCCAGGTCATCCATGAGCGGATGAGGACAGCTCAGAGCCGACAAAAGTCTTGTGCTTGTAGAAGGTGGAGACCTCTGGAGTTCGAGGATGACGACCACGTCTTCTTACAGGTCTCACCTCGACGAGGTTTACGGAGATGTGGCCAGGGAGGCAAGTTATCTCCGAGTTTCAACGGACCTTTCTAGGTCCTCAGCTGGGTAGGCGAGGTGGTTTACCGCTTGACCCATCCACCTCAGTTTCACTAGGTGCACGATGTTTTCCAGGTATCTCAACTGAGGAGATACATGCTCGACCCTTCGCATATCATCGACCATGAGGAGCTGGATGTTGGCAATGGGGTATCTTTCACGGAGGTTCTAGTAGGGATCAAGGATCGGCAGGAGCGGATCCTACGAGGACGATCGATTCCTCGGGTGCACTTTCTTTGGCAGCACGGGAACCTCCAGGTGAGCACATGGGAGCGGAAGGATCAGATGTGTGCTCAGTACCGCCCTTGTTTCCCGATGTTTGTGGTGAAGTTTACGGGGACGTAAAGCCCTGTGGTGGGAGTAATGTAAAGACCCTTAAATTCCAAGGGAATTTTTTTTCTTAATTTTCTTTGGAATTTTACAAAAACACAGTTTCTGACGGCGCCTGATTCCGAGGCCCGGTGTGCCCGGAATCAATTTCCGAAGTTTGTCTCGGGTACGTTCACTGAACGGACGAGCGGGTTTTTCTAACTATTGAACCGATGCTTGGAATCGAATTTTGAGGGCACCGATGGAATCTCAACGCCAGTAATTGCTTAGAAACGCCTCTTCCAGAGTTGCATTTGCTCGGGTGTGGTTTTTAATTTTCGGGCTTAAAGTTAAGAAATAAAATAACTGTACGACAAACTTTATTTTATTTCACTTAAGCCGCTTGGAATCCATTTAAAGCCACTTAATGCGGCTTATGCTGAGTTGATCCGGATAGGGTGCTATCCAAAAATATCCTACCCTCTTGGTAGGATATTTGTGGGGTGGGGCCCGCACGAGCCCCGCCGTTTCTTTTCCGCTAAGTAACGCACCCGTGAAAACCCGTCATTATGAAAGTCAACTGACGCGTTTTCTTAATTTCTTAAGGCACCAATTAATTGGGCGGTTTTCTTCATTGAATTAATTGGGCAGTTTATTTCGTTGAATTAATTCTACGAATTAATGGGTCGTTACTTATCTCTTTATTCGTTTCTTAACTAGTTTGAAATTCGTTGGCGTAGTAATAAAATAAGACCAACGCCACATCTTGAGGATTACACGTTGGGAGACCTTTGATAGAATTCTTGTGCCTTCACCCTTCTTCACGAAGAACGCGAAGAACGCGAAGAACGCCGGCCTCCGACGAAGAACGCTGAAACCGCGGAAATTGACGACGCGACACCGTGTGTCGCGACACCGACGTTTCCTCTTTTGCGACAGTCCTTCCTCCGCAACGAAATCTTCAATCATCTGTTGGAGGTAAGAGGTTTCAGGTTCCTTTTAGAACTCCTTTGTGGTTTTTATCGACGCATGGATTTAATTATTATTAATTAAATCTTTTTGTTCTTAAACCTCGGAGTTCGACGAACAAGCTCGGAAGCGGAATCAGGTAGCAAGCAACGACGGCTTCACCTTCCCTCGAGTCGGACGAATTCCGATGTCCCCCTTCGACATCATCATCCTCGTGACACCATACCGCAACGAACCTCGAACGACGACACCTCCTTCCGATCGGCTTATACCCAAGGTATGGGGTTGTTGTGAATTATTTTATATTCCCGTGAACGTTTCTTTAAAAATTAAAGAACCGGATTCATATGAACAATTTTATTTTATTAAAATTGTTGGTTCATGTGTTGAATATTTTATCCCATTGTTTTTATCTATCGCGGAGGGTGCGGGCCAAACGAACACGGTCGGACAACCCTCCGCCGTTCTTCGTTGATGTGTGGATTGACGGGCGACGACGAAGCAGGCCGTTTGGGCGTTTGAATCCCTTCGTAGTGAAGGTGGGGTCCCGGGGGGACCATAGGCAAAGATGGCAGAAGGAACGGACCACCGGAGCGCGTCCGGTGGTCCGCGGAAGGCGGCGGCGGCGCGCCACACCGGCGCGGCAGCGCCGGCGACCGTCGGTGGCGGCACGCCGCCGGAAAGGAGGCGGTCGGCGAACCGCTGGCCTCAATCAATGGAGAAGGGCGGGGGAGCCGCGCACCCTGCCCGCGTGTCCGCTCGGCCGTGCTGGCCGAGTCACGGCCGGCCGCTCAGGCCAGACCGAATCGGACCGCGCCGGACCGGGCCGGGCCGTGCCGGGCCCAGACCCCCGTTTTCGGACCACTTTTGGTAAAATGCCCGTAACTTGAGCTACGGGCCTCCAAACGACTCGCCGTCAGTGGCAACGCGATCCTTGGATCGAGACGGTCATTTTGATATCGCACTAAAGGTTTCGGAGTACTTTGGGTTTGGCCGGGTTGGTTCGTACACGAAACCAACCGGGCCCTCGGAGCGGAAACGCTCGTAACTTGAGTTCCGGACGTCCGATTGACGTGCCATCGACTTTGTTGATTTTCTCTAAGTGAGACGGATCTTTTGGCTTACCCCGCTCGAGGTTTGGATGCTGTCGGAGTGCGGTCGGGTTGGTTTGCTCACGAAACCAACCGGGCCCCTGGAACGAAAAAGCCAATAACTCACAGACCGGGCGTCCGATTGACGCACCGTCTGTCTCGTTGTTTTCCTCTTGTTGAGACGGAACTTTTGGCATGCTTCGCCCGAGTTTTGGGTGTAGTTGAGATACGGCCGGGTTGGATTGTACTCGAAATCCAACCGGGCCCCTAGAACGGAAAAGCTGATATCTTTCTGACCGGACGTCCTTTTGACGAACCGTCAGCGGCATTGTTGATCACGTTGTGAAACGGTCCCTATGAGTATACCCTATGAGATTTCGGGGTACAGTTGAGATACAGCCGGTTTGGTTCGCACACGAAACCAACCGGGCCCCTGGGACGAAAAGGCTAATAACTCACAGACCGGGCGTCCGATTGACGCACCGTCTGTTGCGTTGAGACCCCTATGACGAGGCGGTCCTTTGAGATGCTTCTTCGTGTGACTTTGAGATACGTGGAGTATCAACTTGTAGCTCGTGGAGTGGACCCTCCCAGAGACGAGCGTACGGAGTACGGAGACCGTGTAGCCGGTAGAGACCTGAAGACTGCTTGTCCGATTCAATTTGTAGTGACTTACGTAGCCCAGTGGGGAGAACTAATTTGTGAGGTGGCAGACCCATAGCGGAGGAGCACTACTATGTGAGGTGGCAGACCCGCGGTACATGACAGGAGGAGTACCTCTGTAGGCTATGAGGGGGGAGCACTACTGTGTTTGAGTGGCAGAACCCGGCGGGAAGCACTACTGTGTGAGGTGGCAGGCCCACGGTACTCGATAGGAGGAGTACCTCAGTAGTCTTAGGTTAGTGAGCAGTACCTCGGAGCTGTGACAGGACCACTGTACACTCCAGAGATGGAGCTCTTCAGCAGTTACGGTTTCGATAATTAAAATCCTGGTTGAGCTGAGACTTTTGACCTTGTGTTTACCTCATGATTGAGATGGGTCACTTTATAACATAGGTATATGTATGGGCATATACCTGGGTAGTGGTTATACGTTGATTTTACAATCCTTGTGTTTCCTCATGATTGAGATGGGTTACTTGATAACATCGGTATATGTATGGGCATATACCTAAGTAGAGGTTATCTGTTGAGATCTTCTTTGTGGTTATCCTTATTGTTTAGTGAGACCTTGAGGGTCTCGGGGTCCCTACTGAGTATCGTTATACTCACCCCTGCACGGGCTATACCCACACCTCGTTGTGTTGGTTGCAGACAACGGGCAGTGCTGACGGAGGCCGAGTGTTCGAGGACTGGTCGGTACCCGGAGGTGGACTACACGACGAGTCAGTACCCGGAGGTGGACTACACGACGTGACGTCTCACAGAGGAGGTTGACGGATGAGAGCGTGGAGGAGACTATCTATGCCTACCCTTCAGGTAGGATTTGTGGTGGATGACCAGGAGCTGTGCTATCTGTACCTACCCTTCAGGTAGGATTCGAGGAGGACGACCCAGGAGCTGCTTCCTTCTTCCAGCTGTTTGTCTTTTTGTTGTTGTACCTTGTTCAGTTGTAGTCGTACTTTCTGTTGGGTTTGTATTCTGGCTCATTTACTTTTCAGCTTTTCTTTTGTACTTAGTTTTTTTCTTCCGCTTGTACTCTGTGGTGCTTGTTTTTCTTTTATAAAGGCAATGCCTTCCCAGTTTTGGGATTTTACGCCTTTGGTGCTAGTCGCCAGCCCCTGGCCTATGGAAGGCGAGCTTGGGGTAGTCACGGCACGGGCCCCGAGGACGGGTCGTGACATGGATTACCCATTATCATAGTAAATGCCCTTAAAATACTCAACCACATCCAATGCACTCTCATCCTCCTCTATGTATAGTCGCCCATCACTTCTAATCACCTTCATCCCTCCCCACACCCTCTTTTATTAGTGAAATCTATTGAAGAATTTAGAATTCATGACCCCATCCTTGAGCCACCGCACACTCAGTTGGTTCCTAGCCAATATTTCATGTACCATTAACAGATCATTAGGTTTCCTGTGGGCAGCAATTTCCTCTCGTGAAACCCTCATATGCTTCCCCTGAATAATCTGAATTCTGGCCAAATCATCCTCTTCTTTCTTTATCTTCTCATCCAGTTTTGAAAAAGAATTCCTGATCCATGCCCTTAGTATCCCCTTCAGATGCTTTAGTTTCACGGCCATCCTTTGTAGTGGACTTCCAGTGGTGTCATGTTTCCATGCTTCTACCACAAGTTCCTTACAACCTGGCATCACAAGCCATCCGTTGTTGAATCGAAAAGGAATAGGGGATGACCTTGTCACCTGATTCTCAACCTCAACCACAATTGGGTTGTGATCAGAGTGGTGCTTAGGCAGTGTGAATCCAGAGACACCCTGCACTGTAGCCTGATCATCAATATGGACAAAGAAGTGATCCATCTTACTAGCTTGTTTCCTTTCCCATGTGTACCTACACCATGTAAAATCATCTCTAGCAACTGCAACCTGATCCAAATTGCATAAATCAATACACTCACAGAATTCAGAGGCTGCAATCCTGCTAAAATTTGTTCCAGTTTTTTCCTCGGGCTACAAAACAGTATTAAAATCACCAATAAGTAGCCGCTTTTGTTTCATCCTCCTAGAGATGCATTTTAGATCCTCCCATAGATCCCTCCACATGACATATGAATTGGAATCATAAACAAAATATAACTAAAAATTATGTCCAGCATTGGTGAAGCTCACTAGAATATTTTGGGGACTGTTGTCACATGAATAAACCTACAGGGTGTTATGCACTAACACCCACAAGTGATCCATAGAGGATGCAGACTGACTGCTGGCCAAAAAACTGTATCCTAGTGATTCCCACCTGAAGACCTTCCATTTATCAAATAGAACTTTAGGTTCCGAAATACTGAAAAATATCGGTTTGTAGGTCAGAATATAATTTGGAAGGGCCCTAACCGTATGGGAGTTCCCCTGCCCTTGAAAATTCCAATACAAGATCCTCATTTCTTACCAACCATACCTCTTGTTAGAGGTCCCCCTTTCTTCTCCACTGAGGCTTGCATTTTCCCTTTCTTCTTTTTACTTCCCCACCCCTTCTTCAGGCCATGTCCGGGGGCATTGGTGTTATCCTGTTCCTTGACTACCTTCTTTACTCCGTTGGAATCCTTACCCATTCTATGGATTTCGACATCAGTTTTACTAGGTAGCTCATCCACTACACCATCATGCTCCACAGTAGCCGCACCTGTACTGGCTGTGCCACAATCTGCAGATATCATCCCCTCCACACGATTTTTCTTTCCATCCGCACTCAACAGCCCAAGTGATCCCACTACAACCTCCTCGTCCCCTAGACTGCCTTGATCTGATTCCTCCACCTGCACCATTGTGCATGCTTCAGCCCAAATCTCAGTCGTGACACTGGTAGCAGGCATCCTGCCCTCCACATCAGAACATTGAGCCTCCTCCACCTCCTCCGACCATAGTCTTCCACTCAGAGGTATAAATGTGTTGCTGGACATGAGGGGGGGGATCACTGGCCACAGTCAGCCTCCTTCGTGCATCCTTGGAGGGGGAGATCCGAGTAAAGTCTCCTCCTGGATCAGAAGCTGGCTGACGATTAATGCAGGCCTCACCACCACTTTGGAAACCTGTCATAGGCGAGCTGACAATATGATCAACCCCCATTCCTATTCACGTCTCCACATTGGCATCATTCTGAGAGATGCCATCTACCCTGCCCACCAGAAGAGCAGAATCACCACTGGGAGGAGGATCCCTTTGGGTTTCATCAATCAGGCCCCCCATATCCACAACAGGGCCCCCAGGTGCCTCATTTGGCATTGAATCACTAACTACTGCCGCAGAGGAAGAGCCCCATAAGGCAAGAGTCCCCTTCCACCCAGGCCCAGTCCCTTGACCAGCACCATTTCTCTCCTGGTGATCCATAAGGCATTTATCCTTTCCCCTCCTTCTCTTACATGTGCTCTCATCTTGCCCCTTCTCATGCATGACTGACAAACTGTGTCCCACTTTCATTAAGCAATTGTGTGCCCGAAGATCAAGCACCTTGAGCAGAATCTTAGCTTCCTCTCATACAAATCTCAAGCCTCATACAGTCATCCCTTGTTTTCAGAACCACCTCCTCCACCAGCGTGTTTTCCATGTCAACTTCCACCAAAATTATGGTATAATTCCCTATCTTCGGATTATCCGTCTGTCGATCCATTTGAATCGGATTGCCCACAGAAAAGGCAATATCCCAGAGAAGCCTCAGGTGACAATACAACCAATTGACTTTATAAATTCTGATCCATAGCTGAGTATGCGTGCTATGGACATTTATTGGATCAAAGTTTCTATCCCATTCCTGCACATTCAGAAACCCCGGATTCAAAGAAACATTACCTTTGCTCCACGATTTCCTCTTCACTTCATCGGAGGAGAAGACCACATGGTAGTATCCTCTACCCATCACTATCATACACTAGTCATCAAAACCCCACACCTCAGCAACCCTCCTAGTAAGATCCTGGAATTTCCACAGCCGCTCCCCCTTAGGGATTATAACCCTCGCAATGATTGAGAATTGACATAAATTTACCCTCTCTTCCACCGCTTCTTGGTTAGCCGACACATGAGCAATCTTCCCCTTCCCAATCATTGCTCCAGGCGGAGGGGCATCAAAGTTTGAGAACGAGGGACCTGCTGCGTTCTTCACCACATCCGTAAAATTCCTCCCTGTCTTCATCGGGACTACATTTCTCCCATCACTATTTCATGCGAAAGAGAACATGTCCTTGTGACTAAGAGGTTCATCAAGAGGCCTCTTACCCCCATCATCTTCCGCACATATCCCCGATTTGAGAGGGGCAGAGTCATCATCGTCACCTGTGACGGGGATATCCCTCATCTCCCCTTGCACCATCTCCTCTCTTACTATTCTATCTTCTGTATAACCATATTTTAAAAATTATATATTGTTTAAAACATGAATGTGACATCTTTAGATTTTCATCAAATAAAATATTATAAATACCATAATATCTCTCAAATTGCCCCAAAACGTCAAAAGTAAATTTATATTATGGAAATGTTTTTATTAGGTTAAAATTTATCATTTTTATTTGTTGATATCAACCATATTTTCATATGTTAACACATAAAATATATTAAAGACAAAGAAAATGACACTTTTTGTCTTTCTATGATTTAAATAATATTTAAGTAATTTTCATGGAAAAGTGTCCATTAAATGAAATAATTTATATCCTTAAGTGTTAATTGTTGAATTAAATTCATCAAATAAAATTGTTTCATTTATTTTTGTCATTTTATAGTCATTAAAATTTAATTTGTAACCTAAATTACCTAAATTACCCTTTACCGTGGTAATAAAATTTACCATGGTTACTATTCATATTGGTCAAAACTAAAAGGGATATACTTATCATATTTTGACCTCATAAATCCAAATTATACATCCATTTCTCAAAATTCAACACATAGAAGATGACAAATTAAATTTAAACTGAAACCATTAAAATGTCACGAAAAACAGTTTTTGGAAAAATTCCCCTTTTTAAATGGAAAATGTTTTTAAAATAAATTTTGTATAAAATAATTTTAAAAAACCATAATTGGATAAAAATTAACTAATTAAAATTTAAAACTAATCCAAAACATAATATTACTATTTTATGAATTTAAAATAAAAAAATCGGTATTTTCACTATTTATCAAAAAATAAAACTTATCAGATAAATACAAAAAATTCATCAAAAGTAATTTTTTATATTTATAACTAAAAGAAGAAGTTAATTTTGTCAAATAGAATATATAAAAGTGTTAATAAATATATTTAAATGGGTGCTCCATCAAAAGGCGACAAAACTTCATTTTTTTTTTAAAATACATCTTTTATCTGAAAAATTGAATTTTGTCTTATATCATGTCTTGAAAATAAATAATATTAATGTTAACATTATATAAAATTAAAATTTTAGTTAATAATATTCATAAAAAATATTTTATTTAATATTTTAATAATATGTCGTTGTTTGGTGAAACATGGTATTGTGTACAACGCAAGTTGTTGAGGAAGGTCTCTCTTGGGTGTAATGCAAACCAATTCAGTGTTACGTTTAGTGCAAGATTATTTTGGGGTTTCTTACAATATAAGGCAAAAATAGTTTTTTTATACATTGACCAAAATCTATACTCAGTGTTGTTTGAAATGAATTCTGTAAAATGAACTTGAAGTTGTGTGTTACACAAGCCAAGAATTGTGTTGTGTATACTGCAAGCTAATGAAGTGTTGCGTATAGTGAAAGATAATCTTGGTGTAGGGTAAAACATAAGACATCAATGAATTTAAAAATAATTTATCTTCTAAAATCTTAGGGTGTGACATTCCACCCCCCTTAAAATTAATTTCCCCCTCAAAATTCGTCAGGGTTATAAATGGTTTTCTACCTGAAATTTTCTTTCATGGAATCCCACATTGTAATAATGGATACTAAAATTTCATTTTAAAAAGGAAAGATAAAGACATAATGGTTACCCAAATAAAATATTCACTGGGTTCCCATGTAGGAGAACATAGGTGGGAAGTGAAAACATGGATAAAATCTAACCATAAAGTTTTGATGGATAATGATAGAGAATAAGGTTTGAAGAAAGTTAACTACCAAAAATCCATAAATCTGGAATGATTTAAGGGAACATATTATTCATCAGATAAGAAAAAACAATGATTACATTTTGGGTTTTCAAGATTATTTTCCTAATGTTGAATAATTTTTCATGAGAATAAATACTTACTTGATTTTGGTCCAATATCACCATTTTTCATTCCTTGAACAATTTCCACTTCATCTCTTAATTAAAGAAATGAAGTTGAATTTTTTATTCTTATAGTGTTAGCAGATCATACAATAGAATGATTGGTCATTCCATTTGTCTCAACAAAAAGGTTAGCATAGGTAATCAAATATGCATAAGTCCACCTATTATGAGATAATGCATTAGTCTAACAAAGTTCAACTGGAATATATAATATACTATCCATAAATAGATAACATTACAATCCTTCCAAACACTAAAAATATAAAACATTAGAATGTGGTGAACTAAATCAAATTAACATTTATCTCGCATTTCTCATAAGGTAGTTCTTGGTTATAACATTCCAAACATGTGAATACATTAATCATGTATTCTCTTGAAACATGATAATAACATGAATTACCAGATAACCTTAGTGAAAACACAAATTCGGTCAAAATTAACTCTTTCCACACACCAAAAATACCAATAATTTTATATAATCAATCAATGATATCAGTTTTTCCTTATATCAGTCATGAGGTTATTAATACTATCAAAAATACCATTATCTCTTTATCCTATCATTATTCAAATATCGTGTGTTTTTTCAAAAAAATATGAATAACTTTTCATGGTTACTGGTACTATATACATATGTAAAACCACAATGGACCAATAAATAGATATTATAGTATTGCATAATACTATAAATGAGATTCTACAAAACTATTTTTGAAACCTATCATAAAAACACATAATAATTCCACCACATTATTGTCATAATCCACATCACCAATAGTTATCACATGTGATTTTATTTTTTTTTGGACTTAAGAGGTTTCTGGCAACAATAATCATCCATAACCCTTGTATTAGGTCATTGGTTAGAATAATTCACCATTTCCTTGAACTTGTAACCCTAATTTGTGGGAGGTTCACTCTTTGTAGGTTTCTATTTATTCCCAACACATTAGTAGTAAAATGGTTGATGACCTTATTTCCCACATTTAAAACATTTATCATTCCCCTTAATACAATTTCCTCCAAGTGTCCTTCCTCACTTTGAGCATAAAAACAATATAATCCTATTTTCTCCGTAATTTTTATAGTTTCCTTTGAATTCTATCCTTCTATTCTTATCATAACGATGAGATAGATGAGAAACTGCAATCTCCCCTTTTTTAAGAATAATACGAGGAAGCTACATACTGAAAAATAAGTTCTTGAACTCATCCCAATCCATCAAGCCAATTTTATCTTATTTCCTCATATTCTTTACAATTTTACACCAAAGATTCGTTTTACCTTTCAAGAAATAAGCTCCCAACTTAACCTTTTCACTTTTTGAATAACGAAGGATGAAAAATATCTTTTCACTGGTACACATCCATTTCTCTACAACTAGTAGATTAGTCGTTCTACTAAAATAAGGCTGATGTTTCATTAAGAATGATTCAAGAGAACGTTGTTCCCACCTACGGTCATTTGGAAGCCTAGAGGGATTTGGGGTCAAGGAAACAATATTATTTATTCAATCTCCAATAATATTTGGTTGTTTCTGAGGAAAACCATTTCATTTCCCATCACATCCAACATTAATGTGGTTCTTTTGGGTTCCACACATTGTCTTAAACCCAAAAAGAATAGTGTAAGAGGCGAAAATCATAATAGGAAAACAACATAATCAAGGGGGAGTAATTTCAATCTCTAAAATCTAAGGTTTAATCCTAGTTTAATCATGATAATTACCATAATTCTAGAACTATAACATATAGTTAAACTTACCCAAAGGGACATCCGTAGACACTCCTCAAAAATATATCGGGGGATCTCTCTAAAGTATTCGCATCCTAGTTTCCAAAGGTTCACTAAACCTTTTCTCTGATACCAATTATAACGAACCAAGCTTGAAATATATGTACATTACATTACTTTTTTGTAATACTTATTACATGAAAAAAATAGATTCCCAAATACGATATTTGTAGAATGTCTTTGGAAACATGGAACATAATCTTATAACTTGGTGAAAGATCTTCAACATATTCAATAAAGAGCTTCCCCTTTTTTCCCTACTTAACACCTTCCTTTATATCATGGTGAAAATAAAACATAAAAATGGTGATATAAAATTATTAGTAAGGGTAAAAATTGAGAACATAAAACAAACCATAAAAAAATATTGTAAAAACATGAACATAATGTTTAAATATCAAAATCACGAGTCATGAAATAAGTTTTGGCAGTTCATAAGGAATAGATCATAAAGGAACACTAACCATGATAATATATAATTGGAATAAAACTTGTAATTTTAGAAAACAATAATCCCATAATATGATTTAAATAGTATCCAAGGCATTATTTCCAAGACCATCAAAGTGGACAAAATCTGTTACTGAACTGGGTTTACTTTCTGTCCCATCCATGTATTCCTGAACCATATTTCCTTGTCGTTCCAGCCCTGTATTACGGAACAATAATTACATGTCATTCCTGTCATGTATATATAATTAGATATAAATATTTACCCAATGAATTATAGTTAGATATAGGTCACATCAATCTCATAATGAAATCATTTTTACATGTTCCACAAAAACAAAAATCATTCATCATAGCATAACCCAAGAAATAAAATGGTTTTCTTAAAAATAATTATATCATAAAATAATCCATATAAAATATCATTCCATAATTAACACAAAAAAATCATAGTATTAATATGGATAGAAACATAACTTTATTTTAAGAGTGTCATCTTAGATGGAAAATAATTTTGATAAAACACTTGAACTTAATTCTTTACGAATGTATCCTTTCTTCTTCAATTTTTTTTATTTTCTAAAAATGACACGCAATTTTAAAAGAAAATAATTTAGTTGAAAATAAACATGAAATAGTTTAAATGATGTTTCATGGAAATAAATTTTCATAAAACTGTAAAAAATATATTCATTTCGAATAAGTTAAAAAAACATTCTCCTCGTACTTTTACCAAAAAATTCAAAAAGTACCTCATATGGTAAACAAAAGAAATATACATTCCATACCATGTAGTAAATATAAAAAATGGTTAAAAATGAAATTAAACATAAATAGAAGAATTGTAAACATTTTATGAAAACAATTTTAGAAAACATGCACATGGATGATAAATATGTCCCCAGTAAATACTTATGTATAAACAATCTTGAATAAAAAAGAGACTGCAAAATTATCCCTTACCTTATGTTCGATATGATTTATATGTGTCTAAACCTACTTTATAGTGATTTATATAATGTTATTAACTTATTCCAGAATCATGGTAATCATATATGGTCATATTTTCCTTCGTTTGTTTATAACAATTCATTGTTACTCGTTATTCAGGTTTTAACTGCTTTATGATCGTATTCATGTTTTTAAAATAAGATATGTTTCTCCTTATTTGATCATATTTATATCATTATAATATTATATTAACATAATAAATACCATATTTATTAATTAAATACATTTATATAATCATTCTTGACTGTTTATCATGTAGAATGAATCACATCGCATCGTGGAGACGATAGACCGTACATATGTACGAGCGATGATATCATTAACATAATTGTGGAATGGTATTAATTTGCATGGTGTAATCTATTTAAAAATAAATATCATTTAATAAAAAATCATATATAGTTAATAAATCCATTTTTATACCCATCCAAGTAAAGTGGTGGTGAAAAAAAGATTACACCACGACGTGGAGATGGTAAGCCATACGTATGCACACGTGGTGATTTTGTCTTTCTTAGGATGCATATAATGTTGAATATGGTTGTTTTATAATTATAATAACATATTAGTATATAATTAATGTTGGAGTTATTATTCTAAAACGAAACAACCCATTAAGTAGAAGTATAAGTATAAGGAAATATGAAAGAATCAGTAGAGGAGATTACCTCTTCTTTGAGGTGCTCTCTTTAGATCTCCTCTAAACTGAAATATAGTTGTTACTTTGAGAAGACCAGAATCTCTAGAATGTAACTAGGGAATTTGAGAAGGTAAATGGGTACGCAATGGATTAATTTTAAGTCTTAATGAGTTGTTTAGAAATGAGGGAGTAGGGGCCCTTTTATAATTGAGGTGAGGGGAACTTTTGGAAACTTCAAAAATATTAACATATAATAAAATCAAAACCCACATAAAAACATCCAAAATGTCTCAATTTAGAATATAGTATGAGATATAGTTGTAATATCATTAAAAAATAATTTTTTTACAAGTTTATATGTCCATTAAAACATTATCGTTTCAATTTAATACATAGTTATTCTATTCCATTTTAACCAGGGTAACAAATATTTCAATATTAAAAGGGTAAAATATTTACTTATTTGATGTTAATTAGATCATAAATAAATAATTTATAAATTTTTATGACCATATAATAATTATTATATATTTTCTATAAAATCTATTATGATTTTAAAATAATTTAATAAAACCTTATTTTGAAAACATATCAATTGTGTCAATTTTGACACTATTCATTTGTGGATTTTTAAAAATATCAAGATACAATGTTATTATAGAAAAATATATTTTATCCTATACCTAAGGGGTCAAGGGATTCTATAGAATTCATTGGAAAAATTAATTACCCCAAATTATATTTATTTTAATATTATTAATAACATTTATTTGATATTTCCCTTAATAATATAATTACTACATCAATATTGTGTAATTGTTTAATATACTTATATGAAAAAAAATTAAAAATAAAATAAAATTATTAAGATAAATTTACTATATTTAATAATAATATATGTAGTCGAATTTATCTTCTTGAAAATCCATCATTAAAAATTTTATACTTATTAAAGTATGAATGTGAAAATTTAAACATTACATTAAGTAATATAATATAATTGTATTAATCTATAAGATATGGATAAAAATGGTCCATAACTCGACCATTGTATTCTTATGGAAGATATAAACTTGGAAAATAAAATTTGGTGTAGTTTTTTTTCCATTTAATGGTTATTATCAGTTTAATAAAAATTAAATTATTGATTAAATATTTTCTCCATCGTCAATATATAAAAAAATAAGGTGAATATTTATTTTTTAAAAATTAAAAATAAATTTCTTGGATAAATATAAAAAATATATATTTTAAATAAGTATTTACAGTTGAATTTATCTTCTTTATAGCCATATTATAAAAATGATATATTATTTAAAACTTGAATGTGGCATCATTTAATTTTTATCAAATAAAATATTATAAATACCATAATATCTCTCAAATGGCCCCAGAAACGTCTAACATAAATTTATATTATGGAAATGTGTTTATTAGGTTAAAATATATCATTTTTATTCATTGATATCACCCATTTTTTTATATTTGAACACATAAAAGATATTAAAGACAAAGAAATTGACACTTTGTGTCTTTCGTTGATTTATGTATTAATTAATTTATTTTCATGAAAAGTGTCCATTAAAATACATAATTTAGATCATTAAGTGTTAAGGGTATAATTTAATTCATAAAATACAACTTTTTCATTTTTTTTGGTCATTTTATAGTCATTACAATTTTTTTAAGCTAAATTACCTGATTTACCCTTTATTGTGGTAATAAAATATACCTTGGTTAGTATTCATATTGGCCAAAAATAAAAGGGAAATAATTATAAAATTTGGACCTCCTGAAACCAAATTTGACATCCATTTTTCAAAATTCAACACACACAAATTTCAGAATTAAATTTAAAATAAAACCATTAAAATGTCACGAAAAATAGTTTTTTTTTGGAAAAATTCCCCTTTTAAAATGGGAATTTTTTTATAATAAATTAATGTATAATATCAATTTTAAAAACCATAATTTTATAAAATTTAACTAATTAAAATTTAAAACTAATCGAAAACATAATTTTACTATTTAATGACTCTGAAATAAAAAAAATCAGTACATTTACTATTTATCAAAAAATGAAATTTATGACAAAAATAGCAAAAATCCAACCAAAGTAAATTTTTATATTACATACTAAAACAAGAAGTTATTAAAAAAATATATTATTTAAAAGTGATTATAACTATATTTAAAATGGGTTCACCATCAAAAGGTGGAAAACTGTATTTTTTGAAAAAAAATACTTCTTTTATCTGAAAAACTGAATTTAATATTATATCATGTATTGAAATTACATAAGATGAATTTTAACATTATATAAAATTCTAGATGTGGTTAATAATATTCATAATATCTAGTTTATATACAAATTTAATAATATATTTTTGTTTACTGGAACTTGGTATTGCGTACAACGTAAGTTCTCGATGAAGGTCACTCTTGCATGTAATGTCGACCAAGCCAGTGTTACATTTAGTGCAAGCTTCCTTTGGTGTTTCTTATAACATAATCCAAAAATATTTATTTGATAAATTGAACAAAATATATAATAGTTTTTTCATGAAATTAATTCAATCAAACGAACTTGAAATTTTGTGTAACACAATATAAGAATAGTGTTGCGTATACTGCAAGCTAATACAGTGTTCCATATAGCACAAGCTAATCTTGGTGTAGTGTAAAACAGAAGATATAAAGGAAATTAAAAGGAATATTTCTCATAAAATATCAGGGTTTTACAATATGTAGTTAAAATATTTGATGTAATATAGGACTAGTGCTGAAGTGATGTTATTTACCACTTAGGAGTGGTACATAAATATGTTTGTTAAACAGTTTAAGGTCTTGTAGCTAGGTCTAATAGGGTAAAAGTAGCCAAAGGCTGGATGTAAAATTACCTAAACTAGTGGGTTCAATGAGAACCAAGTGGGATTTTTCTAGGTCTCAAAAGTGAGTCCCATGGGACTTTTACCTTTTCCATTTATGCTATTACTTTTACCCAAGTCATCAGGGTGACATGGTGACTGAATAGTAATTCATTATCAGGATAAACATTGATGGTTTTCAATCCAAAAAACATTTGTACCTCTTGAAATGTCTATAATATAGTCATTCTAGATAAACTATAAAAGGATATACTTTAAGGTAATACATATCTGAAAATGGGGGAGATCCTTGTTTAAGGTAATAGAGCTCATAACAAAAGGGGAAATAAGATAATTTTTTGTGTTAGGAGTTATATACCTGATGTAAATATAAGGAACCATGGGGGTCCTAAGCAGGTGTACACCATCTTACTGATAAAAGAATCATGAAATTTATGGTTGGGAAGTTTGGACCATATAAACCTCTTTACAATTGCAATTTATATTGGGATAATAGGGGAATCATCCTAAAGATGAGTCAGATAAGGGCTCAACCTGAGTTTTTAAGGAGCATTAAATGTTAGATGTGAAGAAACTAGTGTTTTATAGTTTGATCTAAGGTATTTTTTGTATATTTCCCTACATATCGCGTAGATTATGATTCAAAAAATATGTAATTATAGTAATTTAAATAGTAAGAGATCAATTTAATGCCAAGGATGGGAACAACCTATCAATTGAGGATTGAAAGTACCATGAAATCTAACATCACACAAGGAATAGGAAGCCATTTTGTTTAATGTCTTGGGGTAAGGATGTATTAAGGGGTGAAGAATATATCATAGAAAGGATGAAAAAACATAAATAGTGATTCTAGTTTAATGTTATTGAGTTTGGAAAAGGGGATTTAGATGATCCATTCAGCTAGTGAAAATCCAACCTCATGTGAATGAGTCGCTCTTGGAGTCCCAACACGCATGTCCCTAGGATGGTATATCCCAATTATATTAGGTTCGGACAATTTATGTTCTTGAAGCATGAACCATAGTGTATAAATGAGGGTTATATTCATGATACATGGATTTTAAAATGCACATTTCTCATAACACAAGGTGACTCAATCGTATGGGAGTGTAATATATCACAACTTCAAAGAATACATGACCCATGATGGATGTGGTAATCAATTATTAGAACATGGATGATTGCGCCACTGAAGAGTATGAAAAGGTGGTGTAAGGTTCAAGGTTGGAATGATACTTTGAACACTAGTAACATCTTTATAGAGGGGAGGTTTTTTGGGGATATTATCACATTACAAAATTTTTTAACATGTGGATGGGAGATGAAATATAGATGGAATTGATTTCTACTAGAACAAATGTGATGTTATTGATGTAAATTGTTACTTCTAATGTTCGAATCATAAAATATGATGATTAATTGGTGAAGGATGACTGATGAAACTATCTTCCAAATGTAGTTACCACAAACTCACCATAATCAATGGGATGAACATATTTCCAATCAATCGGAAACCATGTTCTAAACAAAAGAGCCATAAACATTCATCAGAATCCATATGGGGAATGTTCCCTAGTTAAGAGGCACTCAAAATTATTCACTGTTCCTTCACCATAGGGTATCTTATTTTCATGTAAAGGATGATGAGGATATGAATTGAGGATTTAAAAAAATGGGGTGAATATGAATTGATTTTTTGGTAAATTTCAATATTTTTATCATCACATCACCATGTTTTTTGATACAGAATTGAGGTGTATCGCAATTGATGATGAACAAACCTATACCTTGAGAGGAAATTCAGCTTGGTAACTTGTGATAGAAATGAAATTGATTGATGGTTATAATCCACTAATTTAGGGTTACGATGATAGCATTCCCTTGAAAATATTGACAACAATGGCTAGGCACAATACAATATACGTGGGAATTACATAATATCATATGAAATGATAATGAAGCTGCAAATAATTCCAATAGGTTCAGTAGTAGGATACTACCCACTAGAAAGTGCGGGAAGTCCTATTAGGAATAGACAATGATCCAATTCTATAGTTTACAATGTCATGTAGAAGGATTATATATATGCAGTTTAAATTATTGTACCTAGGACTTCATAGAACAGTTTCACATCATGAAAAAAGGACAATAGTAATTCAGTTTAAAATCATAAGGATAGGATTCAAACAAAGAATTTTAATGTATTAAGGTATGTATGAGTGTGGGATTTGATATAATTTAAGGTTATAAAGCTTTAACCATTTCTATAGGTTAATAATGCCTCATAAAGTGTAGAAATAAACTTGATATGGGTTTGTGATTCTAGGACCCCAGGGAGGGCCTCCAAAAAGTGATAAATTGAGTTGATGATATTCTCTACCATTTATTTCTAACTAGTGGGTTCAATGGGAATAACTAGGATTTTTTAATGATTTAATGGAGAAAATTAATAGTTGTTTACATTTTTCCCTTTATAACCTAATTTTTTCATTTGTCCACTGATGGGTAACATGGTGAGAAATGGCCGGAATATTTCTCATGCTTCCCTTTTTGATTTTTCAAGCTGGTGGGAATTTTTAACTCTTCCCAATGGTAGTTTAGGGTCATTCCTCTTTGGCCATTTATGGAAAGTTGTTTAGAGTCAAAATAAATTTACCAAAGTGGGTTATATTAGTTTATGGTCATTCAGATTAGTCCATAAAACATAGATTAAGGCCATATAACTTAAAACAAAGAGAGTGTTCCTCATAAGTTCATGTAACAATTAAAAAAAATTTAATGAGGGAGATAATAAGATATAAAGGGTGACAAGGGACCAATGTGAATGGAGGGAAGGTGTCACACCCAACATTTCTAATTTTTTTTTTATTAATTTTTCTGGGTATCGGGTAGTCCGGGTTGAAGCCCGACATAAATTTTTTTGGGTTCATATTTAAAAATGTGTGGTTTGGCTATGACAGCGTTCAGCGCACCACTGTCGAAGCCATGCGGCCTCGCCTGGCTCGCCGTGCGACCTCGGCCGGTTCACCGCATGCCCTGCTCGATTGTCAACTAATCAAATAAAAGGGATTAATAATAAAGCAATAAAATAATTTAATAATTTAATAATTTAATGATTTAAAAATATTAACAAGGATAATAATTTTATTATGAATAATAATAATAATAATAATAATAATAATAATAATAATAAGTTATTCCTAAAAAGTTTATTAGTATCAAGTTTGTTATTATTTGATTATTATTGTTGTAATTATATCATTATAATTAATGTTAATAGTATTAATATTCATATTATTATTAATTTGTTTTGTTTTTATATTTTTTAGGTTTCTTTTTATTTATTTTTTTCCCTTATTTTTCTTCCTCTCTCTTTTTTCCCCTCACACCCGTCAGATCCCCTCCCCGTCCCCCTCTTTTGAGGTCGCGCAGCCATAACCACCAAACCCTACATCCCTCCGGACATGCTCTCCTCAGCCAGCCATCGCCTCCCCTTCCTCTCGTCCGGTGACTGCATCGCGCCAGCCTCCTGGTTGCGCCTCTTGTCCAGCGACCTCCCTCCCAGCCGCCCCTCTGTCCGGCAACCACCCTCTCGGCCGAACTCCCACTCAGCATGTCGCACCCCCTCACGTTGGTACCCCGTCGCGCCGCACCACCTTCACCTCCTGCTTTCAGACCGGAACCCCGCCGAAACCCTCTCCTCCTTCCCTCTTCCCTCCAGCCACCGCCCCATCGGTTGAGCCTCCCCTCTTTGGTTTTTTCTAAATCGTTCATTGTTTTTTAGGTCTTCCAACGGGAATGAGTTCTTAGTTTATGGTTCTAACAAGAATTTTTTTGTTTGAATTCGTGTTTTGGGTGTGTGCTAGGTTTCTTAAGGTTCGGTTGAGGTGCGATTGTAAATTCACACAATTTTGCAGACGCTTCTTAGTTCGAGGTTGGTGGTTCCATGCCATACCATCCTTAGATGATTTAAATTGCTCCTTAATTAAATTATAATGTGTTCTAATGACAATTTGTGTGATGTGAAATTTATTTTGGGTGTGCTTTGATATTCATATTTGATGAATTTGAATTCTTTTTAAGTAAATTCCAATGTATTTCATGTGCGTTGTGTTGTTGAAAACTTTAGATGTATTTTGGTTTATTGGTTAAGGTTTTCATATTGTGTTTTCAAGAGCGCTTGAGGTGAAAGGGTGATGAAATTAATTTTTTTTATAAGATAATCTATTTTGAAGTGTTGATTTTTATTACGAACCTTGAGTATGTTATAGGGGTGCGAATGGGGTTTTAGAAGGGGTGGGATGTAAAATTGATTTCCAAATGGTTAGGAAATATAAAATTTGTGTGTTTTAAACTAAGGCCTTGTAGTATTCATGTGTGATGTTTTATTAATTGAGCAATTGTTTATTTAAGTGGCGTTTGATATGCGAATCATGGTTGGGAAGGTTTTTGGGGTTTCTTTGTAGGTGGTAAATATGTTTTCAAGTTCTTTGAGGTTTCTGTGTAATTAAATGGATATTTTCAATGAATATGAGTCACTTAGGGTGTGTTTTCCATGTTGCGTACTTTTGGAATTAAATTTAAAATTGTTTGAACAATGTAAAAACATGTTTTGGTGTGTATATTCTATACTTTTGGTTTTAAAGCGAAGTTCTTATATGAAATCAAGTATGTATTTCTTATATAAACCTTTTCTTTCTAATTTGATGTGTTTTATAAATTGTTAATTGAACTTATTAAATTATATGTGGAGTGTGGGAGTTGTGTTTGACAGAATTACGAGGGCGTTATGTTTTTAAAGGGGTTCTTACATGTGAAACTGGGCATGTCTCAAGTGTAAACTCGTTTTGTGCTATTTATAAATGATCTTCAAATTGTTTAAATAGTTTATCAAGTGATGCAAGTGATCCGAACTATGTTATAATATGGTTTTGGTGTGCGTGAGTTTTTTAATGGTGTTTGGGTATGCAAGTGGTGACTTGTATGTGTAATGTCTTGTTCAGTTCAGGATATGGGAGAGCGATATACATTATGTGAACGTGAAACTTGATTGAGCACAAGGGAAAACCCTGAGTATCTAGGTGGGCGGACCTGAAGTAGTTCACTAGTGAGCCAGATGGGTATCTTCCCTGTTTCACTTAGCTGGATTGACGATTACAACACTAACTAAACATATGATGACTGAGGGTCGTGGCCTTCTAAGCCACGTTTTCTAAGGGTCGTGGTCTTCTAAGACACATTTCTGAGGGTCGTGGTTTCTAAGCCACATTTCACCCAGACACGAGGTTCTAGGGTCCCACTCGAGCTAGATGATCCTTAGGGGATTTACCCATAGTGCTCTACCATCAATGTTGTGGTGCCTTCCTTCGGCATATGGAGGACCACTTGTTTGTGTGTGTGAGTATATGTGTGTGCGTGGGTGTGTGTGCGGGGGTATGTGTATGTATGCCCTTTATGAGTTTTTCTCTTTCCCTTTCAGATCGTGTTTGTGAAATGGGTTCTATTAGTGTTTTCTTTTAGTTTTATCTTGTAAATGTTTTCTTTAAAAACATTTCTAAAGTATAATTTTTAATAATCACATTAAATTATATTTTTTATGTTGTGGCATGGTACCTTTTTATTTAGTGAAGTCCAACTGGGCCTTTCACTCACACCCTGCATACACCTTCGGGTGTATGTAGACCTTGTTCCTTGTGTATTCCAGGTTGTGTGTCGTGCTCAGCGATGGTGGTTTTGGTCATTGATATTCTTCTCGTATAGGTTGGTGTTGTGGCATGAGGATGCTACACCACTCTTGTCGCTTGGAGGTTTGAGTTAGAGTTTTAGTCTCTTTTTTTGTCATTTATTTTTGGATGTTGGTTCTAGTTGTAAACCATTAAATTTGATTTTAGTTTAATGGTCTGTTTGGTTATCAATTCCTAGTTTCATTTTATTATCTTGTCAGTGTTTGTGTATACTATTTCGGGTAAATGATTCCCACATGTTACTCTGGATACCTGAGCCCTTGTGCCAGCCCATGGGATCGGGAATGCCCTTCGGGCCATGTCACGGACCGGGTTGGGCGCCCGGTCAGATGGTGACCCGGCTTGGTTCGTGACAAAATGGTATCAGAGGGAAAGGTTTTCTCTCTTTGGTCGTTTTCTTTTGAGATATAGTCAGAGTAGACCAAAATTAAGGTTCTCGTAACTAAACTTTCTAACTACGAGCAATGTGCCTGGCCAACACACCTCGTGGCGGGAATCGAGTTACCAGCGTAAGTTGAGTTTTGTCTGAGTCCTTGGTTCTTGCGGTTAATCTTGTCTTGGGGAAACGAAAAGGGAGTAGGGTCAGTGGTCCCAGTGAGCTCGCAAGGTCTGGGAAGCCATGTGGAGCCGGGGATGCTGTCCGACAAAACCCTTCATGGCAGTGGCGTGATTGGCGTATGGCCGCCAACCGTAGGTTCCAGTCACCCGCTGACACTATTTTTCCCTTTCACCATTCCTCATTTCATTGTTTTGGAATTGTGGAAATTTGGTTTTTAAGTTGGAATGATTTGGTCTTGGAAAAATGTTTTGGAAAATGTTATGAAATTATGCACTTTAAAAAGAAAATGAGGTATGTGGTTTGAAAAGTGTGGGTTGAATGTTTTGGTTTTGAAAAATGGAAAGGTTTGGTTTTGATCCTTGGTGTTCTCATGGGAAACCACGTGCATGAGTGAATATGGAAAAAGAAAGGGTTAATGGCACGAGCGGATGAGTGTCTAGATGGATATGAGGTGGGTGCTGGTGTGGCACGAGAACATGCATGTGCGAGGCCCATGGGACACCATTGGTGTTTGTGAAACCCACTGGATTTGCTTATTTCCAAAATGTTTTGTTAAAGGAAAAATTAGTGTTTTTTTAAATAAACGGTGATTTCAGGGTGTGTTCTTGTGATTTTTACATGTCAGATGTGAGGCGTTTTGAGCTGAGGATCCTTTCTGAATGATTTTTGTTTTGAGTTTGAATTCTTATTTGTAAGTTGGTATGCAAGTGTGTATTTTGTGAATTCTTTTGAAAAGTACATCGGGGATCCCTTGCAGTGGTTTCCCTCTGCACGTTTTGTGTTCGCTTGTGGTATTTCTTGACCGTTGGACCAGTTTGGTTGTGTCCATGGTTTTTTTTCTTGAGTAGGGTATGCCCCCCCATAAAGCATTGACATGTGATTGAAGTGTGGCCACAGGAAATTCGCCATTGGTCGGCCCTCCAGTTTATTAGAGGAATCTCTTCTTGGATTCTATAATTGAACGCACCTATCTTTTTTTACAACTAAGCGGATCCTCTTGCAGCGGGATGACAGATGCGAGGGGAGTTGAAGGGAGTTTCGGTCTCTTTGAGTTTTCTGAGTCGTCGGGTATGGAGTTTGACATAGTTGCATCGGAAGGCCCCCTGGAAGTGGTGAAAGAAATTCTAGCGGGGAATGGTGAATGCGATTCAGATTTATCAGTGCTTATTGATGTCTTGAATAGGTTGCAGTATTTTCATCGGCTACAAGGGTCATGTTTGGTGACCACTTGAAGTGTGAGTTCTTTTTGAAGTTCAAAGGTGGAAGCAACCTGGGGTTGTCGGTGCAGGCTGTTGTTTTAAATGACCTTTGGTCCTTCGATAGTTTCATTTAAGAAAAGGGTCGTGTTAGGCTACTAGTTTGGAAGACCCAGTTGTATGAGGCAGCTATGGTCGTTTTCAGGAATTATGTGTTGTTCAAGATGTGGTTTAAAGTCTTTCTCAGCGCAATGTTTCTCTCGACAACAATGATAGTGCTCAGTGACGATTTGTGGTGTCATGTTCTCATTCAGTGTAACAAGGGGTGATGCGCGTGTACCATCTAAGCTCTCGTTCTGCTGAATGTTCAGTGTGAGAGTAATTATATGTAATTGTGTGTTGTGTCTGTTGGTGTTGCCTCAGGTACAGTATGATTGCATGTGACACCAAAAGGAGAAGCTCCGCTCGGGAGTCCTCAATACCTGACTGCGAGGCAAGAGATGCTTCAAACATCAGGGCTCCAGCCATAGGCCTCGGAGTGTAGCTGGAACATGGTAAGGAACCCGAGGGATGTTTGGGACCCCAACATTATTTCTGTCATCGATGTTGAAAGTAATAGAAGATTAAATTTATTTCTATGGTTGTTCTGTTTCGAACGAACATTCTGGTTGCGTAAGGTTTCAGTTACTATGCAGAGGCATGTCTGCCTCGATGCCTTGAAGTCTTGGGGGTAGCATTCAACTGGATGAAATCACTTTAGTGGTCCTGATGGGATATGTTGGGTATGTCGGTCTAAATTTTTAAATAGTTCTCACCCAGGGACGTGAAGATGCTGGTTTGTTTCGGGTTGTGGTTTTAACGCCCCTGTAGTTGGGCCCCTCCCTCCCCGCCCCTTGTGGTGGGGTGTTTGGTCACCATCGTGAATTTTTTCAAGTTCTGTATTCTCTTTTAGTTATAATGGTGTCAGGTCCCACGATGGGTCTCATACAAAGGTCTCTAAAATAAATCGGTGTTGGCATTTCCGTAATGGTGGGGACTCCACCAGGTCCTCCCCATGTTGGTTTTCTAGTCTCTTCCTGGGTGTTAGTAGGTTCTTAATGGTGGGGAGCCCCTCAGGCTTCCCCATGCTGACCATTTGGTTCTGTTTCTAATGATGAGTTAGCGATAGGTGATAAGGGTGCTTCTGGGTCGTGGTTATTCTTGTTTTTTCATTCCAGACAAATGACGTGGGTTTCATTCAATGGTGCTTGAGATGTTTTGGCTTATGAAGTTGGTTTCCATGGATGCGAGAGTTCCTCTCATTAATCAGTCCACTAGAGGCGTTCTAGCTCATTGGTGCAGGAGACACGTATTAGAGACTTTTTACGCATTTCATAAAGATGTGTTTTGAGCCACTTTCTTTCACAACGATGCTTTTTCCTCTTTTTTCTTGTTGATTGTGGGGATCCTATTTGATCCTTAGTGGGTTGTTGTTTCTTAGTTTGGGTCTCAGCCTTAGTTGTGGCTTTCCAGGGATGGAAAGATTTATGGTGGGGAGAATTGTCACACCCGTCTTTTCTAATTTGTTTATTTTATTAATTTTTTTGGGTATCAGGGAGTCCGGGTTGAAGCCCGACTTAAATTTTTTGGGGTTCTTATTTAAAAACGCATGGTTTGGCCTTGACAGTGTTCAGCGCACCGCTTTCGAAGCCGTGCGGCCTCACCAGGGTCACCGTACGACCTCGGCCGGTTCACCGCACACCCTGCTCGATGGTTAACTAATCAAATAAAATGGATTAATAATAAAGCAATAAAATAATTTAATAATTAAATGATTTAAAAATATTAACAAGGTTAATATTTTTATTATGAATAATAATAATAATAAGTTATTTCTATAAAGTTTATTAGTATCATGATTGTTATTATTTGATTATAAGTATTGTCATTCTATCATTATAATTAATGTTAATAGTATTAATATTCATAATATTATTAATTTGCTTTGTTTTTAGATTTTTCAGGTTTCTTTTTATTTATTTTTTCCCTTATTTCTCTTCATCTCTCTTTTTTCCCCACAAAAACATCAGATCACATCCCCCTTCCCCTCATTTCGTGTCATGCTACCATTCCCCCCAAACCCTACATCCTGCCGGACCTGCTCTCCTCGGCAAGCCATTACCTCCCCTTCCTCCCATCCGGCGACCGCCTCGCGCCAGCCTCCCGGCCGCGCCTCTTGTCCGACAACCTCCCTCACGGCCGCGCCTCTGTCTGGCGACCACCCTCCCGGCCGACCACCCCCTCGGCCCGTCGCACCCCCTCCCGTTGGTACCCCGTCACACCGCACCCCCTTCCCCTCCTGCATTCATCCCGGAACCCCGCCGAAACCCTCTCCTCCTTCCAGCTTCCCTCCAGCCGTCGCCCCACCAGTTGATCCTCCTCTCTATGGTTTTTTTCTAAATCTTTCATTGCTTTTTTAGGACTTCCAACGAGAATGAGTTCGTATTTTATGGTTTTGGCATGAATTTTTTGTTTGAATTCGTGTTTTGGGTGCGCGCTAGGTTGCCTAAGGTTCTGTTGAGGTGCGATTGTGAATTCATACTATTTTGCTGAAGTTTCTTGGTTCGAGGTAGGTGGTTCCATTCCATACCATCCTTAGATGATTTAAATGTATCCTTAATTAAATTATAATGTGTTCTAATGAAAAATTGTGTGATGTGAAATTTATTTTGGGCGTTCTTCGATATTCATATTTGAGGAATTTGAATTGTTTTTACGTAAATTCCAATGTATTTCATGTGTGTTGTGTTGTTGAAATCTTAAGATGTATTTTGGTTAATTGGTTAAGGTTTTCAAATTGTGTTTTCAAGAATGCTTGAGGTGCAAGGGTGATTAAATTGAGTTTTTTTAGAAGATAAACTATTTTGACATGTTGATTTTTATTACAAACCTTGAGTATGTTCTAGGGGTGCGAATGGGGTTTTAGAAGGGTCGGGATGTACAATTGATTTACAAATGGTTACGACACCTAAAATTTTTGTGTTTTAAACTAAGGCCTTGTATTATGTGTGTGTGATGTTTTATTAATTGAGAAATTGTTTATTTAAGTGGCGTTTGATATGAAAATCATGGTTGGGAAGGTTTTTGGGGTTGTTTTGTAGGTGCGAAATGTGTTTTAATGTTCTTTGGGGTGTCTGTGTAATTAAATGGAGATTTTACATGAATATGAGTCACATTGGGTGTCTTTTCCGTGTTTCGTACTTTTGGAATTAAATTGAAAATTGTTTGAACAATGGAAAAACATGTTTTGGTTTGTATATGTTGTACTTTTGGTTTTAAAGCGACGTTCTTATATGAAATTGAGTTCTTCTTTCTTGTGTAAACCTTTTCTTTCTAATTTGAAGTGTTTTATAAATTGTTAATTACGCTTATTAAATTATATGTGGAGTGTGGGAGTTGTGTTTGACAAAATTACATGTGCATTAAGTTTTTAAAGGGGTTCTTACATGTGAAACTAGGCATGTATCATATGGAAACTCTTTTTGTGCTATTTAGAAATGTTCTTCAAATTGTTTAAATATTTTATCAGGTCAAGAAAGTGATCCAAACTTCGTTATAAAATGGTTTTGGTGTGCGTGTGTTTTTTTAATGGTGTTTGGGTATGCAAGTGGTGACTTATATGTGTAATTTCTTGTTTGGTTCGGGATATGGGAGAGAGATATACATTATGTGAACGTGAAACTTGATTGAGCACAAGGGAAAACCCTAAGTATCTTGGTAGGTGGACCAGAACTAGTGTGCTAGTGAGCCGGATGGTTATCTTCCCTGTTTCACTTAGCTGGACTGACGATTTCAACACTAACTAAACTTATGATTACTGAGGGTCGTGGCCTTCTAAGCCACGTTTTCTGAGGATCGTGGTCTTCTAAGCCACGTTCCTGAGGGTCATGGTTTCTGAGCCATGTTTCACCGAGAAACGAGGTTTTAGGGTCCCACTCGAGCTGGATGATCCTTAGGGGATTTACCCATAGTGCTCTACCATCAATGTCGTGGTGCCTTCCGTCGGCATATGGAGGACCACTTGTGTTTGTGTGTGAGTATATGTGCGTGTGTGTGTGTGTTTGCTGGAGTATGTGTATTTATGCCCTTGATGAGTTTTTCTCCTTCCCTTTCAAATTGTGTTTATGAAATGGGTTCTATTAGTGTTTTCATTTAGTTTTTAGCTTGTAAATGTTTTCATTAAAAACATTTTTAAAGTATAATTTTTAATAAGAACATTAAATTATCTTTTTGATGTTGTGGCATGAAACCTTTTTATTGGGTGACGTCCTACTGGGCCTTTCGCTCACACCCTGCATACACCTTCGAGTGTATGTAGACCTTGTTTCTTGTGTATTCCAGGTTGTGCCTCGTGCTCAGCGATGGTGGTTTTGGTCGTTGATGGTCTTCTCGTATAGGTTGGTGTTGGGGCATGCAGATGCTACACCACTCTTGTCGCTTGGAGGTTTGAGTAAGAGTTTTAGTCTCTTTTTTTGTTGATTATTTTTGGATGTTGGTTCTAGTTGTAAACCGTTAAATTTGATTTCATTTTAATAGTATGTTTGGTTGTCAATTCCTAGTTTCATTTTATTGTCTTGTTAGTGTTTGTGTATACAATTCAGGTAAACCATTCCCACAGGTTACTCTTAATACCCGGGCACTTGTGCCAGCCCGTGGGGATTGGGAATGCCCTTCAGGCAATGTCACAGACCGGGTCAGGCGCTGGGTCAGATGGTGGCCTGGCTTGGTTCGTGACAGAAGGAGTATCCCTACACCAAAAAAAAGACTATAGGATGGGACACACATAGTTCAAGGTCAAGAAATGTGGACCAGAGGGGTTGCCAACAATGTAAGGTCATTGAGTTTAAAATGGGTTTATTTTGTGAAATATTTAATTACATGAATGATATTAAAAAATTGTTGTGAATACTGGGAAAAAAGAGACCTTGTGATAGAAATATTTTTTGGAATAGGTTATACATTGGTTATGGTAATGATACTTTGACCAAGTGAAATACATCATTGGAATGTTTATGCATCTCAATAATTTTAGGGGTAATACACAAAGATTAATACAACTCCATGATTCATTATTGACATGGGAAAAAGGATTATTGGGAGCCCTCCAATGTACCATGAGAGTGCATGATATGGGTGAATAGAAGTTGGTTTGGGAAGGTTATCATTACATTGAATTTCTTGTCCAACAAGTGCAGATGCACAATGCAGTAATATAGAGGGTGTTAAGACATTAATTAATTATTGGAAGGGTTAGAGGAAGTAAATAATGAATCATATGATCTGAATCAAAAAAGTAATGAAAAGAGGCAGAGGGATGACTGTTGACGATATCCTCAAAAAATAGGTCCCATAACCGCATAGTTAGGGACGGGGAAAACAAATTTTGGATTGACCATTCATCATGTTTGATACACAAGAATCATCAATTAGCACTAAAATTAATTTAGTATGTGTACCCTTAATGTGTAACATCAAAAAAATATAGTTTAAAAAACAAAAATAACAAAAATGATAGCATTAATAACACACAATACTAAGATATAAGTGAATTATGATATACTATAAAATATCAAAAGTTTAAAATGTGACCATTATAACATAGTTGTTAAATTTTTGGTATGAATAGGAATATGCATATAATAAAAAATATGTATAAATTTTTAATATAATGTAATTGTATTGAATAATGCATAAAAAAGTACTCAATTTTCAGTAATGATATATTATGCTTCAAAAATATGTTTTCTTCAAAAATACATTTTATATCTTTTTGTGAGAAACTATTATAATTATTTTTTAAAAAAATTTAGATATTTTATTTTATAAAGAGGATAGAATATTTTAAAATTATCATGCTAAAATTATCTAAGACTGAAATTTTTGGATTTTTTTAAAAAGATGGATTTTTCAGTGAATATTGAAAAATACCATTTTTTATAAAATTGTAATTTATATTCATTAAAAGGTAATTATATGATTTAAATTTGATATTAAATTAAAATATCCTTTACATTTAAATATTATAATTATTTTCATTCGAATCATGAATAATCATGATTTTGATATAAGTTAATTTTAAGGCTTAAAAATGCATTTTTGGTAAAAATTGCTTTCTTTGTGTTTTATTCATTTAATTAAAAATTTTCTTCATCAATTTATGGAAATTGAATATTGGTAAATGGATTCCATATTTAGAATATGGGGTTCAAAAAATTTCAAATATGCCACGTTTTCTTGGTATTTTTGAATAGCAACCATATTAAAAATTTGGCATCTCGGTAAGGGAAAAATAGGTAAAACATTATTAAAACTACGGGATAAGACATTAAAATAACCCTAAAACATTCATTTAATGTTTTTTATTTGTTTTTTAATAAATTATTTTACTATTTGATGTTATAAAATTTATTTTCCATTTTTTTGATAAGGAATTCAATTTTATTTTAAGTAGTGAAAAATACAAAATTTCCCATTGATTAATTTAAAAAATATAATATTATTTCATGGGGATAAAATGAAAATCTAGAAAGTTATAAATTTTTATTTAAATTAATAAAAAATTATATATATTATTTTAATTTATTTATAACTTTTCATGAATCTATAGTTTCCTTAAATTCTTATGCAATGCCGACACAGAGTCTATATAGGCAATAAACACATTTATTAATAATTTTAAAATAGTAAAAAAATATGTTTTGAATTAATTATGGTGTTAAAAAAATTTATGGGAAATTATAAAGTATAATTTATGGTTAAATGGTTTATATTATAAATAATTTTTTTATTTCTAACATTAAATAAAATTAAATGAATTGTCCCAAAAATAATATTAATGATATTTTATGTTTTATAATATTTTATTAAATTCTATAAAAACCATAAAAATAGTGAAATAGGATATGTGGGATGATATATGGTCTCATTTTACAAATTTTTATCCAATTTTTACCTTATAATAAAATTTATAACCATTAAGTATTAAAACAATTTATTACCACGATTATCAGTAAAATTGGTTAATGAAGGGGTTAAACCAAAATTTATGTTACAAAATGCCACAAAATCCTAAAAATATTTAATTAGTTTATTGTATTTAAACCTTAATATATCTTATATTAATTGGTTTCCACTTTGGTTCACTACATCATGAAAAATAACTTATTATATTTAAAATATTAAAGTAATTCCATGTGTGTCATTTCCTTCCCCATAAAAGGACTTAACCTATCCTCTATTTATCACACCACCTTGAGCCTATTTTCTCAAAAACCCTATAGTAAAACTCATACTGAATTCCTTATCTACATTTTATATGTTCTTTTCTATAAAAAATACTATCACTGGGGTCATTAAGGAGAGTTCCAAAGGTGGATCTTTAAAGAGGCGGTAATCATCAAAATCGAGCATTTTCAGTTTAATTCTTCCTATACCTCTTTCAATTATAACCTAACCATTCCAATACAATAAAAATAATATCTAAAATATAATAGGATGATATGACAATGATGGAATAGCATTTATCCATTTCCTTTCCATCAAGGGGGAAATGAAAATGCCGCTCAGTTATATTTGTGGACTACCACCTTCACATAGCTACGTGATTCATTTTACATCACCATATTTCATGGTTTGTTATTATGGTGGATATAATATTTATATTTATCTTTAAGAAATAATTATTATCCTATACTTATAATATCTTATATACATTATTATCATTTTTTCATTGCGAAATGATAACATTGCTCGTGTGTACATGTGGACTACCACTTCCACGAAGTGATGTGATTAAATTTAAATTTATGATTGAAATGGAATGTAATAAGGATATATTTAATGAAAATATATTATATTTATTATAATTTAATTTGTTCAATGTTTAATTATTATTTAGCTTTATTTAACTCTATCCACTGAAAAATATAAACATTACTCATGTGTGCATATAGATTACCATCTCCACGAAGTGATGCAATCCATTTTTCATCACCAATTTATATTAACAGTTATAAATTTGTATACAATGATTAAATATTATAATTATGATGTGAATAAAGTTATATAAATTATGGAACCTTGATCAAATTATATGGACCAATATTGTTGAATCCAATCACACATGAAAAATGAATGAGTTATCACCTAAAATTGTGATTTTAATAAATAATTGTTAATAAAAATATGATAAGACATTTTAAGAAAATAATAAATGGTATGACATATATGAGTATGGTTCTAAAATATGTGTCTAATAAATCAATAGCATTCTAAAAATTCAAACCCAAGGTTTAAGAGAATTATGACGTACTATAAAATATTAAATGTTTTAAATGTGACCATTATAAACTAGATATTAAATTGGTTCTATGAATAGGTATAATCAAATAATGAAAATTATTTATATATATTTGGTATAATTTAAATTAATTTACTAATTCATAATAAATATTTACTTAATGTTTTTAATGTTTTTATGCTACAAGAGTATATTTTTTTCTTCAAAAAGTCATTTTAATTACTTTATTGAAAAAAATTATAATTAATTCCTTCCACATATAGATATTTTATTTTATAAAAGTGGTATCATTCTCTAAATCTCTAAATAAAATTTTTCTTAGGTTGTAATATTGGAACTTGTTTGAAAATATTGATTTTTTAGTGAATAGTGGAAAATATCTTTTTTTGTAAAACTATAATTAATTTTCATTAGAAAGTATAATTACAATTTTATTTTTATTTTAAATTAATATAAATATAATTTAGTTTAAAATAATATAAATAATTCAATTTTAATCATAAATATTCATGATATTTATATAATTTAATTTTAAGCATAAAAACACATTATTAAAAAGACTTTTTTCGTTGTGTTTTAGGAATTTATATAAAAATTAACTTATACCAGTTCTATTAATTGAGATTTAAAAATTAATTCCATATTTGGAATCATATGGTTAAAATTTGGTAAAAATTATCCTTTTTATTTTGGTCTTTATGAATATTAATCATGGTAAAAAATTCTCACCCTAGTAAGGGTAAAAATGGTAAAGTAGGGTTAAAATCATGGGATAAGTCTTTAAAATAACACGAACAGTTTCGTTTAATTTATTTTATGGTTTTGAGTTGAATATAATCATACAAGATTATAATTTATCAAAATTTTATTTATTTTTTATAATGAATTATATAATTATTTTAATATAGAAAAATATGATAAGTCACAAAAATCACTAATAAATTTTCAGGGCGATAAAAAAATATTTTGGGTGGTTATAAAAGATTATTTATAATATTGTGAAACAATTTTCTTGATAATAATTTATTTATAATTGTTAGTGATGTTATAATTACCTTAAATGCACAGGCAACACCAACATTGTTCTTGTGAAAGTATTAGAAACAATTATAAAATAACTTTTAATAAATTAAAAAAAATTGTTTTGAATGAATTATGATGTTACATGAAGTTTATGGACAAATATAGTTTATAATTGATGGTTAATTGGGATAAATTTTTAATAAATTAATTTATTTATATATTTAATAAAAAATTAAATGAATTTTCTATGAAATGACATTAATCACATCTTATATTATATAATATATTATTAAATGATTTAAAAATAATGAAGATATTTAACTAGGATAATAGAGATGATATATTGGACAAAATTTCATCCCATGAATATTTTTGAGTTAGTCTTTAACTTGTCAGTAAATTTAAATCCATTTAGTATAGAAACATTTATTACCCTGGATAAGGTTAAAATATTTTAATGAGGGGATTAAACCAAAATATAACTATTAAAATTATGCATAATCCTATAAAAATGTTATTGGATGAAGGAATTTCAACCTTTACCAATCTTAGCTTCAAAATTTTGGCCACTTGGTGACACATTCACATTAAAAATAATTTATTATATTTAAATGGTTTATGTAATTCCAAGTATGTGATTTCTTTCACTATAAAATCATTATACCTCTCCTATATTATTCAATCCACATTGAGAAAAATTTCTTGAAAAATACCTAAAACATATATGATACCCTGAAACCCTAAAGACATTAAAATTTAATTTTCACCCATTTTAAATAGGTTTAGTGGAAACCTTACGTCGCCAGAAACCCCTAGAGGTACATAGGCCCTTATTTAACATTGATGGTCCAAATACACAGAGTTGACCCCACTCTATATGATATTTTTTAATGATTCCAAAGAACCTGTCATGTATGGATGATTCGGGAATAATTCCCCTTGAAAAACATCATGGGTCCTAGTCCCGATTGGGAAATCCATTCCCTCTCATTAAATCCGATAAAATAGATTTTTTGGAAAATGATCCATTCCATGAACCACATTTGGATACCCTTATGATATTTTATTCACCCATCATTGATAGTTCTATGTTTTCAACATTCTCTATAAGAAATTTCAACCACATACCTGAATCCCTTGATTGATAACCCTATAACCATACTGAAATTCCTTCTCTAAACCCCATCAAGCATTCAAGTCACCTTCATCACAGGAAGGTTCATGTTCACAAGTCATCACAATTAAAGGAGACCCCACCCACCACACTCACCTTCACCATTGAGGCCACCAGCCGGGTCAATGACCATTTCCACGTGGAATCCCAACATCCCATTCTAGTCATGATTGACTTGATTCTAGAATACATGCATGTATGATCATAATAGAATATGAAGATGATCAATTATAAGGGGTGAATTATAAGTTTAGAAACTTTCATTTTTAATCTTAAGGAAAACTATGTTTAGCAAAGTTAAACAAGGTAAATTCACAAACCCTAAAATAGTTCTACAAGACAAACTTGCTATCTTCTGAAAATATGGTTTCAGAAATAAAACATATGGAAAGTTTACAAGGAAAATATTCCACCTTAAAGGGAATATAATCATACTTATCAGAGTATAAAATATAATAATAAATTATAAGAAAATTATACATTCTTTTTTCATCAAATTTTAGTAGAAATAAACATGAAACAAAACAAGTAACAAGAATAAAATATTTTAACCCAAAGAGTGGGGTATCCAACAACCTTGGATAAAGGTGCATTTATTTATACATTCAAGAAATTCCATCATATCCACCCCAGGGTAAGACCTCAATAGATATATCAGAATATGTCTTGTTATCCCTACAAGCCCTCAATCTTTAAGGTAGTCGACACCTCTGTCTTCCTATCCTCAGAAGCCCTCGAATGTACTCAGAAAAAATCAGAGTCACATGAAGAAAGATGAACCAGATGCTCAGATTGGCACAAAGCATGAGATTATCTCTCTCTAGAAATCACTTCACAACATGTAATATCTAGGTCGATCAACAGATAATTAGCTCATTCATATGAGCTCCTTTTTATAGGTACATCTCCAATGGTCAGCTTCCTCCTCCAATGGTCATATTTTTTCTTGAATCTCAGAGGGACCTATACACGTGTCACTCAACTAATGGTTAGTTAGAAACAGATTGCATGACATAATTTCATAATATTGGTATGAGTAAGGAAAATGAGATTAATTAACCAAATCTATTTTTTGGAGTCTAATGAAAAAATAATGTTCGCAGTCTTGTCATATAAACATTGTAAATTTATAATACATGGGAATTTAGATTTGGTTTTACAAAGAATTTGGAATTTGAATTCTATACATTCTGGATTCTTAATTCCAATGAATTTGGAATCAAAATTATAAGTACATTCATGTATGAATTCTTAGGAATTATGTGTCTAAATTCCATAGAATTTGGATTCTAAATTTCAGATATTTTGGGGTTTGAATTTTAGATAATTCAGAGTCAGAATTTTAGAGAATTCGGAATCTGGATTTTAGAGAATTTGTAATCTGAATTTCAAAGAATTCAGAACCTGAATTTCAGAGAATTTGGATTCTAAATTTTAGAGAATTCAGAACGTCAATTTCAGAGAATTCAGAGTATGAGTATTAGTAAATTCGGAGTCTGAATTTTGGAGAATTCAGAATCTAAATTTCAAAGAATTTGGTGTTTGAATTTCAGATAATTTTAAGTCGAAATTTTAAATAATTCCAAAAATGAATTATAGAGAATTCAAAGTATTAATTTCAAATAATTCGGAACCTAAATTTTCTAGAATTTTGAGTCTAAATTTCCAGGAATTTAGAATCTGAATTTCAGAGAATTGGGAGTCTGAATTTCAGAGAATTCAGAGTCTTAATTTCATAGAATTCAGAATTTGAATTTCCGAGAATTCTGAATCTGAATTTTAGAGAATTAAGAGTCTGAATTTCAAAGAATTCGGAACCGGAATTTTTGAGAATTCAGTACCTGAAAACAGAATACTCTATATCCAAGGAATTATGAGATTCTGAGGTATTATATATGAATATGAATTTTAGACATAGAAATAAAAAGAGTTTTATTTAGAGATGTTATAAAAGGAGATAATGAAAATAGGGAGAAGGATAAAAACTTTCTTAGAGAAGGGAAATTTTCCTTCAGAAAATAAACCTTAGGGAAATATGATTTTCCTTAAGATAAAGTGTATTTTATTTTGAAAAAATATAAGAATGGAAAATTCATAAGGAAACCTTATTGACTCATCAATATCCCACTTTTTTGAAAGCACAAACATCCTTACAATCTCCCCCCTTTTTGAAATCTCAAAGGAACATATTCTCGTCTTCCCTTAAAGAGATTTTTCTTTTTCTTACATAAGGAAATATTCATTGAGTAAAATCCAACTTAGATAGACTCCCCATAATTAGGGAATCCTATTATTTACATAGTATTATTTTATATCAATCGTTTCTCCCCATTTGTGATTTTAAAAAAGGAATAAAGAGAAGGGAAAAAATATATGGTACCTCAAAGATTAGAACTAAATATAACAAAACAAATGAACCACAACAATTCATTAAGGTTGAAAAAAATAGTATAAGGAAAGTAAAAAAATTACCATATTTGAAAGGAAAAAATCATCATTCTTTTTCCTTCAGCATGAACTTCTTCACTATGGTCTTCATCTTCTTAAGTTCCTTTTGATCATCTTTAATGCACTTAATAAACTATTCTTGATCCTCATATTTCTTCTTGAGAGCTTTGATATTTTCATCCTCAGACTTTAGGATTTATGCCTGAGACTTCCAAAGATCTTATTTCTTACTTAACATCTCTTCAAACTCGATTTTGAGATCTCTTTACCTCATCAAATTCAAAGCAACTGAATTAGCTTCCCATTACGATATTTGTATTATTGCTTCTAAGCTTCTTGTTCTAGATTCAGCTTCTCAATAAAACCTTTTGTAAGATTTTATATCCTTTTATATGAATTATCAAATGCTTCCTTAACCCTATCTTTAAAGTCATCCATAATTCTCAGATCTTTAGTCATCTTCTTGGACCAATTGGTGATTTCCTTGCATGACCTCCTGTGAGCATCAAAACCAATGTAGAATGTTTTAAAATCAGCCTTATGCCTGATAAATTTCTCAATAAGCATGCTAAAAAAATCCATTTTCTTATTGAATGAGTGCTAAATCATATGGAACCTCGAGTCAACACTTGGAAGCAAGGGAATGGTATCAACCAATTTGTTTAGTGACTAAACCATGAAGTCTTGACCCATGGAGGATGATTCTAAATCTGATTCCCTTGTTGGTGAGGATTATTTCTCTATCTAAAAAAACTTTCTTTTTGATGAACCTGAAACACCTTTCTTGGCTAATATAGATTTCCTATGTATATCAACTATCAAATGTTTTCCTTTTTTAGCTTTAGAAATGTTATCCAAAACTTTTATGGATTCATGTTCATAATCTGATACATGAATGACTTTTTCCTCATCAACCTTTTCCTTCTCTACATCTGCCACAAGATCATTTAGTTTAACACTATTATGATTTCTTCTTTCATTATCAAATAGTTTATTTTCTTCTTCCTAACCATAATCACAATTTTCTGGAAAAGTATGTTTTGTTGATTTGGCCTGATAACTCTGGATCAAAAACATTTCTGAAGTGCTCTCCTCATAATATTCTTTAAATTTCCTTATCGTATCATCAATATCGTCCCTTCCTTGCTCTTACTATTATTCCACTTCCTCTTTCTGAAAAATATCTTCCACTTCGTCTAGTTCTTTAATTACCATATTCTTTCCTGGAGTCATGGGTACTGATTCTTACAGAAACTATTCTGGTACCTATATTTTTTCATAAGCTTTCTCAGTATATTTGATAAGAGCTTGAGCTATTTCAACCTCATGCATCTTCTTCTTTAACTTCATTTTCTTTTATTTCTTCTCATATTCCTTAGCAGCCTTTATCTTCAAAGCTTTTTCCTTAGCAGGATCCAATCCAAAGATATGATCTCCTTCCTTCCAATTCATTTTCTCTTCTCAACACTTAGAAACCACTTCATCGGGGAAGGTTTTCTTCTTTCTAGACTTTGGGGGTATTGATTGAGTTTTCTGAACAATAGGTGTTTATCCCTTCACTTCCTATTCCTTCTGCTTTCTCTTCTTCCCACTATTCTTTGAAGTCTCAGATAATTTTGATTTCATAGATAAGGATTCTAGTTCACTTTATAATCATTCATAGAATTCTCCAGATTTTCTATTAAATACAACCTTTATCCTCCTTAGGGTATCATCACTCAACAACAAGACCATGAAATTTCTTGTCTTAGAACTGCATGAGATTTTGAACGAATCTAGGAAAAGGACAGTCACTTTGGGAAGAACTACCAGATACATGATAATTTGATATTTTAGGGTCCCATTCTTGATATTGGTAATAGTCAATAAGATATATTGTACCAAATTTATCTTTCTCAAGTTCACCAGGAAATCCATAATATAGATATCAAATTTCTTTAATGTTTCTCTATCAACTTTTCTCAGAATGAGAAATCCCTAAACCCATAATTCTAGGATCCTGAGATTCATAAATAGATGGTTGATTTTCAATGTCTTCACCTCGGTCAAACCAAGTCACCCTAGAGCCTTCTCCTTCTAAAAACATCCTGATTCATCAGGCGATTTTTGGGTACAGAAAATAGCTTCACCATCATACGAAATTTCAATGATATTAGCTTCCATATTAAAAGAAAGAGAATATGTTTTCCCATAAATTTTGAATGAGAACTTATCTCTTCCACCTTCATTGAAAAAACTTATAGTATTATAAAACTCTACAACCAATTCCTGATAAGCAGAATCACATCCTTTCGGTTTGGTTACGCACAAGCTTTCCCATCCATTTAGCTTTATATTTTTCATAATGAGAGAATCATACATGGAAAAGAACATCAGATCTATAAACCACTCTCTATAAATTTTCCATTTTGAAATTTCCTTGACTAACAAAATTTTCATCTGAGGAGACAATTCCAAATACATCTGGGGTGGAGCAAAACTAGGAATGCTGAATGAACCTTAACTAGAGAGGCAAGCTTCGAAAAGAAAATACATGAAAATCAATGTGGGACAAAGAATAGGGGGAATTTATATAGGAATTGAAGTGATGTTTCATATTCCCAAATTGATCTAATGGTTGAAACAAGCATGATTTGATCTAATAGTTGAGATAAAAACCGAAAAAGGATTTGGTACATTCTGATCTTTTTAGGTTTTTAATGTAGAAATCCTGATTTAAGGAAAGTGAATCGTAAAAACATTCTTAAACATGATGAAAAACCAACATGTAAAAAATTTAGTTATGATAATTTATGGAAGGAATCATACCTTCCGGATTTCTAGGAAAATTATCAGTAATGAGGAGAAATCTTATTGAAGAAATTTACATTCTTGAAAAAAAATTAAAGAAGGAAAATTTTGGATTCCATAATTTTGGGTTAAAAAATAAAAAATTTCATTGAGGAAAATTTGATTATGAAAAATTTGATTACAAAAAATTTTGATTATGAAAAATTTTGATTACGAAATATTTTGATTATAAAAACTTTTGATTATGAAAATATTTTGATTACTAAAATTTTTTATTGAAAAAAGTTTTTTGATTAATCAAGAAAATGTACCCCCTATGAAAAAACGTTTTTAATGTATGGTGATAGGTTCTAATGAAAAGTTAATATGGGAGATTACCTTATGATTATCATTCCTAAATTTTGTTTAATGTATTAAAATATATCAAAGGGTAATGATTTCGTAATATTTTCAGTATGTTGATCTTGCATTATGATAAATTAAAGAATGATATCTCCTTTAAGTGTCTGATCTCTAAGAAAGTGATGCCTAATATCTATGTGTTTTTCATGGGAGTGATGTGCATGTTTTTTTGCGTAGGTAAATGGAACGAGTATTATCACACAATATCTATGTTTTGGTAAAACTCATTCCATAGTCTTTGAGTGTGTTTGTTCCAACCACAACACTTGAGAACAACAATTACCAACTGCTACATACTCTGCTTTAGTAGTGGAAAGTGCTACTGAGTGTTGTTTCTTGTATGAACAAGAAACTAATGAATCTACTAAGAAATGACATGTTCCAGATGTACTTTTCCTATCCATTCTACATCCACCAAAATTCACATAAAAAAAATGTTAAAAATAAAATCATTTCTATAAGTATTGAAAATCCTTAAATCCATGGTTCCCATTAAATAGTGGAAAATTCTTTTCAATTATTTTAAATGAGATTCCTTTCAGTTAGATTGATATATAGAATATAAGTATACTAAAAACATTAAGTCTGGATGATAAGCTGTCAAGTATAGTAAACTTTCTATCATACCTCTGAACTATGTTTGATCTACTGGTTTCTCAGCTTAATCAAGATTAAGAGAATTTGAGGTACCGATTGGAGTACTTATACTTTTGGTGTTGTCATATACATAATTTTCCAGAAGATATTTAATATAATTATGTTGATATATATAATTTCATCATGGTTTTTGAGAATTTTGAAAACCTAAGAAATATTTTAACTCACCCATCATTCTCATTTAAACTCAGATTTCATTATATTTGAAAAAGAATCCATTAACGATTACTGAGTTGAACCAAATATAATGTAATAAACATAAATTTGAAAAATCAAAATGTTCTTATTAACTTTATTTATAAAAAGTGTTGGATCAACAGTTCCCTTAACATAATTGTTTGTAACAAATATCTTATAATTTTATCATATTAGGCTCTAGTGGCTTGTTTAAGTACATATAAAGCTTTGGTATGTTTGAAAACATTTTTAGGATGTTTTGTGTATTCAAATCAAGGAGGTTGATCAAGATAAACTTTCTCTTGAAAAAATCTGTTAAGGAAATAGAATTTTACATCCATTTGAAAATCTTTAAATTTAAAGAATGCTGCAAAGGAATGTAAAATGCGAATAGTTTCATGTCTAGCTATAGGAGAATAGGTTTCTTAATTATATATTACTTATTGTTAATTATAGACTTTAGCAACTAATATATCTTTATTTCTTACTATGATTCCATTTTTATCACACTTATTTCTAGAGACCCATTTTACTCTAAATACAGAAGTATTTTTTAGGTCTTTCAAGCAAGGTCAAGACTTAGTTCCTTTCTTAGTCATTTAGCTCATCTTTCATGGATTTAGTCCAATCATCATCACCTAAAGCTTCATCAGTTCTTTTTTATTTTAATTACGAAAGGAATGCTATATGTTCTACTTAATTACTTAAGGAACATTTAGACCTTATAGGCCGATTTACATCACCAATGATATAATCACTGGGATGATTCTTAGGAAATAACTAATTTGGGTTTTGTAAAACTAGTTCATCAATACATGGTAGGAAATATTCTGGGGTAAATGCTTCAGAAATATTTTCCTGAAAATTTTCCTTATCAGATGGATCTTCTATCAAAGGTTGGTAATAATTTTTTGAAAACACATTTGATGATATTGGTTGGGGTTGTTTAAAAACAAATGGATCAGTTTAATCAAATTTAACATGCACTGTTACTTCAACAGTACAAGTGTTTTTATTAAAAACTCTATAAGCCATAGAAGTAGTGGATTATCCTAGGAAAATTCTTTCTTCCAATTTGGGTGAAAATTTATGTAAGTTATCAATACTATTCATAATGAATACCATGCAACCAAATACTTTGAAGTAATATAGTCTATGTTTTCTACCATTATATAATTCATAAGGAGTTTTATTAAGAAAAGGTCTGATCAAAACTCGGTTTATAGTATAGCAAGCAGTACATACAGTTTCAGCCTAAAACTTTTTAGCAATAGAATAATCACTCAACATGGTTCTAGTTATCTCTTGAATAATTTGATTTCTTCATTCACCAAAACCATTATAATGAGGAGTTCTTAAGGCTTATAAGTTATGAGTAATTCCTTTCTTACTACAAAAAGTTCCACAATCTGAATTTTGAAATTCTCTTCCACAATCACTATGAATAGTTATCATTGGAAGTTTTTTCTCATTTTTAACTTGGTCTATAAAGTTTTTGAAATACGAAAATGCTTTGGATTTCTTTTCTAGAGAATAGACCCATGTAAATCTAGTGTACTCAACAACTAAGAAAAATACATAATATTTTCCTCCAATATTTCCAATTTGTGTTAGACCGAAAAGATCCACATGCACTAACTATAATTAATCAAATGTTTAGACTTAACCAATTGATTTAAAACTTGATTTATGTTTCTTTTCATATTGAAATGGATCTCAAACTTTTGAAGAATCAAATCTATGCTCCGGTAGATCCTTAACAAGTCTTTTCTCCAAGAGTTTTCCTAGGTTCCTAAGATTACAATTTCCTAACCTTCTATTCCATAACAAATATTGATCTTCCATTGCACTAATACAAGGAAGATCTTGGCTCCTAAGGTCATCTATGTTTAATGTGTATACATTCTCTTACATATGGGTAGAAAGAATAATCTCTTCCTTCGAATTTTTTACTAAGCATTTATCATTACTACAATTCACAAGGTAAAATTCTTCAAAAAATTGACATATGCTAATGAGGTTGTGATTAATACCCTTAACAAATAAAACATTTGAAATCAAATATTTTTACAGAAGAACAATGTTACTTTTACCAACAATTTATCCCTATTCATTATCTCTGAATGTTACTTTTCCTCTTTTTTTCTGGATAATATTTTCTAAGTAGTTTTTGTTACCAGTTATTTTCTGAGAACATCAACTATCCATGTACCATGTATTATTGTTGGTACTCTCTTTAATTTCCTAAAAATAAAAGAGTTATAATTTTAGAATCCAAGCCTTCAGGGATTCAAAAATTTAAGAAAGTAAGACATTAGGAATCCACATTTTCTTAGAAAAATATGCTTTATGGAAACCTAAATATTGATTTTTTTTAGAACGAATTTCCCCCCAATTTCCACCACACTAACATTTAGTACAAAATAGAGCACTTTTGGGAAAAAAATAATTATTATGAAAAATAGGTTTTGAATGAGTATAACCAAATCCATACTTATTCCTTAGAGGACGAATTTGATAATACATTTTTTCAATGTTTTCCTTACCAAAGGAAAAGTTGGAGAGACATTCCCTTAAGGAAAATACTTTGGACTTTAATTTAATAACCAGATTTTTATCCTCAAGGTTATTAGTTTTAGAACTAGAGCTAGCCTCTAAAATATTTTTCATATAAATAACAACTTCAAGATCCTTATAAAGTTTATCCTTCTCAGAATTAACTTCGTTACGGTTTTTAGAAATACTTTAAAAATCAAAATTTTTCTTATCAAGATCTTTATAAAGATCTAATTCTTCTTTAGTTAAAACATAAATTCTAGAATTTGATTTCACTAACTTTTTTTTAATCTAATAATTAGCATTCTCAAGATGTTTATAAAATATAGAAACTTCTTCAGAAGTATGTAAAGAGTTTTCATCATTAGAATAATATACTTCATCTAAAAACTCATAAAATTTATCATCTGTAATTTTTTTATTCAAATATACATTAGTAATAGATTTGGCATTGTGTACCCTGGCCATTAGACATTGATTTTCAATGGGTAGTTTGGCTAGTAAACCAAGATTCTTCCATCCAGAAGACTCACACTCTGAGGATTTATCAGATGAGTCACCACCACTGGAAATACATGTATCATTGACCTTAATAACTTTCTTAGACATAGTAATGTAATAATTCTTCCTGTTTCTATCAGATTTTTTTTCTTTCCTATCTTTTGTCTTAATCATAGGATAATCTGGTCTGGCATGTTTAGATCATTTACATTCATAACAAGTGACTTTTGAATATTTATTATCCTTTCTATATTTATTCTTATATCAGTAATGAAAATATTTCTCCCCTGTTATCTTGTCCATCATTCGAGGAATATTAGCTAGCTCATTTTCAGAATGATCACTTTCACTAGATTCAGATAGAACTGTGACTTTCTTAGACTTAGATCTTGTAACCCTTTCAAGATTCTTGACTTTAGTATTAAGAAAATTATACACTTCCATTTCCATTATTATTTTTGTTAAATTCATTATCTCTCTTCATTCTAGTATCATGTTGTAGAAGAGTTCCCAAAATTTCATCAAGAGTAATTGTAGATACTTTATTGTTCTCATCAATAGTAGTCCTTTTTTATTCCCACTCTTTTTTCATAATATCAATTATTTTGTCTACAAGATCTTCATCATCAAAAAATTTATCTCCCATAGATTTTAGCCTGTTGAAAATGGTCATAAATCTTTGTTGCTTTTGCAAACATGTTCTCAATAAGGAAACTGAAATCGATGATATTCTTCTCTAAGAATAGTTCTTCTAGTCTCTATTACTTTTGAAGTCATAAACATAGTAACCTCAAGTTTCTTCCAAATTTATTTTTCAGCTTCACAAGAAGAAATTTGACTGTATATATTCCTGATCATAGAACACAACAATGTATTTCATACTTTGTAATTCAGTTGATATTCTGATTTTTCTTGATTGGTAAAGGTTTTGACTTTATTATCAGGAAATTTATAATCACCTGTATGCATAACAAAATTATCTACTACATTGTTAATGAAAAAAGTCATTATTTGATCTCTTTAGTATTCATAATCATTACCATAAAAAATAGGTGGTCTAGTAGGATTTCTTTTGTCAATTTAACTAATAATCATTCCTACCATTCAATAAAAAAATATCTTTCAAAAAAACACATTAATTAAAAGGAATAATAAACAATTTTTAAAATCATTATGAAAGAATTAATCACGAAAATTAATGAAAGAACGTTTAGAACACAGAAAAATTTGATCAAGAAAACTTATATATTAGTATAAGTATTTTAGAGTCCTACTTTGATAACAATTATAAAATCGAAATAGTGTATGAAGATTCTAAATTACAATAGGGGTGGGTATTGTAATTTTAAAAACATTCATTTTTAACCTTAAGGAAAACTATGTTTAAAAAAGATAAAAAAGGTAAATTTACAGACCCTAAAATTGTTCTATAAGACAAACTTTCTAGGTTCTGGAAATATGGTTCCAAAAATAAAACATAAGGAATGTTTACAAGGAAAATATTCTACCTTAATGTGTATAGAATATTACTTATCAGAGTATGAAAAAGTACACGAAAGTATAAGAAAATTATACTTTCTTCATGTATAAAATTTCAGAAGAAATAAACTTGAAACAAAACCTGTAACAAGGATAAAATCTTTTAACCCAAAGAGTAGGGTATCCAAAAACCTTGGATAAAGTTCCATTGATTTATACTATCAATAGAGTCTGTCATAACCACACCAGGGTAATCCCTCACTGGGAATATCGGAATCTATCTTGTTATCCCCACAAGCCCTCGATCATTAGGGTATTCAACACCTCTATCTTGATATCCTCAGAAGCCCTTTATTATACTCAGCAACAATCAGAATCACACGAAGCAAGCTGAACAAGATGTTCATATCCACATAAAGCATGAGAGTCTCTCCCTCTAGAAATCACTTCCCAACAATTATTGTCTAGGTCGATCAAAAAATAATGAGCTCATTCAAATGAGATTCTATTTATAGGCACATCATCAACAGTGGACTCCCTCATCCAATGGTCATATTTTTCCTTAAATCTCAAAGGGACCTATACATGCATCACTCAACCAAGGGTTAGTTAGAAATAGATTTCATGAAATCATTTCATAATAATAGTATGAGTAAGGAAAATGAAATTTCTTAACCAAATCCCTTTTTCAAAGTCTAAGGAAAAAAATAAAGTTTGTATTATAATCATATAAACATTCAGAATCTATAAGACACGAGAATTCAGAGTCGGTTTTACAAATAATTCAGAATCTGAATTTTATAGATTCCAGAGTCAGAATTCCAATGAATTCAGAATCTGAATTTAGAGGAATTATGAGTCTAAATTATGTGGAATTCAGAGTCTTAATTCCAGAGAATTTAGTATCTTAATTTTACAGAATTTGGGGTCTGAATATCATAGAATTCTAATTCTGAATTTTAAAGAATTTGGAATTTGAATTTTATAAAATTTGGAAATTGAATTTCAATGAATTCAGAACCTGAATTTCAGAGAATTCAGAGTCTTAATTTCAGAGAATTCAGAACCTGAATTTCAGAGAATTAAGAGTATGAATTTTAGAGAATTCAGAGACTTAATTTCAAGGAATTTGGAATATGAATTTTAGAGAATTCAGAGTCTAAAATTCAGAGATTTCAGAGTCTGAATTTCAGGGAATTAAGAATCTAAATTTCATTAAATTTGGAGTCTGAATTTCAGAGAATTAGAAACCTAAATTTCAGAAAATTTGGAGTCTAAATTTCCAAGAATGCAAAATGTGAATTTCAGAGAATTCAGATTCTGAATTTCAAAGAATTCGGAGTCTGAATTTCAGGGAATTCAGAATGTAAATTTCAGTGAATTCACAATCTAAATTTTAAAGAATTTAGAGTATGAATTTCAGAGAATTCAGACCCTAAAAAATAATCCATATCAAAATAATTAGGACATTCTGAGGTTTTATATATGAATCTATACATTAGACATATAAATAAAAATATTTTTATTTAGAGAGATTATAAAATGAGATAATGAAAATAGGGATAAGGATAAAAATTTCCTTAGAGAAGGGAAATTTTCCTTGAGAAAATAAACCGTAGGGAAATATGATTTTCCTTAAGATAAAGTGTTTGTAATTTTCAAAACATAGATGAATGTAAAAGTTATACGGACACTTTATTGACACAAAAATTAACCCCTCAAAATGGAAACCTCTGAACAAGCTAACAAATGACACCCATGACCAAAATTCCAACTACACCAAAATTGGGCTTCCACTTGAATCTGATCATGTGATTTAGTGTAAGATAATATGGCCCTCTTCCACTAGTCTGAACTCAAAATGAAAAAAAATACTTTTATGAAAATCTTTACATATATTTTATAGGTTTTGGTATTCTTAAACGACCATCCATGGGTTCATAAGGAGAGACCAAAAAGAGTTTATTTAAAGAGTATGTAATCATCTTAATCGATAGTTTTAATATTAATTCTTCCTCTACCACCATCAATTATTCCCAAAATATTTATATATAATGAATTTATTATCTCTAATATACTAGGGTTTTATTATGATGATTTAATGACCTTGATATATCTACTTTTCATCATGAGGGATGTGAAAATATTGGGTGTGTCTAATTGTGGATTACCACTACCACTTAGTGATATGATTCATTATCTATCATAGTATTTCATGGTTTTTATTATGAGATATTGAATGTATATATACTATATTTATGAAATAATTTTTATTCTAGAGTTATAATATTTAGTCTACCTTATTACCATTCCATCTATTGGGAAAAGATTACTTCACTCATGGGGACTACCACCTCCACATTATGAAGTGATTAGTTTTTCATTTCTTATTTAAATGTTTGGTAGTAATAATATAATTAATGAAAATATATTATATTTATGATATGATAATTATTCATTAAAGGTAATTTTTTATTTCATCTATTGAATGGTTGAAACATCTCCCCCTTATGCGTATAGTTTACCATCTCCAATAAGTAATGTAATTCATTTTTCGTCACCCTTATACATAAATTTGTATAAAAGTTTATATAATGACTAAATATGATTCATATTACTTGATTAACATTCTTTAGATTATGTAACCATGATTAAAATACATTGATTGTGACTTCTAAACCAAAATATTCCTGGAAAATGAAGCATGAATCACCTAGAACAATGGTTTTAATAAAAAATATTTGATAAATAGGTGATATGATTTTTTAATTAAATTATATACTGAATGAAATATAAATTTATGGTTTTCTAACAGTTTTATAATAAATCTATTTTTATTATATATGTATTTTGAACATGTACAACACAATACAAGACATGAGGTATATGTTTAATGTCTAACTTTTATTTATGTGAGACATATTCCATATTCACCACTTTTCTTATTTGTGTGGAATATATATTTACTAGGAATGTATTTCTTTATGATATAAAATAAAATTATCAGGACTAAAAATACATATAATTTTCACACTTTTATGATATTTTTATTCATGTATTACCAATGTTAAAACGGTTCTTCATATCAATAATATTTTTATGAGACAAGTTTTAGGTTATTAAACTATCTTCTTTTATGATGTATAAGTAATGAACATCTTACATGTAATATTATTAACCACATCATGTTTGTGATTTATAAATTTTCTTTTGATGATATTTATTCATGGGGCTTATGATTCAAAAGATAAAAAAGTGGTAAGGGATTTATGTTACAATCTCCTTTTATATGAGATTAAAAATGATTTAATTTCCATTTTGAAAATTATATTATACATTTATTATGAATCCCATTTATATTTATTATACTCTAGTTATATTTAAGGTTTTATTTCATTGTACCATTTTCCACTCTTTGGTATTTATAATTATTAAGAAAATGTTTATAAATAAAATACAAAAATATTTCCTCCCTGGTAAATGAACGTTTTGTTCCATATAATTTTTCATTAATTTTTTTTAAAACATTTTACATATACTTTAAATGTTTTAATGAGTACATTTTCACCATCATTTATTTTATTTAAAAAATTTTAAAAGGAATTATTCTAAATTTTTTCGGAACAATTTGTATTTTAATTTTTAAGAATGTTCAAAATGAAATATTTTAATGTATACAACATTAATGATCCATTCCTGATTATTAAATATATTTATTTGAAGAATAAATTAATTTTTTATATGTTACATTTGAAATAAAAGGTTTTCCTTAAGATTTTTAATTTTTTTATATTATGAATAAATGAATTCCATAAGAAAAAATATTTTCCTCTAAAGTATCCCATTGTTATTTTAAGGGATTTATTAATCTATGATAACATCCTTTGATACTAAATATGATTTATTAAGGATATGATACAATGAATGGATTAGATTTTAATGTTATTATGTGCTCAAAGGGTATATGGGAGGTTATCCTAACCCCAAAAGAGGGTATACAGGTGGTTATCCCTAGACTGAATGTGACTCCATGAGAGGTTATCTAAAGCCTGATGTAGGTACACAGGTGGTTAAACAAAGCCTAAAATATGATAAAAGGCTTGGTTAGTTTCCTGGACATATGATTTATATGACTATGACTATGGGACAATTTACTCCCCTCTCTTATGCCAAGATATTACACTAATGTTATGTTTTCCATGTTATTGTTCTTTGATTTCATTATGATTAATGTTTTATAAACTATAAATAATTATTCCATGAATTATTATTATGGTATATTTATGATTGGATATTGTTTTCAAAAGTTATACTAATGATATTATTCTTTTATACACATGTAATAATTGAATGATCTTTGATATCTCCCTTGTTTACCCTTTCTGAGCATCTGAGCTCACTATTTATTATTTTTACTTTTCCCTTGGGTATTAACCAAGGATTTAACTATGATATGAATAATAAGGGTTTTATATGAGAATAAATTTGTGTAAATGATGTAAATATTTTTTTTAGCATTTTCTATGTATCTAAGTTTACATAGACACTTACAGTTTTTGTGTGCATTATAAAGTTATGTAACAAATATTCATCTAATAAGATGTAATATTTATGTATTAGAAGTATGGGTTTCCATAAGATGGTATATGTTCCGATTTTTGTTATAAAACTTCATTTTAGGGGAGCCCTATTAGATGTGGAGGATGATGAGGATCCATATACAAGAAGACTTTATGCGTGAAGGTGGACTTGAAGGGATGTTCGAGGAGAGTTCAGCACTCTAGGTCGCACGTCTACATGCACTCAATTACATTAATAGTGAATTTTGGTGATTGAGAGTCAGAACTATTCTCAATGGGATACTCTAAAATATTTCAGCTGCTAGACCTAGGTTCAGACATCAAGTAATCTCTTGGTATCCTATGAAATAGAATCAGGACACACATAGTTCAGTAAGAAGATTTGGTACGTGATCAATGCCGAAGGAGTAAGTTCTATTAGGATGAGGCCGAGGCATAATGTAGTTTTATATCATGTGATCAGGATGCATTCACATAGTTTAAAATCATATAATAAGGTCATTGGGAACACATTTAAATAACATAATTGGAGGAACAATACAATAAATTATAAAATTTTGCAATATGGAAATTGGAGACACTGTTCAATTTCATATGATGATGATTAATGTCATATAGTTTGACATTATGTGAAAATGATGTCTATCATACAATATAACATCATGTGACCAAGAATTTGGACAAACACTTTAATTTAATACGGTAAGGATGATGCATCATAAAATTTAATATCTTGTGACATGGATGTTTACCTACATGAAGGATATGCAATGCACCATTTAGGGAATCATGAATTTGTGGGTTGTATGATATGCTCACTATCTATAGAGATTAACAAGTATGAACCATTAAATTAATCCTTATGAATGAATAAAGGACTGACCCCCACCTAGGATCTATCTTCATTAGATTATTTGGGGTTTCATTAGTGTATTAAATGCCAACTCTAGGTCCCCACAAAAATATGATAATAAGAAAAAAAATTGTTAAAAACTTAGGCTACTGGGTTATGATGAGTTTTTTAGTTTTCTGGTGCATAAATCATTATTTCATAGAGTGATTTCAAATCAAATGTTATAATTGGAATATATATTCCTCAGCTCATCAACTCAAATGAAAATATTATTATATGTGGGAATAGTGTGAGGAATACGAAAGTGATAGATGGTGTGGGATTTCAAAAACGTGATCAAATATTGTGTCTTGACCTCTTTGAGGGGGTAGTATTCCACCAACATTGAGAATAATTTGGTAGAGGAAAGAGTTAACCTACAATTTCAGAGTATCACTGGTGAATAAGGACCTAAAACATCAACCTCCCATACAAAAAGGGTCCATGAGTACTTATTGGAATGGAGGAGCTATGTTAGATGACGCCTGATCTTGTCATGGTTATAGAATACATGATACTTCTTAGGAAATTCCAAACACTCATAGACCATATTTGGCCAAAATTAAAGAAACCATTAGATCTTGTGAGGGAGATTCATCCCTTCATGACTAGCCTCACATGACACAGCATGGACCTCTTGAATAACCTGTGTGACCATCATCCCTTGGTTGTAATGGAGAATGATTCCATAAAATCCACACATATAGAGGACATTATCATATTTGTGTCCATCACAAAGGGTATAATTTACCACATACTAAAATATTTTGAAACACTTCACTCAGTCTGATGGGAGAGTCCCATGTTGGAGATACTGGTTGAGAAAATTCATCCACCTAGGCACTTAATCTATTATAGGGGTATCTGGAGGTCCATATGGGGAATTTCCTATGAAAATTTGGTTCACCCAATGGTCCTCCCCATCATAAGTGATAGGGTAAATGAATTTATAATGTGCCACATTAATGACCAAGTTACTTTGGACTAGCTCCACAAGGGATGCAACCAGGATTACAATAGAATTCTCTTAGTCATTATGAGACTGTGGGAGAAGATCCACCTTTGTCTTTTATGGTAAATGGGACATCAACTCATGGGTTGTCTCCAATAGGGGGAAAACTTTTTTTTATAAGGATTTATTCCACATTGATCATCTTTATAACTATCTCTGAGTCACTCTTCACATGAAAGCATTGAATGTAAATCTTGAGATCCAGATCAATATTAATAATGAAGATATTTTATTGATCTTAATTGTTTTTAAATAATTTTGATAAGTGGAGTGGGTATGAAATGAATTCTAATGAAGACGTTTAGAAAAAAATACCAATGCCAACCCTATTGAATTTTTGTTTGTTTGGTTTTATCCCGATCAGGCTTCTGGAGGCACTTTTAAATATAATCTTCCTACATGGCATGCCTAGATCGATATATTGGATTAATTCAACTATGAATTCAATATCAAATGGGATTCAGTAAGAGTTTGGTGCATATCCAAGAAGTCCTACAATGATTATCCCTTGATACCCTTCTTGGGTATAATCTTGGTATCAATTTATTGCAATATTTTTTCTTACCATGTCAATTATCTTGTTATCTTTGGATAATTGAGGATATAATTAAGTTATTCAACAAGGGAGACCAACATTCTCTCATGATTTTGTAGGTAATTCTATAACCTATAAACCATGAAGAACAAGGAGAAGAAACTCTTATTAGTGGGAGAATATGTAGTCTCAGTTTCAATTATTATGCTACTAAGATAGAGTACACTATTTTACAAACCATTATTATTATATTAGTCCAATAGGGTTTTGGGTGATCATTTTTGAGAGGCCACACAAAATACGATAAGCGTCTCAAGGATAGGTGGAATCAGAATAGTTGGATGTACCAGAAATCATTTGATGCAATAATATTTGGTAAGTTATTCCTCATCCAATTGATAAGATATACCTTTATTCATGATCATATAAAGGGGCTTAAATTTTTCTAGCAATGTTGGTTATAAAATGGAAAATGTATGATAGATATCCTAAAAGTTCCTTTAAATCTTGGATCTTGCATGGTGGATGAACTTTTTTAATATACTTAATCTTATATAAATTGAAATCATTGAATTTACAATTGAAAAAAATATAAGAAAATATATAGAGGTAACCCTAAATGGAAACTTCAAGGTTTCCATATTTTGGTGATAGGAATAGATCACATTGGACACTTTCTCAAGATATTTTAGATAGCCTAGGATTTTTTTTCATTTTTAACCACCAATATTTCCACATAGCACTCCGCAAGTGTTATGATTAGTATCATGAAGATGAAATTCATACTACATTGAAAAGTGACTTCATATTAATTAATCCAAAGGTCATCATCCAATAATAGATAGTTCCCTGAGGTTCCTTGAATATAGTAAATTCCTCTTCTTTGTGGGCCATCCATATTTTATAATAATAATATTACCCATCCATGAAGAATATGGCCTAGAATATTGTAGTTTTTTTCAATTAGAAGGTCTATAAATGGGACATAGAATTCATCCTTCAGGTAGTGGCATGTTGTAACCCCCCGACCCTAGATTCCCAGAGTCAGTGCATTATTTCATTATGTTGGCATGATTACAAGGAATCATGTCCCGAAAGACTGATCAGTTTTGCAGTCTTGGAAAATAGATTACATACATGAACATTACATTAAACTTTCTAACATACAACAAAAAATAATAAATTGAGAACTCCATTTTTCCTTTAGCTTAAAACTTCATCTAAAACATAATACACTTCTTGGGATCTTGGGAAAATAAAACATAAGAAATGGGGGAGCTCAGGTGCTCAGTAAGGGTAAATAATTTAGTGGAATCTACAAACATTTAAGGAAAGATGTGTAATAAAAACAATAACATTTTAAACATAAACTTGAACATAATATGGAAAAAATAAATAAAAAATTACTATATTAACATGAAAATGGATATTTTACTAGTCGAATAATCAAAAGTAATAACTAATTTCATAATGAGGGAATGCATAATGCCGGACATTCCGAAACATTTTTTCAAGGCCTCGGCCAAGACATCAAAAGAATGATTTCGGCCTCGGCCAAAACCATATATCAAATTGGGAAAGGCCCCATCCAATTCCATTTTTTTTGTCTCATGAGACCTACCGATGCATCGAGGAGATATAGTGGGCTCCACCTGTCACATACTAAGTCCAATGCATTCCTCATATGAAAAGTTTAAACATAACAAAAACATTCATATTAAAACTAGAATATGAATTGTAAATACTTTATCCATAAACCATTAATGGTATAAAAATAACGCATCCACAGTCAAACATATAACAAAACCTTAAATACAATGTGGACGATTTATATCATAATAAATCAACCTCGACCAAGAATAATATCCAATATAGGATGTCGACAAAGTTGAAAATGAACAGTAAAACTCTTTGAGAGGAATAACCCTTTTTTGATGAAATAATTTTAAAAGTCACACAATTTATAAAGGAATTCATTTAAAAGATATTTTTGAATCGAAGTGTCCCATATGACTTTGAAATTTTTTAATGGAATTAGCATTTAAAAACATTCATGTCCATATAAATAAATCCTTAAAATCATTTTGAAAACATGGGCATTAATGAGAAAGGTTTAGAAGAATAAATCATTAAATTATTTAAATTATTTTTTAGTTAAAGATTCCCTTAAAAGAATCCTTCTGAAAAATATTTTATGAAACATGTTCATGGATAATAAATATTTCCCAGTAAAAACTTACACCTAAACAATCTCGGATAATAATGAGATTGAGGAATTAACCCTTACCTTGCACTTTACTTTAGTCAAGGGTACGTTTAACCTCCTATATAAAGACCGTAGTATGTTATTAGTTTATACTATAACCATATTAATATTTATGATATAATACATGATTCATTTATGACTTTATACTACCCATTTAATAATAATTTACATGTTAAATTAACATTTTGGGTAATAATCACTTTCATTATCCTACGTGTTTTACCATATTACTCTTGACTGTATCACTTAGATCATAATTTAAATACATAAAAAATATAAAACATTATTTATATATCATATATATTTAGAATATTAATATTTATAATATACATATATATGAAATGGAAAACACTGTTTATGGAGACGGTAGTCCGTACGTACACATAAACGCTGTTTCCGTTTTCATATCTTATTGAACATATCTCGGTGGATAAGATATATGTAAGTATAAAAATACATATATATGTATATAGTAGAATTATTATTTCCTATATTAAATACTTATTAGTAATATATATCTTTATAATCTTCTATGAATGGTGAACGTGTAAATGAATCTCATCGCGTCGTGGAGACGGTAATCCGTACGTACGCACGAGCGACAATATCATTAATTTGATATTAAAATAATATATAATTGGATGTTATATCATATATAAATAATAATTATCATGTTATATTTATTATTTACATAAATGACACATCATTATTATACCCATCCAAATAATAATGTATTGAATAACAATTACACCAAGACGTGGTGACGGTAATCCATACGTACGCATCTATGGTGACATGTAATTAAAAGGATGGATAGAATAATGAATATGGTTGTACCATATTTATAATAACATCACAGTATATATAAGATACTGGAGTTATTATTTTATAATGGAAACAACAAAGAAAGAGGAAGTGGAAGAAGGAATGAACTTGAAAGAGGTGATGAAATATTTACCTATTCTTCAGGTTCTTCTTTTTGATTTGATCAAAAGGGCTTCATAGGATATCTTTATGACTAAAGTAATGCCTCTAGGAAGAATTTAGGATAGTTGGGAGGATATGTGGGTAGGGTGTGGCCGAGGCAAAGGGCTTTGGAGGTGTGAATTTGAGAGCAGGGGAAGTGCCTTTTTATAAGAGGGGTGAGGGGAACCTTAGGAAAAACTAGAAATATTATTTTATAATATAATAATTTTTTGTTGATAATGGCACCAAAATGAATTATTTAAAGTATAAGGTGGGGATGGGTCTAAAAACAATCAACCAATAGGTTACAGATAGGTTTTGGTCACTATATTAACTTTATCTTTTAAATTTAACTCTTATTTAAATAGTTTGACATTTACCATGTTTCTTTGTATTTTTGTATTACATGGTTAATAAGCAAACTATAAAATTCCAAGATAACCCCTATTGGATCATTAATGATACATATATCATTATATAAGTCTTTTGGCCGAACATTAGATTTTTAGGAAAAGAATATAAATTAATAATATAATATTTGTTTTAAAAACTCTTTTATGTCAATTTTGACACCATTTGCTATTTTGTTTTTGTTAAATTCATAATAGCATTATTAATTGAAAAAAAACTCATCTAACCATCCCTAAAATGTCATATTAACCTAGAAAATTAGTTTAATTCATAAAAAGTCTCAAATTACATTTATTTGGATATTTATAATATCAATTATTTTAATCTTTCATTAATACAGTAATTACTACATCATTATTGGGTCATAAATAAATTTAATTATATAATGTCTAAAAATTATAAATCAAATTCTTTTATTTAGGAACTCTTCTTATATTTCTATTGAATATTTATAGTCTAGTTTATCTTATGTATTTCATTATATTGAAAATGTTTTAATTATTAAACATTGAATTTAACACTTTTAACTTTTGTTTGAATTAAATAATAATAAATGTCCTAATCCAATCCATGTGGACCTAAAGGATCATATTTTATTCCTAAAGTTGTTATTGGTCTAATTTTAATTATCCAATAGAACCAGGACATGTTTTAGGGTAATAATAATTTCATTTTTACCCTTAATTACCCTATTTACTTTTAACCGTGGTAAATAAAAGAAAAATGTTAATATTCACCAAAAATTATTTTAAACTTATTGAACCAAATTTTACTTACTGATATCAAACACGTCTCATTGATTTTTTAAATTCAACTCACAAAAGCGGTAAAATTAAGTTTTACGTAAATTTGCAAATGCTCTTAGGAGGTGGGTAAAAGACAGTAGAAAGTTCGATTAAATTTTTATATATCTAAAATTATTAAAAACTGACATCAATGAATTACATAGAATTTATATAGGTATTATGTATCTATATTGACCTAAAAAAAATTTAAATAAACTAAAAAATTATTTAAATAAAAAGTCGGTTTTAAATAATAACAGAGTGTTTTTCACTATTCATCAAAAATTGAAAGTTTTCAGAAAAATACCAAAATTTTACCCTAAGAAAATTTTGATATTATGAATTAAAAAATTAATTCCATTTTACCAAATTAAAAACATTGATTCTGTATTTATTAATTTAAAATTAATTTCCGTTGTCGAAACCAAAAATCTTATTTTTAAGAAATAATAACTATCAAAAGATTGACAATTGTTTATGTCCAATTTCAATGTGAAATTACTTAAAATGACCAGAATTGGATTAAATGAAAAATTATAATATATTTATACTTCCAAAATATTAAAATTTATAATTTAACACTATAAATTATTTTTATTAAAAAATTTGTTTTTAGTTAAAATATTGTATTTTTCACTATTCACCCAAATATGAAAGTTATCAGAAAACACCAATAAATTATTGAAACTAAATTCTTATGCCCAGATTAAAAAGAATAAGTTTATTTTTTCAAATTTAATATATAAAAGTTTCAAATATTGGATTTAATGAGGTCTCTCCATTAAAAGGCGGTAAAATGGAAGTTTTTTTAAAATACTTATTTTATTTGAAAAAATGAATTTTTTCTTACGTTATGTCTAACAAACTAACAATATGGATTCTAAAATTATAAGGCCTATAAAAAATTTCAAATTCAGTTAATACAATTAACAACCACTTTTGAATGGCTACTTTCGTAAGTCATGGTGTGCTAGAACTCGGTGTTGCGTTTAGTGAAAGTTATTGAATTACTTTGATGAAATAACGTACTATGAAATCTTTGTGTGTTACACAAGTGAGGTCCCACAAGTTGACACATGCTATATTATATCCATTCTTCTTCCAAACTAGGATAATTTTGTCAAACAATTTGGTGCATCGAGCTTCTGTAATGAAGTTGGATTTCATAAGTTTATCAATATCATCCTTGACCATCGAACCATAGGAGGAATGCATCTTCTTGTGTGCGTGTTTGAACCCATAGTTTTCGAATAAGTGAAAAAAAACCTAAGGAATATGACCTCAAATTTCCATAAAATATTTGGTGATAATGTCACAGTGCTTCAATATGAACACCACGTGTTGAAACTTCTTCTCATGATATATGATGATTTTAATCAATATTGGCCACATATCTTCCTTAGTATAGAGATTTACTTCTGTTAATTCTTTAATAGTGGTGGAGAACCCATCATCAAAGGCATGATGAGAATCATTTGAATCCATAAAATCACCAAAAACAAGATGATCATATGAATTATATGTATCTCTTGGAAAAATAAGTCATGTGGAAAAATTGTCACCTACTTTCTCAAGGGTTAAATCTTCAGTAGTTGTTTCATATCCTTTTGGATTTGAAAAGATCAAGGTAACATAAGAATAAAATATTATACATTCAAGTTTCTAAGGACATGGTCCACCTTTTATGTCTAAAAAATGATAATGGGGTGACTTCAAATGGTTTAATAAAACCCATTGAATAAAATGATTATGAAAAAGGTTAGTGACCAGGGATGGACATTCAGGTAAGAAATGGGGTTGGGCCATTATAGCTTCTATAGTGCTTACCCATTGTAGTAGTTTGTGCTGATATGAAATATTTTTTTTCTTGGGTCTAGATTCATTACTACCAATCATTGGACTGAGAGGATAATGGTGTCCTTCAGATCCTCCCACGTATCAATTGAGGTTTTGTTTTATTTTGTTGGAGTTTTTAAGTGCTATAGTTCATCAATGTATATTTTTTCATTCCCTTTTCTAATTAAAAACATATAGATAGCGGCATGTATATGAGACTATGGTGGAAAAATAACCATGGAGTACCCCTACCTATCCATTTAGGTGGAATTTGAGGAACCTATGATATAAAGACTGGACCACCATATGAATGTGAAATGAGGTCCTTTCTAATAATGCATTGTTAGAGTTTACTATGGGAGAACCATGAACTTGGTGTTTTTTACCATGTCACTGAACAAGATTCCTAACTAAATCATTCCATGTGGGTTATACTCTCTCTTTTCATATACTTACATTGTTAGTTTGGATGGGGTCAAATCTGCCTCATTGAGTCTTAGTTTATGGACCATCCAAATCAGGAAAAGATTAATCCTTGAGCCAGTTTCTATGAGGCATTAGTGTATTCCCATCCAATTGAACTGGCCTGAGTCATAGAGTAGGTCTATGTGTTCTGATATAATGGAACCATCATCCTCCCTATTGAAGGAAATTATTTCTTGAAACAATCCATGTCTCACTTCGTTTTCATGGTATGATTCATCAGTATCTAACATAGTTTCAATCTTTATAAGACTCTATGGTGGTTGCTTCCTCTGCATCTAACTCTTCATCGATGGATTATTCAAAAAATTGAATATATTATGGTGACTTCTTTCAATCACATGGGTAAAAAATCACCAAGAGTATATGATATTTTCATTATTCATAGTGTATCTTGATTACCATTATTTTCTCAGTGAGGGTTCATGGTTTGGAAGACTGATATGTTGATGGGGTAACTAAGGATGATATGAAGATCACATGAGGTGTTGGATGGTTCAAATGATTATAGATAATACCATGGGAATAGGGAACTGACTTGAGGGATATATAATCTTTAAACATTTTTACACTTTGAATATAGAATTTTCTCCACTTAGTAGAATCTTCGTAATCACTAACTAGGGCGGTGGATACATATATAAAATTTTCTGGGGAATCAACCAGATTAAATATGCCATCATAAACCTATTCCTAGGTCTATTATATAAAGGAAATCACTATTTGATGGGGTTCCTAAGGACCATGTAGAAAGGAAAATATCCGATGTGGTTTGTTAACCCATACTCTTACATAATTTTGATTTTAAAAAACATAAAAAGGTACTTATCCCTGAAAAATATAAAGAAACATATGACATTATTATCCATGAAGGAGTAGACCCTATACATTCATTCTGTGAAGGGAAATCTATACATCTGGCCCTAGAATATGCCTTAGTAATAAAATTCATAGTTAGGATTCCCTTGGAAAGGATTATTCTACTTGGGATCCTAAATCTGGATTGGTTGAGGCATGTTTTAATGAATATATTCTTCTAATAACTGAGATCTCTTAAAGTATTCTCTAAATCCTCCTGGGTAAATTAATAAGATGATTATAAAGACCTGAACGTATAAAATATTCTTCATGAACATCCCCAATATCAATTCCTGATGAAGTTTCACATCGAGGGAATATTTTAATCCTTTATATTTAGTTATGGAGTCAGTGAAACTCTCATTATCTCACCTCTAGCACTTGGTGAGGTTAGTGATGCTTGTTCTGTGCAAGTTAGATCTAAATTGGTAAACCAACATGCTATGGAGATCCTCTAATTAGTGTTGGATCCTAGATCTAAATAACTATACCAGAAAAAGGTAGGGCATTTATGATCTAGATAAAATAGTAATTCCTATCCACTTCTTCTTTTCTATGGACTTCCTCGGATTATGCCACACCAAGAGTTGAAATGTTTTAGATGTTACTCTATATCACATATACCATTGAATGAAATGATACATCATTTGCTGAAATCTAATGGAAGAGGAGTATGATCCACCCCTATTGGATATAATGATCTATCATGACATATCAAGTATTATTTAGTTTCTATAAGCTCAATATGATATGTTAGGGAACATTAAAACTCATCGGGTGGAGGGGATGGTCTGTATCTATCCTATGAATAGCCTGCTAACTTGAAAATAGGAAAAACCCTAGTCTATCATTGGTATGTCACATTAATGACTAGTGAGGGATCCAGGGGAATGTCTGGAATATGTCTTGTATAGGAGGAGCCTTTATCCTCCATCTTAATGGGATTAGAATTTTATCCCACCTCAGATCAAGATGATTTACCAAGGATGATTGGATATTAAGATTCCACTTGGTGAATGAAGGGATCCTCTCAGACATCCTCCTAATTTCTGTGATTCTCACCAAGAAGGTTTGAATCCAACCTTGTGTAGTTCTTAAGCTCATGGTGAAAAGTGTCTATTTTAGCATCTGATTTAGTTTCTATTGTGGTCTCTAAAAGACCTATTTGTTTTAGTAACTCTCTTACCCTTTCCATGGTGTTGAAATATGTGTACAAGTACTTTTATGGGACTCTTGAGACCCAATGTACGACTCTGATAGTGAGTGTGGGAACTAATGAGAAGGTTTTTCTAATGCTGTGAATCCCCTTAGGGTGGGTATTCTTCTTCAAGTTCTCCTCCACCAGCCTCATGTTCATAGTCATCTGAGTGATTGACTGTGATGAAATTCATATTAGTTGTGGTTGTAGGGTAACATTCAATATCGATGATTGGATTTTCCTAAAGGACATATTGTATGTATGAGAGAGGGATTAATTTATGTGAATCCCAATTCCCTCATCGATTTATTTTTTCATGAGTTGATTCAACATCGATGATATAATGAAGCAAAGTGAGGGTCTCGATACAGGTATACTAAAAACTCTTTCTATTACCATATGAATCAGGACATTGAGCCACTTGGAGTTTTGAAATTTCAATATTTTGAAAATGCTAATAGTGAACTGAAAGTTTTTTTGGATTCCAAAATAAGTTAGTTAATAGTCTCAATGGTGGATAAAAATTTCCCAATGGTTCTATTTGAGGCACACTGTGTGATCCTCAGTAGAGGACTTTGAGATATTGAAGTGAGAGGTTTCAGGTGGAAAGAACAAGATTATTAACTTGTTAGTGGACATCATCCCCCAAAATAATTCTTCATCCTTCACATTTTTTGGATATTACAGTTCATGGTCACCCCAATATTCTATCAATTATAGTTAGGATTTTGGGAGATTAATCGATGTAAATATTCTCTATTTCTGGTCTTTGGGAAGAATAGGCATCACACGAGCTAATCATCCCTAAAATGAATGTGTAAAATTTATAGGCGACACAAGTTTCATGGCCATATCCATATAGTATGTGAAATCCATGAAAACATTCATTTAGTTATTTCCATCAGGCTAATTTGGTTCAATGGGGTGTTATAATTTATTATAGGGTACCAAAACGTATCCCAATGTATGCCATATTTCCAAAGTGGAGGCATAGAATGAAGAGACTGATGATGGAATGGATAGTTAAATAGATACTACATTAATAGAAACTTATACATCCTCTACATGAATAAAAATTATGATGGATGTGGGAACCTTATGAACCTCGTATTTGAATATGTTCATCCTCAACTGATGGGTCTTCATCCCCATCTCTATTTTTGGAGGGAGAGTTATTTATTTTGAATTCTTTTTTCATAGATTATAAGAGGCCAAGCATCACTCGAAACTGATTCCCCTAGCCCTTTTTCTATTGATGATATGATTTTTCTTTGATTGAGATTCTATGTGTTTTAAGGGGGTTTACTTGATGCATGTTATAATTAAAACCATGGGTAGGACCTCCACGAAGGCTAGTATCCCTTATACCACTAGAAGGACCTTCAGAACATTGGAGGTTTTTAGAATGGAGAGAAACTCAATTTATAATGATGGAATTTTAGGGAGGAAAACTAATGTGTAATTAATAAGATGTGATAGAACTTCATGATATTGGTCGTTGGTGCGCAAATCCAAAACTATTGAACCATCATTCCTTATGGGTGGAAATAGACTCAATACAAATATGAAAAAGATGTATCCTTTTTCAAAGGTCAGGATTTCTAATGCATTAGCGATGGTAGGGAACACATGATACACTGATGGGGGGTCTCGTAGATTAGGTTTAGTGGTCTACCCTTATCACATGTGATATATATTTTAGATGGGGGTAGGTAGAGGAGGGTTAGAATCAAACAGCTCATCATCCTACAGGGTTGTCTTGCATTTTCAGTGATATTGGGTGGTGAGACCCCCAAGGTTTCTCCCAATTTTTTATCATAGTAGGTAACACAAAAAATCCCCTAAATCCATGGAATATGAGATAGAGTTTTTAGGAAATTTTGGGGAGAGTCACTTGAAATGGTTCACTTTGCTAATAGGGTGTATTTCCCCCTTTATTCTCCAGAAGAAGGTAGAATAATGAAATGAAAAGATGTTATAGACTCTAATTATTCACAAGCCATTTCCCAATTACGGATGAAAATATCATTCTCATATGATTTGATAAAGGTAGTGATAACCCTATTCTTGATGATTATTTATGGGGATATGGGTTGAGGATGTCCTGGAGACATGGGGGAGGTTCCATTTATTGAAGAATCATAATTTATTTGTATTTCTAGAAAATTAGAACTTTTGACCGCATGCAAGTTCATGATCAATTTTTCATCATGGAATTATAGTTGACGTCCAATGTTATATACAATGAAAACTGTCAGTACATTCCTACTGAAGGCACTTCCCAGCATGTTTAATGTTACCCAGCCTCTTTCGGGTGGAGTTATAGGGATTCAAACCGATGATTTATATAACCTATGGTACACAATATTTCTCATATATAAATTATAGGGGAATATATTCGTATTAGGTTCAGTGTTTTTTTACAATACATCCATCAGAGTGAATGTTCATGATGGAACCTGCATCCCTAGACTGGTCCCAATCCTCAACGCCATATATTCCGATTTTCCAATGGTGGGTGGCCTTTGAAACTATGGTTGATGATTTGATCACCTTGATTAGAATTATATAATGACATTTCAACAATTCCTTATAGGGATTCTTTCATGAAGTAAAATTTCATATCTTGTTCTCCCTTACATATCAAAGACAAGTTTCTAAATCTCATTCAAAACTCCATCTTATAGTGGACATCAATAAATTACCATACTTTATGTTGTGAATTCATGAAAACATACATTTGGAGATGATGATAATTTTAGGAGTGTCAAGAATCTATAAAACCCTTTCTCATTTTTTATTTTAATGAAATCTTATTCTCATGGCATAAGGCATCTCATTTATAAAAAATTTGGAATCCTTCAATCGGCATATGGAAACATTCATTTAGTGTGTAAGTAATTAGAGAATTTTTTCCTCTCGCATCCTGTGAACATCACACAATGGATATCGTATTCATCAGGTGAGGAATATATAACTCATCATTATTTGAAACATATTCTTTTTCACATAAGGCTTCCAAGGGTTTTCATCTAAGGAATCCTATGCTCATCATACTGGGTAAGAACATATGCTCACCACCTAAAGAAATGATAGAGAGATTCAATGCTCTTCATATAATCTACTCATTATTGTCACATTGGTCATATCATATTCATTACATGAGGTGTAATCCTTGGCTTGTCACATTATTATAGGGAGAAGAAATCCTATGATCATAACACGGGTTTTTATGATCATCACATAAGGCATATCAAACTCGTTACATGTGGTATCATATCAATCCCACCATCTATGTTGATTGAGAAAAGATCATAAGACTATGATATAGGAATCCAAGGATCATCGCTTAAGGAAATATATTTTCATTACCTAAAGATGAGTTTATGATGCAACAGGAATGGTCACAGATCTCAAGGTGAGTAAATGGGATAACATATTTAAAGTATAGTGTGGGGGACCCTCCGATATACACTCATCACATTTTGGGTTAAACACAAAATAATATAAATTTAGGTAACTCATTGTATAATGAACAATGAAGGATGATCATAAATTTTAAGTCCAATAATGAAAAGATTTCAATGTACCCCCATAATTTCATGGGATTGACAGATGCTTTCATCCTATAGAAATTCCAAATTATAGGAGGGATTTTGATTTATGATGGGAGGCTTGTTATAATCCCTAAATATAATTAGGAATAAATGTTTACAAATCCACATGAGGAGGTGATATGATAATGAGAATATAATTTTAGATATGGTTCATCCACCCTCATTTTTCCAAAAAAAAATATGAGACAATATTTTTGGGATATTGGGATTAACCCATGGAGAGGCATCGTAATTAAAAAGTTAGGAGGTTGGGATATAAATCCATATAGTTCAATTTCATAGTTTAGGGAAATGAGATGTGACCATACCATATACTTTAACACCATGTTGTTTGGAATCTTGCATCATGAAAGAAGTGATAATAAAAGGAAGTGTGGGGATTTCACAAAGAATTTTCCTAGATTATGGGAGGATCATATCATACTCACCGCATAAGGAATATCATTTTAATCACATTAGACATCCTATTCTCATCACATAAGGAATCCCTTACTCATCACATAGGGTAAGTGTAAATTTTATTGTCTTTTACTAAGGATGGTTTCATGATGTTTAATGTCATGTGACTATGTTATAAACATCACATAAGGAGAAAAATAATTGGATTTTTTTGGATTATGTTTTGGGTTGTGAGATGTTACTAAATGGGTATCAAAGGGTGTGGGTATGGATTATATAAGTATGATGCCTAAATAGTGGAAATCATCCCATGCTCCTCACATGGGGAAACCCATAATCATTGCATCTACAATCATGAAAATTCCACTTACAGAATCCCATGTTTGTCACATGGGGTAAGGTTATATTTTATTGACTTATGATAAGTACTTTTTCATGTAGTTTAATGTCATGTGACTAGTACATTGGTGTTACATAGTTTAAATTCTTGTAACTCATATGTTGTTGGGGATTATATGTAAATATTCTCATTCATAGGATGGTTTGGAGGAGATATGGATCTACGGATCCATCATGATCCCAATGAGGGGGAAAAGTGTTTGTTTCCCTAAAAATGTCATGGTTGGGGCTTACATATCCAGTAAAAAAAATTTGGATGAGAGAAGGCATAGAAACAGACATTTTAAGGTAGTGTGTAGTTGTCCTAATATGAGGGAGTCAATTTTTGGAAGAATAATCCATGTATATTCCCAACCAATTAATGTAGAATTATTTTATTTCATTTTTGAACATCAATTTTTATGAAATAAATATTATTCAATGTGAAATTGAGTTTTTAATGGAGTATGATCCGATTTGGGTGGTTTTGTAACAAAAATAATATTAATCTTAAATCACCATCAAAATATGTATTATTATTTCTAATTTATTAATTGTTTAGTTCATTAATTTTCATATAATTTAAATAACAACCATTTTTGTGGTATTCATTTATTTTTTTTTCAATTTATTTTTGATGAGGTTCTGATTAAAAAAAAATTCATTTACTATTCCGTGATGAAATCGCTAACATCTTATTATTTGAATACTTTATCTTTTTTGGAAGTGAATATAAATTTGTAATCGGTTTATTAATTTTTAAATTATAATTTTTACATAAATTATTTCTTATTTTAACTTTCTTCTGAATTTTTAAAATTAATTTATTAATTTTTTAATTTTTTATTTTAATTTTTTTAATTGGAATGAATTTTTATATAGAGACTTTTAATTTATCATAAATGTCAATGTGGTTTTTCATGAATTGATAATTTGTATTTAATTTGAAATTATATTTGTTTATAAAGTACAATAATAATTTGGAAATGGGTCAGAGTGACTATGTTGAAATCCAATTGATCACACATATAAAAAATGATGAAGTTAAGGAGTGACTGAAAGAAAAATATCAATATTCCATGTGAAAATGTAACAATATCTTGATGTAAATACATGTAGAATTAATAACTATAGAGACTACACATTGAGGGAAAAATTATAGATGAATATATTCCCAAAAGTTGAAAATGAATGGAGATATCATAAGGAAAAAAAATTGAATCTTTTAATTCTCCTACGGCCCAAAGTGACCGTACCAATCCAACCAAATAAACCACATGTGTAATTTTGTTAAACATACCAATAAACTAAATCCCCGACACATTATGAAATTCACCACACACCATATCAGCTATTTTAAAAAAAATGTATGTGATAGAGATATTGTGTGGTTTACAAGAGAATAAAATTCCAAATTCACTCCTAAGGTTGACCATAAAGGAAGTTTGTGCAGGGGAACCTGATTAACCACACCTTCAAATTGGTTGAAGAAAATTTGAACCTATGATTTACGATGTTGTTTTATTCTATGATATGGACCGATATTATTAATGAACCAATGTGCTAATGATGAATATTCAAATCATATTTTCACATCGATCCAATATGATGTTGGTGATGAAAAAATTCTTAACTTCATGGAATGAAAATGGAATCTAGAGTCTATTGGTGGATGAAGATGTTGAGTTAATGATTTTATGCATCCCAACTATGAGGAAACGATTTTTAGGATGGGTGAAGATTGGAATAAATCCAAAATGCAGACAAACTAGACATATGATACCATGAATATTAATCCTGAGGATAAGTCAAAACTCTATTGAATTGAAGAACCTCACTGATGACTTGAAGATCAACTAGTTGAGGATGAACAAAAAAACATGATGAATGAAGCTTTATATAGCTTATTGAGGATGTTCCTAAAGATAAAAAACCAAACCCATATTGTGTTAATATAGAAGACAAACAGAGAATCTGACATTTGAGGCTTCCACTATCACGGGAGACGCAAGAGATGAAAATATAGAGAATAGGCTGTTGAGGAACCCATGTCATGAATGTTGATGGTGAAAAGAACTGGAGATTAAGTGATTGAAATTATTTATATTTTAATGAATAAGACCTAGTGGTGTAAGGGATATAGAAGAATGGAGATAAATGGATATTGGTTGATCTTGAAGGTTGCATTGAAGTTTTTTTGTCCAAACAAAAACAACTAATTGACCGACGCTAATGTAGAAGAATAAATTTTGTTAGATTAAGAATATTTGAGATAAGAGTGATGATAGTTTCTGATTGATGAATTAAAGAGCCTTAGTTTCTACCCTATGATGTAGTCACAATGTCAAATTCAGATGAACTCAACTTGTTTGATTGAAAAAAACCATGAATCTCAAACTCTAAAATTGTTATTTGAGATTCTGATGACCTTCAATGATGATAGTGAAGAAGATTTATGATGAAGAATGAATGTGTAGAATAACTAAGGAATGATGAATAAATATGGGTTTCCATTTTTATCAATGAAGATGATCTTAAGGAAGAAAAAATTTCAATCATAATAGAATAGGGAAAGTGATTATGTACATCAATGGCCCAAAAAAAGATTTTATGGTGAATCCTAAATACATGACACGACCTATGAAAATAAATCAATGGTATAAAGATCACTTGTGGATAAATTTTTAATTTCCCAAATTGGGATGATCATTCCAATGTCAACTTCACTCCTTTTTTCTTTTTTTTTCATGAAATAAGAAAATTTATGCAAGCAAAGTTGATCGTGGGAGCTTAATTGGGGAGGAAAAGAATCGATCACACCACCCAGTTATTAATACCTTCCCTTGAATATTTCACACTAAAATCAACTAAAAATGAGATCATGGACATTTCAATTGTGAAATTTCATGTCTGATAAATTCGTATATGGGAACATGGATAACTTCACTAAAAGGGAATAATCTCAATAGTGATGTTGACATGTATAGTATATAGATAAAATTGTGGTGCTGTGATGGATTCCTCATAATAGAGTATTGGAATGTGTACTGTTATTTATAGTAAATAAAAATTCAGAACTAAAAGAGTATGGGGATATAGGAGAGAGTCTATAGGCAGGAAAAACTAGAGAGAAGTATTGATTAGAGATAGACCATAGGGGATTCCGAAGGGATACCATTGGAGGAGAAAGCAGTAGACCATCAATAGAGATTGGGATTAGTTGGAGATCTCCTACTAAGAACTTACTTTATCTCTATATTTTCTCTATTTTACACTATTAGAGTGTTTGTATTGATCTTTTAAGAACATTTTGATAACCTAAGAAATATCCTTTTTGAGAAAATAAATAAGGGAATGAGATTGTTTTGGTTTGGAAAATAATTTAATTTATTTGAAATGTATTACTTGAACCGACCCTCTTCTTAATTATCTAAGGCAATAAATAATTTTTAAAAATTATAAATAGTGAAAAATATTCCATTCTATATCATTGTTACTATTTGGTCATACAAAAATCCATTATAAATGTTGATAGGTCATAAATGGTAGAAAATTGTGATTAACATAAAAGTTAGTCCTGATGAAAAATTGATACCACCATTCTGTGGATTAGTGGATGTTGTAGTTGAGATAATTTAGTATCAATTCACCCACTAGTCAGTTATTCGAGATATTTTATCAGACTATTTTTACAAGATCCAAAAATATTTATGCATGAATGAAAACATAAGAAAATTAAAATAAAAAACTAGCGAATTGATTTTTCTTTCTTTACATACGAATTATCCCATGTTTCTCAATGGTTTTTTCTCTATTTATTATTTTTTCACATGTTAATATCTTATTTTAGGATTATTTCCACTCAGCCCCATTATTTGATTCCTCTACATCACTATTGCTATTTTTGTTACTTTTCATATCGATTTTTTTCTTGTATTCTTTTCAAAAACACATTTAGAATTCCTTCCATATGGATCGACACCTAATCACTACATTAATAGTTTTTAGTAGGGTATATTTATAATTAAATTTCCTTAATCATAGTTAATGACCTAGGGACCTGGTCCCCCATTAATAGAGTGTATGGCTTGGGAGTGAGGGTCTATGAAATTGGGTGTATGTATGGGGTTTTCTGGACTGAACCCTATTTGAATTTGTGTGGGTACCATGAGCACTCAATTTATGTGGACTATGTTTCATTAAAGGAGGAACCGAATTTGGAACCAAAATGATGTGTCATGCATGCACCAAATTGAAAATTTAATTTAAAATAATAATAATCTAGATAGTATTCATAAGATGCATCATTAAGTGTTAAGCGAACTGTGAAATACAACAAACTATTATTTAAATGTGACCATTAAAACCAAGTCATAAAATTGGTGGGAAGGACATGAATAACCGCATAATAAAAAATATTTATACATGATTTATATAATTTATTAACCAATTCACAATAAATAAGTATAAAATTTTCAGTTAAGTCGTTTTATGCTTCAAAATATGTTTTCTAAAAAAACAACCTTTATTTCTTTTTTCTCCTGGATGTTATATTTCTTTTTTCCCATTTCTATTAATTATATTTTATAAAATGAGTATCAATTTATGAAATTATCATGTTAATAGTATATTAAGGTTAATTTTTTCAATTATTCTAATATGATCTATTTTTCAGTGAATGGTGAAATATTATAATTTTTTGTAAAACTATTAATATTTTTTCTTAAATAAATAAATTTAAAGGTAAAATTATTTAAAAAAAAGATATTTAAGTAAAAAATAACCCTTTAATTATATATAATCTAATTAATTACATAATTATTGACATTATTAATGATTTTTCTATAAGTTAATTTTTAATCTTTAAAAAGAATTTTTTAAAAGTTGTTTGTCTTTGAATTTTACAAATTTATATTAAAATTGATTTCTTTCAATTATAGAAATTTAATAATAAAAATTTGATTCTATATTTGGATTAATTATTTTCAAATTTGATAAATATTCATATTAATTTTTAATGAATTTTGAGTAGTGATTGTTTTACTTATTTGTCACATTCAAATGGGAAAGCATATAATTTTGGTAAAAAAATAAGGTGATAAAACATAAAAAATTAATCAAAAAACTATATTATTTATATTGTATGAGATTATTTTGATCATCCTCCTCCAATATTTTATGATAAATAGGTTGGATAACATTTTTCTTTGATAATAACCTAATGTTTTTCAAGTAATAGAAATTTTAAAAATACCACTCTATCACTTTTAAATTCTATTATATATTAAAATAGGGATAATAAAATTTTTAATGAATATAAAAGTTTATTTTGAACATAGTTTTTTTATAATGGTAATTTATTTTTAATTTTTACAGACGGTATAGTTTCTATAAATACTTACACAACACTAACATAGTACAAGTGAAAGCAGTAGACAAATAAATGTAAATGATTGAAAATACATATAAAGTAATATTTTTTGGGATAAATTATTATTTCATGAAAATTTTATTGTTAATAATAATTTATATTTTATGTATAATGAGTTTAGATTTGAATTAAATTATAATATAAATGTATTTAATGTCACAATATGTGAATACTTCTTAAAAAAATTAATGTTATTTTATGTTAAATAATAAAGTATTCATTGATTTAAAAATCTTAAAAATATTTAAAGAGGAAAATGTAGGAGTTAGAGGGTTCAAAATATCATCCCTTGACATTTTATGATCCAGTTATCACCTTGTAAGTAAATTTATTATCATTCAAGAATGAAAAAGTTTTTATCATTGTTAATGTTAAAATTGGTTAACTATGAGTTTTAAAAAAGATAATGTTTATGAAAAAACATAAACGTTTCCAAATTTTATTATTTAAGGTGATTTAAACCTTAACCTATATTTTATATAAAATTTTGGACCCATGGTTTCACTATAACATTAAAAGAAATTATTATATATAAATATTTTATGTAATTCCAATTGTATCATTTTCTTCACTATAAAAGGACACCACCAATTATAAATTTTTCACACCTTGATTGTAATTTTATATAATATAACCATACAAAAATCTATCCAAAACATACATATTCATTTTATAGAGGTTTTTTTCTTCTTAGAAGACAAACCCTAGTATTTATAAGAGGATATCTAAATGTTCTCCTTCAAATAATAGTTAATAATCTCAACCAAATAGATTCATTATTATTCTTCTTTATACACCTATAATTATAACCTAAAAATTCCAATATAATTATATTGATATCTCTTATAAACTAATATATTTGTCATTTGAATAGTGGACTGAAACCTTGTGAAGTGATGCAATTTGTTCTCCATCATCACTGCACATGTATATCCATAAAGATAGAACTAATGAATATATATGATATTTAAAACATAATTATTTTATAAGAAATTTAATTTATCATGTACTTCCTTAACCATCAACCCATAAGAAATTTTACCATCAAACATGTGTACATGTGGATTACACCCTCCATGAAGGGACGTAAACTGTTTTCATGCGTTTTTTAACATATGATTCTAGACACACACACATATATATATATTGAATATTTATTATTTTTATATAATGATTAAAATTTTGATGACTTCATAACCATGATAAATTCAAAAGGACCATATATATAGAATAAAAGAATACATGAAAAAATAAAGTAAATAAAACCTGAAACCATTATAATATTGAAATATTGGTAACAAATGGGTGATATGATGTTTTAATTGGATCATATATGTTATTGTATAGATTTATATATATATTTCATTTCATTATAATAAATATAAATTTATTATACTGGTGGTTAATAATTTTAAACTAATTGGAATTGTGAGTTAAGAGATTTTTTCTTAATTACCACTCCAATGAGACATATTTGGTAATATGAACCTATTTTATTTTATATAGCACATACACATCAAGTTTTATGTATATAACATGAATATATATTCATGGTAGTTAAATTTTCAATTCAATTTAACTTACTCAAGGGGTTAAAATTTAAAAGTTACCAAATAAGCATGAATTTATTTTACAATCTCATTTTATTTGGATTTCATAATTTAGTATTTAAACTATCCTTAAAAAATCCATATTTTTTCTTATCTAGTGGATATTTAATTAGTTCCAATGATTTCATTTTAACATTACTATCTTTGTAACTTGATTCAAGAAAAAAAAATATTTAAAAGAAAACAAGATCATATTTATTCTTTTGATCTGGAATATTTTTATTCCATCTCCACATTTTTTAAAATTGTTTTCAAAAATTAATTCTTATTTAATAAAATTATTCATCAAGGAAATTTCATGATTAAATTTCTTTTTACAGTGTTTTAAAGGAATATTTATAATGATTTATGAAAGTTTCATTTTCCATATTCATTTAAATAAGTAAAAAGGAATGTTTGTTTTTAACATATACTTTATTAACTACTTTTCCAACCACAATAACCATTTTATGATATTCAACTTCTACTTCATGTTTGTGATGGTTTTATTAAGAAAATTAATTAATTTCAATTTATTTTAAATTTTTTCCTTTCATTTTTTTCTATTATCTAAAAGACATTTTTTTTCTATAAAACCATATTTTCTAATAAATTGATGATCATAACTCATCTAATGATTGTTTTTGGTATCAATGACTTTCTAAAAAAACATTCAAATTCTTGAGATAATATTTCATTGGATAATATATTTCTAGTACATATCTATATTATTTATATCATGGATATTCATATTTATTAAACCATATACCATTTATACAAATGGCGTCTTACAATTAATGTTATTTGATTAACAAGGTAAATATTCATATTATATATTCATTAATCAATATAAATATTTTTTGATAACGAATATTGTTTATGTATTAAATTGAAAATTTTATATTTGTGAAATTTATTAGTCATGAAATTATATGGTGGGTTATAGGTATCCTCATGATGAGTTTATATTTCTCATGACACAAACCAATTTTCTATATTTTTAAATGGTTTATTAGTATATATATACCCATATTTAAAAATATAAAATCACAATGTCTTAATCATGAAAAAAGCATTATAAATTTACTTTATTGTGAATTCAAATACTATTTTCCATGTGTTTATTATGTTGATATTATCCATGGATGAATTTCATGACCATGTTAATGATTAAGTTTTATGTGTTTTTAGTTATTTAACATTCCTATTGATCCTGAATTATTTTCTCATGATAAGTTTCACTATACACAACCCATATTGAGATTTTCTGGTCACCCATTATTTTTATTTTCTTTCCCCAATATATGAATTTCAAACCTATAAATGATTTTCAAGGATGAATAATATAAACTTTTACTATGTTTAATATTTGATTTCTAATGTAAAATGAGAATCATGTATGTATTTGGTTCTTGAATACTACTAAATTGATAAATCCATGGTGATGTGACCCATTTTATATTATTCTTTTGAAATAATTTATACAATAAGTCTTGGTTTCTTGATTTATTGTTGTTAAATATGGTATCATAGAAATTTTAGTAGAAACCTTGGGAACTAAATTTTAAAAAACATATAGTATAGAACATATCTCTATGGAATACTCTTACAATAAGACTAAGTATAAAAAATTATCACAAACTTTTGATAAAGTATATATTTTGTGGTTTTACTAGAGAATAAACCCTTTCATGGATACTACAAGTAGACACAATATTGTAACAGAGGCATCTTGAGGTAATAACCCCAAAAATATTTGGTCGAGTATATCGCAACCATCAATATAGAGAATGGTGAATTGAACCATTCTGCACACCCAATTTGAAACTCCAGGGGTATACCCTTTAGACGATTCAAACACTTTTTAAAAACCATTATGAAATATTTCAGAATATATTTTATGAGTTGAAGATATTCCCAAAGATACTAAGTTTATGATTTTTAGATTATCTATGTGAAAAAATTTCAAATTCTATTTTGTATTTCCCTATGTTTCAAATTATACTATATAATTCAAAATATCATGAGCTAATAAAATGTATTCCATTTAATAGAAATGATGCCTAATGGAAGGAATGGAAAACATATCAACACCAATAATCTGTGTATGGAACTCCCTACCAAACAAGTCTGTATGACATGATTTGAATCTAAGAAGACTATATAAATACTAAGGAGAGTTGGGGCTAGTAATCATTGATATATAGCGCATCCTATTTTTTTCGTATGATACAAAAAAATTTGAACTTCTTCATATAGTAGAAACTTACATCATTTAATGGTATTAATAATCTGTTAGTGTATGAATAATGGATCAAGTCCACTGAAAATCTATTTCAAGATTAGAGTTGTGATGAATAAGAAAATGTTATTAATTTTTTTTCATTGAAATATAGGTGTTAATAAATGGTGTATATTTATTGAAAATACTAAGGAGTATGGGGATATATAGGGTATTTAGTGGTAGACTTTTAAGGATATATTTTTTAAAAATACAAACTTCATGGGAAATGATTTGATTTGAAAATTAGTTTTAAAAATTGAGAAAAAGGGAAGAGTATAGTGTTTCTATTTATAAACCAAACATCACAAGATTATTAAGGAATAGTATATATTATGTATATAATATGGATGTATCAAATTATTTTTTCCTTGGTGGGATAAGTCCAAGTCTTAGAATGTTGTTACACTCTTAAAATTTCTAATTATATGATTATATGATATCAACTGAACTCATGGAATTGAAAAAAATTCCCCAATTCTTATATTGTGAAATTAAAACAATAAAAGAACTAATAAAATAATATCTATGTAGTGGAAAATTTGTAAAGAAAAAAAATGGAAGAGTGGAATTCCCAAAATGTAAGTATTGTGAAAAGAAACCCACTATTACTTTCTTAATGTGAATGTGAGTTTTCTTCAAGTGTAGAGAGAATAATAATTCGTTCCATTAGTGTATAGGAAAGAAAGGAACCCATAATTTATTATTTTAAATAGAAAGGAGATAGGGAACAAGGAAAATATATGCCTCGTGAATCTAGATGATTTACATCAAAATGGATAATGGATAAATTCCATGATTATGTTATTACTACCACTTAAGTTGAAACTTTGTATATTCTGATAACATTTTCTTTTGTCATAAACTCAATGTTTTTTTGGAAGGGTCCCTCCACCAAAAGGCTGAGGCATTAATTCATAAAAAAATAATTATTACAAGAGGTGAAAATGAGGGATTTTATTAAAATAATCCCTATAAAAAGGTCGTAAGGCCTCAGGAAGAGTATCAGACCAGGTAAGAGGTTTTCCAACTTCAATGTTTTCAAGACCATCTGCAACCTTGTTCTCCTCCCGAAAGACATGCGTGATGATGAACTTGAGATTCAAAAGGGTCTCCATGCATTGCATCCACTTTTCAACAAGCCTCCAATAGATAAGCATTTCACCATTTCTGATGGCATGCACAATGGTAGAAGAGTCACTCTCAAGATAGATATTAGTCCAACCCTTCATTTTCACAAAAAAAACAACATGTATGACCCCAAGAATCTCAGATTCAAGAGGGATTTTCATGCCCCAAGAACCATAGAAGCGTCGTTTGACGGAGTCATCATGACCCTAAAGATCGAACCACAACCCGAAGGGACAGGATTCCCTTTTGAGGCAGCATCCATATTTAATTTAATACAAAGGGGAAAGGGGGGATCTAAAACACCTCCATAGTACCCAAAGAAAATCTGAAATTCCATTTAACACCCACATTTTTCAGAATCTTGATGTCCTGAATATTGATGTAGCATTCAACCAAACAGACACCTGACATGTCCCTTATAGCCGCAAAAATCTGCATCAAGGCAAGCTTCAAGAAGCATCCCTTCTCATTGTATAGTGCAGCATTTTGGAGCCGCCAAATAGTGTGTATAATTTCCACAAAATCCATGGAGAAGAGATCAAAAATTTGGGGTGAGACTTGAATAACCGAACAACAATAGGGAAGGTCTTGTAGTCCCAAAAATCTAAGGCCATCAAGATGAAAGGCACCCAAAACTTTCTTTAAAATGGCCGAGGCCGTTGAACAAGAGAGGAATAGGTGTTCTGCATCTTCTCGATGTTAATGACACATAATACACCTGGAGCATCGCTATAAACCAAACATCTGGATGACCTCATCAGTGGGTAATCTATTGTAAACTAGCCTCTAGATAAGAGTTAGATGAGAAGGCATAATCCTTGTTTTATTGAACATAGACAACCATTTAAAATCATCAATGATACCCTTGGTTGCGTGAGAGTAAAATTAACATCTAGTCAGAATACCATTTCTAGCTGGCTCCCAAGCTATGAAATCAAAGAAGGAGAAAAAATTGTAATTGCCAATTAAATCATGTAGGTCACCTGGTAAGATTTCTGGAAGATTATCCAAAAAATCCTTGATGGAGACCTGCTCCATTGAGCTCAGTGCATCATTCTAAAAATCATCAGATAGAATATTACCTATCCAATTATCAAGACAGAAATTATGATTGGAGTTTCTGTTAACAATCCATCTAAATAATGTCATACTATTCTGGAAAGAATATTTAACTGCTGGCCAGAGATAGGAGATAGTGAAGGCATTGCTTCCAAGATTCAAATTATTAGCAAAGCGTGATTTGAGGGAAACCATTGATTCAGAATTAATGTGGATGATATTACAGGATAAGCAGGCTTGATGGGAGTTATTAAAGAGAAATATTTTTTATTCCAATTCCACCAGAGTGGAGAGGTCTACAACAGGCCCTCCAAGGAATAGTGACTAACTTCCTTTCCAGGATGTTACCACTCTAGTTAAAATTCTTGATGGATGTGTTCAGTCATTTTAGAAGACCCCTTGGCCATTTATAAACCATAAAGGAGTAAAACAATTTAGAAATGATAATAGACTTCACCAAACTAATTCTCCCATCCTTAGAAAGACTCTTCCCTTTCCCGGTATAGAGCTGTCCATTGACTATATCCACAATTTCGGAGAAATAAGAGGCCCTAGGACGCCCTAGAAAAGTGGGAAACACAGATAATGGAAAGGCAGAGAACCTTCCATGATTCCCTACTCTAAAAGAGTCCATTGTTTCCTAGAAATAGAGAACCTCTTACCAAAGTGAATGGAAGATTTATCCCAGCTGACATACTGACCAGAGACACATTCATAATGCTGAAATATTTGTTTCAAGACACATACATTACTCTTTAACCCCTGCACGAATAAAATGATATCATCAGCATATAAAAGGTGTGATGGAGCAATGAGGGATCTTGATTCTTGAATCGTCTTGAGATGTCCTTGAGAGACCATGTGATAAATGAGTCTAATGAGATAATCTTCAGCAATGGAGAAGAGAAGGGATGATAGGGGATCCCTCTATCTGACTCCCCTAGAGCAAGAAATGTTTCCCTTAGGTGATCCATTGAGAAGTACAAGGACATGAGATGAACCAAAGAGGGAGGAAATCCATCTAATAAATGTGTCATTGAAACCAAATTTCCCAATAACATTATATATAAAAGACCAATCTATAATTTCAAAGGCTTTTTTAATATCAAACTTGAGGGACATTCTACCATCTCTTTCAGGAATTCTGAGCTGATTAAGACACCTTGAGGTAGAACAGATACACTCCAGTATAGATCATCAATTGAGAAGTATGAATTGGTTCCAAGAAACAATCCAAGAAGCAATACGTGAGGGCCTATAAGCATGAATCTTGCTTATGAATTTATAGCTTGTGTTCACCAAGGCAATTGGCCTAAAAAGATGGATCTCACAAGAATTCTCAAAAATAGGAGTAAGAGTAATAAACTAAGAATTGAGGCCCTAAGGGAATTCCCCCAAGGAAAAGAAAGAGGAGACTAACTTTCAGACATCCCCCTTGATGACATCCCAATATTTCTGGTAAGAAAAGTTATTAAATCCATCTAGGCCCGAAGTAGTAGAGGCGTTGGGCTAAGAACAAAATCTTTGACTTCAAATTCCAATGGGGGGGGGGAGTGAGTGTGGCATTATCATAAGTTGCAACCAAAGTGGGAATGATACCATCCATCAGAGTTCCCCCCAAAGAAGGTCCACTGAAGATCTTAGAGAAATATTTAACAATGTAATCAGTAATATTTTCCATATTGTCTAAAATCTAATCATTAACCTTCAAAAAGGAGAAGGGTCGGCTGGCCTTTCTAATTCTGTGAAGATAATTAAATTTTTTTTATTCTGATCCCTCTCTTTTTGACATATAATTTTGAAGTTTTGTTTGAGGACTTTTTCCTTGATATCAAGAAGAGAGTTCATTTTAGAAGCAACCAGGGCTTCCTTGGAGAAATCCAGATTGAAATCAACTTTAGAGGCCTCATTTTGAATCTTTTTAAGTGAGGATTAAAGTTTAAGGATCTCTTTTTCCAACTCACTATAATTCTCTTTGTTCCATGTTTTTAATTTTCACTTCATAATTTTCAATTTAAATAGAAAATCTGTGCCTTACATGCAGGTCCAGGAGCTTTCAATTAGCTTAATACAACAACTTTGAGATGCCCAAGAATTGTTCAATTGAAAGGGGAGGGGTATAATAAGATCTCTTCCCTTAAAAATAATTTGGATCGAATGGTGGTTAGAGTAAAATTTGGGATGGGTAATACTAGAAATAGAGTTCCATTTATCCAAAGCGATTTTGTCCACAAAATCCCATTCAAGATTGCTAGCAGTCATGTGGTTGAGACATCTTCTGTACCAGGTGTACTTGGCACCAACAAAACTGACCTCAGTTAGATCATTGTTATCAACACATTCCATGAATTCCTTAAGGGAGATTTGAGAATGAACTGATCCAGTTTTTACACTAGAACAAATATCATATTTAAATCACCAATAAAAAAACAAGGGAAAGAGATGCCTCCCAAATTGCCCAGATCCTGCCACAACCTTCTACGTTCCTGATATCGGCTTCTAGAATAAACAAAAGATCCCAAAAACTGTATAGAGTCTCATTGCAGAGAACAATATATCAACTAGTTATTAATGGAAATGATATCAACTTTTCTAACTGAAGCATGTGAAAAAACCCATAGACTTTCCTCATGTTCATTTTTACCATTAGTGGCGAACAGAAGGAAACTATATTTGTTGAGACCCACAAAACCCAATGTGAATGAGGATTTGGGGTCAAAAATTCCAAGAATATTTGGCTTATGAATCAGAATGTGCCTATGTAAAGCATTAACTATGGAAGAATTCTCAAGATCCTGACAATTGTAGTAAAGAACATTCATTTTTAACAAGATTTTTAATTGATGTTTCCCTACCTATTTTTCTTCTTTGCCTACATCTTTCCTAAAGAGTTTTTGGAACCAGTCGAGAGCATGGTAAGACTCCTGGTTTTCATTCTGTTAACTAGGCCTTTAGCAATACTCAGAACATGATTCATAGACTTTAGAGAGTGTTCATTCACCTCCATAGAGCACGGGGTGCACTTCTGGCCTCTAAAGCTTCCTCCTCCTCAACCATGTCGCTCTACTAGTTTTAGTGGGACTTGCAGATTTTTGCCGAACCACATCCCCCAGAGAGACCAAATATTTTCAATTCCCTTCCTCAGGTATACTGGACACCATAAGAGCATCCACATTAACAAGTGTACAATTTCCATAGCCTTTCAACTCATCCTTCATAGAGGTAATAGTACCAGTAAGATAACTGCACACTAAATTAACAACATCCATATCTATCTCTGAATCATCATCCTCAATTCCAATAGGATGGGGGCTGGAGGGGTTTCCATCAGTAGGAATATAACGACCCATACTTTACATACATTGTTATTACATCAAAATTGAAGCATAATTATTAAAAAATATAACAAAACCATGAAAGGACCGTATAGGTATAGTGTCTTTAGAAACTAGGAAACATAAACAACTGGTTCATAAAGCATCTACACTATCTCCCATTTATTTCATCATATCTATAGTCCCTTTTTGGAATATCTTACTTAATAACCTTCTTCCTGACCTGAGGAAAGAAAAAATACAGAAGGGTGAGCTCAAATTCTCAGTAAGGGTAAACAAATGAAATATCAATCAGATCATATTCATAAGAACATAACATTTTGGAAATCTTAACCTCCAAAAGAGAGTATAATTTCATAACATGGGATAAATCATAGTAGTGAAATGAAATCCCAATAATCATAACATAAAACATGAAACTTTGTGTCATGCACACATAATCATAGAGAATCATTTCTTATTATTCAAGACTCATTGCCAAGACTATCTTAGTGGACAAAGTCCATTTCTAAACTGAGTTCACTCCTCGCTTCAGTCCTATTTCACTAAACCGGTTTAACCTGCCGTTCCAGCCATATCTATCTCATGAGATATAAAATCTTTACCCAATGCATTGGAGGGAGATATAGGTCCCACCCATCTCATAATGATACCATTATTATGTGTTCCACAAAACAAGGAATCATACATCATTGCATAACCCATGTTATAAAAATGGGATTCTTAAACAACATGACATCATAAAACAATTCATATAAGATAAAGGAATTCATAAAAATAATTCCATCACAACATAATCAAATAAATGTAATAATAGGGATAGAAACATAACCCTATATAATCTTATATGGAAAATAATTTTGATAAAACACTTGAACTCCATTCTTGTGGAAAATATCCTTTCTACTTGAATTTTTTTTTTCCTTTCTTAACATGTCATATAATTTTAAACTAAAATAAGTTGATTAAAAATAAACATGAAAACATGTAAAGTAAGATTCTTGGAAATAATGTTTTAAAAATTCATTCATGCCGTATAAGTTAAAAAAAATATTCTTTTCGTACTTTTGTCGGAAAAGTCAAAAAGTACCTCGTACGAAAAACGACAAAAGATTCCTTTTATATCTTTTACTAAAAACTCACTAAAGGGTAAAATTGGATTTAAAAAATTGTATGAGTATGGAAACAATATTACATATTGAGGAAACATGGATGTGGATGATAAAATACATACCAGTAAATACAAAACTATAACAAATCTCGGATAAAATGAGATTGTGATATTTTCCCTTACCTTAGGTCCGATTTGCTTCGTAAGTGTCTGAACCTCCTATATAATGATTTAAATAATGTTATTGACTTATTCCAGAATCATACTTATTTTTATGATATCATATATGTTAATATTCTTAGCTTCTTATTAGTAATATTTCATTACTATTTGTTATTCAGGTGTTTATTACTTTTTGTTCTTATGCGCGTTTTGTCGAATAAATTCTTATTTTTCTTTTTAGGTTATATATACCTCATTTACAGAATGGTATTAGTGTAATATATATAATATTAATTCACTCAATTCAATTATATAATCATTATGAAATTAAGATCATGTATAACGAGTCGCATCACATCGTGGAGGCGGTATTCCGTACGTACGCACGAGCGATGATATCGTTCCAATGATCGTGGAATTGTATTGGAGTGTATGTATACTATTTCAGAATCAATATCACTTTACAATAACAATATATAGTCATTATTTACACCATTATGCCCATCCATGTAAGGTGGTGGTGGAAAATATATTACACCACGGCGTGGAGACGGTATTCCGTACGTACGCACGCGCGATGATTTCGTTTTCCGTAGGATGGATAGATGGTGAAATAGGGTTTTTTCATAATTATAATAACATATAAGTATATGATTAATACTTATGTTATTAATTCATAGTGAAATAACTAAATAAGAAGAAGTGGACGAAGAAATAAAGTTGAAAGAATCAGTAACGGACATTACCTCTTCTTTGAAGCGCTTCTTTGAGACCTCCTTTTAGGGCACTACAATTGGTCTTTGAAGAAGACCAGTACCTCTAGGAAGACTCTAGGGAAGTGTAGAAAAGATATTGGCAGGGGTTGGCCGATCTTGAATGCTCAAAGTGGTGTGAGGAAGAGAGGGAGGAGGTTCCCTTTTATAAGGGAGGAGAGGGGCACCTTTGGAATAAGTAAAAATATTATTTTATTATAAAGACAAATTCGGTTTGAATAGATCCAAATTAATATATTTCTAAGATAAGGTGGGGATGGGTCGAAATCCTCTCATCCAATAGAATTTAGATAAGTTTAGGTATCAATTTTAACCATATCATTTAGATTTAACTTTAAGTTAAATAATTTAACTTTTACCGTGTCTTTTTGTTTTCTTACACTATAAGGTTAATAAACTTACTATATCAAGAAAAACGAACCCCAAGTTGTTTATTATTCATATATATAACCTTATCTAAGTCATTTGGCCGAACCTTAGATTTTTTGGAATAAAATAACAATTAATAATATAGTATTTGTTTTAAAAACTATTTTATGTCAATTTTGACACTATTTGGTAATTGATTTTTGTGAAAATCAAAACATAATGATTAGTTCGAAAAAATTTAATTAAATCAATACTAACATGACATATTAACATATAAAATTATTTGAATTCATAAAAAGTCTCAAATTACACTTATTTGGGTATTTATAACATTATTTATGTCAATATTTCATTAATAAGATAATTACTCCATCATCATTGTATCATAAATAAATTAAATAATTTTAAGTCTAAAAATTACAAAGAAAATACCACTATGTTGTAAATCGTTTTAGATTTATAATTAATATTTATAGTCGAATTTATCATATGTATAACCCTATATTAAAAATTCTTTAGTTATTAAACTTTGATTTTGACTATTTTAACCCTTCTTTAAATAAATTGATAATAAATGTCCTAATCTAATCCAAGTAGGCCTAAATGGTCATATTTTATTCCTAAGGTTTTTTTTGTTGAATTACACTTATCCAATAGAATTATGACATGTGTTAGGGTAATAATAATATCATTTTTACCCTTAACTACCCTATTTACTTTTAACCATGGTAAAAAAAGTAAAAAGTTACTATTCACCAAAAATTATTTGAATCTCATTGAACCACATTTTAGTCCTTGATATTAACCGTGTCTCTCAGATTTTCGAAATTCCACTCACAGAAGCGGTATAATTAAGTTTTATGAAAAATTCAGTTTTTTTAACTACCACTTAGTAGTTTCACTATTCATCAAAAAATGAAAGTTTTCGGAAAAATACCAAAAATTAGGCCTAAGATATACTTGATATTATGAATTCAAAAATTATGTTTATTTTACCAAATTCAAAACATATCAGTTACATTAACTAATTTAAAAATTAATTCCCGTCGTCAAAACAAATAGCGTGTTTTTAAAAGATAATAACTATCAAAAGATTGACACTTGTTTATGTCTGGTTTAAATGTGAAATTACATCCAATGAACAACATTGTATTAAATTGTAAAAATATATTATAATTATACTTTAAAACCACTCAAATTAATAATTTATCACTATTAATTATTTCGATTAAAAAAGTTGTTTTTAATTAAAATTTAATAATTTTCACTATTCATCGGAATATGAAAGTTATCCGAAAAGTACCAAAATTTCACCCTAGGCTAATTTCGATATTCCGAATCCAAAAATGAAGTCCATTTTGAAAAATAAAATTTACAAAATTTCAAAACGTGGTTATTACTATTCATAATGGCTAGTTTTAATAATATTTTAATAGCATATCGTTGTTTAGTGAAACTCGGTATTGCGTACGACACAAGCTATCGAGGAAGGCCACGGTTGCGTGTAAAGAAATCCAAGATAGTGTTGTGAAAGATTCTTTTGATGATTTATATAACATAAAAATAAAATATTTCTCATAAAAGTCTCGGGTGTTACATTCTACCCCCCTTAAAATGAATTTCTCCCTCGAAATTCGTCACTTTGTAACAAAAAGATGAGGATACCTCTCCCTCATTGTATCCTCAAGATCCCATGTAGCTTTTTTAAATTGGTGGTTCCTCCATAAAACTTTCACCAAGCGAGTGGTCTTGTTCCATAGGACTTTTTCACTACGATCTAGAATCTATATTGGCTGTTCTTCATAAGAAAGATCTTGCTCAAGCGGTACAACCTCTGAGCTGAGTACATGTGAAGGATCAGGTATGTACATTATTAGGAGAGATACATGGAACACATCGTGAACTTGAGAGAGATTCGGTGGAAGCGTCAATCAGTAAGCTACCTTTCCAACACGATCTAGTATTTCGAAAGGACCGATATATCTAGGGCTCAGCTTCCCCTTCATTCCAAATCTCATGACCCTCTTCCAGGGAGATATTCGTAAGAACACTTTATCACCCACTTCAAACTTTAAGTCTTTTCTTCAGTTGTCGGCATAACTTTTCTGTCGACTCTGAGCTGCTCTTATGTGTTGTTGAATAGATCGGACCTTTTCTTCCATCTCATCAACAAGATCAGGTCTTAATAGCTTTCTTTCCCCAACTTCATCCCAGCAAGTTGGAGTCCTGCATTTCTTTCCATAGAGAGCATCATAAGGATCCATCTGAATACTGGAGTGAAATCTATTATTATAAGAAAATTCCACCAAAGGTAGGTGTTGATCCCAACCACCTTTGAAATCCATAGAGCAAGATCTCAACATATCTTCTAGAGTTTGAATTGTTCTCTCAGACTGACCGTCTATCTGAGGATGATAAGCAGTGCTGAAACTCAACTCTGTATCCAGAGTATGGTGAAGACTTCGCCAGAACTTCAAGGTAAATCTCGGATCTCGATCGGATATAATATAATGTGGTACTCCATGTAATCTTACCACTTCCTTTACATATATCCTGGCAAGCTGATCCAGAGATAAATCCTCTCTAATAGCAATGAAGTGTGCAGACTTTGTAAGACGATCAACTATGACCCAGATAGCATTATTTCCTTTGCATGTTTTAGGAAGTCCTGTGACAAAGTCCATAGTGATGTTTTCCCATTTCCATTCGGGTATGGGTAATGGTTGTAACATTACCTTAGACTTCTATCTCTCAGCTTTAACTTGCTGACAAACCAAGCATCGAGAGACATATTCAGCAACATCTCTTTTCATGACATCCCACCAGAAGTACTCTTTCCGGTCCCAATACATCTTCGTGCTTTCCGGATGAATAGAGAATGAAGAACTATGAGCCTCATCCAGCAGCTCCTTCTTTAATTCTGGGATGGGAGGAACACAAACCCGATTCCTGAACATTATTATCCCATCACAATCAAGGTTGAATTCAGGAATATTTCTCACCTTCTTTTGTAACTCTACATCTTCTTTCTGTGCCTCTTTAATCTTCACATGTATAGATGGTTGAACATTAATTTGAGAAAGATACGATTTTCCCCCATCCATTAAAATTCCAAGATCCATCCTTTGTAGATCCATAAATATTGGATCTTTTGTGATCCTCATCATGGATAAGCTATCATGGTATAGTCGACTTAATGCATCTGTCACCTTGTTTTCTTTTCCAGGGTGGTAATGAATTGAGCAGTCGTAATCCTTAATCAGTTCCAACCATCTTCTTTGGCGCATATTTAGCTCCTTTTGTGTGAAAATATACTTTAAACATTTATGATCAGTATAAATGTCACACCTTTCTCCATAAAGATAATGCCTCCAAATCTTTAATGCAAATATTACCGCAGCTAAATCCAAATCATGTGTTGGGTAATTTTTCTCATGGATTTTCAACTACTGTGAGGCATAATCTATCACCATATCATTTTTCATAAGAACACACCCCATCCCCTTCTTGGATGCATCACTGTAGATCACAAACCTTTCTCCACTACAAGGCATTGTGGGCACAAGTGCACTGGATAACCTTATTTTCAACTCCTTGAAATTCTCTTCAAATTCCTCCATCCAAACATACTTATCTCCTTTCCGAGTCAACCTGACCAATGGATTAGATAATCATGAAAAATCTTTCACAAAACGTCGATAATATCCAGCCAAACCAAGAAAACTTCGGATCTCAGTTACTGTTGTTGGTCTCGAGCATTTTTCGATAACATCTGTTTTGCCGGATCCACAGATATCCGCTCTTTTGAGATTATGTGACCCAAAAATGCAACTTTTTGAAGCCAAAATTCACACTTGGTAAATTTGGCATAAATCTTCTCCTTTCTCAGGGTCTTCAATATAATTCTCAAGTGATCTTCATGTTCTTCCTTGCTCATTGAATAAACAAGAATATCATCTATAAAGACTACCACAAAATGATCAAGATAGTCTCTAAATACTCTATTCATTAGATCCATGAAGATAGAAGGGGAATTAGTAAGACCAAATGGCATCACTATAAATTCATAGTGTCCATACCTTGTACGGAAAGTCGTCATTGGTATATCCTCCCTTTTGACCCTTAATTGATGATACCCCGAACGAAGATCAATCTTGGAAAAGTATTGAGCTCCGTGTAGTTGGTCAAATAAGTCATCAATGCATGGGAGAGGATATTTGTTCTTGATAGTGATCTTGTTAAGTTCTCGATAATCAATGTAGAGTCTCATTGATCCATCTTTCATCTTAACAAACAGAATAGGTGCTCCCCAAGGTGACGCACTAGGGCCTATGAATCCCTTATCAAGATTCTCTTGGAGTTGCTTCTTCAATTCCTGCAACTCAATTGGGGCCATTATATAAGGTGTCTTTGAAATAGGAAAAGCACCCGGTACGAGTTCTATTGAAAAGTCAACTTCACGATTTGGTGGAAGACCCGACAATTCCTCCAGAAAGACATCATCAAACTCCCGTACAATGGGTATATTCTTAATTGTGAGTTTATCACCAACCATTTGTGATAATTAACATTAATTCAGTGTAATCAAGACCCATAAGATGGAATAAATTTCCACTGGAAAGTTATGTTCATCCTCGCATCGATAGACAATCATAGATTGATCTGGAATATAAAATGTGACTTCCCTTATTTAGAAATTGATATGATCTCCAAATAAAGAAAGCCAATCCATGCCAAGAATCACATAAAATTCCACTATAGGAAGGATCACAATATTTTCAGGAAGCATTTTCCCACAAACTTCAATCGGGGAAGAATTATAAAATTTTGATGCGACTGATGTGCCATTAGGTGTTGTCACAGCTAACTCAACATCTAATTGTTGAGGTAATATGGTGATACCCTTAGAAAAATCTTTATAAATAAAAGAGTGGGTGGATCCAGAATCAAATAAAACATCTGCTACTTTAGAGTGGATGGTAAGTTTACCTTTCACCACATCGTTATCGTACTCCACATCGCTAATAGAAATTGAATGTGAATTTCCTTTGTCTTTTCCCTTAAGAGTTTGTTGACGTTGACCATCATCATCAACCCTTGTATTTGGGCATTGATTGGAATGATGCCCCATCTCCTTGCACTTGAAACATTTAAGTGTAGTAGGTTCATTCTGTGTGTCCCTTACTTTGTTTGCATCATTAGACATCTTCATCCCATCATTGCAGCATTCAAATTCCCAATGACCTTCCTTTCCACATTTGAAACATTTACTTGTCCCTTTAAGAAAACTCCCTCCACGTTTCTTTCCACACTTTGAGCATAAGGGAAAGCTCATCTTCTTTTCAGTGTGCTCTTTAGATTTTCCTTTGAATACCATTTTCCTCTTCTTATCAAAGTCATATGACTGATGGGTTACTCCAATCTCTATCTCAACTTTGAGAGCACATCGAACGATTTCCTCATAGCTATTGAAGTCCCTTATGGCTAAGGCCCTTCGAATACTTGGTTTTCATCCACTAAAGAATCGATCGATCTTACTCTCAGGTTGGATAATAATACCAAAAGCGTACCTTGCAAGTCTTGTAAAATTTTATTAATAGGTACCAACAGATTCATCATCCTTTTACTTCAGTTCAAGAAACTCTTTCTCCATCTTTGTTCGGAGAATACGAGGGAAGTACTTATTGAAAAATAAGTTCTTGAACTCATCTCATTCTATGGACTCAATTTCATCCCTTTGCCTCGTATTCCTAATAAGATTCCACCATTGATCAGAATCTCATTCCAAACGATACACTGTTAGGATGAATTTATCATGTTCAGAACATTGAAGAACTGAAAATATCTTTTCATTAGTTCTAATCCATTGTTCAGCAACTAATGCATCAGTAGACCCGCTGAAAGAAGGTGGACGCTGCCTCATGAAGGATTCAACAGAATCTTTCTCCTTCCTTTGCTCATTTGGAAGTCCTGCATGATTCATACCTTGAGAAAGTTTTGTGAGCATGGCTACAAGATTTTTCATTCCAGCTCCTATAACATTTGGTTGCTCAGGGGGACAATCATTTCATTGCCCGTCGCATTTCGCATTAACACGGTTCCTTCGGGTTCTAGCCATTGACTAAAACCAAGAAGAATAGTGTGATCAACACTAATTATAATAGAAAAACCACATAATCAAGAATAAAATTTCACACTTAAGGTCGTATCCTAGGTTATTCATGGTCATTTCTAAAATACTAATATTGTGTTCTATGCTTAGACTTTTCCTTAGGGTTCTTACTAAGGCTTTCACATCCTAGTTTCCAATGGTTGACTATACCTTTCCTCTAAAACCAACTATAACGACCCATACTTTACATACATTGTTATTACATCAAAATTGAAGCATACTTATTACAACATATAACAAAACCATGAAAGGACCGTATAGGTATAGTGTCTTTAGAAACTGGGAAACATAAACAAAGGGTTCATAAAGCATCTACATTGTCTCCCATTTATTTCATCATATCTATAGTCCCTTTTTGGCATATCTTACTTAATAACCTTCTTCCTGACCTGAGGAAAGAAAAATTACAAAAGGGTGAGCTCAAATGCTCAGTAAGGGTAAACAAAAGAAATATCAATCACATCATATTCATAAGAACATAACATTTTGGAAATCTTAACCTTCAAAAGAGAGCATAATTTCATAACATGGGATAAATCATAGTAGTGAAATGAAATCCCAATAATCATAACTTAAAACATGAAACTTTGTGGCATACCCACATAATCATATAGAATCATTTCTTATTAGTCAAGACTCATTTCCAAGACTATCTTAGTGGACAAAGTACATTTATGAACCGAGTTCACTCCTCGTTTCAGTCCTGTTTCACTGAACCGGTTTAACCTGCCGTTCCAGCCATGTCTATCTCATGAGATATAAAATCTTTACCCAGTGCATTCGAGGGAGATATAGGTCCCACACATCTCATAATGATACCATTCTTATGTGTGCCACAAAATCAAGAATCATACATCATTGCATAACCCATGTAATACAAATGGGATTCTTAAACAACATGACATCATAAAACAATTCATATAAGATAAAGGAATTCATAAAAGTAATTCCCTCACAACATAATCAAATCAATGTAATAATAGGGATAGAAACATAACCCTATATTGTCTTATATGGAAAATAATTTTGATAAAACACTTGAACTCCATTCTTGAGGAAAATATCCTTTCTACTTCAAAAAAATTTTCCTTTCTTAACATTTCATATAATTTTAAACTAAAAGAAGTTGGTTAAAAATAAAATTGAAAACATGTAAATTACGCTTCTTGGAAATAATTTTTTAAAAATCCATTTTTTCCGTATAAGTTAAAAAAACATTCTTTCCGTACTTTTGTCGGAAAAGACAAAAAGTACCTCATACAAAAAACGACAAAAGATTCCTTTTATTTCTTTTACTAAAAACTCAACAAACTGTAAAATTGGATTTAAATAATTGTATGTGAATGGAAACAATATTACATATTGAGGAAACATGGATGTGGATGATAAAATACACCCCAGTAAATACCAAAGTACAAACCATCTCGGATAAAATGAGATTGTGATATTTTCCCTTACCTTAGGTCCGATTTGCTTCGTAAGTGTCTGAACCTCCTGTATAATGATTTAAATAATGTTATTGACTTATTCCAGAATCATAATTATTTGTATGATATCATATATGGTCATATTATTAGCTTCTTATTAGTAATATTTCATTACTACTTGTTATTCGGGTGTTTATTAATTTTTGTTCTTTTGCGCGTTTTGTCGAATAAATTATTATTTTTCTTTTTAGGTTATAGATACCCCAATTCCAGAATTTTATTAATGTAATATATATCATATTCATTCACTCAATTCATTTATATAATCATTATACAATGAAGATCATGTATAACGAGTCGCATCACATCGTGGAGACGGTATTCCGTACGTACGCACGAGTGATGATATCGTTCCCATGATCGTGGAATTGTATTGGAGTGTATGTATACTATTTCAGAATCAATATAACTTTAAAATAATCATATATAGTCATTATTTACACCATTATACCCATCCAAGTAAGGTGGTGGTGGAAAATAGATTACACCACGGCGTGGAGACGGTATTCCGTACGTACGCACGCGCGGTGATTTCATTTTCCATAGGATGGATAGATGGTGAAATAGGGTTGTTTCATACTTATAATAAAATATCAGTATATGATTGATACTGATGTTATTACTTCATAGTGAAACAACTAATGAAGAAGAAGTGGAAGAAGAAATAAAGTTGAAAGAATCGGTAACGGACATTACCTCTTCTTTGAAGCACTTCTTTGAGACCCCCTTTTAGGGCACTAAAATTGGTCTTTGAAGATGACCAGGACCTCTAGGATGTCTCTAGGGAAGTGGAGAGGAGATATTTTCAGGGTTTGGATGAGCTTGAATGCTCAAAGTGGTGTGAGGAAGAGAGGTAGGAGGTTCCCATTTATAAGGGAGGAGAGGGGCACCTTTGGAATAACTAAAAATATTATTTTATTATAAAGTCAAATTCGGTTTTTAATAGCTCCAAATTGATATATTTCGAAGCTAAGGTGGGGATGGGTAGAAATCATCTCATAAAATATAATTTGGACAAGTTTAGGTATCAATTTTAACCTTATCATTTAGATTTAACTTTAAGTTAGATAATTTAACTTTTACTGTGTCTTTTTGTTTTCTTACACTATAAGGTCAATAAACTTACTATATCAAGACAAAAGAACCCCAAGTTGTTTATTATTAATATATATAACCTTATCTAAGTCATTTGGCTGAACCTTAGATTTTTAGGAATAAAATAACAATTAATAATATAGTATTTTTTTAAAAACTATTTTTTGTCAATTTTGACACTATTTGGTAATTGATTTTTGTGAAAATCATAACAAAATGATTAGTTTGAAAAAATTTAATTAAATCAATACTAACATGTCATATTAACATATAAAATTATTTTAATTCATAAAAAGTCTCAAATTACATTTATTTGGGTATTTATAACATCAATTATGTCAATATTTCATTAATAAGATAATTACTCCATCATCATTGTATCGTACATAAATTAAATTATTTTAAGTCTAAAAATTAAAAATAAAATACCATTATGTTGGAAATCGTTTTAGCTTTATAATTAATATTTATAGTCGAATTTATCTTATGTATAACCCTATATTAAAAATGCATTAGTTTTTAAACTTTGATTTTAACTATTTTAACCCTTCTTTAAATAAATTGATAATAAATGTCCTAATCTAATCCAAGTGGGCCTAAATGGTCATATGTTATTCCTAAGGTTGTTTTTGGTCGAATTAAACTTATCCAATAGAATTAGGACATGTGTTAGGGTAATAATAATATCATTTTTACCCTTAACTACCCTATTTACTTTTAACCGTGGTAAAAAAAAGTAAAAAGTTACTATTCACCAAAAATCATTTTCATCTCATTGAACCACATTTTAGTCCTAGATATTAACCGCGTCTCTCGGATTTTTGAAATTTCACTCACAGAAGCGGTAAAATTATGTTTTATGAAAAATTCAGTGTTTTTAACTACCACTTAGTGGTTTCACTATTCATCAAAAAATGAAAGTTTCCAGAAAAATACCAAAAATTAGGACTAAGATATATTTGATATTATGAATTCAAAAATGATGTTTATTTTACCAAATTAAAAACTTATCAGTTACATTAACTAATTTAAAAATTAATTCTCGTCGTCAAAACAAATAGCATGTTTTTAAAAGATAATAACTATCAAAAGATTGGCACTTGTTTATGTCTGGTTTAAATGTGAAATTACATCCAATGAACAACATTGTATTAAATTGTAAAAATATATTCTAAATATACATTAAAACCACTAAAATTAATAATTTATCACTATTAATTATTTCGAATAAAAAAGTTGTTTTTAATTAAAATTTAATAATTTTCACTATTCATCAGAATATGAAAGTTATCCAAAGAGTACCAAAATTTCACCCTAAGCTAATTTCGATATTCCGAATCAAAAAATAAAGTCCATTTTGAAAAATAAAATTTACAAAATTTCAAAATGTGATTATTACTATTCATAATGGCTAGTTTTAATAATATTTTAATAGCATATCGTTGTTTAGTGAAACCCAGTTTTGTGTACGATGCAAGCTATCGAGGAAGGCCGCGGTTGCGTGTAAAGAAAGCCAAGATAGTGTTGTCAAATATTCCTTTGATGATTTATATAACATAAAAACAAAATATTTCTCATAAAAGCCTCGGGTGTTACAAGGAACATCAAGCTAGGGGCCCTTATGAACCTGCTGATCCTTACCAGAGTGCTCCCCCTTTTCAATTGTAGCAGCCTTGGCCTTGTTATTCTTACCAACCATCTTCCATTGATTCACCTTATCAGCAGAAGAGTCTCTAACAAACCATTTTTTGCTTCTGAATATTTCTGCAATTGGAGATAGCATGTCCTACTATTTTATAGTAGTCATAAAATGGGGGATTCTACTCATACTCAATTCATGTTTTAAACTCCCGATCATTATCTAGGAAATTGACCATGTCTGGAAATTTGGATTCCATGTTTACCTCCACAATAACTTAGGCATAAAATCCCAATTCTCTATCAATAGTGTGGTGGTCTATATTCAAGGGAGTCCCCACACAAGAATAAATATCACTCAGGATTTTAGGATGCCAATAAAACCAATTTAGACCATGTAATCGAATCCAAATCTAGGCTGTCATTGGGCGTTGAGTGAATGGGTTGAAATGCCTATCCCATTTGGCAAATTTAAAACTTCCTGGCTTAAGGGAGGTCACCCCCTTATTCTAAGCCATCCGAAGATCATCCCTACTGTTAAAAACGATGTGTAAAAAACCTTTTACAATCGGGATTAATTTGAAATCCCTAACCCCCAAGACTGAAAAAGCTGTAGCTTAAGATTAGAGTTGATCCAGGGCTTATCACCCTTAACAACTGAAATGCGACCTAATGCATAAAATTTACAAGTTTCAAGCCACCGGTTAACCGCATATTGATAATAATGAACTGAAAAGACAAATTCAACTTGTCTAGGTACCAAACTCAAATGCGATTTAGAAGTATCCATAGTGCAGGGGGTACCCTTTAGAGCATCCTAGAAGGAGACACCTTTAGCCCTGGGAACGGAATCCAAATCTGCAACCACAAGGACCACATTATCTGAGGACCTTTGAGGGAGTGGATCAAACTCCCACTAAGGATCAAAAGAACCCGTGATAGATCTATACAAAATTTGAATTAGGTATCGCAACAAACCCCATGATCGGTAGGAGCCTTTCGTCACCAACATCCCGCCTCCCGGTTATGTACTATTTCCTTCTCTAAAAGTACAGTGGGTTTTCTTGCCCAAGGGGTTACACGGTATATGTGGGCCGTTACCCACCATCAAGAACCTTTACGTACTCCCCCATCCATAGTCCCAGGTGTAACAACACTCGGGCATTCAGGCTAGTTCCACACTGGGTTGTGGGGCCCATAAGATGTGATAAAGGCATATAGTGTGTGTTGCCTTATGAAGACTCGAACTTGGAACATCGGGGTCAGGACGCCACCGCTACCCACCAACTCACCCATTCCTTGTGGGCATAAACTCAAATTTATCTAATGATTCAGTTGGTTTATGAACTATATAGTTTTTTATATCTTCTAAGAGTATTTAATCATCCCCTAATACTCTAAGGAAGGAGTTTCCAATTAGAACACATAGTGAGAATCCATATGTAATGAGAATGTAATGTGGGGTCTCTAATAAGATGCACAATATATTCTATAGTTTCACCCAATATTAACATACTAATGTTTAACTTTGAAATATTCATATTATTTTTTGGGTATTAATAATTTTTTAGGATTTTTTAAATTATTGATGATGCTTAAAATAATCTATTTTGGACTTTTGGTATTAAAATTTAATGGTTAAATTATTTTTTTCATTACTATGGGTGTTCTTAATTATGTTTTAGAAACTAATGTATAACATCAACCCGTGAATGTTTATACATATTGTGAATTATCTTAAAGTTTAATATTAATTTTTCATAGAAATGTGAAATAACTTATATTTATTTTATGGATTTATAATCCATCAAAGGCTTATTTTTTTTCAAGAATAAAATAATTATCTTAGTCATTAATCATTGGAATCAGGTCTGGAAACTAATTCAAATATTCCATAAAAAATTATTTAATTTAGAAATAATTATAGGATGTTTATTTTATCATGTTATTGATCTTGATAGTAAAAAAATCCCTCAACTAAAGGAAAATGATATTGACATAAAAACTTCTCCTTTTAACTTCATTTTTGATTTATTGATAGGAATTTTGTGTCCCTTACAGATTTATGGTTTTTTGTTCATTAGATTTTTCCTAAAAATGTTCTATATTACTCTCTATTATTCCTTGAAAACTATTTCTTCTCCACTATATCTATACATTTACTATTCATAAATGTTCTCCTTATATGGTAACCTTATAATTTGTTAATTTGGGTAACCATTATATTTCCCACATCCCCATTTCAAAGGAATTTTTATTATTCCTATGTACGACATGGGTTTTCAATAAAACATATTTTCAATTACTGATCCCTTTATTAATATGATAAAAAAATTATGGATGTAATTTATTTTAGGGAGGGAGAAAGAAACAGTATGATTTTTTTTAAAATAATAATAAGCATGATACCCTTCTTAACACGCAACAAAGGGATTTAATAGTAATGTGATATACTATAAATATATTATTTGAATGTGACCATTATGACCTAACTGTTAAATTAGTGGTATGTATAGGAATAACAACATTATGAAAAATTTGTATAATGGTTTTTTTATAATCAATTTATTAATTCATAACAAATAAGTAATCAATTTTCAATAGTTTTTTTATGATTGATAAGTGTGTTTTCTTGAAAAGGCGCATTAATTGTCTTTCTTAAATGAAAAATAAATTAATATCTAAAAAAATCATAAAAATTATTTTAGGAAGTAGATATATTTTCTCAAATCATCATTTTAGTATTATATAAGGGTGAATTTTTGGGAATTTTCTAAAAATATTTGTTTTTCATTAATAATAGAAATTTTTGTTTTTGTTAAACTATCATTTATTTTCACTATGTCATATAATTAAAAAGTTCCATTATAATTTTTTAAAGTATTAAAGTTAGATAAGACTCCTTTAATTATATATAATTTTATAAATTACACAATAATCAACATTAGACTTGATTATGTAATAAGTTCATTTTAGGACTAAAACACTTATCTCTAGAAACCATTTTTCATTGATTTTTACCCATTTATATTTATAAAACATTCCCACCACTTCTAAAAAAATTATTTAAAAATTGGTTCTACATTTTTAATAATGTGGTTTAAATTTATAAAATAGGACCTTTTTGGCATTGTGAATAGTAACTATTGCAAATATTTGTCACCTCATTGAGGATAATTCAAGTAATTAAGGAAAAAAAATAATGTGACAAGAATAAAATAATTTTTAAAAAACATTACTTATTTAAATTTTATGAGGATAATTCAATCATACTCAACCAATATTCTAGTATATAGAAATTTAGTTCCATATATATTTTATAATGACATTAATATTATTTTAAGTAATGGAAAATTACAAAATGTCACTCTATTGATTTAATATATCATATATATTCACATAGGGATAAGAAGGTCTTATAGACCAATATTATTGTTTATTTTGACCGTAATTTATTTATTCTTTTGAGTGTAATTCAATTTTAAATTTTTTATTGATATAATTACCTTAAATTCTTACACAACACTAATCTAATTCTTGGGAATGTAGTAGATAATTCTAAGTATATAATTTTAAAAACAATAATAAGTAATATTATTTGGATTAATGATTATAGATAATTAATTTTATTTTTAATATTAATGTATTACTTTTTTCGAGTTTTATATTATAATTTCATTCCAATATTTATTTTTTTAAAGTAAAAACATGTGAATAGGTCATAAAATGACATTAATGGTATTTTATGTTAAATAATATATTTTCAAATGATTCAAAAATCATAAAAATAATAAAATAGGTTAAGGGGAAGGGGATATGGAAAAAAATTCATCTCTTGACAATTTTTATCCAATTTTCACGTTATATCTAAATTTATAAACCTTCAATAATGAAAAAGTACTTACCATATTTAAGGCTAAAACAGGTTAATGGAGGGGTTACATCGAAGGATAATGTTTTAAATGAATAAAAACTATCCAAATTTTATTTATTGAGTGTATATGAACCATAAAAAAACTTTTATTTCATATTATGTTAACTTAGTTCCACTTTAACTTTAAACATATTACAATATGTCAATATTTTATGTCATTCCATGAGTGTCTTTTCTATCTCTTGAAAATGGCACCACCACTCCTCTATTTTTAACACCACCTTAATCAATTTATATCAATCAAACCCTACTAAAATCTTTCCCCAATATCCTTATCCATAGTCTAGAGGTAATGTTTTTCCCAAAATACCAACCCTAGGTTTCCTAATATATGATGTAATTTTTCTCTTTCAAAGAAGACTTAATCATAATAACTGATAACTTTCTTTTTTATTCTTGTTTTACCATAATAAATTATGTGAAAAACATTATAATATATTAAAAAAAGTATATACTATATAATTAGATTTTATTAAATTGATGGCCTAATATTTATCCATCTAATTATCTATAAAATGGGAAATAAAACTATCACTCGTGTCTATGAAATACTATCGCTTCATGAACCAATCCATTTTTTTCCATCACTGCCACAAATTGATTTACTTGATGAAGGAAATAATTAAAATATATCATATTTAAGATATAAATTTTACTCTTTAAATTTTAATTACATATACTTAATTACCCTTCAATATGTTAAAAATGATAACATCATTCATGAGTACGTGTGAGCTACAACTCCAACGAAGTGATGTGAATCATTTGTCATGACTGGTGTTTACAAATTATTATATATTTATAATGAATTTTTATGCTTTTTATTTCATCATAAAAATTATTTATATGATATAAAAATGATCAATAATCAAGTTCCATAACCACTAAATCAAAACGTACATTATAATTGGAGTAGTTAAAACCGGAAATATTGATAATAATTGAAGATTGCTTACAAATGAGTGATAAGATGTTATAAATGGATAAAATATAGTATTATAGATATTTATATGGAACTTTTATCTGATTATAATAAATCTAAATTTATTATACAAGAGTTTAAATAATTTTAAACTAAGTGGAAGGGTGAGGTATGAGATTTCATCTCAATTTTCACTCCATTGAGTCAAATTTTTTGCTATAAACTTATTTTATTTTATGTGGTGTATATAAAAAAACATTCTATGTATATATCATGAATATTTACTTGTTCTTGTTAATTTATGTTTTAATTCGTGTTTACTCATTCAAGGGGTTAAAATATTAAAGTTATCAACAAGGTGATAATTTATTTTACAATCACATTTTTTGGGGATTTCTAAAGAAATCTTATAGTTTATCCTTCATAAACACAATATATAATCTTTCCCTGAAGATATTGAATCAGTTTCCAGGTTTTTTTAACAAATATTCCTCTATTTTTCACTTGAATCCATAATATGAATGTTTAATAGAAAATTTGATCTTATTTTTGTTTTTTATAGATTATATTTCTCTATCCATGTCCATGTTTACATAATTTTTTTAGAAAGATAAATTTAATTCACTAAAATGATTCATTAAATAAAAATTTATGTTATATTTAATTTTTTAAAATTTTTTAATCAACTATTACTAATGTTTTCTAAAATTTCAATTTTTTAAATTCATTAAAAAGAGTCAAAAAGACTGTTTCTTTTTAATGTACTCGACAAAACTGATTTTCCTACATCAATATCCATTTTAAAAATACTTTTATTCATTTAAAAGTTCTGAACATTTAAAAAAAATATTATTTCATAAAAATATATTTTAAATATTTCACTTCTATTTTCTCATATTCTCTAAAGTAATTTATTTTACTATAAAATATTATTTTTTGATGAATTTATGGTCATATCTCATCTATTGATTGATTGTTTGGTCATTGACATTATCAAGAAACATTAAATTCTTATGATAATATATAATTAGATAATTCATTTAGAATAGATATGCATATTTTTTGTATCGTGGATATTCCTATTTCCTCAAACATATCCCATTTCTACATACTATGTTTTACTATGAATGTTATTTGAATGATTAGGGAAATATTGATATTATTTATTTCTTACACAATATTGATATTTATTGATAAGGAATATTTTTTATCAATTAAATTGATCATTAAATATATAATTAATGAATTAGATATGCAATTATATGTGTTTCTAGATTATTGATAGACCCTTGGTGCATCTATAGGTCTCACGAGGAAAAAATATTGGATAACTTTGTTAGATGTATTTTTGGTGCAAACCTACCCACATTTGAAAATATCCTAGCATAAGACTTGATGAGTAAATCCAAAATTATGATTTTTTCCATTGAGGATTTAGTAATTATTTTCCATGATATTATTACATTTTTATTATCCATAGATGCATTTCATGCCCATGTTATGTATTAATGGAATGTGTTTTCAGTTATTTACCTTTCCATATTGATTATGACTTATTTAATAATGATGGATTACACAGTACAAAATCCTTAATGATCATTTGATCTCTCCATTATTTTTTTCCTTTCCCCAAGATATAAAGAAGGCATCAATGAATCGGTTTCAAGCATGAAAAATATTTAATTTTAATATATTTTATATTTCATTTCCAATGATAAATCAGAAAAATTTATGTTTCCATACTTTATGATTACTAAAATATTATATCCTTAGTGATGTGATTCTTTGTATATTCATCCAATGTAATAAAGTATACACTAATTCTTTTTTACTATATTTGGGTTGTTGCAATGAAAAATTGGAGTTCTGTGAAGATTTAGAGTTGTTAGAACCCTAGGATCTAGCATAAGAGTGGAATATGGAATTATAAGGAAGCGTTGAATGAGTACTAGAGTTGTGTTAATGAATTCCATCCTATGTAAACTCACATGTTCATTAAATAAATTTTTGTGAAATCATTATCAACATAAGACAATGTAATTTATGACCTTTTTTAAGGATTCCAGGAAAATTACTCACATATGGAAATCTATGAGAGTATCTAGTTTTGTGAATTCATGAGTGAAATAATTATGTGATATGAGAGAACTACTATTTGATTTATATAAGTTTTCCTTAAAAATGGGTGGGGGTGGTGATGATTTATTTATAGATATTTTAGGTCATCAGAGGATTTAGGAGGCACAACCCCATAGTCTCACACAACATGGGATGGATTGTGTAAAATGAGGTTTCTGTATTATTGTATATCTTTTTCATGAATCTTAATTATGTGATAACATTATCCTTTTCCCTAGAAAGATATATAGGATACACATAAAACATTAAACATTCAACATCTCTTTTAATACAAAACTACTTGTGAGATAATCTTTAATTTTACAAGAAATTACCCTCTCTCCAAAAAGATCCATGGGGATATGTTATCCCCTACCCATAAAAAGATCACATGCATCGAAGTGTGTGATGTAGTTTTCAGAAAAAATGGGTTTTCTATAAATTAATTATCACATTGAGAAAGTTTTCTCCTATGGAAAGAGAATGATATCGAATGATCATTCGATGTAAGGAGATATTACAAACCCAAATAATATTTATTTTTTAATAATATATTTTAGCATCACTCACCTATAAAATTAGACAAATCTAGTGATATATTTATTTTTTATAAGGGAGATTCCCCTATGAAAATAAGTGATAAATTAATATTGAATTATATAGTGAAGGTATAATCTTTTAAAAATATTATAATCCCAAACCCTATAAAATAATTTTAGTGGTATTGACACAAGAGGTGGGAACCCAATGAGACTTGGTTATTGAAATAACCTAAAAATGAACAAGGGTCTACTTGTATCATGTGATATTTGTTTTATAAAAACCACTACTAGGATGTAATTAACCTCAACTAGATATCCAGATTATTCTTGTGATCAGATTCAACTACCCTAATAGCATTTATCAACCCACATGGGCCACCAAATATGGGTTTGGGAATAAATTTGATATTAGGGACTAATTTACCTACATTGTTTGAAAAAATGAGTCATGATAAATTACATAGGAAGGTCAATGTAACTCATATATTTGTTAAAATTTTCCCAGACAAATATATATATCAACTTACTATAAAGGGAAAATAATATAAAATATTCAATAAATTCTCTATATGAATTCATTATAAATTATAAAAGATAATGTTATAGATATAAAAGAAAATATAATCAATAATAACCAAGTCTAAAAAAATCCATATACATTAAATAAGAAAAAATATTGAGAAATAGGAAGTGGGATAGTATTAACACTACTGGAAAGGCCTCCCAAGATAATACCTCATGAAGCTTGAACACAAAAACCCACACCTTCTCCAAGCTGAATAGCGTAGTACCAAATAGTCACTTATACACCTATCACACAAGAAATATATTATGTAATGTTTTATTTCCACTTGAGTGTTTATATAGTTTGTGAGAACATACATAATCAATAGGGAACAACAAAAATGACTTAACAAAAGGGTTAATAAAAAAGGGTATGCATGAAAATTCCTATTCACATATATATGTATACATTTAAGTAGTTTTATTGAAATTTGCAATCGAAAACATCTATAATAAAAAACAAGTATCCATTATATGGGTTAATGGTAACTATATGTAAATACCTATTATGGAATACTAATATATACCTTCTTTGAGCCTCATCATGATACATGAGAAGTAGTAAAATTTTCATCCTCAATAGAAGATAATGGATATAAATGTATATATATTCACCAAAAAACATATGTAGATTTATGTTAAACCCTATCCATGAACTAGAGGAACCTAAAATTTGGGAAGTAAGGGAAATGGTTATATATATTTGATGAAATATTATAGACCATCTATTTTTGGAACCCACTATCAGGGAATTTTTCATAAATGTGTCAGGATAGTGATGATCCAAGTCTCGTGTCCCCACATTCTAAATTCGGGTGTACTACCTCTATTGAGGTTAATATGATGGAACCTATGATCAAAAATAGAGGAAGTTTTATTAGATAATATATATATATATATGGATATTTTTACCCTACTTTGAGACTACATCATAGGATTTATGAAATTCTTGTTAATCCCATTCTTGACCCCATCCTTATATACATCAGTTAATTACATCACTATTTTCCTTTATAGGCTGAAGAAATTAAAATTAAAGGGGATGACTGTGTGGGTAATTTATATTTTTATATCACTTACTCATGTTATCAAATGAGGTCATTATATTCATGTCAAATTAAGAATAATGGGGGGGGTTAGGATCCTCACCTAAGGAAATATATCCCATCTTATTATCGTTATATACTGAAGTGTGTATGTTTTACTGGTATTATAATAGAAGATAATCCATCTTATCCTCATCTCATAAGTATAGTTGGGTTAAGATCTTATTCTTATCAGGTAATAAGTGGTTAATATAAAGGTTTAAATTCCATGAAGGATGCATTGTCATTTTATTGTCGAATGGGGATACTAATGATTTATATTCCAATGGGGATACTCATAGGTCCAGTCCGGACTAATTATTTAGATTCCATAGGGGAAACTAATGGTTCGGAGTCTAATAGGGACACTCATGGTTTAGAGTATAGAAATGAAAATCATTGTTTCAAGTATAATAAGGACATTATATGTAATTAGGCCTCATATATAAGCACTCTAGGGGGATTAGTGCTCTCTAAGAAGTGGGTTGGTCTAGGGTTACCATATGTGATTGGGGAGATTACAATGCAATGATGTTCTTATTGAACCATATTGAAGTATCCTTTTTATATGGTTGGAACATGAATCAAAACCCATATAATATGAGTCACATTGTTTAAGGTAATGTGAAAATACAAGTCTATATATTTTAACATAATTTAGTCAAAATGATTGTGTTTTTAAAGAGGATTTACTAATTTATTGAGTGATTCATATGTGTTAGACTACCTAAACATTTATTTGATTCAATAAAGATATGTGTGGGTATTATTAATTTTATTTACCACCCTCATCTGATATAAAGGTATTAGAGGTAAAAATATTCAATTCCTTCTAATCTTGTGGAGTTTCTATGAATGAATATAGATGAAGATGATATTGTTCCCATGTTCTATCAACTTTTTATGAATTTTTATTCACAATTTAGGGCTAAAATGGCTTACCATGACAAATGTATCATCCAAGATACATGTTGCATGAAACCATAGCTAGCATAAGATCTTGATCCTTAGCATGAAAGTTGTTCTTCATGGATGGGATTTTTTAAACATAATCTAAGATTTTTTTGGTAAAATAAAGGTATTACATGTGGAATTTCAAATAATATATCTCAATTGTATGTGACTATGGAGACTCCATAAATAGGGTTTTCATGAGGCATAAGAGTTGAGGTTGCAATTGATGAGATTATTTAACTTCCTTAAAAATATCCAATTCCATTAAAGTGATGAGATACAGGGTATTTATAGGAATCTTGGATAACAGAAGTTGTCTCTACCTAATTATTTTAAAATGAGAAGAACCTTTACTTTGTGTTGTTCCATAAGATATGGACTTGTGAAACTGAGTATATAAGGAAGTCTAGAAAAATATTTGAATTTATTATCATTGGGATACAATTAATTCTTGATTCTTCTTTGACACATTTTAATATATTTTCAAAAAATCCCCCTTATGAATTGGTAACAATTAGGGTGGGGAGGAATTAATTCCAAGTAACATTCTAATGTTTTTCATTTTCTCCCTCTTAACCCCTAACCCCTAACCCCCCACATAACCTAATCGTTTTCCCATAACGTAGGAACTATCTTAAACAAAAGCCACAACCCCTAAAACCCTAACCCACAAACCCACACCTAGAATAATCATATTCGCATAAAGTAGACCCTATATTGCGGGGGGGGGGGGGTTAAAACCCTATTACCCCTAACCTTAGAACCAAAACATAATCCCCGAGCCTATGACCCCCTCTCAAACTGGCCTAAACCTAGGATCGTAACCTAATTCCAAAAAACCCTAATAAGAACCCATATTACCCCTAAAAACTAACCCCACACCACCAAACCAAAGAATATTACCATAACCTAGACTATATATTACACTTAAACCCCAAACCCCCCAACCCACACGTAACCTAAACATATTCCCCAATCCTGAAGATTTTCATACCCTTACCACCCCCCACAGACACACCTATCCAATACTTATACCCCTATCCTAGTCTCTATCATACCCCTAAACCCTAACCCCCCAAAACTATAAGAAACTGATACCACTAAACTACACCCCATATTACCCAGTAACCCTAACCCCCCAACCAAACCTATACTCGTTCCCCCAACATTGACCATATCATACCCTTAAAACCAAACCCCAACCCCAACTAGACACTATCACACCTAAACCATAATCATATTCCCTAAACCAAGACCCATATTTTACATTAACCCTAAATTCCCCAAAGCTATCTTAAGATGAATCCCTTATCCCTGATCCAAACATAACAATAAAAACACAACCCCTATAATTAAACAAAACATATTCTCCCAACATTAAACTTATATTTACAATAACTCCCTCCCAAAAACACCTATCATAATCTTAATCCCCTATAATAGACCCTATCTTACCCCTAATGCCTAACACCCCCCCAACACACACAAACCCACACATTTAAGAGAAAACTTATTACCATAACCTACACCCAATATTACCCCTAAAGAATAACCCCCACCCCAAACCTAACATAATATTGTACCCTTAACCGACTCTATCCTAATACTATGCCCTAAACGCTATCCCCAACCTAACCTAAAATTATTACCCTCAACTAGACCATATTACCCTAACCCCCTCCCCCCTACACCTAAAAAACTTATTACCCTAACCTATACAAAATCTAAACCCCAAACCATAGCACCCCCATCCCTATCTAACCTCTAAACCTTAACACCACCCCACACACCCGATCAAACATTAAAAAGTAATCCATCAACCTAACCATATCCCTAAAAAACCATATCTCAACCTTAAACCATAACACCCCCTAGACTGTATCTTACCCAAAACCCTATCACAATAAAATATAATCCTATGACCCAAAACTAATCCATATCTTAACCCTAACCTAAACTTATACCCCTTACATATGCCCCCACACACCAAGACTAAACTTAGTCCCATAACCTAGACCATGTATTACCATAAACCCTACCACCTCCTATGTAGACTATATTACCCATAAATCCCTACTCATTACCCTAACATAGACCATAAAACCCTAACCAAGACCCTAAAACCCCACCACAACCACATAACCTAAACCTATTCCCCAAACATCGTTACCTAAACAAAAATATTCCTCAATATTAGACCCTATCTTACCCCACACCGTTAACACACCCCATATAGACCGAACTATCCCTAAACCCCCACCAAAATCCATACCCCTAACCTAGACACTAACACCCAATACTGGACCTCCTCCCTCCCACCTAACCTAAAATGTTTCCCTAAACATAGTGTATTTATTACCAATAAAACTTAATACCCCTACATTGACCCTATTACCCCTACAACCTAACCTAACCCTATACCCATAAAATCTATGATAATATACTTACTATACACTTAAAAACCCTATTACCTTAACATATACCCTATATAAGCCCCAAATTCTGCCACCCCCAAACCTTATCATACCCCAAAACACACACACTCATAAAGACCCTATTTGACCCCTAAATAGTGCAACCCCATACCCTATTACCCCAAACACCCCAACCAAGACCCTACGTAAAACTATTCCCCTTCCCTATCCCCTATAATACTCTTAAAACCAAACCCCACCGCCTGAGACCATATCTTACCCATAAATACTATCACCAAGAAAACAGAACCAAAACCATGAACCTAACCTAAACTTATTCACCTAACCTAGACCGTATATTACCCCTAACCTAAAATTTTTCCCCAAACCTAATGACCCCACCTATCGTAAACCTATATCCCAACCCTAGACAATATCTTTCCCCAAAACCCTAACACCTCTAACTAGACCCTATTACCCTGAAATCCGTACATAAACCCATTCCCCTAACCTTCACCAAAACACCATAACCTAGACCCTAACACTCCAACTAACCTAAACCTATACCCTTATACTAAACCACCCCCACCACCTAACCTAATATTAATAACCTAAACTAGACCTAATCTTACCTGTACACCCTAACACCCCTACCTAGACCATATTACCCATACACCCTATATAAACCCATACCCCAAACATGGACCCTAGAACCCAAATTTAGAGCCCAAAACCCCCATCATAGACCCTGCCTATATATATCCCATAGCCTAGACCCTATCTTACCCCTAAACCCTAACACCCCCTCCAACATTGTACCTATTACTCCTAAACCCCTACCAAAAACCATTCCCCTAACCTAGAACCTTACTTAACCGTAAACCATAACACCCACTACTTAGACCCTATCCCACTCCCCCTAAAAACCCTACCTAAACACATGCCCCTAACATAGAAAATAACACCCTAACATAGACCCAAACACACAAAATAATGTAAACCTATTTCCCTGACCTAGACCCCACACCACCTATCCAAATCCTATGTCCCTAACCTAGACCTTATCTTACCCATAAAACCTAAAATACCCTACCTAGACCCCATTACACCTAAAACCTAACCCACATACCCAATCATACCCATAAAAAATCCCATTGACCATAGTATACCCTAAAATACTATAAACCCATACCGCCTACCCTAGACCTCCAAAACCTTGCCTAATAATTTCCCCCTAACCTAGAGACTATATTACCCCTAACCCCCACCAATCCTTATAATTTACCCCAAACATAGTCCCAATAATACCCCTAAACCCTAACCCCCATCATCCCAACAAGAACCTATTACCCCTAAAACAATGCCTAAAACCATACCCCCTAACCTAGAGCATAACTACGTATTCTAGAACCTAACATCCCAAACATGAAAAAACCGAATCATATTCCCCCAATATAGGCCCTATATTATCACTAAACCCTAGAAGCCTCCTCATAGACACTATTACACCCAAAACTCTACCTAATATAATACACTAACCTAAACCATAACTTAACCCTAAATCCTAACACCCCTATACCTATAACTCATTACCCCTAACCCCCTCCCAACCTAGACCTCCCCAAACCATATCCTATTACCCCTAAACCACAACCTAAATCTATACCCCTAAACTATACCATAAAAACATAACCTAGAGCATAACATCCAAACCTAGAATTGATATAGACATATTCCCCAAACATAGACCTTTTAATTTGACAAAAACCTAAATCCTTCTCCCTAGACACTATTACCAATAAACCCTCTTTTAAACCCATACACCTAACATATAACCTAACTTAACCCCAAACCCTATCATCCCACTTCCCATACCTTGTTACCACTAACCCCCTCCCAACTTAGACCACCACATATAACATAATCCTCTAAACCTATCCTAGACGCTATGTCACACCCCGACTAGGTTTGACACGTGACTTGTGCGCAAGTTGTAAAACCGCACGACAATCACACAACATAACACTGTAAATGATCAGTGTTGGGAGACACAGTTTGAGCATAGTCCACTCAACTGCACACATGACGGAACACGAGCCATGAGGCTCCCCAACATTATAAATAAACAAATTAATAAAATAAATGGCAAATGAAATGTATTAAGATAATAATGAAATAAAATAGTTTTTTATAAAACGAAGTTTAATCAATATAATAGAAATAATATTGTGATTTTTTTATAAATATAATATTAATATTATTTATATTATTATTATTATTATGAAGAAAAAAACATGTTGGTCGAACCCTTGGTGGGCGTCGCACCCCCCTTTTCTTTTTGTTCCACGCGAGGTGCCTTCCCACCCTCTCCCAAGCATGGTGCAGTGACCGCTTCCCCCCTCGACCACCTGTGTGTGCAGCCGGTCGACGCCCTTAGGCCGTCTCCCTCTCCTGTGTGGCGCGCTTGGACCCCAGTGCGAGCTCCTTCCTCCAGCGGCCTGTGCGCGGAGAACCCATCCCCTCCTCCCTTGCTCCGGCAGGCCGACCTCGCAGCTCTGAACCCCAGTTTCCTCCTCTCTTCATGCACTGCATTCCCCTTCCTCTAGACATGCACAACCCAACGGAACCCCCATATTCCAGTGGCTTGAACCCCCTGTGCACACCTGTATGGATGACACCCTCCAGCTCTCTAGTATGATCCCCCGGCCTGACGAATCCTCCATGCTCTGACCAACACCTCCTCGCACCACCCCTCTGCCTTCATAGGCTGACCCCCCTCCCTTCTCACTCTCTCGCAGAACCAGCAGCAGCCCACAACACCATTGGGTGGAGCATCCCCTTCTTCCTCCAATGGTCATTGTCGTTCCCTCCGGTAAGATTAATCTCCCTTATCTATCAATTTCTATAATTCTATTATGCTTATTCCTTTTTCCCTTTGATTCTAAGTATAAATATATTTGAAATCCTTGTGTTGATATGAACCCATTTTAGATCTTGGCCTTGACATAAATGGTTGGTTTCTTGTTTCCTTGTTTTATGATTTAAATTGGAAAATTTAATTGTGCTAGGCTTTCCATGAAATGAATTTGCATCTTTCTAATGGTTTTAAAGTGGGTAAATGGGTCTTGGACGGTTGTGTTTTCCATTAGGTGAAGATGTTCTTTTAAAGTGAATTGAGTTTAAATTGAGGTGTTCCCCCGAATGACTTTAAATGGGGTCTCTCACTTTTATTCCAATGGGTTTTTATGGATTCTTTATGTTTGATAAAAAAATTACAATGAATGTTCTCACTATGAAATACACTTCATCATTGGGTTTTAGGCCAAATTGGTTTTTTGAGTGGGAATCTTTTGTGTTTAAAGGGGTTTCATTTCCTTAAAGGGGTGTTTGGGTTTTATAAGAAGAAAATGGAGTTCCCTTGACCTATTTGGTTATGTTCGAGGGTCTATACGCTTTTCCTTGAAATTGAGTCTGAACATCAAGTTGTTTTAAAAAGGAATTTCCAAATGTAGTTGATATGGGTGAAGGTCTGGATGTCACTTGCGATGTCATATTAATTTCCCTTGATTTATTAAATGATGTAATGATTTATTTATTAATTAATTGAAACCCTATATTAGGGTTTGATTCAGGATTTGTGATTTCTTGCGGTTTGGGGTTGTGAGAATGGTCCCCTAAGACCAATTCTTGTGGATTTGGTCAACCTCCGCCGAAGGCGAGGAGGTTCAGAATATTTTGGTTTTTCACCACCATCCGAGGTATGGATTTTATGTTTTTTTTGGTTTCACACCATCTTAATTGGGGTATTTATTTGTTTTGTGGTTTGTAGTATTTGTGGTGTAGTTCATTGAACTCTGCTTTGTGGTCTCGAGCTACGGGTGTCAAAAATGCCTACATGTATATGCATAGGGTAATACACACACACACATATATATATATATATATATGTATATTTATATGTGTGTGTGTGTGTGTCTGTGCCCTCTTTGTACATATTCCCTCATGGCGTGGGGAATATGTGCAATACAGCTAGAGGAATTTATATATATATGTATAAATGCATTTGTGTATAAGCGCGAAGGGTTGGTTCGAGTGGTCATCTTCAAAAGGAGACATGTTGAGGTAGGATATCTATGCATTAACCTCTAAATTTAAGAATCATTTATTTCTCACTTTTTGCACCTAGTTTCAGAATTATTTATTGATATAGAACTGTTAGTAAAATGGTTTGTCCTGAATTGGAGTGGTTTATTTCTTGTAATGTGTTGCAATAAATGGTTTGATTATGGTTTCACATGAATTTCCTGATGAAATTCACCTTTTTCCTTTGTGAATGTGTTTTATATTTAAAATTCGGGTTTGGGTTTCTTAAATGGGTTTCAAAGTGTGTTTGTGGTTGTCAAAGTGGCATGTGTGTGATTCTAAAGAAATGGATTGGAATGTGAAATTTGTGTCAGGCTCGATTGGCCCTTTTTTAAAACAAGTTATCTTAATAAAACAATCCTTGGATGTGGTCCCCTTGCTTTGGTTGAGTTGTAAGTTATGGGAGGCCCTCCATGTAGTACTTTCCTGTGATCAAATGGTTTAAAGGCGAGGGACGTATTCCTTAGGGTGACTCAGGGGTGACTTTGTTGTGTGTGTTGACTATGTGTGAGGAATATACTTATGACTGGATACTTATTTGACATTGTTGGCTCACCCCCATTTTAGTCTGAACATGGGAACCTAGCATAGAGAGCGAATATTCAGTGAACAATTGATGCACTAGTTTAGACTACGCAATGGCTAGTGTCCCCTAGTATGGATTATACTCGGCTAGGGGAGTTGGCCCCTCGGTTAGGCCAGGTCGGGCGATACTGAGCATTTGGGAATTATGATGTCATCGAGAGTATGAATGCCTTTGGGATGAGTCACATGTATAGTAGGTTCTAGACTATTCATGAGCTCCTAGGTTTTCCCATGTATATTGGAACTTAGTTGTCTGTGGCAGATGATTGAGGTGCCTTGTTTGGTTGATTAGTCTTTCTTGTTATTTCCCATTAACCTTGTGTGATTATTTCCTTTTTCCTTCATGTATGATGCATCTCTCTGTTGAAGTGGATAAAAGTGATCTTCAAAATTTTGTGGAAAAAGGTTTTTAAAATGTTTTACACTTCACTATCCCTATTTCTCTAAAAAGGTTAAATATTTATCCTTGGAAATGAATTTTGTTTAAAATATGAAGGGAAATGCACTGTGGTTTGTTTTTAAAGAAGAAAATGTGTAAAAACCTAGTTCTCTACATTTTATTTCAAACTTGAAATTGATGGATCTTTTATTTAAAGGAAATGCATATGAGAATAGATTGTTTGGGCATGCCTACTGAGTTTTAATACTCACGCCTATAGTTTTAGCTTTGTTTTTTAGCTTCGGTTGAGGCGCCTTGCTTGGATTTAGTCACCATTGCACGACGTTGGTTTGAGGGTGGTGGTGACCCATAGGTTCACATGGAGGTATTTACGACTTTGTTTTCTCACTGCTCTTAGTTTTCGTTTCCATTGTTTAGTTTTTGTTTATTTATTTGTCCTTCATTTATGGGCCAAATCATTCTCACTTGTGTATTTTTGATTCTCTAAACTAGTTTCTAGCCCATGGGTATTAGGAATGACCCTCGGGCCATGTCACGGGCCGGATCAGGTGATTGGTTCAGGGTTGACCCGGGTTGGTTCTTGAAAAAAAGGTATCAGAGGAGGCCCTTCTGATTTGGGATGTTCGGTAGATGGAGAATAGGACTGTCGGGGCTTAGGAGGTAGGTTTCGGGTCAGTGCCTGATCACCACCGCTCATGACGAAACCTGAGCTACCAGGGGTAGTTTGGGTTTTGTGTCTTTTGTCTTTGTTTTGGATTGAAGGATGAAAATAGTGGTGACTCGATGTCACGTTGTGACCCCACATGGAGTAGTGACCCATGTGGAGCCCAGGTGCCTGGTTCAAGGTTCTCTGGTGTTATGTCTTACTTGGGGTGTGTCTCACTACCATGCCCCCGTGTTGAGAATAATCACTAGTTCCTCATTCCGGTTTTCCATTTTTGGTTGTGGTCTGTCTTTTTTTTGGTTGTTTTTAGAGGTTTTTTTGGAAATGAAGGTGGTTTTGATTTGAAAAGGGTATTTCTCTAATGATTTTAAAACTGGTAAAAAGGGGATTTCTTTCAAGTTGTTTTGAAATTGGTGAAGTGTTTTTTTAAATAGTAAGTGTTTTGATTTGGAAAATTTTGGCTTATGTTTGGATTTGGTAATGGAAAAGAAAGTGAAACCCTTGGTATTCCTTAGGATTGTCTGCATATGTATGGGTAGATATGTGAAGTGCACATTGACACATATGTACAGGTGATTTGATTGGAAAGGGATGAAGGCTTACGCAGCGGTTCATAGGATGCCATGGGTGGGGTTTTGGAATTTATGGCTTCGCTTGATTTTTCTAAAATGGAATTGAATGAAAAAAATGATTTCGGGACTTATTTTTTTCTTCTTCTCAAAAAGTGGGTTTTAGTATTTTGAAAAGTTGATTTCTCTTGTGTTTGTGTATGTTTGATTTATGAGTCTTTTACCCTTGGCTTGTGTTGTATCTTTGGTTGTGTTTAAGCTCGTTCGGGATTTCGGGCCAGTTGTTTGGCTTTGGGTGTGTCTTTTGATTGATTTTTGGCTTGATGCGAGTTGAATTTTTGTTTTTCATGTTGTTGTAAATATTCCACCCGGAAATGTCCTCAAAAGTTGCAAATGATTCGTTCCCAATTCTGTTTTCTTTTGAGAGTTTCTTGTCTTTCGAGGCATTCGGGGTTCGTTAGGGACAATGAAGCGGGTTGAGGGATGTAGAGCATGTATTCAGGTGGTTGAGAACTCCAGAGTTTGTTAGACTTCATATTTTCATGGGCTTAGTTGAGGGTCTAGCCTTGGAACAGTGGAGGTGTATGTCTCTCCATAGTTGTAGTTGGGATGATGTGGGAGGTGCTAAAATCCTTCTTCATCCAATAGATCACACATGAGGAGGTGAAGGAGAAAAGAGGCGAGAGCCCGTCCATAGATAACAAGGCCAGTGGTTGGTGAAGGCCTATGTTTTCCACTTTAAGGAGTCGAAATCTGGAGCGCAAGTTCTTGGAATATCCGGTGCCTTTCTTCATTCATAAGTGTTCCCCATTTTGTAAGCGGGGTGTATGAGATAAACCTACTTTTGAAGAAATCCCTTTTTGTTCGTGACGACTTCTGGTTTGTCAGACTACTTTCTAATGTGCCATCGATGTTGCCTTCTTGAGTATCCTAAGTGATCTTGTCTCATCCCTCCGAAGTCCTGCTATTGTGTGACCGTTCGGGTCACTAGGAAAGGTTCCGAAAGAGGTGTCGTTCGAAGAAGGATTTCTAATTGGGGGATGCTTGTGTCTGACTGTGAGGCATAAGATGCTTCAGCAATCAGAGCCCCAACCTCAGGTCTTGGGTTGAAGCTCATGCATAGTCAGGGCATCAAAGGCATGTGAGAGCTTTTCTTGGTTCTTTATCTTTCATCTTGGAATAGAGACATTTAGGTTTCCCTATTCTTGTTTTCCTGCTACTGTAATTTCATCCTTTGTGGTGATACTGTGATGATATTATTCTTTCATGATCATAGTAGTTGCGTTCTTCTGAATGTGGCCTCTAAATTGTTTTTCTTAAAAGGTTATTTTCCCTTATGTGGGTTGGTCTTGATTTCATTAGTGATCGTTTGGAGATGTGAGTGTTGGGGGTTTTTTCTTGTGTCGAGAGTTCCTGGTTTTAGGGGAAATGTTGTCTCGCTCGTACTAAGGGAGTTGTATGTGTTGGGAGTTTTAGATCGGTGTGGGGAATTATTAGTTCCAGCAATTTTGTTAAATGGAGTTCATTGTTTTGGTGCCCCAATATTCCGGGTGGCCTTGTGGTGGTGTTCATTTTAAGTCTCAGTGGCCCCGCTCAACTCAAGTGGAGAAGTCGGTATTTTTGGGTTGGGAGTTCCCACGTTTTCCCTCCTCGGGAAGGCGTGTGTGGGTTTTATAGTTTTCATGTTAGACAAATTCTTGTGGTGGGGATAACTCTCTTGTGTTCTCCCCTAGTTTTACATCATGGTTTCTTTGTGATCGGTCGGGTGTGACCAGTGGAGTGAATGGTCACACAAGGTTCTTGGCCTCTCTCGGTCTGATCAGGCACAAACTCGAGTTTCAGTTTTCCTTTGTCTTGCAAACTTTCTGGGGGCAGAAAGTGTCTATGGTGTAGAGAATTGTCACATCCCAACTGGGTTTGATGTGTGACTTGTGCACAAGTTATAAAACCATGAGACAATCATGCAACTTAACCCTGTAAATGGTCAGTGATGGGAGACACAGTTTGAGCATAGTCCCTACAACCATGTGCATGATGGCACATGAGCCATGCGGCTCCCCGACTTTCGAAATAAATAAATAAATAAATTAAATGATAAATGAAATAAAGTAAGATAACAATGAAATAAAATAGTTTTTTTATAAAAAATGTTTTAATCAATATAATAGTAATAATATTGTGATTTTTTATAATTATAATAATATTATTATTTCTGTTTATTATTATTATTATTATGAAGAAGAAGAAAAAATATGATGGTCGAACCCTAGGGGGGCGTCGTACCCCCCTTTTCTTTCTGCTCCACACGAGGAACCTTCTCCCCCTCCCCACGGTGTGGCGCAGTGACCACTTCCCCCCTCGACCACCTGTGTGCGCAGCTGGACGATGCCCTCCGACCTTCTCCCTCTCTAGTGTGGTGCGCTCAGACCCCAGCGCGAGCTCCTCCCTCCAGCGGCCTATGCGCGGAGAACCCCTCCCCTCATCCCCTGCTCCGACAGGTTGACCTCGCCACTTCAAACCCCAACCGCCTCCTCTCTTCCTATGCTGCATCCCTTTCCTCTAGCGGTGCACAACCTAAAGGAACCCCGATGTTCGAGTGGCTGAAACCCCCGGCGCACACCTATCCGACCGACACCCTCCAGCTCGCCGGCATGAGCCCCCAGCCCGACGAATCCGCCCTGCTCCAACCAGCACCTCCTCGCACCACCCCTTCCCCTTTACAGGCCTACCCCCCTCCCTTATCACTCTCTCTCCAACCCAGTGGCATCCCACAACAACTTTGGTTGGTGCATCCCCTTCTTCCTCCGGTGGTCATTGTCGTTCCCTCCAGTAAGATTCATCTCCCTTCTCTATCAATTTCTAGAATTCTATTATGCTGATGCCTTTTCCCTTTGATTCTAACTATAAATATATTTGAAATCCTTGTGTTGATTTGAACCCATTTTAGTTCATTTCCATGACATAAAGGGTTGGTTTCTTGTGTCCTTGTTGTATGATTTAAATTGGAACATTTAACTGTGCTAGGATTTCCATAAAATGAATTTGCGTTTTTCTAATGGTTTTAAAGTGGGGAAATGGTTCTTAGACGGTTGGGTTTTCCATTGGGTGAAGATGTTATTTTAAAGTGAATTGAGTTTAAATTGAGGTGTTCCCTCGAATGACTTTAAATGGGGTCTCCCACTTTTAATCCAATGGGGGTTTATGCATTCATTATGTTTGATAAAAAGTTCCAATGAATGTTTTCACTTTGAAATACACTTCATCATTGGGTTTTAAGACAAATTGGTTTTTTGACTGGGCTTCTTTTGTATTTAAAGGGGTTTCCTTGACTTAAAGGGTTTTTTTGGTTTTATAAAGAGAAAATGGAGTTCCTTTGACCTATTTTGTTATGTTTGAGGGTATGCACGCTTTTCCTTGGAATTGAGTCCGAACATCAAGTTATTTTAAAAATGAATTTTCTAATGTAGTTGATATGAGGGATGGTCCGGTTGTCACTAGTGACGTGATATTGATTTCCCTTGATTTATTAAATAATGGAATGATTTATTTATTAATTAATTTAAACCCTATGTTAGGTTTTGATTTGGGTTTTGTGATTTCCTGTGGTTTAGGGTTGTGTGAATGGTCCCCTAAGACCTATTCATGTATATTCCATCAACCACCGCTGAAGGTGAGGTGGTTCAGAATATTTTTTTTATCCACAACCATTCGAGGTATGGATTTTATGGTATTGTTTGGTTTCGCACCATCTTAATTGGGGTCTTTATTTATTTTAAGGTTTGTAGTATTTGTGGTGTAGTGCATTGAACTCTTTTTTGTCGTCTCGAGCTGTGGGTGTCAAGAATGCCTACATGTATATTCCTAGGGTAAGACATATATATATATATGACCTCTTTGTACATATTCCGTCATAGCATGTGGAATATGTGCAATGCAGCTAGGGTAATTTATATATATATGTATAAATGAATTTGTGAATAAGTGTGAAGGGTCGGTTCGAGTGGTTGTATTCAAGAAGTGGCATGATGAGGTAGGATCTCTATGAATTAACCGTTTAATTTAATAATAATTTATTTCTCTCTTTCTGCACCTAGTTTCAGTATTAGTTATTGATATAGAACTATTAGTGAAATGTCCTGTCTTGAATTGGAGTGGTTTATTTCTTGTAATGTGTTGCAATAAATGGTTTAATTGTGGTTTCACATCATTTTCATGATGAAATGCCCCATTGGACTTTGTGAATTCGTTTTAGATTTAAAATGCTGGTTTGGGTTTCTTGAATGGGTTTCAAAGTGTATTTATGGTTTTCAAAGTGGTGTGTGCGTGATTCTTAAGAAATGGTTCGACATGCGAAATTTCTATTATGCCCGGTTGGCACTTTTTTAAAACCAGTTATCTTAAGAAAACTCTCCTTGGATGTGTTCCCCTTTCATTGGTTGAGTTTTATGTTGTGGGTGGTCTATTGGGTAGAACTTTTCTATGATCAAATGGTTGAAAGGCAAGGGATGTATTCCTTTGGGTGACTTGGGGGTGACTTTGTTGTGTGTATTGACTCTGTGTGAGGAATATACTTATTGCTGGATACTTGTTTGACATTGTTCGCTCAACCCCAATTTATTCTGAACATGGGAACCTAGCATAGTGATCTAATTTTCAGTGAACGATTGATGTACTAGTTTAGACTACGCACTGGGTAGTGGCCCTTAGTACGTATTATACTCTGCTAGGGTATTGGACCCCTCATTTAGGCCAGGTAGGGATATACCGAGCTTTTGGGAATTATGAATTCATCGAGAGTAGGCATGCCTTCGGGATGAGTCACATGTATAGTTCGTTCTAGACTATTCACGAGCTCCTAGTTTTTCCCATGTATATTGGCACTTAGTTGTCTATGGAGGATAATTGAGGTTCCTTGTTTGGTTGATTACTCTTACTTGTTATTTTCCATTGCCCTTGTGTGATTATTTCTTTATCCTTCGTTTATGATGCATCTCATTGTTGATGTGGATAAAATTCATCTTCAAAAGTTTGTGGAAAATGTTTTTTAAAATTTTTTACAATTCACTATCCCACTTTCCCTAAAAAGGATAAATCTTCATCCATGGAGAAGAACATAGTTTATAATATGATGGGCAATGGATCGTGATTTGTTTTTAAAAAATAAAATGTGTAAAAACCCAGTTCTATACATTGTATATAAAACTAGAAATTGATGGATCTTTTATTTAAAGGAAATGCATATGAGAATAGATTGTCTGGGCATGCCTACTATGTTTTAATACTCACGCCTAGAGTTTTACCATTGTTTTTTTAGATTCAGTTGTTGTGCCTTTCATGGATTTAGTTGCCAAAGAAAGACATTGGTTTGAGGTTGGTTGTGAACTATAAGGTCACGTGGAGGTATGTACGACTTTTTTTCTAGCTACTCCTAGTTTTCGTTTCCATTGTTCCATTTTTGGTCATTTATTTGTCTTTCATTTATGGTCCAAATCGTTCCCACTTGTTTAGTTTTGATTCCTGGAACTAGTTTCCATCCTGTGGGGATCGGGAACACCCCTTGGGCTATGTCGCGGGCCAGCTTGGGTGATCGGTTCAGGGTCGACCTGGGTTGGTTCGTGACACCCTATCTTTCCCCTAAACCCCAAAATTACCAACATCGAACCGATTCCCCCTAAAACACCACCTAAACCCATACACCTATCCTAAACCTTACACTTCATCCTATCCCCCCAATATGCTAATCTTACCCCAAAAACCTATCCTACCCTCCAAACCAAATCTTATTCCCCTATCCTAGACAATGTTTTACCCCTAAATAGAAAAACGACCTCATAGAACGAGTTTTACCTAAACCCCTACCAGAACCCCTGCCCTTAACCTAGAAACTAGCAAAAAAACTTACACCCTAAAAATACAACCAAGACACAACCTATGTTCATGCACCTAACCTAGACCATATCAGACCCTAAACCATAATAGCCCCAACCTAAACCCTATTAACCCCAAAACCCCATCTAATCCCAAGCCACTAACCTAGACCCTAACACCATAAACTATATCCTAATACCACCACCTATCCCAAACATATATCACTGAGAAACACCCCCCCCCCACTCGTACCCCAATAGACCCTAAATTACCCCTAAAACCTAACCCCCAAACTTACCTAACCCCCACCTATCCTAATATTATTCCTCAAACCTATAACCTATCTTACCCAAAACCCATACCCCCCCCCATATAGACCCAATTACCAATTAACCACCACCTAACCCCATACACCTATCCTAGACCCTCACACCCTAACTTAGACACTAACACCCTGACATAAAACAATTCCCTTAACCTAGATCATATCATACCGCTAAACCCTACCCCCCATAACCTAAACTAAAACAATGCACCTGATAAGTCTATTTTGCATACATATTCTTATGGGGTTTTACATATGAATTCATTTCATATCAATTTCTTTGATATAATATATGTGTCTGATATTAATGTTTTGAAAATTATTATGAAGGATTTTCATTTGAAGCAATATAATTGAAAACATCGAGGCGTGATGTCGGATTTTTGAGAGAAAAGGAAGATGTAAATTCTAGAGCAGAACCGGTACACGTCGTGTAGTGAGAGTACACGACATGTGGTTTTAGTTCATGAGTTGCTGCAGACCACACTAAACAAGTCGTGATGATGGATCACATTGTGAAATGTAAGTAAACATCATTTGTCTCCAATACATGATGTGTATCTAAGTCAAACCATCATATAAAGTTCCCACATATTCAACGTGGCAGAGGAAAACTCAAATCTGAAGTATACAATGTGTATTCTATGTACACATCGTGACGATAATGACACGTGAAAATAATAATGATGATGGGATGCGGGTTTCAACACATTTGGCCTATAAGTACTAACCTAATACAACATTCCAACATACTCTGGACTTGAGGAAGAAAGCGCAACCACCAGGAGGCTTCTGTATATAGGTTTTTATTTCAATATTTTTATTTCCATTCTTTGGTGTAATTGTTTGAATTCTTTCGATTTTAATTCCAATATCTATTTTCATTCCTTCTTCATCTCACTCCCTATATTATATGATCTTCACTATGGAATATGGTTCATTCATCATTGGTGATCACCCAAGGATGATTTTCTATGTCTATAGGGGATAGAATAATCAGTTGAAATGGGTGTGTATGAAAGTGTTTTATTTCATGCTTCACTTGAGCAATGATTATATTCAGCAGGTTTCATAATGTGACTCATTTTTATCACATCATATATTAAATCATAGACCAATTATGTTTAATAGTAGATGAAAAAAAACATTATTGACATAATTAGTTCATGACTAATGAATGTGGTTATTCTTCTGTAATGAAAATCCGAACTAAATGCACTTTATATATTTTGATTCATCTAACCATGATAAATTGGGATTCTAGGGTAGTTTGATAGTGAATAATAATTTCTTCTATAGATAAAACAGTTTGGATGTGTAGACATTTAATATTATTGCTTTCCAAGTGCAGTCATGATTTATATTTAGGAAAACCATCATTGGAAATTGATTCCCCTCTTCTCTATTTCTCTATTTTAATTAATTTATTTCAATTGCATCATTAGTTTAATTTAATCAAATAGAAATTAGAGCAAATTAACCATTAGTCTAGAGTTTTAATCACTATGCTCCCCACTCTCTGTCAGTTCGACCCTGCACTTCTGATATACTATGTCTGTGTAGTTAGTATGGTTCAGTTTAATTTAAATTTCTAATTTGACTCATGATCGGAGGAAATAACGATGCCTTTTGGGCACATCAACACAAATCCCAGACCTTATCTTATCCCTAACATAAACTTATTCCCCTAACATATACCCCTCCACCTAACCTAAACCTATATGCATAACCTAGACCCTATCATTGTCCAAAATCATAACACCCACCACCTCGACCAAATTACCCTGAAACGCCTACCTAAGCCCAATCCCCTAACCTCAACCATAACACCCTGACCAACATCCACTTACCCCCAAATCCCTACAAAAATTTATTCCCCTCACATAGAACCTAACACCCTAACTTAGTCCCTACAGAATCCCATACCCTTAATCTATACCCTAATTTACCCTAATCCCATACACACCGCCTAAAACCTAAACTAAACATATACCCTAACATAAAATTATGTACCTAAGCTATACCTTATCTTACCTCTCACCGAAAATTATTCCCCTAACCTAGGTCCCTCACCACCTAACCTAAAAGAACTCCATAAAGGATACCCAATATTACCCACAAAACCCTACCTAAACCAATGCCTATAACCAAGACCCATCCTCTTTAACCTAGACCTTAACCCAAGACCCTACACTAGCCCCCCTCCAGTAACCTAAATTGGTGCCCCTAACCTATACCCTATCATAAACATAGTACCTAAAACCCCTTACATAGATCTTGTTACCCCTAAACCCACACCTAATGTAAACTTATTCACCTGACCTAAACCTCTCTTACCTTTTACCTAAACTTATACCCCTAACTAATACCCCCACCCCACCTTACATAAACTTATACCCCTATCAGGGACTATGTCTTACCCATAAAACCTATCCACCATAGACCCTATAATACTCATAAACCCAAAACCGAACCTAAACCTATACCCCTAACCTAGAACAATCTTACCCTAACCTAAAATTATGAACCAATCCTAGGCCCCCATACCTAACCAAAACTTATGAACCTTACCTAGACCCTATCTAACCATTAAACCCTACCACCCCTTGACCATATATTACCCTTAATACCGGACCCCCAACCTAAACATATTCCCCAAACCAAGACCATATCATACATATAAACTATAACAACCCAATACTAGAACCTATTACCCCCAAAACACTAACAAAATGCATGATTCAAACCTATAAACTATTACTACAAACCCCACACTTGCACCCATTCCCCAACCCCACGACCCTAACAACCTAACATAGACCCCCAAACCAGATCCTAACACCCTAACCTAGACAAAACCCCCACCCCAAACTAGAACCTATTACACCTAAACCCAGTCCCCAAACTTGAACAATAACACCCTAACCTACACCAAAACACTTCACAAACCATACCCTATTACCCTAAACCCCTACAAAAACATATTTCTGAAACACTTTAATACCCTAACCTAGGATATAACCACCCACTTAACCTTATTCTCTTAACCTAGAAACTCTCTTGACTGTAAACCCAAAAATATTCTCCAATCCTAGACACAATCTTATATAAACCCTATCCCCCAAACATAGACTCAATTACCCAAATACCCTTACCTAAACCTATACATAATCATATACAATAGCACCCTAACCTATATCCTTTCACCCTACTCCTCCAACCTATATCCAATTTTCCAAAAACAATTCCTAAACCAATTCCTCAAACCTAGAACCTAACACACAAACATATACCCTGACCCCCACAACCTGGACCATGTTGCCCATAAACCCAAACCAAAACCCATTCCCGGAACCAATACACTAACACCCTAACCTAGATCCTAAACTCACCCAAACTATAACCCATTATGGTTAAAACTCTACCCAAACCCATTTCATGAACCACTAATAACCTATCATAGACCCACCCCCAACCAAATAAAATTATTCCCATAACCTGGAGAGCATCATACCACTAAACAATATCCCATGTGCCTATACTAGATCGTATAATACATGATCCCAACCCCCACCCCTCCACCTAGAAATTATTACCCCTAAACCCCTACCTAAACCCATACCTTCAACCTAGACCCAAGACCTTATCTCCATAACCTAGACTATATTACCCCTAAACCCAACCTAAACTCATTCCCAGAACCTAGACGCTAACACCCTAACCTAGAATCTAATCCCCCTCTCAACCTGAAAATAATTATTCCTAAATTGCTACATAAATCAACGGTGTGAACTGATGCACCATATCTAAACCCTATCTTACCTAAACCTTAACCCCCACAACATAGACACTGTCACCCAAAAACCCCATCCTAAACCCATACATTGAACCAATACACCAATAACCAAACATATACCATAACCATACCCCCCCCCAACATAGACCATATTTTTTCTAAAAAACTACTTAAACTCGTTCCCCACACCTAGATCCTAAGACTATTAACTAGACCCCCCCCCCCAATGAATTTATTACCCCTAAAACCCTACATAATCAAATCCCTTGAACCTATTCACTTAACACCATATGCTAGAGAATAAATCCCCAGACATACCCAGACCACTACCTAGACAGAAGTCCCGAACTGAGACCGTAATACCCTATTGTAGACCATAAACCTCCCCCAACCTTGATCCTATTACCCCTAACCCATAACTAAACTTATACCCCAAACCCCCTAACACCTTGAACAAGACCCAAAACCCCCACCTAAACATATTCCCCTAACCTAAAATCTATATTATCCCAAAACACCAACACCCCCAACCTAAACCTATACCATTAAAGTAAACCCTATTTTACACCTAAACCCTACCCCCACCCCATCCATGACACAATTCACTCTAAAACCCTACCTAAACTCATGCCCAGAACCTATGGCCCTAAAACCAAAACCATGACCCTAACCCCCCCCCCACCAACCTACACCTTGTTACCCCTAAATCCATACCTAAACTCATACACCTAACACCCTAACTTAGACCCTAACCCCCACCTGACCTTATGCCCAAAACCTTAACCCTATTATACATTTAAAAACTATACTATGCACATAACCAAGACCCTATATTTCCTATAACCTAACACCTCAACCTAGACCATATTAACCAAAAACCCATTCCCCAATCCTAGATCCTAATTCCCTAACATATATCTTATTACCCATAAAACCCTACCTAAACCCCTACCCCAAACTATGTATCTTATAACATAACCCAGACCATATCCCCCACCTAGACCCTATTACCCCTAAACCTATACCTAAACCAATTCCCTATACATAGACCCAAACAGAATAACATAGACAATGACCTAGACCACCCCAAACCTAGATCCTATTAACCCTAATCTCCTACCTAAACCCATTCCATGAACCTATTAACCTAGAAATGTCCACAGAAAATAACACCCTATCCTAGAACATAACCCCCAACATTGAAATTATTACCCATATACACCTACCTAAACCCATTCCCCTAACCTATGCCCCTAACACCCTAATAAAGACCCTGAAACCAAGAAATATGAAATTAACCCTAAACCCCTATGTAAAACCTTGACTAAAACCTATTCCCTTAAGACCATGACCAAGAAAAAACCCACTCATCCCCAAAATAACATGAACCTATTACCCCTAAACCAATACCTATACAGAAGACTCGAACCTATGACCTTAATGCCCATAACATAGATCCCCCCAACCACGACCATATTACCCTAACCAAAACCCATACCCAGAACCTATACCCTACCCCACCCCCATCCTAGACCCTATCACCCATAAACCCCTACCAAAACCCATTCCCAAAAAATATGACCCTAAATAAATAACATAAACCCCCAATATAAGAACCTATTTCCCATAAACCCTAACCCCTCACCCCCACAAAATTAGGATCCTATTACCCATAAACCATTTCCTAAACCCATTGACTGAAACTATACCCCCAACACTAAAAGGGCCCAGTTGGAGAAATGAACCACTGAGAGGGGGGGGGGGTTAATCAGTGGTACCCCTTTTCTTTTTCAAGTTCCCTTAATATTGAGAACAATATTTTTCTCCTGTTAAAGATATAATTCCCTGCAGATAAAATAGACAAGCACATATCCACAGGAACACAACAATTTACAAGGTTCACTATTCAATAAGAATAGCTACATCCTTGGTATGGTTGGAAACAATCCAGCACCATACAATACACTAAGAAAACAATACTTGGATTACAATGAGTAGGATATACCCTTACACTCATGAAGCATTGTGAAACAATCACTCCAGTGCGTGTGCACCCTCTTAGCACAATAGTGCAATGTCTCTTTTCTTGTTCCAACTTATGTTACCTGCACTTCCATTCAAATAAACAAGTGTAAGTAAGTTCAGCACAAATCTTCACTTCCTTACCCAGAAGAAAGGCAAGGACTCCATGGACTTGATATAGATCAACTACAGTCCGAACTTCCCATTCTGAATCTCCACTCCGAAATTTTCCCAATCTGATTCTTCAATGTGAATCTTCCTCAGTCTGAGAAACTCAATACGGTGACAGCCAGTACTGATTCCCCATTCCGAATCCCCACTCCGAATTCTTCACTCCTAATTCTTCACTCCTAATTCATTACTCCGAATTTTCTTCTTTACTCTGATTCTTCAATCTAAATCTTCCTCAGTATGAGAAACTCAATATGGTGACAGCCAGTACTGATTCCCCATTCTGAATCTCCACTCCGAATTTTCTCAATCTGAGAAACTCGATACATTGTCAACCGGTATCAAATTCTCATTTCAATTGAGACTGCAATGAAACTCTGTCGGCCAAACACTTCTTTCTCTCTCTGGATTATCAGAGCTTCTCTCTCTACTTATTCATCATACCTTAATTTGCACTCTGATATCCTTTTATAGGTGCTCCAAAGTGTGTTTAGGCAGGGAACCAAAATATTTACCATCTCACTTAAATTCACCCAAATCTTAATTTCTCCTGAAATTTCGGAGTAATTAAGACTTTGTTAACGCTTCTAGAATCTTCTAGAATCTTCTTATACTTCTCTTGATTTAGAAATTTGGCCTTTTCCATATCCGACCTTTTGGCTTCTCTGCATCACATTCTCAGATCCAGTCATTTGTCTTTTCGGCATCACTTTCTCAGATCCATCCTTCTTGAGACTTTGACATCACTTCAATTCTTGGCATAACTCTTCACCACTTCTTTGGAATGAAACCATTTCAATTCTCGGTATGGCTTCTCGTTACAACTTCACCAATTATTAGCATGACTCCGCACTTCAGGTTCCCGAAGTCGACTCCAAGCTTCCTGCAACGAACTTCTGACTCAGGAAGTCGACTCCGAACTTCTCGATATAAACTTCTTCTTCAGCAAGTCGACTCTGAAAATCACGCTACGAACTTATTCTTCAGCAAGTCGACTCCGAACTTCTCACTACGAACTTCTTATTCAGCATGTCGACTCCAAAATTTTCTCTATGAACTTCTTCTTCAGCAGGTCGACTCTGAACTTCCCACTACGAACTTCAAACATAGAATGTCGACTCTGTAAATTCTGTTCAGGAAGTGGACTCTGAACATCTAGTTCTCAGAGCGACTTCACCGATTTTCAGTACGACTTCTCGAGAAAACTTTTTCTTGCATCGTGATTACTTGCATATACTCACATAATTAGAGTTATAAAACAGAAAAGCATCGTCACAATTGAATTTCCTAGTTCCGAACTTCTCAACTTCTAGACTCCAAATTCCAGATTCCGAATTTTAGACTCTGAATTCTTCGAACACCAGGTTGCGAATGCTCAATGTTCTTGGTTTTGAATCTTCAAACTTCCAGCTTCCGAATTATTATAAATTCAAGAAGAATTTCCTTTATGAAAACATCCTAAAGATCAACAAAAGACAATCCATGGAAACCATTTTTTCCTTCAGCTTGGTCCTAACTATCTCCCCCTTTGGATTTTGCTGTCAACCAAGTTTTCATAAATCACCAAAACTTGTAACCTCAAGAAATGGATTACTTATCAATAATTCTAAGACTACATGAGCTAACTCATTGTAGGAAACAAGAATCATTGACAGCAAAACCATGCTGTCCATAAGTAGTGAAAATGACATCTTCAACTTCATACATCTTCAGCTTCATACATCCTGTAAACAACTTCAATTTCTTTCCTACAACCACTCCAAAAAACAGTTAGAATAGTTCACATACACAAGCAATGCTGAGTTCATAGCTTACCCACAACTCTCTCTTTGAACAATAGATTTATGATACAAACAACTTCACCCCCTTGACAAAAAAATCCAAAGGTAAGAAGTGATAGGGGATGGAGCAACATACCATAGACTTGAAGATAAAGAGGTTGGACACCCATGTTCATCCTCAACCATGAGAATGATTACATCGGCAAGGGTTTTATGAAAATATCAGCAACTTGTTCAGAAGATGAAATATATTCATGTTTTAGTTCATTCCTTTCCAAATTCTCTTGATTGAAATGATATTTTATGTCAATATGCTTCGATCGAGAATGTTGGACTGGATTTTTTGTAAGATTAATTGTGGTTTGATTATCATAGACCAAGAGCAAGGGAAACTCCACTTCAACTAACAAATCGTCCAACTATGTTTTCATCCATATAAGTTGAGTAGCAGCCATAGTTGTAGCAACATATTCAGCTTCAGCTGTACTGAGTGTTACAAAATTATGCTTCTTCGAGTTCCAGCCAACACAACTTTTTCTCATAAAGAACACTCCACCAGATGTGGATCTTCTATCATCAACATTTCCTTCCCAATCTGCATCTGAATATCCCAACAAATCAATGTTATTTGAACCACTATACTTGATTCCAAATTTTTTTGTGCCTTTTATGTATCTGAGAATTCTTTTTCCAGAAACAAGATGTTATTCTTTAGGAGCACTCTGGAATCTTGCACAAAAGGTAATAGCAAAAACAATATCTGGACTTGATGTAGTAAAGTATAATAAACTTCCAATGAGATTTCGATATACTTTCTGATAAACTTCTTTCCCTTCATCATCATTTCTTAGCTTCATTCCCACTGAGATAGATGTTGATACATGTTTTGAGTTTTCCATCCCAAACTTCTTAAGAAGTTCCTTAGCATAATTTTCTTGGGAGAAAAAAATGAATTCTGTTTGTTGAAAAATTTGTAACCCAAGAAAGTATCTCATTTCACCTAACATGGACATCTCAAAGACATTATTCATTTCTTCAGCAAACCTTTCATAGCTTCTTTCATCATTTCCAGCAAAAATAATGTCTTCCGCATAGAAAATCACAATGAGATAAAGATGTTGGCTTTCCTTGATGTACAGATTTCTATCAACACATCCTTTCTTGATGTTCATCTCTTTTAAGCAAGTATCCAGTTTGGAGTACCATGCTCTTGGAGCTTGCTTTAGCCCATACAAGGCTTTCTTAAACCTACACACATAACATTAATTCTTCCCAACAACAAAGACACATGGTTTCTCAATATAAACTTCTTCTTTGAGATGACCATTACGAAATGAGGATTTAACATCCATTTGAAATATTTTGTAACCTTGTTGTGAAAAAATAGCAAGAAATATTTGGATAGTTTCTAATCTGGCCACTGGAGAAAAGGTTTCTTCAAAGTCAATTCCTTCAATCTGATATTAGCCTTTGCAAACCAATCTTTCTTTATTTCTGATTACTTCACCTTCTTCATTTATCTTGTTCCGGAAGACCCAATTTGTGCTAATAATGTTCTTATATTCAGTCTTGGTTACGAGTTCCCATGTATCATTTTTTTCAATCTGATCCAATTCTTCATTCATGGATTGAACCCATTCCGGATGCTTAAAGGGTTATTTAACATCATTTGGTTCCACTTTGGAATACAAGGAAGTATGTGATATGGAATTTCTTGTTTTAACCATGTGATGCTGATCACCAATTATGTTCTGAGATTGCACTTGTTTCATCAACCTTGGATAAGTTTTTCATGTGCCTTCCTCATAACTTGATAAGGACGAATCCGGTTCTTCATCGTGATTTGGTTTACAATTCATTGCATCTTTATCAGAATCATTAACTTCATCTTCCTCATCTTCCATGTCTGTCTAGACATGCTTATCTTTCCCTGGATTTTCAATGAACTTTACATCAACTCTATCCACCATTCTTCATGTTTCTTTATTAAAGCATCTAAAACCTCTTCCTTCTGGATCATAACCAAGAAAAATTCTGTCTTCTCCTTTCTGCTAGAATTATCCACTACTTCCACCTTTCTTCTTTAGGATGCATGAGATCCCAAAAACTTTAGCATGCTTCATACATGGATTAATTATATAGAAGAGTTCATATGGAGTCCTATTTGATTGGGGCCTATAGAAACATCTATTTTGAATATAAATAGCTGTACTTGTAGCTTGCCTCCAAAAGTAATGAGTAAGGTCATGTTCAAGTAACATGGTTCCACTAGGCTTCTATTATTTCTTTCAGCAACCCCATTTTGTTGAGGTGTATATGGAGCACTGTATTCATGATGAATCCCCTGCTTCTCAAGATAGTCTTCAAATTATTCACTTCTATACTCACCACCATTATCTATTCTCAATTTCATTACAGAGTACGCACATTCTTTCTCATCTTTCCTTCTGAAGCTTTTAAACATTTTCAGGCCATCTAACTTGTGCTTCACAAACATAACACATGTAATGAAAGTAAAATCATCAATGAAGGTGATGAAGTAATTGTCTCCATTTTTTATTTCTTGCTCATCAGACCACATATATCAGAATGTATTAGCTCAAGGGGTTGTTTTGACAAATGTCAACCTTCTTACGCACATCACTTGTAATATTTCCTTTCTCACAGGCAGTGCAACACCAATCTCTTCTTCTTGGAAAATATGGAATATCTCGAACACCATCCCTTTTAGATAAATTTCTCATATTTCTCTGACACATGTGTCCAAGTCTTCTGTGCCACAACTGATTTTCTTCTACTAAGCTCATGTAACAAGAGTTTTCTGAATTTCCAACCAGAAATAGATTTCTTTTAGTTCTTTGTCCCCTTGTAACAATCTCCCCATCTTCTTCACTTTTCACAACAAATCCATCTTTCTAGAATATAACTTTGTTACCCTCATCACACAATTGTGATACACTCAACAAGTTGTGCTTCAGCCCATCAACATACAGAGTTTTCTTGGAAATTAATTTTTCCTTCCCAAATATGGCTGATCCAACACCTTTGATTTTTAAAGATTCATCATTGCCAAATGTCATAGTTCCTTATTTAAACTTTTTCACATTCTTTAGCAACCTCAAGTCTTCTGTCATATGTGAAGAACTCCCACTATCAAGTATCCATGGTCGTTCTTCCTTTGTAACTTTTAGAGCAGTTTCAACAATAAGAGATTTTTCTTCTTTCACTTCTTTCTTCACCTTCAGCTTCTGAAAATTAAGAACTTTTTGTTGAGCAGGTAACATCACAAGACATCCTTCTGCAAGGTGTCCAGGTTGTTCACACCTTTCACAAATGTTCTCCAGAGGCTGGAACCTATTTTCTGTCTTGACTTCATTCTTCTCATCTTTCTTCATGAAAACCTTCTCACTCTTCTTTCGTTTAAGAGATTGACTCCCCCTCAATATCTACCTTTCATAACTCGTGGGGTGATGGTAATAATTTTTATTGAACCAAAAAATATTTGTTATATTCTAAAATCCACCACAATACCAACAGTACCCATAGAAGGAGTACCTTCCTCTAAAGCTTTTGTTCTGATACTTCTTTGTTTCTCCTTCTTCAGCCCCACCAACCATTATTTTGTTAGAAATATTGCTCTGCTCGAATTCTTCCTTCTCTGATTTTTCTTGTTTTTCACCAGTGCTAGAATTTGGTTTCCTTGAAACTTCAGTGTTCCTAGTAATGCTAGTCTTGGCCACATAAGTAACTTTCTCAGCTTTCTTCTTCACAACAACCACCTTATTCTTCTGTTGAATTTTCTCAGAATTTTCTTGTTAAGAGCCTTCACCAACATCGGTAGTTGAGTTTTGAAAACAAATGTTTTTTTATTCAACTTCAGAGAGCTTCTTTTGAACAAGTTCTAATTCTTCCTCTTTTTTCCTTCAGCTCAACTCTCATGTGCTCATTTTGATTTTTGTCATCTACAAGAGACTTCTTCAAGTCTTCAAGCACTTTATCAATTTCTTATTTATCATTGGATTGATTGGATGCTGAGAAACATTCATCTAACAACTTTTTGTTAAGCTTCTCCAGCCTTCTAACATTTATTAAACATTCCTTCAATTCATCTTTCAGACGCATCTCTAGCTGAGTTTCTTCTTCTTCTGAGCTGCTGCTTCCAAAATCCCCATCATTCACTATTGCAATGAAAGTATTCTCAACACCATGATCAATTGATTTTTTAGATTCAGCATCACTTTCTTTATCTTCTTCATTTATGGATAGGAAGCTTTTTCTCTTGGATTTGAAAAACTTATTTTCTTTCCCTAACTTTCCTTTACCACCCTGCTTCTTCGATAACATTCTTGGCTTTCTTTCTTCCTCTTCACTATCTCCTTCATTCTCCCTTTGAGGATAGTTAGCTGCAATGTGACCAATGCCTCCACATTCAAAACACTTCAAGGGATGTTTTACCTTTTATTTCTTTGTGTCTCTTTTAACATTTTTTGAAAACAAGGATAAAATATTGTTAAGATTTTACATACCTCACTTTCAGAGTCAGAGTCACCACCATCTTCTTCAGTAAATATCTTCTTAGAATTCTCCTTCTTCATGGCTTTGAAAGGTAATTCTCTGTCAACCTTTGTCTTGGTCTTCATAGCCTTTTCCTTTATCATCTCATAAGTAATCAGTGTGCTATGAAAATCATCAAGAGATAGAGTCTCTAAGTCTCTGTCTTCTAATGAAGATACCTTCGCATCAAATTTATCAGAAAGAATCCTCAAGATTTTTTCCACCACAATAAAGTCTTTCAGCTCTTCACCAAGACATTTTATGGTACTAACAATATCATTTACCCTGGTGAAGAAATCCCCAACAGATTCATGCGCTCCCATCTTCATGTCTTTGTAATTCAATCTCCATATTTGAAGTTTTTCCTTCTTGACTTTTTTATTTCCTTCGTATATGTTTTTTAGTATGTCCCATATACCTTTGGCTCTGGCCACTCCTTTTACTCTTACGAATTCACTTTCAGAAAGTGAGGAAAATATAGAATTCTTGGATCTTCCACCATTCTCAAGAAACCTCTTGTTAATAGGTGTAAGTGGATCATTTTTTTCAATGGGGGGAAACCCAACTATTGGAGCTTCAAGAACTTCATAACTAATAGGCATGAGATACGGTATCATTCTGTCCTTCCAGATGTGATTGTTCTTCCCATCAAATACCGGAATGCCTTTACTGTTCTCACCATTTAGATTCTCCATCAGTAAGGAAAAACCAGGGAAACCTCCCTCTGATACCACTTGAAATGACACAGTTGAAGCAATGAACCACTGAGAGGGGGGGGGGGTGAATTAGTGGTACCCCTTTTCCTTTTTAAGTTCCCTAAATATTGAGAACAACCTTTGTCTCCTGTTAAAGATATAATTCCATGCTGAGAAAACAAACAAGCACACATCCAAAGGAACACATAAATTTACAAGGTTCACTATTCAATAATAATAGCTACATCCTTGGTATGGTTGGAAACAATACAACACCATACAATCCACTAAGAAAACAATACTTGGATTACAATGAGTAGGATATACCATTACACTCATGAAGCACTGTGAAACAATCACTCCAGTGCGTGTGAACCCTCTTAGAATAATAGGGCAATGTCTCATTTCTTATAACAACTTATGTTACCTGCACTTCCTTTCAAATACACAAGTGTAAGCAATTTCAGTACAAATATTCACTTCCTTACCCAGAAGAAAGGCATGGACTCCTTGGACTTGAGATAGATCAATTGCAGTCCAAACTTCCCATTCCGAATCTCCACTCCGAAATTTTCCCAATCCGATTCTTCGATCCAAATCTTCCTCAGTCTGAGAAACTCAATACGGTGACAGCCAGTACTGATTCCCCATTCCAAATCCCCACTCTGAATTCTCCACTTCGAATTCTTCACTCCAAATTTTCTTCTTTACTCTGATTCTTCAATCTGAATCTTCCTCAGTCTGAGAAACTCAATACAGTGACAGCCAGTACAGATTCCCCATTCCAGATCTCCACTCTGAATTTTCTCAATCTGAGAAACTCGATATGGTGTCAACCAGTATCAAATTCTCTTTTCAATTGAGACTGTAATGAAACTCTGTCGGCCAAACACTTCTTTCTATCTCTGGATTATCAGAGCTTCTCTATCTAGTTTTTCATCATACCATACTTTGCACTCTGATCTTCTTTTATAGGTGCTCCAAAGTGTGGTTAGGTGGGAAACCAAAATATTTACCTGCTCACGTAAATTCACCCAAATCTTAATTTCTACTGAAATCTAAAGTAATTAAGACTTTGTCAATGCTTCTAGAATCTTCTCGAATCTTCTTCTACTTCCCTTGATTTAGAACATTGGCCTTTTCTGGATCCGACCTTCTGGCTTCTCGGCATCACATTCTCAGATCCAGTCATTTGACTTCTCGGCATCACTTTCTCGGATCCATCCTTCTTGAGTATTCGACATCACTCTATTTCCCGATATAACTCTTCACTGCTTCTTCGACATGACACTATTTCAATTCTCGGTATGGCTTCTCGTTACGACTTCACCAATTCTCAGCATGACTCCGCACTTCTGTCTACGAACTTCAGGTTCAGGAAGTTAACTCTGAGCTTCCTACTACAAACTTCTGACTCTGGAAGCCGACTCCAAACTTCTCGCTACGAACTTCTTCTTCAGCAAGTCGACTCTGAACTTCACGCTACGAACTTATTCTTCAGGAAGTCGACTCCGAACTTCTCACTACGAACTTCTTCTTCAGCAAGTCGACTCCGAACATCTCGCTATGAACATCTTCTTCAGCAGGTTGACTCCGAACTTCCCGTTCCAAACTTCTGACTCAGAAAGTCGACTCCGCAAATTCTGTTCAGGAAGTAGACTCCAAACTTCTGGTTCTCGGAGCGACTTCACCGATTCTCGGTACGACTTCTTGAAATAACTTTTTCTTTCATCGTGAGTACTTGCATATAGTCACAAATATAGAGTTAAAAAACTGAAAAACATCGTCACAATTGAATTTCCCAGTTCCGAACTTCTCAACTTCCAGACTCCGAATTCCATATTCTGAATTTCAGACCCCGAATTCTTCGAACACTAGGTTCCGAATGTTCAATGTTCTTGGTTCCGAATCTTCAAACTTCCAGCTTATGAATTCTTAGAAATTCAAGAAGACATTTCTTTATGAAAACATCCTCAAGATCAACAAAAGACAATCCTTGATAACCATCTCTTCCTTCAGCTTGGTCCTAACAAACACCCTATCCTAGAACCTATAACCCATAAACCCTAAATCCCACCCCCATAATAAAACCTATTGCCCCTATACACATACCTAAACACATACTTGAAACCCAGATAGTAACCCCCCCCCCCCTCCATAAAATAGACCATATTACCCCTAAACCACTTTATAAAACCATTCCCAGAACATATTCCCCTAGCACCCTAACTTAGACCACCCAAACAAGACAATATTACTCATAAACCGTAACCCCCCAAACTAGAACCAATTACCCATCAACCCCAACTAAAACCCATTACCCAATCCTAGAAACTAACCTATAACCTACCCTAACCTACATTAACCCCAAAAACCAAGACCCTATCTTAACCCTATTCCCTAAACTATTCCCATAACACCAAACCTATGCCCCTGAAAAACTATTCCCAAACACCATATCCTTGATACCCCTATCATAGACCCTATGACCTATATACCCTACTATAACCCCAACCTAGAACTCATTTACCTTGAACCCATACCTAAACCAAAACCTGAAACCAAAATCCTGTTACTGATAAACCATAACCACATCCCCCGACCAAGTCTCTTTTACCCCTAAACCCTAACCAACTAACCAAAATTCTATTACCCCTAAACACCTACCTAAACCCATATCGCAAACCTTGACCCTAACCCCTCCCCCAACCAAGACCCAATTACACCTAAACCCCTACCTAAAACCATTCCCTAAACATGTTCCCCTAAAACCATAACATAGACCACCCCAGCCTAAACCCAATTACCTATAAACACTAACCCCTAACCCAAACCCTATTACCCTTAAACTCTTACCAAAACCCATACCCAAATAGTAGAACCTCACCTAGACCCTATGCCCACCCACCTACCTTATGTCTCTAAATGATACCATATCTCACCCCTTAAACCAAACCTATTCCCCTAACCCCTGAAATTATTCCCCCTAACACCCTAACCTTGACCCCCAACCCAGACACTATTACCCATTACCATTGCCCCACAACCTTGAACCTATTACCCCTAAAACCATATCCTAGACGAAGAACCAACCCCCACCTAACATTATAGCCATTACCTAAATCCTATCTTACCCCTAAACACTATCCAATTTTCATAATTTCAAACTAATTAACACCCTAAACCCTTAATCTTGACACTATTAACCCAAAATCAATATATGAAACCATACCCCAGCCTAGACCCTCTCCACCCCCATAGTGATTACCCCAAAAACGCTATAATAAATACCATGAACCAATACACATTACTCATAATACAGAATCCCGCTCTCCCCATACTATTTCCTATTACCCATAAACCCCTAGCTAAACTCATTCCCCAAACCTATACCCCTAACACCCTTACCTAGAACTCCCCCAAAGCATAGACCATATTAACCATAAACACTATCTACCCCAAGCCTATACCTTATTACCACAAAAACCTTACCTAAACATATACAATGTACTTATAAAATATCATAGACAATACCCCCACCCATAATTGAACTTATTACCCCTATACCCCTACCTAAACCCATGCCCAGAATTTATAACACTAACATCATAACCTAGAACCCCAAAATCTAGACCATATTACTCATAGACCCTAACCCACCAACCGTGACCCTATTACACCTAAAATCCTTACCCAAAACTAATAAAAAAAACCATACCCTAACCCCACACCTCATATCTTATAAGCCAACCCTAGAACCTTGCTTAACCTTTAACACTAACCTATACCCCTAACCCCAATCCTATGCCACCACCCCATAAACATATTCCACTAACACCCTAACCTAGACCCTATTAACCATAAACCTTAACCCCATATCCTATAACATATTACCCATAAACCGTAGACCCCCCAATGTAGACCCTATTACCCTTAACCCATTAATAAAACCACACCTCAAACCTATACCCACCCACACCACGTAACTTTAAGCCCTTAACACAAACTCTTTCTTTTCCTAACCCCAACCAATACCCCAGATCATCATCCTATTCTCCTAACCTCCATACCATACCCTCTTAAACCTAAACCCCTATATAAACCAATTCCCCAAACCTAGACCCTAAAACCATACACTATAACCATAACCCAAAACCATAAAAAAATTACCCAATCCCCAATATTGTTCCTCGAACAACCCCCCCCCCCCCCTCCATATAACACCCTATTACCCCTAAACACCTACATAATCCCATACCATGACTAAAGGCCACAACAACCTATCCCCCACCTAACCTTTTATATTACTTAGCTAGGATCATTGTATTTTTGAGAGGGTGAGGGGGTAAATTAGTGATCTCATTTTTTTAAGTTTCCTTTATTTTGAAACATCCATCTCCTATTGTTAATGATTTACACATTGCTAAAACAAAAAAACACATTCATTGGAACATATGAATTTACAAGTTTTACTACTCAATAAAAGTAGCTATGTCCTTGGTATGGTTTGGAAACAATTTAATACCACACAATGCACTAGAAAATGATCATTTCATGTAGATACAATAAATTAGGATATACCCTTATACTTGTGTAGCACTATGATCAATACAAAAATACATGTGATTTTTCAGGAACAAATTATGTAGTATATATTTTTGAAACCTATTAATAATATTTCAACAATTGCTTTAAAAAAAATTATTGTGACTCTTTTTCAACATTCACAAGTATAATCATAACAAAAATTATTAATTTTATAACCCAGAAGATGGTATGAACTTATTTGGACTTTGTAATGATACTCTATCCATTGTATTAATCTGATTCCGTAGTTAGATTGATTGATCTAGAAATATAAGTCTTCCAAAATAAAATCGAAATAATTCTGAATTGCTTCATCATTAATTCAGAAATCCCAACCTAGTTTCCCAAAATGATGACTCAGTTTGGTCTTATAACCACTGAATATGATATTACTACTTCTTCATCTTACTTTGTCCAAAAACAATCAACAGGAATTCTATATCTGGAAACCATTTCTCTCTAAAAATTAATATTTTATCTCTCTCTTTCTCTTCCTCCACACGTGATAAGTGTTTTGATATGTCATAAAGTACAATTTACTCTCCCACTTTCATAGGTTCTCTAAAATTAGTTTAGTTAGGAATCTGAAATTTTTTTATGTCTAACCACATTTCCTACAACTTCAAATAACCCTTTATTTTAGCTCTATCTTTAAAATCCTTAGTGCTTATCTAATATTCTCGATTCTTCTCAAAACTTCTCGAATCTTGTGACTTATTTAGCATTCTTTATAATTTTTATCCATTCACCATTACAATTAAAATTTTCATTCTAATTTCTTCATTATGATGATGGAATTTTTACAAAAATAGATTCACCATTACATTGACCATCACCAATTAATCATATGAAAAGAGATTGAATAATCATTATGCTACTTAGTAACAACTGAAGGAAAAAACCTCTGAAATAATTATTCCATAAACATAGTTGCAACTTATAAAGATATATTCACATCCTGGAACCACTTAAACGAAAATCCAAAACTCACTTTGAAAAAACATTTTCCACTACATAAAAATGTATCATATTTTCTTCTTTTTCCTCAGACCGATAATCTTGTGTCATATGAAGTTATCAGTGTCAGATCATGTCTGATGGATTGGTCTCTAATTCACTATGTTGGATCAGTATCACCTATAGTTGAATTAGACAACACCACATGTTGTCAGATGACTCTTGACACACTTGTAAACATATCATAGTTCTTCTTTCAGTCTTTGTACAATATAAAAAAAATCCACCATGATGTAAATGGATGACTACATTATTGGTCTTCGTTCGATTAATTGGTCCCAACAACACACAATCAATTTTTAATAAGTTACAAAAATATATACATAAAACAACTCTTCTTCATCACATTTTCTTTACCAAACCACATCTCATTGATCGGTATCTCACCACGTCTGATGGGCTAGTATAAAAAAATTTGACTTCAGTAACTTATTTACTTTTCTAATTGTGGTATGAAATAACTTCCTCCATCAACCAACTTATTTCTGCAAATATTTGTATCTTTCAGATTATTAATATGACCAAAAAATAGTATCTTCATCTTCTAATGTTCCAAAAAACATTCTAGCCTTTAAAAAATTTTACATTCGGTGATCCAACACCGATGAACTTAGACCAGAAAACATTGTCTTCGAACCTAAATCTTCGAAAAACTACTGAATTTATCATGAATTATCCATGAATTTTCAAAAAATAGGATTATTTTATCATCATTTAACTTATAATGGAAAGTATTATGAATTCCCATCCTTCAAATGTCTTGTTTTTTTCAATAAAACCTCAGACCAATTGGAAAAATCGATTCTCACCCTTTTCATTATAAGTATTTAATCATGTGTTTCCTAGACAACATATGATTTATGAAAAATCCACGATCAGTAATAAATCATCATAGTTACATCATATCCACACGAAATCTGATATTATTTCCCATTATGATCGAACCATTCATTATAGACTTAAGATGATTTCGATGAACGTTTTCTTCGAAAAAATCTATTCACAAACTGATGGAATTTCTTATGAATTTTTCATACGATGTTATAAATATGATAAAACCATTGATTCTTAGGTTAGAGGCCTTCGGGACACAAGAATGCAGGCCCCAGACACACTACAAAAAAGGAGCAGCCCCAGAAGAGGATTCAGAGTAGGTGCACTCACCAGAGCAGAGCCAAATGGATTGTCCGAATGAGAGGGTATGACTATGCCATCGGTACCAGCCTGTGCTTGAACGAGAAGCCTATCTAGATGGTCATGAAAAGGTGGAGAGATGCTATCAAGATAAAGATGCTGGGGAGGGGCAGTTTCTCATAGATTGTCTGGTTGAATTCCATAAAGAACTTCGGATCATGTAATATCCTAGGCCTACAGGTCATGTAATATCTGAGCTGACGGGCCTTGAAAGGGTTCCCCCTCATCCCTTGAAAGGGGGGTTATCAAAAATCAATAAAAATTAAGGCCTTCGGGCCATTCAGGAAGGTATGTAAAAGGAGCATTAGTGTTAAGAATTGTAACACCCTGAGTGTTAAATAAAAGAGTTATTTATTTATAGTTGGGGTTTGGCTTAGTGGTGTGCACCCCGTAATCCTACATTAAAAATGGGGGTCCAAAACCCATTGGGTGTAGGTTACTGTAGTGGTACTATAGATCGGCGAGTACTGTAGCGGTGGCAGGGCACTGTAGCGGCGGCAGGCCACTATAGTAGTGGCGGTACTGTGTGGGTACTGTAGCAACCGGGTTACAATTCACATAATGGAAATTCGGCCAAAAAATTGGGCCTACCGGATATGTAATGGGCTATAAGCCCACTGGGCCTTCGGGCTATGTAATGGGTCTCCCTCTACGTAATTAAACATATGTCTTTGATTTGCTTTAATAATAAAATGAGGTTTCAGCCCCAACGTTTAAAAAAAATTCTTAGGTTAGAAATAAAACATACAAAGTGAATTGATTTATATTTTTTTCCAACAAAGTAAAATACTTTCATTAAAAACTTCTTCCATCTTCCAAAAACAACAACTTTCCAACTTTGTCCCAATAATCTCCACCCTTTTGATTTTTTTTTCAACCAAGGTTTGTAAACCCATAAACATTTTAACCTGAAGCTATGGATTTCTTATCAATCAATTATAAGCCTATGAAAGATAACTCATTGTAAGAAACAAGTCATATTGATAGAAAAACCATGATGTCCATATGTAGTGAATTATGGAACTTATTAATCCTTTCTTCACTTTTTCCACTTACATATAAACAAATGTTTCCTATAACCACTCAAACAAACTATTATAATAGTTCATACACTTACATGATGAATTCACATCTTACCCGCACACCCATATATACATGATTTCTTAAAAGGTTTATCACATATAAGTGGATTGATTTATTAAATAATTTTCCCCTTGAAAACACTATCCAAAGGCGTTATGTGTGAGTGGAAAGAAACACATACTACAACCTTGATGAGAATGGGGTTGGAATCCCATGGTCAACCTTATTTTTTAAAAACATTCCTTCATTAACGGTTTTTTAAATATGTATGTTACTTGTTCCAATATAGGAACATACTCTAGATTAAATTTGGTCTTCCATATTATCATTAATGAAGTGGTATTTGATGTCAATATGTTTAGAATGATAATATTGTACCGGGTTTTTTGTAAGGTTGATGGTGCTTTAATTATCACAACCCAAGACCAAGGAAACAATTACATGAACAAGTAAGTATTCCAACTGAGTCTTCTTCCACAAAAGTTTTTAGAATCTTGATTAGAAGAAACATATTCAGCTTCATTCATGCTAAGAGTTTTTGAATTTTTTTTCATTATATTCCAACTGATACAACGTTTTCCTAGGAAGATAACTCTACGAGATGTGGATATTCTATCATCAATATTTCCTAAAAAATCAGCACGTGAATACCCAAAATATCAATAATTTATGAGTTTTCATACCTTATTTATAAATTTATTGGGCCTTTTATATGTCTAAGAATTATTTTTCCAACCAATAGATCTTATTATTTTTGATAAATTTGAAATATTTCACAATAGGTAACAAAATAAACAATTTCTGATCATGAGACAGTCAAATAAAAAAATTCCAACTCTCTTCTGGAACTCTTTAAGGTCAATAACCTTGACTTTTCAATCATTATTCAACTTGGTTCCCACTAAAATCGGTATGCAAACTAGTTTTTAATTTTCAATGACAAAGTTAATAAGATGTTCCTCAACATTCTTTTCTGGGGGAAAAATATGTTTTTCTTCTTTGATGAGTTTTTAACCACATAATGTATTTCATTTCACCCATCATAAACATATTGAAAAACATTTTCATCTCTTAAAAAACATTCAAAAGTTCATTCATAATTCCCAACAATGATAATTTTGTCAACATAGACAATTACAATGATGGAAAATTTATATCTTTCCTTGATGTACATGTTACTATCAACCCTTCATTTATTAAAAATCTACATTTTTAAGAATTTATAATGTTTTTAATACCATTCCTTTAGATCTTATTAACACATACAAGGATTTATTCAATTTACACACATAACATTCATCATTCCTAACAATAAAGACACACGACACTTCAATATAAACATCCTCATTAAATTCACGATTCAAAAATGATGGTTTTACATCCATTTAAAAGAATTTATAACATCATTATGCAGTAATATCAAGACATATTCAAATTGTTCCAAACCATTCCTCAAGATAAAAAGACTCATCAAAATAAATGCCTTCAATCTGTGTGTAAACATTCCACACTAATCATTCTTGGTTTCCGATCAGTTCACCATATTCATTCATATTGTTTTGGAAAGCCCACTATATTTTAATATATTTTTTATTAGGAATGTGTATGAGTTCCCAAGTATCATTCTTTTTAATCTTACAAAACTCATCATTCATAGCCTTAACCCATTCTGGATGCTTAAAATATTCATTAAAATAATTTTTATCAACATTTTAATACAAATAAGTATGTGTAATAACTTTTGAATTTATTTTTCTTTAAACATTTTTATGTTGATCACCAATAATTATTTGAGCTTCCACTTTCTTCTTCATCCTAGGATGAGATTTTTTATATACTTTCTCATCACTAGAAATAGCTGAGACAAATTATTCTTCTTGAGGAGGATTACATTTTTGTCTTCATTATCATATTTTTTAACAAAAATTCATTCATCCTATTTTTATTCCTTATCCGGACATGTTTTTAGCATCTTCCTCATCTTTTTCAATAATTTTCCCTTCAAAAGGGTCAACTAATATTCATGTATAGTTTTTGAAACATTTATATCATCTTCCTTCTGGATCATAGCCAAGAAAAATCCCATCTTCACATATCTGCACAACCGTCCTAAGGGTTCCACCATTCTTATTAATGATGCATGGAATCCCAAAAACTCTTAAGTGGTTCAAAAATGAATTTTTTTCATAAAAATAACATACAAATTTAAATCTAAACGTATCCTATAGAAACATTAGTTTTTAATATGAACAATAGTGCTCAGGGATTTCCTCTAAATGTATTGTGGGAGACCATGTCCATGTAACATAGTTCACCCCATTTCAATAAAATTTATTTTTTACATTTTAGAAACAATTTTTTGTTATGAAATGTATGGTATACTAAAATCATGAAAAATTCCATGATTATGATGATAACCATCAAACTCTTCATTTTTGTATTCACATATATTAACATTTTTGAAGTTCTTTATTGAATAATCACATCCATTCTCAGATTTCCTCCTAAATCTTTTAAATATTTTCTAAGAATTTGACTTATGTTTCATATACATAACACATGTAAGGTGAGTAAAGCCATTAAGGAATGTAATGAATTACTTATCTATAAGAGTTTATTGTTATATCATTGGAAAAATGTTATCTGAATGAAAAGGTTTTATGGTTAATTTTTAACAAATGTAAAATTTCTTGTGCAGAGAGTTTGTAATCTTTCCATTCTGACAAATTTCCCAACACCAATGTCTATTTATTGACATATCTAGAATTCCACAGACACTGTCTCTATTAGATAATTTTTTCATGTTTCTATGACACATGTGTACCATCCTTTTATGGACAATTTATTTTCTTCTATCATAATCAAGTAAATATGGTTTTGAACATTTACCACTTGGAAAAAGTTTCCATTTGTATGTTGATATCTTATAGCTATCTTTCCATATTCCTCTATTTTCATAATTAACCAATATTTTATGAAAATAAATTTGTTTCATTCATCAAAAAGTTAGGAAACTTATATTAAATTTTGTTTCATCTTATAAAAAAACAAATATTTCATGTTCATTAAAATTACTTCCCCAATAATAGCAGATCTAACACCTTTGATTCTGATATATTAATCGTTTCCAAATTTCACTGTTCATTATTTTATGGATATCAAAATCTCCATAAATTTTAAGTCTTATTTCATATGAGAAGAACACCCACTATACAATATCGAAGGATGTTCTTCTATTGTAGATTTGAGAGTTGTTTCTACAATAAGATATTTTTCTTTCCATTTATCCTTATTCACATATGGCTTCTAATAGTTGTTACAAATCTTTTTTTGTGTTGATAGAAAAACAATAGATACTTTTTTAAGATTTCTAGGTGTTTAAAATTTTTTAAAAATAGTTTCCAAAGGATGTAATCTATTTTCAACGTTCACTCCAATATTCATGGGTTTCTTCAAAATATCATTCTCAAAATTCATCCTTTGAGAGGATTGACTCCCCTAAAAATTTTCCTTTGGTAATTTGTGGAATATTTTTAATGTTTATGATTATTCCAAAAATTATTTTCCATGTTCCCGAATCCACCACAATACTAGAAGTCCCCATAGAAAAAAAATTTCCCTTGTAATTTTCATACTCTTTGGAGTTGTTAGAATGTTTCTAAACAACCTTTTTTTCTCTAAAATCTGAACTTTTTTTTGTCCCAAACATTCTATTTTCAACCATGACCTTCTACTTCAACTTGGTTTTATTTTCAAACTTATCTAAACTTGATGTTGTAAGAACTTTTCAAGACTAAATTTTTATAGATGCATCTAACTTCTCCACTTTTTCCCATATAAAAAACATTCCCACCTTTCTTCTTATGAAAGAAATTTAACTTTCATATTAACATTTGAAGTTAACTTTCACTATTCCTTCTATGCTTTATCCTTCCTAGATCATTCACTAACTTCAGAAATATGATTATTTAAACCTGTAACTCTCTATTATGCTTTTTAATTTTTTGTTAAACTAGTAACAATTCTTATTATTTTTATTGAACATAACCTCTAGATGCACATTCTAATTATTTTTAAATTCACAAATCATTTTTTTAAAGATAAAAATATCTTTATGAATCTTTTAAATTCTAATTAAGAAAACTTTATTGATTTTTTACAGATTATTAATTTTTCAATTTCCTGATGTCTTTTTCAAGATTTCCAATAATTCTCAAACATTATTTCAAATATTCTTTCAGATTAAATTATAATAAAGATTATTGTTCTTCAAAATTGTTTCTATTTAACTCCTCATTACTAATGGTTGCAATTAAAGTATTCTCTCTATCATTCGCAATAAAGTTTTTTGATTCAGCTACATTATTTTCTTCTTCACTATAATTAGATGAAAAAATTATCATTTTGTATTTGGAGAAATTTTTATCATTACCTTTAGAATAATATTTATCCCTTTCAACCTGTTTCATCCACAATCTTCTCACCCTTCAGTCATCATCATCACTATTTTCTTCATTCGTTCTTTGGGGAAAATTTGGAGCAATGTTATCAAAAAGACCACATTCAAAGAATTTTAAGGTAAGTTTACCTTTATACTTTCCTATAACCATTTTCAAATTTTTTGAAAAAAACATTAAAATTCATCATAACTTTTACATACCTCATTCTTTGAATCATAATCATCATGTTCTTCTACTTCAAGAATGTGGCGCCTTAAAAAAATAAAGTAAGAACTTTGTATTTGATAGCATGTATGACACATGACCCTAGGAATGTAAGGTAATATAATATGTAGATAATTTATAATAAATTTTATATTTTAAATAGTTTTTATATATTTTATTTCATTCAAACCCACGTTAGTATCCCTAATAGACAATAATGACCTTATTCGATGTCTTGTGTTACATGAAAGACTGAGTTTTAATGAATAATAATATATCAATAAAATAAGATTATTCAATATAATAATATATAAACAAGATATTATAAATATTATTAACTTAATTATGGAAATATATGTTTTATAAAAATATAAAATTAATTCATGGGAGACCAATTAATGAGAAACGAAAATAAGAAGCAATTCAATATAAAAAGAAATATTATTATTTTTATGCTTCCAAAAAAGTTCTATCCTAATAAACATAATTAATTAAAATTATGGAATGATATTAAGGACATATATATGTTACATATTCAATCAAATATTTTTTGTATTAATCCATTAGTTTTTATAAGCATTAGATAAGAACATACCCTAAGTACACACAAAAACCTATATTTTTATAAAGGTAATTTTACCACTATTAAATAGAGAACGTATTTTAAATATAAATTTTGAAACTATAATTTATTTAATATGTCAAAATAAACATATTATTTTAAATAGAATCATAAGAAGTAGGTTAGGGTTAATTTTCTATATTTTTCAGAAACATTTGATTTTTTTTATGAATAGTTAAAAATACTGAATTTTAGGTCCAAACCGCTTTTTCTTGTAATTTAATTTATAATGTTATATTATATTTTTAATTGGGTTTAAAGAGTAATTAGATAATATTTTTATTTATTTATACAATTTTTTTCTTTTTAATCAATTTTACATTGAAATTGATTATAAAAACATAGTAATCTTTCTGACATTTTTACTTTAAAACCCCGCATTTTCGTCCTGCCTGTAGAATGAATTTTAAATTAGTATCTTCCACTTATGTGATAATAATTTTTAAAAATTTATTCAAAATTTGGAATTATAATAATTTATCTTTCTTAATAATATCAACTCAGTTTTTCACTAAAAATATCAATGATTGTAATTAAAATTAATTACAATGATTAAGGTTAAATTAAATTTAATAAGAGACTAAACCATAACCTTAACGGAAAAAATGACCAATATAATTTTAAAAGACTTATTTTATTGAAATATATCAAACCTAGCCTCTATTGGATCTAAATTGGAAAAAAATTTATCCTCTTTCAATATGAAAAACATGCATGGGATTCGTTTGTAAAAATATTACAAGAGTACCACTCCTCCTCCATCATAAAAGGACCTCCCCTCCTTCCACTTCATGATGCCTCTCAAGACACTTTGAATCGACAAATATCTACTAAAATAGCTCACCAAAATCCCATACCACATCCTATAATCCTACCCTTGGTAAGGAATCCCATTGGTGAAAATGAAAAGGAGTTACCCTAAAGAGGTAAAAAACATTCTTAATATTTTATGTTTTATTTCCATTATCCGACCCCTCAAATACTCTTATTCTATTATTTTATAAAAAACATTATAATCAATATAATAGTTTGATTTTTTATAATGTTTCAACCTATAAATACACACACTTTTATTTAATCAGTAACGAACATTTTTTTACTGTGTACGGTGAACTACCGCCTCACAAAATGATGATTGTTCATTATTTCTTTTCCAACATTAATGGTTGGAAATTATGATGGAAAATAGGTTTATATCTGATATATATGATATATATTATTTCATTATACTTATTTAATACTTTTATTAATCATACCATTAGTACTTTCCTTTTTACATTGTTGGATAACATCATTTGAGGAAGTGTGTACTACTACCCCTTCGAAGCGACGTGATTTGTTCACACTATACATGGATCATATAAAGGATGGTTTAAATTAAAAATATGTTACATAGAAACCTCTATATTATATTCATGGAAAAAATACCCTTTTGAAATATAATATATATATATAATTTTCATTATTACCCTTTAATGCACATAAAAAGTGTTAACGTTGTTCGTGGATGTGTGGACTACCGCCTCCTTAACACAATTTGATTCCTTTTACATAACAATAATTATATATATAAGTTTATATTATTAAATAACATGTTATTTATGATATAATTATCATTATAGAAATGTATATGGCTACTTACCTTTTTTATATAACAATCATTTAAAAATGGAAATGTTACTCATGTGTGTGTATGACCTATCGTCTCCATGATTGTAAGATTTATTCATTTTTCATAACCATATTAAATGAGTGGTTTTAAAATTTTAATTGATGTATAAATATAATAATTATTTCATTATTATTATTCTAGAGATGTTATATAATGAATCATTTGACCATAGTTTACCTACCAAAGTTGTTTTCTCACACAGAAACTGAATTTGGTCAAAATACTCGATGTAAACATAATTTATTAAGTAGTTGTATAAAACATAGAAAAACGTGAAATAAATGTAATGATTAATAAGAAAAAATTCTCAAGAAAGTATAAAATTAACATAAGTTTATTATAAAATATGTAAAAGGATGTTCCCCCAAAAGGAAAAACAAGGTAAGGGATTCTCATCTAACTCTTTACATCTGTGAGATAAATGTTATGTTCACAACTTATATCATTTGTGTGGTGTATCTAATGATAACTTTTTATATTATATCATTAATAATTTTATCTCAATTGTATTTTAAATTTTAAATAAATGGTATTCCTTCATTAGTTTTATGATTTAAAATGTTTCAAAGTGGTGTGGGACACTTTGGAATGTTTAACGATTATTTTGGTCAATAATAAATTTAATATTATTTAAATGGTAATCCCATTCTGTGACATTATATAACCTTTTTTTCAATAAACCATTTCGTTTTTGTCAAGTTATTCATGGCCATTTTCAAGTATTATTACCATTTTACACTCTTTGGTACTCAAAATTTTGTATATTTTTTTAAGAAAACCTGACTCTATTTTTCTCTTTCGTCAGAGAACCTATATTCTTATAAAATCCATTTATTAATAAAATGTTTTTAAAAATATTTTCAAAATGACTTGGTAAAGAAATTTTTACCATTTTTTATTTTACGAATGTTTTCAATGGAATATTCTTATTTCTTTTTTAACAAGGAATTTTTCTAACCTTTAAGTGTGAAAAAGGAATGTTCTTTTTACCTCACACAACTTATACATATTTACCTACTATAATTTAATTGAACCTTACTTTGAATGTTTAAAGGGTTACTTTTAAAATAAAATATATTTAGCAGTTATTTTTAAATAAAATGTTTTTTCAAAACAAAAGGGTATTTTCCCAAAAAATATTTTTAAAAGATCTTTTGATAATATTTTCATACATCAAGTAAAATAACCCTCTATTTTACTCTACTTGGGTTATATTGTATTGATACCATCCTTAATCTTACTCAAGATGGTTTATGTTTTATTTGTGAAAGTATCGTATTCACATTCACTTCTTTGATTCATTTTATTCCCCTTTAAATATTTAATTTCCTATGATCATTGAACATTGAATTTCTGAAAGTTATCCATATCATTAATAATGGATATGTTGTTTTCCTAAAACATATGTCATTTTTTATACAATGTTTACTATGAATTTTTTTTTTATTATTTTGGGAAATATTGATCGATATTTATTCTTTATTCCATAAGAATTTTGGATAAGTTGGATTATTTACATTGATATGAGAAATGATTTGGATAGGTAAGACAGGGGTTGGGAACCATTTAAGGTAGTCCCTACGGGTTGGGGAATAGTTAATGAAATCCCTTTGATTCATTTATAGTCTCACGAGATGAAATAGTTTTCTATTCACCTTAGATGGTTTTTACCCTATAGCTAAACTGTATTATGAAAGGTCTAGACAGTACTGGTTCCATGTACATCGGAAACATGGAGTCCAATAATTAATCACTTCCCTCATTTAGTTTTAGTTATTACTCATACTTGATATTTTTCATTGACGTATCTATGGCTACATTTAATTTTTAGTTATTTAGATGGAATTTGTTTCATTTTATTACCTATCCATGATGATATTGCCTTATCTAGTTATTTTAATAGAATGTGTGGCTAATTATTACCTTCATATATTTTTTATATAGTTACTTCTCCATTTATTGACTATATGGATTGTGATTTTAGTTGTTTAACATGTCATAATTATTATTCTTATTGATTTACTATTTCTTCCGAAATACTTTAGATTTACTGGGAATTTTTGCTCACCCTTATTATGTTTCATTCCCCAGGAATCAAAGAAGCATACTATGAAAGATATGAAAGGATTTACTAGATGTATTTAAGTTATCATTGATGTTAGTTATTTATTTATAAATAAAAAATATGTTGTCATTAGTGTATTATTTTCTCCTGTATATATCTGGTTTACAAAGACTACTAAATTTGTCGGTCCTTTGGGGCTTGATTCCTTATAATCATGCCAATGTAATTAGTAGTAGACACTAAATCTAGGATTTCTAGGGTCGGGTCGCTATTGTTGGTATCAAAGGAAGTTTAGTATAAACCTTGGGAACTAGATTTAGAAAAACATAGGTTATAGAACATAACCCTAAGGTATATTTTAAGGAGCAGTATAGAAGAACATCTTAGAATATTATTATAGTAGAGATTATTTTGGTCTCCTGAGAAATAAATCATTTTATGTATACTAAAAGTGGAAATGGTTATGGAACATATGTACCTAGGAATAATAACTCCAACAATGTGTTTTGAGCATGACAAGGTGTAACTTGGTACATGAAAATGATCCTTACTATGCACACAGTTTGACACTCATGGGAGATATTCTTAGGGTAATCCACATTTTCTTTACAAACCATTATAAAGGATTTTGAAAATTATTAAACTAGGTTAAACCTAATGAATTTTATATTGAAGATAATGAACCACGATTTATAAATCCTATGAATGATATCATAGATAATCTCTAGACCAAGTAAGGATCTATGTGAAAATAAGTGGTTGAAGTATTTATGTATTGGGATTGTATTAAAACCCATTGTTAAAAGTCTATTTAACAATTAAACTAGTTTCAAGGAAATCCATAATAGTTATTTTGGAAATTATATTAATATGGTTTTAGAAATGTAAAACCTATATTTCAGGTGACAACCAATAAAATCTGAAAAGGCAGTGGTTCCTATGCCAATGAATGATGGACGATAAGGGTTCCATGACAACCATTGACCTACACAATGTCCTGGTTAATTTTTAATTGTTTTTAGTTAAGAAATTTAATGAATAAATGGTAATGATGATCCAATAATATCAATTTTCTAGATTAGAGATTAATATATTAACCATTTTGGTTTTCTAAGATAGTTAAAGGTAAATACTTAGACTTGTCACTCTTTTATAATCCTTCTGATCCTTTAAAAGTTTCTTTTAGTGCTTTAGGATTAAAAATTCATTATTGGTAATTAATTTTGGAGAGTAAATGAATGAATTAGAATTTGATCAAAAACTACCAAAAGTTATGATTGATTATATGAAATATAAACCTATAAATTAAGTATATTTCCTTATATTCTTATGTAGTAAAATAATTCCTCAACATTTGGAAAAGTATCTTAAGATAAAAATGTTGTCCTAATACCATAATTTTTGTTGAACCAATGTCTTATAAATCATAAAATATAATTTATTTTAAGACCTCAACATTATATTTATAATTTACCTGTTTGTGTTTTATGTCCTCATTCACTCCCTGTAAATATTTTTGATTTTACACCAAGTCAATAATTTCACATGCCGCAAATGTTCTCCCACATAGAGACCTAGTTACATGGTATTCTATTTGAACTTTGTACCTCCCAATATCTCTATTATAGAGGATATTCCATGAAAACTTCTTAAAATTTGGAAATTAAATATATGAAAACATCAAACAATCTATTACTAAGATCAAGTTTAAATTGGGGCAATGTAATTTAAATAAGGTTGGTAGAATGTGACGCCTCAAAAATCTAAAGTAAAAACCTTGTATTCGATAGCGTGTATGACACGAAACTCCAATAATGTATGTTAATATAATATCTGGATACTTTATAATATATTTAATATTTAAAATAGATTCTATATATTTCAATTAATTTAATAATGAGATTGTATGAGTTACACGCAAGAGTGACCTTCTTCAATGTCTTGCGTTACACGTAAGACCGAGTTTTATGAAACAATAATATATTAATAAAATATTATTTTTTAATATAGTCTGATATAAAAGAGGTTTTAGGAACAATACCAACTTCCTTATGAAAAAATAAACTTTATATAAATATAAAATGAATTCATGGGTTACAAATTAATGAGAAATGAAAATAAGAACCAATTGGTTATAAAAAGAAAGATTATTATTTTTATTATTTTAGAAAAGTTTTATCTTAATAAAAATAAGTAATTAATACTAATGAATTATTTTAATGAAATATATATTTTATATATTCAATCAAATAATTTTTATATTCAACGATTTGGTTTCATATGCATAAGATAAGAACAAACTCTATTTTACATAGAAAACCTTATATTTTTATAAAGGAAAATTTACCGCCTTTTAATGAAGAACCCATTTTAAATATGAATATTGACAATTTAATTGATTTTATATATAAAAAACTTCATATTTGAAATATAAAAATAAAAATTAGGTTATGGTCAATTTTTTATATTTTTCAAAAACATTTCACTTTTTAATGAATAGTTAAAAATACTTAATTTTAGTTTAAAACCACTTTTTAATCTTATTTATTTATATGGTTAAATTGTATACTTAATTGGTTTTAATGTTCAATTAGATAAATTTTTTATCCTTTAATAAAATTTGTTTCATTTGAATAAATTTCAATTTTAAATTGATTATATAAACATAACAAACTTTCAAGCGTTTTTACATTAAAAACCTGCATTGTTGTCCCACCTACAAGATTAATTTTAAATTCACTTCCACCACTTATGTGACTAGAATTTGAAAAAATGGATTCAATATTTTGAATTAGAATATTTTATAATTTATAATAATACAATCTATGTTCTTGACCAAAAATATTTGTGAATTAATTAAAATTAATTACAACAATTAATATTAAATTAAGCTTAATGAGGGACTAAACCATAACCTTAAAGCCCAGAATGACCTATACACTTGTTGAAGTCCTATTTAAAGGCCATATATTGGCCCTATATTATTTTGGAGCAAAATTGGGCTATTATTGGATCCACTTGGAACATGAAAAATGTGCATGGAATTCCTTTTAAAAATATTACTGGAGTACCACTCCTCCTCCAATATAAAAGGACCCCCCCTCCTCCCACTTCCTCGCACATCTCATTCCACATTGGCTTGACCCAGATCTACAAAAATATATCCCCAAAATACCTCCCCTCATCTTATAATACTCCCATTGGTTATTAATCAATCCAAGGAATCCATTTGGTCGAAACCCAAAGAAGTTACCTGATTAAGAGGTAACAAACTTTCATAAGATTTTTAGTTTTATTTCTTTTCTACAGCCTCTCAACTCTTATTAATATATGATTGTATAATAACATTAGTATCCTAAATATTCATGTATTTTTTAAATATAATGGTTCTACCTAAAATCCCTTTCACATCTATCTATTGGGTAACAAACATACTATTTTTTGGTACGACAAACTACCACCTCACGAAATGATGATTGTTAAATTTTTTCATTTACCAAATTTAATGGATGGAAATTCCAATGGAAACTGAGTTTTTATATGATATATATTATCTTTAATATTTAATTATACTTCTATAATCCTTTTTTACACATACCATTAATATTTTCTATTTTACATTAATACTATTCCATCGTTTGAGGAACTGTGGACTACCGGCCCTTCGAAGCGATGTGATTCGTACACACTATACACAGAACGTATAAATGATGGATTCAATTAGAAATAAGTGAATTAAAAAACCTATACATTATATTCATGACATAATTACAGTTCTGTAAATATACTGTGTGTGTGTGTATATATATATATATCATTTTCATTTTTACCCTTTTACACACTTAAAAAGTGATAATGTTGTTTGCGGACATGTGGACTGCCGCCTCCTCAGCATAATGTGATTCATTTAACATCACAATAATTATATATATATATATAGGATTAAATGACAAGGTATTTATTATGTAACTATAATTATAGACAGATATGGTGTTACTTACCTTCTTTCCATAACAATCATTGAAAAATGGGAACGTTACTCATGTGTACGTACGACCTACCATCTACATAATTGTAACGTTGATTCATTTTTCATAACCAAATTTATTGATTGATTTTAAAAGTTTAATTTATTTATAAATATAATAATTATTTTATTATTATTATTCTGGATATGTAATATAATGACTCATTATCCATAGTTGACCTACCAAGTTTTTTTTGACACATAAACTGAATTTGGTCAAAACATCAGATGTAAACATAATTGTTTAAGTAGTTGAATAAAACATAATAAAAGTGAAATAGAAATAATTATAAAACTGAAAAAGGTTCTCAATAAATTATAAAATTAACATAATTTTATTATATAGGATGTTAAAGGATGTTCCCTCGAATGGAAACAAAATCAAAGTGATTCTCATCTCACTTTCTACATCCATGTTACGAATGTCATGTTCACCACTTATATATTTTGTGTTGTGTGTCTACAGACACTTTTGTTATATTATATCATTAATCCTTTTATCTTCATGGAATTTTAAAATTTTAATTAATTTTATTTCTTCATGAGGTTTATTATTTAAAATGTTTCAAATTGGTATGGGACACTTTGGAATCTTCCAAAATTATATTCCCCAACAATAAATTTAATGATATTTCAATGGTATTTCCATTATAGGAAATTATATAACCATTTTTCAATAAATCCTTTCATTATTCTCTAGTCAATCATGACCATTTTCAAGTATTAGTACCATTTTTCCACTCTTAGGTTCTCAAAAGGTTTTATAATTTTTTTTATGAAAACCCGCCTTTGTTTCTCATTTTAGTCAGAGAAGCTGTTTTCTTCTAAAAAACAAGTTTTATTAAATAGTTTTAAAAAATGTTTTCAAAATGATTTGGTAAAGAAATTTTTTCCCATTTTTTATTTTACTAATGTTTTCTAATGAATCTTCTCATTTCTTTCCAAAGAATCCATTTTTCTAACCTTTTACTGATTAAAAGGAATGTTATTTTTACCTCATACCACTTTTATGTATTTACCAACCATTATTTAATTGAAGATTAATTTTTATGTTTAAAAATTTAATTTTTAACGAAAATATTTTCAAATTTTATTTTCAATGAAAAGTTTTTAAAAAGGGTTTTCAAAACAAAAGGATATTTTCCTCAAGAATATTTTTAAAATATATTTTTATAATGTTTCCATTCATCAATGAAAACAACCATTTATTTTAATCTAATTAGGGTATGTTGTATTGATTCCATCATTAATATTCCTTTGGGTGGTTTATGTTTGATTTGTCCGAGTATTTTTTTCACATTCTCTTCCTTGATTCCTTTTAGTCCCCTTTAAATATTCAATTTTCTATGATCATTGAACATTGAATTTCCCCAATCTATCCATATAATTTATCATGGATATGTTAGTTGCCTAAATTGTATACCATTTTTTATAGGGTGTTTAATTTGAAACTTATTTGATTAATTAGGGAAATATTGATAGATCTTTATTATTTATTCAATATTGATATTTTATAAAGAATATTATTTATTTTGAGATGAGGAATTTTTGGGATAGGTAAGACACAAATTGGGGACTGTTTAAGGTAATCCCTATAGGTTGGGGACTAGTTAATGAAACCCCCTCGATGCATCGGTATTATAATGAGATGAAATAATTGGATAACCACTATAGATGGGGTTTTACCTGATAAAAATACTATCTTGTGAATTATCTTGATGGTACTAGGTCCGTGTACCTCAAAAATATGGATTCCAATAATTAATCACTTTCCTAATTTAGTTTTAGTTATTACTCATACATGAGATTTTTCATTGACATATGTATGGATATATTTCATTTTCATTTATTTAGATGTCATTTGTTTCATGTTCTTACCTTGATTTATTCGCATTACCTTATAAATTTATTTAAATGGAATGTGTCTCCCATTATTAACATTCCATATTGTGTATGTAGTTTCTTCTTTATTTTATTGATTATATGGAATGTGATTTCTATTATTTTCCTTGTCATAATTATTATTCTCATTGATTCATTATTTATTCTGTTATACTTTAGCCATACTGAACATATTATTGCACCCTTTTTTGGTTTCATTCCCTAGGAATCAAAGAATATTAATATGAAGGATATATAAGGATTTTCTACATGAATTAGAGTTATGATTGATGTTAATTACTTATTTATAATGAAGAAAAACATTATGTTGTAATTAGTGTATTATTTTCTCATGTATGTATCTAGTTTACCAAAACTATTAAACTGGTCGGTTATTCAAGGATTGATTCCTTGTAATCATGCCTGTGTAATTTGTAGAATACACCGAACTTGGGCTATCTAGGGTCGGGTCACTATAAATAATATTCTTAATATTATATTTCTTAGAATCCTTGAAAGGAATTTCTCTATCAATATTTTTTTCATTCAAAAAATTCTCCCTTGTCATTTCATAATTGATTATAGTATAATGAAAATTATATAGAGATAATGTTTCTGGATCTCTATCATCCAATGAGGAAAATTTGGAATCAATCTTTTTTAGAAGAACTCTCAATATATTTTCCACTATAGTAGAATCTTCCTAATTTTCACTAAGACATATAATAGTTATAAAAATGTCATTCGACATGATATAAATGTTACTGATAGATTCAAACTCACCAATCTTAAGATCTTAATATTTAAATCTCTAGTTATGTAAATTTTCCTTCTTCAATTTTTATATTTCCTTTATAAATGTTCTTTGACTTATCCTAGATACATTAGGAAGTAGAAACACCCTTCATTATTATAAAATCACTTTTATAAAGTGTTGAGAGAATATAATTCTTATCCCTTCCATCATTCTCAATTTTCCACTTGTAAACAAATGTAAGAGGAATTTTTTCATCAATAAGAGTAAATCCATTTGTTTCATCTTTATGAACATCATATCCAAGATACATAAGATAAGGAAACATTATATCTTTCCAGATATCATAGTTATTTCCATAAAAGACAATAATCCCTTTATTATTGACACAATTTAGATTCTCCATCAAAACTTCTCCTCAAAAACATTAACAAAGAGTAAAAGAAGGGAACCATCATATTTATACCAATTGATATTGCACATCTAGGATCAATATATCACTGAGAAGGGGGGAGGGGAATTAGTGATCGCTTTTAATTTTATGTTTCCATTCTTTTGAAACATCCTTCGCCACCTGTTGATGAGATATCACTTTTTTGAAAAAAAAACAATCACACGTCCACATGAACATAATAATTTAAATGGTTAACTACTAAAAAATCATATCTACATACATGGTATGGTTTGGAAACTATCCAATCCCACAAAATCCACTAGAATAAAATCTTTTTTTATGGATAAAAACATTTAGTATATTCCCTTAAACCTACATAGCACTATTCTCAATAATACAATGTGTGTTGTTATTCTAGCACAAATGATGTAACACAAGTTTGTGTAAAATGTTATGAAACATTATCCAATTTCTTTAAAACTTTTTACTGTGCTACCTTGTCAACATTCAAAAATATAAAAAATGATTCATTTTCCTACCCAATAGTAGGTAATAACTTCTCTAGAATTCAAAATGATACTTAGTTGGAATTCTTTATCAAATTCCTCAGTCTGATTGATTAGTCTGGAAATAAATGTATACCCAAATACTGCTAAAAAAAGGATGAACTGTGTCTATCTCAGTCTAGAAATCTCAATCTTATTTTCCAATCTGATGACCCGGTCTGGTCTGAAAATTTCTGAATGTGATATTTTGATATTATTATTCTTCTTCTTTCTAGAAAACATCATCCGGGTTTATCTATCTGAAACCCTATTCTCTCTAAAAACATAGAGATTATCTCTATTTATCTATATGATAATAGTTTTGTGATATGTTTGAATCTATAATGTACTCTACACCTTTAATATGTTCCGCAAAAGTGGTATAGGTGGAAATCTGAAAAAAAAATCATGCTTAAAGTAATTTCTTAAAACATCAAATTGACCTTCAATTATTCTCAATATTTGACTTCATCTGTGATTCTAAACTCTTCAATATTCTTCTTGAAACATCTATAATATCATTACATATTCATCTTTCTTCAAAATTTATAACCACTCTCCAGTCTGATTTGTATTTTAATTCTTATATCCTCATTATAAAGATGAAAAATGTAAAACATTAGATTATTCATTACGTTGCTAAATATTGTTTAATAGTATGAAAAGAAAATGAATTCTCTTTATTATTTTTAGTAAAAACTGGTATAACAACTTTTAAAACCTTTCTTACATAAACATAGTCACAACTTCTGATGAAATTTTCACTTTTTGGAAGCACTTCAACAACAGCTTCAAAACTCTCTTCGAAAATACTTTTTACACTACTTCAAAACATCTCATATTTTTTTATTTTACCTCATACTGGTGATCTTATTTCTAATGAATTTATCCATGTTAGAAAAAATATGTTGGATCAGACTCTGATTCTATCTATTGGATCAGTTCCATCTCTAGTTTGATGAGTTGGAACAACATGTTGTCTAATTAATCATGAACCATCTGTAATGATATTAGATTTATTACTTCCATCGTGGCCCAATGAAAAAAATAGAACATAATGAAAATATTTATATACATTATTGATCTTAAACCGATTTATTGGTCTGAACATATCCCACTGAACTTCTCACAATTATAAAAAATTTCTACTTAAAATAATGATACTTCATCAATATTTCTTTGCTAAAATTCTTCTGATTGATCAGTGGAATACGGTGTCTGATGAACCATTATAAGATACCATTATTGCAGCATTTTCTTTTATTTTTTAATTATAGTACAAAAAAAATTACACCATTCAACCACTTATTTCTCGGAATATTATGATCACATGGCTTATTGGTTTAACTAAAATCCAATATATTTTCCTTCTCACATTTAGAACAAAATGTTCTATCCTTTATGAAATTTGGTGTCTGTTGATCTTACATTGATGTTCTTAGACAAGAATAATTTTTCATCAATTGTTATTCTTCCACAAACTCTTTCCTGTATCATAAATTATTCATGAATTTCATAACATTAAGATTGATATAGAATCATTTGACTTATAATGGAATGTATTATGACATCCCAACCTTCCAGTGCCTTCTTTATTTACTGTCAATACTCAAACTGATTGGAATCACATATTCTCCTCCATTCCTTTATAATGATTCAATTAAAAGTTTCCCTAACAAATTATTATTTATGAGAACTCCAAGATCATAATTTTATTTTTATAATTATATTAGAGCCATGAAGAATCTAATATAGTTTATCATTATGATTGATGCTTCCATTTGGGACTGAAGATGAGTCCTATTAACCTTTTCTTCTCGAAAAATTCATCAAAACCCGATATAATTTCTTACGAATTTTCCATATAATCTTCTAATTATAAAAAACCGTTCATTGTTTTTTCTAGTCAGAAAAAAATAAAATGGTGAATTGATATCTTTTATTTAGCGACAAAAGACAATACTTTATACACAATATTTTTTCAGCTTCCAAAAACAACATCTTTCCTACTTGATCCCAAAAAACTTGTTCTCCTATACAAGACACTATCATACCCCTAAACCCTAACCCATTCCTCAATCCCTAGACTTATATTACCCATAAACTCTAATATGTCACATAACCCTATCTTACCCATAAAACCCTAACCTATACCATATCATACCCATAAACACTAGTCCCTCATTCCTAGTCCCCATTACCCCTAAACCCTAAGCTAGACTCTAGACACAAATACGCCTAATCCTAATAACTAAACATAATACCAACTGCCACCTAGGAATTTTCCTCAAAAATAATATATAAAAACTATACATATATAACAAAAAAATGACCATTTAAAATAATAAATCAATTTCTAAAGAATAAAAATTGTTTTTTAGTAAAATCTATGCAATTCATCCTTTCTAGCCTTATGCTACAAAATATCTTGTCGATAACCTAGACACTATATTTCTAATAAACCCTAACCCCCTAACCTAGATCATGTTAATCGTAAAACCCAACTGAACCCCTAGATTCTACTACCCCAAAACCTTTAAGATAAACTTAATGCAAACACCCACCATCTAAAACTAGTCTTAAAAACATAGAAAACCAATCCATGTCTAGGAAAAATTGAACATTTACAAGGAAAAGATATAAATTTTCATAGAAAATAAATTATTTTTATAAAAATAATGAAAAAAAAATATTTTATAACATTATTCCTCTGACCTATCTTACCACTAAACCCATGTCCCAGACCCTCTCCTATGACAAAACCCCAATCCCCGTATCCTAGACACTATTAATTATAATCCCAAACCTAGACCCAAGAACCTATTACCCCCAACCTTATAAATGAATCATACTCCCAACCCCTCCCCCACCTAACTAAACCTAGTCCTAAAAAGTAATATTTGTATCCTATCTACGTGTAAATAAAATTTCCATTTACAATGAAAAAATATCCATTTATAATGATTTTTTTTAGAAAAAAAACACATTACCTTGTTTCATTAATAATTTCAATTATATTAATTTTTGAATGGGTTTGCAGCAATACTCAATGCCTTTCTATTAGTATTCTTAATATCCATCATCTTGCTCATTAAATTTCATTGAAAATGAAAAAGGAAAATATAAACAATCTAAAAAAATATGTTAGTAGCTTCACTCATCACCTTCCTTTTTAAAAACTTATTGAGGGAATAATCAATGTGAAATGTTATATAACAAATGAATATTATATAGGAATCAATCATCCATGACCTTAGGATTATTTCATATAATACATTTCACATGGTTATATATATTTGTTTTGATATATTATAAAAAGAAAATTCTTTTCAATAGACACTGGTTTTTCCATGTTTATAAAAAAATTCGTAAAATTATCTTGTGGAATTTTAAATATTTACACAAACAAGAAATAAATTGGTATCCTTAGAAAATAAATATGAGCCTCTTTTGGTTTGTGGCCTTATTGCGCATATTATCCATGAAATGATAAAAAAATCTCAATACAGAGCTATTTTATTATAATATGATTATATGGGAATATCCATCTAAGTAAAAATCAATAAAATCAATATAATGAACATGGATAATTTATAACAGATGAATAAGAGGTTAAATAAGTAAAAAAATTTATACTTTTTAAAATACAAAATGATGACATATCATACAATGGAATGTAAATAATCATTTAAATAAGTAAATAAGTAGCAGTAGTAAGGTGTTTCAGAAAAATAACTATAAAAATTATATGAAATAATGTTTACAGGATTCGATCAATATTTGTTATCATATAATTCAAGTATTAGGTGGATGAAATCATCATGAAATATAATGAAAAATAAAAATATTAATACATTAAGTTTTTACATATATGATTCCAATATTTCCTATGAAAACCTTCATCATTGATGAAGTGTTGTAAAGTGTGTATTTTAAACTATTAATTATTTATGATTTTTCACCCAATTATTTAATAGATGCAATGAACCCAAAAAAATAGGGGGGATATGAAATCAAACTTCAACAAAAGGAAATCATTTCAGATTTATGAAACATGATATGAAGATTTAACCTTACTTATGAATTATCTCTTCAAAGTTAGCTACATCAATTATGATAAAAAGAAAGGATTAATTATTCAATGAGGAGGTAAAAAATAATAACACCTACTAAAAAATATTTTCACAAAATATAGTAATATGGGAATAATTATAAAATATATTTAAAACCTTATCCCTAGAAAAATGGGCACCTAGTTTACATGTAACAACCCAAATTTTTATCAATGAAAACTCCTCTTGATCCAATTGAATGTATTATTATGTTAAGTGGTTATATAAAATCTGAAAATATTTTGTTTGATGTTTTTTTATTTTAGAATACCATTAAGAATTGTGACCGTTTCAAATATAGGCATTTAATAGTGATCACATGATTAGTATAAATATAGGCCTTTAACAAATCTAATTTACTCAGACAAAGGAACTGATGGCCTCATCCAGTAAAATTTCCACATACGAATCCCATTTTTCGAATCTCATAAAGGAGGTGGCGTCATTGGGATTCGCTCTTGACCAAGCCCTAGATGAGCTTTAATATGTTAAGCTTGAGAGGAACCACCTACGGGAGAAGCAGTAGTTGATAGAGATTGCCACTAGAGCGACGTTATCCAAGCCACCCCAAGAATCTGTCACCATCGCACACCTTACCGTAAGGTCTTATGTAGGTGTTTTAAGTTTTTATGTAACAATACCCTAAAACTATGATTATGTGCATTATTTATTTATATAATAAAGAATATACCTTCATTTTATTATTGTAACTTTGTAAATAGTTTTTAAAGCACAAATAGTATATTAAGTTAATATTCAATTAAGTAATATTTTTTTATGAATTAATGGATTTTCGAATTAAGTTATATTTAAATAAAATATTATTATTATTATATTAATTTTTATTAAATATAAATGATCGTATAATTTTTATGAATACAATTTTAATTTTTATTAAGGTTTGAATACTGTTTTTCTCAACACCCGTGAATTTTTTTTATAAATGTCAGTATTTATTTTAAAAGTAAAAATTCACATATTTATAAAATTATTTAGATATAATTAATATTATTTTTGGAGTCAGGATGTCGGAATTATCCAACGGTGAATTTTTCATAATTTTCTGAGACAGTTGAATTTTTGTGTAAAAATTAAATACCGTCTAAACATATAATGTGCTTTATGACATCATAATGACCCAAAAATGATGTAATAAAATATGATAAATGATATTTTTGGCCAATATATATTTTATCCTAAAAATAATTCGGTTTTTGATTTATTTGATTTATTTTACAAAGCCTTACTGGACCCTCCATGACTTATAAAACATTTTATCTTTTAAAAAAAAATTATTGAGAGTGCGACTCACCTCTAAATAAAAAATACTAATATTTTATGAAGTTCAGCCATTTTCCTTATAAAATATTATTTTCCCCAACCCTTTGGAAAAAACATGGGAAAAACCATGGTCTGGTTTGTGGTTTTGATTAGTTTAATGTGTGGTGTCGCAAACCTAAATAATAAATAATTTCCTCTACATTCCTATATAAACCCACCCAAGATCCCACTTCCTCTTCACTCAAAGGCTTTGAATTTCGTCCAACCTATTCCCTAATCACTCTAGAATCCTCCCAAGGTGCACCAAGCTCCCAAGAAGCCTCTATCTAGCCCCTCCCAAGACATGGGGATCACACTTCCATGTAAAAGATTCCTTCCTTTCTCATTTTATCTAAATTTCATAATATTTTTATGCCCTTTTATTTTCAATTATAAATGATGGGGTATGATTTCTCACCTCCCCTATAATTTCCTACTTATTTTTGAATGATTAAATACCCCTTTATCTCTCATTAATTCCTCCCAAGTACAGCCGTTACCATGCAGAATTTCAGTAAGGGATTCCTTCCTTTCTCATTTTTTCCATGCCAAATATTGGGGTATGATTTTTCACCTCCCCCATACTTCCCTTTTTATTCTTTAATAATGAGATACCTATTTCTCTATTAGTAATGCATCCCATTTACACCCGTTACAATGCTAAAATTCGGTAAGGAATTTCTCTCTCCACATTTACATTCAAGCAATTTTTTGTATTATGAATCTAAAATTATATTACTAATGCTGGGACATATATATATATATATATAACCTACTTAATACCCATTTATTTAAAATATGATGAGACACCTCATTATCTCTCATAAACCATTTTTATGAATTCTTATATCACGTCGTTATGCTGCCAAAATTGCACCGCGATTTTCCAAGCCAAAGTCATTGTGTAGTGAATACCATGCCCATTTCTCTATCAAGGGTATTCACATTTATGTAGATTTAAATATTGTTTAAAGAGTTTATTTTATTTATTCTACATTACTTTATCATGGAATAAATGAAGATGTTGAATAATTCCATGTTGTATTATTCATGTGACACACTTATGCATGAAATGAACTGTATAAGAAGGGTATACCCAGATAGTGCTCCAATGCATTGGGAAAAGATTAGCATTATGATACATCAAGTGAGTGAGTATTTATTCATGATAATTCATTTTCAATGAGGATTTAATCATTATAATTCAAGTGCAATGAGATTTTAATCATGCTCCATCTGCATATAAGCCTTGGATCATGCTAATTCCATGTTAAGTGTTATTGCCACATATCCATGTTATGATTATAATACATTATCATGCCTTTAAGTTAATGATTCTCTTATGATCCATTGATATGACTATTGTCTAAAATTTATTTTATCCCTTGTGTTATTCAATGTTTATTACCTTATTGGGCTTTATAACTCACCCTTTTCTTATGCATGTCCTCAGGTTATCCCAAGCAATGCTAAGTATGAGGGAATGTAGTGGTCATGTAAAGGAATATTTCAATAAGATGTTGCGTACTATGTTTTAAGTTGTTATGAAATTTTCTTAATCCAAAAAGACACTAGGACTCACGATATTCTATGTTTTATCAATTGACGGTTTTATGTAATAAATCATGTTTAAGTGTGTAATAAAAAGAAGGGTTGTTAGGGCTGGTATCAGAGGAAGTGATGTCTTGATCGTGTCAGGGATGTGTCCTATCGACTAGCAGTTTCACCTACAATAGAAAAATTATATGATGTATTTCATTTATCCCTCTTAAAGAAGTACATACCGTACCCATCACATGTACTCTTTTCAGAGGTAGTACAGTTAGAGGATAATCTTTTTTATAAGGAGAAAACAGTGAAGATCATAGATTGTAGAGAAAACGTTCTATGAAATAAGATAATGCCCCATGTGAATGTGTTGTGGAGAAACCAAATGTTTGAAGAAGAAATGTGGGAATAATGGGAAGTGATGAATCATAATTACTTTCATTTGTTTTAGTGTGGAAAAATGAAATTTCGAGGGTGAAATTTCTTAATGGGGGAAGATTGTAACAACCCAAACTTTTCTCAATAAAAATTCCTCTTGATACTATTAAATGTATTATTATGTAAAATGGTTATATAAAATGAAAACTTCATTGGTTTTATGTTTTTGGATTTTAAAATACCATTAATAATTATGACCGCTGCTAATATAGTCGTTGAATAGTGATCATATGATTAGTATAAATATTGGCCTTTAATAAATCCAATTTACTCAAAAAAGGAAATGATGGACTCATCCAGTAGACTTTCCCCGTAAGAAGCCCATTTTTTCGGAGCTCGAAAATGTGGTGGTGTCATTGGGATTAGATCTTAACAAATCTCAAGCTGAGCTTGAATACATTAAGCTTGAGCGGAACCACCTACATGAGAAGTGGAAGTTGATAAAAATTACCACTCAAGCGATGATATCGAAGCCACTATAAGAGTCTGTCACCATCGTGATCCTTGCCCCAAGGTCTTATGCGGGTGTTTTAAGGGGTTATGTAACAATACCCTAGATCTTTGATTATGTGCATTATTTTTTTTCTATATAATAAAGAATATACCTTCATTTTATTATTCTTACTTTATAAATAGTTTTTAACGAAAAAATAGCATTTTTAGTTAATATTCAACTAAGTAATCTATTTTGATGAATTAATGAATTTTTGAATTAAATAGTATTTTGATAAAATTTTATTATTATTAAATTAGTTTTTATTAAATATAAATGATCTTATAATTTTTATGAATACAATTGTAATTTGTATTATGGTTTGAAAGATGTTTTTTTCAAAACCCATGAATTTCCAATAAATGTAGGTTTTTATTTTAAAAGTGAAAATTCAAATATTTATAAAATTATTTAGATAAAATGAATATTATTTTTGGAATAAGGACATAGAAATTATCCAATGATAAATTTTTCATAATTTTCCTAGACATTTTATTTTTTGGGAAAATATTAAATATTGTTTAAATATATGATGTGTTTTATGACATCATAATGACCCAATAGTGATTTAATAAAAAACTATAAATGATATTTTCAGAAAATATATGTTTTATCCTTAAAATAATGTTATTTTGGATTTATTTTATTTATTTTACAAAGCCTTAGTGGACCCTCCAAGACTTATAATACATTTTATATTTTTAAATTATTCTCCTTGAGAGTGTGACTCACCTCCACATAAGCAACCCTAATATTTTAAGGTCATCCATCGGACATATAAAATATTTTTTTCACTCCCATTTGGAAAAAACCATGGGAAAAAACCATGTTCTGGATTGTGGTTTTGATTAGTTTAATGTGTGGTGTCTGAAACATAATTAATAAAGAATTTCCTCTCCTTTCCTTTATAAACCCACCCAAGCTCCCACTTGCTCTTCACTCAAATATTTGCTCGTTCATCAAACCTCTGCCCTAATCTCACTATAATCCCCCCATGGAACCACAAGCTCCCAAGAAGCCTCTCTCAAGCCCCTCCCAATCCTTTGGGATCACACTTCCAAGTAAGAGATTTGTTCCTTTCTCATTTAATCCATGTTTCTTAATTTTGTTATGCCCTTTTATTTTCCATTATAAATGTTGGGGTATGATTTTTATCCTACACTATACTGACCTACTTATGTTTGAATGATGATATACCTCGTTATCTCTCATTAATGTCTCCCAAGTACACCTGTTACCATGCCGAATTTCCATAAGGGATTCCTTCCTTTCTCATTTTTTCCAAGTTTCTTAAAAATGTTTTTCCCTTTTTTCAATTATAAATGTTGGGGTATGATTTCTTACCTCCCCCATACTTCCCTATTTATTTTTTTATTATTAGAGACCCATTTCTCTATTATTAATTCCTCTTATGTACACCTATTACTATGCCTAATATCGTAAGGAATTTCTCTCTTCTCATTTACATTCAAGAAATTCTTTTGTATTATGAATATAAAATTCTATTAATCATGTTGGGAAATGTATTTATATGACTCCCTTACTGTAACATTCATGAAAATATATTTATACACCCCATTTTCTCTCATCAACATTTTTTATAAATTATTATGTCACGTCGTTATGCTGCCGAAATTGCACTGTGATTTTCCAAGCCAAAGTTATTGTGTAGTGAATACCATGCCCATTTCTCTATCAAGGGTATTCACCTTTATTAACAAAGTGTTTAATGTATTTATTACACATTACATTATCATGGAATAAATGATGATGTTAAATGATTCCATGTTGTATGATCCATGTGGAACACTTATGCATGAAATGAAATGTTTAAGAAGGGTGCACCCTGATAGCGCTCCAATGCATTGGATAAAGATTAGTGTCATGATACATCAATTGAAATGAGTATTTACTCATGATAATTCAAGTTCAATGAGTATTTACTCATGATAATTCAAGTTTAATGATATTTTACTCATTCTCCATGTGCAATGAGCCATGGATCATGCTAATTCCATGTTAAGTGTTGTTGCCACATCTCCATGTTATGATTATCATGCATTATCATGCCTTTATGTTCATGTTTCTCTTGTTCTTCATTGATATGACTATTTTGTAACATGTATGGTATTTCTCATTTTATTCCGTGTTTATTCCCTTATTGGGATTTATAGCTCACCCTTTTCTTATGCATGCCCTATGTTTATCCCATGCAATGCTAAGTACGAGGGAATGTAGTGGTCATGTAAAGTAAGTTTTGAATAAGATGTTGTATTCTATGTTTTAAGTTGTTATGTAATGTTCCCAATCCCCAAAGACACTATACCTATCGATATTATATATTGTATCACGTGAAGGTTTTATGTAATAAATCATGTTTAATTGCGTAATAAAAATCATTGATGTTATAGTTGGTATCAAGGGATGTGATGTCTTGATCGTGTCGGGGTTGTGGCCTATCAACTAGCACTTCCACCTAGCATTGAAAAAACTACTTGATTTCCTTAATGTATCCCTATTAAGTAAGTATATACCCAACCCATCACATGTACTCTCATCAGAGGTAGTACAATTAGAGGATGATCTTTCTTACGAGGAGCAACTAGTGATGATCTTATATCGTAATGAAAAGGTTCTATGAAATAAGAAAAAGCCCCTCGTGAAAGTTTTGTGTAGAAACAAAAATTTTGAAGAAACAATGTGGGAATCATAGGAAGTGACGAAGTGGAGTTACCCACATATGTATAAGTGCGGGAAAACGAAATTTCAAGGGGGAAATTTCTTAAGGGGGGAAGATTGTAACGACCCAAAATTTTATCAATAAAAATTCTTCTTGATCCAATTAAATGTATTATTATGTAAAATGGTTATATAAAAAGTGAAATTATATGGTTTTATGTTTTTGGATTTTAAAATACCATTAATAATTATGACAGTTTCTAATATAGATGTTGAACAATGATCACTTGATTAGTATAAATATAGGCCTTTAACAAATCCAATTTACTTAGACAAAGGAACTGATGGCCTCATCCAATAGAATTGCCCCATACAAAGCCCATTTTTTGGAGCTTGGAAAGGATTTTGTGTCATTAGTATTCTCACTTGACCAAGCCCAAGCCGAACTTTAATACGTTAAGATTGAGCGGAACCGCTTATAAGAGAAGTAAAAGTTGATAGAGATTACCACTCAAGCGATGTTATCTAAGCCACACCAAGAGTATGTCACCATCACGCAGCTTACCCCAAGGTCTTATATGGGTTTGTTAAGGTGTTTCATAACAAGACCCTTGAACTATGATTATGTGCATTATTTGTTTTAAAGAATAAATAATACACCTTCATTTTATTATTATTACTTTGTAAATAGTTTTTAATGCAGAAATAGTTTTTTAGTTAATATTCAACTATGTAATCTATTTTGATGAATTAATATATATTTTAATTAAATAATATTTTAATAATATATTATTATTATTAAATTACTTTTTATTAAATATAAATTATCGTATAATTATTATAAATACAATAGTAATTTGTATTAAGGTTTTAAAGCTGTTTTTGTCAAAACACATGAATTTTAGATAAATAATGGTTTTTATTTTAAAAATTAAAAATTCACATATATAGAAAAATATTTATAAAAAATGAATATTATTTTAGGAATCAGAACATCGAAATTATCCAACGGTGAATTTTTCTTAATTTTCTGAGACATTTGATGTTTTTGGTAAAAATTAAATATCGTTTAAATATATAATGTGTTTTATAACAAAATAATGTTCCAATAGTGATGTAATAAAATTATATAAATGATATGTTCTTCCAATAAAGTTTTTATCCATAAAATATTGTGATTTAATATTTATTTTATTTATTTTACAAAGCCTTAGTGGACCCTCCAAGACTTAAAAAACATTTTATCTTTTTAAATTGTTTTCCTTGAGAGTGTGACTCACCTCCATAGAAGAAAGCCTAACATTTTAATAATTTTTTCCATTGTACTTATAAAATATTTTTTTCCACTCCACTTTGGAAAAAACCATGGGCAACAACCATGGTCTGGTTTGTGGTTTTGATTAGTTTAATGTGTGGTGTACCAACCCTAAATAATAAAGCATTTCCTATCATTTCCTATATAAACCCACCCAAGCTCCTACTTCCTCTTCACTAAAATCATTTTGAGTTCATCCAAACTCTTCTATAATCTCTCTAGATTCCTCCCAAGGTTCCCCAAGCTCCCAATAATCCTCTCTCAAGCCCCTCCCAAGCCTTTGGGGTCACACTTCCAAGTAAGGGATTCTTTCCATTTTCATTTTATACATGTTTATTAATATTATTATGCCCTTTTATTTTCAATTAAAAATGTTGGGGTATGATTTCATATCTCCCGTATAATTCCCCGATTATGTTTTAATTATGATATACCCCTTTCAATCTCATTAATTCCTCTGAAGTACACCTGTTACCATGCCAAATTTCCATGAGGGATTCCTTCCTTTATAATTTTTTCCAGGTTTCTTAATAATGTTATGCCCTTTTTTCAATTATAAATATTGGGGTATGATTTATAACCTCCCACATACTACCCTATTTATGTTTTAAGGATGATAGAACCATTTATCTTTTATTAATTCCTCTCATGTACACTTGTTACTATGCCAAAATTCCGTAAGGAATTTCTCTCTTCTCAATTACATTCAAGCAATTATTTTGTATTATGAATCTAAAATTCCATTACTCAGGTTGGGAAATATATCTATATGACCCCCTTACTTTAAATTTAATTTATATATGATGAGACACCCCATTCTCTCTCATAAACCATTTTTATGAATTCTTATGTCACGTCGTTATGCTGCAAAAATTGTACCATGATTTTCCAAGGAAAAGTAATTGTGTAGTGAATACCATAAACATTTCTCTATCAAGGGTAGTAAACATTATGCACATTTATTTATTTTTTAAATAGTTTAATGTATTTATTCCACATTACTTTATCATGGAATAAATGATGATGTTGAATGATTTAATTCTCTATACTACCGAGCCATACTGATCAACTCAATTGTATACTGAGCCACATATAAGTATCTTAAGGTGACCCATAGGCCAACAACACCACATTTGGGGTCTTATAAAAACATATATCATCCCACCCATAATCATTACACTTACACACTCTAGTATATCACTAAAATAATTTCCCTACACAATAGAGGGAGAATTCGAATAGACAACACTTCTCGCTTTGCCACTCAAGCCATACAACTTAAGAGTATAAAATACAAGTTAATGTTTATCCTACTCTATCAAATCTAGAGTCAATCATAAACAAGCAGGGGTAAAAAAATTCCATTAATATAACAATACTCAAGTTTATAGTTCAAACCAAAATTTTTATTAGAATAACATCCCACTATTATATTGATCCCATGTCAAAATTGTCTCAAAACCTAGGCACACTCTCTATCTCATTCAACCATTCTCAAATTTTGGTCTTGCACACTATGTACAAAATTAGAGCATATTTTAATTTAAATTCTCATAATCAAATCTCAATGAATGAAATAATATGAAAATACTTAGATATTTTCTTAAACTCATATCATGTCGATCATATAACTCAGGCTCTATCAACATCCCTCACCACCCATACACTAGTTCAGCATCATATATAAATATATATATATATATATATAAGTCACAATATCAAAATTTTCCATTTTACGTTATCTAGAGTTTTCATAATAAGGTGATCGATTAAATGAAATTTGAATTAGAATTTATAAATGAAAACATATTATAATATGTAATTCAAATTTTATTTAGTCGACCCCACTTAATACTCAATCTAAGTGATCAAATAACACTTTTTTATCCATTTTTTTAAACAGAACATTTCACAAATTTGGCTCAGTTATATGAAATGACAAACAAAAAATATAGAGGAAAAGGATATATAAGCTGTAATTGGAATTTTATTTATTTGATTCATCATAATAATAATGGAAAGTTACCAAATAACATATATTTACCCATTTATAGGATTTCTTAAGTAATATGTCTCCATACATGTATACATGAAAACACCACATAAATATTTTCATGCACATTAAATAACCAACCCTTGTCATAGAATGAGTAAAAAACCACAAGTGATCACAAAAATTACTTGTGAATCCTTTGTACCTTGTAAAATTCATTTATAAACATACTCATTAAATTTCATCCAAGAAATAAAATCCCATAAACCATAAATCATATAATCAAGTGCATCACTAAAGATAAAATAGGTCCATAGTAAAATAGAAATGTTTAAAAAACAATCTCATCCATAAAAATGTGGAATTCCCTCATTCAAGGGTGGTTACTCTAGTACACAAGTTCCATACCATGTTTCTAAAATTAATTAACTCATATTTACATTAACTAAATAGTTACAAAAATATAATGATCTATGATACCAATTTGTAACGTTATTAATCTGGAGAACATTAATCGGTGTCCAAGAAAAAAACTCCACATAACCTCTGGCACTCATCCATGTATACTAGAGGCATATAACTAGTAGCATGGGTATATGGTATTATGATGGGGATACTAGAGGCACATATCAGAGTGAAATGGAAATGGAAAATATTGAAAATCCTATATAAAATCCTTAAAAATAAGTAAAAGAGAAATCAAGGAAAGTGTCTCAAAATAATCAATCATAAATCATGCTATATCAAATGAGATTATAAAATATATGTCTGGAAATACTACATCAGTAGAAGGTAATATACATCAATGGAGAAAATCCAAAAATACTAAATTAGGAACTCCAAAAAATGGTCTAGGGTCCCCACCATGTCCCAAACAGCCATGTTCTATACTAGATTCCCAAACACAAATTAATTAATGGGTGATCTTTCTTTTCCTTATCTGAAAACACGAAGTTCTACATGGGTACTAACCAAAGTCCTAAGAAAGGTGTGAGTACAACTCATTATGAAACCACCTACGGTGTCGATAAGAATATCCAGTTTGGGTAATAATGTGAATGATGATGGTCATTATAAAAAATGATATAATTAAATAAAAAACTTATGTTATTGGGTTCAAATGTGACACTGGAGATAAAAAATACCTACTTCAACCTAATATATATGTTTAAATTAATAATTTTTCATCAAGTGTAATCCTTAAATCCACATTCTTATTATCAGATAATCATTGTAATCAAACAATACTATTAATCCCAAGGAGATCACAGACATCCTAAGTAATCATCCATTATCATCAAACCCATATAGTGCCACTTATGGAATTTAAAGGCATCAGATATCATCAATGAACATATGGGGTATCGTCCTTGTAATTCCAATATATTAAGAATCATTTCTAAATGAATGAAGCATCACTCGTGGAATTCTAAAGTATCATACGTCATTTCTAAACCCATGGGGTAACACCCATGGTGTTCCCATGTATCATGAATCATCTCCAAACCCAATTGGTTTTCACCCTTTGTATTCCACAAATTTATAATAATTACATCACGTGGACCACTCATCAATAAAATCATTAAATTCAAATGCATCAGTTATCCCATAATAAACATATACCCATGTTCCTAGAGTATGTCCTAGGAATCCCTAACCCCATAATTGGTCAATTACTTAATTTTTCACTCCTAAAGGGCCACCCATTATAAAATTATTTTCAGTATAGTCAAAATAAATGTAGATATTAGATCATATACCAAGTCCAAATAATCCTAAGTCACTCACCTGTAGTTTTATCTCAAGTCTGAATCACCTTGAGGACCACATATTTAATTACCACATGCTATTCCTAAGTCACACACACCTCAAGTGGTGGATATCAAATTGGTCACACAATAATGATCAAATTTTAAGTTTCATAAAATCATATGTCCTCCTATTTAATTTACCATGTCACTTCCCAAGGTTAGACATGCATTATATATGGCCACATACATACTATACATTCCAATGGGATATTTTTTCCCATTTAGAGGTTCTATTTTATGATTTAGGGATAAAAATATTTAATTTATAATTTTATGTTGAAAATGCAGTAATGTTGATGTGATCACACAATATATAAAACCATAAATTGAAAGAAAAACATTTAAGATATGATATACACAACCTACCTTATACTCGTAGATTTCCACTGGTCTAATATCAACCTTTGATTTAATCAAAATTTGTATAAATTTGAAACAAAAAAGAAAAACCTAAAATAAGGAAAAAACAGATAAATGGTGAGAAACCATTTAACTATGTAGGAAACCAACTAAAAAAGGAATCAAAAGATTATCCTTACCACTAATTTCCTAACATAGCTTATGGTGGAATAATTTGATGACTAATGAGGAATAAATCATTCTTGGAATGGAAGAAACCATGGGAGTGGCGTCTCTGAATTCATGTAATACTCATGTGAATCTTACCCCATTTTTATGATACCTTATTATGTATTTTATTAATTTTGAAAAACATAAAAAAGAACCCATTAAAGCATACATATAATAGATTATTCATTCAGGTTAGAATTAATCAACACATAGGGATCCTCTACTATTTCATGAAATTTCAGGCAATGATATAAGATGTCACTCTATTAAAGGGATACACTCTGCAACCCTCAGTTATAGATATAACTATTTATCTTGGGGTTTTCCCAAAAACTAATGTCCCCCAAAATCCTCATAATTATAAAATTTAAATTGATGTTGGAAAAAATTGAAATCTTCCCTACCCTAGATTAGGGTCATGTATTACGGTATGTCTAATAAGTTTCATTATTTTTATCTTCATTATTAGTGTTATTCATATTTTGAGAGTAATCGACATCATTATCTTCATTTGTGTTGTTAGTGACATCTAAATTTTAACTATCAACTAAAATATTTAGATAAAATATACTATAATATAAATATAAATGTTAATATTGACCATTTATTGCATAAAATCATTATCTTAATAAATCCCATATATAAATATTTATATTTTAAAATTTTAAATATTCCAAAACTATCAAAACTAAAAAAAGGTGTGAAATATATATAATGGACCAGTAAAAATCATGAAAAGAGTATTTAAAGGGTGAATAAAAATTTTAATGGCCTGAGTTATTCATATTCATTAGATTTTGAAATTTAGGTGTTGAAAATGTTATGAGGGTGTTTGTGGAGAAATTGGTGGAAAAGTGTAGAGTTTTAGATGAAATTTTTGTCCAAAAAAATTATAATTCTTTGAATGAATATTTTTCACTCAGTTCAATATTGATACATTATATAATGATGTGTTTGAACATGGGGATTAGGACCTAGGGTTTCTATGCTTTTTATTTTAGTTAGGAGGAATTATTTGTGGCATTAGATATTTGATTATGATGTAGAAGATTAACTGTGTTTTCTGGATTCCATTCTATATAGGAAAAGTATGTATATTATGTGATGATATAGGTCATTAAGACATAATTATATGGTTTAGGTTTCTTAGCCTGGTGTTATTTGTCTTGAACAATGGTGGTTGTGATGTTGTGATTTTCTAGGGTTGATTAGGATTAAGGCCGAGGCATGATGTATATGCCCTATTTCATAGAATTTAGTTGTTTCAGCTTTAATATAATCATTATTCCATGAACCTCCCTAGTCTAATAAAATTAAATAATTTGATGAGTTTAAAGGAGGGATAATAAATGGGTCATGCTATAATAATAGGATACATGTTCTGACCTAAACTACTGTGTTGTGATTGTTTTAATCATGCCATGATTATATGCTTCAAATTTATGTTATATGTTGTGGTGCCTTATACCTTTTTATTGAACTTAACTATTTATCTCAAGACCTCGGCAACCGTGGAAGATATTTTTGTGGTCGTGGTGTAGGTGGAAGATATAGTCTTTTTTTGATATTTTAAACACTGATTACTTAATGCTATACCACTAGAACTGTAATGTGAGGTAAAAAGAACTAGAAACACCTTATACTAGAATAACCCCTCAAATATGTCATTCTAGAAAGAATAAAACAAATGTATCTTATCCACCACATCATGTCATTTAGTACTCACATACTCAAAAAATCCCATAACACATAAAAACATTCAAGAAACATAAAAGTAATAATGAAATGGAAAGGATTTATATTATTTAGAAATTGGTCTGACATCCATGGGAGAACATTATTGCACCTTTAATTTATAAAAAGATAAAAAATACGTTACCCAATAAAAATTCAATATAATATATTAGAATAAATTATAACACCAATGTATAGGTGTTCCCATCCTACTTTATTTTGAATCCCAATTGGCCAACGGATTCCACCAACCTCTGATAATCTAGAGGGTCCCACAATTTTCCCTTACCACCCCCATTTTATTATCGGTGCTTCTACCCTCACTACCATATTCCAATGAGAAGAAAAAGTTGTTCTTACATTACTTATGAATACTCTTACTAGTCATCCTTTATCAAAACACTATGAGGAATTACTTTAACATTTCATAAACAATTACCTTTTATCTATTTTTCAAACATTTTCTCATCCATCTTCTAGAATATGATCATCTATTCAACTGATTTTAGAACATAACTTCTAGACCTTGCCTCTGTTGGACTTCCATTGTCGTTGTCTTGTTTGTACCTATTCTATAGTATGGAATTTTTCCTTTAGATAGTAGAGATAGAAAATGAAATAAAAATTCAAAATCTTAACAATATCACTCTTAAATACTTCTTTCAACAAAACCATTATAACCATTAGAAAAAAACTAATCCTTCATATTTCATGAAAATTAATATCAATTTCTTCACCAATATTAAATCGCACAAAAAAAATATCCCATCATGGCACAATAATGCCTTGTATTTTCATGGACTAAAACCATGTTAAAAATTTAACATTTATTTTTTCTTATAGTTATGTTTCATATCTCTAACACTATGTACTCCAAAATATTTAAAATGAAATGATATTTTGGGATTATGTGCTTTGAAACTAAGTGAAACATTAAATTCATGTCCATGTGAATTTCACAATAAATTAATAAGAATAAAAATACTCTTTATTAAAACTTATAAGATCATCCAAAAAATACTCTGACAATATCAGTTCTTTCCCAACTTCCACTACATCTATATAGTCTACATTTATTATAGATTGTACTACCACTAACTACAACATTATCTTCTAGTTAACTGCCATTTCCCCAAGTGTAAATACATATCCCATGGAACGATTAAATATATATTTCTCCCCCATAGACTATTTACATGTAACAATATAATGTATCATATTTACTAGATAATATATATATATATTTCTTCAGAACCATTAAGATTTAAGAGAATCCACTTCATAACATCTAATTTTTCTTTCCCAACATTCTCCACGAACTAGTAGTCAAATCCCATTCATAATGAAATGTATAGTGTTTTATATATCATGGAGTATATTAGGATACCCACCACATATAAATATAGAACATTTTCCACTTACATAACCTCTTTGATAAATTTTTATGCTCTATTATTTTAATAGTTTGAAGTTTCAGGCCAATGGGGTTGAAAATGGCTTATGCCTATTCATTATGAATCTATAAATGACTTTCCAGATATAATCTGATAAATAAAAAATCAAACATATGGATTTAATATATCTCCAAATCCATATTCCCTTTATTTTCATAGATTCACAGATATCATTCATATCAAATCATATCAAAAAGTCATTTTCGGGCTCTTGAATCTGTTTCATTTGTAGAATTTTTAGTAGTATATCATCCACATAGAAGAGAATGATGATCAATCTATGATATTTATATTCTTTTTTTTATAATGATCTGATATGATCCATATGAAGTATTTGTCTTCCATAAAATCATCGAACTTCTTGTCACACTACCATGGAATCTATGTTAAGCCGTATAGACTTCTCTTGAGCTTACACACCATTTACTTATTCCAATTATCCTTGAATCTATATGGTGTCTTAATGTATGTATAATGCTCCAAATAAAAATAAAGTAATATTGTCTTCACATCCATTTACTCTAATTGAAAATTTTTTGTTGTAACCAAACTCAACACCATTTCGATGGTTGTCTTTAACCTCCAGAAAAAATATTTCATTGAAGTCCAGTAATTCTTTAAACTGAAATCCATTCACAACCAAACTACCCATGTACCTCTTTGAACCATCAGAATCATTTCTCTTACAAAATAAACATTTTTATGTAGTGATTTCTTCACTTTTTGAAGTTTTGTTAGCTCTCAGATTCTATTTTTGTCCAATGTATATCTCTTTTATTTTATATCTAATTCAATATTTTTCTAAATTATTATACTATATTCATAGTTTTATTTATTAATATCTCATTCATTTGTAATAATTAATTAATTTAGATCTATTGAAAAACATTATACTAGTCGTTTGATTATATTAGATCTATGTAATCCAAACTATGGTGCTACTTTTTTCAAAACTGTTACTTTATAAAAATTGAATTATATAATTATACCATCATTTTATATACTTTAATAACATTCTTTTATATCAAACCATGGACTAATTAAAACCTTCATGCTTTTCATGCCCCAAAACAATTATCGATTATTATATAATTCTAAAAATTATACTCAGATTAACATAGATATAGTCATTTGATTCTTTAATCTCAACATCCTTTCCACCAATTTTATAGTCTTTTCATAATATCTTCTCATTGATGAGATCTCTCAAGATTCTAATGATATTATTATTATCATTATCCCAATATTAAAAACCAAACATTTCATGCACAATTTACCTATATAAACATCCTTGGGAATTTGTTTTTATATTGTCCCAATTCATTAAATTCACATGGATGTTGGATAAAAATTTGATAACATTGAGGTGGATATCATCTATTGATTTTCCAAACCATATTTATTTTATAATCCTCAACCCTAATGGTGTTTATGGACTACTAATGACTATGTGTGCGAACTAATTGATAAATGTTTCTAAAATATTATTGGAAATTATAAAATTTCATCTCATGATATGTACATTATTCATTAACATCCAATTAACTCTCTCTCCCATACTATTCTACTTTCGTGTATTGGGTATAGTTTTTCAAAACCTAATTCTTTCAACTAAGTGATGTACTAGAAACCCTTGGTACTTTATTTACATGCATTATAGTACCTTTGGATTAACATATTTCATCCAATATCATTCAACACCATGAACTTCCATAAAAAACATTCAATACCTTGGATAAATGATTAATAAATTAAATTCATAATTTAATTATTCAATCATCAATTAATATAATAAATCACATTGATCAATCTTGATATCAGTTTTATGTCGACCCCAAAATTTACGTGTGCGTGAATTTTAATTTTTCTCTATTATATTTCCTTATATAAAGATTGAATGAGACGTTTTTCTGCTTTCAAAGAATAAAACGCCATGAAATTTTGAACTCCATGCGATTGAGAATGAATATACAATTTTCCTCTAAAAATTGCATGTTTTTCTCACTAAGGTGTCCAAGATTACTATTCAAAACTCTGATCCTTTTGAATTTACCATTATGGAAATTATTGGCCAATTCTAAAAAATAGGCTATTAAGAATTAATAAAGAGTGTAACCTTATTATAATATAACATTATTTAAATTTACATATTAAAAAACTAATAAGACATACAAAAACATTAAACTAATATTCATAGGCAAATCATACAAATGTAATTAAAAATAACTAAATATTTTAAAATTTATAGTCATCCCTGAAAGTATTTGAAATCAATGAGTAAACCTTGAAATGTTTGAATAATAAAATAATAAGAAATTGTTTTTTTTTAAAATAATGAATAAAAAATTCATTTTAAAAATCTATGATTACAAATTAAAAGAACATAGTAATGTTTAATCATCCCAAATCTATTATGATGTAATTAAATCTCCTGAGATTCATTGGTTTTGTAAAAGTTTTATAAAATAAACTTATTCCCAATTAATCACTAGTAATATCACTCTTATTATAATATTCTCTTAATAAGTTGTGTGCTATATCAATATGTTAGTCAATGCAATGAAATGCATGTTTTTTTGGAAATACAAAAATTATATATGTTTTATAATTTTATAAGGACCATTATGAATTGAAATCAATAGTCTAGTAAATAATGTTTCATCTATAAATTATTTATACTCTACTAACTACATCTATATACATAATTTCAATGGGGGATAATATGATATTGTTTTTAGTTTTTATTATACAATAAAACTAGAGACTTTCCCAATAAGTGATATGTCTAGGTGGTTATCCTTTAATCTAACATTCAAACACTATAATAAACATCATTATAATTGAATAAATTAAACAATTTTCATTAATAGTAAAATAATTCAAAAGTTAATGTACACTGTCTATAAATGATTTTTTTAACTTTACCACAATGTAATTCCTTATAATTTAATTGAAATATAGAACATAATGGAAAATAAAATTAGTTATTCAATCAAATAATAAAGAATTTAAAACTTCTAATCATACCTCTAATGTGATTATTAAAATAGGCTTTGTCTTTTATTTATTTAATTATTTTATTTAATATTAATAAGAATATAATTATCCATAAATCGATCCATTTAAAAACATTTGAAACATTATTTTTTTGTATTATTTGATTTAAAATTATATTTATTTTTGAAAATTTAAGAACAATTTAATAATTCTAACTAAACCAAAAAGGCCATTTCAAATTAATTTCTCAGTAAAAATGAAAATAATTCACACAAATAAATTTTAGTGTTCCCGAAAACATATGATTAATATAAATTTTTCCTATCAAAATATATTTCAAATTTTAATAAAAAAGTAAACAAGAAAACTTCTCCATTTATAAATCAATTTTTTAAAAAATAAGGTATTGAACATATCATAACAAGATATATGAGAATTACTCAAACTATAAAAATTGTTATGTTTTTTTTAAATTATGTTGTAAAATAATGATATCTAAATCTACTAGGATATTCAATATAAACATGCATAATAATGAATCCATTTAAAAATTAACTCTTATAATTCAATTGAAAAAAATTTAAATTAAAGTAATTTTCATGTGATAAAATTAGGCAAATAAACTCTAGTTTAGAAATGGGTGAAAATTTGTTCTAATAATAAATTTCTTCATGACTATATCCTTTTAAAATGGATCTACCATTATTTATGAAAATAGTTTCAAACTCATCTTCTTTATTCTAAAACACCCAATTAGTTAATACAAAGATAAAGTCTTCAGGTATTTTAACCAAATCCCATATATTATATCTATATAAAAATTCAAATCATCTTTCCTGAAAGTCACTGTGTTTTTATCTCTAATAAAATCATTAATGTTCATTTGTTCAGGCAATAAATTATGATGCTCATCCAGGTTTTTTAAGTAGGATTAATCTAAAAAGCATAATGAAATTAATATTAACATGATAAAACTATTATAATAGTCAATGGAATGTTTTTTTGAATTAAATACCCTCAAACTTGACATATTTTTCAATCAAATTCCATTATCATGGAAAATAAATAACAATTTATATTATATCCAAAATTGTTTTGAGAATAATTTTTCCCACTTCCTATTTTGATAATTATATATATACATTATTTATTTATTTTTAAAATATCCAAGAAGCCTAAACCAATTTTTTGGAAATTATTATATAATTTTTAGAAGAACAATAAGAGATAATGTGTTCTATGGGAGAAATAATCCTCTAGTGAAGGTGTACCTACCTTTTTATGAGAGATAATTGTTTGAGGAGAGAATTTTAATCCACACACAAAGTAATCATCACCCTTTCTGTGATAAAATTTCCTTTTTGATGAGGGAGTCTTCTAATGAAAAATACATAATGTAAAATATAAGGCCCCAGCCTTAAACCTTACTTAATCTTGAGTTATTACAAGATTACACATTGAGAATCTTTTCAGGTTTAGAGTTTCAGAGAATTAGATCATAAAACTTGCATTACATTCCACGTAAAAACAAAGTGGTTACATAAAGATAGTATTCTTCTTTCCCATAAATGGAAACATATTTAAAATAAAACATGGATTCTTTCTTGACACTTCCTTGACACTATCATCATATCATGTACCTTTCCCTTGACCTGTGAAAAACATTTCAAAAAAGCCTGGGATGAGCATAAAAAGCTCAGTAAGGGATATAAAAATATGGAAAAGAAACATGGGTACATATATACATAAGAATGAAATCATACTTTACCCATAAAACATAAGCACTTTAACATACCTCATTAAATCATGAATAAATCATATAAATCATAAGACATAAAGGTAACTTGAGGCATTCATAACATCCTTACGTAGGGAGTAACCCTATTGGTTACGTTTGGAATACCAATCACAATATATTCCCTTAATCTCTTCGGATAAACCTTAACGTTTCACTCCTTCGCGTTACCCAATTCATTGGAGAGCTATATCAGGCTCACCCGCCCTAAGTTTATCACGGAACCACTCGTCTTCATAATAATGCCCAAGAACCTCAACATAATCGTATCACATAAAACATGCATAAAGGAAACATAACATTTACACCTTTCAATCACAAGATATCAATACAACACATTGTTATAAAAACATTATGAAAACCATTTTCAATACCAAAAAAAAAATTAAAACATGGTATTTATTTTTCTTTTAAAAAGAAGGTATGTCTTGTAGAGGAAGCCGAAACTCAAATAATAGTCACGGCGGTGGAGAAGTCGTTGTCGCCGCATACGTACGACAAAAACATTCCCTTTTGTTGTTTAGTAAACGCTTAGTATAAAAAAGATTCCTTTTGAATAAACTTAAAAGTCAAAGGGGTATATACACCGTATAAAAGAAGGTTGTGTATAAAATAAAATATGCCTCAATGAAAGGAGATTGAGACGAAGTCCCATACCTAGGGTCCGACTTGACTCGATCGTTCTTTATTGTCCTGAATAATAAACTAGAGTTAATTTCTACTTGCTTAATAACCTTTTTCATGTTCATTATTCCTTTTATATCACTTATTACCATGTCATGAACACTATGTAATTATTTAAGTTAATAACGGTCATTTTAACGATCATTGGTACTTGAGTCAAAAATAAACCCTTTATAATTACAAGTTTTTCATGTATCCATTATATCCACAATGGTATTCATGATATAGATATCATATATGTCATATATATCCAGTACATTCATGCATTTATAATATTACATAATCATTTAGAGGTAAGAAATGAAATGCACCGTTCATGGAGACGGTAAGCCGTACGTACGCATGAACGCTACTTTCATTTCTATTTCATATTTTATAGAATGGAATCATAATTATATAAAGGTATATTATAATTCCGGTATAATATCATATATAATATAATATTTCCATCCTTTATACGTCCCACATATGGTATTTAACAAATCAAATCACTTTGAGGGGGCGGTAGTCCGCACTTCCTTAAAAGAAGATATCGCGTTTACCCATAATGGAAACCATAAAGGTATGACCAAAAAGGAAAATATAGAATCTTAAAGAAAAACATAAACATATTATAAATCATAGATAAATACAGTGACATCTTAATGGCCACCTTTAAAGGTGTTAAAAGAATGTTGAGCAATCATCGTTTCGGGAGGCATAAATTCACCATCCACAGAAACAGTATGTTCGTTAACCATTAGATGTATGTGTGTGTAAGTGTAGCTCTAATCCTTATTATAAGAACATCCTAGTATATTGACGATACTGGAGTTGTTACAAAATAAAATAATAAGAAGATTTTAGGGGGTTGGAGAAGCAAAATAAAACAAAAGGACTCAAAAGAAGACATTACCTTAAAATCGGGTAACTCCCTTTGGTTTGAGCTCAAAGGCTTCCTTGGAAAGACTTCTGCCCAAAGTGAGGCTTCATGTAGTAAGAGAGGGAAGTGGAGAGACAAAATGGGAAGGGGTTGGCCGAGCCAAAGGCTTTGGAAGTGTGGGTAAGGAGGTAGAGGTGGGAGCCTTTTATAAGTGGAGAGGAGGGGCACTCTTGGAATGTAAAGATAAGTTACTTTATTTTAAAATGCGTTTTGGATTCAAAAGGTCCCACATTGATATAATTCGAGGATACGATGATAAGGGTTATAAATCCACTCATCCAATTGGTTTTGGCTATGTTTAGGTCTTAGATTTTACATTATCTTTCCATTTTATTTAAATCGTGAAATAATGAGGTCATCGCTGCATCATCATGATGTCATAAATAATTTAATTTATTTAATGTCTAAAAATTATAAAAAACTAATATGATGTAGGAAATATTTTTATATTTCTAATGAATATTTATAGTCAAAAATATGACTTGTATAACCCCATGTAAAAATTGTTTTAGTAAAATAACTCAAGTTTGTGTCATTTTTACATTAACATTAAATAAAAAGTTATTTATGTTATTTCCCAACCAAAGTGGATCCATGGGGTCCCCAAGTTGACCCATGGCTTGTCTTGGTCGTCCATGACACAACCAATGAGGGTAGGACATGTTTCAAGCTCATCTCATTTATTAAAGCATTATTTTTACCTTAAACTACACTAATTACCTCTAATCGCGATTAAAAACTTAATAAGTTACTATTCACCAAAAAATTATTATAATCTCATTGAACCAAATTTTACTTCTTAATGAAAACCATGTATGTTGGATTTTTGAAATTCAAAACACAATGATGGAAAATTTTCATTTAAACGGAAAAATCAGTTTTTATAAGTACCACTTAGTGGTTTAACTATTCATCAAAATTGAAGTTTTTCAGAAAATTACCAAAAATTCACCCTAAGCTATATTTGATATTATAAGTTCAAAAATGAAGTCTATTTTACAAAATTCTAAACATATAAGTCACATTAATTATTTTAATAATTAATTCCCGCTGTCAGAGAAAATAGCGTGTTTTTATTAAACAATAAGTATCAAAAGATTGACACCAGTTTAAGTCCAATTTCAAAGTGAAATTGATTCCAATGACTAAAATTGGATTAAATGGTAAAAATATATTCTAATTTCACTTCAAAACCAATTCCAAACATAATCCAATTATATAAATAAATTAGATTAAAAAGCAGTTTTGATGTAAAATGCAGTATTTTTCACTATTCATTAAAAAATGAACATTGTCAGAAAAAAACCAAAAATTCACACAAAGTAAATTGTGATGTCCCAATCATAAAGAACAAGTTTATTTTGACAAAAATACTTATAAAATTGTCAAAAGTTTGATTTAAAAAGGCTTTTCCATCAAAAGGCAGTAAGACAATCTTTTAAGAATATTAGTGTATTCCATGCATAAGATTGTATTTATTTTCATTTTAAGCCTCTAAAACACTATCTTAACCATTAATAGACATAGATAAAAATATCTATTATTCATTACTTACTTGGGATGTTACATCCTTCCCCCCTTTAGAAAATTTCATCCCCGCAATTTATTTACTTATCAAATAAATGGGGGTACTTATCCCTCATTGCATTTTCAGATTCCCATGTTGCCTCTTCCATCGTGTGGTTTTTTCACAAAACCTTTACCTGATTAATCACCTTATTCCTTAACACTTTCTCCGTGTGGTCAAGAATCTGGACTGGTTGTTCCTCATAAGATAGGTTCTCTTCTAACTGAACTACCTCTGGACTCAAAACATGATATGGATCTGGCATATACTTTCTCAACATCGAAACGTGAAAAACATTGTGTACCTGAGATAAACTCGGAGGTAAAGCCACCAGGTATGCAACTGATCCAACTCTCTCCAGAATTTCATATGGTCCAATAAACCTTGGACTCAGCTTTCCTTTCTTACCAAATCTCATCACACTTTTCCAAGGAGAAACCTTGAGAAAAACATGATCACCTACCTCGAAAGATAGATCCTTCCTCCGGTTATCCGCATAACTCTTCTGCCTGCTCTGAGCTGTTCTCATGTGCTTCTGAATTATCTGAACTTTTTCTGCCATCTCATCTACCAATTCTGGTCCCATCAACTTCCTTTCACCCACTTCATCCCAAAAAGCTGGAGTTCGACACCGCTTCCCATATAATGCATAAAATGGTGCCATCCGTATACTGGAATGAAAACTGTTATTATATGAAAATTCAACCAAAGAAAGATGTTGGTCCCAACTTCCCTGATAATCCATAGAACAAGATCATAGCATATCCTCCAAGGTCTGAATTGTTCGTTCTGACTGCCCATCTGATTGAGGATGAAAAGTTGTACTAAAATTTAATTCAGTACCCAACGACTTCTGAAGGCCTTTCCAAAAGTTAGAAGCGATCCTGGGATCACGATCAGATAAAATGGAGAGAGGAAATCCATGTAACCTGACTATATCTTTAAGATACAAATGGTAAAGTTGATCTAGGGAAAAAGTATCTCGTATAGCAAGGAAATGAGCAGATTTGGTCAAGCGATCAACAATAACCCAGATTGCATTATTACCTCAAGATGTCTTCGGTAATACCACAACAAAGTCCATGGATATATTCTCCCATTTCCACTATGGCACTGGAAAAGGCTGAAGCATCCCTTTTGGTAACTTCCACTCTTCTTTAACCTGTTGACATGTCAAACACTTCACAGTAAAATCAAAAATATCTCTTTTCATTTCATCCCACCAGTAATACTCCCGCAGATCTCTGTACATCTTAGTACTTCCAGGATAAACTGAAAACGGAGAACTATGAGCTTCACATAACAACTCTCTCTTTAACTGTGAATCACAAGGCACACACAATCTCCTCCCAAATCACAAAACGCAATCATTATCAATGTTGAATTCAGGCAACTTACCTTTCTGAACCAGCTCTACCTTTTTCTGCAACTCACTATCTTGCTTCTGTGCTTTCTTGATTCTATCTGATAGAGATTATCTCACTGATACCTGAAACAAAACAGAAGAACTTCCTGCACCAACAACTTCTATGCCAAAGTTCATCAAATCCTTAACCAAAGGATCACGTTCCAAACGCAACATTGCTAATGAAGCATTACTTTTTCGACTCAAAGCATCAGCCACTTTATTTGCTTTTCCCGGATGGTAATGAATTGTACAATCATAATACTTGATTAATTCTAGCCATCTCCTTTGTCTCATGTTCAACTCTTTCTGATTGAATATATAATTCAAACTTTTGTGATCAGTATATATTTCACACTTTACACCATACAAATGATGCCTCCAAATTTTTAAAGCGAAAACAACAGCAGCTAATTCCAAATCATGTGTAGGGTAATTTACCTCATGAGTTTTCAACTGTCGTGAAGCATAAGCAATTACCTGATCATTTTGCATTAGGACGCAACCAAGTCCTTTCAATGAAGCATCACTGTAGATAACAAACTCACCATTATTGGAAGTTAGTTCCAAAACTGGAGCATTCACCAATCTTCTTTTCAATTCCTGAAAACAATCATCACATTCTTTTGTCCAGATAAACTTAACACCCTTCCGAGTTAGCTTAGTCATTGGACTAGATAACCGTGAAAAATTTCTAAAAAACCTTCGGTAATAGCCTGCCAAACCAGGGAAGCTACGAATCTCAGTTACATTTGTGGGTCTTGGACAGTCTTCCACAACTTTTGTTTTTGCAGGATCAACAATTATCCCATCTTTAGAAACAATGTGACCAAGGAAAGAAATTTGTTGCAACCAAAACTAACACTTGCTGAATTTCCCATACAATTTCTTTTCTTTTAAGGTTTGCAAGATAACCCTTAAATGTCTTTCATGCTCTTCTTTACTTTTAGAAAACACCAAAATATCATCAATAAGAACCACCACAAACTTATCCAAGAACTCATGGAAAATTATATTCATTAAGTCCATGAATACAGCAGGTGCATTGGTTAGCCCAAAAGGCATTACTAAAAATTCATAATGGCCATATCTTGTATGGAACGCGGTCTTTGGAACATCTGCTTCCTTTACCTTCAGCTGATGGTACCCCGATCTCAAGTCAATCTTTGAAAAGTACTGAGCTCCCTGGAGCTGATCAAACAAATCATCGATATGAGGCAAAGAATATTTGTTCTTAATAGTGATGTTATTCAAGGCTCTATAATCAATGCAAAGTCTCATTGAACCATCTTTCTTTTTAACAAATAAAACAGGAGCACCCCATGCTGATGTGCTAGGTCGAATGAAACCTTTCTCTAATAAATCTTGCAATTCCTCCTTCAACTCTAAAAGTTCAATTTGAGCCATTCAATAAGGGGGTTTTGAAATTGGATTATCATCAAGAAATAAGTCAACAGTAAATTCAACTTCCCGATCTGGTATTATTCCAGGCAACTCATCAGAAAAAACATGAGGATACTCATTTACAACTGGAACATCATTAATATGAATAGTTCCTTTATTTTCAACGATGTGTGCAAGGTAACATTCATTTCCATCTTTTACAAGTTTCTCGGCCTCTTGATAAGTTATCAATAGTAAGGGTTCATTCTTGTACACAAACTGAAAGTCTTCCTGAAAAGAAACTTCTTAAGCTCTAATGTCAATCTTAGCATGGTAAATAGAGAGCCAATCCATACCTAGGATAACATCAAACTCTACTAGAGGTAGAACAATAAGGTTTTCAAGTAGTTTCTTTCCACTGATAAGGATAGGAAGATTCTTATAAATTATTTTTTCCTCAACATTCCCCCCAGGTGTTTTTACCAAAAGTTCAGGAGTCATTTCTTGAGATGGTATTCCCATTTTACTAGAAAAGGTTTCAGAGATGAAAGAATGTGTAGACCCCGAATCAAACAACACACTGGCATAATATGAAAAAACAAACAAAGTACCTGATACAACTTCATTTGATGGCCCGACATCTACTGAAGTAGTTGCAAAGGATTTCACCACCCCTTTCTGCTTGTAGTCAAACTGCTTCCCATCACTCAAGATCTTTGTCGGACACTCGTTTTCATAGTGACCCATGTCATTGCACTTATAACATTTCAGTAACTGTAAATCAAATTTGGTCTTACCTTCACCTTGATCCTTTTCAGTGCAATCACGAGCCTTATGTCCCATCTTACCACATCGGTAGCACTTTCCAGAATTCAGAAGACATTCCCCAGCATGCGTTTTTCCACATTTATCACAAAATGGAAACTTAGTATTCTTACCATCAGACTTTTTTGAAGAATTCTTACCTTTCTCCTGCCACCTTGGTCTCTTCTTCTGTTGGTTGTTATAGAACACTTGATCATCGGCAAACTCCATTTCCACCTACTCAGCACATCGAACAAGCTTTTCATAACTTTTAAACTCACGAGAAGCTAATGCCCTTCGATATTTTGGCTTTAATCCAGAGTAAAAAAGATTGATTTTACTATCAAGGTCTCGGATAAAATTTGGAGCATACCTTGCCAATCGATTGAACCTTTCTTCATAGGTAGCCACTGAGTCTTCCTCTTGCCTCAATTCCAAGAATTGATTTTCCATCCTAAGTCAAACAGCCTTAGGAAAATACTTCTCATGAAACATACCTTTGAATTCATCCCAGTCAAGAGCATCAATCTCATCGGCATCCCTGATATTTTTAACCATAGACCACCACTGATCTGCCTCACCCTCCAAACGGTAAATAGCAAGACTAACCTTTTGATTGTCTGAACACCCCATGACATCAAAAATCTTCTCCAGTGCTTTAATCCACCCTTCAGCTAACACAGGGTCAGATGATCCTCTGAATGATGGGGCATGTTGCGTCATGAAATTTTCCACCACTGAAATGTTCCTCTACGGTTGATCTGGCTGATCTCGTGCATGGACACCACCACCATTTATCGCTTGAGTCAACTGTGCCATTACTGCAACAAACTGTTCAGTTCCAATTCCGACCATCTCAGGATGCTGATTCGGAAGGTTATTTCCTTCTGTATGCCTTCCTAGCACTACTTCCCTGTTTCCTCTACGGAAAATCATTCTGAACAAACATGTCTTAGATGAAGCAACATGGTAATCTTCAAATGCTATATCATTTCAAAAAAATATTTCTGGATATTCATTTAATAGAATTATAACTCCTAAAGTTATCTAAACCGACCTCTGATACCAACTATAAGGCCCCAGCCCTAATCCTTACTTAATCTTGAGTTATTACAAGATTACACATTGAGGATGTTTTCAGGTTTATAGTTTTAGAGAATTAGATCATAAAACATGCATTACATTCTACATAAAAACAAAGTGGTTACATAAAGATAGTATTCTTCTTTCCAATAAATGGAAACATATTTAAAATAAAACATGGATTCTTTCTTGACACTTCCTTGACACTATCATCATATCATGTACCTTTCTGTTGACCTGTGAAAAACATTTCAAAAGAAATTGGGATGAGCATAAAAAGCTCAGTAAGGGATATAAAAATATGGAAAGGAAACATGGGTACATATATACATAAGAATGAAATCATACTTTACCCATAAAACATAAGCACTTTAACATACCTCATCAAATCATGAATAAATCATATAAATCATAAGACATAAAGGTAACTTGAGGCATTCATAACATCCTTACGTAGGGAGTAACCCTCTCGGTTACGTTTGGAATACCCATCACAGTATATTCCCTAAATCTCTTCGGAGAAACCTTAAGGTTTTACTCCTTCGCGTTACCCAATGCATTGGAGAGCTATATCGGGCTCACCCGCCCTTAGTTTATCACGGAACCACCCGTCTTCATATTAATTCCCAAGAACCTCAACATAATCGTATCACATAAAACATGCATAAAGGAAACATAAAATTTCCACCTTTCAATAACAAGATATCAATACAACACATTGATATAAAAACATTATGAAAACCATTTTCAATACCAAAATAAAAGAAAATTAAAACATGGTATTTATTTTTCTTTTAAAAAGAAGGTATGGCTTGTAGAGGAAGCCGAAACTCAAATAACAGTCACGGCGGCATCGAAGTCATTGTCGCCACATACGTACGACAAAAACATTCCCTTTTGTCGTTTAGTAAACGCTTAGTATAAAAAAGATTCCTTTTGAATAAATGTAAAAGTCAAAGGGGTATATACACCATATAAAAGAAGGTTGTGTATAAAACAAAATATGCCTCAATGAATGGAGATTGAGATGAAGTCCCATACCTCGGGTCCGACTTGACTCGATCGTTCTTTAATGTCCTGAATAATAAACTTGAGTTAATTTCTACTTTCTTAAGAACCTTTTTCAAGTTCATTATTCCTTTTATATCACTTATTACCATGTCATGAACACTATGTAATTATTTAAGTTAATAACGGTCATTTTAACGATCAATGGTACTTGAGTCAAAAATAAACCCTTTATAATTACAAGTTGTTCATGTATCCATTATATCCAGAATGGTATTCATGATATAGATATCATATATGTCATATATATCCAGCACATTCATGCATTTATAATATTACATAATCATTTAGAGGTAAGAAATGAAATGCACCGTTCATGGAGACGGTAAGCCGTACGTACGCATTAACGCTACTTTCATTTCTATTTCATATTTTATAAAATGGAATCATAATTATATAAAGGTATATTATAATTCCAGTATAATATCATATATAATATCATAGTTCCATCCTTTATATGTCCCACATATGGTATTTAACGAATCAAATCACTTTGAGGGGGCGGTAGTCCGCACTTCCTTAAATGAAGATATCGTGTTTACCCATAATGGAAACCATAAAGGTATGACCAAAAAGGAAAATACAGAAGCTTAACGAAAACATAAACATATTATATATCATATATAAATATAGTGACATCTTAATGGCCACCTTTGAAGGTGTTAAAAGAATGTAGAACAATCATCGTTTCGGGAGGCATAAATTCACCATCCACGGAAACAGTATGTTCGTTAACCATTAGACGTAGGTGTGTGTAAGTGTAGCTCGAATATTTATTATAACAAAATCCTAGTATATTGAGTATATTTTAGTTTTTACAAAATAAAAGAATAAAAAGATTTTAGGGGGTTGGAGAAGCAAAATAAAACAAAAGGACTCAAAAGAAGACATTACATTATAATCGGGTAACTCCCTTTGGTTTGAGCTCAAAGGATTCCTTGGAAAGACTTCTGCCCAAAGTGAGGCTTCAAGGAGTAATAGAGGGAAGTGGAGAGACAAACTGGGTAGGGGTTGGCCGAGCCAAAGGCTTTGGAAGTGTGGGTAAGGAGGTAGATGTGGGGGCCTTTTATAAGTGGAGAGGAGGGGCACTCTTGGAAAGTAAAGATAAGTTACTTCATTTTAAAATGAGTTTCGGATTCAAAAGGTCCAAAATTGATATAATTAGAGGATAAGGTGATAAGGGTTCGAAATCCACTCATCTAATTGGTTTTGTCCATGTTTAGGTCTTATATTTTACATTATCTTTCCATTTTATTTAAATCGTTAAAAAACGAGGTCATCGCTGCATCATCATGATGTCATAAATAATTTACTTTTTTTAATGTCTAAAAATTATGAAAAAACTACTATGATGTAGGAAATCGTTTTATATTTCTAATGAATATTTATAGTCAAAAATCTGACTTGTATAACCCCATGTAAAAATTGTTTTAGTAAAATAACTCAAGTTTGTGTCATTTTTACTTTAACATTAAATAAAAAGTTATTTATGTCATTTCCCAACCAAAGTGGATCCATGGGGTCCCCAAGTTGAACCATTGCTTTTCTTGGTCGTCCATGACACAACCAATGAGGGTAGGACATGTGTCAAGCTCATCTCATTTATTAAAGCATTATTTTTACCTTAAACTACACTAATTACCTCTAATCGCGATTAAAAACTTAATAAGTTACTATTCACCAAAAAAAATATTATAATCTCATTGAACCAAATTTTACTTCTTAATGAAAACCATGTATGTTGGATTTTTGAAATTCAAAACACAATGATGGCAAAATTTCATTTAAACGGAAAAATCAGTTTTTATAACTACCACTTAGTTGTTTCACAATTCATCAAAAATTGAAGTTTTTCAGAAAATTACCAAAAATTCACTCTAAGCTATATTTGATATTCTAAATTCAAAAATGAAGTCTATTTTACAAAATTCAAAACATATAAGTCACATTAATTATTTTAATAATTAATTCCCGCTGTCAGAGCAAATAGCGTGTTTTTATGAAACAATAAGTATCAAAAGATTGACACCAGTTTAAGTCCAATTTCAAAGTGAAATTGATTCCAATGACTACCATTGGATTAAATGGTAAAAATATATTCTAATTTCACTTCAAAACCAATTCAAAACATAATCCAATCATATAAATAAATTAGATTAAAAAGCAGTTTTGATGTAAAATGCAGTATTTTTCACTATTCATTAAAAAATGAACATTGTCAGAAAAATACCAAAAATTCACACAAAGTAAATTTTGATGTCCCAATCATAATGAAAAAGTTTATTTTGACAAAAATATTTATAAAATTGTCAAATGTTTGATTTAAAAAGGCTTTTCCATCAAAAGGCAGTAAGACAATCTTTTAAGAATATTAGTGTATTCCATGCATAAGATTGTATTTATTTTCATTTTAAGCCTCTAAAACACTATCTTAATCATTAATAGACATAGATAAAAATATCTATTCTTCATTACTTACTTGGGATTTTACATAAAAAGGGGAGATTCCAACTAATAAGAGATGTTTATGCTTACATGTAGAAACATGTCAGGGAAACAATCATTGAGATTTTTATTATTCTACTTCCTAAGATATTTCATATAAGAATGATTATATCTTATGAAACTTTTTTAGGGGTGTTTATCCCCACTAGTATCAATGGAAATGGACTATTAATGATACTCCTTCCCTTATATTCACAAATTAAAATGGAAGTAAACCATTATCACCATGGTTAATGATGTTTATTCCTTGATCAAAATTGAATGATAGGATATTTACTCTTCAATGCATAGATTTCTCCTTGGAATAAACCTCTTATTCAAATTCTCCCTTATTTATGAAATACATATTCATGAATATAACCATCTCAATTATCTTCTTATGGTCAACGATTAATTACCCCACAGTTTTACATGATAGTGGCATACCTACTGCTAGAGATGATGATGATATTGGGATTGTTGGGAATCTGTAAAATTTTTCCTTATTTTGGATTATGGGGGCATCGTATACTTATGAATTAAGTAATATCAAGTATAAAACTCATGGAATTCCATGATTAATACGGGTAACATAAACTCTGAAGGACCCCGGGACACCCTGAGAGGGGAGGGGGGAATCAGGGTGACAAATTTTTCTTTTAATGTGATGGATCTTGTTCCCACGTTGGTAGAAACTTCTTGAACCTGTATAATGAATATGATCAGAAATCAAATATTCACATGAACAGAGAATACACAACACTTTTTACTTGGTTCACCGCTAAGGGCTACGTCTAAGGAGCATACGCCGACAAGTTTTCGGCCATACAAAAATCCACTAATCTTCACTAGCTATGGATTACAGAGGTTCGGGCACAGTCACCCTGTACCAGACTCACTTCCTTTACAAAGATTCAGGGACAGATCACTGCTTCCCTCGGGTCACTCCCGTTGACACCCCCTGGCTCACTGCCCTTGGTGAAGCCACACTCAGTTTATAGACATGAAGTTCTCTTCATCATTGCATAAGAATGTATCCTTCGTTGTATGTAGATGCTCTGTTTAAGTCAAATGTTAATCCACTAATGAATACCCCTTTGTCTCTTAAACACTGGGAAAACTACCATTGGAAATTACCTTCGCAAAGCACCCAACTTCGCGTGGCTCCCAATTTCGTGAAGCTCAAACAATCCTTCGCAAAGCTCCTTTCTTTTCGCGAAGCTCACAATTTTGTGGAGATCAAACCATCGCAAAGCTCAAGCCTTCGCAATGATTAGGCCATCACGGAGCTCAAGTCGTCACAAAGCGACTTTCCTCGCGAAGCTCACTGAGCCAACGCGGAGCACAGGACTTTCGCAGAGCTAGAATAGCTGCCGCGAAGCTCCTCTTTCGCGAATAACACAGCCTTTGCGAACTTCCTTCACGAAACGAGAGCTAATAATTTTCTCTGAAAAATATCTCTCCTTCTCTCGAGGGGGTCGACCTGTATTTATAGGTGATTCCACTGACCCCAGACCCTTCCGCGCGAAGTCAGCACCACGTCATTGCCTATCGCGAAGCTCCGAAGTTTCTACCAGAATTCTGTCCAAATCGCAAAGCACCACGGCAATTTTCCGATCGCGGAGCTTGTCGTAATCACAGAGCGTTTCGTCATTTACTTCGCTCCGCTGCCATGAAGCTCCCTCACATTTCCTTTAAATTCTTTTATTCATGAAGCTCGTCGTAACTACGAAACATCACCGCCTCCATTTTTCTGGTCTTCGCAAAATCCAATCCATTCATCCCATCTTCGCAAAACTCATTCTTTTGCCATATAAAAATATGATCTTCAAGAATATCCTCTTTTCTCAATGCTCACCAAACTCCAAATTTTGGACCCCAAAAATTTGGAAAACACTAGGAAATGGCGCCACCTTGTACTGCTGTTTTATACCACATGAACTGTATGATCTCTTTGCTGGTCCACATTCTAAACTTCCCCTGAGGATTGACAACAAACACAAACCATACTCCAAATCATGCATAGAAGACCATGGTTCCGACAATCTCCCCCTTTGGGTTTGTTGGAAATCAGAAAAAAATTCAATAGATCTCCATCCATGTGCAAACCAAAAATGCAAGAATCAACTCATCCAACTCTCTAAGTGTACGTGAGCAATGTTCGGTGTAGAAAACCAGAGAGGAGGCTTGAATTGGGTTCCAGTGATTTTGAATTCTCAATGATTCCCAAGAATCTTTACATGACTGATGAATTCCTTCTTATCCTTCTCATCCTATCAGAACATGCCTGAATTTATTCCTTTCTCCCCCATTGACAATAAACCCAAAGCCTGGTAATTTGTTCAATGTTCAGCTCAAACCATACTCCCCGTGGAAACTATCTCCCCCACAAACCTCCATCACATCCATAAACAGATAAAAAAAGTTATCTTAATTAGGGAGAGGGGTAATGCGTAACCTCCTTATGCATTGGGAGGTGGCTGAACACCATGGTTCAACCGATGCTTATCAAACACATCTGATGACAGTGGCTTGGTCTGGATATCAGCCACTTGCTCATCAGTTCCCACATGATCCATTCTAATCACCCCTTGTTCAACTTTTTATTTGATAAAGTGATACCTGATTTCAATATGTTTCGTACGGGAATGCTGAACAGGATTCTTCATAAGATCAATTCCGCTCTTTTTATCACAGTAAATCGCCATTGGTTTCTTTACCTCATCACCAATATCTATTAATTGTTGCTTCATCCATAGTAGTTGAGTGCATGCCTTTTTGGCAGAGATATACTCAGCTTCAGCCGTACTAAGAGAAGTACTTTCTTGTTTCTTGCTCAACCAGCCAAAACATTTCTGCCAAATATAGAAGGCTCCCCCACTAGTTGACATTCTGTCTACAACATCACCAGCCCAGTCAGCATCAGAAAATGCTGATAATTCACTATCCCTGCCTGCAGTAAAAAATAACCCAAAGTTATGTGTACCTTTAATGTACCTCATGATTATGTTTACTACCTCCATATGTTACTCTTTTGGATTACTCTAAAAGCGGGCCTCAAGGCATGTGGAAAAGACAATATCTTGTCATGTCACTGTCAGGTACAGTAGGCTCCCAATGATCCTCCTGTATATGGTGGGATCAACAGATGCCCCATCCTCATGCTTTCTATGTTTAGTTCCAACTGCAATCGGAGTTGACATTGGTTTGGAGTCTTGCATATTAAACTTCTTCAGCAGCTCTATTGCATACTTTTCTGAAGAAATGAAACTGTATTCCTTCTTTTGAATCACCTGCATCCCCAAGAAATATGTGAGCTCCCCTATCATAGGCATTTCAAATTCTGATTTCATGTGGTTGGAAAATTCTTCCACTGATTTCTGCCTACTTCCACCAAATATGATATCATCAACGTAGACTAGAACCATGAATTGATCTTTTGGATAATTATTCACATAGAGATTTTGATCTACTCCTCCTGTTTTGAATTCCAGCTTCTTGAGATATGAATCCAGCCGCGAGTACCACGCCTGTGGTTCCTGCTTCAAACCATATAGTGCTTTCTTCAGTTTGCAGACCTTCGTTTCATCAGTACCCAAAACAAATCCCACTGGTTGTTCAATGTAGACTTATTATTCGATTAAACCATTCTAGAATGATGTCTTGACATCCATTTGAAATACTTTATATCCTATTTAAAGTGCCATGGCAAGGAAAATCCTAATTGACTCCAATCTAGCCACTGGAGCAAAGGTTTCTTCAACACCAATGCCTTCAATCTCGGAGTATCCATTACATACCAGTCGTGCCTTGTTTCTGATGACACTTCCATGCTCATAAAACTTATTTTTGAAGATCCATTTGGTAGAAATCACATTGTGACCTTTGGGTCTCTGGACAAGATCACATGTCTGATTCTTGTCAATCTTATATAATTCATCATTCATGGATTTCACCCAAGATTCATCATTTGTAGCTTTTTCAAATAAGGATGGCTCTACCACTGATAGAAATGTAGATTTCATGTTATTACTCATCCTTCTTGTTTGAGTGGGTGCAATCTTGTCCCCAATTATGTTGGATGGATCAATCTCAGCTCTTTGATTTCTACTACGAGGTTCAGTTGCATTCTCTTCAGCCACGGTTTCTTCTTCAGATTCTTCTTCTGAGTCAACATCATGATGTGACTGCTGTGTGTTTTTTACAACTTCCTCTATTTCTGCATTTGTATTTTCTTCACGTTCACTTCCTTACTGGCTTTCTATCACATCATCATATTAAATCCTTGAATCATTTTTGGTTTTCTCTTCAATTAGCATAACATCACTACTTTCCACAATCCTTCCTAAACACTTGTTGAAACACTTGTACGCTTCGCTGTTCATTGAGTAACCGAGGAAAATTCCTTCATCTTCATTGTCGCCATACTTCCCTTGATTTCCTTCTTTGTTCATGATGAAGCATTTACTTCCAAAGACACGAAATTATTTTTAATAGGGCTTCCATCCATGCCGAAATTCATATGGTGTCTTCGTCTCACCAATATAAAGTCCTGTTCGATTCTGAATGTACACTGCATCTTGAATAGCCTCTTTCTAGTAATGTTGTGGAATACGACTCTCAATCAACATAGTTCATGCCATGTTGTTCACATGTCGATTCCTATGTTCAACAACTCCATTTTTTGTGGAGTTCTCATAGCATCTACCTCATGCTGTATCCCATGCTTCTCTAGATAATTTAAAATCCAATGGACGTGTGTTCTCCTCCATTGTCAGATCTCAACACTTTGATTATTCGTCCAGTATCATTTTCGACGATTCGCTGATATGTTTTCATGCAGTCAAGGACTTTTCATTTCCTTTGAATGACCATCACACATGCCATTCTACTGTAATAGTCTATGAAAAGGACAAAGTACCTTTCTACATGAGTTTTGGAAACATTTATCATCCCACATACTTCTATATGAATCTGATCAAGAAGGTGAGATGCCCTTTTCTTCTTTGGACAATATGAAATGTAGACGAGCTTCCCACAAATGTAAGCATCACAAGATTTTTCACGTTCACGCTTCAGGTTGGGAATATCCATGATAATTATTAATTTTAATATTTTATCCATGTCTTGTTGATTGATGTGTCCCAGTATCCGATGCCACAAATTGTTTTCTTCTTCAATAGTCATGTAACAGACATTTTCTTCACTGTCAACCTGATACAAGTTTCCTTCTGTTCTGAATCCCTTCATAAGTGAATTGCCTGTCTTTCCCTTAATAGTGCAACCTTTCTGATTAAAAGTAACTATATGTCCCGAGTCACAGAGTTGACTCACGCTGAGGAGATTATGACGTAGGCCATCTACGTAAAGGACTTCAGTCTTCTTTAGTTCACCATTAGCTAATTTAGTACTTCCACTTCCTTTAATTTTTAGAGCTCCATCATTACCTATTTGTACTATACCATCAACCTTCCTTTTGATATCTGTTAGAAGGTCGGAATTACTTGTTATATGATATTAACAACCGCTATCCATAATCCAGGTAATGTTGTTCTTTGTAGCTTTGAGGGACACCTCTGCAAGGTTGGATTTCTCAATCTTCTTCCCTTCCTTCTATGATACATTGGATTGAGTATATAGCATTGATGGACTTTCAATTATCTTTTTCGCATACCCAAGTTCTTCAAAGTCTAAATCTTCTTTGAGAGGAGAAAACCTGTTTGAAAGAGCAACAGGGTCTTGTTGTCGAGACATGACTTGTCTTGAACTTCGGTATGAGGTGTCCATGTCCCTTATCTGCCTGCAATTAGAAGCCTTATGACCAAAGTTAGAACAATGATAACAATATCCATAGAAATTGTTTCTTCTATAAGAATTAGTATATGAATTTGTTCTCCTTTGTTGAACTTCTATATCTTCTCCATTCAGATAGCTGCTTGCCTCTTCGCAATAAGACATAGTATGGCCCAGATAGCCACAAGAACTGACTCTTCATGAGAGGAAATGTATTCTCACTTGAATTTCTTCTCATACCTTCTTCCATGGGAGAATAGTTAGACTGTCTGTCATTTCTGAATGTTTGAGGATAATTTTCTGTTCTCCTTTTAGTTTGGATTGAGGGTTCCTTTTTCATCACTTTAGGAAATGTTTCAACATGTTAAACTTTCATCTTATCTTTCTTTTGAATCTTTTCACTTCCAGTAGTTGATGTCTCTGCTTCACAGCCAATTCCACTCTTTCCCATGCAAGCGGGTCTTTGATCACTCAAGATTTTTCCAACCCCATCTGAACCACACATAGCTCTTGCCAGTAATTCTGCATCTGAGAATCTTCCAAACTGTATTTTCTTCCTCGATTCTTTTGGAATTGATTCAGTATCAATATTATTCCTTAGAATAACAACTTTTTCCTCAAGACCCTCAGCAATCTTGGATTTTTTATCTAGTTAGGAGGTGAGGTCATTGATGACCTTTTCCTGCTCCTCAATTCTCAGCTTCAGATCCACTACATCATCATTGCTTTCAATTATTTTAGATTGTACCTTCAAAAATGCTTCCAGTAGTTCAATTTCAGCTTCATGTTGATCAACGTATTCAGTTGATTCTTCTAAAATTGATTTCCACTTATTTCAACTCTTACATTTAGTCTTATTATTATTAACAACATCCTTAAGTTGAATCTCGGGATCTACACAAGTTCTCAGTTGTTTTTCTCCACCAGTATCTTCTGACTTTTCACCAGTGTCCATCATGGAAGCATGGTTCCCAGTTTTGAATTCTAGTTCCCCTTCATCACAGAATTCATTATCATCTTCTTCCTCTTCACAGACAAAACTCTTACTTTGCATTTTCTTACCAGATTTGAAGTCTCCCTTTTTGAAGAACCTTCTATGAGGCTTCTCGAAGATTTCATCTTAACTATCTTCATCATTGATCTTTCTTGAGCACTGAGAGGCAATGTGCCCAACTTTTCCACAATGAAAACATTTGAGAGGTAACTTCCCTTTGAATTTTTGTTTTCCCTTCTGGAACTTCTTTGCAATGAGAGAACGAATTTCTTTTTCTTCGTCATCTTCACCACTACTATATTTTTAGATTTTTAGTTTATCCATGGCCTTGAATGCCATTTCCTTGCTCACACGAGTCATAATATCTTCTGGCTTGAATCTCAATTAATATGCTACCAAGCTGCTCAGTAGATCATCCAGAGAAAGTTTAGAAAGATCTCTTTCCTCAAGAGCTGACACCTTTGCATTGTACAGAGGTGGAAGTCTTCTTAATATTTCTTTACAATATCAATGTCTTTGATTTCTTCTCCTAGACCCCGAATTTCTCCCACCACATCAGTAATTCGATTGAAGAATGAGTCTTCATTCTTGTCTGGATGCATCTTCAGATCATCAAACCAATTGTGCAGCACTTGTAGTTTCCCCTCCTTCACTTTGCTATGTACTTCATAAATATTCTCGAGTTTATCCCACATGGATTTCTCTGAGGTGAAATTCATCACCTTTAGGTAGATCTAATCAGAAAGGGTTGCAGTGAGTGCATTTTTTGCTTTAGCATCTGCATCAAGAATTTTCCTATCTGTTTCAGTCATAGCCATGCCTGTTGGATCAGTGACTTGTATTCCTTGCACAGTATAAAAAAAACTTCCATTCCAAGAGAACTTATATGAGATCTCATTCTGTTCTTCCAAATCTAGAAATTACTTCCATTGAAGTGAGGGTATTCCGTGACATTGACTGCATTCTCCATGACGATAAAGGATAGATTCAACACCAGCAACCTCCCTCTGATACCACTTGATGGACCCTAGGACACCCTGAGAGGGGAGGGGTGAATCAGGGTTACAAATTTTACTTTTAATGTGATGGATCTTGTTCCCACGTTGGTAGGAACTTGTTGAACCTGTATGATGAATATGATCAGAAATAAAACATTCACATGCAAAGAGAAGACCCAATACTTTTTACTTGGTTCACCGCTAAGGGCTACATCCAAGGAGCATACACAGACAAGTTGTCGGTTGTACCAAAATACACTAATCATCACTAGCTATGGATTACAAAGGTTAGGGAACAGTTACCTTGTCCCAGGCTCACTACCTTAACAAAGGTTCAGGTATAGCTCACTGCTTCCCTTGGGTCACTCCTATTGACTCCCCCTGGATCACTGCCCTTGGTAAAGCCAAACTCAGTTTATAGACATGAAGGTCTCTTCATCATTGCATAAGTATGCATCCTTATTTGTATGTAGATGCTCTGTTGAAGTCCAATGTTCATCCACTGATGAATACCCTTTTTCTCTTAAACACCGGGAAAACTACCTTTGGAATGTACCTTCACAAAGCACCCTACTTCGCGAGGCTCCCAATTTCGCGAAGCTCAAACAAGCCTTCGCGAAGCTCCTTCCTTTTCGCTAAGCTCACAATTTCGCGGAGCTCAGACCATCGCAAAGCTCAAGCCTTCGCAATGCTTAGGACATCACAGAGCTCAAGTCATCACAAATTGACTTCCCTCGCGAATCTCATTGATCCAACGCAGAGCACACGACTTTCGCGGAGCTAGAATAGCTGCCACGAAGCTCCTCTTCCACAAAGCACACTTCCTTCGCAAACTTCCTTCGCAAAACGAGAGAAACGAATTTTCTATGAAAAATCTCTCTCCTTCTCTCGAGGGGGTCAACCTCTATTTATAGGTGATTCCACCGACCCTCGACCCTTCTGTGCCAAGTCAGCGCCACGTCATTGCCTATCGCAAAGCTCCTATGTTTCTGCCAGAATTATGTCCAAATCGCGAAGCACCACGGCAATTTTCCGATCACAGAGCTTGTGGTAATCGCGGAGTGTTCTGTCATTTACTTCGCGCCACCACCACGAAGCTGCCTCGCATTTCCTTTCAATTCTTCCGTTCGCGAAGCTTGTCATATCCGAAAAGCATCACTACCTCTATTTTTCTGGTCTTCATGAAATCCAATCCATTCATCCCATCTTCGTGAAACTCATGCCTCTGCCATATAAAAATATGATCTTCAAGAATATCCTCTTTTCGTGATGCTCACCAAACTCCAAATTTTGGACCCAAAAAAATTTGGCAAACACTGGGAAACGGTGACACCTTGTACTGCTCTTTTGTACCACCTAAACTGTATGATCTCTTTGCTGGTACACATTCTGAACTTTCCCTAAGGATTGAAAACAAACACAAACCATACTCCAAATCATGCAAAGAAGAATATGGTTCCAAAAAAACTCAATGCATAAGGTATCTGATGATAGTTTCCTAAGGTAGCCTATACCTATCACACAATGATGCCCATATTATTCATTTGTGGAATCTAATGCTAATCATGATAGGGAACTTATACTCATCACATATATATTCCTAGTATATTCACCTAGGGTATCCTATTTAATGACATGACCCTATTAATCCAAGAGCTGGTGTCTACTACTATTACATTGGAATGATTACAAGGAATAAAATCCAGAATGAAGAAATAGTTTACCTATATTGGTAAAACAGATACATATATGAATCTTGTAATAAAAATTTATACACTAATCACAACATATTATTTTATTTTATGGATAACCTTATTCCATCAATCATGTTATGGAATATATTTATTATTACACTTCATGGATTCCTGGGTAAAGGAAACATAATAAGGTTTTTCTCAAATGCTCCGTAAGGATAAGTAAAGTGAAAGAAATAGTGAATCAATAAGAATAAATAAACATGGAAGGGTAATAACTGAACACACATTCCATGTAATAAATAAATAGATAGGGTGTTCATAAACAATATAGAATGATAAAACACTAAAAACAAATTAAATTTAAAGAATATGATAAAGAATAATAAATATTATTTGGTAAGAAAGTAAAAACACATTCTATTTAGTCAATAAACTGATAATGAAATGCATCCATAGATAATGTGAAAGAAAAAATTACAGAGATAACAATAAATGAATCAAAATGATGAAAATTATTAATTATTGGATTTTTTGTTTCCTAGGAACATGATAACATTACCATCAAGTGTTATTCTCAAGAATGTTCAAATTTTTGGGTAGAAACACATCAATTCTTCATGAAAACAAACTCGAAGGGGTTTTTGCCAACTAATTTCATCTCATGAGACTATTAATGCATCGAGGAGATTTCATTAACCATTCCCCAAACCATATATTTCATGTTCAAATAATTCCTCATAAATATAATGATGAATTTAACTCATAAACAATGTTCCGTATCAAATATCCATATTGAGTGAGAGATACATATTTACTAATACTTCCCATGAAAAACAAATAACATACAATGTAAAAACCATAAGAAAATATGGTATATTGTTTAGACAATAAATATATCTATGATAATTAATATGGATATTTGAGGGAAATTTAATGTCCAATGATTATAAAGAACTTAATAATTCAAGTGGATTAAAAAAATAATAAATGAAGTGAATTTCAATACTATCATTGGTCAATGTAATTAAAATCCATCCTGAGGAATGATAAGGATGATATCAATACAACATATAACCATTATAATGAGAATAAGGGTTATTGTCATTGATGAAATAAAATGATCTGTAAAAACATTCTTGAAGAAAATATAATTTTTATTTTGTAAAAAAAATTTAAAAATAATTTCAATTGAAAAACAAATTTTAAAATATTTTATTTAAAAATTAACATTTAAACTAGAAAATGAAGCGTTAAATAAATGATTATGGTTAAATTTGTACACATTGTTTAAGGTAAAAAAACATTCCTTTTATAAGGTAAAAAGGTTTAAAAGGTGACTTATTTTGAAATAAACAAGGGTATTCATATAAAAAAATTTGAAATAGAAAAGGTGAAAAAATTCCTTTAGAAATAATTTTAGGATGGTTAAAATACTTTTATGAAAATAGGTTCGCTGACTAAAGATTTAATTGAAGTTAGGTTTTCATAAAAATATTTTTGAAAACATTTTAAGTACCAAAGAGTGGAAATAAGGTACTATTTCATAAACAATATCATGAATAACTAGTGGAGAATAATATAAAATTATTTATTAAAAAAAATCCAATAATTTACTCTAATGGAAATTCAATTGCAAATAATCATGTATAAAATGACATTGCAAAGTAAAAAAATTAAAAAGACTATAATGGTGAAGTGAGCCTCAACCAATTAATTGATTATGTGTATTAACTATAAATACACATAATTTAGGAGTAAATATATTAATATGTGTTCAAAATTATCATACACATAACCATCTAATATAAACAACAATGAAGAAGTTATGTAACCCAATTAATGGAATTGAATTGTGAAATTCCATTACCACTTGGTAACATTAAGTTCAAATCCATTCGGATGAAATAATTAAAATTGAAACTAATAAAACCATGAATAATTAATTATTCATGGTATTAAATTTAAAATGGGGAGTATGTAAACCATATATAATAATTTAGGTGCACAATGATAATGTATGCCTCAAATAATGGAAATGTAGACAAAGTCCCTTCCCTCATATTTACTTTTAGGGGAACATACATTAAACTATATTATAAGGGTTCTAGACACCTTAATACATATATCAAAAATAACAATCATATTAATAATATCATATATTATCTTCTTATAGTTTCTTATTACCCTTTTGTTAACATTATTTCATTATTTTTACTATTTCAGTTGTTTGTTGCCTAGTTTTTCAAGTATCTTTTGACTTGTTGCTTGTTTTTGTTCTTACATCGATCATGATTTTATAATCTCCAGGATGTAAATCATGATTTATTTATTATATATATTAATTATATATTTAATTAGATTAACCCATAATATTTAGATATAGTCAATTAAATGAACTGTTCATGATGATGGTAGGTCGTACGTACGGATGAAGGCTACTTCCATTTCATTGTCATATTTAAAAGAAATAAAAGTTATTGATATATATATATATATATATATATGTATGTATTTAGGTATGTATTCTAATTATAGTGACATATTTATTTCATATATTTCACATATTTTATTAAAACTATCCTTTATACATTATATCTATTGCATTAAAAAATCACATCGCTTTGTGGAGACAATAGTCCACACTTCCACAAACGATGTTATTGTAGTACCATAAAATGGAAAGCATTGAAGTATATGTAATATAAAAATTACATAGACATAAAGAAATTATAAATATAATATATATAATATATAAACTATAAATCCATAATCATTCCAACCATGAATGGTGGAAAATGGATGAACGAACGACATTGGTTTGCGAGGTGGTAGTACATCATTCACACGAATGATGATTGTTTATCCCATTTCAGGGATGTGTATGAATGTTTTGGTAAAAATAATAGTATAAAAAATAAAAATATATTTAATATAATGGGTTTATTATACAATAATTTAATAATAATAATTTAATGGTTTGAGAATGAAATAAAAGAAAAGTGATCATTGAATTGTGTTACCTTGTTTTCGGGTAACTCCTTTTGTTTTATACCAAAATACCTACTTGCTTGGATTTCTTACCAAGGTGAGGCTTATAATATGAGAAGATATAACTTAGGATATTTTTAGGGTATATTTTGGGTGATATAATGTTTTTTATGTTTGAAAATTTTGTAGGGTTGAGTGTCGTTTTATAGTGGAGGAGGAGTGGAATTGTTGTAAATTTTTTATAAGGGAATTCCACCAATTATTTTTCCATGTAATGTGGCTCCCATAATTTTGAAAATTCAATAGAATAGAGTTTATTGTCTAAATATGTTCATAAAATGGATTTTCTACATGTTTCTATGTATTCTTGGGCCTTAAGTTTAAGGTTTAGTCTGTTGTTAAGCTAATTTTCCTCTAAGTCGTTGTAATTAATTTTAATCACTTTCACTAAAATTTTTAATCAAAAAATAATGTGATATTATTTTAAATTATAAATGATAATAATAAAATATATTTAATCCCTTTTTCCAAATTCTGATCAAATAATTTTTCCTAAATTAATTGAAATTTAATCCTGCAGTCATGAAAACAAAGTGGGGTTTTAAAGAAAAAATGTTCAAATGTTTGTTATGTTTTTATATTCAATTTAAATGTGAAATTTATTATAATTAAAAAAATTGGATTAATTAATATAATATTGGTCTAATTAATCTTCAAAACTAATCAATAATATAATTTAACCTTATAAATAAATTATATTATAAAACGGGTTTGAATTAAAATTTAGTAATTTTTATTATTCATAAAAAAGTAAAATATTTCAAAAAAATAGAAAACAAATCACACTAAACTAATTTTATCATTCCACTTTTAGAAATTAATTTTTTCTTGAAATATAAAAACGGTAAAATTTCCAAAAATTTTATTTAAAATAGGATCACTGTTAAAAGATACTAAAATTGGATTTATAAAAATGTAGGTTTTTATTCGTAATATTGGGTTTGATTTTATATTAGGACTATAAAATATATTAGATTAATGTAAAAAATATTTTATTTAATATATAAAATATATATTACATTAATATCAATTATTAATTATAATTAATTTAATAATTTAGTATAAACCACCTTTGTGAGCATAAAAAATAAAAAAAATCTTTATATTCAATTTTTTTTATATTTTCGTTTCTAATTAACTGGTAACCAGTGTATTCATATTATATTTTTTATAAATCATTTATTTTAATAAGTTATTTAATAATATTCATAATATCTAATTTAATGGCTTGGTTAATTAATATTATGTTTAATGATAATATTTTAATAGTATATTATTTCTTGGTAAAACTCGATCTAGCAAGTAACGCAAAACATTGAAGAAAGTTATTCTTGTGTGTTATGTGAGAAACCTTTTTGTTATCTTAATTACAAGATATATAATATATTTAATTTATTTCTGATATAAAATATACTATAAAACCTCTATATGTTTCATTCCTTTCTAATTTTGGTGTTGTGTGTCATAAATTCTATCAAATAAAAGTTAATGTTTTATAATTTTTGGGGTGTTACCTTTTACCATACTTAATTAAATTTAATCCTAGAAACATAAAATCAATAACTGTATTCAAAGATTTTATATTTGAAAATTAAATTGTTGTAAAACCCACATCATATAAGAGTTTATAAAAAATCCTCTTAATAATAGAGAATGAGAAGTACAAAGTTTACATGGGATAACATATAACAAGGTATCTACATAGAATAACATTAGTAGTAAGTGAAAATATGGACTTAGAGAAAAAGTGTAAATATTTATAGGGATTTATTGAGTTTATCGATCCCAAAAAATTGAATTATCATGGAGTGTTGAGAGACTCAAATACATAAATCACTAATGATTTAAAACAACCTTAATTCAACAAAAATTAAGGTATTAGGATAACATTTTTGTTCTAAGATACATTTCATAATATTTGGGAATTATTTTACCAGCTAATAATATAAGGAAACATACTTACATTAATGGTTTCAATTTTTTATGAAAAATTTAATCTTTTGGTTATTCTCAGATCAAATTCTAATTCATCCATTAATGTTTATTACTGAAGAACTAAAATTCACTTTTAACAAATTGTAAGTCCCAAAAAAGAGTGAAAAGTCTTTTTGTTGGGATCCAACTATTATCCAATTACAATATGATTAATAAAATAATATCTATACAAAAAAATAACACTACTAGTTCATCATTAATATTTATTCCTCAAATTTGTTATCCAAAAAAATGACATTTTAACCCAGAGATTGTGTAGTTTAGTGGTTGGAATTAAATCCTTATCTAACTTCTATCATAATTCAAGATATATGAGTTTAATGGATATGATGGTTTTCACCTAGGATACTGGTATTCCTTTTTATAAAACCATATAAAAATAATTCTTATAATGTTTCCAAATAAGAATAAAGGTCATTCATGAAATGAAAATTACCTTTTTTTACTTGGGTTTTCAATGCATCTAATTTTTTTAATGTCTAATAATCTAATTGGACATTTATTACAATGTCATTAATTATAATAACACTAATGGTTATCAATGCATTAAAACTCATGTCTCTATAATGTAATGTCATTATCCCTTAAATAACTTTTCTACTAAAATAATACAGAAATATTGAGTTGTATTACAATAAATTTCTTCCAGAATATCCTTATTCTCTGTAGAAAATAATTTCATAAATCCTAAAATGATATTTTTAAGACTTATAATTTATGATAAAACTTAATCTCAAAATCCTATGATGTTATCCATAACTCATAATTTAAAAAATACATATATTCTTCTATAATAATCCTAAAATTATATCTTAGGGTTATTCTCCCAAGTATATGTTTTCTCAAATCTAGTTTACAAGGTTTTTACTAAACATCCATTGATACAAGCTATAGAGACCCAACCCTAGTATGACCATAGTTGGTGTCTAATACCAGTACATTGGTATGATTCCAAAGAATCAAATACCGATGGATCTAAGAGTTTAGTAGTCTTGGTAAACCAGATACGTACATGAGCCTTTTATTACAAATAAGTACACTATTTACAACCTAATTATTTTTACTTTTGAGGATAAATTTATTCCGTCTTGTATATCGATTCATATAATTCTCAGTACACTTCTTGGATTCCATGGGAAAAGAAAAAAATAATAATTTTGGTCTTAAATTCTCTAAAAGGCTAAGTAAATAAAATAAAATAATGAATTGATAAAAATAAATAAAAAGGGTAAGGAAATAACTGAACATAGATGTCATGTCATCAAAAATTTGGGATGAAGTGTGTAAACAATATGAAAATGTAGATAACTGAAAACCCAAATCATTTAGATAATATGGTAAAGAATAGTTGATACTGCATGGTAAGAAAATAAGAAAACATTCCATTTAATCAGAAAAATGACAATAAAATGAATTTATATATAATGTCAAAGAAAAAATATCATCGATAATAATAACTAAATCATAATGAAGTCATTGCTTCATTATTTTACGTCATGTTTCCCAGGCACATGATACCTTTACCATGAATACCTATTCTCAAGACAGATTAAATATGTTGTTAGAAACCTATCTATTCTTCTTAAAAACATACATTAATCTTTTATCACCACCTTATTTTGTCTCATGGGACTATCGATGCATTGGGGGGGGTTTCAATAACTGATTCCCAAACCATATAGTGCATGTCCAAAGAATTCCTCATATATCGAATAAATGATTTAATTCATAAAAAATATTCCTTATCAAATATCTGTGTTGAGTGAAATATACTTATTTATCAATATTTCCATAAAAAATCAAATAACTTTCATAATAAAAATTTTATGTAAATATGGTATATGATTTAGGCAATAAACATCTCCAACATAAATAATATGGATATTGAGAGGAAATTTAATGTCCAATGATTATAGGGAATTTAATATTTTATGGGGATTAAAAAAGTAATCATAGTAGTGAATTTCAATAATATCATTGGTCAAGGAGATCAGAAACCATACAGAGGAAGGATTAGGATGGCTTAAATATGACATATAACCATTGGAATATGAATAAGTGTGTTTTTCATTGATAAAAATAATATCTGTAAAAATATTCTTCGGGAAAATATCATTTTCATATTGAAAAAAAATTATAAAAAATTTCATTTAAAATCACTTTTATAAATAGATACTTTAAAAATTAACCATTTAAACATGCAAAGTATTCTTAAATGAAATGACAGTGAGTTAATTTGTACATGTCGTATAAGTTAAATAGAACAATCCTTTTGCAAGGTAAAAAGAATAAAAAAGTCCCTTGTTAGGAAAGTGAAAAGAATACTCCATAAAAAATATTTTATAAATAAAAAAAGGATAAAAAATTATTTAATAAATCATTTTGGAAATATTCAAAACTTTTTTGAAAACACTTTTATAAAATATGGTTTTTCGAAAAAATTGGTTCTCTGAAAAAGAGAGAAATGTAGTTGGGTTTTATTAAAAAAAATTATAAAACATTTTGATCACCAACGAATGGAAATTTGTAATATTTGTTGAAAAATATAATTAATAACCAGAGGATAGTAGAATAAAATTATTTATTAAACAATAATACAATATTTTTCTCTAATGGAAATTCAAGTGCCAACAATCCTGAATAAAATGAGATTCTGAATTTAACCATTGAAAAGACCATAATGTTGAAGTGAGACTAAAAAACTTAATTTATTTTTTGTATCAAATGTAAATTCACATAATGTAAGTGTAAATAAATCAATATATGGTAAAAATATCTATACATGTTATCATATAATATTAATGACTATAAGGAAGTAATAAGACCCAATGAAAGGAATTGAATTATGAAATTTCATTAGCACTTGGTAACTTTATGTTCAAATAATATGAGATGAAATATCTACAATTGAAACTAAAAATACATTGATTAATTTATAATTAAGGATATTAAAGGTTAAATGGGTAGTATATACGCCATATATAGTAATTTATGTGGACAACGATAAAGTATTCTACGAAGAATGTAAATTGAGACGAAGTCCCTTACCTTGAGTTACCATTCAGGTGAACATAATTTAACCTATAGAATTAGGATTTTAAACATGTTAATGACTTATAAAAAACATAATCATCTTCATAATATCATATATTATCTTATTTTAATATCTAATTACCCTTTTTTTAACAATCATTCATTATTTTTACAATCTAGGGTGTTGATTTCCTTGTTTATTGAGTGTCTTTTTACTTATTACTTATTATTATTCTTATGTAGATCATGATTTAATAATATCCAAGATGAAAACCATGAATTATTTATCATCTATATTCATTATATATTTATTATAATAATAAATAATTTTTGGAGATGGGAAATAAAATGCACTGTTCAGGGGGACAGTAGTCCGTACATACACATGAATGCTACATCCATTTATTTTTTATATTTAAAAGAATGAAAATATATAGATATATATGTATATTATCATTAAATTAACACATTTATTTCTTAAATTTTACATATTCTTATTAAAACCACCCTTTATATATTCCATGTATATCGTGAAAGAATCACATCGCTTTGAGGTAGTGGTAGTCCACATGTCCAGAAACCATGTTATCGTTTACCATATAATGGAAATCATGTAGTTATAAATTATATAATAATTGCATAAGCAAAAATAATTTTTAAATATAATATATATCATATATAATCTATAAATCCATCACCATTCAAACCATGAAATGTGGTAAATGGAAGAACAAACGACATCAGTTCGCAATGCGGTAGTTTGTCGTACAAACGAATGACAATTGTATATCCAATTTTATGGATGTGTGGGAAAGTGTAGATATAAATCATAGTATTAAACATAAAATTATATTGAGGATAATTTTTATATTTTATAATCATAGAATAACAATAATTTAATAATTTTAGAAAGAAATAAAACAAATGCGATCATTGAAGAATGTTACCATGTTTCCAGGTAACTCTATTTGGTTTATACCAAAATACAACTTTGGTTGAATTTATTCCCAAGTTTATTTTTCTATTATGATGGTATAGAAGTTTTCATCTTATTTGGGAATATTTTGGTCGATCCAAATGGTTTTTTAGGTGTGAATAAGTGGTAGGGGTGAGTGACTTTTTATAGTGGAGGAGTGATATTCTTGTAAATTTTTTAAAAGTGAATTCCACCAATGTAAATTCCATGTAAAGTGGCTAAAATAATTTTCCAAAGTCTATAAAATGAATAATAGGTTTAAAATAATTCCCAAAATAATGTTTTTGTTAAATTTTCTATGTCATTTTCACCATTATGTTTAAGGTTTTGTCCTGTGTTAAGCTAATTTTCCTCTTAATCACTGTAATTAATTTAAAACACTTTCGCAATTATTTTTGGTAGAAAAACAAGGTTAACATTTTATAAACTATAAATTATTGTTATTCAAAATATGTAATCCAATTTTCAAAATTTCAATCACATAATTGGCATAATTTAATTAAAATTTAATCCCACTTACGGGACAACAAAGTAGGTTTTTAAGGCAAAAATGTTCAAAAGTCGGAAACGTTTGTATATCCAATTTCAATTTTAAATTAAATCCAATGACCTAAATTATATTAAATAATATAAAATTGAAAAAATTAAACATTAAAACCATTCAAAAATATTATTTTTCTTTATAAATAAATTTTAAAAATGTATTTTTGATTTAAATTCTATATTTTTCATTATTCATCAAAAAATGAAATATTTCAAAAATACTACCAAAAGCTTAAACTACAATAATTTTAGCATTACTATTTAAAAAAGGAAGCTTATTTTGACATATTAAAACTATAAAATTTCCAAAAAATTGGATTTGAAATAGGTTCACCCTTAAAAAGTGATACAAGCGCCTTTATAAAAATATATGTTTTCATTCGTAATACTGGGTTTTCTCTTAACTTATGAATATAAAATATATTTTATGAATATATTAAATATTTTATTGAATATATAACATATATATATAATTAATATCATTAAATTATTGTAATATTTTTAATTTATTATGATAAAACACCTTTGTGAGCATAAAAATAAAAATATTTCATTTATATTCAATTGGTTTATATTTTCATTTCTAATTAATTGGTAACCAAAAATTTATATTCTATTTTTATAAACCTTATAATTTCATTTGTTATTTAGTAATATTAATAACTACTAATTTAATTTCTATTTTATGTCCTATTATATTGAATAATGATATCTTAATAATATATTATTGTTTGGTAAATCATCGTCTTATCTGTATTGAAAACACTCGAAGAAACTTATTTTTGTGTGTGATTCATGATAACTCAGTGTTTTGTTCATTTCAAGATATATAATATACTAAATTTAAGGTAATTTATCAAGATCGTATATTCCTTTCTATGTTTGGTGTTTCATTTCACACACGTAACCAAATCATATTTACTCATTTCGAATTTTCAGGGTGTTACATCCTGTTCTCCTCAAAATGGGTAATAATATAGGATTTGACATATGGTAGGGGCATATAGATATTATTATCATAAAATTTCCTTTTTTATGATCATCACATAAGGCATCTAATGCTCAGAAAATGAGTCTGAATGCTAGTCTTATGACTTGAGTATAAAGAGAATATATTATATGCTCATCACCCAAGATTTTTATGCTAATCAAAAATGACATCTCATGCACATCACATGAAGTATTTATTTAGGATCATCACATGAGTGGAGGGATATGGGATTATATTCACATTATATATGCTTTCTAGGATCATCACCAAATTCCATCTAGGATTGTCACATAAGTATAGGTTTTTGATTCCCCATGAGGGGTTATGGGTTTGAATTCTATAAATGTGTACACATATTTAATGTATTGTGGGAAGAACCTCCCATTTATACTCATTAAATAATGGACTAAGGAAAAATTGAAATCCAATTGTGGGTGCTCATAGTTTTAATTTTTGTGGGTAATGCTCACAAATTTAATATTTATTTGGATGGATGATTACAATATTCCCTCTTCACATACTAGTTCAGTTACAACTTATCATCCTTTAGAGATATGAAAATATTGGGGGGATTTTTACTTATTATTTGGTGATCGATATACTTTATAATGATTATTCAACTTTTTATTTTTTGACTCCCGTGTGATATGGAAATGGGATTCGTGTTTTGGAGATGGTGAACCCATCCTCTGCTCTCCACTCGTGAATGGGAGACAGGATTGATGAGATATCAGGATTGATCCTTAGAGAGGAATTGTACATACCCTATTTTGAGGAAAGGATCATACCCCATGTAATTAAACTGCATATCTAAGGGTCATGATATGATATTATACCATGCTCTTTAACATCATGTGATTGGGATGATTGCATCATGAAAGTAGAACCAACATGAGATGGTGTAGGGCGTATTAATAGAAGCTTCTCAAAATATGGGGGATCATTTCATAATTTCAACATAACGAATGTAATTATCATGACAAGAGGCATATTGTTCTCATGAAAATGGTAATCTGATTCTCATCACATAGGGTAAGGCTACAATTTAATGTATTCTTTTATGTACTTTGTGTGTAGTTTAACGTTGTTCGACTATTATGTAATCATCACAGAAGGAGTAATGAAATGGTATATTTTTGGGATTATGATTCAGGATACCTGATGATATTAAGTGGGTTATAGATGGTGTATATGGGTCTTACTCAAGTATGACTCTAGAATGGTTGAAATAATCACATGGTCATCCCTTGGGGTAACATGTGCACAATTCATATGGAATCATGAACTCATCAGTTAAGGAATCCAATGTTGTTCAAATAGAAAAAGGATATTGTTTAATGTTTTGTTCTAAAGATAATTTTATACAATTTAACAATATGTGACCTGTAAAATTCGTTCTATGTCTTGAAGCTTAGTTATTATTGGGGATTATGCGTAATGATGTGTATTACTAGGTAGTGTGAGAGGAGAGATAGATATAGGTATCCTATGTACACTCAATGTAGTGGATAAAAGTTATTTTTCGTAAATTATTCCCTATCCAAAGATTATGTATCTATTACATATATTTTATTAGGGAAAAAATAAGGTTAGTTCCCATTTTTGGAAGCATATGGCGGTCTGGATTTGAGGATGCATATTTTTAAGAGCAGAAGGAAAGGAGGATTCCTGAAATTTTAATGAAGTGAATTTCCTGGGAATGATGGTCTATAATACCTTTCATATTTTGGTATATTTTGGAGTGAAACCATTTCAAATGGTTTCTGTTATCATTTTCAATAAAATTATGTGAAACTATGTTTGTAATAAGGATTGATTTAATAGGTATCTCAGAGTCTATTTCAGACAAATTTATTCTTCTACATAGCTTTAGTGTTACGTGGACTAGGAGCCTTAACATAAGTTATGTTCATAAATTTTCCTGGCATAGTTTGGCATATATTTTTGAGTTTATCGAGGCCTGGAATTGAGATATTGATTGAAATTTTCTATAAATATGTATGTTCATCAAAAAAAGTTGTAAAAAATATTCTTCACGAAAAGAAACATTGACTTAGGACATATGTGATGGTTTTTTCACAAGTTACTCACTTTTTTGGAATCCATGGAGGCATTTGGTTACATGGATTCAGGAATAAAAGTGTTTTGTGAGATGAAAGTGTGCCCCTTAAATTTTAAATGTTCTTCCCCAAAATAGGGAGGAGGGTGATGCTATATTTATATAAATTTTAGTTTATATAAGGTATTAGTTCATGAAAACCCCACATGATCATCAAATAAGGAATTAATCATGCTAGATGGTAGTTCCATAGTATTTTATGTTTGTACTATGAATCATTGTTTTGAAATACACTCATGCCTTTACCATTCAAGGTCTATTGGGACACCCATGGAAAAAAAAATATTCTATGTCACCTATCTTATGCAACTACATGGAAAATAATCATCAAAGTGTCATTAAAAAATTAAAAATTTCTCATAATGCCCCACTTGGTTCTAGAATGATCCATGGGGTTCTGTTTTTCCCTTTCCTTATAGAGATCATGTGATTTGAATCCCAAGATACAATTTTTAGAAACAACATATTCCTTTCATAAAAATGGAGATCATGGGGAAGCATGGAGTTGAATTATAATGAAAATGTAACAACCTGACCCGTATTCGACTAAAATGGTACCCCGAGCTAGTTGGTTATGGGGCCTCATGTTTTTCTCCCAATATGAATAAGGCATATAAGTAGTTGTGAGGGACTTGGGTGTGATAATGGGGAGACTAAGCCCTCATGTCATAGTAAATAAACAAAATAAATAGTTATATATCATAAACAGTAATAAATAAATAGAGTCCAGAAGTAGTAAATAAAATGAAATAGAATATGTTGTATTAATAATTGAAAAATCTATAAAATCCCAAAAAAAGTATATCATACTTACAACACTGGTCACCAACTGGTCTGAACATCTAGATACAGAAGTACAAAAGAAAATTAAATAAAAATAGAGTGCTCTACTACTAACTTTGAGCTAGACCACATGACCGGTCTCAAAACACTATCGAACTATACCAGACCAAACATAAGATCACACGCGAGAAACTCTTCTTGAACATGAAACTCTATGCCTAACCCTATATACTATGCAACTCTTCTCAACATGAAAAGAAGACATAAGGAAACATGTACACCTTTAAGCGTGTGAATGGGTGAGAAAATAATTTTAGTATGCCACCCTGATGATGAACCAATAATGTATTATGTTGTAAGTGTATGAAAAAGAAAAATTCTCATTCTAGCTAAGAAATAACTGAAAAGATAACTAAAACCAATCACGTGAAACCATAGTCGAACCTAGGGTCCGTAATCCCATTTATCTGGGAATGTGCCACCATGGATGTCCAATTCAATATATGTATACAGGTGTAGTCCCATACCTATACATATATACATAAATATGAATGTTCATTAGCAATTGAAATAAATAACATGATACCAAACAACAGTTGATCATTGGGTCCATAATCCTGATCTCCTAGACATCCTTTGCAAGGGAATTGAGCTTTTCAACATTCCACTAAATTTGTGTATCATTAGGTTGATCTATAGTTCTATAATACCAATGTATATATACCATGTTTTTTCAACTCCATAAATATCTTTGAGAAATATACACTACTATAGGGAGATACTCGTCAGACACATTGGTTCACCCATACTGGCCTCCAAAACTATAAAGACGGATTCTAGGGAAGTACATCCAGAAATCCTTTAAAAGTTAACCAATAAATATTCTATATCACTCATTCCATGTAAATCCAATCCAATTTTAAATCCCTAGGTCCTGATTTTTAGTTTTTCATGGCACTGTGACTTAGATGAACCCTAAGGGTCTGAACCTTAAGTTATTTGTAAGGAGATCTAACCGATGAGATGTCAAGCCCACCCCTTGAGATCCAAAAGTGAAATTCAATGGTAGGTGTGACACTCCATGTACAACCACCTTGATAATAAAATATCTCATAATCCCAATCCTAGAGAGAACATCTGTATATCTTTATAATATGAAAAATCAAGGGGATCATAATCATCCTCCATAATCCATAGGTCATGGAGAGTGTAATAATCATATATAGACCACAAGTTGTGTAATTATCTGACCCCAACTACCCAGAGTCTGTGCATTATTACATAACATTGGCATGATACAAGGAATCATGTCCCGAAATACCGATCAGTTTAGTAGCCTTGGAAGTACTAGATACATTCATACGTTTTACATTATATCATGAAATATAAATGTCAACAACATTATGTCCCCTTTTGAACACACTTATATCCTTAGCCTATCCCTGCAGGACAACCATAAAATACTTCTTCACATCCTGGAAAAAAATAGAAATGGGTTAGCTTAGATGCTCAGTAAGGATAAAAATATAGCAGAAACTTTTGTAAATAAGCATAAACATTTAAGGCAATGTATAAGACTAAAACAATATCTTTTTAAACATGAACTTCATCAAAATATGAAAAATATAAAATCAAATAACTCCATTTACTTATTCACATGGATATTCTACTAGTCAAATAATCACATGCAATATCAATAACCACTTTCATAATGATGGAATGCATAATGCCAAACTTCATAACAACATAGTCATGGCCTTGTGACAAGACTAAAAATAAGATTTTGTTAAGGCCTTATTCCAAGACTCTAGTTTGTCTCATGAGACCTACCGATGCATCGAGGAGCTATAGCGGGGTGCACCCGTCACTTACTAAGTCCAATGCATTCCTCATATGAAAAGGTTTAAACATAACATAAACATTTGTATTAAAACTAGCATAAGAAATGTCAATAAATTATCCATAAACCATGAATGGTGTAAAAATAACTCATCCATAGTAAAAAATATCACAAAAAATTCAATACAATATGGAATTTTTTTATCATAATAAATCAACTTCAAACAAGCTCAAAATCCATCAAAGGATGTTGACAAAGATGAAATCAAAAAACAATTTTAGAGAAATATCTCTTTCTATTTTGAAATCATTTAAAAGTCATATAATTTAAAAAAATTATTTTGAAAATGTTATTATAAGATTTTAATGGAATATTTGACGATGTTATAATGGCGGAAAATAGCTGCACCCGCCGTATTAGTTAAAAAAACATTCTTACCTTAATTTTGTTGAAAAGGTCATAAAGTACTTTGTTTGGAAAAGGACGGAAATATTCCTTCAAAAAAATATAAGCTAAAATAAGGGTATAAATGAATTTAACACATTCTATAGTAAATATTAAACAAATTTTGAAATGCATTTTTAAGAAAACACAGATGTGGATGATAAAGAGGTCCCAGTAGATACTTACGTAAAAACAACCTCATATAATAAAGAGATTGTGAAATTAACCCTTACCTTGTACTTTTCCTTAGTCGATGGTATGTTAACCACATGTATAATAGTTAAAACATTGTTATTAAATTTTAAAATAATTATATACATAAATATGATATCATATACGATCTTATAATATTTCTTTATTAATAATATTTTAGTAGTATCATCGTTTTAGGTGTTAACTGATTCATTTTCATTTATATGATTGGTTACGTAATCCATGTTTTTTATGGATAGGATATATTTTATTCATATAAATAATGATATTATGTTCATAAACATTATTTTTAATCATAAAATGAACATTATTCTTGAATTATTATGATGGGGAATGAATCTTACCGCGTTCATGGAGACGGTAATCCGTACGTACACACGAGCGACAATATCATTATATTGACGGAAAATCATATATAATTTTATGGTATATAAAATATGAAGAATCATTAAAATGTTATATTTATTATTTATATCATTTATACCCATTATTATACCCATCCAAATAATTAAGTGTTTGAATAACAAACAAAACAACGACGTGGAGATGGTAATCCGTACGTACGCACATATGGTATCTTTCTCATTTATAGGATGGATATAATAATGAATATGGTTGTAAAATTCTTATAATAACATCACAGTATATATAATATACTGGATTTATTGTTTTAGAATGTAAACAACAATGAAAGAGGATGTGTAAGTAGAAAATAACTTGAAAGAGGTGATGAAATATTTACCTCTTCTTCGAGTTCTTCCTTTTGATTTGATCAAAAGGGATCCTTATGTTATCTTTCTAACAAAATAAAAGACTCAAGGATGAATTGAGGAATTTTGGGAGGATATTTGGGTATGGATTGGCCATGAAAAAAGGATTTGGAGGTGTGAAATTATGAGAAGGGGAAGTTCCCTTTTATAATAGAGGTGAGGTTCACTTTTGGAAAAGCTTGAAATATTATTTTATAATAAAATAATTTTCGGTTTCTAATGGCTCAAAAATGAATTTTTTAAAGGATAAGGTGGGTATAGGTTTAAAACCTCTCAACCAGTAGTTTTTATACTGGTTTAGGTTATCATATTAACCATATATTTTAGATTTATCTCTTAGTTAAATAGTTTTACATTTACCATGTGTCTTTGTATTTTCATATTATATGGTTAATAAACTTACTATAACAAGCCAAGGAAACCCCATGTGGTTAATTATTAATATATATAACCTTATTTTAATTCTTTTGTCCAAACCTTAGATATTTAGGAATTTTATATCAATTAATAAAATAATATTTGTTTTTAAAAACTCAATTTTGACAATTTTGACACTATTTAATATTTTCTTTTTTGAAAGCCATAAAAACTTTATCACTTTGAATAATTTTTTTTGAACAACCCTAACATTTCATATTAACCTATAAAATTGGTTGAATTCATTATAAGTTTCAATTTACATTTATTTGGATATTAATAATATTAATTATTTCAATATTTCATTAATAAGGCAATTACTGCACCACCACTGTGTCATCAATAAATTAAATTATATAATGTCTAAAAATTATAAATAAAATACTATTATGTAGGAAATTATTTTTATATTTCTAATGAATATTTATAGTCGAATTTATAGTGTGTATAACTCTATATTAAAAATGGTTTAGTTATTAAACTTTGATTTTAGCTCTTTTAACTCCTCTTTAAATAAAATAATAATAAATGTCCTAATCTAACCCAAGTGTACCAAAAGGGATCATATTTTAATCCTAAGTATGTTTTTGGTCGAATTATACTTATCTAATAGAATTAGGACATGTTTTAGGGTAATCATGATATCATTTTTACCCTTATGTGTCCTATTTACTTTTAACCGTGGTAAATAAAAGTCAAAAGTTACTATTCACCAAAAATATTTTCATCTTATTGAACCACATTTTACTTACTAATATTAATCGTGCCTCTAATATTTTGGAAATTCAACTCACATAAGATGTAAAATTGTGTTTTATATAAATTTTTAAATGCTCCTAGGAGGTGGGTAAAAGATGGTAAAAAGTTCGATAAAATTATATATATATATAAACTTATTATAAAATGACTCCAATGAATTACATTGAATATATATAAGTATTATGTATCATTTTTTACATAAAATAAATTAAAATAAAATAACTAATTATTTAAATAAAAATTCAGTTTTGACCAATAACGCAGTGTTTTTTCACTATTCATCAAAAATTGAAAGTTTTCCGAAAAATACCAAAAATTCACCCTAAGCGAATTTCGATATTCTGAATCCAAAAATGAAGTCCATTTTGAAAGATAAAATTTATAAAATTTAAAAAATCGCTATTGCTATTCATAACGGCTAGTTTGATTGGTTGTGGTGTGTTTGAACTCGAAGTTGCATACAACACAAGCTATTGTATTATTCAAAGGGAAACGTATCTTGGAAGCTTGAGGTGTTACAAGTTGAGGAGAGAATAATCATCCACTAACAAATTCGGGTTGAGAAGAGTGTAATCATACTCATTTAACTTACAATATTATTAGAGAATAATCATCCTAATAATTCATGAGATCATAATAATCCATGATTATAATTTATAGGGATTCAATGACCTTTTAATCATAACCATAGGCTCAACATATGGATACTAGGAAACACCTATGGGAATATAAATAGAATAATAAAAAAAATATGCAACTGCTAGATCCCAAGTATCACCTCTTATTATACCAATAAACATAAGAAATAATATGGCTCATACACTGGATCCTAGGAAAGAACATATGGAAATCCCAAAAAAAATATGATAGATCCCAAGAAGAATGTCCATGAATCCCAAGGAGAAAGAAAATACCTTGTGTCAGGCTCAATATCCACCAATAAATAAGTACCTCTGGATATAATATCTGAATCAGAAATAAAAAATTGAATGTATAAAAAAAAGTGAGGGTGTTAGAATGAATAAACCCAACAATACTATAACATCCTCATGGGATTACAAGTTCAGCACGAGTTCTAAGGTGACACCCGCTACCATCTATACCCATCCTAATGTACTAACTCGGGGTTGATCAAAAAAAGGTCACTCGATGGGCCCCTAAAGTGAAACACTAATAAGAATCATACATGGGGTCCTTAGAAGAAAATGAAAAGGACGAATACAACGTGGGATCCTCAAAGTTTATGCATAAGACAAGGCATCCTTCTCAGGATCCTTAGCCATATGGTAAAGTATGAATCTGATAAGGGGTCCTAAAGAGGTAAGGAAATATAGGAATCCTACATAGGATCATCATAATGTTCAACAAGAATTAGATCCTATAAGGTACACCATACATCAACCCATAAAAAAATTCATTCCATCAGAGACCCTTGGTAAGAGGAAGAAGATAGAGGCATCCTACATGGGATCCTCTAGGTTGAAATGTAAGAAGATGAGTCATAAAAGGGATCCCCAAATAAATTGAACTTGTGACCTCTTAGACCAGAAGGGTGTATCTTGGAAGGGAGACGTCCTTAATAGAAAAACTACAATTGAATGTTCATGAGAGATAGCTTATGGATCATATCAGGTCATGGTATCACTCTCAGGAGACACTAGATATGATTACCCGAGGAAGAACCTCTTTGTTTATGAAAACACCACCTAATAGTCCTCATGAAACCTAAAGTATTTTACCATCATGATCTACATGAAAAGATACTTATAATGGACTACTCTTGGGTCCATTTTTGACTTCCGGGTGAAAAAACACCAAAACCCCCAAAGGGGTTACAAAAGGGGTAGTACGTGGCGTGCCTCCTAGAGTACATGGAATATACTCCCAAATCCCCTCCTGGGTGTGTATTATGGTTGGACATGGAATTAAATTTCCAATTACATAGCATGCAAGATTTGTATATGACATGTACCCTACACGAGGTACCTTCCTGTGTCCCTCAAATAGTCTATCCATGTACTTGGCCTGGCTGTGTACTCCTACATGGCATGTTTCCATCATGGGGTGTGGCTATGTACTCTACATAGCCATGTAACTCTACATGGATAGCATGTTCGGGTACTTGGGTACACGGTTGAGTACCAATACATGTCATGTATGAACCATACATGGAGTTTACTTTGAACAGTTCATCTTCCCCAAACTAGAAGAACACAGGACATGTGTTCCCTAAACCACACACTATGTAGATGCGTTTTCCCAAACATGAAACCTTCCAAACATCATGAAACTCCAATTTCACCCCAAAGCCGTAGATCAAGCTAAAAGGGTCCATTCAAAATATAGGGGGATTAAAACTATAAAATTGTAAATATATGGTGATATTTGCAGAAAACGTACTATCATCCAACCTTTGGGTGGAAACATCTAAAGCTTCTCCCATTTCTATAGTCCACAATTATCACACGATGATCTGACGCATCTTGAGCTCCGTGGAGGTACCTCCATCTCTCCCTCTATCTTTCTCTCTCTAACCCTACCTCTCTCTGAGTTTCATGGTAGGAGAAGCCCCATGGGGGCATACGCAAGAATCCGGTATGATTAAAGAAAGGAAATAAAAGAAATAAAAGAAAATGAAGAAATGAAATGAAAAGAAAAAGAAGAAAAGAAATGAAAAGAAAAATAAAATGATAAATATAAAGGCGCACGGGCCGGTCCCAACACCCAAACTGAGTTTAGGCCTCCCCTAGAGAAAAATCACTATTACGAACACAAAAGCAGATATAGAATCTCAATTTTACACTCCTTTCAAAATATATTACTAAAAAAATGAAAATATATTAATATTTTATTTACTAAATATTAATTATTAATTATCCTAATAAAATTCAAACTACCTAGAATTTCAGAAAAATAATTTCCTAGGGTAAATACCCTATTTCCGAACTAAAAAACTGATCATAAAAATTATCTGAGATCATATTTTAGAGGATAAAGACTATTTTAACCCTAAAATTAATGTAAAAGAAAAAAAAGTCTTGCTCAAAATTGAAATCTAGAAAACCCTGGGTCCTTACAATATTCCCACCATAAACCTTATCATTCCTGAGAACCTTGGTGGTAAGACTGGAATCCATGATATCAACTTGTGCATCTACACAAGTAATCTATTTGGAATATCCAATGACTAGTCTCACAGCATCAACAATATTCTTCTACCTGGAAGACATTGAAATGTGAACTATCTTGTTCTCCCCACCATAGGAATACCTTATCATCTTTTTAAAAAGAACTGTGAGACCAATGACCCATGGAAAAATCGGAAAAAAATTTGAAAACAAATGATTCAATACCTTCAAACAGTCAATGGTGCACTCCCAAAAATAAGTATTACGTTACACCACTCCTAGAGCATAATGTCAATAGGTTCTTTCCTCAACTAGTGAAGAAAAATTAAAAGAAATGAATCTTAGTGTAGGGCCAACACTATCTCATTGTACTCCAAAGGAAGTCAAGATATAACATGATCATTTATAACTATGAGTACACAATGATTCCATCGATATGGGTTTACATCTCTCTTAGATCCATGCTCACAAAAAACATTCTAACTTAACATTAACCAATACTTGACACCATGTCTCCTGAAAAATAATTTCTAGGTCTAGCCACATTTCAACCATCTAGCAGTATATTGTCATTCACAATGTCACCTATACCATAGAGGGAGATTTTCCACTAAACCACAACTCCCATGAAATAAATCCCACAACATTTCTTGGAAAACCTCGGTCCTCATCTGACAAATATCCACTCACTTATTTACAACATAAAAACACTATGTGTAACCGGTGAATACCTTTACCAGCTGACTCGTAGTCTAATGAGTCATCCATCACATCGCTAAGATGACCATGCTATGAGGAACATATTTCTCATTAATCAAGAAGCTCCCTTGGAAATCCTCTTCAAAATCAGGCACCTCACCTATGCCATGATTTATTCCACAACCTACCATCTCCTAGTTTCATTCCAGTCACAAGCATCTACCTATGCTCTGGATACATCTTAAAGAGAAAAAACACCAGTTGGTTGGGTCGTACTCCCGAAAATTCATGCCCTTCAAGGCCAAACTTGATAACAAATCACCCTAGGTGCTTCTTAAGAAACTGAAGGCATCAACATGGATATAACAGAAAACTCGAGAACCTACCATGCCTCAATCAAAAAACTATAGAAAGACCAATCTTGCTACATAGAAATGCATTTTTATAACTTGGACAACCTCACTCACATAGGTGACCCTTAAACCAATTATACGGTGACCTATAAGGGTCTGAGTAAAAAAAAGGGCCTCTAGGTCTCCCCTAGACAATAGATCATGTCTCACAACTGGATCACAAGGTCTAACAGCCTAACCCAAATGATTCAACCTCTCTAAATATTGTAAAGATCACAACAACCTACAAAGGATAAAACTAAAAAACATGTCCTACAAGGGCATTAATCATCTATGAGTATCCTCATGAGGAATTTCTAACTAGAGTTCCAGATACCAACATAGAAGAGACAATGAACTAATTCCCACTGAGAATCCATATATGGTAATACTATTTTGAGATAAAATATGAAAGAAAATTCCAAGTACCTATCAACATCATACTCATTGATATGACTAGATAAACACAAATAGAGAAACAACACTTAACTACGGTACAACTAGGGAACAACAAAAGGGAATCATGTGCCTTATCGGCCTACTAGGGTCACTTCACATCTTGTATGCGTGGATAGAGTCATCAGCATCATCACCAGTGGATCAAAATATATCCACCTAAACTACAATCAAAACTAATATATATATATATAGTTAGGCCCAAATTAATAGGCATCATCCTTCAGTAAAAAAATATACTACTTGGTTTATATGATTTGAGTCCTATGTGACAAATATGATGATTGTGATGCCTCTTTCATTTGTTGTACAAGATAAAAAATCCACCATTGGACTCTTTCCAATGGAAAAGATCTAGAAGTCCATAGTAAATCATAACATCCAAACAAAATGTGTGTAAATCATGGAAAAAATCATATACAACTATAAAATTTCAGATCAGAACAACAATCCAATACCCTAGAATCCAGGACTTCTTACCTGAATATGTGTTCTCGACACACCAGTTAGATATCCATCAAAGGATTTGACACATTCCTAATACTCATAATTACCATATACAAAATAATAAAGACCAATAAAAGAACATCTCTGATACTACTTTGTAATGGCCTGACCCAGATGCCACTAAAATGGTTCCTCAATCTAGTTGGTTATGAGGACTGAAGAGAACCTCCCCGTATTCTAGAGGCTATCGAATAACATAAAGGGTCTAGGGTGTGATATTGGGGATACTATAAACTCATATAATAGTAAGAAAACATTGTATGTTTCTATGTATCACAAAAAAAAATAAATAGAGTAAGTAAGATTAAATAAATTTAAATAAAATATGTTGTAATTATAATTGAAAATGATATAAATTCTCAAATAGCAATGTCATACATAAAACACTAGTCACCCACTAGGTCGTGCATCTAGATAAGAGAGTACTAAAGAAACTGAAATAAAATCATAGTGCTCTATTACTAACTCCAAGAAAAATGATATAACCTATCTCCAAACACTATCAAACTATGACATCCTGAACAGAATAACCGACACGAGCAGCTCTGCATGAACATGAAACTCTGGGCCTCATCACAATCCACCATGAAATCATGCTCAACCTAAAAATGCATACATAAGGTCTACACATCCACCATGGAGCACATTAAGAAGATAAAAATAGTCTCATTAGGCCACCTGGATGATGAAACTATAAAGTATGTTGTTGTAAGTGTATGAAATATAAAATTGCTCAGCCTAGATGATACACAACTTAAAATATAATTAAAACCAATCATAAAAAACCAAAATCAAACCATAGTTTTATAATCCAAGTCATCTAGGAATGGTCCACCATTTATGTTAATATCTTTATATGTATACCTATATAGTCCAGTACCTGTACATATATACATAAATTTGAATATTCATGAGTAAGTGAAATAAATAAATAAAAACCCATACAACATTTGATCCTTGGGTCCGTAATCCGGGTCGCATAGTCATCCAACGTAAGGGGATTGAGCTGGACATTTTTCCACTCAAGCCATGTATCATTAAGTCGATCATTGGGCCCATAATCCCAATCAAAATATACACAATTAATCTATCATCAGAAATATCTCTGAGTAAGCTACATCACCATAAGAGAATACCCATACTACACCTAGTTTCATCCATACTTGCCTCAAATCACTACAAAGTAGGATTCAATGGAATTTAATTTAGACATCATGTAAAATTTCACTGAGATAGTTTTCATACTTCCCATGCTATGTAAATCTATTCCAATGTTTGATACTCTATTCTGAACCACCCCGATAAGAAAAGGTCTCATAAGATTGATCCTAGAGATAACATCTTGAGAACCTGATCGTATTAACAAATCGAGGAAAGAATAATCATACTCCATATACTAAATTTCAAGAACAACATAATAATCCTCTATAGACCACAAGTATAGGAGATCGTAATCATCCACTAAAAACTCTGGGTTGAGGAGAGCATAATCGCAGTCATTTAACTCAAGATATAAGGAGAGAGTAATCATCCTCATCACTCAGGGGTGCATAATCATCTATGAGTATCATTACTAGGGATGCTATTCCCATATAATCATAACCATGGGATTAACATCCAGATAGCCGGAAACACCTATAGACATCCCATTAGTATAATAATCAACATATATAGGCTCAAAAGCCATCTCCCAGGTTGTACCTCTAGGTATTCCAATAAACATAAGAAATAACATGGCTCAGATGCCAGATCCCGAGAAAGAACGTATGAGAATCCCAAAAAATAATATGGATCCCATAAAGATTATCCATGAATCCCATGGAAAAATAAATATTCCTTTTGTTAGTCTCAAATTCCACTAACCACGAAGCACCTATTGATAAAATATCTGCATCAACAATAAACAAGTGAAAGTATAAGAAAATGAGTGAGGGTGGCCAAAAGCCTAAACCCAACACTACTACCACAACCTCATTGTGTTAAAAGTTCTTCACAGGTTATAAGGTGTTACCCACTACCATCTTTACCCAACCTAATGTACTAACTTAGGGTCAGAAAACAATAGGGTACCCACTAGTTCCCTAAATTCGAACATGGAGAGGTATCCTACATGGGATCCTCAGTAGAAAAGGAAAATTTTTAATCCAATATTGGATCATGAAGGACTACACATAAGTAATGGTATCCTAATTGGTATCCTTGGCTATAATTTAAAGGAGGAATCCTAAAAGGGATCCTCAAATTGTAAGAAAATAGGGGAATCCTACATGGGGTCTTTAGAATGGTCAACAGTTATGGGATCCTATAAGGGAATCCTAAGAACATTACATAAGAAATGGTATCCCATAGGGTACCCTTGAAAAAAGTTATAAGATAGAGGAATCCTACACGGTATCCTCTAGGTTGAAACATAAGAAGAGGAATCATATAAGGGATCCTTAGAACAACCAAAATCATGGAATCTTATACCATAACAGGACATATCTAAAGGGATATTTCCTCAAGGGAAAATCTAACATTATATCATCATGATATATAGATCATGGATCATCTTAGATCAAGGTCTCACTCTCAAGAGATAGTGGATAATATTACTGGAGGAAGAACATATCCTTTAATGAAAAATCTAACTAGGACTCCACAAAACACCTCAATGATTTCACCATATTAATCTACATGAAAGGATACTCAAAATGGACTACTCATTGGTCCAATTCTGAATCCTGGTTGAAAATACAATAAAATCCCCAAAAGGGTTTCAAAAGTGGAAGTACACGAAGTGTCTCTCTCAGTACATGACGTGTACTCCCAAATCCCCACATGGGCATGTACTATGGCCAGATTTGGCATGAAAATTCCAAAGTACATAGTGTTCCAGATGGGTACATGACATTTACCCCACACGGGGAACCGACCAGTGACACTCAAACAGCCTTTCCATGTACTTATCATGGTCATGTACTCCTTCCTATAGTGCGACTTACACGGGGTCTAGACACGTACTCGACATGGAAATGTACCCCTTCACAGGTAGCTTGGTCGGATAGTCGGTTACATGGTTGAGTACTAGTATGTGGCACGTATGGCCCATACATGGTATGTACTTCAAAAGATCACCTTATCCTACCCATAATAACACACAATGTGTGTTATCTGAACCACACATGGTCTAGATGGATATTCACAAAAAGAAAACACTCAAAACACTATGAAACCCCCATTTTCATGCCAAAATCAGCAGATCAAGCCTCAAGGGGACATAAGTAAGCATATAGGGGGATTAAAACTTGAAAATGTAAAATATACGGGGATCTATGGAAAAATCTTAAAATTGGCCTACAGATGGGAAAAAACTATAACAAACCTAGCCATTTACACATACTATTACATGATTTTAAGCATAAATAACCATCAATTAGAGGCCAAAAATCGTATATTCTAGTGTCTTTTGATGATTAGGTACACAATTAAATATCATAAAACAAAAATAAAAAAATATTTTATTTAATCGTTACAATTATATCATACTTTACATTGAGCTCTTACATCATCATAGGATTACCTAGAGAATACATGAACAAAGCGATGTGATAAAAATAACATTAAGGGAATAAACATAGGAATCAATCATGGAACATGGTTTAGAATTTATAACAAGATTAAAAAAAGGAATGGAACATGAATAATCATAATGAATCAAATCCTATAGAAAATGGGATCACAAAATCATGGAATCTTAGGAATGTGGAAAAAACATACAACATGAAATTAGCATGTGTCGAGGATAACCACCAATAACATTTCATATGAAGGAGCATGATTCAAGTCTAACTCCCAAGACCATTTCACATGGATCACGAGTCATGGATAAACACCAAGACCATTGCACATAGACCATGAGTCAAGGTTAACCACCAAGACCATTGCACATGACATCTCATGAGACTAAAAATTACCCAATTAATTGGTACACAATCTAGTTTAACCCATTATAGCAGGTTCAAGAATATTTTTTCCACATGAAAAATAAATCATAAACATAATGGTTACCCATGGAAATAAATGGGTATCATAATCATGTCATAATGCGTAAACAATGAGCGTATCATAATGTTGTACATGAAATAATTGATTTAAATTATACATGGAAATTCATAAGGGAAAATAGGCATAAAAACCATAGGTTTTTTTAAATTTAATTGAAAACATTCTAAAAAAAGTGTTTAAGAAACTTTAGAAAATGATCCAATTTAGTGCGGTTTAAGGTGAAATTTTAAAGAATCCTTAAAAAGGAAAAGGTGTAATTATTTGAATAAAACCTGAAATAATCAAAGATAGTTTTTCAGGATAAATTGAGTGATTTTATAATAAATAAAAGGTTTCTTAAAATACATTATGTAGTGCACTTGAAAATGGGTAAGATATTGGGAAGTTCTATTTAATCGGGCATGCTTATCAGAAATAATTGAGAAGGAAGCCTTTTTAAAACAAGTATTTCCCAATCCAATAAGGATGAACAGATCTGGATATATGAGTTTAAAAAAAATACACATAATTTATAATAATTATTACATTAAATAAGTGTTTCATTGGGGTAAAGAGGGAGAAAGCGTAACCCAAAGGAAAAATTGAGGTTTGGAAAGAATCCCTTACCTTATGTCCAAAAGTGTTCCGCACTTGATCTTAATATCATGGGTAAAAAAATTAAATCCATTAATTAATTAGTTCAGAATATTTTCTAAGTTTATTATATTGAGTATACTTTATTAAGTTCATTAATAGACTTTTAATGTGTTATAATATAAAATTTTATCGTTTGGGAGTGTTCGTTTCCTTGGTTTTCATGATTAATTCACTTCCATAAATGTATGAAAGATCATGTAAATTGGTAATAGTTATACAAAAATGAAATTATATGGTATTAATGAACATAAAATATATTAAATGTTATTATATATAATTTTTTATATATATGAATATGATTCCTTATATAAAACATTAATGGACTTCTTTTAGATTATATTGGATGTTTTTCAATCATCGCGAACTAATTTTGATTTATTATTTTATATTATGTATATACGCTAGTTATAGAAAATTTAATAAGATATAATACATACATAATAATTTTTTTAACCATTAAAATGGTTTTATTACTATCCTTGACGGTGGTAATAGAAATTAAAAACTCATCATCCTTGAATGCGATAAATCAATGTATCACATACGATGATTTCATTTTTAGAAAAAAATAGAGGGGAAAAGAAATGATGATGGGTTTTCCATTAACAAAAAAATAGTGTATATAAAATATACAAGATTTATCATGTCACCTAGATAAGGGGAGGTGAGTATATTAGAATAAAAGAAGATAAATTGAAAATAAATTAAAAGAAAAAGAAAGAGGTTAGTGCCTCTTCAATTCTTCTCATTCAGAACCACCTTAGGGAAATTAGGATTGGTCTTTTTTTATAAAAAAAGGCTCCTAGAAATGGGTGAGAAAATTTAGAAGAGTATTGGGAAAATTTTGGACAATATTCAATGTTTTGAGGTGTGAGCAGTAGTTTCGGTGAAGGGTTGTATTTATAGTGGAGGAGTGGGGTGTTTTTTTATTATTTTATTCATTTGATTATTATTTGGGACCAAGAATATGCATAATGTGGATTATTGTGACTAAGTACAGTAACTAGTTCATGTGAATTCCAAAAAATGGTTCTTACACCATCCATAGATCAACCATGACTCAATAATTCTTGAATTTAGCTTGTACAGTAAATTACCATATTTCACTATTCACCAAATAATCACCTTTTTTAGAAAAATACGAAAAATTAAACCTAACCATTTTCTAACATTTAAAATTCAAAAATATAATCTTTTTTATTAAAATAATTTTCTAAATATGAGAATTTAAAATTATATTAAAAACATCATTTATTCGAAAGCTAAAATTTTAAAATTTAAAATTACTTTATAATATTTTGAGAAACTTGGTAAGGTCTCATAAAATTATATTATAATGATAAGAACACAGAATATTAATTTATGAATCAATTATATGAAAACAAATCTTTTAAATAATTATATTAATTATAAGATTTTAAATAAACAATTATGTCTTATAAAAATACAAACACTTAATTTACCATTTCCAGAACATTTATTTATTTATACAATGATATAATTACATCATATTTTCATTGATAAGGTAAAAAAGTGTTATTTATACATTCATGGGTGAGGTTACTATTCTATTGGCTGGTTTACTATTCAAAAGGTTCATATTACTATTCCAAAGGTCAAGTTACTATTCCATCATTATAGTTTCCTTAATTTCTAGAAATACCTCTTATTTAATTCATTATTCATTTATAAATTTTTAATTATGTTCTCTATGTAATTTCATATGATTTATACTATATGAAATTATTATAATAATTTATATTTCATGGATTAAATTTTGGTTCACTACATTCTTCCATCCTTACAAGATTTCACCCTCAAAATTTCATTTAACAACTTAGGGGAAATAGCTGAGGTTACTTCTTTATTTACTCCTTAGGTTACCATGTTTCCTCTCTATATATATGGTTCTTCCATAGTACATTGACCAGGTGAGTGTTTTTGTTATGGAAAAAACTATATCTATAGTCAAAGATCTTCACCGAAAGCTGCTCATAAAATAGATCATTTACCAACTATACCACCTCTAATTTTAGTACATGTGATGGATATGGTATGTACTTCCTCAAGAGGGATACATTAAATACATCATGTAATTGAGACATGTTAGGTCGAGGTTCTTTTGTTTAGGCTACAAATCCGACATGATCAAAAATTTCAAAGGGGTGGATGTACTTGGAGCTCAGCCTTTATTTGTTCCAATATATCATAATCTCATTCCATGGATATATGTAGAGGAATACCATGTCTCCAACCTTAAACACTATGTCTTGTTGATGATTTAATGCATAGATATTCAAACCTTTGGTCTTCCTTGATTTGAGGTTGAATGGTTCTCCCCTTTTCTGCCATTTCATTGAACATTTCTGGTCCTAGAAGCTTATATTCGCCGAATTCATCCCAACATTCCAGTGTTCTGTATTGTTTTTCATAAATTTATTAATATAGAGCCATTTTGATTCTCGAGTTGAAACTATTGTTCTTATAGAACTTGATAAAAGTCAGTAGTTGGTCTCATCCACACATGAATCATATAGAACACACTATCAACATGTCTCCCAGTGTTAAAATAGTTCACTCATAATTGACATCAGTTTGAGGATGATAATCCTTACTAAACTTCAACACAGTTTTAGAGCATGTGGGAGAATTTTCTAGATCTTGGAGGTGAATCTTGGATCCCGATTGGATAAAATATATAGTGGTAATACATGCATCCTGACCACTTCTCTAATATATATATGTGAAATATTATACCTTGAGAAGTCCTATCGAATTCCTATAAAATGTTATTTCTTTATGAGAGGATCCACAAAAATCCATATATCATTATTTCATATGGGTGTCATTGGATGTCTAGTGACAAATTCCCTGGTGATATTTTCATCTTTTTCTGAATTTCCACATCATTTCTTTGAGCATCATTTATTTTCTCCACAAGGGATGGTTGAGAAATAATTTGATAAAGGATCGATGATGTTCCTTCCATAATTATTCCAATTTCCATCCTTTACAAGTCTTATAATATTGGTTCCTTCTCATTTATAATCATTGATAAATATGGAGGATCATTTCTACATAGAGAATCTACCACTTAATTTTCCTTACCAGGATGGTAGTGGATTTAGTAGTAATAAACCTTGATGAGCTCTAACCAACTTCACTAACACATATTATGCTCTTGGAGTGTGAATATATATTTGATACACTTACGATCATTTTATATATCACACTTCTCCCCATAGTGATAATACCGCTAGATTCTCACCACAATGATCATAGCTTCCAATTCCAATTTAAGCATGTAATAGTTTTTCTCATTAATATTCAACTACCCAGATACATAAGATATCTTTTTTTCATTTTTAATCAGTAAACAACCAATTACATTATTTGAATCAAATATATATACTAAATATAGTTCCTTTATTTTTGGAGCGTCGGTATTGGATCACTGATAAGCCTTTTTTCAACTCTTTGAAGCAGTTATCACATTCACTAGTCTAGATAAACTTCACTCCCTTCGAGTCTACTTGTTTATTGGATTTGAAAATAATGATATGTTCTTAAAAACCATTGGTAATACCTATCTATACCTAGGAAACTATGAATATCTATTACAGATGTTGGAAAGATCCACTCTTTGATTGCATTTGTCTTAGAAGGGTCCACAAATATTCCTTTTCTGGTGATAACATGTTGAAATAATGATACTTCTTCCATCAGGAACATACATTTACTATAATTTTCATATATTGTCCCATTTCTCTTAGTATATTATTAAAATGATCCTCATATCCCTCCTTTCACTTGGAGTATATTATAATATCATTAATAATGACTAAATTTTAATTAAGGAAACATCTAAAGAATTTATTTATTAAGTCAATAAAAATTGTTGGAGAATTAGTGAGTCCAAATGTTATCACTATGGAATAATAGTGTCCATACCTCTTTCAAAAGGTAGTCTTGTAAATATCTTCCTCCCTCACCATTAATTGGTGATATCCCGGCCGAAGGTCAAACTTAGAGAAATACATGGCCAAATGTAGTTGATTGAATAAGGAATCTCTCTATGGAATGAGATAGATTTTATTTATCATGATTTTATCGATCCCATGATAATAAACACAGATTTTCATTGGTCCATCCTTCTTCTTGAAAAATATGATTATTTCGCCCCATAATGAAGCTTTTAGGTGTCTAAAACCTTTGTCAAGATTATCATGTAAATGATTATTCAGTTACTCCATCTTTATTATGGCCATTCTATAAGGGGTATTCGATATTGGAAGAGATGTTTAAATAAGTTAAACAAATAAATCAACCTATCGATCAGGAGGTATACTAGAAAATTCAATAGGGAATACCTTAGTGAATTTCCCACATAATGGCTATGTCTTTGAGCATTATTCTCTCATTTGTATGAATTATTTAAGAAAGATATTCTTTCTAATAAGACCGTAATATCCACACATTAGATGATGATTCTGAGGGGGATTTATCCTCCTCCTTGAAATTTTACATAATTTTAGGATTCTTTGGTATGTGAAGAGTGGTCTACCTTTCCCGATAGTTGATGTTGGATTTATATAAAGATAGAAAATACATGCCCAATGTAGCATCAAACTCCACCAAATGAAGTATGAAAATATTTTTTGGGAGGTACAGTCCAGAAATATTAACTAGGGTGGAGATATATACTTTGGATAAAATAATTTTCTCATTTTCTATTCTCACAGATAACTCAAAATCCATATTTTGAGGTGGTGTTTGAATAGTTAAACTAATCTATGAAGATATAAAAGATTTCTTATAACCAGAATCAAATAGCATGTTTTCTATTCTTGAATGAATGACCAATGTTCATATTTCCACATCATTATCATTATCCACCTCATTAGTAGTGATAGAATATTCCCTTCTTTGGTGCCTTGGAGAATGTTGTTGATTTCCTCTGATAAACCTGGGCTTAGATAATTGGCTTGAAAAAATCACATTTTCCATATAGTTGTAACACTACACTATAGGATAAGTTTTGATTTGAACCTTTCCTTATTCCTCTGCATTAGTGGGATTCTTCATATCCCTTCAATAATTATTATCTAAATTTTCTATTCTTCCACATTTTGAAAATTTATCGGTTCCCTTTAAGTAGTTCCCAAGATACTTCTTCCAACAATTTTGACATGTGGGATATTGGGTTTTCTTTTTTATCATGGGATTTATCTATTGATCCTATCTTATTAAAATCCAATTTATACTTTTTAATTTATATCCCATGAGACCACTAATAGTCTCTGATCTCCATTTCAAACATATGGGTATAATGGACAATCTATTCATCACTTTATAAGTCTTTAATCACTAAATATTTTCATAGAATTGTATTTATACCTCTAATGAAGCGATCCAACTGCTTCAAGGTCTAATAAAAAATGGTGGTGTATCATGAAAGCCTTGTGAAGTTTTCTTCATAAAACATGACAGACTTGTCTTCCTTAGGATTTATTCTGAGGAATATCCTTTAAACCATAAGACTTAGAGTTTAGGGAAAATATTTTTTGAAAACTATTTCTTGAAATGTTTCTTTTGAATTGAATTAGTTTCCTCCTAGGACTTCTTGTTTTTGATTAGTTTCCACCACTAATTTTCTTCCCCATAAAAATAATAGACCACCAACACAACTTTCCCTTCTACTAAGTATTATAGGATAGATAATATCTTATCAATTGAGTTAATACATTGTTCTATGAGGAGGGGATCCAAGGATCCACTAAACATGGGAGTCCTTTATCGAATAAAGGATTCAACTGAAAATTTCACTTTATTAGGAGAAGGAGGGTCTTCCAAAAGATTCACATTATTATTCGTAACACAAACCAGTTGAGAAATTACTATCATAAATTTTTTATCACTTGTTCCCATCATAATTAAATATCATTATGGAAATCGTTACATTACATTTCACATCGATTTTTGGAACGAGTTCCCATATTTCCATTCATTAACTAAAAAAAATGTAAAATTTGGGGGATTGAATACATTTCTTATAATAACTTAAAAACAAAACATTTAACATAAAAGTATATACTTGTAAATGAAAATTATATCCTATCTTGTGGTTCCCTAGGATTAAATATATATTACATGTGGTGATATAATTATTCCTAGGGTTTTTACTATGTTTCTCTAGTCCTAATATCCAAAAATAACTAGACTATTCTCTAAGTCCAACTATAACATCCCTATACTTTTACAGATAATATTACATGATTTTAATCATAAATAATCATCAATAACAAGCTAAGGATGAAAATTTATATTGTATTTAGATGATTTGGTACATAATTAAACAACATAAACCCAAAAAATACATCTTTTATTTAATCATTATAATGATATCCTAACATCCATTGAGCTCGTAAATATTCATAGGATAACCTATTGAATACATGAACAAAGGGATGAGATAAAAATCCCATTAAGGAAAAAATATTAATAAATCATAGCATACGGGTTAAAAGGCATAACATGATGACATTAAAAGTTATGGAACATGAATAATCATAAGGAAGAATGTCATATAGAACATGGGATTGTGTAATCATGGAATCATTGGAATTTCAAAAAAACATACAACGTTGAATTAGAATTATTCAAGGCCAACCACCAAGACCGCTGCACATAGGGAGGCATGAGTCAAGGCTAACTAACATAACCATTGCAGATTGATCATGACTCAAGGATAACCACCAAGACCATTTGACATGGAGCATGAGTCAAGGTTAACATCCAAGAACATTGCACATGACTTCTCATGATTCTAAACATTACCCAATGTATTGGAGCACTATCTGGGCACACCCATCATAACATGTTCATGAATATGTGTTCTACTTGAATAATCAAACAAAAACATAAGGGTTCCCCATAGATAGAAATTGGTATGATAATCAAATCATAATGCATAGATAATGAGAATATCATAATGTTTACCATGATAGAATGGATTTGAATCATATTTGGACATTAATAAGGGAAAATATGCCTAAAAATGGCATGTGTTTTTAAATTTAAGTGATATTATATTAATAAAGTGTTTATGAAACTTTAGAAAAGGATATTCTTTAGTTCGGTTTAAAGGAAAATTTTATTCATTCTATAAAATGAGAAATGAATAATTGTATTCATAAAACTAGAAATGAAACAAGATAGTTTTTAGGATAAATTATGTGATTTTATAATAAAAAATTCTTATAACATATTACGGAGTTCACTTGAAAATGGATGTGAAATTGGGAAGTTCCCTTAAATAGGACTTTCTTATTAGGAACAATTGAGAAGGAAAACTTTTTAAAACATGTATTTACCCATCAAAAAAGGATAAAATTATCTGTATATATGACTTTCTATAACACCCCAATATTCTACGGTACGCTTCTCTTTGAATAATGCGATAGCGTGTGTTTTACGCAACATCGAGTTCTAACACACCACAACCAATCAAACTAGCCATTATGAATAGTAATACCTACTTTTTGAAATTTTATAAATTTTATCTCTCAAAATGGACTTCATTTTTGGATTCAGAATATCTAATTTATCCTAGGGTGAAATTTTGGAACTTTTCGGATAACATTTATATTTTGATGAATAGTGAAAATTACTAAATTTTAATTAAAAAAACTTTTTTAATCAAAATAATTAATAGTGATAAATTATGAATTTGAGTGGTTTTAAAGTATATTTAGAATATATTTTTTCCATTTAATACAATGTTGTTCATTGGACATAATTTCACAATTAAACCAGACATAAACAAGTATCAATCTTTTGATATTTATTATATATTAAAAACACGCCTTTTGGTTTGACTGCGAGAATTAATTTTAAATTAATTTCTGCCACTTTTTTATTTTGAATTTGGAAAAATGGATTCCATATTTGGAATCAGGATGTCCAAATTGTGTAAATAGTTAACTTTTATTTTTAGACATTTTGAATAATTACTTCGGTAAATATTTTATTTACCATGGTTAAGGGTAAATCCGGTAAATAAGGGTTAAAAAATAATATTATAATAATACTAAATTACCCTAAAATGTGTCCTAATCTTATTGGTGGAAAAATTTCCGATGATGGACATCTTTGGGTCGATTTTGGGACCCGATGGAGCCACTTTTAGGTGATAGGGACAATTTATTTTAGTTAAGTTAAAATAAATACAAAAATGACATAAGCATATATCTTTTAGAAAAACAATTTTTAAATAGGGTTATATATGTTGGATTTTCGACTATAAATAATAATTAGAAAGATAAAATGCTTTCCTACATAATTAGAGTTTATTTATAATTTTTAGACATTAAATAATTTAATTTATTTATGACACAATAATGATGTAGTAATTACTTAATTAATGAAAAATTAGAATAATTGATATTATAAATAACCAAATAAATATAATATGAGACTTTTTATGAATTACACTAATTTTATAGGTTAATATGACATGTTAGGATTGATTCAATTATCTTTTTTGGAAGTAATCATTCTTTTATGATTTTTACAAAAATCAATTGTTGAATAGTGTCAAATTTGACATAAATGAGTTTTTAAAACAAATATTATATTATTAATTGATATTAAATTCCTAAAAATCTAAGGTTCGGTCAAGAGACTTATATAATGATATTTTTATCATTAAGGGACCACTTTGGGGTCTCTTGGATGTATATAGTAATTCTATTAACCATATAATATAAAAATACAAAGAGACATTGTAAAAGTGAAACTAATTAACTAAGAGTTAATACTTAATGATAAGGTTAATATAGTAAGAAAAACCTATCTAAATTCTATTGGTTGTGTGGTTTTATACCCATACCCACCTTTACCTTTATATAATCCACTTTTTATCCATTATAAACTGAATATGAATTTATTATAATATAATATTTCTAGCTTTTCCAAAGGTGGCCCTCACACCTCTTATAAAAGGGCACTCCCACTTCTCACTAATTCACACATTCAAAGCCTTTTGGTTCGTCCAACCTCTACCCATATACTCTCCCAACTTCCCTCACTTAATCCTAGAGGCCTTCCTTTAGTCATAAATACAACCTAAGGAGCCCTTTTGATCAAATCAAAAGGAAGAACCCGAAGAAGAGGTAATGTTATCACCACCCTTTTTCAAATTCATTTCATCTTCAACTTCTTCTTTCTTTGTTATTATCATTCTAAAATAATGAATCCAGTATCTAATATATACTGTAATATTATTATAAATATGGTAAAACCATATTCAGTATTCTATCCATCCTTTGAATGACAAGTCACCATACGTGCGTACGTACGGCTTACCGTCTCCATGTCGTGGTGTAATTATTATTTAATATATTATTATTATTTGGATGGGTATAATAATGATGTGTAATTCATGTAAATAATAAATATAACATGATAATGATTCTGTATATAAGATATACCATCCAAATAAATATTATTTTAATATCAAAAGAATGATATTTTCGCTCGTGCGTATGTACAGACTACCGTCTCCATGAATGCGATGAGATTCATTCTCCATCGTATCCATTCAAGTATAATTATCATTTGATGATTTAAAAATAATGTTTAAGGACTTTATATCATTCTGGATATGAATAAGATACATCATTTCCATGACAAACATGGCTTACGTAACAAAACATATCAAAGAAAACGAGTAAGTTAACACCATAAACGACGATAATACTAAGATATTATTAACAAAGCAATGTTAAAAGATCATATATGATATCATATTAATATATATGATTCTTGTATAATTTAATAACAATTATTTAACCATTATATTGGAGGTTAACCTACCCCCAACCAAGGAAAAGTACAAGGCAAGGGTTTATTTCGCAATCTCTTCATTATCTGAGGTTGTTTATACGTAATAATCTACTGGGATCTCTTTATCATCCACATCCATGTTTCTTAAAAATTTATTTCAAAACATTTTTACTATTTACAAGAATATGGGTTAAATTCATTTATACCATTGTTTTACTTTTTATAAGAGGTTTATGAAGGAATCTTTCTGTCGTTTTCCAAACAAGGTGCTTTTTAACCTTTTCGACAGAATTAAGGTAAGATTGTTTTTTTAAAATTATATAGCGAGTACGGCTATTTTCTGCCATTATAAAATCATTGAGTATTCCCTTACAAAGTTATAAGAATATTTTAAAATAAAATGTTATATTTTATAAATATATGACTCTTAAATTATTTCAAAATAGAAAGAGATATTTCTCTAAAAAGAGTTTTGATTTCATCTATGTCAACATCCTTTGATGGATTTTACGCTTATTTGAAGTTGATTTATTATGATACAAAACATCTATATTGTATTCAAGGTTTTGTGATATGTTTGACTATGGATGTGTTATTTTTATACCATTCATGGTTTATGGATGAAGTATTTACATTTCTTATTCTATTTTTAATACGAATCTTTATGTTATGTTTAAACCTTTTCATATGGGAATGCATTGTACTTAATATGTGACGAGTGGATCCCGCTATAGCTCCTCAATGCATCGGTATGTCTCATGAGACAAACTAGTGTCTTGACACAAGGCCTTGACAAAATCTTTTTTGTAGTCTTGGCACGAGGCCTTGGCTATGTTGTTATGATAGTCTGGCATTATGTATTCCATCATTATGAAAGTGGTTATTGATATTGCATGTGATTATTCGATTAGTAGAATATCCATGTGAATAAGTAAATGGAATTATTTCATTTTATTTTCTCCATAATATGTTGAAGTTCATGTTTAAAAGGCTTTTTTTAGTTATACATTGCCTTAAATGATTCTTCTTATTTATGAGAGTTTCTGCTATATTGTTATCCTTACTAGGAATTTGAGCTCACCCCTTTTCTATGTTTAATTTTTCCCAGGATGTGAAGAAATAATTTATGAATGACCTATAGGGATAGTATGAGGGGATAAGAGTGTGGACTATGGAGACTATGTTGTTGTTGTTTTCTTTTTTATGATGTAATGTTAAAATTTATTAATGTATCTATTTTTTCCAAGGCTACTAAACTAATCGGTCTTTTGAGACTTGATCTTTCTTGTGATCATGCCAATGTTATATAATAATGCACCGACTCTGGGTAACTGGGGTCGGGGCGTTACAGTTGGTACCAGAGGGAGTTTCGTACAAACCTTGGAAGCTATATTTAGATAAACTCTGATTAGAGAACATATATTTAAGATGGACTTTGAGGATTAGTATAGAAGAACTTCCTAGAATATTGGTATTTTAGAGATTTTGTGAGTTTTCTGAGCAATACATCCCTGTCTGGATATGAGCAGGTAGAGGCGGCTCTGGCACAGATATACCTAGGGGTAAAACCTGAAAACACCACTTTGAGCTAGACTCAAACAGGAACTGGTGCACGACAACGGGTCTTGATGCACTCTTGGTTACAACAATCCAGGGGGATATGCTTAGGATAACTCTCATTTTCTTTAAAAATCATTATAAAAGGTTTATGAGTATATACTTCCTCAAAGAAAACATTTTTATGATTATGGATTATATCCATAAATAGTTCAATTTATGTTAAGTGTTTTATAAGTATGGAATTCTGTATTTTGATTCATAAACTGATCTAGTTTATGCCATTATTTAGAAATGGAGCCTAGTGGAAGAAATGGAAATTGTATCAATGCACGCACTCCATGTAGGGATTTCCCTCCTGCTCAAGATAATTATAGTATAGATGGTGATTCAACTGGTGCCGATCAGCTAATCAACATACTGGGACAACTCACTCAGGTTATGAATAATAACCTTACCCATATAGAGCACCCTGATCCGCAGCGTGGAGGATCAATGTTAGATCGCTTCATGTGGCAACAACCACCAACGTTCAATGGGAGTAAAAATCCCTTAGTAGCTGAGCAATGGATAAATTCCCTAGAGAAAATATTTCAGGCATTGGGGAGTAGTGAAAGGGAAAAAGTTATCATGGCAGTTTACCACCTCATTGGAGATGCTGATCAACGGTGGTCATTGATTCAAAACGTGAAGGAAGATGATGAAGTATCAAATATGGAATGGAGGGAGTTCAAAGATCTGTTTTTAGAAAAATACTTTCCACATGACCATCGAGCAGATATGGAAAGACAATTTCTGAGTCTGAGACAAAAGGAGGATGAGAATGTCGCAAAGTATGAGGCTAACTTTAGAGAGTTAGCAAGGTATGCTAGAGATTATATACGTCACCCAAGAATTAATATTGATCCTTTCTTTGATGGGTTAAAACCATTTCTCCGTCGATCATTAGTCTCAAAATCCTTCTCGTCGTACGAATACATTGTCTCATGTACTATCAAGACAGAGAATGAATTCTCTAAGTCTTATGACTTTAAAGAAAATCAAGATAAGAAGAGATCTACTGATCAATCTGGGAATGGAAATGAGGGGAATAAGGGAAAGGTTGAATATCCATCCTGTGGTAAATGTGGGAAGAAACACCCCGGTACTTGCTTGAAGGGAATGGGTGTCTGTTACAAGTGTGGTGAAAAAGGCCACCAAGCTCGTGATTGAAAAGGGAAGAAGGAAGCTACCAATGTTCAGTGCTACAATTGAAAGGAGATGGGACATTATGAAAATGAATTTCCTAAGTGTCAGGGGAACATACCTTAGAAAAGGCCAAGGGATCAAGGCCAAGATTATGCTATCACTACTGCTGAGGTAGAAGCTCTGAAAGACGTGGTGGCAGGCAATTTAATGGTTTCTTCAAGTTTAACAAATGCATTATTTGATTCTGGATCATCGCATTGTTTCATATCTTCCCAGTTTTCTAAGAAAATTAGATATTTCCAATTGGATTTAACAAGGGATTGGTCAGTTAAAACACCTAAGGGATGTATCATTACAACAATGTTTTTTGAATCAGTCTCCATTAGAGCACATAAATGTTCTTTATCCGCTGATCTCATCGTCATACCTATGATTGAGTTTGATATAATCCTCGGTATGGATTGGATTTCGGACTATGATGTGAAGATTTATTATAAGAAGAAGGAGGTTACGATTTTTGACGATGATTATAAGGAGAACCTTATCTTTAGAGTAGAATCGTCACCACATAATTCTTATCTAGATCCACCCCTACTAGCTCAACTAAATTCAATTATTGGGGAGGAAGAGGATGAAATTACAGTGGGTGAGGAAAAGAATGTTCAAATAGAGGATGTATCTATTGTGAAAGAATATGTAGATATGTTTCTAGAAAATTTACCTGGACATCCTCCAGAATGGGAAGTTGAGTTTTCCATTGATTTAATTCCTGGATCAATGCCTATATCGAAGACCCCTTATAGAATGGACACTGTAGAATTAGTTGAACTAAAGAAACAACTAGACAAATTTAGTAATAAAGGATTTATTTGCCCTAGTGTTTCTCCATGGGGATCCCCTGTTCTCTTTGTTAAAAAAATGATTGACCTATGAGGTTATGTATCGACTACAGGGAGATCAATGCTATAACAATAAGGAACAAGTATCCCCTATCTCGCATTGATGATTTATTTGACCAACTGCATGGAGCTCAATACTTTTCAAAGATTGATCTTCGATCTGGATACCATCAGTTGTGTGTAAAGAAGGAAGACATTCTGAAGACAGCATTTCGAACCAGGTATGAGCATTAAGAGTTTATAGTAAAGCCTTTTGGATTGACTAATTCACCCTCTGTATTCATGGATCTGATGAATAGAGTTTTCAAGGAATATTTTAATGAATTTGGGGTGGTATTTATTGATGATATCTTGATATACTCCAAAAGCTACGATGATCATGAAAATCACTTGCGCATTATCCTGAAGACTCTGAGAAGATATGAATTATATGGGAAGTTTAGAAAGTGTGAATTCTGGCTTCCTGGGATTTCTTTTCTTGGCCATATTGTCTCTAAGGATGGAATTTCCGTTGATCCTTCTAATACCAAGTCAATCCAAGAATGGAATGCACCGACGAGTATAAATGAGGTATGTAGTTTTATTGGTTTAGCAGGTTATTATCAACGTTTCGTCCAGAATTTTGCCCGATTGGCTAACCCATTAACAAAGCTCACACGTAAAGGGGTTAAATTTGGTTGGACAAAAGTGTGTGAAGAATGATTCGAAGAATTGAAGAGAAGATTAGTTAATGCTCTTATATTGACTCTACCACCAGGGAGTGATGGGTTCGTTATTTATAGTGATGCATCGAAGAAAGGACTTGGTTGTGTTTTTATGCAGAACGATAGGGTTATTGCTTATGCATCATGACAGTTGAAAATTAATGAACAAAACTATCCTACTCGTGATCTTGAGTTAGCAGCTGTGATCTTTGCTTTGAAGATATGGAGGCACTACCTCTATGGTGAAAAATGTGAGATTTATACTGATCACAAGAGTTTGAAGTATATTTTCTCACAAAAAGAACTCATCATGAGGCAAAGGAGATGGCTTGAATTACTCAAGGATTATGATTGTACGATACACTACCACCCGAGGAAAGCAAACAAGGTGGCAGATGCTTTGAGCAGAAAAGATCATGGAGTTTTGAACAATATGAGAATTGAAAGGGATCCAATTTTCATGGATCTAGTGAAGATAGAAATGGGAATAACCATGGAAGGTGAAACATCAATTCTTTTTCAAATGGTTTCCAAACCATATTTACTAGAAAGGATTAAGAGTTCTCCGACCGACGATGAAGAATTTCAAAAGACGATTAAAGCTGTGAATGATGGGAGATTGAGAGAATTTGTGTACGAATATGGAATTTTGAAATTCGGGAAGAGACTTTGTGTTCCCGGTATACCTGAACTAAAAAGGGAATTGCTGGATGATGCACATAGTTCCAATTTCTCTATACACCCTGGGAGCACCAAAATGTATAGAGATTTGAAGGAACATTTTTGGTGGGACAACATGAAGAGGGAGATTGCTGATTTTGTGTAAAGATTTATGGTTTGTCAACAAGTGAAATATAGAAGGCAATAGCATGGAGGAGTCATGCAACCTCTTCCCATACCTGAGTGGAAATGGGACAATATTACGATGGGCTTTGTCATGGGGCTACCAAAGACTCCTAGAAGGAACGATGCAATATGGGTTATTGTTGATCGTCTTACCAAGTCATCACATTTTCTTGCTATAAGATAAGATCTACCACTAGAACGTCTAGCAAGACTATATGTTGATGAAGTTGTGAGACTTCATAGAGTACCCCTATCGATTGTTTCTGATCGTGATCCCCGTTTTACTTCAAGATTCTGGAAAATTCTTCAGAAATCCTTGGATACTGAACTTTTTTTAGCACTTCCTACCACCCTCAAACAGATGGACAATCTGAACGAACTATTCAAACCTTAGAAGACATGTTGAGATCCTGATCACTTGAATTTCAGGGTATGTGGGATCAATATTTACCTTTGGTAGAATTTTCCTATAACAATAGCTCCATTCGAGTATTCAGATGGAACCATATGAATCGTTATATGGAAAGAGATGTCGCGCACCAACTTGTTAAGATGACGTTGGTGAAAGAAAACTTTTAGGTCCAGAACTGGTGGAGGAAATGATGGAAAAGGTGAATTTAATCCAAAATCACATCAAAGCAGCTCAAAGTAGGCAGAAGAGCTATGCCGATAATTGAAGGAAGGATTTGGAATTTCAAGTCGGAGATCATGTTTTCTTGAAGGTATCTCCATGGAAGGGAGTCATACGTTTTGGTAAGAAAGGTAAATTGAGTCCCAGGTACATCGGACCTTTCTAAATTCTTGAACGAATTGGGGCTGTAGCTTACCGATTGGCAATACCGCCAAGTCTCTCCAAAGTTCCCGATGTGGTCCACGTATCTTTATTGAGGAAATACATGCCTGATCCAACGCATGTAATCACCTATGAGAAATTAGTACTGGAACTCGATCTATCTTATTGCGAAGAGCCCGTCAAGATTCCTGATACGAGAGAACAAGTACTGAGAAACCAGATGACTCGTCTGGTAAAAGTCTTGTGGAGAAACCATAAGATGGAAGAGGCAACATGGGAACCCGATGAACTTATGATGAAGAACCACCCAAGTCTTTTCATGCGGTAGTATTATAGAAATTTTGAGGATGAAATTATTTGAAGTAGGGGAGAATGTAACACCCCAAGATTTTACGGTACGCTTCTCTTTGAATAATGTGATAGTGTTTGTTGTATGAAATATCGAGTTCTAACACACCACAACCAATCAAACTAGCCGTTATGAATAGTAATACCTACTTTTTGAAATTTTATAAATTTTATCTCTCAAAATGGACTTCATTTTTCGATTCAGAATATCTAATTTATCCTAGGGTGATGTTTTGTATCTTTTCGGATAACATTTATATATTGATGAATAGTAAAAATTACTAAATTTTAATTAAAAATAACATTTTTAATCAAAATAATTAATAGTGATAAATTATGAATTTGAGTGGTTTTAAAGTATCTTTAGAATATATTTTTACAATTTAATACAATTTAGGTCATTGGAAATAATTTCACAATTAAACTAGACATAAACAAGTATCAATCTTTTGATAGTTATTATATCTTAAAAATACGCTTTTTGTTTTGACAGCGAGAATCAATTTTAAATTAATTTCTGCCACTTATGTGTTTTGAATTTGGAAAAATGGATTCTATATTTGGAATCAGAATGTCCAAAATGTGTAAATAGTTAACTTTTATTTTTAGACTTTTTGAATAATTATTTTGGTAAATATTTTATTTACCATGGTTAAGGGTAAATCCGGTAAATAAGGGTTAAAAAATAATATTATAATAATACTAAATTACCCTAAAACGTGTCCTAACCTTATTGGTGGATACATGTCCGACCATGCGCAGCTTTAGGTCGATTTTGGGACCCCATGGAGCCACTTGTAGGTGATAGGGACACTTTATTTTAATTAAGTTAAAATAAATACAAAAATGAAATAAGCATATATCTTTTAGAAAGTAAATTTTTAAATAGGGTTATATATGTTTGATTTTCGACTATAAATAGTCATTAGAAATATAAAAATATTTCCTACATAATGATATTTTATTTTTAATTTTTATACATTAAATAATTTACTTTATTTATGACACAATGATGATGCAGTAATTACCTAATTAATGAAAAATTAGAATAATTGATATTATAAATACCCAAATAAATATAATATGAGACTTTTTATGAATTACACTAATTTTCTAGGTTAATTTACATGTTGGGATTTATTTAATTAACTTTTTTCGAAGTAATAATTCTGTTATGAGTTTTCAAAAAATCAATTGTTGAATAGTGTCAAAATTGACATAAAATAGTTTTTAAAACAAATATTCTATTATTAATTGATATTAAATTCCTAAAAATCTAATGTTTGGCCAAGAAACTTATATCAAGATAGGCGCATCATTACGGGACCACTTTGGGGTCTCTTGGATGTATATAGTAAGTCTATTAACCATATAATTTAAAAATAAAAAGGGACATTGTAAAAGTGAAACTAATTAACTAAGAGTTAATACTTAATGATAAGGTTAATATAGTAACCCAAACCTTTCTAAATTCTATTGGTTGAGTGGTTTCCGACCCATCCCCACCTTGACCTTTAAATAATCCACTTTGGAGCCACTATAAACCTAATATGAATTTATTATAAAATAATATTTCTAGCTTTTCCAAAGGTGCCCCTCACCCCTCTTATAAAAGGGCACTCCCCCTTCTCACTAATTCACACATTCAAAGACTTTTGGTTCGGCCAAACTCTGCCCAAATACTCTCTACAATTCCCTCACTTCATCCTAGAGGCCTTCCTTTAGTCATAAAGTCAAACTAAGGATCCCTTTTGATCAAATCAAAAGGAATAACCCGAAGAAGAGGTAATGTTTTCACCACCCTTTTTCAAATTCATTTCTTCTTCAACTTATTCTTTCTTTGTTATTATCCTTCTAAAATAATGAATCCAGTATCTCATATATACTGTAATATTATTATAAATATGGTACAACCATATTCAGTATTCTATCCATCCTTTTAATGACATGTCACCATACATGCGTACGTACGGCTTACCGTCTCCACGTCGTGGTGTAATTGTTAATCAATATATTATTATTATTTGGATGGGTATAATAATAATGTGTAATTCATGTAAATATTAAATATAACATGATAATTATTCTTTATAATAGATATACCATCCAATTAAATATTATTTTAATATCAAAAGAATGATATTTTCGCTCGTGCGTATGTACGGACTACCGTCTCCACGAACGCGATGAGATTCATTCTCCATCGTATCCATTCAAGTATAATTATCATTTTATGATTTAAAAATAATGTTTATGGACTTGATATCATTCTTGATATGAATAAGATACATACTATCCATGGAAAACATTGCTTATATAACAAAACATATCAATGAAAACGAGTAAGTTAACACCCGAAACGACGATAATACTAAGATATTATTAACAAAGCAATGTTAAAAGATCATATATGATATCATATTAATATATATTATTCTTGTATAATTTAATAACAATTATTTAACCATTATACAGGAGGTTAACCTACCCCCAACCAAGGAAATGTACAAGGTAAGGGTTTATTTCGCAATCTCTTCATTATCTGAGGTTGTTTATACGTAATAATCTACTGGGATCTCTTTATCATCCACATCCATGTTTCTTAAAAATGTATTTCAAAACATTTTTACTATTTACAAGAATATGGGTTAAAGTCATTTATACCCTTGTTTTACTTTTTATAAGAGTTTTATGAAGGAATTTTTCCGTCGTTTTCCAAACAAGGTGTTTTTTAACCTTTTCGACAGAATTAAGGTAAAAATGTTTTCTTTAACTAATACGGAGAGAACGACTATTTTCCGCCGTTATAAAATCGTTGAAGCTTCCCTTACAAGATTATAAGAATATTTTCAAATAAAATGTTATATTTTATAAATATATGACTCTTAAATTATTTCAAAATAGAAAGATATATTTCTCTAAAAATAGTTTTGATTTCATCTATGTCAATATCCTTTGATGGATTTTATGCTTATTTGAAGTTGATTTATTATGATACAAAACTTCTATATTGTATTGAATGTTTTGTGATATGTTTGACTGTGGATGTGTTATTTTTATAGCATTCATGGTTTATGGATGACGTATTTACATTACGTATTCTAGTTTTAATACGAATGTTTATGTTATGTTTAATCCTTTTCATATGGGAATTCATTGGACTTGATATGTGACGGGTGGAGCCCGCTATAGCTCCTCGATGCATCGGTAGGTCTCATGAGACAAACTAGTATCTTGGCACAAGGCCTTGACAAAATCTTATTTGTAGTCTTGGCATGAGGCCTTGGCTATGTGGTTATGATAGTCTGGCATTATGCATTCAATCATTATGAAAGTGGTTATTGATATTGCATGTGATTATTCGATTAGTAGAATATCCATGTGAATAAGTAAATGGAATTATTTTATTTTATTTTTTCCATACTATGTTGAAGTTCATGTTTAAAAGGATTTTGTTTTAGTTATACATTGCCTTAAATCTTTATTCTTATTTATGAGAGTTTCCGCTATACTGTTATCCTTACTGGGCATTTGAGATCACCCCTTTTCTATGTTTTATTTTTCCTTGGATGTGAAGAAATAATTTATGAATGACCATCAGGGATAGTATTAGGGGATAATAATGTGGACAATGGAGACTATGTTGTTGTAGTTTTCATTTTTATGATGTAATGTTAGTCTTTATTAATGTATCTAGTTATTCCAAGGCTACTAAACTAATCGGTCTTTCGAGACTTCATCTTCCTTGTGATCATGCCAATGTTATGTAATAATGCACCGACTCTAGGTAACTGGGGTCAGGGTGTTACAATTTCAAATATATAAATATAATTTAGATGAATTATATAAAAATAAATAATTTTATGTTGGGGTAAAGAGAGAGAAAACATAACTCAAAGGAAAAATAGAGGTTCGAAAAGAATCTCTTACCTTATGCTCATAAGTGTTTTGCACTTGATCTTAATTTAATTAATAGTCAAATTAAATTAATTAATTAATTAATTAAAAACCTTTTCTATATGTATTTTATTTAGTATAATTTTATTACATTAATTAATATCCATTTTGATGAGTTAAAAGATAAAATTTTATCATTCGATGGTGTTTGTTTCCTTTGTTTTCAGGATGGGTTCACTTATATAAATGTATGATAGATCATGTAAATTTGAAATAATTATACGTGATTGAAATTATAATTTATTAATTGACATAAAAAATATTATTTTATATTATTTTTTTTTCATATATGAGGATGATTCATTGGACAATATGCTAATGATAACCATTTAGATTTTGTTGGTAGTTTTTGGATCATCACAAACTTTTATTCTTTTATTAATTAATATATTTATATAAAAAAAAATTAAAACATTAAATAATCAATAATTAATATATTATAATCTTTTTTACCCATAAAAATGGTTTCATAACCAGAATTTATGGGGGTAATGTAAATTGAAAACTTGTCATCCTTGAATGTGATAACTCGATACATCACGAATGATGTTTTTTTTAAAAGAGAGGGGAAAAGAAATTATGATGGGTTGTTCCATTAATAGAACAAAATTAAAGTATATAAAATTTACCAAAGTTATCCTGTCACCTAGATAATGGGAGGTGAGGATAGGAGAAGGAAAGAAAAGAAATTGAAATGAAATTAAAGGAAAAAAGAAAGAGGTTTTTACCCCTTGAACTCTTCTCCTTTAGAACCTCCTTAGGGAATTTGGTTTGGTATTTTTTTTGAAATAAAAGGATACTAGACGTGCAGAATAGACTTTGGAAGAGTATTTGGATGATTTTGGACAAGCTTAATGGATTTTGAGGTTTTAGGAGAAGGGGTGAGGAGAGGGTGTATTTATAGTGGAGGAGTGGGATGTTTTTTGATTATATTATTCATTTGTTTATTATTTTCTCTCAAGACTATTAATATTGTGGATTATTATGACTAAGTATAGTAACTAGTGAATTTGAGTTCAAATTAGTGGTTCTTACATCATCCATACATCAAACTTGACTCAATAATTCATTTATTTAGCTTATACCATAAATTGCAGTATTTTACTATTCACCCAAAAGTCAACTATTTTAGAAAAATAACCCTTACCATTATTTGATGTTTTGAATTAAAAATGTACTATATTTTATGAAGATATTCTTCTTAATATGGGAAATTTGGTTTTTAATTAAAATCCTCATTTATTATAAAAATACCATTTTTTAAATTATAACTGACATTATAATAAATTTATAAATTAATTATGGTCTAATAAATTTATATTATAATAATAAGAAAAAATATATATTAATTTATAAATATATTTTATGAAAATAAATTTTCATTTATATCATTATATTAATTGTAAAATTATAAATAAGAATGTATGCCTTATAAAAACACCAATAATTAATTTATCATTTTCAACAAATTTATTTACTTATAATATGATATAATTACATCATATTTCCATTTATAAGAAACATAAATTTTATTTATACTCTCATAGGCGAGTTTACTATTCTATTGGTTGGTTTATTATTCATAATGGTTATATTACTATCCCAAATGTCAAGTTACTATTAAATCATTATCGGTTCCCTAATTTATAGAAATACCTATTATTTCATTCATTATTCTTTAATAAATTTTATATTGTGTTCTCTATGTAATTTTATTTTATTTATTCTATCTTAAATATTTATAAAAAGGGAGTTTTAATTGAGAAAATTTTGGTTCTTTAAAGAAACTGTCGATGCTTTTCCCATTTCCTAGGTCCAGTATTGTCGGGTGACGATTGGGTGCATCCTGAGATCTTCGGAAGTACCTACTTATCTCCCTATATTTTTCTCTATCTCTTCCAATCCCTCTCTCAAAATCGTGCAGTAGACGAATCCTCATAGGGGCGTACGCAAGAATCTAGAAGCATGAAATAAAGGAATGAAAAGAAAGAAAATAAATAGAGGAATCTAATGAAAAGAAAAATAAAAATAAAAAATGGTTTTGGGATGACCCTGGTGGCCAAATGAGTTAGTGCCTCAGCTAGGAAAAACACACAATTCCAAACTCAACAGTGTTAGAAGAACCTTTATTTGATGCTTCATCCAAATGATATGACCAAATGAACCTGTGTAATAGATTAATATTTAATTTATTAAAACATAAATATTAATAAGTCTGTTAAAATTATAAGATCATAGAATTCAACCAAACTCTTATCCTAGTATAAACACCCTATTCCAAAACTAATAGAGTGATAAAAAATTATCTGAGATCTTCTGTAACATCTCGGATCCGGGTGCCGCCAAGGGTACCTCGTACCTGGTTGACCACTTGTCCTCAAGTGCATTTCTCCAAATGCCAGAGGCTACTGACTAGAAGCAAGGTCCTTGTGTGTGACAGTGGGGAAACTATACCCTCATTGGAAGAGTAAACAGAGTAGAAAACAAATAGTAGCAATAGCGGAAGCAGTAATACCTACAAATGTAAACAATAGAAGACTAGAAGTAAATCCAAAAGAGGCCTATATATATATGTTGCATGTTATATGTATCTAAGAAATCATCCAAACAAGTCAAAATGATGGAATGAAATAAAAAAACCAATGTACAAAAGAAACAAGTAAACTCCAGTAGCATCACAAGCCTCAGCTTGGTCCCATTCTCTCAATCTCCAATAGTAATCAAGTACCTGATGAATAAAGGTGTTTTACCTTATCTATACCTATAACCATATAATCTTTTTGGGTCCAAAACATGACCCAAATAGGGTGTGATAGAAATCCAAGTAGGCAACCACCAAAATATCGGTGCCTAATTGTCATTGAATATATATCGAAGGTAACATGCAGAAATGAAGCAATAAACTTTTAATTACTCAAAAGTAAAAAATCTGAAAGTTTCCAATTACATTCATTTACATTTATTATTCATCCATTGAATCATGAAATCTCAGGATCTAGACTTAGCTCTATACCCCCTTGTATAGTAGTAACAAAACAGATGTCTCATAAGACCATGTAAAAAATCAAGTAAGACTGAGTCCAAACTTGTTATTTTTCTTGGAATACTCATCAAAAACATTCAATCATTAATAAAAAACCATCTCATAATTCTCTCACGATAAATACCCATTTGGCTTAACATAGCACCAATTCATTAAATAACGACCTTCTAGGAATACTCTCACTGTCTAACTCTTTTGGTCTAACATAGCACTAGTCATTTACAATGACCACCTGGGAAGATCTCACGATCAATACCCATGGGTCAATATGGAATCAATAAATTACAAACAACCTCCTCAGTAGCTCTCATAGTCAATACACCTAGGTCAACATAGAATAAGGTAATTGTAAATGACCTCCTGAGTAGCTCTCACGGTCAATACCCCTTGGTCAGCAAATACACCAAGGCTCTCACTGTCCTATGTAAATAAATAGGGAAACCCCAATATTTTTCCTAGTCCAAGGATCTCATGGTCCATTGGAAAAATAGTGTGCATACAATATCAAAGGAACTCATGTAATCTATAAATACTATAGGGCTAACATTCACAATACATGTCACAACATTTCACATAATCAATCAAACTTCATCATAAGAAATTCAAGGCATGTAAAGCAAGGAACGTCTCATAGGAAACCTAGTCCAAATGGCCATAAACAGTCAATCAAGGGAAACACACCCATGGGATGTTCCATAAACAAGGTGTCCCATAAGAAATAACCCTTTATTAATCAAACAAACTATAACAGGTGATAAGAAGGGTTAAATTCCAAATCAAGCAATACCCCTATCCTGGGTATGTGACATCTTTAACACATATAATCCAAAGATGAATAATGAAAAGAAAAAATCACCTACCTTGATGTCTCATGATCGATATCCTTAAACATCGGCCCTCAAATCGTCTTAGATCGGTGTAGATATACAAAAAGATGAAAAAATATCAAACTTGAATAACTCATGAGAGATGAGGAATTAGGAATAAAGGCTCTCAGGGTTTAGAGAAATCACCAGTGGGATTCTGATACAAATGATGGCATCTTAATTGGAGCTTGGATGGAGAATCGGTAGGGATTAGAAGTTCTTTGGTCATTCTATCGCTCTCCTATACGAACCATGGGGAGAAGAAGATGTATCCAGACATAAGACGCGATGTCGTACCGATATATAAAATAAAAAGAAAAATACATGTAATGTTCATTAAATGTGCACGCCGTCTAGTAGCCATAATAATCCCCCAAATTTAGGGGTCTACAAAGTAATCACACGACCATGTAATTGGATGTTACATGATGAGTACGCGATTGTACGCGACAACCTAGGTACATGATGTGTACTCATAAGTACACGCCGTGTACTTAGAAAATCCCCATTTCTTCCTTTTTCCTTAAAACAACCTCAAAACATGATCCATACATAAAATAAAGATCCCAATTCTTAAGAAATTCCCCCCTTAAATAAATTTTTCCCCGAATTTCCCTTCCAAGTGTGGTCAAGAAGAATCTGTGAACAACTCTGGCCACTGTGATCGTATGTCGACCTCCCTCTCCCAAGTCTCATCCTATACTCACTCTCTCTACCACATCATCCATACCATAAGAATAGAATATCCATGGAGAACCTTCGTGTTGTGATCCACAATATGAATATGGTTCTCCTCAAAGGATGCATCCAATTCCAACTCAACCTCCTCATATTGAAAATTGTGAGATGCTTCTGAAAATTAACAACATAAATGAAAAACATGGATGTCATCGTGCATATCCCAGTACCTATGAGGTAACTAAAACAGATAGGAAACCATCCCAAATATATCCAAAACCTCAAACAACCTGATGTATCTCAGTGAAATATTCACCTGTTTCTTAATCCTCATGTGCCCCAACCTCTGTGTGACATATATGAAAACCAGATCTATGACCTCGAACTCTAGAGGTCATCTATGTTGATCTGTATAAGATTTATGGTGAGATTTTGTAGTATCCATCCTCTTCTAAATCAACTCCACCAACTCAGTGGTCTCTGGGACAAGAAGTGGTCCCAACATAGCGGCCTCTCCTACCTCCTACCAACAAAGGGGTGATCGGAATGGCCTACTGTAAAAACCCTCATAAGGTTCATCATAATCTTTTCCTTAAAACTGTTATTGTAGGAAAATCTACCAGGTTTATGTGTCTCTACAAAGATCCTTCAAATCTATGATGCATGATCGAATTATGTCCTCAAAAACCCAAATTGTGCGCTCGGATTGGTCATCTATCTGGGGATGGTAAGCTGTAATCTGAAGTACCTGTATACCCAAATCCCTCTATCATCCCTTATAGACACAAGAATTTAATTGGGAATACCTATCTAAAATGATAGAGTTTGGAACCCCATGCAAACACACTATCTCTCAGATGTAAAACTTTCCAAGGTCATCAACACTGAAGGTTTCCTGGATCGGCAGGAAATGTGTGACCTCCATGAGCCTGTTGATAAGAAACCAAACCAAATCATTCCCATGATGATAAATTGGTAATCCCACCACGAAATCCATTACAACAACATTACACTTCAACTCAGAAATGGGTAACTACTATAAAATCCTTATTTGTCACTGATTCTCCGCCTTCACCTGTTGACAAGTGGAACACCTCATTAAAAACTATCAACATCCCTCTTCGTTTTGGGCCACCAATACCAACGATGTAGGTCTCGATACATCTTGGTGTACCTAGATGAACATCCCATACTTAGGCATAAAAATCCTAAAACAGCTCCTCGCGTATGTTTGATGACACACATACAAATCCATAAAAATTAAAAACTTCATCATCACCTATGGTGCACCCAGGTGTAGGATCCTCTCCTGACACACTCTCCCATAGGACTAGGCCTTCAGAATCTTATATCTACCTCATTCGCACTCGATCCAGTAGAGTAGAGGTAATCGCTATAGAAGAAAGAAATGGATCCCCTTGTTTGTTGTGCACCTCCAAATGCATCTTAGATAATAGGTACATAAGATTCCACTCACTACTGGCCTCATGAACTTCCTATATCTGAGTTATCCTACTCAACGCACCATCCACTGTGTTACCTTTCCCAGGCATGTAGGTATGCTCAAAGTCAAAACAATGAAGGTACTCAACCAACCTCCACTATCTCAAATTTATATCACACTGAGTAAAGATATACATGAGGATTTTTTGTTCAGTGTATACCACAAAATACTATCCCAAAAGATAATGACTCCAATAGTGCAAGGCATACACAACTACGGACAACTCGAGATCATGCATCGGGTAATTCTTCTCATGTGGCTTCAACAGCCGAGACCCATATGCAATGTCTCCTTCCCCCTACATAATAACTACTCCTAGACTGATATTTGATGCGTCACAGTAAATGGTGTAACTCTTTCCTGACTCTGGAAAAATTAGTATCGGTACTGAAGTTAATCTCCATTTCAACTTCTCAAAGGATGAATCGTGGGAATCTATCCACAAGTACTTAGCACCCTTCTTAGTCAGGTCTGTCAGTATGGATATTAAGCATGAAAAGTATCATATAAAGAATTTGTAGTAACTAGCCAGCCCCAGAAAAATTTGAACCTCAAATAACTTCTTTGGATGCTCCCATTAAACTAATTCTATCACCTTCTCTAGGACTACTAATACTCCTATCTCTGAGATGAAATGACCCATGAAGTGAATCTGGTCCATCCAAAAGTGGAATTCTGAGATATTATGTAACACCCCAAGCTTCTACGGTACGTTTCCCTTTGAATAATGCGATGGCGTGTGTTGTACGCAACCTCGAGTTCTAACACACACCACAACTAATTAAACTAGCCGTTGTGAATAGTAATACCTAATTTTTGAAATTATATATATTTTATATTTGAAAATGGACTTCATTTTTGGACTCGGAATATCGAATTTAGCCTAAGGTGAAATTTTGGTACTTTTTGGATAACTTTCATATTTTGATGAATAGTGAAAATTACTAAATTTTAATTAAAAACAACTTTTTTAATCAAAATAATTAATAGTGATAAATTATGAATTTTAGTAGTTTTAAAGTATATTTAGAATATATTTTTACCATTTAATATAATGTTGGTCATTGGACATAATTTTACAATTAAACCGAACATAAACAAGTGTCAATCTTTTGATAGTTACTATCTCTTAAAAACACGCTTTTTGTTTTGACAGCGGGAATTAATTTTAAATTAATTTCTGCCACTTCTGTGTTTTGAATTTAGGAAAATGGATTCCATATTTGGAATCAGGATGTTCAAATTGAGTAAATAGGTAACTTTTATTTTTAGACATTTTGAATAATTACTGCGGTAAATATTTTATTTACCATGGTTAAGGGTAAATCCGGTAAATAAGGGTTAAACAATAATATTATAATAATAAAAAATTACCCTAAAACGTGTCCTAACCTTATTGGTGGACACATACCCGACCATGGGCATCCTTGGGTCAATTTGGGGACCCCTTGGAGCCACTTGTATGTGGTAGGGACACATTATATTAATAAAGTTAAAATAAAAATAAAAATGGCATAAGCTTACATCTTTTATAAGAACAATTTTTACATAGGGTTATACATGTTGGATTTTCGATTATAAATATTCATTAGAAAGCTAAAAAGATTTCCTACATAATGATGTTTTATTTATAATTTTTAGACATTAAATAATTTATTTTATTTATGACACAATGATGATGCAGTAATTACTAAAATAGTGAAAAATTAAAATAATTGATATTATAAATACCCAAATAAATATAATATGAAACTTTTAATGAATTAAACTAATTTTCTAGGCTAATATGATATATTAGGATTGATGTAATGGACTTTGTTCGAAGTAATCAATCTGTTATGAGTTTCACAAAAATCAACTATTGAATAGTGTCAAAATTGACATAAAAGAGTTCTTAAAACAAATATTATATTATTAATTGATATTAAATTCCTAAAAATCTAAGGTTCGGCCAAGAGACTTATATTATGATAGGTTAATCATTAATGGACCACTTGGGGGTCGCTTGGATGTATATAGTAAGTTTATTAACCATAATATATAAAAATACAAAGAGACATTGTAAAAGTGAAACTAATTAACTTAGAGTTAATACTTAAAGATAAGGTTAATATAAGTACCCAAACCTGTCTAAATTCTATTGGATGAGTTGTTTTAGACCTATCCCCACCTTAACCTTTGAATAATAAGCTTTGGAGCCATTAGAAACCGAATATGAATTTATTATAAATTAATATTTCTAGCTTTTTCAAAGGTGCCCCTCACCCCTCTTATAAAAGGGCACTCCTCCTTCTCATTTCTTCACACCTTCAAAGCCTTTTGGTTCGGTCAAACTCTGCCCAAATAATCTCCCAACATCCCTCACTACAACCTAGAGGCCTTAGTTTGATCAGAAAGCCAACCTAAGGAGCCCTTTTGATCAAATCAAAAGGAAGAACCCGAAGAAGAGGTAATGATTTCACCACCCTTTTCTAAGTTCATTTCTTCTTCCACTTCTTCTTCCTTTGTTCTTACCATTCTAAAATAATAACTCCAGTATCTCACATATACTGTGATGTTATTATAAGTATGGTACAACCATATTCAGTATTCTATCCACCCTTTGAATAACATGTCACCATACGTGCGTACGTACGGCTTACCGTCTCCACGTCGTGGTGTAATTGTTATTCAATATAATATTATTTGGATGGGTATAATAATGATGTGTAACTCATGTAAATAATAAATATAACATGTTAATGATTCTGTATATATGATATACCATTCATTTATATATTATTTTAATATCAAAAGAATGATATTGTCGCTCGTGTGTACGTACGGACTACCGTCTCCACGAACGCGATGAGATTCATTCTCCATCGTATCCATTCAAGTATAATTATCATTTTATGATTTAAAAATGATGTTTAAGGACTTGATATCATTCTGGATATGAATAAGATACAACAAACATGGCTTATGTAACAAAACATATAAAAGAAAATGAGTAAGTTAACACCCGAAACGATGATAATTCTAAGATATTATTAATAAATCAATGTTAAAAGATCATATATGATATCATATTAATATATATGATTCTTGTATAATTTAATAACAATTATTTCACCATTATACAGGAGGTTAACCTACCCCAACCAAGGAAAAGTACAAGGTAAGGGTTATTTCACAATCTCTTCATTATCCGAGGTTGTTTATATGTAATAATCTACTGGGATCTCTTTATCATCCACATCCATGTTTCTTAAAAATGTATTTCAAAACATTTTTACTATTTACAAGAATATGGGTTAAAGTCATTTATACCCTTGTTTGACTTTTTATTAGAGGTTTATAAAGGAATCATTCCGTCGTTTTCAAAACAAGGTCCTTTTTAACCTTTTCGACAGAATTGAGGTAAGAATGTTTTTTTTAACTTATATGGCGGGTGCGGTTATTTTCCGCCGTTATAAAATCGTCGAAGCTTTCCATACAAGCTTATAAGAATATTTTCAAAGAAAATGTTTTATTTTATATGGATCTTAAATGATTTCAAAATAAAAGGAGATACTTCTTTAAAAAGAATTTTGATTTCATCTATGTCAACATCCTTTGATGGATTTTAAGATTATTTGAAGTTGATTTATTATGATACAAAACTTCTATATTGTATTGAAGGTTTTGTGATATGTTTGACTGTGGATGTGCTATTTTTATACCATTCATAGTTTATGGTGAAATTATTGACATTTCGTATGCTAGTTTTAATACGAATGTTTATGTTATGTTTAAACCTTTTCATATGGGAATGCATTGGACTTAATAAGTGACGGGTGGAGCCCGCTATAGCTCCTCGATGCATCGGTAGGTCTCATGAGACAAACTAGTGTCTTGGCACAAGGCCTTGACAAAATCTTATTTGTAGTCTTGGCACGAGGCCTTGGCTATGTGGTTATGATAGTCTGGCATTATGCATTCCAACATTATGAAAGTGGTTATTGATTTTTGCATGTGATTATTCGATTAGTAGAATATCCATGTGAATAAGTAAATGGCATTATTTCATTTTATTTATGCCATACCATGTTGAAAGTTCATATTTAAAAGGCTTTTGTTTTAGTTATACATTGCCTTAAATGTTTATTCTTATTTATGAAAGTTTCCGCTATATTGTTATCCTTACTGGGCATTTGAGCTCACCCCTTTTCTATGTTTTATTTTTCCCAGGAAGTGAAGAAGTAAATTATGAATGACCTGCAGGGATTTTATGAGGGGTTAATAGTGTGGATTGTGGAAACATTATGTTGTTGTATTAGTTTTTCATTTAATGATGTAATGTAAAACTTATGAATATATCTAGTGTTTCCATGGCTACTAAACCAATCGGTCTTTCGAGATTTGATCTTTCTTGTGATCATGCCAATGTTATGTAATTAATGCACCGACTTTGGGTAGCTAGGGTCGGGGCGTTACAGTTGGTATCAGAGGAAGTTTAGTACAAACCTTGGAAGCTAGATTTAGATAAACTTTGATTAGAGCACATAGACCTAAGATGAACTTTGAGGATTAGTATAGAAGAACTTCCTAGAATTTTGGTATTGTAGAGACTTTGTGAGTTTTCCGAGCAATACATCCCTGTCTGGATACGAGCAGGTAGAGGCGGCTCTGGCACAGATGTACCTAGGGGTAAAACCCGAAAACACCGCTTTGAGCTAGACTCGAACGGGAACTGGTGCACGACAATGGGCCTTGCTGCACTCTTGGTTACGACACTCCCGGGGGATATGCTTAGGATAACTCTCACTTTCTTTACAAATCATTATGAAGGGTTTATGAGTATATACTTCCTCAAAGAAAACATTTTTATGATTATGGATTATATCCATAAATAGTTCAATTTATGTTAAGTGTTTTATAAGTATGGGATTATGTATTTTGATTAATAAACTGATCTAGTTTATGCCATTGTTTAGAAATGGCGCCTAGTGGAAGAAATGGAAACCGTATCAATGCACGCACTCCATGTAGGGATTGCCCTCCTGCTCAAGATAATTATAGTGGGGCTGGTGATGCAACTGGTGCTGATCAGCTAATCACCGTACTGGGACAACTTACTCAGGTTATGAATAATAACCTTACCCGTATGGAGCACCCTGATCCGCAGCGTGTAGGATCAATGTTAGATCGATTCATGAGACAACAACCACCAACGTTCAATGGGAGTACAAATCCCTTAGTAGCTGAGCAATGGATATTTTCCCTAGAGAAAATATTTCAGGCTTTGGGGAGTAGTGAAAGGGAAAAAGTTACCATGGCAGTTTACCGCCTCACTGGAGATGCTGATCAATGGTGGTCATTGATTCAAAACATGAAGGAAGATGATGAAGTATCAAACATGGAATGGAGGGAGTTCAAAGATCTGTTTTTAGAAAAATACTTTCCTCGCGACCATCGAGCAGATATGGAAAGACAATTTCTGAGTCTGAGACAAAAAGAGGATGAGAATGTCACAAAGTATGAGGCTAACTTTACAAGGTTAGCGAGGTACGCTGGTGATTATATTCGCAACCCAAGAAGTAAGATTGATCATTTCTTTGATGGGTTAAAACCATTTCTCCGTCGAGCATTAGTCTCACAATCCTTTTCGTCGTACGAAGACATTGTCTCATGTGCTATCAAGACCGAAAAAGAATTCTCTAAGTCTTATGACTTTAAAGCGAAGCAAGAGAAGAAGAGACCTGCTGATCAATCTGGGAATGGAAATAAGGGGAAGAAGGGAAAGGTTGAATATCCATCTTGTGGTAAATGCGGGAAGAAACACCTCGGTGCTTGCCTGAAGGGAATGGGAGTCTGTTACAAGTGTGGTGAAAAAGGGCCACCAAGCTCATGATTGCAAGGGGAAGAAGGAAGCTACCAACGTTCAGTGCTACAATTGCAGGGAGATGGGGCATTATGCAAATGCATGTCCTAAGCGTCAGGAGAACTTACCTCAGAAAAGGCCAAGGGATCAAGGCCAGGCTTATGCTATCACTACTGCTGAGGTAGAAGCTCCGAAAGACGTGGTGGCAGGTAATTTAATGGTTTCCTCAAGTTTAGCAAATGCATTATTTGATTTTGGATCATCGCATTGTTTCATATCTTCCCAGTTTGCTAAGAAAATTATATATTTCCAATTTGATTTAATAAGGGAGTTGTCAGTTAAAACTCCTAAGGGAAGTATCGTTGCAACAAAGTTTTGTGAATCAGTCCCCATTAGAGCACATAAATTTTCTTTATCTGCTGATTTCATCGTCATACCTATGATTGAGTTTGATATAATCCTCGGTATGGACTGGCTTTCGGACTATGATGCGAAGATTTATTGTAAGAAGAAAGAGGTTACGATTCTTGATGATAATGATAAGGAGCACCTTATTTTTAGAGCAGAATCGTCACCACCTAATTCTTATTTAGATCCACCCCCTGTAGCTCAACTTAATTCAATTATCGGGGAGGAAGAGAATGAAGTAACTGTCGGTGAGGAAAGGAATGTTCAAATAGAGGATGTACCTATTGTGAAAGAATTTGTAGATGTATTTCCGGAAGATTTACCTGGACATCCTCCAGAACGAGAAGTTGAGTTTTCTATTGATTTGATTCCTGGATCAAGGCCTATATCGAAGACCCCTTATAGAATGGCCACTGTAGAGCTAGTCAAACTAAAGAAACAACTAGAGGAATTGAGTAATAAGGGATTTATTCGCCCTAGTGTTTCTCCATGGGGATCCCCTGTTCTTTTTGTTAAAAAGAAAGATGGATCTATGAGGTTATGTATCGACTACAGGGAGATCAATGCTATAACGATAAAGAACAAGTATCCCCTACCTCGTATTGATGATTTATTTGACCAGCTGCATGGAGCTCAATACTTTTCAAAGATTGACCTTCGATCTGGATACCATCAGTTGTGTGTGAAGAAGGAAGACATTCCGAAAACAGCATTTCGAACCAGGTACGGGCATTACGAGTTTACTGTAATGCCGTTTGGATTGACTAATGCACCCTCTGTATTCATGGATCTGATGAATAGAGTTTTCAAGGAGTATCTCGATGAATTTGTGGTGGTATTTATTGATGATATCTTGGTATACTCCAAAACCTACAAAGATCATGAAAATCACTTGCGCGTTATCTTGAAGACTCTGAGGAGGCATGAATTATATGGAAAGTTTAGCAAGTGTGAATTCTGGCTTCAGGAGATTTCTTTTCTTGGCCATATTGTCTCTAAAGATGGAATCTCTGTTGATCCTTCTAAGACCAAGGCAATCCAAGAATGTCCAGCACCTACGAGTATAACTGAGGTACGTAGTTTTATTGGTTTGGCAGGTTATTATCGACGTTTCGTCCAGAATTTTGCCCGATTGGCTAACCCATTAACGAAGCTCACACGTAAAGGGGTTAAATTTGTTTGGACAAAAGAGTGTGAAGAATGTTTCGAAGAACTGAAGAGAATATTAGTCAATGCTCCTATATTGACTCTACCATCGGGGAATGATGGGTTCGTTATTTATAGTGATGCATCAAAGAAAGGACTTGGTTCTGTCCTTATGCAGAATGATAGAGTTATTGCCTATGCATCACGACAGTTGAAAATTCATGAACAAAACTATCCTACTCATGATCTTGAGTTAGCAGCTGTGATCTTTGCTTTGAAGATATGGAGGCACTACCTCTATGGTGAAAAATGTGAGATTTATACTGATCACAAGAGTTTGAAGTATATTTTCTCACAAAAAGAACTCAACATGAGGCAAAGGAGATGGCTTGAATTACTCAAGGATTATGATTGCACGATACACTACCACCTGGGGAAAGCAAACAAAGTAGCAGATGCTTTGAGCAGAAAAGACCATGGAGTTCTGAACATGATGAGAATTGAAAGGGATCCAATTTTCATGGATCTAGAGAAGATGGACATGGGAATAACCAGGGAAGGTGAAACATCAATGCTTTTTCAAATGGTTGCCAAACCATCTTTACTAGAAAGGATTAAGAGTTCCCAGACCGATGATGAAGAATTTCAGAAGAAGATTAAAGCTGTGAATGATGGGAGATTGAGAGACTTTGTGTATGAAGATGGAATTTTGAAATTCGGGAAGAGACTTTGTGTTCCCAATATACCTGATCTAAAAAGGGAATTGCTGGATGAAGCTCATAGTTCCAATTTCTCTATACACCCTGGGAGCACCAAAATGTATAGAGATTTGAAGGAACATTTTTGGTGGGACAACATGAAGAGGGAGATTGCTGATTTTGTGTCAAGATGTATGGTTTGTCAACAAGTCAAAGATGGAAGGCAACAGCCTGGAGGAGTCATGCAACCTCTTCCCATACAGGAGTGGAAATGGGACAATATTACGATGGACTTTGTCATGGGGCTACCAAAGACTCCTAGAAGGAACGATGCAATATGGGTTATTGTTGATCGTCTTACCAAGTCAGCACATTTTCTTGCTATAAGAGAAGATCTACCCCTGGAACGTCTAGCAAGACTATACATTAATGAAGTTGTGAGACTTCATGGAGTACCCCTATCGATTGTTTCTCATCGTGATCCCCGTTTTACTTCAAGATTTTGGAAAAGTCTTCAGAAATCCCTGGATACTGAACTTCATTTGAGCACTGCTTACCACCCTCAGATAGACGGACAATCAGAACGGACTATTCAGACCTCAGAAGACATGTTGAGATCTTGCTCACTTGATTTTCAGGGTATGTGGGATCAATATTTACCACTAGTAGAATTTTCCTATAACAATAGCTTCCATTCGAGCATTCAGATGGCACCATATGAAGCGTTATACGGAAAGAGATGTCGTACACCAACCTGTTGGGATGACGTTGGTGAAAGAAAACTTGTAGGCCCAGAACTGGTGGAGGAAACGGTGGAAAAGGTGAAGGTAATCCAAAATCACATTAAAGCAGCTCAAAGTAGGCAGAAGAGCTATGCCGATAATCGAAGGAAGGATTTGGAATTTCAAGTCGGTGATCATGTTTTCCTGAAGGTATCTCCGTGGAAGGGAGTCATACGTTTTGGTAAGAAAGGTAAATTGAGTCCCAGGTACATCGGACCTTTCGAAATTCTAGAACGAATCGGGGCTGTAGCTTACCGATTGGCAATGCCGCCAAGTCTCTCCAAAGTTCACGATGTGTTCCATGTATCTCTGTTGAGAAAATACATGCCTGACCCAACGCATGTACTCACCTATGAGGAATTAGAACTGGAACCCGATCTTTCCTATTGTGAAGAGCCCGTCAGGATTCTTGATACGAGAGAACAAGTGCTGAGAAACCGGACGACGCGTCTGGTAAAAGTTTTGTGGATGAATCATAAGATGGAAGAGGCAACGTGGGAACCCGAGGAACTTATGATGAAGAACCACCCGAGTCTTTTTATGCAGTAATACCCTAGAAATTGCGAGGACGCAATTATTTGAAGGAGGGGAGAATGTAACACCCCAAGCTTCTACGGTACGTTTCCCTTTGAATAATGCGATGGCGTGTGTTGTACGCAACCTTGAGTTCTAACACACACCACAACTAATTAAACTAGCCGTTGTGAATAGTAATACCTAATTTTTGAAATTATATATATTTTATATTTGAAAATGGACTTCATTTTTGGACTCGGAATATCGAATTTAGCCTAAGGTGAAATTTTGGTACTTTTCGGATAACTTTCATATTTTGATGAATAGTGAAAATTACTAAATTTTAATTAAAAACAACTTTTTTAATCAAAATAATTAATAGTGATAAATTATGAATTTTAGTAGTTTTAAAGTATATTTAGAATATATTTTTACCATTTAATATAATGTTGGTCATTGGACATAATTTTACAATTAAACCGAACATAAACAAGTGTCAATCTTTTGATAGTTATTATCTCTTAAAAACACGCTTTTTGTTTTGACAGCGGGAATTAATTTTAAATTAATTTCTGCCATTTCTGTGTTTTGAATTTAGGAAAATGGATTCCATATTTGGAATCAGGATGTTCAAATTGAGTAAATAGGTAACTTTTATTTTTAGACATTTTGAATAATTACTGCGGTAAATATTTTATTTACCATGGTTAAGGGTAAATCCGGTAAATAAGGGTTAAAAAATAATATTATAATAATACAAAATTACCCTAAAACGTGTCCTAACCTTATTGGTGGACCCATACCCGACCATGGGCATCCTTGGGTCAATTTGGGGACCCCTTGGAGCCACTTGTATGTGGTAGGGACACATTATATTAATAAAGTTAAAATAAAAATAAAAATGGCATAAGCTTACATCTTTTATAAGAACAATTTTTACATAGGGTTATACATGTTGGATTTTCGATTATAAATATTCATTAGAAAGCTGAAAAGATTTCCTACATAATGATGTTTTATTTATAATTTTTAGACATTAAATAATTTATTTTATTTATGACACAATGATGATGCAGTAATTACTAAAATAGTGAAAAATTAAAATAATTGATATTATAAATACCCAAATAAATATAATATGAAACTTTTAATGAATTAAAATAATTTTCTAGGCTAATATGATATATTAGGATTGATTTAATGGACTTTTTTCGAAGTAATCAATCTGTTATGAGTTTCACAAAAATCAACTATTGAATAGTGTCAAAATTGACATAAAAGAGTTCTTAAAAAAAATATTATATTATTAATTGATATTAAATTCCTAAAAATCTACGGTTCGGCCAAGAGACTTATATTATGATAGGTTAATCATTAATGGACCACTTGGGGGTCTCTTGGATGTATATAGTAAGTTTATTAACCATAATATATAAAAATACAAAGAGACATTGTAAAAGTGAAACTAATTAACTTAGAGTTAATACTTAAAGATAAGGTTAATATAAGTACCCAAACCTGTCTAAATTCTATTGGATGAGTTGTTTTCGACATATCCCCACCTTAACCTTTGAATAATAAGCTTTGGAGCCATTAGAAACCGAATATGAATTTATTATAAATTAATATTTCTAGCTTTTCCAAAGGTGCCCCTCACCCCTCTTATAAAAGGGCACTCCTCCTTCTCATTTCTTCACACCTTCAAAGCCTTTTGGTTCGGCCAAACTCTGCCCAAATAATCTCCCAACATCCCTCACTACAACCTAGAGGCCTTAGTTTGATCAGAAAGCCAACCTAAGGAGCCCTTTTGATCAAATCAAAAGGAAGAACCCGAAGAAGAGGTAATGATTTCACCACCCTTTTCTAAGTTCATTTCTTCTTCCACTTCTTCTTCCTTTGTTCTTACCATTCTAAAATAATAACTCCAGTATCTCACATATACTGTGATGTTATTATAAGTATGGTACAACCATATTCAGTATTCTATCCACCCTTTGAATAACATGTCACCATACGTGCGTACGTACGGCTTACCGTCTCCACGTCGTGGTGTAATTGTTATTCAATATAATATTATTTGGATGGGTATAATAATGATTTGTAACTCATGTAAATAATAAATATAACATGTTAATGATTCTGTATATATGATATACCATTCATTTATATATTATTTTAATATCAAAAGAATGATATTGTCGCTCGTGTGTACGTACGGACTACCGTCTCCACGAACGCGATGAGATTCATTCTCCATCGTATCCATTCAAGTATAATTATCATTTTATGATTTAAAAATGATGTTTAAGTACTTGATATCATTCTGGATATGAATAAGATACAACAAACATGGCTTATTTAACAAAACATATAAAATAAAATGAGTAAGTTAACACCCGAAACGATGATAATTCTAAGATATTATTAATAAATCAATGTTAAAAGATCATATATGATATCATATTAATATATATGATTCTTGTATAATTTAATAACAATTATTTCACCATTATACAGGAGGTTAACCTACCCCAACCAAGGAAAAGTACAAGGTAAGGGTTATTTCACAATCTCTTCATTATCCGAGGTTGTTTATATGTAATAATCTACTGGGATCTCTTTATCATCCACATCCATGTTTCTTAAAAATGTATTTCAAAACATTTTTACTATTTACAAGAATATGGGTTAAAGTCATTTATACCCTTGTTTGACTTTTTATTAGAGGTTTATAAAGGAATCTTTCCGTCGTTTTCAAAACAAGGTCCTTTTTAACCTTTTCGACAGAATTGAGGTAAGAATGTTTTTTTTAACTTATACGGCGGGTGCGGTTATTTTCCGCCGTTATAAAATCGTCGAAGCTTTCCATACAAGCTTATAAGAATATTTTCAAAGAAAATGTTTTATTTTATATGGATCTTAAATGATTTCAAAATAAAAGGAGATACTTCTTTAAAAAGAATTTTGATTTCATCTATGTCAACATCCTTTGATGGATTTTAAGATTATTTGAAGTTGATTTATTATGATACAAAACTTCTATATTGTATTGAAGGTTTTGTGATATGTTTGACTGTGGATGTGCTATTTTTATACCATTCATAGTTTATGGTGAAATTATTGACATTTCGTATGCTAGTTTTAATACGAATGTTTATGTTATGTTTAAACCTTTTCATATGGGAATGCATTGGACTTAATAAGTGATGGGTGGAGCCCGCTATAGCTCCTCGATGCATCGGTAGGTCTCATGAGACAAACTAGTGTCTTGGCACAAGGCCTTGACAAAATCTTATTTGTAGTCTTGGCACGAGGCCTTGGCTATGTGGTTATGATAGTCTGGCATTATGCATTCCAACATTATGAAAGTGGTTATTGATTTTTGCATGTGATTATTCGATTAGTAGAATATCCATGTGAATAAGTAAATGGAATTATTTCATTTTATTTATGTCATACCATGTTGAAAGTTCATATTTAAAAGGCTTTTGTTTTAGTTATACATTGCCTTAAATTTTTATTCTTATTTATGAAAGTTTCCGCTATATTGTTATCCTTACTGGGCATTTGAGCTCACCCCTTTTCTATGTTTTATTTTTCCCAGGAAGTGAAGAAGTAAATTATGAATGACCTGCAGGGATTTTATGAGGGGTTAATAGTGTGGATTGTGGAAACATTATGTTGTTGTATTAGTTTTTCATTTTATGATGTAATGTAAAACTTATGAATATATCTAGTGTTTCCAAAGCTACTAAACCAATCGGTCTTTCGAGATTTGATCTTTCTTGTGATCATGCCAATGTTATGTAATTAATGCACCGACTCTGGGTAGCTGGGGTCGGGGCGTTACATATTATCATATAAATTATGCTCTCTCATTTTACTCAATACGATGTCAAGATTGATGGAATGGTGATGTCGAGTGTGAGAGTACACCAAGATATATTCCATGAATAATACCCCAAAAGAATCCATGTAAGGATGGAACACTCAGTTCATTAGTGCCATGAACATTTTCAGCACATTCGCGAGACCGAACGACATGACCTAATAATCATATAGACCATAAATGCTCCAAAAGTATATAAGAGTTATATATATTGGTCTAGCATGCAACTGATGATAAACAGATCTCAATTCAATCTTCGAGAACACCTAGGCTCCTCAAAACTCATAAAAGAGATCATCAATCCTTAGCAAGAGATATTGGTTCATGATCGTCAACTAGTTCATCTTCCAAAAATTCACAAAAAGTATGAGGGTACCATTCTACTTCTTCACAAAAAGGATAGGTGAAACCCAAGGAGAAGTACTGGTTAAGATGAAACCCTTTACCTACAAGTCCTCTAACTAATTCTTGATCTCTTGTCACTATGGTGTATCCATCCTATAATGAGGAATGGACACTGGTGCCGCTCCTAGAACAAGATAAATAGAGAAATCTACCTCTCGTTCAAGAGGTAAACCTAAAAAAGACAGCTGGAAAGACATCCCTAAAAAAATTCACCGTTAGAGGAAATTTCATCTGGGATGTCCCCTGGTCATCCAAATATAAACAAGCAATCTGGGTTGTAATTACTCCCTTCTCATGATGCTCAAGTCTAGCTCTGCTCTCCAATACATCCCATTCACCCGTGTATAGAAAGGATCTTCCCTCTGGTGACATGAAACTCTCCCTGCGGTGATAGCAGTCAAAAAAGGCCTGATAGGTGATCAACTAGTCCATTCCAAGAATAAAGTCAAATCCCATCATCTCTAAGATAAAGTGGTCCCATAAGAAGTGACACCCACCGAAATCAATAGGGAACTCATCGAACTAACGTAAACTAGACTTCCTAATCCCCAACGGAATGTCTAGCATCATAACATCATCAGAAGTAAACATATAGAGGCCAAGGCTCTCGAAAAAAACAACAGATATAAAACTATGGGAATCTCATATACCAAAAAGAGAGGAAGCTAAAACTAAGGAAACTAGAGTCGTACCTAAAACCTTAGAGGGTCCAAGATCTTGCTTCAGCTAGATCTGTTCCATCTCAAAATTCTAGCACATACTATGGACCTATGACCCTACCTAGCTACCCTGGGCTGATCCACCTTGATGTCTCTGAAACCCTGTTGTCTATATACCACGGCCATAACCACCTCCTCAGCATGAATGGCCTGAAGAACTCCAGTTCCCGAACTGATGAGAAACTGGTGTTTCTTCTCCGGAATGGAGTCATAATAGATCCCATATCACTCACTGATAGTTAAACCATCCTGAAAAATAATGAATATGACCCATCTTCCTGAAAGATCGACACTCAATTGAGTCTATCGGGCCATGAGGTCCCATGTTCCCACTCTTCCCGCTCTATTATCACCTCACCTGGCTTCTTGAATAAACATTGCGTGAAATATTCCTATAGTGCTTCCTTCTATCTATTGAATGAGTACCAACCCTTGATGCTAAACCTCCCTAGCTCGTAGCTCCAAACTCCCTCATATTGCACTCATTAATTAGGGGATAGTTTACTATAGAAGTCACTAAATTCAACCCAAAAACATTCACATGAGATCGGATTTTGTAGCTGATACCATCCTCAAATCACCTAGCCAGTGATAACTCATCACCTCCCAAAAAAGGTGTGAAGTGCTGAATCTCTAGAAAGATAGAATAGAAATCCATCACTGAAATAGTTCCCTACTTCAAATGCATGAACTCCCGGGCTCGGTCAGGCCTTAGCATCTCGGGGTAGAAGTAATCATAGAAGTTACTCTGAAAATATTCCAAAGACATATCCCAATGATGTACCGCATGTGAGATTACATCTCACCAGCTCTTGGCGGAATCACATAGAATTTAAGTCATGAGATTCACCCTCATATTTGGAGGCGTCTCTAGATACTCGAAGATAGAAATCAGGGCCTCCAACCACGACTCTGCATCCTGTGGTCATCCATCCCCTGAGAAAGTGGGATGTTGCTACTGCTGGAATACCCTCGTCATCTCGGCCATAGTCAGGGTAGGATGTGGTGCTCCCAAAAAAGTGTGCATAATTCTCAAAAATCCTTCATGTATCTTTGTATCAGCACCTTCATCTGGTATAATAGCTGGTGCCAAGAAGGGAATGATGGGAGAATCTACTGGTATTACCTGATCTACCTTTTCCGCTGTATTTTCCCCTCCCTGTACCTAGCATACAACTAGAGGATGTATTGGTGGAATGACTCTGCAAGGTCTAGAACACACCGTAGATCATGATTATTAAGGACTATAAAATAAAATTTAAAGAATGGAACAAGAGAAGGAAAACATTCATGTTTTAAAAAAGAGGGTTACAAGGCATGTACAACCACTACACGGTGTTTTCCCTTTAAGCCTTAACATGGTCATGTACCTCTTCCAACCAGGTCTTGTAACACCCGATACACACGGTGTGTTCCTTATGAGACACAACATGTACTTGAATATTCCCTCCTTCCCAATTCTTCTATACGGCTAGAACTACACGATTCTATCATGGTGCAGAACTACATAGTGTACACACTCTAGACAAGGCACGTAACACTGAAGATCCATCCACCTGTTTCATTAGTCACACGGTCGGATACACAATTTATTACTACATAGTGTGTACAATCTAGAAATGGCATGTACAGCCCAGGTTTTCTCACCTGTGTCATTATTCACAAATCCAAATACATGGGCCTTTACAACACAATGTGTACTCCTAGTATATGGTTTGTTCTACCAAATGTTTATCAATATCACGTCTTTGCACATACATTCAGTCACACAGTCAAGAACTAGATGATGTGTACATGCGGTACATAGCGTATACATATGAAAATTCATCCTTCCATTATAGAAGAACACATGGCATGTGTTAATAAGATCACACGCCATGTTTTCTAGGTTTCCGGATAGTAATCCTCTAAAACTTCTTTGGAACCCTTAAAAACATACAATTTAGACAATTCATTCCATGTTACAATCTTTGAGATCCTATACTCCCTGTTAATCAATGTTGGGCTTCCTTATTCATATCATAACTTGACAAAATTCAATTAAATTTCAAACATAATCCACCAAATTCTGATCCAAGAGGTCCCATAACACCCGGGGGACCAAATCATGGAATATATAAAAATGAAACATTACATATACTAATACCATATCAAAATATCAGGTATTTCTATCATATCATCTACAACAACATGATGAATATCTAGCACATCATCTATCACAACAACATGCAATCAGTAATGCACCCAAAATGGCATGACAAGAAAGCATGACATTTGATATCCAGAAAGTGCCTATATGATGCATGAGATGGAATACACTTATCTCATCAGGTTGAAATAGAAATAGAACCATAATGATATCAATCATAACAACACAAAACAAGTGAATCACCCAATGGTGAAATCAAATCAACTCTAACAATAGAAAAAATAGAAAAATTGTGATATTATAGGTAAATAGGATTTTCACTGTACATGGATTAACTACTTCTAGGAATATATTATTACCAAATACTTATTACTTCTTATACAATTCTACTGGAACCAAATAATAATTCAAAAAAGAAAATAAAAACTGTTCTGATACCACTCTGTAATGTCTCATATCCGGGTGCAGCCCAAGGATTCCTCGTACCCAGTTGATCACATGGCCTCAAGCGCATTTCCCCAAACACCATAGGCTTCCGAATAGAATTTATGGCCTAGGTTGGGATAATGTGGAACTATTCCCTCATTGGGAGAGTAAACATAGCGGAAAAAATAGTAAAAATATCGAAAGTACTAATACCAACAAAAGTTAACAGTGGAAGACTGAAAGTAAATCCAAAAAACACCACAACATATATATATATATGATGCATGACATATTTATATAAGAAATAATTCAAACCAGTCACAATGCTGGAAGAAAATATAGAAACAAAAGTACAAAAGAAACAAGTAAACTCTGGCCGCATCGCAAGCCTCAACTTTGTCCATTTCCCTCCAGCTCCAACAGAAATCAAGTACTTGATGAAGAATGGAATTTTATCTTATCTATACCCACAACCATATAAGCTGTTTCGGTCCAAAAAATGACCCAAAATGGTGTGAAATGAATCCCAGTCAAAAACCACCAAATTATCTATTCCTAACTTTCAGTGAATATATATAGAAAGTAATATGAAGAAATGAATCAATAAACTAGGAAGTACTCAAAAGTAAACAATCCTACAGTTTCCAATTACATTCATTTAAATTTATTATTCATTATTTGACTCGTGAAATCTAAGGATCTATCCTCATATCTGTATCCCCTTGTGTGGTAGTACCAAAATAGATGTCTCATAAAACCATCTAAACCATCATGTAAGACCGATTCCAAGATTGTGCTTTGGCTTGGTAGACTCCTCAAAAACATTCAATCATTCATAGAAAAACCTCTAGGAAAACACTCACAGTCAATACCCCTTTGATTTAACATATCACCAATTAATTAAATAATGACCCTTTGGGAATGCTCTCACTGTCTAACCCCTTTGGTCTGTCATAGCGCTAATCATTTACAATAACCACCAAAGAAGCTCTCACGGTCAATACCTAAGGGTAAACATGGCATAAATAAATTAAAAACGACCTCCTGGGTATCTCTCATGGTCAATACCCTAGGTTCAAAATAGTATAAGGTAATTGAAAATGACCTTCTAGGCAGCTCTCACAGTCAATACCCCTAGGTCAACATCAACACCAAGGCTCTCACCATCCTATGTAAATAAATATGGAAACCCCCAATGTTTTCCTGGTCCAGGATATCATGGTCTATTGGAAAAATAGTGCATATACAATATCAAAGGAGCTCATGAAATATATAACTACAACATGGCTAACATTCACAATGAATATCACGACATTCCATATAATCAATAAAACTCCATCCTAAGCAATTCAAGGCATGGAAAAAATGTATCCCTCGTAGGTAACATAGACCAGACAGCTATAAATAGTCAATCAAGTGAAATTCACCAATGGGGTGTCCCATAAATAAGGTGTTAAACCTTATTCATGAGAAGAAACCCTTTATTAATCAAACAAACCATAGAAGGTGATAATTAGGGATAAATTATAAATCAATAAATACCCTTATCACGAGTATGCGAAATCATTAGCATATATAATTCAAAGACAAATAAATAAAGGCACAAAACACATTCCTAAATGTCTTAAGATCGATATCCTTGAACGTCGGCCCTTGAATCATAATAGATTGGTGTAAATCTAAAAAAGGTGGAAAAAACCCAACCTTGAATAACTCAAGAGAGAGGAGGAATCTAGAAGAAAGGCTCTTGCAGTTTTGAGAACTCACTAGTGGTATTCCAATTCACCTGACGGCATCTCAATCAGAGCTTGGATAGAGAATCAGCAGGGGTTTTAAGTTCATCATTCCTTCTGTTGCTCTCATGTACGAACCACTGGGAGAAGAAGACGTATCCATACATAAGACGTGGCCCCACACCAATATATAAAATAAAAAAGAAAACTACATGGTTTGTTCATTAAATGTACACACTGTTTAGTAGCCTTAACCAATCCCCAACTTAAGTGGTCTTCCAGTTCATCACATGGATATGTACTCGGCCATTACACGGCTAGTACGCAGATGTATGCGGAACCCTAGGTACATGTTGGTACTCATAAGTACATAGTGTGTTTTAAGAAAATCCTATTTTATTCATCTTTCCTCAAAACAACCCGAAAACAAGATACATACCTTAAATGAAGTTATGGGTTCTTACATCATCTTATATAGAAAAAAGAATTTTTTACCCCTTATATGAATCTAAAGGAAAAAAATCAAATTTCATCACAAAATTGAAATCCAGAAAATCATAGGTCTTTATAAAAAACATATAGTCCAAGATGAATTCACAACATTTTTTTGAAAACACTCAATTGTGTAATGAAACTCAGTTGTCTGAGACATTAATTTTTTGTGGTCCTTTTATTAAAAATATAGAGATTCATCCCAATTATGGAACATGAATTTTCATGATCAACAGTAGAACATCATATCAGGAAACTTCAAATTTTTCACAAAATCCTAATATTTCCGGCCATACTGTTTTTGAAACTCCCATTTTTTTTAAATGATTAGTGATTCTTCTTGTGAAAATTAGGATTTTTCTATTTTAATTTTGAATATTTTCACAAATAAATTTGGATTTTCATGAAAAAGATGGGATTTATAAGAAATAATTAGACTTCGGAAACACCAGTCTTTGTTATGAAACTTAACAATTATTAATCTCAAAAATACTTCCATAATGGATGATCAGAACACTGATGTTTCTATAACTATTTTATTCATGACTACTACTTCTAAGAGGATGGAAATGGATATAAAAACCAGTATGACATTGTATTGGAGGATTATCTTGGTGAAAAAATGGTTTGGAGTCTATAGATAGTGACATACAATGATTATCAATTCTATAACATCATCCTACTCGATAATTTCATTCTTATGGATGCAGATGTATATATGTTAGGGCATTGTTTCTCATTCCATGATGAGCTCCTAGAGTGGAATGTGGTTGTTATTTGGGTATACATTGATGGAGTTTAGTGTCACAATCATCTATACCCATAGAAAATAAACTAGTATATTCACTAGGTAATTTCCGATAGAAGTGGTTTTATGTCCTCAGTATTCTAGAATTGTGGAAGCATCTTGAACAACTTGATGGGATGTTCAATTATAGGGGTTTGTGACTAGGATAAAATTTCACCGATGCATGAGAGTGAGGATACTATTTATATTACACGTGCATAAAATATTGGCATGACATTAACCATATAGGATTATATAAAGCATTTTGGATATCCCAATTCCATATCTACTGTTATTGATATATGTTTCTAGAGAAACTTAGCAAGTGGTCTCTGAACACCAACACTTCTCTACTTCAGCATGGGGAAGTAGGGATCTTCTATATATATCATTACCAAATTTGTGGGATACCTCTCATAGTCTCCCAATAGGAATAAATCCTACTAGAAGACAAAAAATAGGGGAACATGGATCAGATGATGATGGAGGAAATGATTTTAGTGGATAAAGTGATGTAGATATTATGATATCACCCTTCCATCTATACTGATATCCCATACAATAAATATATTGATCTTTTTGGAAAATAAATAATGGTTGGATGCAAAGATGACCCATGAAATTCCCTGGAATCTAGTATTCGGGGAAGTTGAGTTATTACTGGAACATTTCAAAGGAAGTCTAAAATGAGTTGTGGTGAAATAATTTGAAATACTGGAACCAAGAGTTAAAATTTATAGGACTAGAAGAAATAATTCATTGTCTTTTGTTGTTTCACCTTAGGAACATACAAATGGGATTGTGGGCATCTACCATCATGTGGGTGTCTATCCTAGTGCCTAGAAACTAGTTCAACCATGGAATTCTAGTGCTGGACAAGTTGTATGAGCAGTTGGGGGATGTTGTGAGGGGAGATATTCCCATGAACATTTGGGGCCCTTTCTAGTTATAGAATGGATGGGTCATGATGTACTTTAGGGGTATTAATTTCCAAATTTCATTACCCACCCAAAATCTGGATTCAAAAATACCCTCCTCAACATCATTGGTGTATGATCATCATTTCTCCGTGAATACAGGGTGAAGGTCCATGTTGTTAACATCGACAACTTCAATTTCCAACCATTTCCTTACCTATTTTAAGATATTTCAAATTATATATAGGTAACTATGAGGAAATAAAATACCTTTGAAATTTTTGAGGGGTTTATTGATCATTCTAATAGATGACCATATTTATTATGATTTCTATACCAAAACCACATTTTAATTTCTATTTTATTGTATTCAAAAACCAATAATGCTTATATATATATATATATATATACGAGGGTCATGTTGAAAGGCATCCTTGTTTCATTAACTAACATTGGTGAATGTTCACTAGTAATGGATCTAGGGAAACCATATTACATCCAACATATAGTTCCCCCCATTGGTCTTACCCTGAACTATATGAACAACTGGGTGGTGGAATATCTGGGAACAATTTTGTGACAATAGATGGGATAGGTGGTTCCGTTAGAGGAAACTTAAGAACATCTAGTTAGGAGGTGGGATTTTATGAAGGTATCCTTATATGCAATAATGAGATAACCTAATGGTGTAGAGTAAACCTAATAGAGGTATAAGTGGTCTCTTATTCCTCATTATTTTGGAGGGTCCCCATATTAAGTGCATATAGTGGTGTAGATCTACCCCATAAGTAGCCATAGGATCATGATAAAATATCTCGAGTTACATTGTTCAGTTTTTTATAGGCACTAAGGAATTTTCAATGATACATGTTACAAGTGGCCAATGATATAATCCACCCTAAAATATTTGGAATTTGGGCGATGTTCTAATTTTTCCATACTACATAAATGTTTTGGTGAATACTCACAATGGATGAAATTGAGCTACTAGATGGGGTATCATCATGCAGACCATCCATTTAGACTATTGGGATAGGTTTTAATACATCAAATACATGGATTCCTTGCCACACTGGTTCAGAGAGGGATACCCCTACACCAATCGGGTGAAAGCTATGCCTGGTGGGGGACTATGATGGGGATCAACTAAAGAAATTTTTTCATATTCAATGGTGGTTATCAATGAATAGTTGGAGGAATCTAGCTTTATATTCCTGTGTGGATGTTCTATAGGGAGGGAAGGTACATTAGATGTTGGGAAGTCTCACCAAATGATTACTTGAATAAGATTATACTTAGAGGGTTAAGACTCATGTTTTTTGGTTTGATACCACAAATTAATCCTGATAATTAAACACTCATGTTTTCAATAACTATATAAATCAATTGTAGAGGACATGAAAGCCTCTATGGTGGGTGATCATGTTATCTCTATGTATGTAGATGAGGCTACCTCTGACTTCATCCATGAGAAATTAGTGGGTTAAACCATAGGGGAAATAGAGTTCATGCTACCAACTCCCCTTGCTCCTTTTAATTTATAGTGGGCCTTTTCCTAGTGTTTTGGAAGTATCTAATCTAATAGTAGAGCACTCCACCTTGTATGAAAAGGTATCTTAATTATACAGAAATCCTGAGGTAAAAACTTAATTTCTTCTGTTTAGTTTTTCTGGATGCCTCATTGAAATATTTTACTAACTTTCTCCTTCTCCTCTTCTAATTCTCCAAGGAATGAAGTCTCATAGGACCTAGTGGTAGTCATAGGGGGTTCCTACTATCATGAATGGGTCTCCAATAGTAGAAATCATTTCGAATATCTGGGGTTGAAGTTATTTACTAAGGTGATAGCCACCCATTTTGTAGTGGTCTAAGGGTTTTCAAAACCAACATAATCTATGACTTCATATAATGTATGTATTCCCCCATGGTCTATATTTAACAATGTCATAGTCACAGGTTTAACTAACCTATAGTTCAATAAAATAGTATATGGTGGTGAATCCCCTCTATGGAAAATCTTTTCATAGAGACCTAGGGGACTAATTCTTGTCCCAATCATTGTAGTTGGATCTCAATAGTTAGCTACTCAGGAGAGGAAGACCCTACCATAGGAAGAAAAGATAATCACACCAATAATAATAGTTGAGAGACTAGAAGATCATTAAATTGGTGAGGAGGAAGCTGTTGGTGAGGGATTTTTTATGGATAACCTTCCTCTAAACATGGATCCCATTTAGTGTGACAAGATTCTATAAGAGTATCCCACCATCGAGACACTTTCATTCTTCCCCTGGTAGTATCTTATGCTCCTCGAATACCTTAAGACTATGGGTCAGAAATTACAGAGGAGAATTGAGTGGCCCTAACACTGGGTGTAATTGAGTTCTAAAAATATTACCACCCCTACCCCATGGGCTGATTTATTGGGATTAATGAGATCCCTTTATCAATTTATAGTGGAATTAGGTACCTATAGGGTGGACTACCAAACCCTCCACATGCTAGAATATGACTTTTTAGATAAGTAGGTGTAGATATAGTGGTGAGATTTCAACACCACCATATATGATTATACTTAGGAGGATATCAATGCACTTTGGGAAGTCGAACAAGAGCTAAAACGGAAGGTGGGGAAAGTACATCACAATAAGGTCATTGTCACCACAATGGAAAAAATAATAATCCATCTAAGGGAATAATTATTCATGGTGATAGATAAGGAAATAGAGCTTATGTCATTGGGAGTGGATTTTATATCCACAAAATTTTAATTGTAGATCCTGGTCAATGAGGATTACCCTTTGGTTGAAGAAGATATGGTGGTCCCATCTAGGTAGAAGAAGGTATTTGAAGAATCCCAAATATGGTTAGCTACGGTGGAGTGGTCCATTTCCTTAAATAAGGTATATGTTTTTTTAAATGAGATAGAACCTATCATTTGTGGATAATCCTACACATTTCTTTTTAAAAAAAATAATAGCATCAATTTTCTTAGTTTCCCATTTTAAACATTTCATCTCCATCATTATAATAATAAAACATAACTAACAATGTCCAAAAGCATGTGAATCATGGTTGGTTTGAGAAATAAGAGAACAATTAAAGATTTATCATTCCAATGAGAGTGTTGGATTGGTAAATGATGGTTCAAGGTCAAAAAATTTCATTAATCACCATTTCAATCTCATAAGGGTAGGTAACTAAGTTAGTGAACATTCATAAATGAGATTTCCCTGGTGATGTAAATGATTCATGAGTGTAATAACACCAAAGATGTGAGAATAATGATTATGTAAATGGGATATGAGAATAGGTGAGACAAGACATTGAGTTTTATAATCGATGGGTGGGGGAGTAATATAGGTTGATGATAACCCTTAAACTCAATTGAAACATGAGTCCCATTGATGTATCATTGAACATGTCTCTTCCCATATGTCTTCACTATATGAGAGGAGAACCTAATTTTTCCATGTTTCATCACTATAGGAGAGTCTATTAAGGGATGATAATAGTTCCTCTACGATGTGTACCCTAGATGGATAAAAGTCCTTTGGAGAATTATTCCATCATTATAGGGAGCCCATTTGGATGTGAGAGATGAATGGAGACCTGAATCAAGGGGGGGAATTTGTGGATGTATAATAGGGGTAAATGGGAAGTGTTTTAACAAACATAACGATACACCATTGTGCACTGTGATTTTACAAGATATGTTCCATTTATATGAGAATCATTCAAGACATTAGAAAAATTCAATCACCAATATGATGAAAGATATGAGAGTAAAACTCAATTGTGCACCAAAGAAGATACTGGTAGTATCTAGGGTAACTTAGTTTAAGGTCATATAACATTTATTAAAGGGATTCTAATTTATGGTTATGTATCTAGGACTACTTTTTATTCCATTTAGTTTCATTCTATGAGGACTTTGGAATAGGTGAGATGATTTTTTTCATCTAATAACAACAAACCTGATGATAACAGAGGCCTCAGGGCCCTGATTCCAATTATGAAAGCCTCATAATTAGGGTATAATTTTTTTATATGATCTATATAGGATGTTTAGTTTTCAATATATATCCCATGGAATATGAATATATCCATACATAGTCTAGATGGTGTCTTGATAGGAGACCAGTTCAAGAGATGGTGAATCCTTTTGACTGATCTCCCATTAGTATCACGTAGTTTAAAGTCATGTGATGGAGAATATGTTGTGTAATATGACTATATATGGTATGCATGAATATGGGGTAAATTATTATATTGAACATAAAAATTTAATGTGAACCTGACATGAATGGAGGGACCAGTGACCAAATTCTACAAAATATTTTCTGGGAGCATGCACTCATTTAGAGTCATGTTTCTTAGATCAGATACACATAGTTTAATCTCGGGATGCTTGGAACCAAGGGGTTATTCAATTTTATGGTCATGGAATGTGGACCAATAGGGTTGGTATGGGCTATTAAAATAGAGTGGATCATACAATATGCAAATAGAGGTATAAGAGTCCCACCAACCATGTTGTTGAAATTTGCCCTTTGCCTAAAGGGAGGGCCAAATATTGTATGGTCGTGATGGTTGTACTATGGAACACAGTTTAAGGTCATGATTCTTGAAAAATATGAGATAGTTTGTGTAGCTTAAGGTGGAGGTAACACCCAATATGAATAAAGGGATCATTATCGACATATATTCTCTGAAGGGTGTTATGTAATTTATGGTCCTAATTGTAAGACTATTAGGGTATCCCTGCCCATAAAAATTATTTTCCTCAACTATTTGAGGAATAAATCCACTAAAACCCCTAAGACCGTATGATCCAAGATTATTTTGGGAAACAACAATTAGAATAAGACCGCCTAAGTCACATAAGATTACACTATATTGTTGAAAGGGTTGGGGTCAAAATGATACATCAACTATTGGGAACATCCTGAAAAGAGTGTGGTGATCAGGATTAGACCTCACAAGGATGACTTGTATTTCCAGTATGAAAAAATGAAATATTGGGTTAACATCGAGGGAATTATACTCAACATGAAAAAGTTTAAAGTAGAAGACAAAAATCAAGACCACAATACATTAAAAAAGGGGGAGTGAAAATTAGGTTGAGGATAACTGCAAACCATGTTTTAGACTCATATTCCACTTCCACACTACCGATGATATATTAAAAAATATGAAATTAATCCTATAACCATGTTTTTGAGACACAATAAATGTCATTTTTTTAATTCACATCATAATGTTTGACCTGGATAGATGGTTATTCCATTTTGGACTTCCGTCGTCATCGCAGTGGAGTCCAATCACACACAGAATTTGATGAAGATACAAATGGATGAAGACCTAGAGTGTGAATGTGAATTGAATAAATGTTCCCATGGATTTTAACACACTAGTTCTTATGAGACCCGAAATTTGATAATATTGATGGGGATTTCAGACATATGAGAGATTAAAACCTATCCCATATGGGGAGAATCATCCTAGTTGTCATTTAAACAAAAGGAACCCTGTAGTAGGTCATTGATCATCACAGCAAAGTAAGGATGGTGAGATTTTAATGGAAATGGATACCACAGATAGTCTAAGGATTTGAGGTTTGGGAATAACTATTTATCATCTAAATATGAGAATAAATCTATACATAGTTATTAGAAGTGATTTAGTATAGGACTAGTGTCAAAAGTATGTGATTTTCCACTCATGTAGGGATTATGATGAAATTTTCTAGTTTAAAATTTCATACATGAAGACATTATCTACAAAATCTAGGGTCATTCAGCTAGTTCTGAGATTGGAAAGTGGGAAAGGGGTGGATCTAACTTTACCTGAACCTATAGGTTTAGTGTGTATAACAAATATTTTCCTAGGACCCAATGATGATTCCCATAGGATTTGTACCTTTTAAATTTCTTATTTTACATTTCCCTTAGTCATCGGTGCTAACATGGAGAGAAAATACTGACTATTTCTCAATCTAACTGTTGTTGGTTTTCAATACAACAAAAATTTGTGACTCTTTCCTCGTATTATCTATATTAATTCATGATATATTGTAGGAGGATAGATTATAAAGTCATATATCTATTACTATGGGAATGTTACCAGTTTGGGTTCATAGAGCATAGAACAAATGGGGGGATATGATAAATTTTCTAGACAAAGAAAAATAAACCTAATATGAATTTAAGGACTCATGATGGTCTTAGGCCAGTGTATGTCACCATACCAATACAAGAATCATACAATTTAAAGTTATGATTATTGGACCATGAACTACTCTTCACAAGTAAAAGTTATGTATGGGAGAATAATAGAATCATCTTAGTGCTAAGTCAATAAATTTCTCAAAATGAGTTTATAAAGTGGCCTTAAATTTCACAATGTGAAGGAAATTGATATTTATGGTCAAACCTGTGGTATGTTATCTGGATGTCACTAGATATCCCATAATTTTGGAATCAGTCTATATGTAGTTTTGGAAATGGAAGTGGTATGACTTTAATGTGGTCTCAAGGATGTGAACATCCTCTCATGTAAGGAATCGAGGTATCATGCATTTTTTATGTCATGTGAGAGGAATAAGCTTTAAGGTTTTATATATTGGGGTAAAGATGAATGAGGGGTGGGGTAGAATGAATATATTGGATACACAATAAACCCATCATTTCTTATTTAATTTCTTAGAGCATAGATCATGGGATTTAGATGATCAATCTACATATAGAAGATCTAAAATGATGTAAATGAAGGTCTCAACGGTGGGCCAATAGGATCATCGTTATGATGGGATACCCCAAGTACATAGGGTTCTCACATTTTGTAGTCGTGATGCATATTTGTAGGGTATTCATGTGGTTTATAGTCATGCTATATGGACTATCAAAGAAATTTTTCCTATAAAATAGGGTGACTCAATCATATTTGAAAACAATCCATCCCAATTCATAATCCAATGTGAGCCATGCTCAGTTTTAAAAACTATTATTATAATAGGACTACTCACACCACTCAAGAGTATGAAATAAGTGAAGAATGGTCGAGGTCAGAATGGTATTTCAAACATAGGGAATATGCCACAATAGGGGTGGTTGGTTAGGGAGTCACTCACATGAACAACTTGCTTCACCAGTGTGCATAAGTTCATTAGTGTGGAAAAATTGAGGGTATTGAATTCTACCTAAAAAAGGCAATTGATTAAAGAATTCAATTACTTATAAGATATATATCACAAAAGGGGATGGAGACGGGTGAAATATAACTACTGATTATGCATTCAAAATTTAATTCCCACAAATTCTATATCAAGAATGGGGTAAAAAAATTCAGATCAACTATTTACCATGTTCTAAAAATTAGAGTATTCACGTATAAACAGAAGTCCATTGGGGAGAATTACCTAAATGGGAGAAGAGACAATTTAGGTCTAATACCATCACCATAGGGGAGCCCATTTTGATATGGAAGATGATGAGGTTCCAAATTGAGAAAAATAGGAATTGTGAGGGTTAATATACAGGTATGGTCATGTATGGTTTAAAATTCCAATATCAAACTACGACGCATTTAAGCATTATAGCAAGGAGTGTTGATAGAGATCAGGGAAAACCTCTACATTGAGAGGGGACACACCTTGGTTTATCTTGAGATAAAGAAACCTGAATGAAGTGTATTAGTCACTAAGGTAGGGTGAGGATGATGGAATTTTCATGAAAATGGAAATTGTGATGGTTGATCCAAATATATGAGGTTCATGTATCTTTACATATCCAATGAGATGAGAATAAAGAAATACATAGTTCTTAAACGTGTCATAGTTGGATAATAGCCTCAAGAAGTAGGTGATATCCTCTTGGAAAATGTTTATGGCCAATTATATTATTTATAATGTCATATAGAATGATGTTAGTTATGTAATTTAATGTATTTTTTTATGTAATTCATGGTGTAGTTTCACATCCTGAAACTAGGATGTTGGACATATAATTTAACATCACATGGTGGGGATAAGAACTGCGTAGTTTAATACCTTCCAATAATGATGATAGAGAGTCTTTATAAAGTTTATGGTTATATAGATTTGACCATATCCCTATGCAACGCATGCATCAAGAAGAGTAAAAATGAACGTGATGTGGGTTTTTAATTCTAGTTCCTCATAGAGGGCATAAAATATGAGAAAAGGGAATGAAATATAATCTATATATTTTTTCTAAACCAATGGGTTCAATATTTATAGCTAGTCTTTTACTGAGGATAGAAGATAAACCTTCTAGCTTTTCACCATCTTCCATTTCAGCTCTTTTTTTTACCTAGATCTAGAAGATTAAAAGATACATTTCTTACATGATTATTGATATATAAATGTATAAATTTTGATATATAAATGATTAATCCTTTCCCATTAATTTAAAGTAATTGTTTATAATAGTAAGGAAAATACAATTTATGAAAAATGAGAAAAAAAAGTGAAAATGGACATGATTCCATTGAAAGATCACTTCCATGATGAAGGTTATTGATGGGATACATATAGGGGTCATAACAGATGACATAGGGTTAAAAAAAGTTTCAAGAGAGAGAAACAAGAGACTCATGTCCTATAACCAATTCAGGGCCTATATTTTTAATGGATTTGAAAACATTACTATGCGTGAAATAATTACAGGGTGTCGATCCAATTCAGGATGTGAATCTATTACATGGAATGAAACTAGTTTAGTTTATGAAACCATTATAGGATATGAATCCAGATCATTATTTGAAAACATTTCAATTTTTAAAAATATTAATGGATGTCATAATTGTAAGTATTTCCTAGTAAATTTTGATTTTGGTGAGATTTTGGATGAAATAATGACCTAGAACCCCACTCAACACACCAAATTGACCAGAGACTTATAATGGTGTATTTTTATAATGGTGTATTTTTATAATGATGTAAAATGACAACAATCCCCATAAGAAGACTATAAATAGATAGTTGAGCTACTTATTCTAGGGTGTTCTGAAGAAAAAATCTTGGGGTGAGAAGCTACGATGCACAGGGTCCTCGACCACACTTTATCTTCAGTTTCCTTTTGTATTGTTCTTATTTTTCATCCCTCTTACTCCCTCATTACTATGATCAGGGGTAAAACCTTCATTGCACTAGTTTTTTATATCCAATTTAGGAAGGGTTCATTTGATATATTTCATATTCATATTCATATATTTGGATTTATGTAGTTTGATTATAAAATTCCAATGCTTTTTTATTATTTTTATCATGACCATTGATAATGGATTCCAATAGAACATTTAATATTACCAAACTATATACCATAAATTGAGGGATCAAAATTTTCACATTCATGGAATCTAAATATAAATATAGTATCGATACAAACTCGATTAAGCAATTTGATAATTAGTTCATGATGGGAAAAGGGGAATCACTGCTTTGAGGAGGGGATAAAATACCCATTGTATCCACATCATCTCAAATCCCACAAAAAAATGGATTAAAATTTCAAAAATCCAATTTCACTTGAACCCAAAAAATACAAAACCTTGGAATGACTATAAAAATGATTCCAAAAATCATATATTTTATTCTTGGGTTCTTTTACTCTCATTCCCTAAACTATTCTAGAAACTTATTTTTATTTTTTCAACTTTATTAATTTTAAATAAAGTAATTATCATGAAAACAAAAATTTAATATTTTCACCCTCTCTATGGGTTTGGCCAAAAAAAATTATTAATAGTATATTTTATTTAATTATGTACCAAATTTTGAGTTTCTATAACTTCTTTATTTCGACTATAACCATAGGGAAACAATGACACCCTTTGTTCTTTTCAAAAGCAACATAATTTTCCGGGATGGTTGGTAGTTAATTTTAAGATAAATTTATTTTTTTACTTTATTTGAATTTATATCTATACACATGGTGTTTCATAGTGTGGATTAATGATTTTTAAATTATTGATGCATGAATACAAAACATGTCCAAAAGGAACAAAATTTTTTTACTTCAATCCCTAACATAAAAAAACATAAAGAAGAATAAATAAGTTATAAATTTGGTGGTTTGATTGAAATATCTATCCATTGGAGGAGATTTTCAAAGAGATCCAGGGCTACATACAAGCACTGAATACAGGAATCCATTGAACATAGGATTTAAACCAAGCATATTGGCATCTCATGTTTCCACAAATAACTTCTATATCATATATAAAGTCATCCAGATGATTTCGAATCTCTTTAAATTCACTAGAATAACTCATGAAGATCTAAACACACATCTGGGAAGATTTATCGAGATATTTGATGTCATCCAATTATAGAATCTCTCATGTGATGTGGCAATACGACTCCTCTTATGATTTTCATTATTGGATCACGCTCATGAATGGATTTAATGTCAGACCACTCATTCTGTCACCCCATGGGCTGAGATAGAAAATATCTTTCTCATCCTCTTCTTGTAACCATCTAATTAAATGAATATATGAGTAAACATTATAATAATTAGTAAATTATAATGTGAATCTATCTAATATACTTAGGAATTTTACAAATACATGACCTTTAAATTTTATCATCATGGTATAGAGGTATATCTAATAATAAAACTATTTTGTAAGGGAATATTATAGGAAAATTGGTCGATTCTAGATGACGAAACATGATGGTCAAACATAAAGAAATCACAAGAGGATAACTATAGACATTATAATGAAATAGTAAGAATCAAATCTCGGTGGAAATTTGAAGGGATACAATAGAGAGGAATCCACATGATCAACAACAATAATGACTGGATGGGAAAAAATGGAATCCCTAACAAGAAAAATGGACATGATAATGGGACAAAAATAAAAATGCCTAGTTATGTTTACATAATAGGTTAATTATGCTGATTATAATCATGTTAATAATTTTTAGGAATGTCTACTAGATAAATAATGTCATTTATACTAGAGGAGAGCATCATTTTCTCAAGAGTAGTAAGGACCATTGCAGCAGATCCATTTCCACACATCGGTGGACACTTCGCCTACTTTCATGGAATACAACACAGTAGGTATCAAAGAAATTATTTCTTATTTGAAAAATCCTAGTGTGTCAATAATAGAGAAAAAGGATGTATCTAGAGATCAGAGGGTGGCAATTTGAAACTTAGAAGTCCAAGTAGGAATTTTTTTTGAAAAAATTAGAGAAATACCATGGGGATTACATTACGGATTACTTAAATTAGGACCACTTAAAGGTATGGATTTCATCACCCTAAGAAGTATAAAAACCACTAAAGATAATCTAAAATCATGAAAGGGGAAACAATATGAATAGGAAGATAAATATCTTGAATGTAGTAAGGAATATGATGATGAAAAAGTAGATGAAAAAGAACCACCATAGTTAAATCCAAAAAATTTCATTTCCAGAATGACTAGTGAATTTGATTATTGAAAACCAATAAAGGTATATTTTTAGAACATTTTTCAAAAATTTATTATTAATATTCATTTTGTAGATCCCTCAAAAAATATGAGTACCTATGAAAAATTTATTAAAGTGATATTGAATAACAAGATGAAGCTGGAGGAAATTGGCACCATTCCACTTACATGAGAGTGCTCGACAATGGTATCAATCAAAATACCTAATAGGATATAATATCCATGTATATTATTGATTCATATCATTATCATCTATAATAAATTTGGAAAATATTTATGTAAATTAAGAGTAAAAGCCAATATCATGTCATACTAAACATTCAAGAGCCTAGGACTGGAGAAATTGAATCCCAAAAGAGTCTCACTTCAACTGGAATATTCGATAATAATCCACCATCCAGTTCCATTGAATACATTCTAATCAATGTCGAAAAACATTACATCCAAGTCAACTTATTAATTTTGGATACAGAGGGGGATTATACATCTCTCATTATTAGGATACCATTTTTAGACACAGGGTGTGAACTAATGTAAATAAAAATTAGTAAACTATGGCTAAGAGTTTTCTACGAACAAGTGAGATTCAATATCTATCAAGTGATGAATCACGTTGACGTGATAGAAGACAATGTGTTTGGAGAAGATAAAATAACCAATGTTGATCAGATTGATGAGATTAATTATGCTAATGATGTAGCTTTTATTTTTAAAGAGGATTATCATCCTAAAAACACTAAAAAGAATAAGTAGAAGTTTAAGAGATATACTGATGATACGATATGGGAAACTGATCCCATCATGTTTGGAAAAGGAAAATAGTTATGGTTGATACATGATATTCCATTTAGTTCATTATGACTGAGGAATAAATGGTTGATCATTCAGATGGAAATCAATAAATTCCTTCTATCAGGAAGATTTTTGTTGTTTAGAGAAGACAGTTAGGTTCTTACCTCTTTAGAAAAGTCACAATAGATACCATTTAAGGACCCCAATCAGGTTAAATATTTTCCATCAGTTGTCAAATGACTTGAAGTAAAAAATTGGTAAGGTTGAGAAAATTATGTTAATTAGATTCTCTTATGGGAGGTAACCAGAGTTGTTCTGAATTTATAATTACTTATTCATTTAGATGTGTGCATGCACTCACCAAATAGATCTTCAAAATTTAGTGATAATAGCACGGGATTTACCATTTTTATTTTTAATTTTCATGACCATCAAAACCCTTGTAAGAAACTAGAATAAGAATGAATGAGAATAAGATATAGGAACATTACATGTCATGAACCCTATTCACATCATGAATCCAAAAATATATATATCATTAAACCCATTAATGTCGTGAATCTGGTGCAGGAAAAAACTGCATAGCCAAATTTGATGTAACACTTAAATGGGGGTAATCATTTCAGTTGTGAAAATTTCTTCTATATTCACCACATATAATTTATTTCGATATTATAACTACCAATTTCATTCCCCCACTTGATTTGATATTTAATCAATAGAACTATGAGACATAATCTTCATAGTATACTTTCCATTCCATGATTTTAAATTTCTTTTTCAATATATTTGAATGAGAAAAATGGGGAAATGAATAAGTAGAGATAAGAATGTGGTTTAGGATTTAAAAATTCACTATTAAAAGGATCACGTTGAATTTTTTAAATGATATTTTTTTGATATTTTCCCATTCCTTGAATTAATGATATTTTCATTAATCAGTTTTTTTTATATATTAAAATGAGTGATTTTCCAAACCTTACATTCTCATTCCAAAGTCATCATATGAGCATAATACTTATAATTTAATCCTATAGAATGTTTAATTAGAAAATAATAAATGTTCTCTTGTAAAAAATTCTTGTAAAATTTTCAATTCTATAACTGAATAGAATCACTTTTAATTTTATTGAGACATATTTCTTTATACTCATTCTCCATATACCCATGTTACATTAATAAATTTTATTCTCATAGAATCCATGAATAACCTTGTTTGGAAATGAGCAATGTTACAAGACTATATTATCCATTCCTACATTCCTCTAAATTATTTTCATGATATTTAATATAATAATTATATAGAAGAGACATTCCATAGTGGATAAGTATATATTTCATTGGGAAAATTGTGTTGGGTTTTATATTTTTATTTGGAGAGATGACATGATATCATTAACTATACTGTATCATTATTCACCTCTCATCCAAGAAACAAAATAAAATTAAAAAAATTAAATTAATGGATTGTGTCTTAGGAGGATGAAAAATCCTCATTACCTAATAGATGATCATTTGATCGTATGTGGTTTTTTGGTGGATGTGATATTTGTCTTGAACTCAATTTTAGTAAAAAATAAAGAGTGGGTGATTCATTCATTATGATTACTTGTATTGTGTACCAATTTATGATTGGGGGGTGAGAGAGATAATATATGTAAATTTATATTTTTATAAATTTTATCTATTTTTATAATGTAATATGCTTCAGATTAATTTTTTTAAATGATATTATTTTAAATCATTTACCTACCTACCTCAATTTCATTTGAACCTAATGACAATACCCCTATAATTATTTTTGATTCTATATTTACATATTGGATATGATAGATTCCTTAAAATCCTATGCTAAGTGAAATGTTCTTGAGGCATGTGTTGAGATTTACTAACAATTATACCTTAATGATTCCAAAAAATATCTAAGTAAAGTAAATTTAAAATGGAATGTATATTAACAATAAATTGAGAAATTAAAATGGATGAATGAAAAGGTTTTTCTTCTTCAAAAGAATAAAAATAAAATAATTGATTGACTTGTTTCTATGAAAATTAAAGGACTAATGAATTTTCTTATGTAATTGTCATATATTTAAATTAACATTTTATCAATTTATTTTATTGACAATATATTTAAATCAGGGTAAGTTGAGTTTCCTTTTTTGTATACTGAGATTTCGTCCTTGAGGACAAGTTTGAATTCAAGCATGGGGGGTTTTCTATATGAATTCCATACATGATTTTGGATATTTAAATGAAATAATTTTGATATATAAATGATTAAATCAATCCCCTATATTTAATTTAATATTTAATATTTCCCAAGATAGTCAAATTTTTGGGAAATGGGAAAAGGAGAGAAAATGACCATGATTTCCACTAAAAGATGACTTCCCACTATGAAAGATATTGATGGGATAATTCAAGGTGTTGGAATAGATGAACATGGGTGAGATGAAGCTTTATGATATGGAAACAATAAATTCAGGTCTTAAAACGAATTCAGGGATTTAAATATTTACAAAGAATGAAAACATTATATGGTGTGAAACTATTTCATGTCATGAATTGAGTTTATAAGATGAATCATTTCCATGTTGTGAAACTAGTTTAACATGTGAAAATATTATAGAAAGTGAATCAAGTTCATTGTGTGAAATCATTATAGGGAATGGATTTTTTACAGGTCAAGAATGTTGGGGTATTTTTCCCAAAAATTTGGATTTTGAAAGGATTTTGGATGGAATAATGACCTAGAATTCCTCTAAACACTCCAAATTGACCAGATAATCATAATGTGAAATATTTATGATGAAATAAATCAAAAATAATACCCATGTATATCTCTAAATAAATATTTTATTTGACTCTTCCTATGGGTAATTTGGAAGATTAATGCTCGGGGTGAGAAGCTGCACTATGGAGGGTCCTCCACCACACATCATATCTACTTTATTTATGGATTATTTTTCATTCATCCTTCTTTAAAACCCCTAATCACTAGTATGAGGGTGTAAAATACACCTTGTTCTAGGTTTATGTATCCATAGGGAGAAGGTTCTATTTGATCTATTTTTTATTCTTATTCATGAATTTGGATTTCTACAGTTTGATTATAAACATTGAATACCTTTATTAAATTTTTATCATGACCATTGATGATTGAATGAAAGAGATCCTTTTTTATTTCATATTCGGTTACCCAAAAATGAGGCATTACCATTGTTTCATTTAGGGAAACTAGCTTTAAATATGGAATCAAGAAAAACTCAATTCAGCATTACCTTAATTATCATACAATGGGAAACATGGAGTATTTATGTGTAGGAGGGGATCCCATGAAAATTTGATCAACATAATCTCAAATCCTACACAAAACATGTATTGGTAATTTTAATTATTAAAATCTAATTTCACATGATCCTTGAAATAAAAACCTCCATCCCGCCTTCAAATTTAACTTCAAAACAACAATAAGTTTATCTTGGATTATTTATTTTTTTTATCCAAAAAATATTCCCAAAACCATGTTTACTTCTTCCAATTTCATAAATTTTAAGAAATAAATTATTTTGAAAACCTAGATTAATTATTTTCACTGTCTATGTGGGTTTTTTCTCAAACATTGCTAATACTATATTTTAATTAATTAAGTAGAATAGTTTGAGTTTTTATAATTTTTTTATTTTTATTAGACATGTAAGGAAATAAATATTCCCTTAGGTCCTGTTAATGGGAATCTTGGATTTTGGAGGCCTAAATATTTCTCAGGGATACATTTTGGGGTTTTTATCCTTTTGAGCATTATGCCTCAGTCCGATTAAATTTGAGGGTCATTCCAATCGAGCCATTGGGGTGTTGTGGTGAAAGGACACACAATTTTGGCCAAAATTGGTTCCATTATTTTATGGTCATATAGATAAGGTAATCACATAATGTTTAAGGACATATAACATAGACTAAAGTGAGTGTTCCTCTTTTGTTATTATGATAAGGAACAAAATATCAATGAGCTAGATCTTATGGCATGAAGGATTATATGAACCCAATATGAATGGAGTTTAAGAGAGGCCTTACACTACACAAAAGTCTATGAGATGCTAAACACATAGTTTAAGGTCAAAATTCATAGACTTGGGTGTTGATATAAGTTTATGGTCCTAGAGATTAAACTATGGGTTCTATGAGAATTTTTTTGTTGAATTAAAGATAGTAATAACTTGATGTAAATATATGGACCAAGAGGTCTTGCGCTAAAAAAACTTCTTCGGAATAAGCCCCAAATAGTTTATGTTTTTTATCATGAGATATCCTATATGGGATCATTTATTCAACTTGATAATTTTAGGGAAAATCCACCAATGATCTTAATACCACTTGATTCATGCTTGATGTGGGAAACTAGGAGTAGTGAGATACCTCCCATGACACAATATAGTTCACAACAAAGGTGAATAGAATCTTGTTCAGGAAGGTTCCCATGAAATTAATATGCTTATAAGACATGTGTAGATGAACAAATGGGTAACAAAAAGGGTCTTAACTGTGACACCCTATGTTATTTAAAAAAACAAAACAATATTTCATAGTATATAAAACACACAACACCAACCATAAATAAACCAAAAAATATTGTTATTAAAACATGTCTTTTATAACCTAGATCTTAAATTAGTTAGTATGATTAGTATTGAATTATTTATGATATATATATATAAAGGCCCATCTAAATTTATATTTATTGATAAATTCCTATGAAAAAATCACCCAACTTTTAACAAATATATTTTATTAAAAAAAATATTTCAAAAAATGATTTTATTTCTTTTTTGTCTTTAAATTTTATAAATAAATTATTAAACATTTATAAAGGTATTTTTTTAAAATCATCATAATTTTTTAAATATAAATATAAAAATAACTTATATTGAAATTTTGTTCACATTATTAATTGTATGAATTTTTAGAGAATGGTGAAAATTACCGTTTTATCAGATACTACCATCTCATTACATTAAATGTAGTAATTTGAAACTGTATTTTTTTTAGTATTTTCTATTAAATTTAAATATTAACCATTTTATATATAATAATATAATTAATTTCATTTTAATCATCAATTTTCAGGATTTTTCTAAAAGTTTATTTTTATGCTTAAAAATTTATTTTTCTATAAACTTTTTTTATGTACGTAATGTTTATCCATATTATTTAACTAAAATAACAAATAGTAATGAAATATTTAAATTATTTTACAGATTAAGAATCTATTTAAATGAATTTATTTTCATATAATGATTAAATCAATTCTTATTTTTAATATAAAATCATCTATTTTTTGAAAATTTCATTATGTGAAATACAACTTTTCAACATGGTTTGTGTGTTTAATTATAAATTGATTTTTACACCTATATGATTTGAATTTTATAAAATCGATTGATTATTTGGAATTAGAACAATTAATTTTAGGTAATAATATCAACATTATTTTGGTCAAAAGGAATATAATAAACAGTAAAAAACTAGTTACGGTGGTGAAAAACAAAAATTTTAAAAGTGACTATCCATAGAATTAAATGGAATAACATTCATTTTTTTTTCTTTTTTAAAATTTTTAAGTCTTTCTATAACATAGAAAAAATACAATCCATTATTTATAAATATTATAGGAATTTGAGTTTATATCAACTTCACATTATTGGATTGTTTTTTGTATTAGTTAAAAGAAACTCCATATAAAATATATAATGGAACCTCCTCTCATATCCCTTCCACAAATAAAAACACTTTTTTCATTAAAATAAATTCCTAAGTAAATTAATTAATTCCCTTAACATTTAAGAGAATATTTTTTATTATAAATATAATCTAGACAGACATTAGATATAATCATAAAGGGTTTGTGTGAAAAATATGTAATGTTCTTATCTAAGAATCTTTGTTTTATTTCTTCTTCCAAATCCTTCAAAAATTACTAAACCGTGATTATATAAAAAGATAATTGTCTCTCATATAAATCAATTTTTTTATTTTAATGTAAAAATGCACATCCATCTCTTCTTCCATCAAATGTGAAATAAAACTATCATTCATGTGTATGGCAGACTACCTCCTCACAAACAGATGTAATTCATTTTCGATAATCGCATATCATGGATATACATGATGGTGGATTTAATGTTTTTATATTATATTAAGTAAATTTTAATAATTATGGAAACATAATATATCATATACATTCTTACCTTACCATCATAATAAAAATGAAAACATCATTCGGGCCTATAGAAGACTGTCTCCTTACGAAGCGATGTTGTTCATTTTTTATTACCACATCCCTTTAAAGGTATATGTAAGTGTATTTGAAGAAAAAATATTATATATATGATATTATTTTAAAATTTGAGATATAATATATAAGGTAACTTCATTCAACTATGATCATTGAATATTTAAACGTTACTCATCCATACGTACGACATACAATCTCCATGATTGTAACATAGTTCATTTTTTATAACCATACATCATGATTGGTTTTAAAAATATAATTTTTTTGACAAAATGATAACTATTTCATAATTAGTATACTTTAGGTAATGTAAAAATAACTTATTTTACCATATTCAACCAATCGATGTCATTTTAGACACATGAACCAAATACCATAAAAATGTATGAGATGAACTTAATTGATTAAGTAAATATATATAACATGGAAATAACTAAAATAAAAAGGAAAGATAAAAATTAAAAATGTTATTATTTATTTTAGTAAAAACATATTTTTATTATTTAGGAAGATAAATTACATACATGACGATTCGAACATGAGGTAATGGATTCTGTTTGAATTTCATTTCATTGAAGCATATTTTTTTGTGATGCACCTAATTTCTACTATATGGTGTATATAATTATTTTATATTTTATATAATTAATAATTAATAATTAATTTTATTTAATATTCAATTAAATTTATTTCATCATATTATATTTTACATTAATGTTACCAAATTATAGGGGATTTTATAACTCAATTTCTTCTTTTAGGTAAAATTACTTATTCGCTGTCATTGATATTATGAGCATATGTTGTAATTTCCTTTGATAATTATATGTTTTATTTACACTTATTTTTTTGTTTTTATTTTGATACATATAATCAAATAATTTATTAATACTCATTTCAATGGTATGATATTTTTAAGAGAATTTGTCTCAATTTCCACTCCATTGTGACATATTTGGTTTTATACACCTATTTATTTCGATATGGTGTATCTACTTACCATTTGATATGTTATAAAATTAATCACATTATATTAATTGAATTTAATGTTTCAATTGTAGTTATTTAAATTGAGGGTGGTAATGTTTCAAAAGTTGACAAATTTTTTATGGTTTATACTTCAATATCATTTTAATTAGGATCTTATATGCTTTAATTTAATATAATTTTAATTAAAAAAGAGATAAAATGGTATGATTGCATGAAAATTTATGAATAAACATAATAGAATAAAATTAAAATTTGTTTATTAATGGAAAAAAATAATGTTTGAATTGATGTTATTTATTTCAAGGGGGTTACGATTCAAATGTTAACAAATCAGTTATAGTTTATGCTTCAATCTAATTTTAATCGGGATCACCTATGCTTGCATTTCCATTGAAGGAAAGTTTTTTTTTCATTAACTAATAAACCAATTATAATTTTATTATATTATTTTTATTTATTATATTTTAATATAATCATACCTTTTTACTCTCTTTTGTACATAATATGATATAGATATTTTTTTTAATAAAATCTATCAATATTTCTTTTTTCGGACAAAATTGATTTTTCTTCCATATCTATATTTTCATTAAAAAAATTTAGATATTTTTTATAATATTAAAAAATCATTTATTAATGAAATTATTACCAATGTTTTCATTCTTTAATAAATGTTTTAAGAGTAATCTTTCAGTGAATTTTTGAACAAGTTAGTTTTTGGCTTTTTACAAAAAATGTGAAAGGAGTATTTGTTTTGGCATAATCAAAATGAATAGAATATTTCAACTATAATGAACACTCAAATACTTTAATAATACCTTATATGTTTCCATGGTAAATTTAAAAAAATCACCAAATTATTAGAAATTTTTAGATTTTGAAGAATTGGGAAAATTATATTTTATTGAATAATCATTCCATGTAATGTTTTAGTGTCATTTTCCTCAATGACAGAAACCATTGATGTTATTGATTAGTTCTAAATTATTTATATATTTCTATAACATAGATACCTAAATTATTCTCCCTTACTTTTATGGGTTAATACTTGATATTTTTCACCAATAAAATTCAATCATTATTAAATTTCAAATCATTCTAACTTGAGATAAGAGTAAGAAACCCATTTTATTTCCACGAGAAATTGTTATGTTTATTCCTTAAGATTGATTTCCATATTTTGGAATGTATAATAATGAAAAATTAATGATTTGGATTCCTATAAATCACTCCAATTCATTTTCTAAAGCTTTATACTCATGAGAAGTCATGTATAGGATTAAGAAGAAAACCTTATCCATAATGGGACCTCATCCACCATGTTATAGTATGTAGGTAATTATCCTTGATTCTATTTTATGTCATTTATTATATAACTAAAAAATTTCCTATGATTCCATGATCTTATGATACCATGTTCTATATGTTATGCTCTCATGTGATTACTCCTGAGAATTATATTTTATGAAATCATGATATATGTTTGACTCACAAGTTATGATTACATAACATATTTTTTCCCTAAATATGTTTTTTATCATCCCTTTTTTTATATATTATTTCTGATACTTTCTCTGGGGAACCCCGATGTGAGTGCATGTTTGGTATGATGCTTTAGTTTTCATTATTACAATGCATTCCCATTTTCCAATGGTGGGTGAATTTAATCACTTTCAATGTTGATGTCTTATAATTTATTGAAACTAGATAATGAGATATAGGTTCCTCATTCCATGGATTTTGACTTGGATATAGACACATATTCAGGGTCTCTCTCATAGATTTGAGTATGTTTGTCAGACATGTTCCTGGTGTCATATCATTATGGATGCTAGTTAATTACACTGCTTCTTTCTAAATATTCCATTAGGTCTTAATAGGGAAGCAACCTACAGTCATGATAGTATTCTTGTTGGGAATTATTGGAATGTCTGGACACTAGTAGCATTGGTCAACAATATTATTATTCAAAGAAGGGAATCTCATGGAGGAATCTTATCTGTGAACCCCAAGGCATCCCTTATTGATCATGAGGTCTTCAACGTTGAAGACTCGTGTCTTCAAAGGATTTCACCTCAGGCATCCCATATTTCTCATGAGGTAGATGATGCTATTAAGGCATATAATCCAAGGCTTTAACCTCGAGAACCCCATGTTTAGAATGAGGTATCCATTTGGGTTCATGAGTTTATTGTATTTTATAGAATGAGTTGAGTGATCATGATGCCAAGTAGAGGTAGATCAATGAGGTGTATCCCTTTGAGGGAGTACCTAAAAGGTTTATCAATTGATGGATCAAAACACCACATATTGGTGAATCAAGTGGTGTGTCCCATAAAGGGAAGATTTCACATCATGAAGGAACATTAATTCCCAGAAGAACGAACCTAGGAGGTGTGTCCCACAATGATTTGTTATCACATCATAAAGGTTGAACAGAACACCCTTGATGATGGATTTGGTTGGTGAATCCCTAGGATGGGGAACCTAGTATTACTATTGGTTAGTATTGAAACTCAAGTGATGCGTCCTACGTACCATGTTTAGAAGACATGGATCAAGACTCATGTATTTTGAAGTGGTGCAGGGCTTACGCATGAAAGCTAGCCAATGGACCTTGAGGAGATGCAGTCCCCCAGATATGTGTCATGATATTACCTATATTTAGAAGATATAAAAAGATTAGTATGGATGTGGATGATGGGATTGGACCTCAAATAGGCTTCCTAGTTAGTTGGTAATAAAATCAAACATTGCACGAAAAGGGATAGGGCTTACACATAGGGGTGGACCATTTTAGGGGACATGTTTGGGGATTATTCATGGAATAATCCCATGGAAGTGGATGTGATCATGCCTTATGTGTAGAATAATCCCATGAAAGTGGATGTGGTTTGGGCCTACATGTATAAGAAACCTATAATGTGAGTATGGTTGGGGTTACATGTAAGATCATACCTTTCCAGGTAAATACTGAGGTGTATATCATATAGGAGTCCCATATAAGGATTAGGGTATTTAATTATCTCATACTAACCTTTAATCCCACATGATTCATGCCCAGTGTGATAAAAAAAGGAAGCAGTGTATATGATACTCATGTTGTGAACGATGCATTGATGAGATATGTGTGTTGTGCTTACACATGGAAGCTACCTAGAAAGGATATCATTCTATGTGGGATGATATAATTCCATGTGAGGAGGATCTCACTCACTAGGAGTCGTAAATGAAGAATCCTATACCTGTGTAACTAAGTGTGTGGTGCTTACATATGGAGGCTACCATGTATTGGAGGATTACTCAATGTGGTGGGAGGAGGTAGCATACCATTATTAGAGTAAATGGGTAATCCCATGTTCATTGCATTGGGTAATACTATAGATTTAAATCATGCTCTGAAGACATTGATGCGAGGAAGTTTTATGTCATGCAACTCAGATGTGGGGGACCCACTATTTACCCCTTGGGATTACATATATGTAGCTCATGCGCCCTTAGGAGGGCCATGGATTTATCAATAATAGGTTTTAATCTTGTGGAGGATTGGTTGATCATGAGGTTCACATTAGCATGTCTATGATGAGAATAAGAAGACATTATCATACCCATGCTAAGAAGACAAATGTAAATTTCATTTTCAATCCACACTTGAAGTTGAGTGGTCCACATTAATGGGTGTCATAGGTAACATAAGGACTAGAGGTGTTTTTGAAATGATCCTAAATGGGTGTGAGGACCTTGGGTGCTCAACCTTTATGATTAAGTTTCAATAGAATGAAGGAATCATGGAGAATCCCAACAGAGGGGATTCATGAAGAATTAGACCTTATATAGAGGTGCTTCACAAATATTGTGTGCTTCACAGAGGTCAAGGGCTTTGTGAAGGGATATGATTCATGAAATAGGGTGGACCTGCCTCAAGATGAAGTCCAGGCTTGGGAAAGGATTTATTTGCAAAGGACTCATGCTTTATGGACCCTCAAGTACCCCTAAGGTCCTTACTCCTCCGTGAAGGGTGTAATCCAACATGAAAACAATCCCCACATTGGGTGGATGTATTCATGAACATATGGGAGGGTGTTTAATGATGCTCAAGCACCTTGTATGATTCATTATCGGACTGGTTTATGATCCTCTTGATCTTCACGAATTAGGAATAATTTTGAATTTGGAGGGTTGAATCACTCTATCATATGGTTAGGATGAGATATATATTTATATGTAAAGGGGTTTTCAATGATAGGAATAATTTAAAGAAGAAAAATGTGGGATTCATTAATGGTCATAGATCCTTTAGACTCGTGAAGCCTACTGTCATCCCTTAGCGTGGATGTGGAGCGTCGTTGGACTCATGGAGGGTATCGTCAAGGAATCACATGATCCTGAAAGAGGGGATTCATGAACATGATTCACAACAAATACCCCTAAGATGGTTCTTTTGGGGTGGTTTTGGTTTGGATATCCTCAGCTAATCTCGTGGCACATATTTTGGAACCAACCCCCCCTAGAATGGGAGCTATCAGGAAAAAAGGAGTTTGAGATTTTTGAGGGAGAATCACTGAGAATTGACAATCTACTTCCATTCATGAAGGCCACTTGATATTCTCATTTATGATGCTGATATGAAATTATTGTTTGCACAAAGGCCATCATAGATCTCGGCTTGTCTGGGAGCCTATAAATAGCACCTTGGGGCCTCAATGGAACATGACTTCATGTGATTAAAATTTTGTTATTTATGTTTTCACAAAGCTCGGGGATATTTGAAATCTCAGTTCATGAACACTTTCTCTATAAACTGGACTATTGTATCCTATCTCTACAAACATTGAATAGAGAATAGGATATCATGAAAAACACCTTCACAAAGAGATCACCTTGAATCAATGCTCTGGGAATCGGGATCCACGGAAATTCTTCTCAAACAACCTCCAAAAAACAGTATCAGAAACCATATACATCCAGAATTCAATGGGTTCTAGGAATTCTATCATCGATTCATTGAATATACTGCTCAGTGGGAATAAATAATGAAAAACATTATTTTTGAGGAGTTCATCTGAAATTCCATGAACCACAAATCATTTTTTAAAATGATATTGGAGTCTCAATGGTCGTATCCATTCTGCAAGAGGATTATAATATATTGATTCAGGCTGACGGATGTTTTCTTCATCCCTAAGGAATGTAGGGATGATCCATCCTAATGGTTTAGAGGTATACCAGGAGAGTACTAGTGGAACAGGGCTACTATGGGACACATTCTGTAGGATCACACACCCATCACTATAGATTGAATTTGAAACCACATTAATAATATTGATGTGGAGAGGCCGATGGATGAGGTATCCCCACCAAAACATCGAATGATTCTCAAGGCAGGAATGGGGAACCCAGATAAGGGATGAAATGATAGATGAGATCTATTCTAGGATGGAAACTTTTTAGATGGATGGGCCTCGGCCTAATGGATGTGCACATCATGCACTAAGTTTGAATAAGAGCTAAATTTGGTATGACTGTATGATGTAGAATGGAATTAACAATTCCATGTATACTAGATGCAATAGATAATGCCCAAACTAATGATAATATGGTCACTAGGTACTAATGGATACAATTTTCATCAAGGGGAGTTCAACATCAACCTATGGAATCTTCAACAAATCTCAAGGATCCTAGTCTGGGGGAAATGTACGATGAGTTTCTCCTAGAGGATAATGTATGGGAGAATAAAGAGATGTTTCTAGATCTAGAGAAGGTGATACTGGATACGGTGTAGGGAAATAGTGAGGCAAAGCTGGGGACAACAGATTCTTCCTTTAAATAATGGTTCAACTATTTCATGAACAACCTGACAGAGGAACCCACTGAGGGTGAGGATCTAGTAAGGAAATTTCCAATGAGGCCTCAAACATGTCCCAGTGGGTTCTAGTAGGGAATCTATGGATCTTATTAGAGGATTCTAGAAATGATCCAATGGTAGCTGTGGGGATACAATGTCAAGAAATAGCCTTAAATCATAGTCTAATTGGGATGGTTTATCATAGTGTTCATTTGTGGGTGGATGCTTCTAGTGAGGGATGAACACATGGGAGTGTGGACAATAACCTTTATAATGGAGGTGATTCTAGAAATACAGTATCATTTCAATAGTGGAATCCCAATCCTGACCATGTTGTACAATGTACTTTGGCACATCAGTGAAGGGAAGATAACAGTGTGTGTGTGTGTGTGGACCTTTCCACTTTTTGTACATCTGGGAGGCTGAACACATGGGTGGTTAAAAATATTCAAAACCTATCATGAATCCTAACAAAAAAATTTGGATGACAATTCAGAACATCACCTGATGCTTACCATTCATGTGTGGTTTGATGGATGTTCTGAAAAATGTTGGATTGGCAGTTTAATTCAACTTTCACTCATTCTCTCTGTCGATGGGGGTGTTTAATGATGATGGTTAAAAACTCTTGGAGAAAAGACCTTATATCCTTGAATTTTTAGGTGGGGTAATGGTGACCAGATTTGACTGTGAGATGGTCTATGATCTATAAAATCCACACCAGTTTGAAAGTCTATTTTGGTGTTTGCAAAGGCTGACTATAAAGGTGTACTCAGAGATATATCATGAGTTATACTGTTAGTTTATGATGAAACTTTGTCTCGTGTTCATATGAAAAGACAGAAAGATTTATAATGAATTACCACCATGAACTTCCATGTATAGACTAACCCAGGACTATGGACAGAGTTGGGTGATCGCCTATCCAGGGACAATGTTGAGGCAGCAGACCATGTCGGTCAATAGAGAAGTAAACCCCACAACATGGGGATGGGGAAAAGTGGTGATTGGGGGGAGTCATGGTGGTAGATATGGTTTATAGGGAAGTACCTCAGTAACTGGACCAGTAGTTCATGGGCCCGCACATGCAATAGGTGAAGATAGAGGAGTTGTGGAAGTGGGTCCAACACTCTTGGGCAGGAGGACTCCGGAGGAAGGGGATTCATCTTGGGTTGTACCTAGTACATTCACACAATCTCCCAAGGAGAATTTGTGTCATGTAGAAATTCCTAGTGGTGCAACATTTATTGATTATTGGGACAACTGGGATGTCATCATTCCGCGGTATGGTGTTCAAGGGATGTGGAAGTATCTCAACAGATGTGGGATTCTTCTCGCTAGGATCGACCATTCCAAGGTCGGTTTCCATGTGTCTTTGGAAATGAGGGAGATTTATGTGATGGAGCTAGCCAACCTAGTTTATTCCAAGTTAATTTCACATTTATTGACTGGCTGGGTGAGGGTGCTACTAGATATGACCTCTTCTATGCAACTATCGGCAGTTCAGCTAGTAGTGTGTGCTCCCATGCCAGAGGAATCTGATGAGTATTTGGGAGAGGACTATTATCAAGGATCCTCATTAAGAGAAAGCATTTCATCTGACTAGGTAAACATCATTATCTTACATACACGGTATACAAACTCATCATTGGAACTGATGTCTAACTATTTTATACATGGGAAGGAATCCAACATGGGGGAGGGAAGTTCCGAGGTAGACCAGAAAAGGAAGGTCATAGGATATCAAACCATGAAGGGGTGAGTGTGGTTCCCTATCTAGATATCATGGCTACAATTAGTCAAACATCACCTCCTACAGTTTAGGTAGTGATAGTTGAAGGAACCCTACTGGGGGGAAGATGGTGAATCATTTAGAACTCCTCAATGGAGTATACAATTCACATAAAATCTTTTTTCCACTATCCCTTAGACTCCATGATTTTTCTTCTTATGATTGAATATTTTTTGGAAAGGAAGATAGAATGGTGCTCAGAACTCAACCAATAGTGAAAACACTCACATTAGTTTTACCTAAGGTTGAGGAGATGATAGAATACATTTTCCTTCATGTAGACAAGATCAGAGAGGTCGTAGCACTCAAGCCAATAGAAGCATCCACATGGGATGAAATTTTAATGGGCAAAGTGGCAACAGTTTCATTGTATGAGATGAATAAGAAGGTTGAATTAGGTGATCCTACACTAGAATTTACATAAGTGGATGATTCAGGATACAATGCTGAGATTATTCTACTAATAGGAGTATCTGAGGTAGATGGGATGATAGTGTCCACTTTAATGATGTCGACGCCTCAAGGTGAAGTGGAATTTTCTGTCATGAGTAGAGATGTCTATGAGGACCTATTCCCTGGGCTAGTCATCTATCAATTCATATTTAATGATGTACATCTAGAGGACCCAACCGAAAACATATTTAAGGTATTTCCTCCATTTGAGTCTGCTCCACCCGAATATTTGAAGGACTCAAGATCATAATTCACTAAGGATAACTAGGCCATCCATTGCAAGGCTTGGAGGAATGTGTGGAACATCATCATCTCTATCTAGATAGTTGATATGTAAAAATGGATGGGATCCCTCAACCATTAGTAAGTCATTATAGGAACCAATGGGATGGATTCTCATGCTTTTCATGCATTGGCCTTGGGCTTCCTTATATAGAGGGAATGTTTGGAATGGTGGGATATCGATCTGGAATGGGGTAAACATATGTCTAAAGACTCCTATGAGAATAAATAATATGAGGAAGAATTTTCCCAACTTGAGGGGATGGAATGTGATCTTTTTATGGCCACTGTTACTCAGGATGAGATCACTAACGGTCTGAGGGTTCAAGTGGTAGAGTATGTGTCCAAGGAAGATGAAATCATGGAGCCGATAGCTAAGTGTCGGGAAGAGTAGGATTAGCAGCGAATTATGGGAAAAAATGTTTTTTCCATGGCCTATGAAGATAATTAGTTCTTTGAAATGTGTAAATGGGGATTCGATATTTCTCAATGGAGACTAGATGAACTCAGGTTCTAGATCGATAAGACAGGGCTGTAGAGGAAAAATTTTCCGAGGGGGGGTCCTAATATCTAGATGACCCCCTAAAACTATAACTTAGAATAAGTTACACTATTGAATATATTTTAATAATTTATTTCCTTACATTGATCATATTTCTGAGCCAATCGAATGAAAAATTCTTAATCCCACATGGGTTATGCCTGGTGTGAGAGATATGGATAGACAATGTGATTTCTATTCATATGAGATTAATAGAAAATCATCGAAAACCTGGGGTGAGAGAGGCCATGGAAGGGTAATATGGCTCTTAAAATAGCCAACCTACATTCTAAACATTCTCTAGTTCAAGAATGGGATAAGGGTAGGGGTGATGAATTCAACATCAAAAGATGAATTGGATGTTTGAATCACAACACCCAAAATTTAGAACACAAGGGGAGTGGAATAGAGATACAGGATGACTGCTGACTGTATTTGAAACATAGAATCCATACCATTATCCTGGAATGGGGACAAACAAATGAGGGTTGACTGCTGACACTATTCATAACATGGAATATGTCTCATATTTTCATCCAATGTCATTCGGAATATTGTCCAACGATAGTAGGTGAGCCAAAATGGTATGGGACTAGGCCGTTAGGGGTTCCTTTAGACAAATAATAATATGATGATCCAAAAAAGGTGTACATGAAGCATGGGGATAGAGTGATGGAATTGATGAAAGGAATCCAACACTCTCAGAATTATTCCACCATTCCATAGAACACAATGGTGTAATCATATTGGTATTACTAGAGATCAATCCATTATTATATGGGATCACTATCTTAGATGCTGAGAAATAACTGCAAAAGTGAACAATGAAGTAGATGACCATCACTGGACAAGAGGTCCTCATAGGCGAGGGACTAAAAGGTTTTTTAGTTTTACATCATGTGATCGAGGATGACGCATGAAACATTTTGGAGTCATGTGATCAGGATGTGTCCCCTAGTTTATCATCATGTGTCTTAGATGATGCACATTATTTAGGGTAATGCAGTCTGGACCCTAGAAAAAAATTTAATTTTTTCATTCTTAGAAGATAGATATGTATATCCCAAGTATGTTTGTGTGGTGAAAAGGAAATAAACATGACATGAATGAGCCAAAATAGTCTTTCACACTTAAAATGTATCATGAAACATGAAGATGCTGAAAAAATTGAGGAAAAGGGGGCCCACGCCACACCACACACCCCTAAAAGATTCACACCTAGTTTAAAGTAATTCTCATACATAGTTTTCAAGTTTATGGTCATATATTTTGGACCATGAGTCCCTTTGTGTAGCTGGACCACATTGGTACACACCCTACCACAATTCATGATCCTAGGAAAGGCATGATGAGTATAGGAAATAAGAAATGGTTCAAGGGGTCTTTCTGATATGGGGAATCTCACATTAGGGGTGACATTAAGGGTTTGTAATTCCACTACAAAATAAGAGAGTGGAAATGAGGTAAGTCGGGACTTTAAAGATCTGGATAATGTGGGCATTGGTGAGTAGGTATTGACCATTTACCATGTTTTAAAATTAGGAACCATGAAAAAACTAGTGAAGAATGGGGTGAGAAAAGATTGGACCAATGGTTGACCAAGTTTCAAACATAGGATCTTAACCATTTTCTGTCAGATATAAATAATGCTATTGCACAAATATATGATTTAAGCCAAAATGGAATAAGACCATCACCATTAGTGGCCACATTTGGATTAAAAATATGGTGTAAATCCAAACTGAGAAATACTTAATGTGTGGAATGGGGTGTATCAAAGAGTGGGGTTGGAACCCAGGTATTGAAAATAGTTTATGTTAATATAGTGTGGACCATGGAAAATAGTTTATTGTCATTTCACTTAGACTGTGGGAAGAAAATCTTCACTTATATAGTATATATATGTCACATAATTCTTTAAAAACCTGACATTAATAGAGCCAAGGAGGCTTGTATACCATGTGCAGGACTTAAGATGTACTGCATATAGTTTGAGGTCGTAATTCTTGGACCATAACTAAGACAAGGGGCCAAAGTGTTAATAAAATTATTGATGGGTTCTGATAAAAAATGTATGGATGTCACTATATATTCCACAAGGATGGGAAGCAATCCATACATAGTGAATGAACATGGTATGGTAATAGAACAACACTGGTGAGGGTGAACCTCTCTTGTGAGGGAATTTGACAAATCCCACGGTTATCGTGGGGCATCCAATGTTCAGATCGTGGGGTAGGGATCATCTCTTAATAACAGGAATCCGAATTTTGAATGGTCTATAATTGAAGATTAACATCATGCATTGATGACGTTGGGATATGTTTTTTAATGTCATACAACTCAGACTATAGGGGAAACAAATATTTTAAGGTCATAATTATTGGACCTACATCAAACGGTTTATGGTCATGTTTCCTAGACCATTGGATGAATATTATATTAGGGTCTTAAATTTCAAACCATGGTTGAAGTGACTAAATAGGATATGTGTAGTGCAATGTAATGATGAACCCAACATGAGTGAGGGATCAAGGGTACCCAACACCATAGAATACATTACTAATAAGGTCTGCACACATTTTAGAGTCATGATTCCTAGATAGAACTTCTGAGATTGTTGTCATGGAGTTCATACCATTGAGAATTGTTCAAGTATGTTCATGTGGTGAAAGAGTTGACAACTGACTTGAATTAGTCAAGGAATCTCTAAACTGTGTGAAGCATTCCTTACATAGGTTACACAAAGATTAAGGTCATATGGTCTAGACCACGACTAAGGCCAAGGGTCCAAACGGTTGATAATATTTTGGTTGGCCCCAAAGAAAAAACATCTAAGTTTAACTACGTATTCCATAAGGATATTACTTAATCCATACATAGTTATTAAAGGAACAACATGCAGAGAGAACAACACTGAGGGGAAAAATCCTTTTTGATGAGGAAACTTTGGTATTTCAATATTATCATGAGGCATCCTTAACTTGTTATGGGTGGAATCATAGTTTAACGACATGCATTGAGGAAGTTAATTTCTGGTTTATGATCATAGAGTTTGGACCATGAGGTGATATCTCCAAATGGGATATACATAATATTTTATCATGACGAACCCATCGTGAAGATGACCTAGGAGGACCACGTATCAAATACGCATTCGATAGAAGGCTTTCATACAGTTTAAAGACATGATTCTTTGACTTGGATCGAAAAATTTATTGTAGGTTGCATATCCTGGACTATATGGTTCTTATTTCAAGGTCCTAGAATTAGAATCATGGAGTTACTATTATAAGGTCATAGAGTTCGGACCATAGACTCATTAAATGAATATATGTAGTGCGGGGAATTGGAAGGACTGATGTGAATGAGGGACAAGGAATCCCTAGTTCCACACTACATATTTATGGGGATAATTTTTTGATATTGACCCTATATACACCCATATGGAATGTATTGAAGAAATTCTGAAAGTGAATGTGGTCCAAGAAGGTCTAGTGTGCCATAAAAGGGGCCTAAGGGAGAAACCGTTATGATGAATTTGATGTTGGGCCTGAAGATGAGAGGTTTGGGAATCACTATGTATCCTGCAATGATGTGAATCAAGCCTCACATAGTTATTGATGGAAATATCCTTGCCTAGAAATGACCAATACACATATAGGGTGGATTGTTTTGTGTGGCTGGACCAGAATAAAAAATCCAATCATCACAACAAATCATGTATGGACATGAATCAAGTAGTATATAGTTATCAAATGTAGGATGATATTTTACTTATGCAAAGAGATATTTCCTCTCGGGTGAGAAAATTATGGTGTCATATGTTTCTCAATCTAGAACTAGGATTATAAGTCTCAAATTAAGGTCACATGACTGGACCGGTCCATGCAGTTTAACATCATGCTGTGAGGATGCTAGTTCTATGTAGTTTATCATCATACAGCTAAGAGGAAAGGGGTAATTGGTTCCAAGAGGGATGTTCATGGTGTGGAATCTTTAAAATTATGTTGATGAAGACCTAGGGGGATCGATGTCACACAAAACACTCCCAATAAAGACCTGCACATAGTTTGAAGTCATGATACTTGGGCTTAAAATTTTATTTTAAGGTCGTAGAGCTTAGACCATGTGCTCTGTTTAATGTAGTGTGTTTGGGACACTGACTCTATGCAGTTTATAGTAGTGCAGGTCGAACTATTACTTCATTATATAAATTTTTATTTGAGATACTTGGATTTGGTTTTAGGAATAATGTTCTCTGCATCAATAGTGATCAAACAGTATGCTCCATTTGGATAAACATTGTGAATAATGTAAGATCATTTCCACTTGGGCTCCAACTTTGGTTACTTACTTCCAGGTATCATTTGTGTTTTGAGAGCCAGTACCATGTCACCCTAGAAGAAGGAGTGGTGGTGAAATTTCTTATTGAAAGATCTAGCTATCTTATTCTGGTGACTCTCTAGATTGTCTAAGTCCAAGTGGATGTTCTCTTCAAGGTCTTCCAACTTAGCTAGATGGGCTTCTTCCATTCTTTCTAGAATCTTCTAGTCAAAGACATATGTTTAGAGAAATGTAAACTGAAGCTCAATCAAATGGACCGCATTTGTTCTGTACACCAGTGAATATGAAGTCATCTGGGTGGAATTTCAACTCATTTATCGATAATCCAAGAGTTCATTAGGGAAATTTTCCAACAATATATTCTTTTTCTAGACCACTATCTTATGAAAAATGTTAGAGAGAGTTTTTTTTGGAATGAATCAATCTTTCCATTTTGTAGCACATGGTTGTGGGATGTATGGTTGGACCAGATGTTGTAATTAACGTACATCTTTTTTATCTCAACTGCCTATAAGTTGGTGTCATTGTCAGTGATAGTGTTGTGAGGGACCCAGAATTGATAGATGGTATTCGATCTCATGAATTTGACCACAATTTAGTCATTGAATTCCTTATGTGTAATCACATCTTCCCACATGGAAATGAAATATATCACTGTCAGAATGAACATGCATTGGTGAGCTCTCATTGGCAGATATGGTCCTTCACCAACGAGTCCCCATACTGTAATAGGTTATGAATATTTAGTGGTGTAAAGGGGATCTGGTGGTCGATTAACAACATTGTCATGGATCTAACATGTGTAAAACCTCTTGGGGAACTCGATATAGTAATAGAACATTGATAACTACATTTCATGCCTATATTTTTAAGTGTTTTATTATACTAATTTCTGTATTTAACTGATTAATCTTGCCAATTTGTGATTTTTTTACTTGCTTTATGTTTTATGGAATGAAAAATTGAATATATTGAAAATGACTGACTAGTTGTGTAAATTGAGCTAAAAGACACTATGCGTCGTGAGTGAAGCGAAGTGGTGCGACACCAAATTTTTTAGGGATGAGGAAGCTATAAATTCTAGAGAAAAACCAGTACACGTCATGTACTGAGAGTACATGAAGTGTAGTTTCAGTTTGTGACATGATGTAGACCGTGTAGAACAGGTCACGACGAAGCATACATGTTCTAAATGACCAGTAAAAATCATGTACCTTCAGTATGTGATGTGATGACAAACAAAGTTCCCAATTAATGAAAAATATTTTCAAAATATTCTCGCGGGTGTGGAGAAAACACAGATAAGGAGTACAGGATGTGTAACCCAAGTACACGTCGTGTAAGGGGTCCAAATTCCAAAATCTCAGCCGAGATCTGTGCACGTATCATGTGGAGTCACAAAAAGTGGAATGGAATTACATGATGTGTAGTTCAAGTACATGTCATGACTGAGGTTGGGAAGAACACAATTGAAGCCTATAAATTGAGGTGATGGCTGCTTCTTTAAGGCATTCGAATTCAGCCAGAGCTTAAGGCTTGGAAGAAAGCTGCTGCACCCTTTTGAATATTTTTTTCTTTCCTTTATGAATTTATGTTATTATACCCTTCCCTCTTATTATCTCATCTCTAGGATGAGGTGAAAACCCCTCCAGTGCTAGGGTGATGTAACCGATCGGGGAAGGTGTAATTTGATTTAATTATTTTTATAATCCATTTCTTTGGTTTACATGATTTTGTTATTCAACATCCAATACCTTTATTTTTCTTTTATCATGACCATCGATATTCGAATAAAAAAGGAATATTTAAATTGTGCAACTAACTACCCCAATGATGGAATGATCATTATCAATTTTAGGGGAAATTAGGTTTCAAAATGGTATCAAGATAAACTTGATTCAACAACACCTTAAATTACTAGACCAAGGAAAATAGTTTATTGTCGCATTAAGAAGATGGTACCATGATCATTAGACCTTCCTCATCTTGAATACAACACCAATTAATAAATAATTAATCTATTTTCTTAAATCCAATTGCACCTGAACATGAAATTAAAAAACCCCGGAACACCATTCAAAATCTGTTTTCACAACTTAATAAAAGCTACTTTTGTACTTTCAAACCCAATCAATCTTTTCTCACATTTTCCCTTCATTTAATAAAATAAATATTTTGTGATTCTAAATAAACTAATTCACCGTACCTATGGGTTAGACCTTGAACTTCCACTTTACTACATTCATAAATTCAGTAGGATAGTTTTAGTTTTATAAATTTTTTTTTTCATAGTACCATATGGAGTTAATGACGCCCTACAGGGCTATAAACCATAGTGGGGAAAAAGTATCCCAGCCTTCAAATCATGTGGGAGTGCTTCAACCCTACATGATGAGAACCAAAACAATACGTATGAACATCCCACATAACCTAAAGAGTGTGATCTCCATGAATTAAATAAAGGATAATTTCATCAAACCCGCATCTATAGATAGTCTGCTCGAGGTAGGTCCTACTCTAGAGGGTGAATTGTGTTGAACACTGAGAGATGCTCTCACATTTGGCTCAATCTAGAGGGAGGGTACCATGATGGGGATACTTGATGAAATTAATCATCCACTCAAGGGTTACTACCACTGTGGGGGTCTAGAGGTGCTGATGTGGAAGGAATGACAGTAAACTGGTTCACCTACTGGCTTCCATCATCATATGGGATGACAGGAGAAATGACCCTTTGAAGTGAAACATGAATGAACATGTCATCTTGATCAGTATATGCGAGAGATGTGGATATATGGGACAAGGTGTTTTCTCAACCATTTTGTGACCTAGGAACATGAGTCACCTCTGGCTGAGAAGAGAACTTGGCCATTATCTGGCGAGTGTGCTCCATTAAGGGCATGAGTTCTGGATTTATGAAGATATAATCACCATTGATTTTCATGATGACCAAATTAATGTATCCTTTCACAAGAAATTGGGGTAAATTAATCTCAAGAGCTATTTAGATACTAATAATGAGATCTTAGTACTCTTACACATTGACGGTGTCGCCTTCTGAACAGGCTGGAGGTTGTCACAACCCTCAAAATTACATTTATTACTCCTACACTAGTATAGCAGTGTAGGGTCGATCCACAGAGAAGGTAGATGAGAATTCTAAGGTTTTTAAACTAAAAACCTCACTATTGTCAGTAGTGAGGTAGGCATTTTTTACGTTTCATTTTTTGTATTTTTATTTTTTTTAATAAATCAGTATGAAACTAGTTTTGGAAATTCCCTATAACCTATACTATAAACAATACAACAAAAATGAAATAGTGTAAACTAAAATAACCATAGAAGGAAACGAGAGTGCGAGGGTAGATCAAGAAGTATTCTCGAGATATTTGAACTTTACTGGCTTAAATGAATGATCCTCATTTGATTAAATTCACACCTTAAAAATTAATTGATAATTATTCCTCTCCAGAATAAATAACACTCATTAATATAGTTCTCGATGTTCGCCACCTCAAAAACCACATACAGGAAATTGATAAAAGGTTACCATCAGAGAACTATCTCGCCGAATGTTTTGATGATTTCGAATTTGAAATTTTGATAAACTGTCTCAATGATTGATCTCACCAAAAGATCATCGATTTAGAATTATGTTCTTAAAGGTGTAAGCTCAATTTTAAGTTCAAGAACCGGATTCAGTCTCACAGAAAGAATCAGATTCTCCTTGAAGTAATTAATTGAAAGAGATAAACATTTTAACCAATGAAACTCAAAATTCTCGAACAAATGACATTAAACTAAGAACATTTTAAATATATCATTAGAAAGTACAATGTAAAACATTTAAAAACAGAGGAAGAGAAAGATCCTCCCTTTGAAGATGAAGATCGTGTACTGCTACTTCGCTCCTGCAACTCCAAATCATCGGTACCGCTTTATCGTCTCCCGGGAGTATCTGCTCTCCAAAAGTGGTGTGGAATGAGAATGAGATTCCCCCCAAATTCTGATGCATGTCTACTAGAAGTACCCTGTTGTCATAAGCTGCTTTTCACTGCTCGATTTTCACTGACTTGGAATGTCCTTCATGAGTGCACCGCACACGTGCGCTTTTTCCGTGACTGACACGTCGCGCGAATTTTTCTCACGTAACTAACATCGACTGAGTTAGTTACGTGCACCTGGACGTGTCTACAACTTTGGTATGAACCTACACAAATAAATAGAAAATAATAGTAAATATATAAGGACGCAAAGAAAGAAAAAATGGTTATTTATAAAGTTAAGTTTTATATTACTCTTTGAAAGTTAATCATAAGTTAATTTTTAATTATTATTTACTTTTAAATTATTTATAAACTTATTCGTTTAATAATACTATTGTAAAACTTAATTTATTAAAATGTTATTAATTTAATTAAATTAATAAATAAAATTACTAAGTTACTACTTTTAACTAAGTAATTAAAATAACAAACAATATAGATAGTATTAATAATTTACTAGTCACTATTTAAGAAATTATGTTTCTAGATTAATTCATTAATTAGTTTATTTTAATTTAATAATTAGAATCAATACTTTAGTTTTAAATATATTTAAATTAATAAGTATATTTTATAGTCTATTTACAATTATTATTAATTATATGTTTAATATAAATAGTTGATTTAATTAATTGTTAAAACTTATTATTAATTTAATTTTATAACTTATCTTTTCATAAAATTATATTTGTTTAAATTTTTCACTTTTACAAATTATATCATATCCATTTGACAAAATTAATGTCAACTTTAACTTTAATTATTTTGATTTTGCTTTTGCTTTTTTTCATTTCCTTTTACTTTACTTTTATTGTTATTTTTATCTATTTATTTTTTATTTTTTTTGTTATGTTTTTTTTAATCCTTCTTCTTACCTCCCCCCAATCCACGGTGCAACAAGGGGAGGGTTTTTTGTGCTCAGCTTCTTTCCGCAGAGCAGCATCACACTTCTCTTCTCCAACGGCAGCGGCGCATCTTGGCTAGTGTTGCGGCTTCCTTCACTCCAGCGCTGTGTCGGCCAACAGCTCTGCCTCAGCGATGACTCTGGCTTCAACTCCTTCTTCCAGCGGCAGTGGCAGGTGTTGCGGCTTTCTTCGGCTCAGAAAATGGCGCGACACACAACCAGGGTCTCGATCTCCCTCCAACAGCACGGTGCAGCGATTCCCTCGGCGACGCCTCACATCGACCCGACTCCTCGGCTCAGCTCCTCCTCCTATGAAGATCATCAGCGGCAAACCCTACTCCTCCCTTTGGCGTTCGGCGACACTACTCTCCAGATCCACCTCGTCCTCATCTAAAAATCCTAGCTGCTCCTCTTCCCCTCGCGATGGTGTGCGACTACAAGCAAGTCGAGGAAAAGACTCCCTTGACAACAGCCAGCGGTCTGCTCAGGCTCAGCTCCACCTCAGTTTCCCACATCAACAACGCAAACTCTCCGTACCGGTGAGGATGGGTATCAGTAGCTATAACGGTGAGGTGAGGGAAGAGAACCGTGGTATTGGAGTATCAGTGAGGTTGGATATGTATCATCGGTGGGGGAGCTACCGATGGAGAGAGAGTAACGGTGAGGAATGAAGAAAGGGCAGTAACGGTAAGGAGGGAATGCTGTCTATTAGTGAGGATAAGTGGGGGGAAATCTAATGGTGAGATGCAAAAGGAATGTAACGTTGAGCTACCGGTAGCATTACACTGCATAAAAAAAAGGGTCATCGTTAGTGCTCGTATACCTCACCGGTAGACTAAAACAAAATTTGGTGACTTAATAAATAATCTTCATGCATAAAATAATAAAGTTAATGTTTAAAAAACTCTTAATTAATTAACTAATTAACTATTTGAACACATAAAATTAAAATCAAACTAATTTATTTAATTAAAAAAACACATACTATATACTTACATGACTAGCAGGTTGTCTAAACAAATTAATTAGCAATGCTAACCTATTCTAATGAATCCAAAATAATAGATAAAATATTTAAATAAAATCTAACTCAAATAAATAGAATTCCATTGATTAAATAATTGTTTATAATAGAAATTAACTTATTAAAATGGAAAGAATAATTAACTTAACCAACCTTAATACTCACCGGTATTTAAAAAATTAAAGGTTCACTGATAGTTAAAATTAAAGGTTACCGTTATACTTAAATGAGATATACCGGTAGAAAAGAATAGCGGTGAAAACGGTTACCAATATAAACAAGGTCACCGTTACATATCAAAATAGGCTACCAGTAAGAAAAAAGAAAGCATGTCACCATTAGACAGTACCGGTAACCTGCTACCGGTAGAGCAAATGTAACCCCGGTAGCTTATCTACCGGTAGTCTGGAATGCGGTAACTAAGTTATCGGATGAGTAAACATTTAAAATTAAAAGTAAATAATTTAGAAAACTCTGTAATTATTAATAATAAACATATAAAGATTAAGTAGGAAAATTGAAAATTAGTTATATCAAAAACAAATAATGAATAAATTAATTATTTAAGGGTCCACAATTACGTAAATTGTTATAAAAAATGAATATTTGGAAAATTTAATTATAAAAATACAAAAGTTCATTAATTAGATAAAAAGTGTAAAAATAGTTAATTAAATCATTAAAAATTAATAAAAAGGATGTGGCAAACTGTGTAAAAATAAGGCCACATCACCTTCTGATAACAGGAAAGAGTAGGGCAAGAAAACCCATGGATGGGAAATGAAAATAATTCCCAATCATACTCTATTGAGTTTTGGATCGTTGATCCTTCTACCAGTTCGGCTCCATGAGGGACCATAAAAATAAATTTTGTAGCATGTTATGGATCATTCCACTAATAGGATAGCCACGTCTGGGAAATAGATGTTTACGGGAAATTATTTAGGGGTCGATTGAGTGGATATAAATTAGGCCAGTTCTTTACCCTCGATGGCCTTCTACAGAACAAACATGATGTCAAACTACAAAAGGATCACCACCCAATATTCTTGATGTACAATCAATATCCTGAGATTCTAAATATAATTTATACTGACCACATGGGATACCCACAATATCTCGTGATGTTGCAGATAATGTCGCAGCTTCTTCCATTTGAAAACTAGTGTGTTGTAGATTTTTTAAATAGGAGAGTATATGGACTCTTTGCTGGGGAGAATGTGGCTGATATATTACAAACTTATCTATCTTCCTTTTTTGTTCTTCTTGGCATGAAGGGCACCAGGGGATTATTATAGGGTATCCATATAGACAAGCAATGGATTCTCATAGACAACCATTGTCAGAATGATCTTTTTTTTAAAATAACACTTTATTTACCCAAAAGGATACATATTCTTCTTCATCCAAATGGTATATGAAACCTTTTTCATTATATTGGAAAAAGGATTACACTTTCCATCCAGATTCATGAGGAATTGGCATATGTAGGTTAATTAGTCTTGAAGGCCTTAGATCTTCTGGTGGTTTCACAGAGGAGGCATCTAGATGATGGATTTGATCTTCTATGGGATGATCTCGATGCATATGAATCTGATGATGAAATAGAGAAACTTCCCATAGGTAACCCCTAAGCCACACATAACGGTGTTCATCTTAAAAACCACGGAGTGGAGGAAGCCTAAAAATTATCAATATCTCTGAGATAGTTTTGATTATGGTGGGATTTGACCACAAATCCACTAACATAACATTCCACTAATGTCTCGTAGATCAGTTTGAAGATGTGGTGTATGTCCCACTAATACGTGGCTCCTAAATTTTTCAGACTAAAAAGAATTACCTAATATAAGAAGGTCCCTTTTAGTTCTCTAAAGGTAATATAATTCCTATCTTTATGGTCCATCTAAATTTAATTATATCTAATGTATCCATCCATGAAGGAATGATTATAGAACCTAGTTGTTACATTGATCAACAAATTTTTAATTGGATGGAAAAAATCATCCTCCATACAATGGAGGTTGAGTTCCTAAAAGTCGATATAGACTCTAATCATCCTGTTCTTCTTCTTTACTGGAATGGTGTGGGATAGCCACTTGGGGTACTGAACATCCTGGAAAATATGGCATTTATAAGCATATCAATTTCATCCTTGACCATGGAACCATGAGACATGTGTGTTTTTCAAGGATGTTTTTTGACCCCTTGATGATTCGTTGGGATCCTGAGATAGTGGACGCAGACCTAAGGGTTTTTTCTTGGAATCACATCATAAATCTAGGTAAATACATCACAATGACACTTCAGGAAGATCACATAATACTATTATTACTCCATAGGCATGGATACATTGATCCTCATTGGCCTTGGATCTGTCTGACTGCTATGATTCACCTGAACCAATTAAACAACGGTGGTGGAGATTCCCTGTTCAAAGGAGGTAGTTGAATACTACAAATACCCATAATATTCTGAGATAGGGAAATCATTTGTTAGAGATAGTTTCTCTAGGATGAAAAATTCTGGGGGAACACTACTGCCATCTTGGATGGTAGTGGAATCCTCATTCGGAGATTTATACGCTGCTGAAACAATGGTGACAGAAGATTTCAAAACAATCCTATCAACCCTTCAACCATAGGGTCCATGATTGATGTCAAAGCAATGGTGATTGGTTAGTTTTTGTCGATTTATCCCATATTGTTAAAATAAGAAAGTATGATGTACAATGGTATACATAGGGTGAACATCTTGATACCTCATCGAGGAGGGAGATTTTTGTATCACCCAGTCCTGGACTATGTATGAGTATGAGGTTATCTTACCTCATTCTTTATAGTTAGGGACACATCAGACTCTCCTCCTAGAGATGACAAATAAATTTCCCAGTCTAGCATCGTGGGTTCCAACCGGTGAATCAAGAGGATAAATGAATCTTCCAAATTTGTCCACGGTCGGGTTGCAATGGTGGTGTGCTAAATATCATTGGACTTAACCTACTAGTACTTGATGTTGTAAAAGATAGAATCTAGATAGTGGTATTTACAAGAGTCGATGAGAGATGCATCACCCTAGAGCACAACCTTTAAGGTAGTAAATAATGAATTCAAGATACAAGGAGGGGACTGAAGTATGAAGATAGAGCAAGGGAATACCCATAAGTGCATTGTAGGATGTATCCTTGGATACAAACAAATATTCAACATTTTCTATCAAGGCACCAAACAAGGTATTCAACAGGATTTTGTGACACAATCTCTGCTCGGTCCTTCCATAACCCTAGACAAACTTATTAGAAGAAATAAAGTCTGCTTCAGTCAATCCCATATTTTAGAGAGTCCATGTTAGGATAATATTGATCCCAGAACCTATGTCAAACAAACAACGATGGATCTCCATGTTATTTAACTGGATGGTTATGTACAATGGGCATATGTTTCCCTATACAATTTAGGACTTGTGTTCTCTGATGAATGAGATGATTTCCTCGTATTCCACTTTCTAGACCACTTATGCATGTAAAGATTCTTCAGTCACTACCTCTGCTTCAAAATAGAGGGGGATTTCAAGGATTATGTGATAGCATATCACATATCTTATAATAAAAGGAGGTCCTTGAGGATCTAAAGATTTACATGTATGCCAATGAGGTGCTTCGACACATTTTACTTTCATTAGAAATGCTTATTTTTACCCATATGGTGTTTCTCATTATAAGGAGGCATGGTTGGTATAGCTGGATGCACCACTAGATTCTATCTTTTAATGTAAAATTCATTCATCTCGGTAGAAAACTCACCCAAAACCAGTACTGGATAATTGTCGACTAACTGAAGCCTGACAATAGCTTGACAAAGTTGTTCATGATCTGGTTGTATATGTTCTTCCAAGTTAGTTAGCATGGTGAATTGTGGCGGTGTATCTAAAGAAGTACACTAGGAGGACTTTGCCTGATAAGATCTACACATAACCTATTTTCTACTCTCGGTATCATTCACAGCATGGCATGTAGCATTGGACTAAAAATTCCTTTGGTTTTCATGTCGTAAAATTCCTCATTAATGATGTCGGTCAAGTTCACTCGAGGAACTTTCATTATAATTTGATCATAGAGGACCATATAAGGGTATACCAACTTGACGGTATTCACAATTAAATAATCTTGGTTCTCATAAAAGGATTCTTTCAATGTTGGGTGGACTCTTGGTTTGATTCCAATCTCTAGAGTCATGAAGTCACTGAGTGTGTTAGATGGCTAGGGCTCCAACGGGGGAATTTTCTTTCCCTTAGGCCATTGGATCCTACACTTCTGGGAGGTGGAAGGCTGCGAGGGGTATACAGAAAAAGTATCTTGACAAGGTTCGATGACTTTAGAATGTTTGGACTATCCTATAAAGTAATTAATGACAGTATGGGCATGAGAGAAAACATAGCTGGTCAACCAGTTTCCATACTATTGAGTCCCCTAGTTGGAATCATATTTCCATTCACCTTCATTTCCACTGTTGGGCTGAGCAGCAATGTGTGCAACCTATTCCAGTACATTTCCAAACTTGACCAGACCCATTTCTACTTTCTCCTAGTTTCGATCCTTGAACACATAGCATTGTTTTATGGTATTTCCAAGGATCATGTGGTAGGGGAATTGGTCCGGGCGATCATTAAGCTTGGCTTCATGAGGCTTGCTGCTTTATGGTAGCTTTAGAATCCCATGTTCCAAGGAACTATTGAAATAACTAGGAATATGTTCATTAATGAAGGAATGGGTTCAGTTTCTCCTTTCCAAGAAGGAAACTCCAGGAGATTGGCCCTGATTAGGGGCTTCAGCATGATGAGGGGATAGAGCCACACAAAATCATCTAGGAAGCTTATCTTAGAGAATAAATGCATATCTATTTATCACCATGTGAGACTGATCCAGATGAGTCTGCTTCACTCTATGAGGACTCTCTTAGGGAGGCTCTAATGGAAATAACTCTAGTGGCTCAAGGGACCCTACATGTACAATAGAGATATTCTCTTCCTTGGTGGTTCATCTTGCAGGAGCTCGAACAGATAATGGACATGCTTTTGGGCTTGATTATAGGCTTCCTCTAGGCACTAGGCCCTACCAGAAAATTATTGAAATCTTCTTAGGAATTTCTAATGGATGAGGGTCGAGACCATCAGTCTTGGTGTTCCCCGCAAAAATTGTTAATAACTGGTCTTAGGTCAGTGGAATGTTGAATGAATATGTGAGACCCTTCCACTGGGCGAAGTAGTCTGCAACATGCTCATCTAAAAGATTATTACATTTGAAGAGGTCATAAAAACATGTATTACATGTGGTGGAGATGAACTGGTAGAGAAACTACATGTGGATGTATTCCCAACCTGCAATGGACCCGATGAGAAGATGGTTGTACTAGAAAAACTGGCGCCTTTCCAATGTCTGTATGAAACATTGGATCCTAAAGGCCTCATGTTTCTTTAGAGTCCCCATCATGGGTTTTCACCTTGAGATGAAGTGGACCAGATGCTGCAGTGGGTCTCCCTTTCCATCAAATGGGGATAAGTTGGTATTCCAAAATCTAGGGGTTCTTGAATGTCATCCGACCATTCCTGATACGGCTTACCATTAGTTGGGATTCCCACCTCTCGCGTATTTAGATCTTTGAGTAGAGTGGGGAGAGAATCTATTAGATTTTATTTCTATGGGTTGCAATATTGGCGAGGATCCAAAAAAATAGTGCATTGATAGGATTATCAACTCCTTATGTAGGATTGGGGGCTCAAGGAGAAGCTTGATCTGGGTCCTAAAGAAGATTATCATGCTGCTTGTGTGAGTTCAGGGACTTGTATCTTGGTCTCTTTCCATAAAATCATCCCTTTTCTCTTTCGAGACATGAGAGATTGTCAGGTTCGATTAGGATCATCTGATATAGGAGGCAATGTAGCCGCCTCTGCTTCTCTAGTGGTGGATGAAGATGAGCTGGTCGAGGAGCATCATAATCCATGAGCCCCTCTAAAAGTATCTAGTTGATGACCCGCTACTGATATGAGACCTTATAAAGTATGGGTGAAATTTTGGTATTGAACTCTTTATTTTATGAAACATCAGATAGATGAGAAGGCTCGAGCGGTCCCTTGTCCTTTTTGAGATTCTGACTGGTGGGAAATGATGTAGAGGGCTCCCCGAGTCCAAGTGTATGCCTTTGCAAGAAAGCCCAGACACCTGTATGAGGGTCCTTGTGATACTTCACTACCCGAGGGGTAGGTTCTCTCTGTAAGATCCAGAATCTTCTCCCCCATTCTTGGATATCTTAGGGAAGACCATATTTATTACAACATCAATGGTTAGCTCTAACAGACATAGGATATGGTTGAAGTGGACAGTATAATATTGTACTCGGCCTCATATTTGAACATGTGGGGACACCTCTTCAATGATCTATTGGATCACTACAACGATTTGGGTGCATTCTGTTAGAGGGTCCTTTGGTAGCCAAGTGACGCAGGATGCTGAGCCACTGGGACCGCTACAAACTCAACCATACAACACTATTGATTGGTGTCTTTGAAGTTCTCCTAGATTTGGGTGTAGACAAACTGACAGTCACAAAGGGAAAAATCATCATCCAAATGGTCCAATGGAACCACATGACTTGGTCCTGGGTGTGGGAGTCTAGAATGTCAGCATTTGAGTTTAAATTTGACCAGAAAACCGTTGACAATTGATCAGCATCTAAAGTATAACTCCTTTAACCCACACTTCTTGGTTCAGTTCTATAACACCCCAAGATTTTATAGTATATTATCTCTTCAAAGTAATTCAATAACTTGCGCTATACGCAACAACAAGTTTGAGCACACCACGACTTCCCAAACTAGCCATTCAAAAAGTGGTTATGAATAGTATTAATAGCATTTTGAATTTTAACATTCATATTTTTTGTTTCTTATACATAATATAAGGAAAAATTCAATTTTTCCAATAAAAGAATTATTTTTCAAAAAATGCAATTATACAGCCTATTTAATGGTTAAATAATTTTAAAACAAATATTTGATAGTTTTATATACTAAATTTAATGAAATTAAATTCTTCTTTAAAATCGGGACATAGAAATTTAGTTTGGATAAATTTTTGTTACTTTTCTGATAACTTTCATATTTTGATGAATAATGAAAATACTAAATTTTAATTGAATACAAATTTTTTAATAGAAATAATTTATAGTGTTAAATATTGATTTTGAATGGTTTGGAAGTATAATTAGATTATATTTTTATCATTTAATACAATTTAGGTTATTATAAGTAATTTCACATTTAAATTTGACATAAACACATGTCACTCTTTTGATAGTTTTTTCTTTTTAAAAACCCGCTTTTTGGTTTTGACAACGGGAATTAATTTCAAATTAATTAATAAAACTTATATGTTTTAAATTTGGAAAAATAGAATTCATTTTTGATTTTTTAATATAAATATTATCTTAGGGTGATTTTTTTGGTATTTTTCTGAAAACATTCAATTTTGATGAATAGTGAAAAACACCAAGTTATTGTTTAAAACCGACATTTTATTTAAAAAATTATTTATTTTATTTAAATTTATTTTAAGTCAAAATAGAAATATAATAACTATATAATTTCAATGTAATTCATTGGAGTAATTTTATATATAAAATTTTATTGAACTTTTTACTATCTTTTACCTACCTTCTAGGAGCATTTGGAAATTTGGATAAAACTAAATTTTACCACTTCTGTGAGTTGAATTTCAAAAATCCAAGGGACACTATTGATATCAGTAAGTAAAATTTTATTCAATAAGATGAAAATAATTTTCTTTGAATAGTAACTTTTGACTTTTATTTACCACAATTAAAATTATATAGGGTAAATAAAGGTAAAAATGATATTATAATTATCCTAACACATGTCCTAATTGTTTTGGATAAGTGTAATTCGACCAAAAAACCTTAAGAATAAAATATGATCCCTTTGGTCCACTAGGATTAGATTAGGAAAATTATTATTATTTTATTTAAATAAGAGTTAAAAGTGTTAAATTCAAATTTTAGTAATTAAACCATTTTTAATATAGGGTTATAAATAAGATAAATTAAGCTATAAATATTCATTAAAATGATAAAACGATTTCCTACATCATGGTATTTTATTTATAATTTTTAGACATTAAATAATTAAATTTATTTATGAAAAAATGATGATGCAGTAATTTCCTTATTAATGAAAGAATCAAATAAATGGTATTATAAATATTAAAATAAATATAATTTCAAAGTTTTTATGACATACACGAATTTTCTAGGGTAATATGATATTTTATGGTTGATTAAATGTATCTTGTTTGAAATAATCACGTTGTGATGACTTTCAAAAAAAAACAAATACTAAATAGTGTCAAAATTGACATAAATGAGTTTTTAAAACAAATATTATATTATTAAATTAAATAATATTCCTAAAAATCTAAGTTTCAAAAAAAGGGCTTAAATAATATTATATATGTCATTAATGAACCACTTGAGGTTCTCTTTGAAGTTTAGAGTACGTTTATTAACTATATAGTGTAAGAATAGAAGAAGACACAGTAAAAGTTAACCTATTTAACTAATAGTAAAATCTAAAAGATAAGGTTAATATGGTCACCTAAAGTTGTCTAAAACCTATTGGTTAAGAGGATTTAGACCCATACACACCTTATATTAGAAATAAATAAAATTTTATCCATTATAAACCGAAAATTATTTTCTAATAAAATAATATTTCAAGATTTTCCTAAGCTGCCCTTCACCCCTCTTATAAAAGGGCATTTCCCCATCTCTCCAAATCACACCTCCAAATACATTTGGCTCGGCCAAAACCTACCCAAATATCTTACCAAATTACCTCGCATCAATATAGATTCATTACTTTGATCATAAATCCAACCTAAGGATCTTATTTTATCAACTCAAAAGGAAACACCCGAAGAAGAGGTAATAATTTCACCACACTCTTTCAAGTTCTTTTCTTTTTCCACTTCCTCTTTATTTTTTGTTTCCATACCAAAATAATAACTTCAGTACCTACTACATACTTTCAGGTTGTTATAAATATGGTACAACCATATTCGTTATTCTATCCATCCTATAAATGACAAAGTCCCCATATGTGTGTACGTACAACTTACCATCTCCACATCGTGGTGTAGTTTGTTATTCAAACACTTTATTATTTGTATTGGAATAATAATGAGTATAACTGATGTAAATAATAAACATAACATGTTAATTATTCTGTATATATGATATACCATTCAATTATATACTATTTAACCATAAAAATAATGATATTGTCGCTCGTGCGTACGTACGACTTACCGTCTCCATGACGCGATGAGATGCCATTCTCCATCGTAACCATTCAAGACTAATTTTCATTTGATGATTTAAAATAATGTTTAAAGACTTGATATCATTATATATATGAATAAAATACATCCTATCCATAACAAACATGACTTGCGTAATAATGCATATAAAGTAAAACGAATCAGTTAACACATGAAACGATGATACTACTGAAATGTCATTAACAAAGCAATATTAGAAGATCATATATGATATCATATTATTGTATATGGTTCTTGTATAATTTAACAACAATTATTTCACTATTATACAGGATTTTAATATACCCTTGACCAATGAAAAGTACAAGGTAAGGGTTAATTCCTCAATCTCATTATTATCCGAGATTGTTTATGTGTAAGTATTTACTAGGAAATTATTATCATCCATGTCCATGGTTCATAAAAATGGTTTCAAAATGAATATTTTAATGTTTTGTGGAAGGGAATATTTATCAAGATTATCATTTTAAATGTTTTAATGATTTGTTTTTCTAAATCGTTATAATTAATGTCCATGTTTTAAAAATGATTTTAAGGATTTATTTTTATGGAAATGATTTTTTTAAAATTTTAATTCCTTTCAAATGTTTAAAAGTGGTATAGGAAACTTTGTTTCAAAAATGTCTTTTAAATTTCTTCCTTTCTAAATTATCTGGCATTTAAATGATTTTATGAAAAGGTATATTTCACTCAAAGAGTTTTACTGATCATTTTCAACTATGTCAACATCCTTTACTGGATATTATCCTTTATTGAGGTGGATTTATTATAATACAATATTCCATATTATATTGAAGGGTTTTTTGATATGTTTGACTATGGATGTGTTATTTTTATGTCATTCATGGGTTATGGTTCAAGTATTAACATTTCTTATTATAGTATTAATAAGAATGTTTATGTTATGTTTAAACATTTTCATATGAGGAATGTATTAGACTTAGTTGGTGACACGTGGATCCTGATATAGCCCCTTGATACATCTTTAGGTCTCATGAGAAAAACTAGTGTCTTGGAACAATGCCTTGACAAAATCTTATTTGTAGTCTTGGAACAAGGCCTTGACTATGTGGTTTTGAAGTATGGCATTAAGGATTCCATCATTATGAAATTGGATATTGATATTCCATGTGATTATTCGACTAATAGAATATCTATGTGAATAAGTAAATGGAATTATATGATTTAACTTTTCCATATTATGATGAAGTTTAAGTTCAAAAGGATTCTATTTTAGTCTTATACATTATCTTAAATGTTTATGCTTATTTATGAAAGTTTCCGCTATATTATTATCCTTAATGAGCATTTGAGCTCCCCCATTTCTATGTTTTATTTTTTCCAGGATGCAAAGAAGTATATTATGACTGACCTACAGGGATAGTCTAAGAAATATGAATGTGGTCAATAGAGACAATGTTGTTGTTATTTTTCATTTTATAATGTAATGTAAAACTTATGAATGTATCTATTACTTCCAAGGCTACTTAACTGAAATGTCTTTCAGGATTTGATCCATTGTGATCATACCAATGTTATGTAATAATGCACCGACTCTGGGTAATTGGTGTTGGGGCGTTACTATTGGTATCTGAGGAAGTTTAGTACAAACCTTAGAAACTATATTTAGAGAAACATTGATTGTAGAACACTACCCTAATATAGAATTTGAGGATTAGTATAGAATAACACCCATAATTATGGTAATATAGTGATTTTCTGTATTTTCTAAGCAATACATCCCTGTCTCGATACGAGCAGGTAGGGGCGACTGTGGCACAAATTTACCTAGGAGTGAAAACACCAACAAGATGTTTTAGGTTTGAGTCGAGGTATCCTGGTACACAGCAATGGGCCTTACTGGACTCTTGGTTGCAACACTCCTGGGAGATATGCTTAGGATAATTCACATTTTCATTACAAGCCATTATGAAAGATTTAGGAGTAAATACTTCCTCAAAGAAAAAAATTTATGATTATAGATTATATGCATAATCTTTTCACCTTAAGTTAGATATTTTACAAGTTTGGAATTATGCATTGTGATTCATAAACTAACCTAGTGTATTCCATTGTTTATAAATGGTGCCTAGAAGAAGGAATAATAACTCCAGCAATACACATGATCCAAATATTAAGAATGATCATATCTTTCAGGGTATTACTCCAACATTTAGAAGGGAAATAGTCTCCCATGTATTCTCATCATATGAAGAAATAGTATCATGTGTTAATAAAATTTCTAAATAATTCTATGATTTTTATGACTTTGAAGGGAAGCAAGGGGAGAAAGGGATGGTAGAGATAAAGATGGATAAAGGGAATATGGGAAAGAATGATTTTCCCATATGTGATAATTGTGGAAAGAATCACCTTGGTAAATGCTTGAAGGAAATGGGAATTTCTTATAAGTGTGGAGAAAAAGGACACCAAGTACATGATTTCAAGGGTAAGAAAATGGTTTCAAATTTACAATGCTTCAACTTCAAGGAGTTGGGACACTACACGAATCAATGTCTAAATCATCAAAGTATGCCCCAAATGATGCTATTAGATAATAATCAAATTATGACACTAACACAGATGAAGAGGATTGACTAGTGTTCTTATGTTGTTATTAAAGATTTATTTCATTTGAGTGTTATATCAATGATTTACTGGTTATAAGAATTTTGGAAATAAATAGGGATTGTAATGCAGTACTATTTAATTGAGGATTTGAGATTATATGGTTCTAAGAAAAGTTTCTCAATAGCAGGTTAAACTTTTTATAAAATACATAGTTGAAGGAAAGATAAACCTTAATATGGTTCTGATACTGAGGTAGTAATTTTGGAATAATATATGATTGATTTGAATAAATTATATTAGATATTCTTGAGTACCTTGAAACTGATTAATTATTTTTATATTCCATCATTGATGGAGTTTACAACATTTTTGGATATAAGGAGTATATACAGTATTCTATAAGGAATAAGGGAGCATGAATGTAATCAATAAGGTTTTATGGTAATTCAGGGTGTTACTGTGTTTTATAAGAATAAATGATGAAGGTATTCACATGTTATTATGTGGAAAAAAAGATCTTCATTGTGTTTACATTCCTTATAAATTTTGGACTATATGTTTGGACATAAGTATTTTGGATAAGTATAAATATTGGGATGTATTAAGTTTGACATTGATACTATTCTTAAGGTTAAATAATTTCTTAATATTATTTTGGGATTTGTATTAAAAGGACAACCCAGAGGTCGAGTAACAACATGTTGCGTCCGGAAAGGCTGCGAGACTTGAACCCGCAAATGAAGGGCAACAAAGGTGCATCACCTACCACTGGCCTACTTGATGTCCCAGTTTGTATAATGTAGTTTTTTAAATCATTTGAAAAATGAATTATAAATTAATTATTATTGGAACCCTATAAGATTATGATAAATAGAATATTTTTGAATTCTATTATATTTTAGAGTGAAAGATGAGTTGGTGGTAGGAATTCGGTGAAGGATGAAAGTCTACATGTGAAATATATTTTCCCTCTTATTCTATGAATAAATTAATTCTTAAACATTAGGGAGGGGATCTCAAAACCAAAAATGGGTTATCATAATACCTTATTTTTTCTTGAACTGATGATATTTTAAATCATCATAGATTGATGGATTTTAGGCCCTCAATTTTACACTTGTTTGTGATTGATGACCTCAATCACTCCCTATAAATATTTATGTTTTTCCTCCAATTATGTGTCTCTAATTTCTAAAAAAATTCTTCTAATTGAGATCATAATTTGGTGGTGACTTTTTCATTTCCCTTTCTCTCTTATTAAGACTAAATTTTATTAAACTAATTTCCGGTGTGGGTTTTCCAAAAAGGTATTTTTCTATTTTTAACCTTTTTATTTTCAAAAAAAAAATTCAAATTTTGAGGAAGCAATTTTTTGAAGTAGGGGAGAATGTAACACCCCAAGATTCCATAGTATGTTATCTCTTCAAAGTAATTAAATAACTTGTGATACACGCAACAACGAGTTCGAGCACACCATGACTTACCAAACTAGCTATTCAAAAAGCAGTGATGAATAGTATTAATAGCATTTAGAATTTTAACATTCATATTTTGTGTTTTTCAGACATAATATAAGGTCAAATTTAATTTTTTCAGATAAAAGAAGTACATTTCAAAAAAGGAAATTAAACCGCCTATTTAATGGATAATACTTTTTTTTTAAAAAAATATTTGAAACTTTTATATACTAAATTTAATGAAATAAAATGGTTCTTTAGAATTAGGACATAAAAATTTAGTTTGGATAAATTTTTGGTACTTTTCTAATAACTTTCATATTTTGATGAATAGTGAAAATACTAAATTTTAATTGAAAACAACTTTTTTAATCGAAATAATTTATTATGTTAAATTATGAATTTGAATGGTTTTGAAATATAATTAGATTATATATTTATAATTTAATACAATATAGGTCATTATAAGTAGTTTCACATTTAAATTTGACATAAACACATCTAAATCATCTGATAGTTTTAACATTTTAAAAACCCTCTTTTTCGTTATGACAACGAGAATTAATTTTAAATTAATTAATGAAAATATTATGTATTTAATTTGGTAAAATATAATTCATTTTTCAATTCGCAATATTAAAATCAGTATAGGGTGAATTTTTGGAATTTTTCTAAAAACATTCAATTTTTGATAAATATTGAAAAACAATGTGTTATTGTTTAAAACTAAATTTTAATTTAAATATTTATTTATTTTAATTAAATTTATTTTAATTAAAAATTGATATATATATATATATATATAATACCTATATAAGTTCAATGTAATTCATTGGAGTCATTTTATAATAAAATTAGATATATAAAATTCTATTGAACTTTTTACCGTCTTTTACCCACCTTCCAGGAGCATTTGCAAATTTCCATAAAACTAAATTTTACCGCTTCTATGAGTTGAATTTAAAAAATCTTAGAGACACTATTGAAAAAATTAAATAAAATTTGGTTCAATAAGAAGAAAATAATTTTTTGTGAATAGTATATTTTGACTTTTATTTACCACATTTAAAAGTAAATAGGGTAATTAAAGGTAAAAATGATATTATAGTTACCCTAACACATGTCCTAATTGTATTGGATAAATATAATTAGACCAAAAACAACCTTAGGAATAAAATAAGATATTTTGGTCCACATGGATTAGATTAGGACATTTATTATTATTTTATTTAAAGAAGAGTTAAAAGTGTTAAATTCAAAGTTTAATAAATAAACCCTTTTTAATATAGGGTTATATATAAGATAAACTCGACTATAAATATTCATTATAAAGATAAAAATATTCCATACATCATGGCATTTGATTTATAATTTTTAGACATAAAATAATTAAATTTATTTATGACACAATGATGATGCAGTAATTACATTATTGATGAAAGAATAAAATAAATGGTATTATAAATATTAAAATAAAAGTAATTTTAATGTTTTTATGATAGACACTAATTTAATAGGTAAATATGACATGGTAGAGTGGATTAAATGTATTTTTTTCGAAATAATAAAGTTTTTACAACTTTCCAAAAAACCAAATACCTAATAGTGTCAAAATTGACATAAAAGAGTTTTTAAAACAAATATTATATTATTAAATTATATAATATTCCTAAAAATATAAGGTGTAGACAAAGGGCTAAAATAATATTATATATGTTATTAATGAACCACTTTAGGTTCTCTTGGAAGTTTAGAGTAAGTTTATTAACCATATAGTGTAAGAATACAAGAAGACATGGTAAAAGTTAAACTTTTTCACTAATAGATAAATCTAAAAGATAAGGTCAATATGGTTACCTAAACTTGTCTAAAACCTATTAGTTAAATGTATTTCGACCCATAACCACCTTAACTTTGAAATAAATGGATTTGGATCCATTATAAATCGAAAATGATTTTATAATAAAATAATATTTTAAGCTCTTCCTAAGGTGCCCCTCACCCCTCTTACAAAAGGGAGCATCCCCTTCTCCCAAAATCACTCCTCCAAATCCATTTGGGTCGGCCAAACACTGACCAAATATCCTACCAACATCCCTCAAATAAAAATAGAGTGTTTAATTTGATCATAAATCCATCCTAATGATCCCTTTTGATCAACTCAAAAGGAAACACCCGAAGAAGAGGTAATAATTTCACCACACCCTTTCAAGTTATTTTCTTCTTCCACTTCATCTTTATTTTTTGTTTCCATACCAAAATATTAACTACAGTACCTCCTACATACTGTGATGTTCTTATAAATTTGGTATAACCATATTCATTATTCTATCCATCCTATAAATGACAAAGTCACTATACGTGCGTACGTACAACTTACCGTCTCCACGTCGTGGTGTAGTTTTTTATTCAAACACTTCATTATTTGGATGGGTATAATAATGAGTATAAGTGATTTAAATAATAAATATAACTTTTTAATGATTATTTATATATTATATAATATCCAATTATATAATATTTTACCATTAAAAGAATGGTATTTTCGCTCGTGCGTACGACTTACTATCCCCACAACGCAATGAGATGTCATTCCCCATCTTAACCATTCCAGAATAATTTTCATTTGATGATTTAAAATAATTTTTAAAGACATGATATGATTTTGGATATGAATAATATATCCTATCCATAACAAACATGACTTGAGTAACAAAGCATATAAAGGAAAACGAATCAGTTAACACCTGAAATGATGATACTACTGAAATATCATTAATAAAGAAATATTAGAAGATCATATACGATATCATATTATTGTATATGGTTCTTGTATAATTTAATAACAATTATTTCTCTATTATACAGAAGTTTAACCTACCCTCTACCAAGGAAATGTACATGGTAAGGGTTAATTCTCCAATCTCATTATTATCCGAGATTGTTTATGCGTAAGTATTTACTAAGAAATTTTTATCATCCATGTCCATGTTTCATAAAAATGTTTTAAAAATAAATATTCTAATGTTTTGTAGAAGGGAATATTTATCAATATTATCATTTTAAATGTTTTAATGATTTATTTTTCTAAATATTTTAAACTAATTTCCATGTTTTAAAAATTATTTTAAGGATTTATTTATATGGACATATTTTTTTTAAATGTTAATTACTTTCAAAAGTTTCAAAGTGGTATGGGACACTTTGATTCAAAAATGTATTTTAAATTTATTCCCTTCTAAATTATCTAACTCTTAAATTATTTCACGAAGAAGGGATATTTCTCTCAAATAGTTTTATAGATCATTTTTCATTATGTCAACATCCTTTACTAGATTTTATTCTTGATTGAGGTTGATTTATTATAATACAATCTTCCATATTGTATGGAATGTTTTCTTTGATATGTTTTACTATGGATGTGTTATTTATATGGCATTCATGGTTTATGGTTCAAGTATTAAAATTTCATATGATATTTTTAATATGAATGTTTATGTTTTGTTTACACCTTTTCATATGAGGAATGCATTGGTCTTAGTAAGTGATGGGTGTTTCCCGTTACAGCTCCTCAATGCATTGGTAGGTCTCATGAGACAAACTTGTTTCTTGGCACAAGGCCTTTAAAAAATCTTATTTCTAGTGTTTACACAAGGCCTTGAATATGTGGTTATTAAGTCTTGCATTATGCATTCCATCATAATGAAATTGGATATTGATATTCCATGTGATTATTCAACTAGTAGAATATCTACGTGAATAAGTAAATGGAATTATTTGATTTATGTTTCTCCATATTATGATGAAGTTTAAATTTAAAAGGATTATGTTTTAGTATTATACATTGACTTAAATGTTTATTCTTATCTATGAAAGTTTCCGCTATATTGTTATCCTTACTGAGCATCTAAGCTCACCCATTTCTATGTTTTATTTTTCCCAGGATGAAAAGAATTATATTATTACTGACCTGAAGAGATAGTCTAAGGGATATGAATGTGGTCAGTTGAGATAATTTTGTTGTTTCTTTTCATTTTATAATGTAATTTAAAACTTATGAATGTATCTTGTACATCCAAGGAAACTAAACTGATCCATATTTCGGGATTTGACCCCTTGTGGTCATGACAATGTTATGTAATAATGCACCGTCTTTGGGTAACTGGGGTGGGGGCATTACAAGTGCTTAAATAAAATGTTATGTATTATTTTTTATAAAATAAATTGAACAAATACATGATAATTATTACAATATAAGAAATTTTCCGGTATAGGTTTCGGGTAAATTAGATAAAAACATTCAATTTATCAGAGTTTTAATAAAATAAAACAATTTTTTTCATGAACACTAACTCCATAAGAAACAATGTTCATCTTATAACTTTAATATACCTATGTAAAACATTTTGAAACAAGGTATGTGCCTAAAATTTCACATTAAAGGGTTTTAAAATCATGGAAATGTTTTTTATGAAAACATCCTTTGAAAAATAAACTTTGAGAAATGATTTTGTAATTATTTTTTGAAATATCATGAAAATATTATTGAAAAGTCTTAGTTTTTTAAAATACATTAATATTTTGAGTTTAATTATGTTCAAAAATTGATTTAAAAATAATCGAGATAATTTTCCAAAATTATTAAGAAATATTTTGAAAACAAAACTCTGAGGCCACTTGAAATATTGAATGTTGTCTTGGGTATACCCACATACTGAGGTATGTGTTCACTCCCTAATTCTCTTCCATATTTAAAACATTTAGGTGCTTGATTTTATGAAAATACTTTAAGATTGGTTTATATATACATACATTATTCATTGTCTGTTCAACATTAAAAGAATCAAAAACTATATGCTAATAAATAAATTTACACTTATAACTTATTTAAGAATGCTTATGATAAATGGGTGCAACTAAATTTCTCCACTTTTAGAAGTTTTATAAATACATGGATTTTTGTTAACATGGTCTCATAAAACCATTTCTAAGTATTTTACTACATAAATATGATTTATTCCACACACACACATATATATAAATAAATAAAAATACTAATCCATGCATTCCATGTCTTGTATTATAGATTGTGGCCATATATTATATAAATTAATACATTCGTGAATGTGTAAGGACTTTTCACACATGAAATGATAACCTTTTTTAATTGAAAACTTATTATAGATAAGAATAAAGATAACATATTTCTTATATTCCAAAGCAATAAATACAAGTATAGAAACTTTAACAAAATGAATTACCCTTTGTTAAAATCATAAGTGAAATCAATATAAGAAAACCTTTGTTTTTTTCATAGCTTTGAAATAGAAATTTCGTGAAATAGTATAGTAAATTTTTGAAAATCATTTGAATACTTTCTTTTGATTATATTTTCCCATTATAAAATTATTGTATGATAATGAAAGGGATATTTAAAATTTCATAAAATGGAAATATTTAAATAAAATTATGAAAATACCTTATAATTAATTTTGAAAATAAGATAGTAATTAATTTTTATCATAAAATAGTATTCCCTTAAATAAAAAAAGATTTAAATAAATAAATAATCCTTTTAAAATAAAATTTTAAATAATAATTTTGAGAACTTTGATTAAATATAGATCTCATTAAACATTATGAATTGTATTGAAATTTATTTAAATTAACAAACAAATAATTGTTTGAACAGAATGTGGAATAGTTTTCCAAAACATAAAATAAATAGTTAATTAAATTAAATAATAATTTCTCTTATAGATTTTATTTGAAGAACATATCTTCTTATTCAAGGAGAAATACTTGGTTTCTCATTCTCTAATGGAATATAAAGAACAAAACAAAGAAAAATATGGAACTTACTTTCAGACATTCTCTCTGCCCTCCTAATTTATACACTCTTAAATAAATAATATGTGATTATTTTATTACAACTTATAGGGAGATTTTATTTCTCGGATTGGTTTTTCAGTGGTAGTTTTTGTAAACATGTATATATTTTTCATGTTCGTTGATGTTTAAATGTGTTCTTCAAGATAAAAAAAGTAGGGTATGTATTTAATTAATACAAGTATAAATTAATAGTGAATAAAAATTTATATTTTTAGAATCTATAACTTGGTGCTGAAGATCATCATTTCTCTTTACAGATCTGATTCAAGGAGGAAAATCTAAAGGAGAAATTAAAATTTAATGTATATTAATTGTAACATAAATTATTATTATATACTACTGATGATAAATAAGAATAGGAATTAATTGGATCAATATTCATCATAAAGATCTATTGAAATGAAACAAATCTAACTGATAACAGTTGCAAGATGAAATTGATGGAAATATGAAAACGCCACTAGGTCTAATACATCTGAAGAATAAAAAACATCTAGGTATTTAATACACCTAAAAACGAATCTAGAAGTTATATTCTAATATACCAAAATTAAATACATGAACCTACTTGAATTAATTCTACTGATCGTCATTCGATCCTGGCTCAAAGCCACTGTTACTTCTGATATTGGATTCTAACTAAATCAAATCTCTTAAAAAGAAACCCATTGTTTGGATCCACAGTGCACGATTGTATCATATTTGACTCTTCCAAATATGAAATCCTAAACATAACTTGATCATCCCATCCATGTTGAGATCTCTCATGCTCAAATTTCATCCAGTGGTCTAAGACTCACTGCATGCTCAACCCTGCCTCACTAAGACCTCTACACAGACACATGAGAAATAAACACTATCCCCCTTAATTGATTTTTTGGATTCTTCATTTTATTTTATCATTTCAATTTTTTAAAAACAAATTTTTATTTTAATATCATTTTTTTTATCTAGTTTTAGACAATTCATTTGATCCCTTATTTTTTTGATAAATATCATAATTTTTTTATTTCTTAACAAAATTTTAATTATCTTATCATTTTAATTTTAACAATAAATAATTTAATATTTATATATATTTATTATATAATATTACTAATATATATATATATATAATCATTATAAAATTTTAATAATTATAATGATTCAAATTAATAAATAATAATATACATATTACAGTTTTAGTATTATAATATATTTATTATTACCAAAAGAAAATATGACTTTCATAATAATCATATAATAAAAATAAATCCATAATATTATTGTTTAAGATACCAATGGAATCAATACTAATAATAATTATATTTCCATAAACACATAGTTATATATTTTCATAATTTTATTATTATTATAATTCCCATATTAATATCATAATTCATTTTATTAATCATATAAAAAATTTTCTTATAAAAACATGTTCTGTATAAAATTATTGGGTAAAAATACTCAATAAAATTGGATGATATAAATCAAATATAATTTAAGTAATTATAATTATAAATAAATTTTTAAAGATTCTAACAAGTTTTATTAATGTTTACTATGTATAAAAATTTTATAATAAGAAAAATATTTTAAATTATTCATAATTAGATTATTTTCATTTAATTCATCTCCAACATTTATTAAGAGAATTATTTCATAAAATTTTAAATCTCATTCTACTTTTTATTATATATAAATTAATCCATTTATAAAATAGTAATATATAACATAATTAAGCTTGAAAATTCTAGGATGTTACATTCCCCCCCCCCCAAGTGAATTTTTCCCTTGAAATTTGTTCGTCACACTTAAAAATGTTCTGAATTTTTATATTTAGAATTATGAGAAATTAGAATTTCTAAGTGAACTTAATTATTTAATAGTTTGAAAGAATATTCTATCATTAAAACTTTAATTTCCTTAAAAAAAAATCTAATCTACAAAGTTGTCTAGACCATTTCTATGATACCAATTATAACATCTTGAACCCATGCTTTGGGGTTCCATGCTTGAATCAAATGTTGAGTATTTTTTATAAAATAAATTGAACAAAAAGACAAAAAAAATTAAAATATAGAAACTTTTCTGGTATAGGTTATGGATAAATTATACAACATCTTATAATTTATCATATTTTTAATAAAATAAAACAACTTTATTCATGTGCTCTAATTCCATAAGAAAAAATTTTCATCTTAGAAAATTAATATAGATGTTTAAAATAGTTTAAAACAAGGGATGAGCATAAAATTTCCTATTAAATAGTTTTAAAATCATTTGAATTTTTTTTATGAAAACATTCTTTGAGAAATGATTTTAAAATGATTTTGGAAATATCATAAAAATATTATTTAAAACTCTTAACTTTTGAAAATTCCTTTAATATTTGGAAATTACAATTTCACTAAAATTTATTTACAAATATTATATTGAATTTTATGAAATTATTAAACAAGATTTTAAAAATAAAACAGAGAGGACACATGAAAAATTGAAGGTTGTCTCGGGTCTACCCACTTAACAAGGGATGGTTTCAATCCCCAATTCCCTACCATATTTAGAACATTCAAGCACAAAAATTTATGAAAAAATAGGCTCTCTTTATATATTAATATATTATTCACTGGGTTTTCTAATTTAAAAAAATTGAAAACACATGCTAATTAATAAATTTACAGTAATAATTTAATTAAGAATGATTTTAAAAAATTGGAGCAACTTGATTTCTCCACTTTTTGACATTTCATAAATTCATAGAATGTTATTAATATTCATGGATTTATATTTTCATTTAAAACAATTTAAAAATTAATTTCCTATGTAAATATGATTTATTCAATACACATATATATACAAATAAAAAAACAAAACCATGCATGATATTTCTTATATTAATGATTATGGACACATCTTATAAAAATTATTACATTCATGAATGTGTAAGGAATTTGCGCTCATGAAATGATAACCTTTGTTAATTAATAACTTGTTATAAATAGGAAATTTGATAATACCATTCATTTATTCAAAAGAAATAAATAAAAGTATATATATTTTAACAAAATCAATTACCCTTTTTTGAAATCATAAGTGAATGCAATATAAGAAAATATTTGTATCTTTTTTATGTCATAGATTACAAACAAAAAAATTCATCAAATAATATATTAACTTTTATAAAATCATTTTAATACTTTCTTATGATTGTATTTTTCCCATAGAAACTAAATTTATTATAATAAAATGGATATTTAAAATTTCATGAAATGGAAATATTTAAATAAAATTAATAAAATCCCTTACAATTAATTTTTAACATAATATAGTAATTAATTTTGAACACAAAATAGTAATCCCTTAGATTAAAATATGATTTAAATAAATAAATAATCCTTTTTAAATAAATTTTATCATAATAATTTTTGAAAACATTGATTAAACATAGATCTCATAAAACATTTTAAATGGTATTGAAATAGTTTAAAATTAACGAGAAAATAATTGTTTCTAAAAAATGGGGAATAATGTTCCAAAACATGAAATAAATTAATAATTAGACCAAATAATCATTTCCATTACAAATTTTATTTGAAGAGCATATCTTTTTCCTCAACATGGAAGTCTTGGTTTCTCATTCTCTCACAGAAGACACAGACCAAAACAAATAAAATATGGATCTTCCATTCAGACAACCTCTCTATACTCCTTATATACACACTTGGAAAGACATAATATATTATTATTCTATTTTAAATTACAAGGATATTTTATTGATCATATTGGTTTTACCATTGAAGCTATTAATATATCAACATGTATATATTTTTTTTATCTTTTTTAATGTTTATAGTCATGCTTCAAGATAAAAAATAATTATTATAGATTCAATTAATATAGGTATACATTAATAGAGATTAAATATATATAGTTTTAGAATACACAACTTGTTTCCAAATATCATTGGTTCGGTTTATTGATTTGATTCGAGGAGGAAAAGTAAAAGGGGAAATTAAAATAAAATATATATTTTTTATAACATAAATTATTAATATATAAATCATATGATGAGTAAGTATAGTAATTGGTTGGATTGATATTCATCATGAATAGTGTTGAAATGTGACAAATATAGTCAATAATTATAGGAATAAGATATTGAAGGAAAAACAAACATACCACTATATCGAATAGGACCGAAGAATAAAAATGACATCTTGGTATTTAATACACCTAAAAACAAATCTCTAAATGAGATTTAGATATAAAAAATTTAAATACATGAACCCAAATGAATCAGATTTGATCTTCATTATTTGATCATGGCTCAAATCCCTTGGTTCTTTTGAGATCATAATCCAACTTGCTCGGATCTCCCTAAATGAAGCCCATCGTTTGGCTCCACAGTGGTCGACTATCTCATATTTGACTTTTCTAGAGATAAAACACTAAACCAAGATCGATCCACTAATCTGCATCGAGATCTATTGTGCTCAAATTTTATCTGGCAATTAAAGGCTCACTGCATTCTTGACACTTTCACTCAAAGACCTCTACGCAGACACCTTAGAAAGATAATATATCCCCCCTTAATTTATTTTTTAGATTCTTCATTTTATTTTATCATTTCAATTTTTCAAAACACATTTTTATTTTAATATCAATTTTCTTTGTTTTTTTATTTATCTAGTTTTAAATAATTCATTTTTCAATTATTAACAATAAATATCATAATTTGTGTATATATTATTATAATTTGTTTATATCTTATAATTTTAATTTTAACAATTCATAATTTCATCTTTTGATAAATTTATGAAATAATAATACGTTCATATATATATATATAATCATCATATAATTTATATAATTTTTACAATTCAGATTTAAAAGAAATAATAATGATAATAATAAAATACATATCACTATTTTAGTATTGTAATATATTTATTATTGCCGAAAGAAAAATCAAATTTCATAGTATTTATATAATCAAAATAAAACTATAATATTAATGTTTAAGTAAATTATTAAATCAATAACAATAATACTTATATTTCCCTAAACATTTAGTTATATATTTTAATAATTTCATTATTATTATAATTCCCATAATAATATCAAATTTTGTTTAATTATTTTTATCATAATTTTATTATAAAAACATATTTTCTATACAATTATTGGGTAAAAATACTCACTAAGATATGTTGATATCAATCAAATATAATTTATGTACTTATAATTATAAATAAATTTTTAAAGTTTCTACCAAATTTTCATAATGCTTGCTATGCATTAACATTTTATCATTAAAAAAATATTTTAAAATATTCATAATTAGTTTATTTTAATTTAACTCATATCCAATATTTATTTAAAAAAATATTTCATAAAATTTTAATTCTCATTATAGTTTTTATTATTTATGAATTAATTTATTTAATAAAATATAAATATATAACATAATTATGATTGAAAATTCTAGGATGTTAACAGAGTCTCCCACAGACTTTCCTACTCAGAAGGGGGACCTAAAATTGATTGTCCAATACATCGATCGGAGTTGGACGAGAGGCTAATGGTGGTAATGATGTGGATTAGTGCGTCGATTGGTTGGTCGATGGAGAAGTCACGACATGGGTTGACTGGTCATTGTGCACTGGATTATCTCTTTAAGGTAGTGACAACAACATCATGGCATCCCTATAGGATGGTGCGCTCACCACTGCCTCATGTACAAGGTATGTGGTGCTCATTGGCGACTCATCTTTATTCTCATCATCTATCCCATTCCAAAATATATCTCAATGATCACATGTTATTATAGAGAGTGAAATTAGGGATAATAGAGGTCACTGCACTGTGATACCCTAGAAGGAAGACAAATCTTCCTCCATATACATGTACTTGTAGAGGGATTTGTGGATATTTTGATTCTCAACTTCCTTATTAATGAACATCATCTTATGGGCTCCCACCCCAGACTTTGATGGGAATGAATAGGGTGAATTCTCTATTAGAGAATCTTCTTCTACCTCAGAATATGAGAGGTGAAAACATTAAAGATGGCGTGAAGCTTCCTAGGATTTTTGTTTCGGTGGTGGTGGTTCATCCTTCTACCCCGAGATTCTACATGAGTGAAAGGGAGTCCTAGAGTGAGAGGATGGCGTCTATACTTGTTGGTTCTCATTTGAGGAGGGTCTCCACTTTGATTGGTGAGGATATGGGGAGTGACACCAGATTTCATGTTGCTAGAGCAGGGAGGGCCTCTGCCTTGAAGATTGTGGGAGTGGGGAGGACCTCTATCATGACCCGTTCCCCGGGGCCTGTATTGTGACTACCCCAAGCCTTCCTTCCATGGTCCATGGGTTGGTGACTAGCACAAAAGGCGTAAATCCCTAAAAACTGGGAAGGCATTGACTTTATCAAACGTAAACACACACAACCAGAGAACAAGAGGAAGCAAACACTAAGTAAAGCAGTTTAACAACGTGCTAAAAGTAAAAAAAGGACAGAAATACAAGCCCAATAGAAAGGTACAACTACAATTGAAAGAAAGTACAACTGAAAAGACAAACTGCTGAATAGTGAAGCAGCTCCTGGATTGTCCTACGGGTTCCTACCTGAAGGGTAGGTACAGATGTCCTCCTCAGCACTCCGTGTCTATCGTTCCGCTCCCTGTGTCGTCACGTCGAGTGTCCACCTTCAGGTATCGTCTAGTGCTCGTACACTCTGCCTTGGTCAGCGCTGTCTGTCGTCTGCATCCAACACAACGAGGTGCAGGCATAGCCCGTGCAGGGGTGAGTATAACGATACTCAGTAGGGACCTCGAGACCCTCAAGGTATCACTAAATCCAACAAAGATAAACCACAAAGAAATATCTCAACAGATAACCTTTACTTAGATATATGCCCATTCATATACCTAAGTTATCAAGTATCCAATCTCAACCATGAGGAAAACACAAAGGTCATTGACTCAACTCAAACAAGGATTTTCATTATCGAAACCACAACTGCTGGAGAACTCCTCCTATGTCGAGTATAGTGGCCCTGTCGTGACTCTGAGTCACTACTCACTAACCATAGACTGTTGAGGTACTTCTGATGTCGAGTACCGCGGGTCTGCTCCCAAACCAGGCGATCCTCCGTTGTGGGTCTACCGCCAAACCGGGCGCTCCCCCTAATAGCCGTCAGAGCTACTCCTCCTGTTGAGTTCCACGGGTATGCTTCTAAACCAGGCACTCCGTCCGCCGTGGGTCTGCCGCCAAACTGGGCGCTCCGTCCACTGGGCTAGTCAAATCACTCCGAGTCAAATCGGTCAAGCAGTCGTCAGGTCTACAGCTACTAGGTCTTCGCACTCTGTCTGCTCGTCTCCCGAAGGATCCGCTCCACGAACTACTAGTCGATACTCCAAGGGTCACGAAGTCTCACGTTGAATTATCTCAAAGGACCGCCATGTCATAGGGGTCTCAACGCAACAGACGGCGCGTCAATCGGACCCCCGGTCTGTGAGTTATTGGCTTTTCCGTTCCAGGGGCCTGGTTGGTTTTTAAGCTAAAACCAACCTGACCGTACTCCATATGCGTCCAAACCTCAAGTGGAGTATGCAAAAATAACTTCCTCATCAAGGGGAATCCAACTTAGTGGAAGACACATCAATCGGACGTCCAGTCCTTAAGTTATAAGTGTTTCTGCTCCGAGGGCCCGGTTGGTTTCGGGTTCGAACCAACCCAGCCTTACCCAAACTTTGCAAAAACCTTGAGTGTAATATATCAAAATGAACTTATCATTTAAAGGATTCCAACCCAACTGACGCTGTGCCGATCGGAGGTTCATAGCCCATGATAAGGGTGTTTGAACGAAAACGTTCCAAAAAGGGGGGGGGGGGGTCTGGGCCCAGTCCGACCCGGCCCAACCCACGCTGGGTCGGCCCGAACCGGGTCGACTCGACCCAGGTCTGGGTCCGGCCTGGTAGAAAGTGGCCCAGCCCGGCCAGCGCGGCCTATCCCATATGGCCCGCCCCGGCCCGGGCGGGGGGCGTTGGCTCGGCCAGCTGCCCGAGCGAAACGGGGGCGTGGCCCCTAGTCTGCTGGCGCGACATTAAGCCGCAACTCATTAATTTTACGAAATGGTTGAGCCATTCCAGTTCCACCTGCCGATGCAGCTTAGCCGCGATGGCCTGTTCCAGCAGCGTGCCACCTCCACCTTCCGCAGACCACCAGACGCGCTCCGTTGGTCCGTTTCGCCCAACGTCTGCGCCTATGGTCATCTCGGGACCCAAACTCCACTGAGAAAGCTCCAAATTTCCTTTGCGGTCTCATTTTGTCGTCACCCATCAATCCACACATAGAATAACAACTAGCGGAGGGTTTGGGCTTGTTCTTTAGCCCAAGACATCTGTGTTAGAATTTTTCAATCATGATTAAGTATTCAAACTAAAACCAAACCTAATCATAATAAGAACATCTGATTTGAATCCCAACCCGCTTGAACGAGCGATCCACAGATCAACCAGACAGAGGTTGGTCCGCGCTCATCATTATTCTCTCAAAAAGGAAAGAATAAATTCAATACAATTCCCCTACCTTGAAAAGGCATCGCACATCGTCGAACCGCGGAAGACGAACATGGCGGTGTTCGGGCGTCGCGGAAGAACGTTGTCAATTTTGTTGACGTCGGAGGATGAGTTGTTGTCGTAGGCGACGTAGGCTCCTTGAGGTGGAGGTTCATCCAACGAAGATGCATCGTAGGAAGAAGTCATTCGCATTCTTTATCTGGGATGTTCTTCGTTAAATAACGATGTTCTTCATCGAATAAGGATTACCTCTCTTCTGATTCCACAGAGGCTTCCTCCAAAAGAGATTTGCCAACGCAAAAGAAATAAGGCTCTCAAATTAATAGAATTTCCATGAAATTCATATTAATTCAAAAGAGGTGCCAATTAATTAACACTGATATTAATTATATTAATTGGCACAATTGATGGGAAGAGGGAGGTGGGAAGGCTCCACCATTAATGAGTAGTTGTCAACGTAAACAGTAGGGAAATTAATGGGGAGTTGAGGGGAGGTGGAAGGGTTCGGGATCCTGTGGGCCCCACCATACTAAATCCTTCTGTAGGTTTTAACTACCAAAAAAATAATTAAAATTTTGTATAAAATTTTTATTTAATTTATTCTAAATCCCCAAAAAATAACTTTCAACCCGCATAAAACGCAACTACGGTAAAGGTCCCACTAAGTGAATACCGGCACTACGAGTCCATCGGTGTCCTCAGATTTCAATTTTGAGCACCAGTTCAAAAGATAGAAAAACACTCTTGTACGTTTACTGAACGTACCCAAACCAAACTTCAAAAATTGATTCCGGGCACAATGGGCCTTGGAATCAGGCGCCGTAAGAAAACTGCGGACTCGTAAAATTCCAAACAAACAAGAAAAAAAAATTCCTTGAAATTTCCGGGTATTTCAATTACTCCCACCTAAGGTCCTTACGTCCCCGTAAAGCTACAAAAAATAGCAGGGAAACAAAAGAGGAGGTACTGAGCACGAATTTGAGCCTCCCACTCCCATGTACTCTCCTGTAGGTTCTCGTGCAGCCAGCGAATGCACACCAGAGGAATCAACCATCCATACAGGACCCGCTCTTGTTGATCCTCAATCTCCATTGGAATCTTCGTGTAATTCGCCCTGTCATCGATGTCCTACTCCCCATGGTCGATGATGTGGGATGTGTCGTGCACGTATCTCCTCAACTGAGATATGTGGAAGACGGTGTTAACCATGTGCAATTGAGGTGGAATGGCCAGGCAGTAAGCCACCTCGCCTACTCTACAGAAGAAGTGGAGGAGTGACTGTTGATAGGCTGCATCATCTCTATCCACAAAGGTTATATGTAAGGCAACCAGTTGCTCTGTTTCCTCTCTTAGAAGCTGAATACTAGTCCTCCTGCTGAGCGTATCTGCAACAACATTCCCCTTTTCGGGAATATAGACTATCTCGAAGTCATAATCCCAAAGGAACTCAAGCCATCGCCGTTGTCTCAGGTTCAGATTCTTCTGAAAGAAGACACCTGAGACTATTGATATTAGAGTAAACCGTAAACCGTTCTCTCAACTAACTATGGGTGAGACTAGAAAATTGTAAGAACTCTTCTTCACCTTTCTTCGCCAACATTCTACAAGAGCTGATAAGATTTCTCCTTTGCCGAAATTTGAAATCCCATCTCATCCCCTGGATGAACCACGTCCTTTGCTTAATATAGTCAATCCTGGCATGAACGGTGCTAATTCATGCCATGGATGACGTTGTAAGGCCTCGACACTATTGCCAAGAGATCCAACAGTTACTCTCGCCTCCAAGGGTCAAGTCACACTATCGGAATCTGTGTGTGGTCACTGGGTCTCCTCTAGTAGGAATCTCGAATGTGAGGGTCAATTCAACAGTTTTAGCCGGAACCTCTTAGTATTAACCACAAAAAAGGAAGGAAATAAAACATCAAATGGACAAGTGTCTTTTATTACTGTAGCTCAAAGAATGAAGACACAAAGAAACCACAAACAACGACATCAACAAAACTAGAAGCATCATAAACCAAGGCCTCTATGCCTCGAACTAGTCCCGCTCCTGTCCACCTGCTTCTGGAGCTCCATAGTCGTATGCTTCAGCTGCCTGAATTTGTGCTCTCCCATGTTTACCTGTTCCTTTCAGTCAGGCTGGACCTCCTGGTGGTGGTGGTGGTAACACCTCGAAGCGTCGTCCACCACCAGTAGCATGACCATCTCCCCTGCCTCGGTCTCTTGCTCCTTGCGGTCCGCCTCGATCGAACCTCTTCCTCTGCCTGGGAGGTCCATCATCTATCTGTTGATCATCTGTATGGCGTGTCGGACAGTCACGTGCCATGTGACCAAGCCCGCCATAGGAGAACCATTGCTCATTCTTGGTATGCCTAGCTCTATCTCCACTCTGGGTGCCCCGCACAACTAATCCTGAGTCGTGCAGTCGACCGCCTATGGGTATGGTCCTCTTGGACCTCTGCGTCATTTGTCTGCTGCCAGCTACAGAAGACTCCACTTCATGAAGTCTAGTGGTGGGTTCTACTATTGGAGACTGATCAGCAAGGAAACTCTCCACTAGGAGGGCTTGCTCCAACACCCCTGTCTGCATTGGGATGTTGTGGGAGACAAATGAAGCTCTAATCTCTCGCCTGAGTCCCTTATCAAAGGTTCGGGCCCTGAAAAATGGGTATCTTAATATATCAGTGGAGTAGCACGAGAGTTCGGTGAACCTCGCTGAGTACTGAGCTACACTCATGTTGCCCTGTTGAAGATGAATTAGCTCCTGTATCTGCACCACTCGAAGGGTGGCTGGTAAACACTCGCCTGGAACAGGCTCTCGAAGTCTGCCCATAAAAGTGTCACCTCTTCATGCATCTGGAGAATCAGGCTCCACCATCTGCCTGCTATTGCCTGAAGGAGGCTGGCAGCAAGGATTACCATGAAGTCTGCTAGCGCCCCTACTAGCATGAAGACTCTCACCACAGCCTCCAGCCGATCCTCAGCCGCTTGTGGGTCCGTCTCTCCCCAGAACCTGGGTGGCCTCTGGCGCTAGAACTCGTGCAGCGCGCTCAAGCGGCGTGCATCGCCTGCTGCTGGGGCTGGTGACATCAGTGTCCCAACGGGTGGTAGTACCGCTGGTGCCTCCGCTGGTGCCTCAACTAGAAGAGGGTCCTATACTGAGGCCTCATTGCTCGGCGGGATGTTAGTACGTACAACTCTCGGAGCTCTAGCTAGTCGTCTGCGGGGAGGCATCCTGAAAGAAACAGATGAGACACGGTAAAAGGCTATACATGGTGATCTGACCTGGTTTGATCTGACTTAATGAAATATTTTGAAAACACACACGTAATCAGTGTTTTCGTGCACTAAGTCGGATATCAGAAGCCAGGGTCCTGGTGTATGGATACGTCGGCTACCCACACCAACACTAGACTCCCTGAACTGAAAACCACACTTAGTACCCTTAACACTATTGCATTATAGAAAGAAAATATCAGAGTCATAAGTTCTGAGGTAGAACCCACGTCCTCTGATACCAATTTTTCATGACCCGTCCCCCAGGGCCCGTATCGTGACTACCCCAAGCCAGCCTTCTATAGGTCAGGGGCTGACGACTAGCACCAAAGGCGCAACTCCCTAAAATCTGGGAAGGCATTGCCTTTATAAAACGTAAACACACTAAACCAGAGAACAAGTGGAAGAAAACACTAATTAAAGAAGTATAACAATGTGCTGAATGTACAAAGGGGCAGAAAATACAAGCCCAAAAGAAAGCTACAGCTACAACTGAAAGAAAGTACAACTGAAAATACAAACAACTGAATAGTGAAGCAGCTCCTGGATCGTCCTCCGGGTTCCTGCCTGAAAGGTAGGTATAAATATTATCCTCAGCACTCTGCATCTATCGGTCTGCTTTGTGTGTCGTCATGTCGAGTTTCCACCTCTGGGTACCATCCAGTCCTCGTACACTCTACCTCAGTCAGTGTTGTCCGTCGTCTACATCCAACATAACGAGGTGCAGGCATAGCCCGTGCAGGGGTGAGTATAACGATACTCGGTAGGGACCCCAAGACCCTCAAGGTCTCACTAAATCCAACAAGTATAAACCACAAATAAATATATCAACAGATAACCTTTACTTAGGTATATGCCCATACATATACCTAAGTTATCAAGTAACCCATCTCAATCATGAGGAAAACACAAAGGCCGTTGACTCTGCTCAAACTAGGATTTTCATTATTGAAACCAAAACTGCTGGATAACTCCTCCTCTATCGAGTACAATGGCCATGTCGCGACTCCGAGGCGCTACTAACTAACCTTAGACTGCTGAGGTACTCCTCCTATCGAGTACCGTGGGTCTTCTTCCAAACTGGGTGCTCCTCCGCTGTGGGTCTGCCGCCAAACCGGGCGCTCCCTCTAATAGCCATCAGAGGTACTCCTTTTGTTGAGTACCGTGGGTCTTCTTCCAAACCAAGTGCTCCGTCCTCCGTGGGTCTTCCACCAAACTGGGCGCTCCATCCACTGGTTTACTCGAATCACTCTGAGTTGAATCGGTCAACCAGTCGTCAGGTCTACAACTACTAGGTATCTGCACTCTGTCTGCTCGTCTCCTGGAGGATCTGCTCCACGAGCTACTGGTCGATACTCCAAGTGTCACAAAGTCTCACGTCGACGTATCTCAAAGGACATCCATGTCATAGGGGTCTCAACGCAACAGATGGTGTGTCAATCGGGCGCCCGGTCTGTGAGTTATTGGCTTCTCTGTTCGAGGGGCCCAGTTGGTTTTTAAGCTAAAACCCGCCTAAACGTACTCCATATACATCCAAACCTCAAGTGGAGTATTCCAAAAGAACCATTTCATCAAGGTTAATCCAACATAGTTGACGGCACATCAATCGGACGTCCAGTCCTTAAGTTATAAGTGTTTCTGCTCTGAGGGCCCAGTTAGTTTCAGGTTCGAACCAACCCGGCCATACAGAAACTTTGCCGAAACATTGAGTGTCATATATCAAAACAACCGTCTCATTTCAAGGATTCCAACGCAACTGATGGTGCGTCATCTGGAGGTCCATAGTCTAAGATATGGTTTTTGAACAAAAACGGTCCAAAAAGGGGGGGGGGTCTGGGCCCGGTCCGACCCGGTCCAATCCACCTTGGGTCAGCCCGAACCGGGGTGACCCGACCTGGGTCCGGGTTCGGCCCGGTAGGGCATGGCCCGGCCCTGCTGGCGCGACCCAGCCCGCATGGCCCAGCCCACGTGGCCCACCCCAGCCGAGCCGTGGGGGCGCTAGCTCGGCCAGCTGGCCGGGCGAAACGGGGGTGCGACCCCCGGTCTGGTGGCGCTGCATTAAGCCGCGTCTCATTAATTTTTCAAAACAGCTCAGTCGCTCATGTTCAACCCGCCGCCGCGGCTCAACGGCGGCGGCCTGTTCCAGCGGTGCGCCACCGATGCCTTCCACGGACCACCGAACGCGCTTCGGTGGTCCGTTTCGCCCACCGTCTGCGCCTATGTTCATCTCAGGACCCGAAGTCCACTTTGAAAGCTCTAAATTAGCATTGCATTCCCATTTCATTGTCTCCTGTCAATCTGCACACAGAAGAACAACCAGTGGAGGGTTCGAGCTTGTTCTTCGGCCCAAGCCCTCCGAATTAGAAGGTTTCAATCAAAATTACGTATTCAAACTAAAACCAAACCCGAACATAATAACCGCATCAGATTTGAATCCCAAACCGCATGAACGAGAAATATATGGATGAAATGGGTAGCGGTTGGTCCGCGCTCATTGTTCTTTTTTCAAAATGGAAAGTATAAATTCAACACAATTACCCTACCTTGAAAAGAAGTCGCATGTTGTCGAACTGCGGAAGACGAACATCGCGGTGGTCGGGCGTCGTAGAAGAACGATGTCGATTCCATTGACATCGGAGGATTTGTTGTTGCCGTAGATGACATAGGCTCCTTGATTTCGAGGTGTGTCTAAGGAAGATGCATTGTTGGAATATGTCCTTCGCGTTCTTCATCGGGGATGTTTTTCGTTGAAGAACGGTGTTCTTCGTCGAAGAAGGATTACCTCTCTTCTAATTCCCCCGAGCCTTCCTCAAAAATAGATTTGCCAACGCAAAACAAATAAGGATCTAAAATTAATAGAATTTCCATGAAATTCATATTAATTCAAGAGAGGTTCCAATTAATTAACGTTGATATTAATTATATGAATTGGCACAATTGATGGGAAGAGGGAGGTGGGAAGGATCCACCATTAATGAAGAGTTGTCAAAATAAACAGTAGAGATATTAATGGGGATTTGAGGGGAGGTGGAAGGGTTCGGGTTCGTGTGGGCCCCACCACACTAAATACTCCTGTAGGTTGTAACAACCAAATAAATAAATAGAATTGTGTACAGAAAATTTATTTAATTTATTCTAAATCCCCTAAAAATTAACTTTCAACCCATATAAAATGAAACTGTGGTAATGGTCCCCTTAAGTGAATAACGGTGCTGTGAGTCCATCGGTGTCCACAGATTTCAATTCCGAGCACTGGTTCAAAAGATAGAAAAACTCGTTTGTACGTTTACTGAATGTACCCGATAAAAGCTTCAAAAATTGATTCTGGGCACACCGGGCCTCAGAATCAGGTGCCGTCAGAAACTGCGGACTCGTAAAATTCCAAATAATTAAGAAAAAAATTCTTAAAATTTCTAGGTCTTCAGAACCTCCACATGGGTTGTTTATGGAGTACAGAGGACATCTGTTTTGGGGAGTGGGAACACGGGGAGGGCCTCAATATTGACCAAAGACCATGGTTTTGGGAGGACCTCCATACTGATTGGTTTTGAAAAGGGGAGGTCCTTTATGTTGGGAGTGGGGAGGACCTCCACTCTTGCTGACTATAGCATAGGGAGGACCTCCATACTGAGAAGTAGGAACATGGGGAGGAACTCTATACTCATTGGTGATGAAATAGGGAGGAACTCCTCATTGACGGGTACTAGAGCGGGGAGGACCACCACTTGAGCCTGTGAAAACATGGCAGGATATCCATGTTTAATGGGGATAGTGGAAACTGGAGGACCTCTGTACTAGTCTTTGAAGTAAGGAGGACCTCTTCATAAACGATGAATGGAATTTGGAGGTCCATCATGATGGGTGGTTGTGGTACGGGGAGAACCGTCGTACATATCACCAATGGAGTGGGGAGGACCTCTACTTATATAAAAGGGAACATGGGGAGAGCATCCATTTTGATTCAAAGAGTAGGTATAACCTCCAATGGGGTTGGTGGATATATAGGGAGGTCCTCATTACTGAATGTTATCATAACAGGTTTTCCTATAACTATTGATGCAGACTTCAATGATTGACAAAGTCAACCTAGAGTACTTGTGGGGTAGCTGAGGTCTTGATTTCAATCTACCATAATTGGGTCTTGGTTCATCGGTATCAGTGACCTAGGGAATGATCATATAGTGGTATGAGACACTGAATATTTATAATTTGATTCCCCTTGAAGAGCATTATCCTGATATTTCACCCAATGTCATTGTCGGGTCATTTGGATCGGGGCCGACAGAGTAGGGGTATATTAAACTCATTCCTTATCCTAGAGTACCATTTGTTGTTTGCATTGGCAGGGCCTAGTGGGATCCCTCCATGTTTTATCCTGAGTAGTTGTCATGTCATGGTTACTCGGGCATCCCCTACCTCCCCAAAATAGGTGAGAAAGTCATTGGATCACTCTAGGGAGGGGCCCCCAAAGTGATTTTTTGATGGAGTGGGGATTAGAGGTTTCTCACTACATGGACCTTGGGGGAAAAAATGTCAGAAAGGTGGTGAAACCTCTAGGTATTGTTGTTCCATATCCCTTATTTAAATGACCCCCTCCTGCTTTTACCAATGTATGAGTGTGTGTATCATTATCCTATGGATGATTTTCGAGGGTGATACGGGAAATGGGAACCAATTAGCTAATGGAATAGCTGAGGTCATAGTGGAGGTAGTGTCATGTGGGATTTCAATGTAGAAATTTCTCTTGACCCAGTGTTTGTAGGAATTGGGTGATTGGTTTCCAGCAGTATGGGTCCTGTAAAACAGGATGATTCAAATTTCAGTATGGATACAAGGAAAGAAATTCCCAATTCCCCAGCATTTTCCCATCTTCCCTGGTTATAGAGAAAGATATATTTTCACTAATAGTGTAAAAAATCATAATTCGCAATGCTTAACTGCACCTATTTCTAGTGATTTCCATTTTGGTCCCATTATTTTCTTGGTGCGCCCTAGTTCCAGATAGTTGGATTTGGTGACATTCTAATTTTGTGATGTTTTTAATGCTAATAGTTCCAATATTGAGGATAAGATTTCAACATTGGGTTCACCATTTCTATTGGTGGCCTGATGTTAGCAATGTATGAGTACAATCCATGCTTTTATGACCATAATGGCCAATCCACATGGTTAAAGTAGAAATCATCATGTCGGGTTCACCATTTCTATTTTCAACACTTTCACCCAGGTGCTTCGTCACACATGATCATTTGGTGTGATGTTATCATTTCTACTGGTACCATATATTCCCGCATTCCAAAGGAGGGTGGATTTGATCACATTCAATGGTGATGTCAACTCTTTGATTGAAATATAATGATGAGATGTTAGTTCCTCCTTTCATGGATTCCTCCATGGAATTCATCACCTACTCTGGGAAACCCTCATATATTTGAGTTTGTTTGTGGAACTCATTCTAAATGCCATCACAATGTGGATGTTGCATAATTACACTACTTATTTTACTACATTCCTTTTGGTGATGATAGGGTAGCAACCTTTGGTTATAAGAGTAGTCACATTGGGCATTGTTGTATTTCATGGACACTAGGAACATTAGTCACCTGTATTCTTTCTCATGGGGGGATCCTCATAGAGGCATCTTTATCATAGAACCCAAGGAATATCATGTATATCATCAGTTATCTAATGTCGATGACCCATATCTTCCATGTATTTCACCTCACGCATCCCATGTTTATCATGATGTAGTTGACGCTATGAGAACATATATTCTAAGGCTTTCACCTTAGGCATCCCGTGTTTAGCATGAGGAATATTTTTTTTTTCACGAGTTTAACATCTAGTGGAGATGAATTTTACTTATAAAGATGCCCTAAAGTGGTGGATCAAGGAGTTGAATCCCTAGGAGGAAGTACCTAGATGGTTTAATGATCGATGGTTCAAAAATACCCATAGTAGAAGATCCAAGAGTTGTGCCTATAAAGTGATGATGTCCCGCCACGAAGGTAGATAGAAAGGCCTAGAAGGATGAACTTGGGAGGTGTATCCTATAAAGGTATGATGTCACACCATTAAGATTCATGGGAACACCCATGAAGGTGGACCAAGGAGGTTTATCCCTAGAATTGGGAACCTAGGTACTCCTTTTAGAAGGAAGGGATCAAAACCAATATAGTTCGATGTGGTGTGAGGCTTACACATGAATGATTCTCAATGGACTTGGAGGAGATGTAGTACCCTATATGAGTGGCATGATCATACCAAGATGTGACATCCTGAAAAATATCAATATTGATCTAGTTGTAGGGTTTGGACCCTAGAGAGGTTTCCTACGTATCCCAGTTAGTTGGGAATCAAAGCCCATATTTTTGCAAATGGCTAGGGATTACCCATATAAGAATCCCATTAGAGCAGATATGGTTTGGGATTACATAAGGAGGAAGCCCTTGGAACTGTTTTTTGTAGGTAATTATGCATAGAAGCGGCCCATGGAAGTGGATGTGGTTATGGATTACATGTGAAAGTTTCCCATATAGTGAGTATGATTGGGGATTACATGTAGTAGCATCATATCCAAGGGTGAGACTATGAATTATTTAAGATAAGAGGCCCATGGGATGTTAATAATATGTCTGGATTTTTTATTAACCTATAATCCCATGTAATTCATTCCCGATGTGAGAAATAAGTGGAAGTAGTGGACCTGACACTCGTGTTGTGAAAGATACAACGATGAGATATGTGTGTGGGGATTATGCAAGGAAGTTGCCCGGGGAGGATTTCATTTTATGTGGGGAGTATATAATTTCATGTGAAGAATATATCACTCCATGTATGTCATATATAGAGGATCCTATGATTATAGAACATGGTGTGTGAGGCTTATGCATAGAATCTTCCCTTTATGGGAGGATTTCCCAAAAATGGTGTGAGGAGTTGGCTTCCCATGATGAGCGTACATGGGGATTCCGGTGTGTATTTCGTAGGGTAAGACTATAGTTTTACATCATGTGATGATTATATTGGAACTATTAAGTTTTATGTTTTTCAGCAAACACATGGGGGACTCAATCCTTACCCCTTGGGCGTACATAACTATAGCTCACACACCTCCGATATGGGACTAGATTTATCAATTCCTATTTTTAATGGTTTGGAAGAGTGGTTGATCATGAGGCCCATGTTATCATCCCTATAATGATAAGTAGAATTCATTAACATACCTATACTGAGAAGAAAATTTTAAATTGTGGTATTGGGGAACACTCTAAGTGGATTGGGCCTTATGAATGGGTGGAAAAGGCCACATAAAGACTACAAGTGTAGTTGAAGTTAACTTGGATTGGTGTGGGGACATTATGCCCTCAACCATCATGAAGAGTTGTCAACATAGTGAAGATGGCATAGAGAATCTCAATAGAGGGGCTTCCCAAAACATAAGACCTTGTAGAGAGGTACTTTTTGATTCTCAGGTACTTCGCAGAGGTCAGGGGATTCCTGAAGTGATAGGCTTCATGAAACAGGGTGACCCTACATCAGGATAAATTCATATATTGGGTAAGGAGTGATTCACGATGGCTTAATGCTTCGTGAAGCCTCAAGTACCCCTGAGGACCTTCTGCATCTGTGAAGTGTATAGGCCTTCACAAAAGGCATCACCACGTTAGATGGAGTTATTCATGAACAAATGCTAGGTTGTTTTCTGATTCTCAAGTACATTGGATGATCTATTTTCAGTCTGGTTCACGATACTTAGGTGCTTCATGAATTGTTAGTATATCATAATTCAAAGGTTCTGATCCCTACCTCTTCAGGTCAGTATGAGATAGATATTTATAGGAAAAGGGTAACATAAGGCATGGAAGCGGTTCATGAATAAAAATGAGGGATTCATGAATGTTCGTGGGTCTGTCATAGTCGCGAAGACTACAATTTTCCCCTAGCATGGTCATAGAGCACTTTCCAACTTGAAGAGGGTATTTTAAATGAATCACACACTTGGGAAGGAGGGTCTTCTATATCATGAATCGTCAAAAAGACTCCTAAGATGGTCATTTTGGGGTTGTTTTTCTGGATATGTTTCAAACCAGCTAATAATTCCTCGACTAATTTCATGGCACATATTTCGATGAAAATGTGTAATATATATATTATCCCATGTTTTTAGCAGCTTGAAAGTATTTAGGATCTCATTATAGACAATAAAATAAAATGGTTTTAAATTATTCTCACATTGATGAATTATGAACCTAGTCATCTAAAGAAAGTATGCTTTTTAGATCATTGTTATGTATCATTTGATAATAATGTTAAAAAATCATTTAATAAAATATATAAATTTATTGGGTAAGTATATTTGGTATCATAGGAAGGTCTTGTTTTGGGGGGATTAATATTAGAAAAATATTGTGAAATCCTTAAGAAAAAGACTAAACATTGGAAAATATACCTAATCACAGGTAAAGTATAGATTAAGTGAATTATATAAGAATAAATATTCGTATGAATATAATAAGGGGATTTGGAAATGACATAGTTTTATTTAGGGGTAATAACCCTGAAAAGGGCACATTATGCTGGACTCGATCATCACCTAATGCACAATAATGGCCCTTGCTGCAAACCTAGTTTAACACTCCTATTGGATATGGTTTCGAAATTTAAAATACTCTTTAAAAACCATTATGAAACACTTTAATAAATTGTTTGGTAAGAAACCCTAATTGGAAACATTACCATGGATAACCTAGATTGAACATAGAGATTCATAAGTTAAGATATATATGTAATTTATAATTTATTCCTTATTAGTTTAAAAGATTCCCTTTTTTGTTATTTCATTCTCATTTTTTTATTTTATTTTTTTACTTAATGGTGGGAAATAAGATAAATCACTCCAACAAAAAAAGTTTTTGGAATTTTAATGATCTACTTAATGAGATTCCTAACCAAATGGGAATGAAATTTAGACATCTTGTGATCAGGTAAATTGAGAAATATCAAATTATGATTAAATACTATAACATATTTGAATTTCAAAACACATAAAATATGATAAGAATAAAATATAATGAAAGTTAAAGTGTTAATGATGAAAATGAAAAGAACATTCAATTTACTACATGTCAAAAATGTGGTAATATGAACAATTAATAACACCTTAATAGAACTGGAATATGCTTTATGTGAGGAAATGGGGGGAACAAAGAAGTTAATTGTTGAATAAAAATAAAGAGTCTGGTTAAGAAGACACTTGGAAATAATGTTCAACCTAATCTAATACTAAAATTTCAATATTGTATATGTGGGAAACATAGTCATTATCTAAGTTAATTCTGAAATCTAAGGATTAATTCATAAGTTCCTATGTTATGAAATTCATTGACCTAGAATTATTTAATTTATTAGGTGTTGGAACTCTAGAACCATGTTTTTGAAGTATTTCTATTAATTTTATTTTTTTTATATGAATCTTGGATCTTATAGGTATTTTTAGATGTTTTTCATTAAGTATTTTCAAGAATATGTTGAATGGTATTAATGATTTGGAAAGGTGATTTAATTATAAGGTGACATTCTATATAAAAACACATTATTGAGGAATAGATAATATTTGATATGTATCAAATGTTGAAGTAATTATAGTCTGTTAATATTATTTGAATTTTTGGAAAGGAGTTAGATAGATATAAAACATTTTATATAAAAAATTTGAATTTATGAATAATTTTATTTTTGAATATGTAAACTATATTCTTGAGATTTTTATAGGATCAAGGTTAATTATTAATATGATTGTTACATTTCTCATCCATATTTTTATAAAATTGAAAACCCAAAAGATGGGTGACAACCCATATCCTTGAGAAAGGTCACGGGGCATAAACCCATAATTGAAGGACAATAAGTTCTCAATTCCTACCACTATCCAATTTGATGTACTAGTTAGCATGAATCTTTTTTACCTAAATGATTTTATAGATAAATTTTATTTAAATTTTGGGAAACATATTTTAGGTCAAAATCATTTTTAATTTCTAGGATTCTGTGGTGGTGAATGATATTTTAGTAAATTTTCATTGGGATGAAGAATATATAACTCTTAGGACTAACTTGTGATTTAACATTATATTGTGGTTGGGAAGAAAAAAATTAATTTTTTGAATATTGATGTTATTTTGGAAGTAAGTTTTTTTATTTATGGAATTATATAAGTTAAATTTTAGATTTGGTGATTAATATGAAGCTTTATAAATTTTGGAGGTTATCTTACCAAGTGGTAATCATATCATTTTTTCAATATATAAATACAAGAAGAATATATTGTTATCTTTTGTGGATTATGTGATCTATTAGAAGTTTATTTTTTGTGTTTTGGGAATGAAAGTAATGTTAAATTCTCATCGTTTAGAGAAACTGATGAGATTGTGGTGTAAAATTATTAATGGATGAAATTATACCCTCAAAGTAAGTATATTTCCAAATTTTCATAGTCAATATCAAAAAAGTAACCCTCACCTTTAAGCATAAGTTTTAGAAATAAAAAATTTATTTATTTTTTAAAAATTGACCAGTTGTTGCCTCTTAAAAAACAAAGATAACATTATCCCCGTAATGAATATTATTTTAAAATCCATGTTTTCACTTCATATTAATGTTCCCATATTTTGAAAGTTATTTTATTAATGACATTTATTTTTAATTTTCCCTCTTTTCATGAGTATGTGTTATTGATGATTTTTTTGACATGGTGATTTAAAAATGTATTTTCAAATGTAAAACACATAATTAATGAAAATAAGTACAAATTACGAGTAAAAAATTTCTTTAAAGGGGTAATAATTTAAAACCCCAATTTTTTAAAATAAAACTATATTTGATAGCATATAAAACATGGAACACTGGGTGTAAACAATGAACTAAATATTATTATTTAACTATGGCCACTATAACCTAGATAAAAAATTGGTGGGTATTAATAGTATTAACTAATTTTTGAAATATATAAAATGGTCTTACACATTATTTATTATTTCATAACTTCTTAATAAGTAATCACTCAACTTTTTATAAAGATATTTTATCATAGAAAATATGTTTCCTTCAATAATTATTTTATTTATATTTATAAGAAAATATTATAATTTAGTTTATGGAAATTTTGGAAATTTTATTCTATAAAATTAATATCATTTTTTTAAGTATCATATCAAAATTAACTTAGGGTGAATTTTTAATATTTTTCTGAAAATATTTATTTTTTCATTATTGGTGAAAATTACAGGTTTTTCAGATACTATCATTTCCTTTCAAAAAATAAAGTATTTTAAAAGTTCATTTATTTTTAATATTTAGTATTAATGTAACATATGAGAAATTTTATTTATAATAATTAAATTAATTTCATTTTAATCACAAATTTTCATGATTTTGAAATAAATGTATTATTATGCTAAAAACAAGATTTTCCGCAAACTGTTTTTAAGTGATTAATGTTTATTAATTTAAAATAATTAAAATATCAAATGGTAAGGAATGTTATTAATGAAATTAAAATATAATAAATCTATTTATTTTCACTTATATTTATATAATTATTATTTCTAATCATAGATTTTATATAATATCATCTATTTCTTGAAAACAAATATCTTGATACCCCATTTTTCAACACGTTTTTCGGTGTAATTTTGATTTTTATTCTGATACTTATGTTATTTTACTTTTTCAAATTCTATTTAATATTTTAAATCGTCATAATTAATATTAAATAATAATTTCAGCTTAATTTATATTATATTAAATAATAAAAATGTGAAAAAAAACTAATTACAATGGAGAAAAACTAAAATGGTAAATGTGAGTAACCTTATAGGTAAATAGAAAAAAGTTTTAAAAATGATTCATTTTGTTTCTTAGGACATTTGATAAAAACATATCCCCACTTGAATCAAATATTAATCAATTTTTGAGGAACATTTACTGATATTGACTTCCCATTATCAAATAGTTTTGGGCGTTTACAAAAATTTCACTACCTTCCCCTTAGAAAAGTGAACCTACAATACACTCTTTTAAACACATATAAAGATCTATGTTTCTTCCAGGACCTCCAAAAATACATTAATTACTTTCCACCACATGTTCTATAGTACTTATTTTGTTCATAAATCTAATATAGAGAGGGTTTAGGTATAATCCTAAAGATGTGGTTTAGAGAAGGGGTGTCATTATTAACCGAGAAGCTTTGTATTATTTGTTCAATGAAATCATTAAAATATTAATCAATAATTTTGATACAACAACATAATTATATTAAATATACTTATATTTAATTATTTCAATTTAATAGCAGATTTACATATCATCTTCCATTAAAAAGGAAATGAAACCATCATTCGTGTGTACTGCAGCCCATCGCCTCATGTACCACTGTGAATAATTTTCCATCAGTGCCTCTAATTTATATTCATTATGGTGGATTTAATAATTTTATATAATATTTATGACATATTAACAATTATTTAAAATTAATATATTATATATCTTCATGGCTTACCATCTGTTGAAAAATGATAATGTCGCTCATGTGTAAAGTGGATAACCACCTCACGTAGCGATGCGAATTTTTCTTTATTACTATGTCAAATAGATTTTATATGTTATTTTATTTAAGGAAATAATATATATATTATTTAATAAAAATTATTTAATTATAATATAAAAATTATCATCTTTTCATCACGATCGTTGAAAAATAGAGACATTAATCATGTGTATGTATGATCTATCATCTTCATGATTATAAAATAGGTCATTTTTCATAACCATCATTCATGGTAGGTTTTAAAAATATAATTTATGGATAAAAATTATAAATATTTAGTTATTATTATTTTTGAGATTATGGAACAATGACTTCACTTAACATATTAAACCACTCAATATCATTTTTGACACACGAATCAAACACCATCAAAACATCCAACATGAACATGATTGATTAATTAAATATATATAATAGGGTAATAAATAAAAAAATGGAAAATGAACTTGAAAAAGGTTATTGATTATATAATTAATTAACATAATTTTTTATTCTGGATGTGCATAAGTGATTAGTCAAACTCAATGTAAGGGGATTCGTCACAATTTCCATTAATTGAAGAATATTTTAATGTGATGTTACTAATTTATATTTTATTATGTATAAAAATCCCCATTAAATTTTATATCATAAATACGTCATAGATGATGGTATTTTAATTTTCAATTAAAATTATTTCACCCACATGTATTTTACATTAAAGTATCCAATTTGTAAGGGATTTTATAACTCAATTTGTTTCACTGGGTTAGATTAATTACTCATTGTATTTGATATTTTAAGATTATTTGTGTAATTTATTTCGATTATTTTTTTTTCAGTTTTTTCTTGTTTTATGTGGATTTAAATTTGATACACTTAATCAATTCATTTATTAATCCCCACATTAATGGAATGATCATTCACCTCAATTTCCACTCTATTGAGACATATTTGGTTTTATGAAACTATTTATTATTATGAGGTTTATCTATATCCCCATTGATTTGATATATGATTAACATATTTATATTTATGGTATTTATTATTTAAATTGAACATATCTCATTCATGGGGGTTATGATTCAAATATTACCAATGTTGTAATGGTTTATGTTTATATCTAATTTTAATGAAGATCATTTAAGCTTTAATTTACATTAATAGAAATTATTTGATCATTATTTAATAAAACGGTTTTATATTTCTTATCCTCTATTTATTTGTGAAATATCCATGTAATATAACCATTTCCCTCTCTTTGGTACTTAAAATTATTGAGAAAATGATTTTTATAAAATCCATCTTTATTTCTCTTTTCAGTCGTAACTGTGTTTTCTTCCATATATATATTTTTTAAAAAGTTTTTTAAAGAATATTTTTCAATATTTTCCAATGATTATTTAAATAAAATTTTACCTAAGTTTGAATTTTTAAAATGTTTTTTACAATTAATAATCTTTTCACTTTCTTAACAATGTACTTTTTTTACTTTTTAATGATTACGTGAATGGAATATTTGTTTTAATATACTCAACTTGAATAGGTTATGATTTTCATCATCACCACCAAATTTCATTTTTGTTTTCTTTATAAAATCTCATGTTTTTATTTTAATAAAATGTTTTTTATAAAATATTGATATTTTTTAGATTTTGAAGAAGTTAATTAAAATTGAAAAGGGTATTTTCTAAAAGAAATATTCCATGTAATATTTTAAAGTTATTTTCATCAATTATGACAACCTTTGTTGTTATTTATTGCTTCTAAATTATTAATAAATGTCTCTTAAAAATATAACTTACTTATTATAACCTACTTTTATTGGGTAATACATTACCTATGTTCATATATCAAATGTCTTCATTTTGAAATTTACTTTGATATTTATATGTGACAATATTATGAAATATATTTAATTCCATGGGTATATCTTTATTTAACCCTTATGATACATTTCTATTTGGTGGCACACATAATCATGAACATGTTATGATTAGTACACCAAAATAGTGTTGTAATTTAATGGGTAATGATTTTTTCTTATGATATTTCTTGTATGGTATTGGGTTATATACCTAATTAATTATGAGGCCTTTTACACCATGTGAAATTATCTAAGAAAATATCATTGACTCATGCTTATGTCATGTTTTATATTACTTCCATAATTCATATTATGTCATGATATAATGATAGAGTATTCCATATATTATTCTACCATTGGATTACTCTTGATACATATATTTTAATACATGATACATTTAATATATCATGTGTAACACCCCAAGACTTTAAAGTATGCCTTTTTTAGATTTTATTTCTTTGGTAGTTTACCAGCATAAAAATGATTTAAATTTTTTTATTAAATTATTCTAGTCATCTCCCTGATGTTGGGAATGGAATAAATTAATGAGATTAAGTAAATTATAAAAATATATATTACACATGTCTATAAAATTAATTCGTTTGGTTACCAGCTAATTTGAAATTAAAAACTAATTGAATATAAAGGATCTATTGTTATAAAAACAATTTTTGTGACCACAATGAAATTTTTTATTAATAAATCACTATTAGTTAAAAATATAAATTAAATTTATATTTTATATATTCACTAAAACGTTTTTACATTCATCCAAAACATTTTAAGAGGCATAAGATATGAATAAATCCAATTGAACATATATAAAGGCTATATTTTTTAAATGTAGTTTTACCACCTTTTAGTAGACAACTTTTTTTAAATAAAAATATTGAAACATTTATAGATTATAGTTTACAAAATAAACATTATTGTTGATTTTTTAATATAAAAATGTAGTTTGTTTAGTTTTTTGGTATTTTTCTAATAAGTTTCCATTTCGATGATTAATAACATGACCTTTAGAATAGTAATATGTCCCTTAAGAATAGTAAACCGTCCAATAGAATAGTAACCTCACCTATCAATATATAACAAAAATTGGGTATCTCATAAATGAAAATATTACATATTTATATATTAGATTAAGTAAATAAATATTTCAAAAATGTAAAATTAATTATCTGTTTTTTAGTAATTAAATTTTAATTACAATTTTATAATTAAAATAATAATTTAAATGAAAATTTATTTTCATAAAATTTATCCATAAATTAATATTTTTTTCTTATGATTATAAGATAATTTAATGAGACCTTAGTTAATTTTTCAAATCGTTATAAAATGAGTTATAATTTTAAAATCAATATTTTTCAAATAAAGTATGATTTTAATTAAAAATTATATTTATCATATTTGGGAACTTATTTTTAAAAAATTGAGTTCATTTTTGAATTCCACTTTTCAAGAAATGGTTATGGTTAATATTTGTGAATTTTCTTAAATAGTTGATTTTTTAGTGAATTGTAAAATATGGTAATTTGCATTATATATACATTATAAGATAAATTCCCTATTCCTAAATTATTTTAAGAACAATAATCTCGAATATAACTTCATTTTTTAAATTTATTTTATTATAATTTTCATACTATTTAGAGTTTGACCCAAACTAATAAAAAATGAATAAAATATTAAAAAAACTCTCTCCTCCACTATAAATACCACTCCTCGCCACCTCTTATCCTCACACCTATTAAACCTTGAATATTGTCCCATTTCTACCCAATTTCTCTCTATATCATATCCCCCATGTCCAAGATATTTTGGTCTCAGCATAAGATCAAAACTAACTTCCTTAAGGAGGTTCTCAAGGAGAAGAATTCAAGAGGTAAATCTTTTTCCGTTCTCTTTGCATTTATTTTAAATTATTTTCTGATTATTCTATCCTTACCTCTTCTGACCAAATATACTTGATAAATCTATTATCAAATACATATATTATAATTTTATCATTTTAATGTTAAATCCATCATCAAACTCCTTTATCTCTCTCTTTTATTCTATAAATAAAAACATCACCCGTGAGGCATCAAATTACCGACATCATGGACGATGCATTTTCATTTTCCATTAACGCCTTATAGGCTGGTAATAAAACCATTTTTGGTTCAAGAAAATTATAATATATTTATTAAATCCTATGTAATGTTCTTGAAACATTGCACACACAATATGTTAACTAATAAGACTAAACTATTTTGTGATGATCGAAAAACCACAAAAAATAAACTAAACGATTATCACTAACGTCTTGTCTAATGATTAATCCTCACCACAAATAAACAAATAATTATATAACCGTTTAATATTATATATTTCCACTAATAACATATAACTTCAATTCTGGATATTTATTTTCATTTTACATAATCTTTCTTACATGTATACAAGTGAACTAGTTGTGAAACCCAAGGAAACAAAAACTTCCAAAAGACGAAATTGAATATTATAACATATCAAAAATTTCATAAATGAAGTTAATAAGATTATAATAAATCATATAAATGTATAAAAGTTTATGAATTGATTAATTGATATATTTAATTTGATTATCCAGGATTTTGAGGTCAATTTCAGAACACTTTCACACATAAGGTAAGGGATTCTACCATAACCCCCTTTTTCCCTCCAAGTTACTCTTTCTCTCTATTTAAATGTAATTCTTATTTTATTGGTGAAATTATTATAAATTCTATGTATATATTCCAAAATCATATTTCAAGATCATATTATCCTTATTTTATGGTTAAATACGTGATCTAAAAAGGTTCCCTTCTCAAATCTTCCTGATAAGCATCCCTAATTAAAGGGAATTTGAAGATTTATTACCCATTATAATGTTCTATCCATAATTAGTTTTAAGCCACCATTATTTTTCTAAAATAACTAATTTTATAATAAAAAAATATCATGGTTCATTTTTAGTTTTATAAAAATAATTATTCTTTTTTCTGTTTTAAAGACTCTTTAAGATTTTTCTTAAACTGCATTAAGAAGGCTCATTTCTAAAGAATATTGAACATTATTTTTACATGATTTAACTTCAATTAGAAATAATTCATGCCTAAAATTTATTTTCATTTCCATTCCATTTATTTTCTAGGATATAAATGTTTAAAATCGAATTTTATGATAAATACAAATGATTTTCTAAAATAACTCTTATTTTCAAAGTGAAAAAGTTTTTTCTCGTCACACTTTTACATATATGAGATTTATTCCTTCTTCACTAATTATTCCATTAATGTGGTGTATATACTACAAATTAAAATATCAAATCATGATTCTTCTTATTCTTATTATATTCGTTTAATTTTATTACTTCAAAGGTATTATGATTTAAATGTTTCAATGTGGTATGGGAAACTTTTGAATGTTTAAATATTATTTTCCTCAAGAATTTATCAATGATTTTATGAGAGTAATTTAATCTATGATTATGATTCAAATAATTAAAAGTGGAATGAGACAAATTGATTTAAATATATATTTTTTTATATTTGAGGAATGCATTGGACTTAGTAAGTGATGGGAAGGGACCACTATAGCCCCTCGTTGCATTGGTAGGTCTCATGAGACTAAACTAAAATGAATTTTGGATTAGAAATTAACTCTTTATTTTCATAAGCTTTGGATAAGGCCTTGATGGTATATTTATGATGTCTGGCATATGAATTTAGTCATTATTTAATTAGTAATTGATAAATCATGTGATCATTTGACTAGTATAATATTCATGGTTATGATTTATGTTATTATTTATATTGAATTATTTATTCTGCTTTTATTCCTTCCATATTATGATCAAGATAATGTTCTAATGGAATGTGTTTTTAATCATTCACCATGCCTTATTATTTATATTATCTTTTTTCTATTTCAAATACCCTTATTGATCATTATATATCACAGATTTCTTATGTTTTACTTTTCCCCTGGGTGTGAAGATATATATTTTGAAAGACTTACATAGATAATCTAAAATTTTATGGGTGTACCCACTATATATGCTATGTTGTATTTCATTTTCTGTTCTAGTGTAATGTTTTTATCATGTTTTCCAAATCTACTTAACTATTCCAGGATTTATGATGTAAGCTCTTGTTTATTTTACCAATGTAATAAATTAAAACACTAGCTCTAGGCTATTGGGGCCAGGGACTTTATAGTTGGTATTAGAGTAAGTTTAGTAGAAACCATGGAAACTAGATTTTAAAAAACAAATTAGGGAACATAACCCTATGATAGACATTGTGGATAAGAATATAAGAACATCATAATTTTTTTTGAAAGATAGATATTATGTGCATCTTCCTAGAAATGAATCCATGTCTAGATAGTACAAGTGAACATGGTTCTATGACGGATGTACCTAAGGATAAAAACTCTAACAAGGTATCTCAGGCCTGACTCAAGGAAACTCAATAAACGATAATACACTTTACTTCACACCTCGTTTGACACTCATGGGTTATATGCTTAGGAAATATCACATTTTCTTTATAAATCATTATAAAGGATTTACAAGTAAATATGTTCCCAAAGAAACCATGTTTATGATTATGAGATTTGGTACACATAAATTATTCAATTTATGTAAAGTATCTCACTTCTTTTGGGATTATAAATTATGTTTCACAATTTTATGATCTAATATAGTGTATTAAAATTTTTAGAAATGGTTCCTAGTAGAAGAAATGGGAACTGAATCTATACACATAATCCAAAGAGTAAGAATTTTCATTTCATTGATGGGTTTAAGCCAGTATTTCGAAGGAAACTATTATCTCAAAAATTCAAATCATATGATGAGATAATATAATATACTAAAAAGAAGAATAAAGAGTTTTATATGTATTATTACTTTATAGTAAATCATAAGAACAATATTACAACTAAGAAAAAGTTGGATAAATAAATTAAGAAAGGATGAAGTATTTTCCCACATGTGATAATTGTAGGAAGAAGCGCACTGGTACTTTCTTAATATGAGTGGGAGTTTTCTATAATTTTTTAGAAAAATACAACCATTATAGTTAAGGTTATGGAAAACTTTTCCAATGTCAAATGCTTCAACTACAAGGAGATGGGGCACTACACAAATGAATGTCCCAAACATGAAGGGAATATAATTTTGAAAAAGCAAAGGGATCATGGTCAAGATTATGATACTATCATAGATGAATATGAATGATTATTATTATTGTTTTTGGATTCAATAATTATGTTATTTAAGTATTTTATCAATAATTATTTAGTTATAATAATCATTAGATATATAAGGATTGTACTGTAATATTATTTCATTAAGGATTTAAAATTGTATGTTAAATGGTACCAAGAAAGGTGATTCAGTGGAAAGATGATCTTTTGGAGATGCATGAGTTGAAAAATATAACCGTAAATATGTCATTGATGTTCTTATAATAAAAAATAAATGGTTATGGGATAGTATGTGTGACCATGGTGGCGGTTAGTGATTTTATGATTTATATTATCTTTACTGGGATTATTGGATTTTCAGATTTAAGGAATATATTCAACAACCTGAATGTTTTACTCTTGTAAGAAAGCATATTTTATTAAGGATTAATGCTGATCAAAGAAATCATATATTTGGTATGTGGGATTAAGAGATACATTATTTTGGGAATATTATATTATCATGATTTAGGAAATTTAGTGACTTTACTTCTAGATTTTAGTCATTGAATATGGACAGTCATGTTTTAGATGAGTATTAAGATTAACTACTTATGGAATGGATCAAGTTAAACTTTGGAAATTATCTTTCATTGATAACATGTTATAACCTTATTGGTTTAGTAAACTTTTAAAGTTCAAAGGAATGACTTAATAACCATATGATTCATAAAAAGTGATCCAGACGTGAAAAATTCATCTTAAACATTTATTTACAAGTGTAAGGGATGATGTGAAAATAGATCGAAGCACAAAGAAAGGATGAGATTATACTATTGAAATTTAAATTAACTAAGTATTTGTACTTTCTAAATTACTTATATATATATATATATCAAAATAATCCATCATCACTTGGAAAAATACTTTCGAAACAAAAACGTCATCTTTGTAATTTTCTTTCATAGAAATCAATGGTCTTTTAACCGATAATAAGATTTACAGTTTTGTGTTGGCCAAAATTCTAATGAACATGATCTATATCACTCTTCATAAAAACTTTATGGTTATATTATTATTTTATTTCCATATTTTTACATTGTACAAATGTTATCCTCTTCGAAATGATAGTTTTTTGTCTACCTATGCATTTCACTTTCCCTCTTATTAAAAGGATATTTTATTAACCCTATTTATGATCTGTGTTTCCCATAAAATAATTTTCAAGTATCAAACTATGATTATGTATGAAAATTTCATATATCTATGATTTAATTTAGTTATGTAGGGGTGAATGTAACACCCAAATATTTTAGAGTATTCCTATTTTAAAATTTAACTTTTTTGATAGCTTACTAGCTTAAAAATGATATTAATATTATTATTTAATTATTATATTTATTTACTAGATGTTGGGAATGTTTGGACTTAATGAGATTAATTATATTATGAAAATATATATTACACATGTTTATAAATTTATTTCATTTAATTTCCAATTAATTAGAAATGAAAACCAATTGAATATAAAGGCTATATTTTTATAAAAACAATTTGTATGCCCATAATGAAATTTTATATTAATAAATCACTATTAGAAAATGATATTAATTAAATTTATATATTATATATTCAATAAAATATTTTTACATTCATCCAAAAAAATTTAGAGGCATAAGATAAGTATAAATCCAATTTTATACATAAAAAGACTAAATTTTTCTAAACGTGGTTTTACTACCTTTTAGTGGATAAATTGTTTTAAGTATATTTTTTTTACTCTTTTATAAATTATATTTGATAAAATAAAAAATATTTTTTAAGCGTAATATAAAAATTTTCTTTGGTTAAATTTTTGGTATTTTTCTGAAAAGTTTCATTTTTGATAAATAATAATTTGACCTTTAGAATAGTAATATATCCCTTAGGAATAGTAAACCATCCTATCAAATAGTAACATTACCTATGAAATTATAAATATAATTTGGTCATATCCTAAATCAAAATATGAAATATCTATATAGTAGATTAAGTAAATAAATATTTCCAAAATGGTAAAATAATTGTTGGTATTTTTGTGAGTCATAAATATTTAATTACAAATTTATAATTAATATAATAATTTAAATGAAAATTTATCTTCATAAAATATATTCATTATTTATTTTTTTGTCTTTTTATTACAATTTGATTTTATGATACCTTAATTTAATTTTCAAACTGTTATAAAATAAGTTATAATTTTAAAATCAGTATTTTTCAAATAAATTATGAATTCAATTAAAAATTAAATTTATCATATTCAGAAAATTATTTTCAAAAAAATTAGTTCATTTTGGAGTTCTACATGTCTAAAAATGTTTATGGTTAATTTTTAGTAATTTTCTAGAATAGTTGATTTTTTTGTGAATAATGAATACAAAAATATACGATATGTATACAATATAGGATAAATACACTATTATGTGGGACATGAATGATTTAAGAACCATAATCTATAACATAACTTAATTATTTTAATATATTTGATTATAATTATCAAACTATTCATATTCTTGAGCAAAAATAAAAAACAAGTGAATAATATATTCAAAAAACACCCGACTCCTCCACTATAAATACAACCCCTCACCACCTCTTCTCCTCACACCTATTAATAATTAAATATTATCCAATTTCTACCAAATATCACTCCCTATACTATAAATTACTTATATGATCCTTTTATCTCAACAAAATACCAAAATCAACCTCCTTAAGGATGCTCTCACAGAGAAGAATTCAAGAGGTAAATCCTTTTTCATTCTCTTTCAATTTCCTTTATTTTATTTTCCACTTATTATATCTATAACTATTCTATAAAAATATAAATTATAACTCCATTATCTTATATATACTATAATTTTATCATGTTAATGTAATTTACATCATCAAACTCCATTCTCCATCACTTTTTCTATAAATGAAAACATCACCCGTGATGTGTCAATTTACCGACATCAAGGAGAAAACATTTTCATATTCCATTAAGGCATCCTAGGATGGTAATAAAACCGTTTTTATTGTTAAAAAAATTATAATATATTTATCACACCCTATTTAATGTTCTGGAACCACTGTATACACATGATTTTAACTAATAAGACAAAACTAGTCCGTGGTGATTGAAAAACCGCCAAAAATAATCTAAATGATTATCACTAATGTTTTATCTATTGATTCATCCTCACCCAACATAAAAAAATGACCTAAATAATAATTTGATATTATTTATTTCAATTAATAACATATAACATTAATAATAGATATTTATTTCCATTTCACTTGATCTTTTGTACATGTACACAAGTGAACCAATCGTGTAAACCGGGGAAATAGACACATCTGAATGAAGAAATTGAATTTTATAACTCATCAAAAAGAACATAAATGAACTTAATAAAATCATCATATATAAAATACATGTAGAAAATGTTTTTAATTACCTAATTAATTTATTTAATTTTATTATCTAGGATGCTAAGGTCCAGGCCAGAACACTTTCGGACATAAGGTAAGGGATCCTACCCGAACCCCCATTTTTTCCTTTGGGTTACTCTTTATATCTATTTAACCTAATGTAGTGCTTCTTAATTTTTTTGAAATTATTCTAAATTCTATTTATATGTTCCAAATTCATATATCTATATCATTTAATCCTTCATTTATGGGGAAATACATGTTTTAAAAAGGATCTATTCTCAAATATTCCTGATAAGAAAGTTCTATTAAATGGAATTTACCAGTTTCAAACCCATTCTCATGTGTTATCCATAATATATTTTAAGACACCATTATATTTCTAAAATAAATTATTTTATCATGGAAATTATCATGGTTCATTTATGGTTTTATACAAACAATTATACATTTTCTCATTTTAAAGACTCTTGAAGAATTTCTTTAAACTGCATTAAAAAGCCTCTTTTCTTATGATTCTTAAACCCTCATTTTACATGTTTTTTCTTATATTGGACATAATTTATGCCTCCAATATAATTTAATTTTCAACCCCTTTTATTTTCAAGGATATAAAAGTTTAAAATATGATTTTAAGAAAAATAAAAATGATTTACCAAAAGAACTCTTCTTCCCAAAGTAAAAAATGGATTTTCTCGTCTCACTTTTACTAATGTGAGATTTATGCCTTGTTCACCACTTATTCCATGCATATGGTGTATGTACAGACCTTTCATATATCAAATAATTTGTCTTCTTATACTTATGATATTCATTCAGTGTTGTTCCTTTATTGGTATTATGATTTAAATGTTTCAAAAGTGGTATATGACACCTTGGAATGTTTAATGATTATTTTACTCATGAATTTATTAATTATTTTATCATATTATTTTCATCTATGACTATGATTAAAATATTTCAAAGTGGAATGGGACACTTATATTTAAAGATATCTTTTTATTAGACATCTGGGGAATGCATTGAACTTTGTAAGTGATGGGTGGGGCCCGTTATAGCCCCTCGATGCGTCGGTAGATCTCCTTAGACAAAACAGAAATTGATTTTATAATAGGACATAACCATTTATTTTCAGAAGTCTTGAAAGAGGCCTTGATGGTATGTTTGTTATTTTCGGTATATGCATTCCATAATTATGACATTAGTAATTGGTAAATCATATGATTATTCGACCAGTAGAATATCCATGGTTAAGATTCATGTGTTTATTTATATAAAATTATTTATTAATATTTTATTCTTTCTATATTATGCTCAAGATTATTTTTTAATGAAATGTGTTTTTAGTCATTCATCAAGAATTATTGTTTATATTAACTTCCACTGTATCACTTACCCTTACTGAGAATCTAAGCTAACCCCTTTCTTATGTTTTATATTTCCCCAAGATGTGATGATATATATTATAAACGACTTGCAGGGATAATCTAGAAATTTATGGGTGTTCTCGATAGAGATGCCAGGTTGTATTTCATTTCATGTTGTAATGCAATGCTTGTATCTGGTTTTCTAAATCTATTAAACTATTCAATCATTTTGGATGTGATCTCTTATTCATTGTACCGCGGTAATAAATTGAGGCACCGAGTCTAGGAAACTGGGGTCAGGGTCTTTAAATTATGTTTTTAATCATGGTAAATTTTATTTAATTATTTTTAATTTTATTAAAATTATGTATTAATTAATATTTAATATGTTTTATGTTTTATGTTTTTTGGGAATTTAATCAATATTTATTATTATTTATTATATATATTTATTTATTTCCAATAATTTATTATTTTCAATATGTATGCATCTTTATTCCAATATATATATATATATATATTTTAATAATTAATATTTAATTAATAAAACTTGTCTATTTTTTCAACATTGTTAAAGTATACTCATTTTTATTGATTCTTTTTCACTCATTTTTAACATGGATGCACTTAAGATTAAATATTCATTAATAATGTTAAAAAAATTCGTAAGACAATGTTTATAAATAAATATATTTTTATATGTATATTTACTATATTTATACATTTATATATTTATAATTATAAGTATATAAATATAATTTAAAAAAAAATATTTATATAATTAAAAATAAATAATTATATATATTTAAATAATTATAAAATTATTATACATCTATCAAAATAATGAATATATTTACTATATTTATACATATTTATTTATTATATATATATAATTAAATAAATATATATAATGATTAATTATTTTTTAAAAGTGTTTATATATTTATAAAAAATAATTATATGTTTAAATAATTATAATATGATAATAAATATATATAAATAAAGAATATATTTACAATATTTAAATTTATATATACTTATTAAATATATATATACAGTTATATGAATATAATTTCAAAAAAATTTATTTATAATTATCATTATAAATTCTATATCAGTTCTAAAGTAATAAGGGCTAATAAAAGAAATATTTATCAGCGCTTTTTGGCCCTAACAATGATAGAGTATTATCCGTGCTAAAAATGCTAATAAAATAAATCCTTATGAGAACTAAAACATTAGCGTTTATAAATATGGCTTTTATCAACAATTTTTTAGCATTGATAAGTATCTATCTTCCTCAGCAGTAAAAAGGTGTTGAGAAAGATGCCTTTTGTCAGTGCTAATTAATTTAGCACTCATAAAAAGTATCTTTATCGGGTATTTTTTTGGATGAATTGATAAATGTGTCCAGATCTATTTAAGTAACCCTAACAAATTGTAAAATCATCATGATATCTGAAGATTTCTCTAGAAGTCACACTCTCCAAACGCTCCTCCTTGGTGAATCAAAGCTCAAATCAAGGATCGAATCAAGGCTCGAACAATTCCAAGGCTCAAATCCAAGGATCTAATGATTCTAGGGTTGAATGAATCCAAGGTGTGCATGTTTTCTAGGTTTTTTATATCTCTGCATTCTCTCAGATGATTCAAAACATCTATCTAAGGTATCTTATTTTTTCCTCCTCCTCCTCACTCGTTGATTGCTTATATGGAGATATCTATTTGTGCTTTTTTCAATCATTCTTTATTAACTTTCAGAATATTCTAGTGGTCAACAATTTATATTAGGGATGTTTGGTTGAAAGGAGACAGGGATTCTAGAGCTTGAGTAACAAGTGTGAAGGAGTGTCTAGCCGAAATTCTTAGACTCCTCTCAGAAGTTTCCATGTGATTTTGGGAACAATATTTTAATTTATGATTATTTTATCCTTCTATAAGAGATGGTCCATGGACCATGCACATTCACTATATTTATACAGTGACATGAATTTTAATATCCATTTTCTTTTGATTAAATAGAACATTTAATAGAGACAAGGATCGTGATCAATAATTTTTCACCATAATATTCCATATTTTCAAGTGAATATGATCCTAAAGAGATAGAGGATTTAGTGGAGAAAATTTAGAGAATTTTGGACACCCCCAATATTATAGATTCTATTAAGGTGAAATGTTTTTCATTTAATCTTGAATGTCCTAGCCAATGATTATGTAAGATGATTGTCCAAGATCAATGAAATGAAAATATAGAATTGAAGGACCACTTTAGTAAAGGCCCATATTCCTTCAAACTTTATAATATATCATCCAGATATTAAAATGAAAAATTGAAAGTAAGTTAATAGAGAACTCATGTTTTAATATTTCTAGTTGAAAAAAATATTTGATATACCATTAATATTAAATGTAATAATACCTTAGGCTATTACATCACTTGTTCCAAAAAACAGAATGATGGTTACAAAAATCAATATTTGATGGAATAATTATTAGAAATTATTTTTTGGTATTAATCAATTTAGGTGTACATGTATTGGTTCCACACCCTGGAATCTATGATTACCATCCATTCATATGAAATAACTCTTTTTATTAATTTTTTATCAATAAATTGTTATATATTTTCATTTATTGAATGATAGTTTATTATTCATGATTATCATATTTGGGTTTCTAATTACTCATTAATTTCCTATATAAAATTTTCATTTCTATAGAGGAATTAAGATTACTTCATAGATCATTTCAATAGAGGAAGAACTAATATTACTTTTAGGATTTAAAGTAAAAAAAGTGGTATTTCTTTTATTGATATAGAATTAATAGATTCCACATAGATTCATTTATCATAACATGTCCCCGCTGAGACCCCTTGAATCACAAACAGGAATTATTATTCCCCAAAAATCACAACTTTAATAAGATATGAGTTAATAACTATTGCCAATGATGTAATTCTCACAATTGGGAGGCATTACCCCTTTTAGAGTACACAATGCAGTATAACTATCACCCTCATCAACTTATTCTCTGAAATATTTATTATTTTAATTTATTGCTTGAGACTCACCCCATCTCTTTTTTGTTTCTTGAAATACTATGAGCATTAGTCATCACATGGATGACTACAACATAGATTATTTCAAAAAACATTGGTTCATTTTCAACAAATATGGAGAATGTGTGTCACAGAACAAAATGAAATGATAAATGTTTGGAATATGATCTGATAAGGATGAAAATTTTCTATAACTTTAACATTTGAATCAATTCAGAGGATAACACATACCATAGTGTAGTAATTATTTTCTTAAATTCAATTACCTATTTTCTTCAAATCATACTCAAATTCATTGAAACAATAAAATGTTGGGTTTCCCTTATTATAATTACCTATAACATTCACTTTTTATAATGAATATCTTTTGTGTATTTATTTATTTATTATACAAAATTAATATTTTATGAACCCAATAGGATGGATATGAATTGAAAATGGATGCATACTAATTGTTTGACAAAATTGTATGAAGATGTAGTTAAAGTGTTCATCATATTTGCAATAGAGCATGCATATGACCCTACTCAAATATTTTTTATGTGTTTACATTGTTTTTATTGAAGACAATTTAGTTTGGAAGAGTTGGAAAAACATTTGATTTGTCTTAGAATAGATCTAATCTATATATTTTGGAGTAAACAAAGGAAAAAACATAATGTACAAACCAATTTAGAGGATAATATGGTTTATAGATCATTTGATATGAATACCAGTGTAAATGGTGATGGAAATGGAATAGAAAAAATGACAATGAAAATTGAAGATGATTTTTATGATTGTCCAAAGTTGCTTGAGAAGTTAAATAGTTGTGCTAAGAGACCATTGTATACTGGTTATACTAAATACACAACATTGTCAATAGTATTGTAGTTATATAATTTGAAATCCAGAAGGGGATATAGTTACAACATCTTTACAAAACTACTTGGTCTCTTGAATGATATGCTACCTAAAGAAAATGAAATACCATGTCAAATATATGATGGTAAATGAATGATATGTTCAATGGTCATTTTATCTAAAAAATATATTCTTGTAAAAATGATTTCATATTCTTTTTCAAGGACCATTAATCACTCCTAAAATTCCTTAAGTGTGGTGAATATCGATAGAAGAAAATTGAATCAAGTCCCTCAAAATATGTATGGTAATTTCCTATCACTCCACAGTTTAGAAGACTATATGGATACCAAGAAATTGTGAGATAGTTGAAATGACATGCAAATACAAGAATTAAATATGGGAACTAATGTCATCTATAAGATTCTCTTTAGTGGAAGAAAATTTATTACACGTATCCTAAATTTAGAAAAGAGCTGAGAACATTTCATATTGTATTATCTATATATGGAATAAATCCTTTTGGTGTACTGTGTAGTAATCATAGTACATGGCCCTTCCTATTGGAAAATTATAACTTGCATCCATGGTTATGCATGAATCACAAATATATAATATTTTCTGAACTAATATTTGGACCAAATAAACCAAGTAATGATATTGATGTCTATTTAGATCTATTGACTGAAGAACTAAAATTGATGTTGGAAACACATGTTACGATGCATGATGCTCATAGAAGAGACTAATTACCATTGAGGGACATATTTTATAGGATTATAAATGACATCCCTACTTATAAAAATTTATCATGATATAACAATAATGGAATTTTGGGGTGTCACATTTGTGAAAAATGAACACACTCAGTTTAGTTGAAACATTTCATCAAAGACTGGGTTTTTACATAAACGAAAATTTTTACCTCGATGAAATAAATACTGAACCTAGATGAAAACATTCTATAGGAATATCAAACAAGTTATAACACTGTCTCTAATAATTGGTGATAAACTTTCCGATAAAGAAAAATATATTAACACTATTTTTATTAAACTATTATCAGAAAACCTTATGAAATCATGTTGGAATAAGATATCAATCTTCATTGAATTGTAATATATGAAATGTTAGTATGTGAGAAATGTTCTTGGTGTCATCAAAATAAATAAAATATTTTATAGTTTTTTTGGAACATTACAATAGGTTTGAAAAAAAATAAAATATGGAAGCAAGGATAGTTCAAACATGATTGACATGTAGAAAAGGGACGAGTTGGAACTGGTGAAGGGTAAAGGGTATAATTTTATTTCTCTAGAAGCATACACTCTATCTAGATATCAAAATTAGCAATTTTTTTATTTCATTAATAGTGTCAAAGTTTAAAAGGGGTAATAATCACTTATCAATAAAGTCGTGTTAATGACTAATTTTAAAATAAAATGACTAAAATGACACAGATGTCTTGTTTTAATGCTAGATTTTATGCATGTTTCTTTCTGTTACATTTTGCCTCAAAATGTATGGTATAAATTAACGAGACTCTTCTTCTTTTTCAAATCCTTATGAAGTAACGTTATCGACCAGATTATGTTTCCAATCATGAATAAAGAGGTTTCAGTCATATTATGTGAATTAGAGACGTTATCCCCACCATTATTCTTTGATATAGTTTTCCACCAGATGGTTCAATTATTTAGAGAGGCTCAACTATTCAGTCTTATCCATTATAGATATATGTACCCCATTGATAGGTATATGATAATTTTGAAAGGGTAAGTCAGGAATTCAAGTTATCTAGAAGGTTGTATTTCAAAACTATATATTTTTGAAGATGCAATTAAATTTTGTACTGATTACATATCAAATGTTGATAGCATCAATTTCCCAAATTCTCGAAACAAAATAATGCCTTATGGGGTAAGGTATTTCTATAAGATATTTTGTTACAACTACCTTAATAGAGAAGGAGAAGAACACCTTTACATTTTTCATAATAGTGAAGACGTTTATAAAAACCCTTTACTTTATTTCACATTAATTCGTAACTTATTACATAAAATTACAAATAATATAGACCAAAAGATCAAGAAATCTAGTGTGTTTGTGAATTAGGATCATTACATAAAAACAAAAAATAGGAAATACATCACATTTATTAAAAACATCCCTATCATGCTCGTACTTAAAACTTCGTGGGATAACATGGGGACATACATAAGAAAGGGGGGAGATATAATGCCTAGATAGGGAATACAATAGGATAAAATGGAGAAAAAATACATGTTATACAATAAGAATAACAGTGGTGCATAATAGGGGTGAGAATCTTCACAACTACAAATACGGATTTTATCAGTGCTAAAATGGACTTTATCAGTGCTAGAAAAAGCGCTGATAAAGCCGGCGAAGATAAGGGGGGGGGGGGGGTCCCCTATATCAGCGCTAAAACAAAGCACTGATAAAATGGTCCTCTATCAGCACTTTGTTTTAGTACTGATAAAAGGGGTCTTTATCAGTGCTTCCTTTATCAGTGCTTTCATTTTAGCCCTGATAAAGGACCCCTTTTATCAGCGCTTTTTTAAAAGTGCTCATAAAAGGTAAAAAAATTAAAAAAAATTAAAAAAATTAAAAAAATATTTAAAAAATACTGCCAATCGGGGGGGGGGGATTTTATAGCGCTTGAGCCCCCCCCCTTTACAGCGCTTTTCTGCCCCTGTACAGCGCCCCACGCACCCCCTTCACCCTTTAACAGCGCTTGATGCTAAATTCCCCCATGCGCGTGTGCCCCTCCCTCCACCAGGATTTGAACTCGAGACCTCCCACCTGCGTGCCTAAGCCTTTACCACTACTCTATTTTGATTTGTCTTACAATTCATGATATCTATATATATATATATATATTTTTATATATTTACTTATATTTATTTGTATAGTAATATATATTTATATTAATATATATATATATAGTTATATTATAATATATATATAGTTATATTATAATATATATATATATAGTTATATTATAAGATATATATATATATATAGTTATATTAATATATATATATAGTTATATATATATATATATCTATATATATAGTTATATTTATTCATATAGTAATATATATTTATATTAATATATATATAGTTATATTATAATATATATATAGTTATATTAATATATATATATTGTTATATTAATATATATATATATATAGTTATAATAATATATATATATAGTTATATTTATTCGTATAGTAATATATATTTAAATTAATATATATATATATATATATATTAAAATATATATAGTTATATTAACATATATATTGTTATATTAATATATATATATAGTTATATTAATATATATATATTTATAGTGATATTTATATATATATTTATAGTAATACTAATATATATATGTAGTTATATTAATATATATATATATAGTTATTAGATTAATATATATATATAGTTAGATTAATATATATATATAGTTAGATTAATATATATATATATATTTAGATTAAAATATAGATATATAAATATTCATATATTATTATTTTAAATAAAATGGATTTTAGTTATTATTTAGATAAAGCTAATGTATTTTATATGTAAATATATTTTATTATTTTTATTTATAATTAAATTTCTAGGTGTGAATATATATAAAAAATGAATATATTGTTATATATTTGATTATAAATAGCAGTGCATTATAAACAATGCTGAAATATCAAATACATAATATCAATATGAATTTAATACCTTGGAATAAATTCAGACCCCACCAAAACAAATCCAATAACACCCCCTTAAACACGGCTGAAAATCGACAAAATGTTAAAAAATCGGGGTACCCTGACTAAAAACTCTGTTTTGGAGGCCTTCTAGGCCTCTTTTGGCCTCGAAAATCCCTTGACCACCCCCTAGTCATAGCGATGTAGAGCTCATCACAAGCTTCAATTTGATATGTGGTAGAGCTCAAACGGACACCTGGATAAAAAGTTATGGCCGTTTGAAGTTTGAGATGTGTTTTCAACATATTTTTGATATTTTTTTAATTTTTTTAATTTTTTTAGTCTTCAAATTGTTATTAAAATGACTATTACTCCATAATAATTAGCAAATTATTAATTAAAAATATTTTTTAAATTTTTTAAGAAGCCATTTTCACTAAATATCTTATATAATAAGTATATTAAGTGTAAATGTACATTTATACTTATCTAAAATATATTTAAAAATTATATAATATATATATATATTTATATATTAATATATAAATATATATTTTTTAATTTTTTTTAAGTCGACCCTTTATCAGCACTTTTAAAAAAAGCACTGATAAACCCCCCCTTTATCAGCGCTAATAAACAAGTGCTGATAAAGGGGGTCCCTTTATCATTGCTTTTTTGAGCGCTGATAAAGGGGGGTGCTGCGAAAAACTGTTTTTGTGATAGTTCATAGACATGTACAACGAGAAAAAATATTTCAAGATAATAAGAGGAATGTGGAAACATTTTAAAACACTGCATCATAAATATAGGTAAAGGATAACTACCAAGACATCGTAATAGAACAAGAACCGTAAAGTAATCAAGTTCACTAAATGTTTCAATATGATGTCCGATGAGACTAAACATTACCCAATGCATTGGAGCTCTAAATAATTATAGGTGCACCCGTCACATTAATATCATTCTCATGCTTAAGTGTGCCACATAAATCAAAAATCATGGATTCATTTATTATGATAATTTATTATATGATCAAGGGGGTTGGAGTACATAGATTTATGTTCCAATTCCAAGAATTATAAGTGTATTAAATTGAATATCCTTGATATAAAATTATTATTGTATTCACTACACAATTGTTTTGGCATGAAAAATCATGATGAAATTTTGGCAGCATAACAGAGTCACTTAAAAATTTCTAAAATTATATAATGAAGGAGAAAGGGGTATCTTATAATTTAGACAAAAAATGGATATTTATAGGGACATGGAAAGACATATCCCAAAATTTGGAATTTGAAAATAGAAGGATTAAGATAATAAAGAAACATTAATGACGAGGAGAATGAGAGGATCCCTTACTTGAGTGTGTGAATCCAAATGTTTGGGAGGGGAAACTTGAGAGATTGGGGAAATATTTTGAGTATTCTAGATAGGGGAGGGTAGATTAATAATGTGCTCAAAGGATTATGAGTGATGAGAAGTTGGATCTTGGGTGTTTTTATATAGAAAATGAGTGCGTATTACTTTATAATTTCTCAAACATAGGTTTTGGACTCTATATAATAAAATAACTCAAAAAAGAAATCATACATTGGTTTTTACCAGAGTTTCTTCCAAATGGGATTGTTTTTAGAAATTTTATACGGAAAATTTTCAAACTTAAGAAAATAATACCATTTCTTATGTGGAGGTGAGTCATAACCTTAAAGAAATGATTATAAAACCTTAAAATATATTAATGGTTTTTTAGGACTCATAAAAAATTAATAAAATTAATAAATTAAACATTAAATCGCATTATTTTAAAGATAAACATATATTTTTGTGTGGATACCTTTTATAGTATTTATTATATTACATTTCGGTCATTATAATGTGATAATACTCAAAGTATATTTATATGGTATTTAATTATTACCCAAAAATTTGACAGTCTCACAAAATTATGAAAAATTAACCATTGGATAATTTTGAAACATTTATTCCAAAAATAATATTAATTTTATCTAAATAATATTATAAATATTTTTATTTTCACTTTTAAAATAATAATTGTTTTTTACTGAGAAATTATGGGTTTTTTTTGACAATAACGGTTTTCAAACCCTTATAAAAATTACATTTTTCTTCTTAAAAAATATATGATCATTTGTATTTAATAAAAAATAATTATTTATAATATTTTCCTAAAATAATATTTATATCAAAACTCCATTAATTCATCAAAATAAATCCTTAATTGAATTTAATATTACCATAACATATTTTTGTGCATTATTGTATCAAAATAAACATCATTTATAAAGTAAAAATAATTGGGTGAAAATATAATTATTATTTTATAAAAAATAATTAAAATACTCATATATCTAGGGTATTGATACATAATCCTTTAATACACCAGAAAACTCCTTACGAGTAAGGTGTGCAATAGTGAGATTTTCATGTGGTGGTTCAACGAACGTGGTTTGGGTCATGATCTCGATGAGCTTAAACTTCTCCCACAAATGGTTTCTCCCATGATTATGTTGTTGGATATCATCTTGGGATTGATCAAGGTAAAATCCCCGTGATTCTACCCCCCTTAAAAGCTTTAATAAATGGGATTCATAGGGTATGATCCTACTAGTTGAGTCCATCACTTCTTTTGTATGTTTCTGTTGGATTTGTTAAAACCCTATATTTATACTAATCATGTTATCAATATTAAATGGATATGTTATCAATGGTGAAGATAATTAATGATATTTTAAATCAGATAGAATATAATAAAACCAAATAATTGAATGTGTTTTCTATAACAATATTCTATTCTAATACATTTAATTAAATCCCAAGGAGGATTTTATTTATAATAGTTTGAGTCATTAAAATTTTTACCCATAAATTAACTACCATAAATATATTCATAAAGAACATAATCCATCAAGGACTGGAGGATGTATACCAAATACACACAATAAAGAGTTTATAGTATAGTTACAATATCAATTTAAAAATTAATTATATGAAAATATGAATTTAATTGCTAAACGACTTCATTGGTTATCCAAGGGACAAAATTAAAATGTTATATCTTATATTGGTTTCGTGATCAATGGTTATATGTTCTATAAAAATGATAATGATGACTGTAGTGTGATGCAATAAAGTTGTGTAATTCTTATTGTAGAAGCAATTCACATATCTACTTCCAAGGATAGAAATCCAATTTATGAAAATATGTCATATTTTGCCATTATTCAATAGATATATGAGTTGGATTAAACAACATTTAAAGTGTTGATTTTCCATTGTAAATGGGTTGAAAAAATGAGTTCAGTGAAAGTTTGATGAAATGGGATTCGTGAAGGTGAATTTTAGTATGTAAGGGGGGAAAACATGAGACATTAAAATACCATCACAAGCCGTGAAAGTATTTTATGTCTCAGATCCTTCAAAAAAGAATTGGTTGATTATTCTGCTGGTACTAAAACAAATGTTGGGTTGGATTAAAACTAATTTGAGGGTGACCCTTTCATTGGGAGGTAATAATCATTTCAAGTCATTAATAAGGAAAAACATTGTCTTGTACATTATAGGGAACCATAAAGAGGGGATATGTATTATTGATAGTGGAACAAAATTTTTAAAACCTTTAAAAAGAAATAAAGATCAATGATAAGGTAAAAGTCTTAAAAAAATACAATGTTTTTCCTCATAATATTATATGTTCTCTACTGCACTAAAATAATCTAAATTAAATATCTGACTAATCCTTTAGAGAATTTATTATTCACATGATTATGTTACAAATCCCCCAGAAGAATAATATATAATGATGGAAACCCTTTTGGAAGATGTAATGGTAATATTAAGATATAATTTCTCTACTTTACCAAAAATTATATAATGATATGTTGATTTAATTTTCATTATTCCTTTTATATTTTATTTATTTTAGTATATTTATGTCCATATTTCATTTATTTATAGACCTAAACTTCAATATAATTATTCTCCCTGAAAACATTTTCACACCTACAATGTGGAAATTTATCACTTTCCTTCATGTTCCCTCCACTACATTTTTAGGAGGAGAAATAACATTGACTCTAATAAATCAAAGATTTAATCATGATTATTGTACAATAAAATAATTATCCATAAAAATAATGTATTACTTCATATTTATGTTTTATTTATTTATTTTTATTATTACTCTCATAAGAATCATTTTTTTAATATAAGTTTACTCTTTTGTTCTGGTTGGGAACCTTTTTACCCCTTTAGTGTTAACGTTTATCAGTTTCCTTAAAGTTCCCTCTAAAACCTTTGTAATAATATCAGTGACACTACCTCTCCTAAATCAGAGAGGTAATCTTGAAATTTTAATAGTAAAATCAGTGTCCAAAGAATTAATATATTGTTTCATATTTATGTTTAATTTATTTCTTCTTAGTATTACTCACATATTAATTTTATTCTTATATTGGTAGATTATTTTGTTTGAGCTGGCGTGGTCTATCCATATTTCATGTCATTATGCACCAAAACATATTAAGACTTTTTCTCCCTCAAAACCTTTTTACCCCTGTGATGTTACATTTATCACTTCCTATATGATCCCTCTGCTACCTGTGTAGGAAGAGCAAGGATGATAATTATTCTTAATCAGAATTGTAATCTTGATGTTTATTAAGTCAACTAATTTTTCATATAATTAATATATTTATTCTTATTTATGTTTAATTTATTTCATTTTAGTATTACCCACATAAGAATTTTTTTCTTATACCGGTATATTATTTTGTTCAATTTGGGGTGGTATGTTCATCTTTCATGCATTTTTTTCACCAAAACATCCATAGAATTTTTATCCCTCAAAACCTTTTCACCCCTATAGTGTTGGAATTTATAAATTTCTTTCATTTTCCATCCACTACTAAATCATAGACCTAGTCTTTTTGTTTTTCTTTAGAATCATTGTCCATGGAATTAATGTATTGTTTCATATTTATATTTAATTTATTTATTTTTAGTATTAATCATATAATTATTTTTTCATATAAATGTGGATTATTTTTTAGTAGCTGTTCATAGCCAAAAAACCATTCTTCTTGTTGAAATCCAAAATATTTAAGGAATCTTGTATTCCTATTTTGGTTAATTCTACTTATATAATTGGTGCATGAGCTTCCTCTGCTCTTCTGGATTTCAAAAACGAGGAAGGTTTCTCAGCAAAGAACATTGATTCAATTTATAGTATTGGTAGTTTGACAAATAAAGGTAGTGGAAATGATAGTGACATTGTAATTTAAGATTTTTTGAGACATTGGGACGTGTAAGAATCAACCACACCTCAATCCAACACATGGTGTGACCGGTATGAATCTAAGTGATTCTTTTTATTTAAATTTGACATTAATGTTAGTAAAAATGAAAATTGGCATACTCCAAACTGATCAAACATATCTATATTGTTCTTATACATTAATACAATGATCTATACGTCATTTTTGACCTGTAGGAATCATTTTGACCTCGATCCGATACACTATGTTCCTAGTATAGCTCAATTTGTCAATTATCAATTAAAAATTGACATTTTAGTTGAAAACGTTTCACTACCAAAAAAGAAATAAAAACACTCAAATTTTCATGATTATTTATGGTTTTAATTTATATATCACTTGTGACATGTAGGAATTGATATCACATCAAACCGATACATGATGTGATCGGTATGAGTCAATGTGTGTGTTTCCAGTTTAAAATGATATTTTATTAAGAAAAGTCTAGTGGCATACTAAAAAATAATGAAATCACGTTATTATTGTTTTTATACTTTAATAAAACTATCTTTATTTCATTTGATAAGTGTAGGAATCAGCCGCACCTCAATCAGATGCATGGTGTAAGAGATATGACTCCAAGTGCTTATTTTTATTTAAAATTGACATCTAATTTAGTAAATAGGACATATGACCTAATAAAATCCAAGAAAATGATTTTGTATTGTTTTGATACATTATTAAAATGATCAATAAGTCATTTTTTATGTGTTGGAATTAGCTTCACATCATTCTGAAACACGATGTTCCCAGTATGACTCAATGCGCCCGTTATCGGTTTAAAATCGATATTTTATTTCAAAAAGTGTCACTCACTGAAAAATAAGAAAATGTGATCATATATTCTTGAAAATATAGGAAATAAATTAAGTAGTTTTTTTATGTGTATAATTTGGTCTCATATAAAAAATATTCATTATACGATCAGTATGAGTCAAAGTGCATGTTTTTAGTTTAAAATGACATTTTAGTAAAAAAAGGCATGTGACATACTCAAAACTGAGAAAATGATTTTGGATTGTTTTGATACTTTATAGAAATGATCCATAAGTAATTTGATATGGGTTGTAATCATCCAAACCTCTATTCAATGCATGGTGTGACCTTTATGATTCCATGTGCATCTCTTTATTTAAAATTGACATCAATGTTAGTAAAAAGGACAATTGTTCTTCTCAAAACCATGAAAACGCATTGGGATTGTTTTTATACTTCCCAAAAATGACCCATGTGTCATTTGTGATGTGTATGAATAATCCTCACCTCAATATGATACAAAATGTTCCTATTATGACTCAATGTGTGCGTTATCATTTTAAAAACAATATTTTAGTTTAAAAAGTGTCACTCGCTGAAAACTAATCAATCATACTAGGATTGTCTCTAAAATTTATAAAAATGATTTATAATAAATTTGTTAAATTTAGGGATTAATATCATGTAAAACATATACATGATGTGACCAATATGATTCAAAGTGCATGTTTCAAATTTATAATGATATTTTATTAAATAAGAAAAGTGTCGTACTCAAAACCAAGCTAACACATTCATATGTTTTTGATAATTTATGAAAATTATCCATATATCATTTGAGACATATAGAAATCAGAATGACCTCAATTCTATACTAGGTGTGAGCAGTATAACTCTAAGTGCGTATTTTTAATATGTAAGTGTCATTTATGTTTAAAAACATGACTCATGTTGCCAAAATTGAGAAATTGAGCCTAGATCGTTTTATCTTCATTATATCACATATTACAAAATTTAATTCCTTATTATTTTTACCTTATACTTATTTATATTAAATTGATCTGGGGAGGGGGAATAAACAAATGAAAACCTACCTAAATGTGTGTGGGGAGGCTCAAAACTGAGACCACCCAAACACCACCACAAGACACAACTACTAGGCTACACCCGTCGGGATTTATCTTATATTTATTTAGTTAATTTTCATAGATATAATTCATGAATATAAACACGAAATGGTGTGTCATGTAAGAATCAACTGCAACTCAATCTAATACACAGTGTTCTTGGTATAGCTCAAATTTTAGTTTAAAATTAACACATTATGTTAATTTATTTATTTATATTATTAATAACATAAGATTATTTTTTCTAATACAGGTGTGTTCTTTTCTCAGGAAGGGGTGGTTTGTTCTCAAATATCATGAGCTAGGTAAGGATTAAAAGAAAATGGAACATTGATTTTTTTAATATATGTAAAAATTTAAACTTATCTAATTGTATAAACCAAAGTTTGAAATGTCTATAATATAGTTTTTTTGTTTTATTTGGGTTGCAAATTTAATTTAATTTAAATTCTATATTGATACAAATTTTTTGGATATATGGTAGTGTTCCTGGTGCTACGTTATGTTGTTAAAACACATTTCATTGATAATGTAGTTTGTTGTTATAGCACATTGTAATATGCCCTTTTATCAGCGCTTTTAAAAGAGCTAATAAATGGTTCCTTTATTATCACTCTTAGAAGCACTGATAAATTTCCATTTATCAGTGCTATTACAAATTAAAAAAAGGAAACCTTTATTATCTCTTTTAAAAATAATGATAATGTTACCCTTTATTTTGGATTCTATAAGCATCAATAATTATCTCCTTTATCGGTGCTAAATTAAAGCATAGATAAATGGTATCCTTTATAATCGCTTCTAAAATCCCTAATAAGGGACCTTATTGTCTATGATTTTTTAGAATAGATGAAGGTCCCCTTTATCAGCATCTTTTAGCACATATAAGATACTGTTGATTTTAATCACACTCTGATAGTCAGTACTTCTCTAGAAATGATAAAGGCCATTTTTAGTGTTATTAAAGGCTTATTTTATAGTAGTGATACCTTATTATGATGTGTTTTCAGGTTGTTCAATGCTTGTATCCAAATATATTCAAGTGAATCCAATTATTCTAAGAATTCCTCACCTATTTTTCTGGTGTCATCTGGTCATCAACAGATGTCATGAGTCTTGAATACTAATCTTTAATGGAAATTACTACCTCCTCCCCATATACTATGGTGTATGTGGATTCCTAGGTAGAATTTAGTTTCATTGTCTAATATTTCTATAAGACGTTAGAGATCATGTCATGTAAACTCTATTTATTTTTACCGTCCATATTCTAGATAATTATAGAGATGGTTTTGTAAAACCCTTTAATATTCTTCTTTTCATATACATGATAAATGAAGTTTTATTGGACTAGATGTAGTTCTTGGAATATTTATTCTTCCTCTTATAGAAAATAAATTTAGCAATATTATCTATTAGAATAGTGTGACAAATCACACATAGATAGATGATGTGGGATTTCACACACTCGATCACATACTGTGTATTGACCTCTTTGAGGGGGATGGATTACACAATATTTTAGAAGAAGATAGTAGTGGTGATAATAAAACAACACTTTGAGATCGTTGCTAGTAGATGAGGACCCACAACATCATATCCTTATAAAATAAATATCCATTCAAACTACTTATAATTAATGAGTTTTGGAGGATGATGCAATATTTTGGGATTGATCTAGCATACATGACACTTCATAGTGAATTCCATACAGTCACGGTCCATGGTGGGAAAAAAGTACCCCAATATTCAAATCTGGTGAGAGAGCTTCAACATTACTTGATTTTCCTCACATCACCTATCATGGGACTCTTACAAAACCTGAGGGACCAATTTCACTTGGATGAAAAAGAGAAAGATTCCCTCAATTCCAATCCTTAAGATTACCTTCTTTGGGTTGAGGCATCACATATGGTAAAATTTACCAATCGTTAATGGGTTTTATCATGCTTGGATTGATCTAACGGTAGTGTCCCATGTTGGAGATACTAGAGGATAAGAGTTATCCATTATGGTGCTTCATTCATTTTAAGGGTACCTGAAGGTCCTTTTGGGGATGTTCCAGTGATACTTTTTTTTACCCAACGGTTCTCCCCATTAGATCTTCCACATTAATGAATAATTCATGATGTTAAATCCCCATGATAGGTGCATCCTAACTTTCCAAAGTATTCACTTGATCATTCTGGGACCATGGGACATGATTCATCTTTTCATTGTAAGGGAACACGTCCATCATCTCACGAGTGAGACCAAGTAAGCAGATGATATCTTCTTTTCTAATTATGTATTCACCATTGACCTTATTAATGATCATATATGAGTCAGACTTCACATGAAACCATGAAAACTCAATCTAGAGAGACATCTCTATACATGTAATATGTTCATGGTATTCAGGTTTATTATTGGTAAATGCTTCCAAAAAGAGCAGTGGGTATAACATGAGGTCCTTTTATGGAGTTATTAAATCAATCCCAAGTCCGGACCATTTGATTTTGGGTCTATTAAGTCTTAATATGGTTATTAATTGAGAGGAAACATCAAAGTTCATATATTACGACACTGCTCCCTAATCAATGTAGAAGACTAATTTATCTGAGAAGTCGACATCCAAGGTAAAATTTTCAGAATTTTGATTTTATTTCATGTAATCCAGAAACTCTTATCCCTTTACAACCTTTTGGGGGATAAATGTGATGTTGAACAGTTTCATGATTATTTCCTACCATTCCAATCATATAGTAAGTAAGGAAAATCTGATGATGTGCTATATAAATTCAACATGAGAGACCAGCTTTATCTCATGAGGTTGTAGGAAAAGATAAAACTTATGAACTATAAATACTAAGGTGAGAAAAACACTTCTCAATGTGATAATATCCATACTTGGTTCTAAATTGTATGTGGGTGAGATACTATAAACTTTTCTCTTGACTTTATTATTCTTTTGGTCAAAGTGGGTTCCAAGGGATCATTCTTGGGAGATCATGTACATGGTAAAATGATTCCATATGATGGGTGGTATCAAAACAAGATTATTTAATGGATATCACATGATGTCAAAAAAAAAATTCTTCCATTTTGAATCTCATTGATAAGTAAACCCTTTCATCATGAGCTAAGAAAAGTTCTTAAATTTTATAGATAGGTTGGAGATGAAAAAACTAAATGTTTTATAGATACCATAGAGGCCCCACCACTCTCATATATTTTATTGAGGTGGAATTTATAAAACATCCTAAATATTATATCGATTGATCTCAATTCCTTTGTACACAAAAAATGAGAAACATCCCATATGTAACCATGAATTAACACTTCAAGTGGTTCATATTTAGGGTATGGGAATAGAGCATTCTAAATACTTTCACTACATATTTGAGATATTCCTTTAGTTAGTGGTAATTTACCACAAAATCAATAACTTATCACTCTACTAGTGTTCAAATTAGAATATTTAAATGAAAATTCTTGCGGCATTGAGAAGTGGATATGACATTTGTAAAATTAAAGGGTATCACCCGTTAACATAAAGTTCCATGAGGTTCCCTAAAGGTGATGGATTCCTCTATTTGGGGTCTATAAATATTCGGTTTTACTTAGAATACTAATAGATGAATGTTAGGGCCTGGAAGAAAAAGGATGCATCAATAAAAAAATCTATCATCTGGACAATGAAGTATTCCTTTAGACTGGGGCAGTAGATATCCCAAAAGTCGATGAAAACTCTAATATTCTCAATCATCATTCTAACTAGAATAATTTTCTTCAAACATTTTGGGAATTTAAATTACATAATGAGGTTTTATTTTATAATTTTATCAACTTCATCATTAAACATAGAAATATGAGAGGGATTCATCTACTTTGGTACCTGTTTGAACCCATGATGGCCAATAGTAAGGCAATGTGGTTGATAAAAAACTGAGGGTTATGTCCTGGAATTTCCTACGAGTTACTAGTGAAAAATCAGTTGTTTATTTGGGAATGAGAGATGTTGTTTCCAATCCTTAGGATACATAAATACACTAATCAATATTGGCCTCCAATATTCCTTAGTGTTGATATTCTCTTGTGTTAATTCACTAACAGTGGTGAATACCCCCTTCTAAAAGTTGGGAGGGGATTCATAAAAATTATAATAATCATTTAAAATATAAGGGTCATATGAAGGATATTAATATCCAGTAATAAAAGGTAATGAGGTAATATTATCACCTGCTTTTATAGGGGTGAAATCATCAACAACAGATTTTGGTCCTTCCAATTATATAAAGACTAGTTAAATAGAAGGTAATGGTCTGATCCTATTTGGTTTCTAATGATATGGTATATTTTTTATGTTGAATAAATGATAATGAATTTTCATACATTAGGTAAATCATTCCCTCTAAAAAACATGTTGATGACACAGGTCGTTGATCTTGGATGGACCATCTATCATATAATTTTGGTGGCTATTTCTGGCATCAGTGGTGCCTTCCCATTGAAGGAATAAAAGGTGATATGAGAGAATTTATTTATATTTGGTAGGATTAAAATTTTCCAAAGTTATAGTCATTTATTTTAATTATTGTATTGAAAGGATAAATCTACCTTTCAGATCCACCAGGGATTCTTTGTGGTGGTTTTCAAGTCATTTAGAGAATTGATGCACCGTATATCATCAGTTTAGATATGATTCACTTTATGTTTTTAATTTGAAACATATAGATAGTGTTAATCACATGTATATAAGGGGGATAATCACCATGGAGTACCCATACCTGACTATTGAGAGAGTATTTGAGTCACTAATGATACGAATAGGGAACCACAACATGAAAGTGAATCCCAGGCCTTCCTAGTAAGGCATTTTATGCAGTGTCATTTGAGATTGCCATTAACTTGGTGTTTGCTACCAATTCACCAAACCAGTTACCTAACCAAATCCTTCCATGAAGATGTTATTAAATCTTGTTATGTCATTATATTATCATGTTGGATGGGGTCAAATATGCCTTAGTGAGACCCAATTGTGGATCATCCAAATAGGGATAAGATTAATCATGGATCCATTTTCTATAAGGAATTGGTGGATTTCCATGTAATTAAAATGTACTGAGACATAGTGTGGGAATATGTGCCCTTGAATAATCGTACCCATATCCTCCTTGGAGAAGGAAACAATGTCTTGAAATTCTTCCTAATTTTATTCCTCTAAATGATAGTCTTCTGCATTAGATACCTAAATTTAAAAATAGAGAGGACTCTTCAATTTCTCGATGAGATTTTCATGTAACTCATTTGATAGGTGGAGCACAACAAGGACTTTTATCCAAGATGGTATACTTACATGTTGTATAAGAAAATTATGCATATATAACCAGTTATTTTTTCTTCTTCCTAAAGGATTCCCATTGATAGGAAGCACGGTGGGCATGGTTGGATTAGTTATTGGGTATGGACGTGTGGTTTTCACATTCTTTGATTAGTTAAATGGATGAGAATAATAAGTCATTAGTTGTAGCCGAACATTGATAATAAGTGGTTGAGCACTGAACTACTATAGTTGATCTATACAGTCACCCAACCTGATATATGACATGGATATTCTTTAAGATGTGTCCTATGAGGGATATTCTTATTAATCATTGATAACACAAAATTTTTTGTCTCAATAGAATTAACAATACTTTCAAGGATATCACATAGAGAATTTTTCTTATTCGTGTAGAATCTACCCTTTCCATGACAATGTTTCTTATATGAGTATGAGGTAAATGGGTTTAATTCATCACCAATGAGTTAAACAAAATAATTCACCATCCTTATGGCATTTAAAAAAATAATAATCCTGATGTTAATTGGAGGAGTTCCCTAAAATCATATATGTTTTGATTCTTTCTCTCAAATCAGGGGTATAAAATAACTATGAGTATAGAATGTTTTTATAATGGGTAGTAGATCATGATTAAATTTACACTATTGGTTGTATTTTATCCAATAAATGGAAGTATGAGATGTTGTTGGGGTAACTAAAGATGATGTGTCTACAAAAGAAGGTTCTATATGGTTCAACTGATCACATATAATTCCATGGTTGAAGGAGATTGGCATCTGGGTTATCCAATCATCAAACTTCTATATACCTTCAAAAAATAATTGTTGAAATTAACTATAATATTCATCATTATATACTAAGGTGGTGGATACATACATCACATGAACCTGGGGATCACTAAACATAACCATTCCATAAAAAACCTAGTCCTAGGTCGAGTACTTAAATACAAAACACTATTTGATGATGTTCCCAAGGATCATATGGTAAGAAAAATACTTGGGGTGGTTCGTTAAACTATCCTTTTATAGAATCATGATTTTCAACAATTTCAAAAAGTTATTCTCCATGTAATAGAAAACTATGAAATTATTATCTATGATGGAGTATAACCTGTTAGTTCATTCTATTAAGGGAACCATAGGCATACGACCCTTAATTGGCCCTTGGGTAGTGTTCTCAATGTGAGGCTACACTTGAAAAATATTATTCATTGGGGTGACAGATGTTAGAATAGATATGGGGCCTAAAGTGATAAACATATCACATATCAAAGGTTACTATACTAGATCTAATAGAGAAAATGGGCATGGACACTACTTGGTCTGATGCATAGATCCTTATACACATTGATCTCTCTTGATGAATTATTGAAATCCTCATAGGTACTTCATGGAGATGATGTAATGGACCAATTAATCTCAAAAATTCATCATGTTAATCCCTTATAGATTTTCCATTTATTTCTACATGTTAGGGGAATATTTCAATATATTATATTGAGTGTTAAAGTCAGTGGCGCACGAAGTATCTTGCTTCTTACCCTTGAAGAGGATAGTAGTTCTTGTTCATCACAAGGTGGTGATTAATTAGTGTAAGAACTACCTCTAGTAATCCACCCAGCTGTTGATGGATATAAAGGATAACATACTATACCAAAAATAGAAATTACATCCTTATTATTGGAAAAAATATTAGATACTAGATACTTATTGTTTTCTTAAGGGTTCTAAGAACTAGGCCACAACAAGAGGTGAAATAGTCTAGTTATTTCTCCAAATCACCAATGCCATTAAATGGGATGAAACTAGGGTTACTAAAATATGATGTTCAAGGATTATGATCCTCCCATGATAGATAAAATTTCCTTTCAGCCTGGATCAAGGATCATTGAGTCTTTGTGGTCTCTAGATAAGTTGTGATATAACATATAATATCATCGGTCGGTTTGTATGTGTCTTCCCCATAACTTTCATGCTAGTTCATGAAGCTAAATGACCATGGTTTGAGGTGGGAAGTCATGTTAATTGATTAGAGTGGGAGCTTTGGGGAAGATTTGGCTATGTCTCAGTTGGGTAGAGACACCAAAATACATTCTGATCAGATTGGCAAGACAACCCACCTCATCTGTGGATGATTGACCAAGGTGGGTTTGTTATGATATGGAACTAGGTGAATGAAGGTATCCTTTAAAAAATCCTCTATCTCTAGGTTTTTTTCACCAAGAAGTTAAGAAATTATCCTCTTATAGTTCTTAATCTCATGGAGTAATGTGTCCATTTTAACATCATCCTAATTTTTATGTACAGTCCTAGATGGGAAATTGTGTTTAGAAACTATCATAGTCCTGAAATTGTGTCAATAGATTGCAGTAAGTACCTTGGTATAACTCCCGAGATCCAACGTCAGCCTATTCTGATGAGTGATGGAACCTATCAGAGGGTTTTTCTAACACTGTAGTTCCTCTCAATGTGGGACTTCTTCATCATAATCCTTTCCACTGGCCTCATGTTCCTGGTCATCCTAGGTATTGATTATGATGAAATTCATAGTGGAAGTTGTTAGAGGGTGAATTTCACCATTGATTAGAATATTATACTAAGGGGATTGTTGTATCCTTGAGAAAAGGACAAATTTGAGGAAATCATATTTCCAATATCCTCTGATTTGTGCATGAGGAGATGACTCTTTTATGATCCATAAAGAATAATGTGGTTCCTGATATAGGTCAATTGAAAACTCTAGTGGTTCCTATATGAATCAGGATGTTGTTCTACTATGGTCTCTATACTATCAACCATTCGAAACAATTAACGGAGATCCTAAAGGTCATCAAATATTATTGAATATGTTAGATGATGGTATTAAAGGTGGTTTAACATCACCTATATGTTTTGTTAGACTCATGTGACATATAGTCACAATGTTTGGAGTGTAATCAATGAAAATATACTCTGATATTGATTTCTATGCCGAAGAGGCATCACATGATCCAATATTCCCTAAAAGGAGTGTTTATCTTTTGGAAGAGTCATGACCATCATGATTATATCTAAAAGGATTGGTAATCCATGGCCTTTGTATCATATTTAAGTCCATAGAGATCCTTAGGATCAATGGGGTATTCACCTTCATCAAAGGGTTCCAAACCATATCCCAACATCTCTCTTATTTTAATATTGGAGGTGGAAGGGAAAGAGACTAATGATGAAATGGATAGATGAATGGATAATCCCTTAAGTTAAAAAAATAAATTATCTACATGAAAATTCTTTCAGATGGATTTGGGTTCCTTGTGAACCTTTTCATCAAGGATGATCATTCTCAACTTATGGGGTCCTACCCCAAGTTCTTATGATGGAGATATAGATGTCTATCATAATCTCCTATTACATCAAATTTTGAGATTTCAAGGATGATCAATGAAGATTCCCTGAACCCTTCCTCTAAAAATGATATGGGAGATATTAGAGTGTGAGACTTTGTTGTTTATCTGTATTTATTCCATGAGTGATATGGCTAGAACCATTGGTAAGGCCTCCATGGTGGCTAGACACCCTTCTTCCTCAGGAAGAATCTTCATTCCATTGGAGGTTTTTTTGGAATGGGAAGGAATTTAGATTTAATTTCATGCAATTGTGGGGAGGATCCCTATAATAGAATTAATTTCTATGTGGTAGACCATCAGGATACCAGTTGGTGGTTCCCATGATAGAGAGAGTTTACCAACATGCCTAATGGGAGGTTGGGGTCTTAAGCCCTGTCTGACAAAGACATTTCCTTTTATTGTGGTGACTATTCCAAATGATTCAGTGGTGGAATGGGACACATGAATTTTTAAAGTGGTGCCTCATCAATTAGGGTTAGTCCCATACCCTGAGAATAGGTTTCATATATTTTGGATTCGAGTAGGTGGAGTAGGTATGGAATTAACCTATTTGTCGGCTTACAAGTGAGACCTTCATTATCAACAACATCAGGTAGTGAGATCCCTCACCGGAAACTCTTCGGCGGTGACATTATTATGTGACTATAAAAGGCCCCTATCTCCTTATCATAGAGAAGAGTGTTTTCATAACATTATTGGGACCTGATCTTGAAATTGTTCATTGTGGTAACGGGGGTGATTTCCCTTATGAACACCTTTCAGAAGGATGGGGTGTAATGTTAGATGATCCATATATTATAGATCCATTACTCAAGTGGGAATGACTCCTTCCTACCCAAAGTAATAGACATGAGTAGTGATAACCCTATACTGGATGAGTTATATGAGGGATATGGGGAGAGGATTCCCAGGATCTATGTGAGAAGTGGTCTACCAGAAGAATCATAATTTTATAGTATTGATGCTTGATCAGACCCTCTTACCCTATGATGGTTAGTGATTGTTTGTTGAACATGGTTAGTATCTATTTTCCAATATGAAATATGAAGCCAGTTGTTAGTAAAAAAATTGTGAAGTTTTTTACCATCATACTAAATACAACTCATCCTACCATGAGTAGAGGATGAGGGATTTACATTGATGATGTATAGAACTAGAGGTACCTAATGTTCATCATATATTCCTTATTTTCATATATGATATTCAGATCTGGTTCACCATTTTTTTCTAATGATTTATCTAGGGTGAATGTTCACACATGAATATATATCATTGGAATTTTAGTGATAATCATTTCCCAAAGTTCACATTTTCCAAAGGTCGGTGTCCATTATAACTGTGGTTGATGATGTCATATCCTTGATCATAATGTGATGATGGTATGTTAGATCATCCATCCATGGATTCCTCTTAGGAGTTCAATGCCTAGTATAATCATCCCTTAAAAATATAATATATATTCATAAATTTAATTCTAAATTTAATTTTCAAATGGACAATAGTTAATTCTGATGTTTGTTTCTTTGATTGGGATACTACCTATGGTTGGAGATAATGATAATCAGGTCTGTTAGGCTTCTATAAAAGTCATCCACATTTTTTATTTAAGGGAATCTTATGCTCATGACATAAGGCATATCAATTAAAAAATAAGAGGCATCTCGTGTTATGTGTGAGGAAAAAAAGTTTGGTACATAAGGAATCTGAGGCTCATCACCTTAGGCATCCTGTGTTCATCACACAAGGATGACCATATTTGTCATGTGAGGCATCTGATTTTCATCATTCTAGGAAACTTATGATCATCAATAATTCATTCCTATGTTTGTCAACTAGGGTATCTTGGGATCATCACCCTATGTTACAACATTGACTTATCACCTATGTAATCTATGGAGATATCCTATGTTAATAATATAATATTCTTATGGTCATCATCAAAGAAATCCAATGCTCATTCTATGATGAGGAATCCTAGTCTCATCACATGTGTATAGGGAGAAGATATCCTAAACATTTAATTCTGTATTCCTATACTTGTCACATAAGGAATTTCATGCTCATCACATGAGGTAGAATCTCAGACTTTTCACCTATATAGTGGGAGAATATATCACTGGATCATCACATTTTATTCCTAGGATAATCACATAAGGAACCATTTGATAATTACCTATAGTTGAGTATCTAATGCATTAGGAGTGGTCAAAGGAATAAATATGAATTAATGGGGTCATAAATTTTATGTTTAGTAGGGGGACCCTCCCATATATACACATTATATACTTGGATAAAAATATATTTATGGATGGGTGAGGGTTCTCATGTTTTAAAGTATATTGGGTGATTCTTATAGATTTAATTTCCAGTGAAGAGATTATTACCATGTAAGCTCATCACATTTGAGGCATGACATAGGTTAACATCCTATATAAAATTCAAAATCCATGGGTACATTTATTTATGGGGGTATGTTCAATATATCGATAAATATGATCTGGATTTGGATTTTATGACTCCCTAGGATGAGTTGAGATTAAAATGGGAATCTTTTTTTGGAGATGGAAAGGCCACCCATGGCTTGTCACTAACTTTTTGGAGATAATATTGTTAGTAAATCTGGATTGAACCTTGGAGGCATTTTAAATACAATGTTATGAGGTTGAGATAAAAACCCATGTTACTTTATTACATAGTTTAGGGTAATAGGATGTGAATGTACCATGAATTTCATTATCATGTAAATAGGATGCTTAAATCGTGAAAGGAGTGAGAATAAGGGGTAGAGTAGGGATTATAGATAGATGTTTCCTAGAAGATAGGCATTCATATCCTACTCATTACATATGGAATATCATGCTCATCACACAAGGAATATTGTTCTCATCAGACAGGTCATTCCATTCTCATCGCATAGGGTAAGAATATAGTTTAATATCTTGTATCGATGAAATTCTCATTCAATTTAATATCATGAAAATATGATATAAATGTCATGGATGGAGAAAAAATTCAATGTTTTTCCCTTACAATTTGGGCTATTAGATTCTAATAAATGGGTAAATATGGATGCGTATGGGGTTTTATAAAAGTATGCTACCAGAATGTTGAAAGTCATCACATTATCATCACATGGGGTAAACCACACTCATTAGTTAGGGTGTCATGAATGTTCCACTGAGGGAATCCTAAGTTCATCACATAGGATATGTTTGGAGAATAATATCTTATGCTAAGGATGTTTTTTTGAAGTTTAATGTCAATCTACTAGGACATTGGTGTTATGTAGTTTATTTTCTTGGGGCTCTGAAATTGTTGGGACTTATGTGAAAAGTATCTCATTCCCTGGAATGGTTGGAGGATAGAAGGATCCATGGATCCTATGTGTTCTCAATGTGGGGAAAAAGGTTGGTTTCCCTAAAAATTTTGTGTCTAGGGGTTTTGTATCCACTATAAAAATGATTATGGGTGTAAAATGGTGTAGACACCCCCATTTCAGGTAGTGGACAGTGGTCTTGATATGAGTGAGGGAAAGCTCGGGAGCCAAAGGCAAGGAGATAAACAAACCTAGCGAGGTGGAATTATTATATTTCATTTTACTCATCCCTTTTTATTCAATAAATAAGTTTTAGTGGAAAATTTATCTTATAATATTGTATGATTCAACACTGGGTAGTTATATAATAAACAAATCATTCATTTTAAATTATCTTAAAAATAAGGATTTTTTAGTACAAGGTTGTTATTTTTTTGGTTTGTTGATATTAATATATTTTAGAAAACAGACATCAGTATAATATTCATTGAAAATATGTTTCCAATGAATTTTATAAGTTTAAAATGCATGATGTAATTCTTTCTTTATTACATGATGAAATCATTAACATTTTATTATTATAATACATTATTTTATTGGAAGTGAATTTGAAATTGAAATTGGTTTTCTAAATTTGAAATTATATTTTTAGAATAAATGTTTTCTTATTTTGAAGTGATTTTGGAATTTTTAGAATGAATTTAATCTATTTTTCAATTTATTTATTTTAAAATTTTTTATTAGAAATTTTTTTAAAGACCCATGATTATAATTTGGAATAGGGTAAAAGTGACCATGCCTATATACATGTAAATTCAATTTAAAAAAATGATGAACCTATAGAGTGAAGACAAAAAAAATATCAAATTTTCATGTAAAAGAGTGAAAATCCCATGAAATGACAATTTTTAGAAATAAAAGCACAATAGAACACATGTAGAGGGAAAAAATACAGATGGATGTGAGCCTAAAAATGTAAAAGGGATGGAGATAATATAAGTAAAAACAAAATTGAAGATAAAAACTTGCATAAGGATCAAAGAAACCATTCTAGCCCAACTCAATCTTCTTATGGGGTAATTTTGGTAAACATATTAATCTACCACATTACCATGGCATGAAGAAATTGATCATCCCCTAAATCAACCTATTTTAAAAAAAATTTCTTAAGTGATGGAGAAAAAATGGGGGTTTACAAGTGGGCATAGAGCCAAATATAGTTTCTTGGTCGATAGTGAATGAATTTTGGTGAACTGAACTTAATTAACTTCCCTATTCCACTGGAAAAAAAATTTAACCTTATATTTTAAATTAATAACTCTATGATTATGAAGATTCATACTCAAATATAGAAAGATCTTGTTAATGTTATCAAATGTTGATGTTGTGTCTTTGAATATTACTGCATCACTGATACAATATGTTGTTGATAACGAACTAAATCATGGTTTCATTTAATTCAAAATGAATCTTGATCCCATAGGAGGAATATAATGTCAAGTTTAGAATTATGAGAATTCTTGCTATGTGGAATCGATGTCGAAGATGGGTGAGGCCATTAATTATTGTCTTTATAAATATGAACTCGGAGTATGAATCTATAGAGTTGAACCCTAAGGAAAATTTGAATCATTCAATAACAGAAGAAACTTTCTAGTCACTTCAATCTTAACTGTTTGAGGATCAACAAATCCAAATGGAAATTAAATCCATCATGGGATTTTTCGGATTGCAATTGGAGATCCAGAACCGAACCCGTATTTTTTCAATCTAAAATATTAATTGGGAATCTAAAATTTGATGCATCTGATCTTGAATGGGACGTTGAATATGAAAATGAGGTGAACTTTCTATTGAAGATCCCATTTCATGGATCTCGATGATGACTATACCAAAAGATCACATGAGGGAAATTTTCTTAGTCCGATGAAATATGAACTAGTGGTTCAAGGGTAATATAATGATGGATATGAAGCCTTATTGATTGATATGTAATGTTAAGTTGGATATTTTTTGTCTAAACCAAGACAAAAAATAGACTGATGACAATGTATAAGAATCACTTTCATTTAATTTAGTAACTTTTATCCTACCAAGATGATCTATTCTGATCATCTAATAGATGGGCCTCAACTTCTCCCCAATGTTTCTACCGTAATTTCAATGTTTGATGAACTCAACTACTTTGAAAGAATTTCATAATGAACATAAAAGAAAAAATATATAATTGGAGTTGTCGAGTCCCCACTGTACTAATTGTGAAGTTGATTCATGATTAATATTGAAAGTGTAGAGTAACTAAGGGTTGAAGAATCAACATGGGTTTTATTTTGGCCATTGAAGTGCATCTTGAGGAAGATAACATTTCGATCATAAAATTAGAGGGAATATGATTTAGTGTGTGTTGAGGTTTCTTAAGATTCTTGAATGACGACTAAATCTAGTTTAAAATTTCACAAATGTTTGACCTGGATAGAAGTACATATAACTAAGGTTGAATTCATGAATGAACATCATTCCAAAATTCTCAATGGCCATTGAAGGTTAGTTTGGATATGAAAAAAATGAATTTCAGCTACACATCAAAGGTCCAATAAATAGATTTTTTGGTGAATCTAAGAGCTATTAAAAGACCAAAGATAAAAATCAAGGGTATCAAGAGCCCATAGAGGGAAGTTACTAATTTTCAAAATTGTGCAGATCATTGCAATTTCTACTTCAATAGTTTTATCTTTGTCATCATGAATCATGAAAATTACAGTAAGAGAAGTAGATAGAGGTAACTAAATATAGGAATAAATGTATTAATCTTATCCCATACTATTAATCCCAAACATTGACCTTTCTACATAGATATAAACTGAAAATAATATCTCGGTCATTGTTGGTGTGAAATTTTAAAGAGAATGCATTTTGTTATGGGATATTGGGAAGAGTCACTAGAATGGAGGATTTTCTATAGTGAAGGTGACATGTTGAGCCCATGGGAAATTTTATTAGATCTGTTAGTTTTCTTTGATAAATGTATTGCCATGTATACTATCATTTATAGTAAAGAAGAATCTTGATAAAAATAAGGAGAGGAGATATATGTGAAATGATAGAGGATGGAAACACAGGGGAGTGATATTGATGATTGACACACTAGAGGGGATTTAGAAGGGAGACCATTTGAGGAGGAGGCATTAGACCACTAGTGGAGCTTGGAAGGAGCTAGTGCTCTCTAATTATGAACTTTGTTTCTCAATATTTATTTATTTTGCATTGTTATAATGTGTGTTTTGAACTTATCGAAACATTTAAATAATATAATCATTATCATTAGATAAACATAAACATTTTAATGATATTGTGATGTTTACTAAAATAATTTCATTCATATTTAACATATTGCAAGAACCTACCCTCATATTTATTCTTCAAATAAGTATAGAAATTTTAAACGTCAGAACAAATGAAATCTTTTTTTGGATATATCTTCATTACTACATGGTCATATGAGAATCTATATGAGAATAGGATAACTCATCAATGGTAAAATTTTTGGATTAACATAGTGGTTGATCATAATGAAAAAAAGGTATCAGCATTGCATGGATAAGTTGATACTATAGTTGATAGGATTCAGGGTCCATTCACCCAATAGTTGGACATTCAATAGAGTGTATCTGCCTATTTTCACTATATCCAAAAATATTCACTCATGAATGAAGATTGAAATGAAATATGAAATAAAATAATAAAAATAAGTCCAATTAAATTCTACTACTTAACTTCTATATTGCTCCCTATTTATCTATGATTTTTAATCTCTTTCTTATGTTTTTTATTAATATCCTAGATATTGGTTGTTTTCACTCACCCCCACAATTTTATTCCATCAAACAACTTATGTTATTATTATGTTACTATTTTCTGGAGTATTTTGTCTTGTCTACATGGTCACACACACATTTGTAAGTCCTTCCATATGGATCAACCAATATTCACTACTGTACTAGTTATAACTGGATATATAAATATTTAATATTTCTCAAACATGGTTAAAAACATGGGGAATCATTTAAATTTTAGTTCCATTTTTTGTGAAATCATGTGTGACCACGTAATAGAAACAACTCTCCCCCCCCCCCCACTGAAACAAACAAAAAAATTATTTAAAATAAATTCAAGAAAATCAAGAAACAAATCCAATGAATTTGTTAACACACACAAGGTATATTGGGTAACATATAGATACATTAATACCTAAAATTTGAAAACAATTAAGTACACTAAATGAAAAAAAATCTTGAGATGGAATATCTTCTGGAAATCCTAAATAATTGGAATCCCCAACAATCTAAATATATCATTCTACCTCTACATAGAAATGAATTGTTTTGGGAAGTTAGGAATAGAAAATTTCAAGTACTGAATGTTTCATGAAAACCATAATTCAATAAGATTACCCATAGGACTCACAACTATGAAATTATGTAATCTCGCTTGTCCATGTTTTCATTATTCAATGGAGATCCCAATAATTATTATCTTGACATATTTAGGGACTTATATTGTGTGGTGAAACGTCTTCCACTAAGAGGGATAAGTGAGGATGAAATGAAACATATGTATTTACCATTATTTTTAAGGGAATTTCTAAAAATAATATAGAAAATGGATAATAAAATATAGGATAATTGAGAAAAAATATAAAAGACTTTATTTCATGATATTTTTTACGTGTAAAATGATCACTAACATAAGTCATAAAATACTAGATTTCATTTGGATGTTGGTGTACTATTTTTTACTGAATGTTGGGATATATTTAGTGGTCTACATAGGTGTTTTATCAATAACCAATTATCTCCACAAATATTTATAGACTCATTTTATAATAGATTCACCCAATACCACCAAATGTTACTAGATCAATGTTCTAGAGTAAATTTTAGTGACAAAACTAGTGATTATTTGAAAAGAAATCAACAACCTAAGATGAAACTCTGATAATATGTTTTATATTCGAAGAAAAATTGATAGGAAGAAAAAAAACCTTCTCCCCAAGATGAAGTTAAATCTTCTATATTTTACACTAAAAATAGTAAAAACAAACTTAAGGAGAAATTTTAACAACATTGAATGTTTGGGAACCCACATTCTTATTGTCCGGATTTAGATATACCTACCCGACATCCAAAAACAATTTGGGTATGTTCTTAGAATAAATCCTTGAATTGAACCATTATAAAAGACATTAAATCAATGGTATAAAAACAATCCAAATATCTCTTGGAGAAAGAAATGAGTCATTAACCCTACTACTCTCCCTATATTCCAATAACAACCTAAGTAGTAAATCCAATACTATATAACTGATGAATCATCTCGTTATGGAGATGAATTAAATGGGATGTTTCAATAATTAATTTTTTGTTCTGAAGAATAATAAGCCAATTTTTTTTGATAAAGTCCAAATATTTTATATGATGACAAAATAGAATTAAAAGTAGGAAACTAGCTTGATATTCTAGTGGCAGATACAATTGTAAACATCCAAGAACCGTTGAATTTAATCCTCGGGATATTTTAATGGTTGTTACAACTTTGATTGATCTCCAATAGCACCAGTAATCTAGGAAAGATCCCAAATATTCGCTTAATGAAAGACTAAATGAATCTGAAATAAAATATATTGAAAATTAAAAATCTATAATTTTATAATAAATAATGAAAACACATTGAATCCCGCTATTCCAAATGGAAAACAAAAAGAAAAAGACTAGATAAACAAATAAAATATGGGGATTAAAAATCATGATGAGGATGTTGAGGGGATGCCTATATATTTGAGGTGTTTTTCTACTTCCATTCCTTTTCAAAATAGAATATAAAATGTATATCATGATACATAAATATTTAAATTTAATACAATTTTTAAGAAATTGAACATTTAAATACATTACCTTGATGAAATAATTCACATCTCATGTTATCAAAAATCACTCAAAAAACACTTTTTGTTGTCTATGTGATCTCAAAGAAAGTATCAATCTGATTCCATTAACATTATCTCATCACTTGGGATTTTGAGTTCCAAAAACCACCACTGTTGTTTTACATCTTGTTGATAGATCCATTACTCACCCAATTGGTAGGGTGGATGACTTGTTAGTGGGTGTAGGAACATTATTTTTCCTGATGATTTTCTGATTTTTGATATAAAACCTCACAATTAAGTACTTATTATTCACGATAGGACCTTTTTATCCATATAGGGTATTAATGACATTCCAAATGGAAAATTATTATTTAATTTGGGGGACTATAAAGAAAAATTTAATGTTAAAAAAAAATAATGAACCCACCCAAGACCAAATATGTTCTATAGAGGAGATTTTAGGATTTGAAGAATCTGTTAATAATAAGGAATGGTAGTTCTGAGAATTATAGTAGAAATTATTGGGTAAAATTAGATAACTACATAATCTTAAGTGGGAATTTATTTTAGAATGTAGATGGATCCTTATGATGAGTTTGAGGTGGAAATCCTAGAACACCTAGACCAGTTTTCATTAGAGTACATTTTGACCCTAATTAATGATTCTTGTAGTGAGGATGAATATTATAGTAATGATAGGTATGAAGGATAATCTTCTTACATCGGCTTTATTAAGAGAAAATATGAGTAATTTGGACCACCAAGAGTCATTTTTCTTTTATCAAGTCAATAAGAGAGAATTCTTGAGCACCATCCCCTAAAATATCATCTAAAATAGTTATTTTTTATGAGTGTTCAACATTACCTGTCATGATCTCATCAATATTATAATAAAATATTATGGGTAACCGATTGAGTTCCTTGAGGATATTTAAGTCTATCATTGGCTAGTATGTTATTGATATTATTGGTATAATTACATCATATCACATACATAAAATTTCTATGGAAACGAACCATAAACCTAGAGTTGAAGCATATAAAACATTGAATACTAACATGATGGAGGTTTTTAGACCTAAATTGATTAGATTATTTGATGTTGGAATAATTTTTACAATATTATATAATCCATGGGTGATCCTTGTACAAGAGATCCCAAAAAAGAGTGTATTCAAAGTTCTAACAAATGAAAAAGTAAAAAATTACATGTTCAGACAATAAGAAAATGAAGAGTATTTATAAACTATAGTAAAGTGAATGATGCCACTAAGAAAGAAAAGTTCTGAGTTGCATTTTTGAAAAAATGTTATATTTTTTTATAGGGAATGAATTATTTTTCTTTCTTGGAAAATAATTTAGTTACAAGTAGATTTCCATAGCTCTTGAGGATTAAAAGAAGGAAAATTTCACTTATCAATTTGGGATATTTTAATTCCAATTAATTCAAATGTTCTTTTATAGTTACCATGAAAATATTTAAATATGAATGATGTATATTTTCTATAAAATGATTTAGAGGATATTTGAAGTTTTTATGGATGATTTTTAAGCTATTGGATGTGACTTTGAAAACTATTTAAAAAATATTGAAAGAGTTTTGAAGAGATTACAAGAAACAAACAAAGAATTAAACTATTAAAACTATCAATTAATATTAAATAATAGAAATATTTAGGTTCTTAAGGGTTCAAAGATGGGGAAAGAGGTTACAAATTCCAAAAATAGTGACAATACATATTCCTCCCTCATCAATAAATGTGAACGTAATTTTGATTTTCATAGTACATGTTTGTTTCTACCAGAGATTCATTAAATATTTCTCTAAAATAAAAAGGCCTTTATTCTCACTTATTGATATGGGAATAACCTTTTCATTTGATGATAAATTCCAATAGTACTTTATACTAATCAAGGTGGACTCCAAACATCACCCGTGATCACTTCCTTAGATTATAAGGTGCCATTTATATTGATGTGTGATGCTAGTGATGTGGTTGAAGTTACTATTTTTGGTTGAAGTATAGATAAGAGACTAAATATAGTGTTTTTATTATATTATTCTAGAATATGAAGCTGAAAATAATTATACCACAACTGAAAAGGAGTTGGATAATTCCATTTTTCTTGTGAATATTTTGGGTAGTACTTGGTTGGATCCTTGGTCTTATAGAATAATAGTCAATCTCAAAATCCTTTCATTGGAATAAGTTTTAGCAAGGTCAACATATCTTATAAATATTAAATTATTATCCCAAAAATAATACCTTAAAGCATAAAATACATTCTTTCTTTGATTCTATGAGGGACAATTGGGCATGAAATTCACCCCCAATCTACCTACCTAACACACTAACCCAACCCCGAACCTAGACCCTAACACCCAAGAATTGACTTTCACATCATGTTACCTACTTATCACCGTAACCACACATTGAACCTAGACCCTAACACCAAAACCTAGACCTCCCTCACACCTAAACATTGACCTTAACACCCTAACTGAGACACAACCAACCTACATAACACATCTTCCCACCCAAAATAGAGACCATAACAACTAAATGATAAAATGATTTTTTCTTGAATATTTTATTTATAATAAATGATGACATTTCCTCACATTGTGTTAAATATGTTTAATTATAAAATATTTGGGATTAGATCATTCATTTGGAAATTTGATGAAAATTCCAGTCTTACCCTTTATAGTGCATTGTAGTATTGCAGAGATAAATATTTTTATATTTTTTATTTGAACTTCAAATTTTGTAAGTATGTTCCTGATATAATTGGATACAAATTTTTTTCAGGACATTGGAGCTAAATCATGAATTTTATTGGACTAAATGGAACATGAAGTCAAATATGGGTTGGACTAGCCAGTCTGGACACCACTGTAGTGTTTTGAAAATATCTTCTTCATTCATTCTTGGATTGGGCCCATATTTTGAGAGGATCTATAAAACATATTTTATCAAAAATAATAATTTTATAATGAAAACTAATTCATGATTTTTGGTGGTCAATAAAGCGATGCAAGTGGGATTAAAATATTTTGGAAGAATATCCCCATTCGCACTTGAAATTAATTATAACCTAGCCTCCCCTCAACTCTATAAATATGTATATTTATCATTTTAAGGGGTTGTGACGTGAATTATTAGATTTAAGGAAGATTAGAATTGGTTTCACTCAAATTATCCAACCATTTTAAGAGGGTTATCTCTTGAAGCAAAGATCCCCTCATCAAAGCCTTCTTCTTCTTCTTCATGTTGTAATGTTTTCATTTTCATAATAAACTTCATAGTTCCACTTTTATTTATTCTATTTTATTCTATTTTGTTAAATTATATTCTTATTTACTCATCATATTTGGGATAGAATCAATAGTTTAAACGATATTGGGTTATACCCTTTTTAAACCTTTGAACATGCAAAACGTTTCTACGATGACTACACCACCCATGGAAGAGTAATTATTTTTAGTAATTGATCAACCTCTATCATTATTTATTCATTTATTTTGAATAAATGATCTACTATAATTCACATAATATTATATATTAATTTAGATTTTAATTTAAATGAAACTAAGAAATCAATTAAACTATTAATACAAAGCACGCGTGGTCGGAAATTGTATTAATTGTGAGAGGACAACCTTAATCGGTAATAGAAAACCACAGGGGATCAATTTTTAGTGATGAAATATTATCCCTAAACTCAATTAATCATAATTTCTAGAGACTAAATGAGCATTAATTTACGACTGACCATAATCTAACCTTATAACATCAATCAATGCAGGGTGTTGTGATTGTGTGTTCCAAAGTTAGCCTAGAGTTAAATTCACTTAATATTTGTGGTAAAGTTAATTCTCGTAGGGTTCAGGGTTTAAAAAATTAAGTTATCATAATTAACTGGATATTAATTTAAATTATAAATCATAATAAACAATTTAATAGTTATACTTATATCTATTACTCTTTCTAACAATTATTTTATAATAAAATACATTCTTGTTGTGCTATGTTAATCAAATTTCATTTCAAAAACAAAAAGAAAAAGAAAAAAATACAATTGTTTTCCAGCATAATTCATCTAGATTTATAAATGGAAAACAAACCCCATCCATTATTTTTATGTAGTGTGTTTATATTACTTTACTTTATTTTAAAATTACCTTTATTAAGCTGTTTTAATTACTTCCTCTTTGAGAGACGACATAGGTCAGCCACCCTAATGCACCTAAATAACCACAAACTGAACATAATTTGAGAGCACCCATCATAGTTCCTTTCAAATTGGTTCTATCTATGGGGATTCAAGTAATTATTTCAACTAGTTAGATGTATTCCTTTTATTTTTCATTTTTTTCTCTTCTTCTCTTCTTTCTTCCTTCTTTATCCAATCTTAATTTTTTTTCTTCTTCTTATTTTTGGACCATCAACTCATACTTCTCATTTCTATTTTATTATGGTCCAATTTTTTTCTTTTAATTTTTATTTTATTTATTACATGAACTAATCCTGAAGATCTCTTAGATCTTGACCCTGAGATTAAACACAACCTTAGGGCTCAAATCAGACATTCTCATTCTATGGGATGTTTCAACATTCAACTAGTTAGAGAATTTCTCTTTTCTAGGAATATGGAAATTGGAAACACTTATAAATCAATCTTAAATGAAGAACCAATGGATGAAAATAATAACAATTAACTTAACATAACCATTCAAGAATTGGATGTACCAGACATTAATAATTAACCAAATTGTATTGCATACCCAAACCTAGAATCAGCCTTTGAATTGAAATATGGGTTAATTCACCTTCTTCAAAAGTTTCATGCATTATCTAGTGAGGACCCAAAGAAACAACATAAAGAATTTAATGTGGTTTTATTAGTCCTGAAACCAAGAAATGTATTTGAAGATCAAATAAAACTAAGAGCATTCCCATTCTTACTTGATGAAGCTACGAAAGATTGGATGTATTATTTAAAACTGAATATGTAACTTATTGGAACAATTTGAAACGTATTTTCATACAATGATTTTTTCCAGCATCAAAGACCACATCCATTTGAAAAGATATCTTTGGGATTAATTAATCACAAGGTGAGTCAATGTATGAGTATTGGGAGAAATTCAAGAAGTTATGTGCAAGCTGCCCGCATCATCAAATTAGTGATCAACTCCTCATCCAAAAATTCTATGAAGGAATCACACATATGGATAGGATAATGTTTGATGCTATGTCTAGAGGGGAATTGGTCGACAAAATACTAGCAACTGAACTTGTGTTGATCGACAAGATGGCACAAAACTCCCAATTATTTGGAAAAAGAGGTACACTACATGTTAGAGGCGTACATCATGTAAGTCCTTCTTCTCTTGAAACTCATTTTATTGATAATAATTTGGAATAATTTATCACTATAGTGAGGTAGATTTCATTGGATCAAAATATATCCCAACCCACTCTTACAAGGATTTTTGGAATTTGCACTATTTCCCCCAATTACAATAGTTAAAGGATTGTGCAGCAGTATTCCCTAGGAGACCATATCAACATCAACCACAACCTCATGTCCAAAATAAGTATTATTTATTTTCCCCAACCTACAAACAAGGGTGGATAGATCAATTGAACAAGAGGTATGCCTCTGGATAACAACAAAGTCCCCCTTTTCAACAAAACTTCCAGTAGCTTCTTCCTTAACAGTAGGGTTTCCAACAACCGCAAGGTATATTTGAAGCCCAAGCATCAACCAGCCAACAATAAGGGAAACCCCCACCCAAGGTAAATTCTAATACTGATGGTCTTTTGAAAAAAATTGTTCTTAATCAATAGAATGAGCTGAAGAATCAAGGCTTGGAGCTGAGGGAGTTGAAGACTCAAATTAGCCAGATTGCTACCACCCTCCATGAACTGGTTAGTAAGAACTCTATAAATATTCCTTCCCAACCAACTACAACTCCCAAGTGGAATGTTAGTTCCATCACATTGAGAAGCGGGAAACAAACAACTGATAATTCTACACCTACCATTCGACCGGTATTCACCTCAACTCCGGAGAGGCCACATTGAAGAACAACTAATGAGAAGCACAAGGAGAAAGAGAAATGTAAGAAAAAGATTAATGGTGTTCCTCTTAAACCCCTTCCATTTCCAAACAGTGTTGTACAAACCAAGAAGATGGTTGAAGAGGAGATGAAAAGGAGGTTTTGGACACATTTAAGCATGTAGAGGTAAATATCCCCCTTATTGAGTCCATTAAGCAAATCCCAAGGTATACCAAATTCGTTAGTACTCATTAATCCAACTCAAGTAATGCCAACAAAGTGTAAGGATCCTGGGACATTCACCATCCTATGCACCATTGGGGAGTTACATTTTTCTGATGCATTATGTGATTTAGGTGCTTCCATAAATGTGATGCCTCACTCTGTATTCTCTTCTTTACAGGTTGGTGACTTAAAGATAATGAGAATAGTGGTGCAATTTGCAAATAGAGCTACAACATATCCAGTGGGAGTCCTTGAGGATGTACTTTTTTGGGTAAGTGACATGATCTTTCTAGTAGATTTCTACGTGCTTAACATGGAGGATGATCAGGTAAGTTCACATGCTCCCATTATCTTAGGTTGGCCCTTCCTCAAAACTACAAAAACAATCTTAAATGCTAATGAGGGTACACTTTTCATTGAATTTTATTTTGAAGTTTTGACACTAAATGTTATGGAATCCATGAAGTACCCCTCAGAAGACCATTCTCTTTTTGTTATCTCCCATTTTGAACCACCAAATAAAAACCCCATAGAAAATAATAAATAATAAATAATAAATAATAAATAATAAATAATAAATAAATATAAATAATAAATAATAAATAGATATAAATAATAAATAATAAATAATAAATAATAAATAATATATTATTATAAATAATAAATAATAATAAATAATAATAAATAAATAAAAATAAATAATAAATAAATATAAATAATAATTAATAATTAATATATAATAATTAATAAATAATAAATAATAAATAATAAATAATAAATAAATATAAATAATAAATAATAAATAATAAATAATAAATAAATATAAATAATAAATAATAAATAATAAATAATTATAAATAATAAATAATAAATAATAAATAATAAATAATAAATAAATATAAATAATAAATAATAAATAAATATAAATAATAAATAATAAATAAATATAAATATAAATAATAAATAAATATAAATAATAAATAATAAATAATAAATAATAAATAATAAATAATAAATAATAAATAATAAATAAATATAAATAATAAATAATAAGTAATAAATAATAAATAATAAATAAATATAAATAATAAATAATAAATAATAATAAATAATTAATAAATAATAAATAAATATAAATATAAATAATAAATCATAAATAATAAATAATAAATAAATATAAATAATAAATAATAAATAATAAATAATAAATAATAAATAAATATAAACAATAAATAATAAATAATAAATAATAAATAATAAATAATAAATAAATATAAATAATAAATAAAAATAAATAATAAATAAATATAAATAATAAATAATAAATAATAAATAATAAATAAATATAAATAATAAATAATAAATAATAAATAATAAATAATAAATAATAAATAATAAATAATAAATAATAAATAATAAATAATAAATAATAAATAAATAATAAATAATAAATAAGAAATAGAAAATAATAAATAATAAATAAATAATAAATAATAAATAATAAATAATAAATAAATATAAATAATAAATAATAAATAGAAAATAATAAATAATAAATAAATATAAATAATAAATAATAAATAATAAATAAATATAAATAATAAATAAATATAAATAATAAATAATAAATAAATATAAATAATAAATAAATAGAAATAATAAATAAAAATAAATAATAAATAAATATAAATAATAAATAATAAATAAATATACATATAAATAATAAATAAATATTAATAATAAATAATAAATAATAAATAATAGATAAATATAAATATAAATAATAAATAATAAATAAATATAAATAATAAATAATAAATAATAAATAAATATAAATAATAAATAATAAATAATAAATAATAAATAAATATAAATAATAAATAATAAATAAATAATAAATAAATATAAATAATAAATAATAAATAATAAATAATAAATAATAAATAATAAATAAATATAAATAATAAATAATAAATAAATATAAATAATAAATAATAAATAATAAATAAATATAAATATAAATGATAAATAATAAATAAATATAAATAATAAATAAAAATAAATATAAATAAATATAAATAATAAATAATAAATAAATATAAATATAAATAATAAATATATATTAATAATAAATAAAAATAATAAATAATAAATCAATATAAATATAAATAATAAATAAGTATAAATAATAAATAATAAATAATAAATAAATATAAATAATAAATAATAAATAATAAATAATAAATAAATATAAATATAAATAAAAATAAAAAATAAATAAATATAAATAATAAATAATAAATAATAAATAATAAATAATAAATAATAAATAATAAATAATAAATAATAAATAAATATAAATAATAAATAATAAATAATAAATAAATATAAATATAAATAATAAATAAATATTAATAATAAATAATAAATAATAAATAATAAATAAATATAAATAATAAATAATAAATAATAAATAAATATAAATAATAAATAATAAATAATAAATAAATATAAATAATAAATAATAAATAATAAATAATAAATAATAAATAATAAATAATAAATAATAAATAATAAATAAATATAAATAATAAATAATAAATAATAAATAATAAATAATAAATAATAAATAATAAGTAATAAATAATAAATAATAACTAATAACTAATAACTAATAAATAATAACTAATAAATAAATATAAATATTAAATAATAAATATTAAATATTAAATATTAAATAATAAATAATAAATAATAAATAATAAATAAATATAAATAATAAACAAAAATAAATAATAAATAAATATAAATAAAACATAAAAAATAAAAAATAAAAAATAATAAATAATAAATAACCAGTTACAAATAATGGATAATAAATAAATTAATGTATATTATAAATAATAAATAATAAATAATAAATAATAAAGGAAACACATGAAATAGTATGAAAAGACGTGATAAGGGATGAAAAATCATGAAAACGCATGAAAAAGGATGGAGAAGCATATGAAGAATGAGGCATTAGAAAAAAATGAGAACGCATGAAAACTCGTGACAACTCTGGAAAACTCCTTAATAATTCAACATAACCATCATAATAACCCGTAAAAAACCATGGATAAAGATAAAAAGTCATGGAAACCCAAATAAACAGTAATAAATGGAGCTACCGTTGAAACCCGTCAAAACGGTCATAAAGAGACAAAAACATTGGACTCACATTAACGGAGATAACTTATTATCCGAGAGTCCGTTTTAGATTCGCGACCTGGAAAATCAAAGATCCTGAAACGCTCTTCAACTTGAAAGATGAAAGAGTTTGAATGGACTGACGGATCAGAAGTTATGACCATTTAAAAAAAGCTGACGGAGAACGGGTGCTAGAAACGAGACACTGAAAAACATAACAAACCCGATACCCACTAAAAAGGCCATAACATATGATCTAGGAGTGCATGTGGGCGCCACGACCAGTCAAACTGAAGCTCATGGAACGAGCTATGATCTGGTAGGTGGAGGAGGCCAAACTGACACGCGGATCGAAAGTTAGGTCTGTTTGAAGACAAGTTCGACGGGACACTGGTGACGGAAATGGGGTTTTGAAGGCCTTCGGAGGGCTTTTCTGGGTTGAAAAACCCAACAGAAGCATGCTTGTGTCAAACCAGTGCATATCTCTCTTTGCTGGCTTCGATTTGATATGTGGTAGAGCCCAAACGGACACCCAGAGCGAAAGTTATGGTCGTTTGAAGTTGGAAAACTTTTTTCAACTTTCTTATAACTCTAATATCTTCCACACCTTAACCGTCTCACGGTCTTGATTATATGTGCCTCTAGATCTCTTCATGAGCTTCGATTTGACGGGTTGTGGCGCTTCAACGGACGCCCGGATCAAAAGTTATGTCCGTTTTAGTGATTTCGGGGTTTCTCACGTTTTTTTTCATTTCATTTAGCGGCGGTTTTACCGAAACCGCCGCTATTTCGCGGCGGTTTTTTAAAAAACCGCCGCTAATCCTCAAATAAAATTAAAAAAATTTTAAAAAAAATTTAAAAAAAAATAATTTTTTTCCCGTTTAGCGGCGGTTTTTTCGCGGCGGTTCTTAAAACCGCCGTGAAATGATGGCCCAAAAATGCGTTTCGTCGCGGTTTTAAAAACCGCCGCGAACAAACCGCCGCTAAACAACGGTTTTCTTGTAGTGGCATCTTTTTAGGGAGAACATTAAAGAAATAGGGTGGACCTTGGATAACATATCAGGTATTAGCCCCTCCACTTTCATGCGTAGGATTATTTTGGAGGATGGGGCTAAACTAGTTAGGTATCCAAAAAGGAGACTGAATCCATCACTTTTGAAGGTTGTTAAAAAAGAGGATGCAAAATTGATTGATTCAGGTATAATATATCCCATTTCAGATTCCCAGTGGGTAAGTCATATTCATGTTTGCCTAAGAAAAGTGGTGTTATTTTTTATAAAAGTGATAAAGATGATTTAATTCCAATGAGGGTTCAAAATATTTTGTGTGTGTGTATTTATTATAGGAAACTAAATCAATCCACTCGAAAAGAAAATTTCCCCCTCCCATTTATTGACCAAATTCTTGATAGACAAGCTAGGAAGACACATTATTATTTCTTGGATCGACTTTCTGGATATTTTCAAGTTCTTATAGATTTAGAGGATCAAGAGAAGACAACATTCACTTGTACATTCAACACATTTTCCTATCGGTGGATGTAATTTGGACTTTGCAATGCCCCATGTACCTTTCAAAGATGCATGTTGCGTAATTTTTCTGATTTTATTGAGACCTTTATAGAGGTATTTATGGATTATTTTACAGTGTATGGGTCTTCATTTGATGATTATATATCTAGTTTGGGAAAGGTTTTGAATTGTTTTATTGAGAAGAATCTAGTCTTAAACATTGAAAAGTGTTATTTTATTGTAGGGAATGGAATTGTCTTAAGGCATGTAGTATCAAAACATGGCACAAATGTTGATAAATCTAAGGTAGATATTATTTCATCCTTACCATATCCTTCATGTGTACGTGATGTTAGATCATTCCTAGGGCATGTAGGATTTTATCAATGTTTCATCAAGTATTTCAGTAAGATTTCTCTTCATATATCTCAATTACTTCAAAAGGATTATAATTTTGTGTTTGATGATTCTTATAGGACTTCCTTTGACGAGTTAAAGAAGTGTCTGACCACTTCACCGATCATACACCCCCCATGGTGTGGAATTCCATTTGAGATTATGTGTGTTGCTTCCAATTATGCAGTTGGATCAGTCTTATCACAGAGGGTGGAGGGACGTTCACTTGTGATTTCCTATGCATCGAGGACATTGGATTCAACCCAATAAAACTATCCCCAGAAAAGTAGTTTATTGCTGTCATATTTACTTTAGAGAAATTCTATTCATATTTATAGTGCACTAAATTGGTTGTTTTTTCTGACCATGCAACTCTGAGGTACCTCTTGAAGAAGCCAGATGAAAGTATGGACTCATGGGATGCTCCTTTTTCAAGAATTAAATATTGAGATAAAGGACAATAAGGTTTCATAAAACTTGGTGGCGAAACACATGATTAAGATAACTCACACACTTGTGGTTGACACATTGGACCAGGTAACACTTTGGGACACTTTTCTCAATGAGAATCTTTAGGCATTCTTAGGTACGCATCCATGGTATACTGGTTTAATTAACTACCTTTTGGTCTCTAAAATTCATACAAATTTAAAGAAACATAATGTCCAAAAATTAAAGAGTGGTTCTAGGTTTTATGCATGGGATGAACCCTACCTATGGCGCATGTGTAGTGATCAAGTTATTAGGAGGTGTGTTCCTGATCCTGAGTTTGAGTCTGTTCTGAATTTATGTCATACGCTTTCATGTGGAGGACACTTTAGACCCCAACAAATAGCATGGAAAGTCTTAGAATCTAGATTATATTGGCTTATCTTATTCCATGATTCCCATATTTTTTGTAAGTCATGCACTCGTTATTAACACACTGGAAACATTTCTAGGAGACACGAGATGCCCCAACAGCCCATATTTTTTTTTTAGATTTTTGATATTTCTGGAATGGTGTTTAAGGATCCATTTACAAGTTCATATGGTTTCTTGTACATTTTGGTAGACGCTGATTATATGAGAAAATGGGTGGAGGCCAAGGCCAGTAGGACTTATGATTCTCATGTTTTAGTGGAATTTTTCAAGACTCAAATTCTCAATAGGTATAGAGTTCCAAAGGCTATCCTTAGTGATCAAGGGACACACTTCTACAATCGGAGTTTGTCTTCCCTCCTTTGGAGGGATGGGGTTACACAAGAAACACTACTGGTCAAAGAAGATGACTCAAGAGGGGGGTAAATTGAGTATCCATAAAAATTTCTATCATACTTGGCTCTATAAATGAATATTACCCAATTAAAATATAATCAATGTATGTTCGTAGTGAATTTATAAAAGTCTGGAATGTTCAATTAATTTATCTGAAGATTGATCAGTTCTCATCTTTTCCAATCTAAAGATTAGTCAAACTTTTGAAACTAATTTACTAATTCAAAACAAATATAAACACTTGATAAAATAACTATCAAAGTTCAATTTATCTTAATGTGAAATGAATTAAACAAAAATTACATTAAAACAAAAGACAAAGTACATAGTCATTAACAAACAAGAGGATCAGTCACAAGTAGAGACTTAGTCCTCTCTACTTTGTGATCACCTTCCAGCAAGAAGATTATATTAATAAACTTTTGATCCACACCCTGGATTAGGGTTCCTAATAGCACACAGGGTTATCTAGATCACACTTGACCTCTAAAATAGTTATTTGTGGGAAAACTAACCAACAAATCACACATGATCTCTTCAACTATTCTGCGTGGGATACAAGAGTAAAATGAGATTGAGTGTGAGGATATTTTAGTATCCTTCAGTTATTTTCAAGAGACAGTGTGTGTGACACAAATACATGCACACACTACTCAAAAAGTAAACACAAGATCACAATAGAGTTATAAAATATGAATAGAGTTTATAAATCTCTGTCTGTTGTGCAGTAAAGCTCTGGACTCGTTGGATGTAGAGAAAAAGATATTTGAGTCCTCTTCTGGAAGTTGGCTTTAGAACAGAGTATCACATTCTCTATAATCTAGCTTCCAAGTGTGAAAAGGTTCAAATCTTAGATATCAGGATGTTTAGTGAGCTTCAGCAGGTTGTTTCATGTAATATTAAACTTCTTATGTACTCAATCTTTGATATATTCTATTTGAAATATCTTGCATATTCGCACATTCTGCCTTCTGTTTTTCTCGTGGGTTCTGAGACAGACTTTAAGGTTGAGCTTGTAATCCTTCTATACTTCATGGTCTAGTAGCCATGAAGATCTCCCCATATTCATGTACCTCATACTATCTACATATAGTCCTACAGATAATATAAAATAATGTACCAAACATTAATATGTCTAAATATGACCGTTAGAAATAAATTTGAATTAATAAATTTGAAACAGTTATTTATGACCATCGGTGAGTCATTTGCATCGGTCTTTCTTCATCGGTCTGTTAGAATCGGTTTGTCAGCATCGGTCTGTCAGCATTGGTCTGTCAGCATCGGTGTGTCAGCATCGGTGTTTCAGCATCAGTCTGTGAGCATCGATGTGTCAGCATCGGTCTGTCACCAGTCTGTCAAACATCGGTGTGTCAAACATCGGTGTGTCGAAAATCAGTGTGTGGAACATCGGTGTGTCAAACACCGGTGTGTGGAACATCCGTGTGTCGAACATAGGTGTTTCAAATATCAGTGTGTCAAACATCAGTGTATGGAACATTGGTGTGTCGAACATCTGTGTGTCTAACATCGGTGTTTGGAACAGGGGTGTGTCGAACATCGGTGTGTCGAACATCGGTGTGTCGAACATTGGTGTGTCAAACATTGGTGTGTCGAACATCAGTGTCTTGAACATCGGTGTGTCGAACATCGGTATTTCAAACATCGGTGTGTCGATCATCGGTGTATCGAACATCAGTGGGTTGGAAAAACTATCGGTGTCAGGGAATATGAGAAACTTATAAAGTGTTTGTCTTACACATAACATTACTAGATTAAGTGACATCCAAAAATACCTGTAAATATACACTTGTAAACATATTGACTCATAAATATAGTTTATTAACATATTGAAATAAATTGTTATATATGACATAATTGATTTACAAAGAGATATTAAATAGAATGAAATAGTAGAATCGATAGATTGACATTATTTATGATTATGAAAACTACTATAGCATAGAGGGTCCAACAATATCCCCCTTTTGGATAATCACAAATTATTTCATACATGTAAATATAACGAATAATAATAACTGGACTTAACATGCTTCACTGAATGTGATTATCCAATATAACTAAATCTTTCCCTTATTTAAGTTTTTAAAACAAAGAATCCCCTCAATAAATGTATATAGATTATGTTGAGTACATTCCATTTTACCTATTCCAGATGTTATCCCACTCAAATTAATAATTTATTCCTTTTCTCCCCCATTTGGGATTATCAAAAAAATAAAATGAGAAGGTAAAAAGAGAATTATCATAAAAAATTGAGAGACAGAGAGAAGACAGAAAATGTAGAGACCCGAAGCCTGACGTACATGGACATTACATTACATTTGCGGAATACTTAGTACATAACAAAAACACACACACAAGGATCGTAATAGTTTAGTGTCTTTCAAACTCGGAATAAAATCTTCTAATCGTGGGGAAAGATCTTCAACATCTCCCATAAAGATCTTCCTTTTTTTTACCTAAAACCTTTCTTTATATCCTGGGGAAAAGAAAACATAAAAGGGTGAGCTCAAATGCTCAGTAAGGATAAACAAAAGAAATATCAATCACATAATTTTCATAAGGACATAACATTTTTTGGAAATCTTAACCTGCAAAAGAGAGAATAATTTCATAACATGGGATAAATCATAGTAGTGAAATGAAATCATAACTTAAAACATTACTCATTGTGGCATACACACATAATCATAGAGAATCATTTCTTGTTAGTCAAGACTCATTGCCAAGACTATCTTAGTGGACAAAGTCCCTTTCTGAATCGAGTAATCCTCGTTTCAGTCCTGTTTCACTGAACCGGTATAACCTACCATTCCAGCCATGTCTATCTCATGAGATATAAAATCTTTACCCAATGCATTGGAGGGAGATATAGGTCCCACCCATCTTATAATGAATCCTTTCTTATGTGTGCCACATAATCATAAAACATACATCATCGCATAACACATGTAACAAAAATGGGATTCTTGAAACATCATGACATCATAAATCAATTCATATAAGATAAAGGAATTCATAAAAATAATTCCATCACAACATGAACAAATCAATTTAATAATAGGGATAAAAACAGAACCCTTTATTATCTTAGATGGAAAATAATTTTGATAAAACACTTGAACTCCATTCTTGAGGAAAATATCCTTTCTTCTTCAAAAACATTTTTCCTTTCATAACATGTCATACAACTTTAAAATAAAAGAAGTTGATTACTTGAAAACTTGTAAAGGAAGCTTCTTGGAAACAATGTTTTAAAAATCCATTCATGCCGTATAAGTTAAAAAAAACATTCTTCGTACTTTTGTCGGAAAAGTCAAAAAGTACCTCGTACGGAAAAACGACAAAAGATTCCTTTCATATTCATTACTAAAAACTCACCTAAGGGTAAAATTGGATTTAAACTATTGCAAGTGGATGGAAACAATATTACATATTGAGGTAACATGGATGTGGATGATAAAATACACCCCAGTAAATACTTACGAATAAACAATCTCGGATAAAAATGAGATTGTGATATTTCCCTTACCTTAGGTCCGACTTGCTTTGTAAGTGTCTGAACCTCCTGTATAATGATTTAAATCATGTTATTGACTTATTACAGAATCATATTCATTGTTATGATATCATATATGGTTCACTTATGACATTATATTACCCGTTCTTTTGTAAATTCCATGTTAAAGAAGCGTTTTGGGTAAAATCGTTTCATTTATCGTAGGTGGTTTGACTTGTTGTTCTTGACATCATTATTACTTATATCATGATTTACTTACTTCCAGAATATAAAATATGATTTATATATCATATATATTCAGTATATATATATATAATAGGTAGATAAATAAAATGAAAAACACCGTTCATGGAGACGGTAGTCCGTACGTACGCATGAACGCTGTTTTCCTTTCCTTATTGTCTTGAAATGGAAGTAAGTAGATGACATACATATATATATATATACATAAATCCAGTAGCTTTATAATGTCATATATTTCATTATTATTTCTTATATATACTTTATAATCATTCTTAAATGGTTAACATGGAGAATGAATCTCATCGCGTCGTGGAGACGGTAGTCCGTACGTACGCACGAGCGATGATATCATTTCCATAAATATTGAACTGAATTGGAGTGGATTATACAATATATCAGAATCAATATGATGTTTTAATAACTATGTATAGTTATTCTTTACACCATTATACCCATCCATGTAAGGTGGTGGTGGAAAATAGATTACACCACGGCGTGGAGACGGTATTTCGTACGTACGCACGCGCGGTGATTTCTTTTTCCGTAAGATGGATAGATGGTGAAATATGGTTGTTTCATACTTATAATAACATATCAGTATATGAGTGATACTGATGTTATTACTTCATAATGAAACAACCTAATATGAAGAAGTGGAAGAAGAAATAAAGATGAAAGAATTGGTAACGGTAATTACCTCTTCTTTGAAGCGCCTCTTTGAGACCTCCTCTTAGGGCACTAAAATTGGTCTTTGAGGAAGACCAGAACCACTAGGATGTTTCTAGGGAAGTGGAGAAGAGATTTTGGCAGGGGTTGGCCGAGCTTGAGTGCTCAAATTGGTTTGAGGAGGAGGGGGAGGAGGTGTCCTTTTATAAGGGAGGAGAGGGGCACCTTAGGAATACCTCAAAATATTATTTTATATTAATGTCAAAATCGGTTTATAATGGTTCCAAATGGTCTTATTTCGAAGCTAAAGTGGGGATGGGTCGAAATCCTATCAACCAATAGGATTTAGACAAGTTTAGGTTATTATTTTAACCCTATCAATTAGATTTAACTCTAAGTTAAATAATTTAACTTTTACCGTGTCTTTTTGTTTTCTTTCACTATATGGTTAATACACTTACTATAACATGCCAAACGAGCCCAAATTGTTTATTATTAATATATATATCATTATCTAAGTCATTTGGCCGAACCTTAGATTTTTAGGAATAAAATAACAATTAATAATATAATATTTGATTTAAAAACTATTTTGTGTCAATTTTGACACTATTTGATATATGATTTTTTTAAAAGTCATAACAGAATTATATGTTCGAACCAAGTTGATTAAATCAACAATAATATATCATAGTAACCTAGAAAATTAGTGTAATTCATAAAAAGTCTTAAATTACATTTATTTTGGTATTTATATTATCAATTATGTCAATATTTCATTAATAAGATAATTACTGAATCATCTTTGTGTCATAAATAAATTATATTATTTGATGTTTAAAAATTACAAATAAAATACCATAATGTAGGAAAGATTTTTAGATTTCTAATGAATATTTATAGTCGAATTTATCTTATGTATAACCCCATATTAAAAATTATTTACTTATTAAACTTTGATTTTAACTATTTTAACCCTTCTTTAAATAAATTAATAATAAATGTCCTAATCTAATCCAAGTGGGCCTAAATGGTCATATTTTATTCCTAAGTTTGTTTTTGGTCGAATTACACTTGTCCAATAGAATTAGGACATGTGTTAGGGTAATATTAATATCATATTTACCCTTAGTTACCCTATTTACTATTAACCGTGGTAAAAAAAATAAAAAGTTACTATTCACCAAAAAATTATTTTCATCTCATTGAACCACATTTTAGTCCTTGATATTAACCGTGTCTCTCGGATTTTCAAAATTCCATTCACAGAAGCCGTAAAATTTAGTTTTATGCAAAAATTCAGTTTTTAACCTACCACTTAGTAGTTTCACTATTCATCAAAAATTGATGTTTTTCATAACAATGCCAAAATTTCATCCCAAGCTATATTTCATATTCCGAATTCAAAAATGAAGTCTATTTTACCAAATTCATAACATAAAAGTTGCATTAATTAATTTTATAATTAAATCCCGCTGTTAAAACAAATAGCGTGTTTTTAAGAAACAATATCTATCAAAAGATTGACACTTGTTTATGTCTAGTTTAAATGTGAAATTACATCCAATGACCAACATTGTATTAAATTGTAAAAATATATTCTAAATATACTTTAAAACCACTCAAATTAATGATTTATCACTATTAATTATTTCGATTAAAAAAGTTGTTTTTAATTATAATTTAGTAATTTTCACTATTCATCAGAATATGAAAGTTATCCGAAAAGTACCAAAATTTCACCCTAAGCTAATTTCGATATTACGAATCCAAAAATGAATTCCATTTTGAAAAATAAAATTTACTAAATTTCAAAAATTGGTTATTACTATTCATAACGGCTAGTTTTAATAATATTTTAATAGCATATCATTGTTTCGTGAAACTCAGTATTACGTACTACACACGCTATCGAGGAAGGTTGTGATTGCGTGTAATGCAAGGCAAGTCAAGGATGTGTGTTGTGCAAGCTTCTTTTGGTGTAGCGTACAACACAAGACATTAAAAATAATATTTTTTCATAAAATCTCGGGGTGTTACATTCTACCCCCCTTAAAATGAATTTCGCCCTCGAAATTCGTCGGGGTTATAAATGGTTTACTATTCGAAAGTTTCTTTAATAGAAACCCACATCGTAAAAAGGAATACCAAAACTTGGCTTTAAAAACTAAAGTATGAAATGTAACGATTACTCAAATAAACTAATCACTGGGTTTCCACATAGGTGAAAATATGGATATGGAAGAAAAATCTAACCATCATGTTCTGATGGAGAGTGGTAGAGAACATGGCTATGGAAAATCCAGTAATCACAAATCCATAGATTTGTGATGATATAAGGTACCATCTGATTCATCAGGTATAAGATCACTAGGAAAACATTTTTGGTTTTCAAGATCATTTCCCTAAAGTTGAAAATTTGCTTAGAATAAATACTTACTTTATTTTGGTACAATCTCACTGTTGTTCATGCCTTGAACAATTTCTACTTCATCTTTTAAATAAATGAAGTTGAATTTGTTATTCGTGAAGTGTTAGCAGATCATGTGATAGAATGACGGGTCATTCCATCTGTCTCAAACAAAAGGTTCGAAAAATTATATACATAAGTCGATCTATAGTGAGATTAATCATATATGGTTCCTAAAATGAACTTATACTTCATATATCATACCGCTTAATAAAATAAAACTAGTTTCTACTAAACAGGGACTTCCTGTAGGCCAGTGGTAGGCGATAAAGGCCAGTCGCACTTCGGTTGTGGGTTCGATTCCCATAGCCTTGTCCGACGCGATAGGATGTCGCCCGTCCTGCAGGTTGTCCTTTTTCTAAAACTACATTACTATAACATCCTATCAATAATATCAAAAAATAACTTCTTTAGGCTTATCCATAATACTGCAGTCCACTCTCATAATATAGTGAAAACAATTACCAGAGATTTAATACCATCGTTGATCCCCATAAGATATGTCTTGTTGGTCACATTCTAAACATTCAAAGTCCTTAATCATGTATTCTCTTGAATACCTTAGAGAAAACATGAATTCAGTTTAAAGTTAAGACTTTCCACATACCAAAATCCTCAAAATTCTATATACTCAAACCATGATATCACTTAGTCCTTATATCAATCATGAGCTCATGAATACTGTCTAACATTTCATTTTCTCCTTATCCCTTCAATATGCGCATATCATCTGCTTTCCAAAAATATCTGAATTACCTTTCATGGTTACTGGTACCATTAATCATAAACTTTCAAAACTTAAGGAAAGACAACAGTGTAACAATCCTTAGATGTCTCCTTATTCCATGATATTACTTATACAACATTACACATGATAAACATGTAATCATTCCACTACATTCTTAGACCATTGATCGAGCTTCAACATTTCTTTCATCTCACATATGATTTGTAGTTTCTTCATCATCATCAACATAAATACTTCCCATACGACCATACTGATTCTCTTCATGAGACTTTACCTTAGGGCATTGGTTTGCATAATGCCCGTACATTCCACATTTAAAGCATTTAACCATTGTTGATGTCGTAGCAATACGATTATCCTCATCCATGGTGTTAACTGAACCTTTTCCTTTGCACTTACTTGCTTTGTGTCCTTCTTTTCCACACCCTAAGCATCTTCCAGTTCCTTTGAAACATTCTCCTTGATGCCTCTTCCCACATGAATTACATAGGGGAAATTGAACTTTCTTTCCTCTCTGATCATCATGGAACTCCATCTTTCTCTTATTAGTCGAGTCAGGAAACTTACCAAATTTTACTTTATTGATCATGTTGTGAGATTGCTGATTCGGCATAATAATGATGTTTGGACATCCAAATCTCATTTCATTTGGTTGCTCGTGAAGAATATCATTCCATTGTCCATCATATCCTCCATTATTGTGAATCATCTTGTTTCCAGCCATTTTCTAAAACCCAAACAGAATAGTGTTAGATGCAAAAATCATGCTAGGGAAAACAACATAATAAAGGGGGAGTACCTTCAATATCCAACATCTTAGGTTTAATTCTATGACCGTTAGCGTAATTCTATTACTATAACCTATACGTATACTTAACCTTAGGGACATACCTAGACATACCTTAGAAATATCTCTAGGGATCTCACTAATGTTTTCGCGTCCTAGTTTCCAAAGGTTGACTAAACCTTTCCTCTGATACCAACTGTAGAGACCCGAAGCCTGACGTACATGGACATTACATTACATTTGCGGAATACTTAGTACATAACAAAAACACACACACAAGGATCGTAATAGTTTAGTGTCTTTGGAAACTCGGAATAAAATCTTCTAATCGTGGGGAAAGATCTTCAACATCTCCCATAAAGATCTTCCTTTTTTTTACCTAAAACCTTTCTTTATATCCTGGGTAAAAGAAAACATAAAAGGGTGAGCTCAAATGCTCAGTAAGGATAAACAAAAGAAATATCAATCACATAATTTTCATAAGGACATAACATTTTTTGGAAATCTTAACCTGCAAAAGAGAGCATAATTTCATAACATGGGATAAATCATAGTAGTGAAATGAAATCATAACTTAAAACATTACTCATTGTGGCATACACACATAATCATAGAGAATCATTTCTTGTTAGTCAAGACTCATTGCCAAGACTATCTTAGTGGACAAAGTCCCTTTCTGAATCGAGTAATCCTCGTTTCAGTCCTGTTTCACTGAACCGGTATAACCTACCATTCCAGCCATGTCTATCTCATGAGATATAAAATCTTTACCCAATGCATTGGAGGGAGATATAGGTCCCACCCATCTTATAATGAATCCTTTCTTATGTGTGCCACATAATCATAAAACATACATCATCACATAACACATGTAACAAAAATGGGATTCTTGAAACATCATGACATCATAAATCAATTCATATAAGATAAAGGAATTCATAAAAATAATTCCATCACAACATGAACAAATCAATTTAATAATAGGGATAAAAACAGAACCCTTTATTATCTTAGATGGAAAATAATTTTGATAAAACACTTGAACTCCATTCTTGAGGAAAATATCCTTTCTTCTTCAAAAACATTTTTCCTTTCATAACATGTCATACAACTTTAAAATAAAAGAAGTTGATTACTTGAAAACTTGTAAAGGAAGCTTCTTGGAAACAATGTTTTAAAAATCCATTCATGCCGTATAAGTTAAAAAAAACATTCTTCGTACTTTTGTCGGAAAAGTCAAAAAGTACCTCGTACGGAAAAACGACAAAAGATTCCTTTCATATTCTTTACTAAAAACTCACCTAAGGGTAAAATTGGATTTAAACTATTGCAAGTGTATGGAAACAATATTACATATTGAGGGAACATGGATGTGGATGATAAAATACACCCCAGTAAATACTTACGAATAAACAATCTCGGATAAAAATGAGATTGTGATATTTCCCTTACCTTAGGTCCGACTTGCTTTGTAAGTGTCCGAACCTCCTGTATAATGATTTAAATCATGTTATTGACTTATTACAGAATCATATTCATTGTTATGATATCATATATGGTTCACTTATGACATTATATTACCCGTTCTTTTGTAAATTCCATGTTAAAGAAGCGTTTTGGGTAAAATCGTTTCATTTATCGTAGGTGGTTTGACTTGTTGTTCTTGACATCATTATTACTTATATCATGATTTACTTACTTCCAGAATATAAAATATGATTTATATATCATATATATTCAGTATATATATATATATAATAGGTAGATAAATAAAATGAAAAACACCGTTCATGGAGACGGTAGTCCGTACGTACGCATGAACGCTGTTTTCCTTTCCTTATTGTCTTGAAATGGAAGTAAGTAGATGACATACATATATATATATATACATAAATCCAGTATCTTTATAATGTCATATATTTCATTATTATTTCTTATATATACTTTATAATCATTCTTAAATGGTTAACATGGAGAATGAATCTCATCGCGTCGTGGAGACGGTAGTCCGTACGTACGCACGAGCGATGATATCATTTCCATAAATATTGAACTGAATTGGAGTGGATTATACAATATATCAGAATCAATATGATGTTGTAATAACTATGTATAGTTATTCTTTACACCATTATACCCATCCATGTAAGGTGGTGGTGGAAAATAGATTACACCAAGGCGTGTAGACGGTATTCCGTACGTACGCACGCGCGGTGATTTCTTTTTCCGTAAGATGGATAGATGGTGAAATATGGTTGTTTAATACTTATAATAACATATCCGTATATGAGTGATACTGATGTTATTACTTCATAATGAAACAACCTAATAAGAAGAAGTGGAAGAAGAAATAAAGATGAAAGAATTGGTAACGGTAATTACCTCTTCTTTGAAGCGCCTCTTTGAGACCTCCTCTTAGGGCACTAAAATTGGTCTTTGAGGAAGACCAGAACCTATAGGATGTTTCTAGGGAAGTGGAGAAGAGATTTTGGCAGGGTTTGGCCGAGCTTGAGTGCTCAAATTGGTGTGAGGAGGAGGGGGAGGAGGTGTCCTTTTATAAGGGAGGAGAGGGGCACCTTAGGAATACCTCAAAATATTATTTTATATTAATGTCAAAATCGGTTTATAATGGTTCCAAATGGTCTTATTTCGAAGCTAAAGTGGGGATGGGTCGAAATCCTATCAACCAATAGGATTTAGACAAGTTTAGGTTATTATTTTAACCTTATCAATTAGATTTAACTCTAAGTTAAATAATTTAACTTTTACCGTGTCTTTTTGTTTTCTTTCACTATATGGTTAATACACTTACTATAACATGCCAAACGAACCCCAAATTGTTTATTATTAATATATATATCCTTATCTAAGTCATTTGGCCGAACCTTAGATTTTTAGGAATAAAATAACAATTAATAATATAATATTTGATTTAAAAACTATTTTGTGTCAATTTTGACACTATTTGATATATGATTTTTTTGAAAGTCATAACAGAATTATATGTTCAAACCAAGTTGATTAAATCAACACTAATATAGCATAGTAACCTATAAAATTAGTGGAATTCATAAAAAGTCTTAAATTACATTTATTTTGGTATTTATATTATCAATTATGTCAATATTTCATTAATAAGATAATTACTGCATCATCTTTGTGTCATAAATAAATTATATTATTTGATGTTTAAAAATTACAAATAAAATACCATAATGTAGGAAATATTTTTAGCTTTCTAATGAATATTTATAGTCGAATTTATCTTATGTATAACCCCATATTAAAAATGATTTACTTATTAAACTTTGATTTTAACTATTTTAACCCTTCTTTAAATAAATTAATAATAAATGTCCTAATCTAATCCAAGTGGGCCTAAATGGTCATATTTTATTCCTAAGTTTGTTTTTGGTCGAATTACACTTGTCCAATAGAATTAGGACATGTGTTAGGGTAATATTAATATCATATTTACCCTTAGTTACCCTATTTACTATTAACCGTGGTAAAAAAAATAAAAAGTTACCATTCACCAAAAAATTATTTTCATCTCATTGAACCACATTTTAGTCCTTGATATTAATCGTGTCTCTCGGATTTTCTAAATTCCATTCACAGAAGCGGTAAAATTAAGTTTTATGCAAAAATTCAGTTTTTAACATACCACTTAGTAGTTTCACTATTCATCAAAAATTGATGTTTTTCATAACAATGCCAAAATTTCATCCCAAGCTATATTTCATATTCCAAATTCAAAAATGAAGTATATTTTACCAAATTCATAACATAAAAGTTGAATTAATTAATTTTATAATTAAATCCCGCTGTTAAAACAAATAGCGTGTTTTTAAGAAACAATATCTATCAAAAGATTGACACTTGTTTATGTCTAGTTTAAATGTGAAATTACATCCAATGACCAACATTGTATTAAATTGTAAAAATATATTCTAAATATACTTTAAAACCACTCAAATTAATGATTTATCACTATTAATTATTTCGATTAAAAAAGTTGTTTTTAATTATAATTTAGTAATTTTCACTATTCATCAGAATATGAAAGTTATCCGAAAAGTACCAAAATTTCACCCTAAGCTAATTTCGATATTACGAATCCAAAAATGAATTCCATTTTGAAAAATAAAATTTACTAAATTTCAAAAAGTGGTTATTACTATTCATAACGGCTAGTTTTAATAATATTTTAATAGCATATCATTGTTTCGTGAAACTCAATATTACGTACTACACACGCTATCGAGGAAGGTTGCGATTGCGTGTAATGCAAGGCAAGTCAAGGATGTGTGTTGTGCAAGCTTCTTTTGGTGTAGCGTACAACACAAGACATTAAAAATAATATTTTTTCATAAAATCTCGGGGTGTTACAGAAAAGATTTCCATTAAGAAGCAAAAGAGTATAGTAAAAAAAATAAAGTAACAAATCCCTATCAAAGGCAAAACTCATCACTACGGGTTTGGGTTATTGAGGGGATTTGCCTTTATCTAAAGGATCCGGAGTAGGATGAGATGGTTTGGGAGTGGAAGAGGGAAGATGTGGTCTGATGATACCACCAGGAAAGGCAACACATGTATGGAAAATGGCTGCAAGGCTATGCCTTCTTTCTGACAACACGTGACTAGGAGATTGCTCTGAAATGAATGGTTTAATCTAGGTTAGATCCTGAGAGATGGTCTTTTGAGAAGGATGCCGAGAGGTAACAACCCAAACCTTTTAATATTTTTTTCCTAAATTTTGTGTGTTACTTTATTTTTGTACTCAAAAAACTATATTCTTTAATTAATGAAGTGAGTATAATTAAATGAGACCAATGGGTTTCGACTGTTATATGACCGTTGGAAGCTAAACTCTTAATGTTAAATTTTTTTTATAAATACAAGTGATCTTGGTTAATTAATACAGAAAGAAGATTCGATGGCCCCATCCAGTAGTCTCGGGCTGATCGAATCCCATATGAATGAACTTGGGAAAGAGGTAGCACCATTGGGATTTACTCTATACCAAACCCAAGACGAACTTCATTGTGTGAAGCTGGAACGGAATCTCCTTCACGAGAAGTTCATGCTGATAGAAATCACCACTCAGGCAATCACTGTTGAAAAAACGGCCTATACCCACAGTTCAAAACTATGGGTATAGCCCCCAAAACGGTGGGTATAGCCTATACCCACGGTTTTGGGAACTGTGGTTTGGAAAGGCATTGGTATAGGTCCGCAGCCTATAACCACGGTTTTTGAAAACCATGGGTATAGTTGTTCTGCCACCTTGTCAAAGAATCATACCCAATTGCCATGGGTTCAATGTCTTTTACCCACAATTTCAAAACCATGGGTATAATTCATAAAATAATGTAGGTGGCGGGTTTCGATCCCACATCCTCTTTGCTGCAAACACCGCATCAAACCACTAACCTAACATCACCTATTTGTATATATATATATATATATATATATATTTTGATTAATATAGTTATATAAACCGTGGGTATAGTGGGAAGAACCGTGGGTATAGGACTCGTGCAAAAAAAAAATTTCTTCCCACGGGAAAAAAAATTCTCACGCACACAAAGGAAACCTATACCCATGGTTTTTCATAACTGTGGGTATACGTATTTTAGCCCAGATCTATCCCCACGTTTTTCCCCAAAACCATGGGGATAGGTACCCCTATACACACATTTTTTGAAAACAGTGGGCATAGGTAACTTTTGAGGACCTATACCCACGGTTTTCCAAAACCGTGGGGATAGACCCCCCCCCCCCCCCTATACCCACGGTTTTCCGAAACCCTGGGTATAGGTTCTGAAAAGTTCCTTATACCCACGGTTTTCAAAAACCGTGGGTATAGGGCTACCTATCCCAAAATGTTTGGGGAAAACTGTGGGTATAGGTCCATTTTCCAGTAGTGAATGTTGGTCGAGCCGCCCCAAGATTCTATCACCTTAGCACACCTTACACTTTGGTCCTATGCTGGTGTTATAAGGGGCAATATATCGAGACCTTTTCTGTTTTATGTAATCCTTTGATATACATAAAAATTGTGATTTCTTCTTACTGTAATGTTTTTGAATTCTTAAATGTATGGAAAAATATAGGATGTATATTATTGATGAATTTTGGAAAAATGATTTTAAAAAAAAATATTTATGTAAACCTTAAATAACTAATAATGTGTAATGATTTTCAAAAAATGGTCTTCTACAGTTAGGTTCAGTAATAAATTTAGAGTCTAATAAGATCAACATAATTTTTGATGAATCATAAATTATGAATAGTAATTTTATTCTTATGATTAGTAATGTGACCAAATGGATTAAGTAACCTCACTTGAGAAATTATTAATATAATATATGCACCTTGATTAAGTAATATGATTCAATAAAAAAGGTAAATTACTATTTCAGAAATTATTAGTCAAGTATTAGTTTTTCCAGGTGAATAGTGTTTTTATTTAAAAATTAAATTCAACATATTTAGAAAATTATTTTTATAAAATGGAGTTCATTTTTGAATTCAGAGCATTGATATCATGGTATTAGGTGTCCCAAGTGTCCAATACCATGGGTAAGCCCATGGTTTTTCCAATACCACCAATGAGGTGTCCCTACGCCATTAATGAATTGTCCCCTCACTTCTCCTATAAATACCAAGACATTCCCCCATTTATTTCATTTTCAAATCCTCCTCAATGATGTTTGGGTCTTTACCTCCCAAGGAGTCCTCTGAAGGTGCCCTCAAGCCTCCAATGGTTCTAAACATCAATCTTTAGAAGTTAATCTTCATGGTAAGGGATCCTTCCACCCTCCTCTTTTTAATCCATGACTTCCTTTATGTTGTGTAGTCTGATTTCCATCTCTTCATGTTGAGGGTATGTTCTAATATGCTCTCATTTCTTTCCATTTCATGTCTAATTGTTGAGAGTCCCTTTCCGCTCTCATCAATTTGTTTTCTGAATTTTTACGTGACGTCGCTAGGCTGCCGAATTTCTCGTAAAAGAAATCGCATCTTATCTTTTCTTTAATGTTTCCTTTTCATATAGTATGTCATCAAGATAACTATACCATGATCTTATTCAGTACACATACTTTACTATGAATTATTTATGATTGGGTGACCCTTTTCCCCTCTCTTTTCAATGTTTTCTAAAACCGTGTTATATAGCTGTTATGCTGTAGAAATTTCATCTCAAAATTTCAATCTCTTTCTCTCAAGAAATTCTCTTATTTTGTTTATTTGAATACCCAGACTTATTTTGTTTCTATTGGTGTTCATAAATATATATTATATTCTGTAATTGACATACATATTACCCTTACTCCCTTTCCATGGGTTATAAAAGATAAAATGATCTTATTATTAAGAACTTTTAAAATGTCACGATTTTGAAATGAAACCCATTTCTTTTATTCTCTATGGATTATTTAGGAAATGTTTGATTATGATCAATGTGGCTCACATGAATGTAAATATATATTAAGGGTGCACCCTGATAGCGATTTAGTGTATTGGGTAAATAATTAATCTCTATAGATGACAAGTTTCACGATACCTTAGTGAATAAACTTGGTAATTTTTATGACACCTTGGGGATGAACGTTGGTGATATGTTCATGAATGTATAAATGAAATTTTTAATCCACATATTCAAGTTATATTCCATGTTATTTTCATTATTATATCCCTATACTTCTATTTCTCATGTCTTTATGTTGTTATTAAAGTTCTTATTGTTAGCACAAGTAAACTGATTCCCGTGTTTACCCTTACTGGCCCTTCTACTCACCCTTTCCTTTGTTGTATGTATCCAGGATATGAGATGTAGTAGTTTTACGTAGGATGAACCTATGATGAATCCCTACAAGTGGTTTAGAAGAATTTTTTATGTTGTATTCAAGTTTTTTTGTTCATGTTTTCCAAGACACTAGACTTTAAAGATCCTTTGTATGTTAAATGTAATGAAAAGTTATGTATTAAAAATGCGGGATTCCATAGTTGGTATCAAAGGATAGTTTAATTGTTTATATAAGTTAGGATATGAAAACTTTAGGAAGAACCCTATAGAAAATTTAAATATAGGAAAAATTCCTGGTATTTTGGTGAGTATTGAGTAATTGGTTTATCAAGAAAATATATCCCTATCTGGATACGAGCACGTAGAGTTGGATCTGGCACAGATGTACATAGGTGTAAAACCCAAAAACACAACTTTGAGCTAGACTCAAACGGGAACTGGTACATGACAATGGGTCTTCCTTCTCTCTTGGTTACGACACTCCCGGGGGATATGTTTGGTTAATCGCAAGCTTTTTATGAATCATTATGAATGAATTATAGAGAAATGAAATTGTTTAAGAATGAAGTTTTAAGACATAGAATCCTTTATAGTTAAAAGATTCATAAATTAAATAAGTTTCTCACTAAGATTTTATTCTTTTTGAAAATGGAGGGCAATATGAGGAACCGTGCAAATGGTGACCGCAATGGACCATGCACTGATGGCCCTCCGATAGAAGTCGGAATGGAAACATTCATGTGAATAATGAAGCAACTGACTCAAGTTATGGGAAATAACTTGAATCAAGCTGAGAGACCAATCTCATCATGATAGGAACAACATTCTATTGAGTCCTTTATGCGTCAAAGACCAAGAACCGTCAGTGGATAGACTGACCCATTGATAGTTGAGCAGTGGATCAGCTCCATCTCGAAGATATTTTATGTGCTCCGCTTTTCAGAGAAAGAGAAGGTCACCCTATCTATCTATCGCTTATAAAGATAAGCTGATAAGTGGTGGGAACTGATTAAAAACACAAGGACATGAGTGGAAGTTGAAGCTATGGAGTGGTAAGAGTTCTGAGGGATCTTTTTCAGTAAGCATTTCCATCGTTCCATGAGAACAAGAATGGAGATGGAGTTTCTCGAGCTGATGTCGAAGGAGAATGAATATGTGGGAAGCTACGAAATGAACTTCACAAGGCTTTCACGATATACCTCTATCATTTTCATGGATCTAAATGGTAAGGTTTATAGATTCTTCAGTGGGCTGAGACCTCATCTGCAGAATAATCTTTCCAATTGAGACTATGATAGCTATGAGGAGATCGTGCGGAATGCGATGAATGTTGAGATGGAGTTTGGTGAGACATAGTGGTCTCATAAATCCAATGAAAAGAAGAGATCTATGGATCCCATCTTAGGTAGGACCTTCGATTAGGGAAGAGGAGCCAAGAAAGTGCAACATTCCATGTGTAATAAATGTGGGAAGAAGCATTCGAGGAACTGCATGCTCGGGAGTGGAAAATGAAACAAGTGTGGAAGATATGGCTATATTGTGGGGAATTGTCGTAGTGAGGTGAAACCTCAAATTCCAAACACAAACGACAAGGGGAAGATGGTGAAGGACCTACCTGATGTCCAGTGCTTTAAGTGTGGACAACGTGGTCACTTTTCCAATCACAGTCCAAATCCAAGGGTAGTGGAGGGAAACCACCATTAGCCTTAGAAAAGGCCAAGGGATCAAGGCCGTGCTTTTTCTATCACGACAGCTGAAGTTGAAGCTCCAAATGATGTCGTAGCAGGTACTCTTATTGTCCTCTCAAAGATAGCAAATAATTTGTTTGATTTTGGTTCTACCCACTTCTTTATTTATTCCAAGTTTGCAATGAATTTAGAATCAACCCCTGTTTTGCTAAAAGTAGAGTTATTAGTCAAGACTCCTGGTGGGACTATCCAAGCATCGTCAGTGTTTACAAACTCTAGTATTTTATTTATTGAGCACAATATTATCTCAAATATAGTAGTCATTCGAATGCTGGAATTCGAAATTATACTAGGGATGGATTGTCTCTCAAAGTATAATGCTAAAATCAAATGCAGAAGCAAGGAAATATCAGTAGACTTAAATGGAAAACCTACAATTATCATCCAAGGAGAGATATCTCAACCTGATCATTGTCAAAAACAACCCCCTATATCCTTATTTATGGAGTTGATTGGTGATGAATGAGAAGGATATGAGAGTCTAAGGATAAAAAGTGTCCCCATCATCCAGGAATATATTTATGTATTTCCTGAGGAGTTTCATGGACCTCCCCCTAAAAGAGAGTTAGAGTTATCTATTGAGCTCGTACCTGGATCACATCCAATATCAAAGACCCCATATAGGATGGAAAATGTGGAACTTGAGTAATTAAAGAATCAACTCCATGATCTTTTGGAGAAGGGGTTTATCCGACCGAGTGTGTCTCCTTGGGAAGCACCAGTTCTCTTTGTGAGGAATAAAGATGGATCGATGCATCTATGCATTGATTATAGAGAACTGAAGGGGATCATAGTAAAGAAAAAATACCCTCCTCTGAGAATTGATGACTTATTTGACCAACTTCATGGGGATCAATTCTTCTCTAAGATTGATCTTCGATCTGGTTATAATCAATTGAGGCTGAAGAATGAAGATATTCCAAAAACTGTATTCCGATCAAGATATGGGCATTATGAGTTTGTTGTTATGCCCTTCGGACTAACTAATGCACCGGCTATTTTTAAGGATCTGATGAATAGACACTTTATGGACTACCTTGATAACTTTTTGGCAGTTTTTATTAATGATATTCGGATATATTCCAAACATCGTGAGGAGCATGAGGATTCATCTAAGGGATATTTTACCAACACTACGGAAGGAGAGGTTTTTTGGGAAGTTCAGTAAATGTAAATTTTGGTTACCACAAATTTATTTCTTGGGGAATATTGTAACAAATGAAGGAATCACAGTTGACCCTGCAAAGACAAAAGTTGTAGAGGAGTGTCCTCGACCTACAATAATAACTCAGATTCGAAGTTTCCGTGGATTATCAAGATATTATAGGAGGTTTTTGAAAAACGTATCACAACTTTATAATCCATTAACAATGTTAACTTGAAAATGGGTCATGTTCCTCTAGAAAAAGGAGTGTGAGGAATGTTTCCAAGAGCTGAAGAAGAGATTGGTTACTGCACCCGTGTTAACTCTTCCCTCAAGTGGAGAAGGATTCGTTATTTTTAGTGATGCATCTCTAAAAGGGATTGGGTGCGTCCTCATGAAAAATGAAAAAGTCATTGCTTATGAATCTCTCCATTTGAAGAATCATGAGAAGAACTATCCTACGCATGATGTCGAGCTGGTTGCGGTCGTTTTTTCTCTGAAGATATGGAGGCACTATCTTTATGGGGATAAATGTGATATATACACAGACCATCAATGTTTGAAGTATATTATCACACAAAAGAAATTGAACATGAGACAAAGGAGATGGTTGGAGATTCTTAAAGACTATGATTGTTCAATTCATTGTTATCCCAGAAGATCAAACAAAGTTGCTGATGCATTAAGTCGGAAATACCTAGTTGTTCTTTCCATGATGCGGATTCAAAGATATCCATTGATCAATGACATAGTAAAGTTGGACATAGGAATTATAATGTAAGGGATATCATCAACCCTAACCCATATCATTTCTCAACCGTCATTACTAGAGAAGATCAATAAAGCTCAGAAAGAAGATCCTTTGTTACATAAGAATTTTGCAGCTGTGAAGTATGGGAGGTTCCCTGAGTTCAATATTGATCAAGAAGGCGTACTGAAATTTCATACAGGACTATGTGTTCCATATATTCTAGAAATAAATAAGGAGATGATAATTGAAGCTCATAGATCTACTTTATTTATACATCCTGGAAGCACAAAAATGTATAGGGACCTTCGTGATAATTTTTGGTGGGATAATATAAAAAGGGAGATTGTTGACTACACTACAAGGTGCCTAGTCTGTCAACAAGTGAAGGCAGATCGAAAACTTCCTAATGGGGTGTTGAAACCACTACCATACCAGCATGGAAGTGGGACAATATCACTATGGAATTCATCACTGGTCTCCCAAGAACTTCCAAATGAAACAATGCAATATGGGTTATTATGGACCGTCTCACCAAGACTGCCCATTTTATCTTCATTCGGGAAGATTTTTCTCTTGATCAACTTTCCAGGATTTACTTGAAGGAAGTGGTGAGGCTACATGGAGTTCCACTTTCTATCATATCTGATCATGATTCAAGGTTCACATAAAAATTATGGAGAATTCTACAACATGATCTAAGAACTGAATTGAATTTCAGTACGGCCTATCACCCCCAAACTGATGTCCAATCTGAAAGGACTATCCAAACACTCGAGGGCATGATGAGAACGTGCTCAATGGAATTTAAGGGTGGATGGGATCCACATATCCCTTTAGTTGATTTCTCTTACAACAACAGCTTCCACTCGAGAATTAAAATAGAACCCTATGAAGCCATATATGTGAAGCGATTTAGAACTCCTACTAGTTGGGATGAAGCTGGTGAGAGGAAGATTCTTGGGCCTGATCTTGTGCAAGAGATGACAGGAAAAGTCCATTCCATCCAAAAACAGATTAAGTATTCTTAGAGTCGGCAAAAGATCTATGTCGACAACCGTCGAAGGGACTTGGAGATTGATGTCGGTGACAAGGTCTTTCTTCGAATTTCACCTAGGAAGAGAGTCATGAGGTTTGGAAAGAAAGGGAAGCTCAGCCCTAGGTACATTGGCCCCTATGAAATCCTTGATTGCATGGGAGCAGTGGCCTATCAACTTGCACTTCCTCCAAATCTAGCATAAGTTCATGATGTCTTCCATGTATCCCTCTTGAGGAACTACATACCTAACCCTTCACATGTACTAAACCCAAAGGTGGTACAACTAGAACATGACCACTCTTATGAGGAGCAGCCCGTGGATATCTTTGATCGTAGAGACAAGATTCTATGTAACAAGTCTAGCCACCTTGTTAAGGTGTTGTGGAGGAACCAAAAATATAAAGAAGCCACGTGGGAACCAGAGGAGTCTATGAGGTAGAAGTACCCACACCTTTTCTACTATAACGGTATGAGTTAAAAATTTCGGGGATGAAATTTCTTAAGGGGGGAAGAATGTAACGACCCAAACTTTTTATTATTTGATTCCTAAATTTTGTGTGTAATTTTATTTTTATACTCAACAAAACTATATTCTTTAATTAATGAGTCGGTATAATTAAATGAGACCGTTGGGTTTCGACTGTTATATGATCGTTCGTCAATATGACCATTGGAAGCTAAACTCTTAACGTTACAATTTTTTTGTTTATAAATACAAGTGATCTTGGTTAATTAATATAGAAAGAAGATTAAATGGCCCCATCCAGGAGTCTCGGGCCGATCGAAGCCCATCTGAAGGAACTTTTGAAAGAGGTTGCACCATTGGGCTTTTCTCTAGACCAAACACAGGCCAAACTTCATTGTGTGAAGCAGGAATAGAATCGCCTTCGCGAGAAGTTCAAGCTGCTAGAAATCACCACTCGGGCAATGTTGGTTGAGCCGCCCCAAGATTCTATCACCTTAGCACACCTTACACTTAGGTCCTATTCTGGTGTTATAAGGGGCTATGTAACGAGACCTTAGCAGCTTTATGTAATCCTTTGATATAAATAAAAAATTTTATTTTTTCTTACGGTAATGTTTATGTATTATCAAATGTTCGGATAAATATAGGATGTATATTGTTGATGAATTTTGGAAAAATTATTTTTTTTAAAAATATTTATGTAAACCTTAAATAAGTAATAATGTGTAATGATTTTCAAAAAATTGTCTTCTACAGTTATGTTCAGTAAGAAATTTAGAGTCTAATAAGATCAACTTAATTTTTGATGAATAATAAATTATGAATAGTAATTTTATGCTTATAATTAGTAATGTGACCAAATGTATTAAGTAACCTCACTTAATAAATTATTAATATAATTTAGGCACCTTGATTAAGTAATATGATTCAATAAAATAGGTAAATAACTACTTCAGAAATTATTAGTCAAGTATTAGTTTTTTCAAGTGAATAGTAATTTTTATTTAAAAATTAAATTAAAAATATTCAGAAATTTATTTTTATAAAATGGAGTTAATTTTTGAATTCTGAGCATCGATATTATGTTAAGGTGATTTTTGGGGATTTTTCAGAAAATATTGAATTTTTAGTGAATAGTGAAAATACAGTTTTTAGTTTCGGGTGTTTAATGACATCATTAAAGTTGTAATAATTATGTAATCATTCTGATCGACTTATGAATAGTAATATGAGTTATGTGGTGTCCCAAGTGGCCAATACCATGGGAAAGCCCGTGGTTTTTCCAATACCAATGATGAGGTGTCCCTTGGCTATTAATGACTTGTCCCCTCACTTCTCCTGTAAATACAAAGCCATTCCCTCATTAATTTCATTTCCAAATCCTCATCAATTAAGTTATGGTCTCCTTACCTCCCAAGGAGTCCTCCCAAGGTTCCCTCAGGCCTCCCAAGGTCCCGAACATCAAACATTCAAAGTTACTCTTCAAGGTAAGAGATCCTTTCACCCTCCTCTTTTTAAGTCATGACTTCCTTTATGTTGTGTCTTATAATTTCCATCTCTTTTTGTTGATGGTATGTTCTAATATGTTCTAATTTCTGTCCATTTCATTTATAATTGTTGATAGACCCTTTCCTCTCTAATCAATTTGTTTTCAGAATTTTTAAGTGACATCGTTAGGCTGCCGAATTTATCGTAAAAGAAATTGCATCTTCTCTTTTCTTTCATGTTTCCTTTTGATGTGGTATGTCATAAAAATAACCATACCATGATATTATTTAGTACCCATACTATACTATGAATTATTTATGAGTGGGTGACCATTTTACCCTCTCTTTTAAATGTTTTCTAAAACCACGTTATATAGTTGTTATGCTGCAGAAATTTCGTCTCAAAATTTTAATCTCTTTCTCCCAAGAAATTCTCTTGTTTTATTTATGTGAATACCCAGAACTATTTCGTTTATATGGGTGTTCATAAATATATATGTTATTCTATAATTGACATACATATAACCCTCACTCCCTTTCCATGGGATATAAATGATATAATGATCTTATTTTTAAGAACTTTTAAAACGTCGCGTTTTTGAAATGAAACCCATTTATTTTATTCTCTAAGGGTTATTTATGAAATTTTTGATTTTGATCTATGTGGATCACATGAATGTAAAGACATATTAAGGGTGTGCCTTGATATCGCTAAAATGAATTTGGTAAATAATTAATCTCTAGAGATGACAAGTTTCATGATACCTTAGTGAATAACCTTGGTAATTTTTATGACACCTTGGGGATGGACCTTGGTTATATGTTCCTGAATATCTAAATGAAATGTTGAATCCACATATTCAAGTTATGTTCCATGTTATTTTCATTATGATATGCTTATACTTTCATTACTCATGTCTTTATGTTGTTATTCAAGTTCTTATTGTTAACAAAAGTAAACTGATTCCCATGTTTACCCTTACTGGGCCTTCTGCTCACCCTTTCCTTTGATGTATGTCTCCAGGATATGGGATGTAGTAGTTGTACATAGGATGAACCTATTATTAATCCCTAAAAGTGTTTTAGAAGAATACATTATGTTGTATTCAAGTTTTATTACTCCTATTTTCCAAGACACTAGATTTTAAAGATCCTCTGTATGTAAAATGTAATGAAAAGTTATGTATTAAAAAGGCGGGATTCCATAGAGAGGTAGTACCAATGGAAGTAGTAGGAGGAACCAAAATTCATTCAGCTTGAACATGTAAATATGGATTATGGAGGTTGATGAAATCATTAATGATTTCACCACCATATTGCATGGCTTTCTCAAAGTCATCCTTATTTTTCATGAATTTATTCATCAGAGGGGTAAAGTCCTTCAATTGAGTAACTTGCTTCTTGAAAGCATCTATGACTGGAGGAATTCTGAGATTTTATGCTAAAAACTTGTAGCTATTGATGAGATCTTGATTGGTATAGATCTTATTAAAGTACTTATCCACTTTCTCAATAATCTCTTTCTGAGCAGTAGAGGCTTCATTTGTGCACTGCCTTACGATATTATACACAAGGTCTATATTTCTATGTACCTTTTCAATTTCTTTGTCTGAAACCACTACATGCACTCATCACTTTATCTCTATCTTCCACATAGCCTATCTTCTTTAACCTGACAGAGATCATCTTGGGATAGTACAAACATGTTGCCTTTTTAGATGGATTTATATTACCAGAAAAAAGAACCATTTGATACCTAAATAGGTTCACTTTTATCCCATTTTTTAATAGATAGATCATGAATGCATCCTGATACTTCATAGCAGATAAATCTCCCTTCCTTGGGCAGATTTAAGGTTGAATAAACTTAAAAATTAACCTTGCCTTTCCATCAAATTAACTTGCAATATTCCTCCTAGATTATCTATTTCCAGTCATCTCCTTCAGAGAATATTCATTAGAGAAAAAATCGGAGGAATGTGGAATATTAATCTGATAATCATCATAGACACCTTCATGAGGCATCTCCAAGAACACAACCCACTCCTTAGACGAAAAAGATATTTCCTTTCCCTTTACCACTAACTTCATCCTAGCTACCTCAGCTTCATCTAGGGATATCTTAAAATGTTGATAAAACTCGTGTACTAGCTGGGGATAATAAGTACTTCCATTATTGGAGAACTAGCTTATCCACCATTGAGATTCCAGCACTCTCAATAATAATGAATTTCTTGACAGAAGCCACTCAACAGACACTTCTTTCTCAGTTTTAACCACTCGTCTTTCCAAGATAGGTTTTTCAGTCCCACTGGGCTCACCCTTATGACGCTTAGCAGATGGAGATTTCTTGGCTCTTTCATAGCACGCTTGTTCCTTTCCATTTCAAGGTTTCAGATTCCAAAAGAGTTTAGAGTACAAGGATCGATAGATATAGTGAAAAAAGTTATAAGGTTTTATGGTAGAGGTAATGTGAATTGTCGAAGTGGATTGAATTCAATTTTTCATTTAGGGATCGTAAAAACATAAAACAAAAAATTTAAACGCAGAAAAAATAACACAAAACAATGTTATTTTATTTAAAATAGATAGAATTACAAAAGAGTCCTTAAATAAATTGGTGTCATTGAATCAGTTTTACACGATCGGTTTCAAGTGATCGGTTTCATAGAGATCGGTTTCAAATATCGGTTTCACGAGATCGATTTCAAATATCGATTTCATGGATCGGTTTCATAAGATCGGTTTCAAGGATCGGTTTCATGGATCAGTTTCATGAGATTGGTTTCATAAGATCAGTTTGATAGGAATTTAGAGATTTATCATTCTTAGTTCATGTATTATGTAATTCATTCTCTCAGAGTTTATGGGTTTAGTGAATATATCAGCAAGATGATGCTCAGTCCCAATAAACTCAAGAGTTATATCACATTTTTTATAATGATCTCTCAAAAAGTGATTTTGTACATTAATATGAATTTTTCTAGAATGAGAAATTGGATCCTTAGAAATGTTAATAGCACTTGGGTTGTCATATTTTATGGGGATATGTATGAATTTAAATCCATAGTCTAATAAGGTGTGTTTCGTCCACAACATTTGTGTACAAAAACTACCAGCAAAAATGTATTATGCTTCAGCAGTTGATGATGCAACTGAATTTTTTTACTACACCACGATATTATAGATTTTCCCAAAAAGTGACATGTTCTAGAGGTACTATTTCTGTCTAACTTACATACTCTAAATTTAGTATCTGGATAGCTAACTAAATCAAAAGGTTCTCATTTAGGATAGAACAATCCAAAATTAGTTGTGTACTTGAGGTATTTGAAATTTTTTAAAAGCATTAAAATGTGATTCTTTTGGGTTTTCCTGAAATCTTGCACACATACACACACTAAACACAATATCGATCTTACTATCAGTTAAGTACAACAAACTCCCAATCATTCCTCTTTAAGAAGTTTGATAAACTGATTTTCCATTTTCATCAAGATCTAACTTACATGTAGAACTCATATGGGTTTCACTACTATTAATTCTATCAAATCCATATATTTTCAAATGATCTTTAGTATAATTACTTTGATTTCAAAATAATACCTTCTTTATTTTTAAATATTTGAAATCAAAGAAAATATTTATGTTCACCCATTAAACACATCTCAATCTCTCTTTGCATTATTTTTGATAAATCATTACATAAAGAATTTTTAGAAGATCCAAATATAAAATCATCTACATATATTTGGTTTATTAAAACTTATTTTGAAATTATTTTTATAAATAATGTATAATATACAAGTCCTTTTGTAAAGACTTTAGAAGTAATAAAACTACTCAACCTTTCATACCAATCTCTTAGAGCATGTTTCAAACCGTATAAAGCTTTAGTTAATTTGAACACATGATTTGGAAAATGTGGATTTATAAAACCTGGGGGTTGTTCAATAAAAACATTCTCAATTATATAAACATTTAAGAATTCACTTTTGACATCAATTTGATAATGTTTAAAATCCAAGTGTGTTTCATAGGCAAGTATGATCCTAATTACATCAAGTCTAGCTACTGGTGCAGAGGTCTCTTCATAATCAATTCCTTATTCTTGATTATATCCTTGTGGAACCAGTCTGTTTTTGTTTCTAACTATATTTCATTCTTTATCTTCTTTATTTCTAAACACCCATTTGGTTCCTATGGTCAAAGTGTTCTTCGGTCTGTCTACAAGTTTCCAAGCTTTATTTCTTTCAAACTGATTAAGTTCTTCTTGCATGGACATTACACAAAACTCATCATTGATCGCATCATTGATATTTTTAGGTTCAAGATATGACAAAAAAACATTTTGTTCAACCTGGTTTCTCAAATAAGCTCTTGTTTGTGTTCCTCTATCTAAATCTCCAAAAAAGCATCTAGGGGATGATTTTTAAGGGTTCTAGTTGGTCTAGAAAAGGTAGGAATTGATATTTCAGGTTGGTCAAGTTGATCTGGTACATTACAGTTTGGATCTGGAGAATTTTCAGAACAGGAAGATTTCACAGATTCCTTCACATAAAGATTTGAGGTTTTATCATTAATATCTAGATTGGACATATATTCTTCAATATTTTCTGGTGAGGTCTTGGGCTCATGTGGACATGATTCATCAAACCTGATATGTACAGATTCCTCCGCACATTTTGTTTTCTTAGTAAAGACTCTATAGGCTTTTCTTGATGTATAATATCCAAAAAAATATTCCTTCATCACTTTTGGAGGAAAATTTATCTATATTATCTTTGGTGTTCAGAATATAAACAGTACATCAAAACACTTTAAAATAACATACATTGGGTTTCCTATTATTCCACAACTCATAAAGAGTTTTCTTAAGGATGTGTCTTATTAAGACTTAGTTTATTATGTAACAAGTTGTATTAACAACTTCAGCCCTAAAATAAACTGGTAGGTCATATTCATTAAGCATAGTTCGGGCAATTTCTGTTAGGGTTCTATTTCTTCTTTCTACCACACCATTCTGTTGAGGTGTCCTAGGAGTATATAAATTATGATTGTATCCATTTTGTGAGAAAAAATATTCAAAATATTGATTCTCAAACTCACAACAGTTGTAACACCCCAAGCTTCCATGGTACACTTCTCTTTGAATAATACAGTAGCGTGTGTTGTACGCAACTTTGAGTTCTAACACACACCACAACTAATCAAAGTAGCCGTTACGAATAGTATTACCCACTTTTTAAAATTATTGAAATCTTATATTTCAATATGGACTTAATTTTTGTATTCGTAATATCGAAATTATCCTAAGTTGAATTTTTTGTAATTTTCTGAGAACTTCCATTTTTTTATCAATAGCGAAAGATACTTAAAACAACTTTTTTGATCAAAATAATTTATAGTGATAAATTATACTATTGATTGGTTTTAAAGTATAATTAGAATATATTTTTACCATTTTATCTAATGGTGTTCATTAGAATTAATTTCACTTTGAAATTGAACATAAACAATTGTCAATCTTTTGATATATATTATTTCTTAAAAACACGCTATTTGTTGTGACAGCGTGAATTAATTATAAAATTAATTAATACAACTTATATGTTTGGAATTTTTTATAATAGACATCATTTTTGGATTTGGAAAATCAATTATAGATTAGGGTGAAATTTTGGCATTGTTCTGAAAAATTTCAATTTTTGATGAATAGTGAAACCACTAAGTGGTAGTTAAAAAACTAATTTTTTGTTTAAATGAAACATTACCACTTATATGATTTGATTTTCAAAAATCCGATAGAAATGGTTGTCATTAGGAAGTAAAATGTGGTTCAATGGGATTAAAATAATTTTTTGGTGAATAGTAACTTTTAAGTTTAATTAATCGCGATTAAAGGTAATTAGTGAAAATTAAGGTAAATATAATGTTCTAATAATAGGAAATGACCTTGACACTTGTCCTACCCCTATTGGATGAGTCATGGCCGACCAAGACAAACCATGGGTCAACTTGGGGACCCCATGGAGCCACTTTGGTAGGGAGATGGCATTAAAAACTTTTTATTTAATATTAAAATAAAAATGTCACAAACAAGAGTTGTTTTACTAAGATAATTTTTAAATGGGGTTATACAAGTCATATGTTTGACTATAATTATTCATTATAAAGATAAAAATATTTCCTACATCATGATATTTTTTTATAATTTTTAGACATTAAATAAATTATATTATTTGTGACACCATGATGATGCAGCGATTACCTCATTAATTAATGATTTAAATAAAATGAAAAGATAATGTAAAATATAAACATTACACTTGTCCAAAGCCTATTTGATGAGAATATTTCTAACCCTTATCACCTTATCATCTAATTATATAATTTTGGGACCTTTAGAATCCGAAAATCATTGTATAATAAAGTAACATTTTATTACTTTCCAAGAGTGCCCCTCCTCTCCACTTATAAAAGGCCCCCACCACTACCACCTTACTCAGACATTCAAAGCCTTTTGGCTCGGCCATCCTCTGCCCAAATACTCTCCCAACTTCCCTACCTTACTCCTAGAAGCCTCACCTTGGGCAGAAGTCTTCCCAAGGAAGCCTTTGTCTCAAATCAAAAAGAGTTACCCGATTTTAAGGTAATGTCTTCTCTAATGTTGTTTTGTTTTATTTTGCTTCTCCAACACCTTAAACTATTTTTATTCCTTTCATTTGTAACAACACCAGTATCCTCAATATACTAGGATGTTGTTATAATGATTATTCGAGCTACACTTACACACACCTATATCTAATGGTTAAAGAACATACGGTTTCTGTGGATGGAGAATTTCTGCCTCACGAAACGATGATTGTTCAACACTCATATAACACCTTCAAAGGTGGCCATTAAGATGTCACTATATTTATATATGATATATAATATGTTTATGTTCTACTTAATCTTCTGTATTTTTCATTTATGGCATACCTTTATGATATCCATTATGGGTAAACACGATAATTTCATTTTAGGAAGTGCGGACTACCGCCCCCTCAAAGTGATTTGAATCGTTAATGTCATATGTGGGATGTATAAAGGATGGAGTAAATGGTATTATACATTATATTATACTGTAATTATATTATACCTTTATATAATTATAACTTCATTCCATTAAATATGAAATGGAAATGAAAGTAGCGTTGATGCGTACGTACGGCTTACCGTCTCCATGAACGGTGCATTTAATTTCTTACCTCTAAATGTTATGTAATATTATAAATGAATGTATATACTGGATATATATGATTTATATGATATATACATCATTAATATAATTCTGGATATAATGTATATTTCACCACATGAACAAATTGTAATTATAAGAAGTTTATTTTTGACTGAAGTACCTAAGATCGACAAAACGACCGTTATAAACTTAAATAATTACATAATGTTCATGACATGCTAATAAGTGATATAAAAGGAATAATGAACTTGAAAAAGGTTCTTAAGAAGGTAGATATTCACTCTAGTTTATTATTCCTGAGATCAAATAACGGTCGAGTCAAGTCGGACACGAGGTAAGGGAATTTCTTAACCCAATTTCCATTATTTGGGTTAATCTCCTACTTTCAAATTATGTCATGATATTATTATGTCCTATCTTGTATTTGTACATTCTTTACGTGTACTTATAGTGAATACACATAATAGATCTATTTTATTTTAAAAATTCTCTTTTTATGGACTTCGTCTCAATCTCCTTTCATTGAGGCATATTTGGTTTTATACACAACTTTCTTTTATACGGTGTATAAACCCCTTTTACTTTTACGTTTATTCAAAAGGAATCTTTTTATACAAATAATTTTACTAAACGACAAAAAGGGAATGTTTTTCTTTCCATACATATGCGGAGACAACGACTTCTCCGCCGCTGTGACCATTATTTGAGTTTCAGCTTCCTCTACAAGCCATCACTTTTTTTTAATGAAAAATAAATACAATGTTTTAACTTTCTTTTATTTTGGTATTGAAAATGGTTTTGAAAGCGTTTTTATTATATCAATGTGTTGTATTGATATATTGTGATTGAAATGTGGAAATGTTATGTTTCCTTTATGCATATTTTATGTGATACAATTATGTTATGGTTTATGATATGTTTAAACCTATTCATATGAGGAATGCATTGGACTTAATAAGTGATGGGTAGAGACGCTACAGCTCCTCGATGCATCGGTAGGTCTCATGAGACAAACTTGTGTCTTGGCATGAGTCCTTGACAAAATATTATTTGTAGTCTTGGCACGAGGCCTTGGCTACGTGGTTATGATAGTCTGGCATTATGCATTCCATCATTATGAAAGTGGTTATTGATATTTCATGTGATTATTCGACCAGTAGAATATCCATGTGAATAAGTAAATGACATTATTTCATTTTACTTTTTCCATATTATGTTGAAGTTCATGTTTAAAAGGCTTTTGTTTAGTTATACATTGCCTTAAATGTTTATGTTTATTTATGAAAGCATCCGCAATATTGTTATCCTTACTGAGCATCTGATCTCACCCCTTTCAATGTTTTAATATTCTCCAGGATGTGAAGAAGTATTTTATGAATGACCTGCAGGGATAGTCAGAAGAGGATATGAGTGTGGACTATGGAGACTTTGTTATTGTAGTTTTTCACTTTATGATGTAATGTAACCTTTATGAATGTATCTAGTGTTTCCAAGGCTACTAAACTAATCGGTCTTTCGAGACTTGATCTTTTGTGATAATGCCAATGTTACGAACTAATGCACCGACTCTGGGTAGCTGGGGTCGGGGCGTTACAGTTGGTATCAAAGGCAGTTTAGTACTAACCTTGGAAGCTAGATTTAGATAAACTCTGATTAGATCACATAGACCAAAGATAGACTTTGAGGATTAGTATAGAAGAACTTCCTAGAATTTTGGTATTATAGAGATTTTGTGAGTTTTCCGAGAAATACATCCCTGTCTGGATACGAGTAGGTAGAGGTGGATCTGGCACAGAAGTACCTAGGGGTAAAACCCGAAAACACCGCTTTGAGTTAGACTCGAATGGGAACTGGTGCACGACAACGGGCCTTGCTGCACTCTTGGTTACGACACTCCCGGGGGATATGCTTAGGATAATTCTCATTTTCTTTACAAACCACTATGAAGGGTTATGAGTATATACTTCCTCAAAGATTTTTTTTTATGATTATGGATTATATCCATAAATAGTTCAATTTATGTTAAGTATTTTATAAGTATGGAATTATGTATTTTGATTCATAAACTAATCTAGTTTATTCCATTGTTTAGAAATGGTGCCTAGTGGAAGGAATGGAAACCGTATCAATGCACGCACTCCGTGTAGGGATTTCCCTCTTGATCAAGATAATTATTGTGGATCTGGAGATACAACTGGTGCTGATCAACTTATTACCATACTGGGACAACTCACTCAGGATATGAATAATAACCTTACTTGTATGGAGCACCTTGATCCTCAACGTGGAGGATCAATGTTAGACTGCTTCATGAGGCAACAACCACCGACATTTAATGGGGGTAAAAATCCATTAGTAGCTGAGAAATGGATAAACTCCTTAAAAAATATTCCATGCCTTGGGGAGTAGCGAAAGGGAGAAGGTTGTCATGGCAGTCTACCGCCACACTGGAGATGCTGATCAGTGGTGGTCGCTGATTCAAAACACAAAGGAAGATGATGACGTATCGAATATGGAATGGAGGGAGTTCAAAGAGCTTTTTTTAGAAAAATACTTTCCTCGTGACCATCGAGAAGATATGGAAAGACAATTTCTGAGTCTGAGACAAAAGGAGGATGAGAATGTCGTAAAGTATGAGGCCAACTTTACAAGGTTAGCGAGGTATGCAGCAGATTATATACGTAACCCAAGAAGTAAGATCGATCGTTTCTTTGATGGGTTAAAACCGTTTCTCCGTCGAGCACTAGTATCACAATCTTTCTCAACGTACGAAGATATAGTCGCGTGTTCTATCAAGACAGAAAAGGAATTCTCTAAATCTTATGACAATAAAGTAAAGCAAGAGAAGAAGAGAATGGTGGAACAAGAGACAGATAAAGGGAAAAAGGGAAAGAATGATTTTCCATTATGAAATAATTGTGGGAAGAATCACCCAGGTACCTGCCTAAAAGGAATGGGTGTTTGTTATAAATGTGGAGAAAAAGGTCACCAGGCTCGTGGTTGCAAGGGAAAGAAAGAGGCCATCAATGTTGAATGCTACAATTGTAGGGAAATGGGGCATTATGCAAATGATTGTCCTAAGCACCAAGGAAGATTACCTTAGAAAAGGCCAAGGGATCAAGTCCAAGCTTATGTTGTTGCTACAGATGAAGTTGAATAATTAATATATTTGTGTTTTTGGAATCAAGGATTATATTCTGGTTATAAGAATAATGTGATATATAAGGATTTTACTGCAATACTTTTTGTTTCAGTAAGGTTTTAATATGATGAAGGTAATCATATTTTTAGTATGTGACAAAAATAGAAACTTTAATTTTTTTTGGGGAATTTGATGTTACAATTGATTTTGGAATTTAGAGACCTTTTACAGAAAGTCTAGATAGATGTATTTTGGATAACTATTAAGGTTGGAATGGATTAAGTTGAACCATGGATAGTATTGTTTAAGGTTAAAACATTTCTGAATATTATTTTTGGAATATTATAATACTATAGTTTTAGGAAAAGGACAACCTGTAGGGTGGGGCATAACCCGTCACGTCGGACAAAGCTGCAGGAATCGAACCCACAACCATGGTGCGGCATGCCTTTATTACCTACCACTAGCCTATAGGAAGTCCCTAGTTATTACAAAATAGTATTCCTAATTTAAATGGTCTGTGTTAATATTTTAAACTTTGTACGATTAGGATAAATATAATATTTTTGAAATCTATTACCTTTTGGAGTGAAAGATGGGTTCATGGTAAAAATTTATTAAAGAATGAAATCCTACATGACAAGTAAGTATATTTCCATACATTCTTAGTAAATCTCTTAAATAAATTCCTCAACTTTATGAAAGCTTACTTGAAACAAAAAACATTGTCGGTTAACTTTTCCAACTGGGGATTCAATGACCGTTTAACCAATCACAAGTTTGTGATTTTATTATGGTTAACTTTATCCTAATACTGTTTTCTACAACTCTCCATCAGACCTTGATGGTTTGTTTCTCCTCCATATCCATATTTTCATAGAATTCTAGTATGAGCTATCTCGGGTGACCTTTGTACTTCTCTTTCTTTCTTTTAATGTTATATTCTTATTAACCCTATTTCCGATGTGGGTTTTCCACAAAGGTATTTTCTATTTTCAACCTTTTATTTTTGAAGAACATTTTCAAATTGCGAGGACACAATTTATTGAAGGAGGGTAGAATGTAACACCCCAAGCTTCCACGGTACACTTCTCTTTGAATAATACAGTAGCGTGTGTTGTAGGCAACTTCGAGTTCTAACACACACCACAACTAATCAAAGTAGCCGTTACGAATAGTATTACCCACTTTTTAAAATTATGGAAATCTTATATTTCAATATGGACTTCATTATTGTATTCGTAATATCGAAATTATCCTAAGTTGAATTTTTTGTAATTTTTTGAGAACTTCCATTTTTTTATGAATAGTGAAAAATACTTAAAACAACTTTTTTGATCAAAATAATTTATAGTGATAAATTATACTATTGAGTGGTTTTAAAGTATAATTAGAATATATTTTTACCATTTTATCCAATGGTTTTCATTAGAATTAATTTCACTTTGAAATTGGATATAAACAATTGTCAATCTTTTGATATATATTGTTTCTTAAAAACACGCTATTTGTTGTGACAACGGGAATTAATTATAAAATTAATTAATGAAACTTATATGTTTGGAATTTTGTAAAATAGACATCATTTTTAGATTCGGAATATCAATTATAGCTTAGGGTGAAATTTTGGCATTGTTCTGAAAAACTTCAATTTTTGATGAATAGTGAAACCACTAAGTGGTAGTTAAAAAACTGATTTTTTGTTTAAATGAAACATTGCAACTTCTGTGATTTGATTTTCAAAAATCCGACATACATGGTTGTCATTAGGAAGTAAAATTTGGTTCAATGGGATTAAAATAATTTTTTGGTGAATAGTAACTTTTAAGTTTAATTAATCGCGATTAAAGGTAATTAGTGAAAATTAAGGTAAATATAATGTTATAATAATAGGAAATGACCTTTAAACTTGTCCTACCCCTATTGGATGAGTCGTGGCCGACCAAGACAAACCATGGGTCAACTTGGGGACCCCATGGAGCCACTTTGGTAGGGAGATGACATTAAAAAAAAATTATTTAATATTAAAATAAAAATGTCACAAACAAGAGTTGTTTTACTAAAACAATTTTTAAATGGGGTTATACAAGTCATATTTTTGACTATAAATATTAATTAGAAATATAAAAAGATTTCCTACATCATGATATTTGTTTTATAATTTTTAGACATTAAATAAATTAAATTATTTATGACACCATGATGATGCAGCGATTACCTCATTAATTAATGATTTAAATAAAATAAAAAGATAATGTAACATATAAACATTAAACTTGTCCAAAGCCTATTGGATGAGAATATTTAGAACCCTTATCACCTTAGCCTCGAATTATATAATTGTGGGACCTTTAGAATCCGAAAATAATTGTATAATAAAGTAACATTTTATTACTTTCCAAGAGTGCCCCTCCTCTCCATTTATAAAAGGCCCCCACCACTACCACCTTACTCACACATTCAAAGCCTTTTGGCTCGTCCAACCTCTGCCCAAATACTCTCCCAACTTCCCTCCCTTACTCCTAGAAGCCTCACCTTGGGCAGAAGTCTTCCCAAGGAATCCTTTGGCTCAAATCAAAAAGAGTTACCCAATTTTAAGGTAATGTCTTCTCTAATGTTCTTTTGTTTCATTTTGCTTCTCCAACCCCTTAAACTATTTTTATTCCTTTCTTTTGTAACAACACCAGTATCCTCAATATACTATGATGTTTTTATAATGAGTATTCTAGCTACACTTACACACACCAACATAAAATGGTTAATGAACATACGGTTTCTGTGGATGACGAATTTCTGCCTCACGAAACGATGATTTTTCAACACTCATATAACACCTTCAAAGGTGGCCATTAAGATGTCAATATATTTATATATGATATATAATATGTTTATGTTCTAATTAAGCTTCTTTATTTTTCATTTATGGCATACCTTTATGATTTCCATTATGGGTAAACGTGATAATTTCATTTTAGGAAGTGCGGACTACCGCCCCCTCAAAGTGATTTGAATCGTTAATGCCATATGTGGGATGTATAAAGGATAGAGTAAATGGTATTATAAATTATATTATACTGTAATTATATTATACCTTTATATAATTATAAATTCATTCCATTTAATATGAAATGGAAATGAAAGTAGCGTTCATGCGTACGTACGGCTTACCGTCTCGATGAATGGTGCATTTCATTTCTTACCTCTAAATGTTATGTAATATTATAAATGAATGTATATACAGGATATATATGATTTATATGATATCTAATTCATGAATATAATTCTGGATATAATGTATATTTCACCACATGAACAACTTGTAATTATAAGAAGTTTATTTTTGACTCAAGTACCTAAGATCGACAAAACGACCGTTATAAACTTAAATAATTACATAATGTTCATGAAATGGTAATAAGTGATATAAAAGGAATAATGAACTTGAAAAAGGTTCTTAAGAAGGTAGAGATTAACTCTAGTTTATTATTCAGGAGATCAAAGAAAGGTCGAGTCAAGTGGGACACGAGGTAAGGGAATTTCTTAACCCAATTTCCATTCTTTGGGTTAATCTCCTACTTTCAAATTATGTCATGATATTATTATTTCCTATCCTGTATTTGTACTTTCTTTACGTGTACTTGTAGTGAATACACATAATAGATCTATTTTATTTTAAAAATGATCTTTTTAAGGACTTCGTCTCAATCTCCTTTCATTGAGGCATACTTGGTTTTATACACAACTTTCTTTTATACGGTGTATAAACCCCTTTGACTTTTATGTTTATTCAAAAGGAATCTTTTTATAAAAAGAGTTTTACTAAATGAAAAAAAGGGAATGTTTTTCTTTCCGTACATATGCGGCGACAACGACTTCTCTTCCACCGTGACCATTATTTGAGTTTCGGCTTCCTCTACAAGCCATCACTTTTTTTTAATGAAAAATAAATACAAAGTTTTAACTTTCTTTTATTTTGGTATTGAAAATGGTTTTTAAAGCGTTTTTATTATATCAATGTGTTGTATTGATATCTTGTGATTCAAATGTGGAAATGTTATGTTTCCTTTATGCATGTATTATGTGATATAATTATGTTATGGTTTATGATATGTTTAAACCTATTCATATGAAGAATGCATTGGACTTAATAAGTGACAGGTGGAGCCCGATACAGCTCCTCGATGCATCGGTAGGTCTCATGAGACAAACTAGTGTCTTGGCATGAGGCCTTGACAAAATATTATTTGTAGTCTTGGCACGAGGCCTTGGCTACGTGGTTATGATAGTCTGGCATTATGCATTCCATCATTATGAAAGTGGTTATTGATATTTCATGTGATTATTCGACCAGTATAATATCCATGTGAATAAGTAAATGGCATTTTTTCATTTTACTTTTTCCATATTATGTTGAAGTTCATGTTTAAAAGGATTTTGTTTAGTTATACATTGCCTGAAATGTTTATGTTTATTTATGAAAGCTTCCACAATATTCTTATCCTTACTGAGCATCTGAGATCACCCCTTTCAATGTTTTAATATTCTCCAGGATGTAAAGATTTATTTTATGAATGACCTGCAGGGATAGTCAGAAGAGGATATGAGTGTGGACTATGGAGACTTTGTTATTGTAGTTTTTCACTTTATGATGTAATGTAACCTTTATGAATGTATCTAGTGTTCCCAAGGCTACTAAACTAATCGGTCTTTCGAGACTTGATCTTATGTGATCATGCCAATGTTACGAACTAATGCACCGACTCTGAGTAGCTGGGGTCGGGGCATTACAACAGTGATCACATCTTAAGGATTTAATCTTAAGTCCACTATTATTTTCTACAGTCCTAGCATACTTGGTAAAGTGTGAACAGGCTTCAATCTTGTAAGCTAGGAAAAATGTCCAAGTGTACCTAGAGAAATCATCTATAACAAAATAAACATAGTGATTCCCATTGAGACTCAAAAATCTAGATAGTCCAAACAAGTCCATGTGAACCAGCTGAAGAGTTTGAGAAATAGTTGCTACATTCTTTGGTTTTAAAGAGATTTTATGTTGCTTTTCTTTTTGAAAAGTATTACACACTTTATTGTGTGGAAACTCAAATTTGGGTAAGTATTTACCTAAAACGTTTCTAGTTAACTTCCTAATATAGTGTATGTTTTAATGTCCTGGTCTTTTATGCCAGATCCAAGACTCTTTGTGAAAGGTATTTAGACAAGAGACATTCTGTGAGGCTAGTGTGTCTAGATTTATAGCATATATATTATCATTTCTAAAAGTAGTAAATACTAAGTTATTATTGGAATAAAAAACATGGAATGAATCATTTTTGAATTTAACATTAAATCCATCATCACACAATTGTGATATGCTAAGCAGGTTATACTTAAATCCATCAACATACTCTACTTTAGAAGTTGAAATAGAGTTAGGGTTACCAATCTGGCCTAGGCTGATGATTTTTCCTTTACCATTGTCACTAAATGTAACATGTCCTCCATCAATCTTGATAAGACTTTTAAAGCTTGAATAATCCCCTATCATATGTCTTAAACATCCACTGTACAAGTACCACATCTTTTTACATGATCTCTTTAGGCAGTTTACCTACAAAATAGTTCATCTAAGAAATGACTTTGGTACCCATATTTTTCTGGGTCCACATACATTATTTATACAAGATTTAGGAACCCACAACTATCTTATGGTCTTCCTATATGTATAATATAGAGTGTTTGAAAAATGAACTTTGTTTGGTCCTAAAGAATGGGATGCAGTAAAAGAATTCTTGGAATTGGAACTTTCTGTAAAATTCTGGTTTTTGAAAGAGGTAGAAGATTTACCATATTTGGTTACAAAATGTGATTTGGATAAATTCTTTTGACCTAGTTTATATCCTATCCTAGAAGTATACTTAGGAGGTATTTTTTTACCAATAATTTGAGTAAGAGTATTTTTTCCATTAGTATACTTTTCTAAGACTTTCTTTAATTTCTCATTAGACATTTTTAACTCATTGCTCTCCTTTATAAGTTGAGCATTTCTCTCTTTTTTTAGTTGTAAGTTTATAGTTAAGAGTCATAGTAAGATAATTTTGCTTCTTAAAATATTTATACTTATCTTTAAACTCATTACATGTTTCTTCTAGCATGTTTCAATATTCAAATAATTCATCTTTTTTCATATTCTCAGACTCACTTTCAGAATAATAATAATTATGTACAGGTGAGTCTAAAGTTACCTCAGTTGTGTTTGTCATAAAACACATATTAGCTTTATCATCTTTTTCATTTTGAGAAGAGGCAGATTAACTTGAGCTCTCCTCAGAGGCACTCCAGGTGGCGTTCATTGATTTCTTATACTTTCTATCCTTATTTTCATACTTTTTCTTATATTTAATATTTTGACAATCAGTCTTGACATGTCCTTTCCTTTTACATTCGTAATAGATTATCTCTTCTGACTTATTATTTCTCTTCCAATCCTTTTTCCAATTGCCCTTGTTATCATACTTTCCTTTGTAATTGTGATTTTTGAACAACTTCTTTTTCCTATAAAATTTCGTTAATCTTCTATCCAATAAGTCCATTTCTTCATCACTATATAAAGCTATTTCATCACTACTGGAGATTTCAATATTAGATTGAACTTTCTCATTGTATTTACTTTTAGATACAGTTGTCTTGAAAGCTACGGACTTTCGTTTTGGTTCATCCTCTTCTTGATTTACATTCAATTCCACCTCATACATCATTAATTTTATAATTAATCCCTTCACTAGAATCTTATCAATATCAGATGATTCCCTAATAGTAGAGATGTCCCATGCCATATTTCTGGTAAGCATCACAAAATCTCATTAATATGCTCTTTCGATGTTACTTCTCTTCCTAAAGAAATAACGGTATTCACAATTTCATTAAACCTGAGACACATATCAGAAATAGAATCATCAGGATTCATTCTGAAGTTGTCGTATTTAATAGTATAAGTATTTAATCTCGTCTCTTTAACATTAGATGTTCCCTCATGAGAAATAGAAAAAGTGTCCCAAATCTCATGTGTAGTTTTACAAGTAGATTTAAAGTTAAACTATTCATCTCCTAGTGCACAGTACAGATAGGTTCATCCCAAGTGTTTATCGTAGTTTTAGGAATTTCATATTTACATTTAATAGCAGTCCATATTTCAAATCTCATGCTTTCTAGATGTATTTTCATTTTAAGCTTCCACTGAGCATAGTTAGTTCCATTAAAGAAGGGTGGTCTATTGGTAGCAGCCCCTTATATTCTATTATCCATGATAAAAATTGTAAAATAATTTCTAAGTGATAAAAATTTAGAAATAACAGAAATTTTGATTTCATTGAAAAACAACTATAATCACAGATGATAAAATTTGAAAACTATCCATAACTATCAATGCCTTTGATTCTAGATGTTGGTCGGAGTAGAAGAATCAAGAGGGGGGATGAATTGAGTATCTATACAAAATTCTATTAAAATTTTCTTTATACAATAATATTCCCCAATTAAAATATAATCAAAGTCAGTTTGTAGTGAATTTATAAAAGTCATGAATGTTCTATTAAATTCTCAGAAGAATGATTAGTTCTCATCTTTTCCAATATAAATATTAGTCAAATTATTTCAACTAACATAATGATTCAAAATAGATATAAACACTTACTAATATAACTATAAAAGTTCAATTTATCATAATGTGAAATGAATTAAACATAGATTAGATTAAAACAAAAGACAAACTACACAGCGGGTAAAAAACAATTAGTTCAGTCTCAAGCTGAGACTTAGCCCTCCCCACTTGGTGATGAACTTCCACCAAATAGTTTATATTAATAAGATTTTTATCCACACCCTGGATCAGGGTTCCCAAGAGCACATAGGGCTGTCCAGGTCACACTTAACCTCTACCACAGTTATTCATGGAAGAACTATCAAAAAGATCACACATGATCTCTTCCACTGTTCTACATGGGATACAAGAGTAAAATGAGATTGTCTGTGAGGATATTTTTGTATCCTTTAGTTATGGTTAGGAGAAAATGTGTGTGACAAAAATAGATGCACACACTGCTCCAAAAGTAAACACAATATCACAATATAGTTATAATATAATAATAGAGTTTAGAAATCTCTACGTGTTGTGCAGTAAAGCTCTGGACTCATTGGATTTAGAGAAAAAGATATTTGAGTCCTCTTATGAGTGTTGGCTTCAGAACAGAGTATCACAGTCTATATATTCTGAATTATAGGTGTGAAAAGGTTTAGATCTTCGATGTCATGATGTCCAGTGAGCTTCAGTAGGTTTTTTATTGTAATATTAAACTTCTTGTGTACTCATGCTTCGAGTTCTTCTGTTTGAAATATCTTGCATATTCACAGTGTCTGCCTACTATTTTTCTCGCTGGTTTTGAGGAAGAAATTAAAGTTGAGCTTGTAATCCTTTTATTCTTCAAGTTCCATTAGGCATGAATATCTCCCCATGTGCATATACCTCATACTATATACGGATAGTCCTACATATAACATTAAATATTGTTAGAAAAATTAATTTGTCTAAATATGACTGTTAGAAATAAATTTGAATTAATAAATTTGAAACAGTTATTTATGACAATCATTGAGTCATTTTCATCATTCTTTCATCATCGATCTATTAGCATCGGTGTGTCAGCATCAGTCTATTAGGATTAGTCTGTTATCATCGGTGTGTCAACATTGGTCTGTCAGCATCAGTCTGTTAGCATCAGTGTGTCATCATCGGTCTGTCATCGGTTTGTCAAACATTGGTGTGTCAAACATCGGTGTGTCTAACATCGATGTGTCGAACATCGGTGTGTCGAACATCAGGGTTTCCAACATTGGTGTGTCGAACATCGGTGTGTCGAACATCGGTGTATCGAACATCGGTGTGTCCAACATCGGTGTGTCGAACATCGGTGTTTCCAACATCGGTGTGTCGAACATCGGTGTGTTGAACAACGGTGTGTTGAACATCTGTGTGTTAAAAATCGGCCTGTAGAACATTGGTGTGTCGAACATCGATGTGTCGAACATCGGTGTCTCTAACATCAGTGTGTCAAAGATCAGTGAGTCGAACATCGGTGTGTCGAACATCGGTGTGTCGAACATCGGTGTATCGAACAAACTATCGGTGTCAGTGACTCTGAGAAACTTATGAAGTGTCTGTTTTACACATAACATTACTAGATTAAGTGACATCCAAAAATACATGTAAATATACACTTTTAAACAAATTGACTCAGAAATATAGTTTATTGACTTATTGAAATATATTTTTTTAATGACATAATTGATTTTCTTATAGATATTAAATGGAATGAAATAGTAGAATAGGTAAATTGAAATTATTTGTGATTTTGAAAACTACTATAGCATAGAGGGTCCAAAAAACATCAACACCATACCATCCCCAAAAAAACGGTCAGGCTGAGGTTTCAAATCGAGAGTTGAAAATTGTTTTGGAGAAAACCGTGAAGCTGAATATGAAGGATTGGAGAAAGCGCTTGGATGATGCACTTTGGGATTATAGGAATGCATAAAATAATCCCATCAATATTTCACCATTTTGGATTGTTTTTTGGGAATATTTTAATCTACTTGTGGTGGTCGAGCACCGAGTTTATTGGGCTATAAATAAATGAAACATGGATTTGGCCCAAGATTGAATTTAAATAAAGCTGCAAATTCAAGATCTGGAGGAGATTAGATTATCATCATATGAGAACTCAAGTCTCTACATGGAAATATCAAAAGAATATCATGATAAAATGATCCAAAAAAGATAATTTCATGTTGGAGAAAAAGTCATACTCTATAGTTCACGATCGAAGCTAATTCCCGGTAAGTTATGTTCCAGAAGGTTGGGTCCTTATGTTGTGTCTAATGTTTTTCCTTATGGTGTAGTGGAGATCACACAAAAGGACACTGGAAGGAGATTTATAGTCAATGAGAAATTTTTGAATCAATACATTTAGGGACTTTCTACTGATGTATTGGAGTTCATCACACTGCATAACCCCATCATCACTTGATAATATCAGGCTGTTTCTAACCCTTTCAATTTTATATTATTTATCTTATTCAAAATTATGCATTTCATGTAAACATTCATCTCATGGGTTCACATTGAGGAAAATGCAATATTTAAATTGTGGTGGAGGGGAAAACATTTTGGGATAGATATTTAGGATTTTCATTTATGTGTTTTGTGTGTTTTTTCTTTTTGGTTTTATGTTAAATTTAAAAAACAATAAAAAAACCACAAAAAAGTGTTCTTATTTTTGATTTATTTTACTTTATTTTGGGTTTTTAAATTAATATTGTTCTTAAAAGAATATGCAAATAATTTTTCATTATTAATTTGATTGTGGGGAAAATTCCATTATTTTTGGGAAAATGTTTTTCAAATGAATGATGATATGGAACTTTTTTCTAGAATTTGTATTTTCAAATCATTTTTAGGTGTTTAATGGATTTTTGAATCACATGCCTCATTATCACTAAAAAATATTTTATTCCCTTACCCGAGAGACATTCTAGGCCCTTTACTTCATAATCTTCTTTTTAATAACTTTTTGGAGAGTCTCAGTTCTTAGAGAGAAACTATAACTTTCCTTGATTTTGTTTGAATCCATAAGATTCAAGTGTGCTACATTCATGATAGAGCCCATCGTTCATTGAAAATCACTTTCTACAATTAACCTCTATTTTTGGCCACCGTGACATTTTATCCTTCTTATTCCTTAAAGACCATGAAAATCCTGTTAGGTAGACACATTACAAGCTAATTTATCCATACCCATGTATCTCTTGTGTTCATTCTTGTTTTAAATTCAATAATTGTGGGGGATGAGGTGTTTCCATGGGAATTATTAAGAATGAATCATTATTATGGGTTGATATAAAGGGTGCCTACATTTTCCTTGGGAAGTGATTTCACAAGACATATTGTATCATTGTTTTACACATGTTTCCCTCTTTATCTCCAATGAAAATTATCAAAAAAATAGTTTTGTACATTGAAAAAACAGTAGAAAAAAAAGAAAAATAAAATAAAATAGAAATAGAGATAAGAGTAAGTTTATTCATTATTATTCACTGATCGATTTTGAACCACACAAATGGATAATGGGGAAAGTTACATTTAAGTGATACACATTAAGGGGTTGATTGTGTACATTCATTGTGAACACTTTCTGAATTATGACATGTTTGGTACTTAAGAGATTAAACACTCCTCTTGTGCCTAAAATTTTTATACATTAAATCCTACCAACCCTTGATGCTTGGAAAAACCTTTTAGAATCCCTCTTGTGTAGCACAATAGTTTATTCCAGTTGTTAACATAGAATTATGGAAAGCATATGGTAAGATCACATGATCTCTGGGAAAATAGCATAACTCAACTTTCACATGTTCCTTGAGTGAAGAGGGAAAATTTCTAAGTGAGGTAGGTTGTGACATGTTGCAAGGGTGAATAAATTAAGTTGAAAAATTTTGAATGTGAGAGAATAAAAATTAAAGGAAAATTAATTTCATAAATGAGACATTATAAATTTTATTTCAGAAGAATCTTGGAAGTTTTCTCACCATTTATTTTGGAATGAGTCTTGATTAGGATATAATAATTTTCCTATGAGTGAAAAAAGGTAAGTGTGGGGGAGTTGTTAAAATGAATTTTTATTGAATATTTTATTGATAATAAATGATAAAATTTCCTCAAATTGTGTTAAATATGTTTATTTATAAAATATTTGGTATTACATCATTCATTTGGAAATTTGATGAAAATTCCAGTTTTATCCTTTATAGTCCATTTTAGTATTATGAAGATAAATATTTTTATATTTGTTATTTGAACTTGAAATTTTTTATCTATGTTTATGACTTAATAGTTTACAACTTTAGTTCAACACATTGGAGCTAAATCATGAATTTTATTGAACTAAATGGACCATGAAGTCAAATATGGGCTAGACCCGCCAGATTGGACATCACTATAGTGTTTGGGCCATATCATCTTCATCAATGTTTGGATTGGGCCCAAATTTTTAAAGTATATATACAACCCAACTTATCCCAAATCATACTTCTTGAATGACAGCTAATTCATGTCTTTTGGTGGACAAGAAGGCGGTTCAAGTGGGATTAAAATATTTGGAAGAATCTCCCCATTCACACTTGAAATCACTTATAACCTAGCCTGTAACGCCCCGACCCCAGCTACCCAGAGTCGGTGCATTAATTACATAACATTGGCATGATCACAAGAAAGATCAAATCTCGAAAGACCGATTGGTTTAGTAGCCTTGGAAACACTAGATATATTCATAAGTTTTACATTACATCATAAAATGAAAAAATACTACAATAACATAATGTCTCCATAATCCACACTCATATCCCCACATAATATCCCTGCAGGTCATTCATAACCTACTTCTTCACTTCCTGGGAAAAATAAAACATTGAAAAGGGGTGAGCTCAAATGCCCAGTAAGGATAACAATATAGCGGAAACTTTCATAAATAAGAATAAACATTTAAGGCAGTGTATAACTAAAACAAAAGCCTTTTAAATATGAACTTTCAACATGGTATGGCATAAATAAAATGAAATAATGCCATTTACTTATTCACATGGATATTCTACTAATCGAATAATCACATACAAAAATTAATAACCACTTTCATAATGTTGGAATGCATAATGCCAGACTATCATAACCACATAGCCAAGGCCTCGTGCCAAGACTACAAATAAGATTTTGTCAAGGCCTTGTGCCAAGACACTAGTTTGTCTCATGAGACCTACCGATGCATCGAGGAGCTATAGCGGGCTCCACCCGTCACTTATTAAGTCCAATGCATTCCCATATGAAAAGGTTTAAACATAACATAAACATTCGTATTAAAACTAGCATACGAAATGTCAATACTTTCACAATAAACTATGAATGGTATAAAAATAGCACATCCACAGTCAAACATATCACAAAACCTTCAATACAATATAGAAGTTTTGTATCCTAATAAATCAACTTCAAATAATCTTAAAATCCATCAAAGGATGTTGACATAGATGAAATCAAAATTCTTTTTAAAGAAATATCTCCTTTTATTTTGAAATCATTTAAGATCCATATAAAATAAAACATTTTCTTTGAAAATATTCTTATAAGCTTGTAAGGAAAGCTTTGAAGATTTTATAACGGCGTAAAATAACCGCACCCGCCGTATAAGTTAAAAAAACATTTTTACCTCAATTCTGTCGAAAAGGTTAAAAAGGACCTTGTTTTGAAAACGACGGAAATATTCCTTTATAAACCTCTTATAAAAAGTCAAAAAAAGGTATAAATGACTTTAACCCATATTCTTGTAAATAGTAAAAATGTTTTGAAATACATTTTTAAGAAACATGGATGTGGATGATAAAGAGATCCCAGTAGATTATTACATATAAACAACCTCGGATAATGAAGAGATTGTGAAATAACCCTTACCTTGTACTTTTCCTTGGTTGGGGTAGGTTAACTCCCTGTATAATGGTGAAATAATTGTTATTAAATTATACAAGAATCATATACATTAATATGATATCATATATGATCTTTTAATATTGATTTGATAATAATATCTTAGAATTATCATCGTTTCGGGTGTTAACTTACTCATTTTCTTTTTTATGTTTTGTTACATAAGCCATGTTTGTTGTATCTTATTCATATCCATAATGATATCAAGTCCTTAAACATCATTTTTAAATCATAAAATGATAATTATACTTGAATGGATACGATGGAGAATGAATCTCATCGCGTTCGTGGAGACGGTAGTCCGTACGTACGCACGAGCGACAATATCATTCTTTTGATATTAAAATAATATATAAATGAATGGTATATCATATATACAGAATCATTAACATGTTATATTTATTATTTACATGAGTTACACATCATTATTATACCCATCCAAATAATATTATATTGAATAACAATTACACCACGACGTGGAGACGGTAAGCCGTACGTACGCACGTATGGTGACATGTTATTCAAAGGGTGGATAGAATACTGAATATGGTTGTACCATACTTATAATAACATCACAGTATATGTGAGATACTGGAGTTATTATTTTAGAATGGTAAGAACAAAGGAAGAAGAAGTGGAAGAAGAAATGAACTTAGAAAAGGGTGGTGAAATCATTACCTCTTCTTCGGGTTCTTCCTTTTGATTTGATCAAAAGGGCTCCTTAGGTTGGCTTTATGATCAAACTAAGGCCTCTAGGTTGTAGTGAGGGATGTTGGGAGATTATTTGGGCAGAGTTTGGCCGAACCAAAATGCTTTGAAGGTGTGAAGAAATGAGAAGGAGGAGTGCCCTTTTATAAGAGGGGTGAGGGGCACCTTTGGAAAAGCTAGAAATATTAATTTATAATAAATTCATATTCGGTTTCCAATGGCTCAAAAGTTGACTATTCAAAGGTTGAGGTGGGTATAGGTCGAAAACAACTAATCCAATAGAATTTAGACAGGTTTGGGTACTTATATTAACCTTATCTTTAAGTATTAACTCTAAGTTAATTAGTTTCACTTTTACAATGTCTCTTTGTATTTTTATATAATATGGTTAATAAACATACTATATACATCCAAGCGACCCCCAAGTGGTCCATTAATGATTAACCTATCATAATATAAGTCTCTTGGCCGAACCTTAGATTTTTAGGAATTTAATATCAATTAATAATATAATATTTGTTTTAAGAACTCTTTTATGTCAATTTTGACACTATTCAATAGTTGATTTTTTTGAAACTCATAACAGATTGATTACTTCTAACAAAGTCAATTAAATCAATCCTAATATATAATATTATCCTAGAAAATTAGTTTAATTCATTAAAAGTTTCATATTATATTTATTTGGGTATTTATAATATCAATTATGTTAATTTTTTACTATTTTAGTAATTACTGCATCATCATTGTGTCATAAATAAAATAAATTATTTAATGTTTAAAAATTATAAATAAAACATAATTATGTAGGAACTCTTTTTAGCTTTCTAATTAATATTTATAATCGAAAATCCAACATGTATAACCCTATGTAAAAATTGTTCTTATAAAAGATGTAAGCTTATGCCATTTTTATTTTTATTTTAACTTTATTAATATAATGTGTCCCTACCACATACAAGTGGCTCCAAGGGGTCCCCAAATTGACCCAAGGATGCCCATGGTCGGGTATGTGTCCACCAATAAGGTTAGGACACGTTTTAGGATAATTTTGTATTATTATAATATTATTTTTTAACCCTTATTTACCGGATTTACCCTTTAACCATGGTAAATAAAATATTTACCGCAGTAATTATTCAAAATGTCTAAAAATAAAAGTTACCTATTTACACAATTTGAACATCCTTATTCCAAATATGGAATCCATTTTCCTAAATTCAAAACACAGAAGTGGCAGAAATTAATTTAAAATTAAATCCCGCTGTCAAAACAAAAAGCGTGTTTTTAAGAGATAATAACTATCAAAAGATTGACACTTGTTTATGTTCGGTTTAATTGTAAAATTATGTCCAATGATAAACATTAAATTGAATGGTAAAAATATATTCTAAATATACTTTAAAACCACTCAAATTCATAATTTATCACTATTAATTATTTTGATTAAAAAAGTTGTTTTTAATTAAAATTTAGTAATTTTCACTATTCATCAAAATATAAAAGTTATCCGAAAAGTACCAAAATTTCACCCTAGGATAATTTCGATATTCCGAATCCAAAAATGAAGTCCATTTTGAAATATAAAATATATATGATTTCAAAAAGTAGGTATTACTATTTACAACGGCTAGTTTAATTAGTTGTGGTGTGTGTTAGAACTCGAGGTTGCGTACAACACACGCTATCGCATTATTCGAAGGGAAACGTACCGTAGAAGCTTGGGGTGTTACATTCTCCCCTCCTTCAAATAATTGCGTCCTCGCAATTTCTAGGGTATTACTGCATAAAAAGACTCGGGTGGTTCTTCATCATAAGTTCCTCGGGTTCCCACGTTGCCTCTTCTATCTTATGATTTCTCCATAAAACTTTTACCAGACGCGTCGTCCGGTTTCTCAGTACTTGTTCTCTTGTATCAAGAATCCTGACGGGCTCTTCACAATAGGAAAGATCGGGTTCCAGTTCTAATTCCTCATAGGTGAGTACATGCGTTGGGTCAGGCATGTATTTCCTCAATAGAGATACGTGGAACACATCGTGAACTTTGGAGAGACTTGGCGGCATTGCCAATCGATAAGCTACAACCCCAATTCGTTCTAGAATTTCGAAAGGTCCGATGTACCTGGGACTCAATTTACCTTTCTTACCAAAACGTATGACTCCCTTCCACGGAGATACCTTCAGAAAAACATGATCACCGAATTGAAATTCCAAATCCTTCCTTCGATTATCGGCATAGCTCTTCTGCCTACTTTGAGCTGCTTTGATGTGATTTTGGATTACTTTCACCTTTTCCACCGTTTCCTCCACCAGTTCTGGGCCTACAAGTTTTCTTTCACCAACGTCATCCCAACAGGTTGGTGTACGACATCTCTTTCCGTATAACGCTTCATATGGTGCCATCTGAATACTCGAATGGAAGCTATTGTTATAGGAAAATTCTACTAGTGGTAAATATTGATCCCACATACCCTGAAAATCAAGTGAGCAAGATCTCAACATGTCTTCTAAGGTCTGAATAGTCCGTTCTGATTGTCCGTCTGTCTGAGGGTGGTAAGCAGTGCTCAAATGAAGTTCAGTATCCAGGGATTTCTGAAGACTTTTCCAAAATCTTGAAGTAAAACGGGGATCACGATCAGAAACAATCGATAGGGGTACTCCATGAAGTCTCACAACTTCATTAATGTATAGTCTTGCTAGACGTTCCAGGGGTAGATCTTCTCTTATAGAAAGAAAATGTGCTGACTTGGTAAGACGATCAACAATAACCCATATTGCATCGTTCCTTCTAGGAGTCTTTGGTAGCCCCATGACAAAGTCCATTGTAATATTGTCCCATTTCCACTCCGGTATGGGAAGAGGTTGCATGACTCCTCCAGGCTGTTGCCTTCCAGCTTTGACTTGTTGACAAACCATACATCTTGACACAAAATCAGCAATCTCCCTCTTCATGTTGTCCCACCAAAAATGTTCCTTCAAATCTCTATACATTTTGGTGCTCCCAGGGTGTATAGAGAAATTGGAACTATGAGCATCATCCAGCAATTCCCTTTTTAGATCAGGTATATTGGGAACACAAAGTATCTTCCCGAATTTCAAAATTCCACCTTCATACGCAAAGTCTCTCAATCTCCCATCATTCACAGCTTTAATCTTCTTTTGGAATTCTTCATCATCAGTCTGAGAACTCTTAATCCTTTCTAGTAAAGATGGTTTGGCAACCATTTGAAAAAGCATTGATGTTTCACCTTCCCTGGTTATTCCCATGTCCATCTTCACTAGCTCCATGAAAATTGGATCCCTTTCAATTATCATATTGTTCAAAACTCCATGGTATTTTCTACTCAAAGCATCTGCCACCTTTTTTTCCTTCCCTGGGTGGTAGTGTATCGTACAATCATAATCCTTGAGTAATTCAAGCCATCTCCTTTGCCTCATGTTGAGTTCTTTTTGTGAGAAAATATACTTCAAACTCTTGTGATCAGTATAAATCTCACATTTTTCACCATAGAGGTAGTGCCTCCATATTTTCAAAGCAAAGATCACTGCTGCTAACTCGAGATCATGAGTAGGATAGTTTTGTTCATGAATTTTCAACTGTCGTGATGCATAGGCAATAACTCTATCATTCTGCATAAGGACACAGCCAAGTCCTTTCTTTGATGCATCACTATAAATAACGAACCCATCATTCCCCGATGGTAGAGTCAATATAGGAGCATTGACTAATCTTCTATTCAGTTCTTCGAAACATTATTCACACTCTTTTGTCCAAACAAATTTAACCCCTTTACGTGTGAGCTTCGTTAATGGGTTAGCCAATCGGGCAAAATTCTGGACGAAACGTCGATAATAACCTGCCAAACCAATAAAACTACGTACCTCAGTTATACTCGTAGGTGCTGGCCATTCTTGGATTGCCTTGGTCTTAGAAGGATCAACAGAGATTCCATCTTTAGAGACAATATGGCCAAGAAAAGAAATCTCCTGAAGCCATAATTCACACTTGCTAAAATTTCCATATAATTCATGCCTCCTCAGAGTCTTCAAGATAATGCGCAAGTGATTTTCATGATCTTCATAGGTTTTGGAGTATACCAATATATCATCAATAAATACTACCACAAATTCATCGAGATACTCCTTGAAAACTCTATTCATCAGATCCATGAATACAGATGGTGCATTAGTCAATCCAAACGGCATTACAGTAAACTCGTAATGCCCATACCTGGTTCGAAATGCTGTTTTCGGAATGTCTTCCTTCTTCACACACAACTGATGGTATCCAGATCGAAGGTCAATCTTTGAAAAGTATTGAGCTCCATGCAGTTGGTCAAATAAATCATCAATACGAGGTAGGGGATACTTGTTCTTTATCATTATAGCATTGATCTCCCTGTAATCGATACATAACCTCATAGATCCATCTTTCTTTTTAACAAAAAGAACAGGGGCTCCCCATGGAGAAACACTAGGGCGAATAAATCTCTTATTACTCAATTCCTCTAGTTGTTTCTTTAGTTCGACTAACTCTACAGTGGCCATTCTATAAGGGGTCTTCGATATAGGCCTTGATCCAGGAATCAAATCAATAGAAAACTCAACTTCTCGTTCTGGAGGATGTCCAGGTAAATCTTCCGGAAATACATCTACAAATTCTTTCACAATAGGTACATCCTCCATTTGAACATTCCTTTCCTCACCGACAGTTATTTCATTCTCTTCCTCCCCGATAATTGAATTAAGTTGAGCTACAGGGGGTGGATCTAAATAAGAATTAGGTGGTGACGATTCTGCTCTAAAAATAAGGTGCTCCTTATCATTATCATCAAGAATCGTAACCTCTTTCTTCTTACAATAAATCTTCGCATCATAGTCCGAAAGCCAGTCCATACCGAGGATTATATCAAACTCAATCATAGGTATGACGATGAAATCAGCAGATAAAGAAAATTTATGTGCTCTAATGGGGACTGATTCACAAAACTTTGTTGCAACGATACTTCCCTTAGGAGTTTTAACTGACAACTCCCTTATTAAATCAAATTGGAAATATCTAATTTTCTTAGCAAACTGGGAAGATATGAAACAATGCGATGATCCAGAATCAAATAATGCATTTTCTAAACTTGAGGAAACCATTAAATTACCTGCCACCACGTCTTTCGGAGCTTCTACCTCAGCAGTAGTGATAGCATAAGCCTGGCCTTGATCCCTTGGCCTTTTCTGAGGAAAGTTCTCCTGACGCTTAGGACATGCATTTGCATAATGCCCCATCTCCCTGTAATTGTAGCACTGAACGTTGGTAGCTTCCTTCTTCCCCTTGCAATCATGAGCTTGGTGGCCTTTTTCACCACACTTGTAACAGACTCCCATTCCCTTCAGGCAAGCACCGGGGTGTTTCTTCCCGCACTTACCACAAGATGGATATTCAACCTTTCCCTTCTTCCCCTTATTTCCATTCCCAGATTGATCAGCAGGTCTCTTCTTCTCTTGCTTTGCTTTAAAGTCATAAGACTTAGAGAATTCCTTTTCGGTCTTGATAGCACATGAGACAATGTCTTCGTACGATGAAAAGGATTGTGAGACTAATGCTTGACGGAGAAATGGTTTTAACCCATCAAAGAAACGATCAATATTACTTCTTGGGTTGCGAATATAATCACTAGCGTACCTCGCTAACCTTGTAAAGTTAGCCTCATACTTTGTGACATTCTCATCCTCCTTTTGTCTCAGACTCAGAAATTGTCTTTCCATATCTGCTCGATGGTCGCGAGGAAAGTATTTTTCTAAAAACAGATCTTTTAACTCCCTCCATTCCATGTTTGATACTTCATCATCTTCCTTCATGTTTTGAATCAATGACCACCATTGATCAGCATCTTCAGTGAGGCGGTAAACTGCCATGGTAACTTTTTCCCTTTCACTACTCCCCAAAGCCTGAAATATTTTCTCTAGGGAAAATATCCATTGCTCAGCTACTAAGGGATTTTTACTCCCATTGAACGTTGGTGGTTGTTGTCTCATGAATCGATCTAACATTGATCCTCTATGCTGCGGATCAGGGTGCTCCATAAGGGTAAGGTTATTATTCATAACCTGAGTAAGTTGTCCCAGTACGGTGATTAGCTGATCAGCACCAGTTGCATCACCAGCCCCACTATAATTATCTTGAGCAGGAGGGCAATCCCTACATGGAGTGCGTGCATTGATACGGTTTCCATTTCTTCCACTAGGCGCCATTTCTAAACAATGTCATAAACTAGATCAGTTTATGAATCAAAATACATAATCTCATACTTATAAAACACTAAACATAAATTCAACTATCTATGGATATAATCCATAATCATAAATATGTTTTCTTTGAGGAAGTATATACTCATAAACCCTTCATAATGATTTGTAAAGAAAGTGAGAGTTATCCTAAGCATATCCCCCGGGAGTGTCGTAACCAAGAGTGCAGCAAGGCCCGTTGTCGTGCACCAGTTCCCGTTCGAGTCTAGCTCAAAGAGGTGTTTTCGGGTTTTACCCCTAGGTACATCTGTGCCAGAGCCGCCTCTACCTGCTCGTATCCAGACAGGGATGTATTGCTCGGAAAACTCACAAAGTCTCTACAATACCAAAATTCTAGGAAGTTCTTCTATACTAATCCTCAAAGTTCATCTTAGGTCTATGTGCTCTAATCAGAGTTTATCTAAATCTAGCTTCCAAGGTTTGTACTAAACTTCCTCTGATACCAACTGTAACGCCCCGACCCCAGCTACCCAGAGTCGGTGCATTAATTACATAACATTGGCATGATCACAAGAAAGATCAAATCTCGAAAGACCGATTGGTTTAGTAGCCTTGGAAACACTAGATATATTCATAAGTTTTACATTACATCATAAAATGAAAAACTACTACAATAACATAATGTCTCCATAATCCACACTCATATCCCCACATAATATCCCTGCAGGTCATTCATAACCTACTTCTTCACTTCCTGGGAAAAATAAAACATTGAAAAGGGGTGAGCTCAAATGCCCAGTAAGGATAACAATATAGTGGAAACTTTCATAAATAAGAATAAACATTTAAGGCAGTGTATAACTAAAACAAAAGCCTTTTAAATATGAACTTTCAACATGGTATGGCATAAATAAAATGAAATAATGCCATTTACTTATTCACATGGATATTCTACTAATCGAATAATCACATGCAAAAATTAATAACCACTTTCATAATGTTGGAATGCATAATGCCAGACTATCATAACCACATAGCCAAGGCCTCGTGCCAAGACTACAAATAAGATTTTGTCAAGGCCTTGTGCCAAGACACTAGTTTGTCTCATGAGACCTACCGATGCATCGAGGAGCTATAGCGGGCTCCACCCGTCACTTATTAAGTCCAATGCATTCCCATATGAAAAGGTTTAAACATAACATAAACATTCGTATTAAAACTAGCATACGAAATGTCAATACTTTCACAATAAACTATGAATGGTATAAAAATAGCACATCCACAGTCAAACATATCACAAAACCTTCAATACAATATAGAAGTTTTGTATCATAATAAATCAACTTCAAATAATCTTAAAATCCATCAAAGGATGTTGACATAGATGAAATCAAAATTCTTTTTAAAGAAATATCTCCTTTTATTTTGAAATCATTTAAGATCCATATAAAATAAAACATTTTCTTTGAAAATATTCTTATAAGCTTGTAAGGAAAGCTTTGAAGATTTTATAACGGCGTAAAATAACCGCACCCGCCGTATAAGTTAAAAAAACATTCTTACCTCAATTCTGTCGAAAAGGTTAAAAAGGACCTTGTTTTGAAAACGACGGAAAGATTCCTTTATAAACCTCTTATAAAAAGTCAAAAAAAGGTATAAATGACTTTAACCCATATTCTTGTAAATAGTAAAAATGTTTTGAAATACATTTTTAAGAAACATGGATGTGGATGATAAAGAGATCCCAGTAGATTATTACATATAAACAACCTCGGATAATGAAGAGATTGTGAAATAACCCTTACCTTGTACTTTTCCTTGGTTGGGGTAGGTTAACTCCCTGTATAATGGTGAAATAATTGTTATTAAATTATACAAGAATCGTATACATTAATATGATATCATATATGATCTTTTAATATTGATTTGATAATAATATCTTAGAATTATCATCGTTTCGGGTGTTAACTTACTCATTTTCTTTTATATGTTTTGTTACATAAGCCATGTTTGTTGTATCTTATTCATATCCAGAATGATATCAAGTCCTTAAACATCATTTTTAAATCATAAAATGATAATTATACTTGAATGGATACGATGGAGAATGAATCTCATCGCGTTCGTGGAGACGGTAGTCCGTACGTACGCACGAGCGACAATATCATTCTTTTGATATTAAAATAATATATAAATGAATGGTATATCATATATACAGAATCATTAACATGTTATATTTATTATTTACATGAGTTACACATCATTATTATACCCATCCAAATAATATTATATTGAATAACAATTACACCACGACGTGGAGACGGTAAGCCGTACGTACGCACGTATGGTGACATGTTATTCAAAGGGTGGATAGAATACTGAATATGGTTGTACCATACTTATAATAACATCACAGTATATGTGAGATACTGGAGTTATTATTTTAGAATGGTAAGAACAAAGGAAGAAGAAGTGGAAGAAGAAATGAACTTAGAAAAGGGTGGTGAAATCATTACCTCTTCTTCGGGTTCTTCCTTTTGATTTGATCAAAAGGGCTCCTTAGGTTGGCTTTCTGATCAAACTAAGGCCTCTAGGTTGTAGTGAGGGATGTTGGGAGATTATTTGGGCAGAGTTTGGCCGAACCAAAAGGCTTTGAAGGTGTGAAGAAATGAGAAGGAGGAGTGCCCTTTTATAAGAGGGGTGAGGGGCACCTTTGGAAAAGCTAGAAATATTAATTTATAATAAATTCATATTCGGTTTCCAATGGCTCCAAAGTTGACTATTCAAAGGTTGAGGTGGGGATAGGTCGAAAACAACTCATCCAATAGAATTTAGACAGGTTTGGGTACTTATATTAACCTTATCTTTAAGTATTAACTCTAAGTTAATTAGTTTCACTTTTACAATGTCTCTTTGTATTTTTATATAATATGGTTAATAAACATACTATATTCATCCAAGATACCCCCAAGTGGTCCATTAATGATTAACCTATCATAATATAAGTCTCTTGGCCGAACCTTAGATTTTTAGGAATTTAATATCAATTAATAATATAATATTTGTTTTAAGAACTCTTTTATTTCAATTTTGACACTATTCAATAGTTGATTTTTTTGAAACTCATAACAGATTGATTACTTCGAACAAAGTCAATTAAATCAATCCTAATATATCATATTATCCTAGAAAATTAGTTTAATTCATTAAAAGTTTCATATTATATTTATTTGGGTATTTATAATATCAATTATGTTAATTTTTTACTATTTTAGTAATTACTGCATCATCATTGTGTCATAAATAAAATAAATTATTTAATGTTTAAAAATTATAAATAAAACATCATTATGTAGGAAATCTTTTTATATTTCTAATGAATATTTATAATCGAAAATCCAACATGTATAACCCTATGTAAAAATTGTTCTTATAAAAGATGTAAGCTTATGCCATTTTTATTTTTATTTTAACTTTATTAATATAATGTGTCCCTACCACATACAAGTGGCTCCAAGGGGTCCCCAAATTGACCCAAGGATGCCCATGGTCGGGTATGTGTCCACCAATAAGGTTAGGACACGTTTTAGGATAATTTTGTATTATTATAATATTATTTTTTAACCCTTATTTACCGGATTTACCCTTTAACCATGGTAAATAAAATATTTACCGCAGTAATTATTCAAAATGTCTAAAAATAAAAGTTACCTATTTACACAATTTGAACATCCTTATTCCAAATATGGAATCCATTTTCCTAAATTCAAAACACAGAAGTGGCAGAAATTAATTTAAAATTAAATCCCGCTGTCAAAACAAAAAGCGTGTTTTTAAGAGATAATAACTATCAAAAGATTGACACTTGTTTATGTTCGGTTTAATTGTAAAATTATGTCCAATGATAAACATTAAATTGAATGGTAAAAATATATTCTAAATATACTTTAAAACCACTCAAATTCATAATTTATCACTATTAATTATTTTGATTAAAAAAGTTGTTTTTAATTAAAATTTAGTAATTTTCACTATTCATCAAAATATAAAAGTTATCCGAAAAGTACCAAAATTTCACCCTAGGATAATTTCGATATTCCGAATCCAAAAATGAAGTCCATTTTGAAATATAAAATATATATGATTTCAAAAAGTAGGTATTACTATTTACAACGGCTAGTTTAATTAGTTGTGGTGTGTGTTAGAACTCGAGGTTGCGTACAACACACGCTATCGCATTATTCGAAGGGAAACGTACCGTAGAAGCTTGGGGTGTTACATAGCCTCCCCTAAAAAATATAAATATGTATATTTATAATTTGGAGGGTTTTGAACGTGAATTAGGGGATTTAATGAAGAGTATAATTGGTTTCACTCAAATTCTCTAACTATTTTAATAAGGGTATCTCTTGAAACAATGATCCCCTCATCGAAGCCTTCTTCTTCTTCATGTTTTAATGTTCGCATTTGCATAATAAACTTCATAGTTACTCATTTATTTATTATATTTTATTATGTTTTCTTCAACTATATTATTATTTACTCATAATATTTGGTATGGAATCAATATTTGAAATGATATTGTTTTATACCCTTTCTAAACCTTCGAAAATGAAAAATGTTTTTACGCTGACTACATCGCCTATGGAAGAATAGTTATTTTTAGTAATCGATCGAAATATTTCACTATTAACTCATTTATATTTAATCAATGATGTAGTTTAATTCACATAATATGATCTAATAATTGAGTTTTTAATTTAAATGAAACTAATTGAGCAATTAAACAATTAACACAAAACACATGAGGTCGGGAATTGAGTGAATCGTGAGAGCGTAACCTTAATCGGTAATAAAAAACCACATGGGATTAATTTGTAGTTCTAAAATATAATCCCTAAACTCAAATAATCCTAATTTATAGAGAGGATACGTTCCATAATTTACCACTGACCATAATCTAGCCTTATAACATCAATCAAAGCTGGTGATGTGATTGCATGTTCCAAAGTTAGCTTAAAGTTAAATTCACTTAATCTTTGTGGTAAAGTTAATTATCATTGGGTTCTGGGTTTAACATATTAAGGGATCATAATCAGGTGGATATTAATTTAAATTATATTTATTAATAAATTATTTAAGAGGTATAGTTATATCTATTACACATTCTAATATTTTTTTCTGAAGAAATACATTCTTGTTGTGCTTTGTTAATCAAATTTCATTTCAAAAACAAAAAAAATGAAAAAAATACACTTTTCTTCAAAAAAATCATCTAGCTTTATAAATGGTAAAAAAAACATCCTTTTTAAGTATTATGTTTATATTATTTTAATTTATTTTCAAAGTACCTTTATTAAGCTATTTTAATGACAACCTCTTTGAGAGATGACTTAGGTCAGCCACCCTACTACACCTAAATAACCCCAAATTGAACATCATTTTAGAGTGCCCACGAATGTACCTTTCACTAAACCATGAACTTATCCCCCCAACATACCTAACTAAATCTCTTACCACACCCCAAAATATACCCTAACATATGAACCTAGAACTTCCCCCCAAACTAACTACCTAACACACTATCCCCACCCCGAACTAGATTCTAACACCTGAACATTGAATTACCCCAACCAAGACCTTAACCCCTAACCCCAACCCCCAACCTACATAACACCCTAACCAAGATCATAAACCTAGCCCTACCTAAACCCATACCCTGAACCATGACCCTAACACCCTAACCTAGATAATAACACCACACCTACACCTACTACCCATAAACCAAACCATGACCATAACACCTAAACCTAGACGTTCCCTCCCCAACCTACCACCCTAACACCCCAGAACACCATAAAACTAGACCTTAACACCCGAATCTAACCCCCCCCCACCCCACCCAAACTGAGTCCCTTACCCCAATTCCCCCAACCCACCAAACACTGTAACCCCAAAAATATTCCTAGACCTTTCTAAACCTATACCCTGAACCTACACCCTACCACCCTAACCTATGCCCTAACCCCAAACCTACACCTACAAACCATACCACAAACCTATACTCCCCTAACCTACATACACAACACCAAAACCCAACCTCGAATCCAGTCCCTTACACCCGAGCTAAAACCCTAACACCCTCCCCCAACCTACCTAACACCCTAACTCTGAACCTAACCGCATCCATAACTAAAACCATACAGTAACCTAGACCCTAAATTTTATGACCCCAAATATAGCACCCTATATCTTATGGTTGTTTTATTAAAAATGATACATTCATCACAATACAAAGGATCAAACAGTTTAATGGCCTTAGAAAACCAGATACATAAATTTGGTTTACATTACATTCTAACGAAAAAATTAGTATCTAAAAAGCTCAAAACGTTATTATTCTCCTTAAAACCAAATTTTCATACATAGTAGTCATCTTGGATACCTGGGGAAAAATATGAAACAATATAATGCGTGAACTCAGATGCTTCATAAGGGAGTTACGCACAGTGGAAGGAAAATGATTAATAAGGAATAAATAAATAAAATAATACATTCCATATCAAATGAGACTTAGTGGATAATAAAATACATGGCCAACATAATAGGGAATAAATTCAAGGATGAAATATAATTGGTCAATTTGAAATGAGGTAGGAATGGATAAATTGAGCAACGCCATTCATAAGAAATTGAGGTCATAAATAAATACATGTCAAACAAAAAAATTACTAAATTCTAGGATAATAATAACTGATTATAGAGTGATGGAAATATATATTGTCGGTCATTGTAAACATAACATAATGTAATTATTCCAAGAAATGTTATATAATGACTATGGATGCTCCCATTACCCTATCATAATTTTATCATGAAACAATCAATTCACTTAGGGGATATATAATTATGGACCCCACCCATCATAGAATGTACAATAAATTCCATCCAATTAAAAAAATAAGTGGAATAATTTTCTAGAAATAGAAAACATAAATACTTAGAACAATTTCTCAATGAGGAATATCTTACAAGAATTTATCATATAAAATAATGAATTATATTATACAAAATTATTTATCTCTAATCAATGTATTAATAAAAATATCTAGGTAGTTGGAGTACAAGTTTTTGAAATGATAGGAAACCATTGAAATTATGAATAAATACTTAAGCATGGTTTTGTAACGAACATGTAAATTATCAAAATCATATCCCCTAGGAGTGACAAACTCGGTGTAAAGAAAAGAATGTTCTCATGCATTGGTTAATGATCAGGTAAAATAAAAATGTGTACATTTTGGGATTAATACAACAAAGTAAAAATTTTATAGATCCACATCCACTTGTAGTATCTTGACAGGTATTTTATTTAATGGAAAAACATAATATTTTTACTTTAACAAATTTTAGGGTGGTTTTATGGCTACAAAATAATAAGAGTATAATAAAAGATTGAATATGGATATATTGAGAGGGAATGAATAAAATATATTATACAACATATCAAATGGAATATAATACCATATAATGATAAAAAATTTATTATATGAAAATTTAATTCAAAAATATAATTAAATAAAATTAAAGAACTTGAAATGGAAAGAGGGCGATTGAGGACCCTTAATTATTCATACCGAGGGCTTAGTAAAAGACTATTATTCTAGGGAATATATATAATCCCATTTAAAACATATGAAATGGAATATAATACCATTGAATAAAAACATGTAAGTATATAAAACTAGAATTTAAATACATAAAAAAATAGTAGTAATGAACTTTAAAAGAAAAGAGGAGGATTTGGAACCCTTAATTTAGTATAGTAATGGAATAAGAAAATCATATAATGAATGGGAATAAATAAACTCTCATATAAAACTTATAAAATTTAATATAATACCATGAAATAAAAATAATAGTAGTATATAAACGATAAATTTAAACGGAAAATACATCAAAAGTAATGTCCTTGAAAAGGAATATGGTGGATTAAGAACCCTTACTTGTATATAGTAATTACTTAGGAAAAGACTATAATGAGAGAGGATAAATAAAGTATTATTTAAAAAATATAAAATTGACGATAATACTGTGGAATAAAAATATTCATAGTATAAGAAAAATAAATTTCAAAGTATAGTAAAAAATGTAATGAACACGAAAAGAAAGGAGGAGATGAAGATCCCTTACCTACGAAGGATTCATCCTAAATATAGAGAGGGACTCCTTAGAACCTTGAAACAAACTTATAGAGACTATTTAGAGGTTAATTGAGAGATAAATCATTCTCAAAATCATTTGTGTGGAATTTGAGAAGGTAAAGGGGGAATTTATATTCGAGGAGGGGTGGTTTAAAGGGTTAAAATATAGGTTATTTTAATATATAAGCCAATGACTTATGGTTTTAATTAATTCCAACCATTTTCAGGATTATTAATTAATGGGAGAATGTTTTTGTATTTCTATGTAATTCTAAAACCTAAATAAACCACCCACACAAAATAATTAATTCACATACAAGAAAATTAACTTTTATTTCCCAAATCCAATTTTTTGTTTAAAAAAACTAAATTTTAAATATATATTTTAAAATTAATATTTGAAAATGATTTTTTCAATTACTTAATATTATTTTTATAGAATAAAATGTTACATAAATTTTATGTCATGCTAACATAATAATGATGTTGTAAAAATGAAGTGCATTATAAAGAGACAATTTTCACTAATCTGTCAAAAAACAATCATTGTTAGAAAATTCTAAAAAATACTAAGCTAATCTTGATGAAATGAGTCCAAAAATAATGTTTAGTTTTTCAATGTAATATATATTATAATTTTGACTTTCATATAAACAATCTTATTTATTTATATTTAGTAATTTCATAGAAAATTTAATATTTTTACCGTTATAACAATTACATAGGTTATTGCTAAGATATATTATTATTTAAATTTTTTATAAGATTATTCAATGAAAAATATATATTTTCAACTAATAAATGTATCATAAGATATATTATTATCAGAATATATGTATACTCTCTAATAAAAAAAATTTTATATCATTAAAATAATATTGTCGGTCACTTAATTGCATCTAAATAACAAATAATAATAATTACAATTTGTCTTATTGAATAATTTTCATAATGTTGATCAACCATATTACCTGAAAATTATAATTTCAAATGGCATGTTTCCAAATATATACACCTGCATTCTCACTTTTCCACCCCACTAAATTGCTTATAATGGTTATTACACATCCTTTTATAATATATATTATTTTCCTAATGTTTCTCTTCTTTTTTATGATATTTATGGTAGGATCGATCCTCTTGGTGGATTTTAAGATGATGAATTGTGTTTTAGTGAATGTACTCTTCTTTAATGTATATATCCCTTTACTATTCATATTTTCACTATTCCATATTATGAAAAATGTGTGATGTAATTGTCTTTATGTGTGTTTTAGTGAATGTACTCTTCTATAACTATAGTAAATGTATTATTCAAAATTAATGAAATAAATATTTATTGAATTTTTATTATGAATCATGTTACTAAATTTTTTTTAAAAATGCAATAAAACATAAAAACATATTAAGAAAAATTAAACACATTAAAATAAAATTTAATTAAAATTTAAAATGTACCATAATTTTTTATTAATATTTTAAATTTATAAAATTTCATATGAAAGTGCATTCAATTTTTTTTATAAATAAAAAATACGTCATGAATTTTTTAACCACTAAAATTTAATGTCTTAATTTCTTAGATTATAGGGAAATAAGAGTATTAGTATGTGGAATTTAGCTATAAAGTAAAACTATATATATAAAATAATAATAAATATATTATAATAGTTGTGTGTGTGTATATATATAAAATATAAAATAGGGAAATAGGGAATCACGAATGATAAAATAAGTTTATCCATCCTTGACACCCTCCAGTCGTGGGTTCAAGCCTCATTTCCATGCTAGTTGCGATGGGTTGATTATCCCATGAGCCACACTTTTGTTGAAACCATTTTAATAATTAAATATCTATTTTCAATGAAAAATACATAAATGAATAACATAGGGGTAAAATTTTTATGAATAATGTGTTATTTGAAATAAATAATTTTTTATCATATCCAATTATATTTCTAAATGAAAAATCATAAAAATATTAACTGGAAGTTTTAAGATATTACATTCTACTACCTCTAACAAAACCATGTCATCTCAATTTCACACACTAATAAAAACATAGTAAAACAAAATTTGTTCTTAATTATTTTCTATAGAAGCGATACATTAAAAATTCCTTGAAAATGTTAATCGAAAATGAATATACCTGTTATACTTAACATTATTCTCTTAAGATAAATACCAAATTCTCTAGGCCAAAATGTTATGAAAACTAATTCCCAAAAATTACCAAAAATTTCTTTGATACTAACTCCAGTCTCATCATCATGCACAAGAGAGAAATTCCAATATTGATTTTGTGTGTTCATGTGGATTTTTATTCTATCCTGATAAAAGACATTTATTATGTTTAAAAACATTATTAATACATTAACTGAACTAAAAAACACTTAATTATAATTTAATTGAATAGCTCTTATTCATAGTATTAAAATTTAAAAAATAGTTAACCATGACTAATAAATAATTTCTAAAATGTATATAAATTTTGAATAACTATATTATAATTGACTAAGGTAGAAAAATATTAGACTAATCTACTTTCATGTAAACATATATCACACTTGGATAAATCTCATGCTTTTGGTAGGATTTTCTCATACTCATAACCAAATTCCTTAAATCAATATCCCAATACTATTATAAAATTTCCAAAATACAATTAAAATATATTCTATTGGATTTTATAATTCTATTATCCGTAAAACTACATATCATTTAATATATTGTTAGATTATGAATATGTAAGTTTTAATCTAAGTTATCCATGATAATTTTTCTATTAGGATATAAGTATGTTCTTTAAAATCTAGATCCAAATGTTCCTACCAGTCATTCCTTTGATACCTACTCTAACGACCTTGAATCCATCACTCTATTTTTGATGGACTTTTTATTACAAATGGTATATAGATCAAAATTTTGGGGATCCAACAGTTTAATAGTCTTAAAAAAACTATATACATTGAAGAGTTTTACATAACATTGAAAATTAAAATATATTATCTAAAAACATGAAAACATTAACATTCACCTTGAACCCCATTTTACATGCATAGTACAACTCTAGGATCTCAGGGAAAAAATATGAAAAATATATGGCTTGTGATCAGAAACTCAGTAAGGGGGTATCATTCAGCCTATACAAAAATATATATTATGTCCTAAATAAATAAAACAAGACATTCCATATATAATGAATCATTGAGTGTAATTAAATTCATGACCAAAAAACGATGAATAAATTACAGGATAAAAAATAATTGATCCTAGTGATAGGTGTTAAGAATGAATAAATTTACTTATTCTATATCATAATATATTTAGAGATAAATAAATCCATGGATAGAACAAAAAACAATAAATGATAGGATAATAATATATGATTATAGTGTGATGGGGATACATAATGTTGGATTCCATAAAAATTATTTTAAGGAATTGTTCCAAAACATCTTACAAAAAGGGTAAGGATGTTATGATTACCATATCATAATTTTCTCATGTGACATGCCAATCCACTATAGGGAAATATAATTCTGGTCCTCACCCATCAATTCACTTCCAGTGCATTCCATCACATTACTAGGGATTAAAAGGTAAATATTTCAAGGAATTTAGAACATAAATACTTAGCACAGTTTCTCAATGAGGAATATATTATATTATTTTTACATATAGTAGAAATAATTATATGATAAATAATTATTTCACCCTAATAAAAGATTTATAAACCATATCTATGTATATGGAATACATATATATACAAATGTAGGAGACAAAATAAATGAAGAATAATTTCTTAAAATAGGTTTTTAAAGATCATGTAAATTAACCAAAGCATATACCCTAGAAGTGTCAAACTAGGTGTGAAGCATGGACAGTTGTCGTGAAGTATGTGATAATCTATTAAAATCCCAATGCAACCATTTCAAGTCTATTACCCCTACATACAATGTTTCCAGAGCCAGGTCCACTTTTAGTATCCATATAGGGATTTCATTGCATAGAAACCCACAAACCTTTTTTCTTTACAAAATTGTTTTGATGTTTTTATGGATACCGATTAGTACGAGTAATATAATGACTTAAAAAGGATCTATTGATGTTGAATAAGTAAAATAACATTTATAAAATATCTAATAGAATATAATTCCATTAAATAAAAAATAATAGATGTATTTAAAAGGTAATTAAAAAACATAATACAAAAAAAAGTAATCAACATGAAAACGAAATATGAGGATTGGGAACCCTTAAATAGGCTTAATAATGACTCAGAAAAAGAATATGATGAGAGGTATAAAATACACAATAATTTAAAATATATGAAAAGGAATATAATAACTTTTAATATCAATAATTTATGTATATCAAAAGGGAATTCAAATGGACAATAAAACAAAAGTAAGGAACATGAAATGGAAAGAGGTGCATTGTGGAACCTTAAATTGGCATAGTAATACCTTTGGAAAAGGATATAATGAGAGGGAACAAATAATATCACATATAAAAAATATAAAATCGAATAAAATACCATGGAAGAAAAATAATTATTGTACATGAAAATGGAATTCAAAATTAAAATACATTAAATGTAATGAACTTGAAAAGGAATGATGAGGATTGAGGACCCTTACTTCGGCATAATAAGGGATTAAGAAAATGACATAATGGGATGGAATGAATAAATTAAAATTTATAGCATATAAAATTTATCATCCGAAAATTTAATATAAACGATAGTAGTTTAATAAAAATAAATTTAAAAATATAGTACAATAAGGGTAATTAACAAGAAGATAAAGTATGGAGAGATCCCTTACCCTGGAAGGATGCGTTTAAAATATTGGGAGGGACTACTGAGAACCTTGGAAGCACAATGGAGAGAATATTAAGAGGGTAAATAAAAGTTAAATTGGGTTTAAAGGATTTTTTATTAAATGTGAGGAGGTAAATAGTGCATTATTCCTAGAGGAGGGGTTGTTTTAATAGAGAAAATATTGATTATTTTAATATATAATCCAACCACTTGTGGATTTAATAAATTATAATCAATTTTATATATTATTACTGATTTGGGGAATTTTTTTAAGTTTACAAGGAATCCCAAAACTAGATTAATTATCCCAACCAACTCAACTAATGTACACAAAACAATAATATCTTTTTTTCAATAATCAAATTTTTGTTTCATAAAATTAATGTATGAATTTATATTTTAAACTTAGTTTTTTAAAGTTAATTTTTATAATTATATAATTTTTTTATTTAATATATTTTTTTATAATTTTTATTAATTTTAACATGATAATGTTATCTTAAAACTGTAGTTCTTCGTAAAGCGATATTTTTCACTTTTTTTAAAAAAATAAACTTCATAAAAAATTCCTAAAAAATCACCCTAATTTAATTTTGATGTGATGATTAAAAAATAAAGTTTATTTTATAAATTTAAATATAAAAATATGATATTTTTTACATTTAAATTAATATCATTAATTATTAATATTTTGTAATATAATAAAAAATAATCATTCCGACCATTATAAAAATTACGGAGTTATTCATCAAAATATTTTATAATTTAAAAGGTGTTCTGAGAGATTATTTCAGGAAACTAAAATTTATTTTAAACTCATAAATTTATCATAAAACATGTTCTTATCAAAATTTATTAATATTATCCAATAAAAAAACTTCTGTTATATCATTATAATAAAGCTATTAGTCACTTAATTTCATATACACATCAAATAATAATAAATACTGAATATATTATTGATGAACATTCATAATGATGATCATCCATATTAGTTGATAATTTAATGTTTTAAATGAAATGTTTCCTTATAGATTCTCCTTTATTTAGACTTTTTCACTCTTTTTTTCAAATAATGGTTCTTATATATCCTTTAATAATTTTAGTTTTTTTCTAATGCTTCTCTTTCTTTTTATGATCAATACGGTAGGATTTATCTTATTGCTGTAATTCAACTCAATTTAGTTTTTAGTGAATTTACTATTATTCGATGTATATATCCCTTTACTATTCCCTATTGAAATATTCTATACATATACATATTGTCTAATGTCAAAGTCTTTCTATTTGTATACATTCTTAAAATTGGGCGTATATTACTCGATATGATTGTAAAATAAATGTATTATTCTCAATGAATTAAATATTGATTTATTAAATTTTTATTATGAAATGTGTTACATAAACTTTTAAAATAAATTTTTTAATGTAATAAATCTTCAACACAGATTAAGATAAAATAAAAACATTTAAGGAGAATATAATGAAAACTAAAAATGTATCATAATTTATTATTTATATTTAACTGTATAAAATGGCATATGACAATACATCAAATTATATAACAATGAAAATATGAATCATGATTTTTTTAACAGTTAAATTACTATATCTTAATTTCAAAGATGATTCAAAAATTATATTATTAGTAAAAGGAATGTATTTTTCAAATCTAAATATATATTTAAAAGTTCCATATATATAACAAAATATATATATATATATGATGAAATATATAAGTAGGTAATAATAAATGATACTTGGCGGTGATGCATCCTTTTCACCTTTCAATCACGGGTTTAATCCCTGTGGCCATTCCAGATATGATAGGTTGTTGATTGACCTATAATTCCCTCGTTTTCTAAAACCATTTAAATATATATAAATTTCTATTTTCCTTAAAATCATGTACATTAAGACCAGGCTGATAAGTATTTTTATAAATATTCAATTATTTGAAATAAATAAATTTATTTATCATTTCTATTTATATTTCATAATTATAATTCATAAAATCAATAATTGGATATTTTAGGATGTTACACTAAAGCATATCCTATACCCTAACCCCACCACTACGGTCAATACCCATACCCCGAACCTATACCATAATAACCAAACCTTGACCTTCCCCTATCCTACCTACTTAATATCCTAACCCCATGCTGAACCTATACCCTAACACCCAAACCTAATCCCCCCCAAACCTACCCAACATCATAACTGTGTACCTACCCCAAACCTACCTACCTATACCCCAAACCCATAGCCTAACACCCTAACCTATCCCCACCCACAAAAACTAAATAATACCCTAACACCGAACCTGTCCCCACCCCTTCCTAAAACCATACCCCATACCAAGAACCTAACACCCTAACTAACCCTTAACATAACCTCACCCCTACCTTAACACATACCACAAACTAGACACTAAAACCTAACATAGATCCAAACCCCTCCCCACACCTACCACCAACACATCTAACATAGGCCCTAACACAAAAACCTATAAATTCCCCCCATCCTACCTTCCTAATACTCTAACCCCACCCATTACCTAGGCCCTAGAAACTAAAACAATAACATCCCCCAAACCTACCCAACATCATAACACCAAACATAACCCCATCCCTCCCTAAACCCATACCCTAAGCCTAGACACTAATACCCTAACTTATCCCTTTCCTACCCAGAGTTCGCACATAGACCCTAACCACCTAACATAACCTTTCTACCTACTAAATCCCTAACCCCAAACCAAAACCCACCCATACCTAAACCCATATCCCAACCTAGACCCTAACATTATAAATAACCAAAAACATAACCACACCCCTACCTAAAACCATGCCACAAACTAGTCCCCCACACCTCAATATAACCCCTTTACCTAACACAAACACCCTAGACCCTATCACCAAACACTTAACATAACCCCAAACCTACCTAAACCCAAACCAAAAACCTAGACCCTAACAGTCTAACCCTAAACTTAACACCACCACTACCAAAACACATACCCCAAACTAGACCCTAAATCTCTACCCCACCCCCAAAATATTGACCTTAACACCCTAACCTAGACCCTAACCCCGCCTTGATCCACCCATACCACGAACCTAGACCCTAAAACACTACCCCTCCTAAAACAAGACCATAACACCCTATCTTAGACCCTAACCCCACCCATACCAACCCATTCCCCAAAGCTGTAACCTATAAATATAAACTAACCCCAATCCCCAACCTAACCTGACACCCCATACTCACTCTACCAACCCATACCCCGAACCAAGATCCTCACACCCTAACCTCAAAACTAATATAACCCTACCTATAACTATAGCCTAAACCAATACCCTAACACCCTATCTAACCCAAATACCACCAACCTAAACCTAACACAGTAAACCCACTCCTACCTACCAATACCCCAACCCTAAACCATAACACCCTAATCCCAAACCTAATCCCAGTCCCAACCTAAACCCATACAACAAACCAATAATTTAATAACCTAACTGACCATGAACCTAACCCCAACCCCTACCTAAAACCATACCATAATTTAGACCACAAAACCCTAACCTACCCCCCAGTAACCCTGTCCCCCTAACCCGCCTCTAAAACCAATACCTAACACACCAACCACAAACCTAACTGCACCCCCTACCTAAACAAAAACCCCAAACCCAGACCAAAATTCCCTATCCTAGTTCCTACCCCAAAAACTAACCTAGAACCTATCCCCACCCCTACTACCCATTCCTTGGACATAGACCCTCATAATATGATGCCCACAACATTGACCCATAAAACTAACCTAGACGCTAACCCCACTACAACCTACATATACCTCGAACGTAGACCCTAAAACCCTAATCTAATGAATTCCCCCAACCCAAGACAAACTCCCTAACCCCACCCCTACATACTCACACCCCAAATATAGAATCTAATATCCAAACCTCAAACCAAACCATACCCCTACAAAAAACCCACTGAGAGATCAAAAACCTTAACACCCTAGCTAACCAGAAACCAAAACACACACCCTTCCTAAACCCAAACACCAACCTATACACTAACACCTGAACCTAACACCAACCCCACTCAAACCTATACCCCTACACTATAACCTCATAGACCCTACCCCACACCCCCGAACCAATCACAAAAAACACCCTTTCCTAAATCGACCATGATCCTAACCCTAAAACCTTAACCCCTAACACCACATCGAACATAACCTAAACATCATAGACCCTGACCCCACCCATACATACCAATACCCAAAACCTGGACCCAAAAACCCTAACCCAAACACTAACCCCAATCCCTACCAAAACCCAAACAACAACAAAAATACTAACACCCAAACCGACCACCCCCCATAAACCTAACCTAAACACCTTATCCCCTCCCCTACCTATCGATACCCCCAACCTAAATCCCATACCAAGACCAAGAACCTAAAACCCTAACCTAACCCCATCCCCCTGAACCTAACCCCACCCCAACCAGAAATCATACCCCAACCTAGAACCAAAAATCCTAACCTAACCACCCATAAACCTAACACTAACACCCTAAACAAACACCAATCTGAACCTTACCATATCACCCTATACCCTAACACCCCCCCAAACCTAACCCCACCTAACCTATCCCTGATATACCTAACCCCCCTGGAACCTAATACCACCTCTACCAAAACCAATATCTCGATCCTACACTATAACGCCCTAACCTAACCCCCTCAAACCTGAACCTAACATCGTAAACCCATTATATACCCATAACTAGAACCCATACCCATACCCATACATTATTAGATCCCTAATACCCTCCCCCCTGAACCTAAACCCCAACCACCCACCAAACCTATCCCTATCACCCTAACCTACCCCCTCTCCCAATCATTACCCCACCCCATAACTAAACACATACACCATCCTAGACCCGAACACCCTATCCTTGCCCCACCCCCTATAGTGAACTCTAACACCCAAACTATACCCCTTTGGAACATAACCCTCACACCCTATACCATAACCCTCTAAGATAATGCATCCTCTAACCTAACCCAAACACCTTATTCCCTAACCTCACCCTAGCCTACCCGTACTCCGAACCTACACCCAAACACTCGAACCCCGAAACAAACCACACCCTTACCTAATCTCATACCCAACCCAAAACCTAACCTAATCCCCCCAAACATAACACTGACTTTATAATACCTAACCACACCCCTACCTACCTAGAGCCTAAACATGGACCCAAACACCTTATTATATCCCTGACTCCCCTAACCAAACCATGACACCATAACCCCACCCTTACCTACCCATACACTAACCCTATACCCATACCCAAACCTAGACACTAAAACTCTAAAATACACCCCTCTCAAAACCTAGTCACTTCAACCATCCCCCCAACATAACTATTACACCCTATAAATTAACCACCTAACACTAATCCAAAACCCACCCTACATAAACCCATACCCTGAACCTATACCCCAACACCCTAACCCCAAACCTAACACAAACACCTACCTAGACCCCAACTCCACCTCTATATACCCATACCCTAAATGTATACCCCAAAACCCTAAAAACAAACCTATTCCCACCTCTACCTAAAAATATCCCCCAACCTAGTCCCTAACACCCTATTTTAACCATACACTCAAACCTTGACCCTACCACCCAAGACATTAAGCCCCCCTACTTACCCATAACCTTTACCGAGACCCTAACATCATAACCGCAAACCTAACCCCACCAATTACCTAAACCCATTCCCTAACATAGACCCTAATACCCTGAACTAAGACCCCTCCTATACCCTAACACCTTACTCCAAACCTAACCCCACCCCATACCTAAACTCATACCCCAACCTTGACCTAAACACCCTATCCCAATCCCCTCCCCCGAACGATGGTTGAACATAACCTCTAGTGCACATCCCCATATAATAGAGGCTTTCGACTAGCATTGTGGGTTTTTGGCGGTATGTTGGGGAGACTATACCTACATATCATAGTTATATAACAATTAAAAATTTTGATAAGTATATACAACATCCAGATAAAGAAGCAATATGGAATCGAGGAAAATACTGCTAAATATTCAACTGTTACCCATGGTATATTGAATAAGACAATATAATACATTATTAGTGTTCATAAATCAACAATTGATAATATATTTCAAAACCCAAAAAATAAAATTAAAAAATTGGTAACTCCCCCAATAAAAATCTTGAGCCCCAGCCTAGTCCAAAACCCACATTCTCTATTATAGCTACCCAAACATGTATTAGACATGGGGTGATTTTAATCATCATTTACTACATGTATGATGGTATTCTTAGGTACCAACTAGAGTCTAGGATAAGGTATGATTATAACTCAATATTTCACCACCAATGATGTTTATAAGCATATACAGTCTGAGAAATAATTTTCATGATGATGCGAATAATAAATAAAGGCATTAAATAGATAAATAAACCACTATAAATCCCCATGTTCTAATGTGATGCATATGATTCAACATAACTTCTTCAGACTAATATGGATGTATCAGTATATAATGTATCATTAGGAATAAATTGCAACCCATAGGGGTTAATACAAGGTGGTCATCATTTTCATGAAATACCACCAAACCCAATGGGATCAACCAAGGCATCATATGTATTCAGTTTTCATAACTGATCTCACAGAGTATGGCCCATATTCTTCCAACGTATAAATAATAATCATCACACCCACGGGGTATCACTCTTGGAGTTCTAATATATTAGGCATTATCTACAAAACCAAGGGGTATATCCCATGGAATTCTAAATTATCTTCCATGATCACTCAACTGAAGGGGGTATCACCCTTGCAGCTTTAGAGAGGTATCAAAACTATAGAACATAAGAAACCCATGATAATTGTCATTTAATTCAAATTCATCAGGTTTCCCACAATAAACATGTACCACAGATCCTATAGCATGTACTAGGAAACCCTAACCTCATAAATGATCAATTACTAATGTCATGACACCCCTAGGATGTCCCATTACTCAATTAAATTGGGGCTGTAGAAAATAAATATAAACAATGGATCCTAGTCAAATCCTATACTTTGAGAAATACTGTTTATACTTATAGTCCAATAAGAATGGTTTAAAACCCCATTCATATATGGTGGTTATACCATTGGTTTTATCAAACCATTGGTATAGGTGACACCTATACCAATAGTTATTGATAACCTTTGGTATATGAGGGCTTTAAAAATAATTTTAACAAACCATTGGTTAGGTTAAACCTATTCTAGTGGTTGTTGATAACCATTTTAATAGTTTCCTAATAGGGACCTATACCAATGGTTTTCTAAAACCATAGGCATAGGTTCCAATAATGTATAATATGTGGACTGAAATTTTTTGGAGAACATTTGGTATAGAACTCATTTTAGAACCAATATAAATGATTTTCCAAAAACGTTGGTATAGGTACGACCATTTCCCTTATATATTTATATATAATAAAACAATATTATTCATGATTTATTTATTCGTATATATATCTATATATATATATATATTTTTATATGAAAAAGTGGTCATAAGTTAATGTTTATTTTATTAGTTTGTAAAATAAAGGTCTTGGAACATTTGGTATGCTTGTTTTATATAAAATTACCTATACCAACAGTTCATCCAAACCAATGGTAAATTTAAATCATGATATAAATTCACCCAATGGATTACCAAACCCTTAGTATATGTTATACCCATGATTTGGGGGCCAGTTAAAAATTATGCCAAACCATTAGTATTTCCATTTTCCCATTAGTGAACAGAGTCCTTAGTCTCTCACCCATAGTCATATCTTACATCATAGGAACTGCAAGGGAAAATTATTTAAATATACCATGTTATTCCCATGTCAGTTACACCTCATGTGGCGGGTAATGTTTCAGTCACCCAAAAAATTATATTTTATGAGTAAGAATACCTTAAGATAAACTCTTTAATTTTCCAAGACAACTTCCATACTTAAGCACACTTCATTGCTGGAAAAATCCATAGTATATTCATATATTATCTATTCATGGACCATTAAGAGGTTTAGTTTTATGATTTTGGGATAAAAATGTTAAATTTATAATTTTAGGTTGAATTCATAGTAATTTTGAAGTTTCTAAGCAACATATACATTAATAAGCAGGGAAAAAATTGTGGGAAATATTATAAACCACATACCTTATAATCGTAGATTTCCAATCATCCAATATTAACCTTTGATTCGAGATAAACCATTAAAAATAACAAAATATATATAAGAGCATTGAAATAGGCGGTAACACACATAAATAATGAGAAACAATTTAAACGTATAAAACACCAATAAAAATAGGAAGCAAATGATTATCCTCGCTTATAGTATCCTAGAGAAACTAACAGCATGAAAATCAACTAAATAACTTGGGATAAATCCCGCATAGAAGGTATATAACTAGGGGGTCCTTGTCTCATGTACTTCACAAGTCAAGCCTCCCCCATTTTATATAAAACATTATTAACTAATTTAAAAACCTAAGAAAATACCAAATGAAACATTCATGAACCTAATTTTTCATTCATACATGAATCAATCAAGACCCAGGGCTCCTCCCCTATTTCATGAAAATTCACATTGTGATGAAATATTTCATTCTAAAAGGGTTGAGATTTTTTCCCCTCAACTAGAGAATGGCCTGTTTCTCCCTAGGGTCTTCTCAGGCTACTACCAACCCCCCATATCCCCAATAAATAAAAAAATTATAAGTTTTTTGTTAGAAATTAAATGTTTCTCTACCACAGAGAAGGCTTTGGGTTTCATAACCTCCATACCTTAAAGTAATTAAACCTTCAGATTATCTCCCATATAACATAAGGTCATAGGAACAACCAAAACCTACCATAGAGCCAATATATATGACTCCCAGTCTCATTCCTCTCCCAAAATACATATGTGATTCTATTTTAGAAGAACCAAAGTAGTTGTCTAATCATGGGTAGCCTTATTCACTATGATCAAATTATACAAATATGATTCTCCTCAAAGCATGCATCAACATCAAATTCAATGGTGAATAAAAATACTAAACCCAGGGTCCCACTCATACCTATGAGCCACAATATCAATTTCCTTTGATTATCCGGAACTATTACCCTAATATGATACATTAATGGGTTTAGTAAAATGATTTACCCCTTGAATCAAGTAAAAAATGGGTTTCACTCCCTGAACCAAGTGATAAATTGTGGTTTGGCCCCCATAATCAAGAAAAGTATTGGTTTTACACTGTGAAATAAGAGATGTAATGGTTCCACACCAGGAATCATGTCATGAACAACTCTTAGTAGTCTCTATACATTTTTGGACCAACTAAATGTACAGTGATGTATCTTTCATGTGGCTCAAACCTAATATAGCTAATTTTCAAGCCTCCAAAATTCAATTGGTTCTCAAAAGGACCACTAAAACCCAATATGTATGCTCCCATCATGTCTTTTATGAACTAAAACATCTTATCCATCTGTCATAGTAAATTATATTGATGTATGATCCAAATTATACAATTTTTTTAGTTATTGAAATTTCAACAATACACCCACACCAGCTCCACTTTTAAAAAACTTTTCATTCTGAATCAAAATGGTTCTAATTATTTCAACCAACTCCACTGTGATTCCCCACTAATTGTGTAATTTAAAAACTCCTAGAATCACAACTCTTACACCAAAAAGGCTATTTCTAGTAGTCTATAATTTTGAATTTCTCACCTGATTGTCTCTTCAAAACCCAAAGTCTCACTCCCTTAATTATTTATAACACAATGTATCACCTCATGCTTAAAATTGATAGGTATACTTCCCATCATTCACACCTAATCATACCACTTGACCATTATCTCATATCCAGTTGTAATTAAATATAGACCTCACTCACTCCACCTAAAATTTTATCATTTAACACTCATAAATTTGTGTGTTCCACTTTTTAAATCTAACTCGGTCACATATTACCATGTCATGTAACAAAAATGTGACCACTCTAGGTTTGGTTCATCAATACGTCTTTTTAGCATTTGTTAAAAACTTGTCATAAAGGGTTCCAAACACGCAAAATATCCATGGTGTTCTCCCAAACATAGGAATTCATTATTATTAATTTATGAGAACAATCCTACCAAATATCCACCATTATACAACATTGGAATCCCCAAGACTTTCTCAAATAACTTAGGTAAGTCCATAACTCGATCCATGTTTGATACTCTGTTAATAATACAACTCCTTTTTCCACTACTTCCAAACTCTATCAAAATCAACTATTGTACAACTATTCCGGAAGGATCTAAATCATGTTCAATGAACATTATCCTCACTACATCAATATCACATTCTAATCTAATATGGGCCTCACCAAAACCCACTAGAAACTCATAAACATGATAGTGCCTAACTCACCGTAGCTGAGGCACGATATATTTTTCCATCACATCAAACCACATGAAATTTCATAATATCCAATGAACATCCCATAATAACACACATTTAAAAAATGTGACAACTCATCTATCATAATATATAACTATCTTAACATTACTTAAGACCTCATGACCCTATAGTTATCTCATCGTCATTTATAGAGACCTCATCCTGTGCATTTGTCACACCCCAATGTATCTTATTCCCAAGACAGTCTACCCTTGGTCATACAAATTAAGAGAAATTATTGTGAAAATAATATATTCTTGCCTCAATGGTCTGTACCCTTATCACATTTCATGATCAAATAAAGTGTCTCAACCCTTTTCAACAACATTTCACATTTCATCATCCCCTAATCTTGTCATTAACCATGAACACACTCCATAAGGTTAGGAAAGTATAAGGAGTCCAAGAACCCAACAGAACACATTAGATCCTCATAATGTCCTAACCCAAAAAGGTCTCCTAGGCCCAAACACATACATCCCAAAATAATCTATCCATACACTATGAGAAAAAAATGCAACAATAATTCATTTTCAGTTGTTATTGTGACATAACATCATGAGTAACATAACATACCCAAATCAATCTCCATATCTATAATAATTCCCCAAAACCAATCTTCAGCATGTCACACATGAAATCTCGGGTTAAACACATAAATTCACCCACCGAGATTACCGTTATAAGGATAATATTAGGTCATAACATCCCATATAACATGTAGGTCAAACCAAACCAACTCAATTAGTCCATAATAAGGGGGTATCTTCCTAAATCGCCCGTAGGCCTTAATTTTTATTAGTTTTTTGAATAATACCCCTTTTAAGGGAAAAGGGGGGAATAATCACCTGACTTTAAAGATGTAGAGACATAACAATGGTCAAAACTCTCATGTTGGAAAGAAAGGAAACCCAATAAGAATATATCTTAGTGTCTCTTTTCTATAAGATCTGACTCATCCATCTTGAGTCATATCCCACTGATCGATACATTGACCATTCTCACTATATTCTAATCTTATCTAGCCATACGTATCTCACTCAGTGATTAATTTCCAACACTAAAAAGTAATTTTACATTTTCCATGGCCAAACATGTTATCACAAACCATCCCAAAAATATCTAAAAAATCCAATGAATATACCCATTCTCTACTAATTTCATATCCAACCATCTTTTATAACCTTACAAATTCGATCAAGCATCAAACTGATCCTTCCTATCAAAATTCAGACACAACCCACTATATCATGGAAGAGAATCTACACTGGAAACACACAAAGACTCTATATGACCATTACAATTATTAGTTATCACTTCCCATGCATCAATCTCAATGTAAATCATTAAATATTACTCTTATTTTTAAGGAATCCTTATCCCACTACTAGTCTCTCTCTTGGGTTACCCTTATACATCACATCTATTTCCAACAACAGATGGGAAACACCCTCTCACTGAGCCATAACACTTAACTCACCTATATCATGAGCCACCTTTAAATATCACAAGATCACTCATAGGAAAAAAGACCTAATTTAGAGTTACTATACAGACTTAGATCATTCAAACCATACTCAAGACACATTCCCACTCAAGGGGGATCCTCAACTTATTTTTCTACTCAAAAAAGGGAAACCTATGAAAGGTAACACATATCACTACCCCACTGAAGCCTAATAAATCATGGTTTGCAAATAAATGTTCATCCATAGCCTACTCTATCAACTATCAAGTCAAGAATTAATGCACAAGGCCATAGATTCTCATGACATATAAAAAGTATCAACTTCACATTTCAAATCGAAATCAAAATAAGAATAAAATACCATCATATTGTACATACAATGTCATAATAGACTCAATAACTGATCTCTATCTCTCCAACCCATTTTCCAATCCTCAAGATTAGTCCATTAACAATATTAACCTAATCAAAATAAGTTTCCATTTAAATTATCAACATAAAAACTCATGGAAAATAAGAACAGGCACACACACTATTATTCCCTGTATCTTGTATCAAAAAGATATCATAACATAGGAAATTTCAACATACCCAACCACCCATACACAAGTTCAATGTCATATATATATAGGATTCAAAATATTAAACCTTTATAAATTACTTTAAAAATAATTTTCATGAAAAGGGTCTTAATTAAATGAAATTTCAATTAAAAGTTCTTGAATAAAACACATTTTATGTTGTAATTGTAATTTTATATAGATGAAACCACATGATACAAAAGATAAGTGATCACGTAGAACATTTTTAATGATTTAATTTACCAATAAAATTTCCCAATTTAGGATCATTTAAATTAATGTCACTCAAAAATTATAGTGGAAAATGATTTATATGTTGTAAATGGTATTATATTTATCTAATTCATCATAATAATCAAGGAAAGCGATAACATAGCTTATATTTATCTTTTTAGATGATCGCTTAAGTAAGATGATGCCATAATCTTATAAAATAAAACACCATATATAATGGTTACATTCACTTTAAATAATGACCCAAGTCATAGTCCAAGTAAACAACCAAAAGAAATTAGACAAAATAAATGTGAATCATATGTTCTTTGTATGATGCATCTACACATGTACTCATTCCATTTCGGCCAAGAGATAAAATCCTATAAACTGTAAACCCACTAATGACACCTATCACCTAATGTGAAATAGGACAATAGTAAAATGGTAAATTATGATAAATAATCCCATCCATGGAAACACAAACTTCCCTCACACATGTTTTGCCCATTCACACACAAAATTTCGATAGAATGTTCTGAAAATTCCCCAACTCCTATTTAACATACATAAGTAGTTTGAAAAAATAATTTTATTTGATACAATATTATAAGGTATTTCATCTACGGGAAATTAATTGGCGACCCATACAATAAAAATAATTAACCTCAGGCACTCCTCCATGTATTATAGAGGATTCAAAAGAAAAGTGTGTGTCCATGTTATTATATTAGGGAGGATAAACCCACACATCAGAGTGAAATAAAAATTAAAAATAATTGAAATCATATAAAATATCCAGATAAATAAGTAAAAATGAAACCATGAAGGTTCTGATAAATAATCACAACCCATGCTATATAAAATGAGAATATACAAAAAATTTATGTTAGGAATATGTCAGCAATAGGTAACATACACTAGAACCCAAAAGACTAAAATGAAAAACTATATAATCCACATATCATATAATGTACAATAAATTCCATCCCATTAAATAAGAATATGTAGAATAATTTTCTAGAAATGAACAACATAAATATGTAGCAAAATTTCTCAATGACAGATATCTTACAAGAATTCCCCATATAAAAGAAATAATTATATTATACAAAATTATTTATCCCTAATCAAAGTATTAATAAACATATATAGGTTGTTAGAGTAAAAGTATTTTAAATGATAGGATACAAATGAAATTATGAATAAATCCTTGAGTATGTTTTTGTAAAGAACATGTAAATTAACAAAAGAATATCCCCTAGGAGATCCAAACCAGGTGTGAATCAAGGACCGTTCCTATGCACCAGGTAATGATCAGGTAAAAGAAAAATGTGTACATTTTGGGATCAATACAACTAGGTACAAATTTTATAGATCCAAATCCCCTTCTAGTATCATGACTTGGATTTTATTTCATGTAAAACCATAATATTTTTACTTTACCAAATTTTAGGATAGTTTTATGGGTACAAAATAGTAAGAGTACTATAAAAAATTGAAGATGGATATATTAAAAGGGAATAAACAAAATATATTATAAAACATATCAAATGGAATATAATACCATATAATGATAAGAATTTTATTATATGAAATGGTGATCCAAAATGAAAATACAATAAAAGTAATGAACTTTAAAATGAAAGAGGAGGATTGAGGACCCTTACTTTTTCACAGTATGGGCTTCGGAAAAGGCTATTATTCAACAGAATATATATTATCACATTTAAAACATATCAAATAAAATTTAATACCATGGAATAAAAATAATGTAAGTATATAAAAAAAATTCAAATGGACAATAAAACAGTAGTAATGAACTTCAAAAGAAAATAAGAGGTTTGGGAACCCTTAGTTTATCTTAGTAATGTAATAGGAAGAGTATATAATGAGAGGGAATAAATACCATCTCATATAAAAAATATAAAATGGAATATAATACCATAAAATAACTATAATGTTAGTATATGAAAAATAAATTTAAAAATAAAATACATCCAAAGTAATGTACTTCAAAAGGAATGTGATGGATTTGGAACACTTACTTCTATACAGTAATTGTTTAGGAAAATTCTATAAAAAGAGAGAATAAAAAAATATCATTTAAAAAATATAAAATTGAAGATAATAGCAAGGAATAAAAATCATTATAGTATAAGAAAAATAAATTTCAAAATATAGTATAAAAATGTAATGAACTCGAAAAGAAATGAGGAGATGGGGATCCCTTACCTATGAAGGATTCATCTTAAGGATAAATATGGACTCCTTAGAATCGTGTAACCACATTATATAGACTATTAAGAGGTAAATTGAGAGATAAATAATTTTCAAAATTATTTGTGTGGAAGTGAGGTGGTAAAGGGGGTATTTATATTTGAGGAGGGTTGGTTTAACAGGTTAAAATATAGTTTATTTTAATATATAATCCAACCACTTATGCTTTTAATTAATTCCAACCATTTTTCAGAATTATTAATGAATGATAGAATGTTTTTGGATTTCCAAGGAATTACCAAACATAAATAAACTACCCAAACATCTTAAGTAATATACATACTAGAGAAATAACTTTTATTTCCAAAATCTAGCTATTTATTTAAAAAAAGTAAAGCTTAAATATATATTTTAAAATTAATATTTGAAAATTATTCTTACAATTATTTAATTTTATTTTTATACAAATAAAATTTTAAATAAATTATATATCATGCAGACACAATGATGATGTTGTAAAAGTGTGGTGCATTATAAAGCGAAAATTTTCACTAATCTTCTAAAAAATAATAATTATTAGAAAATTTTAAAAAAAATATCCTAAGTTAATATTGATGAAATGAGTCAAAAAAATGAAGATTGGTTTTTCAATATAATTCTCTACATAATATATTTTTAAATTTTATATAAATATTCTTATTTATTCATATTTATTAATTTCCTATAAAATTTGAAATTTTTACCATTATAACAATTAATTAGGTCATCGTTAAGTTATATTATTATTTAAAAAGTGTTTTGTAAGATTATTCAATGAAAATAAAAATTATTTTCAACTCATAAATTTATCATAAGATATATTCTCGGAAAATATATTAATGATCTCTAATAAAAAAAGAATTTATATCATTGAAATAATATTGTCGGTCACCTAATTGCATCTTCATAACCAATAATAATAATTACAATTTGTCTTATTGAATAATGGTTATAATTTTTCTCGACCATATTAATCAAAAATTATAATGTCAACTGAAATGTTTCCAAATATATACACCTTCATTCTAACTTCGTCACTCACTAAATTTGCATAAACTGATTCTTACACATCCTTTGATAATGTATATTATTTTCTTAAGGATTCTCTTCCTTTTTATAATCTTTATAGTAGGATCGATCCTCTTGGTGAATTTTAAGCTGATGGATTTTGTTTTAGTAAATGTACTCTTCTTCAATGTATATATCCCTTTACTATTCCTATTTTAACTATTCCATATTTATGAAAAAAATTTAATGTAATTATATTTTTGTGTGTTTACTTACTGAAATAGTGGGTATTATATTAGATATGATTATACAATAAATATACTATTAAAAATCAATAAAATAAAGATTTATTGAAATTTTATTATGAATCATGTTACTAAAAAAATTTAAAAATTATTTTTATGTAATAAAACATACAAACAAATAAAAAAATAAACACATTAAAAAAAGTATAATGAAAATTGAAATTCTATAAGAATTTTTTATTAATATTTTAAAAGTATAAAATGCTAAATGATAGTACATCCAATTTTTTATAAAGAAAAAAATGCATCTCACATTTTTTAACCACTAAATTACAATGACATAATTTCCAAGATGATCTGGAAACAAGACTATTAGTAAATGTAATGTATCTATAAAGTAAAAATTTATATATAAAAGAAAAATATATATACTATAATAGTTGTGTGTGTGTGTGTGTATGTGTGTGTGTATAAAGGATAAAATATGGAATTAGGGAATCCTGAATGATGAAAAAAGGTTCTTTTCCCATGACACCCATCAGTTATGGGTTCAATCCTTATTGACATGATGGTTGTGATGGGTTGCTCATACCATGACATGCTCTTTTTCTAAAACCATTTTAACCAATAAATTTCTATTTTCAATGAAGAATATGAAAATGAATAACATAGGGGTAAATTTTTTTATAAACAATATTTTATTTGAAAGAAATAATTTTTTATATCATCCCCAATTATATTTATAAATGAAAATTCATAAAAACATTAATTATAAATTTTAAGATATTACATTATACCACCACTAACAAAACTATATCATCACAATTTTACTCACTGATAAACACTTACTAAAGAAAAAAAATTTCTTAATTGTTATCTACAGAAGGTATACATTATAAATTCCTTGTACATGTTTATCCTAGGGGACTATACTTCTTATACGTAACATTGTTCTCTTAAGATAACTACCTATGTCTCTATACCAATATATTATGAAAACTAACTCCCCAAAATAACCAAACATTACTTTGATACTAACTTTAGTGTCATTGTTATCCTCAAGAGTAAAATTCCTATATTGATCTTTGGGTGTTGACATGGATTTTCCTTTTATCCTAATAAAAGAAATTTAATTTTTTTAAAAACATTATTAATACATAATGTTAACTTCAAAAAACCTAATTATAATGTAATTAACTACCTCTTATTTGTAATATTAAAATTTAAAAAATAGTTAACCATGAGTGATCAGCAATATTTAAAATTTATATAATTTTTTATTGAATATGTTAAAAATAACTAAGGTATCCAATTTTTATACTAATCTAATTTCCTGTCAACATATATTTACACTTGGATAAATATCATTTTGTTCTGGTAGGGTTTTCTCATACTCAAAACCAAATTCCTTATATTAATATCCCAATATTATTATAAAATTTCCAAAATATCATTAAAATAAATTCCATTAAATTTTACAATTCCCTTATCTATAAAATTATATCTCATTTAATATATTCCTTAGATTATAAATCAGTAAGTTTTAATCTATGTTATCCATGATCATTTTTCTATTAAGATATAACTATATTCATTTAAATCAATATCAAAATGTTCCTATCATTCATTCCTTTGATACCTACTCTGAAAACCATGAATCCATCACTCTAAATTCAATGGATATTTTATTACAAATGTTACATAGATCAAAATTTTGATGATCCAACAGTTTAGTAGTATTAGAAAACTATATACATAAAAGAGTTTTACATAACACTAAAACATAAAATAAATTATCTAAAAACATGAAAACATTAATATTCTCCTTGAAACCCTTTTTTCATACATATTATTACTATTGGATAATGGGAAAAAATAATGAACAATATAAAGGTTGTGATCAGAAACTCAGTAAGGGGGTATCATTCAGCGTATACAAAAATATGTCGTATGTTATAAATAAAAAAATGATACATTCCAGAAAGAATAAAAATTAGAGTGTAATTAAATTCATGACCAAAAAAATAATGAATAAAATACAGGATAAAAAATAACTGATCATAGTGAAGGGTTTCAGAATGGATAAACTTAGTTATTCCATATCATAAGTAATTTAGAGCCTAAATAAGTCCATGGATAGTCCAAAAATGAATAAATTATAGGATAATAATATATGATTATTGTGTGATGGGAATAAATAATTTTTGATTTCATAAAAATTATTTCAAGGACATGTTCCAAGAAATATTACATAAAGGGTAAGGATTCTACCATTATCCTATCATAATTTTCTCATGTGGCATTCTAATACACTATGGGGATATGTAATTCTGATCCCCACCCATCATTTCACTTCTAGTGCATTCCATCACATCACCAAAGATTACATGGTATAATGTTCAAGGAATGTGGAACTTAAATACTTAGCACAATTGCTCAATGGGAAATATCTTATAATATTTTCACATATAGTAGAAATAATTATATGATACAAATTTATTTCACCCCAATAAAATAATTATAATCCATATCTAAGTACCTTGAATACATGTATATTCAAATATAGGAGACAAAAATAAATGATGAATAACTTCTTCAATTGGATTGTTAAAGATCATGTAAATTTACCAAAGCATATCCCCTAGTAGTGTCAAATAGGGTGTGAAGCATGGTCGGTTGTCATGTATTATGTATTGATCAAGTCAAATCCCAATGCAATCATTTCATTGCTATTACCCCTTCGTACAAATTTTACAGAGCCACATCCACATGTAGTTTCCATATAGGTATTTTATTATATGTAACCCCAAAAACATTTCTCTTTACAAAAAATATATGATGGATTTATGGATACAGATTAGTATGAGTAATATAATGTTTTTAAAAAATCTCAATTGAGGGTGAATAAGTAAACACATTTACAACATATCAAAAATAATATAATTCCATGAAATAAAAAAGAATTGATGTATTTAAAGTAAATAAATAAAATCAAATTTACAAAATATCAAAAAGAATATAACTCCATGAAATAAAAACTAATTGATGTATTTAAAAGGGAATTCAAAAATACAATAAAAAAGTAATGAACTTGAAAAGGAATGAGGAGGATTGAGGACCCTTACATAATCTTAATAATAAATTTGAAAAAGGATATAATGATATGGATTAAATAAAATCTCATTTAAAATATATGAAATGGAATATAATACAATATAATTACTAGAATTTATGTATATCAAAAGGGAATTCAAAAGTACAATACAAAAAAAGTAATGAACGTCAAACAGAAAGAGGTGGATTGTGGAACTTTAAATTGGCATAGTAATAGCTTTGTAAAAGGATATAATAAGAGGGAACAAATAAACTCTCACATACAAAATATAAAATGGAATAAAATACCATGGAAGAACAATAATTAATGTATATGAAAAAATAATTCAAAATGACAATAAATTAAATGTAATGAACTTGAAAAGGAAAAAACAATGATTGAGGACCCTTACATCGGAATAAAAACAGCTTAAAAGGATATAATGAGAGGGAATGAATAAATTAAAATTTAGAACATATAAAATGTATTATACTACCACATAATAAAAACCATGGTAGTATAATAAAAATAAATTTCAAAATATCATACAATAATGGTAAGAAACATGAAAATGAAGGGGGGCTCGACAAGTGCATCCAAGAGACATTTATGCACAAGAGCCTCAGCCCAGTTGGTGAGGACTTTACATGTGAATCCAAGATACCCGAGTTCAAAACTGGGCAGAGACATAATTTTCAAGGTATTTTAGCAGTACTATAGGAGGTACAGTAGCAGGCACTATAACAGGTATTGTAGTAGACATTGTTCGATATTGTAGCAACCGGAACTATTCATCCGTTTGGGCTTTCAGACCACCGGTTAGGGCCTCGGGTAATTTAAGGCCTTCGTTCCACCCAAGGCCTTTAATATAGTAAGTATTTTTTGCCACCTCAAGGCCTTCGGGCCACCTCAAGGCCTTCGGGCCACATCAAGGCCTTCGGGCCACCTTAAGGCCTTCCGGCCACCTGAAATTGTTCTTAAAATGACCAGACATACTATATAAGGAGAAGACTCCATATGGGGATTCAGAGAAGGTGCATTCACCAGATTAGAAGCTAAGAAGATTTTTCAGAAAGAGAGGGTGTGGCATTGCCATCCGGGCCAACCTATGCTTGTACAGAAATCCTAGCCGAACAAGCCTTACAAAGGTGGATAGCTGATATCACAATGAAGAAGTTGGGGAGGAGTAGTTCCAAGTATAGTCTGTATATTTCCTAAGACCTACAAGTAATGTAATCTCTAAGACCACAGGCCTTGTAAGGGTTCCCATCGTCCCTTGAACGGGGGGGGGGTTATCAAAAATAAATAATAATAAAAGAAGGCCTTCGAGATATTTGGGCAAGGAGGGAGAGATCCCTTACCTTCGAAGGATGCTTCTTAAAGATTGGGAATGACTACTGAGAACCTTGGATGAACCATGGAGAGAATGTTAAGTGGGTAAATGAAAGTTAAATAGTGCTAAAATTATTTTTTGTTGAATTTGAGGAGGTAAATGTGGTATTATTCCTTGAGGAGGGGTTGCTTAAAGGGAGAAAATATTGATTATTTTAATATATAATCCATCCTCTTGTGGTTTTAATCAATTAAAAATAATTTTTTAGATTATTATTATGTTATAGAATTTTTTAAGTTTTCTATGAATCCCAAAACTAGATTAATACTCCCAAACAACTCAATTAATTCACAAAAAAATAATAATATGTTTTTTTTTCAATAATTGAATTTTTATTTCAAAAAATTAACGTATAAATTTATATTTTAAGTATTTTTTAAAATTAATTTTTATAATTAGATGATTTCTTATTGAAAATAATTTTGTATAATTTTTAGTCATTTTAAATTGATAATGTTTTCTTAAAATTACAGTGCTTTTTAATGTGGTGTTTTTCACTTTTTTCCAAAAAAATAAACTTCATAAAAAAATATTGAAAATCACCCTAAGATAATTTTGATGTGATCATTCAAAATAATCTAGTTTATTTTATAAATTTAAATCTATAAATATGATAATTTTTTACATTTATATTAATATCAGTAATTATTTATATTTAGTAATTTAATACAAAATAATCTTTTAGACCATTGTAAAAATTACTAAGTTATTCATCAAAATATTTTATTATTTAAAAACTGTTTTGGAAGATTATTTCATGAAAATAAAATTTATTTTAAACTCAAAAATTTATCATAAAACATATTCTTATCATAATTTATTAATATTCTCTAATAAAATAAATTTTGTTATATCATTATAATAAAGATATTATTCACTTAATTGAATATGCAGATCTAATGATAATAACGACAGACTATATTATTTACTAATGGTCATAATAATTATCATACATATTGGTTATCAATTTCAAGTTATAAATGACATGTTTCCTTATAAATGCACCTTCATTTAGACTTTGTCACTCTCTGATTTTAAAATAATGGCCCTTATATAACCCTTGATAATGTCAGTTGTTTTCCTAATTCTTCTCTTTCATTTTATGATTAATAGGGTAGGATCGATCATCTCGCTGTTTTTCAAGTCGATTTATTTTTTTAATGAATTTTCTATTATTCAATTTATATATCCCTTTATTTTCCCCGGTTGAAATATTTTATATTTATACATAACATGTAATGTAAAAGTCGTTATGTCTATATACATGATGAAATAGGAAGTATATTACTGAATATAATTGTAAAATAAATGTATTATTCTCAATGTATTAAATAATTATTTATTAAATTTTTATTATGAAACATGTTACATAAACTTTTAAAATAAATTTATTAATGTAAAAAATCTTATATATAGTTTAATATAATATAAAATTTATATATATCACTATAAAATCACATATGAAAGTACATCCAATTATATAATAATGAATACATGAATCGTGATTTGTTTAACTGTTAAATTATAATGGCTTAATTTTGGAGATGATTTGAAAAGTATACTATTAGTAAAAAAAATGTAGTAATCAAATATAACTATATATTTAAAATAATCTTATATATAATAAAAGAGATTTATATATATAAATGATGGAAGAAGGAAGTAGGTAATCATGAATGATGAAATAAGGTGGTGTGTCTTTTTCACCCTTCGATCATGGGTTTAATACCCTTGGTCATTCCAGACACGATGGGTTGTATCTCGACCAATTATCCACTCTTCTTCAAAACCCATTTTAATAAATAAATTTCTTTTCCATAAAATCATGTAAATTAATACCATGGATGAAAAATATTTTTATAAATAATCAGTTATTTGAAATAAAAAATTTATTTATCATTTCTATTTGTATTTCAGAATGATAATTCATAAAATAAATAATTGGAAATTTAAGGATGTTACACTAAAACATATCGTACACCCTAACCCCACTACTACACCCACTAAATATACCCCAAACATAGACCATAATAACAAAACCTTGACCGTCCCCTGTCCTACCTACTTAATACCCTAACCCCACGTTGAACTTATACGCTAACACCCAAACCTAAGCCTCCCGCCACACCTACCCAACACCCTAACCTTGTACCTAACCCCTACCCTACCTATCCATACCCAAAACCCATATCCTAAAACCCTAACCTATCTAATCCCACCAAAACTACATAACACCCTTACCCTGAACCTATCCCTACCCCTACCTAAACCCATACCCCTTACCTAAAACCTAGCACCTTAACTAGCTCTAAACATAACCCCACCTCTACCTTAACAAAAACCCTAGAATAGACACTAAAACCTAACAAAGATAATAACCCCACCCCAAACCTACCTTTTATATCTCTAACATATTCCCTAACACAAAAACCTAAACCTTCCCCCCATCTTACCTTCCAAATCCTCTAACCCTACACAGAACCTAGGCCCTAGAAACCAAAACAAGAACATCCCACAAACCTACCTAAAATTGTATCCCCAAAAAAATTCATACCTCCATAAATCCATACAAGAATCCTAGACCCTAATAACCTAACCTAGACCCCAACTTATCCTTTTTTTACCCATAGTCTGAACCAAGACCCTAACCAGATAACCTAAGCCCCCTACCCACCAACTCTCTAACCCCAAACCTAACCCCACACCTAACTAAACACATACCCCAACCTAGACCATAATACTCAAAATAATCATGAACATAACCCCAAACCTACCTAAAACCATTCCACAAACTAGACCCTAACACCTTAAAATAACACCTTTACCTAAATCAAACACCTTAGACTCTATCACCCTAACACTAAACATAACCCCACACCTAAATAAACGAAAACCAAAAACCTAGAACCTAGAATCCTAACCCTAAACTTAACCCCAACCCTACTAAAACCCTTACCCCAAAATAAACCCTAAATATCTACCCCCCCCCAAACATTGACCTTAACTGCCAAAACCAGACCCTAACCCCACCCTTACCCACCCATACCACGAACCTAGACCCTAACACACTACCCCCTAAAACATGACCATAACATCCTATCCTATACCCTAATCCAACCCATACAAACTCATTACCCAGAGCTAGAACCTAAAAATATAAACTAATCCCATCCCGAACCTAACCCCCACATCCTATACCCACTCGACCAATCCATACCCTAAACCGAGATCCTAACACCCTAACCTCAAATCTAACATAACCCCTACCTATAACTATACCCTAAATGACGACCATAACACGCTAAATAACCCAAACACCACCAACCTAGACCTAACATAGTAATCCCACTCTTACCTTCCCATGACCCAAACCTAAACCATAACACTCTAGTCCCAGACCTAATCCCAATCCCTACCTAAACCCATACCCCGAACCTAACCCCAACCCCTACCAAAAAAAATACCACAAACTAGACCATAAAACCCTAACCTACCCCCCCCCCCCCCCCAAACCTAGTCCCCCAAAAACTAACTCTAAAAACTAGACCCTAACACACTAACCACAAACCAAACTACACCCCTACCTAAACCCATACCCTAAACCAAGACCCCAATGCCCTATCCTTGAGCCTAACCCCACAAACTACCTAGAACCTAACCCCACCCCTACTTCCAATTCTCTGAACATAGACCGTAACAATCTAACACCCAGAACATTGACCCATAAACATAACCTAGACTCTAACCCCACCACAACCTACTCATATAGTGAACGTAGACCCTAACACCCTAATCTAACAAAACTCCCAACCTAACACTAACTCCCTAACCACACCCCTATATACTCATACCCTAAATCTAGAATCTAATATCCTAACCTCGAACCAAACCATACCCCTACCAAAACCCACATATAGATCCAAGACCCTAACACCCTATCTGACCAAAAACCTAACCACACACCCTTCCTAAACCCAAACACCATATGCAACCCTAACACCCTATCCTAACACCCAACCCACTCAAACCTAGACCCCAACACCATAACCTCATAGACCTTACCCCACCCCCTAACCAATCAAAAAAAACACCCTTTCCTAGATCTACCAAGATCCCAACACTAACACCTTAATCCCTAACCCCACCTCAAACATAACCCAAAAACTATAGACCCTAACCCCACCCCTACACACCAATACCCAAAACCTTGACCCAAGAACCCTAACCCTAAACATAACCCCCATCCCTACCAAAACCCAAACGACAACCAAGACCCTAACACCCGAACTGATCTCACCCCACCATAAAACTAACTAGAATACCTTATCCCCTCACCTACCTATCGATATCCCCAACATAAATACCATACCTAGACCTAGAACCAAAAACCCTAACCTCATGCTTCCCCCAAAACCTAATACACTAAACTAGACCCTAAAACCCCAACATCACCACCCATAAACCTAACCCTAATACCCTAACCAAACACCACTTTGAACCTTATCATATCACCCTAGACCCTAATACCCACCCAAACCTAACATCACCCTGAAATTAACCCTAACATCATAACCCCCCTAGGAACCTAACCCCACTTCTACCAAAACTGATATCCCGCTCTAACACCATAACCTAACCCCCCTCAAACATAACACTAACATAGTAACCCCCATATATACCCATACCTAGAACCTAAATCCATTTCGTATTATAGCCCATAAAACCCTCCCCCTGAACCTAAACCTTAACCATCCCCAAACCTAACCCTATCACTCTAACCAACCCCACCTCCAATCATTACCCCACCCCCAAACTAAACCCTTACATCATCCTAGACCCTAACACCCAAACCTTACACCACCCCCAATACTAAACCCAAACACCCAAACCTTACCCCACCTGAAGCTAACCCTGACACCCTATACCCTATCCCTCCAACATAAAACTACCTAAAAACTAACCCAAATACCCTAGTCTTGAACATTACCCTAGACTACCATTACCCAAAACCTACACCCTAACACTCAAACCAAGAACCAAACCACACCCCTATCTAATCTCATACCCAACCTAGAACCTAACATAATCTGCCCAAACATAACCCTGAATTTATAATACCTAAGCCCACCCCTACCTACCTAGAACCTGACCCTAGAAACCAATACCATATCATATCCCTGACTCCCCTAACCAAACCATGACACCATAACCCCACCCCTACCTAACCATACACTAAACCTAGACCCATACCCAAACATAGACATTAACACTTTAAACTAAACCCCCCTCAAAAACTAGGCACTACCCCCCCCCCCCCAACACAATTTTTACACCCCACAAATTAACCACATAAACCTAATCCAAAACCCCATACCTAAACTCATACCCTAAACCTATACCTTAACACCCTAACCCCGAACCAAACACCAACCCCTACCTAGACCCCAACCCCACCTCTACATACCCATAACCTAAACGTAGACCCCAAAACTCTAACTACAATCCTAATAACACCTATACCTAAAACCATAACCAAACCTAGACCCTAACACCATAAATTAACCACACACCCAAACCTAGAGCCTAACACCCAATACCCTAACCCCACCCTACTTACCCATACCCTTCACCTAGACCCTAACATCGAAACTGAAAACCTAATCCCACCCAGGACCTAAACCCATGTCCTAACATAGACCCTAATACCCTGACCTAACCCCCCACCTAGACCCTAAAACCTAACTCATAACTTAACAACACCCCTTACCTAAACCCAAACCCCAACCTTGACCCTAACTACCTATCCTAATCTCACCCCTCGAATGACAGTTGAACAAAACCTCCATCGCACATCCTCATATGGTAGAGGATTTTAAATAGTAGTGAGGGTGTGTGGTGGTATGGTGGGGAGACTATACGTACATATTGGAGTTAAATAGAAATAGAAAATTTTGATAATCATATAAAACATCCAGATAAAGAAGCAAAATGGCACCGAGGAAAATACTAATAAATAATAAACCATAATCCATGGCATATTAAATAATAAAATATAATAAATTCTAAGCATTCATACATCAATAATAGGTAATATATATCAAACCCCAAAAAATATAATGAAAAAATGGGAACTCCCTAAATAAGAATCTTGAGTCCCATCCTAGTCCAAAACTCCCATTCTCCATTGTAGCTACCTAAACATGTATCAGTCCAAGGGTAATTTTTGTTTTCCTTTCCTACAAGTATGATTGTCTTCTTAGGTACCAACTTCTAAAAGTTGGGATTATTACTTAATAGTTTACCACCAATGATGTTTATATGAATATACAGTTTGAGAAATAATGTTCATGATGTTGTGCATAATAAATAAAGGCACAAAATAAATAAATAAACGACTATAAATTATCATGTTCTAAAGTGATACCTATGATTAAACATACCTTCTTCATACTAAGATGTATGGCTCAGTCTATAATGTATCATTAGAAATAAATGTCAAACTATAAGGGTTAATACAAGGTGGTCATTATTTTCATGAAATGTCGTCAAACCCAATGGGATCAACCAATGCATTATATGTAATCAATTTTCATAATTGAACTCACAGATTATCACCCATATTCTTCCAACGTATAAATAATTATCATCACACCCACGAGGTATCACTCTTAGAGTTCCAATATATTAGGTGATATCTCCAAACCCAAGGGGTGTCTCCCATGGAATTCTAAATTATCTTCCGCTATCACTGAACCCAAGGGGGTGTCACCCTTTCCATTTTAGGCATTTATCATAACTATAGCACATATGAAACCCATATATTTTCTCATTTAATTCAAATTCGTCTGTTTTCCCATAAGAAATATGTACCACATATCCTATATCATATCATAGGCATCCCCAACCACATAAATGATCAATTACTAATGTCACGACACCCCTAGGATCTCCCATTTTTTAACTAATTTGGGACTCTACAAAACAAATATAAACCTTGGATCCTAGTAAAATACTATACATTAATAAATACTATTTATACCAATAGTCCAATAAAAATTGTTTAGATTTAGTTATTTTTTAAATTAAATTTAAATTAAAAAGCTATTTCATTAATAAAAACTTATGTCGATAATTATTATCTACTAGATTAAATATTAAACTTATAGTTATTAATTTATTATTAAATCATTAATTAGATGAAATTTAAAACGTTTTTAATTTATTATTATCAATTAAGTTATTTAATTTATATAGGTAATATTAATAATTAGTTAACGAAAGGTAATTAGATTTATAAATTAAATTAATAAATAAATTTAAAAATAAAAAAGTTAAATTGAATTGAAATTTAGTTTAATTAGTTAAATATTTAAGTTAATTTATTATTAATCATTAATTTATTATAAACATTATTATTTTTATTTTTAATAATTAATTTTTTTGTTTATTTTATATTTTATATTAATTAAACTAAAATCTCCCCCTAAATATCAGTTTAAGAGGGAGAGGTAGGGTTCTGCTTCCTTCTCTTCTAATCTAGCAGTGGCGCGAACAGCTTGAGCGGTGTTGACCTCCTCTAGAAGAACTCCTCATGGTGGCTCCATTCTTCATTGAGACACATCAATGGTGGACAACATGACTCAGTTTGGTCTCTTCCTCCTCGTGTGGCTCATAGCTCCATCACGGCTCGGATGGAACTCCTCAAGGAAGTTCCTCCTCCTTGTCGCCATGGCCGCGTGTTTTTGACAATGGTTTCTTAACATCACCACGATAGCGGTGTGGTCCAATAGGGAACTTCCCCTCTATTCCCTAGTCTCAGTTCAGCTGTGGTAGAGGAAGATCTGAATTGCAGTGGCATCCAAGGCAGTGAGAAAAATCGACGGAAGGGGAAGGGTACAACAAGGCGGAAACTCCTATTCTAGTCTGAATTCGGTGCAGCGCTACTCGTGGCATCACAGTGACTCTTGTTCATGACCGTAGCCCTCAGTCCAGTGGAAATTTTCGGTCTACAGAATTTGAGTCTCCAGATCTACAGCGGTGTAAAATGGGTTTGTAAAAGGTGAAGATGTTATTCATCTTCAATATCGAATAAGGGTTTCTCATATCTGATCTGTTTTCGTAATGTTGTTTTCCCAATGCAAAGGTTCTGATTGAATATGAAACTGGCTGATGATGAAGAGGTGCTAGTGAGATGTACAGAGTTATAATGGTGGCTAGAAGGGTGAGAATGGAGGAAAACTATGTGATGCGTGATGGACAAGTCACACAATGGTGAGAATATTTGGAAGAAACAGTGAGGAAGGAAACAGTGTGAGAGAAGAAGAGCAGTGTGGAGGAAGTGGTGGAACGGGTTATAGTGGCTCAGGTTACGGTGACACCATATCTCAAAACAATGAGAATAGGAGACCTTGCAAAGTAATACGGTGATACATAAAATGGATGAGACCGTGAAAAATAAAACAGTGTGTGGTGTTGCAGTATGAAGGGAAGTTACGATGCCAAGGGAAACAGTGATACATTGAAAAGGTGGAGTTACGAGGTCACCATAAAAGAGAAACAGTTGAGGAATCATGACAAGGGTTCCACCATGAGATTAAAACTGTGCCACTGGAACACTGTAAAATAAATAGAAGGATAACAAATTAAAACTTAAAAAAATATAAACATAAAAATTAAATAAAACTAAAACTTAATTAAAACTATTGAAAATTAAGGTACTCATAAACATTAAATAAACTTATAAAACCAAATAAACTTAAGTTAAATTATTATTAATTTCAATTAATAAAACATAAATTGATACTATACTAAAACTAAAATTAAGAAGAAACTAAATTACTAAAGATTAAAATAAAATTAAACATTCATATAACAAAGTAAAATTATTTATAAAATCCTACTGTCTCAAATTGAATTAGTTAAGGTAATCAGATAACTATTATTTTATTAAAAAATTTATGTTAATTAATGAAATTAAATTTAAGAGAAGTAGTGATTTTGAAAATTAAATTTATGAAAATTGAATTGTTAAAAAACAACTAAGATTTAGATTATGTTATAAAAAATTATTTAATTTTTAATACATGCAATGTTATATTAAGACTACATTAATTATGTTCCAAAGTAGAATTAATTAATTAATTAATTAATGTTAAATTATTAAATAAGAAGAAAAAGTTACCAAACCGAATAAAAAGTAATTATACTATAAAATTAAAGTTAGAAATAAATTAATTATTTTAAAGCTTATAATACATGATTAATTATAAAAATTGATTAATTAATAATAATAATAATAAAAATAAAAGAGCCATTATTTATTAAAAAGTGTTAAAATAAATAATTAAATTGATAAAAATTAATTAAAAAGACGTGAAAAAACATGTGTTTTTAAGGCCACATCTGTGGCTATACCAACGATTGTATCAAACCATTGATATAGGTGACACCCATACCAATAGTTACTAATAACCATTGGTATATGGGGGCTATAAATATGGTATTAATTAACGATTGGTATAGGTGAAACCTATTCCTATTGTTGATGATAACCATTTGAATAAGTACCCTATAGGGACCTATACCAATGGTTTTCTAAAACCATAGGTAGAGGTTCCAATAATGTATAGGACATGTAGTGGTTCTTTTTGGAGAACTGTTGGTATAGAACTTATTTGGGTACCAATACAAATGATTTTATAGAAATTTTGGTATAGGTAAGACAATTTCCCTTTTATATTTATATATAATTAAATAAAATTATTCATAATTTATTATATATATATATACAAAAAAGTGTTCATAAGTTAGTGGTTATGTTATTAGGTTATTAAATGAAGGTCCTGGAATAGTTGGTATGCTTATTCCTTATAAAATTACATATACAAACGGTTCATTGAAAATAATGGTATAAGTCTATCATGATAAAAATTCACCCAGTGGTCTACCAAACCCTCTGTATATGCTATACCAATGATTTAGGGACTAGTTCAAATTATCTGAACCCATTGGTATGGTAGTTTCTCTTAGTAGTGCAATGTAGCCTCGGTCACTCACCCATAGTCATATCTTACATCCTAGGAACTGAAAGGGAAAATTATTTAATTATCCCAAGTTATTCCCATGTCAATTGAACAGTAAGTTGTGGGTAATCTCTCAATCACCCATGAAAAATTTATATTTTTTTACTAAGAAACCCCTAAGATAAACTCTTTAATTTTATAGGACACATTCCATGGTTACGCACACTCCATGGCTAGCCAAAGTCATATTCTACTCACAAATGATCTAACCATGGCCCATTGAGAGGTTTGGTTTTATTATTTAGGGATAAAAATATTTAATTTTTAATTTTAGGTTGAATTCATAGTAATTTCAGCATTGATTTACAACATATACATTAATAAACAATGAAACATTTATAGGATAGATTATAAACCACCTACCCTATAATCATAGATATCCAGTCATCCAAAATTAGCCTTTGATTCGAGATAAACCGTTAAAAATAAAAAATAAATATAACAGCATTGAAATAGGGGTAATTCACATAAATAATTAGAAAAAATTTAAATTTAGAAAACACCAATGAAAATTGGAAGCAAATGATTATCCTCACTTCTAGTATCCTATAGAAACTGATGACATGAAAATAAGCTAACAAACTTGGGATAAATCCCTCTTAGAAGGGATAAAACAAGGGGGTGGGGTCCTGGTCTCACCTACTTCCCCAGTCAAGCGTCTCCCATTTTTATAAATCATTGTTAAGTAATTTAAAAACCTAAAAAAATAACATATGAAACATTCATGAACCAAATTTTTCATTCAGACATGAACGAATTAATACCCAGGGCTCCTCCCCTATTTCATAAAAATTATCATTGTGAGGAAATATTTCATTCTATAAAGGGTTCAAATTTTCATCCCTCAACTTCAGACTAACTTGTTTCTCCCTGGGGTCTTCTCAAGTTACTACAAACCCCCCATAACCCTAATAACTAAAAAAATACATGTTTTTTTTGTTAAAAACTAAATATTTATCTACCACGAAGAAGGGTTGGGGTTTTATAAACTCTATACCTAAAAGTAATTCAAACTTGAGATTCCATCCCATATAACATCAGGCCATAAAACAAGAAAAACCTACCACCAAGCCCATATATATGACTCCCAATTTCATTCCTCTCCCTAAATACACCTGTTATTGCATTTAAGAATAATCAAAGGATTTTTCTTTTAATGGGTAGCCTCATTCACTACGATCAAATTATAAAAAATGGATTATCCTCCAAGGGTGCATCAGCATCAAATTCAATGGCGACTAATAATCCTAAACCCAGGGTCCCACTCGTAGCCATGAGCTACAACATCAATTGCCTTTGATTATCTTGCACTGGTACCCCAATATGATACATTTATTGGGTTTAGTAACATGATTCACCCCTTGAATAATGCAATAAAATGGGTTTCACTCACTGAACCAAGTGCTAAAATGTGGTTCCAACCCCAGAATCAAGAAATGTATGGGATTTACACTGTGAAACAAGAGATTAAACGTTTTCACACCTTGAGTCATGAATTGAACAGATCTTAGTAGTCTCCATCCATTTTTTCATCAATTGAACATAGATAGATTTTACTTTCATGTGACTCAGACCTAATATGGTTAACTTCCAAGCCTCTGATATCCAATTGGTTATCACAATGACCCCTAAAACCCAAGATTCATACTATAATCATGTATTTTATGAACTAAAACATTGTCTCCATCTATCACAGTTGATGATCATGAATTACGATCCAAATTATATATTTTTTCTAATTATATTAATTCAAACACTACACCCGCAGAGCTCCACTTATCAAAACCCTCACATGCCGACTCACCACAGTACTACTTATTTTAACCAACTCCATCATAATGGCCCACTAATGGTGGAATGTACAATATCCTAGAATCAAAACCATTACACCTAAGAGTTTATTTCGAGTAGTCTATAATTTTAAATTTTTCACCTGATCATCTCTTCAGAACCCATAGTCTCACTCCCAAGACTATTTATAACACAATTTATCACCTCATCATTCTAATTGATAGGTATAATTCCCATCATTCACACCTGATCATACCACTTGACCATTATCTCATATCTTGTTGTAATCAAATACAAACCACACTAACTCCACCTAAAATTTTATCATTTGACACTCATACATTGGTGTGTTCCACTTATTACATCTAACTTTGTCACATATTCCCATTTCATGTAACAAAACCACAACCACTCTAGGTTTGGTTCATCAATAAATCTTTTCATCATTTTTTGAAAACTTCTCAAAAAGAGTTCTACATTCTCAAACTATCCATGGTGTTATCCCCACTATATGACTTCCTTGTTGTTAATTTATGAGATCAATCCTACCTAATATCCATCATCATACAACATTGGAATCTCGAAGCATTTCTCAAATAACTTAGGAAAGTTCATAACTTGATCCATGTTCAAGACTCTATTAATAATGCAACTCCTTTTACCACTGCATCCTAACTCTATAAACAAAATCAACCATTGTACACCTCATCCTGAAGAATCTAAATAAAGTTCTATGAAATTTTTCCTCACCACATTAATACCATGTTCCAATCTAATATAGGCCTTACTAAACCCCACTAGCAACACATAAACATGACAGTGCCTAACTCACCATAGCTAAGGCACTATATTTTTTCCATCACATTGAGCCACGTGAAATTTCATAATATCCAATGATCATCGCATCATAACACACATTTCAAAAAGTTCAAAACTAATCTATAATAATAGATGACTATATTAACATTACATAAGACCTAATAACCCTATAGTTGTCTCATCATCATTTACAAAGACCTCATCATGTGCATTTGTCACACCCCGATGCATCTGATTCCAAAGACAGTCTACCCCTAGTCATACAACTGAATAGAAATTGTTTTCAAAATCATATGTTATAGCCTCAATGGTGTGCACCCTTATCAAATTTCGTGATCTAACAAAGTGTCTCAACCCTATCCACTAACATTTCACATTTGATCATCCACTGATCCTTTCATTAACCATAAACTCACTTCACAAGGTTTGGAAAATATAAGGAGTCCAATAAAAAACCAAAAAAATTGGATCCTCATAATGTCCAAACCCCAAAAGGTCCCTTGAGACCAAACACATATATCCCAAAATGATATATCCATACACTATGTGAAACAAATGAAACAATAATTCATTTTTAGTTGTTATTGTGACCTCACATCAGGAGTAAAAAAACTTACCCAAATCAATCTCCATATCCAGGAGAATTCCCCAAAACAAATCATTAGTAAGTCACACATAAAATACCTGGTTAAACACATAAATTCACCCACCAAGATTACTATTATATGAATAATATTAGGCAGTATCATCCCATATACCATGTAGGTCAAACAAAACCAACTCATTTAGTCCATGATAAGGGGGTATCTGCTTGAATGGCCTGAAGACCTTAATTTTTAGTTATTTTTTGGATAATCCCCCATTTAAGAGAAAATTTGGAATCACCCACATGACATAAAATATTTAGAGACATAACGATGTTCAAAAATATCAGGTTGGAAACAAGGGAAAACCAATAAGAATATATCTTAGTGTCTCTTTTCTATAAGATATGACTCAAACATCTTGAGTCATATCCCAGTTATCCTAGTCCCCCATGCATAATAAAAATTGACCATTATCACTACATTATAATCCTATCTAGCCATAATTATCTCACTCGGTTCTTCATTTCCAACAGTCATAATGAATTTCACTTATACCAAGGCCAAAAATCTTATCACCAACCATCCTAGGAATCTCTAAAAAACCAAAAGAGATACCCATTCTCTTATGATTTCTTATCAAACCTTGTTGGATCAACTTAAAAATTGGACCAAACATCAAAATGATCCTGACTATCAAAATTCAAAAACAACCCACTAAATCATGGATGATAATCTACACTGGAAACACACAAAGACTCTATAAGACCATTATATTTATTTTTTATCAATTCCCATGAATAAATATCAAAGTAAATCATTAAATATGCCCCTTATTTTTAAGGAATTCATATTCCACTGCAATCCACTCTCTTGGGTTACCCTCATACATCACATTTATTTCCAAAAATAGCTGGGAAACACCCTCCTACTAAGACATAAAACATAGATCACTAGTATTATGATCCACCTATCCATATCACAAGATCACTCATAGGAAAACAAACCTAATTTAGGGTTATTATCCACACTTAGATCATTCAAACCATACTCAAGACACGTTCCCACTCTAGGGTAATCCTCTACTTATTTTACTACTCAACAAAAGAGAACCTCTGAAAGGTAACACATATCACTACCCCACTGAATCCCAATAACCCAAGGGTCTCAATTACAGGTTTATACATAGACTACTCTATTCACTATCGTGTCAGGAATTAATGCTCAAGTCCATAGATAGTCATGATATATAAAAATTATCAACTTCACATTTCAAATCAAAATAAAAATATGAATACCATCCCACTATATTATACATACCATATCATAATGGACTCAATAACTGATCAATATCTATCCAACCCATTTTCTATTCCTCAAGATTATGCCATTTATAATATGAACCAAATAAATATACGTTTCCTTTTTTATTCTCAACATAAAAACTCATTGAAAATATGAATAGGGATGCACACTATTATTCCCTATATCTTATATCACATAAATCACATAGCATGGGAAATTTCAACATACCTAACAATCAATACACAATTACAACATCATATATATATAGGATTCACAATATAAAACTTTTACAATTTACTTTAAAAATAATTTTCATGAAAATTGGATTAATTAAATGAAATTTAAGCTAGAAGTTCTTAAGAAAAAGACATTTTATTTTGAAATTATAATTTTATATAGATGACACCACATGATACAAAAGATAAGTGATCAGATATCACATTTTTAATGATTTAATTTACTAAGAACATTTCCCAACTTAGGATCAGTTAAATTAAATTTCAATAAAAAATTATAGTGGAAAATGATTTATATGTTTTAAATGGTATTTTTTTATCTGATGCCTCATAATAATCAAGGAAAGTGATAAAATTACTTATATTTATCTATTCAGAGGACCAATTTTGTAATATGATTCCATAAAATATAGAAGAAAACACCATATAAATGGTTACATGAACTTTATATAACTGAACAAATTCATAGTCCATGTAAAAAACCAAAAGAAATCCAACAAATGAAATTGGAATCATATATTCTTTGTATGATTCATCTATACATATACTCATTTCATTTTTACCAGGACGTAAAATCCTATAAACTATAAATCCACTAATCACACTTGTCACCCAAAGTGAAATAGTACAATAGTAAAAGAGAAAATTATGATAAATAATCCCATCCATGGAAACATAAACTTCCCTCACACATGTGTTGTTCAATCACATGCACAAGTTCTATAAAATGATCTAACAATGCCCCGAATCCTATTTTACTTACATAAATAGTTTAAAAAAATAATGTTCTTTGATACAATGTTGTAATGTCTTTCAACTATGGACCATTAATCGATGTCCCATACAATAACAATAATTAACATTTGGAACTCCTCCCTATATGATACAGGCTTCGGAAGATCTGTGTGTGTCCCTTTTATTATACTAGATAGGATAAACTCACACATTAGAGTGAAATAAATATTTAAAATAATGAAAATCATATAAAACATCTAGATAAATGAGTAAAAATGCATCCATGAAGGTTTTAATAAATAATAAATCATAACCCATGCTATATAAAATGAGACTATACAATACATTCATGTTTGGTGTATTTCATCAATAGGTAACATACATCGAAACCCAAAATACTAAAATGAAAAACTATGTACTCCACTAAAAAAAGGATTGAATTCTGGTATAGTCCAAAATTCCAATGTTCTATTCTAGCTTCACAAACACACATAAATTATAGAGCACTTTCTATTGTCATATCATGTAAACATGAAGTTTACAAGTTTTCCAACTGGCAGTCTTTGTAGGGTGTCTGTACAAATCAATAGGCCCCTGCTAATGATTTCTATAAGCATATCCAATTTGAGAAATATGGTATTTCATGACTCATCCCCTGAGGATCATGTTGTCACTACACCAAGCACACCTCTAATAGGTCAGGGGATGGCGACTAGCACCGAGTAGGAATATCCCACAAATGGGAGGTATTTACCTAAGTATTTGTACACACACACCCATTTCCATTCCCAATAGTGATGAAATGAAAACACTAAGTAAAAAAGAATGAATATCTCTATGATACCAACAACAGAGTATGACAGTACACAAAATAAAAAGTAAATGGGGCAAAAATACAAGCCCAACCAGAAGGGAAAGTATAATATCATGAATCTCATCCACAGAAGTCCCTACCTAAAGGGTAGGTACAGAAACAGTTGTATGAAGTCTCTGAATCACACCTCATATGTCAGCCCTCTTTCTATGAACCACCTAGCCTTAGTTCAATAAGGACTCCATCAGAGCATTGATCATCTGCCCAAGACATGACACGTAAAGGCATAGCCTGTGCAGGGTTATGTAAAATAATACTCAGTAGATACCTCGAAACCACAATGGTACACGATTAATAATTACACTAAGTACACCACAAAGGAAACACACGAAGTACACAAAAAAGGATACACATAAAGTTCACCACAAAGGAAACGCACAAAGTATTGTGAATATGGTCATCTCACATAGGTATAAGTCTAAAGTACAAAGAGAAGGATTTTCAGTTGAATTCTATAGATCTCCTAGTATCTATGACAATAGATGTGTCGATGGTGCATTGAGTGTAGATAGTTAACAGAGCATCGATGGTGCATGAAGCGTCAATGTAATGAGGAACGTCAGTGGCGCACAGAGCGCTAGTGGTGCACAAAGTGTTGATGACACTAGGAGTGGTGATGGTGTCTGAGATTTGGATGGTGCATGGAGCATTAATGGCACATAGAGTGTCGATGGCACATGGAGAGTTTATGGCACACATAACATTTTTGGCACACAGAGCATCGGTGGATCATGGAGATTTGATGGCACATGTAGCGTCAATGGTTTGTGAAACCCCCAAGTCACATAGTCACCATGATCACATAGTCACATCTAGTTGTAGGATTCCAATCGTAGTATGCTTGTTATGGGAGAGCCTACTCCTCATGTTGTTAGGTGATAAACCATATTCCAAAAAAAACTCACTTAGAGTATCTCAAAAGGACCTCATAGTCACAAGGGTCACAACACCACAAATAGATCATCAAACGGACACACAGTTTAAGAATATGGATAATATATTAAAAAAGGATGGTTCGACCAACCCGTCCCAACCCTATATGCCCAACCTAGTCCTAACTGGTTAGTCTGGGCCTTCATGAACCGGCATACCCGATCGGGAACTGAACTGTGGCCCATTAAGCCATGCGGACTAGCCCGCTGGGCCACTGGAGTGTCCAAGTTCACCCATCCTGGCCCACTGCATGATGAGACCGGAGGTCGTCATAGCCCTCAAAATTACATTTAATACTCCTACACTAGTATAGTAGTTTAGGATTGACCCACAGAAAAGGAAGATGAGTGAATTATAAGGTTTTGAATTATAAATCCTCACTCTTGTCAGCAGTGAGGAAAACATCTTCTTACTTTTTATTTTTTTATTTATATGATGAAGCGGAAATAGGATGAGGAAACTATATTTATTACAAGAAATTTAAATTTACACTAATACTGATAAACTAGAGTAATATGGTATACTAGGATTAAGAAGCATGGTAAGGAACAATGATCAATTTGTAACACTCGATAATTCCAATCTATTAGTTTAAAGGATATCTTCTCCACTACACTTTATTGAATCACACCTGAAGAAATAAAGGTGAAAAGTATCCCTCACCAGGAAAATCAACATGCAAAAGACTGACTTTAGGAGTTCACCACTCCAAAATTAGACAAACTGCTTGAAAATTATAAAATGATAACATCTGAAAATAAACTTGCCATAAATTTCCAGATGTAAAAACATTAACATTTCAAAAATGTATTCAAGAACTACCTCTCCAGTAGAACATGAATTAATGAATTTAGAAAAGAATTGAGGTTTGAAACAACTAAACAGATAATCATTAATCAATCTCGCCAATTGATTATGATTATCAAAAATGAAAGGGAATGAAGAAGTTTAAAATATTAACCAAAAGAATTTAATTCTCTAGCTAATAAAATTCATCCTTTGATCATATTGATTAAATTAGTGAAAAACATCCAATAACAGAGTAAAAAAGTAAAGGAAAGAGGGAAGAAGTTCTCCCCAAGTGATGCTCTGCCTTCGGGCTCCTTAGCCTCCATGTTTTCTCTCTCCCGGGAGTCTCCGCTCTCCAAAAAAGGTGTGGTGTGGAATCCAAATGAGTTTCCTCGCTCTCGTCTGATGTGATCGTGGAATAAAAAAAATTAGAGTCTCCTGAATTTCTGCTGCTACTATGATTTTATGTCCTCTGTCATATATTTCTTTTCACTGACCAATTCAACCTACTTGAAAAGTCCCTCAGTTGTGCACCGTACACGTGCGTGTTTTCTCGATAGGCACGTCGCACTAGTATTTCCCTCGTAACTAACTCTTGGTGAGTTAGTTAGATGAATATGGACAGGAACTCACTTCCTGTATGAACCTGCACAACAAAATCACACAGAACATTAAAAAATATGAGGAAAAAATAAATTAATAACTAAGGTCATTATTTAAATAAATATGTTAAAATATTTATTTATAAAGTTATTAATTATTATTAATTAAAGTAATCAATTTTAATTTAAAAGTTTATTATTATTTATAAATTAAATTATTTACTAATTTATGTTAATTAGATTATTTTATTTATGTTCGAAATAAATTATTATTATGTATTTAATTTTATTATAAAATAATTATTTAGTATTCCACATTAAATTAATTTAAAATTAATTTAGATATTATTATTAAATTAGTTTAATTTAGCATTTTATTTAAGTTAAATAATTTATTAGTTTAGTTTTATAAGTCAATTTTTCTATATTGATTATTTATTTATAATTAAAATTTGTTTTACATTTTAATTTAGTTATTTTTAATTTAGTTTTTTAATTTAGTTTTTCATAATTAGTATTTCTAGTTTGTTCTTTTTAATTCATTAATCCTCCCCCACACCAGCACAAAGTAAGGAGGACTTCTTCTCCAATCTGTGGTGGCACACAACAAGGGAAGTAGGGTTCACAGTTTCTTCTCCAAGCCGCGGCGGCGCGACTCCTATGTAGCAGCTCAGCTACCCCTTCTCCAGCCACAGCGGTCAACTCGCGGTTCTCCCTCAGTAGTGCCCTCATCTCCTCATCCAATTCAAACTAGTCCAAATATCATCCCAGTGAAACCACCATCGGCATCTTCAGATGAATATCTGATTAATGGTCTTCGACAGCAGATATCCAACTAATCATCGATGACCATCTTCTTCCCGACAACGGTTGGCTTCATCCTTGGGCGAAATTATCTTCACATGCGGTGTCGTGGTTCAAACAGAAAAAGAAAACCTTCTACAAAGTATAGGCAAGGGTTTCGTGAAAAGATCTTGTACAGCGAGGGTGCGGCAGACAGAGGATTGACCTTGGTTCAACCTCTCTAGAAGAAACTCATGTGCCCCGAGAATGAAGAAACCCATGTGCCTAATCCACAAGAAAGGAAGTTTTATTGGAAGAAGAAACTCCTATTGATGAGGAAGACTAGCTAGGCCCCCAGAATGAAGAAGAAAAAGAGAATTAATATGAATCCTCTGATTCTGTCTACCTAATCTGAGTCCATTAATTGGAAGCTCAGTTGTGCCTACTAAAGATGTAGTAAGTGAGGATTGGGTAAAAGATCCAGGTTTTGTGGTTTGTAGACTAGATTACCCCGATTCTGATAATGAGGCATCCCTCAATAGAACAAAAATCCATTATGATATTCAAACTGAGTTATTACCCGAAGATGTGGTTAGAATGCATGATCTGGATAAGCTCAAGTATGATCTCAAAATCTTCTTTGTGGAAGAAATAAAGAAAATGGAAGCTTCATTGGTATCATCAATTCAATCGATTTTGACTGGATCTGTGGACAGTTTAGTATCTGAAAGAGCATCTGTTGTAGTTTCACCAGCTGATATGATCACCAGGAATGACTTGGAATCCTTAAAGGCTGAAATGAAAGAGTCTTTGAGTGCTTCTATTGGTGAGTTAAATAGCTTCTTTGTTGAAGAGATGAGTAATTTGGAAAAGTCTTTTGAACTCTCTCTCTCGGTTGTAATATGTCAACATTTGTGGCAGAAATAGTGGATGAAGTTATAGCTTTCCAGACTAAAATATCTAGACTGGAAAATGATATTGAAGCTCTAAAGAAATCTTTTATCTCTTTAGAAACTTATATGAGTTCTAAATCTCAAGCTGATAAAGATTTAGCTTATGTCAAAAGTGTTGTGAGCCAGATGGTATCAGTGTTTGAAGGTTTCAAAACCTCCATGAAAGATCAGGTCAGCAAACAGGATTCCCTTTTCAAAAATCTTATCAGCGGTTCAACCAAAAACTTCAAGGAAATAGTAACCTTATCTATTAGTTCTCTTGCTTCTATACCTTTAGTGGATTTGAATCAGATTCGAGCTATGATGAAGGAGGATCTTGGTTCAGCATCAACCAGTGGCTCTGTGGACTCCTCTAATCTGAGCAAAGTGGTGACCTCTACTAGAGATACCACTAGGGAGATAATGAAGATTGTGCAAGATTATATGAGAGAAGCTTCTACTTCTCAGAAAGTGGTGAAATAAAAGGTAGACTACTATTTCTAGAGGGTGTATACCAAGCACCAGCTCAACAATAATTTCAATTTCATGATGGAAAATATGAAGCTACCACCAGTCAATCAAGCCTTCAGGGAGCAAGTAAGCATGCTAAGGGAACTGACTCCAGCTTTGGGAAAATTTATGGAGAATAAGGACAATTTCATATCTCCTATGGAGAGAGGAGGAGGAATAATTATGGATTTCAGAAATCATTTGTTTCCTTTCTTGTATGTCGATGCTAGGCTAGTTATTATACCTCCAGCCTTACCTGCCTCTACCTCTATTGATTCTGTTATTCAGATGACTCCAGCCCCAGCCATCCAAATCCTTACTCCTATGATCACTCAGAGGGATACTCAGTACAGACCAGGAACAGTTTCAGTGGCTCTGCCTCCTATGATCATCTCCAGTGTTCCTAAGCCTTCACCTGCATCCACACAGCCTGAATCCTCTTCTGATCCTAAGGGAAAATCACAAATTGATGATGTGGATTGAATAAGTGGCTACGATATTTGATATGAATCACTTGTATTTTGTTTTATTTCCCTATACCTTTTTGTAAAATGAAATAAAAATGGCTTTCTTGTCTTTACCATTTTTTTCTTTTTCACCTTGTTTCCCACTTTTAGATTATCACAAAGGGGGAGAACTATTATAGGACATATCTGGGAACAATACTATGTTTTGTAACTTGTAACTTTGATACCATTTCATTTAATTCTACCTCTGATACTTTGAACATTTCACATCTTACGTTTAATGATCTTTCCTCTGATACAATTACTCATTATTTTGAGACTATAATATCATAATTTGTGATTATTAAAAAGGGGGAGATTGTTGACCTCACCTATTTTGATAATCCCATTTATACTTTCACATACTTTGATAATCCAAATTAAAGTTTATCTATATTCTATTTCTTTCAATCTATTTTATTTAAAAATAATATTAAAATAATATTTGAAATATGTTAATCAATTTTCAACTATGATTATATGAGTTTTGGAGAAATTCTAACTCAATCGGATATGTTTTGAATAAAAAAGATAAGTATAAGTCACTGATACGCTTTTAGCTACTAAAACAAACAAACAGATCTACCGGTACCTAGTCTACTGATAGACTTAGTCTATCTATAAACAAAGGTTACCGATAGACTTAATAGACAGTCACTAAAACAAAGCATAGCTACAGATAGTATGTGTTTTGATAGAAGCAGACAGCTACCGATAGAACAAGCCTATCGGTATGCATAAGTCTACCGATATACACAATCATTGGAACAGAACAGAGCTATCGATATGCACTGACTATCTACTGGTACACCAGAGATACCGATATAAGAAAGTCTACTGACGTGAAGCTACTGATAGAAAAATTCTTCCGAGCTACTGATAGAAGCAGAGATACCGATACATGGAGTACCAACTACCGATACAAGGATCTACCGGTACATGATCAAAGAGCTACCGATAGAAGGTCACTGCTACACAGTCCACCGTCACACATCTACCAACAGAGGGATACTAATGAAAGACTGACCAGTCAAACTCTATACTCTCAATATTATTTATTTATTATGAAATGTTATGTTTGATGTTTTTGATACTATTAATGTTATTTAATGACATTTGTTGGCATGTCAAGGAATCGTACCGAGTACCCATGTAAAAGTAATTATTCTCATTTTCCGGAGTTGAAATCTATAAAAGGAAAGAAAAAGACCTAGCAAAGGAGCAACAGAAAGAACATAAGAAGGCATGTGAAGTAAGGGTAGAACCAAGGGATGAATATCACTGAATAGTGTATTCACACATAAACGACTAAGGCTACACTCGTACTGGAAAAGCACTGGACATACACGACCATCCCATTCTCTAGAGGAGAACACAAGCTGCATTTACAAGTCAGGAAGTGAAGAACTACAATGAAACTCTTCATGCACTCGAGATAATCAAACTGAACTTGAACAAAATGACTCTCTATTTTTCAGACAAAATCCAGAGAAGGACTCAGAAGCATTCCTGGTCAATTAAAATATTCCAGAGCTATATTTCAAATCCCTAGAGTTTTCTAAACTCTCATATACTCTCTCTAAGTGATTCATTATTTAATTTTTCGAGCAGTGTGTGTACTCTGTATAATTTACACACACACTATCTCATATACTGAACTGGAGGATAATAAATCCTCACACCAATATTTCCACACTCCCTTGTATCCCACTGTGGATAGTGGTAGAGGTCAAGTATGACCTAGACAACTTGTGTGTTGTTTCTATCCTTTGTTTTCCCGCTTCTAATTGTGGTAGAGGTCTTAGGACCTGGACACTCTCTTGTACTGTTGTTTACCTCGATCCAGGGTGTAGATCAAATTTATATAAATTTTTTGAGAGGAATAAGTCTCAGCTTGAGACTGAACCTCTTGGTTATTCTTGTTGTGCATCTTAGTTTACGTCTAAATTATATTATATATATTTTCTATTCCATTGCTGTTACATTGAAATACTCTTAAATATTTTAAAGTTACTTTGATAGGTATTCTAGAAAGTATTTGTATGATTTGTAATGTATTAGTTTACGTTCAAAAGTTAACTAATCTTCAGATTAGATTAACTGAGAACTAATCAATTCTTGAGAACCTAACTGACCCTTTACTCTAATATTAATTCACTACAGATTATCTTGTTATTCAATTTGGGGGATTTAAATAGAAATAATTTTAAACATAAATTTTAATTGGAACTCAATTCACCCCCCTCTTGAGTGTCCACTCCGACCAATAGTGTAGAATAATTTCTAAAAAACGAACTTGAAATTGTGGGTAACACAAGACAAGAATAGTGTTACGTATACTGAAAGAAAATATGGTGTTTCATATTGTACAAGATAATATTGGTGTAGTGTACAATATAAGACATCAAAGAAATTAAAAATATTATATCTCATTAAATATCTGGGTGTTACATTATGTGAGCCCATAGGATGGGTGGTGTGTAATATCTATATGTAATGTATTTTATGATATTTCATTATTTACCCATCCCATGTTAAATAACCACAACAACACATAAATTTTTTGAGTTTTGATTGTTTTCCCCAACCTCATGGGCGGTGGTGAATTAAATCAATGTATATCCCTTCTTTCCAACTCTCCCTTTAGCGGTAGTGATGATGTGTGTCATTGTTGAAGATTACATAGTAATAAAATGGGTGGGTCTTAGGGATTACCAATTGATGGTATGGGTCGGTGTTTGAGATCACTTGGTAAAATTGAGTATTTGATATTCAGTGGGGGTCAAGTGTGGTGGGAGTATGGAATGAGGTTGATGACATTAATGTTTATGATACCCTATTCCTCTAGATATTAGAAATGGGTATATTTATAATTTTATGATGTGATGAGGTAGTAATTAGTGATTATGACTAATACTATCAACATATACAATACTTTGATGGAGTTTGGGATTGGTAGGGTTATGTCTTAACCCACATCCTAGATGGATAGATATGTGATGAGATATGCATGAAAAGGATGAGAGGAAAGGGTGTTCTTCATTAGGTTGTGAGAGCCAAAAATCAATGGGGAAGTGGTTGTAAGGAAGATATTTTCTATAGTATTTTTATTCTTTGTTACTAATTTGGATTTTTTTGTCTTATACATAGTGAAGTTGGGATTTCTTAATTAACCTGTATAGGTGAATTTTCTTTATTGTGTTTTTCATAGGTCTAATATTGTGATTTTTTCACATTTATATGGGAGACCTAGTCTATTATCCAATTTATAATAAATTTTATCCTCATCCCACATATATATAATCTATATTATTTTATTCTCAGAATATTTTACAGATAGATCTACGTATTACTAGATTAGATATCAAAACATTTATTAGGTCACTAGATTTTATTATTTATATAGTGTCACTAATTTCAATAAATTGAAATCAATGATTAATTTTTTGATGGTATATGGTTTTTTTATATTTTCTGTAATAGTATCTTGGTGGAATATTTTTATATCTCTCAATCCTATTTTATCATTAAACATAGTTCCTTCCATGTGTGATATTTTTATACCCTTAGTGATGTCACCATACTAGGGACAACTTGGGGTGTTAATGGGGGGGCGGGGTTATTATCTATCATACATCACTAATAACTCATGTGGGGTACCATTATATTATGGGAGTCATGAATCCTTCACAAATTTATTCTAGAGAAGAACTAAAAACATGAAATGTTCATTTTAGTAGATTTCACCACAAGATCGATGTTAGTTGAGACAAAACATGAAAGTACCTATATCATAGACATTACCCTTATAATGTATTCTAGTATGACAATGGGTTATGTATGTAGACCTTCAATTTATAAAGGTGTATTTTTTATGAAAAATTGAAATAGTTTTTTCTCAATGACATTATTTTTATTGTTTTATAAAATATAAATGAATATAAGAATAATATAAAAATGGATTTTAGGATATATCAAAAACATAATTGTACTTTTGAAAGATATATAATTTAAATTAAAATATACAGTTATGATAAATTTAAGAATTTTATATAAAAGTTATGTTTAATTAAAATTATTATAAAACAATATTAATTTAAATATAAATGATTGTATAATATTTTCATATCTAAGGGAATTTATTTAAGTCTCAAAAATAAGATCATGTCATAAAATAAATAATATTTAAAGAAAAATGATTTTCTTATTTAACATTTGAAATACTTATAATTAGAAGATTTTTTTTGATAAAATAAATATCAAATTTTAAATCAGTTGTTTAAAGATATCTAATTGTGATATTTTCATAATTTTATATGATAAATTAAGTTTCTGATAAATATTAAATATATTATGAAAATACCATAAGTATTATGACATAATAATAACCTTGATGTGATTTAACAAATTATGCTAGTGTTTTGATCAACCAAAAATAATTTTTTTCATTAAAATATATTATTTTAATGTGATAATATTATTTACTCAAACCAATAAAGAACCTTCCCAATAAAAAGGATATTTTATTTTTTTTAAAGAGTTTTTTATGAACAAGGCTCAATTACACTTCAATAATGATATGATTTTTGTTGGAATTTGTTCCCTAGAACAATAATCCATGTACAATATGACGACATGTTCTAATTATTTTTAAAATTAATAAAATAATTATCAAATAATTATTGTTCTTCTATGTGACATCATATGTGATAATGTCTTAAGAGTAGCTATCGCACTAAATGGTCATAGTAGTTCCCCACTATGATTAGAACATGAAAGTGCTACGACACTATTATTGAATATATATTCTTTAGGAAGATGATATCATATGAGGGACACATTTGATACAAGATTTTAGGGTTGGATACTCATAGGAATTTAAGGCATATTCTAACTGTGTATTCCCTTAGTAATATCCTTTAGGATATTATGAGAATTAGATCCTCCAGTACGAAATCCACATTTATTTGTGTCATTGGATGTTAATATCTACAGATGTTTATATTGGTCCTTAAAATTTAATATTATTATTAATGAGTGTTATGAGTTGCATACTTTGATGTATTGATTAAAACTATGAAGACAAATGTTCATTGTGAGGTATGATACGTTGGGTGTGTCACGAGTAATATTGAATTAATGAATATTGAATTAAAGGATTTGTCCCTTCTGTTCTTTAACTAAAGAATATATCTCATGCATTTTCATGAAACTGATATAGCCTAAATAAATACATGACCATGGTTTTCTATAGGTATGTTCAATTTTCAAGAAGTTATAGAAATATTCATCGAGCATATAGGTTGATGGCACTGGCTTGAAGCCTTCTTAATTTAAGATATAATGATAAAAGGATTATATTACACAGTAGGCATCTGTATGAGGTGACATGTGGTTTCAGCATTACTAATTTTATCTATGGGTGTACTGGCATGTTTTTAGACACTAACATTATCCATTAGGCTACTTTAACAAATTCTAATGAGAAAGAGGCCTATAGGGTCACACACTAAGTGTATCCAGAGTCTCATTTAAATAACATATTATTATTTATTATTTATAAATATGAATAAATATTATTCCCACATTTGGTTTAATAATTAATCATGTATTCTTGATTTCATATATCCCATCATAATTTATTTGAGGGTATATAATATGAGTGGAATATTTAATAAATATTTATTAACTCTTTTAGTGAATATAATATTTATTTACTTATTGGTGAATAATGCAGTGATATTTATTTAATTAATAAATAGTCATTATTAATGGTTATCAAATATTATGTAGGAATTAAAAAATAATATTTTAGGTCCTGTGAGAAATAATATATATTTAATATTATTTTATCAAATAATATTTTTTATAATTCTAATGTTAAGTGAATTTCGAGAAAAATTATATTATTATTATTATTTGACATGGGGTTTCTCTATAATTAAATAAATGATAAAGAAAACTTATGAAATTATTTTTGTTAACATTAGAAATATATAGACCAAATTATTTTATTCTCTCGATAATATAATTCATTTTTCTTGGTTGTGCACCTTGGAATTGGAGAATCCTCTCAAACCCTAGTGAGTTTCCTTCTCCATGAATGCCCACAAAAATGAACAACAATCTTCCTCCACCGGATCAAGGATAATTCTTTAGAATAGATTCTCGAATCGATCAATGGAGGATGACCCAAATGCAAGGATCATCCATGCTAGCACCTAGATATTCCATCAACGATGCCTAGATATTCTTGGAATACATTTGGATCACCGGTAGAGAGAATCTACACTTGATTCCCCTAATGCAATGACATAACAAGACATACCTATTTCCAAATTCATCAGTGAAGAAACATTCCCATAAAGGTATTTTATATTTAAATAAATTGATTATGAATAATATGTGATGATCCTCTAAATTGGTTCCCACAAAATTTCCCTTTTCTATATTTTTGTATTAAATTTTTTAGATAGAAACATTTATCGATGTGTAAATATCTCTTTGATCATCGATCATGAAAAAAGGAAAATTTGGGAATCGCTAATCACATGCTTCCACTACGCTTGAAACCTACAAGTTGTATGAGATACATCACATAATTATTTATAATTATTTAAATATATTTGGTTATTTACACATTTTTGATTTAGTTTATCAATTCATGTTTAATCATTATTTAAATTAAAAATTCAGGATCTGGTTATTCCTCATTCGTTTCTCATAGATCTAATTAATACAGTAGATTTTATGAGTGTAATAAAATCAAAGATATCATCCCGAGGTGCCATGTATTCTGGTAAGAGAACACAATAGTACATGATGTGTAATCTGAGTTACATGTTGTATAGTTGTATTCAATGCATTAGGAATTAATTCTTTAATTAATTTGGATCATGTGCATTGATGACACACGGTGTAGTTAATTCTCACACCGTGTGTTGACCAGACCAGGGTGGTGCACGGTCAATGGGAAGACACACCGTGTAGCCCACATACATTGAATGTAGTACCTTCGATTCAAATATAGTTCATGTATTTCAATACACGTCCTACCTGACTGGTGGACAAGTAATTCGGAGATCACACGTAGTGTATATCATTGTGCATGCCATGCATTCTATTTTCTGAGGTAAAATTTACATACCTAGTCACTGGAAATGTAAATCAGATATACATCGAGATATGTACCGTCCATGTTGTTCGGATGTACATTCCATGTACTTGTACCGAATTAAAAATATTTAAAATTTATTTATTATATATACTAGGAAAACCTTGAGACCTATACTTGTGTGTGGTCGTAAGGAAAGGATACTCCCTGTGATAGGGTTTAATATACATAAATATATAAAAGTTTAATTAATAACTATTTAATAATCATATAAACATATCATGTATGATTCATATTAGAAGTGGATACTAAACATTCATTGAAGAATATCCCATGACAAGAAAATCATGCAATTCATGTAATCATCTATGATGTACACTTCATGAATGTATGTCATAAGTATTGTATGTCATATATCAAAAGAATAAAATAATATATGAGTATAATACATGTTGGGTAGAATCAGACTCGTATTCATTGTATTACCTCTATGGTACATTATTACACATTGTTAATTTTAAAGAAATTTAATTAATTTGTTTAAAATTATAATATATGATAATATCAAGTAAATTCATATAAGAATTAAGATAAAATAACTGATTAATTAAAGATAATGGTTAATTGATTTGAGTGTAATTTATCTTAAATAATAATGATTATGAATTTAATGATATTTTTTCTAAATGTGTAATTCATTTCATGCATGTGGATGATCAGGAGCTAGACTAGACCTTTGTATGTGATTGGTTTCTTTTAAGTTATTATTAAATTAATTTTCTAGCAGGTGTGCCTTCTCTCTTCATATTATGTAAGGGAATGTGTGCCCATAGTTTCATTTATGTGAGATGATTTTCCCTCACCTTCATGTGAGTAAATTCATATTTAATGGATGGATCCCCCAAGATAGTGGAGGTGGTTCACGTTTGGAGATGAGGAAAAACCAATCCAAGTAGATACATAGGTGGATAGGTGAAATGATGTAACACGAACCTTAATCGGTTCAAGGAATTTTCTCATAGGTCAAAGCTTAGTTTAACAACTGATAGACAAACTAAACACAAGTAAATCTCAGGATCTTACCACTTTATTGTATTATATCTATCAGGTTTCATGGTTATTTCAATAGGGATGTTTTGTCATGAACACATAATTTAATGAAATTGACAAGAACTAAAGATAGAACTAAAATAAATTTCCTTATGATTAAATATTATCTAAGGTATGGTCAATCACTTAAGTAAATCCAATTAAAAATATTAATCATTTAATAAAGAGAATAATAGGAAATTTAAGCATAAAATGATAAAATAAATCAATAAAACATTATGTTGGTATAGACAGACACTACTTCGGTTAAAATAGAATCATAGTTCAAAGTGATTGACCTTCCAATGTTAGGGTGATTTCAATTATCTGGGAATTATGAATTGAAGTTTTAGGTTTACATGACTTAGTTCACATCAAGAGTTGACTATCAAAGTTGGAATTGGGGTAACTGAGAGGAAATGCTTGAGGAAATCAAATTTAAGGATTTCAAGATTGGGGAATCATCTCAATAGATCAAGGAACTATTACTTAATGTAGTTTGAATTTTTGGATTCCTTCCTAAAACCATTAAAATTTCTTGAACAACCCATGTTGGGGTAATGATAAAGTAAATATGGATCATTTCCACTGTAATTTCCAAGGAACGTGATATTTCATAGCCAACTGTGAGGGATATTGGGTTTTGGTATATTAGTGGGAGACTAATAAATATAATATTTATTTGTTTATCTAAATTCTATTAGATAAACTAGTAAAATTATTCTTATCTTGTTTTGTAGAAACAAAATTAAAATGACTTCAAATATATCATTATGATCCATAATTGATAATGAAAACCTTCACACCAACAAAAATTTATAAGAGTTGAAAAGGAACCTATGTGTTATCCTTCACCATGGAAGTAAATTATATATGATGTTAGAACATTTTTCCAGTTGTGCCTAGTAATGAGGAAGTGACGGAGTGCCATATTTCTATGTGAAACATCTAAAAGATACTATATATTTTCATCATTTCATGAAAGCATCCATTTCCAGTGATATATTAAAGCAACACGAGGACAATAATGTGTAAAGCATGATGTCTCACCTTTATGATCTCTATCAAGAGAAGGCATGACAGGAGAGATACATGATCTCTAATTCTTTGTTTATAACTATTCTTGGAGATTCAATGCTAGTTGGGCCACATGTAGTCAAGATTATTGTTTATATAGAATGCTTAGACATCTTAGGGATTAAATTCCTAGGATAGTTACATAAAAATATCACACTTTCATCACTACATAATACCTTCTCTATTTTTATTGCTTATTACAATATGAGAAATATTGAGAACAGTTTTTAAGGTCATATTACATTAATTCTCCAAGTGGATAAGGACATGGGGGATGATAAACCTAGGATCCTTGTGGTGAATTAAAATGGATGAATAAGTAAAAGGGGCCCAAGAACTATAAGTAGTCTAAATATCCTAAGAACCATCCTTCCAAGGAGAATAATATCCAAAGTAAAGGAAAGTAAAAGCAGGCGGTATGTTTTTCTTATGGCAAGCCATGCCACTAGAAGTGGAACTTCACCCAGAAGCAAGGGGATGCTAATGGTGTCTTTGTTATCGAGTGTAATCATTCAATATCTACCCATTGGGTATTAGATATTGGTTTTTGTGATCACATATATAACCAACTATAGGAGGCAAGTATATTTCAAAATATTTTCAGAGTAGAGTTGGATCTGAGAGCTATAAATGATGTGAGGATAGTTTCCCTAGACATTGGTGACTACCACCACTCATTTCCAATATTAATTATTATAGTTTTTTTAAAAATTTATTATTAACCTACGATTACCAAGAACATAATTTATAAATCATTCTTAGATACGGATGGGTTTATTTTCATGTTTGGAAATACATGTTGTTTCTTCTATAATGAATCATGTTAACACAACTAATATAACACCCAGTTATTGCATAGCCATCTTCGTCATGTAAACAAGAATAGTTTGATAGAGCTATATCATGATCTTTATTTATAATCTTCCTATATGAAAACACATTAATTATTTCATTATTATATACAAGGAAAATTGACCAAACCACTATTTGGTGTATATGGTGAATGGGCCATAGAGCTTCTAGGATTGGTATACACTGAGGTGTGTAGACCATTTCAAGTAAAAGATAGTGGTGGATATTCTTATTTCATAACTATCACTGATGACTTGACTAGATATGGGTTTTTATACTTAATGAGGTATATGTATGAGTATTTAGATAAATTCAAGGAATTCATTAATTAGGTATAGAATGAACTTGGAAAGAATATAACGATTCTCCGATCAGGCCGAGGTAGTGAATATCTTAACTAAGAGTCCATATAATTTCTATGGGAATTTTGGATTCTATCTCAACTCACTCCACCATAATCATCACAATGGAATTGTGTTAGTGAAAGGAGAATCCATACCTTGTTAGATATGGTAAGTTCAATGATGATTCATGTATATAATCCATTATCCTTTTGAGGATATGCATTGAAAATTTTGGTATAAACATTAAACTGAGTACCAACTAAAGTGGAAAACAAAATTCCCTTCATGTTAAGGAGTGTAAAGAAACATATTTTTTCACTTACATGTGTGTGGGATTGCGAGGCATTTGATTAGGCCTTGTCAGGAAACAAACTAGCTCTCTGGGGCACAAAGTGTATCTTTGTAAGGTATCCCAGTAAAAAAATGGATACTACCTACAAAACCCCTTAAAGAAGAAAGTGATTGTTTCCAAATAATATATATCTCTTGACAGGGATAACATGCTCAAAAAGGATAGTTGGGGTAATGTTAATGTTGATAAATTTTATGATCAAGATACATAAGTGTTGGTATAGGAATAGATTCCGTAGGTCCCCATGGCTGAAGTAGTTAATGAGACAAAAGTACTTCATATGAGAGTGAGAGTTGTAAGTGAACTAGAGAGATATGGTTTTATAGTCATCAAAGATGGTGACTCATTATTGGTTGACAATGATGAACCTCTTTCCTACAAGGAGTAATTAGAGAGCTTAGTAGCTTCAAGATGTAAAGAAGCCAAGAATTATGAAATGTATTTCATGTATTAGAACCAATTTTGGTTTGGGATGATGTGCTAGTTGATTTAAAGCCCGTTGACTGCAAATGGGTATTCAAGAAAAAAATGGACTTAGAAGGTAAATTAAATACCTATAATTTAAGGCTAGTGGATCAAGGGTTTAAATAATGTCATGGAATTAACTATGATAATAACCTTATCACCAGTTTCCATGTCTAAGTCCATCAGAATTATACATGCTACAGATGATTACAAAGACTACAAAATTTAGTATATGGATGTAAAATCTGCAATCCAAAATGGAAACCTTAATTAAAATGTCTATATAAAAAACCATAAGGGTCTCTAACTCTAGGTTATGCCAAGAATAATTTTTAAGTTGCAGATATTGATTTATGGATTGAAGAAAGCATCAAGATCATGAATCATTTGAATTGATAAATCCATAATAGAATCTGGTTTCATTCATAATGATTGTGATTTGTGTGTTTATAAGAGGTTTAGTGTAAATTATTTTATTATACAAGTAGTATATTTTGATGAAATATGAAACATTGGAAATTACATACCAGTCTTACAGTGTTAAGTACTCATTGAAAAAATGTATCTCCATGAAGGACTTAGGTGAAACATCCTTTATTATAGGGATCAAGATCATTGGTGATAGATCCAAGAGGATAATTGGACTAAGTCAAATTACACATGTTGACCAGATGTTAAATAGATTTAATATAGAACAGTACAAGAGGGGATTGTTTAAGGTTCATGTCATTTATATATTAATAATAAAATGTGTCCTCATACACAACAAGAGAAAGTGAGAATGAATGAGATCCCATACATTTCATTGATATGATCAATCATTTATTTTTTATTATGTTCTAGACTTGATGTTGACTTTGTATTACAAGAGAATAAAATTTGTCTTATGTTAAGGATATCCATATGTATATGAGAATAACTAAGTAAATATTGCTGGTGTATGGGGGAGATAAGAAGATGGTCAATAAAGGTTATATAAATGCTATTTTTTAGGCAGGTCATAATAATTTAAAGTTCCAATCAGGATATGTTTCTATGTAGATGAAGGATCTATGACATTTTAGAGTTCAATGATGCCAATTGTCTCTGATTATACAGTGGAGTATGGGTATATATCAGATTTTAATGCATCCAAGGAAACCATTTTGATTCGGAACTTTGTCCAAGATCTTGATTAGATAACTAGTAGTAAAGACCCTATCAGATTGTATTGTGAAAATATTGTAGCGGTGGCTCTTGAAAAAGAGCCAAGGTCACACCAATAGATAATTCATGTACTTGAGATGCATCACCTCCTAGTGGATTTATATCATAGGGGTGAAGTTACAGTGAATGGAGTACATGCAAAAGAGAACATGGTAGACCACTTGACTAAATGCCTATCTCAGTAGAATCATGAGTATCATGTGAGATCTAGAAGACTAAAGGTTTTCAGAAGTTATATCTAGTTAAAGTGTGTGTCTTTTGGAGTCGGTGCGCTAGAACATACATAATTGTACTTTATGGAAACTTGTATTCATTGATTTTAATATTAATAAACTAATTATAAAATCTTGATTTTTCTTCTATGTGACATAGTATGTGACAATTTCCTAAGAATGGAGAGAAATATTCCTCCCCTAGATCAAGGAGAACTATTTGGAAGCGGTTCTCGATGAAATCAGAGGTGGACGGTGTAGGCACAAGGATCCGTTGTTCTAGATCTCAGATATTTCATCTGTGATGTCTATAGATTTTTGGAACAAATTTAGATAACTGCTAGAGTGAATCTACACTTGATTCCTACAATGCAATAATGTAACAATGAAGATCTATTTCCAAATTCATCAACAATGAAATAATTCCATCAAGGTAATTCTTAATTAATTAAATTGATTATAAATGACATGTGATGATCCTCTATCCTGGTTTGGGAAGGATTTTTCTTGTCCATATTCATTGATTTAATTCCTTATATCACAACATTTATCATTGTGGAAAACTCGGATTGATCATTAATCATGAAAAAAAATTGGGCATCACTGATCGCAAAATTTTTCTAGGCTCAAAAACAAAAAAAATAATTTAGATCATAAATTAATAAAAAAATAAAATACACTTTTCAAAAAATTAAATCGGTAAAATAAATTGGATGGAAAATGGATTTTATTTTTTTATCTAGGTCCCCAAAGCTTATGTTTGATAAATAATAAAAAATACCCTCTAGATTTTTATAAATACCAATCAAGACACCATTAACATTCATAATAAAATCCTAAATCATTATGTTACTAAACATTTCCTACTCTAGATTCATCATAAAGCGTATCTATGAATCTAAAAATATCCTCCCAATATTTATCAAGAATCATCTAATAGAAAGGGTTTCCATCCCTTCCATATACAATTTATGAACATTATTTATTATAGGACTGTTGATTTATATGTATTTTTGTTCTCATGTTTTCATAAGAATCTCTAAAAATAAAAATGATTCATTATTAATGAGATACTTCCCTTTCCTCCCACAAACCAATTACCATAACTTTTATGTACACCCTTATACTACAAAAAATATCCCTTTTTATTCCATTCTATAACATTGAGTTGTGAATACCTAAACGTGTTTTCATCAAATGGTATTCACCATGATATATATATCCATAATTGAATGGGGAAATCTATATATGAAGACAACATTCCATAATTAAGTTATATAAATAGTGATATATGATAATATGTTATATAAACGATTTGACACACATAAAGTTAGAAATAGGAATGGTGTGCCCTGATTGTTCTCAAATGCAATGTGTGATGTATTTATCTCATGAGATAAAATTTATAGTTCATGATAAGATATGATAAGGAAATTTTGTTATAATATCATGGCTATTATCCCTGATATATGATTATCTTTTCAAGTTTTATATTGTTTTTAACATTCCTATTATACTATTTTCTAGAACCCATAGTTTTAGGTACATTATCATTTTTATTGTATACTTTCATGTTATATAGTCGTTTGAATTTGTTTCAGGAGTTTTCAAAATGTTTTGAAATTTCATTGATGTATTCATAGAGGCTTAATGTTTTAAAATAGATAGTATAAACCATTTACTATCTTGTAAAAATAAATAAAGGAGACCCTAGGAATCATTTTACATGTTCCAAATTTTCCAAACTATGAACATTATAGGGGAATCCAAGAATATGGAGATAGTGGGAGAAGAACAATTGGGGAATGATCTATCAAACCTGGTGATCCAGAAATGCAAGGATATTTCCTTGGGAAAATTGAACTATATAGCCATTACATAGTTTCTTATATCATGTAGTACAACACATTCATATCTCTAGATCTTGTTCAGTATCATGCTCATGGATGGATCACACATTGAAAAAAAGTGTCACCTAACCAAGAGACATGTGTTTAATGTTACAGAAAATGGTATTTCAATTGGTTTAGGGCCAGAAAACCCTGATTAGTCCAATTTTCATCGAGGGTATCAAACTCGTTTCCTCTCATTGGCTTCCAAGGAGGCCCCATTTGATGAAAATGAAAATTTTATACAAATCATAGTGTTTCATATACTTGAAATCATTGTCAATTCCTTTTTCCTCCTTTATTTTATATTGTCTAATATTCCCCTCTCTTATTGAGCAATTGATCTGGTCTATTTGGGATATATCTATTTTCTATGATATTAATCATGATGAGAACATTTTGAATCAATTTAAGGGAAATTTTTTTGAACCCTTCGATACAGTCTCTTAGTGTCATTCTTTATTTTCACCCTCCATTGAGAGGTATGTTGCATCTATTTCATATGAACTTTTTAACAAACATGATGGTTAAGTTTTGATAAATTGTATTAATTGAAATTTATATGGTTTCCACGTATGATTTTCATGAGGGAAATAATTTTTTTATATGATTTTTAATTTTGTTAAAAGTTTATGGATTTTGGGTAACACCTTTTTCTATAATTCTAAATTGATTATTTTTTGGTTTTTACATATAAAAAATGTTTGATGGAATTATTTGAAATGATGAATTATGGTATGTAAAATGTATTTACATTGAATTTTTTTAATTTGGTTTATATTGTTTCAAATATGATGGGTTTTGGTTAGAATTTCCACCCACATGGAATGAGAGATTATGATAATGGTTCTCCACAATCAATTGTAACACCATGAATGTGTGTATGGATGGATGTGTGTGTGTGTGTGTGAAAATTGGAATGGTTATTTCCAATAATAGTTTTTGTTAATAATATTGATTTTTTTCATGTGAATCTCAATTTTGGATTTATATTAACATTTAAACAAATTTTCATCTATTTTACATGATTTATTAAAACATGTTTTTTACTAGTGGCATGTGATGGGATGTCTATGGAGACTACATAAAAAGTTTATACTCACCCATTATTAGTCACTTTAGTGCCTTTTTAAATATAATCTACCAGGATAAATGTATATAAATGGAATATTATTTACCTAGTGAGTAGTCTTGATAACAAGAAGGTGGAATATGATGTTATCCTTTAAAGATAGTTTAGGTGGTGCTTCGATTCTTAACACCATGGGGTATTTTAGTCTTATTTCCATTTTATTTTACTAGCATTAATTTCTTATACTCTTTTAAATTTGGTATTTCTGTATTGAAGGTATCATATTTTGGATTCTATAGTATAAACTCATGCATCATGATTAGGTGGATGGTATGATTGTATTTAATATTTTCAGGTTGATTGTTTTAAAACGGAAAAAATTCACCAATTAATTTCCAAAAACCTTAGTATTTATTGCTAGATATTTTTGTCTAGGATATTTAACTTATGTAATATGGAACTCCTCCTTTACTCCTTCCAATGAGTTGGGGTGAGATATTATAATATAATATTTTTATTTCATAGAGTAAGGCATTCATGAAAACCAAGGTATGTTTTATATATTTATTTAGGGATATTATAAGTACTGTTATATGAAAGCAGAAGACTTTGTTAGATGGGAAGTATAATATTAATGTATTAAAATTTTATTTTATCCAATAAGAAACAATTAAAAAATTCATGAGGTGAATTTTTTGGGATATTGAAGTATTATTATTTTAAATACATAGAAATCAAGAAATATTATTCTGATGTGTTATAATACATGAGTAAATGAATTTTTACATGAAGAGTTCCCATATAGATTTATAAAGAGTCTTTCACTAAGAGATGTTGATAATTTATTCCTTTCCAAGATCCCGTCAATTATCTCATACCCATAACCCTTTCTTCTCCAAAATATTTCAATATGAAGATACATGTACTTTCTAGGTAGAGAATGTTCTGGTTCAAGTGTGGAGTGACTTGTATAATATGTAGATACACCATGCTGGAGTGATCTCATTTCATTTCCCATTATTACAAATGATAAATAATTATGAAGGATTAATATGACAATGATTAATGGTTTAAGTTAAATACGTACATGTGGTAAATATTATATATAAAACAATTTCAGGATTCATTCCTAGTGATCGGGATTTTAGGAGTTTCTTTTTGTTTCCAATATGTTTATGATGTGTTAATTGAACCTAATATACACATCATTGTCAATATTATTTGGTCAATATTATTATTTCAAAAAAATATTAATATAATTATTATATAGTTATTATCTCAAAAAACAAGTTAGAACAATTTCACATCACCTATATGTCTTTAGACATGAGCCATATTACATTTAATTTATGTATGTTAAATATTTTAATTAACATATTTATTATATAATCTACACAATAGGAAATTATTTTTTCTTTTATTTTATTCCAAACATATATAATCTGGGAAGAAAAAAACTTGTGAAATACTTCTTATTAATAAAATATCAATCCCAGTCTTTATTATCATTAAATAATGACTAAATATTTCATATGGTTTTATAACGAATTGAAATGTTAGTATTTTATTTAAGATATATTTTAATTTTCTCAACTATGATAATATGTTATTATTTAAGTGTACTTTAAATACTAGAATATAATGTAACTACATGTAAAATATAAAGAATCGATGACATGACATTTAAAATATCTCCATTATGTCTTCTTAAATCAGTTTAGTTGACTTACATTCCATCTCTATAATAGGAAATAATTTTTACCTTTTAAATTAGATAACAAATTCTCCTTACATCCTCTATAGAAAACAACTTCAATGGATGCGAGACATAATATTACTAATATAGGAAAATATAATGATCTTATTGAATAACATAAAGACATAAAAATTTATTCATCACTATAAAAAATAAAATTTAAAAAACAAACTGTTCAAAAAAATTGTTAATATATTTAATTGTTTTCCTAAAACAATACAATCAATATATATAATAAATACCAAGGATATATTTTTTCGAAATCATTAGAATATTGGTTACTGTACACCCTACCCTTTTTGAAGTCTACAATCAAAAAGTATGTATATGGATTCGTATACAAATATGTAATTAATTTAATAAATCAATATAATATCATCTTTATTTTCAAACACATATATAACAAACAAGAGCATGAAATCCAAAGGGACATTTGATTTACACCTCATGTTGGATCTCTATATTAGAGAAATCTAATTAATATTATTTTTAAAATATTCCCTTTACCCATTTAGATGTTAAATAAGAAATAAAATATAATTAAAAAACATATTATGAGATGAAAATTATTTTATAATTTAATCCATTATATACATAATAGATGTTTTTTATAGAATGTTTATCTTTCTCGTTGGATTTATTTCAAAATACCCACATTAAACTAATAATGCTCTTATTTTTTAGAATTAAAACACATATATTTATGTTTTTTTATTTATATACCATACAAAATATTGATTGATAGTTTCAGAATTTTTTATTAGAAATAAATTTTTCAATTATTTTAAATTAAAATTCATAAAAAAATTCATGTATAAGTTATAGTTAAAAAATCTTCTATTCTAATGCAATGGTTCCTAATCCTCAATTTGTTCCATACATTAGATTTGAAATAAACTCCAATTAAATAATTTAGTGAATACATCATATAATAGTTTTTTTTTCAAAGTATTACAATGATGAATAATTCCATTTTTATCATGATAATAATCAATTTTTACATTTTTATATTTCACAGTATTAATTGTATTAAATTTTCCAATGTAAACAGAATTCCATTTAGCAAAATTGTATAAAAAAATATTAAAAATATATAATTTCATTTATACATAAATAATAATAATAATAATTTAGTCTTGTTATTCTTTGAAATAAATCATATAATGTTCTGTAATTTTTTATATTTTCCTAGGAGATACTCAGATGTAAAAATGATGTAGCATACAGGATTTAATGTTTGAATCACCATTGTTTTTTATAATGCATTCCTATATTTACCCATTTGATTTTATTTCAAAATAACATACTCTCACTTTATATCATTATAATTTCATTTGAATTGTATTCCTTGTTAAATGTTTTTATTTTAATTTGACCATTTTGACAGTACGTGGATACTGCAATGTCTTTTACTCTTTAATGCTAATATACATGATTTTTTACATCAACCACATTATAGATATATCTTATTGATTAATTAACTATTAGAGAGAATAATATATTCTATAAAAATAAACTACCATCATTGTGAAAATTTACACAACTAAAAGATTATATTAAACATCGTCTATAAACAATCTATTCATCAAAATTATTTTTTTAACCAAATTCATCCATAATATAACCATTGATTTTAAAATAAATATCATTCCAAAATATAAAATGGATTATTTGGATATATCTATTTATATTTGATGATTTTAATAATAATTTTATTCTGATTCGTAACTACATCCTAAGACATATGGATCTACCATTTGAAGATATTTCAGTGGAATAAAAACCTTTTATTTTTCATCTATTCTATTATTCAAAATTTCAATCATTCATTACTATTTTTAGTAACCAAAAATTTACAATATTTGATGATAAAATCCTGCAAAATGAGACTATTTTGGTCATATCCCCCAGATAATTCATTTAAAATATACAATTTATTTTGGAAGAATACATTTTCTTCGTTACTATCTAAATTTTTTTCGTTATACAATATTTATACACGAATAATTATGGAATTATTCAATTATATTATATTTTATTTGAAATATTATTAAATCCATATAATATATAAGATCTACCGACCCTAAAAAACACAAAAATTGTACATATATAGTTAATATTATCAAACTATGTCCTATATATCCATTCTATATACCATGTTTTGTTTGGTGTTTTGAGAACTCTAATAAATTAACTATTACTAAGAAAATCATTTTGTATATTATAATATTATTCCGAAAAGCATATTATTTTTTTAAAATGGATTCTAAATAATTATTTATTCTCTTAAAATTTAATATATAATAATTTTCATATATACTCTTATATCCATTAATAATATTATCATGCATCCTTTTTATATTAATAATAACATTAAGATATTTTAAATAATTTTTCATGAACATTTTTATTTTTATCAAAAATAATAAAAATTAAATTTTTACCTTGAAGATCATTTTCAGATTGAAACCAATTATCTTAAATTCCATCATTCACATTCTAATTCTCAACAAGTGGTACATTCAATTTTTCAGTCATTTTCAAAAAGGGTGCCTTTTTTGTAAGGAAAAAATTATTTAAATTGTTTGGTTATAATTATTTTTTCTTGGTTTTTTTATCCTATTTCCTTTAGAAATACTTTAAATATATTATTTAAATTTTATTTCTATCTTTAAACATATTCAATATCCACATAATATCTGCTTTTATCACCACAACCTTCAGATGAATATTGTTCATCTTTTATTTTTTGATAATAATTTCCTCATAATGATTATAGTAAGTGTTGTAAAATACTTAACTTTAAATATTTAAATAATAATATATATTAGTTATAAATTTATTTTTTCAATATCGAATAATTAATTACATTCCCAATAGAATGAATTTTCATTTTTTGTATAATTATTTTATTTTTCTATTTAATTTTTTTTTACAAATCATAATCATTATTATAAATTTCCTTCCAATTTGGGAATAGAACTTTGAAAACTATAATAAATCTATAATTAAGAAAATTAATATAACTATTTATTAACATGTTTTCAATGTAAAAAAATATTTTAATAAGACAGAAAAATGTGTTAGACATCAAATCATAATTCTTATCTTCCAAATCAACATTACCTTCTCATTTACCATTATTTTTAGTCATAAATTTATTTATCTGTTTTCATATTTATATTTCTTATTCAATAACTAAATTTACCAAATTTAATATTCAACCAGCACATTATATTTTTTATATAGATGAAATTTATCCACGTAATAGTGTTCAAGGGATAATTATTTTGGGTCAATTTTGTTTGATAATATTAAGAGTATCTTATTAACAATCATAGTAAATCTATATTTTATAAAAAAATACCCTTATTGAACATCAATTATAATTTAAATTTCTTAAATAATTAAGAAAAAATCTATTCTAATATATAGATTAAAAAATTTGTAACAGATTTTATTTGAGATTTTTACCATCCTTATAGATATTCAAGATATTTTCATCACATTAAATGTAGATATTAATTCCTATATAAAATTATTATTCAGAAATTAATATTTTTTTCCTTTTTAATACAAACAAAAAGGGAAGTTATAGGATTATGTTGGATTCAATCCCAATAAAAAAACTTCAATACCATTATTTTCAATTTATATCAATATATTGATGATTCTAATTTTAATAACATCGGCTATGATAAAAATAAATAGAACAATAACAAATGAGTAAAACATAAATGCATGAAAATATGTTATAAATTATTATATCCAATGTCATGAATTAAATAATCATCCAATTTTGTTAATAATAAACTATTTTTAAGTATAATTTAATATAGACAACACCTTTATCAATTATACATTCTCTAAAACATAATCCAATGATTTCCATCGATCAAAAAATTTAATCAATTTAATGGATTGTATACTAAAAAACATATTGAAACATGAATTACTAAAATTCATACAATGTTCAAGAAAAATCCTAATGAACAGAGTTTATATAATAAATTTCTATCGTTAAATTAGAAACCAATGATCATGGATGAGAAAAAAATTATGTATTATGAATAAACAAATGAATTAAGAAATCAAAAAATGAACATTATAAATAAAATAAAATGAATAATCTACTTATTATGTTTGTTGAATCTAAAAACATCCAAATTATCATTTTATAGTTCAATTAAAAAAAATTATATGTTTGAAAAATTAATAAACTTATCTGAATAACTATATATCTTATTTTTTCAATAATAATATAATCGGAACAAATTGATTAATGATCCAAGGATGTGGATTTTTCATTATTTTTATTGTTTTATATAGAATGATTGAGTCCTATATCTAAACCCATATATATTTTTGGATTTCAAATCCAAACACATCTATACATTATATTATAGAAAATAAATTGACAAATTGAATATTTAAATATATTCTTTTGTTAGATATAGAAAACAATAGAGTGTCAGTTATTATTGTAGTGATGATCTCCTATATCAACATTTATCTATAACGCAAACATGAAGTGATAGTTTAACATAAATTATGTTGATAAAGTTATCATGCTTCAAAGTTAAATTTATTTTTTTGACCGTAGTGTGGTAGTAATATGAAATTTTTCTTTTATTCTGTTTCTCAGGAAAACTAAATTTGTCCCATAAGAACCACATATAAAAATTATTTTCCCCATTTCATAAAAAAATTAATCCAAAATGATATTTCCTGTAAAATAATTCCACTTTTATCTCCCTAAATTTGGTAATAAATTATTTGAAATGGAAAGTGTCGTCCACAACAACATTGTATTTCTAAATGGTTCAACAAAACACCCACAATAAGAGTATAAAATATAATAACTGTATAATCATCTTTCATTCACCATTAATAAAATTTATTTTCAAAAATTACTTCAATGATCACCATGATATGATCATATACACAGTTCACCTCATCAAAAAAAATTAAAAAAATTTCAAACTATAAAATAATAACAATAAATAGTAATGATGAAATATTAGAATTTAGTAGTACTATAAGTAAATCAAACTGGTAATATAAACTAAACAAATGATATAATGTTAATAGTAATAAAATTTTAATTTACTAAATTCATAAAGTTCTTAAAAATCTAACCCTTTTTTATCGTGATTTTTTAAAATATAATTTACCCCTAAACAAAAACTAATGTTTCCATAATGATTATATTATCACATTATTATGAATAAAATACATCACAGTTATGTTTAAAAATAATTCATTATGAATTTATAAAATTATAAGTCATGATGGAATTTTCAGGAATCAAAAAATAATATATTTTATTTGAACACTCACATTTCATGAAATCCAGTGAAAATTGTTGTCATATTTTTAATATCATCTGTACAAAATATTTATTTTCAAAAATGGCTAAATTTTAATTTTGGGAAAAAATATTTAATAATTTTTAATTTTTAATTATTTTTTTCAAACACAAACAAAAAAATTATGTGTTTTCCACTAATATTTATATTTACCTTTTTATTTTTCCATTGTATTTTATATTTAAATTAAAAATTTTATATGATATATGAAAGGATAAATTAATACATTGAAAAATTCTTTGATAATCAATGAACTCCAACAAAAAATATTTCAGTTCATACATAAATGGATAAAAACTGTAATGGATCATTTATGAATCCAAATAATTCATAGAAGTAAAAAAAAGTATTATAAGTCTCTCCCAAAAATCAATATTATCAAAAAAATAATGGGAAAATTTAATTAATGAAAAAATATTGGATTATTAGTTCTATTATAATAGATGGTTCTCTTACCTAATTGATCTTGCCAAAAATTAACTTAACATTAATTTAAATGATTATATTTTATCCAAAAGAAAAAATATTTATGAAATTATCATATGAAAAAATTAATTTAAATTAAAAACAAATCACCTACAAAAACTGAATTTTTTACTAATAGTTCAAATTGGGTGTGATGGTTTTCGATATAAAATATTAATATCATACATAAAATGAAAAAAAATATTCAGATCATGGAATCTATTCATTTTTCCCATTTTTTGAATAATTTAAAAAAATAGAATGTTATATAATTTATAGAATATAACACATCAATACCATTATTTAAATTCACTTATCCATCCATTATTCATTCATCATAATGAAATTATCATCTTATGAACCTACAAAATAAAGATAAAAAGTGAAATCAAATACCACATTAAATTATTTCTTAGATAGACTGAGGGGTTGAATTTATAATCCTTATATTTTCTAAAAATGAATCATATGAATAAAATAAAAACCATGGTTTTCACCCATAATAAATTTTATTTAAATATTTTATCTTGAAATTATTTCATTATTTAAACTAAAATTATACTATAAATAAGTTAACAAATTTTGAATTATGAACGTAATTTATAGGGATTTACTGATAAAAAAATTCCCCATTATATTATATAAATTCAAATTTATGTTCCTTAATATAGAATATTTCCCACATCCATTGGAATGCTCAAAAACTGAATTGTTTATCAAAAAAATATACAATTAATTAATGCAACAACCAAACCGATTATCCCCTTTTATCTCTTTTTTTAGAGTAGGATGTTCTATTAGTTCAATATTCTCTATCGTCCCTCTTCTCTTTTCCATTAATAATATTTATATATTTTTCACTATTTTATATTTTTATTCAATTATATATCCATTTTCAATAATATATTTAAACTATAATCAAGTACTTATCTATTAACATTTTTCTTTTTTGAATTTATTTTAATTTGTCTTTTCATATAACCCATTTTATATGATAATTCTTTATTTTTTAAAATAAAAAATGATATAAAAATTTCTAAAAATATAATTAATGAATGAGGGTGTTTTATATAAATTTATTCCATTAAAAAATCCCATTTGAATATAAATCATATCTAACTTTTTTAAACATTCAAAAATTAATATCATGGTCATATAACTATTGTATCTTCCATATAAATTTAAAAGTATTTGGGGTATATCTCCTAAAAACATAAATTTTTTATAGTTATGTGCTACATGATATTTAATCTAACATATAAATCCAACATAAATGTCCAAATTTCATAACATATCATATAAATAGTTGTAAAAAACTACATAGATTATATTTAATGATTTATAGAATTATTTACAACATAATTGATCTCCTATAATTATATTAATTATACAAAATATCAACTAAATTATTATCAATTGTAGATAATTTCATCATATATTTTATATATGTTTTAATCTTACGGTTGCTTTATAAAATTTCATTTTTGTGATGATTCTTGATTATTTTGATAAAAAGTTTTATATTTTCATAAGTATTTACTTGGTGTTGTTTCTCATTTTTATGAAAGTATTTAACTAAATATTTTATGTCCATATTTGTTAATAGTCTCTATCCTCATTTCCTTTTCTATCTTATTTTAAAATAATTTATTATATTTTTTCTATTTTTTCAAACTATATAATCTGATTTTCAGTACATTACATTATAGTTCTTTCTAGTTATAAATACAATAATAATGAATCCTCCTCTTATGTTTTAGTTTATTTCAGCATATTGCATGAATCATCACCTATAATTGAGTTAATCATAAATATAACCAATCTGGAATTGATATATTCCTTATAGAATTTTTTTTATTTAGTTGTATAAATTGTTATCTTTTTTATAAAAATGTAAAAATCTCTCTTAAAAGTATGAATGGTTTCATTTAATGAAATTATATTATTTTTTAGTTTTTATGATTTTTTTTGGACTCAAGGATCACTAAATGTTCTATATATCATTTTGAAACTCCATTTTTTGTCTCCATACCTCTTATTTTCAATATCAATTAAAATCATTTAACATTATGTAACTATTTTATCGTCTGCTATAATGATTCCCTAACATAATTTTCATAACTATCATTATTGAAGAATCATATTGGGAATCCAAAAACCATTTAATCAACTATGTGAACTCCTGTCTTTTATTAAACATATTTTGATTTCTAATTGCATATATTATCAAATATTTTGACTAATCATTCATTAGATTATTCATGAAAATATTTTATTTGTGATTAATTAGGGAAAATTTTAGGGTCGACCAATTACATTGAGAAATATAATTATAAAATGTTTGAAAAAAACTACATCTCAAGAACTTGGTAGTTGCACTTATAAATTATATAAACCGATCCTTTGATTCATAAATCGGAGTCATGTTATTATCATTAATATTTTAAATATTTACGTAAATATATGTTGATATGGATATAGAAAATAATCATTACAAAAAAATTATTTTCATCACATGTCATGTAATAATTGAATGAAATTAGAATCTTTTATTTGATTATATAGCTCTACCGCATTGTGAAAATTTAAATAGTCACATCATTATCACATTATTTAGGACACTTGTATACTATTTAGTTTCAAAAATATCATGATAACATGTTAGTTGAGCATTATTATCCTTGTGTAGTAGCCTATGAAAATGTATAAGTTTCAACATCCAATGTTGTGACGTCCCACACAAATATTGACACATGGGTAAATATTGAATTGATTTTATTTATAATTCACAATACCTGATGAAATACATATGTCTATAACAAAATATATCATGGTAATTATTGTCATAAAAATAACCTTCATGGGACAAGGGTACGTGCAAGGCATATGGGTATAACCCACTGACCACATGCAGGGGAATGGGACCTTCCTAAATCTATTACTAGTGGCCACATGTGCTACCACTTTTAGTAGAAGTAGATCCATAGGTGGTTCTTTTATTCATATGATTATAGACACAGGACCGATACATGGCTACATTTCTATATCCACATGCCATGAACATAGTGGTAAATTCTACTACCTCCAATGACCCTTGAAATTGGAATATAAGTTTTAGTAAACGGTCCTAGTGGTTATCAACAATGTGGTGTTCTTATTATGGAGAATCAGACTGTACCAATTCCCTAACATCCTATCTATTTTTATATGGATAAATATATATATATATATATATTAATAATTATAAAATAAATATTATTTTAGTTATTATAAATTTTATATTTCTTTGAGGGTGGTGAATACTTCCATGGGAAACAATACCTATAGCCATAAGATCCTACCCAAATGTTCAACATAAAATTTAATGACCATACATGGTGGTACTTCCCACTGAAGTTGAACTATGGCTATTATTATGGCCATGCCATGACCATAGATTAGTGAAAATAGCCTGACCGTCCATGCTCATGGACTTAGTGGTCACTGAGTTATTTATGCAGCAAAAGACACAAATGCTAGTGGATATAGGTGTTTATTATCTGAATAATAATGTCCAAAGGAAAATTCATTAACTTTTTTGGGGGTCACTAAACATTTCTGATATCCATGAGAATGAATGCCTATAGCTATAGTAATTTTAGAGGGAAATCCCCGTGGCCTTGAGAATCAGTTCCATGGGTTATAAGCCAAATATGAAAAGAACTAAAACCTTGTAATTATCTACCGTTGGATACTACAGTGATTTTGGGATCATTGTTTCCCTTAAAATAGCTTCTCTTGGTTACACCAAAGACCTATTTCCATGGGATGTCCCTTCCAGTGGACTTAGGCATAACCTATGACTACATGTCCCCTCACCCATAACCATAGTACTTATAAGGTTTCTCATTAGCCACGGTCTTAATTATCCATGTCTACAGATATCCATATGACCGTAGTTATAATTATCGTGGATATAGAATTATTCCCATATATAAGTTTATTTTATTTTCATAATCTAATGAATAAAATTCTTCTATTTTGAAACAACTAGTCTGATGTCCTGACCTTGGTGCCACACCTTGGTGCCCCGATCTAGTTGTCTAAATGACCTCGGGTGTACCAACATGTATTCCAAAGAATGCAGACTAGTAGTGAGGGTTGAATATATATCATGGTGAGACTATACCCTCTTTATAAATGTTTCTCAACATCATAAAGTAAATAAAACAATATACAAATGATATAACCATAACCTTAATAATAACAGCATCATGTGATGATCAAAATAGAAAATAAATTATAAAAACTAAAGTAATTGATATGTAATTACATATATTTGTAATGTGTTAATACGTAAAACCCAAAATAAAGACGTTGCACTCGCATTATGGTCCCAACACCAAGTCTCGTTCCCTCATCAATTCTCCATCACAACTCGTCCATAAATCATAGGGCTCTTACCATTATCCAATCATAAAAACATGAAGTCTATTAGGGTACCAATATGGAATACCGATTAGGGTGTGAGTACAACTCTGTAGGCCACCACCAATGGAATCTAAAACAATATCTAGTTAATTAAAGGGTATCGATTTTATAAATAATAAAGTAAAATAATCAATTTAAACCATTTAAATATTCAATTAATCATTTTTTTACTACAACCTTTTCCCCAAGATTTCAATTACCACTGAACCATCTATATCATCCTTGGGCCAAGTTGGAGTCTGTACCATATCACATAGGTAAAAACAAATCCTAATATCATTCCCTTACACTATTATTTTCATTTCAATTTATAGTATGAACTCTTGTAACCATAGTACAATTCTAATATTATGGTAAAAAAATGTTGTTTATAGAACCCTATGGGTATTTGGAGCATCAGTCAATGTCTCATACCTCACTGGTATTTGGAGTATCAGTCCCTATCCTAGAAAATAAATTTTTCATGCAATAAATTTGGTTCTATAACATCGTTTATATCACCTTGTGCATATTTTTAGAATTTTTCCTTGTCCAAAACCTCATTTATCAACTGGTCACATATATCACATAGATCACATTTAACAATGTTGACCATCATTAACCCTCTCATCAATCATTTACAACATGGTATGCCATTTCTGTTTTCAATTCAACCATCATTATTCATTTGAATCACATGAAATAATATCTACAATTCATCATTTAACTATTTGTAAATATTTAATGAAATAAATCATCAACCCTTTAAGGTTAGTCCAACCATCCCTTAATTCCCATTATCAATCAATTAAAAATAAAATTAGTTAACAAATTACACAATCCTGTTTATTAACCATCTTCATAACCACAATATCCCTTCAATTCCATAATCATATCATTCCATTAATTAATTAAAAAATTAATTAATTCAATTCAATATGAGATTTCCAAAAATGGAAACTTCTATTTAATAATTTCCTACATGACATAATAATCAACACTATGGGATTATTAATTCATACCACCAATCTCATGATCATTGATAATAAATTGTCAAAAAAAAATCCCCTAAATGAAGCATAGCAATGAATTTCACAATGAAGAAAGTGATCTAAAACAAAAACCATGATATATGATCAAATGGAGTTATATATATCATAACTTACTTCTAATCCATCTAAAATGGAAAAAACCCTCCAATTAATCTTGAAGGAGAGGTGGGAGTGGGAGAGAAGACCACAAGAGAAGTGGTTTCTTACCAGGAGAGGTGAAGATTTGTTAATATGACCATCAATTCATCCAGAACAGAGTTTAGGTGGCCTAAGAATCCTTGTAGGATCTTTAAAAAACATAAGAATGTGTTTAGGTTTGAGTGTGAGTGATTAGAGATTAATACTAGGGGTTTTGGGATTTTTTTTATAAATATTTTGGGTATTAAAATCTCATAGAAAATGTTTCCTATACAGGGCATCTGAATTTCCCAAACCACTAGACATAACAATACACCTCCCATTTGGGGTCCACAAGTTCTCCTAAGAGTGTGTACGGTTTGACAACCAATTTACCAACTATGAAATCCCACACTTTTTGGGGATGATTGGTTCTCTTGGGGTTGGTGAATGGTTTGGGAAAACTATTTTTCAATCTCGCACTTCCCTTATTCTTCCAAAATTCTCAAATTTTCACCCTAAACTCCGCCCAACTAAATCCCACACAAGGTATAACAAATTTTGGAAAATGATTACCTATAAATAATTGTGAGAAATCTCACTAAAGTTTCAAGATATTACAATATCCCCATATTATAATAGCTCATCCTTGAGCTCTACTCTCACACATAACTAAGATTCCTAGGTAAAAAGATCATGCCACATAGCCCACAATTTTGCTTCTTTCCAATGATTCCTCCTAAACAAAACAATGTTTCCACAATACTTGAACTATTAGCATGGTAATTCCCAACAATACATTCTCCATACCATCCAAAACATGTATCATATTCTCCTAAAAGGGAACATTAGTCTCAATCTCAACATCACCCACTTCAATCACATGATATGGTTCGGGGTGGCGCTGACAAAGTTGTGACACATGAAAAACATAGTTCATAGAACTCTACCTCTATGGAAGTGTCAATCAGTATTCAAACATCCCGTTCTCTCCAATACATCAAATGTTCGAAAAAAACATGGGACCAATTTTCCAGTCTCCAAATATTATGGAGACCCAATCTAAGAGACAACATAAGGAAAACAAGATCACCCACTATAAACTCAAAGTTCAAACTCAATCTGTCAGTATATGAATTTTTAATACAATGAGCTATAATGATATGCTTTTGAATCACCTGGCCTGCTCCAACATCTCCATCACGAGGCTTAATCCCAATAATACTGAATCAGCTTCCTCTATTCATCATATAGGTTATCTTCATATCATACCATAAATCTCCTCATATAGTTCCATATGAATATTCACCGAAGAGCAATTTTTATTTGTGAACTCAATGATTTATAGGTGATTATCCCGAGACCCACCAAAGTTAGGAACACACACTTTTATAATATCCTATTGTACCTGAATTATATATTACAACTAACCATCATTCTGTGGGGGGAAATTCATATTCAAAAACAAATTTCTACCAAGTTCATTTTGCAAACCTTGTGACGTTTGTCCTTGTCGCGAGGACGGTTAAGCTTACATTTATAAAGACCCAAGATATAGCACAGTGGCTAACCTCGGGGTTGCTCTCAAGGAAGAAGTGTCGAGATCTTAAGTGGTCTATTCTGAAAATATTTTTGTATTTTTAAATACTTTGAAAACATAAAAACACACTCCTAAGGAATCACTAATCAGTTCTGAAGAGCACAGTGGATGTGGAACAGTGATGAACAGAGGAGAAACAGAGATGTAAAAGTGCAAAAACAAAGAGACACAAGACAAAACCAAGAAAAGAAAATAGGCGCAGACACAACATAAGATACAGAACAAACAAAAGACACCAAGATACAGAAGAAAAGAGACAGTGAGAACAAGGCTAGACCCAGGTTAATCGACCCACTACTCACCTTCCTAGATCAACACGAACAATTCTAAAATTCGAAGAGTGCATGATTGATGTCTTGGATCACGCACCAGTATCACCTAGAAATTAAACACTCAAACATAGAATTTCTTCCATGCTCAAGCGTTCCTCCAATCTGCAAGGTGATTCAATCAGAAAAGTCATTCTGGAAAGAATTCCTCATAATCCAGAATGCTTCCTCCAAGATCGTCACATCGCACAACCAATATCGACCCTAATTTCAATAAATCAAGACAGGAAGGGGAGAAGAAATAAACAAGAAATTGGAAAATATTCCTATGCAAGATCTCACTCTCACTTAATCTAATTCGCAGACGCGATCTACCAAGGTGAATAAAAATAATGTGATCGCATTAATGTGTGGATATTCAGATCGTGTTGGGTTTCATAAACAGGACCTAGCCCCGCAAGTTAGATCTCCATTTTTGGAGATTCGAGATCACAACACGAAGCGATGATGAATGAACGACACAAAAACAAATGAAACAAACATCACAATTCAATTAACCAATCATGCAACACAACGAGAGTATTTACATACTCAACAAAAAATGCCAGAAATAGAGTAGCAGAGGAGAGGTGGAGAATAGAGGAGCATGGATTCGTCTCCCAGTCAAAAATGAGTTCCAGTCCGATGAAATGGTATGGAATGGTGTGCGAACGGTGGTGGAGTCTCCCCCACCACTACTGAATGATCCCCCTGGGTAATCTGCTCTGGCCCTCAGCCACTTGGCCTTGAGAGGAGTCTAGATTCCTCTTATTCAGAGATGAAAACAAAAAAAAATGCAATTAACAACCTAACAGACAGAAGATCCACGTGGCGCGCTTTTGAGTGCGCGTCACCAGCTCCCGAGTGAACTCCATGTAAGTGCAAACAATCCCTTGCAACGAAATCGTGAATCTTCTTGCGCCTTTCCCTCGAAAAACTTCTTTTTTTATCCCTGCTTATACCAGTAACTCCTCCTACACATAGGAACACACGTGAGTCAAATAAAGTGAAACTATTATGTATATATACTATATATTAATATTACTACTTTAAAAAATACTTATTAATATATATATAATACTTAATATTATTATTACTATTATATGTAAATATAATAATAATAATTATTATTATTATATACTAATATTATATATAAGCTTATATACAATTATTAATATAACTAAAATTATTATTGTATAGTATATGAAATGTATATTGTATAATATATATATTATATTATATGTTATAATAGAATTAAAACTAAAAAGAAGAAATAAAAAATGAAAAAAAGGGGGAAGGGGGTTCTGGTTCGTGTGAAGTGAAGGGAGAGAGGAGGAGAGTGACGGGGGTTAGGGTAGGGGAGATGGCGGTGGTATGCGGTGAGGTGAAGTGGACAGTGGCTCCAGCTTGTGGTTGGAGAAGGGGATTGCGGCTGCGGGAATTGTGCAGGTATAGAAGGAAAGGGCTGAGGCGGAGCCGAGCAGGCGGCTCGGGATCTCGATGCATCGACGTAGTGGAACCGAGGTGATGCGGGTTTAGGTCACGACAGTAGGCAGAGGCTACAGCTTGGGGAGTGGAGGCGCAGACCAGTGGATTGGGGTGAGGCCCGAGATTTTTCCGGTGAGTTTGGGCCAGTCGCAGGGTGGTGTGCGGGTTAGGGGTTGGTAGGCAGCTACTCCGGGGAGGTCCGGCCACTTGTTCGCAGATATGAGGGGAACCGATGTGGCGATGCAAGCAGTGATTTGAGGCCGAGGGCTTCAAGCTCGGAGCAGGAAGGTGGAAGCTTGAACAGTAGCTAAATTTCACTCTTCACCTCAAAGGTGGCCGACTTCAACTTCATATTTAATTTATTCTTGAATTTGGTTTGATTCTATTGTGATGTTGTTTCTTGTTGCTGAATTTTTGTGCTGCTGAGTGCGTTGATGAGGTGCTGCAGAGATTTTTTTAATTTTTTCCTATGTGTAGTTGTTGTGATTGTGTGCGGATGAGGATGGAGAAGAGGAGAAGTATAGAATAGTGGCTACACAGGGGAGAAACTGAAGGGGGTGACGGTGTGGAAGCGTGAATCAGCGCATGAGAGGAAATGTGTATCGGTGAGAAAATGGAGAGGGAGACGTATCGGTGAGAAAAAAATGGCAGTATAACAGTGAGGAGGTGAGGAAATATCGGTAACGGTGAGTGTATCGGTGAGGTAATGAAGGGGTGGAGGTGTATCAGTGAGAAAAAAGGTAACAGTGTGGTGGAATGGAAGAGCAGGAACGGTGAAGTGTTGTATCGGTGAGAAAATAAAAAGGGTAAAAATGATCTTGGTATAACGGTGGACTAGAGAAGTGTATCGATAGACTTAGCCTGACAGTGAGAAAAAAATGGACCGGTAAGGTGTGGACCGGTAGCAAGGCTACTGATAGAAAGGGATAACAGTGAAGAGGTCACCGGTAATGAATAGGGACGTGCGACCGCAACACCTGCGAACAAACATAACAAAGAAAATTAAATAAATAAAATAATTCAGTAAAACTAAAATAAATAAATAAATAAATATACTAATAAATTAAATTAAATAGAACGGTATTAACAACTAAAAATACAAAGTAAAATAATAAAATTAATGAAACTTTATTTAAAAAAATGAATTAATTTGGGTTAAAATTTATAAACATACATAATTAAACAAAAAATTAAAATATTTACAATTACTTGCTTAAATTAATTAACCAATAAATTAAAGAACTAATTAAATTAAAGAATAAAAAATATTAAACGAATAAAATTAAATTGTTAAAACTAATTAAATTCTTAAAAGACTACCAAACCAAAAAGAGCTATTTATTTAAAATTTAAAGAATAAAGAATTAATTAATTTAAAAAATGAATTGGTAAACTAACTAGAATAAAAAACTATAAAAATAAATAAATAAATAAATAAAAGCCTAATTGGAGAGACTAAGTTAATTTAAGAATTATTTAAAATGAAACTAATGTACTTTAAAACACATGTTTTAAACTTAAAAATAGATTATTTTACACAGCAAGTACAAAAACAAAACACTTATCCGTTATTTAATAAAAAAACATTTTAATATAAAAAATTCAATAGAAAATACAAAAAGGATGTGGCAAAGAGTGTGAAAACACTGCCACATCAAACTCCCCCACACATAAAGCCTTGGTTGTCCTCAAAAAAATACATGCCCTTAGACTTTAAAATAGAACTATGATTTATGAATTTCAGCTCAAAAAGTGCATGATTGAACTTAAAAATCCAGAGGATCAAGACCAACTGTAGATCAGGCTTTTCAAAGGTCCTCAAAAATAATGTCCTCCTTAGCTTCAAAATCCCACTGGAAGTCAAGATCTTCACAAACTCATACACTGTCAAGTATGTCATGCCTCCTATTTGTATTCATTAAATGTTTTACTCCACCTTCCAATTCAAATTCTAATTCAAGGAGTGTTAACATGGTAGATGAAGTGGAATTCAAAACATAACCAAGTGCACCTTCCATTCTAACCTTCCTCTAGGTTCCAGAAATTAATATCCATTAAATTGATCACTTTATTGATTCAACTCAAATGAAAATTAACCAAGTCAATTGCTCCCTTCTTCACCTGGGTTCAAAAGTTCCCTCACATTAATTAGTTTGTTTTTGACAAGGGTGCTTTATTTTACTTTTTCCCAGCCATATTTCATGTGAAGAGCACCGTGAAGAGCACTTATTAAGATTGAAATTGGCTTTATTTATTCACAGAAACGCACCCAGTGCACCTTGTCTCAGATACTCAATGTGGGATCCCATTTTCCCATTATAATCCAGTTACAAAGGACTAAATTATTAATCATTCATATTGACTTCCTAAAGTGATTGAATATTATTTAATAAAAGAGTGAGTCCCCTAGGTTCCAGCGAGAACATCAAGTTACCCTAAATTATTATCCTCCTCCCACAAAACTTATCATGTCATACTCCCATCCTCAATTCCTAAACTGAAATGTTTATAGAGACAGTGAACAATTTCACTCAGCAATCATTCATGATTAATAGTTTCTGACTAAGTGCCACTATCAACTTCCAGAAAACAGTTATCCACTAAACAGGACATGATTGAAATACCAGTGAACCTCCAATGACCATAAATTGATGAAAGAATTTGAAAAAACTTTAAGGAATTTTGAACCATTTTTTTGAAAAAATGAAAAAAAAATTGACCATCTTAAAACAAACTCAGGTTCATGAAGGGGGAATTAGACATGACACTAGAATGACCCCTATCCCCCACACTTAAAACCCAACATTGTCACCAATGTTGAATCTCAAGTTGGGAGACAGTTGAAGTATAAAACCGATAGACATTTCATCTTAAAAAGGATATGAAGGGGTATCAATGAAGTTTAAAAATTTTCTTTTCCACACAAAAAGTGAAAGTAAATAAAAACAAAAACAAAAGAAAAACAGAAAATACCAACCCCACCAACCATAAACAGCATTGCATATAGTTCTATTCCTAAACTGTTCATGCTTTAAATCAGTGTGAGCAGACAAAATATTTTATCAATTTATTCAAATGGTAGCATGATTAACAATGATGTGCAGCAGTATTATAATGAAATTGAAAGCAATGAGTGCAAGAAGGTACTACAAATCAGCTCAAAATACATTCTCAGCTAAGTAGATATTATCAGCTAATACCCAAGAATAAAACACAGTCCAAGAGTTTCAAAAATCAGTGGGAACTCCCCCACAAATAATTCACAGCAGCATGTAATAAAAATGTGAAGAGTAAAACATTGAGACATAAAACAATACTCCCCTGAATGTGCAGATTCTCAAATTTACAAATTTCTCCCTTTGATTTCCATGTGTATAAACTCTGGTTGCTCCAGTTGGGAACCTACATGATGAAACAATTTACCATTTGACTTAATGATTTTATGTTCAAATAAAAATCAACCGCAGAGTATGAGTTTGGGAGTGTTATCCATGATCTTCAGTGAACTGGCCCCCTGAGACTTGAACGATAGCTGCGTGGAATATACTGCATGTTTATTGTCCTAATAAAACAACACTCAAATTAAAAACCACATGAAAAAAGAAACTAAAGCAGAAAATTAAAGAGGATAATCCTGGGATAACACCCCAAGGGGTGCTGTAGTTTGACTGTCCATAGCTGTACAGTCCTCGGATCAACCCCAATCGGATGGGGGATTTAACTTCTTGCTCAGGAACCACTAAGTGTGATTCCTTCCAACTTCAATGTTGTTCCATCTTTGGTGTACCCCATGTACATCTTTAACCACAGTCCCCTCCTTGGCAATGAAGTACTTCATGTTGAATAGTGGAGGGGAGAATAAGATATAGGGGTACTTCCCCTCTACTTCTGCTTGAGGTTGAGTGCGCACAATTTGTAATGTTGGAAAACATGGATGTGACTTGTATTCGGGTTCATTCCAATAAATTATTTTATCTTGAGAAAAAAGGACTTTGTCAACATCCACTTGTAAACTTGTGCACATCTCCAAAAATTCCTTTTCTAAAATAACTCCCAAACTAGAAGTGTTATCCAGGATTGGGAGTTCCATTAACTATTTAGAAGATGCTACCGAAACATCCTCGCTCTCCAGGAAATCACAACAGTGTATTGCATTTTCAATATCTTTACAGCGAGCATCACAGTGTACATTAGTTTCAAAAAAAATCAAAAAAAAAAGTTCTTCTAAGGTGAAGTCAACTCCCTGAAGTGATGTAGTTTGTTTCTCCTGGTTAAGCCATGATCTTGGAAAAATGTATGTGGCAAGAGGAAGGTAGTCAACCTCCTCCAACCATTCTTTGATATAGATGATCTCCGATGTGGTGTCTTCCAAGGAAAAGGCTAGGATGTCATGTGTTGGGTCGTCCTGTGAAAACAAGGAAAAATCATTAGACACTTCAGTACAAAAAATATCATCAACCGAAGTACAAGAAATAAAATGACCCCCTGTGTATGTCCAGCTTCTTCAAGGTCTTCGCATCCCTAATCCTTCTAGCTCTTGAAAACAGATTGGGGATGCAGCTCATTAAAATCCAACAGCGTTTTAGAAGGTTCTCCAAGCTCAAAAATAGGCAGCTACAACTTTTTTCACTCCTTCTATGTCCACTTTCCTTTCTTCTCAGTTTCATTAAAGAAGGTGGAACTTCAGTGGCTTGTTGGGGAATTTCCATGCTCAGATCCTATGGATCCAAGTAATGAGGTCCTAGGAATTACCGGATCCTCTTTGTAGCCAGTGAATCTTTCTTTGTGGGCCGATTCCCCTCTTAACCCCTCATAATTTGATTGAATCGGTATGCATATTGTAGTTTGGTATCATGTGTTACAACCTTTGTCACATCTGAGGGGTTTCTTGCTAGTTGGCTTTGTATCCCAAATTGGAATAAGTCGACATCCTCATATAATGCTTTCACATCAGAGAAATAAATCAAATCATTGTCAGCAAAAGAAAACATAGTAGCCATTTTTTCTATATATTTTTTTAGTTTTTTTAAATAAAAATTGGAAAAACCACTAAGACACTCGTTGTTTCCCTGAAAATGGTGCCAAAATTTGACGTTCGTCCTTGTCGCGAGGATGGTCAGGCTTACATTTATAAAGACCCCAGATATAGCATAGTGGCTAACCTCGGGGTCGCTCTCAAGGAAGCACTGTCGAGAGCCTAAGTGGTCTGTTTCGAAAATCTTTTTTGTATTTTTAAATACTTTGAAAATATAAAAACACACTCTTAAGGAATCACTAATCAGTGCTGAAGAGCATAGTGGATGTGGAACAGTGACGAACAGAGGAGAAACAGAGATGGAAAAGTGCCAAAACAAAGAGACACAGGACAAAACCAAGAAAATAAAACATGTGCAGACACAACACAAGACACAAAACGAACAAAAGACACCAAGACACAGAAGACAAAAGACAGTGAGAACAAGGCTAGACCCTGGTTAATCCACCCCCTACACACCTTCCTAGATCAAAACAAACAATTCTCAAATTCACACAGTGCATGGTCGATGTCTCGGATCACGCACCAGTCTCATCTAGAAATTAAACACTCAAACATAGAATTTCTTCCATGCTCAAGCATTCCTCCAATTTGCAAGGTGATTCACTCAGCAAAGTCATTCTGGAAAGAATTTCTCATAATCCATAATTATTCCTCCAAGATTGTCACATCGTACAACCAATCTTGACTCTCATTTGGAGAAATCAAGACAGGAAGGGGAGAAGAAATTTGACAAGAAAGTGGAAAATCGTCCTACGCAAGATCTCGCTCTCACTTAATCTAATTCGCAGACGCGATCTACCAAGGAGAATAAAAAGAATGTGATCACAATAATGTGTGGATCTCTAGATCGTGTTGGGTTTCATAAACTGGACCAAGCCCCGCAAGTTAGATCTCCATTTCTGGAGATTTTAGATCACAACATGAAGCGAGGATGAATGAACGACAAAAAAGAAAAAGAAACCAACATCACAATTCAATTAACCAAACATGCAACACAACGAGAGTATTTACAGACTCAACATAAAACACCAGAAACAGAGAAGTAGAGGAGAGGTGGAGAATGGAGGAGCAGGGACTCGTCTCCCAGTCGAAGACGAGTTCCAGCCCGATGAAGTGGTATGGAATGGTGCGCGAACGGTGGTGGAGTCTCCTCCACCACTTCTGAATGATCCCCATCGGGTACTCTGCACTATCCCTCGGCCCCTTAGCCTTGAGAGGAGTTGAGAGTCCTCTTATTTAGATATGAAAGCAAGAAAAAATGCAATTAACGACCTAACAGACAGCAGATCCACGTGGAGCGCTTTTGAGTGCACGTCACCAGCTCCCGAGTGAACTCCATGTAAGTGTAAACAATCTCTTGCAACGAACTCGTGAATCTTCTTGCGCCTTTACCTCAAACAGCTTCTTCTTTTTTTTATCCTCGCATATACCAGTAGCTCCTCCTGCTCAAAGGAACACACGTGAGTCAAATAAAATGAAACTATTATGTATATGTACTATATATTAATATTACTACTTAAAAAAATACTTATTAATATATATATATAATACTTAATATTATTATTATTATTATTATATGTAAATATAATAATAATAATAATTATTATTATATACTAATATTATATATAAACTTATATACAATTATTAATATAACTAAAATTATTATTGTATAGTATATGAAATGTATATTGTATAATATATATATTATATTATATGTTATAATAGAATTAAAACTAAAAAGAAGAAATAAAAAATGAAAAGAAAAGGGGGAAGGGGGTTTTGGTTTGTGCGAATTGAAGGGAGAGAGGAGGAGGGTGACAGGGGTTAGGGCAGGGGAGATGGCGGCGGTATGCGGTGAGGTGAAGTGGACAGCGGCGCCGGCTTGCGGTAGGAGCAGAGGATTGCGGCTACGAGTATTGCGCAGGTATGGAAGGCAAGCGCCGAGGCGGAGCCGAGCAGGCGGCTCGAGATCTCGGTGCGTCGGCGCAGTGGAACTGAGGGGATGTAGGTTCAGGCCGCGGCAGCAGGCCGCTGCAGCAGGCAGCGGCTACGGCTCAGTGAGTGGAGGCGCGGAACAGTGGATAGGGGTGAGGTTCCGGATTTTTCCGGTGAGTTCGGGCTAGCGGCAGTGTGATGTGCAGGTTAGGGTTGGGTAGGTGGCTACTCCGGGGAGGTCCGGACACTGGTTCATGACTATGAGGGGAACCAGTGTGGTGATGCGAGCAATGATTTGAGACCGAGGGCTTCGAGCTCGAAGCAGGCAGGCGGAAGCTTGACCAGTAGCTAGATTTCACTCTTCACCGCGAAGGTGGTCGGCTTCAACTTCATATTTGATTTATTCTTGAATTCGGTTTGATTCTGCTGTGATGTTGTTTCTTGTTGCTGAATTGTTGTGGTACTGAGTGCATTGATGAGGTGCTACGGAGATTTTTTTAATTTTTTTTATGTGTGTTGTTGCTGTGATTGTGTGCGGATGAGGATGGAGCCGAGGAGCAGTATGGAGGAGTGGCTACGCATGAGAGGACTGAAGGGGGTGACGATGTGGAAGCGTGAATCAGTGCATGAGAGGAAATGTGTATCGGTGATAAAATGTAGAGGGAGACGTATTGTGAGAAAAAAATGGCAGTATAACAGTGAGGAGGTGAGGAAATGGCAGTAACAGTGAGTGTATCGGTGAGGTAATGAAGGGGTGGAGGTGTATGGATGAGAAAAAATGTAATAGTGAGGTGGAATGGCAGAGCAGTAACGGTGAGGTGGTGTATTGGTGAGAAAATAAAAAGGGTAATAGTGAGGTTGGTACAACGGTGGACTGGAGAGGTATATAGGTGGACTTAGCCTAACGGTGAGAAAAAATGGAACGGTGAGGTGTGGACCGGTAGCAAGGCTACTGATAGAAAGGGCTAATGGTGAGGAGGTCACCGGTAATGAACACGGTCGTGCGACCACAACACCTGCAAACAAACATAACAAAGAAAATTAAATAAAAATAATAATTTAGTAAAACTAAAAAAAATTAATAAATAAATGTACTAATAAATTAAATTAAATAGAACAGAATTAAAAACTAAAAACATAAAGTAAAATAATAAAATTAATGAAACTTTATTTAAACAAATGAATTAATTTGGGTTAAAACTTATAAACATACATAATTAAAGAAAAAATTAAAATATTTACAATTACTTGCTTATATTAATTAACCAATTAATTAAAGAACATATTAAATTAAAGAATAAAAAATATTAAATGAATAAAATTCAATTGTTAAAACTAATGAAATTATTAAAAGACTGCAAAACCAAAAAGAGATATTTATTTACAATTTAAAGAATAAAGCAATAATTAATTTAATAAATGAATCGGTAAACTAACTAGAATAAAAAACTATAAAAATAAAAGAATAAATAAATAAAAGTCTAATTGGCGAGACTATGTTAATTTAAGAATTATTTAAAATGATACTAATGTACATTAAAACACATGTTTTAAACTTAAAAACTGATTATTTTACACAGCAAGAACAAAAACAAAACACTTATCCATTATTTAATAAAAAACAACATTTTAATATAAAAAAAGACAATAGAAAATAAAAAAAGGATGTGGCAAAGAGTGTGAAAACACTGTCACATCACCTTTCTTGAAGTGTGAAGAAAAACAAGATTCATAGTATGAAACTATACTCTGCAGCACCCCATGAAAACAGACTATCCCCTGATGGTACAAGTCTCCCAACAGACCCACTGGGAAAGTTTCTTATATAGGAAAGAAATGTTCTACATTCATCAACCATTCCACAACTATCCAAATATCATCATTCTTCTAATGTGTCCTCTAGAGACCCACCACTAATTCCATGGTAATGTCATCCCACTTCCATTTCAATATGGTAAATGACTCTAATAGACCACTAGCTTGTACCACCCCAAGCTTCCATGGTACGCTTCTCTTTGAATAATACAATAGCGTGTGTTGTACGCAACTTCGAGTTCTAACACACCATAACCAATCAAACTAGTCATTATGAATAGTAATACCCACTTTTTGAAATTTTATAAATTTTATTTTTCAAAATGGACATAATTTTTTGATTCGGAATATCGAAATTATCCTAGGGTGAATTTTTTGTATTTTTCTGAAAACTTTCAATTTTTGATGTATAGTGAAAAACACTGAGTTATTAGTTAAAACAGACTTTTTATTTAAATAATTATTTATTTTATTTAAATTTATTTTCGGTCAAAATAGATACATAATACTTATATAATTTCAATGTAATTTGTTGGAGTAATTTTATATTAATTTAGATATATAAAATTTTTATTGAATTATCGCCGTCTTTTACCCACCTCTTATGAGATTTTGTAAATTCACATAAAACTTAATTCTTCCGCTTCTATGAATTGAATTTCAAAAATCCGAGAGACACGGTTGATATTATTAAGTAAAATGTGGTTCAACGAGATGAAAATAATTTTTGAGAATAGTAACTTTTTACTTTTATTTACCACGGTTAAAAGTAAATAGGGCAATTAAAGGTAAAAATGATATTATTTTTACCCTAACGCATGTTCTAATTCTATTGGATAAGTATAATTCGACCAAAAACAAACTTAGGAATAAAATATGAGCCTCTTTGGTCCACTTGGATTAGATTAGGACATTTATTATTATTTAATTCAAAGAAGAGTTAAAATAGTTAAAATCAAAGTTTAATAACTAAAACATTTTTAATATAGGGTTATAAATAAGATAAATTTGATTATAAATATTCATTAGAAAGATAAACATATTTCCTACATAATTATATTTTATTTATAATTTTTAGACATTAAATAATTTAATTTATTTATGGAATAATGGTGATGTAGTAATTACCTTATTAATGAAATATTAAAATAATTGATATTATAAATACCCAAATAAATATAATTTGAGACTTTTTATGAATTCCACAAATATTATAGGTTTATATGACTTGTTAGTATTGATTTAATTGAATTTTTTAGAAGTAGTCATTCTGTTATGATTTTCACAAAAATCAATTTTCAAATAGTGTCAAAATTCACATAAAAGAGTTTTTAAAACAAATATTATATTGTCAATTGATATTATATTCCAAAAAATATAAGGTTCGGCCAAGAGACTTATATAATTATAGGTATATCATTAATTAACCACTTGGGGTTCTCTTGGAAGTTTATAGTATTTTTATTAACCATATAATATAAAAATATAAAGAGACATGGTAAATGGGAAACTAATTAACTAAGAGTTAAAACTAAAAGATAAGGTTAATATAATGACCTAACCCTGTCTAAAAGCTATTTGTTGGGTGGTTTTCGACCCATACCCACCTTATCCTAGAAATAATTCACTTTGGACCCATTAGAAACCGAAAATGAATTTATTATAAAATAATATTTCTAGTTTTTCCTATGGTGCCCCTCACCCCACTTATAAAAGGGAACTCCTCCTTCTCTCAATTTCACACATTCAAAGCCTTTTGGCTCGGCCCAACCCTACCAAAATACTCTCTCAACTTCGCTCAATTCACCCTAGAGGCCTTATTTTGAAATGAAAGCCAACCTAAGGAGCCCTTTTGATCAAATCAAAAGGAAGAACCCGAAGAAGAGGTAATGTTCTCACCACCCTCTTTCAAGTTCGTTTCTTCTTACACTTCTTCTTTCTTTGTTATTTCTATTATAAAATAATAACTCCACTATATTCTATATACTGTGATGTTATTAAAAATATGTTACAACTATATTCAGTATTCTATCCATCCTTTGAATGACATGTCACCATACGTGTGTATGTACGACTTACCGTCTCCACGTCTTGGTATAATTGTTATTCAAAACATTATTATTCAGTTGGGTATGATAATGATGTGTAATAGATATAAATAATGAATATAACATGATAATGATTATGTATATATGATATATCATCCAATTATATATTATTTTAATATCAAAAGAATGATATTGTCGGTTGTGCGTACGTACGGAATACCGTCTCCACGAACGTGATGAGATTCATTCCCCATCGTATCCATTCAAGACTATTTCTCATTTGATAATTAAAAATAATGTTTATGGACTTGATATAATTTTGAATATGAATATGATACAACCTATCCATAACAAACACAACTTAAGTAACATATAAAATAAGGTGAGTAAGTTAACACATGAAACAATGATAATACTAAGATATTATTAACAAAGCATTGTTAAAAGATCAAATATGATATCATATTAATGTATATGATTCTTGTATAATTTAATACCAATTATTTCACCATTATACAGGAGGTTAACTTACCCTCGACCAAGGAAAAGTACAAGGTAATGGTTAATTTCACAATCTCTTAATTATCCAAGGTTGTTTATACGTAATTATCTACTAGGACCTCTTTATCATCCACATACATGTTTCTTAAAATTCCTTTAAAAACATTTTTAATATTTAATAGACAATGGTTTAAAGTAATTTATACCCTTATTTGACCTTATATGTTTTTGAAAGGAATATTTCTGCCATTTTCCAAACAAGGTCCTTTTTAACCTTTTCGACAAAATTAAGGTAAGAATGTCTTTTTTTAACTTATACGGTGGGTGCGGCTATTTTCCTCCATTATAAAATCGTTGAAGCTTCCATTACAAGCTTATAAGAGTATTATCAAAATAAATGTTTAATTTTATAATTATGTGACTTTTAAATGATTTCAAAAAGGAGATATTTCTCTCAAATAGTTTTGATTTCATCTATGTCAACATTCTTTGATGGATTTTAAGCTTATTTGAAGTTGACTTATTATGATACAAAACTTACATATTGTATTGAAGTTTTTGTGATATGTTTGACTGTGGATGTGTTATTTGTATACCATTCATGGTTTATGGATAACGTATTGGCATTTCATATGATAGTTTTAATATGAATGTTTATGTTATGTTTAATCCTTTTCATATGAGGAATGCATTGGACTTAGTATGTGACGGGTGGAGCCCACTATAGCTCCTCGATGCATCGGTAGGTCTCATGAGACAAACTAGTGTCTTGGAACAAGTCCTTGAAAAAATCTTATTTGTAGTCTTGGCACAAGGCCTTGACTATGTGGTTATGATAGTCTGGCATTCTGTATTCCATAATTATGAAAGTGGTTATTGATATTGCATGAAATTATTCAATTATTAGAATATCCATGTGAATAAGTAAATTGAGTTATTTCATTTTATCATTTCCATATTATGCTGAAGTACAAGTTTAGAAGGATTTTGTTTTAGATATGCATTGCCTTAAATGTTTATGTCTATTTATGAAAGCTTCTGCTATATTGTTATCCTTACTGAACATCTGAGCTCACCCCTTTCAATGTTTTATTTTTTCCAGGATGTGAAGAAGTATTTTATGAATGACCTATAGGCATAGTATGAGGGGATATGATGAAAATATGTTGTTTTAATTGTCAATTTATGATGTAATGTAAGACTTATGAATATATCTAGTGTTTCCAAGGCAACTAAACTGATCGGTATTTTCAGATTTGATCCCTTGTGATCATGCCAGTATTATGTAAAAATGCACCGACTCTGGGTAACTGGGGTCGGGGTGTTACGGTTGGTATCAGAGGAAGTTTAGTAATAAACCTTGGAAGCTATACTTTGTTATACTCTGATTAGAGCACATAGCCCTAAAATAGACTTTGAGAATTAGTATAGAAGAACTTCTGTGAATTTTGGTATTTTAGGGATTTTGTGAGTTTTCCGAAGCAATACATCCCTGTATGGATACGAGCAGGTAGAGGCGGCTCTGACACAAATGTACGTAGGGGTAAAACCCGAAAACACCACTTTGAGCTAGACTCGAACGGTAACTGGTGCATGACAACGTGCCTTGCTTCACTCTTGGTTATGACACTCCCAGGAGATATGCTTAGGATAATTCTCATTTTCTTTACAAACCATTATGAAGGGTTTATGAGTATATACTTCCTCAAAGAATACCTTTTTATTATTATGGATAATGTCCATAAACTGTTCAATTTAGTTTAAGTGTTTTACAAGTATGGAATTATGTATTTTGATTCATAAACTAATATAGTTTATACCATTGTTTAGTAATGGACCCTAGTGGAAGAAATGGTAATTGTATTAATGAAAGGACTCCATATAGGGATTTCCCTCCTACTCAGGATAATTATAGTGGAGCTGGTGATATAACTTGTGCTGATCAGCTTATCATAATACTGGGACAACTCACTCAGGTTATGAATAATAACCTTAACTGTATGGAGCACCCTGATCTACAGCATGGAGGATCAATGTTAGATCGATTCATGAGGCAACAACCACCAACATTTAATGGGGGTACAAATCCACTAGTATATGAGCAATGGATCAATTCCTTACTGAAAATATCCACGCCTTGGGGAGTAATGAAAGGGAAAAAGTTGTCAAAGCAGTTTACCGCCTCACTAGAGATGTTGATCAATGGTTTTCATTTATTCAAAACACAAAGGAAGATGATTATGTATCAAGTATGTAATGGAGGGAGTTTAAATAAATTTTCTTAGAAAAATACTTTCCTCATGACCATCGAGCAGATATGGAAAGGCAATTTCTACGTCTAAGGAAAAAGGAGGATGATAATGTCGCAAATTATGAAGCTAACTTTACAAGGTTAGCGAGGCATGAAGCAGATTATATAAGTAACCCAAGGAGTAATATTGATCATTTCTTTGATGGGTTAAAACCATTTCTCCGTCGAGCATTAGTATCACAATATTTCTCAACGTACGAAGACATTGTCTCGTGTGCTATCAAGACGGAAAAGGAATTCTCTAAGTCGTATGACATTAATGCAAAGAAAGAGAATAAGAGATCTATTGATTACTCTGGAAATGGAAATAAGGGGAAGAAAGGAAAATTTTAATATCCATCCTATAGTAAATGTGGGAAGAAATACCCCGGTACTTGCTTGAAGGTAATGGGAGTCTGTTAAGTGTGGTGAAAAAGGCCACCAAGCTCATGGTTGCAAGGGGAATAAATAAGCTACCGATGTTCAGTGCTACAATTGCAGGGAGATGGGACATTATGCAAATGAATTTCCTAAGAGTCAGGGAAAATTTCCTTAGAAAAGGCCAAGGGATCAAGGCCAAGCTTATACTATCACTACTCCTGAGGTTGATGCTTTTAAAGATGTGGTGGCAAGTAATTAAATGGTTTCCTCAACTTTAGCCAATACTTTATTTGATTCTAGATCATTGCATTGTTTCATATCTTCCTAGTTTTCTATGAAAATTAGATATTTTCAATTTGATTTAACAAGGGAGTTGTGAATCAAAACTCTTAAGGGATGTATTGTTACAACAAAGGTTTTTTAATCAGTTCCCATTAGAGCATATAAATGTTCTTTATCTAATGATCTCATCGTTATACCCATGATCGAATTTGATATAATCCTCAGTATGGATTGGATTTCGGACCATGATGCGAAACTTTGTTGTAAGAAGAAGGAGGTAACAATTTTTTATGATGATAAGGAGTACCTTATCTTTAGAGAAGAAACGTCACCATCTAATTCTTATCTAGATCCACCCCCAGTAGCTCAACAAAATTCTATTATTAGGGAGGAAGAGAATGAAATAATTGTGGGTGAGGAAAGGAATGTTCAAATAGAGGATGTACCTATTGTCAATGAATATGTTGATGTGTTTCCAGAAGATTTACCTGGACATCCTCCCGAATGAGAAATTGAGTTTTCCATTGACTTAATTTCTGGTTCAAGGCCCATATTGAAGACCCCTTATAGAATGGCCACTGTGGAATTAGTGGAACTGAACAAACAACTAGAGGAATTTAGTAATAAGGGATTTATTTGCCCTAGTGTTTCTCCATGGGGAGCCCCTATTCTTTTTGTTAAGAAAAAGATGGATCTATGAGGTTGTGCATTGACTACAGGGAGATCAATTCTATAATGATAAAAAACAAGTATCCCCTACCTCACGTTGATGATTTATTTGACCACCTTCATGGAGCACGATACTTTTCAAAGATTTAACTTCAATTTGGATATCATCAGTTGTGTGTGAAGAAGGAAGACATTCCGAAAATAGCATTTCGAACCAGGTATGGGCAATATGAGTTTACAGTAATGCCTTTTGGGATAACTAATGCACCCTCAGTTTTCATAGATCTAATAAACTGAGTTTTCAAAGAATATCTTGATGACATTGTAGTGGTATTTATTTATGATATCTTGGTATACTCCAAAAGCTACGTGGATCATGAAAATCACTTGAGCATTATTCTAAAGACTCTTATAAGACATGAATTATATGGGATGTTTAGCAAGTGTGAATTATGGATTCAAGAGATTTCTTTTCATGGCTATATTGTCTCTAAGGTTGGAATCTATGTTGATCCTTCTAAGACAAGAGAAATCTATGAATGGCCAGCACTAATGAGTATAACCTAGGTACACAATTTTATTGGTTTAGAAGGTTATTATCGGTGTTTCGTCCAGAATTTTTCCCGATTGGCTAACCCATTAATGAATCTCACACGTAAATGGGTTAAATTTTTCTGGAAAAAAGAGTGGGAAGAATGTTTCGAAGAATTTAAGAGAATATTAGTCAATTCTCCTATCTTGACTCTAACATCGGGGAATGATGTGTTTGTTATTTATAGTGATGCCTCAATGAATGTATTTGGTTGTGTCCTTATGAAGAATGATAAGGTTATTGCTTATGCATCATGACTGCTAAACATTCAAAAACAATGATATCCTACTCATGATCTTGAGTTAGTAGCTATAATCTTTGCTTTGAAGTTATGGAGACATTATCTATATGGTGAAAAATTCGACATATATACTGATCACAAAAGATTGAAGTATATATTCTCACAGAAAGAACTCAACATGAGGCAAAGAATATGGCTTGAATTACATAAGGATTACGATTGCACTATACACTACCACTCGGGGAAGGCAAATAAGGTGGTGGATGATTTGAGCAGAAAGGATCATAGAGTTTTGAACAAGATGAGAGTTGAAAGGGGTCCTATTTTCATGGATCTAGTGAAGATGGATATGAGAATAACCATGGAAGATGAAACATATATACTTTTTCAAATGGTTTCCAAACCATTTTTACTAGAAATGATAAAGAGTTTTCATGCCGATGATGAAGAGTTTCAAAAGAAGATTAATGTCGTGAATGATGGGAGATTGAGTGACTTTGTGTATGAAGATGGAATTTTGAAATCTAGGAAGAGACATTGTGTTCCCGATATACCTGATCTAAAAAGGGTATTGTTGGATGATTCCCATAATTCCAATTTTACTATACACCCTGGTAGCACTAAGATGTATAGAGATTTGAAGGAACATTTTTTGTGGGACAACATGAAGAGGGAGATTGTCGATTATGTGTCAAGATGTGTTGTTTGTCAACAAGTGAAAGTAGGAATGAAACAACCAAGATGAGTCATGAAACCTCTTCCCATACCTGAGAGGAAATGGGATAATATTACGATAGACATTGTTATGGGACTACCAAAGACTCCTTGAAGGAATGATGCAATATGGGTCATTTTTGATCGTCTTACCATGTCAGCACATTTTCTTGCCACAAGAAAAGATATACCACTTGAACTTCTAGAAAGACTATATATTAATGATGTTGTGAGACTTCTTGGAGTACCCCTATCAATTGTTTCTGATTGTGATCCCCGTTTCACATCATGATTCTGGAAAAGACATCAGAAATCCCTGGATACTGAACTTCGTTTGAGTACTTCCTACCACCCTAAAACTGATGGAAAATCAGAACAAACTATTCAAACCTTATAAGACGTGTTGAGATCATTCTCAAATGACTTTCAGGGTATGTGGGATCAATATTTAACTCTAGTATAATTTTCCTATTACAATAGCTTCCATTGAAGTATTCATATGGCACCATATGAAGCGTTATGCAGAAAGAGATGTCGCACACCAACCTATTGGGATGAAGTTGGTGAAAGAAAACTTGTATGCCCAGAACTTGTGGAGGAAACAGTGGAAAAGGTTAAGGTAATCCAAACCCACATCAAAGTTACTCAAAGTAGGCAGAAGAGTTATACCAATAATTGAAGCAATGATTTGGAATTTCAAGTTGGTGATCATGTTTTCTTGAAGGTATCTCTATGGAAGGAAGTTATATGTTTTGGTAAGAAAGGTAAATTGAGTCCCAGGTACATCGGACCTTTCTAAATTATAGAATGAATTGGGGTTGTAGCTTACCATTGGGCAATTCCGCCAAGCCCCTCCAAAGTTCACAATGTATTCCATATATCACTATTGAGAAAATACATGCCTAACCCAACGCATGTACTCACCTATGAGGAATTTGAACTAGAACCCGATCTATCTTATTGTGAAGAGCCCGTCAGGATTCTTGATATGAGAGAACAAGTGCGGAGAAACCGGACTACTGGTCTGGTAAAAGTTCTATGGAAAAATCACAAGATGGAAGAGGCGACGTGGGAAACCGAGAAACTTTTGATGAAGAACCACCCGAGTCTTTTTATGCAGTAATACTCTATAAATTTTGAGGACTAAATTATTTGAAGGAGGGATGAATGTAACACCCCAAGCATCCATGGTACGCTTCTCTTTGAATAATACAATAGTGTGTGTTGTACGCAACTTCGAGTTCTAACACACCACAACCAATCAAACTAGCCGTTATGAATAGTAATACCCCCTTTTTGAAAATTTATAAATTTTATTTTTCAAAATGGACTTCATTTTTGGATTCATAATATTGAAATTAGCCTAGGGTGAATTTTTGGTATTTTTTTGAAAACATTCAATTTTTCATGAATAGTGAAAAACACTGAGTTATTAGTTAAAACCGAATTTTTACATAAATAATTATTTATTTTATTTAAATTTATATTAGGTAAAAATAGATATATAATACATATATATGTTAAATGTAATTATTTGGAGTCATTTTATATGAATTTTGATATATAAAATTTTTATTGAATTTTTCGCCGTCTTTTACCCACCTCTTAGGAGAATTTATAAATTCACATAAAACTTAATTTTTACGCTTCTTTGAATTGAATTTCAAAAATCCGAGAGACAAGGTAGATATTAGTAAGTAAAATTTGGTTCAATGAGATGAAAAATAATTTTTTACGAATAGTAACTTTTTACATTTATTTACCACAGTTAAAAGTAAATAGGTTAATTAAAGGTAAAAATGATATTATTTTTACCCTAACGCATGTCTTAATTCTATTGGATAAGTATAATTCGACCAAAAAAAACCTTATTAATAAAATATGAGCCTCTTTGGTCCACTTGGATTAGATTAGGACATTTATTATTATTTAATTCAAAGAGGAGTTAAATGAGTTAAAATCAATGTTTAATAACTAAATTTTTTTTAATATAGGGTTATACATAAGATAAATTCTATTATAAATATTAATTAAAAAGATAAAAATATTTCCTACATAATTATATTTTATTTATAATTTTTAGACATTAAATAATTTAATTTATTTATGACATAATAGTGATGCAGTAATTACCTTATTAATGAAATATTAAAATAATTGATATTATAAATACCCAAATAAATATAATTTGAGAAATTTTATGAATTCCAAAAATATTATAGGTTAATATGACATGTTATTATTGATTTAATTAACTTTTTAAGAAGTATTCATTCTATAATGATTTTCACAAAAATCAATTTCCAAATAGTGTCAAAATTGACATAAAAGTGTTTTTAAAACAAATATTATATTATTAATTGATATTATATTTCTAAAAACCTAAGGTTCATCCAAGAGACTTATATAATGATATTTGTATCATTAATGAACCACTTGGGGTTCTCTTGGAAGTTTATAGTAAGTTTATTATCCATATAATATAAAAATACAAAGAGACATGGTAAATGTGAAACTAATTAACTAAGAGTTAAAACTAAAATATAAGGTTAATATAATAACTCAACCCTATATAAAACCTATATTTTGGGTGGTTTTTGACCCATCTCCACCTTAGACGATATATAAGTCACTTTGGATCCATTAGAAACCTAATATAAAATTATTATAAAATAATATTTTGAGTTTTTTCTAAGGTGCGCCTCACCCCTCTTATAAAAGGGCACTCCCCCATCTATCAATTTCACACCTTCAAAGCCTTTTGGATCGGCCAAACCCTGCCAAAATACTCTCTAAACTTCCCTCACATCAACTTAGAGGCCTTATTTTGATCATAAATCCATCCTATGGAGCTCTTCTGATCAAATCAAAAGGACGAACCCGAAGAAGAGGTAATGTTTTCACCACCCTCTTTCAAGTTCCTTTATTCTTCAACTTCTTATTTCTTTGTTATTTCCATTATTAAATAATAACTCCAGTATCTTCTATATATTTTGATGTTATTATAAATATGGTACAACCATATTCAGTATTCTATCCATCCTTTTAATGACATGTCACCATACATGTGTACGTACGTCTTACCGTCTCTACGTCGTGGTGTAATTGTTATTCAAAACATTATTATTTGGATGGTTATCATAATGATGTGTAATTGATATAAATAATTAATATAACATGATAATTATTCTTTATATATGATATATAATCAAATTATATATTATTTTAATATCAAAATAATGATATTGTCGCTCGTGCGTACGTACGGAATACCGTCTCCACGAACGCGATGAGATTCATTCCCCATCGTATCCATTCAAGAATAATTCTCATTTGATAATTAAAAATAATGTTTAAGTACTTGATATCATTCTAGATATGAATAAGATACAAACTATCCATAACAAACACGACTTAAGTAACATATAAAAGAAAGCGAGTAAGTTAACACCTGAAACAACGATAATACTAAGATATTATTAACAAAGCAATGTTAAAAGATCATATATGATATCATAGTAATGTATATGGTTCTTTTATAATTTAATAACAATTATTTCACCATTATACAGGAGGTTAACCAACCCTTGACCAAGGAAAAGTACAAGGTAAGGGTTAATTTCAGAATCTCTTTATTATTCGAGGTTGTTTATACGAAATTATCTACTGGGACCTCTTTATCTTCCACATCCATGTTTCTTAAAAATGTATTTCAAACCATTTTTACTATTTAATGTAAAATGGTTTAAAGTAATTTATACCCTTATTTTACCTTATAAGTTTTTGAAAGGAATATTTCTGTCGTTTTCCAAACAAAGTCCTTTTTAACCTTTTCGACAAAATTAGGGTAAGAATGTCTTTTTTTAACTTATACGGCGGGTGCAGTTATTTTCCGCCGTTATAAAATTGTTGAAGATTCAATTACATGATTATAAGATTATTTTAAAAATAAAGGTTATATTTTATAATTATGTGACTTTTAATTTTTTTCAAAAAAGATATATTTCTCTCAAATAGTTTTGATTTCATCTATTTCAACATCCTTTGTTGGATTTTAAGCTTATTTGAAGTTGATTTATTATGATACAATACTTTCATATTGTATTGAAGGTTTTGTGATATGTTTGACTATGGATGTGTTATTTTTATAACATTCATGGTTTATGGATAATGTATAGAAATTTTATATGCTAGTTTTAATACGAATGTTTATGTTATGTTAAAACCATTTCATATGAGGAATGCATTGGACTTAGTATGTGACGGTTGGAGCCCGCTATAGCTCCTCAATGCATCAGTAGGTCTCATTAGACAAACTAGTGTCTTGTCACAAGGCCTTGACAAAATCTTATTTGTTGTCTTGGTACAAGGCCTTGACTATGTGGTTATGATAGTCTAGCATTATGCATTCCATAATTATGAAAGTGGTTATTGATATTGCATGTGATTATTCGACTAGTAGAATATCAATGTGAATAAGTAAATGGTATTATTTAATTTTATATTTTCCATATTATGTTGATTTTCATGTTTAAAAGGATTTTGTTTTAGATATACATTGCCTTAAATATTTATGTCTATTTATGAAATTTTCCGCTATATTGTTATCCTTACTAAGCATCTGAGCTCACCCCTTTCAATGTTTTATTTTTTCCAGGATGTGAAGAAGTATTTTATGAATGACATGCGGGCATATTATGAGGGGATATGAAGAAAATATTTTGTTGTAGTTTTCAATTTATGATGTAATATAAGACTTATGAATATATCTTGTGTTTCCAAGGCTACTAAATTGATCGGTCTTTCGGGATTTATCCCTTGTGATCATGCCAATATTATGTGATAATGCACCGACTCAGGGTAACTGGGGTCGGCGCGTTACACATCTCAATGATGCTCACCCTTCACCTATTCAAACACGTATCATCATGTAATTAACCCTACAATCCCATTTTTCATTCCCAACCACCAATATTTATGACATGGGTCATGGAAAATTTTGGTCAACCATGGGTGTACTGCCCAATTGAGCTGTGAAAATTATTCATAATCTCTTCACACATACTCTTAGGCACATCATCGTGATTCCTAATATAAATGATATTATCCTCATCTATGGTCAAATAAGAAGGTGAATACCCATGTTCAAGGCCTTCCCTTATGTCCACACACTCTAGATCCTCATACTGTGTATCCAAGATTCATCTAAAGAGTGTATACTCTACTAATACAGATATGAGAGTGATCTTCTATTGTCACTCATGATCTAAAACATGTGTGCCAACTAGTAAATTCATCATCTTCCACTTAAAACTATACTCTGGTACTTCTTGTGTATTTTTCTTCCCACTCAAATCATTAGATACATTATTTCCCTTTCTTAGCATATATACTTGCTCAAAATCTAATGATTTCATATAATATACCAATATCTATTGCCATAGATTCATGTCTCTTTGACAAAACATATACATTGAAATATTGTGATTAGTATACACATTGAAATTTTATCCAAATATAAAATTTCTCATACAATTCAAATCATAAACTACTGTAGCTAACTTGAGGTCATGCATAGGGTAGTTCTATTTATGTGGACAGAGCTTCCATGTCTCGTACACTAGAACTCGATCTCCTTACATCAACACTACTCCAAGTCATATCTCAAAAGCATCAGAAAACACCATATACTCTTCACACATCTCAGGTAGGATCAAGAATGGTTTGTTTTATACCACTAGTTCAACTCCTATAAGGAATTATCAAATTCCCTAGACCATTCAAACATTACCATCTTTTTTGTCACGCTCGCAAGTTGATCATAGATGAATGAAATTTCCTTGATTATACTCTAATAATAAACCTCATATCGCATAAAACTACTTATATTGAGTTCTTCTAAGATTATATAATCCAAGAAATGTAATCTGTGATCCATAATTGACACTTAGATAAATTAATATATAGTTGATCATCTCTAAGTGTACATAGAATGATACAAACATGTTGGGAATGATCGTCCAGATTTTTGGGGTATACCATGATTTCATCCTCAAATATAGCTACAAACAAATCCAAGTATGGTTTGCCGATTTGGTTTATCAAGGCCATAAACATTGCTGGTATGTTCATCGACCAAAACAGCTCCATGATGAACTCATAAAGGATAAAGAATTTTCTAACAGTAGTCCAAGGTATATCAAAAATTTGGACACTAAACTATTGATACCAAGATCTCGAGTAAATATTTCAAAAGACTTAAGATTCCCTAAACTGGTCAAATTGATCATCATTACCTAGGAGAGGATATTAGTTCTTCACTATCATCTGGTATAACTTCTAATAATTGACAAATAACTGCAAAGTCTCATTAGCATTCTTAGTAAAAAAATCAAAGAACCCTAAGGCGATGTAATTGGAAAGATAAAACCCTTATCCATAAAATCGTCATGTTGAGTCCTAATCCATTGAAGATATTTTCTACTATTTTTCTGGTGGAATAGAAACTATCACTACTCTAGTCAAGATCTCAATCGTAAAGTCCACATATCTCTTAGGTGGAATCCCTAATATATCCTTAGGAAACACATCCTGAATCCTTCCCACTATGGGTGGTAATATATCCCATTTCAAACCCCCATCATGCTGAAAAATACTAGAAACATTGGCATTGAACTCCACTATTTTCTAATGAATTTTCCCTATACGACATGCTTGGATATCCCACTCCACAGTGGACATAACTATTTTCATTAGGATATGAAAATGTTACTCTCTTTTTGTAACATTAAATATGGTCTTATAATTATATTAACCCATCCATACCAAAAATCAATTCAAAAACTAACATATCTTGAATTTAGATATCCCATAGGAAATGCTACTCCCCAAACATGGGAGAACATTCCTTGCATAAATAGAGGTATCTCTATCTTACTCTCAATGATGTATCGATCATCATAACCCAACTCAAAAAATCCACTGTTAGAATCAAACTATTCACCATTGTTCACAAATATAATGGAATGAGATACACTATTATCAAATAATGCTCTATAAAGCATAGAAGATACATGAATTGTACCTCTAATTTTCGATGGTACATCCTCTCTATCCCAGATTGTATGACTAAATTCATGAAAATTTCATTCCCATATTCCTAGTGATACTGTAAAACTCACATGAGATACAACACTCTACTGGTATGGGAGACCTTTCCCATAAGCACCTAATCTACTTCCTTGAATACCATGTCTAGTAAAACTCCAACATCCCTACTTATATGGGGTTGAAGACAGACTTCTAGAACATTGATTCTTCCTAGATCCTCTATAATTATCCTTATATTGTGGGTTCCTATAAAACCACTCTATCTTTCTCATACTGTAGAATTATTGAAACTCTACTGGTGGTTAGGAATAATTCCTACAAAAGTGACCTGACCTACTGCATCGGTGGTAGAGAATACAAGGAAGATGTTTCGTAACTAATAATTCCCCAAATCCATTCTTATTTCCACTTCTCTATTCAACATTCTAATAATGAAGCTTACTACTCTTAGAAGTCATACCACTTGATCATCCTATAAAAACCACCATTCATCCACTAGATACCTCTTACACATTTCCCTATGATGTAAGAGCCAGATCCACTACCTCAAAAAACTTATTTAACTAAAATATGTTAACATCCGACATAATCTCATATTTAAGACCATCTAAAAATGTATTTTCTTAGCATTCTCATCCCATTCTAGTGTTAGAAAAAATGCATTGAAAAATGGTAAAGCATCCATCATAGTCCATCATAGGCATATTCCTCTTCTTCATCCTTATTAAATACTCTTCCCTCTAATATCATGTTGTCCTTCGATAAAATTCCTCTAGGAACTTCTCTTGGAATTCCTTCCATATCATAATTTCTAGCTTCTCACTCTGATCATGAATATCCCACCATCTCTCTGCTGATCCCCGTAACATATAAGATACGTGTTTGAATCTATTCTCAGAAAAAGTCTCTAAGTGGTTAAGAATAATCATTATGAACTAAGTTTAGAGTGTAGCTTCCTCAGGTCCACCCCCTCTAGTGAAAGTCAGACAATGTTACAAATGAAACTCCTATGTCATGTCATACATAATTTGAACAACTAGACATAGATATTTTCTCCCAAACATTATAAAGTAAGAAAACTTCTCAAGTAACTGCTATTCGGATTCCTCAAACAGAATTATCATAGACTCTTCTTCCATTATGGAAGGATCATTTCTATCCATATTCTCATATCTTCCTCTGAACAGGAACCGTCATGAAGGAATATCTCTATAATTCCATTGACACATATTAGGACACATGACACGCCATTAACATTTTTATGTAAGTTAGATTCATATAAATCCATAATAAGTCATCCCCTATACCCCTTCACATGGTCAAAATTGAGGCACTATCACTGCCCTTAACTATCCCTTATCTAGTATATGTTCATTAAAGGTTAGACACATTTTCATTAATCTAGTTTCTCTTTATACACCCATTTTTTGTATTTTTCATCATTTTAGGACTTCTCAGTCTCATATTTGGAACCCTTTTTCAATTAATTTACAGAAGAAAGGAAAATCATTTTCATTTAAACAGCACACCCAAAAACCTATTTTCCCTATGCATGCCTAAAATGATGCGTGTCACATAATAAACCTGAGTTCAATGAGTGCTTCATGTATACTCAACACTTGTTCCATACCAAGACATGATTAAATAAATAGAAACATCCCATAAAATCTTAAAATTACACAAAAAGTGCATCACTCGAGGTGAAATAACGATCAACTGTAACAAAACACCTCAATAACAACAATCCCACCTTTAGTAAAATTTTGTCCCACATACATGGGTTAGCTACTCCCATACAAGAGCTCATGCCTATGTCCCAATTCATTTTAATATTATGTCTACAATTTGAAAATAGTAATATAATATAAAATAAAATAAAATAAAATAAATCCTTCCCTTTGATAAAACATTGGTACATCCTATCCCAGGTTCCACACCATAGTGCCCCAAACTGGTTAGACACATGACCTAATGTGCATCTCCCTGTATGAAAAATGATGTCGACTACTAGTGAGGGTCAAATATATAACATAGGTAGACTATACCCACATTATAAATGAATCTAAATTGAGGGAAAAATAAACAAAAAAATGATTTAATCATAACTAGAATAAAACTTGTATCAAATGATGAATAGAAAAATAAAATAATATATCCAAACAAATGAAATAGATGTTTTTTGTCATATATGTGTCATGTGATAATATGTTAAACCCAAAATAAACAAACTAACACTCCCAAGTGAGTCCTAACACTATGTTTGGTTCCCTCAACCATGATCCATCTTAACTCATCCATCTTGCAAAGGGATTTATCCCTTATCATGTTCTATAAATATAATGTCTATTTGGGTACCAATCAAGGAGCCCAAGTAGGGAGTGAATAAAACTCAGTAGGCCACCAAAAATGACATCTAAAACAATTCCATTCAATAAACGTTCATGTAGTTCTATAAAGAAGAATGTGAAATTAAAAAATTAAATAGTTTACATATTATATTATCCTTTTTTTAACCACATCCTTTTCCTCAAGTTCGCAATGACTCACCAACATTCAATACCTTCCTTGACCCATTCCAGAATATAAATTGTATCACATAAGTAATCACAAGTCATAATAACATCTACTTTAATTATCAATTTCAATTAAATTCATATATTAACCATTCTGAACTATAGTCCAATTCCACTATCATGGAATTAGAATGTCGTGTCGAGTACGACATGGCTGTTTGGATCATCAGTCAACGTACTACACCTCATTGGTATTTGAATCATCAGTCCCTATCCAATAAAATAATATTCACATGGATGTATTTGGGCCTAGAACGTCATGTCTAGCACCCCATGGGATTTGGACATCTGTCCCTATCCCACGCCCCATTTATCAATCAGTCACATATATCAAATATATCACATTTAATAAGTTTAACCATTATTAACTATATCATCAGTATTTCACAGCATGGTATAGAATTTCAGTTATCCATTAATCCATAAATGATCACTTTAATCAAATGCAATAATATAAAAAATTCATCATGAAAACAATTGTCAACATTTAATAAAATAAACCATTAACACTTTAAGGTTAACCCAATCGCACCATAATTCACATTATCAATCAATTCAATATCCCATAAATTATCCAATAACACAATACCATTAATTGTATAACATTATAATCCCAATATCTTATCAATTCCATAATCATATAGTTATAATAATTAATTAAACCAACAATTAATTGAATTCAAGATTTTATTTCCAAACATGTAAACTTCTATTTCAAAATTCCATATACATAATTATAATCAAGACTATGGGGTTTCCAATTTATAAATCCTACCATAAGATCATTGACGAGCATTCACAAAATAGGTAATCCCTAAATTGAATCTAAATAATCAATTTTACAATGAGGAGGAATATCTTGAACCAAAAAATAGATCCAAGATCAAAGAGATTTAGATCTACCACAACCTTGATCTAATCAATTTCAAATAGAAAATAAATCACTCGTATTCATTCGAAAGGAGATACGAGAGAGAGAGAGAGACGAAACCACATGAGAATATATTTATTTTTGGGAGGGGTGAAGATTCATCAACATAATCCTTAAATTTTCACGAACATGGTTTGGCAGTCCTGAGAATCCTTATGATAGATTCAAAAAAGTAAGAATGTGTTTAGGTTCGAGTGGGGGATATTATGGATTAATACCTTAGGTTTTGGAATTTTTTATAATGTTTTTGGGGGATTAAAATCCATCATGCAAGGTTTCACGTATGAGGAACCCATTTTTCCTAAACCATGCACCTTAATCATGCACATCCATTTAGAGTAACATGGTTTCTCCTAAGAGGGCTCACGATTTGACAAACTGTGCACCAACCAGTAAATTCTCCTCTATCTACGAATGAAAAATTTTCTGGAGTAGGTCCATGGTTTGGGAAAACTATGTACCAACTATGAATTACCCCTCTTATTTCAAATTTCTCAAATTTTCACCTAGAAAACCCTGAAACAAAAAACCCACCAAACGTATACCAAAATGAGTGTAAAATAGTACCTATAAGTGAGGTCTAGACATCACCAGAAAATTTTGGGATCTTACAACTAGAAATATATCAAAACATTTATTCTCTGCCCCAATTTTTTTTATTCACTTAATTATCTTAGTCAGTTTCTCTAGTCATTATCAAAACCTTGTAACAACACATTAATATATATATCTCTTTACTAGAATTTAATTAATACATCCTAGTCATATATATTTAACATCCATCACCACAATATTCAATTAATTCAATAAAAATATTAAATTTTTCATGGATTGTCCAAGTAACAATAGGTTGTGTAAATTCCTGAAAAAAAGTATTATGTAATCATATTGTATTTTTTGTATCAAAACAATAAGTGAAAGAAAGAATATTAAAATGTCACTTAGTCAGTACAACCCCCTTGTAAATATAATATGTCTTCTTCTTCATATTGATCATCGCAACACTAAATTTTAGTAAAATGAAACATCCTCAAAAAAACAAAAAGATTATAATGACCTAAAATATCATGATTTATAGATAATTCCCTAACCATTACACAACAACAATATTCTTAAAAAATTTACAGCTAAACCTATATAGTCTGTCTTCTTTACACCATGCCTACTATATATAACATCTAATGATTATCTTCAATGGGTTATGTTAATAAATAGATGGACTTATTATATAGTTATTCTATGTATTTATCACTCTTTTCATTGCTTGTTAATGTGTATATAGTGTTCTACAATGTAGGAAAACAAAGTTCCCTCTTTTAATGAAAATAAATATTCTTAATTAAAATATCAATAGATAATATAAAATCTTAAAATATATTAATTTTTTGTTACTCATTGGATCAATCAAAGGACTTATTAACAATTTTATTTTTTTAATATGTAGATTATTGATTTAAATTTTTTTCATTAGAAATTCATCAATTAACATCATTAAAAAAATATGGAAACTCGACCGTAATACAAATCTCAAAATGACAAGGTGAATCATGATGCAATGATTATAGCTACCTTCTTATTACCATTTAATACTAATATATTGGATTTTTATCCTATTTAATATAAAAATATTTATTGAATTGTATCATAAAATTAACTATCCATATCCATATACCATTTTATGTTAATTTTAATTGGGAAATTATTTTACTCGTTAAGGAGAAACCCCCAACGTTATAGGGAAATTAATTTACCCATACACAAACATCTAAAACACATATAATCAGGTCCTAAAAATTGAAACATTCGGAATATATTAATAAGTTATATTTAAAAATTATAATATATAAGAATTAAATCACATTATGGAAAATGATAATTTCATCATGATTTGATGTAACAACATTCAAATAATTAAAAAAATAACTTTTCAATACTAGTATTCCTCAAAAGACATAAAAAATGAAACAACCCATGAAATATTATAAAATAAATCAATACCCATGTACATAAGGATGATTCATGTGAAAAAAAATTATAAAAAAGAATAAAATATGAATGTAAAATGTCACATCCACATTATCATCGTATTTAACAATAAAATCCTCCCTTACATAAAAATCAACTCCTAGGGAATATTCATTATAAAAAAAATATTATCCAAATTTGTTTCCCAATTTTTACTTTTTTTCTAAACATCAATCATAAAAAACTCAAAAACCTAGTATTGAACCATCGTTCATTAATTAATTTACTATAAGAGTGAACATAGTATAAGAAAACATAATAATGAATAATAATGTAATATAATTTAATAAGATAGTCATGTATCACACCAAAATATTCACAAAAACTTTTCATCAAAATTTACCGCCTCAAAAAAAATCATATACTTGTTGCAAGATTACATATTTCACACATTCTCAAAATATAAATTTGAATTGTTTACACACTAAAAAAATTACAAAATACTGATGAATTCATATATTCACAAAAAATATTCTAAATGTGTATAGACACTCTCATTATTCCCATTAAAAGTCTCCCTTAAATATATATAATCCATAATAAAACTACAAAATAATTAGCTTTTTCCAACGGGGGTATATCTTTTGGTAAAAGTTTATTTTCTATTGGTAATGCATTTTACCAAAAAAAATGTCAAGTCACTAAATTTTTGGTAAAAAATTTGTAACTAAATGTTATTTTGAAGATAAAATAGTTTTGTTTCAATTAGAATAGTATAAACATAAAATATTTATGTTGGTCAAAATGCTTGGCAATAGATTCATACAACAAATTTATCTGTTAGTAATATTATTTACATCTATCATTTCATCGATAATATTATTAACAATATTATTTTATCTATTATTATAAACAATATATTCAATTAATATGTGATTTTTAACTATGTTTTATATAAAATATTATATATAATAATTCTAATATTTATTACTAATATTTTATATTATATTTATTAATCAAATAATATATAATATATTTTTTATATAATAATTATAAAATTAGATGATATAAAAATTCAAATAAATGAAACTTTATTTGGAAAACATGTTCAAATATAATTAAAATCATGACACAAAAATAAAACAAGGATCCCACACATGAGCATATGAAAAACACACTGATTACAAAATCACACAAACCATCCCCACATGAAGGAACGATCATCAGACCAACATAGCAGCTTCAACACCACAAGCCTCAATCCCAATAGACCCATGATCGGGGTTTGCATCTACCATATCAACAGACCAAATCCACATCCCTATCACCATAGTCAACCAAACACCAGGAAAGCATGAAAGGCCAAATCCAACCACCTTAAAGTACCGCAAGTAGTGGAAACTCCAAATGTCAAATCCATGCTCCCAAAAGTATCACATGTAGCAGCCTCTAGAGGCCAAACCCAAGGGCCTGATAGTTTCACTAGTGCCCAACAGTATCACGAGTAGTAGCAGTATCCTAAGCAGCGGAAAATCTAGAGGTTAAATCCAAGTTCCCAGTAATATTGTAAGCAGCAGAAACTCCAGAGGCCAAATCCAAGTGCCCAATAGTATCACAATCAGTGTTAACTCCAAAGACACAGAAAACTGAAATCAGGGCATCCCATAGTCACATAAGGCCTGTCTGATGGAGACCACTACCAAAGATCCCCTTCCTGGTATAGAGAAACAACTTGTAACCAAGAAGAAAATAGAAAATAACCCATGTGCGCATCCACTAGAAGTAACTCCATAAAATAGAGCAGGAAACCAATATAAAACCCTGGAGTGCCTACACAAAACACCAGCATCTGAGGAATGATACATTCCTGATCCATCCACAGTTCATATTTGTAGGTTCTGAGCACAGTGAAAGTGCATGGATGGGTGTACCCAACATTAATTTTTTCTATTAACAATGATCAATCCAAGATCTTTCATGATGATAAAATGTCAGATCTTAGGAATATAACGATAAATGAAAGAAAAAGAGGGGATTCTTAGAACCATATAGATGATCATCATATGTTGTTTATAATTAATTTAATTAAAATAAATGAATTCTCTTGATTGAATTCTCTATCCGTTGTTGTTTCCATTCACGAGCCAATGTGATCCGTTGTTGCATCCTAGAAGCCAACTGTAGGCTTCCTCTAGAGGTGATCCACATCTGCTCCATGTATCTATGGACGTCGTCAAAGATATCACCACGTGCTAGTGTGAATGATCCTTTTCTTGAGATGTCTGACTTCGATCACATTTTGATCAAATTCTAAAGCTCTATCCTTGATCTGGTGTAGGAGGATCTCTTTCGTAACTTGGGAGTGTTCTTGGAGGAAAAGAATTATCTCTTAGCTTGGGAGATTTTCTTACAAATCTGTTGCCCACAATCACAAAGAATGGAGAGGTTAATGAGAATAATATAATTGGGATATTATTACTTAGAATAATAAAATGGATTAATTACCTGAAAGCATTTATTCATTTCATTTAGTTCATAGTAAGACCTCGTGTCTAATAATAACAGTTGACTATTATTGTCACATGACATGACCTCAGCGAATTACACCTAATATTATTTAATTAAATAAATATTATTATTTCTCAAAAATCCCAAGATAAACTACATGGCGTTTACATTAATATTAATGGCATGTATTTTTTTCCGTTTCTTTTATTTCCTCCACCACATTTATTAGACCTTGAATAATGGTTATTTATTTATCAAATATATATCTCTACATTTCTCGCTAATAAATATATTACATCACCTGCAATATATTCTCACAAATAACTAGTGTCGAAATAAATTTGATCAGGCATCCTTGAATAATTATAAGACCAAAATCGAGAGTAATCTTTATTCAACTTGTTAAATGAATATTTAACTGAGATACTTGAACACACATAGTGTGTGACATTTAGGCATCTCTCTTAGTGGAATTTGGCATATCCTACATATAGCACAAATTTAGTGTCTAGAAACATGCCAAGGAACCCATATAGGAAGAAGTTAATGTTGCAATGATGTGCCACCTCCTACAAATTCTTACCATGTAATATAATACCTTTCTCAAGATATCTCAAATCAAGCGGGTTGGATGCAAGTGTCATCAACCCATGTACTTGATTATTCATTCATTTACATTTTGGAATTGAACTTTCCCATTCCTCACTATGGACATCGATTTATTTATACTATATCAATTCCATCAATTGGGCTGAGATATCAACATCTGTTATGGAACATAAGGGACAAACCCTTTCTCGCATTATCTATAAATGTGGTATTACTCATGACACACCCAACATATCCATTCTCAATTTGAAGAGTGTGGCTTCATAGTTTTTTTCCATACATCTAAGTGCGTGAGTTATAATACCCATTAATAATAATCTTAATGTCCAAGGACCACACGTCCATAGATAGGAACATCCAATGACACTATGAAATGTGGATTTCCTAATCAAAGGTATTGTTCACATAATATCCTCCTGGAAACAATGATAAGATGCCTAAAAGATTTATGAGTCGTCACCCCTAATGGCCTATATTATTTGTGTACTTAAAATAACATCATCTGGTAATAGAACATATATTAAAGAATAGTGTTATGGAACTTCTCGGTTCTCATCATAGTAGGGATTCTCTATGACCCTTTAGTGCAGCAGCTATCCTTAGGGAATTATCACATGAACTATCACACATAATTACAATCAAGATGTGATAAGGTGTTTATTAGTACAAGTTTATCATAAAGTAAAAATTTGTTTGTTCTAGGCCACTAAATCCAACAATATCAACCCCAGTAAAGGGAAACAACCCCAAAAAAACTGAACTACCATGGTCTTAAGAGTATAAACCTAGAATGTTGACCATAAAATTAGAATGTCAACCGTGGATTGATTTTCAAACCACACCATGCAAATCATTGCAGCAAGAAAGGAGATGAGGGGAATGTAAACTCCAAGAAAACCAAACCTATTAACAAAGCAAAAGTAGCAAAAAACCACCACTATTAGTAAAATAGTCAAGCAGTGAAGGACCAAATCATACCCAACCTCCAAATTAATTCATAATTATTTGACTTATAGGACAAAAAACTCATTCATATATCTGATTCCATATAAATCCAAATTGATTTGTGAAGGATTCGGGTGCAGCGAAAGTGCATGTTTGGATGTGCCCACTTGGATTTTTGTCATTAACAATGATCAATCCGGGATCAATATGATGATAAAATCCAGTCTCCACGGATCGAATCACATAAATGGACAAAGAAAGGAAAAGTCCCAGAACCAAAATCTAGGACCGTTGCAAGTTGATTATAATTAATTTAATCAATTGAAAAGAAATACCTTTTGGGTGTTCTTTCTTCATTGATGTTCTTGATCACATTCCGATGTGATTCTCCGTTGCGTCGCAGAAGCCAGGTGTAGACTTCCTCTAGTGGTGATCCACACGTGTACCTCGTATCTCGGGACGTCACCAAAGGAGTCTCTGGGTGCTAGTGTGGAGAAACCTTTGCTTGCGTTGTCCGACTTAGATCGTCTTGATCCGATGGAAGAGGATCTATCTTGGTCTTGATAGTGTTCTCAGAGGAAGAGGTTCATTCGGCCTTGAAAGAATTCTCTAGAATTATTGTATGTGGGGTTGGAAAAGAGTTGGGGTTGTGAGGATATTTATAATCAGGTTTGAGGTTGTACAGTTATGACAATAAATAAATGTGTTACGCGTTTTATTTATTTCATTGACTCTTATTTAAAACCCCCATGTTGAATAATTAATTCCTTGACATGCGCCCACGCTGATTATAATAAATATCATTTAAAACAATATTATATCCTCAAAATCGTGACTGGAAAAACTACATGGCGTGTATTAATAAATACATGGCGTGTACTTGGTTTTTTTTCATTGAAAACTACACAGCGTGTACATTCAATGTAAACGGCATGTATTTCTTGTTTTCATTTATTCATTTCCTTTCCATAATGAAAACTACACGGCGTGTAATTATTATTACACGGCATGTACTTGTTTTCTATGAAAAACTACATGGCGTGTAATCTTTAATACACGACGTGTATATCTTGTTTTTCACTTCCTTATTCCTCCATCATTAAAATGATTAAGCTTCCTTGAATAATTATTAAACCATGTACGAGAATAATCTTTATTCTACTTGAGATACTTGAATACACTTAGTGTGTAACCCTCTAGGCCTCTTTCTCATTGGCATTAGGCGAACTTTCATAAAGTCCAAGATTACTGTCTAGCAATGGGTCAAGGCACCCAAGAGAAAGAAGTTGACGCCGCATTGACGTATCCCCTCATACGAACACTTACTGTTTAATTTAATCCCTTTGTCTCGATATCTCATCAAGCAGGTTTCATGGCTGTGTCATAAAACTATATGCTTGATCCGTCGTTCTTTGACTGCCTGAAATAAACTCGTCATTTACACCATGGCCACAGAATTTAATGCGACAGTTCTATTTCAATCAAAGGGCTGAGATATCAACTTCCATAAATGGAAGGGACAAATCCTTCCTCGACTTATCCATTAACAACATTTCATTCGTGATGAACCCAATGTACCCTACTTCCCGCCAACTGTCTGTGTGACGATTTTCATCAGTAAATCTAAGTGCATGAGTTAGGACATGATTTAATGATAATCTTCTAGTCTATGGACCATTACACACGCTCATAGATAGCAATGTCCGATGACACCAAGATATACAGAATTGCTACTGGCGGGTCTATTCTCATAATCTCTCATCTTGGAGATTACCTAGTACGAACTCCATGAGAGAGAGTCTCGTCTTCTTACGAGTACTCGCACATGACGGTCTGTATATTATGTGTCCTATCATAGTATGTCATCAACCCGCAGAACTTTATTTAAGAATATTGTTATAGAATTTTAAGGTTCTCATCATAGTGGGGATCTTCCATGACCTTATTAATGCAACAAATATTCCAGGACATTATTATATTATATTCATGCAGAACAATGAACAATATAATAAGTGAACATTCATGTAATCAAAGTACAAAACAGTTGGTTCTCATGACACCAACCCATAAAAACTCCCACTTGGACTAGAGCCAACTTCCTACGAATTTTAGCCCGCTAGACCTCACATGATGATCATGTTTCTGCTGAGTCAAGGATTTAGTCAAGGGGTCCATCACGTTGTCTTCCGTGGAAATACTGCTCACGCAACTTCACCTCTCTGAGAAAAATCCCTCAAGAGATGATACTTCTGAAGTATGTGCTTTGTCCGCTGATGTGACCTTGGCTCTTTTGTAAGTTCCACCGCTGCAGTATTATCATAATAGAGTGTGATAGTATCTTTACTGCTCAGTACTACATCAAGCTCTTGGACAATGCTTCGCATCCATACTGCTTCTTTAGCTGCCTCAGAAGCTAAAATATACTCGGACTCCGCTGTAGGATCAGCCACCGCACTTTGTTTTGAGCTCTTCCAGCTCACTGCACCTCCATTCAAACTGAATATGTATCCAGTCCGTGACTTCATTTCATCTTGATCAGTCTGGAAACTAGCATATACATGTCCTCTAATGACTAGTTTCTCATCTCCTCCACAAACCAGGAAAATATCCTTAGTACGCCTCAGATACTTAAGGATAGCCTTGACTGCCATCCAATAGAGGTCTCCTGGATCATCTTGATATCTTCCTACCACACTTAATGTGTAAGCAACATCTAGCCTTGTACCTAGCATAGCATACATGACTGACCCAATCGCGGATTCATAAGGGATCCTTGCCATTCTCTTTCTTTCCTCAAGTGTATGAGGACACATTTTCTTGGAAAGATCAATGCCATGTGACACTGGAAACCATCCCCTCTTGGATTGTTCCATACTAAATCTCTTCAGTATCTTGTCAATATATGTACTTTGACTTAGGCCCAACATTCTCTTGGATCTATCACGATGGATCTTGATCCCAAGAATATATGCTGCCTCTCCCAACTCTTTCATGGAGAAGAATTTTTGCAACCATGCCTTAACTGAATGTAAGAAAGGTACTTCGTTTCCAATTAGTAATATGTCATAAACATATACTATTAGGAGAACGACTGCACTCCCACTAAACCTCTTGTAGAAACAAGGCTCACATTCATTCTTAACAAAGCCAAATTCCATTACAGCTTCATCAAAATGAATGTTCCATGACCTTGATGCTTGCTTTAATCCATAAATGGATTTCTACAACTTGCATACCTTGTTGGCATCCTTTGGAGTCACAAACCCTTCAGGTTGTGTCATATAGACATCTTCCTAGAGGTTCCCGTTAAGGAAAGCTGTTTTGAAATCCATTTTCCAAATCTCATAGTCATGGTAAGCAGAAATTTTCAGTAGGATTCAGATGGATTTCAGCATTGCAACCGGTGAAAAGGTTTCATCATAGTCAATTCCTTGAAGTTGTCTAAATCCTTTTGCAACCAGCCGTGCCTTATTGGTGCTGACTTGGCCCTCCATGTCCAGTTTCTTCTTGAATACCGATTTATTAGCAATAGGCTTTACATCAACTGGAGGATCTACCAAAATCCAGACTTGGTTTTGGTACATGGAATCCATTTCAGAATTCATGGCTTCTTGAAACTTGGAAACGTATGTGCCTTCAACTACTTCCTTGTAGGTACGAGGATCATCATTGTCAATCAATAATGAGTCACCATTCTCGGTGACAAGAAAACCATATCTTTCTAGTTCTCTTACCTCTCTCGTGCTCCTACAATGTTTTTGTGTCTATGGAATAGATTGTTCTTCCACGGGGCTTTGTGTAATTTTTTCTTGTACCAACTCCTGTGTATCTTGAGCCTCGACTTCATCGACGTCTATCTCGCTCCCACTATCTCTTTTGGATATGTGCTCCCTCTCAAGGAATATGGCATGTCTTTCCACTGTAACATTTTTGTATGAGGGGTTGTATAGGTAATATCCCCTTGTTTCCTTGGGATATCCAAAAATGATACACTTTGTGCCTCGGGGTGCAAGTTTGTTACCTGAAGAGGCCTTAACAAATGCTTCTCTACCCCACACATGTATATTCGATAACATGGCTTTGAGTCCACTCCATAACTCGTATGGAATACCATTTATCGATTTAGTTGGTACTTGGTTTAGTATGTGTGCTACTGTTTGTAATTCATATCCCCAAAAGGATAATGGAAGACTCGCATGACTCATCCTTGATCTCACCATGTCCAACAGGGTGCGGTTCCTCCTTTCACTTACACCATTCCACTATGGTGTGTAAGGAGAAGTGAGTTAAGATAGAATCCCAAACTCCCGTAAGAAATCAATTAAGTCCTGATTAAGATATTCTCATCCCCTGTCTGAGTGGAGTTTTATAATCTTCTTACCAAGCTGGTTCTCAACTTCATTCTTGTATTCTTTGAACCGATCAAAAGAATCTAACTTATACCTCATTAAGTAGATGTATCCATATCTACTAAAATCATCAGTAAAAGTTATGAAGTATGAGAATCCACCCCTTACCTCAACTAGAAATGGCCCACACACATCTGTGTGAACTAATTCTAGAAGCTCTTTAGCTCTTTCACCTTTCCCACTAAATGGGGATTTGGTCATTTTTCCTTGTAGACACGCATGACATACACCAAGTGGTTTTAGTTTGAAGGAATATAAATACCCATCTTGATGTAATTTTGTCAAACGTTTCTCATTGACATGACCTAGTCGGTGATGCCAAAGTTGGGTCTGGTATGAGTCATGTGAATTTACTTTGTCATAGATTTCCATTACTTGGTTTGTGTAGTCTAACACATAAAGGTCGTTATATAAATGTGCCCTACCAAAACAAATGCTATCTTTATAAAAGTAGCAACATTAATTTCCAAAATTGAATATGAATCCATCGGTATCTAATCTAGATACTGAAATAATGTTTTTAGTAATAGAAGGAACATAATAACAACCCTTTAACACCAAGATCATTCCAGTTGGCAATGTGAGGTGGTAGTCTCCGACATCTACAGCAGTGAGTCTGGCTCCATTGGATGCTCGTAGATCTACCTCCCCTTGATCAATCTTCTTGAATCTACTTGGTTCCAGTATTTGGATACAGATGTGAGCACCACAAGTAGTATCTAATAACCAATTTGTAGAAACATATAGATTGAATTCGATGACAAATGCACCTGAAGCTTCCCCTTCCTTCCTTGGCTGAGTGCAATTTTTCTTCCAGTGGCTCTTCTTGCCACATGCGAAACAAACAACATCCTATTCCTTTGCCTCCCCTTTGATCTTCCTTTTCTTGGAAGGCCTTGAAGAAGCTTTGGGCTTAAAGCCCTTCTCCTTCCCTTTCCTTTTATTCACCATAAGGACAGAAGGCTTTTCACACATCATGTCATTGTCTACTTGGAAAATAATGATAAGAAGATCATATATAGACTTCTCAATGTTGTTCATGTTGAAATTAACAACAATGTTCGAGAATATCTGGGGGAGTGATGCAAGAATGAGATCGGTGCCCAGTTCTTTGGGGAGTTTAAACCCTAGAACCTCCAAGCGCTCAATGTAACCAATGATCTTGACTACATGAGGCCCAGATGGGGCACCCTCTCCAAGATTTCTCTGAAATAGAGCCTTGGAGATCTCAAACCTTTCCTGCCTTTCTCTCTCCTGGTATAGACCACGGAGGTGCTCGAGCATGCTATAGGCATCCATGTCTTCAGGAGACTTCATGAGCTCACTAGACATCGATGATAGCATCAAAAATTGAACATCGAGAGCATCGTTCAAATGTAGATCATAGACCTGGAAATCTTCATCACTCGCCCCTGGGGCAGGAGAATCAGGAAGTGAGGACTCCAGCATGTAGAACTTTCGTTCATGGCGTAGGATAACCTGAAGGTGCCTAAACCATTTCTGAAAGTTAATACCGGTGAGGATATTGTAATTATCCAGAATTGATCACAGAGAAAATGTGGTTGACGAGTTTGTCATTTTGATTCTACAAATTAAAACAGCAGATTTATTAGTAATTTCTTGATTACATTTTATGAAAAAAATAATAAATGAATTTATTAATTCTACCACTATTTTGTCAAGTCCCAATGGCCCTCATCATTGAACTCGGAATGTCCAGTTGCTTTGACATTCTAGTGCCAAGGATCCATATTCCCCTTCGCATAACCCCAAAAAGGGTTGGTCAAGCTATTTGAAGTTATTTAGGTAGGCAGGTCTTTGCCAACTGTGAGCTTACAGTTCCTTGATCTGTTGAGTTGACTCCCCAATCCTGAAATCCTGTCTTGGATTTCTTCAACTCTTGCCTCAAATATTACACCAAGTCTAGAAAGGGCTACTTCTCTTGATGTAATATGGTTAAGTCAACCCGAAACCTTTCATAACGGATTCCTTTATCAATGTAAGTGTCCCCACAAGGGTTGGTCAAACAAATAGTTTTATTGAGTCTTTCCCTTAATCAGGTAACGGAAGGCTTCGTCTGACTTAATATGGTATTGAGGGATTTTAGTACTTTATGCGTAGTTTCGCATTATCACATGCTTGTAAATATTAAGTGATGCTTTATTAAGTGATTAACCATGTTCTGATAATGTTTACGCATAGTCTGGTTTTTATTTTTTTCCATCTTTGCATGCTTGTTCATTTTATTAATTATGTGATCGCGACAACACATACATAATAAATAAACCATACAATCAAACAGAAATAAAATAATATGTCATGATCATGAGCTTCTATTGGTTAGCTTATCTAGCGGTTTTGATAAGCAATCCCTGACCTAGGTAAAACACCTTGAACCTGTCGGTTCGTGTTTCACAGCTCCCACCTGTCCACCTTTGTATCTTCTTGCATCGGATTCACCTCAGCTTCGGGATTTAAACCATATCCTCTGGATTGGGAGATCCTCCATTACATGGGTTTAAATTAAAGAAACCATGGGCACGCAGGCCCTACATTTTATTGGAAGAAGGCTTGCAGGCTAACAAATTTAAATTAAATAAATTTAAATGAAACCATACACATACAAAGGGTCTTTGGTCTAGCTCATGATCATTAATAGAATGCAATGACATTTACGCATATTTATAATTCAAATTCTTTTAATAGTTCTTTCATTTAAGATAATATGTGCTCGAATTAAATTAATTATGATCTTATAATTAATCAATTCTTTATCTTAAATTCCTTTCTGAATTTCCTTGAGATTATTCTCATCCATATTCCTTGTACGGGTCTTTGTACTTTTGAGGAAACCAGGTGAAATTCCATTTCTGGGAAGTACACGGCGTGTAGTTTATAATTACATGGCATGTACTTCTTTTCACCTTTTATCCAAAGTACATGCCGGGGGATTTGGCATGTTTTCTGTACTTTGGAAATTTTGGAGTACACGGCGTGTTGATGAAATATACATGGCGTGTACTTACTTGTTACGCGGTAACCGGCCTGGCAATCTTGTGTACACGGTACATGTCTTATCCTTGTACACAGTTTCACCTGGGCTGGAACAGACTACACGGCGTGTTGCTCCAACATACACGCCATGTATTCCGGTTCCACTTGTCGTTCAATTATGGTCAACACGACATGATTAATACCTAGGCATATTCAATTCACACGACATGGTTTGGCAGACCAGTTCCAGTTCATTGAACCTAAGTACACAACGTGTAGTTTTAATTACACACCGTGTAATCCCATGTTATACAGACAGAATGAGCGGCTCCTCCGGATGAGTTCCTCGTTTTTATTTTAATCAAAAAATTAAAATTAAAAGGTCTTTTCTGTGATATGAATCGAGAAATGGAGGAGGAAGAAAATATCTTGTTTATTCAAATTAATAGAATGATATATTTCGAATTGAATCAAATGTAAATGCATAAATTATCAACGAAAATTAAATAATCATAATCAACGTTGTAGCCTCGCTCTGATACCATTTGAAGGTTCCGGGCGTAGCGAAATCACATGGATGGATGTTCCCACTTGGATTTTTGTCATTAATAATGATCAATCCGGGATCAATACGACGATAAACGCCAGTCTCCACAGATCGAATCACAGAAATGGACAAAGAAATGAAAAGTCCCGGAACCAAAAGCTAGGATCGTTACAAGTTGATTATAATTAATATAATCAATTGAAAAGAAATACCTTTTGGGTGTTCTTTCTTCATTGATGTTCTTGATCAAATTTCGATCTGATTCGTCGTTGCGTCGCAGAAGCCGAGTGTAGACTTCCTCTAACGGTGATCCACACGTGTACCTCGTATCTCGGGATGTTGCCAAAGGAGTCTCCGGGTTCTAGCGTGGAGAAACCTTTGCTTGCGTTGTCCACCTTAGATCGTCTTGATCTAATGGAAGATGATCTCTCTTGGTCTTGAGAGCGTTCTTGGAGGAAGAGGTTCTTTTGGCCTTGAAATAATTCTTCATAATTGTTGTTTGTGGGGTAGTAAAAGAGTTGGGGTTGTGAGGATATTTATAATCAGGTTTGAGGTTGTAGAGTTATGAAAATAAATAAACACGTTACGCGTTTTATTTATTTCATTGACTCTTATTTAAAACCCCCATGTCGAATAATTAATTCCTTGACATGCGCCCATGCTGATTATAATAAATATCATTTAAAATAGTATTATATCCTCAAAATCCCGACTGGAAAAACTACACGGCGTGTATTAATAATTACACGACGTGTACTAGTTTCTTTCATTGAAAACTACACGGCGTGTACATTCAATGTACATGGCGTGTATATCTTGTTTTCATTTATTCATTTCCTTTCTATAAAAAAAACTACACAGCGTGTAATTATTAATACATGGCATGTACTTGTTTTCCATGAAAAACTACACGGTGTGTAATCTTTAATACACGACATGTATATCTTGTTTTTCACTTCCTTCTTCCTCCATCATTAAAACAATTTAGGCTTCCTTGAATAATTATTAAACCACGTATGGGAATAATCTTTATTCTACTTGAGATACTTGAATACACTTAGTGTGTGACCCTCTAGGCCTCTTTCTCGTTGGCATTAGGCGGGCTTGCCTAAATTCCAATATTACCGTCTAGCAATGGGTCAAGGCAACCAAGAGAAAGAAGTTTATGTCGCATTGACGTATCACCTCATACGAACGCTTACTATGTAATTTAATCCCTTTTTCTCGATATCTCATCAATTAGGTTTCATAGCAGTGTCTTATAACTATATTCTTGATCCGTCGTTCTTTGACTACCTGAAATAAACTCGTTGTTTACACCATGGCCATGGAATTTATTACGACAGTTCTATTTCAATCAAAGGGCCGAGATATCAAATTCCACAAATGGAAGGGACAAATCCTTCCTCGACTTATCCATTAACAACATGTCATTCGTGATGCACCCAACGTACCCTACTTCCCGCCAACTGTCTGCGTGACAGTTTTCGTCAGTAAATCTAGGTGCGCGAGTCATGACATGAGTTAATGATAATATTCCAGTCTAAGGACCATTAAACACGCTCATAGATAGCAATGTACAATGACACCAAGACATGCGGAATTGATACTGGCGGGTATGTTCTCATAATCTCCCATCTTGGAGATTACCAAGTGTGAACTCCAGGAGAGAGAGTCTCGTCTTCTTACGAGTACTCACACGTGATGGTCTGTATACTATGTGTCCTATCATAGTATGTCATCCAACCACAGAACTTTATTTACGAATATTTTTATAGCATTTTAAGGTTATCATCATATCGGGGATCTTCCATGTCCTTATTAATGCAACAAATATTCCAGGACATTATTATCTTATATTCATGCAGAACAATGAACAATATAATAAGTGAACATTCATGTAATCAAAGTACAAAACAGTTGGTTCTCAAGACACCAACCCTTAAAATTTGAAGCAAGAGGGGTCATGTGGTCCCAAATGCCTAGAAGCAGTGTTCTATTGCTTCAGTAATACAACAATCATCCACTGCACACAAATAAATCAATCTTAGAATAGAAAACACATTCTTCAAGATCAATGTAATCAGAACCCATTCAAAACTACAAGGTAAATACAAAAAACGATATCCTCACTCATGGTAGGTTCTAAAAAGGGTAAGACAGAGAAGAAAAATTTATCAAAATAGGTGAACCAATATTTTAGTTCACATACAACATAATTGAGCCTGAAAATAAAGGATTTAGCTGAATAAAATGGTATGGATTACCAGAAAAAAGGTAAATACTTTCAATACATTCTATATACATTAATATCAATAATTGACAAACTAAAAGTCATATTACACACCAATAAAATATTTGTCAAGAGGACTAACATCCTTATGAAATATTTTGTTGATAATCCAATCCTCTTCACCCTCTCCCACTAGCTTATACTAAATTGATCATTTTAAATGTGTGTTTTTTTAAATAATAACATGAATAAACATGTAATGTTTTAATTAAATTTTCAATCAAATTTCTCAGAATATATGTGATAGGAATATAAAAACCCTTTATCAACATACAATATGAGTTGGACATCATAAACACTTATCATAAATAATATGTTTTATATGTATGCGAACATTATAAATACTTATCATAAATGATAAGTGTTATATGTAGTTTTCAATTTCTCAAGATTACAGAACATGTGCTCAACTAAATTCTAGAATTAAAGTAGAATATAATACTAGAAGTTACATAAATGATCGATTAATTATAAAAATACAACACCGACATCAATATATTATACAAGAAGCTCAGTATGAACAAAATAACATAGACCACAAATGAAAACACATAATGATCAGAATTATTCTTTGTGGTTAAAAATTTATCATATAAACTTCATGATAATATAATTCCACAATAATTGCACGCACTTAGATGTGATGTTTTTATAAAAATTATACATTTAACAACATAAAATGCATCTAGAATTTTCACTTATAAAAAAAATAAAATTATATCAAAATAAATTTTATAATAAAATTTATTTCATAATGTCACAATTTGATATCATTTTATAACATGAATCAACAAAAATAATAACATTTACGAAAATTAGGAGGTTGGGGCATTAAAAAAGATAATAGATAAGAAAATGTTGGTTTACTGCATAATTTATGGATGAATCTAATTAAAACATATATATTTATATAGTTTTCAAAACAATAAAAAAAAATTTATAGCTTCATTAACTAAACCACAATACTCTTCAATAATTTTTACTTCCTATAGATTAAAATTTAGAAAATATGTTCCCACAATAGACTATTATTTCTAGCTTTTGTTTTCAAATTACCACTCAATTACAATTTGATCCACTTGTTATATTGATAAGTCAACCCCCAATTACATTTTCAATGAAGGGAAAATTTTATTTGAAATATATTTCTAATATGATACAATCACAAACTCAATTGGTGATGTTTTAGAAGAAATCCTGTTATCATAACTTACCTCTAAGAGAATCTGCATGGATCCTTTGAGATGATCTACTTGTCTTATAGGTGGACCACATGGGATCCACTATCGATCTAGTACTGGATGCACATGGCCATGGAGGAAGTGAATTTTTTACATGATTTCATGGAGAAGATTCAAGAAATATGGAAGTATAAAAAATGAAAATAAGTAGAATCTAAGATTTTTTTGAAATGGAACATCAATAGTGTGCAACTGATTCGAAATCATAGTTTCTAAACATTGCTACATATTCTCTAATTGAAGACCGGTGACATTTTTATGAATTTGGAGATACTTTTTGTTGAAAAAATCATCCTTTGAGAGCAACATATTGTATGTTCCAATCCACTAGATATACCACCAGTCGGTTATCCCAATGAACTCAGGGCACCATCACAGCACTATGCCAATCACCAAAATAAAATTTAAATTATCACATCGACATCAATTCAGAAGACTCGATTGAATAAAATATTACATAAAAATATTAATAGTAAGTGATGGTGGTTCAGGCTCACTCCAAATAATATGTATGAAATCAAGACCAGCATAAGAACCATAATGATAATAGTTTTCCACATATAATTGAATGCCTATAACAGAATTGATGTTGATGTGAAAATCATCAAATTTTAACATATTATCAAAGTAATTATAGGTTATAAATAAAAAATGTGGTTATTATTATTCAAGATTATGAGTATACATTATAAATATGAAACTATTGAGAATGGTTTTCCAGATATATTTGAATTCCTATTAAAAAATCCAAACATATCATAAAATATTTGACATGTACATAGTGAAAGGAATTTATTATGTATTATAATGTCATTATTCACCTATTTGAGTATTCTATGGGTGTAATGTATCAATGTTTATATATCCTTTTAACAATTATATTTCTTATTCTTTTTCAACATCTTATGATCATTGTTTCTATCTACTAAAACTTAAAAAATAGAACCCTTCACACAATGAAGAACAATAATACAATTATAATGGATTAAAGCTATCATTGTTGTTTCATTGGCGTTAAATTGTTTACATGATGTTGTGTTTCTATTAGTAGTAAAGGTTCTCATTTGATGTAAAAGGTCTTGCAAAGTGAAACATGAATCCAATGACTCAATAGAATGGAATGAGGCTACGATAGTTCTGAAAGGCGATGGTTAAAGGGAAGAATGAATTACATCAATATGTACTTTGACTTTGATTATAATAATAACAATTTAGGTCATGGTAGATCATGATATAATTCATTATTTTAAGGTTTCCATTATCAGAATACTTGTATTTATAAGTAATACCAATTTCAACTTAGGTTAGAATGATAACAGTTTAAGGAATCATGGATCTACCTCAAGTTTGGATGAAATGATTCTCAAGAAAATAAAAAAAAATATTGTAGTGGAAGAATCCAATAAAAATGTGCAGGTGTGTTTCATAATAGCAATGGTTTAATGTTTCAATAAATTTTATAACAGAATGATGCTCATGGACTTAGCATTGCACAAACAGATAGTGTTTGATCAATATAATAAGAAGGGTACTTGACATTAGATTTTGTTGTTGAACTCTAACCCAAAGAGGTATTATTACTATAGGCTTATGGGCATATAAACTACATTTTTAGTGTGATTGAGTTTCATCACAAGAGTATAGTGGTTTTTTATGTCCAGAGACTGATGATAAAAATTATGAAGTCATAACAACACCTTGAAATAATGGAGACACCTTTCACGTGTTGGATGACTGTTTAAACACTACAGTTAGTAATTAAACCACAGATTTTGAGAATGTATGATTTTTTGGTTATGGTATGAAAACAATAATAAAATTCTGTAGTTGATTTTTCTCATGTAAAATACAATAGTTACCCATTATTAGGAAGAATATAGTAGTTTATTATGTTCGTAACAAAACTTCAGTTACTTGTGCACATGTAAATTTCATAATTAAACACCAATAAAATAATATAATTATTGTAAATGGTAGAATAAGAATCAAACAACAACACCATAATCATTACATTGTCTTTATATCTTGACAAGAAGAAAAGAAAAGAAATAAAACAAAATGTAAATATGAATTGAACATAGGTATTTTATGTTTGACCAAATAGAAAATCCAGTTCCATGTTTACAGAAATAAGAATGTAAATCTGTTGGTGAGACTCTTGGTATGCTTGAAAAAACATTAAAAAAGTTAGTATATCAATGAGTACCGAAATTAATAGAAGAATATGAATCAAATTGTCAAGAACATGATACGGTTGATAATTGATTCCCTAACCTACAAGCGCCGAAGTGGGGTAGTAGTGATGCCCTAGTTTTATTGATGAGGAAGAGGCTCCAACAGCAATGAAAAGGAGAGGAGATGATGAGGATGGAAGGGTGGTGAGCTAGGAAGGTGGAGGAGTAGGAGAAAATTTTGTTGGAAAAGCATGATGAGGATTTTGGGTGGCACATCGATGAGTGAGAAGGGGTGGAGTACTAGAGAGATGGGGGGACAATGTCAGTGGGGAGGGTGGGATGGAGAGGAGGGAAGGCGTTGTTGGCTGGGATTCTCAAGGAGGAGGCGACGTTAGTGTAGAGGGAAGGAGGAGAGATAGTGATTGAGAAGGGGTGGAGTGCCCGAGATATGGGGGTGATAGTGTCGGCGGGGAGAGGGGGGAGGGAGAGGGAGGCAGTCGGCATTGGCAGGAATGCTCAGAGAGGAGGCAGAGTTGGTGTGATAGGGGATGGGGATGAGAGAAATGGCTGACAATGCCTAGGGTTCCTCCGCAATAATATATTAACACCAAATAAAATAATATAATTTTATGGATAAATAATGTTTTGGTAGAAAATAAGTATAAATTTATATTATATTATTAATAAATGTTTATTATTTTTGGATAAATTATTGAATCAATTTTTATAGTAAATGTTTTATTATTGATAACAGTTATTAATAACAGTATCATGTGTAGGTAAAAAAGTTGTTGGTGTTAATATAAATTGGTAATAGATTTAAGTGCTGGTAAAATATTTTTTGGTATATAATGATTATTAACAAAACATATATCTGATAGTAAAAACAAATGTTAGTACATAAAAATAATATCAACAAAACATAATATATGTTGGAATTACTCATTTTAACCAACATTTATATAATCTGTTATAGAATTTATTTTGGTACAGGTCTATTATTTTGTAGTGTAATAAGATATTTCTCCCTTATAACAACCCAACGAAATGGGGCCCAAACTGCGACTGCACCATGCTCATCTCCAATAGGCTAGGGGATGGTGACCAAGTCCAAGATGGAATACAATAACCATGTGAGGAACTAGTCTGACGTACCTACACACACATACACACAAGTCCAATCCCATTAAATGATGAAATGTAAAACAACTGAACTAATTCATGCATAAATCTATAATCCGACAATCAGAGTATAACCACAATGTAATGAAAGAGATAAATGGGAAAAATACAAAACGAATAAAAACATGTAGAGATTCCAACCATCTCAAAAAGATTGGACTAATATCAAATAAAACCACCCAAAAAACCCTCAGTTATTCTAACTCACTAAGCTCTACCTGCTCTATATCCACCCACAGAAAAATAAAAGGTCCATCTTCTTCATATGATATGACACCAACGAGAAGATACCATATATGGTTGAGTATATCAATTCTCAGTAGGAAATCCCAAAAAAACTAATCAAAACAATCAATAATAGTCAACTCATAATAATTATAATGAAATCATAGAAAAAGAGACACATTTTCAATGGAATGGGACTATGACTCTAGGAGTTCATGAATAAACTATCATTTAAAGGATTATACTCAAAGATTAAAGGATATTATCATTAAGTATAACCCACTCCATGATCTATGATATCATCAGATACAATCATAATTTTTTTTATTATCATAGGGTCCCAACCAAGAAAACTCAATAATATATGAAGACCTCCATACATAGATTGGGTATCATTCCCAAGACCACTAGTGGACACCAAAACCACAACCCAAATCAAAAAATTGTATAGAGTATCCTTTCCCAATTATATAATGATCCTTATAGAAATGTCCTACTGGATGGGGGATCAACACCCAACTCAAGGAGGATGCACCGATTCCATAAACCCCACATAGGTTAAAAGAATGAATGATAAAGGATAATACTCTAATCTCATGGAGGAAATGTTAAGCTCTATTTGAGAATTATCTGACAAAGGGAAGGAAAATCCAGATTTTTTGATTTAATGCAACACTATACCCTCAACATAGTGGACCAAGGGATCACAGACAACCGATACTAGTCGAAACTGAAGGAAATAAGGTCTTCAAACATCCTAAATGTGGATACATGATATGTACTAGAGAGTACACAATGTATCAGTCTAACCATTGGTTAGATCATGTTTTACTGCATTAGAAGACATATAAATCTCATTATACACAATGTTTAAGTATGCATTAATGGTATGTAGAGGTATGTCGGCACCCATAACATTTAATATGTCTATGTTTGTGTACTTATGGTCATGCCTATATATGATCCCATGTACACATGGTCATTCCCATGTACACTTGGTCGTGTAAGAATACAAGGCTCTACCAGTGCACTTTGGTCATTTCTAGGTACCTTGACCTTACCATTCCTAGGTATCCTTGATTTTACACATTGATCTTCCAATATGATTCACACAATATGTGTAATTTTTCTGACGACCTGTGATATTTTTCTCTCCAGGGAAACCCAAGAACTGAATAGAGTGTCCCACATATCGTGTCACTCGAGATTAAACACCATGTTACCTGGGATTTTCTAGAACCCATGAATATTCTTGATGATGTAGCATGCACTACCACTACTTCAATTCCAGCTGCAGAATCATGGTTCTATGTTCATCTGATCCTCCCATTATCGAAGATCCAAATCTGGGATTTGAATCCACTTGGAAAATGAACTATCAATCAATGATGTTTTCTATATTGAAATAAGGGTAGAAATAGAACACTCTAGACATTATAATCTACCTCTAATCATCTTACATCTACATCACACCTTGATATCACCCTTGATCATGGATCTCAACTACTATATTGATCTGTTTAAACAAATAATGGTCACAAAATGATCATAAACAATTAATTGATTTAACCACGGGATAAATAAATATCTTGTGATGGATGTTTGATAAAACAAGGTATAAATCCAAAAATGACAATCATATAGAAAAAAACAGCCTTTATTCATTTTTGACACAATCTAGTGTGGATGAATTACGTGAATGAAGAGGGAATAATAAATGATCAAATACATTTACCATAAGTTAATTATCCATTTATGAATGAATAATTTCTTGTTTGTGGAATTAATATGCATTATACTAGTAGAAAATAATGGGATGGAATCATAGAAATAAAAAATCCTCCTATGTGTTTTGATCAATCACTAGTGAAAAATAGTACTTCATTTCCATCATTAGTGAAATCTACACACTCTGATAGGGTAATGATCCTCGATGTTGATCCAATCAAATGTTGTCCACCATTATCCTCTCCTATATTATTTATCTCAATTTATATGGTTATGCACCTAACCCTAAAAAATTTTCATAGAAGCATATTTATAGTATTTTTCTAGATATAGAAATTTATTTAAATATTTAAATAAATATAAACTATTTATTTAATTATTTGACCATGATGGAGATAAATCCAAACACTAAATTCAAACATAGAATAAGTCTCTCCTTGGTTAAATCTTGATTTATGAACCCATAATTGGCCTCATATTTCAAATAAGAGACTCTGTTTATGAGTAATTAAACTTTTTAAAGAAAACTATGCATGGATGATCTTAAAATTCTTAATGTTTTTGAATTATCAATTTCATGCTCACTCGACCTTTGAATTTAAATCTAACATTATGTGAGGACCTAAATATAAATTGTATCATATTATGATGTCATATATGAATGAATTATAGTTTTTTCATTCTCCTCACCTTATTTATTGTCTTCCCAAAAAGTGAAAAAAAACGACTCATAGTCTTGAGGTTACTATATTCGCATCTATGTCACCAGTGCATAGGTTATCTCTTGAAGATTATCCTATGTCCACCAGACACACACTAGGGGAATCATTCTCCCACAATTGATCCTCCCATTCCGATCCTTGGTCTCAATGAGGTACTTTGTAAATCTTTCCCCATCCCAAATGTCCAACACACCCCAGTTGATAACATGTGATGGGTTGTGAACATAACTTCTCAGATGAGACATGTGGATTTCTACATATACCTAGTCTAACAGAGGTGGTAAATCTAAGTGGTATTTCTTTTCACCATCTCTATATAGTATTTGTAAAGGGACCCTAAATATAAAATATTTTCGTCCACCCTGTCCAAATATACGTAGTCTACATTGTGGTGAGACCCTCAGGAACACATTGTATCCCCCTAAAACTCTTAGGTCCTCCCTCATTAGTCAATGTAGTAATTTTGATGGAAATTTGAATTCTTCATCCACTCATATATGATTTATAATTTCTCAGTCAAAGATCGTACCAACTCTGGGCCCATCAATTCTAAAAAACCTTGATCAGTCTAATAATTTGGTGACCTATAGGGTCTTCCATACTCAAATGGTTCCATACTTATGGTGGAATGGTAGATGATTTTGTATAAAAAACCACCATGGGAGGGTGATACTACCAACTAAATCCAAAATCTAATTGAATATCCTACATTGTGTACTCCAATCCCTAAGTGGTCCGCTCAATCTAGCTTTTAGACATAGGTAGAAATGTCATGCCCAAATGAAACCGAGTCCCAAATTCCTCATTAATATACATAATATCAATATTAGTGAGCATCATAGTCTAAAATAAATCATAAAAGGGAACTCCATGGAGCCATACTACCTTCTGCATGTACAAGCCTACCAATATCTCTAATAAAATCATCTCCAGAATAGCTAGTAAGTGGACTGACTAGGTGAGTTGATATATGATAAATGAGTTTGATCATGTACCCAAAATATATGTGGTCACCCTATCATTAATATAATGTAAATACCATCCCAATTTTACTTTAGAACCTTAGGGGTATATCTAAACATACTGGAACTTGGTGTTGAGCCTTCACTTGCTAACGACTGAGGCATCGAGAGAAAAACTCATCAACACATCTCTTCATGAATGACAACCAAAACTGACAACAGAGGTCTTGGTATATCATTTCTAGACCTAGATATACTACAAAATGGGATTTATGAAACACTCTCATCACCTCCTCCCAAAACATTACTTGTACCATCATCCATCCTCTTTAAAGGATAACATTTTCCCCAACTTTCGAAAATCACTCTGGAGAACGTATATTGGATATATGAGTATGTAAGGTATAAGAGTTATTATAACAGTTCTAAGCTTTCCTAAGAAATTGTAAAAGTTTTTGGGTAATAACCATCAACTAATGATATGGAGAAACATCCCTATCCACAACGAAAAACTATAATGAGGCTAAATGCACAAATTCCACAGACATCAACTGAGAAAAAGATCTCATGATAAGAGAATTTCTCAAAACATTGACCTCCCTATGAATATATATAATCTTTAACTCATAATACATGAGGATATATATACGTCATATCTCTCTCAAGTTATGATCTTTGTGAGATAAGATATACTTGATACTATTTTTGACATAGTAGATGATAAACTGGTCACGTATAAGTAATTTTCGTCATATCATCGAGGCAAAGACAACCAATCCTACAACAAGAATATGGGTCATGTAGTACAAATAATTTGGTCTCAACTACCTAGAACCATATGCAATCACTTCATGCATCTGCATGAGGACACAACCAATTCTAGTCCCTAAGGCCTCACATAACAATACATACATGTCGCCCTCCTTGGAGAATCTCATAAATGAGGACACATCAACCTCTACATCAACTCTTGAAAACAATATTGGAACCTTACCATCAACAAAAATGGTTTCCAAATTTGGGTAAAAGTAGTAAAAAGTGATATAGATCTAGAGAAATAAGGTAAAACCCTCTGAAATAAACCTACCAACCCAAGGAAACTCTTCACCTCAAGAAAACTCTTAGGCGGATCCCAAACATTATTTTCAACGTCAATCACTAGATCCAATACCACACCTGCCTTTGAGATGACATCTCCAAGTAAGTGGACATCAAAAATACAAAACTAATAGTTTGAGATCTTCCCATAGAGTTGGTTCTATCAAAGTGTGTCTAGGATTTTCCTAAATTTTATCACATGCTCTTCCTCTAACTCTGGTTAAATATGTATTTTTTTGATGAATACCACCAAATAATGTAAATGAAAGATTAAAATATTTAATTAATTAATTCCATGAACACTATTATAGAAATATCTATTCCAAAAGGCATCCCCAAGTTATCATAATGACCGCAGGGACATCAGAATTCTGTCTTCGGTATATCCTTATATCATACTTACAGTTAGTGATATCCTTATATGAGGTCAATATTTGAGAACCATCACACCCCTCTCATCTGATTGAATAGTTTTGTGATCCTTGTTAGTGGATACTTATTTTTTACGATCACCTAGTTCATGCCCCAATAATCCACAAAAAAACCCCAACATATGATCCACATGCTTGGAAAACAACACTGGGGCTATCTAAGGGGGACACTGGGTCTCACAAATCCCATAATTACTACGAACTACAAATTAACACTCAACTCATGATGCTGTTTTAGAGGCATATGAGAAGTTGTTACAGATTTTGGGGATTTCATGGGGTTTAATATTACACCTGGAACCTAGGATTTTGGATTCAGTACTTAAAAATGTTGTGTACTATTTTTTATAATGATAACTGAATCAATAAAAAACACTTTATACATTCTTGGAGCATTTCTAGTCGACGTTCTAGAATATTATACTACATCTTAAAATTATAAGTGTAGTAAAATAAAATAATTTTCTTCGTTTGTGATAACTCGATAAACGATGATGTCTGACTTTTAACTTCTATGCAACCTCGGAAATTAATTTTAAAATAATAGGATGAGCATTTAATTTCATATTAACAATTTAAAAAACCTATTGAAATTCTTTTTAAAAGTTCCTTTTGAGAATTCTCTAAGAAACACCTTTTAAAAATATTAATAAAATATTCTTGAAAAATCATATTCTTTTAAAAATATATTAAATCTTTGAAAATATTTAAACATTGAAAATAATTTATATATTTTCTAGTGATTTTTAGAAAACATTATGTAATCATTTGAAAACAAAACAATGGGGCCACATGAAACATTAATGGTTTTCTTAGGATTACCTACTTATCTGGGGGATGATTTCACTCCCCAATTCCTTAACATATATACAATGTTCAAGTGAAAAATATTATATAAATATTATAAAATTTCTATACATATAAATTTTCACTGGATTATTTACCATTCAAACTTGATAACACAGTTACATACATTTACACATTTCTATATTTATTTTTTCATAAGAAAACATGATGAAACTAAATCATTTCACTATCATACATTAATTAAATACATTTAATTTCAATGAAAAAAATCATTTTTTCATTAAACTCATAGAATCCACTTCGAAAATAACTTTCTATATATGAATTTATTGTTCAATTCATTTTTACATAAAATAGAAACTTAATAGAAATTAAACTAGTACATTCATAAAACGTAAAAAGTTATAGATAATTTCCATATCATATAATATAAATGGAATCCATGAATGTATGATGATTTTAACAAATAAAATGATAGTCTTTATTACTCAAATCTTATTATAATTTAGAAAACACACATGAAATGATACCTTTAAAATATAAACATAAATATTTTGATAAAATATAATTCAAACATGAAAATTATTCAAATGATAAATGGAATATTAATTTTCAATAATACTATATCTCTTATTAAATGGTATTAAAAATTTAAAGTAAAATCAAAATAAAAAACCCCATATAAAACTACATTTGAAAACACAATTTACTGATAAATTGGAATAACTTGATAATATAAACATATATTTATTTGAAAAATAAATAAAAGAAATATTTGTAAAGTGGACATGCCTTTATAAATAGAATTTCAAAGAAATGAAATAATTGAAAATAAAATAAATAATCTATCCCTTACATAATCTATATTTATAATTACATAATTTTCAAAAATAAAAATAAAAACTAAATTCCCTTATAGGTTCGTTAAAATTTAAAATTTAGAATTTAAAAAATATTCGTTGAAATAATATTTAAAATAGAAAACACAAAATAATTGAATATCATACTAATAAATTTTGTACATAAAAATAATAATTATGAAAACTTTTATAGAAAATAGGTAAACATACTTATCATAATTGTTTAACAAAGGAGGAAGATTGAATGTCGGTCATAGGTTGACTATACTTGAGGGAGTGTACATGTAAATTTCATAGGATATTTTTATCCTATTTATATGAAAAATTTCCCATAATTATATTTTTTATGGTAGTATTAGTATGATAATGGACGGAATAAAATATATTTCATATCAACTAGGGTTTTAAATTCTTGTTTCTGTATCCACTAGTTTTTTGTGAAAACCAAATGAAGTCTAAATGAAAATGTTATTTTGTTTCAAAACTATCTAAATATAATTATATTTTTATACATTTCATTTTAAAAATAGGAACAAAAAATATCCAGCAAGATTTTTCAGCACAAGAAATATTAGTTTCTAGGGAAGATATATACTTAATTTTTATGTTGACAGTACAACTGTTATAAAATTGTAACGTGGAAGATGGAAATCCATCCATGGTTATGATTTGGATATATTTCTTTATCCCGGTTCATTATATATCTAAAACTCATAAATGAATTTTGTACATATTATTATTATTATATTTGAATATTGATAGAATGTATGGATTTTTCGTTCTGTTGGACATTTATGTGGCTAGGCCATGTTGACCAGGACAGTGGAGGAATAAATTGAGGAGGAGGGAAACATCAAGGGTTCTAGGTTGGTTGACTTTAGGTTTAAGTCAATGGAAAAAGAGGTGGACAGTGAGAATCATGTCAATATTTTGTTCAAGATCTTGTCTATTGATTTGAGGGTTTATAGATCATAGAAAAGGTTGATTGAAGGGAAAATGGAGTAGAGGAATGAAATGATTATGATCACTATCAGATGGCCAGGATTGTAACCCTCTTATCCCACATCAAAACGGGATTGATTCTGGTGACTCCTTATATAACGGGATGCAGTTTCTTCAGCTCGATAACACTAGGAGGCACACTGAGAGCCTTACACAAGGGATCCCTATGGGAAATTTTCCATCCTATGATAGACCCTTGGGGAGCTCTCTAACTTTCCCAAGAATGCATAATGGTGGATATGCCTTTTCCAGATGGATTGGTTTGACACATCCCACTGAGGTTGACCCCATGTGGGTCCTCTAGATGGTTGAGTTGTTCCCAAATATCCAAATTTTGTTCATATTTTTTAAAACAAATTAATAATTAAATACTATGTAATATTTTATAGATTTTTTTATAAAAATATCATTAGAATTAAATTTTAATAAACATCGATATGTGGTAAAACATTTTCATTTCCTTAAAAAATTACTATTACACATTAATTAATTTTTTCGTAAAATATTTTTTTATTACATAATTTATTATGGTTATGAATTATTGGTTTCAATTAAAAACTATATTAAAAATATTAATTTTCATTAATCATTGAAAGATAATATTGACTATTCGCAAATGTTATAATAAGAAAACATGATGAATACATATCCTAAGGTGATTTTTTGATAAACTAAAATTCTTCTAAAAAATGAATCCTTTCTTCCCATTTTCTCTATGTATTCTAGCTATTTTTCTCATAATTTTTTTCCTAATTAGGAATAATCCTTTCCACATTATTCTTATGTTCATTGGTGTATTTGATTTTTTACTATTAGTAATAATTTTCACAGATTAACAGTTTTCTAAAACGTATGCTTCATTCTTAGAGAACTATTTTTTTCAAAATAGAATTTACTAATGTAATTTTCTTTGATGTAAAATAATATCAATATTTTTTTGTGGCTTCCTCAATCTCAAATTACTATTAATTTATTCTTTACCAATGGATCTCACATGTCATCATCACTTTTAAAATAATAAATCTAATGATTAGATTTTATAATTTTCATGAAAAGATTTATAAATACCTATGTCTAAGGGAATTCAAAAGACACAGAAAAATCCTAGAAGTTCTATAATTATTTCAATATGGTGTTATATATTCCTCTTGTTTGTATTATTTTTATTATTTTACTTTCTATCACATTTTTTATCCTAGAGGATTCAGGTGATGTTGGCTACTCAATCAACCATCCTATGTTACTCATTGGGGATATATTATTTTCACAATCAATAATAGTGGGTTACATGGGTTAAATCTTGGATGATTTTATTGTATTAGAGTCCTAGTTTTAATACAAAATCTACCATTATTAACATTTATATCCAAATATCATTTAACTATTGTATTTATTTAAAATAATTCGTACATAATGACGCAGGATGTCACATTCTCCACCATAACCGAATTTTACCATCTCAAATCATTATTTCATACACTATACAAAATTAAATCTTGATGCCTATTTACACAAGTCCTACCTTGGTAACCATATCCCAATGGTATGTAATGTTGGATATATTCACATGAATGATTATTTATTCAAAGGAGAGTGGCATTTATGGGAGCTTAAACTTATTATACTTTTCTACCCTATATGAATCTTTTGAAGGTGTGGTTGAATTGTTGAAGTCATCGAAAGAAAGTTCATAAAGGAAAAGATACATTATAAAACTCTAAAAGGTTATTTTGAACATGATTCATTTACAACTGTCTCATTGACTCATTTTTGGAAGTTTCAAAATCCTCATAGATTCTTCCATGAAAACCAAAAAAATAAATTTTATAACATATATTATTCATGGTGTTTCCCCCTTCCACGGACGCATAAAATGCTGGTAGTGATTCATGTTGTTTGGATAGGGTAAATCACATAGAAATACATTCATTATAAAATACATGGTGTGTATGGTAAATATATACTTCAGTATGGGGACATAATTAAAAAATCCTGATCCTAGATTAAATCAAAGTGTATCAGATGTATAGGATATGTTCTAAAGAAGTTTGCAGGTAAGACTTATGGAATCATGTGGATAAAACTCTTTTGAGAAAGACATCATGATGATACTAATAGGAAACTCATATGGAAGAGATAATATATTTGTTTGTGTTGTCCTTCATTCCATATAAAAATTATAGAATGTATAATTTTACTAAGAAAGGATACTTAAGCAAATGAAGAGGTCTTATTTACCAAAAACATCTAGAAACCTTCTCTAATACCAATTATAATACCCCGAACCCATGATTTCGTATTTAATACTTAAAATTGATTGGTAATTTTTTATTTTTAAAAGATAAATGAAATAGTACACAACAACTTATATATTCGATGAACTTTTCCTATCGAGGTTTATAAGAATTAGACAACATCTTACAAATTATCAGTGTAATAAAATTAATCTTTTTTCATCGCGTGCGTGAACTCCATAAGATATGATGTTTGACTTATAACTTCTACAATACCTATGAAAACATTTTCAAAATAAAATTATGAGCATTGAAATTCCCAGTAACTGTATTAAAAACTTGTAAAAAGACTTTTTGAAAATTCCCTTTGAAAATACTAAGAGAAATACCTTTTAAAAATATTATGAAAATATTATTTAAAACAATTATCTTTGAAAAATACCTTAATTCTTTAAAACTTTTTACTCTTTAAAAAAACGTTAAAAATAATCCATAGATTTTTAGAATAAATTATGCAATGTTTTGAAAAAAAATGTACCACTTGAAACAATGAATGTTATCTTAGGTCTACTGACTTTCATGAGGGATGGGTTCACTCTCCAATTCCCTATCATATTTACAACATTCAAGTGAGAATTTTTATAAAAATATTTTAATCGTTCTATACATATATATTTCCATGGGGGGGTTTTACCTCTAAAACTTTATAACATAGTTAAATATATTTACATGCTTATATGTCTATTCTTTCATTAGAAAACATGATGCAACTAAATATCATCACCATCATACATTAATTAAATACACGAAATATCATGGAAAATATAATTAATATTCCTATATTTTTTAATCTCATTGAATCCTCTTTAAAAATAACCTCTTATAAAAGAATTAACAGTTCACTTCATATGTACATAAAACTAAGACTAAAAGTTAAACTGGTAGAGGCATGAAATGTCACAAGTTATAGATAATGTAATTTTCTTATAATATAAATTACATCCATGATTGTATAATTATTTTCTCACATAAAATGATAGTCTTTATTACGATAGACTAACAATAATTTTTAAAATACACATGAAATGATATCTTTAAAATATAAACATAAATATATTTGCAAAATAAAATTCAAACATGGAAATTCTAGAAATGATAAATGAAATATTAATTTCCTATAAAATTAATTCCCTTATTAAAGGTTCTTAATAATATAAATTGAAATAAAAATAAAAACCCATAATTTAATATATTTGAAAAATAATTTATTGATAAATTTCAATAACATGATAATATAAAAATATATTTATTGGAAAAATAAATAAAAGTAATATTTTAAAATAGATATTTTCTTTCAAAATTTAATTTTATAGAAATGAAATATTTGAAAATAAAATAAATAATCAATCCCTTATATAAATTATAATTCTAATGACATAATTTTCAAAAATAAAGTTAACAATTAAACTCTTATAAGTTCTTTAAAATTCAATATAGAATATATATAAGATATTATTCATAATAATTGGTAAAACAAAAAACAAAAAATAGCCCTATCCCATAAAAATAATTTTTTTTAAAAAAATAATCATTTGAAAAAATGTGATAGAAAATAGATAAACTCCCATGCCTAAATTTGTTCCTAAAGGAGGAAGATGGATTGTGGTTCGTAGGTTTACTAAGCATGAGGGAGTGTACATGTGAATTTCATAGGATATTTTTATCCTATATAAAATTAAAATCTCCTCTACTGATATTATTTATTGCAGTATTAGACTAATAAGAGAAGGAATAAAATATATTTCATATCAAATCGTTTTTTAAATGCTAGTTCTGGAATCAACTAGATTTTTTTGTGCAACATGAATGAAGTCCAACTGAAAATATTGTTTTGTTTCAAAACTATTGAAATAGACGTATATTTTTATACATGTCATTGTGAAAATATGTACCTAAAATATAAAGAATGATTCTGCGGCACCGAAAATATAAGGTAAATGGATAGATTTATAATTATTTTATATGTTGATAGTACAACGATGATAAAACTATATCCTGATATATAGAATTCCATCCATGGTGATAGTTTTGATATGTTTCTTTATCCCATTTCAGAACATATCCGAAACACATAAATGAATATAGTACATATTATTATTATTATTATTTCAGTATATTGATTGAAGATATGATGTCAATTGTTCATTACACATTTATATGGATCGGCCTAATTGATGAGGAAAATGGTAGCATCAACTTAGTTGGAGGGCTTCATAGAGGGATTCAAGATGGTAAAATCCAAGTTGAAGATGAAAAAAATTGATGTAAGGCTTGGATTATTTCAATCTTTTGATCAAGAACACATCAATTTATTTGAGGGTTGAAAGATTAGAAAATAGTCCGAATGAATTGAAAATGGAGAGGATGAATGATAAGAGCTTGATCATGATCAAATAATTTAGAATGAAATATACTTATCCCATATCAAAAAATTATTGATTCTAGAGATTACTTATATATCTGGATGTGGTTTCTTCGGCTTGATACCACTAGAACACACATCAAGAACCTTAAACATGGGCTCCTAGTGGGTTTCTTTCCCACCCTATGCTTGACCCTCCGACACTCTCTCTCTCTCTCTATCCCAAGTGTTCCAAGAAGGATATATTCCTTTCCGCAAGGCGTGGGTCAACACCTCCCACTAGAGTTACCCCCAAGTGGGTCCTCCAGCTGGTTGAGGTATTCCCAACTATCCAAAGGTTGGTTATATTTTTTTTGACAAAAATAATACTTAAATAGTAAGTTATATTTTCTATCACAAACCGTCCCCTAGGGCCCGTGATGTGACTACCCCAAGCCTGACTTAAATAGGGTAGTGGCTGACGACTAGCACCATAAAAGCATCTCCCAAAAGGGAAGGAATTTCATTTAAACCTACACACACACACAACACATACTGTGGAAAGCAAAGCTGAAACTAGGGTACCAACAACAAGTATGGCACACAAGGAAGAAACCACACAAGTAAAGGTGAAACTGAAAGGAAAAGGGGGCTAGAATATAAACCCAACTAAAAAGGAGAGTACAATAAAAGTAAATACAAGCTCTGGAGGTCATTTTCCAAGGATCCTACCAGAAGGGTATGTGTAGGTCACTATCAAATGTTTTTGAAGTGTACTACGTCTATAGATCTACCTCTGATCACCACCTAGCCTTGGCTCTCCATGATCTCAGTCAATGTTTTCCACCATCTGCACAAGACACAACAGGTGTGGGCGAAGCCTGTGTTTGGGTGAGCAAAACAATACTCATTAGGGACCCTGAAACTAAATCGAGTCTCCCAGAAATCCACAAAGGGAATCAAAAAAATGCCAAAATATTAGAGTCACTAGAGTCAGCTCAACATCATTATAACATAAAGTTTTTATGGAAAAAACAACAGTAGAAAACAAATAAAATCAATCACTGTAAAGGAACTCATCCCTGATGGATACTTTTGGCTAGCTAGGTCACCTAGACCTATTCAGTAGTTGAGTCAAAAAGCCTTGCAGATAGCTAAGTCTTGAATCCTCACTGGGTATATGAGTCACAGAGTCTTGCTAACAGTTGAGTCACAGAGTCTCACTGGATAGCTGAGTCATGAAGTATCACTAATAGCTGAGACATAGAGTCTCGTTAGGTAGCTGAGTCACAAATTCTCACTAATATCTGAGTCATGAAATCTCGTTGTGTAGCAGAGTCATACAGTCTAACTAGGTAGCGGAGTCACAGAATCTCGCAGGGTAGCTGAGTCACGAAGTCTCGCTGGCTAGCTGAGTCATGCGGTCTCGCTGATAGCTGAGTAGCGAAGCCTCACTGGGTCAAATTCCATGAAATCTTACTTAGAGGATTTCATAAGTACTACCCCATCACATTGGTCCCAATTCCATAGAAGGCTCTTCAATCAGACGCACAGTCTAGGAGATATGTCCCTTTTTGTAAATTGGGGACGGTTGTGTGTAGGCCATGTCTGACTTGTACAGACTGACCCGACCAACTTAACTCGGGGTCTCGCATGAGATGATATTGTACCTCTGGCCCATTATCCTAGCCCATTGGCTTCACTGGACCCAGCCGAGGTTGGTCGTGGGTCAAGAACATATTTTCACCTAGTGACCTGAATTTATCTGGCCCAGCCGAAACTGGCGAGCCATTCTCTTTTCTTAGCCCGGGACATCGCATGTAGAGGATTTATCATGTCTACCTCATGTGATAAAGAGGACCGACTCAAAAAATTATTTGGGCCGCTCAGGCGGCCTGGCCCGCTGGACAAACCCGGCTGATCTGGTTGGGGCACGATCGACTAGTCACCCCCCCTTGTGGTCAGCACGCAGCCCGCATGGAGTAGGTCACTTATCCTACGTTGTGCCACGATGGCGCCACGTCCAGCCAGCCTCCACGACTAATGGTCTGTGAACATCCTCCATCGTGGAAAGTTCTATGAGCACTGCCTCCATTAGCATGGCTGACGAGGGCCGGCCACATCATCCCGCACGCGGTGCTAGTTGGAGTCACCTCCCACCACACCGGTGGTACATTCCTTGGGCCATGGGGACTGCTCGGGTGGTCCAATCTAAAATCTTTCTGCTCCCTCTAGAATATCCTATTTCCACCATCACTTCCAGGACCTCAAATAAACCTTTCTAACATTTCAATGATGCTTCCATGAATAACGCACAAGTGGAGGGGCTCAGGCCTTGTTCGTGTTATCCATCACCCTCCGCTTTAGAATTTAAAAAAATAGGGGAGGCTTGGGATTATAGTTCTATCAGATAATCATCAATCCCAGTGAAAAAACCCAAGGTAAACACCATCCTTCAAGAACACTTGATTTGGGGATCAACCTATTTGTGGGTTGATCCACATTCATTGTTTTAGAATAAGAACACAAAAAACATAAAACAATTAAATTCATAACTAGGTTGGATTGTTCATTGGAAAGTAATGGTGTTGTTGCATTCATCATTATGTGATCCTCTATTTACGTTAGTTGGTCGATCATCATTGGGGATGATCCATTCGAAGGGGGGGGGGGGGGTTGGCGTTCGTTGTAATCACCCACCAATGGTTCGGAGTGGAACCAAGATTATGACAACAATATTGCATTGTCTACTTGGACATTAAAATATGATACGCAAATCAGCGTTTCTGTTACGTTTCTATTACAAAGTAATTACACTATTTCATTTAAAGAAATAGCGTATTTAGTTTCACTTGGTTGGAAAACCATTGATCTACAACTATTTCAAAATTTATAAAAATAAAATATAATAAGATTATTTTTTTACATTTTATTTAAGAATCCTGAAAAATAACTATTTCCCTTGACCCACGCCGGTCGAGGATAGATTCATTCTAGGAAAATCCCCACATTCTGAGCTTAACTGTTCCCTCAGATATTTGATCTGAGCACTGGTTTAAAAGTTAGAAAAATCCGCTCACACATTTATTTAAATGAACCTAAAAAATAGTTCAAAAATTAACTTTCACCCTCAACCAGTGTCGGTCGAGGCTAGGCTCCACCTAAGGGGAACATTCCTTCACGATCTCAACGGTACTCTCGGATTTGAAATCTATGTTACCATTTAGGAGTTATAAGGATTTTACAATAAAATAATTGTTACTTAATTATTTTATTTACATCCAAAAACTAACTTCCACGGTTTCCCTACATCATCCAATGTTAGGATCTACCTAAATAAAGAATACCCTCACGAGCTAAATGGTGGTCTTATATATTCAATCCTAGTCACAGTTCTTGAGTTATAATCATTTTTAAAAGTAAAATATTTTTATTTAATTATTTTATTGATGGTTGTTCCATTTTTAGGTGTTATCACTAGAGGCATGTACCAAACTAAAATTAAGTATCACCTAGGGTAAAACTGCCATCCTGAATGCATCAGTGCCCTCATATTTCTTATTTGGGGACCTGTTTAAGATTTGTTCTACTATTCCAGGAAAAATTCTCACACGTGCTATTTAAAGCTTAACATTTTTTGACGGATCATTCTAGGCTCTCTGGGACTCAGAATCGATCGTCGCCTTAGTACTTGGACTTGAAATAATTACATATAATAAAAAAATAAATGAAAATTCTAAGAGATTACATTACTCCACCATTTTTGGGCTTCATTTCCTCATAATCCAAAACAATTCTAAATAAAAAAATGGCGGTACTGAGCACGAATCTGAGTCTCCCACTCCCATGTGATCTTCTCGAGATTCCCGTGGTGCCATAAAATGTGCACTAAAGGAATCAAACATCAAAAAAAGGAACCTCTCATGTCGATCCTCTATCTCCACTGGGAATTCAGAAAATGTCACACCATCGTCATTGTCTAGCTCTCCCTAGTCGATGATGTGTGATGTATCATGCATGTACCTCATCAGCTGCGACACATGGATAACATTGTACACCCAGTGCATCTGTGTGGGAGAGATAGATCGTATGCTACCTCACCAACTCTACTCAGAATATGAAAAGGTCTGATGAACTTCAAAGATAAGTTTTCACCTCGACCAAGTATTCATAATCCCCGTCAGGGTGAGACCCAAAGGAAAACATGGTATCCCTCCTCAAACTCCATGGGCCTATGTCTCATATCCTCATATGATTTTGGTCTTCCCTTGTGTAGTCCTCATCCACTCCTAGATGGTCTGCACCTTCTTAGTGGTATCCTGTACCAACTATGAACCCATGAGTGCTGACTACCCTAGGCCTATCCAGTATAGAGGTGATTAGCAAGCCCTCGTGTACGAAGCCTCAAATGATGCCATGACAATGGGGGAGTGATATTCATTTTTGTGTGAAAACTCCACCAATAAAAGTTGGCCCTCCCAAATATGATAAAAATCAAGAACACAATCATGAAGCATGTCCTCCAAGGTCTGTATGGTCTGCTCCATCTGACCATCAGTTTGTAGGTGAAAGGATGTTCTTAAGCATAACTGAGTCCAAAACGCCTCATGCAATCCCTTCCACAACTAGGATGTAAGGTGTGCATCACAATATGTGACTATCATGTATGGGACTCAATGAATTCAAACAATCTCATGCATGTAGAGGTTTCCCATGACCTCTACTGAACTCTTCTCTCAAATGGGTAGGAAGTGGATCGACACTGTGAGTTGGTCTATGATCACCCAGATGGTATCGTGAAACGAACTCTGCCACTGATTTCTTCATCCCTAGACAAAATTATTGACATCAGAGATCATGATACATCTTCCCCACTCTAGGGCGTACTGCAAAGGGGGCGATATAGGATTCCCTAAAAATATCCTATGGAAACACCCTAGATACTACTGTGTGCCCTTTGAAAAGGATTATGTTATCTCCACCTATCGAAAACCCATTATGTTCATGTCCTAAGGATAACTGAGCATGTCGGGCCTCCCAACTAGAATCTCCAAGTTAAGACTCCCTAACTCCCTGTAATAGAGGAGGGGAAACCACGATTTACTAAATAAATGGTGTATCCTCTCTATCCAAATAGGATATTTGAATCGAGGATATCTTCTTAACGCCTCATTCAGTAGATGTGAACTGAGTCTCCTACTGAGAGAATCCTCTACTACATTTCCCTTCAAAAATTATATACTACTTTGAATTCAGATTCCTAGAGTAACTTCATCCATCATCCCTATCTCAACTACTATAAATCCTATGGCCACCTTTCTATCCACACAAAATGCTACCCCTTTTTTACTGATTGATGTGACCATCAACCCTTTGGTAGTGTTTTCTCATTCTCCATAGCCACTTGGTTAAAGTTCCCGTAATCCAAACATAACCTTGAACACTGGGTCTTACTAAGACCTTCCTCTTCAAGTCCCCCACCTACGCCCCCTACTTAGGAAGCTCTATAAAATCCCTCCTATATACTGGTGTTGATATTGGTGCGATCTCAGGATGTAGAATGACGCAGAAGAGCCCCTTCTTATGGGGAGGTAATCCTGCAATCATATATTGAAAGGACGTTCCCACACTCTACCAGTAATATTGGGAATAGAAAAATCAAACCATCCACCACAACGAGGGTAAGGCTGGCCGAATCAAGATTGCTCAGCTTCACCCTACTATTCATGAGTTTATCATGTGCTTCCAAGGTTTACTTTTTCACCAACCAAGGGAAACACCATTATAACGCTGCAGATATACCACATCATTTTTTTCCTAAAATAGTCAATCTGAGCCTAAACTGTTGATGACCAGTCCATACCAAAACTAATGTCGTAAGGCCTTGATTCTTCCACCAAGAGGTTCCAACCGAAACTCTAGCCTCACGGATTAGATTACACCGTCAGCATAAGTTTTATTGTCGAGTCTCCTCCCATTGGTATCTCCAGATTTAACAATGAAGTGAACAATTTAAATGGAAACTCTAGGTCTTGAAAAAGATTCATGACAGGACGGAATGATTACCGCCAATTTATTTTAATACGGCATCTATTTGTAGACACAAACCATATCTCAATTCATTTATAGAGCCCTTAGGTCATACTCCTTGACTGAATATAGCTACAACCTTCCCTTATCCTATAGCTCCCTGATTTTGGTGTGGACCACGTTGGGGTGGTGGTTGTAACATGTCTAAATGTATTCAACCTCATGATGCTCTCCTATCTCCTCTTCGACATGTGTTAAACTGCATATTCATTTGTTCCTGTCACTTCCTCAACCCTAGTGGATCATCCACGGTTTCACTATCATCACAACGGGCTGGAAAATTTCTAGAGAGATGTCCCCTACCGACTTTTGAAAATCATTACCTATTACCAAGCCGAATAGACTCACCCTATGAGCCTTGATCTGTAGATCCCCTACTTCGGGATCTCTTCGGGGAACGTATCACACGTCCAAGTATCTGGGACTGACGTCATCTCCATGCATTCCCACCGAATAAATCCACAGTCTGTATCTTCTCATCCAAATGACTTCCAACCAAAAAGGTTCTCTCTAGGACCTTATCATATGTAGAAACACATAGAGGAATATACCTGGCTCGGATGTCCCTAAACACACCTTTCATGGATGTCCGAGATGTGAAGCATCTGTCGTACCGTATTCATCAAGTACCAGGAAAATTCGGCATGCCTCGATGAATACTCAGCTACTGACTTTTCATCCTCTAGAATCTCTTGGGCACACATACCCCTTATCTTTTATGGAAATATCCCTTTCACTGAGAAAGGTTCTCAAGCTCTATCCTTGGAAAAGTCACCTCATCGTAAGATCAGGTAATCTAAAACATGTCATCGCCCTGCTGAGCCATCCAGAAGGCTCACTGCCAGGACCACCATCTGATCAAATGGTTCTCTGGCTAGATGGAAACTCGGTCACCACCTCAATCCAGTCCTTAGCCACCTGAGAGTCAATCTCGCCTTAGGTCCTGAGGGGTCTCTGTCACTAAAACTCGTGTAAGGAACTGATCCTACATGTGTCTTCTACCGGTAGCGCCCGTATTAACTGTTGACCAATGGGTGGTGGTTTCACTGGGACACTGCCTGAAGGTACCATTTTGGGAAATGGTCCCTATACCGAATCCTCATCACTCTATGAACCATCATCATGGTCACACACTGGAATCCTGACTAGCCGTATGCATGGAGGTATATTGAAAGAGAATCAAGATGAATCAAATTCAATTTATTATACATGGTGAGATGACTATTACTCAAAAATATCATGTAAAAATAATCAAAGAACCATTCAACTAGTGTTTTCATGTACCAAGTCAAAAAATAGAATTCAGGGTCCTGGTGTATGGATACATCAGCTTCCGCACAAACACTGGACTCCCTAGTCAGAAATCTAAACTCGAAACACATAACACTATTTCACCATTCAAATTTATAGACTCATAGTTCTTTTTTTAGAACCAACCACCTCAAATACCACTCTGTCATGACCCATCCCTCAGGTCCCATGCCATTACTACCCCATGCCTGACTAACATAGGCCTGGGGCTGGAAACTAAAACCTAAAAGGCATATCCAAAAAAAGGAAGGCATTGCCTTTAAAACTATACACACACACATCCCATACTATGGAATGTAAAGCTGGAACTAGGATACAAACAACAAGTATGTCACACAAGGAATCAACCACATAAGTAAAGGTGAAACTGAAAGGAAATGGGGACAAGAACACAAACCCAACTAAAAAAGAAAGTACAGTAAAAGGAATTACAAGCTATGGAGGTTGTATGCCAGGGATACAACTAAAATGGTAGGTGTATCTCACTTTCAGATGTTGCTGAAGCATACTCTATCTGTAGATCCACCTATGAGCACCTCCTGGCCTGGGCTCTCCAAGATCCCATTCAAAGTTGTACATCATCTGCACAAGACACAACAGGTGCGAGCGAATCCCATGTAGGGGTGAGTATAAAAATACTCATTAGGGGCCTTGAAACCAACTCTGGTCTCACAGAAATCCACAAAGGGAATCCCAAAAGAATGCAGAAATATTAGAGTCACTAGAGTCATCTCGATACAGGTATAACATAAATTGTTGAGAGAAAAACTAATGATTGAAAACACTAAACATCAATCACTATAAAGTCACTCGTCCTCGATGAGTCCTTTAGGATAGCTAGGTATCCTAGAACTATTCAGTAGATGATTCACGAAGCCTCACTGGGTAGCTGAGTCACGAAGTCTCACTTGAGTCACGAAGTCTTGCTATGTAGCTTTGTCACACAGTCTCATTGATAGTTGAGTCATGGTGTCTTTCTAGATAGATGAGTCAAAATGTCTTGCTGATAGCTAAGTCACGAGGTCTATTTGGGTAGCTGATTCATGCGGTCTCTCTAGGTAGCTCATTCACGGTGTCTCGATGGGTAGTTGAGTCACAGAGTCTCCCTGGGTAGCTGAGTAACGCAGTCTCGCTGATAGCTGAGTCACGAAGCCTTACTGGGTCAACTTCCATGAAATCATACTTATATGAATTCAAAAGGAATCCCTTAACATTGTTCCCAATGCCACAGACGACGCTTCAATCAGATGCATGGTCTGGGAGATACGTCCATTTTTGTATATAGGGGCCGGTTGTGTCCAGGCCCGGTCCGACTGGTTCGAACCGACCCGACCAACCTAACCTAAGGTCCCGTATGAACCAATCCTATCTATTAATACCATTGGTCCGGACCATTGGGACTCACTAGACCTGGCCAAGGTTGGCCATGGGTTAAGCCTGCTTGGTCACCTACTCACACGAATTTATCCAGCCTTTCCCGCACTGGCAGGCCGATCTATTTTCCTAGCCCAGGCCACCACGTGAACTAGCTTTATCCCATCAGCCCTGTCTGCTGGCCGATATCTTCCAATCCATTTGGAGCATGCACAACCTGTTATCTGACCCCCCCCCCCCCCTCATGGTTAACACACGACCCTTATGTAGTGGGATGCTCCTCTTACGCAGTTCCACGTTGGCGCCGCATCCACCCAGGCGCCGCAATCGATGGGACACTACCCTCCTGCAATGTGGTACACACTGGGAACACCGCCTCTACATGCATGACCAGAGAGGGTCGGATGCTTCATCCCACACGTGTCATCGATCGATGCCACCGTGCCGGAGGTGCTGCACCGGCGACACCTTTCAAGGGCCACTGAGTCCGCTCCTGTGGTCTAATCTCAAATCCTCCTATTCCACGTGGCCTCTTGGGTTTCCTCCATCACTAAGACGATATAAGATCCACATTTCATCCATTTTGAGGATTTTTCCATGAAGAACGAACAAACAGAGGGGATTAGGCCCTGTTTGTGTTGTCTCCTACCCTCCTCGTTATAATTTAAAAAAAATCATGGAGGCTCAATATCATTGTTCTATCGGATAATCATCAGTCCCAGTGCAATAAACACCAAGGTAAACACCATCCTACAAGAATAAACGAACATCAGATCATCCTATCCATGGGTTGATCCACATTCGTTGTTGTAGAATACGAATGGGGAAAACATAAAATAATTAAACCCCTACCTGGGTCAGATCAGTCATTAGCAATGTATGGTGTCACTGCATTCATCATTCTTTGATCCTCTATTTACGGAAATTTTTCAATCGTCGTTGGGGATGATCCCTTCTAGGGGGTGGCATTCATTTTCATCACCCACCAGAGCTTTAGAGAAGAACCAGAATTGTGCCAACAATCCTAAATTGTCTACTTGGCCATTAAAAGATGAAACGTGAATCAATGTTTCTATTACAGATTCGTTACGCAGTTTCACTTAATGAAATAGTGTATTCAGTTTCGCTGGGATGGAAAACCATTGAGCTGCAATGATTTGAAACTTCAGAAAAATAAAATAAAAAAAGTTTGTTTTATTTTTAAATTTTAATTAAAAATACCGTAAAATAACATTTTCCCTCAAACTGCGTCGGATGAGTTTAGGTCCATTCTAGGTGAATAAAACCATTTTGAGTTCAACGGTTCCCTCATATTAATGATCTGATCACTGATTTAAAAGTTAGAAAAAACCCACTCGTACATTTATTTAAATGATCCTTAAAAATAGTTCAAAAAATAACTTTCACCCTCAACCCTTGCTGGTCAAGGTTAGGCTTTTCCTAAGAGGAACACCTCTCACGAGTTCAACGTTACTCTAAGATTTCCAATCCGGGTTACCCTTTAGGAGTTATATTTTACAATAAAATAATTATATCTTAATTATTTTATTTATGTACAAATACTAACTTCCAATGTTGGCCTCCACTGGCCAAAATTAGGATCTTCCTAAAGAAATAATACCTTTGTGAGATCAATGGTGGTATCATATATTCAATACAAGTCACTATTCGTGAGTTATGAGCATTTGAAAAATAAAATAATTTTATTTAATAATTTTATTTAGGCTTATGCCATTTTTGGGTGTTCTCACTAGAGGCCTACATTGACCAATATTAAGTTGTGCCTAGGGTAAAACCACCTTCCTGAATGCAATGGTGCCCTCATATTTCTAATCTAGGAACCCATTTAAGAGATATTCCACTTTTTCTGGAAAACATATTAGAAGTGCTATTTAAATCTTAATGTTTTTTGATGGATCATTTCGTACACTTTGGGCCTCGGAATCGCTTGTTGTCTTAGTGCCTGGTCCTGAAATAATACCACATATTAAATAAAAGTTACTTTTACTTTCAGAGAAATTAAATTTTCCTAAACAATATTATTATAAAATTATCATTATAATGAAATATTAATAAAAATCCATATGTTTTAAAAAAAATCATTTACATGAAAAAATTACTATTTCACAATACTTACATTACTCTTAAAACAATTTTTAATTACATGATTTATTATGGTTCAAAATTATAGTTTTCAATTAAAATTTATTTTAAACTTATTAATTTTATTTAATTACCTAAACATATTAATGACATTTTCTAACGGTTGAAAAATAGAAATTTAGAAATAACTTTTTGGAAACAAACCTGTTCGTTGCAAAAAATTGAGTTTGGTTTGTGTTTTCTTTCAATTTGTACATGGATGACTAGGATGTTTTCAAGGAAGGAGGTCATATGTTTGAGGCTAAAAGTAGTATTTAAGGTGGCGCAGTTTCCCAATGTTTTCAATATTTTTTGGGCCTCAAAATCGGGAGTTTGTGTTGGAAAAAAATGGTTTATGATATAATAGTTAATGGTATGAAAAAAGACAAAGAAAATTGGAAAAATCAAGGAACTGCATACCTAGTAAAATGGACGGCAGACCATGTTCCAGGAATGGTTTATGACCGCATTTTAGGTAGTGGGAGCGGTAGGCGGTGCGGTACGTAGAACGGTGTGCAGAACCAAAAATAGTTCATAGCAACGGTATGCGGTGAAGGCAAGAGGTACAAAGAATGAAGAAGGATTGAAATTAAAAATGGTTTGTAGAGACGGTATTCGGTGAAGGCATATAGTACGTGGTGTGCTGATGGTTAGAGGGATTATTAGGGTTCGTGAAATAATAGCGGTACATGGAAGAGGCTAACCCTAAACAGGTAGAGTTCATTATACAGTGAATATTTTCACACATTGAAAATTTGGGTAAATCATATTAGCGAAATTTGTAGTGTTACATACTAATTTAATGAATTGTAATCCCCTTGTTAAGTGAAGGGATTAGAGATTAAATATTTGGGAAGAAATCTAGGAAAGTGTGAAGTGGTACGTAGAGGTGAAGACGATACGTGGATAAGACCATCCACGTAATAAAAACAGTCCGCGGAAGGAAGTGTGGTTCATGCCAGAAGCTCTCACAGTATGCGACAGAGCAAGGTAGTATGTGGAGTAGGATGGTATGTAGAGAATCTGAGAAGTCCACAGAGAAAGGAGGTACGCGGAGTGGGGATGTTCGCTGAGGAGAAGCTTGGTATATGAGAACAGAAGTGGTACGCGGAGGAGGTGGTTCGCGCACAATACATAGAACACAATGCGTGGAACACCCAGGGAAGCCTGAAAAATGACATAAACGGCTTGAGAAATTAATTTTAAAAACATATCAGTGTACGGGAATATAAATTACAAATGTGGGTGATTACGAGACTTCAACAGAGCATCCATTTACAGTTGAGGATGCATGAATTAATACCAAATAATTAAAGCGACCTTCAGGTCGATAAATTGAGTGATGATTCTTCCAATGTAGTGAGAAAGGGGGATTCAACGAAAGTGTTTCGAGGGATGCAGTGTGATATCCATAAAACCTTGTAAAGGCAGTGCGCCTGGCATAGAGTGACTGTGCTAAACTCTTGTAATCCAAAACTTATAAAGATTAGTGGTTTTTTGTAAAACTGACACACTATCAGCATATGATCCTTGGATATATCCCTTAGTGGTTAACCAAGTAGAATTGTTGTGTCATTTCTTTTCATGTGATTGTTTATTTTTCTGCACTTCCTCTTCAGACAGGTTTAACATGTTCCTACCAATGTGGGAAAAATATCCATCAGTTTAAAAGAAAAATTTAACACCCTGATTCACCCCTCCCTCTCAGGGTGTCCTGTGGCCCTTCATACATATCCCAAAGTGATCTTTTTTATAATGTAAAATTCCACAAAAATATAATTATTATTTTATTTCATTTTTCTCATTTCATTCAGTAATTTTTCTCATCATTTTTTTTTCTAGTTATGACTAATCCTCACCTTTTAATTCTCATGTTCATTGTTGTACTTCATTTTTTACTTGTATTAATACATTTCCTGGATTAGTATTTTTCCAAAATGTATGTTTTTTTCTCAAAATACTATTTTATTTCAAAATATAGTGTACTAATATAATTTTCCATGATCTAAAATAATATCGAAGAATTATTAAGGATTATTAAATCTAAATTTTTTGTTCATTTATTCTTTACCAATTACTCTCACATGTCATTATAACTTTTAAAATATAAATTCTACTGGTTATATTTTATAAAAGTCAAAAAAATACTTTTTAATAGGTATGTCTATGGACATTCAAAAAACACATAAAAACATCTCAAATCTAAATTCTTACTTCAATATGGTGCGACATTTTCCTATTTTTCTTAGTATTATTTCGATTTTACATTCTATAATTTTTTTATTATGGTAGATTCAGGGAAAGTGGGAAAATTAATCGGCCTTCTTGTGTTACTCGGTGGTGCTACAATTTTTTTATTGTCGCTAATAGTGGTTTTGATGGGTTGTCTCTTGTATGATTATGATTTATTAGGGTCAATGTATCAATAAAAAGTTTCCCATTTCTATCCATCAAATACAAATATATTATAACTAATATATTTATTTAAAATTCAATGTATGTAAAGACTCAAGATGTTACATGTAAGTATAGAAAGAATTCAATATCTCAGTGATGAGGAAATCATTGAGAATTTTTTGGAAATACATACTCATAATACACCACAACCATAGGAAACATTTATCACATAACATTAACTAAACCAATAGTCATGTTATCCAATTGGTGAGTAATATTACCCACTGTCCTATGCATGAGCATGTCCTACTCCACTAGGGATTCCTTTTCATAAATAATGTAAAAAATTGCCCTGTCATCGCTGAAACCCCTCACCCTCTCCCTAAAATAGTCAATTTGGGAATGAATAATGGATATATATACATTAATAATATGATTTCACGAGGCCTAAACATTGCTACAAAGATATCTCATATGAATATATTCCTTCCAACCATCAGATAAAATATTCTGTATAAGTGTGAAATTGTTAATTCATCTTATGTCAAAGTATCCAAGCATAGGGGTCGTCCAAATGATCAATAAAATCAATAAGTGTTGAACCAAAGAACATGAATGAAAGGAGTGACTCACACCACTGTCTATTAGTACTGCATATTTGGTATAAAATTGATAGATTATACCTCCATACCCTATAATTTGTATCATTTGCATCCAATATCTCCATGGGAGTTGAGTGGACAACCTTGGTGTGGTGGTAAAAATAGGACAAACCTCTAACCACCTCATACCTCTCTACCTAACCCTATTCCACATCTTCCACCCTGAAAACCACTATGTTCCTACCTATATCTCTTCTAGGGAAGTACCTCAATCATCTCTTGATCAATTATATAATGGGTCTAACAATCCCATAAAAGATGTCACTAAAAATCATAAGAAAAACACCACCTCTATCTCTGATATTTTGAGGTATCATATGTTCCATATACCACAGATCCTATGTAAAAATATCTTCTCTGGAAATATGTGACATGCCAATATCCATAAGAATTTTATATACTACTTTTATTTAGGTATCAACAATTTGTTTTCAAAAAAATTCTCCATTATCAACTTATTATCCACCATAATTATCTTCACCACTACATCCCTCTCACATACTAAAATATATATGGGAATAAATGTACATTTAGTTGAATCCCTGATATCTTAGTATAAGAAATTATTAAAAGCTTGTGATATAATGAATGGTTCTGGAACCATATCCTTGGAGTACCATGAGAGATCAGTAAACCTTGAGGAATACAATACCCAATTCATAATACCCTACTACATATGAAGAAGCTCATGGATGTGTACTGATCACAACATGGTCAGATAAAACACCTCCCTATAGAGATGCTCAAAGTCTGGCTAGGATATAGAAGTCTCATCATGTGACTGGATCACTAGACTCCACCATGGACCAAAAAATCCATGAAAAAGACACATTGTGATTAAAATGTTCTCATCTACATGCATCCTTAATAGGAGATAAAAGAAAGTGACTTCATTAAGAAAATCCCCAACCACCTGGGGGTTTGGCTCGCCTCCAAACATGGGATGTTTCTACCTCTAGAACTCATGAAACACACATAGGTTTTGTTCCTCCTCATATCTTATTTCTGACGGTAACTTCTACTCAATGGGTTGTTGTATAGATATAAACCCATCCATAGGAAAAATCTCTTTTATATAGCCCTATAACAAAGCCTTGTTATTTGGTGGGTCATCCACATGGTCATGTAATGGAATCCATGATGGTTTTATTCACAACAAAATCATAATATAAACAAAATGTACCCATGCCAAATTGTTTATCATGGGATCTAACTCAAGAATGACATTGTATCCAAAACCCATTCGTATATAATTTATGTACCACTATATTCCCATCATACAATGTCTACATGTACTGAGTTGAATGAAAGATGGTCACATTACTGGTTTATGGATACATAATATGCTCTACCAACATTAGATTCCTTGGTATGAATGATAAATTGAAAAACATAACATTTTTTCTATAAAACGCAATCCATTATCATAATATCTAGTACAATGGTAGAACACACTCCAATAATACCACTCCTTCATGACCTGGACCATCGATTCCTGAATATTTTCTACCACAATCCCTCATCCAACAATCTAGGGGTGGAAAAATTGCAACATAAGCATAAAACACACATGGGATTAATCATCATATCGTACCTATAATAACCCCCCCACACACACATATACACCCATACAATGGGGAAATGTAAAACAACTAGACGTAATGCATGAAAACATCTATAATCACACAATAAAATTATTGAAATAATTTACAGAATGTGTTATAGTGGTCAAATAAAGCCCAAAAAATTCACAGAGAGTCTAAAATACATTGAAGTATGGGACTACTATAAAAAGAAAACACACATATAAAACACATTCTATCTACCTCACAAATCAACCCATAGTCCCTATAATCCTTAGACAGTGTGAAAAGTTATGTTGTCTATAGAAGACCAGACACTTGAAAGTAGATCCCATGCAGTGGTGAGTATAATAATAACCATTAGGACACCTTGAAAACACTAAATAATTAAATCAAATATATTATTATCTTAATGAGGATCTAAAAATCAATGAAAACCCCCATATATACCTAGGATGGACACTGCTCCTCCAGGTGGGTTCAACCAACTACTAGCCACAAGATACTACTCTATGTTACATGGTAATTCTAATTCCTGGACAAACCTTTTCATGAACCATGCTATCACTGAATAAACTCGTCCAATAGGTCATGATCATTATGAAAAACCTATGAAAACATAGTGGTTTTTTAAGACTTTGATACTCGTATAGGGTATCACACCTGGGATCGTTGGGGGATAACAGAACCCCAATCAGGATTAACCCTCAATGTAGGGTATAGTATGCTAATGAAACCAAAAACCGAAATGAAACGACCTCCTTGATGGGTTACCAACACCATAATCAATGTGGTCACAATAATTCTACAAAACCTACCATGTTCATGAGAAGGAATGATATGGAATCACACTTCAGTCTCATGGATGGTCACCACAAACTCTATCTATGACTCATCCTTTAGATGGGATCATAATCCAGAGATATAAACAATATTATGCTTTGTACCCTTGAGGGTATGGACCAAGGGAACACAATAAACCAATACATTTCCAACCTAAAGAAACTAATGCCTCCAAACACCATCAAAAAGGGTACAAGACATGTACTTGGAACTAAACGACATGTCGAGCCATCAATTGGTTTGCTTTTGTGTAAATGCTTGACACAACATGTAAATATTAACATACATGGTGTATATGTATATATACATGTATTCTAGATTTCTTTAGGCACCATGTCCATGCCATCTATATGTATCTATATACTTCTTTTCATGCCTGTGTACCAACCCATGTACCTGTATCCATGGTCATGTAAACTTGGTCGTATTTGAGTACATAGCTCTACATGTCTAATCTTTCCATATTCATGTACCCCATCTTATCAATTCCCATGTACCCTATAAGTTACACACCAAGACACTAGCATGGTTTACATGGAATGTATTAGATGTCACTTGGTGTATGATATATCTCTCTTCGTGGAAATATAATAACTTTATAAAGGTTCCCATATTCTATGTCTCTCCAAATTTCCCAGTGTGTAACATTAGATTTTCCAAAACAACATATCTTTCCCACATCTCCTCCCATGTTATCTCCACCATAATTATTGTTGGGGAATCATGGATTTTAGGTTTTCTAACCCTCTCATCACTATAGTTACAAATCTGGCCATTGAATATTCTCAGAAAATGCACTTTCAAGACATTCCATCTACCAAACATCAAACTAGGAGGAATGAAAATAGTTTATCCATATTTATCTACCTTATATCATGATAAATTTTAATTTCACCTCAATCACAACCTAAAGTGTGAACATCACCTATGCTATTGGTCTGTTTCACCGAATAACTATCCTATAACAATAATATAATCGGTATTCATTGAACACCAGGCCAACAAAATCATGAGATGAATATGTGAAGAAAAGAAAAAGATATACATAAATCAAAAACATGAGGAACAAAACATGGTGTTTTTCACTTCATCTTCAATCTGTTCTCAATGAATTGGATTAAAAAAGAGTGACGAATCAACCAATAAATAAATTTACCCCAAATAAATCAATCATTAACACAAGAATCAATTCATTTTCATGGAATTGATCTCCATTTGTCCAAAATAAATGAATTGTATTCAATAAAACAAATAAAACATACTACCCTATGTTATTATTGATCACCGATGAAGAAAAATCATGTGATGACATTATTGGAAAGATCCAAAAACTCTGATGGCACAACGATCCTTGTTTTCGATCTAATATGAGGTCATCTGCTAATATATCCCCCAATGTACTCTCTCAATTTTTAGGGTTATGTGGATAACCCAACAAATTTTAAATTGAATCATATTTATTGGATATTATAAGATTTAGTCTAATAATTTAATAATTAAGTAGATATAATTATATTTATTTAATTATTTTCCCATGAAGGAGCTCAAGGAAAACACCCAATTCCAACCTATATTATTTCATTCTTAAGGATAAACCTACACATTGAACTTAATAGAGATATCATATTTACTTTATGAGATTTTCTTTAAGAGTTATTATAAACTTTTAGAATAACTATGTTCATGTGATATTAATATTTAAAACATTTTTCAAATATTAATTTTAGGATAATCGAGTAATGGAATTTCATGAATTCTCATCACTTGGACCAAAAAATAATCCATATAATATATTGAGGTAATACATGTAAAAAATATATACCTTTCTTTACTCATTAGAAAAAGATATATATAATTGTATTTTTAGTTTTCATTCCCCCTGAATATGATATCTAAATTAAAGGTAATATATTGAACAAATAACTCTATATTATCCATGAGAGTGTTAATGTTCTAAATGCATAAATAAACTTTGGTTTTGAAATGTATCACTATGAAATAGATTTGACAAATAATTTCTAATTGTTCCTATATAGGAACATAATCCATCATGAAGAATCTTTCTTCCTCATCCTTCATGATAATGTGGTATTTGATATCAATGTTCTTTGGTTAATAATATTTAACTAGATTTATAGAATGATTTATTCATCATTTACTATGACATCCCAACAACCAGTGCTATGACATATCCAACCTAAATATGATTATCTAATATTAAAATATATTATACTATTTTACTTATATGTGAAAGAAAAATATACTATATCAACTATTCTATGATTAATAGAATTAGGAATTTAAATGTTCCTTCAAACACACTTATCTCAAAAAATTAATATATAACCTGGCATAAACTCTAAAATAACAACACTTATAATCAAATTTTTAATAAAATATCATAAAAAAATTTGTTTTCCACTAGTAGTATTTTTTATATGTAATAGATACTTCCAATAATTTAAATTTGAATCATTCTCACCGGTATTAAAATTGATTCTTCTAGAACACTTTTATTCATTTCACTCAATGTAATAGCATTGAAAATATACTATCAAAATGCTTTCAAATATTGTAAACACTCAAAAGGAAAATAATCCCCTTTTAATGGCCCTCCTCCAAATTTATATCTCTTTAGAGTTTGTTTTAGACAAGTAATATGTATAAATCATCAAACCATCATATATACTAACCAATTTAATTCACATCCCCCTCGAAATATATTCCATAATAATGCATCAGATCCCACATGCCAACTAAGGTCAAACATGTCAATCTCAAAGGATAGACCAGAAGTATGTGGAAAATCCCCTTAGCTGGAATAGCCCAAATGTAAATGATGACCAAATGTATGGTGTATTACACTCAAAGGGTAGTCCCACGCATGGTCAATGTCTCACATGTCATCTATGTTGATGAAAAATGTGTCATATATGACTTGGGGACCAATAGACCAAATATGCATACATAAATACAGTTGAAAAGAATCAATTATATATTATACATAATGAAAATGACTGATCAAAATCATGTCAAATCAAATAGAATCATTAATATAATCATCATAATCCACTTGTGCGAAACACAAGAATTGTTAAATTCTATGCATAAACAACTGATGTGATCAAGAATCAAACATAGGTATCATGATCTATACATGTATTACAAAAATTGGGCTCATAACCTATATAAATAATATGCTAATGTTAAGTAATTCCTACCATAGTTGCATTGATGATTGAAAAAAATGGTTGACATCCAAATTTAACTGCACCTTTCAAAACTCATTACCTTCAAAACTGAAATTATGTTTAAAATTATACTCATCAAGACAGACCCAATGATGATAATGGTTTGTCAATAAAATATATATTAGATAAGTTATAGAAGATATTACATTGAAAATACAATAAAAATATGAAAATTCATGAGATGGGGGAGAGAGAAAAATGTGGGAGGGAGTCATGAGTCATGAGAGCCAATTCTTACTTCCATTTTGGCACCCCAACCATTTACTCATATATATATATATATATATTTAAAAATTATTAATGAAATCACTCCTCTCTCTCATAATGGCTGACACTCCAAAAAACATTAAATTGCATACTAAATCTCTATGTAGTGCCTCTCGTGGAAATACTTTATTATTTATTTTTGTTTTTTATTACATCATCTTAATTCCATTTAACTACTCGTCAAATATATATATTAAAATTAATTCATATATATATATATATAGTAATACAAACCCGCATATATATATAGATATATATACATGTTTTTTATTTATTTAACCCTTATATATAAACATATTATATATATATATATTTAACACATATATATTTTACCATTAAATATATACATATACACCCACATATGTATATACATACATATATTTAAAACACCTTTTTTCCCAATTTAATAATGAAAAAAAATATTTATTATTATTATTAAATATCTAACATCATTGGGATAATTTAAATTTCAATAATAACCATCATTAATAACCAAAAATAGTAATTATATTTTATTAACCACACATTTTCACTTAATTGGCACAATTAATAATATAACATTAATTACATTGTCCTATAATTATTTACACTACAACATAATTTATTATTTGTGGAAGCATATTTTCATTTTTCTATCAATACAATTATTAATAAAATTTATTTTATTTTTATTTTTGTTTTTATTTATAATAACCAATGAAAATATTTATATTCCAATTGTTTTAACCCTTACGTGTGTTTTAACTAAATGGTCGATGGAAACAAAAATTATGTCACATATATGGTAAAAAATTCATTCCAGCCATATTGAAGGTCTTATATTTTAAATAAGAAACATTGGTTGTTAGATATTTCAATATTTTATGAATAAGATATAGTAAAAATATTAGGCATTATCTTCGTGTGAGATGTTTTCAAGTTTCCAAAAAATAAAAGCATGCCTAGGGTAAAACCATCATCCTATACCTAATGGTGTTCTCATATTTCTCATACGATACACCGTTTAAGAGTTATTTATTTTTAGTTTTTGTAAAAATCACTCATTTGTACGAATATTGTGTATTTAATAGTTTTATTCTATCAATTTTGATTCTCTATGGGTCATGGAATCCCTTGATAAATCTATGCCTAACTCTAAAAATACTTCATAGAACATTTCATACTATTAAAGAGGTATTTTTCCCTTTCTTAAAGCCATAATAAACACAATTATGGAAAAATTAATGTTTCGCACCAAAATACATGTAATTTCATTAAAAAAAGCATGTTTTTATATCATTTAAAAATGGGAATGTAAAAATTCTCCGCATCATAATTCTTCTAACCCTTGAGAATCACTTCAGATCATGAAACAACCACTCCCCATCATAGGAAGTTTTCATATTAATTTTTTTTATTAAAAACATTTTTAACTAAAATATATTTTAATTCCACCATATATGTTTTACGTCGGTGAATTCTTACTAAAATTATTATTACCATCATGTGAAATGTAACTAAATTACCAATTCACGCAAAACCTATGCCACTCCTTTGATAAAAACTATATTCCATACAAAATAGTAGTCCCATATATTCCATCATAATCATCATTTGGGAGATAATCCAATATTTTCTGAATAAAATTTAATAGAAAAATTAAAATTTATCCCCATGTTCTATATTTTAAAAAACACAAAGCACCAAATTATTATATCACACTTAAGGAGAAACCCTCATCCCAGAACTAACGGTGGTCTCTAATTTCTGAAACTATGCACAGTTTGGGATTTATTTATTTTTGAAAAACTATGCATGCGTGTGAATAAAATAAAATAAATATTATTATTCTATCGATGATGATTCTATAAGTGACTTTGAATCCAATAAATACTCACACCAAATAGTGAAAATATTTTATAAAATATGTCATAGTGTTAAAATATTATTTTACCATTTCATAAAGTCATGATAAACACAAGTATTGAAAAATTAATTTTTCACAAAAATACTAGTAATTTTGTTAAAATAATATATTTTTAAAATAATTTAAAAATGATGATGTTAATGTTATCTACAAAATATTATTATGGCCCTAGATAGTCAATTATGATCATGAAATCACTACTCCCGACTGTAGGTGTTGTCATATTAATTTTATAAATTAAAAATAATTAAATAAAATATTTTAAATTCCACTATAGAGGTTTACTGATGGTCCATTATAACTCTCTTAGAGTTCATTTAAAGTAACACACAAAGAAATATAGGTTATTCCGATCATATGTTCATATTACCAACTATTATAGGTTAGTCACAACCACCTATATATACTCAAGTATAAAATTTGACATGCTCAAATATGGAATGATAGACATAATGAACTAAGTCACATATAACAATTTTAATATGACTCTAGATATTTGAGCCCTATAGAATGTAAGAAACATGTATATATGGATTTTGAACTGATGTTACTAACATGATGCATTAAAAAACACCAAATTCCATAGATATTATATAAAAAACATATTTATCACCCTATATGAATTTAATCAATAGTAACAAAAAAACTTAATTTCCCCATTTTTTAGAAACATAGAGATCTACTATATTGTGCTGATTAGACACTGACATAGTTCTCCTGACTGAGTCCCAACCATCCTAAATCTAATCTATCAAGAAAAAGAATGAATACATGTTAGTTAATCCTAATGATCTTATATCTTTTTGTAACTTCCCAACCCAAACCATTGAGTCTGATCCAGAATGTTACTTGAGCTCAGGAACACCTTCCATTGCTCCATAGGCTTTTGACTAACTGAGAGGTTCTCGAGTGGAACCATGGGGTTTAAATACCCTCCATTAAAATTCATGTGTGAGAAAATAATAACATAAATATATAAATAAAATAAATAATCAAAGTACATGAAGAAAAATTATGATGATATACATTATAAAATAACTAAAAAAATGAGGATCCCAGGTATAGATAAAGCTAGTAAATAAATGAAGTATCTAATTTCTACCCCAAAATACATCCTTAAATGGAAACATCATCCTACTTCACCTGATCAACCATCCACCATAAGAAAATTTTCCTTCACAAGGTCTCTGGTCATGAATTCTACAAGTGCACTAAAATGTGCAAGAAGCGTGTGACTACAAGACATAATAGGACACCACCAATGGACCTTAACAACAGCGCATTAATTATATATTTGTATATAATAAATAAAAACATGGTAAAAAAATAAAAATGATATGTCACACAACTACCAACCACATGTTGGGTCCTTGGGGATTGGATCTACATTATTCGAAACCATTCTAGGAGAAACATACAATCTTTAACACAATTTAGAATGAATGTTGGTAACCAACCTAACACATCCCCTTTGTGGAATATCCCAAAAGTATGTGAGACTCATTCCTACCATCTAGGATATCCCATGTATGAACTTACGAAGGTCAATCATATCCCCCTTGATGGATATTCCAGAAGAATGCATTAAATCCCACATGATAACCAATCTCAAACAAATCCCTCTAAAAGTATAGCCCAGAAGTATGTGACACATACCACTATATGGAATATACAAAATGCATATTCAAACCAAATATTTTGGAAATTCCACTTAAAGGATATTCCCATGAATTTTTCATGTCTCACATGTCGTCCATGTAGATGAAACGTGTTTCATATCTCACATGGTCAGCAATATGCCAAACCTTCATACTCGACTACAATATAAAAGAATACAAAATATATGATACATAAAGAAAAAGATAGATCAACATAATTTAAATTCAGGTAGAACCATAAACATAATTATCACAATCCATATGTGAGAAACACAATAATGGTCAATGGAAACAAATAAAATGTTCATGTGATCAAGAATCAAACATAGGTCTCACAGTCTAAATATGTATGCCAACAATCATTTTCTCTATACTCATCGCAGGGTTGTGTTGCAAAAAATCATTCTCATAACCAACATATTAAATGTTCTAATGTCAAGGAATTAATATAGTATGTGAAATTAATATTAATAATAACGGTTCAAGTTCGAATTTAACTGCACCGTCAAAAATTCATTAACATCCAAAAAAATATGTTTAAAATTTTACACATTGAGATGAACCCAATGAAACTAATAGAAATTCAATCCAATAAAAATCAGAGATGTTATAGAAGAAAGATAACCAAAATGAAAATAATGAAATAATAAAATACATGATATAGGGGGAGATATAGACACGGGATGGAGTGGTGAGTCATGAGAACCAATTCTTACTTCAATTTGGGTTCTCCATCAAATTTGAACAATATGTAATTTTAAAAATATAAATTAAACCACTCCTCCCTCTCTTAAAGTCATATACTCCAAACACATAAAATTAACCACTAAATCTCTATGTAGTGCCTCACATGGAAGACCTTTATTGTTTATTTTCTTTATTTTTTATTACATCCTCTAAATTACATTTAATTACTCATTAAATTTATATATTAAAATTAATCCACATATATATACATGTGTAATGTATTGTACTTTTCCATATAAATTTTATGTATTATATGGAATTATTTCAAGACCTCAAAATCTAACGGCACGTGATTCTGAGGCCCGAAGTGCCCGGAATGATCTCTCGAAAAATGTTAAGATTTAAATTGCGTGAACGATTGGTTTTCCAAGAAAAGTGGAATAACTCTTAAATGGGTGCCAGGATCATAAATATGAGGCCATAGTCATGTTCAAGATGGTGGGTTTACCCTAGGTGTGACGTAAGTTTTGTCAGCATTGGCCACCAGTGAGAAAACCCGAAAATGGCATAACCGTAAATAAATAATTATATAAAATTATTTTATTTTTCAAATGCTTATAACTCACGAATGGTGATTCAGATTAAAAATCTGAGACCACCACTGAACTTGTGAGGGTATTCTTTACTTAAGTGGATACTAACATTGGCCGGAGTGGGCCACCAGTGGATGTTGGTTTTGGCCATAAATAAAATAATTAACTTCCAATTATTTTATTGTAAAATCTTTAACTTCTAAATGGAAACTCAGATTAAAAATATCATAGTACCTTTAAGCTCATGAGGGTATTTTCCCTTTTTCCAGAGCCTAACCTCGGTCGGCATGGTTCTAGGGTGACTATTATTAATTTTTTAACTTTTTAAAGGTACATTCAGTAAAAACACGGGCGGTGTTTTCTATCTTTTGAACCGGTGCTCAGATTAAAAATCTGAGGGCACCGTTGAATCCACAACACTAAGATTTTCTTAAGGGAGTCTTAACTTTGACCGTAGTAGGTTGGGTGAAAAAAGTTAGTTTTTGTGACTTTTTAAAGGAATAATAAAATAACATAGTATTGTTATTTTATTCCTATTTTTCCTAAAACATGTTGAGAGGCAGTGGCAGGGACTGCGAGGGTAGTCTGACATTTAATATGGAATATTAAATGTCAGTTACAGTTTTGTTGTGTAACCACCCCTCGTCTAATTAATGCAGAAAATTAATTACGTCAATTAATGAACCTCATAAATTCCTAGATGTGTTACTCACCATTTCTCCCCTCTATTTAAATGGGTCTTGGGGTATAGTTTTTGACACAGCTTCACCATGCGAGGAACCGCTGTCAAAGTGACACGAAACCTTTCACCGACGGAGATGGAAGCTCGAGCGGTAGCGAACCGGGATCGAAGAATGATGGTGTCTTCATCAACATGAAATATTCTTCAACCACCGTGACCTCTCCAAAGAATCTTGAGTTAGGGGGTTTAAGTGCATTGATTTTCCCTCTCTTTCTATTAATGAAAAATATAATGAACACGGACCAACTGACTAACATGTTAATCCGTGTCTCATCTATTCTTGTGTGTGGTTGTTGCAGGGCCTCAAATTCAGGGATTATTCTTCCTTTTTGATTATTATTATTATTCCTCATGTTTAAAATACTAACGTGGGGGGCACGGACCGAAATAAAAAATTCTTGGACCACCCCCCCCCGCTAAACATATCCTTGGTGCGTTCTTCGTGGTGGAACAATGAACACAACAGCAATGTGTATTTGAGGGCCACACAACAACGGAGGCTTCCCAGGAGGGACATAGGCACGTCCAGAAGGAATAATGGACCACCATATATCACTCTGTGTCCCATAGAAGATTCTCTAGCACTCACTAGAAGTGGAGGAGGGCAGCGCCGCGACGGTCAGACAGGCGGCTGGTAGTGGCCGGCCGCGGAGACGGGAGTCGGCACGCCATCGCGCACTGCAGTGAGACAGGCCGCAACTCAAAGTCACAGAGAAGGCATGGGACCCACTCCCTACAGGTCCTATGGGTGGTGAGGTGTCACCACCTAGCACCACACTTTAATAAACCGAATGTCTCTTTGAGCCGTTCGGGAGGCAGACCGTGCGACCCCCATGCGGGTCGCGCCAGCCAGCGAGCTGGACCGCCCATCAGGTCACGCCTGCCATGGCCCAGGCTAGTTGGGTTGGGCCAGGTCAGACCCAAAATAGGTAGGTTCGACCCAAACTGGGTCAGGTCGGACACGGCCAGATCAGGCCGGGTCGGACTGGACCCAGACCCCTCTCTGGCACAGAAATTCTTAAAAGGCCATATTTTGCGAACCAGACGTCCTTTTGACGAACCGTATGTGGCACTAGGATCCTTAGAGAAAGATGGTCCTTTTGTAATACTCCACATGTGGTTTGGAGATATTTGGAGTATTTTTGGGTTGGTTCGTACCTGAATCCAACCGGTCCCTAGGCACTAAAATGCCAATAACTTACAGACCGAGCGTCTGGTTGTCGCGCCATCTGTTGTGTTAGACCCCTTATAGCATGACAGATCATCGAGTTACATCTTCATGTAACTTTATGACGGTTGAAATATGAAATATGGATTTATAAGAGGTTATCCCAGAATCAGGCATACTATGAGTGGTAATCCAATGGATGGCAATGAGGTGGAGGTTGAAGACATATCATACAGAGGTCAATACCGAGCGATCCTGTGTGGGACAGCACCTAGCGATCCATTGTGGATTATCACCGAGCGATCATGTGTGGATCAGAAGTATGTGACCCAAAGAGGACCAGCCTCGGAGAGTCCCTTCATGGATCAGTGACATACTGATCCTATGTGGGTCATATCCTGTGTGGGTCAGTACTCAGCGATCCTGTGTGGGTCAGCGCATACCAACCTTGTGGGGTCAGATCCTGTGTGGGTCTTGTGGGGGTTAGTAACTATAATCTCCAGGTGGATCAGATCTTGTGTGGGTCTTGTGGGGGTTTTGGAGGGAGATGGTCCTTTTGACATACTCCACTTGGGTTTTGTAGAGTGTTGGAGTACGACCGTGTTGGATTGTTCCAGAATCTAACCAGGCCATCAGCACTAAATTGCCGATAACTTATAGATTGGGCGTCCGGTTGATGTGTCGTCTATTGCGTTGGAACACTTATGACGTGAGAGATCATCGGGTTACTTCTTGATGGATCTTCATTCTGGTTAACATAGAATATTGATCAAGACGGTCCATAGTGTGATGAAGCTTCAGTATAAGGATTGTTGCTCGAGATGGTACCTTCGGGAGATGTCCAAGAAATACCACTGCTCATTGGTTAGCAGTTACTACCGGCTCTACCAGTAGAGGACACTAATTAGATCAGTGCCTTACACGAGTTTGAATGATAGATACCCCTGAGGTTATGATGTAAGACCGACTCAGATGAGGATAAGGATTCGCTTGAGGTGGTGACTGAGTTTCCATCTAGCCAGGGAGGGCCGTAGGCGCGTCTGGAAGCATGAATGGACCACCGGAGATCACTCGGTGCCCCGTAGAACATTCTACGGTGATTCCCTAAAAACCAGAGGTTGGCGCTCACCAACCACAGAGGAGGCCAGTGCCGCTTGACACCACGATTGTCAGACAGGCGGCCGGCAGCAGAGACGGGAGGCGAAACGCCATCGCGCGCTATCGTGAGACAAGTTGTGGCTCAAAGCCGCGATGAAGGAAGGGGACCTGCTCCCTGCATGTCCCATGAGTGATGAGGCGGAGCCACACGAAACGGACCATTAGTAAACCGAATGGCTCTTTGAGTCGTTCGGGAGGCGGACTGCGTGACACTCGTGCGGGTCGCGCCAGCCCACGGGCTGAACCGCCCAATGGGCCACGCCCGCCGGAGGGACATACCAGTCCGCGGCCCAACCCACTGGTCCGGGTTGGGCCAAACCCGGTCCGAGTCTGTCCGACCAGGTCAGACCAGACCCGGACCCCTCTTGGTCCCATAAACGCTTAAAAGGCCATATCTTACGAACCATACTTCTTTTTGACGAACCGTCTGCAGTTTTGGGATCCTTGGAGCGATTCGGTACTTTTCAAATACTCCACTTAGGTTTTAGAGATATTTGGAGTACAGATGGGTTGAATCGTTCCCAAATCCAACAGGGACCTCGACACTAAAATGCCGATAACTTACAGACCGGACGTCTAGTTGACGTGTCGTCTGTTGCATTGGAACCCTTATGACGTGAGGAATCATTTGGTTACTTCTTTGTGGAACTTAGTGTCATTTTGACAGTGCCCAGTTGATGCTCCGTCTATTGCGTTGGAACCCTTATGACGTGACGGATCATCAAGTTACTTCAACGATCCTGTGTGGGTCAGCGCATACCGATCCTGTGTGGGTCAGATCATTTGCCGGTCTTGCAGGGGTTAGTAACTATCAACTCCGGGCTGTTCGGATCCTATGTGGCTCTTTATGGGTTAGTAAATATCGATACTATGTGGGTTAGACTCCATATAGTCAGCATCATTGCCTCTCAGCAGAATATCATGATCTAGCTTCTCGACTAATCATTTGTACTTAGGTGCTTTACTTATACCTGGTTTGAGTTGTGTCTATTTATTTGTGCTTTGTGAATGAGATCATGATTTTTGGGTTTCCTTTATGGAATTATAAGAGACCTTTGGGGGTCTTGGGGTCCCTATTGGGTATTGTTATACTAATCCCTACACGGGCTCTACCCGCACCTTGTTGTGTATTGTGTAGACGACGAGCAGCTTGGCTGAGACTTGAGGGAGCTAGGACCAGACGGTATACAAAGAAGATTGGATAATGTAGAGAGAAGTGGAGACGAGATGTACCTACCCTTTAGGTAGGATCCACTTTGGACGATTCCAAGAGATGTTTTCTATTTTTCAGTTATAGTTGTACCTTTTAGTTGGTCTTGTATTCTGACCCCTTTACTTTCAGTACAAACCTTTACTACTGCAATTTTACTTCGATGTTGCATCTTGTTGTGTTCTTGGATTGTGATTCTGTACAGTTTTAAATTAAATGACTTCCTGTTTAATGGATATGCCTTTCCGATGTTATTCACCATCCCCTGGCCTATGGAAGGTGGGCTTGGGGTAGTTACGGCACTGGCCCTGGGGGACAGGTCGTGACATAGTGGTATCAAAGGAGTCAATTCTAATGAACAACTAAGACTCCGGTATTTTTAAGGGAGATATAGTATTAAGTGTTTTGAGTGTGGTTTTCAGTTCAGGGAGTCCAGTGTTGGTGTGGTGGTTGAAGTATCCGTACACCAGGACCCTGAATTATTATTTCCAACTCAGTGCACAAAAACACTGATTGCGTGTGTTTTGGAAATGTTTTTATTTTTATCTCTTTTGAGTCAGATCACCAGGTTTAACTTATTAACTGTGGTTCATCATGATTCTCATTCAATATTCCCCCATGCAGACAGCTAGACAGGATTCCAATGCATGACCATGAGGATGGTCCACAGTGTGATGAAGCTTTAGAACAAGAACTGTTGCTCGAGATGGTACCGTCGGGTTGTGTCCCAGTAACACCACTTCCCGTTGGTCAGTAGTTATTACTAGCGCAATCAGTATAAGAAACTTACAGGATTAGGGCCTTACATGATTTTCAGTGATAGATACCCCTCATGTTCTGAGGCAAGCTGGACTCAAAAGAGGCTAAGGACTCTCTTGAGGTGGTGACTGAGTTTCCATCTAGCCAGGGAGGGTCGTAGTCCCGTCTGGAAGAAATAATGGACTAACGGAGCTCACCCTATGTCCCATAGAAGATTTTCCAGCGTGACAACACTAGAAAACGGTGATGGAAAGTGAAGGAGGTGGCTGGAAATCACCGGCCATAGAGGAGGGTGGCGCCGCTACAGTCAGACAGGCGGTCAGCAGTGGTTGACCGCAGAGACGGGAGGTGGCACACCAACGCATGTCGCGGTGAGACAGGTTACGACTCAAAGCCATGGCAAAGGTAGGGGAAACGCTCCCTACAGGTCCTATGAGTGACGAGGCAACGCCACCTGGAACCTTCCAATAATAAACAGAATGACACTTTGAGATGTTCAGGAGGTGGATCGCGCGCCACCGCCCATGCCGCGCCAGGTAGCAGGCCGGACCACACAGCTAGTCGGACCACCCAACAGGTCTCACCCCACCGGCAGGGGCCACGCTCTCCACGGCCCCGCCAAACCGGGCCGGTCTGGTTCGGGTCGGCCCAGTCCGGATCAGGCTAGGTTGGACCGGACTCAGACCCCTCTCAGGCCCAGAAACACTTAAAAGGTCATATCTTGCAAACCAGATGTCTGTTTGACGAACCATCTACGACGCTGGGATCCTTGGAGTGAGATGGTACTTTTGAAATACTCCACTTGGGTTTTGAAGAGAGTTGGAGTATGTCCGGGTTGGATCATACTGGAATCCAACCGGGCCCTCAGCACTAAAATGTTGATTACTTACAGACCGGGCATCTGGTTGACACACCATCTGTTGCGTTTGAAATCTTATGAAGTGACAGATCATTAGGTTACTTGTTCATGGAACTTTGTGTTGGTTGAAATATAACTGATGGATTGAGGGGATGTTCTCACAGATTCAAGCGTACTATGAGTGGGAATCCAGTTGCTGACAGTGAGGCGGAGGTTGGAGACAGATCATATGGAGAATAGTACCAAGAAATCCTTTATTGGTCCGCACCTAGAAATCTTATGTGGATAAACACTGAGAGATTCTGTGTGGATCAACAGTACGCGACCCGATGGGGACCAGCCTTAGAGCGGCCCATCGTAGATCAGCGGCATACTGATCCTGTGTGGATCAGATCCTATGTGGGTCACCGCTCAATGATCTTCTGTGGGTCAGCGCATACCAATCCTGTGTGGGTCAAATCCTGTGTGGTTCTTGTGGGGGTTGGTACCTATTTACTCCGTGTGGGTCAGATCTTGTGTGGGTATTGAGGGAGTTAGTACCTATTGATCTTGTGAGGGTCAGACTCTATATGGTCCCCAGTAGTGCCTCTCGATAGAATAGGATGATATAGCTTCTCGACTAACCATCAGTAATTATGTGCTTTACTAACACCTGGTTCGAGTTGTGTCTATTGCTTTGTGATTTTTGATTGAGATCATTATTTTTTATTACTTTTTGGAATTCTAAGAGACCTTCAGGGAGCTCAGGGTCTCTACTGGGTATTGTTATACTCACCCATGCACGGGATCCTCCCACTCTTTTTGTTTCTTGTGCAGATGATGAGCAGCTTGGTTGATACTTAAGAGATCCAGGACCAGGCGGTATATGAAGTAGATTGGCTAACATGGAGAGAAGTGGAGACAAACTATACCTACCCTTCATGTATTATCCTCAGTGAATGATTCCAGGAGTTTTTTTTTCTGTTTTTAGTTATATTTTTACCTTTCAATTGGGCTTGTATTCCGCCCCCTTTACTTTCAGTAAACACCTTTACAACTGATGTTTTACTTCGAGGTTGTGTCTTGTTGTGTTCTTGGATTGTGTGTTTTTACAGTTTTAATGGAAATGCCTTCCCATTTTAGGTATACGCCTTTCTGGTGTTAGTCTCCGACCCCTGGAATATAGAAGGTGGGTCCGGGGTAGTCACGGCATGGATCCGGGGAGACAGGTTGTGACAAAATGCATTTAAACTCACACACACACAAACACACACACACACACACATATATATATATATACTTATTTCACTCATATATATACACATATTATATATTTATATATAAATTTAACTCATATATATTAACAATAAATATATACATATTCTTCTGCACATGTATATATATATATATATATATTTAACACTTATTTTATTTTCCTAATTTATTTATAATAAAAGTAATAATATTTATTATTATAATTGAATATTTGAAATCATTGGAACAATTTAAATTTCGAAAATAACCTTCATTAATTACAAAAATTATAAATTAAATTTTAGTAATCATACATTTTCATTTAATTGGAACAATTAATTATATAAAATTAATAACTTTGGACACTCATTATTTACACTGGAAAAATAATTTATAAATTGTGGAAGTTTATTTTCATTGTTTCAATGTAAATAAAAATAATAAAAATAATAATAATCACTATTATTATTTATATTTTCCTAACAAAATATTTATATACCAATTATTTTTACCCTTATGTGTGGTGTAACTAAATTCCTAAAACCCAGAAAATGTTTATCATGATTATGGTTAAACCATCATTCCATACCTAATGGAGGTCTCAAATTTTCCATCAGAAGCACCATTTGTGAGATATTCCAATAATTTTATAATAAAATATAATAAACATATAAAAATTTATCCACATGTCTGTTGTTTTCAAATTCTTGACACAAATAAATCTTATATCATTCCAAGGTAAAAACCTTCATTCTAAAGTAAAGAGTGGTCTCATATTTTTAATATGATGAAGATTTTTTGATTTTTTTTGGAAAATTCACTTTTTTGTGAATAAAAATATTTAATATTTTTAATCTATCAATATCAATGCTCTAAAATCCATGGAATCCCATTCTAACTTGATGCCTCACTCAAAAAATATTTCATTAAATTTTTAAAACTGTTAAACATGGATTTGAACCTTTAAAAAAGAAATAATAAATAGAATTATCAAAAAAATTTATTTTTACACAAAAATTCCTCTAATTTATTTAATAATTTTTGGTTTTTAATATCATTTAAAAATTAGGATATTAAAAATCTTGACACCATAATTCCTCCCATTCTCGAGAAGTGCCTAAATTCTGGAAACCACTACTCTCCACCGTAGGGATTTTTCACATTAATTTTTTTAATTAATACATTTTTAATTAAAATATTATTAATTCCTCTATAGATGTTTACGGTCGGTGAATTTTTATCCAAATAATTATTACCCTTATGTGTGGTATAACTAAATGCTCGGGTGACCAAAAAGAATATTTCTCTTCTATGGTAAAACCTATTATATGGACCTAGTGGTTGTCTTAGATTTTCTATCAAAAACATCATTTGGGAGATATTCCAATATTGGAGGAATAAAATATAATGAAAGAATTAAAATTTAACCTTGAATTATATGTTTTCAAACACCTGATGCACAAAAATAATATATAATGCATAGGGTAAACCCCTCATCCCAGACCTAACTATGGTATCTAATTTATCATAATACACATTGTTTATGAGTTTTTTTGGAAAAATCACGCATGCGTATGAATAAAATAAATTTAATATTTTTATTATATGAACTTTTCATCTCTACGAGCCTTAGAATACCACACTGAATCATCCCCTAAAAATAATAATATTTCAAAGAATATTTTAAGGTGTTAAAAAGTGATTTTAAACCTTTTTAAATTCAAAAGAAACACAATTATTGAAAAATTAAATTTCCAAACAAAAATAATTTTATGTCATTTAAAAAAATTTGGTTTTAAATATCATTGAAAAATGAGGTTGTCACAACTCTCACCACCATATTTTTCTCATCATAAAAAAAACATCCGATCATAAAACCACTACTCCCCACCGTGGGATTTTAAATTTTAATTTTGTTTAATAAAATTATTTTTAATTAAAATATTTTTAATTAAACCATTGATTTTTTTATTATGTTCATTATAAATCCATTCAAGTTTATTTAAATGAACACAAAAAACACATACCACTTATTTGAGTCTTATGTTCATATGAAAAAAAATCTACACATTAGTCACAACAACCTATATACACTCAAGAAAAGAATAAAACACTCTAAAATATGTAATGTGAGAAATAATACACAAAGGTATATATCACAATTTCAACATGAATGTGAATATTTGGGCTCCATATAATCCAGGAAACAACTATATATAAATGTTGAACCTATGTACCTAACATGATTAATTAAAGCACATAAAAAACCAAAAATCAACATCATGTTCATCAACCAAGGGGAATTTAATCAATGTTAAGAAAAAAAACATAATTGAACCATCTTATGGTAACTCAAAGGACCACTATATAGTGTTGATAAGACACTGACATAGTTCCCCTACATGAGTCCCAACTATCATAACACATATCTATCATATCAAAAATCAAGGAAAATAATAATGACATGTTAGTTAATATTTATTCTCTAATATAATTTTGTAGCATTCTTACATGAACCATAGATTCTGTCCTGGAATGTCACATGACCTTAGGTACACCTCTTCTTATGATAGAGGCATCTGACTAGGAGAGAGGGTCTCGAGTGGAACCATGGGGTGACTATACCAGTTGTTACATTTCACAGGATTGAAAAATTAAATATAAATATAAATATAAAATAATTAATAAAAGTACATGTGGAAAACTAATTATGACATACATTATATAATGACTGAAACAAAATTTGGATCCTTGGTATAGATAAAGATAGTAAATAAAGGAACCAACAGATGTCCTTCCCAAAATCCATCTAATAATGACCACTTCCTCTAGTTTCTCCAGCTCAATTATCCATTATAGATATTTTTCCATTTGTTGAGTGATTAGTCATGAAGTATTTAAGTGCACCAAAATTACCACACGGTGTGTGTGTACAAGACTCAATATGACAGCAAAAATATCCCATAAAAACAGTTTAAAAAATATTAAAGTGTATTCCATGAATATAAACAAGTTAAAAATATGAAAACTATATATGACATAAGTACCAATAACATGACTGCTCCTTGGGGACTAGATTTACCATCTTCAAAACCATTTATGGAGAAACAAACATGTTTTAGAATAAGGTTGGATGAACGTCAATAACCAACCTGACACATCCCCTATGTGGAATATCCAAAAAGTATATATGATGCATTCTTACTATCTAGGATTTATCACATAAATACTAACCAATGTCAAGCATATCCCCTTGATGGATAGTCCTGAAGCATTCATCAAATCCAACATGAAGGGAATTTCCAAACACTTCCCTCTAAAAAGATAGCTCAAAAGTATGTGACACATCCCATTAGATTCAATATCTCAAATGTATATACTTACAAAATTTATAGTGTATTCCACTAGAAGGATAGTGTCACACATGTTCCATGTCTCACATGTTCTCAATATTGATAATGAATATGTCTTATCTCATATGGTGACCAATAGGCCAAACCTATATACTTAATTACAATAGAAAAGTTTAAATAATATATGATACATAATGAAAATTATATATCAACACCATGTCATTTCAAGAAGTAACATAAGCATATTCATCAAGATCAATATGGGAGAAACACAAGTATGATAAATCCTACAAAAAAACAACTCATGTGATAAATAATCAAACATATGTATTAGGGGAAAAACATGCACACATAAACTAATGAAATAGGCCATGTAAAGAATTTCCTTAAGTCAATTAATTTCTACCTTAGGTGAAATGATAATTGTAAATAATGGTTGAAGTGTGAATTAAATTTCTCCATCAAAAACTCATTGCCTTTGGTAAAAAAATGTTTATAATTTTTCTTTTCGAGATGAACCCAACGATTCTGACAGTGCATCAATCTGATCAATATCTAATATTTCATAGAAGATATATGTTTTAAAATAAAATAATAAAATAAAATAAAATAATACATGATATAGGAGGAGAGAGAGACGTGGGAGGGATTGTTGAGGAATGAGATCTAATTCTTACATCTATTTGGGTGCCCTATCAATTTTCACACACATATATATATATATAATCAATTAAATCACTCCTCTATCTCATAAGGACTTACACACCAAACTAATTAAATTCCCCACTAAATATCCATGTAGTGCCACCCATGGAACCCCGTTATTATTATTATTATTTTTATTTTATTCTTTCATCTTAATCCCATTTAAGTACTCATTAAATATATATATTAAAATCAGTCCATATATATATAACAACATATACACCTTTATATATATTTATATATACATTTATTTATTTATTTTACTCATATATATATACACATATTATATATATATGTTATATTTAAAGAATATATATATATGAACATTATATATATACATATACACCAACACATATATATACATACATATATATTTAACAAATATTTTATTTCCCCAATTTAATATTAACAACAACAACAATATTTATTATTATTGTTATTATTATTATTAAATATCTAACATAATTTTTAAAATTTACAATTCCACAATAACAATCATTAACTACCAAAAATAGTATTATATTTTATTAAAAACACATTTTCAATTAATTGGAATAATTAATAATATAACATTAATAACTTTACCCAATCATTATTTATACTGCAACACAATTTATTAATTGTGGAATTATAATTTCATTTTTGTTTTCAACCCAAATAATAACAATAATAAAAAAATAATAATAATATTCTTTTCTACCTAGTATAATATTTATTCACTAATTATTATTACCCTTACATGAAGTGTAACTAAATTCCCAAAGCATAAAAAACATATATTGGTCCTACGATAAAATATCCATTCCGAACATAATGGTGGTCTTAGATTTTTCATCAGAAACTCCTTTTCGAAGATATTCCAATATTTTCAGAATAAATTGTAACATGAATATTAACATGTTTCTCCACATGCGATATTTCTAAATGCCTAATTCTAAAAAATATTATACTTCTCCTAGGGTAAAATCATAATTCTTTACATAAATATGGTCTCATATTTCCCATATGACACACAATATGGGAGTTATTTCTTTTTTTTGGAAAAAATGCACACATGTATGAATAAAATTAATTTAATATTTTGATTCTAGGAACATTGATTCCCAACAGGACGTGGAATTCAATGACGACTCAACACCTAACTCTGAAAATATTTCATAGAATATTTTAAAGTAGTAAACATGGATTTTAACCTTTTATAATTCCATAAAAAATACATGTATTGAAATATTAGATTTTGACACCAAACTACTTGTAAGTCATTTAACAAAAGTTTATTTTTAATATCATTTAAAAATTTGGATGTCACATGTTAAATATACTTAAAATTCATAAATAAACCCCTGTATAGTTTTCATAGCATTGATGTTGAGTTTCTCCCCAACAAACTATGATAAATACCCACCTAGAATAGGAATAAATTCATATATTTTTTTTTAGTTTCATTGGATGTTCATATTTATCCTCAAACCAAAAAACAATCATATATTAGTTTAGAATATAAAACTTTACTTCCCTTTATTGACAAATGATAAGGTATTTATATAATCAATTCAAATCCATGAACAAAATCACATCTAATTACACTAAAGGATGAATAAATATATTTAAATGACAAAAATTATAATAAACCAAACATGGTGATGATTCATAGACATGAGATGAAATCATAACAAAATTAGGAGTCATTACTTCTATTTCAACATCTAACTCTGAGGATATTTATTGAAATTCCTTGTGAACTTTTTTGATATACAGGAGTCCATAAAAATAATCATAAATAGGGAATTCAATTTTCCATCATACCTATAACCACCTCTACATTATCATTCTATATTCAATCTATTACTAAATCCAAAATTGGATTTCATGATTATCAATAATCATTAATCATAGTGATTGGTCATTACAAATCAATAATAGGATATCTAAATATTGAAAAAAAAATTTCAAGCTAGGAATCCTTAGGTTTAACCTAGTTCATCCAAGGTTATTATCTATTCGAACCCTAAATAATGGAGCTTAATGACAATTTGAATTAACCTAAGAATATCCCCCTGTACTGCCAAACCGGGATCACATTAAGGACCCAATCCATCTTCACTGGTATGGTGAGTGATATATAATCAAAAAACACAATTTGAGTTTATTACCACTAGATGAATCTATGGAAAATCCACATCCCCTCCTCTATATATAATGGTATGTATTTTATTAGGATAACCACACTCATTTTTTAATCATTAAATTAGAGATTCTCTAATACATAACATTATTAGATTGGTTATCACTAAATATTTCCCATCCAAGTGTCCAATAGAAACAAATACCTTCCTCTGATACCAAATTTTTTACCTATACTTTTCATGTATAATTATTTATTTATTTTTTATGAATATTAAAAAATCACAAAAATAAATAATTGAGGACCATATTTGTTTAGTTTATTTGGAAACATCAATACATAAACATGTGGAGTATATAACATCTACATCATTTCTGATTAATATAATCACAACTTTCACCATTCACAGATATATCATATATAAAACATTTTCCTCATAACCTAGGTAGGGATGAAAAATAATGGGTGATATTAGACGATCAATAAGGGAAAAAAGATATCAACCAGTTATCATAATTTATAATAGGATAATAATAAGTATTTGAGGATACGATCAAGACTCACAATAATCATTCCCAGTTAGTTAAAGATCCCTAATCATTAACCTTGATGTAGGGTTTCTTTTTTCAAAATATGACATTACAAATAGTAGCTTGGAATCACCTATAATCAGTCATGATCCAAGAAAGAAATATAAATATAATAAGTCATGTGTTTTGTAATATACATATGTATAGATAATCATTTCAATAGTCAAGGATCAATATCAAGACTATGATATTGGATTTAGATCACTCCTCATTCTATCGTTTCTTTAGTCATGTATAACTCCCAAGACAGTCGTATTGGAATAAGTACTATACTAATCAACATTCACTCCCCGATCCATAAAATAATTTCACTTGGGATATCCTTCTTTATAAAATGCATTTGTGGGATATATAAATCATGACCCACCAATCACATAATTAGAAACATACCTATATATGCCACATGATCATAAAACAATCATAGTATCGTCACATTCTAACCCATAGAAATGATATGGGTTTCATAAAAATTTAATAATCCTAATCATAATGCATATATAGAAATAATAAAGATGTGGTAATTGGGTTACATGGAAATTAAATCAAAAGAAACATTAGTGATTCTTGTTATATCTAAAATTACATTTAAATTATTCCTAAAACATTTGATGACAAAATTACTATTTTGAATTGAAATTAATTATTAAGAATATTAAAATTCTACAAATATTATGGAATTTTTTTATTTGAAATTAATTTTGAAAAAATGGGATGGAAGAATAAAATAAATTAGTATTCTGGATGAGGGAGAATTTCATTTATGTAGTGTATGGTAAAAAAATTCTTTTTAAATTATGTATAAAAACTAGAAACTTTTAAGTGAATTAAAAAAGATTCATTTAATAAAAATTAACATATAACATGGGTTTAAATGACATTAATAAATATAATGAGAATATCAAAAATATTCTTTAACTTACTTTAATGAAAATATGTACATGGATGAAAATTTTTCTAACTGAAGACAAAAAAATTGACCATTTTACATGAAAACAATATTTTATTCGCTTTAGTAAATAAATAGAATAAAATGAAAGGAAAAAATATTATATTTAAATATAAAAAGTTTATATTAAATGAAATAATACTTTTTATTTATAGATCATAATATTTCACCATCAAAATATTTAATCATAAATAGTCCATATGAAAATAATGCCCAAAAACTCTTACTACTAGTCTATTATTCTTCATAAGTACTCTAATCATCTGTATAATAAATTTAAATTTATTATATTTATATCAAATAACCATAACCATACATGTATTACAAAAAATGGTTTACTTGTGCAAAATTTTTTCCCATTCATTAACCATATCTCATCATCATCATCATTTCCAGAGTTAACTCATACATTTTTTATGTATGGATTTTTTTGGTGGTCATGGTTCTTAAAACTTATTTATTTATAATTTTTATAAAGAGATTTATTAATTATATTAATATAATATTATATATATATATATACATAACCATTCATATATAATAATCCTGAAAAATAAATAACAACATCTTGTAGGCGATGGTTAGTACATATGCATGAGTGTCATTTTAATGTTCTGCTGGATGGAATGGAATAAGGTTAAATAATAATTTATTTTTCCATAATATTGATGAAAATATAAATATCACATATTAAAATTATATCGTTCATAATAACCAACCAATAGTAATGTTTGTGGAAGATGATTTGAATCGCTACATGGTGGTCAAAGTCAACACTTATGGACGAGCAAAACTTTTATCTACCATTTCATTTAGAAGTGTTGGTAAATTCTTATTCCATAATTATATTAAAATATTATTTTAATAATTTTATAGTAATGAAAACTTTTTTTATACAATAATTTAAAAGGATGTTGAAGATGAAAGAAAATTGATAGAGCTTGGTTTAAGGCTATACCACTTTTTTGAGAGACCACCTTTGGCTTAATCATTAAGCCTTGAGGGATTGGACTTATGAGAATAAAAAAATAACTAGGATAAAGGGATGGATTATATAAATGTTCTGAAATTTTATTTTTCTAAGATATAATGCTCAAATGATAAAGATAAGGTTGCAGAAGAGGTTCCCCATTATATGTGAGGGAAGAGGCACACATAGAATTTCATAAAAGATTTCAACTATTTGATGTCACTTTCATTGTTATATGAATTCAAATGGAAATTAATTCAATGTTAAGATAATATAAGGATTAAATATATTTAATTAACATGAATCTAATATGTGGTTGGAAAAGTAACCCAGATTGCATGGTTCATATAATGACCCATACTTTACATACATTGTTATTACATCAAAATTGAAGCATACTTATTACAACATATAACAAAACCATGAAAGGACCATATAGGTATAGTGTCTTTAGAAACTGGGAAACATAAACAACTGGTTCATAAAGTGTCTACGCTGTCTCCCATTTATTTCATCATATCTATAGTCCCTTTTGGCATATCTTACTTAATAACCTTATTCCTGACCTGGGGAAAGAAAACATACAAAAGGGTGAGCTCAAATGCTCAGTAAGGGTATAAAAAATAAATATCAATCACATCATATTCATAAGAACATAACATTTTGGAAATCTTAACCTGCAAAAGAGAGCATAATTTCATAACATGGGATAAATCATAGTAGTGAAATGAAATCCCAATAATCATAACTTAAAACATGAAACTTTGTGGCATACACACATAATCATAGAGAATCATTTCTTATTAGTCAAGACTCATTTCCATGACTATCTTAGTGGACAAAGTCCATTTCTGAACCGAGTTCACTCCTCGTTTCAGTCCTGTTTCACTGAATCAGTTTAACCTGCCATTCCAGCCATGTCTATCTCATGAGATATAAAATCATTACCCAATGCATTGGAGGGAGATATAGGTCCCACCCATCTCATAATGATACCATTCATATGTGTTCCATAAAATCATAAATCATACATCATTTCATAACCCATGTAATAAAAATGGGATTCTTAAACATCGTGACATCATAAAACAATTCATATAAGATAAAGGAATTCATAAAAATAATTCCATCACAACATAATCAAATCAATGTAATAATAGAGATAGAAATAGAACCCTATATTATCTTAGTTGGAAAATAATTTTGATAAAAAAACTTGAACTCCATTCTTGAGGAAAATATCCTTTCTACTTCAAATTTTTTTTTCCTTTCTTAAGATGTCATACAATTTTAAACTAAAAGAAGTTTATTAAAAATAAATATGAAAACTTGTAAAGTAAGCTTCTTGGAAATAATTTTTTAAAAATCCATTCATGCCGTATAAGTTAAAAAAACATTATTCTCGTACTTTTGTCGAAAAAGTCAAAAGTACTTCGTACGAAAAAAGACAAAAGATTTCTTTCATATCCTTTACTAAAAACTCACCGAAGGGTAAAATTGGATTTAAACTATTGTAGAAGGATATAAATATTACATATTTAGGAAACATGGATGTGAATGATAAAATACACCCTAGTAAATACCAAAGTATAAACAATCTCAGATAAAAATGAGATTGTGATATTTTCCCTTACCTTAGGTCCGATTTGCTTCGTAAGTGTCCAAACCTCCTGTATAATGATTTAAATAATGTTATTGTCTTATTCCAGAATCATACTTATTTTTATGATATCATATATGGTCATATTCTTAGCTTCTTATTAGTAATATTTCATTACTACTTGTTATTCAGGTGCTTATTACTTTTTCTTCTTATGCGTGTTTTGTCGAATAAATTCTTATTTTTCTTTTTTAGGTTATAGATACCTCATTTCCAGAATGTTATTAGTGTAATATATATCATATTAATTCACTCAATTCATTTATATAATCATTATGCAATGAAGATCATGTATAACGAGTCGCATCACATCGTGGAGACGGTATTCCGTACGTACGCACGAGCGATGATATCATTCCCATGATCGTGGAATTGTATTGGAGTGTATGTATACTATTTCATAATCAATATCACTTTACAATAATCATATATAGTCATTAGTTACACCATTATACCCATCCATGTATGGTGGTGGTGGAAAATAGATTACGCCACGGCGTGGAGACGGTATTCCGTACGTACGCACGCGCAGTGATTTAGTTTTCCGTAGGATGGATAGATGGTGAAATAGGGTTGTTTCATACTTATAATAACATATCAGTATATGAGTGATATTGATGTTATTACTTCACAGTGAAAAAACTAAATAATAATAAGTGGAAGAAGAAATAAAGTTGAAAGAATCGGTAACGAACATTACCTCTTCTTTGAAGCGCTTCTTTGAAACCTCCTTTTAGGACACTAAAATTGGTCTTTGAAGAATACCAAGACCTCTAGGATGTATCTAAGGAAGTGTAGAGGAGATATTGGCAGGGGTTTGCCGAGCTTGAAGGCTCAAAGTGGTGTGAGGAAGAGCGGGAGGAGGTGCCCTTTTATAAGGGAGGAGAGGGGCACCTTTGGAATAACTAAAAATATTATTTTATTATAAAGTCAAATTCAGTTTTTAATAGCTCCAAATAGATATATTTAGAAGCTAAGGTGGGGATGGGTCTAAATACTCTCATCCAATAGAATTTAGACAAGTTTAGGTATCAATTTTAACCTTATCATTTAGATTTAACTTTAAGTTAGATAATTTAACTTTTATCGTGTCTTTTTGTTTTCTTAAACTATAAGGTTAATAAACTTACTATATCAAGGAAAATGAACCCCAAGTTGTTTATTATTAATATATATAACCTTATATAAGTAATTTGGCCAAACCTTATATTTTTATGAATAAAATAACAATTAATAATATAGTATTTGTTTTAAAAACTATTTTATGTCAATTTTGACACTATTTGGTAATTGATTTTTGTGAAAATCATAACAGAATGATTAGTTCGAAAAAATTTAATTAAATCAATAATAACATGTCATATTAACATATAAAATTATTTTAATTCATAAAAAGTCTCAAATTACATTTATTTGGGTATTTATAATATCAATTATGTCAATATATCATTAATAAGATAATTACTCCATCATCATTGTATCATAAATAAATTAAATTATTTTAAGTCTACAAATTACAAATAAAATACCATTATGTTGGAAATCGTTTTAGCTTTCTAATTAATATTAATAGTTGAATTTATCTTATGTATAACCCTATATTAAAAATGCTTTAGTTATTAAACTTTGATTTTAACTATTTTAACCCTTCTTTAAATAAATTGATAATAAATGTCCTAATCTAATCCAAGTGGGCCTAAATGGTCATATTTTATTCCTAAGGTTGTTTTTGGTCGAATTACACTTATAAAATAGAATTAGGACATGTGTTAGGGTAATAATAATATCATTTTTACCCTTAACTATCCTACTTACTTTTAACCGTGGTAAAAAAAAGTAAAAAGTTACTATTTACAAAAAAAATATTTTCATCTCATTGAACCACATTTTAATCCTTGATATTAACCGTGTCTCTCGGATTTTCGAAATTCCAATCACAGAAGAGGTAAAATTAGGTTTAATGAAAAATTCAGTTTTTTTAACTACCACTTAGTGGTTTCACTATTCATTAAAAAATGAAAGATTCCAGAAAAATACCAAAAATTAGGCCTAAGCTATATTTGATATTATGAATTAAAAAATGATGTTTATTTTACCAAATTTAAAACATATCAGTTATATTAACTAATTTAAAAATTAATTCCCGTCGTCAAAACAAATAGCGTGTTTTTAAAAGATAATAACTATCAAAAGATTGACACTTGTTTATGTCTGGTTTAAATGTGAAATTACATCCAATGAACAACATTTTAATAAATTGTAAAAATATATTCTAAATATACTTTAAAACCACTCAAATTAATAATTTATCACTATTAATTATTTTGATTAAAAAGTTGTTTTTAATTAAAATTTAATAATATTCACTATTCATCAGAATATGAAAGTTATCCGAAAAGTACCAAAATTTCACCCTAAGCTAATTTCGATATTCAGAATCCAAAAATGAAGTCCATTTTGAAAAATAAAATTTACAAAATTTCAAAAAGTGGTTATTACTATTCATAATGGCTAGTTTAAATAATATTTTAATAGTATATAGTTGTTTAGTGAAACTCGGTATTGCGTACGACGCAAGCTATCGAGGAAGGCCGTGGTTGCGTGCAAAGAAAGACAATATATTGTTGTGAAATATTCCTTTGATGATTTATATAACATAAAAAAAATTATTTCTCATAAAAGTCTCGGTTGTTACATTCTACCCCCCTTAAAATGAATCTCGCCCTCGAAATTTGTCATTTTGTAACAAAAAGATGAGGATACCTCTCCATCATCATATCCTAAAGCTCCCATGTAGCTTCTTATAATTGTTGGTTCCTCCATAAAACTTTCGCCATGCGAGTGGTCTTGTTCCGTAGGGATTTTTCACTATGATCTATAATCTCTATTGGCTATTGTTCATGAGAAAGATCTTTCTCCAGCGGTACAACTTCTGAGCTGAGTACATGTGGAGGATCAGGTATGTACTATCTCAGGAGAGATACATGGAACACATTGTGAACTTGAGAGAGATTCGGTGGAAGCCCCAATCGATAAGCTGCCTTTCCAACATGATCCAGTATTTTGAAAGGACCGATATATCTAGGGCTCAGCTTCCCCTTTGTTCCAAATATCATGACCCTCTTCCAGGGAGATATTCGTAAGAACACTTTATCACCCACTTCAAACTCTAGGTCTTTTCTTTGGTTGTCGGCATAACTTTTCTGTCGACTCTGAGCTGCTCTTATGTGTTGTTGAATAGATCGGACTTTTTTGCCATCTCATCAACAAGATCAGGTCCTAATAGCTTTCTTTCCCCAACTTCATCCCAGCAAGTTGGAGTCCTGCATTTATTTCCATAGAGAGATTCATAAGGAGACATATGAATACTAGAGTGAAAGCTATTATTATAAGAAAATTCCACCAAAGGTAGGTGTTGATCCCAACCACCTTTGAAATCTATAGAGCAAGATCTCAAAATATCTTCTTGAGTTTGAATTGTTCTCTCAGACTGACCGTCTGTCTGAGGATGATAAGAAGTGCTGAAACTCAACTCTGTATCCAGAGTATGCTGAAGACTTCGCCAGAACATCGAGGTAAATCTTGGATCCTGATCAGATATAATAGAAAGTGGTACTCCATGCAATCTTACCACTTCCTTTACATATATCTTGGAAAGATAATTCAGAGAGAAATCCTCTCTAATAGCAATGAATTGTGCAGACTTTGTAAGACGATCAACTATGACCCAGATAGCATTATTGCCTTTGGATGTTTTAGGAAGTCCTGTGACAAAGTCCATAGTGATGTTTTCCCATTTCCATTCGGGTATGGGTAATGGTTGTAACATCCCCTTAGACTTCTGTCTCTCAGCTTTAACTTGCTGACAAACCAAGCTTCGAGAGACATATTCAGCAACATCTCTTTTCATGCAATCCCACCAGAAGTACTCTTTCAAGTCCCTATACATCTTCGTGCTTCCAGGATGAATAGAGAATGAAGAACTATGAGCCTCATCCAGCAGCTCCTTCTTTAATTCTGGGATGGGAGGAACACAAACCCGATTCCTAAACTTTATTATCCCATCACAATCAAGGTTGAATTCAGGAATATTTCTCACCTTCTTTTGTAACTCTACATCTTCTTTCTGTGCCTCTTTAATCTTCACATGTATAGATGGTTGAACATTCATTTGAGAAAGATACGATTTTCCCCCTTCCATTAAAATTCCAAGATCCATCCTTTGTAAATCCATAAATATTGGATCTTTTGTGATCCTCATCATGGATAAGATAGCATGGTCTTGTCGACTTAATGCATCTTCCACCTTGTTTTCTTTCCAAGGGTGGTAATGAATTGAGCATTCATAATCCTCAATCAGTTCCAACCATCTTCTTTGGCGCATATTCAGCTCCTTTTGTGTGAAAATATACTTTAAACTTTTATGATCAGTATAAATGTCACACCTTTCTCCATAAATTTAATGCCTCCAAATCTTTAATGCAAATATTACTGCATCTAACTCCAAATCATGTGTTGGGTAATTTTTCTCATGGATTTTCAACTGCCGTGAGGCATAAGCTGTCACCATATCATTTTTCATAAGAACACACCCCAACCCCTTCTTGGATGCATCACTGTAGATCACAAACCTTTCTCCACTACTAGGCAGTGTGACCACAGGTGCACTGGATAACCTTCTTTTCAAATCCTTGAAATTCTCTTCACATTCCTCCGTCCAAACAAACTTAACTCCTTTCCGAGTCAACCTGGTGAGTGGATTAGATAATCGTGAAAAATCTTTCACAAAACGTCGATAATATCCAGCCAAACCCAGAAAACTTCGGATCTCAGTTACTGTTGTTGGTCTCGACCATTTTTCGATAACCTCTGTTTTTTCTGGATCCACAGATATCCCCTCTTTTGAGATTATGTGACCCAAAAATGCAACTTTTTGAAGCCAAAATTCACACTTGGTAAATTTGGTATAAATATTCTCTTTTCTCAGGGTCTTCAATATAATTCTCAAGTGATCTTCATGTTCTTCTTTTCTCTTTGAATAAACAAGAATATCTTCTATAAAGACTATCAAAAAATGATCAAGATAGTCTCTAAAGACTCTATTCATCAGATCCATGAAGATAGAAGGGGCATTAGTAAGACCGAATGGCATCACTATAAATTCATAGTGTCCATACCTTGTACGGAAAGTCGTCTTTGGTATATCCTCCCTTTTGACCCTTAATTGATGATACCCCGAATGAAGATCAATCTTGGAAAAGTATTGAGCTCCGCGTAGTTGGTCAAATAATTCATCAATATGTGGGAGAGGATGTTTGTTCTTGATAGTGATCTTGTTAAGTTCTCGATAATCAATGCAGAGTCTCATTGATCCATCTTTCTTCTTAACAAACAGAACAGGTACTCCCCAAGGTGACACTCTAGGGCGTATGAATCCCTTATCAATATTCTCTTGGAGTTTCTTCTTCAATTCCTGCAACTCAATTGGGGCCATTCTATAAGATTTCTTTGAAATAGTCAAAGCACCCGGTACGAGTTCTATTGAAAACTCAACTTCACGATTTGGTGGAAGACCCGGAAATTCCTCTGGAAAGACATCATCAAACTCCCGTACAATGGGCATATTCTTAATTGTGAGTTTCTCACCAACCATTTGAGATAAATAACCTTCATTCAGTGGAATCAAGACCCATAAGATGGAAGAAATTTCCACTGGAAGGTTATGTTTATCCCTGCATCGATAGAAGATCATAGATTGATCTGGAATATGAAATGTGACTTCCCTTCTTTGGCAATTGATATGAGATCCATATAAAGAAAGCCAATCCATGCCAAGAATCACATAAAATTCCACTATAGGAAGGATCACAAGATTTCAAGAAGCACTTTCCCACAAACTTCAATCGGGGAAGAATTATAAACTTTTGATGCGACTGTTGTGCCATTAGGTGTTGTCACAGCTAACTCAACATCTAATTGTTGAGGTAATACGGTGATACCCTTAGAAAAATCTTCAGAAATAAAAGAGTGGGTGGATCCAGAATCAAATAAAACATTTTCTACTTTAGAGTGGATGGTAAGTGTACCTTTCACCACATCATTATCGTACTCCACATCACTGATAGAAATTGCAGGTGACTTTCCTTTGTCTTTAGCCTTAAGAGTTTGTTGACGTCGACCATCATCATCAACCCTTGGATTTGGGCATTGATTGGCATAATGCCCCATCTCATTGCACTTGAAACATTGAAGTGTAGTAGGTTCATTATGTGTGTCCCTTCCTTTGTTTGCATCATTAGACATCTTCTTCCCATCATTGCACCATTCAAATTCCCGATGACCTTCCTTTCCACATTTGAAACATTTACTTGTCCCTTTAAGACAACTCCATCCATGTTTCTTTCCACACTTTGAGCATAAGGTAAAGCTCATCTTCTTTTCAGTGTGCTCTTTAGATTTTCCTTTGAATTCCATTTTCCTCTTCTTATCAAACCCATATGACTTATGGGTTACTCCAATCTCCATCTCAACTTTGAGAGAACATCGAACAATTTCCTCATAGATATTGAAGTCCCTTATGGCTAAGTCCCTTCGAAGACTTGGTTTTAATCCACTAAAGAATCGATCGATCTTACTCTCAGGTTGGATAATAATACCGGAAGCGTACCTTGAAAGCCTTGTAAAATTTGCTTCATAGGTACCAACAGATTCATCATCCTTTTGCTTCAGTTCAAGAAACTCTTTCTCCATCTTTGTTCGGAGAAGACGAGGGAAGTACTTATTGAAAAATAAGTTCTTGAACTCGTCCCATTCCTTGGACTCAATTTCATCCCTTTACCTCGTATTCTTAATAAGATTCCACCATTGATCAACATCTCCTTCCAAACGATAAACTGCTAGGATGACTTTATCATGTTCAGATCATTGAAGAACTGAAAATATCTTTTCAGTAGTACTAATCCATTGATCAGCAACTAATGGATCAGGAGACCCGCTGAAAGAAGGTGGACGCTGCCTCATGAAGGATTCAACAGAATGTTTCTCCTTCCTTTGCTCGTTTAGAAGTCCTGCATGATTCATAGCTTGAGAAAGTTGTTTGAGCATGGATACAAGATTTTTGATTCCAGCTCCCATAATGTTTGGTTTCTCAGGGGGACAATCATTGCATTGCCCGTCGCATTCCGCATTAACACGGTTCCTTCGGGTTCCAACCATTGACTAAAACCAAGAAGAATAGTGTGAGTAACACTAATTATAATAGGAAAACCACATAATCAATAATAAAATTTCACACTTAAGGTCTTATCCTAGGTTATTCATGGTCATTTCTAAAACACTAATATTGTGTTCTATTCTTAGACTTTTCCTTAGGGTTCTTACTAAGGCTTTCACATCCTAGTTTCCAAAGGTTGACTATACCGTTCCTCTGATACCAACTATAATGACCTATACTTTACATACATTGTTATTACATCAAAATTGAAGAATACTTATTACAACATATAAAAAACCATGAAAGGACCGTGTAGGTATAGTGTCTTTAGAAACTGGGAAACATAAACAACTGGTTCATAAAGCGTCTACACTGTCTCCCATTTATTTCATCATATCTATAGTCCATTTTGGAATATCTTACTTAATAACCTTCTTCCTGACCTGGGGAAAGAAATAATAAAAAAGGGTGAGCTCAAATTCTCAGTAAGGGTAAACAAAAGAAATATCAATCCCATCATATTCATAAGAACAAAACATTTTGGAAATCTTAACCTGCAAAAGAGAGCATAATTTCATAACATGGGATAAATCATAGTAGTGAAATGAAATCCCAATAATCATAACTTAAAACATGAAACTTTGTGTCATACACACATAATCATATAGAATCATTTCTTATTAGTCAAGACTCATTGCCATGACTATCTTAGTGGACAAAGTCCATTTCTGAACCGAGTTCACTCCTCGTTTCAGTCCTGTTTCACTGAACCGGTTAAACCTGCCGTTCCAGCCATGTCTATCTCATGAGATATAAAATCTTTACCCAATGAATTGGAGGGATATATAGGTCCCACACATCTCATAATGATACCATTCATATGTGTTCCACCAAATCATAAATCATACATCATTGCATAACCCATGTAATAAAAATCGGATTCTTAAACATCGTGACATCATAAAACAATTCATATAAGATAAAGGAATTCATAAAAATAATTCCATCACAACATAATCAAATCAATTTAATAATAGGGATAGAAACATAACCCTATATTATCTTAGATGGAAAATAATTTTGATAAAAAAAACTTGAACTCCATTCTTGAGGAAAATATCCTTTCTCCTTCAAAAACATTTTTCCTTTCTTAACATGTCATACAATTTTAAACTAAAAGAAGTTGATTAAAAATAAACATGAAAACTTGTAAAGGAAGATTCTTGGAAATAATGTTTTAAAAATCCATTCATGCCGTATAAGTTAAAAAAACATTCTTCTCGTACTTTTGTCGGAAAAGTAAAAAATTACTTCGTACGAAAAACGACAAAAGATTTCTTTCATATCCTTTACTAAAAACTCAACGAAGGGTAAAATTGGATTTAAACTATTGAATAAGGATATAAATATTACATATTGAGGAAACATGGATGTGGATGATAAAATACACCCCAGTAAATACCAAAGTATAAACAATCTCGGATAAAAATGAGATTGTGATATTTTCCCTTACCTTAGGTCCGATTTGCTTCGTAAGTGTCCGAAACTATTGTATAATGATTTAAATAATTTTATTTACTTATTCCAGAATCATAATTATTTTTATGATATCATATATGGTCATATTCTTAGCTTCTTATTAGTAATATTTCATTACTACTTGTTATTCGGGTGTTTATTACTTTTTGTTCTTATGCGCGTTTTGTCGAATAAATTATTATTTTTCTTTTTAGGTTATAGATACCTCATTTCAAGAATGTTATTAGTGTAATATATATCATATTCATTCAATCAATTAATTTATATAATCATTATGCAATGAATATCATGTATAACGAGTCGCATCACATCGTGGAGACGGTATTCTGTACGTACGCACAAGCGATGATATCGTTCCCATGATAGTGGAATTGTATTGGAGTGTATGTATACTATTTCAGAATCAATATAACTTTAAAATAATCATATATAGTCATTATTTACACCATTATACCCATCCAAATAAGGTGGTGGTGGAAAATAGATTACACCACGGCGTGGAGATGGTATTCCGTACGTAAGCACGCGCGGTGATTTCATTTTCCGTAGGATGGATAGATGGTGAAATATGGTTGTTTCATACTTATAATAAAATATCAGTATATTAGTGATACTGATGTTATTACTTCATAGTGAAACAACTAAAGAAGAAGAAGTGGAAGAAGAAATAAAGTTGAAAGAATCGGTAACGGACATTACCTCTTCTTTGAAGCACTTCTTTGAGAACTCCTTTTAGGGCACTAAAATTGGTCTTTGAAGAAGACCAGGGCCTCTAGGATGTCTCTATGGAAGTGTAGAGGAGATATTGGCAGGTTTTGGCCGAGATTGAAGGCTCAAAGTGGTGTGAGGGAGAGAGGGAGGAGGTGCCCTTTTATAAGGGAGGAGAGGGGCACCTTTGGAATAACTAAAAATATTATTTTATTATAAAGTCAAATTCGGTTTTTAATAGATCCAAATTAATATATTTATAAGCTAAGGTGGGTATGGATCTAAATCCTCTCATCCAATAGAATTGAGACAAGTTTAGGTATCAATTTTAACCTTATCATTTAGATTTAACTTTAAGTTAGATAATTTAACTTTTACCGTGTCTTTTGGTTTTCTTACACTATAAGGTTAATAAACATTCTATATCAAGCCAAACGAACCCCAAGTTGTTTATTATTAATATATATAACCTTATCTAAGACATTTGGCCGAACCTTAGATTTTTAGGAATAAAATAACAATTAATAATATAGTATTTGTTTTAAAAACTATTTTATGTCAATTTTGATACTATTTGGTAATTGATTTTTGTGAAAATCATAACAGAATTATTAGTTCGAAAAAATTTAATTAAATCAATACTAACATGTCATATTAACATATAAAATTATTTTAATTCATAAAAAGTCTCAAATTACACTAATTTGGGTATTTATAACATCAATTATGTCAATATTTCATTAATAAGATAATTACTCCATCATCATTGTATCATAAATAAATTAAATTATTTTAAGTATAAAAATTACAAATAAAATACCATGATGTTGGAAATAGTTTTAGCTTTCTAATGAATATTTATAGTCGAATTTATCTTATGTATAACCCTATATTAAAAATTCTTTAGTTATTAAACTTTGATTTTAACTATTTTAACCCTTTTTTAAATAAATTGATAACAAATGTCCTAATATAATCCAAGTGGGCCTAAATGGTCATATTTTATTTCTAAGGTTGTTTTTGGTCGAATTACACTTATCAAATAGAATTAGGACATGTTTTAAGGTAATAATAATATCATTTTTACCCTTAACTACCATATTTACTTTTAACCGTGGTAAAAAAAAGTAAAAAGTTACTATTCACCAAAAAGTATTTTCATCTCATTGAACCAAATTTTAGTCCTTGATATTAACCGTGCCTCTCGGATTTTCGAAATTCCACTCACAGAAGCGGTAAAATTAAGTTTTATGAAAAATTCAGTTTTTTTAACTACCACTTAGTGGTTTCACTATTCATCAAAAAATGAAAGTTTCCAGAAAAATACCAAAAATTAGGACTAAGATATATTTGATATTATGAATTCAAAAATGATGTTTATTTTACCAAATTCAAAACATATCAGTTACATTAACTAATTTAAAAATTAATTCCCGTCGTCAAAACAAATAGCGTGTTTTTAAAAGATAATAACTATCAAAAGATTGACACTTGTTTATGTCTGGTTTAAATGTGAAATTACATACAATGAACAACATTGTATTAAATTGTAAAAATTTATTCTAAATATACTTTAAAACCACTCAAATTAATAATTTATCACTATTAATTATTTCGATTAAAAAAGTTGTTTTTATTTAAAATTTAATAATTTCACTATTCATCAGAATATGAAAGTTATTCGAAAAGTACCAAAATTTCACCCTAAGATAATTTAGATATTCCGAATCCAAAAAATGAAGTCCATTTTGAAAAATAAAATTTACAAAATTTCAAAAAGTGGTTATTACTACTAATAACGGCTAGTTTTAATAATATTTTAATAGTATATCGTTGTTTAGTGAAACTCGGTATTGCGTACGACGCAAGCTATCGAGGAAGGCCGCGGTTGCGTGTAAAGAAAGCCAAGCTAGTGTTGTGAAAGATTCCTTTGATGATTTATATAACATAAAAACAAAATATTTCCCCTAAAAGTCTCAGGTGTTACAGTTCACCCCCAAGTAAACACGTTTTTATATTATGTGTGGTAACAAAATTTAACAATTATTACTATTAATTGTTAGGAGATACTAAGATTATTATATTTAATTATATTATTTATTTTCATTCCTAATATGGAATCCATATTAAAATATTCAATTTCTATATGTGTAAGAATTTAATTTTTATTAATAATGCAAACAATAACTAAACCACGTATTTGAAAAATGTATTTTTATGCATAACACATAATTTTATTCATTTATATTCCTCATAAAAACTATAAAAATAATGATAAAATAATATATTTAATATATTTTCTATAAATTTATTTAATATCATAATTTAATAGATATTAAATTAATTTATTAGTATAAAAACCCATTTCGTGCATAACAATGGTTTTTTTAGAAAAATATGTTTTTAAGACCATAATTTAACATATAAAAAATTATATATTATGATGATTAATAATTAATTAGTCATATTATTTATAATTAAAGTATACATAGTTTAATTTACTATTATATTAAAGACATAATAATTCATTTACTTGAAAATAAATGACATTTTTTTATAAAAATTTGAATTTCTCAGTATTCATTGAAAAATAAATATTGTTAGAAAAACTATACATTTATTTTCAAAAATATAGTATAAAAACTATGATTATTTAGTAAAATAAAATAACTATAAATGGTATAAATTAATTATAATATTCATAATAAAAAATAAGATGAACTCATCTTAAATTAAAAAATATTTTGGAAGCGTAAAATAACTTTAATAAAAATTGAGTATTTATTAATTATTATTTAATAAAAACATTTTCATTTCAAAATAACATTATAAATGGTTTATATAAATTTTTTACTACTATTAATACCTTTTTAATTTAATGTTTAGGTTATATTGGTTTACTATAATATGGTTTATATATACTCGGGGTTGTGTGTCATGAAAACAATTGAATACGTCAAATTTGATTTCAAAGGAAATAAAAATAAAATCATATTGTATTACATCATCTAATAATACATGATGAAACATAAAGGACTCCAAATTTAAATATAATCATACATTTACTAATTATTCTCTATTTATAGAATATCATCTTGACTCCAGTCTTTGATTATTTGAGCCCTATTTTGGATCCTCTCACACCTCATGTAATTAAACATATGAGAAACAAGAATATGAGTACATACATCATATTCACCTCAAAAGAATTTATTCCATCATGTTTTTAGACAAAAATACATTGAATATTCATGAAGAAGGGTCCCTCAAATAAGAACCATGACATATATCTCTAATGGATCTAACCAGTATAGCCACACAACAACCTTGCTTTGAGAAACAATGTGGAAAACTACAAAACACTCTCTAGGGGGTGATACATCTAAAAAATGATCAAGGAAAAAAAATAAGGCATCAAAGAAGAAGAAATGTATTGTATTCTATATAATAGTCTAGAAATTCAAAACATCATTACAAAATAGAATTATGAAATGAAAAAATTGGGGTACTAAGAACATATCTAAAAAACATTTAACCTTTTTCTCTCCTCTATGCCATCGTGTCACCAAATTAACCAAACAATGAAACTATAATTCCAAAACAATAACTTCTCATAGAAGTCCCTACTATCAAAAATTCACTTCACAATGATCACATCATCATATATGTTGATCTCACCACAATTGATGAAATTAATTTCATCCTATAGATAGTAGATAAGATAAAAAATAAAGAAGTCATGAATAAAAATCCTCTATTGGATAAGTGTTAAATGATACTTGATGACTTGATGATGATATAATACGTCGAAAGTCCAAAAAAATTGCTGAGAAAACAAACTACTACTACCAAACCATCACATCCTATAATGAGGAATCACCATCAAGAAAACATAATCAACAATGATAAACTCTATATGTCTACTCCTATAGTCTCTATAGGCCTTAGGATTATACTTCATTCCAATAAAACTATCATTAATTGCCTAAAGCATCATTTTTAGGCTTTCCACATCTTCCATCAATAGCATTACTATGTTTAAGAAAAAGTACATCATAATGGAGAATGATAATATTGTCGATAAAAATCATTAAATGGCGATACAAAATTGTGGATTGGAAGATATTATGTTAAGAATACTCAACCAAAGGTATGTTCCATTCCCATTAACCTATAACATCAAATACACAAGATTACAACATTTCATTAAGAGCATGGATAGTCTACTCCATCTAGGATTCAATATGTGTATAAAAAAATTTAAAGGAAAAATAATAATAATAAATCATGTTGGAGACTTCTCCTCACCCTATAGGATAAATGAACATGAAAATTTGATATTATCGTCCTGAGGGCACTATGGTTCCCCACAACCCTCTCTAAATACCACCTAAAAAGAATAATAAATAAATATTGAAACTTTTATTGCTTTGATGTGAAATTTTTCATCAATAAATACACCATCACTCATATTTCATTACTAACTCAATGAAATTGAGGAAAACTGATGACGATTTCTATTGAAAAGACTCCACACATCCATTGAATAACATTTAACGATTTTAGTGATACACTAGGAAAATCATCTCCATACTTCACTATCTATACTACTAATGATTGAGACATTGTCTCTACAACTAAAATATTCATCCCATTCTACCAAAACTGTATTCCCATAGAATGGAATGAAAATTTTTCATGTAGTATGTGATGATAAAGGTGACTTGTGGAACTCATAGGGAACTACCACCCACATCACCAAAGGAATACCATAATACTCTAGAGAAACAAATGAATTGGATCATCCTAAGATCATCCACTAGTGGATTCACCAAAAAATCTATCCCACCATTCATCCACCTCAGAAACCCCCATCTGGGACCCTCCAACTTCGGAAGTAAATAATAATACATAAAAAGTCATCATCTACCACCAATATCACCCATATCAAGATGAGTCAGAGAGGAATATTTTTTGCACTCCATGAACTCAAAAACCTATGTATGGAATAAATTCATCACTTCTTATGTAGTGCATCAACTACAATATTACCCCTTCATGGGGAATATGAAATATAAAAGTCATAATCCTTTATGAATTTCATCCACTGTTGTTGTCAATAGTTCATGTCTCACTAAGAGATGACATACCTTAGTGTTTTTTAATCATGGAAAAGAACATATAGTTTACAAATGAGGTAGTTCTTTTACAATACCATTGAAATAATGACCATTACTAACTCGAGATCATGTGAGGAATAGTTAATTTCATTTTATTGAATCTTCCATGACCAAAAAGAAAAAAATTCACTATGATGCATTAGGAAACTACCCAATAAAATATTTGGTGAATCAAAAAAACTCAGACATACCTCTATATTCAAGAGGATAGGGAAATTTAGTGATGATTATCTTATATTTTTGATACTCTAGAGAAAAAGGGAATTAGTAAGTCCATAGGAACACCTGGTCCTCCAGATTAAAAGTTATCATAGTAGATGTAATCTGATAGAATCTAGGTACAAAAAACATATAATATCCAATAATATAGTGGAAAATATTTACATATACCAAAGTATCGGGGGATTACCAAGAAAGAAACACTGTAATAATTGATGGATCCCTGGCTACACCAAACTATGACATCACATACCATAATAAATGAACATCACAATCCTAGAAATCACACATTAATAGTTTCTTGAATAGACATTGATGATAAAGAAATCCAAAATTTTCTTAATGATTCTCCATGTATTCCTATTAAAAATATAGTGTAATTTTTTTTCATCAATGAATACTATATTGAATCGATGCAGAAAAATATCCATGAATATATCTATAGAATTAATCACATCAAATGACATTGTAATGAACTCATAATGACTATAATGTAATTAGAATGTTTATTTGGAAATATCAATATACATAACCCATATATGTTGATACCCTGACTATAGATTAATTTAAGAGAACCAATTAGATGCATTAATCTAAAAAAATATATATTTAATTTGTGAATAGGTTAATAATTATTCACTTTCCACTAATCCATGTGATGATAATTGATAAATAGATACATACTTTCATTTTTAACATTTTTAAACAAAACCTGTTCACCCCACGGTCGCACACTCAAAAAACAAAACCACTCTCCAATACAACATTTATATGAATAGACACCTCTCATTTATCATATGGAAGTATCCTACTGGAATAGATAATAATAATAGAGTTTCCAAACTTTAGATCTATGGTACAAAAATTCTTCCATTGAGGTGGTAACACAACAACCGATTCTCGAATTTCATTAATATCCTCTTCTTCAACCATGGGAAACATTATTTTCTTAACCTCTAAATAACTCATCATCATCAAGACTATCATGAAATATAGGGATGGAACATGCCCCTAACCTTTCATAGAGTATTTTTTTATATTGAACATGGAATACTCTCTTTCTACATCATTGAATAAAATCTAACTCTTAATAAAATTCATGATAGCCTACAACAAATATAGCTACTCCATACTAAATAAGATGTTTTATGCTTGTATCCATAAGAATATAAATTCCCCCAAGAGTGGGACTACCCTAGTACTAAATCAAAGTCTCTGTATATATTATAAAACTAACTCAAAATCCAACTATTGTAGTCAATGCTAAGGAAACTTTAATTCTCTCCAACTAAAGTCCCAAAAAACATACCAAATAATGTTATATGTAGGAGTGAGTATCACCTAAATAATTTATGGGATAAACCTAAGTATAAAATAATAAAATAGTACCTTTAATGACATCTGAACACTTAGAATTAGTGAATATAGGGCATAAGACTAACCAGAACCTTCTACATAGATTCTATGACTATAACGGAGAAAACACCATTGTTTCAATATGATATTTTAGGATGAGAAGAATCATTGAGATATCCTATTACATTATCATCCCACCTATATTGATAAAATACTAGAATAACTTGTTTCTATTTCCCAGTTAGAAACTACGTCAATGATAAAACTTATAGTGGAACATCATCCACACTTTTTCTATTCAGAATGTTTAAAAACCCTCACCTTTGATGTCATTGGACTCCATCGGAATAATAATTTATCATACCTAAGTATGGTCTGAGGATATTACACCCAATAATAAATGATATAATGAACTATTCAACCTACCCCCAACTGTCTATAAATCCTTTTTCTAGTTAATTTTGAAACTCAGACCATAGTTGTGTCACCCTGTAACAACCCTACTCTTTATTTCACAGTTAACATAATTTATTACATAAAATATTAACTTTATACAACATAAAATATCTAGTGTTATAGTGTCTTTGGGTATTAGTAACATTACATAACAACTTAAAGCATGAAATACACATCTTTATTGAAAACATCTTTTACATTACCACACACATCCCTTTGTACCTAGCATTGCATGGGATAACACGAGGACATGAAAAAGAAAAGGATGAGATATAAATCCCATTAAGGGATTAAACAAGGAATAAAATGAAGAATACAATAGATTTTAGGTAATAGTAATATAAATGGAGCAAAATAGAAACATGAACATAAAGGCATGATATACCATGATTATCATAACATGGAATTGTGGAAACAACATTTAACATGATATTAGCATGAGCCAATGCTCATTGCACATGCATCATGAGTAATCCCTCATTTAAATTTAATTAGAATGAGTAATCCCTCATTTAACTTGATGTATCATGATAATAATCCTTACCCAATGCATTTCAGCACTATCAAGTCGCACCCTTCTTAATCATTTCACTTCGTGCATAAATGTTCCACATGGATCAAATAACATGGATTCATTAAAAATAATAATTTATTCCAGGATAAAGGAATATAAAATTCATACATTAAATTCTATAATCAATAAGTAAATTTGTATAAATGTGAATACCTTTCACAGAGAAATGGGCATGGTATTCAATACACAGTGACTTTGGCTTGAGAAATTGTGAGGCAATTTCAGCAGCATAACGACGTGACATAAGAATTCATAAAAATTGTGGATTAGAGAGAAATTAGTGTCTCATAATATGTACATGAAATGGAAAGTAATTGGGTCATATAGATACATGTCCCAACATTTGTAATGTAATTTAGATTCATAATACCAAATAATTTCTTGAATGTAAATGAGGAGAGAGAAATTCCTTTCAAAATTTCGGTATGGTAACAAGGGTACATGGGAGGCATTAATGAGAGAGAAATATGTATATCATAGATTAAAAAATAAGGAGGTAAGTATGGGGAGGTTTGAAATCATTCCCAAATATTTGTAATTGAAAAGGACAATGGTATAGAAACATAAAGAAACTTTCACAAAAATGAGAGAGGGAGAAATCCCTTACATGGAAGTGTGATCCCAAAGGATTGGGAGGGGATTGAGAGAGGCTTCTTGGGAGCTTGGGGAACCATCAGATCATTATAGGGAGAGGAGGGCAGAGGTTGGTTGAGCTACAAAGGTTTTGAGTGAAGATAAGTGGGAGATTGGGTGGGTTTATATAGGAAAAGAGAGATGATTCTTTATTATTTATGTTTTTCACACCACACATTAAATTAATCAAAACACAAAATAACCCATGATTTTTTCTTAAGGGGATTAGAAAACATTATTTTATAAGGCCAATGGCCTAAATTCGTAAAATATTAGGCTTTCTTTTATCGAGGTGAGTCACACTCACAAGGAAGTCATTTTAAAAAGATAAAATGTTTTATAAGTCTTGGATGGTCCACTGAAGCTTTGTAAAATAAATCAAAGAAACCTAAAATCACCTTATTTTAATGGTAAAAAATATATTGTCCAAACATCCCATTTATATTTTTTTATTACGTCACTATTGGGTCATTATGATTTCATAAAACACATTATATAATTAAACGGTATTTAATTTTTCCCCAAAAATCTGACTTTCTTAGAAAATTATGAAAATTTAACAATTTTATAATTTTGATTTCCTGATTCCAAAAATAATTTTTATTTAATCTAAATAATTTTCTAAATATATGAATTTATAATTTTAAAATAAAAACCGATATTTATTGAAAATTCATGTTTTTTTGAAAGAAATAGTTTTCAAACAATAATAAAAATTACAATTATATTCATAAACATTATACAATCAATTATATTTAATAAAAATTAATTTAGTAATAATAATATTTTATTAAAATATTATTTAATTCAAAACTAAATTAATTCATAAAAATAGATTTCTTAATTGAATATTATCTAAAAATACTTTTTATTCTTTAAAAACTATTAACAATGTAAAAATAATAAAAATGAATGTATATTATTTATTATATAAAAAATGAACATAATCATAGTTCTAGGGTCTTGTTACATAACCCCTTAAACACCCGCATAATACCTTAGGGTAAGGTATGTGATGGTGACAGACTCTTGAGGTGGCTTGAATAACATCGCTTGGGTGGTAATCTCTATTAAAATCCACTTATCCCACAGGAGGTTCCGCTCAAGCTTAATGTGTTGAATCTTAGATTGGGATTGGTCAAGAGAAAATCCCAGTGATGCCACATCCTTTCCATACTCTGAAAAACGGCTTCGTATGGAGAAATTCTACTGGATGAGTCTATCACTTTCTTTGTCTGAGTAAATTGGATTTCCTAAAGATCTATAGATATACTAATCATGTGATCACTGTTCAATTTCTATATTATAAATATTTAAATTTATTAATGGTATTTTGAAATCAAAAATGTGAAACTAAGGAAGTGAATATTTTATATAACCTTTTTACATAATAAGATATTTAATTAGATCAAGTGGAATTTTCATATAAAAGAAATTTGGTTCATTACAATCTTCCCCCTTTAAGAAATTTCTCCCTCAAAATTTCATTTTCCCACACTAAAACAGATGTGTGTAACTTTTCCTCATCACTTCCTCCAGTTCCCATGTTGCTTCTTCAATCTTGTGGTTTCTCCACAACACTTTCACGAGGGGCATTGTCTTATTTCGTAGAAATTTTTATCAGTGATCTAAGATCGTCACCATATTATTTTCATAGGAGAGGTCATTCTCCAATGGTACCACATATGGATTGAGTACATGTGATGGGTCTGGTATATACTTCCTCAAGATTGAAACTTGGAAAACATCATGTTGTTGAGATAGGTTTGGTGGGAGTGCTAATCGATTGGCCACTGCTCCAATGCGATCAAGGATCTCAAAAGTGCCGACGTACCTTGGAATAATCATTCCCTTCTTCCCAAATTAGATAACTATCTTCCATAGAGATATTTAAAGTAATACCATGTCTCAAACATCAAACTCGAGGTCTCGTCAAGGATTATTAACATAGCTCTTTTGTCGAATCTGATAAGCTTTAATGTGCTTCTAGATGGTCTTAACCTTCTCCACCATTTCTTTGACCATCTCTGGACCTAGGAGTTTTTTCTCCCCAAATTAATCCCAACATTCCAGTTTTTTTCACCACTTCCCTTACTGGTATTCATAAGGAGCCATTTGGATTCTTAATTGGAAAGTATTTTTATAAGATAACTCAAACAGAGTAATATGTTGATCTCATACTCCTTTTATGTCCATTTTGAATGCCCTAAACATGTCCCCAAGTGTTTGGATAGTCCGATCGGATTGGCCATCAGTTTGAGGATGATAAGTTGTAAAAAATTTCAGTTCAGTATTCTGAGCATGTTGAAGAATCATTAAGAACATAGAGGTGAATCTTGGATCTCGATCAGATACAATAGATAGTGGTACTCCGTGAAGTATTACCACTTTTCTGAAATATATTTGTGCTAGTTGATCCAATGAGAAATCATCTAGAATTGAAATGAAGTGTGCAGTCTTTGTAAGATTATCCACAACAACCAAGATATCATTGTTTCCTTTGGATGTCTTCAGAATTCTGGTGACAAAGTCCATGGTGATGTTCTCCCATTTCCATGATGGTATGGGTAATGGTTTCATTATCCCCTTAGACTTATGCCTCTCAGCCTTAACTTACTGATATACCATGAACTTTTATGTATACTCACTGATCTCCTTATTCATTTTATCCCACCAACAATCCTCTCAGAGATCTCGATACATCTTTTTGTTTCCTGGGTGAATGGAGAAATTGGAACTATCTGCGTCATCCAAAAGTCCTTTATTTAGCCTCTTATTTGATGGAATGTAGAGCCTTGACCCAAATCTCATAATTACTTCATCATTAACATTGATTTCTAAGGATTTCCCTTTTCTGATAGTTTCCATATTCTTTTGAATTCCCACATCATCCTTTTGATCATCCCTTAACCTTTCTAAAAGAGGTGTTTGAGCAATCATTTGTGAAAGGATTGATGATTTTCCATTATTTATGATTCCCATGTTTATCTTCATAAAATCTAAGAAGATTGGATCCTTTTAAATTATCATCAATGATAGAATCACTGGTTCCTTTCTACTTAGAGGATCTACCACCTTGTTCACTTTCTCAGGGTGGTAATGGATTGAGCAGTCATAGTGTTTGATCAGCTCTAACCATCTTCGTTGGGGCATGTTCAACACATTCTGTGTGAATATATACTTGGGGGTTTTGTGATCTATATATATTTCACACTTCTACCCAAAGAGGTAATGTTGCCAAATTTTCAAAGAAAAGATTATTGCATACAACTCAAGATCATGTGTTGGATAGTATATCTCATGAACATTCGATTTTCTTGAATAATAGGCAATGAAGTTTTCATTTTTCATCAACACACATCCAAATCCCTTCTTTAAAACATCACTAAATAACACAAAAATTTCACCACCTGTGGGTAGTGTGAGCACATGAACAATGTTAAACCTCCTTTTCAACTCCTTGAATATCTCTTCACATTCATCACCCCATGCAAAATTTACTCCCTTCTGAGTTAGCTTGGTAAGTGGGTTGGACAATCGTGAGAAATTTCTCACAAATCAGCAATAATATCTAGCTAACCCGAGGAAGCTACAGATATTCATCACATATGTTGGCCTCGGACATCCCTCAATTGCATCTATCTTATAGGGATCCATATATAGCCCATTTCTTGTGATGATATGACCCAAGACCGAGACCTCCTTCAACCAAAACTCACACTTGTTGTACTTTTCAAAGAGATTATCCTTTCATAGGGTCTCTAGTATAGTTCTTAGATGCTCCTCATTCTCCTCCTTGTTTTTTGAGTATATTAGAATATCATCTACAAATACTACCACAAACTTGTCATGGTAATATCTAAATACTCTATTCACCAATTCCATGAATATTTTTGGGGAATTAGTGAGTCTGGAAGGCATTACTATGAATTCATAGTGCCCGTATCTTGTACGAAAAGAATTCTTGTGGATATCTTCCTTCTCCACCCTTACTTGTTAATATCCTGACTACAGATCCACCTTGGAGAAGTATTGTGCTCCACGTAGCTGATCGACTAAGTCATCAATTCATGGAAGATGAAACTATTTCTTTATCATGATTTTCTTATGCACATGATAATCGATTAAAATGCGCATTGACCTATCATTCTTCTTGACGAAGAGGATTGGTGCACCCCATGGTGAAGCACGTGGGAGTATAAACCATTTATCCAGATTCTCCTATAGTTGTTTCTTCATCTCCTCAAGCTTCACAATAGCCATTATATATACAGTCTTGGATATTAGAAATTCCTCAAATACAAGATCAATTTAGAATTCAACATTTCTTCTAGGAGGAAGACTAGGAAATTACCCAAGAAACACTTCATCAAATTCCCACACAATAGGCATGTATTCAAGGATATTTTCATCCTTATACTCAATCATCTGAGTAAGATACACATTCTCATAGGGAAGTAATATCCACACATGAGATGATGGTGCTAAAGAAGATTCATCATCCTCCTTGCACTTGTATAGAATCAGGGGTCTATTCAACATATGGAGAGTGATTTCCCTCTCCTTGAAATTTAGGTTAGCTCTATATAAGGAAAGCCAATACATGGAAATACTTGCTAAAAATTCCACTATAGGGAGAATGACAAGGTTCACTAGGAAGTTCAATCCACAAATTATGATAGGGGAGGAGTTATATTCATGGGATGCAATGATTTCCCAATTTTCTATTTCACCAACATATTTACTTCCATGATTTTTGGTGGTATTGTGATTGTTCTACTAAACTTTTTGGATATAAAAGAATTCGTAGAACAAGAATAAAAAAGTATGTTTGCTATTCTTGAATGAATAACCAGCATAAATTCCACAACTTTGTTGTTGGGGTTCACTTCGGTGGTAGTGATGGAAAAAGCACGCCCTTGCTACCATGGAGGTTATTGGTTGGATTTGAAAACCCATGCCTTAGGGAACTAATTTTCAAAGTTCCTTATTTATTTGCAGTTGAAGAAATGAACAAAACACTGAGGGTCGAACGGAGTGTTCCTCTCCTCTGTCACAACTCCGGGTTTTTATTTCCAACAGTTAATAGCCAGGTGCCCTTCTCTTCCACACCTAAAGCATTTCTTCATCCCCTTCTGGAAATTTCTACGGTGCTTCTTTTTGCACCTTTGTCAAGTGGGGTGCTTTATTTTATTATCACCATTGGATTTATCCATCGTAACTCTAGAATTAAATTCCACATTATGCTTATTATCCCCATGATACCCCTAAGACTCTCAAATATCCATTTCAACATTGAGGGAATATCAGACAATTTACTCAAAGATATCAAAGTCACAGACTGTTAGGCCTTTCCATAGGCTAGGTTTTATCCCACCAAAAAAGTTTTCAACCATTCATTCGGGGGTAACGAAAAAATCAGGGGTGTATCGTGCATGTATTGAGAAGTTTTCTCATACACTCTGATGTATTTTTCGTCTTTTTGCTTGAGGGTAAGGAAGTCCCCTTCCATCTTAATTTGGAGGGTGCGAGGAAAATATTTATCAAAAAAAAATTCCAGAAATCCTTCTATTACAACACCTCAATATCCTCCTTGGGATTCGTATTGTTTATCAATGTCCACCATTGATCGGCGTCACCCTCCATATGATAAGCATCCAAAAGAACCTTATCTTCATCTCAAGATTGAAGGGTGGAGAAGATATTTTCAATGGAGTTGATCCATTTTTCAGCAATTGAGGGATTAGATGATCTATTAAAAGTAGGAGGCATTTGTCTCATGAATCTCTCGATTGTGACTTGTTCTTTCTTGGGGGGGGGGGTTAAAATTCCTCTTGACCCATGTTTCTATTAATAACTTGAGTTAATTAAGATAGTATCATGAAAAATTTTGCGATTCCCATTCACATCGGATTCGAAATCTCGTTAGAATAGTCATCACACTGATCCGCACATTAGTTGTTAGCCTGAGTCCTCCTATTACCAGCCACTGGCTTGAATAAATGGAATATTATGGGTAACACATAAAGGATAATCAAAATAAAAAAATAGATGACATATAAATTACTTTTATTTCTGTAACATATGAATTCAAAGGCTACAATCTATGTTATTCATGATCTACTTCACAAAATATATTCTTAAGGGAATTTTTTTATTCCCTTAATAATGGTTCATAATAATCTTATGAATTTACCAAAACATATCCCCTGGGGGTTTTGTAACCAAGAGTGCAACAAGGCTCATTTTTGTTCACCGGTTCTTGTTTGAGTCTATCTCAAAGTGGTGTTTTCGGGTTTTATCCCTAGATACATCTGTGCCAGAGTCTCCTCTACCTACTCATATCCAGACAGAGATGTATTTTCTTGATAAACCACTTACTCAGTACTCTCAAAAATCTAGGGATCTTTTTATTATACTTAGTCTTATCCCTAAGGCTTTCACTAGGGTTTTCTAATCCTAATCCCAAAAATAACTAAACCTCCCTCTGATACCAACTATAACAAACCGTCACTTTATTTCACAGATAACATAATTTATTAAAAAAATAATCACTTGGTACAAAATAGAAGATCGAGAAGTCTAGTGTAATTGGGGATTAGGAACATTACATAAAAACATAAATCATGAAATAAACATCTTTATTGAAAACTTCTTTTACATTACCACACATAATCCATAGTACATAGCATTGCATGGGATAATATGAGGACATGCATAAGAAAAGGGTGAGATCTAAAGCCTAATAAGGGAGTAAACAAGGTATAAAATAAAGAATAAAATACATTTTAGGAAATAATAATATCAATGGAGCATAATAGAAACATGAACGTAAAGGCATGATATAGCATGATTATCATAACATGGAAATGTGGCAACAACATTTAACATGATATTTACATGAGCCAAGCCTCGTTGGACATGGAGATGAGTAAACCCTCATTGAAATTGAATTTTAATAATTAAAACATCATTTCACTTTATGTATCATGATAATAATCTTTACCCAATTCATTGGAGCACTATTAGGACACACCCTTCTTGATTATTTCATTTCATGCATAAATGTGCCACATGAATCATATAACATGGATTCATTAAAAATCATAATTTATTGGAAAATAAATGAATGTGGAATTAGTAAATGAAACTCTATAATCTATATATAAATTTGTGTAAAGGTGAATACACTTGATATGTAAATGGGAATGGTATTCACTATACAATTACTTTGGCTTGAAATATTGCTGGGCAATTTCGGCAGTATAACGGTGTGACATAAGAATTCATAAAAATGGTTTATGAGAGAAAAAAGGGAGTATCAACATATTTAAATTAAATTTAATTTGATGGGGCCATATAGATACATTTCCCAACATATGCTATGGAATTTAGATTCATAATACAAAAGAATTTCTTGAATGTAAATGAGGAGAGAGAAATTTCTTACGGAATTTCAGCATGGTAATGGGTGTACATGGGAGGAATTCATGAGAGAGAAAGTGGTATCTCATAAATTAAAACATAAGGATGGAAGAATGGGTGAGGTGATAAATCATACCCAAACATTTTTAATTGAAAAGACAATGGTATAGAAACATAAAGAAACTTGGACAAAATGAGAGGAGAATAAATCCCTTACTTGGAAGTGTGATCCCAAAGGCTTGGGAGGAGCTTGATAGAGGATTCTTGAGAGATTAGGGTACCTTGGGAGGATTTTAGAGAGAGGAGGGAAGAGTTTGGTCGATCTCCAAAGGTTTTTAATGAAGAGTAGTGGGATCTTGGGTGGGTTTATATCAGAAAAGAGAGGGAATTTTTTATTATTTAGGTTTTGGATACCACACATTAAATTAATCAAAACCAATAACCAACCCATAGTTTTTTCCAATGATTTTTTTCCAAAGGGGAGTAGAAAACATTATTTTTTAAGGGAAATTTACTAACATCTTAAAATATTATACTTTCTTATGTGGAGGTGAGTCACACTCTCAAGGAAATAATTTTAAAAAGTTAAAATGTTTTATAATTCTTGGAGGGTCCACTAATGATTTTAAAATAAACCAAAAAAACCTAAAATAAAATTATTTTAATGGTAAAACATATATTTTCAAAACATAAAATTTATAGTATTTTTTTAAATCACTATATGGTCAATATGATGTCATAATTCACATTATATAATTAAACGGTATTTAATTTTTACCCAAAACATTGGTTGTCTCAGAAAATTATGAAAATTTCACTGTTGGATAATTTCAACATCAAGATTAAAAAAATAATATTTATTTTATCTAAATAAATTTATAAATATGTGAATTTATATTTTTAAAATAAAAACCTATTTTTATTTAAAATCCATGGGTTTAGAAAAAAAAAACAGTTTTCAAACCATAATAATAATTACAATTGTATTCATAAAAATTATATGATAATTTATATTAAATAAAAAGTAATTTAGTAATAATAATATTTTCTTTTAATATTATTGAATTAAAAACTGAATTAATTAATAAAAATATATTTCTTAATTTAATATTATCTAAAAATACTATTTGTGCTTTAAAACTATTAACAATGTAGCAATAATAATAATGAATGTATATTCATTATTCTATACAAAAAGAAGTGCACATAATCATAGTTCTAGTGTATTGTTACATGACCCCTTAAAACACCCACATAAGACCTTAGTGTAAGGTGATAAATAGTGACAGAATCTTGGGGTGTCTCGGATAACATCACTCGTGTGGTAATCTCTCTTAACATCAACTTCTCTCGTAGGTAGTTCAACTCAAGCTTAACGTGTTGAAGCTCATCTTGGGCTTCGTCAAGAGTAAATCTCAATGAAGCCACCTATATTTCGAGATTGGGAAAATGGGCTTCGTATGGATCAATTCTACTGGATGAGGCCATCACTTCCTTTGTCTGAGTAAATTGGATTTGTTAAATCCATATATATATACTAATCATGTTATCACTATTCAACGACTATATTAGCAACAGTAACATTTGATAACGGTATTTAGAAATCCAAAACATAAAACTGAGGAAGTGAATATTTTATATAACCATTTTACATAATAATACATTTAATTAGATCAAGGGGAATTTTCATTAAAAAAATTTGGTCGTTATACACCCCATGATTTTGTGAAATATTTTTTCCAATCAAATTTGATCATTTCAATATTTTTCAATACAAAAAAACTATTTTTATCATTTTTCAATAGAAACACTAATTTTATCTTTAATTACAAAGAACATTATGATTTTCATACATTACACTCAACACCAAGCTTAACTTGTGTTAAACGCAATGCTGAGTTTAAAGTAAACATGAAATAATATTATAATGAAAATAAGTAATATGAATGTCATCACATATCCATTGGGAAAGATGATATTAAAAATATTATCCAAATTATAAAAATAACTTATTTATAAATTTATATAAAATGATTTTTTGGGGACCAAATATTTAGAAATGAAAATAAGAAACATTTCATAATGAAGGAAATATTTTTTATAGAAAAAACAATTTTTATGCGCACAAGTGTGTTTTACATATATAAATTTAAAAAACCATATTTGGTGAATGATATTAATTAAAATTATATATTATATATTCAATAAAATATTTATCATTCATCTTATGAATTTTATTATAACGACATAAAATAAATCAATTTTTAATCTAAAAAACTATATTTTATAAAAACATTGATCACATTTTATGAACTTATTTTAATATTAATTTTTCCAAATTTAATTTTTTTTTGAAAAAAATTATTTAATTTTTGAAATAATTTTTCAAAAATTATCATAGTGTGATTCGTTTTCAATTTTATGAGAAGATAAATATTTCGATGGATATTGAAAAATAATATTTTTATTAATAATTTTAAAACATCCAAATTATTTTATGTCTATTTAAAAACTAATAGTAGTTAAATTTTATATATATATATTTATATATATATAATTACAATTTATACCACATTAATAAATTTCTTCTTTAATTTTTATAAAAATTATTTTTTAATTTTTAAACTTTTCTATATGGAATTTTTTTTATGTCAATGAGATTAATTTTAATCTAAAATTTTCCACTTCTATGACCATAATTTAGAAAAATGGATTTATTTTTTGGAAAAATAATAATTTATATATTTTAATAAGGTATTCGTAATGTACAGGCATAATGGATACTAAAAGGAGTAAAAATTAATTATCACGGTTAATGTTCATAAGGTTTTATTGGGGATTAAAAAAATAATAAGGGGTAAATAATCTATAACAAAGTTCCACACCAATAGAATGGGAATATTTAGTCCTTATAATATATATAGTTCTATAATGTACCATTTATTAAAAAAAATTCATTTGGAAAACATCAGTACACCTTTTTTCAAAAATTAAAATTGTGCAACTCACCTAACTTATAAAATGCCACAACCTCTCCTATCATATCCACTCCACCAAAACATATTAGTTTCTCTATTAACATACCAAAATTATTCATTAATTACCTTCCCAAATACTCTAATCCTATGTTATATCTTAAATCCAATCTAGGATAGAATTTGGGTAAACATTAATGTGTTTTTAGAATAAGAGGTAATGTTTTTAACTATCAGTTTATATATTAATCTTCTTATAACTCATTCAAATATTTTCAAGATATGTTAAAATAATAACACCATTATTTCATTTATAATAAGATATTATTATGTTTATTTATTAAAAAAATGTTAATATCAATATCCATCAAATGGGATACAAAATCATCATTTGTTTGTATGGAGGACTACCGCCTCGCGAACCCATGTTATTTTTTAACATCACCACTATGAATAGATGTATTTAATGATTTATTTAATATTTATATATAATATTTATGATATTATTATACCTCTAGAATTATAATATGGAATATTACTTCACGCCTCCCAACTAGTTGGAAATCATTAATGTCGCTCATGTGTACAACAAACTACCTCTTTGCAAACAAATGTGATGTTTTTTCTCTATATATTTTATATGGATTGTAATAAGTATATATTAAGTATATATATAAGTGTGTGTGATTTTGGAAATATATCTATAATTTTTCAATTAAGATACCCCACATACCACTTTATTATTCATTCTGTGGGAAGACGATAACATTTCTCATGCGTATAACAAACCCCCACCTCAGGAAGTGATATGATTCATTCTTCCTATATTATTTTCATGAAATATAATAATGATAGGTTTAAGTAAAAATATTTGATATATATATATATTTAATAGCAATGATTTTAAAATTTTAATATATTATTCAATTTTCTTTCTTTCAATCTGTTGAGAAAATTGTTACATCGTTCATGCATATGTATGTTCTATCGTCTCCTTGAACGTTCAATTTCATTTTATATTTATTTATTTTATGGATTACTCTAAATTAATATGTAAATAATATATATGATATATATATATATATATAATGTTTAGTATTCAAGATATTATGGGACTATGATCAATATAAGAGGAGAATAATAACAAATCCAAATATACACAAAAAAACAAAGAGGTTATTATCTGAAAGGTATTTTTTGTAAGGATTTTTCTTATAAACATGTAATAAAAGGTTATAAGTAAATAATATATGGTATGATATTTATATATATGTATGTTATTTCAATATATTCATAATAAAATTATATTTATTATATTAGAGGTTTTAATGTTTACGAATTAAGTCGAGATTTAAGGCAAGGGACATCCATCACCCTTTTTTACTTCATTAAGAAACATGAAATATTCACCACCTATATAATTTATGTGATGTATATACTACAAATGAATTACTTTTATGATTAATCACCAAAAAATATGTGGATTTATATATCCTTTTTAGGATCACACATTCATGCTATTTACTATTCAAAAGGTACCAATGAGGTAATGGAGTTTTGTCTTAATTTTCCTTCTTTGAGAAATATGAATTTTTATACACCTATATTATTTTTATTGGTGTATATACATCCCCTTTTACATATAATATCTTGAATTTATTTAATCTCTTGAGATTATTTTTTTATTTAATTTTATTCTTTCATGGGTCTTATATTTTAAGGTTAGCATTATGGTACAATCTAATCGTTTATCATGATTGTTTATGTTTATGATTAACATGATGAAATATTATGATCCATAAATTCATGAAATTTAATATCCTCTTGTTATTCCATGAGAATAAATTTATTCCCTTCATTTTTTTATATTAATTTAATCGAGATTTAAATATATAGATTTTATTGTAAACTGACTTTATTTCTCTCTACGGTCAAAAATTATTTTTCATCCAAATTACATAATTCTAAAAATTGATTAAAAATGTATTTAAAATTATAAAAATTATTTTTTAATGAATTTTTTACAAAATTTTAAATTTTTAGACTTTTTTACAAGAATATTTATCCCTTTTTCTGAACAATCCTCATTTTTATTTTACAAAAAATGTGAACGAACTGTATGTTTTAACATGTATAGAATGTATATAATTTCTCACCTTAATTACCAAATATTATATTAAAAATTACTTTATATGTTTCAGTTTTTTATCAATAAAAAGTATTTCAAAAAATAATAATTATTTTTTAAAAAAGTGATTTTACAAATGGAAAGGATATTTTCCTCAAGGAAAATTTAAAATGATATTTAATACATAATTTTTAGGTTTATAGGTTTATTTTAAAAGTAAATTATTATGAAAATGTTCCATAATTAAAATATATTTTTTAAAATTGGAGAGTCTATATTTCCTATGAAATCTTGAGACTGATACTTCCAAATCATTTTACATCTATGACGACATCTATTGATGTTACATATTATTTATTGCGGATATAATCAATGGATACCATTAATATTACTTCAATTAATAGTTTATTTTTATGATTAAATTATGATTATGAATCCCTATTATTTTCCACATTTTATTCTATGATGAAATTTTTATAAAACTCATTTGATTTATTTGGTTTTGTTATGAATAATTTTTTATGATGTCCATTTATTTTCATGGGTCCTGATATGAGGAATATTTTACAATCTTGTGGAACAAATATGTATGAATTTAATTATGTTAAATTGGTTTCATTATAACCAATAATGGAGGTTAAGTTATATCCAAGATTTTTGGGGCCTATATCACCCTCCAATACATTGTGGAAAGACTGATATCTATTGAGATAAATAGGAATGCAATGGTAAGTTTACTCAGATTGGTAATGGACTCTATCAACTATGATAGTCTTGGGAGTGAAACGTGATTACTACGATGGTTTTGGGGTTGAACCAATTCCACTAGGATAGTATTGGAAATTATCCTTGAACTACTTCAGAAATGATTTTATATGATTAAGTATATGCCACAAAATTTACATCTTATGACAATGTTATGTTCCTCGGGATCCTGTTCTCTGATTTAATTTTAATTAATGTCTTATGAATATCCAGTTTTTATTTAATGCCTCATGTTTATGATCTATGATATGAATGGTAGGACTTTACATTGTTTATCTCATGTTATTATACCTTTATATTCATGTCCTTTTTATCTAACAATTGATATCTATGTTTCTTTCCCTTACTGAGTATCTGATCTCACTCTTCCTTATCATTCCTTTATTCAGGCTTCGATGAATGGTATTATCTATTATATGTACATGATTGGTTCCAATTATGGATAACATGGTGGTAAATTTATAGCTTAGTTATGGACCAGTTGTTTATGTGTCTGAGTTTCAAAAGCTATTAGACCTAAATGATTCTGGTGAGGAAAATTATGTTATGGAATAAATATTTTTCTATCATGATTTAATATTTATGTATGAGAAGTTTAAGTCTCATTAATGCCTCTAATACTCGGAAAATTCCAATGAATCCTCTCTCATGTATATATTTTTTTGGATAGATCCTCTAAATAGACACTTCTCTCATTAGTAAATTGAGATATTTCAAAAGCATAAAAGGTGTGAGATGGTTTTGAATATCTGGTTGTAAATCTCCCTCAAAAATCCTTTCTTGGTACTCCTCATCATGGAACATATATAAAGTATATTTTTTAATATTCTTGAAGAAGAGCTCAAACTTCTATATGCAAGAGCTCCCACGTTCAAGGGAAATAATCCAATGATGTTTATCCACCATTACGGATGAAAAATGAAACTAGTAGTGGAACTAATATCATAACATCTCCCATAAAATAGATGAACCCTCCTGATCATTTAGGATTAAAACCCACCAATTCATAGTTGTCCCACACATCATCTTCAAAACCAATAAAAACCAATGATTTTTCTGAACAAAGATCAAATTCAATGATATCTCTACTCACTCTATCAATTCCTCTATTATAGAATATGAATTGGATTCCTGATACAAAGAAATCTCTAGTACCAAACCACTATTAGTATCACTCTCCATGTGTCTGAATCTTTGACCCCAACTCATTGATGATCTTCTAGTACATCCTATGGTGTATATTTAATACAAACCTAGTGAGGACAACAACCAGGATCCATACCTATAAAATAAAAAATGGGTAGGTTCTCTTAAACCCATATTAAATATTATTTATGATATATTAATTATTTATTATTGAAATCATGTTGTGTGTTTCTATACTCTATTTCTTTATTTTTGGGATTTTAATGTTTCACATTCATTAATTTTGGGTTCACCATTTTGGAATGGATTCCAATAGGTTTTGTTCCTAGAGTTGAAAACACCCTACAACTCCCTTATTCACGATGTTTCACACTCCTACATTCCAAATGGAGATGGTCAATGTGGAATGGATCCAATGATGCTTAAGGACTAAAATTTTTTATATTATGGGTGTTGTTTTATCATCAAACCATCTTAGAGGGGATTGTTTTCCTACTCTGGGACTCTCCTAAATATTTAATACATGTTCATGAATCCTTTATTAAATTTGAAGTATCATATGGGTCACCCGTAAATTAATAATCAATTACTAGAATGAATGAACATTAGAATTATCTATATGTATAGGAGGTTCTTTATAGATAAATAAATTTATATATATATATAATTTTATCCTCAAATGGTATCCTTTTACATACATGTTAGAGATTCTTTGGCCATTTATTTTCATGATGTTGGTTTCTTTCCACATAGTGGGTCACTATATAATTTATCATCATCTAAGTAGGCATAAGTTGTTTTGACATCAGGAATACACCCATGAATTTTGATTTCTATGTATCCTCATGAAATGGATCAGATCCCACATAGTTCGGTACCACATAATCTGACACATCATACCCCATAAGGTCATGTGAAAAGGATCAAACTATGAAAACAAATTCCATGTGACAAGGACATTTCTGTGAAAGGTTCCCAGAAATGTTTGGTGTAGGAAATATTCTGAAATTTCCTATGAGACCTAGAAGGGATATGGGATCCTAGGATGAATATTAAACTACTAAAAATATGACCAATATATAATTACAATTGAATAGGTATGTTCATTTTATACCTCAGGGAAACTTTCTACATATTCCATTTGGATGGGAATAAAATCCCAATTAGTTTTGATGTGAGTATCCATACCTATGGATACTCTCAAAAGTTTTTCTTGGTGCGGATTTGTCCATTTGAGATACTGAAAACATGATTTAGGATTATTTCAAATATGGGGCCCTTGGTATGGGTATGATTAGGTCTTACACTGGATTTGAGGATTCCTATTTGGTTGGATACATGACTTTGAGGACCCACACCTTTGTAGGCCCTCTAAAAAGGTGATTGGATGATCTAAAAAAGATTATCTTCCATGTCATATATCTGATCATGATGATTTAATGATTTTTTGTAGCCTTTAAGACTATATGAGTAATGCTTTGTGTGAGAAACAAGACGAAGTGTAGGATATAGAAAACAAATAAATCTACTTTATCTTCAGGTGGATGATGCCAGTGAAATGGGAGAAGAAGAAATGGCCTTGATGTGTTAGTCTCCTACCTCACGGATAAACCAATATAGACACATCAGGCTAACCATCTAAATTCATTCTATCAGAAATTCTCAGGGCTTACTCTAGGAGAGATTCATTTACTCCTAGTTATAAATAAGATAAGAGTATAAGCTAGTAATCCAAGTCATTGGGAAAATAAATTGTGATACCACCTCTTACTGTCTGAAATAGGAGGTCACTCATCTCAAAGACGATGATTTAAGGACATTAACCTATCCCAATTTTTCGGTAGATGATGACAGATAGACATGGTTAGTTCCCTAATTCTAATAATTTGAATTCCAAAGAACTTCCCTAAGGGTTGGGGTCCTTGTTAGTAAAGGGATGTGGAGATACAGACACCCCTAATACCCTCCTCTAAAGCAGGAAAAGTGCAAGAAACCTTTTACTAAAGAAATTAAAAACTAAATTTGGTACTTTTTTTGTGTTATTCATTGTGTCCATGTAATCTTGGAGGCATCTCTAGAAGATTTGATTAGGTATTTCTTTGAAGAGAGTCCCGTTGATTTTGGTGTCATCACATTAGTCACATGAATAGAGGGATTAATAGAGGATCAGGAACATAAGGCCTCATAGAGTATATGTGGGATCACAAAGGTAGAAACTTGGTGATACAGAGATGTCTCATGTAGGGTAAGGCCTATGATGTTTGGAATTTCTTTGCACAGGGTTGACCTTGTTCAGCTAGAGATAAATTCTAGGTGACAAAGAAATTGGAAAATAACACATGGGTGAGGCCTTACATTAAGCACCATAGGTTTTAATAGGTGTACCTTGAGGGGTCTCGTGTAGGTCATGGGTTTGGGATGGGAACTTCATGCTAGTTCATTTTTATTAGAGGAGAGTGTCTCCTCATGTAGGTGTTTTTATTTCACACAATTTCAGGAATTTTCCTCCATTATCCCTCATAATTCCATCTTGTCTTGTGTTGGTGATTTATATCTGGATAGTATTGTGAATTTGGATGGAGGAAAGGGTTTATAATAGCTTCAAAAATTCATTGGTTCTTTTCATCATTTAAAATGAAGATCTCCAAATCCCTATTTATATGAAATTTCAGAAACCTAGGAGAAGGAGGTGGCTCACACAAGTGCTTTGCAATGTTCATCATGCAGGAGTGACCTTATCAGTTAACCTAAGCATGCTTATCTGGGGAAACACACCATAGCTGGCGTGAAGATGTTACCTAAGCAGTGTAACTGATTTAGGCCCTACAAGATATCCATTCAATAAATAATTCAACCATTGTAATTAACCATATCATATTTCCTCAAATTATTTCCATTCGAAAATTCTAATTTTAATATTACAGAATGTATTTTCAAAAAAATCCCCCCCAATAGAATTGGATTAGATTAGAAGATGATGATGTAATCCTAAGTTAGTGTAAGAGGATATTGATTGATCCCTCATTCATTTTTCAATATTTATTCTTACACATTTATGCTTATGGAACAACAAACATATTTCCTTGAACCCTACACAAGGGATAAGTGAGAGGGCATGTTTTTTAGGAAAGTCATTATGGTAGATCACACATGACGATCACATGGGGCTACTGCATGCACATCCTATTCATGGGTCTATTTTTCTATAAATAGAACCGAAGGACCCAATTTTTCTTCCATACATTATAACATTTTCACAATTACAATTTTTATTTTACTGATTTCATCTCACTATTTTTTCCACTGGTGTTTCATTCACGCATATCTTTTATTCCCATATCTATACGATGTATTCCCCATAGTGAGTGTCCTATACATAGTCACATGTGTGAGTGACTTGTTTGTGGTCACTTGAGTGGGTGACTAGCACAAGCCCACGACTTTTCGAAATTTCTTAATTTTTTTAAACCAAGGTTTATCCTTAATGAAATATTGGTACTTCCTTTTAGATTCAAAATGGATACTCATAAGGGAAAAGATTATTATGAACAAGCTGGAAATAATATCAAAGAGATAATCGACATTGTGATACAAATTACTATAAATCTTGTGACACTATGATCATTGACATGGAGAAACATATGATGAAACACTATTTTGAATATCTAGAGAGTACCTATCTGGGTTTCTATGATAAAATACATCTGAATGGTGTCTTCATCCTAAATATAAATAACTATGTCCCACATTTTTGGTACCAAAAAATACATGAATGTTACCACTACCAGCATCTCAACTCAGGGAAAATACATCAATGCAGGAACCTCATCCATGGAATGTGTTATGCATCAAAGTAGTTGTACCCAAGATTTTTAACCTCTCAACGTAGAGTTAAAGTTGCATTGCTACTAATATATCATCATAAATTAATTAAAAGATCAATGGAATGACTGGAAGGAAGATTGAAAACTCTATATGAGAGGGGATGCTAGACCTGAGTGGGTGTATGTGTACTGAGTGCGTAGACATATTTTAATTTTTGAACAGAGATAATTGTGGTTGGTATCTATAAATATTTATAGGTGGACCAAATATATATAAAATAATCTTAATATCATTCCTGAACTACTGAGCTGAAGGATCCAACATAAAAATTCATTCAATATGATGCACAAACTGGTCTACATCAGTCTATGGGATGTCTCTATGATCTTTGAATCTCCCATCCAGAGAGATATATGATTAATTTATTCCATCGAATGCCACCTGATAAGATATATAGAAGACACCTTTTTTAGCCCACATATTGTTAAGGATAACCTGGGATACCATTAATGAAGACACTCAGCTATGGGGGATATTCATTATGAATCATGGATGATTTTCTTCCTAGAGAAAAAGGGGGAGGTACCCAAATGCAAACAAACCATGAGATGTCCCGCATTGGAGAAGTGGGGAATTCCTGGTACATTCTGGCCAACATTAGAGTATGGAAAGTTCAACTTGTGGTTGTACACAATCATGTCGGATTTAACTTCCAAAATTCTTCTCACATGCTTCTTCGAAATATTTATATGTATCTACATACTTCTATTCCACAACACAAACAATACTATGATTCAAAGAACAATCATTATGAAGGTAAAGCTAGAATTGATGATGAATATAGGGTTGGAAGACCCTATACTAGTTAAGTTCCATTATTTTATACTTCATATTCACCACTGTAACACCCAATGATTTATTGGTATGTCTCTTTTTAAATTTAATCTCTTTGATATCTTATGTTGCAAACAACGCCAAGTTTAAATTAACAATAATATATTTTTAAATTATAATTATTTAATATAATAAGATGTAACCTATCCATTAGATTAATGGTTATTAATAGTTTTAACTAACTTATGAAAATATATGGTTGAATTATTTGGTTAATAATTAATTAGAAACTAATATAGGAACAAACTGAATATCTTGGAAATGTTTTTTATAAAAAATATTTTTATACATACAAAAGAATTTTATCCTAATAAATAAAATTAATTACTATTTTTGAATGATATTATTAAAATATTTACATTAAATATTCAATAAAATATTTTTTACACTCATCGAATATAGTTGATAGGAATAGGATAGGAACAAACCTAATATTACACATAAAAACCTATATTTTTATAAAGGCGGTTTTACCTCCTTTTGATGGAGAACCTATTTAATGTCCAATTAAAAAAAATTATATATATTATATTTAATAAAAATAAACTTATTCATTTAAATTTATGTATAAAAATTTACTTCGGTTGAATTCTGGATATTTTTCTGATAAGTTTCAAGTTTTGATGAATAGTAAAAAAAATTAATGTATTTTAACTGAAAACTAATTTTTCATAAAATTTATTAATAATGTAAAATTATATTTTTGGATTGTTTTAAATTGTAATTATATAATTTATTTATCATTTAATCCAATTTAGTTCATTCTATAAATTTCACATTGTAAATTGATATAAAAACGTTGGGACCTTTTGTACATTTTTATTTTAAAAACTCATTTTCTCATTCTGTCAATGGGATTATTTTTTAATTAATTATTGTAACATATGTTTTTTGAATTAAAAAAATGGATTCTTTATTTTTAATCATTGGTTAAAAATTACATAAAGTGGTTCATTTTATTTTTGGACAGTATGAATATTAGCTTTAGTAAATTTTAATACCACAATTTAGGGTAAATTGTGTAATTAAGGATAAAATAATATAATAAATTTTATAATACTTCCCTAAAACATTCCAAAAACATATTTTGTGAATATAATTAGACCCTTAAAACATAAGTATCTAAATTTAATATTTTAATGGACACATGCCCATGAAAATTACATAAATATTATTAAACTCAAAGGGAGTGACAAAATGTCACACTTTTATTTATAATATGTCTAATATTTTTAATATAGGGATAAAAATAAGATATGTTCAACAATATGTACTATTCAGAAATGAAATTTATTTATATATATCATATTAATTTATTTTTAGTTTTTTGTGAAAAAATAATTATCATTAATAATTAAAAAATAACAATGCACTAATTACTCAATTAAGGAAACAATCCGTTAAATGATATTATAAATATGAAATAAAATATAATTTTAATTAATTAAGGTGATACAAAAATTTAATGGGGATTTTTAGTGCATTTTTTCAAAGTTATCTTACAGCATAATTTTTTTAATGTAAAAGTTATGAATAGTGCCAAAATTGACAATTATGATATTTTTTTAAAATAATTTTTTATTAAATTTTTTAAAAATCATAAAATTATTAAATAAATAAAAAGGGATGATTTATTCTATTAAATATGATAAATGTTCAATTTATGGTCCAATTTAAACTTTATAAGTAATCATTATATCCTCTTAGTATAGAAATATTGGATACCATATTTATAATTAAAATAGGGAAATTAAGGGTTATTCAAAATGATAAGGATTAAAATAACAAAAAATCAACTATATGATCTATTATATGGTTTGATTAAAACCTTGTATCCTATTATATTATAATAAAATGGATTTTTGACTTATTTGTATTGAGATTGAATTTATTATAAATTATTCTTTTGATAAATTCAAATGGTGCCCTTAACCTTCATTATAAAAGGACACCACCTCTCTCGCTTCCTCACACCACATTAAGAATTTTATCTCAACCAAAACCTTCCTAAATAAGCTCCAAACTACTATATATTAATAATATAAGACTCCCTTTGGGAAGAAATGTCTCAAAATAATCCTTTTTCTATAAACTAAAAAGACTTACCTGGAAACAAGGTAGCTTTCTTCAACAATCACTTTAGTTTTATTTCATTACCCAATCCTTAATTTATTATTATGTCATGTTATATAAGAGCATCAGTATCCTAAATATACTAATATGTTGTTATATTAATGTTTTTACATTCACTTATACAAAATTCCATCAATTGGGTAACAAACATATTGTTTTTCTGTATGGTAAACTACCGCCACACAAAACAATGGTTGTTCTGTAATACTTTACCCCCTTTCATGGTTTAGAGTTATGATGAAAAATATTTTTTTCATATGATAAATATGATATTAATTATTTTTTATACTTATTTAATTCTTATATATCTCATACCTTCATACTTTTCATTTTGTATGAATAGGATAAATTCGTTTGTGGATGTGTGAACTACCACCTCCTTAAAGCAATGTGATATGTTCATACTATACATGGAATGTATAAAGGATGGTTTTAATAAAAATAGGAGAAATATATGCCATAAATATGATACTTGTATTATAATATAAATATATATAATTTAATTTTCATTCTTTTAAAAATGATAAGGAAATGGAACTAACACTCATGCATATGTACGACCTACTGTCTCCATGAACCGTGAATTTCATTTATTATATCCAAATATTATATATTGTTCTAAATACATTTATTTTTTTATATATATGACATTTAGACCATTTTTTACATTAATTATTTTATTAAATCAAGTTATTATTAATAGGAACAACAAATTACTGAAAAAACATACTTGAGAAACTAGGAAATTAACACCCGAAATAGTTACAATAATGAATGATTACTAAAAATGGTTAATAAGGTATTATAAAATGATGATATATGATATCATAAATATTAATATGGTTCTAAAATAAGTTATTAAAATACATAAAACCACCATACATATGGTTAAATGGCATTCATATATAAAGGAAACGCATGGTAAAGGATCAGTGTCTCACTTTTATTTTTATGGGACACATGACTTATACACTACTTGTTTATTTTTTATGGTGTATATACTAATCATGAATGTATTTTAGGAGGATTTTTCTGAATATTATGGTAATTTAAAATCAAAAATATTATCTTTCTTTAATTATCATAAAATTCTACTGATTTTAAAGTGATATGAACTTATTTTACAACCTCATTATTATTCAGGATTGTTTGTGTTTAAGTCTCTATTAGGAAATATTTATATTACCTGATAGTGTTTTTAAAAATGATTTGAAAAATGTTTTTACTATTACACATTGATTTTTTAAAGTACTTTTTTCTATTTTTTACTTTTTATATAATAGAATAAAAAGAAATCTTCCTATCATTTTCCAAAACAAGATAATTTAATAAATTACTTATAAAAGTAAATGGAATGTTTTTTCTTAACTTATACTAAATTAATAGAATCTCCCCCCATCAGGATGACAAATTTTTTTTCATCTTCCTTTTAATGTTTACAAAGTTTTTTTTAAATAAATTTTTTTATTTTATAATTTTGTAGACTTTTAAATAAAAAATTTCAAAGTTATATGGGATTTCATCTCAATTTTAGTCTTATTTATTATAATTCACCAATTTAATTTTATATGGTGTATATACTCCCTTTTAAATATTATATCATTAATAAAATTATTGTCATGATATTATAAGTTTAATTTAATTTTATTCTTTCATTTAGTTTACAGTTCAAATGTTTCAAAGTGTTATGTGAGACTATGGAATGTTTAAATATTATATTCCTCATGATTGTTTTAATGATATTTCATTGGTATTTTCATTCATCAACATTAAGAAACCTTATTTTTACTTAGCCATCACTGTGTAATTATTGATAAATTTATATCCATTATTCAATGTATATTTTTGATAAGTAATATTGTTTATTATTTAAATCGATTATTCTATATGGGGAATGATTTGGAAATGTACTAAACAGGTGGGGACCAGTTATAGATTTCCCATCGATTCATCAGTTGTGTTATGAGGTGAAATAGCGGGCCAAAATATATGTGTTTTTACCTGATATGATAAACTATATTTTGAAAGGTCTCAAAGCTAAAGGTTCTATTGACCTAGGAATAGAATCCAATAATTAAGAATCTCAATCATTTAGATTTTGTTACTCTTTATGCATGTGAATTTTCATTGAAATATCTATGGATTCATTATATTCTAAGTTTATTAGTTTAGATGAAATGTGCTCCAGTCATTTATCTATCAATATTTAATAATCCTTATCTAGTTATTTGAATGGAATGTGTTATTATTTATTTACCATTCCATGTTGATTTATCCCCGTTACTACATTATTATATCTATTGTACTTAAACATATTGATCATTTGAGATCACCCTTATTTTTTTCATTCCCTGAGAATCTAAGAAGTGTAATAGTAATTATTTTGAAGGTAAATCTAGATAGAAAAAATTTATCCACAAATGAAAAAAATATGTTGTAATTAGTGTATTCATTTTTAATACAATACCCATGTATGTATTTGGTTTACCAAGACTACTAAACTGATCGTTCCATTGGGACATGATTTACCTTTATCTATGCCAATGTAATAATTTAATGCACCTGCTCCAGGCATCTAGGGTCAGGGCGTAATATTCTGCAATAGAGTAAATTCAACATAAACCTTTGAAACTAGATTAAAAAAACATATATTATACTATATAAACCTAAGGTATAATTTGAGGATATGTATAGAAAACATCATAAAGTTTTAGTTAGATAGTTATTGTGTGGTTTTACTTTAAATAAACCCCTTTCTAGATATTACAAGTGGGTGTGGTTCTGCAACAGATGTACCTAGGGGTAAAAACTCTGACAGTGTGTGGTGGGCCTGACTCGGCGTTACCTGATACATGACAATAGGCCTCACTCTGCACCTGGTTGGACACTCTTGAGGGATATTCCTAGGATGATTCCCATTCTCGTTACAAACCATTATGGGGGGTTTGAATAGATAATTAAAATGAATTACCTAGGTTAAATTCATGGTGTCTTATATTGACAATGATGTGTCAAGATTTAGACATCCTAAAAATGATTATATGGTTTTTCAAATATGATAATTGATGCTCACAATATGGTTTTTAGATGTAAGAAATTCCCCCTTATAAAGGATAAAATATTAACTAGAAAGGAACTATATAGGAATAAATTTATGAAGTATTTATGTATCGAGTTTGTATTGAAAGCATTAGTTAAAAGGATATTTAGTGATTAAAATTCTTTAAATAATGACCATCATAAATATTTTGGAAGGTATGTTAATGTAGCTTTAGAGAAATGAAAAAAATAGTCTAGGTGAAAACCTATCACATCTGGGAAGGCCATGGGGTTTTAACCCACAAACGAATGGTGACAAGGGTGGAGAACCTACCACTAACCTATGTGAATTCATGGTTAGCATTCCATTTTTTAGTTAAAAAATATAATGGATAAAGGTTATTTTGATCTTAGTGAATTTTTATATCAAATATAAAACCATGGATTGGAAAATAGTTTTGTGAGTAAGTGATTAATGTTATTTCTGAAGATTTATACTATTTTGGATATCCTATAAGATTTAGGTAAACATAATGAATTTAATTTTGAAGTTATGGTGAGTAATGTAATTTATGAAAATAATTATAAATACTTGGATATTATGAGATTTTGGAAATTAATATTTTGGTATAATACATTAATATTTAATATTGTCATTTGGTATACTATTCGATCAAATACTTATAATTTTTGGGTTTGAATCATAGAATATGATATTTTTGAGATTTGATCTCTATTGAACTTTGGGGTTTTAATATTGAATGTTGGATATTATTTTTGGGGAATTAACTTATCTTATTCTAAATATTTTGTTTTTGGTTAATGTATAATGATAAGAGGAATATATAGTTATACTTTTGTGGATTTTGTGATCTGTAGAAGTTGATTTCAAATCATTAGGCATGAAAAAACATCATCTTAAATACTCATAATTTGAAGAAAAATTATTTTTTGGTGGAAATTGATTAAAGGATAAATATAGTTGTCACCTATGTAGGTTTCATTATGTTATTAATCTATTAAGTAAATTAATTCTTCCACTCAATGGAAAAGATCTTGAAACCAAAAATTTTATCCTTATACCTAATTTTTAATTGAATCAAATGGTTCCTTAGATCATCGTAGATTTATAGTATATTGATTGTTAGCTTTCACCTGAGTATATTATCTATCACTCTCCACCAGAACATAATGATGATTTTCTTCTTCCATGTCCATGTTTTCTTACATGGAACCCTAGTATGTGTTATCTCTAGTGACCTCCATACAACCAATTTTTTATTTTAATGTGGATGTCTAATTAGTCCCTTTCCTGATGTGAGATTTCAACAAAGATATTTTGTAAAGTCAAGCCCTTAGTTTTTGATCCTCATATAAAATTTTTAAAACACAATTTATTGAAGGAGGGTAGATTGTAGCACCCCAAGATTTAATTATAAGAATTTTTTTAAATTTAATCTCCTTGATAGGTTACGTTGCACAAACACCATGTTTAATAGAATAATAATATATTATTAAAATATTATTATTTAATATCATAAGTTATAAATTATCTTTTAAATTGGTATTTATGAATATTATTAACAAAATAATGAAAATATATGGTTGAATTAATTTGTTTCAAATTAATTATAAATGAATATAGTAACCAACTAAATATATAGAAAATGTTTTTATAAAAACTAATTTTATACTTACAGAAGCATTATATCAAAATAAATTTAATTAATTACTATTTATGAATGATATTAATGAAATATATATTTTATATATTCAATAATATATTTTTTAGATAAATAAAATATATTTTACAGGAATAACATAGGAATAAACCCACTATTACACATAAAAACCTAAATTTTTATAAAGGTTATTTTATCACCTTTTGATGGAAATCCTATTTAAGTGCACTTTTTGAAGATTTTATATAATATATTTGACAAAATAATAATCTTATTGGAGAGTGGACTATCAAAATTTACTTTAGTTTAATTTTATTTTTTTCTGATAGGTTTCATGTTTTGATAGATAGTAAAGAAACAATGTATTTTAATTGAAAAATACTTTTTCATCAAATTTATTTATTGTGATAAATTATATATTTGAATGGTTTTATTGTATAATTTTATAATTTTGTATCACTTAATACAATTTATATCATTGGAATCAATTTCACATTGACATTTTATATACAAATGTCGTAAACTTTTGAACATTTTTACTTTAAAAACATGTTTTCTCATTCCATCAAGGGGATTAATTTTAAATTAATTAATATAACATATATTCTATAAGTTATGAAAATTTTATTCCATACATGGAATTAGTAGGTAATTTTTTTTTATATATTTTCCTTAATTTTTGGACAATATGAATAGTAACATTAGGAATGTTTAATACCACAGCTAAGGCTAAATCGGGTAATTACAGGTAAAAATAAAATAATAAATACTATATAACTACCCTAAAACATGCCCAAAAGATATTGGATTAATATAATTTGTTCCCAGACACATAATAATGGATATTGAATACATTAATGTATATATTCTGGTGAAAATTAATTAAGCATTATTAAACTCAAAGGGAGTCAAAAAATGTCAAACTCTTACTTTTAATAGGTATAATATTTTTAATATGGGGATAAATAAAATATATGCTTGACTATATATAGTATTATGTAAGATCAAATGTTTTTATACATCATAGAAAATTTATTTTTAATTTTTAGTGAATAAATAATTATCATAAATAATTAAAAAATGATGATGCAGTAATTACTGAATTAAGGAAATAATCAATTAAATGATATTAGAAATATTAAAATAAATATAATCACTAATGTAAAATAATATTATACCAACAGTTAAAAACTGTTGGTAAAATCCCCAAAATCGTTTAGATAATCTATCCCAACGGTTCACTAAACCGTTGGGCTATGAGGTGTGGGGAGAGCCATATCCCAAGAGTTCACACATGAAATGTTGGGATAGGTTTCCAGGATTTTCAAAATACCAATGGTTTAGTGAAAATAGTTGTAATTTTATATCTCAATGGTTAATAACTGTGGGTTTATAGGGTTTATACAACTAGACCAACTGTTCAGTGAACTATTGGTATACACCTGTTGCAACAGTTCAATGAACTGTTGCCATATGTCGGGCGGTGTGGGTATACACCAACTGTTTAGCAACCATTGGTATACCACCTACAACATACTCTATTAAAATAGTTTCATTGAAACCATTGGGATATATGTATACCAATGTTTCACAAATCATTGGCATACACTAATCAATCTCTATACCAACGGTTCTATGAACCATTGGAATTTCATAATCTCCGCAAAAAAAATAATAACCACCTCTTCAAGAAAGCCACTTTTATCCAGCCAGAACCTTTAAAAATAGTATCCACCTCTTCCATCCATGAAATTCTATCCAGTTAGAACCTTTAGAAAGGGAAGAAACTGTAAAAAAAATCAATGATATTTATTTGTACTGAGTGATAAAAATGTCATGGTTGGGGGAAAATAAAAGGTATGATGTATTGTTAATAGATAGGATAATTCTATTTAGAGGGAGGGAAATTTCAAGGGTAGATATTTTGTTTCACATCTAGGTATAAAGATCCATTATTCCCATTCCATAAAGGAAACATCAAACTATAGGAATTAAAGGAATATTTGGTTTGTTACATGTCATAACTAGGATCACATGGAACAATTTTTATCATAGTGGATTTGTTTATACACACAATGAACTAAGTTTCTAGAAATAATCACTTTAAAAATATCATGAATGATAAAAAACCAGTCACATGAAAAAAATCAGAATGTACCCTCCCATCTGGGGAAGGGAGCACACTCCTAATGGTGGAATGACATATGATATGAGAAACATGTAGAATTATTTCTCAAGGACTATAAATGGTGTGAAAAAGATTTTTTCCTTCAAAAAGTGGTCTTAATAGATCTTATGATACTGATAGAAGATGGTACCTGAGTTAGTGTGGTGGTGAGGACTTTTAAGGCTAGGAAGACTTGGATTCATGAAAAGTTTCAAGAATATCATATAATATTTGATGTCATCATGAGGTAATTATTTCTTTTTTGGGTATGAGGATGATTTGAGTCTAAATGACTCTAGTGGAATCTCTAGTGTCACATATATATGAGTACCAAGAGAACTAAAAAATTTCACTTGGATACTGAGACATTTTTGAGTTGGGGGTATAATTCCTGAGTGACTAGAACCTTGTACCTATCTGGCGAGCAATGATATGGACCTAATTCCCTTGTATTTATTTAATACACATGATTATTGGCAAATTCTAACAAGTATAGTGATATATCTTAAGGAATGACAACACCTTGAGTGATAAGGTGTTGGGAGGACCCTTACTTGAGTGATAATGACGTTATCATATTATAACATGATATCTAACCCTACCAAAATTGATAAGGTAGTGGTTAAGATAATGGCCTCACATTGAGTGATAAGGTTCTAGATGAACACATCCATGAGTGATAATGGATAATTTTGAATGTGATATTAGACCTACCATGGTTAATATGTTATTATTTTAGAAAATGGATTTACGTTAATAATAATGTATTAATATGGATGTTTGGTGAGTGAGAAGGTTGGTATGTGATATATTGTGGTATGAGACACTACCTTTAGTAGTATGGTAGATGTTGGCAGTTTAGTGATGACTTATATTGAGTGATAACTATTAGTCTGGGGCTTGGATACACGATTCTATCTAACACATTCAGGTTGTGGTTGAGAAATCATTGATACTCCCTATTTGGAGTATTTGGGTATTGGATGGGTTTCATGTATGATGGTAAAATTATTCAAGTTTTTTGCTAGAGAAAAATGTTTCTATGGTTTGGTATCGTTGAAACCTATTTATCACATGATGACCTAATACACATGGAGTCTTGGTGTTCTAGATGGAACATGACATCTGACATGATATGTGTGTTAGGGGTATCCATGGGTCAGGTTGGGTCAGGTTCGAGGGTTTTTTGGACCCGACCTGGTGAAAATAGGTCGGGTCAGGTCGGTTTGGGTTGGGTCATATGTGGTTTTTGTTTTGAACCCAACCTGACCCAACCCGTCTCACATCGGGTTGGGTCGATCGGGTCGATCGGGTTCAATAAAAAATGCAGTCGCCTCATTATCCTGAATTTCTCTTTTATACACATCCTCATGGATCCTCTATCTCATCTTGTTGCATATCAAGTATTCGATAGGGTTATCTCCTTCATCTTCAGTTGGCAATCATGATCTTCTTAATCAGGTGGTTCTTTAGTAGTGATCTCCTAACATTTTGAGGCCACCACCCATGGCATTTTCTTCTTCGTCAGTTCGTGATCTCTTTCATTGGTGGCACACATGGTCAATTTAAAGTGGAGTGGATATGGCTGATCATGATTTTTTGGCTATAGAGGTTAGTTTCAATAGGTAACTAGCGTTGGTCCAATTTGGGGGATGTGGTGGTGCTCGAGTACTCCATGGATAGCAGTGGTGTCGGTGAATCTCATCCAATAAGGTGATGATCGATTTTCTCCTTTAGTGATCTCGGGAGATACCGATAAATGGAACCCAAAAGGTAGCTGTCAATGGTGGGATCGGTAGTGGGATGCCAATTTCTCTATTCTGGAGGTATTCTATGGTGGATCTGGGGTCATGAATGGTGGTCATAGTGGAGATTGTGGTGGAGGTAAAGGCAGCATGCGGGGCCGCGATGGTCACACCATGTGGTGGTGGTAGTAGAGGAGGAACATGTGCGAGGGTGAGGCGGGAAAAGAACAGTATGGAAAAGGGGTTATGGAAGGGGTATGGAACTGTAGTGGTGACAACCAAGGGTTGGGTGATGGTGAGTGAGCGGGTATGGGTTCATGGGATGTGAAGTGGTAGTGTCGGGTTGGATGGGTCGGGTTGGCCAATTTTTGTTCCAACCTGTGACTGGACCCAACCCGACCACAGGTCAACCCGAAATGACCAGACTCGTGGAAATGAAATTTTGAACCCAACCTCACCCGACCTTACCCGGTCGGGTCGGGTCGGGTTTGGACACCCCTGTGTGTTTATTTTTATAACATTTACTTCACTGAGGTATACATCTATATATAAAAATTTATTCGTGTATCTTTAAGATATTCCAATGTCATATATGTCTAACACCTTGCACGATCAACCTAGTATGTATGTATGATATTATGATAGTTTTAATTTTCTAAGAAAAGATTATGTACTGCTGTTTTCCATTGACTTTTTCATGTTTTCAATCATCATCCATTGAAAACTATTAACTATCAATACACATAATCTGTAGATATCTCCTTTTAAATCCACAACTTATTATCAAAATATATTTCAAGAATACTTCTATTTTAATTCTCCACATTGTCCATAACATTACCAAGCTTTTAAACCTCAAACTGAATATTGGTGGAATAAAAAACCATTCCAAATTTCCTTTTAAAATCCCGAACCTCATGACATAGAAACACATTTTTGAATCATGTTTCTAAACAAAATGACTTTAAACTTCACACTAAATCACGGAACAACACATCTTTATGAAATATGCCCTTAAAAACATTAGACACCATGACCACTTTCCCATTTTTCTCCACAACGAAATACCGATGCACCAAATCACCCAACATTCCAAAAATAATCTAGGAAATGACATAGGGATGTCTCTAGAATCATTCCATAATTCACTATACAAAGGTCTTCTGTAGTGATCATAATGCCATTAGTGAGTGTCCCCACTATAATTCTACTCATTAGAAAATGGGAGAAATGTTTCAATATGAATACTCAAAGGAGGAGTCACTAAATCATATGAATTGGTGGTGGTAAGACAAAGCTTAAGGTTGGGAGAACTATAAGCCTGTTATGTGTTAAACAATGACACCATCAATGTTTTTAGATATATGGGCTCAGGTAAACACCCAATGGGGTGTCCAAGAGGCCATGAAAACACCAAAAACAAGTTTCTCCATAATATAAAGTCACAACAAACGTGATAGAACAAATTAACTATTTAATATTCTATAACAAGTGATCTTCGGAAGGTTGTAGTGAGCGGAACAATGACGCAACGTCTAAAGGGAAAAAATGATGGAAAAGAATCATAAACCCTACACAAACAATTTACAAATTCATTAACTTCTCTAAAACATGAAAATATCATTTATAATATTGAAAGGGTGAAAAGGAAAGTCTCATGGTCAAGGAATATGCCTACTCGGGCAATGTCATTTGATCTAAATGAGTAAACAAGTTAATTTATATTATTCAAAGAAAACAAAAAACTAACTAGCCAAAAAAAACCAAGATGAGGCATATGGAAAACTCAAACCAAATATAAACATGATATAAATAACTATCACTACTCGTTGGTTTAGAGGAAATATCACCTCCATTGGAATGTTTTTATGATAAAATCATGGAATTTATTTATCACACAATTAATTTAATTATATTTATCATTTATTCTAAAAATCATTCAGCACAAATCAAATGCAAGAAGTTAAGCAACTAGATCAACATAACTATCACTGTGAGTTTTTGCAGACAGTGCACCTCCGTTGGAGGGGTTTTATTATAAAAAATGACATTATTTATCAAATGAGACAATTATATTGTAGAACACTTATCCATGATATAAAATTAAATATAATTAATCAGAATTAAGAAAGAAGCTAAATTCAATTTAAAGTATTCTTGAATTAAGGAGGCTAGGAGAGGGACCCTACCTCAAGGTGGAACCAAGTCAACCACTTTTTCTCTAGGAGATTTCTAACTAAAATTTACTGCTCCCCCACTGGGTATACGCACCTTCACACACATGAAAGGTCACCAAGCCCCTATGTACAGACCCCGCATGACCATGAGCATGGGAAATGGGATCCTTGAACATATGCTTATATGCATATACCATTCTCCACTCACTTGACTATGAATTTATATATATATATTCATGGTAAAACCTATCCCCATACGTGCGTAATCACTGCCATGGTTGACTATACACATAACGGGGGAACCCACATACATATACTTAATTACCTATGCACACGCAAGTGAGTCACCCATGACATGGAAACTTGAAACCAATGAGCAGGGATCAACACACTACACAAAGGATATTAGGAACCTTAAAACACATAAAGGATTCTACATAACCATTGTGAAACCAACCAACGGCATTGATACCTTACCTCGATTTGCAGTTGAGAACCAAATCCACCTGAACCAAAATGAAGCAATCAAACGCCCTATAAAAAACATAATATGGAGTCAAAAACACTGAAATACCCAAATACATGAGGTGTGATACATGTAATAACCATAAAATCTTACCTCGTATCAAAGCTGATGGACTGAAACAATCTGTACCTCTTCTAGCACCCTTTGTAGAATATTAATACCCTCTGTCCATAGAAAGCATTAGAAGATCTAAGTGGCCAATGAAAAAAAAAGAAAATAAAATATAAAATAATATAACACATACCTCTCTCTTGTGACTATACACGTCACCGCCCAACATATAAGAACAATAACACCACATGGGCCAAATCATGTTCTTACAAGAAAGGGGGCGGGAGATCCATGTTTTAAAATGATACTATCAAATATTAAATTCCTATTAATTAAAAATTAATATTCCTATTAATGGTTTATAATCTGTTTGGATCAAGTTTTATCTTATTTTGGTTCTGTTCGATACAATTTTGTTTGGGACATTTCCATTAGATTTATTTTTTCATGTTTTTTTATATTATCTTAGACAATTTCATTCATTTGGGTTCTAGTCGGTCATGGAATTAATAATAATCAATAAATCCATATTATTAATTATTTCAATTGGTTCCTTATCTAGAGTAAAAAATACAAATAAATGAATGAAATAATATAAGAAAAATCATAAGAGGGTAATCTGAAACCTTTCTCTCTCATTTTACCTAGATGCATTGCAATTTAAATCATTAAATGCATGAAATCAATAAAATTATTTATCATATACACAATATAGGTCTAAATAATATAATCAGTGGAAATATTTTCAAATAAAATACTATATAATGATGAATCAATGTTAATTGTACCTCTCACTGTTGTTGGACCAACATCATCTATCATTGGATTATCATATACCATGTGATGAAATTTAATTCCTAATTCATGTGGATAGAACATCAAAATTCATCCTCGAAACTCTGTTAAAGACATTGAGTATTTTATTGATAATATAGAATGGGTCACCCATACATTGGACATCTATGAAACATCAAATAAATAGAAGTAAATAAGATTTATAACCCAAATGAGATTAACATAATTAAAATTAATTTAAAATTAAAAATGAATCATAAATATAAGATTCAAAAAAAGTAGAATCAAGCATACACTAGACAGAGTCGAAAAATATAATAGCACATACCAAAATAGAATAAAAAACAATTTTACCCATATATCCATTGTACAATATCATGTTTCTCACCATATCCGAATTCACCCATGGATAAAAAAACATGAGATTATTATACCAATGGTTGAATCATGAATATATACAAATAATATGAGCTACAAACACACAAAAATATATATACAGGATGTAAATTAGTCTTATTCATGCAATTAATACCTAATATAGATTTTTCATGTGTATAAAATTCACCAAAACCCCCAAATTAAATGGTAGCAAACAATGAGGGCATAATAATCCAACCTCAAATAGTGGAAAATTGTGGCAGATGAACCAAGATGATCTAAACTACTTTGCATTCAGTAGTGGATGCAAAATCACACATTAGGAGGACCTGAACAACCATGATACACCCTAGAAACATGGATCATAGTTAGAATCGAAGAACCTCAAAACCCCTAGGGTTCATCAGAATGAAACCTGGAAACAGGAGAGAGTAAAACTTTATGAAATTGAATAATTAAAGAAGATGAATGCTTACCTCGAAGTATCGACCAAGAACCCTTTAGAAATTCTATATAAATGCAGGGAGGAGATGGATCTATGATAGGGGAGTGGGGGACGTTGCTGGAGGAGGGGGATCCAAGAGGGGCTGGGACCGGGAGGCGGAGGCCACGATGTTGAGGTGGAGGTCGCGAGGTTGAGGTAATGAGAACACACCAAACTCATCAATTTGGATTTCTCAATATCAAACCTTTGTTCTTTCAAAGATCTTCATTAATGGAACTTCAAGGAATTAAAAGATATTATTGCAAGAAATATGTAGGTTTTATTGGAGGAAATGTATGTATAAGCTTAAGGAAAGTACTATTCTAATTCTAGAATACCTAAAAACGAATAAGAGAAATAATATATGATATAAGTGAGGAAGAATATCTATTTGTAGCACTAGATTCAAAAGTGTAAGACTGGAAAATCATATCTAACAATTAAATGGACATCTTTACTTGAGGCTATATTTTTTTGTATCTTTTGATTAGGTTTTGGCATCAATCTGAATCTCATTATGGAAATATCATCTTTCTCAATTAATTATTTTAAAAGAATACCAAATACTTGTAAATTGTGTTGGGAATGCCATATTTCTCAATTAACCCAACAACAACATCAAGAAGGAGTGAATTGAAGATGAAATAAAACTCAATTTTTATCCCACCCAATAAGAAAAGTTTATTAGATGACACAATTTATAATCAAATAGAATATATCATAGCATAAAAAAATTAAAAAATGGATATGTACTATAAAAAATAAAAATATTAGAACAAAATAACTTAATAGTTAAATCTAATTCATATTTTTATTTCATGTTCCTTATTTCTTATCACCAATTTCAACCCTTTCAGTATTAGAGATAAAATTCTTACCATTTTCCTATAAAGGGAAGATAAAAAAGTTAATACATAATGGGCCAAGGAAGTTTCCATGTCTATGATAGAGTGGTATGTGTCATTATAGTTGAACTATACCATGATAATGTTATCATCCCATATCTAGATACAATCTAACATACGATACCTTTTTTAGATCCTTTAAAACATAAAATTATTAATTTTCATAGTCGTTAATCTAAGGTAGTTATTTTTTAATGATCCATAATTGGGTCACTAATTCATCCTACAATCACATCCATAACTAAGACATAAACCGAGTTTCATGTTATGAAATGACCATATATATTACCTCATACAATCAGATAATACAATTTATTTATAAGAATAAAAATCCATCAACTAAACTCTAACCATGAATAGGGACACAATATTATTACATGATTTAGTCTCAAAAATACCAAAATCTGTACTATTATTGGTAATATGTGCCAATAATAGATTCTCCAATATAATCCCAATCGGTTAATCCATTCAATATTCTCTAGAATAGAGAAGATTATACTTTTTTATAGTCCAAGATGAACTGAGTTGCATGTGCTCACCTATTTATTATTCCTAAGAAGAGATAATTTTATTATAGCTCAGTATCTATAAAATATCACTAGATTAGATAAGTGGGAATTATAGAAGCTTTCCTGCTTTAGAAGAGTACTATAAAGTCATTGTGAATTTCGTGGACTTTTGACTACATGTGATAAGTAAAAGGGTGAATGATCATTATATTTTACTATAAGAGATTAAAAATATGCATAAAGAATAAAATAATAATATTAAGAGAGATTAAAATAATTTTAGTTTGAGAAATATTCCCACATTATTAAGTTCTTAGAGCTTGGACCAATACTCAAAGAATCTAGAATCAACCCAAGATGAACCTCCCCAAAGAACTGAGAAGAAAAGTGTTACCACTAAAATCACATTGAAGATTTTATACTAAAAATAAATTTATTCTAGTAAAAAATAAATCATTAGAACATTTTGAGAGTCCTCCACTTTATCCTCAAGGAATAATGTATCCCACTACCATATAAATTTATAATTTCTAAGTCCTTTTTATTTTTATGTGTTGTACAAAGATCAGACCCTATGCAAAACCCAGTGATATAAAATATAAAAAACTCACCAATACATCATGGGTGGATGTGAGAATATGTATGGAGAGTAGTTCCCCAAACTAATCCAAAAATTATGGTGATTCTATCAAAATACATCAATGAAATAAATATAGAAAACTACCTCAAAGGAGAAATAAACAATATTTTTTGTAAAATATTGGTGTTTCTGGAAGTTTGGGCACATGGACATTGATTGTTGGTATAATATAAATACTCATACAAGTGGTATAAGAGAATAATAAATTGAGATAATAGTAAAAACTAAGAACACAACTATTGTGCAAAATTATATTTCACATATAAAGATAAATTTATATCTTAGAAACATATTTGAAAGGCTTGATATTTTTTGTGAAAAAGGAATTGTATATGGTCACTATTATGAGAATTTTTTGTATTTAGAAACTCAAAGTGATGTTTATTTTAATAAAAATATGAGTCAATGATTGAATAAATAGTAAAAAAGGAAAAAAAGTCTACCTTGAGGTGTAAACTGAATAAAAAAGTAGAAAAAGACACTCACAAGTGGTTATTGAAAAGAGAGGATCCTCGTGGGGTTTTATTAGGAAAAATATACTACTATAACGATAGGTAAGGCTTCATCATAGAATATTTAAAAAATTTGTGAGTGTGTGACATTCTGCTAAAGGATGTTTCTATTGGTTCCCACTTACCATTATAGTGGATTTTTAATAAAATAAAAAATGGATTGTGGATAGAAAATTTAAAAATAGAAATAAGGATCTACAAATATTATGATATATAATTTGAACTAAAAATGGAAACCATCCATGAAATAGATAGTATAATTTGATTAGTAGTTGACATTTCTAAAGAAGATCCAAAGAGTTTTCTTAAGTAAAATCAAAAATAGTTGAAGAAGATTTTTGAAGGTGTAATTATGTTATTCATGGAGCTATCATATGTATGAATTTTATTCCTAGTAAAGAGAATTTGATTAGTGGAAAGGTAAAAGATCCAATGTTATCACATTCTAAATTAGTTGCTACAAATGGATCCACACCTATGAATACAGTTGAACATGATAAGAAACAATGTTTGATCATATGGTCTGATGAGTTATAAAAGGATAAACTAAAAAATTAATTATATTGAGAGTTCTCTAATTTTTCAAGTGAATGTGCAATTTTCAAACAATAATAAACATGTGAAAGAAGAGAAAACCATGTTTCCTTAACAAAAACTGTAACAACCCAAAATTTTTAATAAATATTGTTTCCTAATTTTGTGTGTTATTTTATTTTTCATACTCAAGAAAACTGTTTCATTTGATAACATGAGTATAATTAAAATGAGACTGTTGGGTTTTGACTATTATTTGACCGTTAGTCAGTGTGACCGTTGAAAACTGAATGCTGCGACTTTTGTCTCTAAATACAAGTGATCATGGTTAATTAATATAGAAAGAAGATTCAATGGCCTCACCCAGTAGTCTTGGACCAATCGAAGCCCATCTAACAGAACTTGGGAAGGAGGTAGCACCATTGGGATTTGCTCTGGACCAAACCCAAGCCGAACTTCATCGTGTGAAGCTAGAACAGAATCGCCTTTGCGAGAAGTTCAAACTAATAGAAATTACTACTCGTGCGATGTTGGCCGAGCCTCCCTCGGATTCTCACACCTTAGCACACCTTACACTTAGGTCCTATGCTGGTGTGATAAGGGGCTATGTAAGGAGACCGTAACTGCCTTGTGTAATCCTTTGTTTTAAATAAAAATTTTGATTTCTTCTTATGATGAAGTTTATTAATTTTCAATTGTCTGGATAAATATATTATTCATATATTTGGTGAATTTTAGAGAAAATATATTTTAAAAAAATGTTTATGTAAACCTTAAATAATTAAAAATGTGTAATGATTTTCAAAAAATGGTCTTCTACATATATGTTCAGTACGAAATTTAGAGTCTAATAAGATCAACTTAATTTTTGATGAATGGTAAATTATGAATAGTGATTTTATGTTTAGGATTAGTAATGTGACCAAATGGATTAGTAATCTCACTTAAATAAAGCATTAATATAATCTAGGCACCTTGATTAAGTAATGTGATTCAATAAAATGGTTAAATAACGGTTTCATAAATTATTATTCAAGTATTAGTTTTTTTGGGATAATAGTGTTTTTTAATTAAAAATTTAATTAAAATTATTTAGAAAAATATTTTTATAAAATGGATTTCATTTTTGAACTCAGAGCGTCGATATTATGTTAATGTAATTTTTGGGGATTTTCTGAAAAAAATGAATTTTCAGTGAATAGTGTATTTATTTAAAAATTTAATTAAAAATATTTAGAAAACTATTTTTATAAAATGGAGTTCATTTTTTAAATTATAGCATCGATATTTGGTTAAGGTGAAAATTTGGGATTTTTCTGAGAGTTGAATTTTTGATGAATTGTGAAAATACAGTTTTTAAGTTACGGGTGTTTAATGACATCATTAAATGATGTATTAAGTATGTAATCAATATGGTTGACTTATGAATAGTAAGATAAGGTATGAGGTGTCCCAAGTGTCCAATACCATGGGAAAATACCATGGGAAAACCCATGGTTTTTCCAAAACCACTAATGAGGTGTCCCTTGGCCATTAATGCCTTGTCCCCTCACTTTCCCTATAAATACGAAGCCATACTCTCATCCATTCGGCTCCAAACTCTTCCCCAACGAAGCTCTAGTCTCATTACCTCCCAAGGAGTCCTCCCAAGGTTCCCCCAAGCCCTCAAGGTCCCAACCTTTGAGTTTTAAGAGTTACATTTTAAGGTAAGGGATCTGACCTCTCTCTTTCTTTTTAGGAAATCTCTTTTATGTCATTTCTTTTATGCTCCATGCTATTATGTTGAAGGATGTTCTTTTATATACATCTTACAGCCCTTTTAATGTTTATATGATGAGATACCCCTCTTTCTCTCATCATTTCATTTTAATAATGTTAAAGTGGTGCCGTTAGGCTGTCGAATTTTTAAGGGATTCTTTCACCCTTCTCGTTTTTAAGATCTATTTTCATGTCAAGTCTTTCATGTTCCTTTTTATTATTTTGGGGTATGATATCTAAATATATCATTCTGATATTTTATGTTCATTTGATTAGATACCCTATTTGATCTCATCAATTCATTTTTTTTGAAGTTTAAGTGGCGCCGTTAGGCTGCCGAATTTTTAAGGGATTCTTTCACCCTTCTCGTTTTCAAGATCTATTTTCATGTCAAGTCTTTCATGTTACTTTTTATTATTTTTCGGTATGATCTATAAATATATCATACAGATCTTTTATTTTCATATGATGAGAGACCCTATTTGATCTCTTCAATTCATTTTTGTTGAAGTTTAAGTGGCGTCGTTAGGCCGCCGAATTTTTAAGGGATTCTTTCACCCTTATCGTTTTCAAGATCTATTTTCAAGTCAAGTCTTTCATGTTCCTTTTTATTATTTTGGGGTATGATATATAAATCTATCATACAGATCTTTTATATTCATATTATGAGATACACTATTTTATCTCGTCAATTCATTTTTGTTGAAGTTTAAGTGGTGCCGTTAGGCTGCCGAATTTTTAAGGGATTCTTTCACCCTTCTCGTTTTCAAGATCTATTTTCATGTCAAGTATTTCATGTTACTTTTTATTATTTTGGGTTATGATATCTAAATCTATAATACTGATCTTTTATGTTCATATTATGATATACCCTATTTGATCTCGTCAATTCATTTTTGTTGAAGTTTAAGTGACGTCGTTAGGCTGCCGAATTTTCATAAGAGAAATCTTATTTTTGTCTTCCTTTCATGTTCTTAATTTCATATGGTATGTCTTTAAAATTTAATTACCATTTTCTTAAATCCTTTTTATTATGTTCCCCTACTGTTTTATGGATCATTTATGAGTGGGTGACCTATTTACCCTCTCTTTTCAATGTTTTCTAAAACCCCGAAGCATAGCTGTTATGCTGCAGAATTTCCATCTCAAATGTCTCTCTCTTTTTCTCAAATTATTTTATTTTATTAAGTGAATACTCAAATCTATTACTTCTAAAGGGGTATTCACATATATACCAAAATTTTCAGTTTTAAATTCTGGGATTTACATACATAAGACCCGCTTTCCTTTTTCGTGGGTTTTAAGTGACATTAAGATCATGTCTTTAAAGTAATTTTTTAAAACGTTATGATTATGGAATGAAACCCATATATTTTATGCTATATGGATTATTTATGAAATTATTGATGATTATATATGTGGATCACAAGATAATAAAGGAAAATTTAATGGTGCGCCCTTATAGCGCTCCAATGCATTGGGTAAAGACTTAATCTATAGAGATGACCTTTTAGACTGATACCTTGGTGAATAACCTTGATAATTTTTATTGACACCTTGGGGATGGAACTTGGTGAAACGGAAATGATTGTATTTGTTAAATGTTGTAGCCACATCTTCAAGTTATGAAAAATGTTATTTTTATTATGATATGCCTCGTGATTTCTTTCTCATGCCTTAAAGTTCTTTTTCATGACATTGTTGATGTGTCTCAAGTTCCAATGTTAAATGTTTCCCCTTGTTTTCTTTACTGGGACTTCTGCTCACCCTTTCTATTGATGTATGTCCCCAGGTTATGAGATGTAGTAATGAACCTAGGATGAACATAAGGGGAAGCCTTTTAAGTTTTAAGAAGAATGTTTTTTTTGTTTCATGTATTAAGTTCCTGGTTTCCAAGACACTAAACCTTAAAGATACTCAGTTTTGTATAATGTAATGAAATTTTATGTGACCAAAGGCGGGATGCTATAAAAACATGTTTATAATGTGAGAAATAAGAATGTGAAAAGCAAATCAAACACTTTTGAGCTATAAAAAAGTGCCCAGTGTTGAGAAAAAAACCTCAGTCTGTGTTATAAATTAGAAGTTGATAAACCCACCTTATTACCATAATTTTTTATATAAAAAACAATTGAATGGAAATTTCACACAACACACACTTCATGTATATATATTTTTTGTAAATTAAAATAATTTTTAAAAATGAATTCTTCATATAGTGTTTTTATTCTGCTATATCACTCCCAAGGAATCCATGAATCTCAGCTGCACAAATCCCAAATTGAAAATACCTACTCAATAACTAATAAAATTTATTTTAGGAAAAACCATTTGTAATAATATGAAACATATAATACCTAAATGGATTGATGTGAAAAAACAGGAAGGGATGAATAACCCTTCCTAATTATAGAAAAATCGATGAATAACCCTTCCTAATCCTAATTATAGAAAACATTGAATATGAAACATTGAATAACCCTAAAATATAATATAAAACATTGATTTTGGGATCCCCTATTCCTAATTATAGAAAAATATCTATCACAAATTATTGATTTCATCATACTTGAAATCAATGAATAACCCTAAAATAGACACTTTTGAAATTAGAAATGATACCTCTATGCATGTCTTGTGAATGACACGCGGAGTGAAGATATTTGCAGGGTAAGGGAAAGAGATGAATGCTAGGGATTGGTATGGGAGGAAGGGAGAGGTGAGAGACGATGATCAGAGAGTGGTTAGCAGGGAGTGACAAGCGGTGAGCGGAAATCAGTGAGTGGGGAGCGGCGAGCGGAGAGCAACGATCGGGAGTTGGAATGGGTGGAGGGGAGCACGAGGGGGATGAGAGCATGAGGGGGTCGGATGGGAGTGATGGAAAGAGGGGGTCAGGTTGTAAGTGGTGATGTGGGGTAGGGGGGGGGGTGGGGGTGGGAGGAGCGATGTTGTAGGGATGGAGAAGTGGGGCATGTGGGGAAGTCTGGATGGGAGAAGGGTTGCGATGGATAGGGTGTTTTACATAGGTCTATCCAAACGGTTCTCATGAACCACTAGTATTAACATGGTTTTTTCCAATGGTTAACTAAAACCGTTGGGAGAACCCAACTTGTATTACTCTATTCGAACAGTATCACAGAACCATTGGTATAAACTCTTTATCTGAACGGTTTTTTCAAACTATTGGGAAATAAGTGTTGGAATAGGTGGAATTTACACTAGTGAGTTTTACATAATTAAAGTTATATAGTAATTTTATGGATTAATATGACATTTTAGGTGTTTTTAAAGTTCATTGGTTTGAACTTATATTTTTTGGGATTTTATTACACTCAAAGTTATGAATCATGTCAAAATTCACACTTATGATATATTATGAAAATGTTATTTTATTAAATTATATAAAAATAATAAAAACATTAAATAACTACATTGGGATGAAATATGGTTTAAAATATCATAAAATTTTCATTTATGGTCCAATTTAAAAAAAGTAAGTAAAAATTACATACTCTTATTATTAAAAATTCAGTTACTATAGTTCAAATTAAAATGGGTTAATTAAGGGTTAATAAAAATGATAAGGATTAAAATAATACAAATACTTTTAAAAAATAAATTGGTTGGTGTGATTAAAACCTTTTAGAATATTAGATTCTAATACATAGATTTTTTGAGGTATTCTTATTGATATTTAATTTATTATAAACTAATCTTTTGAGAAATTCAAAAAGTGCCCCTCACATTCATTATAATAGGACACCTCCTCCCTCACTTCCTCGCAACGTATTGAGAATTTTATCTTGTCCAAACCATGAAAAATTAATCTCCCTACTTAAATATATTAATCATAGAATCCTCCCTTCAGGAATAAAAGTATCTATGGAAGCCTTTTTGTATAAACCAAAAAGAGTTACATGAAAACAAGGTAATGTTATTCAATGATCGCATTAGTTTTATTTCTTTCCTCGCTCATTAATTTATCATTATTGAATGTTTATATAAAAAAATCAGTATGATAAATATTTTATGATTTTTTATATTAAGGGATAAACCTACAGTTACACATAATTCCATACAAGGGGTAGCAAACATGCTCTTTATGTACACGGTGAAATACTACCCCACAAAATGATAATTATTTAATTTTCCTTTACCATCTTTCTTAGTTTTTCATTATGATAGGAAATCTATTTTCATATGAAACTTATGATATTTATTATTTCATTAAACTTATTTAATTCTTATATAACTCAGACATTCATACTTTCAATGTTTTGTATATAAGATAATGTTGTTTCTGGACTTGTGGGCTACTGCCTCCTAAAAGTGATGTGATACGGTCAGACTATACATGGAATGTATAAAGGATAGTTTGAATAAAAATATGTGACATATATGACATAAATATGATATTTTAATTATAATATACATGTCGATCATTTAAATTTCATTCTTTTGAAAATGATAATGCAATGGAAGTAGTGTTCGTGTTAACCTACAACATACCTTCTCCATGAATGGTGCATTTACGTTCTTATTTCCAAATACTATGGATTATTATAAATAAATATATTATGGAAATATATAATATTTTAATATTGTTGTAAATTACTTAGATTATTAAATGATGATCTAATAGATAGTAACAACAAATAAAATGTCGAAACATACACGAGAAACTAGTCAATTAACACACGAAATAATGAAAATGATAAAAGATTACTAACAAATGGGTATTAAGATATTATAAGAGGATCATATATGATATTATAAGTATTAATATAGTTTTTGAATAAGTTAGTAACATTATTGAAACCATTATATATAAGGTTAAATGGTGTTAACCAAAAAAGGAAATTCAAGGTTAGGGATCTTTGTCTCACTTTTATTTCTGTGGGACTCGTGGCTTATACACTACTTGTTTATTTTGTGTGGTGTATATATTACCCATGAATTTCATTTGAGTATTATTATGAAAATTAGGGTATTTTAACATTCATATAATTATATTTCCTTCATGGGGATATGAATATACTAAATTTAAAGTGCTGTGAATTGATTTTACAATGTTATAATTATTCTGGATTGTTTGTGTTTAAGTCTATATTGGGTAATATGTATATTCCATGTTAGAGTTTTCTAAAATTATTTTTAAAAATTATTTTAATATTCTGTATTTATTTTTTTAATTTCATTTCTTCATTTTATTACTTTTTCAAAATTTATTTAAAAATTCATCTTCTTGTCATTTTCCAGAACAACATGACTTATGAATTTTCATAAAAAATTAAAGGGAACATTTTTCCAAACTTATAAAGAATTATCTAAATTTACCACCATTATTATTCCTTATTTTTTTGAAGCATAATTTAAAATTTTACAAGTTTTTTATCAAACAAAATGTTTTATTTCCTAAATGTACGACCTTTTAAATAAAGTATTTCAAAGTGGTAATGAATTTCATCTGAATTTGAGACTTATTTGATGTAATCAACCAATTCCTTTTTTAGTGTATATACTTCCCTTTGACATATTATATCATGAATATCCTTATTATCAAGATATTGTATGTTTTTTTAATGTTATTCATTAATTTAGTTTATGATTCAGATGTTTCAAAGTGGTATTAGACACATTGGAATGTTAAAAGATTATTTTCCTCATAAATGTTTTAATTATCTTTAAATGGTATTTTCATTCATCAACATTAACATCCCTTATTGTTACATAGCCTCCATTAGGGAATTATTGATAAATATATATTCTATTTTAAATATGGATATTTTATAAGGCATGTTTTATATTATTTTAATTATTTATTCGAAATGATGTATGCTTTGGATGGGTAAGACATGGGTGGGTCCCAGTTATTGATATCCCCTTGATGTATCAGTGGTATCATGTGATGAAATCGTTTGTCAAAATAGATGGGTTTTTACCTGATATGAAAAATCATCCTGTGAAGTGTCTCGATGGTAAATGTTCCATGTACCTAAGAAACATAGGGTCTAATAATTAACCATCTACCTCATTTAGACTAAGTTATTTTTTATCCTGGAGATTTTACATCGACATATATATAGATGAATTCTATTTTAAGTCTATTAATTTAGATGTCATTTGTTTCAGTTATTTTCTATTCCATATTGGTTAATCCTTTTTTAGTTACATTAATGGTAGTTTTTATCAATTATTTATCATTCTATGTTTATTTGTTACAATTAGTACATTATTTCTTCTGTTGTACCAACACTTACTGAGCATTTGAACACACCATTATTTTTTCCCATACCTAGGAATCTAAGAAGTGTACTAAGAAAAATATTCAAGGAAATTCTACATGAAAAAAAGTTATCCTCTAAAGAAAAAAATTTATGTTATAATAGTCTATACATTTATAACTCAAGACTCATAAATGTATCTTGTTTACCAAGACTACTAAACTGATCAGTCCTCTGGGACATGATTTACATGTATCTATGCCAATGTAATAATGTAATTCACCAACTCCGTTCTTTTCTTTTCAGGGTGATACACACACATGGAATTGAACATTCCAAATAATTGGGCCATTGAAGTAATGTGGGGATGGATTATGGAACATTTAGATTGTTGTTCCATGTTAAGAAGAATAAATCTTCTTATGGACTTATTCCAAATAATTTTCTAGGATGTTTTTGGTGTGTTTCCCCTTTCCCTAAAGCATAACAAAGCCTTATTGAGACAAAACCTGCATTGGGAGTTCAATTTTGTTCCATATGGGGATCCACCCACTAGTACGTTCACAAATGATGGAAAATTTGGTGATGAGTGGAGGTAGTATATGATCATATTTAGGTATGGTTTACTACCAGCCAGAATTGATGGTGAGATTATATGCGGGGACTATTCTCAATATGTATTTTCACACAGATTCAAATTCCTATAACAAACATATTTATGCACTACTACACACCTTTGATCTAGGAGGAACACAATGGTGGCCCAATGTCTCTAGATTATCAAAGCATTTGAGTTTACTTGATAAGTAATTAGTCTACCCCCAGTGATTTCATCCACTGGATTGACCACATGGTATTCCTAGGCAAATATTACATCATATCCCTAATGGGTGTTCATAGCAGGCGTTCTTAGAGTTTTTTTGAGCACCAGATAAGTTTAATACATCATGTACACTCAATAATTCATGCAGTTATTATGGATGAAATAGTATCTTGAGGATATGGGATTTGAAGTGAAGTCTTCGATTGGAATCTATTGTGATAATTCAAGTTCTATAAATCATAGAAAAAATCCAGTTCAACACTCATAGACAAATCACACTGAAATAAAATATCACTTCATCAAGGATAACGTGTATCATGATATTGAGATTTTTTAGTATGTGCCAGATCAACTACATGTTACAGTCATTCGGATAAATTCCTTAACCAATGAAGTGTTTAAACGACATCGACTGACAGTTTGATTTCAGTCGACTCCCCACACATGAATAATGTGGTTCTTGGACCCACTCTTCCCAAGGTTTGGTTTTTTAATCCATTATGTGTTGGTTTTCAATTTTCACTATGTTTCAGATGTTAAATGAGTGACCATTGGGTTTATTGAGAAAGGGGGATAAAATGAACTGATCAAGATAGAGGAGAAGATGGCAGGGGGAGAAAAAATAGAGGGAGTTGTAAATATGGTGATGTTAAAGCTAGTCTATCAATGAATAAGAATCATAAAAATGATTGACCTTTTGGTTCATGATGTAGGAATTAGACATGTGCAAGTTAAGAAGTGATCTTTAAGGTTGATCATGTCTTATATTTTACTATCGAGAAGGTATTCAATGGAATATTTGAGTATAATGTGATTCATCGATGAAATTTTCATTTACCCTTGTTTCTCATGTTGATCTTGGATTGGGTGGGATTAGTGTACATGTTAAGGAAGTTATTTTCACTATTTCGGGTTGCATAAGGAAAATGGTTTCCATGTGTATGACCTATCAACAAATTGGATCATGAATTTTATAAGTTTTGCTAACAAACCCAAAGGGGGTATATTATTGGAAAAAATCAATGTTGATGGTTGTTGGTGCCAAAAAAACTGTTCCTTTGAAATGGATTAATGGAAACATAGAAAATCATCAAAGGGTCTGCCTCGTGAACCCAGTTCATAAAGATATCTAGCACCGCGAACATCGTAGAGCTGGTATCCTGGGATCCTCTAAGACCACCAAAAATAAAAGATTTGAAAGCCTCTACAATCTGACAAATACATTTGGGATCCTTACATAGATAAATGATATAGAAGCCCACATGATCTGACATATACGTTTGTGACGTCGCCACAGAGAAAAGAGACGGAAGTATCTACGATCTGATGGATTACCTCCGATCATCGATCACCATTTCCTTCATGGCACACCTTTAGAGCATTTTGATCCTATGTGATTATAAATATATGGCTCTCCCCCATTCAAAAGGATTGACACCCTAACTTTTCACCTTCTGAGCTCTTGATTCACGAAGCACCATTTTCTCTGCGAACCATTAAGAAATTTTTTTCACCCAAGTTAATGTGCATTGAAAACCATATTTCCCTTTGCTCCATTTTTCCTTTTCATTAAGTGGGGATGACCTTCATGAAGCCCTATGGCCACCGTGAAGGTAGGAGTCCCTTTTGGGGACTCATGTTTTTGTAGAGCATTCTGTCATCGTGGAGCACCCTCCAAGCACATGTTGATTCCATGCCTCGACTGGGTCATCATGCTTCATGAATCTCCTCCCTCCATAGAGGTCCTTTTCACCATGATTCGTGAGACACTTTCCTTTACGAATCCCCTACTCTTTGAGAAGAAACCAAGCTTCATGAATCCCCCCTCTATGAGGCCTTCTGATTCACAAACCCCTCTCTCATGCGGCCCTCTAGGCTTGTACATAGTGATTTCATGGTTCCTCGAGTGGTGTTTTATACAGTATTTCCCTACATCATGATTCTTTTCATAGGAACAATAATAGCTATTGTGTCTTCATATATCCACACTAATGTGATCCCCTCGAGTGACAACTCCTACACCTCAATCCCCTCGGTCATTGCTTGTTCCTTCCTTCCCCCAAGTGCGGGTTGGTGCAATTTATGTATGTACAAGGGATGTGGAGTGAGTCCTCATCATTTGAGAAGTTAGATGTTTGACTACCAAGAAACCCTCATCCCCAAAACATGATGTTAAAATGTTAGCTTCTGTGTGTGTGGAAGGCCTGAGAGGACATGAAGGGGACATAATCGGGAGCCTCTTCCTTCCCACATTTTTGATCTGCCTCCTCTCTCCCTCTGCACTTTTTTCGTCATGCGTCCCTTGGGAAGTATCCACATAAGACTCGGCCAACCTTGATGGGTGATCCCTATACGATGGTCATATCCTCCTTGTACACCTGGAAACCCTCCTCGGGCTTCCTTCCTAGGGTAAGTCCCAACCTCCATCTCCTTGGGCCGCTGGCCATCCGTATGCCCCGCACCATTCTTTATGACCACGTCCTTCACGACACGATGGTGAGGTCTGATGCTACCTCTTGTTTCTCACAATGAGTATGGATCATGTGGGATTAGAGTAAGCATTGACCATGAAATCCCCCCATCTTGAACTATGCAGACATTGATCCTTTCCCATTTTAATCAAGGTACATAGGAAGCCTCCCCGAGGTTTAATCCCATCACCCATCGGTCCCGACCACTTCATGTCAGTTCACCCTTGTCCTACATGACATTAAATTGTATTCATGAACAATGTGGGTTTTTATCCCTACCTCCAAGGCAGTGTACATATAACACCTCCTTGTGGTTCGACCCTGATCAATGGTAAACTTCTGTGCTCCCTCCCAGGGATGCACCCTCCTGATGTGATATCTTCCCTTTTTGAGACTCATCACCTGAATCCGCCTCCCTGAGGTGTTTCGATCCATCCACTCAGTTCGTTGTCATTTGTGTACACCCCAACCTCAGGTACCACTTTTTTGGGTAGTTAACCATGCGTAAGCCTTGAACACTTCACCATACTCCTCCAATCAAGGGTATCCCTCTTTCGATGGGTGGATAACAACGTGTAAGACCCAAAATGTCTCCGGGACTTTTTCCCTCTTGTACTCCCTAATTTATACCCCCATCATAAACTATGAGTACTTTGAAGCTTACCCCTTTTTATTAAGGTACATAGGAAGCCTCTTGAGGTTCAAGACTATCACCCATTCCCCATCCTAGTCTCTCCCTCGAGTCATTTTGTTTCTGGAAGATCATGCCTCAACCTAAGGTTTCACTTCCTTCGGGTCCCGTCCATGTATCCATTCTCATGAGCCACCTCCTCAGGTGACTCATCTCCCCATACCAGAACTACATTGACATTGATCCCTACCTTATAATCATGGTATGTAGGAAAAATATCTAAGGTTCAAGCCCAACACCATCATCTTCACATCGATTTCACCCCATTCATCTCATCAACTTCATCAAATCACCCATCATCCATCCAGGTTTTACCCAGGACACCACATCCAAGTGAGATCATTCCATCCATGCGGGCCATCTCAGTGCATAAGTAACAAATCTCCCATTCAAACTATGTAGGTTTTGATCATTTTCGTTTTTAATAAAATTACGTAGGAATCTTACTTAAGGTTCAATACCAGCCAATTGTGAACCTTGGTGTCCCCTTTGCGTAGACACATCCTCCTTTCTGATACGCTCTTTGTGGTGTCTAGACTAACCTTTATAGTGTGAAATCTTCTCTTTTTCATGGACACACCATCCTGGGTCCATCCTCAATGGGTGTTCTGATCCACCAACCAGGTAAACATTCTCGGTGCTCCCTTCTAGGTATGCACCCATATGTTCCACTCTTATCAGTGTTCTGACCAGTTTGATCCATCTCTTATAGACGTTAAAATCAAGGAATACCCAATGTTAAACATGGGAAACCAAGGAAAACCTTGTAGATATGACTCTATCATAAGATACCGCATGAACGATGTGGAAAGTATCGGGTTTCTACGCCCTTTAGAAGCCCTCTGATGGGGAAGAATATAAGTGCTACATTATTCCAGGGTCAAGACATGTCATAGATGCCTCAACATGATTACTCTCCTAACCAAAGGGTTCTAACATGAATAGACCCATTTAAATATCCTGATAGAAGCATTGTAATTAACCGGCGTCCATGAAGTTATGGAACCAGGAACGAGTTTCTTGAAAAAAACATATTAATATTTAAGGGAGACTCGGAATAAGTGATGAGTTCCAAAGAGGAATTCAGGGAAGGAGGAATAGAAATCCCATCATCCAATTTTTATCAAGGGGAAAACTTCCCTCAAGAGGTGACAAATTCCACCCTCCTTTGGAAATAGGGAATGAAGAGTACAACATAACCATCAAACGAGCGTCCAACGTGTGCATGGGCGGGCGTGCCCTGATAGAAAATCCTCAAAAATAAAAATGGTGAAACCAACGTGAATATATTATCCTCAACATGGGGATTTGTAGCATTAGATAAATTAATAGATTTTTATGTCACCAAATTTAGATACTCAGAACTAGGTCTTTACAAGAAAATAGTGTGCCTAATGTTGAACACACTAGAATTTGGGTTGTTTATCGTTTTGAATTTTGGTCTAAGGCATTGTTTGTGTGGATCTTTCTCTTTGACCATAGAAGATTGAAAGACAATAGGTAATTGAACATTGTCTGTCACATATTTTTACTAATGCCTGAATCACCTTGATTTGTAGATTCCACATTTCAACTATAGGGAACAAATCTCCACCCACTCGCAGACGCAAGCATAGGAGGGATGATGCTGCAACATTACTGCATTGTTCCACCTCCACCACGATAGCTTCCAAGAATAAAACTAATGTGAACCCATGCCCCATCTCACCCACAAAATTTATTCAAAGGAGGGTAATCGACACTCTTGTTCGGTGAAACAAATAGGAGGGATCATCCAGACTAGGGAAATGGACCATTGAGATTTTGAGTTTTTTGTGCCTTAACGTCACCACCACCCCTAGGGGCTGCGCAGAGAGCCACTCCTCCCCACTTTGACATACAAGAATTTCAAGAACATCACCCTAGAATGAACCTATGAATCATACCCTTATGACAACAAGGTGAGGGATGTTCGAGTCATCCCAGATTCGACTTCATCCAGAGAGCTGTCAAGGATGGCTCCCACCAGGTGGCATCAATGCCACCATGTAGTCCCATAGGCCGAGGAGCAAGTGGTCGACAACCCTACCCAACTATCCTAAGTTAGGCTAACCCGGTTTCAATGATGAGCGTAGGATCAAGATGATTCTCATCAGGGGGTTTCATCTTCCACAACTTCATCGACCCATGTCGTCGCTGACGCAGACTATCTATCCCCTATTACTATAGAGTAGGGTCACTTCTACGGTTGCTCGGGATTGAGGCCCCATCCACCCATTGGGAGGTCTGGGTTGACTATTTTTGTCATTGGTATGAGAATTATCCATTGTGGGATGACCCATGATGATGGCGTTCAGTACAAAGGCCCTCCCCATACCGTCACCGACTAGAGTGGAGGTCCTCTTCAGTCCCGCACTCAGCATGAAGGTCCTACCCGTTCCCCTGATCCCAAGTATGGAAGGTTTTATCATATTTCAGTTTATCAATATGAGGGTACTCCTTACATCATCACCATCTCAAGTGAAGGCCCTCCCCATGGTAGCACCAATTAGAGAGACGATCATTTATACTCCACCACTTACCACATAGAGTTCCTCCCCATGTTATCAACACTAGATGAGGTCTTACATTATCCATTATTCCCTACCATGGGGGTCCTCCCCACATACTAGACAATAGACATGGGGGTCCTCCCTGCATTCCATTCGATATATTCCTCGGTTCTCCTCTCACCCCAGGCCACCAAATCGGAGGCCTTATCCACTCCAATGATAACCAGTGTGAAGGCCCTCCTCATATCCCATATAGTTTAGGCAGAGGTCTTACCCACCATAGCACAACCCGCATGGAGGTCCTCTCCATTTATAAGATTCAGCATGCCTTGAAGAGCCATCTCGAGGTAGGAGGGTGAACTGTTTCCATCGGAGAAAGATCCCCGAGAAGCACCAAAATGTCATTCGTCTGGTCCACTTTTCCGATTATGAAGTAGAGTGTGATTCGATGATGGAACCTTCTCCCCCATACCCTATATTAGGGTTTCGGGAAGGAACTCGGTGTATCATCTTCATACTACCAAACAGTGAGATACATCATATATTCATATCCCTCTTTAGATATATATAGGAGGAGTAGGATTTGACTTTTTTACAGGGTCTTTCTATGAAGGCTTCTCTACTATCACCTGATTCACTCTCTACCTCGATGCAAGATCATGAGGAGTTGTTCTAGGATTTGGAAGATGAGGAAAACCCACCCAAACCACCACTGATGACCATCAACTAGGTATTGGAAGCAACTTTCAACACCCTATCCTATATGGATATGGTGATACAGTCAGTACAGTCCTCAAGAGATGGACCAGTATGCAGTGGTTTGTTAGCTCATGCACCGTACTCCCCACCGACTAGTCCACCACCACAATGATCTATGTTAGTGCTGTTTATGGTTCCCCAAACACCTCCAATTGATGATTGGGGAAATCAGATGTCAGATCCTGCAACTAAGTAAAGGATCTTGTGGGACATTCTCACCACAGATCAATTCCAAAAATGATCTAGCCGTCTATGGTTCCAGACTTCAGAATCCCAGAGTCCCTCACCCAGGAGGATATTACATGCTTCTATCGGATGCTTTGGGAGATGTGTTTCCACCTCCACCATCATTAGTTGATTTATCTACAGAGCCAATAGCACTATGATATTCTCAGAAAATAATATTGTTGTGTTAAATTAGTCATGCTCCACGTGGCTCAACATCCTACATTATCGGGTTATCATTGGATTCTCCAACAACGATGCATCCAAAGCTTCACTATGCTCCACAGAATTGTTGTTGAGGCATCCCCACAAGAGAAGATCCATGGTTTGGGATAGTATAAATCCCTCGATTTCAATTTTATCATACACTATCCTAATTTACCTGGTGATATCAAGGACATTCTTCTAGGCTCAGTCGCTGTAAATATTGATGATCTTGTAGAGAAAGAAGTTGAGATAGTACTTCTTGAGGAGAACCTACCCCATGGGGAAATACCACATATTTTGGATCCCCTAGGAATTTTCACTGATGAACAATGTCATTTTCTCAACCCCGCTAGCCCCACTGAGTCATTACCTTTCATTCGGGACCCCAACAAGGGAAAATTCCCCTGGAGATGTTAAACCTTATGACCCATCTGGTTCAGTGCTGAAGACAGAGGATGTTCCCAAAAAAAATTTGATGCATAAACAGCTCACAGAACAGAAAAAGGCCATCAACTAACTCCTTTAAGAACACGCCATGGAGAGACATCCATATTTCGGTGATCCTCGACTGGGGTAGTAGGGGAAGGTATATTTCCTTCCTAGAGAGTTACCACCTAGCGACCTCGAAAACCCTTCTCATCTAGATAGGGTAGAAACCAGAGTATATGGAAAGCAAGAATGGAATGTGTTGCTATATCTGCTTGATCTGCGTGAGAATGTTCCCCCATTATCCCCTAAGGTGGATATATATGTTCTTCCTACCGCAGCTCTATAGGTCGACCCTCTGACAACTCCATAGATTATTCCACCAGCCGCTCCACAAGTCGTTGGGCCCTCCTACCTTGTTGAAGATCCAGCCAATGCACTAGTTGTTAGAAACCCTTATTAGGATAGGAATCATCCTCTGATCAATCTGATGGATGCTATCATTTCCCATCTCAAGGATCCTAAGACCCAGTAGCTGTAAATACCACCTGATGATAAACCGCTTCTGTCTTGGGTAGATGACCTGCCGACACCCTGGGATTTCGGGAACCCCACATTCTCCCCCTTTAACGGGGTGGGTGACTCGTTTTAGCACCTAAACCACTTCATCTCATGGTGTGGACCTTTCCTAGGGTCTCCAGCACAGCAGGAAGTCACCAAGCTCTGGTTCTTTGTAAAGACATTGGAAGGGCCTGTATTTGTCTGGTATATCCAGTTTCCCATTGGTTCTTTAGAAGGATGGGAAAATCTCTGCAGGACATTTCAGTATCAGTTCAGCTCCACCACCCACAAGACAAGTATTTCTGACCTCTTCAAGTGAAATCGGAGGCCAAATGAGTGTGACACAGACTTTATCACTAGTTTTAAGGACCTCACGTATTCAATAAACATATCTTTGACTCAGGAGAAGTTGCTTACAATGTGTGTGGGGAATGTGAATACTGAACTGGTCCCCTCCCTTATCACTCATAACTTCTCGGGTGGATTTAGGGACCTTTCTGATAAAGCTTATAATCTAGAGGAATCCTTGAAATAGGCTAAACATGCATGATTTTTTCCTCTTATAGTTCCTTCAAGAAGGGGTGATAAAGTTTAGATAGCTGTTGTAGAATAGGTAGAGGCCCCCAGGCCACTAAAATTATTACCGATAGAGCCACCTCCACAACCTCTCTGAGGACCGCCACCTAATCCTCAACCTCTAATTTAGCAACACCTGCCTCAGAATCGACAGGCGCCACCCTGTCAACCACGACCACCTACGTAAGACAACCAGGCTCTAGCTCCTCGTCGGGTCCAATCTTCTAGATTCCCTTTTCCAAACCGAAGAAACTAGACCTACACATTCAATAAGGCTCAGGTCCCCAGATACTTCCGGAGTGCTTTGGATTATGGAATCTTCTGGTCTCTAGAATGCAGGAGGCCCGAGGAGACAGATCTCACTGATCACCTCAAATATTTCTCCTATCAACAGCTCCTTTGACACACCCTCAAGAAATGTTATGTGGTCAAGGATTGGATCTTGGACCATGTGAAAAAAATATAATTAGATTGGGTCCGGCCCCAACATAGGTGGCATGTGTGTTTGGAAATCCTGGAAACGATGATCAAGGTGAATGATAGCAGGTCACAAGCTACAGGTCTCATAAGTACGATGATTGGATAGCTCGCAAGGCAGTAATGATCATGGTATTATTTACCCTTTTTAAATCATCCTTAACCTTTTGAAGTCATCACACCTTCCCCAATTGATGCTACTGCATCCAAATATTAGCCTTCATCTTCATGGATGGGCATGCATCGACAGCTCAAGGGAAAGAAAAGTCCCTCACTGGTACAAAAGTCATCTCATACTCTTGGTGAATTAATAACCATAGAGATGATAATTTCCCATAGGTTCATCCCAGTAAAGTAGGATTCTTTAATCATTGATCAGAAGTATGTCTCGATAAACATCATTGAGTTAGTGGACCCTTATATGGTTCCCGACAATGAGGAACACCATATATACCATCCTAATGTCCTCAGTTGATGAGGAAGTCGACAAAGTCATGGATATGTGAATCGATAGAATTCATCATCAAGTATTTATTAATGAGTCATGAATTCCATTGAGACCAGATAGTAGGCTCAGTGTAGGGCTCAACACGCACAATCCTCTCGTTCCATCCCATCAGATTTTCTCCTAACGTCATTCATACTACTCGAGCAGGTAGAGCCTCTGTGACTATGTTATGATCGGTCATGTAACATAGTGGAAAGACATCATTCATCTAGACATCAGCTGGTAGTCATTTTGTATGGTTTGACTAGTGAGTAGTAGGATATCCCCATCCCCATCAAGAATCTTCCAGTTCGACTAGCAGTGGCCATCATACCTCCTACTGCAGAGAAACCTCCTATCAGTAGAAATGTGTTCTTGGAATGGAATTAGGATGGACTTAAGAATATCACTATCATTCCTGTAAATATATTCATTCTCTAGACTCACTGCCTATCTAAATATATGCATGAAACCCTCGTAGAGGCTTTGAGAATCCCCCTCCAGTTTGAAACAGAGGTAGCGGTTGCAGATGATTTCTATGCTGAGGAGGTTGGGCATGCATAATGCCCGGCCATCATCTCATTTTCTGGAGAATATGAAGGTTCTCCCGTACGTGGTCCCATCCACCCATTGTACATCACTGTCCAGTTCAATGGTGTGGAATTCTGTCATTGTCTCATTGAAACGGGATTTAGGATCAATCTCATCCTCACCCGGATGCTTCGCATACTGAGACTATCTGAGGTAGATCTAGATCCCTCTGACTTGAAGATCCATGGTTATTATAGGATAGAGAAAATTAATATTGGGAAAATATTTCTGAAGACCAATTTTGGTGGCCTAGTCGTCAACACTGAGTTTATGGTTATCTCACAGGACACCACCTACAACGCAAAGATGGGTGTACCCTGGATCCACCTACATGTGGAAATTTATTACTCCTATCAATAGTTACTCAAGTACACCCTTAATGGTAAATTAGTAATACTAAAGGTTTACATGTCTCACTTTTCATCTTTTGAAACCCACTACTTAGATTTCAAATACTACAATGTAAGGAAAAGAAAGTTCAGGCCAATGGGATTGAGAATACTTCCATTGTGGTCAATACATGGATAGACTTGGACGATGCCATCATCCTCCCAATCCACTAATTGAAAGCCATGAACCAAAATAGGGGACATTTCTTTTTCGTATCTTGTATGAGGGGGAAACGCATTCCCCAATATAAAGAGTTCCAAAAGATCACTTTGTATTCTTACGTAAATCAGTCTCGAGTGATTCCAAATCCCCTTACCCCTATAAAATATCGGGATGTTCGACCCATGGCAACAATAATATGTTATGTTTTATTGTTTCACTAGGCTTGGTTAAACCAACTTAAGATGATGTGACACTACTACTTCTATATTATCAAGCATGGCCCCCTCGATTGAAGACCTGATGGGATTGGATCGACAGATTTTTTCATAATGGTTTCAATAGTTTTGGAGTCTCCCGATGAAGGTTCCACCACTACTCTGGCCAGCACCAACATTCCTTCAGGTTCATTTAACTAAGAATAAATTTCCCTTTCTGGTGACACTCTCACTGTAGAAAATTAAGAGTATTTGGAGGATCCTCCTCCTGCGTTTGAGGAGGGTGTCTCCACCATGGTTGATGAGTTGGTACAGGTGAACCTCGACACCAAGACAGATCTAAAACCAACACTGGTTAGCACAGACATGTATGTAGAGGAATAGTAGCAGTATTTGGATTTCTTGAAGCACCGTTGAGATATATTCCCCTGGATTTATGGAGAGATTTCGGGACTGGATCCTCAGTTTTTTTTCCACTGCCTCAGTCACCGATAAACTATCGCGGGTTCAAAAGACATCCAAGAAAAATGCACCCCTCTCATGGTTACATGGTTGAGGTCGAAGTTGATAAGCTCATTAAATCCAACTTTGTTAAAGAATTACAATACCCAAAATTTCTATCCAACATCATTCCTATCCAAAATAGGAACATACAGATCAGAGTCTGATTCGACTTCTGGGATCTCAACATTCACTATCTGAAGGATGATTTCCTCTTCCCATGATGGAATTATTAATCAATGAAAATGCCGGATACCAGGCTATCTCCATTATTGATGGGTATTCCTAATAAAACCAAATCTAAATGGACCAGAAGAACGAAGAATTTACCACCTTCAGAGCGCCACAAGGTACTTTCTATTAGTAGGTAATGCCTTTCGTCTTGAAGAATGCATGATCCACCTATCAGCGTTCCATGCACCGCATATTCAAACTGATCCTCAATACATTGGTGGAATGCTATATAGATGACTTGGTGGTCAAATCCTTCCAATGTTAGGACTATCTCAGAGATCTTGAGAAAATGTTTAATTTACTCTGTTCCCACCACCTAAAGTAAACCCCTTGAAGTGTTCCTTCAGGGTTACCTTTGGAAAATTCCTCATCTTTTTTATCAGATATAGAGGCATCGAGATCGATCCGGAGAAGATAAAGGCCATCATTCAGACTCCTCATCCGACAAACATTTGGGTGCTCTAAGGATTTCAAGTCCACTTAGACTATATATTCAGGTTCATTACAAATTTGTCCGGTAAGTGTAAGACTTTTTCCCGACTCATGAAGAAAGGTACCAAACACAAGTGGGATGAAGAGTTCCAGAATTCTTTGGAGGACATCAAGAAGTACCTGTTATAGACTTCATTTTTGATGCCACCCATCTCTAGAAAGACTCTAGTCCTTTATGTGACCGCCTTGAAACAATCCCTTAGCACATTATCACCCAGAATAATAATGAAGGGATAGATAACAATTTATTCTATCTCATCTTCATGATCCTTGATACAGATACCATATATTCTTCTATTGAGAAGAGATTCATTCCATTGGTATTAACTGTACATAAGTTACGACATTATCTACATCACTAAGAGATATAGCTAGTGTCCCATGTGGATCCTCTAAATTATATTCTTAACTGACCCATGTTAACAGGCCTTCTATCTCGGTGGGAAATAATTCATCAGCATTTCGACATTAGGTTTCTTCTATAGAAAGCTATCAAGTGTAAGGCACTGGTATACTTTCTTGCCGCCCATCTATCCCCTGAAGAACATTCTCTAGATCATGACTTCCCAGATGAGTCCATCCTCTCAGTAGATTAACCCATGTCCTTCTAGAAGATGCACTTTGATGGTTCTTCCTGAAGTCCGACAGGCAGAAGGCTCAACGATCCTATACTCAATAGAGTAGTCATGGGTATTGTCTTCATCACGCCTATAAATTTTGTCATGCCCTATTCATTCTTATTGTCATAAAGCTGCACCAGCAACAAGGATGATTATTATGACCTCATCACTAGTCTTGAGTTGTCCCTTATAGAGCTTGACCAAGACGATTTGATTATCCATGTGGTACATTGATGAATCATCACTCTCGTTACTCTGAATGATGATGACAGCCAACAAGTAAGTCATCTTTCCACTAGTGAATCCACATTGGGACTTCCATTCCCCTACATACGGTTGAAGAGACCCTTGATTGGAAAACTCCTTTCATTGAGTACCTCCAGCATAGATATTTACCGATAGTTAGAGTCGAACATGAGTGAACCTAGAATCACACAGTACAGTTCACTCTCCAGAGTGTTCTCATCCTTGAGAAGATCCTTTAAAAAAAATGGGTTTTATGGAATTCTACTTGGTTACATTAAAGTAACAACCCGAGATTTTATGAGAATTATTCTTTTTAAATTCTTTGATGTCTTTTTTTGTACACTACACAAAGATTATCTTGCTCTATATGCAACACCGTATTAGCTTGCAATATACGCAACACTATTCTTGGCTCATGTTACACACAATTTCAAGTTTGTTTTGTGGAAATTATTTTATGCAACATTAAGTATAGATTTGGTTTAATGTATAAATGAAATTAGTTTTGATTATTTTATACGCAACATTGAGTGTGTATATATATATATTCAATGTATAAATGCAATATGGTTGGATTCTGTTATACGCAATAAAAAGGAGTCTTGTACTACACGCAACCCTAACTTGGCTTACATTACACACAATCACGACCTTCCTCGATAGCGTGTGTAGTATGCAATACTGAGTTTCACTAAATGAGATATTATTATAATATTATTCTGAACTAGCTGTTATGAATAGTAATACCCACTTTTTGAAATTTTATAAAGATATTATTATAATATTATTATGAACTAGCTGTTATGAATAGTAATACCCACTTTTTGAAATTTTATAAATTTTATCATTCAAAATGGAATAAATTTTAGGATTCGGAATATTGAAATTAGCCTAGGGTGAAATTTTGGTATTTTTCTGAAAACTTTCAATTTTTGATGAATAGTGAAAACACTCGGTTACTATTTAAAAACCGACTTTTTACTTAAATAATTATTTATTTTATTTGAATTTATTTAAGGTAAAAATTGATACATAATACCTATATAAGTTTAAATTAATTCATTCGAGTCATTTTCTAATAATTTTTGATATATAATAATTTTATTGAACTTTTCACCGTCTTTTACCCACCTCTTATGAGAATTTGGAAATTCACATAAAACTTAATTTCACCACTTTTGTGAGTGGAATTTCGAAAATCAGAGTGATACGGTTAATATCAAGGACTAAAATGTGGTTCAATGAGATGAAAATAATTTTTGGGGAATAGTAACTTTTTACTTTTTTTACCACGGTTAAAAGTAAATAGGGTAATTAAGGGTAAAAATGATATTATTATTACCCTAACACGTGTCCTAATTCTATTGGATAAGTGTAATTCGACCAAAAACATCCTTAGGAATAAAATATGACCATTTAAGTCCACTTGGATTAGATTAGGACATTTATTATTAATTTATTTAAAGAAGGGTTAAAATAGTTAAAATCAATATTTAATAACTAAAACATTTTTAATATAGGTTTATACATAATATAAATTTGACTATAAATATTCATTAGAAATATAAAAATATTTTATACATAATGGTATTTTATTTATGATTTTTAGAGATTAAATAATTTAATTTATTTATGACACAATGATGATGCAGTAATTATCTTATTAATGAAATATTGACATAATTAATGTTATAAATACCCAAATAAATGTAATTTGAGACTTTTTATGAATTAAACTAATTTTATAGGTTAATATGACATATTATTATCGATTTAGTAAATCTTTTTTCGAATTAATAATTCTGTTATTATTTTCAAAAAAATCAATTACCAAATAGTGTCAAAGTTGACATAAAATAGTTTATAAAAAAAATATTGTATTATTAATTGTTATTTTTTTCTTAAAAATCTAAGGATCTATCAAATGACTTAGATAAGGTTATATATATTAATAATAAACAACTTTGGGTTCTTTGGGCTTGTTATAGTACGTTTATTAACCTTATAGTGTAAGAAAACAAGAAAACATGGTAAAAGTAAAATTATTTAACTTAAAGTTAAATCTAAATGATAAGGTTAAAATAGAACCATAAACTTGTCTAAATTATATTGTATGAGAGGATTTAGACCCATCCCCTCCTTATCTTCTAAATAAATCAATTTAGAGCTATTATAAACCGAATATGACTTTATTATAAAATAATATTTTGAGTTCTTCCAAAGGTGCCCCTCTCCTCCCTTATAAAAATGGCACCCCTTCCCTCTTCTGTTCACACCCATTTGAGCCTTGAACCTCAGACAACCCCTGCCCATTTCTCCTCTCCACTTACCTAGAAATATTCTAGAGGTTCTGGTCTTCTCAAAAGACCAACTCTACTTCCTTAAGAGAAGGCTTAATGGTAGTTCGTCGAATAAGCGATAATCTCTTCTTTTGATTCTCTCAAGTTTCTTTCTTCTTCAACATCTACTAATTTAGTTGTTTCATTATAAAGTAATAACATCAGTATAACTCATATAATGATATTTTATTATGAATATGAAACAACCGTATTTTACCTTCTATACATCGTACGAAAAATGAAATCACCACGCATGCGTACGTACAGAATACCGTCTCCACGTCGTGGTGTAATCAGTTTTTCCACCACCACCTTACATGGATGGGTATAATGGTGTAAATAAATAACTATTTATGGTTATTTTAAAGTTATATTGATTCTATAATATTATACATACACTTCAATACAATTCCACGATCATGGGAATGATATCATCGCTCATGCGTACGTATGGACTACCGTCTCCACAAACGCCATGAGATTCATTTTCCATGATTAACCATTCATGAATGATTATAAAGTATATATAATGAATAATAATGAAATATCAGACAAAATGAAGCTACTGGATTTATTTATACATATATATATATGTGTGTGTCATCTACTTACTTCCATTCAAGTCAATGACGAAAGGAAAACCGTGTTCATGCGTACGTACGACCTACCGTCTCCATGAACGGTGAGTTTCATCTAATTTATCTATCTTATATATATATATACTGAATATATATGATATATAAATCATGTTTTACATTCTGGAAGTAATTAAATCCTGATATAAGTTATAATAGTATCAATAACAGCAAGTCCAAACACGTACGATAAAAGAAACAATTTTACCCAAAACACTACTTTAACATGGAATTGACAAATGAACGGGTAATATAAATACCTAGGTGAACCATATATGATATAAAACAATGAATATGATTCTGTAATAAGTCAATGGAATTATTTAAATCATTATACAGGAGGTTTGGATCCATACGAAGCATATCGAACATAAGGTAAGGGATAACTATTCCAATCTCGTTCTTATCCGAGATTGTTTATTGATAAGTATTTTCTGGGGTTATTGTTATCATCCATGTACATGTTTCCTAAAAATGGTTTCATGTATGTTTAAAGTCTTTTTTAACCATTTTTGACTTTTACTACATGGTATGTATGGAATATTTCTTTTACGAGGTACTTTTTGACTTTTCCGGCAAAAGTACGAGAAGAATGTTTATTTATCTTATACGTCATGAAAAGATTTTTACGGTTTCATAACGCCTTATTTTCAACAAGATTCTTCTACAAGATTTCATGATTATTTTCAACAAAACCCTTTTCTTTTAAAATTGCATGGAATTTTTTTAAAAGAAAATGATTTTGAAGAAGAATGGATATTTTCATCAAGAATTCATTTCAAGTGTTTTGTCAAAACTATTTTCCATATAAGATGAAATTATTTCATATGTATATGTTTCAAGTAAAATGTCTCTATGATTTAAATGGTTTCAATTTTCTTATGATGAAATTATATCCATTTGTTTTATATGGATTATGTTATGATGGGATGATGTTTATGAATCCCAATTTATTCTTTGGGTTATGATGAATGATTTATGTTTATGTTGTGGAAAACGTAAGAATGATTTCATTATGAGATGGGTGGGACCTATATCTCCCTCCAATTCATTGGGTAAAGATTTATATGTCATGAGATAGACATGGCTGGAATGGTAAGTTAATCAGGTTCAGTGTTACAGGACTGAAACGAGGAGTGAACTCAATTCCGAAAGGGACTTTGTCCACTAAGATGGTCTTAGCAGCAATGCCTTGGCTACTATGGAAATCATATCACGTGCTTAATGTATTGCCATAATTACAAGTTTTATTTCCAATCTATTGTATCATGAATAATGTTCTTTTATGATATATGCCTTACATACTTCCAAGATTTATGTCTTTACTCAATATTTTGATGTTTAGATTTTATGTTCAAGTTCTTGCATTCAAATGTTTATGGATTGTTTTATGTTCTCTATGTTTACCCTTACTGAGCTTTTGAACTCACCCTTTTTATGTTTTCTTTTCCCCAGGATATAAATAAAGGTTTTTGGTAAGAAAACCAAAAGGGGAAGATCTTTATGGGAGATTTTGAAGATCTTTCACCATGATTAGAATATTTCGTTCCGAGTTTCCAAAGACACTAAACTAATACGGTCTTTGGGAATCTCTTTTTTTCAGGTATTAAGTATTCCGCAAAAGTAATGTAATTTCCATTGTATGTCAAGCTTTGGGTATTTACAGTTGGTATCAGAGCAAAGGTTTAGTTAACCTTTGGAAACTAGGATGTGAAAACTTTAGTGAAATCCCTAGAAATATTTATAAGGTATGTCTAGTGATGTCCCTAAGGATAAGTATACGTATAGGTTATAGTCCTAGAATTATGGTAACCATCTTTGAATTTAGCCTAAGATGTTAGATATTGAAGGTAATCCCCCTTGATTATGATTTTTTCCTCTCACACTACTCTTTTTGGGTTTTAGAAAATGGCTGGGAATGGGAAGATTCACGATAATGGAGGATATGATGGACAATGGAATGATATTATTTAGGAGAAACCGAATGAAATTGGATCTGGAGGTCCACATGTCGTTATTATTCCTAATAATAAATCTCATAATATGATCAATAATCTCAACATTGGTAAGTTTCCCGACTCAGCTAATAAGAGAAAGATGAAGTTTCATGATGATCATAGAGGAAGGAAAGTTCAATTTATATCATGTAAATCATGTGGGAAGAGGCATCAAGGAGAATGTTTCAAAGGAACTGGAAGATGATTTGGGTGTGGAAAAGAAGGACACAAATCCAGTAAGTGCAAAGGAAAAGGTTCAGTTAACACCATGGATAAGGATAATGGTATTGTTATGACATCAACAATGATTAGATGTTTTGAATGTGGAATGTATGGGCATTATGTAAACCAATGACCTAAGGGAAAATATCATGAAGAGAATCAGCATGGTCATATGGGTAGTATTTATGTGGATGATGATGAGGAGACTAAAAATGATATATGAGATGAAAGAAGTGTTGAATCTTGGTCAATGGTTTAAGAAGGTAGTGGAATGATTGTATGTTTATCAAGAGTTATGTTGTATAGGTAATTTAATTGTACTATGGAATAAAGAAACATCTAAGGATTGTTACACTATTGTTTTTCCTAAAGTATTTGAATGTATACGTTGAATGGTACTGGTAACCATGAAAGGTTATTCAGATATTTTTGGAAAGAATATGATATTCACATATTGAATGGATAAAGAGGAAATAATATGTTTGATAGTATTCATGAGCTCATGATTGATATAAGGACTAAGTGATATCATGGTTTGAGTATATAGAATTTTTGAGGATTTTGGTATGTGGAAAGTGTTAACTTTTAACTGGATTCATGTTTTCACTAAGGTTCAATGGGTATCCATTTTTCAAGAGAATACATGATTAAGGCCCTCGAATGTTTGGAATGTGACCAAAAAGACATATCTTATGATATATGGGGATCAATGATGTTATTAACATGCTTATTATATGAACTCTATGGTAATCATTTTCACTATAATATGAGATTGGACAACAATATTTTGGATATGCCTAAAGATTGGAATGGATTATGTTGGACATAAGTTAGTATTGTTTAAGGCTAGAACTTTTTCGATATTATTGATGGAAATTTATAATAATGTATTTCTAGAAAAAAAAAGTACAACCTGTAGGACGGGCAACAACCCGTCACGTCGGACAAGGCTGTGGGAATCGAACCCACAACCGAAGTGCGACAGGCCTTTATTTCCTACCACTGGCCTACAGGAAGTCCCTGGTTAGTAGAAACCAGTTTTATTTTATTATGCAGGATGATAAATGAAGTATAAGTCCATTTTGGAACCATATCTGATCAATCTCACCATAGATGGACTTATAACTTTTGCTAACTTATGTTTGAGACAGATGGAATGACCTATCATTCTATCGCATGATCTGCTAAAACTTCAAGAAAGACAAATTCAACTTCATTTCATAAAGATATGAAGTGGAAATTGTTCAAGGCACGAAAAAAGTGAGATTATACCAAAATAAAGTAAGTATTTCTTCTAATTGAAATTCTTCAACTTTAGGGAAATGATCTTGAAAACCAAAAATGTTGTCCTAGTGCCCTTATATCCGATGAATCAGATGGTACCATAGATCATCACAAATTTATGGCTTTGTTATTGTGGGATTTTTCATAGCCATGTTCTCTACCACTCTTCATTAGAACATGACGGTTAGATTTCTCTTCCATATCCATATTTTCACCTATGTTCTCCTACGTGGAAACCCAATGATTAGTTAATTTCGGTAACCGTTATGTTTTATACTTTAGTTTTTAAAGATAAGTTTTGGTATTCCTTTTTACGATGTGGGTTTCTATTAAAGAAAATTTCAATTAGAAAACCACTTATAACCCCGACGAATTTCGAGGGCGAAATTCATTTTAAGGGGGGTAGAATGTAACAACCCGAGATTTTATGAGAATTATTCCTTTTAATTTCTTTAATGTATTTTGTTGTATGATACACCAAGATTATCTTGCGCTATACGCAACACCGTATTAGCTTGCAATATACGCAACACTAATCTTGGCTCATGTTACACACAATTTCAAGTTCGTTTTGTGGAAATTATTTTACGCAACATTAAGTATAGATTTTGTTTAATGTATAAATGAAATAAGTTTTGATTATGTTATACGCAACATTGAGTGTGTATATATATATATTCAATGTATAAATGAAATATGGTTGGATTCTTTTATACGCAACAACAAAGAATTATTGTACTACACACAAACCTAACTTGGATTACAATACACACAATCGCGACCTTCCTCGATAGCGTGTGTAGTACGCAATACCGAGTTTCACTAAACGAGATATTATTATAATATTATTATGAACAAGCCGTTATGAAAAGTAATACCCACTTTTTGAAATTTTATATATTTTATCTTTAAAAATGGACTCCATTTTAGGATTTGGAATATCAAAATTAGCCTAGTGTGAAATTTTGGTATTTTTCTGAAAACTTTCAATTTTTGATGAATAGTGAAAACACTGGGTTACTATTTCAATACCGACTTTTTATTTAAATAATTATTTATTTTTTTTCAATTTATTTTAGGTCAAAATTGATACATAATACCTATATAAGTTCAATGTAATTCATTGGATTCATTTTATAATAATTTTTTATATATAAAAAATTTATTGAACTTTTCACTGTCTTTTACCCACCTCATAGGAGAATTTGGAAATTCACATAAAACTTAATTTTACCGCTTCTGTGAGTGAAATTTTGAAAATCCAAGAGACACAGTTAATATCAAGGACTACAATGTGGTTCAATGAGATGAAAATAATTTTTGGTGAATATTAACTTTTTACTTGTTTTACCACGGTTAAAAGTAAATAGGGTAATTAAGGGTAAAAATGATATTATTATTACCATAACACATGTCCTAATTCTATTGGATAAGTATAATTAGACCAAAAACAACCTTAGGAATAAAATATGACCATTTAAGTCCACTTGGATTAGATTAGGGCATTTATTATTAATTTATGTAAAGAAGGGTTACAATAGTTAAAATCAAAGTTTAATAACTAAAACTTTTTTAATTTAGGTTTATACATAATATAAATTAGACTATAAATATTCATTATAAATCTAAAAAGATTTCCTACATAATGGTATTTTATTTATGAGTTTTAGACATTAAATAATTTAATTTATTTATGACACAATGATGATGCAGTAATTATCTTATTAATGAAATTTTGACATAATTAATGTTATATATACCCAAATAAATGTAATTTCAGACTTTTTATGAATTAATATAATTTTAGAGGTTAATATGACAAATTATTATCGATTTAATTAACTTTTTTTGAACTAATCATTCTGTTATGATTTTTACAAAAATCAATTACCAAATAGTGTCAAAGTTGACATAAAATAGTTTTTAAAATAAATATTGTATTATTAATTGTTATTTTATTCCTAAAATTTTAAGGTTCTGCCAAAGGACTTAGATAAGGTCATATATATTAATAATAAACAACTTGGGGTTTATTTGGCTTTTTTATAGTTAGTTTATTAACCTTATAATGCAATAAAACAACAAGACACGGTAAAAGTAAAATTATTTAACTTAAAGTTAATTATAAATGATAAGGTTAAAATAGAACCCTAAACTTGTCTAAATTTTATTGGATGAGATTATTTTGACCCATCCCCACCTTATATTAGAAATAAATCAATTTGGAGCTATTATAAACTGAATATGACTTTATTATAAAATAATATTTTGAGTTTTTCCAAAGGTGCCCCTCTCCTCCCTTATAAAAAGGGCACCCCTTCCCTCTTCTCTTCACACCCATTTGAGCCTTGAAGCTCGGAAAACCCCTTCCAATTTATCTTATCCACTTCCCTAGAAAAATTCTGGAGGTTCTGGTCTTCTCAAAAGACCAACTCTACTTCCTTAAGAGAAGTCTTAAAAGAGGTGCGTCGAAGAAGAGGTAATCTCTTCATTCGATTCTCTCAAGTTTCTTTCTTATTCAACTTCTTCTTATTTAGTTGTTTCATTATAAAGTAATTACATAAGTATATCTCATATAATTATATGTTATTATGAATATGAAACAACCCTATTTCACCTTCTATCCATCCTACTGAAAACAAAATCACCACGCGTGCATACGTACGGAATACCATCTCCACGTCGTGGTGTAATCCGTTTTTCCACCACCACCTTACATGGATGGGTATAATGGTGTAAATAAATAACTATATATGGTTATTGTAAAGTGATATTGATTCTTTAATATTATACATACACTTCAATACAATTCCAAGATCATGGGAATGATATCATCGCTCGTGCGTACGTACGGACTACCGTCTCCATGAATGCGATGAGATTCATTTTCCATGATTAACCATTCATGAATGATTATAAAGTATATATAATGAATAATAATGAAATATATGACATAATGAAGATATTGGATTTATGTATACATATATATATATGTGTGTGTGTGTTATCTACTTACTTCCATTCAAGTCAATAAAGAAAGGAAAACAGCATTCATGCGTACGTACGGCCTACCATCTCCATGAACAGTGTGTTTCATTTCATTTATCTATCGATTATATATATATATACGGAATATATATGATATATAAATCATGTTTTAAATTCTTTAAGTAAGTAAATCATGATATAAGTAATAATAATATCAAGAACAACAAGTCCAAACACGTACGATAAAAGAAACTATTTTACCCAAAACACTACTTTAACATGGAATTGACAAATGAACAAGTAATATAATTACCTAAGTGAACCATATATGATATAAAACAATTAATATGATTCTGTAATAAGTCAATTACATTATTTAAATCATTATACAGGAGGTTCGGATACATACGAAGCATATCAGACATAAGGTAAGGGATAACTATTCCAATCTCGTTCTTATCTGAGATTGTTTATTCGTAAGTATTTACTGGGGTTATTGTTATCATCCATGTCCATGTTTCCTAAAAATGGTTTCATGTATGTTTAAAGTATTTTTTAACCATTTTTGACTTTTACTACATGGTATGTAAGGAATATTTCTTTTATGAGGTACTTTTTGACTTTTCCTGCAAAAGTATGAGAAGAATGTTTTTTTAATTTATACATCATGAATAGATTTTTACGGTTTCATAACACCTTATTTTCAAGAATATTATTCTACAATATTTCATGATTATTTTCAACAAAACCCTTTTCTTTTAAAATTGCATGGAATTTTGTGAAAATAAAATTATTTTGAAGAAGAAAGGATATTTTCCTCAAGAATTCATTTCATGTGTTTTGTAAAAACTATTTTCCATCTAAGATGAAATTATTTCATATGTATATGTTTCAAGTAAAATTTCTCTATTATTTAAATGGTTTCAATTTTCTTATGATGAAATGATATCCATTTGTTTTATATGGATTATGTTATGATGGAATGATGTTTATGAAACCCATTTTATTCTTTGGGTTATGATGAATGATTTGTGTTTAGGTTATGGAAAATGTAAGAATGATTTAATTATGAGATGGGTGGGACCTATATCTCCCTCCAATGCATTGGGTAAATATTTATATCTCATGAGATAGACATGTCCGGAATGGTAAGTTAATTTGGTTCAGTGTTACAGTACTGAAACGAGGAGTGAACTCGATTCAGAAAGGGACTTTGTCCACTAAGATGGTCTTGCCAGCAATGTCTTAGATACTATGGAAATCATATCATGTGCTTAATGTTTTTCCACAATTACAAGTTTTATTTCCAAGATATTTTATCATGAATAATATTCCTTTGTGATATATGCCTTACGTACTTCCAAGATTTTTGTCTTTACTCATGATTTTGTTGTTTAGATTTTATGTTCAAGTTATTGAATTCAAATGTTTATGGATTGTTTTATGTTCTCTATGTTTACCATTACTAAGCATTTGAGCTCAACCTTTTTTTTCCTTTTCCCCGGGTTATAAATAAAGGTTTTAGGTAAGAAAAACAAAAGGGTAAGATCTTTATGGGAGATGTTTAAGATCTTTCCCCATGATTAGAAGATTTCATTCCGAGTTTCCAAAGACACTAAACTAATACGGTCTTTGGGAGTCTCTTTTTGTCATGTATTAATTATTCAGAAAATGTAATGTAATGTCAATTGTACATCATGATTTGGGTCTCTACAATCAAACAATATGAGATTCCCCAGGTTATACAGGAAATTTCAATGTGGTTCTGGTGGAGCTCATCAAGAAAGGTCAAAGCTCTCCAATCAGATCCCAAGGTTGGGCTACTTCTGGCCCACCATGGTCTATGACTGTATCGATCTCACTAAGAGGTTCCATGTGTTCTAGATCTATGCTAATTTTCTAAATCAACAGCCATAACCTATCTATACTAACAAATACTCTTGGACCTTTATGGTCTGGAAGCTCAATGTTGTGGGGTAATATCCACCAGTAACAACTCATCAATGCAGGTTCATACTGACTCCATATATTTCATTTCTATTTGGGTTGAAGCGATACCAATCAAGGAATTCAATTCTTGTTCTATCGTTAAATTCATGAGATCCAACATCATCCACCTGTTCGGAGTCCCTCACATCATTCTCGCCGATAACAGCACCAACTTTTGGGAAACTGAGATAAAGAAATTGTATTCCAAGTACAGTATCCAATCTAACCACACTTTCTGCTATCATTCACAAGAAAATGGGAAGATCCAAGAGTTCAACAAGAACCTCTCTAACATTATACATAATATAGTTGGTCAAAACAAGAAAATTTGGATGTACAATCTCCCCAATTCTCTCTGGGCTTACCGAATTATGACTCATAATTCCACCCATGTGACCCCATATTTTTTAATATATGGAACAAAGGCAATCCTTCCCATTTAAATCTAGTTTCTATCACTTTACACAGCTTTCTACGATCAGTAGACACTAGAAAAAGTAGTAGAAATATTCATGGATAAGATAGAATCACTCAATGAGAACATGATTCATGCCTTACAAAACCTAGAGAGACACCAAAATAAGATTTCCAAGACTTTAAATAATAAGGTTTGTATTCACTCTTTCCTTCAGGGTGATGTGGTTTTGGCCATGAGGACACCGATGATATCGAGTAGAAAGACACTAAAGTTGGTGCCCAAATGGGAGGAACCTTATATTAACCACAAGTTTTACCCCAACGGTGCATATTATTTGTTCACTATGTATGGTGAGTGTATTAATCCTCCCACAAATGCCAAATTCCTCAAAAATTATTTCACCTAAGAATACTATATTCATCTTTTCTGCATGATGTTAAACTTCATGATCTTTATGGGATGAAAGATTTAAAACTACCCAACATTCATCTTTCATGACATTAAACTGCAAATGATGAACACACCATACAGTATGAGCTCTAATACCATAAAATAAGATCTCTTTTATCCTCACCACATGAAGTTAAACTTCAATCACCTTTTTAACCCATCCCTTATGATGTTAAACTATTCTCCCACATCCTTACCATATGACATTAAACTACAAGGAACTTATAAAACTATGTATGGATTGATTTCCATCCTTATTGGATATGTAGAAATGCCCGAACACTTCATCTTCTGGTCCAGCACCACCAAATCTTTCACTATTTTGGTTTCCCAACATGGGTCTTTTTCTCTTTTGGTACTTTACATGGTGTGGTGTGGGACTCTTCTGTCCTCATTTACGCCAGGTTTACAATGGTCGTGTCGTGTGCTCCTCTTGAGAACGTCCACTTTCTTATACATCCTTACCACATAAAGTTAAGTGGCATGGAATTATAGAACTACTTATGGCTTGATTCCTTCCCCCACATGATATGTAGAAATTTCTAAACAATTATTCTTTAGGTCTAGCCCCAAGTCCCTCCATTTTATAGTTTCCTGACTTATGAATTTTCTAGTAGTATTTGGTGTGGTGTGGACCTCTTTGGTCCTCATTCACGTCAGGTTTATAATATCCACTTCATACCCCCCCTAGGAGAACCTCCCTATTCTTATGTCTTTACCTCATGAAATTAAACTGAACAACGTTTCAAGAACTACATGTGGCTTGATTCCCATCCTTATGGGATACATGGGAACAACCGAGCGTTTTTTTCTGGTCCATCCCATATTCCACAAGACTTCCCTTTCACTCACCCCTTTGGAATAAGATTCCTTTTGGGATCAAGTGGTTTGGTGTGGACCTCTTTGGTCCTCATTCACATCGGGTTTACAATGGCCACATCGTGTTCTCCCACTTCAAGGTTAGTCATCATCACACTCGCCCTTATCGCATGACGTTAAACTACATGGGACTTTCAAGAACAACATTTATCTTGATTCTCATCCCCATGGGATACGTAGGAATGACCGAGCATCTTACTTCAGGTCCAACCCCAGGTCCCTCGACCTTTTCTGGCCCCTTGGACTAAGTCCCCTCTTTGCAGTGCATGGTGTGGTGTGGATTCTTTTTTGGTCCTCATTCATGTTGGGTATGTTTTTCCATGCTATGCACATCCCTTAGGAACATTATCTTCCCCCATTATCATATCTACATGATGATAAAATGTGTTGACACCCTACGTCCTTACCTCATGATGTTAAACTGCACAAAATTCATGAACTACACATGTCTTGATTCCCATCCTTATGGGTTACGTAGGAATTTCTGGGTATTCAATTCTTGGGTCCAGACTTGGGTTTATCAACCTATTTTTTCTATTTATTTTTCTCATATTATTGATTAGTCTCTCCCTAAGATGAGCCCCTTGACCTCTATCTCACTGCATCAATGTGCATGATATGCACTATGGTTTAGGTCCTAGAGTGTTAGTTTCTTCATGGACATCCTTTCATTCCATCTCGATGATTGATATGTCCCTTTATTTGGGCCCCCATTATCTTTTATATATGAAGGGACCCCCTAACGGTATGGATGCTCGGCCTCGATGCTCACCTACCATCCTGGGATAATGCACCAGAGGATATTGAACAATAATTTGATACAATTACCGCATTGAAAATATGATCAATGGTCGATCCTTGGTTTTATGTTCCCATTCAAGGTCATACGATATGGATACTATATTGCAAACATGGTAAACGGTTATCCTCATCTTTATCGGCAACCCCATTTTTTCACAAGTATTGGAATTATAATCCACCTCCCTTTCCACCTTCTTTTGTCCAGGAATAATTTCAACACCCTTGATATTATCCCTCCATTCACTCTTACACGTTGAAAGGTTAGATCAGTTTTTTCAGGTTATCCTTGGCCCCACACCTCTGTTCCCCTATTACGTGATTCCATGTGTTATAGGATCTTCTATGTCCCTTGTATCCCACATCGAGCATGGATCATGTGGGCTAATGGGACTTGCGAATTCATACCCATATAAAAAATTCGCATGTCATTGGTCCGACCTCTATGACCAGAAACTAAGATCTCTTTCTTCCTTGTCATATGACGTTAAAAATTCTACATCCATGATGTATGATGATAAACTACTCATCCTTGTGAATTCTTCATTTGAGAATATATTTACCCCTTTGGCACTAACCACCTATCATTCCACAATTAATAACTATGTGTGGATAGATTCTCACCCTTGTGGGATACATAGTGACACCCAAATGACTTTGTTCCTGGGTCCAGCGACATCACCATGAACCCTTTTTCCTTCTCTTGGACGAAGTTCCCCTAGAATTATGTGGTGTGGTGTGGGATTCTTATGTCCTCATTCACGTTGTGTTTTCAATAACCACTCCATGTAATTCTCTCGAGATATCTCCATCCTTCGTCCTTACCGCATGACGTTAAACTGCATGGGCATGTCTCACGCGCATGACTTTAAACTAGGCACTGAATGGTCCAAACTCTCTGAACTTAAAATATGATTCTTACTATCTAAGATCACATGACATTAAACTATGTAAAAACCATGGTGTTTCTCACTTAAGAGGATATCACCCTCTTTCAGTATTATCCGCCTTCCATGCCGCTTCAGAACTACACATGTCTTGATTATCATCTTTATAGGATACATAGAGACGCCCAAAAATTTAGTCAATAGGTCCAGAACCATGTTCATTAACCTTCCAGGACCTTTTCCTCCAATAATATTCTCAAATATATGACCTTAAACAAGGATCCCCTAGTCTGTGTAACGTCCTGGTCATATGACGTTATGTTATTCCATGTATATTCCTTACCGTACGATGCTAATATACGCGTCTATCATCCCCATTTTCACGATGTAAAACTGTAAGGCAATCTTGTCCCTCGCTATATAATTCCTATCTGGAGTAGGTTTGATCTTTTTTTAGACTGATATGCCCACCCATTGTGCTTTCTTCATGGTGGTGTAGTTTCAATAGTGTTGGACTTTATTTGAAAATCCCATCATTCCATCACCATGATCTACATTCCCTCTATTTCAGATCCTCATTCCCTCTCATGTCTAAAGGAACCTAATGGTTAGGATGTTCATCCTTACATCTCACCTACCATCCTGGGCCAATTTTTCAAAGGATATTAGATGATACTTCATGTTTGGCACCATGTTTTCAAATAAGGTCAGCGGTTGGCCCTCGTTTTCTTGTTCCCATTTCAGGCTAGTGTGATGTGGATGATGTGTTTTGAATTTGGTGAATAACTATCCTCCTTCATCAAGCCACACTCATTTTATTCTGAATTTTTGGTATCGTGATTCACACTTCTCATGTAACTATGTTCATATTGATTCCAAAACCCTAGAACTATCCCCCTCGTACGCTAGAGTACGTTGGGAAGGTAAATTTGGTTGTCTTGAGAACTTTATTCTCTAGTCAAAGTCCCTCTCTCATCTTGATAATTATAGGTGGTCATTCAGAAACCAATTGTTCGATGATTGAATGACTCACTCATATCCAAAGTGAGAAATTACATAGACATCCCTTGTTTTCTCACACCAAACATGACCCATGTGATCTTAGGGATTGATCGTCAGTTGTTTCACAGATATGATCAAGGTTCAATAGTCAAAGAAAGTAGTAAGTTTTCCATACATGAAGAATAAATAAAAATACCGGTAAATATGTTTATTTGGAAAAAAAAGAGTCCCTATGGATTGTCCTCTTCAATGGAGCATCTCGTCTCTGCTACCCTCTGGATGTAGCACCTATGATTTGTTGTTGTCTTTTAAGCTCCCTTTATTCCCTATTAGACACAGGGTACATTCAATTATTCGTGGTCTGTGATCTATCCTTACCACCCTGGATGTCAATAACCTTAGGTGATTCTCCCCTCATCTTCTCCTCGACTTCTTCCAGATGAACCAGTAGTCGTGATATGATTTCTGATTAGGTGGTGATGAAAGAAGAGTGCTCGTTCAGCCGTTTTTCCAAGCATTTGATCTCTTGTTCAGCTTCCCAAATCTTCTGATTATTGACAGAATTCCTCAGCTTCCAACCAATGCTGAGGTCATAGTCATACTCTCATGCCTTATCTTCCAGGTATTCCCAAATGATCATGTGAAGATTTTATGCATCCACTCCTCTGGCGCATAGGTTGCACAACTGAAGGTGAATTTTTTCCATCTGTCTTATCTAGTATGATCGTGGGGTGTCATCAATTAGATATTGATCATTTTCCATGATCAGTGATAGATGTGATTACTATCCTCCTAATCATATGGGGTCTCATTTAGATCCTTTGAGTCGACAGGTTCATATTCTAGGAATGCCCCCAAACATTCGGTAGCTGAATCATCCTATGGAATCTTACCGGTTGGGTTCGGCTCCATTTCATCTAACTGATCTTCATCACTGTATCCCACCTTGATAAGTTCTGGTCCTTTCCTGCCAGTGGTCCTACCTGTAGCCATTTTCGGTATAGTCTGCTGAGCCCATATGTCTAATTCCATGATTATCGGCATTCCCCTTGGGAATGGATTTCTGGGATACCCAACCATACTCATGAGTATGTAACATGTTGTTCTAAGAACTATTTCAAAAAAATACATGATGCCTGTTGGCCAGGTTTGATTGACAAAAGTTTTGATTTTTGTGAGATAAATGACTTCAATAAGTCAAATAGTTGATCCCAACCTTTGGTTGTCACTGTTGGCATCCCAGGACATGGCCCCCCGTATATGGTCAGGAACTTCGAAGATTCCAGAATAGTCACCTTGGGTGTCACAACCTTGTTGGATTCTACAATTTCCATCATCCTAGATGTAGGACCCAAATATACATTTGATGTCACGTGGGGAGGGGCCTTGCATATGAGGCTCTCCTGCACAAGTAAAATGTCAGTTGAGAAACCTGGATGATCTGAGTAAGTTCCATAGAAGAATGGTTTAGAGTTTCCTCAAACGTTTGGGAAAACTATCCCAACTCTGAGGTCACAACTTTACCTTCCTTCAAAGGGATCCCCCTTTTAGAATCTTCTCCCTAGGTGTAATCCTCTAATTCTTTAGTTAAAGGTAATTTATCCCATATCTTAGTAGAGGAAAATTGGGGTGGGTATGTTTCATCGACAAGTACTTTCACCAGATCTATCATTGGGCGTGGGGTGCCCCTGAAATACAAGAAGTATTCCATCTCAACGACATGTCGTTCCCCTTATGCCTGAGACACAATAAAGTATTCCTTGGAATATTTGATCTCTTATATATATGTCCTAAGATGGTTAAGGTGGTCCCATATCTCGGAGGGACTGAGAAATTGTCTGTTGACGTCCCAGGTTCCCCAAGCCATTGGGAAAACAACATCCTCCGACATATCTATGTGGTGCAGTCACTTCCTAGGAGCCTGGGTGTAACACCCAAGAATTTTATGAGAAATATTTTGTTTTCTTTCACTACACACAAAACTATCTTGTCTTGCTTTACACGCAACTGCGGCCTTTCTCAATAGCTTGCGTCGTACACAATACCGAGTTTCACTAAACAACGAAATGCTATTAAAATATTATTAAAACTAGCCGTTATGAATAGTAATAACCACTTTTTGAAATTTTATAAATTTTATTTTTCAAAATGGACTTCATTTTTGGAATCGTAATATTGAAATTATCCTAGGATGAAATTTTAGTATTTTTCTGAAAACTTTCAATTTTTGATGAATAGTGAAACCACTAAGTGGTAGTTAAAAAAACTGAATTTTTCATAAAACATAATTTTACCGCTTCTGTGAGTGGAATTTCAAAAATCTGAGAGACACGGTTAATATGAAGGACTAAAATGTGGTTCAATGAGATGAAAATAATTTTTGGTGAATAGTAACTTTTTACCTTTTTTTTTTACCACGGTTAAAAGTAAATAGGGTAATTAAGGGTAAAAGTGTTATTATTATTACCCTAACACATGTACCAATTCTATTTGATAAGTGAAATTCGACCAAAAACAACCTTAGGAATAAAATATGACCATTTAGGCCCACTTGGATTAGATTAGGACATTTATTATTAATTTATTTAAAGAAGGGTTAAAATAGTTAAAATCAAAGTTTAATAAGTAAATCATTTTTAATATGGGGTTATACATAAGATAAATTCAACTATAAATATTCATTAGAAATCTAAAACGATTTCCAACATAATGGTATTTTATTTTTAATTTTTAGACTTAAAATAATTTAATTTATTTATGATAAAATGATGATACAGTAATTATCATATTAATGAAATATTGACATAATTTATGTTATAAATACCCAAATAAATGTAATTCAAGATTTTTTATGAATTCCAATAATTTTATATGTTAATATGACATGTTACTATTGATTTAATTAACTTGGTTCGAACTAATCATTCTGTTATGAGTTTCACAAAAATCAATTACTAAATAGTTTCAAAATTGACATAAAATAGTTTTTAAAAACAATATTATATTATTAATTGTTATTTTATTCCTAAAAATATAAGGTTCTACCTAAGGACTTATATAAGGTTATATATAGTAATAATAAACAAATCGGGGTTCGTTTGGCTTGATATAGTAAGTTTATTAACCTTATAATGTAAGAAAACAAGAAGACACGGTAAAAGTTAAATTATCTAACTTAAAGTTAAATCTAAATGATAAGATTAAAATTGATACCTAAACTTGTCTAAACTCTATTGGATGAGACGATTTAGACTAATACCCACATTATCTTCTAAATATATAAATTTAGAGTTATTAAAAACCTAATTTGACTTTATAATAAAATAATATTTTTGGTTATTCCAAAGGTGCCCCTCTCCTCCCTTATAAAAGGGCACCTCCTCCCTCTCTTCCTCACACCACTTTGAGCATTCAAGCTCGGCCAAACCCTGAAAATTTATCCTCTCCACTTTCCTAGAGACATCCTAGAGGACCTGGTATTCTTCAAATACCAATTTTAGTGCCCTAAAAGGAGGTCTCAAAGAAGCGCTTCAAAGAAGAGGTAATGTCCGTTACCGATTCTTTCGTCTTTATTTATTCTTCCACTTATTCTTCTTTAGTTGTTTCATTATTAAGTAATAAAATAAGTATCACTAATATACTGATATGTTATTATAAGCATGAAACAACCCTATTTCACCATCTATTCATCCTACGGAAAACAAAATCACTACGCGTGCGTACGTACGGAATACCGTCTCCACGCCGTGGTGTAATCTATTTTCCACCCCCACGTCACTTGGATGGGTATAATGGTGTAAATAATGACTATATATGATTATTGTAAAGTGATATTTATTCTGAAATAGTATACATACAATCCAATACAATTCCATGATCATGGGAACGATATCGTCGCTCGTGCGTACGTACGGAATACCGTCTCCACAATGTGATGCGACTCGTTATACATGATCTTCATTTCATAATGATTATATAAATGAATTGAATGAATTAATATGATATATATTACACTAATACCATTATGGAAATTAGGTATCTATAACCTAAAAATAGGAATAAGAATTTATTCGACAAAACACACATAAGAACAAAAAGTTATAAACACCCGAATAACAAGTAGCAATGAAATATTACTACTAAGAAGCTAAGAATATGACCATATATGATATCATAACAATAATTATGATTCTGGAATAAGTCAATAACATTATTTAAATCATTATACAGGAGGTTCGGACACATACGAAGCAAATTGGACCTAAGGTAAGGAAAATATCACAATCTCATTTTTATCCGAGATTGTTTATAATTTGGTATTTACTGGGGTGTATTTTATCATCCACATCCATGTTTCCTCAATATGTAATATTTATATCCTTCTATAATATTTTATATCCAATTTTACCCTTCAGTGAGTTTTTAGTAAATGATATGAAAGGAATCTTTTGTCGTTTTTCGTACAAGGTACTTTTTGACTTTTCCGACAAAAGTACGAGAAGAATGTTTTCTTTGAACTTATACGGCATGAATGGATTTTTAAATAATTATTTCCAAGAAGCTTACCTTATATGTTTTCAAGTTTATTTTTAATCAAATTCTTTTAGTTTAGAATTTAATGACATGTTAAGAAAGGAAAAGTGTTTTTGAAGTAGAAAGGATATTTTCCTCAAGAATGGAGTTCAAGTGTCTTATCCAAATTATTTTCCATCTAAGATAATAAAGGGTTATATTTCTATCCCTATTATTACATTTATTTGATTATGTTGTGATGGAATTATTTTAATGAATTCCTTTATCTTATATGAATTGTTTTATGATGTCCCGATTTTTAAGATTCCCATTTTTATTACATGGGTTTTGCTATGATGTATGGTTTATGATTTTGTGGCACACATAAGAATGGTATCATTATGAGATGGGTGGGACCTATATCTCCCTCCAATGCATTGGGTAAATATTTTATATCTCATGAGATAGACATGGCTAGAACGGCATGTTAAACCGGTTCAGTAAAACAGGACTGAATTGAGGAGTGAACTCGGTTCAGAAATGGACTTTGTCCACTAAGATAGTCTTGGAAATGAGTCTTGACTAATAAGAAATGATTCTCTGTGATTATGTGTGCATGCCACAATGTTTCATGTTTTATTTTATGATTATTGGGATTACATTTCACTACCATGATTTATCCCATGTTATGAAATTATGATCTCTTTTGTAGGGTAAGATTTCCAAAATGTTACGTTTTTATTTTGATGTGATTGATATTTCTTTTGTTTACCATTACTGAGCATTTGAGCTCACCCTTTTGAATGTTTTCCTTCCCCAGGTCAGGAAGAAGCTTATTAAGTAAGATATGCCAAAAGGGACTATAGATATGATGAAATAAATGGGAGACAGTGTAGACGCTTTATGAACCAGTTGTTTATGTTTCCCAGTTTCTAAAGACACTATACCTATACTATCCTTTAATGGTTTTGTTATATGTTGTAATAAGTATGATACAATTCTGATGTAATAATAATGTATGTAAAGTATGGGTCGTTATAGTTGGTATCAGAGGAAAGGTATAGTCAACCTTTGGAAACTAGGATGTGAAAGCCTTAGTAAGAACCCTAAGTATAAGTCTAAGCATAGAACACAGTCTTAGTGTTTTAGAAATGGCCATGAATAACCTAGGATAAGACCTTAAGTGTGAAATTTTATTCTTGATTATGTAGTTTTCCTATTATAATTAGTGTTTCTCACACTATTCTTCTTGGTTTTAGTCAATGGCTGAACCCAAAGGAACCGTGTTAATGCGGAATGCGACAGGCAATGCAATGATTGTCCCCCTGAGCAACCAAACGTTATAGGAGCTGGAATGCAAAATCTTGTAGCCATGCTCACACAACTTTCTCAAGCTATGAATCATGCAGGACTTCCAAACGAGCAAAGGAAGGAGCAACATTCTATTGAATCCTTCATGAGGCAGTGTCCACTTTTATTCAGCGGGTCTACTGATCCATTAGTTGCTGAACAATGGATTAGTACTACTGAAAAGATATTTTCAGTTCTTCAATGTTCTGAACATGATAAAGTCATCCTAGCAGTGTATCATTTGGAAGGAGATGCTGATCAATGGTGGAATATTATCAAGAATATGAGTCAAAGAGATGAAATTGAGTCCATGGAATGGGACGAGTTCAAGAACTTATTTTTCAATAAGTACTTCCCTCGTATTCTCCGAACAAAGATGGATAAGGAGTTTCTTGAACTAAAGCAAAAGGATGATGAATCTGTTGGTACCTATGAAGAAAATTTTACAAGACTTGCAAGGTACGCTTCTGGTATTATTATCCAACCTGAGAGTAAGATCGATCGATTCTTTAGTGGCTTAAAACCAAGTCTTCGAAGGGCGTTAGCCATAAGGGACATTAATAGCTAAGAGGAAATCATTCGATGTGCTCTCAAAGTCGAGATGGAGATTGGAGTAACCCATCGGTCATATGGGTTTGATAAAAAGAGGAAAATGGAATTCAAAGGAAAATCTAAAGAGCACACTAAAAAGAAGATGAGCTTTCCCTTATGCTCAAAGTGTGGAAAGAAACATGGAGGGAGTTGTCTTAAAGGGACAAGTAAATGTTTCAAATGTGGAAAGGAAGGTCATCGGGCATTTGAATGCCACAATGATGGGAAGAAGATGTCTAATGATGCAAACAAAGGAAGGGATACATAGAATGAACCTACTACACTTCAATGTTTCATGTGAAAGGAGATGGGGCATTATTACAATAAATGCCCTAATCCAAGGGTTGTTGATGATGATCGACATCAACAAAATCTTAAGGCTAAAGACAAAGGAAAGTCACATGAAATTTCTATCAGTGATGTGGAGTAAGATAACGATGTGGTGAAAGGTACACTTACCATCCACTCTAAAGAAGCAAATGTTTTATTTGATTCTGGATCCACCCATTCCTTTATTTCTGAAGAATTTTCTAAGAGTATCACAGTATTACCTCAACAATTAGATGTTGAGTTAGTTGTGACAACACCTAATGGCACAAGAGTTGCATCAAAAGTTTATAATTCTTCCCCGATTGAAGTTTGTGGGAAAGTGATTCCTGCAAATCTTGTGATCCTTCCTATAGTGGAATTTGATGTGATTCTTGTCATGGATTGGCTTTCTTTATATGGAGCTCATATCAATTGCCAAAGAAGGGAAGTCACATTTCATATTCCAGATCAATCTATGATCGTCTATCGATGCAAGGATGAACATAACCTTCCAGTAGAAATTTCTTCCATCTTATGGGTCTTGATTCCACTAAATGAGGGTTATTTATCTCAAATGGTTGGTGAGAAACTCACGATTAATAATATTCCCATTTTACGGGAGTTTGATGATTTCTTTCCGAAGAAATTTTCGGGTCTTCCACCAAATCGTGAAGTTGAGTTTTCAATAGAACTCGTACCGGGTGCTTTGCTTATTTCAAAGACACCTTATAGAATGGCCCCAATTGAGTTGCAGGAATTGAAGAAGAAACTCCAAGAGAATATTGATAAGGTATTCATACGCCCTAGTGCGTCACCTTGGGGAGCACCAATTCTATTTGTTAAGAAGAAAGATGGATCAATGAGACTCTGCATTGATTATCGAGAACTTAACAAGATCACTATCAAGAACAAATATCCTCTCCCACACATTGATGACTTATTTAACCAACTACGCGGAGCTCAATACTTTTCCAAGATTGATCTTCGTTCAGGGTATCATCAATTAAGGGTCAAAAGGGAGGATATACAAAAGACGGCTTTCCGTACAAGGTATGAACACTATGAATTTATAGTGATGCCATTTTGTCTTACTAATGCCCCTGATATCTTCATGGATCTGATGAATAGAGTCTTTAGAGACTATCTTGATCAATTTGTGGTAGTCTTAATAGACGATATTCTTGTCTATTAAAAGAGTAAGGAAGAACATGAAGATCACTTGAGAATTATATTGAAGACCCTGAGAAAGGAGAAGCTTTATTCCAAATTTACCATGTGTGAATTTTGGCTTCAAAGAGTTTCATTTTTGGGTCACATAATCACAAAAGAGGGGATATCTATGGATCCAGCAAAAGAAGAGGTTATCGAAAGATGGTCGAGACCAACAACAGTAACTGAGATCCGAAGTTTTCTTGGTTTGGCTGGATATTATCGACGTTTTGTGAAAGATTTTTCACGATTATCTAATCCACTCACCAGGTTGACTCGGAAAGGAGTTAAGTTTGTTTGGACGGAGGAATGTGAAGATAATTTCAAGGAGTTGAAAAGAAGGTTATCCAGTGCACCTGTTCTCACACTGCCTTGTAGTGGAGAAAGGATTGTGATCTATAGTGATGCATCCAAGAAGGGGTTGGGGTGTGTTCTTATGCAAAATGATATGGTGATAGATTATGCCTCATGACAATTGAAAATCCATGAGAAAAATTACCCAACTCATGATTTGGAGTTAGCTGCGGTAATCTTTGCATTAATGATTTGGAGGCATTATCTTTATGGAGAAAGGTGTGACATTTATACTGATCATAAAAGTTTAATGTATAATTTCACACAAAAGGAGCTGAATATGCGCCAAAGAAGATGGTTGGAGCTGATTAAGGATTACGATTGCTCAATTCATTACCACCCTGGGAAAGCAAACAAGGTGGCAGATGCATTAAGTCGACAAGACCATGCCAGTTTATCCATGATGAGGATCACAAAAGATCCAATATTTATGGATTTACAAAGGATGGATCTTGTAATTATAATGGAAGGGGGAAAATCGTATCTTTCTCAAATGAATGTTCAACCATCTATACATGTGAAGATTAAAGAGGCACAGAAAGAAGATGTAGAGTTACAAAAGAAGGTGAGAAATATTCCTGAATTCAACCATGATTGTGTTGGGATAATAATGTTCAGGAATCGGGTTTGTGTTCCTCCCATACCCGAATTAAAGAAGAATCTGCTAGATGAGGCTCATAGTTCTTCATTCTCTATTCATCCTGGAAGCACGGAGATGTATAGGGACCTGAAAGAGTACTTCTGGTGGGATGGAATGAAAAGAGATGTTGCTGAATATACCTCTCGATGCTTGGTTTGTTAGAAAGTTAATGCTGAGAGACAGAAGTCTAAGGGGTTGTTACAACCATTACCCATACCCGAATGTAAATGGGAAAACATCACTATGGACTTTGTCACAGGACTTCCTAAAACATCCAAAGGCAATAATGCTATCTGGGTCATAGTTGATCGTCTTACAAAGTCCGCACACTTCATTTCTATTAGAGAGGATTTATCTCTGGATCATCTTGCCATGATATATGTGAAGGAAGTGGTAAGATTGCATGGAGTACCACTTTCTATTATATCTTATCGGGATCCGAGATTTACCTCGATGTTCTGGCGAAGTCTTCAGCATACTCTGGATATAGAGTTGAGTTTCAGCACTGCTTATCATCCTCAGACAGATGGTCAGTCTGAGAGAACAATTCAAACTCTAGAAGATATGTTGAGAGCTTTCTCTATGGATTTCAAAGGTGGTTGGGATCAACACCTAGCTTTGGTAGAATTTTCTTATAATAATAGCTTTCACTCCAGTATTCAGATGGCTCATTATAAAGCTCTATATGGAAAGAAATGCAGGAATCCAACTTGCTGGGATGAAGTTGGGGAAAGAAATCTATTAGGACCTGATCTCGTTGATGAAATGGCAGAAAAGGTCAGATCTATTCAAAAACACATAAGAGCAGCTCAGAGTCGACAAAAAAGTTATGCCGACAACCGAAGAAAAGACATAGAGTTTGAAGTGGGTGATAAAGTGTTCTTACGAATATCTCCCTGGAAGAGGGTCATGAGATTTGGAAAGAAGGGGAAGTTGAGCCCTAGATATATCGGTCCTTTGGAAATACTGGATCATGTTGGGAAGGTAGCTTACCGATTGGCGCTTCCACCGAATCTCTCTCAAGTTTACGATGTGTTCCATGTATCTCTCCTGAGGAAGTACATGCCTGATCCTTCACATGTACTCAGCTCAGAAGTTGTACCGCTGGAGCAAGATATTTCTTATGAAGAACAGCCGATAGAGATTCTGGATCATAGCGAAAAAGTCCTACGAAACAAGACCACATGATTGGTGAAAGTTTTATGGAGTAGCCACCAATTAGAAGAAGCTACATGGGAGCTTGAGGATATGATGAGGGAGAGGTATCCTCATCTTTTTTTTTACAAAGTGACGAATTTCGAGGGCGAAATTCATTTTAAGGGGGGTAGAATGTAACACCCGAGAATTTTATGAGAAATATTTTGTTTTCGTTCACTACACACAACACTATCTTGGATTTCTTTACACGCAACTATGGCCTTTCTCAATAGCTTGCGTTGTACGTAATACCGAGTTTCACTAAACAACGATATGATATTAAAATATTATTAAAACTAGCCGTTATGAATAGTAATAACCACTTTTTGAAATTTTATAAATATTATTTTTCACAATGGACTTCATTTTTGGATTCGAAATATCGAAATTAGCCTAGGGTGAAATTTTGGTATTTTTCTGAAAACTTTCAATTTTTGATGAATAGTTAAACCACTAAGTGGTAGTCAAAAAAACTGAATTTTTCATAAAGCTTAATTTTACCGCTTCTGTGAGTGGAATTTCGAAAATCCGAGAGACACGGTTAATATCAAGGACTAAAATGTGGTTCAATGAGATGAAAATAATTTTTGGTGAATAGTAACTTTTTACCTTTTTTTACCACGGTTAAAAGTAAATAGGATAATTAAGGGTAAAAGTGTTATTATTATTACCCTAACACATGTCCTAATTCTATTGGATAAGTGCAATTCGACCAAAAACAACCTTAGTAATAAAATATGACCATTTAGGCCCACTTGGATTAGATTAGGACATTTATTATTAATTTATTTAAATAAAGGTTAAAATAGTTAAAATCAAAGATTAATAAGTAAATAATTTTTAATATGGGGTTATAAAAAAGATAAATTCGACTATAAATATTCATTAGAAAGATAAAAAGATTTCCAACATAATGGTATTTTATTTGTAATTTTTAGACTTAAAATAATTTAATTTATTTTTGATACAATGATGATGCATTAATTATCTTATTAAAGAAATATTGACATAATTGATGTTATAAATACCCAAATAAATGTAATTTAGATTTTTTATGAATTACACTGATTTTATAGGTTAATATGACATGTTAGTATTGATTTAATTAACATGGTTCGAACTAATCATTCTGTTATAATTTTCAGAAAAATCAATTACTAAATAGTTTCAAAATTGACATAAAATAGTTTTTAAAACAAATATTATATGATTAATTGTTATTTTATTCATAAAAATCTAAGGTTCGGCCAAAAGACTAAGATAAGGTTATATATATTAATAATAAACAACTTGGGGTTCGTTTGGCTTGATATAGTAAGTTTATTAACCTTATAGTGTAAGAAAACAAGAAGACACAGTAAAAGTTAAATTATCTAACTTAAAGTTAAATCTAAATGATAAGGTTAAACATGATACTAAACTTGTCTAAATTCTATTGGATGAGAGTATTTCGACTCGGCCCTACCTTAGCTTCGAAATATATCAATTTGGAGCTATAAAAAACCGAATTTGACTTTATAATAATATAATCTTTTTAGTTATTCCAAAGGTGCCCCTCTCCTCCCTTATAAAAGGGCACCTCCTCCCTCTCTTCCTCACACCACTTTGAGCATTAAAGATCGGCCAAACCCTGCCAATTTCTCCTCTCCAATTCCCTAGAGACATCCTAGAAGTCCTGGTCTTCTTCAAAGACCAATTTTAGTGCCCTAAAAGGATGTCTCAAAGAAGCGCTTCAAAGAAGAGGTAATGTCTGTTACCGATTCTTTCATCTTTATTTCTTCTTACACTTCTTCTTATTTAGTTGTTTCATTATGAAGTAATAACATCAGTATCACTCATATACTGATATGTTATTATAATTATGAAACAACCCTATTTCACCATCTATCCATCCTAAGGAAAACGAAATCACCGCGTGTGCGTACGTGTGGAATACCGTCTCCACGCCGTGGTGTAATCTATTTTCCACCACCACCTCACTTGGATGGGTATAATGGTGTAAATAATGACTATATATGATTATTGTAAAGTGATATTTATTCTGAAATAGTATACATACACTCCAATACAATTCCATGATCATGGGAACGATATCATCGCTCGTGCGTACGTACGGAATACCGTCTCCACGGTGTGATGCGACTCATTATACATGATCTTCATTTCATAATGATTATATAAATGAATTGAATGAATTAATATGATATATATTACACTAATAAAATTCTGGAAATGAGGTATCTATAACCTAAAAAGAAGAATAATAATTTATTCGACAAAACACGCTTAAGAACAAAAAGTTATAAACACCCGAATAACAAGTAGCAATGAAATATTACTTCTAAGAAGCTAAGAATATGACCATATATGATATCATAACAATTATTATGATTCTGGAATAAGTCAATAACATTATTTAAATCATTATACAGGAGGTTCGGACACATACGAAGCAAATTGGACCTAAGGTAAGGAAAATATCACAATCTCATTTTTATCCAAGATTGTTTATACTTTGGTATTTACTGGGGTGTATTTTATCATCCACATCCATGTTTCCTCAATATGTAAGATTTATATCCTTCTATAATAGTTTATATCCAATTTTACCCTTCGGTGAGTTTTTAGTAAAAGATATGAAAGGAATCTTTTGTCGTTTTTTGTACGAGGTACTTTTTGACCTTTCCGACAAAAGTACGAGAAGAATGTTTTCTTTTAACTTTTACGGCATGAATGGATTTTTAAAAAATTATTTCCAAGAATCTTCCCTTACATTTTTTCAAGTTTATTTTTAATCAACTTCTTTTAGTTTAGAATTTAATTACATGTTAAGAAAGGAAAAGTGTTTTTGAAGTAGAAAGGATATTTTCCTGAAGAATGGAGTTCAAGTGTTTTATCAAAATTATTTTCCATCTAAGATAATAAAGGGTTCTGTTTCTATCCCTATTATTACATTGATTTTATTATGTTGTGATGGAATTATTTTTATGAATTCCTTTATCTTATATGAATTGTTTTATGATGTCACGATGTTTAAGATTCCCATTTTTATTACATGGGTTATGCTATGATGTATGGTTTATGATTTTGTGGCACACATAAGAATGGTATCATTATGAGATGGGTGGGACCTATATCTCCCTCCAATTCATTGGGTAAAGATTTTATATCTCATGAGATAGACATGGCTGGAACGACAGGTTAAACCGGTTCAGTAAAACAGGACTGAATCGAGGAGTTAACTCAGTTCAGAAATGGACTTTGTTCACTAAGATAGTCTTGGCAATGAGTCTTGACTAATAAGAAATGATTCTCTATGATTATGTGTCTGTGGCACAAAGTTTCATGTTTTATGTTATGATTATTGGGATTACATTTCACTACCATGATTTATCCCATGTTATGAAATTATGATCTCTTTTGTAGGGTAAGATTTCCAAAATGTTATGTTTTTATTTTGATGTGATTGATATTTATTTTGTTTACCCTTACTGAGCATTTGAGCTCACCCTTTTGAATGTTTTCCTTCCCTAGGTCAGGAAGAAGGTTATTAAGTAAGATATGCCAAAAGGGACTATATATATGATGAAATAAATGGGAGACAGTGTAGACGCTTTATGAACCAGTTGTTTATGTTTCCCAGTTTCTAAAGACACTATACCTATACGGTCCTTTAATGGTTTTGTTTTATATTGTAATAAGTATGATACAATTATGATGTAATAAAAATGTATGTAAAGTATGGGCCGTTATACTGGGTGGGTATAATACGGAACTCTTTGGGTGGCCTCCCTCCTTCCTGGCTCTGTCCAATTGGATCCACTAATTCAACCATCGTTTCACCTCCACTTATGCTCGGAGAAGGCCCTAGGATCACGATCCCTACTTCCGATGAACTATGATGTGCATCAACTCTGCCAACACGATGTGTTCTTTATGTTGTACGGCTCCTACCTCAAGGTTGATAGGCTACCTCTTCATCAGCACAAATGTCCCATTGCTTCATCATATCCCCTGAATAAGTTGTCTCCCAGCTCTTTCCATACTCCTTTACCATCCCATAAATGATGGTATGTGGAGGCATATCATTCCTCATTTTTCCATCTTCTTGTGTGAACATGAGTCACATATGCCTTATCACACATGGGTGGTCCTAATGGAGAACTCCCATGTAAAATTGTAGGGTCAACCATTGCATGCACCAAAACTGCCTTTCAAAATAGTGTGGGGTATATGACTTGCAGATAGGCTCACGGTCTACCCTTTCCACTAGTACTCCACCTCAGAAGGCCAAGAGGTATGATCGATGCTCCTTAGTTCCCTGTCTGTCATCAATAAATACTCTTTTTGGTAGTGGGAATGAATGGGAATTGAATTCATCCACCTTCAAAATCTATTCAACATGATCGATAAATTCAGTTTGGTTAGGAAACTACCCACTACATTAAGGGTGGATGGTCGAAAATTTGATCCCAGAGAGGAAATAGGGTTTAAATATTCATATACCCTCATGTGTGTAACTATCTATCTATACAAAAAGTGTAGCAATCATCTTACCCATTTTTGATTCATTCCCTCAATGATGTGTCAAAACACCTTATATGACTTCTTCAACACTGGGACCCTAAGGTTGGTGTGCTACCCCATCGCCAGCATGGACACCATAATGAATATTCTTGGTCGAACGCCCATGTTTGTATCCCTAACCAGAAACATCCAGCCTCAAATAACTGTAGAGATAAATCTGGCCAGCCTAACTACTAGTTTCTTCTCCATGTTAACATTGTACCCCCATAAATACCATTGGCTATCCTCCAGGATTCTCCAGTAGGAATTTTCTTTGCTGCGCTGAGCTCCCTTTGGACAAGTGGGAGTCTTGACTATTAGTTTCTTAGGTTCCTTCTCTCCCTAAATAGGATGCTATGGTGGGAAGTTTAGGAAGAATCTAAACCGAAACTTGAAATGGACGTCTATCACTAACTGTTTGTCATCATATGACACCGGGTCCATCAGTTCCTTTTCCAACCATGGAATCTGCTTCGGATACTCCCATGAGCTTTCCGTTGGGTGGAATTCATCATACCTCACCCACAGAATGGGAATCCCTGGGATTTGGTGGAGGTACCAAAGGTTGATGTTGACCTTCCCATGGTGGAAATGGAAAGTGTTGGTCCTCAATGACCACATGCTCAACAACTTTAGCATCAAATGTTTCATTCATTAGATATGGAATTGATAATACCATGCATCCTCATACAGGCCTACCTACCTCATCTCTACACTAAACTCATCACAAGATGCACGAACCTTGTAATACCAGGCCCAACCATCTGTGAAGTTTCTGCCCTGGCATAGGTCCCAATCATCGGTCCACCCCTTCTCCAAGTTCTCTAAACTTTCCTTTAGAATTGTGTGGTATTCAGGGGGAGATACCTCTAGCTGCAGGACTTTCCCATCAACATTATTGACATGATTATACAGATATTTGGTGATAAGAGGCATACAATCATCCCATGTATAGTCATTGGTAGCCCTGAACCACTGGCATTGGAAAGGAATGCTCCTAAACCAGTAAGTTGGCTCATACCTACTTGATTTAAGGATGAAAACATCCTCCCTCAGGCCAAATCCATATGGTTTCAATATTTTGCTGAGTGGGTAGTTTTTTTTATCTTCTTACAGGAGATACACTAGGGACTCATGATCCTAATGGATTCACACAAATTCTCGAGGCCCAAGATTTTTCTCCATCTCTTCCCTCATAGTAGCATCTGTATTGACCTCTCGAGAAGCCTGTTGGTTGGCCATCCAGTTTTGGGACTTTGTCAAAATTTATTCTCTATTCACAAAGCTCCATCGCAAAGATCTTTCGCAGTGTGTGATTGCAAAAACCATTCACAAAGAGAAGATCATAGAGCACACAATCTCATAGCCTTGAAGGACTCATTATGATTCGTAGTGCAACAATGGATCAGGTTGCACCGGATCTCTTAGAAGCGTTCATAGAGAACCAATCTATGGAACCCAGTTCTTAAAGAGCATTCACAGGGGTGCTGAAGCTTCGTGATCTGAGAGCTCAAGAATAGATTCACGAAGATAGATGCGGAAAAAATAGGATTCCTCTCCCCCTATTTATATTCAAATACCTCCAGATCTTCACAGTGCCTTTTTCTAGGGTGAGATTCATCACGGTCTCAACCCACGCTCCCCCGACTGCCATCACAACTCGACAGTTTTCCACCTCGATTACCACTGATCGATATACGTGAAAGGCACCTACCGAAACAACCAAGAATGACATAGATATGAGATAAAATTTTACCCATTCAAACCTAAATAACTTCCCTTGGGGGAATAATTGGAAGTAAAGATTCAAGAGGATGGAATTCCTTACCTGCACGGTTCACACGAGACCAACGACGAAAATCTAGTTCGCAATGCCACAAACCCATGTTCGGGGTGTCATATGGATGAGACTTTAACTGTTGAGATACCTATAATTACATAGGAAATATAATGAATAAGTATAAACTATTGTTTAAGATCATTGCTTTAATCTAGGGCCACCATGAGGGTGTGTTTCCCTTGTTTAGCTGTTTGGCCAGGATACCCGTGGGTATGCCGTGATTATAGAATGTTTTGAGTTTTATTGAGAGGAAACATATGTACATTTCTTTCTTATACATTAGGGCTCGACCTGGTTACTTGTTTTACCTATGGTATTCCTGAGGGCAGTGTTTTGTTTATCCTGAGGTCAAGGTTTTTTTTAGCCTGAGGGAAACGTTCTTACTCCTGAGGGAGATAGCTCGTATGTCTGAGGACAATATTCATTATGCCTGAGGGCAGTCACCTGAGGGTTTCATTTCTGTTTTCCTGAGGGTAAGGACATTCATGTCTGAGGACAATGTTTACTTTGAATATTCACTATGGTGATTTATTAGGTAGTACATACCAATCTAAATCACAGGCTTGGTATTATTATTATCTTTTACCTGTTAGATAGCATGTTGTGGTTTCTGCTGTGGCACTGGTATAGGAGATTTTCGGCTGAGACCGAGTCTCAAAAAACTCATAATGTAATGATATGGAATTTTTGAAAATTATTTAAAATGTAAATGTAACTGGAAGGGATGGTTACTTCTGAGTACTTCATAGTTTACTTCATTTCATTATTTCACACTGATGCTGCACATTTTCACTGACAGTTGGGAACGGGCCTTTGGTGGATGCCTACTGGGATTAATTTGTCACACCCTATTTGGGTCATATCTTAGGCCAAAAAAGATTATATTTATGCAGGTGGAGATAAGTTCAAGAGTCCCTACACAGGTACATGATTGTTGCAGATGAGAAGGAGAGCATGGGACCGATCTTAGGCTTGCAATGTTGCTGCGTTCCTATTGCACTATTTTGGTTTTGTTTTTCTGTACTTTGTACCTTGTGTTTTATTGTATCTGATTGCAATGTATCCTGTTTCGGATGCTTTCTTAGAACTAGATACATGTTGCATCATCATATATATGAGTGTTGGTTATCTTTTACTTCAGTTCTGTTTTCCATTTCAGGTCTATACTATTTACTGCTTCCGCTTTTGTGTGTTTATATATTTTTATGCTCTGCTACACTTTGAAAAATGAGGGTATAGTTTCCCCAATATCAGTCCTAGGCCCTCGCTTCTAGTCTATAGCCTCTGTAATTTGGGTAAATGTGCTTGAGGTTATTTGACCAACCAGGTTCGGGTCACCCGTTGTGAGGCACCCAGATCTGGGACGTTACAAAGTGGTATTAGAGGTTTTTCTTTTCTCGGGGTTATTTTATTATTTGGAGACATAGAAAGAGATTGATTGTTAAGGGATTTGGTAATAAAATATGATCGGGAGTAGCTACCCCATGTATAGGTAAAATCCGGATTACCTCGAATTAAATTGTGATTTTCTGTTATGATTATTACAATTTATTAGATTTCACCGTTGGGTGACACACTTGTGGTGTGCTGTTAATATGTTTATGTACTTGGGTTCTATTTAGTTGAAACCTAATAAAATGAGGGTATTCCATCTCATGCATCATTTAGGCACATGTTATAATCACATGTCATTCATAATTCCATGCCATGTAGGTGCATTAGAAATTGCATGTTGTTGTGATAGATGTTATGCTATAAAATGAATGTTGTTGTGATAGGTGCCTTGATAGATACACGCACTGTTGATAGGGTATTGTTGGTATGGGTTTTAGTTTGAATGAACACCAAACTTTGTTTCTTGAGGTGTTATGGGCCCTCATTGATCAGAATTTGGTAGATCATTTACTTGTTTACCTTGTTTATAACTTGTATAAGATGCTAATATTTTATTCGTGGGGAGTATGGGCCCTCATGGATCAAGATTTGTCACTTTGGTGTTTGTTTCAGTGTTTTTCTGGGCTCCGAAGTAGATTATGAGGCTTACTGTTTGGAAAAACCTAGAATACACGATGTGTAGTTTTGACTACCTGCCATGTGTTATTCTGTTCGGGAAGAAAATATTTTTCTTAAGTACATACCATGTACCTTATTTACATGACATGTAGTCTCTAAATGTGTCATAGGTCGTGTGGGCAGAGACACGGGATAGGGAAGTTCATGTGGGGACACGCCGTGTACCGTTTAAACACGACATGTAGTTTAATCTTGGAATATGGTTGTGTAACCAACAACACGGGTCGGTGTTACATTTCTTGTGCACATTGTGTACCTATGGGACATGTCGTGTAGTCTTGACCAGTGAGAGACCGTGTGGACTTGGTCGTGTGGCTGGGGAAACAGGGTGGTGTACACGCCGTGTGCGGGTGTAACACGTTGTGTACCTAGGGTTGAGACACGCCCAGGCTGGCAACAGAACACGACCATGTAAGGACTTAAGGGTACACACCGTGTAGACCTTATACACGCCGTGTAGTCTCTTTTTTCCAGTCCTTATGGATATTTCTTTTTTTTGTTGGCACTCTTAACTGAAAAAAAAATAAATCTCAATAGTAAATTAAACTAAGACGTGTGTTTGACCTTGTAGATTCATGTCGCCGAGATAACCATGAGTTGTTCTCCAAGAGAGTGCCGATGATTATACTCTGGAGATGGAAGGCCATGGGATACTGATGGATCCTCCAGCAGTGCTAGATTCGGCGCCAGCTGTTATACCGGACACAGGCGCAGATGCGCAGTTCCATGAAGGCTTCATGCGATTCATGAAGACCTTCCAGGGAGCACCGCAGGTTGCCACATCTATGGTAGAGTTGACACATATATTCTAGCAGCAACATCCACCTACGATTTTAGTGGATAGAAGATCACATGCTGCGGAGTCCTGGATGAATTCTATGCAGACAATTTTTGAGCATCTGGATATGCCTCCTGGGAGGAGGGTCAAGCTCGCTACTTACTTTACGCGTGATTCTAGCAAGATATGGTGGGATGTTACCACCCAGAATGAGCATCACTGAGACATGGTGTGGGAATATTTTTAGGTAGCCTTCTACGACTTTTTCTTTCTAGAGACTCTAAGGGAAGATCGAGCTCAAGAGTTCATGAATCTGCAGTAGGGCACCATGTCAGTGATGGACTATTCTTCCCTCTTCACTGAGCAACAACCTTTTTCACCTGTTCTGGTGGGTGATGAGACGTTGAGGGATAGACGCTTTGAGTATGGTCTTCGATGAGACATTCGAGTACTGGTGAATGTTATCAGGTTTCCTATAGTGCATTCTATTGTGAACCAGGCGTTAATTACTGAGTGGAACCTGCGGGAAGCTAGTAACACAGACCAGGGTGGTTTGGCACTGGTCCCTGGTACTATTTCTATCAGTAAGAGGAAGAGGAAGATGGATTCCTCTCATGGTGGCAGTACTAGTCAGAAGAATTATTCTGGTGGCCAAGTAATTTGCTACAGGTTTGGTAAAGAGGGGCACAAGATACATCAAGGTCCACGTGACGTAGTGGAGTGTCAATCTTGCAGCAATATGGGTCATCTTCAGAGTTTTTGTAGGGTGTTTCCACTAGTGACTAGTGAGAGGGGTTATGTACAAACTCCACATTTAAGACCAGGGCTAGCAGCTTCTTACCAGTCAGGGAATTGGAATACTTCCGGACGTACAGGCCAAGGTGGTGGTCGTGGTCGTGGTACCCAGACACAAGGATCTCAGAGATAGCAGGGCCGGTCAGCTCAGGGTAGTCAGGCTATGTCGCAGGGCCACGACACTGGGTAAACATATGCAGTGCAACAGACCCAACAAGAGCAGGATCCCGGACCTTCCACTATCAGAGGTACTATTCTAGTTGCTTCTATTTTATCTTTTGTACTTTTCGATATTGGTGACACACATAGCTTCATATCTGAGCCTGTTTTAGAGATCATTGGGCTCTCTGTTTTTTCTTATTCTTATATCAAGACGCTAGACACTCTGTTGGGAAAGAGAACGACAGGTGTGCGTCAGTGCAAGGAGTACCCCCTATTGGTTGGTGGGTGTCACTTTCCATGGACATCTATGTATTTGATATGACAACCTATGATGTCATTCTCAGGATGGACTGCTTGGTACCCTTTCAAGCCTTTTTAGATTTTTATCATCGTAGGGTGAGTTTCATGTCACCAGAGGGTGGAGAGTTCCTATAAAAGGGCGAATGGGATGTCCAGGCGAGCCGAGCTGGACCTGAGCATCGTGGGCGTGGTTGAGTGACAGCCCAGATTGCGAGCATATATCTGGATGACCAGGGAACTAGTCATAAGGATTTCCCTCCAGTGGTTAATCATTTCAAGTATGTCTACCCAGATGAATTTCCAGGACTACCTCTGGAGCGATATGTGGACTTCTTTATTGAGCTTGTTCCAGGAGCAGCACCAATATCCATTCCTCCTTATAGGATGGCTATGGCAGAATTGCAGGAGTTCAAGAGGCAGTGAGAGTAGTTACAAGATAAGGGTTTTATTCGACCCAGTATTTCTTCCTGGGGTTCGATTTTCCTTTTCTCTAAGAAGGCATATGGTACCCTCAGACTCTGCGTGGATTATTGGAAACTAAACCAGTAGATGGTTAAGAACTGATATCCCTTACCAAGGATTGATGATCTTTTTTATCAACTTCGAGGATCATGAGTGTTCTTGAACATTTAATTTAGATTCGTATATCATCAGTTACACGTTAGACCATTGGACATACTGCTTATAGACTTTCGGAGTAGATATGGTCTACATGAGTACTTGGTCATGCCATTCAGACTCACAAACACACCTCCAGTTTTCATGGCTTTGATGAATTGTGTGTTCCACCCATATCTGGATTCTTTTTTGGTTGTCTTCATGGATGATATGTTTGTATACTCTCACACTTGACACGACCATGCTACCCATATTAAGATCATACAGATTACATTGAGAGATAATCAGCTATATGCTAAGCTCTCAAAGTGCCACTTTTGGATGGACCGGATTCACTTCCTGGGTCATATTATCTCAGAGGCAAGAGTTGCAGTGGACCCAGAGAAAGTGAGAGCAGTAGTTTCCTGGGAACAACCTAAGAACGTGTTTCAAGTACGATGTTTCTTGGGGATGGCTAGTTAATATAGGTGCTTTATACAGGACTTCTCCTACATAGCAGCATCACTGATGGGTTTGACTACGAAGGGTATGAAGTTTTTTGGGTCAGAAGCTTGCGAGACAGCCTTTCAGGAGCTAAAGGGAAGGTTGACATCAGCACTAGTCTTGATACTTCCAGATCAATGGAAGAGCTATACATTTTACTGTGATGCATCAGGTATTGGCCTGGGAGTAGTGTTGATCCAGGGCGATCGATTAGTTTTGTACGGGTCTCGGCAGTTGAGGCCACATGAAAGAAATTACACGATGCATGATCTTGAATTGGCTGCATCTGTTCATGCATTACGCTGTTGGAGACATTATATCTTTTGAGAACACATTGTGGTGTTTACTGACCAAAAAAGTCATAAATACATCTTTACCCAGCGTGACTTGAATTTGAGATAGTGAAGGTGGGTTGAATACCTTCAGTCCTTCAATTTTGAGCTTGCCTATACAACTGGTAAGGGAAACGCAGTAGCTGATGCACTGAGTAGGAAGACTCAGATACAAGAAGTGCAGAAGGCCAGCGGTGAGTGGCAGCTTATGGCTTTGTTCTCTGAGATGCATTTGGAGGTGCAGGATAGTTAGGGGAAAACCTATCTTTCATCCTTAGCTGTGACTTCTACCCTCCGGGATAGAGTGAGGATGAGACAACTATCAGATTCAGAAGACCTAGTTCTATGGGAGTCGGTGGAAAGTGAGTACCCTCCTCCTAGTTATACAATAGGTGATGATGAAGTACTGTGTATCCATGGAATATTTTGGGTTCCAAGGCATATACACGAGGAGTTAATGCGGTAATTTCATGATTCAGCTTGAGAAGTTCATCCCGGAGTTACCAAAATGTATCGTGACTTGAGACGTCAGTATTGGTGGCCGGGTATGAAAGGAGAGGTAGCTAGTTTTGTTACGAGATGTTCCATTTTTCAGCAGGTGATGGCGGAGCATCATAGGCCAGACGAACTGTTACAACAGTTACCCATTCCAGAGTGGAAATGGGATGATGTCGCCATGGAATTAGTGATCGGGTTGTCAAGGTCACCTCGAGGCAATGATGTCATATGGGTTGTTGTCGACAGACTTACAAAGGTGGATCACTTTTTGCCGATAAAGGAGACCTTCGGTGTTGACGATATCAAGAAGTTGTATATCCAAGAGGTAGTGTGTCTTCATGGGGTCCCTTGTTCTATCATTTCAAATAGCGACACCCATTTTATGTCTAATTTCTTGCAGAGTTTTTCACAAGGCATTGGGTACACATGTTCTTATGAGCACAACTTACCACCCTCAGACTGATGCCCAGTCAGAGCATACAATACAGGTGCTAGAGGAAATGTTGCGTGCATGCATCCTGGACTTTGGGGGCTCTTGGGAGAAGCACATACCCCTGGTTGAGTTTTCCTACAATAATAGTTTTCAGGCAACTATTGTGATTGAACCTTATGAGGCTTTATATGGTAGCTCATGTCGATCACCCTTGTGCTGGTTAGAGGCAGGTGAGGCAGCTTTACTTGGACCAGGTCTCGTATAGAAGACTTCAGAACAGGTCCAATTGATTCCGAAGCGGATGGCTATTGCACAGTCTCGTCAGAAATATTATGTTGATCGCCATAGACGGCCCTTAAAGTTCATGGTCGGGGATCAGGTTTTCTTGCATGTTTTACCAAGGTTGGGACACAGGTGGATTATGAAGCAGGGTAAACTTTCATCGAAGTATTTAGGGCTGTTTGAGATTCTGGAGAGAGTCGGTCTGGTTGCTTATAGGTTGCAGTTACCACAGAGGTATCGGGCCATGCACGATGTCTTCCACGTATCTCAGCTGTTCCATTATCACTTAGACCCATCTCATGTTTTTCAGCCTGAGGAGGTTGAACTTCAGGTTGATTCATCCTTTGACGAGCATTCGATTCGTATTGTTGATAGGAGGACGAAGGTTCTCTGAGGCCAATCAGTTCCTCTCGTACGGGTGTTATGGCAGCATGGGTGAGCGTAGGATGAAACCTGGGAGTGGGAGACTAACGTATGTGCTCAGTGGCCAGAATTGTTCCCATATTTATCTTCACCACCCTTGTAAGGAAAATTTGTGGACGAATTTCTTTAATGGGGGAAGTTTGTTAGAACCCGGTTATTTTTCTTGAGGTACATGTTTCTTCTTTTACTTATCCTTAAGTGATTTTGATAAAACAAGGGAAATGTGGGAAATATACCAAATTTATGGGTATACACTGTGTAATTTTTTACACACGCCATGTACTTTGGCTGTGTGGGATGAGAAAACAGGTTTTGTAGGCTTGGGTGTAAAAACGAACTACATGCCATGTACATTTGTACACACGCCGTGTAATTTGGCCATGTGGGAGGAAAATACATAGAATGTAGGCTTGTCAGCAATTAAAGGGTTTAAAAACTAACTACCCATCATGTACTTAGTAATACACGCTGTGTAATCAGCTGACAGATGAACAGTGAGGCGGTAGAAAGTAGCCGCCAGAGGAAAAATTAAAAAAGGAAAGTACATGTTGTGTACTTGACAGTACACATCGTGTAGTCATGTTTTTTTGTTAAAATAGGAAGTAGCCTCCTCATTTGATAGAGGAGGTAGAGGACTCACCAGAAGCAGTGGGAGAGGAGGTCGTGACTTAGAGGAGCTCCTGATTGCTCACCGGGACTCCAATTCTTCTGTCGTTGGTCTCGTGTGAACCGCGCGGGTAAGGGATTCCCTCCCCTTGAATCTTTCCTTAAAATTATTCTCCTAAGGGAAATTATTTAGGTTCGAACATGTAATCATTTATCTTATATATACATCATTCTTGGTTGCTTCGGGAGGCGCCTTTCGTGTATATCGATCAGAGGAAATCGAGGTAGGTGGTCTTGTGTTTAATTCCAACTGTCAAGTTAAATTTGTGTACCGTTGTGCCACATACCCATGTTTGGGGTGTCGTATGGATGAGACTTTAACTGTTGTGATACATAGAATTACATAGGTAATCTAATGAATAAGTATAAATTGCTGTTTAAGATCATTTCTTTGATCTAGGGCTACCCCGAGGGTATGTTTCCCTTGTTTAGCTGTTTGGCCAGGATATCCATGGGTATGCCATGACTATAGCATGTTTTCAGTTTTCTTGAGAGGAAAAATATTTACATTCTTTTCTTATGAATTAGGGCTTCACCTGGTTACTTATTTTACCTATGGTATTACTGAGGGAAGTTTTTTATTTAGCATGAGAGAAAGGTTTTGTTTATCCCAAGGGAAATGTTTTTATACCTGAGGGCAATATCTCGTATGCCTAAGGGCAATATTCGTTATGCCTGATGGAAGTCACCTGAGGGTTTCGTTTCTATTTGACTAAGGGTAAGTACTTGCATGTCTGAGGACAATGTTTACTTTAAATATTCATTGTGGTGATTTCTTAGGTAGTACCTACCAAGATAAAGCAATGGATTGGTATTATTAGTATAATTTACCTATTAGATAGCCTATTTTGATTTCTGGTGTGGCACTGGTATAGGATATTTTCAGCCGAGGAAAAGCCTTGAAAAACTCATAATGCAATGATATGGAATTATTGACAATTATTCAAAATAGAAATGTAACTAGCAGGGATGGTTACTATTGAGTACTTCCTAGTTTACTACATTTCATTATTTCACACTGCTATTGCACATTTTCACTGACAGTTTGGCATGGGCCTTTGGTGGTTACCTACTAGGATTTATTTCTCACACCCTCTTTAGGTCATGTCTTGGGACCAAACAGATTATATTGCTGCAGGTGGAGATAAGGGAAAGAGTCCCTACACAGGTACATGATTATTGCATAGGAGAAGGAGAGAATGGGACTGAGCTTAGGCTTGCGATGCTGCTATGTTCCTGTTGCACTGATTTGGTTTTGTTTTTCTATACTTTGTACCTTGTTCTTTATTGTATCTGATTGCAGTGTATCCTGTTTTGGCTGCTTTCTTAGAACTAGAGACATGTTGCATCATCATATATATATATGACTATTGGTTATCTTTTACTTCAGTTCTATTGTCCATTTCAGGCCTATACTGTTTACTACTTCTTCTTTTGTGTGTTTATATATTTTTTCTAATGCACTACACTTTGAAAAATGAGTGCATAGTTTCCCCACTATCTGTTTTAGACCCTCACCGCTAGTCAGCAGCCTCTGGAGTTTGGGGAAATGTGCTTGAGGTCATGTGACCAACTCGTTTCGGGGCACCCGTTGTGTGGAACCCGGATCTGGGATGTTACATATATACAAAATTTCCATGCCTCATTCTTCTTCACATAGTAATGATAACGACTATAGCGACATAGTATAGCCACGCTAACATGAGCCCCTCTATTGACCACTTCTCCACCTCAATCCCCTTGTTCATTTATTATGCCTTCTTACCCCCCCCCCCCAAGTGTAGGTTGGTGAATGTTATATAATTCCAAGGGATGATGAGTGAGTCATCATCATTTGAGTGTTAGGATGTTAAACTGTCAAGAAACCCCTATCCCCAACACATGATGTTAAAATGTGAGTTGTCGTGTGTGTATCATGCCTAAGAGGACCATAAAGGGGAGGAATTGGGAACCTATTGCTTCCCAACTTTTTGATCTTCCTCCTCTCTCCCTCTGCGCTTTTTCATCGTGCACTCCTCAGGAAGTCTCCACATAAGCCCCAACCCACCTTGACGGGATGATCCCTGTATGATGGACATATCCTCCTCATACACCTAGACACCCCCCTCAGGCTTCCTCTCTAGAGTAATTCCCAAACTCTATCTCCCTAGGATGCTAACCATGTGTAAGACTCTCACCATTATTTGTGGTTGCGTCTTTTGCAACACAATCATTAGGTCTGATGATACCTCTTGTTTCTCACACCGAGTATAGATCACATGGGCTTAGAGTAAGAATCAACCATGAAATTCCCCCCATCCTGAAATATGTAGACTTTGATCCTTTCCATTTTTCAGTAAAGGTAAGTAGGAAGCCTCCCTGAGGTTCAAGCCCATCACCCATCTGTCCCAACTACTTCGCGTCGGTTCACCCTCATCCTTCATGATGTTAAACTGTATTCTTTAACTATGTGGTTTTTGATCCTTGCCTTCTAGGTAGAGTATGTGGGAAGGCTCCTTGAGGTTCAACCTCTATCAATGGTAAAATTTATTGCTCCCTCCCAGGGATTCACTCTCCTGATGTGATATATTCCCATTTTGGGACACAACACCCATATATGCCACACTGAGGCATTTCAATCCATCCACTCGGGTCCTTTTCCTTTCTGTACACCCCAACCACATGTCCCTCTTTTCTGGGCAACTAACCATGTGTAATCACTACACACTTCACCATAATCCTCCACCCAAGAGTATCCCTCTTACGATAGGCAGGTAACCACATGTAAGCCCCAGTATGTCTTCGGGTCTTTGTCCCTCATGTACACCCTGATTCTATTCCCCCATCCAGAACTACATAGACTTTGATCCTTGCCCCCTTTTGAGAAAGGTAAGTAGGAAGCCTCATGTGGTTCAAGCCCATCACCCATACCCCATCCCGGTCACTCTCTCAAGTCAATTTGTTTCGGGAAGATCATGCCTCATCCCAAGGTTTCACTTCCTTTCGGTCCCATCCATGTGTCCATTCTCAAGAGCCGCCTCCTCAGGTGGCTCATCACCCCATTCCATAACTACATTGAATTTTATCCCTACCTTCTAATCAGGGTATTTAGGAAACCTCCCTGAGGTTTAATCCCAACACCATCATCTTCAAGTCGGTTTCACCCCATTCATCTCATCAAATTCATCATATCACCAATCATCCATCCTAATTTTACCCGGGCTACCACATCCTGGTGAGAACATGCCATCCATGAAAGACATCTTAGTTCTCAATCCCCAAAACACATGTTTGAACTATGTGGGTTTTGATCCTTTCCCTTTTCAAGCAAGGTATGTATGAAGCATCCCTAGTGTTCAATCCCAGCTAATGGCAAGCCTTGGTGTCCCCTTTACGTGGACCCATAATCCTTTCTAATAAACCCTTTGTGGTTTCTAGACCAACCTTCATGGTGTGAAATATTCCCTTTTTCTGGGACACACCATCTAGGGTATGTCCTAAATTGGATTTCTAATCCACCCATCTGATAAACATTCTCAGTTCCCCCTTAAATGTATGCACCCATCTGGTCCACTCTTGTGAGTGTTTTGAATAGTCTAATCTATCTCCATTGGACATTAAACTCACGACATAACCCATCTTAAACATGGGAAGCTAAGGAAAACCTCAGAGACATGCCTCTGGCATAAGATACCCCATGAACAATATGGGAATCCTTGGGTTTCTACGCCCTTGAGAAGACCTCTGATGAGTAAGAATACATGTTCCATAGTGTTCCTGTGTCAAGACATGCCACATATGCCTGAACATGACTACTCTCCTAAATGAAGGTTGTTTCCCCGAATGGACCCCTTAGAATGTCCTGACAGAAGCAGTGTAATTAACCTGTATCTACAAAGAGATGGCACTGAGAGTGAGTTTCATAAACAATGTCTTAATCTTTAAGGGAGACATGGACTAGGTGATGAGTTCCATGGAGGAATCCACAAAAGAAAGAACCTAAATCCCATCATCCTATTTTGATCAAGGAGAAAACGTCCATCAAGAGGTGATGGACACCACCCACCTTTGGAAATAGGGAATGTGGGGTACAACGCAACCTTCAAGTGAGTTTCCAGCACATGCGTGGGAAGGCATGCCTCGGTAGAAAATCATCGAAAACAATGGTTATTTTTGGTTGATTGTATTTTTTGATAGGGTTTGATGTTCTTGATATAGGTTTTTTTCAAAGGTGACATGAATAGTTTGCATGAATGTAAAAACTGATCATGCGGAGCATGAATGTCAATATTGGTCATGTAAATCACCACATGATTATCCAGGAATCTAAACCCATTTTGGACCTAAAAATTTTATCATAAGGTAGGTTTCTTTGGGTTTATTTTTTGATCTAAGAAGGTTTAGTATACTATTGGAATTCAAGTTTTAGTTTTCTTTTATCTTGGTTCCATGGAAAAGGTAATAAATTCAAAGAAGTAGAAAAGTTTTGGTGGAATTACTTAGTGTGGAAGTTTCTATAGAAAGAGTGTGATTCAATTGAAGGAAACAAACAATCTATTGAATAAATTTTTAGATGAATCATACTATGAGACTATTTAATCATTCAATGATGTCTTGTGATTGATTGAATAACCTGAAATTCTAAATGATGATGGAACTATTGATAATGATGAAATTACAAGAAGGCCAAAAGTTGAAGTTGTCCACATGAAAAAGGAATTGTATCAAAATTTAAAATAAGAACACAAGTCCCAAGATATATGTATCCAAACACAGGAAATTTAATTCATAAAACTAAAAGGTTTAAATAAAATACTTCTTGAAGTGTCCATTGATCTAAGAGATAATAATTATTCTCATTCTAAAGAACTATAAAAAATCAAATCTGATGATAAGGGAAAGAATCATAAATCAAAGGAAATTCAAAATTTATAAGCCATAAATAATGATCTTTCTACACACCTCCCAAATTTCTTTTAAGATAATAAATTATTTAAATATTATGTTGATCAGATGAATTCAAAAAAAAATGAGAAAAATGGCATGATGGGTAAGATATTCTAAGAATTGGAATATGATATCATTAGTAGTAACACTATCAAGAGAAAACTAAATGATCATCTTTAATCTAGGCACAAGAAGATTAAATAATTGGGAAAATATATAGATAAATTCTAGAAAGAAGATGAGAAATATAATGATAAAGGAAATACCAAATTTAAGGATTATTTTCATTTATTATTTGACTATCCTTCAATAGGTAAAAATTAAATAAAAAGAAAATTAGATATTTTAGAAGAAAAAAATGAAATGATTCCCAAAGTCCATGTAGTTTGGGGAAATTTGGTGTTGGATATGATGTAACCTCTCTCATGCATGAGTGGAAGAGATCCATGAATAGATCTATAAATAGTTAAAATCCTATATGTACCAAAAATAGACCTAAAAATACTTATACAAAAAATAGATGACAACATGTTCTATTTCTATATGATGAATTTTCATATTTAAAGTTTTTGTTTTTAATCTTTAGAATATATTTTATATTGTGAAAATAGAAATATTTTTAAAACTAATAATAAGAAAAAAATTCTTGAAAATTATAAAATAAACATATCTCAGAATAAATTAGACAATAAATGTTATAATTATGGAAGAGTAGGACACACCATGAGTATGTTTCAATAATCCATAAGGATTAATTTCAGAAGAAGAAATCTATCTACATCAACATCTCATTCAATAAATTATGACGTGAGGTATTTTTTAAATGGGATATGTTTTATATGTTATAATCATGGGAATTTTGAAAGATATTATATCTAGAAGAAATTAGGGAAGGTAAAGGAACCCAAAAGAGATCCTCGACTCTAGTGGTGAATAATAATAAATCCTATAATAGAATATAACCTTCTAAGTTTAAAAATAGGTTTAAATTATTAGAGAAAATGCTGGGATCTTAGTGGAAGATATACCAATCACCTCATTTGTTACCCTCAAAATAGATCTCTTGGAATGAAATTGAATGAACCTAGAAGAAAAATAAAGGAGTTGCTTTAGTTGTGAGTAAGAAGAATGTAAGTTCAGTGAAAGACTCAACCATAATAAGAAATGGTGATGTGACTTGAATATCTGATAAAATAAAAATGAATAAAGAATGTATTTAAAAATTCATGTGTCATTGCACTAGATGAGAAGTGAATTCAAGAGCAATAGCCCTAAAATGGAGGAAGAAGAAAGAGCATACAACCATTTTAAATATTCCTAATGAGATAAATAATAGTGAAAAATGGCATATTCATGGAGAGTCAAAGAAATAACTTTGTAATAGTGTATTTAAACCCAAAATTGTGAAAAAGGAAAAGCCTACAAAATATACATATTAGTAGAGTAATGATCATGTGGGTAAATAATGTATAGGTACATGTACAAAATAGTTAAATTTGGTTGGGTAGGATGAATAAACATAGAAATATAAAATTACTTTTCAAGAAAATATCTATGTTCTGATCCATCAGGATCAACCAAAATAGTCACCTTGAGAAATCCATAGGTACCCTTATCCCCATTCATTAATTGTTTATATTATGTGTTTAAGTGGTATAGGATAAAGGGGGTGATATGATCCAGGGGTGTGTGTGCACTTAAAAGTTATAATTACATAATTTGAATAGATATACATGTGACAAGAGGAATATTAATTCTATAAATTAGCATATAATATCAAATTGAACAAGTGGTGTTAAACAACAACTCTTTTTTCAAATATATATCAATAAGTTTCATGTTATAGAAAAGGAATATTATAATATGAATATCCTGAAGTGAAACTAAATATATTTCAATGATATATTTTAATGATCCAATGGTTACAGGTCACATTTAATATTCAACTATTGTTAGAAGAGTTAATTGCAAGTGGTATTTGTCAACTAAGAGAAGAAATATTAGTAGAGAAGTAGAAAAATTCATGAATTTAATGTTTATCTATTTTATTCTAACAATGTGATATTATCTGGTTATTTTCTATATACCTTGATGATGCTAGAAAATCAATATCATTTCCAACTAGAATTAACCCCATTCTAAATATTAATTCAATATCTAAATCTAGCTCAAAAATCAATATTAGTAATCTATATCAGTCCAAATATTTATGTTTTTAGGGATATATGGTGACAAGAACTCTAGGAAATATTACAACATCTAACAATAGATTCATATGAAGAATAGTTTAAAGTCATGTTGTTAGAATCCATGGAAGTAAGCAAGTGTCATGGATTTTTTTGTGTTTATTGGCTTAAAATATTACTTCCTACAAATATTTTTGAATCATTATACATAGAGGATCTATAAATGACTAAATTATAAGTGATAATTTCACTTGATGAAAATTTTTCAGTAGTGTGAAGCTATAATGAATAGTATGGATCTGATATTGAGAAGTGCACGGACAAAGTGGGAAACAATCTATCTTTATTTGGATTTTAGGGGTTATAAGAATAATTTGTGTTCCCTCATAATTTTATATTTTATTAAAAATAAGATAAATTGAGATCATTGATTAAGGGTGATTTAAATAATCAAATAAGTAAATGTAGTCAGTATCACATAATATAAATAGATCATTGGTAGCCTATTGTACTTAACAGTGACATGATCCAATGTTGTTTTTTTGGTATGACAAGTGGAATGATATCAAAGTAATAACAAATAAAACCACTTACTTTTACTGAAAATAATACGTTTTTATATCAAAGGAATGATTAATTTTGGTTTACTATACAATGAAAAATTTCATCAAGAGTTATTAGGTCTTATAGATATAGATTAGGCTAGTTCATAAGATGATCAAAAGTAAATATTATGTGGTGCATTTTATCTTGGAGGGATATGTATTTCTTGGATAATAAAAAAACCAAATTGTATTTCTTTGAGAACCACATAATCTTAATACATCATGGTATCTCAATCTTGCATGCATTTATTATAGATGAAGCAACATCTTGAAGATATAGAAGCTATAATTATGTATCTGATTGGAATCCATTGTGATAATTAAATTTTTATAAATATTATAAAAAATCCAATCCATCAATCAAAGACAAATAAAATTTAAATAAAATATAACTTAATCAAGGATAATGTGGAGTATGAGATTGAGAGGCTGGAGTATGTGCTTACTGAACTACAGGTTGTAAACATCCTTACAAAGGCCTTACCTAATAAAGTGTTTGAATGACTTTGAATGAGTCTTGGATGTCATTAAACACCCCACACATGAAAAGTTTGGTTGTGGAACTCCCTCTACCCAAGGTTGGTGGTGTTTTTACATTATGTATATATTTTCATTATTTTACATGTTGCAAACCACAAAGGAGTGGCCTTTGGGTTTATTATCAAAGGGGGAGAAAATGTGTTGATCAAGATTGGGGGAGAAGTTGATAGGGGGTTGAAAATAGTGGGAATTGTAAATATGGAGATGATAAAGCTGATTTATCAATGAATATTATTCATGAAAAAGAGTGACCTCTATTTTTATGTCGTAAGTAGTAGAAAAATGCAGATTAATAAGTGTTCTTTAAGGCTCATATTTTTCTATATTTTAGTATCAAGAAGTTTTCTAGTGTAATGTTTGAGAAACAAGTGATTCATAGATGAAATTTTCATGCTACTCTTGTTTCTCATACCGAACTTGACACATGTGGTATCATAGTACATGTTAAGGAATTCCTTGATCACTATTTGGATTTGTAAAACTAACATGGTCTCCATGTGGATGACTAGTCAACATGTTGGTTCATGAAGATTATAAGTGTTTTAAACAAACCCAAAGTGAGATATTATTAGAAAAAATTACTCTTGATGGTGATTTTAGGGGGATTTTGTTTGTTATAAATGCTTGATGTTTTTGATGAATTTTGGTTTTCAAAGGAGGTGTCAAGAGTTGGTGTGAATGAAATAAATAACCACATGAAGTTCAAATTTCAGAACTGACCATGAAAATCACTACATGATTGTCAAGGGATCTTTAAAAGATATCACATGAAGCACAACATGATTGTATAGGGATATCACAAAGAGATCACATGAACCTCTGCATGATTGTTAGGGGATCTTGCGATGGGATCATGTAAAGCACGTGAAGGAAAATTTCTTGCAAATGAAAAGGATATATCAAGTTCATTTTAAATAATTCAAACACATGATATGGAATTGATCATGTGATGATATCATGTGAATCACTTGTGACAAGAGGCATGTGATCACGTGGTGCGTTCACATGAAGCATTTAAGGTTGATTACTAAGGAAGTGGAACGAATGGATAACCACAATTTACAGAGTTAAGGAGGTGGATTGATGCATATAAGTACCCTATAAACCATAAATAAGAAGTTATAGAAGTTTTCATAAGTTCTTTTATTTGAAGAAAAGTATATCACATTATCATAATACGGTCTTTCACCTGGATCATGTGATCCGCATAAATAGAACAAAGTCTTATGAAGGGGTCTCATGGAGGAATCTCATAGAGAGATCTCATGATGGAATCTAGTGAACTGAATTATTTGTTTTGTTTTTTCATGTATAGGTAGAATATTTGATATCACATGAATAGAGAAACCTTAAAAGGGTTCTTGATCTAGATTCATTTGATCTACGTGAACAAAAGAATGACTCATTAAGGGATCTTACAGAGTGATTTTTCAAAGTAATCTCACGAAGGGGTATCATAGAGAATTATCACAAAGGATTATTATGGTGGAGTCTCATGGAGATGTATAACAAAGTTATATCATGGAGAGATCTTATGGAACAGACTTTCAGAAGAATCTCATAGAGGAGTTATGTTCTAGGATATCACACAATGGTTACATTCTAGGATATCACACAAGGGTTATGCACTAGGGTATCACACAGTGGAAACAAAACAGGGTTAACTTATGTGAAATATCATTATCACATCTAAATTCATAATAATAAGGAGAATAATAGATAGGATCTTCACCATTCAAAAATACTTGTAGAAGCAACTTATTCACTATTACATTTGAGGCAGTTAAAGTAAGAAGGTAGTGTTGCATAATAGCAACTGAAGAGATTTAAATAATAATTCTAGAAAGAGGAAGACTTGGAGTCTCTTTAAGAACTTAACTAAGTGAGTATAGTCTCCATTATATCTCATGGAATTTTTATTCTCAAGGTTATATTCACATCAATATTTTTAAGGATCATGTGAAGTTTAAAGGAATCTATCATACGTTCGTTGAAACTATCATCAATATAAGATATTTTTCAATGGAAAGTGTACCAATTGTTTTTCCTTATAAATCAATGATAATAAGAGGGAAGTGTGAGGGAAGTAATCCTAGAGAGATATTTAATCTTACAAATATATTGTACGGGTAGTTATCCCAATAATAAGTGACCTAGGCTAAACCAAAAGTAATGTGCTTTAGTGGATTTTGTATATTCTCACATCGCCTTTGTATACTCCTTTGATGTATCCTAGTGAGGTTGAACCAAGTAAAACATTTTGTGTCCTTATGATTTATTTATTTCTTTAATTTATATGAATCATCATAAAATAAAGTTTGAAATGATAATATTGATATGAACACTAAAATGAAAAATAAGTGTCCCTCATAATAAAGAGGTCAAGATCCATTAGGGCGGGAAGAAGTTTGAAAATAATATTCATACCCTATTTCTCCCCCACCCCCTCTGGGTATTTAAGTCCCTTTTAGGACTAATAGTTATAAAATTTCTTAAAATAATTAGATAGATACTTCAAACTATTATCAATCCTAAGAGTCTTTAATATCCCACTGAATTGGATTCCAGTGCATGCTTTCTATTTCTTAAAATTTTGAAAAGTATCAAACTTGTGGTTTAATATATAAATCCAAACCATGTATTAGTAATAATGAATAATGGTTACAAATTAATAACCTCAATTATGTGAGGGAATCCTGGATGGACTCCAAATATGAGATTGTACATACCTAATAGGATTTCTCGATTTGTAAGTTGACCTATTGAAACTCACATGCTTGGACTTACCATATACACAATCTTCACAAAAGGGAAGGTTGTTAGGGGCTGTTCCAATTAAGATAACTTGTTTAATAAGATCATTTAGTACATTTTATGACATATTCCCAAGTATTATATACTATAGGATAGTGTTATTATACATTGGGACATAAGAGGCATTCAATTATAGTATGTGTTTCTTACCATCTAACAAGTAAAACTTATTCAATAGGGTTTCCTTCATCACAGTGAGGGATATATGAGTGATTATAAGGATACCATAGTTTGATTAAAAGGTAAAACCATTATAGTTTAGAACCATGAGGGAAATTAGGTTTCTATTTAATTCAAGTACCCATATATCCTTTTCTAGAGTTTTAACCATATCATCACAAAACTCAAAGGAAATAGAATATGTACCCATGATATGACAACTCTTATTATTCCCCAAATAGATACTACTCGATTAAACCTATATCAACTCATTTAATTATACTCTCTTGGGTCACAAATTAAAAGTGAATCTAGAATATAGAATCCGCGCTTTAAAAATGGAATGGTCATACACATTTAACAAATAATTAATATCAAAGTCCTACTCTATTGACAGAGAATGGTCATTATTTTCTTTATAATTGTGATTTTTATTGGGATAATTCCTATTTATATACCTAGGTTGTTTTTATTGGAAATTTGTTATCCACATATTATTATACTTATAAAAACTATGAATAGACTAACTTTTATCTCTCTTAATACCCCTAATTTCAATCCTACCTCTAACTTTTAATCCCCTATCTTTAGTTTTAAAAAAATCATTTCTTTTAATGTTATTTAAAAAATTAAGAAAATTTATCCTCTTAGGGAATATGATAATACCTAAAATAAATACTAATTTATTTAACATAACTAAACGACTCATCCAAATATGTTAAAAGAATTATATCCTAGTACTTATCACCTATCTTGTTGTCTATATTCAATAAATCCAAAAATATTCTATTAAAATCAAATATATAAACTCTAACTACAATTCTAGGAAATGTTTTAAATTTGTAAAATCTCATTTTTTTTATAAAATATACCTACTAATTATTCATTCATATATAAGACTTCAAATATTGACCAAATTTCAATAGTGGTAAACTCATACACAACCTCTTGAATAACTTTATCAGTTAAGGATAAAAACATAAGACACCAAGATTTGTGAAGGACATCTGTAAATACATCCACATAGGTAATGGAAGACTTTACATCAGGGAATATGGTAGTAATTTTATTTTTCGTTCCACAAAGAAAATTATGAATCTTAGTGTGATCAAGTAGTTAACTCATCTTAATTATATGGAGATTAAAATCATTTTCTCCATCGAATTTATCTATCTCAAATTTCATAGAACCCGTCTCTTATGAATCAAAGGTTCGGATGCCAATTATTGTAGTAAATGTTGTTGTAGTTATCCACAGGAACAACCAAGATCCACTTATTTATAATTTTATGGATTATTATTAAATTAATAAAAAAATTATTGTTATGAAAACAATGAAAAGAGTTATATTAACAAAATAAGATGATCTCACTTCCAAAATTGAAAAGTAGAATGAACAAACACAAGGTATAACATGCTAAGGTTTGTGTTGAACTTACATGTATAATGATAAAACCACTCAAAATATATTGATAACTTAAATAAAGAAACTATATATAATACATGAAAGTAAGAAATAGACCAGAGAAGCTCTGAACGGAAGTTGGTTTTGCTAAACCAGGTGGAAGTGATGAACTATTTTATGTTGAGTTAGCACCAGTCTTTCCTAGAAGGACTCACACATACACTCTAGAGAATAAGATAAACAATGAAAGAAACAAATTGAATAAAAATTATAAGTCTGTTACAGAAATATATATCCTTTACTGAGATCAGGGTATGACTATTATAGATGAAGTTGTTGCCTCTCATGTAACCATGTGTGAATAAGGCTTAACTCCAAATTTGAAGGACCCCACCCCTGTTTCCTAGAGTCGATGCCTTATTTTATTACATTGGCATATAAACAATGAATATAATTCTTGAAGGACCAAGTAGTTTATTATATTTGGAAACGAGATACATACATAAGTTCAACATTACAACTTGAAATGAAATACATCAAATAAGTTTTATTGGAAACATCCACAACTATAAGTTTATCCTTGTAGGTCACTCATAATAAACTTCTTCGTGTCCTGAGAAAATGAAACATAAGAAAGGGGTGATCTCAAACACTCAGTAATGTTAATAAATACAGTGGAAGATATCATAAATATAAACATTATGAAGGATGAAAAACTAAAAACACATGCCTTAAAAAATAAACTTGAACACATTATGGAGGAATAAGAGATGAATAAATAATTCCATAATAAAATATAATCATGGATATTATACTAGTCTAATAACCACATAAACTAACAAAACTATTTTTATAATTAGGTAATCCATAATGTGGGATATCATAAATATACCGTCAAGGCCTCGTGTCGAGACCATAAATATCCATTTTGTCAAGGCCTGTGTCAAGACCATTGTTCGTCTCGTGATACCTACCGATATACCAAGGGGATATAGCAGCCCCCAAACAACACTTAATAATTCCAATTCATTCCTCATATAAATTTGTATAAACATAAAAAAATATAAATTCATATTGAAATTAATATATGAAATGCAAATAACTTTCCACAAACATTAAGAATAAACACTAACCATTCGGAATAAACTGGTGAATGGTTTTAAGAAAGAACATCCACATTAAAACTAATCATAAAAAAATAAATTAAATATGGTAGATTATATCATAAAATATTAATCCCAATAATACATAATAATCATAATGAGTGTTTAAATAGATGATGATACTCTTATAAAATCATCGAGTAATTCTTGAGATAAATAATATTTTACTTTGAAAATAAGAGTTATTTTGAAAAAATATGTGTATAAAACCATAAGATAATTAAGATATTATTTTCATAATAAAATTATTGATTTTATAAAGTTAATTTTTTCCAAAAACAGATTCTATAGTTCCCATGAAAATAGTTAATAATTTGAGAAATTCCCTTAAAACGAGATTGTTTTTTCAGGAAGGATTTTGGAAAGATCATTTTAAAACCTCTAACTACCCATAAAATAAAAGAGGATTATGGTTGGTACATATATATATAATATTAAAACATAATTTATGATGAGTACATAAGAATAAAAAAGTATTTAATTGGGGTTAAGAGATACAAAGAGTAACTCGAATGAAAATGGAGGTTCGGGTAGAAAACCCTTACCTTAAGTCTGAAGGTGTCCCTCACTTGATCTTAATGACATGAATAATCAAATTTAGGTTCATAAATTAATGATTTAAAACCTCATATACATTTAATTGATTTATTATAACCATATTAGTTTCATTCATGGCCTTTTGATGGGTTAATAGATTCAATTTCATAATTTGGGAGTGTTTTCATCCTTGGTTTTCATGATCAGTTTAATTATATTCATGTATGGATAAACATGTAGAATGATAATGGTTTTCAAGAATAGAAGTTATATTTTATTAGTGAAGAATTATAAGACTATATGGTCATAATGTTCTTTTATTTATTAGTATTTAATATTAATATTTATTTAAAACATTAATGATAATTGTTTGGGTTAATTGGCGGTTCTTGATCACAACGAACTCATCTTGATTTATAAATTAATATCATGTGTAAAAAAGGATTCCAGAACCTTAAATAAGTTATAGTTCATATATTATAGTCTGGTTAAATCTTAAAAATGGTTTCATGACCATAATTGAAGATGGTAATAAAAATTGAAAACTCATAGTTTTTGAATTTGATAAATTAACACATCTCAGATGGTGTTTTCATTTCTTATATAAAAGAAGGGGAAAGGAGAGATGAGGAAAAATTATTACTCTATCATAAAAAAATTCCAGTACATGTAAGGTACTATATTCAGCACAACATTTGAATTAAATGAGGTGGGGAAAGAAAAATAAAATAAATGAACTTGAAATAAAAGAAACGAAAGGAGGAATTTTCCTCTTAAAGTAATCTTCCTTGAGAGACTCTTTAGGGGAGAGGTTTTGGTCTTTTTATGAGACCAAGGGCTGATGGATGTGGAGTAGAACATTGGGAGGATATTTGAGCAAAATTTTTAAAAGGAATAAGGCTTGATAGGATTGAAGAGAGATATGGTGAGGGGGGTTTTATAGTGGAGGAGAGGGGTGATTTATGAATATCTTATTCATTATTTTACTATTTCCCTAAAAACAACCAATAACTTTTATTCTTGTGACCAAAATAGTAATATGTTCATGTTATCTTGAGCAAAGTTATCTTACTATATCCTTACATAACCTATGACTCAATAAATCATGTATTTAGTATTTATCGTATATTATTTTATTTTACTATTCACCCAAAATTCAAGTATTTTAGAAAAATACAAAAAATTTACCCCAACCATTTTTTGATGTGAAGAATTGAAAAATGAAATCCATTTTTTGAAAATATTTTTAAAAATATTTTTAATATAATTTTTAAATAAAATAAAAATTTATTCAAAAAAACAACATTAAAACTATAACTCATTTTATAACACCTTGAAAAATTAATTAAGGTCCCATAAAATTATCTTACAAACATAGTAAAATAAAATAAAATTTTATGATTATATTTTATTAAAATACATTTTCATTTTAAATCCTTAAATTAATCAGAAAATTGTAATTAAAATATTTCTAACATACAAAAAAACCAATACTTATACTATGATCTTTTTTTCACTTATAAGATGTCTAAATTGCATTTATATATTTATGGATGAAGTTTCTATTTTTTTGTCTGATTTACTATTCATTACTATTCATAAGGGTATGTTACTATTCATTAAAAACTTTGTTGATTCTATCATACTCTAAATATCGTATTGAACACAACCGTGTATGTCAACTTTTCAAAATTTCAATAAAAAAGGTGGTAAAACAATGTTTACTGGCTAGGATATAAAAAATTGGTGATTTTTAGAGACTTAGTATTTCATGTATTCAATATTAGATTTATTTGAAAAATATTGGGGTGTTACATTATCCCCTCCTTACAAAAATTTCATCCTCAAAATTACCAGAATATTACCTCACAAAAAGATTTGGTTAGTTCTCCCTCATAAGCTCCTCAGGCTACCATGTTTGCTCTTTGATTTTATGAATTTTCCAAAGTATCATTACCAGAAGAGTTTTCTGATTCCTAAAAAATTGTTCTTTAGTGTCCAGAATCTGGATAGGCTCTTCACAATAAGATATGTCAGGTTCCAATTATATACCTTCAGAAAGGAGTACATGTGTTTGGTCTGGCATGTACTTTCTTTACAATGAGACATGGAACACATTGTGTACGTTAGACACGCTAGGTGGCATAGACAAATGATATTCAACAGATCCAATTCTCTTAAGAATTTCAAAAGGGCCTATGTACCTAGGGATCAATTTCCCTTTCTTCCCAAATCTTATAACTCCCTTCCATGGAGATAATTTTAATAAAACGTGATCTCCCACTTGAAATTCCAAATCCTTCCATAGATTATCAATATATCTCTTTTGTCTGCTTAGAGATGCTTTGATATGGGTTTGAATAGTCTTTACCTTCACTGTTGTTTCCTGCACATGCTATGGGCCAACAAGCTTCCTTTCTCCAACTTCATCCCATTAAGTTGGCGTAAGACATCTCTTTCCGTATAATGCTTCATATGGTGCCATTTGAATATTTGAATGGAAAATATTATTATATTTAAACACCAATAAAGGTAAATATTGATCCCACGTACCTTAAAATTCATGTGAACATGATCTCAACATGTCCTCTAAGGTTTGGATAGTCCTTTCTAATTACCCATCAGTTTGTGGGTGATAATCACTACTCAATTGAAGCTCAGTATCCAATGCTTTCTGAAGACTTTTCCATAATTATTATGTAAATCAAGGATCACAATCTGAAACAATTGAGATATGTGTTCCATGAAGTCTCAAAACTTCATTGATATAGAGTATTGTTAGGCGCTCTAGTATAAAATCCTCCCTCATAGCGAGGAAATGTGCATATTTCATAATTCGATCAATAATTACCCATATTGTGTCATTCTTTCTCAGAGTTTTGGGTAATCCAATGAAAAAATACATGTTCATGTCATCCCATTTCCATTTAGGAATAGGTAGAGGTTGCGTGACTCCTCTTTGATGTTGTCTTTCAGCCTTCACTTGTTGACAGACTAAACATCTTGATACATAATAATAAATTTCTTGATTCATGTTGTCCCACCAGAAATGTTCCTTCAAATATCTATACATCTTAGTGCTATCAGGATTTATAGAGAAATTTTAGCTATGAAAATCATCTAATAACTCCCTTTTTAACTCAGGTAGAGAGGCAACACATATCCTCTTCCCAAATTTTAGAATTCCATCCTCACACATGAAGTTATCTAGCTTCCCATCTTTCACAACATTAATTTTCTTTTGAATATTCTTATCATCAAACTGTGAAGCTTTAATTCTTTATAATAATGATGGTTGGGAAACCATTTGAAAAAGTGATGATTCGCCTTCTTTGATAATTTTAATGTCCATCCTCACTATATCCACGTACAAAGGATCCTTATCAATCCACATTTTGTTGAAAACTCCATGATCCTTCCTGCTCAATGCATCAGCTACCTAATTTTCCTTTCCTGGGTGGTAGTGTATGGAACAATTATAATCCTTGAGTGGTTCAAGCCATTGTCTTTTCCTCATGTTCAGTTCTTTCTATGAGAATATATATTTTAGACTCTTATGATCTGTATATATCTCACATTTTTTTCCATAGAGATAATGTATACATATCTTTAGAGTAAAGATTATCGCTGCTAACTCAAGATCATGAGTAGGATAGTTTTTCTCAGGACTTTTTAACTTCCTTGACGCATAGGGAATAAATCTATCATTCTGTATAATGAAACAACCAATTCCTTTATTTGATTCATCACTATAGATCACAAACCCATCATTCCTCGATGGTAGAGTTTGGATGGGTGAATTCACCAATCTACTCTTCAATTCTTTAAAACAATCCTCACATTCTTTTTTCCATATGAACTTTACCCCTTTACGCATATTCTTGGTCATAAGGTTGGCTAAACAAAAGAAGTTCTGAACGAAACATTGATAATAACTTGATAAACCAATAAAACTACGTACCTTAGTTATGTTCATTAGAGTAATACATTCTTGCACAACCTTTGTCTTTTAAGGATCAATATATATTTTATCCTTAGAGACAATGTGGCCAAGAAAGGAAATCGATTGAAGACAAAATTCACACTTGCAAAACTTCCCATATAATTCATTTCTTCTAAGAGTATTTATAATAGTGTGTAAGTGATTTTTATGATCTTCATATATTTTGGAGTATACCAAGATATCATCAATAAATACCACAAAAAAGTCATCAAAATATTCATTGAAAACTATATTCATTAGATCCATGAAAATGGTGGGTGCATTAGTTAGTCCAAAAGGCATTGTTATAAACTCGTAATGCCCATACCTATTTTGAAATGCTATTTTTGGAATGCCTTCCTTCCTCACAAGCATCTGATGATATCCAAATCGAAGTTCAATCTTCAAAAAATATTGATCTCCATGAAGTTGATCAAATAAATCATCAATAAAAGCTAGGGGATACTTGTTCTTTATTGTTATAGCACTAATCTCTCTATAGTCAATGCACAACCTCATAGATCCATCTTTCTTCTTAACAAAAAGGAAAGGGGCTCCCCATAGAGAAACACTAGGGCAGATGAATCCTTTATCACTCAATTCCTCTATTTGTTTCTTCCATTCTAATAACTACAAAGTGGTTAATCTATAAGGGGTCTTAGATATGGGCCTTGAATCAGGAATTAAGTCAATGGAAAACTCAATTTCCCACTCTAGAGGTTATCCAGGAAAATACTCTGGAAAGACAACGACATATTCTTGAGCAATAGGTATTTCCTCTACTTTAACATTCTTTTCCTCACCTATAGTTATTTCATTTCATTCGTCCCCAATAATTGAATTTAGTAGAGCTACTGGGGGTGGATCTAGTTGGGAATAATATGGTGATGTTTCTACCATAAAGATAATGGATTCCATATCGTCCTCAAAAAATTATATCCTCTTTCTTCTTATAATATATTTTTTTCATATTATATCAAATTCAATCATGGGTATGATAATAAAATTAGCATATAAATTACATTTATATTCCATAATGGGGACTTCCTGACACAACTTTATTACAATGATACTTCCCTTAAAAGTTTTGATTGAAAACACCCTTTTTAAATCAAATTGAAAATATCTAATTTTCTTGGAAAACTATGAAGATATGAATGAATGTGATGATCTAGAATCAAATAAAGCATTGTCTAAGTCTGAGGAAATTATTAATGTTCCTGCCACCACATTTTTAGGAACTTCAACCTCCACAGTTGTGACCACATAAGCTTGGCCTTTCTCCATTGGCCTTCTTTGGGGAACATTTTCCTGACGCTTAGGACATTCATGTTCATAAATTCCCATCTCCCTGCAATTGTAGCATTGAATATTGGTTTCTTATTTCTTCCCCTTAAAATCCTGAGATAGATGGCTTTTTTATCCACACTTATAATAGAATCCCATTCCCTTAATGAAAGTTTCAGGGTGTTTCTTCCCACAATTACTACAGGGTGAATGGTAAACTCTTCCCTTATTCCCCATTTCATTATTTCCTTTTACAGAGTTTTTATCAGCCCTCTTATTATATTTCTTTCCTTTAAAATCATAAAACTTAGAAAATTACTTCTCTATCTTGTTAGTACTTGAGACTATATCTTCATATGATGATAAACTTTGGGAGACTAGATCCCTTCAGAGGAATGGTATTAAACCATCAAAAAATCGGTCAATCTTGCTCTTTGGATTACATATGTATTCCATATCATGCCTTTCCAGCCTTGTAAAGTCGGCTTCACACTTGGCATTATTTTAACCCTCCTTCTACCTCAGATTCAATAATTGACTTTCCATATCCACTCGTTGTTCATGGGAAAAGTATTTTTCTTGGAATATTTCCTTAAAATCCCTCCATTCCATCTCTTCTATTTTTCCTCCTTTTTGTTTTGGATTAATGACCACCACTGATATGAATCTCCCGATAGATGATAAAATTCCATGATAACCTTCTATCTTTTGTTACATGACGAAGCGAGAAATATATTCTCTAGGGAACTTATCCACTGCTCAGCTACAAATGGGTTTGTAGTCCCATTGAATGATAGAGGTTATTATCACATAAAGAGATCTAGCATAGATCCTCCGTGCTGTGGATCCAGATACTCCATATAGGTAAGTGTATTGTTCATAACCTAAGTAAGTTGTCCCAGTATAGTTATAAGTTTCTCTGCACCAGTCACAGATCCAGTGCCAACATCATTATCTGGCACATGAGTAAAATCCCTACATGGGATATGCGCATTCCAGGGGTTTCCATTCCTTCTACTTGGTGTTATTTCAAAATAATGGAATACACTAGATTAGGTTTTAAATAATAATGTACTATATCAAATTTGAAAAATACTTAGCATAAATTGAAATACTATGCAAAGATAATCCCGTAATCACAAACACGGTTTATTTGAGGAAAAATTTACATTTAAATCTTTCATAATGGATCATAAATAAAATGTGAATTATCCTAAGAATATCCCCTAATAGTTTCAAACCAGGTTCACAGTTAGGCCTGTTGTCATGAACTAGGATACCCAGGGTCAAGCCTGAAACTCCTTGTCAGAGTTTTCACCCCTTGGTACATCTGTCCCAGAACCACATCCACTTGTAGTATCAAGATAGGGATATATTTTCTAGAAAGATCCACATAATCTATTCCTAACCAAGATTCCAGGATGTTCTTGTTTGTTTATCCTCAAAGACTATATTAAGGTTTTATTCCCTAATCTACATTTTCTAAATCTAGTTTCCAAGTTTTCTAATAAACTCCCTCTGATACCAACTGTAAGGATCCAACCCCAGTTTCCCAAATCCGGTGCCTTATTTTATTACATTGGAATATAAAAAAGGAATATGCATCCCAAAGGACTATGTAGTTTATTATCTTTGGAAACAAGATACATACATAATTTCGAAATACAACATTAAATGAAATACATCATATAAGTTTTATTGGGAACATCCACAACTATAATTTTATCCTTAGAGGTCACTCATAATAAACTTTTTGATGTCCTAATAAAATAAAACATAAGAAAGGGGTGATCCAAAATTCTCAATAAGGGTAATCAATATAGTATAAAATATCATAAACATAAAGATTAGGAATGGTGAATAATAAAAAACACATGCCTTAAAAAATAAACTTGAACACCTTATGGAAGGAATAAGAGATGAATAAATAATTCCATAATAAAGCATAATCATGGGTACTTTAATAGTAGAATTACCACATGAACTATCTATACTATTTTCATAATGATATAATTCATAATGTGGGACATCATAATCATAGCATCAAATCCTCATTCCAAGACCATAAATATCCATTTTGTCAAGGCCTCATGCAAAGACCACAATTCATCTCATGATACCTACTGATGCACCGAGGGGATATAGAGGGCGCCACCCAGAACTTACTAAGTCTAATTAATTCCTCATATGAATGTATATAAACATAAACAACATATAAATTCATATTGAAACAAATATATGAAATGTGAATAATTTTCCCCAAACATTAAACATAAACACTAACCATTCAGAGAAAATTGGTGAACGGTTTTAAGATAGAACATCAAAAATCAAACTAATAATAAACCATTAAATTAAATATGGTATGTGATATCATAAAATATTAATCCAAATAATATATAATAATAAACAAGAGTGTTGAAATAGATGAAGATACTGTTATAAAATCATCAAGTAATTCTTGAGATAAATACTATTTTACTTTGAAAAGAAGAGTTCTTTTGGAAAAATATTTGTATAAAACCAAAAGTGAATTAAAATATTATTTTCATAATAAAATTAGGTATTTTTTAAATATAATTTTTTCCAAAAACACATTATAGATTGCCCTTGAAAATAGGTATGAATTTGAGACATTCCCTTGAAACGAGATTGTTTATCGAGAAGGATTTTTGAAAGATCCTTATAAAACATGTAAATCCCCATAAAATAATGCAGGATTATGGTTTGTACACATATATATAATATTAAAACATAATTTATGGTGATTAAATAAGAATAAATAATTATTTAATTTGTTTTAATAGAGAAAAAGACTAACTCGAAAGAAAAATGGTGGTTCGGGTATAAAACCCTTACCTTAAGTACAAAGGTGTTCCTCACTTGATCTTAATGACCTGAATAATCAAATTTAGGTTCATAAATTAATGATTCCATAACCACATATACATTTAATTGATTTATTATAACCATATTAGGTTCATTCATGTTCTTTTGATGGGTTAAGAGATTCAATTTCATTGTTTGGTAGTGTTTTCTTCTTTGGTTTTCATGATAAATTTACTTATATTCATGTATGGATAAACATGTATAATGATAATGGTTGTATAGAATATAAGTTTTATGTTATTAGTGAACAACCATAATATTAAATTTTCATAAAATTCTTTTGGTTATAGGAAGTTCAGATGAATCATCATTTAAAACTTTAATGAGAATTGTTTGGGTTAATTGGTGGTTCTTGATCACAACAAAATCATCTTGATTTATAAATTTATATCATGTGTAAAAAAGGATTCCAGAACATTAAATAAGTTATAATACATATATTATAGTCTGTTTCAACCATAAAAATGTTTTAATGTCCAGAATGGAAGATGTTAATAGAAATTGAAATCTCGTCGTCCTTGAATGTGATAAATTAACACATCTCGGATGATGTTTTCATTTCTAGTATAAAAGAAGGGAAAATGAGAGATGATGAATAATTATTCCTTTATCATAAAAAAATTATAGTACAATTATGTTATCGGAGTCATAACAACATTTGTATTAAAAGATTCAAGTAATTAAAAAGAAAATAAATGAACTTCAAATAAAAGAAATTAAAAGTGGAATTTATATCTTGAAGTAATCTTCCTTGAGAGCCACTTTAGGGGAGAGGTTTTGGTCTTTTTATGATACCAAGGGTTTATAGACGTGGGTTAGGATATTTTGAGGATATTTGAGCAGAATTTAGAAAGGTCATAAGGATTTATAGGAGTTAAGAGAAGAGGGAGTGGGGGGGGGGGTTATAGTCGAAGAGGGGTGATTTATGAATATCTTATTCATTATTTTATTATTTCTATGAAGACAACCAATATTGTTTATTATTGTGACCAAGAATAATAATATGTGAATATTAGTTCTAACCAATTGGACTTACATCAGCCTTACATCACCTATGACTCAATAAATCATATATTTACTATTTATTGTAAATTATCGTATTTTACTATTCACCCAAAATTCAAGTATCTTAGAAAAATCCCAAAAATTTACCCCAACCATTTTTCGATGTGTAGAATTCAAAAATTAAATCATTTTTTCAAAAATAATTTTATAAATATTTTTAATTTAATTTTTATATAAAATCATAATTTATTTAAAAAACAACATTAAAAATATAACTTCTTTTATAACACCTTGAAGAATTAATCAAGGTCCAATAAAATTATCTTATAACCATAATACAATAAAATAAAAACTTATGGTTATATTTTATGAAAATAAATTTTCATTTTAAATTATTAAATTAATCATAAAATCGTAACTAAAATATTTATGACATAAAAAAATACTAATACTTATATTATGATCATTTTTCACTTATAAGATGTCTAAATGGTATTTATGAATTAATGGATGAAGTTTTATATTTTTTGGATAATTTAAAATTCATTACTATTCATAAGGGTATGTTACTATTTATCAAAAACTAAGTTGATTCTATAAGACTCTAAATATCATACTGAACGCAACTGTGTTTGTCAGTTTTTTGAAATTCCTTTCACAGAGATGGTAAAACTATGTTTACTAGATAGGTTATAACAAAGTGGTGTTTTTTAGAGACTCAATGTTTAATGAATTTGATATTAAATTTATTTTCAAAATATTGGGGTGTTACATTATCCCATCCTTACAAAAATTTCATCCTCGAAATTACCAGAATGTTACCTCACAAAAATATTTGGGTAGTTCTTCATTATAATCTCCCGAGGTTCCCATTTTCCCTCTTCAATTTTATGATTTTTCCAAATAATATTTTCCAGAAGAGTTGTTTGATTCCTCAACACTAGTTCTTTAGTGTCCAGAATCCGAATAGGCTCTTCACAATAAGATAAGTCATGTTCCAATTATATAGCTTTAGAAGTGAGGACATGCATTGGGTTTGGCATGTACTTTCTTAGAAATGAGACATGGAACACATTGTGTACTATAGATAGGATAGGTGGCATATCCAAAAGATATGCAACAACTCTAATTATCTATAGAATTTCAAAAGGGCTTATGTACCTAGGACTCAGTTTCCATTTCTTCCCAAATCTTATAACACCATTCCACAAAGATGCTTTTATAAAAACATGATCTCCCACTTGAAACTCCAAATACTTCCTTAGATTATCAGAATATCTCTTTTGTATTCATTGATATTCTTTGATATGGGTTTGAATAATATTTACCTTCAATTTTGTTTCCTCCACAAGCTATAGGCCTACAAGCTTACTTTCTCCATATTCATCCCAATAAGTTGGTGTATGACATCTCTTTCCATATAATGCTTCATATGGTTCTATTTAAATTTTTGAATGGAAAATATTATTGTATGCAAACAAAACTAAAGGTAAATATAGATCCCACATACCTCGAAAGTCAAGTTAACATGATCTCAACTTGTACTCTAATGTTTAGATCGTCCTTTCGGATTTCCCATCAGTTTGTGGATGATAATAAGTACTCAATTGAAGCTTAGTATCCAAATATTTCAGAAGACTTTTCGAGAACTTTGATGTAAATCTTGGATCATGATCAGAAACAACTGAGAAAGGTTCTCCATGAAGTCTCACAAATTCTTTGATATAGAGTTATGCAAGGCGCTTCAGTAGAAAATCCTCCCTTATAGAGAGGAAATGTGCATATTTCGTAAGTCAATCAATCATTACCCATATTGTATCATTCATTCTTGTAGTTTTGGGTAATCCAATGATAAAATCCATGGTGATGTCATCCCATTTCTATTTATTAATAGTTATAGGTTTCTTGACTCCTCTTGTATGTTGTCTTTTAGCCTTCACTTGTTGACAGACTAAACATCTTGATACATAATCAGCAATTTCCATCTCCATGATGTCCCACAAGAAATTTTCCTTCAAATATCTATACATCTTAGTGATACTAGGATTTATACTGAAATTTGAGCTACGAGAATCATCTAATTAACCACTTTTCATCTCGGGTAGAAAGGTAACACATAGCCTCTTCCCAAATTTCCTAATTCCATCCTCACACATGAATTCATCCAACTTCCCATCTTTCACAGCATTAATTTTCTTTTAAAGATTCTCATTCTCAGACTGTTAAGCTTTAATTATTTCCAATAAATATTGTTGGGAAACCATCTAAAAAGTGATGCTTCACATTCTATGATAATTCCCATATCCATCCTCACTAGATCCATGTACAAAGGATCCTTTTCAATCCTCATTTTATTGAGAACTCCATGATTCTTCCAGCTCAATGCATCAGCTAACTTATTTTTCTTTCCTAGGTGGTAGTGTGTGGGACAATAATAATCCTTGAGTAGTTTGATCCATCAAATTTTCCTCATGTTCAATTATTTCTATGAGAAGATATATTTTAGACTCTTATGATCTGTATATATCTCACATTTTTTCCATAGAGATAATGTCTCCATATATTTGGAGAAAATATTACCGCTACTAACTTATGATCATGAGTAGGATAGTTTTTTTCATGAATTTTTAACTATCTTGACTCATAGGAAATAAATATATCATTCTGTATAACAAAACAAACAAATAATTTCTTTGATGCATCACTATAGACCACAACCCATCAATCTCTGATGGTAGAGTTAGGATTGGTACATTCACTAATATCCTCTTCAATTATTCGAAACAGTCCTCAAATTATTTTTTCCATACGAACTTAACCCCTTTACATGTAATCTTGGTCATCGGGTTGGGTATACATGCAAATTTTTAAATGAAATACTGATAATAACTTGCTAAACCAATAAAACTATGTACCTAGGTTATGTTCATCGGAGTATTCCATTCTTGAACAGCCTCTTTCTTTATAGGATAAAAATATATTCCATTCTTATAGACAATTTTTTCAAGAAATGAAACTAATAAAAGACAAAATTCACACTTGCTAAACTTCCCATATAATTAATTTCTTCTAAGAGTCTTTGTGCGTAAGCAATTTTCATGATCTTAGTATATTTTTAATTATACCAAGATATCATCAATAAATAACACCAAAAATTCATAAATATATTCCTTGAAAACTATATTCATTAGATCCATGAAAATGGAGGTTTCATTTGTTAGCCCAAAAGGAATTATTGTAAACTCGTAATGCTCATACTTGGTTCGAAATGCTATTTTTGGAATGTATTCCTTCCTCTCAAGCAACTGATTATATCCATATCGAAGGTCATTCTTTGAAAAATATTGATATCCATGAAGTTGATCAAATAAATCATCAATGAGAGCTAGGGTATACTTTTTCTTTATTGGTATATCATTGATCTCCCTGTAGTCAATACACAACCTCATAGATCCATCTTTCTTCTTAACAAAAAGGATAGGGGCTCTCCATGGAGAAACACTATGGTGGATGAATCCTTTATCACTCAATTACTCTATTTTTTTCTTCCATTCTAATAATTACATCGTGGTTATTCTATAAGGGGTCTTTGAGATGGGCCTTGAATCAGGAATTAAGTCAATAGAAAACTCGATTTCCCACTCTAGAGGTTATCCTAGTAAATACTCTGGAAAGACATCAACATATTATTGAGCAATAGGTATTTCCCCTATTTTAACATTCTTTTCCTCACCCATAGTTATTTCATTTCATTCATCCCCAATAATTGAATTCAGTAGAGCTACTGGGGGTGGATCTAGATTATAATCATATGGTTATGTTTCTATCCTAAAGATAAGGGATTCCACATCATCTTAAAAAATTGTAATCTCCTTATTATTAAAATAAATTTTCACACCATGTTTCAAAAGACAATCCATACCAAGGATTATATCAAATTCAATCATGGGTATGATAATAATATTAGTAGATAAAACATGTTTATATTCCATAATGGGCACTAGTTGACAAATTTTTTTTGCAATGATACTTCCCTTAGGGGTTTTGACTGAAAACTCCCTTATCAAATCACATTAGAAATATATAATTTTCTTAGAAAATAGGGATGATATTAAATAATCTGATGATCTATAATCAAATAAATAATTGGGTAAGTTTGAGTAAATGGTTAAAGTACCTTCCACCACATCGTTTGGAACTACGACCTCCATAGTTGTAACAACATAAGCTTGTCCTTTCTCCCTTGGACTTCTTTGGGGAACGTTTCCATGACGCTTAGGACATTCATGTTCATAATGTCCCATCTCCCTGTAATTGTAGCATTAAATTTTTTTATCTTCTTTATTCTCCTTACAATCCTGAGATAGATGGCCTTTTTCTAGGCACTTGTAACATACTCCCATTCCCTTCAGGTAAGTGTGAGGGTGTTTCTTCCCACAATTATTACATGGTGTAAGGCCAACTCTTCCCTTATTCCATATTCCCTTTATTTACTTTTCCATAGTTTTTTGTAGCCCTCTAATTCTCTTTATTTCCTTTAAAGTCATAAGACTTAGAAAATTCATTCTCTGTCTTGATAGCACTTGAGACTATATCTTTATATGATGATAAACTTTGGGAGACTAGGGCCTTTTGGAGGAACAACTTTAAATCATAAAAGAATCAGCCAATATTTCTCCTTGGATTACACATGTAGTCTGAAACATGCCTTTCCATCCTAGTAAATTTGGATTCATACTTGGAAACATTTTCATCCTCCTTCTGCCTCAGATTCAAGAATTTCCTTTCCATATTCGCTCGTTGTTCATGGGGAAAATATTTTTCTAGGAAGATTTCCTTAAAATAAATCCATTACATCTCTTATATTTCTTCCTCCTCCTTTGTGTTATGGATTAATGGCCACCACTGATACGCATCTACCGATAGACGATAAACTACCATGAAAACCTTCTCTACTTCATTACATCCCAAGGTGAGAAATATCTTCTCTGAGGAACTTATCAACTGCTCATCTAAAAATGGGTTTATAGTCCCATTGAATTATGGAGGCTGTTTTCACATAAAGTGATCTAGCATAGATCCTCCACGTTGTTGATCCAGATGCTCCATATGGGTATGGTTATTGTTTATAACCTGAGTAAGTTTCCCTAGTATAGTTATAAGGTGCTCTGCACCAGTCGTAGCACTAGAGCCAACATCATTAACTTGAACATGAGTGAAATCCCTACATGGGATATGCCCATTCCTGGGGTTTCCATTCCTTCCACTAGGTTCCATTTCTAGATAATGGCATACACTATATTTGGTTATGAATCATAATGTACTATATCAACTTAGAAAAGTACTTTTCATAAATTTAAATCCTATGCATGGCTAATCCCAAACTCACAAACATGGTTTCTTTGAGGAAAAATTTACATTTAAATACTTTATAATGGCTCGTAAAAAAACGCAAATTATCCTAAGAATATCCCCTGAGAGTTCCAAACCAGTGCATAGTAAGGCCCGTTTTCATGTACCAGGATACCCTAGGTCAAGCCCAAAACTCCTTTTAAGATTTTTCACTCCTAGGAACATCTGTTCTAGAACCACATACACTTGTAGTATCCAGACAGAGATGTATTTTCTAGAAAGATCAACATAATCTCTTCCTTAACAAGATTCCAAGATTTTCTTGTATTTTTATCCTCAAATACTATCTTAGGTTTTTATTCCCCAATCTACATTCTCTAAATCTAGTTTATAATTTTTCTACTAAACTCCCTCTGATACCAACTATAAGGGCCCGACCCTAGTTGCCCGGAGCTGGTGCCTTATTTTATTACATTGGCATATAAACAAGGAATATGCATCCCAAAGGACCGAGTATTTTGGTATCTTTGGAAAAAAGATACATACATAAGTTTAACATTACAAATTTAAATGAAATACATCATATAAGTTTTATTGGGAACATTCACAACTATAATTTTTACTTGAAGGTCACTCATAATAAACTTATTCATTTCTTGATTAAATGAAACATAAGAAATGTGTGAGATCAAATGAACCTTAAGGGTAAGCAAGATAGTGGAAGATATCATAAACATAAACTTTAGGCATGGTGAATAACTGAAAACACATGCCTTTAAAAATAAACATGAACACATTATAGAAGGAATAAGAGATGAATAAATAATGCCATAATAAAAAATAATCATGGGTATTCTAAAAGTATAATAACCACAATAACTATAAATACTATTTTCATAATTAGGGTATTCATAATGCGGGACAGCATAACCATACCGTCAGGGCCTTGTGTCAAGACCATAAATATCCATTTTGTCAAGGCCTCATGCCAAGACCATAGTTCGTCTCATGAGGCCTACCGATTCTCTGAGGGGATATAGTGGTCCCCACCTGACACTTAATAAGTCTAATTCATTACTCATATGAATGGGTATAAACATAAACATCATATACATTCATATATAAAATAATATATGAAATGTAAATAACTTTCCCTAAACATTAAGTAAAAACACTAACCATTTGGAGTAAATTGGTGAATGGTTTTAAGATAGAACATACACAGTCAAACTAATCATAAACAATTAAATTAAATATTTTGTATGATATTATAAAATATTAATCCCAATAATACATAATAATCAAAAAGATTTTTTAAATAGATGAATATACTCTTATAAAATCATCGAGTAATTCTTGAGATAAATACTCTTTTACTTTGAAAAGAATTGTTATTTTGGAAAAAATATTTGTATAAAACCATAAGTGAATAAAGGTAGTATTTTAATAAGAAAATGTGTGATTTTATAAATATATTGGTTTTCAAAAATAGATTCTAGAGTTCCATTGAAAATAGGTAATAATTTCAGAAATTCCCTTGAAATGAGATTGTTTATCGGGAAGGATTTTTGAAATATCCTTTTAAAACATGTAACTACCCATAAAGAAAAGAAGGATTCTAGTTGGTAAACATATATAGAATATTAAAACATAATTTATGATGAGTAAATAAGAATAAATAATTATTTAATTTTTGTTAATAGAGACAAAGACTAACCTGAAATAAAATGGAGGTTAGGGTAGAAAACCCTTACCTTATGTCTGAAGGTGATCCTCAATTAATCTTAATGACCTATATAATAAAATTTATGTTAATAAATTAATGATTATATAACCTCTTATACATTTAATTGATTTATTATAACCATATTAGTTTCATTCATGCCCTTTTTATGGGTTAAGAGATTCAATTTCATTGTTTGGGAGTGTTTTCTTCCTTGGTTTTCATGATCGGTTCACTTATATTCATGTATGGATAAACATGTATAATGAGAATGGTTTTCCAGAATATAATTTGTATGTTATTATTGAACAAACATAATATTACATGTTCATAAAATTATTTTGGTTATTGGGAGTGAAGATGAATCATTATTTAAAACATTAATGACAATTGTTTGGGTTAATTGGCGGTTCTTGATCACAACGAACTCATGTTGATTTATAAATTAATATCATGTGTAATAAAGGATTCATGAACCTTAAATAAGTTGTAATACATATATTATAGTCTGGTTCAACCATAAAAATGGTTTTATAACCATAATTTAAGATGGAAATAGAAATTGAAAACTCGTCGTCCTTGAATGTGATATATTATCACATCTCGGATGGTGTTTTCATGTCTAGTATAAAAGAAGGGGAAATGAGAGATGATAAAGAATTATTTGTTTATAAAAAAATTACATTACATTTAAGGTACGTCATTCATCACAAAATTTGTATCAAAGTATTTGAGGAAAGAAAAACAAAATAAATGAACTTGAAATAAAAGAAATAAATAGACGAATTTACCTCTTGAAGTAATCTTCCTTGAGAGCCTCTTTAGGTGAGAGGTTATGGAATTTTTATGAGACTAAGGCCTGATGGAATTGGTGTAAGATCTTGGGAGATATTTTATCATAATTTATACAAGGCAAAAGGCTTGAGAGTAGTGAAGAGAAGAGGGAGTGAGAGGGAGTTTTATAGTGGAGGAGAGGGGTGATTTCTGAATGTCTTAATCATTATTTTATTATTTCTCTCAAGACAACCAATAGTGTTGATTATTTTGACCAATAATATTAATATGTTCATTTTAGTTCTAACCAAGTGATCTTACATCAGCCTTACATCACCTATGACTCAATAAATCATGTATTTAGTATTTATCGTTAATTATCATATTTTTCTATTCACCCAAAATTCAAGTATTTTAGAATAATACCAAATATTTATTCCAACCATTTTTCGATGTTTAGAATTAAAAAATGAAATCCATTTTTTGAAAATAAATTTCTAAATATTTTTAATTTTATTTTTAAATAAAATCATAATTTATTAAAAAAACTACATTAAAACTATAACTCATTTTATAACACCTTGAAAAATTAATCAAGGTCCCATAAAATTAGATTATAACAATAAGAAAATAAAATGAAAATTTATGATTATATTTAATGAAAATAAATTTTCATTTTAAATTATTAAATTAATCCAAAAATGTAATTAAAATATTTATGACATACAAAAATACACATACTAATGCTATGATCATTTTTTCACTTATAAGATGTCTAAATTGTTTTTATACATTCATGGGTGAAGTTTCTATTTTTTGGAAAATTTACTATTCATTAATATTAATAAGGTTATGTTACTATTCATAAGGTTATGCTACTATTCATAAAAAACTATGTTGATTCTATTGTACTATAAATATTGTACTGAATGCAATCATGTGTGTAATTTTCTCAAAATTTCAATCATCGAGGTGGTAAAACTATGTTTACTGGATAGGTTATAAAAAAGTGGTGTTTTGTAGAGACTTAGTGTTTCATGTATTCAATATTAAATTTATTTACAAAATCTTGGGGTGTTACAAACTTCCAGATATGTCCAAAAATATCTACTCAAAATGTACTCCAATTATAGGGGAATGAAATGTAGAACAATAAGGGAATAGTGAAGGGCCTCTAAAACCAATATCCTCCTTAAATATTTAAAATCTCTCAAAAAACCATAGTTTTTACTCTTTCATTTACAAGTACCCTAACTAATGATTGAACCAAAAAAATTCCTAGATGAACCAAATGTAAAAACTAAGGATTGTGGAAAGTGAATTGATGGGAAAGTCAGGTTGGAATGTGGGATACGTGATGTATAAATAGTCATGATCAATTATGTTGTTCTAATAACCAAACATGCAATATCTCATGGGGACATGAAAAAAATTCAATAATTCAAAGAATGTAAATGAGGATCAAGGTGAAAATGCACAACCAAGATCAACATATCATTGATCAACGGAGGGTTAAATTAGTGATAACTTTTTCTTTTGTGTTAACTTTATTTTGTAACAAACTTCTCCATATGTTAAATAATTATCACTTTTCTAAAGAAAAAAACATTCACACATCCATAGAAACACATGTATTTACAAGGATCACTACTCAATTAGAGTATCTAGTATTTGGCATGGTGTGGAAATAATCCAATAACACACAATCCACTAGAAAGAAATCTTTTTTTGTGGATAATATAATTAGAAAATACCCTTATACTTGTATAGCACTATGATCAAAAAATAATTTCATGTTCTTATTCTAGCATGAATGATATAAAACAAGTTTGTATAATGTTAAGAAACCTTCACTAGTTTTTTCCAAACTTTTCAATATGTTTCTTCAATAAATTCCAATTTATTAATTATTAAAAACATAATTTTTCACTACCCTACCTAGTAGAAGGTAGAAACAACATTTCTAGATTTTTTTTATAAAAACTCGGTTTAATAGCTTGGTTCAATTATTTTGTCCGATACTTCAGTGCAGATAATATATAATAAAATATCCTTTAGAAACAATTCTAAACTACTTCAATCATTCCATATAAATATCAGTCTGATAGATCAGTCTTATCTGATAACCTCTTCCTTCTTCTTTATATGTCTAAAAAACATCCTTAGGAAATCTCTGTCTATAAACTTATTCTCTTTAATCAAAACACTATTTCTCTTTCTCTCTCTCCACACATGAACAAAGTATTAATTTTTAGAAATTATTTTTTACTTTATTCTATTTATAGGAGATCCATAATTGGTATGGGTGGGAAATCCATTTCACTTTCCCTCTCAACAAAATTTCTAGAAACTCAAATTTGAATTTAATTTTGACTTTATATTTGACTACTTCAAAATTTCTCAAATCTTATTTATTCTTCTCAAAACTTCTCCAATATTCTCAAAACTTAAGCCTAATTTGAACTTACAAAAATATCTTTAGGATGATAGAAATTTTCATTTTGATATTATTATTCATTACAATGAAACATATGATCACTCTAATTTTCATGAACCAATTGAAAAAACATAGGTACTGAAGATTTCTCATTCTGGTGTTTCGAATAAACTGAAATACATGAAACTATTCTTCCATAACATTGTTGCACCTTTTTTAGACTTTAGTTTCTTTCCATAACCATCATCAGAACTTATAATGATTTTCAAACACATTAAAAACACTTCAATATCTTTAATATAATTCTCATTTTCTTGAATTGATCAACAATTCCTTAGACTGATGATCCTGTATCCGATTAAGTCCAGTATCTGATAACTTATCAGTGTCAACATGTGTCTGATGGATTAGTCTCTAATTTCTTCCAATGTATTAGTTTAAATTTCAGATCAATGATTCTTGACCCACTTGAAAAATAAACAGGACATTTTTATATAAAAATGGTTGACTTCATTATTAAACACCATTTGATTGTTAAGTCTTTAAACTATACTCATTCATCGGTCCCAAAAAATCCCACATACTTAACCATTCTTCCTCGGATATAACATTGAACCTGATGCTCTTTTGATACCAACATTGTGTCTGATGGATCAGTGTCAAAACTCCTCTGATAGATTGGTGTAATGCATTTTATAATGGACTAGTGTCAATAGAAAATTCTTTTCTAGTAGATGATTGATCCTCTAGATAGGTCTATTCGGTGGATCGGACAGTATGATGGATCATTCAATCAGCACTTCATCAAGAATGAAAACATTGTATCCACTTTTATTCCACAGAATCCTTCTTGTATAATGAATTCATGATGTTAATAACATTAGGATCATTATATAATCATCTGACTTAATGTACCAAACACTTCTTATCCCCCTTTCATTCACAAAGATTGAATCACAAGTGTTTCAGAAAACTTATGATATTTGAAATTTACAAAAAATCAAATCATCATCATATTTTGTATCAAATATCTTAGAAGACATTCAGAAACTGATATAACTTCTCACTCCAATCAGAAACATCATTTCGGACACAATGTGAGTCCAAAAATGCATTTCCCAAAAAAAATCTCTAAAGAAGAAAACCAAAATCAATGTACTTACTTATAAAAAATGAATTTGATCTTCTATTAATGTTAATAATTTTGACTCATCATCAATACTTTCAAAGTGAATTGATTTTTTTAATAAGAAATAAAAGAAAAAAAAATCAGAAAAAACGTATTTCAGCATCTAAAAAAAACTTCCATCCAACATGGTCCTAACAATCTTCCCCTTATGATTTTATTATCATATAAGGTTTATAATTCATTGAAATTTGAAAACTCAAGATATGGACTGCTAATGAATAATTATAATCTTACTTAAGTGAACTCATTGTAGAAAACAAGAATAATTGATATAAAAACCATGTTGTCCCAGAGTAGTAACTTAAGAAACTACTTATTCAAGCTTAAAAACTTTCTTCCTCTTCACAAATTCGTTCTTCTTATAAAAGGTTTCCTACAACTACTTTAACAAACTATTAGAATACATCATACAATTACATTCTTAGTTAACATCTTACACACAACTCCCCCCGTATATATGCTTTCGTAAAAGGTTTATCACCTATCGATGGATAGATTAATGAAACATCATTTTATCCCACTTGAAAACACTATCCAAAGAATAGATGATATAAGGGATAGAAACATGTAACTCAAAATTATAGAGAAAGAGTTTTTACACCCATGTTCAACCTTAGTTTTAAAAATTATTCTTTAGTAAAGGTTTTTTGAAAATTTTAGAAACCTCTTCCAATATAGAAACATAATCTAACTTGAGATCATTCTTATCCACATGATCTTTGATGAAGTGATATTTGTTATAAATATTATTTTAATGATAATTTTGTACTAAATTTCTTATAAGGTTGATGTAAATTTAATTATCACAACCCAATATCAAAGGTAACTTCACTTCAATAAGTAATTCTTCAAACTAAGTCTCTATCCACTATGTTTTTTTGGATTGATTGGCAGCAACGTACTCATCTTCAGTTCTGCTAAGAGTTACTAAATTATATATCTTAGTATTATAACATACAAAAAATTCCCACAGAAAGAAAACTCTACCGTATGTGGATCTTCTATCATCAAAATTTTCATCCCAATCAGCATTTCTATAGAAAAATAAATCAATTCTTTCTAAGATATAATACCTGATTCTGAAATCTATTGTGCCTTTGATATATCTGAGAATTTTTTTCCATCCAATAGATTTGATTATTTTAGAGGACTTTGGACTCTTTAACATAAGGTAATAGCATAAACAATAATTGGTCTTGAGGCATTCATAAACAACAAACTCCCAATCAATATATAAAACAATTTAGAGTCGACTTATTTATCTTCACCATATTTAGTCAAGTTGGTTCTCACTGAAATTGGTTTGAAAAAAGGTTTCATATTTTCCATGGAAAATTTCTTAATAATTTCCTTAGAATTATTTTCTTGATAAATAAAAAATTATCTCTTTTTTGTGATATTTTTAACCCAATAAAGTATTTTATTTCACTAAGCATGGAAATTTCAAACAACTTCTTCATTTTTTCAGAAAACCTCTCACAAGTTCTTTTATCATTCCCATAAAAGATATTTCATCCAAATAAATAATAACAATGAGGAAAAAATTCTTACATTATTGGATGTATAGATTACTATCAACTCTTCCTTTATTAAAATTATACTTTCTTAATTAGGTATCCAATTTGGAATACCATGACCTCAGATCTTTCTTTATCCCACACAAGGATTTCTTCAACTAACACACATAAATTTCATCCTTTCCAATAATAAAACCACTATTTTATTAAACATACACTTTTTCATTAAGTTCTCCATTGAGAATGGTTATTTCAAATAAATGTTAAAAAATTTATAACTCCATTGTATAGAAATTGAAAAAAAAAATTCTAATTGTTTCTAACCTTTCTACGGGATCAAATGTCTAGTCAAAATTAATGTTTTAAATTTGTGAGTGAACTTTGCAATCCAATATTATTTTGTTCCTTATCTCTTCACCATCTTCATTCTACTTGTTTAAGAAAATAAACTTTGTACCAATAACATTTTTTTCATTTGGATTTGGTACAAGATCCCATGTATCATCCATCTCAATATGATCCAACTCTTAATTCATAGCTTGAATCCATTATGGGTGCTCAAAATATTCATTCACATCATTTGGATCAAATTTTGAATACAAAGAAGTATGAGTAACCACTTTTTATGTTATTGTTGTTTTTGTCTTTTGATGTTGATCACCAATAATGTTTTGTGCTTCCACCTGTTTTCTCAACCTAAGAAATGATTAATGAAATTCTTCCTCGTCACTAGAAATATCTGAGTCTGATTCTTCCATATATATGGTGTCATAATTGTTGTAATCCATTTAACATTTATTTATAATAATTCTATCATCCTATTTGTCTTCCTCACCTTCATGAGTTTTTATTGTATATTCCTCGTATTTTTCAAGAACTTTTACATCAAAATAATCAACAATTATTCCTTTTTCTTTATTGAAACATTTTTATCCTCTTCCATCTAGAGCATACACAAGAAACATTCCATCATCACCTCTTTAATAAAACTTTGAAAGATTTCCAAATTTTTTATTTATGGTGTAGTGACTCCCAAAAAATCTTAATTGTTTCAAACATGGATTTTTATCATAAAACATTTCAAAGGGAGTTGTGGAACTTGACTTGTAGAAACACTGATTCTGAATATAAACTGACGTTCCCATTCCTTTATTCCATAATTAATGATAATGACCATGCTCAATCAATGTTGTATGCCCCATCTTATCTAAACATCAAATATTACTCTTAGAAAAACCATTTTTTGAGGTGTGTATGGTGTACATAACACATGTCAAATTCCATATTTTTTAAGATAAATTTTGAACTCTTCATTCTTATACTCACCACTATTGAGTGTTACCAACTTCTTTATAGAATACACATATTCCTTCTCATCTATTATCTAGAAACACTTAAAAATATTTATAGATTCTGATTTATATTTCAAATGATTAACACAGGTAATGAGAGTATAATAATCAATGAAATAAATGAATTAATTATCTTTAAAAGTTAATTTTTTTCTCATGGGACCAAAATTATTAGAATGAATAAATTAGAGGGGTTGATTTGAATGAATATCAACTTTCTTACGCACTGATTTTGAAATATTACACTTTTGAAATATTTAATAACACCAATCTCTTCATCTTTACATATCAGGAATATCACAGACACTGTCTTTATTTAATAACTTACTCATGTTTCTCAGGCATATATGTCCCAACCTTTTATGCCACATTTTATTTTCTTCCCCAATTCATATTAATTTTTTACTTCACCATCTTGAAACAAGTTTCCATTTTTGTGTTTTCCCCTTTGTAATAATTCTTCTATATTCTTCTATATTCTTCTCTTTAAAAAAACAAACTTGTCTTAAAAAATCATTGCATTCATCAAAAATTTGGGAAACACTCAATATATTGTGTTTCAACCAATCAGAAAACAAATATTTCTTGTATTTTAACTTTTATTCCCAAATAATAGCTAATCACACACCTTTTATTCTAAGGGATTTATCATTTCCAAACATCACTCTTCCTTCTTTGAAATATTTCACATTCTTAAAAAATTTCAAAAATCCTATCATATGAGAAGAACACTATAACGACCCCGAATTTCATCAATTAAAATTCCATTCATATAATTATTTCATATTGTATAAATAACATAAAATCACTTATAGACCATAATAAAAACTTTATAAATGAATAATGAATGAAATAAGAAGTATTTATAGAAATTAAGAAACCTAAACCAATGGAATAGTGACAAAACCTTTGGAATAGTAATGTGGCCATGGGAATAGTAACCCAGCCAATAGAATATTAACCTCACCTAGGAAATTATAAATAAAATTTAATCATATTATAAATGAAAATATGATATATTTATATCATGGAATAAGTAAATAAATGTTTTAAGAATAATAAATTGAGTATTGATTTTTTTGGGAAACATAAATATTTATTTAGAATTTTATAATTAATATAATGGTTTGAAATATTTTTTTTCATAAAATATATTTGTAAATTAATATTTTGTTTTCTTATGATTATAATATAATTTTATGATACTTTATTTAATTTTTCAAAGTGTCATAAAATTAGTTATAATTTTAAAATTGGTATTTGTTGAGTAAATGATGGTTTTAATTAAAACTTAAATTTATAATATTTATAAAATTATTTTCATAAAATGGAGTCCACTTTTTTATTCTACACATTTAAAAAATTTTAGGAATAATTTTTGGGACTTTTCTAAAATAGTTAAATTTTCGATGAATAGTGAAATATGGTAATTTACGGTATAAGCTAAATACATGAATTAGTGAGGCATGAATGATGTATAGATGATGTAAGAAACTTTGGTTCGAACTTACATGAACTAGTTAGTATAATTAGTAATAATAATTCACACTATTCATGGTCTTAAGCCAAAAATAGTAAACAAATGAATAAAATAATAAAAAAACACTCCTCTCCTATGCTTTAAATATCACCCATCTCCACCTCTTCTCCTCACGCTCAAAAGCCTTGAAGGTAACCCAAATTATATAAAATCCTCTTTCTAATTATCTCTCCCATTTTCAAGATCCTTTTTTCTCAATAAAATACCAAATTCAAGTGTTTCAAGTAGGTTCTTAAGAAGGAGGAATTCAATAAGTGAAATCCTCCTTCGTTTTCATTTATTCGATTTTCTTTTTCTTTTCTTTTCCTCCCATCACATTTTCATATAAAAGTGACATGATAACTCTAGTATCTTTTATATATTTTAATGTTATTTTTTAATATAATAACCCATAATCAGTTATATTCCCCTATCCTTTTGTTTTGAAAATGAAAACATCATATGTGACGCGTTCATTTATCGCATTCAAGGACGATGAGTTTTAAATTTCCATTACCTCCCTAAAATATAGTCCTAAAACCATTTTTATGGTTACAAAATATTATAATATATGTATTAAATCTTATTTAATGTTCTGGAACTAGTATATAAACATAATATTAATTAATAAAACAAAACTAGTTCATGAGGATCAAAAAATGCCAAATTAATCGAAACGATTATCATTAGAATTCTATCTAATGAATAATCATCACATTTGAAAAAAAAAATTATATATAAGACCATTTAAAATTATTTAAGTTCCTTAATAACATATAATTTCAATTTGGGACAACTATTCTCATTTTACATGATTTTCCATACATGTATACAAGTTAACAGATCATGAAAACTATGGAAACAAATGCTCCTGAAACGATGAAATTGAATATCATAACTCATAAAAAAAGGAAATAATTGAACTTAATAAAATTATAATAAACCAAATAATTATAGAATATATTTCAAATAAATAAATAAATTAATGGATCTAATTTTATTATCCGGGAAATTAAGTTCATGTGCATAACACTTTCAGACATAAGGTAATAGATTCTCTCTGAACCATCATTTTTCCTTCGGGTTACACTTTCTCTATCCTTACCCCAATTTAATTCTTCCTTATTTTTATATTATTATTCTAAATTATCATTAAATGTTCCAAAATCATGTATCTAGATCTTCTTATCCTTATTTTCTATGGAAATAAATGTTTTAAAAAGGTTCCCTTCTCAATTCTTCCTGATAAGAAAGCCCAATTAAAGGGAACTTCCCAAATTCTTACCCATTTTCAAGTAACATAAATAATAAGATTTAACCCACCATTATGTTTATGAAATCACTCATTTTATTCTGGAAAAATATTTTTGTTCATTTATATTTTTATGAAAACCAATATTCCTTTGTTCCCTTTAAATAATCTTTAATATTTTTTTTAAATAGCACTAAAGTGTTTCATTTTGAATGTTTCTTAAACACAATTTTTACATATTTTCACTCTAGTTTGATAGAAATTATCATTATATTTGATTATTTTCCATTATAAATGTCCATGTATTATTTCAATATATTCTTTCATGGACACCTATATTATGCACCCATTTGTTCTGCCTTATGAAACGATTACGATACCCATTTCTTCCTTATGTATGATTCTTCATGTGGCACACATATACATGAACATGTTATGATGGGTGCACCCAGATAGTGGTCCAATTCATTTGTAAATGTTTAGTCTCATTAGAATTCATTTTTTGATATGGAGTGAAACGTATTCCTTTATTGGACTTGGTCCTCTATGTGCAATGGTATTGGCGGTTAGCATTCACTCATGCTCCTCCATGTGAAATGGTCTTGGAGGTTAGCCTTAAATCATGTTTATGTCATATTGTATGTTGTTTCCACATTTCTATGATTCCATGATTACATGATACCATGTTTTATATATTATGATTACATATGTTTATTCATGTTACATTCCTTTTTATGTCATCATGTTATGCCTTCTAACCCTTGTGACATGATTTATTCATATGATTATTCCCTTACTAGGATTTTTATCTGATCCCTTTGTTTATTTATTTCCTAGGTTATCCTATAAATATATAAGGTTTCAAAGGATGTTAGGAGATAATCATGAAGATTAAATAAAATATTTTTTTTATGATGTTTAATTATGTACCTAATTTTCCAAAGACAGTAGACTTTATGATCCTTGGATTGTAATTTTTGGTTAGTTATGCTTAAAATCTTATAATAATATGTGTAAATGTATAGGGCCATTATAGTTGGAATTAGAGGAAGGTTTATTCATTTTTGGATATTAGGATAAGAAAACTTTATTAAGAACCCTATGGATAATTATATCACCATAGATAACATAGATTTAAACATAGGGAATCACAAGATAAGATATACTTTTAATTTACAAGATTATCATTATATGTTCAAATTTTCTTTGTTATGTTCTTATTATCTAAGTATTCAATTTCCCAAATTTTAATTGATTTTTCTTAGATAATGGATGAAATAAGAGAACTCATTCCAACAGTCAATGTGATAGGCAATGTGACTATTTCCCTGATGGAATGCTAGATCTATTGGGAATGGGAACTCAAAACTTCAGGATAGTTCTTGCTCAAATGAATAAAGGTATGAATATTAACTTAAATCATATGGAACTCCCTCCTTATCCTAAGAAATAGAAAGTTTAGGTCGAATCCTTTATGTGTCAAAGGTCTCCTATCTTTAGTGGATCTCTTGATCCCCTCATCACAAAATAATGGATTAACTCCATCAAGAAGATATTCTCTATCCTCCAGTGCTCATAAGAAGAGAAAATTATGATGGAGGTCTATCATTTTTATGGGGAAGCTAATAAATGGAGGACACTGATCAAGAACAAGAATTCCAAGGAGGAAATTGATTCCATGGAATGCGAATCATTCAAGAAAATATTTTTCAATAAATAATTTCTCCAAAAACCACATATTAAAATAGAAAGGGAGTTCCTCAGACTAAATCAAAAGTAATATGATTCTATTAGGGAATAAAAGTAAAACATTTACAAGGCTTTCACAATATATCTTTGGCTTTTTAATGAACACTAAAAGAAAAGTTGATTGCTTATTTAGTGTAATAAAGATAATTCTATGAAAAGCGTTGGTGATTTGAGACTTTGATAGCTATGAATTGATTGTACATTGTGCCCTTATGGTTTAAATGGATATTGGATACTCTCAATGGTCTCATGGTACTGGAGATAAAATGTGAAAAATGGATTTTAATATTGGTGGATCAACAGATAAGTCTCATGATAGAAATAAAACCCAACATCACACATATCAAATTTGTGGGAAGAAGAATCATGGTAACTGTATAAAGGGAACCATGAAATGATTCAAATATGGAATAGTGGGTTATATAGATAATAAATATCAAAGGTACATGAAGAAACCACTAATTTGGAAGAATAAAGTAAGGTTCGGATCAATACACAGCTTGTAGTGTAGTGTTTCAACTACAAGTAACATGGGAATTTTGAGAAATGTTTCCCTAATACAAGGGTGTTGGAGGAAATCAATAGAAACTACCTCTAAGGTAGTAAGGAAGGGAATATGATATCACTAGTATTGAGGTGGAGCCCAATAATGATATTATGATAGGTAATTTGGTTATTCATTCAATTATATATTAATGTACTATTTGATTCTAGTTCTATGCATTCTTTAATATCTTAAATGTTTAGTAGAACTATTCAAACACCACCTCAAAAATATGGAGGTTGAGTTATCAATGAGAATAGAAAATGCAAAATTATTACATCCAAGATATATAACTCCACTCTGGTTAATGTTTTTGAATTGAACCTCCTAGAAAATATTGTCTTACTTCCTTTGGTGAGGTTTGATGCTATATTGGGCATGGATTGGATATCTTTATACAAATCCAGCATCAACTGTTAGGAAAGGGAGATCACTCTTCACATCCTAAGGCATCCTATGATTCTATAAAAGTGTAAGGAGGGGCTGAATCTATTTTAGAATCATCATCTCAACTTTTGATATTATTGCCTTATGAGAAAGAATATATAGCTCAAATGATTAAGACAAAGGAAAGAATCATGCTAGAAGACATGATCATTGTAAGGGACCACACTGATGTATTACCTGAAAAATTTCATAGTCTTTCTCCTGAATGATAAGTTGAGTTCTTAATTGAACATATTCATAGATCCCTACCTATATCAAACACACCTTATAGGATGGACACCATTGATTTGGAAGAACTAATTAAGTAGTTATAAAATAATCTAGACAAGGGTCTTATATGCTCAAGTGCTTCACCATGGGGTGCGCTAGTCCACTTTATTAAAAATAAGATGGATTATTGTGCTTCTGTAATGATTATCGTGAGATCAATAAAGTCACGATAAAGAACAAGTATCCCCTACCATGTAGAGAATAATTTTTTGATCAACTACATGGGGATAATTATTTCTCTAAGGTGGAAATTTGGTCGGGATATCACTAATTAATGATGAGGAAGGAATATATTCCCAATAATTCCTTTTAGAGGAGGTATGTTCACTATGAGTTCATAGTTATTTTCTTAAGACTCACTAATTCTCCATCAATTTTAATGGAATTAATGAATAGAGTCTTTATATATTACCTTAATAAATTTGTGGTAGTCTTTATTGATCATATTCTGATATAATCCTAGAGAAAGCATATAAAGACCTGTAAAATTCAAGGAAATTTTTTTCTTAATTTTCTTGGAATTTTTACAAGAACGCAGTTTCTGACGGCACTGGATTCCGAGGCCCAGTGTGCTCGGAATCATTTTCTGATCTTTAGCTCGGGTACGTTCAGTGAACGAACGAGCGGGGTTTTATAACTTTTGAACCGGTGCTCGGAATCTAATTCTGAGGGCACCGATGGAATCGTAGCGCCAGTATTTTCTTAGAAACACCTTTTCCAGAGTTGCGTTTTCTTGGGTGTGGTTTTTAATTTTTGGGGTTAAGTTAAGAAATAAAATAAAAGTGGTGTGACACTTTATTTTATTTCACTTAAAGACACATAAGCTAAGTTAAGTGGATAAGGTGGAACCCACAATATCCTACCCACTTGGTAGGATATTTGTGAGGTGGGGCCCGCACGAGCCCCACCGTTTCTTTCCCTCTAAGTAACGCACCCACAAAAACCCCTTTTTAAATATAGTCGACCTGTGCGTTTAATTAAATATTAAACGCCCCTATTAATTGAATGGTTTAAGCGTTGCAATTAATTCAATTAATTTTTGGATTCTTTTTATGAATTTCAAATTGTTGGCATGGGAATAAAATAAGACCAACACTAGGTTTGTAGGGGGTGGCTTGTTGAGAGGTTTTGGAGAAACTCTAAAGCTTGAAGATCTTCATCCTCCTTCGCGAAGAACGCGAAGAACGCGAAGAATGCGAAGAACGCAAAGAACGCGAAGAACGCGAAAAATGCCAGCCTCCGACGAAGGGTGACGAAGAACGTCGAACCCTCGGAGATCGACGACGCGACGCCGTGTACCGCGACGTCGACAATCCTCCTTCCGCGACGCTTCTTCCGCGACGTTCATTCCCCCGCGACAATCTTCGACCAACAACCGATTGACGTAGGGGGTTGTGGTTCTTTTAATTCTTTGTGAATTATATCCTCGGCATGGATTCTTTCGGTGCATTTTAAATCTGGTGATTTTATACCCACGACATATGTTTAAAATATTTGTCGGAAGACTTTTTAAAACCACAAACACGGTGGGTGCGGACCACCGAACAAGTCCGAACCCACCGTCTCTTCGTTCTTGGTGAGAGGATTAGCGGGCGACGACAAAGCAGGCCGCATGGGTGATGTGAGGTCCTCGCAGTGAAGGAAGGGCCCCGGGAGGGCCACTGGCAAAGACGGAACGCAATTCCGACCACCGGAACTCGTCCGGTGGTCTGCGGAGCAGCTCGCCGGCGCGCCTCGCCGGCACAGCGGCGCCGACGGCAGGTGGCGGCGGTGCCCGGCGCGCCTCCGGGAGGAGCCGTCGTGGCTGAAGCTGCAGCGGCAGGCCGCAGTCTCGTGACCGTGCGGGATCGGAGGGAGCGGGACGCGGAAACCGGCCGCGTCCGCTGGCAAGGGCGTCCCCACGCGGGGCCGCGATCTCTCCATGCGGGGGCAGCGCGCCCCCCGCTTCGCTCGGCCGTAACGGCCGGGCCGACCCACTGGCCACTTGGCCAACGCCAGCCGGGTCGCACCCAGGCCGGGTCGGGCCGGGTCGCGCCATCCGGGTCAGACCCGAACCCAGTTCGGGCCGACCCAGGGGGGTTGGGCCGGGGCGGTTCGGGCCCAGACCCCCCGTTTTCGGAACTCTTTCGTTCTTTTGACCATATGTTGGGCTACGGGCCTCTGATCGATGCACTATCAGATGCGATGTGATCCTTGGATCGAGATAGTTGTTTCGGTATATCGTACTCAAGGTTTCAAAATACTTTATGTTCGGCCTGGTTGGTTCGTACACGAAACCAACCGGGCCCTCCGAGCGGAAACGCTTATAACATGAGCTCCGGACGTCTGATTGACGTGTCTTCGACTTTGATGGATTCCTCTAAGTGAGACTGATCTTTTGGCTTACTCTGCTCGAGGTTTGGACGTAGGTGGAGTACGGTCGTGATGGTTTTGCCTTAAAAACCAACCGGGTCCCTGGAACGAAAAAGCCAATAACTCTCAGACCGGGCGTCCGATTGACGCGCCGTCTGCGACATTGAGTTCCTGTTGACGATACGGAACTTTTGGATACATCAACTCCGGACTATGTGTCAGTTGATGTATCAGCCTCTCGGCTCGTGGAGCGGACCCTCCCGAACGAGCTTGCTGTGTGCGGCAACCCTAGAGCTAGCTGCGACTGCGATGAAGATGACTGTACAGAGATCCTTAGTGGATTCAACGGCGACGACTACAGTACTCAGCAATACTACGTGGATTAGTGCTACAGATCCTGTGTGGGTCCGATCTTGTGTGGGTCAGCGCTCAGTGGTCCTTTGTGGGCCAGCGCCTACAGATCCTGTGTGGGTCAGATCCTGTGTGGGTCTTTGTGGGGGTTAGTTACCTATCGATCCTGTATGGGTCAGATCCTTTGTGGGTCATTGCGGGGGTTAGTACCTATCGATCCTTTGTGGTTCTGACGTCTTAGATGAATCAGTATATATATCTGATCATCTCTATCATCATACGAAGAAGTATACCTGTGTGAGCTGAATCCTGTTTTGCTTTCCTATGTGTATTGTGTTGTGCTATCCTGTGTGGATTTACGTTTTGCTTTCCTGTGTGGAATGGGTTGTACTTGGGCTCGGAGGTTGGAGCGAGCTAGAATTGATGACTTAGGTATATGTATGGGCATATACCTAAGCAGTGTCGGATGTTACTTTGTGATTATATCTTTCCTTTGTGGATTATCCTTTGTGGATTCTGGGAGACCTTCGGGGGTCTCGGGGTCCCTACTGAGTAGCTTATACTCACCCCTACACGGGCTATGCTCGCACTACATTGTGTTGGTTGCAGACGACGGACAACACTGATCGTGGTTGAGGCTTGTGGAGCAGGACGGTACCTGGAGGTGGACCACTGGGCGGGACGTTCTCGGAGCAGACGGCTGGACCAGAGGAGTTGTGGAGGCAATCTGTACTCACCCTTCAGGTGGGATTTCCAGTGGACAGCTCGACGTTGCAGCTTTACTTTTCAGTTACTATTTTCCCTTCCAGTTGTACTTTACTTTCAGTTTGGGTTTGTATACTGGCCCACTTACTTTTCCGCACTTACTTTTGTACCCAGTTTTTACTTAGTGTTTACTTTTACTGCTTGCTTGCTCTGTAGTGTGTGTTTACTTTACAAAGGCAACGCCTTCCCTTTTACCGGGAATTATGCCTTGGTGCTAGTCGCCAGCCCCTGGCCTATGGAAGGCGGGCTTGGGGTAGTCACGGCACGGGCCCCGAGGACGGGTCGTGACAAATTGGTATCAGAGGAGTTCGGTTCTACCACAGAACTTGGGACTCTGATCTTTTTCTATGTGAAGCAATAATGTTAAGTGTATTGGGTGTTGTTATCAGTCCAGGGAGTCTAGTGTTGGTGCGGCGGCCGACGTATCCATACACCAGGACCCTGAATTCTATTTTCCGACTTAATGCACGGAAACATTGATTGCATGTGTGTTTCAAGTTTTCTTTGTGTCAGCTCACTAGGTATACTGTTCTGACCGTGGTGCACCTGTTTCCTTTTAAGGATGGCCCCATGATGGCAGCCAGCTAGGGTTCTGAGAGTAGAGCATGGCGACAGCCCATTGAGCGACGAGGCCTCGGTACAGTGCCCTTTGACAGTTGAGGCACCGGCGGTACCTCTACCCGCCGAGACAGCGATGCTACCAGCCCCAGTCGCTGACGATGCATGTCACCTTAGTGCACTGCACGAGTTTCAGCGCCAGTGACCGCCTAGGTTCTGCAGGGAGACAGACCCCCAGGCAGCCAAAAATTGGCTAGAGGCAGTTGTACGGGTTTTCAGGTTAGTGAGGACACCAGCAAACCTCATTTTGATCCTCGCAGCGAGCCTACTGCACGCGGCAGCATGCAGATGGTGGAGCTTGATGCTCTAGGTGCACGATGAGACATCCCTCCTCTGTAAGGACTTTGAGAGCCTCTTCCGCTCGGAGTTCGTCCAAGCCACCCTCCGTACGGTGCGCATCGAGGAGCTTCTACAGCTGTGGCAGGGCATCTTGACGGTTTCCCAGTACTCAGCAAAATTTACCGATCTCTCGCGCTACTTGACAAACATGGTACGAGACCCTTTCTTTTGGGCCCGGACCTTTGAGCAGGGGTTGAGGCAGGAGATCAGGGCATCATTGATCTCCCACAGAATTCTGACTCAGGCAGGAGTACTGGAGAGAGCCCTTTTGATCGAGAGCTTCCTTGCTGAGCCTTCATCAGCAATGAGACCTACCGCGGGGCGGCACGTAGTAGAGTCTTCTGCAGCAGGCAGTCGATAGATGACACATGGGTCGTGACAAAGCAAGAACATGAGGAGTATTTGAATACCATGATAAAGTCTTTTATAAGGTATAAGCACTATGAAAATTACAACAAATGTGAGTTATATATGAAGTATCATTCTTAGGGAATGTTATCACCAAAAAATGAATATCTATGGACCCTTCCAAGACAAAGGAATTTGAGGAGTGGCTTAGGATAACATCTGTAATAGAGATCCGTAGTTTCCCTAGTCTAGCTGGGTATTATTGATGATTTATGATGAAATTCTCATGATCTTAAAACCCAATAAAAATGATAACTCAAAAGGGAGTGATGTTTTTCTAGACCAGTGAATGTGAAGACTTATTCGCATAGTTGAAAGAGGCTTATCGCTACACCAGTGCTCATACTATCGAAAAGTGGGTAACTCTTTAGGGTTCATATCAATTCTTAAAAAAAGGACATAGTCTATATAATAATGCAAAATGATAAATTCATATCCAACTACTCAATTTAGTTGAAAAATCATGAGAAAAACTATCCCATACATGATTTGGAGTTGAGATCTATGATATTTTCATTGAAAATATGGTGGAATTATCTCTTTGGGGATAAGAATGAGATACATACCGATCACATGATCCTCAAATATATATTCACATATAAGGAGCTTTATTTATTATATAGAAGATTTTTATAGCTCATCAAATATTATGACAGCTCAATCGACTGCCATCCTAGTAAAGAAAATAAGGTGGTGGATGCTCTAAGTCGAAAGTATCCTACATCTTTATCAATGATGAGAATTGAGAAGGATGAAATATTCTTAGACATGAAAAGGATATAAATTGTAATAATTAAAGAAGGAACATCATCAATCATTTCTCAAATGATTAATCAACTATCCCTTATGGAAAAAATAGAGGATTGTTAAAGAAATATTGAAAAAATTTAGAAAAATGTGGAAGTTATTAGAAATGGTAAATCGCCATAGTTCTAAATTGATGAGGAATGATTCATAAGATTTGGGTCATTAATATATACACCATCATATACAGATATAAAGAAAGATATTCTGAATGATGCAGATATCTCAACATTCTCTATTCACCCAGAAGGTACAAAGATATATCAAGATATCCAAGAGTACTATTGGTGGAACAATATGAAGAATGTGATCTATGAATATACATAAAAGTGCCTTATATGTCAAAAAGTGATGTATGAAAAACAAAAGTCTAAGGGGATAATGAAACCATTACCCACACCAACATGTAAATGGGAAAAACAATATGGTCTTTGCCACTAGAATTACAAATAAATTCAAGGGAAATAATGATATATGGGTCATTGTGGATCATATTATAAAGAAATATTACTTTAATGAAATTTGAGAGGACTTATCACTAAATAAACTTGCATTAATATACATCAAAAAAGTGTTAAGGCTGCATGGAGTAAAAATATCAACTGTATCCGATCGAGATTCAAGATTTACCTCCAAGTTTTGGAAAAGTCTCAAACATACTCTAAACACTGATTTGTGCTTCATTATTTTCTATCATCATCAAATAGATGGCCAATATGAGTGGACTATTAAAACACTAGAAGACATGTTGAGAGCATGTTGAGGATGGGACCAACACCTACCACTGGTTAAGTTCTCCTACAATAATAGTGTTGGATCGAATAAGTAGATATGTATGTCTTTTAGATGGAACAATACAAGACGGGGGGGTGAATTGTAGGTTTAAAAACCTTTGAGTTTTAGCAACTTAAGAGATTAGTTTAAATGATCTTAAACTAATACAAATACAAACACCCACAATTGTATTGAATGTAAAATGGTATGATGTATTGTAATACTAATGTAATGTAAAACAATTGTATTCAAGGTGAACACAATAGTCAGAGTAATACAAAGATGAATGATTCTACCTTAAAGCGTATAGAATCAATCAATACAAAATGTAATAGAATGATTGTAATTAAAACAATTACAATTGAATATGTAAAGAAGAAAGGAAACAATACGAATTCCTTTCTAATACAAGTAACAGCGGAAATGTAAAAGTATTACAATTATTTTAACCCGAAGAGAAGGGTTATCCTTTCACCTAGGATAAAAGGTCTGTCTCACCCACACCTTGGTGATCCCTCGATACGATGATCGGCACGTTTGTCTGCCTATCCCTGGCAGCCCTCGATACGATGATCGACACGTCTGTCTTCCTACCCCTGGCAGCCCTCGATACGATGATCGGCACGTCTGTCTGCCTATCCCTAGCAGCCCTTGATACGATGATCGGCACGTCTGTCTGCCTATCCCTGGCAGCCCTCGATACAATGATCGGCACGTCTGTCTACCTATCCCTGGCAGCCCTCAATTTTGTAGGTAATCGGAACCTCTGTCTTTCAATTACTTGAAAGCCCTCGATACGATGATCGGACGCACAAGGCAGATGAGAGAAGTCACAGTGTCTCTCTCTAGAATTTTGGTAGTTCACAGAGTCTCTTCGTTCGTTCTCTTCTTTCATCATTGTTCTCTCAGCTTCAAATGACCTCCTATTTATAGGCCTCGGGTTCCAACGGTCATATTGCCTCCAACGGTCATATTGAAACAGAAAGCACGACATCGTTTTGATTAGTTTGTAACTAACTCAACGACATCGTTTTGTTAGGACGTAAAATATATAGACATGAAAAACATGAGTACGATTCATATGCAATGAGAGTTTTTAACTAAGTACCAAAACAAATAACGAACATCTGAATAGCAGAGTCAGTACGATACAATTGATAGAGTCAGTACGATGCGATTGACAGAGTCAGTATGGTACGATTGACAGAGTCAGTACGATAAGATTGACAGAGTCAGTACGATCAGTATTGTATGATACGATAAACATGATAGAAGACAAATGTAAATTCCAAGATATGATAGAATGCATTTGTGATTTCCAAAACATGATATAGAACTCAAAAGAAGACTTTTGAGTCAACAATCTCCTCCTTTTTGGAAAGCACAACACACAAAGTAAATGTAACAAGAAATACTTATCTCCCCCTAAGTTATTGAAAACTCTTCTGAATAAGAAAATGAATACAACTAACTCCCCCTTAGGTATGGACTTTCCTAAGGATTGTATTCGTAGATTTTCCTTAAGAGTGTTGTAAAGCATTCTCCCCCTTTATAAAACATTCTCCCCTTTGTCAACATTCTCCCCCTTTGTGATTTAGAAAAAGAAAGGAGTAATCATGAATTGTCTGAGGGAGTTAGAAAAATAAACATAGGACAAAGGATAAAAGAAAAAGATCATAAAGGTCATTTCAAAACAGACAAGTCCCAGAAGAAAAAAAATACAACAATAATTTGTTTTCTATTTACTTCTCCTTCTTTATAAGCTCATGAAGAACAGCTTTCATCTTTTTGATCTCCTTCTTGTCTTCAGAAATTGATTCACCATGAGTTCTGAGAAGCTCTTGTTGATCTGCAAAAATCTGATCTTGATTCTTGATAGTCTCCTCCTGGACTCTGATTAATTCTTCAAGGGTATCAATTCTGTTTTGAAAATTCTTGTTATCTTTGGATAACACATAATTTTGATTCTTCAACAAAACCATTTCATCTTTGAAAGATGAAACCTTTGAGAATTCAGATTGGAAAGCATTCATTCTCTCTTGCAAGTATTTCACTGAAGGAACATCGGCTCTTTGAGAAGACAAAAGATTCAACCTTTCAATTGTTTCTCTATCAAGCTTATTGAAAGCAATTGCAAGCTCATTTTATAATCTTCTTATATCTTCAATAGCTATTTCATGATCATTGATTGAGCTCTCTGTTTTGTACGACCACTTGGTCATCTTATTTCATACCTTCTTATGAGCAACTGAACTTTCTGAAAGAACTTTCAAATCGGCTTCAACTGATAAAACTTTCTTCCTCAACTCTTTTACGGAGCCAAACTTCTTCTTTTGGTTGTCAGTAATAAAATCAATCTTCCCTTCCAGCCTTGGGAAATAAGGAATGGTCTTCTCAACCCTTCTCAAAACATGAACAATGTAATCACTCTTCTTGAGAGAGATTGTATGCTCTGAATCAGTATCTTCATCGTACGATGCTAGTTCATACGATCTTCTTGAGTCAATAACTGGCTGTTTTCCTTTTGCTTTTTCTTTCTGCTTTTTTTCTTCTTCCACTTTGTCACTAATGATAACAACTTTATCAGAGTGATAGGATTGAGCACCTTTCTTTTCTTGAGATGACATTCTGTCCAGAGATCGTACTTGATCGGGATGAGGAGTTTGTTGAACGCCTTCACTCAGCTTTTGAAACGATTCTTCTCTACTCTTCTTTGAACTTTGAAGAAATTCTAAAAGAAAGTCTCCTCCTTCTTCTTCTATCTCTTCCATCACTTGTTTTTGTTTTCCTTCCTTAGGGAGACTCTGTACGATGGTCTCTTGGTGTACTTCTTCTGTTAATTTGGCACTAGCATCCTCAACCGCTTTCAAGACTTTAGAGACATCAAAGTCCTGAGCCTTTCTTTTTAAAAGAATCTTCTTCTTCTTTTCAGCCTGAAGGGTTTCTTCTACCCTTACTCTTTCTGCAAAAGCCTCAGCAGGATCAAGACCGAACTTCGGATCACCTTCCTTTCTCTGTTCCTTATCCTTTCTCCATTTTTCTATAACCTCCTTACTATACCTCGGCTTCTTCTTGGGCATTGAACTGGTTTGCGGATCATATTTTTGAGTAACTCTAGTGGATTGAATGTCTTTGGCTGGCATAGGTGCCGATTGATTCTGATCCAATTCAGCTTCTACATCTCTGACAAAAAGTTTTGAATTGGGATCAAAACAAACATTCAGTTTTTTCATCGTACTCTTACTAATCCATGATGGCTTCAAATCCATGTGTTTTCCTTTCAAAGGAATGTTACAAAACTTCATGCTCTCAAGAATGAATTTCATAAGGATAGCTGGATACATAATCATCTGGGACTTAATCCCTCCTGTCTTGACATTCTTAATGGTTTCAAAAACATACCCCTTTAGAATCACTTTTCTCATATTGACAAGATAGTCAAGCATAAAGATATCAGAAACATTAAGAGTTTCTCTATCCCCTTTCCTTAGTATAAGAAAACATTGCATCCATAAAGTGACAAAATGATTGTCCGGTGAAAGATGAGACACTTTTCTCTTTTCCTCATTAATAACAAACAAAGTCTTTTCATCACTTTCTCTATTAAATGTACCAACTTCTTCTGGTAGTTTGTGCGATGGACAGAAAGAATCCCCTTCTATAGAAACATTCAGAAAATGTGCCACTTGTTTCACAAACATAGAAAGTTTTATATCGTACACAGCAAAGTTTATAGTCATGTCTTTTTCGAAATAAACGGTTTTGTAAAATTGACAAACTTCATCAAAAAGAACTGGATCTTGAGAGTCAGGCTTTTCAACACACAGATGTTCCCACCATTGAAACAAAATGATCCTCCTGATTGTGGAATCGTACGTATCAAAAAAGTCCCGAGATACTAACCTTTCTCTGTTAAAGTCTTTCTCTATAAAAGTCTTTGAATACATTTCGGCGGGAGTGTTAGCATAGGATTGAGACATAAAGGTTCTGCCGACGAGAAGATCGTACAGAGATTTATAGCTGGTGGAGCAGAGCTTCGCCTCAAATCCTGAAAAATCAATGTGGGTTTGGGAAGGGGAGGGGGTCTATTTATAGGCGATAAAGGGGTGATCGTTGATCTTCTACGGTCGAAAAAGGGTGACCATTGATCTTCTACGGTCAGGATTAGAGAAAACCAGATCAATGGTTAGGATTAAAACAAGGGGAAAAAAATTTTAAAAATAAATGAAAAGAGAAAAAAATACCTTTCGGAGAACGTAAGGTAATTGTTGGTTTTGATATAAATCAAAAGAAAATACAATCTTAAGGAAAAAAACATCATGCCGATGGAAAACAAAGTCGTTACCATGGACTGACAATACGATGAAAAACAATCTCGTTACTATGAACTGACAGTACGATGGAAAACAATCTCGTTACCATCATCGGTCGATTCAATAGAAAAGAAAATTATTACCATCATCGTTCGATACGATGAAAAAAAAATACCATCATCGGTCGATACGATGGAAAAGAAAATCATTACCATCATCGGTCGATACGATGGAAAAGAAAGTCATTACCATCATCGATCGATACGATGGAAAAGAAAGTCATTACCACCATCGGTCGATACAATACCATGATTGATTGATACGATGGAAAAGAAAGTTAATACCATCATCGGTCGATACAATACCATGATTGATTGATATGATGGAAAATAAAGTTAATACCATCATCGGTCGATTCAATACCATGATTGTTTGATACGATGGAAAAGAAAGTCAATACCATCATCGGTCGATTCAATACCATGATTGTTTGATACGATGGAAAAGAAAGTCAATACCATCATCGGTCGATTCAATACCATGATTGATTGATACAATGGAAAAGAAATTCAATACGATAAACAGAAAACTTAAAATTTTCAATACGATAAACCGAAAACTAAAATTGTCAATACGAAAAACAGAAAACTAAAATTGTCAATACGAAAAACAGAAAACTAAAATTGTCAATACGATAAACAAAAAAAAAACATAGCAATGAAAAAAAATGAAAATCATAAGATAAAATGAAGTAAAGTGAGAAACATAGAAGGAAATGTTCTCCCCCTTTCTACGAGGAGTTTTTTACTATTAGGAGAGATGTAAAACAGAAAGTAGATATGAATGATTATTTTAATGTAATCATTACTAGCTTCTGTTTTTTATATTCAAATCTATCGGAAGGTAAAGGTTTTGTAAAAATGTCAGCAAGTTTTTCTTGTGTTCCGATGAATTGTAAAACAATATCTCCTTTTTGTGTGGGATCTCTAAGAAAGTTATGCCTAACATCTATGTGTTTTGCACGTGAGTGATGTGCTGGGTTCTTACTAAGAGCTATGACACTTGTATTATCACAAAGAATTTGAGTTTTGGAGAAACTCAATCCATAGTCAGTGAGTGTGTGCTGCATCCACAATACTTGAGCACAGCAACTTCCAGCTGCTACATATTCAGCTTCAGCAGTGGATAGTGCTACTGAGTGTTGATTCTTGCAGGACCAAGAAACCAAGGAATCTCCTAAGAAATGACATGTTCCATATGTACTTTTTCTATCCATTCTACAACCTCCAAAGTCCACATCTGAAAAACTTTTTAAAACAAAATCATTCCCAGAAGAGTAAAAAAGACCTAAATCCATAGTGTCTTTTAAATACCAAAAGATTCTCTTTACGGCTTTTAAATGAGACTCTTTTGGATTAGATTGGTATCTTGCACATAAGCATACAGAAAACATCAAGTCTGGTCGACTAGCTGTCAAGTATAGCAAACTTCCTATCATACCTCTAAAGATTGTTTGATCTACTGGTTTCCCAGTTTCATCAAGATCAAGAGTATTAGAGGTACTAATTGGAGTACTAATACTTTTAGTTTTGTCAAATCCATACTTTTTGAGTAAATATTTTATATACTTATGTTGAGATATATAAGTTACTTCTGGTTTTTGGGAAATTTGAAAACCTAAAAAGAATGTTAACTCACCCATCATACTCATTTCAAACTCAGATTTCATTAAATTTGCAAAAGAATCAGTTAAAGATTTCTGAGTTGATCCAAATATGATGTCATCAATATAGGTTTGGACAATCAAAACATTTTTGTTTTCCATTTTGATAAAAAGTGTTGGATCTGCTGTACCTTTTGTATAATTTTTTTGTAAAATAAATCATGTAAGTCTATCATACCATGCTCTAGGGGCTTGTTTAAGACCATATAGAGCCTTGGTAAGTTTAAAAACATGATCAGGATGTTTTGAGTCTTGAAAACCAGGAGGTTGTTCGACAAAAACTTCTTCTTGAACAAAACCATTTAGAAAAGCACATTTGACATCCATTTGAAATAGCTTGAAATTGAAATATGCTGCAAAAGCTAATAGAATACGAGTAGATTCAAGTCTAGCTACAGGAGCATATGTTTCTTCATAGTCTATTCCCTCCTGTTGATTATAGCCTTTAGCAACAAGTCTCGCTTTATTTCTTACAATGATTCCATTTTCATCACATTTGTTTCTGAAGACCCATTTTACACCAATTACAGTTGTTTCTTTAGGTCTTTCAACTAAAGTCCAGACTTGATTCCTTTCAAATTCATTTAGTTCATCTTGCATTGCTTTGATCCAATCATTATCACCTAAGGCCTCACTTGGACTTTTAGGTTCAAATTGGGAAAGAAAAGCAAGATGTTCTATTTCAATTCTTAAGGAATTTCTGGTCCTTACAGGTTGATTTACATCACCAATGATGTTATCACTGGGATGATTCCTAAGAAACAATTGATTTGGGTTTTGTAAAACTTGTTCATCAACATATGGTAGAAAATATTCTGTGGAAAATGTTTCATGAAAACTTTCTTGAACGTTTTCCTTATTAGAATGATCTTCTAATAAAGGTTGATAAACGTTTTTAGAAAACACATCCAAGGATGTGGGATTGGGTTGGTTGAAAAAAAAAAGGATTAATTTCATCGAATTTTACATGCACTGTTTCTTCAACAGTATAAGTGTTTTTATTGAAAACTCTATAAGCCTTAGAAGTTGTAGAATAGCCTAGAAAGATTCCTTCATCAGATTTTGGTGCGAATTTGTGTAGATTATCTTTTGTATTAAGGATGAATACTTTTCATCCAAAAACTTTGAAGTATGAAACTTTAGGTTTTCGGCCAGTCCATAACCCATAAGGGGTTTTATTAAGAAATGGTCTAGTTAAAACACGATTTATAGTATAACAGGCAGTACTAACTGCTTCAGCCCAAAAGTGCTTAGCAATTGAGTATTCACTCATCATGGATCGAGTCATTTCTTGAAGAATACGATTTCTTCTTTCAACAACACCATTTTGCTGAGGAGTTCTTGGAGCTGAGAAATTGTGAGTAATACCATTCTTACTACAAAAAGTTTCAAAATCTGAATTTTGAAATTCACCACCATGATCACTATGAATAGTTATCAATGGTAGGTTTTTCTCATTTTTTTCTTGGGCTCTAAAAGTTTTGAAATAGGAAAAGGCTTCAGATTTCTTTGTGAGAAAGTAAACCCATGTAAATCTAGTAAAGTCATCAACTAAAAAAAATACATAGTATTTGCCTCCAATACTCCCAGATTGTGAAGGACCAAACAGATCCATATGCACAAGCTATAATGCATTAGAAGTTGAGACTTCATTAATTGATTTAAAGCTAGTTTTATGTTGCTTTCCAAATTGACAAGGATCACAGATTTTGGAAGAATCATATCTAAGATCAGGTAGCCCTTTTACAAGTCCTTTCATTGAGAGTTTACGTAGGTTTCTCATATTACAGTGTCCTAGTCTCATATTCCATAGCCATGATTGGTCTTCTATTACACTTAAGCAAGGTAAGTTTTGGTTCCTAAGGTCTTCTAGGTTAATAGTGTAAACATTCTCTTGCCTATGGGAAGATAGAATGAACTCATCCTTGTAATTGTGAACAAGACACTTATCATTTATAAAATTCACAAGGTAACCTTCATCAAATAATTGACTTATGCTGATGAGATTGTGCCTAAGACCTTTAACAAACAAAACATTTGAAATAAGAACTTTTCCAAGAAAAACAATATTACCTATACCAACAATCTTTCCTTGAGCATTATCTCCGAAGGTAACTTTTCCACCTTTTGTTTTGATAACCTTTTCGATGAAATCTTTGTTTCCAGTCATGTGTCGAGAACAACCACTATCCATGTACCAAATATTCTTATTGGTACACTTTTCATTTCCTGAAAAAGAAACAATTAGATTTTCGGAATCCAAACTTGTTTGGATCCAGAAGGGTTGGATAAAAGAATTTTAGGAATCCACATTTGTTTTGCAAAATGAGCTTTATGAAATCCTAAAGATTGAGTTTTGTTAAGAGAACAATCTCTTCTCCAGTGTCCACCACATTGACACTTAGAGCAGAAAATAGATTTTTGAGGAACAAAATAGTTATTACTAAAAATAGGTTTGGAATAAGTATAACCAAGACCAGAACGATTTCTCAAAGGTATAATTTGAGAATACATCTTGTCAAAGTTTTCTTTTCCATGAGTAAAGTTTGACAAACATTTCCTCAAAGATAAAATCTCTGACTTTAGTTTTAAAACCAAATTCTTGTTTTCTAAAACATTTGAATTTGAACTAGAGTTAGGCTCTAAAATATTTTTCTTTGAAATTAGAGTTTCAAGATCCTTTGAAAGTTTATCCTTATCAGATTTAACTTTCTCAAGAGTTTTTAAAATACTTTCAAAATCAGAAGTTTTCACATCAAGATCTTTAGAAAGATCTGATACTTCTTTAGTCAAGATTGAAATTCTAGAGTTTTCTTTTTCAAATCTCTTTTTGAGTTTAGAATTTTCATTTTCAAGTAACTTAGAAAATCTAGAGACCTATTCAAAAGAAGGTAATGTATCATCCTCTGATGATGAGGATTCATCATTTGAAGATTCATAATATCTATTATCAATATAATTTTCATTTAAGGAGACATTTGTAATAGCTTCAGCATTATGTACCTTAGCCCTGAGACAATGATCTTCAATAGGTAATCTGGCAAAGAGTCTGATATTCCTTTTTCCTGATGTCTCATATTCTGAAGAATCATTTGAGGAATCACTACCACTTCCACTCCACATATCATTTGCTTTCAAAACATTCTTTGTCTTATAAAACCTTTTCTTGTTTCTTTCAGAGTATTTCTCCTTTCTATCTTTCCTTTTCAGTAAAAGACAATCAGGCCTTATATGCCCTGCTTTCTTGCATTCATAACAAGTTACCTCTGAATATTTTTTATCCTTCCTCTCCTTCTTTTTGAATCTATATTGAAAGTCTTTCTTTCCCACGATCTTGTTCATCCTTCGAGCAAGATTGGCTAACTCATTATCCGAAAGATTACAATCACTTGAATCAGATATGACAATTTTCTTGGATTTCGACTTTGTAATCCTTTCAGGTGTTTTAGCTTTAGATGTAAAGGCCACACTTCCATTCCCATTCTTCTTCTTGTTGAAATCAGCATCTCTCTTCATTCATGTCTCGTGTTGTAGAAGAGTTCCAAAGAGTTCATCAAGAGTAATCTGGGAAACTTTTCTATTTTAATCAATATCTGTTCTTTTTGACTACCATTCATTTGGCATTATATCTATAATCTTATCAACAAGTACTTCATCATCAAGACCTTTTTCTCCCATAGATTGTAAGCTGTTGACAATTGTCATAAACCTTTGTTGCACTTTACATACTGGCTCTCCATAAGGAAAAACAAATCCATGATACTCTGCTCGAAGCATTACTCTCCTTATTTCTATAACCTTGGATGTACCAAAATTAGTGACTTCTAATTTCTTCCAAATACAGTTGGCTGCTTCACATGAAGATATCTGACTATATATATTCCTGGTCATAGAGCATAATAAAGTATTGCGTACCTTGTAATTTAGTTGATATTCTTGCTTCTCTTGGTTGGTGAATGTACTGACTTCTTTGTCAGGAATTTTGTAACCTCCAGTAAGCATTATAAAGTTGTCTACACCAGTATTGATAACGAAATTATTCATACGATCTCTCCAATACTCATAATAATTCCCATCAAATATTGGTGGTCTAGAAGGATTCAGATTGTCTATTGACCCAATATTCATTCCTGCCATCTAAGACACCAAAAACTTTCCACTCCACACGTTAGTGTAGTAAGTATTCAAGAAAATAATATGAAAGAAATACAGCTAGTAATACAAATCAGTGGAAAACCTCCTTTGATACCAATTTTTGGATCGAATAAGTAGATATGTATGTCTTTTAGATTGAACAATACAAGAGGGGGGCTGAATTGTAGGTTTAAAAACATTTGAGTTTTAGAAACTTAATAGATTAGTTTAAATGATCTTAAACTAATACAAATAAAAACACCCACAATTGTATTGAATGTAAAAAGGTATGATGTATTGTAATACTAATGTAATGTAAAACAATTGTATTCAAGGTGAACACAATAGTCAGAGTAGTACAACGATGAATGATTCTACCTTAAAGCGTATAGAATCAATCAATACAAAATGTAATAGAATGATTATAATTAAAACAATTACAATTGAATATGTAAATAAGAAAGTAAACAATACGAATTCCTTTCTAATACAAGTAACAACGGAAATGTAAAATTATTACAATTCTTTTAACCCAAAGAGAAGGGTTATCCTTTCACCTAGGATAAAAGGTCTGTCTCACCAACACCTTGGTGAGCCCTCGATACGATGATCGGAACGTCTGTTTGCCTATCCCTGGCAGCCCTCGATACGATGATCGGCACGTCTGTCTGCCTATCCCTGGAAGCCCTCGATACGATGATCGGAACGTCTGTCTGCCTATCCCTGGCAGCCCTTGATACGATGATCGGCACGTCTGTCTGCCTATCCCTGGCAGCCCTTGATTTTGTAGGTAATAGGCACCTCTGTCTTTCAATTACTTGAAAGCCCTCGATACGATGATCAGACGCACAAGGCAGATGAGAGAAGTCACAGTGTCTCTCTCTAGAATTTTGGTAGTTCACAGAGTCTCTTCGTTCATTCTCTTCTTTCATCGTTGTTCTCTCAGCTTCAAATGACCTCCTATTTATAGGCCTCGGGTTCCAACGGTCATATTGCCTCCAACAGTCATATTGAAACAGAAAGCACGACATCGTTTTGATTAGTTTGTAACTAACTCAACGACATCGTTTTGTTAGGACATAAAATATATAGACATGCAAAACATGAGTACGATTCATATGCAATGAGAGTTTTTGACTAAGTACCAAAATAAATAATGAACATCTGAATAGCAGAGTCAGTACGATACGATTGACAGAGTCAGTACGATGCGATTGACAGAGTCAGTATGGTACAATTGACAGAGTCAGTACGATACGATTGAAAGAGTCAGTACGATCAGTATTGTACGATACGATAAACATGATAGAAGACAAATGTAAATTCCAAGATATGATAGAATGCATTTGTGATTTCCAAAAAATGATATAGAAGTCAAAAGAAGACTTTTGACTCAACAAATAGTTTCCACTCGAACATCCAAATGGATCCATATGAAACCCTTTATGGAAAATATGTGAAACACTGGCATGTAGGAATGAATTCAGTGAACGTAAGATGCTCAGACCTAAAATGGTCGAATAAATGGTAGAAAAGGTGAAAATCATTTGAAAGAATATCTAATCTTCCCCATTTTGATAGAAGGGCTATACAGACAATTGTCTATTGGAACTATATTTTATGGTTTGAGACATGGTATTCCACCACATATCTCTCTATGGAAGAGGATCATGAGATTTGGGAAGAAATGAAAGTTGAGTCCCAGGTAAATTGGACCCTTCGAGATTCTTGATCATGTCAGAGTTGTGGCTTATCGATTATAACTTCCACCAACCATTTCTCACATAAAAAATTTATTCCTTGTATCCATCTTGATGTAGTACATACTATATCCTGCACATGTGATAAATCCATAGGTGATACATTTGGAAAAAGATCTCTCATACGAGGATCATCTGGTGAAGATCATAGATCATAGAGATAAGGTTATACACAACAAGACCACTCACCTAGTAAAAGTATTATGGCAGAACCATAAGAATGAAGAGGCAATATGGGAACCAGAGGAAGAAATAAAGGAGGATCACCCTCACCTGTTTTCAATATAGTACGTAAACCAAAATTTTGATGGTGAAATTTCATAAGGGGGAAGAATGTAATGATCCAAAATTTTATCAGTGAAAATTTCCTTCTTATAATTATGTCATATAGTATGAATCACATAAAATCACTTATAAAACAAAATAAAAACTTTATAAATTAATATTAAATGAAATAATAAGTATTTATAAAAATTATGGAACCTAAACTAGTGGAATAGAAACATGACCTTTGTAGTAATAATGTAACCATTAAGAATAGTAACTCGATCAATAGAATAGTATCCTCACCATTAAATTATAAATAAAATTTATGAATCGTATGAAAATATGATATATTAATATCATAGTGTATGTAAATAGATTTTTTAAAAAATGATAAATTATGTATTGAAATGTTTATGAAATTTAAATGTTTATTTACAATTTTATAATTAATATAATGATTTAAAAGAAAATTTATTTTCATAAAATATATTCATAAATTAATATTTTGTTGTTGTATGGTTATAAGATAATTTTATGGGACTTTAACTAATTTTTCAAAGTGTCATAAAATCAGTTATAATTATAAAATTGTTATTTTATAAATAAATGATGATTTTATTTAAAAATAAAATTTCTCATATTTATAATTTTTTTCATAAAATGGATTCCTTTTTAATTCTAAATTTTGAAAATGGTTGGGTTTAATTTTTGGTATATTTCTAAAATAGTTGAATTTTTGTGAATAGTGATATACGGTAATTTACAGTATAATCTAAATACCTAAATTATTGATTATGATTTATGGAAGATGTAATAAAATTTTGTTGGAAATAAAATGAAATAGTTACTGTAATTAGTCACAAGAATACATAATATTCACAATCTTGAGTGAAAATAATAAACAAATGATTAAAATAATCAAAAACACTCATCTCCTCCAGTATAAATACCACCTTTTCTCCTCACACCTTAAAAGCCTTGAAACTTGTCCAAATTCTTTCGAATAATCTTAACATATATCTCCCCCAAATCCAAGAACCTTTGGTATCAATAAATGACCAAACTGAAGTGTCTCAAGGAGGTTCTCAAGGAGAAGGAATTCAAGAGGCAAAATCCTCTTTCGTTTTCATTTTTTCTCTTTTCATTTTTTTTATTTCCCTCTCCTCACCTACCCTTATTCAAGTGAAATAATAACTCTAGTAAATATTACATAATTTAATTTAATTTTTTTATTCTTTTAAAACATCATCAATTATCTTCCCCTCTTCTTTTATTCTAAAAATGAAAATATTGTCCATGATGTGTCGATTTATCACATTCATAGACGACGAGTTTTCAATTTCCTTTACTGCCTTCAAGGATGGTCATAAAAAAATTATGGTTAAAAAATATTATAATTTATGTATTAAATTTTAATTAAATTTTCTATAACTAGTATATATACATAATATTAATAAGTAAAACAAAACTAGTTCGTGATGATAAAAAAACTACAAAATAATCTAAACGGTTATCATTAAAGTTTTATCTAATGAACCTTCCTCACATATAGAAAAAAATGATATATAAGACAATTTAATATTATATAAGTTCATTAATAATATATAATTTCAATTCTGGACAACTATTCTCATTTTACATGATTTTCCATACATGTATACAAGTAAACTGATCATGAAAACCAAGGAAACGAATGCTCCCAGAGTGATGAAATTGAATCTCATAACTCACTAAAAAAGGCCATAAAATAACTTAATAAAATTATAATCAATAAAATACATAAAGAATATATTTTTAATTAATTAATTTATTTATTTAATTTTATTTTCCATGACATTAAATTTAAGTGCATAACACTTTCGGATATAAGGTAAGGGATTAACTCTGAACCCCCATCTTGCCTTTGGGTTACACTTTCTCTATCTTTACCCCGATGTAATTATTCCTTATTTTTATATTATTATTCTAAATTATCTATAAATGTTCTCAAATCATGTATCTGGATCAGTTCATCTTTATTTTATGGATACGTATATGTTTTAAAAACATTCCATTCTTAATTCTTCACGATAAGAAAACTCAGTTAAAGGAAAATTCCCAAATTATTACCCATTTTAAGTACCAAGAATAATATATTTTAAGCCACCATTATTTTTTGAAATCACTAATTTTATCATTAAAAAAATATTTTTTCATTTATTTTTTTATGAAAAACAATATTCCTTTTTCCTCTTTAAATGCTCTTTAATATTTTCCTTAAACCTCACTAAAGTGTTTCATTTTTAATGATTCATAAACACTCTTTTTTTATATGTTTTAAATTAATTTTTACATAACTTATCATGATCTATGCCTATTTTCCCATATTAATTTCCATGCATGATTTAAATCCATTATTTTATGGACCCCATTGTGGTACGCCCATTTTTTTATGCCTTATGAAATGATTACGATACCCATTTATTCTTTATATATGATTCTTCATGTGCCACACATATTCATGAACATGTTATGATGGGTGCACACATATAGTGCTCTAATTCATTGGGTGTTTTTTAGTCTCATGAGACGCCTTGTTGGGATAGGGAGTAAACCTAATTCCTTTATGGGGCTTGGTCCTCCATGTGCGTTGGTCTTAGCGGTTAGCCTTGACTCATGGTCCTCCATGTTAAATGGCCTTAGCAGTTAGCCTTGACTCATTCTTATTTCATATTGTATATTGTTTCCATGTTTATATGATTCCATGATTCCATTATATCATGTTCTATATGTTATGATTCCATATTATTATTAATTTTGAATTCCATTTTATGTCCTCATGTTATGCCTTCTAACCCTTGTTCTATAATTTATTAATATGTTTAATCCCTTACTGGGATTTTTAGCTCATCACTTTGTTCATGTATTTCCCTGGTTATCCTATGTAGATGTAAGGGTTCAATGTATTTTAGGAGACCATTATAAAGATTAAATAATAGATGTTTTTATGCTGTTTAATTATGTACCTAATTTTCCCAAAAAACTAGACTTTACGATCCTTGGCTTGTAATTTATTTTTAGTTATGCTTAAAATCATGTAATAATATGTGTAAAAGTCTATGACCATTATAAACACCCAAAATCAAAAATATAAGGTCATTATACTTTTTTATCTTTGATATTGGTTTCTATAATAATTTGATTTTCTTTCTTTTTATCTTTCCATACATCCATATTTTGAGAATTTTTATAAACTTGTTGTTTTAATGGTTACAAAACAAGACCCCTTTTTACAAGATGTACAGGTTGTTCACATCTTTCACACATAGTTTCCAATGATTGGAACCTATTCTCATATTTCAAAACATATTTCTCATAATTATTTCTTTGATAGTATTGAATCCCCCTTTAGATTTTCCTTCGAACTCATGGGATACTTGTAATATTGTTGGTTAAACCAAAATATTCATATTCCCAAAACCACCACAATACTATTAGTAACCATAGAAAGAATATTTAACTCTATAAATTGCATACTTTCCAGATTTTTGAACATGTTTTCCAACAAATTTCTTATATTTAAAATCATAAGTTTCTTATTCATCAAAATTTATGTCATCACTTGAAATCTTCTTCTTCGGTTTAGATTTAATTCCAACATTATTGAAATCCGAATCGGCAGAATCTTTTGTTTCTAACTAATATATTTTAGAAACTTATAAACTTACAACTTTGTTGGTTTTTTGAACATACATGATTTTATCATCATTATTATTGTTAGGAAAATTTTGAAAATTTTTACCAACATTTTAAGGTGACATTTTTGTATCCTTCTTAGGTTCCCCCTTTCCATAAGTTTCACCAACTTCAGAGATAGAGTTCTTGAAACTTGTAACTCTATATTCAGATTTAGAAAAAAAAATTGAATAAGTTCCAACTCTTCCTTATTTTATTTCAACTTTACTTTAAGATGTTTTTTATTATTATTTTTTGTTTCAGGAGATTTTTTAGACAATCAATATCTTTCAACAAATTATCTTTCTCTTTAGGAATACATTCTTGACTGTTTTTTGTATGAATTTACTTCTTTAACTTATTGATTTCTCTTTCATGTATTAAAATATTTTTGTTAAATTATTTCAACTCCATTTTCATATGAAATTATATCTCATTATCATCTTATTTAAAACTAGTACTTCTAAAATCTTAATCATAAACTATTTCTATGAATTTATTTCCTCCAGAAACTTCAGAAAACTATCCATCCTCAACTTCACTATCTAACTCTTCATCATCATTAGACAAAAATATTTTCTTTTTGTATTTGGAGAAAATTTTATCTTTTCCTTTGGTACCATGTTTATTCCAAGATCTTCTTGGCTTTATATGATCTTCATCACCATATTCTTCATTCAATTTTTGAGGAAATATTTTAAAAAAATGCCCAAAAGATCCACATTCAATCCAGTTTAGGGGTAACTTTCCTTTATAATTTCATGTACCTCTTTTGAATTTTTTTAAAATAAAGGATAAAAATTCATCAAGATTGTTACAAACCTCATTTTTTTATTCAAGATCAAAAAATTATTTAGCTTCAAGAATCTTCTTAGACTTTACTTACTTAGTATCCTTGAAATAAATTTCTCGATCAACTTTTTCTTTTCTAGTAAAAAAAATTTCCCTTCTCATTTCATATGTAATGAGAGTACTATGAAGATCATTAAAAGATAGATTTTTAAGATCTCTATCTTCCAAAGATGAAACTTTGACATCAAACTTATTAGGAATAATTCTCAAGATCTTTTCAACACAAGTTGAATATTCCAAATTACCACCAAGACACCTTATCGTGATAATAATATCATTAACCCTTTTGAAAAAAATCACCAACATATTCATACTCTCTCATTATGAGATATTCATACTTCAGCCTCCATATTTTTAACTTATCTTTCTTCACCTTTCTATTTCCTTCATAAATGTTTTTAAAATTTTCCTAGATACCTTTGAAAATTGAAACTACCTACACTCTAAGGAATTAAATTTCAGAAATTGATGAGAGAAAATAATTCTTAACTACTCTATAATTCTCAAGATTTTTTTTCTAGAGATGTTAGAGGAACTTTTTCATCAAAAGGATAAAATCTATCTATTGTTGCTTCCAAAACATCATACCAAAGATACATAATATATAGAAACATTCTACCTTTCTAGATATGATAGTTATTTTCATTTATGATTGGAATCCACTTTCAATTCACAGAATTAAAATTCTCTATAACAAATTCTCTTTAAAAACATCATCAAAGAGAAAAAAAGGGAACCTTCACTCTAATACCAATTGAAAAGTCCCAAAAAGAATTAGTTTATCACTGGATGGTGGAGGGAGTGAATCAGTGATAACTTCTTCTATTATGTTAACTTTATTATGTAACAACATTCACCTCCTATTAAATAATTAACAGTTTTTTCAAAATAGAACATCCACATATCTATAGTAACATAAGTGTTTTCATGGTTCTCTACTGAATAGGAGGGGTTAGTCCTTTACATGGTTTGAAAATAATCTAATACCACACAATCCACTAGAAAAAAATCCATTTATGTGTATACAATAAGTAGGAAATACCATTAAACATGTGCAACATTATGGTCAATTCAATAGTGTATGTTATTCTTCTATCAGGAATGTTGTAAAATAATTTTGTGTCACAATTTAAGAAACCTTCACCTATTGGTTCAAAATAAGTAACTATGTTGATTCAACAATATCCACTTTTTTAATTCTTCAAAAAATAATTCTTCAATTTCCTACCTAGAAGCATGTAGAACCAACCTTTATAGAATTTTAGTATGAAAACTCAGATGGATGGATCATTCTGATTACTCTTTACAATACTTCATTCTAGAAAACATATAAGAAAACATACTACAAATAAAATTCTGAACCACTTCAATATTTCCCCTGAAATGTAAGTCTGATGGATCAGTTTGATCTAGAAACCTCTCCATTATTCTTCTTAAATTTTGAAAACATCTTCAAAAAAACTCTTTTTGAAAACATATTCTCCCTGATCAAAACTTCACCAAACACACTCGCTCTCCACATGTGAATAATTTTTTTTTCAGAAATTCCATTTTACTTCTTTTTATTGATAGGAGATCAAAAAGTGGTATGGTTGAGAAACCAATTTCACTAATCTGCTCAAACAAATTTCTAGAAACTCAAATTTTACTTTAATTTAGACTTTATCTTTGACTAATTTAGTGATTATCAAATCATCCTGATTCTTATCAAAACTTATCGAATCTTCTCACAACTTCATCCTGCTTTGAACTTATAAACATTTCTTCAGTTTGATAAAAATTTTCATTCTGATATTATTATTCATTACGTTGAAACATATGATCACTCCGATTTTATTGACCCATTTTAAAACACATAGAAACTGAATATTTCTCATTCTGATATTCTGAATCAACTGAAATACATGAAACTATTATGCCAAAAATATTATTTCAACTTTTTTAGACATAAATATCTTTCCATAACCATCATTGCAACTTCTAAGGATTCTCAAACACCTTGATAACACTTCAAAAACATCAAGAAAATAATGTTTTTCTTCAATTGATGAAAAATTCCTCAGAATGGTGATCTAGTATCCAATGAATTCCAGTAGCCGGTGACTTATTGATGTCAGCATGTGTATGATGGATCATTCTCTAATTCCTTTTGATGTATCAGTTTCAAATCCATTCCAATTAGTCTACAACTACTTTAAAAACAAACAAGACTTTTATTCTATAAAAATGGTTTCCTACATTGTTGGAAATCATCTGATTGATTGGTCACTAAACTCTTCTTATTCATTGGTCCCAAAAACTCCCACATACTTATCCATTTTTCCTCCAATAGTTCTCTTCACCAGATTCTCTTTTAATACCGACATTGTTTTTGATGGATTAGTGCCATAACTCCTCTGATGGATTAGAGGCACATATTTTTTGATATATCGGTTTTGACAACCACATCTTTCTTAATTGATGATTGATCCTCTAGATACGTTCGTTTGGTGGATCAAACAGTTTGATGGATCCTTCAATCAATAATTTAACAACATTGTAAACATTGTATCAACAAACTCTTTCTTGTATCATGAATTCATGATGCTAAGGACATTAGGATCGGCATAACATCATCTGAATTAATGTACCAAACAAATCTTATCCCCCCTTATTTCAAAAATCTTGGATCACAAGTGTTTCATAAAAAATATGATATTTAAAACATACAAAATAGAAAAGCATCATCATATTTTGTATCAAATATCTTGAAATACATTCAAACTCTCATAAAACTTCTCAATCATATTAGAAACTTAATTGTGAACACAATGTGAGTCCAAAAATTACATCACCCAAAAAAATCTCTAGAAGAGAAAACCCAAACTGATGGACTTACTTATCAAGAATGCATATGATCTTCTGAGTCTGATACTCATTTTATCTGATCATCAACACTTATAAAGTGAATTGATTTTTCATAATGATAATAAAAGACAAAACAATCAATAAAAAATTATTTTAGCATCCAAAAACAAATTCCAACTAACTTAGTCTCATCACAAGAATGATCTAAAAGAAAAAGAAACCACACCATGGAAAAGAAATGGTGCACACATAACCTTCCGATCATGATTTTTAACACTATAAAGTCCCAAAAATTCATATATCACTACTATAGATCATATGATATTCAGGGCTGAATTGTATCAATGGTAAACAAAAAGTTATGATTAAGTGATTAATTTTATTAGTGCTGGAAAAAAATCACTTATAAAGGTCACTTTTATCATCGCTAAAAAATCACTAATAAGAGGGTACCCTTTGTTAGTTATTTTTATAACATTAATAAAAGTTCAACTTTATAATCATTTTTAACGCTGATAAAATATCCGCCTTTAACAGCCTGAACAAAGTGCAATTAAAAGTGACAGTGAATAATTTAATTTATATATACATATTTATATATTTTTTAAATATTAAGATTTATATTACAATAATTATATATATAAATATAAATATAATATATAAATTTTATTTATATAAATTTTATTTAAAAAAATATTATCAATATTATTTTCATATTTATATATATATAATTATAAAATTTATATTAGTCAATAAAATGGTTAATAGTATATTTATATACATTAATTACAAAATGTGTATATAATTAATCTAAATATGATATATTAATATTTTATTTAAACAATTATATAAATATATAAATGAATGTATTTATTTAAATATGTGATTCTTATTTGAATTTATAGATTTATATTCACATAAAATAATTTAAAATATACATTCATGTATCCGTATGTATATGTATGCATGTTTATGTATGTATATGTATGCGTATGTATGTATGTTATCCTGTGTGTACGTGTTATATGTGTAGGCATGTGTTGTGTTGTGTGTGTGTGTGTGTTTTATGTATGTGTATGTTTATGTTTTTGTGTGTAAGTATGGGTCTGTACGTATATGTGCTTGTACAAGTATGTGTGTGTGGGTGGATGTACATGCATGTGTATGTATATGTGTCTATGAATGTATGTATATGGCGTGTATATGTGTATGTATGTGTATGGGTTATGTTTATGTTTATATAGTATATATATGTATATGTATGTGTATATGTGTATACATGAGTGTACGTATACGAGTATGTGTATGTATATGCATGTATGTGTTTGTATATGTATGTTTATGTGTATATATATGTGTGGGTGTATGTATGTGTGTATGTATGTATATGTGTATGTATATGTGTATATATGTGTACAAATGTATTTTTATGTGTATGTGTATTTTTATGTGTATGCGTATGTATATGCGTATGTGTGTGTGTATTTGTATGTGTATGTGTATGTGTATGTGTATGTGTATGTGTATGTGTATGTGTATGTGTATGTGTATGTGTATGTGTATGTGTATGTGTATGTGTATGTGTATGTGTATGTGTATGTGTATGTGTATGTGTATGTGTATGTGTATGTGTATGTGTATGTGTATGTGTATGTGTATGTGTATGTGTGTGTGTATGTGTATGTGTATGTGTATGTGTATGTGTCTGTGTATGTGTATGTGTCTGTGTCTGTGTCTGTGTATGTGTATGTGTCTGTGTATGTGTATGTGTATGTGTATGTGTATGTGTCTGTGTATGTGTATGTGTATGTGGATGTGGGTGTGTATGTGTATGTGTATGTGTTTGTGTATGTGTATGTGTATGTGTATGTGTATGTGTTTGAGTATGTGTATGTGTATGTGCATGTGTATGTGTATGTGGATGTGTATGTGTATGTGGATGTGGATGTGGATGTGTATGTGTATGTGTATGTGTATGTGTATGTGTATGTGTATGTGTATGTGTATGTGTATGTGTATGTGTATGTGTGTGTGTATGTGTATGTGTATGTGTATGTGTATGTGTCTGTGTATGTGTATGTGTCTGTGTATGTGTCTGTGTATGTGTATGTGTCTGTGTATGTGTATGTGTATGTGTATGTGTATGTGTATGTGTATGTGTATGTGTATGTGTATGTGTATGTGTATGTGTATGTGTTTGTGTATGTGTATGTGTATGTGTATGTGTATGTGTTTGAGTATGTGTATGTGTATGTGCATGTGTATGTGTATGTGGATGTGTATGTGGATGTGGATGTGGATGTGGATGTGTATGTGTATGTGTATGTGTATGTGTATGTGTATGTGTATGTGTATGTGTATGTGTATGTGTATGTGTATGTGTATGTGTATGTGTATGTGTATGTGTCTGTGTATGTGTATGTGTATGTGTATGTGTATGTGTATGTGTATGTGTATGTGTATGTTTATGTGTATGTGTATGTGTATGTCTATGTCTATGTCTATGTCTATGTCTATGTCTATGTGTATGTGTATGTGTATGCGCATGTGTATGTGTCTGTGTGTGTGGACGTGTGTGTGTGTGTGTGTGTGTGTGTGTGTGTGTGTGTGTGTGTGTGTGTGTCTGTGTCTGTGTCTGTGTCTGTGTGTGTGTACGTGTATGTGCATGTGTTTGTGTATGTGTGTCTGCGTATGTGTATGTGTATGTGTGTGTGTGGGGGTTTGTAAATGTGTATGTGTATGTGTATGCGTATGTGAATGTGTATGTGTATGTGTATGTGTATGATTATGTGAATGTAAATGTGTATGTGTATGTGTGTGTGCATGTGTATGTGCATGTATTTGTACATATTCATATCTCTGTGTGTGTGTGTGTGTGTGTGTGTGCATATGTGTATTTGTATGTATATGCATAAATGTGTATGTGTGCTTTCATGTATTTCTACATATTCATGTTTATGTGTATGTTTGTGTGGATGTGCATGTCTATTTGTATATATGCATATGTATGTGTGATTATGTGCATGCATGTGTATGTAATTGTATGTATGTGTATACATACATGTATGTATGTATATGCATTTACATGTGTATGTGTATGTGTATCACTACTAAATATTACGCTTTTTAAAGCGCTAAAAATAGGCTTTATCAACACTAAAAAATTGCTGCTAATTTGAGCGTTGTTAAAAGCCGACCTTTATCAGTGCTAGAAAAAAGCGATGATAGTGACACCCTTTATCAACCCTAAAAAATATGCTAATAAAGACACCATTTATCAGTGCTTTTTTCTAGCACTAATAAATGGGTCCATTATTGGTGTTTTTTATCACCGATAAAAGGTGTCTTTACCAATTCTTTTTTAGCAATGATAAAATGCCCTTCATCAGTGCTTTTTTTCAGTGGTGATAAAATTTGAATAATTTTTTTTATACACCCTTGCCCCCTTCTCAGCACTCGTGATCCCCTTTATCAGTGTTATCCATTCCCCCGACTGCCCCTCATCCACTCTCACCCCCCTGAACAGCGCTCGTGACCCATCCCCCTTTTCTTAGAGCTAGAAATCTTCTCACCTACGTACGCACACTTGGACTCGAACCTATGACCTGACTTCTATAATGCGAACTTCTTTACCACTACCCTACCTTGTTTTATTCTATATTTTACAATATTTCAATTTATTTATATATTTTTAAATAAATTTATAAAATATATGTTTGTGTGTGTGCATGTGTGTGTGCGTGATATATATATACACTTTAATTTATTTAAATATATTATATCTTAGAATATAAATATTAAAATATATATGTTTATTAATATGCACAAATATGTATATATAAACATTATATATACATTGTACAATTATATATATATATATATATTCATATATTTTTATAATGTATAAAAAATGGCAAGATATTTTTTCAAATGAAATGGATATTAATTAATTCCATATGATTTATATATGATTATTTTTAAATTCATTTTTATAATATACCTATATATTATATATTTAGATATAAATTTTATACATTACATTTAAATTTATATTTCTACATATTTACATACATATTTATACATATTTACATATAATTGTATATTTATATATAAATTTTTTATAATATATTTATAAATATTTACTAGAAATACATTTATATACTATTTTTAATGATAATGATATATTTATAAAAATACATTTATATCTGATGTATATACACAATACATATACACATATTTACACACACACATTACACATTTATATTTCTCACAAACACACACAAATATTTACATATATGTATTTATTTACATATATTAGAATATACACATAAATATATATTTGTTTATTAACACACACATGTTTATATATAAACATTACTTAGGTGTGTATATATATATTAATACATTTTCATATGGTAAATAAAATGGATAATTTTTTATTTTAAATAAAATTAATAATAAAAATTTATTTCCAAATGGTTTATATTTTAAAAAATACATTTTTATTATGTTTAACTTTTTAATTATACAATTGATTTATTATATGTAAATATAAGAAAATGTTCATATATTTAAATTATAAATAAAACTAAAATATGAAAAATGATAAAATTTCAAAACCATGACATTTATATGAATGCAAGATTTGGGAATAAATTCAGTCTCTACTGAAAAAGGACAAGAAGAATCTCTTAAACAGAGTTGAAATCCCATTGGATATGAAAAAATTAGAATATCCCAACTAAAAACTCGATTCTGGAGGCCTTCCGAGCCCTTTTAGCCTTGAAAAAAGCGTGATGGTGATCTTCTCGATCAACACAGTGTAGGTCTTTCCATAATATTTTATTTGATATATGATATAGCTCAAGCGGACACCTGGATCAAAATTTTTGGTCGTTTGAAGTTCAAGTCATGTTTTCAACTACTCTTATATCATTTATTCATTTATTAAATTTTTATGTCTTCCAATTATTATTAAATGAATATCACTCAATAATAATTCGAGAATTATTAGAAAATATTATTATTTTTAATTATTTTAAAAGTTTTTTTACTAAATATCTTATATATTAATTGTAAATGTGTGTTTAGCCTTATATAAACCGTATAAAATAAAATATTTTATATTTATATCAATACAAATATATTTATATATTTATATAGTATTTTTAGTGATGTATAATTTTTTTATAAAATATACCTTTTATCAATGCAAGAAAAAAAACGCTCATAAAGGAGGCCTTTATCATCACTAAAACAAAAGCATTGACAAAGGCCCCCTTTATCAGTGTTTTTTCTAATGTTGATAAAAAGATCCTTTATCAGCACTTTTTTAGCACTGATAAAATCCCCTTTATCAGTGCTTAAAAAGCAGTGATATAGGGTTTATCAGTGCTTAAACAAAAGCGTTGATAATGGTAACCCTTTATCAACACTTTTTTCTAGTACTTATAAAGTTTAGCATTGTATTTTGTTCAATATGTAGTAGTGTATATGTATGTGAATTTGTATGTGTATAAGTCTGTATAAGTATGTGTATGAGTATGTGTATGTATATGTGTATGTGTATAAGTATTTGTATATGTATGTGTATGTATCTGTAAAAATATTTCAATGTGCATGTATGTGTGTACATGTATGTTTGTTTAATGATTTAATATTATTTATCCATTTTTACTATTTTCTATAATTTATTCATTTTTAATATTCATTCATTTTTAATATATTTTCATTTAATATTTTTGTAATATATTCAATTTTCATAGTTATTTATACATTATTAAATATTTATATATTTAATAAAATTATAATATTTTGAATTATTATTAAAAATTATAAATGTTAATAATTAATTATATTTTTTATATAAAATCAATACAATACAAACATCAACAATTAGAAATAATATAATTACGCATTTATTCATATTTATTCATTTTTATATGTTTTTAATTCATGTAATTAATGTTATGAATTAACATTTTTAAAATATTTTTTTTATTTATTTAATTTAATTTATTCATTTTTAATATTATTTCATTAAATATAATTTTTTCCATTTTTTATATTTATTGATTTTTAATATTTTGGGAATTTATTCATTTTTTTAAATTTTACATATTTATTTACTAATTTTTAGTATTGTCAATATGTTTGTAATTTAATCATTAATTATTTTTATAGTTAAATATGTCATTATATTAAGTTAATTTTTTAATATATGAAATTTAAATATTATTTAACTAATTTATCATATTTTTTTTACTTAATCAATCAAATCATTTAATCATATTTATTTTAATTTATTCATTTTTATTATGTGTGCCTGATTAAATTAAATTAAATTAAATTACTCATATTTTTCACATTCAATATAATTATTTAAAAGAATATATCTATATAATTGATATCACCTATTTATTCATTTTTTATATATCTTTAATTCAAATAATTAATGTTATTAATTCAATTTTTTAAATATTTTTTAAATTCATTTAATTTTATTTATTCATTTTAAATATCCTTTAATTTATTATTAGTCATTCATTGTTAATGTTTATTAATTTTTTAATATTTTTTTAGGATTTTTTTTTCTTCAGTTTTTAGTATTTATTTAAACATAATTATTTACTAAGATTTAATATTCTTAATATGTTTCTAATTTATATGATTAATATTTATTGAATTCTATATATTAAGTAGTAATTATTTAAAATGTTTTAAATTTATATAATTAATTTTATAAATATTTTTATAAATATTTTTTTCATTTTTATGTGTCTTTACAATTCATGTAATTAATCTTTTGAATTACACATAATTATTTACTAAGTTTTAATATTATTAAAATGTTTTAAATTTAAATGATTAATATTTATTCAATTTTATATATTAAGTTGTAACATTTATAAAATGTTTGAAATTTATATAATTATTTTATTTGGAAAATATATATTTTATTAATTTTTTTACCTATTTAGAATTTTTGTAATTAATGTTGTGAATTCATTTTTTAAAATAGTTTCATCATATATTAAATGTTATTTATTCATTTTTAATATTCTTTCAGTTATTATTATTTATTCATTCTTAAAATTTATTAATTTTTATATTTTTTGGAATTTTATCATTTTTAATATTTATTAATACATATTTAGTAACTATGATTTAATTTTTTTCAATATTTTTGTAATTTATATGAATAATATTTATTCATTTTTTTATTTAGTTTTAACTTGTTTAATATGTTTCAAATTAATATTATTTATATATTTATATGTTTAATATGTTTTTAATTTTATCCATTTTTAATATTTATTTATACATGTTTATTCGTTACCATTTAATATTTTTAATATGGTACGAGTAATTTAAACAATTAATATGTATTTATTTTCATTTTAACATATTTTCATTTTTATTTTTTTAATAATCTATATAAATAATAACACCTATTCATTTTTTAATATTTTTTTCAATCTATTGATTTTTAATTATTAAATTTCACTCTTTTTTAGAATTTATTCATTTAATATTATTTATTCTCTTATAGTGCTAATTATTTTTTTACTTTTTTTGTAATTTATTCATTTTAAATATTTATTTATGCATATTTATTCATTAACATTTAATGTTTTAAATATGGTTGTAATGTGCATATTTAATATTTATTCATCTTTATTTTTTTTAATAATTTATATAATTAATACAACTTATCTATTTTTTAATATTTTTGAAGTCTATTCATTTTTTACATTCATGCATTTAAGATTATATAGTCATTAATAATTTTTATTATCTTTTTATAATTTATTCATTTTCAATGTATATTCATTTAATATTTTTGTATTTTATTTAAAACTTTTTTTATCGGTGCTTTAAAAAGTACTGATAAATATAGTTTTATTAGCGCTAAATAATCAATGCTGATAAAAACCATATTTATCAGCACTAAAATTCTAGCACTGATAAAGATCAGTTTTATCATCGCTTATTATATTAGCACTGATAAAACACATCTTTATTAGTGATTTTTGAAAAGTGTTGATAAAAATCTTCCCAATCTTATAAATTCAACCTTAATAGAGCCAATATCTTTCACATCATTTAAGCACTTGTGGAACTCGACCTCTTCCACCGCTCCCCCTCAAACTTCTCAGATGAATCGACCCTCTCAAAACCTAAGGCATGTGATTCTTTCTACTCCTCTTTAGTCGAACATTCATTATTTTTCATTTGAGTTCTTTCTCCATGTACCATACTACCCCCATTCTCCTACCGTAGTGGTTTAACCTAGACTAAACAGTCGGGACCATGAGGTTTGTGATTATCCATGTTTGATGCAACTAATTCCGTCATGGTTTTTTGTTTGTACATGATTTCTAAAGGGTTTGGATACTCATGTTTGGGTGTTTTAAATTGTTCAAGTCTGGCAGTGGATGTTTTTGGTTTCTATTCACAAATTTTTTCCTTAGGGGTTTGGATACTAATGCTTATGATCCTGTTATTTTCTAATTGAAAATTGTTTCTAAAATAATTTTATTTGAATAACATGACCATGAAATAAGGAAGTCTACTACCCAATGAAATTTTATTATAATGAAATGTTACTTCTAAAAAATGATGATGTTCTCCATGAATGTTGAAACCAATAAATTGCCAATATATATTGCATCTCAAATTAAGTATATAAATTTTTTTAAGGTTTCTCACCGCAAACGTCATTATCCTTCACAATTTCATTATATCTGATACCTATTAATAATTTTTGAGTGAACATTATTGATCTCTGTGTTTTTTCAATATAGGAAAAATTAATTAGATTCTTTGTAACTTTATAAATACCACACATTCCCTTCCTTCAATGTTTTCCACCACTTCCAAAAAATATTTTCATGCATCATTTGGCTCATATTATCTTATAATAATAGTTTCATGTAGCTTAAATGAGTCTTTAAAAATGTTCCAATACTTATTACCTATTTTGGGGATCGTATAAACTTTTAACCACCATTGGTGGTTTCTTTGCATGTTACCCTTGTGTAAAATTATAAATTGTTATTAATCATCACCAATAACATTCAAATGTTGATATTCCTTCTAATTTAGTAGTCTAATATAATCAGTATTATTCAATTAATATTACAATCTACCAAAGGGGGGAAAATGTTCTAACAAGCTGTTGATGCAATAAAAATTTATATAAAATATTATCACTATATGTGTGTATGTATAAATAATATCCTTTTATTGTTCAAAGATCATACTTTTAGTGTATTTATTAATATTGTTAAATATGAATATTGTTTAATAAAATAGGATGGATATGAATTGAAAATGGATGGATACCAATTGAATGACAAAAGACTATGAGGATGGGGTGAAATATTCCTTCAAGATTGTAAAAAATTATCCATATGACCCCTCTCAAATCATTTTTCCATGTTTACACTGATGTTATTCAAGAATAACTATTAAATATGAGTTTCAATAACACTTGATCTATCACAGATTAGATCAAATTCATAATTGTTGGACTAAACATAGGGAATAATTGAATGTAGCTAGTGGTTGGGATAACACTACATTTTATAGATCATCTGATATGATTAAAAGTGTGAATAATGATCAGGAATGCATCGAGGATATGATTATAGGTGTGAATGATAAAGATTAATGTATTGAGGAAATGATAATGACAGTTGAATATAAACTCTACAATTTTCCAAAACTGTTTTAGAAGTTAAATAGTTGTGAAAATATGTCGTTGTATGATGGTTTTACTAAATATATAGAATTTTCATCTGTATTGAACCTATATAATGTAAAATATGGAAACATATGGAGTGACACTAGATTTACTGAACTACTTTCTCTCTTGAATGATATACTACCAGAAAATAATGTGCTTTCTTTCAAAAAATATGACTTTAAATAATGATATATTCAATGGTTATAATCTCTAAAATAATACATAATTGTCTAAATCACATTGTATTATTTTTAAGGACCATGAATCACTTCAAAAATTCCAAACTTTTGGTGCATCTGATTCAAGAAAGAAGAATCGAGTCCTTAAAAATTTATATAGTGATTTCCAATCATTATAATGTTTAGGTGCCTATATGGATATGACAACCCAGGATTTTCTTACATGGTTATCATATCTTCTTTTAGATAAATATTCATTACATTACAAAAAACATGCCCGAGGACCATAATAGTTTAGTTCCTTTGGAATATTAGAACAAAAACTTCTATTATGGTTAAATATCTTTAATGTTCCCAACAAAGATCTTCCCCTTCAACACCCCTACTTAAAACCTTTCTTCAGAACATATGTAAATAAAACATAAGGAAAGGGTGAACTCAGATGATAAGTAAGGGTAAACATGGAAGATATTAATTAATTATATTATGAATGTATAAGATAATAAAAATGGGTATGTGGTCATACGGCTAAATTTACATTGATCATAAACATGAGTCATGACAAAAAACATCAATATTTCAAAATACTTGAATCATAGGAATGCAACTTCATCATAACTCAATCATGAAACATAAGTTCATATCATAAATGTGTGTGGAGTCATCATAAGTATATAATACCACTTCATATGTCATGTTTAACTACCAAGACTCTTGTATCAGGCCTTATCACCTATTTCCCAAAATGGTTCAAGAACATTAACTTGTTTCCCCTCACAGATCAAGCGCATCGACTTGTTTCTCATCATGGATCAAGCTCATCAACTTGTTTCCCTTGACTATCTCTTGATATATACCAGAAACGCTCAGCCAGAGGCAAGACTCTAACCATTTATTAATAAAAGAAAAGCAAAGGAGGTACAAGAGGTCTAGAACAACTACATATCATAGAAATCATACTCATCACCACCCCCTTGAGAGATTAAGTCCTCTTCTTTATCTGTCTCCCACTCTTAGCTTTCATAGTGTTTAAGAACCTTGGAATATTTCCTTCTAAGATTCAACTTCTCCAAGGCCAGAAATTCCTTTGAGGACTACATAGCCCAACTATCCCTCCTGACAGAAGATCTAGTGGGCACTGGAATTGGAAGATAAGAAAAGTCTTTCTTCACTCTTCGCCATGGTGGGGTGGTCTTAGCACCTTCATCCCCTTGCACTTTCATCCTTGCACCCTGAACAACATTACTGTAAGAAGGTCGTACCATGCCACTATCTCTTGATATATAATTCCTTACCCAATTAATTTGATGTGGATATAGTTCCAACCATTAACTTAATTAAAACTATACATATGTGTGCCACATGACCATAAATCATTCACCATTTTAGAAACCATGTAAAGAAATGAGTTTCATAAACACTTCTTCAAAAAATAACTCATGGATAAAGGAATAGGTTTTATAAGTATCATTACATCGTGAACATAAACCATTCACATAAATAATATGAATGGTATCCTTGGGACCTATCCAAATTAAAGAATAAGTAATAGTAAATAATTCCATCTTATATGGAAAATATATTTTTTAAAAGATCACTTGAAATATTTTTTGAGTAAAATATACTTTCCATTATGAAATACTTTTTTAAAGACACACACAATTATAAAGAAAAATTTTTATTTGAAAATAACCTTGTAATATTTTAAAGTAATATTAACTTCCTTAAGAATTCATGATAGGAGAAAAATCCACTCATGCCATATACATAAAAAACACAACTTCTGTATTTTTGTTGAAAAAATCATAAAGAGCCATGTTTAGAAATTGACAAAAATATTCTTTTATAAATATTTCTTAAAAAGATAAAAATAGGTAAAAATAACATTAAATATTTATAGTATAATATTAAAAACCTATTTTAAAACATTTTTAGAAAACATGGATGTAGAAGATAAATATTCCCCAACATAGATTTACAATGAAACAATCTTGAATATTGATGAGATTGTGAAGTAAACCCTTTCCAATTTATAATCAGTAGAATCATATGACCTATGAAAGAAATAAAATTATATAGATATTAAAGTAACATAATATTAATAATAATACTCATTAAATACATTCATGTATATTATATACACCACAAAAAATTAACAAGTATTGTGTAGGGCATGTGTCCCACAAAAATAAAAGTGAGAAAAAAAGCCCTTACCTTAAGTCTCACCTTTCGTTGTTCACATTCAAACCTCTTGTATAATAAATATGGATTTATAATACATTTATTAATTAACCATATATCAATAATACCGTGTATTATTTTTTTATAACATCTTATCACCCTTTTATTAAAAATTTAAAATAACTATTCCGGATGATATATGCTTTGTTTTCCACGAAAGTTTTACTTTGGCAGTCTCGGTCCTTATACATTGATCATGGTTTCATAATTTATAGAATAATATATATATATATATATAATATTAATAAAATACAACTTTATTACCACCCATGTGAAATATTGATGAAAAAATAATCACATCGCATTCTGGAGATGGTAAGTCATACATACACACGAGCGACATTATCAATTCCAAAAAGATTAACTGGTAAATAGGTAGATATGATATTATCATTTCAGAAGTAAAATTATGTCATAAATATAATATATAAACATTAAACCCATAATAATTCCCACCCATAAAATATGGGATGAAAAATAAATTGTTTCACTACGTGGATATAGTAAGTCATACGTACGCATGAATGATACATTCACTTCATGTTCGATGGGAAAGGGGATGTATAGTGGTGTGTTCATAATCATAATAAAATTTTATCATATTTATAATTATTAAGTTATTATTTTACAATATATATCATATATTTGGAAGATTTATAGAAGAGTATAAAAATAGAGTGATTGGTTAGAGTGATTACCTCTTCTTCAAAACAGATCTTTTATATCTCCTATAAAGGACTCTAGAGTTGGTCCTTTGGGAAGACCAAAACCTCTAGAATGTGGATAGGTAGGTGGAGAAGATAATTTTTCATAGTTGTTCTGAGATATAAGAAAAAATGTGGTGTAATGAGATAAAGGAGGAGGCATCCTTTTTGAATAATGGTGAGGGGCACTTTTAGATTTTATCAAAATATTAAATTATAATAAATTAAACCTCAATCCAAATACATCTAAATAGAAAGTTATTTGAGGTTAATGTGGGATAGGGTGGTAATAAAATAAAACAATATATTTTATACTAGTTTTTTTAATTTTAAACCTTATATTTTTTATTAACCCTTAGTTAACCTATTATAATTTTAACTACAATAACAACATTTCCAATATTAAAAGGTGGATAATTTTACATATAATGTTTCAATTGAACCATAAATGGTAAATTTATGATATTTTAGACTATAATTTATCTCCTTTGTCATTACTTATTATTTTTATGATTTATATATAATTTAATAAAATATTATTTTCATATAATACCATTAGTGTCAATTTTGACACTATTCATTATATTGACTTTAATAAAATTAATACATCAAGATAAATAAAAAATCATTTAATATTCCCCTAATATGTCATATTCACCTATAAAATTCCTTTATCACCTTAATTAATTCAAATTATATATATTTTAATATTTTAATATTGCTTAATTGGTCTTTTCATTAATTGAATAATTACGACATCATCATTGTGTAATTATTTATGATAATTATTTATCCACTAAAAAGTAAAAATAAATTTAAATTATTTTGATAAACCTTTTATATTTAATAATATATATATATATATGAGAATATATTCTATTTAACCCCATATTAAATATTTTATACTTATTAAAATTAAGAGTGTGACAATTTTACACTCTTTGATTTTAATAATATCTAAGTCATTTTCATGGAAAAGTGTCCATTAAATTATTAAATATCTATAATTATGTTTTAAGGGTCTAATTAAAATCATAAAATAACATTTGGTAAAGTTTTAGGGTAATTTTATAATACTTATTATATTATTTTTACCCTTAACTATCTATTTTATCCTTAACTATGATAATAACAATTACTTAAGTTATTATTTATATTGTCCAAAAAATAAACAGGTTCCATTTAATTTTTTTTTAACTTTTTATTAAAATTATTTAAACTATTTTACAAAATTAAAAAAAATAAATGGATAAAATTAATTTAAAATTAATCACGTACATGGGGTGAAAAAATAGGTTTTTGAAGTGAAAACGTTCAAAAAATTGAAATGTTTTTATATCCAAATTCAAAGATAAATTGATTAAAATAACCTAAATTGGATTAAATGACATAAAATTTATATAATTATACTTAAAAACCGATCAAAAATATAATTTAACGCTATAAATTATTTAAATAAAAAATTTGTTTTCAATTAAAATTCAGTATTTTTTCACTATTCATCAAAACATGAAACTTATTAGAAAAATACTAAAAATTAAACCATAGTAAATTTTGAGATCCAAAATTCAAATAAGAATATTATTTTTTTTAAATATAACTTTTAAATGTTTAAAAACTATATTTTAATAATCTACGCTATCAAAAGGGGAAAACTATCTTTTTAGAAAAATACATATTTTATGCATAAAATTGGATTTTTTTATAAAATGTCTAGAAAATACATTGAATGAATGTTAAAATATTATATATAAATTTATTAAATAAATATAATCCAAAAATAATGATATAAAACAAACTAGTGCACAATTAAATAGTTTTTCATAAAAAAATATTCCCTTTTATATTAAAAGGGCATTTTGATTTCATTTATAATTAATTGGTCATAAAATAATTAATTATATATACATGTGTAAACAATATTTTCATAAATAAGTTAATATTTTTCAAACCCTCCATTCTAAAGGCTAAGTTGTAACTTTATTTTTCAATTAATTACAATAATAAAATGATGTTTCATAGTAACTTAGTGTTGCATGTAACACAAGCTAAGTGAGTGTTGCGTGTAGTGAAATCTTAATATAGTGTAACATGAAATTAAAAATATTAAAGAAATAAGATTATTTAAAAATATATTTCATAAAAATCTCATGGTGTTACCTTCTACCCCTTAAAATATATTTCTCCCTCAAAATTCATCAGAACCATCAATGTTTTAATACATGAAAGTTACTTTCATAGAAACCCACATCATAAAAATAAATACTAAAACTTCCTTTTAAAAAATGGAAAGTTTAAAACTTAATGGTTACCAAAGTAACTAATAACTAGGTTTTCACATAGTTTAACATAGGTGGAAAGTGAAAACATGTACATATAAGAGAAAACTATCTACCAAGTTTTGATGGAGAGTGATAGAGAACATATTCATGATAAGGTTAATAACCAAAAAATAAATAGGTGTTAAAATGGTCATTTATATCATCAAAAATGATTATAATAGTAAAAAATTTTATTTAAAAATAAATTGGGAAGATATACTTACTTTACTTCATCTCATAAGTACAATATCACTCTATGGTTATGACTTGATCAATTTCTGCTTCATTATCATACTCCAAGAAAAGATGAAGTTGAAAATGTAATGCCTGGTGAACTAGTGGATCATAAGAACCATAATAGAATGATAAGTCATTCCTTATGTCTCTAGTTATCTTCACAAAAAAAATGGTTAGCACATTTTATCCAATATTCTTAAATATTTATATTACGGAACATTAATCTTTAAAACACCATCAAAATTTAAATGTAAACAATTTCATAAATGGTTACCCTTATGAATCTTACAAAAGATTAAAATCCAAGAATTTTGAAATAATGACACTAGACTTATCATTTATCCCTAAAAACATGAGGTATCTCTTAATTTTCACATACCAAACATGTGAATACCATTATCATGTATTCTCTTGGAACATGATAATAACCTGAATTACCATAAAACCTTAGTGAAAACATGCATTATTTAAAAAATTGACTCTTTCCTCACACCATAAATCTAAAAAACCTATAACCTTAATCTATGAAATCAAAAACCACCTTGTCATGTTATAAGTACCAATTTTATCAATATTATTCCATTTTTTTATCACAATCAAACATATTTGTATTTCATTATCCCAAAATCATGCACATATTGTGGGTTATCATTCCCTTAATCACGTGTTTTCCAAAAATATCATCTTTCCACCTCAATCACTTTTCATGGTTACTAATACCATTCACCATATGCTCATAAATCCTTAATTAAAAACTAATGTGGAACAATACTTATATGTTTCATTATTACATAATATAATAAAATTACTTCTACAACATTATTTTTTAATTCAATTACATAAACACTCAATCATTCCACCACATAGTTGTCATACTCCACATCTCAAATAGTGATCACATGATATTTCCCTTTGAATTTTGATTTAAATGATTTATAATGTTTATTATCATCATTAACCCTCATATTTGGTCACTGGTTACCATAATGACTATTTTATTTGTACTTAAAGCACTAAAGTGTGAGTGAGGTATTAGTTGGCATCATATTTTCCTCCATTTCATTAACCGACCTATTCATCTCCTTTAACATTAATGAGATTTATGTCCTGCCTTTTCACATTTAAAGTACCTCCTAGTTACATTGAAATACATTCCTTGATGTTTCTTCCCAAATTTTTACTATGTATATGGTTGTAATTTCTTTCTAACATGTGTATTACTCTAGTTTTCATGAGACATGATCTTTATTTTCATATCAAAACCATGGGAATGATGGGTATCTCTAATTTCCATTTCTACTTTGATATAACATTGAACAATTTATTCATATCTAATTAATTATATTATGGATAACTCCCTTAAAATACTTGGTTTTAAACCGATGAAGAATCATTCAACCATAATTTTAGGTTGGATGATAATTCTAGAAGTGTAGCTCATAAGTCTTGTAAAATTTACATCATATATTTCAACAGATTAATCATTATTTTTATTTTACTCAAGGAATTCCTTTTCCATTTTTGTATGAAGAATATGAGGAAAGTAATTATTAAAAAATAAGTTATTAAACTCATCCCATTCCACGGAGTCAATTTCATCTTGTTTCCTCAAATTGTTGATAAGATTACAAAATTGATTCGCTTCACCTTCTAAACGATAAACAACCAAAATTAATTTCTTATGTCCTGAACATTGGATAATAGAAAATATATTTTTAGTGATACCTATCCATTTATTATCCACTAGTATATCAGAAGACCCATTAAAATAAGGTGTATGATTCCTCATTAAGGACTCAATATAGTGTTTTTCCTTTATTTTCTCATTTGGAAGTCCAACATAAATCATAGCTTGAAAAAGTTGACTGAGAATATCACTAATATTTTGCATTTCTGCTCCGATAAAATTTTATTGCTAAGGAGGAAAATAATTTCATTTACTCTTGAATTCATCATTAATGAGGTTACTTTGGGTTTTAACCATTTAATAAAACTAGAAATCATTGTGTGAAAAAACACTAATCGTAGTGGTAGAACCACATAATCAAGGGAAATCACTTATAAAATTTTAATATATGACACATTAGTTTTAAAAATAAGTTATTAATGATCATTATGAAAAATCTAGGATTGTAACATATACTTAGAATTATTATTATATATTTTTATAAGGTTTTATCATCCTTGTTTCCAATGTCTGACTAAACCTTTTATCTTATTCCAACTATAATGACTCAGGATTTTCCTATATAGATATTACATCTTATTTTAGATGAATATTCATTACTTTACAAAAAAAATTCAAGTACTGTAATAGTTTAATGACTTTGGGAACATGGAACACAAACTTCTATTCCGATGAAAGATATTCAATGTTTCCCACAAACATATTCCCCTTTATACCCCTACTTAAAACCTTTATTTATATCTTATAGAAGTGAAACATAAGTAAAGGGTTATTTAATATGCTTAGTAAGGGTAAACATGGAAGATATAAATTTATTATCTTATACAAGCATAATATAAGAAATCTAGGTATATGATCATAATCCCAACATATCATGGATCATAAACATCAGTCATGTCAAAAAATGTTAACATTTTACTTGAATCGAAATAATGAAACTTTGTTATAACTCAATCATGAAACATTTGTTCATATTATAAATGTGTGTGGAATAATCATAATTATTTAAAACCATTTCATATGTCCTCGTTAACTACCAAGACTCTTTTATAAGGTATTATCAGCAATTTCCCCTAATGGATCAAGCACATCGACTTGTTTCCCATCACAGATCAAGCACATCGACTTGTTTCCCATCACAGATTAATCTTATCAAATTGTTTCCATTAACTATATCATTAGATATAATTTATTAATAAATTAATTTGATGGATATATAGGTCCCATCAATAAATTAATGAAAACTATACATAAGTGTGCCATAAGACCATAAATCATTCACCATTTCAGAACCCATTTAAAGAAATGTGTTTCATAATAACATAAATCATGGAAAAGTAATAGGTTTTATAAGTATCATTCCATCATAAAAATAAACCATTAATAGAAATAATAATAATAGTAAAATTAGGTAATATACCCAGTAAATTATAATAAATATCAAATAATCTCATCTTACATGGAAAAATTATTTTTTGAAATATCACTTGAAATAATTTTTGAGGAAAATATCCTTTCCATTATGAAATCATTTTTAAAGAGCCGCACAATTATAAAGGAAAAATTTTATTTGAAGATAACCTTGTAATATTTTAAATTAATAATAAAGTAATTGAGTTTTAATGAAGTTGGGAAAATCCTCTCATTCCATATACTTTTAAAAAAACATTCCTTCTATATTTTTGTATAAAAAATTCATATAGAGCCTTGTTTAGAAAATGAAAAAAAAATATTATTTTCAAACCATTACGAAAAAAGTGTAACATAGGTAAAAATAACAGTAAATATTAATAATATAATGTTAAAAAAATTAAAACATTTTTTATAAAATATGTACATGGAATATATATATTCCCCAATGTAGATTTAAAATGAAACAATCCTGAATATTAATGAGATTGTGAAATAAACACTTACCACTTTATAATTAGTAGAATCATATTCCCCATGAAAGAAATAAAATTATATTGATATAAAAATACCAAAATATTCCTAATAATACTCGTTAAAAACATTTATAGGAAGTATATACACCACACAAAAGAAATTAGTTGTGTATGAGGCATGTGTCCCACAAAAAGAAAAGTGAGAAAAATATATTAACTTAAGTGTCACCTTTCCCTGTTCTCATTAAAACATCATGCATAATAAATATAAATTTATTATACATGTATTCTATAATAATATATAAATCATACCATGTATTATTTTTTTATAACATTTTATCATCCATTTATTAATAATTTAAAATCACTATTTTGGGTGATATCTGCTTTATTTTCCAAGCATGTTTCGGTATGGAAGTCCCAGTCCTTAGACTTTAATCACAGTTTCATCCTTTATATAATCATTAATATGTTATATATATCATATATATTCATAAAATACATATTTTTTATCACCCAAGTGAAATATAGATGAAAATAAATCACATTGCATTGTAGAGATGGTAAGCCATACGTACGCAAGAACAACGTTATCATTTCCCAAAAGATTAGCTGATAAAATCTAGATATTATCTTATCATTAAAAAAGTATAATTATGTCATAAATATCATATATAAATAGTAAACCCATCATATTTCCCACTCATAAAGTATTGTGATAGAAAATGAATTGTATTGCTACGTGGAGATGGTAAGTCGTACGTACACAAAAGTGATACTTTGACTTGATGTTCAGTTGGAAATGGGATGTATAGTGGTGTTTTCATAATAATTATAATATTTAATAACATTTAGTATTCTTAATTTATTATTTTATGATATATATCATAGATTTATAGGTGTTATAGAAGAAGGAGAGTGATCAGTTAGAGAAATTACCTCTTCTTCGAAATAACTCTTTTAGATATCCTATAAAGATCTCTATTGTTTATCCTTTGGGAATACTAGAACCTATTTCATGTGAATAGGTAACTTTATAACTGAATTTGGAAGATTTTGTTTTAGCTATAAGACTCAATGTAGTGTAATGAGACGAGGGGGCATGTCCTTTTATAATGAATATGAGGGGCACTTTTGTATTTTCTCCAAAGATTAAATTATAATAAATTAAATCTCAATAAAAATATCTCAAAATGGAAATTTATTATAGAGTAATGTTGTATAGGGTGTTAATACCATCAAAAAATAGATTTTAGAAAATTTTTGTATATAATTTTAAACCTCATCTTTTTTATTAACCATTGGTTAACTTTTTTTATTTTAACTATAGTAACAACATTTTCAATAATAAAAGGTAGCGAATTTTTACTTATAAGGTGTAAATTGAATATTAAATGTTCAATTTATGATATTTTGACCATAATTTTTCCCATTTTTCCTTACTTATTATTTTTATTGTTTTTAACTAATTTAAGAAAATATTATTTTCATAAAATATCATTAGTGTTAATTTCATTACATTGACTTTTAAAAAATAAATATACCAAGATAACTTCAAACCAATTAATTTAATACACACATAGTATATAAAATTAACATATAAAATTATTTAAATACCTTAATTAATTCAAATTATATCTATTTTAATATTTTTAATATCACTTAATTGACCTTTTCATTAATTGAATAACTATTGTATTATCATTGTGTAAATATTTATGATAATTATTTCTTCAAAAATAATTAAAAATAAATTTTCATTATGTAGATAAAACTTTTATACTTCCTAATAATATATATATATTCTACCATATATTCTATTAAACCCCGTATTAAAAATATTATACTTATTAAAAGTAAGAGTGTGATATTTTGTCGCTCTCTTTGATTTTAATAATACCCAAGTCATTTTCATGGACAAGTGTACATTAAATTTTTCAATTTAAAACATTATGTGTTAATGGTCCAATTAACGATATCTAATGACATTTTTTAATGTTTTAGAGTTATTTCATAAAACTTATAATATACTTTTTACCCTTAATTACTTGTTTTACCCTTAACCGTGGTAATAAAAATTACTACAGTAACTATTCATATTGTCTAAAAATTAAAAGGGAAATATTTAATAAATTTGGACCTAATTATTCCAATTATGGAGTCCATTTTTCAAAATGTAATAAACATAAGTGGATAAAATTAATTTAAAATTAATCTCGTAGAAGAGGGGAGAAAACAAGTTTTGAAGTGAAAATGTTCAAAAGATTAAAATGTTTTCATATCCATATTCAATGTAAAATTCATTCCAATGACATAAATTACATTAAATGGTATAAAATTGATCAAATTATAGTTTAAAACCAATAAAAAATATAACTTATCACTATAAATTATTTAGATAAAAAATATGTTTTCAATTAAAATTCTGAATTTTTCACTATTTGTCCAAACATGAAACTTTTTAGAAATATACACAAAATTAAACCAAATTAAATGTTTGTATTATTAATTAAAATAAGAAGTTAATTTTTTAAAATATAATTTTTAAAATTTCCAAAAACTAGATTTAAAACAAGTGTGCCATCAAAATGTGGAAAAACTACCTTTTTAAAAAAATACATCTTTTATTCATAAAATTAGATTTATTTTTATATCATGTATATAAAACATATAGGATGAATGTTAAATTTATTATATATATATATATATATTTAATTAATATAATAAAAAAATAATGATATAAAACAAACTTGTTAACAATTGAATAATTCTTTCGAAAAAATATTTCCTTTTATATTCAAAAGGGTTTCTAATTTCATTTATAATTAATTGGTCACCAAAGAATAAATTATATTTACTCGTGTAAACCATATTTTCAAACTTCAGTTAATTATTTTCATACCCACCATTATAATGGCTAGTTTATAATTTTTTTTGTTTAAATAATTACAATAATAAATTGATGTTTCGTAGAAACTCAGTGTTGTGTGTAACACAAGCTACGTTGGTGTTGTGCATAGTGCAATTTTAACATGGTGTGGTGTTTAATGAAATATATTAAAAAAATAAAATTATTTAAAAATATATTTCATAAAAATATCTGGGTGTTAAAATGGAATTGAGGAGACCACATACAATTTATGCAGCATGAAAATACATGAAATCAATATGGGAAACTTCATCACCCAGTAGACTCTCTACAGTGAATTAAAATCGATCACGGGTATCTAGAATTTGAAAACAAGCCAAGAGAACTTAATCTTTCCCAATCTATATATGCATTGAATCCATTTGGTTTAAAAAGTACCACCCATATTACATGGCTGGTTATGTTGGTAAATTATAACTTTCCACCATGGTTATGTATGAATTGAAAATACATTATGTTTTCTCAATTTATATCAAGACAAAAAAAATCGGGTATTTTATTGATGTTTATTTTTTTTCCATTTTATGAGATTTAAAATTAATGTGTGATTTAGGCGTTACATTATATAATTCTTATATAAATGAAGATTTTGTGTTAAGATCCATGTTGTACGAAATAATAAATGACTTTCTGAATTGTGGAAATTTTTCAGGATATAGCATTAAATAAACTAAAGGGTGCCCCATTTTTGAACAAGGTACACACTCAGTTAGGTTGCAAAATTCATCAAATACTGTGTTTCTAGAACATCATAGATTTATACCCCAATGACATAAATATCGATTTTGGACGATATCATTTGGTGGGAATTTAGAAGAAGGTACAACACTATCTCCACTGATAGGTGACCAACTATTTGAGAAATTAAAATTTATGGACACTAATTTTGGTAAACCTTTTGTAAAAAACCTTATGAAAACTGGTTGGAAAAAGTGATCAGTTTTTTAAATTATCGTACAATAATTTCCGGTATATCTTAAATTTTCTTTATGTCATACATGTGAAAAAATATATTTGTGATAGTTTCATTGGAACATTACTAAATGAACCCTACACAATAAATTATGTTATTAAGGATACGTTGGACATGATTGCTATGGGGATATAGGAATATTTGGAACTAGTGAATAGTTAAAGATGGACTTTTCTTCCTCCAACTACTTACACTCTTTCCAGGAAAGAGATATATCTGTTGTTCAACTTCTTGAATGATGGAAAGTTTCCAGAGGGGTATTCATAAAATATCAAGAATATCATGTCAATGACTGGTTTAAAGATAAATTTATTGAAATTATATTACTGACTTGTTTTAATGCAATACCTAATGCCTATAGCTTTATATTGAATTTTTTCTAAGAATGCCTATCTAAGATCCCAACCTTTTCTAGAGCTAACTAATGCTCATTTTCTCAGGTACTATTTTAACTTTTTTTGAGTATATATTTTTTTGGGTTTTACTTTGTGGAGTTTTTGGGTGAAACAATATATTTTATGAGGGGTCTTGGGTAGTGCAAGGTTGGTTCATAGTTTTCCCAAAGGGTGTGCCCTGCCCCAGTAAACTGTGCAACCCCAGACAGAGGGGGATTGCACTATTGGCACATAGTTTGGAAAAACATGCATCATTTTATTAGTAAATTTGTGACCATAATAAGAGGCACACAATTAGGATCATAATTATGGAAAACTATGCACCCTATACAGGAAACCGTGTGTGTGGAAAAATAAACCCTAAAATAATTATTAAAAATTTTCTGATCCCCTATCATATATCTCTAAACACCCCAGATCAACCCTAACTTGTTTTCTCAAATTTTTTGAGGCTCCCGTTGGATTAAAAACTCCATTATTAGTAAATCAAAGATATGTTTTATAGATCTACACCTCTCCTGGTAGGACATATAGTCTTAATTGGTTTCCTCCCTCTCTCCTATAATTCTCTCATCTTTTGATGGGGTATATTCCTCCATTGGTAATGGATCTAGATATACATTTTGATAGATATTAATCTGTTCAATTTTGGATCTTGGTTTTGGATATAGATCACATTATTTTTTCTACAATTCAATATTCTGCTTCAATTTTGGGATTTCCATTAGTGAGCATTTGTCAACGATCTTGAGGTATATGTTCTATTATTCAATTCCTAGAGTCTTGTTTTAAATTTCATGAATATAATTGTGGAATATATATTGTAGGTTTAGAAATTTCATCTTGAATTGAATTAATTAAATTGTTTAATTAATTAATGGATTGTAGAATTGAATGATTAATGGGGTAATGAAATTATTCAATTAATGGGATGGTGTAATTGGTTAATTGATGGGATTGTGGAATTTATTGATTAAAAGAATATTGAATTGATTGATTAATGGGAATTAAGGGATGTTTGACTTAACCTTTAAGGGTGAATGAATTAATTTATTATATGTTTAAAAAGACTTAAATGATTAATTGTTCATATTATTTGATGTGATTGGAATAAATAATTTTGATTGTTTTGATACACTTTGATGATAATGTTCAATAAGAAGGTTAATGATGCATAAACTTGATATCTATGAAATTTTGTTTTGTGTGATATTGTAATATTTTTTATATATGTGACGTTGAGGTGTGGGATAGTTATTGAGGGTCCAAATAACCAAATGTATTAGTGAGTGTGGGATAGGGACTGATGCTCCAAATACCTATATGTGTTCATGAGTGTGGGATGGGGACTGAGGCTCCAAATACCCATATGTGACATTGAAGTGTGGGATAGAGACTGAGGTTCCAAATACCCATAAGACATTAAAGTGTGGGATTGGGACTAAAGATCCAAATACTCATGTGACATTGAGATGTGGAACAAGTATAGGGGCTCAAAATACCCACTGGGTGATACAAATGGCGTTCTATTTCCATGATATTGGTATTGGACTATGGTTCCAAATGGTTGTGATATGAATTGAAATTAAATGATAAATTATAATCATGGTTTGTTGATATGTGAGATCCCTTGGGGATAGTTTAGACTCCAACACAGGCCAAAGTAGGTATTAGTATTATGGGTTTCATCTTGAACTCGGGGATTTATTTGGTTAATTGAAGAATAATGAAATGAGATAACTATTTACTTTACACATTATATTTTATTATTTATACAATTGAATGCCCTAGTATTGACTGGATATTGTTTTAGACACCATTGTTGATGGACTACTGAGTTGTACTCACACTATACTCGGGTTGTTTGATCGATACGTGAATAGACTTCATGTTTTTATTATAGGATAAGAGCAAGATACCAATGCTAGTTGGATGAGTTATAATGGAACATGGATGAGGGAAATGGATATTGTTTCAGGATCTTATTGGGGAGTTTTCAGTGTTTTTATTTCAGTTTTTCATTAGACACTTGACACTTATTATAGAATGAAATATCTACTTTTATTTTGGGTATTATTTACTATTTTGGTTCATCATGTGATACTAGAATGATATTGATTATAGTATGATTATGGTTATTAGTTATTTTCATTTAGTTATTTTTGTTTAATTTCCGCTATTGTATTACTATGATAAAGAGGGTATAGTCCCCACATGTATTGTATTATGCCCTCACTACAAGTCAGAAACCTCTTGTATATTTGGAGGTTCACTTAAGGCCATATAACTGACTGGCTCAGGGCACTAGTATGTTCCACTCGGTTCGGTATATGAAAAGGTGGTATCAGAGCCAAATTTTAGTTTCTTTTATTTTATATTACTATTTGTGAAAGGTAGGTAGGGACTAGAAATAGTTGGGACATGATAATGATATCTTTCATGGGAGTAGCTAACCCATGTATGGGGATAAACCCAAGTACCCAGGGTGGGATTGTTGTTATTGATGTTTGTTGTTACAGTTGGATGTTATTTCACCTTGGGTGATGCACTTACTATGTGATGAAATTATTTTTTCTTAGATTTTCTAATATTTGACTCATGGATTGATTAGTAATGAGAGTTTTGTATACAGTTATCATTTTAGGCACTCAAGACTTATTGTGACATGCATCATTTTAGTCATGCACTGGGAAGCAGGTTTCAGGGTGAGTAGTTTAAATGAAAAAAAATTTCTTGCTTTTGTAAATTTGAGCTGAAAAGGGTGCATAATATGAATTGAAAAATTGTAAAATGATGAAAAATGTGGAAAATGAGTTTCTAATGATAAACTTAAATATTATAATGTTTTTAAACTTTTTTAACCATAACCTAGATGAGGGATGGTTAAGAGCAGTGTTAGTGCCTCAGTTTTGACTATGTGGAGGGATAAAGGGGATGTATTTTTATGGATTTTTGTGAATCCCTCTTTCATAATTATGATAATGTTGTGTTATGTTTCCTAATTCATGTTTTTTAGTTATAGAGGTATGCCTCCATGATGATTATTTGTGATAGGATGAAAGAAGGATATGGCTGGAAATGATCCTCTAATAGTGGAACCTAAGACACCGATAGTTTCGGGTGAAGGAGTCAGAGAGTAGTTATATGAGAGCATTTCATGCTTCATTAAGTTTATATAGGGAGACTCATAGTGGTTTATTTATAGTATACCTAACCTGACATGGAAATTTTAGTTACAACACCCTATGACTTTCACCAGAGAGGGTGGACCTGAGGTAGATGTGTTTTTGATTGATTCCATCAAGACTATAATTAACCATTTAGAGAAACCTATTAATATGAGGGTCAAGTTGGCTACTTATATGTTATGAGGATCAGTGAAGTGCTGGTGGGATGTTTAGGATTGTACTAGGCAGGAAGATGGTATAGTATGTAATGACTTTTTAGAGAAGTTCTTGGAGTACATTTATATAGATACATTGAGGTAAATGTATCTTAGTTCATGTGGTTGACCCAAGGGGGTTTGTTTGTTATAGACTATGCTGGTCACTTTACTAACTTGTAGTGATTTTCTCCATTACTGGTAGGGGATGAGATAGCTACAACAAGGAATTTCTAGGATGTATTTAAATGTGATATGAAGTCCCAATTCAACACATTTTAGTTAAATAATTTTGATTAGGTGGTGAATCAAGCTCTCATATCTGGGGGGCTACAGGTCGCTTCTAGTAGAGGAATTTTTTTTGGATGACCAGTAGGTACGTATTTCATGAGTGTAAGTGTCACTATGATAATGTTGACCAAATAAGTGGATAGAAGAGTGTCTAGTGAGAAGGATTAGTTAATTAGGATCTTAACCAAGTGATTTTACACCAATGAAGTAGCCAGGGTTACTTTCTTAGACATTTTCCCTAACCACCAGTAGAGTGTCGAGCTTGTGGTAGGATGGGACATCTCCAAAAAAAATTACAGGAACCCATGACAGATGGGTAGTGATGGATCATTAAGGAAAAACCAGATTGTGGGAAGGGAATATTCTACATTGTATCAATCTGAAAGTTGTAGTTCTACTGGACATGCAGGTAGAGGCAGTGGAAATGATAATTTTGTCAAAGAGTACCTGTATAATTAGAGTGGTGTAGCTCAGGGGACTGAAATTCTATCACAAGAAGAGGGACAGGACAGTTCTATGTAGTTCAGACTATACTTTTGGATAGTAAGGATGGACCATCGATAGTTATAGGTACTATTGTTGTATATTATATTCTTTCTAGTGACTTATTTGATACTGTTGCCTCTTGTTCATTTATATCTACACAACTTGTTAATGGGTTGAGTCTAATAGTGGATTTTGTGAGTGGGGTTTTGATGATTGATACACTATTGAGGGTACGATCAGGAGGCATCTTTTTTTAAAGGTAAGTTCTCTTGAGGTTGGGGAGTATTGTTTCCTATGGGATCTTTACATCCTTTTCATGTTAGGATTTTTCCTAACTATGTTCATGGATTAGTTAGTGGTTTACTGAGCCCACATAGATTGTTACCATAGGATAGTGACTTTTACATCTTTTGAGGGTGACAATTATGTCCATTGTGGAGAGTGGGATGTCTAGGTAGGCTATACAGGGCTAATTCATCATCAACTGGGGGAGATCACCACCCAGTTTGTGAGTTTGTTACTGAATTACACTACTGGAAAACTAACCTTTACCAACGGTTCCAAACCGTTGGTATAGGCCTCCAAACCGTTGGTATAGCCTATACCAACGGTTTGGAGAACCGTAGCCAAGTAAGCTGTTGGGATAGGTCTATGCCAACGGTTTTCCATAAACTGTTGGTATAGACCTATACCAACGGTTTTGGAAACCATTGGTATAGGTAATATGAAATCTATACCAACGGTAATGGAACCGTTGGTATATAAATTCCAAAAATAAAACATCTGCTGGGATTTGATCCCAGGACCCCTCGTTTATCATTGAACGACTCAACCACTAACCTAACATGACTTTTGTGATCATAATTACATAAATATATATATTTATTCTCATAAATATTTTAAATTTTGATTTATATAATGTTCTCGGTACGAAGGTCTGATAAAAAATGAAAGTACCTATACCAACGGTTTTAACAACCGTTGGTATAGGTCTTTGGTTGTGATTTTCATTCTGTGGAGGATGTTGAATTTTGTCCCACTTTTCCCAACGGTTTGGCCAAACCGTTGGGAAAGGTAGACCTATCCCAACGGTTTGGCCAAACCGTTGGGAAAAGTGGCATATTTGGGGACCTTTCCCAACGGGTTGGCCAAACCGTTGGGAAAAGTGGTATATTTGGGGACCTTCCCCAATGGTTTGGCCAAACTGTTGGGATAGGTCCACCTTTCCCAAAGGTTTGTCCAAACCGTTGGGAAAAGTGGCCAATTTGGGGGCATTTCCCAACGGTTTGGCCAAACCGTTGGGAAAGGGGACCTATACCAACAGTTTTTGCAAACCGTTGGTATAGAAGTGTTGGGAAAGATCTAATTTTCAGTAGTGTTATATATGTGTAAATATGATGTATTTCTAGCCATCATGGATTGTTTCAAGGACATGTTTCCTAAGGACTTATTAGGGCATCCAACTAATAGAGACATGGAATTTATAATTTAGCTCAAGTCGAGGGATGATCCAGTTTCCATTCCACCTTAAATAATGAAACCAATAGAGTTTCATGATCATAAGACTCAATTGGAAGATTTGATGGATATAAGGTTTATCTGTTTGAGTACATCACCTTGGGGTTCTGAATTCTTGTTTGAAAATAAGGCTGATGGGACCTTGTGCTTTTTTTTGACTACTAGAAGTTGAACCAGATGAATGTGAAGAACCAGTATCCTCTTCCATGTATTGAGGACCTATACGGCCAGTAGAGGGAAGCTTTTGTTTTCTCCAAGATCGACTTGATATTGGGATATCATCAGTTGATATATTTCGGACTTTTGACATACCTCGAACTTATTTTCGAAGTAGGTATGGACATTATGTGTTCATTGTGATGTCTTTTGGGATGACGAATGCTCCTACTGTGTTTATGTCCTTGATGAACCAAATCTTCCACCCATACCTGGATCATTTTTTGGTTGTCTTTTGTGGATGATATCTTGGTGTACTCTAAGACTCATGAAGATCATGCCCAGCATCTTAACATCGTCTTAAGTATCCTAAGAGTGAATTGGATATACACAAAACTATATAAGTTTCAATTTTGAATGGATCATCTACATTTCGTGGGTCACATCATCTTAGAGGAATGTGTGTCAGTGGACCTAGAGAAGGCATAATTTTTTTTATTGGGAGTAGACCAAGAATGTATTTGATATCCTTATTTTTAAAGTATTAGAGGTTTATTATCGAAGGTTCGTCATTTATTTTTACTATTTAAAAGCACCACTTTCAGGCTTGACCAAGAAGTAGATAGAGTTTCAATAGTAAGGAACATGTGAGAATGCCTTCTAAGAGTTGAAGAAGTACTTGAAAATGGAACCAATATTGATCCTACTTAAGTCAAGTGAATAGTATATGGTGTTTTGGTATTCTTATAGGATCAGGCTTGGAGTAGTATGAATGTAGGTTGATCGAGTTGTGGCGTAAGGGTCATGATAGTTGTGGCCACATAAACAGAACTACCATACGCGTGACCTCGAGTTAGCTGTAGTGGTTTTTTAGTTGATGTTTTGGCAGCATTATCTTTTGAGAGAAACATTTACTATGTATACCAATCACAAGAGAATAAATTATATCTTTTAACAATGAGATTTTAATCTCCGAAAGTGGAGGTGGGTTGAGTATATATAGTCATTTGATTTTGATCTAGCATATACACCTAGTAAGGGAAAAAGTTTTTCTGATGATATAAATTTGAAAACATAGACTCAATAAGTTTAGGAGTAAAGATTTGAGTTTAATATTATGACCTTACTATAAGGGATGTGTTTTGTGGTTCAGGAGGGTTTGAGGTAGGTGAATCCCGTATCAGTTTCAGTGGAATCTACAGTTTTGATTCAGATCAAGGAAAAGTAATATGAGGATCCAAAATGTTTTTCCTTGAGGGAAACAATTAATGGTGGGGAGGCACCTTCATATTGGACTATAGATGAGGATGTTGTTATATATTTCATGAATCATGTCGTTGTGCCTATGAATGTGCAAGAGGAGCTAATGTGTGAATTTCATGCCTCAAAATGGGTGGTAAATCTGGGTTTGAGCAAAATGTATTATGACCTATGATGATAGTATTGGTGGTCAAGCATGAAAAGGGAGATAGTAGGGTTCATGAAACGATTATAGACCTATCAATAAGTGGATGATGAGCATCAATGACCTGGTGGTTTACTACATCCATTTATCATTCTAGAGTAGAATTTGGATGGTATTACCATATTTTTTTGGTGGGTCTCCCAAGGAGGCCTCAGAAGAATGATGTTATTTGGGTGACTATGGATCATTTGACTAAGTTAGTGTATCTCTTTTCTATACGTGAGACTTTATTTGTGGATCAGTTGGTAGACATGTATGTTTGGGAGATACTCTATCTGCATGGTGTTCCATAGAGTATAGCTTCAGAAAGTGACTCGCGTTTTACTCCACACTTCTAGAATTACTTGTATATGGAACTTGGTACATATTTTTTACTAAGTAAAAAAAATTCCCATATAAAAATGGGAAGTTGAAACGTACTATGTAGGTTTTGGAGGATATGATCCAGGAGTGTGTCCTAGACTTTGGTGGGTCTTGGGAGAAGCACCTCGTACTAGTTGAGTTCTATTCTAAAAACAGTTATCAAGTGACTATTTAGATGGAACCATATGAGGATATATATGGTAGTTCATGCAGATAAACTCTATGCATGGATGGTGTCTAGTGAGTTAGAGTTATTAGGACCAAGTCTCATACAAGAGACATCGGAGCAAGTTCAGCTGATTTGTAAATATATGGATATGGATCAGAGTAGACGAAATTTGTATACTGATAGACATCTACAACCCCATGAGTTTATAGTGGGTTATAGTGTGTCCCTTTGGGTTTCTCCTACAATGGGTCACCATAGGATTCTCAAACAGGGAAATTTAGTTCCCATGTTTATAAAAAATTTGGAGGTTGTGGAGAAAATTGGGTTGCTGGCATACCGATTGGATCTTCCATAGATGTACAATGTTAGGATTAACATTTTTCATATGTCGCAACTTTGGTGGTATCACTATGACCCTTCTCATGTGATCAATGTGGATGATTTTAAGCTTGAGATTCATTTGTCCTTTGAAGAGAATCTTATACGTGTTTTGGATCATAGTGTGAAAGTGTTGTGGGGAAATATTGTGCCTAAAGTTCATTTGCTGTGGAAACATGGACGTGTTCAGGAGGAAACATGGGAGAGAGAAGCGGATATGTGAGCACAGTGGCTAGATCTGTTTACCATAGAATCTTTGAGATGATTGGGAGTATATCTTAAGGACAAGATGTTATAAAGTGGGGGAGATTGTAAGATCCTGACCTTTTCTAGAGATGACTCATCCTCATTTTTCAGGTAATCTTTTATCTTTTTTATTATATATTGTTTTTGTTTTACATTGGGGAGTTTTTGGGTGAAAATTGAGATATTTTTAGGGAAATTGGGTAGTGAATGATTGTTGCACAGTTTTCCCAAACCGTGCACATTTCCCCAACAAACCGTACAACCCTAGGAAGAGGGGGATTTCACGGTGGGTGCATTGTTTGGTAAACCATGTTCCCTATTAGTAGTAAATGTGTGACCCCAATGAGTAGTTTTGAAACACCCTAATATTTTATGAGAAATATTTTTTTATGTCTTATGTTATACGCAACACCAAAGGGAATCTTTCACTACACACAACACTGGCTTGGCTTACGTTACACGTAGGAGCAACCTTCCTCAATAGCTTACGTTGTACGCAATACCAAGTTTCACTAAACAATGATATATTATTGCAATATTATGAACTAGCCATTATGAAAAGTATTAACTGAATCTTTAATTTTATAACATTGTAATTCATCTTACACATTTTAAAAAATGAGGTATGAAAACAAAACCAATTTTTATGATAAAATAAATATTTTTCAAAAAATGCAGTTTTACCGCCTTTTGATGGCACACCCATTTTAAATCTAATTTTTGACAATTTTATAAGTTAATTTTTACAAAATAAACTTTTCTTTTGAATCAGGATATAAAAATTTACATTGGATAAATTTTTTATACTTTTTTGATAACTTTCATATTTTGATGAATGGAAAAATACGCTAATTTTTAATTGAAAACAACTTTTTTCATAAAAATAATTTATATGGTTAAAGTATATTATTGAATAGTTTTAAAGTTGAAATATAATTTATTTTTACCATTTAATATAATTTATGTCATTAGAATTAATTTTACATTGAATTCATAGTTAAAAACATTTCAATCTTTGGCAATGTTTTAACTTTTAAAACCCATTTTCTTAAAAACGGGATTAATTTTAAATCAATTACTACAACTTCTGTGTTTTGAATTTTGAAAAATTAATTCCATATTTAGATTCAGTGGGTCCAAATTATGTTAATATGTAACTTTTTTTTTGATATTATGAATAGTAACTATGGTAATTTTTATTTACTACAGTTAAAGGTAAATTGGGTAATTAAGGGTAAAAATAAGATTGTAAAATTACCCTAACACTTTCCAAAATTCTATTGGATGAATAAAAGTTGGAAAATATCACCTAAGGGTTGGAATAAACTCATTTCATGGACCTTTGACAATGAAAATGATATAATTATTATTAAAACCAAAGAAAGTGACAATATGTCACTCTCTTGTATCTTATAAGTGTAATAATTTTAATTTAGTAATAAACATCATGAAACTTCGAACATGAATAGTATCCAGAAATATAATACAATTTTCTACATCATGTAATTTTATTTATAATTTTATGTATTAAATAATTATCATTAATGATGACATAATAGTGATGTTGAAATCATTTTATTAATTGAAATATCAAATAAATTGTTTTAAAAATGTTAAAATAAATATTATATGAACTAATTAATGTTATCCAAAACTTTTATAGATAAATATGACATGTTATTAATCTATTAAATCTTTTATTACGAACATATCTTCTGTTTATATTTTATTTAAATTCAAATAAATAAATTGTGTCAAAATTGACACTATTGTTATTTTATAAAAATGACATACTATAAAATTGGTTAAAATCACAAAGATATTTAAAAATTATAAATTGAAATTTATATGATCTAAAATTTCATAAAGTATCCAATTATTGACAATTAACAACACATAAGTAATTATTTATAATTATTTAAAATTTAGAATAGTATTACCACAAATAAAATTAAATAGATTAAATAAGGATAAATCAATTTGATAAATTCCCAACATGTCTAAATTTTATTGGTTGATGAGATTACAAACCTATATCATCTAATATTCTAATTTGAGTAATTTTGGAAGTTTTTAAGTGGGTTTTGAATTTATTATAAATTAATATTTGTTAGATTTCCAAAGGTGCCCCTATCCTCCCTTATAAAAGGGTACCTCCTCCCTCTCCTCTTAACACAATTTTGAGCCTTCATGCTCTGCCAACCCCTGCCCATTTCCCTTCTAAACTTCCCTATAAACATACAAGAGGTACTGGTCTTCTTCCAAGACCAATTTTAGTGCCCAAAGATGAGGTTTCGAAGAGGCGTGTCGAAGAAGAGGTAATATCTGTTACCGATTCTTTCAAATTTCTTTCTTCTTATACTTCCTCTTATTTATTTGTTTCATTATAAAGTAATAACATCAGTATCAATCATATACTTATATGTTATTATAAATATGAAACAACCCTATTTCACCTTATATCCATCCTACGGAAAACGAAATCACCGCGCGTGTGTACGTATGGAATACCGTCTTCACGCCGTGGTGTAATCTGTTTTCCACTACCACCTTACATAGATGGGTATAATAGTGTAAAGAATAACTATATATGATTATTATAACATAATAATAATTCTGATATATTCTATTATCTACTTCAATACCATTCAATAATTATGGGAACGATATCGTCGCTCGTGCGTACGTACGACTTACCGTCTCCACGGTGCGATGTGATTAATTCTACATGATCTTCATTAAACCATGATTATATAAACGAATTGAATGAATAAATATGATATATATTATACTAATACAATTCTTTAAATGATGTATTTATAACTTAAAAAGAGTAATAAAAATTTATTCAACAAAACACGCATAAGAACGTAAAGCAATAAACACCTGAATAACAAGTAGCAATGAAATATTACTAATAATAATATAAGAATATGACCATATATGATATCATAACAATGAGTATGATTCTGGAATAAGTCAATGACATTGTTTAAATCATTATATAGGAGGTTCGGATGCGTACAAATCATATCGGACCTAAGGTAAAGGAAAATCTCACAATCTCAATTTTTATCCAAGATTGTTTATACTTCGGTATTTACTGGGGCATATTTATCATCATCATCCATGTTTCGTTAATATGTAATATTATTTTTGTCCTCCTACAATTGATTAAATCCAATTTTACCTATTGGTGATTTTTTAGTAAAAGATATGAAAGGAATATTTTTTCATTTTCAGTACGAGGTACTTTTTGACTTTTTCAGCCAAAGTACGAGAAGAATGTTTATTTTTAACTTATACGGCGTGAATGGATTTTTATGATTTCGTAGAACATTATTTCCATGAATCTTACTTTACATGCTTTCAAGTTTATTTTCAATTAACTTCTTTTAGTCTAAAATTGTATGACATGTTGAGAAAGGAAAAATGTTTTTCAATATGAAAGGATATTTTCCTCAGGAATGGAGTTCAAGTGGTTTATCAAAATTATTTTCTATCTAAGTTAATATAGGTTTCTCTTTATTTCCAAATTATTACATTGATTTTATTATGTTGTGATGGAATTATTTTTATGAAGTCCTTTTATGGATTATGTTATGATGGCATGATGTTTATGAATCCCATTTTTATTACATGGGTTATGTTATGATGTATGATTTATGATTTTGTTGAACACAAAAGAATGGTTTCATTATGAGATGGGTGGGAACTATATCTCCCTATAATTCATTTGGTAAAGATTTATATCTCATGATATAGACATGGATGGAACGGCAAGTTAATCTGGTTCAGTGATACAGGACTGGAATGAGGAGTGAACTCGGTTCAGTAATGGACTTTGTCTGCTATGATAGTCTTGGAAATGATTCTTGACTAATATGAAATGATTTCCTATGATTATGTGTGTATGCCAAAAAGTTTCATGTTTTAAGTTATGATTATTTGGATTACATTTCACTACTATGATTTATCCCATGTCGTGATATTATGATCTCTTTTCAAGGTTATGATTTTCAAAATGTAATGTTCTTATGAACATAATATGATTGATATTTCCTTTGTTTACCCTTACTGAGAATTTGAGCTCACCCTTTTGTATGTTTTCTTTTCCCCAGGTATTTAGGAAGGGTATTAAGTAGGATATTCCAAAAGGGACTCTAGGTATGATTAAATAAATGGGAGACAATGTAGATGATTTGTGAACCAGTTGTTTATGTTTCCCAGTTTCTAAAGACACTATACCTATATGGTCCTATCATGGTTTTGTTATATTTTTTAATATGTATGCTTCAATTCTGAAGTAATAACCATGTATGTAAAGTAAGGTTTGTTATAGTTGGTATCAGAGGAAAAGTATAGTCAACCTTTGGAAACTAGGATGTGAAAGCCTTTGTAAGAACCGTAAGGATATTTCTAAGCATGGAACACAATATTATTGTTTTAGAAATGGACATGAACAACCTATGATAAGACCTAAAGTGTGAAATTTTATTCTTGATTTTCCTGTTATGATTACTGTTTCTCACACTATGCTTCTTGGTTTTAGTCAATTGCTTGAACCCGAAGGAACCGTGTTAATGATGAATGAGATGGGCAATTCAATGATTGTCCCCCTAAACAACCAAATTTTATGGGAGCTAGAATGCAAAATATTGTAGCCATTCTCACACAACTTTCTCAAGCTATGAATCTTGCAGGACTTCCAAATGAGCAAAGGAAGGAGCAACATTATGTTAAATCCTTTATGAGACAGTGTCCACCTTCATTCAGTGGGTCTTTTATTCCATTAGTGGCTGAACAACGGATTTGTACCAATGAAAAGATATTTTCAGTCCTTCAATGTTCTAAACATGATAAATTTATTTTAGCAGTATGTTGTTTGGAAGGTGAATCTAATCAATGGTGGAATCTTACCAAGAATATGAGGCAAAGAGATGAAATTGAGTCCATGGAATTGGAAGAGTTTAAGAACTTATTTTTCAATAATTACTTCCCTTGTATTCTTCGAACAAAGATGGAGAAGGAGTTTCTTGAACTAAAGCAAAAGGTTGATGAATCGGTTTGTACATACGAGGAAAATTTTACAAGACTTGCAAGGTACGCTTCCAAAATTATTATCCAACCTGAGAGTAAAATCGATCGATTCTTTAGTGGCTTAAAACTAAGTCTACGAAGGGAGTTAGCCATAAGGGACTTCAATAGCTATGAAGAAATTGTTCGATGTTCTCTTAAGGTTGAGATGGAGATTGGAGTAACCCATCAATCATATGGGTTTGATAAGAAGAGGAAAATAGAATTCAAAGGAAAATATAAATACCACATTGAAAAGAAGATGATTTTTCCCTTATGCTCAAAGTGTGGAAAGAAACATGGAGGGAATTGTGTTAAATGGACAAGTAAATGTTTTAAGTGTGGAAAAGAAGGTCATCGGGCAATTGAATGTCGAAATAATGGGAAGAATATGTCTAATGATACGAACAAATAAAGGGATACACAGAATGCACCTCATACACTTCAATGTTTCAAGTGCAAAGAAATGGAGCATTATGCCAACCAATGCCCCAATCCAAGGGTTTTTTATGATGATCAACATCAAAAAACTCTTAAGTCCAAAGACAAAGGAAAGTCACATGAAATTTCTATCGACGATGTGGAGTATGATAACAAAGTGGTGAAAGGTACACTTACCATCCACTATAAAGTAGAAAATGTTTTATTTGATTCTGGATCCACCAAATCTTTTATTACGGAAGAATTTTCTAAGGGTGTCACCATATTACCTTAGAAATTAGATATTTAGTTAGTTGTGACAACCCCTAATAGCACAACAGTCGCATCAAAAGTTTACAATTCTTCTCCGATTGAAGTTTGTGGGAAAGTGCTTCCTATAAATCTTGTGATCCTTCTTATAGTGGAATTTGATGTGATTCTTGGCATGGACTAAATTTCTTTATACAGAGATCATATCAATTTCCAAATAAGGTAAGTCACATTTAATTTTCCCAATCAATCTACTATCATCTATCGATGCAAGGATGAATATAACCTTCCAGTGGAAATTTATTCCATCTTATGGGTCTTGATTCTAATAAATGAAGTTTATTTATCTCAAATGGTTGGAGAGAAACTCACGATTAATAATATGTCCATTGTATGGGAGTTTGATTATGTCTTTCTGGAGGAATTGTCCGGTCTTCCACCAAATCGTGAAGTTGAGTTTTCAATAGAACTCATATTGGGTGCTATGCCTATTTCAAAGACACCATATAGAATGGCCCCAATTGAGTTACATGAATTGAAGAAGAAACTCTAATAGAATCTTGATAAAGGATTCATATGCCCTAGTGCATCACCTTGGGGAGTACATATTCTATTTTTTAAGAAGGAATATGGATCAATGAGACTTTTCATTGATTATCGAGAACTTAACAAGATCACTATGAAGAAAAATATCTGCTCCCATGCATTGATGGCTTATTTGACCAACTACACGGATCTCAATACTTTTCCAAGATTGATCTTCATTCCGGGTATCATCAATTAATGGTCAAAAAGGAGGATATACCAAAGATGGATTTCCGTACAAGTTATGGACACTATGAATTTATAGTGATGCCATTTGGTCTTACTAATTCTCCTTCTATCTTCATGGATCTAATGAATAGAGTCTTTAGAGACTATCTTGATCAGTTTTTGGTAATCTTTATAGAATATATTCTTGTAAATTCAAAGATCAAGGAAGAACATGAAGATCACTTGAGAATTTTATTAAAGACCCTAATAAAGGAGAATATTTATTCCAAATTTACCAAGTGTGAATTTTGTCTTCAAAAAGTTTCATTTTTGGGTCACATAATCTCAATATAGGGGATATCTATGGATCCAGGAAAAACAGAGGTTATCAAAAGATGGTCGAGACTAGAAACTGTAACTGAGATCCGAAGTTTTCTTGGTTTGGATGGATATTATCAACGTTTTGTGAAAGATTTTTCATGATTAACTAATCCACTCACCAGGTTGACTTGAAAAGAAGTTAAGTTTGTTTGGATGGAGGAGTGTGAAGAGAATTTCAAGGAGTTAAAAAGATGGTTATCCAGTGCACCTGTTCTCAAACTTCCTTGTAGTGGAGAATAGTTTGTGATCTATAGTGATGCATCCAAGAAGGGATTGGGGTGTGTTCTCATGCAAAATGATATGGTGATAGCTTATGCCTCATGACAGTTGAAAATCCATGAGCAAAATTACCCAACTCATGTTTTGGAGTTATTCGCGGTAATCTTTGAATTAAAAATATGCAGTCATTATCTTTATGGTGAAAGGTGTGATATTTATACTGATCATAAAAGTTTAAAGTATATTTTCACACAAAAGGAGCTGAATATGCCCCAAAGAATATGGTTGGAGTTGATTAAGTATTACGACTTCTCAATTCATTATCACACTGGGAAAGAAAACAAGGTGGCAATACATTAAGTTTACAATACCATGCTAGATTATCCAGGATGAGGATCACAAAATATCCAATATTTATGGATTTATAAAGGATGGATCTCGGAATTATAATGGAAGGGGAAAATCTTATCTTCCTCAAATGAGTGTTCTACCATCTATACATGTGAAGATTAAATAGGCACAAAAATAAGATGTAGAGTTACAAAAGAAGGTGAGAAATGTTCCTGAATTCAACCTTGATTGTGATGGGATAATAAGGTTTAGGAACTGTGTCTGTATTCCTTTTGTACAAGAATTAAAGAAGGAGCTGCTGGATGAGGCTCATAGTTCTTCATTCTCTATTCATCCTGGAAGCACGAAGTTGTATTGGGACCTGAAAGAGTACTTCTGGTGGGATGACATGAAAAGAGATATTGCTGAATATGTCTCTCGATGCTTGGTTTATTAGCAAGTTAAAGCTGAGAGACAGAAGTCTAAGGGGATGTTACAACCATTTCCCATACCAGAATAGAAATGGAAAAACATCACTATGGACTTTTTCACTGGACTTCCTAAAACATCCAAAAGAAATAATGCAATCTAGGTCATATTTGATCGTCTTACAAAGTTTGCACACTTCATTGCTATTAGAGAAAATTTCTCCCTTGATCATCTTTCCAGGATATATGTAAAGGAACTGGTAAGATTTCATGGAGTACCACTTTCCATTATATATTATCGGGATCCGAGGTTTACCTAGAAGTTCTGGTGAAGTCTTCATCATACTCTAGATACAGAGTTGAGTTTCAACACTGCATATCATCCTCAGAAAGACGGCCAGTCTAAGAGAACAATTCAAACTCTAAAAGACATGTTAAGATCTTGATATATGGATTTCAAAGGTTGTTGGGATCAACACCTACCTTTGGTGGAATTTTCTTATAATAATATCTTTCACTCCAGTATTCATATGGCTCCTTATGAAGATCTCTATAGAAAAAATGCAGAACTCCAACTTGCTGGGATGATGTTGGGGAAAGAAAGCTATTAGGACCTGATCTTATTGATGAGATGGCAGAAAAGGTTAGATCTATTCAGCAACACATAAGAGCAACTCAGAGTCAACAAAAAATTTATGCCTACAACCGAAGAAAATACCAAGAGTTTGAGGTGGTTGATAAAGTGTTCTTACGAATATCTCCTTGGAAGAGAGTAATGATATTTGGAAAGAAGGGAAAGCTAAGACCTAGCTATATCGGTCCTTTTGAAATACTGGATCGTGTTGGGAAGGTAGATTACCGATTGGTGCTTCCACTGAATCTCTCTCAAGTTCATGATGTGTTCCATGTATCTCACCTAAGAAAGTACATACCCGATCCTTCACATGTACTAAGCTCATAAGTTGTACCATTGGAATAAGATCTTTCTTATGAAGAACAACCGATAGAGATTCTGGATCATAGTGAAAAAGTTCTCTGAAAAAAGACCACTCTCTTGGTTAAAGTTTTATGGAGGAACCACCAATTAGAAGAAGCTACATGAGAGCTTGAGGATATGATGAGGGAGAGGTATCCTAATCTTTTTGTTACGAAGTGATGAATTTAGAGGGGGAAATTCATTTTAAGGGGGGTAGAATGTAACACCCTGAGATTTTATGGGAATTTTTTTTTATGTCTTATGTTGTACAAAACACCAAAGGGAATCTTTCACTAAAAAAAACACTAGTTTGTCTTGCGTTACACACAAGAGCAACCTTCCTCGATAGCTTGCGTTGTACGCAATACCAAGTTTCACTAAACAATGATATATTATTGAAATATTATGAACTAGCTGTTATGAATAGTATTAAATAAATTTTGAATTTTATAACATTGTAATTAATCTTACACATTTTCAAGAATGAGGTATTAAAACAAAACCAATTTTTCGGATAAAAGAAATATTTTTCAAAAAATGCAGTTTTATCGCCTTTTGATGGCGCACCCATTTTAAATATAATTTTTGACAAGTTTATAAGTTAATTTTTATAAAATAAACTTCTTACTTTGAATAATTATATGAAAATTTACCATGGATAAATTTTTGATACTTTTCTGATAACTTTCATATTTTAATGAATAGTAAAAATATGCTAATTTTTAATTGAAAACAATTTTTTTCATCAAAATAATTTATATGGTTAAAGTATTTTATTGAATGGTTTTAAAGTATAAAGAGAATATATTTTTACCATTTAATATAATTTATGTCATTATCATTAATTTTACAGTGAATTCATAGGTAAAAACATTTCAATCTTTAGCAATATTTTAACTTTTAAAACCCATTTTCTTAACAACAGGATTAATTTTAAATTAATTACTGAAACGTCTGTGTTTTTAATTTTGAAAAATGATTGCCATATTAAATTCAGTGGGTCCAAATTATGTTAATAGGTTACTTTTTTTTGATATTATGAATAGTAACTATGGTAACTTTTATTTACTATAGTTAAAGGTAAATCGGGTAATTAAGGGTAAAAATTAAATTGTAAAATTACCCTAACAGTTGCCAGAATTATATTGGATGAATAAAAGTCGACTCATATCACCTAAGGGTCTGAAGAAACTCATTTCATGGACCTTTGACAATTAAAATGATATAATTATTATCAAAACCAAAGAAAGTGACAATATGTCACTCTCTTATATCTTATAAGTGTAATAATTTTAATTTAGTGATAAACATCATGAAAATTTGAACATGAATAGTCTACAGAAATATAATAAAATTATATAAATAATTTAATTTTATTTATAAATTTTAGGGATTAAATAATTATCATTAATGATGACACAATAGTGATGTTGAAATCGTTTTATTAATTGAAATATCAAATAAATGGTTTTAAAAATATTAAAAAAATATTATATGAACTAATTAATGTTCTCCAAGAATTTTATAGATAAATATGACATGTTATGAATCAATTAAATCTTTTATTTCAAACATATATTTTTTGTACATTTTATTTTAATTCAAATAAATGAATAGTGTCAAAATTGACACTATTGTTATTTTATAAAAATAACATATTATAAAATTGTTTAAAAATCCCAAATATATTTAAAAATTATAAATTGAAATTTATATGATCTAAAATGTCATAAAGTATACAATTATGGTCAATTAAAAACACATAAGTAATTATTTATAATGATTTAAAATTTAGAATATTATTACCACAAATAAAATTAAATAGATTAAATAAGGATAAATCAAGTTGATAAATTCCTAAAATGTCTAAATTTTATTGGTTAATGCTATTAAAACCCTATCTCATCTAATATTTTAATTTTATTAATTTTTTAAGTTTTTAAGTGGGGTTTCAATTTATTATAAATTAATATTTTTTAGATTTCCAAAGGTGCCCCTATCCTCCCTTATAAAAGGGCACCTCCTCTCTCTCCTCTTCACACAATTTTGAGCCTTCAAGATCAACCAACCCCTACCCATTTTCCTTCTCGACTTCCCTAGAAACATACTAGATATCATGTTCTTCTTAAAAGACCAATTTTAGTTCCCTAAGAGGAGGTTTCGAAGAGGCGTGTCGAAGAAGAGGTAATATCCGTTACCGATTCTTGCAAATTTATTTCTTCTTATACTTCCTCTTATTTATTTATTTTAAGTATAAAGTAATAAAATAAGTATCAATAATATACTGATATTTTATTATAAATATTAAACAACCCTATTTCACCTTATATCCATCCTACGGAAAACAAAATCACCGCGCGTGCGTACGTACAGAATACCGTCTCCACGCCGTGGTGTAATCTGTTTTCCACTACCACCTTACTTGGATGGGTATAATGGTGTAAATAATAACTATATATAATTATTATAACATGATACTAATTCCGAGATATTCTATTATCCACTCCAATACCATTCAATAATTATGGGAATGATATCGTCGCTCGGGCGTACGTACGACTTACCGTCTCCACGGTGCGATGTGATTCATTCTACATGATATTCATTAAACCATGATTATATAAACGAATTTAATGAATAAATTTGATATATATTATACTAATACCATTATGTAAATGATTTAGTCATAACCTAAAAATATTAATAAGAATTTATTCGATAAAACACGCATAAGAACATAAAGCAATAAACACCCAAATAACAAGTAGCAATGAAATATTACTAATAAGAAGATAAGAATATGACCATATATAATATTATAAAAATTAATACGATTCTGGAATAAGTCAATGAAATTTTTAAATCATTATACAGGAGGTTCGGATACATACAAATCATATTGGACCTAAGGTAAGGGAAAATCTCGCAATCTCAATTTTTATTCAAGATTGTTTATACTTCGGTATTTACTGGGGCATATTTATCATCCACATCCATGTTTCATCAATATGTAATATTATTTATATCCTCCTACAATTTATTAAATCCAATTTTACCTATTGGTGAATTTTTAGTAAAATATATGAAGGAATCTTTTGTTGTTTTTCAGTACGAGGTACTTTTTGACTTTTCCGGCCAAAGTACGAGAAGAATGTTTATTTTTAACTTATACGGTGTTAATGGATTTTTATGATTTCATAGAAAAATTTTTACATGAATATTCCTTTACAAGTTTTCAAGTTTATTTTAAATTAACTTCATTTAGTTTAAAAGTGTATGACATGTTGAGAAAGGAAAAATGTTTTTGAAGAGGAAAGGGTATTTTCCTCAGGAATGGAGTTCAAGTGTTTTATCAAAATTATTTTCCATATAATATAATATAGGGTTCTGTTTCTTTCCCTATTATTACATTGTTTTGATTATGTTATGATGGAATTATTTTTATGAAGTCCTTTTATGGATTATGTTATGATGGCATGATGTTTATGAATCCCATTTTTATTACATGGGTTGTGCTATGATGTATAATTTATGATTTTGTGGCACACATAAGAATGGTTTCATTATGATATGGGTGGGACCTATATCTCCCTCCAATGCATTGGGTAAAGATTTATATCTCATGAGATAGACATGGCTAGAAGGGAAATTTAATCTGGTTCAGTGATACAGGACTGGAATGAGGAGTGAACTCATTTCAGTAATGGACTTTGTCCGCTATGATGGTATTGGAAATGAGTCTTGACTAATATGAAATGATTTTATATGATTATGTGTGCATGCCACAAAGTTTTATGTTTAAATTTATGATTATTGGGATTGCTTTTAACTACTATGATTTATCCCATGTCATGATATTATGATCTCTTTTGCAGGTTAAGATTTTCAAAATGTTATGTTCTTATGAACATAATATGATTGATATTTCCTTTTTTTACCCTTACTGTGCATTTGAGCTCACCCTGTTTTATGTTTTCTTTTCCTCAGGTCAGGAAGAAGGGTATTAAGTATGATATTCCAAAAGGAACTCTAGATATGATGAAATAAATAGGAGACAATGTAGATGATTTCTGAACCAGTTGTTTATGTTTCCCAGTTTCTAAAGACACTATACCTATACGGTCCTATCATGGTTTTGTTACATGTTTTAATAAGTATACTTCAATTCTGAAGTAATAACCATGTATGTAAAGTAAGGGTTGTTATAAGTTTCATTGTTAGGTGCATATTTAGGGAAAACCATGTGCCATGTACAGAAAATCATGCACCTGGAAAAATAAACCCCTAAAAATTCATTAATTTTTTTCAAAAACCCCCCGTCCTATATCCCTAAACACCCTGACTCAATCCTGACCCATTTTCTCTCATTTTTTGAGTCTTATGGATGGATTAAAAGGTCTTATAAACTCATTTATTAGTGAATTAAAGATCTTTTTTACAGATCTTCACCTCTCCCAATAAGAGATCTCATCTTTATTTGTTTCCTACCACTCTCATGTAATTCTCTCATATTTTAAAGGGATTTTTTCCACTGTTGGTGAGGGATCTAGATATAGGTTTTGATATATATTAATCTATTCAATTTTGGATCTAGTTTTTGAGTATAGATCTCGTTCTTCATTATGAAATTTAACATTCTACTTCAATTTGGGGATTTCCATTGGCGAGCATCTATCAATGATCTTGAGGTAGGTGGTCTATTATTAAATTCTGAAATTCTTGATGTAAATTTTGTGTATGTAATTTTAGAATTTCTATTTTGTTTTTAGAAATTTCATCTTTAATTGAATTAATTAAATTGGTTAATTAATTCATGGATTGTGGAATTGAATTATTAATGGAGTAATGAAATTGGAAAATTAATGGGATGGTGTAATTGGTCAAGGATGGGATTGTGGAATTTATTGACTAATAGAATGTTTAATAGATTGATTAATGGGAATTAAGGGATTTTTAACTTAACCTTGAGGGTTAAATGAATTAATTGACTAAATCTTGACAAAGGGTTTAATTATGAATTATTCATATTATTCCACGTGATTGAAATAAAGAATTTTTAATGTTGTGATAAATTTAAAAGGAAAATTTTAATGAGAATTATTGATAAGAATGATAATGAAGCATAACCTTGATGTATATGAAATTTTGTTTCGTGTGATATTGTAATATTTGTGATATACGTGATGCTGAGATGTTGGATAGTGTCTAAGTCCCTAAATACCCATATGTGTTTGTGAGTGTGGGATAGGGACTGAGGCTACAAATACCAATATGTGTTAGTGAGTGTGGGACATGGATTGAGGCTCTAAATACCTATATGTGATACTGAGGTGTGGGACAGGGACTAAGGCACTAAATACCCATGTGACATTGAAGTCTGGGACATGGAATAACGATCCAAATACCCATGTGACAGTGATGTGTGGGATATGGATGGGGGTTCCAAATACCCATAGGGTGCTAGACATGACGTTATACGCCCACAAGATTGGCATTGGACTATGGTTCTAATTATTCGGGATATGAATTTAAATTAAATGATAAATCATAACCATGGTTTTATGATATGTGATTTACCCTAGGGATAGTTCCGACTCCAACATGGGATGAAGCATGTATTGGTAGTATGGGTGTCATAGTGAACCCAAAGATTTATTTGGTTAATTAAAGAATAATGAAATGTGATAATTGTTTACTTTATACATTGTAATTTATTCTTTATACAATTGAATACAATAGTATTTATTGGATATTATTTTAGACACTATTGTTTTTGGCCTACTGAGTTATACTAACACCCTACTCAGGCTTCCTGGTCAGTACCCAAAAAGACTTTATGTTTGCAGAAGAGGATAAGGGAAAGAGCCCTATGCTAGATGGTTGAGTTAGGATAAACAGGAATGATGGAACCATACATAGTTTCGGGACCCGATTGGGGAGTTGTAAGTGTATTTATTTTTGTTATTCATTAGACACATAAAACTTATTCAGGAATGAAATATCTACTATTAGTTTTGGATATTGTTCATATTTTTGTCCATCATGTGATACTGGTCTCATATGATTATATTATGATTTTAGTTATTGGTTATTGTCATTTGGTTATTGTTGTTCTATTTACATTATTTTATTACTCTGATAACGAGGGTGTAGTCCCCCCATGTTTTATATTGGACCCTCACTGCTAGTCAGCAGCCTATGGTTTACAAGGAGGAACGCTTGAGGTCATGTAACCGACTAGTTCTGGGAACCAGTATGTGCAACCTAGGTCAGGATATTACAGTCTATCATACATAGAAAAAACTTTGTTTCTTTTTCAAAACCATATGTAGTAAATTTATAGACCTTATGGAATTTAAAACTATGAAAAATGAAATTCTTTTAAAATTATTTGAATTTAGATGTTCTTCCCACTGTCATTATTTGATATAATGGTTCACTTGGTTAGAGAGATCCATCCATGTGGTCTTGTACAGTGTAGATGGTTATAATTCATTGAATGGTATATGAATATTTTTAAAGGGTATGTCAGAAATTGAATTCTACTAGAATTTTGTATTGTATAGTGATATATTGTTAAGGAAGCCGTTTAATTCTATACTCACTAACATTATAATGTGGAAATCATTGGTCTAATAAAATCTCATCACACCAGGTGACTTTTGGGTAATGGAATTTTTAGAATAGTTTTTTTCTTAATTAATATCACTGAGAAGAAGAAGTATCACCTTTAAATTTTTTATAACATATTAGAGGTTTCATCATATGTTGAAACACCCAATGTAATTATTAGGTATTTTAATCCCTAAAGGGATAAAATTTGGATAACAAATAGACATAATTGAATTTTTATAGATGATTTTTAGAACATGTTTTTAAGGGGTTGACTGCAAATCTGAATTCAATTTCAAAATGAATTAAATGGCTAGCTAGAGGAAAAAGTGTTCATGTATTATCTTATAATAATTACTTCGTTAATGGTTAATCATTCTATACAAAGGAATGTGATGAACATAGTACCATGAAAAATAGTGGAGTTACACTTGTGTTTGAAGTGTTGAATGTATCTGGTACCAAGGATAGAAATCCAATTTATGTGAATATATCATAATTTTTCATCATTGAACAAATAAGGGAGTTGGATTCTACAACATTACAAGTGAAATTTTTTCAATTCAAGTGAGTTTATAATAGGAGTGTAGTTAAAATGGTTGAATTGGGATTTATGAAAGTGGATTTTAGTAAGGAATGGTATAGGGATGAACCATTTATAATGGAACCACATGTAATACAATTATTTTATATTCCAGGTACTACAAATAGGAAGTGGTCAATTGATATGTTATTGACTAAGAAAACAAAAGGTTAAAATTTTAATTTAACTAAGGTTGACCCTTTTATTGGGATAATGAAATCATTTCATGGAATTTCCAATGTAGATGGGGTCTTATATGTTAGAGGATACCATAATGATGGGATTTGGATACTTGATAGAGGGGTCAAATCCCTTCGACCTATAAAGAAAAAAATAAATTCTACTAATAAGGTTATATTTATTTTTAATACAAATTGTTTTACCTCATATTATTATATGTTCACTGCTAAATTTACATAATCTAAATCAAATTTTCAACCAGTTATGTAGATAATGGATTCTACACATATCAATTCTCACAATCCTGAGTAATAATAGGTTTCTCAACATGCTGATACTTCCAATGTTGTGGAATAATAATTTTATCCACATACTCATGCTACCAATCCTAAGGAATGATATATTGATGATGTTAAAGATAAGTAAATGATAAAAGGTGAAAAACCTCTATATTGGAAAAAAATAAGAGCATCATAGCATGATGGTGTTAACAATAATTATTATGGTGAGGAGTAGAGGTATCAAATTTGATGTGGTATGGAATGAACACTACCATCCTATTAACCTTAAAAAGTCCATTTTCATTAGTTACATTGGTATCGCCACTCGATGTGTGTATCAATTGTTTCAGATATGTGGCACAATGTTGTGCTTGTGATTAAGGCGTAAATTTGAGAAGATATTAAGGTAATATTATTATATAAATTTTTTATTTTACTAAGAACACAAATAATGAAATTTTTATTTACTCATTATTGTCCCTTGCAGAGTACATTTATAGTAGATGATTTCTAAGTGAAATTTGTCTTAATCTCTCTAAAAAGGATTATATAGGCTTTCAGATAATTATTATGAAGCATCATCTTTGGGGTATTAAAGGGAAAGTCAAATCGTACCAACCATGAATGTTTTCACACATGATAAACCATGAAACATGGAATGTATTTATTGGTCATCATGAGGAGTCATATTTTTAGTATATTTTTCTTGAAAATATATTACTTGAAAATTCATGTATTAGTTAATTTGATTACGAACTGTAAATTTATAAAAAAGTAACTAAATTCTAATAATAAGAACCATGCATAAAAACCAACGTACGCCAACTGTAAAGAAAGGATGGGGTATAATTTACTTGAAAAAAATGATATTTATTTTAAATATGCAGCAATACATTTATGTCTCATAAAAAACAACATAAATATGTTCCTTTATTTATATTCATATTAATGAATAAAAATCCAAATTCACCTCCATCTCACATCATATGAAATGTAAGGAGGCTCATGTAAATAAATATGTAATACTAAAAGTTGAAAACACACAAAAATTGTGGGAAAGATGTGTAAGTATGACATTATAAAAAAATATTCTTTAATTTAGTATTACATAATAATGATTACTTATTTTACTATATTTTTTATTCAGTTTAGAAATAAGAATCATCATCATATATACACAGTGAATGACTACTTTTAGTGGCCTTGAAGCAGTCAAAACAATATGGCAACAACATAGGTGTAGTTTTAGGAGTATCTCCGAGAACATATTTTAGGAAAAGAAATTCACAGGGGGATAAAGATAATAAAATGGATGAGATAAATACATGAATATAATATCAATGAGAAAATCATAATTGGATGGTTGATTTGTTATAAAATTTTATGGGAAGACATCAAAGAGAAGAAACAATATAAAAACAACCACTCGTAAAGATTCCCCTTGTCTTTGAGGCAAGTGATTCCCATAAAAGGTATGCCTTACCAGAGATAATCAATTTTATCTTAACTATTTCTATGAAATATGAATCAGGAAGACACTGATACCTTTCTTGTTATGATATTCTATAGGGTGGAAAATATTTTTATTTATATCTATTAGCACAAACCCATCACCTTGTTATGATGGGTTCAATGTACAAATACTAAGGAGATATTATACACAACAAACAACTTCCAAAAGGACATATGAGAGTGGTGATTCATGTATCTCATGATTCAAGTGCCAAGCTACTTATTCCTCTTGATGATCTGTATGTTCACATGGTTGAACTTTCTATTGTAACTTTCATAGCATGGTCATTTGATCTTTTAGAAATTCATGTCGATAAGGACGTATTATTTTCCAATTTATTTTTTTATGAAAAAACTTTAATAATTAATGAAAAAATCCCTAAATTAATGAATGTTATTATAGATAGATAAATGGAATGGAAAAAAGGTCAAATCAAAACAATCTAAAGGATCAATAAATCAATCAAAAATATATTTATAAAGTACATTTTCCCTGCCAGTACATCTTAAACATTTACTAATATTACAATTTCATGTATATAGAACTTTCAAAAATGGATATATGACCATAATTTATTTTGAATCACAAGTGTATGTAGCGGTAATTACAGACTTTCTTGGTATTAAGAATGTATATGAAGTCCTCAAGTATGATTTTCTAGTAGTCACATAATTTTTCTGTCCAATATCTTATTTACTGTGCTAATTATAGTTGAATATTATTCATATTTTTTATCGGAATATATATTGGTACTATTTTAAAGGAAGTATATGTGAACAAAAATTTATATTCATTATTCCTCACATCACTTATATAAAAAAAGATCATTGGAATAAGAGGAATATTCAGTAATAGTGGAAAAAATGGTTGTAATGTTTGAAAACAAACTTAAAGATGATAAAATCTTCTTGATACCCACGATTTAATGGTAAAACTCTATAATTTAATCATACCAAACATATTTTAATTCCTTTAATTACTTATTAATTTTTTATAAAGTATTGGTTTCTCATTAAAATCAATTTGGATACTCCAAATATTTATTTTTTGGTCTCAATGAATGGATACCCAAAAATAGACCACACATTATGATGTTTATCAATTGTTAATACACTACACACAACATTTTCCAAATAAACATGAATTTATACAATTTATAATACATTTTAATAAAAAAAATGCTATGATAGGATGGTGTCTAAATATCATCAAATCATGGCATGAGGACAGTCCTTCAGTATAAGAACCCTATTGACTTCTACAAGTGGATATGTACTAGGGTATATATAATAATATTTAACTATAAAAATATATATAAAAACAAATTAATTGTTTTTATCAATTTTTATAAAGTGTATGAAAAAAATAATGTAAAAATTATGGTCATTACATTTGAAAATTTATGAAATATATCATATTTCATTAATAAACTAGCATCCCCAAAGATGTATTTCCAATGATAATTACAATTTCATTTAAAAAATTTATTAATACTCTATTTATTTATATTTTTGTAGTAATACCAGGATTATAAAAATCCATCATTGATATTATTAATATTTTCATGAATTATTATATACCCCCTTTACTGATTTTATATGAAATGTGCATAATTTGTGTGAAATATTAATGTTTTAATACTAATTATAATTTTTGAGCATTTTTAGAAGTAGTCCAATTGAATCAGTTTACTATTTTATTTATAACTCTCTCCATAATGATCCAAATTTTGTGGTTCATCTTTTTTAGGATTCCCAATTCAATATAAAACATTTCAGTAGAATGGATCATGGGCCAATTCTGCCATTTGAAGGATCACATGGACCACACAAGATGACCCAAAGAATTTGTGAAAAAACTGGACCATCTATGATGATTGAGTTTCTGGACTAAATCCCAAAGCCCAAATTTTATGAAACTATACCGTATGTTCTTGATTATCCAAAATAATCATTGATAAAAACTTCAGGGCCCAAATCTAAGAAAAGGGGCCCAACATATGCTATGAAGTCCAGCCCACCATTCTGGATGATAAATAAAATCAGTACAGTATTCATGACACATATCATGATTTAAGCATCCAATCAAGCTGATATTTTTCAGTGTTAAAGAGGGGATATATTTGGCCTAATTTGTTGAATAAATAATTCGGCTTTGAAGGCATCTTCCTATTAAAAAACCCTTTCAAATTTAGAATTCACAAATATTGGATTGAAATGGACAGATTAAATTTGTTTAATAAACCGTACATAACATTGGCTAAATAGGTCCAAATGCCTCCAAATTTTGAGAGTAGTCGTACCACTTTATTATCTACAACTTGGAAGAAGTAAAGTTCTTGATATTCGGCTATCTGAATAGCCAAATTAGAGATTCAATTGGAGGGATAGATTAGAAATGCAAACAGTCCACTCCTTAGGCTATAAATACTCTCCTCATATCTCCTTGAGAGGGGTTGGCATTTAAGAAGAGAGTAGATCATATTGGAAATAAAAAATCCATGAAAAAGGCTTGGGAGGATCTTCCATACTCAATTTTTTTACTTGAGATACCTTTCCTCCTCTCTTTGTTTTCATTTACTTTTATGTTCTTCATTGTTGTAATTTCATAAGTCCTTTCCTTTGTAATTCTGTTTTAATGCAAGTTTCTTCTTCAATATATCTTATTCTCATCCAACTTATGTAGTATAATATTAATTTTCTTAAAATAGTTTAAATACAGTTTAATCCCCTTCCCTTCTTTTGCTTTCTAATTCAATCTAATGTTGGTTTTTAATTATCATCATCGTTCGTGTGTGTGTGTTCGGTGCACAAATCTTTTCTTATCCCTTTCTTTATCTTATATTCTTAATTTATCATCATAATAATTATAACCAGATTAGTAATCATTTTAATGGCTGAGTAAATTTTTAATTGGGGTGAGTTATAATTTATTCATGTTAAGTGATTGAGAGCTTTTGCTCGACGAATGTTCTTTAAATTAACATTGTGTATGTTGGACTTAACATGTCATGGATTAATGACTTGTTTTGTTTAACATATGTATTACATGGATTATTGGAACCATAAATACACTACCAAAATAAAGTAATGATTGAGATTATAATCCTAGTAAAGTTAATTCTTAGATTAAAGCCTTAACACTTAGGAATTCCAATCAACGTCAACTTGTGACATGGGTGTTAATTCAATGAAATATAAAGCAAAGATCAAGGATATCACAAGCTTAACTACCTAATGATGAACTCATCTTAATATTTATCAAATTATTAAATCAATCTTAATCAATCAACCATTTCAATTAATCTCTACAAACAAACCCCTCAATCAAAATACAATTAACTAAAAACAAACGACTATTACAAAGTATCATGATAGAGGATTCGACCCGAGTGATGCTATACACATTAGTAGAGCACCGGAACCTTGACCGGTCGATAGGAGACAATTGTCCATGAGTTTCAATCATATTCAAAATAGGAAATATTTTTTTTATAAATGAATGGGTTGAATACATGGCATCATAATTTATTCAAACATCATGAAGTGGAGACTTATGACTACTTATTTAATTAATTTTCTCATCATTTTATATACTTTTTTTAGTTAATTTTACTATAATTTTTATCTAATACTTAGTTGTTTTTAGAGATATCATAAAGAAATGACTTTATAGAGAATTTATTTTTCTTCATCCATTTTGTTCTCTATTAAGAGTGAATAATGATTAGAGAAAAAGAAATTCTCAAAAAAAGTATTTAGTAAATATGATTCAATTTGGTACTATTTGTTTTCTTCATACATATATTTGTTCTTTATATGATGTTCCTATGTTTATTTGTTTGTGTTTTTAGTTTACAAATGACTCAAAGTGTGTGTTTTTAGTTTAAATTGAAATTGTAGATAAAAATACACGTGACATACTCAAAATCAATCAAACACATTCATATTGTTTTGATAATTTATGAGAAAATATATATAAGTATTTTATTGATGTGTAAGAATCAACCACACTTAAATCTGACACACGGTGTGGCTGATATAACTTGAAGTCTGTGTTTTTATTTAAAAATGAAATTTTTGTAAAAAATACATTTGTCATACACAACATTGAGAAACTGCATTAATATTGTTTTGATACTTTAGGACAGTGATAAAAAGTCGTTTTTGACATATAATAATTAGTTATACCTCAATATAATATATAGTATAATCGGTACTTCTTGAAATGAGTATTTTCATTTTAAAATGAAATTTTAGTTAAAAACATATGTCACTCACTAAGAAAAAAATAAAACACACTTTTATTTTCTTGATAATTTATGAAATTATCCTTAAATCATTTTTGATGTGTATGAATAAATGACGCATCAATCTAATTCATGGTGTGACTAGAGTGACTCAAAGATCATGTTTCTAGTTTAAAATGACATTTTTGTTAAAAACATGTGTTTCATACTTTAAACCAAGTAAACATATTAATATTTCTTTGATTCTTATTTGAAAACAATTCATAATTCATTTGTGATGTATAAGAATCAATGGAACTTTAATCTAAAACATGGTGTGACTAATATAACTCGAAGAGTGTGTTTTTATTTAAAAATGACATTTTAGTTAAAAAGACAAGTATCATACCCAAAAATAAGAAAAAGAATTCATATTTTTTTTAGAATTTATTAAAATTATTCATAAGTCATTTGTTACATGTAGGAATCATCCGCACCTTAATCTGGTATACAGTGTGGCCCGTATGACTCGAAATGTGTGGTTTTAGTTTTCAAATTACATTTTAGTTAAAAATGTGCTTCACTCTTTGAAAACTAGGAATACACCCATGTATTAACCTTATAATTTATAATAATGATCCATAAGTTATTTATTATTATAAGATTCATCTACATGTCAATCCAACACATAGTTTTACTGGTATGACTCAAATTTTGTGTTTTCAATTTAAAAATAACATTATAGTTAAAAAATGTCACTCACTTAAAACCTAGAAAATACCCTTGGATTGTATTTATACATTAGAATAATGGTCCTCAATTAATTGTTGATGTGTAGGAATCAATCACACATAAATACAACACATTATGTGACTGGTATGACTCAAAGTGTATGTTTTTATTGAAAATTGTTATGTTAGTTCAAAACACACATCACATACTCAAAACTAATAAAACACATTCCTGATATTTTGATATTTTATTACAATGATCCATAATTCATTTTTTATGTGTAATAATCATTTGTACCTCAATCTGATACACAAATTGACCTGTATGACTCAAAATGTGTTTTTTCAGTTTAAAAATAACATTTTATTTAAGAACATGTTTCACTCACTGAAAACCAAAACAAAGAACTTTTATTGTATTTATAATTTAGTAAAATGATTGATAAGTCATTTTTTATGTTCAAGAATCATTCACACATCTATCCAACACATTACATGACCAACATGACTCAAAGTGCAAGTTTTCAATTTTAAAATTTCATTTTAGTTAAAGATATATTTCAGTCACTAAAAACATAGGAAAAACACTTAATTTTCTTGATTCTTTCTAAAAATAATCCTTAGGTCATTTTTGATGTGTGTGAATCAATCTCACATTAATAAGACACAATGTGAAATCAGTATGACTCAAAATCCATTTTTTATTTAAAATTAACATTTTAGTTCAAAGGACGCCTGAAATACTCAAAACCAAACAAATACATTGCGATTATTTTGATATTTTAGGACAATGATCCATAAATTATTAGTGATGTGTAGGAATTAGCGGAACCTCAATCTGATATGCGGAATGACTAGTATGACTCAAAATGTGTAGATTCAGTATAAAAATGTCATTTTAGTTAAACAGATGCATGACATACTCAAAATTGAGAAAATGCATTCATATTGTTTTGATACTTTAGGAAAAAAATATGTAAGTTATCTGTGACATGTATTAATTAGTCGTACCTCAATCTAATTCATGTTTTGATCAGTATCCTCAAAGTGCATGATTTCATTTTAGAAATGACATTTTAGTTAAAAACATGTGTCACTCACTAAAAACATTTAAACACACTCTGAATGTCTTGAAAAATTATGAAAAAATTCATTAATTCATTTTTTATGTAGTAATCGACCAAATATCAATATTACAAATGGGGTGACAGGGATGACTCAAAGTGTGAGTTTTTATTTAAAATTGACATTTTAGTTCAAAACACATGTAACACCCCGACCCCAGTTACCCAGAGTCAGTGCATTACTTCGTAACATTGGCATGATCACAAAAGATCAAGTCTCGAAAGACCGATTAGTTTAGTAGCCTTAGAAACACTAGATACTTTCATAAATGTTACATTACATCATAAAGTGAAAAACTATAATAACAAAGTCTCCATAGTCTACACTCATATCCTCTTCTAACTATCCCTGCAGGTCATTCATACAATACTTCTTCACATCCTGGAAAATATTAAAACATTGAAAGGGGTGAGCTCAGATGCTCAGTAAGGATAACAATATTGCGGAAGCTTTCATAAATAAACATTAACATTTAAGGCAATGTATAACTAAAACAAAAGCCTTTTTAAACTTGAACTTCATCATAATATGGAAAAAATAAAATTAAATAATGTCATTTACTTACTCACATGGATATTCTACTAGTCGAATAATCACATGCAATATCAATAACCACTTTCATAATGATGGAATGCATAATGCCAGACTATCATAACCACGTAGCCAAGGCCTCGTTCCAAGACCACAAATAAGAGTTTGTCAAGGCCTCGTGCCAAGACACTAGTTTGTCTCATGAGACCCACCGATGCATCGAGGAGCTATAGTGGGCTCCACCCGTCACTTATTAAGTCCAATGCGATCCTCATATGAATAGGTTTAAACATATCATAAACCATAACATAATCATATCACATAAAACATGCATAAAGGCAACATAACATTTCCACATTTCAATCACAAGATATCAATACGACACATTGATATAATAAAAACATTATCAATACCATTTTCAATACCAAAATAAAATAAAATCAAAAATTGGTATTTATTTTTCATTTAAAAAAAGTTATGGCTTGTAGAGGAAGCTGAAACCCAAATAATGGTCATGGCGGCGGAGAAGTCGTTTTCACCGCATACGTACGACAAGAAAAAAATTCCTTTTTGTCGTTTAGTAAAATTCTTCGTATAAAAAGATTCCTTTTGAATAAACGTAAAAGTCAAAGGGGTTTATACACTGTATAAAAGAAATTTGTGTATAAAACAAAATATGCCTCAATGAATGGAGATTGAGGCGAAGTCCCTTAAAAAGATCATTTTTAAATAAACTATGTCTATTATGTGTATTAACTATATGTACACATAAATAAAGTACAAATTCAAGATAGGACATAATAATATAATGACATAATTTGAAAGTATGATATTAACCCAAAGAATGGAAATTGGGTTAAGAAGTTCCCTTACCTCGTGTCCGACTTGACTCGATCGTCCTTTAATATCCTGAATAATAAACTAGAGTTAATTTCTATTTTCTTAAGAACATTTTTCATGTTCATTATTCCTTTTATATCATTTGTTACCAGGTTATGAACATTATGTAATTATTTAAGTTAATAACGGTCATTTTGTCGATCTTTGGTACTTGAGTCAAAAATAAACTTCTTATAATTACAAGTTGTTCATGTGGTGAAATATCCATTATATCAAAATTATATTCATGATGTATATATAATATATATAATATTTATCATATATATCCAATATATAATTTCATTTATAATATTACATAACATTTAGAGGTAAGAAATGAAATGCACCGTTCATGGAGACGGTAAGCCGTACGTACGCATAAACGCTACTTTCATTTCTATTTCATATTTAATGGAATGAAATTATAATTATATAAAGGTATAATATAATTCCAGTATAATATAATTTATAATACCTTTTACTCCATCCTTTATAAATCCCACATATGGCATTAACGATTCAAATCACTTTGAGGGGGCGGTAGTCCGCACTTCCTCAAATTAAAATATCGCGTTTACCCATAATGGAAACCATAAAGGTATGCCATAAATGAAAAATACAGAAGCTTAAGTAAAACATAAACATATTATTTATCATATTTAAATATAGTGACATATTAATGGCCACCTTTTAAGGTGTTATATGAGTGTTGAACAATCATCGTTTCGTGAGGCAGAAATTCGCCATCCACAGAATCAGTATGTTCTTTAACCATTAGATGTAGGTGTGCATAATTGTAGCTTGAATAATTCTTATAACAACATCCTAGTATATTTAGTATACTGTTGTTGTTACAAAAGAAATGAATAAAAAGAGTTTAGTGGGTTGGATAAGAAAAATAAAACAAAATAACATAAGAGAAGACATTACCTTAAAATCGGGTAACTCTTTTGATTTGAGCCAAAGGATTCCTTAGGAAGCATTCTGCACAAAGTTAGGATTCTAGTAGTAAGGTAGGGAATATGGGAGAGTATTTGGGTAGAGTTTGGCCGAGCCAAAAGGCTTTGAAGGTGTGAATAAGGTGGTAGAGGTGGGGGCCTTTTATAAGAGGATAGGAGGGGCACTCTTGGAAGGATTGAAATGTTACTTTATTATGAAATGATTTTCGGATTATAAAGGTTCCACAATGATATATTTCTAAGATATGGTGATAAGGGTTCTAAATCTACTCATCCAATAGATTTTTGACAAGTTCAAGACTTGGATTTTACATTATCTTTTCATTTTATTTAAATCGTTAATTAATGAGGTAATTGCTGCATCATAATTGTGTCATAAATATTTTAATTTATTTAATGTCTAAAAATTATAAAACAAATATCATGATGTATAAAATCTTTTTATCTTTCCAATTAATATTTATAGTCAAAAATAAGACTTGTATAACTCCATTTAAAAATTGTTTTAGTAAAACAACTTATGTTTGTGACATTTTTATTTTGACTTTAAATAAAAGTTATTTATGTCATTTTACTACCAAAGTGGCTCCATGGGGTCCCCAAGTTGACCCATGGATTTTATTGGTCGTCCATGACACATAAAATAGGGTTAGGACAAGTGTGAAGGTATTTTCATATTTTTATAATATCATTTTTACATTAAATTTCACTAATTACCTTTAATCGCGATTAATTAAACTTAAAAGTTACTAATCAACAAAAAATTATTTTAATCCAATTGAACCACATTTTACTTCCTAATGACAACCATCTATGTCGGATTTTTGAAATTCAAATCATATAATTGGTAATGTTTCATTAAAACGAAAAATCAGTTTTTTAACTACCACTTAGTGGTTTCACTATTCATCAAAAATTGATGTTTTTAGAACAATGCCAAAATTTCACCCTAAGCTATAACTGATTTTCCGAATTCAAAAATGATGTCTATTTTAAAAAATTCCAAAAATATAAGTTTCATTAATTAATTTTATAATTAATTCTCGCTGTCACAACAAATAGCATGTTTTTAAGAAACAATATATATCAAAAGATTGAAAATTGTTTATGTCCAATTTCAAAAGTGAAATTAATTCTAATGACCACCATTGGATAAAATGGTAAAAATATATTCTAATTATACTTTAAAAACACTCAATAGTATAATTTCTCACTATAAATTATTTTGATTAAAAAGGTTGTTTTTAAGTATTTTTCACTATTCATAAAAAATTGGAAGTTCTCAGAAAAATACCAAAAATTCAACATAGGCTAATTTCGATATTCTGAATCCATAAATGAAGTCCATTTTGAAATATAAAATATATATAATTTCAAAAAGTGGGTATTAATATTCCTAATAGCTACTTTGATTGGTCGTGGTGTGTTAGAATCTCGAACTTGCGTACAATGCAAGCTATTGCATTATTGAAAGAGAAGCGTATCGTGGAAGCTCAGGGTGTTACATTCTCCCCTCCTTCAATAAATTGAGTCCTTGCAATTTGAAATTTTTCTTTGAAAATAAAAGGTTGAAAATAGAAAATACCTTTGTGGAAAACCCACATCGGAAATAAGGTTAATAAAAATATAACTTTAAAAGAAAGAAAGACAACTACAAAGGTCACCCGAGATAGCCCATACTAGGATTCTATGAAAATATGGATATGGAAGAAAAACAAACCATCAAGGTTTGATGGAGAGTTGTAGAAAACTGGATTAGGAGAAAGTTAACCATAAGAAAATCACAAACTTGTGATTGGTTAAACGGTCATTGAATCCCCAGTTGGAAAAGTTAATCGGCAACGTTTTTGTTTTAAGTTACCTTTTATAAAGTTGAGGAATTTATTTAGGATATTTACTAAGAACGTAAGGGAATATACATACTGGTTATGTAGACTTTCATTCTTTAATAAATTTTTACCACAAACCCATCATTCACTCTAAAAGGTAATATAACTCGAAAATATTCTATTTATCCTAATTGTATAAGGTTCCAAATATTAACACATACCATTTAGATTAGTAAAACTATTTTGTAATAACCAGGGACTTCTTGTAGGATCGTTTTAGGTAATAAAGGCATGTCGCACTATGGTTGTGGGTTCGATTCCTGTAACTTTGTCCGACGCGACGGGTTATCCCCCGACCTGTAGGTTGTCCTTTTCCTAAAAATATAGTATTATAATATTCCAAAAGTAATCTTCAGAAATGTTTTAACCTTAAACAATACTATCCAAGGTTCATCTTAATCCATTCCAACCTTTATAGTTATCTAAAATACCTCTGTCCAGACTTTCACTAAAAGGTACTTAAATTCCAAAATCAATTGTAACATTAGATTCCCCAAACAATGTAAAGTTTCAATTATTGTCACATACAAAAATATGATTAACTTCATCATATTAAAACCTTAATTAAATCAACAAGTACTGCAGTACAATCCTTATATATATATCACATTATTCTAATAACCAGAATATAATCCATGAGTCCAAAATCACCAATACATTAATTCTTCTGCTTTAACTGTAGTCATAGCATAAGATTGGCCTTGATCCCTTGGCATTTTCTGAGGTAATTTTCCCTGACGCTTAGGACATTCATTTGCATAATGACCCATTTCTCTATAATTGTATCATTAAACATTGATAGCCTCTTTCTTTCCCTTGCAATCACGCGCCTGGTGACCTTTTTCTCCACATTTATAACAAACTCCCAATCCTTTTAGGCAAGTACCAGGGTGATTTTTCCCACAATTATCACATAATGGAAAATCCTTCTTTCCTTTTTTCCCTTTATCTATCTCTTTTTCCACCATTCTCTTCTTCTCTTGCTTTACTTTATTGTCATAAGATTTAGAGAATTCATTTTCTGTCTTGAGAGCACATGAGACAATGTCTTCGTACAACGAGAAGGTTTGTGAGACTAATGCTCGACGAAGAAATGGTTTTAACCCATCAAAGAAACGATCAATCTTACTTCTTGGGTTACGTATATAATCTGCAGCATGCCTCGCTAACCTTGTAAAGTTGGTCTTATACTTTGAGACATTCTCATCCTCCTTCTGTCTCAGACTCAAAAATTGTCTTTCCATATCTGCTCAATGGTCGCGAGGATAGTATTTTTCTAGGAAAAGATCTTTGAACTCCCTCCATTCTATATTTGATACTTCATTATCTTCCTTTGTGTTTTGAATCAACGACCACCATTGATTGGCTTCTCCAGTGAGGCGGTAAACTGCCATGACAACTTTCTCCCTTTCGCTACACCCCAAGGCGTGGAATATTTTTTTAAGGAGTTTATCCATTGATCAGCTACTAATGTATTTGTACCCCCATTAAATGTTGGCAGTTGTTGCCTCATGAAGCGGCCTAACATTGATCCTCCACGTTGCGGATCAGGTTGCTCCATACGAGTAATGTTATTATTCATAACCTGAGTGAGTTGTCTCGGTATGGTAATAAGTTGATCATCACCAGTTGTATCTCCAGATCCACAATAATTATCTTGAGCAGGAGGGAAATCCCTACAAGGAGTGCTTGCATTGATACGGTTTCCATTCCTTCCACTAGGCGCTATTTCTAAACAATGGCATAAACTAGATTAGTTTATGAATCAAAATACATAATTCCATACTTGTAAAACACTTAACACTAATTTAACTATTTATGGATATAATCCATAATCATAAAAAAAGATTTCTTTGAGGAAGTATATACTCATAACCCTTCATAGTGGTTTGTAAAGATAATGAGAATTATCCTAAGCATATCCCCCAGGAGTGTCGTAACCAAGAGTGCAGCAAGGCCCGTTGTCATGCACCAGTTCCCATTTGAGTCTAGATCAAAGTGGTGTTTTCGGGTTTTACCCCTAGGTACATCTGTGCCAGAGCCGCCTCTACCTGCTCGTATCCAAACAGGGATGTATTGCTCGGAAAACTCACAAAATCTCTATAATACCAAAATTCTAGGAAGTTCATCTATACTAATCCTCAAAGTCTATATTTGGGCTATGTTTTCTAATTATAGTTTATCTAAATCAAGATTCCAAGGTTAGTACTAAACTGCCACTGATACCAACTGTAACACCCCGACCCCAGTTACCCAGAGTCGGTGCATTACTTTGTAACATTGGCATGATCACAAAAGATCAGGTCTCGAAAGACCGATTAGTTTAGTAGCCTTGGAAACACTAGATACTTTCATAAATGTTACATTACATCATAAAGTGAAAAACTATAATAACAAAGTCTCCATGGTCCACACTCATATCCGCTTCTGACTATCCCTACAGGTCATTCATACAATACATCTTCACATCCTGGAAAATATTAAAACATTGAAAGGGGTGAGCTCAGATGCTCAGTAAGGATAACAATATTGCGGAAGCTTTCATAAATAAACATTAACATTTAAGACAATGTATAACTAAAACAAAATCCTTTTTAAACTTGAACTTTAGCATAATATGGAAAAAAATAAAATTAAATAATTCCATTTACTTACTCACATGGATATTCTACTAGTCGAATAATCACATGCAATATCAATAACCACTTTCATAATTATGGAATGCACAATGCCAGACTATCATAACCACGTAGCCAAGGCCTCGTGCCAAGACCACAAATAAGATTTTGTCAAGGCCTCGTGTCAAGACACTAGTTTGTCTCATGAGACCCACTGATGCATCGAGGAGCTATAGCGGGCTCCACCCATCACTTATTAAGTTCAATGCATTCCTCATATGAATAGGTTTAAACATATCATAAACCATAACATAATCGTATCACATAAAACATGCATAAAGGCAACATAACATTTCCACATTTCAATCACAAGATATCAATACGACACATTGATATAATAAAAACATTATCAAAACCATTTTCAATACCAAAATAAAAGAAACTCAAAACTTGTTATTTATTTTTCATTTAAAAAAAGTTATGGCTTGTAGAGGAAGCCGAAACCCAAATAATGGCCATGGCGGCGGAGAAGTCATTGTCACCGCATTCGTACGACAAGAAAAACAATCCTTTTTGTCGTTTAGTAAAAATCTTCTTATAAAAATATTCCTTTTGAATAAACGTAAAAGTCAAAGGGGTTTATACACTGTATAAAAGAAATTTGTGTATAAAAAAAAATATGCATCAATGAATGGAGATTGAGGCGAAGTCCCTTAAAAAGATCATTTTTAAATAAAATATATCTATTATGTGTATTCACTATATGTACACATAAAGAAAGTACAAATTCAAGATAGGACATAATAATATAATGACATAATTTGAAAGTAAGAGATTAACCCAAAGAATGGAAATTGGGTTAAGAAGTTCCCTTACCTCGTGTCCAACTTGACTCGATCGTTCTTTAATATCCTGAATAATAAACTAGAGTTAATTTATATTTTCTTAAGAACAGTTTTCATGTTCATTATTTCTTTTATATCATTTATTACCATGTTATGAACATTATGTAATTATTTAAGTTAATAACGGTCATTTTGTCAATCTTTGGTACTTGAGTCAAAAATAAACTTCTTATAATTACAAGTTGTTCATGTGATGAAATATCCATTATATCAAAATTATATTCATAATTTATATATCATATATATCATATATATCCAATATATACATTCATTTATAATATTACTCATCATTTTGAGGTAAGAAATGAAATGCACCGTTCATGGAGACGGTAAGCCGTACGTACGCATGAACGCTACTTTCATTTCTATTTAATATTTAATGGAATGAAATTATAATTATATATGGTATATTATAATTCCAGTATAATATAATGTATAATACCATTTACTCCATCCTTTATAAATCCCACATATGGCATTAACGATTCAAATCACTTTGAGGGGGTGGTAGTCCGCACTTCCTCAAATGAAAATATCGCGTTTACCCATAATGGAAACCATAAAGGTATGCCATAAATGAAAAATACAGAATATTAAGTAAAACATAAACATATTATTTATCATATGTAAATATAGTGACATCTTAATGGCCACCTTTGAAGGTGTTATATGAGTGTTGAACAATCATCATTTCGTGAGGCAGAAATTCACCATCCACAAAATCAGTATGTTCTTTAACCATTAGATGTAGGTGTGTGTAATTGTAGATTGAATACTTCTTATAACAACATAATAGTATATTGAGGATACTGGTGTTGTTACAAAATAAATGAATAAAAAGAGTTTAGGGGGTTGGATAAGCAAAATAAAACAAAATAACATAAGAGAAGACATTACCTTAAAATCGGGTAACTCTATTGATTTGAGCCAAAGGCTTCCTTGGGAAGAATTATGCCCAAAGTTATGCTTCTAGGTGTAATTTAGGGAAGTTGGGAGAGTATTTTGGCAGAGTTTGGCCGAGCCAAAATGCTTTTAAGGTGTGAATAAGGTGGTATAGTTGGGGGGCCTTTTATAAGAGGAGAGGAGGGGTACTCTTGGAAGGATTGAAATGTTACTTTATTATGAAATGATTTTGGATTCTAAAGGTCCCAAAATGATATATTTCAAGGCTAAGGTGATAAGGGTCTGAAATCTACTCATCCAATAGGTTTTTGACAAGTGAAAGACTTAGATTTTACATTATCTTTTCATTTTATTTAAATCGTTAATTAATGAGGTAATTGTTGCATCATAATTGTGTCAAAAATATTTTAATTTATTTAATGTATAAAAATTATAAAAAAATATCATGATGTAGGAAATCTTTTTATCTTTCCAATGAATATTTATAGTCAAAAATAGGACTTTTATAACCCCATTTAAAAATTGTTTTAGTAAAACAACTTATGTTTGTGACATTTTTATTTTAACTTTAAATAAAAGTTATTAATGTCATTTTCCAACCAAAGTGGCTCCATGGGGTCCCAAAGTTGACCCATGGATTGTCTTGGTCGGCCATGACACATCCAATAGGGGTAGGACAAGTGTAAAGGTATTTTCATATTTTTATAATATCATTTTTACCTTAAATTTCACTAATTACCTTTAATCGTGATTAATTAAACTTAAAAGTTACTATTCACCAAAAAATTATTTTAATCCAATTGAACCACATTTTACATCCTAATGACAACCATGTATGTCGGATTTTTGAAATTCAAATCACAAAAGTGGTAATGGTTCATTTAAATGAAAAATCAGTTCTTTAACTACCACTTAGTGGTTTCACTATTCATCAAAAATTGATGTTTTTCAGAACAATGCCAAAATTTCACCCTAAGCTATCATTGATATTCCGAATTCAAAAATGATTTATATTTTACAAAATTCCAAACATATAATTTTCATTAATAAATTTTATAATTAATTCCCGCTGTCACAACAAATAGCGTGTTTTTAAGAAACAATATATATATCAAAAGATTGACAATTGTTTATGTACAATTTCAAAGTGAAATTAATTCTAATGACCACCATTGGATAAAATGGTAAAAGTATATTCTAATTATACTTTAATACCACTCAATAGTATAATTTGTCACTATAAATTATTTTGATTAAAAAGGTTGTTTTTAAGTATTTTTCACTATTCATAAAAAATTGGAAGTTCTCAGAAAAATACCAAAAATTCAACATAGGCTAATTTCGATATTCTGAATCCATAAATGATGTCCATTTTGAAATATAAAATATATATAATTTCAAAAATTGGCTATTACTATTCATAACTGCTACTTTGATTGGTCGCGGTGTGTTAGAATCTCGAACTTACGTACAATGCAAGCTATTGCATTATTGAAAGAGAAGCGTATCGTAGAAGCTCGGGGTGTTACAACACAAGTCATATTCTTACAAACTAGAAAATTTACTCATATTATCTTAATACTAAATGATCCATAAATAATTGGTGACATGTAGGAATAAACCACACATTAATACAACATATGGTGTGTCTGGTATAACTGAGAGTGTATTTTTTAGTTTAAAATTGAAACTTTAGTTCAAAACACACATCACATACTTAAAACTGATAAAATTCACTTGGATTGTCTTTATAATTTAGGGTAATGATCCTTAAATCATATATGACATGTAGAAATTAACCAAACTTTAATCTAACACATGATGTTCCTAGTATGACTCAAAGTGTATGTTTTTAGTTTTAAAGTGGAATTTTATTAATGTATTGATTCAGTTTTTGTGTAATTTATTTATTTATATTACTACTAACATAAGAATTTTTTTATATAGGTGAACTCTTTTTCTCAAGTCAGGGTGGTTTGTTCAGCAATTGGTAGTATGATCAGACACTTCTAAGAGGGGGTTGAGGGCCAAATACAATGGAATCTTAATTTTTTTTTTCAATTTATTGATTTTTTTGATAAATTTTACATACCAAAATAATTGTACAAACCAATGTTTTAAATATCTATAATAGAGTGACTTTTTCTTGAATTTTTTATGTAAATTTAATTTCAATTAAATTTTTTATTTTCTGTTGCAATGTGGTGTAATTTTAGTATCACATTTCTAAAACAAGGATTTTTTTAGTTTTATTTATAGTGTTGATAAAATGTCCCTTCATCAGTACTAAAAATTAAATTATAAAGGGGTAATTTATCATTTTTTAGCACTAGTTAAGGGACCCTTTATTAGTGTTATTTTTAGCATAGATTAAATCGTTCAGATTTTAAAGGCGCTTACAACATCAATGCTTTTTTGTACTAATGAAGGCTATTTATAGCACTGTTAAATATCATATATGTTGTAGTGCAACCAAATTAAACCACTATCAACTAACTATTTCACTCATAATTAGAATAATATAAATTTATTATATATCCGTAAGATCGAGAAATTGAATCATTGAAGACTTATTTCTTATCAGTTATAGTTTGGATTAGATGAAAATTTTAAATACTGAATGAATCATTAAATTTATGAAATATGAAATGAAATATTATAATGATGGTAAATTTCAAATTAAAAATATTTTAATTATTGGATGATTATAATTAAAATCATAATTAGGGAAAATCATGGTAGACTCATTGCAAAGTCGTCGCGACAATTGTATCTTATAGTGATAGAGAAAACCTAATGATCCTTCTTTATATTTATTTAGGATCTCAAGTATTGAGGTGTAATCTCCCACTCAATTTGATTTATGTTAAAAAAATATTTTTATGATCTTATCTTTTGAATTTATTGAAGTTAAAATACTATTTCATATAGGATAACATTACAACTGTAGTTTTTAGAATCTTTTGATTATGTGATCATGGTTTTGTGAAAAATTATTTTATTTTTTATTTCTATATTTATTTCACTACTATACTTATTTTAACTTCAAACTAAAATTAACCCATGAACTATAGGACCCTAATGAATCTGCTTGAAAAAGTGAGAATTAGAATCTATATATATATATATATGTGGTTGGTAGAAACTCTTTGAAAAAACCTTGATTAAACCCTCAAGACTCAATCTTGTTTGGCGTATTGCACAAAACTATATTCCTTCTGAGGGTTGTATTCAGAATTTTGGTATCCAACTCTGCTCTAAGTTCCACTTCTATCATCAACATAGAGAGGATATTAACCATCTATTTTTGTCTTATGCTACAGCATCAGCTCTTTGGAATTATATTTATGAAATGTTTGAATAAATATGTTTATTTCTTGACTCTATTTGCTCCCAATTAAAACATTGTGTGGAGCTTAATACATCGCAGAAAAATCAAGAATATATTCTTAAATGATGTTGCTGAGATCCTACACGTGATCTGGTATGAAAAAAATGATATTATCCGCAACAATTGCTCATTCAATCTTAATGCAGGTCGAACGCGTATTCTCATCGCCATTAGAGATGCAGCCTCGATTCAGAAAGCCTACTGTGATAACACTATTGGAGACTTTGTGATTATTCTTCGCCTTAGGATTGAAGGTCTCTAAAAACATCCAAGGAACACCCTTGATGTATTTTGGAATTCCGTGATCTCAGGATGGATCCGAATCAATGTTGACGGTGCTTCCAAAGGCAATCTGGGATGTGCGGGCTATAGTTATATCTTCAGAGACTTCCTTGGCCATTGTCTTGGATGCTTCTTCGGCAGTTCTGGTACTGCCTCTGCTCTAGAAGTGGAAATGATGTCTATGATTCATTCTATTCAGTTTATTAAACAAAAGGTCTGGAACAACATTTGTATTAAAATTGATTCAACCACTATTATCCAAGCCATTTGGAATGGTGTGGTGCGCCTTGCCTGGCCGCTTACTACCCGTTGGATGAGCTGCCTTTCTTTGCTTCTGGAGATCAAATACATTTCCACTCATGCCTTTTGTGAAGCGAACATGGTTTCTAATGGTCTTTCTAGTAAAATAATCAACTAGGGAATTACTTGGATGGATGATCTGCTTGTTGATTTTCTCCCTCTTTATGAAAAATATTATAATAAGATCCCCTCCTTCAAACTTATGTAGTTCATTCCCTTCTATTTAATAAATTGTGTCTTGGCCTTTGACTGAGGCACCACCTTACAAATAATTACCCCCACTATCCTATTTTTTCACTTATATGTCATTTTATTTTTTATTCTTTATTTTTTCCACTTTGATTTTAATTTGATAAAAAAATTGAACTTTTTACACTTCTTTCCTTTTTACCTTTTCAAACTATTGGTTTCTTTTTTTTTATTTTATTTTTATTTATGTATTTTGTAATAATAATAATAATAATATTTAAATTTATAAATATATAAATTATAATTAATAGTTTTTACTTTAATTAATTTTATTTTTTTTACTAGTCGATCATTATTATCATCATTATAATGGGGAACTCTTACATAGCATGAGCTACATAAGAGTAAAATTTATGTTTTTTTTTTATTTTTATCTATAAAAGTTATTTATAAATATATTATTATTGTTATTATTATTATTATTATTATTATTATTATTATTATTATGTGTCATGTGTCATGGTTCATTGATACTCAACTGTGACCACATCCTAGAGACTTAGGCTCGAGACACGGAAAGGGAAAATTCACTGAGTCACTATTAAAGAAATGTAGTTTAAAACTATAATGGAACTGTATAAGTGTATTGTTTCTCCAACTACAAAAAATACACTATAACAATACTATAATGAGACACCATAACAATGGATATGGCGGGGCACTATGAATTACTATAGCAGTAGCTCTAGGGGCTGTAATGATTGTGAGTTGGGCTTCTAAGTCTCTTGATATCATTAGTAGATGGATGTTTTATTGTAATAATGGGTTCCATAGACACAATTAAATAGTATTTTCAATTACCATATCATAGATACAGTGAGTTATGCATGATGTACACTTACCACTATAATGTATATATTTCTTCTTCCACTATTTAAATGGAAATTTTCAATGATTATTTATCATATCAAAAGGTTATATAATATCCCAGGCTATAATGAGAACCACAAGATACTTTGACATTAATCTTAAATAAATTTCATATGGTCTAAATACATCATAATGATTGGACACAGTTGATGTCTGACTATCAGGTGTTTGGGGATCATAAGCATTGAGACTTCTTCTCATGAAGTCCACACATTCTGATATCTAATAGGTGAGATCATGAGGAAAAACCTGCCAATAGGAACACCACATGTTTTGGGTGTCATTGTTAGTTCCTATATATGGAAATGTGTATTGGTATCTTGAATTGAGATCATTATCAGTGTGTTCCATTTGATCATGTACTTTGATGCAAGCAAAAAACCATGATAATGAAATCATGGAGTGGTAGCTTATGTTGGTTGCATCATTAGTGGTATGGCATTGGTTGAATGGTTCAGATATAATTTTTCTCTTTCGATTTGAGCAAGTCATATTTCAAGCCTGCTTGATCCGGATGGTATTACCGTCCTAAATCCATGACCATGATAGTTGAAGGTAAATTTTTCAAGTTGGATCAAAAAATAATAAATCCCACAATTGAGGATGGCACAAGTGTGCATCCGACTTTATAAGAAATCTGAAGACAAAGAGATTATATTACACCGTGTGTGTTCGTAGGTTAGTTATCATTTTTATGACTACTCCTTAACTATTTAGGGGCCTTGATATGTTTCTATAATCTACTCTTAGTATGTGAATACCATTTACTACTATCGATATAAGGGCCTATATAGTCACCCAGAATAGAGTATCCAAGAATCTTCCTTATTTTCGTGAATAGGTATATAGAACATTATAGGCCTCACCACATGGTCTGAGTGTTGTCCGTGTTTTATCAATCATTGATAAATAAATAAATTCATTATTATTCGAGTATAGAATAATTAGTTTTAATTTATTTATTAAAATTATTTACAATTATTTAAGTAAATATATAGAATAACATTATTCAAATAAATATAATTTTAATATTAAAAGTTTGTTTAATATTAAAGGGAATTGAGAGTCAAGTTAATGACTTGGTTTTATCATGTAATATATTTAATATATTTTAAAATCATGTGGTAAAAGATAAATAATATTTATAATGCAGTTAGTTCATCATAATTATTTATTTACTACTTACTTAACGGATGTTAAATATATGGGGTTTGGGGAAACCCAGCCGGGTATTTGAGGCATCCACTATATAAGTTAAGGAGAGTATCATTCCATGAACTATGCATGCATTAAGAATCGAGATATTCTCTCTCCTGTTGTATCCTAGAGAGATAAATCTTCTCTCCAAGTGAATGATCCAAGAATTCCTTTTCTCATCGAACACACGAGATCATGGTGATTGTTGTGATGTCAGAAAGATCATCAGACCTCCATGATAGCACCCAAAATTTAATAAAAATCTATGTGAATATTCTTGAAGAATGTGTGGATGATCTAGCGGGGTTCATCTTTGGATCCTTCTATTAATAGTCACTGGTGAAATGTTGTAGTCGAGCATGCTTCATTTCGAACAAGGTATTTTATTCCAGTTTATTTTTTTGTTGAATAATCCACATGAGATCATTATACCATACCAAGGATTGAATCACCAGAGACTATAATTTTCATCACTCGAGTGATAATTTTTTTATAATGCTCGGCCCATCAACTTCACCTATACTCCCTAGCACCAATATTTTTTATCAGAGTGATTTCATTAATTTTCATGTAACGACCCAAACTTTTGATTAATATTTTTTTTCATGAAAATGTATGTCTTACTATGTCATAATAAATAAAATATATATAAGTACAAATTAAATTTGACCATCAGGTTTTGATAATTATATTATCATTGGTTAATATGACCATTGGAAACAATAAATTTTTTTAACATTATAATTTTTTTAAAATAGATATAATAATGGATATTTAATGCAGAAAGAAGAGTCGATGGCCTCATCCAATAGACTAGGACCATACGAAGCCCATATATTGGAGCTTGGGAAGGAGGTATCATCACTTGGATTTTCTCTTGACCAATCCCAAGCCTAGCTTCAACATGTTAATCTTGAACATAATCGCCTACGGGATAAGTTCAAGTTGATAGAAATCACCACTCGGGCAATGTTGTCTGAGCCGCCCTAATATTCTATCACCATTGCACACCTTACTCTTATGTCTTATGTAGGTGTTATAAGGGGATATGTAATGAGTCCTTAGTTAATTTGTGTGATCCTTTTGTATAAATAAAATTGTTATTTCTTATTAGGGTAAAATAACCATCATTTTTGAATTTCAAATGTCAAAATAAATACAGGATGAATTTTTAGTTTTTTCAAAGAAGATTCATATTATTGATGAATTTTGAAAAAAAAAATATTAATTTAAAATATTTTTATATGTTAAATAATTAATAATGTGAAATGATTTTCAAAAAATGGACATGTACGGTTGTGATCAGTAAAAAATTTAGAGTTTGATAAGATCAACATTATTTTTGGTGAATAGTAAATTATGAATAGTGATATTACCCTTATGAATAATAATCTGACAAATGGAATATTAACCTCACTTAAGTAAGTATAAATATAATTTTGGAATCTTGAATGGTAATATGATATAATAGCATAAATAAATAACTGTTTCGGAAATTATTAGTTAAATATTAGTATTTTTTCGGGTAAATATTTATTTTACATAAAAATTAAATACCTCATATTTAAAAAATTATTTTCATAAAATGTAATTCATTTTTTGAATTTATAACATCAATATTAGGATAGGGTGAATTTATGATATTTTTATAAAATGTTTTGTTTTTTGGTGAATAGTAAAAATACAGTTTTTGAGTTTTTGGTGTGTTTTATGACATCATAATGATGTAATATGTAATTTAAAATTCTTGTCAACTAATTTGGATTAAAATATTATATTAGGTGTCCCAAGTGGCCAAAATCATGGGAAAATACCTTGGTCAAGCCCATGGTTTTTCAAATACCACTAAGGAGGTGTCCTTAGGAAATTAATAAAATATCCCCTCACTTTTTCTATAAATAACAACCCATTCCTTTATTCCATTCATTTAAAATTCTCCCTCAACAAATATCTGGTCTTTTTACCTCCCAATTAGTCCTCCCAAATTATCCTCAAGCTATCAAGGTCCTGATCCTAGAGTTTTAGAAGTTACACTTCAAGGTAAGAGAACCTTTCACCCTCCTCTTTTAGTCAAGACTTTTTTTATGTTATGTATTTTAATTTCCATTTTTTATGTTGGGTATGTTATTTTTTAACCTTATTGTTCTCCATTTTATGTAAAAATTATGAGATACCCTTTTATCTCTCATCAATTTATTTTCTTATTTTTTAAGCGACGTCATCAAGCTGCTGAATTTGTTTAAGGGAATTTACAACTTCTCTTTTTTCTTTCAAATTCTATTTTATGTGGTATGTCTTGAAAGTATCCATACCATGTTCTTGTATCCATGTTATTAAGTACTTATAATATATTATGAATCAATTATTAATGGGTGACCTTTTTACCCTCTCTTTTTAATGTTTTCTAAAACCATGTTGCATAGCCGTTATGCTGCAAAAATTTCATCTCAAAATTTCTCTCTTTTTATAAAGAAATTATTTTATTTTACTTATATGAATATCCAAAACTCTTTCATTTCCATGGTTATTTATAATGACATAAAAATGATTTATTTTATTCTATAAATTTCTTGAATAAAACCCTCATTCCCTTTCCATGGGTTATAAATAACATAATGATCATGCTTCTAAGCACTTTTTAAAACACCATGATTTTGATATAAAACCCATTTTTTATTCTCTATGGGTTATTTATGAAATTTTTGATTATGATATATGTATATAATATGATAATAAATAGATAATAAGGGTGTTCCACGATAGTTCTCCAATGCACTGGGTAAAGAAATTAATCTCTAGAGATGACAAGTTTTATGATACCTTGGTGAATAACCTTGGTAATTTTTATGACACCTTGGGGATGGACCATGGTGATATTATTATTAATGTCTAACTTAAATTTTTTATCCACACTTTCACATTATGTTTCAAGTTAATATTATTATATGCCTCTTTATCATGCTTTTATGATATTCCCCATGTTCTTATTGATATCGCTCAAGTTCACGTGTAAATTGTTTCACTTGTTTTACTTATTTGGACTTCTGCTCACCCTTTCCATTGATGTATGTCTCCAGGTTATGAGATGTAGTAATTGAACTTTTTATGAACTTTTAAATAATCCATTCAAGAGGATTAAAATAATTTTATATTGTTTCATTTATTATGTACCTTTTTCCGAGACACTATACTTTGAAGATCCTCTATTTGAAAAATGAAATGAAAAGTTATGTAATAAAAAGGTGGGATACCATAGCTGGTATCATAGGATAGTTTAGTTATTTTTTAAAATTATTATATGAAAAAATCAGGAATAACCCTAAATAAACATTAAAATATAATAAAAAATTCCTTGTATTTTAGTGAAATATTAAGTAAGTAGTTTCCAAACAAATAAATCCATGTTTGGATAAGAACAAGTGGATGTAGTTCTGGCATAGATGTATCTAGGGGTAAAAACCAAAAACACTGCTTTGAGATAGACTCGAACGAGAACTGGTGCATGAAAATGGGTCTTGTTTCACTCCTGTTTTGACACTCCTAGGGGATATGTTTGGTTAATCGCAAGCTTTTATGAATCATTATGAAGGATTTATAGAGAAATGTAATTGTTGTTAAAAATAATATGTTTAAGCTTGAAGTTTTAAGACAAAAAAATGCTTTACATATAAAAGATCCATAAATGAAATAAGTTTCTCTCTAAGGTTTTATTCTTTTATAAAATGGAGAGCAATAGGAGGAACCATGCAAATGGTGACCGCATTGGACCATGCACTGATGACCCTCCGATGGAAGCTAAAATGGAAACTTTCATGATAATGATGAACCAACTGACTCAAATTATGGGAAATAACTTGAATCAAGCAGAGTGGAAAATTTTACAATGAATATAATAACTTCATGTTGAGTCCTTTATGCGTCAATGAACACCAACGTTCAGTGAATCTACCTACCCATTGATTGTTGAACAGTGTATCAACTCTATTGAAAAGATCTTTTATATGCTCCGCTATTCAAAATAAGAGAAGATCACCCTGGCTATTTACCTCTTATAGGGAGAAGCTGATCAGTAGTGGGAACTGATTAAAAACATGAGTCCAAGAGTGGAGGTTGAATATATATAGTAGGAAGAATTCAGAGGAATATTCTTTAATAAATATTTCCCTCATTCGATGAGAAAAAAAATGGATAAGGAGTTTCCCAAGCTGAAGCAGAAGGAGAATAAATCAATTAGAAACTATGAGATGAAATTCACAAGAATATCCCATTACACCTCAATCTTTGTCGTGGATCCTAATGGTAAGGTTGATAGACTATTTGGTGGATTAAAACCTTATCTACAGAAGAATATAGCCTACCGAGACTATGATAGCTATAGGAGATCGTGTGGAGTGCTATGAATGTTGAACTATAGCTCGGTGAGAGGTAGTTGGCTAATAAATCCAATAAAAAGAAGAGATCAATAGAGACAATCCTAGGGAGGATCTTTGATCGGGGCATAGGAGGAAAGAAAGTGCAACATACCACATGTAATAAGTGTGGGAAGAATCATTTGGGTAACTTCCTGCTTAGTAGAGGAAGTGCTATAAGTGTGGAAGAGGTTGAAATATTGTGCGGAATTGTCGTAGTGAGGTGAAGCCTCAAATTACCAACACTAATGACAAAGGGAACATGGTAAAATCCCTTCCGGAAGTCCAATGATTCAAGTGTGGAAAACTTGGGAACATTTCTAATATTTTTCCAAATTTGAGGGAAGTGAAGGTGAATCACCATCAGCCTTAGCAAAGTCCAAGGGAACAAGTTTGAGATTTTTCTATCATGGAAGATGATGTTGAAGCTCCAAATGATGTGGTGGAAGGTACTCTTGTTGTTCTCTTAAAGATATCAAGTACATTGTTTGATTCTGGTTCTATGTATTCCTTTATTTGCTCCAAGTTTGAAAAGAATTTAGAATAAACCCCTGAGTTTCTAAAAGTAGAGTTATCAGTCAAGAATCCTGGTGGGTTTATCCAAGCATCATCAGTGTTTAGAAACTCTATTATTTACTTTATTGAGAAAAATATTATCGAAAATCTAGTAGTCATTCCCATGTTATAATTCAACATTATACTAGGGATGGACTGGATCTCAAAGTATAATGCTAAGATCAAATGAAGAAGAAAGGAAATCTCAGTCGTCATGAATGGGAAACCTGTAGTTATCTTTAAAGGAGAGATATCTTGTCACGAACCAACCCGAGCCGACCCTAAACCGACCACCCGATCTGGTCTATGGCATGTTCTGAGGGGAATTCCCAATCCTCATAGGCTAGAAACCAGTTCCAGGCATCAAAATTAATCATTGGGAACAATTTTACGCAAAAAGATAAATAAATAAACAAGAATAAACAGAATAATAAAATTGAACTCTAACAGCAGAAAATAAATAAACAAAACAACTCAAAATACCTCCATGTGACCTTCTAGGTCACCTCCCAACCAAAGGCCGACCTTTACCCAATAACTTTAAACTCATCCAAGAAAAACTGAGAAAAGGAAACCTAAAACTGAAATGATAAATATGGACATGAGAATTAAAAATGCACAGTAGAGTATCCAAGATAAAACACAGAATCCAACGTCTACTTTCTCAAAACAATCCACTAACATAAGTTTGAAATAAAAATATAAAAGTAAGGTTTTCAAATTTTAAAATAATAAACATGATTTTCTCATTTAAAAATCCAACACACACGACATAAAATTTCCAAAATCATTTTTCTTTTTATAAACAAAACTCAAATAAAGTATACCATAGCTGGGATAATGTAGAGCAGGTAAATAATGAAAGCTGGAAATAAACTGGTATAAAGGAAAGTAAACAAGTAATAAAAATAATCCAGTAACCATGGGTGATCCTAAAAATCCCTAGAAGACCCATGTGCATACTCGGTTTTGGAACCACATGTCGGCGTATGGTGAAGCTCCTAATTCTATAATAAACTGGCCGCCCTATCGCGGACCAATCCAGTGGCAAATCCCACCTAGCCTAATAACCCATCCAGGGGTACCAACTCATCTAATCAGGGTTGATCAACAACCATCACTCGATCATCTAAAAGATTCCCAAGAACCCATGGTGGATTTAATAATACTATGTAAGTAGGAGGCCCTCACATGTATGACTCATCTCACCACACTTGACTACCCCCAAACACAGACACTCCACATGATAACCCATAAGGGATATCCCCCCTATAGAGGTGCCCAAAAAATATATATACATCATGTCATCAAAGGTTCCAACCGGGCCGTCATGCCATGAAATCCTTAAAAACATTTGATACCTTTTTCAAAATATTAAACTTGTTAAATGGGCATACAGTAATCAAAACGTAGTCATTTCAACGAATCAACAAAAACATTACACTAAAGCTGAAAGTACCAAACAGGCCACCACATCACATCCATGTAGAAATCAGTTTTTCTAAAAACATTTAAAAATCTGACCAGGCACACACAACTTCCAAACACAAACCATTCTAAAAGTAAACGTAACCCCACCCATGAGTTGGAAGAGCCAAATGGGCATTTAAGTCCAAAGTCTCCAAAATAATTACCCAAACATCACCTTCGAATTGAAAGTTCCAAATGGGCCCTTGAGTCAACATGTCTAAATTCATTTACCCAAAACATCCTACCAATACCTCTTTTAAATATATAAATACAAATAGGCACGGTTCTTTCCAAACTTGCACCAAGGCATGTTCAAGGCCAAACATCCAAACCTTAAAGAATACATTTAAAACCATTTTAATAACCACATAAAAGACCCAACCGAATATGTAAGGCATGAACCATTTAGAAAACCAAACTTTCAAGGAAATGTAAATTTAAAACACCACCTTCATTTGACGACACATCCATGTGTCCACCTAGTGCACCCATGGATGTGCCAACATCTAGTGGCACCCCAACCACCCAAAGAGACACTCAAATTCTATTTACACAAAACTCAAATTTTCTTTTAAACCATAACTGACCAAACAATTTGTAAATAATTTCATAAACAAACCAAATAGTTTATAAATGATTTTATAAACAAGCCAACTAGTTTATAAAAAATTCTATGAACAATCCAACCAATTTATAAAAACTTTTATAAACAAACCAAGAAATTTTATAAATAGACTAAACAATTTACAAACAGACCACAAAATTTAGTGGAAACCCCCAATCCCACTTTGAGTAACGACAAAATTTAAAATAAACATCCTAGGTATATTAACTTGGGAAATTTACACAATCCCCAAGAAAAACTAATTTTTCGTAAATTCTAACAAGAAAAAAACACTAATCACATAAAACTGTAGATATAATAGAGGTGAAATTAACCTTTATGAAGAAATTGAAAACATGCAAGTGCCAATGAATCATTTCATAAAGGAAATATTGGAAACGCCTACCTCAATGGCGAGCAACCGTGGCACCGCTTTAGAAGAAAGAAAAATAACCCCCTTGTAGACCAAATGCACACCTAAAACAACTAGAAAAGAACACCAATTAGCTACTGTGACACTAGGGTTTTGTTAATATGAAGGAAAACAGGAATTCAAATGGGATACACACTGAGAGGGAGGAAACCACATGCCGGGGAGGGGGTAGAGGCATTGTGATTTGCACTGGAAGATCGTCTGATAGCAGGGTTCGAGTCGCTATAAAGTACGGATGGAAAGGGAGAAGGGGAGGCTGGTGATGGGGGTTGAGGGAAAAGGTGGCCTGGATAGAGAAAGGGAGGTCGGAATCGGGTGAGGTCATGGCCGGTGGTACGGAGGGCGGAGGCCAGAGTCGGCTGGAGGCGCGAGGAGACGAGGGTCACGGCTGCTGGGCGGCGGTGGGTGTTGGGAACGGGGAGGTCTGGAGTGAGGCAAGGGTGACAAAGTGGGTGAAGGAGGTTGGGCGTGGTGTAGGTGAGGGTGATGACCGTTGTGGCTGGTCGGTGGGGGAGAATGGTGACAGTGGTGGGATCAACTGCAGAGGCGTCGCGAGGGTCTGGGGGTCAGGTGTAGCGTCGTTGCGCAGAGGGTAATCGGGGGGGACAGGAAGAGTCAGGTAGCGCTAGGGTTAGGGTTATTTTTTTTATTTTTTCTTTTTTTATTATATTAACAATAATTATAATAATAAAACCAATAATAATAATTATACCGAAAAATAACAATAATAGAAATAAAAATAATAAAATTAATACTAATAAAAATTAAGAAGAAGAAGAATAATAATAATAATACAAAGAATAATAATAATAATACAAATAATAATAATACAAATAATAATAATAAAAATAATAATATTAATATTAATAATACAAATAATAATAATAATAATACAAATAATAATAATAATAATAATAATTAGCAATTTCCTGACTCCTCGGTCGTTTGTGCGGCTACTGCCAACCGCGCGGTGACCACACATGGGTCTGAAACCCAGTAGATATATTACACGACAAAAAATTTAACTCGGGACCCAGCCCGAATCTTGACGCGAGAACCCAATGCCAAGAATTAATAAAATTAATTTAATTTAAAAAGTTTGGTGTGACAATCCTCCCCACTACAGACACTTTCTGCCCCCAGAAAGTCGCCCAGCTGAACAATAGACAAAACAAGAATCCATACCCGATTGAAACCGAAAGAAACCACAACACAAGAGAATGAGAGACACATAATAGGATTATCCCCACCAATATAACTCAAATAGTGTCGAAATTTAACACCCAAACATACCTCCCCGATAAGGGGGGGAACACGGGAACTCCCAACCGACCCAAACTAACTTCTATGGCATGAGAGAAAAACACCTCTGCTGGAACTTGGAACTCTTAACCCAAACCAAAAACCCCGAACACTAGAGAAAAACCTCTAAGAATAACATAATCCCAGCAGTAAACACGAGTATAAATACAATACTTGAATCCTCCGTAGGCACTTACATATCTAAATGAACACCGCTAGACAAAGATCAAAACATACAAGGGCCAAACACACTTTAAACAAACGCATGATTTACAGATCCCTAATCAGAAAAACAAAACTGTTTGGATTACAATAGAACATATCTGTCATAACTCCATGATGAAACAATGAACCTAAACAACGTCAAAACTTTAATAGTAGAAAAATAATAATGAAAAGACTTTAAATTTTCTACTACGAAAACATAACACAAAAGATAAACAGAGGATTCATACCCCCGAAAACTCTTGACTGTGCACTAGCTTCATACCAAGACCTATGGTTGGGGCTCTGATGGCTGAAGCATCTCCTTCCTCACCGTCAGGAATTGTAATCCTCCAGTCACAGTGTCTTCTTCAGGTGACGCTTCCTGCAGAACTTCTCTAGATGACCCAGATAGCTGCAAAGATGGCACGTCTTTAGAGGGATGTGACATGATGGATTCACGTGCCCGAACCGGCTACACTGGTGGCACACCATTGAATGGTCCGACGAACTGGAAGCCAAAACCATTGTAGAGGACTCTTTAAGAATAGTTCCATCTGGTACACTCCTCTCACCAGATGGGTAACCTTCACAAACAACTGGATACACTGGATTTCTAAGCACCTACGCTCCGAAGACCCATTCAACAAAGAACATCTCATGAACCAACTTCTCAAAAGTATGGTCCCTAAAAGGAAGGACCCGCTCCTTGATCTCTGGGTGAAGGCCCCCGATGAAGAGAGAAGTCCCCATTAAATCCTGCGATGCTACTTCAGGAGAAAAAGACACGAGTTCCTTGAAATGGTCAACATATGTCTTCACCGGATGTTGTCCTTGTTGAATACGCATGAGCTCTTCCCTTTTCTTAATATTCACCTCTTCAGGTATAAACCATCGGGTGAATATAGATTTAATGACATCCCAAATCATCCCAACTTGCAGTGATGGCGGGGTGAACAACTCTCATTCGTCTATAGTTGGACCTTCAAACAGACCCAAAACGGCTTGCACTCTAACAGCTTCAGGAGTTCCCAATACCATGAAGATGCACTTGACCTCTTCAAGACACTCTACTTCCTCTAACGGACCCCAATCACTATGAAAGATAGGCAATGTCTGAGAAGGACCAAAAACTGGGCATGACTTATTAAAAACCTTGGGGACCTTTTTGGGTGGAATTTTCTGAAAAACATATAAATCACAAATCCAAAACCGATATCAAACTGAAGCAACATCAATGAAAGTTCCTTCATCCAAAAATAGCCAGCTCAAAAACCAAACAAATACAAACAAAATCCAAAAAATCCATTTTCATTCTAGATTTAAAAACTGCCTTCTTTCAAAGCCACTTTCCAAATACCAAACCCACTTTTCAAACCAAATTCAATTTCCAAAATCATTTCCCCTTTTAAAATCACTTTAGAAAAACTAGTTCAAGCCTTTAATTCCATATACACACCCCAGTAATCCCATGAATCGTTTCACATTTGTTCATCTACTTTCATTCATAAGCACCAACATGCACTTCCCATGCATTCCCTCACATGTGCAAACATCATAAAGAGTACCCGAGGTTGCACCCAAACCATTTCTCTACCAATTCCAAGCGATCACCAAATTTTTAGACCAAGATATTTCAATTTTAAAACTCATTTCACGAATTTAAATCCATTTAAAAGAAATCATTCTCATTTCAAAAACCATTTTTCATTTTCAAAAGCACACTTTAACCAACTAGAACCAAGATGACACTCAAATTTCACCATACTACTGGAGTGAGGGACTAGTATTCATGCTTAACATGGCGACATGGTAGTGGTCCATGCCCCAAGTAAGCGTTAACAACTAGGAGAAACTTAAACCATGTACTCAGACTCCACATGGGTCACTACTCCATGTGAAATCACGATGTAACATCTTATTTCCTCCTTTGTCATCCCCCAATCTAAAACAAACTAGGACAAGACAAGGAATCAATTCCCAGACTACCCCTGGAGACTTGAGGTTCGGAATGGGCAAGGGTTCATAAATTCCTTCCCGTACCTACCTCTCGAGTCCCAAAAATTCTAACCTCCATCTATCGGACACCCTAAATAACAAGGGCCTCCTATGATACCATTTTCTGAAGAACCAACCCGGGCCGACCCTGAACCGGTCACCCGAGCCGGTCCGCAGAATGTCCCAAGGGGAGTTTCCAATCCTCACAGGCTGGAAACCAGTGTCAGGAATCAAAATTAATCACTAGGAATGATTTGACCCAAAAATATTAATAAATATACAAGAATAAACCAAAAAATAAAACTAAACTCCAGAAGCGGAAAAGAAATAAACAGAACAGATCAACATACCTCTATGTGACCTTCCATGTCACCTCCCAACCAAAGCCCGACCTTGCTCCAATAATGAGAAACTCATCCAAGAAAACCTGAGAAAAGGAAACCTACAATTGAAATGATAAAGATAGGTGTGATCATTAAAAATGATCATTAGAGTTTCTAAGATAAACCACAGAATCCAACACCTCCTTTCTCGAAACAATCCACTAACACAGGTTTGAAATACAAATATAAAAGTAAGGTTTTCACATTTTAAAATAAGAAACATGATTTTCTCATTTAAAAATCCAACACACACAACATACAATTTCCAAAATCATTTGTCGTTTTATAAACCAAACTCAAAACAAATTATACAATAACTGCGCTAAAGTAGAATAGGTAAACAATGAAAGATAGAAATGAAGTGGTATAACAGAAAGTAAACAAGCAATTAAAATAATCCGGTAACCATGGGTGATCCTAAACATCCCTAGAATACCCCTGGACGTACTCGATTTCAGAACCACCTGTCGTCGTATGGTGAATCTCCTAAGTCTATAAACAACTAGCCACCCTATAACTGACCAATCTAGTGGGAAAGCCCACCTAGCCTAATAACCAATCCAAGGGGTCCAACCCGTCTAATCGGGGTTGATCAGAAACCATCACTCGATCATCTAAATATGCCCAGGAATCCATGGTGGTTATAATAATACTATTTAAGTAGGAGTCCCCCACATGTGTGACTCATCTCACCGCACTTGCCTACCCCAAACACAGACACTCCATACAATAACCAATAAGGTATATCCCCCCTATAGAGGTGCCCCAAAATATATATATATACATCATATCATCAAAGGTTCAAACCGGACCGTCATTCCATTAAATAATTAAAACCATTTGATACCTTTTTCAAAATATTAAATTTTTTAAATGGGAATACAGTAATCAAAACGTCCTCATTTCAAATAATCAACGTAAACAATACACTAAAGCTGAAAGTTCCAAACTGTTGTCACGTCTCATCCATGTCGAAATCATTTTTCTAAAAACATTTAAAACTCTGGCTAGGAACACAAAACTTCCAAACACAAACCATTCAAAGATTTAATACAACTCCACCCATGAATTGGAAGATCCAAATGTGCCTTTAAGTCCAAAGTCTTCAAAAGCATTACCCAAACATCACCTTTGAATTGAAAGTGCCAAACGGTCCTTTGAGTCGACATGTCCAAATTCATTTACCCAAAGCATCTTACCAATACTGATTTTAAATTTATAAATCCAAATGGGAAAGGTTCTTTCTAAACTCGCACCAAAGAATGTTTCAAGTCCAAATGGACAAACCTTAAGGAATACATTTTAAACTATTTTAAGAACCACACAAAATACCCAACCTCATCTAGAAGGCATGAACCATTTAGAACACCAAACTTTCAAGGAAATTTCAATTTAAACACCACCTTTATTTGACGACACATCCATGTGTGAACCTAGTGAACCCATGGATATGTCAACATCTAGTGGTACCCCAAACACCCAAAGATACACTCAGATTCTATTTCCACAAAATGGCAATTGCCTTTAATCCATAACTGCCCAAACAAATTTGTAAATAATTTCATAAACAAACAAAATAGTTTATAAATGATTTTATAAACAATCCAACTATTTTATAAAAAATTATATGAAAAATACAACCTATTTATAAACACTTTTATAAAAAAAATACACCCAATTTTATAAACATACTAAAATTTTTATAAAAAACTTTATAAACAGACCAAAAAATTTAGTAAAAACCCCCAATCCCACTTTGATGAACAACAACATTTAAAATAAACATCCTAGGTATCTTAACTTGGGAAATTTACACAATCCCCTAGAAAATTTCATTTTTAGTAAATTATATCAAGATAAAAACACTAATCACATCAAACCGTAGATATAATAGAGATGAAATTAACCTTTAAGAAGAAATTTAAACATGCAAGTGGAAATGAATTGTTTAGGAAAGGAAATATTGGAAACTACTACCTCAATGGAGAGAGACCACGACACCACTTCAGCAGAACGAAAAATAACCCCATGCGGACCAAACTCACACCTAAAACAACAATAAAAGTGCACCAATTACCTATTGTGACACTAGGGTTTGGTTAAACTGAAGGAAAATAGGAATTCAATGGGTAGATGCACCGAGTGGGAGGAAACTGCACATCGGGGAGGGGGAGGAGGAGTTTTGATTCACACCATAGGACCGCCAGAAAGTGGGGTTTGGTCACTGGAAAGTACGACTGGAAAGGGAGGAGGGGAGGCAAGTGCTGGGGGTCGAGGGTGGAGGTGGCCAGGCTAGATCAAGGGAGGAAGGAGGTGGGAGTGGTCTTGGCTGGTAGTGTGGAGGGAGGAGACCAGAGTCGGCTGGAGGCATGGGGAGATGAGGGTTAAGGCGGCTGGGCGGAGGCTGGTGCTAGGCGTGGGGAGGGCCGGAGCGTGGCAAGGATGACAGAGCGGGCGAAGGCGGATGGGCATGGTGTAGGAGAGGGCGATGGCCGTTGGGGATGGTCGGCAGGCCAGTGGGGGTGAAGGGCGACGGAGGCGGGGTCAAGCGTGGAGGGGTCGCGAGGGGCTGGGGGTTGGGTGTAGCACCACTGTGCAGAGGGTGATCGGGGAGGGGTGACAGGATGAGTGAGGTTGCGCTAGGGTTAGGTTTTTTTTCCTTTTTTCATTTTATTATAATAACAATAATTATAATAATAAAACCAATAATAATAATAATAATACCAAAAATAACAATAATATAAATAACAATAATAAAAAGTAAGAACAATAAAAATAATAATAATAATAATACAAAGAATAATAATAATAATAATAAGAATAATAATAATAGTAAAAATAATAATAATAAGAATAATAATAATAATAATACAAATAATAATATTAATATAATAATTAGAAATTTCCTAACTTCTGAGACGGTTACGCAGCTACCGCCAACTACGTGGTGACCATGCACGGGTCCGAAACCCAGTAGATATATTAAACGACAAAAATTTTAATTCGGGACCCAACACATTCCTTGACACGAGAACCTGAAGACAATAATTAATAAAATAAAAATTAATTTAAAAATTTGGGTGTGACATATCTCAACCTGATATTTTTCTAGAAGCACCTTCTATATCATTATTGATGGAGTTGATCAGTGAAGAAGAACACGAAAATGAGGGTATAATGATACAAAATTTCCACATCGTCTAGGAATACATTGACGTATTTACTGAGGAGTTACCCAGACCTCCCCTATAAATTGATGTAGATTTATCCATTAAACTCGTAGTTGGATCTCATCCCATATTAAAGACCCTGTATATGATGGAAAATGTGGAGCTAGAGGAATTAAAGAACAAACTCCAAGATATTTTGGATAAGGTTTTTATCCGACCTAGTGTGTCTTTTTGGAGAGAACATGTTCTCTTTGTGAAGAAGAAGGATGGATCACTGTGTTCATGCATTGATTATAGATAACTGAATGAGATCACAGTGAAGAACAAATAACTACTTCCAAGAATTGATGAATTATTTGACCAACTTTGTGGGGCTTAATTCTTCTCTAAGATAGATCTTCGACCTGCTTATCATCAATTGAGGGTGAAGAAAAAATATATTTCAAAAACTGCCTTCCGATCAAGATATGGGCATTATGAGTTTATTGTTATGACCTTTGGCTTGACTAATTCTCCTTCTATTTTTATAGATTTGATGAATAGAGTCTTTAAGGACTAACTTGATAACTTTGTGCTAGTTTTTATTGATGATATTTTGATATATTCCAAAAGTCACGAGGAGCATGAGGATCATCTAAGGGTTATTTGAAAACTCTATAGAAGGATAGGATTTTTGGAAATTTCATAAAATGTGAATTTTGGTTACAATAAGTTTCTTTCTTGGGGAACATTGTAACCAATGAAGGAATCACAGTTGACCCTACAATGAAAAAGGTTGTAGATGAGTACCCTCATCCTAAAACAATAACTGAGATTCATAATTTCCTTGGATTAGTGGGATATTATATCTGGTTTGTGAAAAACTTTTAACAACTTTATAATACACTAACAAAGTTAACTCGAAAAGAGGTTAAGTTTATCTAGACACAGAAGTGTGAGGAACGTTTCTAAGAGCTAAAGAAGATATTGATTACTGCATATGTCCTAACTCTTCCCTCAAGTGGGGAAGGATTCATTACTTTTAGAGATGCATCTCTGAAAAGGCTTGGGTGCATCCTCATGCAAAATGAAAAGGTTATTGCTGATGCATCTCGACAGTTGAAGACTCGTGATAATAAATATCCTACACATGATCTTGAGCTGGTTGTGGTTATTTTTGCTCTGAAGATATGGAGGCACTATATTTATGCGGATAAATGTGATATATACACAGACCATCAAAGTTTGAAATATATTTTAACACAAAAGAAATTGAACATGAGATAGAGGAGATGGTTGGAACTTATTAATGACTATGATTTATCAATTCATTATCATCTCGGAAGATCAAACAAAATCGTTGATTCATTAAGTAGGAATGACTCAGTTGTTTTTTCCATGATGAGGATTCAAAGATATCCCTTGATCCATGACCTAGTGAAAATAGTTATGGGAATTATAATGGAATGGACATAATCAAATCTATACCAAATGATTTCTCAACCATCATTACTAGAGAATATCAAGAAAGCTCAAAAAGAAGATCCTTTGTTACAGAAGAAGTTTGAGGCTATGAAGGATGGGAAGTTTCATGATTTCAATATTGATCAAGAAGGTGTACTGTAAATTCATACAAGATTATGTGTTCTATCTATTTTGGAAATAAAGAAGGAGTTGATGGATGAAGCTGATAACTCCACTTTCTCTATACATCATAGAAGCATGAAAATGTATAGCGACCTTCATGATCAGTATTGGTGGGATAATATGAAAAGGGATATTGTTGACTATACTAAAATGTGCATGGTATATCAGCAAGTGAAGGTAGAGCGACAAATTCTTAAAGGGGTATTACAACCACTACCCATACCAGCATGGAAGTGGGACAATATCACTATGGAATTTGTCACTGGTCTCCTGAGAACTTCCAAATGAAATAATTTGATATGGGTTATAGTGGACTGTCTCCCCAAGACTTTCCATTTTATCTCTATTTGGGAAGATTTATCTCTTGATCAACTTGCCATGATTTATGTCAAGTAAGTGGTAAGGTTGTATGGAGTTCCACTTTCTATCGTATATGATCGTGATCGTCACACAAAAATTATGGAGAAGTATTCAACATGCTCTGTGTACCGAATTGAATTTCAATATGGTCTATCCCCACTAAACTGATGGCCAATATAACAAGACCATTCAAACACTCTAGGACATACTGAGAACATGCTCAATGGAAATTAAAGGTGGATGGGATCAACATATCCCATTAGTTGAATTATCTTACAACAATAGTTGACACTCAATCATTCAAATGGCACCCTGTGAAGCTCTATATGGGAAGAGATGTAGAACTCCTACTTGTTGGGATAAAGCTGGTGAGAGAAATATTCTTAGGATTGATCTTGTGGAAGAGATGACAGAAATGGTTCATGACATCCGGCAACACATTATTGCTGGTCAGAGTTGGAAAAAGAGGTATGCCAACAACTGTTGAAGGGACATGGAGTTTTATGTTTGTGATAAAGTATTTCTTCAAATTTCACATTGGAAGAGAAACATGAGGTTTCGAAAGAAAGGTAATCTCATCCATAGGTACATTATCCCCTATGAAATCCTTGATTGCATAGGAGTAGTGGCCTATCAGCTTTCACTTCCTCCAAATCTAGCACAAGTTCATGATGTCTTCCATGTATCCCTCTAGAGGAAGTATATAACTAGACCTTCACATGTACTAAATCTATAGGTGGTACAGCTGGAATATGAAGTCTCTTATGAGGAGAAACTGGTGGAGATCTTGGATTTTAGAGATAGGGTTCTACACAACAAGACTACCCGCCATGTTAAAGTGTTGTGGATGAACCACAAATATAAAGAAGCTACATGGGAACCAGAGGAGTCTATGAGGAATAAGTACACACACTTTTTCTCTTCTGAGGGTACAAGTTGAAATTTTGGGGACTAAATTTCATAAGGGGGAAGAATGTAATAACTTGTACTTTTGAATAATATTTTGTTTCCTGAAAATGTATGTCTTACTATGTCATAATAAATAAAAAATATATAAGTATAAATGAAATGTGACCCTCGGGTTTTTACCATTATATGATCATTAGTCAATATGACCATTGGAAACAATAATAATTTTTAACATTATAATTGTTGTTTAAAATAGAAATAATAATGGATAATTAATGCAAAAAAGAAGAGTTGATGGCCTCATCAAGTAGACTCAGGCCATATGAAGCACATATATCAGAGATTGGGTTTGAGGTAGCATCACTAGGATTTGATCTTGACCAAGACCAAACTGAGATTCAACATGTTAATCTTGAACTTAATCACCTACATGATAATTTCATGTTGATAGAAATCACCACTTGGGAAATATTGTCAAAGCCGCCCGAAGATTCAACCACCATTACACACATTACTCTTAGGTCCTATAAAGATGTTATAAGAGGATATGTAATGAGTCCTTAATTACTTTGTGTAATCCTTTTGTATAAATAAAATTATTATTTCTTATTATGGTAAAACAACCATCATTTTTTAATTTCAAATGTCAAAATAAATATTGGACGAATTTTAGGTTTTTTCATAGAAGTTTCATATTATTGATGAATTTTGAAAAAAAGAGTAATTTAAAATATTTTTTATAGTTTAAATAATTATTAACGTGAAATCATTTTCAAAAAATATACATATACGGTTGTGATCAGTATGAAATTTAGAGTCTGATAAGATCAACTTAATTTTTTTTGAATAGTAAATTATGAATAATAATATTACCCTTGTGAATAATAATATGACCAATGGAATATTAACCTCACTTAAGTAAGTATAAATATAATTTAGGAATCTTGAATGGTAATATGATATAATACCATAAATAAATAACTGTTTTCAAAATTACTAGTTAAGTATTAGTATTTTTTGGGTAAATAGTGATTTTACTTAAAAATTTAATACCTCATATTTAGAAAATAATTTTATTAAAATGGAGTTAATTTTTTTATTCAGAACATAGATATTAGGTTAGGGTGAATTTATGAGATTTTTATAATTTTTTTGTTTTTCGATGAGTAGTAAAAATACAGTTTTTGAGTTTTCAGTGTGTTTTATGACATCATAATGATGTAATATCTAATCTAAAATTATGGTCAACTCATTTGGATTAAAATATTATATGCGGTTTCCCAAGTTTCCAAAACCATGGGAAATCCTGTGTATTTTCAAATACCACTAATGAGGTGTCCCTTGGAAATTAATAAAATATTCCCTCACTTTTTCTATAAATACCAACTCATTCCTTCATTCCATTCATTCCAAATTAAACCTCAATGAAACCTAGTCTTTTTACCTCTCATGGAGTCCTACAAAATTTTCTTAAAGATCTCAAGGTCCCAATCCTATAGTTTTAGAAGTTACTCTTCAAGGTAAGGGAACCTTTCACCCTCCTCTTTTAGTCAAGACTTCTTTTATGTTATGTATTTTAATTTCCATTTTTTTATGTTGGGGTATTTTATGATGTATCCTTATTTATATAAATTTAATGTCCAAATGATTATATAACCTTTTCACTCTCATTATTTAATTTTTGGAATTTTTAAGCGACGTCGTTAGGCTGCCGAATTTCCATAAGGGAATTCGCAACTTCTCTTTTTTTCTTTCAAATTATATTTTACGTGGTATGTATTGAAAATTTACATACCATGTTATTATATTCATGTTATTATGTACTTATACTATATTATTACTCTCTTATGAATGGGTGACCAATTCCCCCTCTCTTTTTAATGTTTTCTAAAACCTTTTTGCATACCAGTTGTTTTGCAAAAATTTCATCTCAAAATATCTCTCTTTTTATCAAGAAATTATATTATTTTACTTATATGAATACCCAAACCTATTTAATTTATAGGTTTATTTATAATTACATAAAAATTATTTATTTTATTCTGGAATTTTCTTACATAAAACCCTCATTCCCTTTACATTTTTTATAAATGACACAATGATCATGTTTTTAAGAACTTTTTAAAATGCCATGATTTTGATGTAAAACCCATTTATTTTATTCACTATGGGTTATTTATGAAACTTTTGATTATAATATATGTGGATCACATGAAAATAAATACATAATAAGGGTGCACCTTAATAGCGCTTCAATGCATTGGGTAAAGAAATTAATCTCTAGAAATGACAAGTTTTATGATACCTTGGTGAATAACCTTGGTAATTTTTATGACACCTTGGGGATGGACCTTGATGATATTCTTATGAATGTATAAATTAAATGTTGTATCCAAATTTTCGAGTTATTTTTCAAGTTATTTTTATTATTATATTTCTCTTTATCATTCCTTTATGATATTCCCCATGTTCTTATTGATATCGCTCAAGTTCACATGTAAACTGTTTCACTTGTTTTCCTTAATGGGCCTTCTACTCACCCTTTCCTTTGATTTATTCTCTAGGTTACGAGATATAGTAATTTAACTTAGGATGAAATTTTCATTAATATTTTCAAGAGGATTAAAATAATTTTATATGCTTTCATGTATTATGTATCTTTTTTCCAAGACACTAGACTTTAAAGATCCTCTATTTGTAAAATGAAATGAAAAGTTATGTAATAAAAAGAAGGGATTTCATAATTCAGATCCAAGAAAATTAAATTAGATTTAAATTTAAATAGAGGGATTTAATTCGATCCCAATGAAATAGACCATGTTTCATTCCAATTTCGGATGGCCATGTTATAGTTATCTAAAAATTTTAATATGGATAGTTTGCAGTTTTCAGGTACTAAAATTATAGGACATTATATATAGATTTATGTGTGTTATTTTTATGTTGTGGAAGAGTTTTTTAACAAAAAAATATAATAAATACCAGTTTCTGGCCAGAATAGTATTTTCTAGCTGGTTCTAGATACCATAAGTTTATGGGAATTCATTTTTTAAAAAAATTGAAATTAATCTATTTTAGGTTTTGTGAAAATTTGGATAAAAAGTGGAATAAAATATAAGGAGATTTTTTTGTTTTGTTTTTCTATATTTGGCTTGATTTTGTGTGATGAAAGCAAATAAGAAAAATTTTAAAAATTATTTAGCCATTCATTTATTTTTTTTCAAAAGCTCACCATAAGCATTTTATTAAAATAAGAAATGTATGGTCTTTCCTGTGGGGTCATCGAGTGGTGGATGTAACATCCCAAGGTTTTCTAAAAATAAATTGAAAATGCTTGAAATTTTGTTTAAGGTATATATTTATAAGTATCCTTTAAACATAATTTTATTTCTTCTATGTTTTGAATTTCAAGAAACTGTCATCTACATTTGTGTTCGGTATGTTATTTAGAGTCTGATGGAACAAACTTGTTTTTTTTTGGTGAATAGTAACATGCCCTTATGAATAGTAATATGAATAGTAATATGAATAGTAATATGACCTTATGAATAGTAAATAATATTATTATTTTATTTTTCCATGGCAATAGGATAACGGGATCATAATTAATTTTCCAATGTCACATAAAACTAATTGCACTTCAATATTGTTATTTTTCGAATTAACTGTGGACTTATTTAAAAATTAAATTAATAATATTTAGAAAATTATTTTTGAAAAATGGAGTTCATTTTTGAATTCTACACATCGAAAAATGGTTGGGGTAAATTTTTGGTATTTTTCGGAAACTCTTGAATTTTCAGTGAATAGTGAAATACGGTAAAATACAGTATAATCAATTTATCAGTAAAAATGCACTATTTATGACATCATAAGTGATGCAAGGCCACTTGCTTCGAAATCACATGATATTTTCACTAATTAAGGCCACTTGATTTGAGATTATTCATAGTCTTGATAAAAATATTATAATAATAATTAAAATAATCTAAAATACCTCCCCTCCTCCACTATAAATACCACCCTCACTCCCCTCTTCCTCCCACACCTCTCAAGCCTTGAGCATTGTCTAATTTCTGCCAAATTCCCTCCTCAATCTTCTTCCCCACGTCCTAGAGCTGCTGGTCTCACCAAAAGACCAAAATCAAAGCCCTTAAGAAGGATCTCAAGGAGAAGAGATCAAGAGGTAAACATCCTCTTTCATTTTCATTCTTTCCATCCATTTTTATGTTATTCTCTTCCTTTCCCTTTGTCTTTTGTTGGGATATTTCATTAAATATTTTCCCTTACAGTCCAAATTTTGTATGATTGATGAGATATTCCATTCCTCTCATCAATCTTGTTTTTATGAAATTTTTAGAGGCGCCGTTAGGCTGCCGAATTTTTTGTAAGAAATTTCTCACGTTTTCTTTATTTCATGATTCCTTCCACTTCTTTCTTCACCCCCTCTTATCCAAGAGGCATGAAATCTCCAGAATCATGTATATTCTGGATGTTTTCATGTTTATGGAAAATTACAAATCATTATTCCTCTCCTCTTTCACTTATTTAAAGAATCAAAAAACATTGTCCATTTGTGTCGAATTACCGATATCGTGGACGATGTATTTTCAAATTCCATTAATTATTTCAAGTCTGGTCATGAAACCATTTATATGGTTGAACCATGTTATAATACATGTTTTATGAATCATATAAGGTTCTGTAATTCTTTTGTACTCATGATTCAAACTTATAAGACTAAATGAAATTGTAATTATCAAAGAACCACTTAAATTATCTAAACGAACATAATTAATGTTTTAACTTATAAATCATCATCATATAAGGCACCAAAGTGATGAATGGTATAATTTATGGTACTGGAGTTATGTAACTAATACTCCATTCCAATTCTGGAGTTTCACTTCCAATCAACAAGAACGATTCATCATGAACCGATCGTGAAAATCACAAAAGACCTCACCCAAAATAATGCAAGGAACGAAATACTAACAAATAAGGGGTGAAATGAGGTTATTAAATGACCATATAAGATATTATAAACATGAACACGTTTCTTTAAAATCCTATTAACACTCCTTTAACCATTATACAGGAGGTTCAAACAATTTTGAAGTAGGACAAGCCCAAGGTAAGGGAATTCTTAACCCGATTTCCATTCTTTGGGTTAACCTTCTACTTTATAATTTATGTGCTATTTAAATTGATTGTGTGATGGGTTCTGTTTATATTATGTTTCATTATGTGTATTTACAGAGTATATACATATTCCATCCACTCTATTAAGTCTCACTTCAAGTGTATGATGTTTATAAGGGACTTTTCTTCTAAAACCCCCTTTTAAAATTCTGTTTTGAAATATTCAAAAGCAATGTTTTTATGCTATTGTTTATGTTGTATGATTATGTTTTGGTTATTGGGCATTGTTTATGATGAAGGGTGGGACCTATATTTTCCTCCAATGCATTGGGTATGAGTAAGTTGGAGGTCGGCCGTATGGTTACTCCAAGTGTAACTGTGATGGTTACACAAAGTAAGGTAGCCGTGAGGGTTACAAATTTTAAGGTAGCCAAGATGGTTACAAGATTATGTAAGTAATGCACCAATATACCTTTATGATTATAATTATGTTTGTATGGATCTTGTGTAAATCTCATGTTACACAAAGTAAGATTTTATGGGTGTAAATCATGTATTTTAAAAATGTTTTCATATGTCTTGTGTATTCATGGACTAATGAGATTTTTCCTTCTTTTTCATACCTTACTGAGCTTTTGTGCTCATCCCAAGTTTTTAAATGATTTTTCACAGGTTAATGGATGAATAATACAAGGAAGGAAGACATGTTAAATGTTGAAGAATTGTCAAGGAGTCTTGTTTTATGTTTTAATGTTTTATATTCTGAGGAAAATGGAAACTGATTTTATGGTATCCACTATGTAACAATGTGTAATGTTATGAATATTTTGTCTTAATTCTCTAAAGCTCTAAACTTGAAAAGATCCTCAATGTAAAATGAAGTGTTTTCTTGAATAAATTCAAGATTATGTATGAAATAAGTGCGGGTCCTTATAGTTGGTATCAGAGGATGGTTTGGATAACTTTAGGGGTTAAGGTGATGCTAATAGAATACCATAAATAATTCTCACCCTATGTTTAATTTGTTATAGCATTTAAAGATTACCATGTTGCTTCATCTAAGAAATGTTTGTTTAGAATGGTTGTCCGCAGAAGGAACATGGATGCTGAAGAGGATAGGCACCGACAGAATGACATCCTTCCTGATCAACAGCCCGGAATGGTAGGGATTGGAACCGAGCAGTTTGTGACAGTAATGGCTCAGCTAACACAGGCAATAAATGGTGGTGGCATCCATGCAAGAGGACAAATAGATGTACCCCAACGGAACATGACAGTGGTGGAACATTTTATGAGACAGCATCCTCCTGCATTCAGTGGATCTTCTGACCCGGTGGCGGCAGAAGGATGGATTAAGGCCCTTGAAAAGATATTTGATGTTATGGGATGTTCAGACAATCAAAAGGTAAGTCTTGCCATTTATCGTTTTGAAGGGGAAGCTGATCAGTGGTGGTCAATGGTAAGGAATATCAGGGGTAGAGAGGATTTTGATGCCTTAGTATGGGATGAATTTAAAAGTCTTTTTCTTGAAAAATATTTTCCTAAGGTGGTGCGACTTAGAATGGAGAAACAATTCCTTGAACTGAAACAAAAGGAGGAAGATTCAGTGGCTATGTATGAGGCGAACTTCACCCGACTGGCGAGGTATGCTCCGAATCTTATTCTGGATCTCGATAGCAAAATCAACCGCTTTTACTCAGGATTGAAGCCAAGGTATCGAAGGGCGTTGGCCTCCCGTGAATTCAAAAGTTACGAGAAACTTGTCCGATGTGCTGAGAGGGTAGAGATGGAGTTTGCTGACGATCACATGCAATTTGGAAACAAAGAGAAGAAGAGGTCAAATTGGAAAGCAATGGGTAAGAATCAACCAATGAAATCTGATGGTAAGAAAATACAGTTTCCAGTTTGTGAAAAGTGTGGCAAGAAGCACCCTGGGGAATGTCTTATCAAAACTGGGAAGTGTTTTAAATGTGGTAAGTTTGGACATATGGCCCGAGATTGCAATGAAAATGATCCAAAGACTAATCCTGATAAGCAAACTGTAAAGTGTTTTAAATGTGGTGAGATGGGTCACTATGCAAATGCCTGTCCAAAGAGGGATCCATATGATGCAAAGAAGCCAGACTACAAGCAGAAAGGTGTAGTGAGATCCTTTGCGACTACGTCAGCAGATGTTGGGCCATCCAATGAAGTTGTATCAGGTACTTTGTTTGTTCACTCAGATTTTGCTAAAGTTTTGTTTGATACGGGGTCTACACATTCCTTCATCTCTGAGAAATTTTCTAGTAAATTGGAAATATCACCTCAACAAATGATACCCGAACTTGTTGTTAAAACACCAGGGGGAAATGTTATAGCAAAGAGGAATTATAAGAATATTTCTATTGTGGTATGTGGAAAGACTTTACCTGCAAACCTTGTTGTTTTACCCTTAGTCGAGTTTGAAGTTATTCTGGGGATGGACTGGCTTTCTGGTTATCATGCTAAGATTGACTGTAGAGCTAAAGAAGTTGTTTTTCAGAAAGAGTTTCAGTTTGTATACAAGAATGAACCCATACAATTGATAACATATCAAGAAGCTGAGAAACTACTGAAAGATGGAAATGAAAGTTATCTAGCTCATATTGTTGAAAACAAGGGAACTATTCAAATCAATGATGTGCCAGTGGTAAATGAATACCTTGATGTTTTTCCTGAGGAGTTACCAAGTGTCATACCTAAACGAGAAGTTGAATTCACAATTGACTTAGTTCCTGATGCTATGCCAATTTCAAAACCCCCATATCGTATGGCTCCAATAGAACTTCTTGAATTGAAAAATCAGTTACAGGATTTGCTTGTCAAAGGTTTCATTCGTCCCAGCACTTCACCATGGGGAGCCCCTGTTTTGTTTGTTAAAAAGAAAGATGGTTCCATGAGACTTTGCATTGATTATAGAGCTTTGAATAACATCACTGTTAAAAACAAGTATCCTTTGCCTCATATTGATGACTTGTTTGATCAGCTCCAGGGAGCTCAGTACTTTTCCAAGATTGACTTGAGATCCGGATACCATCAGCTGAAGGTGAAGGAGGATGACATCCCGAAAACAGCCTTTCGTACTAGATATGGGCATTATGAATTTGTTGTTATGCCATTTGGGTTAACTAATGCACCTGCTGTATTCATGAATCTTATGAATAGAGTATTTCATGAGTTCTTGGATAAGTTTGTGGTGGTATTTATTGATGACATTCTGGTTTTTTCTAAAAATAAAGAGGAGCATGAAAAACATCTAAGGGTTGTTTTACAAACTTTAAAAGAAAAGAAACTATATGGAAAATTCAGCAAGTGTGATTTTTGGTTGCAACAGATTTCTTTTCTTGGGCACATTGTAAATAAGGATGGAATAACAGTTGATCCTGCCAAAACAAAAGTAGTTGATGAATGGCCAAGAGCCACAAATGTTACAGAGATTCGTAGTTTTCTGGGCTTAGCAAGTTATTACCGACGCTTTGTTAAGAACTTTGCACGGTTATCTAGCCCAATAACTAAGTTAACACGGAAAGGGGTTAATTTTGTTTGGACAGAGGAATGTGATGTTTGTTTTCAGGAACTAAAGAAGAGATTGGTGAATGCTCCAGTTTTGGCCTTACCTTCCCGGAATGGTGAGTTTGTCATCTACAGTGATGCTTCTTTGAAGGGACTTGGTTGTGTTTTGATGCAGAATGATCAGGTAATTGCCTATGCCTCGAGACAACTTAAACCTCATGAGCTGAATTATCCCACACATGATTTGGAGTTGGCAGCTGTGGTTTTTGCTTTGAAAATATGGAGGCATCATCTATACGGAACCAAATGCCAAATATATACTGACCATAAAAGTCTTAAGTATATATTCACTCAGAAGGAATTAAACATGAGGCAGAGAAGATGGCTAGAACTGATAAAGGATTATGACTGCACGATTAATTACCATCCTGGAAAAGCGAACAAAGTAGCGGATGCCTTAAGTCGGAAAAATCATGCATCATTAACCATGCTACGTTTGGAACGTGATCCCTTGATTAATGATTTGATAAATTTTGGCTTGGAAGTTGTTGGTGCAGGGAATATATCTGTTTTGTTTCAGGTTTCAGTGCAGTCTTCGTTGTCAGACAGAATTATGAAAGCGCAGAGGGAAGACTGTGAGCTACAGAAAAAGGTAGAATTGGTTAAAATGGGTATGTTTCCAGAATTTAATCTTGATAAAGATTGTGTTTTAAGGTTTGGAAAAAGGTTGTGTGTGCCTTGTGATTCCCAGCTGAAGAAAGAATTGTTGTGTGAAGCTCATAGTTCTCCATTTTCTGTTCATCCTGGAAGTACTAAGATGTACAGAGACCTTCGAGAGTATTACTGGTGGAATGGGATGAAAAGAGATATTGCTGATTTTACAATGAAATGTTTGACATGTCAGCAGGTTAAAGCAGAGCGACAGTTACCGAAGGGGATGCTTCAGCCTTTGCCGGTGCCAGAATGGAAATGGGAGAATATATCCATGGATTTTGTGGTGGGACTACCAAAGACTTCTCGAGGTAACAATGCGATATGGGTTATTGTTGATCGGCTAACAAAGTCTGCTCATTTTCTTTCTATTCGAGATACAATGACATTAGATCAGCTTTCTCGATTGTACCTCAAAGAGATTGTCAGGCTACATGGAGTTCCTCTTTCCATTGTGTCTGACCGAGATCCCAGGTTCACTTCTAAATTTTGGAAGGGACTTCAGAAGTCTTTGGGCACAGAGTTGAATTTCAGTACAGCTTTTCATCCTCAATCAGATGGGCAGTCAGAGCGAACGATTCAAACTTTGGAGGATATGCTTCGAGCTTGTTCAATGGACTATCAGGGAAGTTGGGATCAGCATCTTTCATTAGTTGAGTTTTCTTATAATAACAGTTTCCATTCCAGTATTCAGATGGCACCTTTTGAGGCCTTGTATGGAAAGCGGTGTCGGACTCCTGCGTTTTGGGATGAAGTCGGTGAAAGAAAGTTGATGGGGCCAGAATTAGTAGAAGAAGTGGCTGAGAAAGTGAGGATGATCCAGCAACACATGAGGATAGCTCAAAGCAGGCAGAAAAGTTATGCAGATAACAGAAGGAAAGACTTCTCTTTCAAGGTAGGTGACCATGTTTTCCTTAAAATATCTCCTTGGAAAAGTGTGATGCGTTTCGGTAAGAAAGGGAAACTAAGTCCACGGTTCATCGGTCCTTTTGAAATCTTGGATAAAGTTGGAACAGTTGCGTACCGCGTAGCTTTGCCTCCGAGCTTGTTTCAGGTACACAATGTTTTTCATGTTTCGATGTTGAGAAAGTATGTTCCAGATTCATCACATGTCTTGAGGCCGGAAGAAGTTCAGCTAGCAGAGAACCTTTCTTATGAAGAAAAACCGGTTCAGATTCTTGATCGAAGAGAACAGGTATTGCGGAATAAGGTAATCCACCAGGTAAAGGTTTTGTGGAGAAACCACATGGTTGAAGAAGCAACATGGGAGTCTGAAAATGCTATGAGGGAAAAATACCCTCAGTTGTTTAATAAGTAAATAAAATTGCGAGGACGCAATTTCAAAAAGGTGGGGATAATGTAACATCCCAAGGTTTTCTAAAAATAAATTGAAAATGCTTGAAATTTTGTTTAAGGTATATATTTATAAGTATCCTTTAAACATAATTTTATTTCTTCTATGTTTTGAATTTCAAGAAACTGTCATCTACATTTGTGTTCGGTATGTTATTTAGAGTCTGATGGAACAAACTTGTTTTTTTTTGGTGAATAGTAACATGCCCTTATGAATAGTAATATGAATAGTAATATGAATAGTAATATGACCTTATGAATAGTAAATAATATTATTATTTTATTTTTCCATGGCAATAGGATAACGGGATCATAATTAATTTTCCAATGTCACATAAAACTAATTGCACTTCAATATTGTTATTTTTCGAATTAACTGTGGACTTATTTAAAAATTAAATTAATAATATTTAGAAAATTATTTTTGAAAAATGGAGTTCATTTTTGAATTCTACACATCGAAAAATGGTTGGGGTAAATTTTTGGTATTTTTCGGAAACTCTTGAATTTTCAGTGAATAGTGAAATACGGTAAAATACAGTATAATCAATTTATCAGTAAAAATGCACTATTTATGACATCATAAGTGATGCAAGGCCACTTGCTTCGAAATCACATGATATTTTCACTAATTAAGGCCACTTGATTTGAGATTATTCATAGTCTTGATAAAAATATTATAATAATAATTAAAATAATCTAAAATACCTCCCCTCCTCCACTATAAATACCACCCTCACTCCCCTCTTCCTCCCACACCTCTCAAGCCTTGAGCATTGTCTAATTTCTGCCAAATTCCCTCCTCAATCTTCTTCCCCACGTCCTAGAGCTGCTGGTCTCACCAAAAGACCAAAATCAAAGCCCTTAAGAAGGATCTCAAGGAGAAGAGATCAAGAGGTAAACATCCTCTTTCATTTTCATTCTTTCCATCCATTTTTATGTTATTCTCTTCCTTTCCCTTTGTCTTTTGTTGGGATATTTCATTAAATATTTTCCCTTACAGTCCAAATTTTGTATGATTGATGAGATATTCCATTCCTCTCATCAATCTTGTTTTTATGAAATTTTTAGAGGCGCCGTTAGGCTGCCGAATTTTTTGTAAGAAATTTCTCACGTTTTCTTTATTTCATGATTCCTTCCACTTCTTTCTTCACCCCCTCTTATCCAAGAGGCATGAAATCTCCAGAATCATGTATATTCTGGATGTTTTCATGTTTATGGAAAATTACAAATCATTATTCCTCTCCTCTTTCACTTATTTAAAGAATCAAAAAACATTGTCCATTTGTGTCGAATTACCGATATCGTGGACGATGTATTTTCAAATTCCATTAATTATTTCAAGTCTGGTCATGAAACCATTTATATGGTTGAACCATGTTATAATACATGTTTTATGAATCATATAAGGTTCTGTAATTCTTTTGTACTCATGATTCAAACTTATAAGACTAAATGAAATTGTAATTATCAAAGAACCACTTAAATTATCTAAACGAACATAATTAATGTTTTAACTTATAAATCATCATCATATAAGGCACCAAAGTGATGAATGGTATAATTTATGGTACTGGAGTTATGTAACTAATACTCCATTCCAATTCTGGAGTTTCACTTCCAATCAACAAGAACGATTCATCATGAACCGATCGTGAAAATCACAAAAGACCTCACCCAAAATAATGCAAGGAACGAAATACTAACAAATAAGGGGTGAAATGAGGTTATTAAATGACCATATAAGATATTATAAACATGAACACGTTTCTTTAAAATCCTATTAACACTCCTTTAACCATTATACAGGAGGTTCAAACAATTTTGAAGTAGGACAAGCCCAAGGTAAGGGAATTCTTAACCCGATTTCCATTCTTTGGGTTAACCTTCTACTTTATAATTTATGTGCTATTTAAATTGATTGTGTGATGGGTTCTGTTTATATTATGTTTCATTATGTGTATTTACAGAGTATATACATATTCCATCCACTCTATTAAGTCTCACTTCAAGTGTATGATGTTTATAAGGGACTTTTCTTCTAAAACCCCCTTTTAAAATTCTGTTTTGAAATATTCAAAAGCAATGTTTTTATGCTATTGTTTATGTTGTATGATTATGTTTTGGTTATTGGGCATTGTTTATGATGAAGGGTGGGACCTATATTTCCCTCCAATGCATTGGGTATGAGTAAGTTGGAGGTCGGTCGTATGGTTACTCCAAGTGTAACTGTGATGGTTACACAAAGTAAGGTAGCCGTGAGGGTTACAAATTTTAAGGTAGCCAAGATGGTTACAAGATTATGTAAGTAATGCACCAATATACCTTTATGATTATAATTATGTTTGTATGGATCTTGTGTAAATCTCATGTTACACAAAGTAAGATTTTATGGGTGTAAATCATGTATTTTAAAAATGTTTTCATATGTCTTGTGTATTCATGGACTAATGAGATTTTTCCTTCTTTTTCATACCTTACTGAGCTTTTGTGCTCATCCCAAGTTTTTAAATGATTTTTCACAGGTTAATGGATGAATAATACAAGGAAGGAAGACATGTTAAATGTTGAAGAATTGTCAAGGAGTCTTGTTTTATGTTTTAATGTTTTATATTCTGAGGAAAATGGAAACTGATTTTATGGTATCCACTATGTAACAATGTGTAATGTTATGAATATTTTGTCTTAATTCTCTAAAGCTCTAAACTTGAAAAGATCCTCAATGTAAAATGAAGTGTTTTCTTGAATAAATTCAAGATTATGTATGAAATAAGTGCGGGTCCTTATAGTGGACCCCTCCCCTTGTCTCATTCTGTCACCATTAGGCTACCTCCTCCCCAACCTATGTACGCTCGCTTCTACCTAGACCAATAGACTGTGCCGCCACTACAGATCTCTCATGCTCGAGCTGCATTGGTCACCGCCTGGTGTGCTGCCATCCACCATTGTCTAACCACAGATCTACCTCCCTTTGACCACCATAAATAATGAATCTCGGTCCAATCCCCCTATGGAATGCCCAATAGAAAGGTAACCCCCTTCCACAGCCACATCTGGTTATATTAAGCCCGATCTTCCCCATAGTGGGTCAGGGCGGTTTGGCCCAACTCGTAATAGGTCTGAACGGGCCTACCTAGCCCAGAACACCACTACACAGGGTCTACATGGCCCAATATGGGCCTACAATAGATTAGTCTAACACAAAATGGGTCTGGCGGGGGTTTTGGGTCCCAATTTAATTTTATATAATAAAAAAATAATTTAATTTTAGTATTAATTAAATTCATTAAAAGTATTTTTTTTTGAAAATTATAATATTTTAATATTCTGAAAAAGAAATTAATATAATTATAGAATTAAATTAAATTTATTTATTAATTAATTTTTTGGTATAAAAATTAAATTAATGACGGGACTGAATGAGTGTAAAATATTTAAATTTAATTAATTTATTTAATTTATTTAAATTTCTATCATACTTTAAATTTATAAAAATTTAATTTTATCACACATTTATAGTATATACCAACTGGTCTTAAGTAATTGACCAACATTTCATTTCTGGATTATTTTATTTAATTACTTATTACCTACGTGTGATGTTGTAAGTAGTTTTTTAATGACAGTATGCACATCAATTTTCATTTAAATATGTATATGGGTCTACGTGTGTAATTTATCTGTCTTTATTTTTAACTTCTGAGACATCCTCACCTTCATGTGAGTATTTTTATACTGACTATGATTAATTAAGTCACATACCAAGCCAATTTGAGGTGAAATCCAATTGAGAAGTTGGCACACTGGATGGTGGAGGAGATACATCGTGAGTCATTGTACAACCTGGGTATGATTCCCCTAGCTCATGGTTGATCCATAAAGTTTAAATGGATAAACCAATAGTAGATATTCAATAACAGTTAGATGATTTATTTCATTTATTATTTTGTTTATTATTTTATGAATTTTCATGATAGCAGGAAACACATAAAATAATTAATAGTAAAATGCATAAAGATGCAATGAATATTTTTCCTATTAATGTTCAGTTTTGAGTGCGAAAACATAGAATTAACAGATTAATATAAATGAATTACATTTGTTGAAAAATATATAAAATCCCACAAAGAAATGTTAAGTCAAAAATGAATTCCATAATTTTAATTTAAACAAAATCAGGTGTACGGGGTGCTCGATCAGCCATAGTTGAGTGTACCCCTACTACCTGGGAGTTCTTATGAGAGTGATAGGTTGACTTAACTAAAATTAGTAGTAAATGAGTAGTCATATCTATCTTGTTACAACATCATAGGAAAACATTTATTAAATCATATTTATGATTTTAGAAGATGGTACTTCACTCAACTGATCAAGGATCCATGAATTAATGTGATCAGCCAGTCAAATGCCTACCTAAAACTATCCAAGTAGTGGCATAGACATAGATTTTAGACTATTAGGGGGTGGGGGTTCAAGGATCCTTTCCCCTAAAATACTCAAGTGAATGAGTATTCTTATTCTAATATAGGCGTTTGGTAGAGTTTGAGAAAATAGTGTGAGACATTTGATGATTTCAATAATTTGTAATGTCTAATTTGTAATCAAGTTAAATGTAAAAATATAATAGATTTTATTTTTGTAAAAAATGAAAACTAATATCACAATGATATATTGTGATGTTTATTCAACATAGTCAATGTATTATCCAGTATGAATTTATAAGAGTATTACAAGCACTTGTGCAAAGTACTATGACATTGTAAATTCAAGGTGATGGTGTCTCCAATACCTGTTATGCCGCCTCAGGAAGTGAGGGTGAGAAAAATGCTTGTAGGGGACTCCTGTATGATGCATATGATGGTTTTTCATATTTTTTCATCAATGTATGATGTGAGTTATGGATAAAACATCTAGACATGGATAATATTACATGCAGTATCATCTATGAGAATCTTGTGAGGATAAAGTGTAGCGAGATATGAATTGGTGCTAATTACACTGGTTACAGGTAAATATGAAAGGAGAATCAAGATCTTTTAATATATCCCATTTTAATATCATTTTCACCCATATTCTCCAATTTCATTTAAGATTGAAAAATTAATAGTTTATAGATAACACTTAATTACCTTTTGGGTAATGTTTCCAAGAAATAAGAACATTAAAGAAAGATTGATCTTTAGTTCTTATGGAGAGAAAGTTGAATGACAAGGAAAAAATGCCAATGACAAGTGTGAAATCAAATTCAACTTCACAAATTCCTTAAAATAAAAATTTATTAAATAGGATTTTATTTTCTTCACATATCATGAAATAATATTCATGGATGTCTAAGTGAACTAAAATGAATTAAAAATAATGTAATTGCTTCTTATTCAGGTATATTCATCAATTTTAAGTAATGTTTCAGTTATAATTTTTGGGTATTAAATACAATATGTCTATTAAATATGTTTATTTAAATACAGTAACCAAGTAAGTAAATAAACATTACTATATGTAAGTTTTGTTCTCCATGTGGCTGATAAAGTATGGCTCCTAAGTCAATGGTGAGAAGCACATAACTTCCAATTTCTAAGTAAATGGTTTTAATAGAAATTTTATTGAGTTTAACTACGACATTTATATAATGGTCCATTGGACATATGAGACATTATTCTGGTTCAGGAATGAATTTTGTTTGTGGTGTTTCATACTCAAACAATATTTCAATGATACCTGGATAATATACAATACATGATGAATATAAAATGTAAGTCTTGTATACCCATTTGTGGAAGGATAAACCTTTTTTAAGAAAAACTAAGTAGTTTCCTAGGATATAACCATTATGGTTTTAGAATATTTGGAGTTAAAGAGCCTGGGTATTATCAACACACTTATGTACTTAATTTTTGAAAATGAAACCTTTAGAAACAAATTTAAGATGCAAAGCTTTCAGAATTAGTTCAGCTAAAGAGTATGAACTATTCCAATGGTAATATGATTGTAAGTATACTTCCTAAGATTTCATTAAGTTTTTAAGGAATATGAAAGTTAAGTGTCGTATATTAATGGTTAAAATATATAAGATACTTTAGTTTGGTATGTTGAATAATATCATGATCAAACATTCATTGAGCAATAGATGTAGCATGGAGTAATTCCTAAATGAACATTACCTTATCCACATCAGGGTTGTGATACTAATAATGAGTATTGATGATTATTATTACATGTTAACATTGATAAATAAAATTTAGTGTGGAATAATATCTAAATGCACATTTCCTTATATACATCATAGTTATGTGCAAGTAAAAAGAGTATCAATGTTGCAACTAATATTCATTGTATATACCTTCATTATTTTTCAAGACATGCATTGTATATATCACCATTTACCACAACAATATATCAACTCTCATGAAAAATAGATATCATATTAGTTAAATTATGATATAAATCCATTTCTGTAAGAACATTTATTTCGATGAAATGATTTTATTGAGGATGTAAATAAACTTGAATCAAGAAAAAAAATGTGCATCTATAGTAATCATCATAAAAATTTCAAAGTATATTATAGAAATACCTATGATAGAAAAGATACATTCATGTTATAAAATATATTTCTATGAAAGGATTCATGTCTCTGTTTGAGATATTGGGAGAAAGATTGAGTTGGTTTAGTCAATGTCAAAGATTCACAAATAGTTGACATAGGAACATGTTCCACAATAGGTGTGGAATAGACTGTTTTAGAGAGAAATACTATGTAGGAAGGTTAAAACCATAGTGATGGTTTTATATTAAGTGTGGACGGTGATACATTATTCATTGAGAATAATAAGAATTTGGAAATTATCTAATATTGACAAGATCTAATAAAATTAAATAATTTATTTCATGTATCAATGTAAAGGGAGCTTATTATTTTTAATACTATTATGGGTATTCAAGTGAGACTATACATGGATGGTATGATAATTATACCAATAAGTCTCGATTGGTACCTCCAAGTTGTTATGCCTAAATCTGTTAGAATTTTACTTATCATGGATAAATTCTATGATCATTTTATTTAGAATTGGATATCAAAGCCACCAATAATGGAAGGTATCTATATGAATCATCAAAAAAATGGATAGTGACAACATGGAATGCTAATAAGGGGTAAAAGAAACTGAAATCCAGTTTAAGATTAAAGTATGAAACTAGATAATAGATTATTAATTTGGAATATATATTTTCCATGTGTCTACCAGAGTTTAGTAGGAGCACCACTATTTTCCATGTGAAATATGTTTAGTAACATATGTAAACTAGTAATTGGTCTTATAGTTAGTTAGGACCAGGATGAAAGTAACACATGAAAGATTGGCTTAAAGTAGAAACCTAAGTTCTAGGAAACAAGATCTACTAAGGTGGATCTAATGGTTTCTTAAACATAGTAAATCATACATATACTGATAGGGAACTGAGAAATACAATTTGGAACGATTTAAGATAGAATATTTTCTAGTGTCACATGGAATAAATATCTCTAAGTATACACGTGTAAGAAATGGGAGAATATTAATGTGGTGAGTTGAATTCCATATGTTTTATCGATGGATCAATCATGTATACCATTATATGCACAAGATTTGATATTTCAAATATATACTTTAGGGTATTAAAATATTAGTAATATCCAGGAGAACTGTATGGGGTGTCTTCAAAACTATCTGATTGTACTTGAAAAAGTACAAAAGATATGTGTCTGGCATGTGGAAAGGAAGGGTTAATAGTTATAAGGGGACACAAACTAGTATTCCTTAGATCAATGTGATCTAGTATCATAGTTAGTCTAAGGAAATAAGTAATACAAGATCATTCAAGACAATGGTGTCCATTACTACCACTACCGAGAGAAATACTACTTCTGATACAATTAAATAAACAATGTATTAAATGCAATGACTTGTTTGAGTTCTTGGAATCTCCCATATTAAGTAAGGTTTTATTGTGATGATAATTATTTTACTAGTATTAGACAAGATTTCAAGTTAGATAGTGGAAAAAAGGAATACACTTAGAAATTATATCTCTTGAGAAGTTTTACTCAAGTATATGAGGTCACACATAGTAGAATAGACATGTAGTCGAGATGTGGAAGACCCAACAACTAAATCCATGACTCATTAGAAAAATGATATTAGTTATGTGAGAGATAATAAGTATGGTTAGAAATTTGGATCTAGTGAAAGTGGGACTATTGTAATAGTGGGTTCCCTAGAACCAACTAGATTGTACTTGTCGATTACCACATCATGGATGTAGTGAGTTATGAATGATGTAAACTTACTATTATAGTATAGATATTTCTACATCCACTATTTATATGGTAATTTTCATATATTACTTTTCATACCAAAAGGTTATAATAGATCCCAGTCTATAATGATAACCTTGTGATACTATGACATTATTCTTAAATAAATTTCCTATGATCTTCATATATCATACTGACTGGACACATTTGATGTCTAGCTATTAGGTACTGTGTTTTTTTAATAATTGATACGTTTTCTCATGAATTTTACACTTGGTGATCTCTAGTAGGTGAGATCATGAGGAAAAACTCTCCAATAGTAACACCATATGTTTCGGGTGTCATTAGAAGTTCCTATTCTTAGACATGTGCATTGGTCTCCTGACTAGATATCATTATCAATATGTGTAAATTTATCGTGTACTTTTATTCAAGGGAAAAACCATGAAAATGAATTCGTGGCAAGGTAGCTTGTGTTGGGTGCATTATTAGTGGTATAACATTGGTTTAATGGTCAAGATATAATTTTTTTCTTCTGAGTTGAGGAAGTCATATCTTAGTCATCATTGATTAGGATGGTAGTACCTTCATAAATCTTTGGCCATGGTAGTTGAAGGTAAATACATACAGTTTGATTAAAAAATAATAAATAAAAAGGATGATGAAATAAGTGTGAATCCTTCTTTATGAGATATCTAAAGATAAAGATATTATATTACACAGTGTTTGTTACTAGTTTGGTTGTCATTATTATCACTATTCCTTATCTCTTTAGAAGCATTTATGGGTTGATATAATTCACTCTTGATATGTGAATACTACTCATTTCTATCTAGATAAGGGCCTAGAGGGTCACCCACAATAGGGTATTCAGAAATCTTCCCTGCTCTGGTGAATAGGTATATAAGACATGGTGGGCCCCATCACGGGGTCCGAGTGTTGTACATGTTTTATCGATCATCGTAAAATAAATAAATTATTATTCAAGTATAGAATAATTGGTTAGAATTTACTTATTAAATGTATTTACAAGTGATTAAGTAAATAAAAGGAATAATATTATTCGAACGAATATTATTTTAATATTCAAGGTTCATTTAATATTAGCATAAATTATGAGTCGAGTTAATGAATCAGGTTTATTACGTAATATATTTAATATATATATAACGTTTGTGATAAAAGATAAATAATATTTATGATGTAGGTCGTTCATCATAATTATTTAGTTATTACTAATTTTGTGGACATTAAAAATATGGGGGTCGGGAACCCAAACCGGCCATTTGAGACATCCACTATATAAGTGAAGGAGAGACTCATTCCATGGACTATTCATGCCTTTATAATTGATATCTTCTCTATCCTCCCATATCCTAGGGAGATAAAGCCTCTCTTTGAGTGAATTAACCAAGAATGCCTTCCCACATTGAAGTCACGAGATCATGGTGATCATCGTGATATTTAAGTGATCATTGGTTCTATTCACTAGCACTCATAATTCTATGAACTACGTGTACATGGATTCTTGAAACATGTATGGATGATTGAGAGGGGTTCATCTCTAGATCATTTGAGCAATGGTTTCCAACGATGGACTACAATCGAGTGTGCTTCGTTTCAAATAGGGTATTTTGTTCTGGTTTATTTTTGTGCTTTGAATAATCCACATGAGATCATCATAACATACTTGGGATCAGATCACTAGAGATGAAAAGTTTCATCTCTCTCTGGTGATAAATTTTATATAATCCCTGACCCACCTGCTTCCGTTGTGCACCCCAGTACTAACATATCGGTCATCCCTTGTAGGGGATGTTAGCCTAGTCTTCCTTGAGGTGGTGTGTGTGTGTGTGAATATCTTATTTCCTTAAACTTGTACCCCCCCAATTATAATATCTAATTTTCCCCCATGTCATGGCTCAGTGGTAACAACCTTATAGGGTCTCTGAGAAATTTTGGAGTTTGAGTAACCCCAAGTTCTTGCTTGTATGCTTATGTTGGGCATCTTCTTTTTATTTTTCACCATGATGCTACGTTTATAATACACTACATCAAATCATAAAATAAATTAAAACTCAAATTCTAATGAATTTTCATTATAATAAATTAAAATTATAAATAAATCTACCTTGAAAACATTTCCATACATTATAATTACATTGATATGTAAAAAATTTTACAAACATGAAATTTTCCAAAAAATTCAAAACAATTTAACATGTAGTAGACCAGGTGTCCCTATATTCCACTTTCCTTTGGACCTCATTCTAATAGATATTGGTCACACTATAAGTTACTGAACACACCACCATAGTTCGAATATAATAAATGTTCACCTACAATAAAAAACAATACTTATTTTAGCAATACTACAAAAAAATAAACGAAATATAAATATGATACAATAATTTTTTAATAATAAATAAATAAATAAATAAAACGTGAATTATATATAATAATTCATAAATTAAAATGATAACACAATACATAAATAAAATATATCAAAAAATAATATGAATCTCGCAATGTGTTTTCTTAGTTTTGAGTATGTGACATGCTTTCAATCATAGTAGCCACACCTTCTGTTAAATTGATGTGTGGTTGATTCATATAACTAAAAAATGAACGATGGATAATTTTTATAAATAATAAAGACAATTAGAGTATGTTTCCTTGTTTTGAGAGTGAAATGAACGTTTTGATCTAAAATGTCACATTTAAGTGAAATCATGTACTTTTAATCATATGAGCCACACCGTCTATAGGATTGACATGCAGCTAATTCCTAAACATAAAAAATTAATTATCAACCATTGATCTAAAATACCAATATAATATGAGTGATTTTTCTATATTTTGAGTATGTCATGCATGTGTTGAACTAAAATATAATTTTTAAATGAAAACATGCACTTTCGGTCATACTAGCCACATTATGTGTCAGATTGACATGAAATTGATTCCTATATATAAAAAATGAATCATGGAATATTCTCTTAAAGTATAAATACAATTAGTGGGTATTTTCTTGGTTTTGACTATGCAGCACATGTTTTAAACTAAAATGTCACTTTTAAATTAAAACACACCCTTTTAGTAATATTAGCCACACTGTTTGTCAGATTGATGTGTTGTTAATTCCTACACATTACAAGTGAATAATCGATTTTTTCACTAAATTATAAAGACTATAAGAATTTTTATTATTATTATTGAGTATGTTGAATGAATTTTGAACTAAAATGTAATTTTTAAATGAAAACATGCACTATGAGTCATACTGACCAAATTGTGTATCAGATTGATGTGTGGATGATTACAACATATTAAAAATGAATTATGGATCATTTTCCTAAAGTATCAAGACACCCCAAGTGATTTCACTCAATTTTGAGTATGTAACGCACATTGTGAACTTAAGTGTCACTTTTAAATGAAAACATGAACATTCAATCATACCGCACACACCATGTGTCCGATTGATATATTCTTGATTCATACATATCAAAAATTAATTATCAATATTTTTAAAAAAATATCATGATAATTCGAGTGTGATGTATATGTTTTCAGTAAGGGATTTACATTTTGACCTAAATGTATTTCTTAAATGAATACATGTACTTTCGGTCACACCAGCCACATCATGTGATAGATTGATGTGTGATTGATTCCTACATTTCAAAAATGAATTAAGGATATTTGTCCAAAATAATCGAGATAATCAGAGAATGTATTCCTACTTTTAACTATGTCATACACATTTTGAACTAAAATGACCCTTTTATATGAAAACATGCACTTATAATCATATTGGCCACACTATGTGTTAGATTGAAGTGCGATTAACTCCTATGTGTAACAAATAATTTTTTTATCTTTTTATTAATTTTTCAACACAATTAGAGTAGGTTTTCTTGGTTTTGAGTATGTGATGTGTGTTTTAAAATAAAATGTAAATTTTAAATGAAAACAAGCACTTTGAGTCATACTGGCCTTATCATGTATCATATTGATGTGTGATTGATTCCTACACTTAAAAAATGAATCAAAAATCATTATCTTAAAGTATAAATACAATCTATTTTTTTTCTAAGTTTTGACTATGTGACACAGATTGTGAGCTAAAATGTTAATTTTATACAGAAAATATGCACTTTGAGTGATACCAATCACACCATGTGTTGGATTTATGTGAGGTTGATTCCTATATGTCATAAATGAATTAAGGATCATTTTTATAAATAATTAACAAAATCATATAATTTTTCTCGATTTTTACTATATGACATGTGTTGTGATCTAAAATTTTTCTTTTATAGTGAAAACATTCATTTTGAGTCATATCATCCATGCCGTATGTTAGATTGATGTGTGGTTGATTCATCAAAATCAAAAATTAATTGTGTATTATTTTTTAAAGTATAAATATAATTAGATAATTTTTTCTTATTTTTAGATATGTGTCATATGTTTTGAACAAAAAATTCACTTTAAAATGAAAACAAACTTTCAGTCACACCAAGACACCGTGTGTTATATTGATATGAGGTTAATTCCTACACCTTAAAAAAATTTATCTATATTTTTTCTAATTTATCAAGGAAATAATAGATCATTTTCTCAATTTTGAATATGTGACATGTGTTTTGAACTAAAATGTAAATCTTAAATGAAAACGCACAATTTGAGTTATACCATCCACACTGTGTACTAGATTGTTGTACAGTTGACTCCTACACATCAAAAATGAATCAATGAACATTTTACTAAAGTACTTATAAAATCATAGCATTTTTTGTTGGTTTTAACTATGTAATGTGCATTGTGAGATAAAATGTTACTTTTATAATGAAAACATACACTCTGATTCATACCATCCACACTGTTTATCGTATTAAGATGTGGTTGATCCATTCAAGTCATAAATGAATAATATACTATTTTCCTAAAAATCAATACAATCATAGTGTTTTTTCTTGTATTTTAGTATATGATCTGCATTTTGAACTAAAATATCACTTTTAAATGAAAACATTCACTTTCTAATCATACCATCCACACCGTGAATCAGATTGATTTGATGTAAATTGCTACACATCACAAATTAATTATTGATATTTTTTCTAAAGTATCAATAAAATAAAATAATTTTTTCCTAGTTTTAAGCATGTAATGTATGTTTTGATCTAAAGATCAGTTTTAAATGAAGACATACACTTTGAGTTATATTAGCCACAACATGTATCTAATTTAGGTGTGATTTATTCTTACATGTCACAAATGAATCACAAATAATTTTCCTTAAGTATTAAGACAATTTGAGCACGTTTTATTATTTTTTACGATGTGAAATGCATTGTGAGCTAAAATATTATATTTATAAGAATTTTTAGCCTTAAACAGATTTGTAAAATTGTGAATGGAGTAGGAAAAAATGTATACAAGTACCCCCAAGGTAGTAAGAATAAATTTATACAAGTGACAGTTTCATGCCCAAATCACCCACTCTAGTAGATTCAATAACTTTCTTTTTATATTTAAAACATAGAATTGTATCACAATATTTTTATTAAAATATATGATACCCAAAATTGGAATGCATTACATCACTAATGAACATAAAAAATCAAATAAATTATAAAAATATCCATGGAGATAATATTAAATTTTACCTTAGTGCATCATCCTTTTCGATTCCGTTATCGAGAATAAATTTTTCTCCAAACATGTTGTGCCTATAAAGAGAACAAAAGGACTCTATAGAGAGTTCAGGGTCCTTGATGGTTGAAATCATTCATCCTTCCTAATATCACTTTATTTCAACTCTATCTATTTTGAATTCATAACTTTTGTGCCTCACTCCTAGATCACTAAATATATCATCAATATAAGGAATAAATTCAGTGCCTCGTTTCATTTTTTGTCATTTTATTGATTATTTCTTTAGTGATCCATGAGTGAAGGACAAAAATGATGAATTATAAACTAATAGAGATGACATGAAATGGGATTATAGAGGGGAAATGATTTTTTCCTTAGAACCACAATTTGATTGTAAAGTCTATCTCTAATAAGCTAATTTAAAATTATAAGAGAAGTAACTAAATTAGAAATAAACAAATAAAATCTTAATGATATCTATAGAATAAAAAATTAAAATCATATTAGGAAATATCATATTCATGATGTATGTAAAAATTCTGATACCATGTAACGTCCCAACCTGGGTGTCATGCACCAGTGCCCTAAGCCAATTCACCACATGACCTCAAGCACACCTCCCTGTATGAAAGAGGCTACCGACTAGTAGTGAGTGTCTAATATATCGAGCATAAGGTGAATATACCCTCTTTTATCAGAGTAATACACCAGAGGAAATAAATAACAATATTGGAATAATATATAACCATGAACAATACAATATAACATGATAACCAAAACTGTAAATACCATAACAAAACTAAAGTAGTAAACAATTTCATGATAAAGTATGTGTCTAGAGTCTTAAATGAAAACTCAAAATTAAAGACACTGAAGACTCCCAATTGGGTCCTGAATCACATCGGGTACCCTCATCCAATATCCATCTCAATTCAACCATCTATATCAAGTCCTTTTCCCTTAACCTATCAAGAAAACACAAATTCTATTTGAGTACTGATCAACCAGCCTGAGTAGGGTTTGATTACAAATCAGTAGGCCACCACCAACGATGTCTAAAACAATATCTAGTAAAAATAAAGTGTATGCAATTTTATAAAGAAAATAATTACAATGAATAAGTAAATAGTTATCACATTATGGATTTATCTTTATTTAACCACATAACCTCTAGGTTTCCGTAGGCACTCGTACTTCAATCCTTACTTCGACTCATGTCGGAGACTAAAGTATTTATATGGGATATTATGTCTCAAAATTACCTTATTAACATTATTTAATTCATACTTGAATTCCTATGTTACCATTCATACATTACATATCAGAATGACCATGTTCCCATTATTTAATTCACAACTAAATAACCATGTTAGCATTCATACCTTACATAGTAAAGTGACCGTGTTACCATTATTAAATTAAAGACTAAATTACCATGTTACCATTCATACCATAGACATTAGAATGGCCATTTTACCATTATTTAATTTACAACTAAATGACCATGTTACCATTTATCACATAATTAATTCAACAATTAATTATCCATATAAATTTAAATTACTAATTCAAAAAAATAGTTAGATACAAGAATTCCATTAGTTAACTAAATAATTAACTAACCAATTAGACCCCATTAATTAATTCCCCAATTAATTAAGTAAATAAAACCTATTAATTGATTCTTCAATTAAATAATCAATATTAAATACTCAAAATACCATAATTAATTCCACAATTAATTATCTCAATCTCTATATCTCATAATTAATTCTACAATTAATTATCTCAAAATCAAAAATCTAGATATCTCATAATTAACTATACAATTAATTATATCCTAATCCATAATTCCCAAAATCCCCAATTTACATATCCTCAATTAATTAATTCAATAAATTAATTAATTTAATCAAGAAATTTATTTCTAAACCTGAAATAGAAATTCTAAAATTACATACATAAAATTATAATAAAGACTATGGGATTTGAATTATAGACCACTTTCCTCAATTTGTTGACAAATGATCACCCAACATAAATCCCCAAAATTTTACCAGAACAATGATATAGAATGAGATCTGAATCTAAAACCCTAAATCAAGATAATATAAATCAAGATCTCTCTAATATATATCTATATCTATTATCCTATACATATATTTACAATACTAGAACTATATCTAATCCAAAACAGGAATAAAAACCACCAAAATAATCGGATAAGGAAGGAAAAAGAACTAGAAACCATGTGTGATAGAATTATCTTAATGGAAGGGGTGCATATCTTCAATACAAGATTCGAATCATGAATAATGGAGGTCGGGAAAAATTAAAATTCGTCCAGAGAGATCCAAAATCACGAAAAACTACCAAGGGTCAATTTGGGGTCAATTTGGGATTAATTTGGGGGTCTGGTTAATTAAAAAACTAATTTTTAGGTCAACTTAAATCCTGCACATGGTTTATTGGGAAGGGGATAATAGTTTTCCCTAACTGTGCACCAACCATGCAAAAACCTACTATCTAGGGTTACATGGTTTTCTTGGATGGGGCACATGGTTTTCCCTAACCATGATCCAACTGTGAACTACCCCCTTTTCATCTATTTTTCTCAATTTTCAACCAAACACATCCAATGTTAAAACCCAAATGAAAAGTACTCAACCTGAGTCAAAAGAGTACCTGAGAACAAGCCTGATTCATCTCCAAAAAAGGTCGGGATCTTACAGTCTCCCCCACTTTATAATAGCTATTCGTTGAGATGAACTCCCAAGTATCTCTAAGATTCTGAGTCAAAAATATTGGGCCACTGATCCCTCATATATACTCCCCTTTCCTATGTTTCCACTTGTACATGCCCATGTTTCCACAATACATGTGCTATCCGCACGGTCTTTTCCCACAATACTTTCTCAGTGAGATCCAATACACGTATCAGATGATCCTTAAAGTATGCATTTATCTCAAGATCAACATCATCCATGTCGATTACATGAAAAGGTTTGGGGTGATACCACCATATTTTTTACATGTGGAAAACATAATGCATAGAACTATATTTCCATGGAAGAGCTAATCGGTACACCACTGGCATGATTCTCTCTAAAACCTCAAACAGTCCGACAAACCTAGGCACCAAATTGACCTGTCTTTGTATCCTGTGGTGAACCAACCTATACGACACCCAAAGGAATATACTATCACCCTCTATAAACTCTATGGGTCATAAATGTATATCATCATATGACTTCTATTGACTCAGAACTGTATCCATACATTTCCTAATCAGTTGTACCTGCTCTGATGTCTCATGCACAAGACTCGATCCCAAAAAAATCTATCTCACCTACATATATCTAGTATAAAGGTGATCTACTTGGCCTACCATAGAGATCCTTGTGTGGTTCCATTTGTATCATTTTTTGAAAACTATTTTTATATGAAAAATCTATTATATCTAAGTGTTTTTACAAAGATCCTTCAAAATCAACAAAATAATCTCGCATCATATCCTCAAAAACCTATATAGTATGCTATGATACCCATCTATCTAGGGGTGGAAATCCATACTCAATAAAACTTGTGTGTTAGGAACCTTATGTAATCCCGACCATAAGCATGAAGTAAAACATGAGTTGTTCTCTAAAACAATAGTCCATCGAACCCCATACAGATATAATATCTCTTGAACATACAATACACCCAACTGGTCTAATGAGGAATTCTCCCGTATAGGGAATAAATGTTATACTTTCATTAGTTGACCCAAAATCACCCAAATAACATCATTATTTTGAGATACCCTTGGGAGACCCACTAAAAATTCAATATTCACATCACCCCACTTTCATTCTAGAATGATCAATGATTGTATAAATCCTCTTTGTCATTGATTCTCTACCTTCACATGCTAACAGGTGTAGCATCATGTCACAAACCCTGTTGTATTTTTTTTAACGCCCAACCACCAAAACTATCGTCATAGTTCATGGTACATTTTGGTCACACATAGATGTACCACCCACTTTGAGGCATGAAACTCACATATTAGATCATACTTCATGATTGTAGGTACAACAATCTGATTCTTGACATATATAACCTCATCCTCATCTATGATCCAATCTAAAGGCGTCTCCCCACCATTAAGGCTTTGCCGCGAGGTCAAAAATTATGGATCCCTATACTGTATGTCCCGGATCTATCTCAAAAGTGTAGACTCCAAAGAAAATGACATGAGAGTCATCCTCTCCTGGATCTCCTGAACCACCACATTCATTTCACCCAGCAAGGTCATCATCTTCCACTCGGTACTGCACTCTTGGACAACTTGAGTATGATTTTTCCTGCTCAAATCATCATCAACATTGTTCCCATTTATAGGAATATATGATAGTTCAAAATCAAATGATTGCATATACTCAAACCATATATTCTACTAGAGATTCAAGTCTCACTATGAAAATATATAATTTAAGATCTTGTGTTTTGTTTACACAATAAAATTCTCACCCAACAGATAATGTCACCAACACTTTAGATCATAAACCATTGTTTCCAACTCGAGGTCATGCATAGGGTAGTTCCATTAATATGGACTCAACTGCCAAGACACATACACCACAACTCAGTCTCCTTGAATCAATAAAACACCAAGTATAATCCTAAAAGTTTCACAATACATCGTGTGATCCTCACCTGGCTCTTGTAGGATTCTGATTGGTGTTCTTTTCAAACACTTCTTCAGCTTTTGAGAGGTATCCTCATAATATTCTGACTATTCGAACTATATCCCATTTTTGGTTAAGCCCAACAGAAGTGCTGCCTAATGGGAAAATCCCTAGATGAACATCCTATAATATTCAGTTAATCCTAAAAATATATGGATACCGAACCTGTTCTTGGGCTACTCCCAAGAAACCACTACCTGAATCTTCTCCGGATCTACTGACACACCTTCCTCTAAGATGATGTGACCCAAGAAGTGTACCTGATCAATTAAAAAGGATCTTATATATAATGGCATATAGATGATTCTCTCTTTGTGTACTCATGAGGATGTCAAGATGTTTGGCATGATCATCAGGATTCTTGGAGTGCACCAAGATGTCGTCCATGAACACTAAAAAAATTTATCTAGGTATGGATGGAATATCATTTTAATCAAGTCCATAAACACTTTTTGTGTGTTCATCATACAAAATGGTATTATGAAGAACTCATATAGTTCATACCTGATTCTGAAAGCAATACTCGGTATATTAGAATTCCAAATTCTCAGTTGATGATACCCCAGTCTCAAGTCAATCTTTAAGAATAAACAATCTCCTCTCAATTGTTCAAACATATCATTGATACATTAAAGAGGATAATGGTTCTTCACAATCATCTAGTTCAACTTCTGATAATCAACACATAAGTGAAAACTCCCATAATCTTTCTTTAAAAACAACACAGGTGAACCCCAAGGTGACGTACTCAGACTGATAAATTCCATATCCTATAACTCCTCTATCTGATTATTGATCTCTTTAATCTCTATCGGTTCCATTTTTATGGTGTAATAAAAATCATCTCTTCCCCAGACATGAACTCAATGGTGAATTCCACATCTCTCTTAGGTGGAAACTTTAAGAAGTCATCTGAAAAGACATCCTGAAAATAGGTCCACTACAGGTAGAAGGACATCCTAATCTATACTTATATCATCTAGTAATAGACTAGAAACCTGGGATGTGAGCTCTTCTAGTTACTAAGTAATTGGCCCGGATCAACATGCCTAGATATCCCACTCTCCATAATGAATATTTTTGTCACCCCTAGGATATATAAATGTTACTATCCTTCAGTAACAATCAATGTGTGCTTGGTATGTGACTAGCCAGTCCATACCTAGAATTACGTCAAAGTCTAACATTTCTAGGATGTAGAGATACCCCATAAAACGATACTCTACAACTTTCAGAGAAAACCATTTGCATAAACAAATGTCTCTAGATCATACTCCCAACGATGTATCTATAGTCATAACCCTGCTCACAAACTCCAACACCAGGCTCAAACCATTTAAAAGTTGTGTATAAATAAAGGAATGATAGACACTAGTATCAAATAGGACGCTAGTTAATGTTTAGTCTAAAATAATAGTACCTCTCACTATCGATGGTCCAAACTCAATATCCACAAGTGTAGGTTGTACTGCATGTTATTTTCATGCCCCTCTTCCCTATGATGCAGTATGACTCCCCTGTGTTGCATTACTCTGCTAATATGGGTGCCCTTTCCCCAAATCTCCAAGTCCACTGCCTTTACCATCTTGGCAGTAGAACTCTGATTGGTATACTGATATGGTGCGGAACACCCCCTTCCCACACTCTGATCATTCTTAGTTACACCCTCACTACTTGTCTACCAATGGGTCTTGAAGAACCTCTATAGATGTCCCATATTTCCACAAGACTAAAACTTTACTGGTGGTCGGGGGTACTATATCTAAAAGTTTCCCCACCTACTACACTGGTGATAGATTACTCAAATAAGATATTGTTCAATTGATCCCTCTGTTTGGGTACTTTGTTTCCCACTACCCTAGAGACACTCCCTAATCTCTAAATTCGTACCTCTTGATATTCCAACTATAACTATATGTATTTCATTGGAATACTCCTTCAAGTTTCCCTCATCTATGATTTCTTTATCCACCACCTAAAAAAATTCTTTAATCAAAAAATATTAACCTGTGACTCAATATCATATTTAATCTCATCTTGAAAATGTCTCGTCATAATTGTCTTGTACCCAACCAACACTGGAGAAAGTGTCACAAGTCTATAAAATGTCCAGTATAGTCCATCATATACATAATCCCCTTATTCAACCTCATGAACTCATCATCTCTCTCCTACCTCAACATATCTAGATATAATTTCTCCAATAACCTCTCTAAAAATTCCTTCCATAACATACCCTCATCCTTTCAAGTATGCATCTGAACGTCCCACCAGCACTTCACTGATCCTCGTAGTGTGTAAGTAGCCAACTTCACCCTCTCTGTAGGAGTCTCAAAGTTTTACAATATAGTCTCGATGGACTCAACCAAGAACTCATCTCCCTTAGTTCCACCCTCTCTAGTAAAATTTAGAGGGTGCTTCAAATGGAACTCCCTCATCATATCTGACATAATCTTTGCAACCAACCTGGGTCTCTTCTAATTAATTACATGAAGCAAGGAAAGTTCTCTTGAAAATGATACCCGACTTCCTCACTAGACACAATCAGTTCCTATGGTCCCACTACCAGAGGATCATACCTACCAATTTCCTTTGATCATTATCTCAACAAGTGTTATCATGGAGGCATACTCTCTATAATACCAAACACACACCTTAAGAAACGGTTCAAAAAAACAAAATTTTTATGTAATAGGGAAACATAACAATACTCAAAAATTATTTTCCCAAACCCTCACCATGTGGTCAAAACTAAGGCTCTATCATAACCCTTATCCATCATACACCAAGGTCCTGGTTAACAAGGGTAATAACATTCCCATTATCAAGTTTCTCATGTAGAAACCCATTTATTGTCATCTTGCATCATTTTTCAATATTTCTCAATTTCATGTTAGGCATTATTTTCATTTCCATTTCACAATCAAGGAAAAATAGTTCAAGTTCAACACAGTAACCATAACTCATTTTCCTGTGCATTCTTAAAATGATGTATTTCATAATAACCCCGAGTTCCTAGAATTATGCATGTAAACTTATCTCTCATACCATACCAGGCTACGTGTCAAATCTAAGAAAATATCAACACCAATAATCAGGGAACGCAACAAGTTTTTCACCCAAGGTGAAATAATATTCAACTATAAAAGAAAATAGCAATAACAAAAATTCCACCATGGGTACTTGGGTTCTCCCACGTACATGGGTTAGCTACTTCTATGCACAAGATCATAACTGGGACCCAACTCTTCCTATTCTCCTATATACATTTCTCCAAACATTACAAAAAAATAAAAAAAACTCCTTTGATACCACTTTGTAACATCCCATCCCAGGTTCCACTCATCGGTGCCCCGATCCAGTTTTCCACATGACCTCAAGCGCACCTCTCTGTATGCTAGAGGCTTCTAACTAGGAGTGAGGGTTTTATATATCGATCATTGGGATATTATAGCCTCTTTCATCAGAGTAATACAATGTAGAAAGAAATAAAAATAATGGAATAACATATAACCATGACCAATACCGATATCACATGATAACCAAAACTAGAAATACCATAACAAAACTAAAGTAGAAAAAAATCATGATAAAGTACAAGTTCGGTGTCTAAAATGAAAATTAAAAAGTAAAGAAACTGGTGACTCCCAATCGATTCTGGAACCACGTCTGGTTACCTCATCTAAGATCAATCCCAATTTAGTCATCTATTTCTGGGCCTTTTCCCTTAACCTATCCAAAAACACAATATCTATTTGGGTACCGATCTTTCAGCCTAAGTAGGGTGTGAGTACCACTAAATACGCCACCACCAATGGTATCAAAAAATTATCCAGAAAAAATCAAGTGTATGCAGTTGTATAAAAAAATAATTACAATTTATAAGTAAACAGTTATCACATTATCAATTTATCTTTATCTAACCACATAACCTCTAGGTTCCCATAGACACTTGTACCCCAATCCCTACTTCAGATCATGTTAGATCCCAAAGTATTCCCATGTGATATTATATCTCAAAATTCCCTTGTTTCCATTATTTAACTCATACTTTAATTCCCATGTTACCATTCACACATTACACAGTATAATTCCCATGTTCCCATTCTGTAATTCATAACTAAATGACCATGTTATCATTCATAACTTACAAATTAGAATGACTATGTTAAAATTCTTAAATTCACAACTAAATGACCATGTTACCATTCGTACCGCATACATTTGAATTACCATGTTACCATTATTTAATTCCCAACAAAATGACCATGTTACCATTTATCACATAATTAATTCAAAAATTTATTATACACAACAATTTACATTACTAATTAAACAATTAGTTACATATAGTAATTCCATTAATTAACTCAACAATTAATTAAACATGTATACCCCCTAAAATAATTTCTTTATTAATTATGTACGTCAAAACCATTAATTAATTCATCAATTAATTAATCAATATCCTCTAATCAAAATCCCATAATTAATTATACAATTAATTATCTCCATTATCAATCTCTATATATCATAATAAATTCTATAATTAATTATCACAAAATAAACTATCTTGAAATATCATAATTAAATCTACAATTAATTATCTCTAAATCTGTAATTCCAAAAATCCCCAATTTACAACTCCACAATAAATTAATTCCCCAAATTAATTAATTTAATCAAAAATGAATTGTTAAACCTAAAATAGAAATTATAAAATTACCTACACATAATTTTAATAGATAATATGGGATTTGAATCATATACCACCTACCTCAATTTTTTGATGAACAATTTCCTGATGGAAATACCCAAAATTTGAGCATCACAACGACGTAGAACGAGATCCAAATATAAAACCCAAAATCAAGATAAAATAAATAAAGATATATATAATATAGATTTTGATATATAATCCTATATCTATATCCAAAATATTATAACTCTATATAATCCAAAACATGAGGGACAACCACTAAAGTAATAAGAGATATAAGGAATAAGAATAGGAAACTAAGCGAGATATAATTCTCTTATCGAAAGGGGTGTATATCTTCAATCTGGTATTTAAATCGCAAATAATGGAATTTGGGATGGCATCAAATTCATTTATAAATCTCCAAAATCATTAAATACCATATATCATCAAATGGGGGTTGATTTAGGAATAATTATGGGGTTTGGGTAATTAAAAAACTAATTTCTAGGTCATCTTAAACCTCTCACACGATTTTCTAGGAAGGGGTGCACGATTTTACCTAAACATACACCTAAACCATGCACCTTTTTTATATGGGTGCATGGTTACTCCTAATAAAGTGAACAATTTCAAAAATCACGTGTTAATCCTAAAAAACCCCATTGTCCAGGGATTCACGGTCTTTTGGGATGGGGTGTACAGTTTTCCATAACCATGTGCCAACCATGAACTACCCCTTTTTCTTTCATTTTTTCTCAATTTTCAACCAAATACACCCCAAGGTTAAACCTAAACAAAAAGTACTCAACACAAGTAAAAATAGTACCTGAAATCAAGACTGATTCATCTCTAGAAAATGTTGGTATCTCACATACCATGTATGTTTCATACACATTTCTAAACAAATGTTTGTCCTCTTTTGAATATGTGGACCATCGATAGTCTTGGTAGTACTAGGAAAATATATATAAATAAACAATAAATAAATATTTTAAATGAAATTATAATTTCCTTCATAAATACCTCATCAAATATTTTTTTTATGGAATATGATAGCATTTATAAATTTATAACTATGGTAACCACAATCATTGTCATTAAATTATTTCAAACACTATAAAAACATTAACTAAAATAAGTAATTTGTTTTGATATATTTTTTTATTATGGAATATTATTATATATACCCTAATACTTATCTACATAAAGTAATCCATAGGATCTTTATGCGTAGTGTCCATCCATATACCATGATTTTGGTGACAAGTAAACACCACCCTATCATTAAAAAGGTATCATTAAAAAATAATATAAAATGTATAATTTTAATTTTATTTACAAAATATTGAATGCAGTGTATTAAAAATTAATAAGGGACATCATGTGTGGTCAATTTGTTGGAAACCTATGTTTTAGATTAAAAATATATTCATAGGATCTAAATTTACCATAATGAGTATTTATTTCTGGATAATAAACAAAAAGGAATAAATGAAAATATATATATATTTTTTACGATTTGATAGTAGTGTTTTATCCCTTAATTTTCAGTACTAAGAAAATTCAATCATATGCTATTTTTTGTTTGAAGGTTGTGGTTACATGACATGATTTTTGTTTAATTTGAGATTATCTCATTGAAAATTAATATATATATATATATAAGCAATATGATGGCTAATAAACCACATTTTTATTGATAGGGTGTTCCCTTCACATAGTAGCAACATATATTCCTATAGAAAATATGAATAGGATTTATAATTATTGGAAAAAATCTTATAAAAATGTACCTTAGTTATACATTCACAATTGAGGCTCCTAAACATTCATTCTTGATAATATCATTTACACTCTAAAGACCAATCATGTTTGTAATGGACTCTATATACATTTTTATTCAAATTGAATGTAGGTCAAATTATGATATTTTAATTTTTTATTAATTTGAACTTGTAATACTAGAAAATGTGATAATGGAATTGGAGGGATAAAGTTACTATCATAAGGTCCTCTTGATTTATTAGTTGATCATATAGTTTATCTTGAATCAACATTTTTCCCATTCTGTTTCTCTATATATACTTACATGCCTCAATTCATATATTTATTCATTAATTATTAAGGGTTTTTCATATATAATAAATTGGAAAGGACATACCTCATTATCATTTTGTATCTTTATACGATTGAATGAATTTTCTACAAAAGTTCTAATAGCATGTTTGAAAATGTGAATATCCAGATCATCATGGTAAACAAGTAGATCAATGCTCGGCTCATGAGCTAAGTGAATCCCTACTCTCATGTGATCTTTTGAAATATTTTTTCTGTGTATAATATCTCCTTGTATATTGTAAGTAGTACCTTGCACAAAAAGATTATGGGTGGGTACTTATAGATATAAATCACTATCAATTTCACCCTATATAATTTTAGTACAATAAAGGTATTATAAGTTGATTTCTTTTCATGTAGTAGAAACTCTTATGAAAAAATCAATTACCTCAGGTAATGTTGGACTTCGAGGGGAATGGAAAGCCTCAAAGTTGGGGGTGTGTCTCTTGATGTAGTGGTTATTGGTGCTTTGTTTCTTCTCAAAAATCCCTTTATATATACTAGTCTAAAATCTAGACTTTTAAATAAAATTTTCACTTAGAGTATATATTTATGCCAGAATGTTTTTCATTCTCTCATATGAATCCCCTGGTGTATTTGATTTCTCAAAATATTCTTGTGATGACACTCCAAAACTTGAACCTATGATGCTCTTATATTGTTCTGTCTACTTCAAATCCACTAAAATTAGTTTTTCATCAGGTACAGTTGATATCGATTCTTGTATCTAAACTAGATAAAACATGTAGAAAAATAATTGGTCATTATTATGTAACACTGATTTAAAGTATAATAGCTTTCTATTATGTCATACTCATATATGATTCCCATATTTTTTGTGTGTTTTCATTTACTATTTATCCTTTTTTATTAACATGATCGTCCTTCCATATCACATGACATTTTATAGAAGTGGATTTAGATTTTGATTCATCAATCTGTATATAAAAAAGGAACATAATTATGTTGGTGTTTCATATCACATAAAATTAATATTTTATATTTAAAATACATACCATTTTTTCAAGCAAAGAGTTCCCATTCTTTCTTTACAGTAGGTGTAAGTTAGTTTTGATTCACACTTATTATTTTAAACACTCCTATATTGTTTGATAAGTTAAATATTTTAAATCAAGGTGATTAATACACATAATTTCAAATAAAATATTACTAATTACAATATACCTAAAATTTCCATGTTTCTTGGTTTATCATGTGTGTGTATCTATTTTGCAAGTGGGGGTTTACCTTCCCCCCAACATCCATGAGATAATGCTTCATAAAAGAATTCAAAAAGCCTTATGTTCCTTTATAGTGACTATTAATACAAATCTTATCTAATAATCATATAAAATAGATGTACTCTATAAAATATAATGAATAGTAAATAAAAGTATCAATATTTTATTTTTCTATAAAATAGAGCAATTATATCATAATTTTAACCTAATTTCTTCCCAAATTATTTTCTTTAATACAGGAACAACATTGTACTAAGTGCCTGCATTAATCAACATGTGCATTCAAGTAGTGACTATAATGTAAATAATTAAAATGGACTTGTTGAGGTCAATAGGTTTTCTGTGTTCATTCCATCCAAACTCAAATTTTTGTATTTTCTTCCCACCTTAAGAATTTTGTTAAATATCAAACTATAACACTTCTATTTTTTCAACCATATGTTATTCACCTTTTAATTTTTACTTAGTTTGAAGATTATAAAAAAAATTCCATTAGACTAGTAGAATCAGTGTGTGGAGAATACATCACCTGTATAAGTATTTAAACATTTAATTGGGATTACATAAATGTAGTAGTGAACATAATATATTATGAGTAAATTCATTATACATTAAACAAACTTTAACATATCCATTGAACTCACTTTTTTTATTTACAGGTTTGAGGGATTAGGCCCCTCTATCAAGTATACAAATACCATCATTATGGTCCCATTTTACTTACAAGACACTAACCATCATGAAATTATTATGACATCACAATTAAAGGTTCATCCTCAACGGAATGATCATTTGACCCTATAATGGTTTTAGTCAATAATAGAACATTAGAAAAAATTTTGTTCTTAGGATTTGGAACATAAAATACTTGTACTGCCTATGATGTCATTATAAATGGTTTATACCTACACTATTCCTTATAAAAATTCAGTTTCACAAATCTCAATTCATTGATTTTAAATGCACTCTTTTCATCAACCCATTTGCATCAAAAAATCATAACATAGAATGTTGTATAATCTAACTCCTACATTTTTTTAGTAATTCTAAAGTATAAAATATTCACATAAATTTGATTGTATACCTTGGTACCAAATACATGAATTTCTTCCACCATAAGATCAACTCCACTATTTTATATCAAACTAGTTTTATCTTGTTCATTTGTATAGATCATAAAACCGTTAATTACATAACCATTATAAGATAATATATATGAACTTGGTCCTCTGGCTAAACATAAAAGTAAAACTATAATTGAATTTATATTTCTAGATAACTTCATTAAAATATGATCTAAAACCCATCTTATAAACTATTTATTCTATGTATTTAATATCCATTATTCAAATCTTGATATATTTAAATTCCTAATAATTAATTTGTCGGTATGAACATATAACATAACCTCTATAATATTTTGTAAAATGTAAAGGTGAGTATTCTAGTAATCTATAATGGTAATTATGACAACATATATTTTGAATATTCCTTCACCCACAAGGTGTGAAACCTTGAGATTTTATGATATATTTATTTTTTAAAAAAATTAATTTCTTTGATAGCTTACAATAAACATAGCCTGAAGTCTAAATGAACCATAATATAGTATATTGTTATAACCTAGAGTTAAATTAATTGTATGAATAAGAATAAATAAATTTAAAAAATATGTACAAACATTTTATATAAAGAAAATATATTCATAAATATGTACTCAATTTTTAGTAAAGTCTTTATATTCTTCAAAAAAATAATTCTTCCTCAAAAATGGTTTTTATTTTTATTTTTTGTGAGAAAATAACATAATTAATTTCTACCACAATTAGAGATTGAATTTGATAAAATGGATTATATATTATTAATAATAATATCCAAATTTGGAAGTGATACCACTTTCATTTTTTTCATAATTAAGAGGAAAATTTTGTCACTGCAGTTAGGGTTAAAATGGGTTTATCGGGGGGTTATACAAAGAGATAAGGGTACATTTTCTAATTAAACTTATCTAAATACTATTGGATATCCATATTTAAGCACTATACTATACCAACATTGAATATATTTCATTTTTGAATCATTTTTCTTGTGAATGACTTCATTATATTTTAATCTTTTAATAAATTCCAAGTGGGTCCTCTCCCCCACTTATTAAAGGTCACATCTCCTTTATCTTCTTTACAAAACTTGGAGCCATCTATCTCGACCAAATACTTCCCAATTCTCTTCTCAACATTCTTATCCATGAATTATAGGTGTTTTTATTCTTAAAATATCATTACAAGTTTCCTTAAAAATGATCAAAAGGATGCCAACCAAAGGAGAGGTAATCGTCTTACCCAACCTCTTTCAATTATTTCTTCTTCTACCTCCTCTAAATATAGTGTAATTATAACATATCGACCTATGATTTCAGGTATGAATTATATTTCTTGATGTTTTCCCTTCTTTACCACCTTTATCTTGAGTTGGGTCATGTTTAAGTGAAGTATTATGGGCCTTGAGAAGTTGAAGGAAGCTTTTGGGTGTATTTATTAAGATTTCTGGCCAAACGAGGTGGTGTTATGTCATAGCACATGAGACCGTGACACAAAAGGTTAGGATACACCGGTAAAACCTCAAAATTTTTTGAAATATATTTTTTCAAATAATTTTAATATTTTCAATATTTTTTATTACATGAAATATTGATTTTATCTTGAGTAACATGAAACACTAAATTTGTCTTGTGTTACACGTAACACCCAGTTTAACTTGCATTACACACAAAACCAAGTTTATATTGCATTATATGAAACATTGAGTTTTTATTTTATTATATGTAAAATTGTTTTTATCTTTTGTTACATATAATACCAATTTTATCTTGTGTTATATGTAACACCAAGTTTTAATGAACCGCTGCAAACAATTAAAATTAGTATTTAAAAAACACCATTATTACCTAGTCGTTAAATTGGTGGAATAAATAGGAATAAATATATTTAAAATATTATATAAAATGGTTTTATAAAAAGAAAACATATTTATAAAAAGTACATAATTTTTCAATAAAGTCTTTAATTGTTTCAAAAATACTATTTTCTCAAAAACTATTCTATTTATTTCTTTTTGAGAAAAATAATAACATTAATTTATTATGATTTTATAAAATTAATTTAATAAAATAAAATTTATTTTTGAAATAATAATATCAAAATTATCTTAGGTTTATTTTTTAATATTTTTTCTAAGATTTTTAATTTTTTATGAATAGTGAAAAATACCTAATTTTAATTAAAAACTACATTTTCGTTTAATTTAGTTATAAAGTGAAATTATATTTTAAATTGGTTTTAAAGTATAATTATTAAAATTAAATATAAATTAATAAAAAAAATTCATTTTAAATAATTTCATATTGAATTTCAATATAAAAACTTTGTAAACTTTTGGACATTTTCTCTCTAAAAACATGATTTGTCATCGCGTCTAAAGGATCAATTTTAAATTAATATTTTCCAATTATTTGAGTGGAATTTGAAAAAAATAGAATACATATTTGGAATCATAATAATTTATATTATCTCAAAAGTACAAATTAATTTTTTACCAAAATTAATATTGAGACAGAAAAAATTTATTGATCATAGTTAAGGTAAAAATGGGAATATCGGGGGGTTAAACTAAAAATATAAGGGTAAAACATGACCCAAAACTTATCCTAAACCCCTTTTATAGCCATATTTAGACCTTATACCTTATATTATTGACAATACTCAGTTTTTATCCTTTTTCATGAGAAAAACGTTGGTACACCTTTTTATTTTAAAAAAATTACAAGTGCATCACTCACATCACTTATAAAGGACACCTCTTCTCCTCTCCTATTCACACATTCAAACCATTTTTTTCATCCAAGTCCTACCCAAATCACTTCCCAACTTCCCTCTTATCATCCTAGAATCATTGGTTTGGATATAAATCAAATCTAATTTTTTTTTGTACAAACCTATGGAGGATACCCGAAGAAGAGGTAATGTTCATCAACAATCTTTTTTATTTTATTTCTTCTCTCAACTCCTTAAATAAGTATTATTATAACAGTATTATATAATAAAATCAGTATATTACATATATTTAGATGTTTTTATGTTATGTTCATGTCTAAAAACCATCTACACTTCCATTAAATGGGTCACGAAATCATTGTTCATGTGTACGTCGGACTATCGCCTAACGAGCCGATATCATTTTTTTTCCATTAACACCTATCACAGTTGGAAATAATGATGCATTTATTATTTATATATAATATTTATTATATTATTATTCTTATGTAATTATTATATCACGCATACCTTTTTTCTTTCCATTTTGTGGGAATGTGATAACGTCGCTCGTGTGTTTGGCGGACTATCATCTCGTGAAGTGATGTGATTCGTTCAAACTTTAAATGGAAGATAATAAAAATGGTTTTAATAAAAATATGTGATATATATGACTTAAAAATGATTTTGGAATGATAATATATCATATATCTTTATTTATTTAAATATGTCAAGAAAATGGAATCAATGTCCATGCGTATGTACGACCTACTGTCTCCATGAACAGTGCATTTCATTGTCTATATATATATTTTATAATTTTATATAAATATATATATACTGAATATATAGTATATTTATATCATGGTTAAAATTTTGAATATTATTTAACCATGATCAAAGTAATAGGACAAAAAATAACCAATCAAAACATAAAAAAAATAAAGTAGTTCTTTCCCTCCTCCAAATCCTTTTTTTTATTTTAAAAAAAACACTTAATGGTTAAGTGGGAACCTCAAATTTAACGGGATACTATCAAACCACCAAATGGATTACATAAAACAAAAACACGATACAACAAACACCACCATCCCAAATTTGAAATTCAAAAAAGAACAGATCCACGTATCCCATCACTTCAGTTCACTAAATCTCAAGTGGTAGGCTGCCTTGATCCAAACCCCATGATATTACCACTTAGCTAACGAGAAACCTACTGAAGATCATCCAATCACAACAACCATCAAATAAAACCCACATCTCCCCCCACTTCACCTACATCTTCACCAGCAACCCGGATTTATGGTTCCTCCCAGAAACAAACATCACTGAAACCAGAAACCCAAATCGACCACAACAACAAATGATAATCAAACAGAAAGATATCACATAAAGAATCAAAAAAAAATATTCACCGATTGATTTGAGGAAGAAATGGAAATGAAATATTTCAAACAAGAAACCAACTTTACAAGATAATATCTACTCATGACACATTTGGGGCACTAGTGATCACCAAACCGCACATCCCAGAACCTCATTGATTCCACCATTCCAGATCTGACTGGGAGAGAAGTTGAGGAACACGAGGTTAGAGTAGGGTTGAGTGAATGAGGTCTTAGATAATGCCATTTTCTATAGAGTAGAAAACTAGTAGTAGGCATAACAATAGAAATATGATTCAGGAAGAACCTATAAACCCATCGACCAATATACCACATAACCCAAAACTACATTGAACCAACACCCCATATCTAACCTGGAGAGGTGTAGGGGAACATGAGGCCATAGAATGGTTTGAATAGCTGAGGGATTTCATAGAAAACAACTGACGATGGGAAGATTGAATGAAAAGTGGGGGAAATACCATGGCAGTGAGCCCTAGAGAGAAGAATATAAAGAGGGTCTGAAAATAAAGAAAAAAACAGAAAGAATAATAAGGTCAAAAATAAGGGAAGGTGAAGAAAAAATAGAGGATGGGGAGATCCATCATCGTGGAGGAGGGTCATGGAAACCCTGGGAGGAGAAGCGAGCTGAGGATCAAAGAGATTAGGGAACCATAACTCAAAAGGTAGTAAATCATATAAGGTATGATATATATATATATATATATTAATGGTTCATTAATATATTTATAATAAACTTTTATTTATTATATAGGATGTTCAAACATCTATGAAGGAATTCTAGACTTAAGGTAAGGTATTTTCATCTCACTTTTTACTTCCATGAGACCCATGCAATATTCCCCACCTATTTTATTTATGTAGTGTATATACTACCCATGAATTTATATTATGATTATTATCCTGAAAAATATTATGTTTCACATATCTATTTTAGTATCTCTCTTTCATGGGGTTCATGGTTAAAAAGATAACAATTTGGTAAGGGATTTTTATCTCAATTTTCCTTCTTTGAGAGGTGTATTGTGTTATGCACCTATATTCATTCAAAATGTGTATATACATAAACTTTTAAATTTAATATCAATAATCTATTTATCCTTGTGATATTTTATGTTTCATTTTATTTTATTCCTTCATGGAGATTATGATTCAAAGTTACCAAAGTGGTAATGATTCTATGTTACAATCTCATCATTTGTTATGATTTTTTATGATTATGTTTTTATTATGAAATATTATGATCCATATCTCAAGAAAATCATTTATTTTATTCTCTTATGTTTATTCATGATATTTTCAAGTAATAATACCATTTTGCACTCTATGGTACTTAAAATAATTGAGAAAATGTTTTCAATAAAATATGACTTTATTTCTCTCTTTGGTCAGAAATATGTTTTATCTGAAACCCATATTTTATAAAAAAAATTATTATTATCCTATTAAATTTAAAAGAAATTTTTACCCATGTTTTAATTTTTACAAATTTGTTTTGAAAGGAATCATCATGTCATTTTCTAAACAATGCTTATTTGGATTTTACTGAAAATATGAAAGGAATATTTATTTTAAAATGTACGATATAAAAAAACTTATTATCATCATGACCATTATTTTATTTTAATATTTGTTTATAATTTTTTCAATTTTATTTCCAAATAAAAGTATTCTTAAAAACACTCTGTTTTAAAAAGTATTTTTTAAACAGGAAAGGATATTTTCCTCAAGAAATATTTTAAATGATTTTTAAAGATTCCATTATAATATTTTAGGGTTATTTTTAAATAAATGGATTTTCATAAAGGTTTTATGTTTTAAAAATGATTTTCAAAGAAAAGTTATTTTCCTCAATAAATGGTTTAAATTATCTTTCAAAATCATTTTCCAACTAAGATGTCATCTGATGATGTTACCGATGCTTTACTAGGGATATGAACCAAGGATATCATTCTTATTCTTGATTTGAATGGTTTATTGTGACAAGATGTTTACAAACCCCATTTATCTTCCACAAGTTATACCATGATAGAATTATTTTTAAAACCTTCTTATTTTTCATGGGTTATGCTATGATTAAATAACGAAATTATTATGAAACTTTTCTCATTTCCATATGTTATGATATGATTAAATGTTTATGAAACTCATTTCATTTCATGGGTTATGATATGGTGAATCTTTTATGATCATTTTTCACACATATGTATGATTTTCATTATGTGATGGGTGTGACCTATATCTCCCTCCAATGCATTGCGTAATGATAAATATTATAATATCTTAGAGGTCACAATGGTGGTTAGTTGAATCCTAAAAAGAAGGGTACATGGGTGGTTTTCCCAATCCTAACATGTTATGAATGTCTTGGTAGGTAGCCCTGACATAGGGTTTTATATGATTATGTGTATGTCACAATTTTGTGTCTGATGCCAATGTGAGGTCCTCATGGATTATGCTATTTTATTTCCATAATATTTATGTGTTATGAACTGCCAATATTTATTCCATGACTAAATATTATGATATTTTATATGTAGGGTATGGTTTTAAAATGTTATGCTCATTTTCTCATACCCATATCTTTGTGATATGCTTATTTATCTCCCTTGTTTACCCTTACGGAGCATCTGAGCACACCCTTTATTATGTTTCTATTCCTATGGTAATGAAAAAGGTCTTTAATTATTAGTACTAAAGGGGGATATATTTATGGGATATATTGATAATATTTCATGAAATAAGAAGATTTTGTTCCATGTTTCTAAAGGCACTAAAATACTACAATTTTTCAGAGTTTTTTTGTATAATGTAATGAATATTCATCTAAAATGATGTAATATCCATGTATGAGAAGCCCGGGTCACTATAGATGGTATCAGAGGAAAGGTTTAGTTATCCTTTGGAAACTAGGATGAGAAAAATTTAGTGAATCACTAGGGATATATCTAAGGATATGTCTAGGGATATGTCTAAGGATAAGTATAAGGATGTGTAAAAGTATAGTAAAATATCTTGGAATTTTGTTAAAGGATAAAGTGAGTGGTTTCCAAGAAATTACATCCTTTTATGGATACTAAAAGTGGATGTGGCTCTGGAACAAAGGTTCCTAGGGGTAATATATATGAAAAAGGTAAATTGAGATGGACTTGATCGTCACCTGGTGCATGAAAATAGGCCTTTCTTCACACCTAATTTGACACTCTTGAGGGATATGCTTTGGAAATTTACAAACTCTTTATGAACCATCATGAATGATTTAAATAGACGGTGGCTATGAATGACCCTAGATAAACCTAAGGTGTCAAATATTGAAAATAAGGTGTTGTGATTTAGAAACCCTATAAGTGACTTTTCATGATTATGTAGTGTTCCACTATGATTAGTGTTTCTCACACTATACTTTATGGTTTTAGTCAATGGATGAAACTCAAAGTAGTCATGTTAATGTTGAATGAAACATAAAATGAAATGATTTTCCTTGTGATAAAGAAAATGTTATGGTAGATGGAATTAAAAATATTATTGATATACTTAAACTAATTTCTCAATATATGAATCATATTGAAATTATAAATGATAAAAGGAGGAAACAACATTCTTTTGAGTCCTTCATGAGAAACATTCCACCTTATTTTAGTGGTTCCATTGATCCACTAGTTGCTGAGAAATAGATCAGTACCACTGAAAATATATTTTCCATTCTTTAATGTTCAGATCATGAAAAATTAATTTTGGTTGTTTATCATTTGGAAGTTGAATTATATCAGTGGTGGAATATTATTAAGAATACAAGGGAATAATAATAAATTGAATCTATATAATGGAAAGGGTTTAATGGAATATTTCTGAGTAAGTAATTCCCTCATATTTTACAAAAATATATGGAGAAGTAATTCATTGAACTTCATAAAAATGATGATGAATCTATTGGTACCTATGAAGCTAATTTTACAAGACTTTCAAGGGATACTTCTAGTTTAATCAATAGTCCTAAAAGAAAAATTTATTGATTATGTGGTGTCTTAAAACCGAGTCTTCAAAATACCTTATCTATAAGATACTTTAGAATCTATAATGATTTAATTTGATTTGAATTGAAGGTATAAATGAAAATCTTATATTCCCACCATTATTATGGTTTTAATAATAAAAGGAATACCGAGTCTCATGAAGACACAAATTGTGGAAAGAAATTATAGACATTAGTATGCTAGAAATGTGGGAAGAAGAATCAAGGGAATTGCTTTAATGGAATTGGGATGTGCTTTAAATGTGAAAATTCATGTCATAAAGGATATGAATGTTGAAATATGTTTATTGAGATGGATAATTCAATGGAGGATAAGAGGATTCCAACTAATGCACCACCCACACTTCAATGTTTCAAGTGTAAGGAGTTTGGGAATTATGTTAATCAATGCCCCAATCCAAGATCTAATTTTTATGATAGTCCATAATAAACTCTAAATATAATGGAAAAAGATAAATATTAAAAATCACAATGGATGAATTTAATCATGATAATTATGGAACGCTTATCCTACCCTATTTGGTTGGGAATTTCATGTTGGATTTTGTATGAATGAGCCCTATGAAAACCTTATTGTTCATGATTTACTGAAATTACATGTGATTATATCCCTCTACATGAATTCTATAATAAAAAATAACATTTTATATTCTATTGGTATATGTTTTAAACCAAGATTCAAAAATAATTTTTTTGTATAAGATAAGATCTTATATAAGGAATAAATGGTGAATTAACTTTTGGAAGTGTATATATCTCCATGTAAGATTAACTTCAGAGTTATGGATACCATCATGGTTTATCAGTTTAAGGTTGATCATAATTCATCGAAACCCCTTTTAAGTCTTTATAAGATGGGACTTTATCAAGATTAAGGATATATTAAGAGAAAATTATGTCAATACAACCATTTTCTTTTGTATATGTTTTAGAGAAAAGTTTACTTAAGGAGGAATAACTCTACAATTTATGGATATATAATTAAAGGTAATGGTAACCTTTATGGTTTATCTTGTCTTTAATGTTGAGGTAATCACCTTATGAATTCAACACACTTTTTCACTATGAGAGAAGACATATCTCTAGTTTATTTTTGAAGAATATAAATTAAGGAAGTGGTAAGGTTGCATGGATTACCACAGTAAATTTTATTTAATCAGGATAAGAAGTTTAACTTGATGTTTTAGAAAGTTCTTCGAAAATATATTGAAATGGAGTTTAGTTTTAACATTGTGAGAATAATTCAAACCCTATAAAATATGCTAAGATCTTATTAAATGGATTTCAAGGTTGGTTGGGATCAACACCTTCCTAAAGTTGATATTTCTTGAAACAATAGCTTTCACTCAAGAATTCATATGGATCCTTATGAATCTCTTTATGGAAATAATTTTAGAACTCCAATGTACTAGAATGAAGTTCCATAAATAAATCTATTGGGACCTGGGAAAGATGATGAGATGGTAGAGAAGGTTAGAACTATTCAACAACACATAAGTATATAAAAAATTTGAAAGAAATGTTATGATGATAATCAATGAAATGGTCTAGAATTTAAAGTTGGTGAGAAATTTATATGAATTCTTCCTTGGAATAAAGAGGGAAAAAATAAATTCTTGGGTATATTGGTCCCTTTTAAATAATTTATCATATTAAGATAGTATATTTTCATTTGGCATGTCCATATAACCTCTCTCAGGTTCACGATGTGTTCCATGTATCACTCCTGCGGAAGTACTTACCAGATCCATCACATATACTGAACTTAGAGGTCGTACCATCGGAGCATGACATTTCATATATGGAATAATTAGCTGAGATTCTATATCATATAGATAATTTTCTACGAATCAATACCACTCACTTGTTCAATGTTTTGTGGTGAAACTACTAGCTTGAGTAAGCTATGTGAGAACATTCAGACATAATGAGGTGAAAGTATCCTCAGTTTTTTGAACCAAAGTGAAACATTTAGAGGGAGAAATTCATTTTAGGGGTGGAAGATTGTTACACCCTAACATACTGTGAAATATATATGTTTACAAATAAATTTAATATTTTTTATATTTTTCATTGCATGAAATAACGAGTTTATCTTGAGTTACATGAAACATTGAGTTTAGCTTGTATTACACGTAACATTGGGTTTAACTTGCATTACATGGGAGACCAAGTTTATCTTACATTATAAAAAACACTAATTTTTTTTCTTACATTACACATAACACTAGGTTTATATTTTGTTACATACAACACTATGTTTATCTTGCATTACACGCAACTCTGAGTTTTAACGAACCATGAAAAATAATTAAAGTTCTTATTTAAAAAAATCCAGTTCTTACCTAGTTGTTAAATAGGTGAAGTAAATAGGAATAACTAAATTTTTAAAAATAATAATTTTTTTATATAATGAAATAATATTTATCAAAAAAGTTCTTAATTTTTCAATAAAGTCATTATATGTTTTCAAAATATTATTTTCTCAAAAACTATTCTATCTATTTATTTTTTAGAAAAATAATTAAATTATTTTTTCCATTTTAATAAAATTAATTTGAAAAAATAAAAATAATTTTTAAAATTATAATATCAAAATTATCTAATGTAGAATTTTTTTAGTTTTTATGAAAAGTTTCCTTTTTTGAAAAATAATGAGAAATATTTAATTCTAATTAAAAACTATATTTTTTTAATATATTTATAACAAAAAATTATATTTTAAATTAGTTTTAAATTATAATTTGTTCAATTATACATCCATTAATCCAATTTATGTTATTGGAAACAATTTCATATTAAATTTTGATATAAAAGCTTTGTAAATTTTTGAACTTTTTTTCTTTAAAAACCGGCTTTCGCGTCGCATCTACGGGATTAATTTTAAATTAGAATTTTCCAATTATGTGAGTGTAATTTGGACAAATGGATTACATATTTTGAATCAAGATAATTTATATTATCTAATAAGGTAAAATTAATTTTTGACCAATATGAATAGTAAAAATAGTAACAACTATTTACGGTGCTTAAGGTAAAAATGGGCTTACCGGGGGTTAAACTAAAATTATAAGGGTTAAAAATGACCAAAAACTTTTAAAAAACCCATTTTATGGACATATGTTTACCTTATCCAGTTTATTGTAAATAATAATCCATTTTGGATACTTTTTTAATGAGAAAACCATGGGTATACATTTTTCTTTTCAAAAAATTACAAGTGTGTCACTCACCTCGCTTATAAAAGGTCACCCACTATCCTCTCCTCTTCACACCGTAAAACCATTTTGGTTAATAAAATAACTATAAAAATAAATTCATAACATCAATCCTCTCATCATATAATCCTTAGTTTGTATAGTAATCGAACCTAATAATGTTTTTGGTGAAAACCTAAGGATCCATGAAAAAGAGGTAACATTCATCAACAAACATTTTAATTTTATTTCTTCCTACACCTACTTCAATTATAATTATAACATGATGATATAATAAACTAAATATATTAAATATAATTAGATATTTTTGTGTTTAATTCATGACCTAAAACCATCTCCACTTCTATCAAATGGGTTACGAAATCACTATTCATGTGTATGACAGAATATTGTCTCGCGAACCGATGTTATTTGTTTTTCCATTACCACTTATCATGGTTGGAAATAATGATAGATTTATTATTTATATATTATATTTAATATATTATTATTATTACTAAATTATTATAACACACATACCTTTATGATATCCATTTTTTGTTATACAATAACGTCACTCGGATGTAAAGTAGACTACCACCTCATGAAGCGATGTGATTCATTCACGCTTTACATGGAAGGTAATAAGGAAGATTTTAATGAAAATATGTGATATATATGAGATAAAATTTATTCTATAATGATTATATATCATTTAAATTTCTTTATTTCAGTACTTTGAGAAAATGGAAGCAATGTTTATGCGTACATACGACATATCGTCTCCATGAACAGTGTATTTAATTTTTTATATATATATTTTATATATTACTGTAATTACATATATATGGATTATATATGATATTTATATAATGGTTAAGAAGATGGATATTATTTAACTATGATCAAAGTATGAGGAACAAAAATAACCACTCAAAACATACACAAAAAACACAATAGTTATTGCCTGAAATGTGACTTTAACATGGAGTTGTTAATAAAATGGTAAAAAAAGGTCATAAGTAAGTCATATATGGTATGATATATATATATATATGTGTGTGTGTGTGTGTGCGTGTGTGGTTCTGTGATATATTTATAATAAAATTATATTTATTATTTAGGAGTTTCGAACATGTATGAAGGAAGTTAATACTTAAGGTAAGGAATTTCCATCTCACCTTTTACTTCTATGAGACACATGCCATATTCAAAACTTATTTCTTTTATGTGGTATAAAAACTACCCATTAATGTATATTATTATGATTATAATGAAAAATATTTTGTTTTATATATCCATATTATAATCTCACTATCATGGGGTTTACAGTTCAAAAGCTAACAAATTGCTAAGGGATTTTTGTCTCAATTTTCCTTTTTTGGGATGTATGTTATGTTATCCACCTATATTATTTAATGAGGGGTATATAAATCCCCATTAACATGTAATACAATGAATCTAGTTTTCCTCATGATATTTTAAGTTCTATTTTATGTTATTCCTTCCAAGGGCTTACGATTCAATGTTACAAAAGTTGTAATGATTCTATGTTACTATCTCATTGTTTATCAAGATTGTTTATGATTATTTTTTCAATGATAAAATATTATGATAAATGTCTCAATAAACTCATGAAATTTATTCTAATATGGTTATTCATGATATTTTCAAGTAATAGTATCTTTTTACCACTCTTTGGAACATAAAATAATTGAGAAAATTTTTTTAAGAAAATTTTTCTTTTTTCTCTCGTCAGTTAGAAATCCATTTTCTTTAAAAACCATTTTTTCTCAAAATGTATTCAAATTTTTTTTATTATTATCCTATGAATTTTAAAATACATTTTTACCCCTATTTTACTTTTTACAAAAAAAAATTAAAATAATCTTCATGTCATTTTCAAAACAATTCCCACATGGTTTTTACCATAAATGTGAAAGGAATATTTATTTCAACATGTTTAGCATGAACAAAACTTCACATCATCATGAAAATTGTTTTATTTGATTCTTACTTTATATTTTTTAAATTTATATTTAAATAAAATTATTTTCAAAATGTTTTTTGTTTTTCAAAAATAAAACCAGAAATGGTATTATATTTAAAAAATGTTTTAAATGATTTATAAATATTCCTTTATAAGCTTTCAAGGTTATTTTTAAATAAATTTATTTTTAAAAGGGTTTTATGTTTCAAAAATTATTTCCAAAGAAAAATTATTTTCCTTCGTAAATTTTTTAGATGATATTTCAAAATAATTTTCCATCTAATATTATATCCATAGATGTTTCCTATGCATTACCAGGGATATGAACCAAGGATATCACTATTATTCTTTCTCTGAATGGTTTATTGTTACAATATTTTTCTGAAGATTGTTTCTCTTCCATGGGTTATACCATGATATAATTCTTATGAAATCCATATATTTTTCACAGGTTATTCTATGATGAATTGATGAATTGATTATCAAACATATCTATTTTACACAAGTTATGATATGATGAAATTTTTATGAAACCCATTTCATTTCATGGGTTATGATATGATGAATTTTTTATGATCTTTTGGAACACATATGTATTATATTCATTATGTGATTGGTGGGACCTATATATCCATCCAATTCATTGGGTAATGATAAATATTATATGATCTTAGAGGGTACATAAGTGGTTAGCTTGAGCCCAAAAAAATCAAGTATAAGGGAGGTTTTCCCAAGCCTGAGAAATAGGGTACATGTGAGGTTAGCCCAAATACAATGTAGGTACACTAGTGGTAAGCCCAATCCTGACATGTTATGAATTTATTAGTTGGTAGCCTTGAAATAAGGTTTTATATGATTATGTGTATGCCATAATTCCATTTCTTATGAAAATGGTATGCCATCATGGATCATGTTATTTTATTTCCTTATGATTCAGGTATTATGATCTGTTAAACTTATTTCCATGACTCAAGATTATGATCTTTGATATGTAGGGTATGGTTTTAAAATGTTACACTCATTTTATCATACCCTTATGTTCATTATTTGGTTATGTATCTCCCTTTTTTACCCTTACTAAGAATTTGAGCTCACTCTTTCTTATGTTTCCTTTCCTTGGGTTATGATGAAATGTTTTTAAGTGGGATTAATAATGGGATATCTTTATGGGATAAATTTTGATCATTAATTAATTAAGAATATTATATTATAAGTTTCTAAAGGCATAAAAAATATACAGTCCTTAGGAATTTATTTGTGTAATGTAATGGATATTCCTAAAAATGATGTAATATCCATTTATAAGAAGCTTGTTTCACTATAATGTTGTAGCATGGGTGGATAAATCATGGTAGTATGTTGGAATATGGCTTTCACCATTGATAAAATGGTTATATCTTGGTGTTGATGGTGATGTGGGGTTGCACCATAGATGTCACCATGGAGGGGTGTTTGGGAATCCTACACCGTGGTTCCATAGAAAAAACCATAGAACCTATTATCTACATTAGTAACAAAAGTTTGTCTAGTATTTTGGTATTTGGGTGTTAATCCTATTAAAAAGGTTGTTATGTTTGATTCAATGATCCATTTTGATAATTTATTGGGATAAATAAATAGGTAGTTAGGAGGGGTTTTCCAACATCCTTCAAATCCATAAAATAACAAGTCATCCCCTTTACTCAGTGGTCATTCCAAATATCTAAAGGACTATTATAGAGAGAACTATATTTCAAAGAGACCATGCTACACCACATAGGTCTGAGTTCTATTTGGTTCCACACCGTAGTTCCCCTATCTATGTTTTAGGGGTTATGTTACAATGGTTCTAACACCATAATAGTCCCTTTTCCACCATGGTGGCATGTGTTTCCATACCATGATAGCACTTCTTGTGTCGTGGTGGTATCCTCAAGTGAACCATTACATCGTGGTGTTCCTCCCTATGTCTTGGTGGTTGATTCATGTAAACCTCCATACTGCAGTGACTTTGTTGCACTATGGAGCCTCCTAGTTTTCTAAAATCTTTTCCTCCTTATGAATACCTCATCATGTTCTTGTGATATTATTATCATGGTAGGTGGTTTCAAAAGTTATTCCTCTTATTTGAAACCTTTTATGCTTATATTTTATATTTTTTAAAAAATAAATTTCTAAATCTTGAGTTGGGTTTTTGATAAATGGGATTTGAAATGGAATGGTGTGTGATGAAAAGTTCTTGATAGAAATTAACTGTTGGTTTTTAGGAAAAGTTTTTTTGAATTTAAATTATATCTATGGAAAGTAATTTGGTGAGAATAAAATTCATGTGATATTTGTGGTTTGAAATGTGATGATTTGATGGATTTTGATAAAAACAATTTGATAATTTTATTTGAAATAAAAGGTATGAATTTTGATAAAAAACATTTAATGTTGGTTTTTAAAATAATGGAATGAATTTTGGTTAAATCCATTTTATTTTTATTTTTGAAATAATGTCATGAGTTTTTTATAAAACCTATTTGATTTTAGTTTTTGAAATGAAAGGCATGTTTTGAAACTTGAATTGGGGCCAGATTAAATAATGATTGAAATGCTTTTTGAACCAATGATAGAGCCTTGTAAATGGTTTTATTTACCTTGAATAACATGATAGAATGGTCATTTTAGTGGTAAGAATACATGCTAGGAATTCATTAGCTCTACCTTTAAGTGAATTGATAATGAGAATGCAACTAAAACTACTTGAGGGTAGGTATATTGGTCCTTATGTATATTTTCCTTTTCATCCTTAGGGGTGTTCCTTGTGCACATTGGAAGTTGTAAATCACAAATATGTGTGATAATCCTTTTATATCCTACCCCTATGTCTCTTAACTAGGGTGCTACGATTAAAAATTACTTTTCATGCCTTATGATATAAATTTTTTACTAAAATAATTTTTTATAGAAATTCCTATTCATGCCCTCTTTTGATAAATTTTTTATTATTTCCTATATGAAAAATGATTTATTGTGTATTATTTTAAGTAAAAGTGGTTGTATATGTTTTCTAATAGTCATTGAAAATTTTCTTTCAAGAATGTTTTGATATGAACTATGAAAATGTTTCTTTTCCATGATTTATTTATATAAATATTAAATGTTTTATTTCATATGGAATTTTTAAGAAATTATTGATGAAATACTACTGGTATTGCAACTCACATATTGCCTTTGCCTTTTGGAATTTGTACATTTCCTTATGCTAGGTACCATTAAAATAAAGGCACCACACAGAGGTGGAGGGTGTACCTGACTTGTGGGACCTTTAGAAGTTGGAAACACTTGATGGAGTTTGTGACCCACTAGTTGTGTCAGGTTATCTTGTCATATTGAGACTTTTATCAGGGTGTTGTGGGCCCTTTTTCTCCTATGGATATTTTTTTCATCTTGACCATTTATATCTACTTATTTTCTTTGTAATTATTAATATTGTGGTGAAATCATTACATATTTATATATAAATATTGATTCCATAGTGCTTTTCTCCATCCCATGGGTATCGGGAATTCCCTTCAGTTCATGTTAGGGTATGATTAGGTATTGTTTAGGTGGATTATCTAGGTTAGTTTAAGACAAATTAGTATCAAATGATAGTTTGGAATCCTTTTTTATGTCTTTATGTAGTGTATAATAGGTTTTTTTCAAATTAAGGGGTATGTTATGAGAAATCTATTATCCAATTCTCATCATAACAAGCCTTAAGTTATCATGGAGTTGTTGGAGAAAGTTTCTTTGAGGAAAATTTATGTTTTGATTCTAATTTTTTTTTGTGATTTGATTTGATTTTTCATAACCCTGTTGATTCTTCTTAATAGAGTTAATGGCCTCGTGTGTCCTGAATAATTTTTTCCTTGATTTTGTGTAGTACCATGACCCTTAGAAGATGTTTGAATAGGCCTTGAGAATGAGCTGCTGATGAACATCAACAAGTAAACTCTACAGTTGAAAAAAACCATGTAGAGTTTATTGTGTGTGTGATTCATGAATTAGGATCAATGTAGGCACATATTCATAATCGGGCTACATGGGTTTACCCTGAAGGTTCATGGAAAAGATCACACCCAGGAGTTTCTTCTTCTCAAAACTCCATCTTTCAAGGGTACCAACGATCCTCAAGAAGCATAGGATTGGTTGAAGGAATTTGAGTATCTATTTGAGTTCTTGAAATTTCATAATTTTATTAAGGTGAAATACATTTATTTCAAGCCTTAAGGGACAAGTAAAAGGTGGTGGGACTTGATAGTTGAGACAATGAAGAATTATTCCTTAGAGCGGAAATAATATGGGGATCTATTCATAGAGAAGTTATATCCAAATTCAATGGTGTTGGATAGATCAATGGAGTTATTTAAACATGTGTAAGGTAACTAAAATGTGACTTAGTATTCCAAACACTTTTTTGAGCTTGTTCACTTCTCACCTTGGGTGGTATTGAATGAGAAGATAAACGCCCATAGATTTGAGTTGGATATCCAACTAGATATTTGATCTTAAGTTTTTCTATTGAAAATAACCTCATATAATGAAGTTTATAATAGATATTTGATGGTGGATCTTGACTTGGATATGAAGTATGGTTTGATCAATGTTTCTCCTAATACCAGTGGTGGTTTCAGTAGTTACTTTAAAGGGAGGAGGAAGAAGGATTAGTCTTGTGGTAGAAACTATGGTAGTGGATCTCAATAAAAGACATCCACTAAATAATTTTTAGTGTTCAGTAAATCTCCTCTCATCTGTTATCAATGTGTAAGGTTCGGAACATAATGTTTGATTTCTTTGAGGAACCAAATAATTGTATCTCCTGTAAATGATCAGGATATTTACATAGGTTTTTCATGTTTTTACCACTCTATGTAATGGTGTGGGATATTAAGTACCAAGAGGAACTATGATGCATTAAAATTCATCATAAAAAGGTGTTATTGTCACATGAATTATTAAAGAACCTTCTTCATGTAATGAATGAATCTCCAGTGTAATCTGATGTAGGTCCTGCAATAGTGAGAGGTACAATTGTCATTGCTTCATATTTAGTGACTGATTAATTTGATATCGGTGCCCCTAATTCCTTTATATCCCCTCATATCATGAAATGGTAAAATATTCTTATTAATATCTTGCCTTATGTTATGGAAATTATTACACCTATCACAATGAAGAAAGGGTAGGGTCTATGATTCCCTTCTTATGATTTCACTTTATCGGATGTTGATCTTGCTTGGGACTTTTATTTCTAGAAATGAAAACATTGGATGTAATTCTTGGGATGGATTAGTTATTTCCTATAAATATCATATCAACTATTATCATCAATGGGTTGCCTTCACCAAAAATTATGGAGTGAATCATGTCTTTTAGGGAGAATGGGACCTAAGGTCGATTTGGACCTCCTCTTTCGGAGTTGGGTAGGATGCCATCTATGTTCACCTTTAAACTAGAGAATGAACCTTCAGATTTTGAACTTCCATGAGTAGTCATTGAGTTTCTAAATATTTTTCCATTTGAATTTTTTGGTTTGTTGTCTATAAGAGAGGTAGAATTTTCTATCAACTTGGTACCAGGTTCCAAACCTATCTCTATTCCCTTTTACCATATGAAACCAATGGAGCTGAATGAGTTCAAAACTCAATTGGATGATCTATTTTCCAAAAGGCTTCATCAAACATAGTGTTTCACCTTGTGAAGAACCCATGATTTTTTTCCAAAAACTCCAATGGTACCCTTCACCTTTGTGTTGACTATTAAAAGAAACATCAGTTCACATTCAAGAATAAGTATATGTTGTCTTAAATTAATTATTTTTTTGACGAATTAAAAGGGTTGAAGTGTTTCTCGGAGACTAATATTCAATCTGGTTATAACCATCTTAGATTAATGAGGCTAACATTCCCAAAATCACCTTCATAAGAAGGTATGGCCATTATGAGTACCTTGCTATTCAATTTGGGATTACCAATGCTCCTACAAAGTTCATCGAAGTGACGAACAAGATTTCCCATGATTACCTTGATTCCTTTGTTGTGGATTTTTTGGATGACATCTTGGTTTACACTAAGACTGAGGAGGACCAGGTATGTCATCTGAGAGAATTACTAAATATATTGAGAAACCACAAACTTTATTCTAATCTTTCTAAGTACAACTTATAGATGTGATGTGTAGAATTATTTGGACACACGGTTTTCAAACATGGTGTCTTGGTTGATATTAATAAGGTGAAATTTGTTGTGTCCTGGGAAAACCGTGGATTTTCATTGAGATTTTAAGTTTCTTATGATTAGAAAGATATTATCATCATTTTGCCAATTTTTTCTCTAATTTTCCTTCTTCAAAAATTTCTATTAATTATAAATGAGTACATATCATTTTGAATTCTAAATTTCAATTTTAATTTGATAAATTGAAGCATCGATTGACTTCATCCCCTATTTTTAATCTTCTAGAATACAATTAGGGCTATGTGGTCTTATATGATGCATCTATTTTAGTTTTGGTTTGTATTATTATGCATAGTGATCATGTGGTTGTGTATGGTTATCTTTATCTTTGTTATCATGAAAATAATTTTCCCACACATGATCTTGAACTCACATCACTGATGCATGCTCTGAAGATTTTCTAGAGTGACCCATATTTTTCATACATAAATATCACATACTATTATATGAATATTATTTAAATAACATGATTATACATTATAGAATCATATAGGTATAGTACTTTTGGAAACTTGGATATACAAAAAACCGGTTCATAATTGAACTACATAATCTCTCACTTAGTTTTTCATAACTATAACTCTTCTTAGACATATCATACATAATACATTTCTTTATAACCTAGGAAAAGGAAACATAAGAAGGGGTGAGATATAATGCTCAGTAAGGGTAAATAAGGGAGATATATATGATCACATAAGAATAACATGATAATAAGGGTATGATAATATGAGTATAACATTTTAAATAAATTCCCTACATATCATAGATCATAGTCTTGATTCATGGAATAAAGCGTGGTGGTTCATAAGACATGAATCACAAAGGTATCAAAGAACATGATCCATGAGAGAATGACATTAGAATAAGACATGGAATTATGGAATACACATAAGCATATAAAACATTATGTCAAGTATACCCACCAATACATTCATAACATGTTAGGTTTTGGCTAACCACCCATGTACCTACTTAATTCTTGGGATACCCTCATGTGTACCCTCTTTTGGGCTTGGGATAACATCTCATATAATCTTTAATCACATATAACATTAATAATTACCCAATTAATTTGATATAGATATAGGTCCCACCAATAACATAATTAAAATCATATATATATGTGTGTGTGTGTGTGTGTGTCTTTGTGTGTGTGTGTGTGTGTGTTTGTGTGTGTGTGTGTGTGTTCCACAATATCATAAAAAATTCTTTAACTAAAAACCCATGAAAAAATGTGTTTCATAAACATTTCATCATATCATAACCCATGTAAAAATTAATGTGTTTCTTAAACATACTATCATCATAAAGATAAATAATCTAGAGAAATAATAATGATGGAATCATTTGATCATAACCTTATTAAGTCATAAGTAACATCAAAGGATTTCATCTTAGATAGGAAATGATTTTTAAAGTTCACTTGAAATATTTCTTAAGGAAAATAACCTTTCCATTTTGAAATCACAAATTTAAAATCTAAAAACTTCAAAAATGTTATGGAAAACATTTTATTTTAAAATATCCATGGAAATTTTTTTATGTAAGCTTTAAATCATTGAGTTTTCATGATGGTGGGAAAATATATTCAACGTTGCATTTATACTTTTGTAAAAAAATCATAAAGTACCTATTTTAGAAAATGATAAAAAGATTCTATTTTGAACCATTTTTTAAATAGTAAAATATGGGGAAAATGAATTTTAAAATCATAGGATAATATTAAAACCTTATTTAAAATATTTTTAGAAAACATGGATATAGAAAAAAAAGTTTCTTCGACTGAAGAGAGAAATAAATATGATTTTCCTAAAAGACATATTGTCGGTTTCATGAGAATGTAAGGTGAGTAAAATTAAATGAAAAAAAATAAATTTTCAAAAAATAACTAGAGGATAAAAATATTCATAATATTCTAGTGAGGTATATCATAAAATTTCATTATTAGAAACTTAGTCATAAATAATCTTTAGAAACAATGATATTGTATCATAAAACCCTTACCACTTTGGTAACTTTTGAATCATAATTCCCATAAAAGAAATAGCCTTATTTGGATATATAAATCCTAATAATTTCCATAATAATCATAAAAAAATAAATTCATGGGTATTATATGCACCAAACAAAAGAAACAAATGATGTATAAGGAATGTGTTCCTCAAAGATAAAAGTGAGAAAAAAATCACTTTCCTTGAGTTTCATTTGCATCAAGAGCATTCTAACCACCAATAAAATAAATTTAAATTTATTATAATTATATATTGTAATTTCATACATGAATATTATATGATATATATTCATTATATATATATAAAGAGATAGATTCATCCATAATGGTAGATATAGAAAATGAATTACACCATTCATGTAGATGGTATGACATACGTTCGCATGAACGTTTTTTTCTTTTTCAATGGATAGAACAAAAGGATGGTATAAAATAATTCACCATTAAAGAATAATTATTATATCATTTAAATATTGTATCTTCATCATATACATCCTTCTTACCATCCAAGTAAAATAGGAATGAAAAACGAATCACATCACTTCATAGAGGTGGTAGTCCACACATACGCATGAGTGATGTTATCATTTTTAATTATTTAGAAAGATATGAAGGAATATATGATATTATAATTTAATAAGAATAATTATTTCATAAATATAATATATAAAATTTTAACCTGTCATAATAATCATCCATTAAATATGGTGGTGGAAAATGAATTGTGAAGCTATATGGAGATGGTAAGTCGTATGTACGCATGAGTGATAATTTCACTTCCCATTTGATGGAAAGAGTGTGGATAATGGTAGTTTCATAATCATAAAAATATTTTATAATATTTAGGATACTGAATTTATTATTTTATGCTAAATACCAATGATTTAGAGTAATTACAATAAGAAATAAATTGAAAGAGGTCGGGTAAGAGAACTATCTCTCTTTTGGGATACCTCCTTTAAATATTTTCTTAAGGAACTTGAGTTTGGTATTTTAAAGATATTAAATCCTCAAAAACATGGATAAGGATATTGAGAATAAAATTTTTTAGGGGATGTTCAAGATATATGGGTCAAAGTAGTGTAAGGAATAGAAATAATGGGTGTCCTTTTATAATGGAGGGAGAGGACACACATGGAATTTTTTAAAGATCAAATTATAATATAGTCATTCTCGATCGAAATTATTATAAATATAATTTAAATATAAAGGGTATGAAATTTTAAACCATATAATATCCCATTTGTTTTTTTAATATTTTTATTATTTTTATGCGATTTAAAAATATTATTTTGAAAAAATATCATTATTGTTAGTTTTGACACAATTCATTTAATTTGACTTAAAAGACAAAGAAAAAGTTTGAAATTAAATTTAATTATTTAACATGAAAAAATATGCAATAATCGTAATAAAAATTAATGTAACACATTAAATAAATCAAATTATATTACTTTTAATATTTTCAATATCATTTATTATATTTTTTATTAATTTGAGAAATACTACATCGGTGTTCCATAAGAATTTAAGGTCATTCTATAATTATTAAAAATTAGAAATAAATTTATATCATGAAAATAATTTCATTGAGATAAAAATTACTACCAATATTCGTTTATAAATAGTTTTTATCTCTATTTTAATGCATAAAATATATTTAAAACTAAGACACTAACACTTTGTAACTTTCTTTATTTTAAATATTATAAATTTCATTTTCATGGAAAAGTTTCTACTAAAAAATAACTTTTGTTCCTAAGGTTATAAAGGTAAAATTAAATTCATCTAGTATGCATTAACATGAAAAATTATGGCCCTGTCAAATAGTTTTAACATAGATTAACCTGATTTACCCATTACTGTGGTGATAAATTTTACCACGATTGTTATTCATTTGACCAAAATAAAAAGTGGTTTATTTTAAAAAAAATTGAACCTGCTTATTAAAAATATTGAATCTATTTTATCAAATTCAATACCTATAAGTATCGGTAATTAATTTTAAAATAATTTTGCAAAATGCAACGAAAACCTCTTTTTAGTAGAATACAGTTTTTAAGCATAAAACCGAATTTATTCTTATCCCATGCTTAGAAAAATATTATAAGCATTTAAAAACATTTTATTGATTATATAATATATAAATTTCATTAAAATTATTCACCAATAGTGATAAATTTAATTTATTAAAATAAAAAATACATTAAGCGCATAAAAACGGTTTTTAAGAAAAATGTATTTTTTCCTATAAAAATGTTTTTTATGTTAAATTCAAACATAAAATAGATTAAAATGGACTTAATTGGATTATTTAAAATATAATAAAACAAATTTTTCATTAAAACCATTTTACAACAAAATGAAACTTTGTACATACATATATTAATAAAATTAGCATTTTGAACTGTTCACTGGAAAATCAACCTTTTCAGAAAATTCTCAAAAATTAATCCTAAGATAAATTTAATATTATTATTTAAAAAATGATATTAATTTTATAAAATAAAATTTCTAAAAGTTCAAAAAATTAATCATATTAAATTCTTACAAAATTCACTAAAAATATTTTTTGAAGAAAAAGTATTTTTGAAGAATAAGATAACTTTACTAAAAATTGGGTGATTATTTAGTAATAATTTATCAATACATTTATATTGAGTAGTAAATTTATATATATATCATAAATTAGTTAATATTATTCATACCCTCTAATTTAATAGCTAAGTTATAACAGTCACAAATAATAATATTTTAATAATATATCGTGGTTCGTTTAAACCTGGTGTTGCGTGTAATGAAAGATATAAAATAAATAAAATTATTTAAAGTGATATATTTTATAAAATCTTGGGGTTTTATGGTTGGAATTATTACCTTCTCAGTGAATGGTTTACAATATACTCCAACAATAAAAACTCAAGTTATATCTTCTCTCAAAAATACTTGAACCTTCAATAGAGAAGATGGGTGGAGTACCTATAGGCTTTTGATTTCGACATTACCTATACTCCTGGTAAAGGGAATTCCATTATTTATGCCTCTAGTGGGAAAATTTAATCACATGAAATGAAATAATACTCTTAATAGATGAATTTGATGGACCAATTTTCATATATACATTTGCGAGTCCAGGAGGATAAGACCTGGATTACTTTGGTGAGCTCTTAATTGACATCCACACTACTTGAGATGATTATTCAACAAAAAACTCGATAATGAGTTTTGAGGAATTTAGGATTCTATATATGGTGGAGAGATCATGGGTGAGTGGTCACTATAATTAAATGGTATAATATTATTTTTTTTCATTTCATCATTCTTATACCTTCAAGGAATGCTGTGATAGGAGATTTCCAAGATTCTTAGTGGGAAGTACACCCTAGAACAACAAAGTTATTTTGTGATTTGAGGAAAATTTTATGGTTTCCATGTTTGAAATTATACATTGAAGATTTTGTTTCACATTGTTACACTTATCAAAGGGTTAATACCAAGTATTGGAAGCCTTCAGGTTTTCTTCATCCCCTTCCAGTTTTGACTTTGAAGTGGGATGACATATTTATAGACTTTGTGGTCATATTTCCATGTACACCTTGAGGTAGAAATGAAATATGGATAGTGATTGATCGACTGAAAAAATAATATCACTTCATTTTAATTCATGATAACACTAAGGTTGAGGTATTGGGAAATTTTTATGTCTAGAAAATCATTTGATTGCATGGATTTCTTTATGTAATCATTTATAATAGGGATTCTCGGATCACTTCTTGATTTGGGAAGGGCCTCAAGAGGCAATGGGATCCCAGGTGAAGTTGATCATGACATGCCATCCTCGAACGGATGGCCAGAAAAATGTTCAATTTATATTCATGAGTATATTATATGTTCTTGTGTCTTTTACTTTATAGGAGCTTGGGATAGCCATTTGGGACTGGTTAATTTTTTTTATAATAATAGCTACCAGTCATCCATCAAGATGGAACCCTTTGAGGCTTTGTATGGTTAACCATTAAAATCTCTACTTTATTGGTCTGGGGTTAGTGAATCATACCTGGTGGGACCTAATTTGGTATAACTTATGATAGCTAAGATTTAATTGATCCATTGGATAATGGTAACGACACAGATTAATTACAAATCCTATATTTATTTTCATCAATGTCCTTTGGATTTTGATGTTGGTGATCTCATGTTTCCAAGAGCTTTACCATGGTTAGGTGATCGACGGCTTAGGAAAAAGGGAAAATTTTCACCAAGATATGTGTGTCCACTTGAGGTTATTGAAAAGATTATTATGGTTGCATAGAATTTGGCATTTCCACTATATCTGACATTTATCCACAATGTGTTTCAGGTGTATCAGCTTAGGAATTATCTCTCATATCTATCTCAATTATTAAGCTGGGAGGATCTGAATGTGGAACCTAATTTATTCATGATCTATCAACCTATTTAGATTATTGATTATTATATATATATATATATATGTATATATATTTTATTTTTATAAAATTCATACCCTTGATACGGGTATTGTGGCAGCATGGATTTGATTTATAATAGACTTGGGAGCATGAGGCACTGATTAAAGAACAATGACCACCTCTCTTTGATGTGGAGTCTTCTTTATTGAGTCGAAATAATATATTTCAATAATTTCTAACCTTATTTTTAAAATAATATTAAATTTACTTAAAATTTCATATTTTACTAACTTTTATACTCCCCTGGTTATAAGAATGTTTGTGGCATCGTGCCTTTTTATTACATAAACTTTTCATTTACATGGTACAAATAGAGGATCTTTTAAAGTTTATTTTCTTTGAAAATAAGGTACATAATACATGAAAAATTAATAAATTATTCTAATTACACTTGAATACATCCTCATGTATTAAAATTAAGTACATTTATTCTATATCATATCATGGGGACAAGCCTCAAAGGAAAGGGGTGAGCATGAGGCCCCGTAAGGGGAAACATTTTACATGTGATCATGAGGAATATCAATAAGAACAAGAGGACTATCATTAAGGTATAAGAAAATAAAGATAATTAAAATAATAATAAAAATAAAATTAATCATAACATATAAATTTGGATACATCATTTAAATGATACATTCATAAGAATATCACCAAGGTTTGTCGCTAAGGTGTCATAAATGAAAATTACAAAGGTTATTCACCAAGGTATCTTAAAACATATCATCTATAAAGATTATATTATTTACCCAATGAATTGGAGTGTTATAAGGGTAAACCATTAATATGTATTAATTAATTTTTTCCACATATATCATAATCAAACATTTAATAAATAACCCATGAATAATAAAAAATGTGTTTCATATAAAAATCATGGTGATTTAAAAGTTCTTAAAAATATGATCATTATGTCATTTTCAGACCTCGTAAAGGGAATGTGGGTTTCATGTATGTTAATACCATAATAAAATAAATAATTTTTTCATTTATTTTAATTTCCTTGGAAAATAAAGAGTCTTGGGTATTCATAAGAACAAAATAAAGATAATTCCTTAAGGAGAAGAGGGAAATTTTGGGAAGTAAATTCAGCAGCAAAATGGGTATAAAATTTGGTTTTAGAATAGGGTAAAATGATAGGGACAAGGGTGTGCCATTAATAAAATAATCTTATTATATTAATGGGATAAAATAAATTGGAAAATGTAACATAGTTTTGAAATTGAAAGATATACCTCATAAAAAAGAAACTTTAATGGAAAACGAGAAGTAGAGATTTTGCTTACCTTAAAGAGTTACTCATAGACCTTGAGGAATGAAACCTTGGAGGCTTGAGGTCACATTTGGGGGACTAATTAGGAGGAAAAATTACCATATATTCATGGAGGATAGAATTTTATAGAAAGGAAAAGGAGAAATGGGTGGTCATTTATAAAAAAAGTGGATGATTTGTTTAATAATTTCTAAATATAGGCCTTGGAAATCTAGGTTATAGAAAAGGAAATTCCATGGTATTTCCCATGGGTATCAAAATTTGGGAGATATTTTATGTTATTTTAACCCATAAGAAATGATTATAATTTTATATTACTTCTTATATAATGGAAAATTAAATTTTCCCCAAAATAATATTTTTAATGTTAACGTTTCCATTTTAGACTTTAGAAAGTAACTTATAGGTTTGGAAATTGATTAAAATAAATTAAAAATAATTGATATTAATGAAAAAAATTAGGTTTTTTATTGTGTTTAATTAATTATTAAATCATTATTACTTAATTATTAAGTCATTAAACATACTGAAAAACCCAAACTGTGTTTTTACTATTCACATAATAAATAAAGTATTTTAGAAAATTATCATAAATTCATTCTAACCTAAATTAAAATGGATTATTTCAAAAATGATGTTTATTTTATCATAATAATTCTATAATTATGATAATTTTAACTTTTAAATATAAAAAACATTATTTATTAAAAAATAGTGTGTTGAAAATGCATAGTAAAATTTCTGACAATTAAAAATTTTCAATGACATATTAAAATTATTTTATCATTTATATTTAAATAAGAGTGTTTTTATCATAAAATTTCATTAAAATAAATATTATTCAAAATACCTTAGTTTATTATAAAAAAATTTCATCCTTTCTAAAAAGTACAATTTGTATCTAAAAATCCAATTTATCAAATTTTCCATATTTAAGAAAGATTATTCTTAAAACAGAAATGATGGAATAAAAATTTTATTTATAAAATATAATTACACATTAAGTAACTAAGTCCTAGACATATAACCCCTTGTAACAACTGTGTACAACCTAAGTTTAAGGTGTGTGATAGTGATAGATTCATGGGGTGGCTTGACTAACATCACCCGAGTGGTAATTTTCACTTACTTGAACTTCTCCCATAGAAAATTTCATTCAAGCTTCACTTTTTGAAGCTCGGGTTGGGATTACTCAAGGAAGAGCCTCAGTAACTCAATCTCCCTCCAAAATTCTGACAAATGGTATTCATACGGCATTACTCTACTGATTGAGGCCATCACTTCTCCTTTCTACATTAATTATCCTTTGTCATTTCTAATTATAAACACTACTTATAAAATCAAATTTATTTCCAATAGTATAGTTTCCAATGGCTATATTGACCAAAATTTATATTGACCAATGTTTATATTTTACCAATTCTCATATAATAGTTGAATCATTATGGTCACATTTCCCCCTATACTCTATAAATACCAATTCATTAAAAAGAGATATGGTTTTTTGTTATATAACACACATTTTCAGGAAATAAAAAAAATTAAAATGTTTTGGTCATTAAATTCTTCACCCCTTAAGAAATTTCATCCCTTAAATTTTCAACTAAATCTCTCAGTTGAAAAAAAGTTTGGTTAATTCTGTCTCATTGTCTCCTATCATTCCCATGTCACTTCTTCATATTTATGGTTTCTCCACAACAATTTAATGAGGTGGGTAGTCTTGTTGTGTAGAAACTTGTCTTCATGGTCAAAGATCTCCACCAACTACTTTTCATAAGATATTTCATGTTCTAGTTATACCACCTCCAGTTTCAGTACATTTGAGGGATCAGGTATATACTTCCTCAAGATAGATACATGGAATACATCATGAACTTGAGATAGATTTGGTGGAAGTGTAATCTGGTATGCCACTACTCATATGTGATCAAGGATTTTATTGGGGCCAATGTACCTGTGGATAAGCTTCCCTTTCTTCCCAAAGCGTGTGACTCTCTTCCATGGTGATATTCGAAGGAAAACTTTATCACCAACATCAACATCCAATCCCCTTCAACAATTGTTAGCATATCTCTTCTACAAACTCAGATCATCCTTTATGTGTTGTTGTATGTCATAAAAATTTTCTATCATCTTTTTTAAAATATAAGGCCCAAACAATTGTCTTTCACCAAATTCATCCCAACAAGAAAGAGTTTTACATTGATTCCAATATAGAGCTTCATAGGGTGACATTTGAATACTCAAGTGGAAGTTTTCTTTGTATGATAACTTAACTAATGGGAGGTGTTGATCCCATCCAACTTTAAATTTTATTGAGCATGTTCTTAGCATGTCCTTGAGTGTCTGAATATTCCTTTTAGATTGGCCATCAATTTGGGGTTGATAGGTCGTACTGAAATTCAATTCAACATTTAGATCATGTTGAATACTTCTCCTTAATTTTGATGTGAAACTTGGATCATGATCATAAATGATAGAAAGTGTAACTCCATGAAACCACACCACTTCCTTTACATAAATCATGGAATGAAGCAATTAAATGGGAAGTCTTGGTGAGTCAGTTCACTATAACCCATATCACGTTGTTTCATTTGGATGTTCTTGGAATACTAGTGACAAAGTCTATAGTGATATTGTCCCACTTCCATATTGGTATGGGTAGTGTTTGTAATACCCCTTAAATAATCTGTATCTCTTCCTTCACTTTTTGACACACTAAGCACCTTTTAGTGTAGTCAGAAATCTCTATTATCATATTATCCCACCAATAATGATCACAAAGGTCCCTATACATTTTATTGATTCTTGAATGTATAGAGAATATAGATCTATGAGCTTCATCCGTCAATTATTTCTTCATCTATGGAATATATGGAACACATAGTCTTGTAAAAAAATTTAATACACCTTTTTGATCAATATTAAACACGTGAAACATATCATTATTCAAAAAATCTATCTTCTTTTGTAACAAGGGATGTTATCTTTGAGATATCTTGATATTTTCTAGTAATTATGGTTGGGAAATCATTTTAGATAGTGTTGATGATGTACCTTCTCTTACAATTCCCATGTCCAGTTTTACTAGGTCTTTGATCAAAGTATCTCCTTTAATCCTCATAAATTCTTGCACAATTGTGTCTTTCCTACTTAATACATCATCGACTTTAATTTACCTTCCAAGGTGATAATTACTTCAACATTCAAAGTCTTTAAGAAGTTCAAACCATATTTATTTTCTCATGTTCAATTCCTTTTGTGTGAATATATACCTCAAACCTTTTTGGTCAATGTATATATCTCAGTTCTCACCACGAAGATAGTTCCTCCATATTTTTAGAAAAAAACAATTGTAGCTAGCTCTAGGTCATGTGTTAGATAATTATTCTCATACAGATTTAATTATCAAGATGCATAAGTAATAAAATTTTCATTTTTGATGAGGATGTACAAAATTCCTTTTGATGGATACATCTATAAAAATAATGAATCCTTCTTTGATAGAGGGTAGAGTTAACATAGGTGTAGTAAACAATATCTTATTCATTTCTTAAAAAATTTCATCACACTCATTAGTCCAAATAAACTTATCCACTTTTCAATTTAACATGGTTATTAGATTAAAAAGTTATGAAATTTGTTTCACAAAACTCTTATAATATCTTGGGAAACCAATGAAACTATGAATATCTATTACTGTTGTAGGATGATTCCAATCCTCCTTAACATTTTTCTTGGTAGTTTTAACTATGATTCCTTAATTGGTTGCAATGTTCCCCAAGAATGAAAATTATTGTAACCAAAATTTATATTTTATGAATTTTTCAAATAGCCACTTTTTCCTCTGAGTTTTCAATATAACACTTAGATGATCCCCATTCTCCTCACAAATTTTAGAATATATCATATTATCATAATTAAAAACTATAAAAAAATTATCAAGGTAGTCCTTAAAGACTCTATTCATCAAATACATAAATATAGCAGGAGCATTAGTTAATACAAGGATAATAGTAACATACTTATAATGACCATATCTTGATTGGAAGGAATTTTTTTGGAATATCTTATGTCTTCTTCCTCAAATGATGATAACTAGATCGAAGACCAATTTTGGAGAAGAATTGAGCCTCATGAAGTTGGTAAACTAAATCATAAATCCTAGGGAGAGGGTATTTTTTATTCACTATGATCTCATCAAGTTCTCTATAATCAATGAATAGCTTCATTGATCTATCATTCTTATTCACAAAGAAAATAGGTTCTCCCTTAGATTAAAACTTGTTTGGATAAACCCCTTATCCAAAATATCATGAAGTTGTTTCTTTAATTCATCTATCTCCACATTTTACGTTCTATATGGGGACTTTAAAATCATCTTGGATCTAGGTATGAGTTCAATGGAGAATTCTACTTATCTTTCTTGGGAGGTCCAGGTAACTCTTCAAGAAATATGTTAGTGTATTCTTAAATGATGGGAACATTTTCTATTCTTATACTTTCATTTATTTCTTCCTCTTCACCGATCATTTCCATAAAAAAGGCTACATGAGGTTCTTATAGACAAATCTTAGGTCATGATATCTCTCATTTGAAAATAATTGTAAGTTTTCCATTCAAGACTACTAAGATTTCCTTTCTTCTAAAGTTGATATTAGCATTATACTTTGAGATGCAGTCCATCCCCAATATTATGTCGAATTACACCATGTAAATGACTACCATATTTTCAATGAGATTATACTTAACAAATTCAATACAACAGTTTCTATATAGTATTGATTCTTGGATATTCCCTCTATGAGTATAGACTGATAACTCTACTTACATTAGTTTAGGGATTGATTCTATATTCTTTTCAAACGTGGAGGAAATAAAGGAATGAATATAATCAGAATCATAGAATTTATGTGCTATATTTGAGAGAACAAAGAGAGTACCTACCACCACATCATTTGGAGATTCTACTTTAACCATCATGATAGAAAATTTTCTAACTTTCTCTCTTAGCCTATGTTGAGGTTGATGGTGATTTTTTTCCATTATCTTCTGATTTGGATAGTGAAAGGGAAAGTTCCCAAGCTATACACACTTGAGGAATTGGACTTCAGGCTGGGCCCGCACCATCTTCCATTTTTTGTTAGTGTTTAGAATTTGAGGCTTCACCTCACCATGATAGTTCTGAGCTATATGGTCATATCTTCCACACTTGTAACATTTCTAGTCATAATAATGAAGTTCCATGAATGATTATTCCCATATTTGCTGTATATAGGAAGTTTCATTTTCTTTCCTCCTCTTCTATGATCAAAGTTACTCCCTAAATTTTTCTCCATATATCTCTTCCTTTCAATCGATTTGTGTGACCACTGCATCTCTCCAAACTTTGGTTCAACCTTCATAGCACTCTACACTATCTCCTCATAGTTATCATAGCCTCAATTGGATAGATTCCTTTGTAGATGGGGTCTTAGTCCTCTAAATAATCTATCAAACATTCCATTAGGATCCATAATAAAATTATAGGTGTAATGAGAAAGTCTTGTAAATTTAATCTCATAGCTTCCCATGGATTCATTTTACTTTTACTTTAGCTCTATTAATTCCTTATCTATTATTGTTAGCTTCAAACAGGGGAAATATTTATTGAAAAAGGATCCCATGAACTCTTCCCACTCCATATCATCATTCTCCCTTCTTAGCTTAATGTTTTTAATCAATTCCCACCATTGATCAACTTCTCCCTCTAAGCGGTATAAAACCAAGGTGACATTCTCTTATTCCAAACAACATAGTACAAAAAATATCTTTTATATAGAGATTATCCATTATTCATAAATCAATGCGTCACTAGATCCACTGAAAGAAGGTGGTTGTTGATGTATAAAGGACTCAATGAAAAGTTGTTCCCTTCAAGGTGAATCTATTATCTCATCTTGATTCAAGTTATTTTTATTAACTAGAGCTAGTTGATTCATTATTATTATGAATTTTTCCATTCCAGCTTCTATCATAGGGTTTTTAGTGCATGGTTCATTGCACTTGTTATTTATGTGGTTCCTCTTGTTTCCTTTCATTTTTTAAAATAAGAAACCCATAGTGAGAAACATATATCTTTTAAGAATATTATAATTATAAAGGAATTTTATGTCTTAATACATCATTCTTAAATATTTTATTCTTAAAAATAAATTCATTTGTATATAAATTCCTCATAATGGTTCATAAAAAGTGTGTTATTAAACAAAAATATCCTCAGGGAGTGTCAAACCAGGTGTGCAGTAAGTCCTATTGGTATGGAATAGTTCCCATTTGATTCTATCACAAAGTGGTGTTTTCAGGCGTTACCCCTAGATACATCTACTCTATAGCCGCATCCACTTCTTCATGTCTGATAGGGATTTTGTTTCTTGGAAACCACTTACTTAATACTTCATCAAAATACCTAGATGTTTTTTATATTTAAAATTTTCTCTAGTTTTCATCCCAAAGTTTTTAAATCTTAATTTATACAAAAAAACTAAACTGTACTTTGATACCAACTATGGAATCTCACTTTTTATTAAAAAAACTTTTCATTTACATGGTATAAATAGAGGGTATTTTAAATTTTAGTTTCTTGTAAATAAGGTACATAATATATGAAAAAATAATAGATTCTTATAAATCCATTTGAATACATACTCATGGTTTTAACCTAAGTATATTTATTGAATCTCATATCTTGGGGACATACATCAAAGGAAAGTGGCGATCATGAGGCCCTGTAAGGGAAAACAATTTACATGTGATCATGAGGAATATCAATTAGAATAAGAGGAATGTAATTAAGGAATGAGAAAAGGAAAATAAGAAATATAATAATGAAAATAACATGACTCATAACATGTAAATGTGTCTACAACATTTAAATGAGACATTCATAATAATATCACCATGTTTTTCCACTAAGGTGTCATAAATGAAAATGACCAAGTTTATTCACCAAGGTATCGTAAAACATGTCATCTATAGAGATTAAATTATATACCCAATGTGTTGGAGATCTATCATGGATCATCCTTAATATTTATTAATTAATGTGATCCACACATATCATAATAAAAAATTTAATAAATAACCCATGGAGAATAAAAAAACAGGTTTAATATCAAAATCATGGCGTTTCAAAAGTTCTTAAAAATCTGGTCGTTTTGTCACTTTCAACCCATGGAAATGGAATGCGAGTTTCATGTATATTAATAACAGAATAATATAAATAATTTTTATATTTATTTTAATACCCTTGAAAAATAAAGAGTCTCAATTATTCACATTAATAAAATAAAAGATAATTTCTTGAGGAAAGAGGGGAATTTTTAGAAGTAAATTCGATAGTATAATGGGTATAAAATTGGTTTTAGAAACGGGTAAAATAAGTGGGTAAAAGGTTATCACAATCATAAAAAAATATTATTACAATAATGGGATAAAATAAAGTGGAAAATATTACTTATTTTAGAAATTGGAAGACATACCACATAAAAAAAGGATCTTGAATCGAAAAGAGAAGTGAAGATTTCCCTTACCTTGAATAGTTACTCAGAGATCTTGGAGAATAGAACCTTAGGGTATTGAGAACACCTAGAGGGGGTATTTGGGAGGAAAATATACCATAGATTTATAGATGATATATTTTTATTTAAAATAAATGGATATATGGGTTGGTATTTATAGCAAAAGTAGAGAAATTATTTAATAATTTCCAAATATAGCCCTTAGAAATCTAGGTTGTGGAAAATGAAAAACCATGGGCTTGAACACAGTTTTTTCCCATTGTTTTGAAAATTTGGGACATATTTTATGTTATTTTAAACCACAAGAACCAAGAATAATTTTATATTACTTATCTTGGCATGGAAAAGTAAAGTTTACACAAAATAAGATTTTTAATGTTAAGGTTTCCATTTTAGAATTTCGAAAGTAACTTATAGGTTTGGAAATTTGTCAAAATCTATTAAAATATATGATATTAATAAAATAACACATTTTATGTCTTCGTTTTTGGTTAGTTAATTATTACATTTTTATGACATAATTATGAATTCATTAAACATACCAAAAACCTAAACTGTTTCTTTACTATTCATGGGAAAAATAAAGTATTTTAGAAAATTCTCATAAATTTACGCTAACCTAAATTCAAAGTTTTTATTTCAAAAATAATGTTCATTTTATCATAATAATTCTCTAAGTATGATAATTTTAACTTTTAAATATAAAAATAATTATTTATTAAAAAATAGCTAGTTGAAAATGCATAGAAAAATTTCTAACATTTAAGAATTTTCAATGACATAATAAATTTTTTATCATTTATATTTAAATAAGAAATTTTTTATCATAAAATTTCATTAAAATAAATATTATTTATAATACCTTAGTTTATTATAAAAAAAAATTACATTCTTTCTGAAAATTTATAATTTGTGTCTGAAAAATAAATTTATCAGATTCATCATATTTAAGAAAAACTCTTCTTAAAACATAAATGATAGAATAAAAAATTTATTTATAAAATGGAATTACACTTTAAGTAACTAAGTCCTAGACAGGTAACCCCTTATAACACCTGTATACTTTAAATACCCAGACCCCAGTTACTCGGAGTCGGTGCCTTATATTAATTCAATGGTATAATAGTCAAGGAATTAATATCCTGGAAGACCAAATAGTTTATTAGTTTTTTAAAACCAGATAAAAATATAAGTTTTACATTAAACTTTGAAAGAAAATAAAATATATAAATTCCATTGGAAACATTCATAACTCCTAGATTAACCCTGCAAGTCATTTATAATATTTATCCTCACATCCTGTGGGAAAATGAAACATAATAAATGGTTGAGCTCTGATGCTCAGTAAGGGTAAGTAATACAACTAAATCATAAGTAATAAGTCATTGTGAATAACTAAAAACACACCTTCCATTAAAATATAATCTTGAGCATAATATGGAAGGAATAAAATAGAATTGAATAATTCCATAATAAAACATAAACATGGAAATTATACTAGTCTAATAATCACATGGAATATAAATTAATTGATTCATAATTAGGTAAGGTAAAATTCTAGAAATCATAAACATACTGTAAAGGCCTTGTCCAAGGCACCATACATAGTGGGTAAAAACTTAGTATAGTTTGTCTCATGTGATCTACCGATGCATCCAGAGGATATAGAGGGCCCCACCCATCACTTAATAATTCCAATGTGTTTCTCATATGAATGTAGATAAACATAAATAACCTCTATATATGAAATGTATAACTTTCCCCAATCTGTAAACATAATCACTAACCATTCTAAGTAGTATGGTGAATGGAATCAAGATAGCACATCCACAACCAAACTGATCATAAACCATTTAATAAAATATAGTGGATGATAAACATAAGATATAAAACTCAATAAAACATAAAATTAAATAGAGGTGTTAAAATAGAATAAAACACTCAAATAAAATCATTTAGTAATTCTTGAGAGAAATATCCTTTTTACTATGCAAAGAAGATTTCTTTTTGGAAAATTCATTTGTATTTATCATGAGTCATTGTATAAAAAGAGAAATGAAAAAATATATTTTTTCATGACAAAATTAGTGATTTTAGAAAAATGATAGTTTCTTAAAATAGATTATGTATGGTACTTGAAAATGGGTAAGAAATTTAGATGTTTCCTTTAATCGAGCTTGCGTGTCGGGAAGAATTGAGAAGGGGTCCTTGTGAAACATGTATTTTCCCACAAATGAAAGATGAAATGATCAGAATACATAATTTTTTAATATATAATCCTAATTTATAAGAATTATATAAAATAAATGAATAATTACATTGGTGTATAGAGGAAGAAAGTGTAACCCGGATGAAAATGGAGGTTTGGGAAGAAAACTCTTACCTTATATATGAATGTGTTCTGCACTTGAGCTTAATATCCTAGATAATAAAATTAAATCCATTAATTAATTAATTTAGAATAATTTATACATTTATTTTATTTATTATAATTTTTTTGTTCATTTATATCCATTCTTATGAGTTATAAGATAGAATTTTATCACTCGGGAGCATTTGTTTCCATGGTTTTCACGATCGGTGTATTTTTATATGAGTATGGAAGTTCATGTGGAATGGGTATAGTTCTCCAGAATTAAATTTATATGATATTAATGAACATAAATAAGATTTTATTTTTATATAATTCATTTTTTTATTTGTTATGAAGATGATTCATTAGATAAAACATTAGTGATAATCATTTAGATTATTTTGGTGATTCGTCAATCATCACGAACTAGTTCTGTATTATGAATTAATATTATGTATATATACTAGTTTTAGAAAATTAAATAGATTTTAAGAAATATATTATAGTATATTTTAACCATAAAAATTGTTTCATTGCCATCCTTTAAGGATAAATTCAAGAATGATAATCAGTCATCCATGAAGATTGTAAATCATCACCTCACAGACAATGATTTCGTTTTTAAAATAAAAGTGAGAGAGAAGGGAGTTTGATGAAGGATATTACATTAACATGATATCATTCCAGTATATATATGATATTGGAGTTATCGGGATAATTTTGATATGGTAACTTTTATAGGATAAGAAATGAAAATGGAAATAGAAAGGAAAATAAAAGAAAAAGAAAGAGGATTTACCTCTTGAATTCTCCTCTTTGAGAACCTCCTTAAGACACCTTGGTTTGGTCAATTTTTGTGACCAAAACCTCATGGAAGTGAGGGAGAGACATGTTAAGGGTATTTGGGAATAATTTGGATAGATTAAGGCTTAAAGCTTTTAGGATAAGTGGTGGTGAGGGTTGGTATTTATAGTGGTGGAGAGGGGTGGTTTTTGAATATTTTATTCATTTGTTTATTATTTTGGCTCAAGACTATGAATAGTTTGAGAATTATCATAAAATATATTAAAATAATGATTGTGAGTTTGAGATTACGGTTCTTACATTAGAAATTACTCAAGTAATAGTTTATTTATCATATAATGTATTTATATTGTAAATTACCGTATTTTACTATTCACAAAAAATTCAAGTATTTTAGAAAAATGTAAAAAATTAAACTTAAATTTTTTTATAAATTTATAATTAAAAAATGGATTAAATTTTATGAAAATAATTTTTAAAATATGAGAAATGTAATTTTTAATTAAAATCGTCATTTACTCGAAAAATACAAATTTAAAATTTATAACTGATTTTATAACACTTTGAAAAATTATCTAGGACCTCATAAAATTATCCTAAAATACTAAGACAAAAAATATTAATTTATGGATATATTTTAAGAAAATAAATTTTCTTTTAAATAATTTTATTTATTATTTAATTATAAATAAATATTTATGACTTACAAAAATACCAACACTTAATTATTAATTTTTAAAATATTCAGTTACATATACTGGGATATAATTATATCATACATTCATTTATAATATTCTTAAATTTTATTTATACATTCATGGGTGAGGTTACTATTCATTTTTTCTATTTACTATTCATAAGGGTCATATTACTATTCCTAAGGTCAAGTTACTATTACATCGGTATAGGTTCCTTATCTTCTATATATACCTCTTATTTAACTCATTATTCATTTATAAAGTTTGTATTGTGTTATCTGAGTGATTTTATTTGATATATACTATATGAAATAAACATATTAAAGGAAATATCATTGATAGAATTCTGCTTCATTACATTCTCCCCTTCTGCAAAAATTTCATCCTCAAAATTTCCAAGATGTCACCTCATAAAAATATTTGGGTAGTTCTTCATCATAATTTACTTAGGATCCAACATTTCCTCTTCAATTTTATGATTTTTCCAAAGTGCATTTACCATCTCAGTCATCCGATTCTTCAACACCAGTTCTTTAGTGTCTAGAATTTAGATAGGCTCTTCACAATAAGACAAATCAGGTTCTAATTGTATTCCTTCAAAACTGAGTACATGTGTTGGGTCTGGAACATACTCCAATAACAAGGATATGTAGAACACATTATGTACCATATAAATTCTAGGAGGCATTTCCAAATGATAAGCCACAACTCCAATTCTCTCTAGAATTTAAAAAGGGCCAATGTACCTGGGGATCAGTTTCCCTTTCTTTCCAAATTTTATAACACCCTCCATGGAGATACTTTCAAGAAAACAAGATCTCCCACTTGAAATTCTAAATCCTTCCTTTGATTATCATTATATATATTTTTATTAATTTGAGCTACTTTGGTATGGGTTTGAATATTTTTTACCTTTGCTATTGTTTCCTCCATAAGCTTTGGGCCCACAAGCTTCCTTTCACCAACTTCATCCCAACAAGTTGGTGTATGAAATCTCTTTCAATACAATTCTCTGTATGGTGCCATTTGAATACTATAATGGAAAATATTATTGTAGTAAAACTACACCAAAGGTAAATATTTATCCCATATACCTTGAAAGTCAAGTGAGTATTATCTCAACATGTCTTTTAAAGTTTGGATCATCCTTTTTGACAACCCATCAATTTGAGGGTGAGAGGTAGTACTCAAATGAAGGTTAGTATCCAAATATTTTATGAGACTTTTCTAGAATTTAAATGTAAATATTGGATCATGATTAGAAACAATTTAGATAGGTTCTCCATTAAGTCTTACAACTTCATTAATATAGAGTCGTGCAAGGTGCTCTAGTGGAAAATCCTCCCTTATAGTGAGGTAATGTGTGGATTTGGTAAGTCGATCAACAATAACCCATATTGAATTATTATTTCTTGGAATTATTGGTAATCTAGTGACAAAATACATGGTGATATCACCCAATTCCTATATAGGAATAGGCAGAGGTTTAATGACTCCTCTATGATGTTGTATTTCAGCCATACCTTATTGACATACTAAACATCTGGATACATAATCAGAAATTTCCCGCTTCATGGTATCCCACCAGAAATATTCCTTCAAATATCTACACATATTAATGCTACCAAGGTGTATAGATAAATTCAAGTTGTGTTAATCATATAATAACTCCCTTTTTAGCTTGGGTAAAGAGGAATCACATAGCCTCCTCCCAAATTTTATAATTTTATCCTCATGCACAAATTCTACCAACTTCCCATCATTCATATCATTAATATTCTTTTGAATATTCTCATCATCATACTGAAAACTTTTAATCCTTTACAATAAATATGTTTGGGAAACCGATAGAAAAATTTATTAGGTTTCATCATCCTTGATAATTCTCATATCCATATTTTCTAGTTCCATGTACTCAGGATCCTTGTTTGTCCTCATTTTTTTTAAAACTCCATGATCTTTCTTGATAAATGCATCTTCTACCTTATTCACCTTCTTAGGGTGGTATTTTATTCTAAAATAATGATCCTTGAGTAGTTCAATACACCACCTTTTCTACATTTTGAGTTCTTTCTATGAGAATATATATTTCAAGCTCCTATGATCTGTATATATCTCACATCTTTCTCCATAGAGATAGTCTCTCCATATCTTTTGAGAAAAGATTAAAACTGCTAACTCAAGATCATAAGTTGGGTAGTTATCTTCATGAATTTTTACTTCCTTGATGTATAGGCAATAACTCTATCATTCGGTGTAAGGACACACCTGAGTCCTTTCTTTGATGCATCACTATAAATCACAAATCCACCATTTCCTGATGGTAGATTCAAGATTGAAGAATTCACCAATCTTCTATTCAATTCTTCAAAACATTCTTCACATTATTTTTTCCATACAAACTTAATCCCTTTATGAGTAAGCTTAGTTAACGGGTTCGCTAATCGAGCGAAGTTCTGAACAAAATGCTAATAATAACCTACTAAACCAATAAAACTACATATCTCAGTTATGTTATTTAGTGTAGGCCATTCCAAAACCACCTTTGTCTTCATAGGATCAAATGAGATTCCATCCTTAGAGACAATATGGTCAAGAAAAGAAATTGATTGAATCCAAAATTCACACTTGCTAAAATTTCCATATAATTCATTTATTCTGAGAGTTTTAAGAATAATATGAAAGTGATTCTCATGGTCTTCATAGATTTTACAGTATACCAAGTTATCATTAATAAATACCACAAAAAATTCATCAAAATATTCCTTGAACACTCAGTTCATTAGATACATGAAAATAGAGGGTGCATTATTCAGTCCAAATGGAATTACTGTAAACATGTAATGTCCACACCTAGTTCGAAACACTATCTTTTAAATATCTTCCTTCCTCACACACAATTGATGATATCCATATCGAAGGTCAATATTTGAAAATTATTGAGATTTGTGGAGTTGATCAAATAAATAATCAATGTGATGTAGGAGATACTTGTTCTTTATCGAAATAGCATTGATTTATATATAGTCAATGCATAGCCTCATGGATCCATCTTTCTTCTTGACAAAGAGAATAGGGACTCCCCATGGAGAAAAAATAGGGTGAATAAATACTTTATCACTCAATTACTCTAGTTGTTTCTTCAGTTTTACTAATTCCAAAATGTCCATTATATTAGGATTCTTTGATATAGGTATTGCACCAGAAATTAAATCAATAGAGAACTCAACTTCTCGCTCTGGAGGATGTCCTAGTAAATCCTATGGAAATAAATCTATATATTCTTGAACAATAGGAACGCATTCAATTTTAATATTTCTTTCCTCATACATTGATGAATTTTTCTCTTCCTCACAAAGGATTTCATTCACTAGAGCTATTGGGGGTGGGTCTAGATAAGAGTTAGCTGATGAGTTTTTTCTCTAAAGATAAGGGATTCTATATCATTCTCAAAAATTGAAACTTCCTTCATCTTGAAATATATTTTTTCATCATAATTTTAAATTCAATCCATACTGAGGATTATTTCAAAGTTAATCATAGGTATAATGAATAGGTTAGAAAAAAATCTTGTTTATGTGTCATAAAGGGGATTGATTGACAGATCTTTGTGGCAATGATACTTCCCTTAAGAGTTTTAACTAAAAAACCATCTATTAAATCAAAGGGAAATGTCTAATTTTAGTGTAAAACTAGGAATATATAAAAGAATGCGATGATCCAAAATCAAATAAAGCATTGGCTAAGTTTGAGGAAAATATTAAAGTACCTACCACCATATCATTAGAAACTTCAACCTCAGCAGTTGTGAATTTATAAGTTTGGCCTTTCCCCCTGGCGTTAATTGGGGAAATTTTCCTTGATTCTTAGGAAAATAATTTTCATAATGTTCCATCTCTTTAAAATTATATCATTGAACATTGGTATCTTCTTTATTTCCATTGAAATCATGTTCTTGGTGGCCTTTTTCTCCACACTTTTAACAAACACCCATACCCTTCAAGAAAGTACCAGGGTGTATCTTCCCAAAATTATCATAGGATGGAAAATAAAATCTTCCCTTCTTCCCATTTTCCTTATTTCATTTTATAGAGTGTTAAGAATCCCTCTTCCTCACTTTATTTACTTTGAAGTCATGTGACATAGATAATTATTTTTCTATCTTGATAGCACATGAGACTATATCTTCATATGATGAGAAATTTTGGAAGACCAGTTACCTTCAGAAGAATGGTTTTAAACCATAAAATAATTGATCAATCCTTCTCCTTGGATTACATATGTAGTTCATAGAATGTCTTGATAACCTTGTAAAGTTGGATTCATATTATGCAACATTTTCATCCTTTTTCTTTCTTAGACTTGAGAATTACCTCTCCATATCTTCTCACTATTTGTGAGGAAAATATTTTTCTAGGAAAACATCCCTAAAATCCCTCTATTCCATATTTGTAATTTTTCCTCCTTTTTTGAATTAATTACCACCATTGATTTGCATCTCTCGGTATATGATAAATTTTCATGACAACCTTCTCCCTTTCATTACTTCCCAAAGAGAAAAATATCTTATCTAATGAAATTATCCACTTATCCTCTATAAATGGGTTTTTTTAATTTAATGATTGAGGATATTGTCATATAAAGTAATCTAAAATTGGTCTTCCATGTTGTGGATCAAAATTCTTCATACGGGAAAGGTTATTATTCATAACCTGAGTCAGTTTCCCCAGTATAGTTATAAGTTTCTCAACACTAGTCACATATCCAACACTAATATCATTATCTTGCATAGAAGGGAATTCCCTACATGGGATATGTGCATTGATATGGTTTCCATTCCTTCCACTAGGGTCTATTTCTAAAAAATGAAATACACTAGATTAAGTTATGAATCATAATTTACAATCTCAAACTAGAAAAACACTTAACATAAATTGAAATTTTATAAATATCTAATCTCATAATAATAAACATGGTTTCCTTGGGAAAATATTAACTTTTAGATCCTTCATAATGGTTTTTAATTAATATTTTAATTATCATAAGAATATCCCTAGGTAGTGTCAAACTAGGTACACAGTAAGTCCCATTAGGTTACCCTGAATCAGACTCGGGACACCTTGTTAGAGTTTTTAACCCTATGTACATCTATGCCAGACTCCACTTGTAGTATCCAAAAATGGCTGTATTTATAGGAATACCCACCTAATATATAATTTACGAAAATTTTAGGATGTTCTTTTATGATTATACTCAAAGTCCATCTTAGGGATTTGTTCCCTAATCTATTTTTTCTAAATCTAGTTTCCAAGTTTTCTACTAGACTTCCTCTTATACCAACTATAAAGGCCCTGACCCAGTTTCTTAAAGTCGGTTCCTTATATTAATACATTGGTATAATAGATAAGGGATCTATATCCTGAAATACCAAATATTTTAGTAGTTTTGGAAAACTAGATACAAACATTAGTTTTACATTGCAACTTTGAAATGAGATAAAATATAGAAATTACATTGGAAATATTAATAACTCCTAGATTAACCCTAAAATTAATTCATAATATTTATCTTTTCATTCTGGGGAAAAATAAAACACAAGAAAGGGGTGAGATCAAATTCTCATTAAGGGTAAGTAATAGAATGGAATCATAAGAAATAAGGCTTGGTGAATAACTAAAAATACAAATATCATTAAAACATAATCTTGAGCATAATATGGCAGGAATAAAAGATGATTTGATAATTACATAATAAAACATAACCATGGATATACTACTAGTTAAATAATCACATTGACTATAAATTACTAGATTCATAATAAGGTAATTCATAACATTGTACATTATAAATATAGTATCAAGGCCTCGACCAAGACACCATATATAATGGTTAAAAACCCTGTCTAGTTTGTCTCATGAGACCTACCGATGCATCAAGGGGATATAGTGGGCCGCACCGATCACTTACTAAGTCCAATTCATTACTCATATGAATGGGTAAAAACATAAACAACATATACATACTAAATGTAAATAACATTCCTCAATCTATAAACATAATCACTAACGATTCTGAGCAGTATGGTGAATGATATCAGGATAGTACATCCATAGTAAAATTGATAATTAAACATTTAATAAAATATGTTGAATGGTAAACCTAAAAAATAAACCTAAATAAAAAATAAAATTCAACAGATGTGTTGAAATATATTAAAATACTCTAATAAAATCATCATGGAATTCTTGAAAGAAATACCCTTTTTACTTTGGAAAGATGAGTTCTTTTAGAAAATTTATTTTTATTTTTCATGATTTTTTTTATAAAACCAGAAATGGAAAGATATATTTTTTCAAGAAAAAAAAAGTGATTTTATAAAAATAATAGTTTCTTAAAACAGATAATGGATGGTACTTGAAAATGGGTATGAAATTTAGATGTTCCCTTTAATCAAGCTTGGGTATTAGGAAGAATTGAGAAGGGATCCTTGTGAAACATGTATTTTCCCAAAAATGAAAGATGAAATGAAAAAGATAAATGATTTTGGAACATATAATAAGAATTTTTATGAATAATATAAAATAAATGAATAATTACATTGGTGTATAGATGAAGAGAGTGTTACCTGAATGAAACTGGCGGTTCAGGAAGAAAACCCTTACCTTATGTCTGAATGTGTTCTTCACTTGACCTTAATGTCCTATATAATAAAAATTAAATCCATTAATTAATTAATTCATAACGTTTTATAAATTAATTTTATTTATTATAATTTTATTAAGTTAATTTATGGCCTTTTTGATGAGTTATAAGATACAATTGTATTGCTCGGGAGCGTTCGTTTCCTTGGTTTTCACGATCGGTATACTTATATATGAGTATGAAAGTTATTATGGAATGGGTATAATTGTCCAGAATGAAATTCATCTGATATTAATGAACATAAATAATATTAATAGGTTATATAATTTATTTTTTTTATTTTTTATTTTAATGATTCATTAGATAAAACATTATTGATAATCATTTAGATTATTTTGTCGGTTTTTAATCATCACGAACTAGTTTTATCGTATGAAATAATATTATGTATATATACTATTTATAGAAAATTCAATAGGTTGTAATAAATATATTGTATTATATTTTAACCATAAAAATAGTCTCATTACAAGCCTTGAAGGATAAATCGAAGAGAAAAAATCTGCCATCCACGAAGATTGTAAATTGGCACCTCATGGACGATGATTTCGTTTTTAAAATAAAAGCGAGAGAGTAGGGAGTTTGATAAAGGATATTACATTAAAATGATATTATTATAGTATAAAGATGATACTATAGTTATCATTATAATTTTTATAGAGGATATTAGGATAGTATAATAAATGAAAAAGGAGATTGAAAGTAAATTAAATGAAAAAGAAATAGGATTTACCTCTTGAATTCTCCTCTTTGAGAACCTCCTTAAGGCACCTTGGTCAGGTATTTTTTTGTGACCAGAACATATTGTAAGTGGGGGAGATACTTGGGAAGGTTATTTTGTTAGAATTTGGACAAGCTTAAAGGATTAGATATGTGAGGAGAATTGATGGTGAGGGGTGGTATTTATAGTGGAGGATAGGGGTAGTTTTTTAATTTATTATTCATTTGTCTATTATTTTTGGATCAAGACTATGAATAGATTGAGAATTATAATAAAATATATTAAAATAATTAAGGTTAATTATATATTATGGTTCTTACATCAGTTATGACTCAAGGAATATTGTATTTATCTTGTAATGTATTTATACCATAAATTACAGTATTTTACTATTCACCAAAAATTCAAGTATTTTAGAAAAATATAAAAAATTTACCCTAACCATATTTCGAGGAATAGAATTCAAAAATGTAATAAATTTTATGAAAATAATTTCCTAAATATAATAAATTTAATTTTTAATTAAAATCATCATTTACTCAAAAAATACAGATTTTAAATTTATAACTGGTTTTATAACACTTTAAAAAACTAGGATCTCATAAAATTATACTAAAATCATAAGACAAAAAATATTAATTTATGAATAAATTTTATGAAAATAAATTTCTTTTAAATAATTTTATTAATTAAAAAATTTTAATAAAATATTTATGACTTACAAAAATACTAACACTTAATTATTAATTTTTAAAATATTCACTTAGTTATACTAGGATATAATTATATCATAAATTCATTTATAATATGCCTAAATTTTATTTATACATTCATGGGTGAGTTTACTATTAATTTGGATGATTTACTAGTCATAAGGGTCATATTACTATTCCTAAGGTCAAGTTACTATTTCATCAGTATAGGTTCCTTAACTTCTAGAAATACCTCTTATTACATTCATTCTTCATATATAAAGTTTGTATTATTTTCACTAAGTAATTTTATGTGATATATAATATATGAAATGAATATAATAATGTAAATATCATTGAAAAAATTCCAGGTTGTTACACATACGGACTAAGTGTAAGGTGTGTGATAGTGATAGATTCATGGTGTGTCTCGACTAACATCATGTGATTGATAAGTTCCACTAACCTGAAATTCTACAATATATGATTTCATTCAATATTCATTTTTTGAAACTCATCTTGGTCTTGGTCAAGGTAGAACCCCAATGATGTTACCTCCCTCCCAATTTCTGACAAATAGGCTTCATATGGCGCAACTCTATTAGTTGAGGTTGTCTCTTCTCCTTTCTTCATTAATTATCCTCTGTCATTTATACTTATAAACACTAATTATAATGTTAAAATTATTACCAAGATTATAGTTTCCAATATTCATTTTAACCAACTGTCATATTTGACCAATGGTCATATAATGGTCAAATACTGATGGTCACATTTTCTATTATACTCAATAAATTCCACTTCAATAAAAGGTGATCTAGTTTTGTGGTATATAACACATCTTCACTGTAATATTTTTAAGAGTCTTTATGTTAAGACATCCATGAGAGGATATTTTGAAAATGATTTAAAAAAATTGTATTTGTAATTGTCTGTCTGATCTTGCTAATCGAGTGCTTTCAAAGATATACAGATAGAGGTTTGTTTGATCTTACTGATCGATGGATTTTGGAGATAGTAAGACAGATCTATGTTAGATCTTAGTATCAAGGTATTCTTGTTGTAAGAAAGAAGAACCTTACGGTTTGGTGAAAACCATGGATACCTGAATTCAGTGTTTGTGACTTGCTTTACACTTAAGGTTAAAGTGTGGAAATATTTTATAAATATTTTTTCTAGTCATTATTACTTTATTTATAATATTTTTTATAACTTTTTTTATGAGTTTCTTTATTCCATTGTTCATTAATTAAGTAAAGTTTTCTTATGTAACAAACATTCCTTAACTCTAAATTTATATAAAGCATCGGTACAAAGTATGTGAGAAATTCTTCTAAATCAGACAAAAAAAAATTTTGATGACATATTTTAAGAGGATAAGTAAAGTATTAGTATAATTTTAGAAACTACAATTCACCCCACTATAGGTAATTTCTTACTCTTTCGATCCTACATTCTTAACAAGATTTTTGGGGGTAGAAATCTTTTGTGGTGGGGAGAATTGTAACATCTAGACCTTTGATTTCAGGTACATTATTTTTTTCCTTAGGTTTTCCGTTTTTCCCCTCCTTTATCTTAAGTTGTGACATGTTTGGGTAAATCCTTATATGAAATGATAATCTTAAGAAAGTTTTTGTGTGTGTTTAGTAAGATTTATGACCAAACCAAATGTTCTATGCTACAGTTCTTGGGACTACATCGTAAAAGTTTGGGCTACACCATATAATTTGTGGTTAAACTATGGTAGTATATTGAAATAAGGGTTTTATCATAGATTAAAAGGGTTTTTCATGGTGTTGATGGTGATTTGGGGTTTCACCATAGCTATCACCGTGGAGGGGTGTTCAAGAAGGTTTCACTGTGGTGACTTAGACCACGCCATGGAACCTCTTCTTCACATCAGTTACAAATAGTTGTCCAACATTTTGGTATTTAGTTGTTAAGCCTCTTAAAAAGGCTATTGTTTTTTATTAAATAATACATTTTGAGAATTTATTGGGAGAATTTGAGAGGGAGATATGAAGGGTTTTCCAATAGTCTCTAAACCAAAAAAATACCTAGTCATTCCCTTCACTCTCTGTTCATTCCAAATCTTTGAAGGACTTATACATAGCTAAAACCATGCCACAGATCCCATGCTATGGAATTGAGGTCCTAGTTTCATGAGATTCCATGTCGCAGTTCCCCTCTTTTCATCACAGGGGGCATGTTCCAATGCTCCATACATCATAGCAGTCCTTTTTTCACCATGGTGGTGTGTATGTGTGTGTCCACATCACAATAGCACTTCATATATCGTGGTGGTCTCTTATGGTGCATCATGGTGCCATGGTGTTCTAAATAGTGTTGTGGTGGTTTATTCCTATACACCTCCATGCCCCCATTGACTTTCTTGTGCCGTGGATCCTCCTAGTTTCCCATAATCTTTTCCTCCATAAAAATCCCTCATTAGGATATTATGATATTATTATCAAGGTAGGTAGTTTTGGAAGAAATTCCTATTATTTTAATCCTTTTATTCTTATATTTTAAATTGGTTTTCAAATTAATTTCTAAATCTTATACTGAGTTTTTGATAAATGATATTTAAAATGGCATGGTGTGTGATGATAATTTCCTGATATAAATTAATTTTTTGTTTTCAGGAAAAGTGTTCTTGAATTGAAATTATGAATATGGAAAAGATTTTGTTTAAAATCAAAGGCATGTGATATTTATGGTCTGAAATTTGATGATTCAATGTATTTAGATAAAAACCATTTTATATTGGTTTTTTAAATGAAAGGCATGAATTTTGATAAAAATCATTCAATGTTGGTTTTTGAAAAGAATGGAATTAATTTTGGTAAAACCTATTTGATGTTGGTTTTTGAAATAATTGCATTAGTTTTTAAAAAAACTAATTGAGGTTGTTTTTTTAAATTAAATGAATTTTTTTTAACATGAATTAGGGCTGGATTAAATGATGATTGAAATATTATTTTAACCAATGATAGCCACTTGTAAATTGTTCGATTTACATTGAATCACCTAGGAGATTGGGTAGTTGAGCTAGAAAAACACATTATAGGAATGTATTAGCACTACATGACAATTTATTTATGATTAAAACTTGACTAAAACTACTTGAGTGAAAGGATATTATCTCGTAGGGATCTTCACCTTTTCATCTATAGGGATGTTCCTTGTGTACATTATAAGCCTTACTCCGCAAATATGTGTGATTAACCTTGGGTGTCCTACCCATAAGTCTATTAACCATGGTTCTATGATTAAAAATGACTTATAATTCCTTATTATGTAAATTTTTTACTCATGTCAATTTTATAGAAATTATTATTCATGCCCTCTTTTGATAAATTTTTTATTCATACCAATTTGAAAAATATTATTTATTGTGTCTTCTTTTATGGAAATGTGATTGTACCTTTTTCCAATAGTCATTGAAAATGTTCTTTCAATCATTTTTGATATGAAATATGAAAATATTTCCATGACATGTTTTATTTACATAAAACTTAAATGGTATATCTAATATGGAATACTTATGAAATGATTGGTGAAATCATACTAGGTTTGTATCTCACAGCCAACCTTTACCATCTGGAATTTTTAGATTTCCTTATTCTAGTTTCAGGTAAATTAAAGGCACCACATAGAGATGGAGGGTGTACCAGACTTATGGGACCTTTAGAATTTAGTATCAGTTGATGGATTTTGTGATCCACCACTTGCGTCGGGTTGTCTCGCCATCTTGAGACTTGTATCGGGGTGATGTGGAACCTTTTTCTCTTATGAAGAGTTTATCTTACCGACCATTTATATATACTTATTTTAATTTTTAATTTTAAATATTATGTTGAAATTATTCTCTCTTTATCTATAGTTATTTCATGGTTCTTTTCACCAGCCTGTGGGGACTGATAATACCCTTTGGATCAGGTCATTATCTGCTTGGGTGCCGTTTATAGGGGTTATCTAGGTTGGTTTGTGACAGTATTAATCATAAAATAGTAACTTCATTATTCTAAATATAATTAAATGTTATAATAATTATATAAACACCAATATCCACCCTCTACTCCATAAAATGGGAAGTGAAAGTATCACTCATGCATGTGGGTGGATTATTACCTCCACATAGCGATAAGATTCATTTTACATCACCATTTTTTCATAGATGGTTATTATGATGGTTTTAAAGTTTATATATGATGTTTTTGAAATAATTGTTATTCTATAATTATAATATAATATCGACCTTCTTACCTTTAAATTTTTTGGAAAACCATAACGTCGCTCGTGTGTATGTGTGGGCTATTGCCTCCACGAAGCGATGTCATTCATTTTTCATTTAAAATTTATATGGATGGTAATAAGGATATATTTAATGAATATATATGATATATATGATATAATAATGATTCATTAAAGGTTAATTAATATTTACCATTCATTTTTTCAATCAAAAGGTGAAAACCACGTTCATGCGTACGTACGACTTACTATCTTCGTGAATGGTGTAGTTCATTTTTCTATATATATCCTTTATGGATGAATATATATATATGATATTTTTATCATGATTAATATTCTAGAGATGATGGAACCATGATTAATGTACAAGGACCAGAACTATCGAACTGAAATTCTCATGAAAAACGAAATAGTTAACACTCGGAAACTATGATTTTAATAAGGAATTTTTAATAAATGGGTGTTTAAATATTATAATTGGATAATGTATGATATCATAAATATTTAAATTAATATATTATAGAATTATAATAAATTTAAATTTATTATACATGAGGTTAAATCACTTTCGAAGCAAGTTGAACTCGATGCAATATATTTATGTTACAATCTCATTATTTATCAGGGTTATTTATAATCAAGTTTATAATGGTTAAATTTTATAAACTATCTCTCAATAATCCCATTAATTTTCTTATCCTTTGTTGATTTCAATATATTACATGTTTTCTTTCATTTTACCCTCTTTAAGAGCTTTAGAGACTGAAAGAATGATTTTAAGGAAAATTGACTTTATTTCTCTCTTTGGTTGAAAGATCATTTTCTTCCATGTCCATGTTTTATATAAAATGTTTGAAATAATGTTTAATTAATATTATATTATTGTTTAAATTCATTTTTACCCATATTTTAAATTTTATAAAAAAATAAAAGGAGTATTCTTGTCATTTTCTGAATAAGTTGCTTTTGACTTTTTATTGAAAATACGAAAGGAATCATTATTTTAACATACATGACATGAATAGAATTTCCTTCCATCATGAACACTCGATTATTTGAATATTACATTATAATTTTATAAGGTTATTTTCAATGAAAATTATTTCCTTAATATTTGGGAAATTTTTAGATCTTAAAATGTGATAAAAAAATGAAAAAGGTATTTTCTTCAAGAAATGTTTTAGTGCTCTTCTATAGGCATTTTTCATATAAGTTGACATATTTTGATGTTAGTTAATATTTAATAGGGATATTATCCAATGGTGACATCCTTATTCTTTCTTTGGATGGATTACGATTATGATGAAAATATGCTTATGAAACTTGTTTCATTTCCATAGGTTATTATATAATGAATTGATTAAATGTTTATAAAACCAATTTTTGTTCCACAGTTTATGATATAATGAATATTTTATGATCTTTTGGCACACATATGTATAATTTTTATATTTTAAAATTGTTTTTCATTTTGTTTTGTTAGTTTATTTTAAAGGTAATATCTACTACTTTTATAGATTTATTTTAATAAAATAGATTCCATATTTGGAGTCAGTATGTCCAAATTTGTTAATGAGCCCAATTTTATTTTTTCATAATGAATAATAAAACTAGGAACAAAATGTCACTAAATTTAAGGTTAAAATGGTTTTACTGGGAGTTAAACCAAGATATAAGTGAAAATTTTTTTATTAAACTTTTCTAAATCCTATTGACTAGCCAGATTTCAACCTCATCCTATCCCACATTAGAATATATTTCATTTTGGAAGCATTTGGGTTGAGGATGAATTTATTATATTTTAATCTTTTAATAAATTATAAGTGTGGCTTCTCCCCTGATTATAAAACGGAACTCCTCCTTTCTCTTCTTTTAATTACATTTAGGCATCTTTCTCAACCAATTTCTGCCCAATTCTCTTCTCAACTTACCTAGACATGAATTATATGTGTTTTTATTATTAAAATAAAATTCCATAGGTCTTCAATAAAGTATATAAAGGAGTCCTATCAAATAATATGAGTTTATAATACTTTTGAATCCCGACAATCTTGAGGTAATATATTTTTTCTCACTTTTATTTCTTTGAGACACAAGACATATTCACCACTTATTTATTTTTTGTGGTGGATATGTTTCCCATGAATCTATTTTATGATGATTGTCATGAAAATAATGGGTATTTACCGATCCATATAAGGTTAACTCTTTTATAATGTTATGATTCATAAGTTACCAAAGTGGTTAGGTATTTATGATACAATCTCATTGTTTATTGGGATTGTTTATGATTAAGTTTCTGATGATGAAATTTCATGATCTATCTCTCATTAATCTCATTTGTTTTCTTCTCCTATATTTATTTATTAATAATACATTCTTTATTTTCATTTTCCCCACTTTATTTTCTCAATATACTAAAATATTTTTTTAATTAAAATTGACTTTATTTATCTCTTCGGTCGAAAATCCTTTTTTCTATGTCTATTTTTTCTCTAAATTGTTTTTAGGAATTTTTTACTATTTTTACTATTCTTATATGATTTTTTAAAGTCATTATAACCCATTTTTTGACTTTTTATAGTCAATGGATGGAACCTTAAGGATTCGTGTTAATGTTTAATGTGATGGAAAATGTAATGACTATCCTCCTAAGAAACCAAATGTTATGAGATCTTGAATGAAACATGTTATTTTTATGATTACACAAATTTTTCAAGCCATGAATCATGATTATCTTCCAAATGAGAAAATGAGGGGAAAATTTTATTGATTCCTTCATGAGGAAATATCCAACTTCTTTTAGTGGGTATTTTGATCCACTAGTTGCTGAGTAATGGATCAGTATTACTGAAATGATATTTTCCATTCTCTAGTGTTCAGAAAATTAAAAAGTTATTTTAGCTATTTATAATTTATAAGGTGAATAATATCAATGGTAGTCTCTTATCAATAACATGAGGAAATAGTAATAAATGACTCCATGTAGTGGAATTATTTTAGGAACTTATTTTTTAATAGGTAATTTCCTTGTATTCTTCATACAAAAATAGAGAAGTAATTACTTGATCTAAAACAAAAGGATGATGAATCTGTTAATACCTATGAGGAAAATTTTGTAAGACTTCAAAGTTATACGTCTAGTATTATCACCCAACCTTAAATCAAGGTTTATTTATTCTTTAATGGCTTAATACAATGTCTTAGAAGGGTGTTAGCCATAAAGGGCTTCAATATTTATGAATAAATCATTTGATGTTCTATCAAGGTGGAGATAGAGATTGGACTTACCCATCAATCTCATGGCTTTTATAAAAAAAATATGGAATACAAAGGAAATTATAAAAACTATGGAGATAAGAATTTGATCTTTCCTTAATGCTCAAAGAGTGGAAGGAAACATAGAGGAAAATGTATTAAAGGAACTGAAAAATGTTTAAAGTGTGTAAAGATAGGTCATCAAGCAATAGAATATCGAAGTGATGGGAATAAGAAGTTAGAAAATGATGGAGAAAAAGCACCACAAAATTCACCACCCACACTCCAGTGTTTCAAACGCAAGGAGTATGGTTATTATGCTAATTGGTGCTCAAATCTAAAGGTCAATGATGATTATCGATGTCTGTACCATCTTAAGCCCAGAGATAAAGGGAAATCTCATGTGATCAAAATTAGTGATGAGGGGTGCAATAATGATGTGGTGAAATTTACACTTACCATCCACTCTAAAACTACCAATATCATATTTGATTTTGGATTTCTCACCCTTTTATATCTAAAGAGTTTTTTAACAGTATCACAATACCACCTTAATAATTATATATTGAATTATAATTGAAAACCTATAATGATACAATGATCAAATCCAAATTTTATGATCCTTATTTGATTGAAGTCTATGGGAATTTTCTTCCTAAAAATCTTATCATTCTCCCCCTAGTTGAATTTGATGTTATCTTAGTCATAGATTAGTTTTCTCTACATAAATAACACATCAATTATAGGGGAAGGGAAGTCATGTTTGATATTTTAAACCAAACTATGATATTATATTAGTGTGATGATAAATATGAAATTATTATGGAAATTGAATCCATTGTATGGGTCTTAATTACTATTCAATGTGGTGTTTATCTCAGTTGTTTAGGGAGAAACTCAACATCTATGATATTTCTATTGTGCGGGTGTTTTTTCAATGTCTTTCCAGAATATTTTCCTAGTCTTCCATGGAATCGTGAAGTTTATTTGTCAATAGAACTCATACCTAGTGTTACACCTATTTCAAAGGATCTATATATAATGAACCCAATTAAGTTGTAGGAATTTAATAAGAAACTCAAGGAGAATATTGACAATGGATTCATTCAGCCAAGTTAATCGGTTTGTGGCACACCTGTTCTTTTTATTAAGAAGAAATATGGGCCAATTCAACTCAGTATTGATGATCAGAAACATAGAAATATCACTATCAATAACAACTATCCTCTTCCCTATATTAATGACTTGTTTGATCAACATTAAAGATATCAATAATTTTCTAAGATTAACATTAATTCTATATATCATCAATTGAGGTTTAAGAAAGAGGATATACCCAAGATATCAATCCATAAAAGTTATGGATACTATGAATTTATAGTGGTGCCATTTGGTTTTAATAATTCCCCTTTAATATTCATGGATTTAATGAATGGTCTCTTTAGAGATTACCTTGATTAGTTTTTGGTAGTCTTTATAGATGATATTATTATATATTAAAATTGAAATCAAGAGCATGGAGATCACTTGAGGGTTATATTGAAGACCCTAAAAAAGGTGAAGTTGTATGAAACATTCACCAAAAGTGAATTTTGGCTACAAAAAGTTTCATTTTTAGGTCATATAATCTCAGGCGAGGGTATATCGATGGATCCATAAATGAAACAAATAATTGAACAATGGACCAGACCAACCATAGTGATTTTCATTCGTATTTTTCTTGGTTTGGATGGATATTATCAATTATTTTTGGAAAATTTCTCATGTTCTTCCATTCCACACACCAAGTTAACACATAAGGGGGGAAAGTTCCTTTGGACAGATGAGTATGAGGAATATTTCAAGGAAATTAAGATAAGGTTAGTCAGCACACTTGTGCTTACACTTCCCTATAGTGAAGAAGGGTTTGTGATATATATTAATGAATTTAAGAAGGTACTGGGATGTTTCCTCATGAATAATGACATGGAAATAGATTATGGCTCACGACAATTGAAGGTTATTGAAAAAAATTACCCAACTCATGATTTGTAGTTAACTATTGTAATTTTTTCATTATAGATATAGATACAATATCTTTATAGAGAAATTTATGATATATATACTGATAATAATATTTTCAAATATATATTCACTCAGAAAGAGATGAATATGTGTCAAAGAAGATAGTTGGATTTGATTAAAGATTGTGACAATTCAGTACTTTACCACCCTGGAAAGGTAAAAAAGTGGTTGATGCTTTGAGTCAAAAGGGTCATGCTAGATTATATGTGATTAGGTCACAAAGGATAAAATATTTCTGAATTTTTAAATTATAGATATGAAAATATTGAAGGGAGGGTGGAAATATTATCTTGCTCAAATAAGTATTAAATCATATATCCAAGTAAAGATTAAATAGGCATAAAATGAAGATTTAGAACTGAAAAAGAAGGTGATAAATTTTTCTAAGTCCAGCTTTGATTGTAATAGAATTATAAGTTTTAGGAACTATGTTTTTATCCCATTAATACTAGACTTGAAGAAGAATCCATTGGATGAAGATCATAGTTCATCACTCTTTATTCATCCTGATAGTATGTGGATGTATAGATATCTGAAAGATTATTTCTGGTGGGATAATATAAAGAGATATATTTCAAAGTATGTATCTTAGTGCTTGGTATGTTATCAATTTAAGTATAATAGATATAATTATAATATTTTGTTACAACTATTTCACATGCTAGAATTGAAATGGGAAAAATTTCACCATGGATTTTTTCATCAGACTCCCCAAAACGTCTGAAGTCCAAGAAAGTATTTAGGTTGTAGTAGCTCACCTTACGAATTCAAAACACTTCATTTATATTAGAGAATATTTCTCTCTTGATCATGTTTCCATAAAATACATTAAGGAAGTTGTAAGTTTTCATGGAGTACCACATTCTATTTTATCTAATCAGTATCTGAGGTTTACCTTGATGTTCTGGAAAAGTCTTCATAAAGCTCTTGATTAAAAGTTTTGTATTATTACTATTTATCATCATAAGACATATAGTCAGTCTGATATAACTATTCAAACCTTGTAGTATATGGTGAGGTCCTATTATATCTATTTCAAAGGTGTTTGGGATCAACACCTTCCTATGGTCAAGTTTTCTTACAACAATAGCTTTAAATAGAGCATTCATATGGCTCCTTACAAAGACCACTATAGAAAGAAGTGTATAAATAAAATGTACTAGAATGAAGTTAGAGAAATAAATATATTGGGATCTATGATAGATGAGGAAATGTCTTAGAAATTTAGATTCATTCAATAACACATTAAGTTATCTAATAATCAATAGAAAATTTATACTGACAATCGTTAGTGAAATATGGAATTTGATATTGGTGAGAAGGTATTCCTGTGAATTTATCCATGGAAGAAGTTGATGAGATTTGAAAATAATGGAAATCTAATCCCTATGTATATTATCCCATTTTATATTTTTGATCAAATAGGGATGGTATCTTATTGCATGGCGCTTCCACTAAACCTCTCTTAAGTTCATGATGTCTTCAATGAATCTCTCTTGAGGAAGTACATACATTATCCTTCACATTTAATAAACTCATAGGTCTTAACAATGGAGCCTGATATTTCCTATGAAGAATAAATAATATAAATCTTGTATCATAGAGATAAAGTGTTATGGAACAAGAATACTCACTTAGTTAACATTCTTTAGAGGAATTAGAAATTTGAAGAAGCTATATGGAAACCCAAGGAAGTAATGAAACAGTGATACCCTCATTTATTTGTATCGTTGTGATGGAATTTTGAGGTAAAAATTAATTTTAAGTGCGGTAGAATGTAACATCCTAGGATTTTATGATATATTTCTTTTTAAATAAATTTAATTTCTTTTAAAGATTGAAAAATATGAAACCCAAGTCTAAATGAACTATAATATAATATATCTTTATAACCTGGATGTTAAACTAGCTATATGAATAGGAATAACCACATTTTAAAAATATATAAAATGGTTTTAGTTAAAGAAAATATATTTATAAAGAAGTATGCAATTTTTATTAATGTCTTTATATGCTTCAAAAAATACTTTTTTCCACAAAAATGCTTTTTATTGTTTTTTATGAGCAAATAATATAAATAATTTCTAAAACTTTAAGATAATTATTTTGATAAAATGGATTATATAGTTTGAATCATTAATTTCAAATTTTTTTAATGAGTCTAATTTCATTTTTTGTTATAATTAATAGTAAAAATAATAAAAATTTCTCATCGTGGTTAAGGTTAAAACGGGTTTACTGGGGGTTAAACCAAGAGATAAGGGTAAATTTTCCAATTAATCTTGTATAAATACTATTGTATGGATATATTTCGACCTAATTCTATCTCAAATTCAAATATCTTCCCATTTTTAGGAATATTCATTGATAATGGATTTATTGTATATTAATCTTTTAATAAATTTCAAGTATGTCCTCTCTCCCACTTATAAAAGGACACCCCTTATTTCTATTATTTACACAAATTTGAGCCATATAACTCAAAAAAAACCCTTTCTATTTATCTTCTAAACTACCCAATCCAAAAATTATAGGTGTTTTTATGCTTAAAATACCATTCCAAGGGTCCTAAAGAAAGGATCTAAAAGAGGCCAACCGAATGAGGGTAATCGTCTTACCCGACCTCTTTCAATTTCATACTTTTTCTATATCCTAAAAATATATGGAAATCATCATAAAATAATAAATTAATTATCCTTAATATAATAAAATATTATTATAATTATGGAACAACCAATATCCACCCTCTATTCCATTAAATGAGAAGTGAATGTATCTTTTATGCGTATGTGTGGATTACCACCTCCACGTAGAGATACAATTCATTTTCCATCACTAGCTTTCATGGATGACTATTATGATGGGTTTAAAGTTTATACATGATATTTATGACATTATTATGCTTTTTTAATTATAATATCATATCTACCTTCTTACCTTTCAATCTATTGAGAAATGATAATGCCACTCGTGCGTACGTATGGACTACCATATCCACGAAGCGATGTGATTTGTTTTTCATTTCTACTTTACATGGATGGAAATAAGGATAAATTTAATGAATATATATTATATATATGATATAATAATTATTATATAAAGGTGAATTAATATCTACCTTTATTTCTTCCCATCCATCAAAAAGTGAAAATCTCATTCATGCGTACGTACGACTTACCATATCCATGAACAATGTAATTCATTTTTCTAAATCTATCGATTATGTATGAATATGAATATATATATAATGAATATATATGATATTTATATCATGATTAACATTTTTTAAATTATGGAACCATGATCAAAGTACGAGGATTGGAACTACAAAACCAAAATTCTCATGAAAAACGAAATAGTTAATGCCCAAAAATAATGATTTTAATAAGGAATTATTACTAAATGGGTATTGAAATATTATAACTATATCATATATAAGTATATAAATGACTGATGTATATAATTATAATATATTTAAATTTATTATATAGGTGGTTAAATCGCTTTTAAATAAAGTCAAACTCGAGGTAAGGGATTTGTGATACAATATAATTATTTATCAGGATTATTGATGATCAAGTTTTTGATGATTGAATTATACGATATATCTATCAAGAATCTCATGAATTTTGTTATCCTATAGTTATTTCATGAGATTATATTTTTTTATTTTCATTTTCCTCTATTTAATAACTCAAGAGACCAAAATAATTTTTTCAAGTAAAATCGACTATATTTCCCTCTTGGGTCAAAAATCTTTTTTATTCCATGTCTATGTTTTATCTAAAATGTTTTCAAGAATGTTTTACTATTATTATATGATTTTTCAAATTCATTTTTACCCATGTTTTAATTTTTATATAAAAATTCTTTTGAATCTTCTTATCATTTTCTTAACAATGTACATTTTACTTTTTACCAAAAATGTGAAAGCAAACATTATTTTATCATACTCAACATGAACGGAATTTCCCAAAATCATGGACATTCAAATATTTAAAGCTTCATTTACAAGTTTACAATTTTATTTTGAAATAAAATGTTTTCCTTAATATTTGGGAAATTTTTAGATCTTAATTATTGATTTAAAAATGAAAAGTGTTTTTACTCAAGAAATGTTTCAGTGGTTTTTTGAAGGAATTTTTCATCTAAGATGACATTTTTTATGTTACATAAGCTTTAATAGAGATATGATCCATTGACTCCATTCTTATTTTTTATCTGGATGGTTTATTATTATGATGACAAGATTTTTATGAAACCCATATATTTTCTAGAGTTTATGCTATGATGAATTGTTGAAATGTTCATGAAACTCATTTACTTTCCACAAGTTATGCTATGATGAATGTTTTATGATTTTATGGCACAAATAAGTATGATTTTTATTATGTTATGGGTGGGCCTGAAACTATTTATCCCTCTAATTCATTGGGTAAATATGGATATCTCATGAGATAATAAGGATTGGAATAGTGAGCGAACCCAACTCAGTAATGGATTTTGTCCACTATGATAGTCTTGGGCTTGAAACTTGACTAACAATATGATGTAATGGAGAGTGAAAACAATCCACTATGATTATATTAATAGTGATCCATGACTAAAGAAATTATTTTCCATGTTTATGTGTATTCCATAAACTTATTTCTTATACCAATTTTATGATTTCATGGATCATGTTCTTTGATTCCTTTATGATTCGTGTCTTATGAACTACCAAACTTTATGACATGACTCGATATTATGATATATGATATAAATGGTATGGTTTTACAATGTTATGAACATGTTCTCATACCCTTATATTTATGTTATGTTTAAGTGGTCATTTATATCTCTCTTTTTTACCCTTACTAAGCATCAGATCTCACCCTTTATCATGTTTCATTCCCCCATGTTATGAAGAATGGTTTTAAGTATGACATGTTTAAAAATGGTGATATTTATGAAGAACTTAGTGGGAGATGATATATATGTCTTATTAACAAGTTGTTTATGTATCCAAGTTTCCAAAGACAGAATACATATATGATTCTATCATGGATCTTAATGTTATGCATTGAATATTAATCAAATAAGATGTGATATTTATCTATAAAAAGTACAAGTCATTATACAAGGTACCCACTCTGATTAGATTTTAGGAGACCAATGTTATCCACATTGGACAATTAGTCAGTACGGAATTCAATGGATTAATTAATAATACATCACTCTACAATACAACCTTCTAGATGAATTCAATTGTTTAACATACCCTTTTAAAATCTTCATATATGGTTCAATGGGGTAAATCCATCTATAATTTATAAAACCATATAGTCAGATCTCTCTAACCAAGTGAACCATCAAGTGAACCACTATATAAAAGAATGATTATGGGGAGGGAATTTCTAATTTACCTAATATGAAAACAATTTCATTTTCTATAGTTAGTAACATCACTGGGTATATAATTTTACTATACATATCTGTGAAAATAATCAAATTCTAGTTAATGTGTGTCATAAATTTTTAGGTAGAATGAAATATATTTCCATAGGAATAAAATCTTGTATCAAAACATGAAAATCATGTGATTTTAATCCCTTTAAATTCAAATTAGTCATTGATGAAATATTATTGATATTTTATTGATATCGTGCCCTTCGTGCCTCGGATATTGACTTTGGTTTTGGAGGGTGGCCTCTCCTCTATGCCCGCATGGCTCCTTGGTTCGTAAGGTTGGATATTGATGGATGTAATTCTGCCTCGGGGTGCTCTGAAAGGTTATGAGAAATCCCTGGAGTTGGTTCCTCTTGGATACTCCTTTGAAGGTTCCCCATCTTCCATAGATTCTTCTCTCCCTTCGTCTCCTCCAGTGGTAGATTCTCAGAAGGGGATGATGGCCTGAAGAGGAAGGCTTCCTCTGTCCTAGGTTCTAGGGTAATGTCTCTCTCTCAAACCCAAGGATCTAGATCTCCTCCAATGGTGACCACTTCCATCAGTGAAATAATATGCACTAGATCACAGTTCAAGAATCTTCAGGGGCGGGTGGCATCCCACTTGGAGAAGGCCGTGCATTCTGCGGCCAGTCCCAGGTGATTATTTTCCTGATGATACCTCTAATCATATGGAATGCCAGAGGTTTAGGAGTCCACGTCAAAACGGACTTCTTGGCCTCAGAGATTCCCAAACATAAGGTCTTGTTGGTGGCCATCCTTGAGTATAAGCAGTAGCCTAGTAGGATTTGCGAGTTTTCTAGAAATATCAAGATGCATGGATACATGCATGTTGAATCATCCAATAAACATATCTGGCTTTTCTGGTGAAGGAGTGTGTCAGTTGATCTGGTACAGGCGGGGGACTAGTTTATCCCGATCAAGATTAGCCATGATCCTCATCATTTCTTAGTCACTTGAATTTATATTAGTTGTGATTCCCAGCTAAGGGAGATGTTGTGGAATGATCTTAATGTGTTCGACCTTGGTGGCCTCCTATAGTTCATGGGCAGGTATTTTAATGTTGTGGTTGAAATGGGAGAGAGGAAGGGAAGAGTTCCTTATAATAGGAATGATAGCCTCATTTTCGCTCAATTCTTGGCGGGCAGGGGTCTCATGGATCTCAGGTCCTCCAGGGATTAGTTTACTTGGTGTAACAATCAACAGGGGGCTCACAGGTCATGGAGTCGTCTGGATATATGTGTGGCCAACATGCATGCAGTTTCTGAGTATGAAAACACTAGGGTGGTGCATCTATCACGTGGCATATCGGACCATTCTCCGCTTCTGATTACTTTATCTTCCGGGCAAGACCATCATGCTCATTTCTGCTTCTACCAGCACTGGTCTCTTAAATTTGGATATAATGATGTGGTATGTGATTCCTATAATGGCCCCTCTAAAGAGTCCTCATGGTCGGGCTTTCATAATAAACTCATAAGGCTTAAACATTGGCTGCAGCTATGGGAAAAGTATTTTACTGTGACTGACAAAGAGTTGGAGGGTGTTATGAAGGAAGTCAATCGGATCGAATAGTATATTGAAGTGGACAGGGACGATATCTTATTTGAGGATCTCTCTGGTCGGAAATAGATTCTGGTGGACTTGCTTCTGAGACAAGAGCGCTAGGCTAGGGAATAGGCAAGGATCAAATTGCTTAAGGAAGGCGATCAGAACACGATGCTCTTTAATGCTTCTATAAAGGATAGAAGAATATGGTCTAAACCAAACATTGAGTTGTAGGATGGATCCTATACTAATGATAGGGAGGTGGTTGGGGGATGGATAGCATCTATTTTCATGATCTACTTGTAGTTCCCAACGCTCAACATCCGAGTTGGTATCCGGGAGATGATGTGGGGTTTTTTGAAGTTATCCATCCTATTTTTTCCACGCAGTACAATGATTCCCTAGGATCCATTACTCATGAGGATGAAATTTATAAGGCCATGTTGAGCTGTATTCCTGATAGTGTGGCGGGACCGGATGGGTTCCTGGGAGATTTCTATAGAGGTTCTTGGGAGACAGTGAAGGATGATGTTATTGTCGTTATCCAAGCCTTTTTCTGGGGGGGACCGCTACCTCGGGTTGCTTGTGCTACCAAGGTTGTGCTAATTCCCAATTCCAAGACCCCAACTTCTATTGAGAATTTTTTCCCGATTAGCATGTGCAATGTACCGTACAAGATACTTTCTAGAATTATTAACATGCGGCTATCCTTCCATCTTCCCAATTGGATATCCTTGGAACAACATGGATTTGTGAGGGGTAGATCCATCTAGGGGAGAATTATTTGTCCCAAGAACTAATCAGAGATATTAACTTCAAAACTTAGGGATCTAATATGGCGATTAATCTTTATATGAGTAAGGATTATGACTGAGTTGAGTGGATCTTCATAATTATAGTTATGATAAGTATGGGTCTGTCTTCATGGAATATTGACATCCTGTTTCTGTGTTTTATCTCGGCATGGATGTCGATTATGTTCATGGGAAAATACTTTGTATTCTTCAAATAAATTCAAGGTCTTTGACAAGGATACCCCATATCGCCAAGCATTTTTATAATCGCCCAGGATGTGCTTAGCCGGATCCTGCAAAGCAGAATCAGCAGTGGTGTGATCTCTCCATACCATAGAAGGATGTGACTTACATAAGTATCTCACCTCATGTTTGCAGAAAATTCCATTATATTTAATAATTCTTCGTTCATGTCTATTCAGGGGTTGAATAAAATCTTGGAGGACTGTAGCTACTGGAGCAGACAGGTTATTAACAAAGAGAAGATCAGTTTCTTTATATCTAGCAGTTGCTCTGCCATCCGTACTCTGACGGTGAGTATTTCCTTGGGCATGCAGAAAGGAGATCTTCCCACGGTTTACCTGGGCTCCCCTCTTTCTCCAAAGAGGTTGTGAATCTACAATCTCAATACTCTTGTGTGCAAAATTACAGAGAGTATTCTCAACTGGAAGAATTGGTATATGTCTTTCAGAGGGAGGATTGCGCTCGTTAATAGCATGATTTTGGATACTTTTATCCATTCTCTATTGGTTGTAAAGGTTCCAAAAGGTGTTATCCATAGCATGGATAAAATTATTTCAGTTTTTATATGGGACTCGATGTCCGAGGGGATAATACATTGGGATTCTTGGCACAGGATGGTGAGGTATCTCAGTGAAGGTGGTATAAACCTACGGAGTCTTAGCATTACCCTTGCCTGAATGCATGACAAACTTGCATGGGAGGTGCGGGAATTCTGAATATTATGGGGAAAGACCATGCATTCCATCTATGTGGGTCATTGGGACATTCAGGACAACAATGCCCCTCCTCTATAGAGTGAGATAGGTCCCATCGTTGCCTCCCTCAAACCTCATTCACACTGGATTGTTGGGACACGAGGTGTATCGTTCTAGCATGAAAACAAGTGTGGGGAGACTATTGGGTTCCCTGGTTATCCTACAACCAATATATCTTTTAGGGAGGATAGCTTACACTTGATGTGTCACGACCCCCTCCCCACAAAGTGTGCCCCTCCTGGGCCGGCAATGCGAGAAGGGAGATAATTACCCTTGAGTTCCGCCTCCAGTAGGCCCCGAGTTTGCGACTAGCACCGAGTGTATAGTAACACACAAAAGGGGAGGCATTAACCTCTAAGAGAACACATGCGGTAGAGAGATATAAGATAGACACCAATCAACTCCAACTCAGACTTCAATATAAATGAAAACCCAAGTACACATATGAAATTTCATACAGAAGTACTACAACTAAAAGGGGAAAAACAGCAAGTACCCAAAAGAAAGTAAAAACAACAGCAACCACCAGTCTGAACAGATCTTGCAACCCCAATCTAGTAGAAACCATCTTGATCTCCAACCTGCTCCAAGTGACCTAAAAACAGTTTATATATACATAGGTTGAGTATACCAGTATACTCAGTAGGATCCTCCCCGAAGCCTCTCGTGAAAAATTATATGAAGCATGCTAAAGAACAATGAACAAAAAGTGAAACTAACTCCTCACCTAAACAGGTATACTAAGTTCCCAACCTCACTATGGATACTCTCACCAAGTAATTCATACAATAATATATCATATAATAATGAATATCAAGGGTACCTCGCTACTACTTCCCCACTGGTTTGCCACTTTTCCCCAACGTCACACGTCTTGAGCATCTCTCTCTAAAAAGGATTGCCCGCAGACACATGGGTGAAGCACCACAATATGCACCTTGTGAAACAAAAACACCACGTCCACACACCAAAGTAACCATGTAGTTTATAGGATCCACCAAAGCTCACATAACGTGTATCATATGTCGGATATTATACCTCAATCTATTACATCCCATACACCGAGTAAAGATCCTCAAGCCATCACAGCCTATACACGTTACACCTATAGTAGTACATAGAAAACTATATCCAGAATATATGTGTGTGAATAACCACAAGACATTGCATCCCTCTACACACATATATGGTGAAAACTAACCAATGTTCCTGCTAGCACCAGTAACTACCAAGAGAAGAGAGCGAGGCCAAAGGGGGTAGTCAGCCATCCATCCTCCCATCAGAATGTTGGGGAAAACACCCCCCAGGGATCAGAATCCCCAGGGTGTCTGTTACCCTTATAGAAAGGGTGTATTAGCATATAGAAACACAAAAAGTATAGGATATATTATATCTCAAAACCACACTATGGTCATTACCTAGTCTTAGACTCAACTTCAGCTAATGTCTCCCAGAATCCGGGTTGCTACTTCTAAGACTAGGTATCGTATAAGCACACAACCATTTAAAGAGATTTATTAGATTACTTAATTTCCTTTATATCAGTTCCACTGTACTTTAATTAATTATTTAAACATTAATTAACCATGAACAATTTCACATTAAATTTCATTAGCATCACACCCAAATTCAATTGTTCCTTCAAAATTACAACCTCATCATTATGTTCCAGTGACTCCATCCTCATGTTTTAACACCATTTATTCAATTATTCATTATAGAAATACTTTCCCACATTCCCAAGCATTCTAGAAAAACATTATATGATACTAAAAACAAAGGGGCTCAACACAATGAGTAGATGCACTACCCATCGATTCTTTGCCTCTTATAGAAAGAGCATATACCCATCCTTCCTTCAGAAGATAAACACGGAAAGTGCGTGGCATACCCCGCGTGTCTTTGCCTCTTTCAGAAGAAGGGTAAGTAAGACAAGATGCCTTGAGAAGTGGGGAAAATTAAAGTAGATAAACAAACAATCAAAATTACCAAGCATCCAACAATCACATCCACTCCATTCCATCATCCTCGGTGTCCTCCTTGACACCCACATGCATAAACTGATGCATCTTTCCACTCTAGGCGATATCTTTTACCACAACCAAAAGGGCCTCCATTCCTCCACATATCACCACAACCATCCAGGAGCACATCAAAACACAAGCATCAGTAAAAAAAATGTCTTCTTAATTGGGCTCTTGGCCCTTAAACAAAAAAGTGGGTAACTTAGAACCCTTTTAGGAATTATCAAATAATCAGTTATTTAATCCATCTCGAATTAATAGATTTATTATGTCAATTCCATTTTCATCCAGTGGGATTAAACATGCTAACAATACAGTTGCACGTAAAAGAAATATAAGCAACGAATCCTCTACCTCAAAGAGTTCTTGATGTTCTTTATCCACACAACGGGTCACGATCCTCCTCTCGTGCCAACTGCATCCACCCGAGGATGCCACGGTACGACCGCACCAACCAAACCCCAAGAAAAGACCCATTAGGAGCATAGAGATTACATGCAATAATATGGAAGGGAGAAACAGGAGGAGATGATCCCAAAGGAATGACGATAAAACATACATTTTATATCGAAGATTGATCGATACAGGTTGGTTGCATCAAAACAGAGCGGAACTGATCCATGGAGTAAAGTTTGATTGTGCAACTCCTATGAAATGTATTGAAAGGTTCTAGGTTCTCACATCCTAGAACAAAGAGGAAGAACAAGTGAGGATTATATCTTGTCCCTTTTTAAGATTTAATGGGGTGACGGTTTAAGATATTCTTAATTCCCCATTAAATGTGGATCGCATTAACCCACGTGGTTTGACCAAGTAAAAACATCCCGATCCATAGTAATAATTAATATATGATTTATGGTCTTTGAATCATCCGTATTAATTTCAGGGTTGCAACGTCACAGATGGTTCGTTATTCCAACATCGTATGAGAGAGATATGTTGGATACAAGATTCTATAATAATAATAATATTATTATTATTGGGTGTTTCGTGGACCCGAGCCAAAAACCATAATTTAATATCCAACATTAGACTTCAATCGATTTTATTAATGACAGTATCACATCACCACTGACGATAAGTCAATCGGACGTCGCACATGGGAGTTATGGCGGGTCAAAGATTTAATAATAATAATAAATCTATTAATTCACAATCGTTTCGGGTACCTAATCCAAAAACCCAAAAAAGACATCCAATATTGTACTCATTATTTCCTTCTCGAAGTCAGGGTTGCACTACAGCTTACGGTTCATAAAACCAAGGTCGTACGAAGAATTTATGGACTAAACATGGTTTTCCCAACAAAATTAATAATTACATTATTTTATTATTTAATTTAATTTAATTTAATTCCTTAAATTCTCACATTGAAAATCCACGCACAAAACTCTCCAATTTGGTTCGCATCACCCCATTTCATCCGATTTTTATTTTATTACTTTAAATTTTAATCTTTATTTCCTTTAAACTATTTCTCTCTCCAATCTCATTTATTCTTCCACGATTCCCTCATGCTCCAACAAAAGTGGTGCCTCCCCTTGATTGACTCCTCTTTTAACTTATTTATTTTATTTTAAAATTATTGGCATTAATATAATAATGATTATTAAAAGTGAATAAATGTTCAATGACTTACACACAACTCTATTTCCACGCCTCCTCCTTCCCCCCATGCGCTACTTATGTGTGGCACCCAACTCCACTCTCACCTCAATGTTATTATTAATAATAATAACACCCATCATTAATGTTCTAATTTAATCCCATTAAATTTTTTTATCATGGTTATTCTCATATTAAATTAAAACCATTCCATTTAATTAATCACACACTAAAAGCCACCATTACCATTATTATTTAATATAATAGTAATAAATCCTCTTTCAATTTCATCAATGGGTCACCTTCATTATCATTAATAATTATTATTATTATTGACTCCCATTATTATCTTATAATTACTCCCACTCTCCCATAAATTAAATACTTCTCCCACAATACTCACGCGGCCTCTTCCTAACCCTAATTTTCAAAAAGTAATGGACCGGAGAGGTCTGATCCATTACATCAGATACCTATCAAAACATTCTCATCCTCGAGAATTCAAAACCAACCTAAAGAGAGAAAAAAGAAACAGGGTCTGAACAACCACCCATCAAGATACCTCTCAAAAGAGAGCAAGCCACAAAATCAAAAAAAGAAATTCATAACTAAAACATGAAAGGTATAACCACAAAGGGAACATCATTACATGAAAAGAGTTAAACATCAAACAACTTGGGGTACTGAGCATGTATCTGTGACTCGTGTTCCCAGGTACTCTCCTCCATGCCACAATGTCGCCAAAAGACACGGACTAAGGGGATATAACGCCCGCGCAACACCTTATCCTTGTAGTCTTGGATCTTCATAGGTCGCTCCTCAAAGGTTGCATCATCATCAACATCGATATCTCCCTAATTGATGATGTGAGAGTCATCATGAAGATAACGACGGAGCTGTGATACATGGAAAACATCATGTATCTGACTCATCTATGGGGGAAGTAATACTTGATATGCCACGACTCTAGCATGATATAACACCTCGAAAGTCCCAAAAACCCGGGGAGAAAGCTTACTTCCACAACCAAACCTTCACTACCCATGACGGGGAGTCACCTTTAGAAACACATGATCCCCAAAATTAAACTCTAAGGGCCTCCTTCTTTGATCAGCATATGATTTCTGATGATCTTGCGCTGTCTTCATCCTCTCACGAATCACCTGAACCATCTCTATTGTATTCTGCACTAGTTCCGGTCTGAGAATTTCTGACTCTCCGACCCCAGTCCAGCACAACGGAGAACGGAAAGGCTAACCATACAAGGATTAAAATGGCGCCATACCGATGGTGGAGTGAAAACTATTATTGTAATCGAACTGCACCATGGGTAATTGCCTAATCCATGAACCTACAAAATCAAGAACACAAGAGCGTAACATGTCTTCAAGAGTCTGGATGGTTCACTCTGTCTGACCATCTGTTTGAGGATGAAAAGCAATGATAAGGCATAGTTGAGAACCAAAATCATGTTGGATACCTCTCCACACCCTAGAGGTAAAATGAGGATCGTGATCCAAAATTATCATCCTAGGGACTCCATAAAGTCTCACCACCTCCTCTAGATACTGCCTCGACAAAACTTCCACTGAGCTCGACTCCTTGATCTCTATGAAGTGGGCGGATTTCGTTAAACGATCCACTACCACCCAAATAGCATCATGTCCTCCCAGATCTCGAGGTAAACCTGTAACAAAGTCCATTGAGATGTCCTCCCACTTCCACTGAGAAATCTCTAATGTCTAGAGAATACCACCAGGAACACGGTGTTTGGCCTTCACCTTCTGGCAGACTAAACATCGAGACACAAACTCCGCAACCACATGCTTCAGCCCAGGCCACCAAAACTAACTCCTCAGGGATTGGTACATCTTTGTCACGCCAGGATGTACTGCTAAGGGTGAACTATGGAACTCTCTGAGAACCATATCGCGCATCGTAAAGGGAACAAAAATCCTTCCATGATACAACACTCAGTGTTGTTCATCCTCCAACCAACCATCAGGGGCCTCACCACAGACAACATAGTCTCTCCATACCTCCACCTATAGATCTTTCAACTGGGACTCTTCCACCTTCTATAACAGGGATGACTGTACCATCATCTGAAAAAGACAACCCCTACCCCCAACTTCTTTCATATCAAGATACAATGCTGACAGTTCTTCCATTACTCTCCAGGAATCACCGGATTCACACACAGCATCACTATGTGACTTTTGGCTCAGCGCATCAGCTAAAACATTCCCTTTTCCAGGTGTATGTGATATTTTGAAGTCATATTCTTTCAAGAAATCCATCCACCGATGCTGTTTTAAGTTCAAGTCACGCTGGGAGAAAACATACCTCAAACTCTTATGATCGATGAAAACCAAAAAGTGCTCACCAATGAGGTAATGTCTCCACAACTTCAGAGAAAACACCACGGCTGCCAACTCAAGATCATGGGTGTCATAGTTACGTTCATGGGGATACAACTACCGAGACCCATGAGAAACAACTGACCTCTACTGCATGAGAACAAAGCCTCACCCCAGATGTGAAGCATCGCAGAAAACATCACTGGACTCCCTCAGCTGGAAGACAAAGGACTGGAGCACTTACTAAATTCCCCTTTAGATACTCGAATGCTGCCTGACACTGATCAGCCCATATGAATGCCTGATCCATCCTAGTCAAAGTTGTCAGTGGAGTCACAGCTCGTGAGAAATCTGCTATGAACCTCCTGTAGTAGCCTACGAGACCATGGAAACTTCACACCTATGACACTGTCTTGGGGGATTCCCAAGACACAACCGCTTCTATATTCGATGGATCCACAGCTACTCCCTATTGGGACACAACATCCCCCAAGAAACGGACTTCTCAAGCCCAAAAACTCACCCTTCGACAACTTCCCAAGTAGCTGATGTTGGCGAAGAACTCCCGAAATGGATCGTAGATGCTCTACATGCTCCTCTTCAGATGTGGAGTACACAAGGATGTCGTCGATTTAAACTACCAATAACATGTCTAGGAACTCAGGGAACATAGAATTCATCAATCCCATGAATACAGCTAGAGAATTTGTCATGCCAAATGGCATTACAACGAACTCATAATTCCCCTGATGACAACGGAAAGCAGTCTTCGGGATATCCTCATCCTTCACACGCATCTGATGATATCCCGACCGCAATTCGATCTTTGAGAACCAACTTTAACCTTTCATTTGATCGAATAAATCATCAATTCACGAAAGAGGATAGCGATTCTTTATTGTCACTTTGTTTAAGCGATGATAATTGACACACAACCACAAACTGCCATCGGCCTTCTTCACAAACAAAACTGGTGCACCCCATGGTGACACACTTGGCCGAACAAAACCGCACTGAAACAGACCATCAAGATATATACGTAGCTCTCTTAACTCAGAAAAGGCCATCCTATATGGAGAAATGGAGATAGGAGATACTCCTGGCTGTAGCTCGATCCTAAACATGATCTCTCATCGAGGGGGTAATGCTACAACCTCTTCGGAAAAAACATTAGGGTACTCCTCTACGACCCTAGGAAACACCAACTGCTGAACCTATGAATAACTCAACATCATCTCATCTGTCATGAATGATAAGGATGGAATGTTCCTATGACCCATCTGAGGATCTCTCTCACCAAAAAGCACTACTTGCTCTTCATCCGCACAATGAAGATGACCTTTTTCCTGAAGCAATCCACGATATCCTGCACCAAATAAAACCAATCCATGCTGAGGATGACATCATATGGTTGTATTCGTAAACATAAAAAATCTCCCCAAGAGCGGTGTTGCCCCAACACTATCTCACAGTCTCTACATACTTCAAACAAGTCAGCTCGACCTCTAACTGGCGTAGTCAACGCCAAGGGCACTGGAAGCCTCTCTACCTCAGGTCCCAAAGTATAGACAAGGGTAGGTGATATGAAGGAGTGTTTCACTCCTAAAACTAGAATATAGAAGACTCAACATTAATTAATTAATGGTTTCATTTTATTCATTTTAGGTTAACCTATCCCAATGTCTACCCATTCAAACACAGGCACAAAGAAGAATGATGCATGATCCTTTCCTAGGTCTCTACCCTACAACTAGTATCACCTTGTTTAGTAGACATTGTAAACATAAAGGTCTGTACATCAGATCATAGGGGGGCCTAAACGCCTATGTCTCAGCCGGTATCCAGTGTGTACCTCACTTGTTAAACATGAATGACACAGATACCCTACCAACCCATGCAACCTCACCTGTGCCTAACTCCAAACTCCATTCTATCCCTCAACTAGACCTCTGATACCACTCTGTCACGACCCCTCCCCACAAAGTGTACCCCTCTTGGGATGGGAATGTGAGAAGGGAGATATGACCCCCATGTCCCGCCTCCAGTAGGCCCTAGGTTGGCGACTAGCACTGAGGGTATAGTAACACACAAAATGGGAGACATTACCCTCTAAGAGAACACATGCGGAAGAGAGAGATAAGATAGACACCAATCAACTCCAACTCAGACTGCAGTATAAACGAAAACCCAAACACACATATGAAATTTCATGCATAAGTACTACAACCGAAAGGGGAAAAACTGCAAGTACCCAAAATAAAGTAAAAAACAACAGCAACCACCAACCCAAACAGCTCCTGCAACCCCAATCTAGTAGAAACCTTCTTGATCTTCAACATGCTCCAAGTGACCTGAAAAATAGTTTATATATACATAGGATGAGTATAAAAGTATAGTCAATAGGATCCTCCCCAAAGCCTCTCGTGCAAAAGTATAGGAAGCATGCTAAAGAACAGTGAAAAACAAGTGAAACTAACTCGTCACCTAAACAGGTATACTAAGTTCCCAACCTCACCATGGCTACTCTCACCAAGTAACTCATACAAGAATATATCATATAATAATGAATATCAAGGGTACCCCGCTACTACCCCACCGGTTCGCCACTTTGCCCCAACGTCACACGTCCTGAGCATCTCTCTCCAAAAAGTCTTGCTCGCAGACACCTGGGAAAAGCACCACAATATGCACCTCGTGCAACAAAACCACCACTTCCACACACCAAAGTAACCAGGTAGTTTATGGGAGCCACTACATCTCACATAATGTGTATCATACATCAGGTATTATACCTCAAGCCATTACATCTCATACACCAAATAAGGATCCTCAAGCCATCATAGCCTATACACGTTACACCTATAGTAATACATAGAAAACTATATCTAGAATATATGTGTGTCAATAACCACAAGCCATTACAACTCTCTACACACATATATGGGGAAAACTAATCAATGTGCCTGCCAGCACCAGTAACTACCAAGAGAAAAGAGCGGGGCAAAGGGGGTAGTCAGCCATCCATCCTCCCACTGAAATGTTGGAGAAAACACCCCCCCCCCAGGGCTCAAAATCCTCGGGGTGTCAGTTTCCCTTACGGACAGGGTGGAGTAGCGTATAGAAACACAAAAAGTACAGGATATGTTATATCTCACAACCACACTATGGGCATTACCTAGTCGTAGACACAACTGCAGCTAATGTCTCTCAGACTCTGGGCTGCTACTTCTAAGACTAGGTATCCTATAAGCACACAACCATTTAAAGAGATTTATTAGATTACTTCATTTCCTTTTTATCAGTTCCACTGTATCTTAATTAATTATTTAAACATTAATTAACCATGAACAATTCCACATTAAATTTCATTAGCATCGCACCCAAAGTCAATTGTTCCTTCAAAATTACAACCTCATCATTATGTTCCAGCAACTCCATCTCCATGGTTTAACACCATTTATTCAATTATTCATTATAGAAATACTTTCCCACATTCCCAGGCATTCTAGAAAAACATTATATGCTACTAAACACAAAGGGGATCAATGCGGTGAGAATATGTAATACTCGTCGATTCTTTGCCGGTTATAGCAAGAGCATATACCCATCCTTTATTAAGAAGATAAACATGGAAAGCACGTGGAATACCCCACGTGTATTCATCTCTTTTTAAAGAATGGTAAGTAACACCAAATTCCTTGAGTAGTGGGTAAAACTAAAGCAGATAAACAACCAATCAAAATTACCAAGAATCCATCAATCACATCCACTCTATTCCATCATCCCTGGTGTCCTCCTTGACTCCCACATGCATAAACTGATGCATCTCGCCACTCTAGGCGTCATCTTCTAACACAACCAAAAGGGCCTCCATGCCTCCACATATCACCACAACCATCCGGGCTCACATCAAAACACAAGCAGTAGTAAAACAAACGTCTTCGCAATTGGGCTCTTGGCCCTTAAACAAACAAGAGGGTAACTTAGAACCCTTTTAGGAATTATCAAAAAATTAGTTCTTTAATCCATCTTCAATTAACAGATTTATTATGTCAATTCTATTGTCATCCAGTGTGATTAAACATGCTAACAATACAGTTGCATGTAAAAGAAATAGAAGCAATGAATCCTCTACCTCAAAGAGTTCTTGACTTTCTTTATCCACACAATGGGTCACGATCCTCCTCTCGTGCCAACTGCATCCACCTGAGGATGCCACGGTACGACTACACCAACCAAACCTCAAGAAAATCCCCATTAGGAGCATGGATATTACATGCTATAATATGGAAGGGATAAATAGGAGGAGATGATCCCAAAGGAACGACGATAAAACATACCTTATATCGAAGATTGATCGATACTGCTTGGTTGCATCAAAATAGTGCAGAACCGATCCGAGGAGTAAAGTTTTATTGTGCAACTCTTACGGGAAGGATTGAAAGTTTCTAGCATCTCATAGCTGAGAACAAAGAGTAAGAACAAGGGAGGATGATATCTTGTCCCTTTTGAAGATTTAATGGGGCTACGGTTTAAGATACGCTTAATTCCCCATTAAATGCGGATCGCATTAACCCACACGGTTTGACAAAGTAAAAAAATCACAAGCCATAGGAATAATTAATATAGGATTTATGGTCTTTGAATCATTAATCTTAATTTCGGGGTTGCAACGTCAGAGACGGTTCTCCGTTCCAACACCGTATGAGGGAGATATGTTGGATACAAGATCTCATAATAATAATAATAATATTATTATTATTGGGTGTTTCATGGACCCCAACCATGAACCATAATTTAATATCCAACATTAGACTTTAATCGATTGTATTAATGATAGGATCACATCACCACTGAAGAGAAGTCAATCGTATGTCGCATGCGGGAGTTATGGCGGGTCGAAGATTTAATAATTATATTAAATCTATTAATTCACGAGCGTTTCAGGTACCCGATCCGAAAATCCGAAAAAGACGTCCAATATTGGACTCATAATTTCCTTCTCAGAGTCAGGGTCACACTGCCACTGGCGGTTCGTAAAACCGAGGTCGTACGAAGAAGTTATGGACTAAACATGGTTTTCCCAACAAAATTAATAATTACATTATTATATTATTTGATTTAATTTAATTTAATTCCTTAAATTCTCACATTCAAAATCCACACACAAAACTCTCGAATTTGGTTCGCATCACCCCATTTCATCTGATTTTTATTTTATTGCTTTAAATTTTAATCTTTATTTCCTTTAAACTCTTTCTCTCTCCAATCTCATTTATTCTTCCACGATTCCCTCATGCTCCGACAAAAGCGGCGCCTCCCCTTGATTGACTCCTCTTTTAACATATTTATTTTATTTTAACATTATTGGAATTAATATCATAATGATTACTAAAATTGAATAAATGTTCAATCACTCACACACAACTCTATTTCCACGCCTCCTCCTTCCCCCCATGCGCTACTTGTGTGTGGAGCCCAACTCCACTCTCACTTCAATGTTATTATTAATAATAATAACACCCATCATTAATGTTCTAATTTAATCCCATTAAATTTTCTTATTATGTTTATTCTCATATTAAATTAAAACTATTCCATTTAATTAATCACACACTAAAAGCTACCATTACCATTATTATTTAATATAATAGTAATAAATCCTCTTTCAATTTCATCAACGGGTCATTGTCATTATCATTAATAATTATTAATATTATTGAATCCCGTTATTATCTTATAATTACTCCCTCTATACAATCAATTAAATCCTTCTCCCACGATACTCATGCGGCCTCTTCCTAACCCTAATTTTCACAAAGTAATGGACCGGAGAGGTCCGGGCCATTACATGATGTTCATTTCTACCGTGCTGAATAGGGTCCAACTGGAAACGTTCCAGCTCATTGAGATGACCTCAGAACCGGATAAAATTGTGTTTTCCCCGTCTTCTTCTAGTGCTTTCTCAACCAAGCATTATCAGCGGGTCTCTTACCTGCAGGTTGCAGGGGATGAGTGGAATGATGTTCTTTTGTGTAGGTATATCCCCACCAAGTTTAATTTTCTTTCTTGGAGGATCCGGAACAGAGCCCTCCCCACGGATGAGAATATTAGATGGTGCAGGGTGATTATGGTGTCCATGTGCATTTTTTGTAAGGGGTATAAGGAAGAAAGTGTGGATCATATGTTCTTCGAGGGGGACTTGGTGAAGGAGGTGTAGAAGTTCTTCAGTGAGTTCACAGCATTCTCTATTCCTGGCATGTCTGAGCTTCCTTTTTTTGTTCACTGGTTCCATGGATTAGGGAAAGAGGGACCTGAATGTAGGGCGCGTACCTTAGTCTTGCAGGCATGTTGTCGGTGCTTGTGGCAGGCATAGAATAAGTGGTTTCACGAAGGGGTGGTGTCAAATGGTCACAGGATCATCATTAGGACTAAATCTCTTCTACTGGATATGGTCAGGACTCTCAATTTGTGGTTAGAGGCCCCCTCTTTGCAGTGAATTGGTCAGGATATCCAAGGTAATTCTCCTAGAATGATTAGTTTTGTTGTTAACTGGTTTTGTTGGAACCCTCCTCCCTAGGTACTTAAACTGAACACCGATGGTTCGTGTGTCAATGGTGTCATGCGAGTAGGGGGGGTTGTGTGTGATATCCATGGATTGGTCTTCACAGATTTCTCTATCCGGTTGGGCCAGGGCACGTTTCTTTTGGCAGAGGCGAGGTCCTTGATTTCTGGTCTCAATGTTTGTAGACATAGGAGGTTGGATCTCTAGGAAGTGGAAACTGACTCAATGTTGGTTTATAACATGCTCCAAGGGATTGGTGTCATTCTGGGGTCTATTGAATATATTGTTCATAAATGTTGGGGCTTCATGGGAAACATCATCAAAGTGTCTCATACTTGGTGGGAGGGGACTGGGGAAGCAGATTATCTGGCCTCTCTTGACAATCCAGACTCGTAAAGCTTATTTTTCCATAATCTTCAGACTTTGAAGCTGTTGGGGATTAATATCATTAGAGGGGGCGCCCTTGGTCTCCATCACTTTAGACCCCTATAGATGTGTTTTTCTTTTGGGCCTAATGTGTACTTCCTTTCTTCCATTTGAATAAAAAAATTACATGATGATGAAAGAGTGTAAGCCATTGGAGGAAGAAAAGTATGCCTTTCACCCTTCATTATCACCAACTCTTCCCATATCCCCATGTTAATGATGTCCAACCAAAACTTAATTCTATTTTCTATTTTTTGGAGTGAATTTAGTAACATTATAATGAAACTACCACATATATATTTTCTATGTTCATCACATAATAGGAATGTATGAAGTACAAACAATTCTAGTAAGTTAATTTATGAAAAAATAATCATATTTCAACCCATTTTCAAAAGATGTTTCAAAAGTTGTTTACCAAAAATAGTGACAATATCCTTCACATTCTAAAAATTTTGATCACCTATTTGTGGATATGGTTTTTTGCCTTCATCTAAATTCCCATCAAATGGTATCATCAGGATTTTTATTTATTTCATTAAGGTAAAATTTTATGATATCCTAGAAACATATTCTTCGATGAATGTTTCAACCAAACTAAGTGTATACCTTATTCACAAAAGGGACACCCTGGAACTCCTTTAATTATATATCCTAAAAAATTCCTAAGTATAAAATTAATTTATCGTTTTGTAAAACATGGATATCAATGTGAGATCTTTATTTCTATGAGAACCATACAACATAACACTAGAATCCTATATTAATTTAAAATCTTCGATCAATGGAGTCAAATAAACTTCATAATAATTACCTGATTATTTTGGTCATGATATAAACAAAGAAAACATAATGTATTTTAAATTCATGAATAATGTAACACCCCAAGCTTCCACGGTACGCTTCTCTTTGAATAATACACTAGTGTTTGTTGTACGCAACTTCGAGCTCTAACGCACACCATAACCAATCAAACTAACTGTTATGAATAGTAATACCCACTTTTTGAAATTTTATAAATTTTATCTTTCAAAATGGACTTCATTTTTGGATTCGGAATATCGAAATTAGCCTAGGGTGAATTTTTGGTATTTTTCTGAAAACTTTCAATTTTTGATGAATAGTGAAAAACACTCAATTATTGGTTAAAACCGACTTTTTATTTAAATAATTATTTATTTTATTTAAATTTATTTCAGGTAAAAATAGATACGTAATACCTATATAAGTTCAATTTAATTCATTGGATTCAATTTATAATAATTTTATACATATAAAAATTTTATTGAACTTTTCACCGTCTTTTACCCATCTCCTAGGAGAATTTGCAAATTCTCATAAAATATAATTTTACCGCTTCTGTGAGTGGAATTTCAAAAATCTGAGAGACATGGTTAATATCAAGGAGTAAAATTTGGTTCAATAAGATAAAAATAATTTTTGGTGAATAGTAACCTTTTACTTTTATTTACCACGGTAAAAAGTAAATAGGGTAATTAAGGGTAAAATTTATATTAATATTACCCTAACACATGTCCTAATTCTATTGTACAAGTGTATCTTGACCAAAAACTACCTTAGGAATAAAATATTATCATTTAGGTCCACTTTGATTAGATTAGGACATTTATTATTATTTAATTCAAAGTAGAGTTAAAAGAGTTAAAATCAAAGTTTAATTACTAAAACATTTTTAATATAGGGTTATACATAAGATAAATTTGACTGTAAATATTCATTATAAATATAAAAATATTTCCTACATAATGGTATTTTATTTATAATTTTTAGACATTAAATAATTTAATTTATTTATGACAAAATGATGATGCAGTAATTACCTTATTAGTAAAATATTAAAATAATTGATATTATAAATACCCAAATAAATAGAATTTGAGACTTTTAATGAATTACAAGAATTTTATAGGTTAACATGACATGTTAGTATTGATTTAATTATGTTTTTTCGAAGTAATAATTCTGTTATGATTTTCACAAAAATCAAATACCAAATAGTGTCAAAATTGACATAAAAGAGTATTTAAAACAAATATTATATTATTAATTGATATTAAATTCCTAAAAATCTAAGGTTCTGCCAAAGGACTTTTATCATGATATTTTTATCATTAATAGACCACTTGGGGGTCGATTAGATTTATATAGTAAGTTTATTAACTATATAATATAAAAATACAAAGCGACATGGTAAACGTCAATCTAATTAACTAAGAGTTAAAACTAAAAGATAAGGTTAATATAATGACCCAAACCTGTCTAAAATCTATTGGTTGAAAGGATTTAGACCCATACCCACCTTATACTTTGAATAATCCACTTTGGAGCCATTATAAACCGAATATTAATTTATTATAAAGTAATACTTTAAGTTTTTCCTAAAGAGCCCCTCCTCCCCCTTATAAAAGGACACCACTTCTAACCAATTATTCACACCTTCAAAGCCTTTTGTTTCGGCCAACACCTGCCCAAATATCCTCCCAACTTCCCTCACTTCAACCTAGAGGCCTTATTTTGATCATAAAGCTAAACTAAGAAGCCCTTTTGATCAAATCAAAAGAAAGAACCCGAAGAAGAGGTAACGTTTTCACCACCCTCTTCCAAGTTCCTTTCTTCTTGAACTTCCTCTTTATTTGTTATTTCCATTATAAAATAATAACTCCAGTATATTATATATACATTGATGTTATTATAAATATGGTACAACGATATTCAGTATTCTATCCATCCTTTGAATGACATGTCACCATACGTGTGTACGTACGGCTTACCGTCTCCACGTCGTGGTGTAATTGTTATTCAAAACTTTATTATTTGGATGGGTATGATCATGATTTGTAATTGATGTAAATAATAAATATAACATGATAATGATTCTTTATATATGATATACCATCCAATGATATATTATTTTCAAAAGAATGATATTGTCGCTCGTGCGTACGTACGGACTACCGTCTCCACGAACGCGATGAGATTCATTCCCCATCGTATCCATTCAAGTATAATTGTCATTTGATGATTAAAAATAATTTTTAGGGAATTTATATCATTATGTATATGAATAAGATACAACCTATCCATAACAAACACAGCTTACGTAACAAATAATATAAAAGAAAACGAGTAAGTTAACAACTGAAATGACGATAATACTAAAATATTATTAACAAAGCAGTGTTAAAAGATCATATATGATATCATATTAATATATATGATTATTGTATAATTTAATAACAATTATGTCACCCTTATATAGGAGGTTATCCTACCATCAACTAATGAAAATTACAAGGTAAGGGGTTTTCATCTCACTCTTTATTTCCGTGAGATTAATGTCATATTCCCACTATTACCTTTTTGTGGTGTATGTACTGCCCATAAGTGTATTATTTTTTTAATACACTTTAATTTATGTTTATTTACATATTCATTGTATGATACCTCTTTCATGGGTTGTATGTTTCTAAAGTTACCAAATTGGTAAGGGTTTATTTCACAATCTCTTCGTTATCCGAGGTTGTGTATACGTAATTATCTATTGGGGCCTCTTTATCATCCACATCCATGTTTATCAAAAATGTATTTCAAAAAATTCTTACTATTTTACAGAATATGGGTTAATGTCATTTTTACCCTTGTTTAATTTTTATTAGAATTTTATAAAGGAATCTTTTCGTCATTTTCCAAACAAGGTCCTTTTTAACCTTTTCGAAAGAAATAAGGTAAGAATGTCTTTTTTTTAACTTATACGGCGGGTGCGGCTATTTTCTGCCATTATAAAATCTTTAATGCTTCCCTTAAAAGCTTATAAGAATATTTTTAAATTAAATGTTTTCTTTTATAATTATGTGACATTTAAATGATTTCAAAAAATGAGATATTTCTCTCAAATAGTTTTGATTTCATCTATGTCAGCATCCTTTGATGGATTTTAAGCTTATTTGAAGTTGAGTTATTATGATAAAAATCATCCATATTGTATTTAAGGTTTTGTGATATGTTTGACTATGGATGTGTTATTTTTATGCCATTCATGGTTTATGGATAAAGTATTGGCATTCTGTATGCTAGTTTTAATACGAATGTTTATGTTATATGTCATCCTCTTCTTAAGATGAATGTGTTGGACTAGTATGTTTTGGGTTGGGGTCTGGTTACAGCAGACCCTCCAGGGTGGTGTCCGGTTATTAGAGGCACTCCGGGTTGGTGTTTGGTTATTAGAGGCTCTCTAGGTTGGTGTCCGGTTGTTAGAGACACTCTGGGTTGGTGTCCGGTTATTAGAGGCACTCCGGGTTGGGTTCCGGTTACAGTTATCCCTTAGGTCTTGGCATGAGGCCTTGACACAAAAATTAAAGTCTGGCATTATGCATTCCCTTGTTATGAAAGTGGTTATTGATATGGAATGTAATTATACAATTAGTAGAATATCCATGTGAATAATTAAATGGAATTATTTCATTTTATCTTTTCCATATTATGATGAAGTTCAAGTTTAAAAGGATTTTGTTTTAGTTACACAATGCCTTAAATGTTTATGTTTATTTATTCAAGTTTCTGCTATATTGTTATCCTTACTAAGCATCTGAGCTCACCCCTTTCAGTGTTTTATTTTTCCCAGTATGTGAAGAAGTATTTTATGAATAACCTGTAAGGATAGTATGAGGGGATATGAAGAAAAGATGTTACTGTAGTTTTTTATTTATGATGTAATATATGGCTTATAAATATATCTAGTGTTTCCAAGGCTACTAAACTGATCGGCCTTTCAGGATTTGATCCCTTGTGATCATGCCAATGTATTAAAATAATACACTGACTCTGGGTTACTGGGGTTGGGGCGTTACAAATAACCATTGTTCCAAGTTATAATTTACCAACATAACTATTCATGTATGATGATTGACACTTTATACACCAAAAGGACTTTATTTATAGATAGCATAAGATGGGGTTTTCTTAGAACATTTCTAAATTTAGGATACTCATGGCCAATTTTCCTCCACTAAAGAGAGTCTACTAGGTGATTAAGTTTCCCATCTTAAATTTATTGTGGAAAGGACCGTCTATGCAGCCACCAAAAGATAAATACTTCAATAAAATGGAAGATCACACATTCCATAGGTTTGACACCATAGAATTCAAACCATTGGAATTCCTACTATGTTTAGAGTACCAAAATATGGGAAGACATAGAACCCCACTCACTGCACTAAGCCACATTTCTCTCACACTCTATAAATAAAACTCATATACAAACATTCAAGAAAAGGAAATGACAGGAAAAGTAAATTTAACACACATAATTATGTGGTTCATAATTCATCATATTTCTATGGGAGAACACTACAAAATATTAGATTACTAGAAGAAACAAAAGGGTTATAAACACTATAGATAAGTAGAAAGTGTTATCACTTTTTTAGTACAATAAGACACATCAAAAATTGGTCCCACCTGTATTTTATAAAGATAATCATCTGATGAAAGAAGGTGAACTTCTAACTTAAATTTTCAATCAACCCACAATTTGAGTCAGCCCCTATAGCTTCTATTACCTCAACTATTTAATCTAGTAAGTATCTACTAGGATTCACCATCATCCCATAAAAATTCTATCACCTTCTGGTAAACAAACCCATATGCTAAAGACATTAATCATATCTACCATGAAAAGACTGATGTAAACTTCTAGTATTCCTACTTTCAGTAAGGTTTATCTAGTAAATTAATGATGCTTCAAAATCCTAAAAATCTACCACTTAAATAAAACATTATGTATTTCCTCATATTCCTTCAACACTTAGTAAAAACACATACTTCTCACTCATGCATGTAGCATTCTCCATCGTCCTTCATTCACTCGAGTCCTAAGGAGGCATAGCGCTGCCTTAGGATTTCAAGGAATAAAACCTTTATGAATATACCTACTAGATATTTATTCCCTGCTTTCATCCAAAACTATAACACTTTGTATTCTAGATGATTATGTATAAAATGTAATTTCAAGTCAATGTGTTTCATTCATTCATAAAACACTAGATTCTAGCAATGATGAATTTTACTATGACTGCAAAAAACTAACACTCCTCCTTTTAATGTCTTTCTAAGTTCCTTCATAAAGCACATTAACCATACTAAATCCTTTCTAGTTTCCATGTATACTACATATTCTAATTTTGTTATAGAAAAAGTGACCACATACTACAGTTGAGGCATCTAACTGATTGTTGTTCTGTAAAACTTAAACAAAAATCCTATCATTCTCTTTTGAGTTTCTAAATCCCTAGAAATTACACATCCATGAATCCCAACAATGGATCATCTTTCCCAAATCACAACGTTGAATCCTCTAATATTTTAAGTATAGGATAGCCCACTTCACAAATTCCCAATGATCCCTTTTGGGGTTTGACATAAAAAACTTAAAATCATACTAAAAAAGAAATATATAGCCTCATACAAATCATTTCATGCATCATGATTCTGACTGTAGATGAATATGGTACTTTATCCATGTAACAAGGATCATATTTTGATGTTGGTACATATTCCTTGGATAACGTGAAGTGTCTGAAAATGTGGGTTGATAATGACTTACATCAAGTCATATTAAACCTTTTAATAATCTTATAGATGTATTATTTCTAGGATAAAACCAATATACCTACTTTTTGATCCCTCTCTATCCTCATCCAGAAGATTTTCTTGGCTTTAACAAGATCCTTTATTTCAAATCTCTTAGAAAACCTACACTTCATCACCTATTCTTGTGAACTCTATGGACCCGCCAAAAACATTTCATCCACATATTATAAGAGTGTGATTTAAGTACCATCATCATATAAAAACTAATAACAGTAATGATCAAAGTTTCATCACATGAAACCTTCCTCATTCATGAAATTTTTGAACTTATGATTCTACTACCGTGGTCATATTTTAAGATATAGATGCTTCACTTCAAATTAAAAACTAAGACCACTTTTTAATCATCTTAAAAATACTTGGGATGGTTCATGTATATCTCTTCCTTAAAAACACCATGATGAATTGAATTATTGAAATCCATCTTCTCTAAGTGTAGATCATCAGCAACTACTAGATTCAAAATGGTTCGGATGGACGTATTATTAACTACTGATAAAAATAATTATAAGAAATAAATTTCTTCATTATATTAGAATACTTTAACTACCATTCATGCCTTATATATTCTAATTTATTCTACTTCCACCTTCAAATGAAAAATTCATTTGTACTCTAGTGATTTATATCCCTCTGGAATTTAATTCAGCAACCAAGTTTCATTAAACATTAAGGAATTTATTTTTTCCACCATGAATGAATCCCACTACTTCAATTAAATGAGATTCATTAACTCTTATAGACATTTAAGTTCCTAAATATCCATTATAAGTAAGAAATTCAAATAAAATCCATAACTATGGACTAGTCGTCTAACTATAGAAGATCTTCTTGACTCTGTTTGATATTAAACTTTTTATGGTACTGCTATTTTCAATGCCCAAATTCTGATTTCTAAAATTCCAAATATTTCCCTCTAGTTTCATCAGACCATAAGCATTCAGGTACATCTTCCACTTTTCAAACATCCATTAAACCTATACTGATGTATGGAGTTACCCAAACTTTCAATATTCTAGTGCTTTCATCTAGATCAACATGTACTTTAGTAGATTATTTCTTCCCCTCAAATTCTGACTTAGCCAATTTTTTATCCTTACAAAGGATCTTCTCATTAAATGGTGGTTTTCAACTTCCGATGAATTAGAGTTTATCATCATCCCACATTCTAAAACCAAAATCTTCATTCCCATAACCCATGAGAAAACAAGCTTTAAATTTTACCTTCAGTTTGTATTTATCCTTAACATCAACAAGATCATATGATAAACTTATAAAGACTTTGATATTATAACTTCTAGTAATTACCAGACCAAATAACTTTTGATAGACTTTGTTCCATAGCATTCTACCAAATTATGTTGGCTAGGTATGCAGTAGCATTGATTTCTTATGTCCAAATGGGGTTAGGAATTTCGGAGTGAACATGAATGTATATTTCCTACTCAATTAAAGTTTTTTTCATTATCTTTGTCACACCATTTTACTATAGTGTTTTGTCTACTATCTTTTAGAGTCTAATCCCATTATTACAACAAAAATTGTAGAAGTTTATACCATTTCACTCTCCACCATTATCAAATCTAAGGCACTTTAACTTCCAACCACTTTTCCATTGTTCCACAGATTTCCACTATATAATTTCACTAAAAACATCAAAATTGTAATTAATTAAATACACCCATGACTTCCTTATTGCATCATAGATGAATGTGATGAAGTAAAGAGATCCTTTGTGATATCAAACGGATACTATCCCCCATAAATTTTAGTGAACAATCTCTAACTTCAAGGCTATATGATTCATACTATTTAAGTTTAATGACACCCAATTTTTCTTCCCCATCACACAACTCTCAAAACTTTTGATGTTTGTATGATCGAGCTCCAGTATGACTTTCCATGTTGGAACCTTCATGTTATTCTCACTGGGGTGACAGAGTCTATAATTCTAGACCTCCATACCAAGGTTGAGATTTCTACCATTTTTATTCTATATAAATTTTTAGTCATGTAAAGTGTTCCATACTTTACTCCTCATGAAAAAACCATGAACCCTCGAGTCACTTTCTATAATCCATTGGAAAATTTAGTGTCATGCCCAAAATCATCCAATAGTCCCGCAAATATGAGTTTCTTTTAGAGACATTAAATGCGACTCACTTACTTCGGTCATAAGAAACGCCCATTTTGTAACTGGATTTTTACATATCACTTTCCAATCAATTTCAATGCTTCATCATCAACCAAATGAACTTTCCTAAATCATCCAGATACATGGTTGACCATGCACCTATGATCAACCATTGATTGGAAGGATGAACTAGAGTCAACCACCCATGAATCCACTAGAACATTGATGTTTAGAAGCATATTATCACCTCTTTACATTGTGTTAATGAAATTTGAATTTACAAAAGCTTCCCTTCCGGTGAATTCCTTACAATTCCTAAAATTCCTCTAAATATGTACATTCTTATTACAATTCAAGTAGATGATTCCCAAATCAGTCGACTTTCCATGACTTTTATCCCTAGAATTATCTTATGTTCAATGATTATTCCTTCTCTGAGGTGAGCATCCCCTTTCATCAACTTTCAAAAAATTTATGGAAGGTACTTTTCCATCTCTTCTTAAGAGTTAATCATTAAGGATAAAATTATAGATGTCTTTAAACACTAGATCATTATTTATATAGGAATTTCTGACCATGGTAACTAAACCATCCAAATATTTTGATAAAGATGAAAGTAGTAGAATATATCATTTGTGAAAGAAACTTTCACTACTTCTAGTTGACTCATAATCATGTTGAAATCATTTAAATGATCTTAAATTTACCATCATTATAATAACCTCATACTAAACAAGGTATGTATTAGAAACACATTTTTTAATACTATTTTTTTCTCATATATATCATCCATCAGTTCTATTAGTTCAGTTGTAGTCTTATTTTCCAAGATGTTGAAGGATACATTTCATTCCAACGACATCCTCACTAAATATAGTGCTTACCTATACATCTTTTCCCATTAAATTTTATCCATGTTTCTAAGATTCCCTCAACCTAATGGAAGCTCTGGATCTTTTTAGATGAGATAATACTCTACCTTCATATGCCAAAAACCATACTAGGTTCCATTAAATTGGTCAATTTGGAATTTTATTTATGTCATTGTCATATCCTCTGATGATAGTAAAACCAACTAAAATCAATATAAAAATAAGTTAATATTGAATGATATATAAGTTATTGATTGAGTTTGAACTACAGATCTCTGATACCACTATTTTAGGTAAATACCATTTATACAACCACCAAAAGATTAATCCTTTAATATAATGGAAGATCACACACTCTAAAGGTTCTAAGATGCATAATTAAAACCACTAGAATTTCCCCCTGAGATTAGTGTACTAGAAGATGGAAAGAATTATAACCCCACTCACTTCACTAAGTCACATTGCCTGCCACTCTCTAAAAAAACTCACATACAAACATTCAAGAAAATGAAATGATAGGAAAAGTGAATTGGACACACAATATAATGTGGTTCGAACATTCATACTATATCCATGGGAGAACATTAAAAACACCTATATTATAGGAAGAAATAAAGGATTACAAACATTTTAGTTAAGGAGATATTGTTAACACTTTTTTAGTACAATCAGATACATTAATAACTAGTCCCACTTCTATTTTATAGTGGTATGTGAAACAAGCTTCACTACCAACTGAATGTTATGATAAACCCAATGTTGTAGTTTTTAAACCTCTAATTACTTGTAGATTCCACTACCTCAAATGTTGAATTCATTAAGTCTCCACTGGGATTCACCATCAACCCATGAAAATTTCATAACCATCTGGTAATTGTACCCACATGATGAAGAAGTCAATCGCCACTACCTTGACAAGAATAACATGAAATTTTGGAGTTCCTCCTTCCAGTAAGTTAAATTCAGTAACTTAAAGAGGCTTCACAATCCAAATATAATTCTTGTATATATATACCATGTCAATTTTCTTTTATTCCACTCACTTCTATATTGGTGTCTAAACCTTGGAATGACTGGAAAGTACCATACAACTTTCATAGGACTTGATCCATCTTTCTTGTATTGAGTCGTGCCACACTTATGGAATTTTTTATGTGATTCATGGTACTTTAGAAACAATATAAAATTATTTTGAAAAACATTCATTATTTTAGATATCATACCCATTGAATATAGCATAATTTTAGCATCATATGTTTGATAATTAATCTCATTATATTATTGAGGCATATAATTCAAGAGATAAAGAAGTTTTGTAAATTTGGTGTAACTTTATCCATTAAAATCTTTCAAATTATATATTTTCAGTATGGCTAAAAATGTTATATATTTATTATAACCAATATAAAATGAAATATTTATATATCCATTTAATTTCTTAAAAATATTTGTACAATCATGAAGGTCATCTTTAAATACCATTTTCATTTCCTCAATGTGATGTCTCTCATCGTTTACAGTTGTAATCACATTATATTATCTATATATCACAATGTTTCCAAATCACTAGCAATATTCAGATCCTTACCATGTTAATTCCAATATTTATAACTTTGATATATTCCATGATAGATCAAGTGTTTGTCCAACTCCTTTGAAAAAATATTTCATTGGATAAAAAAATTTTAAACATATAATAATGATTTTAGAAGGTCAATATACATGCTTTTTTATAAACTTGATGAACTCTTTAACAACATACTCATACTATTTTTCCATATAATTGATATTCATCTATTTTTAGTTCATATCCATCCTATTTAGTTAAAAAATATTCATATTTTACAAAAAATAAATAAATAAAAATATGTTATGTATATAATAAATATATGTATATATACATAGACATGTAAATTTTAGGGCAGTGAGATTTATTTTCTGTTGGAGCAAATTAAGGCCACTAGAATGAGTGACAATATAGAGGACTTGTTTCCAATGACTGGATGGGAGATGGAGCAATGATAGAGCTAATATTTTAATCATTTTTCATGTTTATTTTAATGATTTAACCCCTTCTAATTTTTTAATTTCATCTGATTTGCAACATTTTATTATTTTTGGTGAATTTTGGGCTAAAGTGTGAAAAATTATTAATTATATAATTTTAATAGTTTTTTGTCACTTATGTATTTTGAGCATAAAATTTAAAATATTTATCGAATTAGAGTGATTATTTTATTTAGTATTCCTTTATCTGTGGTATTCAACTTCTTATTCTATACCCAAATCTAATTCAAAATCTATAGGCCCATAAAAATCAATCAAATTGAATTTTTTTTGCTGCTAGAATGGACCCCATCTCATTAATTAAAAGATAATGAGGGATAAATACCTCCAAATGAGGTTATTATAACTATATTTGAAATACTATTCTAATATTCCTGTTCAAAATAAATTTTATATATATTTTCACTCATTAAGGTAGTCATTTAATGTGCTAAAGTGGAGGAAGTTGAAGAGCCTCTTTGACCTTAAAAACTTTTCTTGAGTAATTCAGGAATTACTTTTTTTCACTTGTCCAAATAAGATAAAATTTTTAAGGAACATGGAAAATATTTAGGGGAACATATTTTATGAATACACCATCTTGAGAATCATCCACATACTATTCTAAATAAGCTCAAGATTTCGGTGGACAAAAACTGGAAGGAAAATTTTCCACCCCTCAACCTTATAAATATGTGTATCCACTTCCATTAAAAGTTGTTAAAGGGTGAGGAATTGGGGATGTTTTTTATAATTGGAACCTTGAAGTTATTTTTATTTTCTATTTTCTCTTTTATTAGTTTCATAATTATCTCTTCTTCCACATTCAACTTTATTACCATTCACATGGCAAGGTAAAACTCTTGAGTGATCAGGTACGGGAGAGTTGTTATTAAGTAATGTCAGAGTCTTGGGATTTAATTTAAAACTTTATTCTTATATTTAATAATATATATTTTAAGTGGTTCCCAATTCTATTAATTCAATTTTATTTAGTTTTTTGGTTTCATTCAATGTTTTAAAATTTGGTTGAAGTTATTTAACCTCCCTACGCCTAGTGTAGTTTGCCTCAATCAAGAATATTGTGTTAGGTGGTGAGTGTCTAGTGATCATTAGAATGTGTTTGGAATAAGTGAATCGTTTCATGATTTTTAAAGAGAAACAATTCCTTATTGGGACTTTCCTTAGTTTTTAGGATGATTTATTGATTTTCAAACACATGGGAGTGGTTTCTGTTTCTTCTATTAACCAAAGGTGATTGAAAACTCTATCAAGGTTTTTTTCATTAATATTTAAATAGTAAGATAGGGGGATGATTTTCATGACCATGATGACATTGAAAAATCTGATCCTACCCTAACCCAACCACTCCCTTCGTCAATTTGTGTTCAGCCTTTATTTTATTTCTTAATTTCTTTTTAAAATAAAACAATTTCAAAAACAACCTCCACTTATTTATCTGATTTAAAAGTGGAAACTTTATTATTATTCACTTCTATCTATAGATAACCTAGTTTAATCACTTTAATTCGTTTTAACTATGGAAAAAATAGTTTTTTACATACCCCATGATAGGAACGTGTCAAAACATGGTTTTATTTCTGAGGAGGTGGTGCCAACAATACAAATTGTCAAATTTCATGACTAGAACCACAAAAACTGGACCTTTCCCCCTAGATCATGGAATTAAAATAAAATTTTTTTAATAGACTTATAAACCTTAATTTTCAATCTAAATTTGAGAAAATTTTCTTGAATCCTCATGTGAAACTACAAGGGTTCACTCTGAGCCTACCATCATGGATGGAAATCATAACCAACCCGTTAGAGACCTCTATGCACCACAATTCATTAATCAAAACAATAATATTGTCATGTCAGTGTTACAAAATGATTTTAATATGAGACCTAAAATGATCCCATTCCTTCCAAAATTTCATGGGTTGGAAGGTGAAGACCCAAAAAAAACATATTAAAGAGTTCACATATGTCTACTCTACTTTCAGACCTTGAGGAGTAGTTGAGGAGAGCGTAAAGTGGAAGGCATTACTATTTTCATTGGAAAGAGATATCAAATAATGGTTGTATGTCCTACAAATAGGATAATTTCATGAATGGAATGAATTATTTAGATTATTTATGAAAATATTCTTCCTAACCTCTAGAAGCACAACCATTATAAAATATATTTATACCATTAGACGGTCATCTGGAGAAACCCTTTACGAGTACTAGGATAAATTTAAAAAACTATGTGCTAGCTGGAACATCAGGAAATTGAGGAGTATCACTTTCTTTTCTTATTTCATTAAGTCTTACTAGAAAATTATATAAACCTTCTGGATGCATCATCCAGAGGTGCATTGATTGACAAGTCACCATAAGAAGTCAAGGGCTTGATCGAGAAGATTTCACAAAGCTCACAACAATTTGGTGAAATAGGTACTAGAAAAAGAGTTATTCATGAGGTAATAACTTCTAATACATCACCCTTATTAGAAACTACGTTTGATGAGCTAACCAATTTATAGAGACAGATGACTTTGAAATAAGTGAGTGAATAACAAGCACTAACTAAGGTATGAGGTTTATACTCATCACCAGATCATTTCAATAAAAAGTGTGATGAAATATATGGAATGGAAAGTTATGAAATAGACTTTCATTTGAGATAGTTCCAAAAAAATAAAGTACGGATGGAGCCTAACCAAGTAAACTATGGATTTGGAAATTAGCAAAATAAAGCTAGACCCCCATACCAAAACCAGTTCCAAAACCAACCCCCATTTCAGCAAAAAATCCAAAATCCAACACCATTTCAAAAAAATCAATCTTATAACCAACTTTCCTTCCACAAACTACCCACTTTATAGAGACCCTATTAACAACCATCCACTAGTTCACAACCTCCAATTCAAAACTAACGTAAAAAATTTGAGTTTGAGGGGACGAAATACATTGTAAAAGGTTTTTCCAACAGGTCTAATATTCTCATGAACTTCCTAACCAAAAATATAGGGAAAATTACTTCCCATAAAATCCAAACCCCAAAGGTAAATTTCAAAATGATAACAACAATAAGTAGAAAATAAATCCCACTACCAGCAACCCATGAACCTGAAACAAGACCACCTATGCTAAGGGATAATGATGTTGGGAATTCTAAACATTATGTGAAAATTAACTAAGAATAAGAAAATAAAGAGGAGGAGGAGAAGGATATTATGAGGATGAAGACACAAGAAATTAAATTTCAAAGATAGAAAATGGAGAATAAAGACTTACCCCTACCATTTCTATTAAGTGTTATAGAATCAAAGAGATTATAGGAATAAGTGCTTCAAAAAGAAATTCTAGACACCTTCCAGAAAGTGTAAATTAATATCAACCTACTTGAATCACTAAAAAAATTCTAAATTATGCTCAAATTTTTAAGGATATTTGAACCAAGAATAGGATACTTTAATGTAATGAGAGGATAAACTTGGGAATAAGTGTCTCAACCCTTATCACACTATAGTTGTTGACCAAATGTTAATATCTAAGGACATTTTCCATTCCATGAACCATTGGATACTTAAATTTATAAAATTATTTATGTGATATTGGGGCTTCAATTAATGTATTTCCTCAATTAGTTTACACTTATTTGCATATGGGAAACTTCAATCCCACTTGAGTGGTGTTCCATCTCGCAAATAGATCCATATTTGTTTCAGCTGGTGTTCTGGAGGATATCCTTGTGAATGTAAAACATTTAATATTACTAGTTGACTTATATATGATGAATATAGAATAATATAGTATCTATTCACACTCACCCATCATTTTAGGGAGTCCTTTTTTGAACATTTCAAAAACAAACATCAATTTCCATGAAGGGACACTCACCATAGATTTTGGAGATAGCACTTTCCAATTCACAAATATTGAATAAATGAGGCACCCATGAGATGATCACTCACTATTTTCACTCTACCATGAAGTTTTTACTAAAACAATTGAATAATTAGGTACCTTCCATGAATTATTTTCCTTATGAGATAATTTTTCTATTTAAAATATCACTAAACATGTGGATTCCCAAAAAACTGGAGATTCTGATTTCATGTGGGAAGAAGAGGTAAAATACGATTACTTTGATGATTTGTTAAATGATGAAGAAGATGATATGATTTATTTTGTGTAAGAGGTATAACCTTTGGAAGTGGGGAACCTCAATTTTATTTCATCCCTTAAGCAGCCCTGGGATCTGAAATTGAAACCACTTCCCACTTATTTTAAATATGTGTACCTTATAAAGGGAGATAAATTACCTGGGATAAATTATAATAATTTGTATAAAACCTAAGAAAAATATTTTATTGAACTTTTAAGAGATAATTTAAAAATGATATGGTGGATCATAGGTGATATCCTAGGAATAAACCCAATAATATTCTCACATAAAATTCTTATTAAGATAGATTCCAAACCTATCAGACAACCTTAATGGAGGCTGATTCCCACCTTGATGGAGTTCATGAAGAATAAGATCGAGGACCTATTTGAGGCTAGGATCATATATACCATTTCATATTCATAATATATTATACCCATTCATGCAGTTCCAAAAAAACTGGCCTAACCACTATGAGGAAAGAAAATAATAGATTAATCTCTATGAGAATTCAGAATAGCTGGAGAGTGTTCATAGATTTTAGGAAGTTAAATCAGGTCACTTGAAAAGATCATTTCCCCATCCCAATAATTGACCATATGTTAGATATATTGGCATGTATAACTTGTTATTACTTTTTTGATGGATTTTCAGGTTATTTGCAGGTACCTATTGCTCTTGAGGATCAAGAGCAAACTACCTTTACTTGTCCCTTTGGCACTTTTTCATATAAAAGGATTCCATATGGATTATTTAATACTATAGGTACATTTAATAGGTACTTGTTAAGTATATTTTCTTATCACATTAAATATTTTTTAAAGTTTTTATTGGATTATTTCATAGTTTTTTTAAATTCTTTTGACTATTTTTTTAAAAATCTATAAAAAATTTTGAAAATATGCATTGAAAATAATCTTGTTTTAAATTTTGAAAAGTTTTATTTCATGGTTAAGAGAGGAGGTATACTTGGTCATGTAATTTCACAAAAATTCATTGAAGTTGATAAATCAAAAATTTATTTGATAAATTCATTTTCTTACCCAACTCGTGTGAAACATGTTAGATCATTTTTTGGACATGCAGGATTTTACAGGAGGTTTATCAAAGATTTTAGTAAGATTTCTCTCCCTCTCTCTAGATTACTTTTCAAAGAAGTTGACTTTGATTTCAATTTTTCATTTATGGAATCCTTTTATGAGTTTAAGAGGATATTGATTACACCATCAGTGATTCAACCACCAAATTGGGATGAACCATTCGAGCAACATTGTGATGCTTCCAACCAAGAAGTTAGAGAAGTACTTTATCAACGAATTGAGGGAAGGCCACAAGTCATTTCCAATGACTCATAAACCTTATATGTGTCCCAAATAAATTACACAACCACAAAAAATATTTTTTATCTATTTAATTTGATTTAGAAATATTTAGATCATATCTTCTTGGAACTAAAGTCACTGTGTTTTTTATAATATAGATCTTAGGTACTTGATAATGAAGGATGAATATAAAAAAATGTCGGTGAGATGGATATTACTACTGTGGGAGTACAAAATAGAAATAAAAGATAATAAGGGAGCTGAGAACCAAGTGTCAGATCACTTAAGTAGGCTTCCCAACACTACTAAAGCTGAAATTCCAGATAAATAACCAATGAATGATCACCTTACAGGAGAATAGTTATACTTGATTGAAAGATAAGTTCCTTGGTATGTGGAAATGGTCAATTATTTGGTAATATCTCAAGTCCTATCTCATTAAAATTTCCTTTAATCCAAAAACTAAAGTATGAATCTAGAGATTACATTTGGGATGGTCTATTTATTTAGAATATTTTTAATTATCTAGTGATAAGAATATATTTTCCTGAAAGTGAAATTGATTTTTTCTTGAATTTTTATCACACATTATCTTATGGAGGAAACTTTTGACCTTAAAAAATATAAAGGAAGGTTTTAGAATCTATAATTTATTGGCCCATATATTTTAAAAATGCTCATGAATTTTTCACAAGGTGTGAAAATGTAAACTTTATAGAAATATTTCAAAGGGACAAGAAATGACTCAAAATAAACTTAAGTCTTGTGATATTGTTGAAGTTTGGGGGATATATTTTAAGGGCCCTTTCCCAATGTCATTTTTAAATTCATATATCTTTCTTGTAGTTGATTATGTTTCTAAATGGGTGGAAGAAAAAGGCATCAGGACTGACGTTGCTTAAGTTGTTTATGACTTTGTTAGGGCTAACATATTTTGTAGGTTTGGAGTTCCCAAAGACATCATCAATAATCAAGGGAATCAATTTTGAAATATGATAATGGAGGGTTTACTGAATAAGTATGGGGTTCATCATAAAACATCAACACCCTATCATCCATAAACTAATGGTCAAGATGAAGTGCCCAACATGGAAATCAATAGAATTTTGCAAAATACTATTAAACCATACATGAAGGATTAGAGCCAAATGTTGGAATATACATTATGGGATTGTAGGATATCCTATAAAAACCTAATAGGAATGAGTCCATATAGGTTGATTTATGTAAAAGTTGTCATATGTCTATGAAATTGGGGCATATGACTTATTAGGCTATGAGAAAGATGAATTTGAATCTTGAAAGTACATGGAAAGAGAGAAGATTGAAGTTATTGGAGATGGAGGAAATTAGAAGGGAATATTTTTGAAAATTACAGGATTTATAAAGAGAGAACAAAAGTTTATCATGACAAGCTGATCCAGCTGAAAGAATTCTATCCTAGAGACACAATGTTATTATTTAACTCAAGACTCAACCCGATGCTAGTTAAACTTTGTTTTAAATGGGAATGTACCTTTATAGTTACACATGTATATAATTTAGGTACTATGTATATTATCAAGTAAAAGGATAAATATTCATTCACCGTTAATAGATACAGGATAAATAAATGGCATGGGACCATGCCATCAGAGCTAGTGGAGGAGATCACACTACTCCAACCTATTTATCAATAAAACCCATTAGGTCTTACCTCTCATTTACACCTTCTTACTTGATGTTATTCAATTTTAAATAAGTTTAATTATTAAATACACTTGAATTCATTATGTACAATACATCATTAATTGTGGGGGAGGAAACCTTTTTAGGTTTGGATTTCCATTTTTTGTTTGTTTTTCTCTTTTTCTAAAAAAATTGTCTGTTTTTAAAAATTTTGTGTTTGTTCTCAATTTTTGAGTATTTTTTGAAACTTGTGAGCTCAAATGATTATCATTTAAATTTTTTAAAATCATTTTAATGATTGAACCAATTTATCCTATGAATCTAAGCTTGAATGAATGATGATAATGACTTTTTTCAAGTTCAAATATTTGGGAATTTCATGAAAATTCCTCTAATTTTGAATCTCATGCCACATCTCACTACCATTATCTTTGAAATCACTTTCTTTTGAGGCTTATAAACCTTTTTTCATGTTATTTACATTCAGATCACTTCTTTATAGAACTAAACCATTCTTTATTTAACTAGGATTTAATTTACTCCTATCAAAATGTGAGAGTTTATGGTACTTGTGTTTTAAATGATTGAGGATTTTTTTTGGTTTTAAAGCCCAATTTTTATGAGAATACTTTTTATTTTGGACTTACTTGTACATTTAATCCTTATATCCCTTATAATAAATTAATATCCTTGTTATTTTAGCCACATTACAATACAATTTTACCTATCCAACCTTATCTTGAAGTAAAATGTCATTATCTATTTGAACTTACGTGTGGGGGGGAAGATGTCTTGTGTTGTGCTACCTCATTTGGGGATAATTTGGGTGGAATATAAAATGATAAAGATATGTGTTTTCTACTAAAAAAATCATTATTTTGAAATATTTTCACTTATAGAGCTTTCATGATAAAGAATTTTTTCTTTTTTGAAGCTTCTAAATGAGGAAGAAAGTTGTACCTATCTAGAGTTTTTAAGAAAAATTATGTTTGAGAAGATTGAAATTTTTTCTTCTAAAATTCTGAATGGTGTGAACTTTCCTTGAGTTTTAATTATTATTGATATAATTTTATACCAAGGGGAGTTATTATGATACCATACTATAGTGAAAATTATAATCATGTAATTTTGCTTCAGAAATAGCCAAACCCTCATTATTCTGCTTCTGAATTTTTCACATTAAATCCTACCAACCAAAATCCAAAAACCAGTATATAAATACCTCATGATAAACATATGTCCTTGACTCACATCGGGTGGAGATGTAAGAATTTATAAATCCTATGGGGAAACTTATATGGGTTTGTATGAGAAAATCCTTGTTGAAAATTTTCATTTGTGAGATGAGAGAAAATTCATGTGAGGTAGGTGTATTGTGTGAATGGGAGGATAAATGAAGTGGAAATGGATTTAATGGTCTAGATTAAGAACTTAAAATAATGGTTTTTTAATAGGAATGACATATTTTATTTCTTATTATCAAATTGGTGGATCTCATGGGTATGTGTTTTGAATTTTCTTTCATTTGATTTTGAACTTATCTATAATTACAAGTTCTAAGTGAGAGGGAACTGATAGAGTTAATATTTTAATTATTTTTCATGTGTGTTTCATGATTTAACCCCTCAAATTTTTTAAATTTTAGATTATTTTCATCATTTTAGTATTTTTGGTGAATTTTGGGCTAAAATGTGAAAATTGATGAATTTTGTAATTATAATAGTTTTCTATCACTTCTATATTTCAAGAATAACTTTTAAAATATTATTCTAATTGGAGTGATTTTTTTAGGATTTCATTTTTTTGTGATTAAAATTCTTCTTCTAGACCCATATCTAATTCAAAATCTATAGGCCCAAAAAAATCAATCAAGTTGAAAAATATTTCTAGATGAAAGAATGGATTCCACCTCAGTAATTGAGACATAATTCCAGATAAATACCATAAAATGTGGTTATTATATTTTTGTTTAAAATAAGACTCTATGAATCATGCTCACAATAAATTTCATGGATATTTTCACTCATTAAGGCAACCATTTAATGAGACAAAGTGGAAGAAGATAAAGAGCCTCTTCAACCATAAAAAGTGAGCTTGAGTAATTTAGTTAAAAAAATACACTTTTCCGAATAAACATAAGTCATGAGGGATAATTTATAATATATAGGGTAACAAATTTTATAAATACCCCATACCACGTATCATCCATTTACTATATGAAATAATCTCAAATTTTTAGGGGACAGAAACTGGAGGGAAAATTTTCCACTCCTCTACCCTATAAATATGTGCATCCACTTCCATTCAATGTTGTTGAAGAAAGTTTAATAGGGTATGTTATGGAGAATTAAAACCTTTAAGTGTTTTGTATTATCTATTTTCTCTTTTATTAGTTTCATAATAATCTCTTGTTCCCCATTCAACTCTATTACCCTTCATATGTAGGGGTAAAACTCTTAAGTGATCAGGGAAGGGGGGGTTTTCCTTTTGTAATGTCAAAGTCTTGTGATTTAATTTAAAACTCAATTTTTATATTGAATTATTTCTATTTTAAATGGTTCTCAATTCTCTTAATGGGATTGTATTTATATTTTTGATGTTATTCGTTATTTTCATCTTTGGTTGATGTTCATTAACCTTCCTCCACCTAGTGCAGTTTGTCTCGATCAAGAAGATTGTGTTAAGTGGTGAGTATCTTGTGATCATTGGAAAATGTGTAGAATAAGATAATTTTTTCTAGATTTATAAGGAGAAAAAATTCTCTATTGGTACTTTCCTTAGTGGTTTGACGATGATTTACTAATTTTCATGCACATAGGAGTGGTTTCCATTGCTTCCTTCAACCAAAAGTGATTGAAAACTCAATTGAAGAGTCTTTCATTAATCATTCAAAAGGAATATAGGGTAATGATTTTTATGACCATTATGACATTAAAGAAGTTGATCCTACCCTGGAATCATCTCTCTCTTCATCAATCTGTGTTCTGCCTTTATTTTATTGCTTACTTTCTTTTTAAAATCAAACAATTTCAAAAACAACCTCCAATTCTTTCTCTAATTTAAAGGTGACAGCTTGGTTGGTGTGAAATCCTCTCTAGAGACAACCTAGGTTAACCAATTTACCATATTTTAACTTATGAAATAATTTTTTTAGCACAACCCACAAAAATAATGTGTCAAGTAACAACGGTTAATGACGATTCAATGGATATTAAAAAGGATGGTAGTCATAGGGTATAGTGACTTAATTAATTAGAAAATCATATCATTGGTAGATGTTATAGACTTCATATCTAGCGATATTATCTAAGGGGTAATGGTTCACTAACATAGATAGTTGAGGTGGTGGGATTCCATGACTACATGGTGTCTTTTTTATGAAGTTCATCTAAGGTAGATAGTTACTTATGAAGGTTGGGTGGAAGTGGTGACTGAAACCACCAACTGGTTTACTCTATTTAAGTGGAGTGAAGTCACATTGTAATGTGACACTCTATTATTAAGTTGAGTAAGATTATTATCATTGTAATAATCTTTTCGTACTTGATTATTATTAAAGAAACATTCCCCCATAGTTTAGGTCACAAGACTGAACTATGTAATCCTTGTTGTTCTTCTTTTTTTTTGTTTTATTTTGATCATTGCATATGTTAGTCCTGATTGTGTTCTTCGAGTTTTTTATGTTACGGTGTGGTGTCTTGGGTACATTTTTCTTCCAATTCCTAGGTGTATTAACGTGGGGTTTGTTTTTGAGCTTCAAATTTTTTAAATGATTTTTTGGTGGAGTATCTTCCGATGAGTTTTTTGGAATCTGGTTATGGACCCACAAAGTGGTATCATAGCTCAAGGTTGGAGTGATTTTGAAGGATCATACCCTGGTGAAGGTGTTCAAGATAATAGTACAGTATCATAATTATTACCTTTTCCTTATAAGATAATAATGATTTTTGGTTCCTTACCTCTCATCCTTAATTCACTATAAGTAGTGGGAGTTTTCAAGTTATAGAGTAATGGAGTCATATGAGAATAAAGTTTGGGTAGATAAGTTTAATGGAATGTTTTTTGTGTTTTAGAATATATAGATGGAGGATTTTCTCTTAAAGAATGACCTTGATCTTCTGTTGACTGGAGCCAATCCAGAAGTGATGAAAGTAGAATAATGGGAGATGATTGACAAGAAAGATCTCAGTTTTATATGAATTTAACTTTTTTAGAATGTGGAATGTAAAATTTGGAAATTGAAGAATGAATTGGAACACATAAATACCTTAGTTGATACGTATGAGAAGCCCATAATAATGAAAAAACTATTCTTTATACATATATTATTTTTCATGTGAATTTTGGAAGGAAAATATTTCATTGATCATATAAACAACTTCAATGTTATTTTAAGATAGTTGGACTCAGAAAAGGTGGACTTTAGAGACTTGATTTGGGTGTTTTAGTTACTCTCTTTTCTCTTGGAATCTTGGGATGTGATGGTGACCACTTTGAGTAATTCTAGTGGAAATGAAACCTTAATGTTCATGAATGTTCATGACCTAATCTTGAATGAGAATATTGAATGAAAATAGATTCATTTATATTTTGATAATAAGTACAATTTGAATCGAATATGACATATTATTATATGGAAAAGTCACCATAATGGAATAGGGGGGATAATCCATAGGAGTAGCTCAGCGGATGGTGTTCCCCTATGCTGGAATTGTGGGAGGAAAGGCCACCTCAAAAAATATTTTAGCGAGCGAAGGGAGAATAAAAAAAATGGATTCAATGGTGGATCTGAGAGTCCAACAGTGGAGTATATGAGTGACTTTGTCCTTAGTAATACTAGTACGTTGGGGTCCTGGGTGGTAAAATCTATATATTCATTCCATGATACATCCAAAATAAATACCATGAAGAACTATACCTTTTACAAGTATGGTAAATTTCATCTTGTGGAGGACAATTCTATTGAGATAGTGGGGAAAGGAGAAATTAAAATCTTGACTAGGAATGAGTGAACATTGGAGTTGAAGGAAATGTGACATATTCTTTTCCTATGGAAGAATATAATTTCTATTGGTAAACTAAATGGCATAGGACTCTGTAAAAAATTCAAAATTGATACATGGAAGATTTTTATGTAGAGCCATAATCATTGTAAGAGGAGTGAAGGATTGGATGCTCTACCTCCTAGATATCCATAAGGAGTATTACATTTTGGGGATTTAACTTCTTTGAATTTCAACCATGAATTCTTTTGTTATCTCAATGAGAAGGGGATAAATATCCATGATAAAAAAGGATTATTGAAGGTCGGAATCATGAAGTGTGGAATGTTCAAGTATTTCATCATTGGAAAGTAATGAAAGTTGTCTTTCTAAATGGAAGGGGAAATGAAAAATCATTGGAAATTCAAGCTAGTTCGCACAAATATTTAGAGACATGCACCAGTGTGTTATCAGAGTGGGTCAATATTCTATATGACATTCATCAATGTCTCTACACATAAATTTTGGTCTTAATTTATAAGGCACAAGTCTGAGGTGTTTGATAATTTCACCATATGAATGTATATGGTGGATAAGGGGACCTAATGAAATTTCATGTGCCAATGGTCAGACAATGGTGGAGAGTATGGAAAGGAGATTAGGAAATTCAGTTGGTAGAAGGGGATTTGATTTGAGAATATTGTTTCAGGGAAACCAGAACACAACATAGTTTTAGATAGTATGAAAAAGACTTTGGTGGATAATTCAAGAAGTATGTGAATTCATGTGGGGTTCCCCAATGCATTTTGTGCAGCATATACAAATTACGCTGCATTCATAATCAATCAGATTCCATCATCTACAATTAGACAAAAGCTTATAGAGATATATTGGTCTATAAGGAATGTTTAATTCAACCACCTAAAAATTTTAAGAGTGCTCTCCTATGTCCACATTGATTCAAAATAATGAGATAATCTAAAGCTTAAGTCTTGATTGTGTTACATTTTTGGCTATGATGATGAAGATTTTTAATTTTGAATCTAGGACAATGACTCTTGGAAAGTCATCAGAAGTCAAAATGTGATCTACAATGAAATGATATTATGGAAGGATCAGAACCAAGGAAAAATCGAATAGAATAAAAGTATAATCTAAATCCTAGTATTATCTGAAAGGATCACCAAAAATTGTTGATGTTCCATTGAATATAGTGAGCATGTCAAATTTAAAAACACTAGACCATATGGTGGTATTACTAGAAGAAATGGGTAAAATTTTAATAGTGTTACCCAAATTAGATTTACTAGATATTTCAAGGATTGTTGAACCTAGAGCACTGAATGTTCATACTCTAGAAGTTATAGTACTAGAAGGAGATCAGTCATAGGGATAGTTATAGAGATATACAAAAGAGCAATGCCAAGTGAAAAGGTATAAAGATACTTTTCATTTCTTATTTCTAAAAAATGATTGAGAACCCAATATCTCAGAGGAGGTAAGAAGTTTGGAAGACTCTAAATAGTGTGATTTGGCCATGAGATATAAACTTGATTCCCTCCATGTGCCCGGAACATGGGAGCTAATAAGGAGACCCATTATGAATGAGGTGGAAGGTTCTTCAAAACAAATGGGTTTATCAGATGAAAGAAGAGGTTCATGGAAGGAGTTATAAGGCCAAAATATATGTGAAGGGATTTCAACAAATGAAAGGTGTGTATTCCTCAGATATCTTTTCATCAGTAGTAAAGTACATGAATATTCAAATGGTGTTGAGTTTGGTTGCATCGAAATGACTTCATTCAAAGTAGTTATAAATGAAGACAATTCTTCTTCATAGGGAGATAGATGAAGAAATTTTCATGTAGTAGCCAGTTGGTTTCAAAGATCATCAAAACCAGGGACTTGTGTGCAATATAAAAATTAGTAGTTATATTTTAAAGTAGGAACCAAGATGTTGGGACAATAATTTTAATGACTTCATGAAGGTGTAAAAGTATGACAACCCTTGTCTTTATTACACATTAATTCAAGATTTATTACACATAATACAACCTATAAGATCAAAGAGTCTAGTGCCTTTGGGAATTAGGTACATAGCATAATATCTTGAATAAGGGATACAACAACATTATTGAAAACTTCCTTGACATACTCTTAGAAATCATTTATCTTTTAAAATTGCATGGGATAACCTGGGGACATACATAAGAAAGGGGTGAGATGCGAAGCCCGGTAAGGGAATAAACATGGTATAAAATGAATAAATTATTAAATTTTAGACAATAGGAATTTAAATGGGACATAAAATGGGTGATAATTATAAACATGAACAAAGAGGCACAATATTTAATGATAACATAAAAGCAATATGGGAAAGTGGAAACAACTTTAAACATGACATCATAAACATAGGTCAAGGCTAATCACCAAGACATTATAACATGGTTGAAAAAGTACTGTGATGGATTAGGTTCACTCCCTAATCCCATTCATGATGTTTCATGAGACTAAAACATTACCCAATTCATTGGAACACTATATAATTCTGGGCACACCTCTCACTTTCATATCATGTACATGCATAAGTGTGCCACATATATCATTCAACATAGGATCATATTTCATCACATTTATTTCAAACATAAAGGAGTGTGGAATACATACATGGAATCCCCTAATAAAAGGTATATAGGTATGTATGTTTGAATAACCTTGAGTGGAAATAGCAACAGTACTCACAATACAAAGGTTTCGTATGGAAAGTGCTTGAACGGAGAGCGGAAAGATCATCCTCTATCTTAGGTTTTCTATGGCCTAACGGCCATGGCCGCCGATCCAGTCCCTCCCCCTCCCATGAGGGGGAGGGATAACGCAGTCCTGGATCATCCTCCCCCCTTCTCCCCTATTACAATCTAGTCTGATCTCCCCCCATTTCTTTCCATCACGCTCAACCCCAAGGTTCCTTCTTTCGATCAGGATTTTCCCAAGCTTCTGATTTATTTACGGGAATTCACAGAGGCTTCAGACCTCCATCGGCTTTCTTTGGTGGCTCTCTTTGGTCTGAATTGACCATCCATTTATGCCTTAGACAGATTCATTGATGATTTATGGGACCTGTATCACCATGTTATAGTAGGGATATTGGATCCTCGCCATATTCTCATCCGCTTCACGATAGAGGATGACCTTATTTCCACCTGGTCCGGCGGATGAAGATCCTTCAACGGTGTTCAGTTATTTTTGTTCTGTTGGTCTTTTTACTTCCATCTACGAAGGGACCCTATGACAGCGCTGATTTGGGTCAGTTTCCCGAGCCTTCCATTGCCTATTTAGAACCCAGCAATTCTTTCGATGCTTGGAAACATGGTAGGTAGATTTTTTTGCTTTGATCAAAGATATAGAACCCTTTTCCATCTGATTTCTCCTCGCATATGTGTAGAAATAGATGTCTCCAAACCTCCTACTGAAATTGTATGGATTGAGATAGAACATTAATACCGGATAAAATAGGAGGTGTGTTTCGAATATTGGATAGATTTTTGCTCTTCTTTCTGTCGACTAGGTCACCTTCAACAAGTCTACTGGCATGGATCACCCCCAAATCGGGTTCAAGATGTAGATCATGCGGGTAACAAGAAGTTTAGTTCTTACGCGGTTGTGGCCTCTCTATCCTCAAGGGTTAGGATAGGCTCTTCTGATGTCGATAGGTGTGTCAGCCAGCATCCCAGATCAGTCCCTAAGGTTCACTCAGTAATACTTGGACATGGTTCTTCAGAGTCAAAGATACAGAATATGCAGGTTGATCCCATTGTGTACCAGCAGGTTCGGGATAAATTTGGATTGGGAGAGTATGAGGAGGTGGTTGTTCCAAAGGTGATGGAACCTGTTAGGCACATTTCAGGTGCGGAGTCCAGCTCCCGGGAGGATCAGCCCCTGTCTAAGGAGGCAGAGCCATAGGTAGTGGACGTATTTGCCCATCTAAAACATGATTTGGGTATAAAATCCTTGCAGGTGGAAGGAAAGGAGTATGTGCAGGTGGGTGGAACAGAAAGAGAGGGTTCCTTAGATGTGGCCCCGATGGAACTACCAGCTACAACAGATTATATGTGTGGACAAGGGAGACTGGCCGAAGTCAATGTTTTGGGACCCTTAGACCCAAACTCCCCTGATTCCAACTCTACAATCCTTCTCAAGGATGGGAATGGGGGGAAGAATAATGGTTTGGAGAATAAAGTAAGAAAGGATAAATCTTTGTGTAAGCAGAGATCCCTCAAAGAAGGCTCGGTGATTAAACTGGGGAACCGTTTTGAAGGTCTGGTTGTCCAAGAACCCCCATTGACTCAAGAGGAGGACACTTCTGGTGATGACATCTATAGTCAACTCTTAGTGGATATCATGGACAAAATTCAAGGGAAAGGTCCTTATAGTCCTGGAAGGGAGAAAGGGAATAAAGGAACTCGAGACTTGGGGAAATGTATTGTGGTCCAAGGGAAAAAACCAAAGGGGCGCAAGGATTATTTCCACTTACCAAAACGGATGGAGACAAGGTTGGTCAAGAAGGGTAGAAACAAGGCAAGCAGAGACCTACAGAGTGGGGAAAGTGAAGAATCAAGGAGAAATACAAGAGACATGGAAGAAGGGTATGGGGAGTGATTGAATCTCATCCTGCACTCCAAGGAATAAATGATAGAAAAGCTATCCGACACAATGTCTCAAAAGAGGAGATTAAAAGAATTTATGCAAGAAAGCTGCAAGTTGATGAAAACGAGGAGCAAGAAGTGTGGATAGATAAAAAAGATCAAATTATGGCATGGGGATTCAATCAGAGCAAAATCAACATGGAGTAATTTATTCAGACAATGGACTAGATGATTACTCACTTTAAAGAGCTTATCAGAGAGGATCCTGATATCTAGGTTAGTCTGTTGCAATGGGAACAATACAGAGTAGCTGATTCAAGTAATATTAGTCTTGTGTTTCATCATTTTTTGAGCTCTTTCAGCATTTAGTGGTATCTTGTTTGCGAACTAGGGTTTCCCATTTTTCCTTAAAATGGCTTAATAAAAATTTACATTTGGATGGAATGTTTGGTATGGAAAATCACAACGAAATCCCAGCAGAATAATGTCAGTAATTAAAGATTAATAAAATGGTTTAATGGGAGTGAAAGGGGTATCTCATAATTTGGACATAAAATGGCATCTGAGAGTGATATGTAAAAACATATCCCAAAATTAGTAATTTAAAATAAAAGTCATTAAATAAAGAACATTCTTGAAATAAGTGGAGAAGGAAAGGATCCCTTACCTCGAGAAGGTGATTCAAAAAGCTTGGGAGGAGCTTATTGAGAGCTTTGGGGGAACCTTGGGAGGAATATAGAGAGGTTAGGTAGATTAAGGAAGTTCTAAAATGTTTTTGAGTGAATATGAAAGATATTTTGGCTGATTTTATATAGGAAGAGAGAGGGGAGTTCTTTATTATTTCTCAAACTCAGGTTTTGGACTCTATATAATAAAGTAATCAAAACCCCAAACCTTCTCATGGTTTTCCAATGGATTATACCAAATAGGAGTTTTTTTAATTATTTTATAATTCCAATGGATGAAATTATTAAAATTTTATCCTTGGTTATGTGTAAGTGAGTCATGTTCTTAAAGAAATGATTTTAAAGCCATAAAATATAATATAGGTTTTGGAGGATTCATAGAGGCTTTATAAAATTAATCAAATAACCTCAAAATCAAATTATTTTAAATGGTAAACATATATTTGGTCATGGATACCTTTTATATCATTTATTACTTCACTTTTGAGTAATTATAGTGTTATAATACACACTGTGTATTTATATAGTATTTAATTATTACCTGAAAATATCATTATCTCAGAAAATTATGAAAAATTAACCATTGGATAATTTAAACATGTTGATTCCAAAAATAATATTTACTTTATAAAAATAATTTTCTTAATATTTTAATTTTAAATATTAAAATATAAGTGACATTTATTGAGAAATGATGGTTTTTTTGAAAATAACAGTTTTTTACCCTTATAAAAATTGCATTACCATTTATATTTAATAAACATTATTTAATAATAATATTTTTTTAAAATATAATTTATTTCAAAAATACATTAATTCATCAAAATAAATGCCTTAATTGAAATTACATATTACCCAAAAATATAATTTTTGTTATATCGTGTCAAAATCAAAATCATTTATAAACAACAATAAAGAGTAAATATATTTATTACTCAATTTAACATATAGTATACATATTAATATTCTTAGGTTATTTATACATATCCATTTATTACACTATAAATTTCCCATATATTAATGTGCATGATGGTGAGATTTTCTTGGGGTGGTTTAGCGTATATGGTTTGGGTTGTGATCTCGATGAGCATGAAATTCTCTCATAAATGGTTTTTTTGTGCTTTAGTTATTGGATCTAGGCTTGGGATTGGTCGAGGGTAAATCCCAGGGATTCTAACTCCCTCAGAAGCTCCAATAAATGGACTTCATATGGTATGGTCCTACTTGTTGGGGCCATCACTTTCTTTGTTTGTGTCAATTAGATTTATCAAAAACCTATATTTAGAATAATCATATAATAATTGTTCAATGGATATATTATAAATGTTAATGATGCATAAGGAACTTTTAAATATGATAGGATATAATAAAACCAAATAATTGAATGTGTTTTCTATAACCATAATATATAATAGGGCATTTAATTCAACCACAAAGTGAATTTTATTTATAAAAGTTCAGTTCATTACAATATTCCCCCTTTAGAAATTTCACAATCAGGATTTTCATTTCAAACACCAAAATAGATGGGGGTAATTTTGTTTAATTACCTCCTATGGTTCCCATGTCACTTCTTCAAACTTGTGGTTTCTTCATAGCACATTGAACAGGTTCATTTTCTTATTTCACAGAATTTTGTCTTTATGATCTAAGATTTTCATTGGCTACTCCTCATATGAAAGACCATTCTCCAATGGTACCACATCTTGATTTAGAACATGTAAGGGGTCTGGTATGTACTTATTCAATAGTTGTACATGGAACACTTCATGTATTTGAGACAAGTTAGGAGGGAGTGTTAGTCGATAGGTCACCACTTTGATGAGATCAATGATCTCAAAAGGATCAATGTATCTTGGACTAAGCATTCTTTTATTACAAAATCTCAGGACTTTCTTACATGGAGATATTACAAGGAATTCCTTATATCCAACCTCAAACTCTATGTCTCACCAATTATTGTCAGCATAGATCTTCTGTCGACATTGAGAAACCCTGATGTGCTGCTGAATGGTCTTGACTTTTTACACCATTTCACTGACCATTTCGGGACCCAGCAGTTTGTGTTCACCCACCTCATCCTGCCATGTAGGTGTTTTACACCTCTTACTATGAAGGTCTTCATAGGTATCCATTTGGATTCTTGAGTGGAAACTATTATTGTATGAGAACTCGGCCACATGAATATGTTTATATCAACCTCCTTTGAAGTCCATTGAGCACGCCCTCAACATATCTTCGAGTTTCTAGATAGTTCACTCAAATTGGCCATTTTTTTGAGGGTGATAAGTCGTTTTGAAGTTCAACATAGTATTTAGAGAATGTTGGAGAAACTTTTATAACATAGAGGTAAATTTTGGATCTCAATCAGATAAAATCGATAGGTGGGTTCCATATTGCCACACCACTTCTCTAATGTATATCCTTGAAAGTTGATCGAGTAAGAAGTCATCTTGAATTACAATGAAGTGAGAAGTCTTTGTAATATGATCCACCATAGCCCATATATCATTATTTCATATTGATGTTTTTTTAATACCGGTGACAAATTCTATGGTTTTGTTTTCCCATCTTCATGTAGGTATGGGTAATGGTAGCATCTTCTCCTTGGATTTTTTCCTTTCATCGTCCAATTTATGACATACAAGACACCTCGATGTATATTCTGCAATATCCTTCTTCATATTGTCCCACAAATACTGCTCTCAAAGATCTCGATACATCTTTGTTCTCCCTAGATGGATGGAGATAGTTGATCTATGTGAATCATCCAACAACTCCTTTAACTCAAGATTTGATGGTGCACATAGTGGTGATCCAAATCTCATAACTCCCTCTTCATCAATTTAAACCACTGGGGTTTTCCATTTTTTATAGCTTCCACTTTATTCTATATTTAGACATCAACTCTTCGAGAATCCTTTTTCTTCTCCATAAGGGATGGTTGAGAAATCATTTGTGAAATTATTGATGATGTTCTGTCCTTTATGATTCTCATGTCCATCCTTTTCAAGTCTAAGAAGATCAGATCCTTCTCAATTCTCATCAATAATAAAATTATTGGTTCCTTTCTACTTATAGCATCTTCCACTTTATTTTTATTCCTAGGATGGTAGTGGATTGAGCATCCACATTCATTAATCATCTCTAACTATTTTCATTGGTGCATATTTAGCTCCTTCTGTGTGAAAATATGCTTGAGGCTCTTATGATGCATATATATTTCACACTTCTCCCCAAATAGATAATGTTACTATATTTTCAACATTAATATCATTTCATCCAAATCCAAATAAAATGTTGGTTAGTTATCATAATACCCCAAGTTTTTATGGACTTTTTTTTCTCGAATAAATTTAATTTTAATTTATGTATTGCAATGTACTAAGTCAAACATTCCTTTCACACGGAACCAACATGTTCTACATTAAATAGAACCAACTCAGCATACATTACATAGAACCTCAACTCAGTGTACATTATATGCAACACTGACTTGGCATATGTTACATGAAACACTGACTTGGCTTATGTTACACTAAACACTGATGTTTCTTTGAAACATCATTTTATTATTATAATTATTTAAACAAGATAATTATAATATAGCCATTAAAATTAGTTATATGAAGAGTAATGAATACTTTTAAAATATTTTTTATAATTTTTTTATATAAATAAAACATATTGATAATGAAACATATGATTTTTGGTAATGTCTTTATATGTTTAAAAAACTGTTTCTCAAATGCACTGCTTTTAATGTCCTTCTATGAAAAATAATAAAATTAATTTAAGGTATATTTAGAAATTTAATTTGATAAATAAAACTTCATTTTTTAATTTATAATGTAAAACTTATCTTAGGGTTAATTTTTGGTATTTTTCTGAGAAACTTCATTTTTGGATGAATAGTGGAAAATACCTGATTTTAATTCAAATCTTATTTTTCATCTAATTTATTTATAAGGTTATTTTTTAATTTGGTTTAAAAGTTTAATTAGATTATATTTTTATCAACTAATAAAATATAGGTAATTGGAACTAATTTCATATTGAAATTGGATATAAAAAACTTAGCAAATTTTTGATCATTTTTTACTTTAAAAATCCGCATAATCGACCCGACTGTGGGATTAATTTTAAATAAATTTCTACCACATATGTGATTGGAATTTGTAAAAATGTGTTAAATATTTTTAATCGTCCTAATTTATAATATATAATAATATCAACTTATTTTTTGTCCAAAAATATTAGTGAAAGTGATTAAAATTAATTACACCGAGTAATGTTAAATTAAGCTTAACTAAGGACTCAACCTTAAATTTAAGACCCAAAACGAATTATAAACTTGTAAAACACCATTTTTATTGATATTTTTCAACAATTAAACTTCCATTATTTACTCTGGTTGGTTTTTTATGAATTTTTTTAGGTAAAAATGTGGGTACACCTAATTTGTTTTCAAAAATGCCAAGTGAGTCCTTTCCCATCCCTATAAAAGCTCACCACCTATCCCTATTCTTAACACATCTCAAACCAATTATTCTTGTAAAGTAACTACCCAATACACTTACCAACATACCTACATTCCTTCTTCAAGCCTCCCTTTCATCAAAAAGCAACCCAATGAAGCCTTTTGGCACAGACCAATAGGAGTTATTTGATTAAGAGGTAACATCTTCTCTCAAACTCCTTTCTTTTATTTTCCTTATCCACCAACTCCAATCTCTTTATTCCATGATTGTATAAAAATATAAGTACCATAAATATACTATGATGTTTTTATGATGAGGTTTAAACCTACACTTGCACACACCTCCATCTAATGGGTAACGAACATACTGTTTACATGTACGATGAACTACAGTCTCACTAAATGATGATTGTTCATTTTTACATTACCTCCTCTCATGGTGGACATTATGATGGAAACTATATTTATATATATTATATATTATATTTATTATGTCTTTAAAATTCTATATTCCTTTTTCAACACATATCTTTTGTTGGATTTGGTGTCCTAGAACCAACTACTTTGTACTTTATTCATTAATAAATACCTTATCACATCTTGATTGTTCTTCTGTGTGAAAATGCATGTGATAATGTCCTAAAGATAGCTATTTCATTAAAGGTTCATAGAGGATCCCTGATATGATGAGAACCTGGAAGTGCCATAACACTGTTCTTGAATGTATGTTCTATGGACGGATGATGTTATTTGAGGGACACAAATAATACAGGCCATTAGGGGTGAGGACTCATAAAACATTAAGGCATCTTCTCATGGTGTGCGCCCTTGGTAATATCCAGGAGGATATTATGATAATGAGACCTGCCAGTAGGAAATTCACATTTCATAGTGTCGTTATTTGTTACTATCTGCGGACGTGTGTATTGGTCCTTAGACTTTAAGATTATTATTAATGAGTATTACAACTCACGCACTTAGATGTATCGACAAAAACTGTGATGGAACACTGTTCACAGTGAGGTAGGATACGTTGGGTGTGTCACGAGTGATACTGCATTAATAGATAATGCGAGAAAGTATTTTTCCCTTCTGTTCCATAACGGAAGTAGATATCTTGGGCCCTTTGATGGAATTGATATAGCCTAAGTAAATACATGGCCATGGTAAGGAATGGGTGAGTTCAATTCCGGAAATTCAAAGAAAGAATAATCGAGCACATGGGTTGATGGAACTAGCATGCAACCATCTTGATTCGAGATAACTAGACAAAGGGATTACATTACACGGCAAGCGTTCGTATGATGTGACACGTCATTGCGTCATTAACTTCTTTCTCTATGGGTGCCTTAGCATGTTGCTAGATGCTAGCCTTGTACTTTAGGCAGGATCCACCTAATTCTACTAAGAAAGAGGACTAGAGGGTCACACACTAAGTGTGTCCAAGTATCTCAGTTAAATATTAATTTAACAAGTTGAATAAATATTATTCCCGATTGTGGTTTAATAATTATTCAATGATTCCTAATCTCATTTATTTCGACACTAGTTATTCGAGAGAATATATTGTGGGGGAAATAATATATTTATTAGTGAGTAATGCAGTGATATTTATTTTAGAAATAAATAGCCATTATTCAAGGTATAATAAAAGTGGTGGAGAAAATAAAGAGAAATGGAAAAATAAAAGTACACATCATGTATATTAAATATACACGCCGTGTATTTTTCTGGGAATTTATGATAAATAATATTATTTATTTAATTAAATAATATTAGGTATAATTCTCTAGGCGCATGTCAAGTAATAATAATAGTCAACTATTATTATTATACATGGGGTATTACTAATAATTAAATGAAATGAATAAATTCTTTTGGGTAATTAATTCATTTTATTATTCTATGTGATTAAAAATCCCAATTATATATTTCTCATTAGCCTATCCATTTTTTTGTGGTTGTGCACAATGGATTTGGAAAAGCTCTCAATCCAAGATAGAATTCTTTTTCCACCAAGAATGATCTCAAGATACGAGAGAGAGAGAGAGAGAGAGAGAGATCCACCTCCACCGGATCAAGGCGATCGAAGGCGGACATCGAAAGTGAAGGCTCTTCTGCGCTAGCCCCCGGAGATACCTTCAGTGACGTCCAAATATATGTGGAGCATGTGTGGATCACTGCTAGAGGAATGCTACACTTGGATTCTATGATGCAATGATGGATCACATCAGATCGTGACTGAAAACGTCAAGGAATAAAGAATTCTATTGAGGGAATTCTTGTAAATTAATTAAATTAATTATAACCAACATATGATGATCCTATCTTTAGTTCTGGGACTCCCCTCTTTCTTTTTCGTTCTTCATTCAATTCCGAAGATCTGGCATTTTATTATCATGACGGATCTCAGATTGATCATTGTTAACGCTAAAATTAAAGTTGGGAAAACCCACCAACGCACTTCTACTACGCCCGAAACCTATAATTGGTATCAGAGGGAGGTTATCGTTGATTATAATTATTTAGTTTTTTTGTTGATGATTTACGCATTTAATAATTTAGTTGTTTCAATTCAAGATTAATCATTCTACAAATCTGAATCTTGAGATCTGTTCCTCCTCTCTCGTTTCTCGTTCACCTTACAGAAATGAATTTTTCTTTTTAATTTTGATTAAAATAAAATAGAGGATCTCATCCGGAGGTGCCAAATTTTCATGGTCGTACAACACCAGAATACACGGCGTGTATTTGAAAGTACGCGTCGTGTTGTCTAGGTTAAATTCATTGGACTGGTCCTCCAAATTAGGTCGTGTGTTGGAGTATCTCTAAGTCATAAATGACATCGTGTGTTGGCCAGGAACAGGTGGCACACGGTTTCAGGATTACATTCCTTGTGGTCCAATGAACACTGTGTGTAGTCCCTTTGGGTTAGGGTCGGACCGTGTACCCCGTACACGGCTTGACCGGCTGGAAACCGTGTAACGCGGATACTATACGGCGTGTTTCCCACTGAACACTCCGTGTACTCCAAAGATTTCTGAAGTACATCTACATGCCATGTCCCTAGGTGTGCACTTTGGATGGACGATGAACAAAAGTACACACCGTGTAGTCAAAACTACACATCCTGTACTCATCCAAATTACGCAGATTTATTAAAATTTATTATTATATTATACAAACCCTCGAGACGTGTACCATAGTGCAGGAAGAAAGTTGAGGCACAACACGTGATAGGTGTTTTATATATGTGTGTTTAATTTAACATTTGTGTAATGTTCATTTCTACTCATTGGGTAGTTATGAACGGGAATTCATCGGGTTTCCTCCAAGGTACAAGTTATGTACAAAGATAATTTTAAATCAATTTATTTGTTAAAAATTATGATGGATGATAATCTCAAGGAAATTTATAAAAAGGGTTTAAGATAAAAGGATTTATTAATTAAAGATAATTAATTGATTCGAGCAAGATTTATCTTAAACAAGAACGATGAAAGAATTGAATTCTAATTTTATTTATGAGTAAATATCATTTCATGTATGGATGATCATGAGCTAGACCAAGACCTTTGTATGTGAATGGTTTCTTTTAATTAATTTATTTAAATTAAAATTTTTGTCCTGCGAGCCTTCTCCTCATTAATATGTAAGGCCTGAGTGCCCAATGTTTCTTTTATGTAAAACCCAATTTTACCCTGTGTGTGAGATAAAAGCATATGTAATGGATGGAGCTCCCAAGCTAGTGAAGGCGGCTCAAGTTAGAAGCCAAGGTGAAACCAATCCAAGGAGGTACAAAGGTGGACATGTGGAAAACTGTAAACACGAACCCAAAAGGTTCAAGGTTTTTCTCCCCTAGGTCTTGGGTTAATTTATCAACCACTAGATAAACTAACCAATAGAACATGCTCATGATCATACCATTTATTTTATTTCTGTCAGTTTCATGGTTTATTTATTTTGGGTGTGTTGTCACGATCACACAATTAATGAATTAAACAAGCATGCAATATGGAACTAAAATAAGACCGGATTATGCGTAAATACTATCTTAGACATGGTTAATCACTTAATTATATCCCACTTAATATTAACAATCATGTAATCAAAGATAATAAAATTGGAAATTTACGTATAAGGATAAAATCCCTCAAAGAAATATTAAGTCAGTATAGCCTTCCATAATCTTGGTTAGAATCGAACCATAGTTAAAAGAGCTTGACCAACTCTAGTTTGGGTGCTTTCAATTATAAGGGACTTCTAATTCAAGTTTTTGGGTTGACTTGACTTGGTTCGCATCAAGGGTTGACTACCACAACAGGACTTGGTGTGACCAAGAGGCAAAGGTTGAGGAAATCAAAAATAAAAGGATTTTAGGATTGGGGAGTGATTATACACTTAAAGAGGATAATATTAATTATTAATATATATAATATTTATGTGCTTTATTATTCATAAACACCATTATATTTCATTTTACACTTTGAACATCATTTCACATTATGGTTGTAATTCCCCCTTAAAATACACTATTACATGGTACAATTTTGAACACATCCTAAAATACAAAATGGCCTTTATTTTATTTTAATAATCTATCTTCAGGTCTATCATGCTACAAGGAACAATTCATACTTTTTAAGTATCTGAAGATTCACATTGTAAGACCACCAAAATGAGCTTTTATGGAAACACATTCTGGGAAAAGTAACTGGACAAAATCCCAATAAAGATACTATAGAGACCATGATCCATGCCCAATAATTCTCAAAATTTAACTAACGATAGAGGACATCAAGGGGAACATTTCATCCAACAGTGAAAGAAGCTAATTCGGATTTTTTAAGGGAGTTCCATGCTGTCCAAGTTGGAGATAAAATTCTGATCCAGATTCTATGGACCAAAAAAGCAGCCCACTATTTCTCTAATATCTAGCAAAAAAAAATTCCATTTGGGATGAAATTTTACATAAGGTTAGGAGACATCCATAGCTCAATTTTCTTATTCTATGGAATACTCTAATTCGTTCATAGAGAAGGTCATTTAGATGCGTCTGTTCGGTGGATGAAAGTTGGATGGCACTTCGGGTCAAGGATAAAGAAGTCCAATATCCCTTACTTTCCACAACCCTAGGCCTACCATACTCAATTGGGATCCTTTGTACTATTGTTTTATCAACCCAAGACTATTGAAATTATTATTTAAGGCAGTTTTGGTGGAGTATTTTATCCTCTTTGGTGCTTAGTTTCATTGTAGTGTTATGTTGTCGCTTTGTGTTTGTAATCGCATTTCTTTCTCATATAAGTTGTTCAATTAACCTTAGTTATTAATAAAAATTCTTCCTTTCCTCTTATTATTTTCTTCTAAATATCATATTGATATCGTTTTCTAAAGGTGTGAATTTATTCACACCATACCTTGTGAAATTTATCACACAACGGTGGAGTGATCATTATTTTGTTGTTTTTACTTCTTCAATTCCACCCCATAAGTCTACTTCCCACTTCCGTTGAGAACATGTCATCAATGAAGGGATAACTCTTTTATGGTTTGATCCAAGGGAGTAGAAATGGGTTGTATTGAATGTTTTTTCTCACTCTCCAAATGTTTATTAACTTCTCTAATTTGAGTTTCTTTTATTCAATGATTTTCTCTCTTCCTATTCTATATTGAATTTATTCGCCCCACTTTTATGTGATAATAAGATCCTTTACCTTGGAGTGCTCATGAAAATGATCCTACAAGTGTATAGGTGATTAGAATGTGTTTTTGAAGGTGTTTAATTATTAAGTGATGAGGTTAGATTGAATTCATTGAATGAATCCTTCTCAAGTTAATGAAATTGAAATCATTAAGAAAGTAATTCATCCAGTCCACCTCGAGCGATAACATAGGATAAACTCATTCTTCTAAATTTAATTCACTTAAATCTGTTAGTTATTATTTAAACACATCTAAAATCAACCCAAGTTGGCCACTTCATATCCAAAAATAGTCCATAAAATGTACGTGTTTGTAGGTTACTTCTTAGGTCTCTGAGGATTCGACAACCTAAGTTAAGCTACAAGCGACCGCTTAACCCTAAAATCTTGAGTAAATTTGGGTGAGACAAAATTTTGGCACCATTTCCAGGGACCCAAGTAAGTTATCTTAAACACTCACCTTCTATTCTCACCCAAATTCTCTTTTCTCACCACCATTTCTCTTATCTTTTCCCCTTTTTGTTTTGTGTGTCCAAAGAAGTTAAAATCCTCATTTTCAAATATACTCAAATAGAATATAATCAAAAATACCCCAACATAAAGACAAGATGGAATCAAATTGAAAATAAATATTTGGAATCCCCTAAGTTAAGAAATTTATTTGATCAACCCTTGAATGAATACCCCTCACCCGGTAACATGTATAATCTTTTCTATGATGAACACTTAAAGGATAAATTTCCATCCCTATCAAGGATAGTAGAAGAGATCAAACTTAGAGATTTCCATGATGTAAAAACTCTTATCCAAACCAATCCCCAACAACTTCTTGAACAATTGTGTGATTAAATGGAGACAATGAATTCTGAGGTTTCATCTTTGAAATTAGAACTACAATGCATTAATACTTCTGAGGAACTTATACCTACACTGAATGTCCCTTATATAACCATATGTAGAGTGTCTAGTTTCCCACAAACCTCTTGTGAATTTATTGAAGAAGAAACCTTTGTATTTGGGGTAGAGGAAGTGAATCAAGAAATTGCTGAAGGTTCTTTAAATCATGAGAAAATTGATTTTATGTATTCACAAGAGGAGAATTTGACATCATGGAGTGAGTCTCGTGAATATAACTTCATTGATGATTTTTCAAAAACACAAATAATTGAACCATTAAGAGAAATCACAATATTTCAGTCCATACCAATTCCTAACACTGATCTTTCCATTTTTTTGGTTGAATGTTCTGTTCCAAAATAACCAATTATATTGAGAGATTTTGAAAATGAAATTGAGATTAATTCAATGTCCCAACCTAGGTCTGAAAGTTTTAGTATGCCTAAACTTGAACATATGTCCTTTCCATCCTCCCCAAAGTTTTCATTCATTGGGGAAATCTAAAACCATCATGTTTTCATTGTTTCTTCTCTGGATATAAAAAAAAGTGGAATTACCCTTGATGTATTAGGCAAGAATACAAAAGCAACCGGATCCACCATTTCTAACATTCCTTGGATTTTCCCACTCATTATAGAACATAGGTTTGTACATAAAACAAATTATAAACAAAGAATAAATATTAATATAGTAGAAGTGGAGAAATATGGGGTCCTTAAGATTCTAAAAGTTGGTATTGGGTAAGTTGGAGGGATCCATGTTAGGATAACAACGTTAATCAAAAGCGCTGCACAGGAGGAAACCCATGGTTTTCATGTTTCCAATCATTTTTTAATCATATTAATTTTTAAAATAGGATTAATGAATCATTTTGATATTTAAAAAAATAGACTTTTGACCTATTCTTCTATTATGAGTATGGATGGGTATGAAAGTGGAGCGCCATATTCATTTGTGTCATGTGGTGTGATCCTTGAGTAATACATTACCCATAAATTTAAAAATAAGACAATGTGTTATCAGTTAATTTTATTTTTATGTGTTTTAGGATAAAATAAAAATAAATAGTAATAATAATAATAATAATAATAATAATAATAATAAAATAAAAGGACGCGTCGTAGGTCGTGGGTCAAACCTCGACAAAACTGGAAAAGTTGTGGGGACTCGAACCTGGGACCGAAGGGAGACAGGGGCGCACGCTTTCCACTAACCTACGGCTTATAGTGATTCCTTCTTCTATAATTTTTTTATATATACTTATATTTGACTTATATATATATATATATTATGTGATACTAGTATCAGTCTTTGGTATGCTAAAATAAAAAAGGTATGTTTTTTCTTTGTTGGTTTTTAATTAAGGGAACCTCTTGAGGTTTCCATGGTTTCTAATTTAGTTTGTGAGTGAGAAGCAGGGACTATTGAGATCAAATAGTTTTATAGGGAAACCAACTATATCCATAACTTCCACAATTTTCTATCATCTGCCACAGGGAGTCCATGAGTAGCATGGACATCAAAGGAATAATCAGGAGTGTCATGAACTTCAACTTAAAAAATCAGGTGACTTTGTTCCATGTTTATTTATTCAAATTCTTTTTAGAACTCCTCTCTTCTACCTCTACCCCCTTCTGAATTTTCATTTCTTCAAACATTGGGGACAGTTTTATTTTAAGTTGGAGGGGGAGATGAAATAAAAAAAAATTACTTTTCTATGTATTAAAAAAATGTGTGGAAGGAAAATTTTCTTTTACCATGAACATGATAATACACATTGCACACTTTGAAATTGAATTTAAAATAATTTATCATGCCCTGATTATGATTTTAATCCATGTATAATTTCATGATCATAGATTTTGGAAATTGTGGTTGTCCAATGTGATATTTCATGGTTTATATTTTCATCCAAATAAAAAAATCACAACGCACATCCTTTGGATAGTGGGGTATTAATTTGAGTTCATGGGGTCCCCTAAATAAATAGCATAGGTTTTGTGATTATTTTAGTTTTAATATGAGTATTCAAAAAAATCAAAAAAAAATTAAAAAGAAAACAATAAATTGCACGTAGAGCAATGAAATGACCTAATATATGGCTTTCGGCACTTGGGAATCGTGACTCTATAGTTTTCTGGCCCAGAGTTAGTATTTTTATCTCTATTTGTGTTAATTTGACTTTGTTTTTGACTGAGTTAACTTGAGATGATGCCCGAGTATGTGGGATTCACTTGGTGCCCTAAGGTCTTTGAGCCTGGGAGTCATCGGCAAAGTCTCGCTACAGGGGTTGACTCTATTGAGTTCAATTTCAATTACAATGGAAAATTGAAAAAAAAAACAAAAACAAAAAAAATATAGAAAAAATTAATACTCATCTTGATATTAAAATTTGATTCCACCTAGCACTTCCATCATTTTCCCCTTGAATAATGATGAACCCCCATGTCTATTGTGATACACAACACATCATCATGCTTAATTGATATTGGATGAAATATGGTGATGAATTTGAACAAAGGAATGGGCATGGTATTGGGATATGATTATGAAAATATCTTGTATTAAAATATTTTTATTGGTTTCATGATTGTTTGGTTAAGGTTTTTTGGTGATCATTGTGTATTAAAATGTTTTTGGAAAAGGGAATTGGAATTTCATATTTTTGAGATATATTTTTCTTGGGATGAGAAAAACTCAAGTTGGGGGGTGTGATTATCCACTGAAAGAGGATAATATTAATTGTTAATATATATAATATTCATGTGATTTATTATTCATAAACACCATTATAGTGCATTTTACACTTTGAACATCATTTCACATTCTGATTGTAATTCCCCCTCAAAATGCACTATTACATGGTACAATTTTGAACACATTCTAAAATAAAAAATGGCCTTCATTTTATTTTCATATTTTATTTTTGGTTCTATCATGATACAAGTAACAATTCATAATTTTTAAGTATCTGAAGATTCACATTGGAAAACCACCAAAATGAGCTTTCATGGAAACACATTTTGGGAAAAGTAAACTGGACAACATCCCAATAAAGAGACTGTATCGACCAGGATCAATGACCAATGATTCTAAAATTTTAACTAAATATAGATGACATCAGGGGGAACATTTCATCCAACATTTAAAATACCTAATTCGGATATTTTAAGGGAGTTCCATGCGGCCCAAGTTGAAGATAAAATTATGGGCCAGATTCTACGGCCCATAAAAACAGCCCACTATTTCACTAATATCTCACAAAGAAAAATTCCATTTGGGATGAAATATTATATCTGGTTAGGAGACATATGGAGATCCATTTTATTCTTCTATGGAACACTCTAATTCATCCATAGATAAGGTCATTTAGACGTGTCTGTTCTGTGGATGAAAGTTGGATTCCACTTCAGGTCAAGGACAATAAAGTCCACTCTCCCTTACTTTACACCACCCTAGGCATACCATACTCAAGTGTGATCCTTTGTACTGTTGTTATCTCAACCCAAGACTCTTTAAATGCCTATTTAAGGTAGTGGTGGTGGATGAGTTTATCATCTTTGGTGCTTAGTTTCATTGTAGTGTTATGTTGCCGCTTTGTGTTTATAATCGCATTTCTTTCTCATGTAAGTTGTTCAATTCACCTTAGTTATTAATAAAAGTTCTTAATTTCCTATTATTTTGTTCTTATACATATCAAGTTGATACCTTTTTCTAATGGTGTGAATTTATTCACACCATACCTTGTGAAATTTATCACACAACGGTGGAGTGATCATTATTTTTTTGTTTTTACTTCTTCAATTCCACCCTCGTAAGTCTACTTACTGCTTCCGTTGATAACATGTCATCAATGGAGGGCTAAATATTTTATGGGTTGATCCCAGGTAGTAGTAAGGGGATGGATTGAATGTTTTCTCCCACTCTCCAAATTTTTATTAACTTCTTTAATTTGAGTTTCTTTTATTCAATGATTTTCTCTCTTCCTCTTCGATATTGAATTTATTCGCCCCACTTTTATGTTCTAATAAGATCCTTTACCTTGTATTGCTCATGAAAATGATCCTAAAAGTGTATAGGTGATTAGCATGTGTTTTTTAAGATTTTTAATTAGTAAGTGATGAGGTTAGTTTGAATTAATTGAATGAATCCTTCTCAAGTTAATGAAATTGAAATCATTACGAAAGGAATTCATCCAATCCACCCCGAGCGATAACCTAGGATCAACTCATTCTTATAAATTGAATTCACATAAATATGTTAGTTATCCTTTAAATCCATCTAAAATCAACCCAAGTTGGCCATTTTATATCCAAAAACAGTCCATATAATGTACGTGTCTGTAGGTTACTTCTTAGGTCTATGAGGATTTGGAAACCCAAGCTAAGCTACAAGCGACCGCTTAACCCTAAAATCTTGGGTAAATTTGTGAGAGACCAGGGAGTCCACTCAATGGGTCAAGGAGCTACGAGTTAATGCAGTTTGAATTTTGAATTCCTACCTAAAACCCTTCAAGTTGCTTGACCAACCATAGTTGGGGTAATGCGAAGGGTAATATGGATCCTTGCCACTATAATATTCAGGAAAAAAAAATATTTTGAAGTCAGTGGTGAGGGATATTGGATTTTGATAAAATAGTGGGAGACTATAAGTATTAATTTATTTATTTTTCTTGGTTTTATCATATTAAAGTACTTAACCTTTTCTCATCTTAATTTTTAGAAATGGCAAGAAAAATGACTTTAAACATATCATTGTGAACCATACTTGAGAAGGAATGTAACACCCCAAGCTTCTACGGTACGTTTCCCTTCGAATAATGCGATAGCGTGTGTTGTACGCAACCTCGAGTTCTAACACACACCACAACTAATTAAACTAGCCGTTGTAAATAGTAATACCTACTTTTTGAAATCATATATATTTTATATTTCAAAATGGACTTCATTTTTGGATTCGGAATATCGAAATTATCCTAGGGTGAAATTTTGGTACTTTTCGGATAACTTTTATATTTTGATGAATAGTGAAAATTACTAAATTTTAATTAAAAACAACTTTTTTAATCAAAATAATTAATAGTGATAAATTATGAATTTGAGTGGTTTTAAAGTATATTTAGAATATATTTTTACCATTCAATTTAATGTTTATCATTGGACATAATTTTACAATTAAACCGAACATAAACAAGTGTCAATCTTTTGATAGTTATTATCTCTTAAAAACACGCTTTTTGTTTTGACAGCGGGATTTAATTTTAAATTAATTTCTGCCACTTCTGTGTTTTGAATTTAGGAAAATGGATTCCATATTTGGAATCAGGATGTTCAAATTGTGTAAATAGGTAACTTTTATTTTTAGACATTTTGAATAATTACTGCGGTAAATATTTTATTTACCATGGTTAAAGGGTAAATCCGGTAAATAAGGGCTAAAAAATAATATTATAATAATACAAAATTACCCTAAAACGTGTCCTAACCTTATTGGTGGACACATACCCGACCATGGGCATCCTTGGGTCAATTTGGGGACCCCTTGGAGCCACTTGTATGTGGTAGGGACACATTATATTAATAAAGTTAAAATAAAAATAAAAATGGCATAAGCTTACATCTTTTATAAGAACAATTTTTACATAGGGTTATACATGTTGGATTTTCGATTATAAATATTAATTAGAAAGCTAAAAAGATTTCCTACATAATGATGTTTTATTTATAATTTTTAAATCTTAAATAATTTATTTTATTTATGACACAATGATGATGCAGTAATTACTAAAATAGTAAAAAATTAACATAATTGATATTATAAATACCCAAATAAATATAATATGAAACTTTTAATGAATTAAACTAATTTTCTAGGATAATATGATATATTAGGATTGATTTAATTGACTTTGTTCGAAGTAATCAATCTGTTATGAGTTTCACAAAAATCAACTATTGAATAGTGTCAAAATTGACATAAAAGAGTTCTTAAAACAAATATTATATTATTAATTGATATTAAATTCCTAAAAATCTAAGGTTCGGCCAAAAGACTTATATTATGATAGGTTAATCATTAATGGACCACTTGGGGGTCGCTTGGATGTATATAGTATGTTTATTAACCATATTATATAAAAATACAAAGAGACATTGTAAAAGTGAAACTAATTAACTTAGAGTTAATACTTAAAGATAAGGTTAATATAAGTACCCAAACCTGTCTAAATTCTATTGGATGAGTTTTTTTCGACCTATCCCCACCTCAACCTTTGAATAGTCAACTTTGGAGCCATTGGAAACCGAATATGAATTTATTATAAATTAATATTTCTAGCTTTTCCAAAGGTGCCCCTCACCCCTCTTATAAAAGGGCACTCCTCCTTCTCATTTCTTCACACCTTCAAAGCCTTTTGGTTCGGCCAAACTCTGCCCAAATAATCTCCCAACATCCCTCACTACAACCTAGAGGCCTTAGTTTGATCAGAAAGCCAACCTAAGGAGCCCTTTTGATCAAATCAAAAGGAAGAACCCGAAGAAGAGGTAATGATTTCACCACCCTTTTCTAAGTTCATTTCTTCTTCCACTTCTTCTTCCTTTGTTCTTACCATTCTAAAATAATAACTCCATTATCTCACATATATTGTGATGTTATTATAAGTATGGTACAACCATATTCAGTATTCTATCCACCCTTTGAATAACATGTCACCATACGTGCGTACGTACGGCTTACCGTCTCCACGTCGTGGTGTAATTGTTATTCAATATAATATTATTTGGATGGGTATAATAATGATGTGTAACTAATGTAAATAATAAATATAACATGTTAATGATTCTGTATATATGATATACCATTCATTTATATATTATTTTAATATCAAAAGAATGATATTGTCGCTCGTGCGTACGTACGGACTACCGTCTCCACGAACGCGATGAGATTCATTCTCCATCGTATCCATTCAAGTATAATTATCATTTTATGATTTAAAAATGATGTTTAAGGACTTGATATCATTCTGGATATGAATAAGATACAACAAACATGGCTTATGTAACAAAACATATAAAAGAAAATGAGTAAGTTAACACCCGAAACGATGATAATTCTAAGATATTATTATCAAATCAATATTAAAAGATCATATATGATATCATATTAATGTATATGATTCTTGTATAATTTAATAACAATTATTTCACCATTATACAGGGAGTTAACCTACCCCAACCAAGGAAAAGTACAAGGTAAGGGTTATTTCACAATCTCTTCATTATCCGAGGTTGTTTATATGTAATAATCTACTGGGATCTCTTTATCATCCACATCCATGTTTCTTAAAAATGTATTTCAAAACATTTTTACTATTTACAAGAATATGGGTTAAAGTCATTTATACCCTTTTTTGACTTTTTATAAGAGGTTTATAAAGGAATCTTTCCGTCGTTTTCAAAACAAGGTCCTTTTTAACCTTTTCGACAGAATTGAGGTAAGAATGTTTTTTTTTAACTTATACGGAGGGTGCGGTTATTTTACGCCGTTATAAAATCTTCAAAGCTTTCCTTACAAGCTTATAAGAATATTTTCAAAGAAAATGTTTTATTTTATATGGATCTTAAATGATTTCAAAATAAAAGGAGATATTTCTTTAAAAAGAATTTTGATTTCATCTATGTCAACATCCTTTGATGGATTTTAAGATTATTTGAAGTTGATTTATTATGATACAAAACTTCTATATTGTATTGAAGGTTTTGTGATATGTTTGACTGTGGATGTGCTATTTTTATACCATTCATAGTTTATGGTGAAATTATTGACATTTCGTATGCTAGTTTTAATACGAATGTTTATGTTATGTTTAAACCTTTTCATATGGGAATGCATTGGACTTAATAAGTGACGGGTGGAGCCCGCTATAGCTCCTCGATGCATCGGTAGGTCTCATGAGACAAACTAGTGTCTTGGCACAAGGCCTTGACAAAATCTTATTTGTAGTCTTGGCACGAGGCCTTGGCTATGTGGTTATGATAGTCTGGCATTATGCATTCCAACATTATGAAAGTGGTTATTGATTTTTCATGTGATTATTCGATTAGTAGAATATCCATGTGAACAAGTAAATGACATTATTTCATTTTACTTTTGCCATACTATGTTGAAGTTCAAGTATAAAAGGCTTTTGTTTTAGTAATTCATTGCCTTAAATTTTTATGGTTATTTTTGAATGTTCCGCTATATTGTTATCCTTACTGGGCATTTGAGCTCACCCCTTTTCTATGTTTTATTTTTCCCAGGATGTGAAGATGTAAGTTATGAATGACCTGCAGGGATATTATGAGGGGATTATAGTGTGGACTGTGGAAACATTATGTTGTTGTAGTAGTTTTTCATTTTATGATGTAATGTAAAACTTATGAATATATCTAGTGTTTCCAAGGCTACTAAACCAATCGGTCTTTCGAGATTTGATCTTTCTTGTGATCATGCCAATGTTATGTAATTAATGCACCGACTCTGGGTAGCTGGGGTCGGGGCGTTACAGTTGGTATCAGAGGAAGTTTAGTACAAACCTTGGAAGCTAGATTTAGATAAACTCTGATTAGAGCACATAGACCTAAGATGAACTTTGAGGATTAGTATAGAAGAACTTCCTAGAATTTTGGTATTGTAGAGACTTTGTGAGTTTTCCGAGCAATACATCCCTGTCTGGATACGAGCAGGTAGAGGCGGCTTTGGCACAGATGTACCTAGGGATAAAACCCGAAAACACTGCTTTGAGCTAGACTCGAACGGGAACTGGTGCACGACAACGGGCCTTGCTGCACTCTTGGTTACGACACTCCCGGGGGATATGCTTAGGATAACTCTCACTTTCTTTACAAATCATTATGAAGGGTTTATGAGTATATACTTCCTCAAAGAAAACATATTTATGATTATGGATTATATCCATAGATAGTTCAATTTATGTTTAGTGTTTTATAAGTATGGGATTATGTATTTTGATTCATAAACTGATCTAGTTTATGACATTGTTTAGAAATGGCGCCTAGTGGAAGAAATGGAAACCGTATCAATGCACGCACTCCATGTAGGGATTGCCCTCCTGCTCAAGATAATTATAGTGGGGCTGGTGATGCAACTGGTGCTGATCAACTAATCACCGTACTGGGACAACTTACTCAGGTTATGAATAATAACCTTACCCGTATGGAGCACCCTGATCCGCAGCGTGGAGGATCAATGTTAGATCGATTCATGAGACAACAACCACCAACGTTCAATGGGAGTAAAAATCCCTTAGTAGCTGAGCAATGGATATTTTCCCTAGAGAAAATATTTCAGGCTTTGGGGAGTAGTGAAAGGGAAAAAGTTACCATGGCAGTTTACCGCCTCACTGGAGATGCTGATCAATGGTGGTCATTGATTCAAAACATGAAGGAAGATGATGAAGTATCAAACATGGAATGGAGGGAGTTCAAAGATCTGTTTTTAGAAAAATACTTTCCTCGCGACCATCGATCAGATATGGAAAGACAATTTCTGAGTCTGAGACAAAAGGAGGATGAGAATGTCACAAAGTATGAGGCTAACTTTACAAGGTTAGCGAGGTACGCTGGTGATTATATTCGCAACCCAAGAAGTAAGATTGATCGTTTCTTTGATGGGTTAAAACCATTTCTCCGTCGATCATTAGTCTCACAATCCTTTTCATCGTACGAAGACATTATCTCATGTGCTATCAAGACCGAAAAGGAATTCTCTAAGTCTTATGACTTTAAAGCAAAGCAAGAGAAGAAGAGACCTGCTGATCAATCTGGGAATGGAAATAAGGGGAAGAAGGGAAAGGTTGAATATCCATCTTGTGGTAAGTGCGGGAAGAAACACCCCGGTGCTTGCCTGAAGGGAATGGGAGTCTGTTACAAGTGTGGTGAAAAAGGCCACCAAGCTCATGATTGCAAGGGGAAGAAGGAAGCTACCAACGTTCAGTGCTACAATTGCAGGGAGATGGGGCATTATGAAAATGCATGTCCTAAGCGTCAGGAGAACTTACCTCAGAAAAGGCCAAGGGATCAAGGCCAGGCTTATGCTATCACTACTGCTGAGGTAGAAGCTCCGAAAGACGTGGTGGCAGGTAATTTAATGGTTTCCTCAAGTTTAGCAAATGCATTATTTGATTCTGGATCATCGCATTGTTTCATATCTTCCCAGTTTGCTAAGAAAATTAGATATTTCCAATTTGATTTAATAAGGGAGTTGTCAGTTAAAACTCCTAAGGGAAGTATCGTTGCAACAAAGTTTTGTGAATCAGTCCCCATTAGAGCACATAAATTTTCTTTATCTGCTGATTTCATCGTCATACCTATGATTGAGTTTGATATAATCCTCGGTATGGACTGGATTTTGGACTATGATGCAAAGATTTATTGTAAGAAGAAAGAGGTTACGATTCTTGATGATAATGATAAGGAGCACCTTATTTTTAGAGCAGAATCGTCACCACCTAATTCTTATTTAGATCCACCCCCTGTAGCTCAACTTAATTCAATTATCGGGGAGGAAGAGAATGAAATAACTGTCGGTGAGGAAAGGAATGTTCAAATGGAGGATGTACCTATTGTGAAAGAATTTGTAGATGTATTTCCGGAAGATTTACCTGGACATCCTCCAGAACGAGAAGTTGAGTTTTCTATTGATTTGATTCCTGGATCAAGGCCTATATCGAAGACCCCTTATAGAATGGCCACTGTAGAGTTAGTCGAACTAAAGAAACAACTAGAGGAATTGAGTAATAAGAGATTTATTCGCCCTAGTGTTTCTCCATGGGGAGCCCCTGTTCTTTTTGTTAAAAAGAAAGATGGATCTATGAGGTTATGTATCGATTACAGGGAGATCAATGCTATAACGATAAAGAACAAGTATCCCCTACCTCGTATTGATGATTTATTTGACCAACTGCATGGAGCTCAATACTTTTCAAAGATTGACCTTCGATCTGGATACCATCAGTTGTGTGTAAAGAAGGAAGACATTCCGAAAACAGCATTTCGAACCAGGTACGGGCATTACGAGTTTACTGTAATGCCGTTTGGATTGACTAATGCACCCTCTGTATTCATGGATCTGATGAATAGAGTTTTCAAGGAGTATCTCGATGAATTTGTGGTGGTATTTATTGATGATATCTTGGTATACTCCAAAACCTACAAAGATCATGAAAATCACTTGCGCATTATCTTGAAGACTCTGAGGAGGCATGAATTATATGGAAAGTTTAGCAAGTGTGAATTCTGGCTTCAGGAGATTTCTTTTCTTGGCCATATTGTCTCTAAAGATGGAATCTCTGTTGATCCTTCTAAGACCAAGGCAATCCAAGAATGGCCAGCACCTACGAGTATAACTGAGGTACGTAGTTTTATTGGCTTGGCAGGTTATTATCGACGTTTCGTCCAGAATTTTGCCCGATTGGCTAACCCATTAACGAAGCTCACACGTAAAGGGGTTAAATTTGTTTGGACAAAAGAGTGTGAAGAATGTTTCAAAGAACTGAAGAGAAGATTAGTCAATGCTCCTATATTGACTCTACCATCGGGGAATGATGGGTTCGTTATTTATAGTGATGCATCAAAGAAAGGACTTGGCTGTGTCCTTATGCAGAATGATAGAGTTATTGCCTATGCATCACGACAGTTGAAAATTCATGAACAAAACTATCCTACTCATGATCTCGAGTTAGCAGCAGTGATCTTTGCGTTGAAAATATGGAGGCACTACCTCTATGGTGAAAAATGTGAGATTTATACTGATCACAAGAGTTTGAAGTATATTTTCTCACAAAAAGAACTCAACATGAGGCAAAGGAGATGGCTTGAATTACTCAAGGATTATGATTGTACGATACACTACCACCCAGGGAAGGCAAACAAGGTGGCAGATGCTTTGAGTAGAAAATACCATGGAGTTTTGAACAATATGAGAATTGAAAGGGATCCAATTTTCATGGAGCTAGTGAAGATGGACATGGGAATAACCAGGGAAGGTGAAACATCAATGCTTTTTCAAATGGTTGCCAAACCATCTTTACTAGAAAGGATTAAGAGTTCTCGGACTGATGATGAAGAATTCCAAAAGAAGATTAAAGCTGTGAATGATGGGAGATTGAGAGACTTTGCGTATGAAGGTGGAATTTTGAAATTCGGGAAGAGACTTTGTGTTCCCAATATACCTGATCTAAAAAGGGAATTGCTGGATGATGCTCATAGTTCCAATTTCTCTATACACCCTGGGAGCACCAAAATGTATAGAGACTTGAAGGAACATTTTTGGTGGGACAACATGAAGAGGGAGATTGCTGATTTTGTGTCAAGATGTATGGTTTGTCAACAAGTCAAAGCTGGAAGGCAACAGCCTGGAGGAGTCATGCAACCTCTTCCCATACCGGAGTGGAAATGGGACAATATTACAATGGACTTTGTCATGGGGCTACCAAAGACTCCTAGAAGGAACGATGCAATATGGGTTATTGTTGATCGTCTTACCAAGTCAGCACATTTTCTTGCTATAAGAGAAGATCTACCCCTGGAACGTCTAGCAAGACTATACATTAATGAAGTTGTGAGACTTCATGGAGTACCCCTATCGATTGTTTCTGATCGTGATCCCCGTTTTACTTCAAGATTTTGGAAAAGTCTTCAGAAATCCCTGGATACTGAACTTCATTTGAGCACTGCTTACCACCCTCAGACAGACGGACAATCAGAACGGACTATTCATACCTTAGAAGACATGTTGAGATCTTGCTCACTTGATTTTCAGGGTATGTGGGATCAATATTTACCACTAGTAGAATTTTCCTATAACAATAGCTTCCATTCGAGTATTCAGATGGCACCATATGAAGCGTTATACGGAAAGAGATGTCATACACCAACCTGTTGGGATGACGTTGGTGAAAGAAAACTTGTAGGCCCAGAACTGGTGGAGGAAACGGTGGAAAAGGTGAAAGTAATCCAAAATCACATCAAAGCAGCTCAAAGTAGGCAGAAGAGCTATGCCGATAATCGAAGGAAGGATTTGGAATTTCAAGTCGGTGATCATGTTTTTCTGAAGGTATCTCCGTGGAAGGGAGTCATACGTTTTGGTAAGAAAGGTAAATTGAGTCCCAGGTACATCGGACCTTTCGAAATTCTAGAACGAATTGGGGTTGTAGCTTATCGATTGGCAATGCCGCCAAGTCTCTCCAAAGTTCACGATGTCTTCCACGTATCTCTATTGAGGAAATACATGCCTGACCCAACGCATGTACTCACCTATGAGGAATTAGAACTGGAACCCGATCTTTCCTATTGTGAAGAGCCCGTCAGGATTCTTGATACAAGAGAACAAGTACTGAGAAACCGGACGACGCGTCTGGTAAAAGTTTTGTGGAGAAATCATAAGATAGAAGAGGCAACATGGGAACCCGAGGAACTTATGATGAAGAACCACCCGAGTCTTTTTATGCAGTAATACCCTAGAAATTGCGAGGACGCAATTATTTGAAGGAGGGGAGAATGTAACACCCCAAGCTTCTACGGTACGTTTCCCTTCGAATAATGCGATAGCGTGTGTTGTACGCAACCTCAAGTTCTAACACACACCACAACTAATTAAACTAGCCGTTGTAAATAGTAATACCTACTTTTTGAAATCATATATATTTTATATTTCAAAATGGACTTCATTTTTGGATTCGGAATATCGAAATTATCCTAGGGTGAAATTTTGGTACTTTTCGGATAACTTTTATATTTTGATGAATAGTGAAAATTACTAAATTTTAATTAAAAACAACTTTTTTAATCAAAATAATTAATAGTGATAAATTATGAATTTTAGTGGTTTTAAAGTATATTTAGAATATATTTTTACCATTAAATTTAATGTTTATCATTGGACATAATTTTACAATTAAACCGAACATAAACAAGTGTCAATCTTTTGATAGTTATTATCTCTTAAAAACACGCTTTTTGTTTTGACAGCGGGATTTAATTTTAAATTAATTTCTGCCACTTCTGTGTTTTGAATTTAGGAAAATGGATTCCATATTTGGAATCAGGATGTTCAAATTGTGTAAATAGGTAACTTTTATTTTTAGACATTTTGAATAATTACTGCGGTAAATATTTTATTTACCATGGTTAAAGGGTAAATCCGGTAAATAAGGGTTAAAAAATAATATTATAATAATACAAAATTACCCTAAAACGTGTCCTAACCTTATTGGTGGACACATACCCGACCATGGGCATCCTTGGGTCAATTTGGGGACCCCTTGGAGCCACTTTTATGTGGTAGGGACACATTATATTAATAAAGTTAAAATAAAAATAAAAATGGCATAAGCTTACATCTTTTATAAGAACAATTTTTACATAGGGTTATACATGTTGGATTTTCGATTATAAATATTCATTAGAAAGCTAAAAAGATTTCCTACATAATGATGGTTTATTTATAATTTTTAAACATTAAATAATTTATTTTATTTATGACACAATGATGATGCAGTAATTACTAAAATAGTAAAAAATTAACATAATTGATATTATAAATACCCAAATAAATATAATATGAAACTTTTAATGAATTAAACTAATTTTATAGGATAATATGATATATTAGGATTGATTTAATTGACTTTTTTCGAAGTAATAAATCTGTTATGAGTTTCACAAAAATCAACTATTGAATAGTGTCAAAATTGACATAAAAGAGTTCTTAAAACAAATATTATATTATTAATTGATATTAAATTCCTAAAAATCTAATGTTCGGCCAAGAGACTTATATTATGATAGGTTAATTATTAATGGACCACTTGGGGGTCGCTTGGATGTATATAGTATGTTTATTAACCATATTATATAAAAATACAAAGAGACATTGTAAAAGTGAAACTAATTAACTTAGAGTTAATACTTAAAGATAAGGTTAATATAAGTACCCAAACCTGTCTAAATTCTATTTGATGAGTTGTTTTCGACCTATCCCCACCTCAACCTTTGAATAGTCAACTTTGGAGCCATTGGAAACCGAATATGAATTTATTATAAATTAATATTTCTAGCTTTTCCAAAGGTGCCCCTCACCCCTCTTATAAAAGGGCACTCCTCCTTCTCATTTCTTCACACCTTAAAAGACTTTTGGTTCGGCCAAACTCTGCCCAAATAATCTCCCAACATCCCTCACTACAACCTAGAGGCCTTAGTTTGATCAGAAATCCAACCTAAGGAGACCTTTTGATCAAATCAAAAGGAAGAACCCGAAGAAGAGGTAATGATTTCACCACCCTTTTCTAAGTTCATTTCTTCTTCCACTTCTTCTTCCTTTGTTCTTACCATTCTAAAATAATAACTCCAGTATCTCACATATACTGTGATGTTATTATAAGTATGGTACAACCATATTCAGTATTCTATCCACCCTTTGAATAACATGTCACCATACGTGCGTACGTACGGCTTACCGTCTCCACGTCGTGGTGTAATTGTTATTCAATATAATATTATTTGGATGGGTATAATAATGATGTGTAACTCATGTAAATAATAAATATAACATGTTAATGATTCTGTATATATGATATACCATTCATTTATATATTATTTTAATATCAAAAGAATGATATTGTCGCTCGTGCGTACGTACGGACTACCGTCTCCACGAACGCGATGAGATTCATTCTCCATCGTATCCATTCAAGTATAATAATCATTTTATGATTTAAAAATGATGTTTAAGGACTTGATATCATTCTGGATATGAATAAGATACAACAAACATGGCTTATGTAACAAAACATATAAAAGAAAATGAGTAAGTTAACACCCGAAACGATGATAATTCTAAGATATTATTATCAAATCAATATTAAAAGATCATATATGATATCATATTAATGTATATGATTATTGTATAATTTAATAACAATTATTTCACCATTATACAGGGAGTTAACCTACCCCAACCAAGGAAAAGTACAAGGTAAGGGTTATTTCACAATCTCTTCATTATCCGAGGTTGTTTATATGTAATAATCTACTGGGATCTCTTTATCATCCACATCCATGTTTCTTAAAAATGTATTTCAAAACATTTTTACTATTTACAAGAATATGGGTTAAAGTCATTTATACCCTTTTTTGACTTTTTATAAGAGGTTTATAAAGGAATCTTTCCGTCGTTTTCAAAACAAGGTCCTTTTTAACCTTTTCGACAGAATTGAGGTAAGAATGTTTTTTTTAACTTATACGGCGGGTGCGGTTATTTTACGCCGTTATAAAATCTTCAAAGCTTTCCTTAAAAGCTTATAAGAATATTTTCAAAGAAAATGTTTTATTTTATATGGATCTTAAATGATTTCAAAATAAAAGGAGATATTTCTTTAAAAAGAATTTTGATTTCATCTATGTCAACATCCTTTGATGGATTTTAAGATTATTTGAAGTTGATTTATTATGATACAAAACTTCTATATTGTATTGAAGGTTTTGTGATATGTTTGACTGTAGATGTGCTATTTTTATACCATTCATAGTTTATGGTGAAATTATTGACATTTCGTATGCTAGTTTTAATACGAATGTTTATGTTATGTTTAAACCTTTTCATATGGGAATGCATTGGACTTAATAAGTGACGGGTGGAGCCCGCTATAGCTCCTCGATGCATCGGTAGGTCTCATGAGACAAACTAGTGTCTTGGCACAAGGCCTTGACAAAATCTTATTTGTATTCTTGGCACGAGGCCTTGGCTATGTGGTTATGATAGTCTGGCATTATGCATTCCAACATTATGAAAGTGGTTATTGATTTTTCATGTGATTATTTGATTAGTAGAATATCCATGTGAACAAGTAAATGACATTATTTCATTTTACTTTTTCCATACTATGTTGAAGTTCAAGTATAAAAGGCTTTTGTTTTAGTAATTCATTGCCTTAAATGTTTATGCTTATTTTTGAATGTTCCGCTATATTGTTATCCTTACTGGGCATTTGAGCTCACCCCTTTTCTATGTTTTATTTTTCCCAGGATGTGAAGATGTAAGTTATGAATGACCTGCAGGGATATTATGAGGGGATTATAGTGTGGACTGTGGAAACATTATGTTGTTGTAGTAGTTTTTCATTTTATGATGTAATGTAAAACTTATGAATATATCTAGTGTTTCCAAGGCTACTAAACCAATCGGTCTTTCGAGATTTGATCTTTCTTGTGATCATGCCAATGTTATGTAATTAATGCACCGACTCTGGGTAGCTGGGGTCGGGGCGTTACAAGGAAAACCTTCTCACCTACACAAATTTCCAAGAGTGGCAGAGGCGTTTACGCGTCATCCTTCACCACGAGAGGAAATTGTATGTGTTGGAAGATATTGTTCTAGTTGCGCCTGGGAAATAGGCCAGTTATGAGGAACTATATCTCTATATGAAACATATGGATGATTCCACAGATGTCCAATGTTTCATGCTATCGGACATGTCTATTGAGTTCTTGAAGCAACATGAAAACATGGACGTGTATAGCATGATGTCTCACCTTAAGGATCTCTACCAAGAGAAGTCAAGAAAGGAGAGATATGAGATCTCCAATGCTTTTTTTACAACTAAACTTAGAGATTCGGCGCAAGCTGGGCCTCATGTAGTCCATCTTATTGGCTACATTGAACACCTGGACATCTTAGGGATTAAGTTCCCGGATGAGTTGCGTACAGATCTCATCCTATCATCACTATCGAAGACCTTCTCTAGATTTATTATCAACTACAACATGAGAAACAATGAGAAGAGTCTATCGGAACTTCTGACCTTAATTCTCTAGGTAGATAAGGACATGGGGAAAGACAAACCCTCATTCCTTATGGTAAATAAGAAAAGGAATGACAAGGAAAAAGGGAAAAAGACTTATAAATGGTCTGAAGCCCCTGAGCACCTTCCCTCCAAGAAGGGGAAGATCCAAAGGCAGGGCAAGGAATGGGAGGCGGTATGTTTTTCACGTGGCAGGCAAGGCCAATGGAAGAGGAACTGAATCCAGAAGTGTGGGGACACTAAAGGTGCATTTGTTATCGAGTGTAATCTTTCCATTTCTACACATTGGGTATTAGATACAGCTTGTGGAGCTCAGATCTGTATTCAAATGTAGGAACCAAGTAGATTTAGAAATATTTCCAGAGCAGAGGTGGATCTTTGAGATGCAAATGGCATGAGACTGGATGCATTGGCCATTGGTGATTACCACATCTCATTGCCGACTGGGATGATTTTGGTTTTACATAACTGTTATTATGTGCCTAGTGTTACCAAGAACATAATTTATGTATCTTGTTTGGATATGGATGGATTTATTTTCAAGTTTGGAAATAAGGGTTGTCTCTTTTATAAGAACAACGTATGTTATGGTATGGCGCATTTATATAATTGTTTGTATGTATTAAATTATGGAAACCAAGTGTTGGCAATCGATAACGAAGCAGACTCACGTGACTCATACATCACCCAGTTGTAGAATCACCGTCTCGGTCATGTAAACGAGAAGCACTTAACAAAGCTCTTCCAAGATGGTTATTTAGACTCTAATGAGCTAAAACCACATGATAGATTTCACACTTGTTTACAAGGTAAAATGACCAAGCCACCTTTTGGTGGATGGGGTGAAAGGGACACAGAGCTTCTAGGATTGGTGCAAACGGATGTGTGTGGACCATTTCCAGTAGAATCCAGAGGTGGATATTCATACTTCATTACTTTTACTGATGATTTTAGTAGATATGGATATGTCTACTTAATGAGGTATAATTCAGAAAGATAAATTTAAGGAATTCAAGAATGAATAAGAGAATCATCTTGGTAAGAAGATAAAGAAACTTTGATCGGATTGAGGTGTAGAATATCTGAACCAAGAGTTCATAGATCTTCTCTGGGAGTCTGGGATTCTATCTCAGCTCACTCATCCTTATACACCATAGTGGAATGGTGTTAGTGAAAGGAGGAACCGCACCTTGTTGGACATGGTGAGGTCGATGATGAGTCATGCAGATCTTCCATTATCCTTTTGGGGATATGCATTACAAACTACAGCATACACATTAAACCGAGTACCAAAAAAGGTGGAAAATGGAATTCCCTCTGAGTTATGGAATGGAAAGAAACCCATTTTGTTTCACACACATGTATGGGGATGAGAGGCATTTGTTATGGCCTTCTCAGGCAACAAACTAGCACCTCAGGGCACAAGGTGTATCTTTATAGGATATTCTAAGGAAATGAAAGTATATTAACTATATAACCCTTCATACAAGAAAGTGATTGTCACCGAACAATCCATCTTTCTTGAGAGGGAGCACATCCTCAAAAAGGATAGTGGGAGAAAGATTGACTTCAATGAAGTTGATGCTCAAGATACACAAGATTTGGTACAGGAACAAGTTTCACATGTCCCCGTGGAAGAGGTTCCAGAAACACAAGTACTGCGTAGGAGCTCAAGAGAGGTAAGGGAACCAGATAGATTTGTTTTCTTATTCACTGAGGATGTTGAATCATTATTTTTGGACAATGATGAACCTCTCTCCTACAAGGAAGAAGTAAAAATCTCAGAAGTTGCAAGATGGATAGAATCTATGAATTCTGAGATGGATTCCATGTATCATAACCAAGTTTGGGTTCTGGTCGATGGGCCAGTTGATGTAAATTCTGTTGGATGCAAATGGGTATTCAAGATAAAACTGGACATGGAAGGTCAAGTTAGCACCTATAAAGAAATGATAGTAGCTAAAGGATTCATACAGTGTCAAGGAATTCACTATGATGAAACCTTCTCGCCAGTTGTCATGTTTAAATCCATAAGAATCGTACTTTCCATAGAAGCTTACCATGATTATGAGATTTGGAAAATGGATTTCAAAATAGCATTCCTTAATGGGAACCTTCAGGAATATGTCTATATGACACAACCATAAGGGTTTGTGACACTAGGAGAATCCAAACGGGTTTGGAAGTTGCATAAATCCAATTATGGATTAAAGAAATCATCCAGGACATGGAACATTTGATTTGATGAAGCCATAAAGGAATTTGGTTTCATTAAGAATGAATGTGGTCCATGTGTTTATAATCGATTTAATGGTAATGCGGTTGTTATCCTAGTAGTATATGTTGACGACATAGTAATTATTGGAAAAAATGTACCAGTCTTGCAGTTAGTTAAGGACTGGTTGAACAAGTGTTTCTCTATGAAGGACTTGGGTGAAACAGCCTACATTCTAGGGATCAAGATCATTCATGATAGATCCAAGAGGCTGATTGGACTAAGTTAGGGTACATACATTGACCAGATACTAAAGGGATTTAGTATGGAACAATCCAAGAGGGGATTGGTTACAGTGTCACATGGCCTACATATTTCTAAGAAAATGTGTCATCATACACAATAAGAGAAATATAGAATGCGTACGATCCCATAAACTTTGGCTATAGGATCCATCATGTATTCCATGTTATGTACCAGGATTGATGTTGCCTATACACTGAGCATGGTAGGCAGATATCAAGCAGATCTAGGAGAACAGCATTGGACTTCTGTTAAAACTATCCTTAAGAATCTGAGAAGAACTAAGGATATGTTTCTGGTGTATGGAGGAGACGAGGAGCTTGTCATCATAGGGTATGTTGATTCTGGTTTTTAGATAGATCATAATGATCTGAAGTCACAATCTAGATATATTTTTTCTCTCAAGGTAGGAGCTGTGATTTGGAAGAGTTCAAAGAAGCTAGTTGTCATCGATTCTATAGCAGAGTCCGAGTATATAGTGGCTTCTGATGTAGCCAAGGAATCCGTCTGGATTCGGAACTTTGTCCAAGAGCTTGATGTGGTGCCTAGCAGTAAAGATCTTATTATGTTTTATTGTGATAATAATATAGTGGCGGATCTTGAAAAAGAACCAAAGTCACATCAATGGACAAAGCACATACTCCGGAAGTATCACCTCTTGAGGGATTTCTATTAAAGAGTTGAATTTGTTGTGAGCAGAGTGTCCATGGAAGAGAACATGTCGAACCCCATGACTAAATGCCAATCTTAGCTGAAGCATGAATATCATGTGAGAGTTAACAGGTTAAAGGTTGTTAGTAGTTGGATCTAGTCCAAGTGGGAGTCTGTTGGAGTTGGTGGCCTAGAACCAACTACTTTGTACTTTATTCATTAATAAATACCTTATCACATCTTGATTGTTCCTCTATGTGAGAATGCTTGTGATAATGTCCTAAGGATAGTTGTTGCATTAAAGGGTCATAGTGGATCCCTGTTATGATGAGAACCCAGAAGTTATATAATACTATTCTTGAATGTTTGTTTTATAGCCGGATGATGTTATTTGAGGTACACAAATAATACAGGCCATTATGGGTGAGGACTCATAAAAATTTGAGGCACATTCTCATGGTGTGTGCCCTTGGTAATATCCAGGAGGATATTATGAGAACGAGACCCGCTAGTAGGAAATCCACATTTCATAGTGTCATTGGATGTTCCTATCTACGGAAGTGTGTATTGGTCCTTAGACTTTAATATTATTATTAATGGGTATTACAACTCGCTCACTTAGATGTATTGACGAAAACTGTGAAAACACACAGTTCGCATCAAGGTTGGATATGTTGGGTGCGTCATGAGTGATACTGCATTAATAGATAATGTGAGAAAGGATTTGTCCCCTCTGTTCCATAATGGAAGTAGATATCTTAGGCCCTTTGATGGAATTGATATAGCCTAAGTAAATCCATGGCCATGGTAAGGAATGGGCGAGTTCAATTCCGAAAAGTCAAAGAAAGAATAATCGAGCACATGGGTTGATGGCACTAGCATGAAACCCGCTTGATTCGAGATATCAAGACAAAGGGATTACATTACATGGTAAGCGTTCATAGGAGGTGACACGTCATTGTGGCGTTAACTTATTTCTCTATGGGAGTCTTGGCGTGTTGCTAGACTCTAACCTTGGACTTTTGGAAGGCTCTGCCTAATGCCACTGATAATGAATCCTAGAGGTTCACACACTAAATGTGTCCAAGTATCTCAGTTAAATATTAATTTAACAAGTTGAATAAATATTATTACCGATTGTGGTTTAATAATTATTCAAGGATGCTTGATCGAATTTATTTCGACACTAGTTATTCGAGAGAATATATTGTGGGTGAAATAATATATTTATTAGAGAGTAATGTAGTGATATTTATTTTAGAAATAAATATCCATTATTCAAGGTCTAATAAATGTTTTGGAGGAAATAAAGAAAAATGGAAAAATAAAAGTACACGCCGTGTATATTAAATATACACGGTGTTTATTTTTCTGGGAATTTATGAGAAATAATATTTTTTATTTAATTAAATAATATTAGGTATGATTAGTTGGGCGCATGTCAAGTAATAATAATAGTCAACTGTTATTATTAGACATGGGGTATTACTAAGAATTAAATGAAATGAATAAATGCTTTTGGGTAATTAATTCATTTTATTATTCTATGTCATTAAAAATCCCAATTATATATTTCTCATTAGCCTAGACATTTTTTTGGTGGTTGTGCACAATGGATTTGGAAAAGATCTCAAGCCAAGAGAGAATTATTTTTCCACCAAGAATGATCTCAAGCTACAAGAGAGAGAGATCCACCTCCACCGGATCAAGGCGATCGAAGGCGAACATTGCAAGTGAATGGTCTTCCACGCTAGCACCCAGAGATCCCTTCAACAACGTCCAGAGATACGCGGAGCACATGTGGATCACCGCTAGAGTAATCTTACACTTAGATTCTACGATGCAATGACGGATCACATCGGATCGTGACTGAAAACATCAACGAAGAAAGAATTCCATCAAGATAAATCTTGTCAATTAATTAAGTTAATTATAACCAACATATGATGATCCTATCATTAGTTCTGGGACTCCCCTCTTTATTTTTCTTTCTTCGTTCTATTCTGAAGATCCGACATTTTAATATCGTGACGGATCTCGAATTGATCGTTGTTAGTGCTAAAATTAAAGTTGTTAAAACCCAACAACGCGCTTTTGGTGCGCCCGGAACCTACATATTTTTACTTTCCATTTGGTGTAAATATGATAATTTTTTTTGGGGAAGTGTGGACTACCGCCCCCTCAAAGCAATGTGATTCGTTCACACACTACGTGGAATTTATTGAGGATGTGTTTAGTGAACTTATATGATATATATAACTTTATAATGATACTTTAATTATATTATATACATATATACATATAGATCATTTTCATTCTTTCTTTCAATATGACAATAAAAACAGAAACAACGTTCATTCATAAATACGGCTTACCATCTGCATGAACGGTGTATTCAATTTTATACTTATATATTATATAGATTATTATAATATAAATATACTGAATATAATTGATATTTATATCATTATTTAAATTATGGAATCATGATATCAGTATACGGTTCAAAGATATAACAATTTAAGACACATGTGAAGAACAAAACGAATATTACCCGAACTGAAACCTTAATATAGGATTGTTAAAAAGAGGGTAATATAAGGTCATGATAAAACCATATATGGTATTAGATATAGGAATATGTTTCTATAAAAAATTTATAATAAATTTATATTTATTATATATGTGGTTTGAATGAGTACGACAAGAGTCAAGATACAAGGTAAGGGGATTTCATCTCACTTTTTATTTCCTTGAGATACATGTTTTATTCAACATTAATTCCTTTAGTGTGGTGTGTATACAGACCATGGATGATTTAAATGATTATTATACTTAAATTTATGGGTATTCACATATCCATTTTATGATATTTCATTCATGGGGCTTAAGTTTCAAAAGTGACTGAATTTGTAAAATATTTTTGTCTCAATTTTTCTTCTTTGAGACTCACATTTTGTTATGCACCTAAATTCTTATCAAGCTATATATACCTAAATTTTACATGTTATATCATGTATATACTTATTTAAATAATATTTTCAGCTTCATGTAATTTCCTTTTCTTACATGGAGAGTATGATCCCAAGTTACCAAGTGATAAGAGTTTATTGAAAGAATATCATCACTTTTCGAGATTTTTTATGAATTTGATTAAATTAATAAAATATCATGATACATATATCAAGAAAAATCATGAATTTTTTTATAAACTGGTTATTCAAGATATCCTCAGGTATTAGTACCATTTTCCCACTCTTTGGTACATAAGATAATGTTTTTAAGTAAAATTTTATCGTCTCTCTCTTCGGTCGTAAATCTATTGTATTAAAAAAATATGTTTTAAAAAATGTTTTAAAAATATCTTTGAAGAAAATTTTCAAGGAAAAAGGATTTTAAAAACGCTTTATGGGTTTTAATCAAATCTATTTTCAAATAAAAATGTTTTCAAAAGGTTTTATGTTTTAAAAATATTTTTTCAATACAAAAAGGATATTTTCCTCAAGAAATTTTTTTAAAAGATCTTTCCAAATTATTTCCCATCTAAGATAACATCCATTAATGTTACTCATGAATTTTTGGGGAAATTATTCAATTTTTCCATTCATATTCTTTCTCTAAATGGATTGTGTTTTTATGGAATGATGTTTATGAAACTCATTTCTCTTTCACAGGTTATATGTTTTTGAAACCCCGCTTCTTTTCACTGGATATATTTATGAAGAAATGATTATGAAACCTATATTTTTTCATAGGTTATGATATGATTACATGTTTATAATACTAATTTCCTTTCATGGGTTATGATATTATTATTTATGATCTTCTGGAATATGTATGTATGATTTCATTATGAGATGGGTGGGACCTATATCACCCTCCAATGCATTGGGTAAATATTTATATCTCATGAGATATACATGGATGGAATGGTAAGTGAACTTGGTTCCATATTATAGGGATGGAATTGGTAATGAACTTGGTTCAGTAATATAGGGATGGAACAGGGTGTGAACATGATTTGGTAAAGGACTTTGTCCACTAAGATGGTCTCGACAGCAATTCCTTGGCTACCATGGAAATCGTATTATATGCTTATGTATCTTCCACAATTACTTGTTTTGTTACTATTTTATTCTTTTATGGATTATGTTCTTTATTTCCTTTTTATTCATTTATTATGAATTTCCAAGCTTTAGGGGGTGATTCATGTATATGATCTTTAATATGCAGGGCATGATCTTATATTTTCATGATCACGTTATCATATCATTGTGCTCATGATTATGCTTACATATCTCCCTTGTTTAACTTTATTGAGCATTTAATCTCACCCCGCTTTATGTTTACTTCCCTAGGTTATGAAGATATATATTATTTTTGATGTGTCTAAGAAGGGTTCTAGTCAAGAAGAACCTTGTGGGAGATAATGTGTCTCACTTATGTATTAGTGTTTATGTTTCCATGTTTCTAAAGTCATTATACTAGTATGGTCTTTAGGAGTAAGTTTTTATAATGTTTTAAGTATTCTAAAAATTCTATGTAATGTTAATTTATGAAAATATAGGGTCACTATAGTTGGTATCAAAGAAAAGGTTTAATAACCTTTTGAATATAGGATGAGAAAACCTTAGTGATAACTCTAAGGACATGTCTAAAGATAAGTCTAAGGATTGGGAAGAGTATAGGAAAATGTCATGGAATTTTGGTAATGGATGGAGTGAGTGGTTTCATAGTAATACATCCATGTTTGGATACTACAATTGGATGTGGATCTCGAATAGATGTACCTAGGGGAAACAACTCTAACAAGATATTTCAAGCTTGACTCTGGGTAATCTGGTACATGACAACGGATCTTTCTGCATACATGGTTTGACACTCCCGAGGGATATGATTTGGGAATTCACAAACTCTTAAAAAAACATCATGAAGGATTTAAATAGAAGTTTCCTATTTATAATCTAGGATAAACCTAAGGTGTCATAGATTAAGGAAGGTTTCTTAATTTAGACATCCTATTAGTGAATTTTCATGATTTTGTGTTTCCCTGATATGATAATTGTTTCTCACTCTGTGCTTTTTGGTTTTAGTCAATGGCTGGAACCCGAAGGAACCATGTTAATGGTGACTGCGATGGACAATGCAGCGATTATCCTCATGAGAAACAGAATGTTATGGGATATGGAATAAAGAACATTGTTTTTATGATCACACATATTTCTCAAGATATGAATCATGGTGGAATTCCAAATGAGAAAAAGAAGGAACAAAATTATATAAGACTTTCATTAAGAAACATCCACCTTCTATCAGAGGGTCTTTTGATCCACATGTTGTTGAACAATGGATTATTACTACTGAAATGATATTATTTATTCTCCAGTGTTTGGAGCATGAGAAATTCATTCTGGATATCTATAGGTTATAAGGTGAAGCAGACCAGTGGTGGACTCTAATCAAGAATATGAGGCAGAAAGATGATATTGAATATATGGATTGGGATAAGTTCAATGACTTGTTTTAAAATAATTACATTCCTCGTATTCTCCCTACCAATATGGAGAAAGAGTTACTTGAGTTGAAGTAAAGGGGTGATGAATCTGTTGATAACTATGAGGCTAATTTCATGAGGCTTGCGAGGTACGCTTTAGGAATTATCATCCAAACTGAAATTAAAGTTGATGGGTTCTTCAATAGCTTAAAGCCAAGTATCATAAGGATGTTCTCCATAGGATAATTTAGTATATATGAAGAAATTTTGCCTTGTGAAATCAAGGTTGAAATAGATGTTAGAGTCACATATCAACCTCATGTTTTTTATAAGAAAAAGAAGATGGAGTTCACAGGAAACTCTAAAATTCAGGGATAAAAGAAGATATTTTTCCTTTATGCTCTATGTGTGGAATGAATCATGGAGGAAATTATCTTAAGGGGTCTAATAAATTTTTTAAGTGCATAAAGAAAGGTCATTGAGCAATTTATTTTCAAAATTATGGGAAGAAGTTGGCTCAAAATGCTAATAGAGAGAAAGATGCATAGAATGCACCTCTTTCAATTTAGTGTTACAAGTGTATGGAGAGTGTGAATTATACTAACCACTGAACAAACCCAAGGGATGGTGATGATGATCAATGTCAGTAACCTATTAATCCAAGGTACAATGGGAAATCTCTTGAAACCGTTATGTCTGATGAGGGGTGTGATAACGACATGACAAAGTGTACACTTACCATCCACTCTAGAACTACTAATGTCATATTTTATTATGTCTCTACCCACTCTTTTATATCCAAAGAATTTTATAAGGGTGTTAAGATTTCACAAAAATAATTTGATATGGAATTATCAGCACAAACCCCTAATGGTATAATAATTGAATCTCAAGCATATGATTCCTCTCTGGTTGAATTTTGTTAGAATGTTATTCTTAAAAATATTTTCATTCTTCCTTTGGTTGAATTTTATTTCATATTAGTCATGGAATGGATTTCTCTGTATAAATCCCACTTCAATTTTCAAGGAAGGTAAGTTACATTTGATATTTCAAACCCTCTTATGATCATCCATCAATGTGATGATAAGTATGAACTTCCTATGGAGATCATATCCAGTGTATGGGTCTTAATTCCCATTAAAAATGGTTGTTTATCTCAAATGGTTGGGGATAAAATCGACATCGATGATATGGCTATTGTTTAGTATTTTTTGTATGTCTTTCTAGAAGAGTTTCATATCCTTCTACAAAAATGTGATGTTGAGTTCTCAATAGAACTCATACCTGTTTCCACACCAATTTAAAAGACTCATTATTGAATGACTCTGATTGAGTTTTAAGAATTGAAAAAGAAACTCCAAGAAAACAATGATAAGGGATTCGTTCAACCAAGTGTGTCACCTTGGGGTGTACCTATTCATTTTTTGAAAAATAATGATGGATCAATGTGGATCTACATTGATTATCGAGAGTTGAAAAAGATCACAATCATAAACAGGTATCATCTCCCCTGTATTGATGACTTGTTTGATCAACTATGTGGAGCTCAATACTTTTCCATGATTGGCCTTTATTCTAGATATCATCAATTGAGGGTCAAGAAGGAGGATATACACAAGACGGTATTCCGTACAAGGTATGGACTCTATGAATATATAGTTATTCTTTTTGGTCTAACTAATTCCCCTATTATATTCATGGATTTAATGAATAGAGTCTTTATAGATTGCCTCAATTAGTTTTTGGTGGTCTTTATAGATGATATTCTTATTTATTCAAAGAGTAAGGAAGACCATGAATATCACTTGATAATTGTAATAAAGACCCTAAGGAAGAATAATATATATGAAAAAATTACAAAGTGTGAATTTTGTCTACAAAAGCTTTCATTTTTGGGTCACATAATCTCAAGAGATTGTATAACAGTAGATCCATCAAAGACGGAGGCTATTGAATGTTGTCCTAGACCAACCACAGTGACTAAGATCCATAGATTTCTGTGTTTAGCTAGATATTATTGACAGTTTGTATAGAATTTCTCATGACTATCTAATCCTCATACCAAGTTAACTCAGAAGGATGTCATGTTCCTCTAGATAGACTAATGTGAGTAAAATTTCAAGAAACTAAAGAGATGGTAACTCAGTGCACCTGTGCTTGTTTGATTTGGTGGCCTAGAACCAACTACTTTGTACTTTATTCATTAATAAATACCTTATCACATCTTGATTTTTTTTGCATGGCAATTCATGTGATAATTTCCTAAGGATAGTTGTTGCATTAAAGGGTCATAGTGGATCCCTGCTATGATTAGAACCTGAAAATGCCATAACACTATTCTTGAATATATTTTCTATGGCTGGATGATGTTATTTAAGGGACACAAATAATAAATTCCATTAGGGGTGAGGACACATAAAAATTTAGGCACCTTCTCATGTTGTGAACCCTTGGTAATATCCAGGAGGATTTTATGAGAATGAGACCCTCCTGTAGGAAATCTACATTTCATAGTGTCATTGGATGTTCCTATCTGCAGACGTGTGTATTGGTCCTTAGACTTTAAGATTACTATTAATGGGTATTACAACTCGTGCACTTAGATGTATTGATGAAATCTATGACGACACACTGTTTGCAGCGAGGTAGGATTTGTTGGGTGCGTCATGAGTAATAATGCATTAATAGATAATGCGAGAAAGGATTTTTCCCTTCTGTTCCATAACGGAAGTAGATATCTCAAGCCCTATGATGGAATTGATATAGCCTAAATAAATCCACGGCCATGGTAAGGTATGGGTGAGTTCAATTTCGGGAATTCAAAGAAAGAATAATCGAGCACATGGGTTGATGGCACTAGCATGCAACCCGCTTGATTAGAGATATCGAGACAAAGGGATTACATTACACGGTAATCATTCGTACTAGGTGACACTTCATTGCAATGTTAAATTCTTTCTCTATGGGTGAATTGGCATTTTTCTAGACGCTAACCTTGGACTTTAGGCAGGCTTCACCTAATTCCACTGAGAAATATTCCTAGAGGGTCACACACTAAGTGTGTCCAAGTATCTCAGTTAAATATTAATTTAACAAGTTGAATAAATATTATTCCTGATTATGGTTTAATAATTATTCAAGGATGTATGGTCTCATTTATTTCGAAACTAGTTATTCAACAGAATATATTATGGGCGAAATAATATATTTATTAGCAAGTAATGTGGTGACATTTATTTAGAAATAAATATCCATTATTCATGGTCTAATAAATGTGATGAAGGAAATAAAAAAATTGAAAAACAAAAGTACACGCCGTGTATTTTTTTTGGGAATTTATGAGAAATAATATTATTTATTTAATTAAATAATATTAGGTGTAATTCTCTAGGCACATGTCATGTAATAATAATAGCCAACTGTTATTATTTCACATGGGGTATTACTAAGAATTAAATGAAATGAATAAATACTTTCGGGTAATTAATTCCTTTTATTATTCTATGTAATTAAAATCCCAATTATATAATTCTCATTATCCTAGCCATTTTTTTTGGGTGTGTACCCAATGGATTTGGAAAATCTCTCAAGCCAAGAGAGAATTATTTTTCCACCAAGAACGCTCTCAAGCTACGAGAGAGAGATCCACCTACACCGGATCAAGGTGATCAAAGGCATACATCGCAAGCGAAGGATCTTCCGCAATAGCACCCAGAGATCCCTTCGGCGATGTCCATAGATACATGGAGCACGTGTGGATCACCACTAGAGGAGTCTTACACTTGGATTCTATGATGCAACGACGGATCACATCAGATTGTGACTAGAAACATAAACGGAGAAAGAATTTCATCAAGGTAATTCCTTTCAATTAATTAAATTAATTATAACCAACAAATGATGATCCTCTCTATGGTTCTGGTACTCACCTATTTCTTTTTCATTCTTCGTTCTATTCCGATGATCCGGCGTTTTATTATTGTGATGGATCTTAGATTGATCGTTGTTAACACTAAAAATAAAAGTTGGGTACACCCACCAATGCGCTTCCGATGTGCCCGGAACCTACAAGTGGTGTCAGAGGGGTCATAGTATTGATTATAATTATTTATTTTTTCATTGATGATTTACGCATTTAATAATTTAGTTATTATGATTCAAGATTAATCGTTCTACAAATCTGAATCTCAAGATCAGTTCCTCCTCTCTCATTTCTTGTTCACCTTACAGAAACAAATTTTTCTTCTAATTTTTTATTAAAATAAAAAAGAGGATCTCATCTGGAGGTGCCAAACATTCCTAGCCATACAACACCAGAATGCATGGCGTGTATTCAGCAGTACACACCGTGTAGTCTAGGTTCAATGCATTGGACTAGTCTGTCAAATCAGGCTGTGTAAATGGATCATATCTAAGTCTTTAAGACTCTGTGTGTTGACCAAGAACAGGTGGAACATGGTTTCCAGATTACATGTTGTGTGGTCCACTGAACACGGCGTGTAGTCCCTTCATGTTAGGGTTAGACTGTGTACCCCATACACGGCTTTCCCGGCTAGAAACCGTGTAATGCAGAAACTACACGGTGTGTGTCCCACTGAACACGCCGTGTACTCCGAAGATTTCTGAAGTACATCTCCACGCCATGTCCCCGGGAATGTACTTCAGATGGACGGTGAACAAAATTACACACCATGTAGTCAGAACTACACGTCGTGTACTCATCCAAATTACACAGATTTATTAAAATTTATTATTATATTATACAAACCCTTGATATGTGTACCGTAGTACAGGAGTAAAGCTAAGGCACAACACGTGATAGGTGTTTTATATATATGTGTTTAATTTAACATATGTGTGATGTTCATTTCTACTCATTAGGTAGTTATGAATGGTAATTCACCGGGTTTCCTCCAAGGTACAAGTTACGTGCAAAGATAATTTTAAATGAATATATTTGTTTAAAATTATAATGGATGAGAATCTCAAGGAAATTTAGAAAAGGGTTTAATATAAAAGGATTGATTAATTAAAGATAATTAATTGATTCAAGCATGATTTATCTTAAACGAGAACGATTAAATAATTTAATGCTAGTTTTATTTATTTGTAAATATCGTTGCATGTATGGATGATCATGATCTAGATCAAGACCTTTGTATGTGAATGGTTTTTTTAAATTTATTTATTTAAATTAAATTTTTTGGCCTGTAAGCCTTCTCCTCATTAATATGTAGGGATTGCGTGCCCAAGGTTTATTTTATGTAAAAACCCCTTTTCACCCCTCACCTGCGTGTGAGATAAATGCATATGTAATGGATGGAGCTCCCAATGTAGTGGAGACAGCTCAGGTCCGGAGCCAAGGTGAAACCAATCCAAGGATATACAAAGGTGGACAGGTGGAAATCTGTAAACACAAACTCGAAAGGTTCAAGGTGTTTCTCCCCTAGGTCTTGGGTTAGTTTATCAACCTCTAGATAAACTAACCAATAAAACAATCTCATAATCATACCATTTATTTTATTTCTATCAGTTTCATGGTTTATTTATTGTGGGTGTGTTGTCACGGTCACACAATTAATGAATTAAACAAGCATGCAAAATGGAACTAAAATAAGACCAGCTTATGCGTAAATATAATCTTATACATGTTTAATCACTTAAGTATATCCCACTTAATATTAACAATCATGTAATAAAAGATAATAAATTGTCAATTTACGTATAAGGATAAAATCCCTCAAAGAAATATTAAGTTGGTATAGCCTTCCATAATCTTGGTTAGAATCGAACCATAGTTCAAAGTGCTTGACCAACCCTTGTTGGGGTGATTTCAATTATCAGGGAATTATAATTCAAGGTTTTGGGTTTACTTGACTTGGTTCGCATCAAGGGTTGACTGCCACAGCAAGACTTGGTGTGACCAAGAGCCAAAGGTTGATGAAATCCAAAATAAAAGGATTTCAAGATTGGGGAGTCCACTAAGCGGATCAAGGAGTTGTGAGTTAATGCAGTTGGCATTTGGAATGCCTACCTAAAACCCTTCAAGCTACTTGACCAACCCTAGTTGGGGTAATGCGAAGGGAAATATGTATCCTTTCCACTAGAATATTCAGGCAACATAATATTCTGAAGTCAATGGTGAGGGCTATTGGATTTCGATAAAATAGTGGGAGACTAATAAGTGTTAAATTATTTATTTGTCTTAGTTTTATCTTGATAAAGTAATAAACCTTTTCTCATCTTAATTTGCAGAAACATAAAGAAAATTGACTTCAAACATATCATTTCAAACCACACTCAAGAAGGAAAACCTTTTTACCGGCACCAATTTCCAAGAGTGGAAGAGGTGTTTACGCATCATCCTTCGCCACGAGAGCAAATTGTATGTTCTGGAAGATCCTATTCTAGTGGCACCTGGAAAAGAAACTAGTGATGAGGAACTATCTCTCTATATGAAACAAATGGATGAGTCCACAGATGTCCAGTGTTTCATGCTATCGGCCATGTCTAATGAGCTCTTGAAGCAACATGAAAACATGGACGCGTATAGCATGATGTCTCACCTTAAAGATATCTACCAAGAGAAGGTGAGGTAGGAGAGATATCAGATCTCCAACGCTTTGTTTACAACTAATCTTGGAGATTCTGTTCCAGCTAGGCCTCATGTAGTCAATCTCATTGGCTATATTGAACGCCTGGACATATTAGGGATTAAGTTCCCAGATGAGTTGCATACAAATCTCATCCTATCATCACTTCCCAATTCCTTCTCTATCTTTATCGTCAACTACAACATGATCAACAATGAGAAGAGTTTATCAAAACTTATGACCTTAATTCGCTAGGTAGATAAGGACATGGGGCGTGAAAAAACCATAGTACTTATAGTGAATAAGAAGAGGAAGGACAAGATAAAGGTTCCAAGGACTTATAAATGGTTTGAATCTCCCGAGCACCATCCCTCCAAGAAGGGTAGGATCCAGAGGCAGGGCAAGAAATAGGAGGCGGTATGTTTTTCATGTGGAAAGCAAGGCCACTAGAAGAGTAACTACACCCAGAAGCGTGGGTACGCTAAAGGTGTGCTTGTTATCAAGTTTAATCTTTCCATTTCTACACATTGGGTATTATATACAGCTTGTGTGGCTCACATCTGTATTAAAATGGAGGAACCAAGTAGATTTAGAAATATTTATAGAGGATATGTGGATCTTCGAGCTGCCAATGGCGCGAGGCTGGCTGCATTATCCATTGGCGATTACCACCTCTCATTTCCATCTGTGATGATTTTGGTTTTACATAACTGTTATTATGTGCCTAGTGTTACCAAAAACATAATTTCTGTATCATGTTTTGATATGGATGGATTTATTTTCAAGTTTGGAAATAAGGGTTGCTTCTTTTATAATAATAATGTATGTTATGGTATGGCGCATTTAAATAATGGTTTGTATGTATTAAATTATGAAAACCAAGTGTTGTCAATCGATAACGAAAAAAACTCAAATGACTCATACATCACCCAGTTGTGGCACCACCATGTCGGTCCTTTAAATGAGAAGTACTTGACAAAGCTCTACCAATATGGCTATTTAGACTCTACTGAGATAAAACCACTTGATAGATGTCACACTTGTTTACAAGGTAAAATTACCAAGCTGCCTTTAGGTGGACAGGGTGAAAGGGCCACAGAGCTTCTAGGATTGGTGCACACGGATGTGTGTGGACCATTTCCAGTAGAATCTAGAGGTGGATATTCTTACTTCATTACATTTGAGTAGATATGGCTATGTCTACTTAATGAGGTATAAGTCAGAGTCCTTAGAGAAATTTAAGGAATTCAAGAATGAAGTAGAGAATAAACTTGTTAAGAAGATAGATAAACTTCTATCGGATAGAGGTTTAGAATATCTGAACCAAGAGTTCATAGATCTTCTATGGGAGTCTAGGATTATATCTTAGCTCACTCCTCCTTATACAACACAATGGAATGGAGTTATTGAAAGGAGGAACCACACCTTGTTGGACATGGTGAGGTCGATGATGAGTCATGTAGATCTTCCATTATCCTTTTTGGGATATGCATTACAAACTGAATCATACACATTAAACTGAGTACCAACTAAGGCGGAAAATAGAACTCCCTCTGAGTTATGGAATGGAAAGAAACCCATTTTTTCATACACACGTGTATAGGGATGCGAGGCATTTGTTAAGGCCTTATCAGGAAACAAACTAGCACCCCGGGGCATGAGGTGTATCTTTATAGGATATCCTAAGGAAATTAAAGGATATTACCTATATAACCCTTCAGGTAAGAAAGTGACTATCACCAGAAAATCCGTCTTTCTTGAGAGGGAGCACATCCTCAAAAAGGATAGTGGGAGCATGATTGACTTCAACAAAGTTGATGCTCAAGATACTTAGGATTTGGTACCGGAACAAGTTCCATAGGTCCTCGTGGAAGAGGTCCTAGAAACATAAGTACTGCGTAGGAGCTCAAGAGAGGTAAGGGAACCAAAGAGATTTGGTTTCCTAGTCACCGAGTATGGTGAATCATTATTGTTGTACAATGATGAACCTCTCTCCTATAAGGAAGTAGTAGAAAGCTCAGAAGCTGCAAGATGGCTAGAAGCTATGAATTTTGAGATGGATTCCATGTATCAAAACCAATCCTGGGTTCTAGTCGATGAGGCATTTGATGTAAAGCCTGTTGAATGAAAATAGGTATTCAAGAGAAAACAGGACATGGAAGGTCAAGTTAGAACCTATAAAGCAAGGCTAGTGGCTAAAGGATTCAGACAGCATCAAGGAATTGACTATGATGAAACCTTCTCACCAGTTTCCATGTTTAAATCTATAAGAATCATACTTTCTGTAGCATCTTACCATGACTATGAGATTTGGAAAATGGATTTCAAAATAGCATTCCTCAGCGGGAACCTTCAGGAAGATGTCTATATGACACACCCAGAAGGGTTTGTGACACTAGGTGAATCAAAATGGGTTTGAAAGTCTCAAAAATCCATTTATGGATTAAAGAAACCATCCATGTCAGGGAACATTAGATTTGATGAAGCCATAAAGGAATTTTGTTTCATTAATAATGAATGTGATCCATGTGCTTATAAGCAGTTTAATGGGAATGCGGTCGTTATCCTAGTAGTATATGCTGATGACATATTGCTTGTTGGAAACGATGTACCAGTCTTACATTCAATTAAGGACTGTTTGAACAAGTGTTTATCCATGAAGGACTTGGGTGAAGCAGCCTACATTCTAGGGATCAAGCTCATTTGTGATAGATCACATAGGCTTCTTGGACTAAGTTAGGGTACATACATTGACAGGATACTAAAGAGATTTAGTATGGAACAATCCAAGAGGGTATTAGTTCCAGTGTCACATGGCCTACATCATTCTAAGAAAATGTGTCCTCAGAAACAACAAGAGAAAGATATAATGAGTAAGATAACATATGCTTCGGCCATAGGATCCATCATGTATTCCATATTATGTACCAGGCTTGATGTTGCCTATGCACTGAGCATGGTAGGAAGATATCAAGAAGATCCAGGAGAAAAGCATTGGACTGCTGTTAAGACTATCCTTAAGTATCAGATAAGAACTAAGGATACGTTCCTGGTGTATGGAGGAGACAAGCAGTTTTTCATCAGAGGGTATGCTTATGCTGGTTTTCAGATAGATCAGAATGATCTGAAGTCACAATCTGGATATGTTTTTTCTCTCAATGGAGGATCTGTGAGCTGGAAGAGTTCAAAGAAGCCAATTGTTGTTGGTTCTACAGAGGAGTCCAAATATATAGTGTCTTCTAATGTAGCCAAGGAATCCTTATGGGTTCATAAATTTGTCCAGGATCTTGATGTGGTTCCTAGCAGTAAAGATCATATCATGTTGTATTGTGATAATACTGTAGTAGTGGCTCTTGAAAAAGAACCAAGATCACATCAACGGATAAAGCACATACTCCAGAAGTATCACCTCTTGAGGGATTTCTATCAAAGAGGTGAAGTTTCTATGATCATAGTGTCCATGAAAGAGAATGTGATAGACCACATGACTAAAAACCTATCTCAGCAGAAGCATGAATATCATGTGAAAGCTAGCGGGTTAAATGTTGTTAGAAGTTGGATCTAGTCTAAGTGGGAGTCTGTTGGATTTGGTGGCCTAGAAATAACTACTTTGTACTTTATTCATTAATAAATAACTTATCACATCTTGATTGTTCTTATGCATGACAATTCAAGTGATAATGTCCTAAGGATAGCTATTTCATTAAAGGGTCGTAGTGGATCCCTGCTATGACGAGAACCCGAAAATGCCATAACACAGTTCTTGAATATATGTTTTATGGATGGATGATGTTATTTGAGGGACACAAATAATAAATTCCATTAGGGGTGAGGACTCATAAAACTTTGAGGCACCTTCTCATGGTGTGCGCCCTTGGTAATATCCAGGAGGATATTATGATAATGAGACCCTCCAGTAGGAAATCCACATCTCATAGTGTCATTGGATGTTTCTATCTGCGGACATGTGTATTGTTCCTTAGATTTTAATATTATTATTAATGGGTATTACAACTCATGCACTTAGATATATTGACGAAAACTGTGATGACACATTGTTTGCAGTGAGGTGGGATATGTTGGGTGCATCACGAGTAATACTGCATTAATAGATAATGCGATAAAGGATTTTTCCCTTCTATTCCATAATAGAAGTAGATATCTCAGGCCCTTTGATGGAATTGATATAGCCTAAATAAATCCATGTCCATGGTAAGTTATGAGTGAGTTCAATTCCAGGAAGTCAAAGAAAGAATAATCGAGCACATGGGTTGATGGCACTAGCATGCAACCCGCTTGATTAGAGATATCGAGACAAAGGGATTACATTACACGGTAAGTGTTCGTAGGAGGTGACACGTCATTGCGGTGTTAACTTCTTTCTCTATGGGTTCATTGGAGTGTTTCTAGACGCTAACCTTGGAATTTAGGCAGGCTCCGCCTAATTCCACTGAGAAAGAGGCCTAGAGGGTCACACTCTAAGTGTGTCCAAGTATCTTAGTTAAATATTAATTTAACAAGTTGAATAAATATTATTCCCGATTGTGGTTTAATAATTATTCAATGATGTATGATCACATTTATTTCGACACTAGTTATTTGATAGAATATATTGTGGGTGAAATAATATATTTATTAGTGAGTAATGCGGTGTCATTTATTTGAGAAATAAATAGCCATTATTCATGGTCTAATAAATGTGGTGGAGGGAATAAAAAAATGAAAAAACAAAAGTACACGCCGTGTATTTTTTTGGGAATTTATGAGAAATGATCTTATTTATTTAATTAAATAATATTAGGTTTAATTTACTGGGTGCATGCCAAGTAATAATATTATTCAACTGTTATTATTAAACATGGGGTATTACAAAGAATTAAATAAAATGAATAAATTCTTTCAGGTAATTAATTATTTTTATTATTCTATGTAATTAAAATCCCAATTATATAATTCTCCTTGGCCTAGCCATTTTTTTTGGTGTGTAAAAAATGGATTTGGAAAAGCTATCAAGCCAAGAGATAATTCTTTTTCCACCAAGAACGCTCTCAATCTATGAGAGAGAGAGATACACCTCCACCGGATCAAGGCGATCGAAGGCAAACATCGCAAGCGAAGGTTCTTCCGCGCTAGCACCTGGAGATCCCTTTGGAGACGTCCAAAGATATGTGGAGCATGTGTGGATCAATTCTAGAGGAATCCTACACTTGTATTATAATAAACAATGACGGATCATATCAAATTGTGACCGGAAACATCAATGAAGAATGAATTCCATCAAGGTAATTCTTGTCAATTAATTAAATTAATTATAACCAACATATGATGATCCTCTCTATGGTTCCAAGTCCCCCATCTTTCTTTTTCATTCTTTGTTCTATTCCAAAGATCCGGAATTTTATTATCGTTATGGATCTCAGATTGATCGTTGTTAACACTAAAAATCAAATTTGGGTACACCCACCAATGCGCTTCCGCTGCACCCAGAGCCTACAGTGCTTACATTACCCTATAGTGAATAAGTGTTTGTAATATTTATAGATGCATCCAAGAAGGTATTGGTATTTTTTCTTGTGAAAAAATAACATGGTTATAGCATATGCCTCACTATAGTTGAAGATTCATGAGAAAAAATACCCAACTCAAGATTTGGAGTTAGCAGTGGTAATTTTTTCACTAAAGATATGGAGGCATTATCTTTATAGAGAAAAGTGTGATATATATACCGATCATAAAAGTATGAGATATATATTCACATATAAGGATTTAAACATGAACCAAAGAATATGGTTAGAGTTGATAAAGGATTATGATTGCTCAATACATTACCATCCTAGGAAAGAGAACAAGGTGGTTGATGCTTTGAGTCAAAAGGATCATGATAGATTATCCATGATGAGGATCACAAAAGATCCAATATTTCTAGATTTTAAAAGGATGGATATAGAAATATAGAAGGAAGGGAGAGTCTTATCTTTCTCAAATGAATGTTCAACCCTATATCCTAGTGAAGAGAAAGGAGGTGTAGAAGGAAGATGGGGAGTTGCAAAAGAAAGTTAGAAATGTTCCTGAGTTTAACCTTGATCAAGATTGAATGACAAGGTTCAAGAACTGTGTATGTGTTCCTTCCATACTAGATTTGAAGGATCTGTTAGAGGAATCTCATAGTTCTTCATTCTCTATTCATCCTAGAAGTATGAAGATGTATAGGGACTTTAAATAATACTTTGGGTGGGATGTCATGAAGAGGGATATTGTAGAGTTTTTATCTTGATTCTTGGTATGCCAACAAGTTAAAGTTGAAATAAAAAAGTATAAAGGGATGCTTTATCCATTACCCATACCAGAATTGAAATGGGAGAACATCACTTTGGATTTTTTCATTAGAGTACCCAAAACCTCTAAAGGGTTTAATGTTATATGGGTGGTAGCCGATTGCCTTACTAATTCAGCATACTTTTTCACTATCATTAAAGACTTATCTTTGGATAATATTACCTGGATATACATTAATGAAGTGGTAATTTTTTATGGTGTACAACATTCTATTGTATCATATCAAGATCTGAGTTTTACCTCAATGTTCTGGAGAAGTCTTCAGCAAGTACATGAAACAAAATTGAGTTTCATCACTTCTTATCATCCTCAGAAATATGGTTAGTATAAAATTAATATTAAAACCCTATAGGATATGTTGAGATCTTATTATCTAGATTTCAAAGGTAGTTGGGATCAACTCCTTCCTCTAGATGAGTTTTCTTACAACAATAGCTTTCACTCAATAATTCAGATGGCACCGTATGAATCCTTATATATGAAGAAATTTAGATCTTAAATGTGTTGGGATGAGGTTGGAGAAAGAAATTTATTGGGATCTGAGATTGTTGAAGAAATGGTCGAGAAGGATAGAACCATTCACCAGCATATCAAGGAATCTCAAAGTCGACAGATAGTTATGCTGATAACCGCTGACATGACCTAGAATTTGAAGTTGGTGAAAAAAAAATTCTATGAATCTCACCATGGAAGAAATTTATGTGATTTGGGAAGAAAGGTAAGTCAAGTCCTAGTTATATCGGTCACTTTGAGATTCTTGATTGTATCAGGATGGTAGTCTATCACTTGGAACTTCTTCCAAATCTCTCTCAATTCAATGATGTGTTCTATGTATCTCTCCTAAGAAAGTACATATCTGACCCTTCATATGTATTGAACTCAAAGTTAATTCCACTGGAGTAGGATCTATCTTATGAAGAAAAACTAATTGAAATTTCGGACCGATCAAATAAAGTTCTACGAAACAAGACCACTCACCTGGTAAAATTTTTGTGGAGAAATCACCTATTAGAGGAAGCTATGTAGGAACTTGAGGATATGATGAAGTAGAAGCATCCTCATTTTTTTTACCCAAGTGAAAAAATTTGATGGTGAAATTCATTATAAGGGGGGTATAATGTAACACCCTAAGTTTTTATAGACCTTTTTTTCTCAAATAAATTAAATTTTCATTTGTGTCTTGCAATACACTAAGTAAAACATTCCTTTCACACAATACTGACTTAGCATAAATTGCATGGCACCAACTCGACATATGTTACAGGGAACCTCGGCTAGGTGTACATTACATGAAACACCGACTTGGCATATGTTGCACGCAACACCGACTTGGCATACATTACATGAAACATCGATGTTTCTACGGAACTTCATTTTATTTTTATAATTATTTAAATGAGATAATTATAAACTAGACGTTAAACATAGTTATATGAATATTAATAAATAATTTTATAATATTTTTTATAATTGTTTTATTTAAATAAAACATATTGATAATGAAAATATGATTTTTGTTAAAGTCCTTATATGTTTAAAAATACAGTTTCTCAAATGAACTTCTCTTAATGTCCTTCTGTAAAAAATAATAAAATTAAATTTAGACCCATTTATAAATTTAATTTTATAAAAAAAATAATTTTTTAATTTATAATGTTGAAATTATCTTAGGGGTAAATTTTGGGTTTTTTCTGAGAAACTTCATTTTTTGATGAACAGTGAAAAATACCAGATTTTAATTCAAAACTACTTTTTCATATAATTTATTTATAAGAATAAATTATATTTTAATTTGGTTTAAAAGTTTATTTAGATTATATTTTTATCAATTAATCAAATTCAGGTAATTGGAACTAATTTTACATTGAAATTGGATATAAAAAACTTAGCAAACTTTTGATCATTTTTTAATTTAAAAACCCGCATTGTCGATCTGACTGTGGGATTAATTTTAAATTAATTTCTATCACTTCTATGATTGAAATTTGGAATAATGGATTTAATATTTTGAAACATCATAATTTCTAATTTCAAATAATTTCAACTTAGTTTTATCCAAAAATATTAGTGAAAGTGATTAAAATTAATTACAACGATTAAGGTTAAATTAAGCCTAACGAAGGACTAATGCTTAAAATTTAGACCCAAATGACTTATACACTTGTACAAAACCCATTGGATTACCATTATCCCACCATTAACCTTCCATTATTGACTTTGGTTTGTTTTTTATGACTTTTTTTAGGTAAAAATGTGGGTACACCAAACTTGTTTTCAAAAATACCAAGTGAGTCATTTCCCTTCCCTATAAAAGGCCACCATCTCTCCCTATTCATCACACCTCTCAAAAAAAAATTAGGTTCATAAAATATCTACCCAATAAAATTCCAAAAATACCTAATTTCCTCTTTCGAGCCACCATTTGGTCAAAAATAAAACCATGGAAGCCTTTTAGTACAAACCAAAATGAGTTACCTGATTAAGAGGTAACGTCTTCTCTCTAGATCCTTTCTTTTATTTTCCTTATCCACCCCTCCAATCTCTTTATTTCATGATTGTATAACAAAACCAGTATCCTAAATATACTAGGATATTTTTATACTAAGTTTTCAACCTATACTAACACAAACCACTATCTAATTGGTAATGAACATAATGTTTACGTGTACGGTGAACTATCGCCTCATTAAACAATGATTGTTCATTTTTCCTTTACCACCTCTCATGGTAGAAATTATGATGGAAACTCTTTTTATATATGTTATATATTATATTTATTATTTCTTTAATCTTATTTATTCCTTTTATAACACATATATTTTTACTTTGTACTTGGTGTAAATACGATAATTTCATTTGAGAAAGTGTGGACTACTGCCCCCTCAAAGCGATTTGATTCATTCACATGCTGCATGGAATGTATTAAGGATGGGTATAGTGAATTTATATGATATATATAATATTATAATTCTATTTTAATGATATTATATAAATATATACATATAGGTCATTTTTTTTCTTTCTTTCAATACGGCAATTAAAACAGAAACATCGTTCATGCATACGTAAGGATAACTGTCTCCATGCATAAGTGTGTCACATAGATCATTCAAAATAGGATCATATTTAATCACATTTAATTATGTGATCAAGAATTGTGGAATAAATACATGTAATTACACAATAAAAGGAGTATAGGTATGTTTAAGTGAATACCCTTGAGTGGAAATAGCGATGGTATTCGCAATACAAAGGTTTGATATTAAAATATCACAGTGAAATTTCAACTGCATAACGGTGGTACTTAAAGATTCATAAAATGGTTTAATGAGAGATAAAGGGGTATGTAATCATTTTTAAATCAAATTTACAGTAATAGGGATGTGTAAACACATATCCCAATATTAGGAATTGGAAATAAAATTCATTAAATGAAGATGATTCTTGAAATAAGAGGAGAAGGAAAGGATCCCTTACCTTGAGAGGGTGATTCCAAAATCTTGGGGGAGCTTATTGAGAGCTTGGGGGAACTTGGGAGGACTCTATAAAGGGGAGGGAAGAGTAAGGAAATTATCCAAGTTTTTTGAGTGAATATTAAGTAGATCTTAGGAGGGTTTATATCTAAAAATATATGGGAGTTCTTTATTATTTCTCAAACTTAGATTTTGGACTCTATATAATAAATTAATCAAAACCACAAACAAACACATGGTTGTTACCCATAGTTTCTACCAAAGAGGATTGGTTTTCATTATTTTATAATTAAAAGGGCCTAAATAATTAAAATATTACCATTGGTTATGTGGAAGTGAGTCATATTCTTAAGGAAATGATTTTAAAACCTTAAAATATAATATAGATTTTGAAGGATTCATAAAGGCTTTCAAAAATTAATCAAATAACTTAAAAATAAAATTATTTTAAAGGTGAAACATTTATTTATTAGTGGATGTATTTTATAACATTTATTACATCACTTTTGGGTTATTATGATGTCATAATACACACCGTATATTTATACCATATTTAATTTTTACCCAAAAATTCGACTATCTCATAAAATTATGAAAAATTCAACATTGGATAATTTCAACATACATATTCCAAAAATAATATTTATTTTATAAAAATAATTTTCTAAATATATGAATTTTAACTTTTAAAATAGAATCGAAATTTATTGATAAATGCTGGGTTTTTTTGACAATAACTGTTTTTAACCCCAAATAAAAATTACATTTGACATCATAAAAATTATATTTTCATTTATATTCAATAAAAATTATTTAATAATAATAATTTATTAAAATATAATTTATTTAATAAATCCATTAATTTTTCAAAATAAATGTCTTAATTGAAATTGTATATTACCCAAAAATACAATTTGTGTTTCTCGTATCAGAATCAAAATCATTTATAAAGTGACAAAGATAAAGAGTAAATATAATTATTATTGTATTTAAAATACAATATAAATATTCATATTCTTAGGGTTTTGATACATATCCCTTTATTACACCAGAAAACGCCCTGAGGGTAAGGTGAATTATAGTGAGATTTTCTTGGGGTGGTTCAATGTATAAGGTTTGGGTCATGATCTTGATGCCCTTGAACTTCTCCCGTAAATGGATTCACTCATGCTTTAGTTGTTGGATCTCAATTTGAGATTAGTCAAGGGAAAATCCCAATAATTCTATCTCCCTCAGAAGATATGATAAATGGGATACATAGGGTATGATCCTACTGATTGAGGCTATCACTTTCTTTATCTATGTCAATTTGATTTATCAAAACCCTATATTTATACTAATCATAAGATAATTGTACAGTGGATATATTATCAATGATAATTATGATTAATATTATTTTAAATCTGATAGGATATAATAAAACCAAATAATTTCATGGGTTTTCTATAACCATAATACATAATAGGGCATTTAATTCAACCACAATGAAAATTTTATTTATAAAATTTTGGGTCATTACAAAAAGATTTTCTAGAGAAATGTCGATGATTGTTGTTACCATAAGGAGTATGGTGATGGGAGTTTTGTGATCCTACTTCTCTGCATCGATGATATGATGATTATAGGCCCAGTGAAGGGAATAACTGATGAGTTGATTGATGAGTTTTTTGGAAGTTTTGACATGAAGGGCTTTGGTTTAGAAAAGTGTAATTTGGAGATGAGGATCGTGAGGAACCAAAGTTCTATTACATTATACCAGAATCATGCTGACTACATTTGATGTATATTTTAGTGCTTCAAGATGTCAAAGGAAAAGATAGTGTCCAAACCCCTTGATAGGCACTTTAATATTAACAAGGAAAAATCACCACGAATAGAATCTCGTGTTGAGTTCATGGTGAATGTTCCATATGCATCAGATGTACTAGAGGATCTAGAAAGAGAACCAGAAGTTGGGATGATGTTTTGTGACTCACAGAGCATGATTTAATTGGATATAAATTTTATGTTTCATTCTAAGATGAAGCACATTCGGTTGAAGTAACACTTCATCAGGAAACTGTTAGAATAATATGTGTTCGACCTGTGGAAGATCAAAATCATTTGTAAACCAGTGGACATGTTGAAAAAGGTGATTTCCAAGGATGTGAAGGGGTATTGATGTGCCTCAGTTGGACTTGGGTGACTCATCACTATGGTTGGGGAACCATGTAGCTGACTAATAAAATTCAAGGTGGGTTTTTTTGGAATCTAGTGAAGGAATTAGTCATAGTGAAACCTTCAAATGAACCTCAAGTGGGAGATTGCTGGGAGTGTGAGATTCATTTTCCAGTGGAGGAAACTAAGACCACTGAAAGGAGTGAAATTCAGAGGAATTATTTCTAATGTCTGGATAGGTGATGGAGTGACAATAGTATCATACAATTCAATGGATGTAAAAACAGATGATAGTCGAAGGGTGAAGCGGCTCGATTCACCAGAAGATCAGATCATTAGAATTTTCATTGGACATCATATCTATAGATATCATAATAGGGGGAACAATGCAATTCCATATCCAAATGAGGTGGTGGGATCCCTTGACTACATGGAGGATTCTCTATGAAGATCAGCTGAGGTAGATGCTTACCCGAGAAGGTTTGACGGTGATGTAAACCGGAAGCACCAGCTGGATTGGTTTATTTAAGCAGAGTGGAATCACATTGTAATGTTATATTGTACTGGTGATTTGATCAAGATTCTTAGCATTGTTTTTATTTTTCTTTCTTAATTATTAGTAAAGTAACATACCCTCATGGATTAGGGCATAATCCTGAAACACATAATCCTTGTTGTTTTCTTTTTTCCTTTTGTTTTCCTTCAATTGTTCCATCCATTAGTCTTCATTGTGTTCTTTCGGTGGTTTTACATTGTAGTGTAATGGATTAGGTACAGTTTTCTTCCACGTTCTAGACATTGTAACATGTGGTACATTCCAGGTATTTTGCTTCCATGCGTGAAGTTTTGGTGGAGTTTCTTTCGCTGAGTTTACTAAAAAGTGACCATGGACCTAGCAGTAAACAAATTAAATATTTTTGTATAAATATATAATTATGTGTGTGTGTTTCTAAACATGGTTGTGTGTAAATATATAAATCCTATGTTTTATAATGTATTTCAAAATATTATGGTCTGATTTCATTGAAGTGTTATGTGGTATTTATGGGCATCAACCACTTATTAGCTTACTTGGGTTGTATTTCAAATACTCCAAGTCATTGTATACATTCTCATGGAAGGTCAATTTTAACCATCTAAAAACAAATAGAGACCCATCCAAACAAGGTGTTGTATAACAATCACAAGAAAATGTTTTTAAATAATAAAAACATAATGGTTTCCAAAAACATATCTAAAATCAAAGAAATATAATCAAAATCACTCTCTATTTTTGATAAAACCAAACAATCAAAAAATTACCCAAAAATAAATAAAAGCATAAGTTAATTCATATTATCTAATAAAACACTCATTTTTATAAAAACTACTTTAATTTTATAAGTCATGTCATAACATAACTCATACAATGGGTAACATTTATCCCTTTAAGCATTAAGTTTCATGTTCAAAACCATTTAATCGAGGAATTTAAAACTTATCTTTATTCAAAAGTAGTTGTTTTCAAAAAAAAATGTTAAAATCATGATATGTAAACACATTTATGAAAAATACAAGCACACAACATTTGTAAACATTAAATTATTGTAAAAACAACATTTCAATCACCTAAACATTCCCATTATGGAACATTTTAAAATACATGAATAAAATAGTAATTCACTTCATACTATAACATCACTAAGCATAAGAAAACAAGGCTTTATATTATAAACTCATAAAAACTAAATACCTCAAATATATTTATAAAAAAACACACTAATCCACCCACCCTTCTTACAGTTATCTTATGTATAAAAAAAATATGGCTTCATCTATTTTTTTTTCTTTGATTTTATATACATTATATGCTACAAAAAGCATTGGAAGTGGATAAATGATACTAAATTAGTTACATATAGGTGAGATTCACTACCAATGAGGGGTGAATGGTAGAGGTTTCAAATTAGGGGTTTTCTCCTGAAAATTGTGAGGGATCGGGAGGTGGTGGAATAGATATGTACAGTTGAATCAAAATTACCTAAAAAGGGATGAGATGTCATATATTAATGATCAAGGATCATCATTTAATGGCCAATCAAGTAAGAGGTAATCGATGGTATGTCACACCCTAATTTTTGGTTTCACCTTTTGTTCTGGTTTGAGTCCTATAACAAACCTTACTTTACATACATGGTTATTACTTCAAAATTGAATCATACTTATTACAACATATAAAAAAACATGATAGGACCGTATAGGTATAGTGTCTTTAGAAACTGGGAAACATAAACAACTGGTTCATAAATCATCTACATTATCTCACATTTATTTCATCATATCTAGAGTCCCTTTTGGAATATCCTACTTAATACCCTTCTTCCTGACCTTGGGAAAAGAAAACATACAAAAGGGTGATATCAAATGCTCAGTAAGGGTAAACAAAGGAAATATCAATCATATTATGTTCAAAAGAACATAACATTTTGAAAATCTTAACATGAAAAGATATCATAATATCATGACGTGGGATAAATCATAGTAGTGAAATGTAATCCCAATAATAACAACATAAAACATGAAACTTTGTGGCATACACACATAATCATAGAAAACCATTTCATATTAGTCAAGACTCATTTCCAAGACCATCATAGAGTACAAAGTCCATTACTGAACTGAGTTTACTCCTCGTTCCAGTCATGTATCACTGAACCGAATTAACTTGTCGTTCCAGCCATGTCTATCTCATGAGATATAAATCTTTACCCAATGCATTGGAGGGAGATATAGGTCCCACCAATATCATAATAAAACCATTCTTATTTGTGCCACAAAATCATAAATCATACATCATATTATAACCAATGTAATAAAAATGGGATTCATAAACATCGTGCCATCATAACATAATCCATAAAAGGACTTCATAAAAATAATTTCATCATAACATAATCAAATCAATGTAATCATAGGGAAAGAAATAGAACCCTATATTATCTTATATGGAAAATAATTTTGATAAAACACTTGAACTCCATTCCTGAGGAAAATATCATTTCCTCTTCAAAAACATTTTTCCTTTCTCAACATGTCATACAATTTTAAACTAAAAGAAGTTAATTGAAAATAAACATGAAAACTTGTAAATGAAGATTCATGGAAATAATGTTCTATGAAATCATAAAAATCCATTCACGCCGTATAAGTTAAAAATAAACATTCTTCTCGTACTTTGGCCGAAAAAGTCAAAAATTACCTCTACTGAAAACAACAAAAGATTCATTTCATATCTTTTACTAAAAATTCACCAATAGGTAAAATTGGATTTAATCAATTGTAGGAGGATAGAAATAATATTATATATTGACAAAACATGGATGTGGATGATAAATGTGCCCCAGTAAATACCTAAGTATAAACAATCTCAGATAAAAATTGAGATTGCGAGATTTTCCCTTACCTTAGGTCTGATATGCCTTGTACGTATCTAAACCTCCTGTATAATGATTTAAAAAATTTCATTGACTTATTACAGAATCATATCCATTGTTATGATATCATATATGGTCATATTCTTATCTTCTTCTTAGTAATATTTCATTGCCACTTGTTATTCAGGTGTTTATTGTTTTATGTTCTTATGCATGTTTTTTCAAATAAATTCTTCTTCCTCTTTTTAGGTTATAACTACATCATTTACAAAATGGTAAGTCGTACGTACGCACGAGCGACGATATCATTCCCATAATTATTGAATGGTATTGGAGTGGATAATAGAATATCTCAGAATTTGTATCATGTTATAATAATCATATATAGTTATTATTTACACCATTATACCCATCCAAGTAAAGTGGTGGTGGAAAACAGATTACACCACGGCGTGGAGACGGTATTCCTTAAGTATGCACGCGCGGTGATTTCGTTTTCCGTATGATGGATAGAAGGTGAAATAGGGTTGTTTCAAATTTATAATAACATATTAGTATATGAGTGATACTTATGTTATTACTTTATAATGAAACAAATAAATAATATGAAGTAGAAGAAAAAAGAAATTTGAAAGAATCGTTAATGTGTATTACCTATTCTTCGACACGCCTCTTCGAAACCTCCTCTTAGGACACTAAAATTGGTCTTTGAAGAAGACCAGGACCTCTAGAATGTAGGTAGGGAAGTTGAGAAGGGAAATGGGTAGGTTTTGGCCGATCTTGAAGGCTCAAAATTGTGTGAAGAGGAGGAGGAGGAGGTTCCCTTTTATAAGGGAGGATAGGGGAACCTATGGAAATCTAAAAAATATTAATTTATAATAAATTCAAACACCACTTAAAAACATCCAAAATTACTCAAATTTGAAGATTAGATGATATAGGGTTGTAATCTCATCAACCAATAAAATTTAGACATGTTGGGAATTTATCAAATTGATTTATCCTTATTTAATCTATTTAATTTTATTTGTGGTAATAATATTCTAAATTTTAAATTATTATAAAAAATTACTTATGTGTTGTTAATTATCCATAAAATAACAAGTGTCAATTTTGACACTATTCATTTATTTGAATTTAAATAAAATATACACAAAATATATGTTCGAAATAAAAGATTTAATAGATTCATAACATGTCAAATTTATCTAGAAAATTCTTGGAGAACATTAATTAGTTCATATAATATTTATTTTAATATTTTTAAAACCATTTATTTGATATTTCAATTAATAAAATGATTTCAACATCACTATTGGGCATCATTAATGATAATTATTTAATCCCTAAAAATTATAAATAAAATTACATGATGTAGATAATTTTATTAGATTTCTAGAGACTATTCATATTCAAATTTTCATGAAGTTTATCAGTAAATTAAAATTGTTACATTTATAAGATATAAGAGAGTGACATATTGTCACTTTCTTTGGTTTTAATAATAGTTATATCATTTTCATGGTAAAAGGTCCATGAAATGAGTTTATTCTGACCCTTAGGTGATATGGTTCGACTTTTATTCATCCAATATAATTTTGGAAAGTGTTAGGGTAATTTTACAATCTTATTTTTACCCTTAATTACCCGATTTACCTTTAACTGTAGTAAATAAAAATTACCGTAGTTGCTATTAATAATATCAAAAAAAATAAAAGTAACCTATTAACATAATTTGGACCCACTGAATCCAAATATAGAATCCATTTTTCAAAATTCAAAACACATAAGTTACAGTAATTAATTTAAAATTAATCCCGTTGTTAAGAAAATGGGTTTTAAAAGTTAAAACATTGCCAAAGATTGAAATGTTTTTACCTATGAATTCAATGTAAAATTAATGCTAATGACATACATTATATTAAATGGTAAAAATATATTATATTTATACATTAAAACCATTCAATAATATGCTTTAACCATGTAAATTATTTTGATGAAAAAAGTTGTTTTCAATTAAAAATTAGCATATTTTTACTATTCATCAAAATATGAAAGTTATCAGAAAAGTATCAAAAATTTATCCAATGTAAATTTTTATATCCTGATTCAAAAGAAGAAGTTTATTTTGTAAAAATGAACTTATAAACTTGTCAAAAAATAGATTTAAAATGGGTGCGCCATCAAAAGGCGGTAAAACTGCATTTTTTGAAAAATATTTCTTTTATCCGAAAAATTAGTTTTGTTTTCATACATCATTATTGAAAATGTGTAAGATGAATTACAGTGTTATAAAATTAAAAATTCAGTTAATACTATTCATAATGGCTAGTTCATAATATTACAATAATATATCATTGTTTAGTGAAACTTGGTATTGCGTACAACGCAAGCTATCGAGGAAGGTTGCTCTTGCGTGTAATGCAATCCAAGCCAGTGTTGTGTGTAGTGAAAGATTCCCTTTGGGGTTGCGTATAACATAATACATAAAAAAAATATTTCTCATAAAATCTCATGGTTTTACATTCTACCCCCCTTAAAATGAATTTCGCCCTCGAAATTCGTCACTTCGTAACAAACAGATGAGGATACCTCTCCCTCATCATATCCTCAATATCCCATGTAGCTTCTTCTAATTGGTGGTTCCTCCATAAAACTTTAACCAAGCGAGTGGTCTTGTTTCATAGAACTTTTTCGCTATGATCCAGAATCTCTACCGGTTGTTCTTCATAAGAAAGATCTTGTTCCAATGGTACAACATCTGAGCTTAGTACATGTGAAGGATCGGATATGTACTTTCTCAGGAGAGATACATGGAACACATCATGAACTTGAGAGAGATTCGATGGAAGTGTCAATCGGTAAGTTACCTTCCCAACATGATCCAGTATTTCAAAAGGACCGATATACCTAGGGCTTAGCTTTCCCTTCTTTCCAAATCTCATTACTCTCTTCCAAGGAGATATTCGTAAGAACACTTTATCACCCACTTCAAACTCTAGGTCTTTTCTTCGGTTATCGTCATAACTTTTTCGTCGACTCTGAGCTGCTCTTATGTGTTGTTGAATAGATCTGACCTTTTCTGCCATCTCATCAACAAGATCAGGTCCTAATAGCTTTATTTCCCCAACTTCATCCCAGAAAGTTGGAGTTCTTCATTTCTTTCCATAGAGAGCTTCATAAGGAGCCATCTGAATACTGTAGTAAAAGATATTATTATAAGAAAATTCCACCAAAGGTAGGTGTTGATCCCAACAACCTTTGAAATTCATAGAGCAAGCTCTTAACATGTCTTCTAGAGTTTGAATTGTTCTCTCAGACTGACCGTCTGTTTGAGGATGATAAGCAGTGCTGAAACTCAACTCTGTATCTAGAGTATGCTTCGAGGTAAACCTTGGATCCCGATCAGATATAATGGAAAGTGGTACTCCATGCAATCTTACCACTTCCTTTACATATATCATGGTAAGCTGATCAAGAGAGAAATCTTCTCTAATAGAAATGAAGTGTGCCGACTTTGTAATACGATCAACTATAACCCAGATTGCATTATTGCCTTTGGATATTTTAGGAATTCCAGTGACAAAGTCCATAGTGATGTTTTTTTATTTCCTTTCTGGTATGGGTAATGGTTGTAACATCCCCTTAGACTTCTGTCTCTCAACTTTAACTTGCTGACAAACCAAGCATCGAGAGACATATTCAACAACATCTCTTTTCATGTCATCCCACCATAAGTACTCTTTCAGGTCCCTATATATCTTTGTGCTTCTAGGATGAATAGAGAATGAAGAACTATGAGCCTCATCCAGAAACTCCTTCTTTAATTCTTGTATGGGAGGAATACAGACACGGTTCCTGAACCTTATTATCCCATCACAATCAAGGTTGAATTCAAGAACATTTCTCACCATCTTTTGTAACTCTACGTCTTCTTTTTTTGCCTCTTTAATCTTCACATGTATAGACGGTTGAAAATTCATTTGAGAAAGATAAGATTTTTCCCCTTCCATTATAATTCCAAGATCCATCCTTTGTAAATCCATAAATATTGGATCTTTTGTGATCCTCATCTTGGATAAGCTAGCATGGTCTTGTCGACTTAATGCATCTGCCACCTTGTATGCTTTCCCAGGGTGATAATGAATTGAGCAGTCGTAATCCTTAATCAACTCCAACCATCTTCTTTGGTGCGAATTCAGCTCCTTTTTTGTGAAAATATACTTTAAACTTTTATGATCAGTATAAATATCACACCTTTCACCATAATGATAATGCCTCCATATTTTTAATACAAAGATTACCATGGCTAACTCCAAATCATGATTTGGATAATTTTTCTCATGGATTTTCAACTGTCATGAGGCATAAGCTATTACCATATCATTTTTCATGAGAATACACCCCAATCCCTTCTTGGGTACATCACTGTAGATCACAAACCTTTCTCCACTACAAGGCAGTGTGAGCACAGGTGCACTGGATAACCTTCTTTTTAACTCCTTGAAATTCTCTTCACACTCCTCCATCCAAACAAACTTAACTCCTTTTCGAGTCAACTTGGTGAGTGGATTAGATAATTGTGAAAAATCTTTCACAAAATGTCGATAATATCCAGCCAGACCAATAAAACTTCGGATCTCAGTTACTGTTGTTGGTCTTGACCATCTTTCGATAACCTCTGTTTTTGCTGGATCCATAGATATCCCCTCTTTTGAGATTATGTGACCCAAAAATGAAACTTTTTGAAGCCAAAATTTACACTTGGTAAATTTGGCATAAAGATTCTCCTTTATTAGGGTCTTTAATACAATTCTCAAGTGATCTTCATGTTCTTCCTTGCACTTTGAATAGACAAGAATATCTTCTATAAAGACTACCACAAAATGATCAAGATAGTCTCTAAAGACTCTATTCATTAGATCCATGAAGATAGTGGGGGCATTAGTAAGACCAAATGGCATCACTATAAATTCATAGTGTCCATACCTTGTACGGAAAGTCGTCTTTAGTATATCCTCCTTTTTGACCCTTAATTGATGATACCCGGAATGAATATCATTCTTGGAAAAGTATTGAGTTCTACGTAGTTGGTCAAATAAGTCATCAATGCGTGGGAGAGGATATTTTTTCTTGATAATGATCTTGTTAAGTTCTCGATAATCAATGCAAAGTCTCATTGATCCATATTTCTTCTTAACAAAGAGAACAGGTGCTCCCCAAGGTGATGCACTAGGGCATATGAATCCTTTATCAAGATTATCTTAGAGTTTCTTCTTCAATTCCTACAACTTAATTGGGTCCATTCTATATGGTGTCTTTGAAATAGGCATAGCACCTGGTATGAGTTCTATTGAAAACTCAACTTCACGATTTGGTGGAAGACCTGACAATTCCTCCAGAAAGACATCATCAAACTCCCGTAAAATGGGAATATTATTAATCATGATTTTATCTCCAACCATTTGAAATAAATAACCTTCAGTTATTGGAATCAAGACCCATAAGATGTAAGAAATTTCCAATTGATGGTTATATTCATCCTTACATCGATAGATGATAGTAGATTGATCAGGAATGTTAAATGCGACTTCCCTTCTTTTCCAATTGATATGAGCTCCATATAAATAAAGTCAATACATGCCAAGAATCACATCAAAATAAACTATAGGAAGGATCACAAGATTTGCAGGAAGCACTTTCCCACAAACTTCAATCGGAGAAGAATTGTAAACTTTTGATGCGACTGTTGTGCCATTAGGGGTTGTCACAGCTAACTCAATATCTAATTTCTGAGGTAATATGGCGATACCCTCAGAAAATTCTTCAGAAATAAAAGAGTGGGAGGATCCATAATCAAATAAAACATTTTCTACATTATAGTGGATGGTAAGTGTACCTTTCACCACTTCGTTATCGTACTCCACATCGCTGATAGAAATTGCATGTGACTTTCCTTTGTCTTTGTACTTAAGAGTTTTTTGACGTCGATCATCATCAACAACCCTTGGATTAGGGAATTCATTGGCATAATGCCCTATTTCCTTGCACTTGAAACATTGATGTGTAGGAGGTGCATTCTGTGTATCCCTTTCTTTGTTTTCATCATTAGACATCTTATTCCCATTATTTCTACATTCAATTACCTGATGACCTTCTTTTCTACACTTAAAACATTTACTTGTCCCTTTAAGACAATTCCCTCCATGTTTCTTTCCACAATTTGAGCATAAGGGAAAAATCATATTCTTTTCAGTGTGGTCTTTAGATTTTCCTTTGAATTCTATTTTCCTCTTCTTATCAAACCCATATGATTGATGGGTTACTCCAATCTCCATCTCAACCTTGAGAGCACATCGAACAATTTCCTCATAGCTATTTATGTCCCTTATGGCTAACGCCATTCGAAGACTTGTTTTTAAGACACTAAATAATCGATTGATTTTACTCTCAGGTTGGATAATAATTCTGAAAGCGTACCTTGCAAGTCTTGTAAAATTTGTCTCGTAGGTACCAACTGATTCATCATCCTTTTGCTTTAGTTCAAGAAATTTCTTCTCCATCTTTGTTCAAAGAATATGAGGGAAGTACTTATTGAAAAATAAGTTCTTGATCTCGTCCCATTCCATGGACTCAATTTCGTCTCTTTGCCTCGTATTCTTGATAAACTTCCACCATTGATCAGCTTCACCTTCCAAACGATATGCTGCTAAGATAACTTTATCATGTTTAGAACATTGAAGGACTAAAAATATATTTTCAGTGGTACCGATCCATTGTTCAGCCACTAATGGATCAGAAGACCCATTGAATGAAGGTGGACACTACCTCATGAAGGATTCAACGGAATGTTGCTCCTTCCTTTGCTCGTTTGGAAGTCATGCATGATTCATATCTTGAGAAAGTTGTGTGAGCATGGCTATAAGATTTTTCATTCCAACTCCCATAACATTTGGTTGATCATGAGGACAATCATTGCATTGCCCGTCGCATTCAGCATTAACACGGTTCCTTCGGGTTCCATCCATTGACTAAAACCAAGAATCATAGTGTAAGAAACACTAATCATAATAGGAAAATCAAGAATAAAATTTCACTTTAGGTCTTATCATAGGTTGTTCATGGCCATTTATAAAACACTAATATTGTGTTCTATGCTTAGACATATCCTTGGGGTTCTTACTAAGGCTTTCACATCCTAGTTTTTAAAGGTTGACTATACCTTTCCTCTGATACCAACTATAACAACCCTTACTTTACATACATGGTTATTACTTTAGAATTGAAGCATACTTATTAAAACATATAACAAAACCATGATAGGACCATATAGGTATAGTGACTTTAGAAACTGGGAAACATAAACAACTGGTTCATAAATCATCTACATTGTCTCCTGTTTATTTCATCATATCTAGAGTCCCTTTTGGCATATCCTACTTAATACCCTTATTCCTGACCTGGGGAAAAGAAAACATACAAAAGGGTGAGCTCAAATGCTCAGTAAGGGTAAACAAAGGAAATATCAATCATATTATGTTCATAAGAACATAACATTTTGAAAATCTTAACCCTCAAAAGAGATCATAATATCATAACATGGGATAAATCATAGTAGTGAAATGTAATCCCAATAATCATAACTTAAAACATGAAACTTTGTGTCATACACAAATAATCATAGAAAATCATTTCATATTAGTCAAGACTCATTTCCAATACCACCATAGCAGACAAAGTCCATTACTGAACCGAGTTCACTCCTTGTTCCAGTCCTGTATCATTGAACCGGATTAACTTGTCGGTCTAGCCATGTCTATCTCATGAGATATAAATCTTTACCAAATGAATTGGAGGGAGATATAGGTATCACCCATCTCATAATGAAACCATTCTTATGTGTGCCACAAAATCATAAATCATACATCATAGCGTAACCCATGTAATAAAAATGGGATTCATAAACATCATGATATCATAACATAATCCATAAAAGGACTTCATAAAAATATTTCCATAATAACATAATAAAATCAATGTAATAATAGGGAAAGAAACAGAACCCTATATTATCCTAGATGGAAAATAATTTTGATAAAACAGTTGAACTCCATTCCTGAGAAAAATATCCTTTCCTCTTCAAAATTTTTTTTCCTTTCTCAACATGTCATACAATTTTAAACTAAAAGAAGTTAATTGAAAATAAACTTGAAAACTTGTAAAGTAAGATTCATGTAAATAATGTTCTATGAAATCATAAAAATCCATTCACACCATATAAGTTAAAAATAAACATTCTTCTCGTACTTTGGCCAGAAAAGTCAAAAAGTACCTCGTACTGAAAACGACAAAAGATTCCTTTCATATCTTTTACTAAAAAATCACCAATAGGTAAAATTGGATTTAATAAATTGTAGAAGGATATATATAATATTACATATTGACGAAACATGGATGTGGATGATAAATATTCCCCAGTAAATCCCGAAGTATAAACAATCTCAGATAAAAATTGAGATTGCGAGATTTTCCCTTTCCTTAGGTTTGATATGCTTTGTACATATCCGAACCTCCTGTATAATGATTTAAACAAAGTAATTGAATTATTACAGAATCATATTCATTGTTATGATGTCATATATGGTCATATTCTTATCTTCTCATTATTAATATTTCATTGCTACTTGTTATTCGGGTGTTTATTCCTTTATGTTCTTATGCGTGTTTTGTTGAATAAATTCTTATTTCTCTTTTTAGGTCATAACTAAATCATTTACAGAATGGTATTAGTATAATATATATCATATTTATTCATTCAATTCGTTTATATAATCATGTTTTAATGAAGATCATGTAGAACGAATCACATCGCACCGTGGAGACGGTAAGTCGTACGTACGCACGAGTGACGATATCATTCCCATAATTATTGAATGGTATTGGAATGGATAATATAATATCTCATAATTAGTATCATGTTATAAAAATCATATATAGTGATTTTTTACACCATTATACTCATCCAAGTAAGGTGGTGGTGGAAAACAGATTACACCACGGCATGGAGACGGTATTCCGTACGTACGCACGCGCGGTGATTTCATTTTCCGTAGGATGGATAGAAGGTGAAATAGGGTTGTTTCATATTTATAATAACATTTCAGTGTATTATTAATACTTATGTTATTACTTTATAATGAAACAAATAAATAAGAGGAAGTAGAAGAAGAAATAAATTTGAAAGAATCGGTAAAGGATATTACCTCTTCTTCGACACGCCTCTTCGAAACCTCCTCTTAGGGCACTAAAATTGGCCTTTGAAGAATACCAAAAGCTCTAATATGTTACTAGGGAAATTTAGAAGGGAAATGGGTAGGGGTTATCCGAGATTGAAGGCTCAAAATTGTGTGAAGAGGAGAGGGAGGAGGTGCCCTTTTATAAGGGAGGATAGGGGCACCTTTGGAAATCTAAAAAATATTAATTTATAATAAATTCAAACCTCACTTAAAAACATCCAAAGTTAATAAAATTAGAAGATTATATGAGATAGGGTTGTAATCTCATAAACCAATAAAATTTAGACATGTTGGGAATTTATCAACTTGATTTATCCTTATTTAATCTATTTAATTGTATTTGTGGTAATAATATTCTAAATTTTAAATCATTATAAATAATTACTTATTTGTTGTTAATTGTCCATAATTGGATACATTATGACATTTTAGATCATATAAATTTCAATTTATAATTTTTAAATATTTTTTTTATTTTTAAACAATTTTATAATATGTTATTTTTATAAAATAACAAGTGTCAATTTTGAAACTATTCATTTATTTGAATTTAAATAAAATATACACAGAAGATATGTTCGAAATAAAAGATTTAATAGATTCATAACATGTCATATTTATCTAGAAAAATCTTTGAGAACATTAATTAGTTCATATAATATTTATTTTCATATTTTTAAAACCATTTATTTGATATTTCAATTAATAAAATGATTTCAACATCACTATTGTGCCATCATTAATGATAATTATTTAATCCCTAAAAATTATAAATAAAATTAAATGATGTAGATAATTTTATTAGATTTCTGAAGACTATTCATGTTCAAAGTTTCATGAAGTTTATCACTAAATTAAAATTATTACACTTATAAGATATAAGAGAGTGACATATTGTCACTTTCTTTGGTTTTAATAATAATTATATCATTTTCATGGTCAAAGGTCCATGAAATGAGTTTATTCCGACCCTTAGGTGATATGGGTCAACTTTTATTCATCCAATAGAATTTTGGAAAGTGTTAGGGTAATTTTACAATCTTATTTTTACCCTTAGTTACCTGATTTACCTTTAAATGTAGTAAATAAAAATTACCGTAGTTACTATTCATAATATCAAAAAAAATAAAAGTAACATATTAACATAATTTGGACCCACTGAATCCAAATATGGAATCCATTTTTCAAAATTCAAAACACATAAGTTGCAGTAATTAATTTAAAATTAATCTCGTTGTTAAGAAAATGGGTTTTAAAAGTTAAAACATTGCCAAAGATTGAAATGTTTTTACCTATGAATTCAATGTAAAATTAATGCTAATGACATACATTATATTAAATGGTAAAAATATATTCTATTTATACTTTAAAACCATTCAATAATATAATTTAACCATATAAATTATTTTTATGAAAAAAGTTGTTTTCAATTAAAAATTAGCGTATTTTTACTATTCATCAAATTATGAAAGTTATCAGAAAAGTATCAAAAATTTATCAAATGTAAATTTTTATATCCCGATTCAAAATAAGAAGTTTATTTTGTAAAAATGAACTTATAAACTTATCAAAAATTAGATTTAAAATGGGTGCGCCATCAAAAGGCGGTAAAACTGCATTTTTTGAAAAATATTTCTTTTATCCAAAAAAATGGTTTTGTTTTCATACCTCATTCTTGAAAATGTGTAAGATGAATTACAATTTTATAAAATTAAAAATTCAGTTAATACTATTCATAATGGCTAGTTCATAATATTACAATAATATATCATTGTTTAGTGAAACTTGGTATTGCGTATAACGCAAGCTATCGAGGAAGGTTGCTCTTGCATGTAACGCAAGCCAAGCCAGTGTTGTGTGTAGTGAAAGATTCTCTTTGGTTTTTCGTATAACATAAGACATAAAAAAATATATTTCTCATAAAATCTCAGGGTGTTTCAAGTCTAGTTCTTGGTTATCTCTCTCTAGTTTTGGGTGTGATGAGTTTGAATTTTTGGGTACTCTTCTGTTTAGTTTTGATCTTGATTTTTTCCATTGGGTTACCCATGAATTTTTTGAGAAAAAAATGAGAAATTTGGTCTTGACAGTAGGTGGAACATGGTTTGTGTACGGTTAGGGGAAATCATGCACCCTGCCCAGGTAACCATGCATCCAAGTGTGTTTTTGGGACAATGTTTAAAGCATGGTTAGCGCACGGTTTGTAAACAATGAGGTATATCCATTCAGCATGTGCCTCTTAGATGGTGAGTGGTGCACAATTACCACATGGTTTTCCAAACCGTGCGTAATGTCCTGGTCATTAAAATTTGGTTTTTTACCCTTTTTTCATCTCAGGATTTAACCCTAATTCCTCCCCTTTCTCTCCCACATGGTATTTTCAGCCATGGGAGCTCCTCCAAGCTTCCTTGTACTTCTTTGAACCAATATTTGGGTGATAATGGCCTTGATTCTTCAAGGAATATTCAAGTAAGTCCCCCTCCTCTTGGTTTCTTTCTCTTTTATAGGGTTTTCTTCCTCCTTTGGGGTTTCATTTCTCCAGTGGGTAGGGTTCCGATTTTAGGGTTTTTTCTTGTTTAATAGGGTTTGATCTTGATGCTCTTTGTTGGATATTTCCTTGCTAGGGTCTCGTGGTGGTTCAGATGGGGTTTTGCACCAGTTTCCATAAGTTCATACACATGAGGTAGGTTTTTCCATGAATTATCATTTTTACATGATTTTAGCTTTCTTGTTTGAGTTCATAAATATGTTATATGATTTGATTATGTAGTGTGAAATGTGTTTTTAAAGTGTTTTGTATTGTATATTTGATGAAATAGGATTTATAAAGGAAAATTGTTATGTTTTGTGTATGCTTCATTGTGATGTTTCTTGAAAGGGGTTTCATTCCTTGTGTAGAAGGTGAAAAATGTGTTTTCAAAGGCACTTGAGGTGTGAATGTACTTTAGGGTGAGTTTTTCAAAGAAAATGAATTTTTATGGTATGAAGGATTCCTTGTTATTCCCTTTTAATATTAAATATGAATTTTTTAAATGATGAAAGAATTTTTAAAGTGAATTGGGCTTATGTGGGAATTTGAAAGGGGCTTGGCCCATGGAAATTATTGTATGGTTTTTTTGTTTTTCTTGGGGATTTGCTAAAGGAATTTCATGAAATGTGCAAGTGTGGGGTTAAAAGTGTTTCAAAATGGTTTTGGGTGTGTGTAAAATGGAAGTGGTTTGGTTTATGGAAAAATGGTGATTTCATAGTGTATTTATAATGTATGGAATGTGTGTGTGAAAGTGGTGGTATGTGTGACATGTGAACATGGAATTGAGCAAAAAGGGAATCTCATGTATCTAGGCAAACAGAGTAGGACTAGTACACTAGATGTATTAGAAGTGGTTCATTCCAAATTCTTCTAGCAGGGTTGATGCTTACAACACTAACTAAACTATGATGATGATTGATTACCACTGGAATTTTTGATATTTCTCCTCTTTAGTGGCTCGTGCCCGAGGATGCTGACAGTTGTAGTTACCATACCACCTTTCACTGAGGTACGAGGTTATAAGGTCCCACTAGAGCTAGATTAACCCTAGAAATTTACCTATGGTTCTCACCTATGACATGTGGCTTATATGACGTGGTTCCATCCATCGACATGCGATGGACCTTGTGGGTTTCTTTGTGTGTTTTATTTCAAATAAAGTTCATCTTAGAAGAATCTCATTTTTGAAAAGTTAACCATGAAAGTGTTATTTTGAAAATGTTCCTAGAAGGAATGGTTCCCTTTAAAAGTATTCCTTTGAAAGTGGTTTTTCTCTGAAATGTTTTCTTGAAAATGTTCCAAAGTCTTTGTATCAACAGTGCATGTTAATTTATCTTTTAATCTTATAACATTAAATCTATTTATTTGAGTGGTATCCTACTGGGATTTGGATCACACCCTAGATACACCTTTGCGTGTATGTAGACCTTGTTATGTATAACCCAGGTAAAGGAAACACGTGTCGTAGTGATGGTAGTGGATCTAGATTCTAGTGTTCCTCTCATGTAGGTTTCGTGGGTGGTGGCTTGAGGGAGATGTCCCTCTTGTCACATAGAGGTTATTGGGTTATTTTTGTTGTTTTCTTTCTATTTTTGTACTCTTAGGTTGGGTTTAATTTGTAAAGGATTTGAATCTAAATATTGTCGTACCATGTTTGCCTTTGGTTATTCAGTTTTGTCTTGTTAATTTCTCTTGATTATTTATGCTTATGAAAATGGGTGAACTAATTTCCAAAGAATTTCATTGATACCCAGACATTAATTGTTAGCTGGTGGGGATCATGAACATTCTTCAGGCCATGCCACAAGCTAGGTTGGGTTTCAGGTTCTATGGCACTCCATCTTGGTTTATGAAAAAATGGTATCAGGGCTAGGTACGCTCTTTTTGGGTCATGTTATTTGGGGGAAGATTCTGGATAGACTCGAGCTAGGACTGTCGAAACTTGATGATCTGGTTATGAGTAGGGTGTTTGGCCAGCACACCTTGTGATGGGATTCAAGTTACCAGGGGAATTCGTGTTTTGTTTGGGTTCATATGTTTCTTGTGGTTCGTTAATATTGGGGGAAATGAAATGGGAGTTGGGTGAATGGTCTCAGTGATCTCACAAGTCCTGGAAAGCCATGTGGATCCAGAGATGTGGTCCTAGAACACTCTCTGTGATGGTATCATGACTGGCGTATGGCTGCCAATATTATGTTTGAGTCACCTATCAGCACTAGTTTCCCTCCTTTGAGAAGTATCTTGTGTCTCTTTGGGTTTTGGAAATTTTTTTGAATACCCTGGCTTGAAAAATTGTGAAAATTGAATTTTTTAAGTAGAAATGGTTTTATTTTCAAAAGGGTAAAATGGGTTTTCAGAATTATTTTGAATGAATATTTGGAAAGGTGGATTTTCATGAAATGGTATTTGTGTAAAATGAGAATGATTTCAATGATATTTCATTTTTATAATTAAAACTTGGGGTTTATCAAAAATTGTTTGTTCGGAAAATAGAGTTCTATTTTCAAAAGGGTTTTGGAAACTTTTCTTAAATTAGAAGAGATGAGTTATTGATTAAATTTGTTTTGAGTTAATGGGGATGAGAATATCAAGATTGGATTTTCATAATATAAATTTGTGGTTTGGTGGAATTAATTGTTTGAAAATCATGAATTATTTAAACATGGGTTTTGAAAATATGTTTAAAATGGAATTGTCTAAACTATTGAAAAAGGGTTTTGAATGGGTGAGATTCTTTGGAGTCGATGTGTAAAGTTTCAAAAAAAGTTTTATTTGAATTATTTTTGGTTTAGTTAGTAAATTTTGGGAAACTTTATTAATTCTTGAAATGGGAAGAAAATTGTAAAAGTTAAGGATGTGTATTGAATGTTTTGTTTTGGAAAGTGGAAAGGTTTTGTTTTGATCCTTGGTATTCTCATGGGTGACCACATGCATGGGTCATGTGAGAAAAGTGGATGAGTGCCTGGGGCGACACAAGGACATGCATGTGTGAGGCCCATGAGGTATCATTGGTGAGTACGCAACCCACCAGTCATGTTTTATCTCCAAATGTGTTTTTAAAAAGAACAGATGTGATGCTTGATAATCTGTAGTTTGTGGTGTATTTATTTTTTATTTGGGATTGTCAAATGCAAGGTATTTGGAGTTTGAGAACTCTTCTTTCTTGGAATATGTTTCATGTTGTGTTTTGTTCATGAGTCGGTTTGAGATAATGGTAAGTGGGTTTTTCTGAAAAATGGTCGGGATGCCTTTGGGCAGGTCCCCTTATTTGCATTTGGTGTTTTCTCATGGTATGTTTTGGCCAAAGGACCAGTTTGATTTGGTCCTTGTCTTTCCCTTGTTGGATAATGCACACCCCTTAAGGAATTACTGAATATTCGAAATTTGTCCACGAGTGATTCTTCATTGGTAGACCCTCTAGTTGATCAATGTAAGGAATCACTCCTTGAATTTCAGAAGACGAATCTTCCTACCTTTTTTAGTTAAGTGAATCCTCTCATAGCAGAAGAGTGGATGTGGAAGGAGTTGAAAGAAATCATAGTTTCATGATTTTCTTGAGTTGTCGGAGGTTAATTTTGGCATCTTTAAGCCTGAAGGTCCTACCTGGAAGCGGTGAAGGGGATTCTAGTGAGGGAAGTAAGAAATTGTTCGGGCCTGTTGGTATTGGACACTGTCATAAAAAGGTCTTTAGGACTTTCGTCAGTTTCTCCTGAGAAAGGTTTCATGTTAGGCCATTAGTGTGGAAAGTCTGGTCATAAGAGGTTGTTATGGCCATTTATGGAAATTGTGTGTTGTTTGGGACTCAGTTTAAGGTCCCTCTCCTTATAATGCTTATATCGGTTGCAAAATTCATGTTTGGTGGCATCTTGCAGAGTTATGTGCTCTTTTAAATGCAAAGGTGGATGTTGTGGAACCTTTTGAGAACTTTTGTTTTAACAGAAGCATGTCTTCCTTTCGGGGAATTATGAATTTCTCTATTTTAGATGGAAGTGTTTCATGTGTGGTATTTCTTTCATTATTTTGTGTTCGAGGTGAAAGGGACGATGCATGTGTATATTCCAAGTCATTCTCTTGGTAAGAGTGCCATGTTGGAGTAATGTGGGTCTCGTGGTGGGTTGTGTTCTGTTGGTTCTGTCTAGAATGTGGTGTGCTTTCTTGTGGCCCTGAAAAGAAGTTTGTTTGGGGGTTTTTGATGCCTGACTTCCATCCATGAGAGGCTTCGAACATCAGACATCCGTCTATAGGTCTCGGAGTGAAGCTGGCACACATTCAGGAACCTCCAGGGGTGTGAAGGATTTTGGTCTAACCCATCATGTATAGTTGCTTTGTTCTGAGTGGTCCCATTTGGTGGAAGGAGCCATGGGGACCTCGTTTCTTCCTTGCGAACTGTGTGGGTAAAAGAGTTCCTCCTTGGTTGTAAGGAGGCATGGATGTATTGTTTTCTTGAACCTCGGTGCTTATGCCCTTGTTGGTGCAACTCTCTGTATGGTTGTCGATATATGAACAGCCTCGTAAGTCTGTTTCGATCTTGGTTTTGGTTTGGGCCCATCTGAGGATGGTGGTTCCCCATGGGGAATAGTGAACCACGTAGCGACTTCTATTTGGTTTGGAGTTTCCTTGGTCGAGTCCCTTGTTGTGTGAGATAGGATTGTGCAGGAAGCTCCCAAGTTATCTCATGTTGGGTTTATCTCGACAATCTATGTGAGCCAGTGGGATGGTTGGTTCTTATGGTGGGGTGACCCACTATGTTTCTCTCTAAAATTCCTTTGGAATAAATCGATGTTAGAATATTCCTTATGTTTGGGAGTCCGTTCGGGCCTCCCCATATAGATTTTCCGGTCTCGTCTCGGGTGTTGATTTGTTTCCAATGGTGGGGAGTCTGTTCGGGCCTCCCTATGTTAGTAATTCGGCTTTGTTCCTAGTGTGGGATTGGCGGTAGGTAGTCTTGTTCGAAGATATCTAACCCCAAGCTCCTTTCTTGAGTAAAATTTGTGGTTAAAATGTTCCCACCAGTTTTTTTAAAATAAAGTTGTGGAAGTGTCCATTAAAGTGTGGTTTAGGTTCGTTTGTGCATCTCAAGTAGGAGGATTGAGCATCTTTGGTAATGCTTAAGGTGTTTTTTCTTGGGATGTTGGTCTTCACATTGTGGGAATTCCTTTTCTTTTGATCGATCAATTGGGGGTGTTCCAACTTTTGGGGGTAGGTGGCACTTAGCGGGGAGTCCATTTTGGTCTCCCAAGTTCGATTTCTAAACCTCTTTTCATGATGGTAGTGTTCCTGTCATCTTTGTGTTTGTCGTTCGTTGGGAATCACCTTGAGTCGTAAAGGAGTACCGGTTCTTTCTTTCGGTTCAAACCTTGGAATGGATTTCTGGTGGCGGAAATCATTATGGTGGGGAGAATTGTCACACTTGGGTTTTTGGTTTCACATTTCGTTCCAGTTTGGGTCTAGTTCTTGGTTGTCTCTCTTTAGTTCCGGGTGTGACAAGTTTGAATTTTTTGGGGTACTCTTCTGTTTAGTTTTGATCTTACTTTTGTGTATTGGGTTCCTCATGAATTTTTGGAGAAATAAATAAGAAATTTGGTCTTGAAAGAAGGTGGTGCATGGTTTGTGCATGGTTAGGGGAAACCGTATGCCATTCCCACGTAACCGTGTGGCCAAGTGTGTTTTCAGGACAGTGGAAAACGCACGGTTAGCGCACAGTTTATAAATCGTGTGGTCTAAGTGTGTGGCGTGTGTCTCTTGGACAGTGAGGGGCACATGATTACTGCATGGTTTTCCAAACCATGCGATCTAACCGTGCACGATGCCCAAGTCATTAAAATTTGGGTTTTTACCCTTTTTCCCTCTTGGGATTTAACCCCAATTCCTCCCATTTCTCTCACACTCGGGATTTTCAGCCATGGGAGCTCCTCCAAGCTTCCCTAGACTTCTTTGGAACCAATCTTTGGGTGATTTTAGCCATGATTCTTCAAGGAATCTTCAAGTAAGTCCTCCTCCTCTTGGTTTCTTTCTCTTTTATAGGGTTTTCTTCCTCCTTATTTGGGATTTCATTTCTCCAGTGGGTAGGGTTCCAATTTTAGGGTTTGTTCTTGTTTAATAGGGTTCGATCTTGATGCTCTTGGTTGGATCTTGCCTTGCTAGGGTCTCGTTGTGGTGCAGATTGAGTTTCACACCAATTTCTAAAATTTACTACACATGAGGTAGGTGGTTCCAAGCATTAGCATGTTTAGATGATTTTAGCTTGCTTGTTTGAGTTCATAAATATGTTCTATGATTTGATTGTGTAGTGTGAAATGTGTTTTGAAAGTGTTTTGGCATGTATATGTGAAGAAAGTGGATTTATAAATGGAATTTGTTATGTTTTGGGTATGCTTCATTGTGATGTTTCTTGAAAGGGGTTTTACGCCTTGTGTGGAAGGTGTGAAGTGCGTTTTCAAAGTCACTTGAGGTGCACATTTACTTAAGGGTAAGTTTTTCAAATAAAATGAATTTTTATGGTATGAAGGCGGAAGTTGTGCCCTTGTAATATTAAATACGAATTTTGTAAATGATGAAAGCATGGTTAAAGTGAATTGAGATTATGCGTGGATTTGAAAGGGGCTTGGCCCATGGAAATGATTGTATGGTTTTTGTGTTTTTCTTGCGGCTTTGCTAAAGGAATTTCATGAAATGTGCAAGTGTGGGGTTATATATGGAATGTGTGTGTGAAATTGGTGGTATATGTGACTTGTGAACATGGAATTGAGTACAAAGGGAATCTCAGGTATCTAGGATGGAGGACTAGGACTAGTACGCTAGATGTCTTGGAAGTGGTTTGTCCTGAATTCGTGTAGCAGGGTTGACGCTTACAACACTAACTAAACTATGGCGATGATTGATCGCCGCTGGAATTCTGGATGTTTCTCCTCTCTAGTGGCTCGTGCATGAGGACGTTGATGGTTGATGTTACTAAACCACCTTTCACCGAGGTACGAGGTTCTAGGGTCCCACTCGAGCTAGATTACCGCTAGGGATTTACCTATAGTGCTCACCTGTGACATGTGGCTTATATGACGTGGTGTCATCTGCCGGCATACGGTGGACCTTGTGGGTGTCTTTGTGTGTTTCATTTCAAAGTAAGTTTATCTTAGATATCATTTTTGAAAAGTTAACCATGAAAGTGTTAATTTGAAAATGTTCCTACCAGGAATGGTTCTCTTTAAAAGTATTCCTTTGAAAATGGGTTTTCTCTGATATGTTTTCTTGAAAATGTTCCAAAGGCTTTGTATCAGCGTTGCATATTAATTTATCTTTTAATGTTATATCATGAAATATCTTTATTTGGGTGGTATCTTACGGGGATTTGGCTCACACCCTAAATACACCTTTAGGTTTATGTAAACATTGTTATGTATGACTCGGGTAAAGGCAAGATGTGTCGTGGTGATGGTAGTGGATCCGGCTGCTAGTGTTCTTCTCGTGCAGGTGTCGTGGGTGATGGCTTGAAAGAGATGTCCCTCTTGTCGCATGGAGGTTCTTGGGTTATTTTTGTGGTTTCCCTTCCATTTTTATACTCTTGGATTTGGTTGAATTTGTAAAGGCTTTAAATCTAAAAGTTGTTGTACCATGTTTGGCTTTGGTTTTTCAGTTTTGTCCTGTTGATTTTTGTTGATTATTTATGCTTATGCAAATTGGTGAAATTATTCCCAAAGCATTTCATTGATACCCAGGTGCTAGTTGCCAGCCTGTGGAGATCGGCAACGCCCTTCGGGTCATGCCATGGGTCGGGTCGGGTGTCGGGTTTTATGGCACTCCAGCTTGGTTCCTGACATGGTAGTTCTGGTGATGGGGGAACTGGGCGGTGACGATCGCTTTAACTAGTGGGAATGAGAGAGAGGGGTGGTGGTGGCTGGTTGAGGTTGAAGGTGTGCGGAGACCAAAACAATTGCAACATGGTATCTTCCTTCATGTGATGTGGGGAGTTTTTAGGGAAATGAGGGAGTACGATGTGTGAAGGTTTTGAACAGGCGAGAAGAAAAAAAAATCGAGAAAACTATGCAAGATTGATTAAAAACAAATAATGAATAACATACCATCAGTTTTGATGGTTGATTCGTCCAAAAATTCGAAGAGGTGGCAGCAAGGTTCGACGTCCACAAGTTCTTCAATGGCATGAATGAGCATCATGGTCTATTAGGGTTATTTTAAAAGAGGGGAAAGGGTTTTATCAATGCTAGTAAAAAAATGATGATAAATGTAAAATTTATCAGTGCTAAAACAAAGTGTCAATAGAGAAGCTTTTTATCGGTGCTAAAGTTAGTGTTGATAAATTATTGGTTTTATCAACTCTCAAAAAACATTGATAAAGGTTTATCAATGTTGACTGATAAACACTAATAGAGTTTTATGTGCACTAAATTTAGTATTGATAAATAGTACTACAAAAATAAAAAAAATTGCTAATTATATAAAAATAAATATTACAATTGAAAATTTTAATTATAATAAAAAAATAAATATTAAAAATGAATAAATTATAAAAATATTAAAAATGAATAAACAATATTAATTATATTAAATATATTAATAAATGTGTTAATATTATGATAAATGTATTAAGAAATGTAATAATAATATAATAAATGTATTAAGAGTGTAATAAATGTATTATTAATATTATAATTGAGAAAGGTGGATCAAAGAGAAAAGATCAAACCATTTTATTAAGATATAAGGATGCAACAGGACGGGATCAGAAAAGACAAACAACCCTTAGAATTATAAAAAGAAATCTTTGTAATCTAGTAGTCATGGTTATAGGCATGTGAGAGTAGTTCTTCTTAGGCCTTGAATTCTTCTGAGGAACTGATTGAAACCCATCTTCATCAATCAAGACTTTCTTCCCCTTTGACACATCATTTTTGTAAGAAGACTTTTTTGGAGTCATCCTCTAAATCGGCCCAATTTCCTTCAATTCCATGGAGTTGCCACATATAATTCATATCCTATTAAAGAGATGAATACTGAACACCACCCTTTAATGATGAATCAGACTATGCCTTACCAGAGCCAGACACGTTCTCAACCACCTCTGATGGAGAGCTAGCATTGCCAGCCACCAGAGACGACTTCCCATGCACACCTAGATCAGAGTTAAACTATAATATCTTATTTCCAAGGTCTTTCACACTAGATGGTCACAGATCTATGTTTTCAGATTCAACCAACCTTTCATACACCAGCGCATCTAATTGGCACTGATCCAACTGATCCACATCCAGGGGATGCACATCCAGAACCTGAGCAATAGCCAAGGTTAGAGCCCCATCAACATGATCTTCCAACTGTATGGATGCATAACCATCTCCAAACCAGTTCCCAGTGTCGCAGCAGCCCCTGAGCTCAAACTCTACACACCCGGACCAGTTTTCTCTCGAGCTGAGGTTTCAGACCCAATCCTTTTCTACAGTAGTACCGGCCTGCCAATCTTAATTCCAAAATAAGTGACATCCTTATCAGAAGACTCAGGATGACTTCTCTCACCATCTCCCACCAATATACCCTACACTCTCTAAATGTCTGCTTCCCCTAGATAATTCTGTCCATCATGACTGGCAGGCTTCCATGTTGTAACACTGCCTTCCCTGTTGAAGAGCTAAGAGAATTGGAATCAAGAACCCCTGTAGAAAGATTATGCACTCCAGAGCAAGTTACCTGGTTAACCGGCACATCCACCATAGTCCCCAAGTTGTCCCCAAAAGCTAGACCAACGGTTTCATGTTGGCTCTGATCACCAGAACCAGTGGAAACAGGAGCTAAAACAGCAGTCCCAATAGACCAAAACTCCATAACTCCATTAGAAGCAACCAAATCAACATGACTATCATACAGTTTATCAACTGCAATCCCAGGGCCAAACATTGTAGCAACAACAGGAGTTTGCACACTTCGAGAGTTAGAATCATTACAAGTTCTATTAACCTCTTCAGTGCCTGCAACAACCTCAACATCCCTATGAGCCTTATTTGGCGTCCTTCTTCTACATGATGCAGCATCATTCCCATTTTACGGAAAAAACCAAACACTTAAGATCCTTCTTGCAATTACTCTTTGAATGGCCAATAACCTTGAAATCAAGGAAAAAGAGTGGGAGCTTTTCATATTCAATTTCCATATTCAGATCCTCATTATCAGTGGACATAACTACTTGATTAGTCAAGACTGAACTTAAATTAACTTCAACAAGAAATCCAGCATAATAAATGAACCTGGTCAGTTCTGTCTCCTTAACAATCTTAATGGGGACCCCAATCATGGAGGTAATGTCATAAAAAATCTTCAGAAGCCATGGGATCCAATTATAGACAAAAATTCTAGCCCAAAATTGTACACAGGTATTCCGATATTCTAAGGTATTAAAACTAAATGTTCATTCATGGGTATGAAGAGAACCCGGTTTCAGAGAAACTGATCTGAAGCCTCAAGCCCTCTTCTTGAGTTCCGCATTTTGAAACAATATGTGAACGAATCCATAAGCTACTGGGATTCATTTCTAACCAGAGAAACCCCTGACGTCAAATAAACAATAAACTAGTGCATCCAATCTCCAAGGCTTCTCCCCTTTCAGAAGTGTTGTGGTGGCTGGACAGTAACAAGAGTAATTCCGAAGCAACCACAAAAGGAACCGGATCACTGGAGTCGTGCACGAAAGATCGAACAAGCAAGACAACATGAAGCAGTGCAGAAAATAAAAGGGACAAGAAGATTTACGTGCTTCGGTCCCGATTGGAACCTACTTCACGGCAAGAACACCCCTCACGCACACTTTTATTACTATGAAAAGAGAACCGAAATTACAACGAAAAGCAGCAGCCTAAAGAATGAACAGCAGAGGCAAACAGGCACAAGGTTGTGTCGAAGAAAACCAAAAATGCAAAATACTTACAACGCCGGGGTTAACTATACCCGGCAGTCCGGATCTCTTCACGCTTTGAAGGTTGAGTCGTCGTCCTCCGGATCTTGAAGAACCAGTGGTGGTTCGCTTCTGGTGTAGTTCTGGAAATCGTCAACAGGAGCCGCACATCTTCGATTTGGAAGGGATGTTGTCTCCACCACGAACCGGCACGCGACGTAGGCGCCGAAGGAGAGCAACAGGCAAGGACGATCTTCTCCAACAGGGAGGCTTGAGCAGAACCAGAACCCTATGATTAGGGTTCACCAAGAGAACGAAGGAAAATCCACCGCCAAGAAGCCGAGATGACGAATATGCTGTATTTCCAGAACAGCTGCAGCCAAGATGATGAACCCTCTGCCAACCCTAACCGCGTAACAGCCGAAGCCACGGAGAGGCTGCCACGAAGCCAGGCCGTTCAAAACAAGCGGACGGCCAGGATAGCTTTGGCGGCAATGAGATCAAGGGCCAGAAAAAACATACGGGATTGCCAGCAAGGCATTGCAGAAAAGAAAATAAAAGGAAATAAAAGGCATTCGGGTGTTAAATAACAGGTGAGTAAAACAGAATAATGAATTTAAATAAAAACCAGAATGAATTAATTCATTAATTCACAAAACTCCACCATTTTTAATTAAATTCAGGGATGTTCTTGCACCTAGGGCTACGGAATAGGAACCAAATTCAAACTATCTAGGCAATATTTGAACTTTGATAAAATTACAGCTTTAGTCAAACTATCAGCTGGATTTTTATCAGTGTGTATCTTATTGACACACACGGTTCCTAGTTCTATCACATCTCTAATAAAATGTAATCTAATGTCTATGTGTTTTGATTTACCATGGCAAACTAAATTTTTAGAAAGATGTAATGCAGATTGACTATCAGAGAAAACATTAATAGTTGAATCAAAGAGCTTGAGTTCAGAAGACAAGCCTTTAAGCCATAAGGCTTCCTTTACCGCCTCGGTGAGTGCTATGTACTCGGCCTCAGTGGTGGAGAGGGCAACAACGGACTGCATGTTGCACTTCCATGAGATAGCCCCACCGCAGGCAGTAAACACGTATCCAGTCAATGATTTTCTGGTGTCAATGTTACCTGCATAATCAGCATCTACAAAGCCTACCAAAATGTTAGAAGTATCAACATTTTTACCAAAACATAAAGACAAATTAGATGAACATGATAAATATCTGAGAAGCCATTTGAGAGCATGCCAACGGGGCTTCCCAGGAGCGGCCATAAATCTGCTCAGGGTGCAGATGGCAAAAGCAATGTCAGGCCTGGTGCAAATCATAGAGTACATTATACTACCAACAATGCTAGCATATGGAATTTTAGACATAAATTGCATATCATCATCAGCAGTGGGTGCTTGTGTCAAAGACAATTTGAAGTGTTGAGCAAGAGGTACATTCACAGGTTTGAGAGATTCAAACATGTACCTCTTCAAGATCTTTAAAATGTAAGCATGTTGAGATAAGTAGAGCAATTTATTAGGTCTATCTCTGATGATTTCAACACCTAAAATCTGCTTAGCTGCACCTAAGTCCTTCATTTCAAAGTTGCCTTTCAATTGGGATTTAATTGAAGTGATAAAACTCATATTCTTACATATGATAAGCATGTCATCTACGTAAAGCAGAAGGTAAATCATACAACCTTGAATAGACTTGAAGTAGACACAAGCATCATACTGGCTCCTGGTAAATTGGTTATTTAACATAAAAGAATCAAATTTCTTGTACCATTGCCTTGATGCCTGTTTTAAACCATACAGGGACTTATTCAAAAGGCAAACTTGGTTGGAATTGAATTCCTTTGAATAACCATCAGGAGGTTTCATATAGAGTTTTTCATTCAAATCCCCATGCAAGAAGGCAGTTTTAACATCAAGTTGCTCGATGTGCAGATCGAGATAGGCAGCGAAGGCTAATAAGAGCCGAATAGAAGAGTGTTTGACAACGGGGGAAAAAATCTCAGCATAGTCGATTCCCTCTCTCTGAAGAAATCCTTTGGCGACTAGCCTAGCTTTAAACCTCACTTTATTTCCCTCTGTGTTGTCTTCCTTTCTCTTATAAATCCACTTGGACCCAATCACTTTAGCATTCACAGGCTTGTGAACAACAGTCCAGGTGTGATTTTTCTTTAGAGATTGCATCTCTTCATTCATGGCTATGATCCAATGCTTTGAATCCTTATCTTTTAGAGCTTGCCTATACGATTGAGGATCATCATCGATGAGATCCTGGGCCACATGAAAAGCATATGATGCCATATCATACTGGCTAAACCGAGCAGGAGGTCTAGAGACTCTCCTTTGTCTATCTCGGGTTAATTGATAATATTGATGATCGGTGGAAGGTCCAGAGTCTGAGTCTAAACCGGAACTCATCTCAGAGTCAGCCGCATCAGTGGGCTGAGGAGGAGTAGGAATAGACTGAACATCAGTCTCAACATGAGTAGATGACTCATGTTCATCAGACTTATGAAAGTCTGGATCAGAACTGTCAGGTGTGTCAATCCTGGTCTTAGGAGCAGAGGACTCATGAAAGACAACGTCTCTACTAATAATGCATCGTTGGTATCCCGGCTTATCCACCCAGAGTTTATATCCTTTAACTCCATCGGGATAACCAACAAAGATGCACTTGAGGGCTCTTGGTTCAAGTTTGTCAATCTTGATGTGGGCATAGGCTGTACACCCGAAGACCCTTAAGTAGGAATATGATGGGGGCTTGCCGGTCCAGAGTTCTTCCGAAGTAATGAATTGATTCGCAGAGGAGGGACACCTGTTAATCAGGTGCACAGCAGTGCTTGTGGCCTCGGCCCAAAAGGATTTAGGGAGGCCGGAATGAGAAAGCATGCTACGGACTCTTTCAAGGATAGTCTGATTCATCCTCTCTACTAGGCCATTCTGTTGGGGAGTTTCCCTAACAGTTCTGTGCCTGTTGATACCTTCAGACTCACAGTATTGAATGAACTCGGTGGACAGGTACTCAAGCCCATTATTCGTCCTCAAGGTCTTAACTCTCTTCCCTGTTTGATTCTCGACGGTGGCTCTCCAGGTTTTGAATGTTTGGAAAACATCAGATTTATTTTTGAGGATGTATACCCAAACTTTCCTGGAGTGATCGTCGATAAAAGTGACAAAATAGAAGCCTCCACCATGAGAGGAGGTCCTGGCCGGCCCCCACAAATCCGAATGGATGTAATCAAGGGGGGCGGCTGCCTTGAAGGAAGATCTATTAAAAGTCACTCTTTTAGCCTTTCCCATCACACAATCCTCACAAAACGGGAGATTTGCAGGTGTGATGTCATTCAGCAATCCTTGTTTGCTGAGTTCTTCAAGCCCTTTGGAGCTTACATGCCCCAGCCTTCTATGCCAGAGCATAGTGTTGTCAGTTTTCGTGGTATAAACACTGCCCAACTGTCTTGAATGAGTCATGCCATTCAAGACATATAGACCATTCACAAGGGATCCTTTAATGATGGTTCGCGATCCTTTTGATACTTTGATAGTACCAGATTCAGATCTAAAGGTATATCCCTTTTGATCTAGGACTCCTAGGGAGATCAAGTTTCGTTGCAGGATGGGGACCCACCTTACATCAAGTAAGGTGATGATGGAATGATCATCCAATTCTATCAGCACAGATCCTCTTCCCTCAACCTTGCATCTCTTGTTATTCCCTAATAGGATGTCCCCTTCCACTTTCTCGACCAGCTCTAAGAATGACTCTTTGTAGGGACACATATGGAAGGAGCAGCCAGAGTCTAGGACCCACTCACGGTCGAGTGTGTGGCTGGACACATTTAGAACTTCGGCTGTGTCATAACCAGAGTCAACAATGAGAGACTGGTCAGTGGGATGCGCGCACTCTTGCTCTCTCTTAAGCTTCCTACATTCGGGCTTAATGTGCCCAGGTTTCCCGCAATGGAAGCAAGTTACTTTTCTGTCTTTGTTATCACTACTCTTAGACTTTCGCTCGTGCCTTGGTTCTTTACTATTGCTACTTTTGTCTCGGATAAAGTGTTTCTTTTTTCTTTTAACCTGAGCTCTACCCCTAGTGAACAAACTCTCAGCCTCGCCTTTCGCCTTGGGTTTTGAATGAAGATCCTTAGACAGAAGGGCAGACTTGACCTCTTCAAGAGTCAAGGAGTCACGGCCATACATCAAGGTCTCGACCAAAGTGTTGTAGCTATGGTCTAGAGAGATAAGGAGAATAATAGCTTGATCCTCGTCATCTACTGTGACATCTATATTAGCTAAGTCAAGCATGATTTTATTGAAATCGTCAAGATGAGATTTCAGGGAAGAGCCTGGTCTCATCCTGAAAGTAAACATGCGGTGCTTCTTATAGAGCCTACTAACTAAGGAGGCAGTCATGTAGAGCTTCTCTAATTTGAGCCAGATGCCAGCAGCAGTGGACTCGAAGGCCACTTCCCTAAGGACTTTATCTCCTAAGGACAGTAAAAGGGAACTATGGGCTTTGACTAGAGTGTCATTAGGGATCAGTTGGTGTTCGGTTACGGTTTGACCAGCTTCATTAACAGTTGTTATGGGTTTAGTAGGCCCAGATAGGGCATCAATGAGACCTTGTTGGACTAATAATGCCCTCATTTTAATTCTCCATAAATTGAAGTCATTATCTCCATCAAATTTTTCGATTTCATACCTCATTGTAGACATATTTATAAACAGCAAGTTCGATGCCAAGTAATTGGGGACAACGAGAGCGTACGCCCCCAAAAGACCAGCCAATACTTACTAGAAATAAATTTTCACAATGTGTAGTGAAAAACGAAAACAAATATTTGGTGAAGGCAATGATTTCGGTCTTTAAAAGGGATTTAAAGGACAGCAATATAAAATGGCAGAATTAAACATAAACAGTGCGGAATACAGAAAACCCAAAATTAATGAGCTGCAAACCAAGTACTAAACAGTAAACAAAATACAGCCCAACAAATTATAATAAGGCTGTAAACAAAGTGCAAAGGGGCTGTCAACAGAACGTTGGCAGCCAAGCTGTAAGATAGAGTCAAAACAATTTTACATAATGCAACAGTTTAAACCAAATCTGGTGGAAGCAAGAAGCGAATTTACAAAGGCCTGGAAATAATTGCAGCAAGCAGCCAGATAAAAGAAATTACAGCAGTAAAAAGTTTACAAGTAATCAGCTAACTGTAAACAGTGGCAACAAACAGGCAGATTATCAAACTAATGGCAACATGCAAATTGCAATCTAACAAACAGCCGTAAACAAAAAAATATAGAAAGACATGATGCATAATGTCAAAGAACCAGAGGCAGATGTAAACAATAGGTCGAAATCAACAGCACAATAGCCAGATTGTCTCTGATACCACATGTTGTGGTGGCTGGACAGTAACAAGAGTAATTCCGAAGCAACCACAAAAGGAACCGGATCACTGGAGTAGTGCACGAAAGATCGAACAAGCAAGACAACATGAAGCAGTGCAGAAAATAATAGGGACAAGAAGATTTACGTGCTTCGGTCCCGATTGGAACCTACTGCACGGCAAGAACACCCCTCACGTACACTTTTATTACTATGAAAAGAGAACCGAAATTACAACGAAAAGCAGCAGCCTAAAGAATGAACAGCAGAGGCAAACAGGCACAAGGCTGTGTCGAAGAAAACCAAAAATGCAAAATACTTACAACGCCGGGGTTAACTGTACCCGGCAGTCCGGATCTCTTCACGCTTTGAAGGTTGAGTCGTCGTCCTCCGGATCTTGAATAACCAGTGGTGGTTCGCTTCTGGTGTAGTTCTGGAAATCGTCAACAGGAGCCGCACATCTTCGATTTGGAAGGGATGTTGTCTCCACCACGAACCGGCATGCGACGTAGGCGCCGAAGGAGAGCAACAGGCAATGACGATCTTCTCCAACAGGGAGGCTTGAGCAGAACCAGAACCCTATGACTGGGGTTCACCAAGAGAACGAAGGAAAATCCACCGCCAAGAAGCCGAGATGACGAATATGCTGTATTTCCAGAACAGTTGCAGCCAAGATGATGAACCCTCTGCCAACCCTAACCGCGTAACAGCCGAAGCCACGGAGAGGCTGCCACGAAGCCAGGCCGTTCAAAACAAGCGGACGGCCAGGATAGCTTTGGAGGCAATGAGATCAAGGGCTAGAAAAAACATACGGGATTGCCAGCAAGGCATTGCAGAAAAGAAAATAAAAGGAAATAAAAGGCATGCGGGTGTTAAATAACAGGTGAGTAAAACAGAATAATGAATTTAAATAAAAACCAGAATGAATTAATTCATTAATTCACAAAACTCCACCATTTTTAATTAAATTCAGGGATGTTCTTGCACCTAGGGCTACGGAACATGAACCAAATTCAAACTATCTAGGCAATATTTGAACTTTGATAAAATTACAGCTTTAGTCAAACTATCAGCTGGATTTTTATCAGTGTGTATCTTATTGACACACACGGTTCCTAGTTCTATCACATCTCTAATAAAATGTAATCTAATGTCTATGTGTTTTGATTTACCATGGCAAACTAAATTTTTAGAAAGATGTAATGCAGATTGACTATCAGAGAAAACATTAATAGTTGAATCAAAGAGCTTGAGTTCAGAAGACAAGCCTTTAAGCCATAAGGCTTCCTTTACCACCTCGGTGAGTGCTATGTACTCGGCCTCAGTGGTGGAGAGGGAAACAACGGACTACATGTTGCACTTCCATGAGATAGCCCCACCGCAGGCAGTAAACACGTATCCAGTCAATGATTTTCTGGTGTCAATGTTACCTGCATAATCAGCATCTACAAAGCCTACCAAAATGTTAGAAGTATCAACATTTTTACCAAAACATAAAGACAAATTAGATGAACATGATAAATATCTGAGAAGCCATTTGAGAGCATGCCAATGGGGCTTCCCAGGAGCGGCCATAAATCTGCTCAGGGTGCAGATGGCAAAAGCAATGTCAGGCCTGGTGCAAATCATAGAGTACATTATACTACCAACAATGCTAGCATATGGAATTTTAGACATAAATTGCACATCATCATCAGCAGTGGGTGCTTGTGTCAAAGACAATTTGAAGTGTTGAGCAAGAGGTACATTCACAGGTTTGAGAGATTCAAACATGTACCTCTTCAAGATCTTTAAAATGTAAGCATGCTGAGATAAGTAGAGAAATTTATTAGGTCTATCTCTGATGATTTCAACACCTAAAATCTGCTTAGCTGCACCTAAGTCCTTCATTTCAAAGTTTCCTTTCAATTGGGATTTAATTGAAGTGATAAAACTCATATTCTTACATATGATAAGCATGTCATCTACGTAAAGCAGAAGGTAAATCATACAACCTTGAATAGACTTGAAGTAGACACAAGCATCATACTGGCTCCTGGTAAATTGGTTATTTAACATAAAAGAATCAAATTTCTTGTACCATTGCCTTGATGCCTGTTTTAAACCATATAGGGACTTATTCAAAAGGCAAACTTGGTTGGAATTGAATTCCTTTGAATAACCATCAGGAGGTTTCATATAGAGTTTTTCATTCAAATCCCCATGCAAGAAGGCAGTTTTAACATCAAGTTGCTCGATGTGCAGATCGAGATAGGCAGCGAAGGCTAATAAGAGCCGAATAGAAGAGTGTTTGACAACGGGGAAAAAAATCTCAGCATAGTCGATTCCCTCTCTCTGAAGAAATCCTTTGGCGACTAGCCTAGCTTTAAACCTCACTTTATTTCCCTCTGTGTTGTCTTCCTTTCTCTTATAAATCCACTTGGACCCAATCACTTTAGCATTCACAGGCTTGTGAACAACAGTCCAGGTGTGATTTTTCTTTAGAGATTGCATCTCTTCATTCATGGCTATGATCCAATGCTTTGAATCCTTATCTTTTAGAGCTTGCCTATACGATTGAGGATCATCATCGATGAGATCCTGGGCCACATGAAAAGCATATGATGCCATATCATACTGGCTAAACCGAGCAGGAGGTCTAGAGACTCTCCTTTGTCTATCTCGGGTTAATTGATAATCTTGATGATCGGTGGAAGGTCCAGAGTCTGAGTCTGAACCGGAACTCATCTCAGAGTCAGCCGCATCAGTGGTCTGAGAAGGAGCAGGAATAGACTGAACATCAGTCTCAACATGAGTAGATGACTCATGTTCATCAGACTTATGAAAGTCTGGATCAGAACTGTCAGGTGTGTCAATCCTGGTCTTAGGAGCAGAGGACTCATGAAAGACAACGTCTCTACTAATAATGCATCGTTGGTATCCCGGCTTATCCACCCAGAGTTTATATCCTTTAACTCCATCGGGATAACTAACAAAGATGCACTTGAGGGATCTTGGTTCAAGTTTTTCAGTCTTGATGTGGGCATAGGCTGTACACCCGAAGACCCTTAAGTAGGAATATGATGGGGGCTTGCCGGTCCAGAGTTCTTCCGGAGTAATGAATTGATTCGCAGAGGAGGGACACCTGTTAATCAGGTGCACAACAGTGCTTGTGGCCTCGGCCCAAAAGGATTTAGGGAGGCCGGAATGAGCAAGCATGCTACGGACTCTTTCAAGGATAGTCCGATTCATCCTCTCTGCTAGGCCATTCTGTTGGGGAGTTTCCCTAACAGTTCTGTGCCTCTTGATACCTTCAGACTCACAGTATTGAATGAACTCGGTGGACAGGTACTCAAGCCCATTATCCGTCCTCAAGGTCTTAACTCTCTTCCCTATTTTATCTCGACGGTGGCTCTCCAGGTTTTGAATGTTTGGAAAACATCAGATTTATTTTTGAGGATGTATACCCAAACTTTCCTGGAGTGATCATCGATAAAAGTGACAAAATAGAAGCCTCCACCATGAGAGGAGGTCCTGGCCGGCCCCCACAAATCCGAATGGATGTAATCAAGGGGGGCGGCTGCCTTGAAGGAAGATCTATTAAAAGTCACTCTTTTAGCCTTTCCCATCACAAAATCCTCACAAAACGGGAGATTTGCAGGTGTGATGTCATTCAGCAATCCTTGTTTGCTGAGTTATTCAAGCCCTTTGGAGCTTACATGCCCCAGCCTTCTATGCCAGAGCATAGTGTTGTCAGTGTTCGTGGTATAAACACTGCCCAACTGTCTTGAATGAGTCATGCCATTCAAGACATATAGACCATTCACAAGGGATCCTTTAATGATGGTTCGCGATCCTTTTGATACTTTGATAGTACCAGATTCAGATCTAAAGGTATATCCCTTTTGATCTAGGACTCCTAGGGAGATCAAGTTTCGTTGCAGGATGGGGACCCACCTTACATCAAGTAAGGTGATGATGGAATGATCATCCAATTCTATCAGCACAGATCCTCTTCCCTCAACCTTGTATCTCTTTTTATTCCCTAATAGGAAGTCCCCTTCCACTTTCTCGACCAGCTCTAAGAATGACTCTTTGTAGGGACACATATGGAAGAAGCAGCCAGAGTCAAGGACCCACTCACGGTCGAGTGTGTGGCTGGACACATTTAGAACTTCGGCTGTGTCATAACCAGAGTCAACAATGAGAGACTGGTCAGTGGGATGCGCGCGCTCTTGCTCTCTCTTAAGCTTCCTACATTCGGGCTTAATGTGCCCAGGTTTCCCGCAATGGAAGCAAGTTACTTTTCTGTCTTTGTTATCACTACTCTTAGACTTTCGCTCGTGCCTTGGTTCTTTACTATTGCTACTTTTGTCTCGGCTAAAGTGTTTCTTTTTGCTTTTAACCTGAGCTCTACCCCTAGTGAACAAACTCTCAGCCTCGCCTTTCGCCTTGGGTTTTGAATGAAGATCCTTAGACAGAAGGGCAGACTTGACCTCTTCAAGAGTCAAGGAGTCACGGCCATACATCAAGGTCTCGACCAAAGTGTTGTAGCTATGGTCTAGAGAGATAAGGAGAATAATAGCTTGATCCTCGTCATCTACTGTGACATCTATATTAGCTAAGTCAAGCATGATTTTATTGAACTCGTCAAGATGAGATTTCAGGGAAGAGCCTGGTCTCATCCTGAAAGTAAACATGCGGTGCTTCTTATAGAGCCTACCAACTAAGGAGGCAGTCATGTAGAGCTTCTCTAATTTGAGCCAGATGCCAGTAGCAGTGGACTCGAAGGCCACTTCCCTAAGGACTTTATCTCCAAAGGACAGTAAAAGGGAACTATGGGCTTTGACTAGAGTGTCATTAGGGATCGGTTGGTGTTCGGTTACGGTTTGACCAGCTTCATTAACAGTTGTTATGGGTTTAGTAGGCCCAGATAGGGCATCAATGAGACCTTGTTGGACTAATAACGCCCTCATTTTAATTCGCCATAAATTGAAGTCATTATCTCCATCAAATTTTTCGATTTCATACCTCATTGTAGACATATTTATAAACAGCAAGTTCGATGCCAAGTAATTGGGGACAACGAGAGCGTACGCCCCCAAAAGACCGGCCAATACTTACTAGAAATAAATTTGCACAATGTGTAGTGAAAAACGAAAACAAATATTTGGTGAAGGCAATGATTTCGGTCTTTAAAAGGGATTTAAAGGACAGCAATATAAAATGGCAGAATTAAACATAAACAGTGCGGAATACAGAAAACCCAAAATTAATGAGCTGCAAACCAAGTACTAAATAGTAAACAAAATACAGCCCAACAGATTATAATAAGGTTGTAAACAAAGTGCAAAGGGGCTGTCAACAGAACGTTGGCAGCCAAGCTGTAAGATAGAGTCAAAACAATTTTACACAATGCAACAGTTTAAACCAAATCTGGTGGAAGCAAGAAGCGAATTTACAGAGGCCTGGAAATAATTGCAGCAAGCAGCCAGATAAAAGAAATGACAGCAGTAAAAAGTTTACAAGTAATCAGCTAACTGTAAACAGTGGCAACAAACAGGCAGATTATCAAACTAATGGCAACATGCAAATTGCAATCTAACAAACAGCCATAAACAAAAAAATACAGCAAGACATGATGCATAATGTCAAAGAACCAGAGGCAGATGTAAACAATAGGTCGAAATCAACAGCACAACAGCCAGATTGGCTCTGATACCACATGTTGTGGTGGCTGGACAGTAACAAGAGTAATTCCGAAGCAACCACAAAAGGAACCGGATCACTGGAGTCGTGCACGAAAGATCGAACAAGCAAGACAACATGAAGCAGTGCAGAAAATAAAAGGGACAAGAAGATTTACGTGCTTCGGTCCCGATTGGAACCTACTGCACGGCAAGAACACCCCTCACGCACACTTTTATTACTATGAAAAGAGAACCGAAATTACAACGAAAAGCAACAGCCTAAAGAATGAACAGCAGAGGCAAACAGGCACAAGGCTGTGTCGAAGAAAACCAAAAATGCAAAATACTTACAACGCCGGGGTTAACTGTACCCGGCAGTCCAGATCTCTTCACGCTTTGAAGGTTGAGTCGTCGTCCTCCGGATCTTGAAGAACCAGCGGTGGTTCGCTTCTGGTGTAGTTCTGGAAATCGTCAATAGGAGCCGCACATCTTCGATTTGGAAGGGATGTTGTCTCCACCACGAACCGGCACGCGACGTAGGCGCCGAAGGAGAGCAACAGGCAAGGACGATCTTCTCCAACAGGGAGGCTTGAGCAGAACTAGAACCCTATGACTGGGGTTCACCAAGAGAACGAAGGAAAATCCACCGCCAAGAAGCCGAGATGACGAATATGCTGTATTTCCAGAACAGCTGCGGCCAAGATGATGAACCCTCTGCCAACCCTAACCGTGTAACAGCCGAAGCCACGGAGAGGCTGCCACGAAGCCAGGGCGTTCAAAACAAGCGGACGGCCATGATAGCTTTGGCGGCAATGAGATCAAGGGCCAGAAAAAACATACGGGATTGCCAGCAAGGCATTGCAGAAAAGAAAATAAAAGGAAATAAAAGGCATGCGGGTGTTAAATTACAGGTGAGTAAAACAGAATAATGAATTTAAATAAAAACCAGAATGAATTAATTCATTAATTCACAAGAAGCACAATGCACATGACGATGGAGTTTTTGCATATCTCCAACCTCACCGAGATTGCCTCCCGCCTCGAAGATACATGGGCGCAATGACACCCTTTTTGAAAACTTGACCAGAATCAGCATCTTGCAATGATGCAAAGAATTTTCGAATTAGGGATTCAGCAAACTTCCCCTTGGCTTCACTTCGTGACTTCGTATCCCAAGCAACTCATGCTGATTTTTCCAAAAGCGCATCATCATGGGATGGAGCTTTGAGGGCTGATTTAGGGGGTGGGTTTTTTTTTAGTTTAATGGGGCAGCGGGTTTATTATTTGGGGAAATGGGGTGATGCAGCGCCACTTGAAGTGGCGCTTTGCACCCCACGCCCCATCCCCTTAACCTACCTATATATATATATTATAATAAATATAATATACATATAATAAATTTATTATAAATATAAAATACAATATAAATAGGATTAAATATATAAGAAATATAATAAAAATATGTTTAAATATAATAATAAATATAATACAAATATAATTGTAAATATAATAATAAATATGTAATTGTAAGAATTTATTATATTTACATATAATTAAATAAATATATAATAAATATATTATAACTATCATAAATATATTATAAATATGATAAATACATTATAAATATAATATATATATTTTTAAATATAATAAATATATTAAAAATATAATAAATTTATAATAAATATAAAATATTATATATTTAAAAATATTATAAATTTATTATATCTTTAAATATTATAATATATATAATTATAAATATGATAAATATAAAATTAAAATATACACATATATATATAATTATAAATATGCATATATTTATAATTATATTTATTTATAGTTGTTAATATATAATTATATATTTATATATGTAGTTAAATATATATATTTATAATTATATTTATTTATAATTTTAAATTTATCTTTACATAAATAAATTTATATTTATAAACATATATTTAAGTAATAAATAAATATAATAAATATATAATCATAAATATAATAAATATAGTCACATATATATATACTCATAAATATATATAATTATATATTTATAATTACATTTAAAAATAAAAACTACAATTTTTAAAATATATTTATAAATATGTATTTAAAAATATGAAATTATTTATAATTATATTTATAATTATATATAAATATTTAAATATAAATAAACCTTATATTTAAAATTTATAAATTTATATATAATTATTTAAATACATAATTAAACCATATTAAATTTATTTATAAATTTATATATATATATAAACATTATTAAAATTATTTATATTTATATAAATAAACATTATGAAATATTAAATAATTATTATAATTACATAATTATTATAATCATATATTTATTATATTTATAATTATATATTTATTATATTTTTAATCATATATTTATTATAATCTTATATTTACAATAATTACATATTTATTATAATTATATATTAAATATATATTTGTAATAAATATATTATAATTATGCATTTATTATATTTATTATTATGTATTTATTATAATTATATATTTATTTCAATTATATATTTATTGTGATTATATAATTATTATATTTTTAATTATATATTTATTATATTTATATATTTATTATGATTAGATATTTATTATAATTAGATATTTATTATAATTATATATTAATTATAATTATGGATTTGTTATATTTATAATTATTATATTTATATATTTATTTTATTATACTTTTATTATAAATAAATACATATTTATTAATATGATAAATAAATTTATTAAATATATTGATATATTTATATATAACAATCTAAATATAGATTTATAATTGTATAATTATATTTATATTTATAAGTATAATTATAAATAATCTCACATTTTTAAATTTACATCTATAAATATATTTTTAAAATTGTAATTATTTATTATTAAATGTAAATATATATATATATATATATTTATAATATATTATAATAAATATAATAAATATAAATAATTTTAATAATGTTTATTTATATATATATATATATAAATTTATAAATAAATTTAATATGGTTTATTTATGTATTTAAATAATTATATATAAATTTATAAATTTATATTTAATTAAACATTATTAAAATTATTTATCTTTATATAAATAAACTTTATTAAATATTATATAATTATTATAATTACATATTTTTTATAATTATGTAATTACTATAATCATATATTCATTATATTTATAACTATATATTTATTATATTTTAATTATATATTAATTATTATAATCATATCTTTATATATATAAACCTTATTAATTATATATATATATATATAATAGGTATATATTTACAATAATTATATATTTACAATAATTATATAATTATAATAATTATATAACTACAATAATTATATATTTATAATAATTATGTAATTACACTAATTATATATTTATTATAATTATAACAATTATATAATTATTAATAATTATAACAATTATATATTTATATATTTATTATATTTATAATTATATATTTATTAAAATTATTTAATAATTATAAGTGTATATTTATTATATTTATAATTATAGAATTATTGTAATTATAATTGTATATTTATTATAATTATATAATTATTATATTTACAATTATATAATTATTATAATTTTAGTAATTATATAATTATTATATTTATAATTATATATTTATTATAAATATACAATTATTATATTTATATATTTATTATATTTATAGTTATTTAATTATTGTAATTATATAATTATTATAATTTTACATTTATTATAATTATATATTTATTATAATTATATATTTATTATAATTATATATTTATTATAATTATATAATTGTTATAATTATAATAAACATTATTATAAATTTATTGTATTTATTTTAGTTATTATATTTATTATAAATATATTTATTATAATTATAATTATAATAAATAAGATATATATATATATATATATATATATATATATATATATATATATAAGGGTTGGGGAGGGGTTGCCTGGGTTTTGGAAACCAAAACCCAAGAGCGCCAATTCATTTGGCGCTAGACACACCCATTTATCAAAATAAAAAAAACAGACCCTTTAAATTAAAATAAAAAATAAAAAACCCCCCTATCCTAAATTAGCCGAGCTTTGAGACTACTCCCGACAAGGAGCTTCTCAGTTTCAAAGACATCATCCCATGGAAATGTCATCCAAACTTGAAGACCCTAATTCCTCGCGAATCGCCTCTCCACACCTCACCCCACCAATATTATTAATATTATAATAAATGTATTAATAATATAATAAATCTATAAATATTGTAATAAACTAGTATTCTCCCCCATGCAGTTGCACGGGATTTAAATTTTGACAACTACCTAAAATAGTAGCATGGTTAGAAGCTGATTTTCAAAGGTTGGCATTAACAAAGCTTGGGTTTTCCCACAGTCAGTAACATTCAATAGAAATCAAAATTGTGAGAGTAACTCTAAATATGTAAGAATAATGTATAGAAATTCAGAGTACCAATCATCTCATAATATAAACAAAAGTTTTTAATTGTTATAAACAATATGTTTTTATATTTGAACAAAACAGGATAAAAAAAATATGCAAATTCCATTTGCAAGTAAGAGAATCCAATTTGAAGTGCATCATAATTTTAAAATTCTCACAACCTGGTAAAAGAAATTAAAATTTTCGTTAGTAGACAAAACATAATATGATTAGACATTTCATGATGTACAATCAAAGAATCAGATTGAAATGTTGTCTTATGGAAAAGTAACTTTAAATACAATATTATTTGAAACTGTGGGGAAAAAAAGCTATGATCATTTTCTGATGTACAAATCTTGCCACATGGAAAGGGATCTTGAAACGGGTTAGTAAATAAATTTATAGGAAAAATTACATATTAATGGATATTGCAAAATTACATCATGGGTTCCAGTGATATAGGCCACCCGGGTTCTGATGCGAGCCAAACCCTTAAACAACCGAGGAATGACTTAAGGTTATGACTCAGGGGTTACAATTGGTCCATACACCTACTGATTAGATGTTGGTTCCAGCATCCAACTTTCTCCATGGTGTAGTGAGTCATTAGTGGGAATTGATCATACAGACCCGCCACATGGAGAGTCTTTCATAATCAAAGTTTGATCAATTGTTTTGCAAGGACTATTACCCAGATATTCTGAGTTATATATTAATTCAAGCATTTTTAGAATTGTGGTAGGGTCATATATTTGTCTCGATGTATTTGTTAAGAATCAATGACCTCACCTGGTACTCTCTTAATAGGATTCACAATGAATTCCTTCCACTGTAGAAGTTCAAGCATGACCTTCATTGATGCATTCAAATTGGTGTTGTTCCCCTATGAATCTCCACATGTGTTGAGGGGTTTCAAAGAGAACCTTGGTGATTGAGAGCTTATTAGAAGAGGAACATTAGGTGGCACATCCTAGCGATGGTTATCCAGGAGCAGATTTTGTTGTATGTGAAATAAAATGATAAGCATTTGATGTATATGAATTAAGTATATGTTGGTTCCAACATATACTTAAGCTCAAGACAAAGAATATGTTTGTGAAAATAGAGTGCATGCAATGAAACCCGAGACTACATTTCCTACAATGTATTGTGTGTGTCCGGTTGGAAGTACCACCACTAAGAATATGCTGATGGATTTTAGGGTTTCATATTATGAAAAAGGCAATGAAATCAAACCCATATATGCTCAACCTATCCATTTTGGAATCAGAAATAATAGGTCTTAATAACATAAATAATGCATACATGAAGTGATGTGTGATCCATCCAAGACTCTTCATTGTACCCCTGATAAAGACCACCGTAGCTACAAATAAAAGTCTCCTGCATGCACCTAAAGTCATCATAACTCGAAGATGCATGCACTTTCTCAATGCTTCAAATTCGAAGTTCTGCAATAATTTTCATCTTCGTGATGTGTGTAGAGGAAAACATCATATAATCTGTAAATATTTTAAAACATAATCGACTAATCTAACAACACGACATAGAATAGAACAAAAAATATATTCCAATCCCTCAAACGTGCTGCACTAACACGTTACATTAACCGTACTAATGTGATGTTCATCTTCAAAATTCTGGCATACCTGCACGGGAAAAATATACAGCATCAATTTATGCAGGGGGGTCCAAACAAACTAATAGAATCAAGTGAGGGCTGGATTGGGTGTTTACACTCATTCTGGCCAGATTTAGGACCGGCTACTCGAATCTAGTGGTAGAGTTGAGATCCATTGCTGATAGAACTGTGGTGTAGAGTTGTTGCTGCATTTTTGCATGTTGAAGCTTGATCAGTGAGGTTTTGAAGATGTGACAGTGCTACGAGGGCTGCTCAGACTCCATGGGTTTTGGATTTTCATGGGCGCTGTATAAAAAGAGAACCTACGTTGGGCCTTGTCCTGCATATTTGATTTGTCGTGTGTGGCATTGAATCAGTGGTCCTGGACTTATTATGGAATTTGATCGAGCATTTAACCGAGGGAATCAAGAGATTCATGGTGCTGGGGCTGGATATGCTAGTCCTAGGGCTGGAATCTGGTTGCATGGTGTTGCGTTCTGGAATTCTGCTACAACTTCATCTTTTGGATAAGGTCCACTCTCATGAGTTCCTAGTGTGTGGGAGTTTGGTGCTCATAGTCAGGATTCAGGAACTAATGATATTAAGTGAAAATTGCATGGGAGTTATTGTGTATTGAACTCAGGAATAAAATAGAATATCTGAATTTTTCCAAAATGCATTCATGAAATGCACACATATAATGTACTTATTTTCTATTAAAGGATTACTTTTCTTCACAACCCTTTTGTTTGTGTGTTAGTTTTATTCGTATGGTATAATTGCTCTATTTTCTATGTTTTTGTACGTGTTCCAGTCACTTAAATGTTACTTTGTTTGACAAAAAAAAGGCTCAGAGAAAATGAAAATTAATGGGTACGGGAAAAAATAAAACTTGACCTTCAGAATTGGAAGATGAAAAAAATACTAAAATGAAATCATGTTGTACCTGAATATTAGGGGGAATGTTTGTTGCATCATTACCATATTTCTTCACAATTATAGCCTGAAATAAATTAATTTCATCAATTATAAAGAATGGTGGATTCTAACATTTTCAAAGTACCAGTGAAGATGCAAAAAATAGAGTTCAGTAGCAGCTCTAAAATGAATTCACCACTAAAAACTAGTATATTTAAATTGACAGTTGAAAATTTTCAGTCCAGGCACTTAAAGAATAACTAAATATTCAAAATCAAAAGATTAATGGAAACATTGTTATTAAAATAATCAATGAAAATAAATAAAAACTAACCTTAGTGGTGGTATACTTGTACACCCGTTTTCACGGTCACTTTAAATGATGAAGCTCCCGCATGAAGCATCATAAATTCCTGCACCTCAAGTGTGGAGCAAAATATCCAGAACATTAATTCTGATAATATATTTGATTTTTTGGGGGGAGGGAGGGAGTGTGTATTGCAAGGGAAAACCAACATGGCAAGTTTATTTCCTTCATGTCATCCACCATTGATAACAATGAAAACAGTAACAGTAATACCAAATTTAAATTAAACGTGCATGAACATGATTGTAAACAGAGTATAAGTTTGAAAACTTGATAGAGTGGAGTATTTTACACAAGTGCCCCAGTTTTGCAAACTACAAGATAAACTGTAAGAATGGAATGGTACCATGTTGGGAACACACGATAACAGTTGTTAAAAATGCTTAAAAAGGGAAATATGTAAAAAAGGATGGAAAATAACAGAAAAAAATTTTAGGGGTTGACATGCCTTTTTTTACACCAACCCCACTCATTAAAAGTGCCATTATGTTGGTGATCCATGAAGTTATTTATATCATCCAGCTGAGTTAATTCCTATATAGAAAATAAATAAATTTGTCTAAAAAAATAAAATAAAATAAAAGTTCATAGGGATAAAATGTTAGATGTGGAAATTCAGAAATATGGTTAATATATAAGTTGAAGTGAGAAATAATTATTTTCACCAATCTGAGTTTATGTGGATTTCAAATGCTAACCAAAATAATAAGCTTTACAGTTGGCATGCAAATGAAATACACAGTTTAAAATTTAGATAAAAAATTAAGATGAACTGCATGTCTTAAAAAAAATAAAAATGTTAATAATATATATAAATGTAATACACAGTTACAAACATGGAAATATGAGAAAAAAATATAAATAAAATGCATACAGTAAGCCTAGCCCAAAATAAGTAAATCTCATATGAAAATCTGCAAACCAATGTTTCTAGCCGTAACAGATCTTTCAGAAGAGGGGCCCTTGAAAACTGAAGTTGAAAAAACTCTTGAAATTTCATAACAAGGAATCAAAATTTATAAATTCAATAAATCTTTAGTACTCCTATAACAATGATTCAGTTGATGAAGTTTCTTCGATAACACCAACATTGTTGCAAGAAAAAAAAATCTAGAAAAACCACACAACCAAAACAAATTTGTTGATAATTGGAAAAGCTAGGACTGTTACTACAATTACTTTCTAATATTGACATGTTCATTGGGTTGTTGAAGGTATTGGATACATGGAATGTAAAGACTCGTAAATTTCAAGGAAATTTTTTTCTTAATTTCTTTGGATTTTACGAGTATGTAGTTTTTGACGGCACCTGATTCCGAGGCCCGGTGTGCCCAGAATCAATTTCCGAAATTTAGCTCGGGTACGTTCAGTGAACGAACGAGCGGGTTTTCCTAACTTCTGAACCGGTGCTCGGAATCGAAATCTGAAGGCACCGATAAAACCGCAGCGCCGGTAATTGCTTAGGAACGCCTTTTCCGAAGGTGCGTTTGCTCGGGAGAAGATGTTAAAAAATGTGAGGAATAAAAATATAATTGTTTTACGATTTTATTTTTATTTCTTTACTAAGTGGTTTAAGTGTTAAGTGAAATTAAGTTGTGTCACAACTTAATTTCTCTCTACTATGCGGTTTAACTTCCATGAGAGGATGTTGGGGTGGGACCCACTTAATCCTAACTCCTCTGGTTAGGATATTAGTGAGGTGGGGCCCACACGAGCCCCCACCTTTTCACTTTCCCCATAACCCCCTTTAAACTCCTTTAAAAACCTCCCTTGTAATTATTGTTGTGACTTTCCCTCTCTCAATTAATCAAGCCAACACAGTAATTCAATTAATGGATTTGAGTTTTTAAATTTTGAACTCATGGCATGACTTAATAAAATAAGTGGTGCTTATTTTATTTTTGGGTTAGATTGGTTGTGTTAAGGATTGGAGAAGAAAGCTCTAGCCTTGAAGAACAACATCTTTCTCGTTGAAGAACGCGAAGAACGCCGGAGCACCAAGGAGAGACGGCGTGCCGATCTTTTCCCTTCTCTGCAGCCGGTGTGAGATGTCATCCTCTTCTTTGATGCTCGCCAACGCCGTCATCGAAACCACCCCCGCGACACTGTTTTCCCGCGACGATCATCGTTCGACAACTTCTTCGAGGTAGGGGTTTGTTTTACGTTCGTGATTAATTTGGCGTTCATCGTTCAATAATTGGCCACCTGTTATCAATTTAACGGGAGGAGGTCGAACCGCACAAACACGGCCGATCCTCCTCCCCTTTGTTGATGTTCACCGTCGTGGTTTGGAACGAAGGCGGCGCGGTGCAACGACACCGCGCGGGAATGAGGAAAAAATGTGGCGAAGGAGCGCGGCGCCGTCACGCCGCGCCGTTGAGGCCGAAAGAAGCCGCGGCCGGAGTCAGGCCGCGGCGGAGGGGCGCGGCGCCGTCGCGCCGCGCCGGTCGGACAAGGGCCGTAGCCTTAGGCCGCGGCAGTGCAGGGGAGGGCGGTCGGATCCGCCGACCGCCGACGCTCCAGGAAGGCGGGACCGCAGGGTCCCGCGGCGGCACCGGCCGGCCAACAGGGCCGGCCGTTCGGAAAGTCCGAGGGTCGTAACCCCCGGCGGCAGACAAGGCGGTCCCCCTCTGTAAGGGTTGGTATCCTGAAAACCAACTGTTTTGTACTTTGATTACATGAATGTTCACTTGTTATATATTGTTCATTATTCTGCATGACTATAATATAATAATGTCCTGGAATATTTGTTGCATTGATAAGGTCATGGCAGATCCCCGCTATGATGTGAATCTTGAAATGCTATAACAATATTCTTAAATAAAGTTCTACGGTTGGATGACATGCTATGATAGGACACATAGTATACAGATCGTCATATGCGAGTACTCGTAAGATGACGACTCTCTCTCATGGAGTTCGCACTTGGTAATCTCTAAGAGGGGAGATTATGAGAACAAACCCACCAGTAGCAATTCTGCATGTCTTGGTGTCATCGGACATTGCTATCTACGAGCGTGTGTAATGGTCCTTAGACTGGAAGATTATCATTAACTCATGTCATGACTCGCGCACTTAGATTTACTGATGAAAACCGTCACGCAGAAAGTTGGCGAGAAGTAGGGTACGTTGGGTGCGTCACGAGTGACATGTTGTTAATGGATAAGTCGAGGAAGGATTTGTCCCTTCCATTTATGGAAGTTGATATCTCGGCCCTTTGATTGAAATAGAATTGTCGCATTAAATTCCAGGGCCATGGTGTAAAAGACGAGTTTATTTCAGGTAGTCAAAGAACGACGGATCAAACATATAGGTTTTTGACACTGCCATGAAACTTGCTTGATGAGATATCGAGAAAAAGGGATTAAATTACACATTAAGCGTTCATATGAGGTGATACGTCAATGCGGCGTCAACTTCTTTCTCTTGGGTGCCTTGACCCGTTGCTAGACAGTAATCTTAGACTTTAGGCAAGCCCGCCTAATACCAATGAGAAAGAGGCCTATAAGGTCACACACTAAGTGTATTCAAGTATCACAAGTAGAATAAAGATTATTACCGTACGTGGTTTAATAATTATTCAAGGAAGCCTAAATCGTTTAAATGATGGAGGAAGAAGGAAATGAAAAACAAGATATACACGCCGTGTATTAAAGATTACACGCCGTGTAGTTTTTCATGGAAAACAAGTACACGCCGTGTATTAATAATTACACGCCGTGTAGTTTTCTTTATGGAAAGGAAATGAATAAATGAAAACAAGATATACACGCCGTGTACATTGAATGTACACGCCGTGTAGTTTTCAATGAAAAACAAGTACATGTCGTGTATTTATTAATACACGCCGTGTAGTTTTTCCAGTCAGGATTTTGAGGATATAATATTGTTTTAAATGATATTTATTATAATCAGCGTGGGAACATATCAAAGAATTAATTATTCGACATGGGGTTTTAAATAAAAGTCAATGAAATAAATAAAACCTGTAATGCGTTTATTTATTGTCATAACTCTACAACCTCAAACCTGATTATAAATATCCTCACAACCCCAACTCTTTTCCTACCCACACACAACAATTCTGGAGAATTCTTTCAAGCCCGAAAGAACCTCTTCCTCCAAGAACGCTTTCAAGACCAAGAGAGATCCTCTTCCATCGGATCAAGATGATCTAAGGCGGACAACGCAAGTAAAGGTTTCTCCACACTAGCACCCGGAGACACCTTTGGCGACGTCTCGAGATACGAGGTACACGTGTGGATCACCGCTAGAGAAAGTCTACACTTGGCTTCTACGGCGCAACGACGAATCACATCGGAACGTGATCAAGAACATCAACGAAGAAAGAACACCCAAAAGGTATTTCTTTTCAATAAATTAAATTAATTATAATCAACCTGTAACGATCCTACTTTGTGGTTCTGGGACAAACCTTCTTTTTTGTCTTTTTCTGTGATTCAATCCGTGGAGACTGGTGTTTATCGTCGTATTGATCCCGGATTGATCATTGTTAATGACAAAAAGCCAAGTAGGCACATCCACCCACGTGCTTTCACTGCGCCAGAAACCTTCACCCTCCACGTGGGGGGCCGCCGTTTCAAAACGAGGGGGGCAGCGCGCACCCCCTTCCGCGCCTGCACGGGGCCGGGCCGGGCCGCCCGCGCCGGGTCGGGCCCCCCGCGCGGGGCCGGGACCCCGCTCCGAGCCGCGCCAGCTGGGCCGGGCCACGCCCAACCGGGCCGACCCAGGGGGTATTGGGCCGAGTCGGACCGGGCCCAAACACCCTGTTTTCGGACAGTTTCGTTCAGACACCCATATTTTGGGTTACGGACATCCGATCGACGCATCGTCAGTTGTGTAGCGATCCTTGGATCGAGAAGGTCGTTTTGATATATTACACTCAAGGTTTCGGAGAACTTTGGGTATGGCCGGGTTGGTTCGAACACAGAACCAATCGGGCCCTCGGAGCGGAAATGCTTATAACTTGAGCTCCGGACATCCGATTGATGTGCTGCCGACTTTGTTGGATTCCTCTTAGTGAAACGGTTCTTTTGGCTTTCTCTGTTCGAGTTTTGGACGCAGTTGGAGTACGTTCGGGTTGTTTTTGACTTAAAAACCAACCGGGCCCCTGGGACGAAAAAGCCAATAACTCTCAGACCGGGCGTCCGATTGACGCACCGTCTGTCGCGTTGAGTTCCTTTTGACGAGATGGAACTTTGGGATACATCAACTCCGGACTTCGTGTCAGTTGATGTGTCGACCCCCTTGGCTCGTGGAGCGAACCCTCCCGGAATCGAGCATGCTGTGTGCGGGAACCCTAGAGCTGGCTGCGTTTGCGACGACGATGACGACTGTACTGGGATCCTCCGTGGGTTCGGCAGTGATGATGACCGTACTGAAATCCTCCGTGGGTTCGACGGCGATGACTACTGTTCTTGTATCCTATGTGGGTCCGGTAGTACCTGACTACTGTTCTTGTATCCTATGTGGGTCCAGCAGTATTTGACTCTATACTTGTATCTTATATGGGTCTGGCAGAGTAGCTGGTCTTGTATCCTTTGTGGGTCTGACAGCTTAGCTGGTCTTGTATCCTAGGTGGGTCCGACAGCTTAGATAAATCAGTGGCTACATCAGATCATCTCTATCGTCTTACGAAATGTATACCTGTGTGAGATGAGTCTTGACTTTCAATCATTATCTTCGATAGGATTATTTTGCTATCCTGTGTGGATTGGGTTGTGTTATCCTGTGTGGATTGGATTGTTCTATCCTATGTGGACTAGATCAAACTTGGGCTCAGATGTTGGAGCTGAACTGGAATTGATGACTTAGGTATATTTATGGGCATATACCTAAGTAGAGTTGATTGTTACTTCGTGATTGTATCATTCCTTTGTGGTTTATCCTTCATGGATTCTGGGAGACCATCAGGGGTCTCGGGGTCCCTACTGAGTAGCGTATACTCACCCCTGCATAGGCTATACCCGCACTACGTTGTGTTGGATGCAGACGATGGACAGCGCTGATCAAGGTGGGAGCTCGTGGAGCTGGACGGTACCTGGAGGTGGATCACTGGACGGGACGTACTCGGAGCGGACCGTTGGAGCCGAGGAGCAGAGGAGACTATCTGTACCCACGCTTCATGTGGGATTTCTAGAGGACAGCTCGGAGTTGCTGCTTCACTTTTCTGTAGCTGTATTCCCTTTTCGGTTGTACATTACTTTCAGTTGGGTTTTATTCTAGCCCATTTACTTTCCAGCACTTACTTTTGTACTCAGTTTACTTAGTATCTTCTTCTGCTTGCATACTCTGTGGTGTTTGTTTTTTTACATAAAGTCAATTTCTTCCCTTATATCGGTATTTACGCCTTTGGTGCTAGTCGTCAACCCCTGCCCTATGGAAGGCGGGCTTGGGGTAGTCACGACACGGGTCCCGAGGACGGGTCGTGACAAATTGGTATCAGAGGAGTTCGGTTCTACCGTAAAACTGAGGACTCTGATCTTTCTTATATGTGAAGTAATAGTGTTAAGGGTATTGAGTGTGGTTATCAGTCTAGGGAGTCCAGTGTTGGTACGGTGACCGACGTATCCATACACCAGGACCCTGACTTCTGATTTCTGACTCACTGCACGAAAACATTGATTGCATGTATGTTTCAAAAGTTTTCTTTGTGATTACTTTGTGTCAGCTCACCAGGTATACTTTATTGACCGTGGCGCACCTGTCTCTTTTCAGGATGGCCCCACGACGGCAGCCAACTAGGGTTCTGAGCTTTGTGCGAGACGACAGCCCACCGAGCGACGAGGCCTCGGTGCAGGGCCCTATTACAGCAGAGGCACCGGCGGTACCTCTACCCACCGAGCCACCGATGCCACCAGCCCCAGCCGCTGAGAGTGCACGTTGCCTTAGTACACTGCACGAGTTTCAGCGTCAGAGACCACTCAGTCAGGCAGCCAAGGATTGGCTGGAGGCTGTTGTTTGAGTTTTCAGGTTAGTAGGGACACCAGCAGACCTCATGGTGATCCTTGTAGAGAGTCTCCTACACGCGGAAGCAGGTAGATGGTGGAGCCTGATGCTCCAGGTGCACGACGAGGCATCTCTTCTTTGGTCGGACTTCGAGAGCCTCTTCCGCTTGGAGTTCGTACCTGCCACCCTCCGTGCGGTGCGCATTCAGGAGCTACTATAGTAGCGACATGGCAGCATGACAGTAGCCCAGTACTCGGTGAGATTTACCGATCTCTCGCGCTATTCCACGGACATGGTACATGACCCATTCTTCCGGGCCCGGACCTTTGAGGAGGGATTGAGGCATGAGATCAGGGCTTCGATGATCTCCCTCAGTATTCCGACGCAGGCAGGAGTACTGGAGCAAGACCTTCTTGTAGAGATCTTTCTTGCTGAGCCTACACCAACAGTGAGACCTACCGCAAGGCGGCACGTAGCAGAGTCTTCTGCAGCTGGCAGTCGACGGATGTCATAGGGGTCCAAGCAGACCAGACCATCAGGCAGACGACCTCAGGATACTGGCTCGGAGGTGCGGGGCGCACGCAGTAGAGTCAGACTTTCGAGGAGCAGACAGTGCTATGCATGCGGCAGGCAGGGCCACATGGCACATGAATGCCCGACTCGCCGTGCAGAGGAGCAACAGACGGTTGAGGGACCACCTAGGTAGAGACAGAGGTTCGACCGTGGCGGTCCGCAGGGAGCAGGCGGATGAGGCAGAGAAGCTGGCCGAGCAGTAGGTGGTGGACGATATTTTGAGGCTTTACCACCACCACCACCAGGAGGTCCACCCCAACCACAGGGAGCAGGCGGACAGAGGCAGGCTCAGCTTCAGGCAGTGGAGGCCTACGACCACGGCGCACCAGAGATGATTCGAGGTACTATCTGTGTCTACTCCACCCTTGCTGCAGTTCTTATAGACACAGGAGCGAGTCATTCTTTCATTGCTGCTACCCTTGTTCGAAGCTCGGAGATTCCGACGGAGCCGTTGGCTCGATCCGTACAGCTAGAGACTCCTATGGGAGCAGACTCGACGATTATGCACTGGTGCCGGCAGTGTGAGATTACATTAGAAGACGAGAGCTTCGGCTGGGATCTTCTTGTAGCGGCGTCGAGGCCTTACGACGTCATCTTGGGAATGGATTGGTTATCTACAGTTCATGCTCAGATAGACTGTATTAGGCGCATGGTGCGGTGTGTTCACACCGATGGGAGCAGGTTCACCTTCACCGGTGAGAAGGGAGCCTTTGAAGTGCAGGATGGACTCACGCAGAGGAGAGGACACTACTAGAAAAGGGGGCAGTGGAGGCCCCCTGACTCGGGCGACCGCCATTGGCGGTCGCTATAGCCCACCTTTAGCGACCGCCAATGGCGGTCGCTAACCTCCCTAAAAATATTCGGGGGGTTTCTGCGCCCCCCCCCCCCCCCCGCGCCCTCTCGATCTCTGCCCTAACCCCTCGCCGCCCTCCCTCGCGCCGCCCTCCCCCCGCCGCCCGGCCTCCCCCGCCGCCCGGCCTCCCCCGCCGCCCGGCCTCCCCCGCCTCCCGGCCTCCCCTCCCGCCCCCGGGCCTCCCCCCGCTCGCCCGCACCTCCCCCCGCCACCCACCCTCCCCCGCCGCCCGCCCTCCCCCGCCGACCGCCTCCCGCCGCCCGCCCTCCCCCGCCGCCTGCCTTCCGGCCTCCGGCCGCCGCCCTCCGCCTTCGGGCCTCCGGCCGCCGCCCTCCGGCCTCCGGCCGCCGCCCTCCGGCCTCTCGGCCCTCCCCCCCCACCCCGGACGGCACCCGCACCCCGGACAGCCCCCGGCGCGCACTCCGGACCGCCCCCCGCACCCCGGACGCCTCCCCGCACCCCGGACAGCACCCCCCCCGCGCACTCCGGACCGCCCCCCGCACCCCGGACGCCTCCCCGCACCCCGGACAGCACCCCCCCGCGCACTCCGGACCGCCCCCCGCACCCCGGACGCCTCCCCGCACCCCGGACAGCCCCCCCTACACTCGAACACCCCCCTCCGAACCTGGACAGCCCCCCCGCACCCCGGACAGCCCCCCCCCCCCCCCGCACTCGGACACCCCCCCTCCGAACCCGGACAGCCCCCCCGCACCCCGGACAGGCCCCCCGCACCCCGGACACCCCACCTCGCACCCCCGACAGCCCCCCTGCACCCCAGACAGCCCCCCTCCCCCGCACCTCGGACACCCCCGCACCCCGAACACCCCTGCCCGCACCCCTGACAGGCCCCCGACACCCCGGACACCCCTCCCCGCACCTCGGACAGCCCCCCCCCCCCCCGACCCCGGACACCCCCCCCCCCTCGCTGCCCGTCCCCCGTCCCCTCACCGCCTCCTCTCCTCCAGCTCCCCGCCGCCGCCGCCGCCCGTCCCCTCCCTTGTCGCACCGCCTTTGGCTCCGGCTCCCCTTCGCTGCTCCTCTCCCTCGCAGCACCGCCTTCGGCTCCCCTCCCTTTCAGGTTTGTAGCTCAATCAGGTAACATGAGCTTTCAGTTACATTATTATTTTATCAATGGTTCATAAACAAATGATTAATATTTATTTTGAATATAGTTGATTTGAAAAATGTAAATGTAATAAGTATTGTGTAAATGTTTGTTATACAGATATTATTATGGATAAGAGTTGGATTGATCTTCCAAATCGAACGTCTAGAGAATATTTCAATGGCATTATGCAGTTTATTGACTTCACGAGAGGATTTGAAAGTGACTATATTAGTTGTCCATGTAGAAAATGTGCTAACAGATATCAATTCACACGAGATACTGTGAGGGAGCACCTTTTCTTTAATGTATTTCTGAAAAATTATAAGAGTTGGACTCATCATGGAGAAGAATATGTTCGTTGTCAAAATACAGATGCAGCTCAGATGGATGTTGATGCAAGGATGACTGATCCAATGCATGAAATGCTTACTGAAATGGTACGTGGGTTTGATCCTGAAGGCATTGACATCCAGAATCTTGAGACCGGTGAGATAAATCTTCGCTCTGGTGCAGATCGTGATTCGAGGAGGTTTTATGAAGTACTTGATGATGCGAAAACAGAATTATATCCTGGATGTACTTCTTACAATAAACTGTCGTTCATCGTGGAGTTGTTGCATTTGAAGACTTTGAACAATTGGTCAGACACATCATTCGACATGCTTTTGGTTTTATTGAAAAAAGTTCTTCCTGTCGACGCTAAGATTCCTGAGTCGTATTACTATGCTCGTAAGTTGACAGAGAACTTAGGTTTTACATATGAGACTATAGATGCATGTGCAAACAACTGTATGTTGTTTAGAAATGAAACTGCTCATTTGGATATCTGTACGGTTTGTGGCGCTTCCAGGTGGAAAGAGAACAGGGGAAATAAGACTCATCAAAGTCAGATTGCGATACAGGGGAAACCGATTGCCGTAAAGCAAATGCGTTACTTTCCCCTTAAACCGAGGTTGAAAAGATTTTTTATGTCATCTAAAGTTTCTAATTTAATGAGATGGCATGCAGAAAGAGTTCATGAAAGTGACATGTTAACCCACCCGGCAGACTCTCATGCATGGAAGGATTTTGATAAGAGACATCCCGACTTTGCTAAAGATGTTCGTAATGTCTGATTGGGATTGGCAGCAGATGGTTTCAATCCATTCAAGTCTATGGTTGGTGCAACTCATAGCACATGGCCCGTGGTGTTGGTTCCATATAATCTTCCTCCGTGGCTTTGTATGAAGCAACAATTTATATTACTTTCCACTCTTATTGATGGACCTAAAAGTCCGGGGGATAAGATTGATGTTTACCTTCAGCCATTGATTGATGAGTTGAATGAATTTTGGGGCGATGGTGTGATGACTTATGACTGCGAAATGAATGAAATGTTCAAACTGCATGCAGCTTTATTGTGGACAATCAATGACTTCCCAGCTTATGCAAATTTATCAGGCTGGAGTACGAAAGGGGAATTTGCTTGCCCTTGTTGCAATAAAAGTAAAAAATCTGTATGGCTTAAACATTCCAAAAAATGGGCATACATGGGTCACAGGCGTTTTCTCCCTCCCCAGCACAGGTTCAGAAAGGACAGAGTGGCATTTGATGGTTCTAGAGAGTTCAGCCCAGCACCAAAGATCATGACAGGAGTCGAAATGTTATCGCAGATTGAGGAAGAAAACATCCGCACGGTATATGAAATTCAGGATTTGGTGGCTCCTCCAGTACGTAATATTCGTGCTGCGGGTAGGCAGCGCAGTCACAATTGGAAAAAGAAAAGTATTTTTTATAGTCTTCCGTATTGGAAAACTAACATGTTGAGGCATAATTTGGATGTCATGCACATTGAAAAAAATGTTTGTGATAACATATTGTGGACCATTTTAGGTGTCAGTGGAAAGTCAAAGGACCATGTTAATGCACGCCGTGATTTGGAAGAAATGGGTTTAAGGAAACAATTGCATTTACAGTTAGCTGAGGGAAACAAGGCATATATGCCTGCTGCACAGTATTCGATGACTACAGAGGAGAAAGAGACATTTCTTTCCATTTTGAAGATGGTCAAGGTGCCTGATGGTTACTCTTCTAATATTTCAAAGTGTGTGAATCTGACGAGCAAGACATTGCAAGGGTTGAAAAGTCATGACAATCACATATTACTTCAGCAGTTGATTCCAATCGCAATTTGTGATTGTTTATCCCCCAATGTTGTTCAGCCCTTGATTGAGATGAGTAATTTTTTTAGACAGCTTTGTTTAAGAAATCAACGAATGAGTGATTTAAAAAGTTTGCAGGACCGAATTGTACTTACGCTTTGTCACTTTGAGAAACTTTTCCCCCCCTCATTTTTCGATGTTATGGTCCACTTAACAGTGCACCTAACTGATGAAGTAATGGCTGCTGGTCCAGTGCAATTCAGGTGGATGTATCCTATTGAACGGTATTTGAGTACATTGAAAAGATTTGTACGCAACAGAGCTCGTCCAGAGGCATCAATAGCCAATGGTTATTTGATGGACGAGTGTACTACCTTTTGTGCAGAATATCTTACGGATGTTGAAACAAAATTAGATAAGCCCTCTCGGATTCATGATGGTCCAGTTGGAGAAGGAACCACATTTGATATGGACAACATCGAGTGGATACAAGCACATCGATATATCTTGTTCAATACTCCATCAGTTGCACCATTAATGCAGTAAGTATCTTATCAATGTGCTTGTATAACTTTTACATGTTTTCTTTGCATAAGTTGATCTTTTAAACATCGCGTAATCATTTGCAGGAAACACATTAATGAGATAAAAGAAGAGATGCATCGTGCGACTGAGTTGCAAATTCAACAATCTCATTATGCGGCATTTCATGATTGGTTCAAGGATTATGTATGTATAAATTGATTTTCATTATGAGTGAAGTATTAAACTAATTCTTTCTGCATATATCAGTATTGATTTTTATAAATTATGTAGGTTCGTAAGCTGAGGGAGTTAGGGGACCCCACGTTACCTGAAGTATTTATCCAACTGGCTGAGGGTCCATCTATAACCGCTCGTCGTTATAAAGCTATTGATGCTAATGGTTTTCGATTTCGCATTAAAGATGTTGATGACAAACGAGCAACACAAAACAGTGGAATCGGTTGTCCCTTTGTCGATTCTGGTTATTACTATGGTCAATTGATAGACATCATTGAAGTTGTATACACACACGGTTTGAAGTACATATTGTTAAAGTGTAATTGGGTTGATCCAGTGCGTGGATGTAAAGTCGATCAATATCAGTTTTCATTGGTGAATTTTAACTACATGTTATACAGAAATAATGAACGAGTTGAGAATGAACCTTTCATCTTGACATCACAAGCGGAACAAGTATTCTTCGTTACTTTGCCTTCGGATCCAAGTTGGCAAGTTGTTGTCAAAATGTCTCGGCGAGGAGTGTTTTTATTTGAAGAAGATGAACCCGAGACTGTTCCGTTTGTTTACCAACAACTTGATCAACATACTGTAGTTCAACGTGAAGAAGATATTTATTGGGTCAGAGCGGCTGTTGAAGGAGAAACGGTCGATTTGCATGCTTAATGAAAGGTATAATTGTTTTCCCGCTATTCAGTAGAATGTCCTAGGATATCATAAATTATCTAATCATTTTATAAATCCTTATAAGTTTTAATCCTCACTTTTGTAAGTTAATTCAGTCATAAATATTTAGGTTGATTAACTTTCTGATTTTTTAAAATTCATTCACAACTAATTATTCAATCCATTTTTTGTTTGATTAACAGTTGTACAAGTTTGATTTATTAAGAACAATCCAATTTATCTTTTAAACACTTTGGACTCATTACTGATATTTTGTATGATTGCAGACATGTCAGGGGAAGAGGCAGAAAATCCACATCATCCATCTGAGGCATCTACGTCTCAGGGTCGAGGTATGTTTGACAGTCATTATCTATATTATTTATGTAATTAACATATATATATATATATATAACATTTGTCAATTTATATATAAAATTGTTTTCAACAGGATCAGACTCGGCTGCTTCTTCCTCTCGCAGGAGAGGCCCTGGTCGTGGCATATTAGCATGGAATTCCGACACGACGATAGATGTTTCATTTGATGAGGTATTTCATCCCGTGGGACCGAATGCCCCGGCATTTATTCGTCAGCTGGGTCATATCATACGTGACCCACATCGATTTCCATTGACCACGCGTGATTGGGCTTCTATCCCTCAGGACACATTAGATCGTCTATGGAGGGAGGTTCAGGTAAGAAAATAATTTTACTTTATTTTCTATTTATAAATAATACTAATATGTTTGATTATTTTCATTATAGCAAAATTTGAAAGTATGCCCTGAAGAGTTTCGGCCCGTGTGTATGAGCAAATGCCGTAAGATGTGGAAAGATTATAAAGGCAAAGTGAAGAGGGACCACTGGGTACCAAATGTGGGTGCCCCTGACATTTTGGAAAAAGTCCCGAGAGGTGTCCTCCCGGCTCAGTGGCGTGACTTGGTTGCATATTGGTCTACTGAGGGTGTTGCGGTTTGTATATTAATTATTTTGCTGTATATATATTTTCAAGAATATGTGATTTGTTTGAAATTTGAATGAATTGAATATAGGAGGTGTCAACACGCCATTCGGAGAATCGAGCGTTGCAGGGACCAGCTCACAGGCTCGGGACTCGTCACGTGTCTCAAATCCGACATGAGGTATATATTATTCACTTTTTAATTAATTAATTAATATGGTTTTGTGTTTATATTCTTTTAATATACAGTTGCGAGGGCAAGGTGCAGCAACTGATAAAATGTCGGTGTGGATAAGGACTCGTGATCGCAATGATCCAGAGGTTGCAGCATTGATAGTAAGTGTCTGTACTTACCAATAATTACATAAATCTTTATATTAACATATATATATTTATATATATTTAAATATTTCACAGGATCAATTTGAAGCTGAGTTAGAACATCTGCCAGAGGACCAGCGACAGCTTCCCATGCGACGGGATGAGATCTTTCATCGCATTATTGGTCGTGACGGGCATGGCTATAGTTTGACCTATGGAGCAGGGATTCCTCGTTCTGTAGTGTCACGCGCTGCGGTTGTCGGTCCTGCTGTTGCTCATATGACACAGCAGATGTCAGATTTTGAGGCACGGCTGCGCGCTTCCGAGGAGACAAATGCGCAATTGACAGCTGAGGTAAGAGCACTGCGGGAATATGTGCGTCGAGCTGATGGTACAGGGGATCATACGACGCAGGTATATACTGTATTTATTTATTTAATTTAAATTATTTTTGTTATTAAAATATTTATAATGTTTATTTGTTGTAGGCACCTGGTCCACCAGAAGGAGGTAACAGTGATGGCAACGCGTGACGCACCATATATTCACGAGATATGTTTTTTGTTTTTACTGGTAGGGTTGACATTGATGTACTGTATTTATTCATTTAAGTAATGCATTATTACCATCCATGGTGGTCTTTTAAATATTTTATACACATATTGAGTTTTTGATCAGATAATCTTGAATGATTCTACATTTGAAAAAGTCGAACTAATTCCAACAGATCAATAAATCTGATATTATAGATTATGTATTATCCAATATAATTTTTATAAATTTTTGTATGGTATCGATAAAAGAAATATGTATTAATTAGATGTTATCACTTTTATTTTTCACTTTTGTAATCAATGGGATGACCTTTGCACCCCCGGAGAGCCCCCCGCACCGCCGTACAGCCCCCCGCACCCCCGTACAGCCACCCGCGCACCCCCGTACAGCCCCCCGCACCCCCGTACAGCCCCCCCGCACCCCCGTACAGCCCCCCCGCACCCCCGTACAGCCCCCCGCACCGCCGTACAGCCCCCCGCACCCCCGTACAGCCACCCGCGCACCCCCGTACAGCCCCCTGCACCCCCGTACAGCCCCCCCCGCACCCCCGTACAGCCCCCCGCACCCCCGTACAGCCCCCCGCACCCCCGTACAGCCCCCCGAACCCCCGTACTGCCCCCCGCCACCCCCGTACAGCCCCCCCCGCACCCCCGTACAGCCCCCCGCACCCCCGTACAGCCCCCCCGCACCCCCGCCACCCCCGTACAGCCCCCCCGCACCCCCGTACAGCCCCCCGCACCCCCGTACAGCCCCCCCCCCCCCCCCCCCCCCGCACCCCCGTACAGCCCCCCGCACCCCTGTACAGCCCCCCCCCACCCCCGTACACCCCCCCGCACCCCCGTACTGCCCCCCGCCACCCCCGTACAGGCCCCCGCCACCCCCGTACAGGCCCCCGCACCCCCGTACAGCCCCCCCGCACCCCCGTACAGCCCCCCGAACCCCCGTACAGCCCCCCGCCACCCCCGTACAGCCCCCCGAACGACCTGAAACCGCACGGGGACGACAGGAATATTATTCCTGAGATGCAGGAGGAGGCCGCACGTCCATCGGACGTGCGGTGCGCGCGGCACGCCCGATTGTGTCGTTTTCAGCAGCGCAGCGCGCGCTGAAATGACGCGTTGGGGGGGTCAAAACCACCCGAACGACCTCCGAATGCCACGAAACCATACGACAACATCCGTGGCGTCAATTGTGAAATGGTCGGCCAGACGGCACCTCATTCGGAGGTGCCGTGCGACCGCGGCGGCCGAAAACGCGTTTCCGGCGCCGTTAAACACCAAAACGGCGTGCGACGGTCCGATTCGGAGCAAACGTGCTCCGAACGACCTGAAACCGCACGGGGACGACAGGAATATTATTCCTGAGATGCAGGAGGAGGCCGCACGTCCATCGGACGTGCGGTGCGTGCGGCACGCCCGATTGTGTCGTTTTCAGCAGCGCGGCGCGCGCTGAAATGGCGCGTTGGGGGGGTCAAAACCACCCGAACGACCTCCGAATGCCACGAAACCGTACGACAACATCCTTGGCGTCAATTGTGAAATGGTCGGCCAGACGGAACCTCATTCGGAGGTGCCGTGCGACCGCGGCGGCCGGAAACGCGTTTCCGGCGCCGTTAAACACCAAAACGGCGTGCGGCGGTCCGATTCGGAGCAAACGTGCTCCGAACGACCTGAAACCGCACGGGGACGACAGGAATATTATTCCTGAGATGCAGGAGGAGGCCGCACGTCCATCGGACGTGCGGTGCGCGCGGCACGCCCGATTGTGTCGTTTTCAGCAGCGCGGCGCGCGCTGAAATGGCGCGTTGGGGGGGTCAAAACCACCCGAACGACCTCCGAATGCCACGAAACCGTACGACAACATCCGGGGCGTCAATTGTGAAATGGTCGGCCAGACGGCACCTCATTCGGAGGTGCCGTGCGACCGCGGCGGCCGGAAACGCGTTTCCGGCGCCGTTAAACACCAAAACGGCGTGCGGCGGTCCGATTCGGAGCAAACGTGCTCCGAACGACCTGAAACCGCACGGGGACGAGAGGAATATTATTCCTGAGATGCAGGAGGAGGCCGCACGTCCATCGGACGTGCGGTGCGCGCGGCACGCCCGATTGTGTCGTTTTCAGCAGCGCGGCGCGCGCTGAAATGGCGCGTTGGGGGGTCAAAACCACCCGAACGACCTCCGAATGCCACGAAACCGTACGACAACATCCGTGGCGTCAATTGTGAAATGTTCGGCCAGACGGCACCTCATTCGGAGGTGCCGTGCGACCGCGGCGGCCGGAAACGCGTTTCCGGCGCCGTTAAACACCAAAACGGCGTGCGGCGGTCCGATTCGGAGCAAACGTGCTCCGAACGACCTGAAACCGCACGGGGACGACAGGAATATTATTCCTGAGATGCAGGAGGAGGCCGCACGTCCATCGGACGTGCGGTGCGCGCGGCACGCCCGATTGTGTCGTTTTTCAGCAGCGCGGCGCGCGCTGAAATGGCGCGTTGGGGGGTCAAAACCACCCGAACGACCTCCGAATGCCACGAAACCGTACGACAACATCCGGGGCGTCAATTTTGAAATGGTCGGCCAGACGGCACCTCATTCGGAGGTGCCGTGCGACCGCGGCGGCCGGAAACGCGTTTCCAGCGCCGTTAAACACCAAAACGGCGTGCGGCGGTCCGATTCGGAGCAAACGTGCTCCGAACGACCTGAAACCGCACAGGGGACGACAAGAATATTATTCCTGAGATGCAGGAGGAGGCCGCACGTCCATCGGACGTGCGGTGCGCGCGGCACGCCCGATTGTGTCGTTTTCAGCAGCGCGGCGCGCGCTGAAATGGCGCGTTGGGGGGTCAAAACCACCGGAACGACCTCCGAATGCCACGAAACCGTACGACAACATCCGGGGGCGTCAATTGTGAAATGGTCGGCCAGACGGCACCTCATTCGGAGGTGCCGTGCGACCGCGGCAGCCGGAAAGGCGTTTCCGGCGCCGTTAAACACCAAGACGGCGTGCGGCGGTCCGATTCGGAGCAAACGTGCTCCGAACGACCTGAAATGAGATTATTTCTTGAATCGAAGTTTTTAAATTATTATAGCACAATGATTTGATATTATATATATATTAAATATATATTAAATATATATTAAAACATTTAAAATATATTATATATATATATATATATATTTAAAATATTGTATTTAATAGTATATATATATATATATTTATAGCACAATGATTTGTATTTAAAATATTGTATTTAATAGTATATATATATTATAGCAAAATGATTTGTATTTAAAATATTGTATTTAATAGTATATATATATTATAGCACAATGATTTGATATTATATATATATTAAATATATATTAAAACATTTAAAATATATTATATATATATATATATATTTATATTCAATTCAATAAAAAAAATTTAAATTTTTTTTTTTTTTTAGAATAGCGACCGCCATTGGCGGTCGCTAAAGGCCTCTAGCGACGAGGCAACAGCGACCGCCATTGGCGGTCGCTGCGCGGCCGCTAAAGCCCTTTAGCGACCGCCAATGGCGGTCGCTAATGGCCTTATATATAGTAGTGGGAAAACCGATCACTCATCAGTTGGCTAGCCTCATCCTAGGAGAAGTGGACGTGCAGAGTCTGAGTTTTCCTATAGTGGTGGATCAGTATGCGGACGTTTTTCCTGACGACGTTCCAGGACTACCTCCTCGCAGAGAGGTAGAATTTTATATTGACCTGTACCCCGGGACAACCCCGATATCTACTCCAGCATATCAGATGGCTCCCACTGAGCTTCGAGAGCTACGGGTACAGCTGGAGGACTTGCAGGGCAAAGGATTCATTCGACCCAGTGTTTCACCCTGGGCTTCCCGGATTTTGTTCGCCAAGAAGGTGGACGGGAGCTTGCGACTGTGTGTTAATTACCGTCGCCTAAACCAGGTGACTGTGAAAAACAAGTATCCACTTCCGAGGATTGACGACCTCTTTGATCAGCTCAAGGGATCACGATGGTTCTCGAATATAGACCTCAGGTCAGGCTATCATCAGCTCAGAGTTCGAAACGAGGATGTGCAGAAGACAACCTTCTGATGTCGGTATGGCCACTATGAGTTCTTTGTTATGCCTTTCGGCGTAACCAACGCTCCTGCAGTGTTCATGAGGCTCATGAACAGGATCTTTCAGCCTTACCTCAATCGATTTGTCGTAGTCTTCATCGATGACATATTGATATACTCGGCCCACTACAGCAGAATATGCATCTAGCAGCAGTTATAACCGCCGCTAAACAGTGTGGCGGCGGTTTCCAGAAACCGCCGCCTAATACGTCGTCGCCAATCTTTTCACGGCGGTTATTTTCATCTAGCGACGGTTTTAGGGAAGCGTCGTAGCTGCCTCATTTCGCGGCGATTTTAGCGGCGGTTATAACCACCACTAAATGTATATTTTATTTTATGTTTAGCGGCGGTTTTTAACGTTTAGAGGCGGTTTAAACTGCTGCAAAATAGCCACCAGCTTTCATTTAGCGGCGGTTTAAACCGCCGCTAAAAAGTTGCCCAGAAAAACAAATTACCTGATTCTGCTGCCCCACAGCCTGAAAACCAAACCAAAACACATATAACAGAGAGAACAAGTATAATACATGAAAACAATGTTAGGGAAAGAGGTGAATCTAGAGGTTGAAGTGAGTCAATGGGTAGGAGAAAATATAGGGGATAGTTCAAGAAATATAGAATTTAATCTAGAAACAAGGTAATCAAATGTTTTAAATGTAAACAACCTGGACAAGGGTGACTTTAAACATAGTAATAATGACCATTCCCTATTAGTTGAACAAGACTTCAACACTACTAATGTGTTAAATGTCACTGATATAGCCATCTTATATGAATAGAACCAGGATTCATGATGCTCATTCCAGATGTGCCCAAATAAGGAATTATTTACCGAATTAAGGGAATTGAATAATGGTGAGGTATTTCTAGGGAATAATATGAGCGGTCACATCATGGGCATAGGCTCAATTTTACTAGAGCTTCATGATGGGTCTATTAAAACTCTTGAATAATTTAGGTGGGTACCTGAATTAAAAATAAACCTAATATCCCAAGGAACCCTTGACCAGAAAGGGCACGACTTCAAGTCTAGATCTGGAAGCCTTAGAGTTTCCCAAGGATCCCTCACTGTAATAAAGGGAACCCTTCGCAATGGTCTATTTGTGTTAGATGGAAAAGTGTATAGAAATCAGTTGAATAGTTATTCTGGTTCATAATGTGATTCCAACCACCTTATGGCATAGGATACTAGGGCATGTTAGTGCCATGGGTCTTAGTGAGCTTAAGAAATAGTGCCTTCTAAGTAATATCACTCCTAACAGTTTACCTTTTGTGAAGACTGTGTATATGGGAATTCTAGGAGAATCAGCTTCAGTAGATCCATGTTTAAGGCTAAGGAACCTCTTGAATGTGTACATTCTAACTTGTGGGGTCCTTCTAGGGTTACCTCCCATGGTGGTGGTTTATTACTTTGTAGCCTTTATTGATGATTTCTCTAGGAGAGTGTGGATTTATATTTTTAAGCACAAGTCAAATGCCTTTCAGACTTTTATGAAATAGAAAGTTGCGGTAGAGAGTGAGACTAATAAGAAAACTTATGGGCCTTAAGAACTGATGATGGGTTAGAATATATATCCAATGAATTCATTGAATATTTTCAATCCGAAGGAATTAAAGATATATCGGACTGTTTTGGAACTCCATAACAGAATGGGTTAGCAGAGAGAATGAATAGGACTGTTCTTGAGAGGGTAAGGTGCATGTTATCCCACTCAAAACTCTCTAGGTCCTTCTAGGCTGAGGATGATTCAACATCAGTGCACCTCATTAACTGTTGTCCATATTCTGCTAACTCCTTTATGACACCTGAATAAATTTCTAAGGTCACACCCCCAAATCTAGCTCACCTTAGGATATTTGGATGCATAGCTTACGTGCATTCATGTAATGATAAGCTAGATGATAGGGATATTAAATGAATATTCGTGGGATATCTAGAGGGTGTTAAAGGGTATTATTTATGGGTAGATAAACCAGGTTACTAGAAAATGCATCGTTAGTCACGATGTGGTCTTCATGAATCTGGTGTGACCAGCGACAAAGTATCTGAACCTGTTATAGCTCCTGATGAAAGCTGCAGGACCCTTAGAGGTCCCAACACGCTTTAGGTGTTGATGTTCTTTTAAGATCAGGTGACCAACCTCAGTTCAGTGTTGGTCCTACTCTTTTGGTTACCCAAGCCCTGCCTAAATCAGATCCCAATTTGGAATCTGAACCTGAGGACCAAGAACCTGTTGGCCTGATCAACAATCGGCTTACTTGAGATAAAAAAAGGAGAGTTATTAAACCTCCAGCCCACTTCAACTAGTCATACATTGCTGCCTATGCTTTCAATGTAGCTTAGGAATTGTTTTAATGATGAGCCTAAAACTTTTAAGTAAGATTTTAAGTCCAAATAATATAGTAATTGGCTAAGATCAATACAAAAAGAAATGAATTCCCTTCTTAAGAACAACACCTGGGTTGTTGTTCCGAAACCCAATAACCAGAAAGTTATAGGTTCAATATGGATTTATAAGAAGAAATAATGCAGATGTAGGAGAGTCTAAAATCAAATTCAAGAGCATGCATGGTATCTAAAGGTTTTCTAAAATGTGAAGTCATTTATTATAGTGAAATATTCTCTCCTTTTTTAAGAATTCATCCATTAGAATTATGCTTTCATTTTCTGCCAAACTTGATTTGCATGTTGAACAACTCGATGTAAAAACCACTTTTTTACATGGTAGTCTTGATGAAAGCATTTATATGAATCCTCTAGAACGATTTTCAAAATTGTTCAAACCAAACCATGTTTTTATTTTACATAAGTCCTTTCATGGGATTAAATAGTCTTCAAGACAATGGTATAAAAGTATTGATTCCTTTATGAGTGAGAATCAGTTTTAGTAGATTTGATGCATGTGTGTATTTTAAAATTGTAAAACATGAGTCTTTTTACCTTTTATTATATGTTGATGACATGTTTTTAATATGTAAAAATATAAAGATCATAAATTCCGTTAAGCACCAGTTGAACTGTGTTTAGGGTGTGGATACTAACCACATACCGTATGAGAATGCAATGAAAAAATACCTTATCAAGGATTGAAAAAAGTTGTTGAAAGCATAGTAGTCATTATAATTAAAAAATGATAACAAAACTGACTATCAGGACACAGATATGAGCAGATCAGATTGAAAAAACAAAACTTAGCCTGAAACTCATAATGTTGAATGAAAAAAATGTATAGGTCATAGTTAAGAGCATAAATCGTTCCATAATCATGCATGTATGATGCATTAAATTACCATTTCCGGATTGATGTACCCCATCAAGAATGAGAACTTCTTATTCTGTTTTTTTCAACTGATGTACCCCTGCAAACAGAAACAGTATAGTGTGTTCATCTTCCTTTAACGCAAACCATATGCATCATTTTCTTACCTACAGAAGGTGTAAATCAAAACTTTTATGCATTGACCCGAATTGTGTTCTTTGCACTTGTTGAACGGCGCCGGTTCTTTTTCATCGTGTAGCAGGGATTCGTGGAAACACTTCTATACAGTGATGTATTTTTTGGGCAATGACAGCACATTTTTTAAATGTTGCAACTATTCATAAACATCAAGACATATCAATATATCATGAAATCCATTTCTAAGGAATTTGAAAATATAGAGTCATGAATAAAGGGATATAAATCTGCTGGGAGGCTTACCGTTTGCATCTGCGTACTCCTATTTCCATAAAAATTTGATCTTCTATCATCTGGTTTCTCCATGAAACCATGTTACGACAAACTGAAATCATATTGAAACAAAATATTGATGCCTAAAAAGGTAATATAAGTGGATAAAATATGAAAACCCTTAAAATACATGAAATCTGATTAATACCCTAATTGAATTGATTATTTAATCTGAATACATGTATAACCTGAATGTTGTTCATACGTTGACATCATCCTTGCCAAAGGGGACATAATATTATGCATTGCCTTTTGGTCTCTGAGTAATCTTGCTACATATCAAATTTACAACATCAGTATACAATAAAAAAAGAAAAGAACAATGAACACCTTAATGCAAAGATCAAACATACTTCAAATAGGATCACTTCTGGATAAGAGAGTCCTAAACTTCAATTGTAAAACAGAGTAGTCCAGTGCATGCTGTAAATCCAGAGCCATGCATCAATCAAAGCTGAATAGGTAGCAGTACGAAAGCATCAAGTGAGATGGATTTGATCCATCCTTGAAGCACTCAGGATCCTCATCAAACCCGGACAACCATGAATATAGCAGATTCAATGGGAAATGAGGCCGCAAAACCATCCAAATAGAGGAAACCCAAAACAGTCAGATATGTTCAAACAATAAACATGCCAACTGAAAACTCAACTGAGCATAATCCAGGAAGATATAGAATAGGATGACAGCTTCAATCCAGATCAAATCGGTAATCAGCTTTATGTACATCCTTCTCTCTATGTATAACTATCCTATGTGCACATGACTTGTGTGACATTAATAGTAGGTAAATCTTATATGTGTTAAATGGGCATGTCTCACACACACGTTAAATGGGCATGTCTCGCATACACTTTAAATATTATATGTAGTCCCCCTGTACCGCCATCCCCCCAACCCCCTTGCATCAGACCCCCCTGCACCATCCCCCACCCCCAACAAAAAAAATCATTGTCTCATGAAAATAATAAAATAGTCCGGTGCATGCCTATAAATCCAAAGCAATATAATATTATTCAGCCTCATGAAATATAATATTATTCAGCCTCATGCAATATAATATTATCAAACTCTTATAAACATAGTTAGATAAAATCTACATGTATTTTAATGCCTCATGCAATATAATATTATTCAACCAAAGCAATATGATTTCCCAAGCGTAATCACAAAATGTTTCCACTTCACAGAGAATAATCTAAAAGTTCAATTTCAGTTTACACCATAACCAAATAATAGAAAGAATAAAATAAATCTTCAAGGCACATACAATTCATAAAAATGCTCATAACCATGATTTATAAAGTAGTCATAACCAAACACATAAAAATAATAATATAGAAACCCTTGGAAACGTTCTTAGTAGGCTAATCAAACAATTTATTCCTAAATGATGTATATGAAACTCGAGAAATCAAGACATAAAAAGAAACATCAGAAATCAATAAAATGCATAAAAGGAAAATGAGAAATCAAGGAAATTTTAGGACATGAAAATGTGTGGTGGCAAACTATGTGCCACAAATGTTACATATACAAACCAACTATTTTCATATTACAAATCAAAAATACAACTACTCAGGGGTCTGATGATGCATCATCACCCTCTCCACCTTCATCTCCACTTTGTGCTGTCACCTATAATAACATTATATTGAAAATTAAATATGATTTCATATTTATATTAAAACTTTAAACCAATGAAAGTTAGCAAGCTAAATGATTTTGATTTTTTGTGATTTACCTGCATACCACCAGTCGATGCACTACCACCGGGGGAATATCTACTCATCTGCTGACATATTTCAATCAACTCTTTCTGCAATGCTGATATCTGATCCCCTACTGGTGAACTGTGTTTCGTAAAGAAACAATCTCTCTCTTATCATCTCCGGTATGGGCTGACTAAAGTCAGGAGTAGATGCAGCTGCTATCCCCGATGGCCTGCTAAAAATCTCAGATGGTACGGGTCCCAAACCCATCCCGCGCACTCTCCCAACATGATCCTTCCCAAGGACCTTAGCAACCGGGTCATCTTGGGAGACTGAGTAGGACTGCACAGGATTGACATCCCATAGCTCTTTAATTTTTACCTATAAATCAAATAGCAAAATATATTAACACAGTAAAAACTGATAATAAGTTATTATGATGAAAAATTGACTTCATACCCCAACTTCTTTAGCAGGATCGTTAACAAAACTTCCATCTGATTTCTTATGAACATCCAACCACAGTTTAGTCCTGGATGCTTCATGCCCTAAACTCTGTGACTGCATTAAACAAGTCAACACACCTCGAGATGTTACTCGAATACCCATCAGATACCTTAACATTCTTTAACATTTGAAGGAATGTATCTTTATCCCTATTTTTCATTGCAAAAATTGCCGGAGGATACTTTTCATTCTCATCTGGCCAGAGATCACGTTTTATGTTCATTGCTTGTAAGTCTTTGCGATCATTGAGATGATCTTTCGACATTCCATGCTCATTAAGCAATGTGAAAATCAAATTGTCACAGACATTCTTCTCAATGTGAATCACATCAAGATTATGCCGCAACAAATTAAATTCCCAATACGGAAGTTTGAAAAATATACTTTTTTTTCTTCCATTGTTGCATTCTGGTTTCTCTTGACGATGCACTTCGGACCCATTTTCCGCTATCATTCAAATGATGAACCTTCCCAAATTCTGTTTCAACATTTTCAAGCTGTTTCAATATTTCAAAACCATTTAACAACTTTGGAGGTGGTCTATGATCAATGGAACCATTAAATTTTGATCTGTTCAGCCGAAATCTATGAGATGCATCGAGAAATCTTCGATGACACAAGAAGCACCATTTTCTACTGTGAGGTAGCCGTTTGGGCTCAAAATAAAAGTTACAAACGGGACAAGCCAAACCCGTGTAAGTGTTCCAACCAGATAAATTCCCAAGCCCAGGGAAGTCACTAATGGTCCACATTAAAGCATCATGCATTGTGAAAATTGTTTTAGAAGAAGCATCAAATGTCTCAACACCGTTGCTCCATAACTCCTACAATTCGTCAATCAAAGGCTGCAAGTATACATCAATATTATTTCCAGGCATTTTTTTTCCAGGAATAATCATCGAAAGGATAAAAGATGTTTGTTGCATACACATCCACGCAGGCAAATTATAAGGGATCAAAATAAATGGCCAAATGCTATAATTGGTACTCAAAGTCCCAAATGGGTTGAATCCATCGGCAGCCAATCCCAATCAAACATTCCTAGGATCAGCTGAGAAATCGAGATGTAATGAATCAAATGTCTTCCACGATTGAGAATCTCGTGGATGTCTCATTAACCCATCATTTTTATTATCTACAGAATGCCACTTCATGTGTTCGGCGGTTTTCGATGACATGAATAATCTTTGCAATCGAGGTTTCAAAGGAAAGTAACGCAAAACCTTTGCAGGTGTGATCCTTTTCTTCTTCTTCTCTATGAAATTATGTTCATTCAGAATTCCAACATCACTCTTTTCCTGCCATCTAGAAGAAGAACATTTCTTGCAATTTTTTCTACTTGAATCCTCTCCCCAATAAAGCATACAATCATTGGGACACGCATGTATTTTTGTATAATTCAGACCAAGCTTGTTAACAAATTTTTTCATATCATAAAAAGATTCTGGGATTTTTGCTTCAGGAAATGCATCACGTATCAATTACAATATCATGGACATTGCCTTATTTGTAATTCCACATAGACATTTGATGTGATACAACTTCAGCAGAAATGAAAGTTTTGAATATTTCAAACACCCACAATACAAATCTTGATTTTCATCATCAACTAAATCATGAAACACATTTTCCTCAGTGAAGTTTTCTCTTACACTTGGCTCCAAAAAATCAAGAGGAGGATCCAATGATATGTGACAATCTTGATCTACCTGTGTTACAGTCTAAAAAACATCACTTGTCACGTTGCAATTTGTAGCACCCTCTTCTGGTTGTTCTGATATGTTTTGATGCTGATAGTGGTGCCTTGCAGTGCCGAATGCATCATTTATTAGGTTCTGCATTTCATTTTCCATTGTCGATGAACTTGGGACCTCATTCTGTGGATTAACATCAGTGCTCAATCTTTCTGTAACGTTCAATTATCCATGCCAAATCCAACACAAATATTGATCAGGGAATTTCTTTAGTATTAAATGTTCATAAACCTCATCTCTCTTCAACCATGTTCTAAATTTACATTTAGGACATGTAAATTTTATTCTCCCTTCAACGGATCGATTAGAAATTGAAAAATCTAAAAAATCATTCAAACTCTTAACATACTGAGGTGTGTTCCTCAGTAATGTGATCCAACTTTTATCCATGTATATCACAATGTGACTACACAATAATAAAAAAAATTAGAACACATAGTTTCTACTAAATAGAGAAATCGATTCATATATACGATAGTATAAGATTACAAAAACATAATAAAATAAAGATGATCCCCTGAGTTAGATATGAACCCTTAGTGTTTGGGATAGGGGAAGTTTCTTTGGTAAAGAGAAACAGTGTGCTAACAATGTGGTATCTACTTTACCATGAAATCCAAAACACATTGTTAATTTGGAATAACCCCAATAATTGTGAGAAACACTTTTACAAAGGTGTGGATTCGTATTTTTAAGCTGAATTGGATTTACTGGAATCCTAGAATACAGTGGGATATTGCTTATGCAGTGGGTTCCCCTATTTGAATTGACAGAGAAACTGATAACCCAAGGTATGGGCACTATGCAAGAGTCCTCGTTAATATTGAACTAGAAAGAACTCTGGTTGAGGTGTTGGTCCTCACCACCTTTGATGATACGTTGAATCTGGAAATTATGTATGAGAGAAGGCCCAGGTTCGGTGGGAATTGTAACATTATTGATCATTCGATTTATGAATGTAGAATATTAGCAACCTATGACAGGTGTAATAAATGAGGCCATCATGATGGAGACTGACAGAAGATGTGGGGGAAGGGAAAAGAGAATTTGATCCACCCTCTGAGAAGCATCCCTCTGTCAAGTCACTCATCACTGAGCTGATACTTTCCCCTGCTATGAAAACTCATAATGAGGTGGCCACCACATCCCCCAAGGATGATCACTCAGGTCCTGAGTCAAGACCTACTCATACTTTAGGCTCTACCTCAGGGGGAACAAATCTTGACTTAATTGTTAGCCCTGGTCCAGGCCAGGCCAATCTCTTGGAGGCTGATAGGGATGGATCAACATCAGATGCTGGTGGCACCAAATTCCTCTTACCTGTTCCTGCTATAACTGTTAATGTATAGGTTGGTGAGGGGCTAGAATTCCTCATTTCTATGGAAACATTACAATGATCCTTGGCTCACCCAAGTCACCGAAGGCACCAGCCCTCCAGGCACATTCTCAGGTTGCACCTACAGCTGAATCGACACTTGCCTTCTGTGGAGGTGGATAGGGTATTGATAGGAAGTAGGAGGGGGATTTATAACAGGGTGTTGCAGCTCCGGAACCTGCTTCCACCCTGCATGATGTAGGGTTTTCGAACACCACTACACACTTGGCAGAGAAGGGCATGCAGGTGGTCAACAATCAACCTTCTGTTAATAAACAGACCGATGTATCTCTTATCACCTCTTGTGCCAATAAAAATCCTTTCCCAATGCTGTAGTATACTTATTGAATTGATTTTTCTATTCAAAATACACCAATACAAATTCTGGGTGTCCCTCCAATTCAGTTCAGAGACCTCCGGATGTCATATTGGGCTCCCCCTTAGAGGGGACCTCAAATCACTCATCTGGGGAGTCTGGCACACTGGGAGACCTTTTAACTAAGTTCACCTCGCTGAAGGATAGGAAGTGTGTGAAATGGAATCCTGATGGAATGTCCCCAAAGGTTGATACATGTGTTCTAAAAAAATTCTCACCCCTCTAAAGTAAATACTAGACAGATGATGGTGATGAAAATCATGAGAAGGTGGATGATGATGTTACAAGAAAATCGAATCCTGATAAAATATCCATTGTCCAAACACCCAAGAAGAAGGGTGGGAAAGGTAAAGAGAATAATATTAATCAATGAAGACCCTATTTTAAAACTGTTGAGGGCTTGGGAACTCTCTTACTGCCTCTTCCCTCAATAATTTTCATTCACATAATAGGCCGATGCTAGTTGCAGTTGCTAAACCCAAAATGAACTTTGGGAAATGGAAAGGGTTTAGTTGGGCTTCTCTTAAATACTAACTGTTTGCACACAATGGAGATCTCAAGGGCTCTGAAACCCTATGGGTTCTCAAGCATGATGTTATTTATATTACTTTTTATGAAATTTATTCCCAAGTCATCACTATCTCTACTGTTCTAGGCGGTGTTGTCACCACATTTTCATTTGTATATGCATCCTATGCCTACACCAGGAGAAGAGAGCATTGGAGGGATCTAAAACAAATTAATGACCAAACAAAAAGTAATTGGGTTATTGTGGGGGATTTTAATACTTTTCTAAGGTCGCATGAAAGGTTGGGTCCTCATTTTTCTCATAATTCTACAGAGGAATTTGAAAGCTTCTTAGATAAGTGAAACCTAATAGAGGTCCATATTACAGGGGATAAATTCACATGGGGAAGGATTACAGGAAACAGAAGACAAGAAAGTAGGATTTATAGGTGCTTCTTCTGGATTAATGATCATTACGTTATCGCTGAAATTTCCAAACATACACTTGAAAAGTTCCACTCGGATCACAATCCTCTTGTCATCAAGATTCTGGAAGGCCCCACAAGGTCTTCCCCCTTACCATTCAAGTGTAATAATTCATGGCCTACCATTCATGGATGTAGGAAAATTGTCATTAGTGGATGTAATAGTGTCATTCATGGCGGTCCCTTTTTCACTGTCACGTCTATGCTCAAGTGCATTAATGCCCAGAAGAGGGAATGAAGCAGATGATCCTTCTCCATGTTGGATGATGACATTAAGGAGGCCGAATCGTGGCTTGAACATTGTCTAATTGTCAATAAATAACATAATTTACCATAAAGATATATGAGATTTCTATAAAGCAGTTGTATTTAATTTTTTTGATAATAAGGATCTTTTTCCAACAATATTAAACTAGAATAATTTTTTGATGTCATCTTTAATAATGGTTGAAGTCTTTGAATGTACTTATGATGGAAATTATGATTTCGACACTTCCTCAATGGAAATCAATTAAGTAAGACCTACAGAAATAATTATGTCTTTTTTGAAAATCCAAAAGTGGTATAGATGGTAGAGTAGTAGGAGGAGTTTCAGTTAGTGGATGGTACTATGAGGTCCTTTAACCACAACCCCTAGGAGGCCCACGTCAAGCATAAAGAGCTGGGGGCTAGGGAAATGGACAACTTCATGCTTTGGATGTCTACGATCCAATGGCACACAGGATGATTTGAGTTATTATTTGTGTTTATTATGATCTTTCCTTAGTATTATGAAACATAGGTTCTACCCATTATTTTATCCCTCAACTCCTTGTGTGATAGTTAGAGATCAAAGTTGAGACATTATCAAAATAATGTCGTCTTGAGGTTCCTACCGGGAACACTTCATTTGAAATTTCATTTACTTGTAGTGAGAGGTATAAATTATCCCATAATGGTTAATGTGAGATCATTTCGTCATCACAATGGATCCCTATGATGTCATCATGGGAACATATTGGCTTTTCATGGTCCAGGAATAGATCGACTTTCACTATAGACTAGTCAGATTCCTATAAACTACTTGGATGAGGTTATCCTTTTATGTGATAGATATATCAAGGAAGTTTTGGTGGATTTTGTGAATAAGAGGTTTCAACCTATCACCCATCAGTTGGAAGGGGCATCCATTGTATCCATAAGAAATTCAGGCATCTGGGTTCCTTCAATTCTGGTTGATTATTTGAAATTTTTTTCTGATGTTATTTCAGGAATACCTCCAAGATGGGAGATGGAGATTTTCAATTTATTGGATCATGGTATTTCCCTAATATTTTTTGAGGCATATTAGATGGTACCTACTGCACTTCATGATCAATGGTTTCATTTTTAAGACCTTTGTGGGAATTGTTTCATCAGACCGAGTATTTCCCCCTAGTCAACTCCATTCATGTTCAAGAAAATGTTTGAAGAGATCACATGGCTTTGTGTGTATTGTCGTTTCCAGAACCCGAAAATGATAAACATGAATTACCCCTTTTCAAGGATTGATAAATTTTTTCACCAGTTTTGAAGCGTGATATGGTTCTAGAATATTAATTTCAGTAACATCTATCACTAGTAGAGGGTTTGCATGTCTGATATTCCAAAGTTTGATAGAAACATTTTACAAAACAAATCCTCCAAAAAACAAGTCCAATCTTGAAAAATAACTATTACTTTCTCTGATACCAACATAAACACCTCCGACTCACAATTATGGATTCAATTCTAAAAACACAAACTTTACAGATACACTTTGATATATAGTGAAATGACACTGGATAAACAAACATATATTTCAAATCATTTTCAATACATAAAACATTTCATCTCATAAAAATATCACATTCCCATGAAAGAGAGGTCTAGTGATGTTGGGAATAAATTATATAAGAATAATATTTTATGATTAATGTGAAAATTTATATATGGCCAAACCACATTAGACCCGCATCATAAATTATCATACGATATACACATTATTCTAAAACATAGAATGAATATCTTACAATAGGGTGAACTAGAATTCTAAATAAGTGAAAAAAATTTAAAATATCATCAACGGTTATATCACATAGAGAATAAAATAGTAGAATGGGAGAAATAAAACCCTAGGGTTTGTATAGGTCTCCGGGGAAGCCGGGTCGCCAGGGTCGGGGGGGGGCTGGGGCCGCCGAGGTCGCGGGGTCACCGGGGAAGCAGGGTCGCCAGGTTGCGGGGTCGCCGGTGTCACCGGTGTCACGGGGGGCCGGGGTCGTAGGGAGAGTGGGGGGCCGGGAGAGCGCGAGGTGAGAATGAGAGTCGGGGTGGGGGAAGGGTCGAGGCCGTGTAAAAAAAATGTTTTGCGGCGGTTTATTATAAACCGCCGCGAAACCTTTAAAAAAAAGGTTTAGTGGCAGTTCCTAGAACCGCCACTACAAAACCGCCGCTAAACGGAAGTTTTGTTGTAGTGACCACTAAGGAGGAGCACACCTACCACTTGCTAGTTGTACTGGGCACACTCCAAGAGAATCAGTTTTATGGTAAGCTCTCAAAGTTTCAGTTCTGGATATGTGAGGTCCACTTCTTGGGACATGTCATCTCTGAGGCGGGAGTTGCGGTGGATCCTGCGATGATCGAGGCAGTGCTAGCTTGGGAGACACCTAGGAGCATGACGGAGGTGCGGAGTTTCCTAGGTTTGGCTAGGTACTACCGGAGATTTTTTCCAGACTTATCCAGAGTTGCAGTACGGCTTACAGCTTTGACGAAGAAGGGGAAACCCTTCGTGTGGTCAGACAGATGTCAGCAGAGCTTCCAGGAGCTGAGACAGAGATTGACCAGTGCACCTATCTTGAGGCTACCAGAGGAGGGGGTAGGGTACGTAGTCTACTTCGATGCATCAGGGACCGGACTCGGGTGTGTCCTGATGCAGGAGCGGGCAGTGATTGCCTATGGATCACAACAGTTGAGGCAGCACGAGCAGAACTACGCTACCCATGACCTGGAGTTAGCAGGAGTGGTCTTCGCTCTGAAGATGTGACGACACTATCTGATGGTTGAGCGCTTCATAGTCTATTCTGACCACCAAAATCTCAATTACATCTTCTCGCAGAAGGACTTGAACCTGAGACAGCGGCGATGGCTTGATTTCCTCCAAGACTATGACTTTGAGATAGTCTATACTCCTGGAAAGGGGAACGTAGTAGTCGATGCTCTCAGCAGGAGGACGAGCATTCAGCTACTTGGAGAGGTGACAGAGAAGCTAGCCGCCTTGCAGATATCCTTCATGGATAGAGATGGGGAAGCCTTCCTTCAGTCGCTCATAGTCACACCTCCACTTCTTCACCGGGCCAGAGAGGCACAACGTAGGGATGTTGACTGCGACACGCGACATGCACAGATTTCCACAGGACAGGCACCTGATGGTTTTTCTATAGGAGGAGAGCACGTCGTCCTTTTCAGAGGATGTACCTTGGTACCAGCTGCTTTATAGGAGGAGGTTCTGAGAGAGTTTCACACTTCCTCTTTATCGGTACATCCAGGAGTGGCGAAGATGTACCAGGATCTCAGACGATAGCACTGGTGGCCGGGTATGAAGAAGGCTGTGGCAGAGTTTTTTTCTCGATGCCTCACCTGCCAGCAGGTGAAGGCGGAGCACCAGGTACCAGAAGGCTTGGTACAGCCCTTAGAGGTCCCGGAATGGAAGTGGGACGGGATATCTATGGATTTCATGACTAGACTTCCACATACTTCCAGAGGACACGACTCCATTTGGGTGATCGTCGACCGACTCACCAAGTCATCCCACTTCTTACCTACCAGAGATCAGGGCTCAGTGGAGAGCTTGAGATGCCTCTACATTCAGGAGATCGTATGGCTTCATGGTGTGCCATCATCTATTGTCTCTAATCGAGACGCTCGCTTTACTTCTCGGTTTTGGAAGGGGTTGGAGGAGGCATTCGGGACGCAGCTACGTCTGAGCACTGCCTTTCACCCTCAGACGGATGGTCAGACGGAGAGGACAATTCAGACTCTTGAAGAAATGCTTCGTGCATGTGTCCTCGACTTTGGTCGCAGTTGGGAGGATCACCTACCCTTGGTGGAGTTTGCGTACAACAACAGATACCACTCCACCATCGGGATGGCACCATACGAGGCATTGTACGGCCGACCTTGCAGGTCACCTCTGCGCTGGACAGACCCTGGGGAGTCAGCACTTGTGGGACCAGAGATGGTTCAGGCCACGACAGAGAAGGTCCAGGTCATCCAGAAGCGGATGGGGACAGCTCATAACCGACAGAAGTGTTATGCTGATAGGAGGCGAAGACCACTAGAGTTCGAGGATGCCGACCACTATTTCTTGCGGGTCTCACCTCGACATGGATTACGGAGATTTGGCCGGAGCGACAAGTTATCTCTGTGCTTCATAGGACCATTCTAGGTTCTCAACAGGATAGGCGAGGTGGTTTATCACCTGGCTCTACCACCTCAGTTGCACCGGGTGCACGACGTCTTCCACGTATCTCAGCTGAGGAGATACGTGCACGACCCGACACATATCATCGACCATGGGGAGATGGACATTAATGACGGGGCGAATTTTGCGGAGGTTCCAGTGGAGATTGAGGATCGATAGGAGCGGGTCCTACATGAACAGTTGATAACTCTAGTGCGCATCAGGTGGCAGCACGGGAACCTCCAAGAGAGCACTTGGGAGCGGGAGGCTCAGATGTGTGCTCAGTACCCTCATTTGTTCCCCTAGTTTGTGATGTATCTTTACGGAGACGTAATGCCCTGAGGTGGGAGTAATGTAAAGACCCGTAAATTTCAAGGAAATTTTTTCTTAATTTCTTTGGGATTTTATGAGTATGCAGTTTCTGACGGCACCTGATTCTGAGGCCCGGTGTGCCCGGAATCAATTTCCATAGTTTAGATCGGGTAACGAGCGGGTTTTCCTAACTTCTGATTCGGTGCTCATAATCGAAATCCGGGGGCACCGATGAAACTACAGCGTCGGTAATTTCTTAGGAACACCTTTTCCGAAGGTGTGTTTGTTTAGGAGGATATGTTAAAAAATGTGAGGAATAAAAATATAATTTTTTTACAATTTTATTTTTATTTATTTACTAAGTGGTTTAAGTGTTAAGTGAAATTAAGTTGTGTCACAACTTAATTTCTCTCTACTGTGCGGTTTAACTTCCATGAGAGGAAGTTGGGGTGGGACCCACTTAATCCTAACTCCTCTGGTTAGGATATTAGTGAGGTGGGGCCCACACGATCCCCCACCTTTTCACTTTCCCCATAACCCCATTTAAACTCCTTTAAAAACCTCCCTTGTAATTATTGTTGTGACTTTCCCTCTCCTCTCAATTAATCAAGCCAACACATTAATTCAATTAATGGATTTGAGTTTTTAAATTTTGAACTCATGGCATGACTTAATAAAAATAAGTGGTGCTTATTTTATTTTTGGGTTAGATTGGTTATGTTAAGGATTGGAGAAGAAAGCTCTAGTCTTGAAGAACAACATCTTTCTCGTTGAAGAACGCAAAGAACGTCGGAGCACCAAAGAGAGACGGCGTGCTGATATTTCCCTTCTCTGCAGCCAGTGTGAGACGTCATCCTATTCTTTGACGCTCACCAACGCCGTCATCGAAACCACCCCCACGACGCCGTTTTCCCGCGACTATCATTGTTCGACAACTTCTTCGAGGTAGGGGTTTGTTTTACGTTCGTGATTAATTTGGAGTTCATCGTTCAATAATTGGCCACCTGTTATCAATTTAACGGGAGGAGGTAGAACTGCACAAACACGGCTGATCCTCCTCCCCTTTGTTGATGTTCACCGTCGAGGTTTGGAATGAAGGTGGCGCGGTGCAACGGCACCGTGCGGGAATGAGGAAAAAACGCGGCGAAGGAGCGCGTCGTGCCATTCCGTTGAGGCCGAAAGAAGCCGCGGCCGGAGTCGGTCCGCGGTGGAGGGGCACGGCGCGACGGCGCCGTGCCGGTCGGACAAGGTCCGCGGCGGTGCCGGGGAGGGCGGCCGGATCCGCCGGCGCTCCAGGAAGGCGGGACCGCAAGGGTCCCGCGGCGGCACCGGCCGACTGACGGGGCCGGCCGTTCAGAAAGTCCGGGGTTCGTAACCCCCGACGGCAGACAAGGCGAGCCCCCTCCACGTGGTGGGCCCCCATTTCAAAACGAAGGGGCAACACGCCCCCCCTTCCGCGTCCGCTCTGCGAGCGGACGCCCGCGCCGGGCCGGGCCGGACCCCCGCACCGGCTGGGCCGGGCCGCGCCAACTGGGTCGGGCCGCGCCCAAATGGGCTGGACCTGGACCCGGGTCGGGTCGACCCGGTTCGGGCCGACCCAGGGGGTATTGGGTCGGGTCGGACTGGGCCCAAACCCCATGTTTTCAGACATTTTCGTTCAGACGCTCATATCTTGGGCTACGGACCTCCGATCGACGCACCATTAGTTGCGTAGAGATTCTTGGATCGAGAGGGTCGTTTCGGTATATTACACTCAAGGTTTTGGAGAACATTGGGTACAGTCAGGTTGGTTCGAACACAAAACCAACCGGGCCCTCGGAGCTAAAACACTTATAACTTGAGCTCCGGACGTCTGATTGACGTGCCGTAGACTTTATTGGATTCCTCTTAGTGGGATAGTTATTTGGGCTTACTCCGTTCGAGGTTTGGATGCAGTTGGAGTATGGTCGGGTTGGTTTTGACTTAAAAACCAACTGTGCCCCTGGGACGAAAAAACCAATAACTCTCAGACCGGGCGTCCAATTGACGCGCCGTCTATCACATTGAGTTCCTTTTGACGAGATGGAATTTTGGGATACATCAACTCTGGACTTCGTGTCAGTTGATGTATCGAAACCCTTGGATCGTGGAGCAGACCCTCCCAGAATCGAGCGTACTGTGTTTGGGAACCCTAGTGCTGGCTGCGTTTGCGACGACGATGACGACTGTACTGGGATCCTTCGTGGGTTCGGCAGCGGTGACGACCGTACTAAAATCCTCCATGAGTTCGACGGCGATGACTACTGTTCTTGTATCCTATGTAGGTCCGGCAGTACCTGACTACTGTTCTTGTATCCTATGTGGGTCCGGCAGTATTTGACTCTGTACTTGTATCCTATGTGGGTCCGGCAGAGTAGCTAGTCTTGTATCATTTTTGGGTCCAACAACTTAGCTGGTCTTGTATCCTACGTGGGTTCGACAGCTTAGATGAATCAGTGGCTACATCTGATCATCTCTATCGTCTTACGAAATGTATACATGTGTGAGCTGAGTCTTGACTTTCAATCATTATTTTCGATATGATTGTTTTACTGTCCTGTGTGGATTGGGTTGTGTTATCCTGTGTGGATTGGATTGTGCTATCCTGTGTGGACTAGATCAAACTTGGGCTCTGGTGTTGGAGCCGAACTGGAATTGATGACTTAGGTATATGTATGGGAATATACCTAAGTAGAGTTGGTTGTTACTTCGTGATTGTATCATTCCTTTGTGGTTTATCCTTCGTGGATTCTGGGAGACCATCGGGGGTCTCGGGGTCCCTACTGGGTAGTGTATACTCACCCCTGGACGGTCTATGCTCATACTACGTTGTGTTGGATGCAGGCAACAGACAACGCAGATCGAGGTGGGAGCTCGTGGAGCTGGACGAAACCTGGAGGTGGATCACTGGACAAGACGTACTCGGAGCGGACGGCTGGAGCTGAGGAGCAGAGGAGAATATTTGTACCCACCCTTCAAGTGGGATTTCCAGAGGACAACTCGGAGTTACTGCTTTACTTTTCTGCTACTGTATTCCCTTTTCAGTTGTACTTTACTTTCAGTTGGGTTTGTATTCTGGCCCATTTACTTTCCAGCACTTACTTTTGTACTCACTTTACTTAGTATCTACTTCTTCTTGCATACTCTGTGGTGTTTGTTTTTTTACATAAAGGCAATGCCTTCCCTTATATCGGGATTTACGCTTTTGGTTCTAGTCACCAACCCCTGGCCTATGGAAGGCGGGCTTAGGGTAGTCACGACATGGGTCCTGAGGATGGGTCGTGACATGGAAATTGCATTCAAAATAAAAATTATGAAATTTCATAGCTGGGAAAACAAAATTTTGAATTTATTAGTTCTTTGGAAGTACCTAAATGGAAATTTAGTATATGGGGTTGCTTCTATAACACCTGTATTGTTACTACCATGAGGGAAAAAAATAATGAACTAATTATTCCACACAAACAATGCAACCAAAAAATATATTGATAATAAATGAAACTTAGACTGTTAATGTAATTTTTTCTTACATTGAGATGTCCACTTGGCAGCTGGAGGTATTGGATTTAGAAGGAAATTTCAAGCACCAACAGTTTAGGCCTGGTGTGGACTGAAACCTAAAGCAACATACCTAAATGGAAAGTTCACAAAAAGGCAACTAAAAAAATGTCAGTAAGTGAAGGGGAAGGAGAGTGCAAAGTTGAGTGGTCATCAATAAAGCTCAACTGTGGTCTGCATTAAGAAATCAAGGCAGTGTGTGGTATAAAGAATGTTAAAATAATGATATAAAGAATGTTAAAATTGAAATGTTACAAAGAATTTCATATACATAAACATGTTATTAGAATGATTTATCAATAAAATATCAGGTTTCTTGGTGATGTAAGTCAACACCAATGTGAATGAATTAAAACATGCATCAGAGGTAGAGAATAAAAGTTCAAAAAAGAAATTGAAAATGAGGATCATGGAATGAAGTCACCTGGTGGTTGAAGTTGAAATTCTTGCTGCTCCAATTAGTCCTTTGATATCCATGTCACTTACAGAGTTCCCTTTTAGAAAAAGGAAAAAAACAATATATATATATATAATAATGAAAGTAAAATATAAGTATATATATATATAAATTATAGAATAAGGAAGCACAAAAAACCGTAGGTAAGTGGTAAGCGCGCACCCCTGTCTCCCTTCGGTCGCGGGTTCGAATCCCCGTGGCTTCGCCGGTTGTGACAGGGTTTGACCCACGAACCACGATGTGTCCCTTTTTATTATTATTATTATATTATTATTTATTTTTTTGTATTTTTATTTTAACCTACAAACACATTAAAATAAAACAAACTGATGATACATTGTCTTCTTTTTAAATTTATGGGTAAGGCATTACTAAAGGATCACACCACGTGACATGAATGAATATGGTGCTCCTCTTTCATACCCATCCATACTCATAATATAAGAACATGTCAAAATCTTTTTTTTATTAAATATAAAAATTATTAGTTAATCCTATTTAAAATATTAATTTGATTAAAACAACAAAATGATAGGAAACATGAAAACCATGGGTTGCCTCCCATGCAGCGCTTTGTTTAACATCATTAGCTTTCCTTGAACCCCCCAACTTATCTAATACCAACTTTCAACATTTTAAGGACCACATGTTTCAACACTTCTTCTAGGTTGAAATTTATTCTATGTTTAGAATTTGTTTCATGCACAAACCTCTATTCTAAAATGAGCAGGTAAATCCAAGGAATATCAGAAATAATGGATTCAATTTCTTTTGTAGTATTTTCTAATACATTATGAATCATTACCTATTTATTGGTTTCAAGATAAGAAATGGTGACAACTGGAAGTTTTTGGCTATCCCCAATGAATGGAAAATTAAGGGTGGATGGAAAGTCCTTTTGTTCAAGTTCAGGTAGGCTAAAACTCTCAAACATAGGTTGGGACTTTGAATTGAACTCAGTTTCATTTTCAAAATTTCTCAACAGAATTGGTTCATTTTGAATAGAATATTCAACCACCAAATGTGAAAGACTAGTTTCAGGAATGGTTATGGACTCAAATTTTGTGATTTCTCTTAATGGTTCAGTGATTTGTGTTTTTGAAAAATCATAAATGGAGTTATATTCATGAGACTCAATCCATGATGTCAAATTTACCTCTTGTGAATACAAAAAATCATTTTCCTCTTGATTTAAACACCCATAAAAAATTCCATGATCCTCCTCGTCTTCCCCAAATCCAAAGGTTTTATCTTCAGTAAATTCATAAGAGGTTTGTGGGAAACTAGACACTTCACATAAGGTTATGGAAGGGACAATTTGTGTAGGGATGAGTTCCTCACAAGTTTTAATGATTTTTAGTTATAACCTCAATGATGAAACCTCAAAATTAATTATCTACATTTTTTGAAATAGTTTTTCAAGTAACAGATGTGGATTAGGATGGATAAGGGGTTGATCTAAATGGTCTATTCTAGGTGGATAATTAAGTTGTTGGAATTGCACAGGAGGGTGTTCAAATTGGCTTTATAGGGATTGAAACTCATTATATGTTGAAATGTCTTGTGAATCATAGGAGTAAAAACATTGTGGTTCATTAGGTTGTTGATGATCCCACAAGTATAAATTAGGATGGTCATTGTACATCACACATGGGGTTGGGTGATCAAAGTAGGGATAGGTTTCCAATGTTTGGACTTGTTCAAAATTGATTTCCATAGGAGTGAGGGGGTGATAAAAGAGAATAGGGATGAAAAAAATGATGATAGTGTCTAAGATAACTTACTTAGGTCCCTGGAAACGGCACCAAAATTTGATTCACGCACAAATTTACCCAATAGATGAAGGTAGAATGGTCCTTGTAGTTTAGCTTGGGTTATCGAATCCTCAGAGACCTAAGAAGTAACCTACAGACACGTACATTATATGGATTGTTTTTGGCTATGAAGTGGAAAACATGGGTTGGTTTTATATGGGTTTAAAGTATAACTAAAATATTTAAGTGAATTCAATTTAAAAGAGTGAGTTGATCCTAGGTTATCAATTGGGGTGGATTGGACGTATTTCCTTTTCAATGATTTCAATTTCTTATATTTGAGATGGGTTCATTTAAGAAGATAAAACATCATCATCACTTAATGGTTTAATGCCTAAACCCTTTAATACTAATCACCTATATACTTTAAGGATCAAAGTTTTGATCACTTCAAGGTAATGGTTCATATTAGCACATGAAGTGTGTGGCCTTAAATTCAACAAGGACGATGGAGTTTAAAAATCATCAAATAAAAATCTCAATTAAAGAAGTGATTATAAATTAATGGGGTGATAAATAACATCCAATACAGGCCCTTTATACTCCATTGTATCAACCCATAAGTGGGTTAGCCCTCCATTGATGCTATGGTTTCAATGGAAGCGGGAAGTAGACTCATGAGGGAGGAAATGGAGAAGTAAAAAAAACACAATAAAATAACAATCACTCCACCATTGTGTGATAATATCTCAAGGTTTGGTATGAACAAGTTCACAGCTTAAACCAATGGTATCCGAGAGATAAGTAAAATAACATAATAATAAGAGAAGAAGAACTTTTATTAAGAAACAGGGATGAATTAAAACAACTTACATGTGGAAGAAAAATCTGAGACAAAAAAACCGCAGCATAACATTACAATGAAATAAAGCTCAAATACTATCAAACTACTCCACCAACACTACCTTAAATAGGAATTTTGGAAGCCTTGGGTCGATCCTCCAACAGTATAAAGCATCCAACTTGATTATGGTAGGCCTAGGGTGGTGGAAAGCTTGTGGAACTTGGACTTTTCCACATTTGACCCGAGGTGGAAGTCGGCTTTCATCCACCGAACATACGCGCTTGGAAGACCTTCTATATGGCCGAATAAGAGTGGTCAATAGAATAAGAAAATATATCCACGTATGTCTCCTAACCTCCTATAAAATTTGGGTCCATTTGGAGTTTTATATTCAGAGATATGATTAGATTAGTGGGCTGTTTTTCTGGGCCGCAGAATCTAGCCCAGAATTTTATCTCTAAATTGAGACGCCTAAATGACCACAATGAAGGCAGAATTAGCACTCGCTTCTGAAGAATTATTTGTTCCGATATATGTATTCTAGACTCCCACCAAATTTGGGCTTCATTGGGTTCGTAATGTGGGTCCCACGGTCTCATCAGTGGGCTGATGTCCAATCTGACTTCTCCATAATTGTTTCCTTTCATCACAAAATATCCCCATCTTCTTCCATGAATTCTCCATTGATCCCTGAATAAAAAATGTTCATATTTAAGTGTAAATAAATTCCCCAAAATATAAAATTAAAATATTTATAATTATATTCCTTAAAATCAGATGAATCATTGGGTACTTTAAATGATGTTCAAAAATGTACCACATAATAGTGCATTTTAAGAAGGTATTACAATCATAATGTGAAATGATGTTCAAAGTGTAAAATGCACTAAAATGTTATTTATGAATAATAAAGAACATGAATATTATATATATTAACATTGAATAATAGCCTCATTTAGTGGCTAATCATCACCCAATCAATCTAAGGTGTTATTAAAAAATGGATGAAATTAGAACTTAATGATACACCAAGTGAAATTTAAAACATATTTCTTCAAGTGATCAATATAAGTTTCTATTTTAAAGGAGTGTTAACACAATTCGGTTGATAGAGCAGTGATATTTCAAATTGCGATTGGTTGTAAACTAGTAGGGATAATGATTCCACTTCAAACATTGTAATAGTCGTGCACTTTAGTGTATTTTGTACATAGAAACATTACCTTCGTTTTCTCCTTGGATGTACTCCATTGTGAGTGAACCAAGTAAAATTGGTTAGTGTCACAGAATACAGGCAGATCATTAGAATTATGTTTTAATTAACAATGAAACAACTTGATATTGTTTTTTACACATGAAAAGTAGCATGGTATCAAAGTAAACCCAAATAAATCCACTTACTTATAATAGAAAGAATAATTTGGTATGTCAAGGGTATAATGGATTTTAGTTTACTTTATAATGAAAAAACTCATCAATATTTATTGGGCTATACATATGTAGATTGGTCCAGTTTAGTAGATTATCAAAAATCAACATTAGGTAGTGTATTATAACTTGATAGATTGTGTATTTCTTGTCTAAGAAAGAAATATGATTACATTTCATTGAGAACTGTAGAATATGAATCCATTGAAGCTACTAAAGCTTGCATACAATTATTGTAGATGAAAAAATACCATTATATTATGAGAGTTAAAGTTAAGTATTAGAACAAAATCCATTATGATGAATCAAATTTTATAAACCTTAGAAAAAATATAGTCTTTCACTCAAGGTAAAAGTATATTGAAATCAAGTATTATTTTATCAAGGATAAGGTGGATTATGGGATTGTGAAGTTGGAGTATGTTCTTATAGAACTATATGTTGAAAAAATTCAGATTAAGGCCTTACCCAAAGAGGAATTTTAGTGGCATAAACTAGATCTTGGAGTTCAGTTGACTGCCCAAACTTGAAAAATTGTGGATTTGGGACCCCTCTCCCCAAGTTATAGTGTGTTTTCCCTTATGCACTGATATGTGTTCTTTACAATGTTGCGGATATAAAGGACTGAACTTTATGTTCATTGACAAAGGGGGAGAAAATATATTGATCAAGACAGGGGGAGAAGATGATAGGGGAAGCGGGGAAGTAGGGGGAGTTTTAAATCTAATGATGCTAAAGGTGATAGATCAAAGGTTATATATCACAACAGACAGGGTTCATGATGAAAGAGTTTATTGTTTTGGACATGAAGTGATTCATTGATGAAATTTTCATGATAATATTTTTTCTCATATCGAGCATGTATCATGGGGTCTTAGAGTGTGTGAGGGTAAATATTTGATAGCTATTTGGAATCACAAGAAGAAAATTTTGGTAGAAGATGGAAGAATATTTAAAGTGGTATCAAATGGATAAGAGGTGTCAACAAACCCAAAGGGGGAGGTTTTGGGGAAAAAATCCCTCAACACAACTTTGTAGTGTTTTTAGGTTGATTTTTGTTGTTGAAAAAGCAGGTTGAAAAGGTCGGTTGTAGAGTTCTAGAGAGATTTCTGACAAGGTATATTAACAAAGATCCAATAAAATGTAATGAATGCTCTGGAATTGGTATAGAGAATTATGTATACATGGTGGAATTGTTTTCCAAATTTTTCCAAATTTTTTGGGGTCCAAAATATGGAAGATGACTCAAGATTCATGAATGTTGTATTTATAGGGATGCATCATAAAAGTATGGAAAATTCATGTAATTAATGAAGTTTTGGTCTTTTGCAAAGGTTTAGTGCTTCATGATGGTTCATTGTTTCATGAAGGTTTTGAGTTTCATGAAATATGGATGAGTCACAAAGGAAAGATGGTATGATACATGATTTTGAGAAGCTTTATGAATAGGAAATTCCCATGAAGTTTTATGAAGGTAGGTATCTTCATGAAAAATAATAAAGACCTTCACAAAGAGGACTTGGATAGGTTGGAAGCTTCAAAAAAGGGAGGAAAAATATATAAATGGCTATCTACCCCTATCATTTGATGAGATAACACATTAATGAAAATCCAAAGGCTCTAAATTCATTAAGGTGGTACAAAAAGGATTTTTTTGCGTTAAAGTTTTCATAATATCATATGTTTCATGGAGAAATGATGTTTTGAAAAGGTTATGTAGGCGTAGAAAAATAAGTGAGAATTGTGAAGGGAGTGACCTTTGTGAAATTAGCGAGGTTCATGAATGTTAGGATACTCATTAAAGAGTAATGTTTTATGAAGAATTTTGAATTTTCAAGAAGGTTGAAATAATCTTTTTTTTTTTTGAAATTAAATCATACATGAACTGTAAGGGATTTCTCAGTAAATATATGGTAAAGTGGTATTCATGAAGTGGAAGAAAGTGGAACTTAATGATGAACCAAAATAGGTGTAAAAATTATTGATTCAAGTGATCAACAAGATTTTATTTTGAAAGATTAGTGAGCACACTTCTGTTGAGAGAGCAGTGAGGTTTTACATTGTGATTGGTTGTAAACCAGTAGGGATAGTGATTCCACTCTGAACTTTGTAATAGAATTGTGCTTTAGTGTATGTAGAATATAGTCACATTTCCTTTATATTATCCTTGGATGTATCCCAGTGTAGGTGAACCAAGTAAAATTGTTTTTTATCATGCATGTTTTCATTTATTCTCATACATTGTTATGGTAAAGGGATAGAAGAGTGTTATTTAATGATGAAATGAGTTTTAAGGCATTGATAACATTTTGGGTTTATATGATATTTTATGATCAAGTTTATTTTTAAGGATATTTATTATATTTATGGGAACGTTGTGAGGATGAAATTTTATGAAAATGTATAGCTTGAAGTCTAGGAGACAACCCGTCACACCTAACAAGGTAACGGGGCTTGAACCCATAGCCGAAGGTCGATAAAGGTGTAATGCCTACCCCTTGCCTATGTGATGTACTATTTAGCATGAAATAATTATTTTAAATTAAATGGATTAGAAGATAATTATAAATATTATTTATGGAACAAATGTTTTATCATATAGAAAACTATGGGATAAAAAGTGATTTGGTGATTAATGCTATTTCAGAAGAGGATCACTGTAATTTTGGGAAACTACTTACCTTATGCTAACCATTTTGGGTGTAGTTAATTTATAAAGATATTAAAAATATGTGGTTATCCTATTGGGTATTATTTGATCCATTATAAGTTTATTTTAGTGCTTTAGACATGAAAAATTCATCCCGAATACTCATCGTTGGATGAAAGATGTGAGTGTGGTGGAAATTTATTAATTGAGGAAATTATACTAGAAAAGTAAGTATATTTACTCACTATTTTAGTCAATTTGGTAAATTAATTCCTCAAATATAATTATAAAATATTTAAAATGAAAATTATATCCTATTAAATTCATTTATAATGAATCAAATGGTCTTTTAACTCATCACATATTTATGGTTTTGAGGTCCTTAACTTTTTATTGACCTCTCACTTTATTTTTTTCAATGATATCTATCACTCTACATCATTTTTTTGGAAATTATTCTTTTTATACATGTCAGAATCTTCACATCTTGGAAATTTATTTATGCATTATTCTAGAGGACCTTCGTACTTCCTTTTATCTCTTATCAAAAGGAATTTTTATTGATCCTTTTTATGATGTGGGATCCCAACAAAGGTATTTTCAAATGTCCAAAATTTTATTACCAAGATAAATTTAAAATTTTTAGGATTAAAATTATTAAAGGAGGGAGTATGTGAGACCCTGATATTTTAGAAAAGAAAACTATGTTCAATAGCGTGTTCGACACGCAACACCGAGCTTAAATGACATGCAAAATATATAACCATTATAACCTAGTAATTAAATTGGAAGGTATGAATAGTATTAAATAATTTATGATATATAAATATATATATAAATTTATTACTTAATATAAATTATTGAAAAATTCATAGTAAATAATCAATCAATTTTTAGAAAAGTAATTTTATTCTTTAAAAATAGGTTTTCTTCAGAAATGATTTTTATTACTTTTTGTAAGGAAATATTATAATTAGTTTTTGGAAATTTTAAAAGATTTATTTGATAAAATTAAATTCTTTTTTGAAATCATAATATCAAATTTTACTTAGGGTTAAATTTTTTGATTTTTCAAAAAATATTGATTTTTTAGTGAATAGTGAAAAATATCAATTTTTGTAAAATCATTTATTTTAAATAAATTAAGTAAATTAAAAGTCCCATTATTTTTTTTAATATGATTTTAAGTAACATAATTAGTATTTATTTATATTAAATCCACTTAATTAGTTTTTAATCAAATTTATATTGGATTCTAGTACTAGTTTGTTTTTAATTTTAAAAATGGGATTCTTCTGAAAACTGTTTTAAAGTGGATAATATTTCTCCATTTTAATTCATTAAAATAATAAAAAATGAGAAATGTTTTAAATGAAATATATATATTATATGTAAATAAATATTAATTTATCTTCATACAATTATTGTTATTAATCATTGAGTTAATATAAAATCATCATTTTCTTGAGAAATACACTTCTTGAAAACCAGCTTTCTTATCGCGTTTGTGAGTTTAAATTTTAAATTTAATTTTTCCAATTATATGAATTGAATTTGATGAAATGGATTAAATATTTTTAATTATAATAATATATATTATATAATAATGTTAACTTAATTTTTTACCATAATGAATAGTGATAACAATAAAAATTAATTATCACGGCTAAGGTAAAAATGGATTTATAGAGGGGTTAAACTAAAAGGATAAGTGTTAAAGTGACATAAAAAATTTTCTAAAATATTTTTTATGACCATATTTAGACCTCATCATAAAAAAATATCGATAATGGTTCATTTTTTTAATCATTTTTCATGTGAAAAATTTGGGTACACCTTTTTATTTTCAAAAATTATAAGTGTGACACTCACCTCACTTATAAAAGGACACCCCCTATCGTCTCTTATTAACTCCTTAAAGACCCTTTGTCTCAGATATGACCTGATAAAATATCATTATTAGTTCTATAAAAAAGACCAATATTTCTTATTTTTTTTCATAAATCTATCCAAAGAATGATTTTGGTGCTTACCTAAGGAGGTTTCCCAAAAAATATGTATCGTTCTTAACCTATAATCTGTATTCTATTTCTTCTTAAAAATAATTCAAACATTATTAAATTATGATTATATAATAACTAAAATATATACCATATATTTATATGTTATTATTTTAATTTCATAACCTAAATCCATCTCCTATTCCATCAAATAAGACATGAAATCATCATTTGTGTGTATGACAGACTACCACCTTGTGAACTGATGACATTTCTTTTCAATCATCACCTCTTATGGATTATTATAATGATAGATTAAAAGTATATATATGATATTTTTGACATATTTATACTCATTTAGTTATTATATCATATATACCTTCTTATTTTACATCACATGGGTGATACAATAACATCACTCTTGTGTACGACATACTAATGCCTCGTGAAGTGACGTGATTCATTTTTCACTAACGCTTTACATGGAATTTAATAAGGAAAAATTTAATGAATATATGTTATATAAATTAAATCATAATTATATTAATTACATATTTAATATTATTAAAAGTTAATATATCATTTTATTTCTTACACTGAAAAATGATAACGTCATTCATGTAGGTGTGGACTACCGCCTCCATGAAGCGATGTGATTCTTTTTTTATCATCAAAACACATGAATGATATATATAAGTATATTTAATGAAATAATATCGTATTTATGATATTATTATTATTTTTTAAAGATAAAATATTTCTTACCGTCTTTCCATAATAATCATTAAAAAATGGAAACATTACTCATGTGTACATATGACCTACTCTCTCTATGATTGTGATGTAGTTCATTTTTCATAACCATAGTTCATGATTTTTTTAAAAAAGTAAAATTTATGTATAAATATGATAATCATTTAATGATTATTATTCTTTATATGTTTAATAATGACCTATTTGACCAATAATAAACCTACTGAAGTAATTTTTTAACATATAATCCAAATATCAGAGAAACACCCGACATAAAATTAATTGACTAAGTAATTTAATATAAAATGATAAAAAGTGAAATAAAATGAATAATAAAATTTAAAAATATTCCCAATAAAGTAAAAAATTAACATAAGTTTATTATTTATGAATATAAATAACATATGTGATATGTCAAACTCAATGCAAGGGACTTCGTCTCAATTTCCTTTATTTGAGGTATATTTTGATGTTATGCACCTATATTATTTTATAAGGTGTATATAAATCCCATTTTACATGTTATATCATGTATTTATCTATTATCATGATATTTAATTTTTTTAATGTATTCTTTCATGGGTCTTACGATTCAAGTGTTTCCTAAGTGATAAAGGACTTTTCTTTTAAAAAAATCCCCTTTTAAAGTTTTCCTTCCAACTCTTTCTCTTACATGTATATGTTTTAAAAATAATTTCATGAATTTTTTTATATGGTCATAAAATATTTATAAATTATATTTTATTTCTATTTTTACTTTATTTCAAAGGTTTTCAAAAGTAATCCTTTTACATTTTTCATATGTTATGTTTTAACAACTGATAAAAGAAATGTTCTATTTTTAATGTATACAATGAAAATAAATTTTTCTACCATGATGAACATTATTTTATTTTTGTATTCCTTTAAAATATTTAATGATTTATTCAATGAAAGATCCTATTTCCCTTTTTATGGTTATTTTGGTATTGAAAATGTGTTTTTAAAAGAAAATGGTATTTTGATACCCAAAAAGTTTTTTATATGGGTCACAAGGTGTTTTTAAAAAGGTTTTTATGATTAAAAGATACAATAATAAAATATTTTATTCATGATATGATACTTGAGCATTATATGAAAAACTGGTGAGCCTGATATAGTATATATGAAGGTTTTAGCCCCATTATATTTCATAGGTGAGCCCGATATATCTTATACGAAGGGTTGAGCCCCATTATAGATCATAAAAAATGGGTGAGATTGATATAGCTTATATAAAGGGTGATTCCCATCATAGCTCTCCAATGAATTGGGTAATTATTATATTGGAAGTTGGACATATGGTTATTCTAATTAAAAGGGTTTTGAAATTGTTTTATAAATATGATAATCTAAGTTTCTAAACAGGGTTTTTAATTGATTTTTATTGGTTTTAAAGGTTTTATTAGAGAAAAAAGTGTTTGTATTTTTATATGAAAATGTTTTATATCATATGATCAAATAAATTTTAAGATAAAGGTAAATGTTACATGATTTTTCATGTTTTTTACTGCACTAACAGTTTTCTTTGTTTTTATGTCCCTTGCTAAGATTTTTGTGCTAGTTCCACGTTTTTAAATGTTTTTCATACGGTTTAAGGATGGATAAGTTAAATGAAGAAGTCGACTTAAAATCTGTGAATATTTTCTAGGAAAATAAATCATTCTTTATTTTAAAAATTTTATATTATGTAAAAAATGGATACTAATTGAAGTGTCCACTTTGTAATATATGGTTGTGTAATGTATGACTTATGACCCAATTATCTAAAACTATAAACCTGAAAAGATCTTCAAAGTGAAACAAATTTAATTATTGACTAAAACTCATGATTATGTTTTTTAAGGATGGGTACTTATATAAATCATTCCTAAAAGGTGATTCCTTTATGCCCACTCACTTTTTCTAGTATTTGGGGATTGAGAACGCCATTCATGCCATGTCACAAACTGGTTTGGGTGTCCTATGGAGGGATGGATTGGGTTGGTTCATGACATGGGGTATTCATTTTCATAGTATCCCTTATCCTTATAATTAAAACATTGGACATTTAAAGCTTCATTATTTCCCATACACTCACATTCTTGGTGAACTTTCTTTCTACACATAAAGAAAACTCCCTTTCCCTTCAATAACGTATTAGGGTGTTTCTTTCCACAATTTTCACATTTGATAATTTATTTCCTTACCTTATTTCCCTTTATCTAATTTCATTTTCCTTGAAGCTCAGTCATCTTCTCCTTCTCCTAATTTCCTTTGAAAATATATGACTTGTAGAATTATTTCTTCATCATAATGTCACTTGATACCATATAATAATATGATGAAAGTGTCCGAGAAGCTAGTACCCTTTGGATTCTTGGATTAAAACCATCAAAGAAATGATCAATCTTATATTTAGGATTATGTATATAGTCTATAACATGACTTTCTAATCTTGTAAACTTTTTCTCATACTCAGCAACTCTTTCCTATTCCTTCAGTCTTAGATTGATGAATTTCCTTTCTATTTCAGCTCATTGCTCATAAGGAAAGTATTTTTCAAATAATATATTCTTTAAATTTTTTCATTCCATTCCCTATATCTAATCCTCCTCCTTTGTATTTTGAATCAATTCCACCATTTATCTGTATATTCTATTAAAAAAAACACTGCTATAATAACCTTAACCCTTTCATTACTTCTCAAAGTTAGAAATGTATTTTCTAGGGACTTGATCCACTATTTCTCTATAAATGGATTTGTACTTCCATTAAACTATGGAAGATTTTGTTACATGAATTGGTCTAAAATCAAAAAATCGTTTTTGTTGAGTGGATCCTTGTCATCATCATTTTTGTTTTGATAATCACATCACCCTATCTATATTTCATTTTTTTACCTTTATTTATTCATCTATAAAATATACTTATATCTTTTAATTTTTGTTATATATGTTATCCATGTTATTCAATATTTATATTTGTTCTTATACAATTATATGACGATTCTATAACTTATCACATTTTATTTTTGAATAATTTTGGGTATAATATATTCTTTCAGGTGAAAAGAATCCTAGAAATTAGAAATATGGAAATCCTTTTTACAACCTCTCTATATAATAAATATATCTAGAGCTACAATGCTCATAATTTCATAAATCATATTTTTTAGAAAGATAATAAGATTATCTAGGATTTCTTCAACTACATTTATGTGATAAAATGAGATACCGATCTTGTAATTTCACACCACTTATTGAATTATAAAGATAAGAAGGTTATCTATATTTAATTCAATTGAAAGAATGGATGAAATGTACATTTGGATACTCTAAAAATTATCTAAATCTCATCATCATTTTTAGAATTATATAGATTTCAGAACATGAAATATACTGTGTTTTTTACTGATCTCACTGTTGCACTGTTTGGTGAAGGGGGAAATGAGGCTTCTACATGAGCTTGCTGGATGTTGGATTCCCTTGATCTTACATCCCCATTTTTACCTTTTTCTTTTTTTCCTTAGGCATTTTCCCTTCTCTGTAATAGGTTCCCTCTTACCTAGTCATAAAAGAGGTTCTTTTGGTTTTTTGTTCAATAAAGAGGGATTGAACCTCAGCCTTTTCTAAAAAAATTAAGATTTAAGTATTATTTAATCCATTAAAAAGATATAGAAAAAATATAAATATAAGTGAACTAAACCAAATTATGAATCCATTGTTTATAAGTCTTAGAAATCGAAAAAATCTTGAAACATCAAGCTGATACATATTTTAAGGCTATTTTTGAAAAGGGAAATTAAGTTATGTGGATGTTTGAATTATCTTATTGCAAAAGTAGAATTATATTATTAGAATAGTGGCTAGAGAAATATCTTATGAGGCCTGAAGAGTATTATCTTATATGGAAGAAAAATATCTTACACATATGGAATTATATTAAAAATTAGAAATATCTTACACATTTCTTCCTAAATAATTATCTAATACCATATGATAATTATTCAAATAAATATCTTATTCACTTGAATAAACTCAAAATAGAATGTGATGATCTCAAATTATTTAGAACTATTAAGTAAAATCCATATCAAATACATGGAACCAACATCATGTAGAAGCATAAAATAAATATGTATGCACACATACTTTATGATTTGAGGAAATTAGAATCTACACGATGAAGTAAAGAAATAAATAATTGATTAACTGAAATTAGTGTTAAGAAATTTCTTTAAGGATAATGAGTTTCATGACATGAATGAACTCAGTTTATTTATCTTGAAATTAAAAAACAAATCTATAGAAACTCAACCGACATTAAATTAGTGATATTATTTGAATCTAAAATAGGTTTTATAACTTGTATAAGCTTATTATCACTTGATAAAATCTGCTAAGAAATGTAAAGAGGCCTCATATTGTAACATGACTTGAAATGACCTATTCAATGGAAGAACTCTCACATCATACAATATGTAAAAATTCATTTGTAAAGGAGATCAGAAGTAATGAATAGAAGTTAGACTATGAATATTAAAAGTAACAATACTCTATCTATAGTTTTGAGATTATAATTTTCTAAAATCATATATGGTTTATTCTATAAGATTTATCAATTGGATATTGACTACTAAATTATTAAAAAGATATAAAAAATGGGTTTCACCTTAAATAGAAAATATTTACGATGTATTTGAACATCAAATATTTTTGAAGGAGGTGTTTACTATTGTAGAATTATGGAAAAATATGTAGTGCTTCATTATCATAAATATCGAGAGATTTGTAATTTTTAAAATCTGGAAAAAAATTATAAGATAACAAAGACGACCAACAACTCATGATATAATGATCTATGTGGAGAAGTTTAAATATTGAAGATGTATGAAATATTTAATAAATATAGAATATTTATTCATGATGTATATTTGAAAAATTTAAAGTGAAAAAGTTGAAATGAGAGAAAAAGTTGGAAAAGATAGAAAATATATTTATATATATTTTTTGGGCTACTCGAAAAAAGGGAGAGAATATTGTTTGTGAGAGAAAAATAAATAATAGAATTGTTTAATCATTTTGATCTAGACATCTACTTCTCAACGCCTTTTAATAGATAATTGAAATACTCTATACATCTACTATTCTCTAAATATTTGAAGAACATTGAAGGAGACAACCTGTTCCAAAGAAGAATAATATTATTTATTCTACTATTCAAAGGAGGAAGGAATCCTATATTATTCTTGATGATCTTTTGGATGGTGTTGTTATTCGATAAAGATCCTTATCATCTGTCAGTTATGGAGGAAACTTTGAGATGAAGTCGTATCAACCTTATACATCTTATCTATTTTATCTAGTTGTCAAATGCTTATACTCAGTTATGGTGAAGTTTCAGCTTCTTGTACTAAAATGTTGATTTTCCTAATAAAATAACCTTAAGGCCTAGTAAAATCCTTGTAACAAGTGATGACTGCTTGCACTCAAGCTAATAATCCCCTAGGAAAATTATTGGTTCTAGTAAAATCACCAAACTCATGGAGTAGGTTATTGGTTGACTAGACTGGGGGATATTTGTGCCCTGAATCACTATACATCATTATGTTCTCATATCCTTAATTTCTTACTTTACCACTACATTACTCAATTAAATAAAGATGAAACATGAACATTTATTTAAGAGGTAATTTTAAATTGGAAAAAAATTTTAAAGGAACTCAATTCACCCCCTCTTAAGTATTTGTCTACTCAACTTATGATAAAAATTGGTATCAAAGAATAGGATCTATTTCTAGAGATCTTTTATGATATAATACTATTTTTACCTATCACAAACCTTTGATATCAGCCTTGAATCTCTTTGTGATATTATTAAAGGTATATTTTGGATTTAACAATATTGAGGGGAAGATCATTTGATGAAGATTATTTTCAATGGAAAATCTTAAAGAAGGTATATCCATGATTCATACTCTATTTTAATGTTAAAAATTATGGTTGCTGTAAATCTAGGATGACTCTATATTTGAATAAACTTATTTTAAAAGTATATTTGAAGGTTTTCAAGCCTTATAAAATCTATAATGGATAACCCAATAAGTAGAGTGTGATTGATGAGGTTGAGTATTATTTAAATTACAAAGCTATAAATGCAATCATTTTTTGTCTTAGTCTAGATTATTTCAACCATTTATCTCAATTCATAACTACTTATATAATGTGGGAGATGATTTTTGTTGCTTTTGAAGGTTCAAAAAATGTTCTATAATTGTGGTATAATACTGTTAAGTTTAATTTTGATAAATTTAGAATGTATGAAGAGGAAAATATCACTCAAATGAATGGAAGAATCAATGAATTAGAAAATGATGTGTTTTCCTTGAGAACATCTATTCTAGAATCTGATTAGGCCTTGAAAGTGATCAGAATTCTACCCTATAAGTGGAATGGAATCTCTACGACTATTCAAAAATCAACACCTATTAAATATTTAAAGATGAAGGGGGTGATTGGAACCTTAATGATGTATGAATATGATATGAAAGTTGAGAGTGAAAATCATAATTTTATTAAAGAGGCGAATATTGCACTCAAAGTTTCAAATGAAGAATATTCGTATTCTAATTCTAGTGCATTGGGTTCAAATGATAAATTATCTGAGATTTATAGAAAGTTTATCAAGCTATACCAGAAAAAAATGGAATAAATATATGAATGCTGCTTGGAGTTCCTTTTAGAGATCTATTAGTGACTATACGTCCAACTCTAACACTAAGAATGAAAAAAAAATCTATGTCTTATGGATCAAGATGAGGAGGTACAATCATCTTTTTACTCATAAAATTTGATTTCTATAAATTTATCTTTTAATGAACTAAATGAATATTTTTATATGATTAAAGAGAAATTTGAAGCTTTAAATAAAAACCATAAGAATATTAGAAAATATTAGGATGCTATTTTTATTTAAAAAGAAAAATTAGCTAAAGAAATTTATAATTTTAGATGAAGTTTTTCTAAAATAAAAATTTCTATGCCTGATATTAAAATTAAATATTTATTAGATGAAAAAGAATATTTAAAACTTGTTGTTAGTGTGTTCAAAAAAAGGGAAAACTATTTGAATCAATTTATTGAAAAAATTAATAATGAAAAATTTTTAATTAGAGGAAAAGGAGATGAACAAAAACAGTATAGAAACTATTTTGTACCTGGTTATAATAGTAAAATCATGTATACCATTAGATGCTTTCATTGTGCAATTAATGGTCACTATGAAAATGGTTTTTGTTTTAAAATTCCTCAAATTTCTAGTGTCAAAAATGTTTATTTTTCAAAATAATTATTTAATTTTAAATCTTGAATTTCTATAAAAAATAAGCAGACTTGGTTTCCCAAATCTCTTATAGATAACACTGTTAGATCCAAAAGTGAGTGGGTACCAAAAGGAATATTTTTTCGATGTTTTTCAGGACTATACCACTGATATGTAATTTAAAATCATTTGTTAGTTACTCAAATAAATGGAGATAAATTTTAAGAGTAATAATCCTTATAGTTGAAACTGCTATTGAGGGAGTTCTTATTTCATTTTTGATTAAAATGAATTTATTATTTTATATTAGTGGAGAATTGATTATAAATTATTTTTATTTTATTCATCTACCCTTTACTTTCATGTGCTTAAACTATTTAGCTATATCATCATTTTAAATTTTGAATTTATGGATAGCATGCATGTATTTTAATGTTTCATCTAATGGTATATTTTCATGTGCTAATCTATAAATTTTTATCATGCTAATAAGCATGCATTTAATGAAATATTATTTGACCTACTTTCATGTGTTGTACTATCATGCTACTTCATGTATGAAACTATTTTATTTATTTCATGTACTATTGTATTGATAATTTTGAAACTTGTAATTAAATTCTTGAATTTGTTTTATGTATCCCTTTAGTTTAATATTTTACATAGTGGGAGTTCACATTGATGAAAATGATCATTTCACTATCTTTTTTATAAAGGAAGCATTAACTGGTAAATATTTTCAAAATTAGGAGCATAAATTAAGGGGGAGATTCAATATTTTTTAAAACAATTTGATGTATATATATATTAACTTTCTTATTTCAGCATGTTTTATTAATTTTTTCTCACTTTCAATCATGATAAGTGTTTGGTTGAAACTATTCATCATTCAATTCCTTAAATAATTCTTGATATTTGTGTTTTGTTTGAGTAGGAGTCAAAATTTAACTTGATTTTTGATGTTAACCTAAGTTGAAATGCATATTTTTAATAGAACCTTGAGTATAATTTATTTATAATTTTAAGGGAAACAAGTTATCTTTTCTAAAATTATGTATCATTATGTGTTAATTGTTTAAAATTTTAATTCATATTGGGAGTTTTTGTTAAAACTATTCGGGAATCATGTTTAATGAGTTAATTGGTTAGTATTTTTTTGTGGGATAATACTCACCTCTTCCATAATTTAAAATTATTTTGTATATAATATATTTTTCATTTCAAATCATGAGTTTGTTGCTTCTTATTTTTTTAAAGAGGATTTTAGATTTACATGTATAATCCTATTATATGACTCTTGTTATTATTTTATTCTTCCTTTTTCATGATATAATATTCACCGCCATAACATTTTTGATCATTACAAAAAATGGGAGAGTGAGTTTAGTTTTTGTAATTATCACAAAGGGGAGAATGTTAAGTGTATCTTTATCATTATCATTTGTGTTTTGATAATTAAATCACCCGATATTTGTTTTATTTGTTTTTACCTTGATTTATTCATCTATCAAATTGGATTATATCTATTGAGTGCTTTTATATATGTTATTACATGTTTGTCATTATTTATATTTGTTCTTCTACAATTCTATAGTGATTTTGGATCTTCTCACATTTTATGTTCGAAGAATGTTGGTTAGAATAGATTATTTTAGGTGAAAGGAATCTTGGAAATCAGAAATTGGGAAATTCGTTTTTCCACCTCTCTATATATTGAATATATATGGAGCAAAAATACTCAGAATTTCATAAATCTTATTTTTTAGAAAAATAAGAAGATTATCTAGGATTTATTATTCTATAATAAAGTGATAAATCTATCCATGGATCCTAGAATTGAACACTAGTTTTTGAATTAAAAATATAAGAAAGTTATATATATTTCATTCAATAGAAAGGATGGCTGAAATTCCCATTTGGATACTCTAAAAAATTATTGAAGTCTCTGTATGATTTTTAGAATTTTACAGATTCATAATATGAAAGCACCGTGTTTTGATGATATCTAAACATAAATAATTCAAATTTAATTTTTATTTGATATGTTGGAGAGATATGGGAATTATCTAAATATAATAAAACTTTACCAAATCCCAAATCCACTTTTTAGAAGGCAAAAAAATTGATCAAATATTTCAATATCAATCCGATACAAATTTTTAGGTTGTTTTTGACAAAGAAAATTATGTAACATGGATGTTTGAATTATCTAACCATAATAGTCGATTTATCTTACTGGAATAGTTTAATGAGAAATATCATATAAGTATTGAAGAAAATTATCTTATATGAAAGATAAATATCCTACTCAGATTGAATTATCATACAAATCATAAATATCTTACACACATATTCCTAAAGAATCATCTTACGCCATATGATAATTATCCAAATAAATACCTTACAAACTCGACTGAACTCATAATATAATTTCATGATCTTATCTTATTGAGAACACTACAGTAAAATCCATATCATCTTCATTCAACCCACATCACGTAGAAGCATGAATCTAAGGTGGATGCACATATTCTTTACGATATGAGGAAATCAAAATCTATGTGATGAAGTGGATAATTCGATAATGGATTAACTAAAATCATTGTAAAGATGCTTATTAAAGGATAATGAGTTTTATGACTTGAATGAACTCAGTTTATCAATCTTTAAATTATAAGAAATTCCAAAAGAACTCAACTAGCATTAAATTAGTGATATTCATTGAATTTGAGATATGTTTTATAACTTGTAGAAGCTAACTCTTGCTAGCCAAAAATTGATGAGAACTATAACTAGGCCTCATAATCTAGAATGACTTGTAATGTTGTGTTCAATAGAAGAACTCTCATAAAATAAAATATGTAGAAACTCCTTTATGTAGTAGATCATAACTAATTAACGAAAGTTGGACTATGAATATTAGAACTAATGGTACTCTATCTACAGTTTTGAGATTATTATTTTCTAAAATTATATATGGTTTATTATATATGATTTATCAATTGGATATTGATTGATATATCATTAAAAAGCTAAATGATGTTGGTTTAAACTTATATAGAAAATCTTTGTGATGTATTTGAAAGTCAAATATTTTTCAAGGTGGTGTTTACTATTGCAGAATTATGAAAAAATATAGAGTTATTTATTATCATATGTATCGATAGATTTGGACTTTAAAAAACATTGAAATAGATTTCAAGATAACATAGATGATCCAATGAATCATGATATACTGATTCCTATAGATAAGGTTAAGTACTACACATGACTGATATATTTGCAAAATATGGAATAATTATTCATGATGGTTATATGAAAAAAGAAAATTGAAAAATTTGAAATTAGAGAAAAAGTTATAATGGATAGAATATATATTTATATATACTATTAGGGATTCTTGAAGAAAGTGATAGAGTCTTGTGTGCGTAGGAAAAATAAAAAATTGAAGTGTTGCATCATCTTGATCTACACATCTAATGCTCAAAACATTTGAAGAGATAATTGAAATACTCTGTATATATGTTATTCCCTCATTGTGGGGAAAAAATTAAGGAGAAAACTTGTGAAAAGAATAATAATATTATTTATAATACCATTCAATGGAGGAAGGAAGCCTACATTATTCTTGATTATCTTTTGGTTGTTGTGATTTTTTGAAGATTCTTATCATCTGTCAGTTATAGATGCAACTGTGTGTTGGATCCATATAAACCTTTTACATCTTATCTATTTTCTCTATGTTTTGACTACTTTTACTTAGTCTTAGTGAAGTGTCATATTCTTTTACTATTCTATCTTGGTTCTTATTTAAATAACATGAAGGCTTAATAAAATCCTTATAACAAGGGACAAATTCTTGCACTCAAGCTGATTAGTCCCTAAGAAAATGATTAGTTCTAGTAAAATCACTAATCTCACAAGGTATAGTGTTGGTGGAGTGTACTACGGTATATTTGTGATCTGAAGCACAATATATTATTGTGTTATCATCTCCTTACTTTCTTATTTAACCACTACATTACCCACTTAAATAAAGAGGAAAAAATTAACATTGATTTAAGAGGGAAGTTTAAACCATAAAGGCTTTTTAAAGGAACTCAATTCACCCCCTATTGAGCCTTAATATACTCACCTTAGGACAACAATACTGTTAATTAATAGGGTGTTCTATATGGGAATGGTTATTAGTTATAACCCTAGTCAACTGTCATAATAATATCATAATATTCCCACTTCCAAGAGAACTTATGTTAACTTTTTCACAAGGTAAATCTCTAAATTGATTAAACATATTGACATGTTTTCCATTCCCTCCACTAAGAACCATTTCTAAACAATTACATACACTATATTAAATCATAATATTTTAAAGAATAATGTATAATTTTAAAACTAGAGAAACACCTAACATAAATTAAAAATTTAGGCCTAATTAATATCAGAATCATAAACTTGGTTTCTTTGAGAATATTCTCAAACCATAAAAATATTTTCAAATATTTCATAATGGATCGTAAAGAATATTTGAATTAACAGAATCATTTCCCAGAGTTTCAAACCAGGTTCACAGTAAGAAAACACTCACTGTGCATTAGAATGATGTCCAATATATACTCGACCAACTATTTTCATTGTTTTTACCCATAGATGTATCTATGCAAAAACCACATCCACTTATAGTATCCAGACATGGATTCATTTCTAGTAAAACCACATAGTCTGTATATAACAAAAAATTTAAGATGACATTCTATACTTAGACTTATCCTCAAAGTTAGTCATATGATTATGTTCCCTAATCTATTTTTTTTCTAAGTGTAGTTACCAAGGTTTCTACTAAAATTTTTCTGATTCTATATATAAATAAACTTAACCTCGTAGCCCAAATATGGTAGTTACTTAATTATATTATCAATAGATAAAATATATTTCATCCCAAAGGAATAAATAGTTTATTAGTCTTGGTAAACTAGATACATACTTGAATACCATATTAAATTTGACAACATAAAATAAAACATTTTAATTTATTTTAGAGCATTATTATTCCCTTTAGAATATCCTTACATATCAATCATGAAACACTTCCTGAAATCTTAGGGAAGGGAAACATAATAAAGGGGTTTTCTTATATGCTCAGTAAGGGAATGTATATAATGAAATATAAACAAGTCATGGATAATATGAAAAGAATAAATGATGATCAAATAATTCCATATAAATATTCACATAATCTTGAAACTTATCCACATATATCATAACTACTCAAAATAATCACATGGAAATCAATATCCAATTTCATAATGTTGGATCTCATAATGTTGGACATCTGAAACTTACTGTTGAATCCTTGTTCCAAGACATCTAAAAAATAAAGTCCTTATGCCAAAACATCTAAAAAATTGAGTAAGGCCTAAGACAAATACCCAATCTATTTTTTTTCATGATACATACTTATACATAGAGGGGCTATGTAATGTTTTCCCCACCCATCACTTAATAATTATAATTAATTCATCATATTAATAAACAATAAAACTTAATCAATGCGCCTTAAAATTAATAATTGTCCGTATTGGAAGAACTAGAATTCAGAATATTGATAATTTCCAGAATCAAACTGAGCATAAATCATCCATATAAATATGATGTATGATATTATTAGAGTATATATTCATTAAATCATAATATTCAAAAAATTATTTTTATATAGATGAAAATACCTTCAAAAAGTTCATTGGAAAATTTCTTAAGGAAAATACCCTTTCCACTTTGAAATATCTTATTTAAAATCAATAAATTTACCTAATATTAAGTAAAAAAATTTCTTTGAAAATAACCTTTTAAACTTTTAAAGTAAGCTTCAAATCATTGAGAAGTCATGATGGTGGTAAATTCTGTTCATGCCGTATAAGTTAAAAAAACATTCCTTTCACACTTTTGTAAAAAAGTCAAAAAGTACATTATTCAGAAAATGACAAGAAAATTAATTTTAAACCATTTTGTAAAAAATCAAACATGGGTAAAAATATAATTAATAAATAATTTTATAATAATAAAAATATTCTTTAAAACATTTAAGGAAAATATGTACATGGAAGAAAAGGATTCTTGACCGTGTATAAAAACAAAGATAGTTTTACTAAAAAACATTACTCCAATATATTCAGTAATTAAAAAGAGTAAAATGAAAAAAACTATTGAAATTAAAATAGGAGAATTAAAATATATTAGGTTTGATATAGAAAGATCAAATAATTCCCCCAGTATAGACTTAAACATAAACAATCCCGAATAACGATGAGATTGTGATTTAACCCTTACCTCATATACGGATTCCTTCATATGTGTTCAAAACTCTGGTATAATAAATGCATATTTATTATAAATCTATTATAGAACCATAATCATATATATCATTCCATATATGATTTACTTATAACCTTTTATCACCCATTTATTTACAATTCTTTATTAAAATCACTATTTCAGGTGATAACAACTTCGTTTTTCATGTATGTTTTGGTACTTGTGCTTTGATCATGGTTACATAATATACATAATGTTAATAATGATATAAATATCATATATATTCATTATATATATATAGTTATCCATAAAATATAGAGATAAAAAAATGAATTGCACCATTCATGGAGAGGATAAGCCGCACACACACATAAATGTTGTTTTTACCTTTTGACATGATGGAACAAAAGAAATGTAAATAATAATTCAAATTTATAGAATCATTATTATATCATATAAATAATATATATTCATTAAATCCATCCTTATTATTATCCATGTAAAGTGGAAATGAAAAAGGAATCACGTCGCTTCATGGAGGTGGTAGTCCACATGTACACACGAGCGACGTTATTATTTTATAAAGGATTGGAAGGTAAGAAAGTAGATATGATATTATAACTTAAAAAGAATAATTATTTCATAAATATCATACATATTAATTATTTATATCTTTATAACCATCCATGTAAAGTAGTGATGAAAAACAAATTATATCGATATGTGGAGATGGTAAGTGGCATGTACGTAGGAGTGATATTTCCTCTTTTCATAGGATGGAAAAGAGATGGAATTTGGTTGTACCATAATAATAATAAAAAAATATTAGTATATTTATGACATTGGAGTTATTATTTTATTATGGGTATAATATATTTGTAGTAAGTAGAAGAATAAATAAATTTGAAAGAGTCGGTAATGATGATTACCACTTATTCGACAGACATCATTTAGATTTCCTCTTCAAGGATCTAGGGTTGGTCTTTTGGGAATAAAATAACCTCTATAATGTGTATAAGGATTATAATAAGATAAATAGTAAGGGTTTGGTCAATCTAGGCTTCTAAATGTGGTGTAAAGAAGATAGAGGAGGGGTTCCCTTTTATAAGTGAGGAGAGGGACACTATTGAAGTTTTTAAAATAATAAAATATAATAAATTAATTCAAAAGAAAAATGCTTCCAAATGGATATAGATTTTAATATAAGGTATGTTTGGTTGAAATATATTCATCCGATAAAATTTTTATAGGTTTAATTTGTGTTTTAAACTTTATCTTTTGGTTTAACCCCTTTACCTATTTTAACCTTAACCACAGTAACATATTCTTCACTAATTAAAGGGTTATAATTTTACTTGTAAAGTAAAAAATGGATCATAAATGGAGAAGGGATGAAAATTTAGACCAAATATTATCCCAACTGTTATATTTAATTTTTTTATGATTTTTAAATAATTTTAAAAAAATATTGTTTTCATAAAATATCTTTATTGTTATTTTTGACACTATTCATTTAATTTGACTTTAAAGACATCAAGAAAAGGTTCTTATTGAAATATAATCCTTTTAAATAGAATTAATATGATATATTCATCTATAAAAATTTCAAAACACAATAATTTCTACAAATTGTAGTAATCTTATTATTTTTAAAATCATTTAATTTATTTTTCCGTTAATTGAATAAATACTATGTCACCATTGTGTAATAATTTTATGTAATTATATAATTAAAAAAATTAGAAAGAAATTACCATCATAAAAATAATTTTCTTATGAAAAATATAACATTTAATATTCATTTAAAACTTATTTTTATATTTATGTGAACATAAAAGAGAAGTTTAATGTAAAGAATCTGACGTTTTGTATTTTTATTTACTTAAATTAATATAAAGGTCAATATCAAATAAAAACAGCACCAAGTGGACATATTATAAATATTTGGATGTAAATGAATAAAATATAATCATAAAATAGGATAATTTCAAGTTTTATTCAAATTTTAAATCCTTATTCTAAATTTTTAACCACATTTTACCAATTTTACCCTTACCGATGTGACAAGAATTTACCGAAGTTACTATTTTCAATTAAAATTAGTATTTTTCACTATTCACTGAGAAATAAATCTTTTCAAAAAAATAACAAAAAATCAGATTATGATAATTTTGATATAATGATTCCAAAAAATAATTTCATTTTATCAAATACATTTTCTAAATTTTTAAAAAATTAAGCATAATATTTTCTCACAAAAAACAATAAAAATCATTTTTGAAGGAAATATTTCATTAATCATAATATATCATTACTAAAAATTGATTTATTATTTATTAAGAATAAATTATTACATTTTTATTGAGTAGTACCATTATATATATTTCCTAATTCGTTTATTTCTATTAATACCTTCCAATTCAACAGCTAAGTTATAATGGTCATATTTAAATAATAATATTCCATGGTGAATTTAAGATCAAAGTTATGTGCCGTATATGCTATCAAACATAGTGTTATTATTTTAAAATCTCATGGCGTTACACACCCAAAGAACCCATATGCTTGATATTGGATTTTCCCCATTTCTATGGAGCTTCTTCCCCACCGTCTGACATCGTCAACCAACAAGCACACCACAATTACACCATCGAGCCCACATCCCCATCGATCACGTCATCGCCTGAGTTGTTCATCATTGCACTGTTTCCACACATAGATCCTCAACTAGCCTATAACATCCTGCACAGCCAAAAACCATGTGAAAATTCACCGCCTTTGAAATTCTCCCTTCAAATTGGGGGCTGTTTGGGGTTAAACTTATGTCCTCATGCAGTCTGATGGGGTTACCTTACAACTTGAAATATATAAATTTATAAAAATTTATATTAATTATAATTATAATTGTTAAATTATATTATAAATATACTTTTATAAAATGTTTTTTTCATTATCAATAGGTAAATAAATAAATTTACATTTATATAACTACAATTATAAAATGTGTCTGTATCTATACATGAATATAAATACAGATGTATAAATATATACAAATATATTAATATATATATATATATGTTAACATATAACTAAATATGAATATATATGTAAATAAATAAATAAATAAATAAATAAACATATATATATATATCATGAAAATGTACACTAAAGGATTCAGCATGGCATGGAGGTTTAGACCATGTCGTGGTGTGTGTTGGTGCAAACCAAAACGTATAAAGGGTCATTATGTTGTGGTGTTATTCATAACAATTTACACTATATACGATATCACATGGTTCTGCCCCCATATCCTACTCTAGTTATCATGATTGGTTTGGATCATCATGTGATAATGATTTTAGGAGTTTTAATATCCAAGTTGATTATTTAAACATTTAAAAATCAATCATAAATAAAAAGATGATAGTTTCAATAAGAATTTCTAAAACACTCCATTTAATGTAGGAAAACACTTGAAATATAAATACATTGAATGTTATACACTACTATAAAATAGGCCTTTAATAGCGCTGAAATTTATCAGTTTTAGAAAAAGTGCTGAAAAAGGGTAACTTCAATCAACGCTTTTTTCTACCACTGATAAAACGTACCCTTTATCAGTGCTTTTCTTAGCACTAATAAAGGGTAACCTTTATCATCGCTTTTCTATAGTACTGATAAAAGGTACCCTTTACCAGCGCTTTGTTTTTAGCACTGATAAAGGGTACCATTTATCAGTGCATTATATTTAGTGCTAATAAAGGTCCTGAATATAATGAAATAATGAAATAAATAAAAAATAGAAATGAGTTTATTAAAAAAATATTAAAAATGTTATTAATTAAAAAATAATTGATTAAAAATAATAAATTGTATATACTATATATAAATTATAATTACTAACAAATAGTATGTATTAAATATATAGATATATGTAAAATGAAAAATAAAAAAAATAAAAAATAAAAATAAGTAAATTAAGAAAAATATTAAACATTTTATTAATTAAATAATTATTATTAATTTAATAAATTGTGTATATATATATGGATGTATATAAATATGATTTATATAATAAAAAATATTTATGCATTAAATTAAATAAGTCATATATTTAGCGAAGAATGGTTTATAAATAAAAATTAATTTGAATTAAAAATATTGACTAATTTCCTCAAGTAATAGACACAATTGAATATAATTTTATTTTTCAATTTGAAATATATCAAAATTTTTGTATATTTATTTCAAATACATATATATGTAATTAATGCATTTTTATATACAATTTCAAACAAAAATATTTACGTAATGAAATATTAAGTCCGAAGAGTGGTAGGAGTGTTAGGAGAAAGAAGGGGAGGAAGGATTACTCCTCGCTACCTCCTCCTTTGGAGACCCACCCATAAAAAAAGTTAAATGAAAATAAGATAGCCAGTGAGACTCCAAATTATAAGAGAGGAGGGGACTAGGGTGATCACTCCTTTGATTTGATTTTAAGTTCCAATGAGGAAGTGACCGAGCAGGTCTTGGTGCTTAATGAAAATGAAGAGGAGGAAGCTAAGATAATGGGGTGGTCCCTAAGAGTGTCTCTCAATGAGGGGAAATAATCTTGGATTGAAAAACCAGATCTCATCTTGGTAGGGGGATTCAATAAAGAGAAGATCAGTATGGAGGATTACGTCCAGTCCTAGGACCAGCTAGATTCTGAGTTTGAAAAGCCGGTGATAGAGGTACCAAACACTTAGGTTTCATCTTTATCATGTAAATTGTTTGGGGAAGTGGGTTATGGTAATCTCAATTTACTCTTTTATGATTCTGTTTAAGTTGGTTTGTTGGGATTGTTTGGTTTTGTGGAATATTATACGAGATGTGCTTGTGTTAGGTCCAGTTTTTTGGATACTTACATAGAAAGCCTGGTGCTTGCACTGAGCACTACGCGTGGATTTTCTCCAAATGGGGATCAAAGAAAAAAGTCTTCACTGGAGCTTGCGTTTCATATTTGGTCATTGAGAGGGTATGGATTTTCCATTGGTTTTGATCCTGTGCATTTCTACATGAGACTGTTTGCTGAAGGGTAATGCTTCAATGAAGGCTTCGATATAGTACAACTGCTGGGGAGGAGTTGATCCTGTGTATGTTATGAGTTTTCTATTTTTGTTTCTAAGTGGTTGGTGTTGGATTTCATGGTTTCTCACTTTTCCTCAAAAGTTTTTTGATAATAGAAAATTAATTTTCAGTTAGAAATATTATATAGAAACACATACACCTAATATTTAGGTAATTTATTCAAATTTTAGTATTCATTTTAGAATTTCATTATGACATGATACATTTAATATATAATGTCTTTAATCAGTAAATTTTATTTAATTTTCTAATTTTACTACAGTTGGTTATTTATTCATTTTTAATATTATTTATTATTTATTATTTATTATTTTTTTGGGAATTTAATGAATTTCAATTAATTATTTATATATATATATTTATTTACTATGTTTTAATATTTTAAATATGTATTCATTTTTATTTCAATATATATCCATATTTTAAAAAAAATTATATTTAATTAATAAAATTTTTATATTTTTTCAATATTGTTAAAGTGTACTCATTTTTAATTATTCAGTTTCACTCATTTTTAACATGCATTCACTTAAGATTAAATATTCATTAATAATGTTAAAAATATATTGGTAAATAAATATATTTATAAATTTATATTTATTATATTTATACTTTTATATATTTATAATTATAAATAAATAAATAATATTTTTTTAAAAAGTATTTATATAAATATAAATAAATAATTATATATATTTAACTAATTATAAAATTATATCAAACTTATTTAAATAATGAATATATTTACTATATTTATATTTATATATATTTATTAATATATATATATATATAAATATATATAATTATTTAAATATATAAATATATAAATATTATTTTTTAAAAAGTATTTATATAATTATATATAAATAAATATGTATTTAAATAATTATAAAATTATAATAAATATATTTAAATAATGAATATATTTACTATATTTATATTTATATATATTTATTATATATATAATTATATAAATATATTTACATTCTTTTTATTTATAATTTATAAATCCTTTATTAGTGCTAATGTTTTAGCACTAATAAAGATGGATTTTATCATCACTTATTAATTTAACATTGATAAAATGGATCATTATCAATGGTTTTTTAGAAGCGTTGATAAAAGTGTCTCTGTCTATTTAAAAAACCATCACTAGTCACAAACCAGTCATGATATCTGAAGCTTTATATGGAATTCATCTACTACCAGTGCTCCTCCTCAATGAATCCAAGCTCGAATCAAGGCCCAGATCAACACTAGAACAACTCCAAGGCTCGACTCCAAGGCTTGAACGATTCAAGGGTCAAATAAATCTAAGGCTCGAATGAATTCCAGGTTTGGAAATATCTCTACTATCTCTCGGAAGATTCAAATCTTTAATCCAAGATATGTTATTTTATACTCCTCCTCAGTCATTGATTATGTATAAAGTGCTTAACTAATATTGAAGAATGATTAATAAGTGAATATTTTTTTGGTTTACTACTATGTTTACTATTTTTAGTCACTATTGTTTTTGTGTTCTTTTTTAATAGGGTTTGGGTGGTTCTAGTTATGGATTATGAAGGTTGGTTTTGGGGTGGTGGAATGATGTGGTTGTCATGGTGGGGTTTTATTTGATGTTGTGTTGTTATCATTATGATGGTGGTATGGATGGTGGATCCCTAAAAGGGATTGTTTCTGCTATTATGGCATATATAGAATGGGTGTAGTGCCTTTTGGTATAGGATAGTGTGGTAGTCGATGTGATATTATGAGGGGTTGGTGGGATTGAGTCTTAGTTTCTAGGTCTCATGGAACATGGTTGTATGAATAAAATTAATGATGGGTAATAGACTAGAAAGTGGCGAGCAGTGCGTTAATTAATGAAATAATATGAAATTTAGGTTGAAATAAAACATGTGAAGACTATAATGAATATGAATAAGGGAAAAATTAATTTAAAGTGAAAAGTGTATAAATGAATATAATATGGATAATAATAGCGAATCTAGAATTTAATGATGATGTGATTAAATGGTAAGTTGATAAAGTTGTGTGTGGATAGTTTTTTATTCAAGTATAGATGTTTATTAGTTTGGTAGCAGTTGTTAGTAATATTGGTTGTTAGTTGACCTTGATGAGTTCATATGGATCAATTTATTCTTAATCAACACACTGAAAATAATAAGAAACCTCACTCCTAAGATCTACCGTGATTGAAATGGAATCCAAAAAAAGAACACATGTATACCTTTTAGTAAAGTGAATATACTACTACTTTCATCATAGTAGTTTGTAGAACATACCTTATAGGCAGTTGAAGGAATCCATCCTTTGTGTTGTATCCATAGGTTGAAAGAATCACCAAATGTTTGAGTGGTATTATTTCTCTCCAATCCATGCTAATGCTTCACTATGTAAAATTATAGGAAGAAGAGAGATTCCTCTGGAGAAAGAGATGTCCAAGGATTAGGCAAGCTCACATATACATCCTCATGGAAACTATGACTTTTTATATCCCTTAAGGATACACCCATAGTGTTCATGTATTTACTTGTATGTTAAAAGTATATTCATTAGGTTAAAAATCTATCTAACCTTCATCTACGTTTTTATCAAATCTTGAAAATCTTTCATACAACCATTTAATTTGTCAAATGTTCAATAGAGTTCATTCAATGGTTTAAATTTATGATCCAATTTTACTTATGAATATTCATCTCACATTGAAACTACTTTTGTAAGAGTGGGTCATCTCACCTTTAACTTATGACTCCTATATCTTCCATAATTACTATTATTTATCTCATCATAACTAAAATTTTATACTATATTCTAAAAATCACCATAAACCCCACAATGGCCATGCAAATGAAATTTTATTTTAAATAATACTATTCATCTACTTGAAAATAATTCTTTTTTTCAACCTATCTAGAAATAATTCTTGAATCAATTTATCAACCAATAATATTGAGATGTTTAAAACCTTTATCATTATTAGGTTTATTATTTTCCTAAAATTATTTTTTCAATTCCTTTTCAATTTTTAATTGAAATTGAAATTATAATTTTGATATTTTTTCAAATATTTGATATACCATTAATATTAAATGTAATAATTCCTTAGGTTGTTACATCACTTGTTAAAAAAATATAATAGAGGTTATCAAATTATAATATGTTGGAATCATTATTAGAAATTATTTTTAGGTATTGATGATTTTAGGTCTACATTTATTGGTTCCACCCCTATAAATCTCTGATTACCATCCATGTATATGAAATAAATATTTATTTATTAAATTTTTTTAACAATAAATTTTTACATCTTCTAGTTTATGGAATGAGAGTTAATTGTTCTTGTTTATAATATTTTGGTTTCATATTACTTTTTAGTTTCTAATATTATGTTTTCATTTATTTATGGGATTTAAGAAACACTCGATGGATCATTTTAATAGAGGTATAACTAGTATTATTTTGAGGATTAAAGGTATTAAAAGTGGGATTTCTTCTATAAATATAGAATTCATAGAGTCACTAAGGATTGATATATCATAACATATCCCCACCAATACCACTTGAATAACAAATAAGAACATGTATGCCCCCCAAATCTCACCTTAAATAGGACATGAGTTAATAACTGGTTCCAATGATGTAATTATAACAAATGGGAGGCATTACCCCTTTTAGAGAACATAATGGAGTACAACTGTCATCCTCATCAGCTTTATCTATAGAACAATTATTATTGAAATTTTTTGGTTGAGACTCATCCCCCATATCTTTTATGTTTCTTGTACCACTTTGAGCATTATTCATCCCATGGATGACTACTTCTTATATTATTTCAAGCAACATATATGCATGTCTACAAGAGATGGAGTATGGGTGTTAAATAAAATAATGCAATGATTACTGTTCAGGAGATGTGCTGATGAGGATGAATGCTATCTATAACTTTCACATTTGGATGAATTCAGAGGATAACACCTACCATAGTTGATTAATTATTTTCTTAAATTCAATTACCCATTTTCTTCAAAGCATACTAAAATTCTTTGAAATAATCAAATTTTGGTTTTCCCTTATTAGAATTATCTATAACTTTCACCTTTGATAATGAATATGTTATGTGGATTTATTTATTTATTATACAAAATGAATATTTTATGAACCCAATAGGATGAATATGAATCGAAAATGGATTTAGACTAATTTTTTGACAAACGAGTATAGATATGAGGTTAAATAGTTCACACATTTTGCAATAGAGCATGCATACGACCCTTCTCAAATCCTTTGTTTGTGTTTACATTGTTTTTATTCAAGAAAAATTTATCTCTAAGAGTTAGAAGAACATTTGTTCTATCAAAGAATAGATTAGATCTATAAATGTATGACTAAACATAGAATAAAACTAAGCATGCATACCAATTGTGATGATACTACATTTTATGGATCATTTGATATGAATCCCAACATAAATGATGATGGAGATCGCATAGAACAAGTGATAATAGAAATTGAATATGACCTTTATGATTGTCCAAAGTTTTTTAAAAATTTAAATAGATGTTCTAAGAGACCAATGTATACCTGTTGTACTAAATACATGACATTTTCAGCTATATTGAAGTTATATAATTTGAAATCTGGCAACGGATGGAGTGGTGCTAGCTTCACAAAACTACTTGGTATCCTGAATGATATGCAACTGGAAGAAAATAAACTACCATGTTGAATATATGATTCTAAATGAATGCTATATTAAATGGTCTGAATCTCTAAAAAAATACATTATTTTCCAAATGATTGCATATTGTTTTTCAAGGAACATGAATCACTCATAAAATTCCCTAATTATGGCATGAATCGATACAAGAAAAATGAATCAAGTCCTTTGAAATATATATGGCACTTTCCTATCATTCCATAGTCTAAAAGATCATATGGATGTCAGAAAATCATGAGAAAATTGACATAGCATGCAGATATAGGAATTAAATATTGGAACCTATGTCATCCATCATATTCTACTTATTGGAATAAAATTGATTATGAGTATCCTGAATTTGGAAATGAGATGAGAAACTTTCATCTTTCATTATCTATAGATAGAATAAATCCATTTTGTGTATGGATTTTTACTTACAGTAAATAGACCATCATGTAGGTAAATTATAACTTTACACCATGTTTATACATGAAGCACAAATACATTATATTGTCTCTTGTTATATCTGGACCAAAGTAACCAAGTAATGATATTGATGTCTATTTGGATCCATTGATCAAAGATATGAAATTGATGTGGGATATAGGTGTCACAATGTATAATTCTCATAGAAGTAAAGAATCCACATTTAGGGACATGCTATACGGGATGATAAATGAATTACATCCTTATAGAAATTTATTAGGATATATCATTAAAGTAATGTTGGGGTGTCCCATTTGTGAAGAATAAACACACTCGGTTTGGTTAAAAAATTACTCAAATATTTTGTTTTTAGGACAATTGTTTTTACCTCAACGACATAAATACCAAACATGGATGACAGTATTTGATTGGAATATCGAACAAGGTAAAACACCATCTCCACTAAAGGGTGATCAAATATTCGATAAAGTAAAATATATTGAAACTATTTTTAGTAAACCATTTTCAAAAAACCCTACGAAATCAGGTTGGAAGAAGATATCAATTTTCTTTGAATTACTGTATTTGAATTGTTTGTACGTCATAAATTTTCTCGATGTCATGAATATAGAAACAAATGTATTTTATAGTGTTATTGGAAATTTAATAAAAGTTACTTAAAAATATGGAATCAAGGATAAGTTGGATATGATTTAAATGGGGATAAGGGAAGAGTTGGCATTAGTGAAGGGTAAAGGGAAGACTTTTCTTACTCTACTAGCTTAGACTCTATCTAGAATGGAGAAATTACAATTATTTCTTTTCCTTACTAGTGTAAAATTTCCATATGGGTATTCATAAAATATCAAGAATTTTGTGTCAATGAGAAATGTTAAGTTATAGGGACTAAAATCACATAACTGTAATGTTTTGATGAAAGATTTTTTTAATGTTGCTTTCCATTTTATTCTACCTAAAAATGTATGGCATACATTATCCAAAATATGTTTCTTTTTCAAATCCATATGAAATAAATTTCTAAACACAAAAAAGTTTCAATTCATGAATAAATAGGTTACAGTCATATTAGCTTAATTATAGATGTTCTTCCCACCATCATTCTTTGATATAATGGTACACATGATGGTTCAATTAGTTAGATAGGTTTAATTATGTGGTCTTATCCATTACAAATGGATGTACCCCTATTAATGATATATAAAGATTCCAAATGGGTATGTCAAGAATCAAAGTCATCTAGAAGGTTTTATTGTAGAACTATATATTGTTGAATAATCTATTAATTTTTTTACCAATTACCTATAAAATGTTGACAGAATTGGTCTCCCAAAGTATCATCATAGCGGAAACCTTTTGGGTGAAGGGATTTCTAGAAGAGATGTTGTTACAATTATATTCATAGAGTGGGATCAATCACACCTTAACATTTTATATAATATTAAAGATGTTGATCCATAAGTTTAAGCCCAAAAAGAAATTCTTAGAGATTTAAATCCATCAAGGGATGAAATATGGATATCAAATACACATAATCAACAGTTTATAGGATGTTTTTGAGATCAAATTTATAATTAGTTATCTAAAAATACAAATTCAATTGTCAAATGACTTCGATGGATAGACAGGGGACCAAATAAAAATGTTATATATTACAATGGTTTTATAATAAATGGTCATATATTCTATAAAAAAGAGAAATATGACCACAACATGACAAATTTTTTTGATTTTATTCTTGTGGAAGAAATGATGCACATGTTTTGATTTTGCTTGCCCTCTATATATGCGGGCTGTTGACTCCATAACACACTTTTTCATGGACTGATCTTATGAAAGGAAAATATGGAATTATATTGGTTCTGTTTTTTTGCTTTGATTTTTCAAGTTGCAGGTCTATTGAGGAGCTACTACTTTGGTTATGTGATAGTGGGAAAAGCATGCAAGTGCACAATATACTTGTTGCTGCTGTATTATCATCTATTTTCTTCATATGGTCTGCACGGAACCAGGTGATTTTTTGTGAAAAATCTTCTTGCTTTTAGGTGGAATTCATTTCCATTCACAAATACATTCATGCTACCGTTGCTATCCAGCAAGGGGCGATGTAGAATACTTGTAACGATCTGTTTATTCTCTGAGCGATTGAGGTGGCTGGTAGATCGAAGCAGCCTCTCATTCTTTGATTTGTTCGATGGATCCCACTAATCTTATTCTGTATTAAAGTTAATATTGATGGAGCTTCCTCTGGCTCACCTGGACCAGTGGGATGTGAGGGTGTGTTCCAGCCCTATCGAGGATTTGTTAAAGGCTGATTTCACAACTTCATTGGACAAGGTAATGCTTATGAATCTGAGCTCTGGGATTTAATCTATGCAGTCAAGTATACCATTAAATTCGGCTTGTCTTCGTTATGGATTATATCTGATTCAAAATTAGCGGTGAAATATTTCAAAGCATGATCCAAAAATGTGTCATGGTGAATTCTCCCATATTGGATCACATGTCTAAATCAGGCACACCATCTCCAAATCTCCGTATCTCATGTCTACAGGGAAGTGAACTTGGTTGCTGATTCTCTTTCAAAGCGGGCGCTTGTAGAGTCAAGAACCATGTGATATTTCAGGATTTTTGACTTCTATTTTAGTATGTTGGATGATGATATGCGGGGTGTGGTGTATTCAAGATCTTGTAATACCCCTTGTAATTCATGACTAGCTGTAATTTTTTCATCTTTAATAATTTTAGGGCCGACCTGCTCGGACCCTGGATTTTCCTATCAAGAAATTATGCACATATTTGGTTCTAAGGATAGAAATAAAATTTATGAAAATATGTAATATTTTTGCATTATTTAATAGTTATACGAGTTGGATTATACAACATTTCAATTTCGGGTTTTCTATTGCAAATGGGCTTACAATAGTAGTCTAGTGAAAGTTAATGAAATGGGATTCATGAAGGTTAATTTCAGTGTATAATGGGAAATATAAAAGTCACTCATAATATAATCACAATAAATGAGATCATTTTATATCTCAGATCCAACAAACAAGAATTGTTTGATTGTCCCGCTGGTGACTAAAAATATTGTCAGTTTAGATGAAAATTCAATCGAGGATGACCCATTCATTGGGATATCACAATCAATTCATACCGGTACCAATATAAAAAATTAATTTTACATTATAGGGGAACACAAAGAGGGGATTTTGATTTTCTATAGAGTATAAAAATTCAGAAGTCCATTAAAAGAAGAAACAAATTTCAATGAGAAGGTAAAAGCTTTTTTTAAATACAACGTTTTTCCTCATAATATTATACGTTCTCTACTATGTTAACATAATATGAATTAAATGTTTGACTAATCATGCATAAAATATCTTCTATACATGATGATGTTACCAATCATGTGGAAGAACAGACTATAATAAATGACACCCTTTGGGAAGATGTAAAGGTAATGTTATGATATACTTTCTCTATTTTACCAAAAAATTATATGATGAAATGTTGATTTAATTTTATTATTCCTTATGGTGTTCATTTATTTTAGAAGATTTATGTCCATATTCCATGTCTTTCTACAAACAAAATTCCATAAAATTCTTATCCCTCAAAACCTTTTCACCCCTGTAGTGTTGACATTTATCACTTTCCTTCAAGTTCCACCCAATGCATTTATAGGAAGAGAAATGGTGACACCTCTTCTTAATCATAGTGGTGATCTTGATGTTTTCATAGTAAAATCATAGTACATAGAATTAATATATTGATTCATATTTATGTTTAATTTTTTTTAGTATTACTCACATAATAATTATTTTCTTATATAGGTGGATTCTTTTTTTTTCAAGTTGGTGTCATTTGTTCAAAGTTTCTCATGATAATGATAAATTGGACTTTGGGCCTACAACTAAGAAAATGACAATAAGGAAATGGGTCAAAAATGTATACAACCATCATGAAAAAGTTAATTCACACAACTTATTTAATTAACTTTTTCATCATTTTACCTATTATTTGTAAGTTAATTTCCTTATTATTTTTATCTAATACCTATTTATTTTTTTCACAGATCTTTTGGGAAGTCATATTTTTCTTTCAACTACATTCAAAAAGTCACAAAAGATTCAACATGTTCGTTTCTACCAATGTTACCACACTTTCCATTGGATTTCATTGTGGAACTTCCAACACCACAGTTCAATGATCCATATGTAGTGTTGGAAGTTAAACAAATAAATCTAATGTGAATAATGATATAATTGGAAGTTGGGATTGTTTTGAGACTTTGAGACATGCAAGAATTAGCATCAAATCAATTTGACACACAATATGACAGGTATGACTCCAAATGATTTTTTTTATTTAAAATTGACATTAATTTTAGTAAAAAAGAAAATTTCTATACTCAAAACTGAGAAAACAAATTTATATTGATTTTCTACTTTAGGAGAGTAATACATAAGTCATTTTTTATGTGTATGAATTAGTTGCACCTCAATCCAATACACTATGTGGCCAGTATGACTCAAAGTGTCCGTTATTAGGATAAAATTGACATTTTAGTTTAAAAAGTGTCACTCACTAAAAACTAAGAAAAAACACTTAGATTTTTTCCCATAATTTTATAGAATGATTCACATTTCATTTTTCACATGTAGAAATCAGTCTCATGTCAAACTGATATACGATGTGACCAGTGTGACTGAAAGTGTGTGTTTCCAGTTTAAAATTACATTTTAGTAGAAATGACAAGTGATTTATCAAAAACCAAGAAAACAGATTTTTATTGATTTTATTATTTATTAAAATTATCCATAAGTCATTTTGGATGTATAGAAATCATCTGTACCTCAATCCGATGCACGATGTGACTACTATGACTCCAAGTGCGTCTTTTTATTTTAAATTGACATTAATTTTAGTAAAAAGGACAACTAACATACTCAAAAACCAGAAAATTATTTTTTATTGTTTTGATAAATTAGTAAAATTATTCATAAGTCATTCGAGATGTGTAGAAATCATCCATACCTAAATCTGACGTACGGTGTGACTCCAAAAGTGTCTTTTTATTTTAAATTGACATTGATTTTAGTAAAAAGGAAAAATGAAATATTCAAAACCAAGTAAAAAAATTAGCATCATTTTGATAATTTATTATAATTATCCATAAGTCATTTTTAATGTGTAGGAATTAGCCTCACCTCAATCTAATTCATGATGTGACCGATATGAATCCATGTGCATCTTTTTATTTAAAATTGAAAAAAAAAATTGTAAAAAAGAAAATTGACATACTCAAAACCTATAAAATTCATTAGTATAGTTTTTATAATTTAGTAAAATAATAAATAAGTCATTTTTGACATTTAGGAATCATCCACACCTTATTCTGACACACAATGTGCTTGGTATGACTCAAAGTGTCAGTTATTAGATTAAAATTGACATTTTTTTTCAAAAAGTACCACTCACTAAAAACTGATCAAACACACTCAAATTGTCTTGATAATTTATGAAAATGACTCATAAGTCATTTTTTTTATGTTTAGGAATCACTATCCCATCAAACTGACACACGATGTGATCGGTATGAATCAAAGTGAGTGTTTCAAGTTTAAAATGACATTTTAGTAAAAAAGACAAGTGACATACTCAAAAATAAGAAAACACATTTTTATTGTTTTAAAAATTTAGTATAAATATCCATAAGTCATTTGGGATGTGTAGTAATTAGTCTCACCTCAATATGACACATGGTGTGATCGATATGTCTCCAATTGATTCTTTTTTATTTAAAATTGACATTAATTTTATTAAAAAGGAGAAATGAAATACTCAAAACTGAGAAAAAAAATTCATATTGTTTTGATAATTTATAAAATTTTCTATAAGTCATTTGGGATGTTTATGAATAATTTTCATCTTAATATGATGCACAGTGTGACCAGTATGACACCAAATGCATCTTTTGATTTTAAATTAACATTAATTTTAGTAAAAAGGACAACTGAAAAACTCAAAACCAAGAAAACAAATTCAAATTGTTTTTATACTTTAGTAAAATGATCCATAATTCATTTGGGATGTGTAGGAATCATCTACACCTCAATACGACACACGATGAGACTGGTATAACTTAAAGTGCATCTTTTTAATGAAAATTGACATTAATTTTAGTAAAAAAGATAACTGACATACTCAAAACTGATAGAAATCACCAGTATTGTTTTTATACTTTATGAAAATAATCCATAATTAATTTTTGATGTGTAGGAATCAGCCGCACCTCAATCTAACACACTATGTTCCCGGTATGACTGAAATTCTCTGTTATTAGTTTAAAAGTGACATTTTAGTTCAAAAAGTGTCACTGATTGAGAACTAAGAAAACATGATTATATTGTCTTGATAATTTATGAAAATGATTAATAATTCATTTTTTAAGTGTAGGAATCTGTATCATGTCAAACCAACACACGATGTGACTAGTATGACTCAAAGCGCATGTTTCAAGTTTAAAATGACAATTTATTAAAAACTACAAGTGACATACTAAAAACCAATCAAAAACATTAAAATTATTTCGATACATTAATAAAATGATTCATAAGTCATTTTTGATGTGTAGGAATCAGCCTCACCTCAATCACTACTGGAAAGGGGAGTTTTCCCAACACTTGTATACCAACGGTTCAAAGAACCGTTGGTATATGTTGTCTTTCCCTACGGTTTATACAAACCGTTGGTAAAGACCTTGAAGAACTGAATTTTCCCAACGGTTTTATGAAGCCGTTGGAAAAAGTGGGGAAAAAAATTAGTTTTCCCAATGGTTTTATGAAACCGTTGGGAAATATTGGGTTTTCCCAACGGTTTTTAAGAACCGTTGGGAAAAAAATCCCCAAATACCCAAATACAGGCAGCGGCCTCCCCATGATTCGAGAAGCCTTCCGCTCATCTCCAAATGCGATTCCTTGGCAGAAGCACTTCCCAATCCCCACATCTTCCTTCGGATCAGCAGCTACCAGGTTAGACTCCTTCTATATTTTATCAAGGATATAGTTCCACCTCTTATAAAGCATATCCTTCTATTCTCAATGATTTCGTTATTCCTAATTTTTAGGGTTTTTGTAAAACTTTATGATTGTTCCACGAATTGTGTACTCAAATCCATATATCGGTGTCTGTCCAATTAATGTTTTCATTACACATTTAAATTTATAAGGGCATGGTGTCTCTTTCTTGTGTTCTAATTTTGAAGATTTATAGTTTTTTTAATCTGGTTCAAATATTATAGGTTCATGTATAGGAACTAATAAGAAATTGTTTGTAATATTTATTGATATTATTTCATGAAAATCACTCTTTCATTAAGATCATGCCAGACATGAAGATCTTGTTCATCTTAATTTTTATACACTATGTGTATTACATAACAAGTATGTATCATGTTTCTGTCAAAATATATATATATATATAAAATGACACACTATTCACTTATCCTTTGCACAATAGAACATATGGAGTATATTCTTGAACTTTGCCAAATAGTATGTGGTCCCTAATTAGTACTTCTTCCTTCTTCATGAAACTAATTCACAGAATGTCAAATTCGCAATATTAGTGAATATTAGTTTTTCTAATATAACCATTAATCATTCTGCCTTCGACATCGTACATGTGTTATTCAATCACCTTTTTAAAACACAATGACCATTTTCACTGATTTGGGGTTCCTCAAAATGCTTGGGAAATCAGAAAAATGCATGTATTGAATCGTGTTTCTCATATGGTTTCATGGATACAAGTTCATCTCGAAAATCATGACTGTGTGGTTCAAATATCATGAGGACCATGAGATTATTATTCTTCACACAAATGAATTTTTTTCTACAACTATGTGTTTTTGTTTTCACTTTTGATTTGGCCGAAAGGGGAGCTTTTTGGTCATTAATCATGGTTGTGGGTGGTCATTTATGATGTAAGATAGTATGACTTCATTTTACTTGATATATCCAATATTATTATTGATTTATCTTCAATTTGATTATCTTTAATAATTGATGTTATTTAATAAGTTGTTATTAATGGTTGTAATAATGACGATATGGTATAAGGGTTCATATGGTGTGTATAAGGGTTCACATGGTGTGTATAACGGTTGACATGGTATCAATGAACTCAAGTCATTAATTTAAGTCTTCATTCTCACTAGCATGTAAGAATTTGAAAGATGTAAACCCATACTCACATGATTTCTTACCTTAGATAGTGTCCAACATATGGAATACGAGCTTTTGAATTCATCAGTTAACCAGGATCATATATTCCATTTCCCCCAAGATGACTGTACTAATATAACTTTAGGGTCTACTAAATATGGTTCTCATTTTATGTTGTATATTATGTGTCCTTCTTGGCCAATACTCACTTTTATAAGGGTGGGGTGTTTTTCACTACATCGACTAGAAACTTCTTCCTTAATCATTTACTTAAATGTATTTTCTATTAAAGTTAAATCCTATTGAATTGTTTATGACAAAATTACTTATATAAATTCTTTTTATAGAATGGACAGAAGTTGGATGTATGAAACCGATCGGATCTCAAGCGATTTTCAAAACAATTTGGAGAGCTTTATAGATTTTTCATTTCATAATGCTTCAGATAGTGGTCGTATACACTGACCATGTTCCAATTGTGTTGGTAGACCTTGGTTGAGCCGTGAAGAAGTCAGCTACCACATAACCAAAAATGGTTTTCAAGAAAACTACTTTGTGTGGTATCACAATGGGGAGAAAATGAAATCTCAAATTGGTGATGATCGAAATTAATAGATTGGAATGGAGAATTTGTTAGATTATCGGTTTCTGTTTATTCATCATCATGAAAAAGAAAGGATTTCAACTCAAGAAGACTTCAATATGAGAACAACTGATGCATCTAGTGAATATAATGATATTGATTGGGTAAAAAAATTGAATGATGTTGCCACAACTCCAGTATATCGACAATGCGATAAAATGAAAAAGCTGGAATTTTTAATCCGATTGTTTCATGGGAAAACTATGTATGGGATTTCTAATACATCAATCGATTACATTCTTACCCTCTTGAAGGATTTACTTCCAGATGATGCAGATATTCCCTCAAACCACTATATGGCATGGAAGTTAGTTGAGGAACTTGTATTTTCAAGAAACAAAATTCATGCTTGCACGAAATATTGCAGTTTATTCTGGGAGGAAACCACTGAATGAAATGATTGTATTAAATGTGGAACATCCCATTGGAAGTCAAAATCTGATGGAACACCATCCCATGTTCCACAGAAAGTAATGTGGCACTTTACATTGATCCCCAGACTCCAGAATATTTTTATGTCTGATGACATATCAATAAAAATGAGATGGCATGATACCAAGAGAAAGAAGACTAATGATGAGTTGGTTCATCCTGCAGATGGATTTTCATGGCATAGATTTGATGCTCTACATCTTGATTTTGCAGTTGACGTGCGTAATGTGAGGATGGATCTTTCATGCGACGGTTTTAATCTGTTTGGGCAGATACTTACTAAGCATAGCACATGGCCAGTTTTTATACTCATTTATAATCTTCCCCCATGGTTGTGTATGAAAAACCCTTTCACTTTCATGAGTATACTCATATCTGGTCCTTTTGATCCTGACATTGATATTGATTTCTACATGAAACCTTTAATAAAAGAGTTGAAACTTCTTTGGGATGTGGGTGTGTGCACATATGATGCATGTTCGAAAGACATATTTCAGATGCATGCTGCGCTTTTGTGGACAATCAATGATTTTTCAGCTTATGCAATGATGTCTGGATGGAGCACGAAGGGAAAATTCTCATGTCCAGTTTGTATGAATAATACACGATCCAGAAGACTTAAACATCGCTATATTTTCAGTTTTATGGGACATCGACGATTCTTGCCAAAGGATCATCCATACAGAATGAATCGTCGAAGATTTGATAATACCATAGAGACCGATGATCCACCTCAGCGTATGTCTAGAACTGACATGCTTAATGAATTGAAAGATTTCAGTTTTTTGTTCGGGAAGGGTCAAATGAAATCTGGAAAGAGAAAGAATATTTCCACTGAAACCTGTTACAATTGGAGGAAGAGGAGTATCTTTTTTGATTTTCCTTATTGGTCAACCAATTTGTTACGTCATTGCTTAGACATAATGCATATTGAAAAGAATATATGCAAAATGTTGCTTTCGGTTCTTCTAAATGTCAAGGGGAAGACAAAAGATGATTTACGATCTCGGCGTGACTTGGTGGATTGGGGCATCAGACCAGAATTAAATCCTGTGCGTATCAGTGAAAATAAATGGAAACTTCCATGTGCTTCTTATGTGATGACACATACAGAAAAAAAAATTTCTGGAAGTATTAGAGACTATTAGAGATCCTAATGGCTATTCAAGCAACATATCTAAACGGGTCAATAGAAGAGAGTTGAAGCTAAAATCATTGAAGACTCATTATTATCACATTCTACTACATGAGTTGCTTCCAATAGCAATCCGTCATCTTTTGTCCAATAATGTAAGGGTGGCTGTTATTCGGTTGTGCCATTTTTTTAGAGATATTTGTGCTAATAAGTTGTCCAAGTCTTTCTTGAAAAAAATGTTGACAGATGCCCCATTAATTTTGTGTGAGTTGGAGAAAATATTTCCTCCATCATTTTTCACATGCATGCTGCATCTGAGTATCCATATTCCCACTAAAATACTTCTCGGAGGACCTGTTTCTTTTCATTGGATCTATCCAACTGAAATAAATATGTTCACATTAAAGTCTTATGTCCAAAACAGAAATCATCCTGAAGGTTCTATCGTGAACGGTTACTTGGCTAAAAAATGTGTGGATTTCTGCTCGATGTATTTGTCTGATCTAACTACAAGATTGAACAGACCAATGAGAAATGAAGAAGAATAGTATGAGAAAATTGAACCCAGTTTTCCATCACTTCTTCAAATAGGAGGAATTCCTGGATCATATACATTGAAGACATTAAGCCATGAAGAGCGGGAGATGGCACATCGCACAGTTTTGTTCAACTGTGATTTGTTCGATGACTATATCAGGTAACTAAATTGATTATGTATATCTTACATATATATCTGTTAAACTATTCATATTTTTTATCTACAGGGAACATAAAACAATGATAAATAGGAAGCATCATTCTTTATCTTTTAGAAGGAGAGAGACTTTGCATAGAAAAGAGTTTTCTTCTTGGTTAAAATTGAAGGTATAAAAAAATTAATGTTTAAAATAATTATATCAATATTTAATTAAGTTTAATAGTCATTTATATTGCAGGTATTGAGTTTGTCTGCTGACTCTGTCTCTGAGGAAATAAGAGCTTTGGCTTTTGGTCCTAATACCATGGTTCGTGACTGTAAATCAATTGTTATCAGTGGGTACAAATTTATTGTCATTGAACAAGAAAAGAACATGAGAACACAACATGATGGTGTTATGGTTACAGCCACAACAGATTGTTATGCCAGTACATCAGATAGTAGACCGCGATTTGAAAATGTGGGTTATTATGGAGTTGTTGAGAAAATAATAATATTGTATTATTACTCTCATGGATGAGTCACAATGATGAAATTCCATTGGTTTGATTCGATGAAGAGACATGGCACATTTATTGATGATTGTGGATTTCGAGTAATTAATATGACTCACACTCTTGCTTCCGAAGAACCATATGTGTTGGCATTAATGGGTAAACAAGTTTTTTATGTCAAAGACCAACTTCGACCTGAATTTGGTGTCATAGTTGAAGTAATTCCAAGACATATTTTTGATGATGGTGATGATGGAATTGACACTGTCCCTAGTGCCATTGGAACCAATCCATTTATTTCTTTTGATGACTCAAATATCTCAATTGTCAGAGTTGATTGTGATCCTGAAGGTGTGGTTGAAAATGTATAGAATCATTCATCCTTGTTCTCAATTATTTAGATTTACCTCGAGTTGGGTTGTTAAGGTTGGTAATATTCAAATTGATTTAGTATTGATCACAAATATGTTTTAGCTGACTTGACCGTTATGTGAATTTTCAATGTTTATTGGTTGAATTTTTATTTGAATTTCATTTTCTAATTTGGAATTGAACAGTATTCAAACATAGTCAAACAATATTTCTAACTTGGTGAACATTACAACTTGTATGATTTATTAAATCCATTCAAGCTCTTCTAAAACAATTGATAGCTGACTTGACCATTATGTGAATTTTCAATGTTTATTGGTTGTAGTTTTATTTGAATTTCATTTTCTAATTTGGAATTGAACTGTATTCAAACATAGTCAAACAATATTTCTAACTTGGTGAACATTACAACTTGTATGATTTATTAAATCCATTCAAGCTCTTCTAAAACAATTGATAGCTAAACTACCATTGAATCCCTCTATTCCGTCATATATTTAGTTTTTTGGGTTACACAATAGTTTTATTTTTCTAATTAATTACATATTTGTTTTCAAAAGCAGGAAATGAAGCCAATTGAAAAGAGACGAAGGAAAAAAATGATGGAGAACAATCATCGATTGACAGAGTTGGGAGTTCCATCATTAGTGCCTGTAGTGAGTACTTTATTTCAAATTGATATATTTAAAGAATAAATAATGTCATGTGAATATTTTTTTTGTAAACATTTTTGTAGGATCAACCTATACATCAACAGTTATTCGACGAGGAGCCTAGTACTGGTCCTAGTACTCAGGCCTGTGGTACGAGGAGGGTTCGTACTAGAGGTGGACGAGCAGTTGTGTGTACCTGACTAGAACCTACCCCTCCCACTGACATGTCATCCTTCCCACATTCTGATCCCGGTGTGTCGTTAGGGACACATGGGATATTTAGGCCTCCCATGTTTTTGCTACCTTCTACATCTTATGGCCCATCATTTTCACATCCCATGATGATTCCCACTCCCCAGTCAGCATCCGGTCAGACAGCTGTCCCATCTTCTTTTCCTTCTACTTCTATCTCTCTGAGCTTCTATATTCCATCGTCTTCGACTCCTGTTCCACCACAGGGTGTTCCATCATTTTCTGTGGATCCAGCGGCACTCAGCGATCAGACCGACAAAGGTATATTTATAGAACCCTAACAAATTTTTATAGCAATATTTATTTTCATTATAACATGTTTTGACAAAATATTTGTTTTTCTTTCATGACAGATACATCTACTAATAGGAGGCGTGGGCGGGGGCATACACGCATGAGTTCAGTGTGGAACCGCCGCACATAGGTTATGGTGGATTATAATGAAGACAACCAAATGGTTGATAAAACATGGCAGCAATGTCGGAGTTTTTTGGTGACGCTTTCCAAATACCCCGACATCATTCCCGTCAGCCTGCTATCGTGGAGAAATTTGCTACATGAGGTTAAGGATAGAGTTTGGGCAGAGATATGGGTAAAAAAATCTGTTCTATTTAATGCCATGAATTTTTTTTGTATTTATATGAATTAATATTTGATTTCAGCTTCGATTTAATTTTCCCGATGGTGAGGGTGCATGACCGGAACGTCTAAAGGATTTAAGCGAGCTTTAGAGAGCCTACAAGAATGAGTTGTATAATGGCCGGGTTGCTAGAGTTGGCACTGAGTTAGAGGTGGTACCGGTGGTGGATGATTTTCATATAGAGCAGTATCATTAGATGATTACTCATTGGATGAGTACCCAGTTTAAGGTATTAATAACATTTGAGGCATTTAAATAATAACTTTCATGTTTTGCATTAAAACTATCTATTTCATTTTCAAATTTTATTTAGGAATCATCTGGAAAAAATAAAAATAACATTGATGCAAAAAAATACCTCCACACATTGAGACGCACTACGATGCCTGATCATGAGAGGAAATAGGTATGACAATTGTTTATAAGTTTTCTTTACGCCTTAGACTTTATTTTGTTTCCTCAATTATTTAATAGTTTGCTAAATTTTTCATATAACTTTAGTTTTCAATGTCATTGTAGAGGCAAATACAAAATATTGAAGGATGTGTGCCTCGAGCAAAACTGTTTTGCGCGAGTAGACGAAAAAAGGATGGAAGTGCCGTCAACGAAGTGACTCAGCAGCAGATTGTAAGTTTTAATCTATTGAATTTATATTTTAATATCTATTTTGTAACTTAATGATATATTTATATTTGTAATAGGCTACTTTAGGGGCCCTAGATGCCCAAGAACCAGACAATTTTGGGCCAACAGATCACTTACATCAGGTCTTCGGAGAGGAGCATTCTGGCAGAGTATGCTGCCGACCTAGGATAGCCCCGAAGAGGTATTGGCCATCCTCAGGTATGAGCTGTAGTGCCACTGAGTTGCAGAAAGTTAGGGCACAGGCAGCACAGGCTGAGAAAAGGGCCACAGAGACGGCAGAACAGTCTGCTAGGGCAAATAGTGCGTTTATGAAATTTATTGATGTTCTACGTCCTACACTTCCAGCAGAGGCCAGCCCGACTTTTGATGAGTATATGTCGTCGATACGATCTATATACGGTGCACCAGGTGGTAGTTCTATTGGTGGTCAGGATGATGTCCAGCTTGAAGATGATGATGGCGAGGAGTCTGATGTGGAAGAGGAGGGAGAGGAGGAGGGTGAGGCGGGTGGCGAGGGCGAGGAGGAGGGCGAGGACGAGGAGGAGGGCGAGGGCGAGGAGGGCGAGGACGATGACGGGGACGAGGACGAGGGTGATGATGATGGTGATGATGATGGTGATGATGGTGATGGTGATGTGGGACAAGTTGATCCATTACATTTTTGACTGATATTACTGAGATTTGATATTTAGTCTATTCTAGTTGTTGGTTTTATCTAGACTCGTAGTATAATATTGGATTTGAGTTATTTTTATATATTATCTATTTTTATGGATGTTGTTGTCTTTTAGGGGTTGTGTGTTTGGGAACCCCCCTCCTTCTTGGACCCAGGACAACCCCCACCCTCCTCCTTGGACCCCGAACAGCCCCGCCGGACAGCCCCCTAGACAGCCCCCCAAGTAGCCCCCCCCCCACCCTCTTCATTGGACCCCGGACAACCCCCCGAACACCCCCCGAACAGCCCCCAGATAGCCCCTCGAACAACCCCCCCTCTTCCCTGGACCCCAGATAGCCCCCTCGGACTGCCCCCCAGACATCCCCCCGGACAGCCCCCCAACCTCTTCCTTGGACCCCAGACAACCCCCTGAACACCCCCGGATAGCCCCCAGACAGCCCCCCAAACAGCCCCCCGGACAGCCCCCCACCCTCCTCCCCGGACCCCGAACAACCCCCCAGACAGCCCCCCAGACAACCCCCCGGACAGCCCCCCACCCTCTTCCTTGGACCCCGGACAACCCCCCGAACACCCCCGGACAGCCCCCCTACAACCCCCGGAACAGCCCCCCAGACAGACCCCCACCCTCCTCCCTGGAACCCAGACATCCCCCCAGACAGCCCCCCAGACAACCCCCTAGACAGCCCCCCCACCCTCCTCCTTGGACCCCGGACAACCCCCCGAACACCCCCCGAACACCCCCTGGAAAGCCCCCCGCACAGCCCCCCCACCCTCTTTATAACGACCCATACTTTACATACATTGTTAATACTTCGAAATTGAAGCACACTTATTACAACATATGACAAAACCACAAAGGACCGTATAGGTATAGTGTCTTTAGAAACTGGGTAACATAAACAACTGGTTCATAAATCTTCTACAGTGTCTCCCATTTATTTCATCATATCTAGGGTCCCTTTTAGCATATTCTACTTAATATCCATCTTCCTGGCCTGGGGAAAAGAAAACATAAAAGGGTGAGCTCAAATGCTCAGCAAGGGCAAATAAAGGAAATAAAAATCATATCATATCTTTATGAAAATCAAAACCTGCAAAAGAGATCATAATATCTTAACATGGAATAAATCATAGAAGTGAAAATGAGATCCCCATAATCATAACATAAAACTTGAAACTTTGTGGCATTCACACATAATCATGGAAAATCATTTCTTGTTAGTCATGACTCATTTCCAAGACTATCTTAGTGGACAAAGTCCCTTTCTGAACCGAGTTCACTCCTCGTTTCAGTCCTGTATCACTGAACCGAAATAACCTTCCGTTCCAGCCATGTCTATCTCATGAGATATAAAATCTTTACCCAATGCATTTGAGGGAGATATAGGTCCCACCCATCTTATAATGAATCCTTTCTTATGTGTGCCACATAATCATAAAACATACATCATCGCATAACACATGTAACAAAAATGGGATTCTTGAAACATCATGATATCATAAATCAATTCATATAAGATAAAGGAATTCATAAACATAATTCCATCACAACATAGTCAAATCCATGTAAAAATATGGATAGAAACAGAACCCTTTATTATCTTAGATGGAAAATAATTTTGATAAAACACTTGAATTGAATTCTTGAGGAAAATATCCTTTCTTCTTTAAAATCAATTTCTTTTCACAAAACATCATGCAATTTTAAAAGAAAGAGATTTTATTGAAAATAGTCATGAAATCTTTTAGAGGAAGCTTCATGAAAATAAGGCTTTATAAAACAGTAGAAATCCGTTCGTGCCGTATAAGTTAAAAAAAACATTCTTCGTACTTTTGTCGGAAAAGTCAAAAAGTACCTCGTATGACAAAAGATTCCTTTCATAGATATTACTAAAAACTCCCCGAAGGGTAAAAATGGATTTAAACAATTGTAGGTGGATGGAAATAATATTACATATTGATGAAACATGGATGTGGATGATAAAATACACCCCAGTAAATACTTATGAATAAACAATCTCGGATAAAAATGAGATTGTGATATTTCCCTTACCTTAGGTCCGATTTGCTTTGTTCGTGTCCGAAGCTCCTGTATAATGGTTTAAATAATGTTATTGACTTATTCCAGAATCATACATATTGATATGATATCATATATGGTCATATTATTAGCTTCTTGTTAGTAATATTTCATTTTTACTTGTTACTCGGGTCTTTATAACTTTTTGTTCTTATGCGTGTTTTGTCGAATAAATTCTTATTCTTATCTTTAGGTTATAGATAATTCATTTACAGAATGGTATTAGTGTATTATATACCATATTCATTCATTCAATTCATTTATATAATCATTATGAAATGAAGATCATGTAGAACGAGTCGCATCACATCGTGGAGACGGTATTCCGTACGTACGCACGAGTGATGATATCGTCCCTATGATCGTGGAATTGTATTGGAGTATATATATATTATTTCAGTATCAATATTACTTTATAATAATCATATATAGTTACTCATTACACCATTATACCCATCCTTGTAAGGTGATGGTGGAAAATAGATTACACCACGGCGTGGAGACGGTATTCCGTACGTACGCACGCGCGGTGATTTCATTTTTCCGTAGGATGGATAGAAGGTGAATTAGGGTTGTTTCATATTTATAATAACATATCAGTATGTAAGTAATACTGATGTTATTACTTTATCATGAAACAACTAAAGAAGAAGAAGTTGAAGAAGAAAGAAATTGAAAAGATCGGTAATGGATATTACCTCTTCTTTGGAACGCCTCTTTGAATCCTCCACTTAAGGAACTAAGATTGGTCTTTGGAGAAGACCGGGACCTCTAGGATTATTCTAGGGAAGTGTAGAGGAGAAAATGGCAGGGGTTGGCCGATCTTGAGTGCTCAATTTGGTGTGAGGAGGAGGGGGAGGAGGTGCCCTTTTATAAGGGAGGAGAGGGGCACCTTAGGAATATCTCAAAATATTATTTTATATTAAAGTCAAAATCGGTTTATAATGGTTCCAAAGGGTCTTATTTCGAAGCTAAAGTGGGTATGGGTCGAAATACTATAAACCAATAAGATTTAGACAAGTTTAGGGTATTATTTTAACCTTATCAATTAGATTTAACTCTAAGTTAATTAATTTAACTTTTACCGTGTCTTTTTGTTTTCTTTCACTATATGGTTAATACACTTACTATAACATGCCAAAAGAACCTCAAATTGTTTATTATTAATATATATATCCTTATCTAAGTCATTTGGCCGAACCTTAGATTTTTAGGAATAAAATAACAATTAATAATATAATATTTGATTTAAAAACTATTTTGTGTCAATTTTGACACTATTTGATATATGATTTTTGTGAAAGTCATAACAGAATTATATGTTTGAACCAAGTTGATTAAATCAACATTAATATATCATAGTATCCTATAAAATTAGTGGACTTCATAAAAAGTCTCAAATTACATTTATTTTGGTGTTTATAACATCAATTATGTCAATATTTCATTAATAAGATAATTACTGCATCATCATTGTGTCATAAATAAATTAAATTATTTAATGTCTAAAAATTACAAATAAAATACACTTATGTAGGAAATATTTTTAGCTTTCTAATGAATATTTATAGTCGAATTTATCTTATGTATAACCCCATATTAAAAATTATTTACTTATTAAACTTTGATTTTAACTATTTTAACCCTTCTTTAAATAAATTAATAATAAATGTCCTAATCTAATCCAAGTGGGCCTAAATGGTCATATTTTATTCCTAAGTTTGTTTTTGGTCGAATTAAACTTGTCCAATAGAATTAGGACATGTGTTAGGGTAATATTGATATCATATTTACCCTTAGTTACCCTATTTACTATTAACCGCGGTAAAAATAGTAAAAAGTTACTATTCACCAAAAAATTATTTTCATCTCATTGAACCACATTTTAGTCCTTGATATTAACCGTGTCTCTCGGATTTTTGAAATTCCATTCACAGAAGCGGTAAAATTAAGTTTTATGCAAAATTCAGTTTTTAACCTACCACTTAGTGGTTTCACTATTCATCAAAAATTGAAAGTTTTCAGAAAAATACCAAAATTTCACCCTAGGCTAATTTCGATATTCTGAGTCCAAAAATGAAGTCCATTTTGAAAAATAAAATTTATAAAATTTCAAAAAGTGGTTATTACTATTCATAACGGCTAGTTTTAATAGCATATTGTTGTTTAGCGAAACTCGGTATTGCGTACGACGCAAGCTATCGAGGAAGGTTGCGATTGCGTGTAAAGAAAGTCAAGCAAGTGTTGTGTAGAAAAAGATCCCTTTGATGATTTATATAACATAAAAGTCTCGGGTGTTACATTCTACCCCCCTTAAAAGAATTTCTCCCTCGAAATTCGTCACTTTGCAACAAACAGATGAGGATACTTCTCCCTCATCATATCCTCAAGCTCCCATGTAGCTTCTTCAAGTTGGTGGTTTCTCCATAAAACTTTCACCAAGAGAGTGGTCTTGTTTCGTAGGACTTTTTCGCTATGATCCAGAATCTCTATCGGCTGTTCTTCATAAGAAAGATCTTGCTCCAGCGGTACAACTTCTGAGCTGAGTACATGTGAAGGATCTGGTATGTACTTTCTCAGGAGAGATACATGGAACACATCGTGAACTTGAGAGAGATTCGGTGGAAGCGCCAATCGGTAAGCTACCTTCCCAACACGATCCAGTATTTCGAAAGGACCGATATATCTAGGGCTCAACTTCCCCTTCTTTCCAAATCTCATAACCCTCTTCCAGGGAGATATTCGTAAGAACACTTTATCACCCACTTCAAACTCTAGGTCTTTTCTTCGGTTGTCGGCATAACTTTTCTGTCGACTCTGAGCTGCTCTTATGTGTTGTTGAATAGATCTGACCTTTTCTGCCATTTCATCAACGAGATCAGGTCCTAATAGCTTTCTTTCCCCAACTTCATCCCAGCAAGTTGGAGTCCTGCATTTCTTTCCATAGAGAGCTTCATAAGGAGCCATCTGAATACTGGAGTGAAAGCTATTATTATAAGAAAATTCTACCAAAGGTAGGTGTTGATCCCAACCTCCTTTGAAATCCATAGAGCAAGCTCTCAACATATCTTCTAGGGTTTGAATTGTTCTCTCAGACTGACCATCTGTCTGGGGATGATAAGCAGTGCTGAAACTCAACTCTGTATCCAGAGTATGCTGAAGACTTCGCCAGAACTTCGAGGTAAATCTCGGATCCCGATCAGATATAATAGAAAGTGGTACTCCATGCAATCTTACCACTTCCTTTACATATATCCTGGAAAGCTGATCTAGAGAGAAATCCTCTCTAATAGGAATGAAGTGTGCAGACTTTTTAAGACGATTAACTATGACCCAGATAGCATTATTGCTTTTGGATGTTTTAGGAAGTCCCGTGACAAAGTCCATAGTGATGTTTTCCCATTTCCATTCGGGTATGGGTAATGGTTGTAACATCCCCTTAGACTTTTGTCTCTCAGCTTTAACTTGTTGACAAACCAAGAATCGAGAGACATATTCAGCAACATCTCTTTTCATTCCATCCCACCAGAAGTACTCTTTCAGGTCCCTATACATCTTCGTGCTTCCAGGATGAATAGAGAATGAAGAACTATGAGCCTCATCCAGCAGCTCCTTCTTTAATTCGGGGATGGGAGGAACACAAACCCGATTCCTGAACTTTATTATCCCATCACAATCAAGGTTGAATTCAGGAACATTTCTCACCTTCTTTTGTAACTCGACATCTTCTTTCTGTGCCTCTTTAATCTTCACATGTATAGATGGTTGAACATTCATTTGAGAAAGATAAGATTTTTCCCCTTCCATTATAATTCCAAGATCCATCCTTTGTAAATCCATAAATATTGGATCTTTTGTGATCCTCATCATGGATAAACTAGCATGGTCTTGTCGACTTAATGCATCTGCCACCTTTTTTGCTTTCCCAGGCTGGTAATGGATTGAGCAGTCATAATCCTTAATCAGCTCCAACCATCTTCTTTGGCGCATATTCAGCTCCTTTTGTGTGAAAATATACTTTAGACTTTTATGATCAGTATAAATATCACACCTTTCACCATAAAGGTAATGCCTCCAAATCTTTAATGCAAAGATTACCGCAGCCAACTCCAAATCATGTGTTGGGTAATTTTGCTCATGGATTTTCAACTGTCGTGAGGCATAAGCTATCACCATATCATTTTGCATAAGAACACACCCCAATCCCTTCTTGGATGCATCACTGTAGATCACAAACCTTTCTCCACTACAAGGCAGTGTGAGCACAGGTGCACTGGATAACCTTCTTTTCAACTCCTTGAAATTCTCTTCACATTCCTCTGTCCAGACAAACTTAACTCCTTTCCGAGTCAACTTGGTGAGTGGATTAGATAATCGTGAAAAATCTTTTACAAAACGTCGATAATATCCAGCCAATCCAAGAAAACTTCGGATCTCAGTTACTGTTGTTGGTCTCGACCATCTTTCGATAACCTCTGTTTTTGCTGGATCCACAGATATCCCCTCTTTTGAGATTATATGACCCAAAAATGCAACTTTTTGAAGCCAAAATTCACACTTGGTAAATTTGGCATAAAGCTTCTCCTTTCTTAGGGTCTTCAATATAATTCTCAAGTGATCTTCATGCTCTTCCTTGCTCTTTGAATAGACAAGAATATCGTCTATAAAGACTACCACAAATTGATCAAGATAGTCTCTAAAGACTCTATTCATTAGATCCATGAAGATAGCAGGGGCATTAGTAAGACCAAATGGCATCACTATAAATTCATAGTGTCCATACCTTGTACGGAAAGCCGTCTTTGGTATATCCTCCCTCTTGACCCTTAATTGATGATACCCTGAACGAAGATCAATCTTGGAAAAGTATTGAGCTCCGCGTAGTTGGTCAAATAAGTCATCAATGCGTGGGTTAGGATATTTGTTCTTGATAGTGATCTTGTTAAGTTCTCGATAATCAATGCAAAGTCTCATTGATCCATCTTTCTTCTTAACAAATAGAACAGGTGCTCCCCAAGGTGACGCACTAGGGCGTATGAATCCCTTATCAAGATTCTCTTGGAGTTGCTTCTTCAATTCCTGCAACTCAATTGGGGCCATTCTATAAGGTGTCTTTGAAATAGGCAAAGCACCCGGTACGAGTTCTATTGAAAACTCAACTTCACGATTTGGTGGAAGACCCGGCAATTCCTCCGGAAAGACATCATCAAACTCCCGTACAATGGGCATATTCTTAATCGTGAGTTTCTCACCAACCATTTGAGATAAATAACCTTCATTTAGTGGAATCTGTAACGCCCCGACCCCAGCTACCCAGAGTCGGTGCATTAATTACATAACATTGGCATGATCACAAGAAAGATCAAATCCCGAAAGACCGATTGGTTTAGTAGCCTTGGAAACACTAGATATAATCATAAAGTTTTACATTACATTTCAAAGTGAAAAACTACTACAACAACAAAGTCTTCATATCCACACTATTAACCCCTCATAATATCCCTGCAAGTCATTCATAATTTACTTCTTCACTACCTGGGAAAAATAAAACATAGAAAAGGGGTGAGCTCAAATGCCCAGTAAGGATAACAATATAGAGGAAACTTTCATAAATAAAAATAAACATTTAAGGCAATGTATAACTAAAACAAAAGCCTTTTAAACTTGAACATTTAACATAGTATGGCATAAATAAAATGAAATAATGCCATTTACTTATTCACATGGATATTCTACTAATCGAATAATCACATGCAAAAATCAATAACCACTTTCATAATGTTGGAATGCATAATGCCAGACTATCATAACCACATAGCCAAGGCCTCGTGCCAAGACTACAAATAAGATTTTGTCAAGGCCTTGTGCCAAGACACTAGTTTGTCTCATGAGACCTACCGATGCATCGAGGAGCTATAGCGGGCTCCACCCGTCACTTATTAAGTCCAATGCATTCCCATATGAAAAGGTTTAAACATAACATAAACATTCGTATTAAAACTAGCATACGAAATGTCAATAATTTCACCATAAACTATGAATGGTATAAAAATAGCACATCCACAGTCAAACATATCACAAAACCTTCAATACAATATAGAAGTTTTGTATCATAATAAATCAACTTCAAATAATCTTAAAATCCATCAAAGGATGTTGACATAGATGAAATCAAAATTCTTTTTAAAGAAGTATCTTCTTTTATTTTGAAATCATTTAAGATCCATATAAAATAAAACATTTTCTTTGAAAATATTCTTATAAGCTTTTAAGGAAATCTTTGAATATTTTATAACGGCGTAAAATAACCGCACCCGCCGTATAAGTTAAAAAAACATTCTTACCTCAATTCTGTCGAAAAGGTTAAAAAGGACCTTGTTTTGAAAACGACGGAAAGATTCCTTTATAAACCTCTTATAAAAATTCAAAAAAGGGTATAAATGACTTTAACCCATATTCTTGTAAATATTAAAAATTTTTTGAAATACATTTTTAAGAAACATGGATGTGGATGATAAAGAGATCCCAGTAGATTATTACATATAAACAACCTCGGATAATGAAGAGATTGTGAAATAACCCTTACCTTGTACTTTTCCTTGGTTGGGGTAGGTTAACCTCCTGTATAATGGTGAAATAATTGTTATTAAATTATACAAGAATCATATATATTAATATGATATCATATATGATCTTTTAACATTGATTTATTAATAATATCTTAGAATTATCATCGTTTCGGGTGTTAACTTACTCATTTTCTTTTATATGTTTTGTTACATAAGCCATGTTTGTTGTATCTTATTCATATCCAGAATGATATCAAGTCCTTAAAAATCATTTTTAAATCATAAAATGATAATTATACTTGAATGGATACGATGGAGAATGAATCTCATCGCGTTCGTGGAGACGGTAGTCTGTACGTACGCACGAGCGACAATATCATTCTTTTGATATTAAAATAATATATAAATGAATGGTATATCATATATACAGAATCATTAACATGTTATATTTATTATTTACATGAGTTACACATCATTATTATACCCATCCAAATAATATTATATTGAATAACAATTACACCACGACGTGGAGACGGTAAGCCGTACGTACGCACGTATGGTGACATGTTATTCAAAGAGTGGATAGAATACTGAATATGGTTGTACCATACTTATAATAACATCACAGTATATGTGAGATACTGGAGTTATTATTTTAGAATGGTAAGAACAAAGGAAGAAGAAGTGGAAGAAGAAATGAACTTAGAAAAGGGTGGTGAAATCATTACCTCTTCTTCGGGTTCTTCCTTTTGATTTGATCAAAAGGGCTCCTTAGGTTGGCTTTCTGATAAAACTAAGGCCTCTAGGTTTTAGTGAGGGATGTTGGGAGATTATTTGGGCAGAGTTTGGCCGAACCAAAAGGCTTTGAAGGTGTGAAGAAATGAGGAGGAGTGCCCTTTTATAAGAGGGGTGAGGGGCATCTTTGGAAAAGCTAGAAATATTAATTTATAATAAATTCATATTCGGTTTCTAAAGGCTCCAAAGTTGACTATTCAAAGGATGAGGTGGGGATAGGTCGAAAACAACTCATCCAATAGAATTTAGACAGGTTTGGGTACTTATATTAACCTTATCTTTAAGTATTAACTCTAAGTTAATTAGTTTCACTTTTACAATGTCTCTTTGTATTTTTATATATTATGGTTAATAAACTTACTATATACATCCAAGCGACCCCCAAGTGGTCCATTAATGATTAACCTATCATGATATAAGTCTCTTGTCCGAACTTTAGATTTTTAGGAATTTAATATCAATTAATAATATAATATTTGTTTTAAGAACTCTTTTATGTCAATTTTGACACTATTCAATAGTTGATTTTTGTGAAACTCATAACAGATTGATTACTTCGAACAAAGTCCATTAAATCAATCCTAATATATCATATTAGCCTAGAAAATTAGTTTAATTCATTAAAAGTTTCATATTATATTTATTTGGGTATTTATAATATCAATTATTTTAATTTTTCACTATTATAGTAATTACTGCATCATCATTGTGTCATAAATAAAATAACGTATTTAATGTCTAAAAATTATAAATAAAATATCATTATGTAGGAAATCTTTTTATCTTTCTAATGAATATTTATAATCGAAAATCCAACATGTATAACCCTATGTAAAAATTGTTGTTCTAAAAGATATATGCTTGTGTCATTTTTGTATTCATTTTGACTTAATTAAAATAAAGTGTCATTATCACTTACAAGTGGATCCATGGGGTCCCAAAATAGACCCAAAGATTCCCATGGTCGACTATGTATCAACCAATAGGGTTAAGACACGTTTTAGGGTAATTTAGTATTATTATAATATTATTTTTTTAACCCTTATTTACCGGATTTACCCTTAACCATGGTAAATAAAATATTTACCGCAGTAATTATTCAAAATGTCTAAAAATAAAAGTTACCTATTTACACAATTTGAACATCCTGATTCCAAATATGGAATCCATTTTTCTAAATTCAAAACACAGAAGTGGCAGAAATTAATTTAAAATTAATTCCCGCTGTCAAAACAAAAAGCGTGTTTTTAAGAGTTAATAACTACCAAAAGATTGACACTTGTTTATGTTCGGTTTAATTGTAAAATTATGTCCAATGACCAAAATTATATTAAATGGTAAAAATATATTCTAAATATACTTTAAAACCACTCAAATTCATAATTTATCACTATTACTTATTTTGATTAAAAAAGTTGTTTTTAATTAAAATTTAGTAATTTTCACTATTCATCAAAATATAAAAGTTATCCGAAAAGTACCAAAATTTCACCCTAGGATAATTTCGATATCCCGAATCCAAAAATGAAGTCCATTTTGAAATATAAAATATATATGATTTCAAAAAGTAGGTATCACTATTTACAACGGCTAGTTTAATTAGTTGTGGTGTGTGTTAGAACTCGAGGTTGCGTACAACACACGCTATCGCATTATTCGAAGGGAAACGTACCGTAGAAGCTTGGGGTGTTACATTCTCCCCTCCTTCAAATAATTGCGTCCTCGCAATTTCTAGGGTATAACTGCATAAAAAGACTCGGGTGGTTCTTCATCATAAGTTCCTCGGGTTCCCACGTTGCCTCTTCCATCTTATGATTTCTCCACAAAACTTTTACCAGACGCGTCGTCCGGTTTCTCAGTACTTGTTCTCTTGTATCAAGAATCCTGACGGGCTCTTCACAATAGGAAAGATCGGGTTCCAGTTCTAATTCCTCATAGGTGAGTACATGCGTTGGGTCAGGCATGTATTTCCTCAACAGAGATACGTGGAACACATCGTGAACTTTGGAGAGACTTGGCGGCATTTCCAATCGGTAAGCTACAGCCCCAATTCGTTCTAGAATTTCGAAAGGTCCGATGTACCTGGGACTCAATTTACCTTTCTTACCAAAACGTATGACTCCCTTCCACGGAGATACCTTCAGGAAAACATGATCACCGACTTGAAATTCCAAATCCTTCCTTCGATTATCGGCATAGCTCTTCTGCCTACTTTGAGCTGCTTTAATGTGATTTTGGATTACCTTCACCTTTTCCACCGTTTCCTCCACCAGTTCTGGGCCTACAAGTTTTTTTTCACCAACGTCATCCCAACAGGTTGGTGTACGACATCTCTTTCCGTATAACGCTTCATATGGTGCCATCTGAATACTCGAATGGAAGCTATTGTTATAGGAAAATTCTACTAGTGGTAAATATTGATCCCACATACCCTGAAAATCAAGTGAGCAAGATCTCAACATGTCTTCTAAGGTCTGAATAGTCCGTTATGATTGTCCGTCTGTCTGAGGGTGGTAAGCAGTGCTCAAATGAAGTTCAGTATCCAGGGATTTCTGAAGAATTTTCCAAAATCTTGAAGTAAAACGGGGATCACGATCAGAAACAATCGATAGGGGTACTCCATGAAGTCTCACAACTTCATTAATGTATAGTCTTGCTAGACGTTCCAGGGGTAGATCTTCTCTTATAGCAAGAAAATGTGCTGACTTGGTAAGACGATCAACAATAACCCATATTGCATCGTTCCTTCTAGGAGTCTTTGGTAGCCCCATGACAAAGTCCATCGTAATATTGTCCCATTTCCACTCCGGTATGGGAAGAGGTTGCATGACTCCTCCAGGCTGTTGCCTTCCAGCTTTCACTTGTTGAAAAACCATACATCTTGACACAAAATCAGCAATCTCCCTCTTCATGTTGTCCCACCAAAAATGTTCCTTCAAATCTCTATACATTTTGGTGCTCCCAGGGTGTATAGATAAATTGGAACTATGAGCATCATCCAGCAATTCCCTTTTTAGATCAGGTATATTGGGAACACAAAGTCTCTTCCCTAATTTCAAAATTCCACCTTCATACGCAAAGTCTCTCAATCTCCCATCATTCACAGCTTTAATCTTCTTTTGGAATTCTTCATCATCAGTCTGAGAACTCTTAATCCTTTCTAGTAAAGATGGTTTGGCAACCATTTGAAAAAGCATTGATGTTTCACCTTCCCTGGTTATTCCCATGTCCATCTTCACTAGCTCCATGAAAATTGGATCCCTTTCAATTCTCATATTGTTCAAAACTCCATGGTCTTTTCTACTCAAAGCATCTGCCACCTTGTTTGCCTTCCCTGGGTGGTAGTGTATCGTACAATCATAATCCTTGAGTAATTCAAGCCATCTCCTTTGCCTCATGTTGAGTTCTTTTTGTGAGAAAATATACTTCAAACTCTTGTGATCAGTATAAATCTCACATTTTTCACCATAGAGGTAGTGCCTCCATATTTTCAAAGCAAAGATCACTGCTGCTAACTCGAGATCATGAGTAGGATAGTTTTGTTCATGAATTTTCAACTGTCGTGATGCATAGGCAATAACTCTATCATTCTGCATAAGGACACAGCCAAGTCCTTTCTTTGATGCATCACTATAAATAACGAACCCATCATTCCCCGATGGTAGAGTCAATATAGGAGCATTGACTAATCTTCTCTTCAGTTCTTCGAAACATTCTTCACACTCTTTTGTCCAAACAAATTTAACCCCTTTACGTGTGAGCTTCGTTAATGGGTTAGCCAATCGGGCAAAATTCTGGACGAAACGTCGATAATAACCTGCCAAACCAATAAAACTACGCACCTCAGTTATACTCGTAGGTGCTGGTCATTCTTGGATTGCCTTGGTCTTAGAAGGATCAACAGAGATTCCATCTTTAAAGGCAATATGGCCAAGAAAAGAAATCTCCTGAAGCCAGAATTCACACTTGCTAAACTTTCCATATAATTCATGCCTCCTCAGAGTCTTCAAGATAATGCGCAAGTGATTTTCATGATCTTTGTAGGTTTTGGAGTATACCAAGATATCATCAATAAATACCACCACAAATTCATCGAGATACTCCTTGAAAACTCTATTCATCATATCCATGAATATAGAGGGTGCATTAGTCAATCCAAACGGCATTACAGTAAACTCGTAATGCCCGTACCTGGTTCGAAATGCTGTTTTCGGAATGTCTTCCTTCTTTACACACAACTGATGGTATCCAGATCGAAGGTCAATCTTTGAAAAGTATTGAGCTCCATGCAGTTGGTCAAATAAATCATCAATACGAGGTAGGGGATACTTGTTCTTTATCGTTATAGCATTGATCTCCCTGTAGTCGATACATAACCTCATAGATCCATCTTTCTTTTTAACAAAAAGAACAGGGGCTCCCCATGGAGAAACACTAGGGCGAATAAATCCCTTATTACTCAATTCCTCTAGTTGTTTCTTTAGTTCGACTAACTCTACAGTGGCCATTCTATAAGGGGTCTTCGATATAGGCCTTGATCCAGGAATCAAATCAATGGAAAACTCAACTTCTCGTTCTGGAGGATGTCCAGGTAAATCTTCCGGAAATACATCTAGAAATTCTTTCACAACAGGTACACCCTCTATTTTAACATTCCTTTCCTCACCGATAGTTACTTCATTCTCTTCCTCCCCAATAATTGAATTAAGTTGAGCTACTGGGGGTGGGTCTAAATAAGAATTAGGTGGTGACGATTCTGCTCTAAAAATAAGGTGTTCCTTATCATTATCATCAAGAATCGTAACCTCTTTCTTCTTACAATAAATCTTCGCATCATAGTCCGAAAGCCAGTCCATACCGAGGATTATATCAAACTCAATCATAGGTATGACGATGAAATCAGCAGATAAAGAAAATTTATGTTCTCTAATGGGGACTGATTCACAAAACTTTGTTGCAACGATACTTCCCTTAGGAGTTTTAACTGACAACTCCCTTATTAAATCAAATTGGAAATATCTAATTTTCTTAGCAAACTGGGAAGATATGAAACAATGCGATGATCCAGAATCAAATAATGCATTTGCTAAACTTGAGGAAACCATTAAATTACCTGCCACCACGTCTTTCGGAGTTTCTACCTCAGCAGTAGTGATAGCATAAGCCTGGCCTTGATCCCTTGGCCTTTTCTGAGGTAAGTTCTCCTGACTCTTAGGACATGCATTTGCATAATGCCCCATCTCCCTGCAATTGTAGCACTGAACATTGGTAGCTTCCTTCTTCCCCTTGCAATCATGAGCTTGGTGGCCTTTTTCACCACACTTGTAACAGACTCCCATTCCCTTCAAGCAAGTACCAGGATGTTTCTTCCCGCATTTACCACAAGATGGATATTCAACCTTTCCCTTCTTCCCCTTATTTCCATTCCCAGATTGATCAGCAGGTCTCTTCTTCTCTTGCTTCGCTTTAAAGTCATAAGACTTAGAGAATTCTTTTTCGGTCTTGATAGCACATGAGACAATGTCTTCGTACGATGAAAAGGATTGTGAGACTAATGCTCGACGGAGAAATGGTTTTAACCCATCAAAGAAACGATCAATCTTACTTCTTGGGTTGCGAATATAATCTCCAGCATACCTTGCTAACCTTGTAAAGTTAGCCTCATACTTTGTGACATTATCATCCTCCTTTTGTCTCAGACTCAGAAATTGCCTTTCCATATCTGCTCGATGGTCACGAGGAAAGTATTTTTCTAAAAACAGATCTTTGAACTCCCTCCATTCCATGTTTTATACTTCATCATCTTCCTTCATGTTTTGAATCAATGACCACCATTGATCAGCATCTCCAGTGAGGCGGTAAACTGCCATGGTAACTTTTTCCCTTTCACTACTCCCCAAAGCCTGAAATATTTTCTCTAGGGAAAATATCCATTGCTCAGCTACTAAGGGATTTGTACTCCCATTGAACGTTGGTGGTTGTTGTCTCATGAATCGATCTAACATTGATCCTCCACGCTGCGGATCAGGGTGCTCCATACGGGTAAGGTTATTATTCATAACCTGAGTAAGTTGTCCCAGTACGGTGATTAGCTGATCAGCACCAGTTGCATCACCAGCCCCACTATAATTATCTTGAGCAGGAGGGCAATCCCTACATGGAGTGTGTGCATTGATACGGTTTCCATTTCTTCCACTAGGCGCCATTTCTAAACAATGGCATAAACTAGATCAGTTTATGAATCAAAATACATAATCCCATACTTATAAAATACTTAACATAAATTGAACTATTTATGGATATAATCCATAATCATAAAAATGTTTTCTTTGAGGAAGTATATACTCATAAACCCTTCATAATGATTTGTAAAGAAAATGAGAGTTATCCTAAGCATATCCCCCGGGAGTGTCGTAACCAAGAGTGCAGCAAGGCCCGTTGTCGTGCACCAGTTCCTGTTCGAGTCTAGCTCAAAGCGGTGTTTTCGGGTTTTACCCCTAGGTACATCTGTGCCAGAGCCGCCTCTACCTACTCGTATCCAGACAGGGATGTATTGCTCGGAAAACTCACAAAATCTCTACAATACCAAAATTCTAGGAAGTTCTTCTATACTAATCCTCAAAGTTCATCTTAAGTCTACGTGCTCTAATCAGAGTTTATCTAAATCTAGCTTCCAAGGTTTGTACTAAACTTCCTCTGATACCAATTGTAACGCCCCGACCCCAGCTACCCAGAGTCGGTGCATTAATTACATAACATTGGCATGATCACAAGAAAGATCAAATCCCGAAAGACCGATTGGTTTAGTAGCCTTGGAAACACTAGATATAATCATAAAGTTTTACATTACATTTCAAAGTGAAAAACTACTACAACAACAAAGTCTTCATATCCACACTATTAACCCCTCATTATATCCCTGCACGTCATTCATAATTTACTTCTTCACTACCTGGGAAAAATAAAACATAGAAAAGGGGTGAGCTCAATGCCCAGTAAGGATAACAATATAGAGGAAACTTTCATAAATAAAAATAAACATTTAAGGCAATGTATAACTAAAACAAAAGCCTTTTAAACTTGAACATTTAACATAGTATGGCATAAATAAAATGAAATAATTCCATTTACTTATTCAAATGGATATTCTACTAATCGAATAATCACATGCAAAAATCAATAACCACTTTCATAATGTTGGAATGCATAATGCCAGACTATCATAACCACATAGCCAAGGCCTCGTGCCAAGACTACAAATAAGATTTTGTCAAGGCCTTGTGCCAAGACACTAGTTTGTCTCATGAGACCTACCGATGCATCGAGGAGCTATAGCGGGCTCCACCCGTCACTTATTAAGTCCAATGCATTCCCATATGAAAAGGTTTAAACATAACATAAACATTCGTATTAAAACTAGCATACGAAATGTCAATAATTTCACCATAAACTATGAATGGTATAAAAATAGCACATCCACAGTCAAACATATCACAAAACCTTCAATACAATATAGAAGTTTTGTATCATAATAAATCAACTTCAAATAATCTTAAAATCCATCAAAGGATGTTGACATAGATGAAATCAAAATTCTTTTTAAAGAAGTATCTCCTTTTATTTTGAAATCATTTAAGATCCATATAAAATAAAACATTTTCTTTGAAAATATTCTTATAAGCTTGTAAGGAAAGCTTTGAAGATTTTATAACGGCGTAAAATAACCGCACCCGCCGTATAAGTTAAAAAAAACATTCTTACCTCAATTCTGTCGAAAAGGTTAAAAAGGACCTTGTTTTGAAAACGACGGAAAGATTCCTTTATAAACCTCTTATAAAAAGTCAAAAAAGGGTATAAATGACTTTAACCCATATTCTTGTAAATAGTAAAAATGTTTTGAAATACATTTTTAAGAAACATGGATGTGGATGATAAAGAGATCCCAGTAGATTATTACATATAAACAACCTCGGATAATGAAGAGATTGTGAAATAACCCTTACCTTGTACTTTTCCTTGGTTGGGGTAGGTTAACCTCCTGTATAATGGTGAAATAATTGTTATTAAATTATACAAGAATCATATATATTAATATGATATCATATATGATCTTTTAACATTGATTTATTAATAATATCTTAGAATTATCATCGTTTCGGGTGTTAACTTACTCATTTTCTTTTATATGTTTTGTTACATAAGCCATGTTTGTTGTATCTTATTCATATCCAGAATGATATCAAGTCCTTAAACATCATTTTTAAATCATAAAATGATAATTATACTTGAATGGATACGATGGAGAATGAATCTCATCGCGTTCGTGGAGACGGTAGTCCGTACGTACGCACGAGCGACAATATCATTCTTTTGATATTAAAATAATATATAAATGAATGGTATATCATATATACAGAATCATTAACATGTTATATTTATTATTTACATGAGTTACACATCATTATTATACCCATCCAAATAATATTATATTGAATAACAATTACACCACGACGTGGAGACGGTAAGCCGTACGTACGCACGTATGGTGACATGTTATTCAAAGAGTGGATAGAATACTGAATATGGTTGTACCATACTTATAATAACATCACAATATATGTGAGATACTGGAGTTATTATTTTAGAATGGTAAGAACAAAGGAAGAAGAAGTGGAAGAAGAAATGAACTTAGAAAAGGGTGGTGAAATCATTACCTCTTCTTCGGGTTCTTCCTTTTGATTTGATCAAAAGGGCTCCTTATGTTGGCTTTCTGATCAAAATAAGGCCTCTAGGTTGTAGTGAGGGATGTTGGGAGATTATTTGGGCAGAGTTTGGCCGAACCAAAAGGCTTTGAAGGTGTGAAGAAATGAGAAGGAGGAGTGCCCTTTTATAAGAGGGGTGAGGGGCACCTTTGGAAAAGCTAGAAATATTAATTTATAATAAATTCATATTCGGTTTCTAAAGGCTCCAAAGTTGACTATTCAAAGGATGAGGTGGGGATAGGTCGCAAACAACTCATCCAATATAATTTAGACAGGTTTGGGTACTTATATTAACCTTATCTTTAAGTATTAACTCTAAGTTAATTAGTTTCACTTTTACAATGTCTCTTTGTATTTTTATATATTATGGTTAATAAACTTACTATATACATCCAAGAGACCCCCAAGTGGTCCATGAATGATTAACCTATCATAATATAAGTCTCTTGGCCTAACCTTAGATTTTTAGGAATTTAATATCAATTAATATCATAATATTTTTTTTAAGAACTCTTTTATGTCAATTTTGACACTATTCAATAGTTGATTTTTGTGAAACTCATAACAGATTGATTACTTCGAACAAAGTCCATTAAATAAATCCTAATATATCATATTAGCCTAGAAAATTAGTTTAATTCATTAAAAGTTTCATATTATATTTATTTGGGTATTTATAATATCAATTATTTTAATTTTTCACTATTATAGTAATTACTGCATCATCATTGTGTCATAAATAAAATAACTTATTTAATGTCTAAAAATTATAAATAAAATATCATTATGTAGGAAATCTTTTTATCTTTCTAATGAATATTTATAATCGAAAATCCAACATGTATAACCCTATATAAAAATTGTTGTTCTAAAAGATATATGCTTGTGTCATTTTTGTATTCATTTTGACTTAATTAAAATAAAGTGTCATTATCACTTACAAGTGGATCCATGGGGTCCCAAAATAGACCCAAAGATTCCCATGGTCGACTATGTATCAACCAATAGGGTTAAGACACGTTTTAGGGTAATTTAGTATTATTATAATATTATTTTTTTAACCCTTATTTACCGGATTTATCCTTAACCATGGTAAATAAAATATTTACCGCAGTAATTATTCAAAATGTCTAAAAATAAAAGTTACCTATTTACACAATTTGAACATCCTGATTCCAAATATGGAATCCATTTTTCTAAATTCAAAACACAGAAGTGGCAGAAATTAATTTAAAATTAATTCCCGCTGTCAAAACAAAAAGCGTGTTTTTAAGAGATAATAACTACCAAAAGATTGACACTTGTTTATGTTCGGTTTAATTGTAAAATTATGTCCAATGACCAACATTATATTAAATGGTAAAAATATATTCTAAATATACTTTAAAACCACTCAAATTCATAATTTATCACTATTACTTATTTTGATTAAAAAAGTTGTTTTTAATTAAAATTTAGTAATTTTCACTATTCATCAAAATATAAAAGTTATCCGAAAAGTACCAAAATTTCACCCTAGGATAATTTCGATATCCCGAATCCAAAAATAAAGTCCATTTTGAAATATAAAATATATATGATTTCAAAAAGTAGGTATCACTATTTACAACGGCTAGTTTAATTAGTTGTGGTGTGTGTTAGAACTCGAGGTTGCGTACAACACACGCTATCGCATTATTCGAAGGGAAACGTACCGTAGAAGCTTGGGGTGTTACAGAATCAATACCCATAAGATGGAAGAAATTTCCACTGGAATGTTATGTTCATCCTTGCATTGATATACGATCGTAGATTGATCTGGAATATGAAATGTGACTTCCCTTCTTTGGCAATTGATATGAGCTCCATGTAGGGAAAGCCAATCCATGCCAAGAATCACATCAAATTCCACTAAAGGAAGGATCACAAGATTTGCAGGAAGCACTTTCCCACAAACTTCGATCGGAGAAGAATTATAAACTTTTGATGCGATTGATGTGCCATTAGTTGTTGTCACAGCTAACTCAACATCTAATTGTTGAGGTAATACGGTGATACCCTTAGAAAATTTTTCAGAAATAAAAGAGTGGGTGGATCCAGAATCAAATAAAACATTTGCTACTTTAGAGTGGATGATAAGTGTACCTTTCACCACATCGTTATCGTACTCCACATCGCTGATAGAAATTTCATGTGACATTCCTTTGTCTTTAGCCTTAAGATTTTGTTGACGTCGACCATCATCATCAACCCTTGGATTTGGGCACTGATTGGCATAATGCCCCATCTCCTTGCACTTGAAACATTGAAGTGTAGTAGGTTCATTCTGTGTATCCCTTCCTTTATTTGCGTTATTAGACATCTTCTTCCCATTATCACGGCATTCAAATGCCCGATGACCTTATTTTCCACATTTAAAACATTTACTTGTCCCTTTAAGACAACTCCCTCCATGTTTCTTTCCACACTTTGAGCATAAGGAAAAGCTCATCTTCTTTTCTGTGTGCTCTTTAGATTTTTCTTTGAATTCCATCTTCCTCTTCTTATCAAACCCATGTGACTGATGGGTTACTCCAATCTCCATCTCGACTTTGAGAGCACATCGAACGATTTCCTCGTAGCTATTGAAGTCCCTTATGGCTAACGCCCTTCGAAGACTTGGTTTTAAGCCGCTAAAGAATCGATCGATCTTACTCTCAGGTTGGATAATAATACCAGAAGCGTACCTTGCAAGTCTTGTAAAATTTTCTTCATAGGTACCAACAGATTCATCATCCCTTTGCTTCAGTTCAAGAAACTCTTTCTCCATCTTTGTTCGGAGAATACGAGGGAAGTACTTATTGAAAAATAAGTTCTTGAACTCGTCCCATTCCATAGACTCAATTTCATCCCTTTGCCTCGTATTCTTAACAAAATTCCACCATTGATCAACATATCCTTCCAAACGATACACTGCTAGGATGACTTTATCATGCTCAGAACATTGAAGAACTGAAAATATCTTTTCAGTAGTACTAATCCATTGTTCAGAAACTAATGGATCAGTAGACTCGCTGAAAGAAGGTGGATGCTGCCTCATGAAGGATTCAACAGAATGTTGCTCCCTCCTTTGCTCGTTTGGAAATCCTGCATGATTCATAGCTTGAGAAAGTTGTGTGAGCATGGCTACAAGATTTTGCATTCCAGCTCCCATATCGTTTGTTTGCTCAGGGGGACAATCATTGCATTGCCCATCGCATTCTGCATTAACACGGTTCCTTCGGGTTCCAGCCATTGACTAAAACCAAGAAGAATAGTGTGAGCAACACTAATTATAATAGGAAACCACATAATTCAAGAATAAAATTTTCATTCTTAAGGTCTTATCCTAGGTTATTCAAGGCCATTTCTAAAACACTAAGATTGTGTTCTATGCTTAGACTTATCCTTAGGGTTCTTACTAAGGCTTTCACATCCTAGTTTCCAAAGGTTGACTATACCTTTCCCCTGATACCAAATATAACGACCCATACTTTACATACATTGTTAATACTTCGAAATTGAAGCACACTTATTACAACATATGACAAAACCACAAAGGACCGTATAGGTATAGTGTCTTTAGAAACTGGGTAACATAAACAACTGGTTCATAAATCTTCTACAGTGTCTCCCATTTATTTCATCATATCTAGGGTCCCTTTTAGCATATTCTACTTAATATCCATCTTCCTGGCCTGGGGAAAAGAAAACATAAAAGGGTGAGCTCAAATTCTCAGCAACGGCAAATAAAGGAAATAAAAATCATATCATATCTTTATGAAAATCAATACCTGCAAAAGAGATCATAATATCTTAACATGGAATAAATCATAGAAGTGAAAATGAGATCCCCATAATCATAACATAAAACTTGAAACTTTGTGGCATGCACACATAATCATGGAAAATCATTTCTTGTTAGTCATGAATCATTTCCAAGACTATCTTAGTGGACAAAGTCCCTTTCTGAACCGAGTTCACTCCTCGTTTCAGTCCTGTATCACTGAACCGAAATAACCTTCCGTTCCAGCCATGTCTATCTCATGAGATATAAAATCTTTACCCAATGCATTGGAGGGAGATATAGGTCCCACCCATCTTATAATGAATCCTTTCTTATGTGTGCCACATAATCATAAAACATACATCATCGCATAACACATGTAACAAAAATGGGATTCTTGAAACATCATGATATCATAAATCAATTCATATAAGATAAAGGAATTCATAAACATAATTCCATCACAACATAGTCAAATAAATGTAAAAATATGGATAGAAACAGAACCCTTTATTATCTTAGATGGAAAATAATTTTGATAAAACACTTGAATTGAATTCTTGAGGAAAATATCCTTTCTTCTTCACAATCAATTTCTTTTCACAAAACATCATGCAATTTTAAAAGAAAGAGATTTTATTGCAAATAGTCATGAAATCTTTTAGAGGAAGCTTCATGAAAATAAGGCTTTATAAAACAGTAGAAATCCGTTCGTGCCGTATAAGTTAAAAAAAACATTCTTCGTACTTTTGTCGGAAAAGTCAAAAAGTACCTCGTATGACAAAAGATTCCTTTCATAGATATTACTAAAAACTCACCGAAGGGTAAAAATGGATTTAAAAAATTATAGGTGGATGGAAATAATATTACATATTGATGAAACATGGATGTGGATGATAAAATACACCCCAGTAAATACTTATGAATAAACAATCTCGGATAAAAATGAGATTGTGATATTTCCCTTACCTTAGGTCCGATTTGCTTTGTTCGTGTCCGAAGCTCCTGTATAATAGTTTAAATAATGTTATTGACTTATTCCAGAATCATACATATTGATATGATATCATATATGGTCATATTATTAGCTTCTTGTTAGTAATATTTCATTGTTACTTGTTACTCGGGTCTTTATAATTTTTTGTTCTTATGCGTGTTTTGTCGAATAAATTATTATTCTTATCTTTAGGTTATAGATAATTCATTTACAGAATGCTATTAGTGTATTATATACCATATTCATTCATTCAATTCATTTATATAATCATTATGAAATGAAGATCATGTAGAACGAGTCGCATCACATCGTGGAGACGGTATTCCATACGTACGCACGAGTGATGATATCGTCCCTATGATCGTGGAATTGTATTGGAGTATATATATATTATTTCAGTATCAATATTACTTCATAATAATCATATATAGTTACTCATTACACCATTATACCCATCCTTGTAAGGTGATGGTGGAAAATAGATTACACCACGGCGTGGAGACGGTATTCCGTACGTACGCACGCGCGGTGATTTCATTTTTCCGTAGGATGGATAGAAGGTGAATTAGGGTTGTTTCATATTTATAATAACATATCAGTATGTAAGTAATACTGATGTTATTACTTTATCATGAAACAACTAAAGAAGAAGAAGTTGAAGAAGAAAGAAATTGAAAAGATCGGTAATGGATATTACCTCTACTTTGGAACGCCTCTTTGAATCCTCCACTTAAGGAACTAAGATTGGTCTTTGGAGAAGACCGGGACCTCTAGAATTATTCTAGGGAAGTGGAGAGGAGAAAATGGCAGGGGTTGGCCGAGCTTGAGTGCTCAATTTGGTGTGAGGAGGAGGGGGAGGAGGTGCCCTTTTATAAGGGAGGAGAGGGGCACCTTAGGAATATCTCAAAATATTATTTTATATTAAAGTCAAAATCGGTTTATAATGGTTCCAAAGGGTCTTATTTCGAAGCTAAAGTGGGTATGGGTCGAAATAATATAAACCAATAAGATTTAGACAAGTTTAGGGTATTATTTTAACCTTATCAATTAGATTTAACTCTAAGTTAATTAATTTAACTTTTACCGTGTCTTTTTGTTTTCTTTCACTATATGGTTAATACACTTACTATAACATGCCAAACGAACCCCAAATTGTTTATTATTAATATATATATCCTTATCTAAGTCATTTGGCCGAACCTTAGATTTTTAGGAATAAAATAACAATTAATAATATAATATTTTATTTAAAAACTATTTTGTGTCAATTTTGACACTATTTGATATATGATTTTTGTGGAAGTCATAACAGAATTATATGTTCGAACCAAGTTGATTAAATCAACATTAATATATCATAGTAACCTAGAAAATTAGTGTACTTCATAAAAAGTCTCAAATTACATTTATTTTGGTGTTTATAACATCAATTATGTCAATATTTCATTAATAAGATAATTACTGGATCATCATTGTGTCATAAATAAATTAAATTATTTAATGTCTAAAAATTACAAATAAAATACCCTTATGTAGGAAATATTTTTAGCTTTCTAATGAATATTTATAGTCGAATTTATCTTATGTATAACCCCATATTAAAAATGATTTACTTATTAAACTTTGATTTTAACTATTTTAACCCTTCTTTAAATAAATTAATAATAAATGTCCTAATCTAATCCAAGTGGGCCTAAATGGTCATATTTTATTCCTAAGTTTGTTTTTGGTCGAATTAAACTTGTCCAATAGAATTAGGACATGTGTTAGGGTAATATTGATATCATATTTACCCTTAGTTACCCTATTTACTATTAACCGCGGTAAAAATAGTAAAAAGTTACTATTCACCAAAAAATTATTTTCATCTCATTGAACCACATTTTAGTCCTTGATATTAACCGTGTCTCTCGGATTTTTGAAATTCCATTCACAGAAGCGGTAAAATTAAGTTTTATGCAAAATTCAGTTTTTAACCTACCACTTAGTGGTTTCACTATTCATCAAAAATTGAAAGTTTTTAGAAAAATACCAAAATTTCACCCTAGGCTAATTTCGATATTCTGAGTCCAAAAATGAAGTCCATTTTGAAAAATAAAATTTATAAAATTTCAAAAAGTGGTTATTACTATTCATAACGGCTAGTTTTAATAGCATATTGTTGTTTAGCGAAACTCGGTATTGCGTACGACGCAAGCTATCGAGGAAGGTCGCGATTGCGTGTAAAGAAAGCCAAGCAAGTGTTGTGTAGAAAAAGATCCCTTTGATGATTTATATAACATAAAAGTCTCGGGTGTTACACTCCTCCCTGGACCCTGGACTGCCCCCCGGACTGCCCCCCAGACAGCCCCCTGGACAGCCCCCCGGACAGCCCCCCACCCTCTTCCTTGGACCCCGGACAACCCCCCGCACAGCCCCCCAGACACTCACCGGACAGCCCCGCCGGACAGCCCCGCCGGACAGCCCCCCCACCCTCCTTGATTTCATTTAATACAAGAAAATATATAATATATATTTTATTTATTTTCATCATGATAATCAATGTAAATCACATTTACACATCTAATCAATATCATAGATTCTTGGTATGTTATAAAAGAGATGTATTCATTGGGCATGAATCCGAGGTGCAGTTTGGCCGGCACCACTCAAACGCAATGGGTTTCTATTGAAACTTTAGGAGAACGATCCATGGGTCATATGTGACTTGTACGAATCAACCCCGCCTCAATCCGAGGCGTGGTGTGGCCGACACCACTCAAAGTGTCTGCCTTTTGTTTCAAAAGGACGTCATTTAAATTGAAAAACATCAACTAGCATACGGAAAACTGACCTAAAACATTCGTATTGTGTCGATACTTTAGCACAAATATCCATGGGTCATATGTGACATGTACAAGTCAACCCCGCCTCAATCCGAGGTGCAGTGTGGCCGCCACCACTCAAAGTGTCTGCCTTTTGTTTCAAAATGACGTCATTTTAATTGAAAAACATCAACTGACATACGGAAAACTGAAAAACACATTCAGATTGTGTCTATACTTTATCACAAAGATCCATGGGTCATATGTGACGTGTACGAGTCAACCCTACCTTAATATGAGGCACGGTGTGGCCTCCATCACTCAAAGTGTCTGTCTTTTGTTTCAAAAGGACGTCATTTTAAGTGAAAAATATCAACCGTCATACGGAAAAGAGACCAAATGCATTAGGATTGTGTCGATACTTTAGAAAAACAATCCATGGGTGAAATTTGACCGGTATGAGTCAACGCCGTCTTTATCGGAGGCACGGTGTGGCCGGAATCACTCTAAGTGGCTCTCTTTTGTTTAAAATGGACAACATTTTAAGTACATACGGAAAACCAACCAAACGCATTCGGTTTCCGTTGAAACTTTAGAGGAACGATCTATGGGTCATATGTGATGTGTATGAGTCAACCCCGCCTCAATCCGAGGCACGGTGTGGCCGACACCACTCAAAGTATCTGCCTTTTGTTTCAAAAGGACGTCATTTTAATTGAAAAACATCAACTGGCATATGGAAAAGCGACCAAATGCATTCGGATTGTGTAGATACTTTAGAACAATGATCCATGGGTCATATGTGACGTGTACAAGTCAACCATGCCTCATTCCGAGGAACGGTGTGGCCGCCACCACTCAAAGTGTCTGCCTTTTGTTTCAAAACGACGTCATTTTAATTGAAAAACATCAACTGGCATATGGAAAATCGACCAAACGCATTCGGATTGTGTCGATACTTTAGCACAATGATCCATGGGTCATATGTGACGTGTATGAGTCAACCCCGCCTCAATCTGAGGCGCAGTGTGGCCGACACCACTCAAAGTGTCTGCCTTTTGTTTCAAAAGGACGTCATTTTAATTGAAAAACATCAACTGGCATACGGAAAACTGACCAAACGCATTACGATTGTGTCGATACATTAGCACAACGATCCATGGGTCATATGTGATGTGTACGAGTCAACCCCTCCTCAGTCCGAGACGCGGTGTGGCCGCCACCACTCAAAGTGTCTGCCTTTTGTTTCAAAAGGATGTCATTTTAATTGAAAAACATCAACTGGCATACGGAAAAGAAACCAAACGCATTCAGATTGTGTCTATAATTTATCACAACAATCCATGGGTCAAATGTGACGCGTACGAGTCAACCCCATCTTAATCTGAGGCACGGTGTGGCCGGAATCACTCTAAGTGGCTCCCTTTTGTTTAAAATGGACAACATTTTAAGTACATACGGAAAACCGACCAAACACATTCGGTTTCCGTTGAAACTTTAGGAGAACGATCCATGGGTCATATGTGATGTGTAAAAATCAACCCCGCCTCAATCTGAGGCACGGTGTGGATGGAACCACTCAATGTGTCTGCCTTTTGTTTCAAAAGGACGTCATTTTAATTGAAAAACATCAACTGGCATACAGAAAAGTGACCAAACGCATTCGGATTGTGTTGATACTTTAGCACAATGATCCATGGGTCATATGTGATGTGTACGAGTCAACCCCGCCTCAATCCGAAGCGCGTTGTGGCCGACACCACTCAAAGTGTCTGCCTTTTGTTTCAAAAGGACTTTATTTTAATTGAAAAACATCAATTGGCATACGGAAAACCGACCAAACGCATTCCAATTGTGTTGATACTTTAGAAAAATGATCCATGGGTCATATGGGACGTGAATGAGTCAACCCCGCCTCAATCCGAGATGCGGTGTGGCCGCCACCACTCAAAGTGTCTGCCTTTTGTATCAAAAGGACGTCATTTTAATTGAAAAACATCAACTGGCATACGGAAAGGGGACCAAACGCATTCGGATTGTGTCGATACTTTAGAACAACAATCCCTGGGTCAAATGTGAGACATACGAGTCAACCCCGTCTTAATAGGATCCACGGTGTGGCCGGAATCACTCTAAGTGGCTCTATTTTGTTTAAAATGGACAACATTTTAAGTACATACGGAAAACAAACCAAACGCATTCGGTTTCCGTTGAAACTTTAGGAGAATGATCCATGGGTCATATGTGACGTGTACGAATCAACCCTGCCTCAATCTGAGGCACAGTGTGGCTGGCACCACTCAAAGTGTCTGCCTTTTATTTCAAAAGGACGTCATTTTAATTGAAAAACATCAACTGGCATAGGGAAAACCGACCAAACGCATTCCGATTGTGTCGATACTTTAGCACAATGATCCATGGGACATATGTGACGTGTAAGAGTCAACCCCGCCTCAATCTGAGGCACGGTGTGGCCGCCACCACTCAAAATGTCTGCCTTTTGTTTCAAAAGGACGTCATTTTAATTGAAAAACATCAACTAGCATACGGAAAAGCGACCAAACACATTCGGATTGTGTCGATACTTTAGCACAACAATACCTGGGTCAAATGTGACGCGTACGAGTCAACCCCATCTTAATCAAAGGCACGGTGTGGCCTGAATCACTCTAAGTGGCTCTCTTTTGTTTAAAATGGACAACATTTTAAGTACATACGGAAAACCAACCAAACACATTCGGTTTCTGTTGAAACTTTAGGAGAACGATCCATGGGTCATATGTGACGTGTATGAATCTAACCTGCCTCAATCCAAGGTGCGGTGTGGCCAGAACCAATCAAAGTGTCTGCCTTTTGTTTCAAAAGGACGTCATTTTAATTGAAAAACATCAACTGGTATACGGAAAAGCGACCAAACGCATTCGGATTATGTCGATACTTTAGCACAAAGATCCATGGGTCATATGTGACGTGTAAGAATCAACCCCTCCTCAATCCGAGGCACGGTGTGGCCGCCACCACTCAAAGTGTCTATCTTTTGTTTCAAAAAGACGTCATTTTAAGTGAAAAACATCAACTGGAATACGGAAAACCGACCAAACACATTCGGATTGTGTCGATACTTTAGCACAATGATACATGGGTCATATGTGACGTGTACGAGTCAACCCCGCCTTAATCAGAGGCACGGTGTGGCCAGAATCACTCTAAGTGGCTCTCTTTTGTATAAAATGGACAACATTTTAAGTACATATGGAAAACCAACCAAACACATTCGGTTTCCATTAAAACTTTAGGAGAACGATCCATGGGTCATATGTGACATGTACGAATCAACCCCGCCTCAATCCGAGGTGTGGTGTGGTAGGCACCACTCAAAGTGTCTGCCTTTTGTTTCAAAAGAACGTCATTTTAATTGAAAAACATCTACTGACATACGGAAAACCGACCAAACGCATTCAGATTGTGCTGATACTTTAGCACAACTATCCATGGGTCATATGTGACTTGTATGAGTCAACCTCGCCTCAATTGGAGGCATGGTGTGGCCGCCACCACTCAAAGTGTCTGCCTTTTGTTTCAAAAGGATGTCATTTTAATTGAAAAACATCAACTGACATACAGAAAAGAGACCAAACGCATTCGGATTGTGTTGATACTTTAGCACAACGATCCATGGGTCAAATATGACGTGTACGAGTTAACCTCGTCTTAATCGGAGGCACGGTGTGACCAGAATCACTCTAAGTGGCTCTCTTTTGTTTAAAATGGACAACATTTTAAGTACATATGGAAAACCGAACAAACGCATTTGGTTTCCATTGAAACTTTAGGAGAACGATTCATGGGTCATATGTGACATGTACGAATCAACCCCGCCTCAATCTGAGATGCGGTGTGGACGAAACCACTCAAAGTGTCTGCCTTTTGTTTCAAAAGGACGTCATTTTAATTGAAAAACATGAACTGACATACGGAAAACCGACCAAACGCATTCGGTTTCCATTGAAACTTTAGGAGAACGATCCATGGGACATATGTGACGTGTACGAGTCAACCCCGCCTCAATCTAAGGTGTGGTGTGGCCGGTAGCACTCCAAGTGTATGTATTTTGTTTAAAATGGGCATCATTTCTGGTAAAAATATATGGTATACAAAAAATCGATCAAATTATGAATTGACTTCTGGATTCCACATATAATTGTAATCTAAATTTTAAATTGAATTCTAAATGAATTATGTATGTTTATAATTACGTTATGAATTCTAATTTAATTATGTATGTGTATTTTTCTAGCATAATATGTTAAATGTGTATGAATTTTTTCTCTATATGTATGTGTTTGTTGGTTATTGTAGGTACAATAATTGTATATGTATGTTAGTTTATTGAAGGTATAATAATTGGATTGAAAATGAGGGGGAACCCACAAAATGAGACCTGGTGGGAAATTTGGAGAGCTGCTGGGAAAATTGCAGAGCTACTGTGCAATTTGCCCAGAATAGGCTATGCCAATGGTTTTAAACCATTGGCATAGCATTCTATGTTCTGTTTTACCAACAGTTCATGGAACTGTTGGTAAAAAACTTTTCCCAAAGGTTTAGAAACTGTTGGGAAAGAGGAGATCTTGGGTTTTTCCCAACGGTTTGGCCAAAACATTGGAAAAAACCTGGTAATTTTCAGTACATTATCCCAACGGTTGTAAACCGTTGGGAAAAAGCTTTCCCAACGGTTTGCCAGAACCGTTGGGATAGGGTAATTTTTCTCCACCCTATCCCAACGGTTCACTATAAACCGTTGGGAAAAGCTTTCCCAATGACATACTTCCCTACGGTTTGCAGAACCGTTGGTCTAACATACACCAAAGGTTCTGCATCCTTTCACAACGGTTCTAAACCATTGGGAAATCCTCTATTTCCAGTAGTGAATCCTATGCACGGTGGGACCGGTGTGACTCCAAGTGAGTCTTTTTATTTAAAATTGACATTACTTTTAGTAAAAAATACATTTATCATACTCAAAACTAAGAAAACTCATTGATATTATCTTTATACTTTAATAAAACAATCCATATGTAATTTTTGATGTTTAATAATTAGGAATACCTCTATATGACGCACAGTGTGCCCAATATGACTCAAAGTGTCTGTTATCAGTTTAAAATTGTTATTTTAGTTCAAAAAGTGTCACTAACTAAAAATGAAGAAAACATACTCATATTTTCTCAATGAATTATTAAAAAAATTCATTAGTATTTTTTGACATGATGTAATAATTATCACATAAAAATTATACATGATGTGATATGTATGACTCAAAGTGAATGTTTCCAATTTAAAATTACATTTTAGTAAAAGAGACAAGTGATATACTCAAAACTGATAAAATGAATTTAGATTGTTTTGAAAATTTATTAAAATCATACATAAATCATTTGGGATGTGTAATAATTAGTCTCACCTCAATATGATGCACGGTGTGATTGGTATGAATCCAAGTGCGTCTTTTTATTTAAAATTTACATTAATTTTAGTAAAAAGGACAACCGACATTATCAAAACTGATAAAATGCATTCAGATTGTTTTGATACTTTAGGAAAATGATACACAAGTCATTTAAGGCATTTATAAATCATAATAATCTCAATATTATGCGTGGTGTAACTGGTATGACTCCAAGTTCATTTTTTTATTTAAAATTGACATTAATTTTAGTAAAAAAGACAAAAGATATACTCAAAACTGAGAAAATTCGTTCAGATCGTCTTGATACTTTAGTAAAAATATCTATAAGTCATTTTTTTTGTGTAAGAATTAGCATCACCTCATTCCAAAAAAATGGTGTGACTACTATGACTCCAAGAACATTTTTTACTTAATATTGACATTAATTTCAGTAAAAAAGACAACTCTCATACTCAAAAACTGAGAAAAAACATTAAGACTATTTTGATACTTTAGGAAAATGATCCATAATTCATTTTTGATGTGTAGAAATCAGCCTCACCTCATTCTGATACACGATGTTCCTGATATGACTCAAAGTGTCTATCATCAGTTTAAAATTGACATTTTAGTTCAAAAAGTGTCACTCACTGAAAATGAAGAAAACACACTCGAACTATCTTTAAAATTTATCAAAAGGATTCCTAAGTCATTTTTTATGTGTAGGAATCACTATCATGTAAAACTGACACACGATGTGACCTGTATGACTCAATGTGCGTGTTTCAAATTTAAAATGACAATTTAGTAAAAAATACAAGTGACATACTCAAAACTAAGAAAAAAAATTCATATTATTTTGATAATTTAGGAAAATGATCCATATGTCATTTTAGATATGTAAGAATCAGTCGAACCTCAATACGATGCACGGTGTGACCGGTATGACTCCAAGTTTATCTTTACAATATATACATATCATTTAAGTTTAAAATGTGCATTACATTTAAAAAACTGAGAAAATAATCCTAGATTGTTTTATCATCATTATATATGATATTAATTAATTAATTTCCTTACCATATTTATCTTATAATTATTTAGTTAATTTTTATAGAGATAATTCTTAAAGATGAACAAGAAATGGAGTGACATGAAAGAATCAACTGTAACTCAATCTGATACATTGTGTTCCTAGTATGAATCAATGTTTAGTTTAAAATCAACACTTTATATTAATTTATTTCTTTATACTATTAATAACATAAGAATATTTTTCTTATAAAGGTGTGTTCTTTTGCTCGAACAAGGGTAGTTTGTTCGAAAATAGCATGAGTTGGGGTCAGGATAAAAAGATAAAGGAATATTGATGTTTTCAAATGTATGTAATAATTTTTAATTATGTAATTGTATAAACCAATGTCTAAAATGTCTATAATATAGTTTTTTCTTGTATTTGTGTTGTAAATTCTATTTCATTTAAATTATCTATTGGTATATTATTTTTTTTGATTTCTTATGGTGTTTCTGGTGTTGGAGTGTGTTGTTACAACACACTGCATTGGTGCTGCAGTGTAATGTAACAACACAATGCAGTATGCCCCTTTATACATGATTTTACAAGCACTGATAAAATTACCCTTTATGTGTGCTTTTAGAAGTGCTGATAATGGTTCCATTTATCAGTGCTAAATAAAAGTACTGATAAATGTTGTCCTTTATCGGTGCTTCTAAAAGTTCTGATAAAGGGACCCTTTATCAGTGCTTCTAAAAGAATTGATAAAGGATCCCTTTATCATCAATTTTTTAGCACTGATAAATCTCACTCTGGTAGTTAATACTTCTCTAGTACTGATAAAATCCATTTTTATCACTGTTAAAGGCCTATTTTTTAGTTGTGATAAATTGTCTCTTAGTTTTTGATTCATATGGTGAACCTCTATAAAAAATCCTTAGCTATTTTTTTTCTTTAAATCTTGTTTCTCTTAAGTCTTTAAACTCAAGGTTCTAGAAAACTCTAGCTTGAGGGAGATCCCAATATTAAAGATCAGGATTTTATCAGTGTTATAAATAAATTTTATCAATGATAAAAAAACACTGATATTATAAGCTATTTTAATAGCTAATCTCTTTTATTAGAACTACAAAAAGAGATAATAAAGGCCCCCTTTACTAGCACTAAAAAAAGAGTTGATAAATCCCCCCTTTTATCAACACTTTTTTAGCACTAATAAGTAGGGAATTTATTATCACACTCTTTATTAGCATTGATTTTAGCACTAATAAAAGGACCCTTTATCAGTGCTAACAAATGGTGCTGATAAAGAGTGTGTATATTAGTGCTAAAATATTTTTTAAAATTAGCTGAGTTTCCCACCTTCCCTTTATGAATGCTCCCTTCTCATGATATCCACTCTAACTCACAACCCTACCCTTTATTAGTGCTCACCCCTACCCCCACTCTAGCCCATGACTTTTACCTTTATCAGTGCATGGCCCTTCTAGATACCACTGCTAATCCACCCGTGCACATGCTCGAACCTATCGAGATTCGAACTTGGGACCTCTTTTTTCATAAGGAACACCATTACCACTGCACCATCTAGATTTATTCAATATTTTATGAATGATATATTTAAACAGAGACAGACATTTCTTTTTTATTATTAAATTTATTCATATATTTTTATATAATTATATAATTAGTTTTAAATACATTTATAAACTATGTTTTTATATTTACATATATATTTATATATTCACATATAGTTGCATATTTCCATATATATATTTTTATGTTGACATATTTAATATTTAAATCTATATTTATGTATTCACATATATATTTATATATTTACATATAATTGTATATTTACATATAATTTATTTATAATGTATTTATAAATTACATGTTTTGTAAATACATTTATGTGTGTGTGTGTATTCGTATATGTGTCTGTGTGTGAAATATATATCTCTCTCTCTATATATATTTGAGTGTGTATCTATATATATGAATTTATATATATTTTAAAATATATTTTTTGTAATGTATAAAGATACAAACATATCCAGTGCACTTACCACTATCCTAAAGGATTTTACTTGTTATGTATTGAAATATTTATATATATGTATCTATATCTTGCAATATATATTTATTTTAATATATATATATATATTAATATTGATTTACACATATTATTATAATATATATATATATATTATTAATACACACATAGACACACACACACACACATATACATTATATATATATATTTTTAGGTATAAATATATTTATACATTTTTATGAGGTAAGTAAAATGGTTAGATTTTTAGTTTATATAAAATTGATAATAAATATATATTTCCATATGGTTTATAAATTTTAAAAGATATTTTATATGTAAATATGTTTAAATATTTATTTACAAAATTATATATTTATATATAAATTTATACAAATATGTATTTATATACATATATTTAATTATAAAAGACACTACAATATGGAAAAAGGTAAAATTTTGACACATAATATCCATATGAGTGTAAAATCTAGGAATAAATTTATTATCCACCGAAATAAGACAAGAATACCCTCTTAGATGAAGTTGAAATCCCATCAAATATTATAAATTTAGGATATCCCAACTAAAAACTCAATTTTAGAGTTATTCTAGACATTTTTAACATCAAAAAAAAATAACTAGGGTTACCTAAATCAATACTATGTAGATATCTTCATAGGATATGATTTGAAATGTGGTAGATCCCAAACGGACACCTGAACCAAAAGTTATCGTCATTCAAAATTCAAGTCATGTGTCCAACATTTCTTAATATATTAATTAATGTTCACATTTTTCCTATCACCAAATTGTATTGAAATGTATATTACTCAATATTAATTATAAAATTATTAATAGTTTTTTTTAATTTTTTTTAAACAAATTTTCACTATATATTAAATATGATAATTATAAATAAAAATTCAGTATTATATAAATCATATTTATGTAAATATATTATATATATATATAAATATAAATATATTTATATTCTAAAATATGATTTTTAATAATATATATATAATTTTTGAGGACACCTTTTATTAGCACTCAGAAAAGTGATGATAAAACCCCCTTTTATTAGTGCTAAAAAAAGCATTGATAAAGGGGTGACTTTTATCATCGCTTTTTTATGCTGATAAATGGAGCCTTTATTCGTAATTTTAGCTAGAAATGATAAAATCACCCTTTTTATGAGTCCTTATTTAAGTGATGATAAAAGTTAATGCTGAATAAGCGCTATTCTTTAATAGTATCATTCTTGGGCATTGGGATATTTGTGTGATATATGGACACCATGGGAAGGAGGAATCTATTTGTTGCTCTTCAGTGATCTCGATTAAACTCGTGTGAAGCTTGGAATGGTCGAATCATCAAAGGTTTATTTTAAACCATTTTTTCTTAATTTTGTTATTGATTCAAAATTTATAGTTAGGTCATATTTGTTTTTGTATTTTGGTGTGGTCTTATACTGCATTTAGGATGATAACCATCCCTCAAAGACCCATTAATATATATATATATATGTTTGTAAATATATATGTAAATATATATATTTATTTAAATATGTTTGAGTGTGTTATATATAAATTTATATGTATATGAATATATAAAACTATATATATATATATATATCAATGTATTTGTTTCTATTATTGTTATATTTAAATTTATAAATATAGAAAACATAAATAATAGCATTTTTATTGTTGTTCTTTATTCAAGTTGATGCTTCACATCCTCAAACTCAGGTTCAACACCCAATGAAAAAAGTTTTAATATTGTGCTATCCACCGTTGAAGTGTTATATGATTCCTGGGTGGTTATAAAGGCTCGTTGGTCCATATGAACTATTGATGTGGGATTCCCACATATAGAGGTGGGGCATGGGAATTAGCATTATAGGCGGGCACTGGTGGGGTTTGTTAGTGGAGCATGTAGGGAGCATTAGGCATGCACTCCTTGACTGGTTTCAAGGTAGGATAGACAGGGTGATGTTCAGGTTGAGGATCATTGTGGATGATAGAAAACAAACGGAGGGAAAGGGTCAGACTAAATAAAAATGGTGAAGAATTTTTAACATGGGCTTTCTATTTTGGTACAGTTCAAAGTAGTCCATTGGGTGTCTATAATTTCATTTTGTATTTGTTACTCCTCCACCTATTATAGATTATTATTATTATTATATGGGGGAGAGAGTATTTGTTCTTTGGAAACAAGGGTTGTGTAAGTGTAAAATTAATGATTGGTTCTTTTTTTCTTTCTTATTTATTTATTTATTATTATTATTATTATTAGGTGGTATTTCCCATATCTGAGTGGTATATAATGCTTTTACACATCCATGAGGTTGCGTGTTCAACCTTCAGAAACCCCCAATATAAGGGAATTTTTTGTAGGGAAATGTAGCATCAATGTATCATCCGAGAACTGTAGAAACCTCTATATCATTCTAGCAGTTAGACACTATAGTAGGCACTGTAGTGGCCGAACACTGTAGTTGGTACAATATTGTAGCAGGAAGTAATATTCACTATAATGTTCCTTCAAGATACCTTTCAAGGTCCTTTCAAGTTATAGGAGGCTCCAACCTCATTGTAGATATGGGCTTTTGGGACACTGCATCATAAAGGGACCTATGGATCATCAATAAATTGTAATACACTATAGAAAAATGAGGAGTAGAAATAGTTTTTTTACTAATGGTGGTGTTTTAAACTGCCTTTAATTGATTTATAAACAGTTATAGGAACCACCACATATTTCACAGTCATCAATCAATTACCAGCAGTTTTACTTGGTTTAGCGGAGGTCTTTATAAGTGTCATTTTTTGGTATTTAGTGGATATTTTAATTGTTTTATTAAGAAAAAATTGGTGAAAAGTAAAATAAAAACCTATAATTAACATATCGATGGTTTTATTTTTCATCCAGTAGAATATAACCGAACTGCTGCCCAATATTTCAATAGTGATTCATTTGACAATGGTTATTAGAAGCCGAAACTAAAAATATTAAATAAAATTTTCCTTTAAAAAATATATGTACAATGAACAAAATAATATAATAAATTAAAACATAAATATACAATAGACCCAGTCATATATCCACAGTCATATAAACACAACATTCAATCATACATCCATAGTCATATATACACAAACATTAGTTAACCATAAGCTGACTAATCATATACAGATATAATATGTCCAACATCCACCATCCACCATCTTCTCAATCTCAAAACTTCCACTACATCCAACCACCTCTATAGCTAGAGTCATCATATATGAAATCGGCCATATCAAGTCACAAAATAGAACAAAATGAAGATAGAAATCAGAAATGAACATAATAAATAAGAATTATAGTGAAATCAATGAAAATATTTAACCATACCACAAAAATTATAATCCATCGTGGCTGCCTTATGAAGAGTGTCATGGATAATAATTATTAACATATTTCCTACTATAATCACCTATAACTTTCAATATAAACCATTAAATTTAAGAAATAGAATATGAAATAAAATAGACAAAGAATATTTTCAAAAAAATTCTCATTACATTTTTTATTTTATTAATCAAACAAATGAAATTTTAACATAAAACCATTAATATATCATCAATAACACTTTTAAAACTTAAAATTACTTATTTAAGATACGATTCAACACTTGTAACTTAAAATGGAAAAGTCTATGACAATTTAATCAATTTTTAAACCAATGCGTGGAGTGGTTGAAATCCCTCAATAAAAATATTTTAAAGACTTTAATATGACATCAACTCCTATATTTCAAAAATCACTCTATGGTGGTCATCTTAAGATTTTACATCAATTAAAGGCTGTTTAATATGATTTTGAAAATTAGACCCTTGTTTTTGTGTTTTAAAACAATGAAAATGTATTTATTGGCATCATGGGTGAACCAAAACCCAGATTGATATGGTATTAGTTCCTACATTTCACAAATCAATATAAGGTAATTTTCTAATGATTTCATAGCACTACGACATTTTTTTATTGGTTTTGACCCACTAACTCACATTTTAAAGAGTTTTATATCTTTTAAAATTGATTATTGAGTAATTTCAAGAACACTACATGTTAAAATGATGTGTAGTCTACTCGTATACATAAAAAAAATTAATCAATAATTCTCAAATGATTTCACGCCAGTATTGATTTCTATAGTTTTCATTGTTACACGAATGTTTTAGTGTTTTAAAATAGTAAAAAATTAATTTATTATCATTTTAGAAAAAACTCAACTCATATTGATGTTTCTTTAATCCCAATATTTCAAAAAATAATATAAAATCATTGTCTTATGATTTCACTGCACTGTAATATCATTTACTTGGTTTTGACCCCCTGACACACATTTTTAAAGGATTTGATATATTTTAAAACTTCTTATTGAGTCATTATGATTACACCACATGTTGTATGGAAATTTAATTTTCTCACACACTGAAAAATAATTTATTGATAGTTTTCCCATGATTTCATGTCAATCTGGGGTAGTTTTCAATGGTTTTGACCGTTACATGCATGTTTTAGTGTTTTAAAAAAATGTGTTTATGGGAATCCATGATAAAACAAAATTTAGATTGGTGTGTCATCAGTTCCTGCATTTCAAAAAAAAAATCAATAGTAATTTCCTTATTATTTCATGACACTTTGATGTTATTTTTTTTGGGTTTTGACCCCCTAACAAACAATTTTAAAGACTTTGATATCTTTTAAAAATGATAATTGAGACATTCCAGGAACACCGCATGTCATATGGATGTACCGTCTACTCATAAATGTCAAAAATAATTAAAAAACTATTTTCTCATGATTTAACATTAATATGAGGTTATTTTATATGGTTTTAACTGTCACATGCACATTTTATCATTTTAAAACACTAAAAATGCATTTATGGGAATACCAATAAAAAAGCATGGATTTATGTGATCTGAGTTTTTACAATTGGAAAATAAATCTATGGTCATTGTACTATGATTTCACAGCCCTCTCACATCATTTTCTTGGTTTGGACCACTTGGCACATGTTTTTAAATACTTTGATATCTTTGAAAACTGCTTATTAAGTTATTACGAGCATTGATGCACGCCTGTCATAGGGTGTGGAAAAACAATTTTTTAAATTCCCTAAGTGTAGTATATCAATCAACCCTACGAAGTCTCCCAAAGAGTAGTGCACACAAAACTGGTTTTTGCTTTTAAATGATGGTAAAAATGTAGGGTTTTTAGAATAAATCAATATGAAAATGAAAGAAATGAAATTTGAAAATCAAATTATTGAAAACTATGATATTAAAAGGGTGATTAGGTCAAGGTCGGTTTCCAAATTTTAATTCTATACTTGTTTAATTTAATTAAAACATCTTCTTCTAAGTTGATTAAAGTGATTTTCCATAATAGTTTCCTCTCACTTCCTTGGTGAAATTGTGATGGTGAGAGAAAACCTTGCCAAGATCTCAGTTTGGCCAAATCTCCTTCCATATACAACATAGGTGTATTGAATATCCTCAATTGACTTGGGAAATACCCAATCAGGTATTGTTTATCCCAAAAAATCAAGAGCATTCACTACCCATTTTACACGTACTGACGATCGTCGAGTACTTCACCACTAATCACTGGTCTATTCCATCGTATATAAACCAGAAATTAGTGGAGGGAGATAATGATTATTTACCATAGAAAAAAAAATAACGGAATTAAAATTAAATAATTATGTCACTTTATAATAAAATTATATATATGAAATTGAAAACAACTTTGAAGAAGAAAGAAATTTCATTCAATTATTTCCAAGAACTCAAGCATTAAAAAATAGAAAACCAACCCTTCCCCAATCACTCAAAATATTTACCCCAATGTGGTAAGGGTAATCAATATGAATGGGTAATAATAAGAAATTTCAAATCTATGTAAAATAAAATAAATAAAAGAGATAATTTCAAAAAGTTTTTCTCCTTGGTGTCCCGAAAGGAATGGGATGGAATAAGATGCTTTGAGAGGGAGGAGCTCCCCTTATTTTATAGACAGAATTTGTCCCCGGAACTTTGACACATTTTAGCCCCATTAAATTAACTATTCTCGAATTTAACCCTTATTGAATGTTGTTCATAAATATATTTTATGTATCTTCTCAAAATATCAGCATATTTGGACAAGTATTATAAGAGTTATTCTCATTTTACTCTGACAATTTATTCTGTCCAGTCAGACTCTCCAAATCACAAAGCTCTGAATTATAATTCTTTAATGAATATTAACAAGTATAATTCATGAATCCTAGCCTTCATCAAATACTTTTAAAAACTTCTTGTGCGTCCACCCACTGAATTTCATAGAATGTGGGCCCACCATGAATGAGTTATAGACCCCATACAAAAAATAGACATATCTGTAAAGAGTTTTCATGGTCCAAATTGTGAGCTTCTTATAAGCTTCCATATGATCGATTAAGTTTTTGGTCAATTAAGATTAAATGAATATATATATGTTTAGAATCTAGAAAATAAAGAATTTTTCAATTTTGATTAATTTAGAAAAGTTTATGGCCAAAATACAGAAATAATTTAAAATAGTTAAAAATCTGAAATGGACCATTTTTACTATTAAGTTCAAAATATCACCAATATAAAAAAGGCAACAATTTATCTTAAAGTAACACTTTGGTGGGATTTAAAATAATGAAATTAAAATTAAAATTATTTAAAATATTTTCTCTATAAAGCACACCACACATTGGATTGACATTCCGTATACTCATACATGTTGAAAATAATTTAATGATATTTTTTCATGATTTCATGCCAATATGAGGTTTTTTTATGGTTTTGACCATTACCCACATGTTTTAGTGTTTTAAAACACAAAAAATGAATTTGTGGGAATCCTGGGGAAACCAAAACTCGGATTGATGTGTTATCGATTTCTAAATTTCATAAAATAATATATAACCATTTTTCTATGATTTCATGATACTCTGATATCATTTTTTTGTTTTTACCCCTTGATACATGTTTTTAAAGACTTTGATATATTTTATAATTTCTTATTGAGTCATTATAAGCATAGGACACATTATATGGATATGATTTATACTAATAGACACTAAAGAAAATCCAATGGAAGTTTTCCCATGGTTTCACATCAATTTTATGTCATACTCTATGGTTTCGACTGTTACACGCATGTTTTAGTGTTTTAAAACACTAAAAATATTTTTAAGGCCATCTCAGGAAATTCAAAACTCCTATTTATATGTTTTCAATTCCTAAATTTCAAAAACAATCTACAGTAATTTTATGATGATATCATGGAACTCTGATGTCATTTTCTTGGTTTTAGACCCCTGAAACACATTTTTAAATACTTTGATATCTTTTAAAACTTCTTATTGAGTCATTTTGAACACATCACACATTTTATTGATGTTTTTCTACTAATACATGTCATAAATAATTCAATGTAATTTTTCCCATGATTTCATGTTAATTTGAGGTCATTTTATATGGTTTTTATCATTACATGCACATTTTAGTTTTTTAAAACACAAAAAATGTATTTAAGAGTATCCTTAGAAAACTGAAACTCTGACGGCATGATATCAATTTTTATATTTAAAAAATAAATTTATGGTTATTATCCAATTATATCATATAACTTTTTATATTTTTTGATCGGTTTCAACCCCCTGAAGCACGCTTTTAAAGACTTTAATATCCTTTAAAACTGCTTTTTGAGTCATTCCGAGCAGACCACACATCGAATGGATGTTTCATCTACTCTTACACATCAAAAATAATTCAATGATAGTTTTATCATGATTTATTGTCAATAATATGTTGTTTTATTTGGTTTTTACTATTACATGCACTTTTTAGTGTTTTAAAACACTAAAAATGAGTTTATGGGCATCCTGGAAAAACTATAACTCAGATTGATATGACATCAGTTACTACATTTCAAAAAATAAATCTATATTTGTTTTCCAACGATTTCATGGAAATATGATGTCATTTTATTGGTTTTTACCTGATGAAACATGTTTTTAAAGACTTTTATATCTTTTAAAACTGCTTATTGAGTTTTTCCGAGCACACCACACATCGGATAGATGTTACATATTTTGATACAGATTGAAAATAATCCAATGATAGTTTTCCCATGATTTTATAATAATTTTAACCCATGTAATTAAAGGATAATACTCATATCACATTACCCCAACTCCACTTGAAAAAGAAACCCCAACAGGATACAATATCATTATAGAAATAAATAAAAGAGTCTTTTGGACAACTCATGGATTGAGTTTAAAATTTATCGATATAGTATTATCTATACGACCATAAATTTACTTGGTTTTTTTGCCCACTATCCTTTAAGATACAAAACCTAATGTATTTTCTATTGCCTTCCACCACTGATCCTATGTTGTCCAATAAGAGTCATATTCTTGCACTTTTTCTTTCATCCTTACAGTTTCTTTTTATACTTATCGATCAATGAAACTACTCAAACCCCCACTAAAAGGTATAGTAGGAAATGACTACGATGCCCTACTAAAGAAATCTAATGAAGTAGGCTGAGAACCCTTCCCTCGCACATGCCCAGGATGCTCCTTCCCTAAAATTATTTCAACTGCATTATTCTGGGAAACCGATGATGATTGTGAATACTTCTCATCCAAGGATTCATGAATTTTACTCTTTTAATATAACAATATTAACAAAGTTTTTTTAAAATTCTATGAACATTATAATATTATCAAAACAATTTATTTTTCATTACTATAAAAACATAATAATGAAAAATAAATTACAACAAAAAACAAGGCGTAACACCCCAATAATTACAATATTTTCTTTTTAGAATAATTTTTTTGACATCTTGAAATTCACAAAACACAAAGATTAGCCTACTCTACACAGAATATCGAGTTTATCTTGTTTTACATGCAAGACTGAGTTTTACTGAATACTATTAATTTTATTGTTTAAATTGAAAATTATCTCCTAAATGTTAAATTGGAGTATGTGAATAGGATTTACTAACTTATAAAAATATATGTTTGAATTAATTGGTAACCAATTAATTATAAATTAATATAAAAACCAATTAAATATAAAGGAACTGTTTTTATAAAAAACTATTTTTATGTGCCAATGGAATTTTATATTAATAAATTAAATTAATTAATATTGGTGGATAATATAAATAAAATTTATATATTATATATTCAATAATTTGTTTTTGAAATTCATCCAACATATTTGATATGAATATGATAAGAACAAATCTAATTTTATGCTTAAAAAAGATGTATTTTTCTGAAGGCAGTTTTTCCGCCTTTTAATGGCACACTTGTTTTAAAAATAAATTTTGACACTTTTATAAATTTTATATGAAAAAATAATCTTAATTTTTGAAATAGGAACATAAAAATTAGCTTAGGTTTATTTTGTTTTCTGGCATGATTCATTTTTTTTATGAATAGTGAAAAATATTGAATTTTAATTGAAAACTAACTTTTCATCTAAATAATTTATAATGTTAATTTACATTTTGAATTGGTTATAAAGTCAAAATAGTTCAATTATAAATATATTAATCCAATTTATTTCATTTTAATAATTTTTATATTAAATTTAGATATAAAAACTAAGTAAACTTTTGAGCATTTTTACTTTAAAAACCCGCTTTCGTGTTCTATCTATGAGATTAATTTTAAACTAATTTATAAAAATTATGTGATTTTAATTTGTAAAAAGGGATTAAATATTTTTAATTATCATAATTAATAATTTATAATAAGTTAAACATAATTTTGGACCAAAATTATTAGTGAAATCTATTAATATTAATTTCAGTGATTAAGAGAAAAACGAGTTAATCAAGGGAATAAACTTTAAATTTAAGGGGGGGGGGAAATTACCTAGAAACTTTTACAAAACCAATATTATAGAAATATTTAGATAATATCCCATATTTTATATAAAATGGTTCATTATTGGAGGCACATTAGATAAGGGATACTTCCCAATAGTTTTTAATTTTTGGTATTTACAAGAATGAAACTCCTCCTCCACTATAAAAGGGCATTCACTCCGACAACTTATTCACACCTAACTAGCCATTTAGATCATAAAAATACATACCAATTCACTCCTAAAATTCCCTACCATAATCCTGGAAAAATTATATTGGTAATTAATCCAGCTTATTAAGGTATTAGTGCAATCTTATGGAGGATACTTGAAGAAAAGGTAATGTTTTTCTAAAAGAATTTTTATTTTATTTCCTTCTCTACCTCCCACAATTATTATTATATAATGATTATATAATAAAATAAGTATATTAAATATATTGAGAAGTTTTTATGTTAATTTTATTACCTAAAACCACACAAACATCTATCAAATGGGATACAAAATCATCATTCGTGTGTACGGTGGACTGCCGCCTCACGAACCAATGTCGTTTGTTCTACCATTACCACCTTTCAAGGTTGTAAATAATGATGGATTTATAGTTTATACATGATATATATGATATTTATAATTTATTTATTTATTATTATTTATGTATTATATAACACATACATTCATACTTTCCATTTTGTGGGAATATGATAAGGACATTCGTGTATACGGAGGACTACCTCCTCACAAAGCGATGCAATTCAATCACGATTTAAATGGAATGTATTAAGGAAGAGTTTAATAAAAATATGTGAAATATATGAAAAAAAAAGTTTACTTAAATGATAATATATATATATATAATTTTATTTTCCTTCTTTCAACACGATAATAAAATGGAAACATCATTCATGCATACGTACAGTCTACCATCTCCATGGACGATGTATTTGATTTCCTATCACCAAATTTTATATATTACTCTAAAAACATATATAATGAATATATATGATATTTACATCATGTTTTAAAATATTTATATATTGAAATCATGATCGAAGTAATAGGGACAAAAATAACAAGCCAAAACATACCTGAAAAACAAGGCAATTAATACCCAAAATGATAAAAATAATGAAATATTATTAATGATCATGTAATAAGATGTTATAAAATAATCATAAATTATGTAAAAAATATTAATATGGTTCTAGAATAAGTTAATAACGTATTTGAAACCACTATATATGAGGTTAGAGCACGTTCAACCACAATAGAGAGTAATGTGAGGTATTTCACCTCAATTTAAATTTCATTTAGAATTATTTGTTATTATGCACCAATTAACTTATATGTGATGTATATAATAATAATTTGACATGTAATATAATGAATAATTAATTATTCATGGTATTTTAAAATCTAAATTTTAATTATTTCATCTAAATGGATTTTATTTGAAAACTAACAAGTGATAAAAGTTACTACGATATCTCACTTTATTTTGTGATTGTTAACTTGTGTTATAGAAATAAATTTACTATAATAAATTTTCATTGAAATTAAATAAAAATATTCTTGGGTGATTGATATTATTATTTTTTAAAAAATATTCCATTTTACATATGTTGTTTACTTTGATAGTTATTTGATTATCTGGGGAAATATTGATAAATCTGTATTCTTTAACCAATATACATATTTGATAAAGAAAATTGTATATAAACTAAATAAATTATTTGATATATGAGAAATGATTTATACTTGAAGTGATTAGTAGGGACCAAACTTTATATAGCCCCACTATGCATCGACAGATTCACGTGAGGAAAATCAGTTGGCCAAATTAAAAAATACTCTACCTATAGTTTTAAACAACCTTACGAAACATCTCAATGGTATAGGATTTCATGTGCCTAAGACATGTTGTCGAATAAATAAGAATTTTATTCATTGAGAATTCATTTATTATTATTATTATTATTTATCCTTAATATTTTCTATTTGACATTATCTATGGATACATTTTATTCTTAGTTTGTTGATTAAATGACATGTGTTTCAGTTATTTACCTTTCCATATTGATTATGCCTTATCTAGTTATTTAAATAGTATGTGTGCTCAATTATTTACCTTTCCATATTGATTATACTTATTGATTCTTTATTTCTCCCACGATAATTAATCCTTAATATGAATTTGAGCTTACCTTAATTTTCTTTCCTCTCCATAGAATATAAATATGAATTATTGGAATGATTTTCAAGGATGCTAAAATTTTACATTTGTTATGGATTATTTCATTTTCTAAATGTAAAAAGGGTTTCTTGTATGTAATGTGGTTTTCCAAAACTAATAAACTATTTGGTCCATTGGTATTTGAATATTGTATCTATACGAATGTAATAAATTAAGGCACCGACTCTGGGATACTGGGTTTAGGGTCATTACAGTTGGTATTAGAGTAAGTTAGTAGAAACCTTAGAAACTATATTTAGTAAAACATATATTAGGGAACATAACCCTATGTTAGAAATCGAGGATAAGTATAGCAGAACATCCAAAAAGAAACAATGTTTATGATTTTGAGATTATCTATGAATAATTTGTTCTATTTATGATAAGTATTTCACTAGTTTTTTTATCAAACATTATGTTGCATAATGGTATGATCTAATCTAGTGTATGCCATTATTTAGAAATGGAACGTGGAATGAAGAAGGGTATCAATAATTAGGTCCAATGTAGATTTTTTCCTACTAATAAATATGATATAGATGGTAATGGAATAGATAAATTTAGGGATTTATTAGTGAATATTAATCAAGTTGTAACAATTAAACTTGCCCGGATGGAGAAACATATTCCACAATGATCTTCTTTGATGCTGGATCACTTTATGTGAGAGAGGCCCCCATAATTTAGTGGTATTACTAATCCAATGGAAGCTGATCAATGGATTAAGTCTCTGGAGAAGATATTTATGGAATTGGGATGTGGTGAAAAGGAAAAGGTTATACTTGAAGTGTATTTTCTCAATATCAATGCTGATCAGTGGTGGTTGTTGATCCAAAATACTTGGGAGGAAGAGGAAATAAAACCCATGGAATGGAAATATTTTAAGGAAAAATTCTTCAAAAAACATATCCCTAATGAGAAATGAACTAAAATGAATAAAAATTTTCTTATCTTAAAGAAAAAGTAATAAAAGAGTGTTGCAGATTATAAGGATATCTTTATAAGGTTTCCTATGTATACTAAGAATTACATACATAATAAGGAGAATAAGATTGACCACTTCTTTGAAGGGCATATGCAAAGTCTCTGAAGGGTTCTGGTGTCTCAAATTTTTTATTCATATGATGAAATAGTTTTATGTGCTATAAAGATAGAGAAATAATTCTCCAAGTCTTATGGATTCAAAGGGAAGAAAGAGAAGAAGAATAAAAAAGAGAAAATAATGGATAAAGGGAAGAGAAGAAGATGAAAAAAGAGAAAATAATGGATAAAGGGAAGTTGGAAAAGATGGATTTTTCCACATGTAATAACTATGTAAAGAACCACCCCAAGAAATACTTGAAGGGATCAAGAGTTTTTTATAAGTGTGTAGAAAAGGGTCACCAGGAAAAAGAATTAAATGGGAATATAGAAAACATTTCCATTAAGTTTTTCAATTATAATGAGTTGGGGAAATACACAAAGAAGTTCCCCAAGCATTAAGGGAATATACCTCAAATGAAGCTAAGGGATCAAGGTTAAGCATATGTTACTGATACGACCAAAGTGGAATGAGTAATGTGTTTTTATATTTGGATCCTTGGAATGTGTTATAAAATTATTTTTTATGACATTCTGGTTATAAGAATTTTGAAATCTATAAGGATTGTACCACAATAATGTTTCATTAAGGATTTTAAATTGTATGTTGAATGGTATCAATGAATAATAAAAATGTTTTGGTGGATAGTTTAACTTCTTGGAAACACATGATTGAGGGAAAGATAATAATTAATATGTTTCTGATTATGAGGTAATGATGTTTGGATAAAAAGATGATGGATATAGATAAAGTAAATTAGATACTACTAACTACCTTGGAACTGATTTTAATGTTTTGGATTATAATATTTTTGAAGGGTCATAAGGTTAACCATTTATGAAATGGTTTAAGTTGAAATTTTTATGTGGTTTTATAGATTAATTTATTACTTCACCATATTATTTAAACTATGCTAATAGATGAAGTAGAAATAGCTCAAGGCACAACAAAAGGATAAGATTATATTTATGAAATTGATATGTATTAGGTAAGTATATTCCCTTATATTATCATAGAGTAAAATATTTACTCAGATCAAATAAAAAGGGTATTGAAACAATTTTTTTTCCTATTATAATATTTTTGTATGATATCAATGGCCTTGTTAACACCTCTATTTTTTGGCTTGGTAGTTGTTAAATTTCTCCTGAACATGTTCTCTCTCACTCTCCCTCGACATTTGGGTGTTATTTTTATCTTTCATGTACATGTTTTAATTTCCCACTTATGTTCTACCATATGAAAACCTATATATGTCATTATTTCAGATGAATTTTGTACATACCTTTATACATTCTTAAGATCATGTTTTATTAACTCTTTTACGATGTGTATTTTTCAATAATGATATTTTTGAATGTCAAACCCTTGATTACCAAGATCATGTTTAAATTAAGAGGATGTAATTTATTTAAGTTGGGGAGAATGTAACACCCCAATACTTTACAATATTATAATTTTAGAATAAATTTAATTTTTTTGATATCTTGCAATTCACGTAACAAAATTATTATCGTTCTCTACATGGAACACCGAGTTTAGCTTACGGTACACGCAAGACTAAGTTTTACCAAATACTAATAATTTTATTATTGAAAAAGAAAATTTTCTCCTAATTATTAAATTGGAGACTATGAATAGGGTTAACTAACTTAGGAAACCATATGGTTTAATTCATTGGTTACCAATTAATTATAAACGAATATAAAAACCAATTTAATATAAAGGAAATGTTTTTATAAAAACGAATTTTTATGCGCCTAAGGGAAATTATATTAATAAATTAAATTAATTAATATTATTGGATGATATTAATGAAAATTATATATTATATATTCAATATTTTTTTTAAAATTCATCCAACAGATTTTATAGGCATTGGATTAGAACAAATCCAATTTTACGCTTAAAAATATGTATTTTTCTAATGGTAGTTTTACCACCTTTTAATGGCGTGCTTATTTTAAAACTAAAATTTTGAAACATTTATAAAATTTATATAAAAAAATAATATTAATTTTTTAAATAGAAAAGTATAAATTATCTTAGGGTGAATTTTTGGTATTTTTCTGAGAAATTTAATTTTTTGATGAATAGTGAAAAATACTGAATTTTAATTGAAAATTGACTTTTCATCTAAATAATTTATAATGAAAAATTATTTTTTTAATTGGTTTAAAAGTAAAAATAGTTAAATATTAAATATATTAATCAAATTTAGGTAATTTGAATCATTTTTATATTAAATTTAGATATAACATCTTAGTAAAATTTTGATTTTTTTTCACTTTAGAAACATATTTGCGCGTTCCATCCGTGAGATTGATTTTAAACTAATTTATGTCACTTTTGTGATTTTAATTTGTAATAATGGATTCCATATTTTTAATAATCATAATTTATAATTTATAATAAGCTCAACTTAATTTTTGACCAAAATGATTAGTGAAAATAGTCAAAATTAATTTCAGTGATTAAGAGAAAAACAAGTTTATCAAGGGACTAAACTTGAAACTGAAGGGGAAAAAGGACGTAGAAACTTGTCCAAAACCCATTTTATGGACATATTTGGATGATATACCATCTTGGATTTATAATGGTTCATTATTGGTAGCATATTAGGTAAGGGAGACCTCCCAATAGTGTTTACTTTTTGGTATTTACAAGAATTCCACTCCTCATCCACTATAAAAGGGAACTCACTCCCCTCACTAATTCACACCACCAAAAATAAAATATCACCCTAGATTCCACTTAATAGTGCCCTGAGATAGTGTACACAATCCCTCAAGCATGCCTTCCCAAACTTCAGAGGCTTACGACTAGCTGTGATGGCCTAGGGTGTGTCTGTGGGGAGACTATGGGCTCATAAGTCAAAGTGTAGAACAATAGTAAATATATGGAATAAGAAATAAAAAAAAAATAGATGTAGATACTATAATGAATAGACCCTTAACCTACCATATTAAAATTATAACAATCAACAAAAATAATTGAGCAATATAAAATAGGCGGAAGATGAATAAATAAATAGATACAAAAAAGATAATGATGCTCAAGTAGCTATAAAAAATGAGTATGTAGGGAATAAGAAATAAATGAATATTCCAAATGCTTTAAAAAATACCAAAACGACCAAAAAATACTAAAAAATCATCAAAAGAATCAAAAGCGTAGACTTTGTCCCCTTCCCCCGTACTCCATCCTAGAACTATAAATCAAGCATTAGAAGTTGGCCGTATCCATTTACCAATACTTGCAGTCATGAAGTATGTTTGGGTACCAAACGTAACCCAATTTTGGTGTGAGATATACTCAATAGGACACCACCAATAGTGTCTAGAACAATTCAGTTCATTAAATATAAAATAAATACTATTCAATTAATAATAAATCCAATACATAAATAAATAACTAAATACATCAGACTGGGTTGCACTTAGGTAACTCATCCAAAGTTACCTTATTCAGCCTAAGTACGTGTTTTTGAACCAATGGATCCTATACAAGTAAAGTGAGTGGTATATATATAAGAAGATTGAATGTCCCCAATCTTGTAATTAGAATTTGTGTACACATCCATGGAGTTCCAATTTCAAAGGTTCATTTGTTATTTATTATTGTTATTTGAATTTAAGTAGAAACACCATGATCCCATCCAAGGTGGTCTAGATGGGACCCCAAGTATCACTATAGGGCTCTAAATATAACCAATTCCATAGGAGTCTGTCTGACGTGACTTAGTTTTAAATACCAAGTGTCACTCCAAGAATGGTGTGATAACATCAATAACTAACCTCTGAGTCCATCCTTGGCATCACACATAGGGGTCTAAGTCTCTCCCATGTCATGGTAAAACCATATCATTACCTATCCTATTTATGGAGTCTCCCTTAGGGAACTGGTGTAACTCTTCTAAAGGTAAAAATGGAAACTCATGATGATCCCATACTAGATATATCCAGTGTTACCCTCATCATGTTTACAAGACATTAACAAAGTTTAAGTCATGATGATCCTACCCAATGGGTCCTTAAGTTGAAACCCCTTGTATCACCCTTGACACTAAGGCGAAGGCATGCTTTTGATTCCCAAAAATTCACACAATTTAACAAGTTAAACATTCTCCACATGATTATTCAGTTTCCATGTCATTTAATTAATAATTCCATTTAAATATTGAGTCATACTGTATAAAAAGTTGACAAATTCACTTAGTTCAACCATTTCATTTATGGAACGATGTTAAGGCCTAACTCATGGTTCATATCCCAATTAAATTAAATTTATAACTCATGGAATTAATTTATGATGAAACCCATTAAGGTTTGTTTAAGAAAATTGAAAATTTTTTGAAAATAGGTCTTAAAGGAAGAACACACCCATTTGGGTGTTTCAAGTCAATTGATCAACCTAGGAGGTGATTCACCACTAGCTAGGTTAATAACGGGCATGGAAAATAACTCAATTGAATTTTTTTTAAAATTAAAGGCATCACCAGAAGGATCCTAATCTTGCTACAATGGCACATGTTATAAAATAAAACAATTTTTTTGGAAAAAACTAGACCACCTAACTTTGGTGAATATAAGGCCACTCGTCCGTTGGCTACCCTCAAATAGATCTAGAACAAAATATTTCAAATAAATCATCAAATGACCTAAAAATAGGGAAAATGATATTTCACCAGAATAAAACCACATAGGAAGATATTATGTAGAATATGAATCAAGAGGAGTGGGTAGCTTACCTCATGCTTTCTGATGCTTCTGACGGTGAAGGATTTGAATATCGGATTAGGGAGATACCTTGATCCATATAAAAGAGGAGGAAGAGCTATTATTATATGAGGAATGAGGTTATTACTAATAAAAAAGAGAGGAAGAAGAGAGGGGGTGAGGTATAACATTCATTAAGGGAAATGGGAATTTCACCCACATAGATAGGGGCACACAGTTTGGCTGCACAGTTGACCAAACTGTTCACCAACTATGCAAAGGGCCATTAACCCAAAAGTCTCTAATTTTGTGTAGTCTTCCACCTGGGGTCAAACGATTATAGAAAAATCATGCTACTTATTGCACCCCACTATCACAAGTCACACGATTAGAGAAACTATGCCGTCTGGGCCACACAGTTTCTCCTAACCGTGTGGCCTAGTCTACTTATTTAAATTTTGGGGCTCTAAGCTTTAAACAAGCCCCATACACCCCTGATGCCTCCATGAATCCATTAGGAAATTTTTTTAGGTCCGAAAAATTAAATTTAACAAAAAAATAAAGGTTTGTACCTTTGAGAAAACTCGGGACATTACATCCCCGCCTTAATACAAATCATCCCAGAGTTTCCTTTCTAAGGGTGGTAAGATATCAACTGAAAAAATATTAAACCACTATGAATGTACATCAGACTCCCACTCCCAAGTCTCATCCTGTACACATCTATGTTTTCATAGCACTCATACCAAATGGGCTGAACTGCCTTAGAGATCCTTCATTCTCCTCTCAATGATATGCATCATATGCTTCTCAAAGGATGCATTTTTCTTAAGCTCAATATACTTGGGGTCAATTAATGAGATGGTTCGGCTTGATAACATCGAAGCTATGATGTGTGGAAGACTTCAGGAATGGAATGATACCTATGAGGTAACTGTAAACAATAGGCTACCAGCCCGACTTTATCCACTATATCAAATGTCCCAGCATATTTATGTGATAACTTTACATATCTTTATATTCATCTATGACCCAATCTAGGTGATACATTTAAAAAGAATTTATATCCTAACTCAAACTCTAGAGGTTGATGATGACAATTGGTATAAGACTTTTACTTATACAGAGTTGTATCCATCCACCTCTAAATCAGATAAACATGTTTCAAGGTCTCCTAAATGAGACAAGGACCTAGTATCACTGCCTCCCCTATCTCCAACCAGCATAGAGGGTTAAAAAGATCTACCATAAAGTTCCTCCCACAAATCCATCTTAATTGTTTCCTAGAAACTGTTGTTGTAGGAAAAATCCATAAGAGGGATATGATTTTTCTAAGAAACTAAAAAATCAGGATACATGCTTGGAGCATATCCTCTAACACCTTTATTGTTTGCTTAGTCTTCCCATCAGTCTAAGGGTGATATGTAGTATTCAAGATCACCCATGAACCTAGTTCATTCTGCATCCCTTTCAAAAACCATGAGCTTAATCAAGCATCTTGATCTAAAATTATGGAATGGGGAACACCATGAAGGTTCACTATCTCCAAAATATAAAGAATCTTTATCTCATCAATTGAGAAGGTATCCTAGATTAGTAGGAAGTGTGTGAACTTAGTCAACCTATCAAAGATTAACCATACTGAATCATTGCATCAAGGAGATCTTGGCATACCAGTCATGAAATCCATGGATATTTCATTCCATTTCCACAAAGGAATGGATATAGGCTTTAGAAGTCCAGGAGGTCTCCAGTGATCACCCTTCACCTACTGGAAGGTGAATCACCGAGTGATAAAACCTATAATCTACCTCTTTTTACTTGGACACTAATACTACCGACATATGTCTTTGTACATATTGGTAATTCTAGGATGAACTTCCCAAATAGAGACATGAGATTCTCACATATACTCTCCCTATATATCAGTAGGCACCCAAACATGCCCATGGTAGAGTAGAGTATCATTCTTATCAATGACCCAACCAGGAGGTGGATTTTCACCTATTATGTATCCCTTAATATAAGGCCATCAAAATCATATAACTGTCTCATCTAGACTCACTCTAGAAGAGAGGATATCACTATTAGAGCTATTAAAATAGATTGTCCATGATATTCCTAAACCTCTAGGTGCATCTCAAAAAATAGAGCCATAAACATCAACTCACTACTTTCCTCTTGGATGCCTTATGTCCTAGTCTTCTATATTAAGGAATAAACTATAATATTCCCCTTTCTAAGTGTATAAAAAATCGCAAAATCGAACTACTACAGGTATTTAACCCACTTTCACAACCTTAGATTCAATTATCACTATGTTGATATATATTTGAGACTTTTGTGATCTCTATAAACAAAAAAAACACTTAACCAATAGACAGTGCCTCAAACAACATAAGGAATGGACCACGACTGCTAACTTGAGGTCATGCGTAGGGAAATTCTGCTTATGAGGCCTTAACTAGAAGGAACCCTTTGCTAGGAATTGATCTCCCTGCATCATAACTATACCTAGAACAATATCACAAGCATAAAAATATATTTTATAATTTATTCATGGCTCTAGAAGTATCAGTATCAATGCTGATGTGAGTATTCCGTTCAACCACTGAAAAGTTTTCTCACAAGATTCAAAAAAGTCAAATTTCACACCCTTATTTTTAAATCCTATAAGCAGCGTTTCTAGTCATGAGAAATCTTGGATGAATCACCAATAATATCCAACCATACCTAAGAAATTGTGTATGTCAAAAACATTCTTGAAATTTTACTAGGAAACCACAACACTCACCTTTTCTGGGTCAACAGATACACCTGCCTCTAAAATGATATGACCAAATAAGTAAAACTTACTAATCCAAAAGTGACATTTATTGAGGTTTCCATATAGCTGGTTCTCTCTTAGTATGTTTAGAATGATCTCAAGATGGTTGGAATAGTAATTTATGGTGTGATAATGCACTAATATGTTGTCTACTAATACCACCAAAAATGAATAAAGGTATGGGTGGAAACCCTGATTCATCATATCCAAAAAGATTGCTGATACATTTGCAAGTCTGAACATCATAACCAAATACTTGTACAAATTTACCTACTCCATAAATCTATATGTGGTATGTTTGATTTCATCACACACACCTGATGGTAGTCCGACCTCAAATCGATCTTAGATAAAACCATTTATCCTTAGATCTAGTCAAAGAGTTCATATTTATGAGGTAGTTGATACCGTTTCTTCACTATAATCTAGTTTAATTGGTGGAAATCCACAAACAATATAAGGGTATCATCTACCTACTTATTAAAAAGGATGGGTGAACCCCATGGTGATGTACTGGTCTGAAAAAACCCCTTTCCTATATATTCTCAAGATGATTCATGAGTTTTTTTATTATATAGAGGAATGGAAACTAGTTCTGCCCTTGGAACAATACTGATGGTAAACTCAACCTCTCTATCAGGAGGTAAGATAGAGAAATATTCTGGGAAAACTTAACTGAAATGATCCAAAATATGTGGGAATTCTACTAACTATATTCCATTATTTATCACTAAGAGACCCTGCATCTGGGTTTTCACCTTACCCATCCTAGTATGCTCAAGTAAAGCTCAACCAGATTGGATATTACATTCACCCTTATGAATATATGTGCTTCCCATGGGTGATGTGAAAGACACCTTCCAGTGAAGGTAATCCACATGGGCATGATAAGTCACAAGTGAATCTATACTAAGAATGGTGTCAAATGAGGATGAAGAAATTCCATAGTACTCCTTGATCTATCATATTACCTATGCTCTATCCCCTAATGGTGTGTCAAGGGTCATCATTCCACTGGAGTATTCTATCACTAGGCCCAGACTTTCCATAGTTGCAGTAGATAGAAAATAGTGTGATGTACCTATATCAAAAAAGGAAGAAACTAAAGTAGAGACTACTAGAATGGTACCATGTATAGTAAAAGGCCCCAGACTCTGCCCCTCAGATATAGGATTCACTACATAGACATTGCGTGAAGCGCAACCCTGATATGTTTCTTTACTAGCCCGGGCAGTTCCACTTTTCTGATGATTAACATCTGAGGCCTGACTTCCTCAGCCATGAACACCCCATTGGCCTGATCTCCTGATAGAAAACCTAACTTCTTTTTGATTTGGAGTCACTTATCCTACACCTAAAGGTGGTTCTAGCACAGAACCCTGTTCAATAGGCACAAGAGGAAAGGATCAACATAAACTCTAGAGGTGACCCATCCTATTGCACAACCAACACTTGACCGGGTTCCTTGTACCATGGGACTTTTTATGACCTTCCAAGCCACACTAGTGACACACCACATAACTATCGGTACATGCCACCTAGCTTGTACTTCCCCCATGTGTACCCTCAAAATGACCTTTCCTACCACTGGATAAACCACTCCCCTACCTAGAAGCTGAACTGCACTTGATCACATTATCATATTCCCTAAGGTTCTACTAATTGATGAAATCCTGGTTAACTATCTCTAAAATGGTACTCAACCAAAAAATGTTCACCTATTATTAGATGGTATATAAAATCCCATCCCTGAATTGACTCATAGTTTTTAACTCTTCATTGGACAAGGCCAGTGAAAAATGATGCAATTTGGTGAAGAAAATAGAATATTTCATCACTGACATGTCAAATTGATGAAGGTTCATGAACTCTCGAGCACGATCTATTTTCAAGGTATATAGGAAGAAGTATTCGAATATGACTGTCTAGAAGTTTTCTTAGACCACACCCTGATTTCAACCAGCCTGGGTGACGACGTCCTGCCAATGTTTGGTAGAGTCACGTAGCATATAGGTTGTGATCTTGACCCTCCACTCTAGAGGTATATTGATATGATCAAAGATAGAAAACATGGACTCTCACTATGAATTAGCATTACAAGGTATGACATCCCCAAGAAGGTGTGAGGATGTTGTTTCTAGAATTATTAGGTCAGCTATGCCATAATTGGGACATGCCGAGGAGCACCCTTTATAGACTATATGAACTGGAAGCAACTATAATGGAACTCAGTGTTGATGCCCAGTGGAAGATCTACAGGAGGTGCCTCTGGTGGCACTATAGGAGGTATCACTGGTGGATTAGGGCCCACCACCTCTAGAGTGTACTCATCACCACTTTCTTTGCATACAACACAAGGAAAACAGGGTGGAATGGCTCTAATTTTTCCAGGAACACTCCTTAGAGAATATTTATAGCAGATAAGGAAAGTGATAAAGAAGAAACATACAAATGGACTTCCTATAAATGAATATCAACCATCATCTTCTTCCTGGATCGAGGTCTAGGTGGTAATAAATTTCACCAAAGGATCATATGAGTCATGACCTACTACCCACCATTGAAGTCGAGTTAGGGTCAAGGTCCCATATAACACAACGGAGGTTCTCTTATATGGAGTGTCAAATTCATGGTATAAAAAAAACACACTTTACATTGTAATTGGAATATTCATCTAATGTTAATTTTTTTATTTTAAAACGTTAATTTATTTAATTTAATTATTAATTATGTGGCTATAGATATCTCAACCCAGTTAACTATGGCATCAATTCCAAATTTATAATGCCCATACACTTATAAAACGAAATGGGCTTGTTAAGTAACTATGGCCTGACCTGTACATATAGAATCAGCATTTAATAGGACATACATAGTGATTTATTTGATTGAACTTCATTCCCAATTTATAAGTAATTTCCTCTGAATTTCCCTTGGAATTCATCAATCAAACCAACCAATATGGCATAATTGGTTAATTAAGGTGTTATCATCAATCTATGTGGGAAAAACCATTTAGATTGATGTGGTAACTTTAATTGAACCAATTATGTTATGCTGTAAGAAACACCAGCACACTAAAATTCATAAAAAACAAGTCACATAGAACAAGTACATGAATTACACGCACTTCATGTAGAAAAGTATTTATGGCATGGAATAATACATGAAATTTAAATCCTAGAGTACCAAGTACGATGCATGAATTATATTCCCTAAAAAAATCAGACTAAGGTAAAAGATATTGTATAAAATTAATAATAGTGAAAAGAAAGTGCATCACCTAACAGTGAAATACGTGAAAAATGTAAAAGTGCAACCAATAATAGTATTTACCCATCCCAAGTAATTTGGGTTTCCTTTATACGTGTTTTAGCTACAACCAGGATAAATCACATTACCAATTTACAATACTCTTATCCTCTTTTTTAATTCCCAAATAGTAAGATAAAAGGAAACGTAATCTCTGATGCCACTTTGTATCATCCCTCCCTAGATTCCACTTAATGGTGCCATGGGATAGTGGACACAAGACCTCAAGCATGTCTCCCTGAACGTCAGAGGATAATGACTAGTAACTAGGGCCTAGGGTGTGTTTATGGGGGAAACTATTCCCTCATAGGTTAGAGTGTAGTGAAATAATAAATATATTGAATAGGAAATAAGAAATATTAGATGTATACACTATAATTATCTGAACAGTATCCCGCCTTAGTGGAAGTATAACAAGCAACATCAATAATCGAGAAATACAAAATAGGAAAAAAGTTGAATAAATAAATAGATACAAAATGATGATGATGAATCGGTAGCTATAAAAAACAAGTATTCCAGGAATAGGGATCTCATGAATATACCACATGCTATACAAAATACAAGAAAAACCAAAAAATGATTTATTAAGATTTATGAGCATAATATTGGTCCTCTTCCCCTATAATATATTCTAAAACTGTAAATAAAGCATCAGAAGCTGACCAATTCCCTTTAGAAATACCTATAGTCATGAATTCTTCTTGGGTACCAAAGGTGGCCTAGGAAGGGTGTGAGATATACTCAGTAGTCCACCAAAAATAGTGTCAAGATCAATCTAGTTCATGCAATATAAAATGAATGGTGGTAAATTAATAATAAATTCAAGATAGAAATAAATAACTAAGTACATCAGATTAGGTTCCACTCAATACACCCATCCAATGTTACATACTTCGGCCTAATCCAGTGTGCATAAACTAAGGGATCCTATGGAAGAGAAGTGAGTGGTATATATATAAGAATATGGACTATCCCCAAACTTGTTATTTGGATGTGCATACACATCCCTAAAGTTCCAATTTTAAAGGCTCATTTCTTATTTATTATCATTATTTATAAGCAGAATCACCCTAATCATGTCCAAGGTGATTTGGATGGGACCCCAAGTATCATTCTAGGGTTCTTTATAATACCAATTCCATTGGATTTCATCTGAGGTTACCCATGTATAAAATACCATTTATCACTCTAGGCATGGTGTGATAACATCAAGAACTAACCTTTGATTCCATACTTGGTATCTCATGTAGGGGATCAAGTCTCTCTCATGGAATAGTACAACTATCTCACCACTTATCTCTTCCATGGGGTCTCCCCTAGGGAACTAGTGTCACTCTTCTAGAGTTAAGAAGGGAAACACATGGTGAACCCATCCCAGACATATCTAGTGTCGCCCCTGACATGTTTACAAGACATTAAAAAATTCTAACTAAGGCATGGTGAGTCTGTCCAATGGGTCCTTAAGTAAGAACCCCATTATCACCCTCAACACTAAGGTGAAATAATGATTTTTCTTCCCAAAAAATGAATGCAATTTAACAAGGTATACATTTTCAATATGATTATTAAATTGGACATGACATTTAATTAAGAAATCCATTTAAGTCATGATACATAATTCATAATCACTCAACTAATTTACTTAGTTTAACCATTTCATTTTTGTCATGAGGTTAGGAAATAATTCATGGTTCATCACCCAATTCAATTACATTTATAACTCAAGGAATTAATTTTAAGTTGACACACCTTAAGGAGTGTTTAAAAAAATTTAAAGTAATGGGAAAATATGCCTTAAGGGAACAACACACCACTTGGGGTGGTTCAAGTCAATAGATCAACCTAGAAGTTTATTTTCCACTAGGTAGGTTCATAACAGGTGCAGAAATTAACTCAATTGAATTTAATTAGAAAATTAGAGGTGTTTCCAAAAGGGTCTGGCTCATGGCAGAATGAAAAATATTATAAAATACAATGAAAATTTTAGGAAATAACTAGACCACCTACCATAGGTGCATAGAATACCACTCATCTGTTGGTGGAACTCTAATTGATCTAGAACAGAATATATTAAATAAATAATCAAATGACTTAAAAATAGGGAAAATGATATTGCACCAAAATATCACAATAGAGGAAGAGATCAAGTAGAAGAGGAATAAATAAGATCATAGAACTTACATCAAGATTTCTAATGCTTCTGACATCGAAGAATTTGGATTCTAGATGAGGGAGAAACCTTGATCATTAGCAAAGAGGAGGAAGAGATCTTACCTTAGGATGAAGGAGGTTCTAACCATTGGAAAAGAGAGGGAGAAGAGAGGGGGTGAGGTATAACATTCATTAAGGAAAAATAGGAATTTATGTAAGGCCCCAGCCCTAAACATTACATAATCTCGAGTTAAATAAAGAATTCACATCGAGGATCTTTTCAGGTATAGATTTTTAGAGAATTAGGCCATAACTATTACATTACATCTCAATATTACAAGGTATATACTTATACTCTATCCAATTTTTTTCACAATAATAAAACTACTTAAATAAAACAAGAATTATTTTATTGATATAAATATTCTTGAATTATTCCTTTATCTTACCCTTCCTTATACCCTGTGAAAAACATTTAAAAAACTTGGGATGAGAATAAAAATCATAGTAAGGGATATAAAATAAAGAAAGAAAAAATTAGTCCATCAATACATAAAAATCAATGAAACCATAATTTTCAATCACAAAGCATAAGTTATTTAACATACCTCATAAAATCATAAGATTTATGAATAACACACAGAAATCATAAATCATAAAGGTTACTTGTGTCATCCACAACAAACTTACATTATAGCTTCCACAACTACATAGGGAGTTACGTTTGGAATACCCATCATAGTATATTCCCTAAATCTCTTAGGAGAAACATTAACGTTTACTTTTATCATGTTACCTAGCGCATTGGAGAGATATCTTGGGCTCACCCTCCCTTAGTTTATCATGGAACAGTTGAGAAACTGTGATCTTCAACAACACTCTATTTTATTAAGGGGGAGATTTTTGAGAACAACACTCTATCTCTTCATGATGATTTTGATGTTCACAAATACCCTCATTTGTTATTATAATGATTTTATTTTTAGTATATTTCAGGAAATTAATATTATTTATTTCTCTATTTTGAAATAATCTTAAAGCATTTAAACCACATGTAATATTTGGCAGTGTTCAGAAGTCACTTTAGCGTGTTCTGGAAACACTGTTCATGCTCTACATGTTCATAAATAACATTAGTGTGTTTTGAAAACACTGTTCATACCCTACATTGAGTATCAAAATGTAAGGATGGAATCTATCATTTACTTTATAGGTTATTAGAAAAGTATGGTTAAATAACCATACGTTATTAGAAAAGTATGAAAGACAAATCCTATGTTAGTATAGAACTTCATGTTTATTTGTCAAAAGTATGGTTCACCAACCTTACATTTGTGAACAATCATATGTTTTATTGAAAATTATGGATCATGAATGTTATGTTATGAATATGAGAAAGGTATGGATTATATACCGTACGTTTTAGAGTTGAAGAGAAAAGTATGGATGATCAGCCTTACGTTGTGAACCTTTACGTTGTGAACCTTACATTGTGAACCTTACGTTGTGAACCTTATGTTCATAGAATATATGCTATGAAGTTCAACCCTACATTTGATGTCGAAGATTTAAATTTTTGATTTTATTGAGCAATGGTATTTATGCAGATTATTATGCTGATTTCAAGCCATATTAAAAGCCCGAATCTAAAGTGCTTCTTTTACTGATTCAAAACTGTTTATTTATGATTCAAAGGATCAATTTCAGCGGATATTTTTATGCTGAATTTTTACGGGAGTTACGTCTACACTGTTATTCAAACATTTGAATATTGCGATTCTAAAGGTGACTTTTCTGGATCTCAATTTGAAAGGAGAACACTCCTCTTTATCTATATATATACCTGTATTATTTTTTTATTACAGATACAGAGGCGAATCATCAAAAAGAATAAAATTAATATATATCAAGCTCTTGAGTTTTTCACTACTACAATTTACATAGACAATCGAGACTTACAGATCTGCTATTACGAAGATTGAAAAAGATCTGTTTTTCCGAAGAAAAAGAAACAAAATTGAAGATTTACCGTTTCTATATCGAATATCTATTGTGAATCGACTATTGTTAAAGTTGAGAATTATATTTCAAGATCTACTACAACCAAATCAACTAAGAACTAGTCTTACCTAAAGATCATTCTCTATGAAGACTACAATTCATCGACTGTCAGTTTCATGCTATTGCAATTGTGAAGAACAACTGGAAAGTATTTTTCAAACAAATAATCTTTTACTTAGAGTGACCGGATTCTCATACTAAGTTGTGTATTCAGTTTTGTGTATGAACCAGAAGTATTTTTTTAGCCTTAAATTTGTAAAGGTGTCAACTGCCCTCACTCAGTTGTTGAACTGTCTATTGATAAGAGGACCAGATAGTGAAAATCATCAAGCTTGTAGAGTAGAGTATTGGTGGAGTGGACTAGGGGCCTTCTGTTCCCCGAACCACTATACATCGTGCGTCCTTTGCTATTTATTTTCCACTTCTTAATCATTCTGTTAAATTTAAAAGGATATATCATGATCTCGTGAAGAAATTGTAAAAGACACAATTCACCCCCTCTTGTGTATATTTGGTATAACCCGATCCAAAAATTGGTATCAAAGGTGGAGATTTTGTCAAAGCTATAACAAGCTGAAAGTTTTTGGAATATATAGAACTCAATGGCTGATACATGAGAGGGTATGTAAATGGTTCAAGCTCCCTACTTCAACGGTGAAAATTATGGATGTTGGAAATCAAGGATGATCATTTATTTAAAGAATCTTGGATACAGAGTCTACTTGAAAATTCTAACTCCCTATGTGATTCCATAGAAACCTAAAACATGGAGTGTTGATATAGAAGCAGAGTACGATATAAACTCGAAAGCTATGAATGATATCATCTATGGTCTTGGACCAGAGGAATTCAATAGAGTATCTCAGTGCCCGACGACTTATGAAATGTGGAAGATGATTGTAGTTTCTTATGAAGGAACTGGAAATGTCATAAAAATGAAATATGATACTACTAAACTTAAATTCGATACATTCATGATGTTTTAAGGAGAAATCATCACCCATATGAATGGAAGGTTGACAGAGATTGTCAAAAATATCACTACCTTGGAAGATCCAATCAAAAAAGCTAATCAAGCCCCGAAAGTACTGAGAGTAATACCACATAGATGGAATGGAATTTCTGATGCTATCAGAAAATCATCTCCTGTAAAAGATTTAACAATGAGAGAGTTAATTAGAACTCTTATGATGTATGAGTCTGAGATGTAGGATGAAGCAAATGAGCATAATATTCTGATCCAGAAAGAATACACTGGTTTAAAAGTAACACCTAAAAATAAAAGTAGAAAGCTAAAGAAGAAATAAATACAAGTTAAATTAGAAATTTCCGATTCATCCAATTTAGATGTGGAACTGGCTTAGCTAGCTAGAAAATTAAGTAATTTTTATCGAAAGAAGAAAGTTTTTAAAAATTCTTTCAAAAATGATAAAAAAGAAGTTAGATGATATGAATGCAAGATGATGGGTCATATCAGACCTGACTGTCTTCAATTAATGGAGGAAAAGGAAAATAAATTCTTCAAGAGAAATGATTATGAGCAGAAAGAGAAGAAGACAATGAAAGATACTTGGAGTATATCTGAAGATTCCAACAGCTCATCAAAATCTGACTCAGAAAAAGAGGAATAAAATATGAAAGGCAATATGTGCTTTATGGTATAAATTGATGAGGAAGCAGGTCATAGAAGCCAAACTGAAATATGGTACATGGACAGAGGATGTTCCAAGCATATGAGTGGAAACTCATAAAATTTCAGAACTCTAAATCAAAAGGATGGTGGTCTAGTCACATTTGTTGACAATTCCAAAGGTAAAATTATTGGCATTGGAACTGTTGGAGATCCAGAAGCTATCTCAATCAATAAAGTACTCTATGTACAAGGATTGAAACACAACCTGATAAGTATCTCTCAACTCTGTGGTGATGGTTATATTGTTTATTTTTCTAAGAATTGTTGTTCTGTTTTCAAAGATAAATTTATTAAATTTAGAGCACCCAGAACTGATAATGTTTATACTCAGGACTTAAATTCATTGTGTAAAAAAAGTAAAATTCTTAAATGATAAGATAAATGAATCATGGATCTGGCATAGGAGACTTGGAAATTTCAATATATATTCTTTACATAAGTTATCTAAGAAACAATTAGTTTCTGATTTTCCTAGTCTGAAATTTGAAAGTGATATATTTTGTGATTCATGTCGACTTGGTAAATAGCACAAATCATCCTTCAAATCTATTAAAAAAATTGCTACAACTAAACCACTAGAACTTATCCATATGGATCTATTTGTACCTTCAAGGGTAGCAAGCTTGGCTGGTAAATTATATGTGTATGTTTTAGTTGATGACTATTCTAGATTCACTTGGATTTATTTTCTAAAATATAAAAATGAAACTTTTACTATATTTGAAATTTTTTTCAAAGATGTTCAAAATGAAAAAGGTTTTAAAATAATTTCATTAAGAAGTGATCATGGTGTAGAATATGAGAATCTAGAATTTAATTCCTTTTTCTCAAATATGGTTATTAAATACACCTTCTCTGCACCAAGAACACCTCAAAAAAATGGAATTGTTGAAAGAAAAAATAGGACTATTCAAGAAATATCTAGGACTATGATAAATGAATACATTCTTCCTACCTATTTCTGGGTAGAAGCTGTAATCACAACCTGTTATATAATGAATAGAGTTTTAATCAGACCAATTTTTAAAAAGACTCCCTATGAACTCTGGAATAACAGAAAACCTAAAGTAAATTACTTTAAAGTTTCTAGATGCAAGGTTTATGCTGGAACCATGGTCTTATATGCGTGATTTGGAGTATGGTTTGTGTTTGTTGTCAATCCTCAATGGATGTTTGGGACGTGTAACAACAAAGAGATCATACAGTTCAAGCAGACAACAGTTTTGAAGGTGGCGCCATTTCCCAGTGTTTTCCAAATTTTTGGGGTCCAAAATTTGGAAGTTAGTGAGCATCGCGAAAATAGGATTTCCATGAAGAGCATAATTAAAGATGGAAATGGCATGAATTTCGCGAAGAGTGGCTTAAAGGTTTGGAATTCATGAAGACCATAATTATGGAGGCGGTGATTCTTCACGATTACGTCAATGCTTCGCTAACGGCAGAGGATGAAGAGCATCACGGTGATGAAGATCTTTTAGAGGGAGCTTCACGATGAAGGCACAAATAAAATGACGGAACACTCCACGATTACGACGAGCTCCGCGAATGGAAAATGGCCTTAGTGCTTCGCGATTTTGAGAGATTTTCAGCAGGAACTTCGGAGCTTCGCGATTTGAGCTGACATGGCACTGACTTCGCGCAGAAGGGTCGAGGGTCAGTAGAATCGCCTATAAATACAGTTCGACCCCCTCGAGAGAAAGATAGAGAGCTCTCAACGAAAATACTTTTCTCTCGGTTCGCAAAGGTCACTCGTGAAGGCAGTGTGCTTCGCGAAAGAGGAGCTTCGCGGCGGCTATTCTAGCTCCGCGAAAGTCGTGCACCCCGCATTGGCTTGGTGAGCTTCATGAAGAGGCAGGAGCTCCGCGACAGCTGAGCATTGCAAAGGCTTGTGCATCGAGAGAGTGCTTCGTGATTGAGCTTCGCAAAAAGGCAGGGACTCCACGAAGGCTTGGTTGAGTTTTGCAATATTGGGAGCCTTGCGAAGTAGGGTACTTTGCGAAGGCCCTTTCCAAAGGCTGTTTTCCCAGTGGACAAGGGAAAAAGAGGTATTCATTAGTGGATGAAATTTGGACTTTAACAGAGCATCAACTCAGGACTCTGATGCAAGCAAAGTCTCATTCTAAAGAGGAGACAAAGAACTTCATGTTTATCTATTGAAGAGACCTTCATGTCTATAAACTGAGTGGGACTTCACCAACGGTAGTGAGCCAGGGGGAGTCAACGGGAGTGACCCGAGGGACGTAGTGAGCTATCCCTAAACCTTTGTAAGGGTAGTGAGCCTGGGATAGAGTGATTGTGACCGAACATTTGTAGTCTACTTCTAGTGAAGCATAGTGGATTTTGGTACGACCGACAACCTGTCGACATATGCTCCTTGGACGTAGCCCTTAGTGATGAACCAGTAAAAATAGTTGTGTCATCTCTCTACATGTTAATATTTCATTACTGATCATATCCATCATACAGGTTTAACGGGTTCCTACCAACATGGGAACAAGATCCATAACTTTAAGAAGAAAAATTTGGCACCCTGATTCACCCCTCCCCTCTCAGGGTGTCCTGGGGTCCTACAAGTGGTATCAGAGGGTAATGGTTGTTGGCGTTGAATCTGTCCTTTGTCGCCATGGACAATGCAGTCAATGTTAGGGGAGTTCCTCTCTTCGATGGAAGTAATTTTCAGATCTAGAAGAACAGGATGAGATCTCATATAAGATCTCTTGGAAAGGAAGTTCTGTTTTCCACTGTGCAAGGAATACAAGTCACTGATCCAACCGGCCTGGCTATAACTGACACAAACAGGAAAATTCTTGATGCAGATGCTAAAGCACAAAATTCACTCACCACAACTCTTTCTGATCAGATCTATCTAAAGGTGATGAGTTGCGCTTCAGAAAAGTCTATGTGGGATAAACTTGAAAACATTTATGAAGGAGATAGCAAGGTAAAGGAGGAAAAACATCAGGTTTTACACAACAGGTTTGACGATCTAAAGATTCATCCTAATGAGAATGCTGATTCATTTTTCAATCTAATTACTGAAGTAGTGGGAGAAATTCGAGGTCTTGGAGAAGAAATCAAAGACATCAATATTGTAAAGAAAATCTTGAGAAGACTTCCTCCTATGTACAATGCAAATGTGTCAGCCCTTGAAGAAAGAGATTTATCTAAACTATCTCTGGATGATTTGTTAAGTAGTTTAGTGGCATATGAGATGAGAGTCAAACCCGAAGATTCCACAACTCACGTGAGCAAGGAAATGGAATTCAAATCCATGGACAATCTGAAGATTTCAGAAGACAGTGGTGGTGAAGATGACGAGGAAAAAGAAATTCTTTCTCTCATCGCCAAGAAGCTGAAAAAGGGAAAAGGTAAATTTAGAGGTAAGCTACCTCTTGCATGTTTCCATTGTGGAAGAGTTGGGCACATTGCCTCTCAGTTCCAAAGAAAGTTAGATGATGATGAGAGCGAAGCTGAAGACATTGAGAAGCCTCAGAAAAGGTTTTTAAAAAAGGGTGACTTCAAATCTGGAAATAAAATGCAGAGGAAGAGTTTTTTCTGTGAAGAAGAAGATGATGATATTGAATTTTGTGAGGAAGAAGAACCAGAATTTAAAACCGGAAACCATGCATCCATGATGGCTACCACTGAAATATCAGAATCCTCAATCAATAAAGGCAGAGATAATCAGATTACTGCTATTGGTAATCCAAAGATTAAAATTAAGGATGCTTTCTCCAAGATTGAGAGTAAATGTAAGAGATGTAATAAGTGGAAGGAAATGGTGGAAGAATCATCAGAATATGTTGATGAACTTGAAGTTGAAATTGAACGTCTGGATGAATTTTTGAAAGTTCCGTCAAAAACACATGAAATAAATGATGATGTAGTGGATCTAAAGCTGATAATTGAAGATCAGGGAAAGGTCATCAATGACCTCATGTCCAGACTGGAAGAAAAGTCCAAGACTGCTGAGGGTCTTGAGGAGGAAGTTGTTACTCTTAGGAGAAAACTTGAGACTGAATCATTTTCAAAAGAATCAAGAAAGAAAATATAGTTTAGAATATTCTCAGATGCAGAATTACTGGCAAGAGCCAAGTGTGGTTCAGATGGGGTTGAAAAAATCTTTAGTGTTCAAAGACCCGCTTGCATGGGAAAGAGTGGAATTGGCTGTGAAGCTGAGACATCAACTTCTGGAAATAAAGAGAGCCAAAAGAAAGACAAAATGAAGGTTGAACATGTTGAAACATTGCCTGAAGTGCTGAAAAAGAAACCCACAAAACAAACTAGAAGGAGAACTGACAATTATCCTCAAACATTCATAAATGACAGGCAGTTCAACTATTCTCCCAAAGATGAAGGTATGAGGAGAAATTCAAGTGAGAAGACATTTCCTCTCGTGAAGTGTCAGTTGTGTGGCTATCTGGGCCATACCATGTCATATTGCGAAGAGGCAAGGAGCTAATTGAATGGAGAAGATTTGGGAATTCAACAAATGAGACTGATTTCATATCCTCTATCTTATAGAAGAAATATCTTCTATGGTTATTGTTTTAATTTTGCTAACTTTGGCCATAAATCTATGTATTGTAGGCAGCGGTACGACATGAGAAATTCATACAACACTCAAAGATGGACCAGTTTTCATCCTCCTGAAGATGTTGTTCTCACAAATAGTTTTTCCCCTCTGGAAGAGGATTGTGGTTATGAAGAATCAGATTATGTGGAAGAAATTATTAAAAGTCCATCATTATCCTATTCTCAATCCAATATCTCATGGAAAGAGAAGAAGAAGATCGAGAAATCCAATCTTTCCGTAGTGGCACTCAAAGCTACAAAGAGCAGCAGCACCTGGATCCTTGATAGTGGATGCTCTTCCCCTATGACGGGAAATGCCTACCTTTTAAAAAACATTGAGGAGAAGGTTGATGGAACAGTACATTTTGGTAACGATGGTTCTTTGAAGATTAAAGGCAGTGGGAATACTGCTCTCTCCAACAGGGAGCTGAAGAATACTGAAGTTCTTTATGTGGACGGTCTACGCCACAATATCCTTAGTGTAATTCAACTCTATGACTCAAGTCACATAGTAACCTTCAATAAAAAAGGATGCACTATAAAAGGAAAAACAAGAAATTCTCTTATGAAAGGCTGTAGAACAGATGGAAACTTATATCAGGTTGATAGCAAAGTGAACTCTTGCTATTTGTTTGTTGAAGAAGAAAACAATTTGTGGCATTGAAGGCTGGGGCACATTAACCAACAAGACATGGAAAAGATATCTAAGCTGAAGATATTCATGGATATTTCCATTCTAAAACGTGAACGGGAAAAGTCTTGTGATTCTTGTATTTGTTGGAAACTGGTTTGTAGTTCATATTGGCCAAAGAAGAAAAGGGCATCACATATTCTTGATCTCATTCATAAAGACGTATGTGGCCCAATAAATGTTGCTGGAACCTATGGAGAAAGGTAATTTTTCTTTTTCATTGATGATTATAGCAGAATGGCTTGTGTGATGGACATTCACAGGAAACGAAAAGTCCTTGACTGCATGAAAACATATCGGCGAATCGCCGAGAATGATACTGGACGAACAATCAAAGTGTTGCGATCTGACAATGGAGGATAATACACGTCCATTGAATTTGAAAATTATCTAGAGAAGCATGGGATACAACATGAGGTAGCTTCTTTGAGAACTCCACAACAAAATGGTGTTGTTGAACGTAGGAATCGACAGGTGAACAACATGGCACGAACTATGATGATCGAGAGTCGTATTCCACGACATTACTGGAAAGAGGCTGTTGAAGCTGTAGTTTACATTCAGAATCTAACATGACTTTATATGGATGAGACGAAGACACCATATGAATTATGGCATGGACGAAAGCCTTCTTTAAAATACTTTCGTGTCTTTGGAAGTAAATGCTTCATCAGGAACAAAGAAGGAAATCAAGGTAAATATGGCGACAATGAAGATGAAGGAATTTTCCTCGGTTACTCAATGAACAGCAAATCCTACAAATGTTTCAACAAGCATTTATGAAGGATTGTGGAAAGCAGTGATGTTAAGATAATTGAAGAGAAAATCACAAATGCTTCAAAGACGTCATATGATGATGTGATAGAAAGTTAGGAAGAAAGTGAACGTGAAGAAAATACAAATGCAGAAATAGAGGAAGTTGTTCAAAACACTCAGCAGTCACATCATGATGTTGACTCAGAAGAAGAATCTGAAGAAGAAACTGTGGCTGAAGAGAATGCTACTGAACCTTGCAGGAGAAATCGAAGAGCTGAGATTAATCCATCCAATATAATTGGGGACAGGAGTGAACCCACTCAAACAAGAAGGATGAGGAATAACACGCAATCTGCATTTCTATCAGTTGTAGAGCCATCCTCATTCGAAGAAGCTGGAAATGATGAATCTTGGGTGAAAGCCATGAATGATGAATTAGATTAGATTGACAAGAATCAGACATGGGATCTTGTCCAAAGACCCGAAGGTCACAATGTGATTTGTAACAAATGGATCTTCAAAAATAAGTTTGATGAGCATGGAAGTGTCATCAGAAACAAGGCACGACTGGTATGTAAAGGATACTCCTAGATTGAAGGCATTGATGTTGAAGAAACCTTTGCTCTAGTGGCTATACTGGAGTCAATCAGGCTTTTTCTTTCCATGGCACTCCAAAGAGGATATAAAGTATATCAAATGGATGTCAAGACAACCTTCTTGAATGGTGTACTTGAATAAGAAGTCTACATTGAACAACCAGTGAGCTTTGTTTTGGGTACTGATGAAACAAAGGTCTGTAAACTGAAGAAAGCTCTATATGGTTTGAAGCAGGCACCACGGGTGTGATACTCATGACTGGATTCATATCTCAAAAATATGGAATTCAAAAGAGGAGGAGTTGATGACAATCTCTATGTGAAGAATTCTCCAAAAGATCAATTCATGGTTCTAGTCTACGTTGATGATATCATATTTGGTGGCAGCAGGCAGAAATCAGTGGACGAATTTTCCAACCACATGAATTCAGAATTTGAAATGTCTATGATTGGGGAGCTCACATATTTCTTGGGGCTGCAGGTGATTCAAAATAAGGAATACACTTTCATTTCTCAGGAAAAATATGCAAGAGAGCTGCTGAAGAAGTTTAATATGCAAGACTCCAAACCAATGTCAACCCCGATTGCAGTTGGAACTAAACTTGGAAAGCATGAGGATGGGGACTCTGTTGATCCCACCATGTATAGGAGGATCATTGGGAGCCTACTGTACCTGACAGCGACACGGCCAGATATTGTCTTTGACACATGACTTGTGGCCCGCTTTCAGAGTAATCCAAAGGAGGAACATATGGCGGTAGTAAAAAGAATCACGAGGTACATTTAAGGTACACATAACTTCGGGTAATTTTTTGCTGCAGGCAGGGACAGTGAATTATCAGCGTTTTCTGATGCTGACAGGGCTGGTGATGTAGTAGACAGAAAGTCTACTAGTGGTGGAGCTTTCTATATTGGGAAGAAATGTGTTGGCTCGTTGAGAAAGAAACAAGAAAGTACCTCTCTTAGTACTGCTTAAGAAGAGTATATCTCTACCACAAAGGCATGCACTCAACTGCTATGGATGAAGCAACAGTTAACAGATATTGGTGATGAGGTAAAGCAACCAATGGTGATTTACTGTGATAACAAGAGCACGATTGATCTTACCAAGATTCATATTCATCATTCCCGTAAGAAACATATTGAAATAAGGTATCACTTTATCAAAGAAAAAGTTGAACAAGGGGTGATTAGAATGGATCATGTGGGAACTGATAAGCAAGTGGTTGATATCCTGACCAAGCCACTGTCTGCGGCTGTGTTTGAGAAGTATCGGTTGAACCTCGGTGTTCTTCCACCTCCCAGTGCATAAGTAGGTTACGCATTACCCCTATCCCCATTTGTGATAACTGTTTTTATCTGTTTATGGCTATGATGCAAGTTTATGGGGGAGATACATTCTAAGGGGAGTATGGTTTAAGCTGAACGTTGAACAAATTACTGGTCTTTGGATTTATTGTCAATGGGGGAGAAAGGACAAAGGAATAAATTCAGGCAACTTCTGTGATGAGAATAATGAGAAGGAAAACAGTGGAACCAAATTCAAGCCTCCTCTCTTGTTTTCTACACCAAGCATTGCTCACGTAGACTTAGAGTGTTGGATGAGTTGATTCCTGCGTTTTTGGTTTTCACATGTATGGAGATCTATTGAATTTATTTTCTGATTGCCAACAAACCCAAAGGGGATATTGTTGGAACCATGGTCTTCTATGCATGATTTGGAGTATGGTTTGTGTTTGTTTTCAATCCTCAATGGATGTTCAGGACGTGTACCAACAAAGATACCATACAGTTCAAGCAGACAATAGTTTTGAAGGTGGCGCCGTTTCCCAGTGTTTGCCAAATTTTTGGGGTCCAAAATTTGGAAGTTGGTGAGCATCGCGAAAATAGGATTTCCATGAAGAGAATAATTAAATATGGGAATGGCATGAATTTCGCAAAGAGTGGCTTAAAAGTTTGGAATTTGCGAAGACTAGAATTATGGAGGTGGTGATTCTTCGCGATTACGTCAAAGCTTCGCTAATGGCAGAGGATGAAGAGCATCGCGGTGACGAAGATATTTGAGAGGGAGCTTCACGAAGAAGGCGCGAATGAAATGATGGAACACTCCGCGATTACGACGAGCTCTGCGAATGGAAAATGGCCATAGTGCTTCGCGATTTTGAGATATTTTCAGCGGGAACTTCGGAGCTTCGCGATTTGAGCTGACATGGCGCTGACATCGCGTGGAAGGGTCGATGGTCGGTAGAATCGCCTATAAATACAGGTCGACCCCCTCGAGAGAAAGACAGAGAGCTCTCAACGAAAATCATTTTCTCTCAGTTCGCAAAGGTCACTCGCAAAGGCAGTGTGCTTCGCGAAAGAGGAGCTTCATGGTGGCTATTCTAGCTCCGCGAATGTCGTGCGCCCCGCGTTGGATTGGTGAGCTTCACGAAGATGCAGGAGCTCCGTGACAGCCGAGAATTGTGAAGGCTTGTGCATCGCGAGAGTGCTTCATGATTGAGCTTCGCGAAAAGGCAGGGAATCCGTGAAGGCTTGGTTGAGCTTTGCAAAATTGGGAGCCTTGCGAAGTAGGGTACTTTGCGAAGGCCCTTTCCAAAGGTTTTTTGCCCAGTGGACAAGGGAAAAAGAGGTATTCATCAGTGGATGAAATTTGGACTTTAACATAGCATCAAATCGGGACTCTAATGCAAGAAAAGTCTCATTATGAACAGGAGACAAAAACTTCATGTTTATCTATTGAAGAGACCTTCACGTCTATAAACTGAGTAAGACTTCACCAACGGCAGTGAGACAGAGGAGTCAACGAGAGTGACCTGAGGGACGTAGTGAGATATCTCTGAACCTTTGTAAGGGCAGTGAGCCTGGGACAGAGTGATTGTGCCCGAACATTTGTAGTCTACTGCTAGTGAAGTATAGTGGATTTTGGTACGACCAACAACCTGTCGGCATATGCTCCTTGGACGTAGCCCTTAGTGGTGAACCAAGTAAAAATAGTTGTGTCATCTCTCTGCATGTTGATGTTTCATTACTAATCATATTCATCATACAAGTTTAACGGGTTCCTACCAACGTGGGAACAAGATCCATAACTTTAAGAAGAAAAATTTGACACCCTGATTCACCCCTCCCCTCTCAGGGTGTCCCGGGGTCCTACAGTTTACACCTTAAACACCAAGGAAAATCTTGGTAAGTTTGATCTAAAATATGATGAAGGCATTTTCGTAGGATATTCTGCTACTTCCAAAGATTATAGATTTTTTAATAAAAAGTCAAGGATTATTTAAGAATCAGTTCATGTGAAATTTGATGAATCTGATCCATTTGAGAAAAGGAAAGACCAAATTGATGAATATTACTCTAATGAATACATGAGACTTGAAAACTTGAAAGATTATTTTGAAAAATATATAAATGAAATTCATTCCAGTTCAGAAGAACATGACATTGATGAACCTAATAGTGTACTACCGAGACAGTCTAGAACCCTAAAGAATCACCCTTTAGAAACTATTATAGGAAACCTGGACACTGGAATAAAAACTAGATGAAATGTAGGAAATCTTGTTGAATTCTCTATCCTTCTATCCTAATTAGAACCTAATACATTAGAAGACGCCTTAGTTGATGAAGGTTGGATGATATCAATGCAAGAAGAACTAAACCAATTCAAGATAAATGAAGTTTGGAATTTAGTTGAAAGACCTCAAAACTATCTAGTTATAGAAACCAAATGGGTCTTTAAAAATAAACAAGATGATCAAGGAATAATAACTATAAATAAATTAAGACTCGTAGCTAAAGGTTATAATCAGGAAGAAGGTATAGATTTTGATGAGACCTTTGCACCTGTAGCTAGATTAGAATCCATTAGGATCCTTTTATCCTATGCATCTCATATGAACTTTAAATTATTTCAGATGGATGTTAAGTCTGCCTTTTTAAATGGTTACTTATTAGAGGAATTTTATGTTGAGAAACCTCCTAGTTTTGAAAATTCACAAAAACCAGATACTTTTTTTAAACTTACTAAAGCTCTTTATGGCCTTAAACAAGTACCTAGAGCTTGGTATGAAAGATTAAGTTCTTTTCTTTTAAAAAATGATTTTACTATTGGAATGGTAGATCCAACACTAATTAAGAAAACTGTCAACTCTAATATTTTATTGGTTCAAATTTATGTTGATGATGTAATTTTTGGTTCAACAAAAAAATTTTTTCCTGAGTTTTCAAATTTAATGAAAAAAGAATTTAAAATGAGTATGATGGGAGAATTAAATTTCTTTTTAGCACTTCAAATTTATCAAAAATATTTTGGCAATATTTTAAATCAAAGAAAATACATTACTGATTTACTAATGAAATTTGGACTTGAAAACAATAAGACATATTCAACTCCTATGTGTACTAATATAAAACTTAATTCGGATGAAACTGGAAAATCAGTTGATAACAAGTTATATAGAGGTATGATTGGTAGTTTATTATATCTTACTGCTAGTAGGCCAGATATAATGTAATCAGTATGTCTTTGTGCTAGATTTCAATTTTATCCTAAAGAATCTCACCTAAGTGATGTCAAAAGGATTTTTAGATATTTAAAGGGAACCATTTTTCAATCTCTTCTCTATCCAAAAACTTCTGATTTTAATTTAATTTCATATTCAAATACAGACTTTAGAAGATGAATATTAGATATAAAAATCACCTCAGGGACTTGTCACTTTTTAAGAAAATTTTTAGTTTCATGGTCTAGTAAGAAACAACACTCAGTTTCCCTATCAATAGCTGAAGAAGAATATGTATCTACAGGCAGATGTTGTGCACAGGTTTTGTGGTTGAAAAACACTCTTATGGATTTTGGACTAAATTTTAATAATACACCTATTTTATGTGATAATACAAGTGCTATAAATATTTCAAAAAACCCTATTAATCATTCTAGGACTAAGCATATTGATATCAGACATCATTTTCTAAGAGATAATGTTCTTAAAAAGGATATATTCTTAGAGTTTGCAAGCACTGAAATTCAATTAGATGATATTTTTACTAAACCACTTCCCACTGCAAGGTTTGATTTTATTAAGGGGGAGCTAGGTTTATTTATTTTTAAATAATTTTGTTATTATTATTCTTATTTTATCTGTTTTTATTCATAATTGTTTTTAATAATTTAAAATTTTTTGGTACAATTTTAAACTTTTGTCGTGTAAGTTTTTACTTTTAATAATTACTATGTGTGTAATGACATAGGAATCAAGGATGTCAGAAACTGGTTCCACTTCCAAACCCATTCATTTTCTCAAAGCCCTTCGAAACCTCGAAAACCTCGACTGATATTCTCTACCCAAACCTGAACCTTTGAAACCCTAAATTTTTGAACCTTCAGAAATCTGTGATAGCAATGGACAAAACCAAAAGGGATGATGAGCTAGAAACCAGCAACGCCAAGCGGCCGTTCAATAGGATGAACAATTTTTCAAGGAAAAGTGGTCAATCTGGAATGGTTGTACCAGACAAATATGATGCTGAGGCAAGCCCTAGAATTTTAGAAACTCGAGAAAACCTTAAATGGAGACTATACGGTGTTTCTATATGAGGTATAACTTCCTCACTTTTTCAAATATATTAATTTCAGTCTGGGAGAAGATTAAGATCTAATAATATCTAAGATCGAGGACATAGATTTTTCAATATCTTTTGTAGAGATAGCCAAAATACTTAACTTCCCTCATGAGGGAGTTTTCCATTTTTATTTAAAGAATATTTGGGATAATGTCCATAAGTTTGAGGACATTATGTCTTTTCTATTTGGATCTAAAAATATAATGAATATGTTAGTGAAAGATCTAGATCCTGACCAGAAGATTTTAGTTAAATTCGTGCAGAAAAGTATTGCACCCAGAATGTCAGAGATGGAGACAATTTTGTACCTAGACATGTACATAATGTTTCTGTTCATGAGTGATATTAATTTGAATTTTCTGAGATTTATGGTCAGATATATCAATTATTTTTACCAACTAGAAGCGAGGATGAACTTATATCCCTTTGGAAGATTCATTTCAATGATTTTATTTAAGAAAGATATGGTAAGGATGGTGGATGTTCGAGTGAGATGTCACCAAGTAACATTTTCAATGCTGGAACACTGAGAAAAATTGGTTTCTTTTGGATCACAATAAAAGGAAAACTCATTCCTGTTGGAGGAGAAGAAGAACAAGAGAGTGCTTAGGAGCTACCTGCAAAATAAAAGGAAGGAGTAGCTGAATCTAGAACTAGTTGAGTATCAAGGAGGATACAGTTTGAGGCAGTTGATACATCGGAAGATGAGTAAAGTCAAGAAGTACTTCAGAGAAAAAGGCATAGAGTGGCTCAAGCTGGAGATGAGCCTACTCAAATAAATGCAGATGAACCTGAGCCTCTTATAAGATACATATTTATTAGTGAATCTGCAGTATAGGACATTGCAAACCCAATAATTTCTCGAATTGAGGTGACTCTTCATGTAGAACAGGAAATTGTGCCTCAGGAAGAAGCAAAGGCAGAGGTAGTAGAAGAGGCAGAGGCTGGACCTGGAACTCATATTATATAATCTATTCCAAATGAAGTCGATCAAGAGGAACCAGTTTTAGTAGATCCTGTCTTGGAGGAAATAAATGAAGAAGATTCTCTGGAAGAGCAAGAACAAGTTCATATGGAACAAGAAGAGAACCATTCTGAGATTCATACTGAAGTACTTAATGAGAATTTTTCTATGGATGAGCCCCTTCATGACTCTGAGGAAAAATCAGTAGAAAAGCTAGTACAGAGGAATGCTGAAGAGAAGTCAGATGCTGAAACTCTACCTCTAACACTGATAAATATAGTGGAAGATTAGATTGAGAATCAAGCACAAGGTGCCCCTGATTCTGATAATGATCATGTGGAGGAGTTGATTAGAAATTTTAATAAAGTTCAAGCTGAAAACGTATCTTTGCGAAGTGCATTAGAAAAGGAGAGGCAGAAGTTTCAGAACCTGAAATCAAGTTATGTTTCTAAGAAAGAAGTCAAAAATTTCAAGAAGGAAATGTTGTCTGAAGTTGCAAATCTCAAATCTGAAATGGTGATGAAGTTAGATTTACTAATGTTTAAATATTTCATGGAGTAATAATTCAAAGCTGTCAGAAATAGTGAAACAAGTACATGAGGTACTTCACCTTATCTGATTAGAAGGTTTCAGGCCATTACAGTAGAAATGAGCAATATGAATGAGAGATTACTGGACCTACAATGCAATAGTGCTCCATTATCTGTGTTGTTAGACAATCAGAAGTTTCTTTTTAAGTAGTTGACTTCAAATGAACCTGGAATTAGAACTTTGCTGAATCAGTTGACTATTAAGTTAACTCTTTTTATGGATAAAGAAGAAAGGATACATGAGTTCTTCAGAGTAAAATTGATTGAAGATATATATATCTAACTTAGGAAGGATGAGATCTCATAATCCATTTAGGCGATCTATTAATGAAAAGATTGTGGACTCAGTTAGCAGAAATGAAGGAAGTTATTCAAAGAATATGAATCCTGTCTCATACCTTAACCCAACCCGGATTCCTGTTTTCATTCATGAACTTATACTATATTTTCAATAAAGTATTTCTATCTATATGTTTATGTGTTATTGATTTGTTTTACTATACTTTCCATATTAAAGTGCCAGTAATCCAACTTCAAATATTGATAAACAGTTTATAATAGAATTTACTTAAGTTTAGTGCTACATTAAAATGTGTTATATTCCTTATCCTATCATTCTTTTTGAAATCACAAAAGGGGGAGAAATTTGAATAAACACAACATTTTTTTTACTATGTAAAGTTTTTAAATATTTTATTGGTGGAGAAATTTTCATATAAATTTGAATAAACACAAAATTATTTATTTATAAAGAAATAGATACTATTTAAATTTATAAAGGGGGAGAAAATGTAAAAATTAGGAAATAATTTTGTTAAATTAAAATATTTTTTTTATATTTTGAAAAATTACAAATTATATGCAATTAATTTTGTAAGATAATTTTATTGGTTATTTCATGGGTTTTTTTATCATCAAAATGGGGGAGATTTTTGAGCAACTGTGTTCTTCAACAACACTCTATTTTATTAAGGGGGATATTGTTGAGAACAACACTATATATATTTATGATGATTTTTTTGTTCACAAATACCGTCATTTGTTATTCTAATGATTTTATTTTGAGTATATTTAAGGAAATTAATATTATTTATTTCTCTATTTTGAAATAATATTAAAGCATTTAAACCATGTGGAATATTTGGCAAAGTGTTCAGAAATCACTTTAGCATGTTCTGGAAACACTGTTCATGCACTACGTGTTCAGAAATCACTTTAGCGTGTTTTTGAAACATTGTTCATACCCTATGTTGAGGAGTGTAGTGTAAGGATGGAATCTGTCATTTACTTTACAGGTTATCAGAAAAGTATGGTTAAGCAACCATACATTATAAAAAATGTATGAAAGAAGAATCCTATGTTAGTATGGAACGTCATGTTTATTTCTCAAAAGTATGCTTCACCAACCTTACTTTTGTGAACAATTGTAATTTTTTTTGAAAAGTATGGATCATGAATGTTACATTCTGAATCTAAGAAAAGTATGGATTATATACCATATGTTTGAGAGTTGAAGAGAAAAGTATGGATGCTCAACCTTACGTTGTGAACCTTATGTTGTGAACCTTATGTTGTGAACCTTACATTGTGAACCTTACGTTTAGAGAATGTATGCTATGAATTTCAACCCTACATTTTACGTCAAAGATTTCAATTATGACTTTATTTAGTAATGGTATTTATGAAGATTATTAGGCTGATTTCAAGCCATATTAAAACCCCGAATCTAAAGCACATCTTTGACTAATTAAAATCTGTTTATCTATGATTAAAAGGATCAATTTAAGAGGAGATTTTTATGTTGAATTTTCAGGGGAGTTACGACTGCTATGTTATTCAAACTTTTGAATATTGTGATTCTAAAGGTGACTTTTGTGGATCTAAATTTGAAAGGAGAATTATCTTCTTTATCTTATATATATACCTGTATTATTTTGCATTACAGATATAGAGGTGAATCATCGAAAATAAGAAAATTAATATATATCAAGATCTTGAGTTTTTCACTGCTACAATCTATAGAGACAATCAAGACTTACAGATCTACTATTATAAAGATCAACAAAGCTCTGTTTTTCCGAAGAAGAAGAAACACGATTGAAGATTTACCATTTCTATATCAAATATATTTTGTGAATTGGCTGTTGTTAAATTTGCGAATTATATTTCAAGATCTACTACAACTGGATTGACTCAAAACTACTCTTACCTGAAGATCATTCTTTCTGAAGACTGCGATCTATCGACTGTCAGTTTCATGCTATTGCAATTGTGAAGAAAAATTGGAAAGTATTTTTCAATCAAATGCTCTTTAACTTAGAGTGACCAAATTCCTGTACTAAGCTGTGTATTTGGTTCTGTGTATGAACCAAAAAGCTCTGTTTTAACCTTAAAGTTGTAAAGGTGTCAACTTCCTGCACTCAATTATTGAGCGATCTGTTGATAAGAGGACCAGATAGTGAAAATCATTAAGCTCGTGGAGTAGAGCATTGGTGGAGTGAACTAGGGGCCTTCTGTTCCCAAAACCACTATACATCGTGCGCCCTTTTCTATTTATTTTCCACTGCTTAATCATTATGATAAAGTTAAAAGGACAGATCATGATCTCATGAAGAAATTGTAAAAGACACAATTCACCCCCTCTTGTGTATATTTGTTATAACCTGATCCAATAGGAACCACCTGTATATGTAAATAATTCCTAAGTAACATAACATAATCATAACACATAAAACAAGAATATAAGAAAGATAACATTTCCACATTGAAATCACAATATATCATTTCGTGATATTGAAATAATCAATTCTTTCCAAAAACCATTTTCAATTCCAAAATATTTAAAGAGGCTATATGGTAGTTATTTTCCTTTTAAAAACATTACATCTTGTTAAGGAAGCCAAATATAAAATAATGATCGTTGCGGCAGAAAGATCGTTTTCACTGCATATGTTAAAAAGAAACATTATTTTTGTCCTTTAGTAAAATGATTCGAAGAAAAAATATTCCCATTGAATGAAATTAAAATTCAAATGGGTTTATACATCTTATAAAAGAAAGCCATGTATGAATCAAAATATGCCTCAATGAAAGGATATTGAGATGAAGTCCCTTACAATGATTGTATCAATGACGTAAGAATTTATCAATGGGGTGATTATGTTTAGAAACAGTATATCCACACAAATGGAAGTGGAAATTATAACATAAACAAATAAACAATGATTTCACACATAAACTTGGCATATGATAATCAACGACTTATGCGTAAAACCTAATGATTGGAAATTGAGTTTAGAAATTCCCTTACAAATATCATCATGTAAATAAAATAGATCAATTTTGTGTATTCCCTATAATTAAACATAAAGATAGTATAAATTAAATATTTGATATCAAAATTCATTTCTCATATAATCATAGCACGATATAATCAAGAAGCTAAAGATCAACCCAATGAATGAAAATTGGGTTAAGAAGTTCCCTTACCTGGAGTCTGACTCGTCATATATGTTCTTCGTGTACTTCCTAAATAATAAAATTAAGTTAATTTATACTTTCTTAAGAACCTTTTTCAATTTTATTATTGATTTTATATCACTTATTACCATGTTATGGACATTATACAATTATTTAAGTTAATATCGGTCATTTTGTTGATATTCGATACTTGAGTCAAAATGAACTTGTTATAATTACAAATTGTCCATGTGGTCAAAAGTACATTATCTTCAAAATCATATTCATGATTTAAATACCATATATATCTAGTATATATGTATTTAGATCCTGTGTATATGTATTTAGAATATTCCTTAATATTTGGAGATAATAAATGAAATGCACTGTTCATGGAGACGGTAAGTCGTATGTATGCATGAACGCTACTTTCATTTATTTTTCATATTTAAAGAAATGAAAACTACATGATACATAGGTATATTATAATTCCAGTATAAGATAATATTTTATATATGTTACATAAGTTCAGTAATTCCATCTTTTATACGTTCCATGTAAGTCATGAACGAGTCATATCACTTTGAGGGGGCGGTAGTCCGTACTTCCCCAAATGAAATTATCGTATTTACACATTATGGAAAGCATAATGATATGATTTAAATAAAAAACAGAAAAATAGAGACAATATAAATATAATATATATCATATATAAATATATTTCCATCATAATGGCCACCATGAGAGGTGGTAGGGGAAAATTGAACAATCATCATTTTGTGAGGTAGTAGTTCACCGTACACAGAAACAGTATGTTCATATCCATTAGATGGATGTGTGTGTGAGTGTAGGTCAATTAATTGGAATAAAACATAATAGTATATTTAAGATACTGTTGTTATTATAAAAGAATTTAATAAATAGAGTTTAGGTGGTTGGATAAGGAAATATAAATGAAATAATCTTGAGAGAAGACATTACCTCAAATCGGGTAACTCCTTTTGATTTAAGCTAAAAGGCTATCTTGAATTTCCTTCAGACCAAGCTAAGGCTTCTATGAGGAATATAGTGATTTTTGAATATTATTTGGGCATATTTGGGATGATCCAAGTGGCTTGAGAGGTGTTGTTAAATAGATAGAGGTGATTCCCTTTTATAAGAGGGAGGAGGGGCACTTTAGGAATATCTTGAAAGATTATTTTATTATAAATTTAATTTCAATTGAAAAAGGTAAAAAACTCATTTAATTAGAATATAAGATGAAAATTGTTCGAAATAATCTCAAACAATAGGTTTTAGACAAGTTTAGGTCTCAAATTTAACCTTACCTTTTAGCTTTAACCATTAGTTAACTAATTTAACTCTTACCATGTCTTCTTGTATAATAATACTATATGGTTAATATAGTTACTATAAAATGCCAATAGAAACACAATTGGTTCATTAATAAAATTTTAAATATTATATAAGTGATTTGGATGAATGTTATATTTTTAGGACTATTATATAATTTAATAAAATAGTATTTTTTTAAAACTCATTTATATCAATTTTTATACTATTCTTATAATGACTTTAAAAGTCCATAACAAATTTATTATTTTAAAAAAACTTAATTAAATATAACATTTATTAATCATCCATAAAATTATTTTATGGCATAAAAAGTTTAAAAAAAAATTATTTTAATATTTATAATCTCATTTATTTGAATTATTCATTAATAAGGTAATCACTACATAATCATTGTGTCATAAATAAATTTATTTATTTGATGTATAAAAATTATAAATAAAATATCATGATATAAGAAATATTTTTAGATTTATAATGACTATTTTTAGTCTAATATATCACTTATATAACCCCATATAAAAATTGTTTTAATAAAAGATACATGTTTATGTTATATTTTTCTTTACTTTAAATTAATTCTTATAAAATGTCATTTTCACATCAAAGTGGCTTCATGGGGTCACAAAATCTACCCAAGGATTCCCATGGTTATAAATATATCATATAATATTATTATGACACGTTTTAGGGTAGTTTAATATTATTATAATATTATTTTTACCCTTATTTACTAGATTTACCCTTTAACCATGGTAAATAAAATATTTAATGAAGTTACTATTAATAATGTCTAAAAATAAAAGGTACCTATTTACACAACCTGGACCTCTTGATTCCAAATATGGAATCCATTTTTCCAAATTCAAAACATATAAGTTGTAGTAATTAATTTAAAATTATTTCCCGTTGTCAAACCCGAAAAGTGTGTTTTTAGAAGTAGTAACTATCAAAAGATTGACATGTGTTTATATCCAATTTAAATGTGAAATTACTTACAATGACCATAATTGGATTAAATTGTAAAAATATAATACAATTATACTTTAAAACCAATTAAAATGACAACTTAACTATATAAATAAATTAGATGAAAAGGCAGTTTTGAATTAAAATGCAGTATATTTCACTATTCATTAAAAAAATAAACTTTATCAGAAAAATACCAAAATTTCATCAAAATTAAATTTTTATGTCCTGATTCTAAATAAGAATTTTATTTTTTAAAATAGAAAATATAAAAGTGACAAAAACTAGATTTAAAAATGGATCTCTATCAGAAGGCGGTAAAACGACCTTTTAAAAAAATTAGAACTTTTGATGTTTAAAATTAGATTCATTCTTATTTTAATCCTAAAACATTTATTAGATAAATGTAAAAACATTTAACAAACATTTGTACTCATAATGTAGTTAGTTATGTTCATTACCGACAAAACAATGACTATGCGTTAAGTACCATTTAAAATATTATTATTATTATATTATTTTTTGGTATAACTAAAAGTTGTGTGCAACGTAAGATTTCAAAGAAACTCATTGTTGTGTGTTGGGTACACTTTCAAAAAAATTGTCCTATTTAATATAAAATTAATATCTTATTAATAAATATTAATAGAAATGAAGAAATGTATTATTCTATAAATACCCAGGTTGTTACATCCTTCCCCCCTTTTGTGAATTTCATCCTTGCTATTTTAAAATTGGGCTTGGAAACATTATTGAAAGTACCACATCAGAAAAAGAGTTAATAAAACTATCAATTTAAAATAAATAAAGATAAGTACAAAGGTCACCTGAGATAACCCATACTAGGATTCCATGTAAGAAAACATGGATATGGAAGAGAAACTAACCATTAAATTCTGATGGAGAGTGATAGAAAACATGATCAGGAGAAAGTTAACCACTAGAAAATAACAAACTTGGGATACATTATACAATATTTGATTCCTAAGTTGGAAGAGTAAACAAACAATGTTTTTTTTAAGTTCCTTTTCATGAAGTTTTATAATTTATTTATGATATTGACTAAGAACATAAAGAAATATACTTAATTTTCAAGTAGAGTTTCATCCTTTAATAAATATCTACCACAGACTCATCTTTTATCCAAACGACAAGTATTAAAGATGACTTGGTCACACCTGAAGTGCTAGAATCAAATTTTAGAGAATCACATGATCTATAAAATATGGACTATATTTAGACATTAATAAATACCAAAATGATTAGTACGAGATTAGATAATCCCCAAAAGGACAATCCTTTATAAAAATAAATACTACTCTTAATCTCCAAAATTGAACAAACAATACCCAAAGTTCACCAAATAATATTCAATAGACAATTGTACTTAAAATTCTTAAAATTAATCCAAACTAAGTTTGAAACCCAAAATCTAGAAGGATTTGATCACATAGTATTCCACAAAAAAATCTTAACATTTATCTCCAAATAAAATCAGCTACTCTTAAAGTCTCATACTGAAAAGCAATTAACCTAATAAAATATTTTCTATGATAGGTTAATCATTTCCATAAATAACCCAAATTGATAAAAATGAAAAATAAAATTATAGATTATTACAAAATAAAATTCCACCCTTACTCCTCAAATAAAATCCCATAGTATTCTATTTTCCTTCGGCATATAGTGTTCCCAAAAGAGAAAACATCTTCCAAAATAACATTTATCACTTAATCATGAAATCATTTTTTATACTAATGATATCCATTTGATAAATCATAAGTTACAAAAATCAAAATATTCTTGATCCATAAAATCATTTATCTAAATATAATTAGTCATACTAACCAGGGACTTCACGTAGTCCAGTGGTAGGCGATAGATCCCAGTCACACTTTGGTTGTGGGTTCGATTCCCATAGCTTTGTTTGACACAACGGGTTGTCACACGGTCTGTATGTTGTCCTTTTCCAAAAACTATATAATTTTATAACATTTCAAAAAATGAGATAAAATCCTTAAAAATATCCATAACATGTTTTAACCTCAAAGGTTATTTCATACCTCACATTTTTCATACCAAAAACTAATAACCCATAATTTCCTCAAATCCAGAGATCATATAAACCCAAATGGTTCTTTATAACTATATCCAAAAAATTAAAGATAATTATTCCTCAATTAACATTTTTATATAAAAAAATTAAGGGTTAAAATACTATAAGTCTTCCAAAGTAATCCCATCATTAATACATTTAAACATATCATCATCTATAGATCCAACATAACTCATAAATTCCTAAAATGTAGAGATATTAATCATAGAGCATTCTTCATGATCCTTTATCCATGTTTTTTTATCTTATTATTTTATACTTATTTCCTACAAAAAAATCATGCATAATGTCCTACTATTTCAAAAATGTCAAAACATGAGTTAAGAAACAATCCATACCTTTTATAGGTCATTTTTAGTTTCCTCATCTTCAATTGGAATGGAATTAGGTATTGGTAAACATATATTTATACGGTACTTCAGATCCCATTCCCAAACCTTCTCAGTAGGTAATCTATTTTCATAATGAACATGCACACCACATTTAAAACATTCAATTGATCCCTCTGAAAGATCTTATTTCCCTTTCCTGGAGTCAACTGAATGCTTCCTTTTTCCATGGTATGTTATTGATTTATGACCTTAATTACCACATCTATAAAATCTTACCGTCCCTTTGAAGTATTTTCCTAGATGTTTCTTTCCACATCCTTGAAACATAGGTTTTTGAATATACTTAACTTTATGATTATTACATGAACTTACATAGGGATTCATTTCTCACATATACGATGACTTAGAAAAATCAACAAGGTTCAAGTGGTTAATCATGAATCCATATAGTTGGTTGAGAATAACCAAAAGAGTTCTCATTGAAGATCCCATTTCATTCCATTGCTTATTTAGAAAGCCGTGATAGTTTCCTTCACATCCATTGTTACCTTGGTTCATGCTAGATTCATCCATTTACTCTAAAACCAAAATGTTCAGTGTAAGTATATCAGTAAAATCATCATATACTATCTTATGAGGAGGGTAAACACTAATATATACTTATTCATGTCATCTTAAAATCATTCAATTTATCTAAAATAACCATGACTCTTTCTAATATTCTAACCATTATGGTTATTTCACTTATGCTTAAACAATACCCTAACCTATAATGGTATCTAAACTGACCTCTAAATCCGTGTCATGACCCATCCCCTGGGACCCATGCCGTGACTTCCCCAAGCCCGCCTTCCATAGGCTAGGGGCTGGCGACTAGCACCAGAGGCTTATTTCTCTAAAACTGGAAAGACATTGCCTTTATAACCTGTAAACACACACAACAAGATACAAAAACGAGTAAACTGTATAACCAACAAGTGAATACAACAAGTAAAAAGGGTCCAGAATACAATCCCAACTAGAAAGTATGAGTACAACTGAAAACAATACAATTGAAGGAAAAGAAATAAAATTAGCTACTGGGTCGTCCTACGGGATTCCTACCGAAAGGGTAGTTACAGATAGCCTCCTCAGCACTCCGCGTCCATCCGTCTCCTCCACGCACTGACACACCATATGGTCCACCTCCAGGCACCATCCAGTCTTGGTACTCTCTGCCTTAGTCAAGCTGTTCGTCGTCTACATCCAAAACAACAAGGTGCGGGCATAGCCGGTGCAGGGGTGAGTATAACTATACTCAGTAGGGACCCCAAGACCCTCAAGGTCTCACAAAATCCACCAAGGATAAACTAAAAAGTAAGAAATCAAAAGATAACCCCACTTAGGTATATGACCATACATATACCTAAGTTATTAAGTAATCCATTTCAATCATGAGGAAAACACAAAATTTACTTACTCAACTCAACCGAGATTTTATTCTAGGGGTAGTATCAAGTAACATCCCCATTCACATTGTCGAACACCTCAAATTCTGGAGAACTCATGTTCTATCGAGTACATTGGGCCTGTTGTGACACCAAGCGCACTTCCCACTAATCTTGGACTGCTGAGTTACTCCTCCTGTCGAGTATCGTGGGTCTCTTGCATCACACAAAGGCGCACCCCACCATGGTTCTGCCACGTCACCAAGCACACTCCCCCTCATAGCCTGCTGAGGTACTCCTCCTGTCGAGTATCGTGGGTTTTCCGCGTCACACAGAGGCTCTCCCCACTATTGGTCTACCGTGACACCAAGGCACTAACCACCGGGCTAGTAGAGTCACTCCGAGTCAAAACTGTCAGCAGTCGTCAGGTCTCAACTAGCTACTAGGTCTCCGCGCTATGCTCGCTCATCTCCGGAAGGATCCACTCCACAAGATACTGGTCGATAATCTAATTGTCATGAGGTCCCACGAAGAAGTATCTCAATGATACACCATGTCATAGGGATCTCAACGCAACTGACGTCGCATCAATCGGACGCCCGGTCTGTGAGTTATTAGCCATTTAGTCCCGGGGGCTCGGTTGGATTCGGGCTCGATCCAACCTAACCGTATATCACCTCAAACCAAAACTCCAATGGAGTATAATCAAAGGAACATCTCATTCCAAGATTTCCAGCATTGTTGATGGTTCGTCAAAAGGACATCCAGTGCCAAAGTTATGGCCAAAAGAAAACAAAGGGGTCTTAGTGGGCCCGGGTCTAGTCTAACCCGGTTGAACGGACCTAGCCCAAACCGGCTTGGGCCGACCCAGTTTGGGTCGACCCGGTCTGACCTGTTGGGTTTTCCCCGACCCATTGGATTCAACTCGACCCGCTGGGTTCGGCCCGGCCCGTTGGGCCCAGCCCAGCAGGCTGCGAGGGCGGTTTAGCCCAGAGGGTGCCACGTAGGCGGCTAAGCCCGGAGGGCACTGCAAGGATGGTTAGGCCCGGGGTGCGGGGCTGGTTCGGCTCAGAGGGCCGTGGGGTCACGACTCGGGGTGGCGCGGCCCGAAGGCCAGGGTGGTACGGTCGGGGGCCGGTTCGGCCAACGGGTGGCGCGACCGGGGCCGGTTCGGCCGGTGCCTAGCGCAGTCAGGGCAGCTCGGCTGGGGGCCTATTCAGTCGTGGTGCGGCGCGGCTGGGGCGTGGCATGACCGGGGGGCCGGGGTGGCTCGAGGTCAGTTCGGCCGGTGGCAGCACAGGCCTGGTTCGACCGGAAGGTCGGAGCGCCGCGGGGTTGGCACGGATCGCGGAGGCCGCGGGTGGTGGCATTGTTGCCTTCATTTCCTTCGTCACCTTCCTCTATTTCGAATAACACTACAAATCAACTCAAGGATTACGGAGAGGACGAGCCGTGTTAGTTTGTCTTGTACTCTCCATATTAGAGCGGTAGCAAGTGGTTCACAATAACGAAGCACATCAAACCCTCCCGCAAATATTCTTCCCAACCCACAAAATAAACAGAAGGGGTGTACTTGGGAAGTGATAATAAAATAGCATTAAACCCCTACTTGTTCGTTGTTCATCGATGGAATCGCGGGGAAGAAGACAGATTGTTGTGAAAAGACGGACGTTGGTGTCGTCAGTGTTTTTCCTCAATCATCGGTTTGTGCGTCAGTTCGTTATAGTCGAAGATGTCCTACGTTGGAGGATGTCCTGAGGAAGAAGGTTGAAGTCGAGGTTGTCATTCTTTATTGGTGGAGCGTTCTTTGTCGGGAGATTTTCTCCTAATTCTCTAAAGTCAATCCTTTCCCCAATTCCACCACAAAGGAAAAGAAATAGACAACATCAATACAATTGATAGGATTTAATTTTATGTTGACACATAAAATTAATTGATATAATTTAATTTTATGTTGACACACAAAATTAATTGATAGATTTTAATTTTATGTTGACACATAAAATTAATTGATAGAATTTAAATTTATGTTGACACATAAAATTAATTGAAAGCATTTAATTTTACATTGACACATAAAATTAATTGAGGGAGTTGAGAGGTTTCCTCTCCCCCCCATTATGAGGGATAAACCTCGGGTGGTCCCCACCAACATAACTCATGGGGGTTAAGGTGTGGTGGTCCCCACTTCAACTTCCACATGGGTGGTTACAACATATAAAATAAAATAAAATGTGTGTATATTTTATTTTATTATTTCCACGAAAAACCCAAAAACTAACTTTCACCCTCGACCAACTACCATCGAGGTGAAAGTCTTATTAAGAGAATATAGGTGTTGCGAGTTCAACGGTTCCCTAAGATTTCAATTCTGAGCATCGGTTCAAAATTTAGAAAAACCCGGTCGTACGTTTACTGAACGTACCCGAAATAAAGTCCAAAAATTCATTCCGGGCACTCTGGGCCTCAGAATCACGTGCTGTCAATTTTCGCGGACATGTAAAATTCCCATTTATTTCAAAACAAATTACATGAAAATTATAGGTCTTTACATTCTCCCCACCTCAGGGATCTACGTCCCTGTAAGCCACATCTCAAACTAGGAAAACAAGTGGGGGTACTGAGCACATATATGAGCTCCCACTCCCATGTGATCTCCTGGAGGTTCCCATGCTTCCAGCTAACGCGCACCAGAGGTATCGACCATTCATGAAGGACCCACTTCTATCGATCCTCTATCTCTACTGGAACCTTCGTAAAAGTCGCCCCATCGTTGACATCCATCTCTCCATGGTCGATGATGTGAGAAGGGTCATGCACATATCTCCTCAGCTGGGATACGTGGAAGACGTCGTGCACCTGGAGTAACTGAGGTGGAAGAGCTAAGCGGTATGCCACCTAGCCAACTCTGCTGAGGACCTGAAAAGGTCTGATGAATCTTGGAGATAACTTGCTGCCTCGACCAAATCTCCACAAACCTCATCGAGGTGAGACCTGTAGAAAGACGTGGTCGCCATCCTCTAATTCTATTGGTCTCTGTCTTTTATCAGAATATGACTTCTTCCTGCTCTTTGTAGCCTTCATCCTCTCCTGGATGAACTGCACCTTCTCTATGGTAGCTCATACCATCTCTGGTCCCACAAGTGCTGACTCCCCTGGGTCAGTCCAGCACAACGGTGATCTGCAAGGTCGCCCGTATAATTCCTCAAAAGCTTCCATCCCTATGGTGGAGTGATAGATGTTATTGTATGCAAACTCCACTAAAGTCAAGTGATCCTCCCAACTACGACCGAAGTCGAGGACACAAGCATGCAACATTTCCTTGAGGGTCTGAATGGTTCGCTCAGTCTGGCCATCTGTCTGAAGATGGAAGACGGTTCTCAAACAAAGCTGCATCCTGAAAGCCTCCTGCAACCCCTTCCATAACCAGGATGTAAAACGTTCATAACAATAAGAAATTATCATCGAGGGTTCTCCATGTAACCGCACAATCTCCTACACATAGAGGCGTCCCAAGCTCTCTACTGAACCCTGCTCTCTGATCGGTAGGAAGTGGGCCGACTTGGTGAGTTGGTCGATGATCACCCAATTCGAGTACTGTCCCCTGGATGTACATGAAAGACCCGTCACGAAGTCCATTGATATCCCATCCCACTTTCACTCTAGGACCTCTAATGGCTGAACAAAGCTTGCTGGTACCTGATGCTCTGCCTTCACTTGCTGACAAGTGAGGCATCAAGAGACAAGCTCTGCAACTGATTTCTTCATTCTTGGCCACCAGTGCTGTCATCGGAGATCCTGGTACATCTTTGCCACTCCTGGATGCACTGCTAGAGGGGATGTGTGGAACTCCCTCATCACTTCCTCTTGAAGTGACATTGTTACCATGGTACGTCCTCTGAAGTGGATGACGTGCTCCCCAACTTCAGAAAATCCATCAGGTGCCTGTTCTGTGGATATCTGAGCACGTCATGCCTCGCAGTCAGCATCCCCACACCGCACCTCCCTGACTCACTGATGAAGTGGGGGAGTGGCTATAAGAGACTGAAGGAAGGCTACTCCATCTCTATCCACAAATGATATCTGTAAAGCAGCCAGCTGCTCTGTCTCCTCGCCAAGCAGTTGTATACCAGAACTCCTGTTGAGTGCATCTGCAACAACGTTCCCCTTCCCAGGAGTATAGACTATCTCAAATTCATAGTCTTGGAGGAACTCAAGACAATGTTGTTGTCTCAGGTTTAGGTCCTTCTGAGAGAAGATATACATGAGACTCTTGTGGTCAGAGTACACAGTAAAACATTCACCCATCAGATAGTGCCGCCATGTCTTTAAGGCGAAGACCACTACTGCTAACTCTAGGTCATGGGCAGTGTAGTTCTGCTCATGCTATCTCAAATGTCGAGAAACATATAAAATAACTGCTTTCTCCTGCATTAGGACACATATGAGTCTGGTCCATGATGCGTCGTAGTAAACTACGTACCCTACGCCCTCCTCTGGAAGCCTCAAGATGGGGGCACTAGTCAGCCTCTGCCTCAACTCCTGAAAGATCTGCTGGCATCTCTTCGACCACACGAAGGGTTGCCCCTTCTTCTTCAATGTTGAAAGTGGTTCTACAACTCTGGAGAAATATGCCACAAATATCCGGTAGTATCCAGCCAAACCAAAGAAACTCCGCACCTCCGTCACACTCCTGGGTGGCTCCCAAGAAAGTACCACCTCGATCTTCGTTGGATCCACTGCAACTCCAGCCTCTGAGATTACATGTCCCAGAAAGTGAACCTCTCGGATCTAAAACTGGAACTTCGAGATCTTACCATAAAGATTTTGCTGTTGGAACGTGTCCAATACTACCCGCAAATGGTTGGAATGATCCTCCTCAGTAGTCGAGTAGATCAGAATGTCATCGATGAAGACTACTATGAAGTGATCAAGTTACGACTGAAAGATCTTGTTCATGAGTCCCATGGACACTGCTAGAGCGTTGGTTACACCAAATGGCATCACCAATAACTCGTAGTGGTTGTAACGACACCTGAAGGAAGTCTTCTGCACATCCCCATCTCGTACTCTAAGATGGTGATAGCCTGATCTGAGGTCTATCTTTGACAACCACTGTTCTCCCTTCAGCTGATTGAAGAGGTCGTCAATCCTCGGGAGTGGGTACCTGTTCTTCACAGTCACCTGGTTCAAGAGCCGATAGTCAACACAAAGCCTCAAGCTCCCACACGCCTTCTTGGAGAATAGAATTAGGGCTGCCCGGGGAGAAACATTGGGCCAGATGAATCCCTTCCCCTGAAAGTCCTCAAGCTGTACCCGCAGCTCTTGAAGCTCCGTGGGAGCCATCTGATACGCTGGTGTATATATCAGTGTTGTCTTGGGGTACAAATCAATGTAAAATCCCACATCTCTATGAGGTGGTAGACCCAGAAAATCATCAGGGAAGAAATCTGCATACTGTTCCACCACTATAGGATAGCTCGTACTCTCCACATCAACCGCTCTGAGGGTAAGGCTAGCCAACTGATGTGTGTTTGGTTGCACTCTCCTCCGGGTAAGTCTATCATGTGCTGCATAGGCTCCCTTCTCGCCGTTGAAGGTAAACCTGGTCCCATCCGTGCGGACACACCACACTTTGTGCCTAATACAGTCTATCTGAGCATGGACCGTAGATAACCAGTCCATACCCAAGATGACATCGTAAGGCCTTGACGCCACTACTAGGAGATCCCAGCCAATGATCTCACCTCCTAGAGTAATCTCGCACTGTCGGCACCAGTGCGTAATCGTCGAATCCACTCCCGTGGGAGTCTCTAGCCATAAGGATCAAACCAATGGCTCAGTCAGAATCTCCGAGCTCCGAACGAGGGTAGTGGAAATAAAAGAACGAATGACACATGTGTCTATATGTACTGCAGCTATGGTGGAGTAGACATAGATCATACCTCGTATCATCTCCAGAGCATCGCGATTGTAATCCTCAGCTACCTGGAGCTGAGCTCTCCTCTTTTCACCAGCTCCCTGTGGTCGGGGTGGACCTCCTGGTGGTGGTGGCGGTAATATCTCGAATTTTCACCCACCACCAGCTACATGGACATCTACTCTGCCACGTCTGCCTGCTCCCAGCGGACCTCCTTGGTTGAATCTTTATCTCTACCAAGGTGGTCCTTTGACTGTTTTCTAGTCATCCGTATGACGGGTCAGACAGTCACGAGCCATGTGACCCTGACCGACGCATGAGTAACACTGCCCACTCCTGGCATGTCTGTCTCCACCTCGGGTGCCCCGCACAACTGACTCTGAATCATGCGGTCGTCCACCTGTAGGTCTGGTCCTCTTGGACCTCTGCGACATTTGTCTGCTGCCAACTGTATAAGAATCCACTACGTGTCGACTGGTGGTGGATCTCGCTACTGGATACTACTCAGCAAGGAAACTCTCCTCTAAGAGGGCTCTCTCTAACACCCCCGCCTACGTCAAGATGCTGAGTGAGATCACCGAAGCCCTGATCTCCTGCCTGAGTCCCTACTCGAAGGTCCAGACCCTGAAGAATGAGTCCCGCACCATATCGGTGGAGTAGGGTGAGAGGTAAATGAACCTTGCTGAGTACTGAGCTATAGTCATGTTTCCCTGCGGCAGATGAAGTAGCTCCTGAAATCACACTGCGTGAAGAGTCGCTGGGAGAAACTCTGCCCGAAAAAGGATCTCGAAGTCTGCCCAGAGAAGTGTCACCTCATCGTGGACTTGGAGCATAAAGCTCCACCATCTTCCTACTGCTTCCTGTAGAATTCTGGAGACAAGGATAACCATGAGGTCTGCTGGTGTCCCTACCAGTCAGAAAACTCTCACCACAGCCTCCATCCAATCCTCAGCCGCCTGTGGGTCCATCTCTCCTCTGAACCTGGGTGGCATCTAGTGCTGGAACTCGTGCAACGCGCTCAAGCGGCGTGCACCATCTGGTACTAGGGATATTGGCATCGGTGTCCCAATGGGTAATGGTACTGCTGGTGCCTCCGCTGGTGCCTCTACTGGAAGAGGGCCCTGCACCGAAGCCTCGTCCCTCGGTGGGCTGTCAGTGCGAACAACTCTCGGAACTCTAAATGGTTGTCTAGATAGAGGCATCCTAAAAATAAACAAGTGCTCCATGGTAAAAAAGTTATACCTGGTGAGCTGACCTGGTGAGCTGACCTGGTGAGCTGACTCAAAGAAAACTTTTGAAAACACACATGCAATCAGTGTTTTTGTGCACTGAGTCGGAAATCCGAAGTTAGGGTCCTGGTGTATGGATACATCGGCCGCCACACCAACACCAGACTCCCTGAACTAAAACCCACACTCACTACACTTATCAATATCTATTCATAGAAAATATCATAGTCCTAAGTTCTATGGTAGAAATGAATCCTCTGATACCAATTTGTCACGACCCGTCCCCCGGGGCCCGTTCCGTGACTACCCCAAGCCCACCTTCCATAGGCTAGGGGCTGGTGACTAGCACCAAAGGTGTATTTACCTAAAACCGGGAAGGAATTTCCTTTATAAACTGTTAGCACACACAACAAGATACGAAAACGAATAACTTTATAACCAACAAGTGAGTACAGTAAGTAAAAAGGGGCCAGAATACAAGCCCAACTGGAAAGAACGAGTACAACTGAAAACAATACAACTGAAGGAAAAGAAAGAAAAGCAGCTACTAGGTTGTCCTTCAGGATTCCTACCTGAAGGGTAAGTACAGATAGCCTCCTCAGCACTCCGCGTCCATCCGTCTCCTACACACACCGACACACCGTATGGTCCACCTCCGGGCACCATCCGGTTCTAGTATTCTCAGACTAAGTCAGCGAGGTCTGTTGTCTGCATCCAACACAACAAGGTGCAGACATAGCCCGTGTAGGGGTGAGTATAATGATACTCAGTAGGGACCCTGAGACCCTCAAGGTCTCACAAAATCCACCAAGGATAAACCACAAAGTATGAAATCAACAGATAACCCCACTTAGGTATATGCCCATACATATACCTAAGTTATCAAGTAATCCATCTCAATCATGAGGAAAACACAAAATTTACTGACTCAGCTCAACCAGGATTTTATTCTAGGGGTAGTATCAAGTAACATCCTCATTCACATTGTCGAACACCTCGGATACTGAAGAACTCCTACTCTATCGAGTACAGTGGGCCTGCTACGACACCAACCGCGCTTCCCACTAACCTTGGACTGCTGAGGTACTCCTCCTGTCAAGTACCGTGGTTCTGCTGCGTCACACAGAGGCGCACCCCATCGTGGGTCTGCCACGTCACCAAGCGCGCTCCCCCTCGTAGCCTACTGAGGTACTCCTCCTATAGAGTACCATGGGTCTACCACGTCACACAGAGGCACTCCCCACTGTGGGTCTGCCGTGACACCAAGGCCCTCCCCATTGGGCTAGTAGAGTCACTCCGAGTCAAAACGGCCAGCAGTCGCTAGGTCTCAGCCAGCTACTAGGTCTCTGTGCTATGATCTCTCATCTCTAGGAGGATCTGCTCCACAATCTACTGGTCGATATTCCAACTGTCACGGAGTCCCACGAATAAGTATCTCAAAGTTCTGCCACATCATAGGGGTCTCAACACAACTAACGGCGCGTCAATCAGACGCCCGATCTGTGAGTTATTAGCCATTTAGTCCCGGGGGCCCGGTTGGATTCGTGGTCGATCTAACCTAACCATATCCCATCTCAAACCAAAACTCCAGTGGAGTATACTCAAAGGGACCTTCTCGCTCCAAGATTTCCAGTGCCACTGACGGTTCATCAAACGAACGCCCGGTGCCAAAGTTATGTCCAAAAGAAATCAAATGGGTCGTAGTGGGCTCGGGTCCAGTCCGACCCGGTCCGACCCGGTCCGACTGACCCGGACCGACCTGGTTCGGGTTGACTCGTACTGACCCGTTGGGTCTGGCCCGACCCGTTGGGTTCGGGTTGGCCTGCTGGGCCCATCCCAGCAGGCCACGAGGACGGTTCGGCCCAGAGGGCGCCGCATAGGCGGCTCAGCCTGGAGGTCCCCGCATAGGCGGCTCGGCCTAGAGAGTGCCATGAGGATGACTCATCCTGGGGCGTGAGGCCGGTTTAGCTCGGAGGGCTGCAGGGGCGCGGCTCGGGGCGGCTCGGCCCAAAGGCCGAGGTGGTGCGGCCAGGGGCCGGTTCGGCCAGCGGGTGGCGCGACCGGGGCCGGTTCGGCTGGGAGGCAGGGGTGGCTCGGCCGGCGCTTGGTACGGCTAGGGCGGTTCGGCCGGGAGTCCGGGGTAGCCGGAGGCCAGTTCTGCCATGGTGTGGCGCGGGTGGGGCACGGGGTGGCCGGTGTGTGGTGCGGCCGGGAGGTCGGGGTGGCTCGACACCGGTTCGACCGGTAGCGGCGTGGGGATGGTTCGGCCGGAAGGCCAGAGCACCGCGGAGGCCACGGGTGGTGGCGCCATTGTCTTTGTCACCTTCGTCTCCTTTGTCGACTTCCTTCATTTAGAAGAACAACACAAATCAACATAAAGGTTACAGAGAGGATGAGCCATGTTAGTTTGGCCTGTACTCTCACTATTAGAGCAGTAGCAAGTGTTTTACAAGAACGAAGCACATAAAACCCTCCCGCAAATATTCTTCCTAATGTGCAAAAGAAACAGAAGGGGTGTACTTGGGAAGTGATAATCAAATAGAATTAAACCCCTAATTTTTCATTGTTCATCGACTGAATCGCGGGGAAGAAGACATATCGTTGGGAAAAGACGGACGTCGGTGTCGTCGGCGTTTTTCCTCGATCGTCTGTTTGTGCATCGGTTCATCGTAGTCGAAGACATCCTATGTTAGAGGAAGTCTTGAGGAAGAAGTTCGAAGTATAGGTCGACCTTCTTCGTCGGTGGAGTTTTCTTTGTCAGGAGCTTTTCTCCCAATTATCTAAATCCAATCCTTTCCCCAATTCCACCGTGAAGGAAAAGAAATAGCCAACATCAAAATAATTGATTGGATTTAATTTTATGTTGACACATAAAATTAATTGATAGCATTTAATTTTATGTTGACACATAACATTAATTGATTACTTTTAATTTTATGTTGACACATAAAATTAATTGATAGCATTTAATATTTGTTGACACATAAAATTAATTGAAATCATTTAATTTTACGTTGACACATAAAATTAATTGAGGAAGTTGAGATCTTTCCTCTCCCCCCCATTATGAGGGATAAACCTCGGGTGGTCCCCACCACCATAACTCATGGGAGGTTAAGGTGTGGTGGTCCCCAAAACCATAATCTCTCATTGGAGGTTAAGGTTTGGTGGTCCCCACTTCCAACTTACACATGGCTGGTTACAACAGATAAAATAAAATAAAACGTGTGTACATTTTATTTTATTATTTCCACGAAAAACCCAAAAACTAACTTTCACCCTCGAACAACTACCGTCGAGGTGAAAGTCCTCTTAAGCGAATACCAGCACTACGAGTTAAATGGTGCCCTCAGATTTTAATTTTGAGCACCAGTTCAAAATTTATAAAAAACTTCTTGTACTTTTACTGAACGTACCCGAAATAAAGTTCATAAATTCATTCTAGCCACTCCGGGCCTCGAAATCACGCGCCGTCAATTTTCACGGACTCATAAAATTACCATTTATTTTAAAAAAAAATTACATGGAAATTCCGGGTCTTTACATACCAACTGTAAGGCCCCAGCCTTAAACATTACATAATCTTGAGTTAATTGTAGAATTCACATTGAGGATCTTTTCAGGTTTAGATTTTTAGTGAATTAGGCCATAAATATTACATTACATCTCAATATTACATGGTAGACACTTATACTCTATCCAAATTTTTTAACAAAACTAAAACTCCTTAAATAAAAAAAGGATTATTTTCTTGATATAAATCTTCTTGAATTATTCCTTTCTCTTACCCTTCCTTATACCCTATGAAAAACATTTAAAAAAATTGGGGTGAGAATAAAAAGCTCAGTAAGGGATATAAAATAAGGAAAGAAAACAATAGTCTATCAATACATACAAATCAGTGAAACCATATTTTTAAATAATAAAACATAAGTTCTTTAACATACCTCATGAAATAATAAGATTTATGAATAACACACAGAAATCATAAATCATAAAGGTAACTTGTGGCATCCATAACATACTTACATTGTATCTTCCACATCTATGTAAGGAGTTAAGTTTGGAATACCCATCACAGTATATTACCTAAATCTATTTTAAGAAAAATTATTGTTTACCTCTGTCACGTTACCCAATGAATTAGAGAGCTATCTCAGGCTCACCCACCCTCAGTTTATCACATAACCACCCATATAAGTAAATATTTCCCAAGAACCCTAACATAATCATAACACATAAAACAAGCATAAAGGAAAGATACCATTTCCACATTGAAATAACAATATATCATTTCAAGATATTGACATAATAAATGATTTCCCAAAACCATTTTCAATTCCAGAATATGTAAAAAGGGTATATGATAGTTATTTTACTTTTAAAAACATTACGTCTTGTTAAGGAATCCAAATATCAAATAATGCTCACAGCGACAAAAAGGTTGTTGTCACCACGTACGTTAAAAAGAAACATTATTTTTGTTATTTAGTAAAATGATTCGTAGAAAAAAGATTCCCTTTGAATGAAATTAAAATTAAAAGGGGCTTATATACCATATAAAGGAAATTCGCGTATAAATCAAAATATGCCTCAATGAAAGGAAATTAAGATGAAGTCCCTTACAAAGATTGTATAAATGATGTAAGAATTTATCAATGGGGTGATTATGTGTAGAAATAGTATACACACACAAATTGAAGTGGAAATTACAACATAAATAAATAAACAGTGATTCCACACATAAACTTGGAATATGATAATCAACTAAGTGTGCATAAAACCCAATGAGTGGAAATTGAGTTTAGAAATTCCATTACAAAGATCATTATGTACATAAAATAGATTGATTATGTGTATTAAATATAAGTAAACATAAATCAAGTAAAAATTTAATATAGTATATCAAGATTAATTTCTCACATAATCATAGCACGACATAATCAAAAAGTTTAAGATCAACCCAAAGAATGGAAATTGGGTTAAGAAGTTCCCTTACCTTGAGTCCGACTGATCATGTATGTTCATTGTTCTTCTTGGAATAATAAACTTAAGTTAATTTATACTTTCTTAGGATACTTTTTCAATTTTATTATTAATTTTATATCACTTATTACCATGTAATAAACATTACACAATCATTTAAGTTAATATCGTTCATTTTATTGATATTCGATACTTGAGTCAAAAATGAACTTGTTATAATTACAAATTATCCATGTGGTCAAAAGTACATTATCTACAAAATCATATTCACGATTTGAATACCATATATATCTAGTATATATGTATTTTATCCTGTATATATTTATTTAGAATAGTCCATAATATTTTGAGATAATAAATGAAATGCACCGTTCATGGAGACGGTAAGTCGTACGTACGCATGAACAATACTTTCATTTATTTTTCATATTTAAAGAAATGAAAACTACATGATACATAGGTATATTATAATCCCAGTATAATATAATATTTTATATATGTTACATAAGTTCAATAACTCTATCCTTTATACGTTCCATGTTTGGAATGAACGAGTCATATCACTTTGAGGGGGCGGTAGTCCGCACTTCCTCAAATGAAATTATCGTATATACACATTATGGAAAGCATAAAGATATGATTTAAATAAAAAACAGAATAATATAGAAAATATAAATATAATATATATATAATATATAAATATATTTTCATCATAATGGACACCATGAGAGGTGGTAGGGGAAAATTGAACAATCATCATTTTGTGAGGCAGTAGTTCGCCATACACAGAAACAATATGTTCATATCCAATAGATGGAGGTGTGTGTGAGTGTAGGTCAATTAAATGGAATAAAAACATCATAGTATATTTAATATACTGGTGTTGTTATAAAATAATTTAATAAAGAGAGTTTAGGGTGTTGGATAAGGGAAAGTAAAAGAAAGAATCTTGGGAGAAGACATTACCTCAAATCGGGTAACTCTTTTTGATTTAAGCTAAAAGGCTTTCTTGAATTTCCGGATGACCAAGATAAGGATTCAATAAGTAACATAGTGATGTTGTGAGATTATTTGGTAAGATTTTTGACGAGCCAATGGGATTGAGAGGTGTGATTAAATGGGTAGTGGTGATGCCCTTTTATAAGAGGGAGGAGGGGCACTTTAGGAATATCTTGAAAGATTATTTTATTATATATTGAATTTTGATTTAAAAAGCTCCAAAAATAATTTATTTAGAATCTAATATGAGGATTATTATAAATCCTCTAAACCAATAAGTTTTATACAAGTTTAGGTCTCAAATAAAATCTTACCTTTTAGATTTAACCATTAGTTAACTATTTAACTCTTACCACGTCTTCTTGTATATTCATACTATATGGTTAATATAGTTACTATAAAATTACAATAGAACATAAATTGATTCATTAATTACATTTTAAATATTATCTAAGTCATTTGGTTGAATCTTAGACTTTTAGGACTATTATATCATTTAATGAAATAGTATTTATTTTAAAAACTCATTTATGTCAATTTTTATACTATTCCTATAATGAATTTTTAAAAATCCATAACAACTTGATTCTTTCAAAAAAACTTCATTAATTCAAATATAAAAAGTAATAATCATCCATAAAATTCATTTATGGCATAAAAAGTTTTAAAATAAATTCATTTTAATATTTATAATCTCATTTATTTAAATCATTCACTAATAAGGTAATCACTACATCCTCATTGTGTCATAAATAAATAAATTTATTTGATGTCTAAAAATTATAAATAAAATACCAAGATATAGGAAATATTTTTAGATTTATAATAACAATTTTTAGTTGAATATATCACTTATATAACCTCATAAATTTTTTTTAATAAAAGATATAGGTTTATGTTATATTTTTCTTTACTTTAAATTAATTCTTATAAAATGCCATTTTCACATCAAAGTGGCTCCATGAGATCAAACAATAGAACCAAGGATTACCATGGTTGTAGATATTTCATCCAATAGGATTAGTACACATTTTAGGATAGTTTGATATTATTATAATATTATTTTTACCCTTATTTACCAGATTTATCCTTTAACCATGGTAAATAAAATAATTACTGAAGTTACTATTCATAATGTCTAAAAATAAAAGGTAAATATTTAAAAAATTTGGACCTCATGATTAAAAATATGGAATCCATTTTTCAAATTAAAAATATAGAGTTGTAGTAATTAATTTAAAATTAATTCCTATTGTCAAAACAAAAGACGGGTTTTTAGAAGTAATAACTCTAAAAATATTGACATGTGTTTATGTCCAATTTAAATGTGAAATTACTTCAAATGAACATTATTTAATTAAATGATAAAAATATAATCCAATTATACTTTAAAACCAATTAAAATGACATTATAACTATATAAATAAATTAGATGAAAAGGCAGTTTTGAATTAAAATGCAATATTTTTCACTATTCATTAAAAAATGAACTTTATCAGAAAAATACCAAAATTTCATCCAAAGTAAATTTTTATGTCCTGATTATAAAGAAGAATTTTATTTTTTCAAATAGAACATATAAATTTGACAAAAACTAGATTTAAAAATGGTTCTCCATCAAAAGGTGGTAAAACAACCTTTTAAAAAAATTAGAGTTTTTAATGCTTAAAATCAGATTCATTCTTATTTTAAGACTCAAAAATTTATTGGATAAATGTAAAAACATTTTACAAATATGTGTAATCATAATTTAGTTAGTTATGTTCATTACTGTAAATACAACGATTATGCGTTAACTACCATTTAAAATATTATTATTATTATATTATTTTTCTGTATAACTCAAAGTTGTGTGCAACGTAAGATTTCAAAGAAAACCGCTGTTATGTGTTGGGTATGATATCAAAAAAATTGTCTTATTTAATATAAAATTAATATCTTATTCATAAATATTAATATAAATGAAAAAAATTGTTATTATATAAATACCTGGGTCGTTACAATTTCACCCACATAGATAGGGGCACACAGTTTGACTACATGGTTATCCAAATTGTGAACTAACCATATGAAAGGCCCCTATCCCAAAAGTTTCAAACCTCACATGGTTATGAACCTATGGTTGCATTGTTGTATAATAATGGTTTTCTCCCCTACCCCCCCTATCACAAGCCACACGATTAAAGAAACCCTGTGGGATGGGTGGTGTGGTTTCTCCTAACCATTCCACCCAGTATAAGTTTTCAAAATTTGGGGCTCTAAGCTATAAAAAATCCCTGAAAACCCCAAAGACATTCATTACTCCATTAAGAAATATTTCTAGGGCCGAACAATAGAATTTAACAAAAAAAATTGTCCATAACTTTGAGAAAAATCATGAAGTTATAGTCTCAAACAAACCCTACCTAATTCAGCCCCCCCCCCAATTCCCTCCCCTCATCCTAAAAAAATTAGTTTGGTTAGAAATTCAACTTAGTAAGGAATTAGTGAAGACCTATAGAGGATACCTGAAGAAGATGTAATGTTTTTCTAAAAGCGTTTTTATTTTATTTCCTTCACCACCTCCCTAAATTCTTATTATAAAATTATTATATAATAACCTAAATATATTCAATATAATTAGATATTTTTATGTTAAGAGTACGATCTAAAACCACACACACTTCCATCAAATGGGATACACAATCATCGTTTGTGTGTACAGAGGACTACCACCTCGTGAACCGATGTTGTTCTTTCTTCCATTACCACCTTTCAAGGTAGGGAATAATGATGTATTTAGAGTTTATATAAGAAATATATGATATTTATAATGTATTTATGCTTTTTTAATGATTATATAACACATACCTTCATGATTTAGATTTTGTGTGAATGCGATAACATTGTTCGTGTGTACGACAGACTACCGCCTCACGAAGCGATGTGATTCGTTCATGCTTTAAATTAAATTTATTAACGAAGAGATTAAAAAAATATTTGAAATATATGATATAAATAGGATACTTAAATGATAATATATATGTATCATTTAGTTTTATTTCTATCAATACGACATGAAAATGAAAATAATGTTCATGCGTACATATAGCCTTCGGTTTCCATGAACAATGTATTTCATTTCATATCAAAAAATTTCATGGATTACTATAAAAACATATATAATTAATATATATTATATTTAAATCATGGTTTAAATTATGTAGATTATGAAATCATGATCAAAGTAAGAGGAACAAAAATAAAAAGTCAAAACATACTTGAAAAACAAGGAAATTAACACCTGAAACAATGAAAATAATGAATGATTATTAATGAAAGAGTAATAATATATTATATAATAATCATAAATGATTTCATAAATATTAATATGGTTCTATAATAAGTTAATAACATGTTTAAAACCACTATAAGGGAGGTTAATCATGTTCAATGAAAAGGGATTGTAAGGTAATGGATTTTGTCTCAATTTACATTCCATTGAGAATTACTTGTTATTATGCACCAATCCACATATAAATCATGTATATTCTACTAATTTTACATTTAATATCATGAATAATTAATTATTCATGGTATTTAAAAGTTTAAATTTGAATTATTTCATCAGGGTATTTGATTTGAAAATTACCAAGTGATGAAAGTTATTGTGAAATCTCACTTTATTTTGTGATTTTTAACTTTATATTATAAAAATCACTTTATTATAATAATTTTTCAATGGAAATAAATATCCATATTCTTGGGTTATGGATATAATTATTTCCTAAACCATATTCCATTTTTATATATGGTGTTTACTTCAATAGTTATTTTATTATATGGGGAAATGTTGATAAATCTGAATTCTCTACTCTATATGGTTATTGAATAAGGCACATTTTTTATGAACTAAATAGATTATTCGATATATGAGAAATGATTTGTACTGGTAGTGATGGGTGAGGTCTAGAATTTATATATCCCCTTGATGCATCGATAGGTTCTTATAAGACAAATTAGTTCACCAAATTAAACAGGCTTCTACCTATAGTTTTAAACTGTCTTATAAAAGGTCTTGATGATATAGGCTATCCTGTGCCTCATAAACTAAATCCAATAATTAAGAATTTCCTTAATTGAAAATTTAGTTATTATTTTTATTTATCCATGATATTTTCTCTTTGAAATTATCTATGGTTCTATTTTATTATCTTTTTATTGATTAAATGACATGTGTTTCAGTTATTTACCTTACCATATTGATTATGTCTTATCCAGTTATTTAAATGGAATGTGTTCTTAGTTATCTACCTTTACAAATTGATTGTTCTCGTTGATTCATTATTTATTCTACTATAATTAACCCTTATTGATCATTTGAGAAGTCCCTTAATTTTTTTCCTTTCCCTAGGATATGAAGATGAATTCTTGGAATGATTTTCAAGGATGCTGACATTTTACTTTTTTTATGATTTATTTATTTTTCCCAATGTAAAATAGATTTGATACATGTAATATGGTTTTCTAAAACTGCTAAACTGTTCAGTCAATTGGGATTTGAATCTTGTATCTATTCTAATGTAATAAAGTAAGTCACTGGCTCTAGGATACTATGGTTAGTGTCATTACAAAAGGCTTAAACCCAAATAAATTGGGCCAACTAATTGGATCAAACGCTATCAACTAGATCTATTGAATACCATATTTTCATTTATTTCAATGAAATTATTGTCTTAAATAGAGATAATTGGGAATGTTTGATCCTTTTAGTTGGGTTTAAGGATTTTTTTATTGTAATTTATTTTTCATTATTATTTTTATAGTAATGAAATAACATTAAATGGTAATGAAAATTAGTTACTATAATGTCTCTTGTAGGTTCATTCACAAAACATGCATCATGTTTCTGATGAACATTAATTAACATCTCTGTCCATCCAACTTGGTGACCTAATCCCGAGCCTTTATATATACATATAAAATTTAGAAAAAAACATTTAGGTATAAAAAAATAATAAAAATAACAATGGATAAAATATAACCAAGATTTTTTTTCTAGAAAACTCTTTCACTTAGAGATATGAGGAATGTCTTGTTCTTCATGATTCATTTTATTTATTTTAGAAAGGTCTTGTAAAAATGAAAAAATTTATAAAATTTAAAATTTTATTGTGTTTATGTTATTAAGATACTATAAAATATAAAATTACCTCATGGGATGTATCCCTATTAACATCGATAAACATCTTCAACTACTCACATGGAACCCCTACGGACACCTTCTCATACATTTGTTGAGTGATTAGTGATGATTCATTAAAATATTACCATAATATCTTCTTAAAGTCTCTTCCCTTCTTTCCATAATTTTTCATGGTCCATAGGCATGAAATTCATCTAGGGAAATCAAAATTAAAAAACATATAAAAATAAAATATATAACACATTTTAAGTATATTAAAAATTTTACTCACACATTTTAAATTTTTTATCAATGAATATTAAATTAATACTAATTTTAATTAGTTTTCAAACACCTCACCTTTTCATGATATGTGAATATGCCTCCAATATTTATAATTAATGGGAAGTCTCACCATCTCGCAAGCAAGCTGCCCAAGAATCTATCTATAAATTTTGACAACATCATTAATATAAACCCCAAACCCATCAAATATAATTATAATTACTAATTATTTTAGGTCCCACACATATTATATATATATATATATATATATATATCTTATGATTTTATTTTTATATGTTTGAGAAATTCATTAAAAAGATAATAAAATATATATATTTTTAGACAATTTCATACATACTAGTAATGGAAACTTTCCAATATCACCTTGATGGAGGAGTGAGAAACTACTCCATCATCAGAGGTGTATCATACAGTGAAATACAAACCTTGTCTGGTGAAGCTACTAGCTGTCTAAAAGTCTTAGGTATCCTAAAAGCACTCAGATCCATTGAAGCTAACGGTAGGGGTGGAATGCTTCGAGATAATGATCAGATAGGATCTAATTTTTTTTATTCTAAAAATTCTAGTAATTTAAATGGTTTAGAATATATTCAATGTAAAAAAAGAAGTAAAAAAATTTACAAAAAAGGAAAAAATAGAAAAATGTATATATGTACGAATCACTTATAATTGATAAATTATAATATAGTTTCATTACCAATTTATAAATAAAATTATCTTCAAATCCGTTGTATTCATTAATATAAACCTCTATTATGAAAAATACTTAATTTTCAACCTCACTTTCAAGTTCTATTATTTTAATATTATCAGCAAAAAACTATTGAATGCTTTTTGTTTGATGAGGTTCTGTATCACAAAGTACCAATTGACCTTTATCACCCATATTATACAAGTATCTCTATTTTAAGTGTGAAGTAACACACCATCATTCATGTACTTCATCATGCACACAATAAACCATATTCATTTTTGACACAAAGATAAATGGATCATGCTCTTCAAACTAATCAGTATGGATCAAATGAGAAAAGTTGACATAAGTAAAATTTAGTGAACCATTCTTTATACCACTATCAATGTTGACCCATTTCATTTGAATAAGACAATTTAAAATTGAACATTATTTCTTAATTAGATTATATTAACATATATCTATAGCATCCAACCTTTGAAAGCTTAAATATACCACTATTTTGATTTTTCAAGCCTTATTTGTGATTAATTGTAAGAAACATAAATCCATGAATATTGTAGGCATCAAATCTCTTAGACTGCCTTAGAGGAACTCGATCCAAAAACACCAAATCATTTGAAATTTTATTTTTATACTCAACATTCATTATTTATACAAGAAGATATAAGTTATTACTTTTAGCATAGACAAAATGATTACACATAAATAATATGAATATGAGTATATACTTACATGAAATATAAACCATTCAAAAATCACATTATTAATAATTTTTTTAATTCCATATTATTTTGAGTTTAAAACCTTAGTATTATCTTTGTTTGAAATCAAAATTATTCAATAAATGGATCTGTAAAAAGACTATTGAGTAGTACATATATATGTTCTTTTAGTAACTCTAATTCAATCAGTGTAAAATTTGATACCTTTTCAATCGGTCATCTAATAGTTGGAAATACCAATTATTGGTTTTCATAATAATAATTATTGGATATACCATAAACACATCCAAAATGATTGAATCTTGTTTGAATACCATCCAAATACCGAGAACAAAATTTCATACACTATTCAACTATATAACCTTAAAAAATAGAGCATTATAGTTGATCTTTATTCCTCATATATGATTTCAAATAACCTAAGTACCTGGTTAAACAAATATAAGAAAAATATACTTTTTTTACACAATGATTTGATAAAATTGAATTCATCATTGAAAATAAAAATAATAACAACATACCTCTCAACTGGATACATCCATCAATTGGTCCACCATGTTTTTCTTACACAAAAAAATGAATATTAAAATTAATCATGAAAGTGAATAATGAAGGGGGAAATAATTTCTCCAAATTAAAGTGTCAAATTAATTCATTCTTGAAGTTTTTCAAGAATATTTTTATTTATAGTTTTTACACAAATATATATGAAGAATGTGAAAAAATAAACTAGAACTACAATTACTTTTTCAGGTAATATATTATGTAATTACAATGACAACAACTACACCCTATGAATATATGATTCATGAATTTTCAATCCATGTTACTTTTGATGTTTTAAGTCAACCCACCTTGAAATGATACTTGAATTTATATCTACAACTTTTACATTATTTAAATTTCAAAGGAATACATATTTATCATGATTTTTAAATGTAAAATTAGTTGAAGGATACTCCCCATTCTAATTTCTCCACAAACCACACTTTATATCCCTTTATTAAAAATCCTTAAAAGTATTAAGGAGATCCTTTGATATACCCTTCTTATTAAGAAAATTAAAAATTAATTTTTTATAGATGTTATTCTCAATATACATTATGTCAATACTATAGAGTAGAAAATTAAACTCACAATAATTATATTTGAAAAATATACTCATTTTATTCCATTATTTTGTTCCAAATACTTTGAATATTGTACCTTATACCCTTTCCCCCTTCTTTAAAATGATTACATTTTCCAAATTATATAGTGACATTTATTAATTATCCCAATATTTATAAACTAAATAAAAAATTTTGTGACTTTATCAATTCAATATCTCCTTTAAATTGTGTCTTGTTAAAATTGAATTTATGAGATGTATCAAGAAATTAGTGATGACACATAAAACACAATTTTTTACTATGAGGTAATAATTGAGGTTCAAAAAAATTATAAACTAGAAAATCCAAATTGGTACGAGTGTTACAACCAAATATGTTTCCGAGTCTTGGAAATTACATAATTTTCTAAATTAATACAACATTTAATTTGAATAGTTTTATCATTGGATCATTATGTTTTTCCATGTAATCATCCCATAAATCTACAAGGTATTTGATTAGAGGTTGAAGGTATACATAAATTTAATTTATATGCATTTTATTTCCTGGAATAATCACCAAAATAATGAAATAAGTCTTATTCATACAAATATATGGAGGAAAATTATAGGGGATCAAAATAACTGGCCATATGATATAAGTAGCACTTAAAGTACTAAAAGGTTTAAAAACATCATAATCCAATCCCAAATGTACATTCCTAGGAACCAAATTAAAATTAGGATATAATGTATCAAACACCTTCCATGATGTTAAATATTTTTGATGTCTCATCAATCCATCATTATTACCACCCCAAGTATACCACTTCATGTTTTATGCAGTCTTAGATAATGTGAATGATCTTTTCAATAATGGTTTTAAAGGAAACTAACACAATACTTTTGTGGGAGTTTTATTATTTCGCTTCTTCCTAGAATTTCATTCATTTGTAATCTAATTGTCTTTAATTTATTTCCATCTAATTTTAATAATTTTTATGCATTCCTATTTCATAGAATATTCTCCCCAATAAAGAATGAAATCCTTAAGGAGTGCATGTATCTTGGTATAATTAAGTCGAAGTCTATTGACAATTTTCTCCATCTCATAGAATGATGTTGGAATATTATCCCCAATAAATGAATCATGAAGAAAATAAAATAACATGGACACTACTTTGTCATTAATCTCATAGATAAACTTGATATGATACAACATATATAGAAAAGACAGCTTCAAATACTTTTCATACCTTTTATACTGTTCTTGTTTTTTGTCTTCAACTAATTCATAAAAATAATTTTTTAGTCACTGATGTTCTGAAAATTATTAACCTACACAGGATTAACTAAATATTATGTTGATCTATTAAAATCCTGTTCATTGTATCCTACAGATCTAAATGTGTCATTTGCCAAGTTTCAAACTGAATTCTCCTATAGCTGGTAACATTGTGTTTTATTGACAGGATAACCATTTTTTAACTTTACATAATATTCAATTCACCATTAAAAATACAATATATATATCAATAAGGAAACATTTTCAATATCAAGTACTCATATATTTTGTTTCTATTCAACCATCACTTGAATTTACAATCAGGACCCATTCATTTTATTCTACAGTCCACTGATAAGTTTTAAATTGAATAATCTAAAAATTATTACATACCCTTATCATACCGAGGTGTGTTTTAATGTAAATTAATCCATATTTTATCCATAAATATTATATTACCACTCTTCTTCCTATATATTAAAAAATAAATAGGGCAAATGATAGCGTGGAGGTTGGGTAGGCAATGTTGGTAATGTATGACTCATATAAGCACATAGGGTAGGGGAAATCAATTTAAGGTAGAGGGAGGAGGATGAAAAGGTCATAGGGAGAAGGGGTCTAGGACTTGTTCCATCATAGAGGGTTATAGTCACTCGGAAAAGGGGAAGAGGGACATTATTTTGGGTTTTCATTTCATGATGAAGGTCTATCAAGGGTGGGGGTCACTATGGTCAATGTCGATTGGAGTAGGGGGTTATGACTGTAGGGATTGGGGGGGGGTGATTAGGTTTTTAAAAAATATTTTATCACAACATTAACTAAACCACAAAAAAATAAAAAAAATAAAAAAAAAATATAGTGGTGGTTATACCAAACCACACCTATATTTTAAATATAAATTAATATGTTTTTAGAGGAATTTTCTTGAATAAATGCTAATAAATCACTGTTAATACCTCTTTTTGTTGTTGTTATTTGGTGTTTTTGGGTGCTTGAAAATACTTATGGGGATGGATAAGGATTTCCATAAACAAACTTGACTACCCCTAACCCAGGAAATCATTTTGGTCTATGGTAAGGCCTGAATAGAATTCATGTTCCCCCAGACTATCAACTAGTTCTTAGGCATCAAGAATAATCCTTGGGAATGGTTTTCCCTATGGATCCATTGACCAAAATCTAAATGAAAACTCAAAATAATTCATAAAAATATAAATGAAAAAACATCCAAACATGGACCAAAGGAGCATAAATAATAAATATAAAAAAGATAGTATGGGGATCCAAAAGAGTATACGATGGGGTTAGGGTGTTAAAAATGAGACTCAAAATAAAATAATATAAATATATACATCTCTCTATGAAATGAACATAAAACTCCCACCATGTGACCTCTATAACCCAAGATCCACTAACATGAGTACCCACCCCCTCTAATAAACACCATTCTTTTACTTATGTCTAAAAAAAGTCTATATACACCGATTGGGTTTATATAGGGTGTGATCATATATAGGTTAGTAGGGTGCCACAAATTGTTTAATGAATAACCATTTTTATAGAAAAATAAACATGATATTTTTAAAAATAATTTAAATGAAAACATTATTTTGACATTTGAAAATAAATAGAAGAATAAATAGTAAGAAAAGATAAACACCACAGGACAACCCATGGTAACTAAGGTCAGGCCTCATGCTAAGATCCTCCTAATCTTAGTGATCAATTTAACACATTCCATTCATGTGCAACTACTAGTAATAGAATATTCATGTGGCTAGTGGCTTGGTGAAATATGACCATAGAACCACAACCAGTTTTCATATATTTAGTTAGCTTTGTAGAATAGTCCAAAGGTGAGGGAGGGCGTACCTTTCCTAATAGTACTTTTCCTAGTCTTTGCACCTTGGTACTCAGGGTTCCCATGTGTTATTCCATTTCCAATCAATTCCAATTCCATTTTTAATCTTGTCCATAAAAAACATGAAAACTCAACCAATTTCAAATTCAATACAAAAAGTAAAGCATATGGAAATCAAGAAATTCAACACAAATAGTCTTAAAAAATACCCCTTTTACATCAAAAAAATTAAAAATTTCTTTATAAATTTAAACAAGTTCATTTAGTTCATCAAGAAATAACAGATCATGAAATCACCTACCTTAAATAAATGAAACCATTGAAAATCAAATGGAATCCACTATAAATTGAGTAGGAATACCTTAAAAAAGTAAGAGGAGACCCTAATAACTAAAACCCACACCATTCAATTTATATTGAAAAAAAACCAGGCTATCATTTCCATAAGTAAGAAAAAAACCATGATGGAAAGAAGAAGAATGCCAAGAGACTAAAAAAAATACCTTAATTGATGTTTTATTGAATTTACAAGAATAAAATCCCATAAAAGTGGAAGATAAGAGTGAAGGGGAGGAGGATATCACACACATAGGGATTGAGAAATCAATAGGGAGAATAAATATGGGATAAAGAGGGTTAAATTTTGTTAGGCCACAAAGAGAATTTCATAATTTTAAATTTTCGGGAAGACTCCAGATTTAGGTCATGAAGTTTCCCTAAATGTGTGCCAACCTTGAAAATCACAACTGACTAACTTGGGAATATATATGATTGGGATTCATTGTTAGGAAAACTATGTTCCAACTATGAAAATTCACACTGTAAAAAGTTATAGACCTTTTGCGGGGTTTTCACATGGTTACTCCAAACCTTGTGCTAACTGTGTGGCTGCCCAATTCTTAAAATTCTTCAAAATTTTGAAAGCAAATACACTAGAAAATAAATATAAAAGTTAAATATAATAAATATATGTTTTTTACATGAAAAGGATATCTCAAGTGTGAAAATTATACCCACCACATCACTTTTTATCCATACAAATTCAAACAAAAACATGATCAAGGGAAAAATGAGGCCACTACTTTATTATAAATGATAACCACTCCCAAGTATCATAATATTCACTCCCATTTTTTCATAATACTAAAACCAATATGATGGATTTCCCACATTAATTTTCTCCCATGAGTCAACAATCCAAATCAGTTTCTCAATCACTGATGCATTGTGTTCCAATTTGAGTTCTTCCCAATTAAAAACATTAGAGGGGTATGGATTATACTTATTAAATTGGAAAACGTGGAATATATCATTAATTTAATTTATTTAATTATTAAATTGAAATTTTTATTCCACATTTCCAATTCTCTTAATAATTTCAAAGGTCCCAAAATAACTCAGACAAATCTTCCCCTACATCTAAAACCGACAATGACACAACTCTAGATAAACCTTTAAAAATACTCAGTCACCAAGTGAGAATTATAAGGGATGTCATTGATGATATAAATAATACTTATGAAGTCTACCAGAAGTTTCCAATAATTAATATATAGCTTTAACTAAGTTGTTATTCTCTTACAAGACACTAGACCTTATAAGAGAGGTATCACCCACCGTGGTATAGTAGAGAGAAGACTGACAAGGTTAATAATATACATCCTCAAACGTATCCATATTAATTGAATAATGATAGATATTTTTAAAGGTAAATTCAACTAGAGAAATATGGGTGTCCCATGACCCTCTAAAGTCAAAGACACATTCATAAAGAATATCCTCCAAGATATGGATCACATGTACTATTTAGTCATTTTTCTGTGGATAATCTATTATAACCAACCTTATCTAGGGCCCCATTATCTTCTAGATTAATTTCCATAATTAAGAGGTAAACTGGGAATCTTTATAAAAAATAATAGCATAAGGTAACCACTATAACCTCATTATCTCCTAAACACATAACTTACCAAGATCTTCCACTTTAGTAGTGTCCCTAATGAGAATAAAATGATTGGACTTTGTTATCCACTCAATTATGACCCATATTGAATTACTTACCTAATATGTATGAGGTATCCCAATAAAGAAGTCCATATACACCTTTTCCCACTTCATGGTAGGTATGGGAATATTCTTAAGTAAACCTAAAGACTTCTTATGATCATGCTTTATCTATTGATATATGTAACAATGTGACAAGAAACCCACAGTGTCATGTCTCATAACTGGATACAAGGGTCGATGCTTGAGATTATAATACATTTTTTATCACCTGAGTGAAATTACCACTAATAATGGTTTAAATACCTCATAAACATCTTCCTCATCAATACAAGAACATCATAATATCCTTGAAAATATAATATAACCTCAGGAGATCAATTCCACTCACCGGTGGTCTTCCCACCATTTAAAAATTTTCCCGATTTGATGGAATTATTCATCACCTATTTTCTCCTAAATAAAAATCTCAAAAGAGGAGGATTCAACTAGATATATACAAGAAACATTCTCTCCCTTTCATAATTCACTTAATAATTCATCTAAGAAAATAGGCCAATCAGATCCCATTTTTCACTGAACTCATTGAGATATAGAGAGGGAAACATCTTGTTGAGGGAATCAAAAACTATATTTCCCTTTAATAGTGTGTAAGTGATGTCAAAACTACATCCTTGAAGCTATTACACCCATAAAATCTTCTAAGGATTCATGTACATTTAGGATAACATATAGCTTAATATTTTATGATTAGAATAGATTAGGATTCTATCCCCAAAAAGATAATTGTTCAAATAATTAAGGGCATAAAACATAAATATGAGTTCGAAGTCATAAGTCAGGTAGTTCATTTCAAATGGTTGGAGTTGGATAGATCTATATTCTAACACTTCATCACCATACATAATAAAAAAAAACCCCATACCCATATCTGAAACATCATAGAAAACCACATAACCTTGACTATCCTCAAGTAAAATCATAATTGGATATGAATTTAACCACTTATTTAACTAATCAAAAGATACTTGAAACTATGGACTCAACACAAACTTCACCCCTTTTAGGTGAGATCTACCAGTGGGGATTAAATTTGAGATAAGTATTTCACAAAACAACTATATTTTCCCACCATCCCCCAAAAAATATTAATCTCATAGAAATTCTTGGGCCCCTCCCAATACATCACTACCCTGCCATTATTAGGGTCGACCAAGATACCATGTTATGATACCACATTCCCAAGAATATTTATATCATGGATGCAATGAATTAGATTGGATAATTTATAAAAAAGTTGGTGATCATATAAGGTTCCCATAAAAATTCCCAAATGACTCACATGCTCCTCATTTGTCTTAGAGTAAACTAGAATGTCATCCAAAAATACCGTGAAGAAATTGTCGAGGAACCAATGGAATTTCTATTTTATAAGTTCCATGAAGATAGTAGAAGCATTGTTTATGCTGAATAACATCACTAAGTATTATAAATTTTTATACCTACTTTAAAAGGAAGGATTAGTAACATAAAACTCTGTCACCTTAAGATAGTGATAACCTGAACTAAGATCAATATAGGAAAACCACATTACACCATTTAGATGATCTAAGAGGTCACCAATATGAGTAAAGGGGTATTTATTCTTGATTGTGACCCAATTTAACTTTTTTTAGTTGATAAAAAATAGATGGTCTCATCTACCTTCTTAGAAAAAATCATAGTGGTTCCCCATAGGGAAACACTAGGGTGAATAAATACTTTAGATTCTAAGTCATAATATATATTATATACCACTTTCAACTCTATGAGAGACATATGATACCGAGGGAGTGATATTGGATGAGTCCCCAACACTAAATCAATAAAAAAAATATACTTCCCTATTTTGAGGAAAGCTATAGAAATAATTTAGGAACACCTCAAGAAATTCCTTGACCACATAAGGCAACTCACTCCTGTAACTTTACACGTTAGCTTCCAAAAAAAAGGAGAAGACACATAAAATATGATCCAACCTAGTTTTGGAAGAGTAGTTCCCCCTATACTAGACTGTAGGTCCCACTCTCTTAGTAATACTTGAGTGCTCCCATTTGGGAAGGTGAAAGTCACTCTACAATGGTAACAATTAATATAAACGTTATAAATGGACATGCGATCCATTTCATGGACTATATCGAAAAGATCCATTTCATAGATGGAAAAGTACCATAAGAACTTGGCATATGAAATAGAGATAATGTATTAAGGGTACTATAATCCCATCTCATTATTTCTTAAAGGAGGTGTGAATATCTCCATAATATAACGAATCAACTCAATAAGATGTTTTAATAATTCTATATTATGAGTAGGTATAAAAGAGTGAGAAGAATCTATGTCTAATAATGTAGTCACCATAAGAAAATCAAGAAGAATAATCCCTCTCACCATCAAAAAACCCAACTTTAGATTCCACTGGCACCCAATACACTATATGCAATTGCTTCACCTCTGAATTATCCTAAGGTATGTATTTTGATTGGGGATCAACCCTAAGAGAAGTATTCCCATATGAAGAACCAGTCCTACCCTCATCCTAAGAGGACGAGGTCCCATTACTTAAGATACTTCAGACTGTATTATAGATCCCATGGGTGCTGAAGATATCTTACCTCTCCAAGGAAGGAGGATGGATTATAAGAATCTATAGAGATGGACTAAACAACTTGGGCAATAAAAAGAATTATGACTTATTATCGGGACACACTCCCATTCCAAAGCGTTGTAATTTTATATCTTTATTAAAAACGATTTCAGGAGAAAAGTGAACTAATTAACTAAAACAATATTCATACTTGATGAAAAAACGATTCCCTTATGGTAGGCACACAAATTCTCAAGATTTAGCAAATTCTAAGGTGTTAATAAAAAATTACCAAGTGTAGATCATCTTTAAAACCTTTAACTTTAGATTCTCATTCTTCTTTTTATGAATAGATTAATCCCATCACTTATTAATAGGTACTTCATGCAAGAAAGTAGTACATTTTAATTTAGCATAATCATATGTTATAATGAATTTTAAGATACTCTTGGTATTTTATAACCAATACTCAAATTCTCAAGGATCATTTCATCCATAGAAGGATGGAAGATTATGATTTAGTAATTCCCAATCTCAATACTTCTTAGGATTTCTATAATATTCCTTAGCTAGAGTGGTATCAAAACCTTCCACTTTTCTTATAGATCAAACAACCCAAACCAAGACCTTGATAAGGTTTTGATCAACTGGTGGATCTTCTCATGAAAAATTATCCATAAAACCCTCTGGTGGGTTCACTGGGGGTTTTATATGAGGCATGAAGCTACAAAATAAAAATTAAGTAGGAAAACCATAAAAAATTAATTCAAAAAAAATCAAACCGATAACATTGATAATTTCTTTTATAAATCAAAAAAGAAAATGATATCACAATAATAATAATTCTCAATGACACCTAAATCACAAGCACATTATGCAACTCACAAACCTTACCCAATAGAAAAGTAAAAACCAATCCAAAAAATTAAAATTAAAAAAAAATCCAACATCCCTTGGAGACTCAAGGTTCATTATGATGAGTGTTATCCTAACACTCCCTCATAAAATACACCTTAAGTCTCAAAAATAATATATTATATTTATCATGATATCCCAAATATTATAAAATAAAAACCTTGATTTGTTACCACTTTTTTCATGAACAAAACCATCTATCCTTGACCCAAGAACCCATACTTGTCTTTAGAAAGCCTTGAAGGGTGTTCCTAGTCCCCACAGGTTGGAAACCAGTGCCTAGGAATCAAGAAAGTACCTTGGGAATAGTTTTACCAATGCATATATCAACCAAAATATAAATAAAACTTCAAAATAAATCATTAAAATACAAATTCAAAATAAAAATCCAAATATGGTATAAAGGATCATCAATAATACATATACAAAAGATGGTATGAGAAGCTAAAATAGTATACGATAGAGTTAGGGTGTTACAATCGAGTCTCAAAATAAAATAAAATAAAGCTACCCACCTCCTCATTACATGAGGTTCAAACTACCACCGTGTTACCTATATAAACCAAGATCCACTAACGTCAGTACCTTCTACCTATAAGAAATTCCTTTCTTTGACCTGTTTCTAACCAAATGATGTCTATATACACCCATATATATTGAGTTCATTCGGTTTATAATATCAAAATAACTTCTGTGCGTTGACCTTAGAAAATGGGGTCATAATTCTATTATATATATAATATTAAACATTTTATAATTATAAAATTTATACATTTAATATAATTTTCTTACCATATATTTAAGGTGGTCATGAAAAATGAAGCACGTTGTTTCATGGTGATGGTAGTCCATACATATACATGAACAAAGTTTTCATTTTTCTAATAGATGAAAAGGAAAAAAAGTAGAAATTTTTTTTACCTTTAAATAATCATAATAATATTATAAATATCATATTTATTCATTAAATCCATCCTTATGACTAACCACATTGGGTAAAAATGTAAAACTAATCACAACACTTTGTGGAGGTGGTAGTCAACACGTACACATCAACATTGTTATCATCTTCCACCAAATAGAGTGGTAAAAGGTAAATAATATATTATCTTTATAGAACCATAATAATTTCATAAATATTATATATATTCATTAATTAAAATTTTAAAACCATAAATTCGAGGCAGTGATGAAAAATGCAACACGTCACTCTGTGGATGTGGTAGTCCACACGTACGCACAAGCGACATTTTTATTTCCCATAAGATCAAAATGAGGTATAAAAATGTTTTTACATCATCATAATAACATTTTATTTTTTAAAATATTCCAATTTAATTGTTTTATGATGGTTATAATATATTTAAATGAGGTAGAATAAGAAATAAACCTTCTCCTTGGAAATATTATTTTGAATTAAACCATAGGCCTTCTAGGACTGGTCTTTTAGTGATAATAAGGACTCTAGGATGTGGGTATGATATTTTGGAAGTGTTTTGGGTATATATTTTTTGATTTAGAGTGATCAAAGTATATATTTAATTGAGGAGAGGCGTTTCACTTTTCTAAGTGTGGGGAGTGACACTCTTATAATTATTAAGAACATTAAAATATTATAAAGTCATTTTAAATTTAAAGTGGTATAAAAAAACGAATATAGAAGATAAGATAGGTTAAGGTCTAAATACACTCAACCAATCATATTTATACAATTTTTGGAGATATTTGAATCTACAACCCTTAGTTTAACCCCCTTGTTACCCCCTTTTACCCTTACAGAGGTTACTAACTTTTCCCATGATTACTATTAAATATAACTAAAAAATTAAAAGGACCATATTACATAATTTGAAAATAATGATCCCAAATATATAATCCATTTTCTAGGGATTCTATTTTTTAAGTTCAAGAAATCAAAATCTTTTTTTAGAAAAATGAAATTTTTAAGCATAAGAATGATTTTATACAAAAATAATGTATATTGTTGATTAGCATGGAATTAATTGGATTATTATTAATAAAAGGATAATTATTTTACTTTAACACCAAACCAAAATTTAAAAGATCCTTTTAAATTATTTATTAAAACAGAAGATCCAAAATTAATTTTCATTTGAATAAAAACATTACTTAGATTTCCAAAATTTCACATATAGTTTTACAAGTTCAAAATCATATTTTAAAAAATATTATTACTTATTAAATATTTATCTGGTCTATAAAAAAGGTTTCATAAACTATAAAGTAATTATTATATAATAAAATTACAATATTTGTGAAATTGACATTTTCACCATTCACCAAAAAATCAAGATTTTTAGAAAATTCCAAAAACATTCACCTTAGGCTAATTTTGACATAATAAATTAAAAACTTTTGATCATTAAATAAAATTAAAATTATAAAATCTATTAATGTATATGTTAATGAATATTGAAAATATAAAGAACATTTTATATCATAAAAAAATGATCCTTTTAAACTTAAAGAGTTATTAACCTTATTTTATATCATTTACCAACTTAATGAAAGATAATATATTATTTTATACATTGAAATATTACCTATTATCATAATAATTTTAAAGTGATCAATTTAATTAAATAAACAATTATTTATAAATAAATATTTGAAAAAAAAATTCCGTTTAACATTAATTAATTATCCTTTAAATGTAATATTTTTAATTGATTTCTATATATTTATTTACTATTGGTTTTATCATTCTTATAATTTTCTTAATAATTTGAATCTAATATTTCTTGGATTATTGTAGTATGATGATGTATGTGATATAATCTATTGAGATTTATATTAATTAAAGTAAAATACATATTAAAATCATAGGGTGCTACATCACAAGGGTTTCCTTTATTACATTTCCAAGACATTTTTTATTTTGAGTTTCAGGGAGTTGGGAATATAAATACATAAAGAATTAGAAATTTTCACAAAGTGAACATAATTTTCTCAAAAATAGTTTCTTATGTTAACACTCATGTTTCATTCTTCACACTTTTTCTTCATTTAATACATGACACCTTTGAAATTTCTCTAATCTCTAGACATCGTTAAGCTTTGTGTTTTTTTTCAAAATGTTTGATGATAAAAACCAATATCATTAAGGGATATAAAAATAAAGGAAGCCTATTAATCCATTTTAAATTCATGAAAACTACTATAGAAGTTTTAATTTTTATATAGTAGACATTGAACTCAAATATTCATTTCTTTACTCTTGAAATAAGCTACAAAGACCAAAGTTTCCATAAAACATTTTTTAAGAAATCACAAATGAAAAATCATAATCTTGAGAGTTACTTGGGAAAGCCTGAGAACTCATGAAAACATTTCCTTGAAAAATAGTTTTTTCACCTTTAAAATATAATAATTTTTCCTTTAACCATGACCTAATTTTATTATCTAATTAAATAAAATGTTCTCATTTATAACCCATAGAAATTACTACAAAACCATGGAGGTATATTGGGAAATTATCCTTAAAATAACCCTCACGATACAAATTATAATGGAATAACCATCACAGTTAATTCCAACATATCTCATAGAAGTAACTTATATCTAATTAACTCTACCACATTAGCAAATACATTAGAGAGCTATATCGAGCTCACCCATCACCATATCTATATCAATATAACTTTTTAAAATATAAAATTTAGAATAAAATTATTAGTATCCAAACATATTATATAATTTATTTATATCATAGAACTCATTAAGTATGGAATTTGAGCTATTAAGAAAAAAAACTTTCAGTTATCTCTAAAGTTATAGAAGATATATCCTTTTATCTTGAAAACATTTTTAAATTTAAAATTTACAAGAACAATTATAGTATGATATTTTTTGAAAAACCATTGAATATTATAGAATAATATTGATAACTAATAACAAACATGATTAAAGTAAAAGGTGGTCGTGTTTTAGACATTAAAAAATATGTTCTTTTTTAATTTTTTTAAAAATGTCAAAAGTGACTTATACAGAAAAAAATGAAATATATTATTTTTTAATTTTTTTAATGAAAGTATCATAAAATTGAAAATTAACTTATAAAAATATTTTAATTATAAATAATTACGTTCTTGAAAATTTCAAAAGAACATGGATATGGAGGAGAAAGTGTTTAAAACATTTAAAATAATGTTTTAAAGAAAAATAATTTACAACTTTAGTAACTTTGGAATCAAAAGAACATTGAAGGAGAGATATTGAAAATTATTTTTAAAACAATTTATTTGAAGTAATTTAATGATAAAATACATTCATATTGAAATATATATACCACAAAAAGGAAAAAATTTGGTGAAAATGTCACGATTCATAAATAAATGAAATTGAGATGACAAATCCCTTACCTCGAGTCTCAGCTCATCATGTACGTATTCTAACCACCTGAATAATAAAATTATAATAATTATTTAATTGACTAAGAACCATTTTAATGCTTATTACTTCACTATTTCTCTTTTTATTTAATTTATTACCATTTTTTATTTAATTTTATAAGTCAGTTAAGTTTACGTCATATGTTCTGAGTTCATTTTGTTCATAAACTACAAAATAAATTTGGTGCATTAAACATGGTCAAATGGGTCAGGGTAAAATAATCTAATTAATCTTAACATAGTTATAATTATAATTATTATAAATTTAATAAACTCTTAAGACTATTTATGAAAGGAGTTCCTGAAAAATGAAGCATATCATTTTATAGAGATGTTAGAATGTACATGCACATGAATATTGTTTTAATTTTTCTAATAGATGAAAATAAAATAAATTAAATAAAGGATTAGATTTAAAAATATTAATAATATTATAAAAATAATATTTATTAATTAAATCCATCCTTATGACCATCCATATAAGGAAAAAATGAAAAACAAATCACAACGCTTTGGGGAGGTGGTAATCTACATGTATGCACAAGTGACATTGTCTTTTTCCAACAGATGGAAGGATAAAAAGGTATATAATATGTTATATTTATAGAATCTTAATAATTTCATAAATTTAATTTATATTCATTAATTCCATATTTATAATCATTCTGTTAAGGCAGTTATCAAAAACGAAACACATCACTTCATGGAGGTTGTAGTCCACACGTATGAATGAGTGACGTTTTTATTTCCCATAGGATGGAAATTTTGTTGAAAAATGTTATTACATGATAATAATAACATTTAAGTATTATTTATATACTTATTTTATTATGTTATTATGGTTATAATATATTTTATATAGGTACAAGTAAAAATAAACTTGAAAGACTTTAGTTTAGATTTATACCTCCTTGGATATCTTCCTTTAGCGTACATATTAAGCCTTATAGAATTGATATTTTGGTGGTAGTGTGAACTCTAGAACATGGGGAGGATATTTTGGAAGTTATTTATTTTATCTTGGTCAATCTAGATTACTCAAAGCGTATTGATAATGAAGGAGAGTAAGTTACCTTTGATAAGAGAGGGGAAGTGGAACTCTTCAAAATATTAAGAATTTTAAAATAATATAATGTCATTTTCTAGGGAAAGTGGTAACAAGGAAACCTAATTTCTAAAATATGATAGGTTAAGGTCTATAAACACTCAAAAAAAATATTTAGACATTTTATAGAGATATTTGAATCCTTATCCCTTAATTTAACCCCCCAATAACCCATTTCACCCTTATCGAGGTGACTAACTTTTACCATGATTATTATTCATTATGACTAAAGGGTGAAAATGAAAATATTACATAATTTGAAAATTATTGTCCCAAATATGGAATCAATTTTCTAGGATTAAATTTCTAGAATTGGTAAAAATTAATTTTGATGTAAGTCAGTAAAACACAATGAAAACCATTTTTTAGAAAAATGCCCTTTTAAGCATGAAAATAATTTTATACCAAAATAATATATAGCATTGATTAACATGGATTTAATTGGATTTTTTTTGAAAATTTTACTTAATTTAATTTCAAACCAAATAAAAATTGAAATTATCCTTATGAATACTTGATTGAAAGAGAAGAACTAAAACTAGTTTTTATTTGAATGAAAACATTAATTAGATTTCAAAAATGTAAAACATAGTTTTCAAAGTTAAAAATTATGTTTTTGAAATAATTTTATTACTTATAAAATATATATTTGGTGTATAAATTTTTTTATAAACATTAAAGTCATTATTATATCATAAAACGACAGTATTTGTAAAATTGATATTTTTCCTTATTCACAAAAAAATTGATCTTTTCAGAAGAATAACAAAAAACATCCCTAATATAATTTTGAAACACTTAAAAAAAATTATTTCATCAAATTTAAATTCTATAATTCATCACTTTATCTTTCAAATTAAAATAAAAATATAAATAAAAATCACTTTGATAAAAAATAGCCCTTTTAAACTGAAAGTCTTCTTAACCTTATTTCATATCATTTACCAACTAAATGAAATTTAATATATTAGTTCATACATTGAAATATTAACTATTATAATAATAATATTTTAAATGTGATTAACTTTAAAAAATACATAATACTTTATAAACAAATTTTTGAAAAACAATCTTTTTAAAAATTAATTATTTATCATTTTAAAAATAATAATTTTTAATCGATTACTATATTTTTATTTATTAGAGGTTTAAATATTATTATAAATTTCCTAATAATGTTCAAATAATATGTCACAAATTATTTTAGTTTAGCGATTCATGTGATACAAGTGTTGAATTAGTGCAGGGTTTGACATTTGCAACCTCTGATACCAATTGTTAGGATGGTATGACTCTGAGTAAGTTATACTCTGTAACACCAAATGTAGAATCGAAATAGTAATGAGATTCTTAGATACAAGAGGGGGGGTGAATTGTACTTTAAAAAAATCCCTAAGGAAATTTTGTATAACCAAAATTCACAACTCCTCAAAGTTCTAAAGACTTTCTTGATTCCAGAAAAGTGATTCCGGAAGTGAAACTTAACAAAAGTTTGCACCAACTAAGATTCTACCTTAAATCGTATATAATCTTACTAAATCATAGTACAAGGAAGTATAAGAAAGTTATAATTTCCTTAACAATGAAAAATGCAGCGGAAAAACAAAGTAGTGAAAACTACAAGTAACAACCAATAACTCTTTTAACCCAAAGGGAAGGGTATCCAACAACCCTGGATAAGAGGTCCCTTGATTTATACTTTAAAGAAAGTCTATCTTACCCACACCAGGGTAATCCCTCGATAAGAAGATTGGATTCTGTCTTGTTATCCCTGCAAGCCCTCAACTATCAGGCAGTCGACACCTCTGTCTTCGTCAGCAAGGAATCCCTCAACTTCAAGGTGTTGGAACCTCTGTCTTCCTATCCCTAGAAGCCCTTGACTGTAATCAACAAAAATCGGAGTCGCACAAAGAAAGTCTTCACAAGGCAAAGTTTGAACAAGCTGTTCAAACTTTCTGCACGAAGCTTTGAGAGTTTATAAGAGCATCTCTCTCTAGAAATCACTTCAGGAAATTCTGATCACCAAAAATTCCAAAAGTTTCAAAAAATTTCAAATGAGCTCCTATTTATAGGTGAAGCTCCAACGGTTGGCTCCCTCCTCCAACTGTCATATTTTTCCTTGAATTTTGGAGGGACCTATACACGTGTCACTCAAACAACGGTTAGTCAATAACTGAAAGCACGACATTGTTTTGTAATGAAACAAGTGTAAGCATAAGTAGAACTGAAGTTCGGAATGTAAGAAAATAAAATTTTGGAATATAAGAAAAGTATGAAAGTTCAGAGTCTACTATGAAAATGAATTTAGAGTCTATAGTACTAAGATATTTGGATTCGGTTTCCCTAAGGAATTCTTAGTGAGAATTCGTAATCAGAATTCTTCACTAGAATTTGTAATGAGAATTCGTAATCAGAATTCATCACTAGAATTCACAATGAGAATTCGTCATCATAATTCTTTATCAGAATTCATAATAATAATTCCTAATCATAACTATTCACTAGAATTCTTAATGATAATTCCTAATCATAATTCCTCACTAGAATTCGTAATGAGAATTCGTAATTAGAATTCTTCACTAGAATCCGTAATGAGAATTCGTAATCAGAATTCATCAATGGAATTCGTAATGAGAATTCGTAATCAGAATTCGTCATCAGAATTCGGAGTGGAACTACATGAGAGTTCATATCCAGAATTCGGAGTGGAACTATATGAGAGTTCATATCCAGAATTCGGAATGGAACTTCATGAGAGTTTGTACCTAGAATTTGGAATGGAAAACAGAATACCTTATATCTAAGTATTATATGATTCTGAGGTTTTGGACTTCAATCTAAATTTTATATTTAGACAAATTTATGATATAAATAAGGAAATCTTGGTAAGGGTAAATTTCCTTAAGGAAGGAAATTTTCCTTATAGAATTAAAATATAGATTTTCTTAAGTATAAAGTGTTTGTGATTTTCAAAACAAGAAGTAATGGAAAAGTCATAAGGAAAACCTTATTGACTCAACAATCTCCCCATTTTTGGAAAACACAAACAACCTTTCGAAAAAGAATATAAGGACTTAGAAAAATTTCTATAGACTTTGAAATTAAAACTTATCTCCCTTTTTTCATAGATGACAGTGAATACAACTAACTACCCCTTAGGCTTTGGAACTATAAGGATTGTATTCTGAATTTCTGGAATGGAATTTTCATTATTATGAGAATGAAAAAACTTCATAATGAGAAACACCCCCTTAGATAAGGATAGTTCTTCTTAACTTAAAAATTTTTCTTATCCCTTTTATAATTTTCCTTCTCCCCCTTTTGAGTAGTTCTTTTTCCTTCTCCCCCTTTGTGATTTTAAAAAAGAATTTAAGGGAATGTAAAAGAAATATGGTACTTGAAATATAAGTAAAGAAATGCAAGGAAAATAAGAAACCACGATTCTATTATAACTGGAAGAATTTTTACAAGGAAAATCAAATGCAAAAAAAGATCGGATTGTCTATTTATCTTCCTTTTCCTTGGGGATTAACTTCTTGAGAAGGGTTTTCAGCTTCTTCAAGTCTTTCTGGTCTTCCTGAGCTTGCTTCTCCAAAGCTGTGATCCTTTCTTCTTGAGTTTTCAGGACCTCTTCCTGAGCCTTCATGGATTCTTCCTGAGTCTTAAGAATTTCCTCTTTCTTCACTATCTTCTCTTCCATCTGGGTCTAGAGATCTCTTTCTGACTTCAAACCTCGAGCAACATAATTCAGATTTCCATTTAGATCTTTGACATCATGAATCCAAGTATTTTTCTAATGGGTCAGCTTATCTTGAAAGCTGTCTGAAAGATTCTTAATATTGTTATATTTAGTTCCAAAGGCCTCCTTAACATTTAGTTGGAACTGATCAAGCTCTTCCATATCTTCAACAATTTTCTTGGACCAAAGTGTGATTTTTCCGCATGACTTTATATGAACATCATAGTTGATAAGAAAATGTCTATGCTCAGCCTCAATATTCACACACTTATCCATAACCATGGATAATGATTCTGATTTCTGATTTAGACTATATTGAAGCATCTGGAACCTGGAGTCTACGGTGGGAATGATCAGAATGGTGTCCACTGATTTCTTCAAAGACTCAACAACAAAATCATGTCCCAGTGCTGATGATTCCGAATCAGACACCTTGCTTGGGGATTGATGTTCTTCTTCAATTTCCACCAACCTTCTTCTTGAATAGCCACCAACCTCCTTCCTTATGATATCCTTTGTTGGGGTGTCCACAACTACTTGCTTACCCTTATCAACTTTCAGAATGGGTTCTTCATCCGGAGATTCTTCCTCACTTTCAGATAGTTGAACAATCTAATCTTCATCCGGCTTCTCCTTCTCTGTTCCTTATTTAAGAAAGTGCTTCGCATAGCTTTCTTCCTCAGACAACTCATTTTCTTTTTCTTCTTCCTTTTCATCATCTTTCTTACCATCTTCCTCATCTCCCTTTCTCAAAGTGGAAAGCTTTGATAACTCATCCTTAGAAGATTGGAGTGGTGGTTTTTCTGAAGGGTTTTCCTTCTATTGATACTCCTCAACTTATTTAATCAAGTCATCTAGATCACCACTTACTTATTCTACTACTTCTTCTTCTTCTTATAATGCCTCTTCTTCTTCTAATTCTTCAACAACTTCTTCTACTCTCTCAACAAATTCTTTCCCTTTAGATTTTTCCGGAGTAAAGAAATTTCTTCCAGGGGTCTCCGGTAAAGGCTCAATAAGAAACGTTTCCAGAACGGGAATATTTTTAGAGGATACTTCTGTGGATTTCAAGAGAGATTGAACAATCTCTTCCTCTAAAATCTTCTTCTTCGTCTTCTTTTTTTTGCTACCTTCTCAAGATATTCAGCCATCTTCTCCCTTAAGGATTTATCTTCAGCAGGCTCCAATCTGAATTGAGGTTCGCCTTCCTTTCTCTTCTCCTTATCCAACCTCCACTTAGAAACCAACTCACTTGAATATAATTTCTGTTACTTTGGATTGGGAGGTGTGGATTGGGTTTCTTTATCTTTAGGGTTCTTGTCTTCAGCCACCACTTCTTTCAATTTTCTCTTCTTACTAACTTTCTTCACTGGTTCAGCCTTCTCCACATTTTCTGGAATGACTTCTGCCTCCTCCTCTGGCAGATCAAAGAACTCTCCTGACTGTTTTGATAAACCGACTTTCATTCTCTTTAATGTGTCATTGCTGATCAGCATCACCTTATAATTCCTGGGTTTTGAGGTGCAAGAAACCTTGAACGACTCTAGACACAGAATAATAATCTTGGAGAGGAGAGCAGGATACATAATAATTTGAGCTTTCAAATTGACATTCTTGATATTCTGAACCGTAATAAGGATGTGCCTAATCATATTGATATTTCTTAGATTTACTAAGAAATACAATATGTAAATATCACTTTTCTTTAGATTATCCTTGTCACCTCTTCTTGGAACGAAAAAACCTTTAACCCACAACTGCAGAATCCTGTTGTTGGTGGAGAGATGGGAAATCTTTGCTGTTTTATCATCTTTAATCCCTAGGCATTCCATTACCTTCACTTTGCTGAAACTTCCTTGCACATCCATAAGTTTATGTGAACAAAACTCAGCTTCTCCATCGTATGTTATCCCCACAAAGCTTGCAGACTTGGTGTATGTAAGTTTGTAAGTCTTCCCATAAGACTTGAAAGAAAACTTTTCTCTTCCCTCTTCCTCAAATGAACATAATGATTCATAGAATTCTACAAGAAAATCCATATAAACAACAACTTGAACACCTATCTTTGATACACATACATCTTTCCAAACATTCAAATTGATATTCTTGGAGATGATAGAATCATACTTGAAAATGTTCGGATGGAAAAACCTTTCCCTGTAGACTAACCAAGATGAGATTGGCTTCACGGTAGATATTTCTTGAGAAGCAGCTTCTACAGACATTCGGAATAGAGGAGCACTGAAAGATTCAGAACGTTCTAAAGAAGGAAGGGCATAATTTCAACACGCGAGAGCTTGAAATCGATGTGGGACAACCATCGGGGGTCCCCTTTATATAAGCAGAGGAGGTGACCTTTCATCTCCCAAAACCCATCAAATGGTTTTGAATCATTCTGATCAGATCTAACTATTGAGAAAATACCCGCAAGGAAATCTTGAATTTGATCTTTTGAAGCTTTTAAGAAAAACATTTGGATTTAAGAAGAAATGAATCTGAGAAATTTTAAAATAAAAAGAAACTACCAGAAACTAAAAAATGATTATAAAAACTTAAGTAAGAAAGTCATACCTTTCGGATTATCTAGGAAGTTTATTTGTAATAGGTGATATTCTTCTTGAAGAAAATTTGGCTACGAAAAACTCACTACGAAAAATAAATTGAGTATGAAAATTTTCATTATGAAAAATCTGAGTACGGAAAATTTCATTACGAAAAATCTGAGCACGAAAAATTTCATTATGAAAGTTTCAGTTCTGAAAATTTCTATTATGAAAATTTAAGGTTTGAAGAATTCCATTACGAAAAGTTCAGTTCCAAACAACTCATTACGGAAATCTTTAGTTCCGAAAATTTCATTATGAAAAGTTCCAGTACGAAAACTTCATTACAAAAATTTCCAATACGAAAACTTCATTATGAAATGTTCCAATATGAAAACTTCATTACAAAAATTTCCAGTACAAAAATTTTAGTTTCGAGACTTCCATTAAAAAAATGTCAGTTCCGAAAATTCCTATAAAAAATATTTAATTATAAAATTATTTTGAAAAACTAACTACGAAAAATATGAAAAACATCATTACGAAAAACATGAAAAACATGAAAATTTCATTACGAAAATTATGAAAAGATTGAATAACAAATGTACTCCCCCTATGAAAAGGAGTTTATTACTGTAAGGAGAATGGTTCAACAAGAAGTTAAAAAAGGAAAATTACCTCACAGTTATCACCCCTAAATTCTATTTAATGTATTCAAATCTATTAGAGGGTAAAGATTTTGTGAAAATATCAGCAAGTTGATCTTGTGCTTTGATAACTTGAAGAATGATATCTCCTTTTAGTGTGTGATCTCTAATATCTATGTACATTGAACGAGAGTGATGTGCAGGGTTTTTACTAAGGGAAATGGCACTTGTGTTATCACACAAAATTTGAGTCTTAGTAAAACTCAAGCCATAGTCTGTGAGTGTGTGTTTCATCCACAACACTTGAGCACAACAACTTCCAGCTACTACATATTCAGCTTCAGCAGTGGATAATGGTACTGAGTGTTGCTTCTTGGAAGACCAAGAAACTAATGAATCTCCTAAGAAATGACTAGTTCCGTATGTAATCTTTCTATCCATTCTATATCCTAAAAAGTCAGTATCTGAAAAGATTTTTAAAACAAAATCATTTCTAGAAGTATAAAATAGTCCTAAATCCATGGTTCCCTTCAGGTAGCGAAAAATTATTTTCACTGCCTTTAAATGGGATTCCCTAGGATTGGATTGATATCTTGCACATAAGAATACTTAAAATATTACGTCCAGTTGACTAGCTGTCAAGTAAATTAGACTTCCTATCATACCTCTAAAAGATGTTTGATCTACTGGTTTCCCAGCATCATCAAGATCAAGTGTGTTTGAGGTACCGATGGGAGTACTTATACTCTTAGTGTTTTCATATCCATACTTTTTAAGAAGATCTTTAATATACTTATGTTGGGATATGTATATTCCTTCTGGTTTTTGATAAATTTGAAAACCAAGAAAAAATGTTAACTCACCCATCATACTCATTTCAAACTCATATTTCATTAGATCGCAAAGGAATTAGTTAGAGATTGCTGAGTTGAACCAAATATAATGTCATCAATATAAATTTGAACAATCAAAACATTTTTCTTATCCTTCTTTATAAAAAGGTTCAGATCTGCATTTCCCTTAACATAGTTATTTTGAAGAAAATATCCTGTAAGTCTATCATACCAAGCTCGAGGGGCTTGTTTAAGTCCATAAAGTGATTTGGTAAGTCTAAAAACATGATCAGGATGTTTTGAGTCTTCAAATCCAGGAGATTGTTCAACAAAAACTTCCTCTTGAATATAACCATTAAGGAAAGCACATTTCACATCCATTTGAAAAAGTTTAAAATTGAAGAATGTTGCAAAGGAATGTAAAATACAAATAGATTCAAGTCTAGCTACTGGACCATAGGTTTCTTCATAGTCTATTCCTTCTTGTTGATTATAGTCTTTAGCAACTAATATAGCTTTATTTCTAACGATGACTCCATTTTCATCACACTTATTTCTGTAGACCCATTTTACTCAAATGACTAATGTTTCCTTAGGTCTTTCGACCAAGGTCCAAAATTTATTCCTTTTGAATTCATTTAGTTCATCTTTCATGGATTTTATCCAATCATCATCACCTAAAGATTCATTAGTGCTTTTTGGTTCCAATTGGGAAAGGAATGCTAGATGTTATATTTCATTTCTTAAGGAACTTCTAATCCTTACAGGTTGACTGACATCAACAATGATACTATCACTGGGATGGTTCTTTAGAAATGACTGATTTGGGTTTTGTAAAACTTGTTCATCAACATAGGGTAGAAAATCTTCTGGGTTAAATGTTTTAGAAGCATCTTCTTGAACATTTTCCTTATCAAAAGGATTTTCTATCAAAAGTTGATAATAAGTTTTTGAAAACACATCCGAAGATGTAGGTTGAGGTTGTTTGAAAACAAAAGGATTAGTTTCATCAAATTTGACATGTACTGTTTCTTCAACAGTAAAAGTGTTTTTGTTATAAACTCTATAATCCTTAGAAGTTGTAGAGTATCCTAAGAAAATTCCTTCATCAGATTTTGGTGAAAATTTGTGTAGGTTGTCTTTAGTATTTAGAATGAATACCATGCATCCAAAAACCTTAAAGTAGGAATGTATAGGTTTTCTACCATTCCATAACTCATAAGGAGTTTTATTAAGAAAAGGTCTAATCAAAACTCGATTTATAGTATAACAAACAGTACTTACAGCTTCAGCCCAAAAATGTTTAGCTATAGAATACTCACTCAACATGGTTCTAGTTATCTCTTGAATATTTCTATTTCTTCTTTCAACAACACCATTTTGTTGAGGTTTTCTGGGTGCTGAAAATTTGTGAGTAATACCTTTTCTACTACAAAAAGTTTCAAAATCAGAATTTTGAAATTCTCCTCCATGATCACTTTGAATAGTTTTCAATGGAAGGTTTTTCTCATTTTTAACTTGGGCTCTAAAAATTTTGAAATAAGAAAAAGCTTCATATTTATTTGCTAGAAAATAGACCCACGTAAATCTAGTGTAATCATCAACTAAGACAAATACATAGTACTTTCCCACAATGCTTCTAGTTTATGTAGGACCAAAAAGATCCATATGCACTAGCTGTAATGCATCAGTAGTTGTGACTTCACCAATGGATTTAAAACATGATTTATGTTTCTTTCCATATTGACAAGGATCACAAAATTTTTAAGAGTCAAATCTAAGATCCGGTAGATCCTTATATAAACCTTTCTTAGAAAGTTTCCATAAGTTCATAAGGTTACAATATCCTAAACTTCTATGCCACAACCAAGAATGTTCTTCCATTTCACTAAGGAAAGGTAAATATTGGCTCCTAAGGTCTTCTAAGTTTAGTGTGTAAACATTCACTTTCCTATTGGCTGAAAGAATAGACTCTTCCTTGGAATTGTGTACTTGGCACTTATCATTCCTAAAATTCACAAGGTAGCTTTAATCACATAACTGACTTATGCTGATGAGGTTTTTCTTAAAACCTTTAACAAACAAAACATTTGAAATCAAAGTTTTTCCAAGAAGAACAATGTTACCTATACCAATAATTTCTCCCTTAGCATTATCTACGAAATTTACTTTTCCTCCTTTCGTTTTGATAATCTTTTCAAAATAGTTTTTGTTACCAGTCATATGTTGGGAACATCCACTATCCATGTACCATGTGTTGTTTTTGTTACTTTCCCTATTTTCTTGAAAATAAGAAAAAGTTAGGTTTTCGGAATCCATACTTTCTTGCATCCAGAAATTCCAGAAAGAAAAATTTTAGGTACCCGCATTTTCTTAGAAAATTAAGCTTTATGAAATCCTAAAGATTGGGTTTTGTTTAAGGAACAATTCTTTGCCCACTGACCACCACATTGACACTTTGTGCAAAATGGAACACTTTGAGGAACAAAGTAATTGTTACTAAAAATCAGTTTAGAACTAGTGTTACCAAAACCAGAAGTATTCCTTCGAGGTCGAATTTGTGAATACATCTTATCAAAATTTTCTTTTCCTAGGGTAAAGTTTGAAAAACACTTCCTCAAGGAAAATATTTCAGATTTAAGTTTTATAACTAAGTTCTTATCTTCAAAAACATTTGAACTAGAGCTAGGCTCCATAACATTTTTCTTAGAAATTACTTTTTCTAAATCTGTAGATAGTTTATTGTTCTCAGAATTTACTTCCTCAATATTTTTTGAAATACTTTCAAAATCAGCATTTTTCTTATCAAGATATTTAGAATGATCTGATATTTCCTTATTAAGAATATCATTTATAGAATTTTCATTATCAAGATTTTTCATAAGTTTTGAGTTCTCAATCTCAAGTAGTTCAGCAAACCTAGAAACTTCTTCATAGGTAGGTATAGTATTTTATTCATCTAAATAAGATTATTCATCAGAAGAGTTATAATATTTACTATCATTAGCATTTAGAGAAACGTTGGTCAAGGATTCAACATTGTGTACCTTAGCCATAAAGCAATGATTATCAATGGGCAGCCTAGATAAAAGACCAAAATTCTTCTATCCTGAAGATTCATAATCTGATGATTCTTCTGAAGAGTCACCACCACTGGCACTCCAGGTGTCATTAGTGTTCAGAACTTTCTTAGCTTTGGCTCTGTAAAACTTATTCCTGTTCGTTTAAGAATGCCTCTCTTTTCTTTCTTTATTTTTAAGCAAAGGACAATCTGGTCTGATGTGTCCATCTCTCTTGCATTCATAGCATGTGACTTCTAAATCTTTCTTATCTTTCCTTTCCTTCTTCTTATACTTGGATTGGAAATCTCTCTATCCAGTAATCTTGTTCCTCCTTCGAGCAAGATTAACTAACTCATTTTCTGAGACTTCACTTTCACTAGATTTGTAATGGATAATAACCTTCTTAGATTTGGATCTAGTAACTCTCTCAGGAGTCTTAGCTTTCATGTGATTTGAAGTTGTAGTAAAAGCAACACTACCATTCCCATTCTTCTTTATTATGTTGTCAGCATCTCTCTTGAGTCTAGTCTCATGATGAAGAAGAGTTCCAAATAGTTCATCAAGAGAAATTTGAGTAACCTTTCTGTTTTCATCAATAGTAGTTCTCTTTGATTCCCACTCATTGGGCATAATTTCAATGATCTTGTCAAAAAGGACTTCATCATCTAGACCTTTCTCTCCCATATATTGTAATCTATTCACGATAGTCATGAATCTCTGTTGCACTTTACAAATTGGTTCTCCATAAGGAAAATTAAAACCATGATACCCATCTCTGATCATGGCTCTTCTAGTCTCAATCACTTTAGTTGTACCAAAATGTGTAACTTCAAGTTTCTTCCAAATACAGTTAGCTGTTTCACAAGAAGAAATTTGGGTATATATTTTCCTAGTCATTGAACAAAGAAAAGTATTGCATACATTATAGTTGAGTTGATATTCTTGCTTCTCTTGGTTGGTAAAAGTTATGACTTCCTTATCAGGAATTTTGTAATCACTAGTAAGCATAACAACGTTATCTACCCTAGTATTGATAACAAAAGCCTTTATACGATCTCTCCAATATTCGTAGTCATTCCCATCAAAAATTGGTGGTCTTTTAGGATTTAAGTTTTCAATGGAACCAACATTAATTCCTGTCATCCTTAAAAAAAACTTTGGCACACTAACTTGTTAGTAGTACGAGTTTGTAAACAAGAAAAAATAATATAAGAAAGAAAAATTGTATCTCTAAGCAAAAAGTGAATCTGAACAATGATTCTAAAAAATATGAATCCGAAAATATGAATCCAAAAAACAGATTCCAAGAAATATAAATCCGGAAAATGTGAATCCGAGAAATCCATTCTGAATATAATCGTGAAACTAATTCAGATTGAACCAAGCCTTTGATACCATTTTTTGAATTGGTTCAGGGTTTGAGGTTTCCAACCTCCGATACCAATTTTTAGGATGGTATGAATCGGAGTATGATATACTCTACAATACCAAACATAGGATTTAAATAGTAATGAGATTCTCAGATACAAGAGGGGGGGGTGAAATGTACTTTTAAAAAATCCCTAAGGAAATTTTGTATAACCAAAATTCACTACTCCTCAAAGTTCTAAAGACTTTCTTGATTCCGGAAAAGTGATTCTAAAATTGAAACTTAACAAAATTTTACACCAACTAAGATTCTACCTCAAAGCGTATATAATCTAACTAAATCAGAGTACAAGTAAGGAAGTATAAGAAAGTTATACTTTTCATAAAAATGAAAAATGAAGCGGAAAAACAAATTAGTTAAAACTACAAGTAACAAACAATAACTCTTTTAACCCAAAGAGAAGGGTATCCAACAACCCTGGATAAGAGGTCCCTTGATTTATACATTCAAGAAAGTCTGTCTTACCCACACCAGTGTAAGCCCTCGATATGAATATCGGAGTCTGTCTTGCTATCCCCACAAGCCCTCAACTATCAGTTAGTCAGTACCTCTGTCTTCCTCAACACGGAAGCCCTAAACTTCAAGGTGTTGGAACCTAGGTCTTCCTATCCCTGGAAGCCCTCGATTGTAATCAACAACAATCAGAGTCGCACGAAGAAAGTCTGCACAAGGAAAAGTTTGAACAAGCTGTTCAAACTTCCTGCATGAAGCTTTGAGAGTTGATAAGATCCTCTCTCTCTAGAAATCACTTCAGGAAGTTCTGATCACCAAAAATTCCAAAAGTCTTGAACACTTTCAAATGAGATTCTATTTATAGGTGAAGCTCCAATGGTCAGCTCCCTCCTCCAACGATCATATTTTTCATTAAATTTCGGAGGGACCTATACATGTGTCACTCAAACAATGGTTAGTCAATAACTGAAAGCACGGCATCATTTTGTAATGAAACAAGTCTAAGAATAAGTAGAACTGAAATTTGGAATGTAAGAAAATAAATGTTTAGAATGTAAGAAAAGTATGAAAGTTCAGAGTCTACTCAGAAAATGAATTCAGAGTCTATAGTACTAAGATATTCAGATTCGGTTTCCCTAAGGAATTTGTAATGAGAATTCGTAATCAGAATTCTTCACTAGAATTCGTAATGAGATTTCGTAATCATAATTCTTTACTAGAATTCGTAATCATAATTCTTTATCAGAATTCATAATGAGAATTCGTAATCAGAATTCTTCACTAGAATTCATAATGAGAATTCGTAATCAGAATTCTTCACTAGAATTCGTAATGAGAATTCATAATCAGAATTCTTTACTAGAATTTGTAATGAGAATTCCTAATCAGATTTCATCACTGGAATTCATAATGAGGATTTATAATCAGAATTCGTCATCAGAATTCAGAGTCGAACTACATGAGAGTTCGTATCCAGAATTCGGAGTGGAACTATATGAGAGTTCGTATCCATAATTCGGAATGGAACTTCATGAGAGTTCGTACCCAGAATTCGGAATGGAAAACAGAATAACTTATATCTATGTATTATATGATTCCAAGGTTTTGGACTTCAATATGAATTTTATATTTAGAGAAATTTATGATATGAATAAGGAAATATAGTTAAGGGTAAATTTCCTTAAGGAAGGAAAGTTTCCTTATAGAAGTAAAATATAGATTTTCTTAAGTATAAGGTGTTTGTGATTTTCAAAACAAGAAGGAATGGAAAAGTCATAAGGAAAACCTTATTGAATCAACAACAAGATATCAAAATATATATTAATTAAAGAAAAATACATATTAAAATCTTGATGGTGTTACATACCACCCCTTTAAATAAACTGTAACCTTGCATTTTTATCTCAATTTCAATAAGGAATGGTTTATTATGTGCTAAAATTTATTAAAAAAAATTCAAAATCCATTTTAATTGGTAAAATAGGTCTTTTAACATCATAATTTTCAAAATGAACCACAATAAAAGAACCTTGAAAAAGTTATAATGGTTACCTGGGGAAATGTAGAGTGAAAGATAAAACATATGATTATGGAAATAAAAAACTTTTTAATATTTGAAAATAAATTTGTTAAAAACCCAAATCACAAAAAGGGATAATAAAAAATCATTTTGAGAAGAAGAAAAGGGAAATATGAAGGCCATCTAGAATAACACATAATTATGTTCCCAAACAAGTAGAACATTTGATGAAAGTGAAAATATATACATTGATGAGAAATTGCTACTAAAGAGGATGATAATTATTCTTAATAATGTGATAATTTTAAGAAGTAGAATTCAATCATGGAATAATACTTGAAATAAAATGAAATTTTTCTTAAAGAGAAAAAAGACCATCAATTCATCAGAAATGATTATAAAATGATAACATTTTCATTTTAAGATCCCTTTTCTAGTGTTTATGGATTAATTTAACATCAAGTCATAGAACATTGTAAATTATAATTAATTTTTTTAAATACACAAATGAAATTTCATCATCTGATTTTGTGTTTCAAATAGTTTCCACATCTATTTCATCCTATATTCCAAATGGTGAATATATAAGATGCATCTTTCTTATGCATAAAGCATGAAAATAAAATTTTAATAGACCATGATATCCATAAGAAGATGAAAATATATTCCTCCTATATTTACTAAAAACCAAATGGTTAGCATAATGTATGATAATACCCAAAATTAATAAACCTCCATATAAAAAAATTATATATTAATATCTAAAGTTTCAATAATAATAACCAAAGTTCAACTTAAATCATTCCAAAAAAATAACCCTATATCACAATTAACCGAAATTACCTCAACATTAAATAATGTATTAACCTCAAAGGTAATGTTATACCTTTCAAATTATATCCCCAAATGTAATAACATTCTTCCCAAACAACCTTCATGCTAAAACACATGTTAAACATAAGGGTTATGTATACCTAAATCATCTAGTAAAACCTAATAAAATATATCCCAAAATATCATTAAGAACCTTCAATTCCCATCAATTGAATCCTCAAAAGGGTATATATGACTTTAAACTTATGATTAACCTTATATTTATTAACTCATGATGGTATAAAAAACTCTTAAAAATAATCATCTGAATCATCCTAACCTCTAAAGTTATCTAAATAATTGCTTTGATACCGACTATTACACCCAATAACATAAACAACCCAAAATTATATGACTTATAATAGGTGATTAAATTTATTACATTTCATGGATCTTTTAGGTTAATATTTTTAGGGAATTCAGAAAATCATTACATAAAATGTTGATATTTCTACAATTTGAAAATTTTTTCACAAAAAAAGTTCTTATGTTAACCCCCCTATTTCATTCATGAAACTTTCTATTCACTCAAAAAACATCACAATTGAACTTGGTATAATACCTACACATCCTTAATCCATGTGAAAAACATTTTAAAGCATGAGATGAGGAAAAAACTCAGCAAGGGACGTAGAAATAAAGGAAACTATTTAATCCATTTGAAATTCAAGAAAACTCATAAATATGTTTTCCCTTTTATATAAAAAACATTGGGCTCAAAAAATAATTTACTTAATCATGAAATTGATTTCAAATCCCATTTTTTATAAAACATTTAGTATGAAGGATAATGGTGATATCATAACCATGATATTTTATTGATAAAACATAATAACTCATGAAAACAATTCTTTAAAAAACAATGTTTTTACCTTTATAAGGTCAAAACATTTTATAAACCCATTTAATTACCTCATAAAATTAATATATTTTCAGTAAAAACTTATATAAAGCATTTAAACACCATGTAAGTATATTGGGAATCATCTTGATATCCCTCTTTCAATTACACTTACAATCACACATATAATGGAATAATATTTATAGTTAATAACAACAACTCTCTTAGTAGTAACTTATATCTAGTTGATACTATCACATTTTCCAATGAATTGGATATCTATATTGGAATCACCCATAATTAGAGCTATTTCAGGCTCACTAATCATTATATAAAACATCAATGTACTATATCCTAATAAAAATGGATAAAATATTTCATTTCCATGATAAAAATTGTAAAAACTAGATTTTCATCCCCTAAGGAAAGCCACTTTTAGTTAACTCATAAATTGGGAAAAAGTATCCTTTTCTTTTGAAAATATTTAAAAAATAAAATTTCCCTTAAGAAATGGTAATTGAATTTTCTTTTAAAATCCATGAAAAATTAAGGTTCAATCTTCATAAAGAATAAATAACATGATGTTGGGAAAATCCATTCATTCTATATACATATAAAATCACTCCTTTTATACTTTTGTATGGAAAATAAATAATGACTCATATGAAAGTATTGAAAAATATTTATTTTAAAACCTTTTAAAATTAAGTACAAATTAGTTGAAAATGTCATTTAATAATATTTTAAGTATAAATAAGAACATTCTTGATACATTATAAAGAACATGGATATGAAAGGGAAAGAGATTAACACATTTAAAAAATGTTTTAAAATAAAATCCCTTAAAAATATAGTAGTTTGTTAATCAAATGATCATTTAAGGATATAAATTGAAAATAATTTGTAAACCACTTGATTTTTAGTAAGTTAATTATAAAATATATCCATATGGAATTATATACACTGCAAAAAAAACTTTGAGTGAAAATGGAATGTGTCTCAATGAAATGAAATTGAGATTATAAATCACTTACCTTAATTCTTATATAGCTTCATATGTTCTCTAAATCTTGAATAATAAAATTATATTAGTTATTTAATTTATTTTAAAACTTTTTCATGTTCATATAATTATTATTATTCCATTTGTTTCATTCACTACCAAGTTTTATTTTGTTACTAAGTTAAGTTTACATTAGTTATTTTTAGATCGTCCAGTTCATAATATCCCAAATAACTTTTGAGCATTAACCGTGGTCAAAGGGGTAATGGTTAAATCATATATATAATGTTAAACATGTTTTAATTGTCATGTTTATGCATTAAATATAATTTCAGATACATTCAATTAAAAAAAATGTAGCACATTGTTTCATATGGACCATAGTTCATTCATACGCATGAAAAACAATTCATTTATTTAATGGATAAAAAAGAAATAAAATAGATATCATTTTACCTTTATAAATTTATAACCATATTATAAATATCATATTTATCCATTAAATCCATCTTAATAACTATCCATATAAGATGTAAATGAAAAAAATAACATCGCTTCATGGAGGTGGTAGTTTACACATATGCATGAGAAACATTATCATTTTTCAACAGACTGAAGGGTAATAAGGTAGATAAATTATTATATTTCCAGAATCATAATAATTTCATATATAATATCCCATCTCGAATCACTCTATAAACAATAACTATACCGATTATCCATGTGACCTCAAGTGCGCTTCCATGCATGCCTGAGGCTGATGACTAGTAGAGGGGGTCTAAGATGGTTTTTTGAGGAGACTATACCACATTTAATAGGGTAAAAAGTCTTATATAAATCAATAATTATCATAAATAAAAGATAAACATCAAATTATGAATTAAAAATAAAACATCTAAACGAAATATAATATGTCATACAGAAGTCACATTGTTATACAATAGTGGCCACTCACTGGGATGACCATATATATATAGTCTATAATAAAATAAAAATAAGAAACTGGATCCATGAATACACTAAGCGTAACCTCATAATATTCTCTAACCACATATAGGCCATCCCACTTGACCATGATATCCCAAGCCTCATCCCAAACTTGTACCTGCAACAACTATGTGAGAGATTCTCGGGGTACCCATGTGAAATGGTGTCCCTAGTAGCGTGTGAGTGAAAAAATATGTTGTCCACCACCAATATGGTCCCATTCCAACCATCATATGTAGATATATGTTCATGTTGGGTGATAGGATGAAATAAAAAGACAACTTTTGAAAATAAATAAATAAAACAACTGATGATCCTTAAGTCCATGACCCTGATCGACTATACCTGCTTCAACCAGTGTCAGGGTGTCTCTGAGCATGTAATGATGAAATTTACACCCAAGTAACATGAAACAACAAAATCTATGATAACCCCAACTAATAATCACCACTCTAAGGCCCCATCCCATGGAGTTCTAAACATCTTATATCTAAATTCCTTTCATCTCAACCATGCATCTATATCCAATCCATGGTAGCCATAACCATATATTTATGACTCCACGGACCCATCCATTAACATTACATTCATTAATATCCAAATCCATGGAATCCATAACCTTATCATCATGAATTTGGAGACCCATCCCATGAAATTACATGTTTCAGGCTCAAAATTCATGGCATTCATAACCATATCCTCATGACTCTAGGGACCCATCCCATGATAGCACATGCATCCAGATCCAAATTAATGGAAACCATAACCATATACTCGTGAATCTGAGGACCCATCCCAAAAAATAACATGATTTTGGATGAAAATCCATGGTATCCATAACCATATATGAGCTCCAAATTTATGGATGTTCCAAACATTGAGCTCATAGTCCATGGAAGCTCCATCCATATACAGACTCCAATCATGTGTCTGATAATAATTAATTTCCCATTATGTTCTTTCCACACAAAACAAATAAGGGAAAATGGATATCCAAATTACTATTAATGTCATCAAAACCTTATCCCCTTAGATATTATATGTTGGTTCAGGTTATAGAGTAACAACCACAACCATCTCAAATCAGGGCTATATGTACTTGCTTAAAATCAGTTTGTTAATGGGGCACTCCTAATCCCCCATAGGTCACCAATATGTTATATTCTCCCTCAAAATTTTCCTTGGTCTCAACCAAGGTCTTAGGTCAATACACAATGTACTAATATTTCATTACCATTGGAATAATTGACAGGGTAGAACAACCGCACTGGCTACACAGGGTCTTTCCATAAAGGAAATAATAGAGAGATAGTTTATATCCTATATCAGTCATCAAGGCTACTCTGGATTGATCCCCTTATGCAACCTGATACTATTCTACCTCAGTTTATCTTCCTAGGTTAAGAAAAAACTTAGGGGAAAATTATGATCACTCCCAACCAAAACTATAAGTTTCTTAGCTCGAAGGTATACTAAAGGTCTGATAAGGCCTTAATATGGAATGATATAATAGGTCTAATTAGGTTTGGACTCATATATCAATAGGTCTGGAGACCAATTAGTATTTCTATAGTCATAACCACAACCATTGGTGACTAAAGTAATTAGCTAGCACACAAGAGTTGTTCATAACCCCTAAAAGTAGCTCAATTCATAGGCATAGTTCATTTAATTATTCAAATTCATTTTAAAAAAATTTGGTTTCCCATATGAAGAGGTTGTGAACTCCACATGACACATAAGCGTGTGCATAAAACATAAGGTCTAGTATACAGGACTGCCAACATCATGTTTGAAGATTTACACTTTTATTGCCAATGACTGGAAGTAGCTTCCATGGCCTGTCCAATCCCATCTTAGATCAATAGGTCACAGCCACGATCTCAGAACCTATGTCACAATAAGGACCCAACCATAATTACTTATAACAAAAAATAATTAATTCCCCAATTTTATCCAAATAGGTATAACACTCTAATTATTAGACCCACCTCCAAAGGCACGCCAAGGGACCTTCTCACAACCTCATCCCTATACCGAGTGAAATACCTAGCATCCAATTCCAAATAAATATGTATTATAATTTATTTTTTTAGAAAAAACCTAATAAAATTTGACATTGTGACTTAACTAAACCAAAATGATGCGATACCACATGCAAAAAACATATTGGGTCACCCACTTCTTAGGTAGAGTGAAATAACCATCACGTTTGTCCTATTCCACCTTGCTATGGAAGAATAAAACATGAATACCAAACCAAGAGAAGTGGAAATTAGACTGAGATGGAGGTGAGGATTAATGATGAATGTTAGAGGCCAAGACATACCTATAATCGACATTTTAAATCATAAAACCCCCTCATTTGAGGGTGATTTAAGGGGATAACAAAGTGGGAGAGAATTCTAGATGGGTGCATAAGATAAAGATGGGGAAGGGGAATTACCACTTAAAAAAAGGAGTGAAATGGGGATTTAGCCCAATTAATGTCCACAAGAAATCCAGTTCTGATCTACTTTATTTCCGATGGAACCAAGGCCACTAACAGATAGTGGCTGCTATAGTATTCACTATAGTATCACAACCACCCTAGTTAAATTCCAAATTTATGTTAAAATGTAGACCTGGCCACTAATTTGGAAATTAAAATTTCCATTGAATTTTACAACTCGTTTGGGGTCCCAGCCCTTAAAAAATCCCAACCATAACACTTATAATCCTTAATAATTCTTGGTGGTCTTCTGAACATAATACTAGACCTAAATTGATCAATGATTCCTACTTAAATGGTCACATTCCATCCTTGAAATCCCAAATCACCACCATAATGCTAATTTAAACATTAAAAATTAAACTCCCTAATGACTGATCTAATGCTCACATTATACTAAATCTTAATGAAAAAATCCACAATTTCTATCTACACCAAGAGACTCACATGTCCTCTTCCAAAAATATATATAGAATACAGGTCTCTCCACAATAGAAATTAGATTATACCAGCCAATTTTGAGCCACAAAACTTTCCACCATCAAAACCACCTATTGAAACAATCAACCCTCATTACAAAAATGTGACTAGAATGGTTTAAAATCTAACACACCTATTCAAAAATGATAAACCTCTCCATTTTCAAAATTATAATTTTAATCGATCAAATTTATAACAACCAAGATCAAAACCCACCTGTGATAATTTTTCCCTAAAAAATCCATGACCAATCTTCAAAACAGAGCCATCATGTCTGAAATGACGCTCCCAATGTGATTTATAACTGAATACATCCAATTACATGTGAAAATAATAGTTAAAACTCCTTAAGATGACTTATTCTAAAAGCAATCATCTTCCAAAACTGACATGCCATCGATTACCAGATCCTTATGCCTTTACTGCCAAAGGCATGCTGAGGTCTTTCTGATACACCCCATGAAGTCTCAACCAGACTTCCGATGTGATCCTATGGCCGAAACTCAAATAAAAAATTCCTCTATCATGTTCCAAAATGAAATAACAAATGCATTTCTGATCTAATAGCATTCATAACATCCAAAATTACCCTTAGTTTAAATCCAACACTCAAACTCCAGCTGACACCACATCCGAATTGTACATGGAATTCCCCAAGGATTCAAGTAGTACTTGGGTCCATTTATTGACTAGAATCAAAATAATAAATAATTTTCCAATGATTATACCCTACTCTCATAACCCCTCTCACATGATGGTCAAATGATCAAGGCCTACATCTCATTCCCCACTATAGAATCATCCATGTCATCTCACTACTAAAAAAGGTTCCTGATCATCATGGTCCATTCCCTATACATCGCCAGACATAATGAATGGTGTTTCCAAACCTTCTCATTCGTGATCACTAACCTATAACACCAAATCATCACCCATTTTTAACCCATGATAACAAATTACATGAATTCCATTAAAAATTAGGCCATAATACGGGTTTCCACCCTCATCCATCCAACAATGAACTTCCTATCACATGACTTTTATTACCCTAATACTCGAGCACATTCATGATATGATTCACTACCAACCATGTTTTTAAATTATCCCAATCCATGCTCATAAGGTTATTGGGGTAATATCCCCACATAAAAGAACCAAATTTCCATCATTCCTCATCCCACTCATGACCATCGATGATTCCATACCTCGATGGCACCATGTGTAACTAGTGCATGCTGCCTCTAACTCCCCAGCGTAATAGGAATATGATATCATACCACCCAAATAAAGATCTAGAATCATGATCCTATGAGTTGCGTGCCACTGAGTCCTTGTTGACCATGAAGGTGCACTATCTCCAAAATATAAAGAATCTCGATCTCATCAACTGAGAAGGTATCCTAGATTAGTAGGAAGTGTGTGAACTTAGTCAACCTATCAAAGATTAACCATATTGAATCATTTCATCAAGGAGATCTTGGCATGCCAGTCATGAAATCCATGGATATTTCATTCCATTTCCACAAAGGAATGGATATAGGCTTTAGAAGTCCAGGAGGTCTCCAGTGATAACCCTTCACCTACTGGTAGGTGCATCACCGAGTGATAAAACCTACAATCTACCTCTTTTTACTTGGACACGAATACTAACGACGTATGTCTTTGTACATATTGGTAATTCTAGGATGAACTTCCCAAATAGAGACATGAGATTCTCACATATACTCTCCCTATATATCAGTAGGCACCCAAATATGCCCATGGTAGATTAGAGTATCATTCTTATCAATGACCCAACCAGGAGGTGGATTTTCACCTGTTATGTATCCCTTAATATGAGGCCATCAAAATCATATAACTGTCTCATCTAGACTCACTCTAGAAGAGAGGATATCACTATTAGATCTATTAAAATAGATTTTCCACGATATTCCTAAACCTCTAGGTGCATCTCAAAAAATAGAGCCATAAACTTCAACTCACTACTTTCCTCTTGGATGCCTTATGTCCTAGTCTTCTATATTAAGGAATAAACTATAATATTCCCCTTTATAAGTGTATAAACAATCTCAAAATCGAACTACTACAGGTATTTAACCCACTTTCACAACCTTAGATTCAATTCTCACTATGTTGATATATATTTGAGACTTTTGTGATCTCTATAAACAAAAAAAACACTTAACCAATAGACAGTGCCTCAAACAACATAAGGAATGGACCACGACTGCTAACTTGAGGTCATGCTTAGGGAAATTCTGCTTATGAGGCCTTAACTAGAAGGAACCCTTTTCTAGGAATTGATCTCCCTGAATCATGACTATACCTAGAACAATCTCACAAGCATTAAAATAGATTTTATAATTTATTCATGGCTCTAGAAGTATCAATATCAATGCTGATGTGAGTATTCCGTTCAACCACTGAAAAGTTTTCTCACAAGATTCAATAAAGTCAAATTTCACACCCTTATTTTTAAATCCTATAAGCAGCGTTTCTAGTCATGAGAAATCTTGGATGAATCGCCAATAATATCCAACCATACCTAAGAAATTGTGTATGTCAAAAACATTCTTGGGATGTTACTAGGAAACCACAACACTCACCTTTTCTGGGTCAACAGATACACCTGCCTCTGAAATGATATGACCAAATAAGTAAAACTTACTAATCCAAAAGTGAAATTTATTGAGGTTTCCATATAGCTGGTTCTCTCTTAGTATGTTTAGAATGATCTCAAGATGGTTGGAGTAGTAATTTATGGTGTGATAATGCACTAATATGTTGTCTACGAATACCACCACAAATGAATAAAGGTATGGGTGGAAACCCTGATTCATCATATCCAAAAAGATTGCTGATACATTTGAAAGTCTGAACATCATAACCAAATACTCGTACAAATTTTACCTACTCCATAAATCCATATGTGGTATGTTTGATTGCATCACACACACCTGATGGTAGTCCGACCTCAAATCAATCTTAGATAAAACCATTTCTCCTTAGATCTAGTCAAAGAGTTCATATTTATGAGGTAGTTGATACCGTTTCTTCACTATAATCTAGTTTAATTGGTGGAAATCCACAAACAATATAAGGGTATCATCTACCTACTTATTAAAAAGGATGGGTGAACCCCATGGTGATGTACTGGTCTGAAAAAACCCTTTTCCTATATATTATCAAGATGATTCTTGAGTTTTTGTATTATATAGAGGAATGGAAACTAGTTCTACCCTTGGAACAATACCTATGGTAAACTCAACCTCTCTATCAGGAGGTAAGATAGAGAAATATTCTGGGAAAACTTAACTGAAATGATCCAAAATAAGTGGGAATTCTACTAACTATATTCCATTATTTCTCACTAAGAGACCCTACATCTGGGTTGTAACCTTACCCATCCTAGTATGCTCAAGTAAAGCTCAACCAGATTGGATATTACATTCACCCTTATGAATATATGTGCTTCCCATGGGTGATGTGAAAGACACCTTCCAGTGAAGGTAATCCACATGGGCATGATAAGTCACAAGTGAATCTATACTAAGAATGGTGTCAAATACAATCATCTTGAGGATGAAGAAATTCCATAGTACTCCTTGATCTATATTCCCTATGCTTTATCCCCTAATGGTGTGTCAAGGGTCATCATTCCACTGGAGTATTCTATCACTAGGCCCAGACTTTCCATAGTTGCAGTAGATAGAAAATAGTGTGATGTACCTATATCAAAAAAGGAAGAAACTAAAGTAGAGACTACTAGAATGGTACCCTGTATAGTAAAAGGCCCCAGACACTGCCCCTCAGATATAGGATTCACTACATAGACATTGCTTGAAGCGCAACCCTAATATGTTTCTTGACTAGCCCGGGCAGTTCCACTTTTATGATGATTAACATCTGAGGCCAGACTTCCTCAGCCATGAACACCCCATTGGCCTGATCTCCTGGTAGAAAACCTAATTTCTTTTTGATTTGGAGTCACTTATCCTACACCTAAAGGTGGTTCTAGTACAGAACCCTGTTCAATAGGCACAAGAGGAAAGGATCAATATAAACGCTAGAAGTGACCCATCCTATTGCACAACCAACACTTGACCGGGTTCCTTGTACCATGGGTCTTTTTATGACCTTCCTAGCCACACTAGTGACACACCACATAACTATCGGTACATGCCACCTAGCTTGTACTTCCCCCATGTGTACCCTCAAAATGACCTTTCCTACCACTGGATAAACCACTCCCCTACCTAGAAGCTGAACTGCACTTGATCACATTATCATATTCCCTAAGGTTCTACTAATTGATGAAATCCTGGTTAACTATCTCTAAAATGGTACTCAACCAAAAAATGTTCACCTATTATTAGATGGTATATAAAATCCCATCCCTGAATTGACTCATAGTTGTCAACTCTTCATTGGACAAGGCCAGTGAAAAATGATGCAATTTGGTGAAGAAAATAGAATATTTCATCATTAACATGTCAAATTGATGAAGGTTCATGAACTCTCAAGCACGATCTATTTTCAAGGTATATAGGAAGAAGTATTCAAAGATGGCTGTCTAGAAGTTTTCTTAGACCACACCCTGATTTCAACCAGCCTGGGTGACGACGTCCTGCCAATGTTTGGAAGAGTCACGTAGCATATAGGTTGTGATCTTGACCCTCCACTCTAGAGGCATCTTGATATGATCAAAGATAGAAAACATGGACTCTCACTATGAATTATCATTACAAGGTATGACATCCCCAAGAAGGTGTGAGGATGTTGTTTCTAGAATTATTAGGTCAGCTATGCCATAATTGGGACATGCCGAGGAGCACCCTTTATAGACTATATGAACTGGAAGAAACTACAATGGAACTCAGTGTTGATGCCCAGTGGAAGATCTACAGGAGGTGCCTCTAGTGGCACTATAGGAGGTATCACTGGTGGATTAGGGCCCACCACCTCTAGAGTGTACTCATCACCACTTTCTTTGCATTCAACACAAGGACAACAGGGTGGAATGGCTCTAATTTTTCCAGGAACACTCCTTAGAGAATATTTATAGCAGATAAGGAAAGTGATAAAGAAGAAACATACAAATGGACTTCCTATAAATGAATATCAACCATCATCTTCTTCCTGGATCCAGGTCTAGGTGGTAATAAATTTCACAAAAGGATCATATGAGTCATGACCTACTACCCACCATTGAAGTCGAGTTAGGGTCAAGGTCCCATATAACACAACGAAGGTTCTGTTATATGGAGTGTCAAATTCATGGAATAAAGGAAAACACACTTTACATTGTAATTGGAATATTCATCTAATGTTAATTTCTTTATTTTAAAACGTTAATTTATTTAAGTTAATTATTAATTATGTGGCTATAGATATCTCAATCCAGTTAACTATGTCATCAATTCCAAATTTATAATGCCCATACACTTATAAAACAAAATGGGCCTGTTAAGTAACTATGGCCTGACCTGTACATATAGAATTAGCATTTAATAGGACATACATAGTGATTTGATTGATTGAACTTCATTCCCAATTTATAAGTAATTTCCTCTTAATTTCCCTTGGAATTCATCAATAAAACCAACCAATATGGTATAATTGGTTAATTAAGGTGTTATCATCAATCTATGTGGGAAAACCCATTTAGATTGATGTTGTAACTTTAATTGAACCAATTATGTTATGCTGTAAGAAACACTAGCACACTATAATTCATAAAAAACAAGTCACATAGAACAAGTACATGAATTACAGGCACTGCATGTAGAAAAGTATTTATGGCATGGAATAATATATGAAATTTAAATCCTAGAGTACCAAGTACGATGCATGAATTATATTCCCTAAAAAATCAGACTAAGGTAAAAGATATTGTATAAAATTAATAATAGTGAAAAGAAAGTGAATCACCTAATAGTGAAATACGCGAAAATGTAAAAGTGCAAAAAATAATTGTATTTACCCATCCCAAGTAATTTGGGTTTCCTTTATACGTGTTTTAGCTACAACTAGGATAAATCACATTACCAATTTACAATACTCTTATCCTCTTTTTTAATTCCCAAATAGTAAGATAAAAGGAAACGTAATCTCTGATGCCACTTTGTATCATCCCTCCCTGGATGCCACTTAATGGTGCCATGGGATAGTGGACACAAGACCTCAAGCATGTCTCCCTGAACGTCAGAGGATAATGACTAGTAACTAGGGCCTAGGGTGTGTTTATGGGGGAAACTATTCCCTCATAGGTTAGAGTGTAGTGAAATAATAAATATATTGAATAAGAAATAAGAAATATTAGATGTATACACTATAATTATCTGAACAGTATCCCGCCTTAGTGGAAGTATAACAAGCAACATCAATAATCGAGAAATAGAAAATAGGCAAAAAGTTGAATAAATAAATAGATACAAAATGATGATGATGAATCAGTAGCTATAAAAAAAAGTATTCCAGGAATAGGGATTTCATGAATATACCACATTCTATACAAAATACAAAAAAAACCAAAAAATGATTTATTAAGATTTATGATCATAATATTGTTCCTCTTCCCCTATACTATATTCTAAAACTGTAAATAAAGCATCAGAAGATGACCAATTCCCTTTAGCAATACCTATAGTCATGAATTCTTCTTGGGTACCAAAGGTGGCCTAGGAAGGGTGTGAGATATACTCAGTAGTCCACCAAAAACAGTGTCAAGATCAATCTAGTTCATGCAATATAAAATGAATGGTGGTAAATTAATAATAAATTCAAGATAGAAATAAATAACTAAGTACATCCAATTAGGTTCCACTCAAGACACCCATCCAATGTTACATACTTCAGCCTAATCCAGTGTGCATAAACTAAGGGATCCTATGGAAGAGAAGTGAGTGGTATATATATAATAATATGGACTATCCCCAAACTTGTTATTTGGATGTGCATACACATCCCTAAAGTTCCAATTTTAAAGGCACATTTCTTATTTATTATCATTATTTATAAGCAGAATCACCCTAATCATGTCCAAGGTGATTTGGATGGGACCCCAAGTATCATTCTAGGGTTCTTTATAATACCAATTCCATAGGATTTCATCTGAGGTTACCCATGTATAAAATACCATTTATCACTCTAGGCATGGTGTGATAACATCAAGAACTAACCTTTGATTCCATCCTTGGTATCTCATGTAGGGGATCAAGTCTCTCTCATGGAATAGTACAACTATCTCACCACTTATCTCTTCCATGGGGTCTCCCATAGGGAACTAGTGTCACTCTTCTAGAGTTAAAAAGGGAAACACATGGTGAACCCATCCCAGACATAGCTAGTGTCACCCCTGAAATGTTTACAAGACATTAAAAAAATCTAACTAAGGCATGGTGAGTCTATCCAAGGGGTCCTTAAGTAAGAACCCCATTATCACCCTCAACACTAAGGTGAAATAATGATTTTTCTTCCCAAAAAATGAATGCAATTTAACAAGGTATACATTTTCAATATGATTATTAAATTGGACATGACATTTAATTATGAAATCCATTTAAGTCATGATACATAATTCATAATCACTCAACTAATTTACTTAGTTTAACCATTTCATTTTTGTCATGAGGTTAGGACATAATTCATGGTTTATCACCCAATTCAATTACATTTATAACTCAAGGAATTAATTTTAAGGTGACACACCTTAAGGAGTGTTTAAAAAAATTTAAATTAATGGGAAAATATGCCTCAAGGGAACAACACACCACTTGGGGTGGTTCAAGTCAATAGATCAACCTAGAAGGTTATTTTCCACTAGGTAGGTTCATAACAAGTGCAGAAATTAACTCAATTGAATTTAATTAGAAAATTAGAGGTGTTTCCAAAAGGGTCTGGATCATGGAAGAATGAAAAATATTATAAAATACAATGAAAATTTTAGGAAAGAACTAGACCACCTACCATAGGTGCATAGAATACCACTCATCTGTTGGTGGCACTCTAATTTATCTAGAACAGAATATATTAAATAAATAATCAAATGACTTAAAAATAGGGAAAATGATATTGCACCAAAATATCACAATAGAGGAAGAGATCAAGTAGAAGAGGAATAAATAAGATCATATAACTTACATCAAGATTTCTAATGCTTATGACATCGAAGAATTTGGATTCTAGATGAGGGAGAAACCTTGATCATTAGCAAAGAGGAGGAAGAGATCTTACCTTAGGATGAAGGAGGTTCTAACCATTGGAAAAGAAAGGGAGAAGAGAGGGGGTGAGGTATAAAATTCATTAAGGAAAAATAGGAATTTATGTAAGGCCCCATCCCTAAACATTACATAATCTCGAGTTAAATAAAGAATTCACATCGAGGATCTTTTCAGGTATAGATTTTTAGAGAATTAGGCCATAACTATTACATTACATCTCAATATTACAAGGTATATACTTATACTCTATCCAATTTTTTTCACAATAATAAAACTACATAAATAAAACAAGAATTATTTTATTGATATAAATATTCTTGAATTATTCCTTTCTCTTACCCTTCCTTATACCCTGTGAAAAACATTTAAAAAAATTGGGATGAGAATAAAAATCATAGTAAGGGATATAAAATAAAGAAAGAAAAAATTAGTCCATCAATACATTAAAATCAATGAAACCATAATTTTCAATCACAAAGCATAAGTTCTTTAACATACCTCATAAAATCATAAGATTTATGAATAAGACACAGAAATCATAAATCATAAAGGTTACTTGTGTCATCCACAACAAACTTACATTATAGTTTCGACAACTACATAGGGAGTTACGTTTGGAATACCCAGCATAGTATATTCCCTAAATCTCTTAGGAGAAACATTAACGTTTACTTTTATCATGTTACCTAGCGCAATGGAGAGATATCTTGGGCTCACCCTCCCTTAGTTTATCATGGAACAGTTGAGAAACTGTGATCTTCAACAACACTCTATTTTATTAAGGGGGAGATTTTTGAGAACAACACTCTATCTCTTCATGATGATTTTTATGTTCACAAATACCCTCATTTGTTATTATAATGATTTTATTTTTAGTATATTTCAGGAAATTAATATTATTTATTTCTCTATTTTGAAATAATCTTAAAGCATTTAAACCACGTGTAATTTTTGGCAGTGTTCAGAAATCACTTTAGCGTGTTCTGGAAACACTATTCATGCTCTACATGTTCATAAATAACATTAGTGTGTTTTGAAAACACTGTTCATACCCTACATTGAGTAGCACAATGTAAGGATGGAATCTATCATTTACTTTATAGGTTATCAGAAAAGTATGGTTAAATAACCATACGTTATTTGAAAAGTATGAAAGACAAATCCTATGTTAGTATAGAACTTCATGTTTATTTGTCAAAAGTATGGTTCACCAACCTTACATTTGTGAACAATCATACGTTTGATTGAAAATTATGGATCATGAATGTTATGTTATGAATATGAGAAAAGTATGGATTATATACCGTACGTTTTAGAGTTGAAGAGAAAAGTATGGATGATCAACCTTACATTGTGAACCTTTACGTTGTGAACCTTACATTGTGAACCTTACGTTGTGAACCTTACGTTGTGAACCTTATGTTCATAGAATATATGCTATGAAGTTCAACCCTACATTTGATGTTGAAGATTTAAATTTTGACTTTATTGAGCAATGGTATTTATGCAGATTATTATGCTGATTTAAAGCCATATTAAAAGCCCAAATCTAAAGTGCTTCTTTTACTGATTCAAAACTGTTTATTTATGATTCAAAGGATCAATTTCAGCGGATATTTTTATGCTGAATTTTTACGGGAGTTACGTCTACACTGTTATTCAAACTTTTGAATATTGCGATTCTAAAGGTGACTTTTCTGGATCTCAATTTGAAAGGAGAACACTCCTCTTTATCTATATATATACCTGTATTATTTTTTTATTACAGATATAGAGGCGAATCATCAAAAAGAATAAAATTAATATATATCATGCTCTTGAGTTTTTCACTACTACAATTTACATAGACAATCGAGACTTACAGATCTGCTATTACGAAGATTGAAAAAGCTCTGTTTTTTTGAAGAAAAAGAAACAAAATTGAAGATTTACCATTTCTATATCGAATATCTATTGTGAATCGACTATTGTTAAAGTTGAGAATTATATTTCAAGATCTACTACAACCAAATCAACTAAGAACTACTCTTACCTAAAGATCATTCTCTATGAAGACTACAATTCATCGACTGTCAGTTTCATGCTATTGCAATTGTGAAGAACAACTGGAAAGTATTTTTCAAACAAATAATCTTTTACTTAGAGTGACCGGATTCTCATACTAAGTTGTGTATTCAGTTTTGTGTATGAACCAGAAGAATTTTTTTTAGCCTTAAAGTTGTAAAGGTGTCAACTGCCCGCACTCAGTTGTTGAACTGTCTATTGATAAGAGGACCAGATAGTGAAAATCATCAAGCTTGTAGAGTAGAGCATTGGTGGAGTGGACTAGGGGCCTTCTGTTCCCCGAACCACTATACATCGTGCGTCCTTTGCTATTTATTTTCCACTGCTTAATCATTCTGTTAAATTTAAAAGGATATATCATGATCTCGTGAAGAAATTGTAAAAGACACAATTCACCCCCTCTTGTGTATATTTGGTATAACCCGATCCAAAAATTGGTATCAAAGGTGGAGATTTTGTCAAAGCTATAACAAGCTGAAAGTTTTTGGAATATATAGAACTCAATGGCTGATACATGAGAGGGTATGTCAATGGTTCAAGCTCCCTACTTCAACGGTGAAAATTATGGATGTTGGAAATCAAGGATGATCATTTATTTAAAGAATCTTGGATACAGAGTCTACTTGAAAATTCTAACTCCCTATGTGATTCCATAGAAACCTAAAACATGGAGTGTTGATATAGAAGCAGAGTACGATATAAACTCGAAAGCTATGAATGATATCATCTATGGTCTTGGACCAGAGGAATTTAATAGAGTATCTCAGTGCCCGACAACTTATGAAATGTGGCAGAGGATTCTAGTTTCTTATGAAGGAACTGGAAATGTCATAAAAATGAAATATGATACTACTAAACTTAAATTCAATACATTCAGGATGTTTGAAGGAGAAATCATCACCCAAATGAATGGAAGGTTGACAGAGATTGTCAAAAATATCACTACCTTGGAAGATCCAATCAAAAAATCTAATCAAGCCCTGAAAGTACTGAGAGTAATACCACGTAGATGGAATGGAATTTCTGATGCTATCAGAAAATCATCTCCTATCAAAGATTTAACAACGAGATAGTTAATTAGAACTCTTATGATGTATGAGTCTGAGATGTAGGATGAAGCAAATGAGCATAATATTCAGATCCAGAAAGAATACACTGGTTTAAAAGTAACACCTAAAAATAAAAGTAGAAAGCTAAAGAAGAAAGAAATAAAAGTTAAATTAGAAATTTTTGATTCATCCAATTTAGATGTGGAACTGGCTTAGCTAGCTAGAAAATTCAGTAATTTTTATATAAAGAAGAAAGTTTTTAAAAAGTCTTTCAAAAATGATAAAAAAGAAGTTAGATGATATGAATGCAAGATGATGGGTCATATCAGACCAGACTGTCTTCAATTAATGGATGAAAAGGAAAATAAATTCTTCAAGAGAAATGATTATGAGCAGAAAGAGAAGAAGACAATGAAATCTACTTGGAGTATATTTGAAGATTCCAACAGCTCATCAAAATCTGACTCAGAAAAAGAGGAATAAAATCTGAAAGCCAATATGTGCTCTATGGTATAAATTGATGAGGAAGCAGGTCATAGAGGCCAAACTGAAATATGGTACATGGACAGAGGATGTTCCAAGCATATGAGTGGAAACTCATAAAATTTCAGAACTCTAAATCAAAAGGATGGTGGTCTAGTCACATTTGTTGACAATTCCAAAGGTAAAATTATTGGCATTGGAACTGTTGGAGATCCAGAAGCTGTCTCAATCAATAAAGTACTCTATGTACAAGGATTGAAACACAACCTGATAAGTATCTCTCAACTCTGTGGTGATGGTTATATTGTTGATTTTTCTAAGAATTGTTGTTCTGTTTTCAAAGATAAATTTCTTAAATTTAGAGCACCCAGAACTGATAATGTTTATACTCAGGACTTAAATTCATTGTGCAAAAAAAGTAAAATTATTAAATGATAAGACAAATGAATCATGGATCTGGCATAGGAGACTTGGAAATTTCAATATATATGCTTTACATAAGTTATCTAAGAAACAATTAGTTTCTGATTTTCCTAGTCTGAAATTTGAAAGTGATATATTTTTTGATTCATGTCGACTTGATAAATAGCACAAATCATCCTTCAAATCTATTAACAAAATTGCTACAACTAAACCACTAGAACTTATCCATATGGATCTATTTGTACCTTCAAGGGTAGCAAGCTTGGCTGGTAAATTATATGTGTATGTTTTAGTTGATGACTATTCTAGATTCACTTGTATTTATTTTCTAAAATATAAAAATGAAACTTTTACTATATTTGAAAGTTTTTTCAAAGATGTTCAAAATGAAAAAGGTTTTAAAATAATTTCATTAAGAAGTGATCATGGTGGAGAATATGCGAATCTAGAATTTAATTCCTTTTGCTCAAATATGGTTATTAAATACACCTTCTCTGCACCAAGAACACCTCAAAAAAATGGAATTGTTGAAAGAAAAAATAGGACTATTCAAGAAATGTCTAGGACTATGATAAATGAATACATTCTTCCTACCTATTTATGGGAAGAAGCTGTAATAGCAACCTGTTATATAATGAATAAGGTTTTAATCAGAACAATTTTTAAAAAGACTCCCTATGAACTCTGGAATAACAAAAAACCTAAAGTAAATTACTTTAAAGTTTTTAGATGCAAGGTTTATGTTGGAACCATGGTCTTATATGCATGATTTGGAGTATGGTTTGTGTTTGTTGTCAATCCTCAATGGATGTTTGGGACGTGTAACAAAAAAGAGATCGTACAGTTCAAGCAGACAACAGTTTTGATGGTGGCGCCGTTTCCCAGTGTTTGCCAAATTTTTGGGGTCCAAAATTTGGAAGTTGGTGAGCATCGCGAAAATAGGATTTCCATGAAGAGCATAATTAAATATGGAAATGGCATGAATTTCGCGAAGAGTGGCTTAAAGGTTTGGAATTCGTGAAGACCATAATTATGGAGGCGGTGATTCTTCACGATTACGTCAAAGCTTCGCTAACGGCAGAGGATGAAGAGCATCGCGGCGACGAAGATCTTTGAGAGGGAGATTCACGATGAAGGAACAAATAAAATGACGGAACACTCCACGATTACGACGAGCTCCGCGAATGGAAAATGGCCTTAGTGCTTCGCGATTTTGAGAGATTTTCAGCAGGAACTTTGGAGCTTCACGATTTGAGATGACATGGCGCTGACTTCGCGCAGAAGGGTCGAGGGTCAGTAGAATCACCTATAAATACATTTTGACCCCCTCGAGAGAAAGATAGAGAGTTCTCAACGAAAATACTTTTCTCTCGGTTCGCAAAGGTCACTCGTGAAGGCAGTGTGCTTCGCGAAAGAGGAGCTTCGCGGCGGCTATTCTAGCTCCGCAAAAGTCGTGCACCCCGCGTTGGCTTGGTGAGCTTCATGAAGAGGCAGGAGCTATGCGACAGTTGAGCATTGCAAAGGCTTGTGAATCGCGAGAGTGCTTCGCGATTGAGCTTCGCGAAAAGGAAGGGACTCCGCGAAGGCTTGGTTCAGCTTTGCAATATTGGGAGCCTTGCGAAGTAGGGTACTTTGCAAAGGCCCTTTCCAAAGGTTGTTTTCCTAGTGGACAAGGGAAAAAGAGGTATTCATCAGTGGATGAAATTTGGACTTTAACAGAGCATCAACTCCGGACTCTGATGCAATAAAAGTCTCATTCTAAAGTGGAGACAAAGAACTTCATGTTTATCTATTGAAGAGACCTTCACGTCTATAAACTGAGTGGGACTTCACCAACGGTAGTGAGCCAGGGGGAGTCAACGGGAGTGACCCGAGGGACGTAGTGAGATATCCCTGAACCTTTGTAAGGGTAGTGAGCCTGGGATAGAGTGATTGTGCCCGAACATTTGTAGTCTACTTCTAGTGAAGCATAGTGGATTTTGGTACGACCGACAACCTGTCGACATATGCTCCTTGGACATAGCCCTTAGTGGTGAACCAGTAAAAATAGTTGTGTCATCTCTCTGCATGTTAATATTTCATTACTGATCATATTCATCATATAGGTTTAACGGGTTCCTACCAACATGGGAACAAGATCCATAACTTTAAGAAGAAAAAGTTTACACCCTGATTCACCCCTCCCCTCTCAGGGTGTCCTGGGGTCCTACAAGTGGTATCAGAGGGTAATGGTTGTTGGCGTTGAATCTGTCCTTTGTCGCCATGGACAATGCAGTCAATGTTAGGGGAGTTCCTCTCTTCGATGGAAGTAATTTTCAGATCTAGAAGAACAGGATGAGATCTCATCTAAGATCTCTTGGAATGGAAGTTCTGTTTTCCACTGTGCAAGGAATACAAGTCACTGATCCAACATGCCTGGCTATAATTGACACAAATAGGAAAATTCTTGATGTAGATGCTAAAGCACAAAATTCACTCACCACAGCTCTTTCTGAATAGATCTATCTAAAGGTGATGAGTTGTGCTTCAGAAAAGTCTATGTGGGATAAACTTTAAAACATTTATGAAGGAGATAGCAAGGTAAAGGAGGAAAAACATCAGGTTTTACACAACAGGTTTGACGATCTAAAGATTCATCCTAATGAGAATGCTGATTCATTTTTCAATCTAATTACTGAAGTAGTGGGAGCAATTCGAGGTCTTGGAGAAGAAATCAAAGACATCAATATTATAAAGAAAATCTTGAGAAGACTTCCTCCCATGTACAATGCAAAGGTGTCAGCCCTTGAAGAAAGAGATTTATCTAAACTATCTCTGGATGATTTGTTAAGTAGTTTAGTGGCATATGAGATGAGAGTCAAACCCGAAGATTCCACAACTCACGTGAGCAAGGAAATGGAATTCAAATCCATGGACAATCTGAATATTTCAGAAGATAGTGGTGGTGAAGATGACGAGGAAAAAGAAATTCTTTCTCTCATCGCCAAGAAGCTGAAAAAGGGAAAAGGTAAATTTAGAGGTAAGCTACCTTTTGCATGTTTCCATTGTGGAAGATTTGGGCACATTGCCTCTCAGTGCCAAAGAAAGTTAGATGATGATGAGAGCGAAGCTGAATACATTGAGAAGCCTCAGAAAAGGTTTTTAAAAAAGGGTGACTTCAAATATGGAAATAAAATGTAGAGGAAGAGTTTTTTCTGTGAAGAAGAAGATGATGATATTGAATTTTGTGAGGAAGAAGAACCAGAATTTAAAACCGGAAACCATGCATCCATGATGGCTACCACTGAAATATCAGAATCCTCAATCAATAAAGGCAGAGATAATCAGATTACTGCTATTTGTAATCCAAAGATTCAAATTAAGGATGCTTTCTCCAAGATTGAGAGTAAATGTAAGAGATGTAATAAGTGGAAGGAAATGGTGGAAGAATCATCAGAATATGTTGATGAACTTGAAGCTGAAATTGAACATCTGGAAGAATTTTTGAAAGTTCCGTCAAAAAGACATGAAAGAAATGATGATGTAGTGGATCTAAAGATGAGAATTGAAGAGCAGGGAAAGGTCATCAATGACCTCACGTCCAGACTGGAAGAAAAGTCCAAGACTGCTGAGGGTCTTGAGGAGGAAGTTGTTACTCTTAGGAGAAAACTTGAGACTGAATCATTTTCAAAAGAATCAAGAAAGAAAATACAGTTTAGAAGATTCTCAGATGTAGAATTACTGGCAAGAGCCAAGTGTGGTTCAGATGGGGTTGAAAAAATCATGAGTGTTCAAAGACCCGCTTGCATGGGAAAGAGTGGAATTGGCTGTGAAGCTGAGACATCAACTTCTGGAAATAAAGAGAGCCAAAAGAAAGAAAAAATGAAGGTTGAACATGTTGAAACATTGCCTGAAGTGCTGAAAAAGAAACCCACAAACCAAACTAGAAGGAGAACTGACAATTATCCTTAAACATTCATAAATGACAGGCAGTTCAACTATTCTCCCAAAGATGAAGGTATGAGGAGAAATTCAAGTGAGAAGACATTTCCTCTCGTGAAGTGTCAGTTCTGTGGCTATCTGGGCCATACCATGTCATATTGCGAAGAGGCAAGGAGCTAATTGAATGGAGAAGATTTGGGAAGTCAAAAAAGGAGACCGATTTCATATCCTCTATCTTATAGAAGAAATATCTTCTATGGTTACTGTTTTAATTTTGCTAACTTTTGCCATAAAGCTATGTATTGCAGGCAGTGGTACGACAGGAGAAATTCATACAACACTCAAAGATGGACCAATTTTCATCTTCCTGAAGATGTTGTTCTCACAAATAGTTTTTCCCCTCTGGAAGAGGATTATGGTTATGAAGAATCAGATTATGTGGAAGAAAGTATTAAAAGGCCATCAATATCCTATTCTCAATCCAATATCTCATGGAAAGAGAAGAAGAAGATCGAGAAATCCAATCTTTCTGTAGTGGCACTCAAAGCTATAAAGAGCAACAGCACCTGGATCCTTGATAGTGGATGCTCTTCCCCTATGATAGGAAATGCCTATCTTTTAAAAAACATTGAAGAGAAGGTTGATGGAATAGTACATTTTGGTAATGATGGTTCTTTGAAGATTAAAGGCAGTGGGAATACTGCTCTCTCCAACAGGGAGTTGAAGAATACTGAAGTTCTTTATGTGGACGGTCTACGCCACAATCTCCTTAGTGTAATTCAACTCTGTGACTCAGGGCTCATAGTAACCTTCAATCAAAAAGGCTGCACTATAAAAGGAAAAACAAGAAATTCTCTTATGAAAGGCTGTAGAACAGATGGAAACTTATATCAGGTTGATAGCAAAGTGAACTCTTGCTATTTGTTTGTTGAAGAAGAAAACAATTTGTGGCATCGAAGGCTGGGGCACATTAACCAACAAGACATAGAAAATATATCTAAGCCGATGATAGTCATGGATATTCCCATTCTAAAACATGAACGGGAAAAGTCTTGTGATGCTTGTATTCGTGGGAAACTGGTTTGTAGTTCATATCGGCCAAAGAAGAAAAGGTCATCACATCTTCTTGATCTCATTCATACAGACGTATGTGGCCCAATAAATGTTGTTGGAACCTATGGAGAAAGGTAATTTGTCTTTTTCATTGATGATTATAGCAGAATGGCTTGTGTGATGGTCATTCACAGGAAATGAAAAGTCCTTGACTGCATAAAACATATCGGCGAATCGCCGAGAATGATACTGGACGAACAATCAAAGTGTTGCGATCTGACAATGGAGGATAATACACGTCCATTGAATTTGAAAATTATCTAGAGAAGCATGGGATACAACATGAGGTAGCTGCTGTGAGAACTCCACAACAAAATGGTGTTGTTGAACGTAGTAATCGACAGGTGAACAACATGGCACGAACTATGCTGATTGAGAGTCGTATTCCACGACATTACTGGAAAGAGGCTGTTGAAGCTGCACTTTACATTCAGAATCTAACATGACTTTATATGGATGAGACGAAGACACCATATGAATTGTGGCATGGACGAAAGCCTTCTTTAAAATACTTTCGTGTCTTTGGAAGTAAATGCTTCATCAGGAACAAAGAAGGAAATCAAGGTAAATATGGCGACAATGCAGATGAATGAATTTTCCTCGGTTACTCAATGAACAGCAAATCCTACAAATGTTTCAACAAGCATTTTTGAAGGATTGTGGAAATCAGTGATGTTAAGATAATTGAAGAGAAAATCACAAATGCTTCAAAGACGTCATATGATGATGTGATAGAAAGTCAGGAAGAAAGTGACCGTGAAGAAAATACAAATGCAGAAATAGAGGAAGTTGTTCAAAACACTCAGCAATCACATCATGATGTTGACTTAGAAGAAGAATCTGAAGAAGAAACTGTGGCTGAAGAGAATGCTACCGAACCTTGCAGGAGAAATCGAAGAGCTGAGATTGATCCATCCAATATAATTGGGGACAGGAGTGCACCCACTCAAACAAGAAGGATGAGGAATAACACGCAATCTGCATTTCTATCAGTTGTAGAGCCATCCTCATTCGAAGAAGATGCAAATGATGAATCTTGGGTGAAAGCCATGAATGATGAATTAGATCAGATTGACAAGAATAAGACATGGTATCTTGTCCAAAGACCTGAAGGTCACAATGTGATTTGTACCAAATGGATCTTCAAAAATAAGTTTGATGAGCATGGAAGTGTCATCAGAAACAAGGCACGACTGGTATGTAAAGGATACTCCCAGATTGAAGGCATTGATGTTGAAGAAACCTTTGCTCTAGTGGCTAGACTGGAGTCAATCAGGCTTTTTCTTTCCATGGCACTCCAAAGAGGATATAAAGTATATCAAATGGATGTCAAGACAACCTTCTTGAATGGTGTACTTGAATAACAAGTCTACATTGAACAACCAGTGAGCTTTGTTTTGGGTACTGATGAAACAAAGGTCTGTAAACTGAAGAAAGCTCTATATGGTTTGAAGCAGGCACCACGGGTGTGATACTCATGACTGGATTCATATCTCAAAAATATGGAATTCAAAAGAGGAGTAGTTGATCACAATCTCTATGCGAAGAATTCTACAAAAGATCAATTCATGGTTCAAGTCTACGTTGATGATATCATATTTGGTGGCAGTAGGCAGAAATCAGTGGACGAATTTTCCAACCACATGAATTCAGAATTTGAAATGTCTATGATTGGGGAGCTCACATATTTCTTGGGGCTACAGGTGATTCAAAATAAGGAATACACTTTCATTTCTCAGGAAAAATATGCAAGAGAGCTACTGAAGAAGTTTAATATTCAAGACTCCAAACCAATGTCAACCCCGATTGCATTTGGAACTAAACTTGGAAAGCATGAGGATGGGGACTCTGTTGATCCCACCATGTATAGGAGGATCATTGGGAGCCTACTGTACCTGACAGCGACACGGCCAGATATTGTCTTTGCCACATGCCTTGCGGCCCGCTTTCAGAGTAATCCAAAGGAGGAACATATGGCGATAGTAAAAAGAATCACGAGGTACATTTAAGGTACACATAACTTCGGGTTATTTTTTGCTGCAGGCAGGGACAGTGAATTATCAGCGTTTTCTGATGCTGACAGGGCTGGTGATGTAGTAGACAGAAAGTCTACTAGTGGTGGAGCTTTCTATATTGGGCAGAAATGTGTTGGCTGGTTGAGCAAGAAACAAGAAAGTACCTCTCTTAGTACTGCTGAAGCAGAGTATATCTCTGCCACAAAGGCATGCACTCAACTGCTATGGATGAAGAAACAGTTAACAGATATTGGTGATGAGGTAAAGCAACCAATGGTGATTTACTGTGATAACAAGAGCGCGATTTATCTTACCAAGAATCATATTCATCATTCCCGTAAGAAACATATTGAAATAAGGTATCACTTTATCAAAGAAAAAGTTGAACAAGGGGTGATTAGAATGGATCATGTGGGAACTGATAAGCAATTGGTTGATATCCTGACCAAGCCACTGTCCGCGGCTGTGTTTGAGAAGTATCGGTTGAACCTCGGTGTTCTTCCACCTCCCAGTGCATAAGGAGGTTACGCATTACCCCTCTCCCCATTTGTGATAACTGTTTTTATCTGTTTATGGCTATGATGCAAGTTTATGGGGGAGATACTTTCTAGGGGGAGTATGGTTTGAGCTGAACGTTGAACAAATTACTGGTCTTTGGATTTATTGTCAATGGGGGAGAAAGGAGAAAGGAATAAATTCAGGCAACTTCTGTGATGAGAATAATGAGAAGGAAAACAGTGGAACCAAATTCAAGCCTCCTCTCTTGTTTTCTACACCGAGCATTGCTCACGTAGACTTAGAGTGTTGGATGAGTTGATTCCTGCATTTTTGGTTTTCACATGTATGGAGATCTATTGAATTTATTTTCTGATTGCCAACAAACCCAAAGGGGGATATTGTTGGAACCATGGTCTTCTATGCATGATGAGCTGACATGGAAAATGGACATAGTGCTTCGCGATTTTGAGATATTTTCAGCGGGAACTTCGGAGCTTCGCGATTTGAGCTGACATGGCGCTGACTTCGCGTGGAAGGGTCGATGGTTGGTAGAATCGCCTATAAATACAGGTCGACCCCCTAGAGAGAAAGATAGAGAGCTCTTAACGAAAATCCTTTTCTCTCGATTCGCAAAGGTCACTCGCAAAGGAAGTGTGCTTCGTGAAAGAGGAGCTTCATGGCGGCTATTTTAGCTCCGTGAATGTCGTGCGCCCCGCGTTGGCTTGGTGAGCTTCGCGAAGAGGCAGGAGCTCCGTGACAGCCGAGCATTGTGAAGGCTTGTGCATCGCGAGAGTGCTTCATGATTGAGCTTCGCGAAAAGGAAGGGAATCCGTGAAGGCTTGGTTGAGCTTTGCAAAATTGGGAGCCTTGCGAAGTAGGGTACTTTGCGAAGGCCCTTTCCAAAGGTTTTTTGCCCAGTGGACAAGGGAAAAGGAGGTATTCATCAGTGGATGAAATTTGTACTTTAACAGATCATCAAATCAGGACTCTAATGCAAGAAAAGTCTCATTCTGAACAGGAGACAAAGAACTTCATGTTTATCTATTGAAGAGACCTTAACGTCTATAAACTGAGTGGGACTTCACCAACGGCAGTGAGACAGAGGAGTCAACAGGAGTGACCTGAGGGACGCAGTGAGATATCCTTGAACCTTTGTAAGGGTAGTGATCCTGAGACAGAGTGATTGTGCCCGAACATTTGTAGTCTACTGCTAGTGAAGTATAGTGGATTTTTGTACGACCAACAACCTGTCGGCATATGCTCCTTGGACGTAGCCCTTAGTGGTGAACCAAGTAAAAATAGTTGTGTCATCTCTCTGCATGTTAATGTTTCATTACTGATCATATTCATCATACAAGTTTAACGGGTTCCTACCAACGTGGGAACAAGATCCATAACTTTAAGAAGAAAAAGTTGACACCCTGATTCACCCCTCCCCTCTCAGGGTGTCCCGGGGTCCTACAGTTTACACCTTAAACACCAAGGAAAATCTTGGTAAGTTTGATCTAAAATATGATGAAGGCATTTTTGTAGGATATTCTGCTACTTCCAAAGATTATAGAGTTTTTAATAAAAAGTCAAGGATTATTTAAGAATCAGTTCATGTGAAATTTGATGAATCTGATCCATTTGAGAAAAGGAAAGACCAAATTGATGAATATGACTCTAATGAATACATGAGACTTGAAAACTTGAAAGATTATTTTGAAAAATATATAAATGAAATTCATTCCAGTTCAGAAGAACATGACATTGATGAACCTAATAGTGTACTACCGAGACAATCTAGAACCCTAAAGAATCACCCTTTAGAAACTATTATAGGAAACTTGGACACTGGAATAAAAACTAGATGAAATGTAGTAAATCTTGTTGAATTCTCTATCCTTCTATCCCAATTAGAACCTAATACATTAGAAGACGCCTTAGTTGATGAAGGTTGGATGATAGCAATGCAAGAAGAACTAAACCAATTCAAGATAAATGAAGTTTGGAATTTAGTTGAAAGACCTCAAAACTATATAGTTATAGAAACCAAATGGGTCTTTAAAAATAAACAAGATGATCAAGGAATAATAACTATAAATAAATTAAGACTCGTAGCTAAAGGTTATAATCAGGAAGAAGGTATAGATTTTGATGAGACCTTTGCACCTGTAGCTAGATTAGAATCCATTAGGATCCTTTTAGCCTATGCATCTCATATGAACTTTAAATTATTTCAGATGGATGTTAAGTCTGCCTTTTTAAATGGTTACTTATTAGAGGAATTTTATTTTGAGAAACCTCCTGGTTTTAAAAATTCACAAAAACCAGATACTTTTTTTAAACTTACTAAAGCTCTTTATGGCCTTAAACAAGTACCTAGAGCTTGGTATGAAAGATTAAGTTCTTTTCTTTTAAAAAATGATTTTACTATTGGAATGGTAGATCCAACACTAATTAAGAAAGCTGTCAACTCTAATATTTTATTGGTTCAAATTTATGTTGATGATGTAATTTTTCGTTCAACAAAAAAAAACTTTTTCATGAGTTTTCAAATTTAATGAAAAAATAATTTAAAATGAGTATGATGGGAGAATTAAATTTCTTTTTAGCACTTCAAATTTATCAAAAATATTTTGGAAATATTTTAAATCAAAGAAAATACATTACTGATTTACTAAAGAAATTCGGACTTGAAAACAGAAAGACATATTCAACTCCTATGTGTACTAATATAAAACTTAATTCGGATGAAACTGGAAAATCAGTTGATAACAAGTTATATAGAGGTATGATTGGTAGTTTATTATATATTACTGCTAGTAGGCCAGATATAATGTAATCAGTATGTCTTTGTGCTAGATTTCAATTTGATCCTAAAGAATCTCACCTAAGTGCTGTCAAAAGGATTTTTAGATATTTAAAGGGAACCATTTTTCAATCTCTTCACTATCCAAAAACTTATGATTTTAATTTAATTTCATATTCAAATACAGACTTTAGAAGATGAATATTAGATATAAAAATCACCTCAGGGACTTGTCACTTTTTAATAAAATTTTTAGTGGCATGGTCTAGTAAGAAACAACACTCAGTTTCCCTGTCAATAGCTGAAGAAGAATATGTATCTGCAGACAGTTGTTGTGCACAGGTTTTGTGGATGAAAAACACTCTTATGGATTTTGGACTAAATTTTAATAATACACCTATTTTATGTGATAATACAAGTTCTATAAATATTTCAAAAAACCCTATTAATCATTCTAGGACTAAGCATATTGATATCAGAAATCATTTTCTAAGAGATAATGTTCTTAAAAAGGATATATTCTTAGAGTTTGCAAGCACTGAAATTCAATTAGATGATATTTTTACTAAACCACTTCCCACTGCAAGGTTTGATTTTATTAAGGGGGAGCTAGGTTTATTTATTTTTAAATAATTTTGTTATTATTATTCTGATTTTATCTGTTTTTATTCATACTTGTTTTTAATAATTTAAAATTTTTTGGTACAATTTTAAACTTTTGTCGTGTAAGTTTTTACTTTTAATAATTACTATGTGTGTAATGACACAGGAATCAAGGATGTCAGAAACTGATTCCACTTCCAAACCCATTCATTTTCTCAAAGCCCTTCGAAACCTCGAAAACCTCGACTAATATTCTCTACCCGAACCTGAACCTTTGAAACCCTAAATTTTTGAACCTTCAAAAATCTGTGATAGCAATGGACAAAACCAAAAGGGATGATGAGCTAGAAACCAGCAACGCCAAGCGGACATTCAATAGGATGAACAATTTTTCAAGGAAAAGTGGTCGATCTGGAATGGTTGTACCAGACAAATATGATGTTGAGGCAAGCCCTAGAATTTTAGAAACTCAAGAAAAACATAAATGGAGACTATACGGTGTTTCTATATGAGGTATAACTTCATCAATCTTTCAAATATATTAATTTCAGTCTGGGAGAAGATTAAGATCCAATAATATCTAAGATCGAGGACATAGATTTTTCGATATCTTTTGTAGAGATAGCCAAAATTCTTAACTGCCCTCATGAGGGAGTTTTCCATTTTTATTTAAAGAATATTTGTGATAATGTCCATAAGTTTGAGGACATTATGTCTTTTCTATTTGGATCTACAAATATAATGAAGATGTTAGTGAAAGATCTAGATCCTGACCAGAAGATTTCAGTTAAATTCGTGCAGAAAAGTATTGCACCTAGAATGTCAGAGATGGAGACAATTTTGTACCTAAACATGTACATAATGTTTCTGTTCATGAGTGATATTAATTTGAATTTTCTGAGATTTATGGTCAGATATATCAATTATTTCTACCAACTAGAAGCGAGGATGAACTTATATCCCTTTGGAAGATTCATTTCAAAGATTTTATTTAAGAAAGATATGGTAAGGATGGTGGATGTTCGAGTGAGATGTCACCAAGTAACATTTTCAATGCTGGAACACTGAGAAACATTGGTTTATTTTGGATCACAATAAAAGGAAAACTCATGCCTGTTGGAGGAGAAGAAGAACAAGAGAGTGCTTAGGAGCTACCTGCAAAATCAAAGGAAGGAGTAGCTGAATCTAGAACTAGTTGAGTATCAAGGAGGATACAGTTTGAGGCAGTTGATACATCGGAAGATGAGTAAAGTCAAGAAGGACTTCAGAGAAAAAGGCATAGAGTGGCTCAAGCTGGAGATGAGCCTACTCAAATAAATGCAGATGAACCTGATCCTCTTATAAGCTACATATTTATTAGTGAATCTGCAGTATAGGACATTGCAAACCCAATAATTTCTTGAATTGAGGCGACTCTTCATGTAGAACGGGAAATTGTGCCTCAGGAAGAAGCAAAGGCAGAGGTAGTAGAAGAGGCAGAGGCTGGACCTGGAACTCATATTATATAATCTATTCCAAATGAAGTCGATCAAGAGGAACCAATTTTAGTAGATCCTATCTTGGAGGAAATAAATGAAGAAGATTCTCTGGAAGAGAAAGAACAAGTTCATATGGAACAAGAAGAGAACCATTATGAGATTCATATTGAAGTACTTAATGAGAATTTTTCTATGGATGAGCCCCTTCATGAATCTGAGGAAAAATCAGTAGAAAAGCCAGTATAGAGGAATGCTGAAGAGAAGTCAAATGTTGAAACTCTACCTCTAACACTGATAAATATAGTGGAAGATCAGACTGAGAATCAAGCATAAGGTGCCCCTGATTATGATAATGATCATTTGGAGGAGTTGATTAGAGATTTTAATAAATTTCAAGCTGAAAATGTATCTTTGCGAAGTGCATTAGAAAAGGAGAGGCAGAAGTTTCATAACCTGAAATCAAGTTATGTTTCTAAGAAAGAAGTCAAAAATTTCAAGAAGGAAATGTTGTCTGAAGTTGCAAATCTCAAATCTGAAATGGTGATGAAGTTAGATTTACTAATGTTTAAATATTTACATGGAGTAATAATTCAAAGCTGTCAGAAATAGTGAAACAAGTACATGAGGTACTTCAACTTATCTGATTAGAAGGTTTCAGGCCATTACAGTAGCAATGAGCAATATGAATGACAGATTACTGGACCTACAATGCAATAGTGCTCCATTATCTGTGTTGTTAGACAATCAGAAGTTTCTTCTTAAGTAGTTGACTTCAAATGAACCTGGAATTAGAACTTTGGTGAATCAGTTCACTATTAAGTTAACTCTTTTTATGGATAAAGAAGAAAGGATACATGAGTTCTTCAGAGTAAAATTGATTGAAGATATATATCTAACTTAGGAAGGATGAGATCTCATAATCCATTTAGGTGATCTATTAATGAAAAGATTGTGGACTCAGTTAGCAGAAATGAAGGAAGTTATTCAAAGAATATGAATCCTGTCTCATACCTTAACCCAACCCGGATTCCTGTTTTCATTCATGTACTTATACTATATTTTCAATAAAGTATTTCTATCTATATGTTTATGTGTTATTGATTTGTTTTACTATAATTTCCATATTAAAGTGCCAGTAATCCAACTTCAAATAATGATAAACAGTTTATAATAGAATTTACTTAAGTTTAGTGCTACATTAAAATGTGTTATATTCCTTATCCTATCATTCTTTTTGATATCACAAAAGGGGGAGAAATTTGAATAAACACAACAATTTTTTATTATTTAAAGTTTTTAAATATTTTATTGGTGGAGAAATTTTCATATAAATTTGAATAAACACAAAATTATTTATTTATAAAGAAATAGATATTATTTTAATTTATAAAGGGGGATAAAATGTAAAAATTAGGAAATAATTTTTTTAAATTAAAATATTTTTTTTTATATTTTGAAAAATTACAAATTATATGCAATTAATTTTGTAAGATAATTTTATTGGTTATTTCATGGGTTTTGTTATTATCAAAATGGGGGAGATTTTTGAGCAACTGTGTTCTTCAACAACACTCTATTTTATTAAGGGGATATTGTTGAGAACAACACTATATATATTTATGATGATTTTTTTGTTCACAAATACCCTCATTTGTTATTCTAATGATTTTATTTTGAGTATATTTCAGGAAATTAATATTATTTATTTCTCTATTTTGAAATAATATTAAAACATTTAAACCGTGTGGAATATTTGGCAAAGTGTTCAGAAATCACTTTAGCATGTTCTGGAAACACTGTTCATGCACTACGTGTTCAGAAATCACTTTAGCGTGTTTTTGAAACATTGTTCATACCCTACATTGAGGAGTGTAGTGTAAGGATGGAATCTGTCATTTACATTACAGGTTATCAGAAAAGTATGGTTAATCAACCATACATTATCAAAAAAGTATGAAAGAAGAATCCTATGTTAGTATGGAACGTCATGTTTATTTCTCAAAAGTATGGTTCACCAACCTTACTTTTGTGAACAATTGTAATTTTTTTTGAAAAGTATGGATCATGAATGTTACATTTTGAATCTAAAAAAAGTATGGATTATATACCATATGTTTGAGAGTTGAAGAGAAAAGTATGGATGCTCAACCTTACGTTGTGAACCTTATGTTGTGAACCTTACGTTGTGAACCTTACATTGTGAACCTTACGTTGTGAACCTTACATTGTGAACCTTACGTTTAGAGAATGTATGCTATGAATTTCAACCCTTCATTTTACATCAAAGATTTCAATTACGACTTTATTTAGTAATGGTATTTATGCAGATTATTAGGCTGATTTCAAGCCATATTAAAACCCCGAATCTAAAGCGCATCTTTGACTAATTAAAATCTGTTTATTTATGATTAAAAGGATCAATTTAAGAGGAGATTTCTATGTTGAATTTTCAGGGGTGTTACGACTGCTATGTTATTCAAACTTTTGAATATTGTGATTCTAAAGGTGACTTTTGTGGATCTAAATTTGAAAGGATAATTATCTTCTTTATCTTATATATATACCTGTATTATTTTGCATTACAGATATAGAGGTGAATCATCGAAAAGAAGAAAATTAATATATATCAAGATCTTGAGTTTTTCACTGCTACAATCTATATAGACAATCAAGACTTACAGATCTACTATTATAAAGATCAACAGAGCTCTGTTTTTCCAAAGAAGAAGAAACACGATTGAAGATTTACCATTTCTATATCAAATATCTTTTGTGAATTGACTGTTGTTAAATTTGCGAATTATATTTCAAGATCTACTACAACTGGATTGACTCAAAACTACTCTTACCTAAAGATCATTCTTTCTGAAGACCACGATCTATCGACTGTCAGTTTCATGCTGTTGCAATTGTGAAGAACAACTGGAAAGTATTTTTCAATCAAATGCTCTTTAACTTAGAGTGACCAAATTCCTATACTAAGTTGTGTATTTGGTTCTATGTATGAACCAAAAAGCTCTGTTTTAACCTTAAAGTTGTAAAGGTGTCAACTTCCTGCACTCAATTATTGAGCGGTCTGTTGATAAGAGGACCAGATAGTGAAAATCATTAAGCTCATGGAGTAGAGCATTGGTGGAGTGAACTAGGGGCCTTCTGTTCCCAAAACCACTATACATCGTGCGCCCTTTTCTATTTATTTTCCACTACTTAATCATTATGATAAAGTTAAAAGGACAGATCATGATCTCATGAAGAAATTGTAAAAGACACAATTCACCCCCTCTTGTGTATATTTGTTATAACCTGATCCAATAGGAACCACCTGTATATGTAAATAATTCCTAAGTAACATAACATAATCATAACACATAAAACAAGCATATAAGAAAGATAACATTTCCACATTGAAATCACAATATATCATTTCGTGATATTGAAATAATAAATTCTTTCCAAAAACCATTTTCAATTCCAAAATATTTAAAGAGTCTATATGGTAGTTTTTTTCCTTTTAAAAACATTACATCTTGTTAAGGAAGCCAAATATAAAATAATGATCGTTGCAGCAGAAAGGTCGTTTTCACTGCATATGTTAAAAAGAAACATTATTTTTGTCCTTTAGTAAAATGATTCGAAGAAAAAATATTCCCATTGAATGAAATTAAAAGTCATATGGGTTTATACATCTTATAAAAGAAAGCCATGTATGAATCAAAATATGCCTCAATGAAAGGAGATTGAGATGAAGTCCCTTACAATGATTGTATCAATGATGTAAGAATTTATCAATGGGGTGATTATGTTTAGAAACAGTATATCCACACAAATGGAAGTGGAAATTATAACATAAACAAATAAACAATGATTTCACACATAAACTTGGCATATGATAATCAACGACTTATGCGTAAAACCTAATGAGTGGAAATTGAGTTTAGAAATTCCCTTACAAATATCATTATGTAAATAAAATAGATCAATTTTGTGTATTACATATAATTAAACACAAAGATAGTATAAATTAAATATTGGATATCAAAATTCATTTCTCATATAATCATAGCACGATATAATCAAGAAGCTGAAGATCAACCCAATGAATGAAAATTGGGTTAAGAAGTTCCCTTACCTTGAGTCTGACTCGTCATGTATGTTCCTCGTGTACTTCCTAAATAATAAAATTAAGTTAATTCATACTTTCTTAAGAACCTTTTTCAATTTTATTATTCATTTTATATCACTTATTACCATGTTATGGACATTATACAATTATTTAAGTTAATATCGGTCATTTTATTGATATTCGATACTTGAGTCAAAATGAACTTGTTATAATTACAAATTGTCCATGTGGTCAAAAGTACATTATCTTCAAAATCATATTCAAGATTTAAATACCACATATATCTAGTATATATGTATTTAGATCCTGTTTACATGTATTTAGAATATTTCTTAATATTTGGAGATAATAAATGAAATGCACTGTTCATGGAGACGGTAAGTCGTATGTATGCATGAACGCTACTTTCATTTTTTTTTCATATCTAAAGAAATGAAAACTACATGATACATAGGTATATTATAATTCCAGTATAATATAATATTTTATATATGTTACATAAGTTCAATAATTCCATCTTTTATACGTTCCATTTATGGCATGAACGAGTCATATCACTTTGAGGGGGTGATAGTTCGTACTTCCCCAAATGAAATTATCGTATTTACACATTATGGAAAGCATAAAGATATTATTTAAATAAAAAAAAGAAAAATAGAGACAATATAAATATAATATATATCATATATAAATATATTTCCATCATAATGGCCACCATGAGAGGTGGTAGGGGAAAATTGAATAATCATCGTTTTGTGAGGCAGTAGTTCACCGTACACAGAAACCGTATGTTCAAATCCATTAGATGGATGTGTGTGTGAGTGTAGGTAAATTAATTGGAATAAAACATAATAGTATATTTAAGATACTGTTGTTATTATAAAAGAATTTAATAAATAGAGTTTAGGTGGTTGGATAAGGAAATATAAATGAAATAATCTTGAGAGAAGACATTACCTCAAATCGGGTAACTCCTTTTGATTTAAGCTAAAAGGCTATCTTGAATTTCCTTCAGACCAAGGTAAGGCTTTTATGAGGAATATAGTGATTTTTGAATATTATTTGGGCATATTTGGGATGATCCAAGTGGCTTGAGAGGTGTTATTAAATAGATAGAGGTGATGCCCTTTTATAAGAGGGAGGAGGGGCACTTTAGGAATATCTTGAAAGATTATTTTATTATAAATTCAATTTCAATTGAAAAAGGTAAAAAACTCATTTAATTAGAATATAAGATGAAAATTGTTCGAAATAATCTCAAAAAATAGGTTTTAGACAAGTTTAGGTCTCAAATTTAACCTTACCTTTTAGCTTTAACCATTAGTTAACTAATTTAACTCTTACCATGTCTTCTTGTATAATAATACTATATGGTTAATATAGTTACTATAAAATGCCAATAGAAACACAATTGGTTCATTAATAAAATTTTAAATATTATATAAGTGATTTGGATGAATGTTATATTTTTAGGACTATTATATAATTTAATAAAATAGTATTTTTTTAAAACTCATTTATATCAATTTTTATACTATTCTTATAATGACTTTAAAAGTCCAAAACAAATTTATTATTTAAAAAAAAAATTCATTAAATATAACATTTATTAATCATCCATAAAATTATTTTATGGCATAAAAAGTTTAAAAAAAATTATTTTAATATTTATAATCTCATTTATTTGAATTATTCATTAATAAGGTAATCACTACATAATCATTGTGTCATAAATAAATTTATTTATTTGATGTATAAAAATTATAAATAAAATATCATGATATAGGAAATATTTTTATATTTATAATGACTATTTTTAGTCTAATATATCACTTATATAACCCCATATAAAAAATTTTTTAATAAAAGATACTTGTTTATGTTATATTTTTCTTTACTTTAAATTAATTCTTATAAAATGTCATTTTCACATCAAAGTGGATTCATGGGGTCACAAAATCTACCCAAGGATTCCCATGGTTATAAATATATCATCTAATATGATTATGACACGTTTTAGGGTAGTTTAATATTATTATAATATTATTTTTACCCTTATTTACTAGATTTACCCTTTAACCATGGTAAATAAAATATTTAATGAAGTTACTATTAATAATGTCTAAAAATAAAAGGTACCTATTTACACAACCTGGACCTCTTGATTCCAAATATGTAATCCATTTTTTCAAATTCAAAACATATAAGTTGTAGTAATTAATTTAAAATTATTTCCTGTTGTCAAACCCGAAAAGTGTGTTTTTAGAAGTAGTAACTATCAAAAGATTGACATGTGTTTATGTCCAATTTAAATGTGAAATTACTTACAATCACCATATTTGGATTAAATTATAAAAATATAATACAATTATACTTTAAAACCAATTAAAATTACAACTTAACTATATAAATAAATTAGATGAAAAGGCAGTTTTGAATTAAAATGCAGTATATTTCACTATTCATTAAAAAAATAAACTTTATCAGAAAAATACCAAAATTTCATCAAAATTAAATTTTTATGTCCTGATTCTAAATAAGAATTTTATTTTTTAAAATAGAAAATATAAAAGTGACAAAAACTAGATTTAAAGATGGATCTCCATCAGAAGGCGATAAAACGACCTTTTAAAAAAATTAGAGTTTTTGATGTTTAAAATTTTATTCATTCTTATTTTAAGACTAAAACATTTATTGGATAAATGTAAAAACATTTAACAAACATGTGTACTCATAATGTAGTTAGTTATGTTCATTACCGACAAAACAATGACTATGCATTAAATACCATTTAAAATATTATTATTATTATATTATTTTTTGGTATAACTAAAAGTTGTGTGCAACGTAAGATTTCAAAGAAACTCATTGTTATGTGTTGGGTACACTTTCAAAAAAATTGTCCTATTTAATATAAAATTAATATCTTATTCATAAATATTAATAGAAATGAAAAAATGTATTATTCTATAAATACCCAGGTTGTTACATCCTTCCCCCCTTTTGGGAATTTCATCCTTGCTATTTTAAAATTGGGCTTGGAAACATGATTGAAAGTACCACATCAGAAAAAGAGTTAATAAAACTATCAATTTAAAAGAAAGAAAGAGAAGTACAAAGGTCACCTGAGATTACCCATACTAGGATTCCATGTAAGAAAACATGGATATGGAAGAGAAACTAACCATTAAATTCTGATGGAGAGTGATATAAAACATGATCAGGAGAAAGTTAACCACTAGAAAATAACAAACTTGTGATACATTAAACAATATTTGATTCCTAAGTTGGAAGAGTAAACAAACAATGTTTTTTTTTAAGTTCCTTTTCATGATGTTTTATAATTTATTTATGATATTGACTAAGAACATAAAGAAATATACTTAATTTTCAAGTAGAGTTTCATCCTTTAATAAATATCTACCACAGACTCATCTTTTATCCAAACGACGAGTATTAAAGATGACTTGGTCACACCTGAAGTGCTAGAATCAAATTTTAGAGAATCACATGATCTATAAAATATGAACTATATTTAGACATTAATAAATACCAAAATGATTAGTGCGAGATCAGATAATCCCCAAAAGGACAATCCTTTATAAAAATAAATACTACTCTTAATCTCCAAAATTGAACAAACAATACCCAAAGTTCACCAAATACTATTCAATAGACAATTGTACTTAAAATTCTTAAAAATAATCCAAACTAAGTTTGAAACCCAAAATCTAGAAGGATTTGATCACATAGTATTCCACAAAAAAATATTAACATTTATCTCCAAATAAAATCAGCTACTCTTAAAGTCTCATACTGAAAAGAAATTAACCTAATCAAATATTTTCTATGATAGGTTAATCATTTCCATAAATAACCCAAATTGATAAAACTGAAAAATAAAATTATAGATTCTTACAAAATAAAATTCCACCCTTACTCCTCAAATAAAATCCCATCGTATTCTATTTTCCTTCGGCATATAGTGTTCCCAAAAGAGAAAACATCTTCCAAAATAACATTTATCACTTAATCACGAAATCATTTTTTATACTAATGATATCCATTTGATAAATCATAAGTTCCAAAAATCAAAATATTCTTGATCCATAAAATCATTTATCTAAAAATAATTAGTCATACTAACCAGGGACTTCACGTAGTCCAGTGGTAGGCGATAAATCTCAGTCGCATTTTGGTTATGGGTTCGATTCCCATAGCTTTGTTCGACACAACGGGTTGTCACACGGTCTGCATGTTGTCCTTTTCCAAAAACTATATAATTTTATAACATTTCAAAAAATGAGATAAAATCCTTAAAAATATCCATAACATGTTTTAACCTCAAAGGTTATTTCATACCTCACATTTTTCATACCAAAAACTAATAACCCATAATTTCCTCAAATCCAGAGATCATATAAATCCAAATGGTTCTTTATAACTATACCCAAAAATGAAAGATAATTATTCCTCAATTAACATTTTTATATAAAAAAATTAAGGGTTGAAATACTATAAGTCTTCCAAAGTAATCCCATCATTAATACATTTAAACATATCATCATTTATAGATCCAACATAACTCATAAATTCCTAAAATATAGAGATATTAATCATAGAGCATTCTTCATGATCCTTTATCCATGTTTTTTCATCTTATTATTTTATACTTATTTCCTACAAAAAAATCATGCATAATGTCCTATGATTTCAAAAATGTCAAAACATGAGTTAAGAAACAATCCATACCTTTTATAGGTCATTTTTAGTTTCCTCGTCTTCAATTGGAATGGAATTAGGTATTGGTAAACATATATTTATACGGTACTTCAGATCACATTCCCAAACCTTCTCAGTAGGTAATCTATTTTCATAATGACCATGCACACCACATTTAAAACATTCAATTGATCCCTCTGAAAGAACTTATTTCCCTTTCCTGGAGTCAACTGAATGCTTCCTTTTTTCATGGTATGTTATTGATTTATGACCTTAATTACCACATCTATAAAATCTTACCGTCCCTTTGAAGTATTTTCCTAGATGTTTCTTTCCACATCCTTGAAACATAGGTTTTTGAATATACTTAACTTTATGATTATTACATGAACTTACATAGGGATTCATTTCTCACATATACGATGACTTAGAAAAATCAACAAGGTTCAAGTGGTTAATCATGAATCCAGATAGTTGGTTGAGAATAACCAAAAGAGTTCTCATTGAAGATCCCATTTCATTCAATTGCTTATTTAGAAAGCCGTGATAGTTTCCTTCACATCCATTGTTACCTTGGTTCATGCTAGATTCATCCATTTACTCTAAAACCAAAATGTTCAGTGTAAGTATATCAGTAAAATAATCATATACTATCTTATGAGGAGGGTAAACACTAATATATACTTATTCATGTCATCTTAAAATCATTCAATTTATCTAAAATAACCATGAATATTTCTAATATTCTAACCATTATGGTTATTTCACTTATACTTAAATAATACCCTAACCTATAATGGTATCTAAACTGACCTCTAAATCCGTGTCATGACCCATCCCCTGAGGCCCATGCCGTGACTTCCCCAAGCCCGCCTTCCATAGGCTAGGGGCTGGCAACTAGCACCAGAGGCTTATTTCCCTAAAACTGGAAAGACATTGCCTTTATAACCTGTAAACACACACAACAAGATACAAAAACGAGTAAACTGTATAACCAACAAGTGAATACAACAAGTAAAAAGGGGCCAAAATACAATCCCAATTAGAAAGTATGAGTACAACTGAAAACAATACAATTGAAGGAAAAGAAATAAAATTAGCTACTAGGTCGTCCTACGGGATTCCTACCGGAAGGGTAGTTACAGATATCCTCCTCAGCACTCCACGTCCATCCGTCTCCTCCATGCACTGACACACCATATAGTCCACCTCCAGGCACCGTCCAGTCTTGGTACTCTCTGCCTCAGTCAAGCTGTCCGTCGTCTACATCCAAAACAACAAGGTGCGGGCATAGCCCGTGCAGGGGTGAGTATAACTATACTCAGTAGGGACCCCAAGACCCTCAAGGTCTCACAAAATCCACCAAGGATAAACTAAAAAGTATGAAATCAAAAGATAACCCCACTTAGGTATATGCCCATACATATACCTAAGTTATTAAGTAATCCATTTCAATCATGAGGAAAACACAAAATTTACTTACTCAACTCAACTGAGATTTTATTCTAGGGGTAGTATCAAGTAACATCCCCATTTACATTGTCGAACACCTCAACTGTGGGAGAACTCCTGTTCTATCGAGTACATTGGGCCTGTTGTAACACCAAGCGCACTTCCCACTAATCTTGGACTGCTGAGTTACTCCTCCTGTCGAGTATCGTGGGTCTCTTGCATCACACAAAGGCGCACCCCACCATGGTTCTGCCACGTCACCAAGCACACTCCCTCTCATAGCCTGCTGAGGTACTCCTCCTGTCGAGTATCGTGGGTTTTCCGCGTCACACAGAGGCGCTCCCCACTATTGGTCTACCGTGACACCAAGGCACTCCCCACTGGGCTAGTAGAGTCACTCCGAGTCAAAACTGTCAGCAGTCGTCAGGTCTCAACCAGCTATTAGGTCTCCGCGCTATGCTCTCTCATCTCCGGAAGGATCCGGTCCACAAGATACTGGTCGATAATCTAACTGTCATGAGGTCCCACGAAGAAGTATCTCAAAGATACACCATGTCATAGGGATCTCAACGCAACTGACGTCGCATCAATCGGACGCCCGGTCTGTGAGTTATTAGCCATTTAGTCCCGGGGGCTCGGTTGGATTTGGGCTCGATCCAACCTAACTGTATATCATCTCAAACCAAATCTCCAGTGGAGTATAATCAAAGGAACATCTCACTCCAATATTTCCAGCGTTGTTGATGGTTCGTCAAAAGGACATCCGGTGCCAAAGTTATGGCCAAAAGAAAACAAAGGGGTCTTAGTGGGCCCGGGTCCAGTCTAACCCGGTTGGACTGACCTAGCCCAACCCGGCTTGGGCCGACCCAGTTCGGGTCGACCCGGTCTGACCTGTTGGGTTTGCCCCGACCCATTGGATTCAGCTCGACCCGCTGGGTTCGGCCCGGCCCGCTGGGCCCAACCCAGCAGGCTGCGAGGGCGGTTTATCCAAGAGGGTGCCACGTAGGCGGCTAAGCCTGGAGGGCACTGCAAGGATGGATAGGCCCGGGGTGTGGGGATGGTTTGGCTCGGAGGGCCGTGGGGGCAAGACTAGGGGTGGTGCGGCCCGAAGGCCAGGGTGGTACAGCCGGGGGCCGGTTCGGCCAACAGGTGGCGCGACCGGGGCCGGTTTGGCCGGTGCCTGGCGCAGTCAGGGAAGCTCGGCTGGGGACCTATTCAGTCGTGGTGCGGCGCGGCTGGGGCGTGGCATGACCGGGGGGGCGGGGTGGCTCGGGGTCAGTTCGGCCGGCGGCAGCGCAGGCCTGGTTCGACCGGAAGGTCGGAGCGCCGCGGGGTTAGCACGGATCGCAGAGGCCGCGGGTGGTGGCATTGTTGCCTTCATTTCCTTCATCGCCTTCCTCTATTTCGAATAACACTACAAATCAACACAAGGGTTACGGAGAGGACGAGTCGTGTTAGTTTGTCTTGTACTCTCCATATTAGAGCGGTAGCAAGTGGTTCACAAGAACGAATCACATCAAAAACTCCCGCAAAGATTCTTCCCAACCCACAAAATAAACAGAAGGGGTGTACTTTGGAAGTGATAATAAAATAGCATTAAACCCCTACTTGTTCATTGTTCATCGATGGAATCGCGGGGAAGAAGACAGATTGTTGTGAAAAGATGGATGTTGGTGTCGTCAGTGTGTTTCCTCGATCATCTGTTTGTGCATCAGTTCGTTATAGTCGAAGACGTCCTACGTTGGAGGATGTCCTGAGGAAGAAGGTTAAAGTCGAGGTTGACATTCTTTATTGGTGGAGCGTTCTTTGTCGGGAGCTTTTCTCCTAATTCTCTAAAGCCAATCCTTTCCCCAATTCCACCACAAAGGAAAAGAAATAGACAACATCAATACAATTGATAGGATTTAATTTTATGTTGACACATAAAATTAATTGATATAATTTAATTTTATGTTGACACACAAAATTAATTGATAGATTTTAATTTTATGTTGACACATAAAATTAATTGATAGAATTTAAATTTATGTTGACACATAAAATTAATTGAAAGCATTTAATTTTACGTTGACACATAAAATTAATTGAGGGAGTTGAGAGGTTTCCTCTCCCCCCCATTATGAGGGATAAACCTCGGGTGGTCCCCACCAACATAACTCATGGGGGTTAAGGTGTGGTGGTCCCCACTTCAACTTCCACATGGGTGGTTATAACATATAAAATAAAATAAAATGTGTGTATATTTTATTTTATTATTTCCACGAAAAACCCAAAAACTAACTTTCACCCTTGACCAACTACCGTCGAGGTGAAAGTCTTCTTAAGAGAATATCGGTGTTGCGAGTTCAACGGTGCCCTTAGATTTCAATTCTGAGCATCGGTTCAAAATTTAGAAAAACTCGGTCGTACGTTTACTGAACGTACCCGAAATAAAGTTCAGAAATTCATTCCGGGCACTCTGGGCCACAGAATCATGTGCCGTCAATTTTCGCGGACATGTAAAATTCCCATTTATTTCAAAACAAATTACATGAAAATTCTAGGTCTTTACATTCTCCCCACCTCAGGGATCTACGTCCCTATAAGCCACATCTCAAACTAGGAAAACAAGGGGGGGTACTGAGCACATATATGAGCTCCCACTCCCATGTGATCTCCTGGAGGTTCCCATGCTTCCAGCTAACGCGCACCATAGGTATCGACCATTCACAAAGGACCCACCTCTATCGATCCTCTATCTCCACTAAAACCTTCGTAAAAGTCGCCCCATCGTTGATATCCAGCTCTCCATTTTCGATGATGCGAGAAGGGTCATGCACATATCTCCTCAGTTGGGATACGTGGAAGACGTCGTGCACCTGGTGTAACTGAGGTGGAAGAGCTAAGCGGTATGCCACCTAGCCAACTCTGCTGAGGACCTTAAAAGGTCTGATGAATCTTGGAGATAACTTGCTGCCTCGGCCAAATATCCGCAAACCTCATCGAGGTGAGACCTGTAGAAAGACGTGGTCGCCATCCTCTAATTCTATAGGTCTCTGTCTTCTATCGGAATATGACTTCTTCCTGCTCTTTGCAGTCTTCATCCTCTCCTGGATGAACTGCACCTTCTCTGTGGTAGCTCGTACCATCTCTGGTCCCACAAGTGCTGACTCCCCTGGGTCAGTCCAGCATAACGGTGATCTGCAAGCTCGCCCGTATAATTCCTCAAAAGCTTCCATCCCTATTGTGGAGTGATAGATGTTATTTTATGAAAACTCCACTAAAGTCAAGTGATCCTCCCAACTGCGACCGAAGTCGAGGACACAAGCATGTGACATTTCCTTGAGGGTCTGAATGGTTCGCTCAGTCTGGCCATCTGTCTGAAGATGGAAGACGGTTCTCAAACAAAGCTGCGTCCTGAAAGCCTCCTGCAACCCCTTCCATAACCAGGATGTAAAACGTTCACCACAATCAGAAACGATCATCTAGGGTACTCCATGTAACCGCACAATCTCCTACACATAGAGGCGTCCCAAGCTCTCTACTGAACCCTGCTCTCTGATCGGTAGGAAGTGGGCCGACTTGGTGAGTCGGTCGACGATCACCCAATTCGAGTATTTTCCCCTGGATGTACATGGAATACCCGTCACGAATTCCATTGATATCCCATCCCACTTTCACTCTAGGACCTCTAAAGTTTGAACAAAGCTTGCTGGTACCTGATGCTCTGCCTTCACTTGCTGACAAGTGAGGCATCGAGAGACAAGCTCTGCAACTGATTTCTTCATTCTTGGCCACCAGTGTTGTCATCGGAGATCCTGGTACATCTTCTCCACTCCTGGATGCACTGCTAGAGGGGATGTGTGGAACTCCCTCATCACTTCCTCTTGAAGTGACACTGTTACCATGGTACGTCCTCTGAAGAGGATGACGTGCTCCCCACCTTCAGAAAATCCATCAGGTGCCTGTTCTGTGGATATCTGAGCACGTCATGCCTCGCAGTCAGCATCCCCACACCGCACCTCCCTAACTCGCTGAAGAAGTGGGGGAGTGACTATAAGAGACTGAAGGAAGGCTGCTCCATCTCTATCCACAAATGATATCTGTAAAGCAGCCAGCTGCTCTGTTGCCTCGCCAAGCAGTTGTATACCAGAACTCCTGCTGAGTGCATCTGCAACAACGTTCCCCTTCCCAGGAGTATAGACTATCTCAAATTCATAGTCCTAGAGGAACTCAAGTCAATGTTGTTGTCTCAGGTTTAGTTCCTTCTAAGAGAAGATATACATGAGACTCTTGTGGTCAGAGTACACAGTAAAACATTCACCCATCAGATAGTGCTGCCACGTCTTTAAGGCAAAGACCACTACTGCTAACTCTAGGTCATGGGCAGTGTAGTTCTACTCATGCTATCTCAACTGTCGAGAAACATATGAAATAACTGCTTTCTCCTGCATTAGGACACATATGAGTCCGGTCCATGATGTGTCGTAGTAAACTACGTACCCTACGCCCTCCTCTGGAAGCCTCAAAATGGGGGCACTAGTCAGCCTCTGCCTCAACTCCTGAAAGATCTGCTGGCATCTCTTCGACCACACGAAGGGTTGCCCCTTCTTCTACAATGTTGAAAGTGGTTCTACAACTCTGGAGAAATATGGCACAAATATCCGGTAGTATCCAGCCAAACCAAAGAAACTCCGCACCTTCGTCACGCTCCTGGGTGGCTCCCAAGAAAGTACCACCTCGATCTTCGCTGGATCCACTGCAACTCCAGCCTCTGAGATTACATGTCCCAGAAAGTGAACCTCTCGGATCTAAAACTGGAACTTCGAGATCTTACCATAAAGATTGGGTTGTTGGAACGTGTCCAATACTACCCGAAAATGGTAGGAATGATCCTCCTCAGTAGTCAAGTAGATCAGAATGTCATCGATGAAGACTACTATGAAGTGATCAAGGTACGACTGAAAGATCTTGTTCATGAGTCCCATGAACACTGCTAGAGCGTTGGTTACACCAAATGGAATCACCAAGAACTCGTAGTGGCTGTAACGAAACCTGAAGGACGTCTTCTGCACATCCCCATATCGTACTCTAAGATGGTGATAGCCTGATCTGAGGTCTATCTTTGACAACCACTGTGCTCCCTTTAGCTGATTGAAGAGGTCGTCAATCCTCGGGAGTGGGTACCTATTCTTCATAGTCACCTGGTTCAAGCGTTGATAGTAAACACAAAGCCTCAAGCTCCCATACGCCTTCTTGGAGAATAGAATTAGGGCTGCCCAGGGAGAAACATTGGGCCAGATGAATCCCTTCCCCTGAAAGTCCTCAAGCTGTACCCGCAGCTCTTGAAGCTCCGCGGGAGCCATCTGATATGCTGGTGTATATATCGGTGTTGTCCCGGGGTACAAATCAATGTAAAATCCCACATCTCTATGAGGTGGTAGACCTAGAAAATCATCAGGGAAGAAATCTGTGTACTGTTCCACCACTACAGGATAGCTTGTACTCTCCACATCAACCGCTCTGAGGGTAAGGCTAGCCAACTGATGTGTGATCGGTTGCACTCTCCTCCGGGTAAGTCTATCATGTGCTGCATAGGCTCCCTTCTCACTGGTGAAGGTAAACTTGGTCCCATCCGTGCAGACACACCGCACTTTGTGCCTAATACAGTCTATCTGAGCATGGGCCGTAGATAACCAGTCCATACCCAAGATGACATCGTAAGGCCTCGACGCCACTACTAGGAGATCCCAGCCAATGATCTCACCTCCTAGAGTAATCTCGCACTGTCGGCACCAGTGCGTAATCGTCTAATCCACTCCCGTAGGAGTCTCTAGCCATAAGGATCAAACCAATGGCTCCGTCAGAATCTCCGAGCTCCGAACGAGGGTAGTGGAAATAAAAGAACGAATGGCACCTGTGTCTATAAGTACTGCAGCTATGGTGGAGTAGACATAGATCATACCTCGTATCATCTCCAGAGAACCGCGATTGTAATCCTCAGCTACCTGGAGCTGAGCTCTCCTCTTTTCACCAGCTCCCTGTGGTCGGGGTGGACCTCCTGGTGGTGGTGGCGGTAATATCTCAAATTTTCACCCACCACCAGCTACATGGCCATCTACTCTGCCACGTCTTCCTGCTCCCAGCAGACCTCCTTAGTTGAATCTTTATCTCTACCTAGGCGGTCCTTCGACTGTTTTCTATTCATCCGTATGACGGGTCAGACAGTCACGAGCCATGTGACCCTGACCGACGCATGAGTAACACTGCCCACTCCTGGCATGTCTGTCTCCACCTCGGGTGCCCCGCACAACTGACTCTGAATCATGTGGTCGTCCACCTGTAGGTCTGGTCCTCTTGGACCTCTGTGACATTTGTCTACTGCCAGCTGTAGAAGAATCCACTACCTGTCGACTGGTGGTGGATCTCGCTACTGGGGACTACTCAGCAAGGAAACTCTCCTCTAAGAGGGCTCTCTCTAACACACCCGCCTACGTCAAGATGCTGAGTGAGATCACCGAAGCCCTGATCTCCTGCCTGAGTCCCTACTCGAAGGTCCAGACCCTGAAGAATGGGTCCTGCACCATATTGGTGGAGTAGGGTGAGAGGTAAATGAACCTCGCTGAGTACTGAGCTACAGTCATGTTGCCCTGCTGCAGATGAAGTAGCTCCTGAAATCACACTGCGTGAAGAGTCGCTGGGACAAACTCTGCCCGAAACAGGATCTCGAAGTCTGCCCAGAGAAGTGTCACCTCATCGTGGACTTGGAGCATAAAGCTCCACCATCTTCCTACTGCTTCCTGTAGAAGTCTGGCGACAAGGATCACCATGAGGTCTGCTGGTGTCCCTACCAGTCAGAAAACTCTCACCACAGCCTCCATCCAATCCTCAGCCGCCTGTGGGTCCATCTCTCCCCTGAACCTGGGTGGCATCTGGTGCTGGAACTCGTGCAACGCGCTCAAGCGGCATGCACCATCTGGTACTAGGGATGTTGGCATCGGTGTCCCAATGGGTAATGGTACTGCTGGTGCCTCCGCTGGTGCCTCTACTAGAAGAGGGCCCTACACCGAAGCCTCGTCCCTCGGTGGGCTGTCAGTGCGAACAACTCTCGGAACACTAAATGGTTGTCTTCATGGAGGCATCCTAAAAATAAACAAGTGCTCCATGGTAAAAAAGTTATACCTGGTGAGCTGACCTGGTGAGCTGACCTGGTGAGATGACTCAAAGAAAACTTTTGAAAACACACACGCAATCAGTGTTTTTGTGCACTGAGTCGGAAATCAGAAGTTAGGGTCCTGGTGTATGGATACATCGGCCGCCACACCAACACCAGACTCCCTGAACTAAAAAACACACTCACTACACTTATCACTATTTATTCATAGAAAATATTATATTCCTAAGTTCTATGGTAGAAATGAATCCTCTGATACCAATTTGTCACGACCCGTCCCCCGGGGCCCGTGCCGTGACTACCCCAAGCCCACCTTCCATAGGCTAGGGGCTGGCGACTAGAACCAAAGGTGTATTTACCTAAAACTGGGAAGGAATTTCCTTTATAACCTGTTAGCACACACAACAAGATACAAAAACTAATAACTTTATAACCAACATGTGAGTACAGTAAGTAAAAAGGGGCCAGAATACAAGCCCAACTGGAAAGCACGAGTACAACTGAAGGAAAAGAAAGAAAAGCAGCTACTAGGTTGTCCTTCAGGATTCCTACCTGAAGTGTAAGTATAGATAGACTCCTCAGCACTCCGCTTCCATCTGTCTCCTACACGCACCGACACACCGTATGGTCCACCTCCGGGCACCATCCGGTTCTGGTATTCTCAGCCTAAGTCAGTGATGTCTGTTGTCTGCATCCAACACAACAAGGTGCAGGAATAGCCCATGTAGGGGTGAGTATAACGATACTCAGTAGGGACCCTGAGACCCTCAAGGTCTCACAAAATCCACTAAGGATAAACCACAAAGTATGAAATCAACAGATAACCCCACTTAGGTATATGCCCATACATATACCTAAGTTATCAAGTAATCCATCTCAATCATGAGGAAAACACAAAATTTACTGACTCAGCTCAACCAGGATTTTATTCTAGGGGTAGTATCAAGTAACATCCTCATTCACATTGTCGAACACCTCGGATACTGAAGAACTCCTACTCTAACGAGTATAGTGGGCCTGCTACGACACCAACCGCGCTTCCCACTAACCTTGGACTGCTGAGGTACTCCTCCTGTCAAGTACCATGGTTCTGCTGCGTCACACAGAGGCGCACCCCATCGTGGGTCTGCCACGTCACCAAGCGCGCTCCCCCTCGTAGCCTACTGAGGTACTCCTCCTGTCGAGTACCATGGGTCTTCCACGTCACACAGAGGCACTCCCCACTGTGGGTCTGCCGCGACACCAAGGCCCTCCCCATTGGGCTAGTAGAGTCACTCCGAGTCAAAACGGCCAGCAGTCACTAGGTCTCAGCCAGCTACTAGGTCTATGTGCTATGCTCTCTCATCTCCAGGAGGATCTACTCCACAATCTACTAGACGATACTCCAACTGTCACAGAGTCCCACGAATAAGTATCTCAAAGTTCTGCCACATCATAGGGGTCTCAACACAACTGACGGCGCGTCAATCGGACGCTCGATCTGTGAGTTATTAGCCATTTAGTCCCGGGGGCCCGGTTGGATTCGTGCTCGATCCAACCTGACCGTATCCCATCTCAAACCAAAACTCCAGTGGAGTATACTCAAAGGGACCTTCTCGCTCCAAGATTTCCAGCGCCACTGACGGTTCATCAAACGGACGCCCAGTGCCAAAGTTATGGACAAAAGAAATCAAAGGGGTCGTAGTGGGCTCGGGTCCAGTCCGACCCGGTCGGACGGACCCGATCTGACTGACCCTGACCGACCTGGTTCGGGTTGACCCGTACTGACCCGTTGGGTCTGGACCGACCCATTGGGTTCGGCTTGGCCTGCTGGGCCCATCCCAGCAGGCCACGAGGACGGTTCGGCCCAGAGGGTGCCGCATAGGCGGCTCGGCCTAGAGGTCCCCGCATAGGCGGCTTGACCTAGAGAGCGCCATGAGGACGGCTCGGCCTGGGGTGTGAGACCGGTTTAGCTCAGAGGGCTGCGGGGGCGCGACTCTGGGCGGCTCGGCCCGAAGGCCGAGGTGGTGCGGCCGGGGGCCGGTTCGGCCAGCGGGTGGCGCGACCGGGGCCGGTTCGGCTGGGAGGCAGGGGTGGCTCGGCCGGCGCTTGGTACGGCTAGGGCGGCTCAGCCGGGAGTCCGGGGTAGCCAGAGGCCAGTTCGGCCATGGTGTGGCATGGGCGGGGCGCGGGGTGGCCGGGGTGTGGCGCGGCCGGGAGGTCAGGGTGGATCGGCGCCGGTTCGACCGGTAGCGGCGTGGGGATGGTTCGGCCGGAAGGCCAGAGCACCGCGGAGGCCACGGGTGGTGGTGCCATTGTCTTTGTTGCCTTCATCTCCTTTGTCGCCTTCCTTCATTTAGAAGAACACCAAAAATCAACATAAAGGTTACAGAGAGGACGAGCCATGTTAGTTTGGCCCGCACTGTCAGTATTAGAGCGGTAGCAAGTGTTTTACAAGAACGAAGCACATAAAACCCTCCCGCAAAGATTCTTCCTAGTGTGCAAAAGAAACAGAAGGGGTGTACTTGGGAAGTGATAATCAAATAGAATTAAACCCCTAATTGTTCATTGTTCATCAACTGAATCGCGGGGAAGAAGACATATCGTTGGGAAAAGACGGACGTCGGTGTCGTCGGCGTTTTTCCTCGATCGTCTGTTTGTGCATCGGTTCATCGTAGTCGAAGACATCCTATGTTAGAGGAAGTCTTGAGGAAGAAGGTCGAAGTCTAGGTCGACCTTCTTCGTCGGTGGAGTTTTCTTCGTCAGGAGCTTTTCTCCCAATTATCTAAATCCAATCCTTTCCCCAATTCCACCGCGAAGGAAAAGAAATAGCCAACATCAAATTAATTGATTGGATTTAATTTTATGTTGACACATAAAATTAATTGATAGCATTTAATTTTATTTTGACACATAAAATTAATTGATTGCTTTTAATTTTATGTTGACACATAAAATTAATTGATATCATTTAATATTTTTTGACACATAAAATTAATTGAAAGCATTTAATTTTATGTTGACACATAAAATTAATTGAGGAAGTTGAGAGCTTTCCTCTCCCCCCCATTATGAGGGATAAACCTCGGGTGGTCCCCACCACCATAACTCATGGGAGGTTAAGGTGTGGTGGTCCCCAAAACCATAATCTCTCATTGGAGGTTAAGGTCTGGTGGTCCCCACTTCCAACTTACACATGGCTGGTTACAACAGATAAAATAAAATAAAACGCGTGTACATTTTATTTTATTATTTCCACGAAAAACCCAAAAACTAACATTCACCCTCGAACAACTACCGTCGAGGTGAAAGTCCTCTTAAGCGAATACCAGTGCTACGAGTTCAATGGTGCCCTCAGGTTTCAATTTTGAGCACCAGTTCAAAATTTATAAAAAACTGCTTGTACTTTTACTGAACGTACCCGAAATAAAGTTCATAAATTCATTCTAGCCACTCCGGGCCTCGAAATCACGCGCCGTCAATTTTCACGGACTCATAAAATTCCCATATATTTTAAAAAAATTTACATGGAAATTCCGGGTCTTTACATACCAACTGTAAGGCCCCAGCCTTAAACATTACATAATCTTGAGTTAATTGTAGAATTCACATTGAGGATCTTTTCAGGTTTAGATTTTTAGTGAATTAGGCCATAAATATTACATTACATCTCAATATTACAAGGTAGACACTTATACTCTATCCAATTTTTTTAACAAAACTAAAACTCCTTAAATAAAACAAGGATTATTTTCTTGATATAAATCTTCTTGAATTATTCATTTCTCTTACCCTTCCTTATACCCTATGAAAAACATTTAAAAAAATTGGGGTGAGAATAAAAAGCTCAGTAAGGGATATAAAATAAGGAAAGAAAACAATAGTCTATCAATACATACAAATCAGTGAAACCATATTTTTAAATAATAAAACATAAGTTCTTTAACATACCTCATGAAATAATAAGATTTATGAATAACACACAAAAATCATAAATCATAAAGGTAACTTGTGGCATCCATAACATACTTACATTGTAGCTTCCACATCTATGTAAGGAGTTAAGTTTGGAATACCCATCACAGTATATTACCTAAATCTATTTTAAGAAAAATTATTTTTTACCTCTGTCACATTACCCAATTAATTAGAGAGCTATCTCAGGCTCACCCACCCTCATTTTATCACATAACCACCCATATATGTAAATATTTCCCAAGAACCGTAACATAATCATAACACATAAAAAAAGCATAAAGGAAAGATACCATTTCCACATTGAAATAACAATATATCATTTCAAGATATTGACATAATAAATGATTTCCCAAAACCATTTTCAATTCCAAAATATGTAAAAAGGGTATATGATAGTTATTTTACTTTTAAAAACATTACGGCTTGTTAAGGAATCCAAATATCAAATAATGCTCACAGCGACAAAAAGGTTGTTTTCACCACGTACGTTAAAAAGAAAAATTATTTTTGTTATTTAGTAAAATGATTCGTAGAAAAAAGATTCCCTTTGAATGAAATTAAAATTAAAAGGGGTTTATACACCATATAAAGTAAATTCGCGTATAAATCAAAATATGCCTCAATGAAAGGAAATTAAGATGAAGTCCCTTACAAAGATTGTATAAATGATGTAAGAATTTATCAATGGGGTGATTATGTGTAGAAACAGTATATACACAAAAATTGAAGTGGAAATTACAACATAAATAAATAAACAGTGATTCCACACATAAACTTGGAATATGATAATCAACTAAGTGTGCATAAAACCCAATGAGTGGAAATTGAGTTTAGAAATTCCATTACAAAGATCATTATGTACATAAAATAGATCGATTATGTGTATTAAATATAAGTAAACATAAATCAAGTAAAAATTCAATATAGTATATCAAGATTAATTTCTCACATAATCATAGCACGATATAATCAAAAAGTTTAAGATCAACCCAAAGAATGGAAATTGGGTTAAGAAGTTCCCTTACCTTGAGTCCGACTCATCACGTATGTTCATTGTTCTTCTTGGAATAATAAACTTAAATTAATTTATACTTTCTTAGGATACTTTTTCTATTTTATTATTAATTTTATATCACTTATTACCATGTAATAAACATTACACAATCATTTAAGTTAATATCGTTCATTTTATTGATATTCGATACTTGAGTCAAAAATGAACTTGTTATAATTACAAATTGTCCATGTGGTCAAAAGTACATTATCTACAAAATCATATTCACGATTTTAATACCATATATATCTAGTATATATGTATTTAATCCTGTATATATGTATTTAGAATAGTCCATAATATTTTGAGATAATAAATGAAATGCACCGTTCATGGAGATGGTAAGTCGTACGTACGCATGAACAATACTTTCATTTATTTTTCATATTTAAAGAAATGAAAACTACATGATACATAGGTATATTATAATCCCAGTATAATATAATATTTTATATATGTTACATAAGTTCAATAAATCTATCCTTTATACGTTCCATGTTTGGAATGAACGAGTCATATCACTTTGAGGGGCACTTTAGGAATATCTTGAAAGATTATTTTATTATAAATTGAATTTTGATTTAAAAAGCTCCAAAAATAATTTATTTAGAATATAATATGAGTATTATTATAAATCCTCTAAACCAATAAGTTTTATACAAGTTTAGGTCTCAAATAAAATCTTACCTTTTAGATTTAACCATTAGTTAACTATTTAACTCTTACCATGTATTCTTGTATATTCATAATATATGGTTAATATAGTTACTATAAAATTCCAATAGAACATAAATTGATTAATTATTTACATGTTAAATATTATCTAAGTCATTTGGTTGAATCTTATATTTTTAGGACTATTATATCATTTAATGAAATAGTATTTGTTTTAAAAACTCATTTATGTCAATTTTTATACTATTCCTATAATGACTTTTTAAAAATCCATAACAACTTGATTCTTTCGAAAAAACTTCATTAATTCAAATATAAAAAGTAATAATCATCCATAAAATTCATTTATGGCATAAAAAGTTTTAAAATAAATTCATTTTAATATTTATAATCTCATTTATTTAAATCATTCACTAATAAGGTAATCACTACATCCTCATTGTGTCATAAATAAATTTATTTATTTGATGTCTAAAAATTATAAATAAAATACCAAGATATAGGAAATATTTTTAGATTTATAATAACTATTTTTAGTTGAATATATCACTTATATAACCTCATATAATTTTTTTTAATAAAAGATATAGGTTTATGTTATATTTTTCTTTACTTTAAATTAATTCTTATAAAATGCCATTTTCACATCAAAGTGGCTCCATGAGGTCAAACAATGGAACCAAGGATTACCATGGTTTTATATATTTCATCCAATAGGATTAGTACACGTTTTAGGATAGTTTGATATTATTATAATATTATTTTTACCCTTATTTACCAAATTTACCCTTTAACCATGGTAAATAAAATAATTATTGAAGTTACTATTCATAATGTCTAAAAATAAAAGGTAAATATTTAAAAAATTTGGACCTCCTGATTAAAAATATGGAATCCATTTTTCAAATTCAAAATACAGAAGTTGTAGTAATTAATTTAAAATTAATTCCTATTGTCAAAACAAAAGACGGGTTTTTTAGAAGTAATAACTCTAAAAATATTGACATGTGTTTATGTCCAATTTAAATGTGAAATTATTTCAAATGAACATTATTTAATTAAATGATAAAAATATAATCCAATTATACTTTAAAACCAATTAAAATGATAGTATAACTATATAAATAAATTAGATGAAAAGGCAGTTTTGAATTAAAATGCAATATTTTTTACTATTCATTAAAAAATGAACTTTATCAGAAAAATACCAAAATTTCATCCAAAGTAAATTTTTATGTCCTGATTATAAAGAAGAATTTTATTTTTTCAAATAGAACATATAAATTTTACAAAAACTAGATTTAAAAATGGTTCTCCATCAAAAGGTGGTAAAACAACCTTTTAAAAAAATTAGAGTTTTTAATGCTTAAAATCAGATTCATTCTTATTTTAAGACTCAAAAATTTATTGGATAAATGTAAAAACATTTTACAAATATGTGTAATCATAATTTAGTTAGTTATGTTCATTACTGTAAATACAATGACTATGCGTTAACTACCATTTAAAATATTATTATTATATTATTATTTTTCGGTATAACTCAAAGTTATGTGAAACGTAAGATTTCAAAGAAAACCGTTGTTATGTGTTGGGTATGATATCAAAAAAATTGTCTTATTTAATATAAAATTAATATCTTATTCATAAATATTAATATAAATGAAAAAAATTGTTATTATATAAATACCTAGGTCGTTACAATTTCACCCACATAGATAGGGGCACACAGTTTGACTACATGGTTAGCCAAATTGTGAACTAACCATATGAAAGGCCCCTATCCCAAAAGTTTCAAACCTCACATGGTTATGAACCTATGGTTGCATTGTTGTATAATAATGGTTTTCCCCCCTACACCCTCTATCACAAGCCACACGATTAAAGAAACCCTGTGGGCTGGGTGGTGTGGTTTCTCCTAACCATTCCACCCAGTATAATTTTTCAAAATTTGGGGCTCTAAGCTATAAAAAATCCCTGAAAACCCCAAATACATTCATTACTCCATTAAGAAATATTTCTAGGGCCGAACAATAGAATTTAACCAAAAAAAATTGTCCATAACTTTGAGAAAAATCATGAAGTTATAGTCTCAAACAAACCCTACCTAATTCATCCCCCCCCAATTCCCTTCCCTCATCATAAAAACATTAGTTTGGTTAGAAATTCAACTTATTAAGGAATTAGTGAAGACCTATAGAGGATACCTGAAGAAGATGTAATGTTTTTCTAAAAGCGTTTTTATTTTATTTCCTTCACCACCTCCCTAAATTCTTATTATAAAATTATTATATAATAACCTAAATATATTCAATATAATTAGATATTTTTATGTTAAGAGTACGATCTAAAACCACACACACTTCCATAAAATGGGATACACAATCATCGTTTGTGTGTACAGAGGACTACCACCTCGTGAACCGATGTTGTTCTTTCTTCCATTACCACCTTTCAAGGTAGGGAATAATGATGGATTTATAGTTTATATAAGAAATATATGATATTTATAATGTATTTATGCTTTTTTAATGATTATATAACACATTCCTTCATGATTTAGATTTTGTTTGAATGTGATAACATCGTTCGTGTGTACGACAGACTACCGCCTCACGAAGCGATGTGATTCGTTCATGATTTAAATTAAATTTATTAACGAAGAGATTAAAAAAATATGTGAAATATATGATATAAATAGGATACTTAAATGATAATATATATGTATCATTTAGTTTTATTTCTATCAATATGACATGAAAATGAAAATAATGTTCATGCGTACATATAGCCTTCGGTTTCCATGAACAGTGTATTTCATTTCATATCACAAAATTTCATGGATTACTATAAAAACATATATAATTAATATATATTATATTTAAATCGTGGTTTAAATTATGTAGATTATGAAATCATGATCAAAGTAAGAGGAACAAAAATAAAAAGTCAAAACATACTTGAAAAACAAGGAAATTAACACCTGAAACAATGAAAATAATGAATGATTATTAATGAAAGAGTAATAATATATTATATAATAATCATAAATGATTTCATAAATATTAATATGGTTCTATAATAAGTTAATAACATGTTTAAAACCACTATAAAGGAGTTTAATCATGTTCAATGAAAATGGAGTATAAGGTAATGGATTTTGTCTCAATTTACATTCCATTGAGAATTACTTGTTATTATGCACCAATCCACATATAAATCATGTATATACTGCTAATTTTACATTTAATATCATGAATACATAATTATTCATTGTATTTAAAAGTTTAAATTTGAATTATTTCATCAGGGTATTTGATTTGAAAATTACCAAGTGATGAAAGTTATTGTGAAATCTCACTTTATTTTGTGATTATTAACTTTATATTATAAAAATCACTTTATTATAATAATTTTTCAATGGAAATAAATATCCATATTCTTGGGTTATGGATATAATTATTTCCTAAACCATATTCCATTTTTATATATGGTGTTTAGTTCAATAGTTATTTTATTATATGGGGAAATGTTGATAAATCTGAATTCTCTACTCTATATGGTTATTGAATAAGGCACATTGTTTATGAACTAAATAGATTATTCGATATATGAGAAATGATTTGGACTGGTAGTGATGGGTGAGGTCTAGAATTTATATATCCCCTTGATGCATCGATAGGTTCTTATAAGACAAATCAGTTCACCAAATTAAACAGGCTTCTACCTATAGTTTTAAACTGTCTTATGAAAGGTCTTGATGATATAGGCTATCCTGTGCCTCATAAAATAAATCCAATAATTAACAATTTCCTTAATTTAAAATTTAGTTATTATTTTTATTTATCCATGATATTTTCTCTTTGAAATTATCTATGGTTCTATTTTATTATCTTTTTATTGATTAAATGACATGTGTTTCAGTTATTTACCTTACCATATTGATTATGTCTTATCCAGTTATTTAAATGGAATGTGTTCTTAGTTATCTACCTTTACATATTGATTGTTCTCATTGATTCATTATTTATTCTACTATAATTAACCCTTATTGATCATTTAAGAAGACCCTTAATTTTTTTACTTTCCCTAGGATATGAAGATGAATTCTTGGAATGATTTTCAAGGATGCTGACATTTTACTTTTTTATGCTTTATTTATTTTTCCCAATGTAAAATGGATTTGATACATGTAATATGGTTTTCTAAAACTGCTGAACTGTTCAGTCAATTGGGATTTGAATCTTGTATCTATTCTAATGTAATAAAGTAAGTCACAGGCTCTAGGATACTATGGTTAGTGTCATTACAAAAGGCTTAAACCCAAATAAATTGGGCCAACTAATTGGATCAAATGCTATCAACTAGATCTATTGAATACCATGTTTTCATTTATTTCAATGAAAATATTGTCTTAAATAGAGATAATTGGGAATGTTTGATCCTTTTAGTTGGGTTTAAGGCTTTTTTTTATTGTAATTTATTTTTCATTATTATTTTTATAGTAATGAAATAACATTAAATGGTAATGAAAATGAGTTACTATAATGTCTCTTGTAGGTTCATTCACAAAACATGCATCATGTTTCTGATGAACATTAATTAACATCTCTGTCCATCCAACTTGGTGACCTAATCCCAAGCCTTTATATATACATATAAAATTTAGAAAAAAAATTTAGGTATAAAAAAATAATAAAAATAACAATGGATAAAATATAACCAAGATTTTTTTTCTAGAAAACTCTTTCACTTAGAGATATGAGTAATGTCTTGTTCTTCATGATTCATTTTATTTATTTTATAAAAGTCTTGTAAAAATGAAAAAATTTATAAAATTTAAAATTTTATTGTGTTTATGTTATTAAGATACTATAAAATATAAAATTACCTCCTGAGATGTATCCCTATTAACATCAATAAACATCTTCAACTACTCACATGGTACCCCTCCGGACACCTTCTCATACATTTTTTGAGTGATTAGTGATGATTCATTAAAATATTACCATAATATCTTCTTAAAGTCTCTTCCATTCTTTCCAAAAATTTTCATGGTCCATAGGCATGAAATTCATCTAGGGAAATAAAAATGAAAAAACATATAAAAATAAAAAATATAACACTTTTTAAGTATATTAAAAATTTTACTCACACATTTTAAATTTTTTATCAATGAATATTAAATTAATACTAATTTTAATTAGTTTTCAAACACCTCACCTTTTCATGATATGTGAATATGCCTCCAATATTTATAATTAATGGGAAGTATCACCATCTTGCAAGCAAGCTGCCCAAGAATCTATCTATAAATTTTGACAACATCACTAATATAAACCCCAAAACCATCAAATATAATGATAATTACTAATTATTTTAGGTCCCACACATATTATATATATATATATATATCTTATGATTTTATTTTTATATGTTTGAGAAATTCATTAAAAAGATAATAAAATATATATTTTTTAGAGAATTTCATACATACTAGTAATGGAAACTTTCCAATATCACCTAGATGGAGGAGTGAGAAACTACTCCATCATCAGAGGTGTATCATACAGTGAAATACAAACCTTGTCTGGTGAAGCTACTAGCTGTCTAAAAGTCTTAGGTATCCTAAAAGCACTCAGATCCATTGAAGCTAACAGTAGGGGTGGAATGCTTCGAGATAATGATCAAATAGGATCTAATTTTTTTATTCTAAAAATTCTAGTAAATTAAATGGTTTAAAATATATTCAATGTAAAAAAAAGAAGTAAAAATTTTACAAAAAAGGAAAAAATAGAAAAATGTATATATGTTCGAATCACTTATAATTGATAAATTATCATATAGTTTCATTACCAATTTATAAATAAAATTATCTTCAAATCCATTGTATTCATTGATATAAACCTCTATTATGAATAATAATTCATTTTCAACCTCACTTTCAAGTTCTATTATTTTAATATTATCAGCAAAAAACTATTGAATGCTTTTTGTTTGATGAGGTTTTGTATCACAAAGTACCAATTGACCTTCATCACCCATATTATACAAGTATCTCTATTTTAAGTGTGAAGTGACACACCATCATTCATGTACTTCATCATGCACACAATAAACCATATTCATTTTTGAAGCAAAGATAAATGGATCATGCTCTTCAAACTAATCAGTATGGATCAAATGAGAAAAGTTGACATAAGTAAAATTTAGTGAACCATTCTTTATACCACTATCAATGTTGACCCATTTCATTTGAATAAGAAAATTTAAAATTGAACATTATTTCTTAATTAGATTATATTAACATATATCTATAGCATCCAACCTATGAAAGCTTAAATATACCACTATTTTGATTTTTCAAGCCTTATTTGTGATTAATTGTAAGAAACATAAATCCATGAATATTGTAGGCATCAAATCTCTTAGACTGCCTTAGAGGAACTCGATCTGAAAACACCAAATCATTTGAAATTTTATCTTTATACTCAACATTCATTATTTATACAAGAAGATATAAGTTATTACTTTTAGCATAGACAAAATGATTACACATAAATAATATGAATATGAGTATATACTTACATGAAATATAAACCATTCAAAAATCACATTATTAATAATTTTTTTAATTCCATATTATTTTGAGTTTAAAACCTTAGTATTATCTTTGTTTGCAATCAAAATTATTCAATAAATGGATCTGTAAAAAGACTATTGAGTAGTACATATATATGTTCTTTTAGTAACTCTAATTCAATCAGTGTAAAATTTGATCCCTTTTCAATCGGTCATCTAATAGTTGGAAATACCAATTATTGGTTTTCATAATAATAATTATTGGATATACCATAAACACATCCAAAATGATTGAATCTTGTTTGAAAACCATCCAAATACCGAGAACAAAATTGCATACACTATTCAACTATATAACCTTAAAAAATAGAGCATTATAGTTGATCTTTATTCCTCATATATGATTTCAAATAACCTAAGTACCTGGTTAAACAAATATAAGAAAAATATACTTTTTTTACACAATGATTTGATAAAATTGAATTCATCATTGAAAATAAAAATAATAACAACATACCTCTCAAATGGATACATCCATCAATTGGTCAACCATATTTTTCTTACACAACAAAATGAATATTAAAATTAATCATGAAAGTGAATAATGAAGGGGGAAATAATTTCTCCAAATTAAAGTGTCAAATTAATTCATTCTTGAAGTTTTTCAAGCATATTTTTATTTATAGTTTTTACACAAATATATATGAAGAATGTGAAAAAATAAACTATAACTACAATTAATTTTTCAGGTAATATATTATGTAATTCCAATGACAACAACTACACCCTATGAATATATGATTCATTAATATTCAATCCATGTTACTTTTGATGTTTTAAGTCAACCCACCTTGAAATGCTACTTGAATTTATATCTACAACTTTTACATTATTTAAATTTCAAAGGAATACATATTTATCATGATTTTTAAATGTAAAATTAGTTGAAGGATACTCCCCATTCTAATTTCTCCACAAACCACACTTTATATCCCTTTATTGCATATCCTTAAAAGTATTAAGGAGATCCTTTGATATACCCTTCTTATTAAGAAAATTAAAAATTACTTTTTTATAGATGTTATTCTCAATATACATTATTTCAATACTATAGAGTAGAAAATTAAACTCACAATAATTATATTTGAAAAACATACTCATTTTATTCCACTATTTTGTTCCAAATACTTTGAATATTGTACCTTATACCCTTTCCCCCTTCTTTAAAATGATTACATTTTCCAAATTATATAGTGAAATTTATTAATTATCCCAATATTTATAAACTAAATAAAAAATTTCGTGACTTTATCAATTCAATATCTCCTTTAAATTGTGTCTTGTTAAAATTGAATTAATGATATGTATCAAGAAATTAGTGATGACACATAAAATACAATTTTTTACTATGAGGTAATAATTGAGGTTCAAAAAAAATTATAAACTAGAAAATCAAAATTGGTACGAGTGTTACAACCAAATATGTTTCCTAGTATTGGAAATTACCTAATTTTCTAAATTAATACAACATTTAATTTTAATAGTTTTATCATTGGATCATTATGTTTTTCCATGTAATCATCCCATAAATCTACAAGGTATTTGATTAGAGGTTGAAGGTATACATCAATTTAATTTATATGCATTTTATTTCCTGGAATAATCACCAAAATAATGAAATAAGTCTTATTCATACAAATATATGGAGGAAAATTATAGGGGATCAAAATAACTGGCCATATGATATAAGTAGCACTTAAAGTACTAAAAGGTTTAAAAACATCATAATCCAATCCCAAATGTACATTCCTAGGAACCAAATTAAAATTAGGATATAATGTATCAAACACCTTCCATGATGTTAAATATTTTTTATGTCTCATCAATCCATCATTATTACCACCCCGATTATACCACCTCATGTTTTATGCAGTCTTAGATAATGTGAATGATCTTTTCAATAATGGTTTTAAAGGAAACTAACACAATACTTTTGTGGGAGTTTTATTCTTCCACTTCTTCCTAGAATTTCATTCATTTGTAATCTAATTGTCTTTAATTTATTTCCATCTAATTTTAATAATTTTTATGCATTCCTATTTCATAGAATATTCTCCCCAATAAAGAATGAAATCCTTAAGGAGTGCATGTATCTTGGTATAATTAAGTCCAAGTCTATTGACAATTTTCTCCATCTCATAGAATGATGTTAGAATCTTATCCCCAATAAATGAATCATGAAGAAAATAAAATAACATGGACACTACTTTGTCATTAATCTCATAGATAAACTTGATATGATACAACATATATAGAAAAGACAGCTTCAAATACTTTTCATACCTTTTATACTGTTCTTGTTTTTTGTCTTCAACTAATTCATAAAAATAATTTCTTAGTCACTGATGTTCTGAAAATTATTAACCTACACAGGATTAACTAAATGTTATGTTGATCTATTAAAATCCTGTTCATTGTATCCTACAAATCTAAATGTGTCATTTACCAAGTTTCAAACTGAATTCTCCTATAGCTGGTAACATTGTGTTTTATTGACAGGATAACCATTTTTTAACTTTACATAATATTCAATTCACCATTCAAAATACAATATATATATCAATAAGGAAACATTTTCAATATCAAGTACTCATATATTTTATTTCTATTCAACCATCACTTGAATTTACAATCAGGACCCATTCATTTTATTCTACAGTCCACTGATAAGTTTTAAATTGAATAATCTAAAAATTATTACATACCCTTATCATACCGAGGTGTGTTTTAATGTAAATTAATCCATATTTTATCCCTAAATATTATATTACCACTCTTCTTCCTATATATTAAAAAATAAATAGGGCAAATGATAGCGTGGAGGTTGGGTAGGCAAGGTTGGTAATGTATGACTCATATAAGCACATAGGGTAGGGGAAATCAAGTTAAGGTAGAGGGAGGAGGAGGAAAAGGTCACAGGGAGAAGGGGTCTAGGACTGGTTCCATCATAGAGGGTTATAGTCACTCGGAAAAGGGGAAGAGGGACACTATTGTGGGTTTTCATTTCATGATGAAGGTCTATCAAGGGTGGGGGTCACTATGGTCAATGTCGATTGGAGTAGGGGGTTATGACTGTAGGGATTGGGGGGGTGATTAGGTTTTTTAAAAATATTTTATCACAACATTAACAAAACCACAAAAAAATATAAAAAAAATATAAAAAATATAGTGGTGGTTATACCAAACCACACCTATATTTTAAATATAAATTAATATGTTTTTAGAGGAATTTTCTTCAATAAATGCTAATAAAGCACTGTTAATACCTCTTTTTGTTGTTGTTATTTGGTGTTTTTGGGTGCTTGAAAATACTTATGGGGATGGATAAGGATTTCCATTAACCAACTTGACTACCCCTAACCCAGGAAATCATTTTGGTCTATGGTAGGGCCTGAATAGAATTCATGTTCCCCCAGACTATCAACTAGTTCTTAGGCATCAAGAATAAACCTTGGGAATGGTTTTCCCTATGGATCCATTGACCAAAATCTAAATGAAAACTCAAAATAATTCATAAAAATATAAATGAAAAAACATCCAAACATGGCCCAAAGGAGCATAAATAATAAATATACAAAAGATAGTATGGGGAGCCAAAAGAGTATACGATGGGGTTAGGGTGTTAAAATTGAGACTCAAAATAAAATAATATAAATATATACATCTCTCTATGAAATGAACATAAAACTCCCACCATGTGACCTCTATAACCCAAGATCCACTAACATGAGTACCCACCCCCTCTAAGAAACACCATTCTTTTACTTATGTCTAAAAAAAGTCTATATACACCCATTGGGTTTATATAGGGTGTGATCATATATAGGTTAGTAGGGTGACACAAAGTGTTTAATGAATAACCATTTTTATAGAAAAATAAACATGATATTTTTAAAAATAATTTAAATGAAAACATGATTTTGACATTTGAAAATAAATAGAAGAATAAATAGTAAGAAAAGATAAACACCACAGGACAACCCATGGTAACTAAGGTCAGGCCTCATGCTAAGATCCTCCTAATCTTAGTGATCAATTTAACACATTCCATTCATGTGCAACTACTAGTAATAGAATATTCATGTGGCTAGTGGCTTGGTGAAATATGACCATAGAACCACAACCAGTTTTCATATGTTTAGTTAGCTTTGTAGAATAGTCCAAAGGTGAGGGAGGGCGTACCTTTCCTAATAGTACTTTTCCTAGTCTTTGCACCTTGGTACCCAGGGTTCCCATGTGTTATTCCATTTCCAATCAATTCCAATTCCATTTTTAATCTAGTCCATAAAAAACATGAAAACTCATCCAATTTAAAATTCAATACAAAAAGTAAAGCATATGGAAATCAAGAAATTCCACACAAATAGTCTTAAAGAATACCCCTTTTACATCAAAAAAATTAAAAATTTCTTTATAAATTTAAACAAGTTCATTTAGTTCATCAAGAAATGACAGATCATGAAATCACCTACCTTAAATAAATGAAACCATTGAAAATCAAATGGAATCCACTATAAATTGAGTAGGAATACCTTAAAAAAGTAAGAGGAGACCCTAATAACTAAAACCCACACCATTCAATTTATATTGAAAAAAACCCAGGCTATCATTTCCATAAGTAAGAAAAAAACCATGATGGAAAGAAGAAGAATGCCAAGAGACTAAAAAGAAATACCTTAATTGATGTTTTATTGAATTTACAAGAATAAAATCCCATAAAAGTGGAAGATAAGAGTGAAGGGGAGGAGTATATCACACACATAGGGATTGAGAAATCAATAGGGAGAATAAATATGGGATAAAGAGGGTTAAATTTTGATAGGCCACAAAGAGAATTTCATATTTTTAAATTTTTGGGAAGACTCCAGATTTAGGTCATATAGTTTCCCTAAATGTGTGCCAACCTTGAAAATCACAACTGACTAACTTGGGAATATATATGATTAGGATTCATAGTTAGGAAAACTATGTTCCAACTATGAAAATTCACACTGTAAAAAGTTATAGACCTTTTGCGGGGTTTTCACATGGTTACTCCAAACCTTGTGCTAACTGTGTGGCAGCCCAATTCTTAAAATTCTTCAAAATTTTGAAAGAAAATACAGTAGAAAATAAATATAAAAGTTAAATATAATAATTATATGTTTTTTACATGAAAAGGACATCTCAAGTGTGAAAATTATACCCACCACATCACTTTTTATCCATACAAATTCAAACAAAAACATGATCAAGGGAAAAATGAGGCCACTACTTTATTATAAATGATAACCACTCCCAAGTATCATAATATTCACTCCCATTTTTTCATAATACTAAAACCAATATTATGGATTTCCCACATTAATTTTCTCCCATGAGTCAACAATCCAAATCTGTTTCTCAATCACTGATGCATTGTGTTCCAATTTGAGTTCTTCCCAATTCAAAACATTAGAGGGGTATGGATTATACTTTTTAAATTGGAAAACGTGGAATATATCATTAATTTAATTTATTTAATTAGTAAATTGAAATTTTTATTCCACATTTCCAATTCTCTTAATAATTTCAAGGGTCCCAAAATAACTCAGACAAATCTTCCCCTACTTCTAAAACCGACAATGACACAACTATAGATAAACCTTTAAAAATACTCAGTAACCAAGTGAGAATTATAAGGGATGTCATTGATGATATAAATAATACTTATGAAGTCTATGAGAAGTTTCCAATAATTAATATATATCTTTAACTAAGTTTTTATTCTCCTACAAGACACTAGACCTTATAAGAGAGGTATCACCCACCGTGGTATAGTAGAGAGAAGACTGACAAGGTTAATAATATACATCCTCAAACGTATCCATATTAATTGAATAATGATAGATATTTTTAAAGGTAAATTCAACTAGAGAAATATGGGTGTCCCATGACCCTCTAAAGTCAATGACAAATTCATAAAGAATATCCTCCAATATATGGATCACATGTACTATTTAGTCATTTTTCTGTGGATAATCTATTATAACCAACCTTATCTAGGGCCCCATTATCTTCTAGATTAATTTCCATAATTAAGAGGTAAACTGGGAATCTTTATAAAAAATAATAGCATAAGGTAACCACTATAACCTCATTATCTCCTAAACACATAACTTACCAAGATATTTCACTTTAGTAGTGTCCCTAATGAGAATAAAATGATTGGACTTTGTTATCCACTCAATTATGACCCATATTGAATTACTTACCTAATATGTGTGAGGTATCCCAATAAAGAAGTACATATACACCTTTTCCCACTTCATGGTAGGTATGGGAAGATTCTTAAGTAAACCTAAAGACTTCTTATGCTCATCCTTTATCTATTGATATATGTAACAATGTGACAAGAAACCCACAGTGTCATTTCTCGTAACTGGATACAAGGGTCGATGCTTGAGATTATAATACATTTTTTATCACCTGAGTGAAATTACCACTAATAATGGTGTAAATACCTCATAAACATCTTCCTCATCAATACAAGAACATCATAATAGACTTGAAAATATAATATAACCTCAGGAGATCAATTCCACTCACCGGTGGTTTTCCCACCATTTAAAAATTTTCCCGATTTGATGGAATTCTTCATCACCTATTTTCTCCTAAATAAAAATATCAAAAGAGGAGGATTAAACTAGATATATACAAGAAACATTCTCTCCCTTTCATACTTCACTTAATAATTCATCTAAGAAAATAGGCCCATCAGATCCCATTTTTCACTGAACTCATTGAGATATCGAGAGGGAAACATCTTATTGAGGGAATCAAAAACTACATTTCCCTTTACTAGTGTGTAAGTGATGTCAAAACTACATCCTTGAAGCTATTACACCCATAAACTCTTCCGAGGATTCATGTACTTTTAGGATAACATATAGCTTAATATTTTATGATTAGAATAGATTAGGAATCTATCCCCAAAAAGATAATTGTTCAAATAATTAAGGGCATAAAACATAAATATGAGTTCGAAGTCATAAGTCAGGTAGTTCATTTCATATGGTTGGAGTTGGATAGATCTATATTCTAAAACTTGATCACCATACATAATAAAAAAAAACCCATACCCATATCTGAAACATCATAGAAAACCACATAACCTTGACTATCCTCAAGTAAAATCATAATTGGATATGAATTTAACCACTTATTTAACTAATCAAAAGATACTTGAAACTATGGACTCAACACAAACTTCACCCCTTTTTAGGTGAGATCTACCAGTGGGGATTCAATTTGAGATAAGTATTTCACAAAACAACTATATTTTCCCACCATCCCCAAAAAAATATTAATCTCATAGAAATTCTTGGGCCCCTCCCAATACATCACTACCCTGCCATTATTAGGGTCGACCAAGATACCATGTTATGATACAACATTCCCAAGAATATTTATATCATGGATGCAATGAATTATATTGGATAATTTATAAAAAAGGTGGTGATCATATAAGGTTCCCATAAAAATTCCAAAATGACTCACATGCTCCTCATTTGTCTTAGAGTAAACTAGAATGTCATCCAAAAATACCGTGAAGAAATTGTCGAGGAACCAATGGAATTTCTATTTTATAAGTTCCATGAAGATAGTAGAAGCATTTTTTATGCTGAATAACATCACTAAGTATTCTAAATTTTTATACCTACTTTAAAAGGAAGGATTAGTAACATAAAACTATGTCACCTTAAGATAGTGATAACCTGAACTAAGATCAATATAGGAAAACCACATTGCCCCATTTAGATGATCTAAGAGGTCACCAATATGAGTAAAGGGGTATTTATTCTTGATTGTGACCCAATTTAACTTTTTTAAGTTGATAAAAAATAGAGGGTCTCATCTACCTTCTTAGAAAAAATCATAGTGGTTCCCCATAGGGAAACACTGGGGTGAATAAAGACTTTAGATTCTAAGTCATAATATATATTATATAACACTTTCAACTCTATGAGAGACATATGATACCGAGGGAGTGATATTGGATGAGTCCCCAACACTAAATCAATAAAAAAATATACTTCCCTATTTTGAGGAAAGCTATAGAAATAATTTAGGAACACCTCAAGAAATTCCTTGACCACATAAGGCAACTCACTCCTGTAACTTTACATGTTAGCTTCCAAAAAAAAGGATAAGACACATAAAATATGATCCAACCTAGTTTTGGAAGAGTAGTTCCCCCTATACTAGACTGTAGGTCCCACTCTCTCAGTAATACTTGAGTGCTCCCATTTGGGAAGGTGAAAGTCACTCTACAATGTTAACAATTAATATAAACATTATAAATGGACATGTGATCCATTTCATGGACTATATCGAAAAGATCCATTTCACAGATGGAAAAGTACCATAAGAACTTGGCATATGAAATAGAGATAATGTATTAAGGGTACTATAATCCCATATCATTATTTCTTAAAAGAGGTGTGAATATCTCCATAATATAATGAATCAACTCAATAAGATGTTTTAATAATTCTATATTATGAGTAGGTATAAAAGAGTGAGAAGAATCTATGTCTAATAATGTAGTCACCATAAGAAAATCAAGAAGAATAATCCCTCTCACCATCAAAAAACCCAACTTTAGATTCCACTGGCACCCAATACACTGTATGCAATTGCTTCACCTCTGAATTATCCTAAGGTATGTATTTTGATTGGGGATCAAACCTAAGAGAAGTATTCCCATATGAAGAACCAGTCCTACCCTCATCCCAAGAGGATGAGGTCCCATTACTTAAGATACTTTAGACTGTATTATAGATCCCATGGATGCTGAAGATATCTTACCTCTCCAAGGAAGGAGGATGGATTATAAGAATCTACAGAGATGGACTAAAAAACTTGGGCAATAAAAAGAATTATGACTTATTATTGGGACACACTCCCATTCCAAAGCGTTGTAATTTTATATCTTCATTAAAAATGATTTTAGGAGAAAAGTGAACTAATTAACTAAAACAATTTTCATACTTGATGACAAAATGATTCCCTTATGGTAGGCACACAAATTCTCAAGATTTAGCAAATTATAAGGTGTTAAGAAAAAACTACCAAGTGTAGATCATCTTTAAAACCTTTAACTTTAGATTCTCATTCTTCATTTTATGAATAGATTAATCTCGTCACTTATTAATAGGTACTTCATGCAAGAAAGTAGTACATTTTAATTTAGCATAATCATAGGTTATAATGAATTTTAAGATACTCTTGGTATTTTATAACCAATACTCAAATTCTCAGGATAATTTCATCCATAGAAGGATGGAAGATTATGATTTAGTAATTCCCAATCTCAATACTTCTTAGGATTTCTATAATATTCCTTAGCTATAGTGGTATCAAAACCTTCCACTTTTCTTATAGATCAAACAACCCAAACCAAGACCTTGATAAGGTTTTGATCAACTGGTGGATCTTCTCATGAAAAATTATCCATAAAACCCTCTGGTGGGTTCACTGGGGGTTTTATATGAGGCATGAAGCTACAAAATAAAAATTAAGTAGAAAAACCATAAAAAATTAATTCAAAAAAAAATCAAACCGATAACATTGATAATTTCTTTTATAAATCAAAAAAGAAAATGATATCACAATAATAATAATTCTCAATGACACTTAAATCACAAGCACATTATGCAACTCACAAACCTCACCCAATAGAAAAGTAAAAACCAATCCAAAAAATTAAAATTACAAAAAAATCCAACATCCCTTGGAGACTCAAGGTTCATTATGATGAGTGTTAACTGAACACTCCCTCATAAAATACACCTTAAGTCTCAAAAATAATATATTATATTTATCATGATATCCCAAATATTATAAAATCAAAACCTTGATTTGTTACCACTTTTTTCATGAACAAAACCAGCTATCCTTGACTCAAGAACCCATACTTGTCTTTAGAAAGTCTTAAAGGGTGTTCCCAGTCCCCACAGGTTGGAAACCAGTGCCTAGGAATCAAGAAAGTACCTTGGGAATAGTTTTACCAATGCATATATCAACCAAAATATAAATAAAACTTCAAAATAAATCATTAAAATACAAATTCAAAATAAAAATCCAAACATGGTATAAAGGATCATCAATAATACATATACAAAAGATTGTATGAGAAGCTAAAATAGTATACGATAGAGTTAGGGTGTTACAATCGAGACTCAAAATAAAATAAAATAAAGCTACCCACCTCCTCAGTACATGAGGTTCAAACTACCACCGTGTTACCTATATAAACCAAGATCCACTAATGTCAGTACCTTTTACCTATAAGAAATTCCTTTCTTTGACCTGTTTCTAAACAAATGATGTCTATATACACCCATATATATTGAGTTCATTCGGTTTATAATATCAAAATAACTTCTGTGTGTTGACCTTAGAAAATGGGGTCATAATTCCATTATCTATATAATATTAAACATTTTATAATTATAAAATTTATACATTTAATATAATTTTATTACCATATATTTATGGTGGTCATGAAAAATGAAGCACGTTGTTTCATGGTGATGGTAGTCCATACATATACATGAACAATGTTTTCATTTTTCTAATAGATGAAAAGGAAAAAAAGTAGAAAATTTTTTTACCTGTAAATAATCATAATAATATTATAAATATCATATTTATTCATTAAATCCATCCTTATGACTAGCCACATTGGGTAAAAATGTAAAACTAATCACAACACTTTGTGGAGGTGGTAGTCAACACGTACACATCAACACTGTTATCATCTTCCACCAAATAGAGTGGTAAAAGGTAAATAATATATTATCTTTATAGAACCATAATAATTTCATAAATATTATATATATTCATTAATTAAAATTTTAAAACCATAAATTCGAGGCAGTGATGAAAAATGCAACACGTCACTCTGTGGATGTGGTAGTCCACACGTACGCACAAGCGACATTTTTATTTCCCTTAAGATCAAAATGAGGTATAAAAATGTTTTTACATCATCATAATAACATTTTATTTTTTAAAATATTCCAATTTAATTGTTTTATGATGGTTATAATATATTTAAATGAGGTAGAATAAGAAATAAACCTTCTCCTTGGAAATATTAGTTTGAATTAAACCATAGGCCTTCTAGGACTGGTCTTTTAGTGATAATAAAGACTCTAGGATGTGGGTATGATATTTTGGAAGTGTTTTGGGTATATATTTTTTGATTTAGAGTGATAAAAGAATATATTTAATTGAGGAGAGGCGTTTCACTTTTCTAAGTGTGGGGAGTGACACTCTTATAATTATTAAGAACATTAAAATATTATAAAGTCATTTTAAATTTAAAGTGGTATAAAAAAACGAATATAGAAGATAAGATAGGTTAAGGTCTAAATACACTCAACCAATCATATTTATACAATTTTTGGAGATATTTGAATCTACAACCCTTAGTTTAACCCCCTTGTTACCCCCTTTTACCCTTATAGAGGTTACTAACTTTTCCCATGATTACTATTAAATATAACTAAAAAATTAAAAGGACCATATTACATAATTTGAAAATAATGATCCCAAATATATAATCCATTTTCTAGGGATTATATTTTTTAAGTTGAAGAAATCAAAATCTTTTTTTAGAAAAATGCAATTTTTAAGCATAAGAATGATTTTATACAAAAATAACATATATTGTTGATTAGCATGGAATTAATTGGATTATTATTAATAAAAGGATAATTATTTTACTTTAAAACCAAACCAAAATTTAAAAGAGCCTTTTAAATTATTTATTAAAACATAAGATCCAAAATTAATTTTTATTTGAATAAAAACATTACTTAGATTTCCAAAATTTCACATATAGTTTTACAAGTTCAAAATCATATTTTAAAAAATATTATTACTTATTAAATATTTATCTGGTCTATAAAAAAGTTTTCATAAACTATAAAGTAATTATTATATAATAAAATTACAATATTTGTGAAATTTACATTTTTCACCATTCACCAAAAAATCAAGATTTTTAGAAAATTACAAAAACATTCACCTTAGGCTAATTTTGACATAATAAATTAAAAACTTTTGATCATTAAATCAAATTAAAATTATAAAATCTATTAATGTATATGTTAATGAATATTGAAAATATAAAGAACATTTTATTTCATAAAAAATGATCCTTTTAAACTTAAAGAGTTATTAACCTTATTTTATATCATTTACCAACTTAATGAAAGATAATATATTATTTTATACATTGAAATATTACCTATTATCATAATACTTTTAAAGTGATCAATTTAATTAAATGAACAATTATTTATAAATAAATATTTGAAAAAAAAATCCGTTTAACATTAATTAATTATCCTTTAAATGTAATATTTTTAATTGATTTCTATATATTTATTTACTATTGGTTTTATCATTCTTATAATTTTCTTAATAATTTCAATCTAATATTTCTTGGATTATTGTAGTATAATGATGTATGTGATACAATATATTGAGATTTATATTAATTAAAGTAAAATACATATTATAATCATAGGGTGCTACATCACAAGGGTTTCCTTTATTACATTTCCAAGACATTTTATATTTTGAGTTTCAGGGAGTTAGGAATATCAATACATAAAGAATTAGAAATTTTCACAAAGTGAACATAATTTTCTCAAAAATAGTTTCTTATGTTAACACTCATGTTTCATTCTTCACAATTTTTCTTCATTTAATACATGACACTTTTGAAATTTCTCTAATATCTAGACATCGTTAAGCTTTGTGTTTTTTTTCAAAATGTTTGATGATAAAAACCAATATCATTAAGGGATATAAAAATAAAGGAAGCCTATTAATCCATTTTAAATTCATGAAAACTACTATAGAAGTTTTAATTTTTATATAGTAGACATTGAACTCAAATATTCATTTCTTTACTCTTGAAATAAGCCACAAAGACCAAAGTTTCCATAAAACATTTTTTAAGAAATCACAAATGAAAAATCATAATCTTGAGAGTTACTTGGGAAAGCATGAGAACTCATGAAAACATTTCCTTGAAAAATAGTTCTTTCACCTTTAAAATATCATAATTGTTCCTTTAACCATGACCTCATTTTATTATCTAATTAAATAAAATGTTCTCATTTAAAACCAATAGAAATTACTACAAAACCATGGAGGTATATTGGGAAATTATCCTTAAAATAACCCTCACAATACAAATTATAATGGAATAACCATCACAGTTGATTCCAACATATCTCATAGAAGTAACTTATATCTAATTAACTCTACCACATTAGCAAATACATTAGAGAGCTATATCGAGCTCACCCATCACCATATCTATATCAATATAACTTTTTAAAATATAAAATTTAGAATAAAATTATTAGTATCCAAACATATTATATAATTTATTTATATCATAGAACTCATTAAGTATGGAATTTTAGCTATTAAGAAAAAAAACTTTCAGTTATCTCTAAAGTTAGAGAAGATATATCCTTTTATCTTGAAAACATTTTTAAATTTAAAATTTACAAGAACAATTATAGTATGATATTTTTTGAAAAACCATTGAATATTATAGAATAATATTGATAACTAATAACAAACATGATTAAAGTAAAAGGTGGTCCTGTTTTAGACATTAAAAAATATGTTCTTTTTTATTTTTTTTTAAAAATGTCAAAAGTGACTTATACAGAAAAAAAATTGAAATATATTCTTTTTAAATTTTTTTAATGAAAGTATCATAAAATTGAAAATTAACTTATAAAAATATTTTAATTATAAATAATTACGTTCTTGAAACTTTCAAAAGAATATGGATATGGAGGAGAAAGAGTTTAAAACATTTAAAATAATGTTTTAAAGAAAAATCATTTACAAATTTAGTACCTTTGGAATCAAAAGAACATTGAAGGAGAGATATTGAAAATTATTTTTAAAAAAATTTATTTGAAGTAATTTAATGATAAAATACATTCATATTGAAATAATATACCACAAAAAGGAAAAACTTTGGTGAAAATGTCACGATTCATAAATAAATGAAATTGAGATGATAAATCCCTTACCTCGAGTCTCACCTCATCATGTACGTATTCTAACCACCTGAATAATAAAATTATAATAATTATTTAATTGACTAAGAACCATTTTAATGCTTATTACTTCACTATTTCTCTTTTTATTTAATTTATTACCATTTTTTATTTAATTTTATAAGTCAATTAAGTTTACGTCATATGTTCTGAGTTCGTTTTGTTCATAAACTACAAAATAAATTTGGTGCATTAAACATGGTCAAATGGGTCAGGGTAAAATAATCTAATGAATCTTAAAATAGTTATAATTATAATTATTATAAATTTAATAAACTCTTAAGACTATTTATGAAAGGAGTTCCTAAAAAATGAAGCATATCATTTTATAGAGATGTTAGAATTTACGTGCACATGAATATTGTTTTAATTTTTTTATAGATGAAAATAAAATAAATTAAATAAAGGTTTAGATTTAAAAAATTTAATAATATTATAAAAATAATATTTATTAATTAAATCCATCCTTATGACCATCCATATAAGGAAAAAATGAAAAAAAATCACAACGCTTTGGGGAGGTGGTAATCTACATGTATGCACAAGTGACATTGTCTTTTTCCAACGGATGGAAGGATAAAAAGGTATATAATATGTTATATTTATAGAATCTTAATAATTTCATAAATTTAATTTATATTCATTAATTCCATATTTATAATCATCCTGTTAAGGCCGTTATCAAAAACGAAACACATCACTTCATGGAGGTTGTAGTCCACACGTATGTATGAGTGGCGTTTTTATTTCCCATAGGATGGAAATTTTGTTGAAAAATGTTATTACATGATAATAATAACATTTAAGTATTATTTATATACTTATTTTATTATGTTATTATGGTTATAATATATTTTATATAGGTACAAGTAAAAATAAACTTGAAAGACTTTAGTTTAGATTTATACCTCCTTGGATATCTTCCTTTAGCGTACATATTAAGCCTTATAGAATTGATATTTTGGTGGTAGTGTGAACTCTAGAACATGGGGAGGATATTTTGGAAGTTATTTATTTTATCTTGGTCAATCTAGATTACTCAAAGCGTATTGACAATGAAGGAGAGTAAGTTACCTTTGATAAGAGAGGGGGAGTGGAACTCTTCTAAATATTAAGAATTTTAAAATAATATAATGTCATTTTCTAGGGAAAGTGGTACCAAGGAAACCTAATTTCTAAAATATGATAGGTTAAGGTCTATAAACACTCAAAAAAATTATTTAGACATTTTATAGAGATATTTGAATCCTTATCCCTTAATTTAACCCCCCAATAACCCATTTCATCCTTATCGAGGTGACTAACTTTTACCATGATTGTTATTCATTATGACTAAAGGGTGAAAATGAAAATATTACATAATTTGAAAATTATTATCCCAAATATGGAATCAATTTTCTAGGATTAAATTTCTAGAATTGGTAAAAATTAATTTTGATGTAAGTCAGTAAAACACAACGAAAACCATTTTTTAGAAAAATGCCCTTTTAAGCATGAAAATAATTTTATACCAAAATAATATATAGCATTGATTAACATGGATTTAATTGGATTTTTTTGAAAATTTTACGTAATTTAATTTCAAACCAAATAAAAATTGAAATTATCCTTATGAATACTTGATTGAAAGAGAAGAACTAAAACTAGTTTTTATTTGAATGAAAACATTAATTAGATTTCAAAAATGTAAAACATAGTTTTCAAAGTTAAAAATTATGTTTTTGAAATAATTTTATTACTTATCAAAAATATATTTGGTGTATAAATTTTTTTTATAAACATTAAAGTCATTATTATATCATAAAACGACAGTATTTGTAAAATTGATATTTTTCCTTATTCAAAAAAAAATTGATCTTTTCATAAGAATAACAAAAAACAACCCTAATATAATTTTGAAACACTTAATTAAAAAAAAATATTTCATCAAATTTAAATTCTATAATTCATCACTTTATCTTTCAAATTAAAATAAAAATATAAATAAAAATCACTTTGATAAAAAATAGCCCTTTTAAACTGAAAGTCTTCGTAACCTTATTTCATATCATTTACCAACTGAATGAAATTTAATATATTAGTTCATAAATTGAAATATTACCTATTATAATAATAATATTTTAAATGTGATTAACTTTAAAAAATACATAATACTTTATAAACAAATCTTTGAAAAACAATCCTTTTAAAAATTAATTATTTATCATTTTAAAAATAATAATTTTTAATCGATTACTATCTTTTTATTTATTAGAGGTTTAATTATTATTATAAATTTCCTAATAATGTTCAAATAATATGTCACAAATTATTTTAGTTTAGCGATTCATGTGATACAAGTGTTGAATTAGTGCAGGGTTTGACGTTTCCAACCTCTGATACCAATTGTTAGGATGGTATGACTCTGAGTAAGTTATACACTGTAACACCAAATGTAGAATCGAAAAAGTAATGAGATTATTAGATACAAGAGGGGGGGTGAATTGTACTTTAAAAAAATCCCTAAGGAAATTTTTTATAACCAAAATTCACAACTCCTCAAAGTTCTAAAGACTTTCTCAATTCCAGAAAAGTGATTTCGGAAGTGAAACTTAACAAAAGTTTACACCAACTAAGATTCTACCTTAAATCTTATATAATATTACTAAATCATAGTACAAGGAAGTATAAGAAAGTTATAATTTCCTTAACAATGAAAAATGCAGCGGAAAAACAAAGTAGTAAAAACTACAAGTGACAACCAATAACTCTTTTAACCCAAAGGGAAGGGTATCCAACAACCCTGGATAAGAGGTCCCTTGATTTATACTTTAAATAAAGTCTATCTTACCCACACCAGGGTAATCCCTCAATAAGAAGATTGGATTCTGTCTTGTTATCCCTGCAAGCCCTCAACTATCAGGCAGTCGACACCTCTGTCTTCGTCAGCAAGGAATCCCTCAACTTCAAGGTGTTGGAACCTCTGTCTTCCTATCCCCAGAAGCCCTTGACTGTAATCAACAACAATCGGAGTCGCACAAAGAAAGTATGCACAAGGAAAAGTTTGAACAAGCTGTTCAAACTTTCTGCACGAAGCTTTGAGGGTTTATAAGAGCATCTCTCTCTAGAAATCACTTCAGGAAATTCTGATCACCAAAAATTCCAAAAGTTTCAAACAATTTCAAATGAGCTCCTATTTATAGGTGAAGCTCCAACGGTTGGATCCCTCCTCCAACGGTCATATTTTTCCTTGAATTTTGGAGGGACCTGTGCACATGTCACTCAAACAACGGTTAGTCAATAACTGAAAGCACGACATTGTTTTGTAATGAAACAAGTGTAAGCATAAGTAGAACTGAAGTTCGGAATGTAAGAAAATAAAATTTCGGAATATAAGAAAAGTATGAAAGTTCAGAGTCTACTATGAAAATGAATTTAGAGTCTATAGTACTAAGATATTTGGATTCGGTTTCCCTAAGGAATTCGTAGTGAGAATTCGTAATCAGAATTCTTCACTAGAATTTGTAATGAGAATTCGTAATCAGAATTCTTCACTAGAATTCATAATGAGAATTCGTCATCAGAATTCTTTATCAGAATTCATAATAATAATTCCTAATCATAATTATTCACTAGAATTCGTAATGATAATTCCTAATCATAATTCCTCACTAGAATTTGTAATGAGAATTCATAATTAGAATTCTTCACTAGAATTCGTAATGAGAATTCGTAATCAGAATTCATCAATGGAATTCATAATGAGAATTCGTAATCAGAATTCGTCATCAGAATTCGGAGTGGAACTACATGAGAGTTCATATCCCGAATTCGGAGTGGAACTATATGAGAGTTCATATCCAGAATTCGGAATGGAACTTCATGAGAGTTTGTACCTAGAATTCGGAATGGAAAACAGAATACCTTATATCTAAGTATTATATGATTCTGAGGTTTTGGACTTCAATCTGAATTTTATATTTAGACAAATTTATGATATAAATAAGGAAATCTTGGTAAGGGTAAATTTTCTTAAGGAAGGAAATTTTCCTTATAGAATTAAAATATAGATTTGCTTAAGTATAAAGTGTTTGTGATTTTAAAAACAAGAAGGAATGGAAAAGTCATAAGGAAAAACTTATTGACTCAACAATCTCCCCATTTTTGGAAAACACAAACAACCTTTCGAAAAAGAATATAAGGACTTAGAAAAATTTCTATAGACTTTGAAATTAAAACTTATCTCCCTTTGTTCATAGATGACGGTGAATACAACTAACTACCCATTAGGCTTTGGAACTATAAGGATTGTATTCTGAATTTCCGGAATGTAATTTTCATTATTATGAGAATGAAAAACTTCGTAATGAGAAACACCCCCTTAGATAAGGATAATTCTTCTTAACTTAGAAATTTTTCTTATCCCTTTTATAATTTTCCTTCTCCCCCTTTTGAGTAGTTCTTTTTCCTTCTCCCCTTTGCGATTTTAAAAAAGAATTTAAGGGAATGTAAAAGAAATATGGTACCTGAAATATTAGTAAAGAAATGCAAGGAAAATAAGAAACCACGATTCTATTATAATTGGAAGAATTTTTACAAGGAAAATCAAATGAAAAAAAAGATCGGATTGTCTATTTATATTCCTTTTCCTTGGGGATTAACTTCTTGAGAAGGTTTTTCAGCTTCTTCAAGTCTTTCTGGTCTTCCTGAGCTTGCTTCTCCAAAGCTGTGATCCTTTCTTCTTGAGTTTTCAGGACCTCTGCCTGAGCCTTCATGGATTCTTCCTGAGTCTTAAGCATTTCCTCTTGCTTCACTATCTTCTCTTCCATCTGGGTCTGGATATCTCTTTCTGACTTCAAACCTCAAGCAACATAATTCAGATTTCCATTTAGATCTTTGACATCATGAATCCAAGTATTTTTCTAATGGGTCAGCTTATCTTGAAAGCTGTCTGAAAGATTCTTAATATTGTTATATTTAGTTCCAAAGGCCTCCTTAACATTTAGTTGGAACTGATCAAGCTCTTCCATATCTTCAACAATTTTCTTGGACCAAAGTGTGATTTTTCCGCATGACTTTCTATGAACATCATAGTTGATAAGAAAATGTCTATGCTCAGCCTCAATATTCACACACTTATCCATAACCATGGATAATGATTCTGATTTCTGATTTAGACTATATTGAAGCATCTGGAACCTGGAGTCTACGGTGGGAATGATCAGAATGGTGTCCACTGATTTCTTCAAAGACTCAACAACAAAATCATGTCCCAGTTCTGATGATTCTGAATCATACACCTTTCTTGGGGATTTATGTTCTTCTTCAATTTTCACCAACCTTCTTCTTGAATAGCCACTAACCTCCTTCCGTATGATATCCTTTGTTGGGGTGTCCACAACTAATTGCTTACCCTTATCAACTTTCAGAATGGGTTCTTCATCAGAAGATTCTTCCTCACTTTCAGATAGTTGAACAATCAAATCTTCATCCGGCTTCTCCTTCTTTGTTCCTTATTTAAGAAAGTGCTTCTCATAGATTTCTTCCTCAGACAACTCATTTTCTTTTTCTTATTCCTTTTCATCATCTTTCTTACCATCTTCCTCATCTCCCTTTCTCAAAGTGGCAAGCTTTGATAACTCGTCCTTATAATATTGGAGTGGTGGTTTTTCTGAAGGGTTTTCTTTCTATTGATACTCCTCAACTTATTTAATCAAGTCATCTAGATCACCACTTACTTCTTCCACTTCTTATTCTTCTTCTTATAATGCCTCTTCTTCTTCTAATTCTTCAACAACTTCTTCTACTCTCTCAACAACTTCTTTCCCTTTAGATTTTTCCAGAGTAAAGAAATTCTTTCCAGGGGTCTCCGGTAAAGGCTCAACAAGAAACGTTTCCGAAACGGGAATATTTTCAGAGGATACTTCTGTGGATTTCAAGAGAGATTGAACAATATCTTCCTCTGAAATCTTCTTCTTCATCTTCTTTTTTTTGGCTACCTTCTCAAGATATTCAGCCGTCTTCTCCCTTAAGGATTTAGCATCAGCAGGCTCCAATCCGAATTGAGGTTCGCCTTCCTTTCTCTTCTCTTTATCCAACCTCCACTTAGAAACCAACTCATCTGAATATACTTTCTGTTAATTTGGCTTGGGAGGTGTGGATTGGGTTTCCTTATCTTTAGGGTTCTTGTCTTCAGCCACCACTTCTTTCAATTTTATCTTCTTACTAACTTTCTTCACCGGTTCAGCCTTCTCCACATTTTCTGGAATGACTTCTACCTCCTCCTCTGGCAGATCAAAGAACTCTCCTGACTGTTTTGATAAACCGACTTCCATTCTCTTTAATGTGTCGTTGCTAATTAGCATCACCTTATAATTCCTGGGTTTTGAGGTGCAAGAAACCTTGAACGACTCTAGACACAGAATAATAATCTTGGAGAGGAGAGCAGGATACATAATAATTTGAGCTTTCAAATTGACATTCTTGATATTCTGAACCGTAATATGGATGTGCCTAATCATATTGATATTTCTTAGATTTACTAAGAAATACAATATGTAAATATCACTTTTCTTTAGATTATCCTTGTCACCTCTTCTTGGAACAAAAAAACCTTTAACCCCCAACTGCAGAATCCGGTTGTTGGTGGAGAGATGGGAAATCTTTGCTGTTTTATCATCTTTAATCCCTAGGCATTCCATTACCTTCACTTTGCTGAAACTTCCTTGCACATCCATAAGTTTATGTGAACAAAACTCAGCTTCTCCATCGTATGATATCCCCAAAAAGCTTGCAGAATTGGTGTATGTAAGTTTGTGAGTCTTCCCATAAGACTTGAAAGAAAACTTTTCTCTTCCCTCTTCCTCAAATAAACATACTGATTCATAGAATTCTACAAGCAAATCCATATAAACAACATCTTGAACACCTATCTTTGATACACATACATCTTCCCAAACATTCAAATTGATATTCTTGGAGATGATATAATCATACTTGAAAAAGTTCGGATGGAAAAACCTTTCCCTATAGACTAACCAAGATGAGATTGGCTTCACGGTAGATATTTCTTGAGAAGCAGCTTCTACAGACATTCGGAATGGAGGAGCACTGAAAGATTCAGAACGTTCTAAAGAAGGAAGGGCATAATTTCAACACGCGAGAGCTTGAAATCGATGTGGGAAAACCATCGGGGTCCCCTTTATATAGGCAGAGGAGGTGACCTTTCATCTCCTAAAACCCATCAAATGGTTTTGAATCATTCTGATCAGATCTAACTATTGATAAAATACCCGCAAGGAAATCTTGAATTTGATCTTTTGAAGCTTTTAAGAAAAACATTTGGATTTAAGAAGAAATGAATCTGAGAAATTTTAAAATAAAAGAAACTACCGGCAACTAAAAAATGATTATAAAAACTTAAGTAAGAAAGTCATACCTTTCGGATTGGCTAGGAAGTTTATTCGTAATAGGTGATATTCTTCTTGAAGAAAATTTGGCTACGAAAAACTCACCACGAAAAAGAAATTGAGTATGAAAATTTTCATTATGAAAAATCTGAGTACGGAAAATTTCATTACGAAAAATCTGAGCACGGAAAATTTCATTATGAAAGTTTCGGTTCTGAAAATTTCTATTATGAAAATTTAAGGTCTGAAGAATTCCATTACAAAAATTTTAGTTCCAAACAACTCATTACGGAAATCTGTAGTTCCGAAAATTTCATTATGAAAAGTTCCAGTACGAAAACTTCATTACGAAAATTTCCAATACGAAAACTTCATTATGAAATGTTCCAATATGAAAACTTCATTACAAAAATTTCCAGTACAAAAATTTCATTACAAAAATTTCCAGTACGAAAATTTTAGTTCCGAGACTTCCATTACAAAAATGTCAGTTCCGAAAATTCCTATAAAAATATTTCATTATAAAATTATTTCGAAAAACTAACTACAAAAAATATGAAAAACATCATTATGAAAAATATGAAAAACATGAAAATATCATTACGAAAATTATGAAAAGATTGAATAACAAATGTACTCCCCCTATGAAAAGGAGTTTATTACTGTAAGGAGAATGGTTCAACAAGAAGTTAACAAAGGAAAATTACCTCACAGTTATCATCCCTAAATTCTATTTAATGTATTCAAATCTATCAGAGGGTAAAGGTTTTGTGAAAATATCATCAAGTTGATCTCATGTTTTGATAAATTGAAGAATGATATCTCCTTTTAGTGTGTGATCTCTAAGAAAGTGATGCCTAATATCTATGTACTTTGCACGAGAGTGATGTGCAGGGTTTTTACTAAGGGCAATGGCACTTGTGTTATCACACAAAATTTGAGTCTTAGTAAAACTCAAGCCATAGTCTGTGAGTGTGTGTTTCATCCACAACACTTGAGCACACCAACTTCCAGCTGCTACATATTCAGCTTCAGCAGTGGATAATGGTACTGAGTGTTGCTTCTTGGAAGACCAAGAAACTAATGAATCTCCTAATAAATGACAAGTTCCGTATGTAATCTTTATATCCATTCTACATCCTAAAAAGTCAGTATCTGAAAAGATTTTTAAAACAAAATCATTTCCAGAAGTATAAAATAGTCCTAAATCCATGGTTCCCTTCAGGTAGCGAAAAATTATTTTCACTGCCTTTAAATGGGATTCCTTAGGATTGGATTGATATCTTGCACATAATCATACTTAAAATATTACGTCCAATTGACTAGCTGTCAAGTAAATTAGACTTCCTATCATACCTCTAAAAGATGTTTGATCTACTGGTTTCCCAACATCATCAAGATCAAGTGTGTTTGAGGTACCGATGGGAGTACTTATACTCTTATTGTTTTCATATCCATACTTTTTAAGAAGATCTTTAATATACTTATGTTGGGATATGTATATTCCTTCTGGTTTTTGATAAATTTGAAAACCAAGAAAAAATGTTAACTCACCCATCATACTCATTTCAAACTCGTATTTCATTAGATCGCAAAGGAATTAGTTAGAGATTGCTGAGTTGAACCAAATATAATGTCATCAATATAAATTTGAACAATCAAAACATTTTTCTTATCCTTCTTTATAAAAAGGGTCAGATCTGCATTTCCCTTAACATAGTTATTTTGAAGAAAATATCCTGTAAGTCTATCATACAAAGCTCGAGGGGCTTGTTTAAGTCCATAAAGTGATTTGGTAAGTCTAAAAACATGATCAGGATGTTTTGAGTCTTCAAATCCAAGAGATTGTTCAACAAAAACTTCCTCTAGAATATAACCATTAAGGAAAGCACATTTCACATCCATTTGAAAAAGTTTAAAATTGAAGAATGTTGCAAAGGAATGTAAAAGACAAATAGATTCAAGTCTAGCTACTGGACCATAGGTTTCTTCATAGTCTATTCCTTCTTGTTGATTATAGTCTTTAGCAGCTAATATAGCTTTATTTCTAACGATGACTCCATTTTCATCACACTTATTTCTGTAGACCCATTTTACTCAAATGACTAAAGTTTCCTTAGGTCTTTCAACCAAGGTCCAAAATTTATTCCTTTCGAATTCATTTAGTTAATCTTGCATGGATTTTATCCAATCATCATCACCTAAAGATTCATTAGCGCTTTTTGGTTCCCATTGGGAAAGGAATGGTAGATGTTCTATTTCATTTATTAAGGAACTTCTAATCCTTACAGGTTGATTGACATCACCAATGATACTATCACTAGGATGATTCTTTAGAAATGACTGATTTGGGTTTTGTAAAACTTGTTCATCAACATAGGGTAGAAAATCTTCTGGGTTAAATGTTTTAGAAGCATCTTCTTGAACATTTTCCTTATCAAAAGGATTTTCTATCAAAAGTTGATAATCAGTTTTTGAAAACACATCTGAAGATGTAGGTTGAGGTTGTTTGAAAACAAAAGGATTAGTTTCATCAAATTTGACATGTACTGTTTCTTCAACAGTAAAAGTGTTTTTGTTATAAACTCTATAATCCTTAGAAGTTGTAGAGTATCCTACGAAAATTCCTTCATCAGATTTTGGTGAAAATTTGTGTAGGTTGTCTTTAGTATTTAGAATGAATACCATGCATCCAAAAACCTTAAAGTAGGAATGTATAGGTTTTCTACCATTCCATAACTCATAAGGAGTTTTATTAAGAAAAGGTCTAATCAAAACTCTATTTATAGTATAACAAACAGTACTTACAGCTTCAGCCCAAAAATGTTTAGCTATAGAATACTCACTCAACATGGTTCTAGTTATCTCTTGAAGATTTCTATTTCTTCTTTCAACAACACCATTTTGTTGAGGTGTTCTGGGTGCTGAAAATTTGTGAGTAATACCTTTTTTACTACAAAAAGTTTCAAAATCAGAATTTTGAAATTTTCCTCCATGATCACTTTGAATAGTTTTCAATGGAAGGTTTTTCTCATTTTTAACTTGGGCTCTAAAACTTTTAAAATAAGAAAAAGCTTCATATTTATTTGCTAGAAAATAGACCCACGTAAATCTAGTGTAATCATCAACTAAGACAACTACATAGTACTTTCCCACAATGCTTCTAGTTTATGTTGGACGAAAAAGATCCATATGCACTAGCTGTAATGCATCAGTAGTTGTGACTTCACCAATGGATTTAAAACATGATTTATGTTTCTTTCCATATTGACAAGGATCACAAAATTTTTAAGAGTCAAATCTAAGATCCGGTAGATCCTTAAATAAACCTTTCTTAGAAAGTTTGCATAAGTTCCTAAGGTTACAATGTCCTAAACTTTTATGCCACAACCAAGAATGATCTTCCATTTCACTAAGGAAAGGTAAATATTGGCTCCTAAGGTCTTCTAAGTTTAGTGTGTAAACATTTACTTTCCTATTGGCTGAAAGAATAGACTCTTCCTTGGAATTGTGTACTAGGCACTTATCATTCCTAAAATTCACAAGGTAGATTTAATAACATAACTGACTTATGCTGATGAGGTTTTTCTTAAAACCTTTAACAAACAAAACATTTGAAATCAAAGCTTTTCCAAGAAGAACAATGTTACCTATACCAATAATTTCTCCCTTAGCATTATCTCCGAAATTTACTTTTCCTCCTTTCGTTTTGATAATCTTTTCAAAATAGTTTTTGTTACCAGTCATATATTGGGAACATCCACTATCCATGTACCATGTGTTGTTGTTGGTACTTCTCCTATTTTCCTGAAAATAAGAAAAAGTTTGGTTTTCGGAATCCAGACTTTCTTGGATCCGGAAATTCCAGAAAAAAAAATTTAGGTACCCGCATCTTCTTAGAAAATTAAGCTTTATGAAATCCTAAAGATTGGGTTTTGTTTAAGGAACAATTCTTTTCCCACTGACCACCACATTGACACTTTGTGCAAAATGGAACACTTTGAGGAACAAAGTAATTGTTACTAAAAATTAGTTTAGAACTAGTGCAACCAAAACCAGAAGTATTCCTTCGAGGTCGAATTTGTGAATACATCTTATCAAAATTTTCTTTTCCTAGGGTAAAGTTTGAAAAACACTTCCTCAAGGAAAATATTTCCGATTTAAGTTTTATAACTAAGTTCTTATCTTCAAAAACATTTGAACTAGAGCTAGGCTCCATAACATTTTTCTTAGAAATTACTTTTTCTAAATCTGTAGATAGTTTATTGTTCTCAGAATTTACTTCCTCAATATTTTTTGAAATACTTTCAAAATCAGAATTTTTCTTATCAAGATATTTAGAATGATCTGATATTTCATTATTAAGAATATCATTTCTAGAATTTTCATTATCAAGATTTTTCATAAGTTTTGAGTTCTCAATCTCAAGTAGTTCAGCAAACCTAGAAACTTCTTCATAGGTAGGTATAGTATTTTATTCATCTAAAGAAGATTATTCATCAGAAGAGTTATAATATTTACTATCATTAGCATTTAGAGAAACGTTGGTCAAGGATTCAGCATTGTGTACCTTAGCCATAAAGCAATGATTATCAATGGGCATCCTGGCTAAAAGACCAAAATTCTTCTATCCTGAAGATTCATAATCTGATGATTCTTCTGAAGAGTCACCACCATTGGCACTCCAGGTGTCATTAGTGTTCAGAACTTTCTTAGCTTTGGCTCTGTAAAACTTATTCCTGTTCGTTTAAGAATGCCTCTCTTTTCTTTCTTTATTTTTAAGAAAAGGACAATCTGGTCTGATGTGTCCAGATCTCTTGCATTCATAGCATGTGACTTCTAAATCTTTCTTATCTTTCCTTTCCTTCTTCTTATACTTGGATTGGAAATCTCTCTATCCAGTAATCTTGTTCCTCATTCGAGAAAGATTAGCTAACTCATTTTCTGATACTTCACTTTCACTAGATTCGTAATGGATAATAACCTTCTTAGATTTGGATCTAGTAACTCTCTCAGGAGTCTTAGCTTTCATGTGATTTGAAGTTGTAGTAAAAGCAACACTACCATTCCCATTCTTCTTCTTTATCTTGTCAGCATCTCTCTTGAGTCTAGTCTCATGATGAAGAAGAGTTCCAAATAGTTCATCAAGAGAAATTTGAGTAACCTTTCTGTTTTCATCAATAGTAGTTCTCTTTGATTCCCACTCATTGGGAATAATATCAATGATCTTGTCAACAAGGACTTCATCATCTAGACCTTTCTCTCCCATAGATTTTAATCTATTCACGATAGTCATGAATCTCTGTTGCACTTTACAAATTGGTTCTCCATAAGGAAAATTAAAACCATGATACCCATCTCTGAGCATGGATCTTCTAGTCTCAATCACTTTAGTTGTACCAAAATGTGTAATTTCAAGTTTCTTCCAAATACAGTTAGCTGTTTCACAAGAAGAAATTTGGGTATATATGTTCCTAGTCATTGAACAAAGAAAAGTATTGCATACCTTATAGTTGAGTTGATATTCTTGCTTCTCCTGGTTGCTAAAAGTTCTGACTTCATTATCAGGAATTTTGTAATCACCAGTAAGCATAACAACGTTATCTACCCTAGTATTGATAACAAAAGTCTTTATACGATCTCTCCAATATTCGTAGTCATTCCCATCAAAAATTGGTGGTCTTTTAGGATTTAAGTTGTCAATGGAACCGACATTAATTCTTGTCATCCTTAAAAAAAACTTTGGCACACTAACTTGTTAGTAGTACGAGTTTGTAAACAAGAAAAAATAATATAAGAAAGAAAAATTGTATCTCTAAGAAAAAAGTGAATCCGAACTATGATTCTGAAAAATATGAATCCGAAAATATGAATCCAAAAAACAGATTCCAAAAAATATAAATCCGGAAAATGAGAATCCGAGAAATCCATTCTGAATATAATCGTGAAACTAATTCAGATTGAACCAAGCCTTTGATACCAATTTTTGAATTGGTGCAGGGTTTGAGGTTTCCAACCTCCGATACCAATTTTTAGGATGGTATGAATCGGATTATGATATACTCTACAATACCAAACGTAGTATTGAAATAGTAATGAGATTCTCAGATACAAGAGGGGGGGGGGGGTGAATTGTACTTTTAAAAAATCCCTAAGGAAATTTTGTATAACCAAAATTCACTACTCCTCAAAGTTCTAAAGACTTTCTTGATTCCGGAAAAGTGATTCTGAAAGTGAAACTTAACAAAATTTTACACCAACTAAGATTCTACATCAAAGCGTATATAATCTAACTAAATCAGAGTACAAGGAAGTATAAGAAAGTTATACTTTTCTTAAAAATGAAAAATGAAGCGGAAAAAAAATTAGTTAAAACTACAAGTAACAAACAATAACTCTTTTAACCCAAAGAGAAGGGTATCCAACAACCCTGGATAAGAGGTACCTTGATTTATACTTTCAAGAAAGTCTGTCTTACCCACACCAGTGTAAGCCCTCGATATGAATATCGGAGTCTGTCTTGCTATCCCCACAAGCCCTCAACTATCAGTTAGTTAGTACCTCTGTCTTCCTCAACACGGAAGCCCTAAACTTCAAGGTGTTGGAACCTCGGTATTCCTATCCCTGGAAGCCCTCGATTGTAATCAACAACAATCAGAGTCACACGAAGAAAGTCTGCACAAGGAAAAGTTTGAACAAGCTGTTCAAACTTCCTGCATGAAGCTTTGAGAGTTGATAAGATCCTCTCTCTCTAGAAATCACTTCAAGAAGTTCTGATCACCAAAAATTCCAAAAGTCTTGAACACTTTCAAATGAGATTCTATTTATAGGTGAAGCTCCAATGGTCGGCTCCCTCCTCCAACGATCAAATTTTTCATTAAATTTCGGAGGGACCTGTACATGTGTCACTCAAACAACGTTTAGTCAATAACTGAAAGCACGACATCATTTTGTAATGAAAAAAGTCTAAGAATAAGTAGAACTGAAGTTTGGAATGTATGAAAATAAATGTTCAGAATGTAAGAAAAGTATGAAAGTTCAGAGTCCACTCAGAAAATGAATTCAGAGTCTATAGTACTAAGATATTCAGATTCGGTTTCCCTAAGGAATTTGTAATGAGAATTCGTAATCAGAATTCTTCACTAGAATTCATAATGAGATTTCGTAATCATAATTCTTTACTAGAATTTGTAATCAGAATTCTTTATCAGAATTCATAATGAGAATTCGTAATCAGAATTCTTCACTAGAATTCATAACTAGAATTCGTAATCAGAATTCTTCACTAGAATTCGTAATGAGAATTCGTAATCAGAATTCTTTACTAGAATTCGTAATGAGAATTCGTAATCATATTTCATCACTGGAATTCATAATGAGGATTTATAATCAGAATTCGTCATCAGAATTCAGAGTCGAACTACATGAGAGTTCGTATCCAGAATTTGGAGTGAAACTATATGAGAGTTCATATCCATAATTCGGAATGGAACTTCATGAGAGTTCGTACCCAGAATTCGGAATGGAAAACAGAATACCTTATATCTATGTATTATATGATTCCGAGGTTTTGGACTTAAATATGAATTTTATATTTAGACAAATTTATGATATGAATAAGGAAATATAGTTAAGGGTAAATTTCCTTAAGGAAGGAAAGTTTCCTTATAGAAGTAAAATATATATTTGCTTAAGTATAAGGTGTTTGTGGTTTTCAAAACAAGAAGGAATGGAAAAGTCATAAGGAAAACCTTATTGAATCAACAACAAGATATCAAAATAAATATTAATTAAAGAAAAATACATATTAAAATCTTGATGGTGTTACATACCACCCCTTTAAATAAACTGTAACCTTGTATTTTTATCTCAATTTCAATAAGGAATGGTTTATTATGTGCTAAAATTTATTAAAAAAATTTTAAAATCCATTTTAATTGGTAAAGTAGGTCTTTTAACATCATAATTTTCAAAATGAACCACAATAAAAGAACCTTGAAAAATTCATAATGTTTACCTGGGGAAATATAGAGTGAAAGATAAAACATATGATTATGGAAATAAAAAACTTTTTAATATTTGAAAATAAATTTGTTAAAAACCCAAATCATAAAAAGGGATAATAAAAAAATCATTTTGAGAAGAAGAAAAGGGAAATATGAAGGCCATCTAGAATAACACATAATTAAGTTCCCAAACAAGTAGAACATTTGATGAAAGTGAAAATATATACATTGATGAGAAATTTCTACTAAAGAGGATGATAATTATTCTTAATAATGTTATAATTTTAAGAAGTAGAATTCAATCATGGAATAATACTTGAAATAAAATGAAATTTTTCTTAAAGAGAAAAAAGACCATCAATTCATCAGAAATGATTATAAAATGATAACATTTTCATTTTAAGATCCCTTTTCTAGTGTTTATGGATTAATTTAACATCAAGTCATAGAACATTGTAAATTATAATTAATTTTTTTGAATACACAAATGAAATTTCATCATCTGATTTTGTGTTTCAAGTAGTTTCCAAATCTATTTCATCCTATATTCCAAATGGTGAATATATAAGATGCATCTTTCATATGCATAAAGCATGAAAATAAAATTTTAATAGACCATGATATCCATAAGAAGATGAAAATATATTCCTCCTATATTTACTAAAAAACAAATGGTTAGCATAATGTATGATAATACCAAAAATTAATAAACCTCCATATAAAAAAATTATACATTAATATCTAAAGTTTCAATAATAATAACCAAAGTTCTACTTAAATCATTCCAAAAAAATAACCCTATATCATAATTAACCGAAATTACCTCAACATTAAATAATGTATTAACCTCAAAGGTAATGTTATACCTTTCAAATTATATCCCCAAATGTAATAACATTCTTCCCAAACAACCTTCATGCTAAAACACATGTTAAACATAAGGGTTATGTATACCTAAATCATCTAGTAAAACCTAATAAAATATATCCCAAAATATCATTAAGAACCTTCAATTCCCATCAATTGAATCCTCAAAAGGGTATATATGACTTTAAACTTATGATTAAACTTATATTTATTAACTCATGATGGTATAAAAAACTCTTAAAAATAATCATTTGAATCATCCTAACCTCTTAATTTATCTAAACAATTGCTTTGATACCGACTATTACACCCAATAACATAAACAACCCAAAATTATATGACTTATAATAGGTGATTAAATTTATTACATTTCATGGATCTTTTAGGTTAATATTTTTAGGGAATTCGGAAAATCATTACATAAAATGTTGATATTTATACAATGTGTAAATTTTTTCACAAAAAAAGTTCTTATGTTAACCCCCTATTTCATTCATGAAACTTTCTATTCACTCAAAAAACATCACAATTGAACTTGGTATAATACCTACACATCCTTAATCCATGTGAAAAACATTTTAAAGCATGGGATGAGGAAAAAACTCAGCAAGGGACATAGAAATAAAGGAAACTATTTAATCCATTTGAAATTCAAGAAAACTCATAAATATGTTTTCCCTTTTATATAAAAAACATTGGGCTCAAAAAATAATTTACTTAATCATGAAATTGATTTAAAATCACATTTTTTTATAAAACATTTAGTATGAAGGATAATGGTGATATCATAAGCATGATATTTTATTGATAAAACATAATAACTCATGAAAAAAATTCTTTAAAAAACAATGTTTTTACCTTTATAAGGTCAAAACATTTTATAAACCCATTTAATTACCTCATAAAATTAATATATTTTCAGTAAAAACTTATATAAAGCATTTAAACACCATGTAAGTATATTGGGAATCATCTTGATATCCCTCTTTCAATTACACTTACAATCACACATATAATGGAATAATTTTTATAGTTAATAACAACAACTCTCTTAGTAGTAACTTATATCTAGTTGATACTATCACATTTCCCAATGAATTGGATATCTATATTGGAATCACCCATAATTAGAGCTATTTCAGGCTCACTAATCATTATATAAAACATCAATGTACTATATCCTAATAAAAATGGATAAAATATTTCATTTCCATGATAAAAATTGTAAAAACTAGTTTTTCATCCCCTAAGGAAAGACACTTTTAGTTAACTCATAAATTGGGAAAAAGTATCCTTTTCTTTTGAAAATATTTAAAAAATAAAATTTCCCTTAAGAAATGGTAATTGAATTTTATTTTAAAATCCATGAAAAATTAAGGTTCAATCTTCATAAAGAATAAATAACATGATGTTGGGAAAATACATTCATTCTATATACATATAAAATCACTCCTTTTATACTTTTGTATGGAAAATAAATAATGACTCATATAAAAGTATTGAAAAATATTTATTTTAAAACCTTTTAAAATTAAGTACAAATTATTTGAAAATGTCATTTAATAATATTTTAAGTATAAATAAGAACATTCTTGATACATTATAAAGAACATGGATATGAAAGGGAAAGAGATTAACACATTTAAAAAATGTTTTAAAATAAAATCCCTTAAAAATCTAGTAGTTTGTTAATCAAATGATCATTTAAGGATATAAATTGAAAATAATTTGTAAACCACTTGATTTTTAGTAAGTTAATTATAAAATATATCCATATGGAATTATATACACTGCAAAAAAACTTTGAGTGAAAATGGAATGAGTCTCAATGAAAGGAAATTGAGATTATAAATCACTTACCTTAAGTCTCATCTAGCTTCATATGTTCTCTAAATCTTGAATAATAAAATTATATTAGTTATTTAATTTATTTTAAAACTTTTTCATGTTCATATAATTATTATTATTCCATTTGTTTCATTTACTACCAAGTTTTATTTTGTTACTAAGTTAAGTTTACATTAGTTCTTTTTAGATCGTTCAGTTCATAATATCCCAAATAAATTTTGAGCATTAACCGTCGTCAAAGGGGTCATGGTTAAATCATATATATAATGTTAAACATGTTTTAATTGTCATGTTTATGCATTAAATATAATTTCAGATACATTCATTTAAAAAAAATGTAGCACATTGTTTCATATGGACCGTAGTTCATTCATACGCATGAAAAACAATTCATTTATTTAATGGATAAAAAAGAAATAAAATAGATATCATTTTACCTTTATAAATTTATAACCATATTATAAATATCATATTTATCCATTAAATCCATCTTAATAACTATCCATATAGGGTGTAAATGAAAAAAATAACATCGCTTCATGGAGGTGGTAGTTTACACATATGCATGAGAAACATTATCATTTTTCAACAGACTGAAGGGTAATAAGGTAGATAAATTATTATCTTTCCAGAATCATAATAATTTCATATATAATATCCCATCTCGAATCACTATATAAACAATAACTATACCGATTATCCATGTGACCTCAAGTGCGCTTCCATGCATGCCTGAGGCTGATGACTAGTAGAGGGGGTCTAAGATGGTTTTTTGAGGAAACTATACCACATTTAATAGAGTAAAAAGTCTTATATAAATCAATAATTATCACAAATAAAAGATAAACATCAAATTATTAATTAAAAATAAAACATCTAAACGAAATATAATATGTCATACAGAAGTCACATTGTTATACAATAGTGGCCACTCACTGGGATGACCATATATATATAGTCTATAATAAAATAAAAATAAGAAACTGGATCCATGAATACACTAAGCGTAACCTCATAATATTCTCTAACCACATATAGGCCATCCCACATGACCATGATATCCCAAGCCTCATCCCAAACTTGTACCTGCAACAACTATGTGAGAGATTCTCGGGGTACCCATGTGCAATGGTGTCCCTAGTAGCGTGTGAGTGAAAAAATATGTTGTCCACCACCAATATGGTCCCATTCCAACCATCATATGTAGATATATGTTCATGTTAGGTGATAGGATGAAATAAAAAAGACAACTTTTGAAAATAAATAAATAAAACAACTGATGATCCTTAAGTCCATGACCCTGATCGACTATATCTGCTCCAACCAGTGTCAGGGTGTCTCTGAGCATGTAATGATGAAATTTACACCCAAGTAACATGAAACAACAAAATCGATGATAACCCCAACTAATAATCACCACTCTAAGGCCCCATCCCATGGAGTTATAAACATCTTATATCTAAATTCCTTTCATCTCAACCATGCATCTATATCTAATCCATGGTAGCCATAACCATATATTTATGACTCCACGGACCCATCCCTTAACATTACATTCATTAATATCTAAATCCATGGAATCCATAACCTTATCATCATGAATTTGGAGACCCATCCCATGACATTACATGTTTCAGGCTCAAAATTCATGGCATTCATAACCATATCCTCATGACTCCAGGGACCCATCCCATGATAGCACATGCATCCAGATCCAAATTAATGGCAACCATAACCATATCCTCGTGAATATGAGGACCCATCCCAAAAAATAACATGATTTTGGATGAAAATACATGGTATCCATAACCATATATGAGCTCCAAATTTATGGATGTTCCAAACATTGAGCTCATAGTCCATGGAAGCTCCATCCATATACAGACTCCAATCATGTGTCTGATAATAATTAATTTCCCATTATGTTCTTTCCACACAAAACAAATAAGGGAAAATGGATATCCAAATTACTATTTCTGTCATCAAAACCTTATCCCCTTAGATATTCTATGTTGTTCAGGTTATAGAGTAACAACCACAACCATCTCAAATCAGGGCTATATGTACTTGCTTAAAATCAGTTTGTTAATGGGGCACTCCTAATCCCCCATAGGTCACCAATATGTTATATTCTCCCTCAAAATTTTCCTTGGTCTCAACCAAGGTCTTAGGTCAATACACAATGTACTAATATTTCATTACCATTGGAATAATTGACAGGGTAGAACAACCACACTGGCTACACAGGGTCTTTCCATAAAGGAAATAATAGAGAGATAGTATATATCCTATATCAGTCATCAAGGATACTCTGGATTCATCCCCTTATGCAACCTGATACTATTCTACCTCAGTTTATCTTCCTAGGTTAAGAAAAAACTTAGGGGAAAATTATGATCACTCCCAACCAAAACTATGAGTTTCTTAGCATGAAGGTATACTCAAGGTCTGATAAGGCCTTAATATGGAATGATATAATAGGTATCATTAGGTTTGGACTCATCTATCAATAGGTCTGGAGACCAATTAGTATTTCTATAGTCATAACCACAACCATTGGTGACTAAAGTAACAAGCTAGCACACAAGAGTTGTTCATAACCCCTAAAAGTAGCTCAATTCATAGGCATAGTTCATTTAATTATTCAAATTCATTTTAAAAAAATTTGGTTTCCCATATGAAGAGGTTGTGAACTCCACATGACACATAAACGTGTGCATAAAACATAAGGTCTAGTATACAGGACTGCCAACATCATGTTTGAATATTTACACTTTTATTTCCAATGACTGGAAGTAGCTTCCATGGCCTGTCCAATCCCATCTTAGATCAATAGGTCACAACCATGATCTCAGAACCTATGTCACAATAAGGACCCAACCATAATTTCTTATAACAAAAAATAATTAATTCCCCAATTTTATCCAAATAGGCATAACACTCGAATTATTAGACCCACCTCCAAAGGCACGCCAAGGGACCTTCTCACAACCTCATCCCTATACCGAGTGAAATACCTAGCATCCAATTCCAAATAAATATGTATTATAATTTATTTTTTTAGAAAAAACCTAATAAAATTTGACATTGTGACTTAACTCAACCAAAATGATGTGATACCACATGCAAAAATCATATTGGGTCACCCACTTCTTAGGTAGAGTGAAATAACCATCACGTTTGTCCTATTCCACCTTGCTATGGAAGAATAAAACATGAATACCTAACCAAGAGAAGTGGAAATTAGAATAAGATGGAGGTGAGGATTAATGATGAATGTTAGAGGCCAAGAAATACCTATAATCGACATTTTAAATCATAAAACCCCCTCATTTAAGGGTGATTTAAGGGGATAACAAAGTGGGAGAGAATTCTAGATGGGTGCATAAGATAAAGATGGGGAAGGAGAATTACAACTTATAAAAAGGAGTGAAATGGGGATTTAGCCCAATTAATGTCCACAAGAAATCCAGTTCTGATCTACTTTATTTCCGATGGAACCAAGGCCACTAACAGATAGTGGATGCTATAGTATTCACTATAGTATCACAACCACCCTAGTAAAATTCCAAATTTATGTTAAAATGTAGACCTGGCCACTAATTTGGAAATTAAAATTTCCATTGAATTTTACAACTCGTTTGGGGTCCCAGCCCTTAAAAAATCCCAACCATAACACTTATAATACTTAAGAATTCTTGGTGGTCTTCTGAACATAATACTAGACCTACATTGATCAATGATTCCTACTTAAATGGTCACATTCCATCCTTGAAATCCCAAATCACCACCGCACTGCTAATTTAAACATTAAAAATTAAACTCCCTAATGACTGATATAATGCTCACATTATACTAAATCTTAATGAAAAAAATCCACAATTTCTATCTACCCCAAGAGACTCACATGTCCTCTTCCAAAAATATATATAAAATACAGGTCTCCCCACAATAGAAATTAGATTATACCAGCCAATTTTGAGCCACAAAACTTTCCACCATCAAAACCACCTATTGAAACAATCAACCCTCATTACAAAAATGTGACTAGAATGGTTTAAAATCTAACACACCTATTCAAAAATGATAAACCTCTCCATTTTCAAAATTATAATTTTAATCGATCAAATTTATAACAACCAAGATCAAAACCCACCTGTGATAATTTTTCCCTAAAAAATCCATGACCAATCTTCAAAACACAGCCATCATGTCTGAAATGACGCTCCCAATGTGATTTCTAACTGAATACATCCAATTACATGTGAAAATAATAGTTAAACCTCCTTAAGATGACTTATTCTAAAAACAATCATCTTCCAAAACTGAAATGCCATCGATTACCAGATCCTTATGCCTTTACTACCAAAGGCATGCTGAGGTCTTTCTGATACACCCCATGAAGTCTCAACCAGACTTCCGATGTGATCCTATGGCCGAAACTCAAATAAAAAATTCCTCTATCATGTTCCAAAATGAAATAACAAATGCATTTATAATCTAATAACATTCATAACATCCAAAATTACCCTTATTCTAAATCCAACACTCAAACTCTAGCTGACACCACATCCGAATTGTACATGGAATTCCCCAAGAATTCAAGTAGTACTTGGGTCCATTTATTGACTGGAATCAAAATAATAAATAATTTTCTAATGATTGTACCCTACTCTCATAACCCCTCTCACATGATGGTCAAATGATCAAGGCCTACATCTCATTCCCCACTATAGAATCATCCTTGTCATCTCACTACTAAAAAAGGTTCCTGATCATCATGGTTCATTCCCTATACATATCCAGACATAATGAATGGTGTGTCCAAACCTTCTCATTCGTGATCACTAACCTATAACACCAAATAATCACCCATTTTTAACCCATGAGAACAAATTACATGAATTCCATTAAAAATTAGGCCATAATACGGGTTTCCACCTTCATCCATCCAACAATGAACTTCCTATCACATGACTTTTCTTACCCTAATACTCGAGCACAATCATGATATGATTCACTACCAACCATGTTTTTAAATTATCCCAATCCATGCTCATAAGTTTATTGGGGTAATATCCCCACATAAAAGAACCAAATTTCCATCATTCCTCATCCCACTCATGACCATCGATGATTCCATACCTCGATGGCACCATGTGTAACTAGTGCATGCTGCCTCTAACTCCCCAACGTAATAGGAATATGATATCATACCACCCAAATAAAGATCTAGAATCATGATCCTATGAGTTGCGTGCCACTGAGTCCTTGTTGATCATGCTCTGTGACATGTCAGTCTTGACACCCCAAGAGCTCCATTATAACTCCTCTTCAAGATTAGGAAACTTACCCATGCCATGATCTATCCCATGACTGCTCACCTCATGGTGTTGTTCTAGCACCACAAGTTCCCATACTTGGTCCAAGTCATGATAACATCATCCAAATTCTTACCCACCACCTATATATGTCCCAATCATGAGCTTCCACCCACAGTATAACCACACTACTAAGAGTTCACCCAAAGTTTAATAGGGTTAGGCACCTGAATAGTCATGACCATAAAATCCAGTCATTATACCCAATAATTCAAGGTTCTTCCTCTAAAGGAATCTATAGAATTACTATTACTATACCCAAAACCCCTGATCAATTACCATAAATTAGTATCAAATTCATGTACCTACCTTTTCTTTCCACCTTAAAGGAAACCACTTACTCAGGCTAACCCCTCCAACAAGTCACCCACGATCATACAAAAACTGGCTCACTAAGGTATGAGTTGTAACTAAGGATCTAAAAGTCTCCCAACTAGACCTAATAGTTAGGTATTATAAGAACCCAGTTCTTATTTTTGAGGTACGGGCTTATTCTTTCCTCTTTTCCTTAAGTGTTTTTGAGAAAATATAGAAAATGGGGAAAAATCCTAAATTTTGGAACTACACACCGTGTACATTTTCCACACGCCATGTACTTCTGGCCGTGTGGGATGAGTACACGGGGCGTGTATCCATGTTGGTGACGAAGGGTGTAGGAACCGACTACACACTGTGTAGTGGTCCTTTACATTCCGTGTAGTCAGTCGGTAGGCCAAAATAGTAAGGCGATGGAGCATCCGCCAGCTGGGCGACAGTACACGCCGTGTAGTCGGGAGTACATGTCGTGTACTCATGTCGATGGATGAACAGTGTGGTGGGGCTGCCAGAGGAACAGTTAAATGAAGGAAGTACACGCCGTGTACTTGGAAGTACACACCATGTACTTCATTTTTTCCTCTTAAAATGGGCAGTAGCCTCCCCTGTTCACAGGGAAGGCTTAGAATGGGAAGAGAGCTCAGGAGAGGATGGTCGAACCTTCGGTGATCCTCTGGGAGCACATATGGAATCTGATTCCGCTTCGGACGATCTCGTTGGAACCGCATGGGTAAGCACTCTCTTCTCCTGATGTGGTTCGTACCAATTATTTCCCTAACGGAAGTTATTTACATTTGAGAAGGTTTTATTCTTCATCAGATCTATGTCGTTCTTGGGCGTTTCTGGAACCGATGTTCATGTATAGCGCTCGTTGGCGTATAAGGTAGGTGGATTGGTGTTAATTTTTCCAACTGTCGTGTGTTTTGTGTGTCTTTGTACCATGAACCCATGTTGGGGGTGTCGTGTGGCTGAGGCCATTGCTATATTAAACACCTATAATTGAATAGGTAATTAATTATAATAATAAAAATTCTGGTTGGGATCATTGCTTGGATCCAGGACCACCCGAGGGGTGTGTTCCACTGTTTAGCTGTTTGGCCAGGATACCCGAGGGTATTCATTTAAAGTAGTACTTGTAGAATTTCCTCAATAGGAAATTCTTGTTTACTGCATATTTATATGTTGGGCATGGCCCGGTTACCAGTTTAGCCTGAGGGCGTTGTTGTGATTAGCCTGAGGGCGAGACTGTTTTAGCCTGAGGGCGACGTTCTATTTCACCTAAGGGAAACATTTCATGCCTGAGGGCTTGACTTCTGTGACTGAGGGTGACACTTCCTACGCCTGAGGGAAATTTCTATTACGCCTGAGGGCAATACCTGCGGGTTGGATTATTTTTAACCTGAGGGCGTGGTTCACTATATTAGCCTGAGGGAGAAATACTGGTTGGCCTAAGGGCTTGGTGCTATTGAGCAAAAAATGTTACTAAATTAAATGGATTAAATGAATAATAAAATGTAAATTTAACTGTTAAGTTAGTTACTTTTGAGTACTTCTTAGTTTATTGCATTTTACTATGGCATACTGTTGTTGCATGCTTTCACACAGTTGGGCACGGGCCATTGGTTGGTGCCTACTGAGATATATTTCTCACACCCTTTTTGGGTCATGATTTTCAGCCCAAAAAGATTATGTTTCTGCAGGTATGGATAGGGGAAAAAGTCCCAACATAGGTACTTGACTGTTGTTAAGGAGTAGGAGGGAATGGGACCAAGCCTAGGCTCACGATGCCGTTGCCAGCTGTTTTTCTTTGTTTTGTTGTACTCTGCATTTTTTTGTACTGTATTGACATATAAAATGTTCTGTCTATTTTCTTAGAACTTGAGACATGTTGCATCATTATTTATATACAGTTGGTTATATTTACTGCAGTTGTTTATTTCAGTTGTGTATGGTTTATTGCTTCCGCTGTCGTTGCATGTTTTATTTTGTATTCTGCTACACTAAACTTTGACAAATGAGGGCATAGTTTCCCCATTATCAGACCTGGGCCCTCGCTACTAGTCGGCAGCCTCTGGAATTTGGGTAAATGCGCTTGAGGTCATGTGTAGAATTGGGTTCGGGGCACCCGTTGAGTGGCACTCGGAACCAGGATGATACAAAGTGGTATCAGAGGGGTTTCTTTTCTTTGAATTACTATTTGGAGTCGTAGTCAGGGATAGGACAAATAGTAGTTGGTAATAAGTTGTTCCTGGGCGTAGCTAACCCGTGTACAGGGAAAAGCCAATTTACCTCGTATTGCAATTTTACTGATTTTTCAATTTACAGTTGATTTGATTTCACCAATTGGGTGACGCACTTGTGATTGTGCTATTTATATTTTATCTATGGGTTTTATTTATTTTCAACCTGATGAGATGAGGGTATGTCGTCTCATGCATCATATAGGAACATGCTAGAAATCACATGCCATGCATAGTTCCATGCCATGTAGGTGCATTAGAAATTGAATGTTGTTGTGATAGTTGTTGTGCTAGTAAAGCACGCTGTTGTGATAGCTGCTTTGATAAATACCTACTATTTGGTAGGGTATTTTCTGTGATACGGTTATTAGAATGGACGCGAAACTTTGGTTTTTGGGGAGTATGGGCCCCCATTTACCGGAATTTTGTGGATCATTGGCTGTTTAATTTGTTATAACACAAATAAGATGTAAAACTTTGATTCGTGGGGAGTATGGGCCCTCACGGGTCGGAATTTGACACTTAGGTGTTGTTTTTTGGTATTTTATGGGTTCTGAGGAAGTTTCTGAGGTATACTGTTCGGAAACCAAGTATGCACACCGTGTAGTATTTTTACACATGCCATGTATGTCCTTCTGTTCGAGAAGGAAAATAAACTTTTTGAGTACACACCGTGTACCCTGAGTACACGCCATGTAGTCTCTTCTTGTGTCACAAACCGTGTGGGCTCCGAAACAAGGAAGCTAAGGCTTGGGTAAAACACGTTGTGTACCGAATGCACACGTCGTGTAGTTGTGACCCGGAGTCCGGCCGTGTGACTAACAACACGGGTCGGTAAACTCCTTCACAGAACACGCCGTCTCACTTATGTACATGTCGTGTAGTGTGACCTAGGGACTCGGTCGTGTAACTAACAACATGGGTCGGGGTCAGCTCTCCTTGAACACGCCGTGTACCTATGGGACACGCCGTGTAGTCTTGTCCGAGGACAGACCGTGTGGACTTAGCCAGGTGGAGGGAAAACGGGGTGGTGTACACGCCGTGTGCGGGTGTAACACGTCGTGTAGTATCAAGCCGAGTAGTCGGCCGTGTCACAAATGACACGGGCAGTTGGAAAATAACACCATACACACTGTGTAGATAATAAACACGCCGTGTAGTTTTTGTTCAATGGGAGTTGTGTGGATTAGCTGTGTCGAAGGACCTGGGAAGGGGAAGGGAAGTCAAGTACATGCCATGTAGTCAGTATACATGCCGTGTAGTCTTGTTTTTCAAATCTTGAAATGCCTTCTTCCTCCTATTCCCTTTGTGGTTCCTTCATTTTCAAACAAAATAATCTTGATCTAAGGCGTGCTTTTGACCTTGTAGTGTCATGCCGCTTAGACGACCGCGCGTTGTTTGCCAGGAGAGTGGTGACGATTATACTCCAGAGATGGTGGTTCTTGGGGTACTAGTGGATCCTCCAGCAGAGTCAGATGAGGCGCCAGCTGTTATACCGGACACAAGCGCAGATGCGCAGTTCCATGAAGGCTTTATGCGGTTCATGCAGACCTTTCAGGGAGCACCATAGGCTACCACATCTATGACTGAGCTGACTCGTATCTTCCAGTAGCAGCATCCGCCTACATTTTCAGGAGATGACGTACCACAGGCTTCGGAGTCCTAGTTGGGGTCGATGCATACTATTTTCGAGAATATGGAGACACCTCCAGGGCGGAGGGTCAAGCTCGCGACTTATATGCTACGTGATTCTGCCAAGAGCTGGTGGGATGTTACCACCCAGTCAGAGCATCACAGGGACATGGAATGGGAATATTTCCAGGTTTTCTTCTATGAATTCTTATTTCCAGAGACGCTGAGGGCAGATAGAGCTCGAGAGTTCATGAATCTGCAGTAGGGTGCTATGTCGGTGATAGACTATTCTGCTCGCTTCACCGAGCTTCAGTGTTTTTCACCCGTGCTGGTGGGTGATGAGACGTTGAGGGACAGAAGTTTTGAGGATGATCTTCGTTATGACATCCGAGAGCTGGTGAATATTTTCAGGTTTCCTTCAGTACAAATTATTGTGAACCAGTAGCTGATTACAGAGAGGAACCTGCGGGAAGCTTGTGGTGTGGGCCAGGGCAGTTCAACACCCGTTACTGGTACTATTTCTACTGGAAAGAGAAAGAGACAGATGGATTTCTCTCAGGGTGGAAGTACCAGCCAGACAGTTTCTTTAGTTGGCCCATTCAGGTGCAACTAGTGTGGTAGAGAGGGGCACAAGAGACCGCAGTGTCCACACGATCAAGTGGAGTGTCGAGCTTGCGGAAAGATGGGTCATCTACAGTGCTTTTGCAGGGCGTTTCTACCAGTGGCTAGTGAGAGGGGTTCTGTGCAGACTCCGCATACGAGAGTAGGACTAGTGGCTTCTTACTAGTCGGGAAACTGGAATACGTCAGGGCGTGGAGGAAGAGATGGTGGTCGTGGTCGTGGAAGCCAAACACCTGGATCTTAGAGGCAGCAGGGCGGGACAGCTCAGGGTAGTCAGGTTGTGTCGCAGGACCGCGACACTGGGCAGGCATATACAGTGCAACAGACCCAGCAGGAGCAGGATCCCGAACCTTCTACAGTCAGAGGTACTATTTTAGTATCTTCTGTTTTATCTTCAGTGCTTTTTGATGTGGGTGCTACACATAGTTTTATATTTGTGCCCATTGTGGAGAGCCTTGGGATCTGTGTTTCTACTTATTCTGATATCATGATGCTAGACAATCTGTTGGGGACTAGAACGGCTGGTGTGCGTCAGTGTAAGGGGTGCCCCCTTGAGGTTGGTGGGTGTCACTTCCTTTGGGATCTCTATGTCTTAGAGATGAAAGCTTATGATTTCATTCTCGGGATGGACTGGTTGGTTCCCTTTCGAGCCTTTGTAGATTGTAATCGTCGCAGGGTGAGTTTCACGTCACCAAAGGGTGGAGAGTTTCTATACAAGAGAGAGTGGGATGTTCAGGCGAGTCGAGCTAGACCAGAGCATCATGGGTGAGGTGGAGTCACAACCCAGATTGCGAGTTTATATCTGGACGACCAGGGGACTTGTCAGACATATTTCCCTCCAGTTGTTGATCATTTCAGGGATGTCTTCCCAGACGACTTTTTAGGTCTACCTCTGGAGCGAGAGGTGGATTTCTCTATTGACCTTGTTCCAGGAGCAGCACTGGTATCCATTCCTCCTTATAGGATGGATACACATGAGTTGCAGGAGCTCAAGAGGCAGTTAGAGGAGTTACAGTAAGGGTTTTGTCTGACCCAGTACTTATCCTTGGGGTTCTCTAGTCCTTTTTGCGAAGAAGGTGGATGGTACCCTCAGACTTTGCGTGGATTATCGGTAGTTGAACCAGTTAAAGGTTAAGAACTGATATCCCTTACTGAGGATTGATGATCTTATTGATCAACTTAGTGGAGCACGAGTGTTCTCGAAGATTGACTTGAGATCAGGATATCATAAGCTGCGCGTGAGATCATCAGATATACTGCTTACAGCTTTCAAGAGCAGGTATGGTCTATACGAGTATACGGTTATGCCTTTCGGACTCACGAACATGCCATCAATTTTTATGGCTTTGATGAATCATGTGTTTCATCTGTATCTGGATTCTTTTATGGTAGTATTCGTGGATGACATCTTGGTGTACTTTCACACTTGAAATGACCATGCCACCCATCTTGAGATCATATTGAGTACACTGAGAGAGCATCGAATATATGCTAAGATCTCAAAGTGCCACTTTTGGATGGACCAGATTCACTTCCTGGGTCATATAATCTCAGAGGCAGGAGTTGAAATAGACCCAGAGAAGGTGAGATCAATAGTTTCCTGGGAGCATCCTAAGAACGTGTTTGATATACGATGCTTCTTAGGGTTTTCTGGTTACTACAGACGTTTCATCCAGGACTTCTCCTGCTTAGCAGCGCCGTTGATGGGTCTGACTAAGAAGGGTGTGAAGTTCGTTTGGTCGGAAGCTTGCGAGGCATCTTTTCGGGACCTGAAAGGAAGGTTGACATCAGCACCGATCCTGATACTCCCAGAGCAGGGGAATATCTATACAGTTTACTATGACGCATCAAGTATTAGGCTAGGAGCAGTGTTGATGCAGTTCGATCGAGTTGTTGTGTACGGGTCTCGGCAGTTGAGGCCACATGAGAGGAATTACCCGAAGCATGATCTCGAGTTAGCTTTTGTTGTTCATGTGTTACGCTGTTGGAGACATTATCTACTGGGAGAGGAATTTGTGGTTTTCACCTACCAAAAAAGCCTCAAGTATATCTTTACTCAGTGTGACCTGAATCTGAGGAAAAGGAGGTGGGTCGAGTACCTATAGTCCTTCGATTTTGAGCTTGCCTATACACCTGGTAAAGGTAATGCAGTAGCTGATGCACTGAACAGGAAGACTCAGATACAGGTAGTACAAGAGTCCAGTGGTGAGTGGAAACTTATGTCCATGTTCTCTGAGATGCATTTGGAGGTGAACGACAGTCAGGGGCAGTCTTATCTTTCATCTTTAGTTGTGACTTCTAACCTCCTAGATAGAGTAAGGATGATACAACTATCTGATCCAGAAGGCCTAGTTCTACGGGAGTCGGTGGCAAGTGAAGACCCTCCTCCTGGATGGACGATAAGCGGTGATTAGGTACTGCGTTTCCATGGATGAGTATGGGTTCCAGGGGATATATGGGAGGAGCTGATGCAAGAGTTTCATTCTTCATCTTGGGCAGTTCATCCTAGGGTTACCAATACGTACCATGACTTGAGACATCAGTACTGGTAGCCAGATATGAAGAGAGATGTAGCTGTTTATGTTATGAGATGTTCCACCTGTCAGCAGGTGAAGGAAGAGCATCAGAGACCAGCTGGACTGTTACAGCAGTTACCCATTTCGGAGTGGAAATGGGATGATGTCACGATGGATTTCGTGATTGGATTGCCAAGGTCACCTCGTGGCATTGACGCTGTGTGGGTTATTGTGGAAAGACTCACGAAGGTAGCTCACTTCTTTCCGATCAAGGAGACCTTAAATGTTGACGAGCTCAGAAGGCTGTATATCCAAGAGATCGTGCGTCTTCATGGGGTCCCTCGTTCTATCATTTCAGATAGGGACGCCAGCTTTACGTCTCGTTTCTGGAAGAGTTTTCATAGGGCACTGGGTACACAAGTGCTTCTGAGCACAACATACCACCCTCAGACAGATGGCCAGTCAGAGCGTACGATACAGGTGCTAGAGGACATTCTGCGTGCATGCGTCCTAGACATTGGGGGCTCTTGGGAAAATTATATACCCTTAGACGAGTTTTCCTATAACAATATTTTTCAGGAAACTAATGAGATGGCACCATACGAGGCTTTATATGGTAGGCCATACCGATCACCTTTGTGCTGGTTAGAGGCAGGTGAGGCAGCTTTACTGGGACCACGTTTCATGCAGGAGACTTCTGAGCAGGTCCAATTGATTCAGAAGCGGATGGCTACCATGCAGTCTCATCAGAAATCTTATGTTGATCGCCGCAGAAGACCCTTGGAGTTCGTGGTCGGGGATCCGGTTTTCTTGCATATTTCACCGAGGTTGGGACACAAATGGATCAGGAGATAAGGTAATCTTTCACCGAGGTATGTGGGACCATTTGAGATTTTGGAGAGAGTCGGCTGGTTGCCTATCAGTTGCAGTTACCGCAGCGGTACCAAGCCATGCACGACGTCTACCATGTGTCTCAGTTGCGTCGCTATCATTCAGACCCATCTCATGTCTTTCAGCCTGAGGAGGTTGAGATGGAAGCAGATGCATCCTTTGAGGAGAATCTGATCCGTATCATTGATAGGAGCACAAAGGTTCTCCGAGGCTGGTCAGTTCCTCTCGTACGGGTGCTATGGAAGCATGGCCGAGTGCAGGACGAAACCTGGGAGCGGGAGACCGACATACGTTCTTAGTGGCTGGAGTTGTTCATGACTATATCTTCACCACCCTTGTAAGGGATATTTGGGTATGAATTTCAATAAGGAGGGAAATTTGTAAGAACCTGGTTCTTATTTTTGAGGTATAGCCTTCTTCTTTCCTCTTTTCCTTAAGTGTTTTTGAGAAAATATGGAAAATGGGGAAAAATCCTAAATTTTGGAACTACACGCCGTGTAATTTTTCCACACTCCATGTACTTCTGGCCGTGTGGGATGAGTACACGGGGCGTGTAGCCATGTTGGTGACGAAGGGTGTAGGAACCGACTACACGCCGTGTAGTGGTCCTTTACACGTTGTGTAGTCAGTAGGCAGGCCAAAACAGTAAGGCGGTGGAGTAGGCACCAGCTGGGCGACAGTACACGCCGTGTAGTCGGGAGTACATGTCGTGTACTCATGTCGACGGATGAACTATGTGGCGGTGCCGCCAGAGGAACAGCTAAATGAAGGAAGTACACGCTGTGTACTTGGAAGTACATGCCGTGTACTTTTTTTTTCTCTTAAAATGGGAAGTAGCCTCCCCTGTTCATAGGGAAGGCTTAGAACGGGAAGAGAGCTCTGGAGAGGACGACCGAACCTTCGGAGATCCGCTGGGCGCATGTCTGGAATTCGATTCCGCTTCGGACAATCTCGTTGGAACCGCATGGGTAATCCCTCTTTTATCCTGATGTGGTTCTTACCAATTCTTTCCCTAATACAAGTTATTTACATTTGAGCGGGTTTTATTCTTCATCAGATATATGTCATTCTTGGGCGTTTCTAGAACCGACGTTCGTGTATAGATCTCGTTGGCATATAAGGTTGGTAGCTTGGTGTTAATTTTTCCAACTATCGTGTGTTTTTTGCGTCTTTGTGCCACGAACCCATGTTGGGGTGTCATGTGGCTGAGGCCATTGCTATATTAAACACCTTGAATTAAATAGGTAATTAATTATGATAATAAGAATGCTAGTTGGGATCATTGCTTGGATCCAGGACCACACCAGGGGTGCGTTCCACTATTTAGCCTTTTGGCCAGGATACCCGAGGGTATGCCTTTAAAGCAGTACTTGTAGAATTTCCTTGAGAGGAATTTATTGTTTACTGCATATTTATATTTGGTCATGGCCCAGTTACCGGTTTAGCCTGAGGGCGTTGTTGTGATTAGCCTGAGGGCGAGACTATTTTAGCCTGAGGGCGACGTTCTATTTTTCCCGAGGGAAACCTTTCATGCCTGAGGGCTTGACTTCTGTTCCTGAGGGCGACACTTCCTACACCTGAGGCCAATTTCCATTAGGCCTGAGGGCAATACCTATGGGTTGGATTCTGTATAGCCTGAGGGCGTGGTTCACTATATTAGCCTGATGGTGAGATACTAGTTGGCCTAAGGGCTTGGTGCTGTTGAGTCCATAATGTTACTAAATTAAATGGATTAAATGAATAATAAAATTGCAATTTAACTGTTAAGTTAGTTACTTTTGAGTACTGCTTAGTTTATTGCATTTCACTACTGCATACTGTTGTTTCATGCTTTCACACAGTTGGGCACGGGCCTTTGGCGGGTGCCTACTGAGATATATTTCTCACACCCTGTTTGGGTCATGCTTTTCGGACCAAATAGATTAGGTTTCTGTAGGTATGGATATGGGAAATAGTCCCTATACAGGTACATGACTGTTTCTGAGGAGTAGGAGGGCATGGGACCGAGCCTAGGCTCGCGATGCCGCTGCCAACTGTTTTGCTTTGTTTTGCTGTACTCTGCATTTTGTTGTACTGTATTGACGTATAACATGTTCTGGTTGTTTTCTTAGAACTTGAGACATGTTGCATCATTATATATATACAGTTGGTTATATTTATTGCAGTTGTTTATTTCACTTGTGTATGGTTTATTGCTTCTGCTGTCGTTGAATTTTTTATTTTGTATTCTGTTGCGCTACACTTTGACAAATGAGGGCATAGTTTCCCCACTATCAGACCTGGGCTCTCACTGCTAGTCAGCAGCCTCTAGCGTTTGGGGAAATGTGCTTGAGGCCATGTGGCGAACCAGGTTCGGGGCACCCGTTTAGTGGAACCCTGAACCAGGACATTAAAAAGTGGTATCAGAGGGGTTTCTTTTCTTTGACTTACTTTTTGGAGTCATAGTCAGGGATAGGACGAATGGTAGTTAGAAATAAGTTGTGCCCGGGCGTAGCTAACCCGTGTATAGGGTAAATCCAATTTACCTCATATTCCAATTTTACTAATTTTTCAATTTATAGTTGATTTGATTTCACCAATTTGGTGACACTCTTGTGATTGTGATGTTTATATTTTATATATGGGTTCTATTTAGTTGCAACCCGATGAGATGAGGGTATGCCATCTCATGCATCATATAGGCACATGCTAGAAATCACATTCCATGCATAGTTCCATGCCATGTAGGTGCATTAGAAATTGAATGTTGATGTGATAGTTGTTGTGATAGTAAAGCATGTTGTTGTCATAGCTGCTTTGATAAATACCTGCTGTTTGATAGGGTATTTTGTGTGAGCCGGTTATTAGAATGGACGCGAAACTTTGGTTTTTGGGGAGTATGGGCCCCCATTTACTGGAATTTCATGGATCATTGGCTGTTTAATTTTTTATAACCCAGATAAGATGTCAAACTTTGATTCGTGGGGAGTATGGGCTCTCACAGGTCGTAATTTGACACTTAGGTGTTGTTTTTCGGTATTTTCTGGGTTCCGGGGAAGTTTCTAAGGCATATTGTCTGGAAACCCAGTATGCACACCATGTAGTATTTTTACACACGCCGTGTGTGGCCTTCCGTTCGAGAAGGAAAATAAAATTTTTGATTACACGCCGTGTACCCCGATTACACGCCATGTAGTATCTTCCTGTGTCACAAACCGTGTGGGTGGCGACACAAGGAAGGGAAGGCTTGGGTAAAACACACCGTGTACCGAATGTACATTCCGTGTAGTTGTGACCCAGATTCCGGCCGTGTGACTAACAACACGGGTCGGTGAACTCCTTCAGAGAACATACCGTGTCACTTATGTACACGCCGTGTAGTGTGACCTGGGGACTCGGCCGTGTAACTAACAACATGGTTCGGAGTCGCCTCTCCTTGAACACGTCGTGTACCTATGGGACACACCGTGTAGTCTTGTCTGAGGACAGACCGTGTGGACTTAGTCGGGTGGCGGGAAAACAGGGTGGTGTACACACCGTGTGCAGGTGTAACACACCGTGTAGTATCAATCCGAGTAGTCAGCCGTGTCACAAACAGCATGGGAAGTTGGAAAATAACACCATACACGCCATGTAGATATTAAACACGCCGTGTAGTTTTTTTTCAACGAGATCCGTGTGGCTTAGCCATGTCGAAGGACCCGGGTAGGGGAAGGGAAGTCATGTACACACCGTGTAGTCAGTATACACGCCGTGTAGTCTTGTTTTAAAAATCATGAAATTCCTTCTTCCTCTTGTTCCCTTTATGGTTCCTTCATTTTCAGATGAAATAATCTTGATCTACGGATTGCTCTTGAACTTGTAGTGTCATGCCGCCTAGACGACCGTGCGTTGTTCTGCAGGAGAGCGGTGATGATTATACTCCAGAGATGGTGGTTCATGGGCTACCAGTGGATCCTCCAGCAGAGCCAGATGCGGCACCATCCGTTATACCAGACACAGGTGCGGATGCACAGTTCTGTGAACGCTTTATGCGGTTCATGCAGACCTTTCAGGGAGCACCGCAGGCTTCCACATCTATGGCTGAGCTGACTCATATCTTCTAGCAGCAGCATCCTCCTACATTTTCAGGGGATGGAGAACCACAGGCTGGGGTTGATGTAGACTATTTTCAAACATCTGGAGACGCCTCCAGGGCGGAGGGTCAAGATCGTGACTTATATGCTGCATGATTCCGCCAAGAGGTGGTGGGATGTTACCACCCAGTCAGAGTATCACAGGGACATGGCGTGGGAAGATTTCCAGGTAGTCTTCTATGACTTCTTCTTTCCATATATGCTGAGGGCAGATAGATCTTGAGAGTTCATGAATCTGCAGTAGGGTGCCATGTTGGTGATGGACTATTCTGCTCGCTTCACTGAGCTTCAGTGATTTGCACCCGTGCTGGTGGGTGATGAGACGTTGAGGACCAGATGTTTTGAGGATGGTCTTCGTTATGACATCTGAGCACTGGTGAATATTTTCAGGTTGCCTTCAGTACACGCTATTGTGAACCAGGTGCTGATTACAGAGAGGAACCAGCGGGAAGCTAGTGGTGTGGGCCAGGGAGGTTCAGCACTAGTTAGTGGTACTATTTCTACTGGCAAGAGGAAGAGACATATGGATTTCTCTCAGGGTGGTAGTAAAAGTCAGGAAGTTTCTTCCGGTGGCCCGATCGGGTGCTACTAGTGTGGCAGAGAGGGGCACAAGAGACCGCAATGTCCACGGGATCTAGTGGAGTGCCAAGCTTGCGGAAAGATGGGTCATCTGCAGTGCTTTTTAGGGCGTTTCTACCAGTGGCTAGTGAGAGGGGTTCTGTGCAGAATCCTCATGTGGGAGTAGGACCAGTGGCTTCTTACCAGTCGGGAAACTGGAATACGTCAGGGCGTGGAGGAAGTGATGGTGGTCGTGGCCGTGGTATCCAAACACCAGGATATCAGAGGCAGCAGGGCGGGACAGCTCAGGGTTGTCAGGATGTATCGTAGGGCCACGACACTGGGCATGCATATGTAGTACAGCAGACCCAGCGGGAGTAGGATCCCAGACCTTCTATAGTCAGAGGTATTATTTTAGTAGCTTTTGTTTTATCTTTAGTGCTTTTTGATGCGGATACTACACATAGTTTTATATCTGTGCCCGTTGTGGAGTGCCTTGGGCTCTGTGTTTCTACTTCTTCGGATATCATGATGTTAGACACTCCGTAGGGGACTAGAATTTCTGGTGTGCATTAGTGTAAGGGGTGCCCCCTTGAGGTTGGTGGGTGTCACTTCCTTTGGGATCTATATGTCTTAGAGATGACGGCTTATGATTTCATTCTCGGGATGGATTGGTTGGTTCCCTTTCGAGCCTTTGTAGATTGCTATCGTCATAGGGTGAGTTTCATGTCACCAAAGGGCGGAGAGTTTCTATACAAGGGCGAGTGGTATGTTCAGGCGAGTCGAGCTGGACCAAAGCATCATGGGTGAGGTGGAGTCACAGCCCAGATTGCGAGTTTATATCTGGACGACCAGGGGACTTTTCAGACAGATTTCCCTCCAGTTGTTGATCGTTTCCGGGATGTCTTCCCGGATGAATTTTCAAGTCTACCTCCAGAGCGAGAGGTGGAATTATCTATTGATATTGTGCCAGGAGCAGCACCAGTATCCATTCCTCCTTATAGGATGGCTACACCTGAGTTGCAGGAGCTCAAGAGGCAGTTAGAGGAGTTACAGTCAAAGGGTTTTGTCCTACCCAGTACTTCTCCTTGGGGTTCTCCGATCCTTTTTGCGAAGAAGGTGGATTGTACCCTCAGCCTTTTCATGGATTATCGGAAGCTGGACCAGTTGACGGTTAAGAACTGATATCCCGTACCGAGGATTGATGATCTCTTTGATCAGCTTCGTGGAGCACGAGTGTTCTCGAAGATTGACTTGAGATCAGGATATCATCAGCTGTTCGTATATACCTCTTACTGCTTTCAGGAGCAGGTATGGTCTATACGAGTATAGAGTTATGCCGTTCAGACTCACGAACGCGCCAGCAGTTTTTATGGCCTTGATGAATCATGTGTTCAATCCGTATCTGGATTCTTTTGTGGTAGTATTTGTGGAAAAAATCTTGGTGTACTATAACACTCGACACGACCATGCCACCCATCTTTATATCGTATTGAGTACACTGAGAGAGAAGCATCTATATGCTAAGCTCTCAAAGTGCCACTTTTGGATGGACCATATTCACTTCCTGGGTCATATCATCTCAGAGGAAGGAGTTGCAGTAGACCCAGAGAAGGTGAGAGCAATAGTTTCCTGGGAGCAGCCTAAGAACGTGTTTGAGATACGGAGCTTCTTAGGGCTGGCTAGTTACTACAGATGTTTCATCCAGGACTTCTCCCACTTAGCAGCACCGTTGACGAGTCTAACTAAGAAGGGTGTGAAGTTCGTTTGGTCGGAAGCTTGCGAGGAAGCTTTTCAGGACCTGAAAGGAAGGTTGACATCGGCACCGATCCTGATACTCCCAGAGTAGGGGAAGATCTATAGAGTTTAATGTGACGTGTTAGGTATTAGGATGGGAGCAGTGTTGATGTAGGGCAATCAAGTTGTTGCGTACGAGTCTCGGCAGTTGAGGCCACATGAGAAGAATTACCCGACGCATGATCTCGAGTTAGCTGTTGTTGTTCATGCGTTACGCTGTTGGAGACATTATCTACTGGGAGAACATTTTGTGGTTTTCACCGACCACAAAATCCTCAAGTATATCTTTACTCAGCATGACCTGAATCTGAGAAAAAGGAGGTGGGTCAAGTACCTACAGTCCTTCGATTTTGAGCTTTCCTATACACCTGGTAAAGGTAATGCAGTAGCTAATGCACTGAGAAGGAAGACTCAGATACATGTAGTGCAGGAGGCCAGTGGTGAGTGGAAGCTTATGGCCTTGTTCTCTGAGATTCATTTGGAGGTGCACGACAGTCAGGGGCAGTCATATATTTCATCTTTAGCTATGACTTCTACCCTCCTGGATAGAGAGATGTTGAGACAGCTATCTGATCGAGAAGGCCTAGTTCTACGGGAGTCAGTGGAAAGTGAGGACCCTCCTCCTGGATGGATGATAGGTGGTGATGAAGTATTGCGTTTCCATGGACGAGTATGGGCTCCAGGGGATATACGCGAGGAGATGATGCAAGAGTTTCATGCTTCGGCTTGGGTAGTTCATCCCGGGGTTACCAAGATGTACCGCGACTTGAGACGTTAGTAATGGTGGTCGGGTATAAAGAGAGATATAGCTTGTTATATTACGATATGTTCCACCTGTCAGCAGGTGATGGTAGAGCATCAGAGACCAGCTAGACTGTTACAGCAGTTACCCATTCCGGAGTGGAAATGGGATGATGTCACGATGGATTTCATGACTGGATTGCCGAGTTCACCTCGTGGAAATGACGTCGTGTGGGTTGTTGTGGACAGACTCACGAAGGTAGATCACTTCTTGCCGATCAAGGAGACCTTCGGTGTTGATGAGCTCGGAAGGCTGTATATCCGAGAGATCGTGCGTCTTCATGGGGTCCCTCGTTCTATTGTTTCAGATAGGGATGCCCGCTTTACGTCTCGTTTATGGCAGAGTTTTCAGAGGGCACTGGGTACACAGCTGCTTCTGAGCACAACATACCACCCTCAGACAGATGGCTAGTTAGAGTATATGATATAGGTGCTAGAGGACATGCTGCGTGCATTCTTCTTAGACTTTGGGGGCTCTTGGTAAAAGCATATACCCTTATTCGAGTTTTCGTATAACAATAGTTTTCAGGCAACTATTGAGATGGCACCATACGAGGCATTATATGGTAAGCCATTACAATCAACTTTGTGCTTGTTAGAGGCAGGTGAGGCAGCTTTACTGGGACCAAGTCTCGTGCAGGAGACTTCTGAGTAGGTCCTGTTGATTCAGAAGCAGATGGATACCGCGCAGTCTCGTCAAAAATCTTATGCTGATCGCCGTAGACGACCCTTGGAGTTCGTGGTCGGGGATCAAGTTTTCTTTCATGTTTCGCCAAGGTTGGGACACAAACAGATCAGGAGATAGGGTAATATTTTACCGAGGTATGTGATACCATTCGATATTCTGGAGAGAGTCGGGATGGATGCCTATCGGTTGCGGTTACCGCAGCGGTAACAAGCCATGCACGACATCTTCCATGTGTCTCAGTTGTGTCGCTATCATTCAGACCCATCTCACATCTTTCAGCCTGAGGAGGTTGAGCAGGAAGTAGATGTGTCTTTTGAGGAGCATTCGATCCATATCATTGACAGGAGCATGAAGGTTCTTCGAGGCCGGTCAGTTCCTCTCGTACAGGTGCTATGGAAGCATGGCCAAGTGCAGGACGAAACCTGGGAGCGGGAGACCGATGTAGGTGCTCAGTGGCCGGATTTGTTCACGACTATATCTTTACCACCCTTGGAAGGGAAATTCGGGGACAGATTTCTATAAGGGGGGAAGTTTGTAAGAATCCGGTTCTTAATAGGTCTGACTGCCTATCCCAAATCCAAAACTCATAGAAGGTCAGAACCCATTATATCCAACATTCCCAAATACCAACTCGAGGGTCTCACATACCATATACAACCATCAAGAATCTCATTCCAAACCACTACCCCAATGAGGTAACCCAATCCTTACAATAATAAACCTATATAAATTCTCTCTCAAGTATCACAAATCACTGGTATATTTTTCCATAACCAAAAACATCGTAATAGATGATTCGTAACAAGGGAAACACAAAAACGCAGTTCAGTTGAGTGGAATGAAATTAAAATCTATAGGGTAAAAAACAATATAGGTTATTAATATAACATTAAATCACCAAACCTATAAAAATTAAACCCATAAGGGGTCCCGTGATATGGAATAATTTTCCCATACCAAACCACTAGGTTAACTTCACCTCATGTGGATGCAGACTACAATGTCACCCTAAATTTAAAGCATCTCCTCATAGATTCACATGAACTGCCATTAGAAGAAAATATAAGTTATCCTAGATGAGTACAATTACACTCAGTACTTATATGGTAAAATTTAGTATGATTACTTTCTGACACTTTAAACAAATGAGACTCAATCTTCTATGAAATTTCACACTTGTAGGCCTATATGCCATGTGAATCCTACCTACTTGATATGATGCATGAGAAAACTATTGACTCTATAGATCAAGATTAAAATAATTAAATGTTCTCTTTTTAGTTGTTAAATAGCCAGATGTCATAATAAATCAATAACCTCAAACATCCCTATGATTCACTCAAGGTGAAAATCATATACAACCATGACATAAGAAGAAAAATCAATAATCCCATAACCCTAGTAACCCAAAATTCATACCAAAACACATGTTCTTGATAAAACTATCCAATATCCATCATATGATACCACATATTCCTAAATATTTAGTATAAAACATCCCAAAACATAAAGACAATAGAAAATATGATACCACTTTGTAATTTCCTAGCCTGACTTACTCTATAAATATCAACTAGACTAGTTTACCATGTGATCTGAGGCATGACTCCTTGTATTCTAGATGATACTAACTAGAAGCGGGGGTCTAATATGGTATAATGAAGAGACTATACCCATGTATTTAAGTACACAATCACGAATAATGCATTAAGTATCATACATCAAATATGAAAATCATATTACATAGGAAAAATAAAACATCCAAACAAAATATAATATTCCATGTAGAAGTAGAAAAATCCTAAACCAATGATTTCCCTCTATGATATCCATATATAAAAATCAGAATAAAAAAATAATATACTAGATCTATGAATACACCAAGCCTCACCTCATATTAATATCCAACCTTATCATGGCTGTAAGATCCCAAACTTCTAACATAGATTGTTTTTTGCATTAATTTTGGTTTAACTCCCTCTAATTTGGTTAATGAAATGAATCTAAGGAATTTGGATGGCATATAGAGTGTCTTGAGGGTTTGGAACATAGAGATGGTGGAAAAAGTGGCCATCCAGCACATAGTGCATATTTTATGCATGGTAAGTGCTAACCGTGCACCATAACCATGTGACCTAGTGGAGGGGTGCATAGTTAGAAAAACATGTGAAAAGGGTCTAGGAAACCAAGTGGATTGAGCCCCTTGGATAGAGGAAAAATCATGGATACCACATGGTTTTTCAAATAATTCTAGTATGTAGACAAATAATTTGGTCCAGTTTTCTCTTAGACAGAGGGAACCACATGGTTGGTGAACAGTTTGGAAAACCATGTAGCCAAATTGTGTGCCTCTTAAATAGTTAAAAACTTGCAATTTTTTCATCCTAAAATTTATATGATTTTCACCTAATTTATCCATTATTTCTTATCCAACAGCAAGGGTTATGATCTTAGAGATCCCTCATCCCTCAATGGTGATTCTCCGTTGATTATTAGGTATTTGGAGTGACATTTAGTGAGAATAAAAGATCTACGTAAGTATCCAATTCCATTTCCTTCTATTTTTTCGGAAGAATAATTGTGGATTATTTGGAATCCTTCTAAATATTATGAACCTTATTTCCAATAAATTATTCTCTTTGGTGTTTTTATCTATTCTGTCTTTAATCAATGGTTGAGGTTGGGAGAGTATTTTTCTTTGAGCACAAGGAAGGTGATTTATATGATTTCTCCCAAAGTCATTGTATTGTTAATGTGTATGTGGTTGTTAGAATGTTATTCCTCATTGTGAACTTGTGTTATTGATTAATAAAAGTAATTCAGGGCCTTTTATTGATGAGAGAGACCCTTCAGGGACCCTATCAGGCCCATTTATGATCTTAAGACTGAGCATATGGACACCCATGGGGTGTTCCCCCCTTAATAATGGTGAAATGGGTTATAAATGGTTGGATAAAGGGGTTTATGATTTTGATCTAGTTAGAAATGAGGAATAGTTTGTTATCCTAGTGTAAGGATTCATTTGGATTGATTTAGGGATTTAATGTCTTATGAAATAATAAAGGTAGAAGGGGGAAAATTATTAAAGGGGTATAATCATGTTGATGGTTGGTTGTAAAGAGACACAATGGTTGTGTTGTATGAATGGTTGGTAAAATGAATTGATTATGATATTTTTTTAAAGAAATTGAAAGTAATATACCATGTACATGATGATGACTAAAAAAGGTTAACATGGTATACCACATGAATATTTAATTTTGAAAAGAGGTTCACCCATATTAATTTCTGTGTTAAAAGGGTCAAGTGTTGGACCTTAGAAATGGATTGTTAATGAAATGGTCATGGGTGTTGATCAATACATTCCAAACCATGGTAGGGTTGTTGTTAATGGAAGTCCAGATAAAGTAATGGGTGTTGGTTATGGAGTTCTATACTATGGTATTGATGTTGGTCACAATGGTCCACATGGTAGTTTGGGATAGTCGGTCACGGTAATACACATCCCTGATTTTAATACTTTGAATAATGATATTTGTGTAATAATGTGTGACCTCAACTATTATGGTTCAGGAAATCAGCATTGGATGAAGCATGTTTTATGGGTCCGATGAAACTTGGAACCTAAAGGTTGGTGTAGATAAATTGAACATTGGTTAATGGTAAAACTTGTTTTTATTATTTCCTTGAATATTTTTTGCAGTAATTTTTTATATAATATTATAAAATTGGATATTGATTTAGACACTGTTGGTGGTGGCCTACTGAGTTGTACTCACACCCTGCTTGGGACATCACTAGTACCCGATCATATTTCATGGTTGTAGGCTAGGACAAGGGTATAATCCCTATGATAGATGGATGAGTCTGAATACTAGGAGAGAACAAGGATGATGGGACCGAAATGATTCTAGGAACCATTTTGGGTATTTTCACCATGTCTTTATTTTGGGTTTCCTTATTTACATGACACTGATATGACATAACATGTTTACTTTGGTTGGTTGTGGGAATTTACTTAGTTTTGGTAATTGATGATATGATGGATGGTTATTGTTTTTTATTATATTAATTATTTATTATATTGATTTCCACTACTGTATTACTCTAGTAAAGAGGATATAGTATCCCCATGTACCACATTAGACTCTATCTGGTAGTCGATTGACTTTGGAATATATGTATTTGCGCTTGAGGCCATATGGAACTTTGGATCAGGGAAACTATTTTGTGGAACCTAAGCCAGGACATTACAAAGTAGTATCATCGTCATTTTCATTTTTTATTACTATTTGGGAAAGGTAGACAAGAGACTAGGATTTTTGAGACATGGAAATGAGATCAGGCTTGGGATTATCTAACCATGTGCAGAGGAAGACCCATGTTTCCCGGGTGGGATTGTTGTTCTTAATGTTTATTTTTAATAGTTGGATGTTATTTCACATTGTGTGATGTGTATGTAGTGTAATTTTATTGATTAATATGATTTTACCCATGGGTTAGTATGGAATGAGTTTTGTCTATGCATGCATCATTTTAGGCACTCCGGGATTTAGGTGACATGCATCACATTGGCACACATGAGATGGAATGTTATAATTGGGGAAGTGGGAAATGAAAATTATTTTATGTTTCTATTGTTATTTTAAGGAAATAAGTTCATAATAAAGAATTTGAAATTTTTTAAACTTAAAATTTTCAAATTGAAATGGAAAAAATGGTTTCAAATGAAAGTTGGTAATTATGGGAAGTTTGGTTTACCCTATATTATCCATGTCCCCAGATAGGGATGGTTTGGTGTAGTGATAGTATTGTGGTAATATCCGTAGGATAGTGTATTAGAAGTTTCCTATCTTTTCTAGTTGTGATATATTCCTTGCATATTTTTTTTAATAATGTTTTATGTTCCCTAGAACTTGTGTTTGGAATCATAGAGATATGTATCCATGATGAAGCTTATCAATAGGGATATAGGAGGTCATTACCAAGAATATGTCTCCAGTAGTGCGAAAAGAAACCGTTTTGGTTCAAGGTAATAGGTGTAAATATAGTTATATGAAAATATTAGTCATTTTATATAGTTTATGGAAAGATAAATAGGACAGAGTGCACTAATTATGTTTTTTTTGACAAGAGATTTTTAGCTGTAACATCCTTATACATTCGACAGAGAGGGTGGACTTGAAGTAGTTTAATTTTGGATTGAGTTCATCTAGATGATTATGGATCACATAGAGACTCCTATTAAGAAGAGGGTTAAGTTTTCATCTTATATGTTATGAGGGGCAGTGAATAACTAGTGAGATATTCTGGACCAGGATGAGAAGTTGGAGGGTATGGTATGGAAATATTTTCAAGATAAGTTCCCAGAATAATTTTACCCTAAGACCCTGAGGTAATATAAAGCTATAGTATAATGTCCCATACTTTACATACATTGTTATTAAATCAGAATTGTATCATACTTATTACAACATATAACAAAACCATTAAAGGACCGTATAGGTATAGTGTCTTTAGAAACTGGGAAACATAAACAACTGGTTCATAAAGCGTCTACACTGTCTCCCATTTATTTCATCGTATCTATAGTCCCATTTGGCATATCTTACTTAATAACCTTCTTCCTGACCTGGGGAAGGAAAACATTCAAAAGGGTGAGCTCAAATGCTCAGTAAGGGTAAACAAAAGAAATATCAATCACATCAAAATAAAAACATAACTTTTTGGAAATCTTACCCTGCAAAAGAGATCATAATTTCATAACATGGGATAAATCATGTTAGTGAAATGTAATCCCAATAATCATAACATAAAACATGAAATTTTTTGGCATGCACACATAATCATAGAGAATCATTTCTTATTAGTCAAGACTCATTGCCAAGACTATCTTAGTGGACAAAGTCCATTTCTGAACCAAGTTTACTCCTCGATTCAGTCCTGTTTTACTGAACCGGTTTAACCTGCCGTTCCAGCCATGTCTATCTCATGAGATATAAAATCTTTACCCAATGCATTGGATGGAGATATAGGTCCCAGACATCTCATAATTATACCATTCTTATGTGTGCCAAAAAATCATAAACCATACATCATAGCATAACCCATGTAATAAAAATGGGAATCTTAAACATCGTGACATCATAAAACAATTAATATAAGATAAAGGAATTCATAAAATTAATTCCATCACAACATAACAAAATCAATGTAATAATAGGGATAGAAACAGAACCCTTTATTATCTTATATGGAAAATAATTTTGATAAAACACTTGAACTCCATTCTTGAGGAAAATATCCTTTCTACTTCAAAAACACTTTTCCTTTCTTAACATGTCATTAAATTCTAAACTAAAATAAGTTGATTAAAAATAAACTTGAAAACATGTAAGGGAAGCTTCTTGGAAATAATGTTTTAAAAATCCATTCATGCTGTATAAGTTAAAAGAAAACATTCTTCTCGTACTTTTGTCGGAAAAGTCAAAAAGTACCTCGTACGAAAAACGACAAAAGATTCCTTTCATATCTTTTACTAAAAACTCACCGAAAGGTAAAATTGGATATAAACTATTTTATAAGGATATAAATATTACATATTGAGGAAACATGGATGTGGATGATAAAATACACCCCAGTAAATACCAAAGTATAAACAATCTCGGATAAAAATGAGATTGTGATATTTTCCTTACCTTAGGTCCAACTTGTTTCGTATGTGTCCGAACCACCTGTATAATGATTTAAATAATGTTATTGACTTATTCCATAATCATAATTACTGTTATGATATCATATATGGTCATATTCTTAGCTTCTTAGTAGTAATATTTCATTGCTACTTGTTATTCGGGTGTTTATAACTTTTTGTTCTTATGTGTGTTTTGTCGAATAAATTCTTATTCTTATTTTTAGGTTATAGATACCTCATTTCCAGAATGTTATTAGTGTAATATATATCATATTAATTCATTAAATTCATTTATATAATCATTATGCAATGAATATCATGTATAACGAGTCGCATCACATCGTGGAGACGGTATTCCGTACGTACGCACGAGCGATGATATCATTCCCATGATCATGGAATTGTATTGGAGTGTATGTATACTATTTCATAATAAATATCACTTTACAATAATCATATATAGTCATTATTTACACCATTATACCCATCCAAGTGAGGTGGTGGTGGAAAATAGATTACACCACGGCGTGGAGACAGTATTCCGTACGTACGCACGCGCGGTGATTTCATTTTTCGTAGGATGGATAGATGGTGAAATAGGGTTGTTTCATACTTATAATAAAATATAATTATATGAGTGATACTGATGTTATTACTTCATAATGAAACAACTAAATAAGAATAATTGGAAGAAGAAATAAAGATGAAAGAATCGGTAACGGACATTACCTCTTCTTTGAAGCGCTTCTTTGAGACCACCTTTTAGGGCACTAAAATTGGTCTTTGAAGAAGAACAGGACCTCTATAATGTCTCTAGGGAAGTGTAGAGGAGAAATTTTTAGGGTTTGGCCGAGCTTGAATGCTCAAAGTGGTGTGAGGAAGAGAGGGAGTAGGTGCCCTTTTATAAGGGAGGAGAGGGGCACCTTTGGAATAACTAAAAATATTATTTTATTATAAAGTAAAATTCGGTTTTAATAGCTCCAAATTGATATATTTCGAAGCTAAGGTGGGGATGAGTCTAAATACTCTCATCCAATAGAATTTAGACAAGTTTAGGTATCAATTTTAACCTTATCATTTAGATTTAACTTTAAGTTAGATAATTTTACTTTTATCGTGTCTTCTTTTTTTCTTACACTATAAGGTTAATAAACTTACTATATCAAGCCAAACGAACCCCAAGTTGTTTATTACTAATATATATAACCTTATCTAAGTTCTTTGGCCGAACCTTATATTTTTAGGAATAAAATAACAATTAATAATATTATATTTGTTTTAAAAACTATTTTATGTCAATTTTGAAACTATTTAGTAATTGATTTTTGTGAAAATCATAACAGAATGATTAGTTCTAAACAAGTTAATTAAATCAATACTAACATGTCATATTAACCTATAAAATTAGTTTAATTCATAAAAAATCTAAAATTACATTTATTTGGGTATTTATAACATCAATTATGTCAATATTTCATTAATAAGATAATTACTGCATCATCATTGTATCATAAATAAATTAACTTATTTTAAGTCTAAAAATTACAAATAAAATAACATTATGTTGTAAATCATTTTAGATTTCTAATGAATATTTATAGTCGAATTTATCGTATGTATAACCCCATATTAAAAATGATTTACTTATTAAACTTTGATTTTAACTATTTTAACCCTTCTTTAAATAAATTAATAATAAATGTCCTAATATAATCCAAGTGGGTCTAAATGGTCATATTTTATTCCTAAGGTTGTTTTTGGTCGAATTTAACTTATCCAATATAATTAGGACATGTTTTAGGGTAATATTATTAACACTTTTACCCTTAATTACCCTATTTACTTTTAACCGTGGTAAAAAAAAGTAAAAAGTTACTAGTCACCAAAAATTATTTTCATCTCATTGAATCACATTTTAGTCCTTGATATTAACCGTGTCTCTAGGATTTTTGAAATTCCACTCACAGAAGTGGTAAAATTAAGTTTTATGAAAAATTCAGTTTTTTTAACTACCACTTAGTGGTTTCACTATTCATCAAAAATTGAAAGTCTTCAGAAAAATACCAAAATTTCACCCTAGGATAATTTTGATATTCCGAATCCAAAAATGAAGTCCATTTTGAAAAATAAAATTTATAAAATTTCAAAAAGTGGTTATTACTATTCAGAATGGCTAGTTTTAATAATATTTTAATAGCATATCGTTGTTTTGTGAAACTCGGTATTGTGTACGACGCAAGATATTGAGGAAGGTCGCGGTTGCGTGTAAAGAAATCCAAGATAGTGTTGTGTGTAGTGAAAGAAAACAAAATATTTCTCATAAAATTCTTGGGTGTTACATTCTACCCCCCTTAAAATGAATTTCACCCTCGAAATTCGTCACTTTATAACAAAAAGATGAGGATACCTCTTCCTCATCATATCCTCAAGCTCCCATGTAGCTTCTTCTAATTGGTGGTTCCTTCATAAAACTTTCACCAATCGAGTGGTCTTGTTTCGTAGGACTTTTTCGCTACGATCCAGAATCTCTATCTGCTGTTCTTCATAAGAAAGATCTTGCTCCAGCGGTACAACTTCTGAGCTGAGTACATGTGAAAGATTAGGTATGTACTTTCTCAGGAGAGATACATGGAACACATCGTGAACTTGAGAGAGATTTGGTGGAAGCGCCAATTGGTAAGCTACCTTCCCAACACGATCTAGTATTTCGAAAGGACCGATATATCTAGGGCTCAACTTCCCCTTCTTTCCAAATCTCATGACCCTCTTCCAGGGAGATATTCGTAAGAACTCTTTATCACCCACTTCAAACTCTATGTCTTTTCTTAGGTTGTCGGCATAACTTTTCTGTCGACTCTGAGCTGCTCTTATGTGTTGTTGAATAGATCTGACCTTTTCTTCCATTTCATCAACGAGATCAGGTCCTAATAGCTTTCTTTCCCCAAATTCATCCCAACAAGTTGGAGTCCTACATTTCTCTCCATATAGAGCTTTTTAAGGAGCCATCTGAATACTGGAGTGAAAGCTATTATTATAAGAAAATTATACCAAAGGTAGGTGTTGATCCCAACCACCTTTGAAATCCATAGAGCAAGATCTCAACATATCTTCTAGAGTTTGAATTGTTCTCCAAGACTGACCGTTTTTCTGAGGATGATAAGCAGTGCTGAAACTCAACTCTGTATCCAGAGTATGATGAAGACTTCGCCAGAACTTTGAGGTAAATCTCGGATCCCGATCAGATATAATAGAAAGTGGTACTCCATGCAATCTTACCACTTCCTTCACATATATCCTGGAAAGCTGATCCAGAGAGAAATCCTCTCTAATAGCAATGAAGTGTGCGGACTTTGTAAGACGATCAACTATGACCCAGATAGCATTATTGCCTTGGGATGTTTTAGGAAGTCCTGTGACAAAGTCTATAGTGATGTTTTCCCATTTCCATTCAGGTATGGGTAATGGTTGTAACATCCCCTTAGACTTCTGTCTCTCAGCTTTTACTTGCTGACAAACCAAGAATCTAGAGACATATTCAGCAACATCTCTTTTCATGCCATCACACCAGAAGTACTCTTTCAGGTCCCTATACATCTTCGTGCTTCCAGGATGAATAGAGAATGAAGAACTATGACCCTCATCCGACAGCTCCTTATTTAATTCGGGGATGGGAGGAACACAAACCTGATTCCTGAACTTTATTATCCCATCACAATCAAGGTTGAATTCAGGAATATTTCTCACCTTCTTTTGTAACTCTACATATTCTTTCTGTGCCTCTTTAATCTTCACATGTATAGATGGTTGAACATTCATTTGAGAAAGATACGATTTTACCCCTTCCATTATAATTCCAAGATCCATCCTTTGTAAATCCATAAATATTGGATCTCTTGTGATCCTCATCATGGATAATCTGGAAAGGTCTTGTCAACTTAATGCATCTACCACCTTGTTTTCTTTCCCAGGGTGTTAATGAATTGAGCAGTCATAATCCTTAATCAGCTCTAACCATATTCTTTGGCGCATATTCAGCTCCTTTTGTGTGAAAATATACTTTAAACTTTTATGATCAGTATAAATGTCACACCTTTCTCCATAAAGATAATGCCTCAAAATCTTTAATGCAATGATTACCGCAGCTAACTCCAAATCATGAGTTGGGTAATTCTTCTCATGGATTTTCAATTTTCATGACGCATAAGCTATCACCATATCATTTTGCATAAGAACACACCCCAACCCCTTCTTGGATGCATCACTATAGATCACAAACCTTTCTCCACTACAAGGCAGTGTGAGAACAGGTGCACTGGATAACCTTCTTTTGAACTCCTTGAAATTCTCTTCACATTCCTCCATCCAAACAAACGTAACTCCTTTCCGATTAAACCGGGTGAGTGGATTAGATAATCGTGAAAAATCTTTCACAAAACGTCGATAATATCCAGCCAAACCAAGAAAACTTCGGATCTCAGTTACTGTTGTTGGTCTCGGCCATCTTTCAATAACCTCTGTTTTTGCTGGATCCACAGATATCCCCTCTTTTGAGATTATGTGACCCAAAAATGAAACTCTTTGAAGCCAAAATTCACACTTGGTAAATTTGGCATAAAGCTTCTCCTTTCTCAGGGTCTTCAATATAATTCTCAAGTGATCTTCATGTTCTTCCTTGATCTTTGAATAGACAAGAATATCGTCTATAAAGACTACCACAAATTGATCAAGATAGTCTCTAAAGACTCTATTCATCAGATCCATGAAGATATCAGGGGAATTAGTAAGACCAAATGGCATCACTATAAATTCATAGTGTCCATACCTTGTACGGAAAGCCGTCTTTGGTATATCCTCCCTTTTCACCCTTAATTGATGATACCATGAATGAAGATCAATCTTGGAAAAGTATTGAGCTTTGCGTAGTTGGTCAAATAAGTCATCAATGCGTGGGAGAGGATATTTGTTCTTGATAGTGATCTTGTTAAGTTCTCGATAATCAATGCAGAGTCTCATTGATCCATCTTTCTTCTTAACAAATAGAACAGGTGCTCCCCAAGGTGACGCACTAGGGCGTATGAATCCCTTATCAAGATTCTCTTGGAGTTGCTTCTTCAATTCCTGAAACTCAATTGGGTCCATTCTATAAGGTGTCTTTTAAATAGGCAAAGCACCCGGTACGAGTTCTATTGAAAACTCAAATTCACGATTTGGTGGAAGACCCAGAAATTCCTCCAGAAAGACATCATCAAACTCCCATACAATGGGCATATTATTAATCATGAGTTTCTCACCAACCATTTGAGATAAATAACCCTCATTTAGTGGAATCAAGACCCATAAGATGGAAGAAATTTCCACTGGAAGGTTATGTTCATACTTGCATCGATAGACGATCATAGATTGACCTGGAATATAAAATGTGACTTCCCTTCTTTGGCAATTGATATGAGATCCATATAAAGAAAGACAATCCATGCCAAGAATCACATCAAATTCTACTATAGGAAGGATCACAAGATTTGCAGGAAGCACTTTCCCACAAACTTCAATAGGGGAAGAATTATAAACTTTTGATGCGACTCTTGTGCCATTAGGTGTTGTCGCAGCTAACTCAACATCTAATTGTTGAGGTAATACGGTGATACTCTTAGAAAATTCTTCAGAAATAAAGGAATGGGTGGATCCAGAATCAAATAAAACATTTGCTACTTTAGAGTGGATGGTAAGTGTACCTTTCACCACATCGTTATCGTACTCCACATCACTGATAGAAATTGCATGTGACTTTCCTTTGTCTTTAGCCTTAAGATTTTGTTGATGTCGATCATCATCAACAACCCTTGGATTAGGGCATTTATTGGCTTAATGCCCCATCTTCTTGCACTTGAAACATTCAAGTGTAGTAGGTTCATTCTGCGTATCCCTTCCTTTGTTTGCATCATTAGACATCTTCTTCCCATCATTGCGGCATTCAAATGCCCGATGACCTTCCTTTCCACATTTGAAACATTTAATTGTCCCTTTAAGACAACTCCCTCCATGTTTCTTTCCACACTTTGAGCATAAGGGAAAGCTCATCTTCTTTTCAGTGTGCTCTTTAGATTTTCCTTTGAATTCCATTTTCCTCTTTTTATCAAACCCATATGAATGATGGGTTACTCCAATATCCATCTCGACTTTGAGAGCACATTGAATGATTTCCTCATAGCTATTAAAGTCCCTTATGGCTAACGCCCTTCGAAGACTTGGTTTTAAGCCACTAAAGAATCGATCGATCTTACCCTCAGGTTGGATAATAATACCAGAAGCGTACCTTGCAAGTCTTGTAAAATTTGCTTCATAGGTACCAACAGATTCATCATCCTTTTGCTTTAGTTCAAGAAACTCCTTCTCCATCTTTGTCCGGAGAATATGAGGGAAGTACTTATTGAAAAATAATTTCTTGAACTCATCCCATTCCATGGACTCAATTTCATCTCTTTGCCTCGTATTCTTGATAAGATTCCACCATTGATCAGCATCTCCTTCCAAACGATACACTGCTAGGATGACTTTATCATGTTCAGAACATTGAAGAACTGAAAATATCTTTTCAGTAGTATTAATCCATTGTTCAGCAACTAATGGATCAGTAGACCCGCTGAATGAAGGTGGACGCTGCCTCATGAAGGATTCAACAGAATGTTGCTCTTTACTTTTCTCGTTTGGAAGTCCTATATGATTCATTGCTGGAGAAAGTTGTGTGAGCATGGCTACAAGATTTTTCATTCTAGCTCCCATAACGTTCGGTTGCTCAGGGGGACAATCATTGCATTGCCTGTCGCATTCCGCATTAACACGGTTCCTTCGGGGTCCAGCCATAGACTAAAACCAAGAAGAATAGTGTGAGCAACACTAATTATAATAGAAAAACCACATAATCAAGAATAAAATTTCACACTTAAGGTTTTATCCTAGGTTATTCATGGCCATTTCTAAAACAATAAGATTGTGTTCTATGCTTAGACTTATCCTTAGGGTTCTTACTAAGTCTTTAACATCCTAGTTTCCAAAGGTTGACTATACCTTTCCTCTGATACCAACTATAATGACCCATACTTTACATACATTGTTATTACATCAGAATTGTATCATAATTATTACAATATATAACAAAACCATTAAAGGACCGTATAGGTATAGTGTCTTTAGAAACTGGGAAAAATAAACAACTGGTTCATAAAGCGTCTACACTGTCTCCCATTTATTTCATCATATCTATAGTCCCTTTTGGCATATCTTACTTAATAACCTTCTTCCTGACCTGGGGAAGGAAAACATTCAAAAGGGTGAGCTCAAATGCTCAGTAATGGTAAACAAAAGAAATATCAATCACATCAAAATAAAAACGTAACATTTTGGAAAACTTACCCTGCAAAAGAGATCATAATTTCATAACATGGGATAATTCATGGTAGTGAAATGTAATCCCAATAATCATAACATAAAACATGAAACTTTGTGGAATGAACACATAATCATAGAGAATCATTTCTTATTAGTCAAGAATCATTTCCAAGACTATCTTAGTGGACAAAGTCCATTTCTGAACCGAGTTCACTCTTCGATTCAGTCCTGTTTTACTGAACCGGTTTAACCTACCGTTCTAGCCATGTCTATCTCATGAGATATAAAATCTTTAACCAATGCATTGGAGGGAGATATAGGTCCCACCCATCTCATAATGATACTATTCTTATGTGTGCCAAAAAATCATAAACCATACATCATAGCATAACCCATGTAATAAAAATGGGAATCTTAAACATCGTGACATCATAAAACAATTCATATAAGATAAAGTAATTCATAAAAATAATTCCATCACAACATAATCAAATCAATGTAATAATAGGGATAGAAACATAACCCTTTATTATCTTAGATGGAAAATAATTTTGATAAAACACTTGAACTCCATTCTTGAGGAAAATATTCTTTCTACTTCAAAAACACTTTTCCTTTCTTAACATGTAATTAAATTCTAAACTAAAAGAAGTTGATTAAAAATAAACTTGAAAACATGTAAGGGAAGCTTCTTGGAAATAATGTTTTAAAAATCCATTCATGCCGTATAAGTTAAAAGAAAACATTCTTCTCGTACTTTTATCGGAAAAGTCAAAAAGTACCTCGTACAAAAAATGACAAAAGATTCCTTTCATATCTTTTACTAAAAACTCACCGAAGGATAAAATTGGATATAAACTATTTTATAAGGATATAAATATTACATATTGAGGAAATATGGATGTGGATGATAAAATACACCCCAGTAAATACCAAAGTATAAACAATCTCGGATAAAAATGAGATTGTGATATTTTCCTTACCTTAGGTCCAATTTGCTTCATATGTGTCTGAACCTCCTGTATAATGATTTAAATAATGTTATTGACTTATTCCAGAATCATAATTATTGTTATGATATCATATATGGTCATATTCTTAGCTTCTTAGTATTAATATTTCATTGCCACTTGTTATTCGGGTGTTTATAACTTTTTGTTCTTATGCGTGTTTTGTCGAATAAATTCTTATTATTCTTTTTAGGTTATAGATACCTCATTTCCAGAATGGTATTAGTGTAATATATATCATATTAATTCATTAAATTCATTCAATTCATTTATATAATCATTATGTAATGAAGATCATGTATAACGAGTCGCATCACACCGTGGAGACGGTATTCCGTACGTACGCACGAGCGATGATATCATTCCCATGATCATGGAATTGTATTGGAGTGTATGTATACTATTTCAGAATAAATATCACTTTACAATAATCATATATAGTCATTATTTACACCATTATACCCATCCAAGTGAGGTGGTGGTGGAAAATAGATTATACCACGGCGTGGAGACGGTATTCCGTACGTACGCACGTGCGATGATTTCATTTTCCATAGGATGGATAGATGGTGAAATAGGGTTGTTTCATACTTATAATAACATATCAGTATATGAGTGATACTGATGTTATTACTTCATAATGAAACATCTAAAGAAGAAGAAGTGGAAGAATAAATAAAGATGAAAGAATCGGTAACAGACATTACCTCTTCTTTGAAGCGCTTCTTTGAGACCTCCTTTTAGGGCACTAAAATTGGTCTTTGAAGAAGACCAGGACCTCTAGGATGTCTCTAGGGAAGTGGAGAGGATAAATTGGCAGGGGTTGACCAAGCTTGAATGCTCAAAGTGGTGTGAGGAAGAGAGGGAGGAGGTGCCCTTTTATAGGGGAGGAGGGGGGAACCTTTGGAATAACTAAAAATATTATTTTATTATAAAGTAAAATTCGGTTTTTAATAGCTCCAAATTGATATATTTCGAAGCTAAGGTAGGGAGGAGTCGAAATAAACTCATCCAATATAATTTATACAAGTTTAGGTATCAATTTTAACCTTATCATTTAGATTTAACTTTAAGTTAGATAATTTAACTTTTACCGTGTCTTCTTGTTTTCTTACACTATAAGGTTAATAAACTTACTCTATCAAGCCAAACGTACCCCAAGTTGTTTATTATTAATATATATAACCTTATATAAGTCCTTTGGTCGAACCTTAGATTTTTATGAATAAAATAACAATTAATAATATAATATTTGTTTGAAAAACTATTTTTTGTCAATTTTGAAACTATTTAGTGATTTATTTTTGTGAAAATAATAACAGAATGATTATTTCGAACCAAGTTAATTAAATCAATACTAACATGTCATATTAACCTATAAAATTAGTTGAATTCATAAAAAATCTCAAATTATATTTATTTGGGTATTTATAACATCAATTATGTCAATATTTCATTAATAAGATAATTACTGCATCATCATTGTATCATAAATAAATTAAATTATTTTAAGTCTAAAAATTACAAATAAAATACCATTATGTTGGAAATCTTTTTATATTTCTAATGAATGTTTATATTCGAATTTATCTTATGTATAACCCCATATTAAAAATGATTTACTTATTAAACTTTGATTTTATCTATTTTAACCCTTCTTTAAATAAATTAATAATAAATGTCATAATCTAATCCAAGTTGGCCTAAATGGTCATATTTTATTCCTAAGGTTGTTTTTGGTCGAATTTAACTTATCCTATAGAATTAGGACATGTGTTAGGGTAGTAATAATAACACTTTTACCCTTAATTACCCTATTTACTTTTAACCGTGGTAAAAAAAAGTAAAAATTTACTATTCACCAAAAATTATTTTCATCTCATTGAACCAAATTTTAGTCCTTGATATTAACCATGTCTCTCGGATTTTCGAAATTCCACTCACAGAAGCGGTAAAATTAATTTTTATGAAAAATTCAGTTTTTTTAACTACCACTTAGTGGTTTCACTATTCATCAAAAATTGAAAGTTTTCAGAAAAATACCAAAATTTCACCCTATGCTAATTTCGATATTCCGAATCCAAAAATGAAGTCCGTTTTGAAAAATAAAATTTATAAAATTTCAAAAAGTGGTTATTACTATTCATAACGGCTAGTTTTAATAATATTTTAATAGCATGTCGTTGTTTAGTGAAACTCGGTATTGCGTACGACGCAAGCTATTGAGGAAGGCCGTGGTTGCGTGTAAAGAAATCCAAGCTAGTGTTGTGTGTAGTGAAAGAAAACAAAATATCTCTCATAAAATTCTCGGGTGTTACATATAGAGTTTATGTGATTGACCTAAAGGAGTATGTATGTGATGGATTATACTGGTTGCTTCACCAAATTGCATTATTTCCCCCAAAATTGATAGGAGATGAGGTAGCTATGGTAAGATTATTTTAGGATGGACTAAATTTGAGATCAAGTCCTAGGTGAATATCTTTAATTGGAAAATTATAGTTGAGTTATCTAATTAGGCTCTCATTTCTAAGGGGAACCTATAAGATGATTCTAGTGGCGAGTAGAAAGTTTTAGTTAGGCGATCAGTTAGAGTGTCTTCTGATGGTAAAAATTATCGTTATCAGAGTTTCTATTAAGAAATTGATAGACAGGTAAATCAGGGGAGTGGACCAACCTCTTTGGTGTATATTAATGTGTACTTCTATTAGTGTGGTAAGCCAGGTCACATATGTGGTCACTGTCTTCTAACACTTGTAGAGATATGATCTTGCAGCAGGATGGGGCACCTATATAGGTTCTACAAGAACCCTTGACATATGGGAAGTGATATAAGACCTATTGTAACACCCCACAATTATAAAATAAGAACATTATATTTGATATCATATACGACATGTAACCATGAGCTTAAACAACCCACAAAATATATTTCTTTAATTCTAATATCTTCAATAGATTGAAGAACACATAACCTCGAGTATAAATGAACTGTAATATAGTATACCATTATAAACTAACTGTTAAATTGGTGGTTGTGAATATTAATAACTAAATTATAAAAATTTACAGTTATTTAATCATTATAAGTAAAATAAGAATCATTGAAAAGGAAAAAGAAATGTTTTCTAGAAAACTATATCTTTTTCCTAAAAGACAGATTAGTCATGATTTATATACATAATTTAAAAATAATTTTTCATTATTTTATGGAATTTGAATGAACAAGTAAAATTTATTTTTAAATTATCATATAAAAATTATCTTAGGGTTAATTTTTTTTCTTTTTCTAAAGTGTTTCATTTTTCGATGAATAGTGAAAAATATTGATTTTTATTGAAAATTTCATTTTCATTTAAATAATTTACATGGTTAAATTATTTTTTAAATTGGTTTTAAAGTAAAAATCATAAAATTATATTATATTTTAACTAATTTATTTCATTTTAATTAATTTTATTTTAAAATTTGATATTAAAACCTTCTATACTTATAAAGATTTTCTCATTGGAAGCCCACTTTTTTGTCGCATCTACGGGTATCATTTTAATTTGAATTCAATAACTTATATGAATTGAATTTATAGAAATGGATTACATATTTGGAATAATAATAATTTATATTATCTAATAATTTCAACTTAATTTTTGACCAAAATGAATTGTGAATATAGTAAAACTAAATTACCATTGTTAAGGTAATAATTGGTTTATCGAGGGTTAAACTAATAACATAATGTTTAAAAAAACCTAAAAACTTGCCTAAAATATATTTTTTGTACATATTGATACCTTATAATGTCTAATTATTTATAATACTCCATTTTGGACCCTTCTAAAAAGTGAAAAATGTGGCCGCACCTTTTTCTTTTAAAAAATTACAAGTGTGAGACTCACCTCACTTATAAAAGGCCACCGCTCTCCTCTATTCTCCACACCTTAAAAACATTTTATTTCATCCAATAAATAAAAAAAATAACTTCCCAAATAAAATACCCTCATAATATAATCCTTTTTGGGTCATAAATCCATTCTAGGAATACTTTAGGTATAATCCTAAAGAGGTGGACTGATAAGAGGTAAGATTCCGAAATATGTGTTTTTGTTTAATTTTTTCTTCCACATCCTTAAAATATTGTTAATTTATTATTATTTAATAAAAAAAGTATCTAAAATATACTGGTATTTTATTATATTAAGTTCTTGACCTATATCCATCTCTTATTCCCTCAAATGGTAAATTATAACGTCGCTCGGGTGTATGACGAACTATCCCCTCGTGAACTGATATGACACATTTTCCATAAAAAACTCTCACAGTTGGCTATGATGATGGATTTAAAGTATATATATATATATATATGATATTTATAACATAATTATACCTATAGTGTCATTATATCATATATACTTTTTTTAATTTCCATTTCGTAGGGGGTACGATTACGTTGCTCGTGTGTACGGAAGACCACCACTTCACAAAGCGATGTGATTCATTTTACACTAACGCTTTACATGGAAGGTAATAAGAATAAATTCAATGAATATATGTGACATTATTTTTATATTAATAAAATATTTATAATTTTTAAAATATAATATATCATTTTATTTCTTAACTTTTCACTCACTGAAAGATGACAATGTCATTCATCTACGTGTGGACCACAACTTTCACGAAGTGATGTGATTCTATTTTCATCACCACACCACATAGATGATATATATAAGTATATTTAAATAAATAATATTTTATTTATGATATTTTTATCCCTCTATAAATATAAAATATCACTTACCTCATTTCCGTAATGATCATTGAAAAATGGAAACGTTACTCATGTGTACATACGGTCTACCATCTCTATGATCATAACATACTTAATTTATCAAAATAATATTTCATGAATTGAATTAAAATATAAATGTACTTATAAATATGATAATTATGTCATTATTATTACTCTAGAGATGATATAACTATATAATATTTACAAGAATAGGAACTTTCATGACAAATCATGAATCACAAAACAAGACAATTAACACTCGAAACAATGAAAATAATGAAATATTATTAAATAATGGGTGATAAAATGTTATAAAAGGATAATATATGATATTATAAATATTAATGTAGTTATTTTATAATTTAATAACATGTTTAAAACCACTATACATGAGTTTAAATCATGTCCAACTAAAAGGAATTGTGAGGTAAGTGACTTCATTTCAATTTCCCTTCATTGAGACATATTGAAATGTTATGCACCTAATTTATTTTATATGGTGTATATATTTCACTTTTTACATGAATTATATTTATTAATTAATAATTCGTGATATTTTAAGTTTCAATTTTAATTATTTCATCAAATTGGATTTTAATTTAAAATTACCAAGTAGTAAATAATTTCATAACTCAATTTATTATAATTGGGTTATATTAGTTCTTAGTTGTCTTTGATATTCTATGATTATGTTTTTATTTAATTTTTAATAAATTATATTTTATATAAACTTTTATAATGTCAATTTAAATTTATACACATAATTTATTCTTTTTTTAATTCCCACTTCAACTTTATTATCTTTGTAAGGGTTTATTTTATAATCTCATTTTAATCGGGATTGTTTATACATGAATTTCCATTAAAGGAATTTATTTGATAATTATTTAATAAACCCTTTAATTTTATTATCATTTTGTTATTAATGAAATTTATCAAGTAATAGTACAATTTTTACACAATTTAGTACTTACAATGATTGATAAAATGGTTTTAATAGAATTTGACTTTCTTTCTCTATTCGGTCAAAAATCCTTTTTCATCAATATCCTTATTTTCAAAAAAATGTTTTAAAAAATGTTTTTAAAACTTATAAAAATGAATTAATAAATAATTTTTTACCAATTTTTACTTTTTAAAAAAAAATTGAAAGGATTCTTAATGTCAATTTGAAAACAAATCCCGTTTAGATTCTACCAAAACAGTGAAAGGAATATTTATTTTAACCTGTACGACATGAAAAGAATTTATAGCCATCATAATCACTCAATGTTATAAATATTAATTTATAAGTTCCAAAGGTTATTTTCAAAAAAAATAATTTTCAATTTTTCTGTGAACTTTTAGATTTATAAGATGATTTTCAAATTTTAAAGGTTATTTTCCTTAAGAATTTTTTAAAGGATATTTTTATGGAATATCAATTCGTCAATGACAAAATCCCTTATTATAATTATGATAAAATGGGGATATGTCATATTGATATTATAATTATTATTTTTATGGATGTTTTATGATCATTTTTACCAAGGAATGTATTGACATTCACTTTCTTGATTAATTTCTGTGTTCATTAATTTTCCCTTGAAATATTCACTTTCATGTGAACATTGGACATTAAATTTCCCAGAAATATCCATATTATTTATCATGGATATGTTTATTTCTTAAAAAAATATATCATTTATACATATGGTTTTCTAAATTGGAAGTTATTTGTTTATCCATGGTAATATTTATGAATTCGTATTCTTTACTCAGTATGGATATTTGATGATAAGGAACATTGTTCGTGAATTTAATAAATTATTTGATATATGAGGAATAATTTTGAAATGAAGTGATGTGTGGGGATTAGGATTATATATCCCCTCAATGCATCGATATTCTCATGAGGTGAATCCATAAGAAAGCATTAAATAGGTTTCTACTTGTAGTTTTAAACCATCTTGTGGAAGGTACTAATAGTAGAGGTATCATGTTCCTAAGAACATGATATCCAATGATTAGGCATTTACTTCATTAATAATTAAATATTATTATCCATGAAATTTTCATAATGATATTATATATAGATGCATTTAATTCTCATTTATTGATTAACTTTAATGTGTTTCCAGTTACTTATCTTTTTATATTGATTATGCTTTATCCAGTTATATTAGTCATGTTATAGATTAAATGGAATGTGGTTATTTACCTTGAAATATTTATTATTATCCATTATATTTTTTCATTGATTATAACTATGGATTAACTTCCTTGTAATTTTATTGTCTACATGAAATGTGTGTTTAGTTATTTACCTTTCTATATTTATTATGCTTATTGATTCATGATAGATATCATTGTACTTAACACTTAATGGGTTTTTGAGCTCACCCTTATTTTGGTTCTTTTATTAGGAATCCATGAAGTGTATTATGTTTGATACATAATATAAGGACCTTGCCTTAAAACATTACATAATCTTGAATTAAACGAATAATTCACATTGAGGATCTTTTAAGGTTTAGAGTTTTAGAGAATTATACCATAACTATTACATTACATCTCAAAAATTACAAAGTAGACACTTATTCTCAGTTTCAATTTTTTTCATAAAATTAAAACTCTATGAAAAAAAGAGTCATGTATAGTTCCATGTTTTAGACACCATGACTTTTTCATAAAATTAAAACCCTTTGCACGCCATCATTCACTGCCGAGGAGCTAGGGAAATTTGGAATAAATGGGGTCTGGCGCCAGGCGCACCACTGGCCACGGTCTCTGACCTAACCGACCTTCTGATGCGTTGGTGCTCCTCCCTATCACCGGCTAACGCATGCTCACTTTGCACTCTAGCCTGGATCATTTGGGTCTGGATCAATGATGCTATTTTTCATCACATTCATAAACCTCCCTAATTTTGGATTGAATGGGCCACCTCATGGATTGAGGGATGGAAGGACCACAATTGACAATATACGCCAAGGGTTACCCCCTCATACCCCTCTAATTGGAATCCTCCAATGGAAGGAATTATTAAGATCAACGTGGACACATCTCTCCTCAAGTATGGGATCATTTCCCTTGGCCTCCTATCCCAAAACCATTTGGGGAAAATCATTGTGGAAAAATACAAACCATACCATGATTTCTGGGAACCTACAGTGGTTGAGGCCACCGCCATCCTTGCTGGTATGATGCTCGCTATGGACCATGGGTGGGCTGATATCATCATTGAGTCTGACTACCTCACTACAATCGATGTTATTAACCATAAAGACGATAGAATCCAGTATTTTGGCCTCATCATCAGAAGAATTCTCACACTTCTCCTATGATTCTCATTTTTCACCTTCTCCTTTACCAAAAGGAAAGGGAACAATGCGGTCCATCAACTTGCGGCCTCAGGACCATTCGATGCCAACCAGCTCTGGTTGGACAATTTTCCTTCATGGATTTGCACTTGTACGTCGGCCGACCTTCGTCATCAATGATATCTGTCTTCTTTTCAAAAAAAATCAATGAAATCATTATTTTTAATCTTTAACTTACCACATAAAATCATAAGATTTATGAATAAAAAATGGATAGCATAAATCATAAAGGTTACTTGTGGCATCCATAACATACTTATGTTGTAGCTTTCACAGCCACATAGGGAGTTACATTTGGAATACCCATCACAATATATTCCCTAAATCTCTTAGGAGAAACATTCACGTTTACCTCTATCACGTTACCCAATGCATTGGAGAGCTATCTAGGGCTCACCCGCCCTAGGTTTATAACAAAACCACCCATATGCGTAAACAATTCCCAAGAACCATAACATGTTCATAACACATAAAAAAACAAAAAGTAAAGATAAAATTTCCATATTTAAATCCCAATATAACATTTAAATATATTTACATAAAAAATCTATTATCAAAACCATTTTAAATATCAAAATATGTAAAAGAGTATATGGTATTTATTTTCCTTTTAAAAACATTATGGTTTTTTAAGGAATCCAAAGATCAAATAATACTCACGGCAGCGGAAATGGTCGTTGTCACTGCTTACGTTAAAAGAGACATTCTTTTTTGTAATTTCATAAAACGCCTCATAGAAAAAGATTACATTTGAATTAAATAAAAATTCAAATGTGTTTATACACCATATAAATGGAAGTCATGTATAAAATAAAATATGCCTCAATGAAACGAGATTGAGACGAAGTCCCTTACCTCGTGTCCGACTTGACCCGTTCATTCTTTAATCTCCTAAATAATAAACTAAAGTTAATTTATAATTGATTAAGAACCTTTTTCATGTTTATTATTCCTTTTATAACACTTATTACCATGTTATAAACATTATACAATAATTTATGTTAATAATGGTTGTTTTGTTGATATTCGGTACTTGAGTCAAAAATGAACTCCTTATAATTAAAAGTTGTTCGTGTGGTCAAAATTCCATTATATCCAGAATGATATTCATGATTTAGATATTATATATATCATATATATCTAGTATATATATGTATTTATAATATTACATAACATTTGGAGGTAAAAAATGAAATGCACCGTTCATGGAGACGGTAAGCCGTACGTACGCATGAACACTACTTTCATTTCTATTTAGTATTTAAATGGAATGAAAAATTAATGATACATAGGTATATTATAATTCCAGTATAATATCATATATAACTGTATTAACACTATCCTTTATACATTCCATGTATGGCATGAATGAGTCATATCACTTTGAGGGGGTGATAGTCCGAACTTCCTCAAATAAAATTATCGTATTTACCCAATATGGAAACAATAAAGTTATTATATAAATGAAAAATAAAGAAGAATAGAAACAATATAAATATAATATATATCACATATAAATATAGTTCTTTCTTAATGGACACCATAACAGGTGGTAGGAGAATATTGAACAATCATCGTTTCGTGAGGCAGTAGTTTGTCGTCCACAGAAACAATATGTTATTTACCTATTAGATGGAGATTTGTGTAAGTATAGTTCGAATAATTATCATAAAAACAACCTAGTATATAAAATATACTGGTGTTTTTATAAAGTAAAGGAACAAAAAGGGTTTATGGGGTTGGAGGAGTAAAATAAAAGAAAAGAACTTAAGAAAAGATGTTACCTTTACATCGGGTAACTCTCATTGGTTTGAACCAAAAGGATTTCTTGAAGTTCCTTATGCCTAAGGTATGGCTTCTAGGATGAATAGAGGGATGTAGGGAGATTAATTGGGTAGAGGTTGGATGAGACAAGGGGATTTAGATGTGTGAGTAATGGATTATAGGTGAGAGATTTTTTTTAAGGGGGAGGAGGGGCTCTTTAGAAAAGTGTGAAAATATTATTTTATTATATAAATATTTTCGGTTTATAAAGGTCCAAAAATTATTAAATTCAAATATAAGATGACTAATGGTAGAAATAAAATCATCCAATAATAATTGGACATGTTTTCTATATTATTTAAATCTTTATAATCTTATTTATTTAAATCATTCATTAATGAGGTAAACACTGCATCATTATTGTGTCATAAATAATTTTATTTATTTGATGTCTAAAAATTATAAATAAAACACCATGATATAGGAAATAGTTTTAGATTTAAAATGAATATTTATATTCGAACAGATAACTTATATAACCCCATTTAAAATTTATTTACTAAAAGATATATGTTTATGTCATTTTTGTCTTTACTTTAAATTAATTAATATAAAGGGTCATTATCACTCCCAAGAGGATCCATGGCATACCAAAATCGATCCAAGGGTACACATGGTAAGACATGTATCATCCAGTATGATTATAACACAATTTAGGGTAATATAATAATATACGGTTACCCTTATTTACCAGATTTACCCTTTAACCATAGTAAATAAAATTTTTACTGAAATAAATATTCATAATGTCTAAAAAGAAAAGTTACCTATTTACACAGTTTTTACCTCCTGATTCCAAATATACAATCCATTTTTCCAAATTCAAAACACATATGTGGCAGAAATTAATTTAAAATTAATTCCCGCTGTCAAAACAAAAAGTGTGTTTTTAAGAAATAATAAATATCAAAAGATTAACACTTGTTTATATCAAATTTCAAAAGTGAAATTACTTCCAATGAACAAAATTGGATTAATTGGTAAAAAATAATCTAATTATACTTTAAAAACAATTAAAAAGTTAATCTAATCATATAAATAATATAGATTAAAAGGCAGTTTTGAATTAAAATGTTGTATTGTTCACTATTCATTAAAAAATGAATTTTATCAGAAAAATACAAAAAATTTACCCAAAGTAAATTTTGATGTCCCGATTCTAAAGAAGAATTTTATTTTGTCAAATATATCATATAAAAGTGACCAAAACTATATTTAAAGAGGGTTCTCCATCAAAAGGCGGTAAATCGACCTTTTAACGAATATTAGAGTATTTATGCTTAAAATCAGATTCTTTCTTATTTTAAGCCTCTAAAATTTATTGGATAAATTTAAAAACATTTAATAAACATGAATAATAAAATTTTATTTAGTTATATTCATTCCTTCCATTACAAAAACTAGTCGTTAACTACCATTTAGAATAATAATATTATATTATTATTTTTCAGTATGATTCTGCCTTGTGTGCAACATGAGATTTCAGAGAAACCCATTGTTGCCTGTTGAGTACACCATAAAACCTAGAATCCATTTTTAAGTAAAATTAATATTTAATTTAAAAATATTAATAAGTATGAAAATATCATATTTCCTTATTTACCTGGGATGTTACACATAAGGATATTCTAGAAGTAATAATGATATTATTTTAAAAAATTTATATTGTAATTTTTGTTTCAAAATGTAATGCAAGACTCAATTATGTATCTCATTTACCAATACTACTAAACTATTTTTCATTTGGGATGTGATTCCTTGTATCCGATTCTAATGTAATAAAGTAAGACACCAACACCTGGTTATTGGTGGCAGGATCATTATAGTTGGTATGAGAAGAAGTTTAGTAGAAAAATTGGGAACTAAATTTAGGAAAATTTATATTAGGGATCATAACCCTATGATAGACTTTTATGATAATTATAGAAGAACATATTAAAGTTTTAGTAAGGAAGAAATTATGTGGTTTTTCCTAGAAATAAATCTATATCTGTATACTATAAGTGGACATGGTTTTAGAACACTTGTACCTATGGGTAATAAATCTGAAAAGGGTGTATTGGGATGAACCTAATTTCCACCTGGTTCATGACACTGGGCCTTACTACGCACTTATCTTGACAATCCTAGGGGATATTCTTTGGATAATTTAAATTTTATTTACAAACTATTATGATATATTTGAATAGATTATTAAAATGAATGGCCAAGGTTAAACCTATGTTTTATTATATTAAAAAGAAGGTATCATGATTTAGACATCGTATAAATGATTTTATGGATTTCCCATTATGATTATTGTTACTCACATTATTCTTTTATATTCTTGTAAATGGTTGGAATCCAAAGGAATCATGTTAACATTGAATATGAAGGATAATGTGGTGACTATGAAAAACCAAATGGGATGGTTACTGGGGTGAAATATATTATGATTATACCTAATTTGTTATCCTTAAATATGATTAATAAATCATACCTCGACCAACTCCCAAACTCACTAAATATGAGAAGGATGGATTACTCTAAGATCTTGAGTGATGAAGACCACAGAGGAAAAAAGGGTTGATTTAATTCCTATAAAAAATATGGAAAGTGACACATATGAAAGCATCTAAAAGCAATGGGAACATGTTTTATGTGTGAAAATATGGTAATAAAGCAATGAATTTTTAAGTCAAATTGAAGAGTACGATGGAAGGAAATAAATTTCATCATAGGGACCCATTTATAGTTCCTTGTCTTAAATGTGGGGATCCCAAACATTATCCGAGTAAATTACTACCTCAAAAGGTTAACTCCTAGACAAAGAAATAAAATATAATAAAAAAAATGGTTTAACTATTTATTGAGATTGTATAATTATATTATATAATTATTTTCCCAAGTGTGTTTTGGTTATAATAATTGTGAAACATTTAAGGATTATGTTAAATTTTAGAATCATATGTGACTTCATTAACTTAAGAGTTATGAATGCCATCATGGGTTTATGAGTTTAAGGTTGATAAAAAGTTCAAAGTCTTAAAAATCCATTTTGAAAATTTGTTTGTTAGGAATGTAACATGATTAAAGATATTTTTGGAAAACATTTATGGGAATACAACCTTTTGGATTAGTATACAAAAGAGTCACTTAAGGAAGAATTCCCTTACATTTTGTGGGAATAAGTTTAATGGTATTAGTAACCTTTAGGGTTTTATATTTTCTCTAATTTTGAGTTAATTATGTGTTATTACACTTTGAGAATTTTATAGGAATTATATTAATATAGTTTTGGAAAAAGGACAACCCGTTGGACCCGGCAAGGCCACTAGGCTTGAACCGATGACCGAAGGATGATAAGGGTTTAAAACCTACCCTTTCCTACATGATGTACTCATAAATATGTAATTAGTTAAATGATTTGAAAAAAATATTGAAGATGAACCAATGGTTTTATTGTTGAGGTTTAGAGATTAATGTATTATATTAGATAACTTAAGATAACCATATTGGTTTTTTAAAATAGTTAGAGATAGATGAAAAGACATATCATTATTTTTTGGATCTTAAAATATATTTAAAGTGAATTTTAGTGATTCAAACATAAAAAAAAACTGGATATTAATATCTTAGAGTAAGCGATGAATTGGAAATTTATTGAAGCACAACCAAAGGATGAAATTTTTCTTATGAAATAAAAACATATCAAGTAAGTATATTTTCTTCTATTCATAGACACAAAAATAATTCCTCAAATTTTGGGAAAGGATATTGAAATAAAAATTTTATCATATTAACTTCATATCCAATAAATAAAATGGTTATTTAAATCATCACATATTTAAGGTTTTGAGGTACTTAACATTCCATTGATCATTCACTTTATTGAGATGAATGACCTCTATCAATCTCTATAATTATTTAATTTTCATATATTAACTTGACAACAATGTTCTACAACTTGGAAAACTAGTTATATGTTATTTTATAAAATATTTTTAATTCCATTTCTTTCTTATTAAGAGGATTTTTTATTATCCCTTTTTATGATATGGTTTTTCAACAAAGGAATTTTCAAATTACAAATCCCTTGATTACCAATATCAAGTTTTAATTGTGAGGATGAAATTTATATAAAGTGGGGAAAATTTAACACTAAAAGATTATAAAATAATAACATTGTATTCATTATCATATTCAACATGAAAAAACAATTTTAAACATCCCGTAAAATATATTTCTTTAAATTTAATCTCTTTGATAGCTTGCAAAAGAGGCAACCCTAATTCAAAATGAATCGTAATAAAATATACCATTATAACCTAACCTTTAAATTTTAGAGTATGAATAGTAATGAATGAATTATGAAAATTATGGTTATATAATTATTAGAAATAAAATACAAATCATTTAAAAGAAAATGATTTTTTTGAAAAATTGTATTTATTCTAAGAGAATTTTTAGTCACGCTTTCCACACATAATTTAAAATTAATTTTATCAATTTTACAGATTTTATTTGAAATAATATACTTAATTTTTTAAATCATAATTTAAAAATTACCTTAGGGTGATTTTTTTGTATTTTTCATGAAATGGTTCAATTTTTAATGAATAGTGGAAAATATATATTTTTATTGAAAATTTCCTTTTCATTTAAATAATTTACAATGTCAAATTATATTTTAAATTGGTTCTAAATTAAAATTAGTTCAATTATATTAAAATTTAACCAATATGTTTTATTGTAATTAATTTAATATTGAATTTTTATATTAAAACCTTCTATACTTATGACGATTTTCTCTTTGGAAACTCGCTTTTTAATCGTATCTGTGGGTATAATATTAAATTGAATTCTGAATATTTTGTGAATTTAATTTATAAAAATGGATTTCATATTTTCATTAAAAATAATTTATATTATATAATAATGTAAACTTAATTTTCTACCAAAATAAAGAATGAAAACAGTAAAAATTAATTATCACGGTTAAGGTCAAAATGGATTTATCAGGGGGGGGGGGGGTTAAACTAAAATGATAAGGGTTAAAAATACCAAAAAACTTATATAAAATATATTTATAGACATATTTAGACCTTATAATTTATAAGACTTACTAATACTCTCTTATGGCCCTTTTTCATGTGAAAAACATGGTTCCATCTTTTTCTTTTAAAATTACAAGTATGCTTCTTACCTCTCTAATAAAAGCTCACCCACTCTCCTCTCTTATTCACACATTAAAACCATTTTGGTTAATCTAATACATTATAAAATCACTTCCAAACATCCTTAAACTTAACATATAATCCTTAGTTTTTTTCTTCAGAAATCCATTTTATAAATACTTTAGGTATGATACTAAAGAAGTGGTCTGAGAAGAGGTAAAATTTATAACTTGCATTTTTGTTTTATTTATTCTTCCAATCGCTTCAAATTTTCTTAATTTAAGATAATATAATAAAAAAATTATATAAAATATACAGAGATATTATTATGTTAAGGTAATGACCTATATTCATATCCTCTTCCTTGAAACAGGTAATGATAATGTTGCATGTGTGTACGATGGAGTGTCGTATCACGGACAAATGAGACATGTTTTCCATAAAAACCTATCAAGATTGTGTATTATTATCGATATAAAGTATATATATGATATTAATAATATAATTATACATATTTATTCGTTATATCATAAATATATTTTTTTTACATTCCATTCCCTACGGGATATGGTAACATCACTCGTGTGTACGACGGACTACCGCCTCACGAAGCGAAGCGATTAATTTTTAATGAATGCTTTACATGGAAGGAAATAAAGATAAATCTAATGAATATATGTGAAATAATTATGATATAAATTACATATTTATAATGTTTAAAAGATAATATATCATTTTATTTATTACTTTTTCACACACTAAATGATGATAACATCATTCGTGTACGTGTGGACTACCGCCTTTATAAAGCGATATGACTCTCTTTTCATCACCACACCATATAGATGATATGTATAAGCATATTTAAAAAAAATATTATATTTATGAAATTATTATAATTTTTGAAAGATAAAATATTACTTACCTTATTTCCATAATGATTATTTAAAAATGGAAATGTTACTAATGCGTACATATAAACTACCGTCTCCATGAACGTAAAATACTTCATTTATCAAAACCATCTATAATGATTGGTATTAAAAGTATAATTGATGTATAAATATAATAATTATGACATTATTATTGTTATATAGATGATATAACTATATAATATTCACAAGAATAACAACTTTTATGAGAAATCATGATGAGAAAGAAAGGAAATTTACACACAAAACAATGAAAATGATGAAATATTATGAACGAACGGGAAATAATATGTTATAAAATGATATTATATGATATTATAAATATTAATATGGTTTTTATAAGTTAAGAACTTATTTAAAACCACTATAATTTAATTTAAATCATGTCCAACCAAAAGGAAGTGTGAGGTAAGTGATTTTGTCTTAATTTCCCTTCATAAAGGTATATTGAAATGTTATAAACCTAATTTATTTTATATAGTGAATATATTATTCTTTTGAACTATATTATCGTGATTCATTAATAATTCATGGTATTTTAAATTTCAATTTTAATTATTTTATCAAATAGGATTTGTCTTTAAAATTACCAAGTGGAAAATAATTTCATTACTCAATTTCTTTTCATTGGGTTACATTACTTCTTCATTGTCCTTAATATTATATGGTTATGTGTGTATTTAATTTTTAATAAATTATTATTTATATCTATTTTTTTATGTGGGTTTATATTTTATACATATAATTTAATCATTGTCTAATTCTCATTTCAATGTTACGTTCTTTGCATGGGTTTAATTCACAATCTCATTTTTTTCGAGATTGTTTATACATGAATTTACATTTAAAAAAATTATTTTATATTTATTTAATAAAATATTTAATTTTATTCAAATCTGGTTATATATGAAAATTTTAAAGTACTAGTACCATTTCCCATTAGTTGGTACTTAAAATTATTTAGAAAATGTTTTTAAGAAAAATATGACTTTATTTATCCCTTTGGTTGAAAATACTTTTTCATCAAAGTATATGTTTTCTAAAAAAGTTTTAAATTTTTTTAGACCATTCCAAATAATTTATTATAATTTATGTTCCCATTTTTACTTTTTAGAAAATTTTCTAAAAGGAATCTTCATATCATTTTCTAAACATGGTTCGTCTGTATTTTACCATAAAAGTGGAAGGAATATTTATTTAAATGTGTATGGAATGAATAAATTTCCTACCATAATGATAACTCAATGTTTTAAATAATTTTTTTTATAATTTAAAAAATTTATTTTCAAAGAAAAGTATTTTAAATTTTTTTGTGAACTTTTCATTTTAAAAGGGGATTTTTAAAGTGCAAAAGTTATTTCCCTCAAGAATGTTTTCAAAGATATTTTCATGGAATTTTTATTCATAAATGATAACTACCCTTATTATACTTATAATCCACTAGAGATATGTTGAATTATTACCACCCTTATTCTTTATATGTATGTTTTATGATCATTTTTACCAAGGAATGTATTGACCTTCAATTTCTTGATTTTTCTTATAGAACTTAACTTTCCCTTAAAACATTTATTTATTATGATCATTAGAATATAAATTTCCCCTAAATATAAATATTATTTATCATGTATATATTTATTACGTAAAATATATATCATTTATGCATATAGTGTTCTTAATTGAAATGTATTTTTTTTATCTGGGGAATATTGATAAATCTATATTCTTTAATAAATACAAATATTTGATGATAAGACACATTGTACATGAATTATATAGATTAATCGATATTTGAGGAATGATTTGGACATGTAGTGAGGGGTGGGGACTAGAATTATATATCTCCTTGATACATCAGGAGTATTTGGAGGTGAATTAGTAAGTTAGCACTAAATAGGTTTCTACCTATTGTGTTAAACCATCTTGTGAAAGATCTTGATATTAGAGGTATCATGTGATTGAGAACATGAAATATAATAATTAAAAATTTCCTTCATTAAAAATTAAATTATTATTATCTATTAGATTTTTTGTATTGATATTATCTATGGATGCATTTTATTATTCGTTATTGATTAAATGAAATGTGTTTTAAGTTATTTACATTTTACTATTGGTTAGGCATTATCTAGTTTGATAGTTATGCTATAGATTAAATATAATGTGTTTTTAGTTATTTAACTTCCCATATTGATTATTATCCATGAGATTTGTGCATTGATATCATCTCTCGACACACTTACTTCTCATTTTATTGATTACATGACGCGTGTGTTCAGTTATTTACCTAACCATGTTGATTATTCTTAATGATTCATGATTAATTCCACTTTACTTAACCCTTACTAATCATTTGAGATCACCTTTATTTTGTTTCATTTCCTAGGAATCCATGCAGTGTAATATGATTGATATGCAAGGATATTCTAGAGGTAAAAATGAAATTCTAAAAAAAATTCTATAATTTTTGTTTTGAAATGTAATTCAAGACTAAATTATGAATCTAGTTTACCAAGAATACAAAACCATTCCATCATTTGTGATGTGATTACTTGTATCTTATGCCAATTCAATAAAGTAAGACATCGTATTCGGGTTACTGGTTTTAGGGTCATTAAACCTAGGCCAATGTAGGGCATTAAAAGGTGATTCTCTACCCCATATTAATCAGTTAGTTAGAGTTACACAAGCCATACCAGTTGGTTCTATAGAGAAGGTAATTCAGGACAAGAGAATATATATCAGTGGGTTAGTGCAACCCAGGGGACTCAAATAATATCTCAAAGTAGTGGGATATGTCTAATACATTTTGGTTAGCCTACAAATGTTTGTAGTTATGCTAGGGAACCAACCATATGAGGTATGATTCTTGTAGATTCCGTAATTTCTAGTACTTTATTTGATATATAATCCTCTCATTATTTTATATATTCTCAGTTGGTAAATGGTTTGAGTTTGGTGGTGGAGTTATTGTTCATGATCTTGTTGATCGACACACCATTGGGGATACAATTAGAGGGAATATATCTTTTTAAGGGGTGTGCCCTAGAGGTTGTTGAGTACTATTTTCTTTGGGGTTTGTATATGTTTGAGATGTCCGGTTTTGACCAGATACTGGGAATGGAATTGTAATTTTTGTATTAATACCATATCGATTTTCATCATATGAGAGTGACCTTTATGTATCCTAAGGGTAACACCTATGTTCATTATAGAGAATGGTATATTTAGGTGGGCCATATAGGTCCAGTTCTATAAAAATTGGGTGAGTTCATAGCCCAGGTTTTCAGTCTATTTTCAGATGTTAAGGGAGTGGAGCATACTTTCTTCCCTCTAGTAGTGGACTAATTTCAGTATGTGTTTAATGAGGAGTTCTCAGGACATCCACTTTATAGATAGTTTGAGTTCCCAATTGAGCTGATGTTAGGGGTTGAAATTTTTTATACCCCACCCTATAGAAAAAAACCAACAAAACTTTAGGATCTTAAGAATCAATTTAAGAGTTAGAGGATTTGGGGTTTATCCATTCCAGTATGTTACCTTGGGGATCATTAGTTTTTTTTTTATCAAAATACTGATAGAACGTTACATTTGTGTGTTGATTATAGGAAGTTGAACTAGGTGATAGTTAATAACTGATATCCAATTCTATGCATCAATGATCTTTTTGACCAGTTTAAGGGTGCGTGTGTATTATCCAAGATTGATTTGGTATCAGGATGTCAACAACTGAGGGTGAGACCTTCTAATATACCGTGGAATGATTTTAGAAGTAGGTATGTATTTTACAACATCTTCATGATGCCATTTGGGATAAAAAATGCTCTAGATATCTTTATATCCTTAATGAAATGAATCTTATATCAATATTTGGACCATTTTGTATTTGTCTTTGTTAATGAAATCTTGGTGTACTTGTAAACTCATGATGATTATTCTAAACTTCTTTACATCTTCCAAATTACATTGAGAGATCATCGACCATATCTCAAGATATCTAAGTTTTATTTTTGGATCTAAAGTGTAAGTTTATTGGGTCTCATAATCTTAGAGGAAGGTGTATCATTGAATGTTGAGAGTGTTTAAGAAGTCATTTCTTGGGAGAAGACAAAAGATTTTTTTTGATATAATAATCTTTTTAGACTTATCGATTTACTACATAAGGTTTACCAAATAATTTTCCAAATTGGAAGAACCTGTTTTATTTCTGAAAATGAAGGGAATCAAGTTTGAGTGGTCTGAGTCATGTGAGAATTATTTTTAGGATCTGAAGAGGCATTTGAAATCTACACTAATTTTGGTCTTACTTAAACCAGGTGAGGAGTATATTTCATACTACGATGCATCGAGAATTGGGCTTGGGTCAGTGTTGATGTAGAGAGATCGAGTCATAGAGTATAGATCATGACAATTGAGGGAATAGAAATAGAATTATCCTACACCTGATCTTGAGTTGGCCACATTGGTTTATTCCATAAAGTGTTGATGATGTTATCTTTTTGGTGAGAGGTTTACTATTTATACTGATCATAAGAGTCTTAAAAAAATATCCTCACTACATGATTTGAATCTCTAAAAGCATAGGTGGGTTCAGTATATGAAATATTTTAACTTTGAGATAGTTTATATGCCTGGGAATGGTAAAATTTTTACTGATGTATTGAGTTAGAATACATAGACTTAGGTGGTTTAGGAGTTTAGTTTTGAGTGGAAAATTATGGATCTATTGGCTGATATGCATATAAAAATTTAGGAGGAGTAGAAATAGATGAAATTTATATCTTTATTGGTTGTGAAATCCCTTATGAATTGGGTAGAAAGGGGTCATTATGAGGATTATGAATGTCTAGTCTTGAGAGACAATTTTAATGGTGGGGATCTACCTCTCTATTAGACCATATATGATTATGGGTTTATCTATGTTCATGGAAATGTTATTATTATTACTTTTATGTACAAGGAGATTATGTGTGAGTTTCATGAAATGAATTGGGAAGTGAACCCTAGTTTAACCAAAATGTACCATGATATTTATAAAAATTATTGGTGGCCAGGAATGAAAATGGAAATTTCTAGTTTTGTGACATAATTCTATACCTATCAGTAAGTGAATTCGGAGAATCAGAGGCCTGCTAGTCTATTATAGCCATTTTCATTATAGAGTGGAAATGGGTCAAAGTTACCATGTATTTTGTGGTGGTATTACCATTGAATCCCTATAATAATGATATAATATTTGTGATCATGGGTTGGTTAACAAAGTTAACACGTTTCTTATCGATTTAAGAGAATTTCAATGTTGACTTGTTGGTTGAGTTATATGTTTAAAATATAGTACATTTTCATGGGATACCTTAAAGAATCATTTCATATTTAGATCTTAATTTTACTTTTCACTTATATAAAGGGTTATAGAAGTTTCTAGGTACTCAGGTGTTTTTGAGTATAGATTTTCACCCACAGATGGATGTACAATCATATCATACTATCTAGGTATTAGAGGATATTCCAAGAGAATGCATCAGAGATTTTAGTGGAACTTGGGATAAGTAATTGGAAATTATTGAGTTCTCTTATAAAAATAGTTATTAGGAGATGATTCATAGGGAACCATATGATTCACTATATGGAAGGCCATGTAGATTACCACTGTGTTGGATGGAAGTGTGAGAGTTAGATTTGTTGGGTTTGAGTCTCATGTAGGAGTCATGAGATCATGTTCAGTTGATACAGAAGCATATGTGTATGGAAAAAAGTAGACATAAGTCCTATTCCAATTGACATCGATGACCTCTTGAGTTTTTAGTGGGTGACCGGGTGTTCCTTTAGGTGTCACCAAGATTGGCTCACCATCGGATTCAGATATAGAGTAAGTTAGAACCTAGGTATGTGGGAACCTTTAAGATCTCAGAGAGGATCGGTCTAGTAGCATGTCGATTGAATCTTCCACAATGATATGGCGATATGTACAATATTTTTCATGTGTGATAGCTTCAATAGTATCACCCCAAACCTTCTCACATGATTTATGTTGATGATATTGAGTTGGAGGCTGATGTGTCATTTTAAAAGTATCTAATTTATATTGTGGATCATAGTGAGAAAATGCTTCAGGGAAACACTGTTATATTGGTTTGAGTGTAATTGTATCATGGTGGGGTTTAGAATGAAACTTGGTATAGGTAAGTAGATATCCGAGTCTAATGGACCAAAATCTTTATATGGGAGTCTTAGTGATACTTGGTAGAGTAGCTTGAGGATGAGCTCTTAAAAGGTGGGGAGGCTGTAAGATCCCAAAATTCAGATGAGGTATGTTCCTTCTTTAATGATAGTTTAAATCCTTTTAAATTGGTTAATGAAATGTCTCCTAGGAATGGGGAAGTCCTCGAGAGTGATCTAGGGTTTCAAAAAATTAAAATGGGGTAAAAGTGGCAATCCAATGCATAGTGCATGGTTGGCTCACAATTAGTGCTAACCGGGTTCCATAACCATGCATCCTAGTGGAGGGTGGTGCATGATTATGAAACCATGTAAGAAGGTCCTAGAAAACCATGTTTCTTTAGCCCCTCGGATAGAGGTAACTGAATAGGTACTACATGGTTTTTTAAATCATGTGGGTGACCAAAAAAACTATGTAACTTAGTTTCCTCTTAGATAGAGGAAAATACACGATTACAACATGGTTTGGTAAACCATGCGGATAAACCATGCGCATTATAAAAGGTTTAAAATTGATGATTTTTCTCTCCATACCTTTATACAATTTTCACAATATTTCTCCCACATTTATTCTCAAGGATAATGGTTATGAACTTAGAGCTCCTTCTTCCCTTAAGGGTGATTCTCCCTTTATTATTAAGAATTTAGAGTGCCATTTAGTGTGAATTGAAGTACTCAGTAAGTCTCCAACTCCATTTCCTTCTATTTTTTTGGAGAATAATTGTGGATTATTTCCCCTCCTTATGAATATTATAAAAAATATTTCCATGAGATTATTTACCTTTATATTTTTATCCATTATAGCTTGAATCATGGTTCGATGTTGGGAAAGTACTTGTCAACAATCTTGAGGTAGGTGCTCTTTATGATTTCTCACAAATTCATTGTATTATTCATATGTAAGTGGTTGTGTCAATGAATTGACACATAATTAACATGTGTTCATGAATAAGAAAATTAATATAGGAGATTTTATTAGTGTGTGAGACCCTTCATGGCCCCATCATATCCATTGATGATATTAAGACTGAGATTATGGCCACCCATGGGGCCTTTCACTCTCTTGATAATGGTCAAATGGGTTATAAATGGTGGGTAAAAGGATTTATGATTTTAAAATTGTTATATTTGAGGTATAGTTTGTTAGCATTGTGTAAGGAACCATTTGGGTTGATTCAATGATTTAATTTCTTATGACATTATAAAGGGAGAAGGGGGAAATTATTAAAGGAGAATATTCATGTTGATAAGTGGATGTAAAGAGACTCAATTGTTGTGTTGTATAAACGGTTGGTCAAATGAATTGATTGTGATATTTCATTAAATAATTTGAAAGTAATGGACTATATAAATGATGATAAATGAAATATTTTAACATGGTATACCACATGAATATTGAATTTTGAAAAGAGATTCACCCTTATTGTTCTATGTGTTAAAAGGGTAAAGTGTTGGAATAGGGAAATGGATTTATAATTAAATGGTTATGGGTGTTGTTAAAGGAGTTCCACACCATGGTAGTGATGTTGGTCATGGAAGTACACATCAAGGAATGAGTGTTGGTCATGGAATTTTGTACCATGATAATGATTTTGGTTATGATGGGCCACATTATAGTTTGGAATTGTTGATCACAATATTCCTCATCCCTAATTTTAATACTTTTAATGATAATACTTGTGTAATAATGTGTGGCCCCTATGGTATATTATTTAGATGATATTAATTAAATGAATCATGTTTGATTGGTTCAGTGTCACTTGGAACCTAAATTAGGTGTTGATTAATTGAACATTTTTAATGGTAAACCTATTTTAGTTATTTATGTGTTTATTGTTACTAGATTTTTACATACACTATTATCAAACTAGATATTTATTTAGACACCATTATTGGTGGCCTACTAAGTTTTAATCACACCTTTCTTAGGCCACTTTTGGTACCCAAACAGATTTCTTGGTTGCAGGTCAATACAAGGGAAAATGTGCTATGATAGATGAATGTGTCTGGATATTTGGATAGTTCATGGATGATGGGATCGAGATGATGTCAGAACCCATTTTGGTGATTGTCAATGTGTTTTTATTATGGGTTTCCTTGGGTACATTACATTGATATGGCATGACATGTTTACTATTTTTGGTTGTGGGAATTTACCCAGTTTTGGGAATTGATGATATGATGCAAGGTTGTTGGTTTTTATTGAATTAGTTAAGGATTATATTGATTTAAATTATTGTATTACTCTGGTAAATAGGGTATAATATACCTACATACCGTATTATACCCTAACTACTAGTCATAAGACTCTGGGGTACAAAGAGATGAGCATGTGGTCATGTGGTGCTCTGACTCAGGGCACTGGTTTAGTGGCACCCATGTCAGGATGTTACATGGGCCATCCTACTCGGCCATGCTATCCTAGGCCTCAACCTAACCCCGTGACTATAATAACAATTCCATAGCTACTCGGGTACCCATATACAATGGTGTTTTGCTCAGGGTGTGAGTAAAAAATACAGTAAGTCACCACCAACATGGTTCCATACTAACCAAGATATGTAGTGATATGTGCATGTGAGTTAATATATTGAAATAAAAATATAACTATCAAAATAAAATAAATAAAATGACCATACATACTTAGAGGTACATGACCCTAATCAAAAATATTTTATTTAGACTAAAATAGGGTGTCTCTGAGCATGTTGAAATGAAAGTTCCTCCTAAGTCACATGCAGGCTCCAAATCCATGGAAGAACCAACTGATCTTCATGAATATGAGGTCCCATCCCACAATATTCTAAACATCCAAGCTCCAAATCAATGGCATCTCGGACACGAAGAAAAATCCAAATTTTGGTAGCCATTACTATATCCTCACAAATTTGGGGACCTATAATTTTCCGGTTTGTGTGCTCAGATCCAAATACATGGCATACATAACCATATCCCCACGACTATGGGGACCCATACTGTGACAATATATACACCTGAATATAAATCCATGGAATATATAAGAATATCCAAATGACTTTGGAGACCCATCCTATGGTTGTATGTGCATCGAAATCCAAATACATGGTATCCATGACTATATCTGAGCTCCAACTCCATGGAAGCTCTAAACATTGAGTTTTAAGTCCATGGAAGCTCCATTGGTATATCAGATCCAATCATGGAAGCCCAACCATGTTTTTGATAACAAGTAATTGCCCCTTGTGTTTTTTCCACACACAAAATGAAGGGAAAAGGTATGGATAAGCACACATTCCTATCATCACCACCTTATCCCCATTGGGCTTCTGTGTATGTTCATGTTCTATAGTGATATCTACAACCATATCTACCCATGTCCATATGTACCTACATAGGTTCAGTATTTCAATGGGGTACCCTCAAGGGTATGATAGGTTACAATATATCATATCCTCTCTCACGAGGGTCCTTGGTCTTAACCAAGATCTTGACTCAATATTCAATTCTCTAAGATGCCACATCCCATATTTTCATTAACAAGGTAGCATGACCTCACTGACTACATGGGGTATCACCATAAAAGAAGTAGTTAGAAGATGGGCCATGAACTATCTCAGTCGTTAAGGTTACTATAGGCCAATATTCTCACCAAACCTGATCTTGGTCTACCTCAGGTCATCCACCAAGGCTAAGTATCCACTAAATTAAAAATTATGATAACTCAAAACCAAAACTACAAGCCACTTGGCATGGAGGTATACCCAAGTTCTAGTAATGACTTAATATTCCATGATCACTAATTCAAACCTCACCCTTATCTTAGAGGTATCTCAAGCCTATAATACTGGGATGATAAGACTCATCAAGTCAGGCCACACCTCTTAAGAGGTCTATAGAACACTCAATATCTCAATAGTCAAGGCCTTGACCATCGATGACTTGGGAAAACATTTAGCACCCAAGGGTTGTTCGTGACCCCTGACGCTCACTCAATCCATGGAAATAGTTCAATTAATTAATAAATTTCTTTTTAATAAAAGTATAGTGACCTTTGTGGAATGTATAAAAAATCCACATGACATGAAATCACATGCATAAACCATAAGTTCCAGTATGTGTGACCACCTACCTCATTTTTAAATCCTTACACTTTAATTTCCAAGGGCTAATAGTAACTTCTAAGATCTTACTAAGATTGTATAAGATAACAGGTCACCAACAACACTCCTAACACCAACATCACACCAATGAACCAAAAATAATTAATTATAACAAAAAATAATTAATTTACCCTTTTATCCAAATAGGAATAACACAAAAAATCTTATAGAACACCGCCATTTCACCAAACCCAACTACAACGACACCCCAAAGGTATATCTCATCGGCGCCATCCCCATGCCGAGTGAAATTCCCAACATACAAAGTCGAATTAATAGGAATTTATTTTTATTTTTTTTCAAAAACCTAAGAAAATTCAATGTAATGACATACCTCAACCAAAATGACAATCCACCATGTGTAGATGACATCCCAAGTCACCCTCTTTTTAGATAGAGTGAAATAACCATCATATTTTTTCAATTCCACCATGATATGATGGAATCAAAACCGAATCCTTAATTAGGAGAAGAATAAATTATATCAGGATGGAGGTGAGGATCAATAGAGAATTATAGAGTCCGATATATACATGCAATTGACATTTGAAGCTACCAAAACCCACTCCTTTGAGGGAGATTAAAGGAGAAAAAAAAGTGGGAGAGACCGCTAGCTACACACATAATATAGATATGGGAACAATGATATCCCCTCTAAAAACATGAGGGGGTGGGAATGATATCCCCCCATTAAAGTCCACTGTCTAGCCGGTGGAACCTAGTCCATTAACAACGCCATTAGCCAGGTGTTTACTGCTATAGTATTCTCTATAGAATCTCGACCGCCCTGTGATATCATCAATGCTACAATGACCCCTTTAACCCCTTTATTATTCTAAAAAACAATCTAAAATACATCCTTTGAGGTTTTCTGACCTTTGGAATTCAATTTGGAATCTTGGTTCAAAGTTCGACCTGAACAGTAATTGGAAAATTAAAATTTACACTAAATTTCAAAGACCATATGTTCTCCCATTAATTAAATTATAAATATCATGTATATTCATTAATTATTTCTTTATAACCATCCATGTGATTTGGGGATTAACAAAAACACATCGCTTCATGAAGGTGGTAATCCAAACATACACACAGAAGATGTTTTTATTTCCAATATGATTAGAAAATAGGTGGAAATAGGTTATTACATAACCATAAAAATATTTAAGTATTGTTAGGATACTGATATAATTATATTAGTATGGTTTGAATAGAATTGAATGAGATATAAGAAGAAGAAAAAAGTTGAAAGAATTTAGTTACTACTTATACCTATTACTTGGATATTTTTCTTTGTGTTTAACATTTATCCTTCTAGGTTTAGTGTTTTTTAAGGAACCCAACCTCTAGGACATGTGTCGAGGATTTGGGAAGGTATTTAGTCATATTTTTGTGAATATAGACTGATCAATGTATGTGATCAAGTTAGGACATGATTTCCTTTTATAAGTGAGGGAGTGTCACTCTTGTAATTATTCAAAGTATTAAAATATTATAAAGTTTATTTCATGGGAAAATAGAACAAAGAAAACCAAAATTGGAAGATAATATAAGGTATGGTCAAAATCCAGTCAAATAATCACATTTAAAATTTTTTTAGATATATTTTAAGCCTTATCAATAATTTAAACCCGTTTTAACCAATTTTATCCTTTACTGAGATAACTTAAATTTTTACATAGGTAATTTATTTATATGACCAAAAATAAAAAGGACCATATTCGAAAATTTAGAAATGATGATTCCAAATATTGAAGTCATTTTATTAGATTAAATATATAAAGGTCACAAAAACTAATTTTAATATAAGTATGAAAAGCACATGGAGAATATTTTTTTTCTAAAAATATCCATTTTAAGTATAAAAATGATTTTACACTAAAATTACGAATATAATTGATTTTAATGACTTTAATTAGATTATAATTAAAAAATAAAAGTTTTATTAAATTAATTTTTTTGAAAATTGAATGTAAACTTTCCAAAAAAAACTATTAAATTCAAGGATCTAAAAATAAATTTTAATTATAATAATAAATAACTTAATTTCCAAAAATTCAAGTATGAGTTCCCAAATTCAAAATAATGCATTTAAATTCATTATCTTACTCCTTAATTATGATTGTTTATCATTAAATAATATTAAAAATTCACATAAATTCCTTCCATGGTTCCATTCATATGTATTTGGATTTTATTTTATCAAATTTTTATGGGGTATCACTTGTTACCTCCCAATGAACTCTTCTCTATAATCTATTTTTGTATAAAAATGTGGGGTTTTCAAAGACAATCTTTTCAGTTCAAATTATCCTCTTAATTGTTCAAAAATGAAATTAATAACTTAAAATATTTCTTAAATTAGTGTTTTATGTATTATAAAATTTATTTTATAAAACTTACATATTTACTGTATTTAACCTTCTTTTAAACACCTTTGAAAAATATTATTCACCATAGTGGTTTTACACAAACTACATTAATGAAAATGTTTTCAAGAATATAATACTTTCATGAGTATTCTTAAAAATTTATTTTATGATTTTTTATAGAATTAATATTATATTAATTTTATTATTATTATTTTGGAATGGTAAATTAACCATTATAACAATGAAATTAAATATAATGAAACATGGCTCTTTTTAACCAAACATGCTTATTAAGGAAGGTTTTAAGGATGGTAAAACTTTAATGACCTATTGAAATTAATTTATTATTAAATGATATATATCATATCCTTGGACTCTTCTATATTTTATGAAACCATTGAAATAATACCTTTTACCATTATGAATATAATGAACTTGTTTGGAGATTATGAATCAAAAAACCCCAAAATGACCGATGTGACCAATACTAATTTTTTAAATGAAATTAACATGATATTAAGGGATAATTATGAGTAAATAAGAAAGAATTAGGTTCTTAAAAAAGTATATAATCAATATAATTTTTTTATTTAGGAAAGTAGTTGATGTGTGAGGAAATTTAGGACTAGAGGTTGGGGGATTTTTAACTTAATTTCCTTTCTTTGGGTTATATCACTTATTAATTGATTTTTTCAATAAAAAATTACATTTATTGTTAAAATTGATTATTTATATTGTATTTAAAAATTTATTATGTGGTTTTAAATTTTTTCCACATAATCATTTCATTTATGGATACTTGTATAAAATGTTACAATCTTTATTAGGGTTTCTTGCTCTCAATTTCTAATTCCTTGAGACATGTTTCATATTGTATACCATGATATAATTTATAAGGTTTAATTAATTCCCCATAAATGAATTTTGAAATATTTTTTTATAAATAATGGGTTTTCTATAATAATATTATGTTCCTTCATTCAATGTCTTTTTGATTCAATCATAACCAAAGTTTTAAGGGTTTCTTGTCTTAAGCTTCTTTCCTTGAGACATGTTTTGATTGATGAACCTATATTCATTTATATGGTGTATATACTTCCCATTTTACATATAATATAATTAATATATATATATATATATATATATATAATCATGGTATTTTATTTTCCTTTCTAATTTATTTCTTTTAAAATAGTTTTTGATTTTAAAATTCGTAAGGGATTTTCAATTAAAACATTATTCTAAATGTTTTAAACTCTTTCTATTAAATGTCCAATTTATTTTAAATGTTTCAATAATGTTATTATTTATAAATTAAAGGAAATATTTATTTAATTTTCAACTATATTTACTTTATTTACAAAGGTTTTAAATATAACCATCTTAAGAATTTCTACATTGGTCACTTTTGACTTTCTTTACAAAAGTGAGAAAATAATGTTTTTGAAAAATTACATCATAATGGATTTTCCCACTATAACTAATATTAATAATTATAAATATTACAATAAAATATTAAATTTTTTCTCAAAGGAACTATTTTCCCATTGTTCTATGAATTTTTAGTTTTAAAAGGGTTATGAAAAGAAAAGGATATTCCTTATTATTTTCAAAATTATATTCATAAATAATTTTATGAAATATTTTTTCATCTATTTAAATATCTTATAAATTATTCCAATGATTAAATAGGGATATAAATAAATTAACTAGGTAAAAATTTATTTTATCACAACAAAGGATAAAATAGATTAAAAGGGTTAAACTATGATATAAGGCTTAAAATATCTCTAAAACTTGTTTAAATGTTATTGGTTGAGTGTATTTCCACACTAACCCATATTATATTCAAAATTTGTTTCCTATTTTACAATTCAACATAAAAGAGATTTTATATTATCTTTAAAACATTTAATAATTACACTAGTTCCACACCCCTCACTTAAAAAAGGGAACATTTTCTCCTTACTTATTCAATCACTTTGAGCATCATAACCCTACCAAGATCTATAAAAATACATTAGAAATTATCCTCCACATGTCCTAGAAGTCATGGTATTCTAAAAATACTCATCCTAGAAGTATTAATGTGCAATCCAAATGAGGTTATCTAATGATGAGGTATACGCCCTAACTGAACTCTTTCAAGTTTTATTTATTCTTCTACCTACTTTTTATATATTCTAACAATTATAACATAATTAAATTAGTATATTAACTATAATAAAATTTTATTTTGACTATGTAATAAAATTTTTAAACCTCCTTTAAATACTATGAGAAATAAAAACAACACTCATGCATAGGCATGGGCTACCACCTCCACGAAGCGCCATGTTTCATTTTTCATCATTGCCTCACAAATATGGGCATAAAGATTTAATTAATGAATATATATATATATATAATATTTATAAAATTATTGTTATATAAATATAATATATTATCTACCTTCTCACCCTTCTATATGTTGGAAAATGATAGTGTCACTCCTGCGTACGTGTGGACTACCACTTCCACGAATTGATGTGATTCATTTTACATTTCCTTCTTACATAGACAGTCATAAGGATGGATTTAATAAGAAAATATGATTTTCTTAATATTATTATGATTATTTTAAGGTAATAATTTATCTAATTTATTTATTTATCATCCATTAGAATAATTAAAACACCATTCATGTGCACATACAGACCACAATCTCCATGAAATTTTTTGATTCATTTTTCATAACCAAATTACATTCATGGTTATAAATGTAAATAAAATTTATATAAATGATAATTATAAGATTTTTAATATTATTTAGACAATTTAACCACTAATAATTTTACCATGGTCAATAAATTGAAGTTATTTTTAGATTATGAACCAAACGACCTCAAAACGTCCGATGTAAACTTAACTGACTTAATAACTAAATAAAAAACATAAATAATTGAAATAAATGGAATAAAAATAATGATATAAACAAGAATAATATTTTTAATAAATTTAATAACTAATATAATTTATTTTATTTTTTTGTTATAGAACATACACTCTTAGACGTGGATTAAGGTAAGGGATTCATCGTCTCGATTTCCTTTCTTTGATAATTATGCCATATTAACCACATGTTTTATTTTGTGTGGTGTATATTCATCCATATATATGAATTTATAATTTATTTATTAAAATTAATATATTTTAAAAATCCTTTTAAATTTATATCTTTTAATGTTCTTTTGATTCAAATGTTACTAAATCCATAAGGTATTTTTCTTTAAAACATTATTTTAAATGTTTTAAACTCTTTTCCTCCATATTAGTGTTCTCTTAAATGTTTTATGAATGTTATTATTTATATTAATTTTTTAATGGATATTTTCAACTAATTTAGACTTTTTTTGAAAATATTTTAAAATGAATCTCTTCAATTTTTTTGAATCAAGTTATTTGAAGAATTTAATTATAAAATGTGTAAAAAGAATTTTTTTGAAAAATATATGGCAAGAAAATAATTTCCAGTGTTATAAAATTTATTCATTATCAAACAGAAAGTGCTTTTGAATGTGGGTTTAGATGAGTTTTTAATGTTTTTATAATGGAAAATTGAAATATTAATTTTTCTTGTTCATGATATGGTATTTGGGAATTATAGATGATGACAGTTGATATTGATATAGCACTGATGATGGGTGACCCTAATATACCTCTCCAATGCATTGGATAATGATTTAGTCTTCAAAGGTGAAAATGAAAGAGATAACTGGGTATATTACTCTTATAGAATTAACTAGTTTTCAGTTATTATGACATGGGTTAAACATGGGTGAACACATGTTCTGAATATAATGCTCCCATTTACCTATTTTATGTTTTAAAAGGGTTTTTATGGAAATATTTTAATTTAATGAGTTATGGAATGTTTATGAACTTTTAATGATGTGAGTTTTTTTAAAGAAATTTTTTCATGTTTTCTCATGTTCTTCATGTTTCCTTTAGGGATTTATTATAATTTCTAATGGTTTTACAAGATTTTATTTGATAAAAGGTCTATTTTATCATGAGGATATGTTTTATTTATTTTCTTAAGGTTTTATTGTGAAAAAAGGGTAAACATTTTCATATTTTTCACTAGACTAATGGGTTTCAATTATTTATACCCCTTATTGAGATTTTTTTATCTTCTAAAATTTTAAAAAGTTTTTCATTAGATCTAAGGATGTGTAGGAACTATAACAAGTTTAATATACCTATAATGGTGAATATTATTAAAATAAGGAAAATATTCTTGAATGAAACAATGGTGTAAAATTAAAAACCTATTTTTATGGAAATAATGTACATTGTGTAGAAGTGTCCACTTTTCTTTTTAATGGTTTTCCTAATTCTCTAAAACTAAAAACCTAAAAGTTATTTTAAATGTAATAAATTTCAATTATTGTTTTTAAACTGATAATTATGGATTGTTTATATATGGTTTGTTATAGTTGGCATTAAAGTCAGTATATAAAGAGTATTTTTTTGAACCATATCCAGGGGTTTGGGTTTGGGGTGTTATATTTGGTATCAAAGTAAGGGTCTAGATATATTTAGAGGTTAAGATGGTTAATATGAGGATATTTTAGGATTTTTAGATAGAATCATGGGTTAATAATTCTAAGGTCGATTATGAGTTTCAAAGAATCGATACAATTTTGAGGTTTTATATGATGAGAGTTTAAGATGGTTAAGAATATTTTTGGAGACATTTATTGGGTTTTAGGAAGAATAAATGATTGAGATATATGTAACCCATAGGTTTAACATGTTAATTAATATGAATTATATTTTGTAATAATGTTCTTATATTGCGGGTGAAACATATATAAAATCTTTTGGGCTAATGCATTATTTAATGTTGAGGTAATTATGATTAATTGGATAAAAGGGTAATAATTTTTTAAGGGAACATTATATGATTAAGGTGAAAGGAAATTTAAGGCTAGTATGTGAATTTATTTGATGAATAAATATTGAGTAATCTATTGGAACCATATATGGTTTTATTGTGGCTTTATGGTAATTTAGGTTATTTGTGGAAATAAATATCTTATTTTAGAAAATATATGAATAGGACATAAACATTTTTGGAATATAAAATTATGAGTAATTAATTTTTTTTTTTGAAGATAAATGTCAGGTTGAAATTGGATGAATATAAGATGAAATGTTTTAGATCTATGGGTTTTAATTTTAGCCTGTAAATATTTTAGGAGTTTTAAGTTTAATTGTTTATAGAATGATTTAAGTTGATCTTTGGGTGTTATTGTTGATATTTTGGAGATTCAATTATTATTTCTTCATATAATGGTTTATTCGTACTTTTTCTAAACATTTTGGTTTTATTAAATTTATATAAATTTATGAAATAACTAGTCATTCTTTTATGGATCTTATGATCCATTAAAAGTTAATTTTAGTGCTTTATGTGTGAAAAACTCATCATTTATCATTTAGGATAAGTGATGAAATTGAGATGGAAAACCGCTTGAAGTAAAATCTAAGGATGAAATTATAAAAATAAACAAAGTAATTTTATTTTATCATATTCACTATTTTATTGGTAAAATAACTCCTTAAGAAAGAGGAATATAATACTATCAAGTCTTATGTGAGAAATATCACCCATCTATAATGATATATTTTTCAAAACACTTTCACTAATTAAGGTCTCATTATAGTAGATTCATGGTTTAAGAAATATTTTCGAAATGATAAGTTATATTGTAACAAACCATAAATTAAAGTTCTTATAAAGAAAAAATATAATAAATATTTCTTTCTACTTATGTATATTTATCTTCAAATTTGTTGAATTGATTCTGAAAATTATTTAAATCCATTTTTCATTGGACATGAGATAAAATTATGAGGATGAAATTTCATTAGGGGGGATAATTTAACACCCCAATATTTTAGTTTATATATTTTTTTAAACTAATACTATGTTTTATATCATGTACCACACATAATACCAATCTTAAAAATACCACACAATTATCATTTAAATATAACTGTTATAATATAGACGTTGGATTGATAGGTATAAATAGGAGTGATTTTTTTTGAAATATATGTAGAAAATTTTTCCTCATAAAAATTTACTGATTAATTAATAGTAAATAAGAATAAAATTTTTAATTATACGAATTATATATTATAAGGTCCAGAGCAGATAATGTTTAAAAGGGCCATTTTCAATAAAACCAGGGTTCTTGAATATTTAATATATTTCATTTAAAAGATAAATTTATTTTATTTAGTGTATTAAATTTATTAAAAAATTATATTTTATAAATAATAAAAAATTAATACTAATTATTACATTTATTATCATTTTTTTATAAATAAAGATAAAATCATTAAATTGTAAAAATAAATATTTTCGGAAAACTGTTTTTAAGTGCATAATGTGTTTTCATCTGAATAAATTTAATTAATCACTATTGATTAATGATTATAATGAATTTAATGATAATATATTAAATCAACTAAATTAACAATCAGATAATGGTTCTTACTAGTCAATGAATGAGAATAAATTCATTTTACAATTGAAAAATACATTTTTTCTAAAAATGGTTTTTACACATTTTATGCATGGATATTATAAATATTTTTTTACTAATTATAGAATTTTTATATGGTAAAATTAATTTAATTTTTAATTCATCATTTTAAATTTATATTAGGGTGAATTTATTTGGATTTTTTTGAAATGGTTTATTATTGAGTGAATAGTAGAAAATACTATTTTTAGAAATACCATAAATTTTATGAAATTATCATGATGCAAGATAGATTAAAAATACATAAAACATATATGTTGAATAAATATGGGTTTAATAAGTAAAATAAATAATTTAAAAACATTATTTTTATTTTTTAAACACATTTTTGATTTTTGGATCTCAAGTTATATTTTATTCAAATTAAAATCCATTTTTAATATTTAAATTTAATAATGTGGTTGGAGGGTTCCATTCAGTTTTTAATGGTCCTAATGTCATATAAAATTCATTTGTTTAATTATAATGCAATTAAATTCATGTGAATCAATAATATTCAGAATTTTAGTGTAAAATCATTTTTACACTTAAAACATGAATTTTTCTAAAAATAGTTTTTCCTTTCATTTTGACAAATCATATTAAAATTAATTTCTATAAATTTTATAAATTGAATTTTATAAAATTTAATACATATTTATAATAATAATGTAATTTTTTTAATAAGTTCCCTTTTATTTTTTTAAATATATATTAATTACCAAGGTGAAAAAAAAATTCACCAGAGTAAGGGAGAAAAGAGTTAAAGAAGGGTTAAACTAAGTGGTAAGGATTCAAATATCTCTAAAACTTGTCTAAATATGACTGTTTGAGTATATTTATACCTTAAAATATATTATACTCTAAATTTTATTTCCTTAGTTCTACTTTCCCATGAAAATGACTTTATATTATTTTAAATTTCTTAACATTTACAAGAGTTCCACTCCCGTCACTTATAAAAACAGCTCATGTCCTCACTTATCCACCCAATTTGAGCACTATATATCAAATAATATCTAAAAAAATAACTTACCAAATCTCCTCCCAAAATTATAGAGTCCTTGTTCTCACCAAAATACTAGTCCTGGAAGGTTTAAGGTGTAAGCCAAAGGAAGATATCCAAGGAGGAGGTATAAGTATTAACTGAACTCTTTCAAGTTTATTTTTTATTATACCTCATTAAAATAAATTATAACAATACTAAAATAATTAAATAAGTATATTTAATAAACTAAAATTTTATTATGATGGTTTAATTACTATTTTCTACCTCTCTTCCATCATATGGGAAATGAAAACATCGCTTATGCGTACATGTGGACTACCACCTCCCGGAAACATTGTGTTTCATTTTTCATCACTGCCACACATGGATGGTTATAAAGATAGAATTAGTGAATATATATGATATTTATGAAATTTTTATGATTCTATAAAGATAATACATTATATACATTCTTACCCTTATTCCCATTGGAAAATGGTATTGTTGCTCATGCGTACGTGTTGACTTCCACCTTCATGAAGTAATGTGATTCTTTTTTCATTTTAGTATCACATATATTTTAAAAAATATTTATTTAATAAATAAATATTATATTTATAATATGATTGTGATTATTTAAATTTAAACCTTTATCTACTTTAATTATTTTTCATCCATTATAATAATGAAAACATCATTCATGAGTACGTACAGACTACCATCTCCATGAAAAAATGCGCTTCATTTTTCATGTTTGCATTACATGGATGGTTATGAAAGTAAATTTTATTCATAAAAATTATAATTATAAATTTTTTAATATTATAGATATAATGGAACCATGAACCCTTTGATAAGGGTTAACACACCAACGTTATTTTGGAGATTGTGAACCAAACAACCTCAAAACGTATGGCATAAGCTTAACCAATTTTTTAACTATGTAAAACATGGTTATAAATAAAATAAAATTATAATTAATAAGGTAACAAACATGAAAAATTTCATTAAATAATTAAATAATTAATATAAGTTTATTATCCATGAAAGTATAATTCGAACATAGTGAGTTGGGACTCAAGGTAAGAGATTTATTAACTTAATTCCATATAATTGAGACTTATTCCATTTTCACCACATGTTTTCTTATTAGTTTATAGTTTTATATAATTAATAAAAAAATTACATAATAAAGTGTAAACTTATATACAATGTGCATTTTTTTACAAAAAATTATGATCTTATGTTAAAATTTATGTTTTATTCATGAAACTTTTTTATTCATTCAAGACGTGTTTCCATTGAACTTGCTATAATCATAACCCATACTTAATCCCTAGGATTTTTTTTGAAAACAGGGGATGAGAAAAAAATCTCAATAAAGGATATAAAAAGAAAAGAAACAGGTTAATCCATTTTAAATTCCTGAAAATCCATACGAAATTTTATCTTTATTACATAATAAATATTGAACTCAAATAATCAGTTACTTACTTGTGAAATCAACTCCAAAGACCCAAGTTTTAATAAAATATTTTTAATAAATAATAAAATAAATACCATAATCTTGATTTTACTTGGGAAAACAAGAGAAACCATGAATATTTTTCCTTAAAATACAAAGTTTTTACCTTTAGAAGACTATAAAATTACCTTTAATCATGATCTCATTTTATGAATTATGAAATAAAAAGATATATTTGAAAACCCATAAAAAGAATTTAAATAACATGTTGGTATCTTCGAAAATTATCCTTACAATCATCCTTACAATAACCCTTATAAAGTAATAAGTATCACAGTTAATTCTAACATATCTCTTACTAGTAACCTATATCTAGTTAACCCAGTCACATTACACAATGAATTGCAGAGATGTATTAGGATTAACTACATTTAGAACTATATCAAACTCACCCATCATTATATAAAATTTCCGTGAACCATATAATAAGTAAAAAATAGAAAATATTACATCATCAAAATTATAAAAATTATTATTTTATCCCATAAGATAATGTACTTTTAATTATTTTATAAAATGATAAGAAATGTACTTTTAATTTTAAAACATTTAATAATTCATAAAATAGTAGAAAAAATATAATATTTAAAAACCCATATAAAGTTATAGATTTATATTCATAATTAATAACCACTATTATATATGGAAAATGAGTTCATGATGTAAACATTAAAAAAATTCATTTTTACATTTGTATAAAGAGTCAAAATTGACCCATACAGAAAATATTAAAAAAAATCTTTTTAAGACCATGGTAAAGAGTATAATTTATAGTTTAATAATAAATTATAAAAATATTTTAATTAAAAATAATAACATTATTGAAAAATTGAAAAGGACATGGAGCCCCTTATGCTCGGATGGGGTGGTAAGGTTGGGGAGGGTTTTGGGGTGTGGTCACATGGTCAAGTCCCTAGGCTAGTGGTTTATCTATATTTTCAATGTTGAGTCATGTGCATTTTTTTGGTAGTACCTAATTTTTTTTAAAATTACATGGATATAGAAGATAAATATTTTCAAAATTTTAAAATAACGTTTTAAAGGAAATTACCTAATCACCAGTAACTTTAATATAAAAAGGACATTGTAGGAGATAAATTGAAATGGATTTGTAAAAAAATTTAATTATAGGAAAATAATGATAAATTTCATCTATATTTTAGTTTATACACAAAAAAACGTGGTGAAAATGGAATAAGTATCAAATAAATAAAATTGAGATGAGAAATCACTTACCTTGAGCCTCAACTCATCATGTATATTCTCTAATTTCCTAGATAAAAAAATTATATCATTTATATAATTTATTAAGAACCTATTTCATGTTCATTTAATTATTATTTTTAAATTTATTTTATTTATTACAGTGTTTTATTTAGTTATTAAATTGTTTAAACTTATGCCAAATATTTTGAGGCCCTTTGGTTTATAATATCAAAATTAATTTAGTGTGTTGAGAACATTCAAAGGGGTCATGGTAAAATTATATTTATGATATTAAAATTATTATAATTATCTTTTTTTATATTAAATATACTTTTAGATCCATCCATTTAATGTGGCTATGAAAAATGAAGCACATCATTTAACGTTGACAGTAGTTCGTATGTACACATGAACAACGTTTTCATTTTTATAAGGGATAAAACGGTAATAAATTAGTAAAAATTTTAAAATTAAATAATTATAATAATATTATAAATATAATATATATTCATTAAATCAATCCTTATTACCAACCACATATGTTATAAATGAAAAACTAATCACATCACTTCCTGGAGGTGGTAGTCCACACGTACTATTAAGTGGCATTATCATTTTCCAAAAAATGTAAGGGTAATAAGGTAGATAATATATTATATTTATAGAATACTTATAATATCATAAATATAAAATATATTCAATTATTATATCTTTATAACTATCTATGTGAGGTGGTTTGGTATAATAAAACACATCACTTCATAGAAGTGGTAGTCCACCCTTACACATAAGCAGTGTTTTCATTTCCCATAGGATGAAAAAGATGTAGAAAATAGTTATTACACTATCATAATAAACATTAAGTATATTAAATATAATTATTTAATTACTTTAGGTTTATTATAATATATTTTAAGGTTGTATAATAAGAAACAAACTATAAATAATTTCGTTAATACTTATACCTCTGCCCTGGATATCTTCCTCTCGATTTCACCTTAAGCCTTCCAGGATTGGTCTTTTATTGAGAAAAAAGACATCAAAAACACGGATAGAAGATTCAATAAGTGATATTGGTATATATTGGTTGATATATATTTCTCAAATTGCATGGAAAAGTTAATTGAGGAGGTTTTATTTTATAAATGATAAAAATCCACTCTTATAAATATTGAAAGTTTTAAAATAATATAAAGTCATTTTCATGTGAAAGTAGTTTAGTTTTAGTAAAAATTTAGAGATATTATTGGTTAATATCTAAAAACAATTGAATAATCAAATTTAAACAAGTTTAAGAGATATTTTAAAACTCACCTCTTAGTTTAACCCCCCTCTTTAACCCGTTTTACCCTTACTATTAAGATAAATTTTATTATGGTAACTATTCATTATGACCAAAAAATGAAAATAAAATCATTAAAAAATTATAAAATGATGAAACCAAATATTAAATAAATATTTTAAGATTAATTTAAAAAAATGTAAGAAATTAATTCTAATATAATTACACAAAACACATAAAAACCATGTTTAGGAAAAAAACTTGAATGTGTAAAAATGATGTTATATTTATTTTTGGGAAAAATAATCTTGATTAGTGTGGATTAACATGAATTAATTGGATTATTATAAAAAAATGATGGATATTTTACATTTAAACCATTCTAATATAGAATTTAACATTCTAATAACACTATTAAATATAAAAAACCACAAATTATTTTTTAATAGATTTAAATAAAACTTAGGTTTCAAAAGTTCATACATTGTTTAAAAAATTCATCATAATAGTTTTAAATTGTTTATTATACTAATTAAAAACATATTTAGTTGAGTTAATAGTTTAATATATTTTTAAGATATGATTATATCATAATTATTTCATAAAAGTTACAGTATTTTTAAAATCGATATTTTTCACTATATACCAAAAATTATCTTATTCAAAAAAATACCAAAACTTTACCCTAAGATAATTTTGACATGATGAATTAGAAAGTTAATTTTATTTTATCAAATATTTTTTAAAAATTTGAATAAATTAATTCTAATATCCGTGCCCAAAACATGTAAAATCCATTTTTAGTAAAAAATGTATTTTCAAAGCATAAAATGAATTTATTCTCATTCCTTGTATAGTAACATTCATCGGATGATTGTTAATTTATTTTATAGAATATATTTACTATAAATTTAATTAAAATAATTAATAAATAACTATTAATTTAATTTAGCTAGATAAATATATATTACAGACATAAAACCACTTTTTAAAAAATATCTCCTTTTACCATCAAATGATTTTATCTTCATTTATAACAAATTTATAATCAATGTGTGAATGATTATTCATTAGTTTTAATATAAAAAAATAAACTTTCAATAAATTTAATACACTAAAGATGTAATTTTTTCTTTTAAATTAAACATATTAAATATAAATAAAACCTGTTTTTTTAATAGTTGATTTTTTGGTGAATAGTGAAAATACCAATTCAACAAATACTGTGACTTTTATGAAATTATCATGAATTAAGATTGAATTAAAAATTTATAAAACCTTTTATTAACCAAATATGTATTTTAGGAGTACAATATAGCATTTAAACAAATCACTTTGAATTTGTAAACTGATGAATGATTTTTTGGAACTTAAGTTATACTTTAATCAATAAAAATTAAATTTGCGATGTTTTATCATTTAATAGTGTCGTTAGAAGGTACCATTCAGTTTTGTAATTTTTATAATGTAAAATAACATTAATTTATTTAATTATAAGATAATAAAATTATAATTAAGAATAAAAACTCAAGTGTCTTTGGTCTAAATAATTATAAATTCATTTTTTCATATAAAATACATTTTTTCTAAAAATGTTCTTTATGGGTTTTAGGAGATTACATTATAATTAATTTCCTTCACTTATGGAATTACAATATTTAAAAATGGATTCCATATTTAGATTCATAATTTTTAAATTTGGTAATGAGATCAATTTCATTTTGAGTCATAATTAATTGTTACAAAAGGAAATATTTGTCACCACTGTATGGGTAAAAAGGGTTAATAAGGGAGTTAAAGATAGGAATAAGGCTTAGAATATCTCTAAAACTTGTATAATATGGTTTTTTGAGTATATTTAAACCTTAAAATGTCTTATCTTATAAGTTGGTTTTCCATGGTTCCATTTTCCCATGAAAATGATTTTATATTATTTTAAAGTTCTTAATATTTATAAGAGTTCTACTCCCATAAATTATAAAAGGGAACTTAATATCCTCACTTATCCATGCACTTTGAGTACTATAGCATGACCAATATATGAAATAATAACTTTAAAACTCTCCTCACCAAATCCCAAAAGTCTTAGTCCTACTAAAATACCCATCCTAAAATGATTAAGGTGTAATCGAAAAGAATATATGAAAGGATAAGGTATAAGTATTAACCAAATTATTTAATGTTTATTTATTATTATACATAATTAAAATCTATTATAAACATCATAACATAATTAAATCATTATATTTACTAGAATAAAATGTTATTATGATTATTTAAATAATATTATCTACATCCTTTATATCTTATGGGAAATGAAAACTTCGTTTGTGTGTACGTGAAAAATACCACCACCCCAAACTGATGTGTTTCGTTTTTCATCACCACCTATCATGGCTGGTTATACAGATTTATTTAATATATATATATATATGATTTTTATAACATAATTATAATTCTATAAAGATAAAATATTATCTACCTTCTTACCCACCAATCCTTTGGTAAGTGATAACATCACTCGTTCTTACGTGTGGACTACCACCTCCATAAAGCGATGTGACATGTTTTTCATTACCATATCACATTTATGGTAATAAGGATTAATTTAATCAATAAATATTATTATTATATTATTATTATTCTTTAATGTTAATAATTTATCTGCTTTGTTTCCTTTTATTCTATTTTAAAAATGAAAATGTCCTTCATGAGTACGTATGGACTACCATTTCTATGAAATGATGTTCTTCAGTTTTAATGAACAATTTAAAAATGTGGTTAGATAATTATATTGAATACATAGAAATGATAATTATAACTTGTTAAAGATTCTTTAGATAATTAAAATACGAACCCTTTAACCTTATTCAACACACTGAATTTAATTTTGAAGATTATAGACAAATGACCTCGAAATGTGTGACATAAGATTAACTGATTTTGTAATTAAACAAAACATAATAATAAATGAAATAAAAAATAATTATAATGGAATGAAAATAAAAAATACCCTTAAGAAGGTAAATAATTTTTATAAGTTTATTTTCTAATAAAGTTGAATTTGAATGAAGTGAGTTAGGACTTAAGGTAAGAGATTTCGAATCTCAATTTACTGTATTAAAGTCTTATGAAATTTTCACCAAATGTTTTTTTTTGTGGTGTAAAAAATAAAATATATAATAATTTTATCTTTATATTAATTAAATTAAATTTATTTAAAAATATATTTAATTTTATACCCTTTAATGTTCTTTTGATTCAAAAGTTACCAAATTGGTAATAGATGTTTATTTTAAACAACCTTTTAAATGTTTTAATGTAACTCCCCAAAAATATAAAGTCAGAACATTGTATTTGATAGCATGTATTACAAACAACACCAAGCAAATAAGGGAATATAATATCATGATAATTTATAATATATTTACTATTTTAAATAAATTAAATATATTTTATAGCTTGCAATGCACGTGACATTGAGTTATATTACGTCACATGCAACAACAAGTTTCTTTGATGGCTTGCGTTACATGCAAGATTGAGTTTCACAGAACAAAAATTTATTATTAAATTATTATTATTTAATATAAAAATATATAACCTACCCGTTAAATTAGCGGTTATGAATAAGGTTAACTAACTTAGGAAAATATATGGTTTTAAAAAATATGAAATGAATTCATTAATTACTAATTAATTAGAAATGAATATAAGAACCAATTTAATATAAAGGGAATGTTTTTATAGAATACTATTTTTATGCTCACAAAATTTTTTTATCCTAATAAATTAAATTAATTACAATTACTGATTGATTTTAATGTAATATATATATATATGTATATATATATGTATTATATATTAAATAATTTTTTTTTGATATTCTTCCAACAGATTCGAGAAACATAGGATAAGAACAAACCCAATATTATACATAAAAACTATATTTTTATTAAAGCAACTTTTACTACCTTTTAATGGAGATCCTATTTTAAATACAATTTTTGGGAATTTTATAAATATTATATGTAAAAATAAACTTAATATTTGAGATATAAATATAATAATTAGTTTAGGGTGATTTTTTTTATTTTTTGTAAACTTTAATTTTGTAATGTATAATGAAAAATGCTGAATTTTAATTTAGAACTGTTTTTTCGTCTAATTTGTTTATAAGGATAATTTTTTTATAAATTTTTATTAAAGTTTAATTATATTATTTTTATAAATTAATCCAATTTAGGTCATTATAATCAATTTAAATTTGAAATTTAATATAAAAACATAGCAAACCTTTAAATATTTTTACTTTAAAAACCTCCATTGTCATCCCATCTACGGGATTAAATCTAAATTAATTTCTATCACTTATATATTTGGAATTTGGAAAGTTTATAAAAAATATTTGGAATAATAATAATTTATAATGTATAATAATGTCAACTTAGTTTTTTACCAAAAATATTAGTGAATTTAATTAAAATTAATTAGAACGATTAAGGTGAAATGAAGCCTAACAAGGGATTAAACCTTAAACTTAAGGGAAAAAATGAGTCATTAAATTTTCCAAAATCCATTGACTGGTAATATTTCTACCTATAATACCTTGTATATATTTTGGATCATTATTATATCCACTTTAAATGGGAAAAACATGGGTGGAATTACCATTTCCAGAATTTATAAGAGTGTCACTCTTCACCCTCTATAAAAAGGACTCCTATACTCAAACTTACTCACACATCATAAGAAAAATTAGATAAAACAATATATTAAATAATATATCATAATAATCCCTCCACTAGTCCAAGAATCCTCACCTTGGGAATAAATCCATCCAAGGAATCCCTTCGGTTCAAACCAAAAGGAGTTACCCGATTAAGAGGTAACAACTTTCCTCAAACTATTTAGTTTTATTTACATTATCCACAAAAAATATTCTTATTCCATGATTATATAAAAAATTATAATAAATACAATATAATGTTTTTATGTTAATATTTTTACCTAATCTTACACATAATTCCATCTAATGGGTAACTAACTTACCGTTTATGTGTACGTCAATCTACTGCCTCACAAAATGATGTCGTTCATTTTTCCTTTAACACATCTAATGGTTTGTAATTATGATGGAAAATATATTTATATATGATATATATAATATTTATAATTTATTTATGCTTCTATAATTTTTATATAACACATACTCTCATTCTTTCCATTTTGTGTAAATACGATAACATTGTTTGTGGAAGTATAGACTACCTCCCCCTCAAAGCGATATGACTTGTTCACACTAAACATGGAATGTTTAAATGATGGTTTTAATAAAAATATTAAACATATATGACATATATATGATACTGTAATTATAATATAAATATATATCATTTAATTTTCATTCTTTTAATACGACAAATAAATAAAAGTAGCGTTCATGCGTACATACGACCTACCGTCTCAATGAACAGTGAATTCCATTTCTTATATACAAATATTATAGATTACTATATATACATATATAGTGGATATATATTATATTTTTATCTTGTTTTAAATTATGCATATTTTTAAACCATGATAGTAACAACAAGTAACAAGTTAAAATATATTTGAGAAACTAAGAAATTAACACAAAAAATAGTTAAAATAATGAAAGGTTATTAACAAATGGGTAATAAGATTTTAAAATAAGACTATATATGATATTGTAAATATGATAATATTTATGGTATAAGTTAGTGACATATTTAAACACCATATATATAAGGTTAAAGTACATTCACCGGAAAAGAAACATAAGGTAGGGGATTTCATTTCAATTCACATTCTATTGAGACTTATTTGTTGTTATGCACCTAGTTTATTTTATATGGTGTATATACTGCCCATTAGGATGTTATATCATGAATATATTTATTATCATGATATTATAAGTTTAATTTAATTTTATTTCTTCATGGATATTATGATTCAAATGTTTCAATATGGTACGATATACTTTAGAATATTTAAAGATTATTTTCCTTGAGAATAATTTTAATGTTATTTCATTTTAATTCGAGGAAATTATATGAACATTTTTTCATAATCCCATTATTTTTCCTATACCCTAGTTATTCTTGACCTTTTACAAGTATTCGTACCATTTTTCCACTCATTGGTACTCAGGTGTTTTAGAAAATGTTTTTAAGAAAACCAGACTTCATTATGCTCTTTAGTCGGAGAACCTTCTTTCTTCTAAAGACCATGTTTTTTAAAATGTTTTCAAAAATGTATTTAACCTTTTCAAAATTATTTAGTAAATAAAATTTTACCTTTTTGTCTTTTACCCATCTACTCATGGGAATATTCTTGTCTCTTATCCAACAAGGCATTTTTCTACCTATTTTACTGTGCAAAAGTAATGTTCTTTTTACCTCACATGACATGTACAAATTTACCCACCATCATTTATTTGAAGATTACTTTGAATTTTTAAAAGGTTAATTTATAAATAAATTTTTTTCAAAAGTTATTTTCAAATTAAATGGGTTTCAAAAGGCTTTTCATAATAAAATGATATTTTCTTCGAGAATGTTTTTATGATATATTTTATAGTATTTCTATTTAACAATGAAAACAAACTTTTATTTTACTCCAATTGGGATATATTATGTTGATACCATCCTTAATATTCCTCTTGATAGTTTATGATTGATTTTTAGAAGGATAATATTCACATTTAGTTCCTTGATTCCTTTTAGACCCCTTGAAATATTTAATTTCCTATGATCATTTGACATTGAATTTCCCCTAAATATCCATATCATTTTTCATGGATATGACTATTGCCTGAAATATATACCATTTTTTCATATTGTTTTTACATTGATAGTTATTTGATTATTTAGTGAAATATAGATAAATATATATTCTTTATTCAATACAAATATTTGATAAGGAATATTTTTTATTTGATATTTGGAATTCTTAGGACATGACAGACACAGGTTAGGGACCATTTAAGAAATTCCCTATGGGTTGGGGACCAGTTAATATAATCCCCTTGATGTATCGGTAGTCTGATGATAAGAAATTATTAGGAAAAAACCCTTCATGTTTTTTTCCAAGAATAATAGATGATTTTCTACCCATAGTTTTAAACTGTTCGAAGGATAGATCTTGACAGTATATGTTTTCATGTTCCTTAGACATGATATGCAATAATTAACCATTTTCTTCATTTTGGATCATTTATTGTTAATACATGAGATTTTTTGTCAAAAATATATATGGATACATTTCTTATTTAGTTCATTTATTAAATGGAATGTGTTTTAGTTTCATACCTTACCATATTTAAATTTCTTTATCTAGATATTTAAATGGAACGTGTTATCAGTTATTTACCTTTACAATTGATTATTCTAATTGATTAATTATTAATTCTATTGTACTTTACCCTTACTGAGCATTTTATCTCACCCTTATTATGTTTCCTTTCCCTAAGAATCTAAGAATTATACTAAGAAAGGTATTCAGGGATAGACTATATGGAATAAAGTTATCATCGAAGGGAAAAAATTATGTTGTTTTTAGTGTATTCTTTTGTAATAAAATAATCATGTATGTATTTGGTTTACCAGGAATACTAAACTGTTTGTTCCATTGGGATGTGATTTACATTTATCTTAATACAATGTAATGGTATTAGACACCAGTTCCAACCTTTTGTGGTTGGGTCTCTACAGTTGATATCAAAGTAATTTTAGTAGAAACCTTGGGAACTAGATTTAGGAAAACATATATTAGAGAACATAACCCTAAGGTAGATTTTTAGGCTAAGTAAATAAGATAATCATATAATTTTGATAAGTAGATATTATGTGGGTATTCCTATAAATAAATCCATGTATGGATACTACAAGTGGACTTGGTTCTAGAACAGATGTACTTAGGAGTAACAACTCTAAAAAGGTATGTTGGGCCCAACTTGGTGTATCTTTGTAAATTACAATAATCCTTACTATATAACTAGTTTTACACCCTTGGGGGATATTTCTAGCATAATTCACATTTTATTTACAAAAAAAATATAGAGTATTTTGACAATTAATGAACTAGGTTAAACCTAAGGTATTTTAGATTGAAGATAGGGTGTCATGATTTAGGAATCCTATAAATGATATTATGGATAAACCCTAGACCAAAGAAGGACCTACGAGGAAATAAATTGATAAATTATTTATGTTTAGGGTTATATTGATAACCTTAGTGAAAATTATAAGTAGTGATTGACCTTATTTCTAGGATTTCCATCATATTTATTTTGGAAATTATATTAATATGGTTTTAGAAAAGGAAAACCTATATTCCAGGTGAAAAACAATCAAGTCCAGTAAGGGAAAGAGTCTTGAAACCATGATAGAAGGATTATAAGAGTTTCATACCAACCACTGGCCTATGAAATTCTTCGGTTAATATGTCATTGTTTTTAGTTGACCAATTTGATGAATAAATGTTAATGATGAAACAAAAGTGTAACTATTTAGGTTTAGATATTAATATATTAAACGTATTGCCTTTGGGTAATAGTTAGAAACAAATGTAAAGACTTTTAACTCTTTTATGGACCTTACGATACATTAAATGTTTATTTTAGTTCTTTAGGAATGAAAGTTAATTTTTGGATATCCATTTCTTGAAGTAAGGGATGAATTATAATTTAATCAAAGCACAACCGAGTGATGGAATTGTTCGTATGAAATTAAAATAAATCATGTAAGTAAATTTCATTATCTTCTTAGGAATATCTCCTCCAATGGCCTGAAGCCCTTTATTTTTTATTGATTTTGATCATCCAACTTTCAAGTGGTGAGGTGAAACCCTTACAATGCCCGTAGGCGTAAGTATTACATTGCCCGTAGGCCTTAGAGGAATTCATTGCCTGTAGGATTCAAACATTACATACAACCCAAACTAACTACTTGGAACTTCTCCTCCCCAGCATCTTCATCGTGAAATCAGCTCTCTACCTTTGCATGGCTCTTCGTCTAGGCTTTCCCATGCATGCACAGGCTTGTCCTGATGGTAGGTGCCATACCATCTCATTCTTGCAATCGGTTTAGCTTCTTCACTGTTGAATGCTCCTTGCTCATCCTCCTTCTGAAGCTTGTTCCCTGTAGGTTGTCTGGTTTGTATATGCGCTTAAGGTGGCCTGAAGGCCTTGAGGTGGCCCGAAGGCCTTACTGGCCTGAATTCCTGGGTGGACCGAAGTCCTTAAAGGACTCGGGAAACAAATCTGTGCCCGAAGGCCCAAATGGGGGAATATTCCCAGCTGCTACAGTGCCAAATAGTGCTTGCTATAATTCCCACTATAGTGCCTCCAACAATACTGCACAGTTCCTGCTACAGTACTTCTACAGTACTACTACAGTACCCAAAAATTATCCTCCCCCTAGTTTTGATCCTGGGTCTCTTGGATGCACTTAAAGAGTCCTCACCAACTGGGCTAAGGCTCATGTGCTTAGGAATATTTCAACATGAGGAAATGGATCTTAAAAAAATGTTGTCTAATACCTTAATTTTTGTGGTCTTCTAAATGATTGTAGATTTATAGATTTGAGGCTCTCAACAATCCATTTATCATTCACTTTTTTATGATTGATGAACTCAATCACTCCTTATAAATATTTATTCTTTTACTCTAATTACATATCCCTACTTGACACTATTTTTATCCTACTTAGAGACATAGTTATATGTTATCCCATGCGACCTTTGTACTTTCTATTTTCTCTTTTATAAAGGATTTATTATGAACCCTTATCTCGATGTGGTATGTCAACATAGGAAATTTCAAGAAATCTATTACCAATGTCAAGTTTTAATTGTGAGGATGAAATTTAATTAAGGTGGGGAGAATGTAATGACCTACAAATCTAAAGTGAGAACATTGTATTTTATAGTTTGTATGATATGCAACACTAAGCGCACAAGGGAATATAATATACTGAGAATTTATAATATATTTACTATTTTAAATAAGTTAAATATATTTTATACCTTACAATGCACGTGACACTGAGTTAGTGTACATCGCACGAAATAATGAGTTTTTTATGGCTTATGTTCTATACAAGACTGAGTTTCACCGAACAACAATATATTATAAAAATATTATTATTTAGTATAATAAGATATAACCTAGCCATTAAATTAGCATTTATGAATTGGGTTATCAAAATTATGAAAATATATGGTTTAAAAAACAATAAAATGAATTCATTGGTTACTAATTAATTATAAATGAATATAAGAACCAATTTAATATAAAGGGAATGTTTTTATAGAAACTATTTTTATGCTCACAAGGATATTTTATCCTAATAAATTAATTTAATTAAAATTAGTGAGATATATTAATTGAATAAATATATTATATATTCGGTAAAATATTTTTGATAATAATCCAATATATTTTATCGATATAAGATAAGAAAAATACAATATTACACATAAAATACTATATTTTTATTAAATGCACTTTTACCGCCTTTTAATGGAGAACCTATTTTAAATCCATTTTTTTGAACATATATAAATATTATATGTAAAAATAAAAATAATATTTGAAATATAAAGATAATAATTAGGTTAGGGGTATTTTTTGGTATTTTTATGTGAAGTTTCATTTTTTTAATCAATAATGAAAAATATTGAATTTTAATTCAAAAATGTTTTTTTCATCTAATTTATCTATAAGATTAAATTATTTTTTAAATTATATTTTAAATTTTAATTAGGATATTTTTTTATAAATTAATCTAATTTAGGTCATTGTAATCAATTTCACTTTGAAATTTAATATAAAAACATACAAATATTTTGAACATTTTTACTTTTAAAAGAACATTTTCACCCTATCTATGGGATTAAATTTAAATTAATTTCTTCCAATTATATGACTTTAATTTTGAATAATACTAATTTATAATGTATAATAAGGTAAATTTAGTTTTTTATGAAAAATATTAGTGAAATTAATTAAAATCAATTACACTGATTAAGGTGAAATGAAGCTTAAAAAGGGACTAAACCTTAAACATAGGGGAAAAAATAACCTATATACTTATCCAAAGGCCATTTTATTGTCATACATACACCCTATACTAAATTTTACATAATATAGACCATTATTGGATTCAGTTTCAATGGAAATAACATGTGTTAAATTCCCCTTTCCAAAATTTACAAGAGTGCCACTCCTCCTCTACAATAAAAAGGCCTCCTCTCCTCCCAATTCCTCACACCAATCAAGACTATTTGGCTTGAAAAATATCTACAAAAAATGTCACGACCCGTCCTTGGGGCCCGTACCGTGATAAGATCACTGTACTTTCCAGAGACGGAGCTCTTCAGCAGTTACGGTTTCGATAATGAAAATCCTGGTTTGAGCTGAGTCAATGACCTTTGTGTTTACCACATGATTGAGATGGGTCACTTGATAACTTAGGTATATTTATGGGCATATACCTAAGTAGTGGTTATCCGTTGATTTCATAACGTTTTTGTTTCCTCATGATTGAGATGAGTTACTTGATAACATAGGTATAAGTATGGGCTTATACCTAAGTAAGGGTTATCTGTTGAGATCCTTCTTTGTGGTTATCCTTGTTGGATTTAGTGAGACCTCGAGGGTCTCGGGGTCCCTACTGAGTATCGTATACTCACCCCTGCACGGGCTATTCCCGCACCTCGTTGTGTTGGTTGCAGACGACGGGAAGCGCTGACGGAGGCTGTGTGTTCGGGGACTGGATGGTACCTGGTGGTGGACTTCACGATGAGACGATACTCAGAGGAGGTTGACGGGTGAGAGCATTGAGGAGGCTATTTGTACCTACCCTTCAGGTAGGATCTGTGGTGGACGATCCAGGAGTTGCACTATATGTACCTACCCTTCAGGTAGGATCTGAGGTGGATAACCTAGGAGTTGCTACTTTTCTTCCAGCTGTTTGTCTTTTCTGTTGTACTTCCTTTCAGTTGTAGCTGTACTTTTCAGATGGGTTTGTATTCTGGCCCACTTCTTTTCAGTACTTCCTTTTTGTACTTAGTGTTTTACTTCCGCTTGTACTCTGTGGTGTTTTGTTTACCTTTATAAAGGCAATGCCTTCCCAGTTTATCGGGATTGGGGCGCGGCCCGGCCCGGCCTGGCTCGCTCGGCCTGGCCAGCGTGGCCAGGCGGCTTGGCCATAACGGCCGAGCGGCAGGGGTACGGGGGGGGGGGGGGGGGGGGGGGGGCTGCCCCCCTGTTCGTGAAATCGAGGCCCCCATGTGAGGGGGCTGCTCCTGTCGTCCAGCCGGGGGTTACGACCCCCGGCACTTCTCGGAAGCCGTCCGGTCGTGCTGCTGCCACGGGACCCCGCGGTCCCGTCCTCCTGCTCCAGCGGCCGGAAGCCCGCCGCCGCTTCCTGCTCTGTCGCGGCCAAAGGCCGCAGCCTTGGTCCGACCGGTGTGGCGCGACGGCACCACGACCCTCTGTTGCGGCCCCGCACCGGCCGCGGTCTCTTCCAGGTTCTTCGGTGTGGCGCGACGGCGACGCGGTTTGGTTCGTCTTCAACGGAGCGGTGCGACCGAGCCGCGCTTCTCCGCCCTTTCTTTATTATTTCCCAAGAGAGAAGTCGGTGAACCTCACTGAGTACTACTCCACCGTCATGCTACCCTACTGTAGATGCAGCAGCTCTTGTATACGCACCGCTCGAAGGGTGGCTGATACAAACTCTTCCCGGAACATGCTCTCAATGTCTGCCCACAGATATGTTACGGGACCCATTCTTCAGGTCCCGAACCTTCGAGTAGGGGCTCAGGCGTGAGATTAGAGATTTTGTTGTTTTTTACAGCATCCCGACACAGACAGGGTTGTTGGAGCGAGCCCTCTTAGTGGATAGTTTCCTTACTGAGCAGTCTCCAGCAGCAGGACCCACCACTAGCCGGCATGCGGCAGAGTCTTCTGCAGCAGGCAGTAGACAGATGACGTAGAGGTCCAAGAGGACCAGACCTACAGGTGGTCGACCGCATGACTCAGGGTTGGTAGTCCGAGTCACCAAGGGGAATGACAGAGCTAGACCTGCCTTTTAGTGTTACTCCTGCAGTGGGATTGGTCACATGGCATGTGACTGTCTGACCCGCCATGCAGATGACCAGCAGTTAAACGAAGAACCTCCCAGGCAAAGGCAGAGGTTCGATCGAGGCGGACCTCTAGGAGCAGAAGGCTGAGGGAGGGGAGTTGGCTGTGCAGCTGGAGGTGGATGACGCTTCGATGTGTTTCCACCACACCACCAGGAGGTCCACCCCAACCACAGGGAACAGGTGGACATGGGAGAGCACAGCTTCAGGCAGCAGAAGCATACGACTACGGAGCTCCGAAAGCAAGTGGACAGGAGCGGAACTAGTGGTTTCCTTTTGTTCTTCGTACTTCTAGTTCCATGTTGTTGTTACATTTGTGTCTTTGTACTATAAGCTGCAATAATAAAAATACACTTACCTTTGTGACATTTTCTTCCTTCCTTTTTGTGTACTAAGAGGTTCCGGTTTAAACTGTTGACTTGACCCTTACTTTCGAGATTCCTTCTGGAGGAGACCCAGTTACCTCACGCTGATGCCGACAGTGTGACTCGACCCTTAGAGCCCAGAGTGACGGTTGGATCTCTTGGTAGTAACGTCGAGGCCTTACGACATCGTCCATGGCATGAATACATCATTCATGTCCGGATTGACTGTATTAGGCAAAGAACATGGTTCATCCAAAGGATGAGACCAGATTTCTCTTATCGGTAAAGAAGAAATCATAGCAGCTCTTGTGGGACCATAGATGGTCCAGGCCACGATAGAGAAGGTTCAGGTCATCCAAGAGCGGATGAGGACAACTCAGAGCCGACAGAAGCCTTATGCTGACAAGAGCCATAGACCACTACAGTTCGAGGATGGCGACCACGTTTTCTTATGGGTCTCACCTCGACGTGGAATTATGGAGATTTGGCTGAGGTGACAAGTTATCTCCGTGCTTCATCGGACCCTTCAAGGTCCTCAGCAGGGTAGGCAAGGTAGTTTACCACTTGACCTTTCCACCTCAGTTGCACCGGGTGCATGAAATCATCCACGTACCTCGGCTAAGGAGATATGTGCATGATCCTTCACATATTATCGACCTCAGGGAGTTGGACGTCGATGATAGGGCGACATGCGTGGAGATTCCAGTGGAGATCGAGGATCGATAAGAGTGGGTCCTACGTGAACGATCGATTCCTCAGGTGCGCTTTCACTGGAAGCACATGAACCTCTAGGGGAGCACCTGAGAGCGGAAGGCTCAGATGCATGCTCAGTACCGCTTTTGTATCCCTAGTTTGTGTTAAAGCTTTACGGGGACGTAAAGACCTGAGGTGGGAGTAATTTAAAGACCCAGAAATTTCAAGGAAATTTTTTTCTTAATTTTCTTTGGGATTTTAGAAGAACGCAGTTTCTGACAGCGCCTGATTCTGAGGCCCGGTGTGCCCGGAATCATTTTCTGAAGTTTAGCTCGGGTACGTTCAGTGAACGAACGAGTGGGTTTTCCTAAATTTTGAACCGGTGCTCGGAATCGAAATCTGAGGACACCGATGGAATCGCAGCGCCAGTAATTGCTTATAAACAACTTTTTCGGAGTTATGTTTGCTCGGGTGTGATTATTAATTTTTTGGGTTAAGTAAAGGAATAAAATAAAAGTGGTGCAACCAATTTTATTTTGTTTAAAGTTTTTTAACCTAAGCTAAGTGGTTGGAGTGAGACCCACTATATCCTACTCCACTAGGTAGGATATTTGTGGGGTGGGGCCCACATGAACCCCACCCTTTCAACTTCCTCAACACCTTTAATTTGGTAACGCACCCGCACCCCCCAATTAATGAATGTCAAATCTTGCATTTAACTAAATATGAAACGCGTATTTTAATTGGGCAGTTTAAACGTTTCAATTAATTCAATTAATTGATTGATTCAATTTTTAATTTCAAATACGTTTGTCTTGTGTGTTAATAAAATAAGACAAGTCTTATTTTATTAAGGGGTTCATTGTGCGTGAAGTCTTGGGAGAAATTTCTCAAGGTCTTGAAGTTCTTCTTCCTCGACGAAGAACGCGAAGAACGCCGACCTCCGGTGACGGATGATGGTGAGAGACACCTTCCTCAAAGATCGATGACCCGATGCGCTTTCTTTCGTTCCTTCTTCCCGTGTCAAAGGAAGGGATACACCGTTCCTCCTCGGACAATCTTCGTCAATGTGTACAGAACCTTCTTCTGCGACGTTCAATTCCATGACGATCCTTCGGTCAACAATGCTCGAGGTAGGGGGATTATTTCTTTTTGTTCCTGATTACTTTCATCGCTGTTTTATCATCTTATTTTAGCCGCCTGATATCGCAATAATGAGAGGAGGTCGGACCGCACAAACACGGCCGACCCTCCTCCCCCCCCCCTTGATTGTTGATTTGTTTGCAGCACGAGCAAGGCAACCCGGTGCCGAAGCACCGCGCGGGAAATAATAATGAAAGGGCGGAGAAGTGCAGCGCCGTCGCACCATGCCATTGAAGATGAACCAAACCGCGACGTTGTTGCACCACGCCTGAGAACCTGGAAGAGACCGCGGCCGAAGCGGGTCCGCGGCGGACCAGGAAGCGGCGGCCGGCTTCCAGCCGTCGGCGCTGGAGCAGGAGGACGGGACGGCGGGGTCCCGCGGCAGCAACACAGCCGGCCAGCTGGGCCGGCCGGCTTCCGAGAAGTGTCGGGGGTCGTAACCCCCGGCTGGCTGACAGGAGCGGCCCCCCCACATGGGGGCCGCAATTTCACGAACAGGGGGGCAACGCGCCCCCCCCCCCCCCCCCCCCCCCCCCGCACCCCTGCCGCTCGGCCGTTACGGCCGAGCCGCCTGGCCACGCTGGCCAGGCCGAGCGAGCTTTGCCGGGCCGCGCCCTAATGGGCCGGACCTGGACCCGGGTCGGGTCGACCCGGTTCAGGCCGACCCAGGGGGTATCGGGCCGGGTCGGACCGGGCCCGAACCCCCTATTTGCGGACCTCTTCTGGTCTTTTGCCCATAACATGGGATACAGACCTCTGATCTACGCACTGTCAGCTGCGATGCGATCCATGGATCGAGACGGTCGTTTCGGTATATTACACTCATGGTTTTAAAGAACTTTGAGTTCGTCCGGGTTGGTTCAATCACGAAACCAACCGGGCCCTCGGAGCGGAAACGCTTATATCTCGAGCTCCGGACGTCTGATTGACGTGCCGTCGACTTTGTTGGATTCCTATTGATAAGACAAAACTTTTGGCATGATTCGCCTAAGTTTTGGATGTGGTTGGTTAGTGTACAGGTTGGATTGTACCCGAAATCCAACCGGGCCCCTAGAACGGAAAAACTGAAAACTTTCAGACCGGACGTCCGTTTGAAGAACTGTCAGCGGTGTTGGTGATCTCGTTGAGAAACGGTCCCTATGAGTATACCCTATGATATTTCAGGGTACTGTTAAGATACGTCCAGGTTGGTTCGCACACGAAACCAACTGAGCCCCTGGGACGAAAAGGCTAATAACTCACAGATCGGGCGTCTGTTTGACGTGCCGTCTGTTGTGTTGAAACCTCTATGATGAGGCGGTCCTTTGAGGTACTTCTTCGTGGGACATTGGGATACTTGGAGTATCGACATGTAGCTCGTGGAGAGGACCCTCCCGGAGACGAGCGTACGGAGTACGGAGACCATGTAGCTGGCTGAGACCTGATGACTGCTTGTCCGATTCGATTCGGTGTGACTAGCATAGCCCAGTGGAGAGAACTACTTTGTGAGGTGGAAGACCCATGGCAGAGGAGCACTACTTTGTGAGGTGGCAGACCCGCGTTACTCGACAGGAGGAGTACCTCTATAGGCTATGAGGGTGAGCACTACTGTGTGAGGTGGCAGACCCATGGCAGAGGAGCACTACTTTGTGAGGTGGCAGACCCGCGGTACTCGACAGGAGGAGTAACTCAGCAGTCTTAGGTTAGTGAACAATACCTCAGAGTCGTGACAAGATCACTGTACTTTCCAGAGACGGATCTCTTTAGCAGTTACGGTTTCGATAATGAAAATCTGGGTTTGAGATGAGTCAATGACCTTTGTGTTTACCACATGATTGACATGGGTCACTTGATAACTTTGTTATATCTATGGGCATATACCTAAGTAGTGGTTATCTATTGATTTCATAACATTTGTGTTTCCTCATGATTGATATGGGTTACTTGATAACTTAGGTATAAGTATGGGCTTATACCTAAGTAAGGGTAATCTGTTGAGATCCTTATTTGTGGTTATCCTTGTTAGATTTAGTGAGACCTTGAGGGTCTCGAGGTCCCTACTGAGTATTGTACACTCACCCCTGCACGGGCTATTCCCGCACCTCATTGTGTTGGTTGCAGGCGATGGGCAGCGCTGACGGAGGCCGTGTGTTCGAGAACTGGACGGTACCCGGTGGTGGACTTCACGATGAGATGATACTCGGAGGAGGTTGACGGGTGAGAGAGTTGAGGAGGATATCTGTACCTACCCTTCAGGTAGGATCCGTGGTGGACGATCCAGGAGCTTCACTATCTGTACCTACCCTTCATGTAGGATCCGAGGTGGATGGCCCCGGAGTTGCTACTTTTCTTCCAGCTGTTTTTCTTTTCTGTTGTACTTCCTTTCAGTTGTAGTTGTAATTTCTAGATGGGTTTGTATTCTGGCCCACTTCTTTTCAGTACTTCCTTTTTGTACTTATTTTTTTACTTCTGCTTGTACTCTGTGGTGTTTTTTTTACCTTTATAAAGGCAATGCCTTCCCAGTTGATCGGGATTTACGCCTTTAGTGCTAGTTTCCAGCCCCTGGCCTATGGATCGTGGGCTTGGGGTAGTCACGGAACAGGCCCCAAGGACGGGTCATGACAAAAAATATCTTCTCAGAATCCCCAACCTTATCCTAGAAGCCTACATTTTTTCAAAAATCCATCCAAGTAAGACCTTTGATTCAAACCAAAAGGTGCTACCTGACTAAGAGGTAACATCTTTCCTCAAGTAATTTTTTTATTTCCATTCTCCACAAACTAAAATATTCTTATTCCATACTTATATAACAAAAAAATTATCCTCAATATACTATTATATTTTTTTGTTAAGGGTTTTACCTACACTTACACAAAATTACATCGAATGAGTAATGAACTTCCCGTTTATGTGTACGGTGAACTATCGCCTCACAAAACAATGTCATTAATTTTTTACTTTACCACCTCGCATGGTTGGGAATTATGATGGAAACTATATTTATATATTATATATAATATTTAAAATTTCTATATTCTTATTTAATTTTTATATAACACATACCCATTTTCTTTCCATTTTGTGTAAATACGATAATAATATTTGTGGAATTCTGGATTACCACCCCCTCCATGCGATGTGACTCATTCACACTAAACATGGAATGGATAAAGGATAGTTTTAATAAAAATATGAAAAATATATGAAATATATATGATAATTTAATTATAATATATATTTATATATATCATTTAATTTTGATTCTTTTAATACTATAAATAAATGAAAGTTACGTTCATGTGTACTATGACCTACCGTCTCTATGAACGGTGCATTCCATTTCTAATCTCCAAATATTATAGATTATTATAAATAAATATATATTGAATATATATTATATTTGAATCATGGTTTAAATTCTAAAGATGATGAAACCATGATATTAACAACAAGCAACAAGTTAAAACATACTTTAGAAACTAAGCAATTAACACCCAAAATAGTTAAAATAATGAAACGTTATTGACAAATGAGTAATAAGATATTAAAATAGGATTATATATGATATTTTATATATTATTATAGTTATGTTATAAGTTATTACAACATTTAAACCCCTTATAAAAGAGGTTAGATGATGTTTACCTGAAAGGAAACACACGGTAATGGATTTCATCCCAATTTACATTCCATTGAGACTTATTTGTTTTTATGCACCTAGTTTATTTTATATGGTGTATATACTACCCACTAAAAATTTATACCATGAATATATTTACTACCATGATATTATAAGTTTCATTTAATGTTATTCCTTCAGGTATATTATGATTCAAATGTTTCAATGTGGTATGGTACACTTTAGAATGTTTAAATATTATTTTCCTCAAAAATAATTGTAATGATATTTTATTTCCATTTGAGGAAATTATATGACCATTATTACATAATCCATTTAATTTTCCTCTCATATAGTTATTAATTACCTTTTTCAATTATTAGTAAAAAATTTCCACTCTTTGGTACTCAATTGTTTTTGAAAATGTTTTTAAGAAAACTTGACTTCATTTATCTCTTTAGTCAAGAACCTGTTTTCTTATAAAGAACATTTTTTATTAAAATGTTTTAAAAAAAAAATTAATAATTTTAGAATTATTTTGTAAATACATTTTTAACCTTTTGTATTTTACTCATGTTTTCATGGGAATATCCATGTGACTTTCAAAATAAGGCATGTTTCTAACCTTTTTACTGTGCAAAAGGAATATTCTTTTTACCTCATATTACATGTACATATTTACCCACTATCATTTCTTTCAAGATTCATTTTAATGTTTAAATTTTCAATTTAAAAAAAACTTTTTAAAAAGTGATTTTTAAATAAATTGTTTTCGAAAAAAAATCCAAAACTAAAGGATATATTCCTCAATAATGTTTCTAAGATATATTTTATAGTATTTCTATTCATCAATGATAACAAACCTTTATTTTAATCCACTAGGGATATGTTGTATTGATACCATACTTAATATTCCTCTGTATGGTTTATGATTGATTAAGCCAAGGATGTTATCCACATTTACTTCCTTGATTCTTTTTAGATCCCTTGAAATATTCAATTTCACGTGATTATTTGACATTCAATTTCCCCTAAATATCCATATCATTTATCATGGATATGATTATTGTATAAACTATATACAATGTTTCATATATCATTTACATTGAAATTTATTTGATTATTTGGGGAAATATTGATAAATCTATTTCCTTTATTTATTATAGATATTTGATATGGGATATTGTTTATTTGATATGACTAATGGTTAAGACATGAAAGACACGAGTTGGGGACCATGTAAGGAATTATATATGGGTTGGGTATCGGTTAATGTAACAACATCAATGCATCGGTAGTCTCATGAGATGAAATTATTTGGTTACAAACCCTTCGAGTTTGTTTGTAAGAAGAATAGATGGGTATCTACCCATAGTTTTAAACTGTCTAGAGGATAGATATTGACAGTATAGGTTTTCATGTGTCTTAGAAATTATGTCCAATAATTAATAATTCCCTCATTTTTGGGTCACTTATTATTAATCCATGATATTTTTCATCGGTATATCTATGGATACATTTCATTTTTATTTATTTATTAAATGGCATGTGTTTCAATTTCTTACATTGCCATATTATTTTTCCTTATCTAGTTATTTGAATGGAATGTGTTATTAGTTATTTACCTTTCCATTTTATTATTATAATTTATTGATTATTTATTCTAGTGTACTTTATCCTTACTGATCATTTTATATCACCCTTATTATGTTTCCTTTCCCCAAGAATCTAAGAAGTGTACTAATAAATATATACAGGTATACACTAGATGGAATAAAGTCATCCTTGAAAGAAAAAATTAAGTTATAATTTGTTCATTATTTTGTAATACAAGACCCATATATTTATATAGTTTACCAAGACCAATAAACTATTTGGTCCATTAGGACACAATTTTATTTTATCTTATGCTAATGTAATGGCAGTAGACACCAACTCTGAGCTTCTAAGGACGGGTCTCCAAATTTAAACTCTTTATCTTATGTATCCATGTTATTTTAAATTTTTTAAAAAAATTATTACTTATACTCCAAATATTTTTTAAGTTAATTTTATAAATTTTTTTAATTTATTTATTGTGGTTTTAAATAGTAATATTTTTAAAATTTTCTATACTAGTTGTTTTTGACTTTGTTTTCAAAAAAGTATAAAAGAATATTTTTTAATGATTACCACATAAATTCCTTTTTCCCACCACAATAATCATTATTTATCATCAATATTACTATACAAGTTTTCATGGTTTTTAAAAGAATATCCTATTCTACATTATTCTGGTAATTTTTAGTTTTTAAATATTTTCAAAAGAAAAAGATATTTCTTCTCATTTTTATGGGATAACAAAGAGATATTTTTTATTAGGGGATGAAATGAAAAAAAATTATTATTTTTATGATGTAAATGAAATATTTTATGTGTTTTTATCATGATAATTTCCTTGTAAATTTTAAAAGATGAAGGGTGATCCTGATATAGCTCTGATAATGGGTGAGCCCGTTATAGCACTCCAGTGCATTGTGTAATGTGACAGAGAAAATTAGATATAAGTTACTCCTATTTGATACGTTGTAATTAAACATAATGATAATTAATTTATAACTGTGATTGTAAGGATAATTTCCCAAGACACCTACACAGTTTTCGAGTGATTTTTATGGGTTTTAAAGGAAATATATTTATTTTATAAGGCAATAAAGTTTATGGTCCCAAAAAGGTGAAAGGCTTTTTTATAAAATAAAAGTTCTCATAAGTTATCTTACTTTTACCAAGAAACTATAATGTATATGTTTTTTATTTTATGATTTATTAAAAAAAGTTTCATGAAAACTGTAGGATTTAAATTTTATTTCATGAGTAAGTAAATGATTATTTTGTGCTCAAATTGTATTCTGTAAAAAGGACAACTTCCGAATGGGTTTTAGTTAATTTTAAATGGATTAAGAATTTTCTTTTAATTTATATCCCTTAGAGAGATTTTCTTTTATCATCCCATATTTTCAAATGTGTTTCACAGGGATTAATGATGTGAAGGTATTATTGCAAGGTTAGCGGTGACACATCTAGAACAAAGAAAAAGTGTCATGAATGAAAAAAGAGTATAAACATAAGACCCTATTTTTGTGGAAAAAATGTATAATATATGGAAGTGTCGACTTTATTATGTAATGGTTTTCATAATTATCTGAAAATATATAAAAAAATATAATAGAAATGTGAGTAAGTGTATCCCTTTTTCTAAATCATGCATTTATGGGTTATTTAAGTTACAAGGCTTGATAATTGGTATCAAAGAAAAGTTTTAGATAACATTAGAGGCTATAGTGATGTTAAAATACACATTAAAGAGTTTATAATTTGTAGTTATATTATTATGGGATAGTTTTTGAGGATTTATATATTGATTCATCTAATCAATGTCTATTCAAAATGGGTTTCCATAGAGGAAAAAGTTGAATGTCATAGGATATAAATAAGATAATGATATCCTTCTGAATTAATAACTTAGAATATTTAGAGTTGGAACTAAGTAGATTTTGACTGTGTTAACTCAATTAATACTAGATATTAATGGTTTAAACCATTCAAGACATTAACCAATTTATATTTATAGGAACATGTCTGATGTGGAATATTTATTGAAATAGAACCCTAACACATTTAGTAGATCTTAAAACCTTATGGTATCTAAGGGATGGAATAATTATTTAGAAAAAATATTCAATGACTTAGGATGTTCAAAGCATAAAAACGTGACTCCTTCTATTTATTATTTTAAAGGTGAATCCAATCAATTGTGGTATATTATTAAGAATATGAAGGTGAATGATGATATTGATTCCATGGAGTGGATAATATTTGAGGATATTTTACTTGATAAATACTTTACTAAAGTATTTCTACTTAGAATGCATATGAAATTACCTGGAATAAGGAAAAAAGATGACTCATTTATAACATATGAAGAAAATTTTTCTATACTGGACATGAATTAGTACAATAAAATTTTACAAAAATAATAAATAAGGCACATAAATAAGATCTTGGTTAGTAAAGAACGGTATAATTGGTTAAGGAAGTTTAATTTCATGACTTTTATACTGAAAAATATGGTATTATTAATCTTATAAAAATTTTGTGTTTTCTAAGTGATTTTTAGTTAAAAAATGAATTGTTGAGTTGAGATCATAGATCATAATTTACCACTCATCCTTACAGTACTGGGATGTATATAGACCTCTGGAACTATTATTGGTTTGAAGGAATGTATAAATATATTGTTGATTTTACTATAAATAGTGTACTTTTCAACAAGTTAAAGATGAGAGAAAATTAATGAAGTTGATTTTTTAGTTATTCTTAGTACCTGAGTGGAAATGAGATAATATATCCACATATTTTTTGGTAGGATTAAAAAATTTATCTCAAGGTAATAATGATATTTGGGTTATTTTTTATCATTTTACTAAATCTATGAATTTTCTACCTATTCTAGATACTATGATTTTAGAAAGCTTTTTATAATTTATGTTAAAGAGATAGCTATGTTACATGGAGTCCCTTTATCTATTATATCTTATCATGATCCTAGATTTACATTTTTTTAAAAAATTACTTCATAACTTTTTTGGTATTAAATTAAATTTCAATATATCTTTTCATCCTCAATCTGACTGATAGTTGAAGTAAACAATTCTGAATTTAGAGGATATGATTTGGGATTTCTCATTGGATTACCAAGGAAGTTAGGATCAATATATCTATTTAGTGGAATTTTCTTATAATAATGTTTTTCATTCCATTATATATATTACACCATTTGAGACTATATATAGAAAGTAGTGTCGAACTATAGTATTTAGGGATAAAGTCGATGAGAGAAAATTATTGGCACTAGAATTGGTAGAATATATGAGTGAGAAGGTAAAAATGATTCAATAAAATATTATGGATATAATAGGATGTTATTTTAGAATATACTGTTATTTAAAAAAATTTATACATTCAATAGCTTGTGATGCACTCAACACTGAACTTAAACAAACTACGATATATTATAGCAATTTTATTATTTGACTATTATAACCTAGTTGTTGGTTAAATGAATATGAATATGAATATGAGTTACCAAATTAAGAAATGAATTTTGAAATGTTTTTACCTTTTCAAATTTATTTAATATTTACTAGGAAATAAGTACTCAATTTTGAGTCATAATAATGAAATCATATAAGAAAAAAAACAGTTAGAGAGTCACTTTTCTATAAAATAGGGGTTTCCTTATATTTTGTATTTTTATTTAAAGTATAAATTTATTAATTTTATAATTTGAGTTTTATGAAACGAAATTAATTTTTTAATTCCTCATATAAATTGTTTTAGGATGGATTTTGGAGATTTTTCTAAAAAATTTATTTTTGGGTATATAGTGAAATTTACCAATTTAACAAATAATGCCAGTTTATGAAATTATCATGATATAATAATGAATTGGAAGATTTTTAAAAACATTTATAGACCAAATATATATTTTATAATTAACATAATTTATTTAAAAATATAACGGTGAAATTATAAATTTATGTTCAATGATTTGGAAATCTAAGTAATGTTTTTATTCAAATAAAAACTATTTTTGGTTCTTCTCTTTTAATCATGTTTTCACAAGGTTCCATTTGGTTTTGGTTTTGTTTTAAAGTTAAATAATTAAAATATTATTTAAATTTATGCTATTTAATCCATGGTTAAATAGTATTGTACTTTATTTTTTTATAAAATCATTTTTAAGCTTAAAAAAAGAATTTATCAAAAATTGATTTTCCTTTCATTTTTCATACTCATTTTATAATTATTTATACCACTTATACAAATTGAATCTAAAAAAATGGATATCATATTTATAATATTGTGTTTAAAATTTGATAAATAGAACATTTTCATTTTTAGTCATAATGAATATTAACCGATGTAAAAAATCAACTACTACAGTAAATGTTAAAAGGGTTAACTAGGGGTTAAACTAAAGATATAAGGGTTAAAATAACCTAAAAATTTGAAAAAATTATATTTTGTAAATTTATTTTAACTTTATATCATACCAAAATATAAATTTATCCAATTTGGGTCCACTTTACCTGAAAGCAACCTTATATTATTTTAATGTTTTTTACAAGTGTGCAACTCCCCTCACTTATAAAAGGACACCTCCTACCATACCTTATTTACACATTCTGGATCCACTTAGATCAGCCAAAACCTGAATAAATATATTCTAAAATTCCATATCCATGTTCTATAGTTTCTTTTATTCTTTAAATACCAACCCAAAGGTCCTTAATAATAGATCCAAAGAAGGTTTCTCAAAGTAGAGGTAATCTCCTTCACCTAATCCTATAAAGTATATTTCTTGTTCTACCTCTTAATAATACTATATAACTGTATTAAATTAATAAAATAATTAAAATAATATTACTTAAACTCTATTATGTTAATTTAATAACAATTATCTATTTATAACCCATTCCAATGGAAAAAAGCATCATCTTGCGTACATACGAACTACTGTCTCCACGACATACATATTTTATTTTCATTACTGCATATAATGGATGGTTGTATAGATGTATTTAATGATAATATATGATGTTAATGAAATTATTATTTCTATTTAATTATAAAATATCATCTTCATTTGACCCTCCCATCCATTGGAATACAATAGCATCGCTCGTGAGTATGTGTGGACTACCACCTCCACAAAATGATTTGATTCGTTTTACATTTATAATTATAATGGATGCTAATGAGGATATATTTAATGAATATATATGATATTTATTATATTATTATTATTATTTAAGGATAAATAATTTTTAAAATTTCTTTCTTTCTGTTATATGGAAAATGAAAACATCACTCGTGCATACATACGGACTACAGTCTCCACAAAGTCATGTTGTTCATTCAGAATCACCACCTCATATGAATGGTTTTAAAATGTATATAATGAATAAATATTATAATTGTTACATTAATTAAATTATATGAAACCATGACTAACGTTCACGGACCATAACTTCCAAATCAAACAATGTATGAAAAATGCAAAAGCAAACACCTACAATGATGATTTTTGGGAGGAATTACTAATAATGTTGTAACATTAAATTATAAGTGAATAATATATGGTAAGATAAGTATTAATATGGTTATTTTAAAATTTATAATAAATATAAATTTATTATAAAGGATTTTAAGAGTGTGTGCAAAGTAATTCATGATCTAAGGTAAGAGTTTATCATCTCACTTTTATTTGTGTGAGACATATTCCATATTAACCACTTGTTTCTTTTCTGTGGTGTATATATTTACCATGAATATATTTTATGATAATTTTCATAGATATTATGAGGATTTATATATCCATACATGGTTCTATCTTTTATGAGGGTTTGATTCAGAGACTAACGAAAATATAAGGTCTCTTTATCTCAATGTTGTTTTGTTGGAATTTTTTTTAAAATTATGAAACTATTTATGTTTATATTCTATATATATAGTCCCTTTGATGTATTATATCATTAAGTTATTAAAACTAATGGTACTTAAAGTTACATTTTAATATATTTATTTAAAATGGATTATTATTCAAAATTTACCAAAGCGCTAAGGGTTTATGTAACAATCTCTTCTCTTTTCGGGATTGTATATATTAAATTTCCAATGATAGAAATTATATGATACTTATCTTTTAAAACCAATATAATTTATTATCCTATGATTACTTATAGGTTTTCCATGTTCTCATTTTAATTTCCTCTATTTGGTATTTAAAAATATCATGGATTTTTTTGAAGAAAAGACGAATTTATTTCTAATTTTCATTTGAGAATATTTTTCTTCCATATACATATTATTAAAACTATTTTATGGAATATTTTACCTATACATAAATGTTTTAAGAAGGTCATTTTCACTAACTTTTATTTTTTTCAAAGGATTAAAATTAACCTTTTCAAATGTTTTTCATACGACTCACTTTTTTTTATAGAAGTGTGAAAAAGAATTTTCTATTTTAACATATATGAAATTGATGAAATTTTCCACAATCATGTATTTACTTCATCATGAATCTTCCATTACAAGTTTCAAAAGTTTTACAAATAAAATTTTATTCCCATTTTTATAGGAATTTTATTTTTCAAAAATTACTAAAAGAAAAGGGATATTTTCTCTTGATTTTCAAAGTGTATTTTAAATGATTTTATAAAATATATTTTTCATCTATATTAACATACTTTAAGAATTTTTATGATTCACTAGGTATTTTTTCTCTAAATCTATTTTCATTTAAAATTTTCAAGAATGGTCTTATTTATACTTTAAATATTGTTAATTTTCAATTTCAACTACTTTTTAAATTCTTTATGATGGTTTTAAAAGAAATATTTTCAATGTTTTCCCTATAAGTCATTTCCGAATTTTATAAAAAATAGTGATAAAAGAATATTTTTAAAATATATAGAATGAACTGATTTTCCTTCCATCATAACCATTATTTGATATTGAGTTTCCTCTATAATTACCTATGGTGTTTAAGATAAATCCTATTCTTTTTTTAAAGTAATTTTTCAATATTTTCAAAAGAAAATGATTTTTCTTCTCATTTTTATGAGATACCCAAAATCGGTTTTGATTGTGGGTTCTAATGCTAAATTTTATGGGTTTTATGATATAAATTAAATATTTTATGTGTTTTTATCATTAAATGATTATTGTAAATTTTATATGATGATGAGCAAGACTGATATAGCTATGATGATGTGTGATCTTGATATAGATCTTTAATGCATTGGATAATGTGATAGAGTTAACTGAATGGAAGTTACTCTTAAGAGATATGTTGTAATTAACCATGATGGTTTTTATTTTGTAAGTGTGATCATATGTAGAATGTCAGAAGAAACCTATATAGTTTTCTAATGACTTATATGGGTTTTAAATTAAATCTTTTTGATTTCATAAGTTATGAAATTTTATGATCTCTTAAAGGTAAAAGGTTTGTTTTTCAAGGAAAAGTATTCTCAAGTTCGTATGATTTTCCCATGTAACTCTCATTAAAATGATTTTTCATTAATGATTTCTAAAAAACTTTTTATGAAAAGATTGGTAATTGATGTCTATTTCATGAGTAAGTAAATTATTATTTTGATTTTAAAGTTTATTATGTAAAAAGGAAAAGTTTCTTATGAGATTTCATGAATTTTAAATGAATTATTGGGTTTTATTTTATTTTATATATATTATTGATCAATTTTTTCTTATACATTTTATTCAATTATTTTTCATAGGGCTTAAGGGGGTATAAGGATTATAGCTGGGTCAATGATGACATATCATAAATGAAGTAAAAGTTTTATGAATGAAACATGAGTGTAAACATAAGAACTAGTGTTTATGGAAAAAATGTACACTGTGTGAAAGTTTCCACTTTGTTATATTATATATTTTTTAATTATAAAAAATATAAATTGAAAATATATTATAAATATAATGAAGTACATTCATTTTTATAAATCATGTAATTATGGCATGTTTAAGTTATGTGGCATGATAGTTGGTATTAAATGAAATGTTCCGATAAATTTAGCAGTTAGGGTGTTTTTAAAAGATTATTCAAATAAATTATAATTTATGGTATATTATCATGAGATCGATTTTGAGGATTTACATGTTTCTTAATCTAATCCATCTCAATTCAGAATAATTTTCCATAGAGGTAACATGACAAAATAAGTTGGAAGGAAACAAGAGAATGATATCCTTCCAAGTTAGTAACCAGGAAAAGTTGGAGTTGGAACGTATATGTTTGTGGCTGTGTTAATTCAACTGAAGTAGGTTATTAATAGTTTAACCCATTAAAGAGATCATCCAAATTCTCTATATAGGAAAATATCTATTGTGGAAGATTTTATGAAACACCACCCTCCAGCTTTTAGTGGATATTCAGACCCAGTGGTAGCTGAGGGATGGATCATTGCTTTGGAGAAGATATTCAAAGTTTCTAAATGTTTAGAGAATCAAATGTCCTGACCCTTCCTTGGGGGCCCGTTCCATGGCTACCCCAAGCCCGCCTTCCATAGGCCAAAGGCTGGTGACTAGCACTGAAAATGAATAACCCAAAAAGGGAAGTCATTGCCTTTAAACCTGTACACACACTGATAGAGTACACACCCATAGTAGAACACAAGCCACCACTACTGAAAGTAAAAGTAAGTACTGAAAGTAAATGGGATAGTATACAAGCCCAACTGAAAGAAACATACAATAAAAGGAAAAAACAAGCATTGGAGATCATCTGTTGAGGATCATACCTGAAGAGTAGGTACAACTCACTGTCTGATGTCACTGTAGCTCACCATGTCTATCGATCACCTCCGAGCACCGTCTAGCCTTAGCTCCCCAAGTCTCAGTCAAGTTGTCTGCCATCTTCACAAGACACAATAGGTGTGGTTGAAGCTCATGTAGGGGTGAGAATAACAATACACATTAGGGAACCTAAGACCCCTGAAGGTCTCTCATAAATCCACAAAGGTAAACCACAAAGAAAGTTCTCAATCACCAATCACAAAGTAAAAGACATCTCACACCAGGTATATAACTTAAAGAACAGGAATAATGATGATTAGTCAAAAATTAGATCATCTTATTCTATTGATAGGCTCAACTGCTAATCCGCAAAGGGTTGATCCACCACCAATCCATAAAGGGAAGATCTTCCATTAATCCAGGACGGGTCACTCTACGGCTGGTCCATGATAGGTCACACTAATGGTGATCCATAGAGGATCTCTCTCGTGGTGATCCATGAAGGGTTTCACTATTTCAGATCCATATAGGGTCATTCTCTAGTCGATCCACAGAGTTTCACATCATTACCGATCCATGGAGGGTCACTCTCTTGCTGATCCATGGAGGGTCGCGCCATTGCCTATACATGGAGGGTCTCTCTCTTGTCTATCCACGGAGGGACTCTCTTCACTTGACAGCCAACCATTGGATTCACGTACCTTGTATTTATGAGTTCTAAAGGTTATTCTCCTCAATTCATTGGTCATAATTCAACCACCACGAAGTCTCACTTATAATTATCCCAAATATCCATCTTGTCGTAAGGGTTCCAATAAAAAAGATGGAACGTCAATCGGATGGACGGTCTGTAAGTTATAGGGTTTTTAGTAAAAAAGATCCGGTTGGATTCGAGTCCTATCCAACCCAAATTTACTCCAACTTCTTCTAAAACTCATGTGGGTTATCTAAAAAGTACCACCTTGTAGCAAGGGTCCTTTCACCGCAGACGGTGCATCAATCGGACGCCCAACCTGCAAGTTATGATCGTTTCAGTGAAACGTGGATGGTTGGATCTGGGTCCGGTATGAACCGGTTGGACCATCCTGACCCGAACCTATTTGGGGGTGTTGAGTGGGTCTGACATGGGTCTAGCCCAGCCGACCCATTGGGCCCACGGGTCCAGCTTGGTAGGACTGGTCCAGCCCGGTGACGGGTTCGGCCAGGCAGCGCGGGTCCGGCCCGATGGTGCGGGTCCGACCTGACAGTTCGGGTATGGCCTGCGGGTGGGACAACCCACATGGTGGGGCATGACACACCAAAAAAAGCGCAAATCGCATGGTGTGGGTGGGTTCGCTAGAACGGACGCGGGTGCATCTGATTCCACCCGGCAGTGCCAGCTAGCACCGTCCCTTCACCCAACACGGCCGGCAGGTGGCCGACCATTTCAAACGCATGCGAACGAGGTCCGTGTGCCTCAAAATCACCCGAGTGACCTGAGAGGGCTCCTACTCCTTGTGGCACAGACGAGCACCGAGCCTCCTCGCCGCCACGACGCGCTGACGGGTGTGCGGCCACCCTCCACCCGCAGCCACCACCGCGGGCAACCGCCGACCACCGGTGGTGCCTTCGATGGGACCCTAGAGTCTCTCAGGTGGTTCGTTTTTTGAGTCATATGCACCTACATCCTCCATAGGATTACACTATCACCACGAAGCCTTCAAATTCTCATTGGTGACTAGTTGACCGGTCTACTTTGAAGAACGCAACAAGAACAAATATGGAAGAGGGATTGTACCTTGTTCGGGTCGGACCGCGACCTCCGCGTTAGAGTTTAATCATGGGGAGAAACATGATGACAACAACACAGCTTAAAAAACCTCAAATCAAACCCCCACACAATATCCACCCATAAGAATGAAATATTCATGGATCAACCCGTTAGTCGGTTGATCCGCATTCGATGTAAATTTTTCAATAATGAGGAATAAATCATCAAATACATAGAACACATAAAACCCTACCTAAATTCACTGGATCTGCTGATGATGTTGGATGCAATTTATATCATCGTCGATCCACAGTCATTGGCGTTCATCTCCACTTTCCAACCTTAGGATCTGATCCTCCAACGTTGGTCACTTCATTATTCATTCTTTGTTGGAGAGGGATTTTGCCGATGGTTCGTCAGAGATTTCCCCGTATTTGTTAATTCCCAAACTCCAACACATTGGATTATTAAAATAAATAAAAAGCGCATTGATGTTCCACCCATTAATGACGCTCATTAAATGAAACACATTTAATGACCCATTAAGATAATAGCGTCGTGGTTTCAAATGAGCCATTATTGACCCTCAATTTACGCGCCTCATCACTGCCTCATTGTTTCACCGCAGCGTCGCAGTCCGCAACTCAACGATGAGAAAAGAAATAAAATAATTATATTAAATTATTTTATTATTTTTCTCAAGAAGTCTGAAAAATAACTTTTCTGCTCGTTCCTTTCCATCCAAAGTTAAGTCATTTCTTGTAGAATCTCGGCATTCCAAGTTCAATGGTTCCCTTAGATTTTTGATCTGAGCATCATTTCAAAATTTAGAAAAACCCTCCCCCAATTCTACTTAATGTACTAGCACGTGGTCTTAGAATAATTCCATATAATTTGAAGAAAACAATGGAATTTTCGAGACATTAGATTCTCCCCACCTTAGGGATTTACATCCCTAAAATCAAAAACAAAACTAATCAAACAGATGGGGGTATTGATCATGAATCTAAACCTCCCAATCCCATGTGCTATCATGGAGATTCTCGTGCTGCCACCAAACTCGCACTATAGGAATCGACCGCCCACGTAGGACCCATTCCTCTCAATCCTCTATCTCCACCGGGAACTCTAAAAACGTCACCCCATTATTAATGTCTAGCTCACCCCAGTTGATGACGTGTGATGGATCATGCACGTACCCCATCAGCTGTGACATGTGGAAAACATCATGCACCTAGTGAATCTATGGGGTAAGCGCTAGGCAGTACGCCATCTCGCCCACTCTAATCAGGATCTGAAAAGGTCTGATGAACCTCAGATATATCTTTCTGCCGTAGCCAAATCTCTGCAATCCTCATCGAGGTGAGACCCGAAGGAACACATGATCACCCTCCTTAAACTCCAATGGTTTCCATCTCCTGACATCATAAGACTTATTCATACTCTATTTAGTCTTCATCCTCTCCTAGATGATCTGCACCTTCTCAGTGGTACCCTGTACCAACTTCGGACCCATGAGTGTTGACTCCCCTGGGTCTTTCCAGCATAGGGGTGATATGAAAGGCCACCCATAGAAGGACTCAAACGGTGCCATGCGAATGGTGGAGTGATAGATGTTGTTTTATGACAACTCCATTAGTGGAAGGTGGTCCTCCCAACTACAACCAAAATCCAAGACGCAATCACGTAGCATGTCCTCCAAGGTTTGTATGGTCCGCTCCATCTGACCATCCATCTTGGGGTGAAAAGCTGTGGTCAAGAACAGCTACATCCCAAATGCCTCCTGTAATCCCCTCCATGGCTGGGATGTAAAGAGAGCATCACGATCTGAGATGATCATTGAAGGAACCCAGTGAAGTCGTAGTATCTCCTATACATAGAGGCTTCCCAAGCCCTCTATTGGTCCCTACTCCCAGATGGGTAGGAAGTGGGCCTACTTGGTGAATCGATCAACAATCAACTAGATAGATTCATGGCCCCTAGATGTATGTGGTAACCCCATCACTAATTCCTTAGAGACATTATCCCATTTCCACTCTGGTACATTGAGTGGCTAGGACAATCCTTCTAAAACCTGATGCTCGGCCTTTACTTACTGACAAGTGAGGCATCATGAAACGAACTTGGCCACCGCTTTCTTTGTCCCTGGACACCAGTACTAACGTCGAAGGTCCTGATACAACTTCTCCACTCCAGGATTCACCTCCAAAAGGGATGTATGGAAATTCATAAACACCTCATCCCACAACGTCACTGGCACAAAGGTGCGACCTCTGAAAAAGATGACATGCTCCCCACTTATAAAAAATCCATCAGGAGCCCATCTTGAGGATAATTATGTACGATGGGGCTCGCAATAAAAATCCACCAGTTGTGCCTCCTAAACTCCCTGTAAGAGTGGGGGTCTAACAGTCATTAACTAAAGGAAAGTAGATTCACCATAATCAATGAGGGATACCTGCATCGCGGCCAACTACTCTGTTGCCTCACTCAACAGCTGTAAATCGGTCCCCCTACTGAGTGCGTCTGCCACCACATTCCCCTTTCTAGGAGTATAGACTATCTCGATGTCATAGTCTTGGAGGAACTATAGACATCTCCGATGTCTCAGGTTTAGGTCCTTTTGGGAAAAGATATACCTAAGAATCTTGGTCGGAGTAAACTATAAATTGTTCACCCATCAAGTAGTGCAACCACATCTTCAAGGAAAATACAACTACTGCTAACTCCAGGTCATGGGTCACGTAGTTCTGCTCATACTGTCTCAAATATCATGAGACATAGGCGATCACTACTCTCTCCTAAATCAAGACACAACCCAGTCCGGTCTTTGATGTGTTGTAGTAAACTACACACCCAACTCACTCCTCTGGCTATCTCAAGATGGTGGCAGTAGTCAGTCTCTGCCTTAGCTCCTGGAAACTCTGATGATATTTCTCCATCCACACGAAGGGTTTTCCCTTCCATTTCAAAGATGAAAATGGTGATTCTAATCTGGATAAGTTGAGAATGAACCTTAGATAGTAACCAAACAACCCCATGAATCTTCCTACCCCAGTCACGCTCCTGGGTGGCTCCCAAGCAAGCACCGCCTATATCTTTTCCAGATCTGCCGCAACTCCAGCCTCTAAGATGACATGTCCTAGAAAGCGGACTTCCAAAATCCAAAACTTACACTTAGAGATATTTCCATAAAGATGGTTCTCTCGGAGTGTATCTAGGACTATCTATAGTTTTTTAGCATTCTCCTCCCCTGACGCTGAGTACACCAAGATTTCATCATTGAAGACCACAAAAAACCGGTTAAGTTAAGGATGGAAGATCCTGATCATTAGTACCACAAACACTACTGGGGCATTGGTCATGACGAAAAGCATCACTAGGAACTCGTAGTGTCCATATCGGCACCTGAAGGCTGTCTTTGTCACATCCCCATCCCGTACCCGTAGCTGGTGATAACCCGATCTAAGTTCTATCTTCTAGAGCCACCTCGCTCCCTTCAGCTGGTCAAAGAGGTCATCGATCCTTGGTAGTGGATACTTATTATTCATGGTTACCTGGTTCTGGCGTCGGAAGTCCATGAACAACCTAAAACTCTAGTTTTCCTTTTTGGAAAAAAAACATCGGGGCTGCCTATGGAGAAATGTTGGGCCTTAAGAACCCCTTCTCCTACATTTCCTCTAGATATACCCTCATCTCGCGAAGCTCTGCGGGAGCCATCTGATATGCTAGTGTGGATATCGGTGTTGTCTCGGGGTACATGTAAATGCAAAATTCTACCTCCATGCGAGGAGGTAGTCTTAGAACATCCCCAGGAAAAACATCCTCTTAATCGTCCACCACTAAAAGAATTATTGGACCCCTCTCATCCACTTCACTGAGGATGAGGCTAGCCAACTGATGAGTGATCGAATTCACCCTCCTACTATAAATTATGTCATGTGGTGTAAGGGTTTCCTTCTCATCGGTGAAGGAAAACCTGGTCCCATCTCCATAGACACACCACACTATATGCCTAAAACAATTGATCTGAGCATGTAATTTGGATAACCAGTCCATACCCAATATGACATCGTAAGGCATTGATGCTGCTACGAGAAGATCCCAGCCAAAAATCTCACCTCCTAGAGTAATCTCACACTACCTAAACTATTGTTTAATTGTCGAATCCCCTACCATAAGAGTCTCTAGCCGTAAGGATTGAGCCAACAGATCCACTGAAATCTCTAAGCTCTGAATGAGAACTGTGGTAAGGATGGAGTGACTAGAACCTGTGTCTATATGAACTATAGGTAGGGTGGAGTAGACATAGATCATACCTTGGATCATATATAGAGAGCCATGGTCATAAAAATCGACTACCTGAAGCTGTGCTCACCCCTGTCTGTCTGCTCCCTGAGGTTGGGGAGTACCACCTAGGGGTGGGGGTGGTAACACATCAAATTGTCACCCACCACCTGCTGCTCGGCCTACTCTGCTGCCACATCTTCCGCCCTGAAGAACTCCTCTATTAAACCACTGACTCTGCCTCAGTAGTCCCTCAACCGTCTGCTGATCATCATTTTGGAAGTTTGAGCAGTCACAAGCCATGTGACCCTTCCCACCACATGAATATCACAGTATTCTCCTCTGCTAACCTCTTATCCCTCGCAAGCTCCTCACCTCCGACCCTACATCTCATGGGTCATCATCTAGAAGGTCTGGCTTGGTTGGGCCTCTGTGTCATCTACACACTACCTACTGCAGATGAATCAGCTAGCTGTTGTCTGGTGGTGGATCTCACTATAGGTTCCTGCTCAGCAAGGAATCTCTCCACTAGTCGTACTCACTCTAGCACTCCAGCCTGTGTTGGGATGCTGAGTGAAATCATCGATGCCCTGATCTCCCTTCAGAGTCAATGCTCAAAGGTCTAGTCCCTAAATAAAGGGTCCCAGACCATGTCGGTGGAGTAACGGGAGTGGTCGGTAAACCTCACAGAGTACTGGACCATAGTCAAACTGCCTAGCTGCAGGTGCAGTATCTCCTAAATAGGCATAGAGCGTATTGTCGCTAGTACTTACTTCGCCTTGAAGAGTCTCCAAAAGTCGAACCCGTAAAGGGCCTCCTCCTCATGTGTCCGGAGCATCAAGCTCCACCATCTCCGTATTGTTCCCTAAAAAAGGCTGGCGTCTAGGATCACAATCTGATCTGATGGTGTCTCTACCAAGTGAAAAACTCGTGCCACAACCTCCATCTAGTCTGCAGTTTCCTGAGGATATGTCTCTCTTCAAAACCTCAGAGTCCTCTATCTCTAGAACTCATACAGTGGGCTCAGTCAGCGTGCACCGTCTGCTAGCGGGGTTGGTAGTATATTCTGCTTTACGGGTGGTGGTGGTGCTGGTACACCACCAATAGGTGATAACGCTGTAAGTGAACCACATACCGACACCTCATCAATCAGCGGGACATCGTCATGAAATCTCACTAGAATATTGGATGGTTGTCTTCACGGAGGCATCCTATAAGGAAAAAAATGCGCCATTGTCAAAGGGTTATACCTGGTGAGCTGAATCAAAAGATATCAAAACAAAATATTTACGAAACACACGAAACCAATGTTTTCATGTACTGAGTTGGAAAACATAACTCAAGGTCCTGGTGTATGGATACGTCGGATGCTGCACCGACATTAGACACCCTGAACTCAAATCCAAACGCAAGACACCAAGCACTATTTCTCCATTGAAAAAAATTGCAGACTCTTATTTCTTATGGTAGAAACGACCACCCTCTGATACCACTTTTTCACGACCCGTCCCCTGGGGCCCTTGCCGTGACTACCCCAAGTCCGCCTTCCATAGGCCAGGGGTTGATGACTAGAACTAGAAAGGAATAACAGAAAAAAGGAAGGCACTTCCTTTAAACCTGTACGTACACAAACATAGTACACACACAAAGCATAACACAAGGCACCACTAATGAGAATAAAAGTAAGTAGTGAAAGTAAAGGGGCCAGTATGCAAGCCCAAATGAAAGAAATATACATAAAAAGGAAAGAAAAACAAGATCTAGATATCATCCTATGAGGATTATACCTAAAGAGTAGGTACATCTCACTGTCTAACGTCACTGCATCTCACCACGTCAATCGATCACCTCCAAGAACCATCTAGCCCTAGCTCTCCGAGTCTCAGTCAAGCTTTTATTCATCTACAAAAGACACAATAGGTGCGGGAAAAGCCCGTGTAGGGGTGAGTATAGCAATAATCAGTAGGGACCCTGAGACCCCTGGAGGTATCTCAGAAATCCAAAAAGGTAAACCACAAAGAAAGATCTCAATCACAAAGAAAAAAGTAAAAGACATCTCACACCAGGTATAGAACTTAAATACCATGAATAAAGATGATTAGTCATAAGCCAGATCATCTTATTATGTTGAGAGGATCAACTGATAATCCAAGAAGGGTTGCTCCACCGCTGATCCAAAATGGGCCACTCTTCCACTGATCCATGACGGGTCGATCTATGGCCGGTTCATGATGGGTCGTGCTACTTCTGATCCACAGAGGGTCACTCTCAGGTTGATCCATAGAGGGCCGTGATATTACGGATCCACAGAGTGTCACTCTCTTACTGATCCCTGGAGGTTTGTGGAATTGCCGATCCACAGAGGGTCTCTTGATTGCAGATCCATGGAGGTCCGCTCCATTGCTGATCCACAGAGGGTTGCTCTCTTGACGATCCACAGAGGGTTTCTCTTCACTTGACAGCCAACCAATGGATTTCCACACCTTGTACGTATGATTTCGGAAGGTTATGCTCCTCAAGCCATAGGTGTATTTCAACTACCATGAAGTCTAATTTAAAAGTAATATAAATATCTACCTTGCCTTAAGGGTTCCAATACAACAGACGACATGTTGATCGAACCCCCGGTCTGTAAGTTATATGATTTTTAGTAAAAATGGGCCGGTTGGATTTGAGTTCGATCCAACCTGGCCACAATCCAACTTCTACCAAAAATAAAGTTAGTTATCTCAAAAGGACAACCTCGTTTCAAGCGTCCTCACACCGTAGATGGTGCGTCAATAGGACGCTCAATCTGCAAGTTATGATTGTTTCAGTTAAACGAGGCTGGTCAGGTCTGAGTCTGGGTCCGGTCCGACCCGGTCGGACCATCGCGAACTGACCATCTCTAGGGATCCAGCGTGGGTAAGACATGGGTCTGGCCAAGCCGGCCCATTGGGCCCACGGGTCCAGATTGTCAGGACGGCATGTGGGTGGCCCGAACCACATGGTGGGGCACAACACACAAGAAGAAGCCCGACCTGCATGGTATGGGTTGGTTTTCTAGACCGCACGTTAGTGCGTCTGGTTCCACCCAGCGGCGCCAGCTGCTGCTGGATCTTCGCCCAGCATGGCCGGAAGCCGGACGACCATTTTACGCACACTGAGATGGGGTCTGCATGCCTCCATCGCACCTGAGTAGGATGCTCCTCCATGTGGTGCCGACGGGCACTGTGACTCCTCACTTCCGCAGCTGTCCGTCCGTGACTCTGCACCGTTGTAGCCTGCCAACGGGCACACCGCCACCCTCCTCCTGCAGCCGCCGCCACCGGTGGTGCTTTCTATGGGCCCTCGGAGTCTCTCTAATGGTCTATTTTTTGAGTCGTCTATGCCTACTGCCTCAATTGTGCCCCACCATCACCACAAAGCCTTTGAGTTTTCCTTGGTGACAAGTTGACCAATTTACTTCGAAGAACGCAATAAGAACAACTATGGCGAAGGCACTGAGCCTTGTTCGGGTTGGCCCATGCCCTCCGTGTTAGAGTTTATTCATGGGAATAAACATAATGATAACCACACAGTTAGAAAACCCCCAAATCAAACCCCCGCACAATATTAACCCTCAATAATGAGTGATTCATGGATCAACACATTATTCAGTTGATCCACGTTCGTCATAAATTTTTCAAGAATGGGGAAGAAATCATCAAATACTTAGAACTCATAAACCCCTACCTAGATTTGTTGGATATACGGATGATGAAGGAAGAGATTCGTGTCGTCGTTGATCCGCGATCGTTGGCGTTTGTCACCGCTTGCCAACCTCCAGATCCGATCCTCCAATGTTTGTCACTTAATTCTTCGTTCTTCATTGGAGAGGGACTCCGCCAGCAGTTCATCAGATATTTCCCCACATTTGTTAATTCCGAAACACCAATATGTTGGATTATTAAAAGAAATAAATATAACAACAACATTGCGCCCATTAATGATTCTCATTAAATTAGCCACATTTAATGAGCCATTTTGATAACATTGTTGTGGTTTCAAACAATCCATTATTGACCCTCCATTAATGTGCCTCTTCACCGCCTCATCCTTACACCGCAGCATCGCTGTCCACCAGTAAAAAGTGAGAAAATAAAAGAAATAATAATTTTAAATTATTTTATTATTTCTCTTGAAAAGTATGAAAAACAACCTTTCTGCTCGGCCCTTTTTGACCGAAGTTAAGTAATTTCTAGGATAATCCAAGAATTCTGAGTTCAACAGTGCCCTCATATGTTTGATCTAATCACCAGTTCAAAAGTTAGAAAAACCCACCCACACGTTTACTAAACGTAACTTAAAAAAAGTTAAAAATTCCATTTTGGGCTCTTCAGGCCTCAGAATCGCATGATGTCAGAGCATGTGGTCTCAGAATAATTCCATATAATAAAAAAAATCAAAAAAATTCTGAGACATTATATAAAAGAGAAAATCATTCTATTTATTATTTTGAAGGTGAATATGATCAGTAGTGTTCTCAGATTAAAAATACTAAATAGAAATATCAGATTGATTCCATGAAGTGGACAAAATTTATGGATATTTTTCTTGACAAATATTTTTCTAATGTTTAATATTTTAGAATGGAAAGTAAATTATTGGAATTGAATAAAAAATAGAAGAAACCAATTTCCACCTATAAAGGAAATTTTACTATATTATCCCGGTATGTACCAACTTTTATTCTAGACTATGATGGTAAAATTGATATATTTTACTCCAAATTGAAACAGCATTTGTAAAGGAATTTCAAGACTAGTTATTTTGGAGGTTATGATGACATTTTTCAATGTGATGAATATATAAAGAAGAAGATAACTTATTTTTATATCACCAAGGAGAATAAGTGTTCTATGTGTCAGGAAATGGGGAAGTATCCATCAATGAAATCCAATGGTAAAAAAATAAGATTCCCTATTAGGATAAATGTGGTAAGAAGTATTTCAGAAAAAGGTATAATAGTGTTTGTAAAGAGTTACCAATGTGGTAAGATGAGACATATGGCTCGTAACTATAAAGAAAAGCATAGAGATAATAGTTACACCAATTATGATAAGATACCAGTAAAATTCTTTAATTTTAATGAGATAGGCCATTATGAAATTGAATGTCTTAAGAAAATATAAAGGATGGAGTTCATCAAGTTTATAGTAATAAAGGTGTGGAAAAATACTATTCTTCTATCATGGAAAAGGATAGAACCTCAAATCAAGTAGCTTCAATTAAATTAATTAATTATTTATATTATTCCAACCCCATATTTGATTTAGGATCTAAACATTTATTTATATCTTATAATTTATCTAGTAAAATGAAAATATCACCTCAAGAAATAGAGACACAACTTTTGGTAATCACTCAAGGTGGAAGTATTAAAGAAATGAAGATCTATATGAACCTTCCTATAATTATATGTGGAATATTTTTTCTTGAAATCCCTATTACATTAACTTTAGTGGATTTTTATGTTGTTTTGGATATGGATTAGATTTCATTTTATCATTATAATACATATTTCAGATCTAAAGGAGTCATATTCAATCCTCAATGTGAGATTCAATTTTTATATTACAATTAAATATACCTTTTAAAACATATCATGATGTAGAGAAATTTATTAAATATGGGGTGAAATTTATCTTGCACATCTCATTAAAAATAAAGTAATTATTCATCTTAGTTATGTGCCTATGTTAAATGGTTTTTTAGACGTATTTCTTGATGATGTCCCCGATGTTATTATTAATTGTAAGGTTAAATTTACTATTGACTTAATTCTCGATGATAAGATGATTTAAAAACCTTTTTATCAAATGATCCAATGGAGATACTAGAATTGAAAGTGTAGTTACTATAATTACTTGATAAGGGCACCATCCACCCTAGCACTTCACCTTAGGGTGCTCCTATTTAAAAAAAGAAATATGGGTCTATGAGGATTTTAATTAATAATAGATCACTAAGTAAAATTACTATCAAGAACAAGTATATGTTTCCCCATATCATTGACTTACTTGATCAACTATAGTGTACTCAGTATTTATCCAAGATTAACCTCAGATATGGATAACATTATTTGAAAGAGGATGATATTCCAAGTACATCATTTCATACTAGATATGTCCATTATGAGTTTTTGGTTATGCCTTTTGGGTTGATTAATACACCTATTGTCTCTATAGATCTTATTAATAGAATTTTCCATGAGTATTTGAATATATTTTTTATGGTCTTCTTTGATGAAATTATTGTATATTATAAAATATATGAAGATATTGTGAAAAATATAAGGTTTATTTTTGAAAAACATAAAATAAAATAAGTTTTATTTTAAATTTAGAAAATTAGATTTTTTTTAAAGAAGATTTCATTATTTGGGAATATTATTTCTAATAATTGCATAAATATTGACCCTAATAAAACTAAAGCAGTGATAGTGTGTCTAAGATCTATAAATGTCACTAATATTTGAATTTTTCTTGGATTATGGGATTAATATCAATGGTTTTTTGAAAGTATACTCGTTTATCTATCCCACAAACTAATTTAACTCAAAATTAAGTTAATTTCATCGTGATAATGGAATGTGATTATTTTTTTAGGAATTAAAAACAAGATTGTTCAATGCCCTAATGTTAGTATTTCCATCTAGAAATTGGGAGTTTTTTATTTAAAGTGATGCTTCATTAAATGTACTTAGTTATGTATTGATGTATATGATAATGTAATTTCATATGCATCATTCCAATTGAAAATCCTTGAGTAGAATTATCCAACACGTGATATTGATCTCATTTTGGTTGTTTTGGCATTGAAAATTTGGAGGATTCTTCTATATTGGGTAAAATTTGATATATAAAAAGACTATAAATTTTTGAAGTATATATTCACTCAAAAAGAGTTCAACATGTATAAAATAATATGGATGAAAATAATAAAGGATTATGACTACACAATTCACTATCGTCTAGGTAAAGAAAAAAAGTTATCCAATGCCTTGAGTAGAAAATATAATGTAGAATTAGATATGATACATCTAGAATATGATAAAATAGTTAATGATTAAATGAATATGGGATTAGAATTTGTATATCCAAAAACCTTTTCTCTTTTGGCCTTTGTATCAATATAATCATCCTTGTTAGAAATATTTTAGAAGGCTCAAAAAGATGATCACGAGTTGTAAGAAAAGATATAATTGGTTAAGGAAGGTAAATATACTAACATTCATGTCGAAAAAAGGTATTTTTATACTTGGAAAGAGGTTATCTGTTTCAAATGATTTTAAATTGAAAAATGAATTATTGAGTGAATCTCACAGTTTTCCATTTTCCATTAATCATACTAGTAACCGAATGAATAGAGAACATTAGTAATATCATTGGTGGGAAAGAATGAATAAAAATATTGATGATTTTACCAGGAAATGTTTAACCTTTTTGCAAGTTAAATCTGTGTAAAAAATATTAAGGGGGGTGCTTCGACCATTTTCAGTGCCTGAGTGGAAATGGAAGAATATATACAAGGATTTCACGGTGGGAGTGAAAAATACATCTAGAGGTAATAATTTGATTTGGGTTACTATTGACTATATAACTAAATATATGAATTATCTTTATATTAAATATACCATGTATTTTAATAATATTGATAAAATTTATGGTAAATAGATAATCAGGTTACATGGAGTCCCTCTCTTTCTTATATTTGATCATGATCCAATATTTACATAAATGTTTTGAAAAGGACTTTATAAGTCATTGAGTAATGAATTAAATTTTAGTCCAACTTTTTATCCTTAATCTGATGGGAAATAAAAGACAAAATTCAACATTTATATGATACACTTCAAGATTACTTATTGGATTTCCATGGAGTTTAAGATTAACGACTTCCTTTACTGAAAGTTTTATATAATAACTATTTTCATTCCAGTATACAGATTTAATGATTTGGGGAATTATATAGAAATTTCTTTGGAACTCTATCATGTTGGGATAAAGTTAGTGAGAGAAATATTTTGGCACTATAATTGGTATAATATATGATTAATAATGTAAAAATGATTTATTACCAAATGATGGTAGCTTAGATTAGGCAAAGGAGTATTGAAAATAACCTGCAGAAAGATATCTCCTTTGAGGTAGGATATCATGTTTCTCTTAAAGTATATCCTTATAGAAGTTTTAAGAATTTTGGTTGGAAAGAGAAATTACGTTCATGGTATATCAGTCCATATGAGATTCAAGAAAAAGTGTGATTTTTTTCATACCGAGTGGCCTTACTTCTGAGTTTATCTTAGGTACATGATATATTTCACGCCTCGTTTTTAAGGAAATATTTAACTGATAAATCTCATGTTCTTACCTGTGAAGTTTCTCTTCTAGAATAGAATAATTATTATAAGTAAAGAAAGTTTAGATTATATATTATATAGATAATTTGTTATGGAATAAGGTTTCTCACCTGATTAAGGTTTAATGAAAGAACTATATTATGGAAGAAGCAATATGGGCATAAAAAAAGCAATGAGAGAAAAGAATCCCCACTTGTTTAAGTAATGAATAAAATTACAAGGATGGAAATTATTAAAGGGGGAAGAATGTGGAAACCCAAGTAATGTTAAAAATAACTTATATTCCTATCCTATTCACATTCCTGATTATATTTTATAGATTCATATTTACTATAAAAATTTTATTCAAATTTTCAAACATAAAAATAAATAGTTTTATTCAAACTAAATTATTTTCCATTAATTATATGTTTTTATTTTACAGTTAATATTTATTAATTTTATAAATTTAATTTGTTAAAATAGACTTAATTTTTATATCATAAAAACAAAATTATGTTAGGTTTATTTTTTGGGTTTTTATAAAATATTTTATTTTTAGGTGAATAGTAAAAAATACCGATTTTACAAATTCCATAAATTTTATGAAATCATCATGATATAATAATTAATTAATAATTTATGAAACCTTTATTTTCAACAAAATATTTTTAATGGAGAAAAATAAAAAAAATTAAGTCATTGGTTTTAATTTTAAAACCCATTCTTTACGTTTTAGAACTTTACTTATATTTTATTCTCGTTAAAAACTATTTTTGGATCCTTGCATTTAACAGTGTGGTTGGAAGGGTCCATTTAGTTTTGGAATGATCCAAATGTCATATAAAATTATTTTTTTAATTATAATATAATTAAATTAATTATAATCGAATATATGAAAAATTTTCTCGTAATATTATTTCTATGCTCAAAATGGTAATTTTTCTAAAAACTATTTTTCGTACATTTTATGTACTAATATTAAAAGTGATTTATACCATAATTAAAATTTTAATATGATAAACATAATTATATATTTTGAATCTTAATTTCCAAAATTTTCAACAAGAACCTTTCTATTTTTTTTTGAAATAATTAAATTACCTTGGTAAAAAGTTAGGTTATATCGGTAATGAATAAAAAGGGTTACAATGGGTTTGACTAAGATAAAAAGATTAAAATATATCTAATTTTTTTTAAATGGGATTTTTTTGAGTCTATTTAGACCCTAACACATCTTATATACAAAATTGGGTTTCCTTTTTCCACTTTCCATTGAAATGTAATTTTATTTATTTTTAATAATTACAAGAGTGTCACTCCCCTCACTTATAATAGGGAACCTCCTCTCCTCACTTCTTCATAAAATTTTAGCACTCCAGATCAACCAATATATTCCCAAATAACATCTAAACTATCCTCCCAAAATCATAGAGGTATTGGTATTCCCAAAATATCCATCCTAGAAGGATTAAGGTGTAATCCAATGGAGGTTATCCAAGGAGGAGGTATAATCCATAACTAAAGTCTTTCAAGTTTATTTCTTATTCGACCTCCTTATAACATGTTTTAACCATTTTAAAATAATTAAATCAATATCTGAACTATATTAAAATGTTATTATGATTATGTAACAACATTTTCCACCTCTTTTCCATCTTATTGGAAATAAAAGCATTGGTCGTGCTTATGTGTCAACTACCACCTCCACAAAGCGATGTGTTTTATTTTCAATCACCAACACACATGGATGGTTATAAAGATGGGATTAATGAATATATATAATATTTATGATATTATTCTGATTATATAAATATAATATACTATCTATATTCTTACCCTTATATTCGTTGGAAAATGATAACACCACTCATGTGTATGTGTGGATTTGTACTTGCACAAAGCGATGTGATTCGTTTTTCATTTGAGCATAACATTACGGGTCATAATGATGGATTTAATGAATAAATATTATATTTATAATATTTTTTTGAATTTTTAAAGCTAAACCTTTATCTCTTTTATTTCCAATCATCTATTCAAGAAATATATTTTTTTATGTGTATGTATAGATTACCATCTCCATGAAACAATGTGATTAATTTTTCATGAACACCATACATGGATGGTTATAAAAGTATATTGAATTCATAAAAATGATAATTATAATATGTATAATAATTTTTAGATGATGGAACTATGAACCCTTTTACCACAGTTAAGACTCCAAAATTATTTATAAGATTATGAACCAAACAACATCAAAACATCTAACATAAGCTTAACTAATTTAGTAACTAAATAGAACATGATAATAAATCAAATAAAAGTAGTAGTAATAATTTAATTAACATGAAAATCTTTACTAGGAAATTAAATAACTAATATAATTTTATTATTTAGTATTTAGAGAAAATATAAAGCTAGATAGGACTTATAGTAAAGTATTTTTATTTAATACATAATTTTAAATGTTTTAAAGTCTTTTACCTCTATATTTTTGTTATTTTAAATGTTTTAAGAAAATGTTTTCAATAATTTTAATATTTTTAATGTTTATTTTCAACTACTTTTGACCTTAATTATAATGTTTTTTAAATGAATCATCTTACTGTTTTCCATACGAGTTATTTTTTACTTTCATTATATTTTTTTTAAAAGTGTGTTTTTTTAATTTATACGACATGAATTGATTTTCCCACCATCAAATATATTATTCATTATAAAGATTACTATATAAATTTATATTTTTTTTAAAATATGATATTACTCAATTTATTTTATTAATATTTATTTTTAAGAATTTTTCAGAAGAAAAGTGTATTTCTTTTAATTTTTATGAAATAACTGAAAGTGATTTTTATTATGGACTCAAAATCCAATTTTTATAAGTTTTTTAGATACAAGTTAGAGATATTATGTGGTTTATTTATTTTAAGATTCATGTAAATTTTATAAGATGATGCGAGATCCCTATATATCTTTCATGATAGGTGATCCTAATATAGCTCTCCAATACATTGAGTAATGTGATAAATTTGACCAGTTGAAAGTAACTCCTAAGAGATATGTTGGAATTTACCCTGATGGTCATTCCTTTATAAGTGAAATTGTATGTTTTAATTTAAGGATAATATACTAATATACCTATATGGTTTTCTGATTTTTTTTATTGGAGTTTTAAAGGAAATATTTTGATTCAATAAGGTAAGGAAATTTATGATCTCCTAAAGGTGAAATTTTTGTTTTTCAATGTAAGGTTTTCATGAGTTATCATGTTTTTTCCAAGTAATTGTCATGAATATAATTTTTTACTTTATTCTTCCTTAAAAATATTTTTATGAAAACTTTGGGCTTTGAATTTCATTTCACGAGTAAGTAAATGACTATTTTGAGCTCAAAGAATATAAAAAGGAAAAAATTCATTATGGGTTTTTATGAATATTAAAGGGATTAAAAAGTTTAATTTATTTTATTTCCATTATAAAGCTTTGTTTTGATCATTAAAAACTTTAAAATATTTTTAATAGGGATTAAAAATAAAGGGAACACATTAATACATTTGAAAATCATGAAAACCCTTAAATAAATTTTCCTTTTTGTATAATAAACTTTGAGATCAAATAATCCTAAAATAAACTCCAAATCCAAAAGTTTTCATAAATCATTTTTTAAATAATAATAAATAGAAAATTAGGATTATGAGAGTTACTTGGGAAACATTATAACCTATGAAACCTTTTCTACAAAAAAACCTTTCACCTTTAGAATATCATATAATTTCCTTTAATCATGAGGTCATTTTATTACCTTATAAAATAAAAAGATCACTTTTAAATTCCATATAAATCATTGAAAAACTATATTGGTATATTAATACATTATAATTATATTAACCTATTAAATAACCCTTACAAAGGATAACTGATTCTCTCTCAAATTTACCCAAGAGATGAAGGTAGAACGGTCCTTGTAGTTTAGCTTGGGTTATCGAATCCTCAGAGACCTAAGAAGAAACCTATAGACACGTACATTCTATGGACTATTTTTGGAAATGAAGTGGCCAACTTGGGTTTAATTTATATGGGTTTAAAGGATAACTAACAGATTTAAGTTAATTCAAATTAATTTAATGAGTTGATCCTAGGTTATCGCCTGGGGTGGGTTGGATGAATTCCTTTCTTAATGATTTCAATTTCTTATAATTGAGATGGATTCATTTAATAAGATCAAAAGAAATCATCACTTACTGGTTTAATTCCCACACACCCTAATAATAATCACCTATACACTTGAAGGATCAAATTTTTGAGCACTCCAAGGTAGAGGTTTGTATTAGCACCTGAAATGTGTAGCCTTAAATTCAATAAGGATGAAGAGGTTTTAAAATCATCAAATAAAAATCTCATTTAAAAGAAGTGATTAGCCATTAATGGAGTGATAAATAAAATCTAATCCATCCCCTTTCTATTCCCTTGGATCAACTCATAAAAGGGTTATCCCTCCATTGATGACATGTCTTCAACGGAAGTGGGAAGTTGACTTACGAGGGTGGAATTGAAGAAGTAAAAACAACAACAAAAATCAATCACTCCTCTGTTGTGTGATAAATATCACAAAGTATGGTGTAAATAAATTCACACCTTGAACCAACGGTATCAACATGATAATTATAAGAACATAATAAGAGTAAAGGAAGAACTTTTATTAAGAAACTAAGGTGAATTATACAACTTACATGAGAAAGAAATGTGATTACATTCACAAAGCGGCAGGATAACACTACAATGAAACCAAGCACCAAAGATCCTCAAACTACTCCACCAACACTACCTTAAATAGGAATTTTGTAAGCCTCTGGTAGATCCTCCAACAGTACAAAGCATACAACTTGATTATGGTAGGCCTAGTGTGGTGGAAATCTTGTAGAACTTGGACTTTTCCACATTTGACCTGAGGTGGCGGCCAGATTTCATACCCCGAACATAAGCGCTTAGAAACCCTTATAGATGCAAAAATCAGAGTGGGCCATATAAAAAAGAAAATGGATCCTCATATGTCTCATAACCGCCTCTAAAATTGGGGCCCATTTTGAGTTGTATATTCGGAGATATGATTAGATTAGTGGGTTATTTTTCTGGGTTGCAGAATCTAGCCCAGAATTTTATCTCTAACATGGGCCGCCTAAATGACTAAAATGGAGGACAAATTAGCACTGTCTCTTGAAGAATTATTTGTTCCTATATATTGATTCTAGAATACCATAAAATTTGGGATTCATTTGGTTCGTAATGTTTGTCCCACAGTCTCATCAGTGGGATGATGTCCAATATGACTTCTCCAGAATTGTTTCCTTTCATCACAAAATATCCCCATCTTCTTCCATGAATTCTCCATTGATCCCTGAATAAAACATGTTCATATTTAAGTGTATATAAATTTACCAAAATATAAAATTAAAATATGTATAATTAGATTCCTTAAAATCAGATGAATCATTTGGTACTTTAAATGATGTTAAAAAAATGTACCGCATAATAGTGCATTTTAAGAAGGTATTAAAATCATAATGTGAAATGATGTTCAAAGTGTAAAATGCACCAAAATGGTGTTTATGAATAATAAATCACATGAATATTATATATATTAACATTTAATATTATCCTCATTTAGTGGCTAATCACACCCCCCCCCCCAACTTGAGTTTTGCTAGTCCCGAGCAAAATATATCTCAACAATATGAAATTTGAATTCCCTTTTCCAAAAACATTTTAATACACAATGATCACCAAAAAATCTTATACCAAACAATCATGAAACCCATCAAAATATTTTAATACCTGATAGTCACATAAGTAGATCCCAATCTCAAGCCCATTCCTTTGTTCAAATTCATTTCCATATTTCATCCAATATCAATTAAGTATGAGGATGTGTTGTGCATCACAATAGACATGGGGGTTCATCTTTATTCAAGGGGGAAATGACGGAAGTGCTAGGTGGAATCACATTTCAATATTAAGATGAGTGTTCAATTTTTTTTGTATCATATTTTTTTATTTTGTTTTTGTTTTTTTTTTGTTTTTTCAATTTTTCCATGGTAATTGAAATTGCACTCAAAAGAGTCAACCCATGTAGTGAGACTTTGCTGATGACTCCCAGGCTCAAAGACCTTAGGGAACCAAGTGAATCCCACATACTCGGGCATCATCTCAAGTTTACTTAGTCAAAAACAAATTCAAATTATGAAAAATAGAGATAAAATTACTAACTCTAGGCCAGACAACTCTGGAGTCACAATCCCCAAGTGCCGAAAACCACACATTAGGTCATTTCATTTCTCTACACGCAAATTTATTATTATTATTATTTTATTTTTTTTATTGAATACTCATATTAAAACTAAAATGATCACCAAACCTATGGTATTTATTTGGGGGACCCCATGAACTCAAACTAATACCCCACTATCCAAAGGACGTTCATTGTGATATTTTTTTATTTGGATGAAAATATAAATGATGAAATATCACATTGGACAGCCACACTTTCCAAAATCTATTCTCATGAAATTATATAAAGGATTAAAATCAGAATCAAGGTATGCTAAATTATTTGATATTCAGTTTCAAAGTGTGCAATGTGTATTACCATGTTCAAAGTTAAAGGAATTTTTCCTTCTATTTACACTTTTTTTTTCAAATCATTCATTTTTTTGACATAAAAGCATTTTTTATTTTATCTCCCCCCAACTTAAAATAACATTGTCCCCAGTGTTTAAAGAAAAGAAAATTGGAAGGGGGTAGAGGTAGAGAATTAAAGTTCAAAAAGGAAATTGAAAATGAGGATCATGGAATGAAGTCACCGGGTGGTTGAAGTTGAAATTCTTTCCGCTCCAATTTAGCCCTTTGATATCCATGTCGCTTGCAGAGTTCCCTAGTGGAAAAAGGAAAACAAACAAACAAAACAAAACAGTATATATATATATATAAGTAAAATATAAGTATATATATAAACTAAAATAAACTGATGATATATTTTCTTCTTTTTAAATTTCTGGGTAAGGTATTACTCAAGGATCACACCACGTGACATGGATGAATATGGTGCTCCCCTTTCGTACTCATCCATACTCATAATAGAAGAACAGGTCAAAAGTCTATTTTTTTATTATTTTTTTATTATTTTTTAAATATCAAAATGATTAATTAATCTTATTTGAAAAATAAATATGATTCAGAAAGATTAGAAACATTAAAACCACGGGTTGGCTTTCGTGCAGAGCTTTTGTTTAACGTTGTTAGCCTGACATGGATCCTAAATCTATCAATTTTTTTCCAGTTCATAGGTTGGCTCAGTTAACAAACCCTCTATTTTCTGTTTATTGAATGATTCAATGAATGGTTTTAACCTATGACCATTGACCTTGAAAATGTGACCACTAGTGGGATCTTGAATCTCTACTGCCCCATGGGGGTACACATGATGCACTATGAAAGGACTTGACCATCTAGACCTTAACTTTCCCGGGTGTAAATGAAGTTTTGAACTATATAAGAGCAGAAATTTTCCTAGTTAAAAAATGTTAGAATTTGATATTCCTAGATTGGTAGGCTTGAACTCTAGCTTTATTTATCCTTGAATTTTCATAAGCCTCCATCCTAAGTTCCTCAAGTTTATTAAGATCTAATTTCCTCTTTTCTTTGGCTAAAGAAATGTCAAAATTCATTTTTTTGATTTCCCAAAATGACTTATGCTCAATTTCAACAGGTAAACGGCATGCTTTTCCATAAACCAACCTATAAGGGGACATTCCTAAAATGGTTTTATATGCAGTTAGATAGGCCCAAAGAGCATCTAAGAGTTTATCAGACTAATTTTCTTAGAGGGGTTGACAGTTTTTTCAAGAATTTGCTTAATCTCCCTATTCGCTAACTCAGCTTGACCATTGATTTGAGGATGGTATGTAGTGGACACTTTATAAGAAATATCATACTTAGACATGAGTGAAGAGAATGGGCGGTTACTGAAATGGGTTCCTTGATCACTGATTATAGCCCTAGGAATTCCAAATCGAGAAAATATATTCTCTTTCAAAAATTGAATCACAACTTGATGATCATTAGACTTAGTGGGAATGACCTCAACCCATTTTGAGACATAATCAATAGCTAAGAGTATGTAGAGGTATCCCCTAGAGTTTGGGAAGGGACCCATGAAGTCAATTCTCCAACAGTCAAATATTTCAACCACTAAGATGGGAGTGAGTGGAATTTGATTCCTTTTTGTGATGGACCCTACTTGTTGACACCTAGGACAACTTTGACAAAATGTGTAAGAGTCCCTTGAGAGGGTGGGCCAGAAGAGACCACATTGAAGAATCTTAGAAGATGTTTTCTTAGAGGAAAAGTGACCTCCACATGCCTCACTATGACAGAATTTAAGGATGGACTCTTGTTCAGATTCTGGAACACACCTCCTAATGACCTGGTCAGGGCAGAACATATAGAGGTATGGATCATCAAACACATAGTTTCTAACATCAGAAAGGAATTTCCTTCGATCTTGAGTCCCTAAGAATTTTGGAATGACTCCTGTAACTAAGAAATTAGCTATGTTAGCATACCAAGGGTTGTCACTCACAGAGTATAGGTGTTCATCAAGAAATGAATCAGACACAGAAAGGTGATTGGAGTTATCTTTTAATTCCATCCTAGAGAGGTGATCGACTACAACATTTTCAACACCTTTTTTATCCTTGATTGTGAGGTCAAATTCTTGTAAGAGAAGGACCCACCTAATCAGTATATCCTTAGCATCTTGTTTTTGGAAGAGGTATTTTAGTGCAGAATGGTTAGTGAACACAATGATGGGGGATCCTAAGAGGTAGGACCCAAACTTCTCAAAAGAAAACACAATATCAAGTAACTCCTTTTCAGTAGTGGTGTAGTAGATTTGGGAATCATTTATGGATTTTCTTGCATAAGCAGTGACATAAGGAGTTTTATCACAACGTTGTCCAAACACAGCTCCTACAGCAAAGTCACTGGCATCACACATAAGTTCGAAAGTCAGGTTCCAATTTGGATATTTCATAATGGGAGGAGAGGTGAGAGAGGATTTGAGGGTTGAGAAGGAACCCTCACAACTTTCTGTCCAAACAAATGGAGCATTCATTACTAGGAGAGCACAAAGGGGACAGGAGATTGAACTAAAGTCCTTGATGAATCTTCTATAGAAACCAGCGTGTCCTAAAAAAGACCTCACTTCCTTGACAGTTTTGGGTGATGGAAGGTGAAAAATGATGTCAACCTTGGCTTTATCAACTTCAGTCCCCTACCTAAGACCAGCTGGCCTACATCTAGTCCCTCTTTAACCATGAAATGGCATTTTTCCCAATTTAGGACCAGATTTTTTTCTTCACATCTTGAAAAAACTCTCCCCACATTCTGTAGACATCCCTTAAATGTATCCCCAAAGACAGAGAATTCATCCATGAAGACCTCTAGAAAATCTCCTACCTTGTCTGAGAATATTCCCATCATGCACCGCTGGAAGGTTCCAGGGGCATTGCATAAACCAAAGGGCATGCATTTGAAGGAAAAGGTGCCGACTGGATAGGTGAATGTAGTCTTCCCTTGATCCTCTATGGAGACCTCAATTTGATTATACCCTAAATACCCATATAAGAAATAGTAGAAGGCATTACCTGCCACTCTCTCAAGGACTTAGTCAGTGAATGGTAAGGGGAAATGGTCCTTCTTGGTGAATGAGTTTAGCTTCCAATAGTCAATGCAGTCCCTCCATCCACTACTCACCCTTATTGGAAGAATCTCTCCATCCTCATTGGTTATCACTATGATTCCAGCCTTTTTTGGAACCATTTGGATTGGGCTCACCCATTCACTCTCAGGTATGGGATATATCATACCAACTTTTAACAATTTCAGAATTTCTTTTCTTACTACCTCCATGATATTAGGATTGAGTCATTGTTGAGGTTGATGATATGGCTTTAAATCAGATTCCAGAACAATCCTATGATTCCCAATAAGTGGGATAATCCTGGGAATATCAGACAGGGTCCAACCAATGGCTTTCTTATGTTTCCTAAGGACATATAGAAGCATCCTCTCATGATTGGCTTCAAAAGAAGAAGAAATGACAATAGGATGTGTTTGATTATCCCCTAGGAAAGAATACTTGAGTGCAGTGGGAAGTTCCTTCAATTCAAGATCAGGTTGGTTAGGAATTTCAAAAGAAGACTAGGACATTGGATCAAGATCAATTTTGTTTCCTAGAGTTTTAGATATGATTGATTCCCCACATGAAGAAGTTTCAGCTACTAGATTGGCTTGATCAGATTTAGGGAAGGAAGTTGGAGTGGTCTCCATGAAAGTGGTTTCTTGAAAGGTTTTACTGATTGTTGGACCTAAGACTTCATCATAAGAGAAATTTGAAAATGATTCAAGCCAAGGAGATAAACTTCCTTCATGTGAACAAAGGAAATCAATCTCATCCTGACTTAAACATTCATCAATTATTCCTTGATGTTCTATGGATTCATTATCAATGCTTCCTATCATGTTTACTTCATGAATGTCCTCATCATCCCCTATTTGTGAGCTTGCATTATAGATTTTTAAGTCTAGACACATGTTCCCAAAGGTGATGGTCATGTTCCCATTTCAGACTCAAATAACAGAGTTGATTGTTGAAATGAAAGGTCGACCAAGGATTATTGGGGTTTGTTCCTTATTTCCTAAGTTTGGATGGTTGTCAAGTACAATGAAGTCTACAAGGTAGATTAAGTTTTCAACTTTTACCATAGCATCATTTAAAATACCCTTTAGAACCCTAATGCTATGATCAGCAAGTTGAAGTGTGACAAATGTGGTTTGGAGCTCTTCTAGGCCTAATTGGCAGTACACAGCATAGGGGATGAGATTGACACTAGCACCTAGGTTACACAAGGCCTTGAAAACTTTGCTATCTCCTAGTTTAACATTGATTTAAGGGAAACCTAGGTCTTTTAACTTAGGAGGAATGGTTCTTTGAATTGTGGTACTCACATTAGCAGCCAAAAGGACTCGGCTTTTATGTGAAAATTTTCTTTTAAAAGTGCACAACTCCTTAAGGTACTTTGAGTACGCAGGTATGGTTTGGATTGCATCGAGAAGAGGAAAGTTCAACTTGACTTGTGAGAATATTTCCCCCAATGTTTCACTCAGTTCGGGCTTGGTTTTCCCCCTCATGCGTTGAGGAAATGGTGTAGGTTGTGGGGTTGTTTGTTGAAGAGTTGTTTCTTTGACAATGTTATCATGTTTTTCTGTTTGATCATTTGGTTCATTTGAATTTTCATCCAAGTTTGAATCTTCAGGTGGGTTTTGAATTAGTTGTTCAGGTTTCTCAATTTATTTCTCACTTCTTAAAATAGTCACAGCCTTTAGTTGTTCATGAGTTGTTTGAGTACAACTTGACTCTCCCCTCAAAGTTTAGGATGGCACCGCCTGAGTAGGCATGGGTGCCTTTCCAATTTTTATGGTTTGAAGCTCTTGTTTAAGGGAAGAGACTTCCGAGTTCATCCTTTCCATTTGTTTTCACAGTTGTTCTAGTAGGAATTGTGGAACAGTTTGGGTTAGTGCTTGAGAAGATTGGTTTATCCCAGGGGGATATTTTGGAGGTGGTATAGTTTGTTGAAAATGGACTGGTGGCTATTGGTATTGGATAGGTTGGGTTTGGAACTGGTTATGGGTTTGGTAGTTCTGATTGGGGTAAGGATTTTGTCCCTATGGTTGGCTAGGTTGTTGGTTATCTTTCCAGCGGAAGCCTGGGTGGTCATTATACCTTGGGTTGGAAGTTTTTTTGGTACTGAGGCTTTTGAAAGTTCAAAGAATTTACTTCCACTGGGGGTCCTCCTAAAATAACATCCTTGATGGATGGAATGGTTGGGCAGTTGTCTGTCTTATGGTCATGTTTGTCACAATTTGTGAAAATAGGGTCAACTGTTTGGATTTCATGGACTTTCCTAAGGTCTATTTCTTAAAACTTCCTAGAGAGTGCTGCGAGTTTAGCCCTAAGGATTTCCTCTTCTATAAGTGTATGAATTTTAGTATTTCTTTGTGGTTCTTCAGAATAAGGTGAAGTTCCCCATGTTTGGTTTTGTTTAGAAAGGATTTCTAGATACTCGTAAGCATCATTTTGGGCTTTGTTTTTAAAGGTTTCATTACACGTCATGTCAATGAATTGTTTATTCCCTGGACCCAACCCTTCATAGAAAATTCTCACTTGTTTAGGAATAGAAAAACCATGGTGTGGAACCATTTTTAGAGTGACTTTGAACCTCTCCCATGTTTCATATAATGACTCTCCCTCTTTTTCAAAAAAGTTTTGGATACTCTTTTTAAGTGCAATTGTTTTGTGTTGGGGAGAGTATTTTTTATAGAATTCTCTTTGTAGTTGGTCCCAGGAGTTTATGGATGATGGTCTCAAATTGTTTAGCCAATTTTTAGCTCGATACTTTAAATAAAAAGTAAATAGCCTCATATTGGATGATTCTAGTTGATGTGGGGGACACATGGTTTCTACAATGTCATTGAATTCCTTAATGTGAAGGTAGGGCATCTCAGACTCCATTCCATGGAATGTGGGAAGGTGGTTTAGGACATGGGGTTTAAAGATGTAGTTGGAATATCCTAGGTAATTTTGTCTAATGCATGAGGGGGAATTGTTCCAGGAAGGTGTGAGGTAGTCATTCATGGTTTTATCAATTGCATTCCCCAAGTTTGGGGCTACCTCATTTGGGTTTCCATTTTGGTTTCCACCCGGGTTTATGAGTTGGTTTCTTTGAAGACCTTCCATTGAAATGAGCTCAATTTTTGACTTGGGGTGTTAGGAAAATTAGTATCTAATGTAATGAGTTCCTATGGTGTACTTGACTCCCCAACCCCAAGACTATCCACCCTAACTAGACGATTTGATTGATCGCAGGTGTAGGCGGACATGCGCCAAAAGAAAAAAAACGAGAAAGGGACAAGATAAGAGAATTTGGATGAGAAAAGAAGAAATGGGGGAGAATAGAATGGGTGTTTAGATGACTTACTTGGGTCCCCAGCAACGGTGCCAAAATTTGATTCTCGCTCAAATTTTCCCAAGAGATAAAGGTAGAACGGTCCTTGTAGTTTAGCTTGGGTTGTCGAATCCTCAGAGACCTAAGAAGAAACCTATATACACGTACATTATATGAACTATTTTTGGCTATGAAGTGGCCAACTTGGGTTTATTTTATATGGGTTTAAAGGATAACTAACATATTTAAGTTAATTCAAATCAAGGTAATGAGTTGATCCTGGGTTATCACTCGGGGTGGGTTGGATGAATTCCTTTTTTAATGATTTCAATTTCTTATAATTGAGATGGATTCATTTAAGAAGATCAAATGAAATCATAACTTACTGGTTTAATGACCACACACCCTAATAATAATCACCTATACACTTTAAGGATCATAGTTGTGAGCACTCCAAGGTAGATGTTCGTATTAGTACTTGAAATGTGTGACCTTAAATTCAATAAGGATGAAGAGGTTTTAAAATCATCAAAAAAATATAATTTAAAAGAAGTGATTAGCCATTAATGGAGTGATAAATAACATCCAATATAGCCCCTTTATACTCCATTGGATCAACCCATAAAATAGTTAGCCCTCCATTGATGACATGTCTTCAACGGAAGCAGGAAGTAGACTTACGAGGGTGGAATTGAAGAAGTAAAAACAAGAACAAAAATCGATCACTCCTCCGTTGTGTGATAAATATCACAAAGTATGGTGTGAATAAATTCTCACCTTGAACCAATGGTATCAAAGTGATAATTAGAAGAATAAAATAAGAGTAAAGGAAGAAATTTTATTAAGAAACTAAGGTGAATTAAACAACATACACGAGAAATAAATGCAATTACAAACATAAAGCGGTAGCATAACACTACAATGAAACCAAGCACCAAAGATCCTCAAACTACCCCACCACCACTACCTTAAATAGTCATTTTTGAAGCCTTGGGTCGAGACTCCAACAGTACAAAGAATCCCACTTTATTATGGTAGGCCTAGGGTGGTGGAAAGCTTATGGAACTTGGACTTGTCCACATTTGACCCGAGGTGGCATCCAGCTTTCATCCACCGAACAGACGCACTTGGAAGACATTCTAGATGGCCGAATCAGAGTGGTCCATAGAAGAATAAAAGTGATCCCCCGATGTTCCCTAACCGCCTGTAAAATTGGGGACCATTTGGAGTTGTAGATTCAGAGATATGATTATATTAGTGGTCTGTTTTTCTGGGCCGCAGAATCTGGCCCAGAATTTTATCTCTAAATTGGGCCACCTAAATGACCACAATGAAGGCTGAATTAGCACTGGATCCTGAATAATTATTTGTTCCTATATATGGATTCTATAATCACACCAAATTTTGGCTTTATTGGGTTCATAATATGGGTCCCACAGTCTCATCAGTGGGCTGGTGTCTAATCTGACTTTTCCAGAATTGTTTCCTTTCATCAAAAAATATTCCCATCTTCTTCCATGAATTCTCCATTGATACCTGAATCAAACATGTTCATATTTATGTGTATATAAATTTACCAAAATAACAAATTAAAATATGTATAATTATATTCCTTAAAATTAGATGAATCATTGGGTACTTTAAATGATGTTAAAAAAATGTACCACATAATAGTGCATTTTAAGAAGGTATTACAATCATAATGTGAAATGTTGTTCAAAGTGAAAAATGCAATAAAATGGTGTTTATGAATAATAAATCACATGAATATTATATATATTAACAATGAATATTATCCTCATTTAGTGGCTAATCAATAACCATCATGATTAATTTCAACATATATCTTAAGACTAAATTCTATCAAGTTAAATTTATCACATTAGCCAATACATTGGGTAGATATATCAGAATAACCCATGATCAGAGCCATATCAAGCACAATTTTCATCATATAAAATTTCTAATAACAATATAGTGAGAAAAAATAAAATCATTCATCATAAAATTCATAAAAATTGGTATTTTATCCCATAAAAAGTACTTTTATTTTTCTTATAAAATGAGAATAAATATCCTTTTCTTTTGAAAACATTAAATTATTCAAAAAATTATTAGAAAATGTTAATATTGGAAAAAATATTGAAACTATAAGTGGAATATTGATAATTTATAATTCTTATTATGGTGGTAAGATTAAGAAATGTGGTAAACATTAAAAAAAATTATTTTCTAGTTTTTTAAAAAGAGTCCAAAGTGACTCGTATGAAAAATATTTGAAAGATTCCTTTCTTGAAATTTTTTAAGAACATAAATAATAGTTTAAAATGAACTTATAATATTATTTTAAGTATAAATAATAAAATTACTAAAATATTTAAAATAACATGGATATATAAGTGAAAGAGTTTAAAATATTTAAAATAACTTTTTAAAGGAAAACTCCTAACCACATTGATAACATTTCAATCAAAAGAAAATTCAATGAGATAACAAGAAAAGGATTTTAAAAACACTTTAATTTTAGGAAATTAATGATAAAATACATTTATATGGTATTTTATACACCCAAAAAATAAAACTTGTGGTGAATATGACATAAGTCTCAAAGAAATAAAATTGACATGAGAAATCCAGTACCTTGAGTCCGGAATCACTTCGTTATACTTATACTTTCTTGGATAATAAACTTATAAAAATTAGTTTCTTTATTAATATCCTTTTTCAATTTCATTACATAATAATTATTCCTTTTACTTCATTTATTTTCATGTTCTATTTAGTTACTAAGTCGGTTAATCTTTTTTAAGACGTTTTGAGGTCATTTGGTTCATAATCTCCAAAAAAAACTTCAGCACATTGACTGAAGTTAAATGGGTCATTTTTCCATTATCACTAAAATATTAAACAATTTATAATTATCATTTTTATGTATTCAATATAAGGTTAATAAGTGTTAAAACTTTAAAGGGTCATTTTTCTATAAAGGTAAGTTTTCTTTATATTTTATATGATTCCTTTAAAATATAAATTTCTCTTATATAGAGTATTAAATTTATTGATAAAATTATTATTTTTAAAATTAAACTAATTAATAATAATTAAAAAAAAATTTATCTATTTTTTATTAACGAAGATAAAATCATTTGATGGTAAAATGAGATATTTTTAAGAAAAATGTTTTTAAGTGTGCAATGTATTTTTATATTAATAAATTAAATTAATCCACAATGATTAATAATTTTACTAAAATTTATTTATAATAAATTCAATGAAATAAATCAATAATCATCTAATGGTTTTTACTATGGGCATAATGAGAATAAATTCATTTTATTCTTCGAAAATACAATTTTTTTCTAAAAATTGTTTTTACACTTTTTTTTTGTGGACAATAGAATAATTTTTTGACACTTAGAATTTTTTTTAAAAAAATAGATATTTTTTATATATTAATATAAAATTTATCATAATGTTATTTTTTGGTATTTTTTTGAAATGGTTGATTTTTGTGTGAATAGTGAAAAATACCGATTTTACAAATACCATAACTTTTAGGACATCATCATGATGTAATAACGAATTAAAATTTATAAAAACTTTATCTTAATCAAATATGAATTTAAGGAGTATAATATATCATTTAAAATCATCACTTTTAATTTTAAAACCCATGCATGAATTTTGGGAACTTAAGTAATATTTTAATCACTAAACAAACTATTTTTTTTGCATTTAATAGTGTGGTTGGAATTTTCCATTATATTTTTCCTTGTTTATAATTTCAAATATCTTTAATTTTTTAATAATAATATAACAAATTTGTGTTAATAATCACTAATCAAGATACCTTGTCCTAAATATGTATAACTTCATTTTTTAAACATAAAAATACTTTTTTTCTTCTAAAAATGGTGTTTATGCATTTTGTGTACTTATATAAGAATTAATTTGTACCAATTGTGTTAATTGAATCATATAAAATCAATTATATAATTGGAATCAAAATCTTCAAAATTTTTAAAGAGTATAATTTCATTTTTATTCAAAATTAATAGTTACTATGGTAAATGTTTGTCACCACGATAAGGGTAAAAAGAGGCAATAAAGGGGTGAAAGTAAGAGATGAAGTTAAAAATATCTCTTAAAATTATCTAAATTTTATATTTTGAGTGGATTTATCTATTAAATTATATAATTTTTTAATTTTGGTTCATATGGTTCCTATTCCCCATGAAAATTACTTTATATTATTTTATAGTTCTTAATATTTACAAGAGTGCTACTCCCCTCACTTATAAAAGGACTCCTCATCTCCTCACTTATCCACACACTTTGAGCACTATATGTTGAAAAATATCCCCCAAAATCACTACCCAAATCTACTTCCCACATCTTGAAGGTCTTGGTCTCATCAAAATACAAATCCTAGAAGGCTTAAGGTTTAATCCAAAGGAGGTGGTATAAGACCTAACCAAACTATTTCGTGTTTATTTCTTCTTATACCTCATTATAATATTTTATAATCATTATAAAATATTTAAATAAGTGTCTTAATTATAAATAAATTTTATTATTATTATGTAACAACAATTTTCTAACTCCTTTCCATCCTATGGTAAATAAAAACATTGCTCGTGTATACATGTTGACTACCACCTCCACAAAGTGATGTGTTTTGTTTTTCATCATTGCCTCACATGGATGTTTATAAATAATTAATTAGTGAATATATATATGATATTTATGAAATTATTATTATTTTAAAATATAATATGTTATCTAACTTTTTATCCTAATATCTGTTGGAAAATAATAATGTCTTTTGTACATACATGTGGACTACCACCCCCACGAAGCGTTGTGATTTGTTTTTCATTTCCCATTCACACGGATGGTTATAAGGATGAATAAAATGAATAAATATTATATTTATAATATGTTAATAAATCAATAAAGGTAAAAATTTATTTACTTTATTTCCTTTTATTCTATTAGGAAAATGAAAATGCCATTCATGCGTACGTACGAGCAATCGTCTCCATGAAATGATGGGCTTAATTATTCATGACCACCTTATATGGATGGTTATAATAGTATATTTAATCTATAAAAGTTATAATTATAAAATGTTTAATATTTTTTATATAATGGAACTGTGAACCCTTGGACCATATTTAACAGTCTAAAGTGATTTTGGAGATTATGAACTAAACAATATTAAAACATCTGAAATAAGATTAAATGATTTAGTAACTAAATAAAACATGATAATAACAGAAGTAAATGGAATAATGAAAATGTAATGAAAATGAAATATGTTCTAAATAAATTAAATAACTAACATGATTTTATTATTTAGGATTTAGAGAATATATGAAGCTAGAAGAGACTTAAGGTAATAAATTTTTCTTTAAAACACTGTTTTAATTTTTTTAAAATATTTTTCCTTTGTATCCGAATTTTTTAAGAATGATTTTATTTATACTTAAAAGTTAATTATTGGTAATTTTCAAATAAGTTTTACCTATTTATAATGTTTTTAAAGGTAATAATTTCAATATTTTCTATATAAGTCATTTTTTATCTTCAATACAAAAAGTGAGAAAATTATGGTTTTTAACGTGTATAGTATGAACAGATTTGTCCACCATCAAAGCCATTATTCATTACTATATATGTTTATATGGGTTTTCAAATAATAACCTATTATAATAGTTGGTTCCCTAGACCCAAATTAAATATTACTTTTTTATTACCATATGGTGTATACAGTTAGATATACATTATGTACACTTACCATTATAGAGTGGATATTTCTACATTCATTATTTAATGGTAATGCCCATAGATTAATTATAGTATAAAAAGGTTATAGAAGATCCCGATCTATAATGAGAACCTCAAGATACTATGACATTAATCTTAAACAAAGTTTCTATGGTCTATATACATCATACTGACTCGACATAATTGATGTCTAACTATCAGGTTCTGGGGGATCATAAGAATTGATACCTCTTCCCGTGAAGTTTTCACTTGGTGATATCTAGTAGTGATATCGTGACGTTAGAACCAAAAATAGTAACACCACATGTTTTAGGTTTTATTTTTTGTTCATATCTAAGAACATGTGTATTGGTCTCTTGACTAGATATCATTACCAGTGTGTGATATTTGATCACGTACTCTGATTTAAGGAAAAAACATGATAATGAAATCATGGAGAGGTATCTTGTGTTGGGTTCATCATTGGTGTTATAAAATTGGTTGAATGTTAAAGATATAATTTTTCACTTTTTTGTTGAGTAATTTATATATCTTGGGCCTGGTTGATCAGGATGGTAGTATCATGATAAATCCATGGATATGGTAGTACAAAGGTAAATCCATCTAGTTAGATTAATAAATAATAAGGAAAGAAAAGAAAAATGACATAAGTATGAGTCCTACTTTAGGAAATATCTAATGACAAATAGATTATATTATACTATGCATGTTCATACGTTGGTTTTAGTTGCTATGACTGCTACTTATCTCTTTAGAGGCCATGATGGGTTGTAAGATTCCATTATTTGTCTGTGAATGGTATTCACTGCTATCGATATAAGGGCCTAGATGGTCACACACAATAGAGTATTAAATAATCATACCTATTTAGTTGAATAGGTAATTAGGACATGGTGTTCCCCAAATGGGCTTATTATTTTGAATACTATAGCGGGTATTCAAGTGATATGATACATGGATGGTACAAGCATGGTAAAAATATGGATCAATTGGTTTTACCAAGATGTTATGCCTAAATATATTAGAACTTTACTTTTCATAGATTAATTTCTATGATCATTATATTGTGAATTGGATGTCAAGTCCAACTTTCAAGGAATATGTCTATATGATGCAACTAGAAAGGGTTGATGAAATCAGAGAATTCCAATAAGGGTGCAATTTATTAAAATCTAGTTCAACATTAATGTAACTAGATCATAAAATATTGATTTGGAATTAATCTTTTCCATGTATCTACCAAAGGTTAGTGGAATTTCCATGATAAAATATTTTCGGTAACAAATGGAATTTTTTTTGGTCTTACAGTTAGTTAAAACCAAAATAAAAGTATCTCTATAGATATTAACGTAAATTAGCAACCTAAGTTATAGGGAACAAGATATATTGAGTTATATCGAATGGTTTCTTGGGCCTAGTTAATCATACATATACTGACATTGTATTGAAAAATACAAGTTGGAACAATTCGAAAGGGAATTTTTGCCAGTGTCACATGACATAAGTCTCTCTAAGTAAAAATTATTGTGTATAAGAGGAGATTAATGTGGTGAGTTGAATTCCATTCACTTTAGAAATGGATTAATCATGTATTCCATGATATGTACAAAAATATATATTTACAAGATATACAATTGAGTAGTAAAATATCAGTTATAACTAGAAAAACCGCAAGGGAAGTAGTCAGAACTGTCTAATTACACTCAAGTAAATATAAATGATATGTACATGGTAAGTGGATAGGAAAGGATACTATTTTTTTAGGGGACAAAAAATAGTATTCCTTATATCCATGTGATCTTATATCATAGTTAGGATAATGTAATGAGTGATATAAGATCATAAAATCTAGTGGTATACATACCTACAAATACAGAGTACATTACAGCTTTTAAGGTAGCTAATAAGTAGTTGTTAAATGCAATGATATGTTCTAGTTCTTGGAATCAAACCTAGTAAGTGAATTACTATCATAATGTAAATTATGATACTATTACTAGATAGGGTGTCAAGATATGATAGTGAAAAAAGGGGATATACTCAGGGTTACCATCTCTTGATAAGTTTTACTCAAGGAGGTGAGCTTGTATATAGAAGAATTTCTATGTGTTGGAATCAAGACATACACAAAACAAATGTTGTGAATCCATAGAAACATGTTCTGAATCATGTGAGAGCTAACAAGGTTGGTTAGAAAGTTAGATTTAGTAAAAGTTAGAGTGTTGTATTAGTGGGTTCCCTTGACCCAAATTGATCAGTAATTTTTATTCCCATATTGTTTATACAGTTAGATGTACATGATGTACACTTACCATTATAGTGTAGATATATCTACGTCCACTATTTATTGGTAATTTTCATAGATTATTTTTTGTATCAAAATTTTATAACAGATCCCAATAAAAAATGAGAACCTAAAGATACTATGAAATTAATCTAAAAACATTCTATGGTATAGTTACAACATAATGACTAGACACAATTGATGTTTTACTATCAGGTTCTATGGGATCATAAGCATTGAGACTTATTCTAATGAAGTTCATACTTGGTGATCTATATTAGTGAGATCATGAGGACAAACCTATCAATAGGAACATTGCATGTTTGAGGTGTCATTGGTTGTTCCTATATAGGAACATGGGTATTGGTCTCCTAAATTGAGATAATTACTAGCATGTTCCACTTGATCATGTACTTTGATGCAAGACAAAAAATGTGATAATGAAATCGTGGAGAGGTAGCTTGTGTTGGGTGCGCCATTAGTTTTATAACATTGGTTGACTAGTCATGATGAAAATTTTCTCTTCTTGATGAAGTAATATATCTCTGTCCTGGTTGATCAGGATGATAGTACCTTGAGAAATATATGGCCATGATAGTCCAAAGGTAAATCCATTAAGTTAGATCAACAAATAATAAAGCAAGAAAAGTAAATCGATATAGTTGTGCATCCTGATTTATGAGATATCTAAATAAAAAAGAAATTGTATTGCATAGTGTGTGTTCATATGTTGGTTCTCATTGCTATGAACACTCCTTATCTCTTTAGGGGCCGTGATGAGTTGATAGATTCCACTATTGTTCTAGGAATGGTATTTCTTGCTATCAAGATACATTCCTAGAGGGTCACCCACAATAACATATTCAATAATCTACCATATTCAGTGGAATAGGTAATTGGAACATGGTGGGCCCCACCACTGGGGTTTCAGTTCTGTCTAAGGATGTATTATTACCGAAGGAATAAATAAATTAATATTATTCAAGTTAATAGTAATAGTAATTTAATTTATTTATTAAATTTATTTAGAAGTTTTAAAGTAAATACATGGAAAATATATTTAAACGAATATTAGGTTAAAATATTAAAGGATCATTTAATATTTGTGGGAGAGACAAGTCAAATTAATGGCTTGGGTTTTATCATGTAATATATTTATTATATTACTAGAAAGTGTTAAAAATATAAATGATATTTATGAATCAATACAATAGTTATAATATTTTTTTCATAGTGTGTAAAAATATTCAGGGGGTCAGGGGGCCTTTTTCGGTCAATTTGATAACACACTATAAATATGAGACAGTTTGCTCTCACCTGTGACTGTTAATGGAGAGATATTGAGATATTATCTCTCCTCTCCCAATTTCTAGAGAGATATGCTTTGGATCTAGGTAATTATATCAATATCTCCCTCGTGAACCAAAGGTACATCGATGTAGTGATTGTCGGTGCGACGAAGGGTTCATTGAATTTCCATGGTAGCACCCAGAATTCGATGATCGGTTCCCCAAAATATTTTTGAATCACATGTTGAAGATCTAAAGGAATTTTACTTTGGATTATTCAAGAATTGATCACTAACTACAAGAAAATTTAGATCATGGATTTGGATCAAACCAGATATTTATGGTTTAATATTCATGATTAATTTTCTTCATGTGATATCCCCAAGCTTATACTAGGGCAGTGAATCAACGATGACAATTCTATTACATCGATCACTGGTGAAATTTTTTAAATTCTTTGCCCAATGCCTTCAACTGCACACCCTAGTACCTTCATATCCAATTACCATTGTTCATATAATTTTTAAATTTTTTCAATAGAAAAGGATAGTTCTTATAATTTTTATGAGATAACTAAAAGTGGTTTTGATTATGGGATCTAATGCCAATTGTTTTGGGTTTTATGATGGAAATAAAATATTTTATGTGTTTTCTCATGATATGTATCTTGTAAATTTTATAGGATAATGTTTTTTCCTGATATAGCTCTCTAATGCATTGGGTAATGTGATGCATATAACTTGATCGAAGTTACTCCTAAAAGATATGTTGGAATTAACTATGATGGTTATTCCTATGTAAGTGTGATTGTAAGGGTGATTTTAAGTATAATTTCATAAGATATGTACATGGTTTTCCAATTCATTTAATGGGTTTTAAAGGAAATATTTTTATTTCATAATGTAAGGAAGCTTATGATCTCTTAAAAGTAAAAATTTTGTTTTTCAAGGAATGGTTTTCATGAGTTCTCATGTTTTTTCCAAGAAAATATCATTATAATTATTTTACCTATATGATTTATCATAATTTTTTATGAATAAAATTTCCTTTAAAGTTTATTTCATGAGTAAGTAAATTATTATTTTGAGCACAAATTTTATTATTTAATAATTCAATCTTCCTTATGGGTTTTTATGAATTTCAAATTTATTAATGAGATTACTTTCTTTTATATCACTTACTGAGATTTATTTTTCTCATCCCAAATTTTCAAATGATTTTTATAGGGATTTAGGATTTTTTAGATTACAAAAATGTCAATGGTGAAATGTATTGAATGAATAAAATGTTTCATGACTGAAATATAAGTGTAAAAATAGGAACTTGATTTTGTGGAAAAAATATACTACATGGAAGTGTCTACATTTTTTTGTAGTGGTTTTCCAAATTTTATAAAACATTAAACTAAAAGGGTATTGAAAATGTAATTAAGTGAAACCATTATTAAAAATCATGTAATTATGTGGTTTTATTTTACAGGGCCTATTAGTTTAGATAATTCGGAAAACTATTACATAACAAAGTGGACCCTTCTCTATAGTGTACATTTTCCACAAAAAATAGGTTCTTATGTTTATAGTACTATTTAATTCATGAAACTTTTTATTTATTCAATATGTGTCACTATTAAATATTCTATAATCCCTAAATATTCATAATTCTGAAAAAAACACTTTAAAACATTTAATAATAAAAATAGATTAGTAAGGGATATAAAATATAAGAAACTGATTAATTCATTTTAAATTCATGAAAACCCATAATGAGGTTTTTTATTTTTCCATAATAAAATTTAATCTACAAATAATAATTTTCTTAATAATGAAATTATATTAAAATACCAAGTTTTTCATAAAAAATATTATAAAAAATAAATCAAAAATCATCTTTATGAGAGTTAGTTGGGAAAAAAATGAGAACTCATGAAAACTTTTCCTTAAAAAACAATCCTTTATCTTTTATTATATCATAAACATCCTTAACTTCTAATATATCAATATTTCATTTAAAACCAATAAAAATAATTTCAAAACCATGTTTTTATCTTGGGAAATGATCCTTACAATTACACATACATATCACCCTTACATAGGCATAACCATCACCTTTAATTACAACATACCTCTTAGGATTAACTTATATCTAGTTAAATCCTTCACATTACCCAATTCATTAGAGATTTACATCGATCTCACCCATAATTAGAGTTATATCAAGCTCAACCATCATCATATAAAATGTAAAAGAATAATATCATGATAAAAACACATAAAATATTTTATTTCTATCATAAAACCCAAAATTTATGGCATTTGATCCCATAGGAAAAACCACATTCAGCTATCACATAAAAAATGAGAATAATATCCATTTATTTTGGAAAAATTTAAACCTTCCCTAAAATATTGTAATAAGATATTGTTTTGAAAAATAATAAAAACTTACATAGGAATTTTGATAATGAATGGTAGTTCTGATGATGGGAAAATGTGGTTATATTTTACATTTCTAAAAACATTTTTTTTCACTTTAGTAAAAGGAATAAAAAGTGAACCATATAGAAAATGTTTAATTGATTAATTTTTAAAATATTTTTTAAAAATTAAAGTATAGTTGAAAATGACTTTAAAACATTATTGGAGTACAATGGATAAAATTATTGAATCATTTTGAAGAACATGTATATGGAGGAAAATGAATTTAAAACACTTATAATAAAGTTTTAAAGAAAAATATATTACATTAAATTCCATTTAGTTTCCTAAATTATCTAAATAATAAATAATAAAATTATATTAGTTATTAATTTTTTTAATAAAATTTGTAATTTTCATTCCATTATCATTATTGTTTTTATTTTATTTATTATCCTATCATATTGAGTTACTAAATCAATTAAGCTTATGTCGAACATTTTGAGGTCGTTTGGTTTATAATGTCTGAAATAAATTTGGAGCATTAACCATGGTCAAAGGGGAAATGGTTAAATAATATAGATAATATTAAAAATGTTATAACTATAAGGTTTTATACATTTAATATACTTTTATAACCATCCAATTAAGGTAGCCAAGAAAAGTGAAGCACATTGTTTCATGGAGATGGTGGTCCTTATGTATGCATGGATTACATTTTAATTTTTATATTGGGTGAAATAAAAATTAATTACATAAATTTTTACCTTTATATAGTCATAAAAATATTATAAATATCATTTTTATTCATTTAATTAATCCTTATACAATCTTTGTAAGGGAAAAATGAAGAATGGATCACATCATTTTGTAATAATGGTAGTACACACATACGCATGGTCAAAGTTATCATCTTCCAATAGAAAATGGAAATAATGTAGATAATATATTATATTTATTGAATCATAATAATCTCATAAATATAATATATATTAATTAATTATATATTTATAAAAAAAATTGAGGTGTTCATGAAAAAACACCCCACTTTATAAAGATGGTATTCCACATGTATGCACAATTGATGTTATTATTTCTCATGTGATTGAAATAATGTGTAAAAACATTGTTCAAAAATAAAAATAACATTTTACCATTTTTAATATACTGATATGATTATATTTTAATGGTTAGAATAGATTACATGGAGGTAGAAGAATAAATTAACTTGAAAGAGTTCACTTTGGGATTATACCACATCATTGGATAACCTACATTGTCTTACACCTTAATCATTTTATAATGGGTATTTTTAGAAGTCTAGGACCTATTATACATGGTAATGTGAGTTTGGAAGGGATTCGGTGAGATCATGGTCAAGCTAGTGTGATAAAATTGTGTGAATAAGTGAGGAGTTGAGGTGACCTTTTATAAGTGGTGGGAGTGACACTCATGTAATTATTCAAAATCTTAAAATAATATAAAGTCTATTTCATGGGAAAGTGGCACAAAGGCAACCTAATTTTTAATATAATAAGGTTTATGGTAGAAATAAACATAACCAATCACATTTAAACAATTTTTAGAGATATTATTATCCTTGTCTCTTAATTTAACCCTTTTTAACCCATTTTATCCTTTGCCGAGATAACTTGAATTTTTACCTAGTTAATTTTTTTATATGACAAAAAATAAAAGGGTCCTTATTAAAAAATTTGTACATGATGATTCTAAATATTTAATCCATTTTCTATTATTCAATTTCTAGATGTAGCAAAAATTAAATTGAATATAAGTTAACAAAACGTAATGATTTTTTTTTAAGAAAAATACCCATTTTAATCATAAAAATGATATTAGAATAAAATCATCCTTATTATAGATTATCATTAATTTAACTATATTAAATAAGGTCCTGAATTTCTAAATACTATCCTTTGTATTTTTTTGGATCGAAGGTGTCGCGAGGGAGTTCGAAGGAATTTTAGAGGTTAAAAAGGAGTTTTGGCCTTTTATAGGGTTACTATTCCATGGTAATGGACATGGTGTAGGAAATTATGAATATTTATTTGAGTATTGAGAATGGGGTATGGAATTGTTTCCTTATTTGTTTTGTGTTTTTTATGACTTTTTTTTTGGTGGGTGAGTGCACCGGAGAGAGTGAAATAACTTGTCATAACGTTTTGAAAGGCATTTTTTAGTACCCTAAGATTCAAGTAATTAACCATTTTTTTTATTTTTAGGTATTTATAGAATTTTAATGAAGTTTGGTAAGGTTTTTAGGAATTTTGGAATATTTTTTGGGCTTTTATGGAGGTTTACAGTTTAAGCACGGTTAGTACAAACCGTGAAAATCCTATAGAAAAACGTTCAAAGTGAGGTAGTGGGCTCTGGGTAGGCGCATAGATAGGTTCACGGGTTGGACAATTATTTCAATAACCTAGGATAAACCATGAATTTGGGGACAGATTCATTTACACATTTATCCTATGATTTTCCTTAACTTTCACCCTAATCGTTCATGACAAAAACTAGACCTCAAAATTGTGGATGTAATTCATTTTAGCTTCTTAATGGATTATTTTCCACAATGTAGAACCTAAATCAAAATTACCTCTTCCCAAATTCTTTTTAGACCCTTCCCCTTGATCTAAGAGAAATATTTTTGTGATTCCTTGTTCGTTGGAGGCCCATTTTCCTTGGTAAGTCTCTATTCTTGGTTGTTTCCCTCAAATTCTTCTTCTTTAAACTCTTGGAATGATAAATACAATCCATTGGGGATATATCTAGGTTTTGTGATGAAAATATTGATGATATATGGCTATTTTTATGTTAGGTAACAATATATAAGGAATATTTTTGGAGTTGGAATATGGTTTGGTTGAAGAATTTGTGTTGTTCATCATTTCCGCCATAGTTTCTAAGGTAGGTGGATTCACTCTCAACCCCTATTATTATAATGTGAAGGATTAATTTCAAATTCATTTTTTTGAATGAAATTTATTATAAAATTTTTGTGAAATTATTTATGGAAACTATATTTAGTGACGACCTTTGGAAATGAAAAAAATGGGTGTTTTGTGGAAAGTGAAAGTGGTAACATGGTTTTCAAATGACGATTTTAAAAAAATTTCTTGGTTTTGATGTATAGAATTTTTTTTCAATGAATGTATAATTTTATTGAAATGTATTTGAAAATATTGGTTTGGCATGGTTTTTGGATTAAATGGTTAAGCGTGTGTTGAATGGGATGAATAATGGTCGTGAAGTACCACCATCAAAGGGACAAAGTATGGAAGTGGAGTTACACCATCAATAGAAACACTAAGCATGTGTGTGTTTGTGTGGTTGTGTGAAATGAAATGATTAATTCCAAATGAATTCATGGAATGGTTAGAATGACTAGTTTGGATGCTTTCCTTGTAAATGGTTTTCGTTTAGAGAACAATTTCAGTGTGAAAATAATTTTTCATAAAAATGGTTTGTATTTGATATAAACTATTTTAATGTGTTTTATATAATTTTTTATATTAATGGGATAATATGTTCTATCATAGTGGTCTAAGTAGGGAATTCATTTTGGTAAAACCTACTGAGTTTTATACTCACCCCCTACTTGAGAATTTGTGCATGTTTGTAGATATTGTTTATTGAGACACAAATAATGGTAAATTATATTATTAATTTAGTGATTCATCTTGATACCTTGAGCATGGATTATTGAGTTGGAGCTTGGAGAATGTTGGGATCAATAGAGTTATGTCTTTGGAGTCTTTTAGATTTGTTGGTTTTGTCTTCTGAATTATACTCTGATATGGTTCTTGGTGTAGTTTTCTGTTGTTGTCAATTTAGAAATACTTTGAGTTGTATTAATTTTCTCTAATACATCAGATATAATTTTCCTTGGCTATGGTATGATTGGTAGAGGTTTTTTTAATTTTATAGAAAAAAAATTCCCCCAATTTCATTGAATCCCTTGGCATTTATTTCCATCATTTGACATATTGGGGATGTTTCCTAAGGCCAAGTAATATCCTACTATATACTGAATCCAATGAGGAGGGTTAGGAGGTTTCAAATAGTATTAGTATTGGTTGGTGATAATATCATTTAGGAAAGGTGGTATCATTTTTTGTTATTGGAGTTATAAAATTGTTCTTTATTAGTCCTTGATTTGGGTTGGTAATAAGGAGTACAATTATTAGGAATTTAAATATAGAGCATAAAAAGGAATAAGTAACTTATTTTTACTGAACATCAAGTTACAAGAGAGTGGGGTAAATAAGTGTTTTGAAGCATTTATAAAAGTTTAACCTCGTCATCATAGGTTTAGATAATGAGAAGAGGATGACATGAATTGATAGAAATTACTTCTCATTAGGAGTGAATATTTCATTTTGAGTAATGATTTATAATTTGGTGAAAAATATTTATTTTTGAAAAGTGTTGAAATTTTTTCAAATGTGATATTTTGAAAAGGTGTGGTGATAGTATTTTTAAAATGGTTTTATTTTCAAAAGAATGATGAAATTTAAAAATTTGGGTTGGAAATAGAAAGTGTTGAATTCAGGAAAGCCTTGTTATGGTAGTTGTGATGTGGTAAATCATAATTGGTAAGCCTTAAGTTGTTCAAGAGTGATATTTATAGAGTTTTTTGTGTTTATAGAAAATGGAATCTGGTAGGAATCATAGAAACCAACCAGAATAAGATGCTGAGAATGTTGTTTCACCTGAACCACATGTGAACCAACAGCTTGTTTAGAGTATAGTCGATGCTTTTTAGGCTATGTATAAAGGAAATATAAGGTATAAACCCAGGTAAGTGGATCATTTTTTATGTTTTAAAATCAGAATCCACCCATCTTCTGAGGTGATTCAGAACTATATAAAGTAGAGGTGTGGATGAATAGGATGAATCAAATCTTCAATTTATTTAGCACACTAGAAGAGCTAAAATTAAACTTTGTGATGTATATGTTGAAGGATCTTGCACACAAGTGGTGGGATTTAGAAGTTCAGGCTTAATTAGACCATGAAATTTAATGGGTGGATTTTGAATGATTGTTTAATAAAAAATTATACCCTCACACATTCAGGATTGTTAGAATAACAGATTTTTTTAGACTGATGTAGGAGAACCTCTCTGTGATAGATTATGTGGATAAATTCATTAATTTAGTTTGCTTTACACCTAAATATACTGCTAGTGCATCCTTGAAGGAACACATTTTTGAATTGGGGAGGAGGATGGAGATTTGCTCGAATATTTTTTTGCATTCTATAATAGATTATAAAAAGATGGTCAATAGAGAGATAGTGTGATAAATGGACATATAAGGAGATAAAGGTAGAGGGAGCATGATGATACCAATGTGAAATGGTGGGAAATACAATTCTATGAATAAGTGGAATAGGGACACCTCTTTCTAAGGTAGCAGGATGAATTAGAATTAAAAAATTGGATCAATGAATCTTTCTATGAAACCCAAGAGCAAGCCATTAAGTTTTCAATGTGGTTATTTGGATAAAATGAATCTAGATTGTATAACACAAACTAGACAATTCAACAACTAAAACTAGATGGGACATCTTCAATGCTATTGTCACAGTTCTCCAAGGTTGGGTGGTGAGACACATCTAATGTGTCACAAACATCATATGATTTTATGAGATGAGGAAAAGAGAATAGATCTCATTAGTAGATTTGATCTATCCATGGTGGTTCCAGGAATACCATGACTCCTCAGTAAGGGAAGTATCAATAGGGAAATAAAGAACAATGTGAAACAAGTAGTTTTATGAAGCTGAGAAAGTTATTATGGATGATCAATCTAGACCATCGACGATGAGAGTTAGGATTCTCCTAAATTATACCCTTATACAAGATTTTTTTGATATAGGTGCATCCCATTCATTTATTTCTTCTCATGTTTTTGATCATCTGGGTTTAAATGTTGAGATGATGCCTTCTGTTTTGAAACTACAAACTCCTCTGGGTCGAAGAGAGTGTCTAGGCTTTATGTTCAAAGCATGTTCTATAATTGTGGATGGATATGAGTTGATATGGGACTTCTATATGTTTGATATGTATATATATTAAATAAACCTAGGTATGTATTTTTTTAAATTTCTTAGATCTAACATTGATTTTTATACCCAAAGGGTTAGTTTTGCGACTGATGATGGTGTAGAGTACCTATTTAGAGGAGACCAAATAATAAAGGTGGGTATAGTAGGATTTTTGGAACCAGTAGTTAGAATTATCTCATATAAGATGATATCTTTGACTTTTTAATTGGTGTATGAGACTAGGGATGATTATTTTCCAAAACAATTTGACCAATTTATGGATGTTTTTCCTTAACATTTCTCAAGGATTCCACCCACAAGAGAAGTGGAGTTTATCTTTGATCTCCTACTAGAGACCATTAATATTTCTCTTCTATATGATCATATAGAACTAATATAATTAAGGGAATTGATTTTCTAGTTGGAAGATTATTAAGGAAAATGTTTTATTCGACATAGCATGTCTCTGTGGGCAATATATGTCTTGTTTGTGAAAAAGGAAGATGAAAATATTTGGATTTTTGTGGATTATTATATGCTTAACCATGTTATGATAAAGAATTGGTATCTGCTTACATGAATTTATGGTAAGTTATATTAATTTAGGGGAGCCTAGTGGTTCTCTAAAATTGACCTATGATCAGGATATCACCAATTGCGGGTTTGGAAGGATGATATTCTGAAGACAACTTTCAGGAGTAGATATGGCCATTATGAGTATGTGGTTATGTGTTTCAGTATTAAGAATGCACCAATAGTCATTGTAGAATTGATGAATCGAATATTTCAAAGGTATTTATATTATTTTATTTTGGTGTTTGTGGATGAAATATTGGTGTATTTAAGGAAACGGGATGAGCATGAGCAACACTTGGAGAAAATGTTGGGAATTTTGTGGGATCATCATATGTATGAAAATTTATCAAAGTGTGATTTTTGGATATAAGAGGCATGTTTTCTTGTCCAGGTTATCTCAAAAAAAATGTATTTCTATGGATCCATAAAGGATAGAGGTTGTTATCTCTTAGCAATTTCAAAACAATGTCTTTGAGATACAATGTTTCCTTGGTTTAGATGGTTATTACAGACTCTTTGTTTGTTATTTTTCATGAATGGATTCACCAATTAAATATTTGATAAGGAAAAATGCTCCATTCCAACTGAACAACGAATTTTATAAGCCTTTTAAAGAGATTAAGGTTCACCTTACATCAGCACTATTTTTTATTTTGTCAGAATCAAGACAATATTATGTGGTGTATTATGATGCTTTGAGATCTGGGTTGGGAGGTTCTCTCATGTAGGGATATCATGTTATTGCTTATGGATCTTGAGATTTATAGTTTCATGAGAATAACTACACAACACACAATTTAGAGTAATCTATTGTATTATATTCTTTGAATACTTATAATTATTACCTCTTTGTTAATAAATATATAGTGTTTACGGATCATAATATCTTAAAAAATATTTTCACACAAATGTATTTTAATATGAGATAAATAAGATGGATGGAGTATCTATAAATGTTTGACTTTGACTTCATATATACATCGAGTAAAGGAAATTCGATGGAATATGCATTAAGGAAAAAGTTATATACTCAGTTGGAAAAAGAGGATTTAGATCAGTGGTAGTTTATGTGAGTGTTCAAAGACATGAACTTAGATTGTTAATATCATGGCAGTGTTATGGTTTTCTTTCTAGTTTATTTTTTTCTTGATTTGATTGAAATAGTTAAAGAGGCACAGAAATTTGATTCAAAATGTATTACGATAAGGTTGAAACTCAATGGTGGGAAGGCCATTGAGGGTTGGAAACTATATGAGAGTTTAGTTTTGTGGTTTTTAGACTATATGGTTGTACCTATGGATTATTATGAACAGCTTATTCATGAATAACACCATTACAGATGGGTTTTTCATCCTGGAATACGGAATATGTATAAGGCATTGAAAGAAAAATTTTGGTGGGTCGAAAGGAAAAAGGAATGTGGATGAGTTTTTTAGATGCCTCACCTATCACTAGGTTAAATTACAGAACTAGAGGCTAGAGGGTATATTGAAGTATTCATCAATTCCTATTTGGAAATGGGATTAGATAACTATGAATTTAGTGACAGGTCTCCTATGGATAGTTCAGAAACATGATGACATATGGGTGATAATGGATCCGCTCAGAAAGTCATCCCATTTCATCCCTATTCATGAATCTCATATAGTATAGGATTTATCAAAAATATATATCTTAGATATAGTAAAGAGGCATATTATACCAGTTCTGATAGCATCATACTGAGATCCTAGGATTAGGTCTCATTTTTGGAAGTCCTTTTAGCAATCCCTTGGGACTCAATTGACTATGAGTATGGTTTATTATCCTCAAATAGATGGAAAATTTGAAAATATGATAAAGTTTTTGGAATACATTATTTAGGATTGTGTAATGAATTTTGGTGGATCATGGGAGGAGCATGTTTCATTATTGGAGGAATATTATAACAACAATTATCAGGCCTTGATACATATGGATCCTTTTGAAGCATTGTATGGGAATCACTATCATTCTCCATTTTTTTGGGTGGAAACAGGTGAGGCTTAAATAGTTAGACCAAGCCTTGTCCATGAGACAATGGAGAAGATTCAGTTGATCAAGAAGAGGGTAGAGATGGATCAAAGTCATCATAAATCATATAAATATCATCATCGATGGTAGTTTTCATTCGAGGTGAGTGATCATGTGTTCTTTATAATCTCTCTAAGGAATGGGAATCATTGTTTTGTAAATTAGGTAAGTTATCTACTTGATACATAAGGAATTTTTAGGTAATTGAATTGGTTGGTGAGGTAGAATAGTGGTTAACTTTGCAACCATGGTTCAGTTCAGTGCATAATATGTTTCATGTATCTCAGTTGAAAAAGTATCATCTAGATTCTGAATAGGTGATTCGATGGGATCAATTTGACCTAGATCTGTATTCCTTGTTGGTTCATATACTAGTAAAAATTATGGATAAAAAGAGAATTTATTTCATGGTAAAAAATGGGATAGTGTATGTTTTGTGGAAAAATGATCAAATTTAGGAAGAAACATAGGAACGATAAATGGAAATGGTTGAGCAATGACCCAAAATCTTTCCGGAAAGTGGTGGTTTTCTACTTTCTGGGGATGGAAAGGCCAATTATGGGGATAATGTATCACCACAATTTTCAAGTAATTAACCCTTTGTTTATTCTTTTTTATGTATGTAAAGTGTGTGGGTGAAGTTTGGGAAGGTTTTGAGGACATTTGGAATGTTTTTGAAGATTTTCTAGAGGTTCATAGTTTGATCACAATTAGTAAAAACCATTAATAACCAATAGAAAACCAATAAAAGTGAGGTAGGTGGATTTGGGTAAGTGAAAAATTAGGCACACACCTTTTCCAAACCGTATGGCCACCTAAGATAAGCTGTTCATTTGGGTAAAAAGGCATTTTCATGGTAAGAACATGATTTTCCTAACCGTGTGCTTGTCTCTGATGCTTCCACCAAGGCACAGTTGTTGTCACATTTATGAATGCGTGATAGAATCAAATTATGGTTCCCCATATTCCCTCTTTCCAAAAGCAGGTGGATTTTATAACTTTCATCAGTGATGTCTTCTCATTGATCGAAACGGGATGGTGAAGTTTTGGTTCCTCCTTCCATGGATTACTCCTCGTAACTAGTCGCCTAGTCTAGGTCTCCATCGTAGAGTAATTTTTGTTCGTGAAACACATTCTTGGTTCCATCTCTTTGTGGACACCGGTTAATTATACCGCTTCTTTCTGGACATTACAATGGGTCTTGACATGGAAGAACCCTTCAATTTGAAGAGTAGTCATGTTGGGAATCCATTTTATGTCTGGACACTAGGAACATTGGTCACCTGTATTATTCCTCATAGGATGGAATCTCATGGACACATCTTAGGAATGAAAACTAAGTAATCTTGCATTGATCATGAGGTATCTTATTCCAAAGGAAAATCTTCCAAGTATTTCACCTCAGGCATCCCATATTAGAATGAAGTAGATGAATGTGATAGGTCACAAGTTTAACATCTTATGGAGATAAAACAAGACTGACCAGAACAACTCGTGTATGTGGATCAAATAGGTGTGTACTTAGTAAGTATCACCTGAAGGGTTTATCAATGGATTAATTAGAACATCCATGAGGGTGGACCCAAAAAAAATTCCAATAAAGGGAAGATTTCACATTGTGAAGGTTGATATAGAACACCCTTGGAGGTGGATTAGGGAGGTGCACCCCTAGGATAGGGAACTAAGGTTTAATGTTGGTTTGGATTGAACCTTAAAGAGGCATCCTATATACACTATTTATAAGACAAGGATGAAAACCATCATAGTTTGATGCTATAGTTTAAGGTCATGTGATAGGACCAGCTCATATTGTTTAATGTCATGTGGTAAGGATGATCGTTTCACAAAAGGAGAATCTATTAGGGGTGATATGGGGCTTACAAATGGAATATTCAATTTGCAAGATGATTTCTATTGGTTTTATTATGTGGAGTCTTATACATGGAATCTTCCCGGGTGCTTCTACGGGTAGCGATAAAGTGGATGGATCTTAGATGTGAAATCATCATGGGTGGGTGAAATAATCTTTCCAAGATGTGGTGGCTTAAGAAAAATCAGGATGGATGTGAATGGAGTGTTGGGAGTGGGTGTAATGGATGGAATGGATGTAGCATTGGGTTTTGGGTGGAATGGATGGAGTGTATGGAATATTGGGTTTGGACCCTAGATAGGCTTCCTACATATCCCAGTTAATTGGGAATCAAATATCATGTAGTTTAGAAAAGGGAATTGGAGATTTCACATGAAGATGAGGCCCATGGAAGTGGAGCATATGCTCGGGAATTATGCATGGAAGTGGCCCATTTGGGGGGGACATGATATGGTTGGGGATCACGCATGGAAGCTTCCCATGGATTATATACGGTTGGGGCTTACTCTATAAGGGATTCCCATGGAAGGTGGATATTGGATCTCACGGTTGTCACAGACCTCTAACCCCATGCAATTCATGCTTGATGTGAGAAACAAGAGGAAATAGTGGACCTAACAATCGCATCACGAAAGATGAACCAGCGGTGATTTTGTGGGGCTTATGCATAGAAGCTGCTCAGGGAGGATCTCATTCCATTTGTTGGGCTTACACATGGAAGATGCTCAAGGAGGATTTCATTCCATGTGAGGAGGATCTAATACCATGCAAGGAAGATCCAATTCCCTATGAGTCATACATAGATCATACTTTGAAGGGTCTGTGGGTATTTTTCATAAAATATAATTAAGGAGGATGATCGCTATGATGGTGATGGGGAGGTTGGAATCCCATGATGATTTTACATGGGGAATCCCATGTAAATTTCATTGGGTAAGACTACAATTTAAAATCATGTACTGAGGATTTTGGTGCAAGGAAATTGTATGTCATACAGTAAGGATGTGGGGAACTAACTCCTCACCCCTTGGTATTACATAACTATAAGTCATGCACATTTGGGTGGGGCTTGGATTTAGAAATTCTAGTATGGAACAGTGTAGAGGAGTGGTCAATCATGAGGTCCACATTAGCATGCTTATGTTAAGAATAAAAATGAATTATCGTACCTATGTTGAGAAGAAAAAGTTAAATGGGAATCTCAGGATACACTTGGAATGGAGTGGGCTATAGGAATAAGTGACACATGTCACATGGAGACATGGAGTGTAGCAAAAACAATCATGGATGGGTATGGAGACCTGGAGCACTCAACCTTCACGAAGAGGTGTTAGCAGAAGGGAGTAAACATGGAGAGGCCCAGGATAGGGTATTCTCGATACAGGGGGCCTTGTAGAGAGTTAATTCAAGAATATTGAGTGATTCGCGTAGCTCAAGTACTTTACAAAGATATATATTTTGTAAAACATGGTGACCCTTCCATGGTATGAAGTCCTGGATCAGGAAAGGAGTTCTTGATGAAGGCTTATTGCTTCATGAAGCATCAAGTACCCTGGAGGGCCTTCGTCCTCTGTGAAGGGAATATGCCTTCTCAAAAGGCATCATAACTTTAGGTGGAGGTATTCAGGAAGATATGGGAGGGGGTTTCATGTCACTCAGGTGCCTTGGGTGATCCATTTTCAATCTTCCTCATGATGCTTGAGTGCCTCATGAAATAGGCATAATTCAGAAGTTTAAGGGTCGTGTAATAATTGTTAAAAGATCAAAATGAGTTGAGTATTTATAGGGAATGAGGGTTTGTGATGTTGGGAAGTTATTCACGAAGTAGATGTGGGATTTATGAATGGTCATGGATGCGTTGGACTCATGAAGCACAACTTAAACCCTTAAAATGATCATGGAGAGTCGTCAGATTCACAAAGTGCACTGTCAGATCCTTGCACGTTCATGGAGGGAGAATGGTCATTGCGAAAGAGATTCATGAATCTGGACCTTAAGAGTATTTTTAGAGCTATTTGAGTTTGTATTTTCTCCAAACTAGATGGGGCCTCTTTGAATAATCCCATGGCATGTATTTCAGTGAAAAAAATGAACCACTCAGAATGGGAGCTAACCGAAAAAAGGAGTGTTAGATTATGAGGGAGAATAACTGAAAATTTTAACAACCTAATCCCTTTCACAAATCCCATTCGTGGTTCTCATTCGCGATTCATATCTTCAGGATCGGTCATTAAAAGGATGGTTTTCTAAAGTCTCGGGAATATGGGGAGAGGTATGTGATGGAGCTGTCAGACCTGGTGCATTCTCAGGGTGTTGTGTGTCTGCTGAAAGATCGAGTGAGGGTGCTACTAGACATGAACTCTCCTCTATAACATTTGGAAGTTGAGCTAGCTATTCATTCTCCCTTTCCTAATGAATTAGAAAAATATTTGGGAGATGACACTTATTAAGGGATCCCACTGGATAGTGGTGAGATCACAACCTCCATGGGGGAATTGGATGAACTCTTAAAGGTAAACTTTAGCTCACCTTCCCATGCCGTACTTTTCCTCCCTTTATTATTTTCTAGATTATTTAATTGAAACATGTTCTGTGTAGGATAATATCGAACAAGAGACCCCTTTTGGTGGGGATGAAGGTGCATCGATCGGTGCAGAGAATCATACTACAGGGCTTGCGCCTGGGATAAAAGTGGCTGATGTGCCAAAAAAAGTTGGGGAGGTTAGGGAGAAAATTTCTAAATGTCTGGAGCTCCTAGTCATATATGGGGGGACATGCCCTAGCATCATGACGGAGGTGACCCAAGAGCTTGATCTATCACTACTCATCTCCTGTATGTCTCTTATTTTTACAAAGTCATACTCATTATTTACTGATAAGACTAAATGAAATTTTCCTTTCTTGAATAATGTTGTAGGTACTACACGCTATCCTATGATGAGAGGTTGGATAATCTATAGTCACTTATCTAATATGGGAATTGTTATATGCAAAGCCGATCGTCTGAGTTGATCAGACCGTGGTACCAAGTGAAAAAATCAGTTGTGGCTATGAGTGACACCATTAGTGGTGTGGAACTCAGGACTTGAAGAGACAATATTTTCAATGTGTTATCAAGAGAGGATGACCAACCTCATGATCTAGATACTAGACTATATGAGAGGATGTTAGAGGAGGATCCTTCTGATGAACTTATTGCGGAATTTTCTAAATATGAGCAGGCACCGCCCTTAGACTCATTCAATGAAAGGAATGAAAATTCATCCATCATTCCATCCATCAAACCGTAGAACCATAGATAGTGTCCCAAATGGGGCATCTTCACCACTAGTTTTGTAACCTGTGTGATGGTGGGGAGGATGCTCGAGGTATTCATGCACTGATTCATGATTTCATCACCGAGTGAGTGCATGGAGGAAGCCAACACCTAGACATCACCTGGAATTAGGAAAAGTCCGTAAGCATCTTGAAACTCCATGAATTCAATTATTAGATCTAGTGCCTAGATGAAAAAATGTAAGATAATTTGAACTTCATTAATACTAAATCAGGTATGTTCATCCATCTAAGGGCTCAGCTAGTGGTAGCTAAGGAGCAGATACGGCAAGCGACACATCAAGTAGATGATCTCCAGACTGAGTGGGACTGGGAATATATCAAGGCTTCCCAGCTTTGTACAAAGGATGAAAATGAGTAAAGAGAGATCATGAATTGGCATTATACCCTATAATCCATATGCTAAAGTTTGGCAGAGCTAAAGAACTCAATCACCAGAGCAGAGCTGTAGGGCTAGTTTTTTCAGAATGCGTTAGAGGCTCCAACATGTGGATGTCCCTACTACTTCCATGACCTATTTCCTTACTTTTTAAACCTTCCTATGTGCATGGAATAATTTCTTTCATTTATTTTATAATCTCATATCGGTCATATTCGTAAGGCAACCAATGATCAATTTCTTAGCTCATGCAGGTTATGCACAATGTGAGAAACAAGAGATGACCATATGATTTATCATTAGTATTAGAGAACTAGATAATCACCATACACATAGGTTATGCTATTTGATTGACCACTGAGAGTTTTCAAGATTTAGAGAGGAAATTTCTTGAGAACAAGGCTCTTAGAATAGCTAGATTTCTTTTCTTCCATGCACTAGTGCACCATAAGAATAACTCTAGGTGCGTTGAAATCTATCTGAACAAAGGGGGGTGAGAAGTGTGAATTAAAGTGCCAAAAAGTTGGAAAAAAAGGAGAGTCACATGGTGATATAGGATAAGTTCTGATCATTTTCAAAACAGAGCATCTATACCATCATCCTGGAATGGGGACAAACAAATGGGGGTTGACCACTGACCATGTTTGAAACACATAATTTTTTTGAATGTCATCTGAAGTCTTCTGAAATGTTAGCCCGGAATGGTAGGTGAGACAAAATGGAATGAGACCAAACCATTAGGGGGTATCTTCAGGAATGGAAGAGGATGAGGATCCAAGTGATGGGAACACAAATCATGAGAATGGAGTGATGGAAGGTATGAATGGATTCCAAAACTCTTGTAACTACACCAACATGACTCAAAACAAATTGGTGTAAGTGTATTGGTCTGAGAAATATCAATCCTATCTTCCAAGGGAGCACCATATCTAATGATAAGTGATAGATAAATATGTGAACAATGTGGTAGATTATCAGCATCAGAGAAGAGGAACTCTTAGATGAGGGCTTGTAACATTTTTCAATTTTATGTCATGAAACCGAGGATGATAGAAATGCAGTTTTAAATCATACAGTAAGGAAGAGGAATTGTAACAACACATAACCAAGACACATCTCACGGTTTATCATCCTGTGGCTAGGATGTTACTCACTCTTTAAGGTCATGCATCCTGGATCCTGGGTTCTTAGTTTAAGGTCATAGAGTTTGGACTATAGAAATGTGCATTTCATGTGTACTTGTGTGACATAGAGGGAGTAAACCTAATGTAAATGATCTAAAAGAGGCTTACTTACCAAAAAATTATTAATAAATGGATGGAGGTTGATGAAAATGAGGACCAAGAAGGCCTACTCCACACCACACATCCCCAAGAGGATTTCCACACAGTTTAAAGTCATGCTTGGACATAGACTTCTAGTTTAAGTTCATAGAGTTTGGACCATGGGAAACAGGGTTAATAAATGGGTACATTTGATATGGTGGGATAAAAAACCCAATGTTAATGAGGATCAAGGAGACCTGATTTTACACCACACTTTTCATGGAAGGCTTGCACACAGTTTAGAGTCATGATGTCTGGACCGGGGCTCTTAGTTTAAGGTCATAGAGTTTGGACTGTATGGTTCTAAGTTCAAGGTCATAGAATTCATACCATATAAGCCTCTTTATGTGACTCAACCACATCGGTACACACCTTACAATAACTCCTAATCCCACATGAGTCATTATCAGTGTGGGAAATAAGGGATGACAAGGGGTTTTCCTGACATGTGGAAGCACACGTTAGGGGTGACATCAAGGGTTTGGAATTACACCACGATACAAGGGAGTGGAAAGGAGTTAAGTAAATGATTTAAAGGTCTGGATAAAGTGTTAACTAGTGAATATGGATTGACTGTTGATTATGTCAGAAATAAAGGGACCAGAACTATACCATCCAAGAATGGGGAAAACTAACGCAGGACCAACTATTGACCAAGTTCAAAACATAGGATCTATTGTTTTCTATTGGAGATCTATTAGGGCATTGTCCCAAAATGATAGGTGAGCCAAAATCTCAAAATACCATCACCGTTAGGGGGTCCATCTAGATTTGAAATATGATGTAAATCCAAACTGATAAAGACTCTACGTGTGTAATGGAGCATATTAGAAAGTGGGATTCAAATCTGAGTTTTGAAAATAGTTTAAAGTCATATTTCATGGACCATGGAAAATTTTTTAGAGTCATTGGACTATAGGATCATAGTTTTAAGGTAATATATTTTATACCAATGAGGAGTGTCCAAAGAGGATATGTGTAGTGCAGTTTCATAACAACCCGATGTGAATAAGGAACAAGGGGCCCAACACCATAGAACACATTCCTTAGGTGACTCAAAAATAGTTTAAAGCCATTATTATAGGAATGTAACTAAGGATAAGGGAAAAAATTTGATTAAATTGAGGTTGGGACCAAAGAAAAAGTGTTTTATCATTTCTATATATCCCATAAGGATAGGAATCAAGCCACACGTAGTTCTGAAATCACAGTATTGTGAGAGACCAACATTGGTGGGGTAAATCCACTCTGGTGAGGGAAACGAGGAATCCCATGATTATCATGAGGATCCTAAACTTTTTCAAGGTAAGTTTAGATTTTAATATTGTGTGTTGAGTTAATTAATCTATAGTTTAAGGTCATTGAGTTCAGACTAGAATGGAGGAATGTCTCAAATGGGTATTTGTAGTGTGGTGTTGCAAAAAACTTGATGTGAATGAGGACCATGGAGGCCCAACACCACATGACACATCTCAGATAAAATACCATATATAGTTTAAAATCATGATTCTTGGACTTGGTGTGAATAGTTTAAGGTCATGTTTCTTATACCATCAAATCTTAGTTTAAGGTCATAGAGTTTGGACCAAAATTTGGGAATGTATCAAATTGGTATGTGTAGTGTAGTGTTGTTAAAAAATCGATTTGAATGAGGGTCAAGGAGGCCCAACACCACATGAAAAATCTCATAAAAAATCTGGTATACAGTTTAATGTCACAATTCTTGGACTTGGTGTGAACAGTTTAAAGTCATGTAGCCTAGACCATCGACTCTTAGTTTAACGTCATGGAGTTCAAACCACTAGGAAGACACTCTAAAGAGGGATATACATAATGATGTGGAATAATAATCCTGATGTGAATGAGGAACAAGGATTCCCACATACCACATATGCATTCCTGAGGAGTCTTGTAGACAATTTATATTTGTGATTCTTGGATTAAGATGTGGCTGAGGGGTTGAAGGTTTGGTGAGCTTACAACAGCACTTAAAGAAAAAATGTACAGGCATCACTACATATCCCATAAGGATGGGAACCAATCCACACATAGTTATTGAGATCCCATGCAGTTTAATTTCATGTGGTATGGAAGAAGATGAACTGATATTAAATAAATGAAATGATACATTTGGGCCCAAGATTAATGATTTGAGAATAACTACATATCACATTGGAATGAGAATCAAGACATACATAGTTCTTGATGGAAATATCCCTACATAGGTCTGATCCATACATAGAGAGGGGGATTTTTTGGGTGGCTAGACCAGGATATAGAATCCAAGCATCGCTACGTATCCTGTATGGACAGGAATCAAGACATATGTGGTTCTTGAATATGGCATGGTAGATGACCAATACTGGGGGTAAATGTCCTCCAAGGTCATAAAATTATGATTTTTTGTAGTTTATCATCGTATGGGTAGGATGATGGTTGTTATTCAGTTTATCATCGTGCAACTAGGACGATGGAGAAATGTTATTAATCGTCGTGTTGTAAGGATGATGGGGATAATGCATTCTAAGGGGGATGTTCACGAAACGTCAGCTATAACCTGATGTGAATAATGAACAAGGAGGCCCACTCCACACTATACACTCCCAAGGAAAACTTTCACATAGTTTAAAGTCATGATTCCTAGACTTGAAATTTTGGTTCAAGGTCGTAGAGCTTAGACCACAAGATGGATATTAGTTAAAGGTCTTAAATTTCAGACTTGGCACCCAATCTACCATCATATTATTGTGACACTGAAGCTATATAGTTTAAAGTTGTATAGATCATATTTTAATGGATTAAAATAGTTTAAGTTCATAATCCATGGACCTACTACAAAAAATTTAAGGACATGTCACCTGGAACATGGGGGAAGAATCTCAACAGATAGGTATATATGGGGAACATAAGGAATAACCTGATGTGAATAAGTTCCTAAGAGGCCTATGCCACATGAAACATTCTTGGGGAGGCTTTCATAAAGTTTAAAGTCTTGATGTTGGTATTTGGACTCTAGTTTTAAGGTCATGAAGCTCATACCAGAGACCCTCCCTTATGCGAATTACTGCATGAGAAACTTGGCATTGGTAGGAGGAGTAATGAGTTCACTATACATGGTTATAAATTAATATTCCACATTGGGATAAACCTTATGAACGATGTAAGGTCATTCCCACTTGGGTTATAGCATTGTTGGCTTTCTTTCGAGTATCATTGGCATCCTGATAGCCAGTACTGTGTCACCCAAGAGGAAGGATCGGAGACAAAAATTCATATTGAATTCCCTGGTTATCTTTTTTTGGTGCCTCTTCATACCATGTAAGGCAGGGATCCTGTTTTTTTTTTCAAGATATTCAAGCTCATTTATATAGACTTCTACCATTATGTTTAGTTTATACAATCCATAGATATCTGTTCGGAGTGCTGGAAACTAAATCTCGATGGATAGGATGACTTGTGTTCCATACACCATGGAATATGGATTCACCTGGGAGGAATTTTGGGTTGTTGTCTGATATGACCAGAGAGTGTTGGAGAGATATTATAGCCAAATTTTCTTATTTTTGACAACTATATTCTAAATAATGGTGGAGAGGGTTTTGTTGAACATCTCAATATATCCATTTTCCTGTGCATGGTAGTGAGATGTATGGTTGGACAAGATGCTATACTTGGCATACTTATTCTCTATCTCTACAGCTCAGAAGTTGGTGTTGTTGTCGATGATAATGGATTGAAGATCTATGAATCAATATATGATATTGTAGATCAAAAATTATACCACTAATTAGGCCTTGACTTACTTAATAAGGATCAATTCAACCCACTTAGAGAATAAATCCATTGCGGTTAGAATGGAATGGCATTGGTGTGATATTGATGGTGGATAGGGTTCTATGACATTGAGTCCCCATACTAAATATTTCCATGAATACTTGGTAGTATAGAGGGGGACTGGTGGTCAATGCAAAAAAGTTGGCATGGATCTGACATGCGTGGAACCTATTAGAAAATTCGATGCAGTTATGGACCATGGTGGGACAGAAATAGCCTACCCATAAAATATAGTGCGATAGATTCAACCCTCCCTAATGAGAACCAGAAGAACTGGAATTAACTTCCTATATAACCTAGGGAATCTCATACCCTTCAATGTAATGGAGGATAATTCCATCAAACTGATGTCTATAGAGAGCCTTCTCAAGGTTGGGTTCACTTTAGAGTTTGAACTATACGGAACACCAATGGATTCTTTCATGCTCGTATTTATCCAGAAGTAGAATTACATTCTGAAGATATTAGATGAAATGAGATGTCTATTTGGAGGTTTCCTCATCTACATGGGTGTCTGGAGTTCTCAATGTGGAAGAAACATTGATCATGTGGTGTTACCACTGACTATCATCATCATCTGGGATGACGAGAGCGATGACCATTTGGTGCACATCATGGATAAACAATTCATCATGGTCAAGTTCTATAGGAGACATGGGTAGACTAACCAAGGCTTTGGCTTGACCATTCTACAACTGGGGAACATGTTCTACCTATGGATGAGAAGGGAATTGGGCCATTAGCTGTTGAATGTGATTTAGCAGGGGCATGATCTAGGGATTTCAAATGATGTAGTCACCATTTATTTTTTTGATGACTAATTCAAAGTCTCCATTCACATGTAAGTGGACATATCAATATATAGGGCTATATTGATATCAATAATTAGTTCTTGGTACTATGGATCATGTTTAGTGTATCCTTATGATAATATTAACAATTAGGGAATAATGACCTATGAAGAAGTGATGAAAAAAAATCCCCAATCCTACCCTATTAAGTGTGGGATTATTGAGACTTCTATTAGTTGGGATCTGGGTGGAACCAACAAATGTATCTTCCAGCATGGCATGATCTGGTCTAGTGAGAGGATAGTCTCACATGGTAAATCAACATATTGAGGTGATTACTCAGGGACCAAATGGGTGGACAGAAATTCTGGCAGCACTTGACCCCTGATGGTTTTCTGAAGAACTAACCTAATGTCTAACAGTCACAGAATCACTTCTTAGCTCACTATAAATCCTATCAAAATCAGGTGATTCTAGATATAATTTAGTGGATCCACACAGGACCCAAACTGTATCTCATGGATTTGAAAATAATTTTGCAACATCTACATTTCAAAAACTAGCACGAGGAATCTCTTCTCGTTAGGAAAGTATCTGGAGTCTGTATTGAGGATCATGTGTCTAAGATAATATAAACTATTCTCCATCCCTTCATTGTTCTTTTGGGTGAGAAATACACTGAGCGACTATTCCAGGGTAGTCACATAGAGGACTAGATTCTTCCATAATATGGGTGGCATTAGAACTAGAGACTATAATAGATACTTCTTGATATCTAAAAATGCGGTGTGAAAATATTCATACCATTGGTAGATGGTACCTTTCTTCATGATACTGGAGAAGGGATTATAATTTATAGCCCTATTTGTGATGAATCAGAGTATGTATTATAAGTGAACTTAAAGGTCTCAGAGCTCCTAAAGGTTTCTTGGAAGAGGAAACTGTATTATTTCCTTTATCTTATTTGGGTCGATCTCAATTCCTCTATATCTGGTGATAAAACTGAGAAACATCCCAAAGGTAATTGTAAACACACCCTTTAAGGGGTCATCATTAGTAGCTAAGAGTGAAGGAAGATGAAAATTTTATCATGGAATATGATATGGTTTTGATTTTGGATGGATTTTTACACCTAATAATCCATTTTTAATTCCACTAACATCCTAAGGATTAGTTTAAAGATGTATTGCATATCCCACTGATAGTTATCCTTTTTATTCTTTATACTGAAGGGAATTACCTGATAGTAGAAAGTAACTTGTACCACTTTTAAGGTGGTATAATCCTCATCCTTGGTGGCCATCAATATTTGATTATACCCAAAATATCCATCCATGAAGGATATATCTTGGAACCCATCTACGATGCCAATAAATAGCTTTGTTACTGGAAGGAGAAAATCATCCTTCGGATAATGGCTATTGAGGTCCTAGAAGTCGATACAGAATCTGATCTGGACATTCTTCTTCTTGAATGAAATTATGTTTGCTAGAAAATTGTGGTACTTAACTTACACAATGAATTTGTATTTGATAATATTATCAACCTCGGCCTCAACCATGGCACCATGAGAAGGGTACATTTTCATGGGAGGCTACATGAACCTGTGATGACTCAATGGGAGATCGATATGGTGGATGGTGACATGAGGGTCTAGTCTGGGAATCTTTTCATAACTTTGGGAAAACAAACCATGATTTTTATTCTTTAAATCCTTTTAATGTTTTTTTATTCCACTATCATTGCTATACTAATCAATTTGGGCCTCAGATTTGCCTCAGTACCAATGTTCACCTAAACTGACACATAAACGGTGGTGGAGATGCCCTCTTCGAATGTAGGAGGAGCGTCTTCCAAATATTCTTTAGTATATGTGGTAGGGGAATTAGTGGGAGGATATGGTTATTATATACTTATTGATTATATAGGAACAATGGTTTTGACTTGGGTGGATATGAAGTCTTCACCAGTAGACTATTTCTCTAATGAAATTATGGTGACAGAGGTCGACGTGATGATTCCATTATAACTTTGACTGTGTGGTCTATTATTTATAGCATATAAATGATGGAGGGTTGACTTGTGTTGGTTCAAAAAATCTTATAGGAATATTTGAGTATGATAGGTAGTTTTAGTCATGGGGTGAACATCTCGATATCTTATAGGGGTAGAGGGTTCTGACATCACCTGAGTCTGGCCCGTTTAGGAGTATGAGGTAATCTTCTAATGTTATTTTTACCTAGTGAAACATGCCCATTTCCTCCCTGAAATGAAAAAACATTTCCCCAAGTCTGATATCATAGTCTCCAACTAGTGAATTAAGATCATGAACATGTCATCCAAATCTGTCCACGGGTTGGCTATGACAGTGGGGTGATTGAACCAATTGGTATGAACCTGCTTATCATTGCTCTTATAATATAAGACATAAAAATAGTGGTCTTCATAGCATTAGAAGGGAGTTTAATCACATTGAAACAAACCTACTTTACCATTGAGGAAGTACTTGAGGCATTGGTGATATAAGGAGATGACTGCTGCATGCATATGGATCCAAAGACTAACCATCAATGCGTTGTAGGTGGTATCTTGTGAGAAAACCATAAATTCATAATTTTCTATAAAACTAATGAAATGGGTCTTCAATCAGATCCTAACACATGATATATATTCAATTCTGTCACAACCCTAAATCTTCAGGTCAGAGGGGTTTAGATCTGATTCAGTGAGTCCCAACCTACAGAGCATCCAGGTTGGGATGAGATTAATCCAAAAAACTATTTCAAATAGATTGAGATGGAATTACACTCCATTAAACTGATCAGTGATGTATAATGGACAGATTTTCCCATGCATAAGGGATCCATCATCTTATCTAGATAATGATATGATGGATTGGAATTATTCTTTCTCGAGTTCCTCAAAGTAGAAGGTCTCTACGGCCAATACCTCTATCTCAAACTGGATGGGTCTCTTCAAGGGTTCTATGAGAGACTCAAACATATCTTTTTATTAGAGGAGGGTCTTAAGTATTTATATATTTGAAGTAATTATGGTGATGTTCTTAATCAATTCTCACTTCTTCTCCAAACACACACTTCATCCCACACAAGGTTTCTCTTGTAATGAGGCATGATGGGAATAGTTGGATGAATTGCTGGATTTGGACTAGTGTTAGAAATGTCCTACCACTCATCAGATAAACTACTCAAAACCAAAACTGGATGAATTTTGGATAGGTGAGGCCTAGATTTAGCTGTATGTGGCCGATAATAGTGCAAGCGTTGTTGTTCCTCCTGGCTGATTTTATAGTCAGTGGTGGCAGTGAGTCTAGAAGAATAGGCTGGGAGGACTGTGCCTATTGAGCTCGGCACAGAACCTGTTGTCTAGTCTCGATAGCATGTACGACCTGGACCAAATCACTATCATGATAATTCTAGTTATTTTCATGTCCTTTAATTCTTCTTAGAAGGTATTGATTGCAGGAAATCAGATTACTTCCTAATATTCATCATCATTGGGGATCATGTAGGGGTCCACCAATTAGACTATATTCAAGGCGGAATACTCTCGATCATTATTAGAGGAGTCTCCAAATGATGTGTGGACTCTGGGAACAATTCCTATATCTAGAGGCATGAAGTTTTCAAGGGTTTGAGATAGATCTAGAACCAGTGGGGGAATCTTATTTCTTTTGCGCTCTCAAAACCTACTTTTCCGAGTTGTGGAAGGATGTGAGGTGGATGAAGAAGCGATAACCAAGATGGAACGATGAATTCAAGAGGTTTTTCCTAGCCTAAGTGGGCATGAATGATTCCATAGACATGATAAACTTCTCTATAATCCAACCTTCATCATACTTATGAGTCTCATGGTTGGAAACCTATTTCCATTCGCCAGAACCTTTGATGTCACTATTGGGCTCAGAAGAGATGTTCACCAACTATTCCAAGACATGGCCTAACCTGACTACTCTATTATCCACTTAGTATTATATCCAATCCTTTAACACATATCGTTTCTTAATGGTATATCCACAAATCCTATGCTAAGTGAAGTGGTTAAGGAGATCGATGATCTCAACCTCATGGGGATTCGTGCGATCTTTAAGCTTCAAAAACCCCTGTTCCAAGGCACTATGGAAATAATCGGGAACCAATAATTCTTTAAAGGAGTAGATTTGGTTTCTCCTCTCTAAGAAAGGAGATTTGGGAACTTGTCCCTAAATAGGGGCTAGATCATAACAAGGGGATGGAGCCACATTCTCTCACCTATGTGGAGGTGCTTGATTAGGAGGTGCCTTCTGATTATGTACTAGGAAATGATGATATTGATGAGGCCGTTTCACCTGGAGAGGTTTCACTTGGTGAGGATCTACTAAAAATAGTTTTAGTGGGTTTGGGGCTTCCACCTACACTGTAATGGAAGTTTCTATCTTTGAAACTCTTCTTGAATGAGCTATAAGAGGAAATGGACATGACTGCACGTCCTTTTCCAAATCTTCCTCTAAGAATTGATCCTTGTAAGAGAAATAATAGAATCCACCTAGGATGTTCTAAGTGATGAGGGTAGGGACCATATCAGTCTTGATATTCCTCACACACATCGTTTGTAGCTACTCTTGAGTCAGTGGAATATTGAGAGTATATGTGAGGACCTTCTACTGGGTGACAAAGTTTGTGATGTGCTCATCTTATAGTTTCTTGAACTTGAAGGGTTCATAAATACTTATCTTGCACATACTGGAGTTTATCTAGTATAGAAACTTCACGTGGAGCTCTTCCCAACCAGTGATGGACCCTATAGATAACTGGTTGTACCATATGAACACAATCCCTTCTAATGTATGAACAAAGATTCAGATCTTGGTGGTCTCTTACTACTGTGGAATTACCAGAATGGGTCCAGACCTTTAGATGAAGTGGTCTAGATGTTGCAGCAGGTCACCCATCCTATTAATGGGGGCATAGATAGGATTCTTGAAATTTGGAGGCACTAACATGTCTTCCAACTAAGCTGTATATGTCTTGTCATCATGTAGGATTTCTATCTATAACGTATCCAAGGCTTCAAGGAAAGCGATGAAAGCAACTATCTCATATTGGTAGGGGTTCCTGTCTTGATGAGAATTCTTGAACACCAATGAATTCATAGATCATCAATATGGTAAGTAGGATCAGTGGATCATGGAGCATCTTGATCTGGATCCTGAGGGACGTTATCATGTGTCTTGGGTGGATTGGTAAATTCATATCTTTTTCACTTTCCATAAAATCTTGTCTCTACTCTTTTGTGATGTGTGGGATTACCAGGCTTAATTGGGAGCATATGTCTGTGGACTTGTGGATTACCCTGATTCCCCAGCAGAGGAGGAAAAAAAATTTATCAAGGAGTTCCATAATCTGGGATTTTCTCAGAAAGAAGCTCATCAATGATTCTCTTCTGATCCATGACCTACCGTTGCAATGAGCTCATAGAGGGATTGAATTCTATCTTCTGCGTGACATTATATGGATCAGAGGGCTTGATAAGTCCCTTTTACTTGTTGGTGTTTTGACCAATAGGAAATGATGTAGAGGAATCTCTGAGGCTGAGTTTCTGCCTTTTACGGTGAGTACGGACACCTGTATATGGTCCCACCTGATACTGCACTTCCCTAGGGAGTAGGTTTTCCTTTTCAGACCCTACACTAGTGTCCCAAACCTTGTAAATATTATTGAAAACCATGTTCACCATGGAAATACTCAGGGGAATATCCTCAATATCACCAAGTAAGTTAGGTTGTCACAAGATATGACTAAAGTGGAGAGATTCATACTATCCCAAACCCTGGATTTTCACATGTCGAGACACCTCTTCAATGATTTCATAGAGCACTATGAAGCTTTGGATGCATCATTGTTGGAGGGGATGGTGGAATATGGGTGACACAAGATGATGAACCACTAAGAGTGCAGCCAAATAAATTATGCATCATTGTTGATAAATGTCTTCAAAGTGCTCTAGGATCCTTAGTTAGACCAACTGGAAGTAATGTAGGTGAAATAACATCATCTAGATGGTCTGGTGGAAACACATGACCTGATTCTTAGTGTGGGACCCTGGGATGTCAAAGTTGGGAGTTTCATTCAGCTCGAATACCACATACAAATGATCACAAACCAAAGTATCCCATAAGATTTCCTATTCAAATGTGGGAACCTCCTATTGGTTAGCCCAATCTTTGATCAGTGCTTTATGGGAGACTAGCAGTGACACTAATGTTGACCAGTGCGATGATGGACTGGTCAGTGGAGGAGCTGTTGTATGAGTTGATTGATCACATCATCATGTCCTTATAGTACTGGGTTCTCACCACTACCTCATGTGCAAGGGAAATGACAGTCGTCTGTGGGTCTACAAGATTATCATCATCTATCAAACTCCAAAATAACTTTATGTGATCTCACGTAGATGTATATAATGAAATTAATGATAGTAGAGATTACTACACTGTGAGATCCTACAAGGGAGCCAAATATTCCTCCACCTACATGTACCTACATAGGGATTTAGAAATATTATAGACCTCACCTTCCGATATAGTGAATTGTACCTTCCGAGATCCTTACTCGGACTCTAATGTATATGACTAGGGTGAAGGTTCCATCATTGAATCACATTCTGCTTCAGAGTCTGATAAGAGAACAGGATTGACAATGACTTGGCACTTCCTCGAGTTCTTCTCTCAGAGGATGCGGTTTTCCCTTCTACCTCAAGATGGTTCTTCGGGGTAGGAAAGTTCCTTGTCATGGTTAGGACCTCCATGATGGTGGGTGATTGCATGGGGAGGACCTCCAATTTGATCAGTTGGTATACCGGGAGGGCCTCTACATCAGTTTTCGTCAAAGCATGGAGGGCTTCTACTTGGAATGTAGTAGGAGTGGGGAGGTCCTCCACTCTATTTTTTGACATAGAAGAGAGGATATCTACTTTGGTCGGTGTGAATATGATTTGGAACTCTATGTTGGTTGTGAGAGAGGGTAGGAACTCGACTTTGGTTGGTTGACGTGTGAGGAGGGCCTTCACATTGATCAAACTAGATGCAAGTAGGACCTCCATGATGGGAAACATGAGTATGAGGTGGACCTCCGTGGTGGCTAGTGGTGGTAACATGGGGAGGGATTCCATACATATCTATGATGAATCATTTATGACCTCCATGTTGATCATTTCTAGAGTGGGTAGGGCCTCCACTTAAGTTATAAATGGAATGTGTAGGACATGCATGCTGGTGGCCTATGAAACAAGGAGGACCTTCATACCAGGAACCATTATTACAACGAGGAACTCAAAATTGGATGATGATGAAGCGGGGAGGGCTTCCTCTTTGTTCAATATTGGGAACATGAGTAGGAATTCCATGTTGATTGTGAGAGTGGGGAGGGCCTCCAATTTGATTGGTGATCATACAGGCATGGCTTCCGTAATGGATCTCATCATCACAGACAAAACTGTAATGACTAATGATGATGTTGATGGGTGATAGAGTCAACCCAACATGCTTGTAGGGTGGATGAGGTGTCTATCCCAACCATGCATTGAAAAATCCCTACTTTATAGTGGAAGGGACAAGGCATAATGCACTTATGGTCATAGGATCCACTAGAGATGTAGAAGATGATGCCCCTTGTCAGGAATCCTCTTGATCTTATGTCTGACACTAGTGTTGTGTCATTTGGTCTGGGGCCAAAAGAGTATCGGAATGGTCCGATTTTTCCTTATCAAGAAGGACTAGTCATTTTTTGTGCTAATGGGGCATTGTGGGAGACCTCCTTAGTGGATCCCATGTAGTAGTTGAACTAAACTGTCATTGAAGTCGGTAAAAGTTTAAAATTTATATACCTACTAACTACAATATATGTGGCAAGCAGGGTTGAACCCACAGGGAAGGTAAATTTGGCCACTAATAAACTAAAAACATGTAAAACTCCATTGTTGTCAACAGAAGAGTGGTTTTTCTAATTTTCACTTTTTATATTTTTATATCTTTTATTTTTTTTATGATTTTATGTATTGTAAAGTGAAACTACATATCTATTGTAAACTTTTTCTACCTATACTAAAACAGAGTACAGCTGGAAGCAAGGTGCAACAAAGAAGATAAGATGCTGATAAAGGACAATAGTAAAGAACGCTCGGGGTTCATTCTAGTCTAATGGTTTAATTTTTTTTCCTTTTCATGTAAAAGTACTGCTTTGTACCACTGAAAAGAGACGACTTCCCTCGCCAGGAGTTAAGTCGCGGAAATTGTACAACTTTGAGTTCACCACTCCAAAGAAGTACAACTTCATAAAAATGATTTTAAAAGTAGAAAATACACACTCACCGTGAGTACTGAAGTTTTCAATTTTATTTTAATGTTTTTAGAAAAAGGTTCTACAATAAAACTCGCCAAAAGAATGTAGGTGCATGAAATTCGATATTGTGGTGAAAAACAGATGTATGTATTTAGAACTGATCTCGCCGATCAATTCTAAACACATTAAAATGATAAGTGAAAAGGATGAAAAAGATACCAGTAGAGATAGAACTCTCCCCGAACTAGAAGACTTAGCTAACTATATTATTCATTATCACTACAGTAATATGAAACATTACAGAAATGGAGTAAAAAAGTTTAAAATGTGAGGGAGAAGGAACTCTCTAAGGATGCTCTGCTCCTGAGTTCCTGGACTGCACTGCTCAGCATCGTCCCTGCTATTCTCGATCGTCTCCCAGTAAATGTTGGAATGTATCTGTCCCAGAATGAATGCCTCTTCAAAATATGCTACTTTCTCCGCTTAAAGTACCTTTTCTCATCTTCAACACGTCACCACTCGACCTCCACCTACTTGGATTGTCCTTCATGAGTGCACCGCACACGTGCGCTTTTTTCACGACTGGCATGTCGCGCGAGTTTTTCTCACGTAACTAACTTTCATTAAGTTAGTTGCGTGAATATAGACATGTTACCGACTTTGGAATGAACCTGCACAAGTTATAAATATAATAAAGCAGTTAAAACTCAAAGGCAAAAATAATTATTAATAGGTTAACTTAAGTTAAAAAATAAATATCTTAAATAGATAATTATTATCTACTTTTATATTATTTATAAAACTATACACATAATATTACTATGGTAGAACAAGTGTTTTTTAAAAACTCGTTAATTAAATTAATTTAATAAATATAATTACTAAGTTATTAATTTTAATCACTTTTAACGCGGTTATTAAAATTTACATCATAAGTAAAGAAGTAATTAAAAATTTATAACTTAGATAGTATTAATTAATAATTTTATTATTATTATTATTACTTTTTAAAGAAATGAAATTATTTGATTAATTTATTAATTAATTTATTTTAATTTCATAATTAGAATTAATAATTTAGTTTTAAATCTTTTCAAATTAATATGTATATTTTTTAGTTTATTTATAATTGTTATTAATAAAATATTAACTATAATCAGTAATTTAATTTATTATTAACACTTATTATTAATTTAGTTTTATATTTTAATTTATAAACAATCTATTTGTTAACATTATAATTGTTTGAATTTATGACTTAATAAAAAACTATTATATCCATTAAATTAATTAAAGTTAACTTTAACTTTAACTTTAACTTTCATTACGTTTTGTTTTACATTAATTTTATTATTACTTTTATTATTATATTTTTTGTTTAGTTTTTTACTTCCCACTCCCCATTTCCACACGCAGGAAGGGGGAGGGGGGTCTTCAGTTTTCTTCTGGAACCAGAGCAGCGGCACGGCAGCTCCAACTCTTGCGGGTGGTGCGGCAATCTCCTCCAGCGGTGTCAGAGGGTCTTCCCTCGGTTCTAGCAGGTACAACAAAGGGTTCCAGCGGCGTCGGCGAAGGGATCCAGTGAACTCCTCTGCTCAGTGGCGGACAATAGCTGGTGCGGCAATGCGGCTTCAGCATGGTGCACCTCCAGCGCGGCGGCTTCATCCACAGACTTCAGCGGCGGTTCGAGTAGCAGCAGCTTCTTCCAAATCCCACAGCAGCGAGCTCCTCATCTTGCAGTGCGGCGCACAACTCCTATTAGTGACCTAGCGACATCGGACTCGGCTTCGACTCAAGTTCAACGGCACAGTGGCGTGAATGGATCTTGAACAACAAGGGTGCGGAAAAACAAAGGAAATAACAGTGAGGTGATAAGAGGGTTTAAAGGAAGACAAAACGGTAAGGAGGAAGTAAAACGGTGAGGTAGGGAGACGTATCGGTGAGGGTTGGAAAAATTGAGTAATGGTGAGAAGAAGAAAGGGGTGGGCAGGGGGTCACTGATAGAAATAAGTAAGGCTAACAGTGAGGTTAAATTAACTAACGGTGAGAGGAAGACTATCAGTGAGGTAGAGGGTAATAAAAATTCTAACTGTGAGGTGCGGACTGGTAAAAAGGCTACAGATAGAGGGGTGCAACTGTGAGGAAAAATAAGAAAGGGCTAATGGTGAGGTGGTGGGAGGATTGTGTAATAGTGAGAGAGCTACTGACAGAGGGAAATAAAAGGAGATGCAGCACAACAGTGAGGTGGTCACTGTTAGGTAAAACAGTGAAGCGGGGTTCACGGAAATAAAAGGGATCACCGTTATTGTCAAGATTAAAATCTCACCAGTACACTGCACTAAGAGTCACCGTTAGAACTAAAATAATAATAAATGTGACCTTCAAAAATTATTTTGAACTAAAAATTAAAACTTAAACAAAATAAATATGAAGAATGAAAATAATTAATTAAAGATTAGAATAATAAATTTTATAATAGGATTTTTATTAAACCTTAAAATATTAAAACCACACCTAAGATTATTAATTGACATCACTTAAGCTAAGAAATGAATAATTAATAAACTAAAATAATAAAAGAATTAAATTAAAATTACTATATAAATTAATTAAAGAGTACCAGTAGATAAAAATAAAAAGCATTGGTAACCCAATAAGTCACCGCCAGCTCTTATCTACCTCACCGGTAGACTAAATTCAAAATTTGGTGACTTAATAATTAATCTGCATACATAAAATAATATAATTAATGCTTAATAACTCTTAATTAATTAATTAACTAACTAATTGAACACATATAATTAAGAAGTGAACTATTAAATTTAATTAAAAACACATATTATTTACTTAAATGACTAGCAGAAAGATTTAACACATTAAATAACATTGCAAACCAATTATAATGTAATAAATTTAAAAGATATAATACTAAAATAAAGACTAAGTTAATTAAATAAAATTACAACAATTAATAATTGTATAAAAAACTGTTAACTTATTAAAAAGTCAAGCAGATTAAAATTAACCAAACTAAATAAGACATAATTAAAGTAGAATAAGTTAGTAAGATTAATATTGTTATTTTGTTGACTAAAAATACATAATTGACTATAAAAATTGATTAATTAACAAATTTAGCTATAAAAATACAATATTACAAATATTTAGTATAAAGTGATTAGATAATTAATTAAATCCTTAAAAATTAAGTAAAAAGATGTGGAAAAACTATGCAAAAATAGAGGCACATAAAATTCCCCCACACTTAAGCATTGTTTGTCCTCAAACAATCCCATGTTTTATTATCTTTTAAAACAATAAAATGTATTTATGATTTTGTTCAAAAGGTAACATGTCCAGCACTCAAAACAAAGGACAATACATAACAACAGACTTTTAGAAAATGAATTGCTCATATGAATCTTGCCTAGAGAAAATACTCACGGGTAATTATGAGAGCTATGAATCATCAAACAATGAAGATGTCATGCCTCATATATGATACAACTTAGTGACTCATTTCAATCCAGGCTTAAGTTCTAAGTCCAAAAATGATAGGAGATAAAAAAAATCAATGGAATTATGACCTTAACCATGGAACTTTGCACTTTGACTTTTTCACCTAGGTTCCAAAAATAAATAGTTTTTTGTGAATCACCTCAATGATACAACCTAAATAATTCCCATATAAACCAATTGACCCCTTCTTCATTTGGAGTTCATCATTACCCTCACCTTAATGAGCTCATTTTTGACCCTAGACACTTTATTTTATTTTTACCAAGCCATGTATCATTGTGCTAACCACTGTGCAATGCACTTATTCAAAGTGTACAGAGGGATTTTAGTTAACAGAAATGCACCCAGCATCTAGGGTCTCAAAGACTCACTGTCGGATCCCAGATGCCCAAACTACTCCAGTTTCAAAAGATTTATATAAAATTCATTTACATTGGATCATTAAAGCGATTACTTTTAATAATTAAAAAAAATGAATGAAGCCACTAGGATCCAAATCAAATTTCCAGTTCCAAAGGGTATTATTATAACTCCGCAAACATGTAACCCATATCACTTTCAGAAGTAGTTCCTAGACCAATTTTCCATCAAATAACTAAATAAGATCACTCTGCAATCATCCAACCTCATTAATTTCAGACTCGGAGCACTTCTTAACTACCAACAAGGAACTTCTCCTTGGGAAAGACTCATTAGAGTACAATGTAAAGCCTAAAATTATGCAAGAATTTTGAAAAGAATTTACCCATTTTTTAACAAAAATTTGAGGTTGTAGTGGGAATTGATGGGATTTCATTAAAACATAGTTTATCACAGTCAAGAATTGACCCCCTCCCGCCCACTTAAAACTCAACTTTGTCCCCAAAGTTAACTTATAAATATAGAGAACAAAATTAGTCAATTATAGTTCAAAACAGATTTACAATTTAGTAGAAAGATGACATGTATAAAGGGTCTCAATGAAGTTCAAAAATATTGTTTTACATAATGAATAAATAATCAGCAGGTTCATTGGATAATACATGCATAAACATTGATTTCCAGTGAAATACAAGGTGTAAGTGCATTGTGTTTTGGGTGCAAGCATTTAAACAGATTTAGTTCCATAATATGTTCAATACAGTAGACAAAGTTCATGCTAAACACCTCAAAGATACAATCATATTTAAAAAAATATTTTTCAGTCTGCATGTACCCCCCCACACTTAAGTTCAAGCAGTGAGAGTTTTTAATATCAATGAATTGAAATTCACAGCAACAAGCACATGAAGATTTTTTTGTACATCATAGTGACATATAGTAGAATTTTTAAAAAACAAGTAGCATATTCTATCCTTAAAGTCAATAAGAGAAGAAAAATAAATGCAACAATTAGGAGTTGAGTACTTCCCTAAATATATGATGCCTTTACACATCCAGCATGGGAATTCCAATCCTTGAATGACATATGAACATCATCCTAGAAACACAGAATATATAAACCAAGGACAAATACCCAGTAGAGGCAGAGCAGACAGTAGGCAGCAAAGCTTCACATTATTCAGCATAAAACAGTGCAAAAATGAAAATAAAAAAAAAGCATGGGTTGACTCCCAAGAATCACTGATTTTAAAGTCTTCAGTTAGACTTTATTTAATCACAATTTTTTTTATTTATTAACAACAAAAACCATGGGTTGCCTCCCATGCAGCGCTAGGTTTATAGTCCGCAGCCAGACTCATTCAAGAACAGTTTTCTAGCACAGTGAAGGCAGCCAAGCCCTTTGGTTGTCCCTCAAAATAAAGTTTCAGTCTTTTCCCATTAACCAACATGAGTTTATTCTCTTTACCAAAAATTTCCAAAGCTCCATTCTTCAGCACTCTCATAACAGTAAACGGTCCAGACCACTTGGACTTCAGCTTCCCAGGAAAGAGTTTATGTCTAGAGTTAAAGAGAAGGACCTTCTGTCCAGTTTTGAACACTTTGTTTTGAATGATAGAATCTTGAAAGATATTAGTCCTATCTTTATAAATCCTTTAATTATCATATCTCTCACCTAATCTCATCAAGTTCACTCATCTCAAGCAATCTTCTCTCACCAGTACTCTTAAAATCAATGTTCAGAGCCTTAACTTCCCAATATGACTTATGTTTCAACTACACAGGTAAATGACAGCATTTCCCAAACAGCAGCCTGTAAGGAGACATACCTATTGGGGTCTTGAAAGCAGTTCTATATGCCCATAAAACGTCATCCAGTTTGAGTGACCAGTCTTTTCTAGAATTTTAAATAGTTTTTTCATGTATTTCTTTCAGTTATCTGTTTGAAATTTCCACTTGTCCACTGGACTGTGGATGATAAGGAGTTCCAGTTTTGTGAACACAACCATACTTTTACATCAAAGAATTAAACTTTTAATTCTTAAAATGCGTTCCATTATCCGTAATAAAAGCCTTTAGGACTCCAAATCTTGTAAATATGTTCTTTTTCACAAATTTTATCACACTATTTGCTTGATTGTTAGGCAGAGCTACTGCCTCAACCCACATTGAAACATAATCAACATCAAGTATAATGTACTCATTCCCATGAGATGATGGAAATAGACCCATGAAATCTAACCCCCGGACATCAAAGATCTCTACCTCCAAAATACCCTTTTGGGGTAACTCCTGCTTTCTACCCACATTTCCTAGCCTCTGACACCTATCACAACCAACCACAAAACTCCTAGCATCCTTAAAGAGAGTAGGCCAATAGAAACCAGATTGTAGGACTTTTTGAGCAGTTCTCCCACCGCCATGGTGACCTCCCCAAGGTGAAGAATGACAACTTTATAAGATAGGAAACATCTCTTCCTCAGGTACACATCTCCTAAGAATACTATCAGCACACCTCATAAACAGCTAAGGATCATCCCAAAGGTAGTATTTAAGTTCAGAAATGAATTTATTTCTTTAATTATTCAACATATTTTTGGGAATGACACCTACTGCAAAGAAGTTGGAAAAATCTGAAAACCAAGAAGATCGCCTGACTGAGATAGTGAGCATCTTCTCATCAGGGAAAGAAGATTTAATCTCCCTGGGATTTTCAGATTCAGATTGAGTAAAAGGAAGCCTAGATAAGTGATCCATAACTAAGTTTTCATCTCCCTGTTTATCCCTAATTTCTAAATCAAACTCTTTTAATAGTAGAATCCATCTAATCAGTCTGGGTTTTGTTTCCTTTTTAGACAGAAAGTATTTTAAGGCAGAATGATCAGTGAAAATGATAACTTTAGAACCTAAGAAGTACTACCTAAACTTCTCCAAAGCAAACACAAGAGCTAACAATTCTTTTTCAGTGGTGGTGTAATTCTTTTGGGCATCATTTATCAGTATACTAGCATAGTACACCACATGCAACTTCTTATCTCTCCTCTTTCCAAGGACAACACCTACAGCCATGTCACTAGCATCACACATAAGCTCAAAAGGTAATTTCCAATCAGGTGCAGTGATGATAGGTGATGTAGTGAGTTTCTCCTTAAGAAGATTAAATGATTTCACACAGTTCTCATCAAAAATTAAAGGTGCATCCTTGACCCGCAAATAACACAAGGTCTTAGTTATTTTAGAAAAATCTTTTATGAATCTCTGGTAGAAACCGGCATGCCCTAGAAAACTTCTAACACCTTTAAAATTAACAGGAGGTGGAAATTTTTGAATAACTTCTATATTAGCAATATCAACTTCTAAACCTCTCTTAGACACCTTATGACAAAGGAAAATACCCTATGTGACCATGAATTGACATTTCTCCCAATTAAGCACAAGGTTGGTTTCAATGCATCTCTCCAAAACTAGCTCAAGATTTCCTAAACAAGTATCAAAAGTACTCCCCACTATAGAAAAGTCATCCATGAAAACTTCAATGATTCTCTCAATCATATCAGAAAAGATATCCATCATACACCTTTGAAAGGTGGCTAGAGCTCCACACAACCCCAAGGGCATCCGTTGGTAAGCAAATGTCCCAAAGGGTCATGTGAAAGTGGTCATATCCTGATCCTCTGGAGCAATAGGGATCTGGTTGTAACTAGAATACCCATCCAGGAAATAGAAGAATTCATTTCTAGCTAGCCTCTCAAGAATTTGATCAAGGAAGGGCATAGAAAAATGGTCCTTCCTAGTGGCTGCATTAAGATTCCTATAATCTATACAGACTCTCTATTTTGTGGCTTTTCTAACTTTGACTTCTTCATTTTTTTCATTTTTAACTACAGTGAAACCTCCCTTCTTGGGGAAAACCTGGACAGGGCTGACCCAAGCAATATCAGAAATGGGGTATATCATTCTAGTGTCCAGCAGTTTAATTACTTCCTCTCTCACGACTTCTTTCATGTTTGGATTTAATCTTCTTTGACACTCTACCCTAGGCTTATGATCAGGATCCATAGGAATCTTGTGCATACAGAATGAAGGACTAATTCCTTTGATATCAGCTATTGTCCAGCCTATGACAGATTTAAACTTTTTCAAAACTTCCAAAAAATTTTCTTCTTGGTTTACATTAAGTTCAGCAGAAATGATGACAGGTAGATTTGAATTCTCACCCAAGAATGAATATTTCAGATGACAAGGGAGTGGTTTAAGTTCAAGAACTGGTGGTTCAACACTATATAGAAGACTCTTAGTCCTAGGAGGTCCAATATCTTCAACATATTTTTTTTAAGGAGTATTAAAAGATGAAATATTTTCAATTTCATGTTCAGATTCAGAAGTAACAGTCCTACTGTCCAAGGTGGGCAGTATGTTGTCCAGACTTTCCATATCAAATTCCAACAGGTTTATCAAATTAGAATCATCTAATTGTCTCAAAAGTTCTCCCTAAGTATCATCAAAGTGTTCACCAAGGTCGGTGTTAATAGAAACACCCTCAAATTCACTCAAAAAACTCCTAAGTTTAGAAACAGAGTTCTCTCCTACAGTAGAAACTGGACAGTTGTCCAATTCTGGAAGATTTTCCAGTTTTGGTATAACAACAGAATTTTCAATTTCCAGATTAACTTGAATAGGATTTTCAACTTCACAAACGTTTTCTTTAATAGAGGATTGATTTTCAGATTCTTCAATGAGTTCAAGTTGATTTTTATAAGAAAATTCATCTTCAAGAAACTCAATTTTTGAACAGTTTTCAGAGTAAGTTCGTCCTTTAATATTTTTAAAAACATTGAACTCTTCTTCTTGTTCACCAATTTTGAAAATCAGTTGACCCTTAGAGACATCTATGACAGCACCACCTGTGGCCAAGAAGGGCCTACCCAAGATGATAGGTACCTCTTGATCACACTTCATATCTAGAACAAGAAAGTCAGTAGGCAAGAATAACTTCCCAACTCCAACTAGTAAGTCATCTACCCTACCCACAAGATGAGTGAAAGATCTATCAGCTAACTGAAGTATGAACGTGGTGGGTTGAAGATCACCCAGCCTCAACTGTCGAAACAGTGAGTATGGGAGCAAATTGATACTAGAACCTAGATCACACAGACAGTTCAGCTGACCAGAATTTTCTAGAGTACAAGGGATGACAAAGCTACCTGGGTCTTTCAGTTTAGGTGGGATTTTCTTATGGAGTACAGAACTACACTCTTCAGTGAGGTTGTAGGTAGCAAATTCTTCAAGGGTATTTTTGTTTGAAACAATTTTCTTTAAAGATTTCAGATAAGATGGGATTTGAATTAAGGCTTGTATGAAAGGTATGTTCACTTGAATCTTGGACAGAAGACCAAGGAACTGAAGAAGTTCAGCGCTGGTGTTACTTTGAGGTTTCAATTTTTCAGGGAAAGGGATGGGTGGGGAATTTTTTTTTTCAGAACAGCAGGCATGTCCCTCACCTCTTCCACAACTTTATCTTTTCCTTTATTCTTTTGATTTTTAAGAGATGTTTCAGTTTGAGATCTAGGTGAAAAACTCAGTTTCTCATCATTTTCAACATTTTTCTGTGATTTTCCAGATTGTGAACAAAGCATATTTTCATTGCTAGATTGAATCATATTTTCATTTTGGGCATTTTTTATAGTTTTTTCATCAACAGTTTGAGTATTAAGGCCACTTATAGTTATAACAACCATGTAATTCTCTCTAGGGTTAAGTTCAGTTGTACTTGGAAGTCTACCTCTATCCCTAGAAGTCAAATCTCTAGCTAATTGGCCTAGCTGTGTTTCCATGTTCTGTATTCTCACATCATTTTGCATCTTGTCTGACTCATATTGATTTTTCTATTTATTAAGTTGAGTCATGTACCTTTCCTCTTGTGAATTTATTTTATTCAAGATCTGATCCAATTTAGAAGACATTTGATTATCATTAATTACTTGAACATTTGAAGTCTCACCCCTTTGTTGATTTTGAAAGTTTGGTCTTGGTTGGTTCTGAAAATTAGGGGCAGTGGATTGTTTGATGATACCTTGATCTTTCCAGGACAGATTTGGATGGTTCCTATAGCCTTGGTTGTAATTATTTGAAAATGGATCTTCTTTTTGAGGCATCCTAGGACCATAATTAACAAAGTTTGGGTTTTCAGGTTGTTGGGAAGTTAAATCAGCATTAGGAAAAAAAATTCAGAGTGCCCGAACATACCACATTGAGTGCACTGTTGCCTAAGAGATTGATTCTAATTCTGATTTTCAATTTGATTTATAGTTTGTTTTGAATTCTGTTTCATTAAAGTTTGAAGTTGGTTGGTGATTTCAGCAAGTTGAGCTTGAGTTTCATTCATTGAACGAGTGTTTGAACTAACAGTTCTATTGACTCTTTTTCTTCTTCAATTTTTATGTTGAGAATTAAATGCAAGATTATTAAAGAACTGTCTAAGTTCTTCATCAGTTTTATCATTGTAATTACCCCCAGAATCTTGGTCCACTAAAGTCTGACCAGTGGAGGAAATCCCTTCATAGAAAGTATCCATGAGGAGGTGTGATGGGAGTTGATGATGAGGACACTGCCTAAGTAGGTCCCTAAATCTATCCCAAGCTTCATGAAAAGCTTCTTCATCCTCTTGATAAAAGCTAGTGATTTTAGTTCTAATCTCTCCTTTCAGTCTTTGAGGATAAAATTTCATAATTAATGAGTTATAGATTTGATCCCAATTTTCAAAAATGTTTTCATCTAAACTTAAAAACAAGTTCCTAGAATTCCCTTTAAGGAAAAAGGGGAAAACTCTCATCCTAAGTTAATTTTTAGTGAGACCTAAATGTGGTAATTGTTGCACAGTGTTGTAGAAATCTCTAATGAAGGATAAAGAGCCCTCATTAGAGATCCCATTGAATGCAGGCATCAGAGAAATGTGTGATTGTTTAAGCTCATAATTTCTGGCTCTAGGACTTAATCTAATGGATGGTGGGTTGCTTGAAACTTGAGGGAGTTAGAACTCCCTCATCCTAGGCCTTTCATGTTCATCTAAGAGTTCTGGATGGTGTTGAAAGTTATTATTTGGAACTATACTATCTTGATTTTCCATTTCAACTTTGTTCTTCGTTCTTAGAGCAGCTAAGTGTTTATCTAATTCAGGATTTAGGGGCTCTAATCTAACAGTAGATGTTCTTGTGCTCATACACACAGAAATAGACAGTTTCAGCAGTAACAACTCAGAATGTAAATAACAGTTTTTTTATAAAGTTTTCAAATTTTTTCAATTTTTTTTTAGATTTATATATGTGTGTTTTTTAAATGTTTTTTTAGAAATGGCTCGTGCCTTCCCCGGCAATGGTGCAAAAAACTTGGAACAGGCCGGAGGTCGTCACGACCCTCGAAATTACATTTGTTAACCTACACTAGCACAATGGTGCAGGTTCGATCCATAGAGAAGGCAGACGAGTGTTTTCTAAAGTTTTAAAATTTTAAATCCCCACTGTTGTCAGCAGTGGGGAAAAAATCTTCTTACTTTTATATTTTTATTTATTTATTGAAGAAATGGAAACAGAATGAGGGAACAAGAATCTCTTTGAAGAAACTAAAATTAACACTAAGTATGATAAACTAAAGAATTACAGTTTACTAATGTAAAGCAGCAAGACAAGAGAGATCAACAAAGTACTCATGAATTCTAAACTACTGGTTTTAATGGATGTTCTCTCCACAGCTTACAACCGAATCACACTTCTAGAAAGACTAAAGAATTTCCCTCGCCAGGAAACTCAATAGGCAAATGATTAAGTTTTGGAGTTCACCACACCAAAACTTAATTGATCTGCAAGAAGTTTTTTAAAGGATAACATTTGGAAAAGAACTCACCATAATTTTCCAAAGATTAAGTGGTTAAGATTTTAAGAATTCATTCAAGATCAACCTCACCAGTCGATATTGAAGTTTTAATTTGTAAACATTGAAGTGTAAACGATCAAAATATTAGAAACAGAATCAGTCTCACCAACTGATTCTAATTTCGTAAAAAGATAAGAAAATGAAGATTTTAATATCATAACCAGAAGGCTTTAAAATTCCCGAGCTAAGAAATTTCAACCTTTGATCATACTGATTAAATAAGTGTAAAACATTCCAAAAATAGAGTACAAAAATAAAGAATGGAGGGAAGAAGAACTCCCCAAGCGATGCTCTACCTTCGGGCTCCTTCGCCTTCTGCTCGTCTCCTAGGAGTCTGCATGAACGTCACTGCTCTCAAGTGGATGTAATCATGGAATAAGTAATGAGCGAGAGCGAATCCCCCCAGTGAATGAATGAATCACCAAATTCTGCTGTTTGCTCTGTTTTAATACCTTGCTGTTATCTACTGCATGTCACTACTTGATCTCCATCGACTTGGAAAGTTCTTCACCCACACACTGCAAAATGTCCATTTTTTCGCGACCGGCACATCGCGCTATCTTTTCTCACGTAACTAACTTCGGAAAGTTATTTGTATGTATTTGGACGCGTTTCCACCTCTTGAATGAACCTGCACACGATAAATACAAAATGAAATAATTAAAACATAACAAAAGCAATTAAAAAGTTGCATTTATTATTTTATGTTTACTATTATAATACTTATTTAAAGTTAAATAATAAATATCTTAAATGGATAATTATTATCTACTTTTATATTATTTATAAAACTATACACATAATATTACTATGGTAGAACAAGTGTTTGTTAAAAACTCATTAATTAAATTAAGTTAATAAATATAATTACTAAGTTATTAATGTTAATCACTTTTAACTCAGTTATTAAAATTTACATCATAAGTAAAGAAGTAATTAAAATTTTATAACTTAGATAGTATTAATTAATAATTTTATTATTATTATTATTACTTTTTAAAGAAATGAAATTATTCGATTAATTTATTAATTAATTTATTTTAATTTAGTTATTAGAATTAATAATTTAGTTTTAAATCTTTTCAAATTAATAAGTATAATTTTTAGTTTATTTATAATTGTTATTAATAAAATATTAAATATAATCAGTAAATTAATTTATTATTAACACGTATTATTAATTTAGTTTTATATTTTAATTTATAAACAATCTATTTGTTAATATTATAATTGTTTGAATTTATGACTTAATAAAAAACTATTCTATTCATTAAATTAATTAAAGTTAACATTAACATTAACTTTAACTTTAATTACTTTTTGTATTACTTTGATTTTATTATTACTTTTATTATTATATTTTTTGTTTAGTTTTTTACTTCCCCCTCCCCAATTCCACACGCAGGAAGGGGGAGAAGGGTCTTCGGTTTTCTTCTGGAACCAGAGCAGCGGCGCGGCGGCTCCAACTCTTGCGGGTGGTGCGGCAATCTCCTCCAGCGGCGTCCGAGGGTCTTCCCTCGGCTCTTGCAGGTACGGCGAAGGGCTCCAGTGGCGTCGGCGAAGGGATCCAGCGGACTCCTCTTCTCAGTGGTGGACAGCAGCTGGTGCGGCAACGTGGCTTCAGCATGGTGCACATCCAGCGTGGCGGCTTCATCCACGGACTTCAGCGGCGGTTCGAGCAGCATCAGTTTCTTCCAAATCCCGCAGCAGTGAGCACCTCATCTTGCAGTGTGGCGCACAACTCGTATCAGCGACCTAGCGGCATCAGACTCGGCTTCGACTCAAGTTCAGTGGCACAGTGGTGTGAAAGGATCTTGAACAGCAAGGGTGCGGCAGAACAAAGGAAATAATGGTGAGGTTATAAGAGGGTTTAAAGGAAGACAAAATGGTGAGGAGGAAGTAAAACGGTGAGGTAGGGAGATGTATCGGTGAGGGTTGGAAAAATTGAGTAATGGTGAGAAGAAGAAAGGGGTGGGTAGGGGGTCACTGATAGAAATAAGTAAGGCTAACAGTGAGCATAAATTAACTAATGGTGAGAGGAAGTCTATGTGTGAGGTAGAGGGTAAGAAAAATTCTAACTGTGAGGTGCATACTGGTTGCAAGGCTACTGATAGAGGGGTGCAACGCTGAGTAAAAATAAGAAAGGGCTAATGGTGAGGTGGTGGGAGGATTTTCTAACATTGAGAGAGCTACTGATAGAGGAAAATAAAAGGAGATGCAGCACAATAGTGAGGTGGTCACTGTTAGGTAAAATAGTGGAGCGGGGTTCACGATACGCGACAAAAATAAAAAGGATCACCGTTATTGTCAAGATTAAAATCTCACCAGTACACTGTACTAAGAGTCACCGTTAGAACTAAAATAATAAAAAACGTGACCTTCAAAAATTATTTTGAACTAAAAATTAAAACTTAAACAAAATAAATATTATGAATGAAAACAATTAATTAAATATTAGTATCATAAATTTTATAATAGGATTTTTATTAAACCTTAAAATATTAAAACCACACCTAAGATTATTAATTGAAAGCACTTAAGCTAAGAACTGAATAATTAATAAACTAAAATAATAAAATAATTAAATTAAAATTACTATATAAATTAATTAAAGAGTATCGGTAGATAAAAATAAAAAGCATCGATAACCCAATAAGCCACCGCCAGCTCTTATCTACCTCACCGGTAGACTAAATTCAAAATTCGGTGACTTAATAATTAATCTGCATACATAAACTAATATAATTAATGCTTAATAACTCTTAATTAATTAATTAACTAACTAATTGAACACATATAATTAAGAAGCGAACTATTAAATTTAATTAAAAACACATATTATTTACTTAAATGACTAGAAGAAAGATTTAACACATTAAATAACATTGCAAACCTATTATAATGTAACAAATTTAAAAGATATAATACTAAAATAAAGAATAAGTTAATTAAATAAAATTACAACAATTAATAATTGATTAAAAAAACTATTAACTTATTAAAAAGTCAAGAAGATTAAAATTAACCAAACTAAATAAGACATAATTAAATTAGAATAAGTTAGTAAGATTAATATTGTTATTTTGTTGACTAAAAATACATAATTGACTATAAAAATTGATTAATTAACAAAGTTTGCTATAAAAATACAATAGTACAAATATTTAGTATAAAGTGATTAAATAATTAATTAAATCATTAAAAATTAAGTAAAAAGATGTGGAAAAACTATGCAAAAATAGAGCCACATCAGTAGTCATAGCCGGAGTGACTCAGACATCCCCCAACTATTATGCATTGGGGAGCAAGTCATAGGATCACTCTGGGTAGAGGCTCCAAAATTGGGTTTTCATTGGAGTTGGAAGCAGTGGATCCTAGAGTGGCCCTTGGGGTGATGGTGTCCATAAGGCATAGAAGCCTCCTGGTCCTAACGAGCCATATCCCTCTTGGGAATGACTCCCTTCTACTTATACTGTTATATGAGGGCATCCACCACCTCCTTTGAATAATCTCTAAGGGTGAGATGGGGTATGGGTGCCTGATAGATGATGGAATAGTGGATATCATGGAAGAGGATGGGTCATGAAGGGTTTCCGCATCAACATTTCTCCTACCCCTACGTTTGCGGGTGTTGGGTGGTAGGTTTCATGAAGTTTCGGTCCTACAAAGTAGGAAGATTCGACTGTCAATATAGATTTGAGGAAAGTAATGCCCAATTCCTCAATGTAATCCAATATTCCATGGTCAAAGATATATATATTCACTAACGATGTCATGGGTAGAAATACCCAACATTCAACTACCCAATTTCTCGTGAGTTCCATGTCGGGCCCACTATTTTCTTAGTGGGTCATGGTGTCAGATAGTTGGATCCCATGACATGATAATCTATAAATGTATCGAATGTTACTAATACCCATAGTTGAAGGATAAAATATTCAAATAGGGATCACCATTTCCATTTCTCACATTTTTCATTGGGTCTCTATCACCATCATGTTGATTAATGCACACCAGCATCACTTTCTGTTTCCCCACATTCCTACTTTCCAAAGTCAAGTGTCTTTCAAAACTTTTATCACTGATGTGTGCTCCTTGATAAAAAAAGATATGATAGGATGTTGGTTCCTCCATTCCTGGATTACTCCTTTTAACTCATCCTCTAGTCCAAGTCTCCCTCATAGATTAGGTCATGTTAAAGAAACTCATTCCTGGAGCCATATCTTTTTGGAATCTAGTTAATTACACCACTTCTATCCAGACATTCCAAGAGATCTTGTTAGGGAATTGAACTTAAGTTAAGAGAGTAGTCAAATTGGGTATCACAAAATTGTATGGACTCTAGGGACATTGGTCACTTGTATTATTTCTCAAAATGAGGTCATCTCATGGAGCCATCTTAGATGAAAAACCCATGGAATCCCTTGTCGATCACGTGGAGTCTGATTCCAAAGGCATATCTTCAAAGGCTCTCAACTTGGGCATCCCATGTTTACAATGAGGTATATAAATGTGATAAGTTATGAGTTTAACATATTTTAATATGAAATTAGACTAATCAAAATTTCCCCAAAGAGGTATATTAAAGAGGTGTGTCCCTAAGAGGTAGCACCAGAAGGGTTTACTGATGGATGGATCAGAACACTCGTGAGGGAAGACCCAAGAGGTGTGTCACATAAAGAAAATATGTCACACCATGAAGTTTGATCTAGAAAAACCTTATATGTGGATCAAGAAGGTGCACCCATAGGATGGGGCACCAAGGTTTACCATTGGTTGGGATTGAGCCTCAAAGAGGAATCCTACACACTCTATTTAGCATATAGGGATCAAAACCCATGTTTTTCATTGTTGTAGTTTAAGTTCATGTGATAGGATTGGTTCATGTATTTTAATTTCATGTGATGAGGATGATCCTTTCACGAAAGGAGAATCGGCAAGTAAGGTATAGGTATTAATCATGGAAGCTTCCCTTGAGAAGATTATTTCTCTTGGTTGGATTGTATGGGATCTTATTCATGGAAGCTTCACAGGTGCTACTAAGAGCAACAATGAAGTTGATGGGGCTTATGCTTGAAAGATGACTGGGAGGGTGGCATGATATTTCTAAGAAGTGGAGGCCTGGGAAAATTCAATACATATGTGAATGGAGTTTTGGGAGTGGGTGTAATGGATGGAATGGATGAATTGTCGGGTTTTTAGTGGAATGTATTGAGTGGATGAAATGTTGGGTTTGAACCTTAGAGAGGATTCCTACGTATCCCAACTAGCTGGGAATCAAATACCACATAGTTGAGAAAGGGGAATTGGGGGTTAAACCAAAAGAGGATGCCCCAGGAAGTGGATTATATGGTTGGGACTTACGCATGGAAGCATCCCATTTAGGGGGACATGATGTGTTTGGGGATTACACATGGAAGTTTTCCATGGAGGCTGTATGGTTGGGGATTACTCCAAAAGGGATTCCCATGAAATGTGGATACTGGATTTCAAGGTCACTACTAACCTATAAGCATATGTGAGACATGATCAGTGTGAGAAACAACAAGAAGCAGTGGACCTGATGTCCGTGTCACAAAAGATGCACTAGTGGTGATGGTGTGGGGCTTATGCATGGAATATTCCTGGGGAGTATCTCATTCCATGTGATGAGAATATCATTCCATGTGATGAGGATCTCATTCAATGTGTGGGAATTATGCATGGAGTCCACCTAAGGAGGATTTAATTCCATGTGAGGAGGATCTAATCCCATGTAAGGATGATCTAATTCTATATGAGTCATACATGGAGCATCCTTTTCATGGTGTGTGGGGCTTACACATGAAAGATTCCCGAGGAGGATGATCACTCTGGTGGTGAGGGAGAGGGTGGAATCCCATGATGAGTGTACATGGGTTATCCCATGTATATTTCATGGCGTAAGACTATAGTCTAACATCATGTGCTGAGAAAATTGGTGCTAAGAATTTTTATGTCATGTAGCATAGGCATGGGGGACTCACTCCTCACCCATTGGGCTTACATAACTGTAGCTTGACAGCCTGTAGGGTGTCTTTAATTTCCTATGGGTCTATAAAAATTTAATAATTTTTTAAACTCAGACAACGCAACTAAAAATTTAGTACTTGGTAGGCCTGAGTTTCGAACCCACAGGGAGAATCCGTATGTTCTAAATTAATTAAAGAAATAAAAATTGATTTTTTTTGGTTTTATTGGAGACAATATAGAGACAATAGCAAATATTGGGTTTGAAATCAAGAGAGAAGCATTCTAGGTTCCATGATATTCATGTTGGTGCACTAAGGATTAAATTGATAATGTAGTAATTTAGGTTTGGTGTTGGAATTTGGTTAGTAGTGATCCTTGGTCTGGGTACGATGCACTAATCCAATGATTGCATGGTTGGAATGGTCATCCACTAAAAACCATCGTAAAACTAGGAAACCTAAAACCATATTTAAATATAACTAACCAAGATTTCATAATGTTTATACAAAAAAATAGACCAATTAATTGATGTAATGAAATTAATATCCTCAAATCACAAGCAATGATCATGAAAATCCATAAAGACGAAGATTGGAATTAATAAATGGTATGAAACAATCCAAAACAAGAATAATAAATAGAATCAATCCCTACTAGTACATCCCCCTACAATCACATCACACGATACAAAGAAAACTACTCGTTCATGCTAGGCATGATGAGAACGACCAACATGGATACCCGAGGAATAATGGAGGTAAAGAACAGTGGTGAATAAAAGATCTGGATCATCACTCCATCGTCTATAAGTTGTCTTTCGATATCACCCACGATCCTATGGTCCCCCATACCCCTGCTATGCAGTTGATTGATTCTTTTTATATGAAATCCAATCAATTCATTGGCCACATAATATTTATTTTTAAAATCCCTGATGGTGTCATTATGTGTAATGGAGTTTCACAATGTATAATCCATTTCAATAGTGGTGTTTTCATATCTTTCTCATCCCAAACATTCATGACTTGAATTTGTATACACGACATGTAATAAATTTTAACATCATGTAACAACTTCATCACTTTCCCTAGTTTTAGAATTTCTCTATGAAATATCATGTCATGTAATGAGATATAGGAAATGTAAAGGGTATTTATCCACTTTTCCATATTTGTCCATCTTCAAAAAACTGATGTCGCACTGCTTCGCTTCATTTGTGGAATGAAGTGTATTTTAGCTCCAAAATTCACCAATTTTCATTCCTTTTTCAAAGATTCATTATTTCCAACCATAAATTATAAAACAAGTAAAATGTTCCAAATATTGGAAATATTAATCAATTAAATACACAAATCAATAAATTAAAATAACATCAAATATATGCATGCAATATAGATATCACAGATCATGTGCCTTTGGGAGGGGCATGGATTTAGAAATTCCAAACTGTAATTGTGTGGAGGATTTGTCGATCATGATGTCCATGTTTGTATGACCATGCTAAGATGAAAAAGGAATTAACATACCTATAATGAGAATAAAAAAGGTAGATGGGAATATTATTCCACACTTGGAATGGAGTTGGCCACCAGAATAGGTGGAATAGGTCACATGGGGACTTGAAGTGCACATGAACCAATCCTATATGGTTATGGAGGCTTGGATTACTCAACCTTCATGAATAAGTGTTAGTAGAAGGGAGGAAACCTAAAGATACCCAGGAGAGGGGATTCATGAAGCAAGGTTCCTCACAGAGTGGTGATTTGTGAATATTGAGTGATTCTTAGAGGTCGGGGACTTCATGACAGTACATGCTTTACAAAACATGGTGACCCTACCTAGGGATGAAGTCCTGGCTCAGTAAATGATTGATTCTTGAAGAGTTATTGCTTCATGAAGCTTCAAGTACCTCCGAGTGTTGTCTTCCTTGTCAATGGGTGTAGGACTTTGTGAAAGGAATCTCCACTTTAGGTGGAGGTATTCAGGAATATATGAGAGGTTTTTTCATGAAGCTTATATACCTTGGGTGATCTATTTTCAATCTTCATCATGATGCTCAGGTTCCTTGTGAAATGAGAGAAATTCAGAAGTTGAAGGGTTGGGTAACCATTGTTAAAAGGTCAGAATTATCTGAGTATTTATCGGAATATATGGTTCTCAATTATGAGAAGTAGTTCAAAAAGAATATGTGGGATTCTTTAATGGACGCATTTGCATCAGTCTTGTGAAGCGTAGCATCAACCCTTAGTGCTGTTGCAGAGTGTCGTCAGATTCATGGAGCATACCATAAGATCCTCATGTGCTCAAGGAGGGGAAGGGGTATTTTTGAATGGGATTTTCAAAGCAGTCCATTAAGAGTGTTTTTTGATCCATTTTATATAATATTCACTCTAAACTAGTTATAACCTCTTCAACTAATCCCATGTCACATATTTTGGAACCAATAGTAACCTAACCTTGCATGAAAAAAAATTAGATCGAAAAATTGTGGATCTGATTCTATCTTTCTCTATAATGGATCATTTCCCCCCTAAGACAAAACTAAATCGAATTACTCTCTTCACAAAGGCTTTGGAGACCCTTCCCCTTGATGTAAGAGCGTTCTGTTGGTGATTCCTTGTGTGTTGGAGCCCAATTTCCTTGGTAAGTCTGTGTTCTTGGTTGTTTCCCCTTAGATACTTATTCTTAAATATATTTGAAGGATAGATCCATTCAATTTGGGAAGGATATAGATTGTTTGATTCCACTATTTATGAGATATAGATGATTTGATATTAGGGAACAAGATATAAGGTGGGTTTTTGGAGTTTCAACCCGATCTTGTTCAAGAATTTGTGACGTTCTTCGTTTCCGCCATAGTTTACAAGGTAAGAGGCTTCAATATAAACTCCTCTTATTATAAATTTAAGGATTGATTTCAAATTTATTATTTTTATTGAAATTTATTGTGAAATATTTGTGCAATTATTGATGCAACCCTCTATAGTAACAGTCTATAGAATTGTAAAAATTGGGTGTTTTGGTGGAAAGTGAAAGTGGTAACCTAATTTAAAAATGATGATTTTAAAATGGTTGTTTTGTTTTGATGTATATAAATGTTTTTTCAGTAAAAGTATGGTTTTATTGAAATGTCTTATAAAATATTGGTTTGAAAGGTTTCTACCTTAAATGGTTAAGTCTGTGTTGAATGGGATGGATAGTTTTCGTGAAGTAAGATCATCATAGGGACAGAGTATGGACATGAAGCTACAACATAAATGGTAATACCAATATTGAATATATGTGTGTGTGGTTGTGTGAAATGAAATGGGTAATTTAAATTGAATTCCTAGAATTTTTGGAATGACTTGTTTGGTTTCTTTCTTTGGAAATGGTTTTGGTTTGGAAAATTGTTTGGGTATGAAAACTGTTTTTCTTAGAAATAGTTTGGATTTGATATAAAATATTATAAAGTGTTTTATATAAATTATTTTAGATACATTTGATAACAAGTTCTATCTTAGTTTCATGAGTAGGGAATCCATTTGGGGAAAACCTACTGATTTTTATACTCACCCCCTACTTGGGATATTTGGTGCATTTTTATATATTGTTTCTTAAGTCAGAGAAAAATGAAAGGTATCTCATTTTTTAGTGATTCATCATGATACATTGGGCATGAATTGTGAATTCAGAACATGGAACATGTTGGGAGATACAGATTTATGTCTTTGGAGTCTTTAATCTTTGATGGTTTTATCCTTTTCATTATACTATGATATGGTTCTTGGTGTAGTTTGGTATTGTTGTCAGTTTGATAACAGGTTGAGTTTTATTAATTGGTTCTCATGAATCATATATTAGTTGTTTTGGTTATTTTATTCATTGTTTTGTTTATTTTATTTTCAAATAGAAAATTTACCCCAATTTCATTAAATCCCTTGGAATTTATTTCCATCCTTTGGCATCATGGGGATGTCTCCTAAGGCCAAGTAATATCCTACTGTATACTCAAACCAATGAGGAGGGGCAGGAGATTACACATTTTTCCTGTAGGTTCCACCTATGAGAAGTAAGGATGGGGTAAATGGGTTGTGAAGTCATTTTGGGGATGAAAGACCAATCATGGAACTTTATGAGTCTCACTATTGGAAATAGGATGTGTGGAGCTAGCCATGCCATAATTATGGGTGTGGTGAGGGTAAAACGACTTGGGTTCTAGTGATAAACCATAGTAAATAATATGTTTGTAGGAAAAATGGTTCTTCGTGGGGTTTAGAGGTGTTTGATCTTCAAGATTCAAACACTATTAAAGTCGGATCTATTTTGAATATGGGGAACCATAGTGTGGTTTAGATTTCACCATATCATGGTGATAATGTTTAGGATTCCTCAATTAAAAGAGGACCTAAGCTTCCATGGTTCATATTTTCACTCCTCTCAAATCACCCTACAACAAAACCTTGATGGGTATACACACCTTCAATCATCAGATCGAAGTCTCATATCAAGGTATTCTCCTCTTTCTTACCTCATTCTCATTTTCCCTTTTCTTTACTTCTAGGAATCCATTTTGTGAGTATTCTTCAATTTTTAGTTAAGGTTTTGAGCTTGTGTTTATGATGGTTTCCATGATTAGGAGATTCACTACTTCTTCTTTAATTTATGTGAATGTTTGAAAAACCATGATTTAACACCTTTTCCAAATGAGTCTGATTAACCTTAATAAGAGAATAATCTGGAAAAGGGATCTCATGTTGAATGATTATTTAATAATCTAGAATTTATAAATAAATAAAGATAATTTTTTTAATACTTTTATTTAATTTATTCAATGGGGATTATTCACATTTTATGGAATAATTTTGTTGTTATTAATTTAAAAATTAATTATAGTTTGAATTGAGTGTCTTACATTAAAGGGTTAAGAATATTAAAACTAGAAGTTAAGAGATTTGTTTAATAATATCATTATTAAGTGTTATCATTCTTCTATATTATGTTAATAATTGTTTTATAATTTGGGAAATTTAAAGTACTAAAATGAGAATTTTCACATGACTAAGATAATAAATATTTCATATGGAGAGTTAAATGAATGGATAGGGTGTGATCACTTGTGCCTTATGTTTTTTTTAATATAACCTTTTGTTATTTATTTTTTAGTTTGATATTATCTTTAGTAGTATCTTTTTATTGTATTTTCTTTATCATGGTTAGATCCTTGAAACTGTAAACAACATAAAACTAAAGGTTGATAAAATTAAATTGAATAGGCATATAATGGATTTAATTAAATGTTGGAATAATACTTTAAAACATGTTTAATTTTATTGTTAGATATGGATAGCTAATACATGTATGTTACTTGGTGAAAATAGGCTAGTATTCATGAATTGGTTAATTGGATATTGAATTAAATTTTTTTATGAATAAATGTTTGGTGGATATGTGAGATTGTTCCTTGTTGTGGGAGGCATAAATGTCTCAATGACATGGCCTTAGTCCCATTTACTGTGTGGAGAATACATTTGGGATGTATGTGTTCTCTGGAGACTTAGAGGCTTTCTTATTTATTTTTTGATGACTTTGTTGTTGTTCAAACAATTTGATGAGTGATGGGATGGGGGATGAGTTGTTGTGATTGTCGATATTGATGATTGAGGGAAAAATTATATGATATGCAATGTTGTGGGACACTAGGTTGTTATGATTAGTTTAGAGTGGGTATTTATCATTGATATATGTTTAATATTTATTGATACTTTCTTGATGCATGCTTGATTTTTGATTTATTCTTTCTTGATGTACCGATGGTTGGAGGATATATTTTACTTGATTAATCTCCAACTACTTGATGCAATTTTATGTTATTCACTACAAGTAAATCTTTTAAGTGGTATGTTAGGATGAGTCATAGAGTACTTAGATGATTGAGGTATGATAATTGAACTAATAAATGAACAATTTTGGTTCATGGTGTTCATATATGATGTTGACATACTTGAGAAAATAAGTAATGAATTAATGGTGTCATTGACACTTATCTTAAAAGATTAAAGTTTTAATCTTAGAAATTGAATAAAGAATAATATTAATGAATGGAAAATTAATTAATTAATAATGAAATTGATTATTTCATTATTGTTTGATATATATACCTTAGTAGTGATAGTTGGGGGTCCAATGTGACAATAACATCATATTAGTCTAAGGATAGGTAGTTTCCCTTAGTGTGGATGTATATGATACTATTCAATATTTTCTGATTTCATACACTACCGCACCCAAATCGGTAGGGAAAAACCAAACCCAAATGTTTTTGGGGGTATTTTCTCTAACATCAAGGTTGGTGAGAGAATGTATGGCTGACTTATCTCTCTCCCACACACTTCCCTTTGGATATATATATGAGTAGCTGTATCCTAAGCCATAATAGCTTACAATGTAGGGGGTGTTGCTACCTGGGATATGATGATGCTCAGATCTACTATATATTTATGTGTAGGATGTAATGGATTGATGTATAACACATAATTATATTGGGTCATGGTGGATTTAGATTCCCATGTGTGTACGTGCATGGGTTGTGATTGGTTGAGGTATGTCACATTTATATAGGATGTAGTGGCTTCTATACATACACTTGGTTACAATGGGATAGTGATGATGATGAGATAGATATATGGATTGATGATAACATGGGATGTTGGACCCTGCATGGGATTGGGGTAGGTATGGGTGAGTTATAACTCACATTAGAGATGACTTAATTATGGTGGGGTTGAGCACAGGATGTGTGGCATTGGAGAAGGAGAAAAAAACAAACCACGGAGAAGTGAAAACAGGGTATCTATATTCAAATATATATATATATATATATATATTTGATAATTAATGGTTTATTTATATTTTTACTTAGTGATCAAGAAATGGTGAGTATGGGGAACTAGTATTACCTATTTAGGTGATGATTTAGATTCATTTATTTATTAATCAGGATTTAGTATCCTTATTTTACACTTTTCATGAGAGGTTTCAGTAAGGATTCTACTGAGTATACATGTTATGCTCACCCTAAGTATATATAAACTATTTTTCAGGTTAGGAATAACATTTTGTTAATCGATATGGACATTACTAATTTAGAGGAGTTTTTGAGTAACTATTAAGAGTTACTAAATTTTTTGGTCTCTAGTTAGTTTTACTTTTGGAACACTGAGTTTCCTTTTCAATTGTTTTAGTTATATATGACATTACATGTATTGCGATTTATATTGGTTTATGCATTATTTTTATTTGTGGTTTATCTTCATTGTCTCTAACTACTTGAACTATATAGAGGGAAATGCCTCCCATGTGTGTAATTGAAATACCCATCAATGCTAGTCACAAACAGGTGACCTATTAGAGTCATTCTTCGGGGGACAATATCTATTTTCCTTAATTTCCATCCCATGAGGGATACTTTTAGAGGAAGGGGGTCCTGAATGAGTATTATTAATAGATATGGTTTAGGGATATGATTTATTTTGGAGTTAGGAACTAGTGAGGATGTATAGGTTTATAGGGAAACAATATTAACTGGGATTAATATGTGACGTAAATAAGGGAGAGAAGTAATGACATGAGATTTTATAGCCACCTATGATCTGAAACAAGGACATTAAAGTTTACTGAACATGATAAGATAAGTGATATTTCTTTTTTGGTAAGATACCTAGGAGAGGATTATGCATTATTATGTTCTATGCATGTTTTTTAATTGGGTAGATAATGGGAAAATATGTTAAAATGAATTAATGAATTAATTAATGTACCATAAAATTCTTTATGTCCTAGGTTTAGTAGTATTGATGTTTTTTATTTTAAATATATGTCATGAGGTCAACATACCCATATTGTTCTCGAAGAAGACATTTAGTAGTATGTTCTAGTGGATCTCCATCAAGTGGAGGTTGATGATGAAGACACGTGGAGGAGGACACTCTGAGAGTTTTCATGTTAGGGTCTACAAAACTATGAGGCTCTCTTTTAGATCAGGAGATAGAGGATTTTCTTAAATAGGTGGATATACCCTTAATTTGGATCTATTCATGGAATGATCACTAGGTTTCCTTTTTTCATGATACTTCATGGGTCAGCTTGGCAGTGGTGTCTTTTGTTTGGTTTCATGGGATGTGTTTAGGGAACAGTTTTAGACTGTAATTCTATCTTTGACCACTATGGAAGATTTTTTAGAGGATATCATTATCCTTTATTAGGGGGTTTACAGTGTTTTATTGTTTAGTATCCACTATAAGAACCTTTTATGTTTTTCTTTATAACTTCTTCCAGATGATGAAGCTAGGGAGAGGAATTTAGAGGAGGCCTTGTATCCAAATATCCAGTTCCAGTCACCTTAATTTATATTGAATCCATATACTAAGGCACTAGGGAAGGAATTGGTCATTGAGAGGATATTTGATAGTACCAGAAATTCATGAGATGAGGGTCACCAAGACTTTCTATGGATTAGATATGTGACATGGAGTTCTCAATTTTCTGGAAAGAAGAAGAAGTTTCATTCAACAAGGAATAAGTTTCTACCTAATTCAACAATTTACACTAGGACTAGCAGTTCTCATACCCAGGTCAGGGGGTAGATCATGGTTTTTTTTATCTTTTATAGGTCATGACCATCAAAGTAGAGAGTTCCTAAATTTATTTAGCATCCAGTGTGTGGATGGTGGTCGAATTTGGGCCCAACCATTGTAGTAGTTTCACCTGAGGTAGTAGTAACAACAAGGCATCCAAATTTTATGATCAAAAGAGGTGGTATGGGGAAATAGGAGGATATCCTCATGATATTACTCACCCTAGGTAAAACACTAATATTATGTTTGTGAAGGTAGCCAGTATTAGGGCCATAGAGGCTATGAAATAGGATGTAATAAGATGCATGCTTTAGAATTTCCAAAATTGGGTGAGCACAACATTGTATGTGGTACTATATACATGTTTTTTAGTTGTAACTTGGGGAAGCAATGAAGGTGAAATCATAGTCCTGAGAGTTACATGAAAAAACATGAGAATTAATGAAAAAAAAATCTTGAAAAAAATACATTTTACCTTTAAAAAATCATAAACTTAATTACCTTATCAAATAAAAATATTTCCTTTGAAAATCATAGTAATAATTGGAATCCATATAGGTATCTTTTGGAATTATCCTTGAAATCACACTTACAATCAAACTTACATAGGAATAACTATCACAGTTAATTCCAACATATCTCTTTGGAGTAACTTTTATCTAGTTAACTTCATCACAATACAAAATGCATTGGAGAGCTATATCTGGACCACAAATCATTATATATATCTATTTGGATCCTCAACCATCACATAAAATTTACAAGAACCATATCAAGATAAAAACAAAAAAAATTAATTTATCTAAAAAACTCATAAAATTGGGTATTAGTGTTCATAAGAAAAACCACTTTCAGTTATCTCATAAAAATGAGAATAAATATCATTTTCTTTTGAAAACATGTAAAATTTACCAAAATAATGGGAATAATATATTATTTAAAAAAATATAGAAAATTATTTTGGAATATTGATATTGGACACACTATATTGAATAACCTAGGTGTTCTGAATTAGGGTGTAACAAATTAAAACACTTCCCCCATTTAGATCTCATTTATTTGTTAAACTAAACACCATTCTCCCTTATTCCTATAGAAATGTATGAATATAAATGAAAAAATACAAGAGAAACAATATTTCTACTTGGTTTACCCATAATTTAGATAGTCTAAGGAGAATACAAAGGTAATATTACAATGTACCAAATACACTATAGAATACTGCCATTACACTGTTTAAACAAACTTAATATACCTAATGGTTTACAACAACTAACACATTGAAATTGCACTACTCTGTTAATTGAAATGAACACACTGCCCCTCCAAAAGAATATTTTATAGATCTAAATCACCACAGAATTGGTTCACACATATGTGAGTGTTCAATGAAGCTCTGTTTTCACCTAAGATATGAAATCTACTTTACCACATATTATTTTATTAATAGAGACTCATTTACCAAACTATTTTTATTCCTTCATGAACTACATTACTCCCTAAGAGAAATACCTATGTAACATATGGTACAAGTGACTCATGAACAACATTTTATTCCTAGATGAATGATTCCACATGAATAACCTCTACTTTATGTTGTAAAATTCACATTAAAATAATAAACCTTAATGAACTCAAATTCATCCATGATCTCAACTCCTTCACAAAATCAACTTCTTTGTGAACCACTTTCAAACTTAAATGAATTAATCTAGAAATGATTCTATCCAATGAACTTCACTTTGTTTAAATAATGTGATTAAAGGTCCATTGTATAGTTAAATAAACTAAAATAACCCACTAATTACAATTTAATTTAATCCCTTTTGTGAATCATCCTTTATCACGCACTAAAATAAGTATTCAGTTTTTGTAGTGCATAATGTCCCTTGTGACAACCTCTAAATAACCATCATTCAAAAACAACAATAATCCTTTATAGTGGCCTCAAAATCAATGCCTTTATTTTGTACATGAAAATACTCCTATACATACTTTCGTTGTGATTCAAAAAATTTCTATTCAAGATTAATTCCATTTACAAAATTATTTTTTTATGAACTTTATATATACTTTTTGAGCTACATTTATGGTCACCACATACTCTCTATATAGTTTGTAATTGGATAAAAAAATTTTGGTATTATCACATAGTATATATCAGGTTCATGAATTTTTATATGTGAAAATTCTCCCTTTTTCATGAAAATAACTCTGAAATTTCATAAATTTGTTTTGGAAAAGACTGGGAAATTTTTCCACCTTAAAAACACCTTGTTTGGAAATAGTCCTTCTAAAATTTTATCCATCGACTTTTTTAATTAATATAATCAACCCAAAAACCATTAAAAATCACAAATATGGATTTTTCCAAATAATATCTCCCGTTTTATTTGTTTACAAAACCATAAAATTTATTTGAAACTATTGTTGACACACACACATGCATCTTGTGCTTAAACCACCATTCATACTCCATAACTCCAAGATGTGATCAAATAATTACTCAATGTGTACTCTAATCCCACATATTCCAATATTAGCATGAGAAACAATATTATCTTGAAAATTTCCTCAATGAATCACTTAATTATCAATACCAATTGATAAAAATTTCTTAATAAAAACTATTCATGAATGATAATACCAAATGTTGATTATTATTGGTGATTGACCAAACTATTTCACAACACATAGCCCATTAGATGAAAACTTTATTCCCCCCAAAAAATAACATCATGGACTCCTTTCATGATTTATATTCATTAAATGAAATACTACATCATCATCATATTTAAAAAAAACTCCCCTTATTTCATTTCTCCACTATATGGCCAAGACTTATCCCCTTTTTAATGAATCAAATGGTCAATCCTTTATGGTATTTAACATAGTAAGGAATACATATCAAAAAATATAAAAAACTCACCATAAATTGTGGATAGGGGGTCCCATATCAATACTATTTAAGTTTGGGGAGTCAAATGGACTCTAATAGCTAGTCTATACTATTCAAATACTTATTTAGGTAAGGACTCTGTCGAGATGTATAAAACCTGTAGTTATATAGAAATAAAAAATATCTTCACATGCCCATGATTCACATTCTCTTTGATTAAATAATACTTGATTTCAATGTGATTCATCTATGAGTAATGTATATAATTTTTTTTAATATTTATATCACTTGAATTATCATAATATATTATAATCAGAAACATCACTTCAAAAACCATATCTTCAATATGTTGTTTCATCCACAGTAACTACATGGAATCCTGAGTATCCACAATATATATATATATTTTATGGTTTTTATAGAAATGAAATATTTTTTCGTTCTTATCCAATAAATAAACAACCTTCCAAGATAAAATGTACCACCTAATTTTTTATTTCTATCATCTATTGAATCAGACTAATATATATCTCTATAGCCAAATAACTATAGTTAGTATTTTTGAATATAAAATAAACAGAAATACTATATGAATTAAATATAATGAATTATTATTTTCATTGAAAGTATGTGGATTTGTTTGGGATTACTTTGATATTATGCCTCTAGGAATGTGTAAAAAAATCAGGTCTTGTGATCATTAAGAATAACAAGATTTCAATGATTCCCATGTATTTTGTGACATTACACATGTTTCCCTCACCATCCCTTGGAAATTTCATCCAGGTGGCAACTAGAGTTGTAATCTACTTGTAATTTTCCATTCCAAATATTCTCAGAACCTCCTTGTAAAATTTGTATTGAGAAATAAATTTTCTATTCCTTGCTTACATTATATTTAAACTAAGGAAAAATGTCATCTCACCAATCATTGACATTTCAAACATTCATTTCATGAATTTTATAAACTATTTTCACCATGATTCATTTGATCCACAAAATATTATCTAGTTGGTATACACCAACTTTGTGATCCTTTTATTACTATTATTATTTATATAGATATTGTAATCAACTCTACCGTGTTGACAACTAAGCTTATTAAAATACTGATCAAGTCATGAATACCATGATCTTGGTTCTAGATTCATTCCATACAAAACCTTTTTCAACTGATAAATTTTTTTCTCATCTTAATCAATGATAAAACCATATAGATATTTAATGTACACTTCTTCTTCTAGAACCCCATTTATAAACATTGACTTGATATCCATCTATAAAAACATGAATTTATTTTCACAAGAATTGATAAGAATAGTCTAATTGTATTTATACTTTATGTAGCTAAAAATATCACATCTTTATTAATTACCTATATCTAGGAGTATCCCTTGCATACTATAGTGACCCAAGACTTAATCACACATTAATTCATGATTCTTAACATACTTTCCCAATAAATAAATTACAAAGATCAAGAGGTATAATGTCTTTGGAAGATTAGATACATAATTACATCATCCTAAACATAAAAAAAAAATATTTATTTAAAAATACACACAGTTCTTATAATTCCCATAGATATTCTAAAGCTATATAGGATAACCTAGGAAAAATACATATGGAAAAAAGTGATTTAGAATGTCAAGTAAGGAAATAAACAATAAAATATATCATAACATGAGAGTCAAGAGTCTTAACATGATATCATAAAAAAGATGATCATAAACATGGGAAAATTTCATAAGGAAATTATATCAAAAGATCATGGAATTATAAAAATGTGTAAATGACATAAAACATGATATTATAAACATAAGTTAAGGGTAACTCCCAAGATCATCATCATAAAGTTGATAAATTCCCATGGAGGATTAGGTTCACTCCCCAATCCCTTACATAACATCTCAAAAGATATTAAGAATTACCTAATACACTAGAGGGATATATAATTTTGATCCCATATGTTAGATAAATGAAAATCATAAACATGTGTTCCATATGAGGAAATTAAACCATAAATAGATCACAATAATTATTAAACCCCTGACAAGAAAGCGGGTTTCATAATTTTGATTCATGGAATAACCAAAGGTTAAATCATAAGGATTCCTAAGCGAAGAAGGAATTAAATCATTTGAAACATTATTCATAAAAAAGGTACACATGTCTTTAATATGGAGTTCTAATATAGAAGATTCGTGAGAAGGATTTAGGAGAATGAATAATTAAAATGAATCACTTGGGTAAAAATTTATATAATAAATGAAGGAAATTATTAAATAAGTAATGAGAATATTATTTAACATAAATCCATAAATTAACCAAGAAGTTTCTAAATAAAATAATTTTGGTTTTTATAAGAAATTTATGGTTTAAAAACATTTAATAGGGATGATTTTGTCTATAAGAGAAGAAATATGAATGTTCCCTTCAATCATGTTTACTTAAGAGTGATAATTTGGAGAGGAATTAAAAACATGTATAACCAAAAAAAATAAAATTATATTTAAATATTTATATATGTAAGAGACATATATAATTTTTTTTATAAATTCATTGGAAGAAGGTTTCATAAAAGGTAGAAAAATAAAGAGAACGTGTAAATGAAAGGTAATGAGAGTGGTACGAAAGATACCTTTTATGTTTAAATCACCTTTTTTGAAATGAATCTTCATAAAATAAGATAAAAAAACTTTCTTTAAAAATATAATAAGTTAAATACGTTTTTCAGATGTGATAACACTTAATTATGTTTCTAATTAAAAAGGAAAACATTTGAGGGAAAGGAAATTATGGACAAAGAGGGGAAACCCCCACTTAAATAGATGAGAATTATTTTTCACATAATTTCACTTTAAAAATGGATTAGAACTCATCAATAAATAATATTTTAATAATAATTAATATACATAGATATAAATAAGGTATACCATATCAAATGAAAGTTTAAAATCAAGGAGAAACATTATAACTCAAGAAATTAGATTGAGTTATGAAATGCCCATATATTTTAGGGAAGGCATCAATTGTATCAAAAAACAAGGAAGATCATGAATGGAAGTGACGTTTACAAGTTCAATAATGATTAATGATATTATAATTCATGGGATAATTAGTTACATAATACAAATAAAGATTGGTACATAATATCAAATCACACCTTAATGAAGGGTGATTGGGATGAAAACTTGAAAAACATTAGAAAAATTAAAATAAAACCCTTTAAATGAGAGGGGGATTGAGTTTGAAGTTAAAATATAATGAATAAATAATATTGTTGATGCTCCTTTTCATCACAAAGTCTAAATGAGTAAAAAAGGAAATACCTTATTCCAAATTGATTCATCCTTTGAACAAACATCAAAAATCAACAAAGGCATGAACAAGGATTCATTTGCACGTGGGTCACGCAAGTTCCACCAAGGTTGCACAAGTATACCTGCGCGCCACATTTTGGTCATGCAGGTGACTTTCGCGCCCAATTTGATTCTCGCTCGGGGTCTTCAGCAGCCTATAAATACCCTCTTTTGGGCCCCCCATTTCAAGGATGAAAAATTCCAGAAACCCAGATTTGAGCTCTCGGCGCCCTAGTCTCTTCTCAAAGCTTCCAAAACACTTATAAGGTAATTTAAAACCTATAACAAAAGATATAAATAGGGGAGTAAGGCCTAAGTGTTTAAACTCATCAACACTTGCGCGCCTAAGTGGCCAGCCCTTAAGGGAAATGGCCACACTTGGGCGCCGCCTTACTCCTTCAACAGAACTTGTGTGCCACTCTTCTGGAAGCCCCTAGGGATAATACTAAAGGTTTGAGCCAAGCCTCACCCAAGTTTTACCCCATGGGTTAACCATCGCACAAGTACCCATTTGTCGCACAGGTACACTTGTGCGACCAGGACTTGCGCGCCCACGCAGGACTTGCACGCCCCTCTCTTTTTGGGTGCCCCTCCTGGCTATTTCACCTCTCTTATGCCTATCCACCTATCATCTTCAAGATTAAGCTTTCAGAACTCTCTCCAAATCCATTAATGGTATGATTTCCTTGTTGGCTTCCTTATCTGAAAGGAATTCTATGGAACATCTCTTAAAAACTAGTGATTTACATATATTTATTTCACTAAGGTTAGAGATTTCATTCATTTCAACCCCCTACTTTAAGATGAGAGAATCCTTAACCTAGGCCTCCTTTTCAGGAGTAATCCCCAGTCCAAGATCTCTTAATTTGGGCATCCTCCTTAGGAATAAGCCCCAAGTCTGCTAATATGGGCATCCTCTTTAGGAGTAAGCCCCAAGTACCTTAACCTAGGCCTCCTCCTTAAGAGTATGTCCCAGTTTTCAAATTCCCTTAACCTAGGCCTCCTTCTCAGGAATAATCTCCAGTTCTCAATTCCTTTAACCTGGGCCTCCTTCTCATGAATAATCCCCGGTCATAATTTCTCTTAACCAGTCTTAATTTACTTTTGATTTGGGATTACTTCTCAGGAGTAATCATAAGTCCCCTTCTAATTTGGGCATCCTTCTCAGGATTAAGTCCGAAGTTAAGTATCCAAATTTTCATAAAGCACATATACCTTTATGGACCTTTTTATTGGGTTTCTTCCTTGAAGTAAATCCCAATCCTCATCTATCTGGGCAGTCATACATACATAAGCCCCACATTATTTATCATGATTTGCATCTTTCGTGGCACAATTGTCTGGTTTTACCAATACCTCTTGTTTCTCACACCGAGCATGACTCACGTGAGCTTAGAGTGTAAAAGTAATTATGACATCTTTCATTGAGCCATCAATCATGCATAAACCTCATACTTATTTACTCTAACTACGTGGGTTCTGATTCTTTTTTTCTAAACAAGGATACGTAGGGAGCCCATCTGCGGGTACGATCCCAACTCTGAAATAATCCATGTCCTTCTGAATGACAATAAACTTCATGTTCCCCACTGAGTGGCTTTAAAACCAGTATGGTCATCATAATTACCAAGAGATATCTATATAATATGTTGAAGGATTCCATTGAATAATAATCTCTAACAAATATATATGATTCTCTTTCAATGAAGAACCTAGAATACATATAAAAAGATTCTCTAAATTCCTACATAGTAATCATTGATTGCAAGTTCTAAAGGAAAGCTCATTCTTATACTTGGTAATTTAATAAGGATTTAGGAAAATTACTCAAATATACAAAGAGAGTCCCGAAGTAGACAATAATTCCCCCCAAAAGGTGTGATGAGTCTGACCTCCCATCCTCTCGACCAATGCAAATTCCTAAGCCACATCGGTTCATAACTAATGAGTGCCTACCTTTGGAAAGTAGGTACAAATGGATTTGGAATCATTGGATGTTTCCGGTTCTACGAACAAACCTGTTAGAAACCGATTGGAATGTTTAAACCTTAAACAAATGAGGTCATCCCGAATTCTAGAGGAAACAAAAAATGGTGAACCCGTCATGAATCGTTAACCAAGTTAAAATGTTGTTTTACTTATTTGTTAGGATCCTATTTAAACTAAATAAGAGGGCCAACAAAGAAATCAATAACATATGTGCTCATCCAAAAGATGTAGTGGCTGGATTTATCTTGACTATGTCTATTATATCAAACAGGCACTCTTTTCCAAGATCTTCTACATTACAACAATGGATTCTCTGAAGTTCACACCTGTGAATACCTATGTTGTGAATACCACTGCTTCTACTCCTGCTGGATCGTCATTCGCTCTGAGGACTACATCACCTACTCAGTGTCTTTAACTCTAAGTATCAAATGCACTGGTTAAGGAGTACCATCAACACGGTACCATCCCTACTCTGGAGGCTGCTCGACAAGCCCTCCAAGCCAATAATCCAACCTGGTTGTCTGAACAGTGACGACCAGCGATCAAGAAGCAGGTGGTGCCAACCACCATTTTCTACCATTTTGGGTCGTTATCCTCAGAATGCAATCACCAGTCCCTCCCATTTTTTGAGGATGTGAATGAGAAGGTCCCTTAGGGCCTTAATTCGAAGAGACAAGAGTCCTTCCTGAGGGCTCCCATCAACAATCACTGCTAGACTCGTGCGGGAGTGCGCCCTCAACATGATGAGGGTGTCGTCTCCAGGCATTTGGCTCAGGTTCCTCGAACCCGAGCAGGCAAGATGAATTTCCAAAGGTGAAATCTGATCAATAGTGAGTAGGTTCTCATCTCTACCATTTCTGGAGGAGTCCACCAACCTAACTTGGTGGAGAGCAACAAGCGGGCACATACACCCATACATTTTAATTCCTCTTCCCAGCAGACTTGTCTAGCAGCATCACACCAATCCCACCAGGAAATTCCAGTAGAGTACTATAGATAGGAACATACACCTGTTTATAAGTCATCATATTGTCAGCAGGCTCGTCTGACTACATACGATGAAGCTCGCCAACCCAATATGTTGAAAACTGGTAAATAGGCACATAAACCTGCTTACACTCAACAATTCTGCCAACAACCTCATCTGCCAGTATTTAAGGAAGCTCATCAACCACGGTCGGAGGAGTGAAATCAGCAGGCACATACACCTGCTAGTATTGATCAAGCCAACAAACTGTCTTATTTGGTAGCACTCAGAGAAGTCAGTCAGAAAGCTCCGGCGACAAACAGGAGGCAGACTTAACTCTCTTCCCCCACACTTGAGTACTGTCAGGATTCACTGACAGGAAAAAGAGGAAAGGAGCAGGAACATACACCTACTCCAAGCACAGATTGGACGTATATCCCTGTTCTGGTAGCTAAATTCACCAAGAACATTATGTCAATGGTGAAAGAGCAGAAGAAAATCCCTGCTCATATCCTGGATGCCTGTCAGGATATTATAACAGCTTTAGCAACATCTCAGGGAAATACACATAAATCTGTCCCTACCAGTGGAGTGAAAAATCAACATATCACGCCAAAATAGACACACACCTCTGTTCCAGTCCAAGAGGTTTGTGGGGCGTACTCCCCCATATGATACGGACAACCAAGTCAGGCACATACACCTGGTGTGAGTGGAGATAATCTTCCTAACCTGATCATTTCTTCTAATAAGGCACATAAACCTGCCCATAATAACCACTTTCATCAATAAGTGGTTCCCAAAGTGAGTATAAAGGGGTCTAAAAAGAAGAACTTCCCAACACAATCAAGAAATCAAGGGCCAATCTGCAATAAGGACTTGCTCGATGCTGGAGTTCTTGATGCACTCAGTCAAATATCTGTTGCAACTCAAGACTCTTCTCTCTCATTTCCCAATAGTGGGAAATTTAATTCTGAAGGTCTTTATCAGACACTTCCTCATGAAGGCTTGCTTCATGATAGTTTGATCTATCTCAAAGTTTTATCTTCATATGAGAGCTACAAGAACCCTCTATGTAGCCAGAAGATCAAGGAGCAAGAGGTATCATCTTTTTCTATAACCCACCATGGTGGTCCTCCCCATGATGATGAATTTAGCTGCGAAAGTCCTCTCTGTAGTAGTAATTCGCATTTCCTGGAAAATTATTTAGAGGAAAATGCAGTGACGAGAAAGCCCTCTTATCTTGGGGCGCTTTCAAATGTGAATCCAGTCATGTCTGATGCTCTAACATTAGCGAGTGAAATACTTTCTCAACCAGAAGATAGCACAGGGTGTAGGTCATTCTCCGAACCAACCCTGGGTCATTCATCTTCTAGTTTGCTCAATTAGCACTCTACTAATCTTGTTGAATCTGATGAAGCAACAAGGAAGCACCAGCTCTGGTCTAATCAGGTAGAAGAATCATCATTGAATGATAAAGAGAAAATGATGTATATGAGAAAACAACTAGCGAAAGGTGAAGTGCCAGTCATGTTTTCGCCATTGGATGACTCTCAGTATGACATTCCAGAGATGTTGAAAGAAGTTGGAATTCATGATATTCATCTCAACATATGGAAAACTCCTTTTCAGCTTAAAAAGAAGATATTATATTATGATGAATATGAAAATCATGTCAAGATAATAGAAGGGTTACAATGCCAAATTGACTTGGAATCTCTCTCAGTTTCTCGATATTTGAAGGATGAAAAGCAGTAGAGAGCCCTTCAGCATTCATGCCTTGGAGCATTAAGAAGATTGCGCCAGTTAATTTACAATGGCCCATCTGGTATTCATATCAGAGGATGGGGTGTTCATGGAGCACTGCATTTCACTGTTCTCTCCAGTCAGTAAAGGCCGCCAAAAATTGTCTCATGCAATGTTATTTCCCATGTCCGACCACAGTCAATTGGCTTTGTTTGTAATCAAAGGCTTTCCCAAGAATAGGCCTCAACTAGTTCTTCTCAAAGTTAGGTATACAGAGAACAAGTTGTTGAATTACTCCTGCATCAAGCAAATAAGAATATTGAACAGGCCTCTCGTATGGAGCAAGCACATCATCAAGTGACAGATGTGTCAGAAATCATCCAACGGTCTTTTGAGTCGGGTGATAAAATTGGATGTCGGTTGATGCATCCAGCTAATTTCCGGACCAAGGTCCTCAAGATCAAGAGAGATTTTAAGAAAGTCTTTGATATATCATGTCAAGAAACACCCCATCTTGCCAGACTAGGGACTCTTTTAACCCAACCCTCATAATTAAAAAATTGGATTTGAGGAGTTGAGCGGGAACAACAGGAACAGCCCCAGTCCACCGGACTGGGGAATTTTTCAAATCCTCAATCCCTCCCTCAGAGAAAGTCAGTCTTCTCTCGATTAGGGAAAAATCCCCAAGAGGAACAAAGAGCCAAATTATAAGGGTATTCCCTCCAAATTACGGTTCTCCAAGAAGTTCCTAAGGTATCAAATCAATAAAAGGCAATGTCTCGTTAGGGACATGGAAGAAGACAATATTGCAGAAATTCCGATAGAAGGGATGAAATGTATTATGCATCAATTAATTTCCTCAATGCCATTATTGCTGATACACCAGATGAGGCTCACTCAGAGGGTTCAGATGAAGAGGTTTCTGCCCAAGAATTTGTACACACAGACACAAATGAAGAAGGTGTGCGTACACGAAACCAAAGGTTTACCCAAAATCTGGGTGTTCCTTAAAGTAACCCACTTCCCCCTCTCTAAAAGGGATTAAACAAGGGGAAAGGAAAGAATCATGTTACACACCCTTCCTCTGGAGAAGTCCAATCGCTCTCATTAGAGCAAAGGTTTGCACAACAGGAGGAAGAAATGAAGGAATTGAGGAGGTTGAATGCAGAACTACTTCAAGGTAGTCTTCCTCCTAGGTGTGATGGATCCAGTCAGCCAAGGGAATTTGTTGCGGCTACTAAGATGGATCAAGAATATCCTCCTCTACCAGTACACCCTCATGAGTCTAATCCTACAGGTCATGTGCATCAAAAATCATCGGTGTTACCATCAGTTGCAGTACCAGTCGCCATACCTGTCCAAGCTCCCGTCAGTGCACCTGTTCAGGTCCAAGATCAACCGGATGTTTCTCAAAAGCTAATGACTACTATTGATTCATTAACAGCTCGGTTGGAATCTATGGAGGGAAAATGTACTCAAATTCTACCAGAAAAGAGAGCTTACCCTGAATGGGTTGATGCGATTCCTCCCCCATTAAAATTTTCAAGTACCACATTCCTAATTTTTAATGGTTCAGAAGATCTAGAGAAACACTTAACACATTTTGTTTCTTGTTTTGATCCCATGATGGGAACCCCTCAGCAATAAGAAGTAGTTAAGCTCAGGTGTTTTTTACAGTCATTACAAGGGCCTGCTTTTGTTTGGTACACAAGCTTGTAATCCCGATCAATTACCGGATGAGAAGATCTCCGTCAATGATTTCTTCTTCAGTTCAGCTCAACGTTGCCAAATACAACAGTTTTCGATCTTACAAACTATAAGAAAAGGGATAGTGAAAGGGTTTCAGATTTCATTGCTCGCTAGGAGGGATTAACATATTCCCTAAGCTTAGAACTCCCTCAAGAGGAATTTTTTCCAATGTGTGTGACAAATTTGTGTGCTGAGTTAAGCACGCCATTGATCCCTGTGAAATACATAGGAGGGTTTCGAGACCTTACTTCAATCGCTCAGCAGATTGAAGACTCTATTACGAAGACTAAGGATAAAAATCGTGTAATTCCATCAGCTCTAGGAAAGAGAATGGGTAGAGAAGAGACTGGTACAGTCATGCTTAAACAAAAACTTGTACCTGCTTCTACTTCAAAACCTTCATCTTTCTCGAAGGGATCCACCTCCCGAGCGTTAGAAACAGAGGCCGTTTCATCAAGACAATCAAATTAATCAAAGAAAGAAACAATTTGATGAGTTGAAGAGAAAATTTTAATCTTTTCGAAATGAACAAGTTCCTGGTTACTTCATTTCAGCTTTAGAGAATAATTTGGTTCAGCTACCGAGGCCTAAAATGCCAAACAAGGAAAGAGATGAAGACCAACCCAATTATTTCCCATTTCATCAGATGTTGGGGAATCCTATCTAGGAGTTTTTGTCTTCAAAGACCTCCTACAGAAAATGGTCAATTCAGGACAAGTAAAATTGAATGGTTCTTCTGCTCAGGTAGCATGTGTTACTGCTACAGATCCGGAGGAAGGTGGCGAGTGGAAAGAAGTCAAAAACAAAAAAGCGTAGAAATATGATGATTAGATGGTCAGAAAAACGATCAACCAAACTCATGCCATTTTCGAACACAATTGAAGAAGACAATTATGTCTTCTGCTATGAATGCCACAGTGAAACCTCTATCAAAAGAAAAATCTTCAAAAGGGCAGCATAATTCAGGGAAAGAGGAAGAATTAGAAGAAGATGAGTATGTATCAAATCCCAAGCTGTCTTTGACTCTGGAAGATTTTATGCCATCTACTTCGAAGCCACGGGTACCACCCCACCAAACGGCACAACCTAAATTGGCTAGTCAGGCAGAGTCTTCATCGGATGAAGAGTTGATATTTGGTTCTATTAATATGATTCACTTAACAGATCCCTATGCCAATCGCAGTTTCGATTTTGATGAGCCTGAATTTCCTATATCCAATAGAGGAATTAGAGGAAGTTATAGGGGTCTAAGATACAGGGGAAGACATGGATATCCCAGAACCCACTATTCCAATTCTACCCCTAAAAGAACTGTGTATGCAGTAGAAACTCACGGCAGAGCCCTTCAGCGAGCTCAACAAGAACAAACAAGTTCTTCCACCAATAACAGATTCAGTCCTAGCACATTTATTCTGGAGGATCGGTTGGAGGTTCTACCTTCATCCTCTCAACAAGTAAATTGACCTACTCGGTCTAATCATCCAATGCCAGAAGTATTTCCAGCTCCTATCCTGATACAAGATGCATCTACTTCCAAAGCATCAACTTCCAAGGCACCTGCTAAACCATAAGTTCCTATTGGGAAACACAGACCTTTGAATCAAAAATATGATGTATTGAAACACTTGGCCCAATTACCAGCCAAGTTATCAATTCTGGATGCTTTGAATCTATCAAAGGATCTTCGGGAGGCACTCATCGAGGCTTTGTCAAGTCCTCATGAGTTTGAAACTGAAATTGCTACAGCTGGAGTTTACCACGTAGAGAATAATCCTAAATAATTCCATGCAGTGATATCTTTCACAGATGAATATGAATATGATGTCGTGCATGGGCATATAAGACCTTTGTACTTATCTGGTAAGGTCAATGGTGTAGACACCCGAAGAGATTTCATTGATAATGGTTCAAGAGTCAACCTCATCCCCATTCGTACAGTTCGTCGATTGGGACTCAACGAATCTGATTTATCTCCTTATACTTTGATGTCGCAAGGGTATGATAAAAATGAACAAGAACCACTGGGTGAGATTACACTCAGAACTCAGTTTGGTGACCTTGTATCAAATTCATATTTCATGGTTGTTGATCACGATACAGCCTTTAATATTTTTCTTGGAAGACCCTGGCTACATCAACATGCGGCTATCCCTTTATCATACCATAAATGTCTTAAATATTGTTTCGATGGTCAAATTGGGACATTTTATGGTGATAAATCCCTATTCAAGACATGTGAATCTCAATATATTGAGGCAGAATTCTATCACATGAAGGGAGAGGAGAAATCCACAACAAGGGAGGTTACCAAAGTTAATGCTCCATTTGGTTTGGAAAAGATTCCAGTAAATCCATTTACACATGTGAGTTCAGATTATGTGTTGCCTATCAGTCAAATTGACGAGGTAGACCCAAATCAAAATACTCTTATGGAAACTTCCATAATGTCAATTACGGCAATCAAGCCAAACAGCATGGGAGAAATTGGTGATCCACCAAGCAATGATGAAAGCCCAAATGGAGATGTCTTTATTTCATCTGCTAAAATCAAGCAAGTCTATACTTCGCCAACCAGGCCAGAATAAGTTATAGCAATGTTAGAGGTGAACAATGATGTCGATTCTCAATCCATCATATCCTCTTTATTACCCAAGGAAGACCCTTCATCATCAATCAGGTCAGAAATGGAAGCTTCTTATTCAAGATGTTCAAATTTTAACATCTCTTATGATCATGGAAATTCTACTTCATATTCTACTAGGCAAGTAGAAACAAAAGAAATAACACATGTTGAAGAAGAAGAGGAAGATCTCAGAGATGCTCCTCCAGTATTTGAAGAGGGTATCTCTACCACCGTGGATGAGCTCAGAGAAATAAATCTGGGTACCAAAGAAGATGCATGCCCCACTTTAATTAGTGCGGCCATGACTCTTGAAGAACAATAGATGTATATTTCATTTTAAAGAAAAACCGAGACATATTTTCTTGTAACTATACATAGATGCCTGGGCTTGATCCTGATGTTGCTACTCATCATTTGGGTTTTCCAGAAGAACATCAAAGATTTAAGCAAGCCGCGAGAAGAACACACCCAACTTATGCCTCCAAAATTAATGTTGAAGTGGATAATATTATCAAAGATAACTTATTCAGAGAAGTTCAATATCCCAAGTGGTTGGATAATATTTTCCCTGTGAAGAAGAAGAACAGACAAATTAGAGTTTGCATCGATTTTAGAGATCTTAATCGGCATTGTCCTAATGATGATTTTCCAGTTCCGGTTACAGAACTTTTAATCGATGTAATAGCTAGCTATGTAGCACTTTCCTTCATGGATAGATATTCCAGATATAATCAAATCTGAATGTCTCCAAAAGATGAAGAATCTACAGCTTTCAAAACCCCTCAGGGTGTGTTTTTCTATCGGGTAATGCCCTTTGGACTAAAAAATGAGGGCGCAACATATCAGCGTGCCATGCATCGTATCTTCAAACCCTTTTGAGGGAAGTTTGTTGAATGTTATGTGGATGATTTGGTGGTCAAATAGAAACAATGTTCTAATCACTTTGCTGATATGGAAGTCATATTCTGCAAGCTTCGACAACATAATTTGAAGATGAACCCCTTAAAATGTGCTTTTGGGGTAACCTCAGGAAAATTTCTCGGCTTTTGGTGTATGCCATCATGGTATCAAAGTCGATCCTGAGAAGACCAAGTCAATCTTTGGTATGTCACCTCCTCGAAATTTGAAAGAATTGTGAGGACTTCAAGGACATTTAGCCTATATTCGGTGTTTCATCACCGATTTGGAAGCCAAAAGTTTACCCTTCACCAAATTGATGAAGAATGGAGTCACTTACCAGTGGACTGAAGAATGTCAGGAAGAATTTGATATTCTTAAGAAATACCTATTGAGTCCACTGGTACTTATGCCACCTGTTGAAGGAAGACCACTTATCCTCTATGTGACAGCCTTAGAGTGATCACTAGGTGCCTTTCTTGCTCAGAAGAATGATGTTGGGAATGAAAACAACCTCTACTACCTCAGTCAGACTATGCTTGAAGCAGAAACCCAATATTCAAGTATTGAGAAGTGCTGCCTAGCATTAATCTTTGCAGTTTAGAAGTTGAGACACTACCTACAACATCACGAGGTCCAATTGGTATCTCATAATAATCCTCTCAAATTCATCCTTAGTCATCCAATGCTTACCAGACGTCTGGAAAGGTGGGTGGTTATTCTGCAGCAGTTTGATATCCAATATGTGTCTCAAAAGTCAATAAAGGGCCAAGCTCTGGCTGATTTCCTTTCTAAAATTCCTTCAGTAGAAGATACATCTTCAGATATTGAACTCCCTGATGAGGAAGTCTTCTCTATTCAGGATAGTCCTCAAATATGGGAAATGTACTTTGATGGTGCTTCCAGAAGTCCAACAGAGAAGAAAATGGAAGATCCTAAATTCAACAAAGCTGGGTTAGGAATTGTTCTTATTTCCCAGGAAAAGGCATTGTTACCCTATTCCTTCTTATTTTGGGAAGGCAGTACCAATAATGAAGCAAATACCAAGCTCTCATCGCAGGCTTGGAGTTGGCGCTTCAAGCACAAGTGAATCACTTAAAGGTGAAAGGTGATTTAGACCTGGTAATCAAACAAGTAAATAGGGATTATGAAATCAGAAAAGAAGAGTTGATCCCTTTGTATGATTACTTCAGAGATTTAATGGCGGAATTTCCTACGGAACCGACATTTCTTTATGTCCCGCGGTCACAAAATGCTCAAGCTGATGCATTGGCTAATATAGCCACAGCTCTGGTAGATCCAAATCGGGACGAGACAACCATCAGCATTTCCCACCGTCGTACAATTTCACCTTATGTTTGAACCAGAACAGAGGAGATCAATGAAATTAGTCCCATTCCTGAACCGTATGGTCATACTACAGGATGGATGACCCCTATTAGGGAATACCTTCAAAATGGAACACTTCTACCTGATAGAGCTGGGAATGAACAAATCCGGCGATGTGTGGTCAATTTTACTCATTATGATAACCCAGATCACCTAGAGAAAATTCTCTACAAGCGTGGTTTTGATGGATTTCTCTTCAAATGCATTGATGGTGAAGAGACAATAGCTGTCATGAAAGAAGTACATGCAAGAGTCTGTGGTGCCCACCAGTCTAGACATAGACTATCTGATCAAATTCGAAGGCTTGGATACTTTTGGCCTTCAATGATACAAGATTGTGTTGATTTCACGAAGAAGTGTCATTCATACCAAGTACATGCCAACTTCATTCATCAACCCCCAGAGTTTCTTCATACAGCCAAATACTCGTGGCCATTTGCCACGTGGAGAATGGATGTGGTGGGACCTTACCCCTCAGCTACAGCCAAGCAGTTTAAGTATATTCTTACTTCTACTAACTTCTTTTCCAAATGGGCAGAGGAAATACCTCTCAAAGAAGTTAGTTCTAAAATCATTGTTAGCTTCATCAAGTCTAACATCATTACCAGATTTGGTGTCCCTGATACCATATTTACAAACAATGGCACCAACTTCTGTTCATCCGAAGTAAGGAGGTTGTATCAAGAATACAACATCAAATCCAACCATTCATCTCGATATCATGCAGCGGCCAATGGCCATATAGAAGCCTTCAACAAGACTCTTTCAAATATACTGAAAAATATGGTGGATAAAGATAAGAAATCCTGGCCTGAAAAACTCTTTCATGCTTTATGGGCTTATCGGACCACCACCCGTACTGCAACGCGGTCAACTCCATATTCACTGGTATATGGAACAGAAGCAGTCTTGCCCATTGAAGTTCAATTACCTTCACTCAGAGTTGCCATTTGTGATCAGTCATCAATAGATGAACAATCTCAAAAGTGATTGGATGAATTTGAACGATTAGATGAGAAAAGATTGTACACCTTGCACCACTTGGAAGTTTATCAGAATCGAATATCACGAGCTTCAACAAAAAAGTTCGTCTTCGTTAATTCATTCAGGTAGAATTAGTATTGGTTCTCAGAACTCCAATGATACCAGGAAAGAAACCTCCCAATCTTGAACCAAAATGGGAAGGACCTTATTCAATACATAAGGTCTACTCCAATGGAGCATATTCATTAATCTCAATGGATGGAGAACTCACCACTACTCCAACCAATGACAGATTTATGAAGAAGTATTTTTTATAAACACAAAATACATCATTCACAGTCCATGCATACAATCTTAAACTATTTTCATGTCCCTTATGTCCAGCAAGACGTTAAACTGCATCATTCACGATCCATGCATATGACCTTAAACTATTTTCACCCCTATCGTCCAACATGACGTTAAACTTTATTGTCCCTAATATGTCCAACATGACGTTAAATTGTGTCCTCTTTTGTCCTTACTGCATGACATTAAACTACACAGTCCCCCTTTCGTCCAGCATGAAGTTAAACTATATTTTCCTCATCATCCAAGCTGCATGATGCTAAACTATACAGAAGTCCCTTAATACATCCTACATGACGTTAAACTGTATTTTGTCCCTACTACATGACACTAAACTATGCATCACCAATAGTCCTCACTGCAAGACTTTAAATTGCATAATCCCTTCATATGTTCTACACAACATTAAACTATGCATCGTTAAAGTTGCTGCTACCTCTTGTTTCTCACACCGAGTATGACTCACGTGAGCTTAGAGAAAACATAAACCATAACAATTTCTCTAGGCCGCTAACCACGCGTAAGTCCCAACACCATTTTTTTAGGTCATTGTCCCCAAGAACAACTTGATCACTGATTCATTCTTTAATTGAACTATGCGGACTTCGATCCTTGCCTTCTAGGCTGGGTACGTAGGCAAACTCCTGAGGTTTAAGCCCAAAACCAATATCTTCACATTGGTTCACCATCGTTCTTGCTATATGACGTTAAACTATTCACACCTTTGTCCTGTATGACAATAAACTAAAACATTCTTTGATACCCTCACCTGAGAGGGAATCATTATTTATATTGATCTCCAATCATGTTATATTCCAAAGACTACGTGCATATGGTAATGCCAGATCATTTTATCTTGGGTCAAACCATTATTGCACTAAATTCCCCTTGTCACCCTTCACTTGTACGAACCAAATCTTTACAGAGGGTAATTCTAGGACTACGTGGGCTTGATTCCCATCCTTATGTGATACGTAGGAATGTTCGAGTGTCCCTCGAATCCAACCCCAAGTATTTTGGGCCTAACCCCAAATTCCACTTTCAGTCCCTTGGCTCAAAAGTCCCTGTGAAAACATACACTATGTATTCATTATTATGGTTTGAGTCCTATGACCCAAAACTAAGATATCCCATACTCTCATCCTACATGACGTTAAACTGTATTTTAAGAACTGTGTATGGCTTGATTCTCATCCTTAAGGGATACTTAGTGAAGTCCAGCATCTCAATTCAGGACCCAGCCATAACATATTTATGGTTAACATTGGTTTTTGTATCTTTAGAAACATTGGACAATACCCATTTTTTATGTGTCACAATCCTAACCTTAAATATTTTCAGATCTTCATAACCTTTTTCTTTACTTCTGGTCACAAAATGTTTGATACCTAAGAGTTCTTTTTGCCTGACTATGCAGTGCGTGCCCTTAGGTGGCCTTGCATAAGTAGTCTACATAATGGACCTGTCAACCAAAATATGCTATTATTTGACTATGAAGCCAATGCCCTTAGGTGGTCCTGCATAATTAAACCCCCTAACGGGTTTGTTAAATAATGGTAACTTCATTCTTGGGAATAAAACATCTTTTTTCCTTATTTGTCTTAACAAAAATATGTAGGGATCCGAAAAAATAGCCATCCTTAACATATTTGTCTCATACTTTTTTTCATGATCTGAAAGTATTCATGTCTATGGTTTATATTTCCCTTCCCTATGATTGGGTAAGACCTTTGTAGGAGTGATATTCATCCAATTCTTAAACAATCTAGATTGGAAATATCCTCTCCACATTCAAGTACTTCGTTCCATACAGCAAACTCTATGCTTTGGAAAATTTGAATCTCCATAAACTTTCACTAGATTTTTAGCACTAGAAAAGTAAATTTATGAGAGTTCTTTTGCCTGACTATGCAGCACGTGCCCTTAGGCGGCCCTGCATAAGTAGTCTATATAACGGACATGTCAGCCAAAATATGCTATTATTTGACTATGCAGCCAATGCCCTAAGGTGGCCCTGCATAATTCAACCCCCAAACGTGTTTGTTAAATAATGGTAACTTCATTCTTGGGAACTACTTCTTCTAAATAACTTTTAGCCCTTTTTAATATCATTCCTCATATTCAAAATTTCTTAATTCATAGTTTACATATTTTCCCTCATACTTGAGTGTGGTAATATGTTTTCAGATAAATTATCAAGGAATTGAGTCAATTCTAATCCATTAGGTCAACGCTATTTTGACCTTAAACATTAGCCTTTTTATGTCCGATGTGCATGAATTTAAACTTCCCACAAAATACAAGGTAAATCTGAATAAAATTCAAGTCCCAGCTCACTAAACATACATTTTGTATGATTTAGGTAATATTGAGAAATTAAAGGATTCAAAGTTTTTCGGGTTATTTATAATAGTCCTAGTAAAAATCAAACTATGCTTACTAGGACCATTGTCTTAGGTAAAATTTAAAGCAGGTATCAAAAGAATGCATGCAGAAATGATTGAAGATGAAAGTGTTTTTCATTGATGCACAAGAGTTAGAAGGACATCCACAGACTGGAGTCTCTTCTCTTTTTCAGAAATTACAAAAGACTTTCAACATAACTCTTCATTTGATTTACGGCATCCTGAGCTTCATCAGCAGCCTCCTAGAGTTCATTCATTCAACTGGATACAATAAGAGATGCAGTGATACTAGCTCTTCTTGGAACAATTGTAAAAGAATGTTCTTGAGTGCGTTTTGAGAAAATTTTCTGCTGATCAAACAGTGACTCTATTTTTGTCCAAGAGACTTGGAAAATGGATACATGAATTTGAGAATGGATCATTGGAAGTAAAGATCCATTTAGAGAGAGTACTCTTTTCAGATATTGTTTTAATGATATGATAGTCTTCTCTCCACCAACCAGCAGTGGAAAACATTTCAACCCATGGGTTTGCCATTTTCATATCTGCAAATAAATATCATGGAGGAAAAATTTCAAAGTTCACACCATTATTGTTTCTCTTAAGGCACAACATTACCAAAATAGAGGAGTAGTAGTGCAGTTGCATCTCGAGTGTATAGTTCTTTGGCACTAGAACGTTGACTCCTTACAGATGACCATGGCCATACAGAGGCAGGTAGATGCTCTGTGGGAAATTAACATGATATTTCTTCAAGTACTTGGCTAAATCTGGGAGAGTGCTGTCGCAGACGGTATAGTAATCATGGCCAATGATGCTCATCATATCATCAATTCGCTTGCTAGCCAGTTCATCAGTCATTCCGATTCACTTGGGAGCCATTGAATCTGCACAAAAGTTGAATAAATTAACTCTTAAATGGGTAGATTTTTCATAAAATTTGTGAACAAATTCAAAAAATGGATAAGGCATTAAGGCACGCAAGTCTAATTTTGGCGCACAAGTATGGATGTGTCGTGCAAGTGTTGGCATGCAGGTATCACCGCACAAGTCCAAATACCTCTACAGCAGCACGAAAGCAAATAAATAGTGTAAAATAGAGAAACTTGCACAACGAAGGCAACTTGCGTGGCGAGATCTCAAAAGTTTTAAATTCGGTGCTTTGGGTGAGGAATGGCCGCATATATATAGGCCAGGCTGCACCCCTGCGCGCCGATGCCTGCGCAACTCGCACCTGCGTGATGCCATTTGTGCGCTCAACACCTGCACGCCGCCTTTCCTTTGGTTTTTCTTCTTTACCTCAGAGTCACGTCCTCATTTTTTTCGGATCCAACTCTGAGGGGGAACTTTTTTTGATGCTCCTGTTCTTCATAGAGTCTAAACGAGGAAAAAGGGAAATACCTTATTCCAAATTGATTCATCCTTTGAAGAAACATCAAAAATCGATAAAGGCATGGACATGGATTCATTTTCACGTGGGTCGTGAAAGTTCCACCAAGGTCACGCAAGTATACCTGCGCACCACATTTTGGTCGTGCAGGTGACTTGTGCGCCCTATTTGATTCTCACTCGGGGTCTTCAGCAGCCTATAAATACCCCTTCTGGGCCCCCCACATCAAGGACAAAAAATTCCAGAAACCTAGATTTGAGCTCCCGGTGCCCTAGTCTCTTATCAAAGCTTCCAAAACACTTATAAGGTAATTTCTTACCTAGAACTGAATATCTAAAGAGAGGTAGTAAGGCCTAAGTGTTGAAACTCATCAACACTTGCGCGCCTAAGTGGCCAGCCCTTAAGAGAAATGGCCACACTTGCGCGCCGCCTTACTCCTTCAACAAAACTTGCACGCCACTCTTCTGGAAGCCCCTAGGGATAATACTAAGGGCTTGAGCCAAGCCTCTCCCAAGTATTACCCCATGGGTTAACCATAGCGCAAGTACCCATGTGTCGCGCAGGTACACTTGCATGACCAGGACTTGCACGCCCACGCAGGACTTGCACGCCCCTCTCTTTTTGGGTGCCCCTCCTGCCTATTTCACCTCTCTTATGCTTATCCACCAATCCTCTTCAAGATTAAGCTTTCAGAACTATCTCCAAAGCCATTCATGGCATGATTTCCTTGTTGGATTTCTTATCTGAAAGGAATTCTGTGGAACATCTCTTAAAACCAAGTGATTTACATATCTTTATGTCACTAAGGTTAGATATTTCATTCATTTCAACCTCATTTTTTAAGATGATAGAATCATTAACCTGGGCCTACTTTTCAGAAGTAAGCCCCAGTCCAAGTTCTCTTAATTTGGGCATCCTCCTTAGGAATAAGCCCCAAGTCTCCTAATATGGGCATCCTCCTTAGGAGTAAGCCCCAAGTCCCTTAACATGGGCCTCCACCTTAGGAGTAAGCCCCAGTTTTCAAATTCCCTTAACTTGGGCCTCCTTCTCAAGAATAATCCCCAGTTCTCAAGTCCTTTAACTTGGGCCTCCTTCTCAGGAATAATCCCCAGTCATAATTTCTCTTAACTAGTCTTAATTTACTTTTGATTTGGGCTTCCTTCTCAGGAGTAATCATAAGTCCCCTTCTAATTTGGGCATCCTTCCCAGGATTAAGTGATAAGTTAAGTATCCAAATTTCCATAATGCACATATACCTTTATGGACCTTGTTCTTGGGTTTCTTACCTGAAGTAAATCACAATCCTCATCTATCTGTCCAGTCATACATATATAAGCCCCACATTATTTCTTAGGATTTTCATCTTTCGTGGCACAATTGTCGGGTTTTACCAATACCTATTGTTTCTCACACAGAGCATGACCCACGTGATCTTAGATTGTAAAAGTAATAATGAAATATTTCATTGAGCCATCAATCATGCATAACCATCATACTTCTTTACTCGAACTACATGGGTTCTGATTGTTTTTTTTCTAAACAAGGATGTGTAGGTAGCCCATCTGCGGGTACGCTCCCAACTCTGAAATAATCCATGTCCTTATGAATGACAATAAACTTCAAGTTCCCCAATGAGTGGCTTTAAAACCAGTATGGTCATCATAATGACCAATAGATATCTATATAATATGTTGAAGGATACCATTGACTAAGAATATCTAACAAATATAGATGATTCTCTATCGATGAAGAACCTAGAGTACATATAAAAAGATTCTCTAAATTCCTACATATCAATCATTGATTTCAAGTTCTAAAGGAAAGATCATTCTTATACTTGGTAATTTAATAAGGATTCATGAACATAAATCAAATCTCCAAAGAGAGTCCCGGATTAGACAATAATTCCCCCCAAAAAGGTGTGATGATTCCGACCTCCCATCCTCTCGACCAATGAAAATTCCAAAGCCTCATCGGTATATAACTAATGAGCGCCTACCTTTGGAAAGTAGGTCCAAATGGATATGGAATCATTGGATGTTTTCGATTCTACGAACAAACCCATTAGAAACCGATTGGAATGTTTGAACCTTAAAAAAATGAGGTCATCCCCAATTCCAGAGGAAACAAATATTAATTATATTATATTTCTAATTATAAGTATAAAATCTATTAAAATGAAATTTTCTGCATAAAATAAAATACATCTCAAAGATGGACGTTTTGAGATGAAACCCTTACCTCGTGTCCTAAAGTTCTCTACACTTGGACTTAGCTTCCGGAATAATTAAATTGTGTTCATTAGATATATAACCAATAAAATTATTCTTTTTTATTTAATTTTATGTGGTTCATATATTTTATTTTTTTACTTATTTTTTATATAGTTTTCACTTATGTCGGTTAGTCGGGGTTGTAGGTTAATTTCATCATAACACTTTGGGTTTGTTTACTATGGTAAAAGGTCTTATAAAATAAATTAATGACCTCCAAAACTGTGTAGGATTATTTCCTATATAATTCCATTTGTAAAATACTTATATAGTTTAAAAGGTTACCCAAAATATATCCAAATTAAGAAAGGTTCCTTGATAAGTCTCTTTATGGTGGTTAAAGTTACTAAATTAGTTTATTGTTAATCACACATATAGAACACACAATATTATTCTTAAATAATATTAATGGTGTGAAAAATATAATATTAGTTAATTAAATAACCTTTTTAAACATTCCATTTTAAGTGGTGATGGAAAATTAAACACATCATTCATGGGGACAGTAGTTCGTACACACACATGATGGTGTTTTCCTTTTTCTTAATGACTTTGGTGTAAAGAATATAAAGGATATTACATGAATATAATAAAATTTTAGAATAGTAATTATTTTGGTGTTATAATACAATCATGAATAGATGGGGTTTGAGGGGTGAAAAGAATAAAAGATATAGAGAAGTTGGGTTGAGAGTATTACCACTCTCTTGGATGTTCTCCCATAGGTAACTCCTTAAGGTTCCATAAATTTACCTTTTGGTGATACCGATGCTTGAAATTCATGTGTATGGATTTGGGGAGATAATAGGGTAGATTGTTTTCTCCAAATATTTAGAATGGTTAGAGAAATGGGTAGCAGGAGGTCTCCTTTTATAACTAAAGAAATATATATTATTTAAAAACTCATTATTTCTCAATAACATCGCCCAATTATTCAAGGAAAAATGCTCAAAAAATTGAAAAAATTGTTTAAGGAAAGAGATAATGTCTAACCTCCCCCCACCATCCAATATTAAACATTATTTTCACATATTTTGACCTATCATACTATGGTAAACCACATTCACCTTAATTTACCACTACTGTTGTAACTTCGCTTTCAACCTTGGAAACTAACTTTAATGAAAAAATTAAAATTAATATCATTTAATAATTTGAACATGATAATTTAAAATATGGTAATAATTTTATAAAATAAAATTTTCCCGAGTCATAAAAATTAATTTTAGTATTACACATATAGGTAAAACCCCATTTTTAGAAAAATGTATATTTTAAGCACAAGATTCATATTTAGGATAAAAATATCAATGTTATTGCTTATATTAACATTAAAATGTTTGTTATTATTCAAATAATATTTAATACACATTAAAATGAATTGTAAATTTAACACCCCATTATGATTTTTAGGTAATACCATACTCATGTGTTGTTTTTTGTTCTTAGTTTTGAATTTTATAGTAGAAACTGGGTAAAGGGATTATTATGGGTGATTACATGTTGTGTAATGGTATTACACATTGTGTATTTGTTTCTAGGAAATTTTTTTGAATTGGATATAGGTTATGAATGTATTACACTTCATGTAAAATTTACATGATGTGTAAATATCTAAAATCATATTTTAATAAAAAGGTGATGCATTTTTCGGCATTTATAAGGTTTGTGGATTACATGATGTGTAATGGGATAACACACCCTATAAATCTCATGAGTTTTGGTTTTTTAGGTTTGTGTATGAGTGATTTTTGTTCCATTCCCCTAGAATCCCTCCCGCTATTGACATAGATATCTCCCTAGGAGATTCTGGAGCTCTCTATACCTTATGGATCATTCATTAAGAAATCGATCATCAGGGTTGTTACGATGCACCTCTCCAGGTAAGAATTCATTCTTATTTTCCTTTGGATATGGCTATGACTATGATTTTTCTACTGTTTTGTTCAGAATCATGATTGTATAGTGTTTTTTATTGATCCTTTATAGTTTCTTGTCATACCTTGTCTTTCGAAAGAAAATCTCTTGGTTTCCATTATCTTTGTTTCACCTCATAGTGACAAGCCAACTTGGGTGTCCTATCTAGTTGACCTAGGTTGGTACATTATAATTTGGTATCAAAGATACATTGTTCATATCCTTAGGATAAAGGTGATGTTCTTGTGTCTATGTGATCTTAGGTAGTAGATGTGACCATACATCTTTATGTGGTGGAGTATGTGTTGGAAGAATCTGAAGTCGGGACAACTACAGTTAGAGGTACGATGTTTATTTCATATTTTATGGTGCTATCTTTTTTTGACACAAGTGACGCTCATTATTTTATATCATCAAAGTTAGTTTATGTTTTTGGGATTTCATTTAGAGATTATTCCATACTTGTTGGATCTTTACATGCCTTTGGGAAAGAGTTCTGAACAAGGTTTTAAGTTTTATGCAGGTTTGGTGAGGATAGATGACTTTGAGGTGGAGTGGTACTTCTTAGTGATCGATCCTGACATCTCTGACTTGATTATCAGTATGGATTGAATGATTAGAGTTAATTAATTGATAGATATTTATCATTATTGAGTTTATTTTATATCTTCCAATGGGTAAAATCATGTTTTTCATGGTGAGTGAGACTCTATATCGGGAAGGGAAGGGCCTATTGTTCCTTATTCTAGGGTAATATTGTGCTAGTTTTCAGAAAATTTTCATGATACAGTTGATCCTTCTTTGGGTGGTTGGCTTCTTTTAGTGGTGTGTCCATACCCCAAGGTCTTTCTAGATGATTTTTCCTATTCACCTATATATAGAGAGTCCAAGTTTATTATTTACCTACTCTTTGATATGAAGACCATTTTTATATTTTCCTATCGAATGGAGCCTACTGAGATGGTGGAATTTGATGTCCGGATTGAGGAACTAGAGGCTAAAGGATCTATTTTTCCTAGTACATCATGGTGGAATTCACGTTCCCTCTTTTATAAGAAGGAATATGGGAGCCTCAGACTTTGTATTATCTATCAAAAGTTAAACCATGTGCCTTTAAGAAAAAATATCATTTGAATAGGATTGTTGATATTTTTGAATATCTCTAAGGGGATGTTGGTTTACAAAGATTGGCCTTCATTTGGGGTATCTCAAGTTGAGAGTCTAAGTGGGGGATATACCCAAGACAACATTTAGGAGTTGATATGGGCATTTTGAGTTTCTAGTCATGCCTTTCAGTGTAAGTAATGCTCCTACGTTGTTTATGGTGTTGATGAACCAGATCATTCATCAGTTATTGGAATATTTTCTTACTGTGTTCAGGGATGATATATTGGTGTACTCAAAGTTATAGGAAGAGTATAGATACAATTTTGATATCATTCTTATAACCATGATTGAACATCAACAGTATGGTAAGCATCCAAATGTTAGTTTTGGATCTAAGAAGTGATGTTTTTGGGTAAAGTGATATATGAGAGGGGAGAATAAATGGATCTTGAAAAGGTACATTATGTAATTTACTAGGAGTAGTGTCCTTCAAATTGTTGATAATTTAGTAATCTGAGACCTTTCTGGGGACAAAAAACATTTATGGTTGGGAGATTGTAATACCCCGTTATGCTTTTCAGGTACTCCCTTTATCAAGTGTTGTCTTTTTATTCATAGTTTTGAGTGTTACTGTAGAAACAAGGAAAAACACAGTCTTATGGGAGACTACATGCCTTGTACTGGTATTACACACTGTGTATTTTTCACCAGGTAGATGTTGTGAACTGGATACAAGGTGTGAAAGGATTAGTCTTCGTGTAAAATTTGTACACCGTATAAATGTATAAAATAGGATTTTAATAAAAAGGTGATGTATTTTTTATAATTTATGAGGACCGTGAATTACATGTTGTGTAATGGGATTACAAGCTATGTAAATCTAATCATTTTTTGGTTTTAGGGAATTTCACAATGATTTCCATTTCATTCCACTGGTAACCTTCCCTCTCTCAATCCAAATCTCTCCTTAATAGATTTTGGAGATATCCTTCCCTTACAGATTGTTCGTTCAGTGATTAATCATTTAGGTTATTATGATGAACCTTTCTAGGTAAGTGTTCCTTTTGATTCATCTTTGGATTTGGTTTTGTCTATGGTTTTGTCTACAGTTGTGTTCAGATTCATGATTAGATAGTGTTTGTTATTCCTCCTTTGCAGTTTCTTGTCGAGCCTTATCTTTCGAAGGTTGATCCCTTGGTTTTATTTATCTTTATTTCACTACACAGTGATGGTTTGACTTGGGTGTCTTGTCTAGTTGTCCCCAGGTTGGTACGTTATAGCAAACCCAATTATACAATGTGAAAAATTTATTAAAAGAAATAGATAAAAAACAACTTTCATTAAAACATTACCTAATGATTATAAAATGTTAAGCATGAGTTTTATATAACAACAGAGATTTTTAAATTGATTAGTTCAACTATATAAAATATATTTTTTATAGTAAAAATGGTATCAACACATTCATGTAATAATGTTATAAAAGTTACAGTATTAGTAAAATCATTATTTTTCACTATTAACTAAAAAATTAATTATTTCCAAAAAATCAAAAAAAATATATAAACTAATATTTTTATTCTATATCAAAAAATGTTTTTTATTTTTTAAAATTAAAATTATAAAATTATAAAATTGAATTTTTAATTAAAACCTAAAATATCATGAAAACTGTTTTTATAGGAAAACGCATTTTGGTATATTAAGTATTAATTTTTTTATAAATTTATAATTAATATACTGTTAAATAATTACTAATATAATTAATATATATTGTTATTATTAAATCATAATAAAATTATTCCCATTAAAATAAAACATCAATTTTTTTAAATACATTTTCTCAGCATAAAGCGAGTTAATCAAAAATAATTTACCAAAAAGTATAAAAATTCATGATATATATATACATATAATTATTTTATTAAATTATTATACAAAACCAATTTCTATTTACATAATCCGTTATGATCTATAAGTAATACCTAAACATTGAATAGCTTCTAATTGCAGTTTCGAGTGGTGGTTCAGCTATCATGGATCTTGTGGAAATATCTATGAGCTTGAACTTCTCTTGTATTTGATTTCTCTCAAAACAGAATTACTCAAGTTCATCTTGGTATTGGTCAAGGGAAAACGATATATAAGATACCTCCTTACTAAGATTTAAAAAATGGACTTTGTATGGAAGACTTATATTTTTGGATTCCATTTCTTCTTACTTACTTTATTGATTTTTAACTAGGGTTACTTCAACTTATTCTAACTAATCATATAGTTAGGTTTTACTGATTATATTCAAATTATATCAAGGTTTTTCATTTGATATTGTTGTAGTGTGAGAAAAAGTCTTTTATATATATATATATTATTATTTATTTAAGGAGGATATATAATGAAATATTGGGTCATTACATTCTACCCATTAAATAAATTGCATCCTCACAATTTAACTTATTGATCGAAAATAAAGTTATCCAAGGGAATCTATAAGATGGATCAAGATTTAACTTTCTAAAGGGTAATAATCACATCTATTCACTTATTATAAGCATAATTTATATATTTTGTTTCTTTCTAACCATATGAGTTAAATACATCTTAGGGGTTGGTGTTAAGACCTATTTTATTTTTCCTTGAGTTCATAGTCAAACATTCATAAATTAGTTTAAGTTATGAAATTTTATTCCCTATTTTTATAATATATACATCACACACACCTATCTCTCATCCCTTGTTGTTTATTAACTTGGCAGCATTGGTCGAAAGTTGAGGTCCAATGATGAAGTTGATGAAGAATGATCCTCTTCATAAGGATTGTTGAGATCCACATTTAGAACCCTTCCAACCCTTTTTGGAGTATCTTCCTCAACTACACAATCCCAATCCCTCTATATCTTATCCCTTACCCACGTCACTATTTTAAATAGATAACCACCCTTCTCCTAACCTAATTTTTGCAATAGTCCCTATGTTTCTTGCTCTATGAATCCCTCACAACTAATGGTTAATGGAGGATAGATGCACCACCACATACACTTCATATGGCTATTAATGTGGACAAATAGGTTCTAACATGACCTGAACTATTTCCCACATATTCTTCATCATCTTGAATTAAATGGGGAATCAAACCTAATTCTCAAATTGATCCCTACCTTGAGGTCACTAGGTCGCCTCCCCCCTTTTATAATAACCACCATATCCTATTGCACAGACGGTTGCAGTGGAGGGTTGTATTAAACATCCACCATTATCTTGGTTCTTTCAACATATCCAAAAACATTAGGGAATACACTTGGTGGTGATGAATTAATGGATGATGATGATGATGATATGTTACTCTTACCAGTTGTTGTAGTGACATTAAGATCTCCCACAACGACTATTGGTTGTTGTCTCTAATCCACCCATTTTTTCAATAATGAGGATGTTTTGGGTAATCTAACCACAGTAAATGATTATATAGTCTATATTTAAATAGTTAAACCATTTCTATAATAATTTAAAATCCATCTAAAAACCCCATACTAACATTTATATTTATATAAACTTAAATTTTTAAATTAAACCGTTATACAACAATATATTTTATTTGATAAAAAACATCACAGTTTTATAAATATAAAATAATATAGTAAAATTATAGTGTCTATAATAAATATCCCATATTCATAATTCTAAATTTAAGTAATTAGTTACCAAAATATTCTATATTGGTATTCATTGAACAAGATCCACCTCATTCCCTATGTTTCAGTGGTTGTTCACACCTATATTTCTTATCATCTTTGAATTTATGACACTGACTTAGGTAAGGACTAACTTCTCTACACCTAAGGCATTAGAAAATTAGTGGGGATTTTGGATGCATCCTTTCCACCCCCAGCATGAAAACCAAAATATTCATATAAATTCAACTATTTGATGTTCAATGACACAGTCTTTCATAAGTAAATAATTTTCCAGTCCCCTTGAAGAAATTTCATTGATTCTTCTTCCAAAATTTTGACATATAGGTGGTTGAATATCCCTTATTTAATCATATTCATTGCTTGAATTCCAGTGAAACTCTTTTATTATCTCATTTGGTGCACTAATGATTTATAATATGGTTATGTTGTTTATCATATTTTATGATAGATTGTTTTGAATAATCAATAGAATTTTCAGTCTATCTCCCATTATAATGGTTTATTCATTGATCCAATCAAAAAAATCATCACACCCAGTGTTAAATTGGTTCCTTCTAGTTCCATCCATCACTAAAACCCAAAGGGTTAACATGATTGGTGAATTGTTAACATCATAGGGAAATTATCATAATCAATAACATAAAAAGGATTCAACCTTAAAAACTTTTACCCTTTATATATCATCTGGTTATCCTATAATGCCTTTAGTTCAACTTGTATCAATCTTAGTTTAACCTTGGTTGCTTTAAGTTGTATTATGTTATAATTCTCAACCTACTTCATCAAAGTAATTAAAAAATCAAACCTCCACATCACTTTGTAAAGAGAATATGATTAGCCAAACAATAACTCCAGGAGTGTCTAAATAAATATATAGTTTTGCCTCTTTGTGGATCATAAAGTAATGGTTGAGTTAATACTCAATACACCCTCTTTAGGGTTATTAACCCTAGGTATAACTATGAAATAACCTAAATAAACTTTCCAGTATCCATACATGGATGTTGTTGTAAGGAAAACCACATAATCTCTAATTTACCAAAATTTTAGGATGTTATCCTATACTTAGGATTATCCCTTATATTTCTATCTTGGGGTTTCACTAATATTTTTTCATAATACTCACAAAAAATATATAGGATATCCTCTCATACCAGTTATAGCAACCCAGTACTTAAACACACTTTAATTCGTGATTTTTAACATATATTCTAAATAAATAATTACCAAGGATAGATAAGTATAGTGTTTTTGAAGATTTAATACATAAGTAAATAAACTTTATAAAGACCTCAACCCAATTATCCCAGATTTAATGCCTTAATTTATTAAATTGGAATAATAAACATGGAATTTCATTCCTGAAGGACTGAATAGTTTAGTAGCCTTGGAAAACCAGATACAAACATAAGTTTTACAGTAAAACATGAAAGGAGAAAACATAAAAAAAACATATTAGAAACGTCCAAAAACTCTTATATTATTCCTAAAATTCATTCATAATATACATCTTCACGTCTTGGGAAAAAAATAAAACATAAGAAAGGGGTAGGCGCAGATGCTCATTAAGGTTAAGCAATACAGCTAAAGATATCATAAATATAAACAATAAGGAAAGGTTAATAACTAAAAAACTTTCCATTAAAACATATTATTGAGGATAATATAGAAGTAATGAAATATTTATAAATAATTCCATATCTGATTTTATGAAAAATACAAATGGTTTTCTAAAAGAAATCTTCTTTCCAATGTAAAGAGGTTATTTCTATCAATAATTCCTTAATGATTTTGTTGGTATATTTTCATATATTTTAACACTATCTATTTAATCATATTATTTATTGAGATTTATCTCTTATATTACCATATAATATATTTTATTGAATGGTTTATTATTATTTATGGGGATATACTACATTGATTCCATTCGAAATATTAATTTGGATAGTTTATGATTATGTTTACTGGTTTATGGATATTATTTACAATTCATGTTCTAGTTTCAATATGAATGTTTATATTGATTATTTTTTTACAAATTTCTTATAAGTAATTCATTGGACTTAATAAGTGATGGGTGAGACCCACTATATCCTCTTGATGCATCGGTAGGTCTCAGGAGACAAACTAGACTGGATTTTTAGCCATTTATGTATGGTTTCTTTGAAGAAGCCTTAACGATATGTTTATTATGTTTTAAATTATGAATTCCATCATTATGATATAATTAATCAATAATCCATGTAATTATTATACTAATAGATTATCCTTGGTTAAGTTTCATTCCCATGTCATTATTTATATGGAATTATTTATTCAGCTTTCATTCCTTCCATATTATGCTCCAGAGTATATTTTAATGGAATGTGTTTAAGTTATTAACCATGAATTATTGTTTATATTTATGATAGCTTTGACTATTTTTCTTACCCTTACTGATCATATGATCTAACCCCTTTCTTATGTTTTATTTTTTCTCTAGGATGTGAAGATGTATATTATGAATAACTTATAGGGATAATCTAGGAGTTTATAGATATTTCCAATAGAGTTATTATGTTATTCTTACTTTCATGTTGTAATTTAAAGCTTCTTTTTTTATCTAGTTTTCAAAATATACTAAACTATTAAGTCTTTTGGGGTGCAACTTCATTGTTTATTATACCAATGTAATAAAGTAAGACATCGACTCTGGGCTAATGGGGTCAGGTTCTTTACAATATTAAACATAGAAAAACAAATTATATAAAAATACATATAGTTTTCTTAACTCCAATAGATATTATAAAACTACATAGGATACCCTAGGGAAAATAAATAAGGAAAAGGGTGATCTAGGAATCCCATTAAGGGAATAAATATGGAAATAAATCATAACATGAGTGTCAAGAGGAATAACATGATATCATAAAGATAGTGATTCTAAGCATGGAAACATGGAATATAGAAATGAAATCATAAGATCATGTATTTATAAACATGTTGAAATGAAATAAAACATGATATCATAAACATAATTCAAGGGTCACTCCCAAGGCAATCATCATAAAGTGGACAAAGTTCCACGGTGGATTAGATTCACTCCCTAATACTTTACAGAACATATCACAAGATATAATTATTTAACCAGTTATTTGATAGTCTATATAATTCTAGTCCCACCCATAACCTAAATTAAAATCTTACTTATACATTCCAAATGACGAAAATAAACCTTACATAAATCACATGTATGATCAAACCCATGAGAAGGAAGTGGATTTCATAATTCCGATTCAAGGCCTAACCAAAGAATAAATCATAAGGATTTATGAGATAATAAGTAATTAAATAATTTGGAATATTCATAAAATAAAAATGGACATATAACTTTAACATAGATATCTAATATATAAGACTCATGATAAGTATTTAGAAGAATGAATAACTAAAATGAATCACTTGGGAGAAACTTTATGAAGTAAATAAAGGGTATTTTAATAAAAATGAAAGTGCATATTATTTTCCATAAAACTATAATTGAAATAATAGGGTTATAAAAAAATAATTATAGGTTTTAGAATCTATTAATGGATTAAAAATATTTAATGGGGGTGATTCTTGACATGAGATAATAAATATGAAAGTTCCCTTAAATTATGTTTACTTAAGCGTGAGAATTTTGAAGGGAACTAAAAACATGTATAAACCCATAAATGAAAAGGATATATAACTAGGTATATATTTAAGATATATATATACAAAAATATAAGAAATTAATAGGAATAAGGTTGTGTAAAATGGAGAAAAAAAGAGAACATGTAACCGACAAGTAATGAGAGTGGTACTGAAGATCCCTTTTAATGCTTTAAAACCCCTTTGTTGAAATCCCTCATCGTAAAATTAGATAATAAACCTTTATTATGAAAAACATGGAAGGTAAATATTTATTTTACATGAGATAAAACTGAATGGGTTTTGTAATTAAAAATGAGAACATTGATGGGATTAGAAACTATGGATAAGGAGGGGAAATATTCATTTTAGTGGATGCAAATTATTATTTACATATTTTCATTTTAAAAATAGATTTGAACTCAGTGGTAAAGAATATTTAAATTTAAAGTGATATTCCAAGATATAAATATGTTATACCATAGGAAATGAAATATGGAAATCAAGGATAAATGTAACATCGAAATATTTTAAAAGAAGAACATTATGTTCGATAGCGTATACGACAAGCAACACCAATCCTAAATGAACTGTGATATACTGATTACACATGATCATTATAACCCAAATGTAAAAATTTATGTTATGAATAATAACAAGATGTTTTTAAAAATTATGTAAAAATATTTTAGATGAATTAAATATATTGGTAAATAATGACTTAATTTTTAATAAATTCATTACATGCGTTAAAAATATAATTTTCATCTGAAGTGTTTTAATTACTTTTTTTGAGAAAATAATATAATTAATTTATTACTATTTTATAAATTTTATTATAAAAAATAAAATTCATTTTTTAAAAAAAATTCAAAAATTACTTAGGGTTAAATTTTGGTATTTTGTTTTGAAAAGAGTGATTTTTCATTGAATAGTGAATAATAACGCTTTTTGTAAAACTCTCATTTATTTTCAAAAAATTAAGAAATTTAAAAGTTCCATTATGTTTTTTATTTAATTTAAAAGTAACATAAATATTATTCATTTATATTTAATCTAATTAATTACATTTTAATCATCTGTATATTTTATTTTGTTATTAGTCTATTTTTAGGCTTAAAAACTCAATTTTATGAAAACTAGTTCTAAGTGCATAATGTTTCACCATTTTAATTAATTAAAATTAACCAAAAAGAGTAAAAAATTAAATGAAATTTATAGGTAATTTTTCTATATATATTAATTTAAATTAATAAATTTATTACTACTAGTCATAGAGTAACTGTAAGATCATCTAATGCTTGAAAGGTATATTTCTTGAAAAATCGTTCTTCAACACATTTAATAGGTTTAATTTTAAGTTAAATTATACCACTTATAGGAATATAATTTGATAAAATATATTAAATATTTTAAATTAATATAATTAATATTAATTTATAAGCATAACTTATTTTTTGGTCATAATGTATAGTAAAAATAGTAAAAATTTCTCAGCACGGTAAAAGGGTACATCCGGTTAAACTATGTTAAAACTACATTATAAGGACACTTTTTTTAATTTCAATTATTATTGGATAAATATTTTTAGATACTTATCACTTTATTGTTGAGATTAAATTATTTATGGGATACTTTTTCTTGAAATTTACCTATATAATAACTTAAGTAAATAAAAAAAATAACACTTTCTTTCCTAAAAATATCACATATAATTTCACACAAGGATAAAAGTAAGTGGTTAATGAATATTAAAGTTTATTTTCAGTATAATTAAATTATTTTCATGATTTATTTTTTAGTGGTCATATAGTTACCTTAAATATTTATACAATACTAAAATAATCCTTGTGAAAACAGTGGAAAATTCATGGTAAATAATTTTAAAAAATATTAAAAGTAATCTATATGGGATGAGTTCTTGTTATAAGAGAATTTTATAGCTAATTATGATTTATTATTTATATTCAAATTTATTATATTCGAAATTCATTAATAATTTCATGTCTTTAAAGTCAAATTAGATGAATAGTATCAAAAATATAATTAATGATATTTCATGTCAAATATTATTTCATTAAAATATTTAAAAATACCAAAAAATAAAAGAATAAAATTACGATTATAAATGGACTAAAATTTCATCCCTTTTCCATTTATGATCCAATTTGTTTCTTATAAGTAAAATCATAACCCTTTCAGTTTGAAAAAGTTGTTAATGCAGTTAAGGTTAAAAAGGGTTTACTAAGGGTTAAACTAAGAGATAAGGATTATTTTCAAATTAAAATTGGCTAAATCCTATTTATTGGCCATATTTGAAGCTTATACTATTCTAAATTTAAATATATAGACATTTGGAATTATAGTAATTTAATATTACCATATTATAATTTAATATTTTATGAAATTCGAAAAGTGCCTCTCCTCTCACTTATAAAATGTAACCCACTCTCCTCTCCTCTCCACACTTAAATAACATTTTTTTTAAAATAGTTGATCAAATACATAACTTAAATACCATATCATGACATTGATTCTTTTTTTTATTATAAAAAAAATCCTAAGAAGGCTTTAGGTATAAACCTAGATAGGTTTTCCAAAGAAGACATATCATTCTTAATCGAGTATTTTTATTTTATCTCTTATTATACTGCCATAAAATATTATTCATCCATTATGATATAATGTAATCATTATCTACCATATAATGATGTGTTTTTATGTTAATGTTAATACCCTATATCAATCTCCTCTTCTATCAAATGGAAAATGAAACTGTCATTCGTGTGTATGGTGGACTACCGCCTCACAAACTGATGCAATTCATTTTCCATTATCACCACTCATGGATGCTTTTAATTATGAATTTAATACATATATTTATATTATATTCATTAAATATTTATTTTTACATAATGATAATATATCATATAATTTATAACCATTCCATTCATTTAAAAATGATAATATCGTTCGTGCGTACATGTGGATTACCACCTCTAAGAAGTGATATGATTCATTTTTCATAACCACATAACATGAATACTATATATATGTTTATTTAAAGAAATAATATTATATTAATGTTATAATGATAATTATTTAATTATAAAACAATACTTATCTTGTTTTCATTATGATCATGGAAAAATATTTTCATTACCCATGTGTACATATGACTTACCATCTCCATGATTGTAACATAGTTCATTTTTCATTATTTTATTTCATGTATGGATATAAAATTATAATTATTGTATAAAAATTATAATTATTTAATTTTTATTTTTCTGTATATTATTGAACAATATCCACTTTTACCATGGTCAAACTACTAAATTCATTTTGGACATATGAACTAAATGTCGTCAAGATATCAATCCAGAACATAATCGATTAAGTAATTAAATATAACATGGTATTAAAAAAACAAAATGAGTAATAAAAATGGAAAAATGTGATTAATAATGTAAATAATTAACATATGTTTATTATTAAATAAGGTAAATAACATGCATGATGAGTCAGACCAGAGATAAGTGATTCCGTCTCAATTTCCTTTCATTGATAGATATCTTAATGTTATAAACCAATTAATTTTATATGGTGTGTATAATTATATTTTTTATTTTATATAATGAATCCTTTATAATTCATGGTATTTCATGTTTAAATTAAAATTATTTAATCCATGTGTTTATTAATCAAAAGTTAAAAAGTTGTAAGTGGTTTCATAACTCACTTTCTTTTCATCGGGTTATATTACTTCTTAATTGTCTTTGATATTCTAAGTCTACAAGTTTAATGATTTTTTTATTTAAAATTTTTTTTATGGATTAAATTTTATACATATAATCAATTTTTTAATTAAATATCACTTCAACAGTATGATCTTTGTAAGAGACTTCACATCAATTTCCACTCCATTGGGACATATTTGGTAATATACACCTACATATTTTTTTTGAGATGTATATACTACCCCTTTAAAATTTTATATCATGAATCCCTTTATATTCATGGAATTTAAAGTTTCATTTTATGTTATTTCATACATGGGGGTCATGATTGAAAAGTTAACAAAGCGATAAGGGTTAACGCTTCGATATCATTTTAGTCAGGATTGTTTATGATTGAATTTTTATTTAAGGAAATTATCTTATCATTTTATAGTAAACCACTTTCATTTTCTTCTCCAATGTTTATTCATGTAATTTTTAAGTAATAGTATTATATTCCTCTATTTTCTGTGTATTTACTGAGAAAATGTTTTTAAGAAAATCCAACTTTATTTCTCTTTTCAATTTAAAATTCCTTTTCTTACATATCTATATATTTCATAAAATGTTTTTAAGAATATTTTTAATATTATAAAATGGTTTATTAAAAAAATTTACCCATGTTTGAATTTTTTTAAAAAAATTTAAAAGGAATCTTCTTTTTATTTTATGAATAATGTATTATTTTTTACTTTTTTTACAGAAGTGTGAAAGAAATGTTTTCTTTTAACATTATTAGCATGAACAAAATATTCCCACTACCATGAATGCTTATTTATTTAAAGATTACTTTATAAGTTTTCAAGTTTATTTTCAAAGAAAACATTTTTCCAAATATTCAGTAAATTTTTAGTTTTTAAAATCTATTTTTAATGTGAAAAGGTCAATTTACTCATGAATGTTTTTAATGACTATTTTATGGTATTTCTATTCATAATGATAATAAAACTTTATTTTACTTATAATATACTAGGTATATACTGTAATAATAGAATCCTTATTTTTTTGATGTTTTATGATCATTTTAACCAGGTAAAGTATTGAAATTCAATTTCTTGATTAATTTTGTAGTCATTAACTTTCTCTTGATACAATCACTTTATTTTGATCATCAGATATTATATTTCTCTTAAATACCAATATTATTTGTTTCAGGGATGTGATTATTTACTAAATTTTATACCATTTTTACATTTGGTTTTTTGTTTTGAGAAATATTTGATTGACATGGGAAAATCATTATAAATGTGTATTCTTTACACAATACAGATATTTATTAATAAGAAGTAGTTTTTTTCAATTTAATTTGTAATTCAATATATGAGGAATGTATTAGACATGTATTGATGAGTTGGACCTAATTATAGATATCCCCTCGATGCATTTCTAGTGATCATGAGACAAACTAGTTGGAAAGCCTTATTTAAATGGTATTTTGGTTTATACCTACCCATTGTTGAAAATATCTCGACACACGGCCTTGAAGACAAGTTACAAAAGTTTGAAATTATGTATTCCATCATTATAAAAATTATTTATTGATTTACACATGATTATTTTATTAGTTATGATATCCATGGATTAAATTCAATATGATGTGATTAATTATATAAAATTATTTGGTCATCATATATTTGTGCCATATTAATCTTCATGATCAAGTTATTGATTAAATGACATGTGTTTTAAATTATTTACATTTCCATATTTACTATGTCGTATTTACTCATGATATCTTCCACTGTACATAACCATTACTGAGCATTTGAACTCACCCTTTATTTGTTTTCCTTTCCTCGGTATATGAAGAAGCAATATTTAATTGAGTTCAAGGATGAACAATATTTAATTTCCCAATATTGTAATTTATATTTTCAAATGTAATGTGATACTTAAGAATGTATCTATTTTACCTAGACTAATGAAATATTCATTCCTTTGGGGTTTGATTTCTTTTATCATATTCCAATGTAATAAAGTGACCACTAATTTTTGGGCTACTAGATTTAGGGTCTTTATAGTTGGTATCAGAACAAGTTTAGTTGAAACCTTGGGAACTAGTATTTAATAAACATGGATTATAGACCAAAACCCTATGATATACTTTGATAAAATTTCCCAAAGACACCAAATATATAATTTAGATGAGTATAATTTATGATTTTTAGGCACCATCAAGGGTTAATAAGTATATGTTTGATTATAAATTTAAATGTACATATATCCCTTATAAGGTTTTATGTGATTTAATTACATTGGATACATTTATTGAGTTTTAATATATGTTTGAGGTATTTGTAACCCTTTTGAATATTTTTTTAGTGAGAATTTTATTTGAGGAATAATGATTTTATATTTTGTGGAAATAAGTTTAAATTTATTGATAACCTTTAGGGTTAATATGATCATTTAGTTTAAGGTAATAATAGTCAATTATGATTATTATATTTTCAAAAAAGATGAGTCATATAGAAAACCTTTGTGGTTAAAAAGTGATTTGAGGAATAATTTTATTTTTGATAATTTTCATCATATTTTCATGAACATTATAGAAATTATATTAATATAGTTTTAGAAAAAGGACAACTTGGTTGTCAGATGACAACCCATCATATCTGATAAAATCATGGGGCTTGAACCCACAACCAAAGGGTGATAAGGGTGAAATGCCTACCACCAGGCCATGTGATGTCATAGATAGTATGAATATGTTTTTGATTAAATGGGTTGATGGATAAATATTAACTTTATTTTTGGAAACATATTATAGGATTTCTTTTTTTGATTTTGAGATGATTAATGATATTTTGAGAGATGTTTTATTGGGTTGAGGTATACATTACCATTAATTTTAATGTAAAGGACTATTTGGGAATAATTTAATTTAATTTTTGGGGATATAATTTACACTTATGAGAGAACCTTTTAGGTGAAAATGTTATTTAATGTTGAGAATATTTAGTTTAATTGGGATGTAGGGTTATTTAGTTGTGGAATAATTTAAGTAGAAAATTGGTGGAAAATTTGAAGTAAATGTATTATTTATTCATATTAATGTTTATACATTTTTTTATTATCTTACCTTGTGGTAACTATTTCAGTTTTGGTTAGTATTTAAGGAAAAGTGTAATAGATTATTATTCTTTAGTGAATATTTTGATTCATTAAAAGTTAATTTTAGTACTTGAGACAAAAAAATATATTGGATATTCATTTCTAAGAGTAAGAGACGTGGTGAAAAATTAATCAAAGCACAACCAAAGGATGAAATTGTGATTATGAAATAGAAATATATAAAGGGTATTTTCTTATGTTATTATTCTAGATGATAAAAGAATTACTCAAATCTAATAAAAGGATCTTGAAACAAAAAATTTATCATATTATAGTCATTTTTGACGAATTAATGGTTTTTTGGTCGTTAACTTTCTCCTGAACTGTAACACCCCAAGCTTCCATGGTATGTTTCCCTTTGAATAACGCAATAGCTTGTGTTGTATGCAACTTGGAGTTTTAACACACCACGACCAATCAAACTAGTCGTTATGAATAGTAATACCATCTTTTTAAAATTTTATAAATTTTATTTTTCAAAATAGACTTCATTTTTGGATTCGGAATATCAAAATTAGCTTAGGGTGAATTTTTTGTATTTTTATGAAAACCTTAAATGTTTTATGAATAGTGAAAAACACTGTGTTATTGGTTAAAACCGACTTTTTATAATTAGTTTTATTATTTAAATTTATATTAGGTAAAAATAGATACATAATACCTATATATGTTCAATGTAATTCATTGGAGTAATTTTATAATACTCTTAGATATATAAAATTTTATTGAAATTTTTATCTTATTTTACCCACCTTCAAGAAGCATTTGCAAATTTGCATAAAACTTAATTTTACTACTTATGTGAGTTGAATTTCAAAAATCCAAGAGACACAGTTGATATCAATAAGTAAAATGTGGTTCAATAAGATAAAAATAATTTTTGGTGAATAGTAACTTTTGACTTTTATTTACCACGGTTAAAAGTAAATAGGGTAATTAAAGGTAAAAATGATATTATTATTACCCTAACACATATAATAAATCTATTTTATAAGTGTACATATACTAAAAACAACCTTAGGAATAAAATATGATCCTTTAGGTCCACTTGTATTAGATTAGGACATTTATTTTTATTTTATTTAAAGAAGAGTTAAAAGTGTTAAATTAAAAGTTTAATAACTAAACCATTTTTAATATAGGGTTATAAATAAGATAAATTCAACTATATATATTAATTATAAATATAAAAATATTTCCTATATAATTGTATTTTATTTAAAAAATTTATACATTAAATAATCTAATTTATTTATGATACAATGATGATGCAGTAATTACCTTATTAATGAAATATTAAAATAATTGATATTATAAATATCCAAACAAATTCAAATTGAGACTTTTGATAAAATCCACGAATTTCATAGGTTAATATGATATTTTAGTATTTATTAAATTAATTTATTTAGAACTAAAAATGTTTTTAGGACTTTAACTAAAATCAATTACTAAATAGTGTCAAAATTGACATAAATGAGTTTTTTAAACAAATACTATACTATTAATTGATATAATATTACTAAAAATATAAGGTTCAAAAAAAGGACTTATATAAGGTTATATATATAAATAATGAACCACTTAGGGTTCTCTTGGTAGTTTATAGTAAGTTTATTAACCATATAATATAAAAATACAAAGAGACATGGTAAATGTCAAACTATTTAACTAAGAGTTAAATTTAAAAGATAAGGTTAATGTGGTGACCTAAACCTAACTAAAACCTATTGATTGAGAGTTTTTAGACCCATACCCACCTTATCCTAGAAATAAATGATTTTGGATCCATTATAAACCTAAAATTATTTTATTATAAAATAATATTTCAAGCTTTTCCTAAAGTGTCCATCACCCCTCTTATAAAAGGGCACTTCCCCTTCTCTCAAAATCACACCTCTAAAGCCATTTGTCTCGGAACAAAACTACCCAAATATCCTAAAAACTTCCATCACTTCAATCTAGAGTCATTACTTCGATCATAAATCCAACCTATGGAGCCCTTTTGATCAACTCAAAAGGAAACACCCGAAGAAGAGGTAATAATTTCACCACCCTCTTTCAAGTTCTTTTCTTCTTCCACTTCCACTTTCTTTGTTGTTTCCACACCAAAATAAAGGCTCCAATACCTCTTACATACTGTGATGTTATTATAAATGTGTTACAACCATATTCTTTTTTCTATCCATCCTATAAATGAAAAAGTCACCATACGTGTGTACGTACGACTTATCGTCTCCACGTCGTGGTGTAGTTTGTCATTCAACACTTCACTATTTGGATGGGTATAATAATGAGTATAATTTTTTAAAATAATAAATATAAAATTTTAATTATTCTGTATATATGATATACCATATAATTACATACAATCTTACCATAAATATAATGATATTTTCGCTCATGCGTACGTACGGATTACCGTCTCCACGAACGTGATACGATTCATTCCCCATCATAATAATTCAAGAATAATTTTCATTTTATGATTAAAAATAATGTTTAAGAACTTAATATAATTATAGATATGAATAAAAAACATATTATTCATAACAAATATGTCTTACGTTACCAATCATATAAAGGAAAAAGAATTAGTTAACACCCAAAACGAAGATACTACTGAAATATTATTAAAAAAGAAATATTAGAGGATCATATATGATATCATATTTATGTATATAGTTATTGTATAATTTAATAACAATGTTTTAACTATTATACAGGAGTTTAAAATACCATCAACTAAGGAAAATTACAAGGTAAGGGTTAATTTCACAATCTCTTTACTTATTTGAGGTTGTTTATATGTAAGTAATTTACTGGAACTTCTTTATCATCCACATCCATGTTTCTTAAAAATGTATTTCAATTTTTTTTACTATTTCATATAATATGGGTTAATGTAATTTATACCCTTGTTTTACTTTTTATAAAATGGTTTTAAAGGAATATTTCTGTCATTTTCCAAATAAGGTACTTTATGACCTTTTTGACAAATTAAGGTAAGAATGTTTTTTAACTTATATGGCAGGTGTGGATATTCTCCACCGTTATTACACCTTTGAAGATTCCCTTACAATATTATAAGAATATTTTCAAAATAAATGTTTTATTTTATAATTATGTGACTTTAAATTATTTCAAAAAAAAAGAAAGAGATATTTCTCTCAAATAGATTTGATTTCATCTATGTCAACATCCTTTGATGGATTTTACACTTGTTTGAATTTGATTCATTACGATACATATCGTCCATATTGTATTGCAGGTTTAGTGATATGTTTGACTGTGGATGTGTTATTTTTATACCATTCATGGTTTATGGTTAAAGTATTAACATTTTGTATGCTAGTTTTAATATGAATGTTTATGTTATGTTTAAAACTTTTCATATGAGTAATGCATTATACTTAGTAAGTGACGAGTGGAACTGCTATAGCTCCTCGATGCAACAGTAGGTCTCATGAGACAAGCTAGTGTCTTGTTATAAGTCCTTGAATAAATATTATTTTTAGTCTTCGCACAAGGCCTTGACTATGTGGTTATGATGTCCGACATTATGCATTCCATCATTATGAAATTGGATATTGATATTGCATGTGATTATTAGACTAGTAGAATATCCATGTGAATAATTAAATGGAATTATTTGATCTATCATTTCCATATTATTCTGAATTTTATGTTTAAAAGGCATATGTTTTAGTCTTATACATTGCCTTAAAATGTTTATGCTTATTTATGAAAGTTTCCGCTATATTGTTATCCTTACTGAGTATCTGAGGTCACCCCTTTCTATGTTTTATTTTTCCCAGAATGCGAAGAGATATATTAGGACTGACTTGCAGGGATGGTCTATGGGATATGACTGTGGTTAATGAAGACAATTTTTATGTTGTTTTTCATTTTATAATGTAATGTAAAATTTATGAATGTATCAAGTACTTCCAAGGCTACTAAACTGATTGGTCTTTCAGGACATGATTTCCTTATATTATTCCAATGTTATGTAATAATGCACCAACTCTAGGTAACTGGGGTTAGGGCGTTACAGTTGGTATCAGAGGAAGTGTAGTACAAACCTTGGAAGCTAGATGTAGAAAAACTCTGAATAGAGAACACTACCCTAAGATAGACTTTGAGGATTAGTATAGAAGAACTTCCTAAAATTTTGGTAATGTAGAGATTTTGTGAGTTTTATAAGAAATACATCCCTGTCTATATACAAGAATGTAAAGGAGGCTATGGCATAGATGTACCTAGTGGTAAAACCTGAAAAAACCAATTTGATCTAGAATCGAACAGAAACTAGTGCACGACAAAAGGCTTTTCTTCACTCTTGGTTACGACACTCCCAGGGGATATTCTTAGGATAATTCACATTTTCTGTACAAAAAAGTATGAAGTATTTATGAGTATATACCTCCTCAAGGAAATTTTTTTATTATTATAGATTATATCCATAAACTATTCAATTTATGTTAGGTGTTTTACAAGTTTGGAATTATGTATTGCGATTCATAAACTAATATAGTGTATTCCATTGTTTAGAAATAGCATCTAGTGGAAGGAATGGAAACTATATCAACGCAGGTAATCCATTTAGGTATTTCCCTCCTACTCAAGATAATTATAGTGGAGCCAGTGATGCAACTGGTGCTGATCATCTTATCACCATACTGGGACAACTCACTCAGGTTATGAATAATAACCTTACTCGTATGGAGCACCCTGATCCAAAACACAGAGGATCAATGTTAGACCGCTTCATGAGGAAACAAAAACCAATATTCAATCTGACTAAAAATCCATTTTTATCTGAGCAATGGATAAGTTCCTTAGAAAAAATATTTCATGCTTTGGGGAGAAACGAAAGGGAAAAAGTTGTCATAGTAGTTTATCGCCACACGAGAGATACAGATAAATGGTGGTCATTAATTAAAAATACAAAGGAAGATGAATAAGTAAAAAACATGGAATGGAGGGAGTTTAAAGAGATTTTCTTAGAAAAATATTTTCCTCGTGGCCATCGAGCGGATATGGAAAGGCAATTTATGAGTCTGAGGAAAAAGGAGGATGGGAATGTCGCAAAGTATGAGGATAACTTTACAAGGTTAGCAAGGCATGCAGAAGATTAAATACATAACCCAAGGATTAAGATTGATCGATTCTTTGATGGGTTAAAACCATTTCTCCATCGGCCATTAGTCTCAAAATCCTTCTCGTCGTATGAATATTTTTTCTCATGTGCTATCAAGACAGAAAATGAATTCTCTAAGTCTTACAAATTCAAGGTAAAGAAAGAGAAGAAGAGATCTACTAAACACTCTAGAAATGGTAATAATGGGAAGAAGGAAAAATTTGAATATCCATCTTGAAGTAAATGTGGGAAGAAACACCTTGGTACTTTCCTGAAGGGAATGAGAGTCTATTACAAGTGTGGTGAAAAAGGCCACCAAGCTCATGATTTCAAGGGGAAGAAAGAGAATTCCAATGTTGAATGCTACAATTTTTAATAAATGGGGAATTATTCAAATGAATGTCCTAAGTTTCAGGGAAACTTATCTCATAAAAGTCCAAGGGATCAAGTCCAAGCTTTTACGATCACTACTGTTGAGTTTGGAGCTCTGAAAGAAGTGGTGGAAAAAATTTAATGGTTTCCTCAAGTTTATCCCATTCTTAATTTGATTCTGGATCATCGAATTATTTTATATCTTCCCAGTTTTATAAGAAAATTGGATATTCTAATTTTACTTAACAAGGGAGTTTTTAATCAAAACTCCTAAGGGATGTATCATTGCAACAAATTTTTGTGAATCAGTTCCCATTAGGGCATATAAATGTTCTTTATTTTCTGATCTCATCGTTATACCCATGATTGAATTTGATATAATCCTCAGTATGGATTGGATTTTGTACCATGATGTTAAAATTTATTGTATGAATAAGGAGGTTACAATTTTCGGTGATGATAATGAGTACCTTATCTTTAGAGCTGAAAAGTCACCACCTAATTCTTATCTAGATCCACCCCTAGTAGCTCAACTAAATTCAATTATTGGGGAGGAAGAGAATGAAATAAATATGGGTGAGTAAAGTAATGTTCAAATATAGGATGTACTTATTGTACAAGAATATATTGATGTGTTTCTAGAGGATTTACATGGACATCCTCCAGAATGATAAATTGATTTTTCTAGTGATTTAATTTCTGGTTCAAGGACCATATTGAAGAAACCTTATAGAATGGCCAATGTGGAATTATTGGAACTAAATAAACAACTAGTGTAATTGAGTAATAATGGATTTATTTTTCCTAGTGTTTCTCCATGGGGATCCCCTGTTCCTTTTGTTAAGAAGAAATATGGATCTATGAGTTTGTGCATTGACTACAGGGAGATCAATGCTATAGAAATAAAGAACAAGTATCCCCTACCTCATATTGATGATTTATTCAATGAAATTCATGGAGCTCAATATTTTTCAAAGACTGGCCTTCGATTTGGATATCATCAGTTGTGTGTGAAGAAGGAATACATTACCAAGACAGCATTTCGAACCAGGTACGAGCATTATGATTTTATGGTAATGCCTTTTGGTCCGGCTAATGCACCCTCTGTTTTCATGGATCTAATGAACATAGTTTTCAAGGAACATCTTGATGACTTTGTAGTGTTATTTATTGATGATATCTTGGTATACTCAAAAATCTACTACAATCATGAAAATAACTAGCGCATTATCCTAAATACTATTAGAAGAAATAAATTATATGGGAAGTTTGGAAACTGTGAATTATGGCTTCAGGAGATTTCTTTTCTTGGACATATTGTCTCTAAGAATGGAATCTCTATTGACCCTTCTAAGACAAAGGCAATCCAAGAATGTCCAGCACCAACAAGTATAACTGAGGTACACAATTTTATTGGTTTAGCAGGTTATTATTGACGTTTCATCCAGAATTTTTCCCGATTGGCTAACCCATTAACTAAGATCACACATAAATGGGTTAAATTTTTTTGGAAAAAAGAGTGTGAATAATTTTTTGAAGAACTAAAGAGGAGATTAGTCAATGATCTTATCTTGACTCTACCATCGGGGAATGATGGGTTTGTTATTTATAGTGATGCTTCAATGAAAGGACTTGGTTTTGTCATTATGCATAATGATAGTGTTATTGCCTATGCATCAAGATAACAAAAAATTCATGAGAAAAACTATCCCACTCATGATCTTGAGTTAGAAGATGTAATATTTTCTCTAAAAATATGGATACATTATCTCTATGGTGAAAAATGTGAGATTTATACTGATCACAAGAGTTTGAAGTATATTTTCTCACAGAAATAACTCAACATGAGGCAAAGACAATGGATTTAACTACTCAAAGATTATTATTTAACTATACACTACCACCCAGGGAAGGAAAATAAGGTGGAAGATGCTTTGAGATAAAAGGATCATGGAGTTTTGAACAAGATTAGAGTTGAAAGAGATCATATTTTCATGGATCTAGTAAATATAGATATGAGAATAACCATGGAAGGTGGAACATCAATACTCTTACAAATTGTTTCCAAACCATCTTTACAAGAAAGGATAAAGAGTTCTCAGACTGGTGATGAGGAGTTTCAAAAGAAGATTAAAGTTGTGAATAATGATAGAGTGAGTGACTTCGTATATAAAGATGAAAATTTGAAATTTAGGAAGAGACTTTGTGTTCCCGAAATACCTGATCTAAAAAGGGAATTTTTGGATGATTCTAATAGCTCCAATTTCTCTATACACCCTGGTAGCACCAAGATGTATAGAGATTTGAAGGAACATTTTTTGTGGGACAACATGAAAAGGAAGATTTCTGAATATATGTCAAGATGTATGGTTTGTCAATAAGTAAAATCTGGAAGGCAACATCCTGGAGGAGTCATGCAACCTCTTACCATACCTGAGTGAAATGGGATGATATTGTGATGGAGTTTGTTATGGGGCTACCAAAGACTCCTAGAAGGAATGACGCAATATGAGTCATTGTTGATCGTCTTACCAAGTCAGCACATTTTCTTGCTATAAGAGAAGATTTACCACTTAAACATTTAGAAAGACTATATATTAATGAAGTTGTAAGACTTCATAGAGTACCCTTATCGATTTTTTCTAACCGTGATCCCCATTTTACAACAAGATTCTGGAAAAGTCTTCAAAATGCCTTGGATACGGAACTTCGCTTGAGTACTGCTGACCACCCTCAAACTGATGGACAATCAGAATGAACTATTCAAACCTTAGAAGACATTTTGAGATCTTTCTCACTTGACTTTCAAGGTATGTGGGATCAATATTTACCTCTGGTATAATTTTCCTATAACAATATCTTCCATTAAAGTATTAAAATGGCACCATATGAAGCGTTATACAAAAAGAGATGTTGCACACCAACTTGTTGGCATGATGTTGGTGAAAGAACACTCGTAGGCCCAGAACCTATGGAGGAAAAAACGGAAAAGGTGAAGGTTATCCAAACCCACATCAAAGCAGCTCAAAGTAAGAAAAAGATCTATGACAATTACTGAAGGAAAAAATTTGGAATTTCAAGTAGGAGATCATGTTTTATTGAAGGTATATTCATGGAAGGGTGTTATATGATTTGGTAAGAAGGGTAAATTGAGTCCCAGGTACATCGAACCTCTTGAAATTCTAGAATGAATTGGGGTTGTAGCTTATCATTTGGAAATACTGCCAAGTCTCTCCAAAGTCCATGATGTGTTCCACGTATCACTATTGAGAAAATACATGCCTAGCCCAACACATGTACTCAGCTATGAAGAAATAGAACTGGAACCCGACCTATCTTATTGTGAAGAGCCTATCAGAATTTATGATACTAGAGAACAAGTGTTGATAAACCAGACAACTCATCTGGTAAAAGTTCTATGGAGAAACCATAAGATGGAAGAGGCAACATGGGAACTAGAGGAACTTATAATGAAGAACCACCCAAATATTTTTATGAAGTAATATTCTAGAAATTTCAATGATGAAATTATTTGAAGGAGGGGAGAATGTAACACCCCAATCTTCCACGATATGTTTCCCTTTGAATAATGCAATAGCTTGCGTTGTACGCAACTTGGAGTTTTAACACACCACGACCAATCAAACTAGCTATTATGAATAGTAATACCCACTTTTTGAAATTTTCTAAATTTTATTTTTCAAAATAAACTTCATTTTTGGATTCAGAATATCAAAATTAGCTTAGGGTTAATTTTTGGTATTTTTTTGAAAACATTCAATTTTTGATGAATAGTGAAAAACACTGCATTATTGGTTAAAACCGACTTTTTATAATTATTTATATTATTTAAATTTATATTAGTTAAAAATATATACATAATTCCTATATATATTCAATTTAATTAATTGGATTAATTTTATAATAATATTAGTTATATAAAATTTTATTGAACTTTTTATCGTCTTTCACCCACCTTCAAGGAGCATTTGCAAATTTGCATAAAACTTAATTTTATCACTTAAGTGAGTTGAATTTAAAAAATTTGAGAGACACGGTGGATATCAGTAATTAAAATGTGGTTCAATAAGACAAAATTAATTTTTGGTGAATAGTAATTTTTGACTTTTATTTACCACAGTTAAAATTAAATCGGGTAATTAAAGGTATAAATGATATTATTATTACCCTAAAACATGTCCCAATTCTATTAGATAAGTGTATTTTTCCCAAAAACAACCTTAGGAATAAAATATGATCATTTAGGTCCACTTGGATTAGATTAGGACATTTATTTTTATTTTATTTAAAGAAGAGTTAAAAGTGTTAAATTCAAAGTTTAATAACTAAACTATTTTTAATATAGGGTTATACATAATATAAATTCTGATATAAATATTCATTAGAAAGATAAAAATATTTCCTACATAATGGTATTTTATTTATAATTTTTAGACATTAAATAATGTAATTTATTTATGACACAATGATGATGCAGTAATTACCTTATTAATGAAATATTAAAATAATTGATATTATAAATATCCAAATAAATGTAAATTGAGACTTTTGATAAAATACAAGAATTTTATAGGATAATATGACATTTTAGGATTTATTTAATTAATTAATTTAGAATTAATAAAGTTTTTATGATTTAACAAAAATCAATTACTAAATAGTGTCAAAATTGACATAAATGAGTTTTTAAAACAAATAATAAACTATTAATTGATATTATATTCCTAAAAATATAAGGTTCATACAAAGGACTTAGATAAGGTTATATATATCAATAATAAACCACTTGGTGTTCTCTTGGTAGTTTATAGTAAGTTTATTAACCATATACAATAAAAATACAAAGAGACATGGTAAATGACAAACTATTTAACTAAGAGTTAAATCTAAAAGATAAGGTTAATATGGTGATCTAAACCTGTCTAAAACCTATTGGTTGAGATTTTTTCGACACATCCCCACCTTATACTCGAAATACATCATTTTTAATCCATTAGAAACCGAAAATTATTTTATTATAAATTATTATTTTAAGATTTTTCTAAAGTGCCCATCACCCCTCTTATAAAAGGGCACTTCCCCTTCTCTCAAAATCACACCTCCAAAGCCATTTGTATTAGAAAAACTCAATCCAAATATCCTCCCAACTACCCTAAATTAAATATAAAGTCCTTAATTTGATCATAAATCCAACCTAAGGAGCCCTTTTGATCAACTCAAAAGGAAACACCCGAAGAAGAGGTAATAATTTCACCACCCTCTTTCAAGTTCTTTTCTTCTTCCACTTCCTATTTCTATGTTGTTTCCATACCAAAATAATTAATCTAGTACCACCTACATACTGTGATGTTATTATAAATATGGTACAACCATATTCATTAGTCTATCCATCCTATAAATGACAAAGTCACCATACGTGTGTATGTACGACTTACCGTCTCCACGTTGTGGTGTAGTTTGTCATTCAACATTTCACTATTTGGTTGCATATAATAATGAGTATAATTAATGTAAATAATAAATATTACATATTAATGATTATTTATATATTATATACCATCCATTTACATACAATCTCACCATCAATATACTGATATTGTCGCTCGTGCGTACGTACGGATTACCGTCTCCACGAACGCGAAGAGATTCATTCCCCATCATAATCATTCAAGAATAATTTTCATTTTATGATTAAAAATAATGTTTAATAACTTAATATAATTCTGAATATGAATCAAAAACATCTTATCCATAAAAAACATGTCTTATATAACCAACCAAGCATACAAAGGAAAACGAATCAGTTAACACCTGAAACAATGATACTACTGAAATATTATTAACAAAGCAATATTAGAGTATCATATATGATATCATATTTATGTATATTGTTATTTTATAATTTAATAACAATGCTTTAACTATTATACAGGAGTTTAACAAACCATAAAATTAGGAAAAGTACAAGGTAATGGTTAATTTCACAATCTCTTTACTTATTCGAGGTTGGTTATATGTAAGTAATTTACTGAGACTTCTTTATCAACCACATCCATGTTTCTTAAAAATGTATTTCAAAACATTTTTACTATTTCATATAATATGGTTTAAATTCATTTATACCCATTGGTTTACTTTTTATAAAATTGTTTCAAAGGAATCTTTCTGTCATTTTCCAAACAAGGTACTTTATGACCGTTTCGACAAATTAAGGTAAGAATGTTTTTTTAACTTATAAGACAAGTGTGGATATTCTCTATTGTTATTACACCTTTGAAGCTTCCCTTACAAGATTATAAGAATATTTTCAAAATAAATGTTTTCTTTTATTATTATGTGACTTTAAATGATTTCAAAAAAATAAAGAGATATTTCTCTCAAATAGTTTTAATTTCATCTATATCAACATCCTTTGATAGATTTTACACTTGTTTGAAGTTGATTCATTATGATACAAATATTCCATATTGTATTGAAGTTTTAGTGATATTTTTAATTGTGGATGTGTTATTTTTATACCATTCATGGTTTATGGTAAAGGTATTAACATTTCATATGATAGTTTTAAAACGAATGTTTATGTTATGTTTTAAACTTTTCATATGATTAATGCATTGGACTTAGTAAGTGATGGGTGGAGCCTGCTATAGCTCCTCGATGCATCAGTAGATATCATGAGACAAACTAGTGTCTTGGAACAAGGCCTTGAAAAAATATTATTTTTATTCTTGGCACGAGGCCTTGACAATGTGGTTATGATGTCTGACATTATGTATTCCATCATTATCAAATTGGATATTGATATTTCATGTGATTATTTGACTAGTAGAATATCCATGTGAATAATTAAATGGAATTATTTGATCTACCATTTCCATATTATGCTGAAGTTTATGTTTAAAAGGCTTATGTTTTAGTCTTATACATTTCCTTGAAATTTTTATGCTTATTTATGAAAGTTTCTGCTATATTGTTATCCTTACTGAGCATCTGAGCTCACCCATTTCTATGGTTTATTTTTCCCAGGATTCGAAGAGGTATATTATGACTAACTTTCAGGGATATTCTATGAGATATGACTGTGGTTAATGAAGAAAATCTTATTGTTGTTTTTCATTTTATAATGTAATTTAAAATTTATGAATGTATCTAGTACTTCCTAGGCTATTAAACTTATCAGTCTTTCGGGACATGATTTCCTTGTATCATGCCAATGTTATGTAATAATGCACCGACTCTGGGTAACTGGGGTCAGGGAGTTACATGAACATGTTATATATCACTCTATATTACTCCATGGAAATTATTTGTCCCTTAAATTTCTATATTTTTACTTCCCATTAATGTTAACCTATTTAGAAACATAGTTTTGTTTTATCATATTTGACCTTTATATTTCCCTTTACCTATTTTTAGGAGGAAGTTTTATTAACCCTTTTATGATGCGTGCTTTCCACAAAGGAATTTTCAAATGTCAAACAATTGATTTATAAGAACAAGTTAAAATTTTGAGGATAAAATTTATTTAGGGGAGGTAGAATTTAATACCCTAATATTTTAAATGAATAACATTATGTTTTATGGCATATACGACAAGCATCATTGTGTCTAAATGAACTATGATATACTATTTGAACGTGACCATTATAACCTAATAGTAAAAATTGGTGGTATGAATAGTAATAACCAATTTTTTATAATTAATTATAAATATTTATATGAAGAAAAAATATTATCAAATAAGGACTCAATATTTAGTAAAGTCATTACATGCTTCAAAAATATATTTTTCATGAAAAATGTTTTTATTGATTTTTGTAAGAAAATAAAATAATTAATTTATTCCAATTTTATAAATTGAATTATATAAAATTAACTTTATTTTTTAAATCAAAATTTCAAAATTAATGTCGGGTGAAATTTTGGGATTTTTCTGAAAGGAATGGGTTTTCAGTGAATAGTCAAAATACCGCTTTTTGTAAATCTATCATTTATTTTCAAAAATTAATTAATTTAAAAGTAAACTTATGATTTTAATTTTATTTAAAATTTATATGATAAATTTTTAGTTATATTTAATCAAAATAATTACATTTCAATCATTTTTGTACCAAATTTTTCTATAATTTTATTTTTAGGCTTAAAAATGCATTTGTAAGAAAGTTGTTTCTAAGTGTATAATGTTTCTTAATTTTATTTAATTAAAATTATCCTTAATTATGAATTATTTGAATTAAATTTATAGATTAAATTTTTATATATATAAATTTAAATTCTTATAAATATGATTACTAATTATAAATTTAGCGTAAGATCATCTTATGCTTGAACAATACAATTCATAGAAAATCATTTTTTGACACGTTTTGCGAGTTCATTTTTAAATTAAATTCTATAAGTTTTTGGAATTTATTTTTGAAAAAATTGATTCCATATTTTTATCATTCTTAATTAATATTATTTAATAATGTCAAATTAATTTTTGGTCATAATTAATAGTAAAAATATTAAATATTTTTCACTACAATATAACGATAATTCAATTTATCATAGTTTAAAACTAAGTGATAAGGGCACAATTTTTTATCTTAATTGTTATTAAATGAATTTATTTCTAATAACTCCACCTTATTATATATATTAAATTATATATGGTATATGTTTCTCCAAAATTAACCTATATAATAATTTAAGTAAAGAATGAGAAAAATTGTCACTCTCTTTCCATTAAATATTTCTTATATGTTCACATAGTGATAAAAATAAGTATTGAATGAAAATTAAATGTTTTTTTAATTATAATTAAATTATTTTAATTCTAGTAATTTATTTTCATTTTTAGTCATTATATAGTAACATTAAAATCTAATATAATACTGATACAACGCTTGTGCAAACTGTGGAAAACTTTAGGTAAATAATTTTAAAAAACATTAAAACTAATGTATTTGGTATTATTTCTAGTTCCAAAATAATTGTAGAGTTAATAATGATGTATTATTTATTATTAAATGGATCACATTCTAAATTTATTATTATATTCATGCCTTTAAATTCAAATTAAATGAATAGTGTCAAAAATGACCTCAAAGATATTTAATGTAAAATAATATTTTATTAAATAATTTAAAAATCCTAAAAACCATGAAATTGGAAAATTAGGATGATAAATGTTCTAAAATATCATAATTTTTCTATTTATTATCCAATTCTTATCTTATAATAAAAATTAAAATGTTTTCAGTTTGAAAAAGTTGTTACCATAGTTAAGGTTAAAAAGGATTTACCGGGTGGCTAAACCAAGAGATAAGGGTTAGTTCTAATTGAACATGTATAAACCCTATTTATTTTCCATATTTATACCTTATAATATCCCAAATTAAAATCCCTATCCATATTAAAGTATTTATTTTGAATATTACCTTATTATAATTTAATATTTTAATAAATTCTAAAAGTGCTCCTACCCTAACTTATAAAAGGGAACCCCTATACACTCCTCTACACAATTAAAAATCAATTTATTTATGAAAATAACTGATAAAATAAAATCCTTAAATACATCCCCATGACCTAGAGTCATTTTTTAATATAAAACTATCCTATGAAGGCTTTAGGAATAAACCTAAAGTAGTTGACCGAAGAAGATGTATCGTTCTTAACTAAGAATTTTTATTTTATCTATTCTTCCACCTAATTGAAATATTATTCAACCATGATGAAATAATATAATAATTATTTCACATTTAATTATATGTTTTTATGTTAATTTCATACCCTATATCCATATCATATTCTATCAAATGGGAAACGAAACCAGCGTTCATGTGTACAGCGGACTACCGCCTGACAAATTGATATAATTCGTTTTCCATAACTAATTTTGAAGAATAGTTTTACTGATGGATTTAATATATATATATATATATATATTATTCATTAAATATTTATCATTCTATAAAGATAATATATCATATAATTTCTCAGGTTTTCATTCATTTAAAAATGATAACATCATTTATGGTTATGTGTGGATTACCACCACCACGAAGTGATGTGATTCATTTTTCATAACCACATCACAATAATACTGTATATAATAGTATTTAAATAAATTATATGATATTTATTTTATAATTTACATTTTTGAAATATAAAATAATACTTATTCTATTTTCATCATGATTGCTGAAAACTGGAAACATTGCTTATGCATACATACATATTACCGTCTCCTTGATTATAACATAGTTCATTTTTAAAAACCATATATCATGGTTGGAGTTAAAAGTATAATTAATGTATAAAAATAATTATTATTTCATTATTATTATTCTGGTGATTATGGAACAATAACCTTTTTTACCATAGTCGAACTACGAAAGTCATTTTGGATATATGAATTGAATATCATCAAAAATTCTGACATGAACTTAATTGATTAAGTAATTAAATGTAACATGGAATAAAATAAAATAAAATATATAATAAAAATAAAGTTTTTTCTTAAGTAGGTAAATAATTAATATAACTTTATTATTCAAGAATATAAAAAACATATGTGATGGTTCAGAAATGGGTTACGGGATCTCCTCTCAATTTCCTTTCCTCAAGGAAAATTTTAATGTTATGCACCATTTTACATTATATGGTGCTCTTTTACATGTTATATCATGAATCATTAATAATTAATGGTAGTTTAAGTTTTAATTAAAATTATTTCATCCAATGGGTTTTGACTAAAAAATTTACCAAGTGGTAAGGGGTTTCATATTTCAAATTCTTTTCATTGGGTTATATTACTTATTCATCATCTTTAATATTATATGATTATGTGTGTAATTATTTTTTAAAATTTTATGTTATATTTTCACTTTTTTATTTGGATTTAAATTTCATACCCATAATCAATCCAATGATTAATTCTTACTTCAATGGTATGTTATTTTCCAGACGACCTATGAGGAACAAGCTCTACAAGGACGATGAGCAAGGAGCTTTCACCACAACAGAAGCTAAACAGATTGCAATAATGAGAGGGTATGGCACCTACCTTCTGGAAAAGCCTATTCATGCATGGGAATTCCTAGCCGAAAATCCATGTGAAGGTGGAGAGCTGATTTCACGATGAAGATGCTTGGAAGGAGTAGCTCCAAGTAGTTAGTCTGGGTTGTATGTAATGTTTGAAGCCTACAGGAAAATAAATTCCTCTAAGGCCAATGGGCCATGTGATACTTACACCTACAGGCCTTGTAAGGGTTCCACCTCACCCCTTGAAAGGTGTATTATCAAAAATCAATAAAAAATTAAGGCCTTCAGGCCATTAGAGGAATGACATGTTATTTTTATAAGATTTCATCTCATTTTTTACTCTATTGAGACATATTTGGTAATATGCACCTACTTATTTATTGAGGTGTATATAATAACCCATTGATATTTTATGTCATTAATATTTTTATATTAATGGTATTTAATTTTTCATTTTATGTTATTTCTTTTATGGGTATTATGATTCAAAATATACCAAAGTGGTATGAGTTTATTCTTCAATCTCATTTTAATCAGGATTTTTTATACTTGAATTTCCATTGAAGAAAATTATTTGATAAATTTCTAATAAAAAACTATAATTTTATTCTCCTATTGTTATTCATGAAATTTTCAAGTAATATTACCATATCCATATCTTTGGTGATTAAAATAATTGAGAAAATATTTTTAATAAAAGCCAACTTTATTTCTCTTTTTGGTCAAAAATGATTTTTCTTCCATATATATATTTTCATTAAAAAAATTTAAATAATATTTTTTATATTATTAAATGATTTATTAAATAAATATTTTCCCATGTTTTATTTTTTATAAAATGGTTTAAAAGTAATATTCTTTCCATTCTCCGAATGAGGTACCTTTTGAATTTTTTATAAAAGTGTAAAAGGAATGTTTTTTAATAAAGTTGGAATTAACGGAATATTATTATCATCATGACCACTCATTAATTTGAATCTTGCTTTAAATTTTTTAAAGTTTATTTTCAAATAAAATTATTTTCCTAATATTCTGAATATTTTTAGTTTTTAAAAGTAATTTTCAAAGTGAAAAGGGTATTTCCCTCAAGAATGTTTTTAATGATATTTTTACGGTGTTTCTATTCATCAATAAGAGTAACCCTTTATTTTAATTATAATCTACTAGGGATATGTTGTAATGATACACTCTTTATTATTTCTATAGTTAATTAATGATCATTTTTTCCTGGTAAAGTATTTGTAACATCTCAACCCAAACCACCGGGTCCATGTCGGTTTCTAGATGACCTCATGCATGCCTCCCCATATGCAAGAGGTTTATGACTATAAGTGAGGGTCTAAATCCATTAGTGGGGATACTATACCCTCCGTATCCTATCATCGAGTAGTAAAATAGTGAAAAATAAAAAAACATTGAATAAATAATCAAAGTAAAAAATGTGGAAAACTGAATAATGACTTACATATCGAGTAGCTCCTGAAATGGTAATCTTTTCCAGAGTATAAAAAAATAGGACATGTTAATAAATAAACATATATAGGGTAATATGGTGTATATCCTAGCCTACTCCACCTCTATACTCCACTGCTCAGCCATCAACCACAGGCCCCTTGTCCTTCACTGGATCCCTCGTGAAATCTACAAGTGTATCAAAATGACCAGGTGTGGTGTGAGTACAAGACTCAGTAGAACACCACAAGGTTATTGGAGAGTCACTTAGAATCCACAAGGCATCGAGTGAAAAATAACCTACCCAGAATCCACAAGGCATCGAGTAATACTCAGAATCCACAAGGCAATGAGTATTTACAACCTACCCAGAATTCACAAGGCATCGAGTAACACTCATATTCCACAAGGGATCAATTGTTGGGCATCTACTCAAAATTCAAAAGGAATCAAATAGATTCCAGGTTACAAGGTTATCAAACTTCGTCATCATATTTGTCTCACATCATCCGCACACCACACAAGGAGTAATTATACCATGACACCCACCTTTCAAGTATACACATACTAATCCTCTCAAGGAAAACATGAAAAATCATAGAATGATAACAACCATAGCATGCATCATGAGAAACATAGCATCATCATATACATCAACATGTGACTCAACCATCATCATGGAATTAAGATATCAAATCAATCTCATGAAAAAAAATGTACTATACTATGGGTTACACACGCACCTACATGTGATCACAGTCAAGAACGATTCCAAGTAAGTCAACATATAAATTAAATATTGAAACACATGTAAACAAGAGCCTGAATCATAAGGAACTTCTTACCACAAAATTTGGGAGAACCTCTTTGAATTTTTGTTATCATCAAAAGCTATACGTCAAAGTCTCGAGTTGTTGGCACGTTGATGATCTAGGTATATCAAGGGTTTCATAGAACCAAAAAAACTATTTTATTCTGAAAATAAAAAAAATAGTTTATATAATGATATATTTCTCTCTCGTTGATAATATTTTAATTCTTATAAAAATAGAATATCATATGTGATTATATTTTATCTTTCTTGAATAATTATTTAATTATCATTTAAAGTTTTCACATGTGCTGATAAATTATAAATTTTCACTTTATCATTTAAATTATCAGTGTGTGTATAATTTAAGAAAATTAAAATTTATCACATGCACTAAAGAATTATAATTTTAACTTTATCATTTAAATTTTCTGTGGGATGATAATTTATAAAAATTATAATTTTTCACATGTACTGATGAATTATAATTTTAAATTTATCATTTAAATTAAATATACAGAGATAATTTATGAAAATTAAAATGATCACATGCACTGATAAATTATAATTTTAGTTTATCATTTAAATTATCTGTGTGATGATAATTTATGAAAAATTAAAATTATCACATGCACTGCTAAATTATAATTTTTAACCTTATCATTTAAATTATTAATGAGATTCTAATTTATAAAAATTGAAATTATCTCATGCTTTGATACATTATAATTTTTAACTTTATCATTTAAATTATCCACTTGATGATAATTTATGAAAATTCAAAATCATCACATGTGATGATAAATTATAATTTTAACTTTATCGTTTAAATTATCCATGCGATAATAATTTATGAAAATTAAACATCATCACATGTGTTGATAAATTTTAATTTTAACTTTATCATTTAAGATATCCATGTGATTATAATTTATGAAAATTAAAACTATCACATGAAAAAATTATAAATAATTCTTGGTTTGATTATTTATATTTTTATTATAACATTTTATTCTCCTTTATAGTGTTTAGGAATTAACAATAAAAATGGAGGGTAATAATAATTATCAACATCATTATTATTATTATTATTATTATTTTGTTAGTATTATTATTATTAAAAAAATAAAACAAAAAAGGATGAAATTACATAGGTGTGGCACTACGCTTGAGGGAGGATAAACTCCACCACAACCACGCACCAATCAAGGTCACACTTCTTCACCACATGGGATGATGTGTCTCATAAAATTAGTAGAAATATAAGGACCGACTGGTTTATATAGCCACTGAAACAAGATTTAGGTTTTACCATAATTGATGAATTAAACCTCCATTTTTAATCCATTAATCACGAAACAAATGATTGAGGAGTGTTTAATTAACCCATATTAAAGTGTTTCTAATTTTTAATCATAAAAATGGTTCAGATTTAAGTTTTCAAAATCACCCGGGTAAAATCAATGGTGGAACACATGATTTTGGGAGATAATGAACAATAATGTTTAACTAATTAATTAAATTATTTATTTATTTAATTTAGTTAAAAAATACATTTAGTTGGTGATCTGACTAATACGCATGTTTCGTATAAAAATTATACTCTTCCTAAGGTAAAACCTATGTTCTTGGCCTAATAGTGGTCTCAGATTTCTTATACGAAGCACCGTTTGGAATTTGTTAATTATTTATTAATTAAAATTAGAATAAATAATTTATTAAATATTAAATAAATTATTTTAGCAAGATAGGTATCCAAATGTCCAAAGCTCAAAAATATTGTACCCCTCTTCAGGTAAATATTACATTTGAGACCTAAAACTGGTATCATATTTCTTATATGATGCACTATTTATGAGTTATTCAATTAGTTTGAATAAATTTCATACACTTAATATAATTGTCACGACCCGTCCCCCAGGGCCCATGTCGTGACTACCCCAAGCCCGCCTTCCTTAGAATAGGGGCTGGCGACTAGCACCGAAGGTGTATTCCCTAAATCTGGGAAGGCATTGCCTTTATAACCTGTAAACACACGCAACCAAGAACACAATAAGATACAAACTCAAGTAAACTGAATAGTAAACAGGGTGAGTATAGTAAGTAAAAGGGGCCAGAATACAAGCCCAACTAGAAAGTACAAAAAAACTGGAAAGTATAAGTAAACTGGAAAGTACAAGTAAACTAGAAAGTACAAGTAAACTGGAATAGCTCCTGTGAACACCCGCCAAGGATCCTGCCTAAAGGGTAGGTACAGCTCTCGAATGATCATCTCTATGGTACACCTCGTCTAAGGTCCACCTCCGCGCTACCTCTAGTCCGGGTACTCTCATCCTCAGTCAACGTTGTCTGTCATCTTCACCAAACACAATGAGGTTCGGGCATAACCTGTGTAGGGGTGAGTATAACGATACTCAGTAGGGACCCCGAGACCCTTAAGGTCTCACAAAATCCACAAAGGATAAACCACAAAGCATGAAAACAACTGAAAAAACTACTTACGTATATTCCCATACATATACCTAAGTTATCAAGTAATCCCATCTCAATCATGAGGAAACACAATGTCCAACTCAAAAGCCCAAAGCTCAACTGTTCCACAAAAGAAGGAATACCACGAAGGTAAGTACCACACAGGTACGCCACACAGAAGAATACCACCAAGGTATTGCAATGAAGGAAAGTACCACAAAGGAACAGACTCAGCTCACACCAGGTATAACTTAGGTACAGTAGTAGAGATGATTATATGTAACTACTAATTCATCTTACTCTGTTAATAGGGAGACCCACGAAGGATCCTAAATCATCATTAGACCCACAGATGATCACATTACATCATCAGACCCACACAGGATCCTAGTACCTCGTCAGACCCACATAGGATCCTAGTACATCGTCAGACCCACATAGGATCCTAGTACCACGTCAAACCCACATAGGATCATAGTACATCGTCAGACCCACACAAGATACTAGTACCTCTTCAAACCCACATAGGATCCTAGTACATCGCCAGACCCACACAGGATCCTAGTACATTGTCACAACCAGCTACAGGGTTCCCGCACTAAGCTTACTCATCTTTGGGAGGGTCCACTCCTCAAGACACTAGTCGATACTAAAACTTCCACGAAGTCCCACGAAGAAGTATCCCAAAGGACCGCCAGGTCATAGGGTTCTCAACGCAACAGATGATGTGTCAAACGGACGCCCGGTCTGTGAGTTATTAGCCTTTTAGTTATGAGGTCCCAGTTGGATTCGTGCTTGATCCAACCCGGACATACCCCAACTTTATCCAAATCTCCAGTGGGGTATACCAAAAGGTCTGTCTCCCTCCAAGGTTTCTGGCGTTGTCGACAGTTCGTCAAACGGACGCACGGTGCCAAAGTTATGGAAAAAAGAGCATATAGGGTCGAAGCTGGCCCGGGTCTGGTCCAACCCGGTCAAACTGACCCGGCCCGACCCGGCCGGGGCTGACTCGACCCGGTTCGGATCGTCCCGGCCCACGGTGTGGGGCGGCGCGGGGGTTGCGGGCGGCGCGCGGGCCGCGGTGCGGTGCAGGGGCTACGGTACGGCGCACGGGTCGCGGGGTGGTAGGCGCGAGGGCTGCGCGCGGGCCACAGGGCGACGTGAGGGTGGTGGTGCGGTGCAGGGCGGCCACAGTGTGGCATAGGGAAGCAACGGTTGCACTGTCACCTTCGTCGTGGTCCGTGGTGGGTCGAACGCCGTATCCGAGTCCCACCGGTGCCACTCACCGGCACCAGTCGCCGCCTTCTTCCATTGCGAGGAACACAACAAAAATCTTAAGAAATTGTGGAGTGGTCGGGCCATGTTTGTTTGGCACACACCCTCCGCATTAGGGCGGTAGCAAGAGGCTTAATGAATCTTGAATGAATAATGTCAAACCCTAAAACCTCCAGCAATGATTATTCCCAAACCCGCAAAACAAAATCATCCGCAGATCAACCAGTTAGAGATTTGATCAGCGTTCTTTGTTTAGAAGGGAAGAACATAGGAATCCATAATCACACATAATTAAACCCCTACCTCAGAGGTTTGTGGATGGAGGTCGTGAGGAAGGAAAACGATGAAGGAGAAGAGGGTTTGCTTCCACAATCATGCTTCTGAAGTCGGCTCGGGCGTCTTCCTCTTCCTTGATTCTAAAGAACGTTCTTCGATGGCGTTATTCATTTGAAGTAGAAGTTCTTTGTTGGAGAAGAATAATCATCCAAAATCTCTCCTCTTTCCAATCCTTTCTCCCAATTCCACCCAAAATGAAATTTAGCCAACTTATTAATTTAAGTTTATCAAAATAAATTATGTTGGCACAAACAAAGTTGGCATAATAAATGTACTCTGTTGGCACTCTTAGTTAGCTCATTTAATTGGCTCAATTAAATGAATTGTGTTGGCATAATTAAAGTAGAGGAGTTGAGAGGTTTTCTCCCATTAAAGGGGGTTCGGGTGGTCCCCACCACTAGATTTCAGAATTGGGAGGTTTTAGGCTCGGTGGTCCCCACCTCCATAACCTTCACATGGGAGGTTTCAAAAATAAAAAAGTTAAACATTTTTATTTTATTTTATTCTTTCACAAAAAACACAAAAACTAAATTTCTACCTCGACCCACTGCGGATGAGGTGAAAGTCTCCTTAAGTGAATACTGGTGCTGCGAGTTCAATGATGCCCTCAGATTTCAATTCTGAGCACCGGCTTAAAAGTTGCAAAAACCCGCTCGCATTTTTACTGAACGTACCCGAAAAAAAAAGTTCAGAAATTCATTATGGGCACTCCGGGCCTCGGAATCACGTGCCGTTGATTTTCACATACTCATAAAATTCCTATATATTTAACAAAAATAACATGGAAATTATGTGTCTTTACATTCTCCCCACCTCAAGGCTTTGCGTCCCCAAAATCCACATCACAAAACTAGGAAAACAAGTGGGGGTATTGAGCATGAATCTGAGCCTCCTGATCCCATGTGCTCTCTTGGAGGTTCCCACCCGCTCATGTCGATCCTCAATATCTACTAGAACCTCCATAAAAGTTGCCACATCGTCATTGTCTTGCTCATCGTGGTCGATGATGTGAGAAGGGTCATGCATGTATCTCCTCAGCTGGGATACGTGGAAGACGTCGTGCACTCGGTGCAACTGAGGGGGAATTTCTAGGCGGTAATCCACCACGCCAACTCTACTGAGGACCTGGAAGGGTCCTATGAACCTCGAAGATAACTTTCTGTTGAAATAGTGGGTGACCTAGACCCAACTATTCAGTGCTTTTTATTACCATATCATGTATACAGTTAGATATGCATGATTTTATCTTACCATTATAGTGTAGACTATTCTGCATCCACTATCGAAATGGTAATTTCCAAAGATTAATTGTCCTATCGAAATGTTATAGCAGTTCCTAGGCTATAATGGGAACATCTATATACTATGATATTAATATTAAATATATGTTATATGGTCTAGATACATCTTACTGATTGGACACACTATATGTTTGGTCATCAGGTGCTAGGGGCTCATAAGCATTGAGACTTCTTCTCATGAAGTTCACACTTGGTGATCTCTAGTAGTGAGATCATGAGGACTAACCCACTAATAGGAACACCACATGTTTCGGGTGTCATTGGATGTTCCTATCTACTATCATGTGTAATGGTATCCTGACTTGAGATCATTACCAATGTATTTCATTTGATTGCGTACTTTAATGCAAGACGAAAACCATGGCAATGAAGTAGTGGCGAGGTAGTTTGTGTTGGGTGCGTCATTGGTGGCATGGAATTGGTTTAATGTTCAAGAAAGGATTTGTCGGTTCCATGTTATGGAAGTAATATATCTCAGGCCATGTTGATATGGATGACAGTACCTCTATAAGACCATGGCCATGGCAGTCAAGGTTGAATCCATCCAGTTAAATCAAAAATATATAAAGCAAGAAAAGGGCGATAACACGTCACTGTGTCCTGCTTTATGAGATATTACAGATAAAGAGATTATATTGCACAGTGCATGTTCGTAGGTTGTTCATCACTGCTATGACAATCCTTATTTCTTCAGGGGCCATGATGGGTTGCTAGATCCCGGTCTTGGTCTATGAATACTATTCACTACTGTCAAAATAAGGTCTTAGAGGGTCACACACAATAATGTTTTCAAGAATCTTCCTTATTAAGTTGAATAGAATTTTTGGACATAGTGGGCCCCACCACAGGGGTCTGGGATTTTTCTAGAGTTAAACGATCACCAATGAAATAAATAAATTCATATTATTTGAGTTTAGAATAATGAGTATTGAATTTATTTATTAAATGTATTTATGAGTTTTAAGTAAATACATGAAAAAATATTAATTGAAGAATATTAAATTATTCGAGGTTCAATTATTATTTATGGGAGTGAAGAGTCGACTTAATGACTCAATTATTATCGCATAATATATTTTAATATATTAAAAGTGAAAGATAATAATATTTATGACTCAGTTTAGTTGTCATAAAATGTCGTTGAAAGTGCCTTAAGTATCTAGGGACGGAGAGGCTATCACGGTTATTTTAATTAAGCCTTATAAATAGAAGAGGAGGGGATTTTGCTAAATATTATTCATGGGGCTTCTCTCTCCTCTCCACTCTCCCATGATCTAGAGAGAGATGCTCTGGATCCAAGGAGCTCAGATGGAGCTCTCTCTCGGCCATCGCAATTCGAAGAGATGTGGTGATTGTTGGAGCGTCAAAGGCATCATCGGTATTCTGCGCTAGCACTCGGATTACGATGAACATAACTCCCACGGATTCTTTGAAGTGTGTGTGGATGATCTATAGGAATTCGACTTCGGATTCTTCGACCAGCGATCGCTAACGACGAGCAGACGTCGTGCGCGGATTCAGATCTAAACCAGGTATTTTATGGGTTATGTTTATGCTTAAAACTCTTCATGCATGGTCCTCGACTTTGACCAGGATGCTATTCACTGACGCCGACAAGTTTACGTCAATCGTCGATGGAATTTTTTATAAAAACCCACCTGTTTGGGGCTTCCGCTGCATGCCCGGTTCCAACAAGTGGTATCAGTGGGACGAGTGTCTATTTTAAGAAAATAAATTAAATTTGAATTAATTAATGAAGAGGGAATCGTTCTAGTTCCAATTCCGCTGACCACATCTAAATCCGATATCAGATGGCCAATCTGTGGACATCCGAAGTTTTAAATCGAAAGAGATCCTTCACCCCGATGGAATTCCGATCATCAGAATAGTGTTTTCTGGGACCAGATTCTTCATAAAAATCTTAATTATTATTATCATTATAATAATTTTATTATAATAAATAGTTTTATTATAATAATTATTATTATTATATCTTATTATAATAATATTATTTAATATCATAATGATAATATTATTATAATAATATAATAATATAATTTTCTCAACCCTAGTATATAGGCTTTAGATAAAAAAAGGGGGTGACCTTGACCCAAGTGGGTCAAGTTTATAAAAAAAATAAATAAATAAAGAGAGAAGACCTGACTTTGTAAGTCAAGAAAAAAAATTGATGCCGAGGAGCGGACTGGAAACTAGGTCATGATAAATTTTTTATTTTTTTGGCGCCTCCTCTCCCCGTCGCACTATAGCGCACCGCAGCCACCTATCCTCCGCGTGGGCCCTGCACGGCCTCCTACCCACTCCAGACAGCCCTGATAGCCTGGACCCAACCTCGGCACCATGGCCTTCCTCCACCCTGTAGCAGGCGGACGGTCCGACTCAGTCGGGCTCTCCCCGTCGGGCTGTAGAAGGCCTCCGGACCACCTAGCTCCCCTCCCTCCCCGCGTCCAGAGGCAAGCCGCACCAGATGCCCAGCCGATTGCCAGTTCTCCTCCCTCCTTTGGAGCCTACAGGCGCACGAGCAGGGTGCACCGCCCAGGTCCACTGGTCTTCCTTGCACCAGAACCAGGCCAAGACGACACCTAGGCACTGCCGCCAGCTTCAACAGGCACTGTGCACCGCAACCAAGGAGGCCATCTTATTCTCCTTCCTCCCAGGTGGTCCGCCAACCTCAGCATGCGGCACAGGACGATGCACACCCAGGTGACCCCCTATGAGGTGCTCTCAGCAGGCTTCGCCCAGCCTCGGGCCGCCTCTCCTCTTGTCGTGGAGCGGCGCACGGCCGGCCAGCCCCTCCGTCCTCAGTCCGGCCTCCTCCCTCCAACCGCCACAGCGGTTCGGAACCCCATCTCATGATCTCTCAGACCAGAATTGGCGTTGAACCGTACTGGAGCCGCCTCGCTCCGACCGTCGCCCAGTCCTCTAAGCGGGCAGGTAACATGCACTGACCTAAATTGTGACCACGCGGATCTTCCCACCCAGGAACGGGCGAGGTCGGGCTTGGTCATTCTAGAAATACCCTGCACGGGGTCAGCATAGACCGGGATGAACCTACGCAGGTTCTCCCTGACCTGCACAGGCCCTTCCCAGGGTTTATGGGGCTCGGGTAGTTTTATTTGAATAAAAATGTTAATTAAATTAATTAATTTAATTTTGGTTCAGAATTAAATTAATTAAATATTATATTTGGTTTATAATTAAAGTGGCGTAATTAATTTAATTGGTGATAAATTAAATTATTTAATTAATTTAATTTTAGTTTTAAAATTAAATCAATTAAATTGGGACCGAACAACGTTAATATTGGATTAAAAATTAGAGTGAAAATTTTAATTCAATTAAAATTACCTCACATTTAATTTTAATGCAATTTTAATTTTATTCTGCATTTATTTTATATATACGTGAGTTAAAGTGTATACTGGTCATGAGCCGCGGACCTACCAATGTATGTTTGGTTTGATTATTTAATTAATTTATTTAATTATTGCACGGTATTGTAATAATTAGTTTAATTAATTTAAAGGCGGTATATGTATCGTCTCAGTGTCATTATATGATTAAGGACCTGCGTGTCCACTTCTCAGAGTTGTAATTTTATATCCCGAGACCCCCTCGTCTGCGTGCGAGTACAATTGTATAATGACAGGACAAGCTATGACGCATTTCGCGCCAAGTGACAGCGACACACCAGACAGCAGTTAAATGCATTGGATGATCAGACATCACTTTTCAAGTTGCAAGTCATGCGACTTAAGTTACTTACCCCTAGGATTTCGATTGGTCTATCATTCACTCAACAGATCAACCAATAGTACCGGCTCATGATCAGGTTTTTCATTTTATTTTTGCGTGGTTTATTATTTTGTGAATGTTTAGTTAGAGAGTGATCACATAGAATAATAATAAACAAGAATGCAATATTAAATGAACATGTGACATGATGATTTTTCTATTTCTTGCACGGTCAGTTGTGAGTGTGATCACATAGTACGTGCTTATAAAAATAGAAAATGATTTCTTTTGTCACACTAAAAATAATAAAACCCTCAAAAAAATATTAAGTCAAAAACACCTTCCTTTATTCAAATTTAGACAAAACCAGCTATTTGAGGTTCCGGTCATACCATAGCTAAGGGTGTCTCTTACTACTAGGGAGTCCTTATAAGAATTATGGGTTGACTTAACTAAAATTTCAGCAAAGAAATAGCCATATCTAGCTTGTTGTAATTTTAGAGGAAAGCATTGAGTAATTTATGTTCTGATTTTAAGAAGTTGGGACTTCACTCAACAGATCGAGGAGCCGCAAGTTAAAGCGGTTGGCCAGCCAAAAGCCTACCTAGAACCCTCCAAGTAGTGGCGTAGCCATAGCTTGTAGACTATGAGGGGTGGTTTCAAGATCCTTACCACTAGAATACTCAAGAGACAGAGTATTCTAATTCTAGCACAGAGTGTTCCTATAATACGATAAAATAGTGGGAGACATAAAATGATTTAAGTAATTGATCAATAATGTCTAAACCAGTAATTCAGATAAAAGTCACTACTCTGTTAAAATTCATTTTTGTAGAAAAAAATGGAAAGTTATACCACATGATTAAAACTGTGATATTATAATGGACAAAGTAAATGTCCACACTGACATGAGTATCCATAAATAGTATAGGCGCGTGCACATATTACTATGATATAGGAAACTCAAGGTGTCAGTGTCCCCAACACTATTAAACTACCTTAAGAAGCGAGGGTGAAAATTTCTTACAGGATACTAATTTACAAAGCATATGATGGTTATATCATTATACTTCCATCAACGTCTAGTTTCAGTTGTGGTCGCTACACCAGGACATAGATGATATAACATAAAGTCTCATCTTCGATAAGTTTGCAAGGAGAAAGATAAGCAATGATATGAATAAGGAAAAGTTTACATCGACATGTGTAAATTGAAATATTGATCATGATCTTTAAATATCATTTTTACCACATTACTCAAGTATCGTTTTATATTACAAAATGAACAAGTATTGAGTAAATGCTTCATTACCAATTTAGGTAAGATTCTCCAAGATAATAAGAATAAAAGACAAATAAGCTTTAATTCTTATGGAAGATAAATTGAAAGACAATGTGTAAAGGTCAAATGAATTTAATACCAATGACACATTCACGATATCCTTCAATTAATGAGGTACTAACAATGGTTATTTGCATTTAATATTATAAAATAATACTATGGAAGTTTAAAAGCAATAAAATTATTTAATGAAGCAAGTTTCCGCTTCTTCATCAGGCATATTAATCAATGTAATGTTTCCTTTTACTACTTGGGTATTTAATACTATATGCCTTTTGACATATGTGTATTTTAATACAATAACCAAGTTATTATAGAAACCTTACTGGAAGTCAGGTGTATTCTCCAAGTGGCTACGTAAGGGTGATGCCTAGGCCAGTGGTGAGGAGTATATGACTTCTTAATTTCCAAGTGAAAGATTCGTGTTGAACTATTGTTGAGTATAACCAAAAATATTAATATCATGTGTCCATGGATGTAAGGATACATTATTTTCAGTTTCTGGAATGAATTTATTTTTTTAAACTCAATCATTAGTTTAGTAATACATGAATCATAGGCAATTAGTGATGAATATAAATGTAAGACTTATTCCCATTTGTGACAGGATAATTCTTTTTCAAGTAATACTAAAAATGGATGTCATGAATATACCATGTATGGTATTTAGGCTCAGTATAGCTAAATACTTTTGGTACTATCAATGTCTTTAGTTTAGACAAAAAATCCTTTAGAAATAAAGGTACAACACAAAGTTTTTGGAAATAGTTTAGAAAGTAAGCGTGAACTATTCCAAGTATAAGATATAGGTATATATGCTTCATAAGATTCCTTTAATAAATTAAGGAATAATAATGTGAAGTATTTTCATGGTTAGGAGATATGAGTTGCTTCAGGTTGGGATACCGAAGAATATCTCAACCAAACATTCATCAATCATGATAATGTAGCGTGGAGTAATTCTTAAATGAACATTACCTTATTGAAATCACAACATTGATGTTAATGAAGAGGATCTATGACAAAGTCTTACATATCAACATTGATCAATAAACATATAGCATGGAGAAATTCCAAAACACATATGTTATACATCAAAATTTTGATGTAAGTAATATCAATGTTGCAACTAGAAGAAACTTCCATTATATTTCATGAAATGATTTGAAAATAACAACGATATCCCAAAACCATATGCCAAATATAATGAAAAATGGATATCATACGAGTCATAGTATGATATAAATCCATTATATCATAAGGACATGTGTTTGGATGAAAATAGTTTGTTCAGATACAAACAAACTTGCATCACAATAAACACATTTTGCATCAAAGGTACTTATCCTAAGGATTTCTTAGGATATTACGCATATCCCTAAGATAGAAAAGTTGTAGTCAAGTGATAGAATACACTTATATATAAGGTTGTACATCTCTATTAGAGATAGTGGGAGCTATATTGAATTGTGTTTAGTCAATGCTCAAAATGCACAAGTAGTTGGCATAGGAACTAGTTCCACAAGCACATGTGGAACAAAGTATGTTCCAGAGACACATACTGCGTAGGAAGGATTAAACCATGGTGATGGTTTTTATATTTACTGTGGTCGGTGATATATTATTCAAAGCGAATAATATTTCCTACAAGTAAGAAGTATATGGAAATTATCTAAAATTGATAAGACCAACTAAAATTCAATTAATGGATTCCATGTATCAAAGTGAAAATGTGGTTATTATTTTAAATATTGTGGTGGGTATTCAAGTGATTTGGTACATGGATGGTACAAGTGTAGTACCAATAAGGCTCGATTGGTTTCACCAAGTTATTATGCCTAAATCTGTTAGAATTTTACTTATCATAGCTAATATCTATGATCAATTTATTTAGCATTGGATTTCATGACCACCAATCGTGTATGGTGTCTATACGACGCAACCAGAAAGGGGTGGTCACATCACATAATACTAATAAAGGTTGCAAGTTACTGAAATCTGGTTTATGATTAAAGTAAGCAACATGATCATAGTATATACATTTGCAACAAATGATTTCCATGTGTCTACCAGAGGTTAGTGGGAGAACCAATGTTTTCCAAGAAAAAATATGTTCAACATCATATGGAAAATAGACATTGGTCTCATAGTTAGTTAAGACCAAAATGAAATTTATTCTCCAATTATTGACTTAAAGTATCAACCTACGTTCTAGGGAACGAGATCTACTGAGGTAGATCTATAGGTTGCTTGGTCCTAGTCAATCATACATATAGTTACATTGTATTGAAAAATACAAGTTGGAACAATTCAAGAGATGAATTGTTGCTTATGTCACAGGGCATAATCTCTCCATGTTGACCTGTCTGTGACATGGTAAGAGATAAACGTGGTGAGTTGAAATCCATATGTCAGAGCGATGGATCAATCATGAATGCCAATATATGTACAAGAACTGATATTGCCAAGGTTTTTTTGGGTAGATATCAGTTATAACCAAGAGCACTACAAGGGTGAAGTCAGAACTATCTAATTGTACTTAGGCATGGTTTCTTACTTAGCCAAAAAATTCATTGTCCACCAAGATAGAGTACACCACATGATGTTGACTTTTGATCATCTTTTGAACAGGCTTAATCTGTATCTATGAAACCTAATAACTCATTCTGAGATTTTTCATTGTATTGTAAACTAAAATACAAAATTCCTTTGAAATAGAGAAGTATTATTTTCACTAAAATTAATTTTCTTTATTTGGGATTACTTTGATATCATTCTACCTAGAATGTGGAAACAACAATATCAGGTCATGTTACTGTTAAGTACAATAGACTATCAATGATCTGTTTGTATTATATGATATTGACTATATTGCCTTCATTTATGACTTTAGTCCCGTTTAATAAATGATATATATAAATCATGTTTTTAATAAACTAAAAAATAATCATGGAGAACACATTTTTATCCTAACACCTAAAATCAAGATAAAGAGAGATTATTTTCCCCCTTTGGTCATGCACTTCTCAATCTCAGATCCATATTCTTCTTTATAGAATCCCACTACTAATAGATTTTTAGTAAGTGAAATTAAAATTTATAATTGATTCATTGAAAAATACTATAATACTATTTAGTCATAACCCTTTCTAGGAAATAATAATTTAATCTAATAAACACCAAAATAGCCCATGCAACTCACTTACTTCTATGGATGCTGACAAGATGACTTTATAATATTATTTAAAGGACTCTATTGTTGGATGAAATAGTATATCCTAGAGTTCTTTTCACCATATCTCCTTTAAAACCTTCATCTTTGTATATATTCATATTTTTAATACTGATTTTTGAGCTGGGGATAGATGTTGAATTACTCTTTGGATCCGGAAGAACACTAGTTGGAAATTATATTGATTTTATACCAGCTATTTTGTATCATAAAAATAGTCACTTGATACCTCATTGTTATAAAAAAATAAATAAACATGAAATGCATGAATGTTGTTTCTTCTCCACAAATATTTATTCTCTCAGTGGAAAAATACCACTTGAATTGAGGTTTGATACCAATGGTTGATTCTTAAATGTGACTTTGAACTACTAGATCATTAAAGTATAGCTTTGATAGCTCCTCATTTTCACATCAGGATCTTCATCATATAATCTTTCATTTCTACAACATGAAACTCCCAAATACATATTTTTTTAAAAAAAGAGTTTTTATTTAACACCACTTGTGGAATCTAATACCATATGTGAATTTCAAGAGTTTATATTCTTCTTGTTGCATGTCTCTCCATTCAAATTATGCACCTCTTCCTTTTCAGTGCACACACACCCCCTAGATCATATCTCCCCCTTTATACTATTCACTTTAAAAAAATATTATAAATAGTTAATGAATTGAGAGAGGGGTACCTCTAGAGTCATCAAGGAGAGAATTTTGGTCGATACTAATGGACCAACCCATTGATATTTTCCAACAAATCATTGTACTTTTTCTATGAAAGTTCCAACTATCCAATCAACTTCAACTATTATATTCACATAACTAGAAATTCTTTACCCAAATTCTCATTCTTCTTCTGATATATAGATTTTTAGGCTTGTTATTTTTCATAATATTGGGTTTAAACCCTATAGTATACATTTATTTCTTTGATGTTCCACTAATATTCCATTTTTTATGATTCTTTCTTCGAGAAATAATATTTCTACTAGTATTTTATCTTATTTCTGACTCCATTTTAGGTATCTTTTTATTTCCATCACTTCTTAGCTTATGTCCTGAAACATGAATTTATAGAGAAATTATTTATTCATTTTTATTTTATCAGTTATCCAAGTCACATAACCCTTTGTTGTTGGGGGTTGTTCTTTTATTGAACTTACATTATTCTTACTCACAACTGAAAAAAATACTTCTGTTTTCTTCTAGGATCATTCAAATTCTTTTCTAGAGAGTTTGTGTGAGTGTAATAGAGGATGTTCTCAGAAAATCTTTCACTAAATCCCTATGTTTCCTCCAAGACTTTAAAACTATTTTTCAACTTCAAAGGTTATTTTCTAGTATAGTATTTCTTGTTATACACCACAAAAGTTGTAGATATTGTTTTAGGTTCCTTTTGCATCACTACTTTCTTCCAGCTACAGTATCTTTCCAAATTCCCATTATTAGAATATATAAAACATATATCATTAAAAACATACCTCACGCCATTATTTCTCAGTTGATATGTTGATACAACTAGAGTTATTCTTCTTACATTGATCGCTCAGGTTTCTCAACACATACTCATGGTGTGTAGAGGCCTTCCACAATCATATCATTTGTTGACTAACTTATTCTAAGCTATGTTTCTTTTATAATTTTCAAGAAGATTTTTATTATTCTTAGATTTAGAAATATTTCTATCTTCACAATATAAAATATATTCTAAAGCTTAAATAAACTTGAAATATTACCATGCATCCCATAGAAATAGCACATGTTTTCATCACTTTTTTTATAAGTCTTTTTAGGTTTTTTTCGAGAACTTGGAGGATTTTCCCGATTTATGGAATTGTTTACAGCTCTCTTCTTCTCATGCATGGGAGAGGATTCATCATAGCCAATACCAGATTTTCCCAAACTGCACAGACTTTAGGATGAGACAATCACTTCATGTTTTTCCTATGAAATAGAATATTTTCTTTTAATTTCATCATTACCTACTAAAGTATAGTCAAATAATAAGTTCAAATCATCCTTAAATTTGGGCTTGCCTTTGGTTTTAGATTTCTATACTTCTTTCTTGACTAAATATATATTTTTTCCTAATTGTTGAATATTCTTGTCCCAAGATTCATGTTTATTATCAAATTCTCTCTTGATATTATTGCAACTATTCCTATCATCTTTTAATTCTTGGGAGATCTGGTCCACCATGTCAAATTTTTACTTTATTTTCAAATTCATCTAAAAAATAGAATCTTTAAATCATTAATTATCCTAAACAAGTTCTGGGAGGTTTGTAGCATGATCATTATTTATGGATTCTAAATTCTAAAAATATTTTTTGTTAAAATTCTTTCCATTATTTTCATCTTTGAGTTTTTTCATTTCTTCAGCTTGAGAATCATTCTTCCCTCTTAGATTGGTGGCCACTTCAATAAGTATTTTATTTAAACATTTTAGTTTATTGACATCAATTTCATTTGATTGGATATGAATATCTTGAGACTTGTTTTATTCTTTTATTTTTGGACAAAATTAATTTTTCACATAGAAAATTCCACTTTTGGCCTTCTTGGAATTTATTCATCATTAATAGTTCTAGTATCACTTGGAATGTCAGGTTCTCCTTTCATTCCAATAACATCATTGAATGAGTAAATAATCTCATAGTATTATTCATCTAAACCTTTGTTTAATACATTTTTAGTTTCCTTAAACTAAATCAAACTCTTTCTATAGACACTTCCACACTAAGGAATTTCACTAGGATTCTATTACTTCTTTGAATTTCTTCCATTTCCATGGAACCAAGATAAAAGAAAACCAAAACTTCAATTAAAAAAATATAATAAACAGTGTTAGGGAAAACAAATCCAATAAAAGAAACATACCCTATTATACAAATTATTAGGACCAAAGGAGCATAGATACCCTAATATGGGGTGAATCAAGGTGTTTATATTCTTTTCAAACTTCTTCTTTCCCCACCAGATATTAAACTCTTTATTATGTGGGTAACTTCTTTTTCACTTTACTGTTTATATTAATATTATCCTTTCCAACATTATATGATTATAATGCATAGAAATTAAATAAAGAAAGAAATCACAAGTACACACATATTTTTACTTGGCTCACCCTCACTGGTATACATCCATGGATTGTACAAATGTAATGTTCCAATGTATCAATTACACTAAAGTGTAATACTATTGGTTTAGGTTGATCACTACTTCTTGTCTCACTATCCTTACAATGTTTTGGGTAAATGAACTATCTCCCATGGATAACTTCCCTCACACTTACCTCTTATTCTCACTACATTATAAGCAAAAAATTATCTTAGAGGCCAAAGAACAATATATTCTATTATTGAGAGTTGTTCCAAAATGTATGATATATGCCTTTGAATTCCACACACTCCTTCATAGTCTTAATGTAAATATCCCCTTGAGCATCATCATTCCATGAGATGTCATGGAAACTCCTACTCACTTTAGAAAGTTCTTCAAGATATTATAAGTATTCTTATTTATAGAATGATTTTAGAAATCCATTCACTTTATGGTATGTAACACTGCCTTCTTATGTTTATATCCTCATATGCAATAGTGAATAAACTCATTTTGTAAGTATTTCCAAATGATGAAGATTATCTATTTTCTTCTTATTATTAATTCAGATGTGACAATGATATTTATCATAGGTTAACCTTGGTTTTTTATACATGTCTGTGACCCTAGACCGTATCCCTTGCATGTGATCTTGGCGTATAACCCTTGCGTGAGCTCTTGGTGTGTAACTCATCCATGAGACTCATTCTCAAGACCTATTCATGATAACTTTCCATGATACTCCTTTGTGATACTCCTATACAAGATTCCTCCATGAGACTAATTTGAGAGACCCCTCAGTGAGATCCCTTCATGAGATTATTCCACAAGATCCCTTTGCAGGTCCTTATTTTTTCATGTGGATCATGTGACTCTGGAGTGAGAACCATTTTAAGGTCACACAGTTTGTGTGATACAAAAGATCCTACATATGTGGGAAAAAACACTATGCATACTTCACTTTTCATGATTCTTTTTTGTGATCTCTCCTTGAGACTCCCCTAGAAGACCCCTTCACAAGAATTTGTTTTATTTACGTGGATCAAATGATCCTGAAATAAGACCTTATTTTTCTCATGAGAAAGATTCTATGTCGGATAAAACCACTTAATAAAACTTTCTGTAGTTATTAAGGATGGTTTAAGGGGTATTTATAGGCATTAATAGACCACCTTAACTCTGTAAATTGTAGTTAGTCGTTTGTTCCACCACATCAAAAATTAGACTTACGCACTTCATGTGATCACTCTGAGTGATCACATATTGCATGTCACAAGTGATTTTCATGATATCATCATGGGGTCAAATTAATATCATACTGTCACATGATTTTGAATAATAATGAGATATATCCATCATTTTAAGACTATTTTCCTTCATGTTCTTCACATGATCCCACCACGAGATCCCTTGAAAATCATATATTACTTCATGTGATATATTCGTGATATCTACAAACAATAATTTGGTGATTATTATGTTTTCTATACTAGATCCCCTAACAATCATGTGGTTCTTTTCATGATCATTTTTTACAACTATGATCCGTGTGATTAGTTCTGACATTCACACCAGCTATTCACGCCTCTTTTGACAATAGGCCTTTGCCAACAACATAAAAACTTGTAAATGGAAACAATCAAACCAAAAGCACTATCAAGAGGTATTTTTTCCAATATTGACCCTGAGTGTGTTCTTAAACACTAGATTATTATAGAAACCCATCAAAATAATAAATTAGATCAATGTATGAATATGAATATTATAGAGAGAGTGAGATGTATGCTCTCACACTCAGGTTTTCCTCAATATTTCTAGGTAAAGATACCACAATGATAGTGTATATCATTAATTTCTGGCCATATATATATAATTATTTCAATACCCTTGAATAAATATAGATAATAATACAACCCATTATTTCACACCATATATTGTTTAGATCCAAATCTTATTCTCACACTAGGAATGATAAGTTGGAACCTAGGGCTCTTAAGTGTATCTTTTTATGTTATCTAGGTGATGTTAATGGTTATATATTATGGATAGATAAGACTAATTATAAAAAAATCATCATTATTCATGATGTAGTATTTCATGAGTTTTTCCTTCCTAAGTAGAATTCCATTAAACTTAAAAGTGTGAAAAAACAAAAGGTGGTAGGTTATATTTGATATTGATTAGGGTTTTTAATATAATAAATTATAAGATAACTGGGTGATGGATTGGATTATCCACCCATTTAAAAGCAAGTGATGTTTCCCAAGGTTTTGTGTAAAGGTGTTTTTAGGTGATCCCATGATGAGTACATCAGAAAGGTGACTGAAGAACCCACCACCCCCATATTGGGAAAAGAGAACAATGGAGTTGGCTACCCTTGAATACTAGGATGGATAGATTAATGTGGGCAGCCTATAATAACATCATATGGTTGAAAGTGATAATATTTAAGTCTATAAAAATTGTTCATGTTTAAGAATCCTAATATTCAATAGGATGAATGGAAGAATTGAAGATAAAGAAGCCTTTTGTTGAACCTAAAAAAGGAAATCCTATTTTGATATAGATAACTCTTATGAATTATGTCTAAATCATGGATGAGGGATAACTGAAACTGGATAAACCATCCAAGTAATACAAATAATATTTTTTTCTATGAACATATTGTTTATATACTCTAGTTTGAAGGTTTAAGTGACCTAAGATGGCCCAGGATTGATTGAACAATAGCCATAACTAAGCTGGAATATTTTTCCCTTAAAATAATCTATTATGAATATTTTATATGTTTAAATAACTCAAAAGTTCTTTTAAAGGATTTTAAAATTATTTTAGTAATTCCAATAATCATTTGAAGAAGTTTTTATATGATTTAAAGAATTTACAGAATCCATGGAGCAAGAAGAAGGTATTTTGTAAGTATCATATAGAAATCCAGATTTTGGAGTTCATGAAAATTGGATAAGTCTTGAATATAAGTATTTTCCTACCATGGTCATAATAATTTACTGAAAAATGTCAGACTTTAGTTTCTGAGTGTAAATATTTAAGTAATGATCGTATTATTTCATCCACAACATAATTCAGGATCATAATACTTAATTGTATGTCTTTGAGACCACTGTATGTCTTTGTTGGAATGTATGACTTTGAGATGATGTAGAAAAATAGTAATGGAAAGAGATTAAGATTTTTGGAGTTGAAATCACGACTTCTTCCATTTATCCTAAGAATATAAAAAATAAATCCTTACCAAACAAAAGACTTTGAAGCCCCCAATATAAGACTTCAATACTTAGTGAAAAGTTTGAAGTTTCGCTGTAAGAGAAAACAATATTCCCAATCCTGAATATGATAAAGGTAAACTAACTTTTAATGATGTAATAGATGTTATTTTATAGTATAAACATCATAAACACCTATAATGGTGTATGATCCAAGTATGAGAATAAATATAAGAAGATCTTCATCAATGGAAATGAAAATTAAAAAGCGGAGTTTCCAAAATTATTTAATTCTAAGTAAAATAAAAAATTTATGATTCTAAATCCATAATTTTAAGTTCTTAACATCATGATTCTTAGACAATATCTAGTCTGAGCTTATTTTAAGTAATATTGAGTGAGGAGAACCACTTCATGTATTCTTTGATGAAGAAAATGGAATTATTGGGTTCTCGAGAATAATGTAGATGAATAATTATCAAACCTAGAGAAACTATTTCTCATAGCCTAAATATTTTTTATATGAGTATTTTCAATTGTCTGTGAGTAAATGTGATTAATATCTGTGAATTTTTCCAAGATTTAATAAATAATAAAAATTCAAGATTTCTTGAATCTTGAAAATAAGAATGAGTTCCATAATTTATATATGATTTTCAATTAGTCTTCATACAGTTGTGACATTTAGAGTGTGGATTTTATAGAAGATTTGGAGAAAAATAATCCAATATTACACAAGGATATAAAATATTTTACCCATACATGTTTTGCAAATGAGAATCATTTATTATAGGTACTTTTGAAAACTCATTGTGAAGAAAAATGTGTTCATGAGAATACATGGAAATTTTTAATGGATATTCTATAATAGTTATTTTTCACTAGAGGCCTTTTTGTATTATCAACATACCATTAAATATATTTTAAAAGGAAAGAATTTATTTAATGTATCTGTCTATCCATGAGAGTTGTTGATATGATCTAAGTGAAGAAAAGAGAAAATTAAGCTGCTAATGTGCTAATTTCTTGGTGTGAGTGATATGTACCATCCTGCTACTATTTTTTAAGTATTCATAAAACTCTATATTTACTAAGCATTGGTTTAGTTTTATTTGGTGTTGATTTGGATTGTATTTTAATTTTTTTTTGAAAATTTTGGGATAGTACATGGTGGATGCACCGTTTTCCCAAACAGTGTGCCCTCTTATAGAAAACTATTCAACCCAAGGAAGTAGGATTTTGCAAGGTTAGTGCATGGTTAGTAAAACTGTGTGCCCTGTTAGGAGAAATAGTGTGGCCCATTTAAAATTGATGCAAGGTTAGTCTGCATGATTTTTCAAAACATGCGGTTTTGCCCAGCTAACCATGCAAGAGATTTATTTAATCTGAAAATCCAACTTAAAAATCTCGAACCCACCATTTTAGGTGTCGGATGGTCCTAGAACAAACCCATGAAGTTTATTGTTCCTTTATAAAACCCAATGGAAGTTCTTTTACCCTAGGATCCCTCCATAGAATGATTTGAAGCTTGAGTAATTCCCTCCAATCTTCTCTCAATTAGTTTCCTCACCTTGATCTCTATCTCCAATGATCTCTCTTCTCATTCCTAGGGTTACATGGATCCCCATATTGATTTTTGGATATAATATACTCTATCTTGGGATCTTAAAGCTAGATTTGATCCACATTTCCCCATTTCCTTGATCGACATTCTTCATTGGAAAATCTCGATTTGTGTTTGGCATTGTGAGATTCATTGATCCCGATGTAGGTGGTTCCACGATGATTCCAAATTTATGTTAACCCTAAATTGATTTATTTAATTTCAATTGTTTGAATTAAATTTAATTGTTCTATTTTGATTAAATGGCTTTCAATTGGTTTGTGGAAAAAACCCAATTCCATTTAATTGGGGTATTAAAAATGAATTTTTGACATGAAATTGGAAAACCCCCAATTCCACTGAATTGGGGTGCATTTCTTGAAATTGGTGAAATTGAAATTGTTTAATTTAAATTTTGAAATGGATTTTAGGGAATTTTTTTGAAAAACTTCAATTCCATTGAATTGAGGGTTTTTTTGTGAAATTGATGGAAATTGTTTGAAATTAAATTGTTGAATTTAATTGTGAAAGTGGATTTTGAAATTGAGTTTTGAATATATTTGAAATCCCTATTTTTGAAAATGGATTAAAAATGGTTTGATATAAACCTTAGGGTTTTATCTTGGTGAAAAGGCATGTTTTTTATTAAAAACTTGTTTTGGTTTTTAAATGGAAATTGGATTTTTTGAGATGGGGTAATGGGACTTAATTATATTTTAAGGATGATTAAAATAAATTTCCCATCATTGAATTATACTAGAGAATATGAAATCCTAGTTAGTAAGTGATTTATAGGGACAAACTCTCTAGGTTGGAATTTCCCTTCCAATAGATTGATGCTTTACAACACTAACAAAATATTGGTTAGTACATCTTTCTTCTCCATTGGGACATAGATAAGTCCTCTCCCTACATTTTTGAGGGATGTTTTTACACATCATGGTTTATCACATGTTTGTGTGAGTATCACATGACATGGAACTATCATAACTCTTGTAAAATGACTATATTGCTCACTTTTTTATATATGATATATAAATGTATTCTATTATTTAAAACTATTTTATGGGTAGTTTGATTTCTATAAACTATTTTATATAAAAAAATTTATTTAATAAATTTGTGTAAAGCACCATTTGTGAAATTATTTCCATCATTTTGAAATGTGGAGCATGATTTTTTAATGTATTTCTATATTTTGAAATGTAAAGCATGATTTTTTTAAATATGATTTGAAATGCCAAAACCGTTTATTTGAAAATTGAAAGAAATTTATTTGGTTAATTAAATGTTGGAATCTATTATGGAATCCTTGGTGAGATCCTAATATTCTTTTATCTCAAACCCTAGTTTTTCCTTCGGGTATTTATAGATCATCTATTTCCAGGTTCGAGTAGGGATAAAGCACCACATGGAGTTGGTTCTAGATTTTGATGCGTGGACATGGAGAGTTTCATACATTGGGACATAGGCCATTAATTTTCTTGTTTTCTGGTACTTTTATACAGTACTTTGGTTTTTGTTACCATTTTGTCTTCTGGTACACTTCTCTAAATGAATATTATTTTGTTTTCATATTGATTTTTTATCTTTCTTTCATAATGTTTGTGGAAAAAAAATAATTCTCACATTAATTTTGTATGATTCTAGGTGTTATTCTCCAACCCATGGTGATTGAGAATTCCTTTTGATCCATGTTAGGACCAGCTCAGTTATCAGTATACCAGGGTGCCTGAGCTGGTTTGTCACAAAGTGGTATCATAGGTGTAGTTTTTGCATCTTTCCTTGATGTCAGTTTGCAGTTGTGTATTTTTGTCAGGACTTAGGAGGTAGTTATGATTGAGTGATTGACCATCTCTCACAATAATGAACCTTAAGTCACAAGTGGTGGTTAGGGAAATATTTCTTGAGTATTAGTTCTAGTATTTTCCCTGATTTGATTTGCATAGAGTGAAATTAAAATCTTTTTTGTCTATATATTGGGATTACATTTTCCCTTATCGCTCTCTTTGAGTATAATATAATGTATTCCTTCTTTTTTGTTGATGTTGTGTAGCATCATTACTCTGAGAATATGTGTGAATCAGATCCAGGAGGAAGATTATTCTGAACCTCAATAAGAAAATTCTCTTGTGAACCCAAATATGGTTGAGTTGATTGTACGTATTGTCCTATCTCTCGAACAGACACCACCACTAGCTCCTGTTTAGGCTCCAGTTGTGGAATCTCAAAGGGATGTTCTCAAGATTTTTTCTCAATAATTAATTATATATAAGCTATCACCATTCAAAGAATCAAAATATCATTAATAGGCTAAGTAATGGTTGAAAAGGATGGAAAACTTGTTTTCATTCTTGGAGAAAGAGAGAGAAATTAAGGTGAAGTGTTCCACATTCATGCTGGAAGGATAGAACAGGAGATGGTGGGACATTATGGTGACAATGAATAAGAATGAGTTATTAGAGTTGAAAAACTTCAAAGTTCATTTCACTAACCATTTCTATCCAAATTTGATGTTGTTGGAAAAGTCTATGAAGTTTTTCAAACTTGAGAAGACTCACAAGAACGTGATGGAGTATGAAACAAAAATTACTGAGCTCATGCATTTAACACTTTAGATTGTATTGAATGAGAAGATGAAGGCTCAAAGTTTTGAGTTAGTACTTCACTAGGATATTTATTCTATGATTTTCTTACTTGATCTACCTTCTTATTATGATGTGATAGATAGAGCATTGATGGTTGAAATGTACTTGGCTAGAAAGTCATGGTTATCATAAGTTTCTTACTCTCCTAGTGTCATCATGGGTGCCTTTAAAGTAAAGTGGAAGCGTGATGATTATCATGGATGTTCTTGACAGTAGGGTCATTCTAGACCTCTGGCAGTTCCTGGAAGTGGTCCTTTAATTTTCCACCAGTGTGGAAATCTAGGACATTCAAAGAGGTTTTTCACTCAGGCACCAAAGGTATGTGGTTCTTTTGGATGATCAGGTTACTTATAGAAATTATTCCATGTTTATTCCACTCCTCATAATGGAATGGGATCATCATATCCTTCTAAAAGTGAGGGGAAATCAGATGCTTCACCTATAAAAACATTACAGCCATAGGAATTTGGAACAAAACTTCTTCATACAGTGGAAAAGTCTCCAGAGGAAGCGAATATGTGTCTAGTGATCATGAGAGATACCATAACTATATTCCCATCATTAGTGATTACTTTATTTTATACTGGTGTATATCATTCATTTATTTCAACCCTTATTGATAATATTCTTAATCTTCCTATGTTTATATTATCTTATGTCATGGATATTACTACACCCCTTGGTATGAAGAGAGATAAGGGTCTTCGTAGTCCCGTTTGTGTTTTCTATCTCTCTCATATGTCAATATTGTTTTGAGATTTATTGTTCTTGACTTGAAACCACTTAATTTCATATTCATAAGGGATTGGACCACTGTCAATAAAGCTCATATTTATTGTTATCTTTGACGGGTATCCTTTACTACACCTAATGTTGTGTGTCGTGTCTTTCAAGTAGAGTGGGAACCAAGGTCAAGTAAGGATAAAACTTCTTATACATATTTGGGGAAATTAATATCAGTGTTTTCTTTTTATTTGGAATGGGAATCCTTGAGCAGTGATCTACCTCCATTTTTAGTGGATTTTCCCAGCGTGTTTCCTTCTAGCTTGTCTAGTTTTCCACTGGTAAGGGGGGTATAATTTTCCATTGACTTGGTTCTTGGAACTTAACTAGTTTATATTCCCTCTTAATTCATGGAACCAGCTAAAATGAATGAGTTGAAGACTTAGTTGGATGATATTATAGGGAAATTATGTGTACCCCTGAGTGCGTCACCTTGGGTGGCACCGATTCTCTTCACTAATAAATATGATGGTTCACTTTTCCTATGTATCCATTACCAAAATCTTAATAGAGTGATGGTAAAAAAAATTATCCATTGACATGGATTTTTTACCTATTTGATCATTTGAAATGGTAGAAGTGGTTCTCAAAGTTTGATCTTTGATATGGATACCATTAGTTGAGGATAAAATAATCTTACATTCTGAAAACCACCTTTTGGTTCAGGTACAACCATTATGAGTACCTTGTTATTCCCTTTGGTATAACCAATGATCCTATATTGTTTATGACTTTAATGAAAATGATTTTCCATGAGTATCTAGATACCTTTTTTGTAGTATTTGTGAATGAAATTCTTGTTTACTCTCAGTATGAGGAGGAACATGTGCATCACCTAATAAAAGTTCTGAAGTTACTAATAAATTACAAACTTTTTTCAAAGCTTTAATAATGAAATTTTTAGATTTGGGAAGTGAAATTATTGGGACATGTGGTTTCAGAACAATTTATTTTAGTTGATCCTAAAAAGGAGAAAGAGGTTATGACATGAAAATAACCACAGAATGTTTTTGAGATTCAGAGCTTCTTGGGTCTTTGTGGGTGTTATCGCTGATTCGTTAAGGACTTCTTAAGTTTGGATTCTTCGATGACTACTCTATCTCAAAAGGGGAATAAAGTTTTCTTAGAATGAAAAATTTAAGAGTTCATTTGTTGAGATGAAATTTATTTTCACTAATACACTAGTGTTGACTCTTCCATAGGTCAGGTAGAGATATGTGGTCTTTTGTGATGCATCGAATTTTGGTTTAGGTTGTGTTTTTATGCAAGGTGATCATGTTATTTCCTATGGATCTCATTAGCTTAGGCCACATGAGAAGAATTATCCAACCCATAAACATGAAATCACATATGTGATGCATGTTCTTAAGATTTGGATGTATTACCTTTATGGAGAAAGGTTTACCATGTTTTCTAACCATAATAACTTTAGTTATATCTTCTCTAAAAAATATTTGATTCTCTACCATAGGCATTGGGTGGAATAACTATAATCTTTAGACTCTGACATTGTATATACCTGGGGAAATAGAATTTCATCATTGATACCTTGAGTAGGAAACTTCTAACCCAGGTAGTGAAAGAATATTTGGAAGAGTGGAATTTGATGGATCTTTTTGCACAATTTCATATTATAGTCCAGGAATCAGGGACTAAGGTTTCCTTGACTAGTGTTCAATTAACATACTCTCTCATCAAAATGTTTTTTTAGGATCCGCATCTTGATGATTATTTCTGAATCATTAGAGTCTCTCTTTATGGTGGGGATACCTTTGATGAGTGGTCGTTCTCCAAAGAGGGCATTCTATGCTTTTGGAAACATTTTATTATTATATTAGTGGAAAGGAAAGTTGTGATGGGGGATTTCTATAATTACCAATGGGTTATGCACCCAAGAACCACTAATATGTTTTATGACATGAGGCAACAATTCTAGTGTCCAGTTATGTGATGGTACATCATTGATTTTGTCATGTTGTAATAAGTTCCAATAGGTTAAGGCCGAGCACCAGAAACCTTCATGTTTTCTTCAGTCACTTCCAATGCCTACTTTAAAGTGGTATGAGATATATATGGTTTTTGTGGTTGGGTTTCCACATAACTAGAGAAAGAAGAATGTGATATGGGTTTTGATCGATTGTATGATTAAATTTTCTCACTTTTTACCCATTAATGATGCATCCAAAGTTGAGGAGTTGGGAAATATATATGTGAAAGAGATTGTTCAGTTTCATAGAGTTCCGTATTATATAGTATCTAATAAGGATACTTGGTTCACTTATCATTTTTTTAGAGGACTTCAAGAGGTACTAAGATATCACACCCATTTGAGCATGGCATACTATCTGTAGTCGAATGGCCATACAAAAATAGATATACAGATTCTTGAGGATATGCTTCACGCTTGTGTTATCGATTTTAATAGATCTTGGGATGATCATTTTGTATGGTTGAGTTTTTTTATAACAATAGTTACCAGTCCGTGATCATAATGGATTCTTTTGAGGCCCTATATGGTCGACCTTTCAAATCTTCATTGTGTTGGTCATGGATTGGTGAAATTTACTTGGTTGGACCAAGTTTGTTAAAGAGATGAAAACAAAGATTTAGTTGATTCATTATATAGTGTTGATGGAAAAGAGTTGATGTAATCCTTATACAGATCATAGTTGTAGGCCATTGGATTTTTTAGTTGGTCAACAGGTGTTCTTGAAAGTTTCAACCTGGTTGGTTCATCAACGACTTGGGAGTAAAGGGAAAATTGCACCTCTTTTTGTTGGACCTTTTGAGGTTATTGATCAAATGGGAATATTTTTTTATTGTTTATAATGTCTACCACATCTAATGTCAATTCCTAACATATTTTATGTATCTTTGCTGTGAAAGTATCTATCTAATCTAAATCATGTCTAGATCTAGCATTATCTTGAATTTGAACGTGATTTATCCATGACTTAATGTCCATTCAGGATAGATGATTCTAAAACCAAGGTATTTTATAGGAGGATGATACATTTTTTTGTGTGATATGGAAACACAGTTCTAATTCTCATGATACGTGGGAGAGGGAGGAACTTATGAGAGAGAAGTAGCCTCATCTTTTTGTCATAGAAGCTTCTGAGCAGGAAATCTGGTCACAAAAAATTTTCTATGGTGGGGAGGTTATAACATAATATTAATGATTTTTAGGTATTACTAAAACTCAATTTTTACCAATATTTTTTTGGGTTTTGTTTGGGGTTGTTTTGGGTTATATTCTAAAAAGTTTTGGAAAATTATGGGCCAGTGCATGGTTTTCCCAAACCGTGCACCCTCTCAGAGAAAACCATGCAACCCAAGGCAGTTGTATTTATTAGGGTTAGTGAATGGTTAGTTAATCCATGCACCCTCTTAAGAGAAATCATATGGCTCTACCCAGCTAACCATGAATGAGATTTATTTAATCCAAAAATACAACTTCAAAGTCCCAAACACCCCATTTTAGGTGCCAGACAAACCTTGAATGAACCCTTGCAATTTCTTCTTCCTCAGGAGAACCCAAGAGCAGTTCTGGGCCCCTCGAATCCCTCCTAGAAGTGATTTTAAGATTGAGGAACTCCCTTAAATCTTATCCTGGTTAGTTTCCTCACCCCGATCTCTATCTCCTATAATCTCTCTTCTCCTCCGTAGGGTTTTTTGGATCCCTATATTGATTTTTTGATTTGATATCCTCTGTTTTGGGATCTTAAACCTAGGTTTTATCATCATTTCCTAGTTTTTTTTACCGTCATTCTTAGTTGGAAAATCTAGATTAGGGTTTGGCGTTGTGAGATCTGTTGATCCCGAGGTAGGTGGTTCTATCATGATTCCCAATTTATGTTAACCCTAATTTTTTTTCAATTTTTTCAATTAAATTAAATTTTTTATTTTGATTAAATTTATTTCAATTGGTTTGTAGGAAAAACCAAATTCCATTGAATTGGGGTTTTAAAAATGGTTTTTTAGAATGAAATCGGAAAAACCCAAATTCCATTGATTTGGGGTTTGTTTATAGAAATTGGTGAAATTTAATGTGTTTAATTTAAATTGTGAAGTGGTTTTTATAGAAAATTTGTGAAAACCCCAAATTCTATTGAATTGCGATATTTTTTTGTAAAATTGATGGTTTTTTTAAAATTAAATTATTGAATTTATTTTATAAAGTTGATTGTGAAATTGAATTGTGAATTTATTTCAAATCTTTATTTGTGAAAATGGATTAAAAATGGTTTTATATAAACTTTAGGGTTTTATCTTGGTGAAAAGGGCATTTTTTTTATTAAAAACACATTTTTGTTTTTAAATTGAAATTGGTATTTCTGAAATGGGGGAATGAAACTTAATTTTATTAAGGTTTATTAAAATAAAATTCTCATCATTGAATTGTACTAGAGAACATGAAATCCTAGGTATTTATCTAGTTATAGGAAAAAATAATATTGGTTATAATTTCCCTATCAATGGATTAACACTTTACAACACTAACAAAATATTGGTCAATACATCTTTCTTCCCCATTTGGACATAGATAAGTCCTTTATTTCCATTTCCAAGGGACATGAGTACACATTTTGTTTTATCATGTGAGTGTGTGGGGATTCCATAACCTGGAACTATCATAACTCTTGGAATATTACCATGTTTATCTCTTGTTTATATATCAGATATAAATTTATTCCATTGTTTATAAAACTATTTTACATGCCTTATTATTCATATAAACTATTTAATATAGAAGTGTTTATTTAAATCGTTTGTGTAAAGAACCATTTGTGAAAATATTTCCATAATTTTGAAATATGAATCATGATTTTCTAATGTATTTACATCTTTTGAAATGAAAATAATGATTTGTTTAAATATTATTTGAACTGCTTAAACTATTTATTTTAAAACTGAAAGAAATTTAGTTGGTTAATTAAATGTTGGGATCTATTATGGAATCATTGGTGAGACCCTACTGGTCATTTAACTTACACCATATATGTTCCTTTTGGTATTGGTAGATTATCTCCTTCTAGTTTGAGCAGGGTTAAAGAAACACTTAGAGGTGGTTATAGTTGTTGATCCATGTACTTGGAGAGTTTCGTCTGTTGGTACATGGGCTATTTATTTTTCTATTTTATATTAATTTACTAGTGTACTTTGGGTTTTCTTACATGTTTTACTTCTGGTACAATTCTCCCAGTGAAGCTTCTTTTGTTTGTGTACTAATTTTCTATCTTTCTTCCGTAATGTTTGTGGTTAAAAAATTTCTCCCACATTCATTTTTTATGATGACATGTTATAGTCGCTAACCCATGGGGATTGGGAATGCCCTTATAGCCATGTCAGGACTTGATTAGTTATCAGGTTACCAGGGTACTCGGGATGGTTTGTGAAATGATATGTAAGTATCCAAGAGAATGGAATCTCTTGAAGAATAACAATTGGAATATATAAAATTATATAGTGAAGAAGAAGAATAAGTTGACCATAATTTTGAGAATTTTTTGAAGAGATTCAAAGAAGTGAGAAGAAGAAGATCACATAACCACCAATATTTCATAAAATTGAGAAGATTATTTTGAGTAAATATGACCCATTGTGTATGTTCTCATATTTTGGAGTCGATCATTCAAAAAAATGAAGATCCATTGGATATAGAATATCACAAGAGATCACCAAGTGATTTATCAAGGTGAACATATTCATAGGTTCTTTGAAGCTAAATAATGAGTAGTGTCTGATTTTCTATGTTCTATTCAATACTTTTTCAAATTGTAAGAAGACTCTTATGAGAAGGATGAGATCTATTTTTTGGATTTTGTGACATAACCATGTTTTTTTATGATCAACTTGCAAGGAGGAGCTACAAATGAACTATTGTGTATACATGGTGTGAATAGATCAAACCTATGAGACTTAGGGTATGCAAGAAGGCTTCCATGTGATTTAGTGACTATATTTTAAAGCTATTGAATAATTATAGTGGGAAGTTTGTAAGAGAAGTCCTATGAGACATAAGTATGTTTGTGGGTGTGACTCTAGCTGAGAGAAGATCAATGAGACACCAATATGGTTATGGTTTGTGAAACACCCTCCACTTGTAATTGAATGAAATTTGTTATAGTATAGAATCCATGATTGGAGCGCATAACCAATCAAGGTAAAGAGTAGGTCTTATTACTAAACCGTGTAAAATCATTGTGTTTTTGTTCGATTTATTTACTGAATTATTGATGAAAGTTTGTGTTACATAATATAGAGTGTATTGAGAAAAAATAAGTCTAATAGGTTTCATTGAAAAGAAAATAATTCATGAAAGGTTTAAGTGGCCCTTAATTCACCCCTCCCCACTCAGTGGTATATCGGTCCTCTAAGAACCTAAAGTGGTATCAAATAAAACCCAGGTTCCCTCTGAAATGACATGTACTAGTTACTATCCTTATCAAGTCGGATATGGAAGTATCTTCTTTTAAATAAAAAAATATTAATAAAGAGGCAAGGAATCTGAGAAAAATCTCAAAGAAGTTAGATGAAGTACCATTATCTTATTGCAATCAAAATGGTAAGGATTTAGTTGCAAAATTAATTTATTTTTACTCCTCTACTGATGCTGGTTCAAGCTATAAAGAAAATGAATACATTAAAATTTTGAAATAATTTTATGTTAATATTTCATTTTATATAAAGAAATTTCTTGATGAATTTATTTTATATATACTTGGTTTCATCAAGGAACTATTTGATGAAAAAAATAGCTAGAGAAAGAAGTTGATGTTATAAAGGTGCACTGGAAAAAATGATTAGAAAATGTAGCACCCTCTAAAAATTGGTGTAAGGTAAAGGATAATATGCCTCACTTTTCAATGACAACATGTCTTTGATGGATGAAAAACTAAAAAGAATAGTTTTTGACAATTTTATGTGACTGATGTTTCTAAAACACTCCTTTCTCTTGAGAAGATATATATAGTCACTATGAATGTCAATGATGCACAATTGGATCTAAAATCTAATAAGGTAGAAGTTCTTAATAGTTCACTTCATAAAATAAGGAAGGTGTATGACGTACAGACCAAGAAGATGAAAAGTGAATGGGAATATAGGTTGAGATCTATTGTGGATAAAAAACACACTCAACCTAAAGTGTCTTCAACCAGAAATTAAACTAAAAGATATAAAATCAAAATAAGTTGGGCCTCCCTAATTAATCAAGAAGAGAGATTATATCACTCAAGTTTTAAATAATTATTTTCATTCAAAAGAAACTCAAAATGGTGGAAAATATATCTTAAGATATTTTTGATAATACTCCACCTATGGATCCTATAAAAAGGTAACCCATAGTGCAGATAAAGTGGATATTTCTAAATCTGGAATTTATGGATATGTGGGACAAAATAAATATCATGTATAAATTTAGAAGATAAAAATTATACAACTTCCACCAACAGGTCATGGAAAAAAGTGGGTATGTACCAGAGATACTATTTCCCAAAAGGATCCCAAAATATTGAGTTTCCAGTTCAAAATCAACAAGCATATCATGCTGGAAAACTTGCACCTGAAGTGAAAATAACAAGATTAATTGGAAGGTTTTAATAATTATAGAAGTTTTTAAATAGGGCTATTTATTTTTGGAATAACATGTTAGTATATGTAAATTAGATATGTCCTAAATAAATGAGGATCAAGGGTATAAAAAGAATACAACCAATTGTAAGAAAGAATCAAACCTTACAAAAATGGAAGAATCTATCTTCGAAGAACATATTTTAATGATAAAAATATTCCTATGAGATATGTGACATAGTTGGTACCAATTATGATAGATGTTGGTAAAATTATGCAAGGTACCATATATTTATAGAAGAGTAAAGATAACCACCTCAGTTAGAGAAGTAGGTGACCAAAGAAAGTGAATCATCATTGGTAATAAAATCTATTAAGAGGGAAGTTGAATCATCTAATCCTAAGAAGAAATAAAATATAGATGATAAATTGGTAAAACCCACTAGAAAAAAATCTTCTAATATGGTAATAGAGGCCATATCACATACCAATGCAATATTTCACTGAATTCTAAAGAAAATGGGAGTAAACTAAAGGTAGTAAAAGAATCCATCCAAGTGAGATATTATAGTATTAGATTAATAGTTTAAACTCCTTGAGAATAAGTTTACAATCTTACCAATAAGGTTAAAGTCCAATATGATAAGTAGGAACATAAAAGGTGAAAGAAGTTAGGACATAGTGTTTTCAGATGTATGAAATGGGTACCTCAACAAGAAAAGTTATTAAATAACAAAGGGAAATCACCTATGATCCCTAGTACATTCTTTTATAAAGAGAAGATGTATGAATCCAAAGAGAATAAGAATATACTTAGAAAAGGTGAATAGACTTGTAAATATAAGGGTGGAGGTATTAAGATAATTGTATTTGAATGTCATGGGTTGAGAAATAAATCACAACCATCCTTCTCAACCCGATGAGGTTTTCATAGATCCACCTTATTCCCTGATCAATCTCAAGGTGGTTGAATGTTGGGGAATAAAAGAAGGTATCGTATGGGAATCATCCCTTGAGGGGAAGTAGCATAAAAAATAAAACCTTCCAGAGATATATGAAAATATTTCAAATATTTAATTCTAGATATATTTGAGTAAAATCAAAGTATGAGGTATTATCTTCACTATCCTAACCTTATCGTCATTTATATTGGTTGTTTAATAAAGGGGGAGTGATTATCTAACTAACCATGTATAACCTAACATATGAAATATTCTGATATATATATATATTTTAAGTGAGTTTGAGTCTCTAATTTTTCTTAAAAATAAGTATGTATTACCCCCAAAAAGTGAGGAAGCTAAAACTGGTATCACATGTGAAAATGTGGACAACATTATTGTCTAAAATTTTCACTCTAGTTTTCTATAAAGGATATTAAAACATAGATTTAGAGTTTATATATTTATGATACATTTATAAGAGAAATATGATTCCAAGTCTAAATTCAGATTATGTTGTTCCATTCCTAATTTCCATTAATCACTTATAACCATTGAGAATTGATTCTTGAATAAATCCTTCTCTCAGGTGAAAGTTAATTGGATTTATCAAAGGGAAAGATAAATCCTATAAAGAGGTTATGTTTTGGTAAAATACTTCTAGTTAAAAATATAATAAAGAGATTAATTTTCTTAAGACCCTTCCATTAAACCTTAAGTGGTATCATATTTCAATTGGTATCTTATCTCATATGGTATGAAACATTATTTGCGGGGAATAAGTGGAAAATTGTGGAAGTCATATTGAATACCCACCTTGTCAATTAGGGGTAGAATAAATCAACCATTAAATTAAATGGGAGAATAATTTACTCCCATTGTCATTTATTTTCAATTGGGGGAGATGAATTACATTGAATTAAGAAGCTTATTTGGGATATTTTGAATTTATAACGAACACAAAGGGGGTGATTGAAGAAACCAAATGTGTTTGGTTGTATTTATTATAAAATTGTCTTCTTAATGTAGTAAATTCAAAGATAAACTAGGTGATGTATTGGAGTGTCTATCTCTTTAGGAGTAAGTGGAGGTTCCCATGGTTTTGTGTAATGGTGTTGTTATGTGATACCATGATAGGTACATGGAAAAGGTTATTGAAGAATATTTTTCCCACATGTTGGGAAAAGAGAATAGTGGATTTATATCCCCTTGAACACTAGGATATATAGATTCAACTGGGTGGCGTATACTGAAATCATATGATTGGAAGATATGATCTTAAAGTCCATGAAAATTGAGGAAGGTGAAAAATCATTACCTTCAATAGGTTGAAATGAATAACTAAAGTGAGATGTTGTCTACTGAAACTATGACTAGAAATCTATTATGGTTGTGGATAACTCATATAAATAAAGTTAAAATCATGGGGTATTATTGCTAAAACATGATAACCTATTAAAGGAATACAAAACATGTTGTTTTTTGTGTAGATAATGTTTATATACTAAGAGATAAATGTTGAAGTGATCAGATGTGGCTCATGATTAATTGAATAATACAAGCACCTGACCTAACCGATTTATTCACTGAAATAATATATTATTATTATTTTATATGATGAAACACATCATAAGAATTTTTGAAGGAGTTTGGAATAATTTTAATACTTTTAAAAATAATTTGAAGATATTATAGGATTATTTGAAGAATTTGGAAAATCCTTGGAGAAATAAAAAAGTAATTTTGAAGAAACCTATATATATATGGATTTTAGAGTATATAAAAAATGGTTTATTTCCTGAATGTAAGGATTTTCCTACTATGATTATAAGACTTTCCTGTAGAACATAAGACTTCATGTATTGAGTGTAAATATTTCATTCATGATCTCATTACATCAACCGAAATATATGTTTTGATCATTTGACTTCACCATAAGTCTTGGAGACCACCATATGACTTTTTTGGAAGTTTTGAATATAAGATGATGTAGAAAAATAACAAAGGAACAAGAGTAATACTTAAGGAGATAAATGTATGTCATATGTCATTGATTTTAAGACTCTGAAAATAAATCCTTTCCAAACATAAGACTTTTAATTCCCCGATATAAGAATTCAAGACATAGTGAAAATTTTAGAGACTTTCTAGATGAGGAATAGAGATTCTAAATTTTAAATTTGATGATGATGAACTAAATTTTGATTATGCAAGGGTTATTCATTCATGGTATAAACATTATAAACACCTAGAATAGTGCATGATTCAAGAACGAGAAGAAAGATAAGATGATCTTAAATTTTGAAATGGGAATATCAATGAAAAATGAAAATAAGAATTTCCAGAATTATTTAATTCTGAGGAAAATTCAAATTTGTTTATTTTAAAGCTATGATTTCTAGTTCTTTACATCATTATTCTTAGGGAATCCATGGTATGATCTTATTTTGATTAATACCAAATTAGTAGAACTGTTTCATGTTTTCTGTGATGAAGAAAATGTAATTATTAGGTCTTTTAAGAATAATGAAAATAAAGAATCATCAAACCTTGAGATATTATTTATCATATCCTACATCGTTTTGATATGAGGATGTTTGAGTGTTCCCAAGTAATTTATATTTAAGTATGATAATTTTTACAAGACTTAATAAAATATAATACTTCCATATTTCATGAATATAGAAAAGAAAAATGAGTTCCATGCCGCATATAATATTTTCTATAGATATTCATACAATTTTGAATATTTGGAGTGTATATTTTGAGAAAAATATTAATAAGAATAAGATGAGCCTAATAAACAATATATAATATTATATTCAGATAAGTTTCATAAATAAGAATCATTTTTAGGGATATCTGTGGAATAATCCTTATAAATACAATGATGTGCATGAGAATATATAGAAACCTGTAATGAATATTCTATAATTGTGCTTTCGTACTAGTGGATGTTTTTTATTCTCAACATACCATTTATGATATTTGAAACGGAAAAAATTCATTTAATTCATCCACCTATCTACTTGATTTTTTGAGAAGATTGAGGTAAGGAAAAGATAAAATTAAGTTCTTTTCATACTACTTATTGGGTGTGCACAATATATGAGTATCCAAGAGAACTAAAGCTCTCAAAAAAAACAATAGGAATCCAATACATATTATAGAAAAGAAGAATAATTATAATCTAAACATCATCATATGATCATTATGAAGAGATATAAAGGAGTGAGAAGAATAATATCTTAAAACTACCATTGTTGCAGAGGCATGAGAAAAATATTCTGGGGGAAGTTGAACAACTGTGTATATTATTAGATATTAGATTCAAGAATTTAGAAAAATGAGTAGCTTTTGGATATAAAATATTATATGATATCATTGAGTGATAAATTTAAGTGAACAAATTCATAAGTTTTATGAAGTTGAGTTATGGGAAGTGAGATATTTGTTGAGTTTTATTAAAGACTCGGTAGAATTTTAGAAACCTACTTTTGAGAAGAAAGATTTATATTTTGTGGGTGTTGTGGCATCCTTGAACTATTTAGAGATAAACTTACAAGGAGGACCTATAAAAAATCTTCTGTATATTTGGTGTGAAGCCATGAAACCTATGAGACAAAGGGTATACAATAATACCACCATGTGTCTCAGTGAATACAGTGTGAAACTGTTGAATAAGTCTAGTGGGAAGCTGGAAAGTAAAGTCCTATGAGAAGTAGAAAATGTTACTAGTGCTACTATAGCTGAGAGAAGATAAGTGAGACTCTAATCTATTTATAGTGTTGGAAACACCCTCCACTTTTAATTGAATGATATTGATTATATATAGAATATTTGATTAGGGAACATAACTAATCAATGTAAGGAGTAGGTCTTTGTAACAACCTAATGTTTATTAGTAATATGTTGTTTCCTGAATAAATGTTTGTTGTATTATATTATATAATATTATACAAAAATAAAATATAGAGAAACCAAAAAATAAATTGTTTCGTTACTAAATACTGTTACATTAGTCAACTATGAAACGAATTAAAATTCCAACCATTATAACTGGAAAAAACATAAAATAGAATACCAGAAATGGGAAAATTTGGATCTCTAAAATCTATTAAAATCATCGCCCCACAGAAAACACTGTAGAGAAGAAGAAAAATATTAGTAGACTAAGAAACATAATAGAAAATAGAAATATAGAACCTTGAGAAGAATTGAGTTGAATATTAAGTGAAATAATTAAGTGGTATTTATATGAAGTAAAGTGAACAATGGAATAGTAATGTAACCATTAGAAAAGTAACCTAACCATTGAGAATAGTTACTCTTCCGTTGAGAATAATAACATGACTATAGAAATAGTAATTTTACCTCAAATAATAAATTGTAATAAAAATAATATTTATCATGATTAATTTATGTAAATATAAATTTTATAATTCCAAAAAAAAAATCATGATTAAGAAACTCAAATAAAATATAAACACATTTTTTAATAAACTGAATTTTAAAGAATATCATAAAAGTCATAATTTTTATATTAAAAATTAAAATTATCTATTTTATAAATTCATTTTGATAAAATGAATATAATTTTTGAAATCATCACATAGAAATTATTAATGGGTGATTTATTGGTAATTTTTTGAAATAAATCAATTTTCAGGTAGATAGTAAAAAAATAGTTTTTTACATAACTAGTGTAACTCAAATTACATCATCAATGATGTTATAATTAAATAATACTTTCTATAACTTTATTTTATTCCATGTTATATTTAATTTCATAAATTGTTCATTAATATACAAAAAAAATCAATTTTCAAACAAAAAAATAACTTTCCAAAACCTAAAGTCTAAATCGATTCCTTAAAATAACAAATTTTCTTTCGTTCCACTTTCCTTTTTAATAAATTAATTAATTATAATTATAAATGGATTTAAAAAGTCTTAAACTCATTATATAATATTCATATGTGATTTATATAGTCAAAAAATAAAAATTACAAGTTTTACCTCTGATATGTTATTTTATTCAATATTTTATTCTAAAAATACCCATCCCCTAAATTATAAATAACCCCACTCCCTCCCCTTGGAAAACCACTCCTCCCACCCATTAAAAATAAAAATATTCACCCTTATATTCCCTATTAATTGTCTTATAATTCATAGGTATGTTCTGTGTAAATCCAACTCAAATCACCAAGGAGTTATAGTGTCATAGAAGATAAGTTACACCAAGGATTAAGTAAGTTCTAATCCACTTCTCACTCTTTTTAGTTCTTCTTTCTCTTAAATTTATTTTTCACTCAAAACTTTCACAAAAAAACCATAAAATAATTAATTAGATAGTAATTTGAAATTATATTAATTACTTCAACCTACTATAAGTACCATACTACTACTATATATATATATTAAGATTCTTCTTCCTTCTCTCCTGACAATGTCCTGTCAAAGGTCTATTAACAACCTATGGAGACATGTCTGTCAATACGTATAAAAATAATCATGGAATAATATTATGAACTATATATAATATATAAAAATTTAATCATATTCATTATAATCTTTTGTAACTAATTATACTAATGTATAAATTACATTTAAGAAAATAGAAAAAACAAAGTGAAACCGGAAATTTTTAAGAAAAACATGATATCAAAACGCTTCAATTCCATCAACAGAAATTAATAAATATGATATAATGATTATAATTGATAAATAGTTGTATAAATTATTATAATACACTTCTAATCATTATTTTAATACATCTAAGTATATTATTCAGGAGGCGTAAAAATGATGAAATAATGTGGGAGTTAAGGTAAGGGGATTCTCGAAACCAATTCCTTTATTTTAGTATTTCTCTCTTCCAAGCTATGAATGTTCATATTATGTTATTAATATTTCCTTTCCATTTTCCTTTTGGGATATATGTGTTCCTATAATGTTAAATTTTTTTCTTAGAAAAACCTTTTTTAAGTGACTTCAATTTCCAAAACATCATATTTTACTCCTCTTGAAATACTTCTTGTCCACTCAAGAATAATTATGTATTATATCCAAGTATGATTTTCCATATTCATTTGGGAACCAAAAATTTTATTCATGAATGTATTCTTTATGAATTCCTTATTAAATCCATTCTCATACTTGGTTTTACTTCATGACTTTGATTGATATACATTCTATGTGGCTTGCATGATTATGTAAATGTTATGATGCGACGAGCAAGACAAGAATTATATAGCCCTCTAATGAATTGGGTAATGTGAGGTATCTCATGAGATGATTTGTATTATGTGTTAAAATTATTCTAACTTTTTTAATAATGGTTATTTTATGATTATGAACATATGTTATGTGTGAACATGATGTTATCTTTGTTCACAACTATGTGTGGTATTTGACCACTAAGACATGATATTTCATTTTTATGCATTTATACATTACATGATTTTATCCATTGTTTCCCTATTAATGTTGATGATGATCCTATTATTATTATTTGATGATTAAGATTATTATCACTCATTTTATATTGATTCATGTCAGTTATTCACCCTCTTATTGGGATTTTATCTCACCCCTTTCATTGATAAATATCCTCAAGTGATTACTTGCACTAAGGAGAAAATAAGGTCCAATAAGAAGATATATATGAAGGAATCAAATAATGTTTATGTTTTATTATGTAAAAGTTATGTATGAGCCTAATTTTTACAATATAGTAAACCATTTGATCCTGTATATATAACACTATTACGTTTTTTATCTTTAAAATGGTGTAATAGTCATGTAAGAAAAAGTAGGGTCTCTATAGTTGGTATCAGAGCACGGTTTACTTAATCTAGGAATTAGGATTGGATAACATTAGTTAAAATCCTTATGATAAGACTATCTATATGTAAACATCATAGAAACCATTTTTTCGAAAATTTTAAACATAAGTATCCCATAATATATGCCTTTAGAGTTAATTGAAAAAAAGAATAAATTATTTATTCATGATTTTTTTACTTACATTTTGTTCAAAACATTAATATTTTTGAAAATGGTGGGAACCAGGATAACCATGCCAACAACCCATGTGAGGTACAATGCAAAAATTATTTAAATGGCATCCCCAATTCCCTAGGAGGTGGAGATAAAATCTTAATGGAAATGATTACCCAGTTTTTCAGGTTATGAATAAAAACCCAAATCATGTGGAATTTCCTCCTTCACCCAATAAGTATCAACTATCCATTGATTCCTTTATGTGGAAACGACCATATATGTTTAGTTTAACTTCATACACACTTGTTGTAGAATAGAGGGTTAACTCAATAGAAAAGATATTTTCTATTACCCATTGTTCTGCGAAGGAAAAGGTGACTCAGACCATTTATCATTTAGATAGAGAAGCTGATCAATGGTGGGTGTCGATTAAGGATACTAAGACAAAGGATGAAATGGAATAAATGGAGTGGGAAGACTATAAAAAAATATTTCTTACCAAGTATTTCACTTTAACTCCATGAATAAATATGGATAGAGAATTCCTAAAGCTAAATAAAAATGAAGGTGAATCTATCATGAATTAAGCAGAAATATTTACAAGGATTTCAAGATATTCCTTATGTTTTGTTTTCAAAAATGATAAAAAATAGACATATTATTTAGTGGTTTAAAATCATACCTTTTAATGACTCTATCTATCCGAGACTTAGGGAGTTATTAAGAAGTGGTTTGATGTGCTCTCAAAGTAGAGATGGTTTTGGAGAATAGTCTCATGGTTATAGAGATAAGATGAAAAGAATAATGTTTCAATATGGTGGGTCAAATGACAAAGGTGGAAAGAAGATCCAACTTCGTACATTTAAAAAATGTGGGAAGAATCATAGTGGTAATTGTATCAAATGGATATGGAAATTAATCTATTATGGGAGAGTAGACCATCAATATCATGAATATCAAAGAGACATAAAGAATCCGACCAATAATATGGAGGAAAAGAGGGAACCTCATAATGCACCACACATAGTTTAATGCATCAACTGTAGGGATCAAGGGTATTATGAAAGATAGTAAAATAAATCTTGGATATTTGAGGGTAATCATCATTAGCAGCCACAAAATCCAAAGGATAAAGGGAAAGCTTATGTTATCACTACTACTAAACTGGAGTAATAAAATGAAGTCATACATGGTACACTTCCTATTCACTCAAGAATGAAAAATGTTTTATTTGATTCTAGTTCTATGCATTCCTTTATATCCTTCAAGTCTTCTATAACTATTGAATCAAATCCACTATACCTTGAAGTATAAATATCTATAAAAACGCCTAGTGGTGAAATCATTACCACTCAAGTGTTGGACTCTTCTCTTGTTTTCCTATGTGGTAATATTCTTCCAGTGAATCTCATAATACTTCTATTTATGGAATTAAATTATATATTAGGCATGTATTGGGTCTCATTATATATAGGACACATAAACTATTGGTAAAAGGAAATATCTTTTCATATTATGAACCATAATATGCTCCTCTACAAATTCAAGGAAGATCATGAAACTAATCTGGAAAATCCATCAATGGTGTGCATGTTGATACCCTGTAGAGAATAATAAATTTACCAAAATTTTGTGTCAAAGTAAGGTATCAAATTGGAGAACATTCCCATTTTTATGGAATGCACTGATGTATTTCCTAAAGAGTAACCCAGACTTCCCCTAGATCGTGAGGTAGAGTTCTCAATAGAGCTCATTCTCGGTGCCAATCCTATCCCTATAGGATGGAACTAATTGAACTAGAAGAGATAAAGAGGTAGCTATAATAGAATTTTTAAAAAGGTTTCATATGCCCTAGTACATCACCTTGGGGTGTTCTTGTACTCTTTATCAAGAATAAAGATATATCAATGCGGTTGTGTATCAATTAATGAGAGCTAAAAAAGATAACCATAAAGAAAAAGTATCCTCTACCAAGGATTGATGACTTGTTCGATCAACTACAAGGTGATTAATACTTCTCAAAGGTGGATATTTATTATGGATATCTTCAAATGGAGGTGAAGAAGGAAGATATTAAGAATACTATTTTTTGTACAAGGTATGGGCACTATGAGTTCATAGTAATGCCCTCCGAACTTACTAATACCCCTGAAATCTTAATGTATTTGATGAATAGAGTATTTAGAGACTACCTTGAAACATTTATGGTAGTTTTTTTCAAAAATATTTTCATTTACTATTAGAGTAAGGAGGAACATGAATAGAATCTAAGGATTGTGCTGGCGACATTAAGAATGGATCAAATGAATTCTATGTTCAGAAAGTGTTGCTTTTTGATGTAGCAAGTTGAATTCATAGGGAAAATGACCAAAAGTGAGGTGATTTATATGGACCCTTAAAAAAAAGACAATTTAGGAATGACCCAAACCCACTAGTTTCATGAAAATCCACAATTTTCTTAGCTTAATAGGATACTATCAATGTTTTGTGAGAAATTTCTTTTGCTTTTCTAGTCTGCTAACTAAGTTAAAATAGAAAGGGGTAAGGTATGTCTGTACTGAAGAATGTGAAGAAATATTCATGGAGCTCAATAAGTGGATAATCACTACCCAAGGTATATTGTCCCATTTGAGATCCTTGATTTCATAGGAGCAGTTTCCTATCAGTATGCACTTCCACCAAATTTTTCTCTAGCTCATGGCGTGTTCTATGTATCACTAGTGAGAAAGTAAATACCTGATCCCTCACATGTTCTAAATCCATATGTGGTGCAACTGGAGAATGACCTATCATACTAAGAACAACCAATGAATATTTTAGATCACAAAGACAAAGTTATACACAATAAGACAACTCACCATGTCAAAGTGTTGTGTTAGAACCATAAGTATGGAGATGAAACTTGGGAACTATAGAAAAAAATAAAACAAAAGTACCCTCACCTATTCACAACTAAGAATAAAAGTTGAAATTTTGGGGAAAATTTTATAAAGAGGGTAAGAATGTAACAACCCAATGTTTATTAGTAAGATGTTTTTTCTAAATAAATGTGTATTATATTATATTATATTATATTATACATATAAAAAATATATAGAAACCAGAAAAGACTTTGATTAATTACTAAATACTATTATTTTAGTCAACTATGAAACCAAATAAATTCCAAACATTACAAAGAGACAAAAAATATAAAACAAGATTTCTAAAATGAGAAAATATGGATCATCCCATTCTACTAGAATCATCGCACCCACTACAAACACTGTAGAGAAGAAGAAAAATATTAGTAAATCAAGAAACATTATAGAAATTGGAAATATAGAATCTTTAGAGAAATTGAGTTGAATTCAAAGTTAAATAATGAAGTGGTATTTATAGAAAGTAATGTGAACATTGTAATAGTAATGTAACCATTTGAATAGTAACCTAACTATTGGGAATAGTAACCTGACCATTGGGAATAGTAACCTTAAATTTAAAATAGTAATTTTACCTCAAATATTAAATTATAATAAAAACAATATTTATCATGATTAATTTATTTAAATAAAAAATTTATAATTCCAAAAAAATATTAGGATTAAGAAACTCAAAGAAAATATAAGAACACTTTTTAAGAAAATTTATTTTAAATTATTTCATAATATATATAATATTTAAATTAAAAAATAAAATTACCCATTTAGAAATTTATTTTAATTAATTAATATCATTTTTAAATCACTACATCAAAATTATCCAATGATGATTTTTTGGTAATTTTCTGAAATACTACACTTTTCAAGTAAATAGTAAAAATAAAAATTTTCACATAACCGGTGTAACTAAAATGACAAAAATCATAATGTAATAATAAAATAAAACTTTATATAAATTTAGGTTTGGACATGGTATATTTAATTTCATGAATGGTTGGTTAAAATAAAATAAACTCAATTTCCAAACCTAAAAAGAACATTCCAAAACCTAAAGTCAAAAGTGATTCATTAAAATAACAATTGTCTATCTTTCCACATTCCTTTTTAATAAACTAATTAATTAAAATTATAAAGGGAATTTAAAGTATTAAAATAATTATTTCATATTAATATATTATTTATATATTCAAAAAATTACTATTAAAAGTTTTACCTTTGATATATTATTTTAATCAATATTTTATTCTAATAATACCCATCTCCTAAAGTATAAATAACCCCTATTCATCCCCTTTGAAAACCACTCCTCCCACCCATTCCAAATCCAATGATCTACCCAAATCATCCATATTAATCATCTTAGAATCCGTAAGGTTTTTTTGGATAAATCCACCTCCAATCACCAAGGAGTTATTGTATCGTAAAAGAGAAGTTACACCAAGGATTAAGTATGTTCAGATCCACTTCTCACTCTTTTTATTTATTATTCCTCTTCTATTTCTTTTTCCACCAATACTTTCACAACCAATCCTTAAAATAATTAATTAAGCAGTAATTTAACATTATATTAATTGTTTTAACCTATTGTATGTATCATACTACTATATATATATAAATTGTAAACTTCTTCTTCCCGCCTCCCGACAATGTCCCATCAGAGGTTTGTTAACCACCTATGGAGACATTTCAATGTCAACACATATAACCATCATCATTTATGAATATTATAAAATATATATAATATATAAACATGTAATTGTATTCATTATAATATTATTTATTTAGTTATACTAATGTATAAATTACATTTTAGTAAATAAATAAATCAAATAAAAACAAGAAATTTATGAGAAAAACGTGATATCAAAATGATTCAATTTCATCAACAGAAATTAAGAAATATAATACAATGATTGTAACTGAAAAATAGTTGTGTAAGTGACTATAATAAAATTTTGTTTCATTGTTTTAATATATATAATTTTATTATTTAGTAGGCTGAAAATGATGAAATAAGGCAGGAATTAAGGTAAGAGGATTCTCCAACCCAATTACTTTCGTTGCCTATTTTTATCTTCCATGGTATGAATGTTCATATTATGTTTTTAAAATTTCATTTCCCTTTTAATTTTTGGATATAATTTTCCTACCATGTCAAAAAAAATTCTAATAAAACCCTATTTTTTTAGAAGTGACTTTAATTTCCAAAACATTATATTTTACTCCTCTTGAAATACTTCTTATCCAATAAAGAATAATAATGTATTATTTCCAAGTATGATTTCAATTATTCATTTGGAAACCAAAAAGTTTATTCATGAATTTATTCTTTATAAAATCCTTATGAAACCCATTCTATTTCTTAGGTTTACTTCAAAACTTTGACTGATATACGTTCTATGTGGCATGCATGATTATGTAAATGTTATGATGTGACAAGTGGACCCAGAATTATATAGATCTACAATTCATTGGGTAATGTGATGTATCTCGTTAGATTATGTGTGAAAATTTTTCTAGATTTATTCAGAATGATTATTTTATTATTATTCACATATGTTATGTGTGAACATGATTATATCTTTGTTCACAACTATGTGTGGTATTTGACCACAAAGACCTGATGTTTAATTTTTATTCATTACCACTTTCCATAATATTATACATTTTTTCCGTCATGATCTTGATGAAAATACTATACTTATGTTATGGTGATGAAGATTATGGTCACTCATGTTATATTTATTTATATAACATATTCATCATTTTACTAGGCTTTTATATGACCCCTTTTACTGATGTGTATCCTCTAGTGATTACTTGTACTAAGGAAAACATGACGGCCACTAAGAAGATATAGAATAAGGAATTAAATAATGTTTATGTTTTATTATGTAAAATTTATGCATGAGATTAATTTTCCCAAGACACTAAAATTTTTTATCCTAAATTTGTAACAATATTATGTTTTTTATCTTTAAAAGTATGTAATAGTCATGTAAGAAAAAGTAAGGTCAATTTAGTATTACTACTGAACCTTGTAGAAACAATTGTGTTTTCATGCATTTTATTTACTACATTATAAAAGTAAGGTTGTGTGACACAAGATAAAGTGGATCAAGACTAAATAAGCCCAGGAGGTTGAATTGAAAATAAAATAATTCATAAAATTTTCAAGTGATCTCTGATTCACCCCTCCCCTCTCAGTGGTCCATCAGTTTTTTGGGAATCTAAAAGTTCTATAACACCCCAACCTTTAGGTGCTGAGGTTACCTTAGTTCCTAAAGACTATCTTGAACCTATTACTATTTCCATTGACCCTCCCACCCAGGCTCAAGATGAGAGTAATTCAGATTATGAATCTAGGTCTAAGAGAGGTGATAATCTCCATGATTATTAATTGACCCAAGATAGAGTTAGGAGGGCCATTAAACCCCCTAATTGGTTCAGCCACACCAATGTGGATCATTATGCAATTAATATCTCTTATGATATAAATAGTTATTATCAAAAAACCTTTAAGATAGATATGAAATAAAAAAATCCAAGAAGTGGTTCATTATTATTAAAGATGAAATTACTTCCCTTATTAAAAATTAGACCAAAACTATTGTAACCAGACTTGAAAATTCTAAATTAATTGGTAACAAGAGGATTTTTAAAATGGAAGGTAGATAATATAATGGAGTTAAATATTAAATATAATTTTAGGTTGGTTTCAAAAAATTTCCTTCAGTATTAAATAATTGATAATAGATAAAAAAATTCTTATTTTAAAGCATTCATCTATTTAGATTCAACTTTATTTTATAGTAAGATAAGATTTCCATATTGAACTTTTGGATACTAAAGATACTTTTTTCATGGTAAACTGGATGTAATGATTTATATGTTTCCCCTCATGTGATTTTAAAAATATTTAAAACTTAATCAAATATGTATTTTATAGAAATAATTTTATGGACTTAAAAAATTATCAGGACTATGATATAAGGTATTTGATTACTTTATGATTGAAAGTGGATTTAACAGAAGTAAATATGATACATGTGTTTATTTTAAGCATGTTGACCATGAAATTATTTACCAATTTTTATATGTAGATGAAAATATTATTATATATAAAAATATGATACTTATTAATCATATTAAAATCCAAATAAATAATATTTTTGAAATGAAATATCTTGGTAATTAATAATATTTTTAGATATAGAAATTATTAGAGATAAAGTGGATCGACCCTTGTGCATATCGTAATATGATTATATTATAATGGTTTTGAAATGGTATATATTTTAGAACATTAAACCTACTAGTATTTTATTGGGACAACACTTTATGTTTTCCCTCATTCAATCCCCTAACTGTGATGTCAAGGTAGAAATTATGAAAAAGATACCATACACTAATATAGTTGGTAGTCTTATGTATTCCATGGTTTGTTTCTTAATGAATATTTGTTTTATTGTGTGTTCTTTGAGAAGGTTCATTGGAAAAACTGGGATTCAAAACTAGAATTATTTAAAATGGATCCTAGGGTATATGTTTATGTCTACCGATTTCTACATTTGATATATAAAAAAAATAGTTATACTACTAATATTGTTAGGTTTATTGATCCTAACTATACTAACAATGTTGATACTCAAAAATATATTATTATTTTTGTGTTTCTTACTTGTGTTGGACCTGTTTTATGGAAGTGTAAATTGAAATATGTATTTTCTTTATACAGCACTAATTCTGAGAATATTTCTTTAACTAAATCTATTAAAGATGCAATTTAGTTAACGGGTATGATAAATGATTTTTATTTATCAACTTCTAGTACATAAATGCACCATGATATTTATTATGCCCTGCAATTTTCTAAGAAACAAGTTTTCATAGTAGATTGAAGAATGTATACATTAGAAATCATTTTTATAGGGAGGTTATTGAGACTGGTGCAATGTGTGTCACCAAGACACATACTTCAGATAATCCAGATGATAGTTTGACTAAATTCATGTCATTATTGATGTCTAAGTGTTGTTTAGGATTATTAAATATAACCCCAGTAAAGTAACATAGGTTATGAGAACACAACCTTGAATAATCATTTTATTTAAAGTTTAGGATTTGTAAAAATGTTGTTTCACATTTTTTTATTTAGTGTTGCAATTAAATTAATATATTTTTATTTTGTTTCCAGGAATTAATGATGGATTTATATTATTCCTATATCCATATGTACATTCACTATTTATTTTTTACAAGTAATATATTTTTTAGAATTTATTTATTTGACAATTTACTGTTTATTTGGTTTTATTTTAGCTTTTAGTTTTCATTAATAGTGGGTTGCGACTAGTTTTTTCATTGCTGACCAATATTGATCGAATGACTCAATGTGTGTCATTTTTTGTTTTTATGGTTGATTTTATTTGTCCCATGGATTGATATTGTCCCCCATTATAGGCTGCACATCCCATTTTATCACCTAACTTTCCCATTGATTCACCTACCGTTATCATTGCTTCTCCCTTTTCTTTTGTCAAGGCATTAATTTTGGTTCATTCAATAGTCAGGGTTCTTATCAATGAGAGTGGAAAACTTCTGGTTTTGCTAAGAAATTTTAAATTATGGAAGAGGGTCTTGGATCTGAAGGCCCTTTTCTACTCATTTTCTCTTTAATATTCAACTCTACTAGAACTAGAGTAACATTATAGTAGAGATCAATGGACATAGTTGGATCTTGGAGATGGTCCTTATTCACATGTAGTTTCATCATAAGAAATGAATTCATCTGTAAAAGTCATAACTAGACCTAGATAAAGGAGATCTTGATATATAAGTGACCTTCTCTTTTGATTCGTTTTATATTTTGATTCTATATCTTATATGATCTGGTGTGAGTGTGTTAGTACATTTAGTAATGTCTAGTGATAACTCAACACATTGGAGTTTACCACCACCACCTAGTTTAGTATGACCAAATTCCTTGGATAGCTTCTCTGGTGCATTTCTTTATTAGGAGTCTCATATTTGGGTGCATTATTTTAGTAATAAAGATAATTAGATTGGTGTTTTCATTGTTCATGTAAGTTAAATGCAAACCAAATCATGTTATACATAGTGTTCTTTATTTATACTTTTTGAATCTAAAATCATTCTCATATTGTTCTATTAATAAAATTCATTTCACTATTTTTTAAATAATAAAACAATTTATCTTTTCAATCATACACTATAAAATTATAAATTAGTGGACCTTAGACATTATTAGTTAATACTATAACAATGATTCCCAAAACATTTCCCATTTTAGATTATGAAACAAGATTATATTAAAAAATTAAACAAGATAAATTATACCCATAAAATAAAATAAAGACACTTGAGTCCCTACATAGTATCTTATAACCATATAATAAAAAATTGTTCAAAATGATCAATTTCACACTATTTACCACTATGAATGAATGTATACACATCATTTAAAATTTAAATATAGAATAATAAAATAAATAAATAAAATCTAAATAAATAAAGACACAACACTCAACTATTATATCATAACATAATGAAAAATAGAATATAAAATAATGTTCTAAACATTAAAAACAACTCAAAGTATGGACACTACCTGTAAAGCACTCCAAAACTAAGGAAAGGGTCACACCAATCACCAACCAACACCATGAGTGATATCTATCATCAAAAATGAAACTCCATAATAATAGATAAATATGAATCAAACTGAACATGTAGGGGGTGAGTATGATCCTTAGTAGGACTCCCCCAGAAGACCTTAATGACATACCATGAATGAATAAAGGATATATATGTGTGTTAGTTTCCATAATAAATGGAATATATAAACACTAAATAAAAAAATTTATAACTCAAAGAACCCATATCAATGATAATGATAATAAAGAAAATTTTATAAATCATAAAATGATATCAATTAAAATGCTTATAAAGAACAAAACCAAATATTATACTAACCTCGTTTAGACTACTACTACCCCAAAATCATTCCATGATTTCCAAGGGTTTATAACCATAATTGATAGTATAAATGAATTATTTTGGATTGATTAATCCTCTTTTAGTTAAATTCTAGTTCAATTTCAGATTCTACTAAAAATCTAGAATGAAAAATCTGTACATCAGAAGGTTCTAGAGTAAAATGACAACCTATGTGGAAAGTAGTACTTTTTTAACTTTTATAATATAAATTGTCTATATATATTTTTTATAATTAAAACATATTAATGGTCTAAGAATAAATTCATAAAAAACGATAAAATACATAAACAATACCACTAAGGGACTCTGAATAAAATAATAATAAAAGTAGTGAAAATATAAGTACTCCACCTTCAAATCATGGAAACTAACACTCCATTTCCTAGTAATTGTCTTATCCTGCTACCCTGAAACCATCCCAAACCAACTAGATTACGATAAATTATATTAACACACCTTCTTATACTTGGAATACCATAAGTGAAACTACACATTCACCAAGATGCATATACAAGGTGTGAGTATATAGATCAGTAGGACACCACCAATGGTGTCCCTAACAAGACATGAGATGAAATATAATAAAAATATAAAATAGAAATTCAATATCTAACTATTTATAAACTAGTGTTAAAAAAATGAAACATAACCCTTTATATTGGTTTTAATATGCTTAGCAAATCATGACGTAAACCACTATACCTGATTGAATAACAATCAAGAACTAAATATACCTAATTTGAGAATAACTAAAAATTCATGAGGTGACTCACTCCTCAAACTCGTTTCATGTCCCATTCAAATTCAAGTAGAGAGAGTAAGGGTATCATAATACCCATCATATGGGAAAATGGGAAATAGAATAGTTTCTAGGGATCCTTTAATCTATTCCCATGGTAAAGTGAAAAGTGGGAAAATTCAGGGAAAAAGGGACCATCCTATACATGTATAGCTAGTGAACACATTCCAACCTACTTTCACCATCACTCAAATAATTTTACTTTTGAACAGAGAGACTTTCAAACAATTTTTAACAATAAATGCACTTCTACCTACTCATAAAAAATAACCAATATATATATAAGGTTTAATAGTAACCAACACGCACACACACACATTTCCCCATACCTAACTCTAAAAATAACCCTTGTATATCAATACAAGAAACTTGTATACATGACCTGGAAATAGTAATAATATGATCATATAAGAAAATGACTCAAAGAAGCATTCATGGAATAACATAGATAAAGCATCATGTATTAAACATAAAATAATATGTATTTAATTTTTTTAAATAAAATAGTTTTAAACAATTATTATTAAAATATAAAAATTCATTTCAATTATATGTCTCATGATACTTTATATCGATATCCTTGTAAGCTCTGATACTCCAATAAGGGATAAGGGATAATCCTTTGTTGATAGGTCAACTACAACTAACTCATGAAACCACATTGGTTTAGAAAACATGGAAATATTCCATCTTAAGGAAATTCATATATATTAACAAATACATAACTATGAAAACTTCTAAAAACCACCAATTAATCGCATTTTTAAAAGTGAAAAGGATACTCTGCTCCACTTTACCCACTAACATAACCAAATCACCTAGAAACCCCTCTTACCATACCACTAACAACTAAACCATCCTTCTTATGGGTCATGCTTAAGAAGAAAAAATATATATGAAATTTCCCATTAGCAATATTACTTAAATAAGTAAGTTACTTCATTAACAGCCTAACTTTGATCAAAGACACTATATATAATATAACATATTACCCAAAGGGGAGTCATTACTCTAGATAAAATTACTGAATACCATTACATAAAACCTATTAGAGCCATAATATACTCCATTTAGTGTTGAAAAATAACTATGGGTTATAATTTTAGTTATAGGTAGCACCTGGATCCATGTTATAATAAGAAAAAAAACCAAAAAATAGACAAAAAAACACTAGTGGTGTATCATTTATGGTGATAACAATCCTTCCTCGACCTAAAATGAACACCCCAAGCCCTATTGACTAAATCCTAGTTCAAACACACATACTTACCCAATATCACTATTACAAAATACATGAAAATTCATATAATCCAAGGGAAGATGCAAGGGATTAGTTACCATATAATTGAAGGAGAAAAATCAAACAAAAATTATTAAATGACTCACCTTCAGATGTTTTAAATATTATGATATAAACCCCCACTAATATTAGGGATTATCTAGTGAGATAGAAAAAAAAAATGGAAGAACAATATAGAGAAGAATATAGTGGAAGGATAACCTTACTACTAAGAGACCAATCATTACAATAAATTCTTACATCTAGAATAGATAGTTATGTATGGATATCCTATCCATCCAAAATAAAATACATAATTTTTTGGATAGGGTTATTTGGGATGAATTTTATATCTATACTAGATGATTAATCTATTATATATCTAGGATAAATTATCCAGGGTGAACATAAATCTATTTTAGATATGTTGGAATGTATATATACAATTTTTTATTTGGGATTGATTTAATTACATCTTGGATATTCTACCTTACAGAAGTTCTCATCTAATATGGATTTGAAATCCATCACAGATATATTAGGGAACATGTGCTTTATCTAGGAAAAAATTAAATATATCCCAATTATATATATTTTATTATAACCCTAGAATCTTTGAGAAGGGGATTATGAATTTGGGTGTTTCCCAAATAAAACTTTTTTCTTGATTACAAATCCCTTGGATCTTATTCCCTTATTAAATTGAACATTGTTCAATATATCTCTTTATCAAATATACCCACATAAAACATAGTATAGAAAATAAGCATGTAGATACACATGAATTTTACTTGGTTCACTTGAACTAGGATAAAACTAAGGGTTATATACTCAAAATTATGGTGGTTCTCTAAAAAATCCATTATAACTCACTTTTTTAGTGGATACAAAGTTTACATGAAGTCACTTCTCACCGAGTCTCACTACCTATAAAATTTTAAGTGAAGTAAATCCTCATAATGGATCACTACCTATAGAATGGTTTAAGGAATAAAAAATTACCTACTAAGGGTCACTCCATTCTCTTTATACACAAAAGGACATAGAAGATATAATTTTATATAATTATTGGTCTCTTTTTAGTTTATTTATATGTAGGTCACTCCAAATTAATAAGTTTTAATTTTTATTATAATTCATGATGTGTTTTTAAAATGTACACCACATGATTATACCAGATTCCAAATCCATATATAATCAACTCCTTGTTCAAATATTTGAATCTTTGATCTTTAAAAAAACTTGACACATCGATAAAAAATATTATTCTTTTTGAATAATTATATAATATAAACTGTATTAAATGTATTTTTTCCTTAATTTAGTAAGCTGGATTTATCTATGATGGTCAAAAAAATTGATCTTCAATACATCCTCAATCAACAACAACAGAATCCACTTAATCCAAATATTCAAAAAATTACATGTTTCGGACCACATTCATTCTTCTACCTTCTACCTTCTAGGAATACTTAATTATATTCCCCTGAATTATCTAATCTCACGTGTTCTATGTTATTAATTATTATCTTGATTTTTTATTCCATCCATATCCCTATATTTCTAGTTAGTATATTTAGATTTCAAATTAAAATAAAATAATTAAATTACCTTGAAATTATTCTCCTTCAAACTCATCTCTCGTATCATCTTCAAGAAAATATCCACCATTGAACTCCACTTAGATTGTTGAAGTTAAATATATACCCTCCAAATGGTTACAAAGTTACAAAAGATAAATTATATTTGAATTTCATATATTTTCATATTATAAATAATATATTATGATATATAATGTATATCATAATCTTCAAATGAAAATATTAATTATTGTGTAATAGATTGGTTCCTTCATTAGTTTTTTCAACTACCAATTTCATCATGGTGTGATATAAATATCATAGTGAAATCTTGATTTATATTGAAAAATAGACCTATACATAACAATCATGAACTTTATTCTTTTTTTATGGTCTAAATTTTCAATATAACTCATTTAATCATGAAATAATTCAACATACTAATATTTTAGAATATAATTTTCTTTAATAAATTTCATGTGTTCGATAACTTGTGATGCATAAAACATAGAATTTAAGTGAATAATGCATTATTAAAATATAAAATGGATGAAATTAATAGATAGTTAATTGAAATTTATAAAATTAAACTAATTAATTAATTAATTAAATTCATGAAATATTTTATAAATGATAAGGAATGTTAATATAGTAATTATTGGTTAAAATTTTTTTATTTACAAACATTGTTTTTATTATATATTTTTTACTTAAAAGATAATTTATTTTCTTTTTTATATTAAAATTATGAAAATTTATTTTTTATACATATAGAAAAATCTTACATCATTCATAAATTTATTATAAAATTTTTATTAATGAAGATTATATATTTTTAAGGTAAAAAGATATATATATATATATATATATATATCGGAAATTTGGTTTTATGCGTGCAATGTGTCATTTTGTTAATAAATTAAATTAATCACTATTTATTAATTTTTTTAATTAAATTTGTGTATAATATATAAAAAAATAAATTAAAATTCATATAATTGCTTTTACTTGGAAATTAATAAGAATAAAATATGTTTCATGCTTAAAAAAAATTTTTCCTAAAAAGGGTTTTTTATGTGTTTTGTGCGTATATGTTAGAATTAATTTATCTTACCTCTAGAAGTTGAATATTATAATTTATTATATATTTTTAATCATAATTTATAAATTTATTTTTAAGTTCAATTTTTTTTATAAAAATAATTTATGTTGATAAATAGTTTGTCACCACGGTAAAGGAAACAAATTGTCAAAAGGGTTAAAATAAAGGGATACGAATTTAAGATATGACTAAACCTTATATTTAATTTCATTTTTTTTTATTTTGACATAAATCACCTTATATTAAAAAAAATTATTTTTTGGATCTTCTTTACCATGAGGGTGACTTCATTATGTTTTAACGTTCTTAATATTTACGATGGTGTCACTCCCCTCACTTATAAAAGGACACCTCTTTTTTCACTTATTCACACACTTTGAGCACTATATATCATCCAATACCTAATAAAATATCTTTAAAAAAATTAATATCCATTTCTTGTAGGTCTTTTTCTCTCCAAAATACTATCCTAATAAGTATTAAGGTTTAAGAAAAAGGAATATACTCAAAGAAGCGGTAATTGTCTTCACCGATCTATTTCAAGTTTCTCACCTCTTCAAAATCCTCTAAATATTATATAACCATATCAATATAATGACATAAAAATATTTAATATAATTAATTTTTTTATGTTAATTGTATAACCATTTTATATCTCATTTCTATCTAATGAAAAATGATAGCATTACTCATGCACACATAGGAACTACCGTCTTTATGAAGCGAAATGTATCATTTTTCATAACTACTTCACATGGATGGTTATATTTATTTATTTAATGAATATATATTATATTTATGTTATAATTATTATTCTTTAATGATAAATTATAATTTACTTTCCTTTAATTCCATTCACTAAAAAATAAAAGCATCACCTAAGTGTACGTACAGGCTACCATTTCCATAAAGTGAAGTAATTCATTTTTCATCATCACCTTCCATAGATTTTCATAAAAGTTTATATCGTGAAAAAATATGATATTTTTGAAATGTATAAGACTATTTATATGAATAAAACATTTCCAAGGTGCAAGTTCTAGAATCTCTAAACTGTAACATGCATGAAAAATGAAACAGCTTACACCCAGAATATTGATTTTAATGAAGAATTATTAATAAATAGGTGGTTAGATATTATTAATGAATAATATATGGTAATATAATTATTAATATGGTTCTTATATTTCTTTATAATAAATATAAATTTATTATATTATAGGTTAGATCATGTAAAAATAAATTCCGTACTTGAGATAAGGGTTTCTGCTATAATCTCATTTTTATTGGGATTGTTCACGTTAAAATATACAATGGGGAAATTTTATGCTCTCTATTAGGCCACATATATTTTATTAGATACTTTTTACTTCTATGGTTTCAATTATTCTTTCCATTTTACCCACTTTTTTACTTAAAATACTGAAACAATGTTTTTAAGCAAAGCATACCTTATTTCTTCTTTTAGACCAAGAATATTTTTATCCCGCATCTATATTCTTTAAAAAAAATCAAGAATATTCTTTTATATTATCTAATGATTTTTAAATTCATTTTAACCATATTTTAATTTATTTTCAATGGTCTAAAAGTTAATTTTTACAATTTTTATGTACACATTATATTTTACTTTTTACAAAAGCGTGAATTTTTTTTAATATTTAACGAATGAATGATTTTACTCATAATCGTGATTGTTATTCATTTTTAAGATTACTTTAAAATTTTATATGGTTTTATAAATAAAATTATATTATCATTTTTTAGGAATTTTTAGTTTTTAAAAGATACAAATATAAAATGATGTTTTCTCTTATTTTCACAGCATATTTCAAATGATTTTATAAGAGTATTTTTAATCCATGTAAATATAATTTAAGGAATATTCTTCTTTATTGGGTATATGATCTAATGATACCAATTGTGTCATTTATCTATATGGATTATTATTACACGATGAATAAATCATTGTGAAACCCATTTATTTTCCATTGGTTATGATATGATGAAATTATGAATGTATTTATGATGTTGTGACACTTATATATATATGGTTCTCATTATATGATGAGTGGGATATAAATTATATATCCATATAATGAATTGGGTAATTATTGATATCTAATGAGATAATATGAAATAGAATGGGGAGTTATCCCAATCTAATATGGGATGTTTTCCACTATGAATGATAAAGGAATTTGGTGTGAATCTAATCTAATATGGGAATATTTCCATCATGAATGAAAAGGGAATGATAAATGAACCAAATACACTATGAGACTCTTTCCTCTATGTTATGATTGTATTTTAAATTATCCTTAACTAATTAAATGATTTTCTATGGTTATGATTGTGACACATATTATTATGAAATGTTCTTATACTTATGATATACTCTCATGGATCATGATAGATTATTGATGATTCTACACTCTTATCTATCATGTATTTTAATTTGGAAACATTTTATGCAAGGACTCATGATTCATGTTCTATGAATGATTGGGTATGAATTTTTAAAGTTATGATCAATCTATCACACCCTTATGATCATTATATTCTTACTTTTGATATTTGATTGACGTATCCCATGTTTACCCTTACTGGGTATCTAAACTCGCCCTATCTTATATTTCCATTTCCCCAAGTTATGAAGAAAGGTATTTAGTAAGATATTTATAAGAAGGGTACTATGTTTTAAGAACACCATGGGTAATGTTTTAAGATTTTTCATGAAATAATTTTATTATGTAGATAGTCTACATAGACACTAAACCATTAAGACTCAATGGAATTTATTAATGTGAGATGTATTGAACATTAATCTAAAATGATGTAATATTTATGTATGGAATACTTAGGTCACCTCAGTTGGTATTAGAGTAGTATTTAGTTACTTTTTGAGATTATGTTATGAATAATACAAGGAATGAATGTAACACAACCTATGGTGTACTCAAAGTGATATAATATGAACCTAAAGTTTCATAGTTTGATATAAAGGTGTAAAAATTTAGGAAATATTAGTAATTATTCTCATCATTATATGATTTCTCACTCTAATTAATTATTTTTTATGATTACACTATGATTTTTGGTTTATTCAATGGATATAACTAGGATAAATCATGTTAACAATGAATGCGGTGGGAAATGGAATGATTTTCCTCCTGAGAAATCAAATGGTATGGGGGTTGGAATGAAAAATATTATTGTTATAATTAAAAATATTCATAAATATATGAATAATACTAAGCTTCCAAACAATAAAAGGAAGTATAAACATAACATTTTAGTTATTCATGATGCAACATCCACCTTCCTTTATCATGTTCTTTTATCCACTAATTTCCATGTAATAGATTTATACAATTGAAAATTTTATCTCTATTATCTAGTGCTAAGAGAAAGAAAATTTTTTATTGGTCATTTTTCCTTTTAAAGGTGAATAAGATAAATGGTGAAACCATATTAAGAATACAAGGAAAGATGAAGAAATTTACCCCATGTAATGGAAGTATTTTAAAAGGTTATTTTTTCAGTAAGTACTTTCCCCAAACTCTTTGCATGAAAATAGAAAGGTAATTCCTTGATATAAATCATAAGGATGAGGAATCCACTGGAATCTATAGGAAAAAATTTATAATAATTAAGATGTATGCTTCTAGTTTTATCATCGAACCTAAATGAAAATTTGAGTGATTATTTAATAGATTAAAACCAAGTCTCTGAAAGGTTTTATCTATAAGGTACATCAGTGATTATGAATAAATTTTTTTATGTACTCTCAAGGTAGAAATAGATAAAAGATATTCCAATTTTTTGGGTGGTTTTGGTGAAAAAATAGAAAGATAAAATTTTGTGAAAATTCTAATAGTAAAACCAAATAAGGAAAGAAAATCAATCTTCCTTCATGTAAAAAGTGTGGAAATAAGCACGTGGAAATTTTTTTTAAGGGGATTGGTAAATGTTTTATATGTTGAAAATGAGATGATTAAGAAAATGAATTACAATGGGATATGAAGATTCCAATCAATGAAATGAATAGAGAGAAATCTCAACTAGATTCACCACCCACACTACAATGATTTAATTAAAAAGAGTATTGGCATCATTCTAACCAGTGAATGAATCTAAGGATTAATGATAAAAATTGAATTCATTAACCTATTAAGAAAATAGAAAAAGGGAAACCTCATGTGATAAAAACTGGTGAATTGAATCATTAGAATGAGGTGGTGAAGGGTACACTTATCATGTAACGCCCCGACCCCAGCTACCCAGAGTCGGTGCATTACTTCGTAACATTGGCATGATCACAAAAGATCAAGTCTCGAAAGACAGATTAGTTTAGTAGCCTTGGAAACACTAGATACATTCGTAAATGTTACATTACATCATAAATTGAAAAACTACAATAACAAAGTCTCCATAGTCCACACTCATATCCTCTTCTGACTATCCCTGCAGGTCATTCATAAAATACTTCTTCACATCCTGGAAAATATTAAAACATTGAAAGGGGTGAGCTCAGATGCTCAGTAAGGATAACAATAATGCGGAAGATTTCATAAATAAACATTAACATTTAAGGCAATGTATAACTAAAACAAAAGCCTTTTAAACATAAACTTCAACATAATATGGCAAAAGTAAAATGAGATAATGCCATTTACTTATTCACATGGATATTATACTGGTCGAATAATCACATGCAATATCAATAACCACTTTCATAATGTGGGAATGTATAATGCCAGACATTCTGAAACACTTTGTCAAGGCCTCAGCCAAGATATCTAAAATGATTAAGGCCTCGGCCAAAACCATAAATCAAATTGGGAAAGGGCCTCGGCCAATTCCACGTCTAGTTGTCTCATGAGACCTACCGATGCATTGAGGAGATATAGCGGGCTCTACCCGTCACTTATTAAGTCCAATACATTCCTCATATGAATAGGTTTAAACATATCATAAACCATAACATAATCGTATCACCTAAAACATGCATAAAGGAAACATAACATTTCCACATTTCAATCACAAGATATCAATACAACACATTGTTATAATAAAAACGCTTTCAAAACCATTTTCAATACCAAAATAAAAGAAAGTTAAAACTTTGTATTTATTTTTCATTAAAAAAAAGATGGCTTGTAGAGGAAGCCGAAACTCAAATAATGGTCACGGCGGTGGAGAAGTCGTTGTCGCCGCATAAGTACGGAAAGAAAAACATTCCCTTTTTGTCGTTTAGTAAAATGCTTCGTATAAAAAAGATTCATTTTGAATAAACGTAAAAGTCAAAGGGGTTTATACACCGTATAAAAGAAAGTTGTGTATAAAACCAAATATGCCTCAATGAAAGGAGATTGAGACAAAGTCCTTAAAAAGAACATTTTTTTAAAATAAAATAGATCTATTATGTGTATTAAATATAAGTACACATAAAGAAAGTACAAATACAAGATAGTACATAATAATATCATGACATAATTTGAAATTAGGAGATTAACCCAAAGAATAGAAATTGGGTTAAGAAGTTCCCTTACCTTGCGTCTTGTCCTGACTCGACCGTTCTTTAATCTCCTGAATAATAAACTAGAGTTAATTTATATTTACTTAAGATCATTTTTCATGTTCATTATTCCTTTTATATCACTTATTACCATGTTATGAACATTATGTAGTTATTTAAGTTAACACTACAACAAAGGCCGATCCTAGCGGCGGTTTTTTTCCGGTTTAGCGGCGGTTTAAACCGCCGCTATATTGTGTGGCGGCGGTTTACAAAAACCGCCGCTAAGTTTGGCGTCGGCAATCTATTAGCGGCGGTTTTTTCGATTCCGCGGCGGTTTTAGAAATGTGTCGTATGTCCGGCATTTAGCGGCGGTTTTTCTTCATTTAGCGGCGGTTATATGGGTATCTTATTTAGCGGCGGTTTTAACCGCCGCTAAATTCAGTCGTTTGATGCGCCTATTCTGCGGCGGTGAAAACCGCCGCTAAATATCAACATAATATATTTAGCGGCGGTTAAAACCGCCGCTAAATTCTGCCCAGTTCATCATTTAGCGGCGGTTAAAACCGCCGCTAACGGATTCCCGGTTATTTAGCGGCGGTTAAAACCGCCGCTAAATGCTCACAGGTATGGCATTTAGCGGCGGTTAAAACCGCCGCTAAACGTTGAACTGGAAAAAAAAATACGTTGCATCTGCTACACCACTGCCCCACTAATTTATCCATCATCATTCATTTACTAGGATTTACCATTTCAAGAATTCCATAACTACTGAGTAACTAACAAGACAAGACACAATGTTATAAAATTCAAACACATCCAACCCACAATTTTTGCATCACAAATCATCACCTTATCCATAATCCAAACTCATAAAGTAACCATAACCATAATTCCATCTATTATGCAAACTATCAAATTAAATCAACCTTACAAGAAAAGGGAAAAGACAATGATTCCTTGTTTACAGATAGGAAATTCAATTACCATAAGTAAAGACATTATCATTTTAATGTGAGGTGATTTATCAAATTAAATTTTAGAAACAATAATAATTTCATAGAAGTAAAAACAATTCATAATAAACAAAAACCAACACACATTCATAGAAAAGCAATATCATGAAAAACCTAAAGCACATTTGATATCACCCCTTCCCATTAATTTTAATATATCCAATTAATTATTTTCATTAGGAAATATCTTAACTTCCACCCAAGATGAAATAGTAGTATTATAATATCACATATTTAAAATAGTAATGAGGGAACTCAAATATCCTACCTTAATTAGAGATTTAAGGAGAACCATATTTACAATTGCAAGAGGCTCTCTTCATGTCCCTCTTTTATTCCCTTTGTCTATTTTACAAAAGTTGGGGATCTTGAGAGGTTGTATGATTGTTGTTTAAAAAATCACTTTACCTCTTGGTGATGTGTTGCATGACCAATAAAAGGTTTTATGGAGAAACGTGATCATTTCAGGGAGAATTCCATCTGTTTTTCCTTATAGAGCTAAAGGGGAAGCGTGAGGTTTCCTGGACTTGTCTGAGGCTCTTCGCATTATGAGGATGACATGCCAATAGGATTTAGTGAGATGAGATGATCATGTCACTAGGCTCTTTTGGTTTCATGAAAATTTCCAGGGTTTCATCGCATGTTGTTTACAACCAAAAGAGGCTCCCGCCTTCTCCCCTTTTAATTTCCTTTGTTTATTTTACAAAGGATTTTCATTTTGTGATTTTTCTTGAGTTTTGTCAAGGAAAATCACTCTCATCAAGTTTCCTATATTTTAGATAATAAAAGGTCCAAGATTACTAGAAATTTCAATTCTAACCCCTAATACTATGTGAATTTTGGTAGTGAGGTTCTAAAATGGATTCTTCCATTTGAGATTAAAAACTAACATTTATCACAATAGATTCCTCTATATGGTTTCAGCTTACTGGATGATGCTTTCATTCCTCATTTGGACTTCAACATGTCATCTTGCTGGGTGTCATCTTCACTTAACTGTACTCATACAATAATTTTCGATGATGGCCGACTAGTCGTAGCTCAATCTCAGGGGTTGTCTTTTATATTGGAAATATCTCCCTTGGGTTCATATAGCTATGATTTTTCTCATCATACTATTTCCTAGAGTTACTCAAGTATATTCATCTCTTCTATGAAAAACCCAAGTGGCGGATGGATCTTGAAATGGGATCACCAACCTGGTGGTAATTTTTTTGATAAATGGGCATGGCCATTCTGGGTCAGGAAAAGCTGCTTAGAGTTCACTAACCAGTTAATAAGGTCCATCATTATGAAGAAGTATGGATTTCCTAATTTATTGTCTATCACCAGCCCAATATTTTTAGATAATTGGTTATCATTTGGTTTCCTTACACCAACTCATTCCATTTATCCCATAGTGAAGTCGGAATTAGCCTATGGGATACTACCAACTAGGTGGGATCCTCCCTCTTGGAGATATGTATGATGAGTTCCTCCTTACCACATATGTCAGGGATGACCCTTTGTAGACTTCAGCCTTGGCGAGGTACATGCTCACCATTATGAAGGAGAATCTGGAAAAGGAGTTGACCATGTGCTCTCTTATCTCCTTCAAAGACTGGATCAATATTTTCCTTTTCCATAGTGGGGTTAGGCTAACTGTTATATTCCCCCACAGTGCCCTTCACAGCAAGTTCGTGACAATGTCGGCTCATATTGGGCCATTTTGAAAGCTAGGGATCATACTTCATGGGGATATCAAGTGAATTCAGATATCTCTCCTTGACTTAGGTTGGCGGTTTTTACGGCCATGTTCTTGAATGTATAGATTTTTTTAGCTGGGGATGCGCATTTAGGAATCCATGTCAGTATGCTGATAATGGTAGCGTGGGTAGAGGAAGGATGGTGCCTTAATTTGGTGGTACAGACCCTTTCACTCCTTTACCAACTCATAGGCCACATTCATCAAGGAAGAAAACCCTATAGGATCAGTGGTCCTTTCTAGTTTTTATTTGGATATATAGGGGATAATTTCCATTACTATGAATACTAAAATGCTGCCAGGATTCCCAATGCATCATCTCATCTTAGGTTATTGAATATATCTAGGGTCAGGGCTATGTCACTAAGTTCTGATGAGGTTACAAATGCGTTGATTCGATCTGATAGCTTTGATTTCATCCCTTATCATGCACTGACTGGACCAATCACTAACAATGGAAGTGGATCCCTCAACGAAAGGTAGTATATGATCTCCCTTTATGATTGGGTTCTTATAGCTAGGGTGTATGAGATGATAATCTGCAATCCATATACACCTTATCAGTTTTCTTGTTAGTTTGGCTGCACCCAAAGGGTCTCTCCTCTCTCTTTGGATGGTGTGAGAGGAGAGAAAAACCCTAGGATCATCTACCAATTCTAGATGATTTTGGTTCATGAATACATTTATGCTAAGATCATTCTTTTTTATACTGATTCTCACACCTTTCTTACTCATGATTATGCCCAGTCTTGGGTATCATCCTATCCAGGTGGTGTTCTAATATGGTTGGTTCATCTTGTAGACAGTCCATTTTCTTCACTACCCCCTCTTTCCATAGAAACAATGGATTTGATTCAGGACTTGGGTGAGACTTTGAGGAAGCACCATCATCTTAGAGATGACTATCCCAATAGTGGGACAGAATATGTTAAGGAAATCAACCCTCCATAAAAGACAATGGGTGATGCCTCTGTTGAGGTGGTGATATGTGGAGCCTCGTCTCCTATTTCCTTTTTAGATCATCCATTTATTCCTCCTTCTGTCATTCCCATCCCATTAGTCATAGAAACTCAGACATGGCATAGATTGGTTTTTTCTAAGAACTAGTATATGAATTCAAAGATCATATATATTGTGAGCCCCATTTATATATCTTCTTCTATTATAACACTGAATGATATAACCACAAACCAGATGTATTCAAACCTATGAGGGAAGGATGTATTCAAGATAACCTCATCATTCAACCACCTCAGGTGATTTTTAGACCATATATCAATCATAAAAAACCTATCAGATTCCTTTAAATGGTGTAATATATCATCTACAATTAAAATGGGTAATAATTCTTGATTTTATGATAATTAAACATTAATTACTCCAAACATAGTCTCAGAATACCATCTTAATACATAGAGAACAACACTAGAGTGCTAAAAAGAAATAATTTTCAGCAAATGAAATGCTTTTACTACAAACCAACTGTTATCATACTTGTTCAACACATCAACAATACTACTACTCATCATCTGATGCTGCATCGTCACCCTCTCCACCTTCATCTCTACCACCTGCTGCCACCTGTAAGAACATTACATTGAAAATTAAATATTGTTGCATATTTATAATAAAAATTAAAACCAATAAAAGTTTGCAAACTAAATGATTTTGATTTTTTTGTGATTTACCTGCTCACCACTACCCGATGCACTACCACCGGGGGCATATCTGCTCATATGCTGACGTATTTCAAGCAACTCTTTCTGCAAATCAGATATCTGATTCCCCTGCTGGTGAACTGTGTTTCGTAGAGCAGACATCTCCCTCTGAGCATCTTCAGGTAAGAAATGACTATAACCAGGAGTGGATGAGGCCGAAATCCCTGATGGCATGCGAAAGACCTCAGATGGTACGGGTCCCAAACCCATCCCGCGCACTCTACCAGGATGCTCCTTCCCAAGGACTTGACCAACCGGGTCATCCTGGGAGACTGAGTAGGATTGCCCAGGATTGGCATCCCATTTTTCTTTAATTTTCACCTATAAATCAAATATCAATATATATTAACACAGTAAAAACTGATATTAAGTTATTATAATAAATAATTGACTTCATACCCCAACTTCTCTGGCAGGTTCATTAACAAAACTTCCATCTGTTTTTTTATGAACATCCAGCCACAGTTCTGTTCGGGATGCTTCATGCCCTAAACTCTGTGACTGCATTAAACAAAGATAAATCATCAATCAAATATGTTAAATAGATAATATTATCTTATAAATATTTAAACTAATTAAAAGATTACCAATGACATTCGGCTTCTTGAAAAGCTTTTTGAACCCGCAGTGTGCGGGATTACCTGCTTCGCCCGGTTTGAAGCATTCTTTCTTGAGAGATCCTGAAATAAATAAAATTCAATTTAATAGTATTGTATTCAATGTCTATCTCCTCTTCATGTACATTTATAAATGTAAAATGATGATAATATAATAATATATATTTCAATACCATCCGCTTCTCATCACGATGTCTATCGACAAAAATCTTCCACTGTTCTTTCGGTACCCCACTGGGTATCTTCTCATACATCTGCTGCACGGTCAACGAAGAATCGTTGACATCACACCACAACCTCCATTTGAAATCTTTCCATTTTTTTCCAAGATTTTTCAATGTCCACTTCCGTGCTATCACATCAGCAACGGTAAAGTGGAAGAACATCTGTATACAGAAATTCATTTTGAATATATTAGTAAAATGACATTCAATTAAACCATAAAGTAATAAAATTACCTTTATCTGAGAATCATAAACTTCATTTTTCCAGTTTGGAGGCATATGCCTCCAATCATCATACGAAATAGGCAGGGAAACGGGCTCCGCTGCCAGCTGACCTATAATCTGACCAAGTAAACCTGCGGCGTCATCCGTCGGGACCCCATAAGAATCAAATGGCACCACTATCTTCTTGCCATGCATGTTCCAAACATCAGAACTTTTTATGTCTCTTTCCACGGTTTCATTGTCTTCATCTGCAATGAGCAAACAATTACTATAAACAAAATGCAATAAATTTATTTAATTAAAATTTGTACCTATGACTGCGACCCTCCAGAATGTCCGTGATGAACTGGAGTGGGCGTGTCGCTGCCCCGATGCTGAAGCTCCTGTAGGGGGAGGCGATGACTCATCCCCTAATGAGGCATCCACTGATGGTGTCAGAGATGGTGCAGGGGGAGATGATACTGTGGGGACAGACGGATCGTCATCTGTCGCAGAAGAAGAAGGAATAGTGTACCGCTTCTTCCTTGGCATTCCTGTCATTTAATCAAATAAAATTAAGTTCAGAATATATATTTCAAAAAATTCATGCAGAAAAAAAATTAAAAATGATAATAGATGCCCAGTATTAACAAACAATATATATATAACAATGATAATGAATGACTACAGAAATGAAACAAGTAGTTGCTGAATGAATAAATAATTGTACATACAATCATTTTCCCCTTCAATCATGTCGGTTTCCTGCTCCATTGCTTCATCCACTTCATTCATCCTTGCTAGACCAATATTTTCAATATCATGATGGACAAATAATTCTGCTTCCTGTTGTTGATGAAATTCAATTGCAGAGGTCAAATCTTCCACTTCATCACCCATATCATACAAATCTCTTTGTATTACGTGAGTAACTACACTCCACCCTTCATCCACAACATCATTCACATAATATACCATTTTTGCCTGCGATGCTAAGATATATGGATCATGCAGTTCACGATCACCAACATCCATCAAGCGAGAGAAGTTTACAGAAGTAAATTGCAATGAATCTCTTTTAACACCTCTGATAAAATCGACCCATTTGCATTTGAATAAAACAACAGAAAAATGCCCGTGGTAGTTTAATTCAATAATATCATGCAGCTTTCCATAGTATTCCACTTCAGCAAATGTAAAAATACCACTATTCTGTGTTTTCAAACCCACTTCTCGATCGACTGTACGAAATCTAAAACCATTCACATTATAAGCGTTGAACTTTCTAACTTGTTTTATAGGACCTCTAGCAAGAAACTTCAAATCTTCTGAAAAGTCAGCTCGAGTATCAGTATTCATGATCTGAAAAAAAAAATATAATTTAATAGATTTGCAAATTGTATGTGTCAAAGTAATATTCGTATTTATTGCAATATTTATAAACTTACACGTCGTGCAAACCATTCTACCAGCTCTTTATTCACAGCTTTCGTTATATCTTTTTCATTTCGTGTTCGGCTTCTCATTCGTCTCTTTGTTTGTATCCTCAACTCTTCAATAAATGGATCTGCAATTTCACTATTCAGCAGCACATATCTATGTGCCTGTAATAATTCCAATTCTGTTAGTGTCGCGTATGAGGTCCTCCCAACTGATCGGCCAATAGCAGGAAATATTTTTGATTTCTGATGCATTTGAGATTGAGTTGATGTGTCGTCAACACGTCCAACTCGAGTAAATCTTGTCTCAATATCATCCAAATATCTGGAACAAAAGGTGAGACACTCCTCGGCCAAATAGCCTTCAGCAATAGAGCCTTCTGGTTGAGCTTTATTTCTCACGTATGCTTTCAAATGCCCAAGATATCTGTGAAAAAATAATAATAATATTATGCATTTATTTAAATGCCAAAAAATGTTTACTTAACTGGAAACATATAAATAAAATACCTCTCAATTGGATACATCCATCGATAATGAACGGGGCCTCCTAATTTAGCTTCGTCAACCAAATGCACAGTTAAATGCATCATGACAGTAAAAAACGATGGAGGGAAGATCATCTCCATTGCACAAAGGGTCAATACAAACCTCTCCTGTAGGTTGTCCAGCTGAAATGGATGTAGAGCTTTCTCACATAACTGTCTGAAAAATGTGCAGAAATGGAGTACAACAGCAGTAACTTTTTCAGGTAATAATGTACGCAATGCCAATGGTAGTAACTGTTGTAACAAAACATGTGAATCGTGACTTTTCAATCCATATAACTTACGATTCTTCAAGTCAACACACCTCGAGATGTTACTCGAATACCCATCAGATACCTTCACATTCTTTAAAATTTGAAGGAACGTATCTTTATCCCTATTTTTCAATGAAAAAATGGCCGGAGCATACTTTTCATTCTCATCTGGCCAGAGATCACGTTTTATGTTCATTACTTGTAAGTCTTTGCGAGCATTGAGATGATCCTTCGACTTTCCATGCTCATTAAGTAATGTGAAAATCAAATTATCACATACATTCTTCTCAATATGCATCACATCAAGATTGTGGCGCAAAGAATTAAATTCCCAATACGAAAGTTTGAAGAATATACTTTTTTTCTTCCATTGTTGCGTTCTGATTTCACTTGACGATGCACTTCGCACTCGTTTTCCGCTATCATTCAAATGATGAACCTTCCCAAATTCTGTTTTAACATTTTCAAGCTGTGTCAATATTTCAGAACCGGTTAACAACTTTGGAGGTGGTCTACGATCAATGCAACCATTAAATTTTGATTTGTTCAGCCGAAATCTATGAGATGCATCAAGAAATCTTCGATGGCACAAGAAGCACCATTTTCTACTGTGAGGTAGCCGTTTGGGCTCGAAATCAAAGTTACAAACGGGACAAGCCAAACCCGTATAAGTGTTCCAACCAGATAAATTCCCAAGCCCAGGGAAGTCACTAATGGTCCACATTAAAGCAGCATGCATTTTAAACATTGTTTTAGAAGAAACATCAAATGTCTCAACACCGTTGCTCCATAACTCCTGCAATTCTTCAATCAAAGGCTGCAGGTATACATCAATATCATTTCCAGGCATTTGTTTTCCAGGAATAATCATCGAAATGATAAAAGATGTTTGTTGCATACACATCCACGGAGGCAGATTATAAGGGATCAAAACAACTGGCCAAATGCTATAACTCGTACTCAAAGTCCCAAATGGGTTGAATCCATCGGCAGCCAATCCCAATCGAACATTCCTAGGATCAGCTGAGAAATCTGGATGTAATGAATCAAATGTCTTCCACGATTGGGAATCCCGTGGATGTCTCATTAACCCATCATTGTTATTATCTACAGCATGCCACTTCATGTGTTCGGCGGTTTTTGATGACATGAATAATCTTTGCAATCGAGGCTTCAAAGGAAAGTAACGCAAAACTTTTGCAGGTGTGTTCCTTTTCTTCTTCTCCGTGAAATTATGTTCAGTCATACTTCCAACATCACCCTTTGACTGCCATCTAGAAGAAGAACATTTCTTACAATTCTGTCTACTTGAATCCTCTCCCCAGTAAAGCATACAATCATTGGGACACGCATGTATTTTTGTATAATTCAGACCAAGCTTGTTAACAACTTTTTTCATATCATAAAACGATTCTGGAATTTTTGCTTCAGGAAATGCATCACGAATCAATTCCAATAACATGGACATTGCCTTATTTGTAATTCCACATAGACATTTGATATGGTACAACTTCAGTAGAAATGAAAGCTTTGAATATTTCAAACACCCACTATACAACTCTTGATTTCCATCGGCAACTAAATCATGAAATGCATTTTCCTCACTGAAGTTTTCCCTTACATTTGGCTCCACAGAATCAAGAGGATCCAATGATATGTTACAATCTTGATCTGCTTGTGTTACAGTCTCAGAAACATCACTTGTCACGTTGCAATTTGTAGCACCCTCTTCTGGTTGTTCTGATATGTTTTGATGCTCATAGTGGTGTCTTGCAGTGCCGAAAGCATCATTTATGAGGTTTTGCATTTCATTTTCCATTGTCGAAGAACTTGGGACCTCATTCTGTGGATTAACATCAGTCCTCAATCTTTCTGTATTGTTTGATTCTCCATGCCAAATCCAACACAAATATTGCTCAGGGAATTGCTTCAGTATTAAATGTTCATAAACTTCATCTCTCTTCAACCATGTTCTAAATTTACATTTAGGACATGGACATCTTATTCTCCCTTCAACGGATCGATTAGAAATTGCAAAATCTAAAAACCCATTCAAACCCTTAACATATTGAGATGTGTTCCTCGGTAATGTGATCCAGCTTTTATCCATGTATATCACAATGTGCCTACACAAAATATACGATAGTGTAAGATTACAGAAACATAATATAATAAAGATGAACCATTGGCCATAAAGTATGCATAATATAATAAAGATGATTCATTGACCACATTTACCATTTCAGACCAACTGAACAAGTCTGGTCCATAGGAGACAGCGTCAACACCTCATTTAGGAGCAATAAGAATATCGGGATACACACTTATCATAACACCATCGATCACACATTTATGTTGCCTCAAACAACACCCCTTTGATGTGTGATCGAAACTGATCATAATGCATTTTAAATCAAGTTAACTACATTCACTGAAACCATTTTCACAATGGGTAATGTTTGTTTTATTGTTCTAGGGAAATCTAAATGGCCACATTTAAGTTTTGGGGTTCATCTTGTGATGGAAGCATGAGACATGGTGTTTGAATTTCTTGAATAAATTAGTGATAATGACCCTCCTAAGGTGGAGAGAATTATGTTAGTCATGGAAATGTGGAGAAAACTGTAGAGTGGATGTGGAGGAATCAAGGTTCCAAATAGAAACCTATAAGGGACATGTTTGGGGTTCTTAGGGAAGACCAGGTGGAACTTCGATATGGTGTGTGTAGGTGATGGAGGTATACCTTAAGTGAGAAGGCTTCGTGTTTGGGTAGAGGGGCGACATGCCAATAGGGGAAGTTGGGAACCAACGGAGTGAGTTAGCAGGAATGGAAAGGCATAGTTGGATAGAAAAGGAATGGATGTGGTGGGCTGCGAGGCACCTCAAGTTAATGTTGAAATGATAAGTTTATCCTAGTAATGTGAATGAGTTTTGAAGAAGAACCAAGTAGTCCTTGGTTGAGATATGGATGGTGAAAGTGTGACAAATCTGGGTAGTTTTGGCAGAAATAATGAATGCTAGAATTGGGTGGAGTTTTCATGGATGTTGTGAGTTGGAAAACATGTTAGGGAAGTTTTGAAGGTTGAGTTGAGGTTCTGTTGACCTCTTTTATGATGAGTGAAGTTCTCAAAACTAGAAAATTGTGGTGAAGAAGTAAGTAATATGGTGTTGAGAACCATGGAAGGAAAGTAATCGATTAATGGTGTGGCTAGAGTTTCAAGTTGGATGGTCTCAGGTAGGAACCATATTAGTGTATTAGTTTTGGTGATGGGTGTTGGATCAGGTTTTGGATGGTTGAATACCTTGAGATGAAGGTTATGCTTGGGTTGTGCTTTGGATGTTTGAAATGGAGTGAGGCTGTTGGGCCTTGAGTTCTGGATTGATGTAGGTCAGAGAATGTGGTTGGAATCTATGTATCCCTTCAGCGACAATGAGTTTGTGTCACCATTATAATTTTGGTAACTAGGTGAGGTGGTGCTAAGAATTTTGGGCCATGAGTTGTGGAGAGGATTGGAACAAAGGTGTTCCGATTGGCTCTCCACAGGGTAGTGTAGTGCCTTATCGATATCCTCTTGTGCGGTGGTATAGTAACATTACCTAAACCTTTAATTTTCATTTGATGTTGATAATAAATAGTTGAGAGATGAACTTTAGTCATTTTTATTAAAAATACACACTATAAACCTATCAATTATCCTTGAGAGATGAACTAGGGTGTTAACTAGACCATAAACCAACTTTAAAGATATAATCAATTTGACGTGTCATGACAATGTGGTCAGTTCCTATTGGCAAAACCAAGGGGATCGACACTACAATGTAGATTAGGAAACCCTAAGAGTGGGAGAATCCACAATGGGAGATTTCGGAACCATCCTCACAATAAAATACACAAATCAATCACCATTTTCCATGATTAAAATTTCATTTATTCACTTAAAATAGGGAGTTAAATTACCTATATGTTGTTGTCGGTGCTTCCCATCATTAAATATCTTAATCACTATTCGATGATAGAAAGTTGACTCAATTTATTTACTTTATTCTATTTTTAGATTAATTATTTGGGAAATACACCTCACCCTATTCATTTGAATGGTCATGGAATAAAATCCCAACCATGAAAACTATAAAAAATACCCCATTAAATCATCATATAATCATTCTATAATCACTGATTAATCATAACACCACTTGTTCACACCAGGCTTCCCCACACTACTGAAATTCTATCACATCAATGTCTGTACTTGTACCCACCAAAATGAAGTGTGAGCTGATCACTAGATGAATTTACCCCAACCCTCTTACATGTTTCTCCATAATTTCTAGATCTCCCACAATATCTCACCCTAGTGGATTTTTATAGACCACTTTACATGGTCAAGATGAAATTTCCCTTGATTTCAACCCCAGATGAACACTCTTACCACATTGATATTTTATTATTATCCCATTATATTATGATATACATATGAATTAAGATCCAAATCAACCAACCTTATCACCTATTTACAAAATCACCACCTTAAATCATTAGTACGAGTGTATCCATTTCCTAGAATTCTTTCCTTACACCCCATCTGTGAATCACCTTGAAAAGGTTTCCTTTTCCCAAAACCCCATTAATATTGAATGTATTTATATTTTTTACTCATATCTTAGTGTATAATTTAGTTATCAAGACTTCCATGCATTCCAACCATGCTTCTAAAAACTTACAATCATCCTAATTTCCTTATGAGTAAAATAATTATGCTAACATGAAATCCCTATCTCAAATGAATGATAAGTATCTTATCAAAGGTCACTTTTTCCTAGATTAACTAACCTTTATAAGGATTATTATTGATAACTATCCAATTATTATTTCACCTGGATGAATCATTTTTCCACATTATCCAAATCATCCCAAGACTAGGCTGAATATGATATTACCTTGCAACCCCAAATCAATATCCCTATTTTTCAACATCTGAGAATAAATACATATTGAATCAAACCCAAGTCAAGTACCAAATCCCTTAAAAATCCTGTAAAAATAAAAAACACAAATCATCCTAGACATATCATAAGTCCTCACCCCTATCATAGAACTAACCTTCAGTGATAATAACACCCTCACCATAGGTTTCACCAGATGGCCGGGTCTATGGGTACGATTCATGGATCATAAACTTGGTCATTATATCTAGTAAAACCTATAATACAACTTGAAATACATTTAACTTTTATATAAAAATCACAATCAGTCACCCCCATCAATATAAAATAATACCACAAGGATAGTCACACTTATATATATCGCATATCTAGTATATTATGAAGTAAAACTCTTAGATCTTGGCCAACTAAGATATCAATGATCAACCTCTTAATTCATTATCAAGTGATCATTGGTGACGTTTAATCCAATTAACATAACCCTAATCTATAATTTACCCTAGTCTATTAATTAACTTTACACCAATTAATCATTTAATTCCAAATTAATTACTAACCAATAACTTTTAATTAATCCAAGACTGTTCTCATTTTCATTTAAAAACACTATCGTATCATCATAAAAATAATGCATCAACATTGTATCCACACAAATAATTTTCTCATTATGAAATTTTATATGGTTCATGAATAATCACATGAGTATGTCAAGCAGTAGACATAGAGAAATCAATCTATGCAGGTGAATTCAAAAAAAATCAATCAATGCAGGTGACTACCTCCACAAATAAACACCAACAACGAAACCAGTCGTCGGCAGCACGGGTGGGGAGCCGGATCTAGGGTTCTGGCTCGCCAGAACCTGGGGCAGAAGCTGGGGTCGCGGGGGTCGAGGGAGAAGTTAGGGTCGCGGGGGAAGAACCTCGGGTCGCCGTGAGAAGGGGTCGTCGGGAGAAGGGGGGTCGTCGGTCGCCGGTCGCGGGGTATGTCGGAGACGCAAGTTGCAAGGTCGTCGGAGATGCTGGTCGTGGGGTCGCCGGGGGGTTGGGGGAAGAAGGGCGGGGCGCGGGGTCACGGGGGGTTGGGGGAAGAACGGGGGTCGGGGTAGGGAAGGGTCGGGAGTTTTAAAAAAAAATATGGGTTTCGCGGCGGTTTATTAAAAACCGTCGCGAAACCATTTTAGAAAAATGTTTAGCGGCGGTTGTGTGAACCGCCGCCACAAAACCGCCGCTAAATGCAGTTTATGTTGTAGTGTAATAACGGTCGTTTTGCCGATCTTTGGTACTTGAGTCAAAAATAAACTTCGTATAATTACAAGTTGTTCATGTGGTGAAATATCCATTATATCCAAAATTATATTCATGATGTAGATATCATATATATCATATATATACATTATATACATTCATTTATAATATTACGTAACATTTAGAGGTAAGAAATGAAATGCACCATTCATGGAGACGGTAAGCCGTACGTACGCATGAACGCTACTTTCATTTCTATTTCGTATTTAATGGAATGAAATCATAATGATATAAAGGTATAATATAGTTCCAGTATAATATCATATATAATATTATTTACTCCATCCTTTATACATCCCACATATGGCATTAACGATTCACATCACTTTGAGGGGGCGGTAGTCCGCACTTCCTAAAATGAAATTATCGCGTTTACCCATAATGGAAATCATAAAGTATGCCATAAATGAGAAATACAGAAGCATGAGGAAAACATAAACATAATATATATATAATATATGAAAATAGTGTCATCAAAATGGCCACCATTATAGGTGTTAAATGAATTTGAACAATCATCGTTTCATGAGGCAGTATTTCGCCACCCACAGAAACAGTATGTTCTTTAACCATTAGACGAAGGTGTGTGTAAGTGTAAACCAAATCCTTATCATAAAAAAATCCTAGTATATTTTAGATACTGGTGTTGTTACAAAATAAATGAATAAAAAGAGTTTAGGGGGTTGGAGAAGAAAAATAAAACAAAACAACATTAGAGAAGACATTACCTCAAAATCGGGTAACTCTTTTTGATTTGAGCCAAAGGCTTCCTTGAGAAGAGTTCTGCCCAAAGTGAGGCTTCTAGGAGTAATAGGGGGAAGTTGGGAGAGTATTTGGGCAGATGTTGGCCGAGCCAAATGGCTTGAAGGTGTGAATAAGGTGGGAGAGGTGGGGGCCTTTTATAAGTGGAGAGGATGGGCACTTTTGGAAAGTAATGAAATGTTATTCTATTATACAATTCTTTTCGGATTCTAAAGGTCCCACACTTGTATAATTCGTGTATAAGGTGATAAGGGTTCGAAATCTCTTCATCCAATAGGCTTTGGACAAGTGTAAGCCTTGGATTTTGCATTAACTTCTCATTTTATTTAAATCTCTAAATAATGAGGTCATCGCTGCATCATAATGATGTTTTAAATAATTTAATTTGTTTAATGTCTAAAAATTATAAAAAAATACTATGATGTAGGAAATCTTTTTATCTTTCTAATTAATATTTATAGTCAAAATTTGGACTTGTGTAACCCCACTTAAAAACTGTTTTAGTAAAACAACTCATGTTTGTGTCAATTTAATTTTAACATTAAATAAATATATATTAATGTCATTTTCCAACTAAAGTGGCTCCATGGGGTCCCCAAGTTTACCCATGGGTTGTCTTGGTCGGCCATGACTCATCCAATAGGAGTAGGACAAGTGTCATGCTCATCTCATATTATTAAAACATTATTTGTACCTTAAACTACACTAATTACCTCTAATCGCGATTAAGAACTTAAAAGTTACTATTCACCAAAAATTATTTTAATCTCATTGAACCAAATTTTACTTCTTAATAACAACCATGTATGTCGGATTTTTGAAAATCAAACACAGAAGTGGTAATATTTCATTTAAACGAAAAATCAGTTATTTAACTACCACTTAGTGATTTCACTATTCATCAAAAATTGAAGTTTTTCAGAACAATGCCAAAATTTCACCCTAAGCTATAATTGATATTCCGAATTCAAAAATGATGTATATTTTATTAAATTCCAAACATATAATTTGCATTAATTAATTTTATAATTAATTCCCACTGTCACAACAAATAGCGTGTTTTTAAGAAACAATTTATATCAAAAGATTGACAATTGTTTATGTCCAATTTCAAAGTGAAATTAATTATAATGACCACCATTGGATAAAATGGTAAAAATATATTCTAATTATACTTTAAAACCACTAAATAGTATAATTTATCACAATAAATTATTTTGATTAAAAAAGTTGTTTTAAGTATTTTTCACTATTCATAAAAATTTTGAAGTTCTCAGAAAATTACAAAAAATTCAACATAGACTAATTTCAATATTAGGAATACAAAAATGAAGTCCATTTTGAAATATAAAATTTCTATAAATTTAAAAAGTGGTTATTACTATTTATAACGGCTACTTTGATTAGTTGCAGTGTGTTAGAACTCGATGTTGCGTACAATGCAAGCTATTACATTATTGAATGAGAAGCGTATCATTGAAGCTCGGGGTGTTACATATCATCCACTATATAACTGAAAATGTCTTATTTTATTAAGTCTATAACAACTATTTTATATCTGATGAATTTTTTAATGGTATCACATCACCACCAAATTGATTAGATATTGAATTATTGGTGAAAATCATAATGTAATGGTGATCACATATCATGTCTATAACTACTATTTGATAGAAGTTTGTGGGAATATGATTCTAGAAAATCTTTTTATTATCCCTCTAGTTTAATTTGATATGATTTTGGTAATTGATTATATTTCTCTATATAAACATCATATCAATTTCAAAGGGAGTTCCTGATTTATAATTTGAATTAAATTATGATCATCTATCAGTGCAAGGATGAACACAAATTTCTAGTATAAATTATTTCCATTATATAGGTCTTACTACCTCTTCATGATGGGTATTTATATTAAATTATCAGGGAGAAACTAAAAATTGATGATATTCCTATTCTTTATGAATATGTTGATTTATTTATTGTATTATTCTATAGTCATCCCCTGTATTGTGAAGTTGAGTTTTCAATATAAATCATACCTCGTACTTCACATGTTTCAAATAATCCTTATAGAATCTTCCTAATTATGATATAAGAATTGAATAAGTAACCCTAAGAGTATATAGATAAGGGATTAATTTAGATAAGTTATTCTCTATGTGGTGAACCTATTATTTTTAAAAAAATAAAGATGTTAAAATATGTTTATAAATTTATTATCATGGTCTTAATAATATCATGATCAATAATTTTTATCCACTAACTCGTATTGATGATTCATTTTATCAGCTCCATGGGGCTTAATACTTTTAAAATATTGGTCATTGATATATATTTTATCAGTTATAGGTCAAAAGAGAGGATATACTGAAGACAACCTTTTGTATAAGGTTTTAACACTATGAGTTTATAGTGATTCCATTTTGACTTATCAATTCCACCACTATATTCATGGATATAAGTAACTCAGTCTTCAGATATTACCTTTATCAATTGGTATTCATTATAGATGATATTGTTATATATTACATGAGAAAGGAAGATCATGAAGATCATTTACAGATTGTGTTGAAGACCTCAATAAAGGATATGATTTATAAAAAACATATAAAGTCTGAATTCTAGTTATAAAATTTATCATTGTTGGGTTATATAATTAAAATAGAGGGTATATTGTAGGTTCCTTAAAAGATAAAATTTATTGTACATTGGACCAGACCAACCATGCTTAGTGAGATCTATAGTTTAATTAGACATGTTATATACTATTGATGATTTTTGAGAAATTTCTCACATATATAAAATACACTAACCAAGTTGATATAAAAGGGACTAAATTTAATTTGGGGCATTGAATATGAAGATAATTTCAATGAACCGAAGATAAGGATGGTTTGTGAACCTGTTTACACACTACCCTTCAATGAAAAATGGTTTATGATCTAAAATGTTGCATCCAATAAGGGACTAGAATGTTCTATCATGTATAATGACATGGTGGTAGTGTATGATTCATGTCGATTGAAGGTTTATGAGAAAAATTACAAAACTCATGATATGGAGGTGGTTATAGTTTTTTTTCATTGAAAATATGAAGGAATTATCTTAACTGATCATAAAATATTGAAGTATATATTCACAGATAAAGAGTTAAATATTCCCCAAATTAATTAGTTGGATTTGACTAAATATTATGACTATTTTATACATTACCACCCTAAGAATGTGAATAAGGTGGATGATCCCGCTCATGATTTCGAATGGGGAGAACGCGCGGCATGTGCCGCCGCCCATTTCAAATTTTTCAGTCGTTGCGGCTTCCCCCTCACGGTCTTCTGGGGCCCCATCGATTCCGATGGAGATCGGATCTGGCATGCGCCATGTTCCCCTCTCGTCGGACCCTCCTCCGATCGCTTCTAGGGCCCTGGATCAGCGTCCCACGGTGGTGCTCCCGTAGGTCTTCTTGGATCCACCTTCTAGCAGGTGTCAGCAGGTTCTCTCTTTCAGTGAGGTGGTTAGCGGCTCGGGATCCCGGAAGGCTTTCTTCCCAGACGCCTGCCCGGTTTCCCCGAAAGTGACAAGGGATGGTTCTAGTATCTCGCTTGATGTGTCCATGGAAGTGTTTGAGGAAGCGGTGGCTGGTCTGAAGTGGACTTTGGTGGCTCGTTTCGGGGCAGCAGAACCGCCTCTGCCAGTTTTCAAAAGGTTTGTGGACTCCTGGGGGCTGCTTGATATGCCGAAGATCTCCCCGCTACATCGACACTCCTTCTGCTTAGTCTTGGAGTCAGAGTTCGATTTCATTCTCTCTTGGTGCAAAGCTCCACGCTCGTTTGGGCGGTGGAATTTTAATTTGGCTCGCTGGTCGATGGATGCTCATAGGGGGAAAGAGAGCTCCAATGCGGCGGTGTGGGTCTGTCTCCCTAGTCTCCCATTGCCTTTCCAGAATGGTGCCATGATGAAGGCCATTGGTGACTCCCTCGGTGGATTCCTATGTGTGGATGATCAAACCTATCACGGTGATGACTTGTGTAATGCTCAGATCTGTGTGGAGCTCGACATCTCCACCCCTCCCCCGAAAAGGATTTCCCTGAAGGTGCAGAACTCGGTGGTGTGGCTTCAAGAAGTATCCTTCTCAGTTTTTTCCAGGTATTGCTCCTCCTATTCCCTATATGGTCACTCTCTCCAGGAATGTAGAAAAAGAAGGCAAGGCGAGCGGGGACATGCTCAAGGGACGGCCCCTAGTGGTTCCCCTGTTTTGTCCTCGGCGGGTGGTGTGGATCCAGTTTCTCCCAGGGAAGCCCCCATGTCAGCGGTGATCGTGCCGAATGCCCCAGCCTTTTCTATAGTCGAAAAGGCCCCAGATAGAGTGGATGCTCAATGTTTGGACTTAGTGGAACTCTCCTCGGACAGTATTCCCATCATCATCCCTGGACTGATGGGTGATCTTCTGAATCCCCAACACCTCTCCTCAAAAGAAAGTCTGGTGGTATGAGTGCTAAGGTCTCTCTCTCTCCACCTGGTGTCCATGGAGTTGTTTCCCCTTCTTTCAGTTCTCCCCTCCAGGCAGACAGTAGAGCTGGTTGCTACTGAGACCAGTCTCGTCTCTTCTAAGAAGATAATTTCAAGATCAGTATCCTTTCTAGCTAAGTGTGATGAACCCATGCGTTCAGAAGTTCCTCAACAGGAGCAAGGTATGGTAGTTCTACCTCATCATAGCCCGGTTAGAGGCAAATCCCTTAAACCAGATCCTCACCTGTCTTCACCTGGTTTTAATCCCCCTAGCTTGAGTCCGGGAATTTTTATACGTCTCAGATTAAGGCAACTTTGGGAGAGCTCTATATCCTATGGAAAAGAGGTCGTCGAGTCCGGGGCCAAAGCCGGACCAATTCAAATATAAATGTTTCCCATAATAATTTGGAACTCCCGGGGCCTTGGGGATCGTGTGAAAATAGATTTTTTTGATTCAAAGATCAAAAAGAACAAGGTTCTTGTTGGGGCAGTCCTCAAACACAAGCAGGACCCGGTTAAGATTAATGAGTTTTATCGTAGGATTCATATGAATGGTTCCATGCACGCAGACCCGGTTAACAGGAACATCTGGGTATTCTGGAAGAAGGAGATCGTGGTGGACTTAATTTAGGCGGGAGATCAGTTTATAACCACAAAAGTTACCAAATATGGGGAAATATTTTTCATGTCCTTTGTGTACGGTAGCTACGAGGCCAACAACAGAAGACAGTTATGGAAGGATCTCAATACTTTTGACCCGGGCGTCTTTCCAGGGCTGGTGGGAGGGTACTTCAACATTATTTTAGATCCTAAGGAGAAGAAAGGAATAGGATCTTTTCTGTGGCAGGCCAGCTTGGAATTCGTCCAATTCATGGAGGATGCAGGTCTTATCAATACGGGATACTCTGGTGACTGCTACACCTGCTGTAATGACCAGAAGGGCAGTAGGCACAGCTAGAGTCGGATCGACCAGTGCCTAGAGAACATCAATGCAATTTCAAAGTTTCCGGATGTCAAGACAGAGCATCTCGCTCGTGGTATTTCGGATCGTTCTCCCCTGCTAGTCAGGTTGTCTACAAGAAAAGCCTCTAAGGAGAAGTTCATATTCTACCAGTATTGGACCGGATATCCTAACTACCATCGGATTGTTAATGAATCGTGGGGGGAACTGACCCATGGACATACCTGGGTAGCCATTCATAATAAGCTTCGGAGGCTGAAATTCAGGCTACAGGAGTGGTCCAAGTGTCTTCCTACAGGAGAACAGAATCTGGAGTCCCTGAAACAAAACATTGAGAGCATGGAAACTAAACTAGAGGAGGAGTGGAGTGAGTCGACGTTTGAAGACCTGGTGGATAAAAAGGACATATGGGCCCAAATTATCCTCAAATAGGAAATAATGGCTTTTGAGAGGTCCAGGAATAATGGTTTCATGAGGGTGACAAGAATTCATCCTTTTTCCATGCTTGGATCAGAGAAAAAATCTGCCCTATGAAGCCCAACATCATGTTGGAAAATGGGGCTTTTACGGATGACAAAGATATAAATGGGGGTATGGCTTTGATGTTTTTCAGGACCTCCTGGCTGGCCCCAATCCAAGAATTCCAAATGGATACCCCATTAGAGATGAAGAGCTTTGGGAAGCAGTTCCTTCCTTGGTCTCGCACAGGGACAATGAAAGGCTGGATAAGATACCGGAGGAGGAAGAAATCCAGGAGGCCATGAGGAGTCTCAACCCAGATAGTGCACCAGGTCCTGATAGTTTTCCTGGTGCGTTCTTTCGGGATGCTTGGGACATTATTAAGGGTGATGTTACTGCTGTGATCCAAGATTTTTTTAGAGGAGGGAGCCTCCTGCGGGTGGCCTCTGTTACCACCATGGTGCTCATTCCCAAAATTAAGAACCCTTCCTCCCTTGTGAAATTTAGACCAATAGCCATGTGTAACTTCCATTATAAGATCTTGGAAAGCATCATCAATACAAGGATGTTTGGGTATCTTCCTCTATGGCTATCCATTTAACATCATGGTTTCGTGAAGGGAAGGTCCATCCAAGGAGCGGTTGCTTTGGCACAAGAAGTGTTGAGAGACATCAACATCAAGACTCATGGCTCCAATGTGGCGATTAAACTTGATATGAGCAAAGAATATGAGAGGATTGAGTGGAGCTTCATTAACAGAGTGCTCACGACTATGGGTTTCTCCCATAAAGTCATTGATCTTCCCTTAAAATGTTTTAGCTCCTCGTGGATGACGGTTTCCTTCTCAGGAAAGACACGTGGCTTCTTTAAGGCAACCCGAGGGCTACGGCAGGGATATCCCATCTCTCCTAGTCTTTTTATACTCGCGCAGGATACCCTCAGCCGCCTAATCAACAAGGGTATGTCCAGTGGCGATATCCACCCTTATAAGAGGAAAACTAACCTTCCAACCATTTCTCATTTGATGTTCACAGATGACACCATTTTCTTTATCAATGGTGGAAGGAGATCAGTGAATGGTTTCAAGAAGATTCTAGAAGAATATTGTGGTTGGAGTGGCCATCTTATCAATAATGTTAAGTGCAACCTCCTTATTTCTAAAAAGTGCACTGCTCAACGGGTCTCTTGGATTTGCGGTACTATGGACATGCAGCGAGGCTCTTTCCCTCTAGAATATCTTGGCGTCCCCATATATTCAAGGAGAAACCGTGTCTGAGACTTTGTTTCGATTCTGATCAGAATAGTGGGCAGGGTTATTAATTGGAAGAACCGTTTTCTATACTTCGGAGGGAGGATTACTTTAGTCAACAGTGTGTTGGCGGCCATCCCCATCCATGCTATGGCTTCCACCAATGTTCCAAAGGGCGTCATCAATGGCATTGACAATATTTGGGCTAGTTTTGTATGGGATGCTAGATCAAAAGGTAAGAGGCCTTGGGTGGCATGGGAGAAGATGGAAAGGCCAATTAACAATGGAGGGATCAATGTGAGGAGTCTCAAAAGCACAATTCAATGCATGAATTCAAAACTAGATTGGGAAATACTTGAGGAACGCACACTTTGGGGAAAGTCTATGGAAAACATGTAGTTGGAAAATCTGGAAGCCCTTGGAGGACAGACCTCTCCCTTCTCTACCAAGATCCATATGCTCATCCAAACTCTTCACCAGCATTCATGTTGGCTCATGGGGGAAGGTAACATACTGTTCTAGTCTCACAACTGGGCAGGTTCTATTGTTGGTTTTCCAAGCTACCCTGCACCTCTGATTACCTTTAGGGAAGCGAGTATGTACCCTTCGTTCTGTTAGGAAATTCTTAATGAGGAGCGGCGGGCCATTTTTGATTCAATTTTCATCTACTCAGATCCGGATAAACTTATTTTCACTCCCTCTTATTCAGAGGCCTTTACCATTAAGGATTTCCTGAGGCTTCATTATGGACAGGATCACCACAGGAACTGGAATGATATTGTGTGGTGCACCAGAATCCATTACAAGTTCAATTTCCTAACTTAGAGATTAAGGCGTCAGGTGGTGGCAACAGACGACAACATTAAGAAGGTGGGTATCAACATGGCCTCTCGCTGCAACTGATACAGATTTTTGAAGGAGGAAAGCACGTCTCACTTGTTTTTTCAAGGCGAGTGGGATCGGGCATTCTGGTCATCATTTGGTGGCTTCGATATGTCCATGGTCCATGCTTACTATGGGGAGACCTTCCTGGATAGCTGGTTTCTGGGGACAGTGGAGGAGAGCCTAGGTCGGGCGGCGAGGTCTATCTTCTTCAGCGCCACCTACTGGTGCCTGTGGCAGGCTAGAAATCAAGCCAGATACGAGAGCACCCATCCAACTTAAATAATCATAATGGTTAGGATCAAGAATCTACTGATAGACATGTCCACTATATTCAATGGTGGAAACCATGCTCATCTGCATAGCATGCTCAAAATTCCAGCCACGACATCCCAGGTCTCCAGGAACAATGCAGCGGGTCAATGGGTCTACTGGCACCCCCCAAGAGTCTGTTATAAACTTAACACGGATGGCTCATGCATCACTGGTAGAATGAAAGGTGGGGGAGTGGTGAGGGACACTCGAGGGGAAGTTAATCTCGCCTTCGCTACGACGTATGGCAATAGAGACCCTCTCCAGGAGGAGGCGAAAGCTATGCTCACAGGTCTGTCCCTTTGCAATTAGAATAACCTTGAGCTATCCCAAGTAGAGACTGACTCTTTGACCCTCCATGATGATTTTCTTGGAAGACGCTCCCACCTTGGTCCATATTATATATGGTCATAAAGTTCAAAACTCTTTTTAACAGCAATATTCAGGTGGCTCACAAGTGGAGATAGGGGAACAAGGTGGTGGACTATTTTGCCTCCATGGCGGATTTGGGATTAAATATTTTCCCCAACACACATCCTTTCAAGCCCGAGGGTGTGAATTTGATTAGAGGAGATGCTCTAGGCCTCCATTACTTTATACCCCCATAGGCTTGCTTTTGTTTTTTTCTCTCCCTTTGCTCTCTTCATCTTTTGTATTGTTGAATTTTCTTTAATAAAAAATTGATGTTGGATGGAATAAGGTCGATGATGTTTGGAGTCAAAAATACCATGTTATCTTTTCTATGATGAGGATTGAAAGAGAACCAATATTTTTATATTTATAGAGTATGGATCTTGAAATCATAATGGAAGGGGATAAATCTTATCTTTCTCATATAGATGTTCACCCAACCATTTATTTAATTATTAAAGAGGTACAAAAGGTGGATGTAGAGCTACATAAAAAGGTAATTAATGTTCCTAAATGCTACTATGATAGTGATAGAATGACTAGGATCTTGAATCAAATATGTGTCCCATTAATACTAGAATAGATGAAAGAGATATTGGATGAAGCACATATCTCATTTTTATCTATCCATCATGGGAGTAAAAAGATGATTAAATATATTAGATATAATTTCTAGTGGGACAACATAAAGAGGAATATTGAGTATGTATCTCGATGCCTAGTATATCAACATGATTATTTTCAACATCAGAAGTATAATGGGATGATGTAATCATTACACATACCTATATGGAAATGGGAAAAATAACCATGGATTTCTTTATATGAATCCCTAATATATCTAAAAGTTAAAATTAAATTTGGGTGGTAGTTGATCACATTATGAAGTCAATGTATTTAATTACTATCAAAAAATATTTCTTGATTGACCAAATGTTTAGGATATACATTAAAGAAGTGGTCAGGTTACATGGAGTACCACTCTCAATCATATCTGATTGATATCTGAGATTTAACATAAAGTTATAGAAAATTCTTCAGCAAGCATTGAATACATATTTGAGCTTTAGCATTGCGTATCATCCTAAAATAGATTATCAATCTAAGAGAACTATTCAAACCATAGAAGAGATTCTTAACCTATGGATTTAGAAGGAGGTTGTGATCAACACCTTCCTTTAGTAAAATTTTCTCACAATAATAACTTTTACTTGAGCATTTTGATGGATCATTATGAATCGCTCTATAGAAAGAATTTTATAACTCAAACATGATGGGATAAAATTAGAGAAGAAAATCTATTGGGGAATAGTCTATCAAAAGAAATGGTAGAGAATGTTAAATCTATATAATAGCACATTAGGTCCAATTAGAGTCAGTAGAAGATTTATGTCGATAATTATTAATGAAATCTAGAGTTTGAAATTGGAGAGAAGGTATTCTTACATATATATCCTTAGAATAAGGTTTTGATATTTGGAAAGAAGGGGACGATCAACCCTATATATTATCCACTAGGATATTTTTGATTATATCATAATTATATATTATAACTCGATTATTTCATCGAACCTATCCCATGTTCATGACGTATTCTATTTATCTATTTTGGGTAATTACATACCTAATCCTTCACATATACTTAAATAATAGGTTTTATTAGTGGATCATGATCTTTCTTATAAGTAAAAAATCAAAATAATGCTTGTATCGTAGACATAAAGTGTTACGGAATAAGACTAATCACCTTGTTAAGGTTTTCTAGAGGAATCGTAAATTCAAGGAAGTTATGTTGGAACCTGAGGAGGTAATGAGGTAGAGGCATACTCATTTTTTGGATGTAGTAATGAAATTTCAAGGGTGAAATTTTTATAAATGGGGTAGAATGTAACACCCTGAGATTTATATTTCTCTTTAATAAATTCGATGGGATCGATAACTTGTGATGCATGAAGAACTAAAGTTAAGTGAATAATGAATTATTAAAATTTAAAATGAAATAAATTAATAGATAGTTAAATTAAAGTAATAAAATCAATTAATGAGATCCATAAAATAGTTTAGAAATGATCAGGAATGTTATTCTAGTAATTATTAGGTAAATATAAATGTTTTTTTTACAAGAATTGTTTTTATCATGTAAGTCTTATATAAAATGTTCATTTATTCTATTTTTAGTATTAAAATTATGGAAAAGTATTTTTAAAAATTTATAAAAATGATAAATCATTCATACATTGATTATTAAATGGTTATAAATGAATATAAAATCATTTAAAGCGAAAAAATAATTTTGTTTTAAAAAAATTATGAACCCAATGTGTATTTATGTTAATAAATTAAATTAATCACTGTTTATGAGTGATTTTAATGAAATTTGTAGATAATATATTCAATAAAATAAATTAACATTTATATAATGGTTGTTATAATGTGAGGAATGATAATACAATATCGGTTACCTTAGTTGTGAGAGAAATTGATCAATACCATGAATCAATGTGAGCTTCTATAAGTATCAAAGTTTCTCTATATTTTCCTTGTTGGTGATTTATACTATAGTTTAAATTAACAAATCCATGAACTATATAATTTATTTCTTTATAGGGAAGTGATATGTGTTGTTTAGTTGGTATATTTGCTATTATAGGGGATTCTTACCAATCCCCATGAAGATAATTAGATCTAATATAGTTTAGTTCCTATTAACATGAAACATCATACCTTTGAAGTTTGTGTAGAAAAACTATTGTGGTGACTTCTAAGTTCATGAAAACATGACCAAATGAAGTTCCTTGTGAGGTTGTGCATCTATAACCTATTGTGAGTAGTTTAACATCATGTTGAATAGAAAATAGGTTGTTTAGTTTAATGTCACATAGCTAGGAATACTATGATAAAGGTTCCTAGAAATGGTTGGAATAGGGATTACAAAAGTGCATCCCTTATTAGTTTATCCCATTTATTAATAACTAAACATGAGAGGACATGATTAGGGATTACATATATCATGAGGCCCATGATATGAATGGATAATTATTTGGTCATGAGGTTGAGATTATCAATAAGAATATGATCAAGTTTTACACTTATATGGAGGCCCATATATGCATTACCACATCCTATTTTCTAGTGAATAGATATGGGTGAAAGACCAGAATCACGGGTGGTATAAACCAATGATTAATTCTTGGGTATTACAACAAATTAGAGGCTCATATATGTATCCTTATCTCATAAAAAATACAACTAGATGCTTGGAATACTGAAGGGATGCTTGATTTCAGGTATCCTAGATAAGAATCTTATGCAAGGGGAGGATTCATTAGTGTCCTAATGATATGGACCTTTTTTATCAAGGGAATAAATTATCATTAACACCATAAGGTTCCTATTGATTTGAGTGAAAAACTTAATAAAAAGATATCATGGGAATCCCAATCCTCATTATTAAAGGATTACATGATAAAATGAGAGCAATCTAACATGAATAAACAAATTATGTATTTTGGGGAGTAGTGGCGGAGGACAAGTGGATGGCAGCCTAGGAATAATAAATGGATGAAGATGGAACTTGGGTAAGTGACTTGGTAAAATTTGGAACTCAAATAGGTGATGTGGGTGAAGGTGTATCCAACCATGGGACCAAGGTGTAATGGCACTATAATATGGGTTATGGGGAAAGCAGTTCCCTATTATAGATTTCTGGGAAAAGTGTTACTCAAATATAGTGTTCTGGGAAATATTTCACATGAGTATGAATGTCTAGGTGAAATGTCACCATATAATGGACCCCTAGGTGAAGTTTCACCTAATTATAGAGGCTTGGGTGTAGTCTCACCCTAGTATGGAGTCCTAAAAAAATTTCACCCTAGTATGGAAGAATGGGTGAATTGTCAACCTAGTATGGAGGCTTGAGTGAAGTGTCACCCTAGTATAGAGGTTTGGGTAAATGTCAACCTAGTATGGAGTCCTTGGAGAAATCTCACCGTATTATGGAGACTAGGGTGAACTGTTTCCCTAGAATAGATTCTTCGGTGAATTTTCACCTTGGTACGGTTCTTCTAAGATGGATTGGGTATGTGAGTGCCTAGTATGGTTATTATAGGATAGATTGGGCATATTTAACCCTAGTATGGTTCTCCCAGGATAGGTACCTTTGCCGTAGTACTAAATAAGAATACGGGAAGTGGTCTTTCATGACTTTTTAATGTTAAAACCTTTAAGTGACTCAATTACCCACTGTTCCAATTATTTTTCTTAAGATTTGTCTTAGGGGGTCTCCGGAAGGAGAAGTGAGAGACTAGGGCATGCATGAGAGTGTATTATCTTTTTAAATTCAAATATTTAGTCCTCTAGATCTATCAAAATCTCTAATCTCGATTCATAAGTTTTATTTATAGGAAAAAGGATAATAGGGAATGGAGCTAAGGGGACATCTTCCCCTTATACCCTATTAAGTGAGTGTTTCATGTAAGGGAACATGGGCATGGAATGCAGGTGTGAATGTGATTTGTGTAAGGATAATTAAGATTGGATGGGCATCATAATATGTTATACAAAAATATGGGGCTAAGTGTGGGATTTGAACGTGCTACACTCTTCACTCAAGGGGACCAAGGTATGGGGAAGTGACCTGAACACAATAAAGGGAGGTATGAAAAGTGACATGGTCACTATTCATACATCTTTATTTTAAAAAACTACCCCTCCCAACCTAAGTCTCAATCCATTAAAATAAATGGAGTACCATATATTCCCCTTAGAAGTAAATCGGAAGAATGATCAAATTGTGCGGTCTACATGACTCTAGTGTTAAGGTGGCCTCAAAGAAATGTGTGTAGGCTTAGGTTAGGGACTAAGGTGTGGATTATGATCATGATAAGTGTAAGGTGCATATTGGAAGTTGGGTTTTAGATATATAAACACTTATATAAATATGGGGGAGCAAATCCTCTTCTTGAATTAGAAGACCAATGGGACACTTGATGATCTCACTCTCTCTTTTCTCTCAAGTCATGTTTCCTACTCCATGCGAGTTTGAGATTTACCAATTACTTCACTCTATCCTTGGAACACTATTGGATAGGTGCATTAATTTGGGTGTAACCATATTAGTGATAATGATATTAACATGACACCCACCTAGGTAAAACTACCTAGGCGAAGGAGTGAACGGGAGAAGTTACCTGGGTGAAGGGAGCTGAGCAAAGTAACCTGGGTGAATTTTTTTCCTTTATCAAAAATTTTATCATTTGACTTCATGATAAGATTTTATTCACCATTAAGGTGATTCTGTATTCATTCCTTATTTATCCAATTGATAGTATTGAAATTTATTTTTTAGGAAAATGACATGTCATTAAAACACCACTCTAGACTCCAAAAAAACTACCCATGTCGACCATTTGATCAGAGATGTTGAACAAGGACAAGATTGAAAATGTAGTACACATCTATTAGATATTACACATATCATGTGTATACACCATAAATGGTTTCCAGTATTATTTTTACTACCACTAGATAGACATGGACTTCTGACAGATGTTGACATACTAAGGCCAGAAAAAAACCTACCAAACACTTGGTTCACGGAGTATGTGAATCTGGGAGATCCAATATCTCGTCAATAGGTTTGTATATTAATGAGGGGGAGATATACTAAATCTTTAAAGGTTTACTTGAATATTTTTTCATATATATAATATCCCCACACTTATTTATATTCCTCCATATGTCACCAATTAGCTACTAACCAACTTTATGGCTAGAATGAGGATTGGAAATTATGGCCCATAAGTAGTATCAAACTTGAATTAATGTGGGTGTACTATGTTCAATACATATTCAATGATTTTGAAGATGTAAAGACCCTAAAACCAATAACCCAGAGCCGGTGGTTACTTTTATTACATTGGTTTTAGATAAAAGTGATTGTATCCCAAAATACTGAACAGTTTAGTAGTCTTAGTAAACTATATACATACTTGAGTCTCATATCATATTTGAAAACATAAATTCCAACCTAGTAAAAGTAAATATTCTAAATACTTTAACTCATTAAAATACTCATTTTTCATATCATGGTGAAGGAAAAAGAATAATTCCAATATCAAATGCTTAGTAAGGGTCACGTACAATGGAAGTTGTCATGAATCAATAAGGCATATTAAATATGATGAGTTATATAACTAATCACACATTCCATATAATTAGTAACTTGATCACAATATGCATACATGTATAATATCAATTTAATTATCTCATGGATAATAATAACTAAATTATTAATGAAGTAAATGATTAATATTAGGAATCATGATCTCAAACATCATGATATCTATATTGTCACTGCCATGTGATAAGAAAATTTAAAACTATGGTCAAATACCAATTTAATGCAAGATTACTAATTTATCTAATGACACATGTTGATGAATTTATTGACTACATAGTTTTAGACCCCACCCATCACTGTACATCCAACACATTCCTCATATATCAAATGATTGATTTAATTCATGAATAATATTCCTTATCAAGAAATATCCATATTGATTAAAGAAATGAGATTTATCAACATTTTCCCCAGTCAATCAAATAACTTTCATAATAAAACACAATATGTAAAAATGGTATACAAATTACGAAATAATAATATCCATGATACAAATAATATGGATATTTAAAATAAATGTATTCTCAAATGATCACAAGAAAGTGAATGTTACAAGATAAAGTTAATGACTTCAAAATCCTTCAATAAATTTAATTTCAATACTTTTCCAGGTCAAACTGGTCATAAACCATCTAGAGAAAGAATAAGTACGGTGTTGTTACAACATATCACTAGTAGATAATTTTTAAAAAATTCCATAATATTAGGAAAAAAATTATTTGAAAATAATCATTGGAAATTTTTAAGTATGCTTCAAATAAATAAATGGTGGGGATGGTGGGAAATTTCCATTCATACTAGGTACATTAAAATAAATATTCCTTTCAAATTTTTGTAAAAAAAGACAAAATGTACCTTGTTTGGAAAATAATAGGAAGATTAATTTAAAAAAAATATAAAATAAAATTATGGGATAAAGTTAATATAAATAATTATAGGAAAATATTAAAAAAATTCTTGACACATTTTTTTAGAAACTTGGATTTGGAAGAAAAAAGATATTCCACCAAAGAGAGAAATAAAGTTGTATTTTCTTAAAAAAAATTATAAATAATTTTAAGTACCAAAGAGATAAATATGGTACTATTACTTGAAAACATCATGAATAACCATTTTAGAATAAAATTAAATGGGTTTATCATAAAATTATAAAATAATTTCCTTCAATTTAAATTCAATAAAAAACAATCCTGATTTAAATGAGAATGAATCATAAACCCTTACCGCTTTGGTAACTTTTGAATCATAACCCTCATAAAAGGAATAAATTAAAATAAATCACTAAATACCACTAATATAAATAGATTAATGATATAACCTATCAAATGGTCATTATATACACCTTATAAAAATAAATATATGCATAATAACAAATATTTCTCAATTGAGTGAAAATTGAGATGAAACCTCTTACAATGATCATACACTTAAAGTGGGGACGAATCAATGAATTTATTATGTATACAAAATTTAAATCCATATAAAAAAGTGGAAATACAATATAAAAAAATAAAAATATATTACACACATAATAATATAATATAAATTTAATGAAGAAGTAATATAACCCAATGAAATGAAATTGAGTTCTGAAATTCCGTACCCCTTTATAACATTCAAGTTAAAACCCCTTCAATGAAATAATTAAAATTGATAATTAAAATACAATTAACTATGAATTATTAATTATATAATATGAAAAAGGTTAATTATATACACAATATAAAATAAATTTAGTGCATAACATTAAAATATGCCTCAATGAAGGAAAATTGAGATGAAATCACTTACCACACATTTCCATTCAGTTAAACATGATTTAAACTCATATATAATGGTTTTAAAAATGTTATTAATTTATACTAGAACCATATTACTATTTATAATGTCATATATAGTCTTCTTATAACATATTATCACATGTTCGTTAATGATATTTCTCTATTACTATTATTTCAAGTGTTTATTGCCTTGTTTTTTCATGTGTGCCTTATCTGGAAAGTTATATTTCCCATGTATAGGATATAGATACATCATAAAAAATATTTTAATGTTATAAATACAAAATTTATTCATTATATATATTTTAGAACTATTGTTGAAATTTTTACATGGAAAATTAGTTGCATCACTTCATGGAGACGGTAGGTCATACGTACGCACGAGTGACGATAGCATTCACTTGACAGTTGAAAGAGTAAGGAATAAAATAATATATTAAGTTTAAATAATTAATATCATGTCATATTTACCATATATATTAATTTTTCCACCATTATGACTATCCATGGGAGTCGGTGATGGAAAAAAATTGCATCGGTTCGCAAAGCGGTAGTCCGCCATACACATGAGCGATGGATTTGTTTCCCATTTGATGGAGGATAAGATGGATAAGTGTAATGAAATAAAAATAATTATATCTCATTATATATTATATAATTTTGTAATTATATTTAAAATTTTAAGACATAATTGAAGGTGGAATAAGAAGAAGTAAACATAAAGAGCTTAGTGAAGACAATTACCATCTCATAGAAGAACCACTTTTCGATCTCTTATTAAGAAACCTAGGGTTGGTATTTTTGGAATAACAGAAGATCTATAATGTGAATGAGGATTCCGGGTAGAAATTTTTTTAGGGTTTTTTTTCAAATGGCTTGAGAGATGTGAATAAGTGAGGGTAGGTAGTGCACTTTTATAATTGATAAGGAGTGACATTTTTTTAAATAACCAAAAAAAATCAATAATGGGAAGCCATAATCATCCCAAGTGCCAAAAAAATTTATAAATAATATATTTAAGAGATTATAATGTCTATATATACCTTCAAAACAAAAAATAAATATGTTATTCCCTCACTTTCTAAATTTACTTACTTTTACAATTTTAGTTTTCACCATGATAATTAATTTTTAAACCTAGATAATTTATCTTTTAAGACTAAAATTAAAAGAGTATTATTAGACAATTTGTATCCAATAATTATTAATATTAAATCATATGTATCAAATAAATTTTCCATGTGTGTGGAAAATTAATTTAAACACAAGTGTATATAACGCACAAAACCCCGTTTTAACATTTATCACAGTAAATAAAGTATATTGTCTTCAATAATCATTATGAACAAAAATTAAATTGAACTTATTATATAATATTAATTATTCATATTCAAAATATCTAATCGATTTTATTAAAATAAATTCATATAATTGGTAGAATTTATTTTGAAAATAAACCCACAAATCGTGTTGAAAAATAGTATTTCAAGAAATGTATTTTTTAAGAAAAATGTGATCTGAGATTAACTATATCAGTAGTGATAATAATTATATGGATTTAAATTTATGTATATAATTTATAAATTTCATTTAAATCACTCCTTATTAGTTTTAATTTTAATTAATTAAAATGGAAGAACATTATCCATTTAAAAATAGTTTTTAGAAAATTTCATTTTTAAGCCTAAAGAAAAACTTGTACCAAAATCAGGTGTAAATATGATTCAAATGTAATTAATTATTTTAAATATTACTAAATAATAATTTTTTTTAATTTTAAATAAAATTAAAATAAAAATGGTACTTTTAAATTACTTAATTTATTGAAAAGATATGGTATTTTTACAAAAAGTGGTATTTTTCATTATTCCCTAAAAAATCGCTATTTAAAAAAAATCCAATAGTTTAATACTAAAATAATTTTTATATTTATATTTAAAAAATGATATTATTTTAATAAAATAAAATTTCTAAAATTGAAATAAATTAATTATAATTTCCACACATAACATGGAAAATAATTTTTTTTTTGAAGAAAATGTATTTTGAAGTCTAAAATGGATTTACTTGAAATTTGAGTGATTATTTAATAAGAATTTATAATTAAATTTATATTTATTATAACCTATATATATATTGTAATTAATTTAATCCTACTCATACCCACCAATTCAACGACTAGGTTATAATAGTCATATTAAAATTATATATTTTGTGGGTTGTTTATGCTCAGTGGTGCTTATCATATATATTATCAAACACAATGTTCTTATTTTAAAATATTCAGTTGTTACATTCTCTAAAACTTCAATTAATTTAATCCTCACAATTTGAACTTGAAATTAGAAATCAAGTGTTTTATATTTGAATATTCCTTTGTTCAAATCCCACATTGTAAAAGGGTTAAAAAACTTATTCTTAAAAGTGGGAAAGGGAAATAAAAAAGGTCATTAAGAATAACACATAGCCTAGTTTAAAAGTAGGATAACATTGGTGGGAAGTGAAAATATGGGTATGTAAGAAAATCATAAATAATTATGGATAGTGATAGAGATCATTGATCATAATAAATTCAATGATCAAGAGAAATTCAATGACTACAAAACCATAAATATGTGATGAGTTAAATTACCAATGATTCATAATATATGAAGGTAATAGGATAATATTTTGTTTTAAATATATATTTTATAAAGTTGAGGAATTATTTTACTATCTATGAACATAATTAAATATAACTACTTGATATATTTTTATTTGATAAGAATAATTTGATCCTTTATTTGTTATTCAATCAATTTCCACTTGACCTCTTACCCCATTGAGTGAATATCCAATATGAATTTTTTATTCTTGAATAACTAAAATTAAATTTTAATGGATCATAAAATCCATAAAAGTGTGACAATTCCTTCCATATGTATCTAAATATTTACCAAAACCAAAATAGTTTGATAAGTTTTCCAGTACAATAAAATAATCTTTAAAACTCAATAGTAACACCCAAATATAAACTTAATCATTTAAATAAAAACAAATTCATATTAACCAAAACATCACGTAGGCCAGTGGTAGGCGCTGCACCCTTGTCCCCTTCGGTTGTGGGTTTAATCCTCACAGACTTTCTGAATGTGACGGGTTGTCACTAGGCATGCGAGTTGTCTTTTTTATAAAAATATATTAATATAATTCATATAACATTCCCAAATTTTAATAACCCATAATTACCACAAAATAAAAGATAATATAAAACTTAATGCTTTGAAATACCATTTAATCTTATTTCTAAAAAAATTTAAGGTATTCTTCTTAAATAAAATTTTCACTTAAACATATTCTAAACCGATGGGTTTTATTTCCCAAAATATCTCACAAAATATCCTTAATTTTGATAAACTCTCATTATATACAACCATAAAAGGGGTGTTTAAGATAATAAACTTATGATCAACCTTAAACTCATAAACCCATGATGGTATACATAACTCTTATGTTAATCTTATATGAATCCATATATTCATCCAAGATTAACATAATCCTTAGATGTTTTATGATCCTTATAACCAAAATACCACCGATAAAAAAACTTCTACAACATAGTTCTTGAATCCCAATACTTAAATACTTTAACCCTTTTACTCTATGATTTGTATAACATAGATCATTCCATGGTCTAGGAATTAATCCTTAGAATAGGGAATGGAATTAGATAATTACTAGGTTCCCCATATTTAAGTCAATTAACTATAAATGGATGTCTAGGATAAAATTTATTTATCTATATTGAAATAATCACTTTTCCTTGAAAACTCACTACTCTATACCCTTTTTTCCACACATAAAACAATTTTCAGTTCCTTTGAGACATTATCAAAGGTGTCTCTTTCCATATTTCAAACATGAAGGAAATAAATCCTTGTTTCTTCCATGTTCTTAAACACTCAATCTCTTAGAGGACTCCATCATTCTCTTCTTTGGGGAATCCGATAATTGGTTAAATTATAGGTTGTTAATCTTATTTTAGGACAACTAATTATACATAATCAAGACAACTTTCACTCCATTAATCATCCCATTTGATTTCTTATAATCAACAAATTTTCATTATTATTATCCCTTGGTACAACTATTATAGAACTATTTCAGCTTGTATTATCTAGACAAGGATGTATTTCTATAAAAAACCACATAATCTTTTCCTTACCAAACCATTAGGACATTATTCTATAATTATTCTCAAAATCTACCATAGGGTTATGTTCCCTAATCTATGTTTTCTTAAATATAGTTTCTAAGGTTTCTACTAAACTGACTCTGATACCAACTATAAATACCCTGAACATAGTATCCCAAGGATGGTGGTCACTTTCTTATAATGGTGCCAGATATAAGTGATCACATTTCAAAGGACTGAATAGTTTAGTAGTCTTAGTAAACTAGATACATACTAAAGTCTCGTATCATATTTGAAAACATAAATAACAACATAGTGAAAGTAAATATTCTATATCCTTAAACTCATTCAAAGATTCCTTATTCATATCTTGGGGAAGGGAAACAAAATAAGGGTGAGCACAAATTCTTAGTAAGGACTATGTACAGTGGAAGGTATCATGAATCAATAATTCATAATCAATATAGTGAGGTAAATAACTAAAAAACCAAGTGATTTAATTATAACTTGAGAACAAAATGAATACATGGATAATATCAATCAAATAATCTCAAAGATAATAATTATTGAATTATAAATGAATAAAATTCTAAATATTTCATTTCATGATATCATACATTATGATATCTATACTATTAAGAACTTACGACAAAAAAAATTTAAATCTATGGGTAAAAACCCATTTAATGATATCTTACTAATTTGTCTAATGAGACCTTTCAGTATATCAAGGGGATATACAATTTTTCCCTCCACCCATCACTGCATGTCCAATACATTCATCTTATATCTAATGATCAATTTACTTCATGAGCAATATTCCTTATAAAAAGAATATCTATATTGATTAAAAACTATGGATTTACCAAGATTTTACCCATTCAATCAAATAAATTTCATAATAAAACACCATATTTAAAAATGGTATGTGGTTTAGGAATTAATCATATCCATGATACAAATAATATGAATATTTAAACAAAATTAATGTCCAATTATCACAAGAAAGTGAATGTTTCAATATAAATTAATGACTACCAAAATTATTCAATAAAGCGAATGTCAATACTTTCCCTAGTAAAACTGATCATAAATCACTTAGAGAAATAATAATAATGGTATCATTATTGTATATCACCAATGTATTTAAATAAAATAAAGTTTTTTTATTGATTAATATAAATACCAGAAATTTTTTATTAAAAACAGTCTAGAGTAAAATACCATTTTTAATTTGAGAATCAGTTTTTAAAACTAAATATTTATATAATATTAGGTAAAAAAATTATTTGAAAATAATTACGGAAACATATAAAGTAATATTCAAACAAAAGAGTGGTCATGATTCTGGTAAAGTTCTGTTCATACATGGGATGTTAACACAAATATTCTTATCACTTTTTTGTAAGAAAAGTCAAAACGTACCTTTTTTGAAAAATTGCATGAAGATTACCTTTAAAATATTTTGAAAAAAATAAAAACATGGGTAAAAATGACTCTAATAAATCATGTGATAATATTAAAAACATTCTTGAAAACATTTTTAGAAAACATGGATTTGGAAGAAAAATGATTTTTGGTCGAAGAGTGAAATGAGGTCGAATTTTCTTGAAAACACTTTTTAAATAATTTTAAGTACCAAAGAGAGTAAAATGGTACAATTAATTTAAAAATTCATAAAAAACTAGAGTATAATAAAATTAAATGGTTTTATTATACAATGATCAAATAATTTCCTTCAATGTAAATTCAAACCTAAACAATCCCGATTAAAATGATATTGAAGCATAAACCATTACCGCTTTGTTAAAATTCGAATTCAAACCACTATGATAGGAATAAATTCAAATTAAACACTAAATACCATGAATATATTGATATTAATCAAATAACATATCAAAGGGGTAGTAGATACACCTCATAAAAATAAATAGGTGTATAATATGTCTCAATGGAGTGAAGATTGAGATGAAATCTCTTGCAATGATAATACATTTGAAGTGAGGATTAATCAATGAATTGATTCTATGTATAAAATGTAAATACAAATAAAAAAAGTGTAAATAAAAAATTAAATAATAAAATTAAATTACACACATAATCTTAGAATATTAAATTCAATGAAGAAGTAATATATCCCAATGAAAAGAAATTGAGTTATGAAATTCCATACTCCTTGGTAACTTTCAAGTCATACCCACTTGAATAAAATAATTAAAATTGAGACTTTAAATACCATTAATTATTAAGTATTCAATATATTTAATGTCAAAGGGTATATACACTGTATAAAAGAAATTAGGTGTATAACATTAAAATATTCCTTAATAAAGGATAATTGAGATGAAATCCCTTACACTATATTTCTATTTAATTGAACATGATTTAACCTCCTATATAATGATTTTAAACATGTTATTAATTTATAAATAATCATATTCATATTTATAATATCATATATAGTCTTCTTATAACATCTTATCGCCCATTCGTTAATAATATTTATTTATTACCATTATTTCATGTGTTAATTGCATTGTTTTCTCATGTGTGTTTTGTCTTTAATGTTATAGTAATTATGAATATGATATATATAAAGAATCTATATAATTATATTAATGTTATAAATTTCACATTTATTCATTGGATACATTTTTATTACTATTCTTGAATGTTGGACCTGGAAAAAAATTGCAACACTTCGTAGAGATGGTAGGTCATACGTACTCACGAACAATGATATAATTCTATTAATAGGTGAAATGTTAAGGAAATATTTAATATATTAATTTTAAATATTAAATATCATGTTTTTTATATCATATATATTCATTATTTCAACTATTATGACTATCCATGTGATTTGGTGATGGAAAACAAATTAAATCTGTTCGTGAGGCAGTAGTTTGTCGTATACATGAGCGATGAATTTGTATCCCTTTTGATATTGGAGGATATGAATAAGTATTATTAAATCAACATATTTACATATCTATATATGGGATATATTGTTTTTATTATATTTTTATTTTTAATACACAATTTAATGTGGAATAATAAGAAGTAAAAAAGGAGGTGCTTAATGAAGACAATTGCCTGCATTAAGAAGAACATACTTTGGATCTATTATTAAGGATCCGAGGGTTGGTTTTTTATAATAAAACTAGCTCTTTAATGTGTTTAAGTATGTTGGAGAGAGTTTTTTTTTTTGGATTTTTTTTGATCCAAATGGCTCGAGATATGTGAAGAAGTGAGGGGAGGGTGTTCCCTTTTATAATTGAGGAGTGACATTTTTGTAAATACCCAAAAAAATTGAATAATGGGAAGTCACACTCACCCAAAGTTCCTCCAAAATTGATAAATAATAGTGTTTATGAAATTTAGACTATCTAAAACTCAAAAAAATTAAACATGTTTTAAACATTTTATTCCCTTATTCTATAAGTTTACTTACTTTTACCATTTTAGTTTTCACCATGATAATTAGTTTTTTTACCTAAATAATTTATCCTTTAGGCCTAAAATAAAAATATAATTATTAGATAATTTGTAACCAATTATTCTTAATATTAAATCCAATTTATAGAATAAAAATTACATGTGTGTGTAAAATTAATTTTAATACAAGCACGTGTAATGTATAAAACCCCGTTTTAATCTTAAGCGTGGTGAGTAAATTTTACAGCTTTTAATATTCATTATGAACAAAAATTATGTTAAAGTCATTATATAATATTAATTATTTGGATTGTAAATATATAATTCATTTTATGAGATTCAATTCATAGAAGTAGTATAATTTAATTTAAAAATAAAACCACAAATTGTGCAGAAAAAAAGTTTTTCAAGAAATTAAATTTTCAAGCATAAGACGATCTTACATTAAATATATGAATAGTAGTCATAATTATATAGATTTAAATTTATATATATAATATATAAATTTCATTTGAATATTTATTTATTAGTGGTTATTTTCATTAATTAAAAATTAAGTATATTATATATTTAAAAATAGTTTTCAAAAATTTGCATTTTAAAGTCTAAAAAAACTTATACCAAAATCAGGTATAAATGTTATTAAAATGAAATTAATTATTTTAAATATAATTAAATAATAATTATATTAATTTTAAATGAAATTATAAGCATAATGGGACATCTAAATTACTTAATTTATTGAAAATAAATGATAGTCTTACAAAAAAGACATTTTTCACTATTCGTTGAAAATCACTATTTTCAGAAAAAACCCAAACTTTCACCCTAAAATAGTTTTGATATGATGATTTGAAATTATATTAATTTTATAAAATAAAACTTCTAACATTGGTTTAAATTAATTATAATTCCCAAACATAAAATTCAAAATAAAACCATTTTTGAAGAAAATGTATTTTGAAGCATAAAACGACTTTACTATAAATTTGAGCACTTATTTTATTAGCATTTATCAATAAATTTGTTTTGATTATGATATATATATATATATCATAATTTTTTTAATCCTATTCATATCCTATAATTCAATGGCTAGGTTATAATAGTCATATTTAAATAATATATTTCGTGGGTTGTTTATGCTCGATGTTGCATATCCTACACACTATCAAATGCAATGTTGTTATTTTAAAATATCAGGGTGTTATAGAAGATTAAATGAATTAATTGGAAATATATGAAGTTTTTAGATATCATATACATATGTGTAAACAAGTTACCATCTCATTCAATAATTGTTGAGTCATTAGACTCCATAGATGAATACATTTCATTTGATACATGGAGAAGTAAGAATTGGCCAATGGGATGTATATAAGGTCTTTAGGGAACTGATAATTAGGGCTATATGTGATGTGTTTCTTCCCCTAAAGTTTTCATGGGGATATATTTGATGAACTCTTCCATTATCTTAATCAAAAATAAGGGAATACATAAATGATATGAGGAAGGAGCCCCATCCATGAAAGGGAATCAGTTTTGATAGATGGATGGTGATCTTATTTATTTCATATGAAGATGGGATAAACTAATAACTCCCAATAAAGTGTGGATTCATGATGAATATGGTATTTTGAGTCACATAATAGACCGATATTGGAGGAGTCCACTGTGAAGGGTGGGGAGATGACGTTAATCCATATATCGTTCCTTAAATTTGACTCACTAGATTTATTAAAAGGTTGTTTAAAAGATATATTCTCCCAGTATGTAAATCACAGACCAGTGTATGGATGATTACATTTATGAAGGATGTAAAACAGGTAGAGGGGATGCTTGTTGGCTTGGTGGCACTAGTTTTGTCCAAGATCCACCCATTATTTCTTCACATATATAGTGGGAAGTCTCCATTATACACCTATGGACATTTTATGTGTTATATAATAGAGAGTGGAACATTTCAACATGTAAGATATCTATAGTGAATCATAAATACTAATATATAGATTCGGGTTGTTCATCAAGGTTGTCTTTGGTATCAATACATTATCATTTAAGGGTGAAAAGGATTTAAAGCTCTAGATATTGAACTCAAAGTTTAACTACCTTCCATAAAACCTTCCCACACTAGAAAATCATAGACGATAGTCATAATAACTATAAAGTAGGGTCATATAAAGTAAACATGAGAGAATTCATCCTTTCACCCTAGATTTTTTGTGACGTTGTTTTTGGGGCCTATGTGCTATATGAATTCATATGTTAGTTTTGTTTCATTAAATAATAAGTGTTGATTCCACTAACATACATTGGGATTGAACATCGTATGATGGTGTCATGAAAACTATGGGTGATGATGACCCCATAAAATACTCAATGTAAGATTAAATTTACTTCCCCAAACATGTTTATTATACAAATACCTTGATATGCTAATTATTGGGTATCATCATATCCTTGTAGGATTCTTGAGAGTAGTGTCCCCATAGTTATGACATATTTAGCCTTGGAGAAGGGGAAGAAGGATGTTAGTAAGTCTCATAATATGGATACGACTAGTGATTCACTTGTTAATCTTGATGAACCTCATGTGCATAATCCTTGTTAACTTATAATTGAAGATCTGTCACATAATGAGGTAGAAATGAGATAGTCTAGCTGACAACAATTGAGTGACACCCTAGATGGGGATACAAGGAATAATAAGTGTGACACCCCAAGAACACGTGTTTCTTGTAATGGTAATTTCTATGTTTTTATGTTGTCTATTACCCGAACAAAACTTATCACATTTGGAAAAATAATAATATAATGGAATGAAATAAGCACATGAAATGGAAGCAAGGAGGATTATTCAAATAAGAACACTATAGTGTTTACAATACACTGATATCAAACGGGAAATCAAGATAACCAAAGATACTTAATAAAAATCCTATAAAGATTACAGGGAGACCAACCCAAACGATGAGAACACCGAGAGGATAATAAGGGTCCTTTGTATCTGTCACAATGAACATGAGAACGGCCAAAGCCACTGCGGGTACACTAAGCACCCAAGGAATGACGTGAACCATCTTCTTCAAACAACTTGAGTGTTAGGAAACCCTAAGTCTTGGATTTATAAGACACTAATGTGACCATTGTCTTGGGAAACCATGGAACTATAACAGCTATAAACATAGTCATTGGCCTCATTGGGCAATAAATTGAAAACGTATGATTATATTTTAGTTCTCTAAATAATCAGTTTAAGAATTGAAAAATTATAGAACAACTCCTAACTATGAACTTTAAAAAGGGCATAGAAGAATTTTTTGAAATTATACATTGGTATTTTTATAATAAGGAATTCAAAACATGTTGCAATTAATTCAAATGAATTATAGATATTTTCATTTAATGTCTTAAACTATGTTTCAATTATTCTTAATTGAATTATATGTTTAATTAAACTACGTTTTAGACCACTACAACACTAATATAATAATTATATTTTGTTATATGACTTTTAATGTTAAAGGATTAGTATTTGTAGACAAACTTAGAGAGTACCATTAGGACAAGGTTTAATTTTCAAACATTAACCTTCTAATGTTCATTAACCTTATAATGCTTAATAAAAGCCATGTTTAGAAAGGAAATTTCTATATATTAATACCTTTAAGACTTTATAACTTTGTTTAAACTTGTATTTATAAATTTTGGGTAGGTTTGTGTAAACAATTGGGCCCGCAAGGGCCAACCCTTAATGGTTGGGACAAGGGAGGCGGCACACTCTGGGTGGCTGAGCCTAGCCCTCAACCCATGCCTGGGACAGCCTGAGATCAGGCATAGGTCACCCGAGGGGTGCACATGTGCGATCATAGGAGCGCATGTGTGTGCGCAGTGCGAGCACAAGGCCGCTTGAGCAGCAGGTAAGCCGAGGCCTGCGGGGGAGCGGGAGCCCGTGTGTAAGGCCCCCTTCATGTGTGTTGTGTGTTTTCTGAGCTGAGGTTAGGAGGATTGGGCTTATAAGGGATGTGAAATCAGCTCCCCATTTCGATGTGGGGAGCGATTTTTTGGGTGAAATGTAATCGTTGTCGTTGGATCTCTTATCACGCAATCTGGGCCGCTGATCTTGACCCCGTGTTCGACCCTCAGCAGCCGCGGCATATCACCAAGTTTTCAAGAGTCGTTCGATCCTACGCGATCTAATCATGGTCATCCGAAGATTTTAAAACGCCGCACTGATCCCATTCCGTATGATCAAACACGGACTTAATCTGATCCATCCACCCCTTTTATAAACCTTAGACTCACCCCAGCCCTAGGATCAAAGACAGACACGATCTGGACCGTCCATTTTTTTCTCCCGGTTTTATTCAGCGACACCATCTTCTTCCTCTCGTGGCGTGCGCTGTAACAGTACCCTACTCTCTTTACATCATTTTTTCTTCACTCCTATAGTCGCTGGACCCTCCACTTACACAGTTTCCACAGAGGTCTCTTTCCCTGGTATTTTTATAAGGCAAGTGGCCTCAGATCCCTTCTTCATGCATTAAAATAGACATTATAGGTATAATTTATAAAAACATCTCTGGGGAATTTGAACTATAAAGACCCGTAAAATTCAAGGGAAATTTTTTCTTAATTTTCTTTGGAATTTTACAAGAGCGCGGTTTCTGACGGCACCTGATTCTGAGGCCCGGTGTGCCCGGAATCAATTTCCGAAGTTGGGCTCGGGTACGTTTAGTGAACGAACGAGCGGGAATTTCTAACTTTTGAACCGGTGCCCGGAATCGAATTCCGAGGGCACCGATGAAACCGTAGCGCCGGTAAACGCTTAGGAACTCCTGTTTTGGAGTTGCGTTCTTACGAGTGTTGATAATAAAAATTGTGGATGTTTACTTTGTAATTACACTACAATTTTTATTATTTTACTCGAAGTGTTATCTCTTGTTGGAAGTTGGGTAACCACCCAACCTCCCTTGGGAGGTTATGAGGGTGGTGGGGCCCACACGAACCCCACCTCTTCATATCCTCTAAAACCCCTCAACTCCCTCATAAGTTATGATATCTTAAGTTATAACTTTAGACTTAAATAAGGTGAGTTGTGTGTGTGTTTTGAATTTCAAACTCTTGAAATTCTAGTGTGTTGTTGTGTTAATAAAATAAGATAGTCTTATTTTTTTTTTGGTGTTTAGTTTTGTCTCCTTGAGAGAGTTGGGAAGGTTCTTCTTGTTTCTTCATCTTCTTCAACCTCGATGAAGAACACGAAGAACGCCGTTCTTCAACGAAGAACTTCTTCACCGAAGAACATGGTCCTTCCGCGACGCCGTATCCGTGACGTGACTTTCTTCTTCCGCGTCATCTCTTCCGCGACGGTTTTCCGCGACGAACGCCATCGACAACGACTCTTCCTCCAACGTCAAAGGAATCGACACCGATATTCCACGACTACGTCAACGTGCGACTATCAAGGTAGGGGTTTTTATATATGATTGAATTCGTTTTATTGATTCTTCATATCTAAAATTCATGATGATGATGACCAAATGAACATGGACATCATCCCACACATAAACCATTCTCCTTTTTCTTTTTATTCTTCACGTGTTCTTCGTACGTTCTTCAATGCCAAATATTTATTGACTCTGGAAACACGAAGTTTTGTTGAGCGCAATATATGGATGTGAAGCCCTCGACCCAAGGATCACAATTATGTGATCGTTTAATTTTTCGGGCTTGGAACGAAGCCGCAATGGCTCGCGGAAGGAGGCGTCTAAATATTTATTGACGTTGGAAACTCAATGTTTCCCTGAGCGCGACATACGGACACGAAGATCTCGACCCGAGGATCATGAATATGCATTCGTATCTTTTTTCTGAGTTAAATCGAAGTCGGAATGGAGTGCGGAAGGCGGAGGCCGTTGGTGCAGGTCGTGGGGAGAAGTCGTGTGAGGAAGCAGGTGATGCGGGAGCGGGCGCATCAGGGTTTACGGTGAAGACAGCAGCGGCGCGGCAGGCTGAAGGCAGCCGCGACGGTTCTGGCGAATACAACGGGTGCGAGAGGCGGTTCTGGCAAATACAGCGGGTGCGAGAGGTTGGCCGCTGGGGTTCGGAGGAGAGGCTGCGTGAAATTGTGATTGAATAAGTTATTAGATTAGAGAGAGAGAGTTTTGGGAAATAAAATAAAGAGACAAAAAGGGATAACGGAGAGGTGTTTGATTTTGGCGCACAAGGGGGAAAAGGAACGTGTTTTGATTGTTTTTTTTGGAGTTAAGAAAGATATAATTAAATAAACAATTAATAATAACAATAAAATATTGTTATTATTACTTTTGTTGATAAAACACCTTTTCGCCAGCAACTCCTTCGTGCGACCTCGGTTTCACGAATCGTTTGCGGCAGTGTGACCCTGACTTCGAGACAAAATTTATGAGTCCAATATTGGATGTCTTTTTCGGGTTTTTGGGTCTGGTACCCGAAGCGCTCGGAAAAATAATAGATTTAATATTATTATTAAATCTTCGACCCACCATAACTCATACGTGCGACGTCCGATTGGCTTGCCGTCAGTGGCGATATAATCCCGTCATTAGTACGATCGATTCAAGTCTAATGTTGGATACTAAATTCTAGTTCGTGGTGCGGGGCCACGAAACACCGAATAATATTATTATTATTATTATTACGGGATAATGTATCGGACATATCTCTCTCATACGGTATCAGAATGACGAACCGTCTATGACGTTGCGACACTGGAATTATGACGGATGTTTCAAGACTAATTTTGGATATTTAAGTCGAGGTTGATGCACGGGCCCCACGAGGCCCGGTTCGCGCATGATGCGGTGAAATACAACTTTTTCACCGGCTATCCGTTTGGGACCAATGGGTAGTCCATCTCGTGTGTTTTTTCGTATGGATCGCAATGGTGTGACTGGTTTGGTTAACCGGTGTCATTTGAAGTACGACTGGGTTGGATCGAACATGAATCCAACCGGGCCCTCGGAGCGGAAACGCTTATAACTTGAGCTCTGGACGTCCGATTAACGTGCCGTCAGCTTTGTTGTGTTCCTCTTAGTGAGACGGATCTTTTGGCATACTCCGCCCGAGGTTTTGACGCAGGTGGAGTACGGTCGGGTTGGTTTTGCCTTAAAAACCAACCGGGCCCCGGGGACGAAAATGCCAATAACTCTCAGACCGGGCGTCCGATCGACGCACCGTCTGTTGCGTTGAGTTCCTGTTGACGATACGGAACTTTTGGCATCCTTCGCCCGAGTTTTGGATACAGTTGGTAGTGGCCGGGTTGGATCGCACCCGAAATCCAACCGGGCCCCTGGAACGGGAAAGCTGATATCTTTCAGACAGGACGTCCGTTTGACGAACCGTCAGCGGCGTTGGTGATTACGTTGAGTAACGGTCCCTTTGAGTATACCCTATGGGAGTTCAGGGTACAGTTGAGATACGGCCGGGATTGGTTCGCACACGAAACCAACCGGGCCCCTGGGACGAAAAGGCTAATAACTCACAGACCGGGCGTCCGATCGACGCGCCGTCTGTTGCGTTGAGACCCCTGTGACGAGATGGTCCTTTGAGATACTTCTCTGTGGGACCTTGTGATACTTGGAGTATCGAACAGTAGCTCGTGGAGCGGACCCTCCCGGAGACGAGCGTGCGGAGTACGGAGACCGTGTAGCCGGCTGAGACCTGACGACTGCTTGACCGACTCGACTTGGAGTGAGTCGACTAGCCCAGTGGACGGAGCGCCCGGTATTTGGCGGCAGACCCACGGCGGACGGAGCGCCTGGTAGTTGGCAGCAAACCCGCGGTACTCGACTGGAGGAGTACCTCTGTAGGCTATTTGGGTGAGCGCCTGGTATTTGGCGACAGACCCTCAGCGGACGGAGCGCCCGGTAGTTGGCCGCAAACCCGCAGTACTCGACAGGAGGAGTACCTCAGCAGTCTTAGGTTAGTGAGCAGTACCTCGGAGTCGTGACAGGACCACTGTACACTCCAGAGACGGATCTCTTCAGCAGTTACGGTTTCGATAATGAAAATCCTGGTTTGAGCTGAGTCAATGACCTTTGAGTTTCCTCATGATTGAGATGGGTTACTTGATAACTTAGGTATATGTATGGGCATATACCTGGGTAGTGGTTATCCGTTGATTTCATAATCCTTATGTTTCCTCGTGATTGAGATGAGTTACTTGATAACTTAGGTATATGTATGGGAATATACCTAAGTAGAGGTTTTCTATTGAGATCTTCTTTGTGGTTATCCTTGTTGATTTTAGTGAGACCTTGAGGGTCTCGGGGTCCCTACTGAGTATCGTTATACTCACCCCTGCACGGGCTATGCCCGCACCTCGTTGTGTTGGTTGCAGACGACGGACAGTGCTGACGGAGGCCGAGTGTTCGAGGACTGGACGGTACCCAGAGGTGGACTACACGACGAGTCAGTATCCGGAGGTGGACTTCACGGTGAGACGACACTCGGAGGAGGTTGACGGGCGAGAGCGTTGTGGAGGCTATCTGTACCTACCCTTCAGGTAGGATCTGTGGCAGACGGCGGGACCCGAGGAGCAGTGGAGCTATCTGTACCCACCCTTCAGGTGGGATTTCCAGTGGACAGCTCGGCGTAGCGGCTTTACCTTTCAGTTGTTGTTTTTCCTTTCAGTTGTACTTTACAGTTGGTCTTGTATTTCCGGCCCCCTTTACTTTCAGCACCTTTTGTTGTACTCATTTTTACTTAGTATATTACTTCCGCTTGTACTCTGTGTGTTTGTTTACTTTTATAAAGGCAATGTCTTCCCAGTTATCGGAATTTATGCCTTTGGTGGTAGTCGCCAGCCCCTGGCCTATGGAAGGCGGGCTTGGGGTAGTCACGACACGGGCCCCGAGGATGGGTCGTGACAAATTGGTATCAGAGGAGTTCGGTTCTACCGCAGAACTCAGGACTCTGATCTTTTTCTATGTGAAGCAATAGTGTTAAGGGTACCGAGTGTGGTCTTCAGTTCAGGGAGTCCAGTGTTGGTGCGGCGGCCGACGTATCCGTACACCAGGACCCTGACTAATGATCTCCGACTTTGTACACAAAAACACTGATTGCGTGTGTGTTTCCAAAGTTTTAAAGTCAGCTCAAACCAGGTCAGCTCACCAGGTATAAGACGATGACCGTGTCGCATCTGTTCAGGATGTCTCCACGCAGACAGTCAGTTGGAGTTCCGAGAGAGTACTCGATGACGGCTCACCGAGCGACGAGGCTCTGGTGCAGGGCCCCTTTTACTATTTTGGCACCCTCGGGTGGTGTACCAGTAGCACCACCACCTGTTGGGCAGCAGATGCCAACGGCTATACTAGCAAACTGTGCATGCTGGCGGAGCGCGTTGCATGAGTTCCAGTAGTAGAGGCCTCAGAAGTTACGAGGCGAGGCAGATTTCCAGACAGCAGAGCAGTGGCTGGAGGCGATTGCTAGAGTTTTCCGCCTAGCTGAGACATCAGTAGAGTGGATGGTGGACTTCGCCACTAGTGTTTTCCAGTGAATGACCATGAGGATGGTCCTCATAGTGATGAGGCTTCGGTACGTGAATCGATGCCTGATATAGTGCCTTTGGGTAGTGTGTCAGCTATACATCACTACCTTTTGGTCAGCAGTTACAACCGGCGGTACCGGTAGGTGACACATGTAAGTTTACTGCCTTAAATGTGTTCTAACTTCAGATACCCTCATGTTCCGAGGTGAACCTGACTCATAGGCGGCTGAGGACTGGCTTGAGGAGGTGGCCGAGAATTTTTTATAACTTTTACAGTTTCGGCGGGACGACGTGTTGATAACTGAGAATTCATCGAGGCGTACCGAACATATCGGGTACTCGATGGAAGCATTTCGATCAGTGTAATAGAGGTCGGACCTCTGACCATGGTATGTTTAAGGGCTTCTGAGCCAGCACCTTTTCTCTATGCATTTCTACTTAGGATAGAGTGCTAGAAGGATCCTTTGTGGTTGAGAATTCTTTGCTGATCGAATACAGCCAAAGAATGTTAGAAGTTTGGAAAGCAAGAAACTGACACCAGTCTCAGAGACTTGGGCATGTAAAATGTTTCAAGAAGAGGAAATGTTAAGGACAGATGAATCTGCAGAACAGCAGACATGGAAGCAGAGCTTGGAGAGCAGCTCGTGGTGGTGTACATTTCAACATGTTACCATCACCCGCCTTTGTAGTCCCTGCTAGACTCAGGGAGTTGGAGAGCAGGGAAAGAGGGTAGCTGCTTGCGGTCATGGAGTGCGACCAAAAAAAAGGGCTCTAAGGATGATTCGAAGTGCGGAATTTATCTTCTACTAGCTGCCGTAGCCACAGGCATCGAAACGAATCATCCCTTCCTTCCATGAATCTAGTCCCAGACCTAGAGATTCCGGTTAATCCGTTGACTTGACCCTCACGTCTGGAGATACCTTTGGGAGGAGACTCGATAGTCACACTTACGCCGACGGTGTGATCTGACCCTTGAGGCGAGAGTCTCGGTTAGGACCTCTTGGTGGAAGCGTCGAGGCCTTACGACGTTAGTTTGAGTATGTTTTTGGCAATCACTGATCATACTCAAATTGACGATATTAGGCAAAAGTTGGGATGGGTTTTCCTTGGTCGGCGAAAAGGAAACCCTGGGAAGCACAAGATAAACTCGTGCATGGGAGGGTGTAGCCGATCATTCTTGGGTCGGCCAACCTTACCCTCGTGGCAGCAGGAGTTTTGAGTTTCAGTTCTAACCTAAAAAGGGAGACCTTTAGAGTTCGAGGATGGCGACCACGTTCTTATACAGGTCTCACCTCGAAGAGGTTTACGGAGATGTAGCCGAGGCGGTAAGAGATCTCCGAGGTTCAATAGACCTTTCTAGGTCCCCAGCAGGGTAGGCGAGGTGGTTTATCGCTTGACCCATCCACCTCAGTTGCACCAGGTGCACGATAACTTTCACGTAACTCAATTGAGGAGATACGTGCTTGATCCTTCACACATCATTGACCTCAGGGAGTTAGACGTCGATGATAGAGCGACAAGCACAGAGGTTCCAGTGGGGATCAAGGATAGACAGGAGCAGATCCTACGAGGATGATCGATTCCTTGGGTGCACTTCCTTCGACAGTACGGGAACCTCCAAGTGAGCACATGGGAGCGGAAGGCTCAGATGCGTACTATGTACCGCTTTTGTGACCCTAGTTTTTGATGAAGCTTTACGGGGACGTAAAGCCCTGAGGTGGGAGTAATGTAAAGACCCGTAAAATTCAGGGAAATTTTTTCTTAATTTTCTTTGGAATTTTACAAGAGCGCGGTTTCTGACGGCACCTGATTCTGAGGCCCGGTGTGCCCGGAATCAATTTCCGAAGTTGGGCTCGGGTACGTTTAGTGAACGAACGAGCGGGAATTTCTAACTTTTGAACCGGTGCCCGGAATCGAATTCCGAGGGCATCGATGAAACCGTAGTGCCGGTAAACGCTTAGGAACTCCTGTTTTGGAGTTGCGTTCTTACGAGTGTTGATAATAAAAATTGTGGATGTTTACTTTGTAATTACACTAGAATTTTTATTATTTTACTCTAGTGTTATCTCTTGTTGGAAGTTGGGTAACCACCCAACCTCCCTTGGGAGGTTATGAGGGTGGTGGGGCCCACATGAACCCCACCTCTTCATATCCTCTAAAACCCCTCAAATCCCTCACAAGTTATGATATCTTAAGTTATAACTTTAGACTTAAATAAGGTGAGTTGTGTGTGTGTTTTGAATTTCAAACTCTTGAAATTCTAGTGTGTTGTTGTGTTAATAAAATAAGATAGTCTTATTTTTTTTTGGTGTTTAGTTTTGTCTCCTTGAGAGAGTTGGGAAGGTTCTTCTTGTTTCTTCATCTTCTTCAACCTCGACGAAGAACACGAAGAACGTCGTTCTTCAATGAAGAACTTCTTCGCCGAAGAACACGGTCCTTCCGCGACGCCGTATCCGTGACCTGACTTTCTTCTTCCACGTCATCTCTTCCGCGACGGTTTTCCGCGACGAACGCCATCGACAACGACTCTTCCTCCAACGTCAAAGGAATCGACACCGATATTCCACGACTACGTCAACGTGCGACTATCAAGGTAGGGGTTTTTATATATGATTGAATTCGTTTTATTGATTCTTCATATCTAAAATTCATGATGATGATGACCAAATGAACATGGACATCGTCCCGCACATAAACCATTCTCCTTTTTCTTTTTATTCTTCACATGTTCTTCTTACGTTCTTCAATGCCAAATATTTATTGACGCTGGAAACACGAAGTTTTGTTGAGCGCAATATATGGATGTGAAGCCCTCGACGCAAGGATCACAATTATGTGATCGTTTAATTTTTCGGGCTTGGAACGAAGCCGCAATGGCTCGCGGAAGGAGGCGTCTAAATATTTATTGACGCTGGAAACTCAATGTTTCCCTGAGCGCGACATACGGACACGAAGATCTCGACCCGAGGATCATGAATATGCATTCGTATCTTTTTTCTGAGTTAAATCGAAGTCGGAATGGAGTGCGGAAGGCGGAGGCCGTTGGTGCAGGTCGTGGGGAGAAGTCGTGTGAGGAAGCAGGTGATGCGGGAGCGGGCGCATCAGGGTTTACGGTGAAGACAGCAGCGGCGCGGCAGGCTGAAGGCAGCCGCGACGGTTCTGGCGAATACAGCGGGTGCGAGAGGCGGTTCTGGCAAATACAGCGGGTGCGAGAGGTTGGCCGCTGGGGTTCGGAGGAGAGGCTGCGTGAAATTGTGATCGAATAAGTTATTAGATTGGAGAGAGAGAGTTTTGGGAAATAAAATAAAGAGACAAAAAGGGATAAGGGAGAGGTGTTTGATTTTGGCGCACAAGGGGGAAAAGGAACGTGTTTTGATTGTTTTTTTTGGAGTTAAGAAAGATATAATTAAATAAACAATTAATAATAACAATAAAATATTGTTATTATTACTTTTGTTGATAAAACACCTTTTCGCCAGCAACTCCTTCGTGCGACCTCGGTTTCACGAATCGTTTGCGGCAGTGTGACCCTGACTTCGAGACGGAATTTATGAGTCCAATATTGGATGTCTTTTTTGGGTTTTTGGGTCTGGTACCCGAAGCGCTCGGAAAAATAATAGATTTAATATTATTATTAAATCTTCGACCCACCATAACTCATACGTGCGACGTCCGATTGGCTTGCCGTCAGTGGCAATATAAGCCCGTCATTAGTATGATCGATTAAAGTCTAATGTTGGATACTAAATTCTAGTTCGTGGTGCGGGGCCACGAAACACCGAATAATAATATTATTATTATTATTACGGGATCATGTATCGGACATATCTCTCTCATACGGTATAGGAATGACGAACCGTCTGTGACGTTGCGACACTGGAATTACGACGGATGTTTCAAGACTAATTTTGGATATTTAAGTCGAGGTTGATGCACGGGCCCCACGAGGCCCGGTTCGCGCATGATGGGGTGAAATGCAACTTTTTCACCGACTATCCGTTTGGGACCAATGGGTAGTCCATCTCGTGTGTTTTTCCGTATGGATCGCAATGGTGTGACTGGTTTGGTTAACCGGTGTCATTTGAAGTACGACTGGGTTGGATCGAACATGAATCCAACCGGGCCCTCGGAGCGGAAACGCTTATAACTTGAGCTCTGGACGTCCGATTAACGTGCCATCAGCTTTGTTGTGTTCCTCTTAGTGAGACGGATCTTTTGGCATACTCCGCCCGAGGTTTTGACGCAGGTGGAGTACGGTCGGGTTGGTTTTGCCTTAAAAACCAACCGGGCCCCGGGGACGAAAATGCCAATAACTCTCAGACCGGGCGTCCGATCGACGCACCGTCTGTTGCGTTGAGTTCCTGTTGACGATACGGAACTTTTGGCATCCTTCGCCCGAGTTTTGGATACAGTTGGTAGTGGCCGGGTTCGATCGCACCCGAAATCCAACCGGGCCCCTGGAACGGGAAAGCTGATATCTTTCAGACAGGACGTCCGTTTGACGAACCGTCAGCGGCGTTGGTGATTACGTTGAGTAACGGTCCCTTTGAGTATACCCTATGGGAGTTCAGGGTACAGTTGAGATACGGCCGGGATTGGTTCGCAGACGAAACCAACCGGGCCCCTGGGACGAAAAGGCTAATAACTCACAGACCGGGCGTCCGATCGACGCGCCGTCTGTTGCGTTGAGACCCCTGTGACGAGACGGTCCTTTGAGATACTTCTCTGTGGGACCTTGTGATACTTGGAGTATCGAACAGTAGCTCGTGGAGCGGACCCTCCCGGAGACGAGCGTGCGGAGTACGGAGACCGTGTAGCCGGCTGAGACCTGATGACTGCTTGACCGACTCGACTTGGAGTGAGTCGACTAGCCCAGTGGACGGAGCGCCCGGTATTTGGCGGCAGACCCACGGCGGACGGAGCGCCTGGTAGTTGGCAGCAAACCCGCGGTACTCGACTGGAGGAGTACCTCTGTAGGCTATTTGGGTGAGCGCCTGGTATTTGGCGACAGACCCTCAGCGGACGGAGCGCCCGGTAGTTGGCCGCAAACCCGCAGTACTCGACAGGAGGAGTACCTCAGCAGTCTTAGGTTAGTGAGCAGTACCTCGGAGTCGTGACAGGACCACTGTACACTCCAGAGACGGATCTCTTCAAGAGTTACGGTTTCGATAATGAAAATCCTGGTTTGAGCTGAGTCAATGACCTTTGAGTTTCCCCATGATTGAGATGGGTTACTTGATAACTTAGGTATATGTATGGGCATATACCTGGGTAGTGGTTATTCGTTGATTTCATAATCCTTATGTTTCCTCGTGATTGAGATGAGTTACTTGATAACTTAGGTATATGTATGGGCATATACCTAAGTAGAGGTTTTCTATTGAGATCTTCTTTGTGGTTATCCTTGTTGATTTTAGTGAGACCTTGAGGGTCTCGGGGTCCCTACTGAGTATCGTTATACTCACCCCTGCACGGGCTATGCCCGCACCTCGTTGTGTTGGTTGCAGACGACGGACAGTGCTGACGGAGGCCGAGTGTTCGAGGACTGGACGGTACCCAGAGGTGGACTACACGACGAGTCAGTATCCGGAGGTGGACTTCACGGTGAGACGACACTCGGAGGAGGTTGACGGGCGAGAGCGTTGTGGAGGCTATCTGTACCTACCCTTCAGGTAGGATCCGTGGCAGACGGCGGGACCCGAGGAGCAGTGGAGCTATCTGTACCCACCCTTCAGGTGGGATTTCCAGTGGACAGCTCGGCGTAGCGGCTTTACCTTTCAGTTGTTGTTTTTCCTTTCAGTTGTACTTTACAGTTGGGCTTGTATTTCCGGCCCCCTTTACTTTCAGTACCTTTTGTTGTACTCATTTTTACTTAGTATATTACTTCCGCTTGTACTCTGTGTGTTTGTTTACTTTTATAAAGGCAATGTCTTCCCAGTTATCGGAATTTATGCCTTTGGTGCTAGTCGCCAGCCCCTGGCCTATGGAAGGCGGGCTTGGGGTAGTCACGACACGGGCCCCGAGGATGGGTCGTGACATGAACAACCCTCTCGGCTTCCTTGCACCCAAGACTCCAGCGGATCTCAAAGAAGTCCTTCAAGTATTCCAACATCTTCTGAGTTCTCCATCCTTCCTGAGCGCCACCTCCTCTTCCTCCTCAAGCTAAGGTAAGGGATTATCCTTGTCTTACTTTCTGTTTTAATCTATATAAAATATGTATATACATATATACTTCTAAAGGAAAGATTTTATATCGTCTATATTCCTATAAAAATGTATATACTTAGTATAAATAAAGTTTGAAGGGGATTTTATCATTTTTCGTGAACTTATATATATATATATATGCATAGTTATATATAAATGTGTTTGTGTGTGAAAAAACGTATCTTCTTAATCCAATATATAAATATGATACAAATTCTTGATTTAAACGATATTACCCCAAAAATCTTATTGTTTTAAAGGGTTTATTGTATCTCTTCAAAACATCCTTGTTTCACTAAGTATTTCGAGTATATATATATATATATAAATATGTATATGAAAATATATAAGTATAAAATACACGACTCTTTGATTTGTGAACAATTCATAATCCCGGATTAAGGATTTTGTTAAGATTGAATTGTGAGGTAGAAAAGGATTAAAATGTACGGAATTACTTTATGTAGGAAATGTTTTACACCCAATCATGTATGAGAACACATAAAATATTTTCAGATTTTAAAACAATCCAATATTTTCACCCTAACAATTAAATCCATGTTTTAATTAAATTACAGGTGTCAAGCTAACTTATAATGAGAACCTTGCATAAACATGAGGCATGTAATCGGGTAAGTGGGTACGATAATATGTATGACAACTTTGATTCCTAATTTTTATATTTCTAAAATTTCTATAGTTTGTGAAGGAAGTATTAGACATGGTTAATAAAATGTTTTTGGCTTGACCAATCACCATTTTTATGCATGCCTCGTTGGATGAATATCTGCACAACATGAAACCCTAATCATAGTTTTCCAAATTCTTTCATTTTATGTGCTTGTTCATGAATATTGATATTGGAAGTTTGTGGCTTCATGGCCATAGGAACTCATTACTCTTCACCTTTATAGAAAATGATAACGTTAAAAGGTTGAGTCGTATACATTTTTGTTTTGACATTTAATGTAGTAAACAAAGGCTTAATTAAAACAAATGATTGTGGTAATGTAAGTTTAGTAAACCGCATAAAATGATAAGTTTATCTCTTTATTTATTATGTTAAGTTTATCTTTTTATTTAATCATGAATGTTCTTGATTAATATGGTTATGGACTATGTCATTTTAAGTTATCAAAATGGTATTTCATGTGTGTCAGATGACATCTCAGATACTCTTAATTTATGTACTAATTAATGGATTAACCACACAATTCATTGTTTTGTTCCAGACTCACTATATATGCTTAAAAGAGGATGATTGTAATAATAAACATATAAGTCCTATTTTTAGTTTATGGATTTAATTGTTCAAGGAGGTGTGGGACACCTTGAATAGGATGTAAGGTGGATTAAGAAACCAAGTAATTTATATACTTGGTTTGATATTTGATATGTAATTTAATAAATCAAAGTAGAATGTGCACTTTGATTTAGAGGTATGAGGAATTCATTGGACTTATTATGTGATGGGTGGGGGCCGCTATAGCCCCTCGATGCATCGTTAGGTCTCATTAGACAACTAGAAGCAGAATTGGCTGAGGCCTTTCCCATTTATGAGTTATGGATTTTGGCTGAGGCCTTAATCACTAGATGTCTTGGCCGAGGCCTTGACATAGTCTGGCATATATACTTTCCTCATTAAGATTATCAAATTTAATTAACCAGAAAAATATTCAACTAGTTGAATATTTGGTTAAAGGGCTTATGAATTTTTGGCCGAGGCCTTGATCATCAGACGTCTTGGCCGAGACCTTGACAAAATGTTTCAAAATGTATTGCATTTTCACTTTCCTCATTATGTGTATGTTTAATCACTTAACCAAATGAGTATTTGACTAAGTGGAATATCCTTGGTTGAGATCCATTACTTATGAGTATCAGAAAAGTAGAATTTTATGGCATGACATGCGTATAGAACTCAGTGATTTTAGTATTTGATGTATGAAAATGATGTGATTACCTTTAAGAGAAACTCTAATTATTCATTACACTTAGTTGTTTAATTTGTTCTTACATATTCTTATGTAATACATGTTAGAATTTATTTTGTTCAGCATGCCTATATCTGAATCATGTATCCTTATAATTCTATTAGCATGTCTATAATTGAGCACTCTTATGATGTGTACATGTGTTATAGATTTTATTTAAGAAAGATGTTTTATGAAACGGTTTTAAGAATGTTTTAATAAGTTATGTTGGATTATTTTGAAACCCCTTACTAGGCATTCGTATGCTCACCCTAAATTTTAAATGAAAATTTTTCAGGTATCAGTCATGTCTTCAATGCAGTTTCAGAATGCAACTGGTTTCCCAGAACCTGAACCTCACGATCCTCTGTAGCATGGGACATGATGTGATATTTTTAAATGAATGTAATTTAATAATTATAGTACATCATGTCTCATGGGCACTGGCTTCGGGCACTTGGGGGCTGGGGTTGTGATAGTTAGTATCAGAGGATAGGTTCAGAAAATTCTGGAAAAACCAGGTAATAGAAATATATAGCTATGACTGAACCTTACTAAGTGATTTTATTATAACTTTAAGATGGCAGGTGAAAATGTGCCTACCAATCTACTATGACTCCCCGCTAAGGCCCTAGAGACCATTGTGTATTTAGCTAGCCGAGAGAATTTTCTTAACTATGCTCATATTCGCATGACGTGCAAACACCCGTATGATGTGTCAAACTCACCTCGGGTGCTTCAGCTACACTGGGGGTTAGGATTGGCTTACCTTCTTATGATGATGACCCAATTCCCCTCCTATGTACGTCGAGAAAGGTACCATGGCGGAATTTTTTGAGTGTTCACGGCAGGAAAGGACTTTGGATTTATGGCCCTCGATAGTTTTCAAGAAGCTGTTGCTGCCGGTGACCTCCAAGCGGCCTATCTTTGTCAAATTTTGAACTATGGCTTCTAGGGCTTGTTGTTGGACTTCAGAATGTTAAATGATAAGTCCACCCAAATTTCTTGTATGAAACAAGTGTATTTTGATGTCTCCCAACTTCATACCCCTCATGATACACTCAAGAGATGTCACAGGTGTCTCAATGAGTTTAACCCTGAATTTTCAACCTGTGTTTGGTTTGAGGAGATAGGGAGTTTTGCTTCTCTGTGTGGAGTTCATGTAGTAGGTCATTAGGGGAACTCAGGCACTGATGTTTAGTAATAAACTTATGTTTTATTGAAATATTATCTTTTCCATTCCTGTCTTTACTTTATCTAAACTTTCAAAGTGAATTTTCATGAATATGTTTTCATATGTCTAGACGAACAAATATCTCATCTCTACCCGATGAGATATTGGAGGATATCTTAATAAGAACTTGCGATGTGGACTATCCTTCTTTCCTCAACCTGCGAGGATCATGTCAACACATGTTTGGCTTGTCTGACATCCAAGATTTCCTTAATTCTTGTCAAGGGAATGACCATTTCTTCCACTCCATCACCATTACCCATCTCCCCTGTTATAGGCAAAGGGGGAGATACTTCGAGGGACTTTTTCAGTGTTTTACTCTGGCACAGAATTTTTCTGCCAGAGCAAGTTTCCTAGTGGCTTCCCAAGATAGGAACCTCATAGCAGCCTTTATGTTTCAGATCCTAAACCTCAGTCTGTTTAACTGCATCGTTCCAATCGAATATCTCGAGAGAGATGTAGTCCGACGGGGCATCAGAGAATATGTTCATGCAGACATCTCCGAACTTTTTACCACTCGAGCCACCCTGTGGAAGCCTGAGTGTAGAATGCATGAGCCAGAGTTCAAAATGTACTGCTTGAGGTGTATCTAGGCCAGAGAAGTAGAGGAACTTAATACCAACCTGGGTATTCTGTTGACCGAGCCGAATCTCTCGTTTTGGTGATGATAATCATCTAGGAATTTCTTTTCCAGTTGGTGAATAGAATTGTGAGAATTAAATTCTTTGTAGGGGTAATAATGTGACACCCCAAGAACTTGTGTTTCTTGTAATGGTAATTTCTATGTTTTTATGTTTTATATTACCCGAACAAAACTTATCTCTTATGGAAAAATAACAATATGATGAAATGAAATAAGAACATGAAATGGACGCAAGGATGTTTATTCAAATAAGAACACCATAGTGTTTACAATACACTGAGATAAAATGGGAAATCAATCTAACCAAAGATACTTAATAAAAATCCTATCAAGATTACATGGAGACCAGACCAAACAACGAGAACACCGAGAGGATAATAAGGGTTCTTTGTATTCATCACAACGAACATGAGAACATCCAAAGCCACTACGGCTACACTAAGAACCAAAGGTATTATGTAAACTATCTTATTCAATCAACTTGAGTGTTAGGACACCCTAAGTCTTGGATTTATAGGACACTAATGTGACCGTTGTCTTGGGAAACCATGGAACTCTAACAGCTATAAACATAGTTGTTGGCCTCGTTGGGAAATAAATTAAAAACATATGATTATATTTTAGTTCTCCAAATAATCAGTTTAATAATTGAAAAATTATAAAACTACTCCTAACCATGAACTCTAAAAAGGGCATAGAGGAATGTTTTGAAATTATACATTGGTATTTTTGTAATAAGGAATTCAAAACATGTTGCAATTAATTCAAATGAATTGTAGATATTTTCATTTAATGTATTAAACTATGTTTCAATTCTTTTCAATTGAATAATATGTTTAATTAAACTAAGTTTTAGACCACTACAACACTAATATAATAATTATCTTCCAGTTTATGAGTTTTAATGTTAAAGGATTAGTATTTTTAGACAAACTTAGAGAGTACCTTTAGGACAAGGTTTAATTTGCAAACATTAACCTTATAATGTTCATTAACCTTCTAATTCTTAATAAAATAAATGTTTAGAAAGGAAATTTCTATATAGTAATACCTTTAAGACTTCATAACTTTGTTTAAACTTTTCTCTATAAATTTTGGGTAGTATTGTTTAAAAAATTAGGCCCACATGGTCCAGCCCTTAATGGTTGGTCCAAGGGAGGTGGCACACTCTGGGTGGCTGAGCCTAGCCCTCATCCCATGCCTGGGCCATCCCGAGATCGGGCATAGGTCACCCAAGAGGTGCACAGGTGTGAGCATAGGAGTGCATTTGTATGTGCAGTGCGAGCACAAGGCCGTGTGAGCAGCGGGTAGGCTGAGGCCTGCGGGGGAGCATGAGCCCATGTGTAAGGCCCACTTCGTGTGTGTTGTGTGTTTTCTGAGTTGAGTTTGGGAGGCTCGGGCATATAAGGGAGGTGAAATCAGCTCCCCATTTCGATGTGGGAAGTAATTTTTTGGGAGAAATGTAATCATGGACATTGGATCTCTTATCACGTGATCTGGGCTGCTGATCTCGAGCCCGCTTTTTACCCTCAGCAGTCGCAGCGTATCACCTGGTTTCCAGGAGCCATTCTATCCTACGCGATCTAATCGTGGTCGTCCGAATATTTTAAAATGTTGCACCGATCACGTGCTGTCCGATCAAACGCGAACTTAATCTGAGCTGTCCACCCCTTTTATAAACTGCGGACATACCCCAGCCCTAGGATCAAAGACAGATGCGATCTGGACCGTCCATTTTTTTCTCCCGGTTTTCTCCAACGGTGCCGTCTTCTTCCTCCCATGGCATGTACTGTACCAGTTCCCTACTCTCTTTACACCATTTTTTCTTCACTCCTATAGCTGTTGGACCCTCCACTTACACGGTTTCCACAGAGGTCTCTTTCCCTGGTATTTTTATATGGAATGTGGCCTCAGATCCCTTCTTTATGCATTAAAATAGACATGATAGGTATAATTTATAAAAACTTCTCTGAGGTATTTGAAGAACCCTCTCGGCTTCCTTGCACCCAAGCCTCCAGCGGATCTCAATGAAGTCCTTCAATTATTCCAACATCACCTGAGTTCTCCATCCTTCCCAAGCGCCACCAACTCTTCCTCCTCAAGCTAAGGTAAGAGATTAGCCTTGTCATGCATTTGGTTTTAAGGTATATAAAATATGTATATAAATATATACTTGTGAAGGAAAGATTTTATATCATCTATGTTCCTATAACAATGTATATACTTAGTATAAATAAAGTTTGAAGGGGATTTTATCATTTTTTGTGAACTTATATATATATACATAGTTATATATAAATGTGCTTATGTGTGAAAAACAATATATTCTTAATCCAATATATATATATGATACGACTTCTTGATTTAAACGATATTACCCAAACAATCTTACTGTTGTAAAGGGTTTATTGTATCTCTTCAAAACATCCTTGTTTCACTAAGTATTTCGAGTATACATATATATACAAATATTTATATGAAAATATATAAGTATAAAATACATGACTCTTTGATTTGCGAACAATTCATAATCTCGGATTAAGTATTTTGTTAAGTTTGAATTGTGGGATAGCAAAGGATTAAAATGTATGGAATTACTTTGTGTAGGAAAAGTTTTACACCTAATCATGTATGAGCACACATAAAATATGTGCGGATTTTAAAACAATCCAATATTTTCACCCTAATAGTTAAATCCATGTTTTAATTAAATTAAAAGTGTCAAACTAACTTCGAATGAGAACCTTGCATAAACATGAGGCGTGTAATCCGGTAAGTGGGTACGAGAATATGTATGCCAACTTTGATTCCTAATTTTTATATTTATAAAATTTCTATAGTTTTCAAAGGAAGTATTAGACATGGGTAATCAAATGTTTTTGTCTTGACCAATCACCATTTTTATGCATTCCCTATTGGATGAATATTTTCACAACATGAAACCCTAATCATGGTTTTCCAAACTCTTTCATTTTATGTGCTTGTTCATGAATATAGATATTGGAAGTTTGTGGCTTCATGGCCATAGGAACTCATTACTCTTCACCTTTATAGAAAATGATAATGTTAAAAGGTTGAGTCATATACATTTTTTTTACATTTAATATAGTAAAAAAAGGCTTAATTAAAACAAATGATTGTGGTAATTTAAGTTTAGTAAACCACATAAGATGATAAGTTTATCTCTTTATTTATCATGTTAATTTTATCTTTTTATTTAATCATGAATGTTCTTGATTAATATGGTTATAGACTATGTCATTTTAAGCGATCAAAATGGTATTTCGTGTGTGAGATGACATCTCAGGTACTCTTAATTTATGTACTAATTAATGGCTTAACCACACAATTCATTGTTTTGTGCCATACTCACTACATATACTTAAAATAGGATGATTGTAATAATAAACCTATATGTCCTATTCTGAGTTTATGGATTTAGTTGTTCAAGGTGGTGTGGGACACCTTGAAGAGGATGTAAGGTGAATTGAGAAACCAAGTAATTTATATACTTGGTTTGATATGTGATATGTAATTTAATACATCAAAGTGGAATGTGCAATTTGATTTTTAGGTATGAGGAATGAATTGGACTTATTATGTGACGGGTGGGACCCGCTATAGCCCCTTGATGCATCAATAGGTCTCATGAGACAACTAGAAGAGGAATTGGCCAAGGCCTTTCCCATTTATGAGTTATGGATTTTGGCCGAGGCCTTAATCACTAGACGTCTTGGCTGAGGCCTTTATAGGTTCCAGGCGCAGCGGAAGCACGTTGGTGGGTTTGCCCAACATTAATTTTAGCATTAAACAACGTTCAATCTGAGATCTGTCATGATATAAAACACCGGATCTTCAAAATAGAATGAAGAATGAAAAATAAAAGAGGGAGCCCTGGAACCATAGTGATAGAATCATCATATGTTGGTTATAATTAATTTAATTAATTCAAAAGAATTACCTTGGTGGAATTCTTTCTTCGTTGATGTCTCCGGTCATGATCTTGTGATCCGTCGTTGCATCGTAGAATCCAAGTGTAGGATTCCTCTAGCGGTGATCCACACGTGCTCCATGTATCTCTGGAAGCCCCCGAAGGGATCTTCGGGTGCTAGCGCAGAAGAACCTTCGCTTGCGATGTCTGCCTTTGATTGCCTTGATCTCTCGGTCTTCAGAGAATTCTTGGAGGAAGGAGTTCTTTCGGCCTTAAAAAATTTCTCCAGAATTGTTGTGCACAACGATTCTCTTATTATGAAAAGGTGTTAGGGTTGTGAGGATATTTATAATTAGGTTTGGGTTTATAGAGTTATTACAATAAATAAACACATTACACGTGTTATTTATTTCATTAACTCTTATTGGAAACCCCTATGTCAAATCATTAATTCCTTGACATGCGCCCATGCTGATTATAATAAATATAATTTAATAAAACAATATTATTCCTCAAAATCCCGACTGTAAAAACTACACGACGTGTAATCATAAATACACAGTGTGTACTTGTTTTCCAAAAGGAAAACTACATGGCGTGTAATTAATACATGGCATGTACTTTTTTTTCATTCCCTTTCAAAATTGAAAACTACAAGGTGTTTAATCATTAATACATGGCGTGTACTTGTTTTTATTTTATTCTTCCTCCAACACATTTATTAGACCTTGAATAATGGCTATTTATTTCTTAAATAAATGTAACTGCATTACTCGCTAATAAATATTATTTCGCCCACAATATATTCTCTCGAATAACTAGTGTCGAAATAAATTCGATAAGGCATCCTTGAATAATTATTAAACCATAATCGAGAATAATATTTATTCAACTTGTTAAATTAATATTTAACTGAGATACATGGACACACTTAGTGTGTGGCCCTCTAGGCCTCTTTCTCGTTGGCATTAGGCGGTCTTTCCTAAAGTCCAAGATTACTGTCTAGCAACGGGTCAAGGCACCCAAGAGAAAGAAGTTGAACTTGCATTGACGTGTCACCTCATAAGAATGCTTACTATGTAATATAATCCCTTTGTCATGATATCTCTAATCAAGCGGGTTGCATGCTAGTGCCATCAACCCATGTGATCGATTATTCTTTCTTTGGCTTCCCATAATTGAACTCGCCCATACCTTACCATGGCCATGGATTTATTTAGGCAATATCAATTCCATCAAAGGGCCTAAGCTATCTACTTCTATTATGGAACAGAAGGGACAAATCATTTCTTGAATTATCTATTAATGCAGTATTACTCGTGACGCACCCAACGTATCCTACCTCACTGCGAATAGTGTGTTGTCACATTTTTTGTCAATACATCTAAGTGCACAAGTTTTAATACCCATTAATAATAATCTTAAATTCTAAGGACCAATACACACGTCCGTAGATAGGAATATCCAATGACACAATGAAATGTGGATTTCCTACTAGCGGGTCTCGTTCTCATAATATCCTCCGGGATATTACCAAGGGCGCACACCATGAGAAGGTGCCTAAAAGTTTTATGAGTCCTCACCCATAATGGCCTGTATTATTTGTGTCCCTCAAATAACATCATCCGTCCATAGAACATATTTTCAAGAATAGCATTATGGAACTTCCGGGTTCCCATCATACCAGGGATCCGCTATGACCCTTTAATGCAACAATTGTCCTTAGGACATTATCACATGCATCGTCACATAGAATAACAATCAAGATGTGATAAGGCTTTTATTAATGAATAAAGTACAAATTAGTTGGTTCTCGGCCACCAACTCCAACAGACTCCTACTTGGACTAGAGCCAACTGCAAACAACTTTTAACCTGCTAGCTCTCACATGATATTCATGCTTCTGTTGAGATAGGCCTTTAGTCATGGGGTCCGCCACGTTCTCTTCTGTGGACACTCTACTCACTGCAACTTCACCCCCTTTGATAGAAATCCCTCAAGAGGTGATAATTCTAGAGTATGTGCTTTGTCCATTGATGTGACCTTGGTTCTTTTGTAAGAGCCACCGCTGTAGTATTATCACAATAAAAAGTGATAGGATCTTTACTGCTAGGCACCACATCAAGCTCCTAGAAAATGTTCTGAATCCATATGGCTTCCTTGGCTGCATTAGAAGCCTCTATATATTCGGAATCCACTATATAATCGATGAAAACTGGCTGATTTGAACTCTTCTAGCTCACAGCTCCTCCATTGAGATAGAAAACATATCCAAATTGCGACTTCAGATCGTTCTGATCTGTCTGAAAACCAGCATCAGCATACCCTCTGATGACAAGCTCCATGTCTCCTCCATATACTAGGAACATATCCTTAGTTCTTCTCAGATACTTAAGGATAGTCTTAACATCAGTCTAATGATGTTCTCCTGGATCTTCTTGATATTTGCCTACCATGCTCAGTGCATAGGAAACATCAAGCCTGGTATATAACATGGCATACATGATAGATCCTATAGCCGAAGCATATGGGAGCTTACTCATTCTATCTTTCTCCTGTTGTGTCTGAGGACACATTTTCTTAGAAAGATGTAGGCCATGTGACACTAGAACCAATCCCCTCTTGGATTTTTCTATACTAAATCTCTTTAGTATCTGGTCAATGTTTGTACCCTGACTTAGTCCAAGCAGCCTCTTGGATCTGTCACGAATGATCATGATCCCTAGAATGTAGGCTAATTCACCCAAGTCCTTCATGGAGAAACACTTGTTAAACTAGTTTTTAACTAACTGTAAGACTAGTACGTCATTTCCAATAAGCAATATGTCGCCAACATATACTACTAGGATAACGATCGCATTCCCATTAAACCTCTTATAAACACATGGATCACATTCATTCTTAATGAAACCAAATTCCTTTATGGCTTCATCAAATCGAATGTTCCATGACCTAGATGCTTGCTTTAATCCATAAATGGATTTCTGCAACTTGCAAACCTTTTTGGCTTTACCTGGTGTCAAAAACCCTTATGGTTGTTCATATAGACATATTCCTAAAGGTTCCCGTTAAGGAATGCTATTTTGAAATCCATTTTCCAAATCTCATAGTCATGGTAAGCTGCTATGGAAAGTATGATTCTTATGGATTTAAACATGGAAACTGGTGAGAAGGTTTCATCATAGTCAATTCCTTGACGTTGTCTAAATCCTTTAGCCACTAGCCTTGCTTTATAGGTGCTAACTTGACCTTCCATGTCCAGTTTTCTCTTGAATACCCATTTGCATCTGACAAGATTTACATCAACTGGCTCATCAACCAAAACCCAGACTTAGTTCTGATACATGGAATCCATCTCAAAATTCATAGCTTCTAGCCATCTTGTAGCGTATGAGATTTATACTACTTCCTTGTAGTATAGAGGTTCATCATTGTCCTACAATAATTATTCACCATCCTCGGTGACTAGTAAACCAAATCTATCTGGTTACCTTACCTCTCTTGAGCTCCTACACAGTACTTGTGTTTCTGGAACTTCTTCCATGGGTACCTGTGGAACTTGTTCCTGTACCAACTCCTGTGTATCTTGAGCATCAACTTCATCGAAGTCAATCTTGCTCCCACTATCCCTTTGGAGGATGTGATCCCTCTCAAGAAAGACGACTTTTCTGGCAACAGTCACTTTCTTGTCTTGAGGGTTATATATGTAATATCCTTTCGTTTCCTTGGGATATCCTATAAAGATACACCTCATGCCCTGGGGTGCTAGTTTGTTTCCTGAGAAGGCCTTAACAAATGCCTTTCATCCCCATACACGTGTATGTGACAAAATGGGTTTCTTTCCATTCCATAACTTGGAGGGAATTATATTTTCCGCCTTAGTTGGTACTTGGTTTAATGTGTATGCTGTAGTTTGTAATGCATATCCCCAAAAGGATAATGGAAGATCTACATGACTCATTATCGACCACACCATGTCCAACAAGGTGTGGTTCCTCCTTTCAATAACACCATTCCACTTTGGTGTATAAGGAGGAGTGAGATGAGATAGAATCCGAGACTCCCGTAGAAGATTGATGAATTCTTGGTTTAGATATTCTCCACCTTGATCCGATCGAAGCTTCTTTATCTTATTACCAAGCTGATTCTCCACTTCATTCTTGAATTCCTTAAATTTCTCTAAGTACTCTGACTTATACCTCATTAAGTAGACATAGCCATATCTACTTAAATCATTAGTAAAATTAATGAATTAAGAATATCCACCTTTATCTTCTACTGGAAGTGGTCCACATACATCTGTGTGTACCAATCCTAGAAGATCTATGGCCCTTTCACCCCGTCCACCAAAAGGAGGCTTGGTCATTTTACCTTGTAAACAAGCGTAACATCTAACAAGTGTTTTTACCTCAATGGAGTCTAAATAACCATCTTGGAAGAGCTTTGTCAAGCGCTTCTCGTTTACATGACCGAGACGGTGATTCCACAACTGGGTGATGTATGAGTCATGTGAGTTTGTTTCGTTATCGATTTCCAACACTTGGTTTTCATAATTTAATACATACAAACCATTATTTAAATGTGCCATACCATAACATACATTGTTTTTATAAAAGAGACAACCCTTATTTCCAAACTTGAAAATAAATCCATCCATGTCCAAACAAGATACAAAAATTATGTTCTTGGTAACACTAGGCACATAATAATAGTTGTGTAAAACCAAAATCATCCCAGTCAGCAATGAGATGTGGTAATCACCAATAGCCAACGCAGCCAGCCCCGCGCCATTGGCAGCTCGAAGATCCACCTCTCCTCTGGCAATCTTTCTAAATCTACTTGGTTCCTGTATTTGAATATAGATGTGATCCCCACAAGTTGTATCTAATACCCAATGTGTAGAAATAGAAAGATTACACTCGATAATGAACGCACCTTTATCATCCCCATGATTCTGGGTGTAATTCATCTTCCAGTGGCCTTTCTTGCCACATGAAAAACACACTGCCTCTCATTCCTTGACCTACCTCTGGATCTTCCCCTTATTGGAGGGATGGTGCTCAGGGGCTTCGGACCATTTATAAGTCTTTGGCCCCTTTTCCTTTTCCTTCATTTTTTTATTCACCATAAAGACTGTGGGTTTGTCACACCATGTGTCCTTATCTACCTAGAGAATCAAGGTTAGAAGTTCTGATAGACTCTTCTCATTTCCGCTCATGTTATAATTGACAATGAATCTAGAGAAGGTTTTGGGTAGTGATGATAGGATGAGATCTGTATGCAACTCATCCAGGAATTTAATCCCTAAGATATCCATGCTTTCAATGTAGCCAATAAGCTTGACTACATGAGGCCCAGCTGGCGCAGACTCTCCAAGCTTAGTTGTAAACAAATCATTGGAGATCTCATACCTCTCTTGTCTTGCCTTCTCTTGGTAGAGATCCTTAAGGTGAGACATCATTCTATACGCGTCCATGTTTTCATGTTACTTCAAGAGCTCATTAGACATGGATGATAGCATGAAACACTGGACATTTGTGGCATCATCCAAATGTTTCACATAGAGAGATATTTCCTCACTAGTGGCCTATTTCCCAGGCGCAACTGGAACAGGCTCTTCCAGCACATACAATTTCCTTTCGTGGCGAAGGATGATGCGTAAACGCCTCTGCCACTCTTGGAAATTAGTTTCAGTGAGAAGATTTTCCTTCTCAAGTATATATGGTTAGTAATGATATGTTTGAAGTAATTTTCTTTCCGTTTCTACAAATTAATATGAGCAGAGGCTTAGTACTTTATTACCAAACTGAGGCAAATAAATAAATTAATACTTATTAGTCTCCCACTATTTTATCTAAATCCAATAGCCCTCACCATTGACTTTGGAATATTCTGTTGCCTGAATATTCTAGTGTAAAGGATCCATATTTCCCTTCACATTACCCCAACTAGGGTTTTTCAAGCAATTTGAAGGGTTTTAGGTAGGCATTCCAAATGCCAACTGCATTAACTCGTAGCTCCTTGATTCGCTGAGTGGACTCCCCAATCCTGAAATCCTTTTATTTTGGATTTTCCTCAAGCTTTGCCTCTTGGTCACACCAAGTCCTGTTGTGGTAGTCAACCCTTGATGTGAACACTCAACCCAAAACCTTGAATTAGAATTCCCTGATAATTGAAAGCACCCCAACTAGGGTTGGTCAAGCACTTTGAACTATGGTTTGATTCTAACCAATATTATGGAAGGCTATACCGACTTAATATTTCTTTGAGGGATTTTATCCTTATATGTAAATTTCCATTTTATTATCTTTAATTACATGCTTGTTAATATTAATTGGGATATACTTAAGTGATTAACCATGTCAAGATAATATTTACGTATAAGCCGGTCTTTATTTTAGTTCCATCTTTCATGCTTGTTTAATTCATTAATTGTGTGATCATGAAAACACACCCACAATAAATAAACCATGAAACTAACATAAATAAAATAAATGGTATGATCATGAGCTATTTCTATTGGTTAGTTTATCTAGCGGTTGATAAACTAACCCAAGACCTAGGGGAGAAACACCTTTAACCTTGCGGGTTCGTGTTTACGGATTTCCACCTGTCCACCTTTATATCTCCTTGGATTGGTTTCACCTTGGCTCCTAACTTGAGCTGCCTCCACTAGCTTGGGAGCTCCATCCATTACATATGCATTTAACTCACATGCAGGTGAGAGGTAAAAGGGATTTTACATAAAAGAATCCTTGGGCGCGCAGGCCCTACATATTAATGAGGAGATGGCTCGCAGGCCAACAAATTTAATTTAAATAAATAAATTAAAAGAAGCCATTCACATACAAAATTCTCAGTCTAGATCATGATCATCCATACATGCAACCATATTTATGCATAAATAAAACTAGCATTCAATTCTTTAATCGTTCTTGTTTAAGATAAATCACACTCGAATTAATTATCATTAATTAATCCTTTTATCTTAAACCCGTTTTCTGAATTTCCTTGAGATTATCATCCTTGTACGTAACTTGTACCTTGGAGGAAACCCGATGAATTTCCATTCATTATGCAGATATTAAATTAAACACATATATATAAAACACATATCACGTGTTGTGCCTCAGCTTTACGCCTGCACTATGGTACACGTCTCAAGGGTTTGTATAATATAAATAATAAATTTTAATAAATATGCATAACTTGGATGAGTACATGGTGTATAGTTTCGACTACAGGGCATGTACTTTTGTTCACCATCCATCCGAAGTACACGCCCGAGGACATGGCATGTTAATGTACTTCAGAAATTTTTGGAGTACACGACATGTTCAGTGGGACACACGCCATGTAGTTTCCACGTTACATGGTTTCCAGCTGGGCAAGCCGTGTACGGGGTACACGGTCCAACCCTAACCCGAAGGGACTACACGCCATGTTCATTAGACCACATGGAATGTAATCTGGAAACTGTGTGCCACCTGTTCCTGGTCAACACACAATGTCATTAATGACTTAGATAGGATCCAATACACTGTCTGATTTGGCATATCAGTCTGATGCATGAATCTAGACTGCACTGCATGTACTTCTGAATACACGCCGTGTATTCTCATGTTGTACGACCAGGAACTTTTGGATCCTCCGGATGAGATCCTATGTTTTATTTTAATCAAAAATTAAAATAAAATTTCGTTTATGTATGGTGAACGAGAAACGATAGAGGAGGAACAGATATCAATATTCAGATTTAAAGAACGATTAACTTGAATTGAAACAACTAAATTATTAAATGAATAAATCACCAATAAAAAAATAAATAATTATAATCAATGATATGACCTCTCTGATACTACTTGTTGGTTTCGGGCGCAGCGGAAGCGCGTTGGTGGGTTTTCCCAACTTTAATTTTAGCATTAAACAATGTTCAATCTGAGATTCATCACGATATAAAACACCAGATCTTCGGAATAGAACGAAGAATGAAAAACAAAAGAGGGACTCCTAGAACCATAGAGATAGGATCATTATATATTGGTTATAATTAATTTAATTAATTCACAAGAATTGACTTGGTGTAATTATTTCTTCGTTGATGTCTCTAGTCACGATCATGTGATCCGTCGTTCCATCGTAGAATCCAAGTGTAGGATTCCTCTAGAGGTGATCCACAAGTGTGCCACGTATCTTTGGATTTCGCCGAAGGGATCTCCGAGTGCTAGTGAGGAAGAACCTTCGCTTGCGATGTCCGCCTTTGATCGCCTTGATCTCTCAGTCTTGAGAGCATTCTGGGAGGAAGGAGTTATTTCATCCTTGAAATATTTCTCCAGAATTGTTGTGAACAATGATTCTCTTGTTATGAAAAGGTGTTGGGGTTGTGAGGATATTTATAATCGGGTTTGGGGTTATAGAGTTATGACAATGAATAAATGTGTTACACATTTTATTTATTTCATTAACTCTTATTGGAAACCCCCATGTTGAATCATTAATTCCTTGACATGTGCCCACGCTGATTATAATAAATATCATTTAATAAAACAATATTATTCCTCAAAATCCAGACTGGAAAAACTAAACAGCGTGTAATCATAAATACACGGTGTGTACTTGTTTTCCAAAAGGAAAACCACATGGAGTGTAATTAATACATGGCATGTACTTGTTTTTTTCATTCCCTTTAAAAATTGAAAACAACAGGGCGTGTAATCATTAATACATGGCGTGTACTTTTTTCATTTTATTCTTCATCCAACACATTTATTAGACCTTGAATAATGGATATTTATTTATTAAATAAATGTAACTGCATTACTCGCTAATAAATATTATTTCTCCTATAATATATTCTCTCGAATAACTAGTGTCGAAATAAATGTGATAAGGCATCATTGAATAATGATTAAACCACAATCAAGAATAATCTTTATTCAACTTGTTAAATTAATAATTAATTGAGATACATGGACACACTTAGTGTGTGACCCTCTAGGCCTCTTTCTCGTTGGCATTAGGTGGTCTTGCCTAAAGTCCAAGATTAATGTCTAGTAATGGGTCGAGGCACCCAAGAGAAAGAAGTTGACGTCGCATTGACGTGTCACCTCATACAAACACTTACTGTGTAATATAATCCCTTTGTTGTGATATCTCTAATCAAGCGGGTTGCATGTTAATGCCATCAACCCATCTGCTCGATTATTCTTTCTATGACTTCTCAGAATTGAACTCTCCCATACCTTACCATGGACATGGATTTATTTAGGCTATATCAATTCCATCAAAGGTCCTAAGATATCTACTTCCATTATGGAACATAAGGTACAAATCCTTTCTCACATTATCTATTAATTCAGTATTACTCGTGACGCACCCAACGTATCCTACCTCACTGCGAACAGTGTGTCGTCATAGTTTTCATCAATAAATCTAAGTGCGTGAGTTGTAATACCCATTAATAATAATCTTAAAGTCTAAGTACCAATACACATGTCTGAAGATAAGAACATCCAATGACACTATGAAATGTGGATTTCCTACTGGCGGGTCTCGTTCTCATAATATCCTCCTGGATATTACCAAGGGCGCACACCATGAGAAGGTGCCTCAAAGTTTTATGAGTCCTCACCCCTAATAGCCTGTATTATTCTTTCCCCTTAAATAACATCATCTGGACAAAGAAAATATTTTCAAGAACAGTGTTATGGCACTTCTAGGTTCTCATCATAGAAGGGATCTGCTATGACCCTTTAATGCAACAACTGTCCTTAGGACATTATCACATGCATCGTCACGCAGAAGAACAATCAAGATGTGATAAGGCTTTTATTAATGAATAAAGTACAAAGTAGTTGGTTCTAGGCCACCAAATCCAATAGCCTTGACACAGTCCGGCATATGCACTTTCCTCATTAAGATTATCTAATTTAATTAACCAGAAAAATATTCAACTAGTAGAATATTTGGTTAAAGAGATTATGGATTTTTGGCTGAGGAATTGATCATCAAACGTCTTGGCTGAGGCCTTGACAAAATGTTTCAGAATGTCCTGCATTTTCACTTTCCTCATTATGTTTATGTTAAATCACTTAACCAAATGAGTATTCAACTAAGTGGAATATCCTTGGTTGAGAGCCATTACTTATGAGTATTATAAAAGTAGAAGTTTATGGCATGACATGTGTATATCACTCAGTGATTTTAGTATTTGATTTATGAAAATGAAGTGATTACCTTTAAGCGCAACTTTGATTACTCATTACACTTTTTTGTTTAATTTGTGCTTACATATTCTTATGTCATACATGTTAGAATTTCTTTTGTTCAGCATGCCTATATTCGAATCATGTATCCTTATAATTCTATTAGAAACTCTATAATTGAGCAATCTTATGATGTTTACATGTGTTACAGCTTTTATTTAAGAAAGATTTTTTATGAAATGGTTTTAAGAACATTTTCAAAAGTTATGATGGATTATTCTGAAACCCCTTACTCGACATTCGTATGCTCACCCTACATTTTAAATGAAAAATTTTCAGGTATCAGTCATGTCTTTAATGCAGTTTCAGAATGCAGCTGGTTTCCCAGAACCTGAACCTCATGATCCTCTATAGCATGGGACATGATGTGATATTTTTAAATGAATGTAATGTAATAATTATAGTACATCATGTCTCATGGGCACCGAATCTAGGAACTCGGGGGCTGGGGTTGTGACAATAAGAAGTTAAAATCGAAAGGGATTGTATCCTATTTGAGTCCTATAGAATATTTGGATGATACCTCTTTAGATTATTTGTACCTCAAGGCCATCCAATTTTTTTGGGTGGCCCTTGTCTAAAATTTTTTTGGGTTTATAGACTATACTTTAAGATGGTATCCCTATTCTCCAACCCAAAAACTTTAAAGTACCCCAGGAATTCAACTAAAATAACAAACCTGATGAAACTGGAAACTATACAAGGGACCCAAAGATACTATTTTATATGATAGATGATAATATTCCTATTGTGGGGAAAGTATAGAATAGGGTGGATTTTGGAACCATTTAAGGGGAGATCAATAAATCTATCAGTGAGTAGTGGGAGAATATAATTGAACCAAAATATGTATAACAATAATTTTTTAAAGTGAATATTATCTTAAATGTGGAATTATTTTTGATATACAATTATGTTCTTCCTTGCAAAGGGTTGAGACAATGTAGGTACCAATAGTGTCTCCCAAGTACACTATGGATGACACCCGTGTGGTTAATATAGTGGGGTTAGACACTTCAAAGTAATATGATCCATCTCTTGGATATAGAATGATGCCAGAGGTGGAGGGGAAGAACCTTCACTACAACATCCCGGTTTTGGTTATGGCTCACTAGGAGGTGAGGATTGATAAACCTCCATCCTTGATCAGGAATCAGTGGAGAGATGAAATATTTTTGACACACATCCACAACAGTGAAATATTATAGTGATCTATTCTAACCTTTATTTTCCAATTTGGATACTGATATCATGCTCCTTCGGTTATAGAATCTCACTTTTCTAAGAGGTATACATATAAGCCACTCCTGGGAGATTACTAATGGAAATATCAATGTTTTTTCCACATCCTACTAAAGAAGGTGTTGTATCAATAATATAAGGGACATTATAAATGGTAATCCTACAAATATCAACCTGTGTATTTTTTAGATCATAAAAGGTCTCATAAAATTTGTCGAATCTATAATCATAGTGGAGGAAATTCTATCAGTGATAGAAATTTTCTCATCTATGGATGAATTCAGTGAGTTTAACATAGAACTAGATGGTTTTAATTCTTACTTGATTATTCTTTCCGAACTATATTTTTTCATTGCATGATGACTTTGAATGCAAGAGTAAACATCATAATCTATATAAAATATCACTAGTTTAATCTATTGAAGGGAGATTAGAATCATTAATCCTATTTGGGTATAATAATTTGAAACCCAGGAGTTAGTGAGAGTAGACCAATTTTACCTAACTGAAATGGAGATGATGATCCTATAAAAGGTTTTCCTTACTAGGATATCTATGCCCTGTAAATCAATGAAGTGTCCATCATGGGTGTGGGTCAAGATCCACCGACTGATCAGGAAATAACCAAAGGTGAGGATTCTTCTATGGAACCAGATGATATGATGATGATGTTGAAAAAATTCTCCTTCATAATAGATAAATAAGAATTTTCTAGAGAGGATTCCCAAGTTTCATTTCCATAGGAGGCAATGAAAATTAATGAAGATACTGCTTTGATGAGAGTAGGTGAGTATTTATAATTCCTTTGATTGAATTTAACATTCAATTATTTATGTATGTACTCTCCATCTCACTTATATTAATTCTATAACAAGTTAGAGAACAATTTAAGATGGCTACCATCTCAACACTTTAGCCACTAGAGTGCATTAAGATTGAGGTTATTCCAGTATCCAAAAACTTAGGGGGTGATAAACACATGATACCTTTTAGTGAACTGGTCCTATAATATATTTCAGTATTTATGAGTGACTCTAAGTTAGATGAGGGGTCTACCAACTTTTTAAACACTTCAAGTTAACATGTATGGAATTTAGTTTGAATATCAATTCACAAAAACATCCATAATGGGCATGCATAAGAAATTATATATGTTTCACTGCATATTCATGACCCTGGGATATGGTGGATTTGACTTTCAAACCATCCAAGATACTATTAAAGAAATCATTCATGAATGATATCATGATTATTAAATATAATTGAGCCTTTTTAGGGTGTTATCGTTGGTGAATTTTTCTAGTCTCAAAACTACATTACTTCATGAAGCATCTCAATATGTGGTAGTGGCAGTGAAGTGGAAAAATAAAAATCTTGGAAGGAAGGTCCTTATAGAATGAAATTATCTAGATTTATCCATCATTAATAATTTAGTATAGGATCATTAAAAACTAGTATATGAATCTAAAAAGGTAAGGATAAATGAATTCATTAGGGTAGAAATGTCAAGACTTGATTAGGAGGTAGTATATATACCATTAGATGAGTTGTGACAAGCTTTAAATGACTCAAATTATGCAATAAACAAAATTTTATTATCCATAGATAATTCCTTGTAATAGTTCTTTAATTAATCCCTCCTATTGAAAATGGTTATAGAGAGGGAGAGACTCGATATTATGGAAAATCCTCTCTTTTTTGTTTAATGAATAGAAAAATACTTCTTGTTTTAATCGCTATAAATTTCCCAACTTATGTATTATCTTGAATAATAATTCTTGATAATATATTAAACTCACAAAGAGTAATATCATAATAAATAAATATAATTAAAAAATATATGGTAATAGATAAAGTAAATCATAACTTATAAACACTCAAATCAATGATGATATGCATGGATCAATCCATTGTTTTGACCAAGAGATGTTGGATTGTGGTTAATCAAAAAAAGGATTTATTTTTATTGTTTTTTTATCAATATATAAATAACTTTAAAAAATTGATAATTATATATAAATTAAATGAATGAAGGTGATCAGACTAAGTACAGAGGATTGCGTCTGTCAGATGGAGACTAGTATATTGTGATTATTAGACAGAGTCTACCAAATAAAGAAAATTTATCAACTTTTCATATATAAATAGTCAGATAAAAACTTATAATTCCATCAAGTGAAGAATATCTATGAAGGAATTAGATAGATTATTTTTATAAAAAACATTGGATAGAGGTTTTTGAATAACCAGATAGTGGTTTTCTAACAAATTCATCATATAAAGGAAACATGTGAAGATCATTAGAAAAAGAATTTTTTGGGAAATATCTAGATTAAAGGAAGTTATAAGAAAATAATATAGAAGTTTCTAATAAAATATATCAAATAGAGGGTTTGTGAAAATAATCAGAAACAGATTTCGGAATCATCAAACAAATGTTTCTAAGATTAATTATTATATAGATGTTCCTAAGTGAATTCACCATACACAATATTTAGAAAGAATAAATCAAAGTATTTCTGATAGAGGAAATATGTAGAGTTTAGTGGAATGAAAAATAATAATTCTACCAGATTAAGGGGAACAGAAAAAGAAGAAGTTTCTAAAAATTTGTATTGGACAAAATTTTACTCAAAAAAGAATGTCCAATAGAGTTCCATATGAGGGTTTGAGGATCCTTAAAAAGTGTTTCTAACAAAATTAACTATGAAAATTTTGAGATAGAGATTCAATATTTCAAAAATTATAAAGGAAGGGTCATGATTCTATCCAATATTTCATAAGTTTGAAGAACATTGAATCTATTTTTTAAGGAATGTCTTTACAAAGATTTTTGACTCAATATTTTTATAGGTTTAAAGGTGGTAAAATGAAGAATGTTTTTGAGTTCGATATTCAAATTTCAAAAATGAATTTTGAATTTGATGTCCAGGATCCTCCTGTGATTTTTAGATAAACTAAAACTATATAAAGGGGAGTAGGTGTGCTATGAAAAGGTTTATCATGTAGTTGATTCTATGAGATTTGTTAAAGAATTAAGATGTTTTCCATTGAGATTGTGTGATATTTTTTTATAAAATCATTGGATGGAGAGACATATGATAGAGGATATAATAAAAATTAATAGTAGATAGGTATCAGATGAAGCAGTATTAGATAGAGTGGTAATAGATAAATTAGCATCAAATAAAGGGCATTAGACAGTGATACTAGATAAGGTGGTATTAGACAAAGTGATACCAGATGAAGGGTATTATATATAGGGTAATGAAATAAGGTTAGAATATAGGGAAACTATCATATGGATAGGTTTGGGGAAATAATTTCATTCAGAAAGTTTTTTCATGCTGTTGTACAAGAAATAGAAGAGGAGGAAGAAGAACCATAAGGAAGTGTGAATAATTCAAGCAGTATAATGACAATGTATTGAAGCATATTGGTGAAGGTTCCTTTTTTCATCATAATTGTTTTTTCATGTTATTATCTATGTGAGGAGTACATACACATTCAAAGTACCATAGTGTTATGAAAGTGATGGATATTCTCAATTTTTTAAAACACGAAGGATTTTTTTAGTGCAAGTGTAGTGATGAAAAACGGGCCCGCAGTCCGTGGGCTTTGCGGATATGGGGCGGGGCGGGCCAAAAACAATTTACCACAAAGAGCGCGGGCCAATACGGGTTGATCCCGCGCAGGTGCGGGCTAAAGCGGGTTGAGCCCGCGTGGGTGAGGGATGACCCACAGGCCTAATTTAATTTTTTTTTTGTACAATATATGCTTCTTTGGCATTTTAGTTTTTTTATTTAAAAACATGATTAAACCATGACATATTATTTCTCACTGTAATGGTCATACAAATTCACCATTCATTTACATGTGAATTTTAAATAGGTCAATATTTATTGTTTTAATATGATATTATAATATTTATATAATAATTATTAACCATATTCACATAGTGTTTTATCGCACCTCTCAAAAAATGGAACTCATCTCTCCTACACTTGGTTTCAAGTCTGAAAGAGTTATTATAATTATAATGTTTTTTTGGACTGATTTAATTTTTTTATGACTTAATTTTATTTTGTTATTAAGAAAACATGAAAGGACCTCATGTGACCCTAATAGCCTCCTCTGAAACTAGTCATTGCTTGAAGTGTCATCATTCATTCAAAGGTCTAGCCATTCGCATCGTCACACAATCAACATCATCATTTTTTCCCCTCATTGATCACTCACCAACTTTGCATTGCAACAGTTCACCACCACATCTTCTTCGGCACATGACACCATTAACCCATAAAAAATGTTCCATCACATCTCTTAAAACTCTAGCTATTGTAAATTCATACTTCTCCCAACAACTAAAATTAAGAATGAGAAAATAATACAATATTTAAATGATTATAAATAGTATTTTTTTTAAATGCGGGCAGCCCGCGGGCAACCCATGGGATTATGCGGGGTGGGACGGGCTTGAATTTTTTTTTCGCATTATATGAGGGCTTTTGCGAAAAAAACCCGCGTGGGGTCAAACTCGCGCGGGTTTGGCCTGCCCCGCCCTGGCCCGCCCGTTTCACATTACTATGCATGTGTGGTCTTGGATTATCTCCAAACCATAACAACGATCAACTACTCTTATTTAGTAGTAAGCCTTGTGAATTCATGTGTTCTGATCGGTGTGATTGTTTTTTATTTTTAGTGTAGTTAACTCTCTCTAACCAGAGGAAAATGTTGTTTTAAAGAATAAAACATAAAAGGATAATATACCGATTCACCCCCCCCCCCCCCCCACTTAGTGGTCACATAGATCCTGGTGTGTCCTTTCAATTGGGATTTGAGAACAAGTTCTTTCATTAACACTTGGGTTATTAATGTTTGAAGAAGGAGATGTTAGTTATGGATATTCATAACCTAGTTAATAGTAAGGATATTCTTATCTTTGATGGGAAGAACTATCATATCTAAAATGAAATAATGTTGAAAACCCTTTTATCCATTAGATATGAATTTTTTGAAGCTACTACAGATTGTTTCACCCCTCCCACTGAGGGTGTTCCTTTGATAAATGATGATAAGAAGAATATAGAGAATTATGGGTGATCTATAAATTCTACACTTTCCTATATATCTAAAAGTGAATTTATAAGGGTTAAAGGAATAGGATTAGATAAATTAATTTGGTATAAGTTGAAAAATATTTACAAAGGAAATAAAAAAGTGAATAAATCTAATTTGAAGATATGAAGATTGTATTATAAAGGCCTCAAAATAGTATATGATGAATCTATTAGTGATTTAGTTACAAGGTTCAATGAAATTATAAGCACCATAATTTTTTTCAGTGAGAAATTATAAGGCGAAACCATTTTTTAAAAGATTTTAATAATTATTCTTGATAAATTTGATGCTAAGGAATCACCCTTATATGATGTAGAAGTTGAAACTCTCTGTCATTATTATCTACATAGTATTATCACCATATATGTAATGATATGATAAAAGGATATCAAGAACAAGGAAAATGTTTATCAGTAAATCTACGTCGAATCTATTAAGTAAGGAAAGTCTAAGAAATATTCCAAAGAAGAAGACAATGACTCTAACATTGAAGATGAAGCATGTAAAAAAAATTTGATTACATTTATTTGTTTTTAAGAAAGGTTAAAAGGGTAATATGAAAGTATACAGTAAAATTACTATTAAATTGCTTCAACTGTGGAGTTGTTAGACATTATACAAAAAACTATCCAAGGCTAAGGAAAGATGAGGATAGTGATGAAGAAGATGGAAAATTAAGAAGATCTATACATAAGAAGATAAATAAATCAAAATCCTATTTGAAAGGAAAGGATAATAAGTTATCTAAGTATAAAAATAGAATCTTTGTAACACCACAAAATGTTAAAGGGTTGAAAGGATAAATGATATCACTCTTATTAACAAGGTGAATCATTATTTTTGAAATCCTACCTGACTAGAACTCCAAAGTTAAGAATGATTGGCCTCGAGTAGTGGTCAGATGGGTGACCTCCTAGGAATTTACACAGAGTGTGTGCAAGTGAGAAAAAAGAACACTCAAAGAACAAGTGTTGGTCTATGGGAATATTCATTAGTATGATGATTTGTTCAGGCACACGCCTAGGCCCCAAGTAGAGGACATGTGTCTTCAGAGGAATAGGTGGTGCCTAGTTTTCCAGGAACTAGGGGTGGGGTGAATTTAACACCCCATAATGTTAAAGGGTTAAAAGGATAAATGATATATCTCATTTTAACTAGGTGAACCTTTCTTTTCAGGAGCCTACCTAATTAGAACTCCACAGTTAAAAATTCTAGGATTGGAGTAGCGATCAGGATGGGTAACTTGATGGGAAGTTTCCCTAGGTGTGTGTGAGTGAAGAAAACACACACTGAAATAACAAGTGTTGGCCTATGAATATATTCATTATTCTAATGACCAATTTGGGAATGTGGGTGGGCCCCTGGTAGGGGGAAATGTGTCTGTAGGGTAATTGGTGGTTCTTGGTGGGCCAGGACCTAATTACCATGTTAATGATGGTGACCTCCTTGGAGTAGTGGTCGAGATGGGTGACCTCTTGGGAAGTTTCTCTGGGTGTGTGAGAGTGAGGAAAAATCATAATGAATGAACCAGTGTTGGCCTATGGGGATATTCATTATTTTGATGATCCATTTGAGAATGTGGGTGGGCCCCTGGTAGGGGACCACCTGTCTGTAGGGAAAATGGTGGTGCTTGGTGGGTCAGGACCTAATGACCATGTTAAGGTGGGTGTTTATGCTATTATTAGGGCCTAAGAATTACATTTTTATCAGAGGAGGCACCCAGTAAGAGGTGTGGTGGCACTGCCTTAGTTGATATGTGGAGTCCACAATGAGGTATTTGTTCTCTGGGGGGTGAATATAACACCCCAAAATGTTAATGGGTTAATAGGATAAATTATATGACTCATTTAAACAAGTAAAACCTTTATTTTTGAGAGTGTACCTAATTAGAAATCCACAATTAAGTGTTTCTGTCCTTGAGTAGTGGTTAGGATGGGTGGATTCCTAAGAAGTTTCCCCAGGTGTGTGTGAGTGAGGAAAAAGTACATTGAAGGAACAAGTGTTGGATTTGGGGGATATTCATTAGTCTGATGATCCGTTCGAGCATGTGGGTGGGCCCCTGGTAGGGGACCACGTTTTTGAAAGGAAACTGGTGGTTTTTCCAGGTCAGGACTTGATGACCATAATATGGATGGGTGACCTAGAGTAGTGGTCAGGATTGGTGACCTCCTGAGAAGTTTCCCTGGATGTGTGCGAGTGCGGGAAAAGCACACTGATAGGGTGTTGGCCTTTGGGGACATTCATTATTCTGGTAGGGGACCACATGTCTGCAGGGCAATTGGTAGTGCTTGTTGGGACAGGACCCGGTGACCATGTTAAGGTAGGGTGTTTGTGTAGTTAGCAGGGGCCAATAATTACATTGGTATCATAGGAGTAACCCAGTCATAAGTGTGGTGGCACTGCCTGGGTTGACCTGTAGGGTCCTTAATAAGAGCGTTGTGCTATAGGGGTGAATGTAACACACCAAAAATGTTAAAGGATTAAAAGGATAAATGATATGACTCATGTCAATAAGTTTCACCTTTATCTTAAGGGTCCTACATGATTATAAATATATAGTTAATTATTCTTGGCCAGGAGTAGTTTTTATGATGGGTGACCTCCTAAGAAGTTTCCTTAGGTGTGTGTGAGTGAGGGAAAAACACATTGAAATAAAAAGTGTTAGACTATGGGGATATTCATTATTCTGATGATCTATTCAGGAGAGTGGGTGAGCCCTGGTTAGGGGACCATGTGTCTATGGGGTAAATGGTGGTGATTGGAAGGCTAGGACCTGACGACCATGTTAAGGTAGGGTGTCTATGCTATCCGCAGGGCCCTGTAGTTACAATATTTTTTTTCCAAATGTGATAAAGATGATGAAAATGAAGTGGAAGATGAAAATTCCAGTGATGATGGTTCTGAGAAGTTTCAGGTAGAGGACACACATCTTCATGGGAACTCGTGGTTCTTGGTTGGCTAGGACCTAGGTGTGGTGGGTGAATGTAACACCTCAAAATGTTAAAGGGTTAAATGGATAAATTACATCACTCATTTCAACAAGGTGAAACTTTATTTTCAGAATCCTACCCAATTAGAACTCCACAGTTAATCATTCTTGGATTGGAGTAGTGTTCAAGATGGGTGACCTCTTAGGAAGTTTCCTTGGATGTGTGTGAGTGTGGAAAAAGTAAATTTAAATAAAAAGTGTTTTCATGTGGGGATATTCATTATTCTGATGATTAATTTTGGAATGTGGGTTGGCCCCTAGTGGGGGACCATGTGTCTTTGGGGAAACTGGTGGTTCTTGGTGGGCCAGGACCTGATGACCATGTCAGTGGTGGGTGAACTCCTTGGAGTAGTGTTCCGGATGGTTGAATTCCTAGGAAGTTTCCTTGGGTTTGTGCGAGTGAGGAAAAAGAAGAATAAAAGAACAAGTGTTGTCCTGTGGGGATATTTATTACTCTGATGATCCATTTGGGAATGTGGGTGGGCCCTAGATAGGGGATAATGTGTCTACAGGGAAATTGGTGGTGCTTGGTGGGCCAAGACCCAGTGACCATGTTAATTCAGAGGTGTTTGTGTTGTTAGTAGGTACTAATAATTACATTTGTATCAGAAGAGGAACCCATTCGTAAGTGTGGTTGCACTACCTCAATTGAGATGTAGGTTCCACAACGAGGGTATTCTTCTCTAAAGGAGGGGGTGAATGTAATAGCCCAAAATTTTAAAGGGTTAATAGGATAAATGATATGTCTCATGTCAATAAGTTGAAGCTTTCTTTTCGGAAGCCTGCCTAATTATAAATCCATAATTAAGTGTGCTTGCCATGGAGTAGTGGTTAGGATGAGTGACCTCTTGAAAAGTTTCCTTGGGTGTGGATGAGTGAGGTAAAAATACATTGAAAGAACAAGTGTTGGACTATAGTGATATTTATTCGTATGATGATCCATTCAAACGTGTGGGTGGGCCCCTAGTATGGGACCACATGTCTGTGGGGTAACTAAGGGTGCTTGGAATGCCAAGACTCAATGACCATATTAAGTATGGGTGGCCTCCTTGGAGTATTGGTCGGGATGGGTGACATCCTAGAAAGTTTATTTAGGTGTGTGCGAGTGAGGAAAAAATATAATGAAAGAAAAGGTGTTGTCCTGTGGGGATATTCATTATTCTGATTATAAGGCCCCAACCTTATTCCTTACTTAATATTGAATTAAATGAATAATTCACGTTGAGGATCTTTTCAGGTTTAGAGTTTTATATAATTAGAACATAACTATTACATCTCAAAAGATTACAAAGTAGTCACTTATACTAAGTTTCCATAATAAAAAAAAACTCTTGAAAGAAACATGTCTAGTTACATGTTTTATATAGCATGAAATTCCCTTGATCCCATCCTTGACCTTATTCCATATTAAGTCCTGTGAAAAACATTTCAAAAAAACTTGGGGTGAGCATAAAAAGCTCAGTAAGGGATACAAAAAGAATGAAAACTGTTAGTTTTTCAAACATCAAGTAAACCATGTATACTATATCAAAGTAATACCTTCACCTTCATGAAGTAGTAAAAAAAAATCTTCACTGAATAAAGTATCATTACTTACCTTTTTGTAACCAAAGGATTACCATAAAACCCATATAAAAAACACATAGAATATATAAAGGTAACTTGGGACATAAACATACTTAAGTGGAATAACCATACGGTTGACTTCCACACATATCACTTAATGGAATAGCCATACGGCCAATTTCCATACATACTTAATGGAATAGCCATACGGCCGACTTCCATACCCAATGCATTGGAGGTTATAACGTAACCACCCGTCCTGATATTCACGGCACCACCTGTCATATGGTTTATAACGTAACCACCCGTTAAAATGTCCAAGTACTAGTATAAAATCATAAAACATAAAACCAATATAAAGGAATGATAACATTTCCACATTTCAATCACAATATATCATAAATATATTGACATAATAGAATCCTTTTTCAAAACCATTTTCAATACCAAAATACATAAAAGAGTATATGGTATTTATTTTATTCTAAAAACATTACGGCTTGTTGAGAAAGCCAAAGATCAAATAATACTCGCGGCGGCGGAAAAGGTCGTTGTCACTGCGTACGTTAAAAAAAACATTCCTTTTTGTTGTTTAGTAAAATGCTTCGTAGAAAAAGATTCCTGTTGTATAAAAGTAAAAGTCAATGGAGTTTATACACCGTATAAAATAAAGTTGTGTATAAAACGAAATATGCCTCAATGAAAGGAGATTGAGACGAAGTCCCTTACCTTGGGTCCGACTTGACTCGATCGTTCTTTAACGTCCTGAATAATAAACTTGAGTTAATTTATACTTGATTAAGAACCTTTTTAAAGTTCATTATTCTTTTTATATCACTTATTGCCATGTTATAAACATTATGTAACCATTTAAGTTAATAATGTTTGTTTTGTCAATATTTGGTTCTTAAGTCGAAAGTTGACTTCTTACAATTACATGTTGTTCATGTGGTCAAAAGTTCTTTATATCCAGAATGAAATTCCCGATTTGGATATAATATGTATCATATATATCCAGCATATACATGTATTTATAATGTTACATAATCAATTAGAGGTAATAAATGAAATGCACCGTTCATGGAGACGGTAAGCCGTACGTACGCATGAACGCTACTTTCATTTCTTTGTCATATTAATGGAATTAAAACTAAATGAGAGGTATGTATATTTTAATTCCAGAATTATATTCATCACTTAGATATATCATTAATTATATATATCCATTATATACATGTACTTTTAATAGTACATTACATTTGGGGATAAGAAATGAAATGCACCATTCATGGAGACGGTAAGCCGTACGTACGCATGAACGCTACTTTCATTTCTATCTCATACTTTAATGGAAAGAAATAATAATGATATAGAGGTATATTATAATTCCAGTATAACATCATATATAATAACTTTAAATCCATCCTTTACACGTCCCACATATGGCATTAACGAATCACATCACTTTTAGGGGGCGGTAGTCCGCACTTCCTTAAATGAAGATATCGTGTTTACCCATAATGGAAACCATAAAGGTATGCCAAAAATGAAAAATACAGAAGCTTAAAGAAAACATAAACATATTATATATCATATATAAAAATAGTGACATCATAATGGCCACCCTTGAAGGTGTTAAATGAGTATTGAACAATCATCGTTTCGGGAGGCAGAATTTCGCCATCCACGGAAACCGTATGTTCTTTAACCATTTGATGTAGTTGTGTGAGAGTGTAGCTCAAATAAATATTATAACAACATCCTAGTATATTGAAGATACTGGTGTTGTTACAAAAGAAGTAAATAAAGAGTTTAGAGGGTTGGAGAAGCAAAATAAAACAAATGAACAAGAGAGAATGAATTACCTTTAAAAGTGTAACTCCCTTTTGATTTGAGCCTAAAGGCTTCCTTTGAAAGGATTCTTCCCAAAGGGAATCCTCTAGGATGAGGAGAGGGATGTGGAGAGAGTAATTGGGCAGGGGTTGGCCGAGCCAAAGGCTTGAGAAGTGTGTGAAATGAGGTAGAGGTGGGGGCCTTTTATAAGAGGAGAGGAGGGGCACTTTTGGAAAGTAAAGAAATATTACTTTATTTGAAAATGTGTTTCGGTTTTAAAAGGTCCCACATTGATATAATTCGTGGATAAGGTGATAAGGCTTCGAAATCCACTCATCCAATTGGTTTTGGACATGTGTAGTTCATAGATTTTACATTATCTTTCCATTTTATTTAAATCGTCAAATAATGATGTCATCGCTGCATCATTATTATGTCATATATAATTTAATTTATTTAATGTCTAAAAATTATAAAACAAATACTATGATGTAGTAAATCTTTTTATCTTTCCAATGACTATTTATAATCAAAATTTGGACTTGTATAACCCCACTCAAAAATTATTTTAGTAAACCAATTTATGTTAGTGTCATTTTCACTTTAACATTAAATAAAAATATATTAATGTCATTTTCCAACTAAAGTGGATCCATGGGGTCCCCAAGTTGGCCCATGGCTTTTCTTGGTCGTCAATGACTCACCCAATAGGTGTAGGACAAGTTTCATGGTGTTTTCACATTCTTATAATACCATTTTTACCTTAAACTACACTAATTACCTCTAATCGCGATTAATGAAAAAAAAATTACTATTCACCAAAAAATTATTTTAATCTCATTGAACCACATTTTACTTCTTAATGACAACCATGTATGTCGGATTTTCAAAATTCAATACACATTAGTGGTAAACTTTCATTTAACTGAAAAATCAGTTTGTTTGATTACCACTTAGTGGTTTCACTATTCATCAAAAATTGAAGTTTTTCAGAAAATTACCAAAAATTCACCCTAAGCTATATTTGATATTCCGAATTCAAAAATGAAGTCCATTTTACAAAATTCAAAACATATAAGTCAAATTAATTAATTTAATAATTAATTCCCACTGTCATGACAAATAGCGTGTTTTTGTGAAACAATAAGTATCAAAAGATTGACACCAGTTTAAGTCCAATTTCAAAGTGAAATTGATTCCAATGACCACCATTGGATTAACTGGTAAAAATATTTTCTAATTTCACTTTAAAACCAATTAAAATAATAATATAATCATATAAATAATTTATATTAAAAAGAGGTTTTGAATTAAAATACAACATTTTACACTATTCATAAAAAAAATGAACTTTATCAGAAAGGTACCAAAAATTTACACAAAGTAAATTTTGATGTCCCGATTCTAAAGAAGAGTTATATTTGGTCCAATAGTATTTATAAGATCGATCAAAACTATATTTAATGACGGTTCTCCGTCAAAAGGTGATAAGTGGACCTTTTGTGAAAATTAGGGTATAAATGCCTAAAATTGAACTCTTTCCGTATTTTAAGCCTTTATCTTTTATTGGGTAAATATAAAAACATTTTAAAACATATCTAATCATATTTTAGTTATTTCTATCCATTCCCGCCAGTACAACGGCTACTTGTTAACTAACATTTAAAATAATATTATTTTATTACTAGTGTGCTACGTAAGTTTCAAAGAAACTCATCGTTGTGTATCGGGTACGCTATCGAACATAGCAACCCCTTTTAAAATAAAATTAATATTTAATTCGTAAATATTAATAAATATGAAAATTCTTTATTCTTTATTTACCTGGGATGTTACATCCTTCCCCCCTTTTTGGAATTGCGTCCTCGCAATTTTATTCACTTATCAAAATAAGTGGGGGTATTTATCCCTCATAGCATTTTCAGATTCCCACGTTGCCTCTTCAATCACATGGTTTTTCCACAAAACCTTTACCTGATGAATCACCTTATTCCGTAACACTTGCTCCCTGTGGTCAAGAATCTGGACCGGTTGTTCCTCATAAGATAGGTTCTCTTCCAGCTAAACTACCTCTGGACTCAAAACATGAGATGGATCTGGCATATACTTTATCAACATCGAAACATGAAAAACATTGTGTACCTGAGATAAACTCAGAGGTAAAGCCACCCGGTATGCAACTGATCCAACTCTCTCCAAAATTTCATATGGTCCAATAAACCTTGGACTCAACTTTCCTTTCTTACCAAATCTCATCACACTTTTCCAAGGAGAAACCTTGAGAAAAGCATGATCACCTACCTCAAAAGATAGATCCTTCCTCCGGTTATCCGCATAACTCTTCTGCCTGCTCTGAGCTGTTCTCATGTGTTTTCTGAATCAACTGAACTTTTTCTGCCATCTCTTCTACCAATTCTGGTCCCATCAGCTTCCTTTCACCCACTTCATTCCAAAATACTGGAGTTCGACACCGCTTCCCATATAATGCCTCAAATAGTGCCATTTGTATACTGGAATGAAAGCTGTTATTATAAGAAAATTCAACCAAAGAAAGATGTTGGTCCCAACTTCCCTGATAATCCATCAAACAAGCTTGTAGCATATCCTATAAGGTCTGAATTGTTCATTCTGACTGCCCATCTGATTGAGGATGAAAAGCTGTACTAAAATTTTAATTCAGTACCCAACGACTTCTGAAGGCCTTTCCAAAATTTAAAAGTAAACCTGGGATCACGATCCGATACAATGGAGAGAGGAACTCCATGTAATCTGACTATCTCTTTAAGATACAAACGGGAAAGTTGATCTAGATAGAAAGTATCTCGTATAGAAAGGAAATGAGCAGATTTGGTCAAGCGATCAACAATAACCCAGATTGCATTATTACCTCGAGATGTCCTCGGTAATCCCACAACAAAGTCCATGGATATGTTTTCCCATTTCCACTCTGGCACTGGTAAAGGCTGAAGCATCCCTTTCGGTAACTGATGCTCTGCTTTAACCTGTTGACATGTCAAACACTTCACAGTAAAATCAGCAATGTCTCTTTTCATTCCATCCCACCAGTAATACTCACGCAGATCTCTGTACATCTTAGTACTGTCAGGATGAAAAAAAAAACAACTCATTCTTCAACTGTGAATCACAAGGCACACATAACCTCTTCACAAACCTCAAAACAAAAACACAAACTTATCCAAGAACTCATGGAAAATTTTATTCATAAGTTCCATGAATACAGCAGGTGCATTGGTTAACCCAAAAGGCATAACTACAAATTCATAATGGCCATATCTAGTACGAAACGCAGTCTTCGGAACGTCTGCTTCTTTTACTTTCCACTGATGGTACCCCGACCTCAAGTCAATCTTCGAAAAATACTGAGCTCCCTGGAGCTGATACCACTTCATTCGATGGCCCAACATCTGCTGAAGTTGTTGAAAAGGATTTCACCACCCCTTTCTGCTTGTAGTCTAGATGCATTCCCCCAGTTGAGTTCTTCGTTGGACACTCGTTTGCATAATGACCCATTTCATTACACTTAAAACATCTTACCGTTGGCTTTTCATTTCCTGCTTGATCATCTTCCTTACAGTTACGAGCAATATGACCAGACTTACCACACCGAAAGCACTTACCAGACTTGGATAAACATTCTCCAGGATGCATTTTACCACACTTCTCACAGGATGGATATTTGGTTTTCTTACCTCCTTGCTTCTTTGATAAATTCTTCCCCTTTTCCTGCCAACTAGACCTCTTATTCTGTTGTTTGTCATAGACCACCTGATCATCGGCAAACTCCATTTCCACCTTCTCCGCACATCGAACAAGTTTTTCATAACTTTTGAATTCACGAGAAGCTAAAGCCCTTCGATACTTTGGCTTTAACCCTGAGTAAAAACGGTTTATTTTACTATCAAGATCTCGTATGAAGTTTGGAGCATACCTTGCCAATCGAGTGAACTCTTCTTCATAAGCAGCCACTGAATCATCCTCCTGCCTCAATTCCAGGAACTGTTTTTCCATCCTAAGATGAACCACCTTAGGAAAATATTTCTCAAGAAACATACCTTTGAATTCATCCCAGTCGAGATCATCAATCTCATCAGCGTCCCTGATATTTTTAACCATAGACCACCACTGATCTGCTTCACCCTCCAAACGGTAAATAGAAAGACTAACCTTTTGATGTTCTGAACACCCCATGACATCAAAAATCTTCTCCAGTGCTTTAATCCACCCTTCAGCTTGCACAGGGTTAGATGATCCTCTAAATGATGGGGGATGTTGCCTCATGAAATGTTCCACCACTGACATGTTCCTCTGCGGTTGATCTGGCTGATCTCATGCATGGATACCACCACCATTTATAGCCTGAGTCAACTGTGCCATCACTGCAACAAACTGTTCAGTTCCGATTCCGACCATCTCAGGTTGCTGATTTGGAAGGTTATCTTCCTCCTGATGTCATCCCAACATAGCTGCTTTGTTTCCTCTGCGGAAAACCATTCTGAACACAGAAATATCTTAGGCGAAGCAACATGGTAATCCGTAAATGCTATATCATTTCAATCATATTATAATTTAACACTTTTCTAACACCTAAAGTTGTCTAAACCGACCTCTGATACCAACTATAAGGCCCCGACCTTAAACCTTACTTAATGATGAATTAAATGAATAATTCACGTTGAGGATCTTTTCAGGTTTAGAGTTTTATAGAATTAGAACATAACTATTACATCTCAAAAGATTACAAAGTAGTCACTTATACTAAGTTTCCATAATAAAAAAAACTCTTGAAAGAAACATGTCTAGTTCCATGTTTTATATAGCATGACATTCCCTTGATCCCATCCTTGACCTTATTCCATATTAAGTCCTGTGAAAAACATTTCAAAAAAACTTGGGGTGAGCATAAAAAGCTCAGTAAGGGATACAAAAAGAATGAAAACTGTTAGTTTTTCAAACATCAAGTAAACCATGTATACTATATCAAAGTAATACCTTCACCTTCATGAAGTAGTAAAAAAAATCTTCACTGAATAAAGTATCATTACTTACCTTTTTGTAACCAAAGGATTACCATAAAACCCATATAAAAAACACATAGAATATATAAAGGTAACTTGGGACATAAACATACTTAAGTGGAATAACCATATGGTTGACTTCCACACATATCACTTAATGGAATAGCCATACGGCCAATTTCCATACATACTTAATGGAATAGCCATACGGTCGACTTCCATACCCAATGCATTGGAGGTTATAACGTAACCACCCGTCCTGGTATTCACGGCACCACCCGTCATATGGTTTATAACGTAACCACCCGTTAAAATGTCCAAGTACCAGTATAAAATCATAAAACATAAAACCAATATAAAGGAATGATAACATTTCCACATTTCAATCACAATATATCATAAATATATTGACATAATAGAATCCTTTTTCAAAACCATTTTCAATACCAAAATACATAAAAGAGTATATGGTATTTATTTTATTCTAAAAACATTACGGCTTGTTGAGAAAGCCAAAGATCAAATAATACTCGCGGCGGCGGAAAAGGTCGTTGTCACCACGTACGTTAAAAAAACATTCCTTTTTGTCGTTTAGTGAAACACTTCATAGAAAAAGATTCCTTTTGTATAAAAGTAAAATTCAATGGAGTTTATACACCGTATAAAAGAAAGTTGTGTATAAAACGAAATATGCCTCAATGAAAGGAGATTGAGACGAAGTCCCTTACCTTGGGTCCGACTTGACTCGATCGTTCTTTAACGTCCTGAATAATAAACTTGAGTTAATTTATACTTGATTAAGAACCTTTTTAAAGTTCATTGTTCTTTTTATATCACTTATTGCCATGTTATAAACATTATGTAACCATTTAAGTTAATAACGTTTGTTTTGTCAATATTTGGTTCTTAAGTCGAAAGTTGACTTCTTACAATTACATGTTGTTCATGTGGTCAAAAGTTCTTTATATCCAGAATGAAATTCCCGATTTGGATATAATATGTATCATATATATCCAGCATATACATGTATTTATAATGTTACATAATCAATTAGAGGTAAGAAATGAAATGCACCGTTCATGGAGACGGTAAGCCGTACGTACGCATGAACGCTACTTTCATTTCTTTGTCATATTAATGGAATTAAAACTAAATGAGAGGTATGTATATTTTAATTCCAGAATTATATTCATCACTTAGATATATCATTAATTATATATATCCATTATATACATGTACTTTTAATAGTACATTACATTTGGGGATAAGAAATGAAATGCACCGTTCATGGAGACGGTAAGCCGTACGTACGCATGAACGCTACTTTCATTTCTATCTCATAATTTAATGGAAAGAAATAATAATGATATAGAGGTATATTATAATTCCAGTATAACATCATATATAATAACTTTAAATCCATCCTTTACACGTCCCACATATGGCATTAACGAATCACATCACTTTTAGGGGGCGGTAGTCCGCACTTCCTTAAATGAAGATATCGTGTTTACCCATAATGGAAACCATAAAGGTATGCCAAAAATAAAAAATACAGAAGCTTAAAGAAAACATAAACATATTATATATCATATATAAAAATAGTGACATCATAATGGCCACCCTTGAAGGTGTTAAATGAGTATTGAACAATCATCGTTTCGGGAGGCAGAATTTCGCCATCCACAGAAACCGTATGTTCTTTAACCATTTGATGTAGTTTTGTGAGAGTGTAGCTCAAATAAATATTATAAAAACATCCTAGTATATTGAAGATACTGGTGTTGTTACAAAAGAAGTAAATAAAAAGAGTTTAGAGGGTTGGAGAAGCAAAATAAAACAAATGAACAAGAGAGAATGAATTACCTTTAAAAGTGTAACTCCCTTTTGATTTGAGCCTAAAGGCTTCCTTTGAAAGGATTCTTCCCAAAGGGAATCCTCTAGGATGAGGAGAGGGATGTGGAGAGAGTAATTGGGCAGGGGTTGGCCGAGCCAAAGGCTTGAGAAGTGTGTGAAATGAGGTAGAGGTGGGGGCCTTTTATAAGAGGAGAGGAGGGGCACTTTTGGAAAGTAAAGAAATATTACTTTATTTGAAAATGTGTTTCGGTTTTAAAAGGTCCCACATTAATATAATTCGTGGATAAGGTGATAAGGCTTCGAAATCCACTCATCCAATTGGTTTTGGACATGTGTAGTTCATAGATTTTACATTATCTTTCCATTTTATTCAAATCGTCAAATAATGATGTCATCGCTGCATCATTATTATGTCATATATAATTTAATTTATTTAATGTCTAAAAATTATAAAACAAATACTATGATGTAGGAAATCTTTTTAGCTTTCCAATGACTATTTATAATCAAAATTTGGACTTGTATAACCCCACTCAAAAATTATTTTAGTAAACCAATTTATGTTAGTGTCATTTTCACTTTAACATTAAATAAAAATATATTAATGTCATTTTCCAACTAAAGTGGATCCATTGGGTCCCCAAGTTGGCCCATGGCTTGTCTTAGTCGGCCATGACTCACCCAATAGGTGTAGGACAAGTGTCATGGTGTTTTCACATTCTTATAATACCATTTTTACCTTAAACTACACTAATTACCTCTAATCGCGATTAATGAAAAAAAATTACTATTCACCAAAAAATTATTTTAATCTCATTGAACCACATTTTACTTCTTAATGACAACCATGTATGTAGGATTTTCAAAATTCAATACACATTAGTGGTAAACTTTCATTTAACTGAAAAATCAGTTTGCTTGATTACCACTTAGTGGTTTCACTATTCATCAAAAATTGAAGTTTTTCAGAAAATTACCAAAAATTCACCCTAAGCTATATTTGATATTCCGAATTCAAAAATGAAGTCCATTTTACAAAATTCAAAACATATAAGTCAAATTAATTAATTTAATAATTAATTCCCACTGTCATGACAAATAGCGTGTTTTTGTGAAACAATAAGTATCAAAAGATTGGCACCAGTTTAAGTCCAATTTCAAAGTGAAATTGATTCCAATGACCACCATTGGATTAACTGGTAAAAATATTTTCTAATTTCACTTTAAAACCAATTAAAATAATAATCTAATCATATAAATAATTTATATTAAAAAGAGGTTTTGAATTAAAATACAACATTTTACACTATTCATAAAAAAAATGAACTTTATCAGAAAGGTACCAAAAATTTACACAAAGTAAATTTTGATGTCCCGATTCTAAAGAAGAGTTATATTTGGTCCAATAGTATTTATAAGATCGATCAAAACTATATTTAATGATGGTTCTCCGTCAAAAGGTGATAAGTGGACCTTTCGTGAAAATTAGGGTATAAATGCCTAAAATTGAACTCTTTCCGTATTTTAAGCCTTTATCTTTTATTGGGTAAATATAAAAACATTTAAAAACATATCTAATCATATTTTAGTTATTTCTATCCATTCCCGCCAGTACAACGGCTACTTGTTAACTAACATTTAAAATAATATTATTTTATTTCTAGTGTGCTACGTAAGTTTCAAAGAAACTCATCGTTGCGTATCGGGTACGCTATCGAACATAGCAACCCCTTTTAAAATAAAATTAATATTTAATTCGTAAATATTAATAAATATGAAAATTCTTTATTCTTTATTTACCTGGGATGTTACACTGATGATCCATTTGGGAACGTGGGTGGGCCCTTGGTAGGGGTCCTCATAGTCCTAGAAGGAAGAAGGGGGAAAAGGCATCAATGATTCAGGAAAGTGTATTGTGGTTCAGGGGAAAAAGCCAAAGGGTCGCAAGGATTACTCTCACTTGCCAAAACCAATGGAGACCAGGTCAGCCCAGATGGGTAGAAACAAGGAATGATATGTCCTTCTAAAGGGGGAAAGTGAAGAATCAAGTAGACAGTCAAGAGACAGAGAAGCAGAGGATGAGGGGTGCTTGAAACTTATCCTACACTCCAAGGAAGAAATTCTTGAGCAGGTTGTACGTCTCAATGTATCAGAAGAAGAACTCAATAGAATCTATGAACGAAGATTACAAGTTGATTCCACAGAAGAGAAAGAAGTGTGGTTAGATAAGAAAGATAGAATATTGGCATGAGGCTTCAATCAGAGTAAAATCAACTCATAGGAATTTATTCAGATAATGGAAAGGATGATTTCTCACCTTGAAGAGCTTATCAGAGAGGATCCAAAAACCCAGGTTAGTTTGCTGCACTAGGAACTTTATAGAGTAGCTAAGTCCAGTAATATTAGTCTTGTGTTAAATCATTTTGTGAGCTCCTTTAGCATGTAGTGGTACCTTTTGTGAACTATGGTTTCCCATTTTTCCTTAAAAATGGCTTAATAAAAATTTAAATTTGGATGGATGGTAGGGGACCATATGTCTATGGGGAAACTGGTAGTATTTGGAGGTCCAAGACCTGATGACCATGTTAAAGAGGGGTGTTTTTTCTATCATTAGGGACCAGTAATTACATTGTTATCAGAGGAGGAACCCAATTGGAAGTGTGGTGGTACTACATGGGTTGAGATGTAGGGTCCTCAATAAGGGCGTTGTGCTCTAAAGGGAACCCCAAAATGTTAAAGGGATAAAAGGATAAATGATGAGTCATGTCAACAAGTTGCACCTTTCTTTTGGGAGCTGACCTAATTATAAATCTATAGTTAAGTGTGATTGTCCTAGAGTACTGGTTAGGATGGGTGACCTCCTGAGAATTTTCCCTAGGTGTGTGTGAGTGAGGAAAAAGAAAATTGAAATAAAAAGTGTTGGACTATGGGGATATTCATTAGTCTAATGATCTGTTATGGCATGTGGGTGGGACCCGGTTAGGGGAACACATGTCAATGGGGTAACTTGTGGTGTATGGAGGGTCAGGACCTGACGACCATGTTAAGACAGGGTGTCTGTGCTATCAACAGGGACCAATTGTTACAATATTTTTGTCCAAATGTGAGAAAGATGATTATAGTGAAGTGGAAGATGAAAATTCTAGTGATTATATCACTAAGAAGTTTCATATTGAAAAATTAAATTATGAGATTTTTACCAATTATGGAAGAATAAACTCTAAAGAAGATGAAAAGGAAACTAAGATCTATTTTATGATTACAAGGGAATTGAAATAATGTTTTCAAAGATTGTTAAACTTGAGAAAGAAAACAACAAGCTAAAGAAAGAAGATATATCAGAAAATAACCATGAATTATCTATTGAAGAAAATCCAAGTTGTTAAAAGAGATTGATGATCTGAAGAAGTTACTTGATGAAGAGAAAACCCTCAACATCAATCTTAAAGAAAAGATAAAGGTAAAGGATAAATAATTTTACCTTTCACAAGAGAATTTGGTTGAAGTTGAACAAGTAATACCAAAATTCAAAAACTCAATTTTAAAGGTTGGTGAAAAATCTAAGAATTTTGATACTTAGTAGGATCAAAAAATATCATCCTTGGAGGCTAACAATAATGTTGAAAATTTTTATAATAATATAAAGGTCAAGAGGGCCATGTTTTAGCCAAAATAATAGAATTAAAACATTCTGAAATTTTTTAGGAAGAAAATTTAGAAGCAAAAACCTCTATAATTAGATAACCTCTTAAGGATAAAATTATTTTAAGCTAAAGAAGATGATGTTAGGAGACTAAAAAATTTTAACTCATAACAAGGATCCAAGAGTGATGTTAATAAAGATAATGGAAAATAGATACACTCTTTGGGACAACATGTGGGTTACAGAGGAAAATATGCTTTATATGGATATTACTGGCACTATGGAGGCTTTGGGGATACAACTAAAATGTGTGGGTTTAATCATCAACACTAAAATGAATCTAGAAGGTATTAGAGGCACAGTTTGAGGGGGTGTCAACCCACTCAAAAATGAAAACTTGAAAAGCCCAATTTGAAAATAAAAAATAGATTTTAACCTTAGGAAACTATTTTAAAAAGATGTGATCAGCCTAAAAATCTTGCTACAAGATGTTTTGTAATGATACCATCTCAATAAATTTTATATGAAAAGTCTTAGAAGCCACATGTGAAGGAAGAAAACGTAAAATAAAAGGCATTATTTGTTGATGTTTATCTCAAGTCCACAAAAGGTGAACATCCTTGGATATGGATATTGGGTGTTCTTCACATATGATTGGTGATTTGAAATTGTTAAAAAATTAGAAATATTTTAAATAAGGGATTGTGAATTTTGGAAATGATGATTAACTCAGAATCAAAGGCATTGAATTTTCTATCATTAAAAAATAAAAATTGAAATCCAGAAGTTCCTTATTTGTTGATGGATTGAAACACAATTTATTGAATGTTTCAAAAAAATGATAAAGTAAATGAAGAAACTTTTAGAAGATATGGATTTTTGTTAAAAGGATTAAGGATGGGAAGGTTGCAACAATAGGGAAATGAACCATGGGAAATTTATTTTAAGTTAGAGATGCACATGGATCATGCTATCTGATCATGATGGATGAAAATTTGTTATGGAATAAGAGACATGGAAATATGTTCTAGAGGAATATATGTAGGCTAATGAATAGAGAAGTTATTCATGATATTCCTAACATGAAAAGAAGAAGATATTGTTGTTCTTAGACATTTCAAAATGGGAAGATTTAAAACATAGTATATTAGAAGGTTGAAATACATAAAACTCGTCCTTGGGAGTTTATACATTATAACATATGTGTGACCATGATAAATAAATCGATAAATGTAGATAATTATTTTTTTCCTTTATTGATGATTTCAGTCATCTTACATGTATTATGTTTCTGAAATGAAAATTAGAGGCTCTCAAAATATTTAAAACTTCTAGGAGAAGTGTTGAAAAAAGAATGTGAATACACTATGATGGATATTTGAATAGATAATGGAGTAGAATACACAAATTATAAGTTTAAAGATTAAATTGAAAATCATGGAATTAATCATGAATTTAGTTCACTATATAAACCATAGGATAATAGTGTTTTTAAAGAAATAATAGAAGTTTGATTGAGATGGATTGAACTATGCTGGTTGAACATGATACTTCTCATTTATTTTGAAGATAAGATACTAGAGTATCATTTCACATTAAGAATCATTTTTCTACACTCCAAACACTAATATGAATCCATATGAGATGTATTATAATGAAACCCCAAGGATGAAATAGTTAATGGTGTTTGACACCCATAGCATTATCAAAGTCAATAGTGACAATCTTGGGAAGTTCGATCTAAGAGGTGTTGATGGTATCTTCCTTGGATACCCTCCTAATGGTGTAGGATATAGGTTTTATAATAAGGAAACATGAAAGATTACTGAATATGTAGATGTAAAAGTGATGGAGCACTTTGATAGAAAAGATTCACAACCAGGTGCAGATATAGGAGAAAGAGAAGATAAAGATGTTGTTTTTAAACAACATGAATTTTTTTGTGATAGATGTATTGATGTAAAATCTATATAGGATGAAGATATTGATCAATCCATTTTGAGTGGTGAGGGACAAGTGTGTTCATATCATCCAAGGTTGAGGAATCAAAAAGAGGTCCAAAATATCATTGTAGATTAAAGATAATGAGTTTAAACCAGAAGAACATAGAGGACTATTTCATATACCTCTTTTTTCACAGGTTTTGAGAAGAAATATAAAAGAATATTTTAAGAATCAAGAGTGTATTGATTCCATGAATAAGAAATTGGATCGGATTGAGAAAAATTATACATGGGAACTTGTATCCAAACCAAAAGATAAAATGTGATTGGAACAAAGTGGGTTTTCTGAAACAAACTGAATGAAAAAGGTGAATTGATAAGAAACAAGGAAATAATAGTTTTTAAAGTCTACTCATAGGTTGAAGAAGTTGATTTTAATGGGACCTTTTCCCAGTAGAAAAACTTGAAATCATCAAAGTCTTTCTTGCTATTGTTTCAGAACAGAGATATAAGATATTTCAGATGGATTTTAAGTCGGCTTTTCACATTAGAGGGATAAATGAATAAGTTTATATTGAGAAACCATGTGGTATATTGCTTAGTAAAGATAAAATCTATGTTTACAGGTTAAATAAGGTTTTTTATGGGTTGAATCAAGATCCAAGTGCTTGGTATTCTAAGCTGGATGCTTGCTTCAAGAAGTTGAATTTCCGAAAAGGAAGAGTTGGCAACAACCTCTATATAAAAGAAAACCAAGTGGTTTCCCTCATTATGATTACTTATATTGATGATATTATATTTTTAGGGAATAATGAAGAAGATTATGAAAATTTTACTAGAGATATGAATAAGTTATTTGAGAATTATATGTTATGATAAATGAAGTACTTTCTTAGCTTATAAATCACTTAAAAGAAAAGGTATATTTTCCTTTCTCAATATAAGTATGCTAAGGAAATCTTGATGGAATTTGGTATGGAAGATTCAAATCTGATTTCTACACCCATTTTAGTGGGAAATAAATTGTAAAAATATGGGCAAAGAAAGGATGTTTATCCTAATGAATTTAGGATGTTTATTGGAAGCATGTTATATCTCGCAGCTTCAAGGTCAGATTTAGTGTATGTTGTTACACTTTGTTCCAAGTATAAAAGTGAACAGAATATAACACCTGGAACCCACACTTCTGGATTCGGTGCTAAAAACATGTTGTGTATTTCCTTTATAAAATATAACTAAAAAAACATAGTGCTTTATACAATAGAGAACCTTTTACCGATCTAGGTTCTAGAGGATTAGAAAACAACTTACATTTATCAGAGCTGAACAAAAAATAAAACAAATTCCTACTACACTTCCGATCACACTAACTCAAAAAGCATCGAAGACCGACTTAGAGCTTCTACAATTCTTGTGAAAAACATTTAAAACATGGGGTAAACATTTAATTGCCCAGTAAAGGGTTTTAAAAGCATTGAAATAATTTTTTATGAAATCTTCCTTTAAAATAACTTTTTGAGAAATGATTTTGAAATTCTTTTAGTAATAGCATAAAAATACTACTGGAAATACATTTTGAAAACTTTATTTAAATTACTTACGCTTTAAAATACTATACTACTTTTGAAAGTAATTACGTTCATAAATTTCTTTAAATGTAATCCAGTGATTTATAGAAAACTTTATGCAAGATTTTGAAAACAAAAACAATATGGTCACTTAGAACATTGAAGGATATCTTGGGTCTACCAACTTGTCGAGTGATGAGTTCACTCTTCAATTCCCTACCATATTTATAACGTTAAGTGTCGAGTTTTGTGAAAACATTTTATGCTTGATTTATATATATATACATACATTTTCCACTGGAGTTCCTACTTTAAAAATATTAAAACATTTGTAATACATGTATATGTTTATATATATATACACACACACACACATACATATATATGCACTTTCACAAGAACACATCTACCAGATTCAAAATAATCAAATCTCACATCGACTTGTCTTTGCATGATATGAGAGTAATTGTCATCCATATTTTTCATAAACGAAACGTTCTTTAAAAATCATGTCTACAAAAGAATTTTTTATGCAGACAACACACATATATATTAATTATATATATTAATAATAAATACCAGTGCATGCTTGACATGTCATGTGTTAAATGATGGGCATATCTTATAAATGACATCCATGATTTTATATCCACTTTGCACACATTACATGATAGTTTAAATTATTTAAAAATAATAAACATAAAATGTTAAATTAAATTAATAAATTTTATTTGAAATATTGCTATTAAAATTGCTTATATAAAATCATTATTTTCCTTCCAAAAATAATAATCTCACAACATTGAAAATGATAATATCTTCGATATGTCCAAACCAAAATGGTATTTCCTTGAAATTAAGCGTATAGAAATAATTATAAAATCCATTTTAAAAAATCATAAGATAAAAATTAAACAGAATATCCCTTACGCAAAACCAGATATCATAATTTTAAAATAAATAATTGTAATATTTCCTCAAAAGAAAGTATAAATTAAAGTAAATGAATAACTAACAATAGATGTTCCCTTGAGAATAATCAAATATGTTTTGATAAAGAAACAATCCATTACTCATGTATAATTTAAAAATAACCGTTTAGTAAAATATGAATGTAATATGAAAAGTATAAAAGGATAATAAATCCCTTACAAATTGAGAATTTATGATCATAATTTGAAAATATCACAAACATAGAGTTTTTAAGGAAACAGACTTGGCAAAAGAATTTTTAAACAATATAATTCTTCTTATAAAATTAAAATTATAGAAAAATATATTTTTCAAAATAAAATTATAAGAAATACAACTTGATTTATAAAAATAGAATCGCTTACATGTTATTTTCAGAATAATTTTTCCTATGGTTGTTGGCATGTTGGCACAACAGTCTCTTATACTGCCATTATCTCTGAACAGAAAACAAAGTCAATTGCAGTATGCCTTATTTAAAAAAGCTTCTTCCTTGCAAGACTTTTTCACACAGTGCAGAAATTTGGATGAAAAACTATTGAGGCAAAGATGCTTTATATATCAGTATGTTCCTTTCAAGTTACGCTTCAAATTAAATGCAAATGTTTAATTATTTAGTGCTTGACAGAGACAAATTGAGATCGGAAATCGGTATGTGTATTTTAATTCATCTCTAACTGCATCCTTTAATTCAAAGCAACAAAATATATGGTTTGTAATTCATGCTTCTGGAACAAGCATAAAAGATAATATATAAATTGAAGACACTAATGAATTAGAGAAACAAAATGGTGAGATAAATAATTATCTGACGCATTCTTATATTTCGATTAGATGAAATTTATCGAGCTTCTCTATGAAGCTTTGATGAAACAAGACAGAGCCAGACGGAAACGTTGACAAAAGATGCGGATATCACTTTTGGATCTTAATACCTCCATTATAAAATACCACAAGATCGATGAACAAAAACAGAGTGATAAACATAGGAGAGAAAAATCCAGCAACAAGACAGATCGGTATTTAAGAATGAATGTAGAACGAGATTTGGATCTTCAAAAATTCAATAAACAAGACCTACTTGAAAACATGAGGAGATTTTCAAACCGATGGTCATTTTCCCCCAAATCGAGTTCGAAGAACCTTTGTGGTCAAGATCCAGCCGGAGACGTTCGATGACGTTGATCTGAACTCAAACCGAAGCCCTAAGTTCATCCAAGATCAGTTTCACCTCGTTCTTCCTTCCTCCTCGCACGGTGATTGACCTCGACTCTTCGAAATCCATCCTCCTTCGAACTTGGATCTAGATCCAGACTCGATCCCGTCGTCCGCGCTCAATTTTCCCTTGATCTTCATCTGAAAATCGAAGAAACCTTGGGTATTCGACTCCATCTGCTGATGCCGTCACGGTACCTCACAGACCCTGCTCGGCTTCCCTCTTCTTGAACCGTCGGACTCGAGATCCACATCCCTATCTGGATTTTCATTTTGTTTTAATTCTTTTCATTTTATTTTTTTAAAACCACTTCTCATTATTCTTTGTTTAATATAAATTATTTAATAAGATTATATTTATATTTTAGTTAAATAATAAATAACATAATTTATAATTTCATACTTTCATAATTTTATAAAATAAATTCCTAAATATATCATATTGAAAATAATAAGTTTCTTTAAAAATAATACTTTTCTAATCTTATTACTATTATTTTATTACCTTTAATTCAAAATGAATTAAATATATTAGTAATTTTATAAATTAATTTTGTGGTTTAATTCTTATATTTATAAATTATTATTTCACATAATTAAGAAACCTATACTAAATGTATGAAAATTATTTTGTGTTTAACAATATATATTGCCTTAAAAAATGCTTATTTCAAATATGTTACTAATTTTCAAATATCCTATTGTAATTTTAAAATTTTACATAACTAATCACTTTTTATTTTAAACAAAGTAATATACAATTTTAAATATTATTATAAATTTATATATATTTAAATTATAACATATTAAACATAGGGTTTGAAAACTATAAATTGATGAAATAGTATAATATATCATTCATAATAATGTTATTATTCTATAAATAATTTAAAGTAATATTTATTATATATTTTATATATTTTACTTAACTAATAAATTAAAGTTCTTTTTGACTTATCTAAATTATAAAGAAAGACATTTTTTATAACTACTTAATATTATTCTCAAATTCTGGGATGGTACACCAAAAGAGTCCCATATTGTGTGTAGAAAATGAATTCTTAGATATATTGAAGGCGTAATTAATTTTGGGTTGAAATATGACAACACGGGAAAGATTGATTTGTTACACAGATACAGATTTGGCAGGATGTGTCGATGATAAAAGATCCACATCTGGATGAGTATTCTTTTTAGGATGAACATTTATAAGACGGTATACAAAGAAACAATGTTCAATGTCTCTCTGTACCATAGAAGCTAATTATGTTCCTACCACTCAAGATTCAACACAATTAATATGGATAAAGAAACAATTATAAAATTGTTTGGTTGATATGAAGTTGTCCCTTCTCTTTGGTTGTGATAATCAAAGTGTCATCGATCTCACCAAGAATCCTATACAACTTTTCAAATCCAAGAATAGTGATATTAAATATCACTTTATTAAAGAAATTGTGGAAATAAATGAACTAAATCTAGATTGTGTACCTACAAAGGAGAAACTAGTTGATATTTTCACTTAACCATTGTTGAAGGAAACATTTCAGAAGTTAAGGTTGATTATGGGTGTTCAACTGAACTATCTTCAAGGATAAGGTATGTGATCACTATCCCCTCTCTCATATCATCGTTGGATAGTGTTATCAAATGGGGAGAAAATATGTAACTTAAATCTATCTATTGATATGTGATTTACCTATTTTGAGAGCATATATTTAGGGAGAGTTTTTAAAAGGGGTAAGTTGTGATGTCAACATGTGTCGACTTTTTTAACAGTCTATTGAAGTTGATGTAAGAACTTATTCTATATAAGTTGAAGTATGTTTTGATGATTATGTTTTGCGTTTAGGAAGAAGTTCAGAATGTTTTTGAATCCACACTTTATGGATAGTATGGTATTGTTGTTCAATGATTCTTTTTTCCTACATCAAGTTCACTCACGCAGGCTTAGAATTGTTGGACAGTGATCCATTGATTGAGTTTCATAGATTCAAGGATTTATATTCCTTGGTTGACAATAAAATACATTGTGAGAGATTGATGAGACCAAGAGATGTTGGATTGTGGTTGATCAAAAATAAGGATTACTTTGTATTGTCTTTTCTTGTTAATATATAAATCACTTAACACAGGTTGATCATTCTATAAAAATTTAATGGATCAAGGTTACAGAACTGAGTCCAACTAATCGAGTATATCGGACAGAGACCAACATATTGAGGCTATTACACAGAGGCCAACAAATTGAGGTTATCATACAGAGTCTATCGAATATAGAAAAGTTGTGTAATTTTCATATAGAAAAATCTAGATGAACATGTATATGTCCATTAGACAAAGAATGTCTGTGAAGGAATCAGACTGAAGATTCAGAGCACAATCATCGATAGAGTTTTCTAAATGATATTACAGAGGTAACCTAAAAAAGTCATTAGAGAGAGGAAACATGTAAAGATCATACGATAGTGAAATTGTTGTGAAATATCTAGATGAAAGTTAGTTTTAATAATCATTATAAAAAGGTTTTTTAGTGAAGTTATTGGATATAAGGTTCCTATAAAGTGACCAGACATAGATTTCTAAATCATCAAACAAAGGTTTTTGAGCTCAATTATTAGTCTAATTTTTCCAAGTGAAGTCATCGAATAGTGTCTTTAAAAAGAATAACTCAAAGAGCTCTAGAAAAAGGAAACCTATAAAGACCAGCAGACAGATAAATAAGAAGTTTACTAGAAAAATAGGGAATTATAAATAGAAGAAGTTCCTACAAAGTTATATCAAATGAAACATTACTAGACGAAGAAGGTCTTATAGAGGAGTTGTAGATGAGGGGTTTAGGATATTTAAAAAGTGTTTACAAAGAAATTAATTATGATGATTTATATCTTGATTCTCAATGTTTCAATAATCATGGAGGAAGGGTCATGATTCTGTAGAAAATTTCAGGATGTTTGAAGAATGTTGATGCTAATTTCTAAGGAAATTCTTTATGAAGATTGTTGACTCAATATTTTTATAGGTTTGATGGTGGTAAAACAAAGAATTTTTTAACCGGGATATTCAAAGTTAGAGTATGAATTTTGAATTTGAAGTTCATGGAACTTCATTGATTTTTAAAGAAACTAAGTCAATATAAAAAGGAGAAAGTGTGATGTGAAAATTTTGATCAAGTTATTGCTACTGTGAGAGTTTTTAATGAAGTAAGGTATTGAACATGGATATTGGGATATATTTTTCTTAAAGAACCAGATGTAGTGACACCAGATAAAAGATATCAGATAGAGAGATACCAAATAGGTATTAGATGAAGCCCCATCAGATAGAGGGTATCAAATAGAAATACCAGACATGGTGGTATTGGAAAAATTGATATTGGACAAAGGGTATCTAACAGAGGGAACCAAAATTAGGTTACCAGATAGAGAAACTATAATAAAGATAGGTTCGAGCAAAAAATTTAGTCAAAAAGTTATTTCTTATTTTTTTACATGAAATAGAAGAGGAATAAGAAGAAATTTCATAAAGTAAAGTTTGAAGAATTCTGGTGGCACAATGATAACGTATTGAATAATGTTGGTGAAGGTTCCTTTAATAATTATAAAAATTCTTTCATCTTATAATTTGTTTGAGGAGTGCATGCATTGTCAAAGGACTATAGTGCTATAAAAGTGATGGATATTCCCTGCTTGCTGTAAACCAAAAAAAATTTATATATTATATGTGTGGTATCATATTATTTCCAAAACATTCTAAGGAATAGATACTCTTATTGAGTAGTGAACCTTTTAAATTATTTTACTCATGTGGGTGTGCTTCTGTGTTTCTTTTAAGTGAAGTTCATTATCTCTAACGAGAGGAGAATGTTGTTTTCAAGAAAAAAACTTAAAAAGATAAACCACTAATTCACCCCTCCTTAATGGTCACACAAAACCCGATGGGTCCTTTCATCCAATATCTGTTAAGCATGTTCCCTCATATAGAAATAGATAAGCCAAATATTGCGGATTATATACCATCACCATAATTTGAGGGAACTTCATGAGAAAAATACTAGAAAATTTGGCTTCCTACTAAACTTTTACTCTTATATATATAGGCGGGGTAGATATTATGGAACATATACCATCACCATAATCCATGTTTATTATATTGAGATATGAGAGAACTAAATGACCTGGGATAATGAAAATCATAAAGGAGGAATTCAAATAAGGATTTTAATGCTCAAGAGGGATCAAGTACCTTGAAATTATAGGTTTGTGTATTTTTCACAAATCATATCGATCAATATATGTGAGGAACATAAGGTTTATTTAACTTTTTCTAAGTCCAATGGACCTAGTGGGCATAGTTTCAATTTTTCCAGGGCTAAATTTTGGTCCCTATAAGCTTTATGTAATTTTATTTTTTCCTTAACTTTTTCCTAATATACAGATGGAAAGAAGCTTAATGGGTATGAACTTGGGTTTTGATCAGACCACCCTTCGAAGGTTTTAAAATTGATAAGCTTAATGCCTTTTCCTTTTTTTCAAATGCAAAATATTTCCTAGACAATTCCCAGTGCATGCCTAGTGAGTGAAGACTCGACTTTTTCCTAGAATTCCCTTTGTGGGTTTAAAAATTTTCAGGTACTCTATATTTTCCCTTGGGCAGTTTATTGAAATTCATGGTATACCAATGGGATTTATGATTAAGTTAAGACAATTTTGACTAAAAGATAAGTTAGTATATATACTAAAAGGGATAATTAAAGCTGATGTGAATGGAGAGCTTAACACTAGTATAGATAGCCTCTAGGGGAAGTGCACACAGTTTAAGGTCCCGGTTCTTGAACCAGGATTTTCTAAAGTTTATGATCATACAACATTGAACAATGGGTGATATATTATATATATAAAGGGAAAGGAAAACCTAACGTGAATGGAGATCCAAATACTAGTATAAATAACCTTAAGTAAAGGGTGTATGTTTTTAAGGTCATAATGTTTAGACTAATGAGTTATTGAGGTTTAAGGTCATATAACTTTGATCAGAAATGAGGTTTCATGTCTTGTATTAAGGGTAGAATTTAATAGATATTAATGAGGCCTCAAGTCCAATGAAATACACCTTAGGAAAAAAATGGTGTAAATAATTTAAGTTTATAGTTATTGGACCAGAAAAGGTTAGTAAATCTATTTTATGATATGGGAAAGGTGATAATACAATGTGAATGAGTAGGGGGCCATATCTATATATAATACCATATAGAAGGGAGCATGTAGTTTAAGGTTATGATTCTTAGACTAAGAGTGAAGAGTGTGAAGTGAAAAGCCAAATGGAATTCAAGTGGTAGGATAACTCTAACTTCTTTGAGAAAGGAATGAATATGATGTAAATCATAAACATGGGTATTTGAGTTAGGATGAAATGCAATAGAACAATGATGATGGGGATGACCACTAACCAAATTTTAATGATTGGTTCCATGACAACACTGTTGAGGGTGCTTGGGGTTAGAGGAAATTTCCCTACGGATAAAAAAATATCTTTGGTTAATAATAAAAATATATGACATGTATATAATTACCAAGTAGAGGTATCGTTTTTGGAATAAAATATAATTATTAACAATATCCATGAAATTTTTATGGTGACTCGAACACTTAAGGTATGAAGTGAAATATATAAGAATATAATATTCAAAAAGTTATTAGAACACAACAATATATAACTAACCAAGGTTTTGATATTATGGGATGTTGAACGAGAGTGGAATTGGATGATGATATATGGATATGTTAGAGATTTATTGTTTAGAGATCACTATGTATCTAAAAATATTAGAAATGAAGCTACATGTAGTTATTGTCAAAGATATGTCAACCTATGGTAGAGTCTAATATATAAAGAGCCAATCCAAATGAAAAGATCATATATTTGAGAGAGGGGTTTGTAATGATGAATTTATAGATGATCCCAATTTAGGTAATCTTGATATCACTATGTATCTTGGGATAATATGGATCATGCCAAACATTGTTTTGGAAACATCATTATATAGTTCTAATTCATATATCGGTGAAATAATTAATTATTTCATCATGATATATTACTATGGAAGGGAAATCCTAAAACTAATGAATGAATACCAAACATTAGGACGTAACTCTTATAAATGGGGGAATTTTATACTAGCATAAGTTTATGGATAAAAAATCAAAAATAGAGGATTCTTATAGGGATTTGGATCGCATTTAAGGAGATTAGGTCATATAAAATAGACCGATCCAATAAATTAAAAGGTAATATGGGGTGGAACTTATATTATAAAGTTCAACACCATGCAATAAGGAATCAGATTTTCTATAGTTTAAGGCTATAAGATGTTGACCTTTATATAGATGTATTTTCATAAAGTTATCCCATGCATAAAATGATATGGATTCATCCTAGTATTGAGTCAGTGGAGGAAACTTTATATGAAATGATAAAGATTCAGATACCAAGATTATGTGAGAGTTTAATTGGGATAAAACTTGCCATTAATTCCAAGATAGTAATTCTGGACATCACTACATATCATATGAAAACAAAAATAAATCTACACTTAGTTATTAAATATATGATGTCATTGTCCTAGTGAAAAGGCCACTGAAGAAACTAGAAATGAATAGAGGATAACCCATACACTAGGATAATGTTAAGGATTATATAAGAATAATATTCATTTGTTGGAAAAAATATAAGATATCTGGGCATCAATATGTATCCCATGATGTTAGGAATCAAACCATACATAAGGCTGGGTAAAGATTCTCTATACAAATCGGGTTCATACATAGGGGAAAGTGAGTTGGATTTGTTTTTCTTCCATGATACTGTGATAAACCTAACATGAATGAGTAAGATCCTACGCACTAGGATTAATCCTGATGGGATTTGTGGGTGGAACCAAAGAAGGAATATTGGGAATCACTATATATCATATGATAATAGGAATCAACATATATATAGTTCTGAAGGTAGCCTCTAGACACTTCTAACACGCGTATAAGGGAGAATATGAAAATATATCCATCCCAATACTCATCCATTAAGGAACATGGAATAAATTAGAATTCCCAAACACTAAGATGGATAGGGGTTGAAGTTGATTGGATATGTAGTTGGATATAGGTAGAGACCTCCAAGTGTCACTATGTATCATAATATAATAGGAATCAAGACACACATTATTCTTAAAAGTAACCTTTTCATAGACCAGGCTCATGTGTAGTGAAAATAAAATAGTTTCATCCAAGTGTAGGCTTGTTGGAGAAAACACAAAGTAAACTGGTTAACCCATACACTATGGACCTATTATATATATTTGCCTCAAACATAATGGAATCAATTCATAGAGAGTGAACCACTCTAAGTAGTTTAAATATTTGAAGGAAGGATTATATGTCATATAGTTTGTATCATGAAATAAAGGCCAATGTATTTTTTAGTTTATCATTATATGAATAGTACCATTACGAAATAGTTTAAAGTCATGAGGAATGTACTATATTCTATATATTTTAAAGTCTTATATTATGGAATTTGAACTCAACATGAAACTATGAAATGTAATTCTTGAGAAAATTGGCACTAGTGGAAGGCATGATATGCTCACTATCCATGGTAATCAAAGAGTAAGCTCTGATGGAGTTAAACTTATGTATATAGTATGACCCTTCCAATTTGTAACTCCAAATTCAAGGTTTAATCCAATGTATCATGGGATTTCTCAAATACATCGCTTATTCTCCTTAGACAAATGTGGAAAGGTGAACCATATTTTTGAATGTTCTTCTGACTCAATTTTGATAGATCTACATGTTGTGAAGTATGAATAACCTCTTTTAATAGAGTCTTTCTAATTCATCAATCTATATCTATGCACATTATTCCTCATAAAGTTGATCACTATTGATAATTAAAAGTGGTATCAATTGAAACTTGATGGGAAAACTACTTTTGTCTCATACATGTGTGAATATGGGGTTTCCTATATGGTATAATGGTATGTGGTGTTATAATACCAAAAATAATGTAGTATTTTAACCAACCAATATTATTTTTTATTTTTCCACCAACTTTTTATTGGTATTAGATTGATTTTTATTAAAGATATCTAACTATATATTTCTAATTCATGATAGTGGGATGATTGGTTAAACTAGACACTATACTCCCAATACAACCTATTTAATTTGGAAGCAAAAAAATTGTCTCCATCATCCATCAATATTTTTTGAGGGACAAAAAATTTGGTAATAATATTAAACTTAATGAAATTAATGAAAATATTTATTCTGGATTCTTTAAGGGGAATTACTTCAGACTATTTGGAGAATAAATTTATGGATTTATGGATGAAATTGAACTTCCTAGCTATGGATGGAGGGTATGTACCCATGAAATCTATCACCCATATGGAAAATATCTAAGAATATTTGGTGGTGTGTAATATTTCTGGTAGTTGATGGATTAAATTGGCATGTATCTTGAAAAAATGACATTTCTTTGTGAAATCCATGTAATCCTACATCATTGATGCATAAAAATATCCAAGTTTATTTATTTTGTTTAAGAAATTGATCCTTTACTGATGGGATCCACGAGTTCCAACATGGAATTCTTATATAATAATGAGGGTCTCTCCTCCCTTAATCCACTCGAGGAGGAATCCTTCAAAACTCTATTTGTAGAGGGATTTGTAGGAATTTAAGCCATCATAAAGGATAAAATTTTCTACAATTCAACAGATCTATTCCCTCTTGGATCAATTCTATAAGAGAATACCACTTTAGAGGTAGTCTATTATGGTATGCATCCATCCAGTTGTGGAATTAATCAATGATGATAAAGGATTACTTTGACATAGGTTTGTGTTAAATTTATATATTTATTATATATCACTATTGATAAATGGATAAACCTCCTTGTGATGTGTGATGTGAATGACAATCTCGTCCTGTTATAGATCTTCCATGGTTATAGAGACATTGTCCAATGCTTTTGATTATGAATTCTATGAATATATTATGTGAGACAGTGTTAGTTTTTAGGGTAATTTATCCATAAAAATAAAAAAATAATCAATCAACGAAATTAACTCTTCCTTATTAATGAAACAGTCACCAATAATTTTCTTAGTCACCTACTCTAAATCTTTATTAACATTTAATTGGGCCGCTAGTATTTTTAGGAACATTTACAAGCCTATAATGGGGGATAAGTATTCTTCCTCGATATTAGTGTATCCTTATGACAATGGGAAAGAGTAAGACATATCCACTTTTGTTGGAGATATTAATATCACTAATAAAAATATGGCCTTTATCAGTGCTAGAAAAGGGCATTAACAACACTAGAAAAGTGCTGTTAATCGAGGAAAAGATAGGGGGTCCCTTTTATCAGTGATCAGAAAAGCATTGATAAATGGGTCTTTTATCAGCTCTAAAAAAAGCGCTGATAAAAACGTCATTTATCAGCACTTTTTTAAGCGCTCATAAAAGTAAAAAAATTTAAAAAAAGTTAGAAAGAATTTATAAAATGTGGGTAGATTTTAACAGTGATTGACCCCCCTATCAGCGCTAGGTGGAGCCCCCTCACTCTCACTGCATGCTGCACTTGCCCGCACAACCCCCTCCCACTTGCCCGCACACCCCTACTTCCACCAGAACTCGAACCCGAGACCTCCCCCTTTGCATGCCTTCACCTTTACAACTATGCCATTTAGTTTTTTTCTCCATTTAATGATATATTTATATATATATATATAGTTATATTTATTCTTATATTAATATAGATTCATATTAATATAAATATATTTAGTTATATTAATACATATATATTTATTCATATATTAGTATATATATATATTTATTCGTATACTAATATATATTTATATCTATTTATGAATATATTTTTAGTTATAATTTTTTATCCATATATTTATTTGTATATTAATATATACTAATAGGATTGTTTTTAAATACATTTATAAAATTTGTTTTTATGTGTGTTTATAAATAAATAAATACATAAATATATACAATACACACAAATGTTAAAACACCCATAACTTCTAATCCAAAAGTTTGTTTCAACTCCAAAACCAGTCAAGTTGAATAAAATGAAACAATATTCGATATGATATGTGGTACAAGCCTAGAGGACTTCCGAATCAGAATTTATAACTGTTTGAATGTTAAAAAATTGGGGTATCCCGACTAAAAACTCAGTTTTGGAGGCCTTATGGGCCTTTTTTGGCCCTGAAAAATGTTTCAAAAGATTCCCTTAAATCACTAGAACATAGAGCTAATCACAAGATTTGATTTGATATGTTATAGAGCTCAAACAGACACCCGGATCAAAATTTATGGCCGTTTGAAGTTTGAGTTACATTTTCAACTTATTTTAGATCTTTTATTAATTTTTTTATTTTTTTGTCTTCAAATTGTTATTAAATGATTATTATTCTATGATAATTAGAAAATTATTAATTAATAATATTTTTTAAAATATTTTAAATCCATTTTCACTAAATTTCTTATATATTAAATGTAATAGTCTATTTATACTTATCTAAAACTTATTTAAATATATATCAATATATTATTTTTCATGATTTTTTTGAAATATATACTTTATCAGTGCTAGGAAAAAGCACTGATAAAGCTTCCCCTTTATCAGTGCTACTAAAAAATCACTAATAAAGGGTCACTTTTAACAATTCTTTTTTTAGCGCTGTTAAAAGTGCCCTTTATCAGTTTTTTTAGCACTGATAAAGGGTGGTACTGCGGAAACCCAGTTTTCTAATCTAGACCTATTGAGATATGAGTTTTCCATTCTTTTACCCATTGGGATCTTAAAGTCACCATCAAACTAAATCTACCATGATTTTAGGTTTCATATATGGATCAAACTTATTCTTTAGGGAGTTCTATATCCAACCATGTGTTTTTCATCTATGGTGTGCTATGTGGAAATCTGATAACAATTTCCCTTTGATTCCATTATGAGACATTAGTTTGACATCAAACTGCTACATAATAAAAAACCACTTAAAACTCTTAGCATTGGACTACTTGAGGAGATTTATATGAGAGACCAAATGGACCTTATGGTGTTATAGATAGTGTCACAACTTTTTTACTTTGATAATTATTGCAAGACTGTTCTTATCAATATCAAAATATTTGGCCTCAAAATTGAATTTTTTTCTAGTGAGATAATAGAGGTTTTTTCACTTGACCACTTCATTATTATGAGCAAGGATAGAACCAAGATGTAACTCCAAGGTTTCCACATATACTATGATAGGATTCCATAATATGGGTGGAATCATAATAGGTGAGTGTACAATGTATTTCTAGAGATCATTGAAGTATTTCTTAAAATATTCATCCTAGTGATAGGTGAACCCTTTCTTCATAAAAATCGTGAAGGGAAAACACTTTATAAAAATATTAACTATGAAATTAATGAAATAGTAGAGACATCCTTAGAGTCCTATAAATTCCTTAATCTTTTGAGGAGGATGAATATTGAGTATCACCATGGTATTTTCAAGGTGGAAATCAATGTTGTGATGGTGTACCATGATGTTGATGAATTTTCATAATGTTTTTCCAAGAGTGAATTTCATGGGGTTTATCTTTAATCTTTGTTACCATAGTTTGATGAATACTTCCTCAATACTAGAAATATTATCACAACATTATTAATATTTTACCACCAGATCATCCCATGTAACATTACAAGGTTTTCCCCATAAAGGACTTGAAAATATGGTGCATAGAAAATTGGTATATGAAATCAAAACTCTTCATGCCAATGGATATTACTTGATAACAGTATACCCACTCTGATTCCTTGAAGGTAGTAACCTCCTAATATTTAGGGTCTATTAGAATATTATTATAGCTACAATACCCATCAAAAAAGGAGGGGGATTGGAAGCTAGCTCATACATCAATCAATAATTCTATGATTGGGATTGGTAAATCATCATTTAGGAAATCATAATTTTGGAAATGATGGTTGAGATCCCTAAATCCAATAAAAACATTTATTTTCCCATTATTTTTCTTAACAAGGGAAATGTTGGTAAACCATTTTGGGAATTGAACATTCTGAAAGAAGTTGGATTTAATTAACTTATCAAATTCATTTTCTACTTTTCCAGCATGCATCAGATAAATTCTCCTTATTTAAATTTTATAGCTATAATGGTCGTCAGTAAGACCTTAATTGTGGGAATAGATCTGGATAAGGATTTTTTTATATAATTCCTTTCAAATTTATATCAATGCTTCTTCAAAAAATAGATCCATTTCTCTTGTTTTTTAGGATTAAATATGTCACTTATCAGTATAGGTGATAAATATTACATGTTACCCAAATTTAATTATCTGAGTTCATCAATGGTAGTTGGGTCACCTTCCTAAAATTCTAGTGGTGAATCATTGATCTTCCCCTCCTCCCCTTTACCTCAATAAAGATAAGATGATGGATCTATATCTTAATATTTGAGAGATGATACAAAAACATTGTTACTTCCTTTAGGATCACATCCTTATTCTAAATGTATGGGTTTATCTGACACAATATACACAATGAGAACAAAAGAAAATGTGCATAAACCCCATACCATTCTTTTGGGATTCATTATAATCAACCTAAGCGACTTGGAAATGAAATAAGAATATCAATCAGGACTTAACTTGTGTAAAAATACTCAGGGGAAAGATTGATTCACATGGATTGTTTAGTGGTATTTTCCTCTTTTGGTTGTGGATACTCAATGGAAGCAAATTCTTGACCATGATGTGAGAGGAAAGTAATTGGGGGGTGGGGTTCAAGTAATCAACTACTATGACCCAATGGCCTCCTACATCTGAATTATTTTAAATCAACTTGGTTGATGGGAAACATAAATTCTTCATTAAGTTTACTACATGGATTTATGTGAAACTTACATACCATTAAGAGAAGAAATTTGTATGGTGTTATCTACCATTGGTTTCTTCCCCTCCCTTTTATAAAATATTTTGTATATGTATTGAGATTCAATATATTCAAAAGGGAATATATCACCATAAATTACCTTGACTCACCCATTAATCTTGCATTTTAGGCATTGATGATATAAAAAGGGAACTTCTACATGCATATAGAGCCACAACATTCCTAGTAAGACATTGAAATCAGTGTCTTGGTGGACTAATATGAATTTAGAGTTTGAAATGAGGTTTCTAGATTGAGGATTTAACATGATTATCACAAGGTTCCTCTATTAACTCTTATCATGCCACTGAATTGTTAGTTTGGAGGGGGAAAAGTCAGCCTCACTATCTCCTAGACTTTAGACAGTTTAGATTATGATGAATTTGATCCCAGAACCATTATTGACTAAGTGTTGATGGATGTTTCTATCATTCATATTTCAAGATATGTACAAGTTCATATGTTCCCATGTATTATAGCTCATAAATCTTGTTTTATGAAATAAATTATCATGTTTAATTCAACGAAGCTAGATTCTATGTGATATGAATAGGTAGCATCAACTTTAGTTTTGAACTCTTAAGGGATTAAAAGAGCCTTAATAAGGGATTCCCTATGTTCTGTTGAAAGATGAAGGGCACCCAACATTGAGAAATTGGATAGAATGATAATGAGATACTTCATGATATCTTACTTTTAGAAAAGGGCCTAATCTTCCTATAATGAGGTTTATCCCTAACAAAAGGCACATGGGGTGAAGATGACTATATCGATGAATCCTTTCCTTGACCAGAACTTTGGAACATCCTTGTCATTTGTGGTTTGGTCTAAAACATCCTTCCTGTAATGTGATGTTGGCTAGAAAATTTCATGAATTATAGTATATATTCTAGTATAATTAGGTTTAGACGATCTATGGAGGATTCAAGATTAAATTATGTTCCTTTTTATCTTGTTGGGGTGCCTTTATTTTAGTTTTGGTAGTATATATAGCTTTAGTGGAAACATTTCCTGACCACCAGGGTCCACCATAGTTTCATATTTCTTGAACACTGTGCCTATTCACTAACTATGGATAGGAAACATGGATTTTTATGAGTCTTGTTCATTATAAAATGGATTATTATAGTGGATGAAATTGACAGATCCATATTGTAACTCTTCATCATATGAAGTTTTCATTTGGTGGGGTGGTGCCTGTCCACCTAGTGATGGGGGTAAGAAGTATATGGGAGTCTATACTGAATTGGATATAAAAAAGGGATATTATTCCCTTTACTTATTTCACTGGTGATAATTATTTTGAATCATGGAAGGATAAAATGACAAATATTCCACCTCTAGTGTCCTAAAGGGAATTAGAGTCATGAATGATTGATTCAGTCAAGCCCTAAGTATTTCATGTACATAACTAACTGATTACTTGGTTACCCAAAAATTAAATTTCCATATATGGATATTTGAAACTTATTCACACTAATCTTATCCTTCTTATAACCACCCATATTTTTCATATATAGATATCACATTTTAATAGATGAATATTCATTACAATAGTGCCTTTAGAAACTTTGATATATAAAAAACTGGTTCATAAGTGAACTACATCATCTATCACTATGTTCTTCATACCTAGTACCATTACTAGACCTATCATACATAATAAATTTATTCATAACATAGGGGAATAAAAAAATAAAGGGTGATATCTGGTTCTTAATAAGGGAAAACAAGGGAGATATCAGTTATCACTTAAACATAACATGGGAATAAGGGTATGAGAACATGAGAATAACATTTGAAAATCATACCCTTCATATCATAGATCATAATCTTGAATCATAGAATAAATCTTGGATGTTCATAATACATGAATCATAAATTAATCAAATAACATGATCCATGAGAGCATAAATTGGCATAAGACATAAGTTTATGGCATATGAATAACCATCAATAACCATTTCTTTAATTGTCAAGGCTTACTAACGAGACTATCATTGGGGATTGGGTTAACTCCTTAAACCATCACAACAGTCAAGGTTCACTCCCAAGACTATAAAAGTGGATAGATTACCTTAATGAGCTAGGTTAACTCCCCATTCTAGTCATGTTTATCTGATGATATATCAATCTTTACCTAATTTATTGGAGTGTTATATGATTATGAGCCCACCCATCACATAATGAACATCATACATATATGTGACAAAATATAATAAATAATTCATCATATCATAACTCATGAAAAATAAATGGTTTTCATAAACATTTCATCATTTCATCATAGAATAACCCATGCAAAGGAAATTAGTTTCATAACATAAGTAGACCATTGAAAATAAAAAAATTTAATAGAATCATCCTTAAATAAACATCATTATAATCAATTTAAAAAATCAATAAAAATGGTTTTAATATAAAATATCCCTAGTAAATTATAATTAATATCTAAGGATTTCATCTAAGATGGAAATACATTTAAAAGATATATGGAATATTTCTTGAGGAAAATAACCTTTTCATTTTGAAATAATTAATTTAAAATATAAAAATTACTAAATATTAAGTAAAACAATTTATTTGATAAGAACCTTGGAAACTTGTAAAGGAATCTTAAGATCATTTTTTTCATTACATCAGGAAATTCCATTCATTCCATATAAGTTTTATGAAAAAATTCCTTTCACACTTTTGTAAAAAAATTCAAAAAATACATTGTTCAGAAAATAACAGAATATTCATTTTAAACCCTTTTTTTAAAAATTTAACCATGCATAAAATTGAATTTAAAAAATAATAGTAAAATATTAAAAACACCATTGAAAACATTTTTATAAAAACATGGACATGGAATAAAAATTATTTTTTAGATAAATAAAGTCAACTTTCCTTAAAAACATTATTTTGATATCATGAGTTCTTAAGGAGAGGAAAATAAAAGGAAAACATTTAATATCTAGAAATAAATAGATAATAATAAAATTAATGAGTTTCTTGAGAGTTATATCATGAAATTTAATCATCATAAACTTAATCATAAATAATCTCGATGAATAATGAGATTGTAACATAAAACCCTTACCTCGAGTTCCATTTAATTTTGAAATTCACTATCCTATAGTATAATAAATTCAAATTTATTATAATTATACAAAAGATCCATTTAAAAATTTATAATATCATATATGACCCCTTTATAAAATTTTAACACCCATTTATCAATAATTCCTTATTAAAATCATCATCTGTCGGTGTTAACTGTTTCATTTTTTCATAAGAATTTTTGTTTGGTAGTTCTGGTCCATGTACTTTTATCATGGTTCCATCATATCTAAGATGTTAGTCATGATATAAATATTATATATATTCATTATATATATTTATATATTTAGATTCATTTAAAAAATTTAGAGATAGAAAAATGAATTACATGGTTCACGGAGACGGTAGACTATACGTACACATGAACATTGTGTTTATTTTTCAAAATATAGAATTAAATAAATTTGAATGATAAATTAAATTTAAAGAATCATTATTATATCATATAAATCAAATATATTCATAAAATCCATATTTATTAGTATCCATGAAAAGTTTAAATGAAAAAAGAATCACATCATTTCGTGGAGGTGGTAGTCCAGACGTGCGCATGAGTGACATTATTATTTTCTAACAGATTAGAAGGAAATTAGGTAGAAATGATATTATAATTAAAAAATAATAACTATATCATAAATATAATATATAAACATTAAATACATCATAATACCCATCCATAAAATATGGTGATGAAAAATGGATTATATCGTTTCGTGGATATGGTAAGTTGTACATACTTGTGAGTGATACTTTCACATTCCATTTATAGGAAAATGGATTGATAAAGATGGTTTCATAAAAATAATAAAATTTAAATATATTTAGGATAATTAAGATATTAATATATGATAAATACCATATATTTATAAGTGGTAAAATATGAAGTAAAAAGAAAGTGATCAGTTATTGCGATTGCCTCTTCTTCGAAATAACTCCTTTAGATATCTTCTTAAGGATCCTAGGGTTTATCTCATGGGGGGAAAATAACCTAAAAAAATGTATAAGGAATTTTAGAATATAATTGAATATGTATTGGTCAATCTAGTAGGTTCTAGGTGGTGTAATGAAGAGAAAGGAGGGGTATCCTTTTATAAGGGAGGTAGAGGAAACACTTAGAATTTCTTAAAATATTAAAATATGATAAAGTCATTCTTATGAAAAATAATAAAAAATATTCATGAATTCAAATATTTTTTTTTAATTTTTAAATAAAACCAACCAATGATATTTTCAAAGGTTTTGGTGTCATTATAAACCTTATCTTTTTTACTAACCCCTACGTTAACCATTTTTGACCTGCAGTAACAACTATTTCAAACTTAAATGGTTAAGAATGTTACCATAAATGGAAAAGGGGCTCTTAAATGGGCCATTTTTGATATTTTAAACCATACTACATTAAAGTTTCTTAATAGAGTAGTTATATGAATTTTAAATCATTTAATAAAATATTATTTATTATAAAATATCATTAATGTCAATTTTGGAAATATTCATTTAATTTGACTATAAATTCACTAAGAAAAAGATGGTATTTGAATATAATCTTTTCACACAACCCTAATATGTCATATTTATCTAAGAAAATTAATGTAATATAATAATTCACTTAAATTGTATTACTTTTAGTATTTCTGAAATCATTTATTTTCTTTTTCTATTATTTGAATAAATACCTTATCACCATTTCACAAGTGTTTATTTTAATTATTAAATCACTAAAAATTATAAATAAATTACTAATATAAACAAAAAAATTATATTTCAATTAAACATTTATACCCAAACTTATCTTCTTTTTATCCTTATGAAAAATTTTAGGGATATTAAAGTCAAGTGAGTGGTATTTTGTATTTATTCTTTTACTAAATTAATATAAAGGCCATATTCAATTGTGTATGGAAAAAAGTGGAGGTATATTAGAGACTTTAATGGAAATGGAAAAAATATACCCATTAAATAGGATAAAGTCTAGTGTTAGTAAAATTTTAAAGCCTTATCCCAATGTTTTAACCATATTTTTTCTGCTTTACCCTTACCAACGTGATAAAAACATAATATGATTACTATTCATATTGAATAAAAATAAAAGGAACCTATTTAACACATATGATCATCCTAATTCCAAATATGAAATCCATTTTTCATGAATCAATTTCAATAAGTGGTATAAATTCATTTTTAAAATAAGTACACAAAACACAATGAAAACCTTTAAGCATGAAACTATATATATACATTATTAACTCATGCCTAAAAAAGTATTACATGAATGTTAAGACATTTTATGGAATAAATAATATATAAATTTCATTAAAACCATTCACCAATAGTGATCAATTTAATTTATTAAAATAAAAACACATTGTGCACATAAAAATAGTTTTTTTCCAGAAAAATGTCTCTTTTACTTACACATGATTTTTATTTTTATTTATAATCAATTTATAACCAATGAATTTATTTTATAGAATTTCAAAAAATAAATTTTAAATAACTTTGTTAGTACTATTCATACCCACCAATTTAATGTCTAGGTTATAATAATATAATGTATTATGGTTATTTTAGACTCAGTATTTCATGTATCATAAGCTATCAGAGAAATATTTTTTTTACAAAGAAATATATCATAAATTCTTGGGCTGATAAATTCTACCCCCTTAAAATGAATTTTAACCTCAAAATTACATTAATTTGATACAACAAAAATGAGGATATATCTATTTCATTAAATCCTCAGGTTCCCAAGTAGCTTCTTCAAATTTTGGATTCCTCTAGAGAACTTTAACAAGGTGAGTAGTCTTATTTCATAGCACTTTATTTCCACGATCCAATATTTACATTGGTTGTTATTAATAGGAAATATCATGATCTAGTGGTCTGACCTATATTTTCAATACACATGAATTATTATGTATATATTTACTCATGATAGATTCATGGAACACATTGTGAACTTGAGATAATTTCGATGAAATCACCAAGCAATAAGATACCATCAATAATCGATCAAGAATATAAAAGGGGATAATATACCTAGGGATCAAATTTCCTTTATTCCTAAATATCATAAACTTATTCCATATATAAATTCATAGAAACACATTCTCACCAACTTCGAACTCTAGATCTCACTAATGATTATCATCATAACTTTTATATCAACTTCGAGGTACCTTGATGATCTATTGAATGGATCAAACTTTATTAGCCATTTCCTCAGCTAGCTTAGGTCCTAATATATTTTTTTCTATAACTTAATACCATAACATTGGAGTTCTATACTTATTTCCAAATAGATATTCATAAGGATCCATTTGAATGCTCAAGTGAAAGCTATTTTTGTATGAAAAATGTACTATAGGAAGGTGTTGATCCCAACCACATTTAAAATATATAGAACATGATATCAAAATATTATATAGGTTTTGAATGATTATATCAGAGTAACTATCTATCTGAGGATGATAATTTGTATGGAAATTCAACTCTATATCCTTATCTTGTGGATGACTTCACCATAAATATGAGGTAAACTCAGATCCTAATAAGATACGATATAATATGGTACTCTTTGAAACCTTAACACTTCCTTAATGTATATTCTATAAAGATGATAAATATATAATCCCTTACTAATAGTAATGAAGTGTGATGACTTCATAAGGTGATCGACTACAACCAAAAAATAATTATGTCCTTTAGATGTTTTGGGGAATCCAATGATAAAATCCACGGTGATGTTTTCCCATCTCTATTTTTGTATGATTAATTGTTGTAGCATCCCCTTAGGATTTTATCACTTAGCCTTATAAATTATCGACATACCAATAACTGAGATACATACAAAAAAAATATATTTCTTCATGTTTCCCACTAGAAATATTGTTTCATATCTCTATATATCATCATGATTCTAGGATTAATAGAGAATGTTGAACCATGAGCCTAATCTAATATATCCTTTAAATATAGTTTAGAAGAAACACATCCATGGTTATCAAACCTTATCATTACATCATAATAAAGGTTAAACTCAAGAAAATATTTCACCTTCTTCTATAGTTCAATGTTTTCCTTACATGCCTATTTAATCCCTACATGGATAGATAGCTGAACAATCATTCGAGAAAGATAAATTTTTTCCACTTCCTTCAATATTTCCATATCAATCCTTTGAAAATCCAAAAATATAGAATGTTTTGTAATACTAATCATACATAAGGTATCATGATATTTTTTACTCAGAGTATATGCCACCCTATTCACTTTTCTAGGGTGGTAATATATTGAGAATTTATAATATTTAATCAACTCCAACCATATTCTCTCACACATATCCATCAATTTTTGAGAGAATAAATATTTTAAAATTTTATGATCACTATATATATCACATCTTTCTCCATAAATATAATGCCTCTATATATTTAATGCTAAAATAACCAGAGCTAACTCCAAATCATAAATTGGATATTTTTTTCTCACGATCCTTCAATTATCATGAGGTATAAGATATAACCATAACATTATACATTAAAATTCACCCCATTACCTTATTAAATGAATCACTATAAATTACAAACCCTTATCCACTATAGGGTAAAGTAAGAATAATTGAACTAACTAAATTTATCTTTAGTTCCTTGAAATTTTCCTTATATTCATCTTCCAAAATGAACTTGGATCTCTTCCATGTTAACACACTGAGTGGATTATAAAGTCATGATAAATTATCCACAAAGCAATTATAATATATAAACAAAACAATAAACATAATAATCTCAGTCAAAATGGTTTTTCTAGACCAGTGTTAAATAACTTTCATCTTTGGTGGATCCAATGATATACCCTCACTTGAGATCATATGACAAAAAAATGAAACATTTTATATCCAAAATTCACTATTTGTAAATTTTTTATACAACTTATCAATCCTTAGTGTCTTCAATATAATCCTTATGTGATCTTCATGCCATTACTTTCTCTTATAATATATAATAACATTGTCTACAAATACTACCACAAACTGGTCAATTTAATATCTAAAGACTCTAGACATTAAATACATGAACATAGTGAGGGAATTATTAATAATAAATGGAATCAATATATATTCATAGTTTCCATACCTTGTATGAAATGTTTTTTTGGGTATAAAATTCTTATTAACCCTGAAATGATTATATCCAAAATGAAGATCAATCTTATAAAAGCATTGATCTCCATGCATTTGACCAAAAAAGTCAACAATACAAGGAAGAAGATACTTATTCTAGATTGTGATATTGTTAAGTTATAGATAATAAATGAAAATTCATGTTAATATGTCTTTATTCCTAAAAAAAGAATAGGTTCGCCCTAAGGGGAAAAACATTCCTGAATAAATCCCTTATCAAGGTTCTCCTAGAGTGGCTTCTAAAATTCCTACAACTTTATCAGGTTCATTATATAGGGAGTATTTGAAATAGGTGTATCACCAAGTATGAGTTATATTTAGAACTCACCATTATTATTTTGAAGAATAATATTAAACTCTTATGAAAATACATAAAAAACATACATAATAGGAATATCATCAATTTTTAGTTTCTATCCATCAATTTGAGATAAACACCCATTTTGAATATGAATCAAGACCCATCCAATGGATGAAATTTCCATTAGTAGTTTATATTTATCATTTTAATGATATAAAATCATAGTTTGGTTTGTAATATCATATTTTAATTCCCTTACTTGAAAATTTATGTGGGATTTATTTAAAAAAATTAAATCCATGCCCAAAATAACATTTAATTTAACCATAGTAAGAATAAAGAAAATTTTAGGAAGCATATTCCCATAAAATTAAATAAGTAGAGAATCATAGACTTGATATGTGATCATTGTACCATTATAGGGTTTCAATAAAAATTAAATATCTAATTATTGAGGTGGTATTTTGATACCCTTATAAAATTCTTTATATATAAAAGAGTGTGTAGATCCAGAATCAAATAAGACATTATCAGTTCGAGAGTGGATTGTAAGTTCACCTTCCACCACTTCACTATCCACATTTTAAATAGTGATCACATGAAATTTAACTTTGTTTCTTAGCTTAAGAGGTTTTTTATGCTTATCATAATAATTAAACTTCTAATTTGAGAAATGGTTTGTATAATCCCCATACTCTATATATTTGAAACACTAGAGTGTTGATGGTGGATTTTGTTGATATTTTCATTGTTCCTTTCATAGAATTGTATCTTCAAATAACTTATTAATTAAATTACATGATGAAATTACTTTCCACACTTAAAAAATATTTATCAGTCCCCTTAAGATAATTTCATTCATTTTTCCTTCCTTACTTTGAGCATAAAGGAAGGATCATCATCTTTTTTCCCATGGTTTTAGGAGTTTTTTTGAATTACCTCTTTCTTTTCTTATAAAAACAATGATATTGAGGATTAAATATAATATTAATTTACAACTTAATATCACATTGAATTATTTATTCATTTATATGTAATTATATTATGGATAATGACCTCTACAGACTTTGTCTTATGCCACTGAAGAATAAAAAAACCTTACTTTCAGGTTGGATGGTAATACCAGTAGCATAAATTGAAAGTATTGTAAAATTTTTCTCATAGGTACTAACTGATTCATCATCCTTATAATTTATATCCAATAATTACTTCTCTATATTCATATAAATAATATGAGAAAATTTCTTATTGAAAAATAATCTCTAAAACTCATCCCACTCCATGGAGTCAATTTCTTCCCATTGCCTTATGTTCTTGATAAAATACCAGCATTGATATACTTTTCATTTCAAATGATAAATATCTAAAATAAATTTTCCTTATTCTAAAAACTGGAGAAAAAATATCTTTTCAATGGTATTGATCCATTTCTCAATGACTAGTGGATCAGAAGAGCCACTAAAATAAGGTGAGTGTTGCCTCATGAAGGAATTAGAAAATCATTTTCCGCTACTTTGCTTGTTTGGAAGGTTAGAATGATTCATAGATTTATAAAGATATATAATTATTTAAATAATTTTTTTTCATTATATATCCCATAACATTAGGTTTCTTAGGTAGACAATCATTTCATTTTCTATCACATGCAACATCAACATGATTCCTTTACATTCCAACCATTGAATAAAACCAAAAATAATAGCATGAGAAACAATAATCAGAGTGTGAAACCACATAATAATGGAAAATAATTTATAGTATGTTTAAATCATGAAACAATATTTCAATATATGAGACCATATACAGTATGAATAAAATCCTCATCTATGTTAAATTATTAAGGGGAATCATATTCCTCAAAATATCCATTGAGGTAAAGATCATAATCCTCTTTGATATATGGTTTCTTAGTAGCACATATTGATTCATGGACCTTGTGGAGTTTCATTTGATCCCCATAGTGTTACCCTAAGGTGTCTTATGGAGTGTGAATCAATGGTATCCCCCAACATCTTTCACTGACCTCACTCCCAATGAAGGTTATGAGACACAAAGTGGAAGAAATAATGAGTGTGTTTGTTGTAGAGTTACTATGAGTCTGAAAAAGACTAACTTTATTATTTAATGGGGTAGTAATAATTCACCTATCCTAGTGGGATTTGTTTGACTCCAATATTCTACCATTATGAAGTAACCCCACTATAGATTTAATGACTTTGGTGGTGATGGTGGTGGTAAAAATTCCCCCAACACTGTGGTCCATGGTTTCTCTTGTACTACCACTGGGAATACTTATATGGATTTATTATACTTTGGGGATTAAATAATATAATTTTGAAGATAAAATAACATTTAATTGTTATAAATTATTAGAACGACAAGTTTCTCCATGACTATAGGCTTCATTTTCCTCAAATAGTAGGCCTATTTAAATTTCTTTGTAGCCAAACACAAGTTCTTGTAAATGGATCTCCCCCACTGAGTATGTCATTTCTAGGATTTAGGATTAACTAGAATTAATTTAATAAACCAACTAGTATATGAAGACCCAGGTATTTATACTTATCTTAACTTGATGAAATTTAAAGATTCTTTCACCAATGAACCATGTTGGTAAGTGATCATAGTAAAGTACAAAGCTTTGTATTTTCCCCACTTATAATATGCACATCAGGTTGGGTCTCAGTGAGTATCTGGAAGATCTAATTCGTATTTATGAGACTAGAATGTTAGAGACATTTATTATTTTTCATTGAAATGGGGTTCTCAACCATTGAAAAGTTTTCTAGATAAATATGGTATGAAATCTCATTTATCGCCTTGATATTGTTATCATACTCTCTGTAAGATAAGTATCTGATCTTGAGATGATAGAGAGTCACTCAGAAGTTGTAATGAAAATATTGTATGCATTCCTCCTTCAATTCCTCTAGAATATCATACTATAGAGTGGTCATGGGGAAAATAATGATTATGATTCTATCCCCAACTATCCCTTTTCACATTATTATAGAGTTATATTCATCCTTTATGATGGGTTCTTAGACCCGATCTTACTATAAATGACATTTCTACACTCTTTTTTTAAGAAGAGTAGGATCCTTCCAAAAATCATTAGATGCATCATAGGGTAAATGATCTAAGAGAGGAATATATGATAAATATCACTTTAGGTAGGATTTTGATCTGGATGAGACATAATTTATTGATGATGAGGCACCAAATATAACAAGACTCGGTTTCTCAAGTGCCTCTCAATATGAAGGTGACTTCAATGTAGCTTCGATGTGGGTAGGGACTTCGTGATAAGAAGATATATCATTAAGGGGAGGGTCTTCATAATGATCACCATGGGGAGGATCTCTATGGATGGTTCTTGGTCCACTTTCATGGGGAGGATATCCATTTTGGTTCAATGTTTTTTTATATATAGGGCCTCCATAATATATTAACTAGGGGAACTTTGGGTTTATTAGCTTGGTTCCCACTAGTTTATCCTTTTTGGTTTTCGATTTATTGGTTTCCATCATGGGAAGAACCATTACGTCATCTATCATAGAAATAAAATCCACAACACATGCTCTATGGAGGACCACCATGGTTATTGAAATAGTCTATATGAGTAGAACCTTTTTGGTTACTAATTTTTGGTTAGTTAAAAAGGGAAGTACCTATTTTTTGTTCGATCTTCATGATGTAGGGAGTACTGTCACAATTAGAATCATGAGGAGGATCTTTATGAATAAGATTTATATTTTTACAAGAAGTACCTCTATGGTGGATTATTTATGGAGTAACTTTATAGTGAATGGTCTAGGGAGGACCTTGAGAGATATCTGGTTTCATTTGACCATGGGGAGGACCTCTGTGGATGATGATCTTTAGCCTGTCAACATAGGGTTACCTTTATGAATGATTGTTTGGTTATGTGGGGAGGGCCTCTACAATTGGTACCCTAAGGATAAACTTTAAAATTATTTGATATGGTTTTATAGAGAATAAATTCATAAGATGTTCTCTATTGAGGACCTCTATAGATTTTGGATGTGGTGCTAAGGGGAGGAACACTTTGGATCTAGTTTCCTTATATTATTGATAAAGAGTTGAAGGTTTATTAGGCCAATATCAGAATATTCCAAAGAGATTAAAGGATATCATCATCAATAGGGGTAGTGACGTGCACTTGGATTTCATATTTCCCTTAGTAAGACCTCATTCTGTATTTTCTCAGATAGGAGACCAGGGTTGGAACCTTGATTATAATTAGGGTTTATAGTGTGGGTAGTGGCCTTCATGAGAGGGATACCACCTAGGATAATCCTTAGTAATTGTTAGAATATTAAAATAAGATTAATGGATATGGATGTGAATAGGGATATTATACAGATCATAGGTTGTTGTCAAAATTTGCCGATGAATTTCTTGAGTGTTGATGGGAACATGGATATGAGCCTACTTCTGAGTTACTATTGAAATATCCCAACAGATTTAATGGGTATGAATATGGATATGAGATTTCTCTTGAAATTTTCTATCCACATTCCCCTTGATGAAACACCTCTTAGGTTTTCTATTTTTGGTACTTGGATATGGGATCTCTGAGGTGATTTACCAATCATATTATTGAGGAGCTAGGGTCACATGATATTGGAAATAATACAAAATCTAAGGATCCATCCTTGGTATCTCTTGAATAATAATGGATATATAGTCAACAAAAATTTCCACCTCAATAAGATAATAGAGGTTAGTACTGATATAGTCTAGGTAAAGTATCCTAAAAATTATGGATATAGAAACAAGGACCACTTTCTTCTCCACAATCCATCGTTGAAATGGACACCAGTGGGGATTCATCTCTTGGAGGATTTTAAAAGCCACCACTAGAGTTAGGATGAATCCAAAAAGATGGTATTCCCATTCTAAGGAATTCACCAACTAGTTTTTGAGGTGTTAGGTTGGTGAAAAAATATATTTGGTCTCCAGGGCTATGACCTTTATCAAATTCAAGGCATAAATTTGGTGCATCGGCTGGTGGTGTGTAGCAGCTTAAGGAGCCCTACTATTTCCACTAGTCTTTCTAGAATGATTAATGTGTGATGGTTCATTTGGAGATGAAATCTTGGATATTTTAGGTGATACTAAAGGATTAAAAAACAATGAACCTATTAATTCAACATCATAAAAAAGGTGAATGGTCAATAAATATTTCTCATAGGTAAAGGATATCACATTGGGTTCACCATTTTGTTTTTGAAATTTTTTATTTTTCATGGGACTATTGTGTTTTTTGTGTCTCGTGAAACTCTCCCACTTTATGTAGGTAAGTGACCTCTCGATCACCTAGGATGTAATGATGGATCCTTTTTTTCAAATGAGATAATGAGAGGTTAGATAATTCCTTAAGTAGTATTATTTCCTAACCTTGAACTCTCTTATAGATTCAAGATTTATTCATGAAATCCTTCCTAGTAACAATACTGATCACCTTGGTCATGAGAGGATTGACCAATACCCCGCATTTATGTGAACATCTGTATATATAATAGGTTTTATAATTTTACCTTATCAGTTAGTTATATTATGTTTTAAAGATTCACAACTAGGAACTCTAGAATTTACCACCATTAAAAGAGGTGATAAGTGTTTTGGAGTTGAGATTAATCCTACAATAATGGATTATTATGTATCCCTATGAAGAGAATTATAACCCATGTAGTTTTTTAACACTTAATGGGACTCATCATACCTTTTTAGGCTGTAGGAAAATGATTATTGTGGGGCCTTTTAAGGTCTTACAACCATGACCAAATGAAGTGAATTTTATGTTCATGTGTCCATGACCTATTAATAATAGTTTAATGTCATGAAAAATGGATAATATGTGATTCAATTTAAAGTAATGTAGCTAAGAATACTAGGTGTAAGGTGGATAACAATTTCTGTCATGGGGTTTATATATGACCACTTCATTATTATGATTAATGGGAGAACCAAAATATCACTCCAAGTCTTCCACATAGATGATGATATGATTCCATTATATGTATGGAATCATGATAGGTGAGTGTACAAAGTATTTATTGAGATCTTTTAAGGATTTCGGAAAATATTCATCCTAGAGATAAGAAAAACCTTTCTTCATAAACTTCATGAAGGGAAGCCATTTTCTGAAAATATTATCTATGAAATTCATGATATAGGAGAGTCATACTTGGATTAATCTCAATTACTTAAGGTTTTGAGGAATAGGAACATTGAATATCACCTTGTACTTTTCAAGGTGGACATCAATGTTGTGATGGTCTACCATGAAGTCGGGGAATTTTCTTGATGTTAGCCCACAAGTGAATTTCTTGGGGTTTATCTTTAATCTTTGTTACCATAGTTTGATTAATATTTCCTCAATATTGGAATTTTTATCACAAAATTGTTAAAATTTTACCACCAGATCATCCCATGTAACATTCCAAGGTTTTCACTAGAAAGGAATTGAAAATATAGCTCATAAAAAAAATGATATATGGCATCAAAAATATTCAAGCCAAAGGGTATTAATTGACAACAATATACCCCCTATAGTTCCTTTAAGGTAGTCAAATCCTCATATTCAGGGGTTATTGGAATCTTGTTAAAGCTACAATAACCATCCAAAAAGTAGGGGTCTTGGAATCCAGTTATTGCATCAATAAATAATTATGTGATCAGGATTGGGAAATCATCATTTGGGAATTAATGGTTAAGATTCCTAAAGCCAATAAAAAACTTGGATTTTCCTATTATTTTTCTTAATAAGGGAAATTATCATGAACCATTTTGAGAATTGAAAATTCTGAAATAAGTTGTATTTAAATAACATATTAAATTTATCTTCCAATTTGGTAGAAAGTGTTAGATACATTCTACTTATTTCTAATTTATAGACATAGTGGTCGTCAGTAAGACCAAAATTACGGTATGGATATAGATTAGGAATTTTTTATATAATTCCTTGTACTTGAATATCAGTGATTTTTCAAAAAAATAGATGAATTTATCTCATTTTTTTGGATTAAATGTTCCACTAATAAGTTTTGGCTATAAATCTTCCATATTACCCAAATTCATTTGTCTGAGTTTAGCAATGGTAGTTTAGTCACCTTCCTCAAGTTATAGTGTTGGATATTTGATTTTCCCCTCCTCCTATTTACCTCTATCAAGAGAAGATGATGGATCTATATCCTAATATTTGAGATATGATATAAGGACATTGTTACTTCCATTAGGATCACATCCCTCTTCTAAATTTATGGATTCATATGATAGAGATGACACCATTATATCAAAATAAAATGTATATAAACCCCATTATCTTCTTTTGGGATTCATGTATAATCAATCTAAGAGACTTGTAAATGTCATAATAATATCAATCAGGCCTTCACTTGTGTAAAAATACTTAGGGTAAAGATTGAGTCACATGGATTGTTTAGTGGTATTTTCCTATTTTGGTAGTGGCTACTCAATGAAATAATCTTCTTGACCATGATGTGAGAAGAAAGTAATTGGGGGGGGGGGGGTCACGTCGTGAACTGCTATGACCCAATGTCCTCCTAAATCTGAATTAGTTTACATCAAATTGGTTGATGGGAAAAAAAATTCTTCACTGAGTTTACTCCATGGATTTAGGTGAAACTTCAATACCATTAGGAGAAGAAATTTGTATAGTGATATCTACCATTGGTTTCTTACCCCACTTTTATAATATCTTTTGTCTATGTATTGAGATTAAAAGTATTCAAAATAGGAGATATCACCATAAATTACCTTAACTCACCCATTAATCTTGTATTTTAGTCATTGATGATATGAAGAGGGAAATTATGTTTGTATATGGAGCCACAAAATTTCAAGTAATACATTGAAATTAGTGTCTTGGTGGACTACTATGAATTCAGAGTTGGAAATGAGGTCTCTAGATTGAGTCTTTAACTTGATTATCAAAATGGTACTTTGTTCACTCTTTTCATGCCACCTAATTATTAGGTTAGAGGGGGAAAAGTCCACCTCACTATGTAATAGACTTCAAAGGGATTATATCAGGATGAGTTTGATCCAAGAACCATTATTGAATAAGTTTTGATTGATGTTTCTATCATTGATATTTCAATATATATACAAATTCATATTTTCCCATGTATTATAGCTCATCAATATTATTACATGAAATAAATGATCATGTGGCTTTCAACAAAGCTATATTATATGTAATATTAATTGGTCGCATCAAGTTTAGTTTTTAACTCTTAAGGGATTGAAAGAGCCTTAATAAGGGATTCCATATGCCCTGTTAAAAGATCAAGGGAACCCACTATTGAGATATTGGATGGAATGATAATAAGATACTTCATAATATATTACTTTTGGAAAAGTTCCTAATATACCTACAATAAGGTTTATCCTTAAAATAAGGCACATGGTGTGAAGCTTGGTATATTGATGAATCCGTTCCTTGGCCAAAACTTTGGAACATCCTCATCATCTATAGGTTGGTCTAAAATATCCTTCCTATAATGCAATTTTGACTAGAAAATTACATTTATTTTAGTTTATCTTCTAGTATAATTGGGTTTTTATGATATCTTGAGGATTCATGATCAAATTATGTTCCATTTTATCTTGTTCAAGTGCCTTCATTTTTGTTTTTTAATAATATTTAGCTTTAGTGGAAACATTTCCTGACCACCAGGGTCCGCCACAATTTCATCTTTCCCAAACACTATGCTTATTCCCTAATTATGGATGGAGAACATGGATTTGTATGAGTATTATTCATTATAAAATGGATCAATCATGTGTATTAAATTGAAAAATTCATATTGCAACTCTTCATCATATGAAGGTTTCATTTTTTGGGGTGGAAACTGTCCTCCGAGTGATTGGGGTAAGAAATCTAGGGGAGTCTAGACTGAATTGGGTACCGAAAAGGGATCTTATTCATATGCCTTATTTCAATAGTGATGATTATGATAAATCATTGAAGTATATGATGATAAATATTCCACCTCTGGTATAATAAAGGGAATTAAGTTCATGAATGGTTGATTTAGTGGATCCCTAAGTATTTCATGCGCTTAACTAACCAATTTCCTGGTTATCTAGAAATTAAATTTCTACATATGGGTATTTGTAACTTATTACCACTCTTATTATCCTTCTTATAACCACCCATAATTTTAATATATAGATATCATAACTTAAGAATGTTACCATAAATGGAAAATTGACTCATAAATGGTCCATGGTTGAAAATTTAAACCATATTAAATTAAAATTTCCAAAGATAACATTTATATGAATTTTAAATCATTTAATAAAATATTATTTATTATAAAATTTCATTAATGTCAATTTTGGAACTATTCATTTAATTTGAATATAATGTCGCCAAAAATATATGGATTTTGAATATAATATTTTCACACATCCCAAATATGTCATATTTATCTACAAAATTCATGTAATATAATAATTCACATATATTTTATTAATTTTAATATTTTTTAAAATCATTTATTTTATTTTTCTATTATTTAAATAAATACAATGTTAAAATTTCATAAGTGTTTATGGTAATTATTCATCACTAAAAACTAAAAATAAATTACTATGATAAAAAAATAAATTATATTTCAATGAAACATTTATAACCAAACTTATCTTCTTTATTATCCTTATGAAAGTTTTTAGGGATATTAATGTCAAGTGAGTGACATTTTGTATTTATTCTTTTCTTAAATTAATATAAAGGCCATATTCAATGGAGTATTGAAAAAAATTGGAAGTATATCTGAGACTTGGATGGAAATGGCCAAAATAAACTCATAAAATAGGATAGAGTAAAGTGTTAGTTAATTTTTAAAGCCATATCCTAATGATTTAAACATATTTTACCCGCTTTACTGTTACCAATGTGATAAAAATATAATACATTTACTATTTATATTGACAAAAAACAAAAGGTGCCTATTTACCACATTTCATCCTCTAAATTCCAAATATGAAATCCATTTTCAAGATTCAATTTCAATAATTTGTAAAAATTAAATTTAAAATAAGTACCCAAACTCAATGAAAACCATTAAGCATAAAACTAGATATATATTATTAACTCATGCCTAGAAAAAGTATTAGATGAATGTTAATACATTTTATTGAAAATATATATATATAAATTTCCTTAAAATCATTCACCAATAATGATCAATTTAATTTATTAAAATATAAAACACATTGTACACATAAAAATAATTTTTAAGAAAAATGTCTCTTTTACTTAAAAATGTTTTTTATTTTCATTTATAATCAATTTATAACCAATGAATTTAATTTATAGAATTGTAAACCATAAATTTTTAATAATTTATTTAGTACTATTAATACCCACCAATTTAATGACTAGGTTATGCTGGTATACTGTAATATGGTTCATTTAGACTCAGGGTTGCGTGTATCACAAGCTATAAAAAATATATATTTTTTAAAAGAAAAATATCATAAAATATTAGATTGAAACATTATAATCCCATTAAAATGAATTTTAACATCAAAATTTCATTAATTTGATATAAAAAATGAGGATCTCTCTATTTCATCAAATCCTCAAATTCCCAAGTAGCTTCTCCAAATTTCAGATTCATTAGATAACTTTAATCAGGTGGGTAGTCTTATTTTATAGCACTTTATCTCTAAAATCCAAGAATTAAACTAGTTGTTCATCATAGGAAATATCATGCTATAGTGGCATGAACTATATGTTCAATACACATGAATGATTAGTTATTCACTTACTCAGGAGAGATTCAAGGAACACATCATGAACTTGAGGGAGGTTTGGCTGAAGTACAAAGAAATAAGATACCATCTATACTCAATCAAGAATCTAAAATGGGATAATATACCTAGGTAGAAGCTTTATTTTCTTCCCAAATATCATAAACTTGTTTCATAGAGAAATTCACATAAAAACATTCTCACTAACTCCGAACTCCATATATCACTGAAGATTTTCAGGATAACTTTTCTGTCAAATCTTAGCTACCTTGAAGTGTGATGACTTCATAAGGTGATCGACTACAACAAAAATAGAATTATATCATTTTAGATGTTTTGGGGTATCCAATGATAAAATCTATGGTGACGTTTTACCATCTCTATTTTAGTATGGGTAATGGTTTTAGCATACCATTAGACTTCTATCTCTTATCCTTATAACTTATCGGTATACCAAGAACTGATATATAAACAGAACAATATCTTTATTCATATTTCCCACTAGAAATATTCTTCCATATCTCTATAAATCTTAATAATTATAGGATGAATAGAGAATGATGAACTATGAGACTCATATAATATATCATTTAAATATGGTTTGGAAGAAACATATACATGGTTCCTGAACTTTTTCATTCCATCATAATAAAGGTTAAACTCAGGAACATTTCCCACCTTCTTCTGTAGTTAAACATATTCCTCACATGCCTCTTTAATCCTCACATGGATAGATATTTGAACACTCATTTTAGAAAGATAATATTTATTACCTTCATTCAATATTTCCATATGAATCCTTTTAAAATCCAAAAAACATTGGATATTTTTTAATCCTCATCCTAGATAAGGTAGCATAATCATTTATAATTAGAGTATCTGCCACCCTATTCACTTTTCTAGGGTGGTAATATATATAGAATTCATAATCTTTAATCAACTACAACCATATTCTCTCACACATATTAATCTGAAGTCATAATCTTTAATCAACTACAACTATATTCTCTCACACATATTCATCTTTTTTTGATTGAATATATACTTTAAAATTTTATGATTTCTATATATATATATATATCAAATCTTTCTCCATAAATATAATTCCTCCATATATTTAATGTTAAAATAACCATAGATAAATCCAAATAATGAGTTGGATATTTTTTCTCATGATCCTTCAATTATCATGAGGCATAAGATATTACCATAACATTATACATGAGAAGTCTTCCCAATACCTTATTCAATACATCACTATAAATTAAAAACCCTTCTCCACTATAGGGTAAAGTAAGAAAAGGTGCACTAACTAAGTTTCTTTTCAGTTCATTCAAATTTTCCTTACACTAATCTGTCAAAAGGAACTTGGATCTCTTCCATGTTAACATGCTGAGTTAATTATACATTCATAATAAATTCTCCACTAATCACTAATAATATATAAACAAACCAATAAACATACTAATCTCAGTTAAATTGGTTTTTCTGAGCTGATTTTCAATAACTTTCATCTTTTTTGGGTCCAACAATATACCCTATCATGAAATCATATGACCCAAAAATGAATTATTTTATAGTAAAAATTCACTCTTTGTAAATTTTTCATACAACTTATCCATCCTTAGGGTATTTAGTATAATCCTCAAGTGATATTAATGCCCTTACTTTCTATTAGAAGATATAATAACATTACCTATAAATACTACAACAAACTGATCAATGTAATCTCTAAAAAATCTAGACACTAAATCCATAAAGATAATGGGGGAATTAGTAAGACCAAATGGAATCACTATATATTCATAGTTTTTATAACTTGTATGAAATGTTTTCTTGGGTATAACCTCCTTATTAACCCTGAAACAATGATATCCAAAATGAAGATCAATCTTGTAAAATTATTGAGCTCCATGAAATTGATCAAAAAAGTCATCAATACAAGGAATATGATACTTATTCTTTATTGTGATTTTGTTAAGTTATAGATAATAAATGCAGAGTCGTTTTGATCCATCTTTATTCCTAAAAAAAGAACATGTTCACCCTAAGGTGAAAAACTTTCCTGAATAAATCCCTTGTCAAGGTTCTCCTGAAGTGGCTTCTTCAATTACTACAACTCCATCAGGTCCATTCTATAGGGAGTATTTGAAATAGGTTCAAAACCATATATGAGTTATGTTGATAACTCAACATTATTATTTAGTGTAATACTATGAAACTATTATAAAAAACATCAAAAAACTCTCGTATAATTGAAATATCATCAATTTTGAGTTTTTATCCATCAATTTGATATAAAAACCCATTTTGAATAGGAATCAAGACCCATAAAATGGATGAAATTTCTATCAGTAGTTCATATTTATCATAAAAATTATATAAGATCACATTTTGTTTTGGAATATCAAATGTGACTTAACTTACTTAACAATTTATGTAGGATTTATTTAAAGAAATTCAATACATGCCCAAAATAATATTAACTTTAACCAGAGGGAGAATAATGAGAATTTTAGGAAGCATATTCCCATAAAATTTAATCAGAGAATAATCATAGACTTGATATGTGATCATTTTACCAATATGGGGTTTCAATACTAATTCAATATCCAATTATTGAGGTGGTATTGCAATTCCATTGTAAAATTATTTAGATATAAAAGAGTGGGTAGATAAAAAATCAAATAAGACATTATCAGTTCTAGAGTAGATTGTAAGTTTACCTTCCACCACTTTTTTATCCACATCAAAAATAGAAATCACAAGAAATTTATATTTGTATCTTGTATTAAGTAGTTTTTTATGTACATCATTAAAATTATGATTCAAGATCTGGTTTGTATAATTCCCATAATCTTTATATTTGATACACTAGAGGGTTGGTGGTGGATTTTGATGATATTTCCATTGTTCCTTTCATTGATTTGTATCTTCACATAAATTAAAAATTAAATTAGATGATGATCTTACTTTACACACTTAAAATATTTATCAGTTCCCTTAAGGCAATTTCATCCATGTTTCCTTCCTTACTTTGAGCATAAAGTAAGGATCATATTCTTCTTTCCATGGTTTTTAGAGTTTCCTTTGAATTCCATCTTTGTTTTATTATCAAAACTGTGATATTGATGAGTAAAAAAAATCTTCATTTAACCCTTTATATAAAATAAAATGATTTATTCATTGATACTGGTGTATCTTACGGATAAGGACCTTTAGATACTTGGTTTTATGCAACTGAAGAATCAATCAACCTTAATTTCTGGTTGGATAGTAATACCGACAACATACCTCACAAGTCTTGTAAAATTTTCCTCATAGGTAATAACTGATTCATCATACTTTTACTTTTTATCAAATAATTACTTCTTCATTTTCATATAAATAACACGAGGAAAGTACTTATTTAAAAATAATCTCTAAAACTCATCCCACACTATGGAGTTTATTTCATCCCATGCCTTATGTTTTTGATAAAATACCGTCATTGATATAATTTTCATTCCAAAAGATAAATATTCAAAATAAAAATTCTATATTCTAAAAACTAGAAAAAAATATATTTTTAATGGTACTAATATTTTTCTCAACAAATAGTGGATCATAAGACCCACTAAAAGAAGGTGATTGCTACCTCATTAAGGAATCAAAAAAACATCATTACCTACATTGATTGTTTGGAAGCTTAGAATGATTCATATATTAAGAAAGATATATATGTATAGAAATAATATTTTCATTCTAGATCCCATAAAATTTTGATTTTTTGGTGGATAATAATTTCATTTTCTATCACATTCATCACCAACAAGATTCCTTCACATTCCAACCATTAAATGAAACCAAAAATAATAGCGTGGTAAAAAATGATCATAGTGGGAAGCCACATAATAATGAAAAATAAATTATAGGATTTATAAATAATAACACATTATTTCAATATATGAAACCTTATACAGTATAAATAAAATCCTTATCCCGGTTAAATTAGTAAGGGGAATCACCTACCTCTATATATCAATTGATGTAAAGATCATAATCCTATTTGATATATGGTTTCTTAGTAGAACATTTTGATTCATGGAACTCGTGGGGTTTCACATGCTCTCCATTATGTTCTCTTAAAGAGTATTATGTAATGTGAATCAATTGGATTCACCAACAACCTTCACTGACTGCACTCCCAATGAAGGATATGAGACACAAAGTGGAAGAAATCACGAGTGTGTTTCTTGTAGAGTTCATCAGAGTCTAAAAAATAATAAATTTCTTATTTAAGGGGGTGGTAATAATTCCCATAGATTTGTGGGATGGGTTTGAATCTACTCATCCATCATCATGACCTCACCCCACTATATATTTAATGATTTTAGGGATGATAGTGGTGGTAAGAATTCCCCTAGCATGGTGGGCCAGGGTTTCTCCTATACTACCACCAGGAATACTTATATGGATTTATTAGAATTTGGAGATTATATCATATCATAGTGAAGATAAAACACATTTATAGGGTGATAAATAGATTTATCCAAGATTATAGGCTTCATTTTCCTTAAATAGGAGGACTATTTAATTTTCTTAGTAGCCGGATGCAAGATATTGTCTGAAATTTCAATTTTTTTTATCGAAACACTTTTAAGGAAAAAGAGAGAAACCACAAGTATCAAGTAGATCAAGAATAAAATGAAACCGAATAATTATTTAATGAAAACTTGAGACTATTGAAACTATTCACCCTAAATAGTTTCCAGGAAAGATTGGTTACCTACAGATCTGGATCATCCTTTATAAGGTATTCAAAGTGATGTGCCAACTTGTCCCATGTTTTCATGTAATATTATATGCTAATATTATTTTAATTGAATCATCTAATCAATATTAGGTTTTGTTTATCAATCCATGCACTCTGCTTATTATTGGTGTCCACCAAAATACATCTCTCCATCATCCTGTCAGCTTCTTCATGCGTGGAATTAATCACAAGGAAGTCCTCCACCATTTCTTCCTTTGAATGAACATATAAAATCTAAGTCCATAACCCCCTATTATCCTGCCATAATTAGATTAGAGGTCTTTAATGGGTCCCCTGCTTCTCCATGCAGATCATTAATATCAAGATCCTCCACCATTGGGCCGACTGGTAACCGGATGGGGTCTCCCGTCACTCCACTAGGAAGTACATTTTCCCTAGAAACTCCACCTCCATGTTCTTTCACATTGGAAATATAGACCCTATCATTCTTCTTGGCCCTTAACTTAGATGCAGATCTTGTCTCCATTGGTATTGAGAGGAAAGAATAATCTTTATATCCTTTAGATTTATTCCCTTTATCAAGGATGTAGTTCCCTAAGTCCCAATCTCCCTTCCTTCATTTCTTCCTCCTAGGGATATGAAGTCCCCTACAGAGTTGTACCCCTTCAAAAACATCATAAAGGTATCCAAAATCTTCATCACTTGACTCAGATTCAGACCGACCTAGTCCAGCTTCTAAGGATTCAGTAGGCTCACTTTGATCCAAGACCTGCTCACTAGAATCCTTCCCAACGAATTGATTAAATAGATTTAAACTAAAAGAAAACTTCCTTGGGGTAGACCCTTTTGTAACCCTTTTAAAACCATCAGGACCATGTAAATGATTCAACCAACCATTACACCCTATTGAAATATCCATGTTAGCTTCATTTCTTACCCCTTCAGGGAAGTCTCCACTTCCAGAGCGCACTGCCTCAGTATAGGAACCCAGAGTCACCACATCGGTTCCCCCCGTCTGCCTGATAGTCTGATCAAATGGATTGATAATGAATCTAGCACCAGCACAAACCACCTCATTATTTGTAAAAGGGGATCCAAAGCCACCCATACCTTCTAACCCCCCCTGAACGAGAAGCACCATGCACACTTGGAACACCCAAATCATGTTTCAACCCGGTGAACACATCTACAACCTTGGGGTTCAACTCTCTCGAGCTCACCCCTTTCAGGACTGGGACTAACTCACCCAATTCCAACTGAACAACTGCTTCCAAAGAAGAAGATGGTCTTGGTTCTATAACACCTATACCCTCCTTGTTTTCCCTTTGAGCACAGTTCACATGCCTACACGTTGCCTCTCGATGACCCAAGCACAAGCACAAGGAGAATTAGTCGACCCACTGCTCAAAATAAACTGATTGTTTGTATCTGTGTTCTTCCCCCACCGATAGCCACCCAAACTCAACTGGATTTCAAGCAACATCAAATTCAATGTAGATTCTTGGGTAAATAGGATGACGAACTTTCTATTTCTACTATCCAAACACAAGTACCGACCCACTAAATTCCCTAACATTCGAAGTATTGATGGGTTTTGAAAAGGAAGGGGGGGGGGGGGCTCAGGAAAGATTACCCAGATATCCATCGCGGAAGGATCTTGGTGAAAATGGAAATCATAAGACCATATAAACAATAACAATCGAAGACCGTTTCAAGCCCAGGGAACACTGGACCACGCCGCAATTAGATCCTCCTCGGAAGAAAACCGAATCATGATATGCCTATTATCCAAGAGGCTGACAGTTGCTCGTTCATGTAAACCATAGGAATCGAAGATAAATCTATCAAATAGATCAACCAAATGGATTCAATGTTTAAATTGAGCAACAAGTGTTAAGTTAAGAAGAGAAGAGGACTTGGTAAACTTTGGATTTGAGAGCGAGAGCTGGAAAAATCCATTGATGAGGTCGGGAACCTTAGGGTATAAATAAATTTGGGGGAAGGAAGGAATAAAATCTGGATTCGAGAAGGGAACAAAGGAAGAAGGTCGAGCCACCTCAAAGGACAAGGATGGTTCCTCCCCCTCTCGTGGGGGTGGGACTTACACATCCGTCATCTTCTAGGAATAACTAGGATTCATTTAATGAACCAACTAGTATATAAAGACCCAGGGATTAAGACTTAGCTTAAAGTGATGACATTGTAAGATTATTTCACTAATGAACCATGTTGGTAAGTGATCATAGTAAAATTCAAAGCTCTGTATTTTCCCCACTTCTAATATGCACATCAGGTGGGTCATTAGTGAGTATTTGGAAGATCTCCTTCATATTTATGAGGATAAAATGTTATAGAAACTTATTCTATTTCATTTACATAGGGTCCTAGGCCTTTGAAAAAGGTGTCTAGATAAATATGGTATAAAATATAATTTATCAACTTGATATTCTTATCATACTCCATGTAATATAAGTATCTAGTCTTGAGATGATAGAGAGCCACTCATAAGTTTCAATGAAAATAGTGTATACATTACTCTTTCAATACCTCTCGAATATCATACTAGAGAGTGGTCATGGGCCATAACATGATCAGTATTCTATCATCGACTATCCCTTTTCACATGACTATAGAGTTATCTTCATCCTCTATGATGGGTTCTCCAACCCAATCTTATCATAAATGACACTTCCACAATATTGTGTCAAGAAGAATATGATCCTTTAGAAAATCATTAGATGCATCAAAGGGTAAATGATCCAAGGGAGGTAATATGATAAATATCACTTTAGGTAGGCTTTTGATCTAGATGAGACAAAATTAATTGATAAAGAGGAACCAAATATATAAAGACTTACTTTCTCAAGTGCCTCTCGATATGAGGGTGACTTCAAAGTAGCTTTGATGTGGGTAGGGAATTCATGCTAAGAAGATATATCATTAAGAGGAGGGAATTCATAATGAGAACCATGAGGAGGGATTCCATTTATTGTTCTTGGTTCACTATCATGGGGAGTATATCCATTCCGGTTCAATTATTTTTTATATACAGGTCCTCTATAATATATTACCTAGGGGGAAACCCAAGTTTATTAGATTGTTTCCCATTAGTAAGGCCTTTTTGGTTGTCAATTTATTGGTATAATTCATGGGAAGAACCATTATGTAAGCTATAATAAACATAAAATCTACAACACATGCTCTAGGGATAACCACCATAGTTATTAAAATAGAATATATGGGTAGAACCTATGTGGTTACTAATTTTAAGTGAGTTAAAAAGGGTAGTGCCTCTTTTTCAGTTGATCTTCATGATGTAGGGAGGACCATCACCATTAGCATCATGAGGAGGACCTTTATGAAAAAGATCTATATTATTACAAGGAGGACCTCTATGTTGTATTTTTTATAGAGTAACTCTATTTTGGACACCCTATGGAGGACCTTGAGAGATATATGGTTTCATTAGACCATGGGCAAGACCTCTGTAGTTGATGACCTTCAGCCTGTCAACATAGGTTTACATTTATGACTGATATGTTTGGTGTCATGGGGTGGACCTCTAAAATAGGTACCTTAAGGAGGACCTATAAATTTATTGGATATGGTGTTGTAAATAATATCTTGATAATAGGTTCCCTATTGAGGACCACTATAGATGTTGGATGTGGTACCATGGGAAGGTCCACTTTATATATAGTTTCCTTCTATAATTGATAAAGAGTTGATAAATTTTGGGCCACTATCAGAATATCACAAATAGATTCAAGGATATCATCATCAATAGGGGTAGTAACTTGCACTTGGATTTTATATTTCCCTTAAGAAGGCCTCATTTTGTATTTTCTCAAATAGGAGATCGAGGTTGAAACATAGATCATAATTGGGGTCCTGTAGTGTGGGTAGTGACCATCATGATAGAAACCACACCTAGGATAATCCTCAGTAATTGTTAGAATATTACAACAAGATTAATGGATATGGATGTGAATAGGAATATGATACAAATGATAGTTTATTATTGAAATATGAAAATTAATTTCTTGAGTGTTGATGGGTACATTGATATGAGCCTACTTCTGAGTTAAAATCGAAATATCCCAACAGAATTCATGGTAATAAATATGAATATGAACTTTATATTGAATTTTTCTAGAAATATTCCCCTAGAGGACACACCTCCTAGGTTTACTATTTAAGATAATTAGATCTTGGATCTTTGAGGTGATTTACTTAGCATATTCTTGAGGAACTAGGATCACATGATATTAGAGATAATAGAAACTGTAAGGATCCCTCCTTGGTAGATCTTGAATAATAGTGGATATATAGTCAGTGGCCTTTTCCACCTAACTAATATAATGGAGGTAATTATTGATATAGTATAAGGAAAAAATCCTAAAAATTATGGATGTGAAAATAAGGTCCACATGATTCTACATAGTCTATCATTGATAGGAACACCAGTGGGGCTTCATCTCATGGAGGCTTTCACAAGACACCACCAGAGCCAGGATGAATCCAATAAGATGGTATTCCCTTACAAGGAATTCAAAAACTAGTGTTGGTGGTGCGTGGTTGGTGAAAAAATACATTTGGTATTTGGGGATATGACCATTATCACATTCAAGGCAATATTCTGGTGCATCAGCTAGTAGTGTGTAGTGGCTTAAGGAGCCCTATGATTTCCACTAGTCTATATAGAAATATTAATGTGTGATGGTTTATTTGGAGATGAAATTTTGGATGTGGTAGGTGATCCTTGATGGATGAAAAACACAAAAAATGAACCTATTAATGCAACATCATAAAAAAAGTGCATGGTCAATCAATCTATCTCACAGGTAAAGGATATCACATTGGGTTTACCAGTTTGTTTTTGAAATTTTTTCTTTTTCATAGGACTATTGTGTTTTTTTGTGTCTCATGAAACTCTACCACTTTAAGAATGTGAGTGACCTCTCTATCACCTAGGTGGTAATGATGGAAACTTTTTTTAGGATGATATAATAGGAGGTCATCTAATTCCTTAAGTAGTATTATTTCATAACCTAGGACTCTCTTATAGATACAAAATGTATTCATTAAATCCTTTATATTAACAATACTGATTAAATTGACCATGATATTGATCAACCGATACCATGAATTTTTGTGAACATAAGTATTTATAATAAGTTTTATTTGTTTTCCTTATCAGTTATTTATATTATATTTTAAATATGCACAACTAGTCACTCTAGAATTTATCACCATCATGGGAGGTGATAAGTGTTTTAGAATTGATATTAAACCCATTATTTTGGCTTCTTATGTATACCTATGAAGGATATCAGAACCCATGTAGTTTGGTAATGCTTAATGGGACTAGCCATACCTTTTTAGATTTTGGGATAAGGACCATTGTGGTATCTTTTAATATCATAAACCATGACCAAATAAAGTGAATTTTAAGTTCATGTGTCCAGGACCTATTACAAATAGTTTAATGTCAAGAAGAATGGATAATATGTGATTTATTTTAAAGTAATTTAGCTAATAATAATAGGTTAAAGGTGGATGACAATGCCTAGTGTCGGGTTTATACATGAGATGCACTTTATACTTAAACTTGTTTGTTAATAACTAAACAGGAGAGAGAATGATTTGGGATTACACATAATAAGAGTCCCATGATATGCATGGATCATTGATTTGGTATGAGTATCATATCATCAATGGGGATATGGTCAGGGCTTACACCTTGTAGGAGTCTCATATGTTCATTCCCACATCATGTATATTGTTGGCTATATCTAGAAGGAAGATAGGACTCATGGGTGGCATAACCCAATGAGTAAGTGTTGAGTCTTACAACATATTGGGGGACCATATGTGCATGCTTGGATTGAAAGTGAGTTGAATGGAGTCTTTGAATAACGATCAAATTATTAATATGGGGAAGCTAAGATGAGAATCTTGAGTCGGGGGGGGGGGGGGATACATCAATAGCCTAATAATAAGGTCTATTTTTATCAAAGTAATAAATTATCTTTAACACCTTGAGTGTTCTATCTATTAGGGTGAAAAATTAGGGAATTACTATTATGGGAGGTCCAATCCTCATTATCAATGGAATACATGATCGAATGGGATATATATGATGTTCATAACCTGGTCATGTATTTTAATAAATTATGGAGGAGGCCTAAGTGGATGGAAATATAGATAGATTATCTGGGTAAAGATAATGACCAAGTAAGTAACCTAGGAGAAGGTGTTTCCAATATAGGTGATATGGGTGAAGGTGTGATTGACCATGGGACTAGGGTTAACTAACACCCTAATATGGGGCCCATGTGAAGTGGCGACCTAGTATAGAGGTAGGTGAGAAGTGTTACCCTATTACAGAGGCATGGGAAAAGTTTCTCTCTAGTACAGATAACTTGGTGAAGTATTTCCCTAGTATTGAGGAATAGAATAATTATCTCCCTAGTATGGAGGACTATAAAAAATGTCTCTATAGTATAAAGGTTTTGGTGAAATTATTCCCTGGTATAGAGTCTTGAGAAAGTTTTATCTTGGTATGGAGGCCTTGGAAAAGTGTATCCCTAGTATGGGTGCCTTGTAAAAATATCACCCTAGTATGGAGGTCTGGTCAATGTGTCTCCATAGTATCAAGGACTAGGTAATGTACAGACCTAGTATAGAGGCCAAGGTGAAGTGCCACCCTAGTATGGTTCATCTAGGATGACTTGGGTGTGTGGCACAACAGTTTGGTTTTTTCGGGATGGTATGGGTCTGTGGAACCCTGTATGGTTCTTCTATGATGGGTTTATTCACCATATTATTGAAGGAGAATAAGGGAAGTTTTCTTTAATGAAGGTTTACTATTAGAAACTTCGGATGATGCAATTACACTGAGGTCTGAATATTTTTCCTATGTTTTGACTTAGGGAGTCATTTGAAGGATAACTGAGAGACTGAGTCATGTACGGGAGTGGATAATCTTCCAAAATTCTATCTTGGGTTCTATATATCTATCTTTTTTTCAAAATAGTATCCATGAGTTCTATTTATAGGAATAAAGAGAAGGGAATGGTGGGATAACCTCCCCTCACACTCTAGTAAGGTGAGCACCTCATGTGAAGGAACTTGGGCACGAAATCAAGGCGTGTAAGCACTTCGTGCAAGGAAACTCAATCTCACAAGGGCATCGTGAAACAAGATGTGGGTGTGAGAGGCAAAGAACTGAATCCGAGTGTGATACACCCTTCATGTAAGAAGATCATGTTGCAAAGTGGAGTTCTGGGTGTGTGAATGTGGTGTGCATGAATGTGAGGCATATGAAGGGACCTAAGCGCCATTCATCTTTCTTTCCAAAATAAATTTTCCCCCTCTGACTAAAGTCTCCATCCTTAAAAAATAGCGAGCACCATCAATATTTGTGTGTGTGTTATCAATAAATAAATAAATAAAAAAATTTATATAATTGTAAATAAATAAATATTTAGTTACATACATTGTTAAATATATTTTTATTCCTAATTATATATATATATATAATTAAATACATATTTATAGTTTAATACATTTATTTATAATTAAATATATTTTTATAAATAAGAATTTCTAAATATTTTTCTATAAACTCATATATATATATATATATAAATATATGTATTTATAATAAAATATTTACATATAAATTTATGTTAGAAATTATATATTTATAAATATGTATATTAGTTATTATTATAATTTTTAATTACATTTTAATTATATGTTTTTTTACAAAATGTGTGTGTGTGTGTGTGTATAAACATGTTTTAAATTTATAACTATATGTGTTTTTATTTTTATAAGTAAATATTCATAAAAACATATATTTACAAATAAATATATTTGAAAATGTATATTATTATATATTTATATAATTTAAAAATATGCACAAAAATGTATAAAAATTGAATTATGTAAATATATAAATATTACACATGCTTTTTTAATGTTATTATTTATATATTTATTTTAGTAAATTAATATTTATAAATATACTTAATAATAATAATAATAATTTAATTCCATTCATGTCTATAAAAATATATAACTTTGTTACTAATATATAATTAAATGAGTGTTAAATAAAAAATTAGATGAGTAAACACACACACACACATTTCTAGAACTACATTATAAGTAAATGCACATGAAAACAAACATTTATAATATATTTATATAATTATATACATTTTTGTGTGTCAATATCTATATAATTATTTTTTATAACTATATTATAAGTATATGAATATAAGTGCGTGTGCACACATACGCATGTGTGTGTGTGTTTATATTTATGTTTATAACATTGCTATATATATACAAATAAGTTAAATTTAAAATAAATAAATGAGTAAATAACACACACACACACATATTTACTTACTTATTTAATTATTTATTATATTTAAATTCATTTAGTCATATATAAACACATGTGTGTGCAAGTGTGCGTACACACACACACACTTATTTTTTTAATTATTTATTTTCTTTATATTTAATTAGTTGTATATAAATATATATTATAAATATTCTATTTAAAAAACATATATAATAGCTATAAATTTATAATAAATTAATAAATTATATATATATATATATTTTCATTAATTAATTAGATTATTTATTTATTCATGTTTGTTCATATATGTGTTTGTGTGTGCACGTATATATATAATTAGGTGTAAGGATTATATGTATATATTTATCTGAGAGGGATTTGAAATCTGTCTTGGATATGCCTATATGTCTTAATACATCTAGGATAGATATGAAATCCATCCCAACTAAGCATGTGCACCCCAAAAATTTTTGGATGAATTTCAAATCCATCCCAGATATGTTGTGGAAGACATTATAATATGGGATACATATATATATATATATATATAATTACATACATTTTTTATTCATTTCTAAATATATATTTTATAAACACACACATATTTATTTATTTGTTTATTTTAACTAATTTTTATTTATAAATATGTATATTAGTAATAATTATAATTCTTTAATTACATTGTAATTATATTTTTATAAAATGTGTATTCATATATAATGAAAATAAATAATCTATATGTATAAAAATTTTAAATTTATAATTATATATATTTTTATTTGATAAGTTAATATTTATAGAAAAGTGTATTGGTAAAGGTTTGAACATTCCCAGAATGTTATGTTTTCTAGGTGTTGGTAGTGTCAAGGGGAAGTTTGAAGGTAAGTGGTGAAGGAAGAGTAGAGTCTTAGCTGAAATTTTAGCTGGAATCCAATGTTGCACTATGCTCATATGTGTTTCACCTTATTTATTTACCTAGAGAGAAGGATTTTTATTAGTCCATTATGTTGAACCGTGATAACATTATATGATGTGTGAGGCTATGTTTTTAGGTTTGGATTTTAATCTATAAGTTTTTGTTTCATTTTGTTTGTCTAGGAATTGTTTGTTGTTCCCTGATTATTCTAGTTGAAATGTGAAGTGTCTTGGGGTTTTTATAGGTTAGTTTTGAGGGTTCCTTTGTGGCTTGGTAAGGGTAATTTCACCATGAAATTATTATCCCATGATTTCACCATTCTACAATTTTTTATGATTTTTGTGTCGTGGCGAAGGGCGTTGCATCATTGTGTGTGTTTGGGGTTTATCTAATTTGAAGGAGAAGTATAAGGTTGGTGTAATGATCTTATGAGGTTCAATTGTTGTGGGATGAAAATTTTGATTGCATCATGGCCCACCTTTTTTACATTGAATTTGAATAGTTTCAATACCTGATATTAGAGGGAGACTATATTGTGAATTTTTGATTGATTGACCATTATGGTGTCACAATTATGGTGATAACCTACACATCACATCGTGATGCTTTGTTTCACAAGATTTAATTATAAATTTAGGCTCTCAATGTAATTCTATTATTTCTCTTAGAACATTCCAAACACTATGAACTCTTTGGAACATTATTAGAGACCTTTGGTCATTCCTTTTCACCCTTTGATCCCTATATTAGTGTAGTTGAGATCTCATGACCATAAGTTTGTTTCTCTCCCTATTTTTTCTCTCTTTATCTATTATTCCAATTTATTATCTTTTATAAGAGGCTGTGGAAGTCGAGTTTCATTGGTATAGTGGTTTATTGGCCTTTTTGTCACAGAGGTTTATTTTATATAGATTTTTAGGCTTTCCTTTTGTGTCCTTGGAAGTTCTATTATAATAACTAAGTTTTAGGGATTTATTTATTTTGTTCATGGAATGTGTTCTTGATATTGGGGGTAATTCTATGATGTTTCCTTACTTAATATTGATAAATATATTCCTAGATAATCTCAAAAGTGAGTTTTAACAACAATATTGGATCTGAAATAGGGTGTTTACCTTAGGGAACAATTTTCATGTGAATTGAACTAATATACAGAAGTCGGGAGACTTTTTATTAAGAAACATGGTTCATACATGGTCTTCAGAGACCGATCATGGTCAAGAAGCTGGGAAGAATGATCTATAAGGTGCTTTCATAGTCTTGTGGGCACCATGCATGCTGGCCATGCAGATAATATTCTTTTATGTTATTTCTTTATCTAATACATTATTAACCACCTATAATCCCCCATCATACACCCTAATTTTACCTAGGATGTATCTAGGGATCCTTGGAGGTGATTTTATTTATTCTACACCTAAAAATATATATTTTTTATAATTATAAACAAAATTAACACTAGATCTAAGGTTTGATATTGGTTTTTTCATGTTTTATTTCATTTGTATCTTCTCTCTTTGTCTATTTCTCCTTTCCTTAGATAGAACTTTCCCTTTTAATTATGAAGTTTTTGAGGAGCAAATAAAATGGCCAGGACCATTTTAAACATTGTTTTTCATGAGTTTCTTCATAAAAAAATACTTAAAACATGATGAATCAACCACTTATTTTTCATAGATAGGATCTTTTCACATTTAATTTATAATTAATTTTTAACCATAATTACCTCAAATTGTAAATTGTTTTACGATTGTTTTAGTATCCAATCTCATATTTGTGTTTCAGTGAAGAATCCAAAGTTAAATTCATCTAGTGATTTACACACGTACACCATGAATATTGGAATAATGTCATTATTATTATAAGTTCTAGTGTAGAGGAACAAAATTTTTTGTATCTTTCACCGTTGACCACAACTAGAATTCTCTTAGAATTAAAAACTTCTTTCTATTATTATCACAGTCTTGGGAGGGAGGATGATGATGATATCTGTTTATTATTAATAGAGTTTTTAGAGACTCTCTTGGTATTGAGATAATTATCTTGAGAGAATATCATTGTGAAAAACCATTTTTTATAACCCTAGAAAATGATATAAGATGGAATATATTGTTAGGGTTAAATATTTGATAATTACATCAAGTCCCTTTATCAAATATTCTATTTAATATTTTTCCATGTCAAATAAAAATATTATTATTATATTACATGACATGTGCTGAATATTTAAATATCATTTCTTAAATAAATAAATAAATATGTATTTAAATTATAATTAATAATTTTTATCATTTCCAATAGTCCTATAACTCAACCATTCAATCCCCATTAGCATTTATCGAATCATTAAAAAAATATTTATTAAAATTAATGAATATCATATATTATTCATTCAATAAATAAATAAATATTATATTCACTAATTTTTGGATAAATATTTATTATTAATATCCATGTAGCTAAATATTTATTTATTACCTTTTGAATAAAAAATAGATAAATAAATAAAATATATTTTCTTGCTAAAAAATAATATTTATTTCATATTCAACTCACATATATTCTATTTTTAATCACTAGTGATTGAATTTATACGATCAAATCAACAAGAATAATTATTAAACCACAATCTAAGAAAAATACTTATTTTGACTGTTAAACTCAAATAAAATTTAACTGATATTCTGAAGACATTTAGTGTGTAACCATCTTGGCCTATTTCTCTATGGAAATAGGCGGGTTTACCTAAAGTCAGATATTACCATCTCCAAACACATCAAGGACCCTATAGGCAAAGAAGTTATTTTCTCAATGATAATAACCTCATTCAAATGCTTATTGTGTAATATAACACATTTTTCTCAATATCTTATCAAGCATGCTACATAATTTGTGTCATTATCTTTGAATCACTAAAATGAACTCATTGATTAAATACTATGGACATTGATTTAATAAAAAATTTATATTCTTATAAAAGGTCCAAAGATATCATATTCCATTATCCTGTAAGTGAGAAATCCTTTACTTATTTAATTAATTCTATATCACGTATAATGTACCAAAAAAAATCTTACTTCTTCATAAGAATATTTCATAAAAAATCTTCAATAATACATCATAGTACATTAATTTTGATGTTCATTAATAAAAATATAAAATCTATGAAAAAATACACACATCCATAGATAGAAATATACAATGAAACGCATAACATGGGGAATTCTTATAGGCATGTTTGTCTTGAAAACTTCCTCTCCTAGAGATTACCAAGTTCAAAATTTCATGTGTAGAAGACTCATCCCCATACAAGAATGCAACACCTATTATGTTATAAATATAAGGTAGTTAAATCTATAAGATGTGGAGAATTGTTATTAAAAATTTTACTAACAATTTCCATCCACATCAAGGTTTAAACTGATAAGAAATTCGATGTTCTGATCAAATAAAATTTATCAAAGTAAATAATATAAATGCAGTGAAAATTAAAAGAATCATAAGCTAATGATATCAACTAAAACAATATTCACAATAAAAAATTATTTTTTTTGAAATTAACAATATCCAAAAACTATAAAAATTCATAGGAAATTAAAAATACATCACAATTTAAAACAATGTGCAGAGTAAGTATTATAATCCATAAACTCTAAAACAGATGTTGTTACCAAAACACACTTTAACCCAAAGTTTAAGGTGGATCAAAAAAGAAATCCAAGGTATCATGTCTTATTATACTAGGAATACCTCTACTATAAACAATTTATAAGGGGTGTCTATCTTCCTATCATTGAAATCCCTTGATCAAGATGATCAGAACAATCTATGTCTTCTTATCCCTAAAATCCTTCAATTTCACCAACTGAAAAACAATCTATCTTCTAATCCCCAAAATCCCTAAATCATGCATGATTAGAACAATAATGAATGAAACTATAAAATTCTAATTATATTCAAATCAGAAAACCTCACATGTAAATATATCTTTGAAAAATAATAAAAAATTAAAGAACTTACACTAATCAAAAGTGCTCTCAACAATAAGAAGTAAAAATTCAAAACTACAAGAATATTTTAGAGTATTGAGATTATTATATACTTTTGTGTTCCTATGATCCATTAATCCACAGTTCTATTTATATATATGATGTTGTGAAAAAAAAATACTATGGTCAAATTTCAAACTCTTTGGGTGTGACATCCCTACCTGGGTGCTACTAAATTTGTGCCCCGATCGGTTTGTTACATGATCTCAGGCACACTTCCCTGTATGATAAAGGCTTCCGACTAGAAATAGGTGTATAATGAAACATGGGGGGATAATATATCCTAATAAATAGAGTGAATAAATAGAAAAAAATCATATAAAAATAACAATCAATAATAAACAATAACCATACATTACATATCACATTCCCAAACTGGGGAAGTACCAAAAAATCGATACAATAAATACGTCATTTCATGATAGTATAATATTCCAAAAGTAAACTGAAACAAGACACTAAATATAATCCCTACAATGGTTCCAAAAATATTTTCTAATCCCATCATCCCTACTACATCCCAATTCATCCATCTATCATAGGGCCCTTTCCTTTATTCTAACCTAGAATCAAGAAGTCGGCTCGGGTACCATCAGCGACTCGAGCTGGGTGTGAGTACAACTCACAAGACCACCACCAACAATGTCTAATTCAATATCCAGTCTAAAAATAGTGTCTGAGATAGTGATAAATAATAATAATAATAATACATGAAAGGTAATATTTTTTAAATAAACCAATTAGAATTTAATTTCCTTACTCTCATACCTAAAAAGTAAAGGCCATAAAGACAAAGAGTCAACATTTTAAACAATGGGATCATTCATTTATCATTTCCATTTTCTAATTTCAATGGGTTTCCCATTATAGTACCCACACCATGTCTAACCATTTGTTCCTAGATAATCATTTTAGTACCCAAATAAATATTGTGAGATGTTTTACTCATCAATCTAAGTCAAGGATGTAGAGCATTCTGTTCAAAAATACTTATTAAAGGATTTGTAACATCATGTCCAATATTCTCACCCATGATACTTTGAGCATCATGTTCTACTTCACAATCATTTCATCAAAAAAAAATTAAAGGTCTTAACCCCTTGATCTTTCAATACATGGTGGAAACAAGGATTCACATTATTCTCAATCATTCATTAATCACATGGTCAACCATACTAAACCCCATTTACCCAAAACTAGACCATTTAAAAATTTAATTCACATTAAAAAAATGATTAATTCAATAAAATCATTTAACAATTTTCAAAAAAGCCTCATTTTTATCATAGTCCATCACCTATCTTTCTCATGTCATTTTACATGAAGATTAATGTTATGATAAGAAATCCCTTAGTACCGATTATCATACCATATAAAAAATAATTTGTTTAATCCCATAAATCCTATATTTCCCCATTCACATTCCATATTCTCCATTTTCAAGGAATTTTTACACCCATTGGGTGTCCATTAAGACTAGTCTTATAATCTCCAAAGGACACAATGAGATCCATCGAGGGTCTCACAATCCATTTTAAAGGTCAAATTTATTATTCTTAACCAAGAATAATTGTGTATCACATTGGAGAAATAGAACACATATCATAAACATATAAAATATCAAAAAATTGGGAGATATTGTATATACCACCTACCTCAAGTTCATAAACAAACTCTCACACAACCTTTCCCTTGATTTTAGTTGTTAGTTGAATCTCTAAATTGTTCAATGAATTTTTCTCTTGCTTTCATATCTTTTGGTAACTAATTGAAGGCTTATGTGAATTCATTGATAATATTATTCATGTATTTAAGAATATATTTATGAATTTTGACATTGAAATCAATATTATGAGACCTTTTCACAAAATTATTTCATTCCTTTTTGTGAGTTACATAAGATTCTTTTAAAACTTTGAAATCATCTTCTAAATAGATTTTCCTGCAAGTTAAAATTTTTATAGAATCCAAATTTTCATTCTAATTATCATGAATAAATTACACACTTTAATCAAGTCTTGGAAAGTATGGAATTTTCCATTCAAGCCTCTATAAATATTGTATAATATAATAAACTCCCTGTGCGGTTATCATATTCCCTAAATGTGATTCCTTTTCTATTTCAGGAATTTGAGGGTGATTGGTTCTAGTTTTAACTTCTTTTTATTTACCTTTATCATCTTTATATGATACTAATTTCTTAAATTTATCTAAAACTTCCTTTTCCATTAGATAATTAAATGATCTCATCATCATCATTGTTAGCTTTATTAGCATATGTCTTTGAATTTTTATCTTTGTCATATTTCTTAGATGAAGATCCAGATTCTACCTTCGATGATGATATTTTCTTCTCAGAACTTTTAGATTCACTAACCTTATCGATTTTGGAGGGTAAGGATGATGAAGATGACTATGCTAATAAAATCCTTTCAGATTGAACATTTTCTTTATCAGCAATGTCTTCCTCTTCCTCACCCTTTTCATCTTCATCTCCTTCATTATGTTCACAATATTCATCTTATTACTCATTTATTTATTATTAAACAAACTCTTCTTCATATTCACTTTATTCTCCTTCTTGATCTTTCTTATCTAAACTATAAGTACCTACAACACCTTCTACCATTGATTTAAAAAACTCTTTATGGAGCTATAAATCTATTCTTAAGTCACCTTTACCAGCCGAAACTGGATTCGATTTTTTTGAACTTTGTGTGGTATCAATTCATCAACATTTTTTTTATTTTACATTATCGGTTGATGAAGGAACATCAGCATGAACAACTATTATTTCTTGAAAAGATAATCTGACATCCACATTTGTAGGAATGACCTGGGGTATCATAGGAATATTTTTTGAATAACTTTCTAATCCTTTCAATAATCTATCACATAGAAGAATTTCATAAATCCTTTTCTTTTGTTTCTTCTTCTTTGATTCTTCTATCAAAACATAAAAACCATGATTTATTAAATCTTTCACTTCAGCTAGGTTATCTTTGAATAATGGATCCCATTATTTCCTTTATTCCTTCTTTATCCACTCATCCCTTATCTCATTAGTGAATTTCTTCTGCTTCTTAAATTTCTTGGGTGAGGAAGTCTCTACTTTCCTTTATAATTACCCTTATGAGGTTTCTTTTTCATTTTTCCAATCACCATGCTCATCCTTTTTTGATGATTTATCTTCCGACAAAGAAAAAATTATTTATCATCGAAACTAAATATCATTATTTTCATAGTATCATTACTAATGAAAAGGATATTCATCTTCTTCAGCTTTGACTTATTTGAAATGTTGAAAAAATTCATGCACTCAAACATTAACTTGGTTATTATATCCAAAAACATAATAATACTAGACTTAATAGAACCAAAATTTATTTTTATGAACATAAGAAATATGTATCTGATAAGATCTATCTTTCTCAAATTCATAGGAAAATATAAAACAAAAACTTCAGTAACCATTAAAGTATCATGATCCCCTTTACTCAAAAGGATGAATCCTTTCATCCAACGGGAAATAACACGATTATCCTGTGTGATATGAGTCTCCCCCCAAAATTTCTCGTAATGATCAAATAGGGAATCCTATAATTTTTTCTTATTAAAATATCTAAGATCATTTAGTAAATTTTGAGAGGAGAAATAGACTTATCCATATGATGATACACCATAAAAAATCATGGCTCTCCTATATGACATTTGGTACCCTTCACCATATTTTTTGAAATAATTTTTTTGTTTTCCTTATTCTTTTAAAAACTTGACTGAACTATAAAATTTTCGAACAATGTCAAGATATATAAAATCTTGATCCTCATTAGACATAGCTATACACAAAGATTCTCATCCTTGAAACTTTATAATTTTATTCATCATGTAATCATAATTCTCATAAAAGTCCTTTTTAACTAACCTTTCTTTGAATACGAACCAATCATTAAAATATTTAGTAGATTCCATCATATTCAGGGATGAAACCAGAGATTATAACATAATTACATTTTCTAGATTGGATATTTTCAAAGGTAGTAGTAGTTTTACAAAGAAATACTGAGTCGATTGATGTGGGGCATAAGGGGTAGGGTGCCCCCTTTATATAGTCCAATAGAAAGACAGTTCATCTTCCACTTTGAATCCAATATATAAGATTAATTCTAATCTGATATGATGGTTGGAAACTATCAAAGAAATATTTAGGGAATTTTGAATTCTCAAGGTTTAAAAAAATCATATTAATACATAATAATTTTTTTAAAAAATTTAAGAACAAATATGAAAGATAAAAAAGTAATGTTTTTATAGAAACTAAAAGTAATAAAAAAACAAAGATAAAAAATCATAATAAGATAGTGTAGAAATTTAGAGAATAAGAAGAATACCTTTTAGAGTTGGATAATGTCATCAGTATAAATTAAATTCTCTTCTTAAATTTTTTAAAACTAATTTCATTTTTATATTTATTAATAGTGATAATTTTATTATAAAAAAGTCTAGTTATAAAAACTAATTTTGAAAACCTTTTTATAGCTATTTTTGAGTCTGGAAAATAGTTTAAGAAAACTGACTTTGAAATATTTTATAAAGGGATTGAGTCTATAAAATTTATAATAATTTTGGAGTATGATGAAGTTTTGACACCAAAAATTTTATAAAGAAATATTACTATGGAAAACTAATTATGATGAAGTTTTTTATGAAAACTAAAATTTTGATAAACTAAAATATTTTATAAAACAACAAAAATATGTAATCCCTCTATTAAAAGAATTATTTTAATGTAAGGATATGGGTAAAGAAGAATTAGATATGAAATCTCATTTTACATTGATCATTCTGAGATTCTTTTTAATGTATTCAAATCTATAAAAAGGTAAGGTTTTTGTGAAAATATCCACAAGTTGTTCTTGCGTTCAAATTAATTATAAAATGATATCTTCTTTTAGTGTGTGGTCCCTAAGAAAGTGATACCTAATATCTATGTGTTATTCACGGGAGTGATGTGCATGTTTCTTACCTAAGGTAATGGAACTAGTATTATCAAATAGTATTTGAGTTTTTGTAAAACTCATTCCATATCAAGTGAGTGTGTGTTGCATCCATAAAACTTGATCACAACAACTTCCAGTAGCCACATATTTAGCTTCAGTAGTGGGAAGTGCTACTGAGTGTTGTTTCTTACAAGACCAAGAAAATAATGAATTTTCTAAGAAATTAATAGTTTCAAATGTTCATTTTCTATCCATTCTATAACCACCAGAGTTAACATCCCAAAAAATTTTAATTCAAAAACATTTCCAGAAGAATAGAAAATTTGTAAATCCATAGTTCCATTTATATAATAAAAAATTATTTTTACAGAATTTAGATGAGATTCCTTTGGATTATCTTGACATAATAAACATAAACATAAAAAAAACATTAAGTTAGGATGACTAGAGGTTAAGTAAAGTTTAATTCCAATCATACCTTTAAAAATATTTTGATTAACTGGTTTTTCAACCTAATCAAGATCAAGTGTATTTGGGGAATTGAAGGGAGTACAAATACTTTTAGTATTTTCATGAAGAAAATTTTTAAGAAGATCATTAACATACCTATGTTGAGATATATGTGTTCCTTATGGTTTTTGAGAAATTTGAAAACCAGGAAAATATGTTAACTCATCCATCATGCTCATCTCAAACTCAGATTTCATAAGATTAACAAAGGAATCTGTTAAATATATTTGATTTTATCTAAATATAATTTCATAAACATATATTTGAACAATCATAATATTTTTATTAACTTATTTTATAAAAGGGTTGGATCCACAGCTCCCTTAACAAAATTGTTTTGTAACAAAAATCATGTTACCCTATCATACCAAGATCCAAGATCTTGTTTAAGTCTATATAATGATTTGTTATTTTTATAAATGTATTCAGGATGTTTTGTATTTTCAAAACCAGGGGGTTTTCAATATAAAATTCCACCTGAATACAACCGTTAATAAAATAAAATTTCACATCCATTTGATTTTTTTTTTGAAATTAAATAATAATGGAAAGGACTATAGAATATGAATAGATTCTAATATTTTTTACTAGTGAATATGTTTCTTCATATTCTATGCCTTCTTATTTGTTATAACCTTTAACAACTATTCTGGATTTATTTCTAACAGTAATTTCATTTTCATCACATTTGTCTCTAAAAACCCATTTGAATCCAATTATATAAATTTATTTAGGACTTTCAACAAGAGTCCAGATATTGTTCCTTTTGAATTCATTTAGCTCATCTTGCATAGCCTTAATACAATCCTCATCACCAAAAGCCTCATCATGGTTCTTAGCTTAAAATTGGGAAAGCAAATCTAGATGTTATATTTCATTCCTTAAGGAAATTTTAGTCCTAACTGGTTGATCAAAAATACCAATGATACTATAACTAGGATTATTCCTAAGAAAAAATTGACTTCTTGGGTTTCTAATACTCTATTCATCAACATAAGGTAGAAAATATTCTTGAGTAGATACTTCAAAAACTATTTCATAGGTATTTTCCTTACAAGAATAATTTTCTAACAAAGGTTGAAATCAGTTTTTGAAATCACATTAGAGGAAGTTGGTTGAGGTTATTTAAATCAGAAGGGTCAGTTTCATCAAATTTAACATGTACTATTTCCTAAATAGTACAAGAATTTTTATTAAATACTATACAAGACTTAGACGTAATGGAATAACCAAAAAAAAATTCCTTCGTCGGATTTGGGTGAAAATTTATGTAAGTTATCTTTCCTATTCAAGATGAATAGTTTTCATAAAAAAACTATAAAGTAATAAAATTTTGGTTTTTAAAATTTCCACAATTCATAAGGAGTTTTATTAATAAAGGGTATAATTAAAACGTGATTTATAGTATAATTGGTAGTACTAATCACTTCATCCCAAAAAAATTTAGCAATTGAGTGTTCACTCACCACGGTTCTTGTAATTTCTTAAAGAATACAATTTATTATTTCAACAACACCATTTTTATAAGGGGTTCTAGGAGCTAAAAAGTTATGTTCTATACCTTTATTACTAAAAAATGGTTCAAAATCAGAATTTAAAAATTCTCCACCATGATCACTATAAATAACTATAAAGGGAAGGTTTTTCTCATTTTTAACTATGGGTACAAAATTTTTAAGAAAACGACAAGATTTAGACTTATTTGTGAGAAAATAAACCCATGTGTATCTAGTATAATCATCAACCAAGACATATATATAGTATTTTACAACAAAACTCCTAGTTATTTTAGGACAAAATAAATCCATATGTACTAAATTTAAATAATAAGTAGTTGATAATTCACTAATATATTTAAAACTTGAGTTATGTTTTTGACCATATTGACAAGGGTCATAGACTTTTAAAGAATCAAACCTAAGTTCTGGTAGATCCTTAACAAGTCTTTTCATAGTCAATTACATAAGTTTCCAAGGTTACAGTGTCTTAAAATTCTATGTAATAACCAAGATTGATCTTCTAATGCACTAAGGATGGGTAATTCATAACTCCTAAGGTCTTATAAGTTTAGCATGTAAACATTCTTATGCTTATTTTTATAAAGAAAGTATTCTTTCTTAGAATTATATACTACACATTTATCATTTATAAAATTCATAATTTAAGGTTCATCACATAATTTACTTATTCTTATAATGTTTTTATTAAGGCCTTTAACAAACAAAAAATTTGAAATTAAAGCTTTACCAATAAGAACTATGTTAACTATACTGATAATATCTCCTTGAGAATTATCTCCAAAAGTATCCTTTCCAACATTATTCTTAATAATATTTTCAAAAAAATATTTTTTACCAGTCATATAATTTGAATTGCCACTATCCATGTACCAAGTATTCTTGTTATTGGTACTTTATTTCTTTTCCTGAAAGAAAAAACATTAGAATTTGGGAACCCAAACATTTTTAGGTCCAGTAATGTTAGAAATAAAATTTTTAGAAATCCATTTTTTTTTAAAAATAGCCTTTGTAGAAACCTAATGAATGATCTTTATTAAGAGAACAATTATTTTTCCAATTATCTCGACTTTGAAACTTAGTAAAAAGGGGTTCATTTTTAGGAATAAATTAATTGTTACTAAAAACTGGATTTTTATAAGTATATCTAGTTCCATAACTAGTTCATGAGAAAGAATTTGTTTGTACATCTTATCCATGTTTTCATTAGAAGTAGTAAAGTTTAATTAGAGTTTATTCAAAGAATAATTTACAGACTTTATTTTACAACTATGTTCTTATCCACTTTAGTAATACTTTTGAAATTGAATTTATCAAAACCATTTGTAAAGAATTTTTCTCAGAAATCACTTTTTATAAATATTTAAAAATATATTCTTTATCAAAAAGTTTACTTATCAAGATATTTAGACATACTTTATATATATTTTGTTAAAAAAATATCCTTGAATTATCTTTATCAAGTTCTTTTATTAATTTTTCAATTCTAATTTTCAAGGAGTTTAGAAAAGCACGACATTTCATCAGAAGAAGGTAAGATATTATCTTCTTCTGAACAAGATTCTTTATTAAAGGATATATAATCCTTATTATCAGGATAATTAGTATTTAATGATATGTTTTTAAGGTTCTCAGTAGTGTGTACCTTATCCATAAGATAAATATTAGCTTTATATTCCCTAGAAATAATACCAATGTTCCTTTATTAATAAATATTATTATCATAATAGTTTTACGAGGAATTTCCCCCACTTTCACTTAAAGAACCATTAGATTTAAATAAATCATTTCTTTTTTATTTATATTTTTTTTATGATTCCTATCATAATTTCTATCTTTTCTACCTTTTATTTTCATCACTGGACAATCTGGTCTATTATCTCCATATTTATTTCACTCATAATAAGTAGCTTCTAAATCCTTCTTATAATTGATTTCCTTGTTACCTTTATTATAGTTGTATTGGAAATATTTCTTTACAACTATTTTATTTATTCTCTTGGATATATTTTGAAATTCATTTTCAAAATGTTCTAATGAACTTGAGTTTGATTTTGTGACATTTTTTATCTTTCTGTAAGATTTCACTACTTTCTTAGAAGACTGAACTTTAGGGGGAAGGGTAGATGTTGTGGAAAAATCAACACCACCATTTTTATTTTTCTCTTTTTTGAAATCACTTTTCAATATTTCCCCATACTACATAAGGGTTCCAATAATATCATTAAGAGTAATATTTTTTAACCATATTGTGTTAATAACAACTATCCTCTTAAACCCCCATTCACTGGGCATGACATTTTTTATCTTCTCCTAAAGGATCTCATCAACTGATCCCTTTTCTCCAAGTTATTGTAAACTATTTAGAATAGTCATAAATCTTTGATTCATCTTGGAAATTAATTTTCTTGGTAAAAATTCAAAAAGAATTATAGTAAGGTCTTAACATAGAACCCATAGTTTCAATAACCTTTGAAGTACCAAAATTTGTAACTTTTAACTTTTTCCAAATACTGTTAGGAGATTCACAAGTTGATATCTGGATATAAATTCTTCTCATCACAGAACATAACAAAATGTTCCTTACTCTGTAGTTTATTTGATACTCTTTATTGTATTGATGGGTGAAAGTTGTAACTGCAGTATTAGGTATTTTTTAATCTCTAATCAGCATGAAAAAGTTATCAAGCCAAATGTTGATAATGAAAGTATTCATTCTGTCTCTCTAATATTCATAGTAAACACCATAAAAAATTATTATTCTATTGGGATTGAGATTATCTATGGATCCAAAATTAAAATCTACCATTTTAATAAAGAAAATTTCTTTTCCACAAACACATTAGAGTATAAAATATTTATTAAAAAATGTTTATAACAAAACTAAATAGACTTGAAATAGTAAAGAAACAAAAGATTAGAATGTATATGATCAGGGTAAATCTACTTTGATACCAATTATTCTATATCAATATGAATTATATTGATATTAGGATCGAAATAATTTGTTCTTGATGGCTCGATTACATGATGAGGGGAGTGAATTGTAGTTTCAAAAGCATTAGTTTAAAAGAGTTTAAACTAAATCATTTCACAAACATCTTTAATTTAAAATTTCAAATTTAGTCTTGGACCTCAATATAATTACCAAATTACTGTAATCGGAATTGATTTTGATATATCAGAGTATAAAAAACATAATCCCTTAATATTCAATTAAAACAAAGTAAAAAAGATAAGATTAACAAAATATCTGATTAATAATTTAGTGTTTATATTATTCAGATATGTTATAATAAAACAATTAAAAACAAACACATTGGAAAATGAAACTTTTAAGAAACAAGTAATGAAATAGCTATAACAATGTAAGAATAAAGTACTACTATTAAAAACAATATATCTCTTTTAACCTTAAGAGTAAGGTAGCTAAAAACCTTTTATAAAGGTATCCCTTATTTTATACTTATAAGAAATTATATATTTCCTCAGCAAGAAAATACATTGATACGAATTTATGATTCTCTATCTACCTAGATTCGATAGCCCTCGATTTGATGGATTGGATCTATCTTCCTATCCCCATAATCCCTCGATCAGAAGATCAGACACTCTATCTTTCTATCCTCATAATCCCTTGATTATAATCATAGATTGGAAACATTATTACAATGAAAAATAATTCTTAAAGGAAAAACCTAATAAGTTTCCCTTAAGAAGGAGAAACACTAAAAAAATTAAAAAAGATTAAGAACAAGTTGTTCACACCTTGAAATCTTCATAGATCTCACAAAAATGAAATCGATCATAGCTATTGAAACTCCTTCAAAATTGATCATCTCCAAACTCTTTGAATGACCAGATATTTATAGGTAACCTTCCCAACATAATATTTCTACCAACAATCATATTTCTCTAAGTATTTTCCGATGACATGGACACAGGGAACTTCAAAATCTATTTTGTAACTTATTTTATAAAGTCATATTTATTTACACCATTCTAGTGTAAAATGTTTTCCTTACTTTAGAAATTAGTTTTACATATTCATAATTTAAACTTAGTTAGTATGATGTAATTCCTTACAAATTTCATTATAATAATATTTATCAGTGTGAATCTGATGTTTATCGGTTCCATCATCATTCTAATTGTAAATACTTTTTTAGTATAAAATATAAGATATAAAGTCTTATATCTAATCTAATAAAGATGAATCTGATGTTTATCACATCCATAATCATTACGATAATCAAAATTAAATATGTTATGTTTATATTCTTAAATATTTTATAACCAATTCTATGTATTGTAAAATATTATGTTTTCTATAAACACATTCTAAAATAATTTGGACATAAAAATTTAGTAAGAAATTTATTAAGAATGTGGTTAAGAAAAATTTTGTGATTTCCAAAATAAAAGGAATTGAAAATTCATAAGTATAACTTTTGACTCAACAATAGAAAACCACTTGACCGCTGCACTGAATGGCCAATCCACTCCCTTGGTTTCCCTACCCACCACCAACTTAGAAAAAAGTTATCATAATGATGCTTCCTACCATCAGAAGAAGTCCAACTTGATCACCTAGATGAAACTATATTTACATGACTAAAAGCCTCCTTCATTTTACCCTTATAAATGGGTTCCCAATTTGCTACTTCAAAAAAAATTCTCAAATTAAATATATTCACCTGGGACTTGATATCACATCGTAGACCATCCTGAAAATATTTTTCCCCAACTGCCTCATCCCTTACCAAGACTATAAAAAAATGATGCAAAACAATGAAGTGGAAAAAAAATCCATCACTAACATATTCACTTAGGTGAAACACATAAAATATATATCTCTCTCTTAACTTAGAGTCTTTGGGTAGAAATTTTCCAATAACTTTTCTTGTAAGTCCTCCCAAGACATGCCTCTAACTATCCTGCCTAAAACTGAACATCACACTAGTGATTTTCTATTCCTCATAACATTTAATCTATTAACTAGAACCTATTATTTAGAGGAGTCTCGAAGTGATCCAAAATATTCGAGATAGACTCAACCCAGAACTTAGCTAGAACTCTATCATCAAATCAAACATACATGACACTTCCCACCTTAGGTATCACTTCATAAACTACAAAAAACCAGTGAAGTAATCAAGAAAATTATATTACCCATATCACTTGGATCCAATGGGGGTTCTTTTCTTACTATTGGACATGAATTCTTGGAAATTAACACCATTCACCATATCGGTAAATATTGTCATGGAGGAATCTCACTAAAATTCCAAATGCATGTTTCATGGCACATAGTAATTTATTTCATAGTCAAATAAGGGAGGGGTCACAACCAGCCATAACAATCTATTCCACAACCACTATCCCAACATATACAAACACATCATTATCACTGCCCTAAAACATCCCAATATGAGGCCATGGTTAACATAGGATAACCATACTTCCAAATAAATTTCACATTAGACACTATTTTAATACCTTTAAATTTATGAATAGTTGTAATATATTAATTAGGCACTAATTTTACCATTTAAATTTAAACAATTTCACATTATTTTTTAGGAACTACCTCTTTTAAATCAAAAAAGAAAAAAGAGAATAATCTTTCTTCCCCTAACCCACATGGTCTTTCATGTGTTCAAAACACGATTCATATCACGTAAATATCTGAGTGCCTAAAATTATGAATTTATACCCAATATATCACCATACATTCTCACGAGTAAAATATAAGAAAATATTAACATCACACAAAATGTGCATCACCCACGGTGAAATAACAACCAACTATATTAGGAGAACATCAAGAACAATAATCCCACCCTGTGTACATGGGTTTTACCCCACACCTTGTTTAGATACACCCATGAAAGAGATCATTAACAATCCCCAAAAAATATTTTTCACCTGTCTACCTTTCCCAAATAGAAAAGACATAGAAAAGAACTCGGTATGATACAACTTTTTAACGTCCTAAACATGGTGTGACTAAACTAGTACCCCAAACTAGTTCATTACATGACCACATGAATGCCTCCACATAATCCAGATGTTGTCGAATAGCAGTGTGGGTCTAATGAAACATGTGGGTAGATTATACCCTCTTCACGAGAGTGAAGCGACAACAGAAATTATAAAAACAATAACATGAAATAATAAACAATAACTATACATCACATACCACATTCACAAACTAGGGAAGTACCAAAAAACTGATAAAATAATATTTCATGTCATGATGCTCTAAAGTTCCAAAAGGAAACCAAAATAAGATAGTAAATATGATCCACTCAATGTGTCCTGAAATCATTTTTGATATCTTCATCCATGATCCATCTCAAGTCAATAATCTATCATAGGGACCTTTCCCTTATCTAAACCTACAACCAAGAAGTCTTCTCGCATACCAACGGATTCCTGAGAAGGGTGTGAGTATAACTCATTATGCCACCACCAAAGGTTTCTACATAAATATCTAGCCTAGAAATAGTGTATACAATATTGTAAAAGAATAATAATAAGGCATGAAAGGTAACATGTCTTAAATCAACCAATTATAATTTAACTTCCTTACCCTTATACCTAAAAATTATAGGCCGTAAAGTCAAGGATTTAACATTTTAAACAAAGTTAGAATTCATTTATATTTTCTATTTTCTTATGTCAAAGGGGTTTACAACCAATTATTCACACCATTTCCAACGATTTGTGATTGGATCATCATATCAGCACCCAAATCAAGATTATGAGATGATTTGATCATCAATTTAAGCCAAGGATATAGAGATACATGTTCGAACATCCTTATCCAAGGATTTTGAACATCATGTTCAATATACTCACTCATGGGTCTTGGAGCATCATGTCCCACATCACTAAAATTTAGTTAATAACCATCTTCAAGGTCATAACCACTTAACCTTAAAACACACAGTGGAAATAAGGATACACATTATTCTAAAACATTAATTAATCACATGGAAAACCATACATAACCCCATTTAGCCAAACAGTACCATTTCAAACTTTCACTCACATTTCAAAATAATGATTCATTCAATAATATTATTTAATAATTTACATAGAGGACCCCTTTTAATCATTTTCCATCTCTTCTCTTAATCATGAAATTTTATGTTTAGATTCAAGTCATTCCAAACAATACCTTAGGCCCCATTATCATACGATATGACAAAATAATTTTTTTAATCCCCAAAACCATCTATTTCTGCTTTTAAATTACACATTATCCATTTTTAAGGAATTGAACCACCCCTTGGGCATCCATTAAGCCTGATCTTATAATCTCTAATGGATCCAACGAGATCTGTGGAGGGTCACACAATCCAATTTAAAGTATAAATTTATTTTTCTTAAGAAGAAAAATTTCCTAGTAAATTAGTGTAATAACACACATCAAATACACATACATAACATTAAGACTATGGGAGACATTGTATAGACCACATATATCAAGCTTGTAGACAATTACTCACCCAATATTGGACCTTGATTCAAACTAAAACAACCGATAACCCCAAAACTAAGGATTGCCTTGAAAAATTAGGGTTTATGAGCATTAGAAGAAGAGGAAAAACCACACAAATATTCTTTTGAGAAATAGAAGAAAGAGGACTCGTAGACTTACCAAGAGCTTCGATTCACACCAAACGATACTACAAATTCTCAAGAATCAATATAGAATGATAATTGTAGAGGATGTAGCTCCTGGTTCTCATCCCTTTCCATTGGAAAAGAAATGGGGTGAAAAATTATGGGGGAATTTAAGTTTGGGAGGGAAAATTGGTGACATTCCAAATTTTAATGGGTTGCATAGTTGAGCCATAGAATTTGGAAAACTGTGTTCCAACCATGTTGTCTCATTTATCTAAGGGAGGCTTAGGTATAATAGTTTGTCTATTCACCCGCACCGTTTTACAAACTGTATAGTAGTCATGTAGTTGCCTCTTTTTATGTGGCTCAATCCACACTTTCTCATGGTCCATCCTAGCATGATTTTTTAACCATGATCCTCCTTCCTTCATTACAAAATTTCATGTCACATGGTTCGTAATGACTATACACTAACCATGTTCCATAAAAATAAGCCAATTTTCATCCTTTTTCATGTCCCAAACCCTTGGTATAGTCCTAATACCTTCCCTACCATTGTTAAGAATTTAATTAATCATTTTCAAGGGAGGTGAACCAAATTTAAAATGAAACACACCTTATAGAAAGGATGGGATCTTACATTAGGAGCAGTTGTAAATACATCAGAATGCTCTTGACTATATTTTAATGAACTCAATGCAACTCATCATTTTCTGATGAAGTCAACCCTACACTACTATAGGGATTTTACATCTGGTAAATGTAATCTAACATAAAACCTCAATTAATTTTATTTTCATTTTTCAACTAAAAGTTTTATAAATAAATTTATGTGAAATTAATTTTACAAAATAAAGACAACTAAAGAAGAACTTAAAGTTAGGTCAAGTTCATATTAAGTGTATTATGATTTTCAAAATAAGGGAAGAAAATGATTCATTGACACAACAACACCTAATAGTCTAAACAACATCTGTTCCCTTTTAGATAAATGTCATCCAAACTATAGAATATTTTTTTAACAATATTATCATAGAAATTCAAGGTTATCATTATAGAGGGGAAATGGTATATCATTTTTAGGAGAAAAATACTCTAAAGAATCTCACATTAATGTTACATAGAAGAAAACTCATCATGTGATAATATATTAATTAATATTCAGTTATTTGAATATTTTAGTAATCAAAAGAAAAAGTTAAGTAGGTTATAGGGAACCAACTCCAACAAACTCTCACTTTAACTAGTGACAAACACTAACTAGTTAGACTCACATGAAAGAAAACATGAATTGGATGAAATATGGTTAATGTTGTTGGCTTGTCACGTTCTTGTTACTTTTAGGATTAATGTGACTTCACTCCTTTGACAAAATCTCTCAATATGTAATATCAATAATTTTTGACCTTTTTTCCTCTTTCATAAACATCACATTTGGGATAAAACCATAGCTTGAATAAAAACATTTCCAAACCACTTCTTAAGCTGCATCAAAATCCACAACATACTCGGTAAATATTGATATGGAAATCAATGAGTGTAATAATATTTCCTTACTTATTACCTTACCCTTATTATGATACTATATAAAATTTATTTTAAGGAATACTAGTGTTATATCCACTTTATTACCAGTATTCACACTTCTCTAATTAATAATTAAGTGTTCATTAGACCTCAAGTATTGTAGAATAGTTTTGATTGTAATTCAGTGATATTATCCTAATTCTTTTTGATATTTCCCTCTACGATTTACTCATAATAAATATCAAGCCTCATTTCATATCATGGAATATGAGATAGTTTCCAAACTACTTGTAATGTCTCGGTTCCGGAAGCCACCCAGAGGTTCCTCGTACCCGGTTAGTCAAATGGCCTCAAGTGCATTTCCTCGAACGCCAGAGGCTGCCGACTAGCAGCGAGGGCCTTGGGTGTGATAGTGGGGAAACGATGACCTCATTGGCAGAGTAACACAGTAGAAGTAAAAAAATAACAATAGCAGAAGTGGTAAAAAAGCAATAAGTAGACAACAAAATTAATAAATAACTAGAGCACATATATAAAATGATGCATGATACATATGTCTAGAAAAACATCCAAACAAGTCATAATGATGAATAAAGTAATAATCCAAAGTAAAAAATAAAAACAACTAAATAACTCCTCATCATCGCAATCCATAGCTTGGTCTCATTCTCTCCAACTCCACAACAATAAATTACCTGACGTAGAAGGGAACTTTCCTTTATCTATACCTGCAACAATATAATCTGTTTGGGCCCAAAAGCATGACCCAAACAGGGTGTGTGACTAATCCCAGTAGGCAACCACCAAAAGATATGTGCCTAATAGTCAGTGAATATATATGGAAAACAATAAGTAAAAGAGAAGTAAAAAAAGTAAGTACTCAGTAGTAAATAATTCTACAGTTCAAAGCATACAATTCCACACATCAAGTAACCATCTAATCAAAGCAGGTAACCCTCTGGGAAGTACTCAAAGCCTATACCCCATGATTTATTTATAAGGATATGACAAAGACTCTCTGAGGAAGCACTCTCAGTAAATTCCCCTTATAGTTAAAATTGATAAAGACTCTCTGAGGAAGCTCACACAGTCAATTCCCCTTATATTAAAAATTTATTAAAGGCACTCTGAGGAAGCTCACATGGTCAATTCTCCTTATAGTCTACTACAATAGGTTATCACGGCCCTGTGTAAGTCAAATGAGCATAACAATGCAATACGGCCAAAGTAAACCTCAAGAACTACTTGGCTAAATAGTCTACAACATATCAAGCATGTCAGATCAAATAATCACTCCATCCTTCAGTACTAGGCATGAGAAACATCAAGGAAGCTTAACGGGCTAAACATGACCCAACAATCGTAAACAGAACATGCATGGGAAAACACTTCCAAAGCATAGAAATCAGCCCTATTCACATTCAATTAACCTCTACTCAAGCATACAAGAATGGTAGGAAATTAACAAGGGTTAAAACGGTAAACTCACAATACCCCATTCAAGGGTATTAGAGAAATTGCACATATTACTCAAAGAGTTTCAACGGAAAGGCACAAACCACCTACCTCGGTGTTGGGATATCAATATACATGAACCTTAATCCTTGAATCACCTAATAACACTATAGATCTGTAAAAATGTCTAAAACGTTCAACCGATGATAACTATTGAAAGAGGAAGAATCAAGAAACTAATCTCTAGAAGAAGGAAGAGTTTACCGAGGCGATCCCAATGCAATCAACAGCAGTCGAATCAGTGATCAGATTCTCGCTCGGGGGCTCGGAGAAAGATCGCAGCTGTACGGGCGCTCTCGGATGAACTAGTTCGAGAAGTAGACATTTCTGTTCGTCAGACGCGACCCTGGTACGTTTAATTAAAAAAAATAAAGTACACGGTGTGTAATTTTGAAGTAAATGACGTGTACTTTCCCTTACTGAGACCTACTTTAGGCGGCCTCCAGGTCACCACACATGGCCGTGTGCGAGGCTGCTACACGACCAGCACACGACTACCCGCAGTAACTGAGTACATGGCATGTACTCATAATGTACACGGATTGTACTTCAAAAATTTCCAGAAACTCCTCATTTTCCTCAAAACCCCTAGAAAAAGAAAAAAATACCTGAAAAGAAGATCTGGGTTCTTAAAAACTTCCCCCCTTAAATAAATTCATCCTAGAATTTCCCTTGTAAGGTTGCATAGAAGAAGAAACAATGAACATCTCCGGCCACTGTGATCGTACATCGGCCTCCCACTCCCAAGTCTCGTCCTGTACTCACCCGTGCTTCCATAGCACCCGTACTAGAGGAATAGACCGGCCATGGAGAACCTTCATACTTCGATCAACAATCTGGATAGGATGCTCCTTGAAAGATGCATCCACCTACAACTCGACTTCCTCGGGTTGGAAATCATGAGACAGGTCTGAGAAGTAATGCTGAAGCTGATAGATATGAAAAACGTCATGCATAGCCCGATACCTCTGAGGTAACTGCAACTGATAAGCAACCGGCCCAACTCTCTCCAAAACCTAAAACGGCTCGATGTACCTCGGTGAAAGCTTACTCTATCTCCTAATCCTCCTGTGTCCCAACCTTGGTGTGACACGCAAGAAAAACTAATCTCCAACCTTGAACTCCAGAGGTCGTCTCCATCGATCAACATAAGAATTTTGTCGAGACTGTGCAGTATCCATCCTCTTCTGAATCAACTATATCTGCTCTGTGGTCTCCTAGACAAGATGAGGTCCCAGCATAGCTGCCTCTCCTGCCTCCATCCAACATAAGGGTGGTCGGTATGGCCTACCGTACAAAGCCTCATAAGGTTTCATCTGAATAGTTGCTTGAAAACTATTATTTTAGGAAAACTCCATAATAGGTATGTGGTTCTCCCAAGAACCTAAAAAATCTAGGATGTATGCTTGAATGATGTCCTCAAGCACCTGAATCGTACGATCGGACTGGCCATTTGTCTGGGGATGGTAAGTTGTACTCAAAAACAGTTGTGTACCCAAAGCCTTTTGAAGCCCTTACCAGACCCGAGAAGTAAAACGGGAGTCCTTGTCTGAAACAATGGAGTGTGGAACTCCATGTAGACGTACAATATCTCAGATGTACAACTGTCCTAGATCATCCACACTGAGGGTCTCCTTGATCAGAAAGAAGTGAGCAACCTTTGTGAGTCTGTCGATGACAACCCAAACTACATCATTCCCTCAAGGTGACCTAGACAACCCTGTCACGAAATCCATCATGACGTTATTCCACTTCCACTCAAGAATGGGTAACTGCTTTAAAATCCCTACTGGTCGCAGATGTTCTGCCTTCACCTACTGACAGGTGGAACACCTCATAACGAAGCCAGCAACATCTCTCTTCATACTTGGCCACCAATACTGACGGTGTAGATCACGATACATCTTAGTGACACCAGGATGAACTACCCAAACTGAGGAATGAAATTCCCACATCAGCTCCTCGAGTATGTCTGCTGACACCCATATGCGCACTTGGAATCACAAGATCTCATCCTCGCCTATGGTTCATCCAGGAATAGGGTCCACTCTAGACACACTCTCCCGTAGAACTATGACTTCTGAATCAGATAGCAGCCTCATTCGCACTCGATCAATATGAGTAGAGGTAACAACTATAGAAGATAGAAACATCTTCCCCTGCCTGTCTTGCACCTCCAAATTCATCTTAGAGAACAGATCCATAAGCTTCCACTCACTGTTGGCCTCCTGAACTACCTGTATCTGTATCCTCCTGCTCAACGCGTCATCCACCTCATTGCCTTTTTCCGACGTGTAGGCAAGCTCAAAGTAAAAGGATTGAAGGTACTCAACCCACCTTCGCTATCTCAAATTCAGATCACTCTGATTGAAGATGTACTTGAGACTTTTGTGGTTGGTGAAAACCATAAAGTTCTCTCCCATAAGATAATGTCTCCAACAACATAAAGCATGAACAACTGCATCCAACTCGAGATCGTGTGTTGGGTAGTTCCTCTAATATGGCCTCAACTACCGAGACCCGTACACACCGAATCCTTCTCCCTGCATAAGAAATGCACCTAGCTCGATACCTGAAGAATCATAGTAAACATTATAGATCTTTTCCAGCTCTAGAAATACTAGTATTGGTGCTGAAGTCAACCTCCCTTTGATACCACTTTGTAACTTCCCGGTTCCAGAAGCCACCCATTGGTGCCTCGTACCCAGTTGGTCACATGGCCTCAAGCGCATTTCCCTGAACGTCAGAGGCTGCCGACTAGAAGTGAGGGCCTTGGGAGCGATAGTGTGGAAACTATTCCCTTGTTGGCAGAGTAACACAACAGAAGTAAAACAAATTTCAATAGCGAAAGTAGTAAACAAGCAATAAGTAGACAATGAAATTAATAAATAACTGGAGCACATATATAAAATGATGCATGATACATATGTCTACGAAAACATCCAAACAAGTCATAATGATGAATACAGTACTAATCCAATGTACAAAAGAAAAACAAGTTTATAACTCCTTAGCATCGCAATCCATAGTTTGGTCCCATGCTCTCCAGCTCCACAACAATCAAGTACCTGACGTAGAAGGGAACTTTCCATTATCTATACCTACAACAATTTAATCTGTTTGGGTCCAAAAGCATGACCCAAATAGTTTGTGAGACTAATCCGAGTAGGCAACCACCAAAAGATCTGTGCCTAACAGTCATGGAATATATATGGTAGATAATAAGTAAAAGAACAGTAAACAAGGAAGTACTCAACAATAAAAAATTCCACAGTTCAAGTCATACAATTCCACACATCAAGTAAATAGATAATCAAAGCAGGTAACCCTCTAGGAAGTACACACAACCTATCCCCTCTGGTTCAGTTATAAGGATATAACAAAGACTCTCTGAGGAAGCACTCTCAGTCAATTCCCCTTATAGTAAAAAGTGATAAAGACTCTCTAAGAAAGCTCAGATGGTCAATTCCCCTTATAGTCAAAAGTTATTAAAGACTCTCTGAGGAAGTTCACATGGTCAATTCCCCTTATAGTATACTAAACCAGGTTCTCACGGCCCTATGTAAGTCAAACGAGCATAGAAATGCAATACGACCAAAGTAAACCTCAATAAATACTTGGCTAAACAATCTACAACATATCAAGCATGCTAGATCAAATAATCACTCCATTCTGTAGTACTAGGCATGGGAAACATCAAGGAATCCTAATGGGATAAACAGGACCAAACGATCGTAAACAGAACATGCATGGTAAAACACTTCCAAAGCATAGCAATCAACCCTATTCACATTCAGTTAACCACTACTCAAGCATACAATCATGGCAGTCAATTAACATGGTTAAAACGGTAAACTCACAATACCCCGTTCAAGGGTATTGGACAAGTTGCACATATTACTCAAATACTTTCAACGGAAAGCCACAAACCACCTACCTCAGTGTTGGGAGATCGATATACGTGAACCAAAAGCCTTGAATCACCCAAGAACACCGAAGATCTACAAAAACGTCCAAAATTTTCAATCGATGATAACTATTGAAAGAGGTAGAATCAGGAAACAAATCTCTAGAAGAAGGAAGAGATTACCAAGGCAATCCCAACGCAATTGATTATAGTCAAATCGGAGATCAGATGCTTGCTCGGGGGTTCGGAGAAAGAGCGCAGCCGTACAGGTGCTCTCGGATGAACTAGGTCGAGAAGTAGACAATTCTGATCATCAAACGTGACCCCGATACATTTAATGAAGAAAAATAAAGTACACGACGTGTAATTTTGAAGTACAAGACATTTACTTTCCCTTACTGAGCCCCGCTTAAGGCGGCCTCTAGGTCACCACACATGGCCGTGTGCAAGGCCACTACACAACCAACACATGGCTACCCGTGGTAATAGAGTACACGACGTGTACTCATAAAGTGCACAACGTGTACTTAAAAAATTTCCAGAAACTCCTCATTTTCCTCAAAAACCCCAGAAAAAGAAAAACATACCTGAAAAGAAGATCTAGGTTCTTACACTACTATTAGGCATGTGTAATTTTATTCATTATAAGAATCTCCTCTTATGCTTCACATATCAACTTAGATATATTTCATGCCATGTGACCTAGGTAATAATTCAATCATGAATGTTCCATCTTGTATTTTTCAATACCTTTTAAAAAGTATATACTATGACTAGATCCAACAATTCCCATAGATCAATGTTTATAGATTTTGTTCCCTAGAACTTGGGTTGCTAAATTAAGCCATACTAGGAGAAATTTTTCCTTAGCGTTAATTAATTATAATTCTAAAACTATGTTTTCCATATATTATGAACATATCTTACTTAGAATTTTTTTTTAATCCAACTAAACTCTTGTATAAATTTAATCAAATTCATTATAAATGAATATACCATGATCATTATGCTTTCTTTAATTCATATATGTATCTCATAAACTTACATACCTTATTGGATTTATTTTGTGTAACCAACCCTTTCTTTTGTATTGTATAGACATATCCCATAGCATTTCCCTAAAGGATAGTAGGATTAACATATACTAAGCATAATATATTAATCATATGAGGTTTCTTTGAAAATTATAAATCTAAAATATTTTATCATGCCAACTAATGCAAGTTTTCATCATAGGCTATACATAAACATCACTTGAAACCTTCAATAAAAAATCGATCCTTATTGGTACTAACTTATACCATCCATGTCTAGTTTCTATATAAATACCAAAAATGACTTTAAATCAACTGATAAAATACCAAAATGTGCAACTAAATTTTGGTACTTGGAATCTATCTCAAAATTCATATGAAATTTCCAATATTAGAATGTTTCCATTTACTATTCCATCATAGGATTAATTATTATTATAAAATAATATATCCCTTTAATTAGTAAATCTAAAACCAAAAATTTGGTTTTAACTTTCATGTGCATTATGTGTCTCAGGAACAACTCCTCCCAGCAAACCTAGTGGAGTCTTGTGTTCATATTTTAACTCCTGCCCATATAGAGACTTAAACTCATTGAACTCAATTATACTCCCACTATATAAAAATATAAGTGATTCTATCTTATATAAATATATCCATTCTAAACTAATACCTCTCTATCTTAGGGATAATAATATCCTGAGTAGCTTGGGGATAATTAATTGAGATGCACTTCATGTTTTCTTTAATTAAAATTTTTAGCTAAATAAATATTTGAAAAAATATTTCTCATAAAAAAATATCTAAAATAATGGATCTATTTTATATTATAAATTACATGACACCATTAGTCAATATATTAAGCTTATGGTTTGAGACACCCTAGATCCATATACCTAGTTTTGATACTAAAAACATACTTTTTATATACTGTCTTTGATACCAACTAAAGTGACCTAAACATAACCATCCATAATAACAATATCAAACCAATACTAATTTACTTACATACCCAATACCTTTTAGGTTTAGAGTTTTATTGAATTAATAGAAATCCCCAATTAATAAAACCCATATATTTATCATCCAATAGATATTTTCCCCACTATACTAATAATTTATTATTCCTAAAATTTTATTCAATATCTCAAATAAAAATCTCCATTCATGATACCCATATAGAAATATATTACATAATATCATTATTTATAGCCTGAGGAAATGGAAAATATAAAACGGATAAACTCAAATGCTTGAAAAGGGTAAGCATAAGTGATAAAAAGTGAAGAACATAAGTGAGAATAATATGAGAATATGGGTATGAGATAATAATTAAGTTTCATTGACATAGTGTAAGTGAATTATAACCAATAAAACATTGATCATTAATCATAATTCATGACATAAATATTTTAGAATAATACAAGAGTAATAAGTCTGTAATATTGATCCATAATAATATAGACATCTGAATGTGGCATCAGAGTGCATCATAAAATAATCATAGAAAAATTATAACATTTTGAACAAAAATAAAGTCTATAATGTTGATGTACAAATATTTGAGAAAATCTAAACAATAAACATGTCTATACAAAACAATTTGAACAAAGCTAAACAAAAATCAATTCCATTTATAAGGATGTGAAAAAAGAGAAAAACAATCATGTACAAACATAGTAACTTTATATCATGAGGTCTAAAACTTTAACCAATGAATTGGAGGGATATATATGAACCCACTTATCACATGATGATAATACATACTATAGGATAATTAGAGTATGAAAATGGATACAAGAGGGGGGGGGGGGTGAATTCTTGTTTATAAAATAAAAACATACAATTACATTAAGATCCCATTTTAGTAGATTGGATGAACTTTATGTCTAATGTATAAAGTAGTTATTGTACAATATTTCTTCCAATACCTTTTTTAAATAGAGAAATATGAAAATTTTAAAATAATGATAAAATGTTACTTATATATACGCAATGAAAATAAAACTTGTAAAAATGAGTAAAGTAAAATTTTATAAATTTATAGTGATAAAATTACAAAAACATTATAAAATAATATCAAAACTTTAACCTTTAGTGTAAAGTAATTAAATCACATTGACATAAAGTATTTGTGGTTTAACCTAACTATAAATTCCAATCTTTCTTCAGAATTAAATCTCTCAATCACAAAGATAATAAATAATTTTTCTTTCTAGCCCTACAAGACCTCGATCACAAATATTAGACACAATAGTCCTCCTATCCTTAGAATCCATCGATCAAACCCAATTGGAAATAATGAATAAAACGAAAGAAATTTTTTTTAATGAATTTAAAATCCTCACACAGATGCTTTAAAATAGAAAAACACTATAAATAATACAATGAGCATACAAGAAACAAGATTTTACAAAAAGTTACAAAGAATATCCAGATAGATTGAGTTGTAAATGTATCGGATCCTACCTCCTCAAATTCACCTCTATTTGTAGGAAAATCTCCAATGGTAATATATCATAATTTTAGGGTTTATTTATAATGAATTCAAATGAAATCTTCCTTCTCTTGGAAAGTTATGTAAAAAATTCTTCTGAAGTTCACTTTGGTATCATAATTACAATGCTGTAATATTTTCCTTCAAATAGTGTCAACTTTTTTATCTGATAGGGTAGATTTTAATCATTCGGTGAAATGAAAATCATAATTTGATAGTCTTTACAAATTTTTATCCAGAGAGAATCTCTACCTCCATCTGATGAATGGATTTTAGTTTCACAAAGTTGAGCTTCAACCGGTGAAACTTTGTAATACTTTTTAAGTTATACATTATAAAAACATCATTAGATGAAATATGAAATCATTAGTCCGATGTAGAAAGTACATGTTTGTCTAATTATAAAGTTTTGTCTGATTATATAGATTATATGGTTAACACATATCATTCAGTGAAAAAATATCATTTGATTAATAAATATCACCTGATTAAAAAAATATCCTCTAATTAAAAAATATCATCCAACAAAAAAATATCTTCTGCTAATAGAGTAATCTTTATCAGGTAAACATCTATGTTTTCTAAAAAAACATTCTAAAAACATGGGATGTATAAAGTTAGTAAAACATGGTATTTAAGAAATTGTGATGTGATTTTAAAATATAAGGTTATAAAACATTGAAATTATATTTTTAGACTCAACACATATTCATGTGTGCCAAATTAAATCAATCATATATCATATCATGAAGAATCCATGGAAATAAAATGGGTTTTATAACATTTTCAAATGGTATCACATATAATGACCTCAAGAATTGGATCAGTTGATATTAAAAGTACAATCTCCCAAAAGGAGTATTTCAAAATATAGTTTATATGGTTATTAATGAAACATAACTTTATAGTAGATAGTTATTTTTTATATAGAGTAAAGTGGAAATGAAATTCTAAAAAAATTGATTCTATAAAATATTTCAATAATTTTCATAAAAGACAGAGTTATGAGTCACTTGTAAATATAATTTTCAAGAACGTAATATGACCCCCCCATTTTTGAAAAATCATAATTTTAAAAAAAATCCTAATAATGGATCCATAAAATGTGGAAAATTTTATGTCATAAAATTTAGGGTGGAAAATAAAATAAATGAACATGAAATGAAATATTTTTTAGTATTTTAAAATATCATTATTGAAATCCACATTATTAAAATAGTAAAACTTATTTTTTAAAAGATATAAACATAAGTATAAATATAACAGGATATAATACACATTTTTCAAGAAATAATAAAGAACATTTGTGGGAATAATGAATACATACATGGAGGAAAAAGAACCGTTAGAAAGGATAAATTTTTTTTCTTAACAATGTCATATTTTTAATAAGAAATAAATCCATAAAAGAAGAATAATTAGATGTGAAAAATTAAATTATTGAGAAATTAAGGAGTAAATAAATCTTAATAAAAACCTAGGGTGGAAGAAACCAAAAATTGAATAATGAAGTTCAAGAATAATGATTATTACTTAATAAAAAGGAGTTGAGTTAACAAAAACCCTTACAACTTTTATAACATTGGAGTCAAAACCTATTTAAAGAGATAATTTGTAATAGAACTTTAAATACCATGAATAAATATATAATCATGATATAATATTTAAAATAGGAAAAATATAAACCATATAAATGTGAATAAGTGCGTAATTCAAAACATGTCTCAAGACAAATATTTGAGATGAGAAATCCTTATGGATTTTATAACACATGATTAAAAATATATTTAACGATTTAAATTAAATTGAATTTATAAATTAATTGAATTAAATGAAAAATATATTATAATAAATTAATGTTGTGGTGAATCAAAATAATATAAAATTATGGTTCCAAAAATGAAACATGTCTCATAGAATTGAAATTGATACCAATAAACCCTTACTTTGGACTTCCACTTAGTTCGGCATGCTCAAAAATCTTTCAATAACACACTTAAGTTTACTATTCATATGATTAAGAACCTAATTCATAGTTATTTTATTTTATACCATCTATTTACATTTCATTATTACCCATATATTAATTGTTTATTATTAAAATTAACATTCAAGTGCTAATCATTTTGTTCCCATTACATGACCTAGTTTTTCAATCTAGATACTTGAGTCCTATTTATGGATTAATCACACATATAATTCTAATTACAAGTTAAATAAAATTTTTAATATAGTTATAGAGTCCTATAGACATTTTATGGAACTTATGTTGATAGTGCTCATGGAACGCTTAAAAATTACAATTTTAGTGATTCTTGAATTAATAAAAGAATTGAATTTATAGGTAAATATAATTTTGAATATTAACACTCCATAATTATAAAATGATATTAAATTAATCATTATTATATATCATTACTATTATTTAATATTTTCTTAGTTCATTCATGAGATAAAAATTATAATTGTACCCATATAGGTGGTAAAACCAAAAATAAGAACACATTATAATGGTTGAATGTGTAAGTACATGATATTGTATAATAAAAATATAAATTATAAATAATATAAGTTCTTTAAAAAACATTTTTTAAATATATAAATAAAATTAAAGAATATTTTGATGAAAAATAAATAAAAAAAATCAAGGAGAATATATCACTTATGTTGATAGCAAGAAATTCCTCTTGAAAATGAGAGGTTTAGGTCTTCTTCATTGGATAAAAAGCTCAATAATGTTATAGAATCCTATTAAATAAGTAAATATGGAAGATTATATAGTATATTTCTACTTTTTTATGTATCTTTTAAGGGTTGTAGGATGAATCATTTTATAATTGAGAGTAGTGAGACTTTTGTAAATTTTAGTTTCTTAATATAAAAAAGTGAATTCATATGTGTATAAGTGGAACTAAAATTTATTATAATTGAAAATAGATAAGGTTGATGTTGACAAAAACTTTATAAACCCATTTTTATTTAATATTTTATGATATTTTAAGGTTTTAACCCTTGATTTAACACCTTAACATTATTTTATCCTTTATTTAGGTGCTTACTTTTACTATGGTAACTTATTTTTACAACTAAAAATAAAATAAGAATAATTAACTTATTCAAACATGAGGATTAAAATTTTTATTTTTTTAAATATTCAATTTATATATGTTTAAAAAAATAATTTTAATAAAACTACACTTATCACAACAAAAAATATTTTTAAAAAAAATTCCATTTTAAGTATAAAATGAATTTACATCAAGATCATGTATAATATTGATTATAATGATGTTTTTTAGTTAATAATTAAACAAATAATTATTATTTTAATTTAAATTCATGAAAAAAAGAATGTAACCTTGTGAATACTTAATTAAAGTAAATTGACTAAAAATGTTTTTTTATTAGAGTACAATATCACTTAGGATACAAAAAACTAAAGAATTGATTTCTAAATTCAACATATTAATTTTATATGCATTATTTTACTCATTAAATACATATTTGGTCAATGAAAAATGTTTCATATATTTTTTATCATTATTATATCACAATGATGTTATAAAATTTTCGGTATTTGTAAAAACAATATTTCTCACGATTCACCAAAAAATCAACCATTTCAAAAAAATAAAAATAAAAATATCCTAGAATAATTTTCATAGGATAAATTAAAAAATAGCTTTAAACTTATAAAATTAATATTCTAAAATTTATAAATTTATATTTTAAATAAAAATACAAAATATATTGAAAAACTGCTTTTATAAAAAAGTCTTTTTGTAAACTTTAAGTGTTCATAATCATATTTCATATCAATTTTTAGTTAAATGAGTGTTAATATATTATTTTATAAATTTTAAAGTGACATGTTATTATAATTATCTTCTAAAAGTGATCAAATTTATTTATTAAGATAAAATATGCAACACTTAAAAAACAATTCTTTCAAAAATATCCCCTTTTAAAATTGAATGATTTTAATCATATCACATTAATTGTGTTTCATATAACCATTAAATTTCATTAATTAATTGGTATTGGAACAAACTAATCATAACAACAATATGTTAGGAATTAAAATATATTATTTTTATAATAAATCTTTTTATTGACTTTTCATTTACTTGTGGTTTTACTCTTATTATTATTTTTTAATGGTGTTTCACGGCATATAATAATAATGTATTAGTCTTTACCTTGAATTTTATTATGGTATATCATTGTTTGTTTTAGTTTTATTTCAAATTTAATACAAACTACTCAACACATTATTTCTTTAAATGAAAATAAATGCTAAAATCTCAGGGTGTTAAATTTTACCCCCATAAATAAATTGCATCATCGTAATTTTAATTTTTGTCACTATTGAAAAAATATGAGGGTATTATTAACATATTCATGACTCATATAGTTTATAATGAGTTGTATAACTTACTATCATGGATATGACTCTCATTTTACCTCATAACAGACATATATCTAGATTTTTATTTGATATAATTTTTTTTTCAAAACATACTTCCTTAGATATAAGACCTAGAAGTTTAATGAGACATGTCATTCCTAGATTTATTTTTATGACCATGTAACAAAAAAAATACTAAAACCAAAAAGTGTTATAATAATAATCTATAAACATATTAAAATCAAATCATATGTGCCTTATCCTTTGGCACCTTCATTTCAACTTATGAAATTAAAGGATCATCCTACATCACTTCTGGTTTAATATATGTTTTTTTGGTTCTATCCTATTTTATTTCATAACATAATCCCCAAAAATAACTAAACCCAAAATTTATATGATAATATAATATTCTAAACCCAAAAATCATGAAATCTATCTCCCAAAATTCATCTTAAACTTTATCCTGAAAAACATTAATTGAATACCAATCAATATACACCTTAATCATATATACCCCTAAAAATATATTAATCCTTTCTCAAAATATCTAAAATCACCTTATCACCAAATAAATTTTTAACACCAAGGTAATATATACCGCTCAACTTATATTCCAAAAATTAATTTACTCATTATCCCAATTAACCATAATTCCCTAAACCTTAAATCACAAACCCACCCTAAGGGACACCCATACCTCAATCATGTATTCCATATAAAACACAATCAAAATATAATTAATCACCTCAAAATAAAATCATAAAATATATCAAATAGGTATTTGTTCCTTTAAACTTATGATCAAAATTAAAATTTTCAATCCATAATGGAATTCATAACTCTTAAACTATATTCATCTGATAATATCTTAACCTATAAAGTTATATTAACCATAATTTAATACCAACTAAGATGACCTAACCCATAGACTCAGATCCATGAATAATAACACATTCCTTACATACAAGCATCGATACTAAATAACGTGACCAAAACTTGGTAATTTCCCAATCAAGATAGTTGTATCACTAATAGGGGGAGGGATTCAATCATTAATATTTTTTCTCTTATGTTTACTTAATTTTGAAACAACCTTTACCTCCTGTTAAATATTTCTTTCTCTATTAAAAACAAAAGAAGAACACATACACAAGAACACAATAATTTACAAGGTTTACTAATCATTAAGAGTAAATACATCCTTGGTATAGTTTGGAAATGAACCAATAACACACAATCCACAAGAAAAAAAAATCCTTTTATGTGGAATACAATGAGTAGGATTCCCTTAAACTCATGTAACACTATGATCAATACAACAATGCATGTTCTTCAAGTAGCATGAAATTATATAATAATGTTTTTGTAACAGACATGTTACGGTGCTTCTTGATCAACTTTCACAAATATGATCACTCAAAAAAGTTCTTATGTTTCTAACCATAGATGATGGTAAGAAATTATTGACTTAATAATGATACTCAGTCTAATTTCTCAGTCCAATTTCCCAGTCTGATTGCTCAATATGGAAAATATAGATATATTAGAATACCGCTAAAACAATTCTAGAATACATCATCTTTAATTTGGAAATCCCAATATGATTTTCCCGGTCCGATGATCCAGCCCAATAATATAACCATCTTAATACAATTATTATATGAATATGATGACCATTTGAATAAAATCTTGCCTCATATCATATGCTTCTTCAATCTGGAAAACTTCTTCAACAATACCAAATTCGGAAACATATTATTATCTCTAGAATTCATCAGTGCTCCACCTTATCTCTTCCTTTCATGAATAATACCTTTTTAGATGAAATTACAAAGTAATTTCCCTTTTATAGTTATTCCAAAATTGGTTTGGGTGGGATTCTTAAAAAATTTCCCTCTCAACCAGATTTTCCCGAATCATAAATCACTTTGAATTTCGAGTGCATCTTGACTTCATCAACACTTCTCAACTCTTCTTTAACCTTCTCGAATATTATAAAACTTCATATCACTTATAACTTATTTAATGAATCTTCAATATAATTTCAATTTTTCATTCCTATTTCCCAAATACAAATTCTTCATTATGATGATCCATACCAACTGATAGAAATAAAAGAAACCATATTATTCGAACTTCAAGCTCCCCCTTTACAATAATTTTGTATCTCCTTCAAACTTCAAGAGATATTCCAGACTTAGAAATACACTATTCTAATTATGATTTTGATTTTTCATTAAACTATACCTCATTACGATGAAAAAAAATGAAAAACAATAGATTCTTCTTCTTCTTTTCCCTTGACCCACTCAGAAAACAACTAAAAATACATGGTGATGAATATAGTTGAATACATTGTTGATTAGTCATTTATTTTTATTTTTGAATCATCTCAAACAACTTCAACTTATTTTATTTTTAATTATTCCTAAAAATATACCTTTTATTATTACGATGGTATACCAGATTCTATGGACCGGTATTAGCAGCTTCTACTTTAACAAATTATTTCTTTTCTTCATTACGATCATCCTCCTTAGCCTTTAAAAAATATGCATCTGGTATTCTCATTACAAAGACCTTGAGATTGGAAATCTTTGGCTTCATCATTTTTTTCTTTCAAAAAATTCTACTTGTATTATGACTTTTATCATTACTTTTATTATGTTGAAGATCAACTTTAGCATCGTATGACTTACCAAGGAAAATATTGTAACTTCCCAGCAACTTATTTCTAATCCGATACTGAATACAATTATCTTAATGATTGTCTTGAATATGATTATAAACAACTTTCCCCAAATTTCTTTTTATAAATATTGAATCATAAGTTTTACAAATTACTTATTATTTATGAGAACTCCAAGATCACTAAGGCATCATCATATTTTTATCAAAGTTAGGAATACTCCTATGAAGCACCTCATTACGATCTGTTCTTCCATTTGGGCCCTGAGGTAGGTCTAATGAACCTTTTCATTCAGGAAACATATTCCCAATATGATTTAATTTATTAAGTATTATGATTCTAATTTTATGAATATGATGTTCAATTTGATATTTACCAAAAACAAAGTGAGGTGATTTATTTTCTTAAACTTCCATGACAACAAAAGGGAACTTTTAAATACGATCATCCTTATCAGCCTAGTCCTAAAAATCTCCCCATTTAGATTTTGTTTTCAACCAAGATTCAAATCACTAAAATTTTTAACCCCAATCCATGGATTAATTATAAAAAAATTTAAACCTATGTGAGCTTACTCATTATAGGAAACAAGAATTATTGACAGTAAAACCATGCTGTCCAAAAGTTGTGATCCATGAAAACTTCCTCCGAATTCTTCCTTATATTTTCATCCTCATATTTTCAAATTCAATGGAACACAAGAATTTTTTTTCCCATAATCACTCCAAAAAATAGTCAGAATTGTTCACACACTTACAATGCTAGATTCATAGCTTACCCACAACTCCACCTTTATGCATGATTACGTAAGGATATATTTATGAAACAATTCTCCCCCTTGAAAACACTATTAAAAGTTAATATGAGAGAGGGTAAAAACAAACATACCTCAAACTTGATGAGAAATAGGTTGGACACCCATGTTCGACCTCAATTTATAAAAATGTTCCTTTGGTAAAGGTTTTGTGAATATATTAGTAACTTGTTCTGATGTAGGAACTTACTCCAGCTTTAATTCATTCTTCTACACATGCTCTTTGATAAAGTGGTACTTTATGTCAAATGTTTTGAATGATAATGTCATACAAGATTACTTGTAAGGTTTATTTCACTTTGATTATTACAACCTAAGAGTAAGGGTAACTTCACTTCAATAAGTAAATCATATAATTGAGTCTTAATCCATATAAGTTGGGTAGCGGCTTGAGTAGCAACAATATAATCAGCTTCATCTATAAAAAGAGTTACTAAATTCTATTTCTTTTTATGCCAACTAACACAACATTTAACTATAAATAAAACTCCACCAGATATGGATCTTCTATAATCAACATTTCAAAACCAATCTGCATCTGAATACACAAACAAATCAATACTTTATGATTTATCATACATGATTTTGAAATTTATTGTGCCTTTTATGTATATGAGATTTTTTCCCATCAGGTAAATGTGATTATTTATGATAACTTTGAAATCTTGAACATAAGTTAATAACATATACAATGTCCGGTATTTGGGTAGTCAAATACAATAAACTTCCAGTCATCTTTTAAAACTCTTTCTGATAAACTTCTTTTCCTTCTCCATATTTAGAAAAAAAATTTCCCACTAAACTTAGCGTGGAAACAGGTTTTTATTTTTCCATATCAAACTTCTTAAGAAGTTACTTAACATACTTTTTTTGAGAAAGAAAAATGTGATTCTTGTTTTTCAAAATTTTTAACCCAAGAAAGTATTTCATTTCTCCCAACATGGAGATATCCAACAATTTTTTCATTTCTTCAGAAAATATTTCACAAGATCTTTCATCATTCCCATAAAAGATAATTTCATCAAAATAAATAATTATAACGAGGGAAAACTTATTATTTTCTTTGATGTAAAGATTGTTATCAACTCCTCCTTTCTTAAAACATATATTCCTTAAGCAAGTATCCAATTTAGAATACCTTGACCATGGATCTTGTTTCAACCCATAAAAATATTTCTTCAACCAGCATACATAACTTTCATCTTTCCCAATAAGGAAGCCACATGGTTGTTCAATATAGCCTTTTTTTATCAAGATCCCCATTAAAAAAATGTGGACTTTAGATCCATTTAAAAAAAATAACTTTATTGTGCATCAATAGAAAGAAAAATTCTGATTTTTTCTAACCTTGACACCAATGAAAAAGTTTCATCAAAATAAAGGCCTTCAGTTTGAGAGTAAACTTTTCATATTAATCATTCCGTGTTTCTTATCAGTTGTAATTCTCCATTCAAATTGTTCCAGAAAACCCATTTTGTATCAATAACATTTTTTATATTGATTAGGAACTAGTTCCCATGTATCATTATTTTCGATATGATCCATCTCTCCATTCTTGGTCTGAACCCATTCTAGATACTCAATATCCTCTTTTAAATCATTCATCTCAAATTTTTTATTAAAAATAAGTATGTGTAATAGAACTTGTTTTTCTTCTTATTTGAACCATTTTATGTTGATCACCAATAATGTAATGAGTTTCCACTTGTTTCCTCAGCTTGGGATGATATTTTCTTGATTCTTCATCATTGCTGAAAATAGATGAGTCTGATTTTTCTTCTTCTTGAGTAGGATTACAATTGTCTGTATCTTTATTAGAATTTTTAATAAAACTTTCCTTATCCTACTCAACTTTATTATCAGTTCGAGTCTGTTTATATTCCTCAGCCTTTTCTATAAATTTCACGTCAAAAAAATCAAAAATTCTTCATATTTCTTTGTTGAAACATTTATATCCACTTTATTGTAGAGAATAGATAAGAAAAATTCCATCTTCACCTTTCTTCTCAAACTTTCCAAAGTTTCCACCTTTCTTATTTTTGATACATGTGCTCCCAAAAACTATTAAGTGTTTCAAAATAAGAGTTTTATCATATACAATTTCACATAGAGTCATATGTGAACTTGGCCTATAGAAACATTAGTTTTGAACATATACATTAGCACTCATGGCTTTCCTCCAACAGTAATGAGAAATACAATGTTCAAGTAACATAGTTCTCCCCATTTCAAGAAAATTTCTATTCTTCCTTTCATCTACCTCATTTTGTTTAGAAGTGTATGGGGAACTATTCTCATGATTAATTCCATGATTCCCAAGATAACATTCAAATTATTCATTCTTAAACTCACCACCATTATCAATTCTCAACTTATTTACTGAATACTCACATTTCTTATCAGCTTTCCTCATGAAACATTTAAACACTTTTAAAGCATCTGACTTATATTTCATATACATAACACAAGTAATGTGAGTAAATTCATCAATGAAAGTGATGAAGTACTTGCCTATATCTGTTGATTTTTTTCTCATTGGACCTCAAATATCAAAATGAACAAGTTATAGGGTTTTTTTGAACAAATATAAACTTTATTATGCATAAAATTTGTAATATTTTCTTTCTTAAAAATAGTGAAACCCCAATTTATTATTATTAAAAAAATCAGGAATGTCTCTAACACTATCTCTCTTTGATAAAATTTTCATGTTTATTTGGCACATGTGTCCTTTCCTTTTATACCACAACTAATTCTATTCCACCATAATCATGTAACAAGAGTTTTGTATAACAAAAACCTGAAATAATTTTCCTTTTGTAAATTAGCCTCTTATAACTATCTTTCCATCTTCCTCACTTTTTACAAAAAATAAATCTTTTCTGAAAATGAATTTTTTCCCTCATCACAAAGTTTTGAAACAATTATCATGTTTTCTTTCATCCCGTCAATATATAAAGTATTCTTATCTTTCAACATTTCTAACCCAATGATAGTTGATCCAACACCTTTGATTCTCATGGATTCATCATTACCAAATGACACTGTTCCTTCTTTAAAGTATTACATATTCTACAAAAACATTAAATCTCATGTCACATGAGAAGAACACCCACTATTAATAATACAAGGTTATTATTCTTTTGTATCTTCCAAGGTGGTTTCTATAATGACATATTTTTGTTTCTTCATATCTGAATTCTTATAATTTTTAACAAACTTTTGTTATGTCAGTAAAAAAACAATTCATCCTTTTGTGAGATGTAGAGGTTGTTCACACCTTTCAAAAATAGTATCTAGGGTTTGGTACCTATTTTCAACTTTTAGTCTAACATTCTCAGGTTTCTTCAAAATAACCTTCTTAGACTTATTCCTTAGAGGATATTGAATCCTCCTCAAGCTTTTACTTCTATAATTTGTGGAATATTAGTAATGTTTTTGGTTGAACCAACACATATTTTATATATTCCCAAATCCATCACAATACTATCAGTGTCCAAAGATATAATGTTTTCCTCTGAAACTTCCATCATGACTGGATTTGTGAACATTTTTTTTAAAAGGTGATTCCTTGGTCAAAGACCATGAAAAAATTTATTAATTAAAAAGCAAGAAAGGACTGGATTTGTGAACATGTTTCTCAGTAACCTTGTTGTCTTTCTTATCTGAACTTTGTTAAACACCAACCTTTTTGTTATCAATCAGAATATTCCTTTTCATCTTGATTTTCTTTTCATCATTATCAAAACCATAGTTAATAGAAATATTTTAGTATTAAGAATGTTTATAAACATTTTTAGACTTAGGGTTTTTAGAAACTTATGAATTCCCCACTTTGTTAATCTTGGTCACGTACATAAATTTCCCAACTTTATTATTTTCAGAAACATCTCTAACTTTATTTTCAACATTTTAAGGTAAATTTTTTTGATCCTTATCATATTAATTCTTGAAATAACTTTCACCAACATCTGAGATATAGTTTTTGAAACATGTACCTTTTTTTTCATCTTTAGAATGTTTTTGTTGAACAAGTTCCAACCCTTCATCTTTTTTCCTTCAGCTTTACTTCCAGATGTTCATTATGATTATTTTCTTCCTCAAGATATTTTTTCAAATAATCAATCTCTTTTATTATCTTGAAATCATAAACATATTCTTGTTTTTCTGAGTAACTTTCATTTATCAACTTCATGATTTCATTCTTTTGAATTCTAATCTTTATCAGACATTCTTTCAATTGTTCTTTTAGATGATATTATAATCTTGTTTCTTCTTCTTCAAAACTACTACTTAAAAATTTTTCATTGTTCACCATTGTAATAAAAGTATTCTCACCAACATACTCAGTATATTTTTCAGATTCACCATCAATATCTTCTTATTCTTCATATTTAGATAATTTTTTTTTTCTTTTGGATTTGAAGAACTTTTTATCTTTTCCTTTAGAAATGTATTTATCTTTATCACCCTATTTATTCCATGATCTTCTTGGCCTTATTTTTTTCATCATAATTTTATTATTTCTTTCTTCGAGGATAATTAGTCATAAAGTTCCCAATGACTTCACATTAAAAGAATTTCAATGGAAGTTTCCCTTTGTACATCTTCTCACATTTTTGAAAAAGAAGGAAAGAATTCATTAAGATTTTTACATACCTAATTTTTTGAATTAGAATCACCCGTGTATTCTTTAATAAGAATATTATTTAACTTCTCCTTCTATGCAGCCTTGTAAGACATTTCTCTATCAACTTTTTTTTTACTTTTCATACCTTTCTCCCTTATCATTTCATAAGTGATGAGAGTGCTATGAAAATAATCCATATATAATATTAAGGAACACTATATTCTAATGAAGAAACTTTAGAATAAATATTGTTATGAAGGATTCTTAAGATCTTATCAACAAATATAGAATCCTCCAACTTTTCATCAAGAAATCTGATAGCGCTGACAATTCCATTTCCCCTGGTAAAGAATTACTCAACATATTCATACCCAACCATTTCCAAATCTTCATTCTTCAGCCACCAAATTTATAATTTTTCATTATTCATTTTTGTATTGCTTATTATATGTTTTTTAAATTTTATCATATATTTGTGGCTGTGTAAACACCCTTCACTATTATAAATTCACTTTTAGAAAGTGATGATAGTAAAGAATTCTTGGTCCTTCCATCATTCTCAAAATTCTTATTATCAACAGTTGTAAGGGAAGATTTTTCATCAATAGGAGAAAATCCATCCATCACATCTTCAAGAACATCATAATTAGTATAAATAAGATAATTAAACATTATATATTTCCAGATATGATAATTATTACCATAGAAAACCAGGATACATTTACTATTGACATAATTCAAATTACCCTTCAACTTATCTTCAAAAATTTATCAAAGAACAAATGAAGGGAACCTTAAATCTGATACCAATTGTAATTTCCTATTAAAGATAGTCATATCACTATGTGGGGGAGGGTGAATCAATGGTATATTTTCTTTTATGTTTGATTACTTTTGAAACAACCTTCATATCCTATTAAATATTTATTTCCCTACTAAAAAAACAATAACACATCCATAGAAACACAATAATTTACAAGGTTCACTACATGATAAGAGTAGCTATGTCCTCGGTATGGTTTGTAAATGATACAATACCACACAATCCACTAGAAAAAAATATTTTTGTGTGGAATAAAATGATTAAGATATACCCTTAAACTCGTGTAGCACTATGATCAATACAACAGTGAATACGCATCAAGTAGAACAAAATGATATCAAATTTTTTTTGTAAAAAACATGTCACGGTGATTCTTGGTCAACATTCACAAACCCACAATCCCTTCATCTCCATTCCTTCGCCGCATAGTAGCACGTCTCTCGGTCGACTCTGAGTTCCTCAACAGCATGGACGGATTCCCTCTGCATAACTCAAAGGTCATGCATGGAGCATAGGCTCTGTTAACCTCAAGCCTGGAACCTTGCGGATTCATGATTGGAAATTGAGATTCTTCTTAAATGATTTTAAAGTTACGTATGCTCAAGTATGGGTAAAAATCCATGGTCTGAACTGGGTATTATGGAACCCTGAAATCCTGTTTGACATCGCTTCCACGATTGGAGTTCCGATTAGAATGGATTATGCAACTAAAAAGGTTAGCTTTAGTCATTATGTGAGGGTGCTGGTTGAAATTGATCTTAGTGCTATGTTGATTGATCGAGTTGTTTTATATATATATAATGATGAAATTTTCTTAGGAATTGAATATGAAATAATTCCACCATTCTGTAAAGTTTGTCAAATTATTGGACATTCAGATTTGCAATGTAGGAGAGATGTGCTATGCTCTAACTGCCAAATTAAGGGAAATGATGCACTGCATTGTCGATGGAAGCATAAATAAGATGTTATTCAGAAGGATACTGATGATCCTTTGGTGGTTAATTACCATACTGAGTAGATGAAGGTTGTAAAACCTGCTTACATGGGCCGAAGGATTGATGTCGAGGATCCTTTACCAAGGGTTGATTCCACTCCACAAGTGGATGGAACAAGCTGGGCTGATAACACTGAAGGAAGTAATCAATATAAGGGAATAATCTCTTTTAATGATGCTCTGGTCAGAGGAATGGATGGTGAAATAAATGGATACGACTCAGAAGATAGTCAATCCGAAAGGGAACTCTCAGCACAAGAGGCTGTGGATGATAGGGTTAGGCATAAGTTGCAGGCCCTTAAATCGAGGAAAGGTAAGTTACTGATTGTTTCTACAACTTAGGATAAGTGTAAGACCAAAGGTCAAGCTATAAATGGTTATAGCAGTAGAGTTCAAGGAAAGAATGAGGCGGTCTTGGATCCCCCTCCACTACAGGTCTTGGGTGTTCGCACTGACGCGCTGGCTAATGAAGGTACTTTGGTCACCAGTAGTGAAGAAGGGGGTGCACATAGCACTTGCATGATTTTATTGGAGAGGAATGGAAACTCTTTACATAAGGATGGTATGAAGCCCATTCAGGATATCACAACAACTCCCGAGAAGGTAATAAGTAATGTCAATGTATCAAATCCATTTGAGTTGCTATCTGTCAATTTTAGTGATGTTGAGTCAACCCCCACTGTGACTACTTCCAATGTTGCGGACGCACCTTCAGATGATAAAGGTGGTGAATGGATGTATGCAGAGTCTGGAAGGAGGGGATGCCAATCCCGTGGCAAATGTGGGCGACTTCCTTACCACAGTATGAGTACCCGCTCTAAAACAGGTTAATTTTCCTGCTGTTTTCCTTGTATTTTCTTGCTGCTTTGTTCCTCTCCTAGACTCTTTTTAATTCAATAAACAGGCCTCTACGTCTCAACTTCTTTTTTTAAAAAATGATCATTCAAAAAAATTCTTCAATTTCTTACCCAGAAGTTGGTAATAAATTCTTAGAGTTATTAATGATACGTAATCTGATTTTTGAGTATGATTTTCCCATTCCAATTACTCAATATGGAAAATATAGCTCTATCAGAATACCTATGAAATAATTATTGAATACTTGTTCTTCAATTTGAGAATCCCAATACGATTTTCCCAGTTTCATTATTCATCCCAATACGGTAACCAACTAAATACGATGATCTACCAAATATGATGATTAACTTAATACAATCTTGTCTTTTATCCTATGATTCTTCTGTCTGGAAAACTTCTTTAACAAAAACCAATCCAAAAACCTCTTCTTATCCCTAGAATTATTCATAGCTTCACCTTCTCTCTTCCTTTTGTGAATATTACTTGTGTCAGGTGAAATTAAAAAGTACTTTACCATTTATATTATACCCAAAATTGGGTTTGGAAGGATTCTTAAAAAGTTTCCTGCTCAACCAAATTTTCCCAAAACATAAAATCTTCTTGAATTTTGGGTGCATTGTGACTTTCTCATCACTACTAAGCTCTTCTTGAACCTTCTAAAATCTTCTAAAAAATCCATATCTCTTCTAACTTCTTTACAAAATCTTCAATTTGATTCTAATTTTTCATTACTATTTTCCAAATACAATTTCTTCATTATGATTATCCATAACAACTGATGGAAACAAGTGAAAGAATATTCTTCAAACTTCAAACTTCCACTTGACAATAATTGTGTATCTCCACCAAACATCAAGTGAGATTCCTGAAAAATAAATACTCTAGTTTTATTTTGATTCTGATTTATCATTACGTTATTCTTCATTACTATGATGACAAATGTAAAACAATAGATTCTTCATCTTCTATTTTCTTGACCACTTAGAAAACAACCAATAATACGTAGTGATGAAAATGATTTACTACATTTTTTATCAATCTCTAATTTTTCTTTTTGAATCATCTCAAACAATTTCAACTTGGTTTCTTTTTCATCAGTCCCAAAAATTATTCCTTTGATTATTATGATGGTATACTGAATCTGATGGACCGGTATCAGTAACTTTGACTTCAACAACTTATTTATTTTCTTTGTTACGATCGTCATCCTCATCAATAAATTTTCATCTGGTAATCTCATTACGATGATCTTAAGACTAGAAATATTCAGCTTCATTAACTTTGTTCTTTCAAAAACTTTTGCTTGCATCATGACTTTGATTACAATGAATATCATCTTTAACATCAACTAACTTTCTAATGAAATTATTATAACTTCCTAGTAGCTTCTTTCCAATCTGACCATGAATATAATTTTCTTGAATATGATTGGTCTGAATATTATTGGAATTACCTTTTCCACACATTTATTTTTATCAATATTTCATCACAAGTTTTACAACTTATGATTTATGAGAACTCCAAGACCATAAAGTCATTGTTATATTTTTGTCGAAGTCCAGAAGACTCTTATGAAACATCTCATTATGATCTCTTCTTCCATTCCAGACCTGGGGTGATTCTGATGAACCTTTTCATTCAGGAAACATATTTCCAATAAGATGGAATTTCTTAAGCATTGTGATTCTGATTTCTTGAATACGATGGTCAGTCTAATTTTTACCAAAATAAAAGTGAGGTGATTTCTTTTCTTTTTAAACTTCCTTTAAAAGAAAGACAATCACTGAATATGATCATCCTTATATGCTTGGTCCTAAAAAACTTAAGCATCCATAACTACAATATCAAACTAATAAAAATCCACTTACATACCTAAGAACTTTAGGGCTAGAGTTTTAGATAAATAAGAAAAAAAATCAACTAAAAAACTCCTATATTTATCATCCGATGGACATTTTTTCCACTATACCAAGAATTTTTTATTCCAAAAAAAAAGTTTTCAACATATCCCAAAAAATCCTCCTTACGTGATATACATCTAGGAATATATTATATAATATCATTTTAAGTACCTGAAAAAATGAAAATATAAGAAGGGAGAGCTCAAATGATCATTAAGGGTAAACATAAGCAATAATAATTGAAGATCACAAGTGAGAATAAGTAGAGCACAGGAGTATGAGAGCATAGTCAAGGTGAAATAAAATAATATAAGATAATATTACCCAATACAACATTGATAATTAATCATGAGACATGGAATAATTATTTTTTCATAGAAAATGATTAATAAGTTAATAATCTTGTTATATAATCATATAGGCATCAAAATGCGTCATAAGAGTGTGATATGAACATAAGAATAAGAAAATCATAACATTGTGAACAAAGAGAAATATAATTATGTCCAAAAAATTATATGAACATATCTAAACAACAATCATGTCCATGAAAAAGGTTTTCAAAAAATATAAATAGTAATAACGTCCACATATAATGTTGTGAACAATGCTAAAAAAATCATGCCCACAGCCAACATCTTTATCTCATAAGGTATAAAACATTAACCAATGCATTGGATATATATATATATATATAAAAGACAACATCCATCATATAATGTTAATCCATACACACATTTGAAAACATAAAATCAATCATATATCATATCATGAAGAGCCTATAGAAAGAAAATGGGATTCATAAAATTTCCAAATAGTATCAAATAGAATGACCTCACAAATTGGATTGATTGATATAAAAAGTAAAATTAACCAAAAGGAACATTTAATAAGAGAATTTAGAGGCAATTCACAAAAAAGGTAATGTCCTGGCCCAAGAGCCACTAAAATAGTTCCCTAAGATGGTGGGTTACATGGCCTTAAGTTTTCCTCCCCATACTCCAAAGGCTAGTAGTGAGGGTCTAAGAAGGTATAGTGGGGAGACTATACACTCATATTAGAGTGTAATAGTGGTAATAAATAGAGATAAAAAATATCATAAGCCTATAAGATAACCAAAAACACATAAGAAGGAGTAATAAACAACAATGGATGTATAAACATCAAAGAAATTGTAATAATAATCAAAATCCATAATCTGATTCGCATAGAAAATGATATCATGCCACACTGATATAAAAAAATTGGAGATAGAGATACAGAACAACAAGAATATACTACATTCTATACAAAAATTTTTGAAGACCAAAAGGCATCCCTTCTATAATCATAAGAATACGCTCAGTCTTCTACTCCTTTTATCCCATGTTATAACCGAACCAGCTCAAGGATCCATGAATGGATTCTTTCCTTTTCCAATTCCTATGATCATAACGTATGCTTGATTTCCAATGACTATCCCGATAGGGTGTGAGTTTGATCTTAGTAGGTGACCACAAATGATTTCTATATCAATACAGTCAGGTTATATAGAATAGAAGTGTGCATGTATAATAGATAATAAAATATGTTTAAAAATAACTACTTGTTGGATAAGGGTCCTGTAGGACACCTGGAAGACTTTACCTACTTCGACATTCGCCAGAATTTGTCTAAGCACAGTTTACCATGTACAACCATATATAAGTAATCATATATGATATTTATACATGTATATACACTATATATTAAAGGATATATATAGGAATATATATGGAAACTAGGTTCTAGATGTACCCATGGAATAACTCAGGTGTTCATCTATAATCAAACAAACTGAAATCTCTAGTAGGGGTACTAGCCCTAAATCTCATAATAATGTGAGATGTCATGTTAGTCACTCGATATTGTGGGGTTTTCATCATGACCAACTCCTGAAGCAAGGGAACATGGAACATCATTCCCATCTTCTAAGTAAAACTAAATGGTGTGAGATGCCATGCCTATCACCCAACATAGGGGAGCATGAAATTCCATGCTAAACAATTTAATTAAATGTTGTTTTCTAGGAAATATCCATAGCCTAATTATAATATTCACGAGTAATTACCTATTAATAATTTATAAAAATTTAACTCATTTTAACCAAGGGTGTCACAATTTATATAATAAACCTAAAACACATGGCTTGACCTTGGAACCCACTTATATTTTAATTAAATAAAACCATAATTTATTAATCTAGGAGAATCAAATTTATGGTAAATCCTAAAAACATAGATAGTGTTTTGGTTAATCAATTTTTATATAAAAAAATAAGAATTTAATTTAGCACACCCAAAGGGGTGGAAACCAATGAGGTAAACATCCTTTAATAATTTAACAATCCTCAATGAGAGTATCTTAACATTCTTCATTAAATTTTTAAAAGAGGAAAGACATTTTAAGGTAATTAACAGATATGTACTGTGTGTAGAACAATGGAAAAATGATATATAACCCCTAATTTTTTTGGGAAAAATTACTAGACCACCTACCTCAGGACTGTAGATGTCTCTTCATCCAATATCAATTTTAGGTTTGAAGTAGAACAAAAGAAATCACCGAAATAAAAAAATTCCTTATAAATAGGGAATATTAGCTCATAGAAAAATAGAACATGATATGGTGAGAGAAACTAAGAAAGGAATAAGATTAGAGATATTATTGTTAGCTATCCAATGCATCTGACACTGATGGAAAAAAAGTCTATGTGAGAGAGATATTAAAATCCTTAAAAAAGAGGAGAGGTGGAGCATATAACATGAGAAATGGTGAGGGATATTCCATCTACTAGATGAAAAGAAAAGAGGATTAAGGTTAAAAATTTTCAAGGGAAAAAGTTTAATTAACCTTCATTTAAGGGGTCACATGGTTGGAAAAACTGTGCACCAACCATGGGGAAGATACTACCCAAGAACCCCCTTTCACAGGATAAGTGCACAACTTTACTACCCATGTGCAACCCATGAAAAATGAATCTTCAATTTTTATAAGACAAAACACACAACTATGTGGCCTAGGTTGCATGGTTTAGTCTAATCATGCAGACCCTTCTAGATAATTGTTTCACCCACATGGCTGAGTTTCACAATTATCACTAACCATGAGCTAAGCATGTGGATCATTCTACCTCTCCAATCTTTGGAATTCCAGGCTCCGAATAAGACCAGGGTGATATTAATACACCTATCAGCCATAAGGAACATGTATTAGGATAAAAAAGGAAATTAAACTATAAAAAAGAATATTTATACGTTTTTAAAAATCCGGGTCGTTGCAACCTCCCCTCCTTAAACAAACTCATCCCCAAGTTTTCCTTCTGAGGTTAGTAATGGATCGTCTAAGAAAATATCCGTACACTAGGAACATTCATTTGATTATTACTCCTAGGTATTTTCCTCTACTCTTCCATGTTATCATATCATATGAACTAGAGTAAATGAAATACCTCAGAGAGCCTTCATGTTCTAATCGATGACGCGCACTGGGTACCCCACAAAAGAAGAATCCACATCAAACCCAACATCCCCAGGATGTAAAACATACTATGGGTATGGATAATACCAATGAATATGATACATGTGAAAAAATTCATGCATAGATTAATATGTATGAGGAAGTATTATTCTATAATCCACTGGTCCAATTAGATCCATAACCTCAAGGGGTTTAATGAATTGAGGAAACAACTTACCCTTCCTTTGAATCCATCAATGGCCCAGCCTGTGTGACACAAGATTTAAAAACCTATTCGTGATCTCGAACTCAAAAGGTCATTGATGGAAGTTATCATATCACTACTCCCTAGAATGATCTATCAGTGTGAACTCTATGATTAGCTAAACCTTATTTTAAATATCATGAATGGGATGTGGTCCAAGCAGTGTTGTCTCCCCTACCTCTAACCAGTATAGAGGAGATCGACATGGCTTACCATATAAGGCCTCATAAAGAGCCATTTGGATGGTATCCTGGAATATTTTATTATAAGAAAAATTAACTAGGGGTATGTGTTTCTCTTGAAAATCTCTAAAGTCAAGGAGAAATGCATAGAACATGCCCTCTAACACCTAAATCATACATTCTATGTGACTATCTATCTAAGGGTGATAGGTTGTGCTTAGAAGAACCTATGTTCCCAAATCATTCTGCGACCCCTACTAGAACCGCGATGTAAAATAAGCATCCCTGACAGATATAATAGAATGTGGATCTCCATAATGGAATATGACCTCCCTAAATTATAGCCTCCCTAAATAATCTACTGATAAGGCCTCCTTGATAGGAATGAAATGTGATACCTTCATCAATCGATCAATAACTACCCAAAATGTATCATTATCTCAAGGAGATCTAGGTAATCCTCTCACAAAATACATGGTGACATCATCCCAATTATACTCAGGAATGGATAATGAATGTAAAAGTCCTATTGGTCATTGATGTCCCCCCTTCAGCTACTGGTAGGTGGAACATTGAGTATCAAATTCAGCTATGTCCCATTTCATACCAAGCCACCAATCTTGGCGATTTAAATCTCAATACATTTTAGTGATGCTAGGATACACTGCCCAAGATGAAACATGAGATTCTTATATCAGTTCCTCCAAAAATTCCACTAGAACTCAGACATGATCTTGTTTTTGTAGGATATCATCCTCATCCATGGTCCATCTATAAGATTAATCCTCATCTAAGATACTTCCCCTTCGCACTAGGCCCTTGGGATCAGAAATATTCCTTATATTTACCCATTCCAGAAGGGTAGAGGTCATTTCTAAAGTTTTTAGGACTATCTAACCGTGATCCTCTAAACCCTCAAAATTCATCTCTAAAAATAAGGCCATAATCTTCCACTCACCACTGGCCACCTGAACCTCTTGTGTTTGAGTCATCGGGCTTAGATCATTGACTATGACATTTCCCTTTCCTAGTGTATACACAAGCTCAATGTTAAATGACCATGGGTATTCAACACATCTGTGCTACCTAAGATTCAGATCACACTATTTAAAGATACAATTGAGAAGTTTTTGACCATTGAACACCAAAAAATTCTCTCTAAGTAAATTATGCATCCAAAAACATATATCATAGACAGCAACTTCTAGTTCAAGATCATGCGTTGGGTAATTTCACTCATGTAGCGGCAACTAATGAGACCTGTATGCCACGACTCATTCATCCTATATCAGAACTGATCCTAGATAGATTCATGATGAATAAAAAAACTATATATATATTACCTTGATCTAGTAAAATTAGGATCTACATTGAATTCAACCTACCCTTTAATCCATAAAAGGCTTCTTCACATGATTTTGACCGTACAAATTTAATGACTTTCTTAGTCAAGCTTGTAAGAGGAGATGCTAGGCATGAAAAATCCTCGATGAAATACATGTAGTACCAAACTTACCCCAATAAACTCCATAGGTAAAAGTCATTCTTGGGATTCTCCTAGGAATCTTTAACTCTCACATTCTATGGGTCTACTAATACTCCTAACTCTGAGATAATGTGACCCAAAGAAGTGGAGTTTGTTGATCCAAAAGTGGAATTTGGTGAGCTTTACATAAATCTATTTCTATCTCAGTGTCTTCATCATGATCTCAAGATGTTTTTAATGGTTGTTTCAAGTGAGAGAATACACTAATATGTATTTTAAAAATACTATCACAAATTAATCCAAGTGGAAACCCACATTCATCAGAGCCATGAAAATAGTTAACACATTCATGAGATTGAATGACATTACTAGTTATTCATAAAGACAATACATGATTTAGAAAGATATAAAAGTCATGTTTGAAGACCTAACATGACCATAATGGTAGCTAAACCTCAAATAAATATTTGAAAACACCCTTACTCCTTTGATCTAATCAAATATTTCATCTATTTGATGCAGTGGATACTGATTCTTCACCATGAGTTGGTTTATCCATTGGTATTCCACACAAATCCGGAGGGATCCATCTTCCTTATTTGAAAAAGGGCTGGTGAACCCCATTGTGAGGTACAATGTTAGATAAAACCTTTAGCTTCTATGTCTTCGAACTACTTCTTAATCTCCAAAAGCTCTATAGGTTCCATCCTATAATGAGGAATAAAAACTTATTCCACTATTAAAACTAGCTCGATGGTGAATTATACCTATATAACAGGAGAAAATCCATACAAATCACAAGGGAAGATGTCTCTGAAGTGATCCAAAACGGAAGGTAAAATAATAGGTTGTATTCCCTGGTTATCCAAGAAAAGACTCGCAATCTTGGTTTTAACTCTGTGTAGCCCATGATACTCAGGTCCTTCTCAATCCGCATAGACTTCCCATTATCCCTTGTAAACATTCCCACCACCCTTTAGTGATGTAAATGTCACCCTCTAGTGATAAAAATAAATATGAGATCGATAGGGAACTAACCAATATATCCTGATAATTACATAAAAACCTGTCATGTCAAGGATGAAAATATTCCACATGAAACGATATCCACCTATATATAGGGGACACTCCTAAAATTGGTGAACACTCTCTGATCAGATACCCAATGAGGTTTCCAGTGTCATCACGCCACTACTGTACTCTATCTCGAGGATTATACTCTCCATAATTTCCATAGATATAATAGAGTGTGACACACCTAATAAAGTAGACACTAATGTAGATTCTACTAGGATAGTACCTCAAACTGTAGAAGGTCTGGCACTCTACTCCCTCAACATATTTTTCACTGTATAAAACTAGAGTGTACCATGGCCCTGATTAAAAACCTGACTGCCCTTAGCAAGTCCAATCTACTGGAATTGTGAGTTATGTGGCTATTTCCCTCTTCCTATACCACCACATTGGCTTAATTGGTCGGTGGTATTCCATCTGCCTTCCTAACGAGGTACTACTGTCCCCACTCCAGAACGTGGGGTCAGTGTAGACACTCTCTCACTAGGCACATGTGGTAAGGTCCTGGAGAAGACCTGAATATGTCCCATCCTACCAGAACCTCTATATTCAACTGGATCTCTCATTCATTGGGGTTTCTTCTGTCCTAGTTTCTCACATTGATGACATATAAAGAAACTATTAGTATGATCTGTCTAACTGACACTTCCCCCATGATAAACCTCAAATAAATGCTTCAGTACACTAGAAGAACAAATTCCAAGTATGGGTACTAAACAACCCTAGATCACACAATCATATTCCATTATATTTCAATTAGTAATGAGGGACTATTTGACTATCTCAAAAATAATAGTCAACCAGAAAACATCAACATGTGATTGGATTTCATATACCAAACCATCATAAAATAAACTCAAATACATAATATCATCACTAGATAGAGTCAGTGTGAATTAATAAAGTTAAATAAAATGATCATAATTCTTAATTATTGAAATATCTCCGTACTATGAGTTCATGAAATCTTAATCCCATCCAGTCCTCAATGTTTGTGGAAAGAAGTAATTATAAAAGACCATTTGGAAATCCCTCCAGATCATACCCCGATATTGGTTGGCCTAGGTAATGACATCCCATCATCTCTTGGTAGAACTAAAAAGCATATAATATGTGATATTGAAACTCCTCTTTAGAGGTGTGTCCATATGGTCAAATATATAAATAATGGCCTCTCACTATGACTCAGTAGCCTGAGAACTAACATCCCCTGAGAAATTGGAATGATGCTGCTGTTGGAATTCTCATGTAAACTCTACCATGGTTAGGGATGGTCGAGAAAATCCTTTCATAGACTACATCATAAAAATAAAACCCTATTGGAAATGGCCGTCAGTTCTCAAATTAGGAATAATAGGTAGTTCCTCAAGGGGCACTACAGGAGGTAATAATGGTGTCTTAGGGCCCAACACCTCCGGAGCATGGTCGTCACTGAACTCAAAGAGTACGAACCAAGTTTTTCATGATGGAATTATTATAAAATGACATACACATGCCTCAAAAAATAATTTAGTATAAAACAATCGCAAATACATAATAGGATAGGTACACAGCCTTCTTATGGTAAAGATCACACCTCTCTTCCTGCTCCCAAATCCACATCTAAGTGATAAAGGAAGACCACAACATACCATAAAAAAATAATGGAAACCCCAAATACCAACAACTATGGTTGGGTTTGGGTATATGTCTCATACCACATGTTTAAGGCTCCGGTATTTTAGTTTCAATTGAAAGTTATAGCGAAAAAAAATTAATTTAAAACTGGCATCCACATTTAATGGTAACCATTTCTATTAAATGTTTAATTTCCATTTAAGTTCATACTATTTATATATATATATATATATCATATTAATATAAAATTGTTCACCATTCCCAATTCAAAAAATCCATCCTCGTATAAATTGCAACTAGAACATCATATAGTTGTGACATGGCCTTTAAATTTGGTACCAAGATGTAACACTCCATATAACATGATTTGAAAACATGAATTATCATTACAAATTTATAGAAGTAATTTCTTTATAAATTGAAATTAGAAATCAAGAAATATAGTCAATTTTTTTTCATCCCATAGAAACAATTATTTATGGATCAAAAATGGTATAAATGGGTTAATTAAGGTGGAATCATCAATTTATACGGGGAAAACCCATTTAGATTGATACATACATTTTTATTAATCCAATTATTTTCCCCTACAAGCTAAGTTAGCACATTTAAAATACATATCAATGTACCAAAATATATATAGCTTTAAATTTCACACAATAAGTAAATGTGGCAAGAAAAAATGCATGGAATATAAGTCCTAAAGTTATTATAATGATTCATAAACAACAAATACTTACTACACCAGGCCAAGGGTAAGGAAATCTATAACAATATTAACAATAATAACATCAAAAAACATGTGTGTCACAAAATGGTGAAATTGATTAAACTGTAATATGAAAAAAAATATAACAATAATATCTCATCCCATGTATTTTGGGTTTCCCTGAATGTGGGTTAGCTACTACCAGGAATAATCTCATTTTAAAATAATGATACATTATAGTATCTTGTATAATACCCAAACTGAATGAAAAAAGGGAAAAAGAAACCTCCCCCGATACCACTTTGTAGTGAACTGACCTGGGAGCCACTAAAACGGTGCCCCAAGCCAGTGGGTCACATGGCCTCAAACATTCCACACAATACGATAGAGTATACCAAATAGCAGTGAGGGTCTATAGTGGTATGATGGGGATACTATACCCTCATATTAGAGTGGCATAATGATAATTAACAGGGATAATAAATAGTATAAGAATATAAGATAACCAACATCACACCAAAAGCAAGAGTAATAAAGAACAGCAGATGTATAAACATCCAAGAAATGATAACACTAATAAAAATCCATAATATGGGTTATATAAAAAATTATTTCATGTCATGATGATCTAAAAAAAGGCGAGACAGGGATACAAAACTACAGAAATATACAACATGTTTTAAAAAAAATAAGTAAATACCAAAAGACATATCCACTAACATCATGATCCTAGGCTTGGTCCTTTAATCCCAAGATCCCATCATATAACCAAACCACCTCAAGGATCCATGATCGGGTGTGTTCCCTTGTAAATGTATTTGATCATAAGGTCTTACCAGGTGCCAATGAAGCCCCAGATAAGGTGTGACATAAATATCAGTATGCCGCCACCAATGGTGTCTAGATTAATCCAGTAACTTTATATAGCATAGAAGTGTGTATGTATAATAGATAATAAAATACACTAAAAAAATAAATACTAGTCATCTTAAGTTCTTATATGACATCTATAAGACTTTACCTACTTCAGTATAGGCTGAAATATATCAAATCTCAGTTTACTATGTACATAAATATATAGCTAATCATATATAATATGTATACTTGTATATGAACTATATATGTAATGAAATATAGAGGAATATACATGGATACTAGGTTCTAGTTTGACTTGGGCCATTACTTAGGCATCCCTGCATATTCAAACGAGCTAAAAGTGCCTAAAAGGGTACTAGACCTGAATCTCATAAGAATGTGAGATGTTATGCTTTTCAATTGAGATAGTGGGGTGAGTTATCATGTGAAAAACCCAAATAAAGGGAATGTGTAACGCGATTCCCATCATCCTAGTAAAAGTAAATGGTGTGAAACACCATGCCCATCTCCCAACGCAAGGGTGCGTAAAATTCCATTCTCAACAATTCTCTTAACCATGGTTCACTGACCAATATCTATGGAAAAATCATAATAATCATGATGTATTACCTCTAAATCATTTATAAATATTTAACCCACTTTGACCATGGGTTTCACAAATTATATAATAAACATACAACACATGGCATGACCTTTCAACCAACTTTCATTTTAATTAAATGAATCCATTTAATTTATTAAGAAAGGAGAATCTGATTTAAGGTCAATACCAGCCACTTAAATGGTGCTTTGGTCAATCAATATTTGTATAAAAAATTCCATTTAATTTATCACACCAAAATGGGTGGAAACCAATGAGGTAAAAATCCTTTAATAATTTGACACATCTCAGCAAGAGTATCATAACATGCTTTATTAAATTTTTAAATAAAGAAAGTCATTTTAAGGAAATGCACGATAATTTTCAATGCGTGGAACAATGAAAAAAATAAATATAACACCTAAAAATTTAGTAAAAAATTAAAATACCCCATAACTTAGGCCCGTTGATGACTCCTCATCTGATATCGGTTATAGGTTTGAATTAGAGAAAAATAAATAATCAAAATAGACAAATGTCCTTGAAATAGGTAATATTAGATCTCACTAAAATAATGCAAGAGATAGAGAGAGAAATTAATAATGGAATTACGATGATTAATTTTATTATTGTTAGTTATCCAATTGATTCGATGGTCAAGAAAACAAAGTTTCAATACGAGAGATATCAAAATATCTATCAAGGAGGAGAGGATGAGATTTTAATGAGACAGAGGGTAAGGGAGATTCTATTTTCTAGAGGAAAATAAAAGAGGAGGAGGGTTAAAACAATTTCAAGTTAAAAGGGTAATTTACCATCCATTTAAGGGGTTTCATAGTTTCTCCATACGGTTGGACTAACCGTGCACCAACCGTGCAGAAAATAATGGCCAAGAACCCCCTCACATGGTCTAGGCTTACGATTTGACTAATCATGTGCATCCCATGAAAAAAATCCTCTATAATATTTCTGGGAAAAATCAAACACCCATATGACTTGGGTCGCATAGTTTAGCATAACCTTGAAGCCCCTTCTATCCCACTATGTCACTAGTGCAGTTTAGTCTCACAGTTAGAACTAACCATGCACTAACAATGCGAATCAGTATTCTTCTCTAATCTTCAGATTTTTTAGCCACCTTTCAGCAATAGAGAACATTTATTAGGTGAAAAAAAGGAAATTAAACCATAAAAGATATTATATGTACCTCTATAAAAATTTGTGTCTTTAAAAAATATAACAATATAGGATATAGTGTTTTTTTGATATATAGAGGAAAGTAGAAAAAAAATAAAAAAATATTTCATAAAATATTTTTATCATTATCATAAAATAAGATGTCACAAGTCATTTTCAATTTTTTAAAGAAGGTGATATAAAAAAACCCCTTTTAAAAAAAATCCACTTTAAAAGAAATCCTAATAATTAAACCTTGAATATAAGTAAATATAATTTAAAAAAATGTGGAGTGTAAGATACAAGATATGAATATGAGATGAAATACCATTTTAATATTTTAAAATATCTTTATTGAAGCCCAAATCATTATAAGATGAATAAACCTTCCTTTTAAAAATTGTTTGAGAGAAAGATGAATATCATATATTATAATACATATTTGATCTTTCAAATAATAAAGGAGAATATCAGGGAGAAGAAATGATATAGACATGGAAGAAAAAGTGCTATTAGAAAGGTTGTGAATTTTTATTAACAATATCATATTTTTTAAAAGAAATAAACCCATAAAAAAGAAGAATTTTTTATGAAAAGTAAATTCCCATGAAAATATAGAGTAAATAAAATGTAATGAAATCTTAGAGTAGAATAAAATAAAAAAAATTAAGTTCACAAATAAAAAATATGACTCAACCAAGGGATTTGAGTTAACAAAAACCATTATGACTTTTATAACATTTGAATCAAAAAATATTAATAGATAAAACATGAAATAAAACTTTAAATACCATGTATAAAAATAGAATAATGATATAATATTTCAAAGATAAAAAATATATACTATACAAATGGGAATAAGTTCATAATTCAAAACATATCTCAAGAATGAAATTTGAGAAGAGAAACCCTTATGGGATTTATATCCCTTAATTCAAAATAATTTTAAAGAAATAACTTCATTAGGATTTTAAAAAACCATTAATTACATAAAAAATTTATTATAATACATTCATGGGGTATTGAATCAAAATAAAATAAAAATATGGCGCACAAAATTAAACATGTCTCATAATTGAAATTGAGACCAAGAAAACCTTACCTAGGACTTCCTCTTAGTAAAATGTGGAAAAAAATTCCCTATATAACACATTCCCTATTTGTAGTTCATTATTACCCATATATTAATTATTTATTGTTAAAATTAATATTTGGGTGTCAACTATTCAGTTTCCCTTACATTCTCAGGTTTGGTTGTTCTTGTCCTTGTGTATTTTTCATGGACTAATCATCTCCAGAATTTTCATGCAAATTTAAATAATTTTTTTGATATATTTATGGAGCCTGATTTCCATTTCATTGAACATATATTGATGGCTCTCATGGAATGCTTAAAAATTCCCTTTTTATTATGATTATTAAATTAAGGAAAAAATTGAATTTATAGGTAAATATAATTTTGAATATTACCACTCCAAAATTATCAAAACATATTAAATTAATTTTTATTGAAAATTATTACCATTATTTAAGTTTTTGTTAAACATTCATGAGATAAACATTATAACAATGCCCATAAAGTTGGTAAAGTCGTCCAAAACATCAATATGTTATAATAATTGAATGAGTAAAATAAGATTATTGTATAATGATAATATAATTTTTACAGGATATTAATGGTTTGTCTATTAAAGTGATAGATAAATTTCAAAAATATCTGAATAAAAAATAAATAAATAAATAATCAAGTGGAAGATGTCGTTTGTGTTGAGAGCTTGAATTTCCTATTGAGGAGCCTCTTGGAAATGAGAGGTTTAGTAATTCTTATTAGGACCAGAATTACATGAACTTTTGATAGTATTTTTAGATAAATTAATACATAATATCACAATAATCTAAAATAATGACTATGTTTGATAGTGTACAAAATACACAACAGTGAGCTTAAATGAACTGTGAAATATTATTATATAAGCATTATAACCTAGCTATTTAATTAGTTGGTATAATTAGGATTAACCAAATTATAAAAAATATATAAAGTTCCAAATAAATTGGAATTTATTAATTAACTCTTATTAAATAATAACTCTAGTTTTAGTAAAGTTAGTTTATGCTTCAAAAATATGTTTCCTTTAAAAATGATTTCTATTGTTTTTTTTTTGTAGGAAAATATTATAATTAATTTTTGGAAAATTTATAAAATTTATTTGATAAAAATGATATAATTTTTGGAATCATCATGTCAAAATTATCTTATAGTGAATTTTTATGATTTTTCTAAAAAGTTTGATTTTTCAATGAATAGTGAAAAATACTAATTTTTATTAGAAAGTGTATTTTATTCTAAATATTTTAAAAATACAAATTAAATTTTGGATTAGTTTTGAAAGTTAATTTATTCTTATTGATGAAAAATTATACATTTATTTTCTTTTAAATGAATTTTAAACAATAATTCAGTACAAAAATATTTTTATAGTTAAAAGGATTTTTTTGAAAAACCATTTTTCATCGCATTATGTGGGTTGAATTTTAAATTAAATTCTTCCACTTCTATACTTTTAATATTGAAAAATAGATTCCATATTTTTAATCAAGATATCCAAATTTGGTAAATAGTTTCCTTTTATTTTTTGTTATAATGAATAGTAACCCTAGTAAAATTATGTCACATCGGTAAGGGTAAATTAGTAAATTTTGGATACAAATAATATAATAAGTACTAAAAAAGGACTGTAAAACATTATTTAATTTTTTTATATTAGTATATATTGTCCATAAACTTCTTAATGTCTAATATATGACATTTTATTTATATTTTTCCAGGATTTTTACAGTTATATTATTTTATATAAAGAAAAGTAAAAAATTTTATTCTCCTTAATATATTATATTTTCGTTTTTTATATAGGGATAAATATAGTATATGTTTGGTTATAAATGGTTTCTTAAAATAAAAATTATTATTTTTTCATTTAAATTTATTTATATTTTTAGTGATGTAATAATTACCTTAAGAGCTTACACAATGCTAACACTGTAATTATTCAATTAATTGAAAAATAAAATTAATGATTTTAAAAATATTAAAAGTAAAATAAATTTAAATAATTATTTTGTTCCATGAATTTTTTAGATAAATATAATATTTTAGGGAATTTTAGAAGGACTATATTCAAATTACTTTGAATTTGTGATTATTTTCATAGTCGAATTAAATGAATAGTTCCAAATTTGACATTAATGATATTTTATGATAAATAATGTTTTATTAAATGATTTAAAATTCCAAAAAAAATTATATTCACAAATATTATTGGGATATTGTTTATTATGTCAACCATGATCCATTTATGGGTCATTTTTTATTTTATAGTAACTATATTGACCCTTAAAGAGTAAAAAATATTATTATCGCGGAAATTGTCCAAATGGTTAATGGGGGTTTATAACAAAAAACATGGGTTAAAACATCACGTAAACTTGTAAATTTTTATTTTACGATAGTATTTAAAACTATCCTCATAATATATTATAACTAAATTATTTTTTATCCTTTATGACATGATTTTTTTGATATTATTTTAATATTTTATGTATTTCCAAGAGTGCCCCTCCCCTCTCTTATAAAAAAGCACATCCTCTTCTCTTTTTCCCTAGTTAAAAAAGAGTTTTTTTAGAAAATTACTACCCAAATAACTTAATTAAATATCTCCCCATGTCATAGAATCATTTTTTGGATCATAAAATCATCCTAGAGAAGCTTTTGATGTAAACCTTAATAGGTTCTCCGAAGAAGAGGTACGGTTCTTAACCAAGCATTTTTGTTTTAGTTATTATTATACCTATATAAATATTCTTAAACAATGATAAAAATAGTAAAAAATTATCTTAAATATACTAGTATGTTATTATATTAATTTAATAACATATATTCATATCATCTTCTATCAAATTGGAAATGAAATCATCCATCGCGTGTACAGAAGACTACCGCCTCACGAATCGGTGTAATTTATTTACTATAACTATCCCTAAGGGTTGGTTATAGTGATGGATATAATGTATATATATGATATTAATGACATATTTATTGTAACACCCTGACCCCAATTACTCAGAGTCGGTGCATTATTACATAACATTGGCATGATCACAAGAAAGATCAAATCTCGAAATACCGATTAGTTTAGTAGCCTTGGAATAACTAGATACATTCATAAAGTTTACATTACATCATAAAATGAAAACTACAAAAATATAGTCTCCATAGTCCACACTCTTATCCCCTCATACTATCCATGCAGGTCATTCATAAATTACTTCTTCACATCCTGGGAAAAATAAAACATAGAAAAAGGGTGAGCTCAAATGCCCAGTAAGGATAAAAATATAGCGGAAACTTTCATAAACAAGAATAAACATTTAAGAAAATGTATAACTAAAACAAAAGTCTTTTAAACTTGAACTTCAACATAGTATGGCAAAAATAAAATGAAATAATGCCATTTACTTATTCACATGGATATTCTACTAATCGAATAGTCACATGCAATATCAATAAACACTTTCATAATGATGGAATGCATAATTCCAGACTATCATAACCACATAGCCAAGGCCTCGTGCCAAGAATACAAATAATATTTTTTCAAGGCCTTGTTCCAAGACACTAGTTTGTCTCATGAGACCTACCGATGCATCATGGAGCTATAACGGGCTCCACCCGCCACATATTAAGTCCAATACATTCCTCATATGAACAGGTTTAAACATAACATAAACATTCGTATTAAGACTAGCATACGAAATATAAATACTTCATCCATAAACCTTGAATGGTATAAAAATAACACATCCACAGTCAAACATATCACAAAACCTTCAATACAATATAGAAGTTTTTTAACATAATAAATCAACTTCAAATAAGCGTAAAATCCATCAAAGGATGTTGACATAGATGAAATCAAAACTCTTTTTAGAGAAATATCTCTTTCTATTTTGAAATCATTTAAGAGTCATATATTTATAAAATAAAACATTTTCTTTGAAAATATTCTTATAAGCTTTTAAGGGAAGCTTCGATGATTTTATAATGGCGGAATATAGCCGCACCCTCCGTATAAGTTAAAAAAACATTCTTACCTTAATTCTGTCGAAAAGGTTAAAAAGCACCTTGTTTGGAAAACGACAGAAATATTCCTTTATAAACCTCTTATAAAAAGTCAAACAAGGGTATAAATGACTTTAACCCATATTCTTGTAAATAGTAAAAATGTTTTGAAATACATTTTTAGGAAACATTGATGTGGATGATAAAGAGATCCCAGTAGATTATTACGTATAAACAACCACGGATAATGAAGAGATTGCGAAATAAACCCTTACCTTGTACTTTTCCTTGGTTGAGGGTAGGTTAACCTCCTGTATAATGGTGAAATAATTGTTATTAAATTATAAAAGAATCATATACATTAATATTATATCATATATGATCTTTTAACATTGATTTGTTAATAATATCTTAGTATTATCGTTGTTTCGGGTGTTAACTTGCTCGTTTTCTTTTATATGTTTTGTTACGTAAGCCGTGTTTTTCATGGATAGGTTGTATCTTAATCATATCCAGAATGATATAAAGTCCTTATATACTATTATTAATCATCAAATGAGAATTATACTTTAATGGATACGATGGATAATGAATCTCATCGCGTTCGTGGAGATGGTAGTCTGTCCGTACACACGAGCGACAATATCATTCTTTTGACATTAAAATAATATATAATTGGATGTTATATCATATATACAGAATCATTATCATGTTATATTTATTATTTACATAAATTAAACATCATTATTATACCCATCCAAATAATAATTTATTGAATAACAATTACACCACGACATGGAGACGGTAAGCCGTACGTACGCACGTACGGTGACATGTTATTCAAAGGATGGATAGAATACTGAATATGATTGTACCATATTTATAATAACATCAAAGTATATATAAGATACTGGAGTTATTATTTTATAATTGTAATAACAAAGAAAGAAGAAGTGGAAGAAGAAAGGAACTTGAAAAAGGGTGGTGAAATCATTACCTCTTCTTCGGGTTCTTCCTTTTGATTTGATCAAAAGGGCTCCTTTGGTTGGATTTCAGATCCAAATAAGGCCTCTAGGTTGTAGTGAGGGAAGCTGAGAGAGTATTTGGGTAGAGTTTGGCTGAGCCAAATGGCTATGAAGGTGTGAATTAATGAGAAGGGGGAGTGCCCTTTTATAAGAGGGGTGAGGGGCACCTTTGGAAAAGTTAGAAATATTATTTTATAATAAATTCATATTCAGTTTATAATGGCTCCAAAGTGTATTATTTAAAGGTTAAGGTGGGTATGGGTTTAAAAACACTCAAACAATAGAATTTAGATAGTTTTGGGTCATTATATTAACCTTATCTTTTAGTTTTAACTCTTAGTTAATTAGTTTGACACTTACCATGTCACTTTGTATTTTTATATTATATAGTTAATAAACATACTATATACCTCCAAGAGACCCCCAAGTGGTCCATTAATGATACACCTATCATGATATAAGTCTCTTGCCTGAACATTAGATTTTTAGGAATTGAATATCAATTAATAATATAATATTTGTTTTAAAAACCCTTTTATGTCAATTTTGACACTATTCATTAATTGATTTTTGTAAAAATCATAACAGAAGGACTAATTCTAAAATAGTTAATTAAATCAATATTAACATATCATATTAACCTATAAAATTATTTTAATTCATAAAAAGTCTCAAATTATATTTATTTGGGTGTTTATAATATCAATTATTTTAATTTTTTACTATTATGGTAATTACTGCATCATCATTGTGTCATAAATAAATTAAATTATTTAATGTCTAAAAATTATAAATAAAATACCATTATTTAGGAAATTTTTTTATATTTCTAATTAATATTTAAAATATAATTTATATTATGTATAATCTTATATTAAAAATGTTTTAGTAAATAATCTTTGATTTTAACTCTTTTAACTCTTCTTTGAATTAAATAATAATAAATGTAATAATCTAATCCAAGTGGACCTAAATGATAATATTTTATTTATAAGGTTGTTTTTGGTCGATATACACTTTTTCAATAGAATTAGGACATGTGTTAGGGTAATATTAATATCATTTTTACCCTTAATTACCCTATTTACTTTTAACCATGGTAAATAAAAGTAAAAAGTTACTATTCACCAAAAATTATTTTCATCTCATTAAACCAAATTTTACTCCTTGATATTAACCGTGTATCTCGTATTTTCTAAATTCCACTCACAAAAGCGGTAAAATTATGTTTTATGAAAAATTCAGTTTTTTTAACTACCACTTAGTGGTTTCACTATTCATCAAAAAATGATGTTTTTCAGAAAAATACCAAAAATTCACCCTAGGCTAATTTCGATATTCCGAATCCAAAAATGAAGTCCATTTTGAAAAATAAAATTTATAAATTTCAAAAAGTGGGTATTACTATTCATAACGACTAGTTTGATTGGTTGTGGTGTGTTAGAACTCGATGTTGCATACAACACATGCTATTGCATTATTCAAAGAGAAGCGTACCGTAGAAGCTTGGGGTGTTACATTCTCCCCTCCTTCAAATAATTTCGTCCTCGAAATTTCTAGAATACTAACGCATGAAAATACTCGGGTGGTTCTTCATCATAAGTTCCTTGGGTTCCCACGTTGCCTCTTCCATCTTATGGTTTCTCCACAAGACTTTTACCAGACGAGTCATCCGGTTTCTCAGTACTTGTTCTCTCGTATCAAGAATCTTGACGGGCTCTTCGCAATAAGACAGATCGGGTTCCAGTTCTAATTCCTCATTGGTGAGTACATGAGTTGGGCTAGGCATGTATTTCCTCAATAGTGATAGGTGGAACACATCGTGAACTTTGGAGAGATTTGGCGGCATTGCCAAACGGTAAGCTACAACCCCAATTCATTCTAGAATTTTGAAAGGTCTGATGTACCTGGGACTCAATTTACCTTTCTTACCAAAATGTATGACTCCCTTCCATGGAGATACCATTAGGAAAACATGATCACCGACTTGAAATTCCAAATCCTTCCATCGATTATCAGTATATATCTTCTGCCTACTTTGAGCTGCTTTGATATGGGTTTGGATTACCTTCACATTTTCCATCATTTCCTCCACCAGTTCTGGGCCTATAAGTTTTCTTTCACCAACGTCGTCCCAATAGGTTGGTGTGCGACATCTCTTTCTGTATAACGCTTCATATAGTGCCATATGAATACTCGAATGGAAGCTATTATTATAGAAAAATTCTACCAGAGGTAAATATTGATCCCACATACCCTGAAAGTCAAGTGAGCAGGATCTCAACATGTCTTATAAGGTTTGAATAGTTAGTTCTGATTGTCCATCTGTTTGAGGGTGGTAGGAAGTGCTCAAATGAAGTTCAGTATCCAAGGATTTCTGAAGACTTTTCCAGAATCTTGAAGTAAAACGGGGATCACGATCAGAAACAATCGATAGGGGTACTCCATGAAGTCTCACCACTTTATTAATATATAGTCTTGCTAGACGTTCCAGTGGTAGATCTTCTCTTATAGCAAGAAAATGTGCTGACTTGGTAAGACGATCAACAATAACCCATATTGCATCATTCCTTCTAGGAGTCTTTGGTAGCCTCATGACAAAGTCCATCGTAATATTATCTCATTTCTACTCCGGTATGGGAAGAGGTTGCATGACTCCTCCAGGCTGTTGCCTTCTAGCTTTCACTTGTTGACAAACCATACATCTTGACACAAAATCAGTAATCTCCCTCTTCATGTTTTCCCACCAAAAATGTTCCTTCAAATCTCTATACATATTGGTGCTCCCAGGGTGTATAGAGAAATTGGAACTATGAGAATCATCCAGCAATTCCCTTTTTAGATCAGGTATATCAGGAACACAAAGTCTCTTCCCAAATTTCAAAATTCCATCTTCATAAACAAAGTCTCTCAATCTCCCATCATTCACAGCTTTAATCTTCTTTTGAAATTCTTCATCATCGGTCTGAGAACTCTTAATCCTTTCTAGTGAAGATGGTTTGGCAACCATTTGAAAAAACATTGATGTTTCACCTTCCCTGGTTATTCCCATGTCCATCTTCACTAGATCCATGAAAATTTGATCCCTTTCAATTCTCATATTGTTCAAAACTCCATGATCTTTTCTACTCAAAGCATCTTCCACCTTGTTTGCTTTCCCCAGGTGGTAGTGTATCGTACAATAATAATCCTTGAGTAATTCAAGCCATCTCCTCTGCCTCATGTTGAGTTCTTTCTGTGAGAAAATATACTTCAAACTCTTGGGATCAATATAAATCTCACGTTTTTCACCATAGAGGTAGTGCCTCCATATCTTCAAAGCAAAGATCACAGCTGCTAACTCGAGATCATGAGTAGGATAGTTTTGTTCATGAATTTTCAACTGTCGTGATGCATAGGCAATAACCCTATCATTATGCATAAGGACACAACCAAGTACTTTCTTCGATGCATCAATATAATTAACGAACCCATCATTCCCTGATGGTAGAGTCAATATAGGATCATTGACTAATCTTATCTTCAGTTCTTTGAAACATTCTTCACACTCTTTTTTCCAAACAAATTTAACCCCTTTACGTGTGAGCTTTGTTAATGGGTTAGCCAACCGGGAAAAATTCTGGACGAAACTTCAATAATAACCTGCTAAACCAATAAAACTATGTACCTCAGTTATACTCGTTGGTGTAGGCCATTCTTGGATTGCCTTGGTCTTAGAAGGATCAATAGAGATTCCATCTTTAGAGACAATATGGCCAAGAAATGAAATCTATTGAAGCCAGAATTCACACTTGCTGAACTTCCCATATAATTCATGTCTTCTCAGAGTCTTCAATATAATGCGCTAGTGATTTTCATGATCTTCGTAGCTTTTAGAGTATACCAAGATATCATCAATAAATACCACCACAAATCCATCGAGATATTCCTTGAAAACTCTATTCATCAGATCCATGAATACAGAGGGTGCATTAGTCAATCCAAAAGGCATTACTGTAAATTCGTAATGCCCGTACCTAGTTCGAAATTCTGTCTTCAGAATGTCTTCCTTCTTCACACACAACTGATGGTATCTAGATCGAAGATCAATCTTTGAAAAGTATTGATCTCCATGCAGTTGGTCAAATAAATCATCAATGTGAGGTAGGGGATACTTGTTATTTATTGTTATAGCATTGATCTCCCTATAGTCGATACATAACCTCATAGATCCATCTTTCTTTTTAACAAAAAGAACAGGGGCTCCCCATGGAGAAACACTAGGGAGAATAAATCCTTTATTACTTAATTCCTCTAGTTGTTTCTTTAGTTCAACTAATTCTACAGTGGCCATTCTATAAGGGGTCTTCGATACAGGCCTTGATCTAGGAATTAAATCAATGGAAAACTCAACTTCTCGTTCTGGAGGATGTCCAGGTAAATCTTCTGAAAACACATCTACATATTCTTTCACAACAGGTACATCCTCTATTTGAACATTCCTTTCCTCACCCACTGTAATTTCATTTTCTTCCTCCCCAATAATTGAATTTAGTTGAGCTACTGGGGGTGGATCTAGATAAGAATTAGGTGGTGACGATTCTGCTCTAAAGATATGGTGTTCCTTATCATCATCATCAAAAATTGTAACCTCCTTCTTCTTATAATAAATCTTCACATCATGGTCCGAAAGCTAGTCCATACCGAGGATTATATCAAACTCAATCATAGGTATGACGATGAGATCAGCGGATAAAGAACATTTATCTGCTCTAATGGGGACTGATTCGCAAAACTTTGTTGTAATGATACTTCCCTTAAGAGTTTTAACTGACAACTCCCTTGTTAAATCAAATTGGAAATATCTAATTTTCTTAGAAAACTGGGAAGATATGAAACAATGCGATGATCTAGAATCAAATAATGCATTTTCTAAACTTGAGGAAACTATTAAATTACCTGCCACCATGTCTTTCAGAGCTTCTACCTCAGCAGTAGTGATAGAATAAGCTTGGCCTTGACCCCTTGGCCTTTTCTAAGGTAAGTTCCCCTGACACTTAGGACATTCATTTGCATAATGTCCCATCTCCTTGCAATTGTAGCATTGGACATCGGTAGCTTCCTTCTTCCCCTTGAAATCATGAGCTTGGTGGCCTTTTTCACCACACTTGTAATAGACTCTCGTTCATTTTAATCAAGTATCGGGGTGTTTCTTACCACATTTACTACAAGATGGATATTCAACTATTCCCTTCTTCCCTTTATTTCCATTCCCAGATTGATAAGCAAATCTCTTCTTCTCTTCCTTTTCTTTAAAATCATAATACTTTGAGAATTCTTTCTCTATCTTGATAGAACATGAGACAATGTCTTCATACGATGAGAAGGATTGTGAGACTAATGATCGACGGAGAAATGGTTTTAACCCATCAAAGAAATTATCAATCTTACTTCTTGGGTTACGTATATAATCTCCAGCATACCTTGCTAACCTTGTAAAGTTAGCCTCATACTTTGCAACATTCTCATCCTCCTTTTGTCTCTGACTCAGAAATTGTCTTTCCATATCTGCTCGATGGTCACGAGGAAAGTATTTTTCTAAAAATAGATCTTTGAACTCCCTCTATTCCATATTTGATACTTCACCATCTTCCTTCGTGTTCTGAATCAATGACCACCATTGATCAGCATCTCCAGTGAGGCAGTAAACTGCCATGATAACTTTTTCCCATTCACTACTTCCCAAAGACTGAAATATTTTCTCTAGGGAACTTATCCATTGCTCAGCTACTAATGGATTGGTACTCTCATTGAATGTTGGTGGTTGCTGCCTCATGAAGCGATCTAACATTGATCCTCCATGTTGTGGATCAGGGTGCTCCATACGGGTAAGGTTATTATTCATAACCTGAGTGAGTTGTCCAAGTATGGTGATTAGCTGATCGACACCAATTTCATCACCATATCCACTATAATTATCTTGAGCAGGAGGGAAATCTCTACATGGAGTGTGTGCATTGATACAGTTTCCATTTCTTCCACTAGGCTCTATTTCCAATAAATGGCATAAACTAGATCAATTTATGAATCAAAATACATAATTCCATACTTATAAAACACTTAACATAAATTGAGCTATTTATGGATATAATCCATAATCATAAAAGTGTTTTCTTTGAGGAAGTATATACTCATAAACCCTTCATAATGATTTGTAAAGAAAATGAGAGTTATCCTAAGCATATCCCCCAGGAGTGTCGTAACCAAGAGTGCAGCAAGGCCCGTTGTCGTGCTCCAGTTCCCGTTCGAGTCTAGCTCAAAGCGGTGTTTTTGGGTTTTACCCCTAGGTATATCTGTGCCAGAGCCGCCTCTACCTGCTCATATCCAGACAGAGATGTATTGCTCGGAAAACTCACAAAATCTCTACAATACCAAAATTCTAGGAAGTTCTTCTATACTAATCCTCAAAGTCCATCTTAAATCTATGTGCTTTAATTAGAGTTTATCTAAATCTAGCTTCGATGGTTTGTACTAAACTTCCTCTGATACCAACTGTAACACCCCGACCCCAGTTACCCATAGTCGGTGCATTATTACATAACATTGATATGATCACAAGAAAGATCAAATCTCCAAAGACCCATTATTTTAGTAGCCTTGGAATAACTAGATACATTAATAAAGTTTACATTACATCATAAAATGAAAACTACAACAATATAGTCTCCATATTCCACACTCTTATCCCCTCATACTATCCTTTCAGGTCATTCATAAATTACTTCTTCACATCCTGGGAAGAATAAAACATAGAAAAGGGGTGAGCTCAAATGCCCAGTAAGGATAATAATATAGCAGAAAATTTCATAAATAAGAGTAAACATTTAAGGCAATGTATAACTAAAACAAAAGCCTTTTAAACTTGAACTTCAATATAGTATGGAAAAAATAAAATGAAATAATTCCATTTACTTATTCACATGGATATTCTACTAATCGAATAGTCACATGAAATATCAACAACCACTTTCGTAATGATGGAATGCATAATGCCAGACTATCATAACCACATAGCCAAGGCCTCGTGCCAAGACTACAAATAAGATTTTGTCAAGGCCTTGTGACAAGACACTAGTTTGTCTCATGAGACCTACCGATGCATCGAGGAGCTATAGCGGGCTCCACCCATCACATATTAAGTCCAATGCATTCCTCATATGAACATGTTTAAACATAACATACACATTCGTATTAAAACTAGCATACGAAATGTAAATAATTCATACATAAAACATGAATGGTATATAAATAATACATCCACAGTCAAACATATCACAAAACCTTCAATACAAAATAGCAGTTTTGTATCATAATAAATCAACTTCAAATAAGCGTAAAATCCATCAAAGGATGTTGACATAGATGAAATCAAAACTCTTTTTAGATAAATATATCTTTCTATTTTGAAATCATTTAAGAGTCATATATTTATAAAATAAAACATTTTCTTTGAAAATATTCTTATAAGCTTGTAAGGGAAGCTTCGAGGATTTTATAATGGCGGAAAATAGCCGCACCCGCCGTATAAGTTAAAAAAACATTCTTACCTTAATTCTATCAAAAAAGGTTAAAAAGCACCTTGTTTGGAAAACGACGGGAATATTCCTTTATAAACCTCTTATAAAAAGTAAAATAAGGGTATAAATGAATTTAACCCATATTCTTGTAAACAGTAAAAATGTTTTGAAATGCATTTTTAAGAAACATGGATGTGGATGATAAAGAGATCCCAATAGATTATTACGTATAAACAACCTCAGATAATGAAGAGATTGCGAAATAAACCCTTACCTTGTACTTTTACTTGGTTGAGGGTAGGTTAAACTTCTGTATAATGGTGAAATAATTGTTATTAAATTATACAAGAATCATATACATTAATATGATATCATATATGATCTTTTAACATTGATTTGTTAATAATATCTTAGTATTATCGTTGTTTCGGGTGTTAACTTACTCGTTTTCTTTTATATGTTTTGTTACGTAAGCCATGTTTTTCATGGATAGGTTGTATATTAGTCATATTCAGAATGATATCAAGTCCTTAGATACTATTATTAATCATCAAATGAGAATTAGACTTGAATAGATACGATGGAGAATGAATCTCATCGCGTTCGTGGAGACGGTAGTCCGTACGTATGCACGAGCGACAATATCATTATTTTGATATTAAAATAATATATAATTGGATGGTATATCATATATAAAGAATAATTATCATGTTATATTTATTATTTAAATGAATTACACATCATTATTATACCCATCCAAATAATAATTTATTGAATAACAATTACACCACAACGTGGAGACGATAAGCCGTACGTACGCACGTATGGTGACATGTTATTCAAAGGATGGATATAATACTGAATATAATTGTATCATATTTATAATAACATAACAGTATATATAAGATACTAGAGTTATTATTTTATAATGGTAATAACAAAGAAAGAAGAAGTGGAAGAAGAAAGGAACTTGAAAAAGGGTGGTGAAATCATTACCTCTTCTTCGGGTTCTTCCTTTTGATTTGATCAAAAGGGCTCCTTAGGTTGGCTTTCTGATCAAACTAAGGCCTCTAGGTTTTATTGAGGGAAGTTGAGAGAGTATTTGGGCAGATTTTGGCCGATCCAAATGGCTTTGAAGGTGTGAATTAATGAGAAGGGGGAGTGACCTTTTATAAGAGGGGTGAGGGGCACCTTTGGAGAAGCTAGAAATATTATTTTATAATAAATTCATATTGGGTTTCTAATGGCTGAAAAGTTCCTAATTTAAAGTTTAAGGTGGTTATGGGTCTAAAACCACTCAAAAAATATAATTTAGACAGGTTTGGGTCATTATATTAACTTTATCTTTTAGTTTTAACTCTTAGTTAATTAGTTTGACACTTACCATGTCACTTTGTATTTTTATATTATATAGTTAATAAACATACTATATACCTCCAAGAGACCCCCAAGTGGTCCATTAATGATACACCTATCTTGATATAAGTCTCTTGGCCGAACCTTAGATTTTTAGGAATTGAATATCAATTAATAATATAATATTTTTTTTAAAAACTCATTTATGTCAAATTTTGACACTATTCAACAATTGATTTTTGTAAAAATCATAACAGTCGGATTACTTCGAGAAAAGTTAATTAAATAAATCCTAACATATCATATTAACCTATAATTTTTTTTAATTCATAAAAAGTCTCAAATTATATTTATTTGGGTGTTTATAATATCAATTATTTTAATTTTTCACTATTACGGTAATTACTACATCATTATTGTGTCATAAATAAATTAAATTATTTAATGTCTAAAAATTATAAATAAAATACCATTATGTAAGAAATCTTTTTATATTTCTAATTAATATTCAAAATCGAATTTATCTTATGTATAACCCTATATTAAAAATATTTTAGTAAATAATCTTTGATTTTAACTCTTTTAACTCTTTGAATTAAATAATAATAAATGTCCTAATCTAATCCAAGTGGACCTAAATGATAATATTTTATTTCAAAGGTTGTTTTTGGTCGAGATACACTTGTCCAATAGAATTAGGACATGTGTTAGGGTAATATTAATATCATTTTTACCCTTAATTACCCTATTTACTTTTAACTGTGGTAAATAAAAGTAAAAAGTTACTATTCACAAAAAATTATTTTCATCTCATTGAACCACATTTTACTGCTTGATATTAACTGTGTCTCTTTTATTTTCTAAATTCCACTCACAGAAGTGGTAAAATTAAGTTTTATGAAAAATTCAGTTTTTTTAACTACTACTTAGTGGTTTCACTATTCATAAAAAAAATGAAGTTTTTTAGAAAAATACCAAAAATTCACCCTAGGCGAATTTCGATATTCCAAATCCAAAAATGAATTCCATTTTAAAAAATAAAATTTATAAATTTCAAAAAGTGGTTGTTACTATTCATAACGACTAGTTTGATTGGTTGTGGTGTGTTAGAACTCGATGTTGCGTACAACACACGCTATTGCATTATTCAAAGATAAGCGTACCATAGAAGCTTGGGGTGTTAGATTTATCATTATTAAAATATAATATATCATATAATTTCTTACCTTTCCATCAATTGAAGATTAATAACTTCATTCATGCGTACGTGTGGATTACCACCTCCACGAAGCGATGTGATTCATTTTTCATCACCACACCACATTGATGGTATATATAAGTGAATTGAAATAAATAATATGGTATTTATTATATAATTGTCATTATATATAGATAAAATAATACTTAACTTGTTTCCAAAATGACAGTTGAAAAATAGAAATATTACTCATGCGTACGTATGACCTACCGTCTCCATGATTGTAACATAGTTTTTTCATAACCATATTTTATAGTTGAATTTAAAAGTATAATTAATGTACACAAATAATAATTATATCATGATTATTAATTTGGACATGGTTTAATAATGACCTCTTTGACCATAGTCAACCTACTGAATCTATTTTGGACACATGACCCGAATATCATCAAAATGTATAATGTAAAATTAATTAATTATAAAATGGTAAAAAGGAATAATAAAATGAAAAAAATTCTTAATAAAGTAAATAATTAACATAAGTTTATTATTAAGGATGATAAAAAACCAATATGATGACTTAGACTCAAGGTAAGGGTCGCTTTACTTTAAATCCTTATTTTAAAATCTTTTAAATATTTATTATAAAAATATTTTTATTCCATATATATATTCATAAAATTATTTTATGGATATATTTATATTGATATAAATTAATTATAAAATATATTCCATTTCTATTTTAAATTTATTTAAAAGGATTTCAAAAGGAATATTTTTATAGAATGTTTTGACTTTATTTACAAAATAGAAAAGGAATGTTTTATTTTAACATATACGGTGATAATCAATTTTCTGAGAACTATGACCATTAATCAATATTTTAGTTAATTTAAAATATTTCATATTTTATTCAAATAAAAACACTATATCCATTATTCTGGGTAATTATGTTTTTAAAAGTGGGTTTTTAAAAGGAAATGGTATTTCAATATAAAAAAGTTTTTTTCATATGGGTCCAAAAGAGTTTTTCAATGGTTTTATGATGAAAAGATGAAAGATTAAAATTTTTTATTCTTTACATTTTCCTTTTAAAATTTTTATGATAATGGGTGATCCCTTTATATCTTATAACATGGGTGCACTCAGATAGTGCTCCAATGCATTGGGTAATTATATTGGAAGTTGATTGTGTGGTTATTCCGATTTCTAAAGGTTCTATAAGGGTTCAATGAATATGATGTCCCAAAGAAACTACTTACATTTTCTATGATTGATAATGAGTTTTTATGGAAATAATTTGATTTCAAAAGGTAAGATAATAATAATTTTTTAAAGGAATGATCATGCCCCTTTAGGGTAAACATGTATGTTTTTAAGAAAATGTTTTTCATGGATTCTAATGTTTTCTAAGAAATAATCATGATTATGATTTTTCTATTATGTTTTCTTATTAAAGTATTTTTATGAAAAAAATTGGAATAAAATATTTTTTATGTATATGTAAATGATTATTTGAGATCAAGGTTTATTGTGTTAGAGGAAAACTCCCATTTTGATCTCATGGATTTAAAACAGACTAACGGGTTTATTTCTTATTTTCATATACCTCACTAAGATTTTTTCACTCATCTCACATTTAAAAAAATCATACGGTTTTAGGATGGGTAATAAAAAATAATAATTCAAGTTGAAATTCATGAAGATTTTTCATGAAAAGAAAACAATTTTTCATTTTAAAATATTTTTTTTGGAAAAAATGGATACTAAATAGAAGTGCCCGGTATATAATATATGGGGTTTTTACGAAAGTCTTATGACCTAACTCTCTAAAAATCTAAACTATAATTCCCTTTGGGAATGTGATAAGGATAATTATAGTCTAAAGACACTATAATATGTTATTTTTATGGTCATATCCTTATACTTGGTATTAGAGAATTTTTTTAGATAACTTTAGAGTGTAGGATGTTGTTAGAAGTTTATAATTAGAATATTTAAAACTTCAGGGGTTAATAAATTGGTTTGGGATCATATGTAATGCCCCGACCCCAGTTACCCAGAGTCGGTGCATTATTACGTAACATTGGCATGATCACAAAAGATCAAGTCTCGAAATACCGATTAGTTTAGTAGCCTTGGAAACACTAGATACATTCATAAATGTTACATTACATCATAAAGTGAAAAATCACAATAACATAGTCTACATAGTCCACACTTTTATCCCCTTCAGACTATCCCTGTAGGTCAGTCATAAAATATTTCTTCACATCCTGGAAAAAATAAAACATTGAAAGGGGTGAGCTCAGATGCTCAGTAAGGATAACAATATAGTGGAATCTTTCATAAATAAACATAAACATTTAAGGTAATGTATGACTAAAAAAAGCCTTTTAAACTTGAACTTCAACATAATATGGAAAAAGTAAAATGAGATAATTCCATTTACTTATTCACATGGATATTCTACTAGTCAAATAATCACATGCAATACCAATAACCACTTTCATAATGATGGAATGCATAATGCCAGACTTTTATAACCACGTAGCCAAGGCCTCGTGCCAAGACTATAAATAAGATTTTGTCAAGGCCTTGTGCCAAGACACTAGTTTGTCTCATGAGACCTACCGATGCATCGAGGAGCTATAGCGGGCTCCACCCGTCACTTATTAAGTCCAATGCATTCCTCATATGAATAGGTTTAAACATATCATAAACCATAACATAATCGTATCACATAAAGCATGCATAAAGGAAACATAACATTTCCACATTTCAATCACAAGATATCAATAAAACACATTGATATAATAAAAACACTTTCAATACCATTTTCAATACCAAAATAAAGGAAAATTAAAACTTTGTATTTATTTTTCATTTAAAAAAAAGTTATGGCTTGTAGAGGAAGCCAAAACTCAAATAATGGTCATGGCGGTTGAGAAGTCATTGTCGCCGCGTACATACAAAAAAAAACATTCCATTTTTTTGTTTAGTAAAACGCTTCGTATAAAAAGATTCCTTTTGAAAAAAATATAAAAGTCAAAGGGGTTTAAACACCGTATAAAAGAAAGTTGTGTATAAAACACAATATACCTCAATGAAAGGAGATTAAGACGAGGTCCCTTACAAAGATCATTTTTAAAATAAAATAGATCTATTATGTGTATTCACTATATTTACACATAAATAAAGTATAAATACCAGATAGGACATAATAATATCATGACATAATTTGAAGGTAGGAGATTAACCCAAAGAATGGAAATTGGGTTAGGAAGTTCCCTTACCGCGTGTCCGTATTGACTCGACCGTTCTTTAACCTCATGAATAATAAACTAGAGTTAATGTATACTTGCTTAAGAACATTTTTCAAGTTCATTATCCCTTTTATATCACTTATTAAAATGTTACGAAAATTATGTAGTCATTTAAGTTAATAACGGTCGTTTTGTCGATCTTTAGTACTTGAGTCAACAATAAACTTCTTATAATTACAAGTTGTTTATGTGGTAGAATATAAATTATCTCCATAATTATATTCATTATGTAGATATCATATATATACTATATATCCAGTATATACATGAATTTATAATATTACATAACATTTAGAGGTAAGAAATGAAATGCACCGTTCATGGAGACGATAAGTCGTACGTACGCATGAACGCTACTTTCATTTCTATTTCGTATTTAATGGAATGAAATCATAATTATATATAGTTATACTATAATTCCAGTATAATATAATGTATAATACCATTTACTCCATCCTTTATACATCCCACATATGGTATTAACGATTCAAATCACTTTCAGGGGGCGGTAGTCCGCACTTCCTAAAATGAAATTATCGCGTTTACCCATAATGGAAATCATAAAGGTATGCCATAAATGAAAAATACAGAATAATAAGGAAAATAAAAACATAATATATATCATATATAAAAATAGTGTCATCATAATGTCCACCATTAGAGGTGTTAAAAGAATATTGAACAATCATCATTTCGTGAGGCAGTATTTCGCCACCCACAGAAACAATATGTTCTTTAACCATTAGACAAAGGTGTGTGTAAGTTTAAAACAAATAATTATCATAAAAACATCCTAGTATATTTAATATACTTGTGTTTTTACAAAATAAAGGAATAAAAAGAGTTTAAGGGGTTGGAGAAGCAAAATAAAACAAAATAACATAAGAGAAGACATTACCTTAAAATCGGGTAACTCTTTTTTGATTTGAGCCAAAGGCTTACTTGGGAAGAATTATGCCCAAATTGAGGCTTCTAAGAGTAATATAGGGAATTTTAGAGAGTATTTGGGCAGAGTTTGGCCGATCCAAATGGCTTTGAAGGTGTGAATAAGGTGGTAGTGGTGGGAGCCTTTTATAAGAGGAGAGGAGGGGCACTCTTGGAAAGATTGAAATGTTACTTTATTATGAAATGATTTTCGGATTATAAAGGTCCCAAAATGATATATTTCAAGTCTAAGGTGATAAAGGTTCTAAATATACTCATCCAATAGGTTTTTTATAAGTGTAAGCCTTATATTTTACATTATATTTTCATTTTATTTAAATCGTTAATTAATGAGGTAATCGTTTCATCATCATTGTGTCATAAAAAATTTAATTTATTTAATGTCTAAAAATTATTAAAAAATTACCATGATGTATTAAATCTTATTATATTTCCAATTAATATTTATAGAAAAACTTTTACCCTATATAACCCCATGTAATAATTGCTTTAGTAAAACAACTCATGTTTGTGACAATTTTATTTTTACTTTAAATAAAAAGTTATTATTGTCATTTTCTTACCCAAGTGGCTCCATGGGGTCCCCAATTTGACCCATGGATTATATTGGTTGGCCATGACTCATCCAATAAGGGTAGGACAAGTTTCAAGATATTTTTATATTTTTATAATATCATTTCTACCTTAAATTTCACTAATTACCTGTAATCGCGATTAATTAAAAATTATTTTAATCCCATTGAACCACATTTTACTTCCTAATGACAACCATGTATGTTGTATTTTTGAAAATAAAATCACAGAAGTGGTATTGTTTCATTTAAACAAAAAATCAGTTTTTTTAACTACCACTTAGTGGTTTCACTATTCATCAAAAATTGAAGTTTTTCAGAACAATGCCAAAATTTCACCCTAAGATATAATTGATATTCCGAATTCAAAAATGATGTCTATTTTACAAAATTACAAATAAATAAGTTTCATTAATTAATTTTATAATTAATTCCCACTGTCATAACAAATAGCGTGTTTTTAAGAAACAATATATATCAAAAGATTGACAATTGTTTATGTCCAATTTCAAAGTGAAATTAATTATAATAAACACCATTGGATAAAATGGTAAAAATATATTCTAATTATACTTTAAAACCACTCAATATTATAATTTATCACTATAAATTATTTTTATTAAAAAAGTTGTTTTTAAGTATTTTTCACAGTTCATGAAAAATTGGAAGTTCTCAGAAAAATACCAAAAATTCAACTTAGGATAATTTCGATATTACGAATCCAAAAATGAAGTCCATTTTGAAATATTAAATATATATAATTTCAAAAGTGGGTATTACTATTCATAATGTCTATTTTGATTAGTCGCGGTGTGTTAGAATCTCGAACTTACGTACAATGCAAGCTATTTCATTATTGAAAGAGAAGCGTATCGTGGAAGCTCGGGGTGTTACATCATAAGTTAGTAGTTTCTTATAACCATGGGGGATATCATTTTAAAGAGAATTTTTGTTATTTTTATAGAATTAATTTAGAATTATAATCAATATAAGATTAAATTAATTGAAGGAAAATGTATTATATAATTTCTATGGGTATTGTTTTTTCACATAAGAAAAAATTTAATTTTAACATGAAATAGTTCATTTCATGTTTTAATATTTTTATTTTCTATAGATTAAATATATTTTATCAATATTAAAGGAAATATATATATCACAACCTTCTTATCCATCCTAAAAGATCTAATTATCACCATCATTGAAAAATCTTGTTCTAATGATTTTGAAAGGGGTTTGAACTTCCAAATCACCTAAAAGAAACTATTTGATCTATCTAACATCATTTAATTTCTCTAAAAATCATATGGATCATGGAATATCTTTATTTTTATTTAAAAATCTCAACTCATTCATATCATTTATAAGGGAAATATCACTAAGGACTTGAGTATTTATTTTCTAGAGATATGGAATTCCTACTAAAAGGGAAATGGCATGTCAATAACATAAAAGAAGATCCTGATATCCTGATTTAAGTTATGTATTTTTTTCTAATTTTTAATTTTTAAAAGATTATTGGGTTTATTTTGATGAATCATAATGAAATAATTCATATATTTAATTTATAAAAATGAAATATTAATGTATAAGATGAAAAATCATGGTTAATGGTTTAATAAGGGAGTTTAATAAAGGATTTTTTATGTATTAGTTTTTAATACTTATAATGTAGGGTTGTCTAATCAATGACATTATGATGTCCTCTAAATATTATGTGAGTCATGAAATTCCTAAGTATTATTCTATAGTACGTTTTCAAAATTTAGAAACTTATGGTGTAGTAAAAAGGTTATAATTTTTTTTTATTTTTGATAGATGTTTGAGGTATATGTAACACTAAAGTTAACATGAGAAAATGTTATTTGAGGAAGAATGCCTTTGAAATTTATGGATATAAGTTTAAAGGTATTTATAACCTTTATGGTTTATGTGATATTTGATATTGAGGTAATTATGTGTTATTAAAATTAGGGGAACATATTTTTTATCATATAGATAACCATGGGATTGATAGGTTATTTGGTGATTAAGTGATTAATGTAAATTTTGAAGTTCACTATTCTGGTAACCTTATAATATTAAGTTAAATGGAAATATTTTTGGGTAACATGGGAATTTATTTGAGGAATAAATGATGAATTATCTTTAAGAAATAATATATGATTTTATTATGGATTTATCATGGATAAATTTATTTATGTAAATGATTACCATATATTATAGATTTTATTATTAGGGAATATAAATTACTAGTATGATATTTTAAGAGTGATTGATTTTATTTAGAGATAAATTGTAACGTCCTAACCTGGGTTCCATGCAATGGTGCCCCAATTCAGTCGATCAGATGACCTCAAGCGTGCCTCCCCGTATGCTAGAGGCTGTCGACGAGCAGCGAGGGTCTGGTAAGTCGTTCATGGGGATACTATACCCTCTTTTATCGAAGTAAAACACCAGTGGAAAAAAATATACAATAGAGGAAAGGATATATAATCATAAAGAGTACCAAGGTCACAAGATATCCAAAATAGGGAAATATATTAATCAACTAAAAGGGAAGTATGCCATGCCAAAGTAGGTTCCAAAGTGTCTAAAATGAAACTAAAAGTAAAGACACTAATAACTCCAAACCAAGTCCCAAACAACTTCTGGTTCCCTCATCCAAGATCCATCCCCAATAAAAAATCTATTTGTGGGCCTTTTCCCTTAACCTTTCCTATAATAATAAATTCTATTTGGGTACCGATTAGGCAGCCCTAATAGGGTGTGCGTATAACTTAGTATACCTCCACCAACATCATTTAAAATAAATATAGTCAATAACAAGTGTATGCAGTTGTATAAATATAATAATTACAATGTATAATTGAATAGTTATCACATTATCAATTAATATTTATCAACCACATAGACTACCATATTTGAATCATGTCACACATTCAATTCAAAAAATTTATACATATTTATCCTTAGTATAGAACGCCATGTATAACACTCGAAAGACTATCATTGTAGAACGCCCTGTTTAACACCCAAAATCTCATCGTTGTAGAACACAGTGTTTAACACCAAAAATCCCAATGGCTTTTATTTATCATAAGTGTAGAACTTCATGTATAAAATCCCAATTCTAACCAATACAGATAGATCTATCATCGATATAGAATGTCATGCCTATCACCCATAAAACCCATCAGTGTAGAATGCCATGTTTAACACCCAAAATCACATTTATTTGTTTATATTATTGGCGTAGAATGTCATGTCTAACACCCCAAATCCCATTGGTGCAGAACACCATGTATAACACCAAAAATCACATCCATTAATTAATTAATAAATTAATCAATCAATTCCATTAATTAATTAAAAAAAATAGAAACATAAATTTCCTATTAATTATTATACAATAAATTAACCATTAAAAATCTAAACATTCAATAATTAATGAATCAATTAATTATTCTCAATCACAAAAATGAAAATTTGATAATTAACTCAACATTAATTATCCCAATTTAACATTCATTTATATTGATAATGAATTCACCAATTAATTATCCTTATTTCTCATTAAAATAAACAACTCAACTATCTCAATCCCATCATAATTAATTATCATAATTAATTATCTTATTCAAAAATCTCTAAATCCCATAATTTCAAAACTTTCACGATTAATTAATTTACCACATTAATTAATTCAATTAGGGGTATCAATTTTTAAACAAATATATCAATACTATAACTTATATATATATGAACAAATCACAACTATGGGATTTATAAATTAGACCACCCACATCAAGAACAGTGATGAAGAATTCTCACCACTGAATATCCCCCAAATTGAGAATAATCAATCAAGAATTCATCGATGAATAATATTGAGATTTTACTACTCGAAAGTGGAGGAGGTGGTGAAAAAATCCCTACATCTCGGATAGATATCAAATACTATATTCCTCTCAATAAGTACCAGATAACCTGTTAACAATAAATAAAGAAGAAGGTTAATAACCTAAAGGAATACCTTAATAATCAAGGTCTGGATATCCAAAATCTGATGTGAGATCACTTTTGAATCAAAGTAGAGTCTCATATATCAATGGTAGAAGACCCTCAATAAGGAGGGAGTTAAAAAAAAGGGTCTTTGGTTAAAAAAGGGGGTGTGAAAAGATTCTACACCCAAGAAAATCAGGTGCGGAGGGTTTACTTGATATTGGAAACATGTTTATAAAAACATGGGCATGAAAATTACACAACATGAATCCTCATTTCATGTCATGTAATGATTTATAAATGATTTGCCTTTTTTCCCGAGGAAATACCTTTAAACTATTAAAAAAAATTAATAAAAGATTACACGTGGTGAAATATTACACGTGTTGAAATCTAATTACACATGGTGAAATCTTACACAGGGTGAAATCTTACACATGGTGAAATCCAATTACACGTGATGAAATCTTACACGTGGTGAAATATAATTACACGTGGTGAAATCTTATTTTGTGACCTGTCGACATGTGGTGAAAGATAATTACGGGGGGTTTAATATAATTTCTTGACATCTTGAAAAATGATAAAAACTACTTATAGGGGGTGTAAATTATCAATGTTTTGAATTAATTTAAGCCATGAATTAGATTCAAAACAACCCATCTTGGCCAAAAATTTAAAATGATTCCTACCTAGAAAAAGAAGGGACCTTACATAAATGTTAAATTCTTTTGGAAGGATATGAGGAAAAATAATTCTAATATTTGAGTTTCAATATTATTCTAGAATATTTTGAAGAAATTTAAGGTTAGTTATATATTAAAGGATATAATTTTAACTTTTGGTGTTATTATTAAGACTTTATATATTAATGTTGTATTCATTCATATGAAGGTTTATTCATTTTGGGAATTATCTTATATTGTTCTAACTATTTTGGTTTTTGATAATGTATAAAGATAATAGGAATAAAATATTATCCTTGTATGTATTATGTGATCATTTAGATGCTTATTTTAGTCCACTAGTCATAAAAAATTCATCTTGAATACTCATCTCTAAGAGAAAAATATGCAATTGTGGTGGAAATTGATAAGAGGATGAAATTATAATTGTTATGTAAGTATATTTATTTATATTATCAGTATATATGGTAAAAAAATTCCTCAAATATATTAAAAAGATTTTAAGACAAAACATTTATCCTACTATCTCTATTTATGATGACTTTATGGTCTCTTCACACCACATTGATTTACGATTTTGAGTTCATTGACTTTCTCTTGATCATTCACTTTCCTATGATAAATGATCACTATAAATATACTTTTAGACATTATTTTTCTCCTCCATGTACATATTTTCACTTCCCACTAATGTTATCATATTTTTAAACATATTTATGTGTTATTCTATACAACCTTTTATTTCTTTATCCCACTTTTAAAGTGGATGTTTTATTAACCCTTTTTATGATGTGTGATTTCAACAAAGGTATTTTAAAAATTAAAACCTTTGATTTTAGAGAACAATTTCAAATTATGTGGGATAAATTTATTAAATTGGGGATAATGTAATAACCCAATAATTTATAAGAATGACTATATTTGAGAGAGTACAAAATACGCAACACTGAGTGTAAATAAACTGTGTGGATTACCACCTCCACGAGGCGATTTGATTCATTTTTCATCATCGATTCACATGGATGGTATATATGAATATTTAAATAATTTTTTGGGTATTTATGATATATCGGTCATTATATAAGGGTATAATAATACTTACCTTCTTTCCATAAAGATCGTTGAAAAATTTGAATGTTACTCATGCGTACGTATGACCTGCTGTCTTCATGATTTTAACATAGTTCATTTTTTAAAACCATATTTTATGTTTGGTTTTAATTGTATATTTTATGTATAAAAATTTTAATTGTGCCTTGATTGTTATTATATATATTTCGGAGAAATAACCTATTCGACCATAGTCAACCTACCAAATCCATTTTGGACATATGATCCAAATATCATGAAAATGTGTAACATAAACTTAATGGATTTTTTAATTGATTATAACAAAGAAAAAAGGAATAATAAACATAAAAAAGTTTCTTAAAAAAATAAAATAATTAACCTAAGGTTATTATTTAGGAATATAATGAACATACTTGACAAGTGAGACTCAATGTTATAGACACTTTACATTAAAACCCTGCTTTAAAATGTTTTAAAGAATTATTTTCTAAAACTTTTTATTACATATACATATTAATAAAATAATTTTATAGATATATTTATATGGATATAAATGAATTATTAAGGAAATTTTATGTCTCTTTTTTATTTTCATTCAAATTTTTTCAAAATGAATCTTTTTGCGGAATGTTTTGACTTTGTTTACAAAAGAAAAAAAGAATGTTCTATTTTAACAAATACAGTGACAATGAATTTTCATGCTACCATAACAATTATTCTATTTTTGTAATAATTTATAAGATTTAATGTTTCATTCACTGAAAAATCTTTCTTCAATTTTTTTTATCATTAATGTTTTGAATAGTGGGTTTTTAAAAGGAAAGGGTATTTTGATATCTGAAAGTGTTTTACATATGGGTTCAAAAGAGTTTTCAAGGTTTTTACAATGAAAATGTGTATGATTAAAATGTTTTATTCATAATATGGTACTTAGAAATTGTTTTTGATAATGGGTTATCCTGATATATCTCATGATGATGGATGAGACATATATATTTTATAAGATGGGTGTTCCTGGATAAAACTCCAATGAATTGGGTAATTATATTGGAAGTTGACTATATCATTACTTCAATTTGTAAGGGTTCTATAAGGGTTATTTAAGGGTACTAAAAATATATTTCCATAAGTAACATATATAGATTCAATATTATTGTTAATTATTTTATATTTAAATCGTTTTATTTCAAAAGGTAAGGTAATTAATCATTGTTTAAGGGAATTATTATGCCCTTTTAAGGAAAAAAGGTGTGTTTTTACGAATTTTTTTTCATGGGTTATCATTTTTTCTAAGAAACCCTCATGATTATAATTTTTCCTTTATGTTTTCTTATAAAGTATTTTATGAAAAAATGTGGGTAGAAAAGTTTTTTTCATGAGTAAGTAAATTATTACTTGTGCTCAAGTTTTGTTATGTTAGAGGAAAAGTCCCATTTTGGTCTCATGGTTTCAAAATTGACTAGAGGGTTTATTTATTCTTTTAATGTCCCTTAATTGGATTTTTTTCTCATAAAAAATTTTAAAATGTTTTTCATAAGGTTTTAGGATGGATGATAAAAAATGAGAAGTCAAATAGAATGTCATGAAGGTTTTTCATGAAAATAAACTGTGTTTCTTTTTAAAATTTTTGTTTTGTAGGAAAAATGGATTCCAAATAGAAGTGTACACTTTGAAATATGTTGGATTTTTATGTAAGTTTTATGAAATAATTCTCTAAAACTCTAAATCTTAATGATCTTTGGGTATTTTAGAAGGTGACTTAGAGTAAAAAAGAAATTAGATTATGTAATTTTCATGGATAGTTCCTTATAGAATATGTCATAATAGATGTAATATTTTGATTTTTTGGTGTATATTTTAAGGGGTAGAGAAGGTATTATTTTATAATTGATTGGAGTAACACTTTTATAAATATTAGTTTCTTAATATAAAAAGGGAAGACATATTTATGGAAATTTTCCCAAAAAATTATAATAATTGATAATAATTAAGTGGGGGTTCAATAAATCCTCTAAACACAGATTTATATATAATATTTTGTGATATTTTAAAACTTTAACCCCTCATTTAACACTTTAACATTATTTTAGACTTTATCATGGTAACTAAATTTTGCAATGGTAACTTTTTCATGACTAAAAATAAAATGAAAACTATTACCTTATTTGAACATGATGATTCAAAATTTGAAAATAATTTTAAAATATTCAAATTATATATGTTGTAATAATTATTTTTTAAAAACTTTCTTAACTCAACAAAAACCATTTTTTAAAAAATTACCTTTTAAACATAAAAATGAATTTACATCACAATAATAAATTGTATTTATTCCCACTTATTTAATTGTGTTATGATTAAAAAACATTTTTTCAAATTTAAAATAATGCTAAAATTGAATTAAACCTTGGGAGTACTTAGTTAGTGGAAAAAGACCAAAAAGTGTTTTTTTAGAACCAAATATCAATTTGGTTCCAAAAAATTCAAGCATTGGTTTTTAAAGTCATGATAATAATTTTGAATTTATTATTTTACTTATTAAATCTATATTTGGTTGATTAAAATGGGTTTATATATTTTTATTTTTTTATTATATCATAATGATGTCATAAAAGTTGTGGTATTTTCCACTATTCACGTAAAAATAAACCATTTAAAAAAAATACCAAAATATAACACTAAGATAATTTTAACATGATGAATTTTGAAAATTAATTTAACCATATCAAATTAAAATTATAAAATTCAAAAAATTCTTTTGAATAAAAATATAAAATATAAAGAAAAATCGATTTTATAAAAAAAACTTTTTTCAAAACATAAAGTATTAAAAATCTTATTTTATATAAATTTATGATTAAATAATTGTTTATATATTAGTTTATACATTTAAAAATTCAATATTATAAAAATATTCTATTAAAAGTGATCAATTTAATTTATCAATATAACAAACACAACACTTAAAAAACATTTCTTTGAAAAATATACCTTTTTAACATTGAATGATTTTAATCATATAACATTCATTATTTATCCTCTAATCATTAAATTTGATAAATTAATTGGTATTATAAAACATTAATCAGGGTAATAATATGTAAGTAATTAAAATACATTTTTTATAATAAATCATTTTATTATATTTTTATTTACTTGAGCTTTTACTCTTATTGTAATATTATTAATGATGTTTCACATTGTATACTCATAATGTTTTTTTGTTTACATTTTATTATAAAATAATATATTATGGTTCATTTTATTTGGTGTTTCAAGTGACATGAGCTACTCAATTTATTATCTATTTAAAGGAAATCACATACTAAAATCTTAGGGTGTTACATGGTAATTTCTTACACTGATATTTATGAAACATGTCTTGAAATAAATTATAAAAAAACCTTAAATACTTATAAGGCTCCTAATAGATCCCCCTTATACTAACATCTTTAGTTTTATATGTATAAGTTAATGTATGTTCTAGATATATCTACTCTTTATTAAAATTATCAATGAATACTTGGTTAATATATTCTCTAAAAAGACTACCAGGTGGATCTTATATCTTTTAACAATTATATTAATTACTTACATTATAATTTCTTAAAATATGTTAAGAAAATATTATGATTTAAATGAATTAACCTCAATATTCTCCTTATAATTTTTCATGTGGTCTCACTTACATAATTTTAAATATTTGTGGATATAAATTAAATCTCAAACTTTTCATTGTATATATTTAATAAGTATGATAAATAAATAAGAGTTATTGATCTAAAGAGTTTAAATACTCTCCTGGGTATATAATTAACAATTAATTTTAGATTTATTTAATAAATAATTATCTTTACATAGCTGGGTATGAGCCTTATATATTATATTCATTATTCTTTATCGATATTTGATATATGTGATTCAAGTATTATTGAAATAATAGTTATGTATGAAATACCACAACAAAATTTGTTTCAAATATGAAATATTGTCTTGTTTTATATAAATAAACACTGAGATATATATTTATTATAACACTCAATACAAAACAATAGTTTAAATAGATTCAATATAATTGTAAATTGAAAAACATGTGAAATTCACTTAGATGAATTAGGAATCACCCTTTCTCAACTACCTAGAGAAGTCACCTTACATTGTGTAAATTTTTTAAACTTCCTTGGATCCTATATTTGAATATAAATATATAAATTTCATATTTTATTGATTAAAAAATAAATAAAATATAAATATTACATGTAATGATAAATATACTTGAAGTAGAATCCAATCCCTGTTTTTTTCTCTAATATCTTTCATTTCCTCTTCTATTAATCTTTCTTACCACATGATAATAAGATAGACTCTTATTCATTGTTGTCCCTATGAAATTGTTTTCTCCTTGAAGGAAATTGTAAAGGCTCCATTTACTTTAAAATGCTCATGGGATTTCCAGCATTTTCGTTCACTTCGTTCACGATAATAGGCAAGGAACCATGGCCCCACTAATCTTTATCCACCATAAAAATAATTGTCAACATATTTCTGAGTGTCTTCTCTATACCATTTATCTTTTAATTTTTGATGAATATAGAGAATCTAGGTTGTTAGGATTATAATATGAGATCAATGGAAAATTTATTACCCATATGGAATCCAAACTTCTCTATTAATCAATATAATTAAAAATATTGAAGGAAATATCACTATATAGGTACTCCTATTCCAAATTACACTGATATAGTGTAGTGAAAATATCATTTATCTTTATCTACATTTTCTCCTTTTCAAGTTTTAGGATATGAGTTATCATGGTTTATTCATCCATATCATTATATTTCATCTTCAACTCTCTGTACATAGCTAATAACTTGATTCAATGAACATTATAAGCATCCAACATGTATTATAAGTAGGAATAATTTTCTCCCTCCCTCGCTCGCTGAGGTGGCTGATCCGGAATAGGGAACTCGAGTATATAATATAAGTTTTTTTATCATAGTTTATTTCATAAATGGGTGTACCACTATTGAAAATTTTTGTTGGTGAGGACATGGTACTTTTAGAGGAATGATCATAGTGTTTCCCTGGAAACACATTCCATTTTCTATAATAAATAAAATCAAATTTTATTACTTTATATTGACTACCTGTCATGATTTAATAAATTATTAATCTCCCATTATTTTTTCAAATACCAATATACAACACCACTGATTTCAAAAAATCATATAATATGAATATTCTATTAGAAAATACCCATATTCCCATTCTCATAAATAGAACATGGGATTTGTCAAATTTCATGAAGGTATTTAGGTACATAGTATTTTAAACTATATTATCTCAAAGTTACATGATCCATTGAGTGGAATCCCCAGTCTTGAAATTATATAATCATATTTCCTCAAAAATTTCTTCTAAGTTATACAAATTATTTCTAGAGAAATTACTCTTGATTTTAACATGGTTATGTCAAACCAAAAATTTCAATAGAACTCCCTGATAATTTTAATTCTCCTAATTAGGGCTAGAACAACACTCCCATCCATGATTGTATTCTAACTCAAGTAATGGAAGGAAATGTTTGACTTAATATTTTTATTTAAGGTATTTTTATTTTATTTATTCATAAATGTTATTTATATTATCCTTTATATGCTTGTTAATATTATGTGCATTTTACATAATTGATTAACCATGTTTGATAAAATAATTTATGAACAATATTTTATTTCAAATTAGAATTATTTTTATTTATTTAATTTTTATGATTGAATTTAAACAACCAACAATCATTCATGGAAAGGGAATAATAAAATAAATATGTGGTATGATCATGAAATTTTAGCTATTGGTTGGTTTATTGAGCAGAAGATAAACCAACCATTGACCCTAAGATAATAAATCCCTGATTTTTTTCCTAGCTCGAGTTATATAATTCCACCTTTAACATGTGTATATCCTAGATTGGTTTCACCATAGATTGTTTTTGAATTTTATCCTCACTCCAGGACCTCCTTTATTTACATATTATTACTCACTCATAGGTAAAGGGAACTGGGGGTTTAGGATTATAATAATAAATTGTGGACACAGAGGCCCATACATAATAAAATGGAAGAGTTGATATGAAAATAATCATATTTAATTTAATGATAAATTTATCATAAAAACTCATAAAATAAATAATTAAATTAAATAGAATCCCAACACATACATAGATTGGCCAAGTTCATGATCATCGACAACACACAATTGCTATTTACTTTCATTCATTTAAATTAATTCTTTTATTAAGATAAACTTCTCAAATTAATAAATTAACCATTTTATTATTTATTTATTTATTTTTTTGAGTTAACAATCAAAACAAGCCTTAAGGTTCCAATCCTTTGTAATTTTAAATAATTAAATGAATTAAATTTAATTTAAGATTTATTAGTACACAATGTGCAATGACTGGGTACATGGTATGTACCCTTATAAATTATATGGTGTGTGTAACACCTTGCCCCTACCTCATTGGATTGAGGAGGAGGTGAGGGTTACTTGGCCTTAAGAGACGTTCCCAAGGTGCCAAAGGCTGGAAATAAATGCTGAGGGCTCCGAGAACAGATTGGGGAACGATTTTCCCTAAGACAAAACCAACCAAACAATCCATAACTATATGATGCATGTCAACAAAACAACCAACCTCATACATTACCAAAGACAACCAAATAATCCATAACGATCTCACATGTCAACACAACCCAAAAGAAAAACATCCGAGTACTATGTGGAAGACCAAACAAGAAAAAACCACGAGCCATGTCACCACCATATCTCCACACCAAGCTCCAAGCTCCAACCTCCACCAAGGCATCACAAGGCACCACTAAGGGAGGTTGATGAATTACCTTTTCCCATGTCACGGTACACAACATCTACAAAGACACCACAGTGCCAAGGCAGGGGGTGAGTACTAAAACTCAGTAGGTTTTCCCCAAATGACTTCCCTATACATGCCACTAGGATAAAACTGTTAGCACATTTATATAAAACAGTTTATATCAAATAAATCACAAGTGAAACCATTTTCCTAAGCCAATCATGCCTTACCAAGACATCACACCCAAACCAAGAAACCAAGGGAAAGCCAACCAAACAAGCCACAAAAAATCCCAACATTTAAACATTAGCACAACAATTCCGTCTTGCAAAGAAATGCACACAAAGCAACCATAACGGTGGAACTTCCGTCCAACCCGTTCACCCATTCCCAACTAACAGTACCTCCCAACCACTTATCCTTTTATGGTGGCCCTTCTGTCCACTATCCATCACCCTTTTATAGTGGTACTTCTCTCCACTTCCACACAACATTCAAAACAAGCCAATTCCAAGCATATAACACACCAACATCACAACCACATACGATCAACCAATTTCATTGCACAACAATCCACTTCAATAAATCACCCATTTATTGAAACCTAATTTCCATGCCAAACAACCCTTTAATAAAACAACCCTTTTTTTAAAACCATTTCCATCAATCATTTTCACAAATCAACCATAAACTCCCATTTTAAAATCTCCATTTTAAAATCCACAAGAAAATCATTTCACCACAAAACCTTCTTTTTCCCAAAAATCCCCAAAAACATCACCCAAGGGATTTCCAACCAATTTTGCATAACAAAACACAATTAATTTCAAGAATAAAAAATTAATTGTAACCAAAACCATTAGCTCTAACCAAGTGGAGTCGAGAGAGAAGCCACCTACCTTTAGGGTTCCCGAGAAATTGACCCACAAACAACCATGCCTCAAATCCGGAGAACGCACCATTGAAACCACTCTAGATCCCCTTCCCTAACCATCACAATCCTTAAAATCATCATCCAATGTAAACACAACCATAGATCTACACACAAAAAGTGTAGATCTAGAAAACCAAGAAAGATGGAAGAGCAGATCTAGAGGAAAACACAAGAGAAACAAGAGGAGAGACTTACCCAGAAGCAATCACCTTCAAACGACCTTTAATCCTCTTTGAAACACTTCCTCAATGAGTAGGAGAGCACCCTTAACCTTTGAGAACCAAAAATCCCGAGTGAGGCTCAAGTGGGAGGAATATTGGAGTGAAATGAGGCAATCCCGAGTGAGCCTGGAACTTATTACCCTAACTAAAAGTGGCTGGACGGTTAGTCCGCACGGTTTGGAAAACCGTGTGCTAACCGTGCGCACACCACTGCCTCGAGAGCCAAGGTCCACAAAGTATCATCAAACAGTTTGGAAAACCATGCGCAGGCCGTGCGAGGCCTATTGTCTCAAGAACAAGGGTCTGCACGATTTCTTGGGGAACCCGCACGGTTTCCACTAACCGTGCTCAAACCGTGCACCACATTAAAGGCCTCCAAACTCATCCAAAACCATTCCAAACTCTCCCAACGTCTTCCCAAATCATCCCATGCACTTTAAACAAATAAATATGCATAAAAAAAGGCCACATACCTCAAACCGGGGGTGCTACATTCTCCCCACCATTGGACTTTCCGTCCTCGGAAAGTAGTGAACCCGCCCTTTGCCGAAAGAGCTCAGGCCACTGCTCGACCATCTCCTTCTCTCGCTCCCAAGTATCCTCTTGAATCTGGCCATGTTTCCACAAAACATGAACTAAACCGATGATTTTACCATGCAAGACTTTCTCTTGCCTATCCACAACCCGCATCGGCACATTCACCAATGAAGCATCCGGTTCTAGCTCAACATGATCCCCTCAAATCACATAGTCACGATCCAGATGATACTTTTTCAACTGCGACACATGAAACACATTGTGCACCGCACTGAACCTAGGTAGTAATGCCAAACGATACGCCACCTCACCTACCCACTCAAGAACCTCAAAAGTTCCAACATACCTCGGAGATAACTTTCCCTGCTTCCCAAACCGACGATGCCCTAACCTAGGAGAGATCCTCAAGAAAACATGATCACTCACCTCGAATGAAAACGACCATATACGATGATCTGCATATGATTTCTGACAACTCTGATCCATATTCATTCTCTTCCTGATCAGCTTGATCTTCTCCGTAGTCTCCTGGACAAGGCTCAGTCCAACCATTGAGGACTCACCCGTTTCCACCCAACATAGTGGAGAACGAGATGGTCACCCATACAACGCTTCAAATGGAGCCATCTGTATGTATTCCTAATAACTGTTATTGTATGAAAACTCAACCAACGACAAGTGATCCCCCCACGAGCCACCAAAATCCATGACATAATCCCGCAACATATCTTCCAGAGTTTGTATCGTCCTCTCGGATTGTCCATCCGTCTGAGGGTGATACGCCGTGCTCATAGTCAACTGTGTCCCAAGGGCTTTCAGCAAGGATTTCACGAAACGAGATGTAAACCTCAGATCTCTATCAGATAAAATAGAAATTGGAACACCGTGCCTCTTTACCACCTCCCGGATATAGATTTTGGACAGATCCTCCACCGTATGAGATTCACGAATCGGGATGAAATGGGCCGACTTCGTTAGCCGATCCACTATAACCCAAATGGCATCGTGCTTTATGAATATTCTTGGGAGACCTATGACAAAATCCATCGCTATCTACTCCAAATTCCAAACAGGGATTGGTAAATACTGCAAAATTCTTGCTGGCCTCTGATGCTCTGCCTTGACCTACTGGCAAGTCAACCATCTCGAAACAAACTCAGCCACTATTCTTTTCACAACAGCCCACCAGAAGTGATCTTTCAATGTTTTATACATTTTCTGAATTCTAGGATGAACATCCCCCCTGGAATGATGATATTCCCTGATAATATCCTTCTGACAAGCAACTGGTACAACCATCCGATTCCGAAAACACAAAACTGAATCTCCATCCAGTTTCCAACCCTCAATGGTCTCCCCACCATTGAGTCTCGACCCCATGGTCACGCACTCCAGATCGGATATCTGTGCCTCTCTAACCAGGCCAGCTAAGTCAAGAATCAACAAAACCAGAAAGAAGACTGCTCTATCGACCTGGTCCTCACATTCCAACTGCATATCAGCTATAACCGACATCAACTGCCACTGGTCTGATGCCTGTTTCACCACCTGAGCATATGATTTTCTACTTAATGCATCTACCACCAAATTTCCCTTACCTGGTGTGTACATCAAGTCAAAATCAGACATCTTGAGATATTCCATCCATATCATTTTCCTCAAGTTCAAATCCCTTTGTGAGAAAATATGCTTCAAGATCTTATGATCTGTATATACCATGAATTTCTCACCGAGGAGATAATGACACCACAATTTCAAAGCATGCACCACTACTGCCAAATCCAAATCATGAGTTGGGTAGTTATTCTCATGCACTCTCAACTACCTTGAGCCATACGAAACCACATGATTCCCTTGCATGATAACGCACCCCAAACCTGATCCTGATGGATCGCAATACACCACATACCCTTTTCTTGATTCTGGAAAAACCATGATTGGTGCTAATGTAAGACGACCCTTTAGATCTTCGAAACACTGTTGAAACTATTCATTCCACTGGAATGGAACATTATTTCTTGTCAAATCTATCATCAGTGAAGCCAAACATGAAAAATCACAAACAAAGCTCGGATAGTACCCAGCTAGACCAAAGAAACTCCGTATCTCAAACACATTCTTTGGAAGTTGCCACGATATAACAGCCTCTATCTTTTGTGGATCCACTAAAAATCCCTTTTTAGAAATCACATGGCCAAGAAAACAAACTTCCTGTATCCAAAAGTCACACTTTGAAAATTTGGAATACAACCGATGATCCCTCAAGATCCCCAGCTCTGTCGCCAAGTGCTTCTCATGCTCCACACTTGTCTTAGAACACACCAGAATATCGTCTACAAACACCACCACAAATGAATCCAGATATCTCTGAAATATCTGATACATCAATTCCATAAACACCGTTGGTTCATTCGTTAGACCAAAGGGCATAACCACATATTCATAATGGCCATATCTACTTCTGAAATCTATTTTAGGAATATCATCCTTCCTCACCCGCAATTGATGATATCCTGACCTCAGGTCGATCTTGGAGAACCACTGGGATCCCCTCAACTGGTTGAACAAATCATCAGTTCGTGGAAGTGGATATCTATTCTTTATCATAACCTAGTTAAGTCTACGATAATCAACACATAGCCTCAAAGTTCCATCCATATTTTTCACAAACAACACTAGTGCCGCCCACAGAGACATGCTAGGCTGGATAAACCCTTTGTTTTCTAACTCTTCCAACTGAACTTTCAATTCGCGTAATTTAGCTGGTGCCATATGATAAGATGGAAGTGAGATAGGACTAATCCCCAGAAGGAGATCAATCGTAAACTCCACTTCTCTTACGGGAGGCAACCGAGAGAATTATTCAGGAAAAACATCCATGAACTAATCCACCAATTCTGGAAGAACCCTCTTCTCGACACTTTCTACCGATTCCAATGAAAAAACCGCCAACTGATATGATAACATACCCACTTTTGGTGCCAAAAAACCCATTGCACCCTACCTTTCATGACTCTCTCCTCTAAAGATATGTCTACCTACATTGTGTGTCGTAAAAGCCACTGTTCTCTCATCACAGTCGATGTGGGACTTAAACGCCACCAGCCAATCCATTCCCAGGATTACATCATACCCATCCATCTCAAGAACTGAGAAATTCCACACTATCTCAACCTCGCCCACAATGATACAAAATTCTCTACACACAAAGGCTCGACACTCTCTTAGACCAAGAGGAGTTTGAAGTTTCAAAACTGATGGCATGATTTCTACCTTTAAACCCAGGAAATCAACCACACGTGAAGCAATAAAAGAGTGTGAAGCACCTGTATCAAACAACACTTGCATCAAGGTAGAATTTAAAAGAATAGTACCTTGCAACATGGATGGTCCCAACTGACCATCCACCACAACCTGTTCATCTCCAAACACATGTTTTCTTACCACACTCTGCTCTTTATTGCTTTGCCGAGGTGTCATGGTATTTCGAGAATCACCATGACCCACTTTATTCTGCTGACGAGGGGTATGATGCTACCCTCGTACCATCGAAGCATATAATGCCTACAATCCCTGAGGAGTGTCACGCGCAACTGACCTTGGAGTATTCTAACAATAACACTGCAAATGCCCCATCTTCTTACAATCATGACATGCTCGAGGTTGTGTCGTACAATCCCACTTGATGTGGCTCATCGAACCACACTGAAAACATCCCGGCTTGCTCTGGGGCTTCGGAGGTAGATTTACCGATCCTGCCGTCAGATTATATTCCATATTCTCCCCTTGGGAATAAGTGTCCCTACTTCACTTGAACCCAGCGTTAGTGTTCCCACTATTCCTCATGTGTACCACCATGCTTCCTCCACCCGGAGCTCCCAACAGATCCCACTCAGCCACTGAGCCTCTATTCACCATCTCTGTGTAATCATCTATAAACAGCACTACTATATTTGAACGGATTTCTTACCTTAACCCTGCTTTAAATATTCTTTCCTTCAACAACATGCTACCCGCCACCTCGGGTTCAAACCACACTAAGTTCATGAACTTATCTGCATACTCCGTCACAGACATAAGCTCTTGCTTTAAACTGAAGAAATCAGTCGTACGCTAAATTCTGAACGTATGTGGGTAGAATATTTTGTTAAACAATTCCACAAAGACTTCCCACATCATACCCTAGTTCGTCATTGATTGGACTACCAAATCCCACAACTGAAGGGAAAGATCTTCCAACATATACGTGGCCAACTTCACTTTCAGCTTTACTGGCGTTCCCAAGAACTCAAAGATCTTGTTCATTCTATTCAACCATGCTTCTGCCCTTTCTGGATCTGAATCACCCCTGAAGATGGGTGGATTTTGATTTTGAAACTGAACCACACGATCCACATGCCTTGGTTCATCCACCTTGTTCCCACTTTCCACAACTTGGAAAGCTTTCACTATGCTTTGCACTAACTGCTGGTTCACCTGAGGCACAAATGCTACCACATTCTTAGCAGCCTCCTCCGGTTGGTCTCTACGACACCTACCCGGTGCCATTTCTATAAATAGAAAACAAACAACCATGAGTCTCACTTCTATAGGCATCACAAAATCCCATTTCAAATCACATTACACAACACTATCACAATAAGGCTTTCCACCCATTCACATTTTTCCACATGTGCCATGTTTCACCATTTTGAAAACCAAACTATACTCAAAATACCAATTTATTGACATTAAAATTTCACATATTCTTATCACATCATAAATAATTATACCCCAATGAAATATGAATCCTAGAGGGAAGTCATTTCTACCAAGCATGTCATGCTCATCTCAATGGATACACCCACGATAATGAGATATCCAATACCTATAAGTGTCTCCAAAACCCTTATGTACCCATCTCCCAGGTAACTTGAAGTTTATCATAAAAGGGTTAGCTACATCCTTTTATACTATACATTCCATGTTCCGACATTCCTATGCCTTGATACCATCCCGACTCAAGGAATGTACCACAACGAATGTCAACACCAAATCCGAGAATCAACTCCAAAGGACCGAACAAACTGATACCACTTGTAACACCCCACCCCTACCTCATTGGATTGAGGAGGTGGTGAGGGTTACTTGGCCTTAAGAGACTTTCCCAAGGCGCCAAAGGATGGTAATAAATGCTGAGGGCTCCGAGAACAGATTGGGAAATGATTTTCCGTAAGACAAAACCAACCAAACAATCCACAACTATATGATGCATGTCAACCAAACAACCAACCTCATACATTACCAAAGACAACCAAATAATCTGTAACGATCTCAAATGTCAACACAACCCAAAAGAACAACATTAGAGTACTTTGCAGAAGACCAAACAAGAAAACACCACGAGCCATGTCACCACCATATCTCCACACCAAGATCCAAGCTCCAAGCTCCACCAAGGCATCACAACGCACCACTAAAGGAGGTTGATTCCTTACCTTTGCCCACGTCACGGTACACAACATCTGCAAAGACACCATAGTGCCAAGGTAGGGGGTGAGTACTAAAACTCAGTAGGTTTTCCCCAAGTTACTTCCCTATACACGACACTAGGATAAAACCGTTAGCACATTTATATAAAACAGTTTATATCAAATAAATCACAAGTGCAACCATTTTCCTAAGCCAATCAGGCCTTACCAAGCCATCACACCCAAACCAAGAAACCAAGCGAAAGCCAACCAAGAAAGCCACAAACCATCCCAACATTTACACATTAGCACAACAATTCCATCTTGCAAAGCAATGCACGCAAAGCAACCATAACGGTGGAACTTCCGTCCAACCCGTTCACCCATTTACAACTAGAGGTACTTCATGGCCACTTATCCTTTGATGGTGGCCCTTCCGTCCACTATCCATCACCATTTTATAGTGGTACTTCTCGCCACTTCCACACAACATTCAAAACAAGCCAATGCCAAGCATATAACCCACCAACGTCACAACCACATGCGATCAACCAATTTCATTGCACAACAATCCACTTCAATAAATAACCCATTTATTGAAACCCAATTTCCATGCCAAACAACCCTTCAATAGAACAACAATTTTTTTTAAAACCATTTCCATCAATCATTTTCAAAAATCAACCATAATCTCCCATTTTAAAATCTCCATTTTAAAATCCACAAGAAAAGAATTTCACCACAAAACCCTCTTTTCCCAAAAATCCCCCAAAACATCACCCAAGAGATTTACAACCAATTTTTCATAACAAAACACAATTAATTTCAAGCATAAAAAATTAGTTGTAACCAAAATCATTAGATCTAACCAAGTGGAGTCGAGAGAGAAGCCACCTACCTTTAGGGTTCCCGAGAAATCGACCCATGAACAACCACGCCTCAAATCTGGCGAACGCACCACTGAAACCTCTCTAGATCCCCTTCCCTAACCGTCAAAAGCCTTAAAATCATCATCCAAGGAAAAAAAACCCTAGATCTACACAAAAAAGTATAGATCTAGAAATCCAAGAAAGACGGAAAAGCAGATCTAGAGGAAAATACAAGAGAAATAAGAGGAGAGACTTACCCGGAAGCAATCACCTTCAAACCACCTTGAATCCTCTTTGAAACGCTTCCAAAACGAGTGGGAGAGAAACCTTAACCCCTAAGAACCAAAAATCCCGAGTGAGGCTCAAGTGGGAGGAATATTGGAGTGAAATGAGGCAATCCCGAGTGAGCCCGAAACATATAACCCTAACTTTAAGTGGTTGCACGGTTAGTCCTCACGGTTTGGCAAACCGTGCACTAACCGTGCGCATGCCACTGCCTCGAGAGCCAGGGTCCGCACGGTTTCCTCGCACGGTTTGGAAAACCATGCACAGGCCATGCGAGGCCTACTGTCTCGAGAACAAGGGTCCACACGGTTTCCTGGGGAACCCGCACGGTTTCCACTAACCGTGATCCAACCGTGCACCTCTTCAAAGGCCTCCAAACTCATCCAAAATCATTCCAAACTCTCCCAACCTCTTCCCAACTCATCCCATACACTTTAAACACATAAAGATGCATAAAAAAATGCCATATACCTCAAAACGGGGTGCTACAGTGTGTAATTTCACTCACATGGCGTGTGAATTACTTATAGGAATTGACCCACTAATGCCTATACCTAGCCAATGGTAGGCTGAGATTGCTACCCTAAGCCCAACTCTAATAAAATTGATGTTGGTGACTTGCACCGAGTAGACATACAATACAATATGGGAGGCTTTAGCCTATATCATCTTAAAAAAGACACATATCTCAAATTCATAATAAAAACTAGAAATAATAATAATGTATATATAAATGAACACCTATATAAAACAAAATACATGACTGAGACATCATAAGACATTTGGTACAAGTATAACACCATATAGGTGAATACCAAGGAAACTGGATATCCGCAAAACTACTGAATCTGACATATAAAAGTCACAAGAAGCTACTCCTTATTGTTCTTACTCCTAGAATGATCTAGAACCACGAAGTTATAGCCACTATTGAGAATAACCAAGCACTATCATGCATAACCAAACATTTCCGGGTGTTAGATCTAAACAAGACACACTATATCCATATCTACCAAGACTATATTCAAACCTATGCATTGTCTATATAGACACAACACGTGAGGGAATATGGATCATTCAAGGGGTAGTATAAACATACTCAGTACGATTCCACAAAATTTCAAAGGAAAAATAAACCAAATCATCAACTCAAAACCCTCGATATGAACTAATGGAAATCCAGCCTATACCAACACTTTTTTTCCCAACGGTTTAGAAAAAATGTTGGAAAAAAGAACCTATACCAACGGTTCTAGTAAACCGTTGGCATAGGCCATTATATGTTGGGTTTTCCCAACAGTTTAACAAAACCGTTGGGAAAGAAAACTATTACTCACAATTTTTATTAACTGTTGGGAAAAAATAACCCAGTTTAGGGCTCCCTCCTAACATTTCATCCCCGCGTGAACCCCCCCTCTGCCTCCTGAACCACTCCTCCCCTTCCCGACCTCGACCTCCTCCCGGCCTCCTCCTCCGCCTCCCGACCTCCGCCTCCACCACTCGGCCCCCTCCCTCTCCTCTGGCGACGTTCCCCTTCCCCTCTTAGCTCCTTCTCCGACGAGGACATCCCCCTCCCCTCTCAGATCCTGACGACTTTCCCCACTCCCCTATCATCTCCCTCTACTAGAGACATCCCCCTACCCTCTTGGCTCAATCTCCACCTCCGACGTCCCCCGACCCCCTCTCCAGTCGTGCACGAGACCCCCCATGGTCGAACACCCCGCGGGACGTCCCCCTCTATCAGCTCCCTCTCCTCCCGCCAAGGTTCTTGATCGGTACTTCCAGGTAAGAATTAGTCTTCTTTTTAAAAAAATGAGTCAACAAGGAATGCATTGTTAGGTTCATAGTTAGGATAACCATTCATATTAATCGTGAATTTTCTAGAGTTTTGGGTAGAAACCAACTCATGATGTGGTGAATTATTGGGTAAATTGTGATTTTTCTCAAAATAAAGTCTTCCAGAAATATAGGGTTAGATTCACAGGTTGTATTCCATTCATTAGAATAGTGCATTCAATAAAAAGTTCATGATTTTTTAAAAACCTCATATTTTCCTCTATAGACTCCTATTAGACCTTATATCGTGTTGGATTTTGTTTGTTAATCATGATATATATGTGATGAGGTTGTATCGTCATTAAGATGTGCAATGATGTAGGTTAATTGGAGGTGAGTGATGCTATATGAGATTTTATGGGTTATTGTGAGGAGTTTCTTTCCATTTAATTGATTGGTTTATAAAACATAAGTTGTTTCTACATATATTTTGTACTTGGAATTGGTAAAGTAAAATGTTGGTCTCGGATTTCGGAGTTCGTTATTTGGATGGTATTCTCTATCAAAAGTGGGTATATCTCTATTGACTATGAGTGTATTTTCCAATTGACCAATGTATTTATTAAACTAACCATGTAATACACATTTCCCAAAATACAAAAGAACCATAGAAATCATAGATAGACACTACACACCACAATACACCCATGGGAGACACCCCTTGACATCTACAGATAGTTAAGGGGCCATTAACTTATGAACTGAAGTCTATTGGCACTCAATCCTTGAGAAATTCCCATTGCTGGTAGAAAAGATACCAACACCTTTATTCTTAGTATAGTATAATGAAATGGTTTACACCCTCTTGACCAAGTAGACCATCTGGTTCATGGACTGGTACCCAACCAGGTTCAAGAGTAGGATCAACTACTAAACATTGATTGTGTTCCCTCTGAGGTTCTTTCAATAGTGAAGAGGATTATGTGCGCAATTTTCAACTCAACTAATGTAGCATAGGTTCATATTCAATGGCTAAGTGTACTAGTATGGTGTTTCCAACAACGTACTATATAAAGAACATAATGAAAAATTAAGAGATTATTAAATGGAATTGTTTCCACCTTGCTTATAGAAACATGATTTGACCCATGGGGCATTGTGGTTCTTATATATTGGGTGGTGAAATGTATAGTCACAGGATACATGTATGTTTTTGTTTAGTTTTTATTTTATTTTCTTTATCTCATTGGCCACTTAGGTATTTTACTTCTTTCTACGGACAGAGGGTAGTGATTCTATCCTAACTAGTTGACGTAGATAACTTGTATACTGTAATACCATGAGGTGTGATTGTCAGGAAACATTGGAAGCTTGAGGAGCCTTGGGGTCTTCCATGAGATGGAATTGTTTTTCTAAAACATTGTGTGGGAACATTTATGGAGTATTTCAGAGTCATGAAATAACCCCAATTGTCTCCATGAGATAGCATAAATAACCCCAAGTGTCTCCAAGTGTCTCCATACATCGTATCATCCTCGCATGGGTTAACCACTCACCCAATCCTATCAAACCTATCCTAGTCTATCCACTCAGTAAAATAGTCTAGACTCATCTCTCGAGGATTATCCCATGCCTCGATGCACATCTCATCATCTAACTAGACAAAGAGTATTATTCACCTTATGATTGTCCTAGTCACAAAATCACACCATGTCGAACCCATCTACATTATATTCTCAATAATCCAGTCAAGAACCTCATCAAAATCAGGTATTATAACCTAGCCCCACTAAACAGGTTCCATCCTAAGCTAAATCACACCAAGCCTCTTGGCATTATAATTCCAATCTATCCGACAATACCCAATACCCACACTAATATCTCATCCTTTATCTCATTAGTTGAACTATTGAATCATTAAATGGAGTAAAATCTTTCATAATACATTTTATATACTCAGAGGGACCATCCCACTCTAAGAACCTACCAAGATTCCAATCCATCCTCATAAGTATTTCCTCATCAAATGCTAGATGTACAATTGCCACACCTATCACTACAAGGCCCAATCCTCTTAGGAATATTTTACTTGATCTAAATCCTCATCGTTAGTGACATAAATCACATTAAAGCGCATAAATGTCAACTAAACCCTACATTCCAAGAATTATTCATGTGGACAGGCCCCATGACAAAAATCTAATAACTAAAACCATAAATAATAATGCCAAATACATGCATCACTTTTAAATAAATATCTCAAGTGTAAACATAAAAACCAAGAATAATAAGACCTCATCCCTTGTATCGAACAAAACCAAACTAAGTTGAAACTCAGACCAAATTGACTATATACCATTAATAGGAAGAGTAATTGTTAATTAATAAGAATGTACTATTTGATAGTATCATTTTGAAACATTGATCTATTTCCCATTTGCTTGCAGGAACATGATTTGACCCATGGGGCGATGTGGTTCTTATATGTTGGTTGGTGAAATGTATAGTCACAGGAGACAAGTATGTTTTAGTTTAGTTTTTATTTTATTTTCTTTATCACATTGGTCACTTATATCTTTGACTACTTTCTATGGACAAAGGGTAGTTATATTCTGCAAAGGGGGAAAAAGGATTTCAGATTGATTTAGTCCACCATCTTTGATCTGAGGTAAGATTCTAGGGTTAATACATGTCTCACACCTCATGTATTTTGGGGTTTAGTGTTTTTGACTCCATATTATGTTTTCGGTAGGGAATTGGATCATTTCATATTGGTTTGGGTGGATTTGGTTCTCTGTTTCCAATCAAGGTAAGGCTTTAATGCCATTGGTTGGTTTCTCACTGGTTATGTAGCATCCTTCATGTGTTTTAAGGTTCTTAATATCCTTTGTGTAGTGCGTTTATCCCTGCTCGTTGGTTTCGAGTCGCCAAGTCAAGGACGACTGGACTGCGTGTGCATAGGTAATTAAGTATATATATGTGGGTTCCCCTGTTACGTGTATAGTCACCCATGGTAGTGATTATGCACGTATGTGGCCAGGTGTTCCCATGTATATATATATATAAATGCATACGCAGGTGAGTAGAGACTGGTATATTCATATAAGCATTTGTGAAAGGATCCCCTTGCACATGCTCATGGCTATGTGAGTGTGTGCATAGGGGATAGGTGTCCTTGCATGGGTGTGAAGGTGCATATACCCAGTGGAGGAGCAGCAACTTTTAGTTAGAAAGCTCCAAGAGCTTAAGTGGACGGCTTGGTTCCACCTTTAGGTAGATTCCCTCTCGTAGCCTCTTTAATTTAAGAATAATTAAATTGAATTTAGCTTCTTTCTTAATTCTGCTTAATTATATTGAATTTAATATCTTGAATAAGTGTTATTTAATATAATTGTTTCATTTGATAAATAAATTCATGTTTTTATAATAAAACCCCTCCAACAGAGGTGCGCTGTCTGTGAAAACTCACAGTGATAGTTTAGGGTGTATGATTCTTTTCTGTCTTTTCGTTTCCCTTTAGACGTTGCATCATTGTTCCGCTCACTAAAACCTTTCGACTATCCCTTGTTATAACATATTAAATAGTTGATATGTTCTATCATGTTCGTTGTGACCTTATCTTATGGAGAAACCTATTTCAGGTGTTTGCCTGGCCTCTTGGCCACCCCTTTAGGTGTTTACCTGAGCCTATATATCAAAAAACATTGATGGTATCATTGTTTAACACCTGTCAGGATTATGGTTCTCCCCACCATAAGATTCATCTTAACACCATTTGGGGAGTTTTCCTGGCCTCGATGCACATCTAATTTTTTACATATATGAATTCTCCCATAAGATTTGTGTTGCATCCTGAGATGTTAAAATATACTCAAATTCAATTGTTCTCAAGGTGACTGAAGTTTTTTTATTAGAGTTCCAAGAAATGAATATACCATTGATAAGTAATACACCTACATAATTTGACTCTCAATCAGTAGTTTCAACTACCTAGTACCACTTTTAAAAACAAAGAATATAAAATATATATCTTTATCATACCATAATCCCGAATCAAGAGTATGTTTTTTATAACATAAGATTGGTTTATATAATGTGAAGGACAACTAAATAGGATTTATTTGGAATCCTGGCTGAAAGATGCTGCCCCATAGATGTCGTTGGACTGGGCCAACATGCCGCGGTCACGCCGCGGTCACGCCGCGGTCACACCGCGGTCACACTGCGTTCACACCGCGGTCACGCCGCGGTAATGCCGTGATTTGGCCCTACTCCAGGACGACACCCCGTGGTGGTTCACAGTCCTTTAGGAATTTGATGTATGATACCTAGATAGAGTTTTAGATACATTACCCACCCATAGTTAATGTGGAGGGAGGCGACGGCCAGAATGTTGCTCCGCCTCCTCCCGCTCCGCTCGCTCCTGCCTGGAAGATGCTGCCCCGCGGATGTCGCTGGACCGGGCCAACACGCCGCGGTCACGCCACGGTCACGCCGCGGTCACATCGCGGTCAAGCCGCGGTCACACCGTGGTAATTTCGTGATTTGGCCTTTCTCCAGGACGACACCCCGCGGCGGTTCGCAGTCCTCTCAGAATTAGATGTATGATACCTAGATAGAGTTTTAGATACATTGCCCACCCATAGTTAATGGGGAGGGAGGTGACGGCTGGAATGTTGCCCCGCCTCCTCCTGCTCCCTTCGCTCTTGGATGGAAGATGTTTCCTTGCAGATGTCGTTGGACTGGGCCAACACGTCGCGGTCACACCACGGTCACGCCGCGGTCAAGTCGCGGTACTGCCATGATTTGGCCCTTCTCCAGGACGACACCCCGCGGCGGTTTGCAGTCCTGCCAGAATTCGACGTATGATACCAAGATAGAGTTTTAGATACATTACCCACCCATATTTAATGGGGAGGGAGGAAACAGTCGGAATGTTTCTCCACCTTCTCCCACTCCCTTCACTATTGGCCGGAAGATGCTGCCCTGCGGATGTCGCTGGACTGGGCCAACACGACGCGGTCATGCCGCGGTCACACCGTGGTCACGCCATGGTCACGCCGCAGTAATGTCGTGATTTGGCCCTGCTCCAATATGAGACCACAACAACCACCATAAGCCCACCACCAGCATCAAAGAAGCAGCCTCCACAAGAAGAGACACAGAAGAAACACACGAACATCAAACGAACATCCAACCGAAGACCCAAGAATCACACGAAACCGTCCCGTCGTCATGAAAGCACCAAGGTCCACTTGACGCAAGCGAAAACCAAGAGGAAAACGCACACACCCTACCACACGAACCCACACACCCACCCCACAAAGAGCACACACTCCCAAACTCGAAAACCCACGCACGCACCCAACCACATGAACGGACGCTCCCAACCACCAACATAAGGAGGCCTCCACAGTCCACCTACGAACCATCATCCACCACAACCACCACAATCAAGCCTTCACCAGCCACATCTAGCCTACATCTCCCCCCTTCCACCTTTATTTCAGCCCGCTGCCACCAGCATTCCAGCCCGCAGCAGCCCCACTTCCACCTTCGAATCAGCTCGTGAACCACCCCCCCCCCCCCCACCTGCAACCAACCCCCTTCCACCAGCATTCCAGCCCCCTTCCACCTTCATTCGAGCCCACACCATCCCCCAACCACCTGCAATCTATCCTGCACTATCCACCACACCAGCAACCGCACCACCCCCACCCCCCAGCCTCCTGAAAAACACTCATGCCATCCCTATGCCACCTGTAAAACAGCCCCATCCAACAGTTCCAGCCCTCACCAGCCCCCGAACTCCTACATCCTAGCCCGCACCAACCCCTGTCATATGCCCAACAGCCCCCAGCCACCTGAAATCCAGCCCACACCAGCCCCCTGCCACCTACTCTAGCCCGCACCAACCCCCTTACATCCCCCTGCCGCCTGCACCAGCCACTCCAGCCCGCACCATCCACCGCACCATCCCCCGGCCTCCTACATTCCAGCCTGCACCAACCCCCTTCCACCTACAAAACAACCCCATACCACTTGTTCAAACCCACACCAACCCCCTTCCAGCCCCCTTCCACCTTCATTCCAACCTGCAAATCACCAATGAAACTTGTAAGCATCTGAAGATGAAATAAGGGAGTCCAGGATATGCAAGAAAAACTCCATGAAAATAACAAAAAGGAAAGGCGAAAGAGGATCCCCTTTCCTGATCCCTATTTTACCTGAAAAGTAGCCATGTAAACTGCCATTAATGTTCACCAAGAACATTGGGGTAGAGATGCATCTTTTAACCCAAGATGAGAACCTACCCGGAAAGCCGAGCAGATCGAAAGCATCCCATAAGAAGTCCCACCTGACTGAATCAAAATCCTTGAATAAATCAATCTGGAAGGCACACCTAGGAACCCCATAATTAGGATGGTAGCCCCACAATAATTCCTAGGTAACAAGATTCTTAGGAGGGCTGTCCAGGGGGTGTCTAAGAGCTATTCGGGGGGGTCTGTAGGGCAGGGTGCAGGTGGGGTGTCTAGGAGGGGCTGTCTGGGGGGGTGTCCAAGGGCTGTCCGGGGGGGGGTGTCGAGGGGTCTGTAGGGTAGGGGGTAGGGTGTAGGTGGGGTGTCTAAGAGGGGCTGTCTAGGGGGGTGTCCAAGGGCTTTCTGGGGAGGTGTAGCACTAGATATAGATGCAATAATAGAAACATTCTCCAATCTCTTCCATAAGGAATCCTGTTGGGAAACAAAGGAGGTACTCATTTCCTCCATAACAGATCAAATGGTTTCTATCTCATTGTCCAACCTTCAATTTTAAATCATAACTTCCTGAATATGAAAAACCATCTTAGGATAAATATGACATACAACCATCTCAAAAAGGTGTCTAGAATCAGCTTCACTAAGCTGAGTGACAGGAGGTTCCTAATAACTCAAAATTCCACAAAAATATAAAAGAAGTCTTTCTCTAAAATATTATAAATATATTATGGATACAAAATATGAAGGAAATGGGGAAAAAACTCTCTCAAAACTAGGTAAAGAAACCTCTACAGGTTATGATTTGGTAGGTACATCTAAGGGAAAAGCCTGAAACTCACCTGCTTGGTTAATCTTCTTAACTAAGGATCCCTTAGGATATGTCCCAACTCCAAATGAGATAGTAGTTCCACCATGATCTGGTGGAATACTGTGGTCATCACAATCACTATCATTATATGAGTCTAGATATGAAAGTCTAGTCAATTTGGAACTAGAGGAGGGATCCCCCTTACATGATACCTCATCCTCTACCAAGGTAAAACCACCCTGAGAATCTCTATTCTCTCCAGCATCTTCTTCAACATTTTTAGACTCTAAATAGTCTAAACCAAGATGGAAAAAACCTAGTTACTTTTCCCACTCATCATGTGAAGATACTTCCATATGAGGTGCATGATGGTGCAGGTTTACAGGTGCTTTGGAAGACGGTTATAGGTGCAGGTTTACAGCAGGTGTAGGTTTATAGTTCTAAAGTGGGATTTGGAAGTCTATTAGAGGTGCAGGTTTTACAAGTTTAGAGGTGCATTTTTACTGCTCGAAGTGGGTTTACAGGTCTGCCCAACTTTGATGTTTGTTGGGGAGTAGAGTTGCAGGTGCAGGTTTGCTGCTTTGATGTCTGCTGTGTTGCGATGGGGAGTATAGGATATACCAACGGTTCATAGAACCGTTGTTATTTAATATCCTGGGAAACATATGCCAACAGTTCATAGAACTATTGGTATTCAAATAATGGATATCTCCCAATGGTTTGGATGAAACCATTGGGATAGAATATATACCAACGGTTTTTGAACCGTTGTTATGCATGCTGGATGGTATGTATACCAACAGTTTTGAACCGTTGGTACACATATATACCAATGGTTTTACTTAAATAGTTGGGGGAAGATTAATTTCACACCGCATATACAAACGATTCTCTAGAAACCGTTGGTATAGGGCTATTGAAATGAACCGCATACCAACGGTTTGTGAAACCATTGGGATAGACTATCTCAACGGTTTCACAGGATATTCCAATAGTTTAGAACCATTGGAATAGTTGAACTTTACAGTAGTGATGGGTGAGTAACCAAGATAAACACAAGAAATAATAATCCAAATATACACTTGAAAAATATTTCTCATGGAAGCAAGGAATGTACTAATCATCTCAACTCTAATACTAGAGATTCATAATGTATGAGAAATCAAGGAAGCACAAAAGATTGAAGGGTACATTGGGATTTAATTCAATATCCAACCATATATATCCCCTTAAAGGTAACCCATGGAGCATCTAGGAGTTTCAAATCATAAAGTAATATATAATTCATGGCCTCTCTAACTACCACACCTCTATTATAACCCATAAAGGGGATCTTGATTATAGTTACCTAGGCCTTAAACACACTTTATTTCATGATTTATAACATACATTCCCAAAAATAAAGTAAAGGATCTATAGATCGAGTGTCTTAAAAAGATTAGATAAATAAATACATTATCTTAAATGTGAAAACTAAATATTTATTTAAAACTCCACATAGTTATCCTAACATCCATAGACCTTTTAAAACTATATAGGATACCCTAGGGAAAATACATAAGAAAAGGGCGTGATAGAAATCCCAATAAGGGAATAAACATGCCAATAATACATAATTTAAGAGTAAATTATCATAAAGGTAATGATCATAAGAATGAAAACATGACATAAAGAAATTAAACCGTAAGATAATGGAAACATAATCATTTGTGGAAAACATAATACATGACATCATAATCATAAGTCAAGGGTCACTCCCAAGTCCATCATCATAAAAAATTCCCATGTTGGATTCGATTCACTCCCCATTCCCATAAACATGGTGGAAAAATTCCAATGGTGGATTAGGTTAACTCCCTAATCCTTTATATAACATATCATGAGATATAAATCTTTACCTAATGAATTAGAGGTCTATATAATCCTGGGTACACCTGTCACATAACATAGTGTGCTTAGGATAACCATACGTGCACCATACATGGTATCTCATGAGATGAAAACATTACACAAGGAATTAGAGATCTATATAATATTAGGCCCACTCATTACATAATGAAAATAAAACATATGAATTCCAAATGAGGTAAATAAACCATACACAAATCATAATCATGATAAAATAGATGAGAAGGAAGTGGGGTTTAAAATTATGATTTCAAGGATTAATCGAAGGATAAATCATAAAGATTACCAAGAGGATAAGTAATTCAATTGTTTGAGATTTCATAATTTAGAAAGATATATATGTCTTGAACATTGAGTTAAATTGTATAAAATTAATGAGAAATATATGGGGAAGAATGAATAAAAATAAAACACTTGGTTGAAGAGTTTATGAAATAACTAATGGTTCCTTTAAAGAAGGAAAGACAATAATATATTCATTAAAACCATAATTGAACCAAGAGGGTTATACATAATATAATAATGTTTTTTAGAATCTATTCATCATTTAAAAACATTTTTTGGTGTTGATTATTAATAAAATATAATAAATAGGAATGTTCCCTTAAACCAGGTTTACTTTTAAGTTGAAATTTTTAAGGGAACTAAAAGTATGTATAACCCCAAAAATGTAAAGGATATTTAACTAGGTATATATATAAGGAACATATATATATATAAAATAAAATTTATTTTGAAGAAAATTTAATTAAATGGAGGGAAAAAAGAGAATGTGTAATTTGATAAGTCACAAAGGAGGTAAGGAAGATCCCTTTTTGTGTTTTCAAACACCATTTATTGAAATCCCCAAAATTTTAAAATAGGATAATTGATTAGACACTAAATGAGGATAATATTCATTATTAATATATATAATATTCATGTGATTTATTATTAATAAACACCATTTTACTGCATTTTACACTTTGAACATCATTTCACATTATGATTGTAATACCTTTTTAAAATGCACTATTATGTGGTACATTTTTTAACATCATTTAAAATACCTAATGATTCATCTGATTTTAAGGAATATAATTATACATATTTTAATTTGATATTTTGGGAAATTGATCTACACTTAACTATGAACATGTATGATTAAGGGATCAATGGATAATTTATGGAAGAAGATGGGTATATTTTGTGATGAAAGGAAACAATTCTGGAGAAGTCAGATTGGACACCATCCCACTGATGAGACTATGAGGACCAACATACTAGACCAATTAATCCCAAATTTCTTTTTATGATATAAGACATGTATAGTAACAAATAACTCTACAGGATCCAATGCTAATTCGGCCTCCATGTTGTCAATTTAGGTGGCCCAATTCAGAGATAAAATTTTGGTCCAGATTCTGCGGTCCAGAAAAACATTCCACTAATATAATACTATCTACGAATAAACAAATCCAAATGATCCCAAATTTTACATACAAGTAGGAAACATCCGGGGATACATTTTATTATTCTATATACCACTCTGATTCGGTTATATAGAAGGACTTACAAGCGCGTATTTTCTGTGGAAGCAAGTTGGCTGCCACCTCGGGTCAAGGGTGGAAAAGTATCCTCTCCCTTACTTTCCACCACCCTAGGCCTACCATACTCAAGTGGGATATTTTGTAATATTTTAGGATAGAACCAAGGCTCCCAAAATTCTTATTTAAGGAAATGGTGGTGAAGGAGTTTTTAATATTTGTTGCTTGGTTTCATTGTAGTGTTATGTTGCCGCTTTGTGTTTGTAATCGCATTTCTTTCTCATGTAAGTTGTTTAATTAACCTTAGTTTCTTAATAAAAGTTCTTCCTTTAATCTTATTCTTTTATTATACTTATCACGTTGATACCGTTGGTTCAAGGTGTGAATTTATTCACACCATAAATTGTGATATTTATCACACAATGGAGGAGCGATCGATTTTTGTTATTGTTTTTACTTCTTCAATTCCACCCTCGTAAGTCTACTTCCCGCTTCCGTTGGAGACATGTCATAAATGGAGGGATAACTATTTTATGGGTTGATCCAAGGGAGTAGAAAGGGGCTGGTTTGGATGTTATTTATCACTCCATTAATGGCTAATCACTTCTTTTAAATGAGATTTTTATTTGATGATTTTAAAACCTCTTCATCCTTATTGAATTTAAGGTCACACATTTCAAGTTCTAATACGAACCTCTACCTTGGAGTGATCAAAACTTTGATCCTTAAAGTGTATAGGTGAATAGTATTAGGGTGTGTAGGCATTAAACTAGTAAGTGATGATTTCGTTTGATCTTCTTAAATGAATCCATCTCAATTATAAGAAATTGAAATCATTAAAAAAGGAATTCATCCAATCCACCCCAAGCGATAACCTAGGATCAACTCATTACCTTAATTTGAATTAACTTAAATCTATTAGTGATCCTTTAAAACCATCTCAAATAAACATAATTTGACCACTTCATATCCAAAATAAATCCATAGAATGCACGTATCTGTAGGTACTTCTTAGGTCTCTGAGGATTCGACAACCCAAACTAGACTACAAGGACCGTCCTACCTTCTTCTTTTGAGTAAATTTGAGCGTGAATAAAATTTTGGCACCGTTGTCGGGGACCCAAGTAAGTAATCTAAACACCCATTCTATTCTCCCCCATTTCTTCTTTTCTCATCCAAATTCTCTTATCTTGTCCCTTTCACGTTTTTTTTTCTTTTGGCGCATGTCCGCCTACACCCGCGATTAATCAAACTGTCTAGTTAGGGTGGATAGTCCTGGGGTTGGGGAGTCAAGTAAACCAAGGGAACTATTTCCATTAGATCCTAATATTCCTAATACTCTAGAGTCCAAAATTGAGCCTATTTCAATGTAATGTCTTCAAAATAACCAACTCATAAACCCGGGTGGGAACCAAAATGTAAACCCAAATGAGGCAGCCCCAAACTTGGGGAATGCAATTGATCAAACCATGAATGACTACCTCACACCTTCCTGGACCAATACCCCCTCATGCATTATACATAACTTCCTAGGAGATTCCAACTACATCTTTAAACCCCATGTCCTAAACCATCTTCCCACATTCCATGGAATGGAGTCCGAGATGCCCTACCTTCACATTAAGGAGTTTAATGACATTGTAGAAACCATGTGTCCCCCACATCAACAAGAATTAGCTAAGATGAGGCTATATCCTTTTTCATTAAAGGATCAAGCTAAAAATTGGCTAAACAATTTGAGACCATCATCCATCAACTCTTGGGACCAACTACAACGAGAATTATACAAAAAATAATTTCCACACCACAAAACAATTTCACTTAAAAAGAGTATCCAAAACTTTTTTGAAAAAGAGGGAGAGTCATTCTATGAAACATGGGAGAGGTTCAAAGACACTCTAAACCTAGTTCCACACCATGGTTTTTCTATACCTGAACAAGTGAGAATTTTCTATGAAGGGTTGGGTCCAGGGAACAAACAATTCATTGACATGATGTGTAATGGAACATTTAAAAACAAAGCCCCAAATGATGCTTACGAGTATCTAGAAAGCCTTTCTGAACAAAACCAAACATGGGGAACTTCACCTTATTCTGAAAAGCCACAAATAACTACTGGAATTCATACACTTAGAGAAGAGGAAAGCCTTAGGGCTAAACTTGCAGCACTCTCTAGGAAGGTTGAAGAGATATACCTTAGGAAAGTCCATGAAATCCAAACTGTTGACCCTGTTTGCACAATTTGTGACAAACATGACCATAAGACAAACAACTACCCAACCATTCCATCCATCAAGGATGTTATTCTAGGAGGACCCCCAGCGGAAGTAAATTCCTTTAAATTTCAAAAGCCTCAATACCAAAACAACTTCAACCCAAGGTATAATGACCACCCAGGATTCCGCTGGAAAGATAACCAAAAACCTAGCCAACCACAGGGACAAAATCCTTACCCCCATCAGAACTACCAATCCCATAACCAGTTCCAAAACCAAACTATCCAATACCAAGAGCCACTGGTCCATTTTAACCAAACCATCCCACCTCCAAAATATCCCCTGGGATAAACCAATCTTCTCAAGCACCAACCCAAACTATTCCACAAAGCCTACTAGAAAAACTATGCAAACAAATGGAGAGGATGAACTCATAAGTCTCTTCCCTAAAACAAGAACTTCAAACCATCAAAACTGGAAAGGCACCCATGCCTACTCAGGCGGTTCCATCCTCAACTTCAAGGGGAGAGTCATGTTGTACTCAAACAACTCATGAATAACTAAAGGCTATAACTATTTTAAGAAGTGGGAAATCAATTAAGAAACCTGAACAACTAATTTAAAACCTACCTGAATATTCAAAATAGGATGAAAATTCAAATGAACCAAATGATCAAACTAAAAAACATGATAACATTGTCAAAGAAACAACTCTTCAACAAACAACCCCACAACCTGCACCATTTCCTCAATGCATGAGGGGGGAAACCAAGCCTGAATTGAGTGAAACATTGAAGGAAATCTTCTCACAAGTCAAGTTGAACATTACCCTTCTCGATGCCATCCAAACCATACCTACCTACTCAAAGTACCTTAAGGAATTTTGCACTTTTGAAAGAAAATTTTCACATAAAAACCATGTCCTTTTGGCTGCTAATGTGAGTACCACCATTCAAGGGACCATTCCTCCTAAGTTGAAAGACCCGGGTTTCCCTTACATAAATGTTGAACTAGGAGAGGGAAAAGTTGTCAAGGACTTGTGTGACCTAGGTGCTAGTGTTAATATCATCCCTTATGACGTGTACTACCAGTTAGACCTAGAAGAACTCTAACCCACATCTGTCACACTTCAACTTGTTGATCGTAGCATTAGGGTTCCGAAGGGTATTTTAAAGGACGTTCTGGTAAAGGTTGAAAACTTCATCTACCTTGCTGACTTCATTGTCCTTGAAAACCATCCAAACTTAGGAAATAAGGAATAAACCCCAATTATCCTTGGTTGTCCCTTCCTTGCAACAATCAACTCTATTATCCGAGTCCGAAATGGGAACATGACCATAACCTTTGGGAACATGAGTCTAGAATTGAACATCTATAATGCAAGCTCACAAATAGGGGATGACGAGGAAATTCATGAAGTAAACATGATAGGAAGCATTGATAATGAATCCATAGAACATCAAGGAATATTTGATGAATGTTTAAGTCAGGATGAGATTGATTTCCTTTGTTCACATGAAGGAGGTTTATCTCCTTGGCTTGAATCATTTTCAAATTGCTCTTATGATGAAGTCTTAGGTCCAACAATCAGTGAAACCTTTCAAGAAACCAATTTCATGGAGACCAATCAAACTTACTTCCCTAAATCTGATCAAACCAATCTAGTAGCTGAAACTTCTACATGTGGGGAATCAATCCTATCTGAAACTCTAAAAACAGAAATTGAACTTGATCCAATGTCCCAATCTTCTACTGAAATTATGAACCAACCTGATCTTGAATTAAAGGAACTTCCTGCTACACTCAAGTATGCTTTCCTAGGGGACAATAAAACACATCCTATTGTCATTTCTTCTTCTCTTAAATCCAATCATGAGAGGATGATTCTAGATGTCCTTAGGAAACATAAGAAAGCCATTGGTTGGACCCTGTCTGATATTCCTAGGATTAGCCCACTTATCGAGACTCATAGGATTGTTCTGGAATCTGATTCAAATCCATGTCGTCAACCTCAACGGCGAGTCAATCCTAATATCATGGAGGTAGTAAGGAAAGAACTTTTGAAATTGTTAAAAGCTGGTATCATATATCCCATAGCTGGGAGTGAATGGGTGATCCCAATCCAAGTGGTTCCAAAAAAGGCTAGAATCACAGTGATAACCAATGAAGATGGAGAGATTCTTCCAAAAAGGGTGACTAGTGGATGGAGGGTATGCATTGACTATAGGAGGCTAAACTCATTCACCAAGAAGGACCATTTCCCCTTACCATTCATTGACCAAGTCCTCGAGAGAGTGGAAGGTCATGCATTCTACTATTTCTTAGATGGGTACTCAGGGTATAATCAAATTGAGTTCTCCCTAGAGGATCAAGGGAAGACTACATTCACATGTCCATTCAGAACCTTTTCCTTCAAACGCATGCCCTTCGGGTTATGCAATGCCTCTGGAACCTTCCAGCGGTGCATGATGGGAATATTCTCAGACATGGTAGGGGATTTTCTAGAGGTCTTCATAGATGACTTCTCTGTGTTTTGGGGATACATTTGAGGGATGTCTGCAGAATGTGGAGAGAGTCTTGTCAAGATGTGAAGAAAAGAATCTAGTATTAAACTAGGAAAAATTCCATTTCATGGTTAAAGAGGGACTAGGTCTAGGCCATCTGGTCTCGGGTAGGGGGATTGAAGTTGATAAATCCAAGGTTGACATCATATGTCACCTTCCATCACCCAAAATTGTCAAGGAAGTGAGGTATTTATTTGGACATTCTGGTTTCTATTGAAGATTCATCAAGGACTTTAGTTCAATATCCCGTCCCCTTTGTACTCTCCTAGTAAAGGATGATCCATTTGTTTGGACAGAAAGATGCGAGGGATCATTCTCAACCCTCAAATACTCTCTCACCTCTCCTCCCATTATGAAATATCCAAATTGGAACCTTCCTTTCGAACTTATGTGTGATGCCAGTGAATTTTCTGTTGGAGCTGTGTTAGGACAACGTTGTGATAAAACTCCTTATGTCATTGCTTATGCAAGAAAATCCTTAAATGATGCCCAAATCAACTACAACACTACTGAGAAGGAGTTACTTTCTATTGTGTTTGCTTTAGAAAAGTTTAGGTCCTACCTCTTAGGATCCCCCATCACTATGTTCACTAAACATTATACACTAAAATACCTCTTCCAAAAACAAGATTCTAAGGATAGACTGATTAGGTGGTTCCTTCTCATACAAGAATTTGACCTCACAATCAAGGATAAAAAGGGAGTTGAAAATTTTGTAGCTGATCACCTCTCTAGGATGGAATTCAAAGATAACTCAAGTCACCTTTCTGTGTCTGATTCATTTCATGATGAACACCTATACTCTGTGAGTGACTGCCCTTGGTATGCCGACATAGAAAATTTCTTAGTTACAGGAGTCATTCCAAAATTCTTAGGGACTCAAGCTTGAAGGAAATTCCTTTCTGATGTTAGAAATTATGTGTTTGATGATCCATACCTCTATAAGTTCTGCCCTGACCAAGTCACTAGGAGGTGTGTTCCAGAATCTAAACAAGAGTCCATCCTTAAATTTTGTCATAGTGAGGCATGTGGAGGTCACTTTTCCTCTAAGAAAACATCTACTAAGATTCTTCAATGTGGTCTCTTCTGTCCCACCCTCTCAAGGGACTCCTACAAATTTTGTCAAAGCTGTCATAGGTGTCAACAAGTAGGGTCCATCAAAAAAAGGAATCAAATGCCACTCACTCCCATCTTAGTGGTTGAAATATTTGACTGTTGGGGAATTGATTTCATGGGTCCCTTCCCAAACTCTAGGGGATATCTTTACATTCTCTTAGCTGTTGATTATGTATCAAAATGCATTGAGCCCATTCCCACTAAGTCCAATGATCGTCAAGTTGTGATTTGATTTCTGAAAGAGAACATATTTTCTCGATTTGGAATTCCTAGGGCTATCATTAGTGATCGTTGAACTCATTTTTGCAATCGTCCATTCTCATCAATCATTTCTAAGTATGGTATTTCTCATAAAGTGTCCACTGCATACCATCCTCAAACCAATGGTCAAGCTGAGTTAGAGAATAGGGAGATTAAGAAAATTCTTGAAAAAACTGTCAACCCCTCTAGGAAAGACTGGTCTGAGAAACTCTTAGATGCTCTTTGGGCCTATCGAACTGCATACAAAACCATCCTAGGAATGTCACCATATAGGTGGGTTTATGGAAAAGCATGCCATTTACCTATTGAAATTGAGCATAAGGTCTTTTGGGCAATTAAGAAAATGGATTATGACCTCTCATTGGCCAGAACAAAAAGGAAATTAGATCTCAATGAACTGGAGGAACTAAGGATGGAGGCTTATGAAAATTCAAGGATCAATAAAGCTAGATTTCAAGACTACCAATCTAGGATTATCAAGGTCAAACATTTTGAACCGGGAAAACTTGTGATCTTGTATAGTTCAAAACTTCATTTACACCCGAGAAAGTTAAGGTCTAGACGGTCAGGACCTTTTATAGTGCATCATGTGTACCCCCATGGGATAGTAGAGATTCAAGATCCCACAAGTGGTTACATTTTCAAGGTCAATGGTCAAAGGCTAAAACCGTTCATTGAATCATTCAATAAACAGGAAATATAGGTTGAGTTAACTGAGCCAACCTATGAACCAGGGAAAAATTGATAGATTTAGGATCCATGTCGGGCTAACGATGTTAAACAAAGCGCTGCATGGGAGGAAACCCATGGTTTTCAAGTTTCCAATCATTTTTTTGTTTTAATAAACTTTATATTTTAAATAGGATTAATTAATCATTTTGATATTTAATAAAAAAAATTAGACTATTGACCAGTTCTTCTTTTATGAGTATGGATGGGTATGAAAGGGGAGCATCGTATTTATCCATGTCATGCAGTTTGATCCCTGAGTAATACCTTACCCGGAAATTTAAAAGAAGACAATGTATCATTAGTTTTATTTAAAAAAACAAAAAACAAACAAAAAAATAGGGAAACCCATAAAAATGACGATACTTGGAATTCAATAAGTCATTGTGTTGTTTGTTTTGTCTGGTTTGTTCTTTGTATGGTTCAAGGACTATTTTGGGTGATACATGTTCAATCAAGGAGGTTCCTACATCCCCTAAGAGATTAAAGGACTAATTTGGGGCAGCAAGAATTTCAACTTCAACCACCAGGTGACTTCATTCCATGATCATCATTTTCAATTTCCTTTTTGAACTTTAATTCTATACCTCTACCCCCTTCTAAATTTTCTTTTCTTTAAACACTGGGGACAATGTTATTTTAAGTTGGGGGGGAGATAAAATAAAAAAATGTTTTTGTGTCAAAAAAATGAATGATTTGAAGAAAAAAAAGTGTAAATGGAAGGAAAAATTCCTTTAACTTTGAACATGGTAATACACATTATACACTTTGAAACTGAATATCAAATAATTTAGCATGCCCTGATTCTAATTTTAATCCTTTTATAATTTCATGAGCATATATTTTGGAAAGTGTGGCTGTCCAATGTGATATTTCATCGTTTATATTTTCATCCAAATAAAAAAAAGATCACAATGCACGTCCTTTGGATAGTGGGGTATTAGTTTGAGTTCATGGGGTCTCCCAAATAAATAGCATAGTTTTAGTGATCATTTTAGTTTTAATATGAGTATTCAATAAAAAAAATTTAAAAAAAAGAACAATAAATTTGTGCGTAGAGCAATGAAATGACCTAATGCGTGGCTTTCGGCACTTGGGGATCGTGACTCCATAGTTGTCTGGACCAGAGTTAGTAATTTTATCTATACTTTTGGTAATTTGAATTTTTTTTGACTGAGTTAACTTGAGATGATGCCCGAGTATGTGGGATTCACTTTTTTCCCTAATGTCTTTGCGCCTGGGATTCATCGGCAAAGTCTCGCTACAGGGGTTGACTCTTTTGAGTGCAATTTCAATTACCATGGAAAAATTCCAAAAAAAAAACAAAAAAATATATATAATACAAAAAAAATTGAATACTCATCTTAATATTCAAATGTGATTCCACCTAGAGCTTCTGTAATTTCCCCCTTGAATAAACATGAACCCCCATGTCTATTGTGATGCACAACACATCCTCATACTTAATTGATATTGGATGAAATATGGAAATGAATTTGAACAAATGAATGGGCTTGGGATTGAGATCTGATTATGAAACTATCTTGTATTAAAATATTTTGATGGGTTTCATGATTTTTTGGTATAAGGGTTTCTGGTGATCAATTTGTATTAAAATGTTTTTGGAAAAGGGAATTCGAATTTCATATTGTTGAGATATATTTTGCTCAGGACTAGAAAAACTCAAGTTGGGGGGTGTGATTAGCCACTAAATGAGGCTAATATTCAGTTTTAATATATATAATATTCATGTGCTTTTTTATTCATAAACACTATTTTAGTGCATTTTACACTTTGAACATCATTTCACATTATGATTGTAATACCTTCTTAAAATGCACTATTATGTGGTACATTTTTTAACATCATTTAAAGTACCCAATGATTCATTTGATTTTAAGGAATATAATTATACATATTTTAATTTTATATTTTGGGAAATTGATCTACACTTAAATATGAACATGTATGATTCAGAGATCAATGAAGAATTCATGGAAGCAGATGGGGATATTTTGTGATGAAAGGAAACAATTCTGGAGAAGTTAGATTGGACACCAGCCCACTGATGAGACTATGGGGCCCAACATACAGGCCCAATTAATCCAAAATTTAGTTTGATTAGAGAAGACATGTAGAGGAACAAATAAATCCTCAGGATCCAATGCTAATTCTTCCTCCATGGTGTCAATTTAGGTGGCCCAAGTTAGAGATAAAATTCTGGGCAAGATTCTGTAGCCCAGAAAAACAGTCCACCAATATAATCATATCTCCGAATAAAAAACTCCAAATGGGCTCAAATTTTATAGACGGGTAGGAGACATCCGGGGATATATTTTATTCTTATATGGACCAATCTGATTCGGCCATCTAGAAAGACTTACAAGCACATCTGTTCGGTGGAAGCAAGTTGGCTGCCACCTCAGGTCAAGGGTGGAAAAGTCTCCTCTCCCTTACTTTCCACCACCCTAGGCCTACCATACTCAAGTGGGATATTTTGTACTATTAGAGTATTGACCCAAGTCTACCAAAATGCCTATTTAAGGTAGTGGTGGTGAAGGAGTTTTTAATCTTTGGTGCTTGGTTTCATTGTAGTGTTATGCTGTCGCTTTGTGTTTGTAATAGCATTTCTTTCTCATGTAAGTTGTTTAATTCACCTTAGTTTATTAATAAAAGTTCTTACTTTACTCTTACTATGTTCTTATAATTATCACATTGATACCATTGGTTCAAGTTGTGAATTTATTCACACCATACATTGTGATATTTATCACACAACGGAGGAGTGATCGATTTTTGTTGTTGTTTTTACTTCTTCAATTCCACCCTTGTAAGTCTACTTCCTGCTTCCGTTGAAGACATGTCATCAATGGAGGGATAACTCTTTTATGGGTTGATCCAAGGGAGTAGCAAGGGGATGTATTGGATGTTATTTATCACTCCATTAATGGATAATCACTTCTTTTAAATGAGATTTTTATTTGATGATTTTAAAACCTCTTCATCCTTATTGAATTTATGGTCACACATTTCAAGTTCTAACACGAACCTCTACCTTGGAGTGCTCAAAACTTTGATCCTTAAATTGTATAGGTGATTAGTATTAGGTTTTGTAGGCATTAAACCAGTAAGTGATGATTTAGTTTGATCTTATTAAATGAATCCATCTTAATTATAAGAAATTGAAATCATTAAAAAAGGAATTCATCCAATCCACCCCGAGCGATAACCTAGGATCAACTCATTACCTTAATTTTAATTAACTTAAATCTGTTAGTGATCCTTTAAAACCATCTTAAATCAACCTGAGTTGGCCAATTCATAGCAAAAATAAATCCATATAATGCACATGTTTGTAGGTACTTCTTAGGTCTCTGAGGATTTGACAACCCAAACTAGACTACAAGGACCGTCCTACCTTCTCCTTTTGGGTAAATTTGAGCGTGAATCAATAATAAAACATTTTTTTTGAAAATATAAGAAGGTAAATATGATTCTCACATGATATAAAACTTAATGAGGTTTCTAATTAAAAAGGATAACAATGGCAGGAAGGTAAATTATATACAAGGATATGAAACAATCATTTTGCTGAATGAGAATTAGTCTCAACATAGTTTTATTTTCAAAAAGGATTATAGCATACCAGTAAAGAAGTGTTGAATCAAAAATTGGTCTCCCAAGATATAAATATGGTATTCCATATGAAATTAAAGAATAAATTCATGTAAAACCATTATAACTCAAGAAATTAGATTGATTTATAAAAAACCCTTAGGACTTCAGTAATTTTTTAATAAAAAATCATTGGAATATTTAAAATCAAATGTTTATGTAAATCCCATGAATTAAATCATTAATTATTACAAAATACATTCTTGAGAAGTATCTACACCATATAAATAAAAAATTTGTGCAAAACATTAAATAATATCTCAATAAAGGAAAATTAAGACAAAAACCCTCACAATTTAAGATATATTCTAATAAAACTATTTAAAGAGATAAATATTGAAGTATAAAGTTAAAATACTATGAATAAAGATAATTTGTGATATTTTATATCCAATTGGTTGTATAAAAACCATTTAAATGAAATTAGGTTCATAAAATAAGTTGTGTGTATCACCCCAAATTTAGTGTACATGGCCCTTTATTTATGTATTTTAAGTATATATAATAAACATATTAAGTTTCAGGAGGTTAGGAAAGTTTTGGCATGTTTTTTGGGATTTTCTAGAGGTACATGGATTAAGAATAGTTAGTAGAAACTGTGTAACACCTCCAGAAAACCATGTAAGGATAAATAGTGTGAATTGGGCATGCAAATGATTGGATCACAGTTTGGAAAAACTATGAAGATTCCCAGAAGAAACTTTACTATTCTCTGCCTGGTTATCACATAGTTTGACTAACCTGGCTCCCTAACTATTCACTACATAGTTTCAGATATGAAAATTGTGGATCTAATTCAAATTAGGTCGTGAGGCCCCTTTTAATTTCTAAATATTTCTAAATCTAGAATTCCTTTTCCTCCCAGGGTTTGAGAGGTGATTCCCTTTGATCTAGTATAACGTTTTATGTGATTCAATTCCCATAGGAGATCTTGATTTTCTAGTTAATCTCTATTATTGGTTATTCATATTACATCTCTTATCCTTCTCTTTCCCAAAACCTTAGATATAATATGTTGGTGATAAATCATTATTCCTTGAGGGAAATTTTAATTTTTATGGTTTGATTTAAGGAAGGAAAGGTGGTTCATGATTGGATCTACCAAATCATTATGTTGTTCTTCATTTTTACTAATGTTTGTGGGGAAGATGGATTCTCTACCAAATCCACTTGATTATATCTTGAAGAGTTAGTTTGAAATTATTTTTTTCTCTTAAAATTATTTTGAACCAATCATGTTATTCTTGATAGAAACCTCTTTAGATATGGTTTTGGAAAATGGTGGAAATTGGATGGTTTGTGGAAAATACTCTTTGTTGATAATCTTAAAATGGAAATTTTAAAGTCAGGGTCTTGATTTGACACATGGAAAATGGTTTTTGAAATATTTTAAATAAATAACGGTTTTATGTTAAATGAACTAACATGTATTTTGGAATACATGGTTTATGTCAGTTCATTTACATTAGAAGTGACCCAGTAAAAGGGTCATGTTCCATTGGGGAAATTGGTATTGGTTACCCTGTGATGACTTGGCAGATCAATGAAAGACATCTTATAAGTACAGAACTATCACCTAGGTATGAATGTGTGGATGTGTAGATGTGTGGATTTTTGTATTTTTGGAATTATGTAATGGGTATTACATCTGTAAATGATAAATGTTTTAAAATATTATTTTATTTCTTTCTATGGAAAACTATTTTTCCTTTGATACAAATTATTTTAACTATTTTAAATTTTTTTCTATAAAGTTGTGTAATCGGTTCTTGTCCCAGTGGTGTGAGTTAGGAATTAATTGGGGAAATCCTTCCATGTTTAGACTCACTCCCTTCTTGGGCACTGTTGTGAATTTACAGATTTCATCTATCGAGACTTAAGAATAAGCAAGGTATCTCGGTTCTTTAGTGATTATTTTTGATACGATGGGCATGGTGTGTGATGTTAAATATTGGAAAAAGTTGGGAGTTGTTTGTTGAATGTATTTGGTGTCTTTGGGTTTTGTTGTTGTAACACCCTGACCCCATTTACCTAGAGTGAGTGCATTGTTAAATAACATTGGCATGATCACAAGGGATCAAATCTTGAAAGACTGATCGATTTAGTAGCCTTGGAAGTATTAGATACATACATAAGTTTTACATTACATTATAAAATGAAAAAAAACAACATTGTCTCCTCTGACCACATTCATTTCCCTTATACTATCCCTGGAGGTCAGTCATAATATTCTCCCTCCCATACTAGAAAAAATAAAACATAGAAAGGGGTGTGCTCAGATGCTCAGTAAGGATAACAATATAGTGGAAACTTTCAAAAATAATCATAAAAATTTAAGGTAATGTATAAAACTAAAACAAAATCCTTTTAAACTTAAACTTCAGCATAATATGGAAAAGATAAATCAAATAATGTTATTTACTTAATCACATGGATATTCAACTAGTTGAATAATCACATGTAATATGAATAGCTAATTTCATAATGATGGAATGCATAATGCCGGACATCATAACCACATAGTCAAGGCCCCGTGCCAAGACTACAAATAAGATTTTGTCAAGGCCTTATGCCAAGACACTAGTTTGTCTCATGATACCTACCGATGCATCGAGGAGCTATTGTGGGCTCCACCAGTCACTTACTAAGTCCAATGCATTCCTCATATGAAAAGGTTTAAACATAACATAAACATTCGTATTAAAACTAGCATATGAAATGTCAATAATTTATCCATAAACCATGAATGGTATAAAAAAATACACAGTAAAACAAATCACAAAACATTCAATACAATATGGAATATTTCTATCATAATGAGTCAACTTGAAACAAGTGTAAAATCTATCAAAGGATTTTGACATAGATTAAATCAAAACTATTTGAGAGAAATATCTCTTTTTTTTAATCATTTAAAAGTCACATAATTATAAAATAAAACATTTATTTTGAAAATATTATTTTAATTTTATAAGGGAAGCTTCAAAATTGTTACAATGATGGAGAATAACCACACCAGCCTTATAAGTTAAAAAACCATTCTTACCTTAATTTGTCAAAAAGGTCATAAAGTACCTTGTTTGGAAAATGACGGAAAGATTCCTTTCAAAACATTTTATAAAAATTCAAAAAAGGGTATAAATGAATTTAACCCATAGTCTATTAAATATTAAAAATGTATTGAAATACATTTTTAAGAAACACAGATGTGGATGATAAAGAGGTCCCAGTAGATACTCACGTAAAAACAACCTCAGATAATAAAGAGATTGTGAAATTAACCCTTACCTTGTACTTTTCCTTGGTAGAGGGTACGTTAACCTCCTGTATAATAGTTAAATAATTTTTATTAAATTATACAATAACCAAATACATAAATATGATATCATATAAAATCTTCTAATATTGATTTGTTAATAATATTTCAGTAGTATCATTGTTTTGGGTGTTACCTGATTCGTTTTCCTTTATATTCTTGGTTACATAAGACATGTTTGTTATGGATAGGATTTATTTGATTGATATATAGAAATATATTAAGTTCTTAAACATTATTTTTAATCATAAAATGAAAATTATTCTTGAATGGTTATGATGGGGAATGAATTTCATCGTGTTCGTGGAGACGGTAATCCGTACGTATGCACGGGCGACAATATCATTCTATTGATGATGAAATCATATGTAATTGGATGGTATGTCATATAAAAAGAATAATTAAAATTTTAAATTTATTATTTACATCAGTTATACTCATTATTATACCCATCCAAATAATGAAGTGTTTGAATAAAAAACTACACCACGACGTGGAGAAGGTAAGTCGTACGTACGCACGTATAGTGACTTTTCATTCATAGGATGAATAGAATAATGAATATGGTTGCACCATATTTATAATAACATAACAGTATGTAGAAGGTATTGGAGTTATTATTTTGGTATGTAAACAACAATGAAAGAGGAAGTGGAAGAAGAAAAGAACTTTGAAAGAGGTGGTGAAATAATTACCTCTTCTTCAGGTGTTTGCTTTTGAGTTGATCAAAATGGCTCCTTAGGTTGGATTTATGATCAAATTAAGGCCTCTTTGTCGAATTGTGTATGGTTGGGAGCATATTTGGGCAGGGTTTGGCTGAGCCAAATGGCTTTGGAGGTGTGATTTTGAGAGAAGGGGAAGTTCCCTTTTATAAGAGAGGTGAGAGTCACTTTAGGAAAAGTTTGAAATATTATTTTATTATACAATAATATTCAATTAGAAATGGCTTAAAAAGGATTTATTTCAAGGATAAGGTGGTTCTGGGTCTCAAAACTCTCAACCAATAGGTTTTAGATATGTTTAGTTCACCATATTAACCTTATCTTTTAGATTTAACTCTTGGTTAAATAGTTTAACATTTACCATGTCTCCTTGTATTTTTATATTATATGGTTAATAAAATTACTATAAAATGTCAAGATAACCCCAAGTGGTTACTTAATGACATATATATTATTATATAAGTCTTTTTTCCGAACCTTATATTTTTAGGACTATTATATCATTTAATAATATAGTATTTGTTTTAAAAACTCATTTATATCAATTTTGACTCTATTTAGTATTTGATTTTTTTTAAAGTCCTAAAAACTTGATTACATAAACAAAAATTCATTTAAACAACCCTAAAATGTCATATTAACCTATAAAATTCGTGGAATACCTCAAAAGTATCAATTTACATTTATATGGATATTTATAATATCAATTATTTTAATCTTTTATTAATATGGTAATTATTGCATCATCATTGTGTCATAAATAAATTTAATTATTTAATGTCTAAAAATTATAAATAAAATACCATTATGTAGTAAATATTTTTAGCTTTATAATGAATATTTATAGTTGAATTTATATTATATATAACCCTATATTAAAAATGGTTTAGTTATTAAACTTTGAATTTAACACTTTTAACTCTTCTTTAAATAAAATAATAAAAAATTACTAATCTAATCCATATGGACCAAAAGGATCATATTTTATTCCTAATTTTGATTTTGGTCTAAATTCACTTATCCAATATAATTAGGACATGTGTTAGGGCAATTATAATGTCATTTTTATCTTTAATTGCCCTATTTACTTTTAATCGTGGTAAATAAAAGTCAAAAGTTAGTATTCACCAAAAATTATTTTCATCTTATTGAAAAAAAATTTACTTATTGATGTCAACTGTGTCTCTCAGATTTTTGAAATTCAATTCACAGAAGAGGTAAAATTACATTTTATTCAAATTTTCAAATGCGTCTAAATGGTGGGTAAAAGACGGAAAAAAGTTCAATAAAATTTTATAAATATAATATTATTAAAAAACGACTCCAATGAATTACATTGAACATATATAGATATTATGTACATATTTTTACCTAATATAAATTTAAATAAAATAACTAATTATTTAAATAAAAAGTCGGGTTTAAATAATAACGCCGTGTTTTTCACTATTCATCAAAAATTGAAAGTTTTCAGAAAAATACCAAAAATTCACCCTAAGATAATTTTAATATCCAGAATCAAAAAATGAAGTCCATTTTGAAAAATAAAATTTATAAAATTTCAAAAAGTGGGTATTACTATTCATAATGGCTAGTTTGATTGGTCGTGGTGTGTTAAAACTCCAAGTTGCGTACAACGCAAGCTATTGAACTATTCAAAGGTAAACGTACCATGGAAGCTTGGGGGGTTACATTCTCCCATCCTTAAAATAATTTTTTCCTCAAAATTCTAGAATATTACTGCATAAAAATATTCGGGTAGTTCTTCATCATAAGTTCCTCGAGTTCCCACTTTGCCTCTTCCATCTTCTGATTTCTCCATAGAATTTTCACCAGACGAGTCATCCGGTTTCTCAACCCTTGTTCTCTGGTATCAATATTCATGATAGGATCTTCGTAGTAAGACAAGTCAGGTTCCAATTCTATTTCTTCATAGGTGTGTACATGTGTTGGGTCGGGCATGTATTTTCTCAACAGTGATATGTGGAACACATCATAAACTTTGGAGAAACTTGGCGGCATTTCCAAACAGTAAGCTACTACCCCAATTCATTCTAAAATTTATAAAGGTCCAATGTACCTGGGACTTAATTTACCCTTCTTACCAAATCCTATAACTCAATTCCAGGGAGATACCTTCAATAAAACATGATCTCATACCTAAAATTCCAAATCCTTCCTTCGGTTATCGATATAGCTCTTTTTCCAACTTTGAGCTGCTTTGATGTGGGTTTGGATAACCTTCACCTTTTCCATTGTTTCTTCAAAAGTTTTAGGCCTATGAGTTTTCTTTCACCAACATCATCCCAACAAGTTGGTGTGTGACATCTCTTTCCATATAACACTTCATATGGTGCCACATGAATACTTGAATGGAAGATATTGTTATACAAAAAGTCTACTAGAGGTAAATATTGATCCCACATACCTTGAAAGTCAAGTGAGCAAGATCTCAACATGTATTCTAAGGTTTGAATAGTCCATTCTGATTGTCCATCAGCTTGATGGTGGTAGAAAATGATCAAACGAAGTTCAGTATCCAAGGCCTTCTAAAGAATTTTCTAGAATCTTGATGTAAAATGGGGATCACAATAAAAAACAATCAATATGGGTACTCCATGAAGTCTTACAACTTCAATAATATAGTCTTTATAGACGTTGAAGTGGTAAATCTTCTCTTATAGAAAGAAAATGTGTTGACTTCATAAGATGATCTACAATGATCCATATTGTACCATTCCTTCTAGGAGTCTTTGGTAGCCCCATGACAAAGTCTATCGTAATCTCATCCCATTTCCACTCAGGTATGGGAGGAGGTTGCATGACTCCTCTAGGATGTTGTCTTCCAGCTTTCACTTGTTTACAAACCATACATCTTGACACAAAATCAATAATATCTCTCTTCATATTTTCCCACAAAAAATTTTCCTTCAAATCTCTATACATCTTAGTGCTACCATGGTGTATAGAGAAATTGGAGCTATGAGCATCATCCAAAAATGCCCTTTTTAGATCAGGTATATCAGGAACACAAAGTCTCTTCTTAAATTTTAAAATTCCATCTTCATATACGAAGTCAATCAATCTCCCATCATTCACAGTCTAACGCCCCGACCCCAGTTACCTAGAGTCGGTGCATTATTACATAACATTGGCATGATCACAAGAAAGATCAAATCTCGAAAGACCGATTAGTTTAGTAGCCTTGTAAACACTAGATATATTCATAAAGTTTTACATTACATCATAAAAATGAAAACTACAACAACATAGTCTCTATAGTCGACACTCTTATCCCCTCATAATATCCCTGCAAGTCATTCATAATTTACTTATTCACATCCTGGGAAAAATAAAACATTGAAAGGGGTGAGCTCAGATGCTCAGTAAGGATAACAATATAGAAGAAGCTTTCATAGATAAGCATAAACACTTAAAGCAATTTATATCTAAAACAAAAGCATTTTAAACTTGAACTTCAGCATAATATGGCAAAGATAAAATGAAATAATGCCATTTACTTATTCACATGGATATTCTACTAGTCGAACAATCACATGCAATATCAATAACCACTTTCATAATGATGGAATGCATAATGCCAGACTATCATAACCACATAGCCAAGGCCTCGTGCCAAGACTACAAATAAGATTTTGCCAAGGCCTTGTGCCAAGACACTAGTTTGTCTCATGAGACCTACTAATGCATCGAGGAGCTATAGCGGGCTCCACCCGTCACTTATTAAGTCCAATTCATTCCTCATATGAACAGGTTTAAACATAACATAAACATTCGTATTAAAACTAGCATACGAAATGTCAATACTTGATCCACAAACCATGAATGGTATAAAAATATCACATCCACAGTCAAACATAACTCATTCGATACAATATGAAAGATTGTATTATATCAGATTAACCTCAATCGAGAATGATGAAGGATATTGACATAGATGAATATAATCATCAAAACAATTAGAGTGAAATACCCCCCTTTTTCTTGAAATCATTTAAAAGTCACACTATTTTTCAAGAATACATTTAAAATAGATTTTAGAATCAAAGTGTCTGATACCACTTTGAAACTTTTAAAAGGAATCTTGATTTTAAAACTTTAATGTCCATATAAATAAATCCTTAAAACCATTTTTAAAACATGGACATTAATGAGAAAGATTTAGAATAATCAATCATTAAAACACTTAAAAATGTATTTTAGTTAGAGTTTCTAACCAAAAGAGAGACACTTGAATACAAATAATTGAGGTAATAAAAACTTTATAATATCATTAGAATAAATGGATTCATGATATACTATTTCAAAGTACATTATATACACCATATAAAAGTGATTTGGTGTATAACAACAAAGAATTCTCAATGGAATGTAAATTGAGATGAATTATCTTATAAAGACCATATCCTTTGGTTAAGGATAAATCAATGACATAATTATGTGTGAAAAATATAAATACACTCAATATTATTGGATATTTAGTGTAAATCAATCAGATTACATTCACACATATTCTTGTAAAAACAACACCAATGAATTGGATATTTAACTCAACAAATGGAGATTGAGTTAAAATTACTCTTATCAAGTTCATACCGATGACTTGAGAATTTATCAATGGAGTGATTATGTGTATAAAAATTATATCCATAGAAAGGGGAGTGTAAATTATGACATAATCAAATGAATAGTGATTCTACACATAATCTTAGAGTAAAATAATCAATGAAGTATGCGTAAAGCCGAATGAGTGGAAATTGAAATTTCAAATTCCCTTATTGATTTGGTAACATACAAAACATACACCCATGAAATAAGGATCATACAATTATGATGTAAATATACATGAAATAAAGTATATTACACAATGAATACAAACATGGGAAGTACACACACCACATGTAATAAATCAGTGGTGAACAATGGAATTCTCACAGAAATAAAAGTGAGATAAGAAACCCCGTACCTTGTACTTTTCCTTGTTTGGGGTAGGTTAAACTCCTGTATAATGGTGAAATAATTGTTATTAAATTATAAAAGAATCATATATATTAATATGATATCATATATGATCTTTTAACATTGATTTTTTAATAATATCTTAGTATTATCCTTGTTTCGGGTGTTAACTTACTCGTTTCTATATGTTTTGTTACGTAAACCATGTTTTTCATGGATAGGTTGTATCTTAATCATACCCATAATGATATAAAATCCTTAGATACTATTATTAATCATCAAATGAGAATTACACTTGAATGGATACGATGGAGAATGAATCTCATCGCGTTCGTGGAGATAGTAGTCTATACGTACGCACAAGCGACAATATCATTCTTTTGATATTAAAATAATATATAATTGGATGATATAACATATATACAGAATCATTATCATGTTATATTTATTATTTACATGAGTTACTCACCATTATTATACCCATCCAAATAATAATTTATTGAATAACAATTACACCACGACGTGGAGACGGTAAGTCGTACGTACGCACGTATGGTGACAAGTTTTTCAAAGGATGGATAGAATACTGAATATGGTTGTACCATATTTATAATAACATCACAGTATATATAAGATACTGGAGTTATTATTTTGGGATGGTAATAACAAATATGGATGAAGTGGAAGAAGAAAGGAACTTGGAAAAGGGTGGTGAAATCATTACCTCTTCTTCGGGTTCTTCCTTTTGATTTGAACAAAAGGGCTCTTAGGTTGGCTTTATGACTAAAGGAAGTCCTATAGTATGAATTGAGGGATGTTGAGAGATTATTTGGGCAGATTTTGGCCGAGAAAAAAGGCTTTGAAGGTGTAATTTAAGGAGAAGGGAGAGTGCCCTTTTATAAGAGGGGTGAGGGGCACCTTTGGAAAAGCTAGATATATTATTTTATAATAAATTCATATTCGGTTTATAATGGCTCAAAAGTGGATTATTTAAAGGTTAAGTTGGGGATGGGTCGAAAACCACTCAACCAATATAATTTAGACAGGGTTGGGTTACTATATTAACCTTATCATTAAGTATTAACTCATTGTTAATTAGTTTCACTTTTACAATGTCTCTATGTATTTTTATATTATATGGTTAATGAACTTACTATATACATCCAATAGACCCCCAAGTGGTCCATTAATGATACAAATATCATGATATAAGTCTCTTGGCCGAACCTTATATTTTTAGGAATTTAATATCAATTAATAATATAATATTTGTTTTAAAAACTCTTTTATGCCAATTTTGACACTATTCAATAATTGATTTTTGTAAAAATTATAAAAGAATTATTATTTCGAAAAAAGTTAATTAAATCAATCCTAACATGTAATATTAACCTATAAAATTAGTTTAATTCATAAAAAGTCTCAAATTATATTAATTTGGGTATTTATAATATCAAATATTTTAATTTTCACTATTATAGTAATTACTGCATCATCATTGTGTCATAAATAAATTAAATTTTTTAATGTCTAAAAATTATAAATAAAATATCATTATGTAGGAAATAATTTTAGATTTCTAATGAATATTTACAATAGAATTTATCTTATGTATAACCCTATATTAAAAATGTTTTAGTAAATAAACTTTGATTTTAACTCTTTTAACTCTTCTTTGAATTAAATAATAATAAATGTCCTAATCTAATCCAAGTGGACCTAAATGATAATATTTTATTCCTAAGGTTGTTTTCTGTCGAGATACACTTGTCCAATAGAATTAGTACATGTTTTAGGGTAATATTAATATCATTTTTAGCCTTAATTACCCTATTTACTTTTAACCGTGGTAAATAAAAGTAAAAAGTTACTATTCACCAAAAATTATTTTCATCTCATTGAACCACATTTTACTCCTTTATATTAACCGTGTCTCTCGGATTTTAGAAATTCCACTCACAGAAGCGGTAAAATTAAGTTTAATGAAAAATTTAGTTTTTAACTTCCACTTAGTGGTTTCACTATTCATCAAAAATTGAAGTTTTTCAGAACAATGCCAAAATTTTACCCTAAGATATAATTGATATTCCGAATTCGAAAATGATGTATATTTTTCAAAATTCCAAACATATAAGTTGCATTAATTAATTTTATAATTAATTCCCGTTGTCACAACAAATAGCGTGTTTTTAAGAAACAATATATTTCAAAAGATTGACAATTGTTTATGTCCAATTTCAAAGTGAAATTAATTATAATGAACACCATTGGATAAAAAGGTAAAAATATATTATAATTATACTTTAAAACCACTCAAATTAATAATTTATCAGTATTAATTATTTTGATTAAAAAATTTGTTTTTAATTAAAATTTAGTAATTTTCATTATTCATCAAAATATTAAAGTTATCCGAAAAGTACCAAAATTTCACCTTAGACTAAATTCGATACTCCAAATCCAAAAATGAAGTCCATTTTGAGAGATAAAATTTCTAAATTTTAAAAAGTAGGTATTACTATTCATAACGGCTAGTTTGATTGGTTGTGGTGTGTTAGAATCTCGAAGTTGCGTACAATGCACGCCATTGCATTATTCAAAGTGAAACGTACCATGGAAGCTTGGTGTGTTACACACAACTTTAATTTTCTTTTTAAACTCCTCATCATCAGTCTGAGAACTTTTTATACTTTCTAGTAAAGATGGTTTAGCAACCATTTGAAAAAGTATTGATGTTTCACCTTCCATGAATTTTCTCAAATCCATATTTACTAGATCAATGAACATAGGATCCCTTTCAACTCTCATCTTGTTCAAAACTCCATGATACTTTCTGATCAAAGAATATTCCACCTTATTTTCCTTCCCTGGGTGGTAGTGTATAGTGCAATCATAATCTTTGAGTAGTTCAAGCCATCACCTTTTCCTCATGTTGAGTTCCTTCTATGATAAAATATACTTCAAACTCTTGTGATCGGTATATATCTCACATTTTTTACCATATAGATAGTGTCTCCATATCATCAAAGAAAATATTACATCTGCTAACTCAAGATCATGAGGAGGATAATTTTTTTCATGAATTTTTAGTTGTCGTGATGCATAGGCAATAAATCTATCATTCTACATAAGGACACAACCAAGTCCTTTCTTTAAAGCATCACTATAAATAACAAACGCATCATTCCCCAATGGTAGAGTCAAGATAGGATCATTGACTAATCTTTTCTTCAGTTCTTCAAAACATTCTTCACACTCTTTTTTCCAAAAAAAATTTAACCCCTTTATGTGTTATCTTGGTTAATGGGTTATCCAATTGGGAAAAATTCTGGACAAAACGCTGATAATAACCTGCTAAACCAATAAGATTACATACATCAGTTATACTCGTCGATGTTTTCCATTCTTGAAATTCTCTTTTCTTAGAAGGATCAATAGATATTCCACCCTTAGAGACAATATGACCATGAAAAGAAATATCCTGAAGCCAGAATTCACACTTACTGAACTTCCCATATAATTCATTTCTTCTAAGAGTAATTAGAATAATTCCCAAGTGGTGTTTATGATATTCATATATTTTTTATCATTCCAATATATAATCAATAAATACTACTACAAAGTCATCAAGATATTACTCGAAAACTCTATTCATTAGATCTATGAAAACAGAGGGTGCATTAGTCAATCCAAAAGGCATTACTGTAAACTCGTAATGCCCGTACCTGGTTCAAAATGCTGTTTTTGGAATGTCTTCCTTCTTCACACACAACTGATGATATCCAGATCGAAGGTCAATCTCTGAAAAATATTGAGATCCATGAAGTTGATCAAATAAATCATCAATGCGAGGTAGGGGATACTTGTTCTTTATTTTTATAGCATTGATCTACCAGTACTCAAGCACAAACTCATAGATCCATCTTTCTTCTTAACAAAAAGAACATGGGTTCTACATGGAGAAATACTACGGATAATAAATCCTTTATTACTCAATTCCTCTAGTTGTTTCTTTAGTTCCACTAATTTTTCAATGGCCATTCTATAAGGGGTCTTTGATATGGGCCTTGAACTAGGAATTAAATCACTAGAAAACTCAATTTCTCATTCTGGAAGATGTCCAGGTAAATACTATGGAAACACGTCAACATATTCTTGCACAATAGGTACATCCTATATTTGAACATCCTTTTCCTCACCCATAGTTATTTCACTCTCTTCCTCCCTAATAATTGAATTTCGTAGAGCTACTGGGGTTGGATATAGATAAGAATCAGATGGTGATGATTCTGCTCTAAAGATATGGTACTCTTTATCATCATCAAAAATTGTAACCTCCTTCTTCTTATAATAAATTTTTGTATCATGATCTGAAATCCAATCCATACTAAGGATTATATCAAATTCAATCATGGGTATGACGATGACACAACTAGGAAAAATCCTATTTCCACGGTTCAAAACCGTGGAAATAGGTCCCAAAAACATGGCTATAGCCTACGGCCACGGTTTTAGCCAACCGTGACCGCTATCACCATGGTAGTAGGTCCCAACCCACTACCACGGTTTTAACCATGGAAATAGTTACCTATTGCCACAGTTTTGAAAACTGTGGAAATACGCCTCCAAACTGGCAACCGTGGTGATTTACCTATAGCCATGGTTTAAATTGTGGCTATAGGTGGCTATTTCCATGGTTTTAACTATGGTTATAGCCTCGGAAAACCATGGTAATAGCCTAAATAAAAATGTAACCAGTGAGTTTCAATCCTTGTACCCCCCCTTTACAAACTAGCGTACTAACCACTACACCGCATGAAAATTTGGGTATATAAATATATATATATTATGATATATATATTAATATAAACCATGGGAACAACCTCAAAATCATGGCAGTAGGACTTCCCGCTAATTTTTTTGCGGGAAAATTTTTTCCCACGGAAGTGCGGGAACCCTATTGCCACGTTTTTCCAAAACCATGGAAATAGGACATTGAAAAATTTGGCTTATATCCATGGTTTTAAAAACTTATCTATAGGGCACAAAATTTTGGCTATAGGCCACAAAACCGTGGCTATAGCCATGACCTATAGCCACAATTTTCAAAATTGTGGCAATAGGCTATGGAAAACCAGCATATAGCCACGGTTTTAAAACCGTGGCTATAGGCCATAGAACCGTGGCTATAGCCACCTATAGCCAGGGTTTTAAAACCATTGCTATAGGTCCATGGCAGTAGCCTCATTTTCTAGTAGTGTGATATCAGTAGATAAATAACATTTATATGCCTTAATGGGGATTGATTCACAAAAATTTGTTGCAATGATACTTCCCTTAGGAGTTTTGACTGACAACTCCCATGTTAAATAAAATTGGAAATATCTAATTTTCTTAGAAAACTGGGAAGATATAAAACAATGCAATGATCCAAAATCAAATAAAGCATTGTCTAAACTTGAGGAAACCATTAAATTACCTGCCACCACGTCTTTCGGAGCTTTAACCTCAGCTGTAGTGATCGCATAAGCTTGGCCTTGATCCATTGGCCTTTTCTAAGTTAAGTTTCCCTAACTCTTAGGACATTAATTTTCATAATTCCCCATTTCTTTACAATTGTATCATTCAATATTGATAACAACTTTCTTTCCCTTAAAATCACGAGCTTGGTGGCCTTTTTCACCACACTTGTAACAGACTCTCATTCCTTTCAGGAAAGTACCAAGCTGTTTCTTCCCAAATTTATTGTAGGATATATATTAAACTTTTACCTTCTTTCCATTATTTCTATTTCCAGAGTGTTCGGAAGATCTCTTCTTCTCTTGCTTTGCTTTAAAGTCGTAAGACTTAGAGAATTATTTTTTTGTCTTGATAGCACATGAGACAATATATTCATATGATGAGAAGGATTGTGTGACTAATACTAGACGAAGAAATGGTTTTAACCCATAAAATAAATTATCAATCTTACTCCTTGGGTTACATATATAATCTGTTACATGCCTTTCTAACCATGTAAAGTTAGCCTCATAATTTGCGACATTCTCATCCTGCTTTTGCCTCAGACTTAGAAATTGTCTTTCCATATCCACTCGATGGTTATGAGGAAAGTATTTTTATAATAAAATATATTTAAACTACCTCCATTACATGTTTGATACTTCTTCATATTTATTTGTGTTTTGGATTAATGACCGCCATTAATCTGCATCTCCCGTGAGGTGATAAACTGCCATGACAACTTTTTCCCTTTCGCTACTCCCCAAAGCATGAAATATTTTCTCTAAGGAACTTATCCATTTCTCACCTACCAATGGATATGTACTCCCATTGAATTTTGGTGTTTGTTTCCTCATGAAGAGGTATAACATTGATCATCTACGTTTTGGATTAGGGTGCTCCATATGGGTAAGGTTATTATTTATAACCTGAGTGATTTATCCCAGTATGGTGATAAGCTGATCAGCACCAATTGCATCACCAGCTACACTATAATTATCTTGAGTAGGATGAAAATCCCTATATGGATTACGTGTGTTGATACGGTTTCCATTCCTTCCACTAGGCGCCATTTCTATACAACGAGATACACTAGATTAGTTTATGAATCACAATACATAATTCCAAACTTGTAAAACACTAAACATAAATTGAAAAGTTTATGGATATAATACATAAACATAAAAATGTTTTATTTGAGGAAGTATATACTCATAAATCCTTCATAATGGTTTGTAAAGTAAATGATAATTATCCTTATCATATTCCCCAGGAGTGTTGTAACCAAGAGTTTAGGAAGCCCATTGTCATGAACCAGTTCTTATTCGAGTCTAGCTCAAAGCGGTGTTTTCAGGTTTTATCCCTAGGTACATCTGTACCAGAGCCGCCTCTACCTACTCGTATCCAGACAGGGATGTATTTCTTGGAAAACTCATAAAATATCTATATTACCAAAATTCTAGGAAGTTCTTATATACTAATCCTCAAAGTCTATCTTAGGGTAGTGTTCTCTAATAAAAGAGTTTCTAAATCTAGTTTCCATGTTTTGTACTAAACTTCCTATGATATCAACTGTAATGAACCAATCCCAGTTACCCAGAGTCAGTGCATTATTACATAACATTGGCATGATCACGAGGGATCAAATCCCGAAATACCGATTAGTTTAGTAGCCTTGGATGAAAATTAATTTTTTTTATTATCAAACACTTTGAGGGAAAGTGAGAAATCAAAAAGTCCTACATAACAACCAAAAAACAACCAAAATAGTGAAAAAATGAAAACCAGAGCTGTCCCTCCCCAGCAATTTCATCGCAATGATAAGACTTCACCAAATTATGTCAAATGGAAAGCGTCTTGTGCAAAAGCGCGGGCTTGGTACCAATGGCAAGCCATACCCTCTCAGTCATCCCAATCCAAATGACATGAACCAATGAAGCCTTCATGCTCTGATCCCCATATGAAACAGCTCCAAACACCACCAAAAAAAAAATATAGGAAAGAACCAAGAACAGACAGCTCTAACAAGAAAACCCTACAAAGAACCCACCAAACATCAGATTGAAAAGATATATTAAAAATGAAATTAAGATCACTAGGATTTGCTTCCCTAAATAACATCCAAGATAAGGAAGAAACCTGGGTGTCGAGGACCTCAATAATTTGCTTTTCAAATTCCGAAGCCAGCTGATCCCATACCTGAATGTACTCCTCGACGCAAATCTTCCCTTTATTGAAGCCCCCACCCGAATTAGATCTTGCTTGTCAATATATATGTATTGTTATTCATTTAGATACATTCTTAGTGGCCTCCCCATCATTTTAGATGCCTCCTCTTAATTAGAGTTAAGCAGTAAGACCTTCTCAATCACCTCTTCATCGGAGCTAAGAAGCAATTCAGATGATTGAATTCCCTAGTCCTCTGTTCTATGACTGCTCAAAACCTCAGTAGCCATTTTCATTCCGTTGGCCTTTTTCGCAGATCGGGTCTCTAGAGGAAGAGGTAAAGAGAAGTAGTCCTTCCTTCCTTTCCTCCTCTTAATACTCTTATTACTTCCCGGGCTTAAATCTCCATCAACAAATAGTTTGAGTTCACTTCCATTAGGATCCTTCTCGGATAACCCATCCTGATGAACCCAAATATTTGGGTACAAACTCAAACCAACCTCGGAAAGGCTTCCAAAAGAGTTACTCAAGAGGATAGTGGTCCGACTCAAATAGTCTGACCCCCCTGCTTTCCCATTTCTAGTTGGATTTGCATCATCTACAGAAGCTCCTTGCCTCCCCTTACACACCTTTCCACTGTCCGACAATACCACCTTAGACTATCCCTGCAGTTTAGTCATAATATACTCCTTCCCATCCTAGGAAAAATAAAACATATAAATGGGTGATCTCAGATGCTCAGTAAGGATAACAATATAGAGGAAACTTTCACAAATAAGCCTAAACATTTAAGGAAATGTATAAAACTAAAATGAAATCCTTTTAAACATAAACTTCAGCATAATATGAAAAAGATAAATCAAATAATTCCATTTACTTATTCACATTGATATTCTACTTGTCGAATAATCACAGGTAATATCAATAGCTAATTTCATAATGATAGAATGAATAATGTCGGACATCATAACCACAGAGTCAAGGCCTTGGCCCAAGACTACAAATAAGATTTTGTCAGGGCTTGTGCTAAGAAACTAGTTTGTCTCATGAGACCTACCGATACATCGAGGAACTATAGCGGGCTCCACCCGTCACTTACTAAGTCCAATGCATTCCTCATATGAAAAGGTTTAAACATAACATAAACATTCATATTAAAACTAGCATACAAAATGTCAATACTTTATCCATAAACCATGAATGGTATAAAAAACACATCCATAGTAAAATGTATAACAAAACCTTCAATACAATATGGAATATTTCTATCATAATGAATCAACTTGAAACCAGTGTAAAATCTATCAAAGAATGTCGACATAGATGAAATCAAAACTATTTGAGAGAAATATATATTTTTTTAAATCATTTAAAAATCACACAATTTTAAAAGAAAACATTTATTTTGAAAATATTCTTATAATCTTGTAAGGGAAGCTTCAAAGGTGTTATAACGATGTAGAATAACCGCACCCGCCATATAAATTAATAAAACATTCTTACCTTAATTTTTCGAAAAGGTCATAAAGTGCCTTGTTTGGAAAACGATAGAAAGATTCATTTCAACGAATTTTATAAAAAGTAAAACAAGGGTATAAATGAATTTAACCGATTGTCTAGTAAATAGTAAAAATGTTTTGAAATACATTTTTAAGAAACATGGATGTGGATGATAAAGAGGTCCCAGTAGATACTCGGGTAAAAACAACCTCGGATAATAAAGAGATTGTGAAATTAACCCTTACCTTGTACTTTTCCTTGTTCGAGGGTACATTAACCTCCTGTGTAATAGTTAAATCATTGTTATTAAATTAATAAAGAATCAAATACATTAATATTATATCATATATTATTTTCTAATATTGCTTTGTTAATAATATTTCAGTAGTATCATTGTTTTGGGTGTTAACAGGTTCATTTTCCTTTATATGCTTGGTTACATGAGTCATGTTTTTCATGGATAGAATGTATTTGATTCATAACCAGAATTATATTAAGTTATTAAACATTATTTTTAATCATCAAATGAAAATTATTCTTGAATGGTTATGATGGGGAATAAATTTCATCGCGTTCGTGGAGACGGTAATCCATACGTACGCACGAGCGACAATATCATTATATTGATGGTGAAATCATATGTAATTGAATGTTATATCATATATACATAATCATTAACATGTTATATTTATTATTTAAATCAGTTATACTCATTATTATACCCATCCAAATAATGAAGTGTTTGAATAACAAACCACACCACGACGTGGAGATAGTAAGTCGTACATACGCACATATGGTGACTTGTCATTCATAGGATGGATAGAATAATGAATATGGTTGTAACATATTTATAATAACATAAAATTATATAGAAGGTACTGGATTTATTATTTTGGTATGGAAACAACAAAGAAAGAGGAATTGGAAGAAGAAAATAACTTTGAAAGATGTGGTGAAATTATTACCTCTTCTTCGGGTGTTTCCTTTTGAGTTGATCAAAATGGATCCTTAGGTTCACTTTTTGATCAAATTAAGGAATCGAGGTAAAAGCGAGGATAGTTGGGAGAATATTTGGGTAGGTTTTGGATGAGACAAATGGCTTTGGATGTGTGATTTTGAGATAAGGGGAAGTGACCTTTTATAAGATATGTGAGGGTCACTTTAGGAAAAGCTTGAAATATTATTTTATTATACAATCATATTCGGTTTATAATGGCTCGAAAAAGATTTCCTTCAAGACTAAGGTGGTTCTGGGTATAAAAACTCTCAACCAATAGGTTTTATATAGCTTTATATTACCAAATTAGCGTTATTGTTTAGATTTAACTCTTGGTTAAATAGTTTAACATTTACCATGTCTCCTTGTATTTTTATATTATATGGTTAATAAACTTACTATAGAATTTAAAAAGAACCCCCAAGTGGTTCATTAATGAAATACATATTATTATATAAGTCTTTTGGATGAACCTTATATTTTTATGACTATTATATCATTTAATAATATAGTATTTGTTTTAAAAACTCATTTATGTCAATTTTAACACTACTTAGTATTTGATTTTTGTTAAAGTCCTAAAAACTTGATTTCTTCGAAAAAAAATCATTTAATCAACCCTAACATGTCATATTAACCTATAAAATTCTTTTAATTCATAAAAACTCTCAATTTACATTTATTTTTATATTTATAATATCAATTATTTTAATCTTTCATTAATAAGGTAATTACTACACCATCATTGTGTCATAAATAAATTTAATTATTTATTGTCTAAAAATTATAAATAAAATACCATTATGTAGGAAATATTTTTATATTTATAATGAATATTTATAGTTGAATTTATCTTATGTATAACCCTATATTAAAAATGGTTTAGTTATTAAACATTGAATTTAACACTTTTAACTCTTCTTTAAATAAAATAATAATAAATGTCCTAATCTAATCCAAGTGAACCAAAAGGATCATATTTTATTCCTAAGGTTGATTTTGGACGAAATACACTTATCCAATAGAATTAGGACATATGTTAGGGTAATTATAATATCATTTTCCCTTTAATTACCCTATTTACTTTTAACCATGGTAAATAAAAGTCAAAAGTTACTATTCACCAAAAATTATTTTCATCTTATTGAACCACATTTTACTTATTGATTTCAACCATGTCTCTCAGATTTTTTACGTTTTATTCAAATTTGCAAATGCTTCTTGAATGTGGGTAAATGACGGTAAAAAGTTCAATAAAATTTTATAAATATACTATTATTAAAAAATTACTCCAATGAATTACATTGAACATATATAGGTATTATATATCTATTTTTACCTAATATAAATTTAATAAAATAACTAATTATTTAAATAAAAAGTCATTTTTAAATAATAACGCAATGTTTTTTACTATTCATCAAAAATTAAACATTTTCAGAAAAATACCAAAAAATTTACCCTATGCTAATTTTGATATTCTGAATCAAAAAATGAAGTCCATTTTAAAGAATAAAATTAATAAAATTTCAAAAAGTGGGTATTAATATTCATAACGGCTAGTTTGATTGGTCATGGTGTGTTAAAACTCCAAGTTACGTACAATGCAAGCTATTTCATTATTCAAAGGGGAACGTACCATGGAATCTTGGGGTGTTACAATTGTATTTTGATTCCTTTGGTTATGTCACTTGTTTTCATCTTTTACTATGATATGTTTTTTTTGGTTAATTTGAGTTTTATTTTTTACTCATGAATCATATAGAGGTTTATTGTTTACAGTATTTATGATTAGACTCTTATCTTTAAATGGTAGAATTGTCCCCTAAATTCTCTTTAGGCCCTTAGCATTTATTTTTAGACCTTTGTGTCTTGGGTATGTCACATATGGCTAGTAACACCAACCACCTCTTCCCTAGCTAATGGGTGAGGGACAAGATGTTACAAATGGTATCAGACTAGGTTAGTCCGATTATATTTTTGAGAAAATGGTATTAGTTTTTTTGATCCCTAGTTATTATTTCAATTTAATCATCAAGTTGTAAATGGTTTCATTTTGTCTCTTGGGATGGTAGAAAGGAGGTAAGATTGTTGGAACTTGAAATATTGATCATAATAAAGGAATAGTTAACCTCTTGATGTTGAACCTCATGTTACTAGGGAGTTTGGGTATCTGAGTGTTTTTAGACACTTCTCAGTGAGTTGTCACCTCATCATCCTAGGTTTAGCCAATGGTAGTTTCATGATAGGGATTTTTAGCAGAACTTCCCATCAGGACTTAATTGTTCATTACTGAGTTAATTATTTATGAAAATGGTAAAAATTAATTATTTTTTAAAAGAGTTGAAAATGTTTTCAACTAGCGACATTTTTAAATGGCTTCATGGTGGAATTTTGAGAATGGTTAAAATATTTTATTATGGATAAACATGATTATGGAACTTGTTAATTGGAAATATTAAATAGCCAATACTTCGATTTCTAGAGAGTGAGACAAAATGGAGTTTGTTTTGGTTATAGTGAATGGAACTTGGTAGGTGCCATAAGAACCAACCAGAAGAGGCTACTAAGAATGTGGCTGCACCTGATCCACATGTGAACCAATAGTTGGTCCAAAGTATTTTCATGGATTTTTAGGCTGTAGATAGAGGGAATAGAATTAATGAACCAAGACAATTGGATCATTTAGTTCAATTCTAGAATCATAACCTGACCACCTTTTAGGGTGATTCAAAACTAGAAAACTTAGAAGTCTGGATGAATATGATGAATTGAATCTTAGATTTCCTTGTGAAACCAACAGATTTAAATGTAAAGTCAGAAATGTATATACTGGAGTATCTATCATATTGATGGTGGGATTTAGAAGTTTGGGTTAAATTGGACCAAGGCATGGAATGTGAGTATTTTGAAGATTTTTTCAACAAATAATTCTACCCTTGAACATTTATAATTTCTAGAATAATATAATTTTCTAGTTTTAATTAGGATAATATCTTGGTAATAGAGTATGTGGTTAAATTTATGAATTTAGTCCTCTTTGCATCAGAAATTACTCCAAGTGCATCCATGAAGACATGATTTTTTGAATCGGGGTATAAACCAAAAATTCATTCAAATATTTCCATTCTCTATATTATGGATTATATATAAGTGGTAAATGGATCGAAATTGGTAGAGAGATAAATATCAGGAAAAATAGTCAGAGGAAGCATGCATATTTCTATGGGAATAGGTGGGAACTCCAATACTAGAATCAAGTGGAGGATGGACACCAATTCTCAAGGGGGTGGTATATCTCAGAATCTAACTATAGGATTAGTCATATTTTCTCCTCGATCGAAGAGTAAGATTGAATATTTTAAGTGTGTTTCTTTTAATCATATGAAGTGAGATTGTATGAAACCAACTAGAGGATGTAACAATTGTGATCAAATGGGTAATCTTCAGTACTATTGTCATAGTTCCCCAAGGTCGGATGTTGGATACATATCTCATGATTCTTAGGAATTTTATTCTTAAATTGGAAGGTTGTAGTAGTATAGATATTTTTAATAGAACTAAGAATTCCATAGTGATTCAATGAACACCATGTCTCCTAAATCTCTAAAATCTTAGAAAGGTAGAAAAGAGAAAAGTGCAATGAGTAAGAAATTATATGGAGCTAAAAGAATAATCACGGATGATCAATCAAGACATTTTATGGCGAGAGATATGATTCTTTTTAATTCTACCCTTATGCAAGATTTTTTTGATATGGGTGCATCTTATTCATTTATTGTTTCTTGTATCGTTTATTTTATGGGTTTACATGTTGAGATAATTTCATCTATTTTGAAACTCCAAAAAACATTGGGAAAATAAGAGTATCAAGTCTTGATATGTGAATCATGTTCGATAACTATAGATGGGATAAAATTGGTTTGGGATTTCTCTATGATAGATATCGATATCTGTGACTTGATTCTGGGAATGGATTGTCCAACTAACTTTGAGTCCCATATCGATTGTTATGTATGATACATAAGTTTCGAATATTATAGTGATGCTAGAAATCAATTTAAATGAGATTGGGTAGTGGATAAAAGTAGAGAAGGACACTTAGTATAGGTAGTTGGGACTATATCTTACAAATTGAAAATAGTTTCTTTGTAATCAGTAGACACTATTAGAAAAACAGATATTTGCGACGGGTGATTGGCGACGGGATCCCGTTGCGAATGGCATTTTGCGACGGGGGCCCGTCGCAAATCACCCGTTGTGGAAAACACCATCGCAACAACAACTATTTGCGACGGGCCCATCACTAAAGCTAGTAGTTGCGACGGGGATCCTTCCCGTCGCAAATATTACTCCGAATTTTTTGTAAAAACTTTTAAAATAGTAATTGCGACGGGGCCCGTCGCAACAAGTATTTGCGACGGGCCCGTCGCAAATAATATTTTTTAGAAAAAAATAAAAAACTATTATTAAATTATTTTAATGAATATAATAGTAATAATATTTGCGACGGGCATAGTATCCCGTCGCAAATACTATAAAAAAATAAAAATAAATAAATTATTTTAATTAATATAATAATAATCCAATTATAATTCAAAAATAAAAAATAATAAAATATTAATAAATGATTTTAATTAATATAATAATAGAATTATAATTCACAAATAAAAATAATAAATTATTAATAAATTATTTTAATTAATATAATAATAATAGAATTATAATTCAAAAATAAAAAATAATAGAATATTAATAAATGATTTGATTAATATAATAATATTATAATTATAATTCATAAATAAAAAAATATTAATAAGTTATTTTAATTAATATAAAAATAATAGAATTATTTTACATTCAAATATTAAAATAATTCAAATATTATAAAAAAATATAATTAAATTATAATATTATAAAATTTTAATATATTAATATTATAAAATATAAATAGTATTATTATTCATATTAATATTGTTATTTCAAAATATAATATTATTAATATTTTATAATGAGACAGAAACTACGAATAGAAAAAAAATTCATATTTTGATTTAACAAACTTTATAACATAAAAACAAACTCTAATATGAAGGAGGGGGGGAGGGGGGATCTGCAGATGCTAGTGGAGGAAACTCTATCCCTAAAGCATGAGTGAGTCTGCGCATGTACTTCATCTGCTCCTGGTGCTGCTGCTGCCACCGACTCATCTGCTCCTCGTACAGCTGCTGCTGGCGTCGACGCTCCTCCTAATGCTGCTGCTGCTGCTGACGCATCTGCTCCTGATCCTGTCGGAGACTCTCTATCAGTGCAGTCTGAGATCGCAACTGATCATCATACTGTGTAGCAGAAGAAGATGCACGAGCTCCTCTCGAGCTGGACGCCGAAATCGCAGCACTGCCATAATAATCTCCAGGCGTCAGTCGAGAGCTAATACCAACTACCCGACCCTTCTCGAAGGCATACTGGGTGGCCTGCATCCATGCCGCCTCATCAAACTAACGACCAGTGGTCTGATCTGATGACTCGGCCTGACTCTCAGACCGAGTCTGTGACGCTGCGGCCTCATATGACTCCTGTAGTTGCAATTTAAAATTAACATTGTGAATATATTATATGCAGTTAATTTTTAAACTTGAAAACAAATATTACTGACCACGATGTGATGATGACGATCACCTCTGAGCTCCCTAGTAGCAGGATCACTATACATCCTCTGATATACGTCGTACTCTGTAATATCGGGGTGCTCGACAGCCTATAAGAATAAAAAATAAACTGTTAATATTTATAGTTATATAAAATATTTATAAATGATGTACGTACCATATTCTGTCTATGAGTACTGAAAGAATGACTCCCAGCTCGACGAGTCACCTCCTATCTCCCCCGATTTTGCCTCCCCACCGATGATCTCCTCTGAAAGGCACCACTCAACCAGTGCGCACATAATCCATCCCATACATGGGATGAAATTTACTTTGGTCGGTGTGCTCTACATGACTCGTCAAAATATGACACTCCTGCTTTCTTCATGGAAGCTTTTCTTAAATTGTGCAAAAACTGATGAAAGTGATCACGCATGGCCACCTCCCATGCCTTGTGGATGGCGTCACGCATGGTATCCTCGATTGGATACCATAAACCCTACAAATAAATCAAAATATCAAGTTAGAAATGAAATAATTTTCAAAATAAAAATTATTTATTTACGTATGTACCAACCAATGGCCGAACATGGCCTGCTGCACATCAATGGGAATCCGCTCCCATGTGGTCCACGGCTGAGAGAAATAGTTGCGCAAAATAGCGCTGCCCTGTCTGACTGCTATATGCGGAAAACTGTAAAAATAATAAACATTTATTATGTGAATAGATTAATGAAATCTTAGTCACATATTATCACACAGGTTATCACACCTCCGTGTGCGTGGATCAAACCCAAGACGTGGACGTCGCTCGGGGACGGGGTCAAGAATCATCAATCTTGCAAGACCGCGCCCCCTCCGCATACTCCCTGGAGCGCCTGCAGGCTAAGGGTCATCTGCCAGCAACTCATCTGCATCGAAAGTCAGGTCAGCATCCGCCAACTCACGAAATGTGTCTTCGTCCATCTGAAACAGAAAATGTTAATGTTGTTAGCAAATAATTGTTAATTACTATTATATATACATATATATATATATATATATATTATGATTGTATATAACTACCATGGAATTCTATCAGTGTTCATCTTCATCATCATCTTCATATATGTCAATGTCATCTTCATATTCCTCCTCAACATCATCGATATCCATTCGAGTTCCAGTTGCTTCATCTCTTACCATTTCAAATTCATATGTGACATCATTAACATCATCGTCATCACTGACTCTTAAATGTGGGGTGTCATCATCGATAATCATGTCTCTTTGTAAAAAAGATTGATTTTGAGTACTCTCTTGAAAAACTTCAATTCTTTGCACATCCATGAAAGCACATTCACTTTGACTAAACTGATTGTCTCGAATTTTGATTTTTATTACACTCCACCAATCAGTCAAGTCTCTTGATGTAGCACAGTACTTTGCATAATAAACTTGATGTGCCTGTTGATCCAATAAGAATGATTCATTTACTGCGATAACACTTTTACATTTAATATCGATGATTCCATGAGTCAGATGAACACACACGCCTCTCTCTGTATCCAACCACCGAAATTTTAACATGTTTATATAATGTTGTCCAAGATAACAGAGTTCAATAATTTCATCAAGTATGCCATAAAAGTCAACTTCATTTTCTCGATGATGAGATCCTCTCAAGCTAACTCCACTATTCATTGTTTTTTTCGATTTCCCATATGCAGGTGTGTGAAATCGAAATCCATTCACCACATATGCATTATAAGTTTTAACAAGTTTGGAAGTTGGTATCACCTGCTCTGGAACTGCGTTCACCGTGTTGATACCAAAAAACATAATCTGGTTGAAAACCAAAACGCAAGAGATGTCCCCCTACTTTTTCAAACGTGTCAAACGTTCTCAATGCACATTTTCTACAAGGGCATTTTATTTTGCCTTCTGAAACAAATTCTGGATTTGATGCCGCAAATGATAAAAAAGTCTCCACACCCTCTACATATACTGGATTTAAACTAGAACCGTTTGGATTTCTACGTTGATTTACCTATATGCGATCACCTAATAATGATTGTTGACGACCTCGTTGTTCCATATTTTTCTATAAAATATAAAAGCATTACTGGTTTTGAATAATTTTTTAGAAAAAACACTCAAGCAAGGATAATTATAGAGTTTACATCATACATGACTGACGAAAGGAGAATTGTATATAATATAAAAAATTATATTATTTTAATATTAATAATAAAATATACTAATAATGTAATAATGTTATTATTCCTAATTATTGGTAATTATTCCTAATTATTGGTAATTATTCCTAATTATTGGTAATTATTCCTAATTATTGGTAATTATTCCTAATTATTGGTAATTATTCCTAATTATTGGTAATTATTCCTAATTATTGGTAATTATTCCTAATTATTGGTAATTATTCCTAATTATTGGTAATTATTCCTAATTATTGGTAATTATTCCTAATTATTGGTAATTATATGAATAATTACCAATAATTAGGAATAATTACCAATAATTATGAATAATAACATTATTAGTATATTTTATTATTAATATTAAAATAATATAATTTTTTATATTATATACAATTCTCCTTTCATCTGTGTGTTTTCTGTCTCCACATACAAATATTACATGTGGAGACAGAAAACACACAGATGAAAGGAGAATTGTATATAATATAAAAAATTATAATATTTTAATATTAATAATAAAATATACAAATAATGTATTAATGTTATTATTCCTAATTATTGGTAATTATTCCTAATTATTGGTAATTATTCTTAATTATTGATAATTATTCCTAATTATTGGTAATTATTCTTAATTATTGGTAATTATTCCTAATTATTGGTAATTGTTCCTAATTATTGGTAATTATTGGTAATTATTCCTAATTATTGGTAATTATTCCTAATTATTGGCAATTATTGGTAATTATCGGTAATTATTGGTAATTATTGGTAATTATTCCTAATTATTGGTAATTGTTACTAATTATTAGTAATTATTACTAATTATTGGTAATTATTACTAATTATTACTAATTATTATCAATTATTGGTAATTATTACTAATTATTGGTAATTATTACTAATTATTACTAATTATTACTAATTATTGGTAATTATTACTAATTATTACTAATTATTGGTAATTATTATTAATTATTACTAATTATTGGTAATTATTATTAATTATTACTAATTAGTGGTAATTATTGGTAATTATTACTAATTATTACTAATTATTGGTAATTATTCTTAATTATTACTAATTATTACTAATTATTGGTAATTATTACTAATTATTGGTAATTATTACTAATTATTACTAATTATTACTAATTATTGGTAATTATTACTAATTATTACTAATTATTACTAATTATTGGTAATTATTACTAATTAATACTAATTATTGGTAATTATTCCTAATTATTACTAATTATTACTAATTATTACTAATTATTACTAATTAGTGGTAATTATTGGTAATTATTACTAATTATTACTAATTATTACTAATTATTGGTAATTATTACTAATTATTTCTAATTATTACTAATTAGTGGTAATTATTAGTAATTATTACTAATTATTACTGATTATTCCTAATTATTGCTAATTATTACTAATTATTCCTAATTATTTCTAATTATTGGTAATTATTGGTAATTATTACTAATTATTACTAATTATTCCTAATTATTGCTAATTATTGGTAATTATTGGTAATTATTCCTAATTATTGGTAATTATATGAATAATTACCAATAATTAGGAATAATAACATTATTAGTATATTTTATTATTAATATTAAAATAATATAATTTTCTATATTATATACAATTCTCCTTTCATCTGTGTGTTTTCTGTCTCCACATACAAATATTACATGTGGAGACAGAAAACACACAGATGAAAGGAGAATTGTATATAATATAAAAAATTATTTTATTTTAATATTAATAATAAAATATACTAATAATGTAATAATGTTATTATTCCTAATTATTGGTAATTATTACTAATTATTACTAATTATTACTAATTATTACTAATTATGACTAATTATTACTAATTAAGGATAATTATTGGTAATTAGTAAATTATGACTAATTATTCGTAATTATCGGTAATTATTACTAATTATGGATAATTATTGGTAATTAATAAATTATTACTAATTATTGGTAATTCTTGGTAATTATTGGTAATTATTACTAATTATGGATAATTATTGGTAATTATTACTAATTATGGATAATTATTGGTAATTATTACTAATTATGGATAATTATTTGTAATTATTACTAATTATTGGTAATTATTACTAATTATTGGTAATTATTGGTAATTATTGGTAATTATTACTAATTATGGATAATTATTGGTAATTATTACTAATTATGGATAATTATTGGTAATTATTACTAATTATGGATAATTATTTGTAATTATTACTAATTATTGGTAATTATTACTAATTATTGCTAATTATTGCTAATTATTATTAATTATTACTAATTATTGGTAATTATTGGTAATTATTACTAATTATTCCTAATTATTGGTAATTATTACTAATTATTAATATTTAGTACTAAATATTGGTAATTATTGGTAATTATTACTAATTATTAGTAATTATTACTAATTATTGGTAATTATTACTAATTATTACTAATTATTACTAATTACTGGTAATTATTGAAAATCATTACTAATTATTGGTAATTATTGGAAATTATTACTAATTATTGGTAATTATTGGAAATTATTACTAATTATTGGTAATTATTACTAATTATTAGTAATTATTACGAATTATTACCAATTATTGGTAATTGTTGGTAATTATTACTAATTATTTCTAATTATTGGTATTTATTACTAATTATTAGCATTTATTCTTAATTATTGGAAATAATTACTAATTATTCCTAATTACCATTAACTATGAACAACACTAATAATTTAAATTTATTAAGTAACAAAACAATGTAAACATAATTAAATTACAACAAATTAAGAATAATTGAAACTAATAAAAAATTTAAAATAAATATTAAATTAAAATGAACATAAATACCTTTAAAATTGATCTGAGGTTGATCTCTGATTGTTCTTGAAAACTTCAATATCAACTCCGAAAAAAAAATTAAACTTAAGAAACGCTGAACTCTAGAAATAGAATTTTGAGAGAAGGAGAAGATCGAATTTTAGAATGAATAGAAAAAAACGGATGGGGGGGTATTTATAGGTTAGATTATTTGTGACGGGTCTATTTGCGACATGTATCCCGTTGCAAATACCTTAGCCATCATTTATTACGGTCAACGATTAAATAGTTATTTGCGACGGGTCCCGTTGGAAATACTAACCTTCCGACATATTATTTGCGACGGGAGTATATTCCCGTCGCAAATACGTTTCCCGCAATTTAGCACGCAAAGCGCGCCAGTCCTTTTGCGACGGGGAAAGCTAACCCGTCGCAAAAGACTACTTATTTGCGACGGGCAAATTCCCCCGTCGCAAATAAGTTTTTAACCGGGTTATTTGCGACGGGATTTATCCCCATCGCAAATAACCCGTCGCAAATACTCATTTTCCCCGTAGTGAGATGAGATCATTAATATATATTTTTCAAACATAGTAGACTAGTTTCTCAATGTTTTTCAGAAAATTTCTTGGATTTTCCACCCAAAATAGAAGTGGATTTTACAATTGATCTCTTACAGGGCATCATTCCTATTTTCCTTCTGTCTTATTGAATGGAACCAATATAATTGTAGAAATTGAAGGATTATTTGGAAGATTTGGAAAGTAAAGGGTTCATCCAACTAAGTAAGTGTCTGTGTGAAGCACCAATTTATTTTGTGAAGTAGGATGAAAATGTTAGGATTTGTGTAGATTATCATATCTTAACCAAGTTATGATAACAAATCAGTGTCATATTCTATGCATTCATGATATATTTGATAAATTTAGTGGATCCCATTAGTTATCTAAAATTTAATTTCATTTGCGATATCACCAAATTTGGGTTCATTAGGAGGATATTCTAATGACATATTTCATATGTAGATATGGCCATTATGAGTTCATTATTATGAATTTATGTCTTACGAATGCACTAACTATATTTTTGGAAATGATGAATCAGATATTTCAAAGGTATATGGATTCCTTTTTGGTGGTGTTTTTGGATGATATACTAGCGTATTTAGGACAACAATAGATCATAAGAAACACTTAGATATAAAATTGGGTATCTTAAGAGAGCATTGTTTGTATAAAAAGTTATAAAAGTGTAATTTATGGATAAAGGAGTTACATTACCTTGGCCGTGTGATTTCAGAAAAAATATTTTCTATAGATCTTAAAGAGATATAATATGTTATATCTTAGAAACCACTTAATAATGTCTTTGATACAAATAGTTTCCTTGGATTTGCAGGATACTGTAGATGTTTTGTCTATGAATTCTCATGATTGGAATCCCCGATGATATCTTTGATGAGGAAATGTGTTCCATTACAATGAAATATATAATTTGATAAATCATATCAAGAGATTAAGGTTAGACTAAAATCAGAATATATCCTTACATTTTTAGAGTCTTCACAGGGTTATGCAGTCTACTGTGATGCATCAGGATCTTGGTTGGGGTGTGTTCTCATGCAAGGAGATCATGTTGTTGCTTATGGTTCATGAAAAATAAATTTTCATGAGAATGAATACCTAATAAATGGTTTGGAATTAGATGATGTTGTCCATGATTTGAGGAATTTTCATCATTATATTTTTTATGATAAATTTATTGTGTTTATAGATCATAAGAGTTTCAAACACATTTTATCACAAAGAGATCTGAATCTAAGGGAAAGAAGATGGATGAAATACCTTCAAATTTTCAACTTTGAATTAATTTATAAAATTAGGTAAATGAAATTTAGTGGTGGATGCATTAAGTAGGAAGTTTTATAATAGTTTATATAAATAAGATTCGAATTAGTGGAAGTTGATATCAGTTATAGAAGACATGCACCTGGATTATATTGACCATGGTGATGTTGCAGTTTTCTTCCTAGTTTTTGTATCATCTTGATTTGATTCATCGTGTGAAATAAGCTTAGATAACTGATCTTAAATGTGTTACCATGAGGTCAAACTCAATGGTAGGGATACCATTGAATGATACAAGCTGGATGAGAGTTCATCTTTATGGTTTAGAGATCAGATCATGGTACGTTTGATTTGTTAGGAACAAATTCTTAATGTTTACAACCATTCAAAATGGGAAATTCATATAGGAATTAAAATACGTAGAGAATGAAGAAAGACGTGTTTTGGTGGGTTTACATGACAAGGAAAGTGGAAAAGTTTGTTTCGATATTTCTTACTAGTCAGCAAGTCAAGGTGAAACACCAGCGACCAGCGGGCATGTTGTATTCATGACCAATTACCATGTGGAAGTGGGAGCACATATCCATGGATTTTGTGACAAGTTTACCAATAATGGTTAAGAAAAGTGATTCCATATGTTTAATTGTGGACCTTCTCATGAATTAGGTTAATTTTATCCCTATTTTTGAATATCATATGGTGGAGGAATTGTCCAAAATTGATATCCAAGAATTTCTAAAGCTACATGGAATCATAGTCTTGATTGTATCTTATAGATACCCTGAGTTTACATCTCATTTCTTCAAAATCCTTTTAGTATGTCCATTGGACTGAGTTGTTTATGAGTATGGTAGATCATCCTAAAATGGGTGGACAATACAAAAGGAAAATCCCAACATTGGAAGAAATGATTTTGGTGGATCATGGGAGGAGCACATACTGTTAGTCGAGTTCTCATACAACAATAGTTATCATTCCTTGATACATATGGATCGTTTTGAAGAATTTTATGGGCATCTTGGTTGTTATCCAATTTTTGGGGGGAAATAGGTGATACTTCACTAGTTTCACCCAACCTTGTGAAAGAGTGAACGAAAATGATTAACTTGATCAAGAAGAGAATGGAGACAACTTAGAGTCATTAGAAATCATTTGCAGATCATCATCGATGAATATTTTCATTTGAAGTGAGTGATCATGTGTTCTTGAGAATATCTCCAAGGCTTGGGAATTATCCTTTTGGACAAGAGGTAAAGTTATCTCCCTGATACATAGGACCTTTTGAGATGTATTAATGAGTTAGTGAGGTGGAATATTTGCTGGCTTTATGACCAAGGTTTAGTTTAGTGCATAATATTTCTCATGTATCTCAATTTTAAAAGTACCAACCTAATCCTGACCATGTGATTTGATGAGATCACATTGACTTAGAGCCTGAGGATTCATTGGTCCATGTGCCAGTATTGATTTTGGGTAGTTAAGAGAAATTATTTCATGTGAAATGCATCAGTCTAGTGTGGGTTTTATGGAAACATGGTCAGATTTAGGAAGAAACATGGGAGTGTGAAAAGGAAATGGTGGAGCAATGGAATGAATACTTATAGGAAAACTCTAGTTTTTCACTCTAGGAGGGAAGAAAGACCATTAGCGTGGAGAATGTAGCACCATCATTTTCAGGTAATTTTTCCTTCATATATTTATTTTAAATATATATAATGATCAGGTTAAGTTATGTGAGGTTCAAAGGAGTTTTGTCATGTTTTGGAGGATTTTATGGAGGTTTATGGTTTCATCACAGTTAATAGAAACCATGAAGTATCTCTAGGAAAATACTTATGCCAAGGAAATGGGAACTAAGTAGGTGAACGGTTAGTACATAGTTTGTCCAAACCATGAGGTGCCCAGGAAAAACCATACAATGCTGGATAGAGGAAAAAATGCAGTTAGTGCATGGTTTGTTTAATCTTGTGAGACAAACATGAAGTGGGCAGCTTGAGATAGTACTTCATGCATTATTAGAAAATGATTTTACTAACCGTGTTTCCTAACTATGCACCACATATTTTTAGATCCAAAAATTATGGATCTAATTAAAATTAAGTCATGGGACAAATTTTAATTTCCCAATATTCCTAAATCGTGAATTTATTTTCCTCTCAAGGCTTAAGGGGTGATTCCCTTAAATCCAAGAGAATGTTTTAGGTGATTAATATCCCTTAGTAGATCTAGATTCACTATTAAGTCTTCGATCATGGTCGTTCTTCTTAGATATATTCTCCTTCTCTTCCACAGAACCATAAATATAATCCTTTGGGGATATATCCTTGTTCCTTGATAAGAATTTTGATTTTTTATGGTTCTATTTAGGGATAGAAAGGTGGTTTGTGATAGGATCTAAAGAATTGTTATGTAGTTCTTCATTTTGACAAATGTGTGTGAGGTAGGTGACTTCTTTCTAGACTCCGCTAGATTAGAAATTTAAAGATTAGTTTAAACTAAATGTTTTTCTTGAAATGACTGTGAAACCATTATGTGATTCTTGATGGACACACCTTTAGTGATGGGTTTGGGAAATTTTTAAAATTGGATTCTTTTTGGAAAATCAACATCGATGGTAATTTACAAATGGATATTTTAAAATTATGGTTTTCATTTTATATAAGGAAAATGGTTGTTGAAATGTTTTTAATAAAGAAATATTTTAATTATAATGGATTGACATGTATTTTGGAATACATGGTTGGTGTGGGTTTATTTTCATTAGAAGTTACCCCATGGAAGGGATTTATTTGATTGGGGGACTCGATATTGGTTATCATTTGATGACTTGGTAGACCGATGAGATATTACTCATGAGTATTAAATTGTCACCTGTGTATGCATGTGTGGATGTGTGGAAGTGTGGATGTGTGGAATCATGGAATGGGTATGAAAAATGAGAATGAGAAATGTTTTAAAGTCTTTTTTATTTCCATGGAAAAATATTTTCGATTTGAAACAAATTATTTTAACTATTTTAAATTGAATCCTTTGAAGTTTTTCTAACCGATTCTTGTCCTAGTGGTTTGAGTTGGGAAGTCATTGTGGAAATCCTACAAAGTTTAGACTTAACCACTTCTTGGGATCTATTTTCCATTTTCATATTTCATATATTGAGACGTAGGTAAATTCAAGGTATATTAGTTCTTTAGGGATTCTTCTGGATACCTAGGGTATGGCTTGTCAAGATAGATCTTGGAGCAGGTTGGGAGTTTCTGGTTGGATGTCTTTGGTGTCTTTGTGTTTTGTTTTTTATTCCTTTGGTTATGTCACTTAGTTTCCCCTTGTACTATGATATGGTTTTTTTTGTTATAAAGTCTCAAAAAAGGATTTCCATTCATGTTTGAGACATGTTATAGGGCTTTTACCATTATGTTTTTACATTTTACTCTTTTAATTTTAAACTAGGTTATTAGTTTTTAACTTGGATATTTTATGTTTTATTAAAAAAAACAAAATTTGGTTGTTCTATAACTAAATTTAAAATCTATTTAATACAATTTGATTTCTAGATATTATAAAATTAACTTTTAAATTAAAACAGGTAATGTGTAGAAAAAAATTTAGTAGAAAAATGAAATTTTGACCATTATGGATTCTTAATCTTATTTAGTATTGATTAATAATTAAATGAGTGTCAATATATTTATTTATGTAATTATAAATCATATGGTATTAATCATTTTAATGATTTTATTTTAATTTATTAGATAGAAATTCCATGATATCAATAAAACAATAATTTGAAAATAATTGTTTCACCAATATTATGATAATTAAAATCCATAAAAATAATTAAATTTTATACCTAAAAATGAAATTTTCATTATTAAATGATATGGAAATTATTATCTCAAATATAATAATCAACTTTTTATTATAACTTTCTATGTGTATGGAAATTAATCTTAACGTAATCATAGAAATGCTTATTTTTAAGCATAATGTTTATATATAGGAAAAAATAATCAATTTTATTTTTTGTAATTATATTTAAAAGATTATTACAGATAAAATAAGAGTTATTATATCATAAAATAAATCCATAATATAATTTTCGCCTTCTTGAAAATTAATTAAAAAATAGATGAAAAATAGTTTTAAAAAATATTACTAAATTTTCTAAAATATTATACATTGATTTTATAAATCCAACACAGTATTTTAAAATGATTCATTTCAATTTATAATATATTTTTTTATAGTAATTTTTTTTCAAAAACATTCTGGTCATAATGTCAAAAAATTAACGGTATTAGCAATAATTAATATGTTTCATTATTTACCTAGAAATCATTTATTTTAAGAAACCCAAAAAATGTATACTAATATAATTTTGAATTATGAATTCAAAAATTATTTTTATTTTATCAAATTAAATTCCTATCATTTTATATTTTAACTTTAAAAAATCATAAAATACATTGAGAGACTATTTTTATAGGAAAATAACTTTTTTTAAAAATATTAGTTCTTATAATTCATTTCTATAAAACACTTATAAATCTTTCATTAATCAATAAATATTATATTTTATTAAAATAATCATTTATAAATAATATACATAGTTTTCTTTAATAAAAAACACAATGCCTAAAAAATATATTTTAAAACACAATAAAAAATTAAGTAAATTTGTATGAAATTAATTTATAAATATATAAATTAATATATTCCATAGCATGGTTACTACTATTTATACCCACTAATTCAACGACTAGGTTTTAATGATCTAAACATATCGCCTTTTCATTTTTATTCATTGAATCTTTTGGTGCAAGCTATTGAGCATATTTGAGTTAATTAGATGAAAAAACATATTAAAACCTCGAGCCATTAAATTGATCAATACTAAAGAATTATCATCAGTCAAGGGATCATTTCACCCCTGGGTCCATCAATACCATAATTATAATGACCTAGTAATTTCTTATATATATGTTACATGTTTTTATATGAATATTCAATATATTTAACAATAATACGTTCTTAAGGAATGTAAAGGTTTAGTGTATTTGGATACTAGATAAATAAACATATTATTTTCATGAAATATCTTCAACACATCCAACAAAATTATTCATATATAGAACCATTATAGTCTTATCATACTTAACTTCATTCCTCATGACCAAGGGAAAGTGGAAAAATAAGAAGGGGTGAACTCAGATGCTCAGTAAGGGTAAACTTGGGAGATATCAATCAATGATATTAGGTGAGCATAAGATAAGTACAAGGGTGTGAGAAAATCATAATAACCTTAAAAAATAATCCCAAATAATTCAAGATCTAAAGCTACAAGTCATGCAATAAGGCTTTTATCCTAACATAATACATGTGTATAATCATGAAGCTAAAATCATGATCCATGGTTCATAACATGAGATATATCACAGGAATGTGGAACAAGCCTAAAATAAGAAAATCATATAATTATAAACATGTATAAACCCCAAATAAACCAATCATAATATTAAATACAAGTAATTGGGTACCCACATAATTGTTGACACCAAACTAGGTCTACGTGTAAAATTGTGAATATGTCATAATATGGACTGGTCCACGCTTAATGTTTTGAACTTGAAATCAGGTTTACACATTGTAATGACCCAAATTTTTCAATGGAAATTCCTTTCTTATAAATATTTCATAAAATCACATGAAATCACAACAAAATGAACTAATAAGTAATATTTGACCTTTAAATATAATTCTTTCACTTCTGTGTTTTGAATTTCAAAAATTTGACAAACACGGTTGTGATCAGTAAGTTATTTAGTGTCCGATAAGAAAAACTTAATTTTTAGTGAATAGTAACCTAACCTTATGAATAGTAACATAAAATTATGAATACTAATATACCCTAATGAATAGTAAACTTACCTATGATATTATATAAATAAGATTCAAATGAAAGTATGATGTACTTATATTTTAGAATAAGTAAATAAATGTTTTAAAACTAGTTTTTTAATATTAAATTGTGATTTTAATTAAATATTAAATTAATCATATTTAGAAAATTATTTATGAAAAATGGATTTCATTTTTAGATTTTAAACGTTGAAAAATGGTTAGGGTGAATTTTTTGGGATTTTTCTAAAATACTAGAATTTTTTATGAATAGTAAAATATGATAATTTACGATAAATGCTAAATAAATGAATTATGATGTCATCAGCTGATGTATGGATGATGTAAGGACATTATATAAAAATCACATGAACACATTACTATTTTTGGTCATTTAATTATCACTATTGCTGGTATTTAAGGAAATTAATAAACTAATTACTAAAAAATTATGAAAACCCTCCTCTCCTCCACTATAAACCCCCCATCACTCCCTCTTCTCTTCACTCCTCTCAAGCCTTGTGCCTTTCCAATATTCAGCCCAAATATCTCCCCAATATCCTCCCCCATGTCCAACATCCCCCAGTCTCTTCAAATTATCAAAACCTCTCCCCTTAAGAGGTTCTCAAATGAGATAAACTCAAGAGGTAAATTCCTCTTTCCAATTCTTTTATTTCTTTTATGTTTTTTTTTATTTTCTTGTTTCTTTCCTCACTATCCTTCACCTAAATGGTATGATAACTTTAGTAACATACATATACTATAATTTTATTATTATAATGGGATATTTCATTATCTTATCTCCTTCCCCCACCTTTTATTTGAAAGAAATGAAAACACAGTTTGAAATGTGTTAATTTAGCACATTCAAGGACAACAGTTTATCAATTTCTATTATCATATTTAATTATGGTCATGAAACCATTCATTTTATGGTCAACCCAGATTATTTAATATGTAATATATCCTAGTTAAGGTTCTATAATCCTTTTTTACAAATGGTATTAAGTTATAAATCAAAACATGTTCATTGTAATCAAACCCACCGATTTACCAAAATGGTTATCACTAAGGTTTTATATAATAATTCATCTCCACTACCAATAATTGAATGGATTTTTAAAACCATGTATTATTATGATTTTTAAATAATAACCTATTAATTAAATTCTGGAAAATCACTTTCATCCTATGTGTTTAACCGAACATGAACCAATCATTAAAACCAAATAAGCAAATGTAACTAAACAATGAAATTGAACCTTATAACCAATCAAAAAGGTCTTGAATTAACTAAAAAGGGTTAAAATAAATAAATTACAAATAGAATATGTTATTGAATTGTTAATTAATAAACCTAATTTGATTATTCATTTCATTAATAAAAAGTGGAGAACACCAGAAGACTTGAGGTAAGGGATTCTCTCCATTTCACTCTTAATCAAGATGTCCTCTATGATATGCCATTTTATGTGTAATCCCAAATGATGGGGGTATGATTTTGAACCTACCCCATAATTAACTCATGATTTATAAGTAATTAGAAAACCCTTTTCTCTCTCATCAAGCCCTATTAGGTATACCCAACACCATGGCGTTAAACTGTAACGAAATCTACCCGAACCACTTTTGTTATTTCAGGTTGCCTTATCTTTCTTTGTGTAAAAATGGATTTATCTTATATATTTATTTACATCTTATAAATGATCTGTATTTGTAAAAAAATAATTTATAAATACCCTTTCATCACTCTCTTTTGGGGATATACATGTTTTTAAAATATTCACTCCTTAGTGCTTTCGGATAAGCGAACTTGTTTTAAGGGAACTTCCCGAATTTTTACCCAATTTCAAGTACAATATATCCTTTGTTTTAAGATAACTTTGTACTTATAAAATCAAAACTTTTATTATGAAAACTTTCTTGGTTCACTTATGGTTTTATATAAAATATTTTTCCCTTTTGTATTTAGAAAGCTCTATAGTATTTTCCTTAAAACCGCACAAAAATGTTTTTATGCTAATGTTTCTCAAATACATTTATTATATGCTGTCACTTATATTTGAAATATCTTAAAAATTTATATGCATATTTTAACTTATGAACTTCCATGTATGTTCTAATCCATTTATTTCATGGGCACTTTCATGATACGCCCATTGGTTTTGCTTTATGTCATGATTGTGGTACCCAATTCCTTCCATGGGTAACCCTTATGTTTATGTAAGATTCATTATGTATGATTCTTTATGTTGAAAACATGTTAATGAAAAGTAATACGGGTTCACCCAGATAGAGCTCCAATGCATTGGGTAAATATAAGTCTCATGAGATGCAATGTGAAACGAGATTGACGGTTAGCCTTAACCCGTACTACTATGGGAAATGGGATTGGTGGTTAGGCTTGATCCGTACTACTATGGGAAATGAGATTGGCGATTATCCTAGACTCATAATGAAGACATTTTTTATGATTCTTTCACATTTATATTATTCAATGTTTATATGATCCCATGTTTATATGTTATGATTTCATATGTTCCATGATTTTGATATCATTAGGTCATGACCCCTAACTCATGTGCTTAAGATTTAGTCTTATGTTTATTCCCTAAATGGGATTTTTAGCTCATCCCTTTGTTCATGTGTTCCCTAGGGTACCCTATATATATTTAAGGTCTCAAAGGAAGTTAGAAGCTTATTATTGAGATTAAATAAAGAAGTGTTTTTTTACATTTTACTCTTTTGATTTTAAACTAGGTAATTAGTTTTTAACTTGGTGATTTTATGTTTTATTAAAAAAATAAAGAATATATAACAAAATTTGTTTGTTCTATAAATAAATTTAAAATCTATTTAATCCAATCAATTTCTAGATATTATAAAATTAACTTTTAAATTAAAATAGGTAATGTGTAGAAAAAACTTATAGCAAAATGAAATTTTGACCATTATGGATTCTCAATCATATTTAGTATTTATTAACAATTAAATGAGTGTTAATATATTTATTTATGTATTTATACATCATATAGGATTGATCATTTTAATTATTTTATTTTAATTTATTTGATATAAATTCCATGATATCAATAAAACAAAAATTTGAAAATAATTTTTTATCCATTATTATGATAATTAAAATCCATCGAAATAATTAAATTTTATACCTAAAAATGAAATTTACATTATTAAATGATATGAAAATTATTATCTCAAATATAATAATCAAATTTTTATTCTAACTTTCTATGTGTAGGGAAATTAATCTTAATGTAACATAGAAAAGTTTATTTTTAAGCATAATGTTTATATATAGGAAAAATAATCAATTTTATTTATTCTAATTATCTTTAAAATATTATTATTGATAAAATAAGAGTTATTATATCATAAAATAAATCCATAATATAATTTTCACCTTCTTGAAAACTAATTAAAAAATAGATGAAAAATAGTTTTCAAAAAATATTAATAATTTTATAAAATATTATACATTTATTTTATAAATCTAACATATTATTTTAAAATGATTCATTTCTATTTATAATATATATTTTTATAGTAATTTTTTTTCAAAAACATTATGGTAATAATGACATAAAATTAATGTTATTAGCAATAATTAATATGTTTCATTATTTACCTAGAAATCATTTATTTTAAGAAACCCAAAAAATTTATACTAATATAATTTTGACATTATGAAATCAAAAATGATGTTTAATTTATCAAATTAAATTTCTATTATTTTGTATTTTAACTTTAAAAAATCATAAAATACATTGAGAAAATATTTTCATGGGAAAATAACTTTTAAAAAAATATTAGTTGTTCTTATAATTAATTTCTATAAAACACTTATAAATCTTTCATTAATAAATAAATATTATATTTTATTAAAATAATCATTTATAAATAATATACATAGTTTTCTTTAATAAAAAACACAATGCCTAAAAAATATATTTTAAAACACAAAACCAAATTATATAAATTTTTATAAAATTACTTTATAAATATATAAATTAATATATTCCATAGCCTAGTTACTCCTGTTTATACCCACTAATTCAATGACTAGGTTTAAATGATCTAAAAATAGCACCTTTTCATTTTTATTCATTGTTACTTTGGGTGTAAGCTATTGAACATATTTGAGTTAATTAGATGAAAAAACATATTAAAACCTCGAGCCATTAAATTGATCAATACTAAAGCATTATCATCAGTCAAGGGAGAATTTCACCCCTGGGTCCATCAATACCATAATTATAATGACCTAGTCATTTTTTACATATATGTTACATATTTTTATATGAATATTCAATACATTTAACAATAATACATTCTTGAGGAATGTAAAGGTTTAGTGTCATTGGAAACTAGATAAATAAACATATTATTTTCATGAAATATCTTCAAAAAATCCAATAAAATTATTCATATATAGCAACCTTATTGGATTATCATACTTAATTTCATTCCTCCTGACCTAGGGAAAGTGGAAACATAAGAAGGGGTGAACTCAAATGCTTGGTAAGGGTAAACCTGGGAGATATATCAATCAATGATATTAGGTGAGCATAAGATAAGGAAAAGGGTGTGAGAACATCATAATAAATTTCCAAAATAATCCCCAATCAGTCAAGATCTAAAGCTACGAGTCATGGAATAAGGCTTTTATCCTAACATAAGACATGTGTATAATCATGAAGCTAAAATCATAAGCCATGGTCCATAACATGAGCATATATCATTGGAATGTAGAACAAGCGTAAAATAATAAAATCATAGTATTGTAAACATGTATAAACACCAACTGGTCCAATCATAATATTAAAGAAATTTAATTAGGTCCCCACAAAATTATTGACACTAAACTAGGTCTACGTGTAAAATTGTGAATATTTCATAATATGGACTGGTCCATGCTTAATGTTTTAAACTTGAAATCAGGTTCACACATTGTAACGACCCAATGTTTTCATTGGAAATTCTTTTCTTATAAATATGTCATAAAATCACATGAAATCACAACACAATGAACTAGTTAGTAATATGTGACCTTTAAACATAAGTTTGTCACTTCTGTGTTTTAAATTTCAAAAATCTAACATACACGGTTGCAATCAGTAAGTTATTTGGAGTTTGATAAGAAAAAATTAATTTTTGGTGAATAGTAACATACCCTTATGAATAGTAACATGCCCTTATAAATACTGATATACCCTAATGAATAGTAACCTTACCTATGATAGTATATAAATAAGATTCAAGTGAAAGTATGTTGTACCTATATTTTAGAATAAGTAAATAAATGTTTTAAAACAGGTTTTTTAATATTAAATTATGATTTTAATTAAATATTAAATTAATCATATTGAGAAAATTATTTTTCAAAAATGGATTTCATTTTGGGATTTTAAACGTTGAAAAATGGTGAGGGTGATTTTTTGGGATTTTTCTAAAATACATGAATTTTTTATGAATAGTAAAATACAATAATTTACGATAAATACTAAATACATGAATTATGACGGCATTAGCTGATGTATGGCTGATGTAAGGCCATTATCTCTAACTCATATGAAAATATTACTATTTTTTGTCATGGAATCATCATTATTTCTGGTCTTAAGGGAAATTAATAAACTAATGATAAAAAAATTATGAAAACCCCCGTCACTCCCTCTTCTCTTCACTTCTCTCAGGCCTGGTGTCTTTCCAATATTCTGCCCAAATCTCTCCCCAATATCCTCCCCCACATACAACATCCCCTAGTCTCTTAAAATTATCAAAATCTCTCCCCTTAATAGGTTCTCAATGGAGATAAACTCCAGAGGTAAATTCCTCTTTCAAATTCTTTTATTTCTATTAAGTTCTTTTCTTTTCTTGCTTCTTTCCTCACCTACCTTCACCCAAATGGTATTATAAGTCTAGTAACATACATGTACTATAATTATATTATTCTAATGGGATACTTCATTATCTTCTATCCTTCACCCACCTTTTAATTGAAAGAAATGAAAACACCAGTTGAGATGTGTTAATTTAGCACATTCAAGGTCAACAGTTTATCAATTTCTATTATCATATTTAATTCTGTTCATGAAAATTTGTTTTATGGTTGAACCAGATTATTGTATATTTAATATATCCTAATTAATTTTCTGTAATCCTTTTGTACAAATGGTATTAATTTATAAAGAAAAACATGTTCATTGTAATCAAACCCACCAATTAACCAAAACTGTTATCACTGAGGTTTTATATAATAATTCATCTCCACTACCAATAATCGAATGGATTTTTAAAATCATGTAATATTATCTTTTTTCACTAAAAACCTATGAATTCAATTCTGGAAAATTTCTTTCTTCCTACATGTTTAACTGAACATGAACCGATCATTAAACCGAAGGAAGCAAACAGACCTAAAGAATGAAATTGAACCTTATAACCAATCAAAAAGGTCTTGAATGAACTAAAAAGGGTTACACTAAATAAATTACTTATATAATAGGTTATGTAATTATTAATTAATAAACCTAATTTTTTTATTTTGGTCATTAATATCAAGTGGAGAACACCACCAGACTTATGGTAAGGGATTCTATCCATTTCACTCTTAATCAATATGTCCTCTATGCTATTCTATTTTATGTGTAATACCAAATGATGGGGTATGATTTAGAACCTTTCCCATACTTCTATAATGATTCATAACTGATGAGAAACCCATTTTCTTGCTCATAAATCTCTCTTAGGTACACCCGACACCATGCCGATAAACCGTGACGAAATCTACCCGAACCTCCTTTGTTCTTTCGGGTTGCCTTATCTTTCTTTATGTCATAATAGAGTTATCTTATCTATTTATTTTCATCTTCTAAATTATTCTTAGTTGTACAAAAATAATTTATCAAGAACCTTTCATCACTCTCTTTTGTGGATATACATGTTTTTCAGATATTCCCTCCTTAGTAGTTTTCGATAAGCAAACTTGTTTTAAGGGAACTTCTCGAATTTCTACCCAACTTAAAGTACACTCTATCCTCTATTTTAAGCCACCTTTGTACTTATAAAATCAGTATTTTTTATTATGAAAACCTTCTTGGTTTACTTCTGGTTTTATATAATTGATTTTTCCCTTTTCTATTTTGAAATCTCTATAGTATTTTCCTTAAAACAGCACAAAAATGTTTTAATACTAATGTTTCTCAAATACATTTCTTATATGTTGTCACTTCTGTTTGACATAACCTACCAAGCTATATTCCTATTTTACCTTATTAACTTCCATGTATGTTCTAATACCTTTCTTTCATGGACACTTTCATGATACGCCTACTGGTTATGCTTTATGTCCTGATTGTGGTACCCAATTCTTTCCATGGGTAACCCTTTTGTTTATGTAAGATTGATTATGTATGATTATTTATGTAGAAAACATGTTCATGAAAAGTAAGATGGGTGGGCCCAAATAGCGCTCCAATGCATTGGGTAAAGTTAAGTCTCATGAGATGCGATGTTAAATAGGATTGGCGGTTAGCCTTGACCCGTACTACTATGGGAAATGGGATTGGCGGTTAGCCATAACCCGTGTTACTATGGGAAATGAGATTGGAAGTTAGCTTTAACTCATTATAAATACATGTTTTATGATTTTTCCACATGTATATTATTCCATGTTTATATAATACCTTGTTTATATGTTATGATTTCATATGTTCCATGCTTTTGATATCATTAGGTCATGCCTTATAACTCATGTGCTTAAGCTTTATTCTTATGTTCATTCCCTTACTGGGATTTTTAGATCATCCCTTTGTTCATGTGTTCCCCAGGGTACCCTATGTAGATTTAAGGGCTCAAACAAAGTTAGGAGGTTGTTATGGAGATTAAATAAAGAAGTGTTTTTTATTCCCATGTTTTATGTTTTATGTGCGTAGTCTTCCAGGATACTAGACTTGTCGATCCTTGGCTTGTAATCTGATGTATAATTATGCTTAAAATCATGTAATTTTATGTGTAAAAGGCTAGGGTCGCTGTATTTGGCATCATAGGATGGTCTAATTATTTTTGGATATTAGGAATCGATCACCTTAGTGAGAACTTTAAGGATGAGATGAGGTATATGAAAACATTCCTAAATTTTGGTGAGTATTGAGTAAGCGGTTTATAAAGAAAATAAATCTCTGTCTGGATATGAGAAAGTAGAGGCGGATCTGGAACATATGTATCTAGGGGTAAAACCCGAAAACACCTCTTTGATCTAGACTCGAATGAGAACTGGTACACGACAACAGTAATTGTTGCACTCTTGGTTACAACACTCCTGGGGGATATGATTTGGTAAATTCATGATCTTGGTACAAACAATTATTAGGGGGGGGGGGTAAATCCCATAAGAATATTAGTTAAGAAATAGATAAAGAATAACCTAGATAGAAACCTATGGAATCACAAGTTAGGATATACTTCTCTTTTACATGTTTATCCTTTTATGTTCAATGTTTCCTTTTTTATGCTCAATAACTAAGTATTCAAGCCCTCTAATTTTATGTTCTTTTTCTTAGTTAATGGAAGGAAATAGAAGAAAACATTTCAATAATAAATTTGACAGGCAATGTGAAGATTTCTCTAATGATATGCCTGATATGACGGGAATGGGTGATCAAAACTTCATGACAGTACTTGCTCAGTTATCTCGAGTTATGATTAATAACTTGAATCATGTGGAATTCCCTCCTCCTCCAAGGAAAGAGAAATTTTTCATAGATTCCTTCATGCGGAAAAGGCCTCCCATGTTTAGCAGATCTTCTGATCCCCTCATTGTGGGATAGTGGATTAACTCTATTGAAAAGATATTCTCCATCCTTCAGTGCTCGAAAGAAGATAAATTTGTACTAGCGGTCAATAATTTTGATGGGGAAACTGATTAGTGGCTGAAACTCATCAAGAATAAAAAGTCCCAAGAGGAAACTGATTCCATGGGTTGGGAGGAATCCAAGAGGTTGTTTTTCAATAAATAATTTCCTCAAACCCTCTATCTCAAGATGGAAAGAGAGTTCCTCAGACTCAAGTAGAAGGAAGAAGAGTCCATTGGGGAATATGAAGCAAACATTACAAGGCTTGAAAGGTATGCCCCTGGCTTTTTCATGAACACCGAAAGAAAGGTGGATCAATTCATTAGCAGAATAAAGCTGAATCTATGAAAAGTGTCGGCGATTCGAGACTTCGATAGTTATTAAGAGATTGTCCAATCTTCCCTCATGGTTGAAATGGAGATTGGATACTCTCAGTGGTCTCATGGTCCTAGTGAAAAGAAGTGGAAAATGTAGAACAACCTAGGTGGTTCAACAAACAAACCCCATAATGGAAAGAAGCCAAACTTTTCCCCTTGTAAAATTTGTGGGAAGAAGTATCCTGAGAACTTTCTGAAGAACACCAAGAATTTCTTCAAATGTGGAAAGTTTGGTCATCAGGCTAAAAACTGCCGAAGGGATATGAAAAATCCCACTAATGTTGAAGAAGAAAGGAAGGTTCAGATCAACGCTCAGCCATTGGTGTAGTTTTACAACTTCAAGGATCATGGGAATTATGAAAGAAATTTCCCTAAGCCGAGGGTTGTCGAAGGAAATCAACAACATCCTCCAAGGAAACCAGGAAGTTCTTATGATATCCCTACTACTGAGGTGGATCCAGACAACGATGTGGTGACAGGTATGCTGGTTATTCATTGAAGAATAGCGAAGGTACTATTTGATTCTAGTTCTACACATTATTTCATATCTTGCAAGTTTAGTATAAATATTCAAACACCACCTCAAAATTGGAGGACACGTTATCTATGAGAAAAGTGAATGGGGAAATTATTGCATCCATGGTTTATAACTCCTCCCCAGTTAATGTTTGTGGATTGAACCTCCCATAAAATCTCATCATACTTCCTTTGGTGGAGTTTGAGGCTATCTTGGGAATGGATTGGCTATCTTTATACAAGGCCAAAATCAACTGTCAGGAATGGGAGATCACTCTTCACATCCCGAAGCATCCTATAATTATTTACAAGTGTAAGGAGGAAGATGAATCTACTTTAGAATCATCGTATCAATTATGGATATTTTTACCTTATGAGCAAGCATATCTAGATCAAATAATTGAGACAAAAGAGAGAATCATGCTTGAAGACGTTCCCATCGTGAGGGATTACGCTGATGTATTCCATGAAGAGTTTCCTAGTATTCCTCCTGAATGTGAGGTTGATTTCTAAATTGAACATATCCCTAGATCTATGCCTTTATCAAAGAAACCTTACAGAATGGACACCGTAGAACTGGAAGATCTGAAGAAGAGGTTACAGGAGAATCTGGAGATGGGTTTTATACACCATAGTGCTTCACCATGGGGTGCTCCAGTCCTCTTCATAAATAAGAAGGATGGATCAATGTGAATATGTATTGATTATCATGAGCTCAATAAAATCACGATAAAGAAAAATTATCCCCTTCCAGGGATAGATGACTTGTTCGATCCGCTTCGTGGGGAGAGTTATTTCTCTAAGGTGGACCTTCAGTTAGGATATCACCAATTAAATGTGAGGAAGGAAGATATTCTCAGGAATTTCTTTAGAAAGTGGTGTGGAAATTATGAGTTCATAGTGATTCCTTTTGGACACACTAATACTCCAGAAATTTTCATGGATTTAATGAATAGAGTCTTTAGAGATTACCTTGAAAAATTTATGGTAGTCTTTATTGACGATATTCTTATATACTCTAAGAGAAAGGAGGAACACAAGAAGCATTTGAATATTGTGTTAATGATTTTTCGAAGGGATACGTTGTATGAAAAGTACAATAAATGTGAGTTATGGATGGAGGAAGTATCATTCTTGGGGAATGTTATCACCAGGAAAGGGATATTTGTGGACCCTTCCAAGACAAAGACAATTGAAGAGTGGCTCAGGCCATCTTTTGTAACAGAGATCCACAGCTTTATGCGCCTAGCTGGGTATTATCTATGATTTTTGAATAAATTTTCATGATTTTCAAACCCAATGACCAAGCTGACATAGAAGGGAGTAAATTTTTTCTAGACTCGGGAATGAGAAGAATGTTTCAAGGAGTTGAAAAGGAGGCTTATCACAGCGCCATTACTCACACTCCCAACAAGTGGAGGACTCTTTGTGGTGTACAGTTATGATTCAAAGAAGTTATTAGGATTTGTGATAATAAAAATTGATAAATTGATAGCCTACGCCTCAAAAAAACTGAAAATACATGAGTAAACCTATCCCATGCATGATCTGGAGTTGGAGGCTGTGATATTTGCATTGGAAATCTGGAAGATTATCTCTATGGGGAGAAGTGTAAGATATATAATGATCACAAGAGTCTCAAATAAATATTCAAACAAAAAGAGATTAATGTGTGCCAGATAAGATGAATAAAGATCATCAAGGATTATGATTGCTCAATCCAGTGCCATCTTGATAAGGCAAACAAGGTGGCAGATGCTCTAAGTGAAAGGATCCTGTATCTTTATCAATGATGAGAATTGAAAAGGATTCCATCTTCTTATAATAGCAAAGTATAGACATGGGAATCATTAAGAGAGGAACATAATAAATCCTTTATCAAATGATTGCTCAACCAACCCTCTTGGAGAAAATAAAGGATTCTCAAAGAAAAGATTGGGAAATTCTGAAAAGGGTGGAAGCAATTAAAAATGAGGAATCCTACGAGTTCTTAATTGATGGGGAAGGAGTTGTAATATTTGGGTCACGGCTATGTGTATCATACGATCTAGAGATAAAGAAGGATATTTTTAAAGACACACATAGCTCGACCTTCTCTATTCACCCAGGGAGAAAAAAGATGTATCGAGATCTCTGAGAAAACTTTTCGTGGGACAATATGAAAATTGAGATTACTGAGTATACATCAAAGTTCCTGGTATGTCAGCAAGTGAAGGCTGAGAGGAAAAAGTATAAGGGGATTATGAAATCACTACCCATACCAACATGGAAGTGGGAGAACATCACCATTGACTTTGTCACTATACTTCCAAGGAAATCTAGAGGAAACTATGCTATATGGGTCATTGTGGATCGTCTTACAAAGACAACTCACTTTATCGTGATTCGATAGGAATTCTCATTGGATAAACTTGAATGGATATACATCAAAGAAGTGTTAAGGCCACATGGAGTACCACTATCTATTGTATCTGATCATGATATAAGATTCACCACAAAGTTCTGGAAAACTATCCAACTTGCTCAAAGCACTGAACTGAACTTCAGTACTGCCTATCATCCTCAAACTGATGTCCAATATGATCGAACTATTCAGACACTAGAACATATGTTGAGAGCATGTTCTATAGACTTCAAAGGAGGATGATACCAACATATTCCACTGGTTTAATTCTCCTATAACAATAGTTTCCACTCGAGCATCCAAATGGAACCATATAAATCCCTTTATGGGAAATGGTGCAGAACACTGGCATGTTGGGATAAAGTCGGTGAACATAAACTGCTAGGACCTGAAATGGTCGAAGAAATAGTGGATACAATGAAAACCATTCAGCAACACATCAAGGAAGCCCAAAGTTGACAAAAGAGTTATGCATACAATCATCGATGAGACCTTAAGGTCAAAGTTGGATACATGGTATTTCTACACATATCTACATGGAAGAAGGTCATGATATTTGGTAATAAAGGAAAGCTAAGTCCCAGGTATATTGTCCCCTTAGAGATTCTTGATCATGCTGAGGTTGTGACCTATTGACTAGTACTTCCACCTACCATGGACAAAGTACATGATGTTATTCATTTATCCCTCTTAAGGAAGTACATATCAGACCCTTCACATGTACTCTCTTTAGAGGTGGTACAGTTGGAGCATGATCTTTCTTATAAGGAGCATCTAGTGAAGATCTTGGATCATAGAGATAAAGTTCTACATAAAAAAACTACTCACTTGGTCAAAGTATTGTGGTGGAAACCATAAGTACGAATAGGCAACATGGGAACTGGAGGAGGCAATTAAGGAAAATTACCTGCACCTGTTTATGGCCTAGAATGTAAATCAAAATTTTAAGGGAAAAATTTCATAAGGGGGGAAGAATGTAACGACCCAAAGTTTTCAATGGAAATTCCTTTCTTATAAATATGTCATAAAATCACATGAAATCACAACACAATGAACTAATAAGTACTATGTGACCTTTAAACATAAGTTTGTCACTTCTGTGTTTTGAATTTCAAAAATCTGACATAGAAGGTTGTGATTAGTAAGTTATTTGGAGTCCGATAAGAAAACTTAATTTTTGGTGAATAGTAAATTACCATTATGAACAGTAACATACCCTTATAAACAGTGATATGCCCTAATGAATAGTAACCTTACCTATGATAGTATATAAATAAGATTCAAGTGAAAGTATGATGTACCTATATTTTAGAATAAGTTAATGAATGTTTTAAAACTGGTTTTTTAATATTGAATTATGATTTTAATTAAATATTAAATTAATCATATTTGGAAAATTATTTTTGAAAAATGGATTTCATTTTTGGATTCTACATGTAAAAAAATGGTTAGGGTTATTTTTTGGGATTTTTCTAAAATAATTGAATTTTTATGAATAGTGAAACAAGATAATTTACGATAAATGCTAAATACTTGAATTAGGATGTTATCAGCTGATTTATGGCTGATGTAAGGTCATTATCTATAAATCACATGCACACATTACTTTTTTTGATCACAGAATCATCACTATTTCTGGTCTTGAGGGAAATTAATAAACTAATGATTAAAAAATTATGAAAACCCTCCTCTCCTCCACTATAACCCTCCCCCTCACTCCCTCTTCTCTTCACTCCTCTCAAGCCTTGTTCCTTTCCAATATTCTGACCATATATCTCTCCAAGATCCTCCCCTGCATACAAAATCCCCTAGTATCTTCAAATTTTCAAAACCTCTCCCATTAAGAGGTTCTCAAAGGAGATAAACTCAAGAGGTAAATTCCTCTTTCCAATTCTTTTATTTCTTTTCAGTTATTTTATTTTCTTGTTTCTTTCCTCACTTACCTTAACCCAAATGGTATGATAACTCCAATAAAATACATGTACTGTAATGATATTATTCTAATTCGATACTTCATTATCTTCTCTCCTTCCCCCACCTTTTATTTGAAAGAAATGAAAACACCGTTTGAGATGTGTTAATTTAGCACATTCAAGGACAACAGTTTAACAATTTCTATTATTATCTTTAATTCTGGTCATGAAACCATTTCTGTTATGGTTGAACCAGATAATTTTATATGTAATATATCCTAGTTATGTTTTTGTAATCCTTTTGTACAAATGGTATTAAGTTATAAAGCAAAACATGTTCATTGTAATCAAACCCACCGATTAACCAAAACGATTATCACTAAGGTTTTATATAATAATTCATCTCCACTCCCAATAATCGAATGGATTTTTACAACCATGTAATCTTATGGTTTTTCACTAATAACCTATGAATTCAATTCTGTACAATCACATTCATCTTAATTGTTAAACCGAACATGAACCGATCATTAAAACCAAGGAAGCAAACAGACCTAAATAATGAAATTGAACCTTATAACCAATCAAAAATGTATTGAATGATCTAAAAAGGTTTACACTAAATCAATTAATTATTGAATTTGTTTTGGAATTATTAATTAATAAACCTAATTTTTTTTATTCAGGTCATTAATAACAAGTGGATAACACCATCAGACTTAAGTTAAGGGATACTCTCCATTTCACTCTTAATCAAGATGTGCTCTATAATGTGCCATTTTATGTGTAATCTCAAATGATGGGGTATGATTTTTCACCTCACCCATACTTCCCTCTTGATTTATAAGTGATTATAAACCCATTTTATCTCTCATCAATCACTCTTAGGTACACCCAACACTATGCTGAAAAACCATAACAAAATCTACCCAAACCTCCTTTGTTATTTCGGGTTGCCTTATATTTTTTTATGTCAAAATTGAGTTATGTTATCTGTTTATGTACATATTTAAAATTATGTTTATTTTTACAAAAATCATTTATCAAGACCCTTTCATCACTCTCTTTTTGGGATATACATTTTTTTAAAAGATTCCCTCCTTAGTACTTTCTGATAAGCAAACTTGTTTTAAGGGAACTTTTCGAATTTTTACCCAATTTCAAGTAAACTATATACTATGTTTTAATACACCTTTATACTTATAAAATCAGTCTTTTTATTATTAAAACCTTCTTGGTTCACTTCTAGTTTTATATAAAATATTTTTTTCTTTTCTATTTTGAAATCTCTATAGTATTTTCCATAAAACCGCACAAAAATGATTTAATGCTAATGTTTCTCAAATACATTTCTTATATGTTGTCACTTATGTTTGACATCACTTACCAATTTATATGCCTATTTTACCTTATGAACTTCTATTTATGTTCTAATCCCTTTATTTCATGGACACTTTCATGATACGCCCATTGGTTATGCTTTATGTCATGATTGGGGTACGCAATTCCTTCCATGGGTAACCCTTATGTTTATGTAAGATTGATTATTTATGATTATTTATGTGGAAAAAATGTCCGTGAAAAGTAATATGGGTGCGCATAGATAGATCTCTAATTCATTGGGTAAAGTTAAGTCTCATGAGATGCGATGTGAAACCGGATTGGCGGTTAGCCTTGACCCGTAGTACTATGGGAAATAGGTTGGCGGTTAGCCTGGACCCATACTACTATAGGAAATGAGATTGGAGGTTATCCTTGACTCATAATAAAGACATGTTTTATGATTCTTCCACATTTATATGATTCTATGTTTATATGATCCCATGTTTATATGTTATGATTTCATATGTTCCATTCTTTTGATATCGTTAGGTCATGCCTCCTAACTCATGTGCTTAAGCCTTATTCTTATGTTCATTCCATGGGATTTTTAGATCATCCCTTTGTTCACGTGTTTCCCAGGGTACCCTATGAATATGTAAGGGCTCAAAGGAAGTTAGTAGATTATTAAGGAGATTAAATAAAGAAGTGTTTTTTAGCCCCATGTTTTATGTTTTATGTACCTAGTCTTCTAGGACACTAGACTTGTCTATCCTTGGCTTGTACTCTGATGTATAATTATGATTAAAATCATGTAATCTTATGTGTAAAATTCTAGGGTTACTATACACATAACGTAGTTATCTCATGATATAAAATAATTTACCCACGTCATTTTAGGTTAGTATAATTTCGGTCCCAATGTCTAGATAATGAAAACCATACATAAGTGTTCCATAATAATATAAAAATATTTATCATATCATAACCATGGGTTTCATAATGATTTCATCATAAATTAAATAAATTGAGAAAAAAATGGAGCTAATACAATCATCCTTAAAACATAATCATCATAAGGAATATAGAGAAATAAAGTGGATGGTATCATAAGATCATATCCCCAGTGAATAATAACAATCCTTAAAGTATGTTTACATCGATGAAAAATACTTTTAAAAGATATTTTGAAAATTTATTTTAAAAAAAGAAAATATTATTTTATTTGAGTATCATTAAAAAATAAAAATTTATAGAATAATGAGAGAAAAAATTTCTTTTAAAATAACCCCGGAAACTTTTAAATAAATTTTTGATGAAAATGACATTCATAACGGTGTGAAAATATATTTATTTCATATATATTAATATAGATCATTCTTTTAACACTTTTGTAAAAATTATAAAGTGAGTCATACATAAAACATTTGAAATGATTACTTTTAATCCTTTTTAAATAAATTAAAATTTAATAAAAAAATAATTCTAAAATATTTTTTTAGAAAAAAACTTCCATAAAACATTTTTAAGAACATTAAAATGAAAGAAAATATCATCGATTAAAGAGGAAGTAAGGCTATTTTTTCTTAAAAACATTTTCTTGATCATTTAAACTACCAAATAGAGGAAAATTTACTAAAAATTTAAAATTATAGGAATAAAAATAGTATAAGAAAATAAATTGGTTTTAAACGATAAATATCATATAATTTCCCCCCAATAGAAATTTAGCATAGCTGATCCAAAAAAGAAATGAGAGCGTAACATTAACCTTTAACACAGGTAATTTCATTATTAGTACATGTAAAACAATATATATATATATATTATATATATATATATTATAACTATATTAATATAAATCTTACTATATATAATTACCTTATTTTTTCTAATTACCCTTTTATTAACAATTCTTTATTAAAATGAACATTCAGGTGAAAACTGGTCAGTTTTCCATGCATGTTTCAGTTCGAAGATTTTAATCCTTGTACCTTGGTCATTATTTAATCATCTGAAAAATACTAATCATATACCAATTATAATATTTATCCATTATATTCACTTTTATAAACATTCATATAAATCAGTTATGAAAAATGAATTATATCCCTTCATGGAGACGGTAGTCCATACGTACGGACAAGTGATGTTTTCAATTTTAAATAGATGGAATGAAATAAAAATAAATAATAATTAAACTTTAAATAATAATAATTATATCATAAATATCATAAATATTCATTAAATATATCCTAATTAGCATCCATTTTAAGAAGAAATGAAAAAAAATCACATTGTTTCATGGAGGTGGTAGTCCACACGTATGCACATGTCACATTATCATTTTATAATGGATAGGAAAGAGATATAAAATGGATATAAAATTAACATAAAAAATATCAGTATATTAAATATACTTATTCATAATTTTAATATTGTTATAGAAGATTCATAGTATTTTTAATAATAAATATGTAGAAAAAAGATCGGTAAGAACATATTACTCTTCTTTTGGTATTCTCCTTTGAAAAGCACCTTAAGGCTTATTGGATGGGTATTTTTGGAATACCAGCACTTAAATGTAATGTATAATGATGTTTTTAGATTATTTGGGAAGATATTGATTGATTCTAATGGCTCAAGTGGTGCAGGTAAGAGAGGAGAGGAGGTTACCTTTTATAAGTAAGGGGAGTGGAACCCATGTAATTATTAAGAATATTAAAATGTAATAAATTCATTATCACGGAAGTGTCTTATAATTGGATAAATTTTGATTATGGGATGATATAAGATCTAAATAATTTCAAAAAATAATATTTTGATATGTTTTTTGGTCATTTATACTCTTATCTCTTCAGTTTAACCCTTCATTAACACTTTTTAACCTTTACTTTAGTAATGAATTATTACCTCTGTTACTATTTATAATGAGAAAAAATGAAATTTATTTCATTAATAAAATTTTAAATTATGAATATAAATGTGAAAATAATTTTATTATATTTAATTTCTATAAGTGGAATAAAATAATTTTAAGACATGTATGCAAAAGGAAACAAATCCAGTTTAAAAAAATAAATTTTTAAAAATAAAACAAAATTTATTCTTATTAATTTCCTAGTAAAAACCATTTGATGAATGTTAATATATTTTACTAAACATGGTATGTACAGATTTTATTAAAATATTTCATAAATACTGATTAATTCATTTTATTAATATAAAATACATTGAGTAAAATAGAAACCATTTTCTAAAAAACATCCATTTTTACCTTCATTGCCTGTATCTTCATTTCGAACCAATTGATAATCAATGTATGAATGATTACAATTTTTTTAACATTCAATACCAATATATTTACTTGAAATTCTAGTTTATTAGTGATCAAGATACATAATATATAGAAATATATAATACTTTGAAAAAGTGATTATTTAACATAAGGTGATATTATTTTTAACGTTTAAAATTGAGTACTTATTTCCAAAGAACTAATAGATACCTTTTAATTAAATAAAACTTTCTATTTACATTTAATAATTTATTTAGTCTCATTCATACTTGTTAATCCAAAATCTAGGAGATAAAAGTAACATTTAATAAAAAAAATTTAGTAGTATATCATTATTCATTTAAACTCGGTATTACATGTAAAGAAAGATATCAAACACATAAAATTTATTTAAAGTGAAATATATCATAAAATATTTGGGTTTATATTATATCCCCCTTAAAATAATTTCAACCATGAAATTCAATATCTTTGATATAAACAATTAGGGATAGTTTTTCCTCACAACATCATCAAATTTCCATTTAGCTTCCTCAAATTTATGATTCCTCTAAAGAACATTAACCAGGTGAGTAGCCTTTTCTCATATAACTTTATCTCTAAGATCCAATATTTTTACCAATTATTCCTTATAAAAAAGATAATTCTCTAATGATATAAACTATGAGTTTAGTATATGTGAAGGATCAAGTATGTACTTCATTAAAAGAAATAAATGGAAGAAATTATGAACTTGAGATTGTTTCAGTGGAAGTGTTGAGCGATAATATACCATCCTGATATAATCAAGTATCTTAAAGAAATAGATATATCTCGAGATAAATTTTCACTTATTTCCAAACCTTTGAACTCTATATCTCACTGATGATTGTTCACATAATTATTCTGTCGACTCTGATCTTTCATGATGTGATACTAAATGGCTTTAAAATTATATACCACTAGCTCAACTAACACAGGTCCGAATACTTTTGTTTCTCCCACATTATCCCAACATTTTGGAGTTCTATACTTCCTATGATATAGGAAATTAAAAGTAGCGATATGAGTGCTCGATTGAAAGCTATTATTGTAATAAAACCCAACCTGAGGTAAGTATTGATACCAAACTCTTTTAAAATACATAGAATAAAATCTCGACATATCTTATAGGGGTTTAATGGTCAATTTAGGATGGTCATCTACCTAAAGATGATAAGAAGTTCAAAAAACATCTTTGTATTTAAATATTAGTGAATACTTCTCCAAAACATTGACATAAACCTCAGATCTTGATAAAATATGATTGAGAGTGGTACGCCATGTGATCTTATCACTTCCTTAACATGTAACCTAGAATGATGATTAAGAGGTAAATATTCATTTATATAAATAAAATTTTCTAACTTTGTAGGGAAATCCACTACAACCCAAATAGAATTATTTACTTCAGATGTTTTAGGTAGTTTGACAATGAAATCCATGGTGATGTTTTACCATTTACATTTTGGTATGGGTATTGGTTGTAATATCCCCTTATACGTATGTCTCCAACCCTTTACTTTATAACATACCATACATTGAGAATTTTTTTTTACAATATCCATTTTCATGTGGTCATGCTAAAAAACCACTTTTAGATCTCTATATATCTCTATACTTATATGATGAATAGATAATGATTAACTATGATCTTCATCCAATAGATCCTTATTTAAATATAAAATTGATATAACACATACTTGGTTCCTAAACCTTATCATTCTATCACATTCATGGTCAAACTCAAGAATATTCCTCACCTTCTTTTATAGTTCCACATCTTCTGTCTATGCCTTTTTAAACCAAAAGTAGATGGATGGTTAAAAATTCATCTAATAAATATATGATCTATCCCATTTCATCATGATTTCAAGATTCATTTTCTAAAAATCCATAATTATTGGTTCTATTTCAATCCTTATCATGGGAAAACTAGTATGGTCCTTCCGACTCAGAGCATCAGCCACCTTATTCACCTTCCCATAGTTGGAATATATTTACCAGTAATAATATTTAATCAAATACAACCATCACATTTTGAATATATTAAACAATTTCTACCTAAATATATACTTTAATCTTTTATGATATATATATTTCCTCTTTCACTACAAAGATTATTAATCTATATTTTCAATGCATAAAATGCTACTAGTAACTCCAAATCATGGGTCAGGAAATTTATCATGAATTTTCTATTTGAGTAAGGAATAAGCTATCATAATATTATTCTTCATGGGGATGGATACTAGTCCCTTCTTCGATGAATTACTATAGATTTCACTCCCTTATTCATTGTAGGGTAGTGTAATTACATGAGTACTGACAAACCTTCTCTTTAGTTCCTTGAACTTTTCCTAACATTCATCTATCTAATGAAACTTATCTCCCTTATGATTCGATTTGGTTATTAGATTTTATATCCATGTGCAATTTCGCACAAGGCATTGATATTATCTAGTCAGTCCAAAAAATATGGATATCGATCACTGTGGTTGGTATGGTCCATTTCTCAATAACTTCCATCTTTAAAGGATCGACCAATATACCCTCACCTGAGTGTATAACCCAATATAGAAACTTTATATATCCAAAATCCAGACTTGGTAAATTTATAATTCAATTTATCCTTATTCAGGGTCTTGAACACAATACTCAATTAATATTCATGATCTTCCTTTATCTTTGAATATATAAGAATATCATCTATAAATAATACCAAAAACTAATCAAGGTAATATATAAAGACTCTATTCCTTAGATACATGAAGATAGTGGGGGAATTGGTAAGTCCAAATGGTATCACTATAAATATGTAATGTGAATACCTCATATAGAATGCTATCTTGGGTATATACTCCTTCTTGAACCTTAATTAATGGTATCCAAAATGAAGGTCAATATTGGAAAAGTATTGAGATTCACATAGTTGATCAAACATGGCATAAATACTGGGTAAAGGATAATTGTTCTATATAGTGATCTTGTTAGGTTATCAATAATCAATGTAAGGAAACATTGAACTATATTTCTTCTTAAAAAAATAAATGGCGCACCCTAAGGTGATTCAGTCAAGTATATGAATCCCTTTTCTAGATTATCCTAGAGTTCATTATTTATTTCTTATAACTCAATTGGGTCTATTCTAAATGGAGTATTTGAAATAAGTGTAACACCCTATAAGAGTTATATTAAAAACTAAAATTCATGATTTAGGGGAATACTAGGATAGTATTTAGGAAATACATTAGTATATTCCTGAATAATAATAATAAATTCAATGTTTAGTTTCCCCCTAACCATTTGAGATAAATATACCTCATGACTACATAGTAAGAACTATATAATTGGATTGATTTACAATGGAAGTTCATGAAAATACTTACACCTATAGATGATCATAGATTGATTCATAATATCAAATGTGACTTCCCTTACTCAAAAATTTATATGGAATATTTATAAAGACGTCTTTTCCATGATCAATATCACATCAAATATGACTATAGAAATAATAACTAGATTTACACGAAGGACATTCCCATAAAATTCTATCTAATATTAGTTATAGACTTGAGATGAAATTATGGTACCAATAAGAATTTTTCACTACTAACTCAACATCTAACCATCTAGGTGGTAATGTGATATTCTTAGAAAGTTATTTAGATGTAAAAGAGTGGGTAGAACTTTAATTAAATAAAACGTTTATATTTATTTAGTAGATTAAAAGTATACCTTTCCCCACTTCATTCTCATGAAACACTTTAGGAGTTGTGATTTCATAATACTACCCTTCATCCTTTGACATTAGAGGTTGTTGAGGCTTATTATCCTCAATATCCATTGGATTAGGGAATTAATCTATATAATTATAAAACTACTTTTATCTAAAGCACTACAATGTGGGTGGTTTATTAGTTAGAATATTGTTAACCTCCAACACATTGATTGACATATACTTGTCATCTTGAAAATCACAAGCTTGATGACCGAGCCTCTTATACTTTAAAAATATTATTGTTACTTTCATGAAATTACCATATCACTTCTTCCCAAAATTTTCGCATGTTAATGGTTAAAACTTATTACATTCATGTGACATAACATTGGAGTTCCCAAGAAACCCCATATTACTTTTTTATCACTAAAATAATTAGAATAGGAGTTTCCAGCTTCCATTTCCACATTGATTATACATTGAAAAATATCTTTGTAGATTAAAAAGTCTCTTATAGTTAATTCATTTTGAATACTTTTTTTCAATCCAATAAAAAAGATATCAATCTAGTTTTTTTGGATCATTAATAAAACCAAAATGAAACAATGAACGTTTATTAAAATTTCTTAATAGGTACCGATGGATTAATAATCCTTCTACTGCAAATCTATAAACGCCCTATCTTTTTTATATAAAGATGATAAGGAAAGTAATTGTTTAGAAATGACCTCATAAACTCCTCTAATTCCATGGAATTTATTTATTCCTTTATCCTAATGTTCTTGACAAAATTATACCATTGATCAGCTTCACCTTTTAAGTGAAAAATGAGTAAACAAACTTTTTTCATGGTCTGTGCACTAGAGAATAGAAAATAAACTATTCATCGCATTTATCCAATGCTCAATAATTAGTGGTTTATAAGACCCGTTAATGGAAGGTGGAAATTATCGCATAAAATACTCAATGGATTGTTTCTAATTGATGCATTAAAAAGTTCAACATGATTCACATCATTATTCATTACTTAAAGAGAGTTGGGAAGCATTTACACAATTTTGTGCATTCTGGATACCATGCCATTTGGTTTCTCATGAGGATATTCATTTCATTATCCTTTACGTTTTTCTTAACATGATTCCTCCTAGTTCCGACCATTGAATAAAATAAAAATGGATAACATAAGTGTTTTAGGAATAGTAATCAATGTCAGAAGTCATATAATAGAAAAAATAAATCACGATATGTCCTAAATTATGACTCCTACTTAAAAACCCATAAAACTTCTGGTTTATCCCTAGGGTTTTCAGCAAAGTTTTATAATATTAGTCACCAAAACTAACTACATCCTACTCTGATTCTAATTATAATGATCCCAGAGTATTTCTTATATAAATATTACATCTTTTTAGATAAATATTCAATACATATCATAATAATACATTCCTAAGGATCGTAATGGTTTAGTGTATCTGGATACTAAATACATAAAAACCTTATTTTCATAAAATATATTAATATCCCCAAATAATTCTTCACATATTGTAACCTTGTAGGATTATCATACTTAGTATCATTCTTCATAACCTGGGGAAAGTGAAAACATAAGAATGGGTGATCTCATATTCTTAGTATGAGTAAACCTGGGAGATATAATCAATGATCTAAAGTGAGCATAGGATAACCACAAGAGTATGATAAAATGATCATAAATTTTGAGAATCATACCCAATCAGTCAATATCATAAATCATGAGTCACAACATAAGGATTTTATCCCAATATAAGACATTTGTATAATCATGAATCCTAAATCACAAGTTATGGAGCATAACATGACCATATATAATATGAATATGAAGCAAACATAAACATAGAAAATCGAATAATTAGGAACATGTATAAAAACAAAAAATCCCACTCAATAAAATTAAGTTCATGTAATCATGACCCTATATAAAATTATAGACATGAAACAAGGCCTACAAATAAAATTTTGAATATGTCATATTATAAATAGTTCCATACTTAATGTTGTTAACATGAAATCAGGTCCACACATAACATAGTTATCTCATGAGATATAAATATTTACATAATTAATTAGAGGGATATATAATTTTGGGCCCAATCATCACATTATGTAAACCATAAATAATTGTTCCATAAGACCATAAAAACATCGATTATAACATAACCATGTATTTCATAAATATTTCATCATAACTTAATTTACTTGAGGGAAAGAAATGAGTTTCATAGAATCATCCTTAAAACATCACCATAAAAAGAAATACAGAGAAATAAATTGGATGGTATCAAAAGATCATATCCCAAGTGAATAATAACAATTGTTAAAATAATTTTACATAGATGAAAAATAATTTTCAAAGTATATTTGAACATTTCTTAGAAAATAAAGAAAATATCATTTTCTTTTGGTATCTTTAAAAATTAAAAATAACAAGAATATTGAGAAAAATATTTTAATTAAAAAGAAACCTGGAAATTTATAATGTAATCATGAAATCATTGATTAGTTATGATGGTGTGAAAATCTGTTCATTCCATATATCTCAAAAGAGAATAATCTTTTCACACTTTAAAAAAAAGTAAACATTCAGTCATATGTAAAAGATTTGAAATGATTCATTTTAATTATTTGTAAATAAAGTAAAAGTTAGTAAAAATAATCTTTCTAAAACATTTATTTTTAAAAACAACTTCCATAAAACATTTTTAATATCATGGAAATGGAATAAAAGTTCATCGACTAAAGAGGAAATAAAGTCATTATTTCATATAAAATATTGTTGATCATTTTAAGTACCAAAGAGTGAAAAATAGTACTCATACATTATATTTATTGGAATAAACATAGTAGAAGAAAATATATTCATTTTAAAGGATAAATATCAACTATTTTACCTTAATTGATGTTTATCATAGGCAATCCTGAAAATAAATGAGATTGTAACATAATCCTTTACCTCAAATCCTTTATTAATTCAAAAATGTTCAATACTAATATATATTGATTTATATATGTATATTCTATAACTATATTCATATAAATATTAATTTATATCATTCCATTATAATTTCTAATTACCCTTTTATTAATAATTATTCATTAAAATGAGCATTCATGTGACAACTTATCGGTTTTCCATGCATGTTTCAGTTTGATGATTCTAATCCTTAAACCTTGTCCATGGTTTCATCATATATAGAATATTAATTTTTATTAATTATCATATTTATTAATTATATACACTTTTATAACCATTCATATAAATCAATTATTAAAAATTAATTCCATTACTTCATGGAGATAATATTTTGTAAGTATGCATGAGTGGTGTTTTCACATTTCAATGGATGGAATGAAAGAAAGATACATAATAATTAACTTATAAAGAATAATAATAATATAATAAATATCATATATTTTCATTAAACTGATCTTTATCACCAGCTATGTTAAGAATAAATGAAAAAAAAACCACATTTATTTTTGTATGTGGTAATCCGGATATACGCACGAGCAACATTATCATTTTCCAATAGATGAGAAAGAGATAGAAAATGGATATACCATTAACATAAAAAACATAAAAATATATAAATTATACTTATTAAATTTTTTTAATATGGTTATATAATTTTTTTGTGATGTTTGATAATAAATAACCATGAAAAATATCGGTAAGAACATATACCTCTTATTTGGGTATCCTCCTTTGAAAATAACCTTAAGGATTCTTGGATGGGACTTTTGGGAAGTTCAGATCCTCAAGGTAATGGGTAATGATGTTGGTAGAGTATTTGGTTAGATAATGGTGATATAAAGGGCTCATGTTGTGTGGATAATAAAGGATAGGAGGTTCCCTTCTTTATGTGAGTGGAGTGGCAAACTTGTAATTATTAAGAATATTAAAATATAATAAAGTCACTCTCATGGTAAATTGAATCCAAATTGGTTCATGTTAAAATATGGGATGATATAAATCTAAATAAAATTATCCAATATTATTTAGAAAATTTTTAGGTCATTTTAACCGTGATATCTTTAGTTTAACCCCTATTTAATCTTTTTAAGCCTTTATAGTAGTAATGAATTTTTTTACCTTGGTTACTATTAATAATGAAAAAAAGTGATATTATACTCATCAATAAATTAATAAATGATGATTTTAAATTTGGAAACAATTTTATCATCTTAAATTTCTATAATTGGTAGAAATTTATTTTTTAAAAAGTGCACATAATGCAATGAAATCCGTTTTTAGAAAAAATACATATTTATGCATAAAATTGAATTTATTCTTATTTCTTGCCTATTAAAACCCATTAGATGAAAGTTAATATAATTCATTGAATATATTATCTTTACATTTTATTAAAATCATTCTTAAATATTTATTAATTCAATTTATTATGATAAAATACAATTCACACAATAAAAACAGTTTTTTTAAAAACCTCTTTTTACCTTCAAATGATTTTATCTTCAATTATAACAAATTGATAATAAATTTATGAATTATTATTAAATTTTTAACATCAAATAAAAACATATATCATCGAAATCCCATTTTATCATTGATTAAGATACATAATATATAAAAAACACAATACTTTTAAAAATCAGTATTTTAATATAAAACAATATTATTTTTTACATTTAAAACCGAGTAATTATTTTCAAGGAAATAGTAAATTTATTTTAAGTAATAAAAAATTTTACACATAATTATAATAATCTAGTAGGACTTAATAATACCCTCTAATCAAACATCTAAGCAATAATAGTCACATTTATAAATAATATTTCAACCGTATATTACAGTTTATTTAAGCTTGGTGTTGCTTGTAAAAAAAGTTATCAAACACATAAAAATTATTTAAAGAGAAATATATCATAAAATATCAAGGTCTTATTGTAATAAAGATCAATTATCTAAACTATGAGTTCCAATAAACCCACAAAACCTCACAAAACTTATTATGGAGGTTCCCAAACCTAGGAAGGTGTGGGGAATATTGAATATAGAGGAGGATCCCAACCATGATAAAACATTTAGAAAGAGGTAATACTATGTGTGTGGAAGAACTAGACCTATTTAATCTATTGTTATAGGATCTTATCCTTGTATTTTTGGGGGGAATAACTGACCTTATTTAAGGATGGTGGGGAAACCCACACTCGGATATGGCCATGCCACCATGGTGGATAGAAAACCTTAAGAACACTATAGTCTCCATCCCTAAAACCCAATAATTTTCCCAATGAAGATTAATTTTTAATTTTCATATAAAACTTAAAAAAATTCCATATATAGAAGAATTATTTACACCATCATGATATTTTTTTTAAATTACTTAGGATATATTATTTATTTTAGAAAAACAAATACCTAATAAAGAAGATCCAATAACTCCCTAAAAAGTTGTAGGGTAGGCCACATGGTAGCCCATGGGTATACCATGTGGCACAAAATGGGCCCCATGCATTCCTAGGAATGTGGGAACATAGTGATATGAACATAGTGTGTACGAACACCCAAGTTGGGAGGGCCTTATCTAAGCACTCATACCGAGCCCAATTTACACATGAGCTATGGTCCATTCCCTACCCTTGGTCGACCAGAATGGAATAACCATTTCACTTGGCCTAGTGAGTTTGGGATACCTTGGACCACCAACCCATTACATTTTAGGTGGGATAATGTCCAATCACTGGGAAAGATTAAAAGGTTAGTGGTGTTTTCCCCTATATATTGGATTTCAAGAACTATAGTGGTCACTAGGGTTGATGCTTTCAACAACACCATCTTTGGATGTGGATGACTTCCATGATGTCATTGATATCCACCACGGGTGGCCACAGTATTTTTCACCACTACTCTCTCATATTCTAGAGCCACCTTTTTCCACTTCCCCTATCACATCGTGACACCCTGATCTATGTCACATCTTCTCACTGGTCAGCCCTGCATCACAATTGTCTATCATCAACCAACCCTCACATTGTCATCCTCACAATTCCATCCCCCATATACCATTACACTATCACCCAATCCACTTCCCTCTCTACCTCACTAGCACCATCAAGGAATGAAGAGAAGAGAATTGGGAGAGAGAAGTTCACTTCTTTTTTTATTCATTATAAACCATCACCAATAATCAAGAAAAATATTTAGGGTTTAAAAATTATATCCTAGGGATACCATGCCATGAATATTTGGAAATAAAGAACTAGGGTTTCAATAATATAAATTGGGATTAGATAAAAATAGGACAATAATAATAAAATAGTAAACATACAAAATTATCTAGGAAGAATATAGTGTTCCAACCCATTTATTTTTATTATAGATCCCATAAAGAATGGAGAAAATCAAATAAAAAATTACTACTTTATATTAGGATCAATTTGTGGTTAATAAAACTCATGTACATAGTTATTAAAGACCCATATGAATAGTGATCCCTTATATCCAATGATTCTTCCCAGATCTCCCTCTCCCTCTTCCTCTCTATTCTTGGTTTTGTTATGGATAAACCAAGATTTTTGAGAAAATTTTTGTAAATATGAAATTAACTAGGGCTGTTATAAACACATAATTAATTAATTAAACAAATTAAATTAATTAAATACTCCACCCATGATAGTCCAAACTCAAAAACTCTACTATGAAAAAAAGTATAGTGATCTTTGGGAAATGCCTGCATTCTAAGAAAAAATATGGTGTCATTTTTCCAATCTAATGCTTTATTTAGAAGGTAAAAAATAATTATTGAATATATGTATGTGTGGGAAATTTTTTATAATTAATATATTTTTATTGAGTCCCTATTTTACTCAAAATTCCACACCGTCTCACCCCATGGGTAAAAACCACATCCCAAAATCAATGTACCCATCAAATAAATTTTTTGAGGTCATATTCCTGGTTAAATTTACCATGTATCCCTAGAGTTTTATTAGGTATAAAACACTCAAAACTAGGTTAAGTCATGATTTTAAAAAAAATTAGTCACTATGATAAAACACTATTTTATTGAATATTTTACTGATAATAAATGATATAATTTCCTCACATTATGTTAAACATGTTTATTTATAAAATATTTGGGATTTGATCATTCATTTGAAAATTTGGTGAAAATTCAAGTTTTACCCTTAATAGTGCACTGTAGTATTTCGAAGATAAATATTTTTATGTTTATTATTTGAATTTGAAATTTTGTAACAGTGTTCCTAACTTAATTATATACAACTTTTATTCAGGACACTAAAGCTAAAGAGTTAATTTGGTTGTTGAAATTGGGCCATGAAGTCAAAGTTGGGCTGGGCTCGCCAGAATGGAGAAGGTTCTGTATTTGGGCCATATCCTCTACATAAGGGCTTGTATTGAGCCCAAATTTTGAGGAAAGCTCGGGGACATGATGTGGCACAAATAATACTTCTGGAAGGCCGGTCAAGTCACGCGTTTTGGAGGTCAAATGGGCGGTGCAAGGTGGAATAAAATATTTAGCCGAGATTTTCATTTCACACTTAAAAAGTTATGTATCCCTAGCCCTCACAAACTCTATTTAAAGGGGGTTTTAACTCTTTGAGAGGGCTGGTCGAGGCTTTGGGAAGGTGTGTCTGAAAGGGTGTCTCTTGGGAGCCCCTCACAACTCTTGGAGGAAGTAAGCCTTTGTGCGAACCTCTCTTCCAAAAAGGCTCTCCTCTCTCACCTCTTCTTTGTATTTCTTTTCTTTCATGTTTGTTTCTTGAATTTTTATTCAAATAATATTCTGTGTTCATCCCTCTTCTTCTTATCTTAATCTTCTTAATTGGGTTGGAATCAAGAGTGGAGACAAGATTGGGTTCTACCCTTTCAATCCGTTGCTTATGCAAAACGTCTCCACGATGACTACACCACCCATGGAAGAGTAGTTCTTTTTAGTAATCGGTCGACCTCTATCCTTCTTCATTCATTTATTTTGAATCAATGAGCTACTGTAATTCACATATTATGATCTATTAATTGAGTTTTTAACTTAAATGAAACTAATCAAGCAATTGAATAGTTAACACAAAACACGCGAGGTCGGGAATTGTGTGAACTTTGAGAGCGCAACCTTAACCGGTAATTCAAAACCACATGGGATCAATTTGTAGAGTTCAAATATAATCCCTAAACTCAATTAATCCTCATTTCCAGAGTGGTTATGTGCCTTAATTTATCACTGACCATAAGCTAATTTTAGAACATCAATCAAAGCAGGGTGTTGCGATTGCATGTTCCGAAGTTAGCCTAAGGTCAAAATTCACTTCAATCTTCGTGGTAAAGTTAATTCTCGTAGGGTTCGGGATTTAACAAATTAAGGGATCATAATTAAGTGAATATTAATTTAAATGATAATGATTAATAAATGATTGAAGAGGTAGAGTTAGATCGATTACGTCTTTTAAATATTGTCTAAACAAACATCTTTTTGGTGTGTCATTCTAATCGAAACTTCATTTCAAAATTAAAAACAAAAAAAAATGCAATCTTCTTCCAGCAAACTTCTTCTAGATTCATAAACTATAAACAACCACCCCCATACTTTCAAGTAGTGTTTTTATTATCTTTTATTTTACTTCTATAATACCTCTAATAATTGTTTTAATTCACTTCCTCCTTTGAGAGACGACCTTGGTCAGCCACTCTGCTGCACCTAAGTACCCCAAATTACACTAATCATTTGAGGGCGCCCACGATAGTGCTCTTTCAAATTGGCGCCGTTGCCGGGGAGGCAAGTAATTATTTCAACCAATTAGAGGTATTTATTTTATTTTACATTTTAATTCTCTTCCTCTCTTCTTTCTTCCGTCTTTACCCAATCTGATTTTTTTTTCTTCTTCTTTTATCTCTTTCTACTTCTTTTTGGACCATCAACTCAAACTTCAAATTTTTATTTTACTATGGTCCACAGTCCTTCTTTTCATATTTCATTGATTGATGACACGAACTAATCTCGAAGATCTCTTAGATCTTGACCCTGAGATTGAACGTAGCCTTAGGGCACGAATCAGACATTCTCAGTCTACGGGAAGTTTCAACATTCAAACAGTTGGAGAATTACTCCAATATCAGAACATTGAAATTGGAAGCAATTCAAATTCAACCATAAAACAAGAACCAATGGCTGGAAACAATGGAAATGAACTTAATAGAACCATTCGAGAATTGGCTGCACCTGATATTAACTATCAACCAAATTGTATTGCATACCCAAATCTCGAATCGGACTTCGAACTGAAATCTGGGTTAATTCACTTACTTCCAAAGTTTCATGGCCTCTCTGGTGAGGATCCCAATAAACATTTGAAAGAATTTAATGTGGTTTGCTCAACCCTAAAACCTAGAAATGTCTCTGAAGATCAAATCAAACTAAGAGCATTCCCATTCTCACTTGATGGAGCTGCGAAAGATTGGATGTATTATTTACAACCCGAAGATGTAACTTATTGGAACGATTTGAAACGTCTTTTATTGCAGAGATTTTTTCCAGCATCAAGGACCACATCCATTCGAAAGGAGATATCGGGGATCAAGCAAGCCCAAGGGAAGTCAATGTATGAGTACTGGGAGAGATTCAAGAAGTTGTGTGCAAGCTGCCCACATCACCAAATCAGTGAGCAACTCCTCATCCAATACGTCTACGAAGGACTCACACCCATGGAGAGGAGCATGGTAGATGCTGCGGCTGGAGGAGCATTGGTGGACAAGACACCAGTAGCTGCGCGTGCGTTGATCGACAAGATGGCCCAAAACTCCCAACAATTCGGTGATAGAGGTACACCACATGTTCGAGGAGTACATCAAGTAAGTCCTTATTCTCTTGAAAGTCATTTGATTGATACTAAGTTAGAAGAATTGACAACTATGGTGAGGCAGATTACATTGGCTCAAAAGACATCCCAACCCCCTCCTTCAAGGCCTTGTGGTATTTGCACTGAGACAAGCCACCCAACTGACTGTTGCCCACAACTCCAAGAAACAGAAGATTGTGCAGCAGTGTTCCATGGGAGACCATTTCAGCAGCAACAACAACAACCATATCCCCAAAAGAAGTTTGATCCAACATACAACCAAGGGTGGAAAGATCTATCGGACATGAGGTATGGCTCTGGACAACAACAAAGGCCCCCTTTTCAACCAAACTTCCAGCAGCATCCACCTTACCAACAGGGTTTCCAACAACCCCAAAGGAGATTCGAAGCTCAAACATCAACGAGTCAGCAACAAGGGAATATCCAACACAAGGTAGACTCTAACACTGATGATCTTTTGAAACAAATTGTTCTTAATCAACAGAATGAGCTGAAGAGTCAAGGTTCAGAGCTGAGAGAGTTGAAGACTCAAATGAGTCAGATTGCCACCGCCCTCCATGAACTTGTGAGTAAGAATTCTGGAAATCTACCTTCCCAACCCACTCCAAATCCAAAGGGGAATGTTAGTACCATCACATTGAGAAGTGGGAAGCAAATGAACGATACATCTGCACCTACCATTCCACCGGGATTCACCTCAACTTCAGAGAAGCCGCATTCCATACCAAATGATGAACAATCCAAGGAGAAAGATAAAGGTAAGAAAAAGATTGATGATGTTCCTCCTAAACCCCTTCCTTTTCCAAACAGGGTTGTTCAAACCAAGAATATGGCTGAAGAAGCAATGCAAAAGGAGGTTTTGGACACATTCAAGCGTGTGGAGCTCAACATTCCTCTACTTGAATCCATTAAGCAAATCCCAAGGTATGCCAAATTCTTAAAAGAACTCTGCACCAATCGAAGAGGGCTCAAGGGAAATGAGAGGATAAACCTTGGAAGGAATGTCTCAGCACTCATTTCACCAACTCTAGCAATGCCAACAAAGTGAAAGGATCCAGGGACATTCACCATCCCATGCACCATAGGGGAGTTTCACTTTTCTGATGCACTTTGTGATTTAGGTGCTTCCATAAATGTGATGCCTCACTCTGTATTCTCTTCCTTGCAGGTTGGTGAGTTGAAGCCAACAAGAGTAGTGGTGCAATTGGTGAATAGAGCTACGGCATATCCAGCGGGAGTCCTTGAGGATGTACTTGTCCGGGTAAGAGACATGATCTTTCCAGCGGATTTCTATGTTCTTAACATGGAGGATGATCAGGTAAGTTCTCATGCCCCCATTATCTTAGGTAGACCCTTCCTCAAAACTGCAAAAACTATCATAAATGTCAATGAGGGTACACTTTACATGGAGTTTGGAGATGAAGTTGTGATATTTAATGTTATGGATTCAATGAAGTACCCCTCAGAGGACCATTCTGCTTTTGTTATCTCCCATTTTGAACCACCAAGTAAAAACATCATGGAATTGGATTGTCCTATGCTTAGGGAGATTATGAGTATTGGTTCTGGTTTAATGACTAAGAGAACTTCCACACCTGTTTCTAATGAACAAGACTCTCTGAGATTTGATTTTGATGTGGATTCATATTCTGATTTTGATCATGTTCACTCTGATTATGAAATGGCTGTTGAGTATGCTGATGGATTTGATGCTTTATTCTATGATTTTGATGATGTCTATTCTGATACTGATGCTCTTTGTGCACATATTTCAGTTCCTTCAATATCTCCATCCATACTACACCCTCCTTCATTAGAACTCAAGCCATTGCCACCAAATCTGAAATACTCATACTTGTTGAGTGGTGAGAGATTACCTGTTATCATTGCTAACAATATCCCTTTTGAACATGAAGAAAGGCTTTTGAATATTTTGAGGGAGAACATCAGGGCGAATGGGTGGACCTTGGCTGACATATCAGGTATTAGCCCCTCCATTTGCATGCATAGGATTCTCTTGGAGGATGGGGCTAAACCGGTGAGACAACCACAAAGGAGACTCAATCCCACCCTCCTGGAAGTCGTTAAAAAGGAAGTTGAGAAATTGCTCGAGGCAGGTATAATCTTTCCCATTTCAGATTCACAGTGGGTAAGTCCAATTCAGGTTGTGCCTAAGAAAACTGGTTTTACTGTTGTTAAAAATGAGAAAGATGATTTAGTTCCAATGAGGGTGCAAAACAGTTGGCGTGTGTGTATTGATTATAGGAAACTAAATCAGACCACTCGCAAGGACCATTTCCCCCTCCCATTTATTGATCAAATGCTCGAGAGACTAGCTGGGAAAACACACTATTGTTTCTTGGATGGATTTTCTGGATATTTTCAGGTTCCTATAGCTCCAGAGGATCAGGAGAAGACAACATTCACCTGTCCCTTTGGCACATTTGCCTACCGGAGGATGCCATTTGGACTTTGCAACGCCCCAGGTACCTTCCAGAGATGTATGGTGAGTATTTTTTCTGATTTTATTGAGACCTGCATGGAGGTATTTATGGATGATTTTACAGTGTATGGGTCTTCATTTGATGAATGTCTAAGTAGTTTGGGAAATGTGTTGAATCGTTGTATTGAGAAGAATCTGGTCCTGAACTTTGAAAAGTGTCATTTTATGGTAGAGCATGGCATTGTCTTAGGGCATGTGGTGTCAAAACATGGGATAGAGGTTGATAGATCTAAGGTAGAAATTATTTCATCCTTACCCTATCCTTCATGTGTGCGTGATGTTAGATCTTTCCTAGGGCATGCAGGATTTTATCGGCGCTTCATCAAATATTTTAGTAAGATCGCTCTTCCTATGTCACGATTACTTCAAAAAGATTCTGATTTTGTGTTTGATGATTCTTGTAGGACTTCCTTTGATGAGCTAAAGAAGTGTCTGACCACTCCACCTATCATACAGCCCCCATGGTGGGACCTTCCATTTGAGCTTATGTGTGACGCCTCCAACTTCGCGGTTGGAGCTGTCTTATCTCAGAGGGTGGAAGGACGTTCACATGTGATCGCCTATGCATCAAGGACACTAGATTCATCCCAATCAAATTACACAACCACAGAAAAAGAGTTTCTTGCTATCATATTTGCTTTAGATAAATTCCGTTCATATTTATTGGGCTCTAAAGTAGTTGTTTTTTCTGACCATCCAGCTTTGAGGTACCTCCTGAAGAAGCCAGATGCAAAGCCGCGACTTATCCGTTGGATGCTCCTTCTTCAAGAGTTTGACATCGAGATAAAGGAAAAAAAGGGGTCAGAAAACTTGGTGGCGGACCACATGAGTAGGCTTACTCACACACTAGAGGGTGACACTTTGGACCAGGTACCACTTCGGGACACTTTCCCCGATGAGCATCTCTATACCATCTCAGGTAAGAATCCTTGGTATGCTGATTTAGTTAATTACATTGTTGGCTCTGAAATCCCAGTAAATTTGAAGAAACATCAAGTCCAAAAATTAAAGAGTGAGTCAAGATTTTATGTTTGGGATGATCCATACTTATGGCGCATGTGTAGTGACCAAGTTATTAGGAGGTGCATTCCTGATCATGAGTTTGAGTCTGTTTTGCAATTCTGTAATACACTTGCATGTGGTGGACACTTTGGACCCCAACAGACAGCTATGAAGGTTTTAGACTCTGGATTATATTGGCCTAGCTTGTTCCATGATGCCCATTTGTTTTTTAAGTCATGCTCTCGTTGCCAACACACTAGGAACATTTCTAGGAGACATGAGATGCCCCAACAACCCATACTATTTTGTGAGATTTTTGATGTATGGGGCATCGACTTTATGGGTCCTTTTCCTAGTTCATTTGGATTTTTGTATATTTTGGTTGCTGTTGATTATGTGAGTAAATGGGTGGAGGCCAAGGCCACCAGGACTGACGATTCTTATGTTGTTGTGGACTTTGTCAAAGCACAGATTTTTTGCAGGTTTGGAGTACCAAAGGCCATCATCAGTGACCAAGGGACACACTTTTGCAATAGGAATTTTGCTTCCCTCCTTCGAAAGTATGGGGTGACACACAAAACATCAACACCATACCACCCCCAAACAAATGGCCAGGCTGAGGTTTCAATTCGTGAGTTGAAACAAATCTTGGAGAAAACCGTGCAACCAAATAGGAAGGATTGGAGCAAGCGCTTGGATGATGCATTGTGGGCTTATAGGACAGCATACAAGACCCCCATTGGTATGTCCCCATTTCAGATTTTTTTTGGGAAAGCGTGTCATCTCCCCGTGGAAGTCGAGCATCGGGCATATTGGGCTATAAAGAAATGTAACATGGATTTGGTCCAAGCTGGAATTCAAAGGAAGTTGCCAATTCAAGAGCTTGAGGAGATTCGACTGTCATCATATGAGAACTCAAGGCTCTACAAGGAAAGATCAAAAGCAGCTCATGACAAAATGATCCAACAAAGGGAGTTTCATGTTGGAGAGAAAGTCCTTCTCTATAGTTCACGACTGAAGTTGATGCCTGGTAAGTTGCGTTCTAGATGGTTAGGTCCTTATATTGTGTCTAATGTTTTTCCTTATGGTGCAGTGGAGATCACACAAGAGGACACTGGAAGGAGCTTTACAGTCAATGGGCAATGTTTGAAGAGATACATTGAGGGCCATCCTACTGATGCAGTGGATTTTATCACACTGCATGACCCCATCATCACTTGATCACATCAGGCTGTTCCTAACCCTTTCACTTTTATATTATTTGTCCTATTTAAAAATTCTGCATTTCATGTGCATATATCATCTCATGGGTTCACATTGAGGACAATGCAATATTTTAAGTGTGGGGGAGGGAACCTTTTAGTTTAGTAATTTCAATTGTTTTCCTGTTTAAAAAAAACCAAAAAAAATTTTTGTGTTTTTCAAATTTTGTGTGTTTATTTTACAATTTTATGTGTTTTTTGAAACATTTTGAGCTAAAATGATTCTCATTACAATTTTTAAATCCATATCAATAAGTGAAACAATTTACCCCTTGAAACTAAGCTTAAATGAATGCTGAAATGACTTTGTTTCAAGTTCAAATATTTAGTAATTTCATAAAAAGTACGCTGAATTTTGAATCCCATGCCAATCTCACTGTCTTTATATTTGAAATCACTTTCCTGTGAGGCTTATAAACCATTATTTTCATATTCTTTACATTCACCTCACTTCTTGAGAGAACCAAACCATACTTGATTTAACCAGAATTTGATCTATTCCTGTCAAAACTTGAGGGTTTGAGGTACATATGTTTAAATGATTGAGGCATTTGTTTGGTATTAAAGCCCCCTTTTCAAAGAATCCTTTTTTATAATGGCCTACCTTGAATATTTAATCCTTGTAGCCCTTATAAGCCATGCACAGCCTGTTAGGTCAAGCCACATTACAAGCCAATTTTCCCTATCCAACCAACTCTTGAAGTGAAATTGCATAATCTAGTTGAGCTTAAGTGTGGGGAAAGCTGTCTTGTGTTGTGCCACCACATTATGTGATACTTTGGGTGGAAAATTAAATTATGAAGAGATGTGTTTGCTGCTAAAGAAAGTCATTATATTGAAAGCCGTGCCTTTTCTGAAGCTTTCATGACAAGTGAAGCTGTGCCTTTTCTGGAGCTTCTAATTGAGGTGGAAAGCTGTGCCCATCTGGAGCTTTCAAGAAAATCATGTTTGAGAAGATTGACATTTTTTTATGTTGAAATGATGAATGGTGTAAAACTTTCATGAATTTTCATGATGATGGAGCTGAATTGATACTATGAGGATTGAAGATAAGACCATATTTAAGTGAAAATTAGATTAATGCAATTTTGCTTCAAAAGAGTCAAGCCCCCCTCATTCAGCCTCAGAGTTTTTCACATCTTAATCCTACCAACCGAAAGCCACAGAACAACCCTGAAAAGTCCTCATGATAAAAATATGTCCTTGACTCACATCGGGTAGCGATGTAGGAATCTATCAAGCCTACGATGACCTTTGTATGAGTTTGTATGAGAAAGACATTGCAAAAAAAAATTGATATTTGAGTGATGAGAGAAAATTCAAGCGAGGTAAGTGTTTTGTGCATGGGTGGATAAATGAAGTGGAAATATATTGAATGATATAAATGGAGAACTTGAAATAAGGTTTTTTATGAGGCATGATATCTTTTGATTCTTGGTGTGAAATTGATTGATCTTAAGGATATGTGTTTTAAAATTGGTTTTGATTTGATATTGATGTTTACTTGATATGAGGTTTTGCCCAGGTGTGCAAAAGGGTAAGTGTGGGGGAGTTGATAAAACACTATTTTATTGAATATTTTATTGATAATAAATGATATAATTTCCTCACATTGTGTTAAACATGTTTATTTATAAAATATTTGGGATTTGATCATTCATTTGAAAATTTGGTGAAAATTCCAGTTTTACCCTTAATAGTGCACTGTAGTATTTCGAAGATAAATATTTTTATGTTTATTATTTGAATTTGAAATTTTGTAACAGTGTTCCTAACTTAATTATCTACAACTTTTATTCAGGACACTAAAGCTAAAGAGTTAATTTGGTTGTTGAAATTGGGCCATGAAGTCAAAGTTGGGCTGGGCTCGCCAGAATGGAGAAGGTTCTGTATATGGGCCATATCCTATACATACGGGCTTGGCTTGAGCCCAATTTTTGAGGAATGCTCGGGGACATGATGTGGCACAAATCATCCTTCTGGAAGGACGGTCAATTCACGCGTTTTGGAGGTCCAATTGGCGATGCAAGTTGGAATAAAATATTTAGCCGAGATTTTCATTTCACACTTAAAAAGTTATGTATCCCTGGCCCTCACAAACTCTATTTAAAGGGGGTTTTAACTCTTTGAGAGGGCTGGTCGAGGATTTTGGAAGGTGTGGCCGAAAGGGTGTCTCTTGGGAGCCCCTTACAACTCTTGGAGGATGTAAGCCTTTGTGCGAACCTCTCTTCCAAAAAGGCTCTCATCTCTCACCTCTTCTTTGTATTTCTTTTATTTCATGTTTGTTTCTTGAATTTTTCTTCAAATAATATTCCGTGTTCATCCCTCTTATTCTTATCTTAATATTCTTAATTGGGTTGGAATCAAGTGTGGAGACAATATTGGGTTCTACCCTTTCAATCCGTTGCTTATGCAAAACGTCTCCACGATGACTACACCACCCATGGAAGAGTAGTTCTTTTTAGTAATCGGTCGACCTCTATCCTTCTTCATTCATTTATTTTGAATCAATGAGCTACTGTAATTCACATATTATGATCTATTAATTGAGTTTTTAATTTAAATGAAACTAAGCAAGCAATTGAATAGTTAACACAAAACACGTGAGGTCGGGAATTGTGTGAACTTTGAGAGCGCAACCTTAACCGGTAATTCAAAACCACATGGGATCAATTTGTAGAGTTCAAATATAATCCCTAAACTCAATCTGATTTTTTTTTCTTCTTCTTCTTTTATCTCTTTCTACTTCTTTTTGGACCATCAACTCAAACTTCAAATTTTTATTTTACTATGGTCCACATTCCTTCTTTTCATATTTCATTGATTGATGACACGAACTAATCCCGAAGATCTCTTAGATCTTGACCCTGAGATTGAACGTAGCCTTAGGGCACGAATCAGACATTCTCAGTCTACGGGAAGTTTCAACATTCAACCAGTTGGAGAATTACTCCAATATCAGAACATTGAAATTGGAAGCAATTCAAATTCAACCATAAAACAAGAACCAATGGCTGGAAACAATGGAAATGAACTTAATAGAACCATTCGAGAATTGGTTGCACCTGATATTAACTATCAACCAAATTGTATTGCATACCCAAATCTCGAATCGGACTTCGAACTGAAATCTGGGTTAATTCACTTACTTCCAAAGTTTCATGGCCTCTCTGGTGAGGATCCCAATAAACATTTGAAAGAATTTAATGTGGTTTGCTCAACCCTAAAACCTAGAAATGTCTCTGAAGATCAAATCAAACTAAGAGCATTCCCATTCTCACTTGATGGAGCTGCGAAAGATTGGATGTATTATTTGCAACCCGAAGATGTAACTTGTTGGAACGATTTGAAACGTCTTTTCTTGCAGAGATTTTTTCCAGCATCAAGGACCACATCCATTCGAAAGGAGATATTGGGGATCAAGCAAGCCCAAGGGGAGTCAATGTATGAGTACTGTGAGAGATTCAAGAAGTTGTGTGCAAGCTGCCCACATAACCAAATCAGTGAGCAACTCCTCATCCAATACTTCTACGAAGGACTCACACCCATGGAGAGGAGTATGGTAGATGCTGCGGCTGGAGGAGAATTGGTGGACAAGACACCAGTAGTTGCGCGTGCGTTGATCGACAAGATGGCCCAAAACTCCCAACAATTCGGTGATAGAGGTACACCACATGTTCGAGGAGTACATCAAGTAAGTCCTTCTTCTCTTGAAAGTCATTTGATTGATACTAAGTTAGAAGAATTGACAACTATGGTGAGGCAGATTGCATTGGCTCAAAAGACATCCCAACCCCCTCCTTCAAGGCCTTGTGGTATTTGCACTGAGACAAGCCACCCAACTGACTGTTGCCCACAACTCCAAGAAACAGAAGATTGTGCAGCAGTGTTCCCTGGGAGACCATTTCAGCAGCAACAACAACAACCATATCCCCAAAAGAAGTTTGATCCAACATACAACCAAGGGTGGAAAGATCTAGCGGACATTAGGTATGGCTCTGGACAACAACGAAGGCCCCCTTTTCAACCAAACTTCCAGCAGCCTCCACCTTACCAACAGGGTTTCCAACAACCCCAAAGTAGATTCGAAGCTCAAACACCAACGAGTCAGCAACAAGGGAATATCCAACACAAGGTAGACTCTAACACTGATGATCTTTTGAAACAAATTGTTCTTAATCAACAAAATGAGCTGAAGAGTCAAGGTTCGGAGCTGAGAGAGTTGAAGACTCAAATGAGTCAGATTGCCACCGCCCTCCATGAACTTGTGAGTAAGAATTCTGGAAATCTTCCTTCCCAACCCACTCCAAATCCAAAGGGGAATGTTAGTGCCATCACATTGAGAAGTGGGAAGCAAATGAACGATACATCTGCACCTACCATTCCACCGGGATTCACCTCAACTTAAGAGAAGCCGCATTCCATACCAAATGATGAACAATCCAAGGAGAAAGATAAAGGTAAGAAAAAGATTGATGATGTTCCTCCTAAACCCCTTCCTTTTCCAAACAGGGTTGTTCAAACCAAAAAGATGGCTGAAGAAGCAATGAAAAAGGAGGTTTTGGACACATTCAAGCGTGTGGAGATCAACAGTCCTCTACTTGAAGCCATTAAGCAAATCCCAAGGTATGCCACATTCTTAAAAGAACTCTACACCAATTGAAGAGGGCTCAAGGGAAATGACAGGATAAACCTTGGAAGGAATGTCTCAGCACTCATTTCACCAACTCTAGCAATGCCAACAAAGTGCAAGGATCTAGGGACATTCACCATCCTATGCACCATAGGGGAGTTTCACTTTTCTGATGCACTTTGTGATTTAGGTGCTTCCATAAATGTGATGCCTCACTCTGTATTCTCTTCCTTGCAGGTTGGTGAGTTGAAGCCAACAAGAGTAGTGGTGCAATTGGCGAATAGAGCTACGACATATCCAGCGGGAGTCCTTGAGGATGTACTTGTCCGGGTAAGAGACATGATCTTTCCAGCGGATTTCTATGTTCTTAACATGGAGGATGATCAGGTAAGTTCTCATGCCCCCATTATCTTAGGTAGACCCTTCCTCAAAACTGCAAAAACTATCATAAATTTCAATGAGGGTACACTTTCCATGGAGTTTGGAGATGAAGTTGTGATATTTAATGTTATGGATTCCATGAAGTACCCCTCAGAGGACCATTCTGCTTTTGTTATCTCCCATTTTGAACCACCAAGTAAAAACATCATGGAATTGGATTGTCCTATGCTTAGGGAGATTATGAGTATTGGTTCTGGTTTAATGACTAAGAGAACTTCCACACCTGTTTCTAATGAACAAGACTCTCTAAGATTTGATTTTGATGTGGATTCATATTCTGATTTTGATCATGTTCACTCTGATTATGAAATGGTTGTTGAGTATGCTGATGGATTTGATGCTTTATTCTATGATTTTGATGATGTCTATTCTGATACTGATGCTCTTTGTGCACATATTTCAGTTCCTTCAATGTCTCCATCCATACTACACCCTCCTTCATTAGAACTCAAGCCATTGCCACCAAATATGAAATACTCATACTTGTTGAGTGGTGAGAGATTACATGTTATCATTGCTAACAATATCCCTTTTGAACATGAAGAAAGGCTTTTGAATATTTTGAGGGAGAACATCAGGGCGATTGGGTGGACCTTGGCTGACATATCAGGTATTAGCCCCTCCATTTTCATGCATAGGATTCTCTTGGAGGATGGGGCTAAACCGGTGAGACAACCACAAAGGAGACTCAATCCCACCCTCCTGGAAGTCGTTAAAAAGGAAGTTGAGAAATTGCTCGAGGCAGGTATAATCTTTCCCATTTCAGATTCACAGTGGGTAAGTCCAATTCAGGTTGTGCCTAAGAAAACTGGTTTTACTGTTGTTAAAAATGAGAAAGATGATTTAGTTCCAATGAGGGTGCAAAACAGTTGGCGTGTGTGTATTGATTATAGGAAACTAAATCAGACCACTCGCAAGGACCATTTCCCCCTCCCATTTATTGATCAAATGCTCGAGAGACTAGCTGGGAAAACACACTATTGTTTCTTGGATGGATTTTCTGGATATTTTCAGGTTCCTATAGCTCCAGAGGATCAGGAGAAGACTACATTCACCTGTCCCTTTGGCACATTTGCCTACCGGAGGATGCCATTTGGACTTTGCAACGCCCCAGGTACCTTCCAGAGATGTATGGTGAGTATTTTTTCTGATTTTATTGAGACCTGCATGGAGGTATTTATGGATGATTTTACAGTGTATGGGTCTTCATTTGATGAATGTCTATGTAGTTTGGGAAATGTGTTGAATCGTTGTATTGAGAAGAATCTGGTCCTGAACTTTGAAAAGTGTCATTTTATGGTAGAGCATGGCATTGTCTTAGGGAATGTGGTGTCAAAACATGGGATAGAGGTTGATAGATCTAAGGTAGAAATTATTTCATCCTTACCCTATCCTTCATGTGTGCGTGATGTTAGATCTTTCCTAGGGCATGCAGGATTTTATCGGCGCTTCATCAAAGATTTTAGTAAGATCGCTCTTCCTATGTCACGATTACTTCAAAAAGATTCTGATTTTGTGTTTGATGATTCTTATAGGACTTCCTTTGATGAGATAAAGAAGTGTCTGACCACTCCACCTATCATACAGCCCCCACGGCGGGACCTTCCATTTGAGCTTATGTGTGACGCCTCCAACTTCGCGGTTGGAGCTGTCTTATCTCAGAGGTTGGAAGGACGTTCACATGTGATCGCCTATGCATCAAGGACACTAGATTCAGCCCAATAAAATTACACAACCACAGAAAAAGAGTTTCTTGCTGTCATATTTGCTTTAGATAAATTCCGTTCATATTTATTGGGCTCTAAAGTAGTTGTTTTTTCTGACCATGCAGCTTTGAGGTACCTCCTGAAGAAGCCAGATGCAAAGCCGCGACTTATCCGTTGGATGCTCCTTCTTCAAGAGTTTGACATCGAGATAAAGGAAAAAAGGGGTCAGAAAACTTGGTGGCGGACCACATGAGTAGGCTTACTCACACACTAGAGGGTGACACCTTGGACCAGGTACCACTTCGGGACACTTTCCCCGATGAGCATCTCTATACCATCTCAGGTAAGCATCCTTGGTATGATGATTTAGTTAATTACATTGTTGGCTCTGAAATCCCAGTAAATTTGAAGAAACATCAAGTCCAAAAATTAAAGAGTGAGTCAAGATTTTATGTTTGGGATGATCCATACTTATGGTGCATGTGTAGTGACCAAGTCATTAGGAGGTGTGTTCCTGATCATGAGTTTGAGTCTGTTTTGCATTTCTGTCATACACTTGCATGTGGTGGACACTTTGGACCCCAACGGACAGCTAGGAAAGTTTTGGACTCTGGATTATATTGGCCTAGATTATTCCATGATGCCCATGTGTTTTGTAAGTCATGCTCTCGTTGCCAACACACTGGGAACATTTCTAGGAGACATGAGATGCCCCAAAAACCCATACTATTTTGTGAGATTTTTGATGTATGGGGCATCGACTTTATGGGTCCTTTTCCTAGTTCATTTGGATTTTTGTACATTTTGGTTGCTGTTGATTATGTGAGTAAATGGGTGGAGGCCAAGGCCACCAGGACTGACGATTCTCATGTTGTTGTGGACTTTGTCAAAGCACAAATTTTTTGCAGGTTTGGAGTACCAAAGGCCATCATCAGTGACCAAGGGACACACTTTTGCAATAGGAATTTTGCTTCCCTCCTTCAAAAGTATGGGGTGACACACAAAACATCAACACCATACCACCCCCAAACAAATGGCCAGGCTGATGTTTCAAATCGTGAGTTGAAACAAATCTTGGAGAAAATCGTGCAGCCAAATAGGAAGGATTGGAGCAAGCGCTTGGATGATGCATTGTGGGCTTATAGAACAGCATAAAAGACCCCCATTGGTATGTCCCCATTTCGGATTGTTTTTGGGAAAGCATGTCATCTCCCAGTGGAAGTCGAGCATCGGGCTTATTGGGCTATAAAGAAATGCAACATGGATTTGGCCCAAGCTGGAATTCAAAAGAAGTTGCAAATTCAAGAGCTTGAGGAGATTCGATTGTCATCATATGAGAACTCAAGGCTCTACAAGGAAATATCAAAAGCAGCTCATGACAAAATGATCCAACAAAGGGAGTTTCATGTTGGAGATAAAGTCCTTCTCTATAGTTCACGACTGAAGTTGATGCCTGGTAAGTTGCGTTCCAGATGGTTAGGTACTTATATTGTGTCTAATGTTTTTCCTTATGGTGCAGTGGAGATCACACAAGAGGACACTGGAAGGAGATTTACAGTCAATGGGCAACGTTTGAAGAGATACATTGAGGGACATCCTACTGATGCAGTGGATTTTATCACACTGCATGACCCCATCATCACTTGATCACATCAGGCTGTTCCTAACCCTTTCACTTTTATATTATTTGTCCTATTTAAAAATTCTGAATTTCATGTGCATATATCATCTCACGGGTTAACATTTAGGACAATGCAATATTTTAAGTGTGGGGGAGGGAACCTTTTAGTTTAGTAATTTCAATTGTTTTCCTGTTAAAAAAACCAAAAAAAAAATTGTGTGTTTTTCAAAATTTGTGTGTTTATTTTACAATTTTCTGTGTGTTTTTGAAACTTTTGAGCTGAAATGATTCTCATAACCATTTTTAAATCCATATCAATAAGTGAAACAATTTACCCCTTGAAACTAAGCTTAAATGAATGCTGAAATGACTTTGTTTCAAGTTCAAACATTTAGTAATTTCATGAAAAGTACGCTGAATTTTGAATCCCATGCCAATCTCACTGTCTTTATATTTGAAATCACTTTCCTGTGAGGCTTCTAAACCATTATTTTCATATTCTTTACATTCACCTTACTTCTTGAGAGAACCAAACCATACTTGATTTAACCAGAATTTGATCTATTCCTGTCAAAACTTGAGGGTTTGAGGTACTTATGTTTAAATGATTGAGGAATTTGTTTGGTATTAAAGCCCCTATTTCAAAGAATACTTTTTTATAATGGCCTACCTTGAATATTTAATCCTTGTAGCCCCTATAAGCCATGCACAACCTATTAGGTTAAGCCATATTACAAGCCAATTTTCCCTATCCAACCAACTCTTGAAGTGAAATTGCATAATCTAGTTGAGCTTAAGTGTGGGGGAAGTTGTCTTGGGGTTTTCCACCACATTCTGTGATACTTTGGGTGGAAAATTAAATTCTGAAGAGATGTGTTTGCTGCTAAAGAAAGTCATTATATTGAAAGTTGTGCCTTTTCTGGAGCTTTCATGACAAGTGAAGCTGTGCCTTTTTTCTGGAGCTTCTAATTGAGGTGGAAAGCTGTTCCCATCTGGAGCTTTCAAGAAAATCATGTTTTAGAAGATTGACATTTTTTTATGCTGAAATGATGAATGGTGTAAAACTTTCATGACTTTTCATGATGATGGAGCTGAATTGATACTATGGGGATTGAAGAGAAGACCATATTTAAGTGAAAATTAGTTTAATGCAATTTTGCTTTAAAAGAGTCAAGCCCTCCTCATTCAGCCTCAGAGTTTTTCACATCTTAATCCTACCAACCGAAAGCCACAGAACTACCCTAAAAAGTCCTCATGATAAACATATGTCCTTGACTCACATCGGGTAGCGATGTATGAATCTATCAAGCCTATGGTGACCCTTGTATGAGTTTGGATGAGAAAGACATTGCAAAAAAAAATTGATATTTGAGTGATGAGAGAAAATTCAAGCGAGGTAAGTGTTTTGTGCATGGGCGGATAAATGAAGTGGAAATATATTGAATGATATAAATGGAGAACTTGAAATAAGGTTTTTTATGAGGCATGATATCTTTTTTATTCTTGGTGTGAAATTGATTGATCTTAAAGATATGTGTTTTAAAATTGGTTTTGATTTGATATTGATGTTTACTTGATATGAGGTTTTGCCCAGGTGTGCAAAAGGGTAAGTGTGGGGGAGTTAATAAAGCACTATTTTATTGAATATTTTATTGATAATAAATGATATAATTTCCTCACATTGTGTTAAACATGTTTATTTATAAAATATTTGGGATTTGATCATTCATTTAAAAATCTGGTGAAAATTCCAGTTTTACCCTTAATAGTGCACTGTAGTATTTCGAAGATAAATATTTTTATATTTATTATTGGAATTTGAAATTTTGTAACAGTGTTCCTAACTTAATTATCTAAAACATTTATTCAGGACACTAAATCTAAAGAGTTCATTTGGTTGTTGAAATTGTGCCATGAATTCAAAGTTGGGATGGGCTCGCCAGAATGGAGAAGGTTCTGTATTTGGGTCATATCCTCTACATAAGGGCTTGGAGTGAGCCCAAATTTTGAGGAAATCTCGGGGACATGATGTGGCACAAATCATCCTTCTGGAAGGCCGGTCAATTCACGCGTTTTAGAGGTCAAATTGGCGGTGCAATTTGGAATAAAATATTTGTCTGAGATTTTCATTTCACACTTAAAAAGTTATGTATTCCTAGCCCTCACAAACTCTATTTAAAGGGGGTTTTAACTCTTTGAGAGGTCTGGTAGAGGCTTTGGGAAGGTGTGTCCGAAAGGGTGTCTCTTGGGAGCCCCTCACAACTCTTGGAAGAAGTAAGCCTTTGTGCAAACCTCTCTTCCAAAAAGGCTCTCCTCTCTCACCTCTTCTTTGTATTTCTTTTCTTTCATGTTTGTTTCTTGAATTTTTCTTCAAATAATATTTTGTGTTCATCCCTATTCTTCTTATCTTAATCTTATTAATTGGGTTGGAATCAAGAGTAGAGACAAGATTGAGTTCTACCCTTTCAATCCGTTGCTTATGCAAAACGTCTCCACGATGACTACACCACCCATGGAAGAGTAGTTCTTTTTAGTAATCGGTCGACCTCTATCCTTATTCATTCATTTATTTTGAATCAATGAGCTACTGTAATTCACATATTATTATCTATTAATTGAGTTTTTAATTTAAATGAAACTAAGCAAGCAATTGAATAGTTAACACAAAACACGCGAGGTCGGGAATTGTGTGAACTTTGAGAGCGCAACCTTAACCGGTAATTAAAAACCACATGGGATCAATTTGTAGAGTTCAAATATAATCCCTAAACTCAATTAATCCTCATTTCCAGAGTGGTTATGTGCCTTAATTTACCACTGACCATAAGCTAATTTTAGAACATCAATCAAAGCAGGGTGTTGCGATTGCATGTTCCGAAGTTAGCCTAAGGTTAAAATTCACTTCAATCTTCGTGGTAAAGTTAATTCTCGTAGGGTTCGGGATTTAACAAATTAAGGGATCATAATTAAGTGAATATTAATTTAAATGATAATGATTAATAAATGATTGAAGCGGTAGAGTTAGATCGATTACGTATTTTAAATATTGTCTAAACAAACATCTTTTTGTTGTGTCATTTTAATCAAACTTCATTTCAAAACTAAAAACAAAAAAAAATACAATCTTCTTCCAGAAAACTTTTTCTAGATTTATAAACTATAAACAAACACCCCCATACTTTCAAGTAGTGTTTTTATTCCCTTTTATTTTGTTTCTAGAATACCTCTGAAAAGTTGTTTTAATTCACTTCCTCCTTTGAGAGACGACCTTGGTCAGCCACTCTACTGCACCTAAGTACCCCAAAATCACACTAATCATTTGAGGGCGCCCACGACAACGCTCTTTCAACCACTCTGCTGCACCTAAGTACCCCAAATTACACTAATCATTTGAGGGAGCCCACGACAGCGCTCTTTCACACTACATCCTCCCCAAATTAAATTGTTTTTATCTCTGAAAATGAAAAAATCTATATCTCTTCCAAGAATCTTATAAAATAACCTTATGTAGAAATCACATTTGAAAACACTTATTTATCTCAAAGGTATGATATATAAATAAGATCGATATGAAACCACCTCCAAATATATGTTTTTTATATTTTAAGAAATCACATTCATGGTTTAAGTTTAGACCCTCACAAAAACCACAACCCTCATGCAGACCAATTTCAACCCCACTAAAAACAACTAGAAAATATAAAATTACACATTTAAAATTTCAAAGTTCCAATTCCAGTTTACAAAAGAATCATTCCTCTCCATAGATGGATTCCAACTGAGGATCCTGAGATCAATAACATACCTCGTGATCCTCACCACCATGTCTCTTAATATTATATCGATTAAATCAAAATCACTATCATCACTACTTGCTATTTTATATCATTTCCACATGATTTCTAGATCATATTGAATGAATCCTTTTGGTAGAAACACACACCCAATATAAGTGAGTCTTTACATGCCTATTCACCCAAAGACATGAATATTAAAATGGTCTTTATTCCATAAGGGATGAAATAAAAACCACATGCCACTAAATTTATTCCCAAAATTATTTATGTCTAAGGTTATCATTAGTGGGAGTGGAATAAACCCCTCCATAAAAGATCATTACAACTAGTAGTTTTGTGGGAACAACCCATCCATGCCACACTCCTAACATCTTTCACTTTATAAATATTCTAAACTAATTATAGAGTAATTTTAAGGAGGAATTTTCATTTTGGAGTAATTTCATCTCTGATTTGATCACCCTTTGGATATGAATACACCCCATCCTTGTTAGGTCAAGGCACAAAGTCCATATAACCTTGATGTTTTAAATCCTTAAAAAACATGTGTTTGAATCCTCCATCCTCATCTTGGTCTCTAATAGGCTCTCACACACTATCAAATATAATTTCATTGTATGATAGCTAATCTTTCATGAAAGTCATCGATGAACACATCGGGAAAAATTAAATCATAATCAAACTACTCAACAACACAAATTTTCCCATCTAGTAGCCCAATCCACTAAAATTTGATATGGGAAGTCCTAATTGTTTAGATTACCCTACCCTATTATCCCTAGACCCCAATATAACACTTACTCAAGCAACCAAAATCCAAAACCTCTATGAAAAATTCCTCATCCTACATATAGAAAGAGTTATAATATTATTGGTACACCCATAAAGATCTGATGGAAATATTATACTATGAACCATGCATTGCATGGTTGGTATCCAATCAAGATGTATATTAAAATACTTAATACAAACACTAAATAAAAGACCATTATCAACCTTGGAAAATTGGATTTGTGCTACAAAATTTTAGAAAAACTACTAAAATACATCACCTTATAATGTATAGTCACTCAAGATATCTAAATTGACATCACCACTATAGGAATATATAACATAAGGATAGTGTGGATACAACATTTTTTATTTGAGGTGAGAAACATATATCCCTCCATGAAACTTTTAACTACTCAAAATATAGATTCTTATGAACCTGATCCATCACCTGGATATAGATTCCTCTACTAGAAGTGTCAACCACTGTAATTATTGCACTACCTAAATATCATCAACTACCATGACATAAACTTTTCAAATTCCAATTTAACCCAACAAATATCAACCGCAAACTATGATAGACTATTTAAAAGATTTCAATATCCTTGTAAAATAAGTGTAAATTCCTAATTTTAAAATATACTCCTCTATGAATTGATCCCAGGTAGGATTATAATCCTAAAAATTCATAAACACCCCAGGGGTATTTGTTATTCCATTTAGAAATACTCAAAAATTATCCTCAAAGTGAAAGTCAATGAATGCATTAGCCACACTACAAGGGTCAACCATGGGCTACCCTTCAAAAGAAACTATTAATTCATTAACATTCAATAGAATTAAATTTCTCATCCATGCACTTAGTGTATACAGGTCATGTATATCATCTGATAGGTAGTAGAACACAACTTTCCAAGGGTGGAATCAAGTCACCACACCTAAGGGGATCCCACTCACTACATGTGGTGGGTCTCACCTTTCCTACACAACTACATATCACCACATAATATTTAAAATAGCACTCCAATCCATACTAGAATAGAAAAAACTCATTCTAATATCTATCATGAAATAAACTCCTAAAAGACCACTTCTCATCAAGGTAAGGAAATTCTAGGCCGTGATATATGATTAAGGTCAAAATTAAAATTTTTAATATATTATGAATCACTATCCCCATCCCTGAATATGATTATCCCACTTCCCTATAGAAATAGTTAGTTGAAAAAGGTTATTCTCAGTGGAATATTTCTAGATGATAAGGTTATAAATAGAGGTTCTATTGTAATATCTAACTCTTGAATACCTACTTCAGAAATAATATCTTACATATGTGGTATCCTCTATGAGGATCTATTAAGAAAGTACATGAATTGTACCCTAAAATTTACCCACTAAAACCTGACCATAACTATCCATCATGTGCATATTCCCACAGATCCGACTACCAGTACTCCATACCTTATAGGAACCAACCCTAGGCAGTGTTTATGGGAGTGGATTGATGCATCATACATATCCAATTTCTCTTCCAACACCTAATACTTCACTAACAACTCCTCAGTTGTCAATGAGGACCAAAATAACGAAGTGACTTATCTCATCACCATCTCTAACATGGTGTTCCATTCTTGACACCACTCAAGTTTTATTTGGGTAAAATGATTACCTACTCACACAACCAAGGTTCATCCCAATGAAGTATTATCACCCTTTTAAAGATCACTTAAAAGTTTTGTTCATAGGTGTTTTTTATTGAAAAAAATACACAGATCAATAGATTCTCCCTGAGAGTATCTTCTCAAACCAGTAAGATATAATAATTACAATAAAATACATGTGTAGAGAACACCTCATGTGGCTAGTGACCCTCATGCAGACTTAGACATGGTCACACCACCCTATGGAGGATTCAATATCTGATGTACATGGATTTTTACATGTATTTTTAGTTTTTTTTAACTTAGTTTTAATTAATTAGTTTAACCAATTTTTATATTTTTAGTTTATTTTTGTAGCTTTGTAGTAGTTTAAATATTTTAATAATTTTTAGTTAATTTATATACTAATATTAGTAATTTAGTATTTCTATTAGTTATATTAATTTTATATATTATATTTAACACTATATTATTATTATTAGTTTCTCTAATTTTAGTTTAGTTTATTTTATTAATTTTTATTAGTATGTATATTTTAATTTGTATTTTTTTATTTCATTATTTGGTTGAATTAATAAAATAGTATTTGTTATTAGTCTATTGTTATATATAATTACATTGCATTAATATATTATTATTTATCATTTTTTAACTTAGTTAGATAATTAGTTTTATTTAATTTAAACTTTAACATTTTTTCCCTCAACCTCCACTCTCTCCCACGTCACCCCTCTACCCACCTTTTGAATCCCTCTCTCCAATCTCTCCCCTCCCCATCCCAACACCCCGCCGCCCCCATTTCTATTCCCCCTTTCTCCCCCGCTGGACCCGCCGCCCCCCTCTCCCCCTTTCTCCACCCGCTGGACCCCGTCGCTCCCACCTCTCCATTCCGAACCTGCCGCCCCTCTATCCTCTCTCCACTACCCGCCGGCCCCCTCTCTCCCTTCTCTCACTCTCGGACTCCCATCCCAATCTCGCCGCCCTCATCACCCTGCTCCCCTTATTTCCCCCCAGCATCCCGCACTCCTCTTCCATTCTAGCACCCCTGGACCCGCCGCCCTGGACCCCTGCTCTTTAAAATCCCAGCCATCATCCTCCCTTGACCGGCTCCCTGCTCTCATTTCCCAACTGCCCTTCTCGGCCACTTCAAGTGCAACAGGTACACCAAGCAGTCACGAGCTCTCATCGACGTGCGCAGCGATTTTCTTGGCCTCCGAAGATTCACGTCGCACGGTGAGAGTGAGCGCAGATCAAAACATATTTTTCAGCGACGCGGTGGTTTGATTCGGGTGCGGCGTCAGCGACTGCACGGAGCGGAGCGATGGTTATTGTTTTGCGATCATTGACGGCATCTCGTGGTGACCAAAACAATGACACGAGCACGGTGATATCTTTTATTTATTATTTTATGCGTCGTGTCGTTGTGATGGCGGGCTAATTCATTAGTGTTGGAGTTGTGATAAATGTGATGGTGAATGCATGTCTTTAATTTATTCTTACGTTTGATTGCCTTTTGAATTAATTTCATTAGGATGTTTATTTAATTAATTGTATCTGCGTTTAAATTAATTATCACTTGGGCCATGCACACATGCTTTGGTGCCCGTTCGTGTGATACCTAATAAGTAATCAAGAACGGGAGTTCATCCGAGAATTTATTTATCCGGAATTTGATCAAGCGCGCAATCGAATTTTGAATAAATAAATATATTAATTGGAAAATTAATATTTTGTTTTCGCTCTCCTTCAAACTGACATGAGTGATACTTAATAAGTAATCTCATGTGAGCGAACCCAACGTAGGTAGATACTTAGACTTTGTGAGAAACGGGTCATTGTATTTCACCAAGTGATTCAGCACTATAAGGACGCGCAAATTATTTGTCAGGACAGAGAACAAAATGATAAATAATTTGTGGGAAAATCAGAAGGTTTTCTAACATCAGAGAACATGACCAGATGACATTTTGATTAAATTTGGAATCGGTGATAATTGAATAAATAAATATTCAAATATGGGAATTAAATAATTGACATTGCATGCACTTGAACGGACATCACGACTCTGACACTTCCATCTCTGCCAGTTTCTTTCATAGCTAAGTTCACTTAGATAGTTTTAGTTAATTTAATTAGTCATTTTTAAAATTGTCATTTATTTTTTAGAACTTAGTTGTTAATCACACAATTAAAGCCCATCCGCCTGAACATTCCTCCAAAAGGACATTTCTAGTGTCTACTCACATTATCTCTGTGGTTCGACCCTGCTCGCCACTTCTACAGTAGTTAGTAGGTAAATAAATATTGCAAATTTTCACGCGTTGCGACGCGCGTGCCAAATTTCTAGCGCCGTTACCGGGGAGAATAGTAGCATTAGGAGTTCCTTTAAAAGAGTAATTTAGGTCAAAAATTAAAAAAAAAAAATTTTTTTTTAAAAAACAACAGTTTACTCTGGGAATTTTTCATTGCAGGAATTTTCAAGACACCCAGAAGCTCGGAATGATGTGGGCCGCACCACACAATTACAACCAGTACCCGCCCTATGCAGCCCCGACTCAAGGTATGACGTATAACGATTCATCGCACATGATCTATCCAGGTAATCCCGTTTATTTCAATGATCTTTATTCAAGTCCATGCTATGATCCATATGAGAACATTTCACCATGATATGAAACAAGTCCTTATACATCTGTTAATCATTTTCAAAGTCAATGCATTCCTGAAAATTTAGAACTTGACAATTCATGTCAAACAAATGATTCAATAATTGAACACATGTTGCATTGTGCTATCACTAAGACCAATCAGAGGTTTGAACTTCAAGATGAATGCAATGAAAAGTTGCTTTCCTCAACAAAAGATCTAGAAAATCAATTGAATAATTTATTAAATAAAATGAATCATATTTCTGAACTACCTGCTTCATTACCCCTTGATGATCTAATTCAAAACAATTCTTTTGAGGAGAGTGCAATAGAGGTTCCATTTGAACAACATCTATGTCCCGAGTCTGATAATGGGATTGATCTGCCTTCTTATCATACAATTGATGACTCCCCTCCATCACAAAATAATTCTTCCAATCTAATCACATTTCAAGAATATGAGAGCTTGATCTTCCGCCCTGTTGAACATAATGGTCCCTCAGAAAATGTGATTTCATGTCCTTTTGTGAATTCACAACCTAGTCATCCCAAAGTGAAAAAGGACACATTCAATGTATATCAAACTGCACCTTTTCAGGATGAAGAGGACATTGAACTAGGATCATTATTTACCATGATAGATTCAGAATTGAACCAAGAGACAGTGGATTGCCACACTCAAGAGGACATCACTTCAAATGACATCAAATCACCTCTTTCTGAAAATCCATGTGAGTCTAAAACATTTTCTAAAATGGAGACATCTGGAACATTTCTGGAGTCGAAGAATCAATCAGCATTGGTGGAAGAGAACACTCATAATTTTCTAGAAACAATGGAAGAATGGGATTGCTTGGAGGATCCTGATTTTGTGGTGACACATGTGCCAACAGTGAAATATGATGAGGGCGGTATAGAAGAAAATTTTGAAAAAGATGTCATTCTTGACACAATGGAGTCATCTGCTCCAATTGATCCTACGCCACTTGCTCTATGCGTCGAGGTTAAAAACACTTCACTTGAAATACCCACATATTCTAACAATATTTTTGACCTTGGCACAATCAATGAAACCATCAAGCATGAATTGAGTTGGAAACCAGTGGATTTTTCTGTGCTAGTAGTTGGGTGTGAAAACGAACTGGGATACATAATCAACCCAGATACTGCATTCAAGGATGTGATGGATATAAGCGAACCACTTAAGGAGTCTGGTAAGGGCACTTTTTCACCTGTGTATGTTCAAGGGGGTAATCTTCTTGATCCTTCCATTAACGACCTTTGCCCAAAATTCAATTATTCAATGAGTATTTCTACAGGTGAGGTATATTCAATCCCTTATGAATTGGACTATTTTCATTTCATTCTAAAAATCCATTATTCTAACAAGATTCCAATGAGAATTTGTACATCTTGCAGGATAAACTCATCTTCAACAAATAGATTCCACACTCCTACTGAAAAAGAAGCAGATGCATGGTTTACATTTCCGTTCGACCCGGGTGGAGTTTCAACAACGTCTGGCTGAAGACGAAGTAAACTTAGCGCTCAATGGGAGGCAACCCATCGTTTGTTGTTTTCTTTTCACTGCATTTAATTTCATTTCATTTAGTTTTATTTTAAAATAAAAAGGCATGCATTTATCGCAATCTCTTTTCTCCTGAAACTGCAGTGGATTTAAATTCATCATAAATATTTTTATCATCCACATGATTTTGATTATGGTGTGACTTCTTTGATATGATGTGAGTACGTGTTGTCAATGTGTAGGTTTTACAGGTATACCATTTCTGGAGCTTCATCGGATACAAACAACCTCTCCGCGTCAATCTGCAGTTACACATGGAAGTGTTCTATTTTTTTTTCCATATTTTATGCTTCCAAAAACACCATGTAAAAAAAACAAAAAAAAAAGAGAAAATTTTGAAAAATGAAAAAAAACTAACATTCCTGTCATTGATGAACCCACATAAAAGCTATTGTATTCTTGTCATAACACAGTTGGGAACATACCACTTATGTCCCTAGGCAATTTGAGCACCTGATTCTTGTTTTGGAATTCTCTGATCCTTTCTCTCATGACTTAGATGATTGCTGATATTATTTCATGCTTCGAAAATGTTTTTCAAAAACTTGTATATTTTTTACACTTTCGCACTCATTATCATCTGTGCTGTCCAAAATTATATTTCCATACCCGTGAGGACTCTGAGCTATTTTACAATCATCTCTTATTTCTCTTATTTCTTGAGGGAATCTCAACCATGTTTTGTCTTCTAGAACTTGCCATGTTTTTCCATCAAAGCGATAGGAATTTTTGAAAGTTGCACTAAAATGATCGAGGCATCTGTTTGATATTTTAGCCCCGTTGACCCACTGAGCCACCCAAACATTTTCTCCTTCGTATAGCCCTTAGAAGCCATGCAGGAGCCTTTTAGGATGAGCCCAAGCCGATACCCTTCCCTACCAATTTATTGAATTTTTGCATGATGATTTCAATCTAAGTGTGGGGGAGAGAGACTTACTCATGGAGAGGGTTCTTCGAGGGGCAGTGAGTCATTTGATGTACATGGATTGACATTATTCCATCCTAATCATATGAGTTCTTTTTCACAGTAGCGACATTCATTTCATATTATTTTGATATAGGAATATAGAACCCTTTTCAGTTCCAACAATGAGTACATTGGTGGTCATTACGCGGTAACCCTCGACTTTAGGGATACCTATTAAAGTGATGATCCATTACTCCAGGAACTAGAGAGTTTTCTATATGACCTACCTTCATTGAGATATTACAGCATATACGCTGCTTATGTACCATTCTTTGGGATTATTGTCTGACACCTTTTCCATGGGGTTTTTGAGTTGATACTCACCAGTTTTTTTTCTGACCATATTATGTGAGTGAGTTGTGTCTTAAAAAAAACGAAACATTGGCCTATCATATGCTTGGGGACAAGAAATGTTTTAAGTGTGGGGGAGTGAGAGTTTGAGGAAGACATTTGGATTGACATTTGGATTGACTTATCATGCATTTATTTCAAGATTCAATCCTCCTTTTTACCAAAAAAAAAATATCAAATTTTTTTTTACCCACCGTCCCACAGCTTCAGAAACATTTGAACCTCATGTAAAGTCCTTGAGATTGGTGCATTATTTTGATTTCCACTAGTGGAGATGTGAAATTCATGGCAAGCCTATGGTAAGCCTGCATGTGTATGAGAACTGAGTAAAACTTTGATCAAATGTTTTTGAGAGATGAGAGTGATGGTGAGGTAGGTCACATGATGAATGAGTGCACGTACGAGTTTTGAAAAAAAATGCAAGTGAAAGAAAAATTATTTTTGAAACTGAAGTTTTAAATGAAGCATGATATATTATGAGGAAAGAGATTGACAAATTTTGAACTTGTAATGTTGATGTTTTGATCTGTCCGCGGCCACTTGTGTTCTCTTTCTGATTGTTTTGCCCAGGAGTGCAAAAGTTTAAGTGTGGGGGATTTGATGTACATGGATTTTTACATGTATTTTTAGTTTTTTTTAACTTAGTTTTAATTAATTAGTTTAAACAATTTTTATATTTTTAGTTTATTTTTGTAGCTTTGTAGTAGTTTAAATATTTTAATAATTTTTAGTTAATTTATATACTAATATTAGTAATTTAGTATTTCTATTAGTTATATTAATTTTATATATTATATTTAACACTATATTATTATTATTAGTTTCTCTAATTTTAGTTTAGTTTATTTTATTAATTTTTATTAGTATGTATATTTTAATTTGTATTTTTTTATTTCATTATTTGGTTGAATTAATAAAATAGTATTTGTTATTAGTCTATTATTATATTTAATTACATTGCATTAATATATTATTATTTATCATTTTTTAACTTAGTTAGATAATTAGTTTTATTTAATTTAAACTTTAACATTTTTTTCCCTCAACCTCCACTCTCTCCCACGTCACCCCTCTACCCACCTTTTGAATCCCTCTCTCCAATCTCTCCCCTCCCCATCCCAACACCCCGCCGCCCCCATTTCTATTCCCCCTTTCTCCCCCGCTGGACCCGCCGCCCCCCTCTCCCCCTTTCTCCACCCGCTGGACCCCGTCACTCCCCCCTCTCCATTCCGAACCCGCCGCCCCTCTATCCTCTCTCCACTACCCTCCGGCCCCCTCTCTCCCTTCTCTCACTCTCGGCCTCCCATCCCAATCCCACCGCCCTCATCACCCTGCTCCCCTTATTTCCCCCCAGCATCCCGCACTCCTCTTCCATTCTAGCACCCCTGGACCCGCCGCCCTGGACCCCTGCTCTTTAAAATCCCAGCCGCCATCCTCCCTTGACCGGCTGCCTTCTCTCATTTCCCAACTGCCCTTCTCGGCCACTTCAAGTGCAACAAGTACACCAAGCAGTCGCGAGCTCTCATCGACGTGCGCAGCGATTTTCTTGGCCTCCGAAGATTCACGTCGCACGGTGAGAGTGAGCGCAGATCAAAACATATTTTTCAGCGACGCGGTGGTTTGATTCGGGTGCGGAGTCAGCGACTGCACGGAGCGGAGCGATGGTTATTGTTTTGCGATCGTTGACGGCATCTCGTGGTGACCAAAACAATGACACGAGCACGGTGATATCTTTTATTTATTATTTTATGCGTCGTGTCGTCGTGATGGCGGGCTAATTCATTAGTGTTGGAGTTGTGATAAATGTGATGGTGAATGCATGTCTTTAATTTATTCTTACGTTTGATTGCCTTTTGAATTAATTTCATTAGGATGTTTATTTAATTAATTATATCTGCGTTTAAATTAATTATCACTTGGGCCGTCCACACATGCTTTAGTGCCCGTTCGTGTGATACCTAATAAGTAATCACGAACGGGAGTTCATCCGAGAATTTATTTATCCGGAATTTGATCAAGCGCGCAATCGAATTTTGAATAAATAAATATATTAATTGGAAAATTAATATTTTGTGTGCGATCTCCTTCAAACTGACATGAGTGATACTTAATAAGTAATCTCATGTGAGCGAACCCAACGTAGGTAGATACTTAGACTTTGTGAGAAACGGGTCATTGTATTTCACCAAGTGATTCAGCACTATAAGGACGCGCAAATTATTTGTCAGGACAGAGAACGAAATGATAAATAATTTGTGTGAAAATCAGAAGGTTTTCTAACATCAGAGAACAGGACCAGATGACATTTTGATTAAATTTGGAATCGGTGATAATTGAATAAATAAATATTCAAATATGGGAATTAAATAATTGACATTGCATGCACTTGAACGGACATCACGACTCTGACACTTCCATCTCTGCCAGTTTCTTTCATAGCTAAGTTCACTTAGATAGTTTTAGTTAATTTAATTAGTCATTTTTAAAATAGTCATTTAGTTTTTAGAACTTAGTTGTTAATCACACAATTAAAGCCCATCCGCCTGAAAATTCCTCCAAAAGGACATTTCTAGTGTCTACTCACATTCTCTCTGTGGTTCGACCCTGCTCGCCACTTCTACAGTAGTTAGTAGGTAAATAAATATTGCAAATTTTCATGCGTTGTGACGCGCATGTCAATATCCTCATATAAAACTCCATATTTGACAAGATCTCAGACTCCAGCCACAGTAATATAGTCCTATCATAAGTTTAAGGAAAACATAAACCATTATTTTTTCACAGTGTTATATAGGGAAAATAATGAAAGAATCATCACTATTTTAGTAAAAGTATGAATTAGACAAGAAAATGATTCTCATACTCTAGCCAATCCTCCACCGCATAAGGATCAAGCACAATATGCTTTCTTGTGAGACCTATACCATAAAATGGTACATAGAATACTTAGAATATAGATAACCTCAACCAATTAATTACGAACTACCATCCCCTCTATAATAAAGATCTACATTAAGCACAAATGGTAGAGAAACTACCTCAGATCAAGGGATAAGAACATCTCTCAACCAAGTCTCAAAAAAATACTTCACCACACTATAATCAGTTGATAGAGGACTTACTATAGCCATATATTTCATAACCAATACTCACATGATAGATAAATTTAAAAATAATACCAAATTAAAACTTTCTTTGTTATTACTCTAATACGACCTAACCCACTAAGGTCCTAACTAAGTGGATTAAAAATTAATATTTCCACCCCAAGTTCACCTCCAATAGGTCAGGGGATGGTTACTAGTACCAAGTAGGCATATCTCAAAATATGGGAAGAGTTTTTCTATATAAACATAAAATACACACATATCTCAAATTCATAATTACAACTAGAAACACCAAAAATGTATATATAAATGAACAATAACACAATATATAATATAAGAATAAGACACCATGAGACATCAGGTAATAATGAAACACCATACATGAAAATATTATTGAGACTAAACATCTTCTAATCCCTAGAATCTGACACATAAAATACACAAAAATCCCTAACTCACTTTGTTTTCTCTTATAATGTTCTAAATATACAATGATTTGTCCACCATTGAGAACCACCAATCTCCAATATACATCACCAAGCGTCACCAGAAGACACCTTCAAACAAGATACAATAGATCTATGCCTTTCAAGACCATCTATGAACTTGTTTATTGTCTTCATAAACACAATAAAATTCCTTTATAGGGGTGATAATAAACACACTCAGTAGGGAATCCCAAAATTGTAAAGAAAAAACCGAAGTAAATGATCAACTCAAAACCCCTAATACATGTGGACAATGAAGATAAATAGAAGAAATAGTAATACATATATTCACTATAATAATCAATATCAATGATCCATGTAAGGTACCAATCATATCATCTATAAACCTCAAGAATCATATTTTATGAGCAATAAGAGAATGTAATACCCAAGACCCTACTGTAGTTTCTAAACATTATATCTTTGACTATCACAAAATGTTCACTCTAAAGATCCTCTATTCATGAGTATATTAAGAAGTTTAATTTTTTAATGTTAGTATTTTTTTAACAAAATAAACTACATTTTTTAATTCATCATAATATATTATTTTAACCTGAAATTTGGGGGGTTTTCCCAAAAATATTGATTTTTAGGTGAATAGTGTAAATACCATTTTTGTTAAAATCACAAATTTTATGACATCGTTAGGATATAATAATTAACTAAAACTCACAAAACCATTATATTGAACAAATATCTGTCTTATATGAAACACTATACATTTTAAAATTGTATTTTTAATTTGTAAATGTATATTTGATATTTTAAATCTTAAGTCGTACCTTTCACTAAAATTGTTTTAATGCATTATAAAATTTACTTATATCAATTTTAGAAATTTGATATTATTAAATGGATTTAAAATCTGAAATCATTAAAATATAATTATATAAAAAACCATTTTATATTTAGGAATAAAAATAAAATTATGAGGATTAAAGTTAATTACTACAATAATGGTAAAACTGTTTTTCCCAAAGAATTGTTTTATTAACATTGTGTAATTTTTATCTGATCATATAAATTAATAATTTCACAAAAATTATAATAAAAATAATTTTTAAACCTATATATAAATATATTAATACTTATTTATTTATTAATAAATATTAAATATGATTAGGAACATTTAATTGTGAAAACATCATTTTTCTACAAAAAACTATTTCTTATATATTATATATGTTAATTTAAAAGTTAATATTATCAAATTAAGTAACTGAATTAGATTAAATAGATTAAAAATTTATTTTCAACTCAACAAAATTTTTTAATATAGGTTACCTTATATTTATAATAAAATATAAATTACTTCATTAAAATCTTGTTACCATGGTCAAAAATAAAATCATAAAAATGTAAAAAACTAATGGTGCGAACCACGTTTCTGCAGGTACAACCAACCAAGAACCATTAAAAGAAGGAACTTAATAATAATGGGTAAACCACAAACCTAATTGGTGTCACCATGAACTAAAAAATCTTTGTGGATGAACTCCTTGCAAACCACAGGTTCCAGGACCCTCCTTCAATCTGGTTCTCCACATAGTGTATCACTATGCAGATCGAACCTCATGTCATGTACTGTGTCAGTACATAGATGGAACCTGAAGTGGCATGGTGGACCGCATCTAGGACTGCATAACGCTTCGATATGCAGTGGTCCATACCCATGCATGTGTACTTCTTCGGTACACAGATGACCCCTCTACCTGCATACCACTATAGTATACAGAGCTCCCCCCATCCCGCATGAGAAAAAAGTACGTGGAATGGAGAATCTTTGGGTGTCTTTCCCTCTACCTCCAATCTCGCCCCTCCATTACTAGCCAATTGTCCACAACTCCTCTGCAAACTAGTCCACTGGAATTAGGATAAATCCTCCTCCAAAGCCATTGGACCCATATTATCAAATCATCGGGTGCATCAGCGCGCCCCTATGAGTTTACATACCCATGGTAAGCGGAGTCAGGAAGGCTATCCCTGCAACAGTTCTAACTCTAGCGATGTTTGTAAGTCTACATTCCCATGGAAACTTGGAGTTTAAACTTGGGATTCTAAAGTGAACCTCCTCGTTCTAGGGGTTAAGGTTGATCACTTTCTTTTCAATTCAATGAGGAATGATGACCAGTCAACGGAATCATTATCTCTTACCGTTTTGGTGAGAGGAAACATTCCCCCCCTTTCCTAGAGCATGTTCTGGGGAACTCCAACTGAGGTAAGGCCCTAACCTTTTGGGAGCCAAGCCGCATGACCCCCAATGTCATCCCACATTGAATGGTTCATTACTCTACACCCTCTCTCACTGTCCCCTCATCTTCTTTCATCATAGGACCACCCTCTCCCATCGGCAGGAGAGAAGGTGTGTGATTGGTTGAATCTATCACATCCTCTTGTTTCTCACACTGAGTATGACTCACGTGGGATTAGAGATTTGTGACAATTAAAACATCCATACAACCAACCCATTATGGACTATGAGAACTCTAATTCATGTTCAAACTAGGATACATAGGACGCTTGCTTGAAGGCCTGAGATCAAAAGGGGTGCCCTTCCAAGAGGGTCCACCCAGTTATGTCCCCCTCAAATTGGAGGATTCCATGTGTAAGCCCCATCCCATTCTGAACTACGAGAACTATGATTCTTGTTCAAACTAGGATATGTAAGATGCCTACTTGAAGGTCCGAGCTCAAAAGTGGTACCCTTCCAAACGAGTCCACCCCATGTATGCCCCTGAAAAATGGTCATCCTCCCAAGTCCAAGCCCCAAGCTAAATGAACTACATGGGATCTCATTCCTCTCCCAAGGATATCTAGGAAGCTCATCTTATGGGTCTGATCCCAACATTTAATCGCCTTCCATCCTTCTTGGATGACGATAAACTCCAAATCACCTTATTTCATTGCTTAAGTCAACATTGCCTTTGTAGCATAAAATTTATGTATATCCATGATGATCCTGCAACCCAGGGGTAGCCCATGGATACACTCTTAGGGAATGAACCAAGGATTCATGAACATATGAACACGACTTAAATCTATATGAGAGTCTCAGAATAGGAAATAATTTCCCCCTAAAAGGGTGCGATGAGCCCAGCCTCCCATCCTCTCAACCAATGGAGTCCTTAAGTGTCTTTGGCCAAATCGTCATCCAACAAGTGCCTACCATTGGAAAGAAGGTCCATGAATCAGGGATACCAGGGTATTTGGGTGTTTCGGGATCCACGAATATACCCATTGGAGACTATCCGAGGAATTCATATCCTAATAGGGCTGATTGCACAAAAACTTAACCCCATGTAATCGCCTGGTGGGACCATTTGATAGTGGAACCTCCTTCGTAATGTAGAAGGGATAAAGTACCTAGTCCCCATGGGGTTAATCCAATTCTCCCTAAAGTATAATTATGCGGATCGGGTCGAAACAAAGATGGTGATGGAAAAGTCTCTATAATAATGAATGAATGATCATCACTCGTTGGAACATTCTTTGAATTTTTCCCCAAACCTGTAAATGTGTTTCTTCATAGGAAAAATAAAAATGGTGAAACCAAAATGATCCTTAACCAAGGTATAAGTTCTACCCTAATCAAGCCCCTTCAACTCACAATAAAAAAAGGGAAGGGGGCCAAGTTGAATCATAAAATATGCATATGTTCAAGAGATGATATTTTTCCAGGGTTTTTTTTCTGTATATGTCACACACACACACACAGATATATATATATATATATATATATATATATATATATATATATTTCAGGTTTCCAAAGATAAACCTTCGATCCAAATGATATCCTGACGACCAATGTAGACACACACCTCAGCGATCCCATCGGCGGCTGGGGCCCTGATGAAGAGAAAGACCCCCTCGCCAACCCAACATCTTCAATGTTGGGTATCCAACATGCAGATCAAAGAGTAATACCGAAATGGTACTCTCCCTATAGTGGAGGCTGCAAGACAATCCCTCCAATATAAAAAAGATCACCAGCCACTCCTCTGTTGTGGTCGGTGCCCCAACACAAGGCAGCCCCAGTGGTCATCTCGAACCATTTCAGGATCCTGTCTCGGGAATGTGACAATAAGTACCTCCCTTATCTTAGGGCGTCACATGAAATCATTGTCGATGACTTCATCTCAACTGCACAGGGGTCCTACTCCCGGGCCCTTGCTAGATAGCATCACTGCGAACACCGGGCTACCAAGTATCCTCACTCTGAAGAGGATCTTATACTGAGGGAACTTGCTGAATTCTAGAAGACACGGGCCCCTCAGGCTGCTCGTTGATGGTGGAAAACATATAATCAAGAACAAGATATCACCCTAAATCCTGAGGAGCAACTCAGCCATACAAACATGGGGGCATTCAATGGGAAGACATACAACTCTTCCCCCTCCACTTAAGCCCACCATATAAATAGGATGGAATAATACGAGCACATGCACATTTCTAGTAGTGCTCACCGGTCCTGTCATGCAGATAGAGCGGAAAATTACAGGCAGATGTAGATATCTTCCAATTCACAAGAATCTTGTCGTCCAAATAGGATGGTAACTAGCTAGAGGAAGGAACAAATACCTGATGATTCATATCAAGCCAGTCATCCAAATAGGGTGGTAAGAAAACATGAGCATATTCAAATTCATGCAGATGCATACAAAGCTCGTGAGACAAATATAATGGAAAACGAGCAGATGAAAATTCCCAATTGTGAATATGAAGCCCACTAGTAAAATATGGTGGCAACTAGAGAAGACAATCGGTGGAAGAATCGTTCCTCTATCCCGGCACAGGAGAACATCTAGTACCTACTGGCAACCTACGGAGGACCGGAGCAGGCAGAAACTCATTCTCCAACATCAGAATGGGACTTCATACTCATTCCATCCAAAGATGTGTCACAACACATCCTGGAAATGATGGAAGTTCAAATTTCAATTCCAAACCATATCCTCCAAACATGCCAAGATATCATTGCATCGATGGAAAAGGTGAGGAACCAGGCCCACGACCCGGCTTCCTCGAACGGAATGACTTATTCGAAAAATGGGTTAGTCACTCCAGATCAGTTATGAATCCATGCTCCAGTCCAGGGGGTCGACGGTAATATCCCGTGATACACATAAAACTAAATCGGGAACAAATACCCATTCCAACTAGGGGACGCCAGTCCAATGTGGTGGTCACTCCAGGGCATGCATATATCCTTGACAAAACTCAAGATGTCTATCAGAATATCCCAGTGACATCATAGAAACCAACAAGATAGGGACCCATATATGAATGTCGTTACCAATAGAAAACGACCCTGATTACCCACAAGAGAGCACCCAAAAATGAAATGTGCCAAAGGAAACTAGAAAATGAAGAGCACATACATGATAGTGCTCTGCTAAAAGCTGGAGTTCTTGACGCCCTTGATCATATATCAATAAAGTCTCAACACCCTATTAGTCTATTACCAAATTATGGAAGTGGCAGTATCATGTGTGATGTCCCTCCCCGCAATGTTGCTACTAGTAGCTCTAAATGTCTTTCCCGGAGCACCCATGGGGGCTTACTTTGTGGGCCAGGAATGATCGATCACGAGAGCCTATTTCCTAATGCATTTCAGGGTATCCCTCCTCTTGACTAGAAGATCATATAGCAAGAAGGTACTCCCCTTTCTTTTTTCCACCCTAATGGTCCTCCCCAGGGTATACGCTGTAGATACGCTTCTCCATGTAGTCATATGTCGAGTCATGATGGTACTTTTCTCCATGATGACATCCATTGTGAAATCTCTCCCACTAATGGCAGTTTATGTGAAGGCCCTCCCCATAGAAACATCAAGAAATGATAAGGTCCTCTCTTCATTGAAGTACATCTGGGAGGCCCTCCCCAGGATGTACACTGCATAAATTCTCCCTACATCCAGATATCAAGCTGTGATAGTAGTCCTTTCCATCAAAGCAGTCATCGATAAGGTCCTTACCTCAGTGAAATCAAGCAGCTAGAAGGTCCTCCCATCATTGTATCCCATCCTGAAGGTCCTCCTCGACGAATACTATGTATAGAAATTCCCCAAAATCGGTCATCAAGTTGCAATGGTAGCCCTCTCCATTGCAGCACCAATTGCGAAGGTCCTCCAAACAATCAAAATTCACACTAGCAAGAAGGCCCTCCTCTTGCAGGGACAAATGTGCGAAAGACCTCCTACGTTAAGGCACTTGGAAAGCTAGAGTCAAGAATATCAGACATTCTGTCAATAATGAGTGATATCCTTTTTCAACCAGAGGATGGTTCGGGGCCACACTCATCTTCCAAGACACCCCTGCTCCGCTCACATATCGATGAGGCTCCTACCATCCCTTCTTCTTGGAATGAAATAATTAATAAGCACTTGTGCAGGGCATATCAAGTATAAGATTACCCTAAAGAACAACACTTGGATATATTGCTTGTGAGAATACAACTAGATAAGGATAATATACCAATGATGTATTGGCCCACGATCACTTCTCACTTCGACATACCAAGAGAGTTGTCTGAGGAATGTATGCATAACATTCGCCTCAATATTTGGACGACTCTTCTCCAACTAAAAGAAAATTTCTTTCCCTGTGAAGGGTATGCAGACCATGTCAACATATTAGGAGCGCTTCACTGTCTAATCGACCTAGAATCCCTCCCATCTGCATGGAATCCATGATCATAAAGTCATAAAAAATCCTTGAACCGGATTACCTTCATGCGTTGCACAAGTTGTGTTGCCTCATCGACGACGCTACATTTGGAGTTCATATTCAAGGACGGGGAGAACATGGAGCTCTACACTTCACCTCGCTTCCCTTCCAACAGACCTCATTGGAAATGACATATTTAAATTTCATTACCCAAAGACAACAATCAAATGAAATACATGCTCATGAAATATGGGATACTCAACAAAAACTGGCCTGAAGTAAGTCTCAAAAAGTGTTAGTACCGACGAGATCAAGCCATCAAAAAGATTTAGAGCCAAGAAATCGAGAACATCCAATAGGCTTCCCGCCTAAGGGAAGCCAACCATCAAGCAATGATCATGTCTTAGAAAGACAATAAATCCCATGTGGATCCAGATTCATACTTATCTCACACCCATGCGGTAGTGCGTGAAATCAAAAAGGTGGAAATAGAGGTGGCTACCGCTGTAATATGGGAATAGCCCCATCCCGCTGAGCTGGGGGTATTTTTAACCCAAAATTCCCTTATAAGATCAAAAAATCAAGTCCATAGTGCATCATTGGAAGAATGGGAACAACCTCAGCCCATAGGGCTAGGGGAATTTTTACCTCATGTTCCCACATAGTGGATGCATATCTTTACTTGTTAGGGAAGAATGATGAGCAGAGAGGCCACCCGTTCAACCCCATCTCGTGTTTCATACCATCCGAGATGAAGGCACATTGAGAGGTCATATCAGGGCTCCCTTCGGATCACTTTTCACCAAGAAACTTGAAGAATACCATAGAATAGAAGGAGAAAGTCCAACAAAGGATGCAGAAAGCTTTCCTACCATTCGACACCGGGTACATCACACCCAATGCGGTATGCATCAGTGAAAGTGTTAAATTTCAACCCCATAGATCTCACAAGAAATGATAAAAGGGAGAGGATGCAAGAGAAGATGGTTCCCTCCCAGAGGCATCCCACACCGAGCCTGATGGTATGTATACTCGGAACCAGAGAGCTGTCCTAAATTTTTACACCCCTCAGTTAATCTTCCATTACCTCCTGCACGAATCCCCAACAAGGAGAAGAATAAATCCCAGGCCGTCTATGAACCAACACCTCCTCCCCCTAATAATGTGTCCCTCACACTCGAGGAAATATTCACCAAGTAGGAGGAAGAAATGAAAGAGCTCAGGGGAATCAATTCCAAGCTGCGTCGAGGGAGCTATCTTATCGGATGCGTTCCTCAAGCGGAACATCAACAGGTTCTCCTAGAAGAGGTTCCTTTGCCACAGGTACTCATCCCAGTAAATTAAATTAAGCTTAGATGCCCATCTAATCCAGTACTGGGACCATCAACCTACTTCAATCTGGCCCCGAAAGGACATCAAGACTTCCCTTCACTAGGAAGGTAGCTAGAGTATATTCAAGAGAACCCACAAAGGATACCCCCAGCTGGGTATCCGCCCCAAATTCTAGTAGTGTCGGTATGTCCATCTTTTCCCCCTACTTCACCCGCCCAAGCTCAAGTCTGGTAGGACATGCATCAAGGGTCTTGAATACCATTGAGAAATTGATATCTCGATTATAATCCATGGAAGGGTGATGCACTCCGATACAACCAGGTCAAAAACCATACCCTGATTGGGTGATCAATGTTACAACACCTCCAAACTTCGAGAACCTCTTATTCCTAGTATTCAATGGTTCGGGGGACCGAGAACGACACCTAATGCACTATTCCTCTTACTATGATCCCATGATGGGCTCCCCGGAGCAGCAAGAAGTGGTGAAACTTAGGTGCTTTGTGCAAACCCTACAGGGTTCAGACTTTGTGTGGTATACTAGCTTTCCAACTAACTCAATTACAGGCTAGGATGACCTACAACAATAGTTTCTCTTCCAGTTCAGTTCGACATTGCCTAAGACAATGGTCAGTGATCTCATGAACTGCAAGTAGTGAGAGAATGAAAGAGTTTCAGACTTCTTCTCCAGATGGAAGGGCCTAACCTACTCCCTGAACCGACCACTCCCCAAAGATGAAATGATCGCTATATGCATCAGTAATCTCTGTGATGAATTGCGAACACCACTCATCCCAATGAAGTACACGAGTGGGTTCTGAGATTTATCTTCAATTTCCCAAAGAATAGAAGACTCCTTACAGTGGATAAATCTCAAGTCTTGGGTGGCCCCATCATCCCTAGGAAAAATAATGGGAAAAGATGAAGTGGATTTTGTCACACTTAAACCACCCCGGCACCAGCTCTAGTTGCAAGGCCTCCACCAAATCGTGCATGACCGCTCGGATGCCAATAACCACCCCCACCATGGAAATATGAGTGAAGGGGTGATAAAAAAAATCATTTCAAGGAATGAAGAAATAAGTTATACTTGTTCTGAGATGTCCAATTCTGCGTCTACTTCATAGCCGCCATGAATTGAAGTTTGCAGCTACTTCATAGCTTCCATGAATTACAACATGCTCAGACTACCAGATTCAAAGTGAGTTGATGAAGTGGGTCTCGACGACCATCCAAACTATTTTCCCTATCATCGGATATCGGGGCACACCATCCAGGAGTTGTTTGTATTCAAGGGCCTCCTATAAAAGATGGTGGATTCCAGAAAAGTCAAGTTGGTTCCACCGCCAGCACAAGTGGCGTATTTCTCCACCATATACCCAAGGGAGGAATAGGAATGGAAAATAGTCACCAGCAAAAAGGAACAAAAAATTGATAGTTGGATGACTCGGAAAATAGTTAACCAAGTTCACGACATCCTCCAGGTGAATTTGAAGCAACAAAATGTGCCCCCAACAACTCCCGATGCAACATGGCCATCATCCTCAGCCCTACAGTCCTCTGGGGTCCAGAAGGGTAGAAAGAAGAAGCAAGAAGATGAGTCAGCACCAAAGTTGAAGCCAGTTTTGACACTTTTGGACTTCATGCTGGAAAATTTGAGACAACGGGCACCGCCCCGCTAAACAACACAACGAGAACCACCCCACCAAATGGAACCATTAGAATAAGACATTCGGATAGAAGAATTGTTGGATCATGAACTTGTCTTTGGCTCAATTAATTTCATTCACTTGATGGACCCCTTCTCTGATAGAGACTATGGCCACGAACCTGAATTCCCCACATCCAACCAGAGAGTCGGAGGAAGAGGCTGCAGAGGCTGAGGGTTTCCTGGAAGGCATGATCATGGAAAGAGTCAAATTCATAGCCATGCCTTAGCTCAAACCATTAATGTTGCGGAAAATCGCAGAAGAACCCTCCAATAGACACAATAGGAACCGGAGTGTTTCTCCACCCCCGTCGGAATAAATATGATCCCAGTCATATTGGAGTATCTATCGAAGGAAGAATAGATATCCAATCACCCAAGGCATATAGGTGGACCTGTTCGACCGAACTCGTAAAGTACATCAGCGCCATTAGCTCCTGTCACAGAGGTCAGACCATCTACATCCAAATATCAAGCCCCTAAAGTGCCCATGAAAGAGCATCCCTGAGCCAGGAAGTTCCAACCTTTAGAGAAAAAAATATAATATTCTGAAGCAGCTAGCCTTAGTACCGGAAAAGATATTGATCCTGGATTCCTTGAGTCTGTCATTAGACCTTAGGGAGGTACTCATTGAAGCCTTATTAAGTCCCCAGGAATTTGAGGTCGAAGTAGCAGCGGCCGAAATATATCGGATGGAGACCAATCCCGAATAATTACACAACATCATCTCCTTCACAGATTAGGATGAAGATGTTATCATGCAAGGAAATATCAAGCCCTTATATGTGTCCAACAGGATAAGCAACATTGATGTTCAGATAATTTTCATTGATAATGGCTCTGGAGTCAACCTCCTCCCACTGTGAACACTTCATTGGTTATGATGTGATGAGGACAGTCTAAAACCATGCACCACAACTCCGCTAGGATAGAAAAAATGAGCAGAAGACATTGGGACGAATCAAGATTAAAACTTGGCTTGGAGACCTCATGTCTGATTCTGAGTTTCTGGTAGTGTGGAAAAGTACGGTCTTCAACGACCTATTATGGAGGCTCTGGAAACATTATCACACTGTCATTCCCTCATCATACCACCAGGGCATTAAATATTGTTCAAATAGTAAAAATGGGGCATTGCGTGCTAATAAATCCTCATTTGAATCATGTGAGTCGCATTACATCAATGCAGGGTTCTATGAACCGAAAGAGAATTAGTCTTTGGCCGACGACGTTGATTGGGTCACCGCCCCAAATGGGTTGGAAATGGCTCCCACCGATCCCCTCCAATAGCTTGGGGACGAGTATATATTACCCATCAATAGGTTGAATGCATAAGTTCATGCTCGGATACAGACTTAGTCATCTTCATGATTTCTATTGTGGTCACCAAGTTCAAAGACATTGAAGAGCGGGTTGGCCCATATGATTCCAGGGAAGGCCCAAACAAAGAAGCTCTCAGCCCATCCTCAGGACCCCAGATGGTTCCCACCTTATTCACTAAGGCAGAAGATGATGCCTTGTTACTAAAAGAAAGCAATGATATTTCATCCTCTTCAAGGAATTCCCCACGGTCAGTCAGGGAAAAAGGATCTATTTCGGTTTCCGTAAGTTGGAGTTTCAATTTCTCTCCCAACATTGGAGAGTTCATATTGAGAATCCACTTTCCATCAGAAGAGGAAGAATATTATGAATAATAAGAAGAAGAAGACCTCAAATATTCCCCTCTCGCATTTGAATAATGTGTCTCCGCTACAATCGATGAACTTAGGGAGATAAACTTGGGCACCGAAGACGACCCACGGCCCACTATGATTAGTGTGGTTATGCCTTTCAAGGAGAAAGAGGCACATAACTCCTTCCTAAAGAATAATTGAGATGTGTTTTTCTGGAACTAAATAGAAATGATAGGCCTCAATCCTGAGGTCTCCACTCATCATCTGGGTCTTCCAGAAGACCATCTAGGCTATAAGCAGGTAGCCAGAAGGACCCACCTGACACATGATGCCAAAATAAAGGTTGAATTTGACAAACTAATCAAAGCTAACTTCATTCGGGAAGTCTGATATCTGATCTGGATGGAAAACATAGTACCTATCAAAAAGAAGAATGGACATATTAGAGTTTACAATAACTTTAGGGACCTCAATCAGCACTGTCCGAGAGATGATTTCCTAGTCTTGATCACATAATTGTTGATTGATGAAACCACTAGATATGAGGCCCCCACTTTCATGGATGACTATTCTGGATACAACTAGATTTGAATGGCTTGAGAAGATAAAGAATTCACTACCTTCAGGGCCCCCCAAGGAGTGTTCTGCTATAAGGTGATTCCCTTTGGTCTGAAAAATGTTGGCTCTATGTATCAGTGTGCCATGCATCACATATTCAAGCCCTTCCTGGGAAAATACGTCGCGTGCTACGTTGACAATCTGGTGGTTAAATCACAACATTGCTCAACCGACCTGACATATCTTGAAACCGTCTTCAACAAACTATGACAACATAGTTTAAAGATGAATCTCCTAAAGTGTTCTTTTAGCATTATCTCTGGGAAATTCCTTGGATTTTTTGTACACCATTGTGGCATCTAAGTAAACCCTAAGAAGACAAAATCCATCCTTTTAATGTCTCCACCTCGCAACCTCACTGAGTTAAGAGGTCTCTAGGGGAACCTGGCCTACATCTGGAGATTCATAGCCAACCTTACGGGTAAATGTTTACCTTTCACTAGGTTAATGAAGAAATGGGTTACATATGAGTGGGATAATTATTTTCAAGAATAATTTAACAATATAAAAAATATATCTCTTAATCCCACCTATACTGATGCCTCAAGTTGAGTGGAGACCACTCATTTTGTACATAACCTCCTTGGAATGGTCATTAGGAGCTTTTCTCATGCAGAAGAATGATTCCGGCAGTGAGAACAATCTCTATTACCTTAGTTGAACAATGATCGACGCTGAGACTCAATATTAAATAATAAAAAAGAACTACCTAGCCTGAATCTTTGTGGTTCATAAATTTAGGCATTACCTGCATCACCACGAGGTCCATCTGGTCTCCCAATACAACCCTCTCAAGCATATCCTCAACCGTCCCATGATTACTGGATTCCTATCACGGTGGTCAGTCATCCTACAACAGTTTGAAATATGGTATGTGACCCAAAAATCCATCAAAGGCTAGGCATTAGCAGACTTCCTGGTGGATCACCCCTCAGAAGAAACAACCCTGTTGGTTGCTGAACTTCTGGACGGATAAGTGTTCTCCATCCAAGAATTCCCCCAGGCATGGAAAATGTACTTCGAGGGTGATTCCATAATCCCAATAGGGAAAAGTATGGAAGATACCAAGATCAACAAAGTAGGGTTGGGAGTTATACTCATATCCCCTGAGAAGGTCGTCTTGCCTTACTCATTCCTGCTTTCAGAGGGGTTTACAAATAATGAAGCAGAATACTAGGCCCTCATTGTAGGGCAGGAGCTGGCACTTCATGCATGAGCCAAATTCCTAAGGATAAAAGGTTATTCGGATCTTGTCATTAATAAGTTCAATGGTTACTATGACATTAAGAAAGAAGTATCGATACCTTTGATGAAACATGTTCGAGAACTGATGGTAGAATTCCCATCAGAACTGATGCTGACTTATGTCCCCTGGTCACAAAATTCTCAAGCTGATGCATTGGAAAATGCAGCTACAAACCTGGATGATCTAGACTAGGATAAAACATTCATCAGCATTGACCACCATCGGATGGTCTTTTCATTCATTCAGAACAATACAGAGGAAATCGACGAGATTAGCCCCATTTCTGAGCCTTATGGTCACACCATTGGCTGGATGACTCCCATTGAAAATTAGCTCCAGAGGGGGGGGGACTCCCACAAGATAGGGTTGGAAGATAATAGATCCTGAGGCATGCAGTAAACTTTGTCTTATAAAATGTCACAAACCAAGAAAAGGTTCTCTACAAACGAGGCTTTGACGGAGTCCTTCTCAGGTGCATCGATGGAGAAGAGACTGATGCTGCTAGGAAAGAAGTACTTGCCGGAGCCTGTGGATCACACCAATCAGAAACCAATATCTCCCATCAAATTTTAAGGCTGGGATACTATTGTCCCACTATGATATAGGATTATGACACATTCACCAAGAAGTTCCATTCCTGCCAAGTTCATGCCAATTTTATCCACTGACACCCAGAGCTACTTCATATAGCTAAGTACTCTTGGTCATTTATCGTATGGGGGATGGATGTTGTGAGACCATGTCCTCCCACCACAACAAGATAATTCAAGTTCATTCTCACAACAACCGACTTCTTCTCCAAATGGGTCGAAGCCATACCCATTAAAGAGGTCAGGGAAAAAAGAATTGTTAGCTTTGTGAAAGAAAACATCATTACCAAATTTGGTGTCTCTCATAAGATATTGATGGAAAATATCACTAACTTCTACTCTACTGAGTTGGAAAAGTTATACCAGGAGTATGAAATCAAATCCAACCATTCATCCCACTACCATGCAATGGCCAATAGGAAGATAGAGGCTTTCAACAAGACCCTGTCCAACATACTCCAGAAGATGGTGGACAAGGATAATAAATAATGTCCAAAAAATATCCTTTATACTTTATGGGCTTATCGGACCATGAACTGCACTGCCACCCAGGAAACCCCGTACTCATTAGTATACAGGACAAAGGCAGTTTTTTCCATCAACGTTCAATTTCCATCACTCCACATTGCCATTTTTGATCAACTGTCCATGGATGAGAAATCCCAGAAATGGTTTGATAAGTTGGATAAGCTGTATGAGAAAAGGATGCACACTTTTCACTATTTATAGGTCTACCAAAATCAAATCACATGAGGCTTCAATATAAAGGTTCTCCTCTGGTCTTTCCTAGAAGGATAGATGGTGTTGGTCCTTAGAACCCCAATGATACTCAGGAAGAAACCCCCAAATCTTGATCCAAAGTGGGAGGAACAATATGTCATACATAGGATCTATTCCAATGTATCATATTCCTTGATATAAATGGATGGACAGATCATAACGGCCCCCACCAATGTAAGGTTTCTAAAAAATTACTTCACTTAACGGCGATGTATATGGTCCAAACTCTATGACCCTAAACTATGAGTTATCTTCCTGACCACATGACGTTAAACTGTATGGTATCAATCCTTGCAACACAACATTAAACTTTGATTCTAATATCCTCTCTACATGACTCTAAACTACATATCATAGCATCGTAGCTGCAAGACGTGAAACCACATAGCATAAATCATCCTAACCGCACAACGATAAACTACAGGGTTAAAATTGTCCTAACCACATGACATTAAATTTCATGGAGTCCTTCCTTGCCATAAGACATTAAACTGCATAGTTTTAAACATACTATGTATGGATTGATTCCCATTCATCAGTGGGATACGTAGCGACGCCTCAACCCTCGATCTTGGCCCATCCACCACATTAAAAAATGCCTCTATTGTATCCTCTATTACCCCATATTATGAGGGAAATCCTTATCCCTCCTTGTTTCTCACATAGAGTATAACTCAGGTGATCTTAGGATTAATGGTAAGAATTCTATTACATGAACAAACTGTAGAGGAATATGATAGACCCGACACACGTAGCGGATGAAACCAAAATGCCCCCACTCCTATGTCTGAGTCAGATCAGTACAAGGAACATTTAGAACTATTTATGGATTGATTATTTACCTTGAAGGATATATAGTGATGTTCAGATTTAACAGTCAGGCCCATCCATCAATTAAAGAAAAAAATTCGCTCTCATTTACCTACACATGGACCAGACCCTTGTAGGGAACATTTAGAACTATGTACGGATTGATTCCCATTCATCAGTGGGATATGTAGTGATGCCCATATCCTCTATCCCAATCCACCCCCAAATTCCCCATCCTATGTGTATAGGTCGGACTTGCATAGGATAATCCATGAAATGTCCTAACCACTTGACATTAAATTACAATGTTCTTCAAGAGTCATGTGCAGTCTGATTCTCAGTGTTACGGGATCCTGAAAATGCCCCTAATTTCATGCACAACAAATTCAAAGAGATGATAGGAATTCCAAGATTGAATTCCGACACTCATAAGGAGTTAAAAGATCATGATTCCCCCTAAATATGAGTCAGATCTATGTAAAAGATTTAATAGTTCATGGCTAATAATAGTCTGGATATTTCTCACATTCTCAGACACATCTTTCCCATTTTTCAAACTCCATACTCTGGGAAATCTTGAGTCCCCATAAACATGAATGGTCGTCAAAGATGGAAGGTCAGTGTTCTACAAACACCTTTTTTTACTATGCACATCATGTCCAGGTGGCTATGCATATGTCGCCTACAAAATGGTCGTCAACCAAAGGAAAATTCGTCCTCAGGAGAGTCCTCTCCTACCTCAGTACGCCCAATGGATTCCAAGACCCATGTCATTCCTCCTAATCCAAGTTATGGTTTACACCTTCTATCATCAATCATGTCTAAGGAATTATAGAATATCCCAAACACGATTAACTCAAAGCTATTTATGGTCTTTGTAACAAGTTGTCTCCACAACAGGATGATAAACTATGATGCCAACATCCTCACTGCATGATGCTAAACTGCAAGGCCGAAAGGGTTTCAGTTACACAACATTAAACTGCACTGCATAATGTAAATTCTTAGATTCTCATCTTGGATCATCCTCCTCAAACAAAATTCTTTCCCTTCACACATAAGGGAAAAACCTCTACAAGGAATGTTCATTGGGAGTCCTGAGTAACTTGGTTTTACCCTGAGAAGATGTGTGGTGGACCTGAATTCTACGATCCAGACTCTGCCAAAGAAGGTGTTTAAATGTCCCCTTTTTCTATGCATGAATTTAATCAAGGCATAGAATCCCCATACAATTCCTATCTACAGGGATGCTTAAGGGTAGTCGTATTTCCCTTCTTTCGCATTGAGATTGCCCTGAATCCACTCCACAGGATGATAAATTGCGTGGAATTCATCCTTGCTACATGACGTTAAACTACATAGCATTGGTCTAAGTATAAAATTACACCTACCATTGATTATTCTATTCTTAAGTGGTGATATGGAATCCTCACAATCCCTTATTTCTCACAATGATCATAGCTCACGTAAGCTTAGGGACCTCATTAGGGGGTCCACTATGACACCATTGTGAATCAGTCTAGGATTTTGGTCCTAGAAACACGACCCTAAAAGGCATGTTATAGTTTCCTTTCCCATAGGGAACCTCAGGTCCTAGTCGTATGATGTTAAACTATAGGGTACTCCAAAGATGGGACGAATGCCTCACCCTACATATGAATCAGATCTATGTAGGGGATTACCCAATCCCATGACAAAATCACAACCCAAACATTTCTAATGTATCCGAATACAATCCTTCCATACATAAAAATCCATGATTTGAGTAATATTGAATCTCCATAATCCTCCAGGGCCATCAGATATGGAAGACCAGTGTCATACGGACACCTTTGTTTGACTATGTGCATCATGCCCTAGTGGATCTACATATGTCACCTACAAAAAGGTCGTCAATCAAATGAAAATTCATCCTTAGGAGAGTCCATTCCTACCTCAGTTTTCCTAATGGATCCCAAGACTTGTAACATCCCTCCTAATTCAAGAACCCTCAAATTCATGGTTTACATTCTCTTTCCTACCCACATCCTGAATATATCAGAACATCCTGGCCCGATTCACCTATGGTCTCTCTTGAGGCTTATAAAAAATGAAGATACCCCATCCATATGTGTGAAGTTTATATGTGTATGAAAAATAAAATACCCCCACCTATTTCTCGGTTTCCCAGAAAAGTTTAGCCAAAGAAATGACCCCTTTAATGTTTGGGCACACCCACTTTCATAAGCCACACGCCGTGTTCAGAAAGGTCCCAATCTCCATAATCCTTCATGGAAATCAGAGATAGAAGGCCAGTGTACTGTGTACACATTTGTTTGACTATGAACATCATTCCCCAATGGATCTACATATGTCACCTACAAAACAACCTTCAACCAATGGAAAATATGTCCTCAGTAGAGTCCTTTCCAGTTTCTGTATGCCCGCTTGACATTTATGTCCCATATCACTCCCTGGATTTTGAAAACCCCATGGGTTAAAACTTTCATATCTTTCCCTTTTAAAACAATTAGACATGAAAGGAATTTCTAATTGAACTGGTGAATCATTTACTCTCCTTTTGTTAGGGAAAAATGATCTCCCATAATAGCTATCAAGTGTCCTGGTTATATGATGTTAAACTATACCATTCACCAGCCCTCCCTTACACAAGTAAAATTTGTATGGGAGTGGTTTCCCATTCAAAGCTGATAAAAATTCACTTAATACTTTCATACTTCATTCCTCAAACATGCCACTCACTATGGCCTCCAACCTCAAAACAAACCTAGAGTGTTACAAATTCCCCCAGGCCATCAGAGATGGAAGGCTAGTGTCCTGCGAACACCTTTGTCTGACTATGCACATCATGACCTGGTGGATCTGCATATGTCGCCTACAAAAAAACCATCAACCAAAGTCAAATTCCTCCTTAGGAGAGTCCTCTCTTACCTTTGTATGTCTAACATGGCTCTCAAGCCTCATATGCATCCAAAACTCAAAAAGCCAGGGTCAAGAAAAATACCTCATTCATGTATGATATTATTAGGACATTCATGGCTAATGAATCCCATATTGGGGCCCTTGCCCTGTCAAGTTTTGGTCAAAGATGTTCAGCCTAAAACATCAGTAATAAGTCTGATTGGAAAGACTATAAACCACTAGTGAAAAAGACGCAATACTCGCTAGAGTTAAAACCCACAAAGGGTACCCCTGGATAAAAGTCGAGTACCAACTCATTAAAACTATACTATGTATGGTTTAGGAAAAAAAAGAAATTTTGAGCTATAAAATACTCAAAAGAGACATAAATATTGTTAATTAAAAAACCCGCAATGGACGACCTAGAAAAAATTCAAGTTATACCTGCTAATCCCATATCAAGTAGGCTTAGGAAAAAATTAGGGTAATAATGAAAAGGACACAAAAGTTCTCAAGTTTTTCCATGAAATCCCATAAATAGTCAAACTACGCTCGCTGAGTCCCATGGTTCAGGAAAAAATTAGAGCCTGATTTGATTATTTCAATTTACCGGTTTCGAATCACAGTTTAAAATTAATACATGATCAAAATAATTCTTATATCGTTGATTGTGATTAATTTACATGATAGGAAAAGGGAAAGAATAAGTATTGGAAGGGAAATTATTTCCATTAAGTTCAATAAAAAAATGGAGGAACATCCCTAGTTCGGAGTCACTCAATAATGTCAAAAGAAAATAAGTACATCATTATTTGGGAAAGTTATAGTAAGGCTCAGCTCGCCCTTTCTAGAAAAATGGAAAATGATTGTTGCGGGCCGTTAAGAGTTTTCTCTAAAGAAGATCTCTCATCCAATTCATCTCTGACTGTTGGGCGCACATGCTCCATAATGACTTTAAGGTCCCACCCTTTCTTCTATATAGCTTCATAATTGGCACCTAAAGAGGATAATTAAGCCTTCAACCTTACTACCCAAGCCTCTCACTCTCACAAATTCTCCTTTTGGGTGATCACCAAATCATGAGCCTTCATCTCTTCATACTTCAGGTGATCGAGTTCCTATGAAACATCTCGGAAGTTCTTTACCTAATTATGGGAGGAATTGAATTTGGTAAGTTTATCCTCACAAGAAGTGAGGTCTTCCCAAGCTATGAAAATTTAGTAGATAAGAAGGTTTAGATGCCAGTAATAAAATCCACTAGAACCCAACTCGGTAAATAACTTCTGGAATTTTCCAGTCTCATCGGTAAATCTAGCCAGAGGTGTTTCTACGGAAAGGGTGCATAACTTACTCCACACCTATTTTTTCACTTCCTGATACCTCCCTATGACACCAAGGTCTTGGTCCTCCCCCACCACAATGGGTCTATAGGTAGGAAGCATCATTATGGTATTGGGAAGGGACTTAGGATAGGTTACCCAAGATGGGGGGATCTCCATACCCTAAGATGATTCAACCACTGGAGCCAGACGCGGAGGGTTGGACGCAAATTCTAGGGTATTCGATGATGCTTTGCTAGGTCCATCTTCTTTAGGGTTGTGGATGGTATCCACAAGAGGGTAGAAGTCTAAATCACTCCCCATTGAGATAGGCCGCATAGATGAATCCCCTTCCAGATGCATCTTATGGAGGATAGAGTGTATTATCACCATAGAGATAGGAATAGGTGGTGCAGACATCACTCACCACAGAAGAAGGAATATATGGCATGGTCATCATGGTCAAGATGGTGAGAAGGAAGGTTAAAGGCTTTTGGATCTATCAAATTGTTCTTCTCATCACCCCTTCAAGGTAACAGTTTACCCATAGTTGAGCACATTCCAATGATAGAAAAGTGGATCCCGTCATATTAGGTATGATAACCTCCATAGCGGCACTTTCCCGCATCATTATAAGCCACAACTAGTAGAGAATTATTGGATGAGATTATCCCCTTAACTAAATGGTAGGAAAAAGTGCAGTCTGTTGAAGGCACCCAAATTTCCTAGAGAACCGGTAAGGGAGTTATGGCTCACAAATGGCCACTAAATCTATGTGATTAGTGAGCATCCCATCCCAAAGTGCGATAATGTATGATCGCTCCTCTAAAGAACAACCTCTATCACCCCTTAGTGACCCATGAGGGGTAGGGTATAGTTAAAATGAGAAGAGAGAAGCATCATGTAGTATCTTGATTGCATCGTTAATTATTAAAGTCATAGGATGAACAACAATGATGTTTAGAAGGGTGGGTTGAAATTCGGAGCAAGGAACCTTCACAGTGTGTCGATATTCATAGCAAGGGAAGTGTTCTGATATCCACCCATAAGGAATTTGAAATATTCGAATGAGACAATGCAGAGGTTTAACTTCTTGTATCTACCCAAGGAACTCATAAATTTGGGTGAGAGTAGGAATGACTAGATTAATTGGTCGACACTTCGCCAGTGTAGCCACCATCATCATAGTGCAAGACTTAACCCCGGTATATACATCCTAATATGGGAAGAGCCATACACTCAAAAACATGGAAAAGAAACCTTCTAATCTAAGCGCAGGTGGCACGTCCGACTGAAGCTCATATCCCCAGGTGGTATATCGTCCCACTTTGAGGGTGGCGCAATATGACCCTAGAATTTGTCGAGACTGATGGGATGGATGAGTTCGGTTGTGGTGATATCTCGGCTTAGGCCCATTCACCTACAGAAATGACCCTATACAAGCCTCAAATGGGGTAAGAGAGTGATCCTGGATGGGGTGATCAAGTAATACCTCTTCCATTACCAGTAGGCTCTTTGTCAATGGAGACACATGGTTGGTATCATCCCAAGTAGCAGCTGCTGTAAGAAATTCATAATACATGTTTCCATGGATGGGGAGCCCTCCAAGATTTTGGATGTCCCATAAGTTGATTCCCAACTCCCCATATGAAAAATGGAAATTTTTGGTGCTTGAACACTAGTGGATCAGTATCTCGGGAAAGATTTCACCCAGAGAGAAAGATGCGAACTGGGAAACCCAAGATGCCTGCTATAAGTTCACCGACTCCAACTGATCGGGGGACTCTAAACAGGTTTGGTGTACCTAGAATGCCCAGGCCCATTCATTAGAGAATCATCCTCTGGCTCGCAGGTCCCATTTTTTTCTCCACCCACCATTAGGGTTTTCTCAGGAAAGGTTGCTAATGGACGAGTACTCCTGGGTGACTAGTCTCAAGGCAGTGTTGCGACACCTGCGATCGATCTGAGTCCACACAAAGCCTTTTAATATGAAAAAATTCTTCTGAATTAGAGTAGCTATGAATTCTCATGTTGAGGAAATATTGGCTTGATCATGACCTTGTGGTGCTTTTAGGATAATTAAAGGAGTATTAGGGTCAGCCAATGGATAAGGAACGTCATCAAGAAGATCAAATCCATAAAGTGGAAACTTCATAGATAATGGGAAATCCAGAAGCTTCGACATAAGGAGATATTTTAAGAATTTTTCCTAAGGAAAAATGTAGGATTGAAGATAGCCCTCATTGTCCTCAACCATTGATACCCTCATCTTGGTCGATTTCGTAAAAATCTGTGGAATAGCCATTAAATCCTACACAGAAAGATCCAAAAGCCCAAAAAAAGTCATTCCAATGAGAATTGTTGGATAAAGGTCACAAAATAATGTCCAAAGGACTTAAAAGAGGGTCTGCATGGGGATTTGTGTACTACTCCTAGAAATGGTGCATGAAAACCATTTCCAGTGTACTGCACAGTATGTGGAATCAATTTCCCACATACTGCAGTGGTACGCGGAAGCTATACCGCGTATAGCCACGGTATGAAAAAGACCCATGAGGCGCTGGCCCATGGAGCGTTGGCCAGTAAACAGAAGGGTTGGTGGATTTAAGAAACTGTGAACCAAGGACTCTCCATGCTGATATTCAAAGAATGTTGATTAAGATTTTAAGTTTGGATTATTAAGGCTTAAATTTTAGTTTGGCGGTTTAACTTTGTTGTGAAGAACATGAAAATCACGTAGCATTCTCCTACCCGGAGGTCCGAAATTTAGTTTTAAATTCCATAACGCATTTCATGAAACCCAAAATTTGGTTCACAGGAAGAAGAAATTGTGAATAGTTCAGTTCGCGACACATACAGAGCGGTTCACAAATACAAATTTCTCAAAAGAGATGGTACACGGATGCAGAGAAAGCCAAAGAAGGTCGAGAGAAATCTTCGCCACGAGAAACAATAAAAGACAAATGATCTAGGCCCCTATAAATAGATGTGGTCCTATACTACCAGACCTATCTGTTCTACCAGAAACCACTTCAGTTTCGGACCACTTCTACATCAAAATAGTCTCATCTTTTTTCTAAATAGACCCCATTCCGATGGGGGCATTTGTAGGGTCCTGAACACTTTTCAAAGGGAAGTAAATACTCCCACAAGCACTTTCTAGAAGGAATCAATAATTCTTATAGGTAAATCAAGGTAAATGGATGAAAAATGAATTGAAAACTTGGGAAAAAACTTGAAGGAATTGGTTTTTCAACAGTTTTAAGTGACCCACATACCACCACCAGGAACGGTTTGTGGAATTCATGAATCTCAAACCATCGGTACACGGAAGGGCCTACGAGGCGTTGGACCGCAGAGTGATGGCCAGCGAACCTAGGAAGCTGTGAACTGCAACGTTAGAAAAATCAAGTGCACGAAGGCCATCTACATACCATTCCTTGAACTCGGTAGTTCGCAGACGAAGCAAATTGTCAAGGTTCCACGAACCATGACTCGCAAACTGCATCCTCCACAAACCCCGATTGACCGAGTCTTCTACAGATTGAGATATCTCTTCACGGGCTTCTGCAAATGGTGTCGCATGCTCATAAATATTATTTTCCCCAATTCTCTATAAAAGGATCACATGAGGCAGAAGAAGAGTACAGATGAAGAGATCATGGAGGATACCCTAGAGATTGGAATAAATAATTCAGAGAGGATTGCGACTTCAGTTTAAAATCATCATCAAAGTGAATACTACGAACCACATTTCTATAGGTATAACCAGTATCTAACCATAAAAAGAAGGAAATTAATAATAATGGGTAAATCCAAACCTAATTGGTGTTACCGTGAACCAAAAATTCTTCAAAGATGAACTCCCTGTGAACCACTGGTTCCAGGACCCTCCTTCAATCCAGCGCTCCACATAGTGTATCGCTATACGGATTGAACCCCGAGCCATGTACTATGTAAGTACGTAGATAGAACCTGAAGTGGTTTGTAGGACCACATCCAAGACCACGTACCACTTCGGTATGTAGTGGTCCATACCCATGCCCACATAATGCTTCGGTACGCGGACGACCCCTCTACCCGCATACCACTATGGTATGCGGATCTCCCCCCATCCTACATGATAAAATAGTATGTGGAATGAGGCGTCTTTGGGTGTCTTTCCCTCTGGCTCCAATATTGCCCCTCCATTACCGTCCAGTCCTCTATAGATCCTCCACGAACTAGTCTATTGGCATCAGACCAAAGCCTCCTCCAAAGCCACCTGACCCGTATGATTAGATCATCGGGCACATCAGCATGCCCCCTCTGAGTCTACATACCCATGGTAAGCGGAGGAAAAATGTTTTTCCCCACAATGGTTCAGACTCTAGAGTTGTATGTAAGTCTACATTCCCATGGTAACCCAGAGTCCAACCTTGGGATGCTAACGTGAACCTCCCCGTTCTAGGGATTAAGGGCGATCACTTTATTTTCCATTCAATAAGCAATGGTGATCAGACGAAGGAATCATGCTCACTTATCCTTTTGGTGAGAGGAAACCTTCCTCCCCTTTCCCAGAGCACATTCTGTTGAACTTCCACTGAGGTAAGTCCCCAACCTTCTGGGAGCCGAGCCGCATGACCCCCAATGTCATCCCACATTAAAGGGTTCATTACTCTATGCCCACTCTCACTGTTTCCTTAGCTTCTTCCACCGTATTCCTGCCCTCTCCCATCATCAGGGGAGAAGGTGTGTGATTGGTTGAATCTCTCACATCCTCTTGTTTCTCACATCATGTATAACTCACGTGGGCTTAGATATTTGTGACGATTACAACATCCACACAACCAACCCATTCTGAACTATGAGAACTCTGATTCCTATTCAAACCAGGATACGTAAGACAACTACTTAAAGGCCCGAGCTCAAAAGGGATGCCCTTCCAAGAGGGTCCACCCAGTCATTTCCCCTTCAAATGGGAAGATTCTATGCGTAATCTCAAACCCATTATAAAATATGAGAACTCTAATTCCTGTTCAAACGAGGATACGTAGGACACCTTATTAAAGTCTTGATCTCAAAATGGGTACCTTTCAAAATGGGTCCACCCAATTATTCCCATAACAAATGGGCCTCCTCCCAGGTCCAAGCCCCAAGATAACCGAACTACGTGGTCTCTGATTCCTCCCTCGAGGATACATAGGATTACCTTATTATGGGTCTGATCCCAACATCAAATCACATTCCATCCTTCCTAGATGTAGATAAACTCTAGAGCGCCTTATTGCATGGATTAAGTCAGCATTGCCTCCATAGAATAAAATTTATGTATATCCATGATGATCCTGCAACCCATGGGTAGCCCATGGATACACTCTTCGGGAATAAACCAAGGATTTTTGAACATATGAACATGACTTAAATGTATTAGAGATTCCCAAAATAGGAAATAATTCCCCCTAAAAAGGGTGCGATGAGCTCGACCTCCCATCCTATCGACAAATGGAGTCCTTAAGTGTTTTTGTCCAAATTGTCATCCAATGACTTCTTGCCTTTGGAAAGCAGGTCCATGAATCATGGATACTAGGTCTGTTTGATGTTTTTGGCTCCACGAATAAGCTCGTTGGATACCATCCGAGGAATTCATATCCTAGGAGGACCGATTGCACAAAAACTTAACCCCATGCAATCGCCCGTTGGGACCATTTGAATGTGTAACCTCCTTTGTAATGCATAAGGGATAAATAGCCCATAGGGTCAAACCAATTCCCCCTAAAGGATAACGATGCGGATCGGGTCGAAACAAAGATGGCGATGAGAATGTATCTATAATAACAAAAGAATTCCTGTCACCAGTCAGACCATTCTTTGTAATTTTTCCCAAACCCATAAATTTACCACCTCGGAGGCAAAATATGGTAGCATACCAATCACAACAACAAAAAATAACAACCATCATACCTTAAATTCTCAAAATCATAGGGTTGACTTGATCTAGTGTACATTGATGATTGGTATCGAAGATGCTGGATACAGTTTTTACAAATTTCCTTAATCAAGCAATGGTAAGATGGAAAAACATGTAGAGTACAAGACACTCTGTTGGGTCACCGGTGCTCTGAAATTCAGAAACTGTATTACTCATTCCACATATACTCACCTTTTCATGAACCAAGGTTTTCATATGAAATACTTGATGGATAACAAATAAAAAAAGTGAAAATAAATGATTGAGAACATTTGAGTTTATAAAATTTTGAAGACAAGATTTTGTGAGATTTGAAATAGAACTGATGTGGTAGCTTCTCTTGTAAAGATACTAATGGAAACCTGACCATCTACAATAGCCACTGATTATTGCATAAAATACAATTCCTATGATCACACACTTAAACTGAATCTCATTCTCATTCAACTCATTCATGACATTAAAAAAGACGTGAAAAATTTGGTTTTATGTTCATTGGGATAATACACCCACATTGAATCCAAGGATTCTTCCTAATTAGAGGTATCCAATGCCTATGAATCAACAATGTTAATCTAAATCTTCGCAGCATGTTGCTATGAAGATACAACACCAAAATGAAACCTTAGTTATGAGGAAATATGTAACGTGTGTGATTAACATTTCCAATATATATCTTCTAAGTATACTCTATTGAAGATACAACACCAAAATTAAAAACAATGATAGGTGCATGATGGATGGAAAAAACCCATCACATTTACAAAAATCAAATTAAAAAAAGTACAGATCTGTACAGAAAGACTGCAAATGGTTAGAAGAACACCAAATAATACTAGGTTTTATAATAATAATTTCAATGAATAAAAAAAATCACACAACTGAAATTGATATCATCTATTTAAGCACCCAAATTACCATTCCATTGGATGCATTTTTTTCATCAAATAAATTGAAGAAATTCAGCATGAAATTATTGGATATCTGAGAACAAAAAATAGAAGCTTACATCTTGAAATAGGAGAAGGATGAGCTAATCGAGGTAAGAGATCACACACAGATCAGACTCGATGGGGATGATTAACTGATTGAATATTATCTTCTCGGATCACATCAGATCTATAGCTGGTGAGTTTTCATTGAATCCCACCTCCCATTGATTGAATGTAAAACAAGGAATCGGGATTTAGAATCATAACGTCACTTAACTTTTCAAATGAATGATAAAATGATAATAATTTAAATGCGATCTCCTATTAGGTTTGGATGAATTACACATGTTTAATAGATGTGATGAATGTTTGATCACTTTGATCAGTCATCTGGATTGAAATCGAGGGGTCAATCAGAACTAGAAAAATTCGATCGGTTGTATCCCTCGTTGGCTTGGCGAAACCCTCTATGAAACCCTAGGAACCTCAATGAAACCCTTAGTAAAGATGTCATAGAAACAACTCATACTAAAATTTCAAAATCATTTATGATCCATGGATTATTGGAGTGATAGAGTGCATAAATGATAGAACATGTGTATTTGTGAGCAAGGAGATTGGAGAGTGCAATGCAGGAGAAGGGATTCAAAACCCAAAGCCCAAAAATTCAATGGGCCTGTTAAATATTATTAGTGGTCCAATAATAAAAGTATAATGTGGATAAAAGAGGATTTGTATAGGCTAATTTTGAATTTATAAGAAAGATCCCAAGAGAAAATGGGACTATAATCCCATTTTATTAAAACTGAAAGTGAACTTCATTGGCTCTACCAAGTGATTTCATGAAATTAATATCACCTTAATTAAAAAATCCATCAAATTCAAAGTAGATGGGATACTTGTATTCTTGAGTCATGGAAGTTTTGGTATGAATATTCATAGTCTTTGTTGGGTGTAGGAGAGTAAATAATAGGTTGGTTTGGACTATGAGGATTATTTTTTTGATGTGTTTATCACTCATTTGAAAATTATTATTCACATTCACTATACTCTCCTTACTTTTACTAAAAATTCGAGTGTTTGTTTAACTCTTATATGTTTTTGTTTCTTGATTTATTGAATGACTACATGGTATAATTATCAATGGAGCGATCATCCTTTGTGAAATCTTTAAAATTAGGGTATAGGGGGAAAATTTCTTGAGGGTCCTAATTGACCATTCTCTTTTCTATTTCATTCCACTTCTTTATTTCACAGCACTTTCTTCTACTCCCATCGGTTGTGTTTCCACAATTAAGCCAACAAATACTTCAACCATGTATAGTATTTCATTATTTGGTATCAAAGCTCGACTTTAACTTTGTTCATCACCCATTATGGACATGTTTTACTTTAGTCATCTATACCACATTTTCTCCACATTTATAAACACGTTATATATCAATTTCATAGTTTAGAATCTCATGTTTTCTCTTGATTCAGAAACACTAAAATCTGACTTATACATTTGGAGTGATGGGTTTTGGAGGGATAACTATCATCCAAAATGAAACGAAATAACAACACCAAAACCCAAATAACCTAGGATTTATCTATAGGTTTGTAATGAATAATAAATTGAAAAAAGTGGCATACCTTGCACAAATCAATATGGGCTCATCCACATGTGTTTGATGTAGATCACCGAGGAGCAACCAACGAGTTCCTCCCTCCTAGGGAATCAAAAGATAGTACAAATCACTTAACTATCAAGAAGGATCTACTTACTATCTATGATCTTCTATAACCTTTGGTTAAAGGATAAAGAGAATTGGGAGTTTGAGAGAATTTTTGGTATAGGAGTTTCCAACATTCAGACATACTAGAATGCACACACATCATAAACAATAAGTATCCTTGTATAACTATCCATGGAGACCCTTTGGATTCTAAATATTTGGTTATATTAAATGAAACATTTCGTAAAAGTTTCAATAAAATAATTTTCATATTGCATGATAATTCCCATGCATTGCGCTATGACATAATGACCTTCATTATGCCATGGTGCACAACATCATAAATCATAATGTGGTTTAAAACATCATGGTGTGGAGATGGTTTTAATGAACAATTCCAAAAATATCTCACTTTCACCAAAGCATCATAGACTTAGAATACATTCAATGTATTTCACATCATATGCAAAAAAAATTAAACAATATCCAAAACACCTTTTGGATATTTTCCAAAACTCGTTTTGTAAAATATTGTCATTCATTTTCACCTTATGTTACATCACACGTAACAAATCGAGAAAATTTTATCCATAAATTCTTCCATATATCCACCAAAACAACCGAAAAGTGTGACCTCATGGGAATTTATATTGATGACAATGATAATGAATTTTTTAATCCATAAAATTAAGCAAAGAGTGACCCTTAGAAAAGTGGCAATGCTAATCAAGCTATAAAGGATCATATATGATCTCTATTAAACACATGAATCTTCATACCTATTTCCACCAGTTGTATCATACACAAGTAAGAATAATCAGATAATATCTTTTTCTAATACATCGAGTGACCATGGGAAATGGAATATGTCAATCCCAAATAGTCTACTCATACATTCTTGATTCTCTTAGTATACACTGACCAAGTTGATGAATACATTTTACATCATTCATCTAAGTGGACGAGTGCATCACATGCCCATAATCCAATAAGATAAGCATATTGTATGAACCTTATCTAGGTATGGTCATACAATTACTCATTTTATCTCAATTGAGGGCCCATATGTCATAATCATCACATGAGAGGAAAAAAATTATCTTGGTTAAGGCTCAACTGATGATATGATCAGCAACACACCTAACCATCCTATCATTAGCTAAACCATAGGACTTGCATGAGATTGGTATCAAGGTATGGATGTTCCCATGATAAATGTATTTCCAACATCAGGTGTGGATATTCAATATGAAACATTCACCCTTATTATACTAAATACATAGTGTATGACACTCTATGTGTTATACATGGTGGGTTATCCAACACAAAAAAAACCCATTTTCGGCCTCATGAGAATATTTTGTATCTCTATAAAAAATACTACCCACACCAACCTTAACATTTCATCACAACCCATAATACTCTTTGATGAACATATGTTAGAGATAAATAAAGGATGTTCTTTGAGAGGTCAATTATCATTACACTTTATGCAATTTATGCAGCTAACATGAAAGAATTATAAAGTGAAGACTGCCTTTCGAATAACATAATACATTTTATATTCTAATTTTTTTTTAAGATTTCTTAACAAAACCACACCTAAGTTCCCATATTATCATATCACATATGATAAACTTGCATAAAGGCCTTATGTTTTTTCTACTTTTTGGGTTTTGTTAAACTCATTGCATCTCTATGTAATTCCTGCCACAACCTTATGTAACCATCAAATAAAACTCTCCCACTAAACTCTATAGTGAGTAAGGTATATGAAGAAAGTTTGTTTGAATAATAATGAGACTTATGAATCATATCCCTGATGTTTAACTCTTTGAACATAATATTAAAACTCATTTACTTCACAACATTGAATATTTTGATGTTAATAACTTATGTTGTCTACTTATAAATATTTCGAAGTTCTTTATCGTCATCTTTATTCCTTTGAGATTATTTGGAAACTAATTCAACTGGTTTTTATTTAGATGTTCCTTTTTAATTTTTTCATTTTTCCCAACCCAATTTTTTTTAATTTTTATATAAATTAATAAATTGGTGGTTTTCGTGATTATTTTAATTTATTTGAAAGTAAAATAATTTTTTTGAATTTTTTTTCTTTTCATTATTTGTATTTTAATTATTAATAATGTATACCTAAAATTTATTTAATTTATTGATTGAAAATCAAAATTATTTCTTATTTCCATTTATTTAATATATATATTTATAATATTATTCTTTTATATTTAGTATTTTAATAATATTTTATTTTTTATCATTAAATTTTAAATAAAATGGAGTTTTAATATACTATTTCATTAATTTAAATATATATTTTTTTGAAATTACTTAATTTTTTAATATTTTAAATAAAATCTTTTTTATTAATATTTTAAAATTATTAAAAAATAATATAACTTTTTTTATTAGTTTATTTTGTTATTTTTTTTAATTTCATTAATAATTTTCTAATGAAACCAGGTTTTTTGGAATTTCATTTATAAGGGAATGGATCCTATTAGATTAACCCTTTGTGTGTTTCCGAGGCTAGTGGAGCTTGGAGGAGGTTTGGAATAAGTCTAGCGGAGTTGGCTGCTGAAAATTCTAGAAGTAGGGAGATAACATGTCATGTAATCCTTAAATATCATGTAAGTGTGGTTCATGACTTGTATAGTACAAGTTCACGATGTGTAAGTTTTGGGTTAAATAATAAAAAGAAGACGTGTTTTCAGCATCAACTTAACACCAAGGATTACACGACATGAAAGGGGATTACACATTGTGTAATTCTTCACTATAGTGTTGTTATAAGCATTTCAGTTGCTCGGATTATTCATAACCCTACATCTGCAACATCTCCCTCTCTCATTTCAGGTGGCTGACAACCCCCTCCTTTAGAATTTTGGATTCCCTTAAAAGGGGGGTTGATCCTTAGCCTTTCATCTTCAATCTGTGTGATCCATTATGATCCAAGGTGTGTTATTCCTTCTTTTAGTGGTTTCTCCTGGTTTGATATTGTTTACTCCAATGTCTTCTCTATATGCTATGTAATTTAATCACCCTTGTTTCTAATGGGGTTTCCCTTTTTTTTGTTGGTGCGGTTGTGTTGCGGTGTCCTCGTATGGATACAGTTCTTACAGGAGAGGTGATCGTAGATCTACAATGTGGTCCATTATCATGCAAAGATCATTGATGTATTTTTGAGGTAGGGAATTTGTTTCTTCTCTTTATTTATTTACATGAAATCATAAATTGATCACACTTTATCCATTTGGATGGAAATGGAATTAACCTAATAATTATTTGAACTAGTTTAAGAAATTATATAGTGATCTCATGCTGACGATGTTGTTTCTTTATACTATGATAGCGGTTTTCCTCAATATTTTCTAGATGGTGTGATATCTATGACTTTCTTTGTTAGTATGTTTTTCTTGATGGAAATTGTTAAAGAACGTAAATCTAAAATTAACAGATAATTAATTTCCTTAAGAATAATTAAATGAGAGGAATGTTTGTAATCCGTTGGTTGATGTAATTTGATGTGGATCAAATTGATGCAAGTATTCATGTTTAAATTAAATTGGTTAAGGAACCTAAAGTGTGACAATGCTAGTTGATAAAATTAAAAGGCGTGTTAATTAAGAATGGTTATTCTCTAGGTTTTTTGAAATGAGAGTAAATACTAAGAGCATGTTTTTCCTTTATTAGTTTGTTATAGATTGATTCCTTAGATTGAACATAATTGGAGACTGAAAATAAATGAATCAGTTAATTCAAGATGTAATAAGAACTGGTTGTGTGATAAAGATGTTTTCCAGGGCCTGAGTTGCATGTTTTCTTGAGAAGGCTGGATGCCTTATTTTGAGAGCCCAGTTGCCTGGATTTTTTCTTATTTGTTTCCTAATTCTTGTGTTGTGGGCCTAATATGTTTGATCCTGGGATGGATGTTATGATATGTGGTAAGGGATTCATTGATATTTTTGGCACAAGATGATGCATATGTTGGTGAGATGCATCGGTATATACATGTGGGTGTCAGGGATGACATCGGAGATTATGGAATGGGTTAAAGCTAGGCTTACCTATTGATAAGATGTTGAGATCCGGTATTTTCACTTGAATATATTTAATGGACATTGTCCAAGTTTCTTGTTTTATCTTCATTCCTTTCCCCACTACTTGTGGTAGATGGAGGTGCTTGATTGCATGTTTCCTCTTGATTGTAGCTTAGGATGATTTTCCTAGAGTACTTGGATATGGAATAATGCTAACAATGATTAAATAAATTTAAAAACCCATGATGTTGGTTGATGATGGAATTAAAATGCTAAAAAGATGTTAATCTGGATAAACCAAGTCCTTGGTTTGGTTTATACCTGGAGGGCATGTGTTTTACTCTAATAATTAATGTAATTCAATCTGAAATAATGTTAAGTGGTTAATTAATGGATAATTAATTAGATAATGCAAGTTTATGCTTAAAATAAAAGAAGTAATTAATATACCTCTTTTATTTTTTTGAATGATTATAGGTTATTTGGTCTTAGCAGTGGTAGTCAGGAGTCTATGCAGCGTTTTCTGTAGTTGAGTCAAAGACAAGGTTATGATCATAGTGTGGTTGTGATATAAATTATATCATGTATATTTTTTGATTCCATGCACTACCCCACCTGTATAGGTTAGGGAAATTGACACCCAGTGGACTCTGGGGGGTATTTTCCCCAACATCTCGGTGGGAGGATGGAGGGCTGACTACCCCCTCTAGCCCCACTCCCTTCTCTTGGTAGTTACTTATTCTAGTATGAATGATGGTTAGTTTTCCCCATATATGTGTGCAGAGGGATGTGATGGCTTGTGGTTATTTCACACACATGTATTACCGGATATAGTATCCAAAGGATTATAATATGTATGAAATGTATTGGATGTGATAGATTGAGGTACTTACTCAATGTATGGTTTGTAATGACTTTTGGTATAATACCTGATGTTTGATATACGCCATACAGGCTATGGTGGATCTTAAAAAATACTTGGTTACTATTTGGTTTTTATATGGGATGGTGTGGTTCTGTGATGTAAGAGTTTCATGTGGTGGTTCCTTTCCCAAGTGTTTTCGGGTTGGCATACTTTTTTAGAGAGATGATCAGGATGTGCGATGTTGGGGAAAAGTAGAAAACAGGGGGGAAGCAGGATCAGGGTACCCTTTATGTTTTATTATTATATTATATGCTCTATTGTATGTGATACTTGGTTAGAGATATCCATGGTGAGGTTGGGAACTTATTAAACCTATTTGGTGACAATTTAGATTCACCGATGTTCACTGTTCTTTAGCATGATTTCTTTATATTTTACACAAGAGGCTCCGGGGAGTATCCTACTGAGTATACTATTATACTCACCCTATGTATATATAAACTACTTTTTCCAGTCAGCCGAAGTAGGTTGGTGATTAGGATGTATATTTCCAACTTATGGTTTAGAAGGTGTTTTTTGGGCTTTGTGGTCACTATCATCTTTACCTTTTTGGTAGTTGTAGTTTTCCTTCCATTTGTTTTAGTAATGTATGACATTACATGGTTGCACTTGGGTATTCTTTTTCCTTTTATATTTATTTATGAGTAGGTTTTGGTTGTTGTATTCTTCTTATCTCTCTCTTATGTATGTTTCTCTTAGAGGGAAATGCCTCCCATTTCATGTTTACTACACCCTCGGTGCTAGTCGCCAACCCAGGGCCTACTGGAGGTGGGACTTGGGAAGTTATCATCTATCTCCTCTCATTGTAGTATCTTTGTGGGGAGGGGGTTGTGACATCATTTATCACTTTTTAAATTAAAATAATAAATTTCTAATTTATATTTTATGGGGAATTTTTTGTGTGGATATATTATAATCATTTTTGAAAGAAAAATGAAAAATTAATTTTTTTATTTTATTCTTCATTTTTAATTAAACATAATTGTGTTTTTCATGATTTTTTTAATTTTTTATAAAATATAATAAATTTTGTGTACTCTACCTATTTAACAGTGATTTTTTTTCTTGATTTTTTAAAATTTATTTGAATTAATAACAAAATTATTTATCTTTTATATTGTATTTAATATTAATTTTCCTATTGATATTTTTATTTATTAACATTTTTTGAGGGGATCTATTTTTTAGAACCCTTCCTTTGTGTTTTTCTAGTCCTTGGAGGTGCTGAAAGGGTGTTTGAGGGTGGTATTGAAGTAAAGGGGTGATTTTTGGCCCTTTGGGGTCTAAAACTCCTGTGGTGGTAGCCGTGGTGGAAATCAAGATCCATCTTGTTTTAGAGTTGTCACCGTGGGAGTTGGTTATTTTGATGCTTGATGAACCTGGGGAGTCAAAGGTTCGTTTCTATAGTGATGGTGTCTAGGTATTCTTGGTGTGATACTTACATAACATGGTGGGGGTAAAATGTCTATTTTGGTCCCCATGGAGTTGAATCATATGCATGGATTGAATAATCTTATGTATTATCCCTTTTTTATTTTCAAGAATTTTGTTAAGCTATGTGAAGGTTACCATGTCTTGATGATGTAAATTTTATGATCATTGTGTCTGTATGATTTCCTTATGCAACACAAATTAGGATGAAACACCTGTTTTAGGGTCTATGGTGGTGTTTTGTTGAGGCATGTTTGAGTTTTGTAAGTATGTTGGAAACAGAAAGAGTGGTTCCTCTATGTTGTGTTTGGAGTTGTGGTATACTGTAAATGGTGAGAGAAATTCCACCACACCATGGTGGATCTTTGAGGGAATCTATTTTATAGTTCTTCATGACTATGTTGGGCATCAACACACAGTGGTGTTGGTTAGCCCAAATTTTGAATAGGAAAAACAACCATCTAGAAGAGTGAGGAACAACCATTTTGAATCCCCAGAGTTTCGTATCGGGATTTAACCGAAGACACCAAAATCTTGGTTGATTGTATGAATCCATGGTGAAGTCCCATCAGATTTTCCTTAAAAATAGGTGGCAAGTTTTCATTTGGTTTGACTTTTATTTCTTTACTTTAACCCTTATTATCCCAAGAACTTCTTTGGCACCTTCTAATCTTTTCTTGGTGGATTTAAACCTATTGATTCATGGGGATTAATATATCTCTATCCAAGATGGATCTCTTATCCCCTTTTTTATATTTCTTTATTAATATCTCCCTTCATAGAGGTTATGTAACTTAGGTTTTTCTTGTTATGGTTTGTATTCAAGTATGGTTTAATGATAGTTCATTGTGATTAGGCCTAGAGGTGGTTTCCACAAAGTTTGGTGCCGGTTGATCCTTGGTTTTTTTATAAAGTACTCCTTGAAGATTCATATGAAGATAGGGGATTCAAATATTTTTCATTTATTTTATACGTAAATTTGGTATTATTGTGCTTATATTTCTATTGGTTAAACAATGAAGTTAACTTAAAGAAGAAAATAATATGGAATATAAGAATTTGAAGGTATTGGAAGGGTGTTTTCATTTTCATGTGATTATGCTTTATTAGTGATGGTTTCCTTATGTTATTTTATAGATACTTTGAATGAATATTTCTATGATTATTATTTCTCCTTATAATTTTTGGCATGTATATAAATCTAGTTAAACAATGTGAAGATAGTAAAATGAGGAGGATAATGGTAAGTAATATGAATTGATTTTATCATTCTTTTTTAAAACCTCCCAAAATAATAAAGTGTTTCTATGAAAATGTTTATTGGCTGAATATGGCCACTACTAACTTCTGATTGTTAGGTTTTTCGTTTTGTTTTATCCTACGCACGATGAATTGATAAAAAAATATGGCAAAAAATATGTTGATTCCCAAAATTAATAACTAGTGTCTAAATATGCATAGACCACATTTTTTATAAAATCATGTGGTTTAGATGATATAGAATTGATTTCTCCTTGATATTTACTATTTTTTGGAATTTTTATTTTCTTCCCTTCATATATTGTAATGATTGATCTCTTCCTTTGAATTAACATGAAAAATTGGTATAGATGGTTGTAAAGGTGAGGGTTGGGTAGTTATGACATGGTTGTGGTAGTGGTTTGATGCGATTTATGATAAGATAGTTTGGATGATGTAGAAAGATGTTGGTGGGGATGATGGATGGTTATATTAGGTTAGGATCCCTATTTAAGGGTTTTTTTCTTATTTCTTATCAAGTGTGCTTATTTATCTCTTGTTTTAGATCACTTATATTCCTTGTGATAGGAATATTTGAGTCTTAAAATACCCAAAATTTGAAATGGTAATAAAATATGGATTAAGTAATATGGTTGGTTTATGTTGATTAACTATGGTAAGGGTTATAGTGCTAGTTGTGAATCTGGATGCAAAAATGTAGAATCTAAAATCACTTACAATTTATAGGGTTGATTTATTAAACTAGGACATGTTATTATAAAATTTTTAGTAATAGAACTACTCTAAATAATTAGTGTTTATGATGATCCTTTATGCTTGTGTGCATGGAATGGAATTAGTTTTATAGTCTATAGCAATGGAAGTTGGATTTTCATAAAATAGGTTGGCTAATATTCAAGTTTAGGGTAGGATAGTTTCCATTAAAAAGGTTGTTTTATATATATTTATTATATTTATTTATCTCTCATGATCATCCACTATAGTCAATAGGTGCAACTGATGGACAAATTTTCCATGAGATTTGACTGTTCTCCCAATATCTTAGTTTTCAAGGATTCAGATGACTAACTACTCTTATTTCACCACTCTTTATTCCATAAATAGACTGTATAGGCATAGTAGGTATGTAATGGATTTTAATTATAGGATGTGTGCTCATAAAGGATGTAATGGTTCTCAGTTATGACTTACATGTATATGCATGCTTTTTGGCTTATGGTTATAGTACATAATTTTATCAGGCTATAATGGATTAATGTTATTATATGTGTACTTACACATGGTATATGATTGGATAAGGTATTTCATACATTTACATGGATTGTGGTAGATCTCAATCTTTAAATATGATTATGGTTACATGATGTCGATGTGGCTTTAATGTGTTTGTATGGATGTGAAGTATGAATTGTGATGAAAACATAGTTTTCATATGTTTGTATAGATGTGCAGTATGACTTATAGAGGGGATGAGAAAATAAGAAAGTAGTTAGGGTTTAGGGTGACTGGTTTAGTGGAGAAGTGGAAGAAGGGTACCATTATACTCTATCTATTCCATTGATATTGTGTTATCTATTTTTTTGTGTTACATAGAGAGTGAGCCTTAGTGACAATGGGAATACAATAACCTAATATACATTATGAGTTAATTTCTTGATTTATTCAATGGGACTCTAGTATGATTATTTTATAATTCCATGAGTTTTTTCAGGGAGGATCTTACTGAGTATACCTATATTCACACCTATATATATACATGCTTTGTAGGTCCATGTGATAGGGTTGTTGATCGATATGGGCATTAGATTCTTATAGAGGATGTTCGTAAGGGGTTAGTGTACATGCTAGATAGAATAGGTATTGTAGTCTCTTTCCCTTTTTGGTTTTGTATATGTATGAAATTTCATTTATAGGGACTAGTTTATTTATAATTTTGGATTTTATTGGTGGTTTCTTATCATTTGTTAGGTATAATGAGAATTATTCCTATTATATGTTTCAATATTATACCCTTAGTTATATTTGACAACTCATGGCCTATTAGAGGCAAGATTAAGGGGTCGCTCTCATCGTTATTGTTGATGCAAGAGGGGTACTAGTAGGGGTGGGTCGTGATAGAGTGGTATCAAATATTTTGGTTGTGAGATAAGATGAATCTTAGGGATAGAAAGTAGTGAGGATTATATGGTTTGGCTGGGAAACATTATCAGTTGAAAATAATATGTGATGTAATAAAGGGAGATTGTCTAGGACATGGGATTTTAGGCCCCTCTATGATATGTGGTAAGGACCATAAGATTTATGAATGTATTAAGTGAAGTGATGTTGTAAGCAAGGTAAAGGACTAAGTAAGGATAATGTATCATGATTTTCAATGATTTTAATTTAATTAGGTAAATAATGTGAAATTCAATGAATCTTAATGAATTTATATTATGAATTATATGTTTTAGTCTTTGGATGTCCCAAATGTTCTCTCTTTTGTGGGTATGGCTACTAGCCAATGTCCCCATCAGGTTCATTTTGATGTGGTTAAATGGGATATTCCAAAATATCACTATAGAGTTAAAGTAAATAAAAAATATTCTTGGAGGAAAACTCTTAGATATTTTTAGTGATGGATTTTGCAAAAGTATGAGGGATATATTTTAGACCAAAATACCGAGGATTAGTTAGAGTAGGTGTAGCTCACTTTCAGTATGATCGATGTTTGGAGGGATAATTGGATTTCATTTCATGTCAACATATTATGTAGATCTACTTGTTAGTTGTGGATTTTTTTCCTAGTGATTATGAGGAATCATTTGTTTCATGGAAGAAGTTACGAAATCAGTTTCTAGAAGAGTTCCTTTCTTTGACCATGAAGGTGTATTATGGTTAGAAGATGTAAACTCTTCTATAATGGAATTATGGCATGAAATAGTTTTGAATTTAATTAAATAACATCCTACATTTTTTATTAGATATTTTATTGGATAATTTGGCTATATTGGGCCATTTTGATGAGGCATTAACTCTAGATATCTATCACAAGGTTACCTCATTCATGTTGTTAATAATCCTTGAGGTGCTATTGAATGTAGTTGTCATTGAGAGAATACATTTTCGGACCATATTATCAAGGAATGGTAGTTTTTTGGACTCTTTATGGAGTATATATGTGATCATAGGTTCTCAAATTCTTAGTTAGTCGATGTTTGAGATAGTAAGGAGTTGTCTTCAGCTACCATTATCTCATTTCAATAGATCTAGCAGTTATTGGACCCATGCTGATAGATATGACATTGTTTTTTTTTCTTGATATAGTTATGTCCATAAGAATATTGAGTGTCTCACATACCTTGATAATTAGTGTGAAGATGACATCCCACAGCAATCTTAACCATTACAACGTTGCACTTTTATATAGTAAAATATGTAGGGTGTTCTTGGATTTTCTTATCAATGAGGTGTGGATTAGGAAGAGGATACCCCCATGATTCCCCTTGTCCTTAGTGATAGAGAGTAGATCATGACTGTGGAGGTGTTCATAATCAGGGATAGCGAGGTTGTGGAGTAGGATAATGACAAATGAATTCCTTAGAGTTTCCAGTGTCAGGCTAGCTAGACATTGTGTAAGGTATCATGTTATTTTATTTTATATTTTTTTATTCCTTATTTGATTCAAGAGTTTTAAATTCCTTCATTTTTCCCTCCCTTTTCCATTCTATAGGACTTTAGGTGGAGAAAATCAATTACCCTTGGTGTTGAATATACTTGTTGGAGGTCAAGTTATCCTATGTGATCTTTGTAGTGAATATGATCTAGTGTTAGGTAAGTATCATACATCAGTATATTTTCTATGTTTTTGAATACATTCACATGAAATCATCCTTGAAATGTACTAGTTATATTAATTTTAGGCTATCATTTATTTCTTCAATAGGTGAGTTATATTATTTGATACAGATGGTGAACATGCTGTGTTAATTGGTGAGTTGAACCATTAGATGGGTTATAGGTGTAAGGATCTAACATTAAACATTATATAATCTTTAATTTTAGTAAAGAATTTACTTTCTTTAACTTTGAGGATATTGTTAGGTTTAGATTTTTATAGAATTAGGCCATAACTCATACATAATCAAATCATAAAATACAAAGTGGTCACTTCTGATTAGTATCTATTTTTCCCATAATATACTAATTTCAAAATAAATTTGATTTATTTCATGTAAAATCTTCATATCTTTTATATTGACTCATTCCATTCCCTTACACATCTTTAAAACCTATGAAAAACATTTAAAACTTGGGATGAGCACAAAAAGCTTAATAAGGGATACACAAAGAAGGAAAACTATTAGTCCTATGAAAACATGAAAACCCCTGAAAACTTTATCATACAAAATAATTTCACCCTTAAGAAGTATTAAATACTTTCCTTTGAAAATTAGTTCATCGCTTACCTTTTTATAATCATAAAATTAAAATAAAACCCATATAAAGCATAGATAACACATAAAGGTATCTTCAGACATAATTACACTCAGATGTAATAACCATGCTGTTTACGTCCATATATGTCGCTATTACAAATGTAATAACCATATGATATAATTCCATACATTTCACTCTTACAAATGTGATAACCATACGTTCAACTTCCATACCCAATGCATTGGTGGTTATAACATATCCACCCATCCTTGGTTTATCCTAGAACCACCCATCATTGGTTTATCATGTAACCACCCATAAAATATCAAAGTACCATTATATAATAATAACACAAAAAATATTTCAATTTTTATCATTTAAATATTAAAATTTCATTTTCACTCATAAGCAAAAATTTCATGTTATAGAAATAATCATTCCATTTTCAAAACCCATTTTTAATAACTAAATACCCAAAAAATGCAAAGAGGGGTTTCTTTAAAAAACATGAAGGATTATAGAGGAATAAAAATATCAAAATAGAAATAAAATGTACTTTATAATACTTTTATATCCATATAAATAAATATGTAAAATAATATCAATAATGAACGAAACTATTTTGAATTTAAATCTTTAAACATTTAAAAATATATTTTTAAATCAAAGTGTTCATACCACTTAGAAACATTTGAATCATAATCCCCTTGAAGTAATAAACTTTAAAAAAACATTAAAAAACATGATTATAAATATATTAATGATATTATATTTAAAATGGGTTGTATATTCACCTTTTAAAATAAGGTGGGTGTATAACATCAAAAATATGCCTCAAAGAAAGGAGATTGAGACAAAATTCCTTACCTTGAGTCTGAATCATCATGTACAATATTTATATTCCTAGATAATAAAATTTTATTAATTATTTAATTTCTTGAGAACCTTTTTAAATTTATTATTCCTTTTATATCACTTATTATCATGTTATAACAATTACTTCATTATTTAAGTTCACATCTGACGTTTTGATGATATTTTGTTCGTAAGTCCAAAATGACTTCAGTCAGCGGACTATGGTAAAAGTGTACATTATTCTGTCATCTCCAAAATAATAATAATAAAATAATTATAATTTTTATACATCAATTATAATTTTAAATCCATCCATCAAATATGGATATGAAAAATGAACTACGTTACAATCATGGAGACGGTAAGTCGTACGTACACATGAGTAACATTTCCATTTTCAATTATCTTCATGGAAATAAGGTAAGTATTACTTTATAATTAATGAAATATAATAATATAATATATATCATAATAATTCTTTAAATATACTTATATATATCATCCATGTTTAGTGGTGATGAAAACCGAATCACATCGCTTCGTGGAGGTGATAATTCACACGTACGCACAAACGGCGTTATAATTTTTTTTGTATGGAACGGTATGAAAATAAATGATATATTATATTTTAATAATGATAAATATATTATTAATATCATATATAAACTTTAATTCTATTATTATAACCATTCTTGATATACAGTGATGGAAAACGAATTTCATCGGTTCGTGAGGCGGTAGTCATCCATACACATGAACGATAACTTATTTTCCCATTTGATGGAAATGGAGATGGATTTAGGTTAACATAATAACATATAATTATATTTATGACACTATATTTATTATTTTATCATTGTTTAATAAGGTTTTAAGTAGGTATAATAAGAAACAAAAAAATAGTTATTTAAAAATGATACCTCTTCTTTATAAATCCTTATTTTCTTAACACCCTAAGACCACTAAGGATGGTGTTATTCCTAAAATAAGAGATTTATAATGTAGGGATTTATTATAGTAAGGTATTTGGGAAGATCCTATCTGAAAAAAAATTGTTTTTAAGTTTATTGCAAGGAGTGGAATGGGCACCCTTTTATAGGAGAGGAGAGGGGCACTCTTTGAATTTCTCAAAATATTAAATTAATATAAATTCATTTGATATTATAAATGGACAAAAACTAATTTATTTAGAATATATGATGATTATGGGTCTAAATTAATTCATAAAATTAAAATTACACAAGTTTGGGATATTTTTTAATCCTTATCTTTTTGTTTTAACCTTTATTTAACCTCTTTAACTCTTACCGTGGAAACATGTGTTTTTACTCTTTGAAGGCAAATATAGTTACTAAAATATGTCAAACGAACCATAAATCAATAATTGGTGGTATTTTAAACCTTATCTAAATAATTTAAACTAATTTTATATTTTTATGAATTTTATATCATTTAATAAAATATTATTTATTTTAAAATATCATTAATGTCAATTTTGACACTATTCATTACTTGATTTTTTAAAAATATCATAAAAACAAGATATCTTTAAAAAAATTCTTTTAAAAAATCCCCAATATGTCAAGTTATTCTATAAAATTTATGGATGAAATTAATTATCTCATATTATATTTATTTTAATATTTTTAATATCATTGATTTGATATTTCTATTAATTAAACAATTACTGCATCATCATTATGAAAGCCTTTTATGTAATTATTTATTCATTAAAAATTAAAAATAAATTACCATGATAAATAAAAATATTTTAAATTTTAAAATAATAATTATATTTGAATATATCCCCTATATAAACCCATATTAAAAATATTTCACTTGTTAAAAACATGAGTATGACAAGTTTGACTCCTCTTTGAATAAAATATTATAAAGGTTATAATATTATCCAAAAGGACATAAATGGTCACATAACCAATAATTTAGTTCTTATGGATAAAAATCACTCAACCAATAAAAATGGGGTAAGTGTTAGGGTCATTTTATAATGTTTATAATATTATTTTTACCCATTATTACATGATTTACCTTTAACCATAGTAATAAAATTAATAAGTTTACTCTTCATATTGTCTGTCACAAACCAGCCCAGGTACCCTGGTAACCCGAAAATTGAGTCAGCCCTGACATGACCTAAATGGAATTCCCGATCCCCATGGGCTGGCGACTAGCACCTAGCATCGTAAAACATATAAGTGGGAATAATTTTTCCATGAGAATTCGGAAGCGAAAGATAAAAGACAATATGCATATCAATAGAAAAACTTCATTGGGAGTAAAATTACCAGAACACCGAGAGGAATAAAATCCAAAGTACTAAAACCCAAAGTAATAAATAGGGAAACAACCCCAAGGTCTCTAAGGAGACAACTCACCACATCCAAAGCTCAATAGCTGGATCCACATCCAAGAGATCCCTTACCTTTACTCGAGCCTAGAAGAAGAAAGTATACAAACACCCGAAGGAAAAAAGTAGGGTGTGAGACTAAGCCCAGTAGGATACCACCAAAGATTCCATAACAGATGCCAAATATAGATTATACAAAAAAAATCTTTCAATTTTCAAAATAAACAACTTTGGAAATTCAAAAGCATATTTAAGAAAAACATGCTAAACAGTTTCAATATGATGAAAAATTAATTTAAAGCACAAGATTTACTTTACAAGAGATGGAATATTTATAAAACAATGGCTTAAGTAAAGAATTTATATAAAATAGTTTATATAAAATTAGTAGGCATGTAAAGAAGTTCAAACAATATTGGCATACATTTATACCTGAAATATAAATAAACAAGTGAGCAACATGGTCATATGCCAAAAGGTATGATAGTATTAACCAGTTATAGGATTCCACACTCTCTAAGTGAACTCAGTAAAATGTGTATACACACGTCCATATGACATTGGCCAAAGAAGACTCATCACCAACCCGTCGGGGATGTGACCCGCTGCAAGTTTGTTTTAGAATGTTGTCGTAGCATAGAGTGTATCCAAATAACTCACTAACTACCTAAGGCTTGAATGCGCTCTTACATGATGGGAAAACTATTTTAAGAATGATTAAAATACGATCAATCCCATTCTTCCATTTCAAAAATTCCAATTTCTTTCCATTTAAAACAAAACAGGTTTTATTAAAAAACATGCCTTTTTCACAAGATAAAACCATGGGGTTTCTATCAAATCATTTTAATCCATTTTCATGAGTTTGAAATCCATTCAAAACTAATTCCATCCTTTTTGAAATTAATTTCCATAATTAAATTAAACAATTTAGTTGAAAACATTTCCATAAAATCCATAATTTAAATTCAACAATTTAAATCAACCAATTTCCATAAACCCACCCCAATTCAATGGAATTGGGGGGTTTCCAAATATCCATGCCAAAACCATCTCAAATCCTCCAATTCATTGGAATTGGGGTTTTATCAAAGCAATTGAAATAAAGATTAAACAATTGAATTTATATCAGTAATTGAAATAAATCAAGAAATTATATGGTAATCAATTTGGAAAATCGGGATGGAACCACCTACCTCTTTTCTGAAGAACAAAACACGCAACGACACTCGTCAACGAGAACGAAGGTGTAGAAGACCTCAAAAATTTACCTAGTAGCAGGATACAACACCACAAGAAATGGATCCATCAATCCTAAGACAATCCATTTAAAATACAAGAGGATAAGAAGAGTGAAACTTGGATAACAAGGGGGACACTTACCCGAGAATCACACCGCCAGAAGAATGAAGATCACAAACTATTTAGTTCGATCCAGAAGGAGTTGAGTCTCTCAAAAATGCACGAGAACTTCTCTAGGTCAAGAGCAGAGAAGTATGGAATGAAAAGGACTGATAGAAATAGAAAAATGCATGACTTTAAGATGGTCATGGGTCGATTCAAGATGTGTACCTTGGGGTCACGACGTGTAGGCCATGCTGGATAAGTACGCCGAAAAACCCATCGCCTCAGGTAACAAATTCGATATTTATCACCTACACAACATGTAATTTAGGTACAAAACATGTACTAACTCACGGTGTGACCTCCCCATTCACGACCTGAAACCAGCTCCAAGTATATGGTGTGTACTTCGAGTACACGACGTGTACTTAGGGTACACAGCATGTACTTCAGGTACACGACGTGTGCATGTCCTGAAACCTATAGAAAACCCCAAAAAACTGTTTTTAAGGATTTTTTACTAAACAGGGACTTAGAAAAAGTGCATAATTACCTGTTCAAGGTAAAGGAATGTTACAGCCTCCCCACCATAAAAACATTTTTTCCACAGAAAGCCTATGAAGAATCATCCATGCTAAAGAGATGAGTCCACTGCTCTCTCATTAGTGCCTCCCCCTCCCACGTCTCATGAGAATTAGAAATATGCTGCCATAGCACCCGAACCAAAGGTAACATCCTCCCAAAAATTACCTTGGTCTCAGAATCAACTATCCTGACAGGATGCTCAATCAAAGATAAATTAGGCTCTATCTCATGATCACTGTATCTCAAAACATGAGATGGATTAGATGGATACTTTCTCAACTACGATGCATGGAACACGTTATGTATCAACATCAACTACGGTGGATGTGCTAAGTGGTATGCATCTTTCCCCACCTTCTCAACAACCTCTAAAGGTCCCACAAGGTGAGGTGAAATCTTCCCTTGCTTCCCAAGACATCAATGGCCCAACTGGGGAGAAACCTTTAAGAAAACATGATCACCAACTGAAAACTCCAAATGTCTATGATGTAGATCAGCATAAGGCTCATATTAGCTTCATGCTGTCAACATCCTCTAAATAATTAACTAAATTGTTGTTGTCGTCTCCTAGACCAAGCTTGGTCCAACCAAAGAACTTTTACCGACCACCGACCAACACAAGATATATTTACAAGGTTGGCCATACAAGTCCTCAAATGGTTCCATTCTGATCACAGATTGGTAATTTTTGTTATAAGAGAACTCAAGAAGCCCCAAGTGATCATCCCAAGCCCCGATGAAGTCAAGAACATAGGCACTTAGCATATCCTCAATAATCTGTATAGCTCTTTTTGTCTGGCCATTTGACTACAGATGGTAGGCTCTGCTCAAACGGACTTGAGATCCCAATGCCTCCTGAAGGCCTCTCCAAAAGGAGAAGTGAACCAGGGATCCCTATCAGATACTATCATATGGAACTCCGTGAAAATGAACAATCTGTTTAACATAGAGATTGCCTAACTCCTCAACTTTGGTCGTATCACTAATGGGTATAAAGTGAACCGACTTGGTCAGCCTATCAATAATAACCCATATCACATTCTTCTTTATCTGGGTGTGGGGAAACCCAACCACAAAATCCATAGAGATCTCATCCCACTTCCAAGTATAAACTAGAAGTGGGTGAAGAAAACCCAAAGGTTTCTGGTGCTCACCTTTCACCTGTTGGCATGTATAGCAATGAGAGACAAACTCAGAAATGTATCATATCATACCTGGACACCAGAACTACTGCCTAATTTCATATAACATCTTAGTGGTTTCTGGGTGCACTACCCACTAAGAATTATGGCAATCCCCCATCACTACCTTTCTTGTCATTAACGGCACAATGATGTGATTCCAATATAATAGAACACCCCCTTTGGAGAAAGACCATTGGGAAACTATCTCCCCACCATAAAAGAATTATCTAATGCTACGGAACTAATTATCAAGATATTGAACTTGCAGAATCATCTCAAGAAGAGAAGACATCAACAGCACACTAGATAAAGAAACATCAACCCCTTCCTCCTAAACTCCGATATGAAATGTGAAATGAGAGCCATAAAATTCCACTCTTCTAAAGATTCTTTCACTTCCTGGATTGGAAGTTTCCTACTCAAAGTATCAGCAATGACATTCCCTATCCCTAGGGTATAGGTGATGTCAAAGTTGAAAGACTTAAGGTACTCCACCCAACACCTCTTCCGAAGATTCAAATCTTTTCAGGAGAAGATATAACTCAGTCTTCTATGGTTTGAATACACCGTAACCCTCTCACCAAAAAGTTAATGCCACAAACTTTTAATCGCGTGCATCATATATACAAGTTCTAGATCATGGGTAGGATAATTCTCTCATGTGGCCTAATATGATGAGATCCATATGATACTACATGATCACCCTGTATAAGAATGCAGCCCAAGCCAGAACCTGATGCATAAAAAAACAAAACATCCCTTACCAGCTTTTGGAAGAGTTCACACTGGCGCAGTAGTCAATAGACGTTTTAGCTCAATAAAAGAAAGTTGAAATTTATCATCCCACACAAACTTCACCCCCTTCCAAGTCAGAGTAGTCATTGGAGAATCCAACTTTGATAAGTCCTTCAAGAACAAGCGGTAATATCCAGCTAAGCCAAAGAATCCCAAGATCTTGAAGACATTTCTTGGTTTCTCCCACATCATAATAGTCTTCACCTTATCAGGATCAACTGATACACCCTATTAAGACACCACATGTCCCAATAATTTCACTTCCCAAATCCAAAAAATACACTTTGAAATCTTGGGATAAATGAGGTGATTTCTTAGCAGACTCAAAACTATTGTCAGATGTTGCACATGATCCTCCTCATACACAGAGTAGACAAGGATGTTATCCAAAAAGACTACCACAAAGGTATCAAAATACTCATAGAAAATCTTGTTCATTAATTCCATGAAAACTATAGGATCATTTTTCAAACTAGAGGTCATAAAAAGGTACTCAAAGTGTTCATACCTGCTCCAAAAGGTAGTTTTCTGAATGTCAGATTCTTTTATCCTCAACTGTTGGTAACCAGATCGAAGATCAATCTTTGAAATACACTTCTCCCCTTTCATCTAATCAAACATATCATCAATCCATGGAAATGGATATTTTTTCTTTATCGTAACTTGATTGATATTTTGATAATCAACACATAATTGAAGGGAACCATCAGCCTTTTTAGCAAAGAGAACTGGCACTGCCCAAGGTGATACACTTGGATGAATAAATACTTTCTCAAGAAGGTTTCCAAATTGAGACTTCAAATCTTACAGCTTAGCTGGTTCCATGTGGTAAGAGGTGATAGAGACTGGTTGAGTGCTAGGAATTTATTCAATAGAAAAATCAAACTCTATCAATGGTGGCAGACCAGATAAATCTTAAGGGAGCACATCGGAAAACATGGTGACAATTAGAGGAATATCACCACCCATTTAATATCACTCCAGGTTAAAAGAAAACACTAATATCACTTTCCCCAACTCTGGATAAGATGGTCTGGCTCTTACAGACCTTGGGTCCCATTCTCCTTGAAAAACAAGGGGCACAACACTCGGTTTAGTAAAGTAGACTATTCGAAGATAACAATCAATCTGGGATTTTTTGGAAATGATCAAATCCATCCTGAATATGAATTCAAGATATTTCATATCAAGAACCATAAAATAACAATCTATCTTGACTTCTGATAGAGGAAAGAAACAGGTAGGACTACGAAGAACCTTCTCTCTCTTCGTACCAAGGGATGTAGTAATATCCATTGCACAATATAGTTGCTCCATAAGAAGATTAAGTAGGTTAACAATACAGGTCGAACTAAAAGAGTGATATGCACCAGTATCAAAAAGAGAAGTCACTAATGACAAAGAAATGGTAATGGTACCTCTCACGGTCACTATACCCGTGTCTGCTTCCATTGGAGACTCTTCCACTCTGTGAAAAAGCTTCTTTCTGGATGCCTGTGGCTATAACCCCTTTGAATGTGAATAATTTGATTTCCCCATAGTGTTAAGAGTAGTTTATGATCTTTTCCCACTATCTGGGGTAGAGAAGTGGTGGAAGAACCTTTGTAAGTGTCCTGAACGTCCATAGGAGCTATAGTTCTTTGGTGTCTCAGTGCAAAACCTCCTAGAATTTCCTATATTTCCACACTTGTAGAAAGTCAAAGAACTTACTCCTAGAGATGTAGGAGGCCTGGAATGACTCTGTCGTCAAGAACTTCCACGAGGATCATCATGCTTCCATTTTCCTTTAAAGGAACCAATGCTTCCATTGGGAGAAAAAGGAACTCCCATCAGCCCTGACTTACCAGCCAAGTCCATCTCAACCATCATCACCCTATCCAGAACATCAGCATAAGTGGGAAGCTTCAGTAAGAAAACATGAGAACCGATATCTGATAGAAGTCCCAACTTGAACCATTAAGCTTTCATCCTCTCATTAGATAAAATATCAGGAGAAAACTGCACCATCTCAGAAAAGCGATTTGAATACTCAGTCACAGTTTTTTCGGCCTACTCCATCTTGAAAAACTCTATAGCCTAAGCCAACACCATCAAATATGGATAGAACAGATTGGTGAAAAAAAACTTGAAATATTTTCATTATAATACCTCATGTTTCCCTATCATCACCATCATGTCCCACCATCTCTTTCTAGGTCCCTCCAGCATGAAGGTGGCACACTTCACCCTGATCACTTCTAGTGTCTCCAAGAACTCAAACAAACATTCTATCTTTCCCAACCATTCTCCAGTATGTCAAGTATCAGTGGAGCCTTTGAATACTGGTGGCTTATGGAGAAAGAACTCTTGAGACCGATTTCTAAGAACAGCCCCTTGAGGATCCACATATGGAGCTTGAGTGGGAACAGGAGGCATTGCCTCTCCCAAAGCTTGGATAGTGTGCACAATTACCACAACCAGATTCGGGTCGACAATAGGATTTTCTTGCTGAGGTTCAGCAGCAGCCTTTTCCTATATCTGACTCACACGTCTCCTCAGAGGCATGATGCTACACAACATTATTAGATAAAAAGAGAACATTATATTAACATTCAAATAGAGTAGAAAGATAAAATATTCTCAACAGAAGCGACAAACAAGATTTGGATTTCAACCTATCCAAATTTCTATAGGGAAACGAATAGAACTAATCCAAAAGATTTCTTTCCCTAACCAACCCTATAGACTTAAGTTTCATTGCAGTGAGAGCTGTCCAGGCACTCAATCACAACTACCTCCTAAGTCCTGACAAGATTTCAAAAATGCATAATGACTTCAAGAAAAAGGAAGATTAACAACCTCATTTGATTCCAATTTTTCACGAACCAGCCCATGTACCCTAGTAACCTGATAACCGAGACATCCCTGACATAACCTGAAGGGAGATCACGATCCCCAAAGGCTGGAGACTAGCACCTGGCATCATAAAACAAACAAGTGGGAACAATTTTTTCAAAAGAATGCGTAAGAGAAAGATAAAAGATAGTATGAATATCAATAGAAAAACTCCACTGGGGGTAAAAGTACCAAAATACAAAGAGGCATAAAAGGAAAAGTACTACAACCCAAATTACTAAATAGGGAAACATCCCCAAGGTCCCTAAGGACACAACTCACCACATCTAAAGATCAATAGTAGGATCCACCTCTAAGAGATCCCTTCCCTTTGCTCGATCCTGGAAGAAGAAAGTCAACAAACACCCGAAGGAAAAAGTAGGGTGTGAGACTAAGCCCAGTAGGATACCACAAAAGATTCCATAACAGATGCCAAATATAGATTATCCAAAAAAAATCATTCAATTTTCAAAATAAACATGTTTGGAAATTCAAAATCATATTTAAACAAAACATGATAAACAATTTATATATAATGGAAAATTAATTTGAAGCATAGGATTTACTTTAAAATAGATGGAATATTTAAAAAAAACATCCTAAGTAAATCATTTATATAAAACAATTTATATAAATTCAGCAGGCATGTAAAGCAGTTCAAACAATATTGGCATACATTTATATCTCAAATATAAATAAAAAAGCGAGCAACATGGTCATCCACCAAAAGGTACGATAGTATTAACCAGTTGTAGGATTCATTACTCTCTATGTGAAATATGAAAAATGTGTATACACATGTCCTGATGACACTAGCCAAAGGAGACTCATCACCAACCCGTTGGAGATGTGACCCGCCGCAAGTATGTTTTAGAACGTTGTCATAGCGTAGAGTTTATCCAAATAACTCACTGACTACCTAAGGCTTTCATTAACTCTTACATGATGGGTGAACTATTTCAAGACTGCTTAAAATATGACCAATCCCATTCTTCCATTTCAAAAATTCCACTTTATTTCTATTTAAAACAAAACAGGTTCTATTCAAAAACATGCATTTTTCATAAGATAAAACCACAGGGTTTCTATCAAATCATTTTAATCCATTTTCATGGGTTTGAAATCCATTCAAAACTAATTCCATACTTTTCGAAATTAATTTCCACAATTAAATTCAACATTTTAATTGAAAACATTTCCATCAAATCCATAATTTAAATTCAACAATTTGAATCAGCCAATATCCATAAACCCACCCAATTCAATGGAATTAGGGGTTTTCCAAATTTCCATTCCAAAACCATTTTAAATCCTCAAATTAATTGGAATTGGGTTTTTATCAAAGAAATTGAAATAAATATTAAACAATTGAATTTAAATTATCAATTGAAATAAATCAAGAAATTCAATGGTAATCAATTTGGAAAATTGGGACAGAACAGCCTACCTCTTTTACGAAGAATGACACTCGCAACGACACCCGTCAATGAGAAGGAAGGTTTAGAAGTCCTCTAAACTCTACCTAGTAGTAGGATCCAACACGAAATGACATGGATCCATCAATTCCAAAATGATCCATTAAAAATCCAAGAGGAGATGAAGATACAAACTTGGATAACGAGGGGGAACACTTACCCGAGAATCTCACTTCTAGAATAATAAAGATCCCAAGCCATTTGGTTCAATCAGGAAGGAGTTGAGTCTCCTAAAAACACATGAGAAATTATCTTGGTCAAGAGCCAAGAATTTTGGAATGAAAAGGACTGAGTGAAATAGCCAAATGCATGACTTTAAGTTGGGCACGGGTCGAGTCACAATGTGTACCTTAGGGCCACGACGTGTAGGCCACACTGGATAAGTACACCGAAAAACCTATCACCTTAGGTTTCAAATTTGATATTTATCACCTATATGATGTGTAATTCAGATACACGGTGTATAATAACTCATGGTGTGACCTCCCCATTCACAACATGAAACTGGGTCGAAGTACACGGCATGTACTTTGGGTACACGACGTGTGTAATTCAGGTACAAGATGTGTGCCTGTCCTGAAACCTACAAAAAACCCTAGAAAACTATTTTTAAGGATTTTTAACCAAATGGGGACTTAGAAAAAGTGGAAAATTACCTGTTCAAGGTAAAATAATGTTACAACCTCCCCATTATAAAAACTTTATATCCCCAGAAATCATATGAAGAATCATCTATGCCAAAGAGATGAGGCCACTGCTCTCTCATCAGAGCCTCCCTCTCCCACGTCTCATGAGAATCAGAACCATACTGCCATTGAACCCAAACCAAATTTATCATCCTCCCATGAAGTAACTTGGTCTCAGAATCAACTATCCTGACTGGATACTCAATCAAAGATAAATCAGGCTCGATCTCAAGATCACTCCAACTCAAAACATGAGATGGATCGGATAGATACTTTATCAACTACGACACATGGAACACATTGTGTATCAATTTCAGATACGGTGGAAGTGAAAAGCGGTACGCAATATTCCCCACCCGCTCAACAACCTCAAAAGGTCCCACAAAGTGAGGTGCAAGCTTACCTTGCTTCCCAAGACATCGATGACCCAACCGAGGAGAAACCTTTAAGAACACCTGATTACCAACTGAAAACTCCAAAGTTCTATAATGTAGATCAGCATAAGACTTATACCGTCTTTTTTCTATCAACATCCTCTAAAAATTTTTCTGAATCATTATTGTCGTCTACTCCACCAAGATTGGTCCAACCAAATAACTTTCACTCACCTATGACCAGCATGACAGATATTTACAAGGTCAACCATACATTGCCTCAAAAGGCACCATTCTGATCACGGACTGGTAACTGTTGTTGTAAGAGAACTCAAGCAGCCCCAAGTGGTCATCCCAAGCCCCGTAGAAGTTGAAAACATAGGCACAAAGCATATCCTCAAGAATCTGTATAGCTCTTTATGTTTGGCCATCCGACTGGGAAAGGTAGGTCGTGCTCAAACAGACTTGATATCCCACTGCCTCCTGAAGGCCTCTCCAAAAGTGAGAAGTGAACCAGGGATCCCTATCAGAGACTATAACAGATGTAACTCCATGTAAAAGAACAATATATTTCATGTAGATATTTCCTAACTCCTCAACTTTGGTCATATCATGAATGGGTATAAAGTGATTCAACTTGGTTGGAATATCGATCACAACCCATATCTCATTCTTCTTTATTTGGGTATGAGACAACCCAACCAAAAATTCCATAGAGATCTCATCCCACTTCCAAGTAAAAACTGGAAGTTGCTGACGCAAACCTGAAAGTTTCTGGGCTCGGCTTTCACCTTTTGGCATGTATAGCAATGAGATACAAACTCAGTAATGTCTCATCTCATACCTAGACACCAGAACTACCACCTCATGTCATAGAACATCTTAGTGGTTCCTGGGTGAACATCCCACTGAGAATTATGGAAAACCACCATCACTTCCTTTCTTGCCATTAACGGCACAACGAAGTGATTCTGATAGCATATAATACCCCATTTAGAGAAATACCCTTGGGAAACTATATCCCCGCCATAAAAGGATTATATAATGCTACTGAACTCATTTTAAAGATCTTGATCTTGCATAATCATCTCAAGAAGAGAATACATCAACTGCACACTGGATAAAGAAATATCATCCCCTTCCTCCTAAACTCCGATATGAAACTGTGAAAAGAGATCCATCAAATTCCACTCTTCTAAATATTCTTTTACTGCCTGGGTTGGAAGTTTCCTTCTCAAAGCATCAGTAATGACATTACCTTTCCCTGGGGTATAGGCAATGTCAAAGTTGGAAGACTTCAGGTATTCTTCCCAACACCTCTTTCGAAGATTCAAATATTTTTATGAGAAGATATAACTCGGGATTTTGTGGTCTGAATACACCGTAAACCTCTCACTAAAAAGGTAGTGCCACCAAATTTTAAGCATGTAAATCATAGATACCAGTTACATATTGTGGGTAGGATAATTCCTCTCATGTGGCCTAAGCTGATGAGATCCATATGCTACTACATGATCACCCTACATAACAACATAGCCCAAGCCAGAACCTGATGCATCAGAAAAAACAACATAGCCTTGCCCAGCCTCTGGAAGAGTTAACACCGACACAGTAGTCAGTAGACTTTTAAGCTTAATAAAAGAAATCTGAAATTTATCATCCCACACAAACTTCACCCCCTTCCAAGTCATAGTAGTCATTGGAGAAGACAACTTCGAGAAGTCCTTTACAAACTTGCGGTAATATCCAGCTAATCCCAAGAAGCTCTAGATCTCGAAGTCATTTTGTTGTTGCTCCCACATCATAACAGTATCCACCTACTCATGATCAACTAATAAAACGTATTTTGACACCACGTGTCCCAATAATTTCACTTCAAGAATCTAAAAATCACACTTTGAAATTTGGGCATAAAGGTGGTGATTTCTTAGCAGACTCAAAACTATTATCAGATGCTGTACATGATCCTCCTCAGACATGGAGTAGACAATAATGCCATCCACAAAGACTACCACAAAGGTATCCTAATACTCGTGGAAAATATTTTTCATTAATTCCATGAAAACTGCAAGATCATTTGTTAAAACAAAGGGAAAAACAAGGTACTAAAAGTTCCCAAACCTTCTACAAAAGGTAGTTTTCTGAATGTATGATTCTTTTATCCTCAACTAATGGTAACCAGATCAAAGATCAATATTTGAAAACCACTTCTACACTTTTATCTGATCAAATATATCCTCAATCCGTGGAAATGGATATTTTTTCTTTAACATAACTCTATTGAGCTTTTGATAATCAACAAATAATATAACAGAACCATCATCCTTCTTAGAAAAGAGAACCGGAGACTCCCAAGGAGACACACTTATATGAATAAATCCTTTCTCAAGAAGGTCATCCAACTGAGACTTCGTCTCTTTCAGCTCAGCTGGTTCCATGTGGTAAGAGGGGATAAATACTGGTTGAGTGCCGGGAATTAAGTCAATAGAAAACCCAACCTCTCTCAATGGTGGAAGACCAGAGAAATCTGAAGGGAACACATCAGAAAACTCGACAACAATCAGAGTAAGATCACCACCCATTGAATCTCACTCCAGGTCAAAAGAAAAAACTGATATCACTTTCCCAAACTCTGTATAAGATGGTCTAGCTCTGCCAGACCTTGGGTCCCATTCTCCTTGAAAAACAAGGGGCACACCACTAGGAGTAGTAAAGTAGACCCATCGAAGATAACAATAAATATAGGCTTTGCTGACAATTATCCAACCCATCCCAAATATGATGTCAAGAGATTTCATATCAAGAACCAGAAAACTCTAATCTAGCTCAACTTATGATAAAGGGAAGACATAGGTAGGACTACAAAGACCATACTCTATCTTTGTACCAAGGGTGTAGTAATATTCATTGCACAAGATAGTTTCTCCATAGAAATATTAAGTAGGTTAACAATACAGGTTGAAATAAAAGATTGAGATGCACTAGTATCAAAAAGAGCAGTCACTAATGACGAAGCAATGGTAATGGTGCCTCTCCTAGTCATTGGACCCATGTATGCATCCTCTGGAGACTCTTCCACTACGTGAAGAAGCTTTGTTCCAGATTCTTGTGGATGGAACCCTTATGAATGTGAATAATTTGATTTCCCTACAGTGTTAAGAGTATCTGATGATCTTGTCCCACTACGTGGGTTAGAGAAGTGGTGATAGAACCTCTGTAAGTGTCCTGAATGTCCGCAGGAGCTGCAGTTCTTTGGTGTCTCAATGAAAACCCTCCTAGAGTGTCCTAGATTTCTACACTGGTAGCAAGAAAAATAACTTCCTCCTAGAGATGTAGGAGGTCTGGAATGACTATGTCTTCAATAAATTCCTTGAGGATCATCATTCATCCATTTTCCTTTAAAGGAACAAATGCTGCCACTGGGAGAAAAAGGAACTCCCGTCAACCCTGACTTACTAGCCAAGTCCATCTCAACCATTATCACCCTATCTATCACATAAAAATAAGTGGGAATATTTATTAAGAAAACTTGAGAATGGATATCTGATCGACGTCCCAACTCAAACCGTTGAGATTTCATCCTCTCATTAGATACAATCTGAAGAGAAAATTGTGCCAGCTCAGAAAAGCAATTTGAATACTCAGTAATGGTTTTGTTGGCCTGTTCCAGCTTGAAAAACTCTATAGCCTTAACCAACACCATCGAATCTAGATAGAACTGATTGGTAAAAAGAACCTTGAATTCTTTCCATTCCAATCCCTCATGTTTCCCTACCATCACCATCATGTCCCACCATCTCCTGCTAGGTCCCTCCAGCACAAAGGTGGCACACTTCACCCTGATCACTTTTGGTGTCTCCAAGGACTCAAACAAACATTCTATCTGGCCCAACCATTCCTCGGCATGTTAAGGATAGGTGGAGCCTTTGAAGACTGGTGCCTCTGGTGAAGGAACTCTTGAGACCGATTTCGAAGAACATCCCCCTAGGGATCCACAGCTAGAGCCTGAGTGGGAACTGGAGGTGGTGCTTGTACCATATCTTGGATAGTGTGCACAATTACCTCAATGAGATTTGGTTTGATAGAAGGATTTTCTTGTTGAGGTTCATCAACAGGATTTTCCTTTATCTGACTACCATGTCTCCTCGAAGGCATGATGCTACACAACATTAGCAGATAAAAGGAGAACATTAGATTAATACTCAAATTGAGTTAAAAGATAAAATATTCTCAATATAAGGGACAAACAATATTTGGATTTCAACCTATCAAAAATCACTATAGGGAAAAGAATAGAACTAATCCACAAGAAATCTCTCCCTAACCACCCCTAGAGACTTAAGGTTTATTGTAGTGAGTGCTGGACAGGAATGCAATCACAACTACCTCATAAGTCCTAACAAGATTTCAAAAATGCATACTGACTTCAAGAAAAAGGAATGTTAAAAACCTCCTTTGGTACCAATTTTTTACGAACCAGCCTAGGTACCCTGGTAACCAGATAACTGATCCGGCCTTGACATGACCTGAAGGGTATTCCCAATATCCACAGGCTGGATACTAGCACCTGGAATCGTAAAACATACAAGTGGGAACAATTTTTCCACAATAATGTGGAAGCAAAAGATAAAAGACAATATGCATATCAATCGAAAAACTCCACTGGGAGTAAAAGTACCAGAACACAAAGATACATAAAATCCAAAGTACTACAACCCAAAGTACTAAATAGGGAAACAACTCTAAGGTCTCTAAGGACACAACTCACCACGTTCAAAGCTCAACAACTGGATATAACTCTAAGAGATCCCTTCCCTTTGATCAATCCTAGAAGAAGAAAGTCTACAAACACCCGAAGGAAAAAGTAGGGCGTGAGCCTAATCCAAGTAGGATACCCCCAAAGATTCCATAACAGATTCCAAATATATATTATCCAAACAAAATCTTTCAATTTTCAAAATAAATAGGTTTGGCAATTCAAAAGAATATTTAAACAAAACATGCTAAACAGTTTCAATATGATGGAAAATTCATTTAAATCACATGATTTACTTTACAAGAGATAGAATATTTCTAAAACAATGGCTTATGTAAAGCATTTATATAAAATTGTTTATATAAATTCAACGGGCAAGTAAAGTATTTCAAACAATATTGGCATACATTTATAACTCAAATATAAATAAACAAGCAAGAAACATGGTCATATTTCAAAAGGTATGATAGTATTAACCAGTTATAGGATTCTGTACTATCTAAGTGAACTCAAAAAAATGTGTATACACATGTCCCTATGACACTGGACAAAGGAGACTCATCACCAATCCATTAGGGATGTGACCCGCTGCAAGTATATTTTAGAACGTTGTCGTAGCGTAGAGTGTATCCAAATAACTCACTAACTACCTAAGGCTTGTGTGCACTCTTACATGATGAGAAAACTATTTTAAGACTTCTTAAAATATGATTAATATCATTATTCCATTTCGAAAATGCAAATTTCTTTCCATTTAAAACCAAACATGTTCTATTAAAAAACAAGTGTTTTCACAAGATAAAACCACTGCGTTTCTATCAAATCATTTTAAGCCATTTTCATGAGTTTGAAATCCATTCAAAAATAATTCCATCCTTTTAGAAATTAATTTACGCAATTAAATTAAATAGTTTAAACATTTCCATTAAACCCATAATTTAAATTCAAAAATTTAAATAAGACAATTTCCATAAACCCACCCCAATTCAATGGAATTGGGGGTTTTCCAAATTTCCATGCCAAAACCATTTCAAATCCTCCAATTAATTGGAATTGGTTTTTTATAAAAGTAATTAAAAGAAAAATTAAATAATTGAATTTAAATAATCAATTGAAATAAATCAATCAATTCGATGGAAATCAATTTGGAAAATTGAGACGAAACCACCTACCTCTTTTCTGAATAATGGCACTCGCAACGACACCCATCAATGAGAATGAAGGTGTAGAAGACCTCAAAACCCTACCTAGTAGTAGGATCCAACACCATAAGACATGTATCCATAAACTCTATGATGATCCATTGAAAATACAAGAGAAGAGGAAGAGAGAAACTTGGATAACGAGGGGGAACACTTACCCGAGAATCACACCGCAAGAAGAATGAAGATCACAAGCTGTTTGGTTTGATCTGGAAGGATTTGAGTCTCTCAAAAATGCACCATAACTTCTCTAGGTTGAGAGACAAGAATTATGGAATGAAAAGGACTGATCAAAACATCCACACATGTGACTTTAAGCGGGGCGCGGGTCGAGTCATGATGTGTGCCTTGGGGTTATGACATGTAGGCCAGGTTGGATAAGTACACTGAAAACCCCGTTGCCTCGGGTTACAAATTCTATATTTATCACCTACACGATGTGTACTTTAGGTAAATGGTGTGTACTAACTCATGGTGTGACCTCCCCATTCACAACCTGAAACCGACTCCAAGTACACGACATGTAATTCAGGTGCATGGTGTGTACTTCGGGTGCACGACGTGTACTTCGGTTGCACGACATGTACTTCGAGTCCACGGTGTATACTTCGGGTACACAATGTGTGCCTATCCTAAAACTTACAGAAAACCCCAAAAAATTGTTTTTAAAGATTTTGGACTGAACTAGGACTTAAAAAACATGGAAAATTACCTATTCAAGGTAACCGAATGTTACATTATCCAAAAAGGGAACTATTTACTAAATTTAGAAATTATGATTCTAAATATGGAATTCATTTTTCATAATTCAAAACATATAAGTGGGTAAAATTAATTTAAAATAAATCCCGTAGATGAGGTGAGAAAATGAGTTTTTAAAGTGAAAACATTCAAAAAGTTCATAAAGTTTTTATATCCAATTTCAATATGAAATTGATCACAATGAACTAAATTGGATTAAATTATATAAAATTGATCTAATTATACTTTAAAATCAATTAAAAATATAATTTAACATTATAAATTATTTAGATGAAAAGTCAGTTTTCATTTAAAATGCAGTATTTTTCACTATTCATCAAAAAATGATACTTATTAGAAAAATACCAAAAATTCAAAACAAAGTAAATTTTGATATTACTATTTCAAAGAAGAAAATTATTTTGTAAAATAAAATTTATAAAAGTTTCTAATTTTAGTTTTAAAACAATTCTTCTATTAAGAGGTGGGAAAACTTCATTTTATAAAAATACAGTTTTTAAGCATAAAACAGGATTTATTCTTATCTTATAAATGTCCAGAAATTTTATAAACATTTATAAAGATAATATATTTTTTCCTATTCACACCCTATAATACAATTTATAGGTGATAATTATCATATTTAAATAATAATATTTAGTTGTTCATTTAAGCTCAATGTGGCGTATCTTGTATGCTATCTAACATAATATTTCATTTTAAAATCTCAAGATATGACATCCCCTCCACCTATTTAATAAATTTTGTTCTCACAATTTGAACTTAGGATTGAAAACTGGGGGGTTTACTTTTCAAAATAACTTTTTTGAAATCCCACATTGGAAAAAGGATTAATGAAACTTCCACTTTAAAAGAAATAAATGCAAGTACGAAGGTCACCTAGGATAACACATACTAGGATTACATGTAGGAAATCATGGAAATAGAAGGGAAAACTAACTATCAAGTTATGATGGAGAGTGATAGAGAACATGGTCACATAAAAGTTAACCATCACAAAACTGTAAATCTATGATGGGTTAAAAGTCCATTGATTTTCCAATAAGAAATGTAAATGAATAACATTTTTCGCTCAAAATACTTTTTCTAAACATGATGAATTCCTTTACTATATAATAATATAATTAAATATACTTACTTGATATATTTTTATTTTATAAGCACAATTTCATCCTCATCAAATTCCTATAATTATGATTTACATCCCTAAAAATAGCATTAATCATCGAAGACCATATAAACCCTAAAGGATATTAATACCTTAAAACTCATGTCTAGAAGTAAAGGCATACTTATCATTAATAAAAAATCGTGCATAATCATAAACCAAAAAACACGTCTCCCCAAAATTCCTTAATCACTTTATGATATCATCATTTAAAATTTTAGAAGGACTGTTTAAAACCTTGAACATAGGGATAACATTTGAAAAATACCAAACTCCCTGGCACTTCCATCACTTCACCAGATGTCTCAACATAAATTCCAGTAGTAGAAAAAGATTTTCCCACACTATTTTGTTTCTAATCATGATAATTTCCACCATAAGTAACTTTAAACACACATTAGCAAAATGTCCTAAATCATTGCAACCAAAACATCTTAAAATTGGGTTTTCTTTACTTTATTGATCATTTACCTCATAGTCACAAGCCATATGACCAAACATACCACATTAGAAGCACTTATGAGACTTTAAAAGAAATTATCTATGATTATTTTTACCACACTTCACACAATATGGGAATTTTTATTTCTTACCTTAAAACTTCATTGATGTATGATTTCCCATTGAATACCAACAGGACATATTCTTTTTCTTTTTTTCATGGGAAACATGATCATCAGAAAACTCCATTTATACTTTCTCAGCACATCAAATAAGTATTTTTATTGATTTTGAACTCATAAGAAGCCAATGCCTTCCATATCATGGCTTCAATCCTGAGTAAAACTGATTTATCTTACTATCAAGATCCCAAATAAAATTTGGTATGTACTTTGCCAAATGGGTGAAGTTTTCTTCGTATGAAGCCATCAAATGTTTTCCCCTTTGTCTTAATTCTTAGAATTGTTTTTTATCCGAAATCCAATAGACTTAGAAAAATATTTCTGAAGGAAAATATTCTTAAATTCATCCCATTCCATGGAATCAATCTATTCACTTTATATGATATTCTTAACCATTGACCACCACTGGTCGGCTTCACCTTCAAAATGAAAAATTATAAGAGTTACCTTTTGTGATTCAAACAACCCAGAACATTGAATATATTTTCTATGTATTTAATTCATACTTTAGCTAGCACTGGGTCAGATGATCCACTGAATGATGGTGGATGTTGTCTCATGAAATGCTCCAATATAGACATGTTTCTTCATGGTAGATCGGGTCCCTCTCTAGCATAGATACCACCACCATTTATAGCTTGTGTCAACTGATCCATCACAGAAACAAACTATTATGTTCCAATTACAACCATCTTAGGATGATGTTTTGAATGGATATGTTCCTCTTGGTACATTACCACTATAACTTCCTTGTTTCCTCTACAGAAAACCATTTCAAAAAAACATACTTTAGATGAAGCAACAATATGATCTTAAAAATCTACATCATTTCAACTTAACTATAAAGTAAAATATTCTAAGGGAATGATCTCAACACTATCCTAACCTCTAAAGTTGTCAGAACCTTTCCTTTGATACCAACTGTAATGACCCGACCTTAAACATTACATATTCTAGTGTTTTTGAACTATAATTCTCATTTGAGGATCTTTTCAGATTATAGTTTTAGAGAATTAGGAAAAACTCTTACAAAGTAAACCCATACATTACAAGTTGACACTTATACTCAGTATCCATTTTTTCAATAAAACAAAAGTCTTTAAAATAAAACATGATTTCTCTTTATGAAAAATCTTCACAATTATCCCCTTGATCTATCTATTCCTCCTTAAATCCTATGAAAACATTTTAAAATGTGGGATTAACACAAAAAGCTCAGTAATGAATACACAAATAAGGAAAAATGTTAGTCCTATGAAAACATGAAAACCCATAAAAACTTTATCATAAGTAATACTTTTCACACTTAAGGAGTATTAAATACTTTAATTTTAAAATAAGTTCATGGATTACCTTTTTTCGTAATCACAAAATTATAATAAAACCCATAGAAAGCATATATAACACATAAAGGTATCTTGGGACATAATTATACACAAATGGAATAACCATGTGGTCGATTTACATATATTTCACTCTTACAAATGGAATAATCATACCATCAAATTTTATACTTGTTACTCTTACAAATGGAATAATCATACGGTTGACTTTAATACCCAACGCATTAGAGGTTATAATGTAACCACCCATCCTTGGTTTATCGCGGAACCACCCTTCATTGGTTTATCATGTAAAAACTCGTCAAATGTCCAAGTACCATTATATAGTCATAACATATAAAAGCTTTCAATTTTAAACATGTCACTCTTAAAATTTCATTTTCAATCATAAGAAAACATTTCATGTTATAGAAATAATCAATCCATTTTCAAAACCCATTTTCAATAACGAAATACCCAGAAAAGGAAAAGAGAGGTTTCTTTAAAAAACATGAAGGCTTATAGAGGAAGCAAAATATAAAAATGGACATAAAATTTCCTTAATAACCCTATTATATCTATATAAATAAATATTAAAATAATATTAATAATGAAGGAAAATATTTTGAATTTAAATATTTAAACATTTAAAAATAGATTTTTAAATCAAAGTATCTCATACCAATTTGAAACATTTGAATAATAAGCCCCATGAAGAAATAAAATTTAAAAAAACATCAAATAACATGATAATAAATAAATTGATGATATTATATTTTAAATGTGAATTATATACACCTAATAAAAGAATGTGGGTTTATAACATCAAAATATGCCTCAATGAAAAGAGATTGAGATGAAGTGCCTTACCTTGAGTCTAACTCATAGCGTACAATATTTATATTTCTAAATTATAAACTTATATTAATTATTTAATTTATTTAGAACCTTTTTTAAGTTTATTATTCCTTTTATATCACTTATTATCATGTTATAACAATTACTTCATTATTTAAGTTCATGTCTGATGCTTTGATAATATTTGGTTCATAAGTCCAAAATGACTTCAGTCAGTTGAATATGGTCAAAGTGTACATTATTAAATAATATATATAATAATAATGTAATAATTATAATTTTTATACATAAATTATACTTTTAAATCTATCCAATAAACATGGTTATGAAAAATGAACTATGTTACAATCATTGAGATGATAAGTCGTACATACACATGAGTAACATTTTCATTTTTCAATGATCATTATAGAAGGAAGTAATTATTATTTTATCTTTAAAAAATGATCATAATATAATATATATAATATTAATTCTTTATATATACTTATATATATTTCATCCATGTGAAGTAGTGATGAAAAATGGATCACATTGTTTCGTGGAGGTGATAATTTAAACGTACGCACGAACAACGTTATCATTTTTCTATGCACGGAAAGGTAAGAACATAAATGATATATTATATTTTAATAATAATAAATTTTTCATGAATATAATATATAAACTTTAATTCTAACATTACAAACAGTCTTGAGAGACGGTGATGGAAAATTAATTTCAGCGGTTCGCAAGGCTGTAGTCCATCGTACACACGAACGATAACTTCTTTTCCCATTTGATGGAAGATGATATGGATTTAGGTGATGATATTAACATAATAAAATATAATTATATTTAGGATACTATATTTATTATTTCAACATGGTTGAATAAGATTTTAAGAAGGTGTAAGAAGAAACAAAACATAAACACTTAATTAAAAACAATATCTCTTCTTTAGAAATCCTTCATTGCTTAACACCTAAGACCACTAAGGACAGTTATATGTCTAAAATAAGAGATCTAGAATGTTGGTATGGATTCTAGGAAGAGATTTTGGCAGATATTTTACAAAAAAATGTTTTTTAAGTGTATTAAAATGATAGAAAGGGGCGCCCTTTTATAGGAGAGGGGAGGGGCACTCTTGAAATTTCTCAAAATATTAAATTTATATAAATTAATTTTCTATTCAAAATGGATAAAAACTAATTTATTTCAAATATAGTCTTATTTTTTGTTGAAATAAATTCATAAAATGAAAATTAGATGAGTTGTGACAATATTTTTACCCATATCATTTTGTTTTGACCCTTATTTAACCTCTTTAACTCTTACTATGACAACATGTGTTTTTACTCTTTGAAGGTTAATATAGTTACTATAAAATGTCAAAAAACCATAAATGAATAATTTATTAAATTTTAATCCTTATCCTAACTAGTTGGATGAATTTTATATTTTTATGAATTTTATATCATTTAATAAAATATTATTTATTTTAAAACACCATTAATGTCAAGTTTGACACTATTCATTACTTAAATTTTTATAAATATCATAAAAACAATATATATTAAAAAAACTATATTAATACATAAAAAATATGTTAATATAATATATATAAAAAAATTATGACATTAATTATCTCAAATTATATTTATTTTAATATTTTTAATATCATTTATTTGATATTTCTATTAATTAAACAATTACTGCATCATCATTGTGCAAACCTTTAAGGTAATTATTTATTCCATAAGAATTAAAAATAAATTACCATGATGAAGATAAATATTTTAGATTTTAAAATACTATTTTTAGTCGAACATATCTCCAATATAACCCCATATTAAAAATATTTCACTTGTTAAAAACAAGAGTAAGACAAGTTTGACTCCACTTTGAATAAAATATTATAAAGGTTATAATATAATCCAAAAGGAAATAAATGGTCAAATAACTGATAATTTAATTCTTATGGACTTAAATTACTCAACCAGTAAAAATGGTTCAAGTGTTAGGGTCATTTTCTAATATTTATAATATTATTTTTACCCTTAATTACCTGATTTACCCTTAACTCTGGTAATAAAATCAATAAGTTTACTATTCATGTTATCAAAAAATAAAAGGGGCATATTTAATAAATTTGGAAATTATGATTCCAAATATTTAATAAATTTTTCATAATATAAAAAATAGAATTGGTTAAAATCAATTCAAAATTAATCCCGTAGATGGGGTGAGAAAACGAGTTTTTAAAGTCAAAATGTTCAAAACGTTTACAAAGTTTTTAGATCCAGTTTCAATATGAAATTAATTACAATGAACTAAATTGTATTAAAAGATATAAAATTGATCTAATTATACTCTAAAACCAATTAAAATATAATTTAATAGTATAAATTATTTAGATGAAAAGTCAGTTTTTAGTTAAAATGTAATATTTTTCACTATTTATCAAAAAATGAAACTTATCAAAAAAAATACCAAAAATTCAACCAAAGTAAATTTTTATATTAATATTTCAAATAAGAATATTATTTTTTAAAATAAAATTTATAAAACTTTATAAATTTAGTTTTAAAACAATTCTTGCATTAAAAGGTGGGAAAACTCCTTTTTAGAAAAATACAATTTTTAAGCATAAAACTGAATTTATTCTTATCTTATGCCTATAATTTTTTTTAAAAATTATAAACATAATATAGTTATTCATATTCACACTTAATAATATAACATCTAGGTGATGATGATCACATTAAAAAAATAATATTTAGTTGTTCGTTTAAGCTTGATGCGGCGTATCTTATACGCTATCTAACATACTGTTTCCTTTTTAAATTCTCAAGATGTTACAATAGGAGTATAAAGACCTTATATTTTATGATGTCTAAGTTGATATTGATTTCAAAAAAGTTTGAGCTGGTTTTTTTTCTCCGGGTTGTAGATGAGTACCGCGATGTCTTTTATAAAGAGGTTGTGACACTCCCCCCTCAATGTGAGATTGAGTTTAGAATAGAGTTATAGTTGGTTGTCTCTCTGGTATCAATGTTTCCATATAGGATAGAACCTTATACATTACCAAAGTTTTGAATTAAAATAGGATATATTCTATAGAGAGGTTTTATTTGGCAAGTATGTCACCTCAAGGTGCTCCAATTCTATTTGTGAAGAAGATAGATGGTGGTCAACAGCTATATATCGATATTAACCACATAAATTAGGTGACAATAAAGAACAACTATCCACTTTAATGGATTAAAGATTTATTTGATCAACTTCAGTAATCTATATAATTCTCGAATATCAATTTTAATTCTGGCTATCATCATATTCAGGTGAAGGATGATGATATTCTGAAGACTACCTTCTTCTGTAATTATGGACACAATAATTTTGTGGTACTACCCTTTAAAGGAAAAAATTAACTATTTGTGTTCATGATAAAATTAAACCTATGTTTTATGAGATTATATACTAGTTCATGGTGGTGATTATTGACTACATCCTTGTGTATTTTGAGTTCAAGGAAGAGAATATAGAGTATCTGCGAGCCGTTTTGTAGTTATTCAACATCATTAGCTATTTGGGAATCTATCAATGTGTATATTTTGGGATCATGATGTATATTTCCTAAGATATGTTATGCCTTATTAAGGAGTAATTATTAATCCCTCAAATATAGTGGTGATAATATCTTAGGGATCCCCCTTGAATATAGTGGCAGTGTGAAGTTCCCTTCCTTTTGTAGGCCATTAAAGGAGATTTGTGCCCAAAATTTCAAGATTTGTGACTCATCTAACATATTTAAACATGATGGGTCATGATTTTATATGGACTAATCTAATCCAAAATGGTTTTTCACATTTGAAGGAGATTTTTTTCAGTGCCCATGTTCTCCATCTTCTAGAGCGAGGAGTTATGATTGGGGATACTTCACACCTTGGATTAGGTTTTATTCAAATGTCATAGAGGGAAGTTATCTCTTAAGGGTCCTGATAGTTATGACCCCATGAATGTATTTACTCAACACATTATCTTGATGTTCCTATAATTCTATTTACATTTAATTTGTGCAAACACTGTCTCATCAATGATCACTTTATGGTCATAACCAATTGCAAGATTTTGAGACATATCTTCTCCTAGTGTGATGTAGGATATGAACTAAAAAACCCTACCATGTTGTAGTGGTGCATATGAATCCATGCAATGTAACAGGCCCCACCATGGCATGGTGGCACATGATAATTCATGGTCTAATGTAATGTCTTATATATGATGCATGGAATTATCTTCGATGGTTTGGGAATCTAATCTCTTCAACAATGATATAATTAAAGGTACTATATCAAAAGATGAAACATTTAAGGGAGTTTAATTCATGCATATGATGCATAAACTTTATAAAGAATTTACTCAAGCATTGTAACACTTAATTAAATGCAAGATATAGATGAGGAGCATGCTCATGGATATTTAAATCAACTTCCAAATGATGGAAGTGGGATTTTGATTTTGTTTCTACCTAGCCGATACTCCCTAGACTCGAATCACCATTCTTCTTCATCCTTCGAAAATCAAGGTGCTATCACACTGTTTGTGGAGGAGAGTACCTCTCATGTGATGAGAGATTTATTTTTGACTATAAATACCTCCAAATGTGGGAGTTATTTATCTTCCATTTTGGTGATTTTTATTAAATGAATCGAATGAATATCAAGAAGGATGAAGAGGCTTCGTTGGTGAATGGGATACATGTTCTTCATTTCCTATCTATATGTGTTTTTGTATTTCATTCGTATAAATCCTAGATTTGTGGTTTCTTTTTTTCACTAATTTGATTAAGTGTTAATCAAACCTAGGGTAACCCATCAGTGCTATCAAAGGGATCCATGTTCATTGTTTATTAAATCAAGTTTGAGAAATGAATAAATCCATATAACACAGATCCACATCAGACACTAAAACAAATTGGCTAGTCTATCACCACACCATTGAGATAACAATTTTTGTTCATTTTTAGGGGTTAAAAAATACAAAATGACCATCTATTTTTCAACAGGGTGTGGTCAGAATACTTTTTTGGTTCATATGTTAAGTCATAAGACATGAAAATTAGCCAGAAAATTTTCACCACAACATGGTGGGGATACTCTTTTACACAAATGAAGTGATCCTTTAGAAGATATTTAGGAATAACACCATGGTGCAGTCCAAGCTATGGTGCCTTCAAAACAACTTCAGAATCTACACCATGGTGTAGTATAAGTCGTGGTGATGAGGAAAATTTTTTTCCAATTTTTTTCACTTTTTAATTGAAATTAATAATTTATAAACGGTTTAGAAATTATTATAGAATTTTTTTTTGAAATATTTAGTAGTTATATAATTTTTATTAATTATTTAATTGTAAAGTGTTTATAATTAATTAATAAATGTCTTTGAAGCATTTATTATTAAAAAATATTTAAATATTAAATATTACTATTAGGAGAACCTTTTAAAAATTTATATTTCATTTTTTATAGATTATAAATAAAATTATTTATTTTAAAATCATAAAAGGTAATTTATAAAATTGTTTATAAATTACATAAATAAGGTCGGAATCTAACTTTTTTATTCTAAATTATGAATTGTTCATAATTATATTGAATTATTCATAATTATTTTGAATTGTTCAAAATTAATAAGGCCTAGTTTTACTAAGTATATGATATTTAGATTATGTAAAATATTTAGATAATATAAATTGAATTATAAAGTTGTTTATAATTCATTATAATATCATATATTTAAAATTAAATTCTTTATAATTTTGAATATGTAATTTTCATGTTAAAATGAATATAGAGTGTTATATTCCTAATTATGGAGTTCCCATAAAGTAAATATAAAATTTTAAAAAAATTATAATTAACTTTTTTTTGTGAATTTTTCATAAATGGTTATCTCAAGATTAAATATTTGAATTGTTTATTTATTTTAATTTTATTCCCTATTTGGTTCATTATTATAAATTTCTTATATGATGAATAGTCTGTGCACTAGTTTAAATGTTAAATTGCTTCTAACCGAAATATCATTACATTACATTCTATGAAAAACTCCATAGGGATTTTAATTTTTCATCTACCATGAAATAAGTTTGTAATTAAAGTTATAATATTGAATTTGTTTTTTGAATATAGTTTATGAATATTAGATTTTAGAGTTATGATGAATTTATTTCCCTGTTGAGTAATTTCTCCATGGGTAGAGAGACTTGGTGTCCGACCACTTATCATCTTGGAGTCTTATTCATTATTTATAAAGTTGAATGGTGTTGGCTATCTGTCTCTCTAGGATTACTCATGTGAAGGTTGTAAATATCATATAACTTTACTCCCTTATAATAAAATTTCATGTACTTGATATATGTGATGGATTTGGATATGTATGAGTATACTTGACTTCTATTTTTGGGTGAGTAACACAAACTTGTGGGTTGAATAATGGGTTACACATCAATATGGTTTGAACATATTCTTTTGGTGGAGGGAATAGGATTCCAAACTAAATAACTAGAATCATGCATACATAAAGAGAATAACATGAGATAAAATGGTGAGATTAAAATCCCCTTCAAAATACTAAGTATTAGATTCTTTCTAAAGAGGCACTTTTCAAGACCTTGATCATTCAACTGGATATTGTTGAGATCAATACGAGTACCCATGGATTTTATTGTGTAAGGAAAGAAAGATATAAGTAACTCAATATTATATAATTGAGTATTATTGAGCTTAACATGAGAACCCATTGACTATTATTTTCTAGATTATTCTTGGAACTTACTTTTAGTTACACTAGTTTGGAAACCCTAACGGTTTGGATATTATAGGAATGGAGTTTATTTTATACATATGGTGGATAAGATAAAGGGTTATCCACTCAACTATCAAAGATTCACAGTTTTGTGATTGGGATGATACTCTACCTAAATAATCATGGATTATTTATGTTATCATACAACTATAATTCATGGTGAAATATGGATCATGGACTACTAGTAGATATGATGTTTTTAAAATGGGTCATCCTTTTTGTGGAAGGGTCTCACATAGCTACCATATTTGGGAAGGGACCTTCATGCTAGTGCTTTTCAACCAGGGTTAAATGGGTCCTCGAAAAGGTGTCTTATGTTTTATACCCTAGAGGGACTTTGATCCCACTACCACCATTAATTCCATCTTCTCTAGGATTTTGGAGAGCTACCTAAAGCATTTTTTGATGACCTGGGTGAAGGGGTTGCGCGATCAAATCTTAGAGGGTTTGTTCCATTTTTAAAGTCTGTCAAATGAGGAGCATGAGTGTCCTATTTATAGGAAAACATGGGACCCTGGTTGAAGGGGTTTTTCTGTGCAGGAAATCAGCATAGGTACTCATTGTAGGTACCCTGTACAGGGGTGGTTGACCCATCAGTGTCATGAAGGGGGGCCTGCATGAGTCTTTTGGTGCACAGGCTGGGTTCGCATAGACCACTTTTAGGAAAGTTCTCTTGATACTTCTTGGTACTTTTTACCTATCTAACACTTGGGATACTCTTCATAATCTTTTCATCCCATGTGACAAAATAGAGCGTCAATAAAAGCACCTACCCCCTCAGGATCGGATTCAATCAAAATATGAGGGTCCAGTACTGAGGTATAGAGAGGAAAATATTCTAAAGGTTGAGAAGGTAACCCACGAAGTTCAGTGGCGTAGGTCTGGTGTGTAGGTCCGTAGTGTAGGTCATATTTTTAGGTCTAACACATAGGACAATAGTGACTATAAATTCCATCAACCCTCTAGTGAATATTTCATTTCCACTCACGCTATACTTTTTCTTTCATCACACAGATTGTTCACGTAGTCGTGTCACACTTTTCATTTGCGTAGGTCTTTTGGAGAACTTATTCACAGGCGTACATGGTATAACCAATTGAGAAATTGTTCTATGTGGAATCACCTAGTTGAGGGTTGTGCATGAAGATCCTATTCTAGGGTCCTATGTGAGGTCCTTTATTGAGGATTTTTCATGAGGGACCTTCTTTTTCCAAAATTTAGGAAATCAATATTTTGAATTTAATGAAAAATCTAGATTTCTTCTTGTAGATTTTTGATGTATTTCCTGATATATTATCACAAACAATTTGTTGCACATTTCTCAAAGATGATAAAAGATGTTGGGACAGATTAGTATGACACATATGATTCCACTCTCCCAAACATGGTGAGGCACTTGATGTAGTAACATTGTGAGTATCCATGGTAAAGTGACTACCTACCTCTTTACGATCATGGGCTTCTGAGAGACACTCACATCCCGAAGGCTCATAGTTACTTTTTAAATTTTTGGTTCTTGGGGCATACAAATCATCCCACCACCAACATCTCCTCTATGGGTGTATACTTCAAGGAAGGAACCGTTCCTACTTCCTATTTCTTACATCACAATTGTTTTACCCTGGATCTAAAACCACATACGTAGGAGTCGAAACCTCATTGCTATGATTTAACCTTCCATGCTTCCGAGAAAGACCAGCCAAAATGTTGGAAAGAGGATTGAGACTTATGTACTATAGGGGGTTTTAGGCTTGAATGAATGTGAGCATACTAGTTGCGCAAAACATGTATAGAATTCAAGAAATAGCTACAAGACATCGATATCTATGAGGCCATTTAGGTGGGGAAGACTTATGTTTTTGAGAACCCAACCATCATCCCCAAACTGTTGAACTGATGGATACTTCAGAAAAATTATTTTCATTTGATGCATGGTGAAGTCAGCATTATCCCATGGGATTTCTATAAGATTTCTAGATCCCCCTTATAGGGGATATGTATGATGATTTTTTCCCACTAAAGGCAATGTGAGATGATACTGAAAGGATGTCAGCTTCATCCCATGAACTATTGAAGTTTACTGAGAAGATTAAGAAGGGAGACCCTCATACAGAGGGTGATATTCAGCTTGAAATGTGGATAAAGGAATTACTTGAGCCATAAGGGAAATGTCCCACTTTTATGCTCCCTACAAGATTCTCCACCTTATAAAATCACAGAAATCCTAAAAAAACTAGCCTATATTAGAGGAGATTGTTATACCTACTTGGGTTACAAGGATTATTCTGAGGTTTCTGTGAGGACCCATTTTCCTAGATTCCTTGAAATTTGGCTAAGTATCTACTTTCTGCCATTATGAAAATAAAATGGAAGTGTAAGACTAGGGACATTTATTATAACAACCATAATAGCAGAAGGGATCCATATAGTGTTGGATGCCCCTGTCCTGGAAAATATCTACTGATGTTTACCACATGAGTACACTAGTAAGGCCCCATTCAGAATTTGAGGTCCATTTCAAGGGTTGTGGGGTGGATTATAGCACACTTAAGTTACTTTTCTAAGTGGAGATAAAGTCCATGAAGGTCTATTTCACCCATTTTTTCAGGCAGTTTATGGAATTCATCCTTTAACCCCAAAACAAGATGATATAATGAGGATTATGAATGTATCAGGAGAGTTAAAATTCTTCCTATATAGTGATCTGATTATTGGTAAGTTCACTGCTAATGGAAAATATGATGATGGTCTGAGTTCTTACATGATTTCATTTAGAGACAGCATACTAGAAACCCACATTGATAGCAAGATCATTTGTGAGGCATATGCTCCATATCGATTTACCCACCAATTAAAGTGTCTCCAATGGTAATGTGTCTCTCCCCACCCCACACATGTTTGGCTTTATAAGAACCTGATGATGGCCTAGAAATTTTTGATCCTTACGGCCATGGTGGTATCCCAAATGTCAATCAATATGCCTTCATTAGGTGCATTGGTCGGGTTGGAATATAGGTATGCCAATACTTGAATTTCTTTATACCCCCAGGGTCATTGATTAAATATTCATCTCGGGTCATGACTACAATGATTACTGGTCAGGGAAAGCATGCTAAGAAGGCATAATCTAAAGGTGATGATTTTGAAGCTTAAAATCCTTCAAAGCAATCTCGAGAAAGGGATATGAAGTAGGCCAGGTTCAAGAAAACCACATCCTTTAGGCCAAAATGGTCCAGTCATCACCGCTAGGAGGAGACTTAGGTTCTGGTCACCCAGTCTGTTGTGAGGTTATAGAGGCCTGAAAACACTTCAAATTCAAAAAAAATTGGGTCTTCCTCGTAGTTAGATGCATTAGCACCAATTTATGTGTGACCCCTGGTGATCCAATATTGGTAAGACATAACTCACAACATTAGAGAGATGTGGGTATTTCTAGAGGATGGAGTACATATACCAGAGTTGGGATATGTTAGAGCACCCTATGATATCCTTCCTAAAAGTAATTTGAATGAGGTAGGGAAATATATTTGGGATCTAGAAATGTTAATATATGAAACTGGTGATTGGATCTTGGCCACAAAGTGAGTATCTGGCATGGTGGAATGAGGAAAAAATGAGGGGGTAGCTGGTCACACCAAAGAGGAATGGGATGACTATATCGAACCTAGTGTTGTATCTCTCTCTTTTCTCATCTATTTTTTTCTCCTTCATCCACCATCATTAATTTTTAGGGGATCTATCTTGCAGTTTGGAGGAGGAGAAGAACTAGAAAAAAAGGTGATCGAGTTTCCAAAATATGGGCCCACACACACCCCTATAGAAGTAATGATTGAGTCTCCTAAATCCTTGAAGTTATTCCTAGGTTAGAGGATGATTGTGAAGTAAATGGAGGGAGTTTATTCTCAACCACAACCTCAAGTTCCTTTTACTGAAAGGACTGATATAGGAACATCACCTTCTCGAGAGAAGAAGAAATTAAAGTGGGTGGAGAAGCTTAGCAAAGTGTATGCATCGTAGTAAGTCTTTTCACTGCCATTTGATCTCATGTGTTATTCAACATACTCATTGTGAGATGGTACGGTGAGTATGATATACTCTTTAATACCAAATGTAAGATCGAAATAACAGAGAAACTATATAAAGTATCTAATTATTCTTAGAATACAAGAGGGGGGTGAATTGTGTACTTTTTAAAATTCCTTTGGAACTTTTAAAGATGGTTATGTTTAACAAAGTTAAACAAGGTAATTCACAAAACCTCTAAACAATGTGATTCCGGAAATATGGTTCCAGAAATTGAAACTTAATAAAAGCTAACAATAACAAAGATTATACCATAGAGCATATAGAATCTAACTAAGTAAGAGTACAAGTACAAGTAAGTATATGATAGTTATACTTTCCTCACAATACAAATGCAACGGAAAAATAAACTTGTAACAAGAACAAGTAACAAGATGTAAATGTGTTAACCCAAAGAGAAGGGTATCTAACAACCTTGGATAAAAGTTTCTTGATTTATACTTTCAAGAAAGTCTATCTTACCCACACCAGGGTAAGCCCTTGATATGAATATCAGAGTCTCTGTCCTTCTATCCCCACAAGCCCTCAACTTCAAGGTAGTTGGAACCTCTGTCTTCCTCAGCAACGAAGCCATAGAACTTCAAGGTAATAATCACCTCTGTCTTCCTATCCCAGGAAGCCCTCAAATGTACTCAACAATATTCGGAGTCGCACGAAGCAAAAACTGAACAAGAAGTTTAGTATGCACTAGGTAATGAGAATATCTCTCTAGAAATCACTTCATCATGTAATCTCTAGAATTTCATAACTGTCATGAACAGTTATTGAGATCATTCAAATGAGCCCCTATTTATAGGTGTGGCTCCATCATTCGGCTCCCTCCTCCAATAGTCATATTTTCCCTGAAATCTCGAAGGGACCTATACACTTTTCACTCAACCAACTGTTAGTTAGAAAAATAATAGACGACATAATTTTATAATAAAATATGTGTAACTGAAATCACGACATCATTTTATAACAAACTCAACAATTCGGAGTGTAAGTAAAAATGTATTTGCGGTCTATAATACAAGAATATTCGGATTATGTTTATTTAGGGAATTTGTAATTTGAATTTGGAGTTAGAATTCGTAATGAGAATTCATCATCAGAATTTATAATGTGAATTCGTAAATTGAATTCATCATCAGAATTCGTAATGAGAATTCGTATTCAAAATTCCACACTAGAATTCGTAATGATAATTCATATTCAGAATTCTACATCAGAAGTCGTAATGAGAATTCGTAATCAGAATTCATCATCAGAATTTGTAATGAGAATTCATAATCAGAATTCATCATCAGAATTCGTAATGAGAATTCGTAATCAGAATTCCACATCAGAATTCGTAATGAGAATTCATAATCAGAATTCATCATCAGAATTCATAGTGAGAATTCATAATCAGAATTCATCATCAGAATTCATAATTAGAATTAGTAATTAGAATTCATCATCATAATTCATAGTGAGAATTTGTAATCAGAATTCATCATCAGAATTCTTAATGAGAATTCGTAATCAGAATTCATCATCAGACTTCATAATGAGAATTCGTAATCAGAATTCATTGTCAGAATTCGTAATGGAACTTTATAAAAGTTTGTACTCAGAATTCATGATAGAACTTCATTAAAGTTTGTAAGAAAAGTTTGGAGTGAAACTTTATAAATGTTCATATCCAGAATTCAGATCTTAAAACAAAATGCTTCATATCTAAGTATCATACGATTCCAAGGATTTAGATATGACACTGAATTTTATACTTTAACAAGATAATGAACAAAGTAAAACATTGGTAACGATAAATTTCCTTTGGAAAGGAAATTTTTTCTTATAGAACTAAAACACAAGTTAAAATGAGATTTTCCTTAAGATAAGGTGTTTGTGATTTTCAAAACAAGAAGGGATAGTCAAGTCATAAGTAAACCTTAGTGACTCAACAATCTCCCCAAAGTATGAAGGAATGGAAAAGTCAAAAGGAAAACCTTATTGAATCAACACTCATTTGACTATTATTTCCTTTCATAGGATCTTAATTACTTTCCTCCATTAAGGGGCATGGCACTGATCCTTCAAGGATTGAGGGGGACATCCTAGAGGAGGCACAGAATAGTGGTGATGAATCCATCCCTTTGACGGATGAAATTCCAAGAGATGTAATTGTGTCTTCCCCATTATTGCAGAGAGGGGATAGGGTCATGGTAATTTCATATGTATAGAATAATGTGTCATTTTCTAGTTACTAAATTTATTCCTTATGATATTTTATATCTTCCATATATACCAGAGGACCCTACAACAACCACCACTAGCCTTGTCTCCACTCCAAAAGGGGTTGGCAGGGATCCCAGATGGTCTGATGAAGGTGTCAGTGCTTATCCTAAGCCTGTTGGATTCTAATATTTTTTGCTTGTTGAGAAGTCAACAGATAGAATTGATGGTGGATGCAATTTGAGTCCTGATCCCCATGTCTCGGATACCCCTACCAGTGAGGATGTTGCAAGACTTCAGGAAGTTTTCAATGACATAAAAGAACTTGAGGATAGGTCAAAAACATTAATATTTCTACCTCTTTAGAGGAGTTCAAGGATTTTAGTAGGCTATTAGATAAACATGATTTTTCTCTTTATTTCATTTGTCAAATAAATTCAGCCACTTTTTATTTAATGTCTCACACCAGAACATGACCTATACAGCTTTTTCTATAGATAATGTTTCCAAGTAAATTCATGAAAAAGGAATCCAAGTCTATCCTACTCCCATAACTGAAGAAATGAAAGCTGAGAACCCAGAAGTGGGATATTTTTGGGAGCCCCTGATCCTGGTTTCCAAAACAACCTCATGGGGTACTTCCTTCTCAGGATGTTCTTACCTATAATTTTAAGGCTGAGAGTGATGGGGAGACATTAATCCCAATATTTTATCTAAAAACATGTTGGTGTTATTAACCTATTTGACTACTTCAATACCTTCACATTCTGTTAAACCCCTATGTTGATGAGGGGTGTCACATGTTATTTAGTGTCATCATCTTCAGTGGCCGAGCATGAGGTGGGGGATTCTACACCAGTTCAGTCAACACTGGTAAGAAAAGGTTATACTATTGTAGAAGGGGTAGAGAAAAGTGATTCATAAAGTACACTAATACCATACTACATATCTCCCTTTTATAGTAGATTTGGGTCATACTTGGAGACACAATACATTCACCCCACATGCCATATGGTCTAGCGAGACATTTGGAAGATAGTCTTAGAGACACCTCTTGAAAACCTATCATCATGACTCTAAATACTTACAACAATGTTTAACATTTTAGGTTATGATGAGTTTGATTACTATACAAACCACCATTCTATGAAGTCAATCATATGGTGATAGGAGGAGGAGAGAAGGTCACAACAAGACAAGGCATAACTAGCATGCTGATTTCAAGATCTCAGAGCTACTGTCTCCCAAGTTGAGCTCAATCATGCTAAGGAGGTGGAGGAATATTAGTGTCTTCTTGACAAGAAATCTCTCCAAATGATATGCCTTCAAGAAGAAATGTATTCCATGAAGGAAGATATGGTTCAACTCCACTGATCCATGAAGGGGGACTTGTCACAATAAAAAGACTCTATTTTTGTGAAGCAGGAGAAACTTCATAATGCTAAGAATCTTTTCACCACACAACTGTTCGGGTTTTGGAAAACTAAGGATAACGCCTGAGCCATAATCCAACAACTCAAAGCCTATATTGAGGAGTTCTTGTAAATTTTTTTTTATATAGAATGTAGTATGTGGAAGCTCCTCTTCATTTTGGGATATGAATGAAAAATATTTTTTTCCAATCACCTATTCTTGAATTCCTATTTTTATCATAATAATAATATAAAATATAAAAATACCCATTTGATTGAATGTCATCACATTATGGGGTCATATGGAAAACCATAAAAACTTTGTGTCTTTTGTGTCATCACCATAATTTTTTCCTAAGTTTAATATGAAGAAGACTTAGTGGGAGAGACTTGAATTTTTCTTATGCTTCCCTTTGTGGGTTTTTATCCTAACATGTTTTGTGCATTTTTCTTTCATTTCTCAATATTTCATAGACCATAGAGAGTGTAGGTCTACCAATCTGAGAATTGACTTTTACCTAGGAAACCCTTTATGGGTTTTCAACATGGAAAGTATTGTGTCTCTTTTTGTGGTCTGTTTAATGTCTTGAAATCTAGACTAATAAAAATTATGTTTTATTTCAAACATCTTTGACCACGATTTTTGGAATGATGACCCAAAAAAGGCTTTTTTTCAAGAATGTTCTGACATTCTTCAGATACCTGAAGGGGGATTTTGATTCATATTTTTTTGATTTACGGATATGAAACACGAGGTGAGACAGACATACAAGGAAATACCATGGACCATATTAAAAACGAGGTTTCCAACATTATGTTTTCATTTGGGGTTTACGGTGATAAATTCGGTCTCTCTTGAGGATGTATGTGCCACTGATTGACAAACCTTTTTTGTGGGTGACTTTATGAAAAGACAAATAAGGCATATTACTGTATAGTCAAACAATGTCATCCTTTGGCTAACAGGACCCTTTGGTGGGTGACTTATGAAAAACTAACTGGGGCATGTTGCTTCATAGTCAGACAAAAGTATCCTCAAGAATTATGACATTCTACTACCAATGTTCATGAAGTTTGTAAAGATCCAAATTTCTCAAAAATCATGATGGGTGGATTTCCAAGTGAACATGTATGAGAATGAAGAGTATATATACTGGAATTATCCATGAATTAAAAACCCCTCATACATGAATTCGGATCATGTAAATGAGGGTACATTCTATTGAATTATCGAGGTCAGGGTGGAGGCCCCTCTCTGAAAAGGGTTGAAGCATCGTGCAGTTTAATGGAATGCAGACAGAACATGGATTGTGTAATTTAACATCTTACGGTAAGGATGTTTCCATAAAGTTTAAATTCTTATGACTAGAACATTATTCTATGTAGTTTTTTTTCATACAATAAGGGCATTTAGGGCTACAATTTAAGGCCTTTTAGCTCTGATAGAAAGGTTGGTAATTCTTCCTTTCACGGTAATATGTCTGGGATGTGCCATCATTTTAAGGTATGAAGGGGGAAGGTTGTAAGATGTATTTTGGGGTTCCCGGTTCTGAAGATTAATATTAAGGAAAGGTCTCTAGAGATAGAAGAGGTGTCTCCTGGGAAAAAATGTACCTCTACTTGACAGGCCCTTCTTGTTGGAAATTTTATGCAAATCCAACTGGGGTGTGTTACTATATAGTACAAATGTGGAATCCTCTGGTTGAAAATCCCTTTTGGTGGGTGAATTATTCAAATACAACTAGGTTTTGTTACTACATAATTAGAAAAAATGTGTTCTTAAGAATTATGACATTCTATTGTCAATGGTCAGAGGAAGTTTATGGAGATTTGGATTTCCCCAAACACGGAGTTTGGTTTGTGGAAGGAAAGTTCCTAAATATGGGAGGATCATTTCAAGTAAAAATTACCCATGAATGGGGGGGAACGGTTTCCTATGAATATCTAAACCAAATTTTGTAAAAGATAGAGGGTTTTTTATTGAGACTGGGCCCGAAGCATAGTTTATGGGCATTGCTATGTATTTCATTTAAATGAGAATCAATCCATACGTAGTTATGGAAAACCATGCAGTTTAAATCCTTTTTGTCATGACTTATCATGAATTTTAACATCATAAAACGAGGATGATATGATGTATGTAGTTTTAGGTCATACGATTAAAACCATGGTATTACTGAAATGATGAGTAATAAAAGGCCTATCGGACCAGGGTTGTTCTGACATACTTCAGACATGAGGGAGTAAATTATAAACCATGATCTTAGGGGTTATCGGATCGGAAAAAGTGACATGGGACAAGCATGTGAGGGATGATCGCAGAATTTTTTGAAATAGTGGGTTCCAGAATAATGAAATTGGGTCTTATAGAGATAGAAGAGTATTCTCCCAAGGATGACTGTTTCACTGGTTTACAAACCCTTTTTGTGGGTGAATTTATGTAAATCCAGCTGGGGTGTGTTACTAAATATTCAAATAGTGGAATCCTCTGGTAGATAGGCCCTTTTGGTTAGTGACTTATGAAAATCCAACTAAGGCATGTTACTGCATAGTCATACAAAGGTTTCCTCATGTATCAGAAATTCTATCACCGGTAGCTGCATAAATATTATGAAGATTTGAAATTGAAAAATATTAGGAATATGACATGTTGAAGGAATATGTCTGAGCATAAAGGAAGCATTTGGATCAAAAGTTTCCATGAAGTGTAGAGTCCCTTGCATTGAACTAACTCATATGTAGGAGGGGACAAATAGTTCTTTAGGGACCATGCAGTTTAAATTCATATGGTAAGGACATCAGCCATGCAGTTTAACTTCATGCGGTAAGGATGGATATGACTTTACATGGCAAAGGAATATTGTGGCTAGAATAGGGTATATGACCCAAGTGTCACTACGTATCTTTCTGGAGCAATAATTAATTAATGCATGGTTCTAGAAAATATTCCCCATACTAATTGAATTCATGTTTGGAGAATTTTTTTAATTTGGGCTCATGAATAGTGTGAGAAACCCATATTGGATCATCTTATGTGGATCTAAATCATACATATGAGAGTGGATGCATTTCCTATATTAAAGCTATACCATGATGTAGGATCTGGGCATCAATACACATCTCTTGGTAATGAGAATCAAGCCTTAAATAGTTCTCAAGGAACCATGCAGTTTAAATTCATGCAGCAAAGACATTTTGTGTACCTTTTAAGGTCTTTCAACTAGGAACATAATAACCATGATGTGAATTGATATGCCTTGATCATCTTGGTAATCCATTACCAAGACTCCTAATCTCACATGATCTATGCTCGTTGTGAGAAACAAGGAGTGGAAAAGGATTCTCCCATCACACAAAGGTGATAAAAATGAAGGATATTGACATTTTTTTTGTTGATGGACCAGGAATATAGGATCCAGGTGTCACTATGTATCTTATTAGAGTGACAATCAAGCTATACATATTTCTAGGAAAAGGATCCCTATGTAGGTCCAACCTGTACATAGGGAGGGGAATTTTTATATTGCGGTTGGGCCCAAGATTGGAGATCTGAGCATCACTACATAACCCATTATGACAGGAATCAAGACACACTTAGTTTTTGAAAATGTATGGTGGGATACCATCATCAAAGATTATGATCTGATCAAGCACAGATTGAAATGTTGCACAATTTTATGTCATGTGACAAGGACATGAATCATGCAGTTTTACATCATGAGACAAGGTCTTCGTCATACAGTTTAACATCTTGTGACTATGATGTTGGGATATGAAGTTTAAATTCATATAACTTAGAATATGGTGTCTTGTAGTTTTGGGTCATGTAGCTAAGACCATATAGTGTGCCTTTTAAGTTCACACACATGGGACCCTGATTCTATGTAATTTAATGTCATATAGAAAGGAAACTAGTGTCATGTAGTTTATCATCTTTTTATGTGGACAACATTTCATGTGTTTTAAGATCATATAACAAAGAATGACTATGCAGTTTAAGATCATGGAGCTGAGAAGTGTTGCTCTTTTGTCAGACAAAGTAATTTTTGAGAAACCTCACATTGGTAGGGGTCGTAATGATCTCTCCATCCATAAAAATCAAGTAATAATCTTCGTTAGAGTGGACCTTGTGTATGGAATAAAGTCCATTCTACTTCGGCTTGAGTTTTGGAGGCTTCTTCCTAGGTATCATTGGAGTCCTAAAGACCAGTACCAATTCTCCATAGAGAAAAAAAACAAAGGTGGACCTTCTTGTTAAAATCCTGCACTATCTGATTTTGATGGACCTCTAAGTGATGTAAGGTATATAATCTTTTCTCATCTAGTTTCTCTGATTCATCTATTCGTTTTATGGATTTCTCATATATGGATAACTGATCACAAATGGAAATGAGGAATGAGAGAAATTGAACCTCAATGGGAAGGACTGCTTTTGTTTCATATGTGAGTGAATATGGGGTTGACCATGTGGTGGTATGGGTTGTCGTCTAGTACACCCACAAGTCATGAAAGAGATTTTTAGGCTAATACTTCTTATTCTTATCCACCATATTTTGAAGTATGTTCGATAAGGACTTCTTGAAGGCCTATATCCCTTCGTTATCCATTGTATGATAGCATGACGAGTGCTCGGATTTGATGTTATACTCCTAGTACAGCTTCTCTAACTCAACATAATATAAATTGGTTCTTTTTTCCATTATCATTGTATGAGGGACACCAAATATGGTAATGATGTTTTCTTTCACAAAGCTAAATATGCTCTTGTTCCCAACTTCTTTGAGGGGTATTACCTCATCCAATTTGGGGAAGAATTCAGTAGCAGTTAAGATGTATTTGAACGGCTTTTCCATATCTAGAGGATATGGCCCAATAATATCCATTACCCATATGGAAATTTTATAGGAGTATTTGGATGTATGTATAAAATATGAGGGTTGATGGATGAATTTTTTATGCACTTGGCTGGAATGAAATTTCCTAGTGAACTATGTGCAATCATGTGTCATTGAAGGCCAGAAGTTTTCAAGCCTCTAGATTTGATTGGAAAGTTGGAACCCTGATTGGTGGGCACCAAAGGATCCCACGTGCACTTATTTCATGATGACAACAGTATCTTATCCATCCATGTATTTGAGGAGTATTCCATCAAATATTTGTTTATAAGGGACATTCTGATGATTTGGGCCATCATAAAGAGTAAAATTGGTTACTCATCATAGAGTCTTCTCTTTTATAGCTATGTTTGAATAGAGCACACCATTTTTAAGGTTTTCCACAATGGGTATCATCGAAAAAATTACAGGACCATCTAGTTTGGGAATAGGGAAAAACTTATTGACTTCTTCCATGATGACACGATCAAATGGTGACACCATTCAGCAGTACACATTGTTAGTGATTGTTTCATTCCAATCTGAATCTGTCAAATTTATAGATGTATTTTCCAATGCATCTTCCTAGGAATTCTGTGATTCTGGGATATGATTCAATTTTGGATCCGAGGGGAATTATTCCATTAACCCTCAAACATAATCAAGAAGGGGAATTAACTCTTCGTTTCTATTGGTATAATCCATGTTACTCTATTTGATCACCAACTCTGAATCACCTTTCACCTCTATGTGGCCCCCTGGTATTTTATGTCCCAGTTCTAGGCCTATAATGAGGGATTTATATTCTAACTCATTTTTTGTACAACTGAATAACAATAAGAAAGAGTTAGACAAGAATTCATTTGCTCGAGTGACAAGCAAGACTCCTTTTAGGAACCAGTTTGGGTACCCTGGTAACTCGATAACCGAGCCATCCATGACATAGCTCAAAGGGCATTCCTGATACCCATGGGTCTATGACTAGCACCTAGCATCATACAACATACATGTGGTAACTATTTCACCACAATAATGCGGAAGCAAAATAAAACAAGGTAGTATGCATAACAAAAGAAACTCCACTAGAAGTGATGTACCATAATAAAATAAGGCATAAACAAGCCCAAATCACTAAAACCCAAGTATTAAAATAGGGGGAAAACCCAGTTCCCTAAGAAAACAACACACCAAGACCACGGTTCAGCAGCTGGATCCACCTCCAAGTGATCCTTTCCCTTTGTTCGAACCTGGAAGAAGATAATCTACAACCACTCGAAGGCAAAAGTAGGGTGTGAGCTAAAAATCCTAGTAGGGTCTCACCAAGGATTCCATAACATATTCCAATAATATATTAACCAAAGTAAGTGCTTTAAATTTTAAAGATAAACAAGTTTGGAATTATAAATCATATTTAAACAAATCATGCTATATAGTTCAAATGATGGAAAATAATTTAAGCACATGCTTTACTTTACAAGTGAGGAAATAATTCTAAAAAAATGGATTAAATAAAATAGTTACATAAAATAGTTTATGTAAAATAAGATAGCATGTAAATCATTTTAAAACATTGGTATAAATTTATATCTCATATATAAATAAACAAGTGAGAAACATGGTCATCTGCCAATTAGGTATGATAGTATTTCCGGATATAGGACTCTGCACTCTCAAAGTGAACTCAGAAAAATGTGTAAACATACATCCTCTGGAAACTGGTCAGAGAGGACTCGTCGCCATCACCTAAGGGATGTGACTTATTGCATGTATATTTTAGAATGTTGTAGTAATCATAGAGTGTGTCCAAATAACTCACAATCTACCTAAGGATTTCATGTTCTCTTACACAATCAATGATAGGAAATTTATTTTAATACTTATTAAAATACAATTAAATCCCATGCTTCCATTTAAATCCCAATTTTCCATTTAAAACCAAAACAGGTTTTGATACAAAAAAACCATGTCTCTTTAATAAGATAAAACCACTAGGTTTTTATCAAAATATTTTAAGCCATTTTAACAAGTTTAAAATCCATTAAAAACCAATTCCATCATTTCACAATTCAACTTCACAATTAAATTTAATAATTTAATTGAAATCATTCCCATCGAATCCATATTTTAAATTAAAAAATTTAAATTATCCAAATTTCATAACCACACACCAATTCGAAGGAATCAGAGGTTTTTTTACAAATTCTCATGTCGAAACCATTTCGAACGTACCAACTCAAAGAAATTGTGTTTTATTACATCAATTGAAAGCAATTATAAGCAACTGAATTTAATTCAAAAACTGAAATAAACCAAGCAGTTCAAAGTTAATCGATTTGGCTAATCTGAATGGAACCACCTACCTCAAGGTCATCAATGTCAGCGGCAAGGATAAACCACCATGTGTGGTTTAATACACCTCCTCATGACCTTAATATCATAAGTGTCGACACACCAATGGTTGAAGTTTGTCAAGGGGTCCTAGAACCAATGTGAGTTATTTTATTTCGAAATAAAATTTTGCATGCGATAATACATTCTCTCTCCTAGATAATTTCCAATTTATCATTTAGGTCAAAGTACGTGCTTTCATTATTCTCCTTCAAGAATAATTATATATTGTAATAAAATCTTAAAAATTATCCAAAGATAATTTTAAATTATTACTTTAAAATTATTCATTTAATTAATTGAGTAATTATATTCTAATAATTATTCTTTATATATTATCATTTTTTCAACTCATCTTATGATAATTTGATGTAATTATCACTTGATGGTCATTTATAATTATCATTTCAATTACACTTTTATAATTTTACTTTAAATAAAAGTCCTCTTAATGGTTTTATCAATATATCTAGGTATATATATATATATATTTACATATATACATATATATATATATATGTCACTAGATAATTAATATAAAATTTATCATTTGATAAATTTTATATTATCATTATTATTATATATTGTTTTCCCTTTATTCATGTCCCTATTATTATTTTATTATTATTATATAACGCATATAAGAAAAAAGTAAAAATAAATAAATAAATAAGAAGAAGAAAAAAACTAAGAAGAACGAGCAGGAAAGGTGGGGTGCGGGCATAGGTTGATGGAGGAAGCATCGGTCCAAATTTGATGTTTAGAACTCGAATAATGTGCGCAGGGGAGATCCACAACCTACCGGACTTGTTTAGAACAAATGACACCAAAGAACCGAAAGAGTTGGGGTATTTCAAAACCCCATTGCCATGAAACTGTCCACCATTTTGAAACAGCTAATTAAAGCCATGATTTAACCTAAAATTGATTGAGGAGTCTTTGATTCATTTGTTTAAGGTGTTTAGAATTTTTAAATCATAAAAACGGGCAATAAATAGATTTTTTGGAAGGTATTGTGCATGATAAATGATGGTGCGACACAAAAATGGAGAAGATGAACAATAACCCAATTTTTGGAATTAAATTAATAATTAATTGAAATTAATAATATCAATTATTTAATATAATTATTAAATAACATAAAAATTATAAGCGACCAAACCAAATACTCATTGCTCATGAATGTTATATGTCCCCTAAGGTAAACACCTCATTCCAGACCCAACGGTGGTCTCATATTTCTCATAAGATGCGCCGTTTGAGATATATTAATGATTTATTATTAAAAAATCGGAATAAATAAATAATTAAAATAAAAAGGGTTAATTTTTGTGAGTGAGGCATCCAAACGCTCGACTCTTACAAATTTTATATCCCTTCTAGGGTAAAACCCTCATTCTGGGACCATCGGTGGTCTTAGATTTCCCATACGCCATGTCTTTTGGGAGATATTTAATTATTTTTAACAAATAATATATTAAATATTGTTTAATAACTTTAGCTCATGAGTGAGGCATCCAAATGTCTGGCGCCTTTGAATGTCATACCCATCCTAAGGTAAACGCCATATTTAGGACATAACAGTGCTCTCATATTTCTCATACGATGCCCCATTTTGGAGTTATTCAATTTTTTTGAATAAAAAGTGTGCGTTTAAAAATATTATATTGAATGTTTTTCTTCAATCTTCACTGAGACTTTGGGGGCCCCAGAATATCATAGTAACATAGTGTTGAACTCCAAAAATATTTAATTGAAAATTCCAAGATGTCAACTAGCATTTAAGGTCTTTAACACATTTATTGAAAATTCGTTGATAAATCATTTTTTTCCCACTTAAAATATTAATAATTTAAAATAAGAGGGTTTAGGAATACCTGAAACAGTAACAGGTTGTTACAACCTCCCCACTATAGGAACTTTTTGTGCCCAGAAAGCCTATGAAGAAACATCCGTGTCAAAAAGATGAGGCCACTGCTCTCTCATCAGTGCCTCCCTCTCCCACGTCTCATGATAATCAGAACCCTATTGCCATAGCACATGGACTAGAGATATCGTCATCCCACGAAGTTCCTTGGTCTCAGAGTCAACAACCCTGACCAGTCGTTCAGTCATAGATAAATTAGGTTCAATCTCAAGATCACTCCAACTCAAAATGTTAGATGGATTAGATAGACTTTCATAGCTGCAATACATGGAACATGTCATGTATCGACGTCAGTTGCGGTGGTGGTGCTTAATGGTAAGAAACTTTTCCCACTTGATCAAAAATCTCAAAAGTTCCCAAAAAATGAGAAGTAAACTTCCCTTGCTTCCCAAGTCGTTGATGACCCAACCGGGTGAAACTTTCAAAAACACATGTTCAACAACCTAGAAATCCAAAGGTCTATAGAGACGATCAACATAGGACTTATATCAGCTCTGGGCTATTAACATTCACTAATGAACCAACTGAATCTTAGTTGTCATCTCTTGGACCAAACTCGGTCCAAACATGGATTTCTCACCAATCTTCGACCAAAACAATGGACATTTACAAGGACGACCACACAAGGCCTCAATAGGATCCATTCTAATCATGGAATGGTAACTATTGTTATAAGAAAACTCAACCAACCCTGAATGATCATCCCAATCACCACCGAAGTCGAGAACACAAGCGCAAAGTATATACTCAAGAATATCATCCAACTAGGACTTCATCTCTTTTAGTTCATCCGGTGCCATGCGGTAAGAGGGAATTGAAAATGGTTGAGTACCGAGCATCAAGTCAAAGGAAAACTCAATCTATCTTACCTGTGGTAAAATTGAAAAGTTATAAGGAAACATTATGGGAAACTTGATAAAAATGGAGGGAGATCACTACTCATTGAATCTCACACCAGATCAAAAGTAAACATTGATATAACTTTCCCCAAATCTAGATAAGAAGGTCTGGATTAGCTTGACCATGGGTCTTATTCTCCTTGAAAGACAAGAGGCACACTGGGTGTATTAAGGTAGACTCGCTGAAGATAATAATTAATTCAGGATTTATTGTTAATGGGCCAATCCATCTTGAGTATGACGTCAAAAGATTCCATATCAAGAACCATAAAACTCCAAGAAAGCTTGACAGCTGATATAGATAAGACACAAATGGGACTATAGAGACCCTGCTCTCTCATCACACCAATGGGTGTAATAATATCCATGGCACAAGATAGATTCTCTATAAGAAGATTAACAAGATTAACGTTGTTGGTTGAAATAAATGAGTGAGATGCACCGGTATCAAATAGAGAAATAACTAATGATGAAGATATAATAATGGTACCTCTCACAGTTGTTGGACCAATATTTTCTTCCTCTATAGACTCTTCCACTGCATGAAGAAGCTTCGTTCTGGATGCCTATAGCTGGAAGCCTTTTATACATGAAGCTTTTGATTGCCCCGCTTTTTTTAATTATTGATGATCTCATGCCATTGTGTGGAGTGGAAAAGTTGTGGCAGAACTTTTGAAAGTTCCTTAAACATCTGTAGGAGCCACAGTTCTTCCAGTCTAAGCCCCCATGATTCATTACCATCACTATCATGTCCCATCATCTCCTGCTTGGTCTCTCTAACACGAAGGTGGAACACATCACCATGATCTCGTCTAATTTCTCCAAGAACTCAAAAAAACATTATATCCTACCCAACCATTCCTTAGTGTGTTGAGGATTAGTGGAGTTTTTGAAAACTAGTGGTTTCCAGTGAAGGAACTCTTGAGAACGATTTCAAAGAGAATCCCCCTGAGGTTCCACAATTGGATCCTGAATGAGGACTGGAGGTGGTGCCTGTCCCAGATCATGGACAATGTGCACAATTACCACAACTAGACTCAGGTCCACTAGAGTATTTGCTCCATAAGTTTCAGCAATACCTGCTTCCTAGATCTGATTCGCACATCTTCTCAGAGGTATGTTGTTACACAACAGTAACAAACAATAAGGAATACATTATATAATGCTCATACATAGAAACGAGGGAAACATGATCCTGATCAGTAAAATAGACACGATTTGGATTTCACTCTATCCAAATCAAAATAAGTAAAAGACTAGAACTAATCCACAAGTATTTCCCTAACCATCCATGGAGACTTAAGGTTCATTGTGGAGAGAGATGTCTAGGCACTTAATCAGAACAACCTCCTAAATCCCAACAAGATTTCACAATGCATATTGACTTCAAGAAAAAATCTCTAACCTACCTCTGATACTATTTTATCATGAACCAGCCTGGGTACCCTAGTAACACGATAACCGAGACAGCCCTAACATAGCCCAAAGGGTGTTCCCGATCCCCATGGTTTAGTGACTAGAATCTAGCATCGTACAACATACAAGTGGGAACGATTTTGTCACAAGAATGTGGAACCAAAAGAAAACAAGGCAGTACACAAAACACAAGAAACTCCATTTAGAGTGATGTACCAGAATACAATAATTCATAAAAAATCCCGAAGAACTATAACCCAAGTACTGAAACAGAGAAAAACAAGCCAATTCCCTAAGGGCACAACTCACCAAGACCACGGTTCAGCAGCTGGATCCACCTCCATGTGATCCTTTCCTTTTTTTTGAACCTAGAAGAAGATAATCTACAAACACCCAAAGGCAAAAGTAGGGTGTGTGCTAAAAATCCCAGTAGGGTCTCACCAAGGATTCCATAACAGATTTCAATAATAGATTATCCAAAGTAACTTCTTTCAATTTTAAAGATAAACAGGTTTGGCATTATAAATAATATTTAAACAAATAATGCTTGACAGTTCAAACGATGGAAAATGCTTTACGAACATGCTTACTTTACAAGTTATGGAATAATTATAAAACAATGGATTAAATAAAATAGTTACATAAAATAGTTTATGTAAATTAAGTAGGCATGGAATGCATTTTAAAACCTTGGCATAAATTTATATTTCATATATAAATAAACAAGCGAGCAACACGGTCATATTCCAAATAGGTATGATAGTATTTCTGTCTATATGACTCCGCACTCTCTAAGTGACCTCACCAAAATGTGTACACATACGTCTTCTAGACACTGGTTAGAGAGGACTCATCACCATCGCCTAAGGGATGTGGCCTACTTCATGTATGTTTTAAAACGTTGTAGTAATCGTAGAGTGTGTCCAAATACCTCACAATCTAACTAAGGATTCCATGTACTCTTACACAATCAATTATGGTCAATTTATTTTAAAACTTATTAAAATACAATTAAATCTCATACTTCCATTTAAATTCTAAATTTCCATTTAAAACCAAAATAGGTTTTGATACAAAAAATCATGCCTCCTTAAGAAGATAAAACCACTAGGTTTTTATCAAAACATTTTAATATATTTTTACAAGTTTAAAATCCATTGAAAACCAATTCCATAATTTCACAATTCAACTTCATAATTAAATTCAATAATTTAATTGAAATCATTCTCATAAAATCCATAATTTAAATTAAACAATTTAAATTATCCAAATTCCATAACTACACACCAATTAAAATTAATCAGATGTTTTTTCCAAATTCTCATGCCCAAACCATTTCAAACCTCCCAACTCAAAGAAATTGGGTTTTATAACATCAATTGAAAGTGAGTATAAGAAACTGAATTTAATTCAACAATTGAAATAAACCAAGCAGTACAAAGTTAATCGATTTGGCTAATCAAAATGGAACCAGCTACCTCAAGGTCGTCGATGTTAGTGGTAAGGATAAACCACCCTGTGTGGTTCAATACACCTCCTCACAACCTTAATATCATAAGCGTTGACACACTAATGCTCGACGTTCGTCAAGGGGTCCTAGAACCAATGTGAGTTATTTTATTTCGAAATAAATTTTTTCATGCAATAATAAATTCTCTCACCTGGATAATATCCAATTTATCATTTAGTTCAAAGTATGTGCTTTCATTATTCTCCTTCAAGAATAATTATATCTTGTAATAAAATCTTACAAATTATCCTAAGATAATTTTACATTATCACTTTATAATTATTCATTTAATTAATTGAGTAATTATATTCTAATAATTACTCTTTATAAATTATCATTTTTTCTTTGAATTTATCTTATGTTAATTTGATGTAATTATCACATGGTCATTTACAATTATCATTTAAATTACACTTTGATAGTGTTACTTTAAATAAAAGTACTCTTAATGAGTTTATCAATATATCTAGGTATATATATATGTATATATATTTACATATATACATATATTTATATATCTATATATCATTAGATAATCAATATACAATTTATTATTTGATAAATTTTATATTATCATTATTATTATAATATTGTTTTATATTTATTCAAGTCCCTATTATTTTATTATTATTATATAATGCATATAAGAAAAGGGGAAAAATAAATAAATAAATAATAACAAAAAAAACTAAGAAGAATGAGTAGGCAAGGTTGGGCGCGCGCACGGGTTGATGGAGGAAGCACCGGTCCGGATTTGGTGTTTAGAACTCGATTAAGGTGCGCAGGGGAGATCTGCAGCCTACCGGACTCATCTAGAACAAATAACACCAAATAACCGAAAGATTTGGGGTATTTCAAAACCCCATAGCCATGAAACCGTCCACTATTTTAAAATAGCTAATTAAAGCCACGATTTAACCTAAAATTGATTGAGGAGTCTTTGATTCATCCGTTTAAGGTGTTTACAATTTTTAAACGCTAAAAATGGGCAATAAATAGAGTTATTAGAAGGTCCTGTGTGTGATAAATGATGGTGCGACACAAAAATGGAGAATATGAACAGTAACCTGATTTTTTGAATTAAATTAATAATTAAATGAAATAAATAATATCAATTATTTAATATAATTATTAAATAGCATAAAATTTATAAGCGACCAAACCAAAATGCCCGTTTCTCATGAATGATATATGTCACCTAGGGTAAAAACCTCATTCCGAACCCAATGGTGGTCTCATATTTCTCATAGGATGCACCGTTTGAGAGATATTAATGAATTATTATTTAAAAATTGGAATAAATAATTAATTAAAATACAAAGGGTTATTTTTTGTGAGCGAGACATCCAAACGCTCGACACTTACAAATATTATACCCCTTCTAGGGTAAATCCATCATTTTAGACCCACCAGTGGTCTCATATTTCTCATACGTCGCACCGTTTGGGAGATATTTAATTATTTTTAATAAATAATATATTAAATATTATTTATTAACTTTAACTCACAAGTGAGACATCCAAATGTCCAGATCCTTCTAATGTTATACCCCTTATAGGGTAAACACCATATTTCAAACATAATAGTGGTCTTAGATTTCTCATATGATGCACCATTTTGGATTTATTCAATTCTTTTGAATAAAAAGTGTTCATTTAAAAATATTATATTTAATATTTTTATTCAATCTTCACCGAGACTTTGGGGGCATTAGAATATCACAGTAACATAGTGTTGAACTCCAAAAATATTTAATTGAATATTCCAAGATGTTAATTGGAATTTAAGGACTTTAACACATTTATCGAAAATTCGTTGATAAATCATTTTTCCCACTTAAGATGTTAATAATTTAAAACAAGAGGGTTTAAGAATACCTAAAATAGTAACGGGTTGTTACAACTCCCAACCTAAATTTGTTGATATTAGGGTCTTCCATTATTTTCCTTTTAGGGATCCTGGATGCATCATCAAAATATATTTCCCATATATGGGTGTCCTATTGAATAGAAAGGATCTCTTCATCTAGAAATTTAGTATCTAATGACGTTGTTTCTGCAGATGGGTGTTTTGGGATGAAATATGCCAAATCCTAGGCATTCACCACTTTATGAGGAAAGAACTATATGTCAGACTATTATAGGATAACTACCCACTATGAAAAAAATCCCGTCAACATAGGACGAGTGAGGATATATTTGAGTGGGTTATTACGAGAGACCAAATGGACCTCATGGTACTGTAGGTAGTGCCTCGGAATCTATACTAAGGATATTAACACCAAGAAGCTCTTCTTGATATATGACTAATGAGTTTCAGTGTCGAGCATGGTAAAACTAAGGTAATAAAGGTTTTTTTTCAATCCCATCATCATTCTTTTATATAGGTAAAGCACCTAGTGATCACTTTAGGGTTGTCATATAAAAAGTGAGTTTCTTCCCTTTAATGTAAAGCATTAACATTGGTGGGATCAAGAGATATTTATTGAGGCTTTCAAATGATTCATGAAAGTCATTGGTCCACTGATATGTGACCCCCTTCTTCATAAACCTATTAAAGAGAAAACACTTTCCTAGAAGGTTGGATATAAAGCACCAAATATAGAAATGGTGTCCCTATAAACCCATCAACACTTTTAGGTTCTGAGGTGGTGACATACTAAGGATAGCCTTTGTCTTATCAAGGTCAACTTCGAATGACATGACTGTATACAACAAATCTGAGAAATTTTCCTGAGGTTACCCTAAAAGCACATTTTAAGGGGTTCATTTTCAGGATGTGCTATCGTAGTTTGTTGAAAAAAGCCTCAAGATCAGCTAGGTGGTCAGGATTTTGTTGAGACTTAACCACCAAATCATCGATGTAGAATTCAAAAAACTCCCCCAGGAAGGGTTTTAAGATGTGATGTATGGAACATTGGTATGTGGCGCTGGACTTCTTCAATCCAAAGGGAATTACCTAATAGAAAATACTCCCAAGGGGGCCTAAAGGCAGTGTTTTCATCATCTTCTAGGGCCATTAAAATTTGGTTGTACCCTAAATATCCATCCATTAAAGAGATATTTTGATAACTATATGTTGCATCAATTAGTAGTTCTGTTATTGGAATTGGGAATTCATTTTTCAGATAGTTTCGGTTGAGATGTCTAAAGTCAATGCAGACCCTTATTTTCCCATTATTTTTCTTTAACAAAATGATGTTGGACACCCATTTTAGATACTAAAATTCCTATATTAATTTTTCCTTGATAATATTGTCCACATTAGCCTCAATTTTAGAGGCGTGAGTCAGGTGTGTTCTTCTGGATTCTTGTTTATATACTCAGTGATTTTCAGGCAACCCCAAGTGGTGAGTGGCCACCTCGGGATCACGTACTGACATCTTTGTGTAATTATAGGTGTACACGTCCTGATGTATCTTCAAGAAGGAGGTATATAATTCTTATTATTCAGAATTCATGGACGTACTGATCAATGTGGGTTTTGGATCTTCCTATGTACCCGGATTTATTTCTTTGAGTTCATCAATGGTGGTAGAGTCACCTTCCTCAAATACTAGAGAGGAATCCCTGAGGTCTTCCTCCTCTTCCTATTCCTCCTAATCCTCCCCCTTCACCTCTTCCTTGTTCTTAGTGGAAGTAGGTGATGAATGAAATTTCTCAAATTTAGGGGAGCAGTCAATGTTTTGACCTTCGGAAGGCCAAGAAACTACTTTCGACCCGATTGATGATGCAGGGGCCCTTTGAAGTTACAAAGGGGAGACAAGGGATAGAGAATGAGAATATTAATTTTCTCTCAGTGATGTGACAACCTATTCTAAACTAGATAATGAGGTAGGGGTTTTTTGAAGCTCAGGGGGTGGATGAAGGCATTTTCACTCAAGATTTCATCACTTTCTGGAGATTCGATGACTTCTCCAACGCTTCTGGGTTTAGTTTTCAAGAATGATATCATGGAAGTTGCTCAATATGTGCTAGAATTCAAACCTACCTCTTTGATCTGATTGATGGGAAGCACTACTCTACATGGATCTTCTTTAATGGATTATCTAGGGTCGTCTCTAGACCATTCATGGCATTGATTCGAGTGACATTGTCAACCATGGGTGATTTCCCTTACCTCTAATAGAATACTACATCAATATATTGTGATTCATAGGATTTAAATGAGGTTTTTTCACAATGAAATGTACCAATTTGACCATTAATTAAATATTTTAGGCATTGGTGTTATGATGAGGGAATAACTCCATGTTGATGTAACCAAGGCCTTCCCAAAAGAACGCTGAAGGTCGTATCTTTCCGAATAAATAGGGATTCTAAGTCAAAAATGAGATCCTCGAACTGAGTCCTGAGATTGATCTCACTGAGAGGCTTTTTCTTGCTCTTGTCCTAACCCTATAGCATTAGAGTGGAAGGAGTTAGGCTATTCTCATCATACCCTAGGCAATGAATTGTTTGTACTGTAATAATATTAACTCCCAATCCATTATCAATGAAAGACCATCAGACATCGATACCATTTATCCTTCCAAACATATACAAGGGTCCGATATGTCTCTATATAATGGAATCTTTATCTTGGTCGATAAAGGATATCACATTGTTACATTCTACAGGATTGGTCTCTGTCTGATAGACCTCAACAGTGGAAACCTCAACTTCATGATCTTGGGTATTAGAAAAAACTTTATGAGTGATTCCCTGAGGTCTTTTGATAAACTTAGGGAATCCATGATCGATAAATTGGATGGAACCATGGATAATTGATTTAAAATTTCATACTTCTGGGAAAATGGTTTATGCTTCCCAGTATAAGGATGATCTTTTCCAAGAAATTTAGGAATGGAAGTACTCAATACATGTGGATAGGCCTTTGGAATAGGATCTGAAGGCACTTCTATCCTTGATGGATTAGGTCAACTAGGTCTGCCTATGTGACGAGGTTGATAAGGCGATGATGTCCCCTATAGTCGATCTTCCAGGATAAACGGGTCAAGAAAAACCCTAGCATGTGTGGGGGAACTTTCTTTATCCTGTTGAGCTCACTGAAGGGATTTTACATGAGTTTCAACCTCATAAACGGTTTGTGTATGGAGGTGGATGGAGTATTTATTTCCAGCATGACCACGTCTTCCCTTTTATCCTCGTCTCTAGCAACCTCTTCCCCTAATTCCCTAATCGTATGTAAGGAATTTGGTTTTATAGGAACACTCTTCATCTGAGAAGGTATCCATTAAGTAAATAAAATTAATGGAACCAAATATTAACTCCCCATATGATGAGGATTCCATATGGAGGGTTGACTCTTATTGTACCATTTGGAGGGGTGGCCCTTGTTGTATCGTTTGGTGGGGTAGCGCCTGTTTTCCGGGGTCTATGGGAATAAAGTCCGAGTGATTGAAAACCAACTTCAAGCTTTGTAGAGTTTCATATTCGTAGTACCCCCGGTTTCTGGTAAGTAACCCTTATTTTATGCTTTTTAAGTACATGACGAATATGAAAAATGTTTGGGAAAGTTTGGAGACTTTTAAAGTGTTAAAAGGGAAATATGTGGGAACGCACGGGCTGCGCACAGTTTTCCAAACCGTGCGAAATCCATGCTAGTGTGGGATCTTTTGACAGGGGAGACTGCACGGTGTGCACACGGTTTGGGAAAACCGTACGAGGAGGTCGTGCAGAGCACCCATTTCCAAGCAGGGACTACCGCACAGTTAGCGCATGGTTTGACTAACCGTGCGGACTAACCATGCGCGAAGTCAACTTAGATCCTATTTTTAAGGATCTAATCCGTTTTATCCTTAAACCCACTCGTTTTTTTCTCTTGGATATCCCTAACTCAGGATTTCTCTCTGGTGAAGGTGGGAGAACACTTACCAGGCGTTTTGGAAGTGATCCTGAGGGTTGCCTTGGCGTTTAGAGGCTGGTTGATCGAGGTAAGTCTCGTTTCCTTTAAGTTTTCTTAGATCTCCTTCTTCCCTATTGACGGATCCTTAGATCTATGCCCATGGTGGGTATATCTAAGGTAGTGGATGACTTCTAAGTCGGGTTTTGGCCTTGTTGGTGATAGGGGGAGGAATCTAAGGTGGTTTCGTGGTGTTTTGACCCGGTTCTTGGTTGGTTTCACCTAAATTGTTGAGGTAGGTGTCTTTACACTTGATTATTCTTTCTTTGAACTTGAAGGCTTAGTTCAAATTGATTTAAATTTCTTGGTTTTGATTGTGAAATTTTGGTGCAAAGCATGTTATAAATCTTATTTAGTGATTATTTATGGGTTTTGATGGAATTGTGGAAATTTAAATAATGGTTGTGCAAAGAGTTTTAGTTCCTTGATTTTAAAATAGTGATTTTAAAATATGGATTTGCTGGATTTGGAAAATGGTTGCGGGAAAAAGGTTTTCAATAAAAATGGTTGTTTTATTGAAATGGTTTTGGCATGGTTGAAATGGTGTGGTTTTTGGTCATATTTGGTGTGTGTGTGTGTTCATATTGCATTTATGAGGCTTGGTGGAAATAGGACCTTGTGCTCAGTGCCAAAAGTGTAATGGCACATGGGGAATAATTACCTTGTGACGACTTGGTAGATCGATGAGAGACCGCTCATGTGTATGAAACTGTCATAACGATGCATGCATGAGTGATGATGTGATTATGAGGAATGGAATGGTTATGCCAAAATGGAATTGTGAATTTTATTGGAAACTTTTCTTGGTTGCTTTTTTGGAAAAGATGGTTTTTTGTTGGAAGAATGGTTTTGTTGGAAAAATGTTTTTGACATGAAACTTGTTATATTGTGAACTGTTTTGGAACTGTTTTATATAAATTGTTTTATATAAATGTGCTAACATGTTTTATCCTAGAGGCATGGGTTGGGAAGTCATCGGGGAAAACCTACTGAGTTTCATTACTCACCCCCTGCTTTGGCACGCTGGTGCTTTTGCAGATGTCATTTACCAGGATGTTGGAAAGGTAAAGGTGGCACACATGTTTAGCACTACTTCGTGATTCTTGAGCTATTTGGTAGAGTTGGAGCATGGAGCTTGTGGAGCCTTTGAGTCTTTGTTGTCCTTGAGTCTTTCCGGTTGTATTTCCACTAATTACTCTGATTTAGTTTTGGTTTCCGTTGTTTCACATTGGTTGGTTTAATATAAAATAAATGGATAAACTATCTTGGTTTTAAATCATGCATCATATAGTGGTTTCATGGAGATGTTTATCTAGTTTTCATTGTTGTTGGTTGTTCTCATTTAAAGGGTAAATCGTCCCCCATGTGTTTTGAAACCCTTTGACATTTATTTCCAGCCTTTGGCGCCTTGGGGATGTGGCTTAAGGCCCAGTAATGACTTGTTTTACTCTCAAGACAATGAGAATTGGAGGGTCATTACAATATTACTATGTTTTATTACCTCTCTGTTGTCCATGCCATTTTTTGGATGAATGGCCTTCGAAGGATTGAGGTGTCGATGGAGTCGGTTGTGCCATAGCAGAAGTGACTGGGCATATAGTTGGTTGTTTCAACTATTCTAAAAGGATAGCATGAGTCTGTTTGATCATCTTTCTGACCATCTAATCACAGAACTTCTATGTACTCTTTCTGTTAACTTCATTTCATTCATTCTCCTCCTCTAAATTAGCAGTAGAAACACATGCTACCTGCACGGGTGGCTTTCCCAACTTCACATTCCCAAAGTCCACCATTTATTACAGGATTTATTTAAAACAAAACATTCTTGGATGTTGTGATCTAGTTCCTAGTGGAAGATAAAATAGTTTGGTAAATCTTCAATACCATCCTGGTTGGGATTATTAGTCTTTGTAAACTTGATCGCGATGTTCTACAAAGTTGAGATGAAGTAACGAGGGACTTGATCTTTTCAGAAAGAATAAAAATTCTTCATCAGTTCCTCAAACTATTTTCACCTCTGCTCTATTTTCTTGTCTTGATATGGAGGGTTTTGTTGGCGATTCTCAGGAGGGGGGACTTCATGATATGGTGTGGGCTTTGGAGTTGAAGCAGGTGGAGGGGCTGGTTTAAGTATAACAGTGGCTGCCTCTATTTTCTCCATTCTCTTTCCTTAAGCTAATGAAATTACTTAGGACTTGGACTTGGTTTGTTTATGGAGTCTTTTATTCTTTTAGAAATTTTTTCTAGATCTCAAAACCCTCCTTTATATTTCACAGGAATGAATTGTGTACACAACTCATCGTGAAGATTCTCTATACAGATGGATAAAAAATCTTCTTGAGGAATTTGTAGGATTAGAGATTATGTCAAACCATTCCATCAAGTAATGAAATTAGAGTACATCCCATTATCCCACTGTTTACAGTTTGAGAGGTTGAGGATTGTTCTCTTCTCCAACATAAAGATGAATCAAAAGATAAAATTCTGACGAAGATCTTCACATCCTGTAATTGGCCGAGTTGGAGAATTGTTTCATAACATAAATTTTGGCCCAGTGTTTACATGAATCACTTGAGTTTCACTGCTTCCTATTGCATAGTTTTCCATGTCATGGGATCACAATGAGACATGAAATGTGTCAAATTATTCTTTGGGTCCCACTATCCATTGAAAATTGGAAAAATAGGGTTCACAAAGTTTGAAGGGGAAGAGTTGGATCGATCCATTCATGGTAAGGATTCTTTTCTGGCTGTACCAGCACATGTCATTCCTCTATAGCTTCAAATCTATCTATTAGAAACTCAATATTATTGATGATCGCTTGAATAATTTCTAGTTCAGTAGGATCATGAACAGGGGCTGAAATAGGTAGGGCCAACAATGGAGGCCCTATCAGTATTTTTCATGGGTAACCTATAGGGGGAGGTCTGTAAGCATGTGCCTAGACCTGTTCTGGTTGTGTACCCAATAAATGGAACTCCTAATCTATTGTTGTGAGATCCAAATATATTGGTTTTTGTTACCCCATATTGAGTTCATGTTCTGGATCCATTTCAGTTACTGCGACAAACCCTATTTGTTGCGGTATGCCGATTGAGAGTGAAGGTTGAGGCTCTGTCTAAGAACATACCTAGCAGTAATGTTGCCTTGGAGTAGTTCTACATTGATTCTTCTCAATTCCATCATCTCTTACTCTTGATGAGAGAACCTTTACTTTAGTGTAAGGGGTTCAAACTCTTTAGGAGGTGGGTGAGGAGTAACCTTAACATTACCCTTTTCTTTGGTGGGTGCTCTGTAAGGAGGAAGTAATGGAGTGGTTGAGGGAATTCCTAAATTTAGAACAAGCCTATGGTTCTGGGTATGCAAACCTCCTTCAATCATTTCATTGTGGACCATATTATGAATCAAAATTTTCTCCTACAAATCCTCTATATTGTCCTCATGTTCTGTAGGGTCTGTTGGTGTGGTGTGACATTCACCAATGCGTAACACATTACGGGTGCTTCATCAGTCTCTTTGTGAGACAACCTTTGTTTTTTCCCTCCATGAGGCCTTTTCCTCTTCTCCAATGGTTCTATAGGAGATATTTGGTAGATATTAACCCTAATTTAATCTCTAAATTTTTTTCTGTGTTTTCAATATGGACACTAAATCACTAAATGGGATGAACTAGGATGATTCATTCCACGGTGTTCCCCCTAATCGAGAGAAGACTAACTTCTATTGAGAGGAGGTTGTTGAGGTAAAAAAGAACATATCCCTGTGGGTTGGTGCTACTCTATCTCCATTTTCAAAACCTTTCGAGCCCGGTTTACTGACCTCAAATGTTGTATTAAAAAATCCCCCAGCCCTACGGGTTGGAGTTTCTCCTGGATTTTCATGGCTTCCACTACCAATGCTACATTCTTAATTTTACGGAGTTGTGTTCGAACATGGGATGGGTACATCATATAGTTTTACTTGAACCACCCACTTCTAAAGAAATTTGAGCTATTTGTGACATTTATGCTATCTTTTGATTGAATTATCTTAAGTGGGAGGCCTACTTGAAATTTTCAAATGTCTGGTGTAAAAGTGTTTCGATGGATCACTCTCTTCTGAACCAATGTTGGTGAGAGTTAGTTGGGGTCTGTTTTTGTTTATCATATTGTATATTGTGAACAGAGTTTGTTTGTTTAAGTTATTCTAAAGATATTACATTACATGATGTCATATTTGGTGGACTTTTCTGATTGGGGAGCATGGTGAAATGAAACTATCTATGTTTACCCAATCCATTGATATGAACACTAGATGGTGAATCTATGATCATCTGATGAAATTATTTTAATGTGCAGAGACATGCGCGCTGAAGGGATCTTTTCAGTTTCCCCAACTTTAGATATTGTGCATCTAAGAGATCTTCCAAATCAATTTGGTGATGTTTCCATTATATTTCCTTGATTTTTCTAAGATATTCATCGTAATATAATACCTTTGATCTTATGTGATGAAGAGTGTTCCATATATTGAGTTGGATGTATTGCATGAAATCTTCTGAAAAATCCTCTAGAATGTTATACTGGGGAGTGTCTAAAGGCCATAACATGACTAGTATGTCATCTTTAGCAAGCTATTTCCTTATTTTCAACATGTATTCTTCTTAATTTTTCAGAGGTTCCTCAATTTAATCCAAGCAAATTGGATTCTTTCTTGTGGCTTTATCATAAATAAAAAAAATTTCAGGGACTTCCTCTATCATATTGGGTGGTTCTAAGAATGAATGTTTCCTTGGGCTATCTTCTAACTGAGAAATGATTTAACTTGTTAATGATAAGACATCAAACATGACTGGCCTCATTTTACCAAGTGCCTCATGGAAGGAGGGCTTTATCATTATTAAATAACCAAGGGGAGGACCCTTTTGATGAAGTGAAATGCTACTATGGAGAGAACTTTTGTAGAGAATTCAATTATAGGGAGGAATAAAATTATAGCTTGATGCCTAACTACAAGGATAATTCCTATAGAATATACCCTAGGGATGACCTTTAGGGAGGACAAGAGTATGGAGAATACCTTCTTTTCATTTGATCTTCTTGCCACAAGGAGGGATTCCATGACACTCATAAGGAGATTGGATCTCTAGATCGATCAGATTATGTACATGAAGCAATCCTTTATGGTGATGTTCTTAGGGAGTACCTTTGGAATTAGTACTACTATTACCTTAATTTGGTTATATGAGAGTAGGTCCCTGAGCTACCATGGATAAACGTCTGAGGGCTTCAATAACTCTAGCATTAAGTAGAGTAGGATCATAGCTCAAATCCTCATTTTACATTCATATTTGATGTGGATTATTTTTGTATGCCTTCTTACAAGAGATTAGGGCTTATTTCTAGGTAAATCATTTTTCAAGTACAAAAGCTTTTTTGAAAAGCTCTCGTGTTGCTTCAATAACTTACCGGTCAGTTTCTTGAATTTTGGGAGGGTTTTGTGCCTACCTTGGGGTGGCCATTAGAATAAGAAGATTACCTCCAGTTAGAATGGGGGTATATAACCGATCTGGTTTTTCATTTATCATTTGGTAATTTTTCCCATGACCCTCCTGGATGGGAGAAGAGGTTCATGTCTACTCTAGAGTGACATATTGACGAGTCACCCCAATTCTAGGGACAAAGTTTTGTGTTTCTCCCTCTGCCATTATCGTTGCTGTTGTGGTATCCTGGAAGGTTTGTAAGATGTGGGAAATAATTTTAGTATACCCCCTCACCATTTCCAGGATGTTCTTGGAAACTTCAAAAACTAGAAATGGGACATATGTCCATTCAATGGATGGAGTAGGGGTGCTTTTCTTCTCCTATAAACTATTTTATTTCGGTGGATACTGATAGTACTCAAGTGAAGGGGAAGATATTTGGGTATTCACTATAAGGTACATAAGGCTGAATACCCTGAGAGGAGGTGAATCAGGGTATGACTAATTTAAAATTAAAGCTTGTTCTGATATTGTTTCACTATTAATAAAAACACTCTTCTCTCTCTTTCCCGTTGAACAATATAAAAAAAAATCATGCATAGGGCACATCAATTTTTACTTGGTTCACCCTCACTGGGCTACATCCAAGGAGCATACACCGGCAATGTGCCGATGTACCAAATCCACTAGAAGCACACTGCTGTTTAAAAGGTTCAGGACAGATCACTTCTATTCCCAGGCTCAATACCTTTACAAGGTTTAGTGTCATCTCACTACTTTCCCAAGGGTCACTCCCTGTCTCTCTCTCTCTAGCTCACTGTCAGTGGAGAGGATCACCTTCTTCCTCTTCCTTTGCTCACTGCTCTGGAAAGGATCCACTCACAGTTTATAGACCTGTAGGTCTCTTCATTATCACTAATTAATACATCCTCTGTTGTATGTGTATGTTCTATTGAAGTCCAATTTTCACCCGTAGATGAATCACTATCTGCATAGAAGGTATCGGGAAATCTTCCAGCATTCACGCAGCCCTGAATCACTACCGTGAATCACCCTTACTTGGCGCCCTTCTCTAAGCTGGCGCGCAAGTCTTGGCGTGCAAGTCAAAACTGGCATGCAAGTCCACCTCAACCACTTGTGTGACACAAGATTCTTCAACTCCAAAATTGCGTGACGCTCTTCCTTTCTCACCCAGACCACCTTGGGCACGCAACTATCACCTGGCGTGCAACCTCTACTTGCGTGACCACACACCACTTGTGCGACCACCACACCTGTGCGACGGGTGCTCTGATTTTCTCTAAGTCTTGAAGTCATTGCTGAATGAGGGGGGGGGGGGGGGGGGTCGACCTGTATCTATAGGCATTTGGACACCCTACGCGACGACACGCATGTCTCCCCTCGGTGCGCAAGTCTCGGCACGCAAGTCACTGCCGCGCAAACCACTTGCGTGAACTAACCCAAAACTAGCGCAACCCTTATCCCTTTTCCATATTTTGATGTCCTGGTCTTGAAAAACATTAGGCGCGCAAGTTTACTCTCCTTAAAATACGCGGCGCTCAAGTCCATTTTCCAAAAACCACTTTTCTTCATTTGTCGATTTTCATGCCCAAAAATTTGGCAAACACTGAAAAACGGTGCCACCTTGTATCTGCTTATTTTGTACCACCTCCAGATCATCCATTCCTTTGTCAACGTTCTTGAATAAAATGTGGATTGTTGACCACAACCCTTGAACTCGACATGCCACCATCAAATACCCTTTGTCAACAAATTTGTATGTCATGGTTTGCTTTGTCAACAATCACAACACAGATTTCCACTTTGTCAACAAACACAATCACCTCAAAAATGCTTCAATGATACCTTGAGATATTTTTTCCCAACATTCACCTCGTTTTTTATCAGGACTTTCCATCTGATTTCTCTACATGCTATCAGATGATTCTTCTGGGAGGCTTGATAAATGTGGGAAGGTGTGTGTGCCTGCTCATAGTTTTCCACCGAATTTGATCAGTGGACTTGATTGGTGTGGGAAGGATTTTTTCCTACTCACGACTCTCCCTCTAGTCATGGAGGGTTAAGGAAATGTCCTCAAATTTCCATCTCTAAGATAAGGGACCCCAAGCACGGAAAAAGAGGATCACACTTTCTTTTCCCTTTGAGGGTTAATGTCATATCCTCCTATCTTTCCTGGAACAAAGTTTAGGGAATCCCTCCTAGAGTAATCCCATATCCTTTCTTACAGGTCTATATCAAGATGGGTAGTCTGATGTGACTATCTTGGGTACAAAAGAGGAGAGGAAACATGCACATCACAACCCCTTATTCTTCTCCCGTATCCCCAGGCTCTTCCAGCAGTGGAAGAAGGATCATGCAGTTTTCCAGATCTTTTGTTTCCTCTTGTTTCTCACATTCAATAATGACTCATGTGAGATTAGAGGTTATCTATGATCATGACATCAACATAGTTGGATGCATGTCTCAGTATATATTCTTTTTTCGGATCTTCCTCTCACCTTTCTTCATAGGGGTTCCATAGGTGTTGGCCATCAAAGCCATGTATCCAACTATAAGGGCATCCTATAGTATGGTGTAATCCTTGGGACCACTCTTTGATCTTCAAATGGGATATATTACCAATAAAGAAATTCAAATGGAATCACTCATAGATTAATCCCCAACCAAACCTTCAAATGACCATGAGTCAAGATATTACTCATGGCACACTCCAAAGGGCCCCCTATTAGGTATAATCCCCAACTCAATCCTCTCAAAGGGACACATTCCCCTACAATAAAAACATTTAGAGGGCCTCCATGGGAATGGGTCCTCACAACTAAACTATGTGGGATTTGATTTCTAAACAACTAGGGTATGTAGGAAGCCTCCCTGATGTCCAAACACAACATCCAAATTCACCATAATCTTCTCTGGGTCATATCCCCAGTTGGGTAATATCCAACCCAGATGAATATATTCTATCCAGGTACTTTTCATCACCACCTTTATTGGTCTATATTCTTAATAAAATCACACCCCACCTGGGGGACCACATATCTTCCAGGAACTTCAGGCCGCTTCAGTGTAAGTCCCACACCAATATTTGACTTGGCACCTTTCACCTAGATTTCCTTGTCATATAACATTAAACTGCATGATTTGGTCCTTTACAAATAACCTTAAAAGTCATAATGTGCCCCATTAAGTGGAACCAAACTACGTGGGTTTTTATTCCTTTCATGATGATACATAAGAATCCCATCTCATGGGCCTGATCCTAACATCAAAATAACCCTCATCTCCCTGGATAATGATAAATTCTAGATCACCCCACTGGGTGGAATAAAACTAGAATCATAGTAATAAATGAAAAAGGAATCTCAAATACACCTATAAAAAGTTTACCATTGATAGAGAATCTTGGATACAAACAAATATATCCATCGATGAAGAACCTTAGATACATGCAGATGATTCTGAATTCCATGCATGCTAATAGTTTCTTTTTAATTAAAGGGTTACCAACATCGTACTTGGGAATTAATTAAGGATTCATGAACATATATCAAATATATAAGAGAGTCCCATAGTAGGAATTTTTTTTCCAAAAAGTGTGTAATGAGTATGACCTCTCATCCTCTCAACCAATGCAAGTTCTTAAGTATCATTGGACAAGTTCTCTAATGAGTGCCTACCTTTGGAAAGTAGGTCCATGATTCATCACGGATATGAGAACCATTGGGTGTTTTTGGTTCAAGGAACAAACCATATAGGAAAATTCTTGGAAAATACATGGGTATATGTGTTTGGTGCGAAGGTTATCCCACCAAAACCACAAAATTCCATTCTAACCCCATGTGGCCTTCAGGAACGAAATAAAAATGGTGAACCCGACGTGAATCCCTAACTAAGATGATAGTGTCTCCTACATATCAGTCCCCTTTCGCTCTAAAAATAAAAGAGGGCCAAAAATACAATCAATTGTACATGTGTTTGTTTATTGAGATATTGATATAATGGGGTTTTCTTGTTTGTGTTTGTCACCTATGTTTCAGGTACCTTAGACAAGAAATCCATTTGATCCAAATGGAGTCACACTAGTTTTCAAAGACGTATGCCTTGGATACCATTCATGTTGGGTTCTCATATAAGTGAAGGACATTGTCACCAACCCAGAATCTTCAATGTTGGGTCTCAAATGTGTTGTTTTGGGAGTACCACAAAAATGTTACCATCCTGACACTTGGGGTTTCTCAATAAGCCCTCCAACTCATGAAGCCTCTTCATTCATTCAATCAATGATGGCCAGTGGTCCAGAAGCAAGAGACACCAATCATTGTCTCCAACAATTTTGGGAGATTATCCTTAAAACACAGTAATCAGCTCCTCCCTTATCTCAGGGAGGTAGATCAAGAGGCCGAAAAAGGCCTTACCTAGAAGACATAGGGGTCATTTCAAGGTAACCCTTCCAATAGTCACCACAACCAACACTGCATGGTAGTGAACTCTCAAAATCAGGGGGTGTTATCCCCAGGAGTTTGGCCCAGGTTATCAAGACCTAGGCACACAAGAAATCCCACTGAGGTAAGTGAATGGTCAACAGGGAGCAGGGATACACCTCTATCCCATATGGAGAATCCCACCAATAAAATTTGGTGGAAAATTGTGAGAAGGCACAAATACCTTCCCGCACTAATCAAGATAATTAGAAGAATCATCTGGAAGTATATAAAGAATCTTTCCAATAAAATATTGTAGAAGACAGTGAGAAGGAAAAAACACCTACCCACACCTAGAAAATACACTAGTAAAACTTTTTGTAAACCCACGATCAGACACAAACACCTACCCACACTAACCAAGACTTCTAGAAGCCTCATCTGGCAATGTCCAAAGAATTATGCTATTCCAATTCGACTGAAATCCATGAGAAGGAATAAAAACCTACCCACATAAATCATGTCCACCAATCAAATTTGATGGAAAACTATGAGTAGGAACACACACCTCCCCACATTTATCAATCCTGCCAGCATACTCTTCTGATAGCATGCAGAGAAATCAACCGAAATGTCTCGACAACAAACAGGGGCAGACCCAAATATCATTACCTGCACTTGAGTATTATTAGTATCCACCAAAATAAAATAGAGTATAGGAGTAGGAAAATACCACTACTCCAACCACAGAATGGGAATATATCCCTCTTCAAGCTACTGAAGTTACCAAGAACATCCTGACAATGGTGAAGGGGTAGACTAAAATTACTTCCCACATCTTACAAACCTTCCAAGATTCCATAACAACAATGATATTAGTAGAGTAAAAATACACAACTTCATTCCCACAATCGTGGTGACTCATCAACATGTCACTTCAGATCAGACACACACCACTTCTCCCATTCATGAGGGTCATGGGAAAAATTCCACCATGATATATGAACAACCAAATTGGTTCTATACCCCTGTTCCAACTATAGGTAATAATATAATTCCAATAGCCACCCCAAGGTAGGCACAAACCCCTTCCAAAATTCCAGAAACGGACCAGGAAGTTTTGGAAGTAACATGGGATCTTTTCAAACAAGATCCATACCATAAAAATGCATTCCCTAGAAATTATCCCCAATCTATCGCAAGAAGACATCTAAAAATAATCCACATCAAAGACGAATGGAAAATGAAGAGTCGATCTGTGATCCTACTCTACTTAATGCTATATTTCTTGAAGTCCTCAGACGCTTATCTGTGGTAGCTCAGGACCCTACTATCCTGTTACCAAATTAAGGGAATAGTAGTAATAATTCCAAAATTCCTCCATGAGAACTTCACCATAAAGGCTTGCTCCATGTCCATAATCTGATCGATCTTGAGATCCAATCTCCAAATTAGTATCACAGAACCCCTCCGTGTGGCTAGAATATCAAACAACCAGAAGGTATTCTCCTTGTAGTTGTCTACCCTAAAGGTACTTCCCAAGGTATATGTTGTAGGAATTATTCTTATAGTTAGGTTTCAAGAAATAATGTCATACCTCCTTATAATTGCATTTGCTACGAAATTTATCTCCATAGTAGCATTTCACTTTATCAAATGGGTCCTCCCCTTGGTGATTTAGTAATGATAATTCCCTTCTACCATGAGGCACTTGGTAAAATGAGGCCATTAATATTTTAAGTCTTACAATTAACAAGTGAAATCCTTTATCAGTCAGAAGATATCCTGAGGAAATGGTCATTCTCTGAACTGTCAAATATGATAGAGGAAGTCCCCATCAATCTTGTTGTTTATGATAAAGCCATAGGAAGGGATCCACTTTAGTTGGACTAGGTTGAGGAACCTCTGGAAAAAGGCCAAGAAGACATGTTTAACATGAGGAAAAGTATTTCTAAAGATGACATACCAATCATGTTATGGCCTTTAGACACTCCCCAATATAGAATTCTAGAGGAGTTGTCGGAATATTTCATGCAAGACATCCACATCAATATATGGAACACTCTTCATCACATAAGATCAAAGGTACTATATTAAAATGAATTTCCAAGCCACATCAAGTTAATATAAGGGATACATAACCAAATTGATTTGGAGGCTCTTTTAGCAACACGGTATCCAAAATTGGGAAACTGCAAGGAGCCCTTCAGTGCACATGTCTCAACACATTAAAATAATTTTATCAGTTGATCATAGATTCACCTTCTAGTGTTTATATGAGAGGATGGGGTGAACATAGAGCATTGAATTTCACCATGCTCCCCAATCAAAAAAGTCCTCTAAAGATGTCATCATGAAATTTCATAGATTTAAAACAACTTCAATAAATAGTCTTTGTTCACAATATAAGATATGATCAACAAAAACATACCCCGACTGACTATCACCAACATTGGTCCATAAGAGAGCAAGTCATCGAAACACTTTTTCACCAGGCATTTTAAAATTTCAAGTAGGCCTCCCACTTAATAGAATTCAATCACCAGATAGCATAAATGTCACAAATAGCGCAAATTTCTTTAGAAGTAGGTGGTTTAAGTGAAAACCATATGATGTACCCATCCCATGGTCGAACACGACTCCATAAAATTAATAAATCATCCTTGGTAGTGGTAGCCATGAAAATCCAAGAGCAACCCCAACCCATAGGGATGTGGTATTTTTTAATACAACTATTTAGGTCAGTAAACAAGGTTCAAAAGGTTGTGAAAATGGAGATAGAATAGCACCAGCCCACAGGGTTGGGGTATTTTTTACCACAACAACCTCCTCCTCAATAGAAGTCAGTCTTCTCCCGATTAGGGGGAATGCCACAGAATGAATCATTCCAATTCATCCCATTTCATGATTCAGTGTCCTTATTAGGAACACGAAAAAAAAATTGTTCGTTGATTCCCTTTAGATTAGTATCTTCCAAATAGCTCCAAGAGAACCAAAGGAGGATAGGAAAAGGCCTTGTGGAGGAAAAAAAGGTTGTCTCGTAAAGAGACTTATGAAGCACCCGAAATTCATTACGCATCGGTGAATGTCACACCACCCCTACAGACCCTACAGAACATGAATCCAATATAGAGGAGCTGTAGTAGGAAGTTTTGATTAATAATATGGTACACAATGAAATTATTGAAGGAGGTGTGCATACCCATAACTATAGGCTTTCTCTAAATTTGGTCATTCCCTCAACCACTCCATTACTTCCTCCTCAGAGAGAACCCACCAAAGAAAAAGGGTAAAGTTATGGTTACTCCTCACCCACCTCTTGAAGAGGTCGAACCCCTTACACTTGAGGAAAGGTTCTCTCATCAAGAGGAACATAAGAAGGAATTTAGAAGGCTCAATTTAGAACTACTCTGAGAAAACATTCCCATTAGTTATATTCTCTAGATAGAGCCTCAACCTGCACTCCCAACTGGAATACCACAATAAAGAGGGTTCACCGTAGTAACTGAAACTGATGTAGAACAACCACTCGATGTGGGGTACTGACAACCAATATATTTAGATCTCATAGTAGTAGGTCAGGAGTTCCATCTGTTGGGTACACAACCAGAACACGGTTAGGCACATGCTTACAGACCTTCCCATATAGGTTACCCATGACAGATACCAACAGGGCCTCCACAATTGGTCCTACCTGTTGCTGCCCCCATTCATGATCCTGCTCAGGTGGAAATTCTTCAAGGGATCATCAATACTATTGAGTTGCTAACATCTCGATTGAAAGATATAGAGGAACAATGTGAGCTGGTATAGCCGAAAAATAAACCTTACCATGAATAGATTGATCCAACTCTTCCCCTTACAAACTTTGGGAACCCTACTTTTCCAATTTTCAATGGCTTGGGGGACCCAAAGTAGTATCTGAAACATTTCATGTCCCGTTATGATCCCATGATGGGGAACCCTATGCAATAAGAAGTAGTGAAACTCAAGTGCTTCATGTAAACAGCGCAGGGGATAACCTTTGTGTTGTGCACCAATTCTCTGGTTCAACCAATTACAGGGCAGGAAGATCTCTATCAGAAGTTTAACTTCTAATTCATCTTTATGTTGTAGAAGAGAACAGTCCTAGACCTATCAAACTATAAATAGGGGGAGATTGGGAGGGTATCTGATTTCATTGCTCGATGGAAGGGGTTGACATACTCCCTAAGCCTATAACTTCCTTAAGAATATTTTCATCCATCTCTATAGAGAATCTTCATGATGAGTTGCACACACCACTCATTACTGTGAAATATACAGGAGGGTTTCAGGATCTAGCCGCAATTTCTCAAAGAATAGAATATTCCATCGAATGAACCAAGTTGAAGTCCTAAGTAATTTCATTAGCCTAAGGAATGAAAATGGGTAAAACATAGGCTACCACCGTTACACTTAAACCAGACCCTACACCCGCTCCAACTCCAAAGCCCACGCCATATCATGCAGTCCCCTCTCCTAAGAATCACCAACAACACCCTCCTTGTAAGGACTAGAAAATAGAGTAGAGGTGAAAACAGTTTGAGGAACTTATGAACAATGTTTATTCTTTCTGAAATGATCAAGTCCCTCGTTACTTCATCTCAACATTCTAGAACAACTTGATCATGTTTCCAAAGACTAATAATCCCAACCAGGATGGTGTTTAAGATTTACTAAACTATTTACTCTTCCACCAAGCACTGGATCACAACATCCAGGAATTTTTTGTTTTAAAATACATCCTACAAAAAATGGTGGACTCTAGGAATGTGAAGTTGGGTAATCCACCCATACAGGTAGTATGTGTTTCTTTCACCAATCCATAGGAGGAGAATGAATGAAATGAAGTTAACATAAAGGATACATAGAATTTTAATGATTGCATAGTCATAAATATGATCAAATGGACTCATGATATCCTCTAAGAATAGTTTAAACAGCCAACTATGCACCAAGTTGCTTCCACTATGGCACAGTCGAGTCCACTGACACCTCAATACTATGAAGGCCATTCATCCAAAAAAAAGCATGGTTAGAAGAGAGGGAAGAAAACGTAGTAATATTAACCTCTATGAAGGTTTTTGTTGGTTTTAAATCACTCATAATTCATTCCCATATACCCATGAAAACAGGTGATGTCCCGCCAAATTATACAACAAGATCCGCCCCTCCAAATTTTATAATAAAATTCAACCCTCCAGGTGGAATCCTCATCAGATGGGGAGTTGATCTTTGGTTCCATTAAGTTTATTTACTTAATTGATCCATTCTCAAATTAATATTGTGACTATGAACCCAAATTCTTTGCATACGATTAGGGAAATAGGGGAAGAGGTCGCCAGAGTCAAGGTTACAAGGGGAGATGTGGTTGTTATAGAAATCAATACTCCAACGACCTCCCTACTCAAACTGTTTACAAGGCCGAAACTCATGTAAACCCCCTTCAATGATCTCAACATAAGAAGGAAAGTTCCCCCATACATGAGAGGGTTTCCCTAACCCATTCATCCTGGAAGATTGACTATAGGGGACATTGTCACCTCATCAACCTCATCACGTAGGCAGACCTAGTCGCCCTAATCCATCAAGGACGGAAGCGCCTTGAGATCTTATTCCAAAGGTTGATCCACCTGTATCAAGTACCTCCATTCCTAAAGTTCCTAGAAAATCATCCTTATGCTGGGAAGCACATACCATTAGCCCAAAATTATTACATTTTAAAGCAATTATCCCTGGTTCCATCCAAGTTATCAATCATGGACGCCCTTAGTTTATCAAAATACCTTGAGGAAGCACTCATAGAGACTTTTCTAAGACCAAAAAGCTTGATGTTGAGGTTGTCACTATTGAGGTCTATCGAACAGAGACCGGTTATGTAGAATGTAACATGATGATCTCTTTTATAGATCAAGATAAAGATTAAATTCTACAGAGGCACATCAGAACCTTGTACGTGTCTAGAAGGATAAATGGTATTGATGTATGATAGAATTTCATTTAAAATGGATCGGGAGTTAATCTTATTCCAGTTTAGACACTTCACCATCTAGGCTAAAATGAGAATAGCCTAACACCTTCTACTCTAATGCTACAGGGTTAGGACAAGAGTGAGCAAAATCCTCTCGGTGAGGTCAATCTCAGGACTCAGTTCGAGGATCAAATATTTGACTTTGAATCCCTATTTTTTCGAAAAGATTTGGACTTCAACATTCTTTTGGGAAGGCCTTGGTTACATCAACATGCAGTTATTCCCTCATCATACCACCAATGCCTCAAATATTGAATTAATGGCCAAATTAGGACGTTTCGTTATGACAAATCTACATTTAAATCCTATGAATCACATTATATTGATGTAGGATTCTATCAGAGGGAAGGTAAATAGCCCATGATTGGAAATTTTTCTTGAATCAATGCCCTGAATGGTCTAGAGATGACCCCGGATAATCCATTAAATATGATCCATGTAGAGTATGTGTTTCCCATCAATCATATCAAAGAGGTGGGTCTGAATTCAAGCACATATTTAGTGACTTCCATGATAACAATCATGACAATTGAACCCAGCAGTGTTGGAGAATTCATCGAATCTCCAGACAGTGACGAAAGCCTGAGTGAAAATGCCTTCATCCACACCCTGAGATTCAACAAATCCATCCCTCATCAGCTGGTTCAGAATAGGTTGTCACATCACTAATAGAAAATTAAGATGATCATTCTCTATCCCTTGTTTCCCCTTTGTAACTTAAAAGGGTCCCTACATCATTAGTCAATTCGGAAGTAGTTTCTTCACCTTCTGAATTTCAAAACATTTAATCCTCCCCTAAATCTGAGAAAATTCATTCATCACCTACTTCTCCTAAGAACAAGGAAGAGGTGAAGGAGGAGGACCAGGAGGAATAGGAATAGGAGGAATACCTCAGGGATTCCCCTCTAGTATTTGAGAAAAATGTATCTACCACCATTGATGAACTCAAATAAATAAATCTTGGTATAGAGGAAGATCCACAATCCATATTGATTGGTACAACCATGATTTATTAATAAAAATAAGTATATACCTCCTTCTTGAAGATTCATCAGGACATGTACACCTGGAATTACACAATGATGTCAGGTCATGATCCCTAGGTGTCCAATCACCACTTGGACTTGCCTGAAAATCATTGAGTATTTAAACAAGCATCCATAAGGACACACCTAAATCACGTCTCCAAAATTTAGGCTGAAGTGGAAAATATTATCAAGGCTAACTTAATCCAGGAATTTCAGTATCTAAAATGGTTGTCCAACATCATTTTGTTAAAGGAAAATAATGGGAAAATTAGGTTCTGCATCAACTTTAGATATCTCAAAAGGCACTGTCTAAAATATGACTTCCCCATTCCAATCATAGAGATTCTGATTAATGCAAATAATATTTACCAATATTACACTTTCATGGATGGATATTTAGGGTAAAACCAAATTTGAATGGCCCTATAAGATGAAGAATCCACTACCTTTAGGGACCCTGGGTGTATTTTTCTATCTGGTAATTCCCTTTGGATTAAATAATGCCAGTGTCACATACCAACATTCTATACATCACATCTTCAAACCCTTACTGGGTAAGTTTTTTGAATGCAATGTCAATGATATGGTGGTTAAGTCCCAACAAAATCCTAACCACCTAGATGATCTTGATACATTCTTTAACAAATTGCGATAGAACATCTTGAAAATAAACCCCTTGAAATGTGTTTTTGGGGTCACCTCAGGGAAATTTCTTAGCTTCATCGTATGAAATTGTGTCATCTAAGTTGACCCTGATAAGGAAAAGGCTATCCTCAGTATGTCACCACATTGGATCCTAAAAGATTTGAGGGATTTATAGGGACACCATGCCTATATTCATTGCTTTATATCCAACCTCATAGGTAAGTGTTTTCCCTTCACTAAGTTGATGAAGAAGGGGGTCACATATCAGCGGACCAATGACTTTCATGAAGCATTTGATAGCCTCAAGAAATATCTCTTGATACCACCAATGTTAATGCTACCCATTAAAGTGAATAAACTCATTTTGTACGTGACATGTCTAGAGTGATCACTATGTGCTTTACCTGCACAAAAGAATGATTATAGGATTAAAAACAACCTTTATTACCTCATTAAAACCATGCTCAACACTAATAATCATTCTTCAGATATCGAGAAGAGTTTCATGATGTTAATATCCACTGTAAAAAAACTGAGGCACTACCTACATCACCACGAGGTCCATTGGGTCTCTCGTAATAACCCACTCAAATATATCCTCACCTTTCCTATGTTGACAGGATGTTTGACATGGTGGATAGTTATCCTATAATAGTTTGACATACAATTAGTTCCTTAGAAAGTAGTGAATGTCTTGGATTTGGAATATTTTATCACAGAACACCCATCTGTAGAAGCAACATCATTAGATACTAAATTTCTAGATGAAGAAACCCTTTCTATTCAAGAAGCCCCGCATATGTGGGAAATATATTTTGACGATGCATCCAGGATCCCAACAAGGAAGATAATGGAAGACCCTAAGCTCAACAAATTCAGGATGAGATTCTTTATTGTCACTCCAACAAAGGTAGTATTGTATAAATCTTTCATGTTTTCAGACAGTTGTACAAACAAGGAGTTAGAATATCAGGCCCTCATTATAGGACTAGTACCGAAACTTCAAATACCAGTGGGCCACATATAGGTGAAAGGAGATTCAGAGTTGGTGATCAAATAGATTAACAGGGATTATTCCAATAAAAAAGAAGATCTAATTCCCCTGCTTGATTATGTCTGAGGGTTAATGGAAGAATATCCATCAGAGCCAAAATTGAATCATGTCCCACAATCATATAATTCCCAAGAAGATGCATTGGAAAATACATCTACGGCTTTGGCATATCCAGATTAGGATGAAATAGTCACTACCATTGTGCATCTCCAAATGGTGTCACCATTTGATCATGTCAGCATGGAAGAGGTCAATAAGGCCAGCCCTATTCCCAAACTAGATGGTCCCATGATTTTTTGGATGATACCCATTGTGGAAAACCTCCAAAATGGTGTGATCTCTTCGGACATAGATAAAAAAGAAGAATAATCAATGATGAGTAACCAAATTTAATCTTTATGACATCCCAAATCATTAGAAAGTCCTTTATAAACGAGGATTTGATGGTGTCATCCTCAAATTCATCAATGGATAAGAGACTGTTTTCATCAAAAAAGAAGTGCACATGGGAGCCTGCAGTTCCCGCCAGTCAGGGTTCCGGCTTTCCAATCAAATCTAGAGGCTTGGATACTTCTATCCTTCAATGAAATATGATTTCACAGAGGTCACTAGAAAATTTCATTCATCAAATTGCTTGAAAACTTCATCTATAAACCCTCAAATTTTCTACATAAGGCCAAATAATCCTATAAAATTTCCAAATGGGGAATGGATATTATAGGTCCCTATCCTCCATCTATGGAAAAGTAGTTCAAATACATATTAACTGCTACTGAATTATTCTCCAAATTGGATGAGTAAATAACCATCAAAGAATCTAGGACCAAAATTATATTTAGCTTTGTGAAAGACAACATCTTTACTAGATTTGGTGTCCCTCATACAATATTGATAAAAAAGTCACCAATTTATATTCTGATGAGTTGGAGAAGCTGTACCAGGAGTATAATATAAAATCCAAGAACTCGTCTTGATATCATGAAGTGGATAATGGATGGATAGAGGCCTTCAAAAAGTCCTTATCAAACACACTTCAAAATATGGTGGATAAGGATAAGAAGTATTGGCCTAACAATATCTTTTATGCCTTGTGGGTCTACAGGACCACAACCCATACCACCACGTGGTCAACCACATATTTACTCATATACTAAATAGAAGTAGTCCTTCCCATTGAGGTTCAATTCCCCTTATTACAAATTTCCATATGTAATCAGTTATCTATAGATGATAAATCCATGAAACGACTAGATGAATTGGAGAAACTAGATGAGAAAAGATTTTACACCTTGCATCACTTAGAGGTCCATCAAAATCAGATAGTGAGGGATTTTAAAAAGAAGGTCTGCCTTCATTTTTTTCCTCCATGGAGAATTGGTACTGGTCTTTAGGACTCCAATTACACCCAGGAATAATCCTCTAAAACTCAAGATGAAGTAGAAGGGACTTTATTACATACACAAGGTCCACTCTAATGAAGATTATTCCTTGATTTTGATGGATAGAGAGCTAATTATGACCCCTAACAATGCGAGGTTTCTCAAAAAGTACTTTTTTGATAAAAGAGTGAAACGACTTAGCTAAATGATGTTAAAACATGTAGTTAGTCTTTTTCATATGATCTTAAAACACATGAAATGTTTTCCACATCGCTAGATGATAAACCGAATGACACCGGAATCCTTACTATATGACATTAAATTGCATAGAACCAGGAACCTGTATGCATGGCCTTAAAAGGAGCACCATATGGTCTTAGATGTATGACCCAAAACTACAAGACATCATAGTCCAAGATATATGACTTTAAACTTCATATCCCAATATCTTAGTCACAATATGTTAAACTGTATGACTAATTCCTTGTTGCATGATGTAAAACTTCATGATTCACATCCTTATCACATTACATAAAACAGCATAACATTTCAATTTGTGCGTGAGCGTATCATAATCTTTGATGATGGTATCCCAGCATATCTTTTCAAAAACTAGGTGTGTATTTATTCCCATCATCATGTGATATTTAGTTATGCTCAAATATCCAATCTTGGTCCCAACAATAACATCAAAATTCCCCCTCTTTATGTACAGGTTGGACCTACACAGGGATCCTTTTCCTAGAGCTATGTATAGCTTGATTCTCACTCTAATAAGATACATAGCGACGTCTGGATCCTATATCTTATTCTATCAACCACAGAATAAAAATGTCAATATCCTTTATTTTTATCACCTTTGTGTGATGGGAGAATCCTTTTACACTCCTTATTTATCACACTGATCATAGATCATGTGGGATTAGGATTCTTAGTGATGGATTCCCCACATGATCAAGGAATATCAATTCACATCAGGGTTACTATGGTCCTGGTTACAAGACCTTAACCGGAACACCAGATGTCTTTGTCGCATGACTTTAAACTGCATGGTTACTCAATAACTATGTACAGCTTGATTCTCAATTCCAAGAGATGCATAGTGACCCCCATATCCTACATCCCGGTCTCGCTATAATATAAGAAATACCCCCACTCTCATATGTATGATTCAGATCCACATAAGAGGATCCAATATGGGTTCTCACACTATTTGTGAGCCCAAATTAAAAAAAATCTCCAAACATGAATTCAACCAGTATGGGGAATATTTTCTAGAACTATGCATGACATGATTATTGCTCTGAAAAGATACATAGTGACACTTGGGTCCTATACCTTGTTATATCCACAATATTCCTTTATCACATCAAGTGATCTCCATCCTTACTGCATGATGTTAAACTGCATGGTTGATGTCCTTACCATATGAATTTAAACTACATGGTCCCTAAAGAAATATTTGTGGCATGATTCTCATTCCATTGAGATACGTAGTGACGCCAATAATTCATTTCTTATTCCTAGTTGTGGGTTAAAGAAAAATTCCCCCTCTCCTATATAAAAACAAAGATCTATGAAGGAGATCTTAATTTGGTTTCCCTCATTCAGGGGTCCATCAGGGAAATAGGATTGTCCCCTCCTATATATGAGTTATATATATGAAAGGGACTCTACACTTTAAGGAAAATCTTGATCCAAATGATCCTTTTATGCTCATACATATTCCTTCCACACGTCATGCTCCTAATATTTTTGAATTTAAAATCTTCATAATATTTCTCCATCTACCGGTGATAGAATTTCTAATAACTGAGGACACCTTTGTCTGCCTATGCAGTAACACTCCTTAGTTGAATTTTCATAAGTCACCCACCAAAAGGGATTTTCAGTCAGAGTATTCCACTATTTGAATATGAAATAACACAACCCAGTTGTATTTATATAAATTCACCCATGAAAAGGGTTTGTAAACTAGTGACACACTCTTCCTTAGAAGAATAATCTTCTATTGTTGTAAGCCCTCGAATACATCATGATGGAACCTGCTATTTCACCACATTCTATGGTCATCCCTCACATGCTTGTCCCAGGTTACTTTTGTTGATCCGATAACCCCTAAGATAGTGGTTTAAAATTTACTCCCTCATTTCCAAATTATGTGTGAACAACCTTGGTCTGTTAGGCCTCATATTACTCATCATTTCAATAATATCATGGTTGTATTTTTATGACCTAAAACTATATACATCATATGATCCTTGTTGCATGGTGTTAAATGCATGATAAGTCATGACACCAATAATTTAAAATGAATGGTTTTCCATAACTATGTATGGATTGATTCTCATTCAAATGAGATACATAGCGACACTCAGACCCTATGCTTTGGGCCCAGTCTCAGTAAAAAAACCTCCCTTTTACTGAATTTGGTTTAGATCTATGTAGGAAACATGTTCCCATATTTATGGGTAATTTTGACTTGAAATGAACCTCCCATATTCAGGGAATTTCCTTCCACAAACCAAACTCTGTGTTTGGGGAAATCAAAATCTCCATAAACTTCCTTTGACCATCAAAAATAGAATTTCAAAAATTTTGAGAACACCTTTGTCTGATTATGCAGTAATGCACCCTAGTTATCTTTACATAAGTCACCCATAAAAAGGGATTGTCATCTAGAATATTTCATGTATTGACTATGTAGTAACACACCGTAGTTGGATTTTCATAAAATTTCCCACAAGAAGGGCCTGTCAACCAAAGGTACATTCATCCCTAGGAGAGACCTCTTCTATCTCATGAGACCTTTCCTCCATATCAATGTTTAGATCTGGGAACCCCAAAATACAAATTACAACCTTCCCCCTTCAAACCTTAAAACGATGGTACATCCCCAGATATATTACCATGAAAGGGAGAATTACCAACCTTTATATCATAGCTAAAAAGCCTTAAATTTTAGTCCCCTATTCCCTTATTTTATGACAATAAACTACATAGAATAATGTTCTAGTCATAATAATTTAAAATTTATGGAAATATCCTTACTATAAGATGTTAAACTTTACAGTCCATGTCTTGGACGCATGAAATTTAGCTACACGATGCTTCAATTCTTGCTAGAGAGGGGCATACCCCCTGATGTCGATAATTCAATAGAATATACCCTCATTTACATGATCTGAATTCATGTAGGAGCGGTTTTTCATTCATCGAAAATTCCAATATAGATACTCTTTATTCTCAGACATGGTCCCTTAGAAAACCACCCATCATGGTTTTTGAGAAATCCATATCTTTACAAACTTCCCAACCATTGGTAGTAGAATTTTAGAATTCTTGAGGATACCTTTATTTGACTATGCATCAACATGCCCTAGTTGGTTTTGTATATGTCACCTACAAAAAGGGTCTATCGGTCAGAGGATTACATTGTTTGACTATACAGTAATATGCCCCAGTTTTCTTTGCTAAAAGTCACTCATAAAAGGGTTTTTTAATCATTGGAACATACATCCCCAGGTTATACCTCTTTTATCTCCATAAACCCCAAATGAAAACATCATGTTGGAAACCTATTTTCGAATATAGTCTATGGTATTTCCTTTTATGTTTGTTTCTCCTCATGTTTCATATCCTTAAATCAAAAAAATATGACTTAAAATTCCCCTTCAGGTATCTAATGAATGTCAGAACATTATTGGAAAACAAGCCTTGTTTGGTTCATAATTCCAAAACTCATGGTCAAAGATGTTTGACCTAAAACACCATTTTTATTATTCTGGATTGTAAGACATTAAACTGGCCACAAAAATAGACAAACTACTTGCCATGATGAAAACCCGTAAAGGGCGTCCTGGGTAAAAGTTGAGTCTCAGCTCGCTAGACCTACACTCTTCATGATCAAGGAAATATTGAGCAATGAATGAAAAAGTCACAAAGCATGTTAGGTTGAAAACCCAAAAATTTTTTCCTAAGAAAAATCCAAGTCTTACCCACTAAGACTTCTTCATATTAAACTTAGGAAAAAATTAGGGTGATGACACAAAAGACACAACATTTTAAGGGTTTTCTATATGACCATATAATGTGATGACATCAAATAAAATGGGTATTTTTATGTGTTATATTATGATCACAATAAAAATAGGAATGAAATAATAGGCGATTGGAAAAAAAATATATTTTTCATTCATATCCCAAAATGAAGAGGAGCTTCCATATACTGCATTCTCTCTAAAAAAAATTACAAGTGCTCCTCAACATTGGCTTTGAGTTGTTGTATTATGGCTCGGGCATTATCCTCAGTTTTTCAAAACCTGACCAGTTATGTGGTGACAAAATTCTTATCATTACAAAGTTTCTCCTACTTTATAGAAATAGAGACTTTTTCTTGTTCCAAGTCCCCCTTCATGGATTAGTGGAGTTGAACCATCTATTCATTCATGGAATCCATTTATTCTAGAAGGAATATCATTTGGAGGTATTTCTTGTCAAGAATACACTGATATTCCTCCACCTCCTTAGCATGATTGAGCGCAGCTTGGGAGACAGTATCTCTGAGATCTTGAAATTGGAATACTAGTTTTGCCTTGTCTTGTAGGGACCTCATCTCCTCCTCCCATCGCCAGATGATTGACATCATAGAATGGTAGATCATATATTAATCAAACTCACCATACCCTAAATTGATAAACATTGTAGGAAGTATTTAGATTCATGATGGTAGGTTTTCAATAGGTTTCTATAATACTATCTTCCAAATGTCTCGCTAGACCATATGACATGTGGGGTGAATGGTTTATTGTGTCTCCAAGTATGACTCAGAGCTGCTCTCAAAGGGAGAGACGTAGTCTAGGATTAATGCACATAATTACTCACCTTACTCTAATCCTTCTATAATAGTATCATATTTTCCTACTGGTGTTGACTGAACTAGCACAGAAGCCCCCACCTCATGCTCGACCACTGAAGACGATGACACTGAATAATAGGTGACACCCCTCATCAACAAAGGGGTTTAATAGAATGTGAAGGTAGTGAAGCAACCAAAGAGGTTAATAACACTCACCTATTGTTAGATCAACTATTGGGATTAATGCCTCCCCAGTACTCTCGGCATTAACATTATAGGTAAGAACCTCTTGAGAAGGAACGTCCCCCTAAGGTTGTTTGGAAACTGGGATCAGGGGCTCCTGAGAATCTCCCACATCAGGGTTCTCAACTATCACTTCTTCAGCAATGGTTATAAGATAGACTTGGATGCCTTGTTCATGAATTTCCTTAGCAATGTTCTCTATAGAAAAATCTATACAGGTCGAGGTCTGGTGTGAGACATTAAATAAAAAGTGGCTGCATTATTTGAAAAATTAAAGAAAGAGAAAACTCAAGTTCGTCTAATAACCTTCTAAACTCCTATAACTCCTCTAAATAGGTAGGAATATTAATGTATTTTAACTTATCCATAAGTTATTTTGTTTCATTAAAAACTTCTTGAAGTCTCGCTACATCCTCCTCAGTAGGGGTATCGGAGACGTGTGGATCAGGACCAAAATTGGCTCCACCATCGATTCTCTCTGTAGAATTCTCAACAAGAACAACATATTAGAATCCCATAGGGTTAGTATCAGTACTAACACCTTTATTAAACCATCTAGGATCTCTATCAACCCCTTCTGGAGTGAAGATAGGTCCAATGGTGGTTGTTGTAGGGGTCTCTAGTGTATGTGGAAGATATGAAATATCACAAGTAATAAAGTTAGTAACCATAACATGGAACATTATTCTATACATATGACATTACCATGACCCTTTCCCGGCTTTTCAATAAAGGGGTAGACACAACTGCATCAATTTAAACTTCATCTTTCAAAGGGATGGATTCATCAGCACTGTTTTGTGCCTCCTCTGGGATATCTCCCTCAATCCTATAAGGATCAGTGCTAGACCGCTTAAGGGAGGAAAGTGATGTCGATCCTATCAAAGGAAATCACAGTCAAATGAGTATTTCAATTAATATATGAGATCAAATGGTAGTAAAAAAGACTTACTAAGACACATATACCAGGCTAACTTCTCCACCCTCTTTCATTTCTTCTTCTCTCAAGAGGGTGAGGTTCCAGTATCAGTCCTCTTAGTAAAAGTTACTTGAGGGGGTGGTTGAGAATAACCTACCACCATTTGCTCCACCACCATCCTCTAACCTAGGAATATTATTGAGGATTTAGGAGACTCAATAACTACTTCTATAGGGGTGATTGTGGGCCCATATTTTGGAAACTCGAGTGCCTTTTTTTTCTTCTTCTCCTCAAAACTTCAAGATAGATCCCCTAAAAATTAATGATGCTGGATGAAGAAGAAAAAAAGAGATGAGAAAAGAGAGATATACAACACTAGGTTCGATATAGTCATCCCATTCCTCTTCGGAGTGACCAGCTACCACCTCAATTTTTCCTCAATCCAACATGTCAGATACTCTCTTTATGGTCGATATCCAATCATCAGTTTCATTTATTAACATTTTTAGATCCCAAATATATTTCCCTACCTCAGTCAAATTACTTTAGTATAGGATATAATTGGGTTCTCAGATATCTCCCAACTCCAGGATATGTACGCTATCCTGGAGAAATGCCCACATGTCTCTAATATCGTGAGTTATGCCCTGCCAAGATTGGATCACTAGGGGTCACACATAATTTGGTGATAATGTAGCTGACTATGAGGAAGAATAAAAATCTTTTGACTTTGAATTATTTTTAGGCCTATCTACCCTCACAGAATACTAGGTGATCGGAACCCATGTCTCCTCCTAGTGGTGATGACTGAACCACCTTGGACCAGAAGATGCGGTTTTCTCGAAGATGACATACTTCGTAGCCCTTTCTCGAGATTGATTTGAAGTATTTGGAGATTTGAAATCATCACCTTCAGATTATACCTTCCTACCATGCTTTTCATGACCATTAATCATCTTATTCATGACCCAAGAAGTGCCTTTCGTCAATTCCCCTGGGGGTAAGAAGAAATCCAAGCACTGAAGTACCCAGATTCCAACCCGATCACTGCACCTAATGAAGGAAGATTGATTGAAATTTTTGATACCACCATGGCCATCAGGATCCAAAATTTCAGGTCCATCATTAGGTGTTTCTCAATCCAAACGTGCATGGGCAGAGACACTTGACTATTTGAGACACTTTAATTGGTGGGTAAATCGATATGGATCATATGCCTCACAAATGATATTGTTATCAATGTGGGTTCCTAGTATGATGTCTCTAAATGCAATCATGGAAGACCTCATATCATCATCATATTTTCCATTATTAGTGAAAGTCCCAATAGTCAGATCACCATATGGGAAGAATTTGAACTATCCTGATACATTTAGAATCCTCAGGACATCATCATGTTTCAAGGTTAAAGGATAAATTCCATAAACTTCCTAAGAAAATGGGGGAAATAAGCCTTCAAGGACTTTAACTCCACTTAGAAAAGTGTAAGAACTGAAGTGTGCTACAATCCACCCCCACAACACATGAAATAGACCTAAAATTATGAATGGGGCATTACCAATGTACGCATGCAGTAAACATCGGTAGATATTTTCTAGGATAGGGGCATCCAACATTATACAGCTCCCTTCTGCTAGTATAGCTGTTATAATAAATGTCCTTGGTCTTACAGCACCATTGGACTCATAGACTAGAAGAAAGTAGATACTTAGCCACATTTTTAGGAATCTGGACAAATGGATCCTCATAGAAACCTCATAATAAACCTTGTAACCCCAACAGGTATAACAGTATTGCTCTAATGTAGGCTATAATTTTCCAAGAGTGCTCTGATTTTCTAAGGTGGGGTATCTCGTAGGGTTTTGAAGAGTGGGATGTTTCCCTTCCAGATCAATTAAGTCCTCCATCCACATTTCAAGTTGAATACCGCCCCTTGCGTGAGGGCCTCCCTTCTTAATCATCTCAGCAAACTGAAATAATTCATGGGATGAAGTTGATGTCCTTTTAGTATCATCTCGCGTTGCCTTTAGTGGGAAATAATCATCATATATATCCCCTAGAAGGGGGATCCAAAAATCTTATAGACATCCCACGATATAATTTTGACTTCACCACGTGTTAGATGAAAAGAATTTTTCTGATGATGGTTGGGTTTATGAAAACATAAGTCTGCCCCACCCAAATGGCCTCATAGATACCGATGTCTTATAGATGTTTTCTGAATTCTTCACAAGTTTGTTGCAACCAGTATGATCGCATCCATTCAAGACTAACACCTCCTCTAGAGTGGAAGTCACAATCCTCTTTCAAACATTGTGGTTGGTCTGTTTGGGAAGTGCATAAGGTTGAATCATAGCAATGAGGTTCTAACTCTTGGGTATGTGGTTTCATATCCAGGGTACAATGGTTGTGATGCAAGAAATAGGCAGTAAAAACTGTTCCTTCCTTGATGTATACACCCATAGAGGAGACGTTGGTGGTGGTAAAATTGGTATGTCCCATGAACCAATACTTTAGAAAGTAACTATGAGCCTTCAGGATGTGAGTGTCTCTTAGAATCACATGATCGTAAAGAGGTAGGTAGTCACTTCACCATGGACAATCGTGTTGATACTACGTCAGGTGCCTCACCAAGTTTGGGAGATTGGAATCACATGTGTCATAGTAATATGGACCAAAATATTTGATCATATCTGAGACACATGCAACAACTTATTCGTGAGAAACTATCAGGACATCCATCAAAAACCTACAAGAATACATCGATATTTTTCATTAAATTCAAAATATTGATTTCACAAATTTTGGAAAAGGAAGGTCCCTCGCACAGGATCCTCAATAAATAACGTCGTTTAGGACACTCAACAAGGAACCTCGTGCACAGCCCTCAACTAGGCACCTCATGAACGGCCCTCAACTAGGTGATTCAGCATAGAATGGTTTCTCAAGTGGTTATACCATGTACATGTGTGAAGAAGTTCTCCAGAAGACCTACGCAAACGAAAAGCACGACATGACTATGAAAACAATTTGTATGATGAAATAAAAAGTATTGTGTGAGCGAAAGGAAAGATTTAATAGAGGGTTGATGGTATTTATAGTCATTTTTGGAATACTTGTCAGACCTACAAATATGACCTATGCTGCGGACCTACACACCAGACCTACATAGATGAACTTAGCAGGTAACATCCTCAACCTTTAGAATCTTTTCCTCTCTCTACCTCAGTACTAGACCCTCATCTTTTGATCGAATACAATCATGAGGGTGGAGGTTCTTTTTTTGACACTTCATTTTGTCACATGGGATGAAAAGATTATATAGACTATCCCAAGTGTTATATAGGTTAAGATTCCCAAGAAGGATCAAGGTAACTTGCCTAAAAGTGGCCTACGCAAACCCATCCTGCACATTGAAAGACTCACGCAGGCCCCCTGCACGACACTGATGAGCGACCACCCCTATGAAGTGTACCTACACTGAGTACCTATACTGGGTTCCAACAAAGACAAACCCCTTTAGCCAGGGTCCCATGTTTTCCTATAAATCGGACCCTGGGGATCCTCATTTGAAAGACTGGAAAAATGGAAGAACCCTCTAAGCTCTGGTCACGCATCCCCTTAGCTCAGGTTATAAAAAATCCTTTAGTTAGCTCTCAAAAATCCAAGAGAAGATGGAATTAAGGGTGTTGTGGGATCAAAGTCCCTCTAGGGTCTAAAACACAAGACACCATTATGAGGACCCCTTTACCCCTAGTTGATAAGCACTAGCGTGAAGGTCCCTTCCCAAATTTGGGACCTATGTGAGACCCTTCCACAAAAATGATGTCCCATTTTAAAAAAAAATAATATCTATTAGTAGTCCATGATTCATATTTCACCATTAATTATAGTAGTGTGGTCACATAAATAATCCGTGATTATTTAGGTTGGGAATCATCTCAATCACAAAAACTGTGAATCTTTGAAAGTTGACTGGATAACCCCTTATCCTATCCACTATATGTATAAAATCAACTCCATTCCTCTGATATCCTAACCGTTAGGGTTTCCCAACTAGTGTAACCAAAAGTAAGTCCAAGAATAATGTAACAAAGAAAAATAAATGGGTGTTCATGTTAATCTCAACAATACTCAATTAGATAATCTTTATTTACTTATAACTTTCTATCCTTACATAAGAAAATCCATGGGTACTCATACTGAGCTCAATAATCCCTAGTTGAATGATCAGGTTCTTGACAAGTTCCTCTTTATAAAGAATCTAACACTTCGTATTTTTAAGTATATTTTAATCTCACCATTTTATCTCATGTTATTCCCTTTATGTATGCATTATTCTAGTGATTTAGTTTGGAATCCTATTCCCTGAAACAAAATATTATATTCAGACCATATTGATGTGTAACCCATTATACAACCAACAAGTTTGTGTTACTCACCCAAAAATAGAAGTCAAGTATACTCATACATATCCAAATTCATCACATACATAAGGTACATGAAATTTTATTATAAGGTAATAAAGTTATATGATATTTACAACCTTCACATGAGTAATCCTAGAGTGATAGATAGCCAACACCATTCACCTTTCTAAATAAGGAATAAACATCTAAGGTGGTAAGTGGACAGACACCAAGTCCCTATACCCATGGACACATTAATCAATAGAAAAATCAATTCATCATCTCTGAAATCTAATATTCATAAAATATATTCAATAACCAAATTTAAGATTATAACTTTAATTACAAACCAATGTTATGGTAGATGAAAAATTAAAATCCCTATGGAGTTTTTTTAGAATGTAATGTAAGGATATTTCTATTAGAAGCAATTTAACATTTAAACTAGTGCATCCACCATTCATCATATAAACAATTTATAATTATGAACCAAATAGGGAATAAAATTGAAATAAATGAACAATTCAAATATTTAATCTTGAGATGACCATTTATGAAAAATTCATAAACAAAAGTTAATTATAATTTTTTTGACAATTTTAGATTTACTTTATGGGCACTCCATAATTAGGAATATAACACTTTATATTCATTTTAACATGATCATTTCATATTCATCATTATACATCATTTAATTTTAAATATATGATATTATCATGAATTATAAACAACTTTATAATTCAATTTATATTATCTAAATATTTCATATAATCTAAATATCATATACTTAGTAAAATTAGGTCTTATTTATTTTGAACAATTCATAATTTTAAGAAATAATATTCTGGCCTTATTTATGTAATTTATAAACACTTTTATAAATTAACTTTTATAATTATAAAATAAATCATTTTATTTGTAATCCATAAAAATGAAATATAAATTTTAAAAAGGTTCTTATAATATTAATTTCTAAAGAATTTGTAATAATAAATTATTCAAAACATTTATTAATTAATTATAAACACTTTAATGTTAAATAATTAATAAAAATTATATAACTAATAAATATTTCCAAAAATAACTTCTATAATAATTTATAAACCATTAATAAATTATTAATTTCAATTAAAAATTGAAAATTTTGGGAAAACAATTTTTCCTCATCACCGCGGCTTATACTACACCATGGTGTAGATTCTGAATTTGTTTTGAAGGCACTATAGATTGTACTAAACCATGGTGTTCTTCCTAAAGATCTTCTAAATGATCACTTTACCTGTGTAAAATAGTATCCCCATCACATTATGGTGAATTTTTTTTGGCTAATTTTCATGTCTTAAGACTTAACATATGAACCAAAAAAGTATCCTAACCACACCCCATTGAAATATATATGGTCGTTTTGTATGTTTTAACCCCTTAAAATGAACAAAAATGCTTATCACTATGGTGTGGTGATAAACTAGCCAGGTCGTTTCAGTGTCCGATGTGTTGTTGTGTTATATGGATTTCATCATTTCTCAAACATGATTTAATAAAAAAATAGCACAGCTCCCTTTTATACCATTGATGGGTTACCCTAGGTTTGATTAACACTTAATCAAATTAGTGAAGAAAATAAACCACAAATCTAGGATTTATATGGATGAAATATAAAAACACATATAGACAGGAAATGAAGAACATGTATCACATTAACCAAAGAAGCCTCTTCAGCCTCCTTGATATTCATCCAATTCATTTAATGACAATCACCAAAGTGGAAGACAAAGGAATCCCACCTTTGGAGGTCTCTATAGGCCAAACTAAATCTCTAATCATATGAGAGGTAATATCCTCCACCAATGGTGTGATAACATATTGATTTTATAAGGATGCGGAATAATGGGGATTTGAGTATAGGGAGTATCAGCTAAGTACTAACACAATCACATTCCCACTCCCATCATATGGTAGTGGATTTAAATATCCATGAGGATGCGCCTCATCTATAGCTCACATTTACTAAGGTGTTACAATGCTTGAGTAAATTCTTTATCCAGTTTATGCATCATATTCATGATTGAAACTCCATTAAATGTTTCATATTTTGATATAGTACCTTCAATTAAATCTTTATTTAATAGATTAGATACTCAATCTATAAAAGATGATTTCATGCATCATATATACGACATTACTTTAGACCATGAATTATCATGCGCCACCATGCCATGGTGGGGCATGTTACATTGCATGGATTCACATGCACCACTACATCATGGTTGTGCTTTTTTAGTTCATATCCTACATCACACTAGGATAAAGTATGTCTCAAACTCTTGAAATTGGTTATTCCCATAGAGTGATCATTGATGAGATAGTGTTTCCACAACTTCAATGAAAATAGAATTATAGGAACAGCAAGATAATGTGTAGAGTAAATAAATTCATGGGGCCATAACTATCAAGACCCTTAAGAGATAACTTCCCTCTACTAAATTTGAATAAAACCTAATCCAAGGTGTGAAGTATCCCCAATCACAACTCCTTCCTCCAGAAGATGGAGAACATGGGAACCCAAAAAAATCTTCTTCAAATATGAAAAACCATTTTGGAATATATTAGTCCATATAAAATCATGACCCATCCTGGTTAAGGATGTTATATGAGTCACAATTCTTGAAAATTTGGGCACAAATCTCCTTTGATGGCCTACAAAAGGAAGGGAACTTCACACTGCCACTATATTCAAGGGGGTCCCTAAGAGATAGTCACTGATGTCTTTAAGGTATAAATGATTAATTTTTACTAAGAAATATATACATATCTCAGGAAATATATATCATGATCCAAAAATATACACATTGATAGATTCCAAAATAGCTAATGATGTTGAATAACTTCAAAACGGATTGCAGATACTCTATATTCTCTTCCTTGAACTCAAGATACATAAGGATGTAGTCAATAAACACCACCATGAACTAGTTTATAATCTAATGGAACATAGATTTAATTTTCCCATGAATAGGAAAAGTTCATTTTTTCTTCTAAAGGGTATTACCACAAAATTATAGTGTCCATAATTACAGAGAAGGTAGTCTTCATAATATCATCATCCTTCACCTGAATATGATAATAGCAAGAATGAAAATTGATATTCGAGGAATAGATAGCTTACTTAAGTTGATAAAATAAATCTTTAATCTATTAAATGGGATAGTTGTTATTCTCCGTCACCTAATTTATGTGGTTAATATCGATATATAGCTGCTGACCACCATCTACCTTCTTTACAAATAGAATTGGAGAACCTTGAGGTGACATACTTGGCCGAATAAAACCTCTCAATAGAATATCACCTATTTGAATTCATAACTATGGTAATGTAGAAGGCTCCATCCTATATGGAATATTTGATACCATAGAGACACCCAACTATAAATTTATTCTAAACTCAATCTCACATTGAGGGGGGAGTGTCACAACCTCTTTATAAAAGACATCAGAGTACTCATCAACAACCCTGAGAAAAAACACCAGCTCAACCTCTGTTGAACTCAACATCAACTTAGTCATCATAAAATATAATGGCTCAATACTCCTATTGTAACATATTTAGATTTTAAAAAGGAACCAGTTTGTTAAATAGCGTACAAGATACGCCACATCGAGCTTAAACAAACAACTAAATATTATTATTTAAATGTGATCATCATCACCTCAACGTTATATTTTTAGGGGTTAATATGACTAACTATATTATGTTTATACATGTTTATAAATTTTTTATAGGAATAAGATAATAATAAATCCAGTTTTATGCTTAAAAACTGTATTTTTCTAAAAAGTAGTTTTCCAGCCTTTTAATGAAAGAACTGTATTAAAACTAAATTTTTACACTTTTATAAATTTTATTTGAAAAAATAATATTATTATTTAAAATAGGAATATCAAAATTTACTTTTTTTAAATTTTTGGTATCTTTCTGATAAGTTTCATTTTTTGATAAATAGTGAAAAATATTACATTTTAATTGAAAACTAACTTTTCATCTAAATAATTTATCCTATTAAATTATATTTTTAATTAGTTTTAAAGTATAATTATATCAATTTTATATTATTTAATTCAATTTAGTTCATTGGAATCAATTTCATATTGAAATTAGATATGAAAACTTTGTGAACTTTTTGAACGTTTTCACTTTAAAAACTTGTTTTCTCACCCCGTCTAAGGGATTAATTTTAAATTAATTGTTGTCAATTCTGTGTTTTTAATTATGAAAAATTTATTACATATTTTGAATCCTAATTTAAAAATTTACTAAATAGGTCCCTTTTATTTTTAGACAATATGAATAGTAAACTTATTAATTTTATTGCCACGGTTAAGGGTAAATCAGGTAATTGAGGGTAAAAATAATTTTATAAATATTAGAAAATGATCCTAACACTCGAGCCATTTTTAATGGTTGATTAATTTTAGTCCATAAACATTAAATTATCAGTTATGTGACCATTTATGGACTTTTTTATTATATTATAAACTTTATAATATTTTATTCAAAGAAAAATCAAAGTTGTCATACTCTAGTTTTAAACAAGTGAAATATTTTTAATATGGGGTTATATAGAAGATATGTTTGAATATAAATAGTATTTTAAAATCTAAAATATTTATCTTCATTTTGGTAATTTATTTGTAATTATTATTGGAATAAATAATTACCTTAAAGGCTTGCACAATGATGTTGCAGTGATTGTTTAATTAATAGAAATATCAAATAAATCATATTAAAAATATTAAAATAAATATAATTTGAGATAATTAATTTCATAAAAATTTTATATATTATATTGACATATTTTTTTGTATTAATATATTTTTTTGAAGATATATTATTGTTATGATATTTATAAAAAGTTAAGTAATGAATAGTGTCAAAATTGACATTAATGACATTTTAAAATGAATAATATTTTATTAAATGATATAAAATTAATAAAAATATAAAATTCATCCAAATGGTTGGTATAAGTTTTAAAATTTTATAAATGATTAATTTATGGTTTTTTTGTCATTTTATATAACTATATTGACCTTCAAAGAGTAAAAACACATGTTGTCACGGTAAGAGTTAAAGAAGTTAAATAAGGGTTAAAAAGGATAAGGGTCAAAAAATAGTCAAAACTCATATAATTTTCATTTTATTAATTTATTTAGACTAAAAATAATCCTTTATTCGAAATAAATCAGTTTATATCCATTTGTAATAGAAAATTAATTTATATTAATTTAATATTTTGAGAAATTTCAAGAGTGCCCCTCCCCTCTCCTATAAAAGGAACCCATTAATATCATTTAAATACACTTCAAAAAAAATTAGTTTGGAAAATATCTACCAAAATACCTTCATAGAATCCATTAACACATTCTAGATCTCTTATTTTAGATATAACACCATCTGTAGTGGTCTTAAGGTGTTAAGCAATAAAGGATTTCTAAAGAAGAGATATTGTTTCTAATTAAGTATTCTTGTTTTGTTTCTAATTACATCTCCTTAAAATCTTATTAAACCATGTTTAAATAATAAATATAGTATCATAAAAATACTAAGATGTTATTATGTTAATATCATCACCTAAATCCATCTCAACTTCCATCAAATGGGAAAAGAAGTTATTGTTCGTGTGTACGATGGACTATCGCCTCACGAACCAATGAAATTAGTTTTCCATCACCGTATCTCAAGAATGGTTATAATTTTGGAATTAAAGTTTATATATTATATTAATGAAAAAATTATTATTATTAAAATATAATATATCATTTATTTTCTTACATTTCCATGCATAGAAAAATGATAATGTCTTTCATGAGTACGTGTGAATTATCACCTCCATGAAACGATGTGATTCGTTTTTCATCACTACTTCACATGGATGATTTATATATATAATTATATATAAATAATTAATATTATATATATATATGATATTATTATAATTTTTTAATGATAAAATAATATTTACCTTCTTTCCATGATGATCATTGAAAATGGAAATGTAACTCATGCATATGTACGACTTACCATCTCCATGATTGTAACATTGTTCATTTTTCATAACCATATTTAATGGATTGATTTAAAAGTATAATTGATGTATAAAAATGATAATTATTTCAGGATTATTATTCTAGATATTATGTAATAATATACACTTCGACCATGGTCAACTGACCAAAGTCATTTTAGACTTATGACCAAATATCATCAAAGCATCAGACGTGAACATAAATAATGAAGTAATTGTTATAAAATGATAATAAGTGATATAAAAGGAATAATAAACTTTAAAATAGTTCTCAAGAAAGTAAATAATTAATATAAGTTTATTATTCAGGAATACAAAGATCGTACGTGATGAGTTGGACTCAAGGTAAGGCACTTCATCTCAATCTCTTTTCATTGAGGCATATTTTGATATTATACACCCACCATATTTTATTAGGTGCATATACTTACCATTTGACATATCATATCATCAATTTATTTATTGTCATGTTATTTAATGTTTTGTTAAATGTTATTCCTTTATGGGGATTATGATTAAAATGTTTCAATGTGGTATGGGATACTTTAATTTAAAATTATCTTTTTAAATGTTTAAATATTTAAATTAAAAATATTTTCCTTCATTATTGATATTATTTTACTATTTATTTATATGGATATAAAAGTATTATAAAGGAAATTTTTTGTTTATTTTTATATTTGGATTCCTCTATAAGCCTTCATGTTTTTTAAAGAAACCCCTATTTTCCTTTTTTGGGTATTTTTTTGTTGAAAATGGGTTTTGAAAATGGATTGATTATTTCTATAATGTGAAATGTTTTCTTATGAGTGAAAATGAAATTTTAAGAGTGTCATGTTTAATATTTCAATATTTTATATGTTATAAATATATAATGGTACTTGAACATTTGACGAGTGGTTACGTGATAAATCAATGACGGGTGGTTCTGTGATAAACCAAGGATGGGTGGTTACGTTATAACCTTGAATGAATTGGGTATGGAATTTGAACATATGGTTATTCTATTTGTAAGAGTGGAATGTATGGAATTTGATGGTATGGTTATTCCATTTGTAAGAGTAACATGTATGGAAGTCGACCTCATGGTTATGCCATTTGTATATAATTATGTCCCAATATACCTTTATGTGTTATCTATGCTTTATACAGGTTTTATTATAATTTTGTGATTATAAAAAAAGTTAATTCATGAACTTATTTGTAAATTAAATTATTTACTAATCCTTAAGGGTGAAAATTATTACTTATGATAAAGTTTTCATGGGTTTTCATTTTTCCATAGGACTAACATTTTCCCTTATTTGTGTATCTATTAGTGAGATTTTTGTGTTCATCTCAAGAATTAAAATGTTTTTCACAGGATTTAAGGAGGAATAGAGGAATCAAGGGGATAATTGTGAATATTTTTCATAAAGAAAAAATCATGTTTTATTTTAAAGACTTCTGTTTTATGGAAAAAATGGATACTGAGTATAAGTGTCAACTTGTAATGTATGGGTTTACTTTGTAAGAGTTTTTCCTAATTCACTAAAACTATAAACTGAAAAGATCCTCAAATGAAAATTATAGTTCAAAAACACTAGAATATGTAATTTTTAAGGTTGATTCCTTATAGTTGGTATCAAATGAAAGGTTTCGACAACCATAGAGGTTAGGATAGTGTTAAGATCATTCCCTTAGAATATTTTAATTTATGGTTAAGTTTAAATGATGTATAATTTTAAGATTACCTTGTTTCTTCATCTAAAGTATGTTTGTTTGGAATGGTTTTCTATAGAGTAAACAAGGAAGTTTTAGTGGGAATGTATTGAGAGGTAAATATCCTTTCAAATTATTATCTTGATATGGTTGGAATTGGGACAAAATAGTTTGTTTCAGTGATGGATCAGTTAACATGAGATATAAATGGTGGTGGTATCCATGCAAGAGAGGAACCCAATCTACCATGAAGGAACATGTCTATAGTGGATAATTTCATGAGACAACATCCACCATCATTTAGTGGATCATATAACCCAGTGTCAGCTAAAGGATGGATTAAATCTCTAGAAAATATATTCAATGTCATGGGTTATTCAAATCACCAAATGGAAACTCTTGAAATTTTCCATTTTGAAGGTGACACCGACCAATGGTGTTCAATGGTTAAGAATATCAGATAAAGTTAAGAGATTGATTTTAGGGAATGGGATGAATTTAAGAATATTTTCCTTGAGAAATATTTTTCTAAGTTTATTTGACTTAGGATTAAAAAACAATTCTTGGAATTGAGACAAAGTTAGGAAGATTTGATGGCTTCATACAAAGAAACCCTCACCCGTTTGGAAAGGTACATCACAAATTTTATTTGGGATCATGATATTAAGATAAATAAGTTTTACTCTGGATTTAAGCCTTGATATGTAAGGTAATGGGCTTCTCATGAGTTCAAAATCTATAAGAAACTTGTTCTATGTGCTGAGAAGCCATAAATGGAGTTTTCTGATGATCATGTGTCTCATGAAAAAAAGCAAAAGAAGAGGTCCAGTTGGTTTTTTTGAAGGTGGTTCCTTAGTCAAAGGCCAAGGCACGATTTATTGCTCAAAAAGAAAAGGAGTTACAAAAGTCTAAATGATAGAACCTTATTACAGTCCTTATCATAAAAAGGGATCGATTCATCAGGAAACTCATCCAGCCAGGTAATATCCTGGTTGACCCCCTTGTTTGCAAGACTATCAACAACCATGTTCACTTCATGGAACACATGTGTGGCAATGTAGTTGAGATCCATGAGCGAAGCAAGACATTTCATCCATCAAGAGTTAAGCGGCCATGCAAGGTGCACCACTCCTTTCCAGATAGCTTGGACAATAGTGGTTGAATCACATTCAATCCATAGCTGGTTCCAACCCTTTTTCTTGGCAAAATCCACCGCATGTATCACTCCCAACATTTCCGCTTCCAAAGCCGAGGCCATACCACATCCACTGAAGAAGAAGCCAAGTCATTTGCCAAGAAAATCTCTAAAGATGGCACCGCACCCTGCCGGACCTGGGTTTCCTCTAGAGGTGTCGTTGACATTCACTTTGATCTATCCTAGAAGCGGAGCCTGCCAGAAGACCTCAAATGTGCTTCGAGGTTTCCTATAAGATCCTTCAATATGGAGACGTCTAAGGATATCAAAATCACCAACAGAGTTGTCACAATGATCTTTCTGAAGAGAAGCAGCATCCTTGATGGCAATGAGAATACGCCTTTTACCTACATTGAGACTGTATGAGCAATTATTATGAATAAAATTATTTCTATCATACCAGATCACATGTAGGAGTTCCACCACCGTAGTCAGAAAAAGATTCTTGACTTGCTTAGAAGAGTCCCAATTAACATAATGCTGCAATTGAGAGCTGATATTATCAAGAGGAGGCCATCTGCAACCAAAAATTTCAAGAGTGTAATTCCAAAGAGCTGCAGCTGTAGCATAAGACAAGAACAAATGATTAGCATCCTCGCGGTGTTGATTGCACAGATGACATATCAAGTAAAGAGTAATCCCAAATGATTGAAGGCACACTTCTGTTGGGAACCTATTATGGGAAACACTCCAAATATGAGTAAATCTCAAGGTCTTAATCCAAGGTTTGTTAAAAGCTTTCAACTAAACAAAGTTAGAGACAGAGTTGGTGAAATTGTTTTTGTAAAATCTTTTGGAATCAAGGATTCCATTAAAGGAAGGTTCCCAAATGAGGAAACCATCCATGTTAGAAAAATAGTAATTGTCAACGATGTGACTGATATGATTTGGGAGGGAGATTTTATGGGTGTTAACAACATCCCTAATAGTGGAGTTGGTGTTGCCAGGAGTAGTGGTGGATGTCAGTAAGGAGATTAAGGGAGCACCAGTCCAGTTGTCCATCCAGAAGTTCAAAGAGGAATAAGCACTAACCATCCATCTAGAGTTGTTCATGATTTTAAGGAAAGAATTTCTAATGGATGTCCAGATGGAAGAATTAATGTAACCCAAGTTACCATTTCAAAGCCGGGTAAGAAATCTTTTCTTGAGAAAGTCCAAAGAGACAGAGGAGTTATGAATCAGAATCCAAGTCATCTTAGCCTGAAGAGATTTGTTTAAGAGTTTAAGATTCTTAATACCATGGCCACCCTTGTCTAGAGGTTTACAACAAGTGACCCAAGGTATGGTAACAAGTTTCCTTTCAACAGTACTACCATACCAAACAAAATGTTTTATGCAGACTTTGATTTTTCTGAGCAGACTGGCAGGCCAGTTGTAAACCATCATCGAATAAACCATCTTGGAAACAATAGTAGACTTAACAAGACACACCCTGCCAGCCATCTAAAGAGATTTTCCCTTCCAATATGAGAGTTTCTTGGTGATTTGATCCATAATGTTGTGAAAATAGCTGGATTTTGGTCTACCCCAAAATATGGGAACACCCAGGTATGTGAAGGGGAAAGAGCCTTCTTTGATTCCTAAATAATTAATAATGTGACTTTTTCTGTTGGGGGAAAAATTCTTCCCAAGGAAAACAAAAGATTTTCTCCAACTGATCGCTTGGCTAGAAATATCTTCATAATGAGAAAGGGAACTTTTGAGGTTTTGAATGTTCCTTTTATCACCTTTTAAGAACAAAATAATATCATCAGCATATAAAATATGGGAAGGAACGTTTAAGTTTCTAGAAGCCTGAATGGGATTTATCTTGTTTTGAGTCACCAGGATCGCGAGGAGTCTACTTAAATAATCTTCAGCAATGGCAAAAAGGATGGAAGAGATCGGATCACCTTGCCTAACCCCCTTAGTGCATTTAAAGAAGCCTTTAGGGGACCCATTGACCAGCACAGAAATGGAGGCCGAATTGAATAAGGTACACATCATGGAAATAAAATAATCATTAAACCCAAAACTTTTGAGAACCTTTAAAATAAAACTCCAATCCATGGTGTTAAAATCTTTCCTGGTGACAAGTTTAATGGCCACACTGCCTCCTCTAGGGACTTTATTCAACATATTGGTACATTCTAAAGCAGGGAAGATACAATATTGAATAGTTCTACCCTTGATAAAGCCAAATTGATTCCAAGAAAAAATTTTATTTGAGATGGAGGTGAGTCTATTAGCAAGGAGTTTGGTAATTATTTTATAGATTGTGTTGATGAGAGCAATAGGCCGGAAGAGGTGAATCTCATCGGCATTGTCCACTTTAGGAATAAGAGTAAGAAATTGAGCATTTATCCCATGAGGAATAAAACCATTGGAGAAAAAGGATTTAAACAGTTTACAAACATCCACATGGATGAGATCCCAGTAATGTTGAAAGAAACCATTTTTGAAACCATCAGGTCTCGGGGCACGATCAGGGTTGAGACTGAAAACAGTGTCCTTGATTTCATGATCCATAGGTATGCTTAAAATATGATCATTTTCCTCAGTAGTGACCATATTAGGAATGATGTCAGGAAGGAGATCCTTACTAACTTCCGGACCATTGAACAAATTATGGAAGTAATCAACAACATGATTAGCAATAGCATCCTCAGTGTCAAGAAGAATGTCATCAACTCTAATAAAGGCAAGGGGCTTACAGATTTTCCTGATTATTTGGAGAGAGTTGTAGAATTTAGTATTTCTATCACCATCCAAAAGCCATTTGGTTTTATAAATTTGCTTTCTCATATTATCTTTGATCTTCAGAAGAGAGTTAAGCTTCAAAGAGGTAGTGATTTCAGCTTGGGGGTCAAGAGAAAAATCAGAGCAGGTATTGGAGCTTTGAATGTGAATGAGTTCATTTTCCAAAGAGGAGATGTATGTATCAAGAAGTTTTGTTTTCGAAAATCACTAACCCTTATGATTTTGTTTTAGAATTTTTAGCTTAGCAATGCAAGAAAAAGCATCAGTTTGATGTCGCATGCCATCCCAGAAAAATTTTATCATGTTGGTACAGTCTGGGTCTGCAGCCCAAGCGTTGTTAAATTTAAAATGAATAGGAGGTTTTAAACCCCTGGAGGAGAGGATTACAAGAATGGGGTAATGATCAGAGTTAATCTTGGGTAGGGTAATTCTAGAAATGGAATCCCATTTATCAAGGGAAACAGAATTTGTGAAGGCCCTGTCAAGTTTACTAGCCATTACCCTATTGAGGCACTTTCTATACCAAGTATACTTAGCACCAGTGAGATTGAGTTCAATAAGGTCACAATCATCAATGGAAAAGTTAAATTATCTAGTTGATATAGGAGAGTGTGACGGTCCAATATTTTCACTTGGAAGAATAATGGCATTAAAATCACCAAGTACCAGCCAAGGATCCTGCATAGATCTAGAGAGGGAAAAGAGGTCACTCCAAAGGGATCTTTGCTCTTGATATCTATTCTTAGCATAGATCATAGTGCAGAAATTATGAACACTAGAAGAGGAAAAATCACAAGTAAACAATTGATCAGAAATTTGGACAACATTAACATATTTCAATAAAGAGTGATAAAAAATACAAAGGGTTTCAGTAAAAGTTCCATCCTTGCAGGCACCAAGGAAATTATAACCAAAAGAGCACAAGTGTAAATATTTCGCAGAGAAATTAATTTTAGGCTCAGAAATAGCAAATATTTTTGGTTTATGGGTCAAAATAAATCTCTTAAGCACAATAAAGGTGTCAGAGTTGGCTATACCATGACAATTCCAAAATAAACAATTCATTTGAACCTGCGTTTGGAGATAGAACTCCTTTTTTTCTCCACCCAAGCCCTTCTTTCTTGTTGACCTTTTAGGTTCATGAGAGGCTGATGGGATGGATTGCTTTCCCTGTTTATTCTTAAAAGAAGCAGAAGAGACATTAGATTCAGTTTTATCATCATCACCTTGATTTTTCTCCAAAGAGATTGTGGGCCTATGTGGGGTCACTAGACAATATTTTGGAGGCAAATCAGGTGTGATAGTATAAGGGATGCTTGAGGAGACAGTCACAGTGTCTACTGAGCCCACTGCCACTGTCTGCTCAGTTAAGCTTGTCACCTTGGGGGTGTTTAGCATTTCATTGGCAGTCAACCCCTACTCTGAAATGTCCTTATTGGTTTTATTAGAAATAAGCCTCGAGTTCAGATTCAAAGAAGTATCATTTGAGATATTCACAGGCTGAGCAGGATGATCAGGGACATTTAAAGGATCAACAGCCTTATCAGTGGGTTGAGAACCCACTGCACTAGAAATTTCTTTATCAACAGCCTTGGCAGTGGGATCAGTACTCACTGCACTAATGGAGACCTTATCAACAGTCGTGTCAGTGGGCTACGAACCCACTACACTAATAAAATTAGTATCAACAGCCTTGTCCTCAGGCTGAGAACCTACTGCAGTAATAACAACTGAATCAACAGGGCAAATGGAGGTTGAAGAAATACCTACAATCGCATCCATGTTCTTCATACCTGCATTAGTAGGGACAGCCGCTTCAATACGAGTCCCAGACTGGTGCCCCTCACACAAAGAGGCCTGCTGGCATGAGTCAGGGTGATCAGGCTCATCCCTCGTCTTCTCGAGAATAGTCCAAACCATCGACTCGATCTCATCCCTTAGAGATATATCGGTATCTTCTGATTCTTCCTCCTCCACCAGATCCGACCACTTAACACCGGAGGTTTCACCCGATTGAGGGATTTTCTTAACCCATTTCTCAGGGTTTTTCAAGGGAACATCAGTCTTGCCGGAGGAGGCAGCTTGAGATTTCTTCTTCCTTAGAACTAGAGTCTAGTCTTCATTCCTAGGTGTCTCGTCATGAATTTTTACTTGGTTCTTCATCACGCGGCAGTTCAGGAAAGAATGGCCCACAATTTTGCACAATTCACAGAAATACGGCCTGCGTTCATATTCAAACCGTACCATGGCTTTATAATCGTTATCATTGAAGGCCACCACGTCTGGCATCTTGTGTTCCAAATTTACCTCTACCAGCACCCGCACGTACAACCCGAGCTCAGCATTCAGCGTACGATGATCGATCTTCAGTGGGGTGCCAATGCAGGAGGCAATATCGTTTAGGATTTTAGGATTCCAGAAGAAGAAGTTCAACCCATGGATAGGTACCCAGATTTGCGGCGTTGTATTTCTATGGGTGTGTGGGTTGAATGCGAAATCCAATTCAGAGAGGCGGAGCAACCCTAGTTTCAACTGGACATTTCCAAGCTTCTAGACTCGATCGACCTCATCCTGTGAGCTAAGAATGATATGAAAATATCCCCGCCCAATAGGAACCAGCTTCCAATCGCAAAAACCTCAGATATGCGAGATCTGCGGCTTGAGTTCCATGGCCTGCCATGGCTTTTCTCCTTTCAAATACGAGATGCGACCCATTACAGAAAACTTGCAAAATTGTGCTCATTTCTGTAACGCCTTAGGATCTGCCTCCACCACAAAGTGACCATCCTCCATTTTTTTCAGAGCGAGTGTTTTTTTGAGATATCTGTGCACAGACCCATGGCTTTAAGAGCTTCAAGGAAAGAGATAGGCTTCTGTTTTTCAGTCGGTAATGCCTCATCTTTCCTCGCCAATTTACCACAGCCCATGCAGGATTTCTCTCATTCCCGGTCCGGCACAAAACCCACCATAGAAACAAAGATCTAAACATAAGCATCGCATCATGCGTAGTCGGAGAAGACGAACCCTAGCCGCAGCGGAATCACCTCTGAGAGCTCTTGAGAGGCCTCACCAATGGTCATTTTTCTCCTCATTTCAAATTTCATAGAGTGATTCAGAGGTCCAGTTGGTATTTAGTGGGAAAGAATTCATCAAATAAATTTGAAGGTAAGAAAATAAAATTCCCATATTGTGATACATGTGGTAAAAAGAATCATAGATAATGTATTTTAAAGTTTTGGAAGTGCTTATTATGTGGTATGTTTGGTCATATGGTACGTGAATATAAGGTAAATGGTCAGGAAATTAAAGAAAACCCAACGGTAAGATGTTTTAGTTTCAATGAGTTAGGACATTATTACCAATGTGTGTTTGGAGTTACTTACTCAGGGTGGAAATTATCATGATCAGAAACAAAATGGTGTGGGAAAACCTTTTGCTACTACTGCAATTTATGTTGAGACATCTGGTGAAGTGATGGAAGCATTAGGTAGTTCAGTATTTTTCAAATGTTATCCCTATTGTCAAGGTATTAGACACTCATTATGAGATTTTAAATGATGAGATCTTAAAGTGATTAAGGAATTTTGGGGAGATGTGTTGTTGAGTTTATGATTATGTGAGGATTTTGTTTAATTAGAATTATTCCTTTACTTTTGGACATGAGTTTTAAGGTATTAATATCCTTTAGGGTTTATATGGTCTTTGATGATTAATGTTATTTTTAGGGATGTAAATCATAATTCTGCAAATGTTATGAGGATTAAATTGTGCTTATAAAATAGAAATATTTAAAGTAAGTATATTTCCTTATATTCTTATATAGTAAAGGAATTCCTCAATTTTAGGAAAAGTATTTTGAGCGAAAAACATTATTCATTTACATTTCTTACTGGGGAATCAATGGACTTTTAACCCATCACAGATTTACAGTTTTGTGATGGTTCACTTTTTTTTGACCATGTTATCTATCACTCTCCATCAGAACTTGATAGTTAGTTTTCCCTTATAATTCCATGTTTCCCTACATTTAATCCTAGTATGTGTTATCACAGGTGACCTTCATACTTCCCTTTCTTTCTTTTAAAGTGAAAGTTTCATTAATCCTTTTTCTGATGTGAGATTTCAAAAAAGGAATTTTGAAAAGTAAAACCACTAGTTTTAAATCCCAAGTTTAAATTTTTAGGACAAAATTTATTAAAGGGGTGGGGGATGTAACATCCTGATATTTTAAAATGAAACACTCTGTTAGATAGTGTACAAGATACGCCACATCGAGCTTAAACGAACAACTAAATATTATTATTTAAATGTGATCATCATCACCTATAAGTTATATTGAAGGGTGTGAATAGTAATAAATATATTATCTTTATACATGTTTATATAATGTATTTACATTCATAAGATAATAATAAATCCATTTTTATGCTTAAAAACTGTATTTTTTTTAAACTGTTTTCCTACCTTTTAATGGAAGACTTGTTTTAAAACTAAATGTTGACACTTTTATAAATTTTATTTTAAAAAATAATATTCTTTTTTAAAATATTAATATCAAAATTTACTTTGGTTTAATTTTTTTTATTTTTCTAATAAGTTTCATTTTTTGATGAATAGTGAAAAATACTGCATTTTAATTGAAAAATAGCTTTTCATCTAAATAATTTATAGTGTTAAATTATATTTTTAATGGATTTTAAAGTTTAATTAGATAAATTTTATATAATTTAATCCAATTTAGTTCATTATGATCAATTTCATATTGAAATTTGATATAAAAACTTTGTGAACTTTTTGAACGTTTTCACTTTAAAAACTCATTTTCTCACCCACTCTGGGATTAATTTTAAATTAATTTTATCCACTTCTGTTTTTTGAATTATGAAAAATATATTTCATATTTTTATTCATAATTTTTAAATTTATTAAATAGTTACCTTTTATTTTTGGAAAATATGAATAGAAAACATATTAATTTTATTACCATGGTTAAAGGTAAATTAGATAATTATGGGTAAAAATAATATTATAAATATTAGAAAATGACCCTAACACTTACCCCATTTTTATTTTTTGAGTAATTTTCATCCATAAAAATTAAATTATTGGTTATGTGACCATTTAGGTCCTTTTGGATGATATTATAACCTTTATAATATTTTATTCAAAGAAGAGTCGAACTTTTCATACTCTTGTTTTTAACAAGTGAAATATTTTTAATATGGGGTTATATAGGGGATATGTTAAAATATAATTATTATTTTTAAATATAAAATATTTTTCTTTATCATGGTAATTTATTTTTAAGTTTTAGGGAAGAAATGATTACATAAAAGGCTTGCATAATGATGATGCAATAATAGTTTAATTAATAGAAATATCAAATAAATGATATTAAAAATATTAAAATAAATATAATATGAGATAATTAATGTCATCCATTAATTTTATAAAATAAATTGAAATATTGGGGATCTATTAAAATAGTTTTTTTGAAGATATATTTTTTTTATGATATTTTTAAAAAGTCAAGTAATGAATATTGTCTAAATTGACATTAATGGTATTTGAAAATAAATAATATTTTATTAAATGATATAAAATTCATAAAAATATAAAATTAGTTTAAATTATTGATATAAGGTTTAAACTATCATCAATGATTAATTTATGGTTCTTTTGACATTTTTTAGTAACTATATTATCCTTCAAAGAGTAAAAAAAACATGTTGTCGCGGTAAGAGTTAAAGAGCTTAAATAAAGGTTAAAACAAAAATATGAGGATAAAAAATAGTCAAAAATTATCTAATTATAATTATATGAATGTATTTAAACCCATAATCATCATATATTCTAAATAAATCACTTTTTGTCCATTTATAATATAAAATTAATTTATATTACTTTAATATTTCGAGAAATTCCAAGAGTGTCTCTCCCCTCTCTTATAAAAGTGAACCCATTCCACTCGATTCAATAAAATTAAAAAAAATTTGGTTCTGCCAAGATCTGCCCAAATACCTTCCCAAAATCAATACCCACATTATACATCTCTTATTTTAGGAATGGCACCATCCTTAGAGGTCTTAATGTGTTAAGTAAAGAAGGATTTCTAAAGAAGATGTATCGTTTTTAATTAACTATTTTTGTTTTGTTTCTTCTTACACCTCCTTCAAACCTTTTTCAACCATGGTTAAATAATAAATCTATTATCCTAAATATAATGAGATGTTATTATATTAATTTCATCACCTAAAATCATCTTCACTTCCATCAAATGGGAAAAGAAGTTATCGTTCGTGTGTATGGATGACTATCACCTCGCGAACCGATGAAATTCGTTTTCCATCACCGAATATCAATAATGGTTATAATTATGTAATTAAAGTTTATATATGATATTAATAACATATTTATCATTATTAAAATAAAATATATTGTTTACATTCTTACCTTTCCATGCACATAAAAATTATAACATCGTTTGGGCGTACGTGTGAATTGTCACCTTCACGAAGCGATGTGATTCGTTTTTCACCACCACTTAACATGGATAATATATATAAGTATATTTAAAGAATTAGTATGATATATATGATATTGTGATCATTATTTAAAAATGAAATAATACTTACCACATTTCTATGATGATAATTGAAAAATTAAAACGCTGCTCATGTGTACGTACGACTTATCGTCTCCATGATTGTAACGTAGTTCATTTTTCATATCCATATTTAATGGATGAATTTAAAAGTATAATTATTGTATAAAAATTATAATTATTTAATTATTATTATTCTGTATATGACAAGATAATGTATACTTTTACCATAGTCAATCGACCGAAGTCATTTTGGACTTATGAACCAAATATTATCAAAACGTCAGATGTGAACTTAAATAATGAATATAAAGATTGTACATGATGATTCAAACTCAAGGTAAGGGACTTTGTCTCAATATCCTTTCTTTAAGGCATATTTTGATGTTATACACCCACCTTATTTTATTAGGTGTATATACAACCCATTTGACATATCATATCATTAATTTATTTATAATCATGTTATTTAATGTTTTGTTGATTTTTATTCCTTCATGGGGCTTATGATTCAAATTATTCAAAGTGGTATGGGACACTTTGATTTAAAAATATATTTTAAATGTTTAAAGATTTAAATTCAAAATATTTTCCTTAATTCTTGATATTATATTACATATTTATTTATATGGATATAAAAGGATTATAAAGGACATTTTATGTCTATTTTGATGTTTTTATTCCTCTAAAAGCCTTCATTTTTTAAAGAAACCCCTCTTTTCATTTTTTTTGGTATTTTGTTGTTGAAAATGGGTTTTGAAAATGGTTGATTATTTCTATAACATGAATTTTTTTCTTAGGAGTGAAAATGAAATTTTAAGAGTTACTTGATGAAAATTTAAATCATTATTTGTTATGATTATATAATGGTACTTGTAAATTTTATGGGTGGTTATGTGATAAACCAATGATGGGTGGTTCTTTGATAATCCAAGGATGGTGGCTATTTTATAACCACCAATGCAATGTGTATGGAAGTCGACCGTATGGTTATTCCATTTGTAAGAGAGACACGTGTGGAAGTCTATAGTATGGTTATTCCATTTGTAAGAGTGACATGTATGGAAGTTGACCGCATGGTTATTCGATTTGAGTACAATAATGTCCCAAGATACCTTTATGTGTTATATCTGCTTTCTATGGGTTTTATTGTAATTTTATGATTACAAATAAAGGTAAGAAATGAACTCATTTTAAAAGGAAAGTATTTACTACTTATTAAGTATGAAATTATACTTATGACAAAGTTTTCATGGGTTTTCATGTTTTCACATAACTAACAGTTTTCTTTATTTTTGTATTCCTTATTGAGATTTTTGTGTCCATACCAAGTTTTAAAATGTTTTTTGTAGTATTTAAGGATGGGTAAGGGAATGGAATGAGTCAATTTAAAATATTTAAAGATTTTACATGAAATAAATCCAACTTTATTTTAAAAGTAATATATTGTGGGAAAAATAGATACTAATCAGAAGTGACCACTTTGTATTTTATGATTTTATTATGTATGAGTTATGGCCTAATTCTATAAAACTATAAACCTTAAAATATACTCAAAGTGAAAGAAAGTAAATTCTTGACTAAAACTAAAGATTATATAACTTTTAAGGTCAGGTCCTTACACCTCTTACCCATCTAATGGTCCAATTCACCAATGAACACATCATGTTCACCATCAGTATCAAATAATATAACTCACCTATTGAAGAAATCATCGATAGCCTAAAATAAATACAATTGGTAAATTTCAAGGATGATGTAATATGAATTTATTCAAAAACATAGAAAATATACTGATGTATGATACTTACCTAACACTAGATCATATTCACTAAAAAGATCACATAGGCTAACTTGACCTCCAACAAGCACAGTCCTTACCAAGGGTAATTGATATTTCTCCACCTAAATCCCTATAGAATGGAAAGGGTGGGTGAAATGAAGGAATTTATAACTCTTGAATCAAATAAGGAATAAAAAATATAAAATAAAGTAACATGGAACCTTACACAATGTCTAGATATCCTGACACAGGAAACTTTAAGGCATGCATTTGGCCACATCCTTCTCCACAACCTCTCTATCCCTAATGAGTAACACCTAAATAGTCATGATCTTCTATCTATCACTAAGGAAGAGGGTCATTATGGGTGTATCCTATTCCTAATCCACACCTCACTAAAAAGAAAATCCTAGAACACCTTTAAATTTTACTATATAAAAGTGCACTGCTATAATGGCTAATCCTGTTGTGGGATGTCATCTCCACACTGATTATCGAGGTATGTTAGACACTCAATATTCTTATAGACATGACATTCTCAATAAAAGAAAACAATGTCATATCTATCAGAAAGGGTCCAATAACTCCTAGATCTATTGAAATGAGATGGTGGTCACTGAAGACAACTCCTTACTATCTCAAACATGAACTAACTAAGAATATGAGAACCTATTCTCATAGATCTAATTCGTAAAGAGTCCAAAAAACTACCATCCCTTGATAATGTGGTTCGAACATGTATTCTCTTGATAACCTTTAAATTCTATAGAACCTCAAGGAATATTAACAACATGAATGAGGTGACCTGGTTCTAGATATCTAGATGCAATACCTCCTCAAAATGGTCCAACCTAGCCACATTATCTAATCAAAGATATAACAAAAAATGTAGGATGTTATTTAATTGAATTCAAAACTATTTCATGCCATAATTCCCATGGAGAAGAGTTTATATCTTCTGACCATAATATGTCTTCATCATCGAAGAAAGGAACTCATCTAGAAACTGATTTTATAACTTCTTCCATAAAACCATTGATTCATGGTGATCACTAGGAACAAAATCCACAACTAACAAGTAGATCTACATAATATGTTGACATGAAACGAAATCCATTTCTCCCTCCGTGCATCGATTTGACTGAAAGTGATCTCTACCTCCTCTAACCAAGTCTCGATCTCTTGATCTAAAATATATCCCTCATACTTCTACAAACTCTGACACTAAAAATATCTAATAATTTTCCACTAGGAATCTTTTTTGTTTACTTTAACTCTATAGTGATCTATTGGAATATCCCATTGAACCACATCGAAACGAACCTGATGGGGACATTGGCTAGTAGCCATACCTGCAAAATAGAGAACATTGGGGACTTCCAAAAAACTAAAACATAGAACACTTGATATAAATTCATTGGCATTCATTAAATTTCACATTATTTATCTAATTAAATAAAAATCACAAAAAAATCATGATTCATTATCCTTACTTAGTCATTTACCTTGCTTACAACATCACTTCACTTAATACATTCAGAAAGATTATGGTCCTTTCATCAGATTATAGGTGGGCCTAAAATCTCATGTCCTAGAAAATCTCCCTTCCTTACATCACATATTATTTTCAACTGATAATGTTTCCCAACCAAACCATACAATCCTCACTAGTTCTTATCCCTAAGCTTCATCTTATCTCACAACCAAAATATTTGATACCACTCTATCATGACCCACCCCTACTAGTACCCCTTCTGGGTCAACAATAATGACGAGAGTAACCCCTGAAGCTTTCCTCCAATAGGCCATGAGTTTTCAAATAGAACTAAGGGTATAATATTGAAACATATAGTAGGCATAACACTCATTATACCTAAGAAATGATAATAAAACCACAATAAATTCCAAAATTATAAATAAAATGATCCATATACATGAATTTTCATACATATAAAAAACCAAAAAGGGAAAGATAATGCAATACCTATTCCATCTAGAATGTACACTAACCCCTTATGAATATCCTCCATGAGCATGTAATGACCATATTGATCACCAACCCTCTCACATGGACCTACAAAGAATGTATATATATACAAGTGTGAATATAGGTATACTCAGTAAGATCATCCCTAAAAAACCTCATGAAATTATAGAATAAGCATACTAGAGTCCCTTTGAATAAATCAAAAAATCAACTCAAAATGTATATTAGGTTACTATATTCCCATTCGCACTAAGGATCGCTATCTATGTAAAACACAAAAATAGCTAACGCAATATCAATAGAATATATATGGTATAATGGTACCCTTCTTCTACTTCCCCACAGAACTAGTCACCCTATACCCTAATTACTTACTCCATGGTGCTCTCATCCACTCTATATAAGGTACGGGGGCCTGCAGCGGAAGTTGATGGGTTGAAGATTTTAAATTTTTCAATCAACGAGATGATGGAACTTTTCTCCACTGACAATTCAAGCCCCATTAAGGTTTAAGGCTCTCGTGTAAATTATAAATTGCACAAAATTAAACTGGAAACATACACTTTTCAGATCTAAAGCTATGGTCAACTGAAACTCATCATCAGTGATTGTTTCTTGAAGGATCCATAACAGGAACCCTCTAAATCATCTAAATTATCTTCAAGGATCTGATGGAACGTCGATCATTGAATTCGGGGTGTTAGCGCAGAGATCCGATGATTCCATCAATGCTCTGATGATCACCATGATCCTCTACCTTCGATGCTTGAAGGTGAAACTTGGGTCGACACATGAGAGGGAGAGACTCTATCTCTAGAAAGTGGTATGAGAGAAAGGATCTCATTAATAAATTAATGAATAGTACCTAGTTGGAGAGCCTCTTCCTCCATTTATAGTGGAGTTTCTAAATACCTGGTTGGGTTCCCCGGCCCTCATATATTTCAACGTCCACTAAATAATATTTATGAAAAACTAAACTACGGAATAAATATTATTAGTGATTTACCACATACTTATATATAAAATATATTACATGATAAAACCAAGCCATTTAACTAGACTTGTCATTCCTATTTAATATTAAACAAACCTTGAATATTAAAATAATATTTGTTCGAATAATATTTTCTCGTGTTTACTTAACTTTTAAATACTTTAAATAAATTCAATCTCAATTATTCATAACTTTAATAATAATTTCTTTCTTTCTTTCTTTAATGATCCATACTTTAGACAAAACTTGAACCTCATGGTGGGGCCCACCATGTCCAATATACTTATTCCACTGAATAGAGAGGATTCTTGAATACACTATTATGTGTGACCCTCTAGGCCTTACCTCAATAGTAGTGAATAAAATTCACAGACCAAGAACGGAGTCGAGCAACCCATCAAGACCCCTAAAGAGATAAAGACAGTCATTACAATGACTAACAACCTATGAACACTAATTATGTACTATAATATCTTTGTATTTAGATAACTCATAATACTAGGTGCACACTTGTGTCATCATAATATTCTTTCTTTATTATTTGTTGATCTATCTAGATGGATTTACCTTTCAACTGCTCTGGCCAAAGACTTATGAAGGTAGAACCATCCTGATCAACTAGGCATGAGATATACAACTTCCATTACCCGGAAGAAACAAATCCTTTCTTGACCATTCAACCAATGTCATATCACTAATGATGTACCCAACACAAGATACCTCTCCAAAATTTTAATATCATGGTTTTTTCCTTTCATCAAAGTACACAATCAAATGGTACACACTAGTAATGATCTTCATTCTAGAGACCAATACACATGTTTGTAGATAGGAACAACAAATTACACCCAAAACATGTGGTGTTCCTATTGGTGGGTTTTTCCTCATAATCTCACTACTAGAGATCACCAAGTGCGAACTTCATAAGAAGAAGTCTCAATGCTTATGAGTCTCCAACACCTGATAGTCAAACATTAACTGTGTTCAATCAGTATGATGAATCTAGACCATATGAAATTTGTTTAAGATTAATGTCATTGTATATCTAGGTTCTCATTATAGCCTGGGATCTGCTATAACCTTTTGATATGAAAATTAATCTAGGACATTACCATTAAATAGTGGATGCAGAAAATTCTAAACTATAATGGTAAGACTACATCATGTATAACTAAATGTATACACGATATGGTAACCAAATGTACTATATAGTTGGGTCTGGGGCACCAACTATTTCAACACTCTCACTTGAACTAGAGCCAAATTGCTAACCATTCTTGTTAGCTACCCACATGATAAAGATAATATTTCTACAAAGTAATGGCTTTAGCTACTAGGTCTACCATGTTTCTACTACGTGGTTATTCTGTTATATGTGACCTCATCTCCTTGAGTAAAAATTCTTAAGATATGGTAACCCCGAGTATATACCTTTTGTCCACTATCTAAACTCGACATATTGGCTACTAAGAATATCATAATTTTCATTATGATAATCCTTTACTTACTAGGTGCGATTCCAAGAACTGTAACAAATCATTGCATTTAACTACTTCTTAGCTGAATTAGAAGCTACAACATACTCAGTATTTTTATATATGACTACTGATGGATTATATGAGCTTGAATTTCTCGTCATCTTAGCCTAGCTGTGATACTAGATCAAATTGATTTGAGGAAGACTAGTTCGTGTCCCACCATAACTAGCATCCTTCTTCTTCACATATCATGTACATATCATTTATACTTTCCATAGTACAATATGATAAATCTAACTACATAACTTATAGTATCCCTGAATATAATTAATATCTACCTACTATAAAGTATATCCTAGAAATATCAATTTTTTTATTTTACATATCATGTCATAAGTGATTGATCCATCGCTGAAGCATATAGAACTCAACTCACAACTTTAATATCTTCCCATGTTCCGAACATGTCAGCCTGAAAAGATTATTCCATGTGAAATTGGAAAAAATTGAATTGTTCCAACTTGTATTTTTCAATACCATGTCACTATATATACGATTGACTAGGTAAAAGAAACCATTAGATCTAGATCAGTAGATCTTATTCCCTAGAACTTAGGTTATTATTTTAAGTCAATCACTGGAGAATTACTTTTATCCTAGTCTTAACTAACTATAAGACCAAAACTTTTTTTCCATATGTTTCCAAACATATTTATCTTGGAAAACTATGGCGCTCCCACTAAACTCTGGTAAAGATATGGAAAAGATTCATTCCAAATGAATGCCTTAATATCTTGTTGCTTACTTTAATCCAGAACTGGATTTCAGTAAATTGAAACTCTTATTGGCATCCAATGGTGCCATTATCCCTTTCTGGTTGTGTCGTATAGACACCTTCCATGAAATATGATCTTGACATCCAATTTCAAATTTCATGATCTTAGAAGTTAACTATGATAAGTAAAATTATAATGGATTTAGGCATACCGACTTGGTATAACCAATCAAGCCTTATTGGTACTTCTATTGTACCACCCATGTATCAATTCACTTGAATACCCACCACAGTATTCAATTTATAAGCCCCTTTGAACTTTGATACATGGAATCTATTATTGAATTTGAATAGTCTTTTCAATATGAGTTAATTTCTATATACTGCTTACTTGTAGGAATTATTATTCTTAATGAATAATGTATCATTAGCTGCGGTGAACTCAAAAGAATCACCATGGTTTTTAACCTTCCTACGCAGTATGTGTCTCCGGAACATACCTCTTCCACATACTCTTGTGGAACCAGTTCCTATACCAACCATTTTTCCATCATGATCATTGACTATGCCCAAGTAAATCTTTCTCCCACTATCTCAAGTAGAGATATGCACCCTTATATAGAAATGTAGTCTCATACTTGAATACCACTTTTCTACCTTAGGGATTTATGTGATATCCTAAACAACCCTTAGGATAATTACCTTATATGTACAATGTGTTTAACTTGATACAAGTTTGTTTAAATCCTAACAAACTCTTTGCATCTAAACACATGTCATATGACATAATGTATTTCCATCATACTTCGACTCATAATATATCCATTTGTCATTATAGTTGGAATATCAGTTATGGTATTTCGTCTTTATTTTCAAAGCACGTCTTGAAATATAATGAAAGTTTCTGTAAGTTGTAACATTGATATTACTTACATCATAACTTTGATGTGTAAAATGTGCATTTAGGAATTGCTCCGTGCTGCATTTTTTATTAATGTTAACATTTAAGACTCATCATTGATCCTCTTTATTAGCGTCAATTTCATGATGTAGATAAGGTAATGTGCATTTAGGAATTAATCCACGCTACATTATCATGATCGATGAATGCTTGGTCAAGATATTCTTCAGCATGCCAATCCGAAGCAACTCATATCTTCTGACCATGCTTATACTTCACCATCATATTCCTTAAAACTTAAAGCAATCTTATGAAGTATCTCTAACTCTAGATTTCCCCAGAAATAGTTCATGATCACTTTTGGAACTAATTCAAAAGCTTTGTGGCATACCCTTATTTCTAAAGGTTTCTTTGTCCAAAATAAATACATAAAATATACCAAAGATGTTTAGTTGTGCTGCTCCTAAATACCAAACTGGGTATATACTTGATGTTGACTTTTAGTTTTTATTGACTAATAATTATCTTGCCACAACTGGGTAAAAGTCTTACATTTTTATATTCATCACTTATTGACTATGATTCAAGTATCTCTAAACTATTTGTTGAGTATGTTACCACAAACAACATTCATTCCAAAACCTGGAATGTATCATTATGTCCAAAGGTAACGTGAGATAAATTTTTTGGTTATAATCAACAACTTGTTCAACTAGAATCATTTACTTAGTAATTAGACGTTATGCGTTTCTCACCGTTGACTTAGGAATTACCATTTCTCAGCTACTTGGAAAAGACACTTTACTTCTAGTAATGTTTCTATATGTATTTGGTTACTATATTTTAATACATATATGTGAAAATAATATTTTATTTAATACCCAAGAAGTGTGTCAGAAATAATACTTTTATTTTATGAATATACACTGATGAAGAAGTGGGTTCTTACTTATTCAATTTAGTTTAATGCATATTGAACTTCCATAAATTATTTCAAATATGTGATGAAAATAACCTCCTGTTAAATAACTAACCTCTTTTATTTGAAGAATAGTATGAAGTTGTTTTTTATGTAACTTTTCATGGTCCTTTTTGCATTTTCTTCTAATTTATTCACCATATTAATTAAAGACGATACTTTCTTTAATATTCTTATTACTCATAAAACCTTACCTATAAGGTAATGAAGTGCTTATTCCATAATGTTCGTAGGTATCCTTAAATGAAACTAGAGTAATTGGGTGAAAAAGTATAAGAATGGGATGCCATGAAATATCATATTCTTCTTTTCATGTCTACACAAAGCTAGTGTAATCATCATAGTCAAATCTTGCTTCACTTTCTCCTTGAAAATTTCTTAGAGATGATACTTCATGTAATATCATTCACGTTGTGATGTAGTGACTGAAACTAACATCAAAAGTGAATGATAACAATATTACTAAATCACCATATTCTAGATTCATGAGTCACTTATAAGAAATTTTACGCACTCGCTTCCTGAGGTGACTTAATTGGTTGGGACACAAGCACCTTGAATTTCGTGAACATTTGGACATTAACTTTGTCCAATATTTATCACAGTTTTATTGTGGTATTACTTGTCATTTTTAAAAAAAATAAACTTTAGAAAATTAGTACTTTTATATTGATTACCGAATTATACATTATCGATTAAATTAATCATTAAATGTCTCCCACTATTTTATTGAATTCTGGGAATCCTCTGTACTAGAATCAGAATACTATGTCGCTAGATTATTCTAGTGGCAAGTATCCTTGAACCTCCCCTAATAGTCTACAAGATATGGCTACGCCACTACTCGGAGGGTTCAAGGTAGGCTTTTGGCTGGCCAACCGCATTAACTCGCGGTTCCTTGATCTGTTGAGTGAAGTCTCAGCTTCTAAAATCATATCTTGATTTACTCAATGCTTTCCTCTAAGATGATAGAAAGTTAGCTATGGCTATTCCTCACTACCACTTTAGTTATGTCGACTCATCACTCTCATAAGAACTCCCTAGTAGTAAGAGGCACACTCAGCTTTGGCATGACTGACACCCCGAACACCCGGTTTTGTACAAACTTGAATGATGGAAGGTCATTATGACTTGATATTTCTTTGAGGGTTTTGTGTTTTTCTCTCGATGAATGTAATCCATTTATATTAACCATGTTCATATATGTTGTCGTGCTCACAACTGAACATTAATAGAAAAACACACGTCGCTTCTTTATGCATTTCATTATTTATTATTTTATGTATTTTCCCACTGTTCTAAAATGCATAAATAAATGAATAAAGGTAAATTGCTACCCGAATGGTCTTGAGCATCTAAAAGACCTAGGGGGGTCATACCTGAGTCGAATCTTGACTCTTGATGCACCTCACCCTCATCCTGTATGTCAGTTTATTTCCCCGAAGTAACGCTTCAACTTGGTGTTCTCTGCGCTTTATACTATCCTTGTATTGGAGAGCTCCACGTCACGTCTTGGAGTACCACCTTATCTTGGTCAACGTACACTGCCTTGGTCTTGGCGAGGTCCACACCATACAACATCTTTTTTCAAAGTACAAAGATTCTCACGCGGATGCGAGGGGGACTAAGGGTGTAAAAGTACATCAGATGAATTTGGACATGCAGGTCCTTGTACATATTGACTGAAAATAAAGACAATACACAGATTGTCATTTAATTAATTACAAACATCACACGTAGTTAAAATAATTAATTTAATAAATAAATGCATACATATAAAAGGTCGGGGCTCAAGACTAGTACGTGGGTAAAATTAAGTGTGATAAAAAATAAAATGCATTAAATAAAGTATGAGGGTTATTAAATTAAATGAATTAAATAATTAAAATAAATTAATTATTTTTCGGTCCGCTAATTAATTTAATTTAATTCCAAAATTAAATTAATTTGAATCCCCGAGTATCAAATTTTTTATTTGTCAACTGTAATTAACATATTAATTAATTTAATCAAATTATGAAATTAAAATAATTAAATATATTAATTAATTTAACTTAGACCTTGAAACACCCATGTAGGTCCAAAACGGGTCACGTCGTACCTGCGCAAACCTATTTTGGACCAAGCAAAGCCCGAACTAGGCTAAAATGGACTAGGCAAGTCCACCCAGAACTATACCTGATCGGGCAGACCCACCCGGACCCTGTATGGGGCGTTTCGGGTCCATAAGATCATGAATGAACCACTCGAGGCTGGTCGGGAGACGGAGAGGTGGCAGCCGAACCAAGGTGCTACCATTCGGGATCACCACGACGCTGCGTGGGATCTCGATTGGAAGAGGTGACAACATGCTTCAGATGTTGATTTTCACACCATCAGAGAAAGAGACTCCCAGTAGAGCTTTGGGGTAACCGGCGCTCGAGACCGACAGGTGGCGTGAAGAGTGACCAGATCAGGTTGCCGGTAGGGAGGCAGGATGGCGCCGACGACGGATCAGACCGGTGTGGCTTGAGGGGTTCTGGTTCTGTAGGGAGGTTGGATACCTCGTTGGAGATAGGTAGGGAAGGGGTCTAGATGACGGGAGGTGCACCAGTAGGTGGTCGTGCTTCAGGGAGGTACTCCAGTGGGCCAGCTTCAGGTGGTCGAGGCGGCGGGATCTGGTTTGGTTGGTCTATCCGGCAGTGTGAGGAGTGATAAAACACAATTTTATTGAAAAATTTATTGATAATAAATTATATAATTTCCTCAAATTATGCTAAATATGTTCAATTATGGAATATTTGGGATTAGATCATTCATTTGCAAATTTAATGAAAATTCCAGTTTTACCCTTTTAAAATTTACTGTAGTATTTCAATCATAAATATTTTTTATGTAAATTATTTTTACTTAAAAATTTTTAATTTTGTTCCTGACTTAATGTGCTACAAATTCCATTTAGTACAAGGAAGATGGATCATGCATTTTAGAGGAGTAAATGGGCCATGAAGACAAAGTTGGACTGAACTATCCAGATTGGACATTACTTCACCATTTGGGTCGTATCTTCTTCATCCGAACTTGTATTGGGCCCAAATCTTGAGAGCATCTCTAGGAAATGACTATGAACAAATAATATTTCTAGAAGTCCAGATAATAAACGCTTTTTGGAGGTCAACTATGCGGTTCAAGTAAGATTAAACAATTTGGCCGAATTTCCCTTTTACATTTAAAAATGTTTTGTAACCCTAGCCCTCCTCAACTCTATTTAAAGGATGTTTTAACTATTTGGGAGGTCTGGACAAGGCTTTGGGAAGGTTTTTCCGAAAGGGTGGCTCTTGGGAACACCTCACAACCCTTGGAAGAAGTAAGGCCTTGTGCAAAGTTCTCTTCCAAGAAGGCTCTCATCTCCCACCTCCTCTTCGTTTTTCCTTGTTTTTATGCTTGTAACGTGAATTTTCATCAATAAATCTTCTGTGTTATTCTCTTTTCATCTTCTTATTTTTCTTCATTGTCTGGAATCTAAGAGTGGAGATTAGATTGGGTGTTCCCCAATCAATCCATTGCGTATGAAAAACGTCTCCATGATGACAACTCCGCCCATGGAAGAGTGATTTCTTTCATAGTTTATCTAATCCCAACCCCGTTAATTTATTTATTTTGAATACATAAACATATTTTAATTCATAAATTGCGATCAATTAATTGATTTTTAATTTCTAAGTTCCTCGATCGACTTGCACTTGACCGCGTGGTCGGGCTTGTGTAAATTGTGTGAGTGAAACCTCAATCGCAAAAATATAATCAACTTGGGATAGAATTATAGGGTTAAAGTCTCATCCAAAACTCAATTAATTCTCCAATCTCGGGAGGATATGCTTCCCTAATTGTACACTGACCATAAGTTGGCTTTTGGATCACAATCAAAGTAGGGTGTTGCGATTGGAGGTCCCAAAGTTAGCCTAGGGCTAATTTTCACAAATATTTGTGGTTGTGTTAATTTTCATAGAGTTCAAAGGTTAACAAGGTTAGGGGTTCATAATTGAATGAATTTTAATTATATGGGGTACTGATAAATGAATGGTAAGGGGGGGTAGATTAGATAAACTACGTCTTCTCATATAATTTTTTTTAAAGAAATTGTCTCTTGATTGTTACTTCTCATTTTCTTGTTTGGTTTACTATTCGAAAAGTCACAAACAAACCCCCCAGATTTATTTTCATTTGTTTTGAATTGTTTTACTACTTACTTTAAGCTTTTTAATAGTTGTTTAATTCACTTCCTCCTTGAGAGAATGACCTAGGTCAGCCACTGTGCTGCACTTAGTAAAATCAAAAATAAATATTTTTGAGAGCTTGTGCGACAACGCTCATCAAATTAGCATCATTGTTGGGGAGGCAAGTAATTATTTCAACCATTTAGAGGTATTTATTTTATTTTACATTTTATTCCTTTCATATATTCTTTCTTCTTTCTTTACCCAATCTGAATTTTTTTTCTTCTTCTTTTATTTTCTTCTTCTTCTTTTTGGACCATCAACTAAAACTTCTCATTTTTATTTTACTATGGTCCACTTTCCTTATTTTCATTTTTTATTTGATTTATGACACGAACTAATCCCGAATATATCTTAGATATTGATCCTGAGATTGAATGTAGACTTCAGGCTCGAATCAGACATTCTCAGTCTATGAGAAGTTTCAACATTCAACAAGTTAGCGAATTCCTCCACTCCAAGAATATTGAAATTGGAAACACTTCTAAATCCAACTTAAAATAAGAACCAATGGCTGAAGATAATGGAAATGAAATTAATATAACCATTCCATAATTGGCTGCACCAGATATTAATTATCAACCAAATTTCATTGCATACCCAAATCTCAAATTAGACTTTGAACTGAAATCTGGGTTAATTCACCTTCTTCGAAAATTTCATGGATTATTTGGTGAGGATCCAAATAAACACCTTAAAGAATTTAATGTGGTTTTCTCAACCCTAAAACCAAGAAATGTTTTTGAAGACCAAATCAAACTTAGAGCATTCTCATTCTCACTTGATGGAACTGTTAAGGATTGGATGTATTATTTACAACCTGAAGATGTAACTTATTGGAATGATTTGAAATGTCTTTTCTTGCAGAGATTTTTTCCAGCATCAAGGACCACTTACATTCGTAAGGAGATCTATAGGATCAATCAAGCCCAAGGGGAGTCCATGTATGAGTATTGGGAGCGATTAAAGAAGTTGTGCGCAAGCTTCCCACATCACCAAATCAGGGAGAAACTCCTCATCCAATACTTCTATGAAGGACTCCCACTTATGGAGAGGAGCATGGTGGATGTCACGGCTAGAGGAGCATTGGTGGACAAGACATCAGTAGATACACGTGCGTTGATCGACAAAATATCCCAAAACTCCCAATAATTTGGCGATCAAGGTACACCACATGTTCGAGGAGTACATCAGGTAAGTCCTTCTCTTGAAAGTCATTTTATTGATACTAAGTTAGAATAATTGACCATTATGGTGAGGTAGATTTCTTTAGATCAAAAGACATCTCAACCCACTCCTTCAAGGCCATGTGACATTTGCACTAAAAAAAGCTGACCGCATTTTCATGACACGTCAAATTGATTATGTTTTTAAGGTTGATTTATAGTCTAGGGTAGACCCTAGGTCATCTCTCAAGGAGTGTTGGTAGGTTTAGAGTGTGTATTTTTAATATAAATGACTAAGAGAGGGGGTGGTTTTGAAAAGAGTTTAAAACAATGACTTAGTTGAAATAGATTAAAAGTTGAGTGACCTAGTGGATTGTGAAAAATATGAGATAAAAGGGTCGATATGATTTCACTACACACATATCAAGTTCATTGTTCATAGATATTCATCTTAGGTTTATATTAATTCTTTGGTTGGAGTTAATTTTAATCCCGATTAATTCCTAAGCTTTTATTTCAATGCTTTAAGGACCAAACCTTGATGTGACAATCGTATTGTCAAGGTCCAGTACTTATGCATGGAATAAGAGCTTATAAAGAAGATTGAAATCTCAATAAGGTGGGTATGAAAAGGATTCTTGTGATGTCCAATCGGAACAACACAAGTCACACACTCAAAACCTCACACCAATCGGTTAGAAATTAAGAGTAGAACACTCACATGCATCAAATCAAGCATTCAAATCTGAAATAAAATAAGATACATGGAATGAAATGTTTAAACACCAAAATTACTCCAAACCAGTAGCTATTGTATGCATCGGAACTCCCTTGACATGTGTGTAGCTACCTCACAACGAACACCCAACTTTTAGCTCGACATCGGGAGGAGGAGGAAGCTCGGGTGGAACTCATTCTTCATCCTTGATTCCCCTATGAGGATAGGGGACTCAAGAACCTCCAAGGTGATTAAGAGACTACTCTAGGACTCCAAATTGGCAGCACTTCACTCCTTGTCCGAACTTGCAAATGAGGTTCCCTTGGTTCCCTTTTATAGGAAAATTGGAAGGTGGTTTTAGGCACACAGATTTCATCAATATACTTGCACAATGCGTTTCGGCCTTCAGACAGTCTTATCTCGCTTTTGAGAAAATAGAAAAGTTGTATCCCTACCTCTTGAATGTTTCCACCGAAAGGTTGGAACCATTTGGACAACTAAAGCTCAAGATATGGATAAAATACAGAACACCGCATTTGACTTGGTCCAAATTCGGTGGCTTGGACAGATCAGTTTGAATGGTCCCAATAGAAGCCGAATCAGGATTGGATTCCTTAATATGAAATGTATCCTATTAAATTTTAGACAGGACCACAAAATTTCAGCTCATTTGGATGTACGGATTTTGTGTACTATGCAATACAGTGGACAGATGTCCATGGATCCATGCAATTTTGACCCATTTTTCTTCCACTTCATCAAGGGCCCTCCAAATCACCTCCACCTACATTGAAACAATAAAAACAAGTAAAATTTCCCATTATAATATTGATTAACATTAATTTATTGATTCAAACATAATGTTCAATTTATTATTATATTTGGAATATTCATTACAAAACTAGTTTAAAACTGTGGTGTAAGGGTGGAATTAAACAATGAATCGTGGTACGATCACACCCCCACACCTAAACATTTTCCCTCCTGGGCAAAGTCACATATCCAAATACAATGATGCATATATATATATATATATATATTCAAAATCCTGAAGATTTACCATTTGAGAAAATTTTATTTAAATTAAAGTGATCAATGCACGAACCACACCAAGGAGTTCTTCCTAGTGAAAATAGAAAAAGATGTCTCATAAATCATATCATAGCGAAATTCAAAAAGATTAAAGATACCCAATTGAGCAAGGAATTCAGAATTAAACCATGACTCTAACTCTCCATGTGTGTGTGAAAACCATTCCATGCTCTTCTTTCCACTTTCTATCCAATAAATATATGTTATTTTAATATTTTTCAGCTTAAATGATTTTTTCACCGAACATGTCCTACATCCTTTGCAATCATATTTCAAGACCCACTCATTTAAGAATTCACAGAAGTCAAACCATAAGCTCCTGACCTATATATCCCCATATGTTGCACATTTCATCACTCCCCTCATTTATTATATATATTTTTTGAAGTTGCAATTGGAACAAATCTCACAATCATCTCTCAACCCTTTGTTTTATCTCCTCAAGACACTAATTGCAATAGTTATAACAAGATCAAAGGTTGAGGAGGAGTGGTTTTTGACCTGCCCAAGATACAACAATTTTTTTTTGAGGGCGTACAATAGTCGGACATTAGGTACACACGCATAGGTCAATCTGGTACAGTAATGAAATAGATCGGATAAGGAACAAACGTATGGAAATATCATTTAAAGCTGAAAGATATTAACCCAACATATATTTACCTTATATTAAGTAAGAAATAATCACACATTGTGTTTTGGTGCAAAAATTTGTGGATATATTAGTGACACAGTTTTCCCAAAAACTTCTCACACAATGGGCGTCAATCATCTCAAATGTTTCACATAGATACGACCATTTATATCATTGACAGAAAACCAATTCACTAAAAATCACTCCCTGATGTTAAATTCATACAAATACTCTTTTTAGCCTTCATTATGGTATTTTTACTTTCCCCACATTATGTTCTCCAAATCATGGAACTTTGAAATTGTTGATGGGGAAAATGAAAATACCATAAAGAAAGACAAAAAGATAAAACAAAAGAAGAAAACAACGAAAATTCCTAACTATCCCAGGAATGTATCCACCCCCCACACTTAGAGTATGCAGTGTCCTCACTGTAGTAAAAGAGAATGTGGGAAGTAAGGATAAAACCTTGTGGATGTCATTCATAGTGTGCTTCTTGAACTTGGATTTCCTCCACCAAGGACTCCAGAACGGGTTCATGAAAGTGCTTCAGCCGCTGCCCATTGATAGTGAATGTTTGCTTGGTTTCTTCATTTTGAACCTGGACAACACCAAATGGAGAGATGTTAGTAACATTGTATGGTCCAAACCAGTGGGAACGAAGCTTGCCTGGATGCAACTTTAGCCTTGTATTATAAAGGAGGACCTTCTGCCCAATATGGAACTGATGATGAAGGATAAGACGGTCATGGGCAGCCTTGGTTCTCTCCTTATAAATCCTGGAGTTTTCATATTCATCTCTTCTCCTTTCCTCTAGCTCCTGAATCTGCAACTTCCTTTGATCACCTACACCATAATGATTAGAAATACATTGTTTGATGGCCTAGTAGGCCCGGTGCTCAATCTAAACAGGGAGGTGACAACTCTTTCCAAACACAAGACTATAGGGTGACATTCCAATGGGAGTTTTGAAAGCAGTACGGTAGGCCCACAATGAATCATCAAGTCTAAGACTCTAATCTTTCCTATTGGGTTGAACCGTTTTTTCAAGAATTTGTTTTACCTCTCTATTTGACACATCAGTTTGACCATTGTTCTGTGGATGATATGCAGTAGAAACTCGATGACCAACCCCATACCGACGCAAAAGTGATTGCATTGTTCGGTTGCAGAAATGAGAACCCTGGTCACTGATGATGAACCTAGGTAATCCAAACCTACAAAAGATCTAAGTTCTCAAAAATTCTACAACTGTTTGGGAATCATCTGTCCTTGTGGCCCATGCCTCTACCCATTTTGATATGTAATCAACGGCCAAAAGAATGTACAAGTTTCCAAAAGAATTGGGAAATGGCCCCATAAAGTCAATGCCCCAAACATCAAAAATTTCATGATAGAGAAAGGGTTTTTGTGGAATTTCATTCCTTTTAGAGACATTCCCCATTCTTTGACAACGAAGACAAGATTTAAAAAATTCATGGCCATCCCGAAAAAGTGTTGGCCAAAAGAGAACAGAATCAAGAACTTTGCGAGCAGTCTGTTGGGGACCAAAGTGGCCCCCACATGCAAGAGTGTGGCAGAATCTAAGGATAGACTGAAACTCACTATCAGGAACACAACACCTAAGGACCTGATCACAACATATGCGCCAAAGGTAGGGGTCATCCCAAATGTACCAACGAGACTCATGTTTTAGACGATTGGCTTGGTTTTTGTTGAAATCAGTAGGAATGCAAGATGCTACCAAATAATTTATAATTTCATCATACCAGGGAATATCATCTTGCACTTTGTACAATTGCTCATCAGGAAACATGTCATTAATGGGAATACAGGGGGATGAGACAATGTCTGAGGTTGGGAGGATCCTACTGATATGGTCTTCCACCACATTCTCTGCTCCTTTTTTATCACTAGTTTCTAGATTGAATTCCTGAAGGAGGAGCATCCAACGAATGAGACATGGTTTAGCTTCAGGTTTTTTTAGGAGATACTGGAGGGCTGCATGGTCTGAGAATACAATGACTTTGGACCCCAAAAGATATGACCTGAATTTGTCCAAGTAAAACACAATGGCAAGGAATTCTTTTTCAGTTGTGGTGTAGTTTTCTTGGGTAGGGTCCAAAGTACGTGAGGCATAGGCTATGACATGAGGATCTCGGTCGACCCTTTGTGATAAGACTGCCGCAACTGCATAGTTAGAGGCATCACACATGAGCTCAAATGGTAAATCCCACCAAGGTGGTTGAATTATCGGGGGTGATGTGAGACTCCATTTTAATTTATTAAAATCTTCTTCACATTATTTATCAAAAACAAAATCTTTTTCTTTTTGGAGTAATCAAGAGAGGGGAAGTGAAATATTACTAAAATCATGAATGAAACGACGGTAAAATCCAGCATGACCTAGGAAAGACTTCACATCACGTACATTTTTAGGGAATGGTAGGGAAGAAATGACATCCACTTTTGATTTATCTACTTGGATACCATCCCCAGAAATGACATGTCCCAAAACTATACCTTGTCGCACCATGAAATGGAATTTCTCATAATTTAATACAAGATTCTTTTCAATACAGCAATGTAGGACGGAACCAAGACTACTTAAACATTCATCAAAAGAGGATCCATAAATGGTAAAATCATCCATGAAAACTTCCATGCAATTCTCCAGGTAATCCGAAAAAATACTAACCATACATCACTGGAAGGTACCCGGAGCATTGCACAGGCCAAATGGCATCCTTCTATAGGCAAATGTGCCAAAGGGGCAAGTGAAGGTTGTCTTTTCCTGATCCTCGGGGGCAATATGGATCTGAAAGTATCCAGAATACCCATCAAGAAAATAGTAATGGGACTTCCCTGCTAGCCTCTCTAGAATTTGGTCAATGAATGGCAATGGGAAATGGTCCTTCCTAGTGTGTTGGTTTAGTCAGCGATAATCTATACAGACACGCCAACTATTCTGCACACGAGTTGGAACCAATTCATTTTTTTCATTTTTAATTACCGTTAGGCCAGTTTTTTTAGGAACTACTTGAACTGGACTAACCCATTGGCTATCAGAGATGGGGTAAATGATTCCAGCAGCCAATAATTTTGTTACTTCCTTTTTAACTACTTCTAAGAGGTTTGGGTTCAATCGACGTTGTGCCTGCCTTACTGGTTTAGCCTCATCAGTTAATAAAATATGATGTGTACAAATTGATGGGCTAATACCAGGAATGTCTACAAGTGTCCATCCCAATGATTTTTTATACTCCCTCAAAAGTTCAAGCAGTCGCAATTCATGCTCAGGAGGGAGTGAATTAGCAATGATGACAGGCAACTTTTTTCCATTCTCAAGATATAAATATTTTAAATCTTGAGGCAGTTGCTTTAGTTCCAATTAAGGTGGATTTTGGATTGGTGGGAGTGTGTGTGAAAGTGAGAGGTCACTAATCTCATCTAACTACTCAATGGTATCATCCTCAGATGAGGAATTAGCTTTTAAAAGTGTAGTAGTATCATCGATGGTCATGTGATACTCTGTGTTCAAGAAATAATCAATTAATAAACATGCATGACACTTTTCTAGACCATTACAACAACCAACACATGATTCATTTCCAAGAAGTTCAATCAAAGAGGAAAATTTAGAAAGGGGATCAGGGGAAACAAATGAAGTGATTTTAGGGTAAGGGATTATATCAATTGAATTTACCGAGAGAGAGGAATGTTCTTCTGAGGGGTGCTTCATGGCATCAAGGATGTTGAAATGGACTATGTCACCACCAAATTCCATAGATAATGTACCGTTATGGACATTAATTATGGATTTGGCAGTTTTCAAGAAAGGTCTCCTCAATATAATTGTGGCATTCCATTCATCCTATCATCTTCCATTTTTAGCACATAAAAATCAGCAGGAAATATTAAATCTTGAACCCTCACAAGAAAATCCTCTAACACACCAGAAGGGTGGTCCATACTCCGATTTGCTAGCTGAACAACTATTCCTGTGGGCTTTAGTTCACCGACCTGCAAAGAAGAGTATATGGAGTGAGGCATCACATTAATAGAAGCACCCAAATCAAGCATAGCATTGGAGAAATAATACTCCCCTATGGTGCAAGGAATCGAGAATGTTCCAGGATCGTTGCACTTGGTGGGAAGTGATGGTTGTATCAATGGTGAGACGTTCCTTCCCAGGTCCACCTTCTCATCACCTCTAAGTCACCTTCGGTGGGTACACATCTCCTTCAGAAACATTTCATATCTCAAAGTTTACTTGACGGCATTAATCAATGGAAAGTTAACCTGCACTTTTTTGAAAGTCTCCAAGATTTCTTTATCAAGTTCAGTTTCATTTTGTTTCCTTGGTTGGGTGGCTCTTTGTGGAAATGGAAGAGGAATGCTTGGGCTTGGTAACTCATCAATAGACACACTCTTTCACTTGGTAGTACTTCTCTCAAGACAAGGTTACATCTCATTTGAACCTTTTTCAGTGGTTGGGATGGTGGTTTCATTAGGAGAGGATGACTCTAATGGAGGGTTCATTTGGATTTTAAGTTGAGTTCCACTCCTAAGGGTGATGGCACTAACATTTCCCTTATCCCTAGGGTTGAAAAGTGGTTGAGATGGTAGTTTACCAGACCCATGACTTTGGATTTCACCCACTGAGTTAGCTAGTTGGCCTAATTGGGTTTTGAGGTCTTGTATGGCTGCTTGGGTGGTTTTTTGGAACTGGAGATTATTGGCAACCATTTGTTTCATCATATCTTCTAGGCTAGGCTCAGGTTTTGGAGGGGGTTGTTGGAAAGGCCTTTGGGGTGGTTGAAAATTTCTGGGTGGTGGTGGTTGATGACTACTTTGCCCTGGTTGGTTCCATGGTTGATGAGGCTGGTTTAAATACCCCCCTTTCCTATAGGCTTGGTTGTCTTTCCACCCAGGGTTGGATGGATAGTAAGGTTATTGCCTAATGGGTTGGTTATAGGGGTGTCCTGGGAATATTTCCTCACAACTCTCAGAAGTTTCTCTCAATTGGGGGCATTGGTCAGAATAGTGGGTATCAGAAGAGCATATACCACAATGTATGGGAGGAGGAGATTGGAATTTTCCTTGGGAAAGAGCAAGTTGTCGTAGAAGGGTACTCACATCTTCAAACTTTATGTCCACCTTCTTCTCGAATTCAGTACTTTGCACTTCATGGACACCTCGAATGGGTACACTGGACCTTGAACTGAATTGTTGAGTGTTCTGTGCCATGGTCTCAATTAGGGTCCTTACAGCGATTGGGGTTTTATCCACTAGTGCACCACCTGCAGCAGCATCAATCATGTTACGATCTATTGGAAATAAACCTTCATAAAAATATTGTATTAAAATTTGATCACTTATTTGGTGGTGTGGACAACTTGAACATAATATTTTAAAGCGTTCCCAATATTCATCAAGGGTTTCTCCTTGAGATTGTATTATCCCACATATTTCTTTCCTTATTGTTGTAGTTTGAGAGGCTGGGAAGTTTTTTTCAAGAAAAAGTTGTTTCATGTCAACCCAACCTTTAATAGGTGAATTAACATAATACAACCAATATTTAGTCGTGTCTTCTAATGAAAATGGAAATTCCCTAAGTTTTACTTGTTCTTCATCCACATTATCAGGTTTTAATGTTGAACATACAGTATGAAATTCTTTTAAATTCCTATATGGATCTTCTCCAGGCAGTCCATGAAATCTTGGTAATAAATGAATTAAACCAGATTTTAGTTCAAAATTGGGTGCCTCGCCTTGTAATTGAATGTAAGTGGGTCAGATATCAACATAATGTGAGGTGAGTTCTTTTAGTTTTCTATTATTTTCAGCCATGTTATACAAGTTATGTTCAGTTTTAACTTTGGTTTCAGAATAAGAAGAAGGATCAAGAAGAATTTTAAGATGTGATGTCTCCTCCTTTAAAGTGTTGTCTTGTGTGTCTCGGTTTTGTTGATGTAGGATCCTCTCCGATTCGGGTTTGAAATTTTGTAGGTCTCCCGGAGTAGAACGCATCATATACAGAACCTACACAATAAATAAATTAGAACACAAAAATAAATTCAAAGGTAGAAGATAAAACAAACAAATATTCACAAAAATTTTATCAAAAACACGCAAAAAAAACCAAAGCTCTCCCCGGCAACGGCGCCAAAATTTGACCGCATTGTCATGACACATCAAATTGATTATGTTTTTAAGGTTGATTTATAGTCTAGGGTAGACCCTAGGCCATCTCTCAAGGAGCGTTGGTAGGTTTAGAGTGTGTATTTTTAATAAAAATTACTAAGAGAGGGGGTGGTTTTGAAATGATTTTAAAACAATGACTTAGTTAAAATAGCTTAAAAGTTGAGTGACCTAGTGGATTGTGAAAAATATGAGATAAAAGGGTCGATGTGATTTCAATACACACATATCAAGTTTATTGTTCATAGAGATTCATCTTAGGTTTAGAGTAATTCTTTGGTTGGAGTTAATTGGAATCCCGATTAATTCCTAAACTTTTATTTCAATGCTTTAAGGACCAAACCTTGATGTGACAATCTTATTGTCAAGGTCTAGTACTTATGCATGGAATAAGAGCATCCAAATCAGATTGAAATCTCAATAAGGTGGGTATAAAAAGGATTCTTGTGATGTCCAATCGGAACAACACAAGTCACGCACTCAAAACCTCACACCGATCGGTTAGAAATTAAGAGCAGAACACTCACATGCATCAAATCAAGCATTCAAATCTGAAATAAAATAAGATACATGGAATTAAATGTTTAAACACCAAAATTACTCCAAACCAGTAGCTAGTGTATGTATTGGAACTCCCTTGACATGTGTGTAGCTCCCTCACAACGAACACCCAACTTTTAGCTCGACATCGGGAGGAGGAGGAAGCTCGGGTGGAACTCCTTCTTCATCCTTGATTCCCCTATGAGGATCGGGGCCTCCAGAACCTCCAAGGTGATTAGAAGACTCTTCTAGGACTCCAAATTGGCATCAATTCACTCCTTGGCCGAACTTGCGAATGAGGTTCCCTTGGTGCCCTTTTATAGGAAAATTGGAAGGTGGTTTTAGGCACACAGATTTCATCAATCCACATGAACAATGCGTTTCAGCATTCATAAAGTCTTATATCGCTTTGGAGAAAATCAAAAAGTTTTATCCCTACCTCTTGACTATCTCCACCGAAAGTTTGGCACCATTTGGACAACTAAAGCTCAATATATTGATAAAATACATAACACTGCATTTGACTTGGTCCAAATTCGGTGGCTTGGACAGATCAGTTCTAATGGGCCCCATATAAGCCGAATCAGGATTGGGTTCCTTAATATGGAATGTATCCTATTAAATTTTGTACAGGAACACAAAATTTCAGCCCATTTGGATGCGTTTATTTCTTTTAATATGCAAAACAGTGGACAGATGTCCATGGATCCATGCAATTTTGGCCCATTTTTCTTCCACTTCATCAAGGGCCCTCCAAATCACCGCCACCTACATTGAAATAATAATAAAAAGTAACATTGTCCATTATAATATTAATTAAAATTAATTGATTGATTCAAACAGAAAGTTCAATTTATTGTTATATTTGTAATATTCATTACAAAACTAGTTTAAAACTACGGTGTAAGGGTGGAATAAAACAGTGAATCGTGGTACGATCACAAGCCACCCAACTGACTGTTTCCCCCAATTACAAGAAACAGAAGATTGTGCGGTAGTGTTTCTTGGGAGACGATATCAACAACAACAACAACCATATCCTCAAAAGAAGATTGATTCCTTTTCACCAACATACAACCAAGGGTGGAAAGATCAATCAGACATGAGGTATGGATTTGGACAACAACAAAGGTCCCCCTTTAAACAAATCTTCCAATAGCCTCCGCCTTACCAGAAGGGTTTCAAATAACCCCAAAGAAGATTTGAAGCCTAAACATTAACAAGCCAATAATAAGGGAATCCCCCATACAAGGTATATTCTAACACCGATGACCTTTTGAAGAAAATTGTTCTTAATCAACAGAATGAGTTGAAGAGTCAAGGGTCGGAGTTGAGGGATTTGAAGACATAGATGAGCTAGATTGACACCACCCTCCATGAACTGGTAAGCAAGAACTCCGACAGTCTTCCTTCCCAACCTACTCCAAATCACAAGGGGAATGTCAGTTCCATCACATTGAAAAGTGGGAAGCAAATGAATGATACATCTGTACCTACCATTCCACCGGGATTCACCTCAACTCCAGAGAAGCCTCATTCCACACCAGCTGAAGAGGAACCAAAGGATAAAGACAAAGGTAAGATAAAGATTGATGATATTCCTCCTAAACCCCTTCCCTTTCAAAACAGGGTTGTACAAACCAAGAAGATGACTGAAGAGGCAATGTAAAAAGAGGTTTTGGACACATTCAAGTGTGTGCAGATCAACATACCTTTACTTGAAGCCATTAAAAAAATCCCAAGGTATGAAAAATTCCTAAAAGAACTTTGTACCAATCGAAGATGGATCAAGGGAAATGAGAGGATCAATCTTGGAAGGAATGTGGCAGCACTCATTACACCAACTCTAGAAATTCCAATAAAGTGCAAGGATCCTGGGACATTCACCATCCCATGCAATATAGGGGAGTTACACTTTTCTAATGCACTTTGTGATTTATGAGCTTCCATAAATGTGATGCCTCACTCTGTATTCTCTTCCTTGTATGTTGGCGAGTTGAAGCCGACAAGAGTAGTGGTGTAGTTGGCGAATAAAGCTACAACATATCTAGTGGGAGTCCTTGAGGATGTACTTGTCCGGGTAAGAGACATGATCTTCCCAGTAGGTTTCTACGTTCTTAACATTGAGGAAGATCAGGTAAGTTCACATGCTCCCATTATCTTAGGTAGACCCTTCCTCAAAACTAAAAAAACTATCATAAATTTCAATGAGGGTACACTTTCCATGGAGTTTAGGGATGAAGTTGTGATATTTAATGTTATGGATTCCATGAAGTACCCCTCAGAGGACCATTCTGTATTTTTTATCTCCCATTTTGAACCACCAAATAAAAACCCCATGGAATTTGATTGTCCTGTGATTAGGATGATTATGAGTATTGGTTCTAGTTTGATGTCTAAGAGTACTTCCACACCTGATTATAATGAACACGAATATCTTAGATTTGATTTTGAAATGGATTCATATTCTGATTTTGATCATGTGAACTCTTATTATGACATGGTTGTTGAGTATGTTGATGGATTTGATGATTTATTCTCTGATTTTGATGATGTATATTCTGATACTAATGTTCATTGTGCACATATTTCAGTTCGTTCAATTTCTCCATCCATACATCACCACCCTACATTATAACTCAATCCATTACCACCAAATCTCAAATACTCATACTTGTTAAGTGGTGAGAAATTACATGTTATCATTTCTAACAACCTCCCTTATGAACATAAAGAAAAACTTTTGAATCTTTTGAGGGAGAACATCAGGGAAATCGAGTGGACCTTAGATGAAATATCAGGTATTAGACCCTCCATTTGAATGCATAGGATTCTTTTAGAGGATGGGTCTAAAATGGTTAGGAATCCACAAAGGAGACTCAATCCAACACTTTTGGAGGTTGTTAAAAAAGAGGTTGAAAATTTTCTCGAGGCAGGTATAATCTATCCCATTTCAGATTCTCAGTGGGTAAGTACTATTCAGGTTGTGCCTAAGAAAAGTGGTGTTACAGTTGTTCAAAATTATAAAGAGGAGTTAGTTCCAATGAGGGTGAAAAATAGTTGACGTGTGTGTATTGATTATAGGAAACTAAATCGGTCCACTCGCAAAGACCATTCCCCCCTCCCATTTATTGATCAGATGTTCGAGAGACTAGATGGGAAAACACACTACTGTTTCTTGGATGGATTTCTGGATATTTTCAGGTTCCTATTGCTCTGGGATATTAGAAGAAGACCACATTCACTTGTCCATTCGGTACGTTTGCCTACTGAAGGATGCCATTTGGACTTTGCAACGCCCCAGGTACCTTCCAGAGATGCATGGTGCGTATTTTTTTTCTGATTTTATTTAGATTTGCATGAAGGTATTTATGGACGATTTTACAGTGTATGGGTCTTCATTTGATGATTGTATATCTAGTTTGGGAAAGGTTTTGAATCGTTTTATTGAGAAGAATCTGGTCTTGAACTTTGAAAAGTGTCATTTCATGGTACAGCATGGCATTGTCTTAGGGAATGTAGTGTCAAAACATGGGATAGAGGTTGATATATCTAAGGCAGATATTATTTTATCATTATCCTTCATGTGTGCATGATGTTAGATCTTTCCTAGGGCATGCAGGATTTTATCGGCACTTCATCAAAGATTTTAATAAGATTGCTCTTCCTATGTCACAATTACTTCAAAAGGATTTTGATTTTGTGTTTGATGATTATTTTAGGACTTCAATTGATGATCTAAAGAAGTTTCTGACCACTCCACTGATCATACAACCCACATAGTGGGAGCTTCCTTTTGAGCTTATGTGTGATGCCTCCCACTTCGTAGTTGGAGATGTCTTATCTCAGAGGGTGGAGGGACGTTCACATGTGATTGTCTATGCATCGAGGACACTGGATTCAGCCCAATAAAACTACAAAACCACATAAAAGGATTTTCTTGTTTTCATATTCTCTTTAGATAAATTTCTTTCATATTTATTGGGCTCTAAAGTAGTTGTTTTTTATGACCATGTAACTTTGAGTTACCTCTTGAAGAAGCCAGACGCAAAGCCCAGACTTATCTGATGGATGCTCCTTCTTCAGAAATTTGATATTGAGATAAAGGAAAAGAAGGGGTCAGAAAACCTGGTGGAGGACCACATGACTAGGCTTACTCACAAACTATAGGATGACACCTTGGACTAGGTACCACTTCGAGACACTTTCCCCGATCAGCATCTTTATGCCATCTCAGGTACACATCCTTGGTATGCATATTTAGTTAACTACTTTGTTGCAGCTGAAATCCTTGCAAATTTAAAGAAACATGAAGTCCAAAAATTAAAGAGTGAGTCAAGATTTTATGTTTGGGATGATCCATACCTATGGCGCATGTGTAGTGACCAAGTTATTATGAGGTGTGTTCCTGATCATGAGTTTGAGTCTATTTTACATTTTTGTCATACACTTTCTTATGGTGGACACTTTGGACCCCAACGAATAGCTAGGAAAGTTTTGGACTCTGGATTGTATTAGCCTAGTTTATTCCATTATGCTCATGTGTTTTTAAGTCGTTCTCTCGTTTCCAACACAATAGGAACATTTCTAGAAGACATGAGATTCCCCAACAACCCATACTATTCTGTGAGATTTTTGATGTGTGGGGATTTGATTTTACGGGTCCTTTTCCTAGTTCATTTGGATTTTTATATATTTTGGTTGTTGTTGATTATGTTGGTAAATGGGTGGAGGCTAAGGCCACCAGGACTGTTGATTCTCGTGTTATTTTGGACTTTGTCAAAGCACAGATTTTTTGCAGGTTTGGAGTACCGAAGTCCATCATCAGTGACCAAGGGAAACACTTCTGCAATCTGAATCTTGCTTCCCTTCTTCGAAATTATAGGGTGACACACAAAACATCAACACCATACCACCCCCAAAAAAATGGATAGTATGAGGTTTCAAATAGGGAGTTGAAACAAATTTTGGAGGAAATCATGTAGCTGAATAGGAAAGATTGGAGCAAGCGCTTGGATGATGCACTTTGAGATTATTGGATAGCATACAAGACACCCATTGGTATGTCCCTATTTCAAATTGTTTTTGGGAAAGCATTTCATCTCCCCGTGGAAGTTGAGAATCGGGATTATCAGGCTATAAAGAAATGCAACATGGATTTGGTATAAGTTGGAATCCAAAGGAAGTTGAAAATTCAAGAGCTTGAGGAGATTCAATTGTCTTTATATGAGAACTCAAGGCTCTACAAGGAAAGATCAAAAGTAGCTCATGATAGAATGATCCAACAAAGGGAGTTTCAGGTTGGAGAGAAAGTCCTTATCTATAGTTCACTACTGAAGCTGATTACTTGTAAGTTGCCTTCCAGATAGTTAGGTATTTATGTTGTGATTAATGTTTTTTCTTATGGTTCAGTGGAGATCACACAAGAGGACATTGGAAATATCTTTACAGTCAATGGGAAACATTTGAAGTAATACATTGAGGTACTTCCTACTGATGCAGTGGATTTCATCACACTGCATGGCCCCATCATCACTTAAGCATATCAGGATGTTCCTAACCCTTTCACTTTTTTATTCTTTGTACTATTTAAAATCATACATTTTATGTGCATATATCATCTCATGGGTTCACATTAAGGAAAATTCAATATTTTAAGTGGGGGGGAACCTTTTAGTTTAGTAATTTCAATTGTTTTCCAGTTTTTCAATGATTTTCAAAAAAATGTGTGTTTTTCAAATTTTGTGTGTTTAGTTTTTCAATTTTTTGCATGTTTTTGACACTTTTGAGCTGAAATGATTCTCATCACGATTTTGAAATCCATATCAATAAGTGAAACAATTTATCCCATGAAACTAAGCTTAAATTAATGCTGAAAATGAATTTGTTTCAAGTTAAAATCATTAGTAATTTCAGGAAAAGTACTCTGAATTTTGAATATCATGCCACATTTCATTGTCTTTATATTTGAAATCACTTTCCCGTGAGGCTTCTAAACCATTCTTTTCATATTCTTCACATTTACCTCATTTCTTGAGAGAACCAAACCATGCTTGATTTAACCAGAATTTGATTTATTCCTTTCAAAACTTTAGGGTTTGAGGTACTTATGTTTAAATGATTGAGTCATTTGTTTGGTATTAAAGCCCCTATTTCAAAGAATCCTTTTTTATAATGGCATACCTTGAACATTTAATCCTTTTATCCCTTAGAAGCCATGAACAGACTGTTAGGTTAGCCACATTACAGGCCAATTTTCCCTATCCAACCAACTCTTGAAGTGTAATTGCATAATCTAGTTGAACTTAAGTGTGAGGGAAGCTATCTTGTGTTATGCTACCACATTCTGTGATACTTTTGGTGGAAAATTAAATTCTGAAGAGATGTGTTTGATGATGAAGAAAATCATTATATTGAAATTTGTTCCTTTTCTGGAGCTTTCATGATAAGTGAAGCAGTGCCTTTTCTGGAGCTTCTAATAGAAGGAGAAAGTTGTGTCTATCTAGAGCTTTCAAGAAAATCAAGTTTGAGAAGATTAACATTTTTGTTGCTGAAATGATGAATGGTGTAAACTTTCCATGACTTTTCATGATTATGGAGCTAAATTGATACTATGGGGATTAAGGACGATACAATATTTAAGTGAAAATTAGATTAATGCAATTTTTCTTCAAAAAGAGTCAAGCCCTCCTCATTCAGACTCAGAATTTTTCACATCTAAAACCTACCAACCAAAAGAAATAGAATAACCCTAAAATACCTCATGATAGACATATTTCCTTGACTCACATCGGGTGGTGATGTAGGAATTTATCAAGCCTATGGTGACCCTTGTATGAGTTTGGATGAGAAAGACATTGCTGAAAAATTGGCATTTTTGTGATGAGAGAAAATGAAAGTGAGGTAAGTGTTTTGTGTGCATGGGAGGAAAAATGAAGTGGAAATATATTGAATATTATAAATGGAGAACTTGAAATAATGGGTTTTTATGAGGCATGATATCTTTTGTTTCTTGGTGTGGAATTGTTGGATCTCAAGGATATGTGTTTTAAAATTTGTTTTGATTTAATATTGATGTTTACTTGATATGAGGTTTTTCTCAGGAGTGCAAAAGGGTAAGTGTGGGGGACATGATAAAACACAATTTTATTGAATATTTTATTGATAATAAATTATATAATTTCTTCACATTATGCTAAATATATTCAATTATGGAATATTTGGTATTAGATCATTCATTTGCAAATTTGATGAAAATTCTAGTTTTACCCTTTTAAAATTCACTGTAGTATTTCGAGCATAAATATTTTTATGTAAATTATTTTGACTTAAAATTTTGTAACTATGTTCCTAACTTAATTAGATAAAAATTCCATTTAGGACATGGGAGATGGATCGTGCATTTGAGAGGAGTAAATGGGCCATGAAGACAAAGCTGGACTGAACTATCCAGATTGGACATCACTTCACCATTTGGGTTGTATCATCTTCATCCAAACATGGATTGGCCCCAAATTTTGAGAGCCGGTATGGGACATAATTATGAACAAATAATCTTTCTATAAGTCCTGATAATAATCTCTTTTTGGAGTTCAACTATGCGGTGAAAGTGGGATTAAACAATTTGGCCGAATTTCCCTTTTACATTTAAAAATGTTTTGCAACCCTAGACCTCCCCAACTACATTTAAAGAATATTTTAACTATTTGGGAGTACTGGTAGAGGATTTGGGAAGGTTTGGTCTAAAGGGTGGCTCTTGGGAACACCTCACAACCCTTGGAAGAAGTAAGGCCTTGTGTAAAGTTCTCTTCCAAGAAGGCTCTCCTCTCCCACCTCCTCTTTGTTTTTCATTGTTTTTATGCTTGTAACATGAATTTTCTTCAATAAATCTTCTCTTTTATTCTCTTTTCATCTTCTTATTTTTCTTTTTGGTCTTGAATCTAAGATTGGAGACGATATTGGGTGTTCCCCAATCAATCCATTGCTTATGCAAAACGTCTCCATGATGACAACTCCGCCCATGGAAGAGTGATTTCTTTCATAGTTGATCTAATCCCCACTCCATTAATTTATTTATTTTGAATCCATAAACATACTATAATTCATAAATTGTGATCAATTAATTGAGTTTTAATTTATATGTTAATCGATCGACTTTCACTTGACCACGTGGTCGGGCTTGTGTAAATCGTGTGAGTGAAACCTCAATCGCAAAATATAATCAATTTGGGATAGAATTGTAGGGTTCAAGTCTCATCCCAAACTCAATTAATTCTCCACTCCAGGGAGTAGATTCTTACCTAATTTTCCACTGACCATAATTTGGCTTTTGGATCACAATAAAAGTAGGGTGTTGCGATTGGAGGTCCCGAAGTTAACCTAGGGCCAATTTTCACAAATATTTGTGGTTGTGTTAATTTTCATAGAGTTCGAAGGTTGAAAAGGTTAGGGGTTCATAATTTAATTAATTATAATTATATAGGATAATTATAAATTAATGGTTAAGGGGGAAGATTAGATCAACTACATCTTCTCATATAAGTGTTTTTAAAGAAATTGTCTCTTGATTGTTACTTCTCATTTTCTTGTTTGGTTTACTATTCAAAAATTCACAAACAACCCCCCCCCCATATTTCTTTTCATTTATTTTGAACTATTTTCTTACTTAATTCAAGCCTGTTAATAGTTGTTTAATTCAATTACTCCTTGAGAGAATGACCTAGTTCATCCACTGTGCTGCACTTAGTAAAATCACAAATAAATATTTTTGAGAGCGTGTGCGACAACGCTCATCAAGGAGGGGCAACGACAGAACCTGGGGTGACCGGCTGGTAGGCGGTGGCGACGCCGCCATTCAGAGGGGAGGAACCAGGCGGTCGGGGGGCGCCGTGAGGAGTAAGGGGGTCCATGTGGACCCTCTGTTTTTCCCCTTTTGTTTTTTTTCTTATCTAAGCCGCTGCCCCCACCCCTTTACCCACTTGGGTTTTTTTTATTATCAAGTGTGTACTTCCACACAAATATCCAAACACCCCAAACAAAAAATTTCCAAAGGCTATTTAATATCCTTTTTATTATATTAATAATTAAATTATTATAATTCAATAATAATTTATTATTATTATAATTTTATTATTATATATATTATTATAATAATCAAATTTTTGTATAAATTATAAAATTGTTAAATTTTAATTTGCACATGATTGGAATTATTTCCGATGAACTAACAACAATCATTACTTGATTGGTTCTTTAGGATTATCGAAAATAATGAATAAAATTTTAAAACCCGAGATCAAATCGCAAACACGATCCGTATCTAAAATTTCAAACAACCATAACTTAGTCGTTCGAAATCGGATCGACATGTGGTTTGAACCATCGGGACTGTATTCAAACCCTATACTTAAATTTATGAAAATTAATTTTAATTTGGATCAAAAAAATTATTTGATCCCTTTGATAAAAATTGAAGGCATTGGGGATCATAGTAGAAGCTGATGGGCCAAAGATTTTAAATTTTTCAATCGATGGGATGACGGAACTTGTCATCAACAATGATCTGAGCCTCGGTAAGGTCTGAGGATCTCACGTAAATTATAAAGAGCACAAAATTAAACTAAAAACATACTCATTTCAGATCTGAAGTCGCGGTTGACTGCAACTCATCGTTGGTGATCGTTGCTTGAAGGATCCATAACAGGAACCCTCTATATCATCCATACGCACTTCAAGGATCTGTTGGAACGTCGATCGTCGAATTCCGGGTGCTAGCGCGGAGATCTGACAATGCCATCAACGCTCTGATGATCACCATTATCATATGCCTTTGATGCATGAAGGCATAACTTGGATAAACACTTGAGAGGGAGAGACTCCCTCTCTCTAGAAAGTGGGAGGAGAGAGAGGCTCTCATTCATAAATGAATGAATAGAACCTTGTGAGAGAGTCTCTTCTTCTATTTATAGTGGAGTTGCTAAATACCCAGTTGGGTTCCCCGACCCTTGTAAATTTCAACATCCACTAAATAATAATTATGAAGAACTAAATTTCACCATAAATATTATTAGTAATTTACCACATACTTATATATAAAATATATTACATGATAAAACCGAGCCATTTAACTCGACTCGCCATTCCCGCTTAATATTAAACGATCCTTGAATATCAAAATAATATTCATTCGAATGATATTTTATCATATTTACTTAACTTGTAAATAATTTAAATAAATTCAATCCCAATTATTCATAACTTGAATAATAATGAATTTATTTATTTATTTGGTGATCCATACCTTGGACAACACTCGGACCCCATGGTGGGCCCATCATGTCCAATATACCTATTCCACTGAATAGGGTGGATTCTTGAATACGCTATTGTGTGTGACCCTCTAGGCCCTTACCTCGATAGCAGTGAATAAAATTCACAGACAAAGAGTGAAGTCTAGCAACTCATCAAGACCCCTAAAGAGATAGAGATAGTTATAACAATGACTACCAACCTATGAACACAAACTGTGTACTATAATCTTTTTGTATTTATATATATCATAAAGTTGGATGCACACTTGTGTCATCGTCCTATTCTTGCTTTATTATTTGTTGATCTATCTAGATGGATTTACCTTTTGATAGCTCTGGCCATAGACTTATGAAGGTAGCACCATCCTGATCAACTAGGCCTGAGATATACAACTTCCATTACTTGGAAGCGACAAATCCTTTCTTGATCATTCAACCAATGGAATACCACCAATGACATACCCAACACAAGATACCTCGCCACGATTTTAATATCATAGTTTTTTTCTTGCATAAAAGTACTCAATCAAATGGTATACACTAGTAATGATCTCAAGTCTGGAGACCAATACACATGTTCGTAGATAGGAACAACCAAAGACACCCAAAACATATGGTGTTCCTATTGGCGGACTTTTCCTCATGAGATCTCACTACTAGAGATCACCAAGTGTAAACTTCATGAGAATAAGTCTCAATGCTTATGAGCCCCCAACACCTGATAGTCAAACATCAACAGTGTCCAATTAGTATGATGCATCTAGACCATAAGACCTTTGTTTAAGATTAATTTCATTATATCTAGAGGTTCTCATTATACCTCGGGATCTGCTATAACCTTTTTAAATGAAAATTAATCTAGGACATTACCATTAAATGGTGGACGTAGAAAATTCTACACTATAATGGTAAGACTACATCATGTATAACTAACTGTATAAACGATATGGTAACCAAATTTACTACATAGCTGGGTCTAGGGAACCCACTATTTCAACATTATAAGTCATACTTCACATCTATACAAACATATGAAAACTATGTTTTCATCACAATTCGTACTTCATATCCATACAAACACATTAAAGCCACATCAACATCATGTAACTGTAATCATATTTAAAGATCGAGATCCATCACAATCCATGTAAATGTATGAAATACCTTATCTAATCATAGCCCATGTGGAAGTACACATATAATAACTATAATCCATTATAACTTGATAAAATTATATATTATAAATTTAATCCAAAACTGCTCACATATATATGTAAGTCATAACTGAGATCCATTACATCGTTTATGAGCACACATCCTATAATTATAAGCCAAAACATCCCTCTTATGCCTATATAGTCTATGTATGGAATAGAGAGTGGTGTAAGAAGAGTAGTTAGTCATCTAAATCCTTGAAAACTAAGACATTAAGAGAACACTTAAATCTCATGGAAAATTTGGGCATCAGTTGCCCCTATTGACTAGAGTGTATGAGCGTAAGAGATAAATGAATATAATAAATATATAAAATAAAACCTTTTTAAGGGAAACTATCATACCCTAAACTTGAATATTGGCCAACCTCTTTCATGAAAAGCCAACTTCCATTGCTGTAGACTAGAAAACTAATTCCATTCCATGCACACAAGCATAAAGGTTCATCATAACCACTAATTATTTACATAAGTTCTATTATTAATCATTTTATAATAACATGCCCTTAATTATAGTTTAATAAATCAACCCTTTAAAGTGAAGGTGATTTTAGATTCTACATTTTTTTCATCGAGATTCACAACAAGCACTATAACCCTTACCATCGTTAATCCGCATAAACCAACCGTATTACTTAATCCATCATTTATGACCATTTCAAATTCTGGGTATTTTAAGACTCAACTATTCCTATCACATGGAAGATAAGTGATCTACAATACGAGAGAAATAAGAACACTAGATAAGAAATAAGAAAAAAACCATTAAAGAGGGATCCTAACCTAAGCTAACCATCCATCATCATCGCCAAAACATTTCCACATCATCCACACTATCTCATCATAAATCACATCAAATCACTAACAAAACCATATCATAACTACCTCACCCTCACCTTTACAACCAACTATACCAAGTTTTCATGTTAATTCAAAGGAAGAGATCAATCATTCTAATATATGAAGGGAAGTAAATAAAAATTCCAAACAATAGTAAATATCAAGGAGAAATAAATTCTCTATCATCTGAAGTACATGATTTTATAAAAAATGTGGTCTATATGTATTTAGACACTAGTTATTGATTTTGGAAATCAACATATTTCCTACTATATTTTCTTATAAATCCATTGTGTGTAGGTTTCAACAAAACAAGAAACCTAATAATCAGAAGTTAGTAGTGGCCATATTTATCCAATAAGCATTTTTATAGAAATACTTTATTAATCTGAAAGGTTTTAAAAAAATAATGATAAAATCAATTCATATTCATTACCATTATCCTCCTCATTTTATTATCTTGACATTGTTAAACTATATTTATATACATTCCAAAAATGTTAAGGATAAACAATAATCATAGAAATATACATTCAAAGTATCTAGAAAATAACATAAGGCAACCATCATGAATAAAGTATAATCACATGCGAATGAAAACACCATTCCAATACCTTCTAATTCTTATATTCCATATTATTTTCTTATTTAAGTTAACTTCATTGTTTAACCAATAGAAATATAAGAACAATAATACCAAATTCACACATAAAATACATAAAAATATTTGAATCTCTTACCTTCGTATGAATCTTCAAGAAGTAATTCATGAAAATAAAAAAACCAAGGATCAACCAGTACCAAACTTGGTGGAAACCACCTCTAGGCCTAATCACAACGAACCATCATCAAACCATACATGAATACAAAATATAACAAGAAAAAACTAAGTTCCATAACCTATGTGAAGGGAGATATTAATAAAGAAATAAACAAAAGGGGATAAGAGATCCATATAGGATAGAGATAGATTAATCCCCATGAATAAATAGGTTTAAATCCACCAAGAAAATATTATAAGGTACCAAAGAAGGTCTGGACCAATAAGGGTTAATGGAAAGAAATAAAATTCAAACCAAAGGAAACCTTGTCACCTATTTTTAGGTAAAATATGATGGGCCTTCACCATGGCATAGTAGAATCAACCATGACTTTGGTGTCTTTGTTTAAATCCATATACGAAACTCTGGTCTTCAAAATGGTTATTCCTTGCTCTTCTAGATGTTCATTTCACCTGTTCAAGATTTGGCCAAACCAACACCACAGTGTGTTGATGCCCAACATAGTCATGAAGACTTGGACAATATATTCCCTCAAAGGTCCACCATAGTGTGGTGTAATTTCCCTCGCCATTTAAAGTATACCAAAACCTCAAACACAACATAGAGGAACCACTCTTTCTGTTTCCAACATACCTACAAAACTCAAACATGCCTCGATAAAACACCACCATAGACCCTGAAACAGGTGTTTCATCCTTCTTTGTGTTTCATAAGGAAATCATCCAGACATAGTGATCATAAAATTTCCATTACCAAGACATGGTGACCTTCACACACCTCAAAAAAATACTTGAAAATGAAAAAGGGATAATACATAAGATTATTCAATCCATGCATATGATTCAACTCCATGGGGACCAAAACAAGAATTTTACCCCCACTGTGTTATGTAAGGATCGCACTAAGACTCCCTCGACACCATCACTATATAAATGAACCTTTAACACCCCAGGTTCATCAAGCATCCAAATAACCAACTCCCACGGTGACAACTCTAAAATGAGATGGACTGTGATTTCCACCACGGTAACCATCATAGGCGTTTTAGACCCCAAAGGGCCAAAACTCACCCCCTCTACCTCAAGATCACCCTTAAACACCCTCTCAGAACCTCCAAGTCTTAGAAAAACACAAAGGAAGGGTTTAAAAAAATAGATCCCCTCAAAAAATGTTGATAAATAGAAATATCAATAGAAAAATAAATATTAAATACAATATAAAAGATAAATAATTTCTTTATTCATTCAAATCAATTTTAAAAAATCAAGAAAAAATTGTTGTTAAATAGGTAGAGTACAAAAAATTTATTATATTTTATAACAAATTAAAAAAATCATGAAAAACAAAATTATGTTTAATTAAAAAAATGAAGAATAAAATTAAAAAAAACTTAAATTTTTATTTATTTTTTAAAATGTTTATAATATATCCAAAAAAAATTTCCCCATAAAAATATAAAATATAAATTTATTATTTTAATTTAAAATGTGATAAATGATGTCATGACTCCCTCCCCACAAAGATACTATAATGGGAGGAGAGAGACAGTAACTTCTTAATCCCCACCTCTAGTAGGCCCTAAGTTGGCGACTAGCACCGAGTGTGTAGTAAACATGAAAATAAGAGGCATTACACTATAAGATAAACATGCGGAAGAGAGAGATGAGAAGGAAACAACAACCAACACCTACTAGAAAATATATATAAAAAGAAAAATAATACCCAAGTGCAACCATGTAATGTCATACAATACTAAAACAAATCGAATGAAAACTACAAGTGATGCGGAATCGTTGGGAGACACAACGACAGAAAACAGGAAAAAATGAAAGAAAGAAAGTAGAGGACACAGCAATTTATGTGGTTCGGGAAAAATTCCTACGTCCACGGGAGAGGTAGAAATTCACTATTTGGGAGTACAAATTACAGAGGGTTTTTTCAGAGGTGAAACCCTAGCCCGAAATGGGCTACATAAGAAGAAGACTGTCCACTTTTCTAAATAGTAGTCCGCGTTGCAACAGTGATCGACAGCTCACTTTGTCAAAAGTGATACAATGTCTGCCGGCTGGAGTCAAAAGCGCTACAGTGAAGTTGACCCCAAAGTCTGCACCGCTATAGTGTCTTTCGGTGTCGGTCGGTCAGCTCTGCTACAGTTGCGGGCCACAAGCATTCGGCCCAACCGGATCGGGCAACACCAATCCAACAACAAGTACCAAAAAGGTAAAGATGACAGTGACCAGGAAGCCCAAACAACACATGCTAAACCCTGAGTTAGTAATATCCATCCTGATCACCAACCTACTTCAACTGAACTAAAAAATAGTTTATATAAACATATGGAGAGTATAACAGCATGCTCAGTAGGATCCTCCCTAAAGCCTCTTGTGTAAAAGATAAAGAAAGCATGTTGAAGCACAATGAACAACAGTGAATTTAACTTGTCACCTAAATAAGTATACGAATTTATCAACCTCACCATGGCTATCTCTCACCAAGTATCACATACAAGAGAGCATATAATATAATAATAAAACATAAAGGGTACCCCGCTCCCACTTCCCTACTTGTTTTCCTCTTTTCCTCAACGTTGCACATCCTGATCATCTCTCTCCAAAAGTAAACCAACCCGTAAACACTTGGGAAAGGTACCACCACATGCACCTCTTGCATCACACGACCACATCATCCCATATAAATAACCAAATAGTAACCAAGTTGTTTTCAAGATCCACCACAGCCCGTATGACGTATATCAAACATCGGGTATTATACCTAAAGTCATTACAACCCATACACTGAGTAAGTACCTCAAGCCATCACAGCCAATACATGTCATACCTATAATAATCCTTTGGATACTATATTTGGTAATACATGTGTGTGAAATAAACACAATCCATCACAACCCTCTATACACATATATGGGGAAAACTAACCATTGTTCATACTAGCACAAGTAACTACCAAGAGAAGAGAGCGGGGCCCGAGGGGGTAGTCAGCCCTCCAGCCTCCCACCGGAATATTGGGGAAAACACCCCCAAAGTCCAATGGGTGTCAATTTACATAACAAATATTGGTTGGGTAGTGTATGAAATCACAAAAAGATACATGATATAATTTATATCACAACCAAACTATGAGCATAACCTAGTCTTAGACTCAACTATAGCTAACATCACATGGACTCCTAACTGCCACTGCTAATACCAGGTAACCTATAAGAACACAAACATATAAAATAGATACATTAATTAATTGTTTTATTTTAAGCATAAACTTCTGTTATTTAATTAATTATCTATTAATTAACCATTTAACATTATTTCAGATTGAATTACATTAATTATAAGAGTAAATCACATGCCCTCCAGGTATAAACCAAACCAATGACTTGGTTTATCAAGATTAACATCTTTTTAGCATTTCATTCCATCATCAACCAACCTCATGGGTTAAAAATTTATTTAATCATTATTAGCATTATTCCATATCCAGGTACTCTAGGAAAACCATCCTAAGCCACCACCAAAAGGAAACATGAAATCAAGAACATCCAACTACCTCAATTAGTGGGGAAATGAATGCAAATAAAACAAGAAACTCAGCCAATGTCCATTAAATATATTCAAGTGAGTATACCGGCTCTCAACATGTCATCAACAGGTAAGATCAACTTTAACCCATTCCATCATCTTCAGTTTCATCCCCATCACCCATATGCATATACCGATGCATCTTGCTAACATAAGTTTCATCTTCTGCCAAAATATTTGGGCCTCCCTACCCACATATCATAACATCTATCCGAGGCTCATCCATATTAGGCTCACAATACAAGAACCAGGAAACAAATAAGAAAAAATCCAAGCAACTAGACCCTCAAAACAAGGCATCCAACCTTCTCAACCAAACAGGCAACTCATGCCCTAGAAAACATCTTTATCACACAACCAGTACTTATTACATCTTGAATTAACTGATTCATTTATTAATAGGTTCCAACTATAGGAAACCTAAGGCATCAAGCTATAAAACACTAACAAAGGAAAAATATTCTCTTAGCATTTACTCTAGTTTCAAAAAACCTAGATAAGAACAATTCTTAATTAACATTACTTTTCAATTTTATCAAAAGTCATTATCATGCTTCAGGTTCCTTAACCAATTTCAATTAAACATGAACACTTTCATCAATTTGATCAACATCAAATTACATTAACCACCAGATTACAAACATTCCTCTCATTTAATTATTCTTAAGAAAATTAATTATCAGTTAATTTAGGATTTACATTCTTTACCAATTTCCATCAAGAACAACATGCTAACAAAGAAAGACATAGATATCACACTATCTATAAAATCATGAGGCAACCTGCTATCACAGTACAAAGCAACAACATCATCAACATGCGATCACTATCTAATTTCTTAATCTAGTTCAAATAATTATCAGGTCCACTCCATTGTCATCCAAAGGGCTAAAATGTGATCAATTTATGATTTTACGTAAATAAAGTAAGTGAAGCAACAAATCCCCTACCTCAAAAATCTTCCAACGCTCTTTTCATGAGAATGGACCGCGTTGTAGATCTCCAATAACTTCTCCTGCAAGAACTACATCCATACAAGGATGTCATAGCACAACCACACCAACAACAACCAAGGGAACCCCCATTAGAAACAAGGGTGATCAAACGCCATAGCATGGTGAGAAGGCATTGGAAGAAATGAGATCAAATCTGGAGAAAGATCTATAAAACGAAGGAAGAACACACCTTGGATCACCAAAAATTAGAGACAGAAGGATAAGGATCGACCCCCCTTTGAAGGGAATCCAAAATGCTAAAGGAGAGGGTCGTCGGCCACCTGAAACAAGAGAGGGAGCTTTTGCAACTGTAGGGTTATGAATAACTCGAGCGACTAAAACACTTATAACAACACTACAACAGAGAATTACACAATGTGTAATCCACTTTCACGTCATATAATCCTTGGTATTAAGTTGACGTCGAAAAACACATCACCTTTATATTATTTAACCCTAAAACTTACACATTGTGAACCTGCACTATACAAGTCTTGCACCACACTTACACGGCGTACAAGGATTATACGACATGTAATCTCCTTGCTTCCAGTATTTTCAGTAGCCAACTCCTCTGGACTAATTCCAAACCTCCTCCAAGCTTCACTAGCCTCAGAAACACACAAATGGTTGGTCTACTAGGATCCAGGCCCTTACAAATGAAATTCCAAAAAACCTAGTTTCATTAGAAAATGATTAATGACATTAAAAAAATAAAATAATAATAATAGTTTTAAAATATTAATAAAAAACTTTTTATTTAAAATATTAAAAAATTAATAAAATTTCAAAAAAAATATTTTATATTTAAATTAATGAAATAGTAAAATAAAACTCCATTTTATTTAAAGTTTAATGATAAAAAATAAAAAAAAATTATTAATATATTGAATATATAAGAATAATATTTTTAAAATATATGTTAAGTAAATAGAAATAAGAAATAATTTTGATTTTCTATCATTAGGCCAACACCCACAATGTCTAGTCTAAACCATCTCATGCAATAAATAAATAAACAGCATGTCAATATGTATCAATGTAGAGCAATAAACAAATTAAATAATAACTTGGTCAGGGTTCCCAAATGGACGCTCGTTCCTTATCACTTGCTTTGGCCTAAGACGAAATTCTGAATAGGGTACCTGTGCAATCCATAATATGTATACAAGGGGCCAAGTGATCAAGGAAACCCAAGAAGAGGTACACCCCCAAGCTTGTGCTTCACCTTGGTGTCTAACTCACAAGTCATCATTCAAAAGTGCTTGTAAATCAAGGAGAATCATCCCATGTGCATAAGAAAACTCATAATAATAATGAAGGATATGAATCTCATATGAATAAGCAATTCAATCAGATAATTCATCAAAAACCAGAGGTGGAGTCTTGTGCCCGTCCAATGCGATATAAAAGAATCCCATGTGTCGCAATGAGAACATATGATAATCCAATACCACCGAGTCCATCCAAGGCTAATCTAAATGGAGTCCCTTGTATCACTACGAAGCATGGTAACTTTGAGTCTGTACCAAGTATCTCACATAGGTGACCATGTCTCACCCGAGGCATGGTATAACCATATTTCCAAATGGATATGTCCTCGGTTGCTCCCCTAAGGAACTGGTATCACTCACGAGTAATAGAAACCGCCTAGGAAGCCCTCTCCTGACAACCAAAGCATCACTCCCGACACATCAAGTCATAATTTCCCAAGCACGGCGATTCCATCCATGTTTCCTTAATACAGAACCTATGTTCTCTCTCGGCTCGCATCATGTAAGCCATATCAAACAAGGCATATATCACAAGGTAAACACTTATAATTGTAGGCCATTTAAACAATATCCCCATGCCAAAATCTATCAAGCGATACAAGGTATTCAAATAATCCAAACACAATGACACAATTTATATGGCATGGTGCGAGCATTAAAAGACAACAAGGCATTAGAATGAGCCATTAATTATAACGTATGGGCTTTAAGAAATGGAATGCAACCATTGACACATGGAATTAACATGCCTCTAAAAATATGTCATTAATGACATCTCAATAAAACAAGCTAACAAGATTGCCTGAGCATAACATTCAATAAACAACATGGTCGTACTCAATTCAATACATGTGGAAAATCCCTCTTATGAATAACATTATCCGTATTCAATTCTTTTTTGAAACATTACAATTTATATAAGGCATTTTATAAAGAAGAAGCAGAAGACATGGTTTAACCATCCTATACGTGTCAAGACCATTCGATTCATCCATTTAAAAGAGGCAACCTTCATGTGCAAGCTATTTCATTTAATTCAACTAGGTCAATTTCATTAAAACATGAAAAATCCATTTATAAGGTTCAATGAGCACTTAGAAGGTGTCATTGGAAAAAGTGAAATTTTCTACACGGTCAATCCCAATTTAATTCTATAGACCATGGAAATTACATTTATAAATCTCAAAAGATAGGAAAAGTGTCATGGAAACATGTCGTATGCCTACCTGGGCAATTTCTAATTTAATGAGGCCCAACACTAATAAGGTGTCTTATGTTACATTTAATACTCATGTAAAAAGGGGGCAACATACTAACTTGCCACACATCAAACATAACAAGAAGGCGGATAAGCATAAAATTCTACTAACTACTTTTTAGTTTGAAGATAGAGCACCTCTGTTGGAGGGGTTTTATTATAAATCATGACATTTCTTACCACACAATCATTTATCATATTTAACAATTCATTCATGAACATACGCATTTCATATCTAAGAAACATTAAATCTGAAAATCAAACCACATTTATTAAAAACTAAAGACAGTTCCATAAGTAAATTAATTAATGTGTTCATAAAATTAAAGGGAAAATGAATGAGACTATACCTCAAGAAGTAGATTAAAGCCAACCCAAAACACCTTAGCACCTAACAACTTTATCGGCGACCACCCGAAACTGCCCCACACTTGCACGCACATACATTCCAATATATATATATATATATCCCTTAATCCAATGCACATATTCCCCTCGCCATGAGGGAATGTGTACATGGAAGATATATATATATTTATATATATACATACCTAGGCACCATGAATCATCCAAAGGACACAAAACAAAAGGTTCCAAACCAAGAAACCGGTGTAAACCCTTACCTCGGATGACAAAGGCAACCCAAACCAAACCAAACCACTTCGCCTCCGGTGGTGGTTTCTGGAATACACACAAGGGAGTCCCAAGAGACCTTTTTCATACCCTAACATCGAAGGAAAACCAAAATCCGGATTATCCCAAAACCATAGGGTTCGACCGCACATCACCAGGCGACGAGAGAGGAGAAAAAACGCCTGATCAATGGAGGAGGAAGGAAGAGGATGACATACCTTGAAGATTCATATTAAGAATTCCAAAAATTCCAGAGGAAAGAGTAGTGGGAGGGAGCTGAGAGGGGGCTCACGCTGTGCACTGGAAAGGAGGAGGCAAGTCGTATGAGCTAGGGGGAGACCCTCTTGGGCTCTCCTAAAACATAACCTAAAAAACAAATAATAATAAATAATGATAATAATAATAATAACAACAAAAATAATATTATTATTACTTATTAAAAATTTTCTTTTATTTTTATTGTTCATTTAATTAAATTAATTCAAATTTTAAAATAGTGACCCGACGCTTCCAAAACACAATGATACTTTCGTGGGATCTCTTAGACTTTCACCCAAGTCCAAAAAAACACGTTGAAATCTTTTAACCCTCTAAATTTAGTTCCGATGCTCGGTTTTAAAAATAGTCCATCCAGTACATGAAAAAGTTCAAATTCCTTTGCATTTTGTTTAGTTCGAAACACGGATCATTACACATGTTGTTCTGTGCTACCAGAGATAACATGCTCTTCAACCAAATTCTTACTAATGGGAAAATCATGAATCTGGTATCTACTAAAATCATTTTTCCCTTCTCCTTATATTTCTTTTAAATTTTTTCAGATTTGTCAAGTACTTTTCCTTTTACAATGTTATTATGTGAAAATCCTAGATTCTATGTCATTGTGTGATGTGTTGCATTATCATTGTGAGTTGTGTTACTTTTGTTATTTTTCATTGTTCTTTAGGGATATTTTTGGTGATTTTTTAATTCTGTAAACTGAGTTTCTTTTTAATTCTAAATTTTTTGGTTGAGAAAACCGTTTTTATAGTTTTCTTCTTAGGGGAGCAGGCTAGTTAAAAAATACTTAATTTGTGAAGCTTTTGGTGAAAATTGATATCCAGTTTCGGAAGATATAACTAAATAGAAACAACTAACTTAAGAAGTATGTTTTCAAGTATGTCAACTGTTTGGTTATTTAATTTTCAGGGAAGATTTCTATTTCTATTTTATAATGATCATCCACAATATAATTCATTTTATGTTCAGTTTTCTTGTTATCAGGAACATGATGCTTAACATGTAATTTTCCAAAAAAGACTCGCTCTCAGTTTTTTTAAGTAAATTTTTTTACTCTTTATATTTATCATATATTGATGCTATATTGATGTTAATGTTCTATACATTATTTTCAGGTATTCTAAAGTATATATTAATGTTATCATTTACTCTACTAACCCTCTGGTCATTTTCTATTGTTAGATTTTGTTTTCAGTAATAGGATCCTGATATTTTTGTTGGTCTCAGGTTTTGACATGCCTTTCTGATCTTGAAGTCACATTGAATACTGGACCCGTCAGCCAAATAAATCCCTTAATTCCCTTTAAGTTAATCTAAATAAATAGATTATTATGGTAAATGATCTATTCTATTATTTAGTTTTATTGGAGAATATCTTGTTGTAGTCAGATAAATTCTGGTCAACACATTTCTGTCAAAGTGTCATGTACTTTGTAGGACTCTTATTTAAAAACAATCATCTTTGTTTAGGTAAGAAGGAAAAAGACTTTATATGACATGTTAAACATGCTTAATTTTGATGTTACAAAAAATGCCTTGTTGGAGAGTGCCAGTGTCCAAAATTTTCAAAATTGTAGGTAATCTATATTGTGTGTCATAAGCAATCATTTTTATGGTTCAGTTAGGTGCAGTTATTTCCAAATGTTCTTTCAGATCCAAGAGTCCCTACACCGAACAACTTTTTATTTCAATTCACAAGTTGGTATAATCTTTCATGAGATGTTTTTTGTTGAGTCTCCTCTGACTTCCTTCAAAACCAAAAAATTTATAAGTGCATTTTTGGAAATTTTTGATGCATTTGGGTTGGTGATGTAATCATTTTTCTTGAGTGTTTTTTCCTAGAGTTGTTATCTTCAAAGTTGAGCTCTTTTTTTTATAGAAATAGTTAATATTTAATAAAAAAAATTTGCGTGAAAACTCAACATGACCTAACAATTCTATAACGTGTCTTTGACAATATTTTGGGGATTTATCTAATACACATAAAAGATACAAGAAAAAAATGAAAGATGTTGATAGAAACACTTAGTTTATGTTTGTCATGTAACACTGAATGGTATGTATAGTAAAGTATGTCATATTTGTAGTCATTAAGTAGTACACCACTACAAAATTGATTTTGTCTTCAATGTATGCTCTTATGCTTCTTGTTGCATTAATATGCATTTGGTGAACATATTACCAAAAATGGACCCCCAAAATATTATATACTTATAAATATTTGTGTCTTTCCCAAAAAATAAAGAAAATTTTGTGTCCAAGTATTGAATGGTGTGAATTATATCATACCTTTGGGGCTGATAATAAACTAATACAATGATTTATTTTGCAGTGTCACTGATTAACAGGAAGCAAATCCCATTGTTTACACTGTCATCACATTTTCGTTTCTATTTACTGTGATGTTTGGGGACTGGGGCCATGGTGTATGTTTTCTGTAGGGAGCATTGGTTCTTATAGCTCGTGAAAACAAGCTTGGTTCTCAGGTCTGTCCTTTTTTTGAGACTTGTATTCTAGAGGGTGAAGTTAAGGATTTTATCTGAACATTGCTGCTTAGAAATATAGCTTGTCATCCATTCTATATTACATGTTTCTATGATGGTTAACTTCCAATTATGGTGGGTTTACTATCATCAAAAAATGATCTGATTCATACATGTCTCTCATCAGTATACTATTAATATGATTCATTTATTTCAAATGAACCTTAGTATGTTGTGTGGTTGAATATTCCAGTTGATATGGTTCATCTATCAATCCTTATGAATTTAATCATCAGCATTTTCATGTGTATTGGACACAAATTGGAAGGGCATTTTTACCACTAGACATGATTTTTTCCATGTGCATTTGATAAATTAAAAAAAAAAGAAACGGAAAAAATTATAGATATGCAAGGATCCCAGCTTTCTTTAGCTACCCTGAAGGACTCATTTTTTACGTTTCTATGTAGTAAATTTCTCAATTTGGTTTATGTGTACCTAATGTTGACAATAACTTTATTGCATCCGCTATAGGGACTCTTATTTATGTTTCTATGTATTAAATTTCCCAATTTGGTTTATGTGTACCTAATGTTGACAATAGCTTCATTGCATCCGCTATAGCTATCACGACCCGTCCTCGGGGCCTGTGTCGTGACTACCCCAAGCCCGCCTTCCATAGGCCAGGGGTTGGCGACTAGAACCAAGGCGTAATTCCCGATAAAAGGGAATGCATTGCCTTTGTAAAGTAAACAAACACCACAGAGCAAGCAAGCAGAAGTAAACACTAAATAAAAACTGGGTACAACAGTAAGTGCGTAAAAGTAAGTTGGCCAGAAGACAAACCCAAACTGAAAGTAAAGTACAACTGAAAAGGGAAAACAACAACTGAAATTAAAGCTGCAACGTCAAGCCATCCACTGGAAGTCCCACCTGAAGGGTGGGTACAGATATCCCCCACAGCTCCTCGGGTCCAGTCGTCTGCTCCGCAAGCCTCAACCACGATCAGCGTTGTCCTTCGTCTGCAACCAACACAATGTAGTGCGGGCATAGCTCATGCAGGGGTGAGTATAAGCTACTTAGTAGGGACCCCGAGACCCCCGAAGGTCTCCCAAAATCCACAAAGGATAATCCACAAAGGAAAGATACAATCACGAAGTAACATCCGACACTACTTAGGTATATGCCCATACATATACCTAAGTCATCAATTTCCAGTTGGGCTCCAACATCTGAGCCCAAATTCGATCACGTCCACACAGGATAGCACAACACAATCCACATAGGAAAGCAAGTCAATATTCAGCTCACACAGGTATACTTCTTCGTAAGACGATAGAGATGATCAGATATTACCACTGATTCATCTAAGTCGTCGGACCCACACATGATCGATAGGTACTGACCCCTGTAATGACCCACAAAGGATCGATAGGTACTGACCCCCGCAATGACCCACAAAGGATCGATAGGTACTCACCCCCGCAATGACCCACAAAGGATCGATAGATACTAACCCCCGTAATGACCCACACAGGATCGGACCCACACAGGATCTGTAGGCGCTGGCCCACACAGGACCGCTGAGCGCTGACCCACACAGGATCTGACCCATACAGGATCGGTAGCACTGATCCACGTTGGATCGATGAGTGTTGTAGTCGTCGCCGTCGAATCCACGGAGGATTTCTGCACAGTCGTCATCGTCGTCGCAGTCGCAGCCAGCTCTAGGGTTCCCGCACACAGCAAGCTCGTTCGGGAGGGTCCGCTCCACGAGCTGAGGGGATGATACATATACTGACACGTAGTCCAAAGTTTATGTATCCAAAAGTTCCGTATCGTCAACAGGAACTCAACGCGATAGATGGCGCATCGATCGGACGCTCGGTCTGTGAGTTATTGGCCTTTTCGTTCCAGGGGACGGTTGGTTTTTAAGTCAAAACCAACCCGACCGTACTCCAACTGCGTCCAAACCTCGAGCGGAGTAAGCCAAAAGGTCCGTCTCACTAAGAGGAATCCAAAAAAGTCGACGGCACGTCAATCGGACGTCCAGAGCTCAAGTTATAAGTGTTTCCGCTCCGAGGTCCCGGTTGGTTTCGTGTACGAACCAACCCGGCCGAACTCCAAGTACTCCAAAACCTTGAGTATAATATATCGAAACGACTTTCTCGTTCCAAGGATCGCATCGACGCTGACGGTGCATCGATTGGAGGTCTGTAGCCCTAGTTATGGGCAAAAGACCGTGAGAGGTCCGGAAGTGGGGTTTCAGGCCCGGACCGACCCGGCCCGAGACCCCCTGGGTCGGCCCGATCCGGGTCGACCCGACCCGGGTCCGGGTCCGGCCCACTTGGCAGCGGCCCGGCCCGGCTGTCGCGGCCCGGTCAGGCCTGGGCGCGGCCCGTCCCGGCGCGCTGGCCAGGGCCAAGCGGCTCGGCCGTTTCGGCCGAGCGGATGGGGGTGCGGGGTGGCACGCTGCCCCCCGCCAGCTGGTAACCGCGGCCCCCATGGGGGGCCGCTCCTTGTCAATGGACGAGGCCGAGTGCCGTGTCCCGCCTCCCTCGATCGCGCGCGGTCGTGGGACCAGCGGCCCATCCCGGCGGCGCGCCGGCGGAGTGTTCCGCGGACCACCGGACGAGCTCCAGTGGTCGGTTTTGCCTGCCGTCTTCGCCAACAGACCTCCTGGGACCGGTTCTTCACTGTGAAGACCTCACAACGCCCGTGCGGCCTGCTTCATCATCGCTCGCCGATCCGAACACCAAGAACGAAGAGACGGTGAGTTCAGACTTGTTCGTTGGTCCGCACCCACCGCGTTAGCGGTTTAAAAAGGCTTCTGACAAATTTTAAACACATGCCGATGATATAAATCACAAAGATTTGATTGAATCAAAACCCCTACCTCAAGCATCGTTGAGCGACGGTTCATCGCGGAAAAGCACGTCACGGAAGAAAGCGTCGCGGAAGGGGGATCGTCGCGTCGCGGAGAAGGAACGTCACAGAAGAAGCGTCACGGAAGAAGCGTTGTTGGCGTCGCGGTACATGGCATCGCGTAGTCGATTTCTGAAGATTCGGCATTCTTCGTCGGAGATCGGTGCGTTCTTCACGTTCTTCGCGTTCTTCGCGTTCTTCGACGAAGAAGATGAAGATCTTCAAGCCTCCCCTCTTTCTCCCAATCCCCTCTCAACACAACTAGACTAATAAAATAAGAGTTCTCTTATTTTATTTCTCAAGCCATGCGTTTTAAAATTCAAAAACGAATCAAACAATTAATTGAATTAATTTCAATATTTAAACTGCCCAAATTAAATGAGGCGTTTCATAATAGAAAAACGCAAGGGTTGACTTCCAAATAATAGGGGGTGCGGGTGCGTTACCTTAATTAAAGGAGAGGGTTAGGAAGAATAGAAACGGTGGGGCTCGTGTGGGCCCCACCTCAAAAATATCCTACCAAGTGGGTAGGATATTGTGGGTCCCTCATCATCCACTTAACTTAAGTTAAGAAAAATAAAATAAAAATCGGTTGTACCACTTTTATTTTATTCCTTAACTTAACCCCAAAAAATTAAAAACCACACTCGAGAAAACGCAACTTCAGAAGAGGTGTTTCTAAGCGATTACCGGAGCTACGATTCCATCGCTGCCCTCAGAATTCGATTCTGAGTGCCGGTTCAAAAGGTAGAAAAACCCGCTCGTTCGTTCACTAAACGTACCCAATCCAAACTTTGGAAAATGATTCCTGGCACACCGGGCCTCGGAATCAGGTGCCGTCAGAAACTGCATTCTTGTAAAATTCCCAAGAAAATTAAGAAAAAAAATTTCCTTGAATTTTACGGGTCTTTACATCACTCCCACCTCAGTGCTTTACATCCCCATAAAGATACATCAAAAACTAGGGAAACAAATATGGGTACGGAGCACGCATCTGAGCCTCCCGCTCCCAAGTGTTCTCCTGGAGGTTCCTGTGCTGCCATCTGATGCGCACTAGAGGAATCGACCGTCCACGTAGGACCCGCTCCTGCCGATCCTTGATCTCCACTGGGACCTCTATAAAATTCGCCCCATCATCAATGTCCAGCTCCCCATGGTCAATGATATGCGTTGGTTCGTGCACGTATCTCCTCAACTAAGATACGTGGAAGACGTCGTGCACCCAGTGCAACTGAGGTGGTAGAGCCAGGCGATAAGCCACCTCTCCAATCATGTAGAGGACCTGGAAGGGTTCGATGAAGCGCGGAGATAACTTTCCGCCTCGGCCAAATCCCCGTAATCCACATCGAGGTGAGACCTGCAAGAAGACGTGGTCTCCATCCTCAAACTCCAGTGGCCTCCGCCTCCTGTCAGCATAAGACTTTTGCCGGCTCTGAGCTGTCCTCATCCGCTCCTAGATGACCTAGAACTTCTCTGTCGTGGCCTGGACCACCTCCGGTCCCACAAGTACTAACTCCCCAGGGTCCGTCCAGCACAGCGGCGATCTGCAAGGTCGGTCGTACAACGTCTGGTATGGTGACATCCCGATGGTGGAGTGGTAGCTGTTGTTGTACGTGAACTCCACCAAGGGTAGGTGGTCCTCCCAGTTGCGACCAAAGTCGAGGACACATGCACGGAGCATGTCCTCGAGAGTCTGAATGGTCCTCTTCGTCTGACCATCTGTCTGAGGGTGAAAGGCGGTGCTCAGACGTAGCTGCGTCCCGAACGCCTCCTGCAACCCCTTCCAAAGCCGGGAAGTAAAGAGAGCATCTCGATCGGAGATGATAGATGATGGCACACCATGAAGCCATACAATCTCCCGAACGTAGAGGTGTCCCAAGCTCTCCACTAAGCCCTGCTCTCTGATGGGTAAGATGTGAGCCGACTTGGTGAGTCAGTCGACAATCACCCAAATGGATTCGTGACCTCTGGAAGTACGTGGAAGTACAGTCACGAAGTCCATAGATATCTTGTCCCACTTCCACTCCGGGACCTCTAAGGGATGTACCAAGCCATCTGGTACCTGGTGCTCTACCTTCACCTGCTGGCAGGTGAGGCATTGAGAAACGAACTCTGCCACAGCCTTCTTCATGCCTGGCCACCAGTGCTGTCGTCTGAGATCCTGGTACATCTTCGCCACGCCAGGATGTACCGCCAAAGGGGAAGTGTGAAAATCTCTCAGCACCTCCTCCCGTAAAGCAACTGGTACCAAGGTACATCCTCTGAAAAGGACGTCATGCTCTCCTCCTACAGAGAAACCATCAGGTGCCTGTCCTAAGGATATCTGCGCACGCCGCGTCTCACAGTCAGCGTCCCCACGCTGTGCCTCTCTGACCTACTGCAGTAGTGGAGGAGTGACAGTGAGTGACTGAAGGAAGGCTGCTCCATCTCTATCCACGAAGGATATTTGCAAGGCGGCTAGCTGCTCTGTCGCCTCCCCAAGTAGTTGAATGCCTGTCCTCCTGCTGAGAGCATCGGCTACTACGTTCCCCTTCCCAGGAGTATAGACTATCTCAAAGTCATAATCCTAGAGGAACTCGAGCCATCGCCACTGTCTCGGGTTCAGGTCCTTCTGTGAGAAGATGTACCTGAGACTTTGATGGTCAGAATAGATTGTAAAGTGCTCGCCCATCAGATAGTGTCGCCACATCTTCAGAGCGAAGACCATTGCTGCTAACTCCAGGTCATGGGTAGCGTAGTTCTGCTCATGCGGCCTCAACTGACATGATCCACAGGCGATCACTGCCCGCTCCTTCATTAGGACACATCTGATTCCAGTCCCTAATGCGTCGCAGTAGACTACATACCCTACTCCCTCCTCCGATAGCCTCAAGATAGGGGCGTTGGTCAATCTCTGTCTCAGTTCCTGGAAGCTCTGCTGACATCTGTCTGACCACACAAAGGGTTTCTCCTTCTTCGTCAAATATGATAGTGGAGTTGCAACTCTGGAGAAGTCTGGCACAAATCTTCGATAGTATCCAGCTAGTCCCAAGAAACTCCGCACCTCCGTCACGCTCCTGGGTGGCTCCCAAGCTAGTACTGCCTCGATCTTCGCAGGATCCACCGCAACTCCCGCCTCAGAGATGACGTGTCCCAAAAAGTGGACCTCACGTATCCAGAACTGACACTTTGAGAGATTTCCATAAAGATGGTGCTCTCAGAGTGTGTCTAGTACAACCCGCAAGTTGTAGGCATGCTCCTCCTCAGTCGTCGAGTATATCAAAATGTCGTCGATGAAGACCACGACAAATCGATCGAGGTATGGCTGAAAGATCCTCTTCATAAGGCCCATGAACACTGCTGGAGCATTGGTTACGCCGAATGGCATAACCAAGAACTCGTAGTGACCATACCGACATCTGAAGGTCGTCTTCTGCACGTCCTTGTCCCGAACTCTGAGCTGATGATAGCCTGACCTGAGGTCTATCTTCGAGAACCACCGTGCTCCCTTGAGCTGATCGAAGAGGTCATCAATCCTTGGTAGTGGATACTAGTTCCTCACTGTCACCTGGTTCAGGCGACGATAGTGGACACACAGTCGCAAGCTCCCGTCCGCCTTCTTGGTGAACAATATCGGGGAAGCCCAGGGTGAAACACTAGTTCAGATGAATCCCTTTCCTTGCAAGTCCTCCAACTGTACCCGTAGCTCTCGAAGCTCGGCGGGAGCCATCTGATATGCTGGGGTGGATATCGGGGTTGTCTCGGGGTACAGATCAATATAAAAGTCTACCTCTCTGCGAGGAGGTAGTCCTGGAACTTCGTCGGGGAAAACTTCCGCATACTGATCCACCACTGCAGGAAAACTAAGACTCCGCACGTCAACTGCTCCTAGGATGAGGCTAGCCAACTGATGAGTGATGGGCTGCCCTCTCCCCTGCGGGAGTTTATCCTGTGCTACGAAGGCTCCCTTATCGCCGGTGAAGGTGAACCTGCTCCCGTTGGTGCGTACACATCACACCTTGCGCCTAATACAGTCAATCTGAGCATGGACGGTAGATAACCAATCCATGCACAAGATGACGTCGTAAGGCCTCGACGCCGCTACAAGAAGATCCTAGCCGAAGCTCTCGCCTCCTAGAGTAAGCTCACACTGCCGGCACCAGTGCGTAATCGTCGAGTCTGCTCCCGTAGGAGTCTCTAGCAGTAAGGATCGAGCCAACGGCTCCGTCGGAATCTCCGAGCTCCGAGCAAGGGAAGCGGCTATGAAAGAATGACTCGCTCCTGTGTCTATAAGAACTGCAGCAAGGGTGGAATAGACACAGATAGTACCTCGAATCATCTCAGGTGTTCCGTGGTCGTAGGCCTCTACTTCCTGGAGTTGTGTCTGTCTCTGCCCGCCAGCTCCCTGTGGTTGGGGTGGACCTCCTGGTGGTGGGGGTGGTAGAGCCTCAAAGCGTCGCCCACCACCTGCCGCTCGGCCAGCTCCTCTGCCTCGTCCGCCTGCTCCCTGCGGACTGCCACGGTCGACCCTCTGCCTCTGCCTGGGTGGTCCCTCAACCGTCTGCTGCTCCTCGGTACGGCGGTTCGGGCAGTCACGAGCCATGTGGCCCTGCCCGCCGCATGCGTAGCACTGTCTGCCTCTCAAAAGACTGGCTTCACGCTGTGTGCCCCGCACCACTGAGCCAGTGTCCTGAGGTCGTCTGCCTGAGGGTCTGGTCTGCCTGGACCCATGAGTCATCCGTCGACTGCCTGCTACAGAAGACTCTGCTACGTGCCGCCATGCGATAGGTCTCGCTGCTGATGTAGGCTCAGCAAGGAAGATCTCGATCAGAAGGGCTCGCTCCAGTACCCCTGCCTGTGTCAGAATGCCGAGGGAGATCAGCGATGCCCTAATCTCATGCCTCAATCCCTGGTCAAAGGTTCGGGCCCGGAAGAATGGGTCACGTACCATGTTTTTCGAGTAGCGTGAGATATCGGTAAATCTCGCCGAGTACTGGGTGACCGTTAAGCTGCTCTGCCGCAGCGGTAGAAGCTCCTGGATGCGCACCGCACAGAGGGTGGCTGGGACGAACTCCGAGCGGAAGAGGCTCTCAAAGTTCGTCCAGATGAGAGATGCCTCATCGTGCACCTGGAGCATCAAGCTCCACCATCTGCCTGCTGCCGCGTGCAGGAGGCTCGCTGTGAGGATCACCATATGGTCTGCTGGTGTCCTCACTAACCTGAAAACCCGTACAACTGCCTCCAGCCAATCCTTGGCTACCTGAGGGTCCGTCTACCCGCAGAACCTGGGCGGTCGCTGACGCTGAAACTCGTGCAGTGCACTAAGGCGATGTGGATCGTCAGCAGCTGGGGCTGGTAGCATCGGTGGCTCGGCGGGTAGAGGTACCGTCGGTGCCTCAGCTGTCAAAGGGCCTTGTACCGAGGCCTCATCGCTCGGTGGGCTGTCGTCACGTACAACGCTCGGAACCCTAGCTGGCTGCCATCGTGGGGCCATCCTGAAAAGAAACAGGTGTGCCACGGTCAAACAGTATACCTGGTGAGCTGACACAAAGTAATCACAAAGAAAACTTGAAACACACATGCAATCAATGTTTTCGCACATTAAGTCGGAAATCAGGAGTCAGGGTCCTGGTGTACGGATACGTCGGCCGCCGCACCAACACTGGACTCCCTGGACTGATAACCACCCTCAATACTCTTAACATTATTGCTTTACATAGAAAAAGATCAGAGTCCAGAGTTTTGCGGTAGAACCGAAATCCTTTGATACCAATTTGTCACGACCCGTCCTCGGGGCCCGTGTCGTGACTACCCCAAGCCCGCCTTCCATAGGCCAGGGGTTGGCGACTAGCACCAAGGCGTAATTCCGGATAAAAGGGAAGGCATTGCCTTTGTAAAGTAAACAAACACCACAGAGCAAGCAAGCAGAAGTAAACACTAAGTAAAAACTGGGTACAACAGTAAGTGCAGAAATGTAAATGAGCCAGAATATAAACCCAAACTTAAAGTAAAGTACAACAGGAAAGGGAAAAAAACAACTGAAAGTAAAGCCGCAACGTCGAGTCGTCCACTGGAAGTACCACCTGAAGGGTGGGTACAGATAGCCTCCACAGCTCCTCGGGTCCAGCCGTCCGCTCCGCAAGCCTCAACCACGATCAGCGTTGTCCGTCGTCTGCAACCAACACAACGTAGTGCGGGCATAGCCCGTGCAGGGGTGAGTATAAGCTACTCAGAAGGGACCCCGAGACCCCCGAAGGTCTCCCAGAATCCACAAAGGATAATCCACAAAGGAAAGATATAATCACGAAGTAACATCCGACACTACTTAGGTATATGCCCATACATATACCTAAGTCATCAATTTCCAGTTCGGCTCCAACATCCAAGCCCAAATTCGATCACGTCCACACAGGATAGCACAACACAATCCACATAGGAAAGAAAGTCAAGATTCAGCTCACACAAGTATACTTCTTCGTAAGACGATAGAGATGATCAGATATTGTCACTGATTCATCTAAGCCGTCGGACCCACACAGGATCGATAGGTACTGACCCCCGCAATGACCCACAAAGGATCGATAGGTACTGACCCCCGCAATGACCCACAAAGGATCGATAGGTACTCACCCCCGCAATGACCCACACACGATCGATAGGTACTCACCCCCGCAATGACTCACACAGGATCGGACCCACACAGGATCTGTAGGTGCTGGCCCACACAGGACTGCTGAGCGCTGACCCACACAGGATCTGACCCACACAGGATCGGTAGCACTGATCCACGTAGGATCGCTAAGTGATGTAGTCGTCGCAGTCGCAGCCAGCTCTAGGGTTCCCGCACACAGCAAGCTCGTTCGGGAGGGTCCGCTCCACGAGCCGAGGGGCTGATACATCAACTGACACGTAGTCTGAAGTTGATGTATCCAAAAGTTCTGTATCGTCAACAGGAACTCAACGTGATAGACGACGCGTCGATCGGACGCCCGGTCTGTGAGTTATTGGCTTTTTCGTTCCAGGGGCCCGGTTGGTTTTTAAGTCAAAACCAACCCGACCATACTTCAACTGCGTCCAAATCTCGAGCGGACTAATCCAAAAGGTCCGTCTCACTAAGAGGAATCCAACAAAGTTGACGGTACGTCAATCGGATGTCCGGAGCTCAAGTTATAAGCGTTTCCGCTCCGAGGGCCCGGTTGGTTTCGTGTACGAACCAACCCGGACGAACCCCAAGTACTCCGAAACCTTGAGTATAATATATCAAAATGACCGTCTCATTCCAAGGATCGCATCGCCGCTAACGGTGCATCGATCGGAGGTCCGCAACCCTAGTTATGGGAAAAAGACCGTGAGAGGTCCGGAAGTGGGGTTTCGGGCCCGGACCAACCCGGCCCGAGACCCCCTGCGTCGGCCCGAACCAAGTCGACCCGACCCGGGTCCGGGTCCGGCCCACTTGGGCGCGGCCCGGCCCGGCTAGCGCGGCCCGGCCTGGCCTGGGCACGGCGCGGCCCGGCCTGGGCAGCCGGCCCAGCGCGCTGGCCAGGGCCAAGCGGCTCGGCCGTTTCGGTCGAACGGATGGGGGTGCGGGGTGGCACGCTGCCCCCCGCCAGCTGGTAACCGCGACCCCCATGGGGGGCTGCCCCTTGTCAACGGACGCGGCCGAGCGCCGCGTCCCGCCTCCCTCGGTCCCGCGCGGTCGCGGGACCAGCGACTTGCCGCCGCGGCTTCAGCCGCGGCGGCCCATCCCGGCGGCGCGCCGGGCGCCGCCGTGCCGGCGAGGCGCGCCAGCGGACTGTTCCGCGGACCACCGGACGAGCTCTGGTGGTCGGTTTTGCCTGTCGTCTTCGCCAACGGCCCTCCCGGGACCGATTCTTCACTGCAAAGACCTCACAACGCCCGTGCGGACTGCTTTATCGTCGTCTGCCGATCTGCACACCAAGAACGAAGAGACGGTGGGTTCGGACTTGTTTGTTGGTCCGCACCCACCGCGTTAGCAGTTTAAAAAGGCTTCCGACAAATTTTAAACACATGCCGATGATATAAATCACAAAGATTTGATTGAACCAAAACCCTTACCTCAAGCGTCGTCGAGCGAGAGTTCGTCGCAAAAAAGCACGTCGCGGAAGAAGGCGTCGCGGAAGGGTGATTGTCGCGTCGCGGAGAAGGAACGTCACGGAAGAAGCGTCGTTGGCGTCGCGGTACACGGCGTCGCGTAGTCGATCTCCGAGGATTCGGCGTTCTTCGTCAGAGATCGGTGCGTTCTTCGCGTTCTTCGCGTTCTTCGACGAAGAAGATGAAGATCTTCAAGCCTCCCCTCTTTCTCTCAATCCCCTCTCAACACAACTAGACTAATAAAATACGAGTTCTCTTATTTTATTTCTCAAGCCATGCGTTTTAAAATTCAAAAACGAATCATACAATTAATTGAATTAATTGCAACGTTTAAACTGCCCAAATTAAATGAGGCGTTTCATAACAGAAAAACGCAAGGGTTGACTTCCAAATAGTAGGGGGTGCGGGTGCGTTACCTTAATTAAAGGAGGGGGTTTAGGAAGAAAAGAAACGGTGGAGCTCGTGTGGGTTCCACCTCACAAATATCCTACCAAGTGGGTAGAATATTGTGCGTCCCACATCATCCACTTAACTTAAGTTAAGCAAAATAAAATAAAAATCGGTTGCACCACTTCTATTTTATTCCTTAACTTAACCCCAAAAAATTAAAAACCACACCCGAGCAAACGCAACTCCGGAAGATGTGTTTCTAAGCAATTATTGGCGCTGCGATTCCATCGGTGCCCTCGAAATTCGATTCCGAGTATCGGTTCAAAAGTTAGAAAAACCCGCTCGTTCGTTCACTGAACGTACCCGAACCAAACTTCGGAAAATGATTCCGGGCACACCGGGCCTCGGAATCAGGTGTCATCAGAAACTGCGTTCTTGTAAAATTTCCAAGAAAATTAAGAAAAAAAATTTCCTTAAATTTTACGGGTCTTTACAATAGCTATATAGTGTCGTGGAAAGATCAACAACAGTATTACCGATGCATAAGTTTCACAATAGTGACAGATGAAATTCAATAGTGGCTGTGGTATATTGGGTAATGGCTTGTAGTGATGCTAATTTAACCCACGTGATCATAAGGTCCACTTAAATGTTTTTTCGATCGATTTAATTATAGCCTCTAATTCCATTTTATATAAGGGTATTTAAAACTAATTTTAAGGATTAAGGGTATTTAAAGCTGATTTTATCAAACATCAGTATTTTTTTAATGCGATCAACATCAATATTTATCTCTTGTTTTTACATGTTCTTATAATGAGCCTTAATTATGCATGTTACAATGTTGGGTCATATTTATTTTGTACAATGGTTTAGTTTTTTTTGTAAGGGTTTAATGCGTTACTTTAACTTGAGGATTTGGGATTTATGGTTCAATGCATGTCATATGATGGGCTTAGGGAGACTTCTCTAATTTTTTTGAGAATGAATTTGGACTATGGGAAGCTGGAAGTGTTGTCTATTCTAAGCAAAGATGGTTCCTTTTCTAATATCATTTTGCACCCTTCTATCATTTGTCATAGGAAATTTGGAGGATCAGAATTTTGTTTCCTCTGGCGTCTTAAGACAAGAAATAACATGTTGGATGAAAGATGGTAAAATTTATAAATTCTGTCGACTATTGTTAGGTAGTGGGGTTGTCGGTGTGCATTGAGCTATCATTTTACTTATTCATTAGTTGTCAGGGGGATATTAAATAGGGGTGGTGTTGTCCTTTTTCCTTGTAGTAGTTAACGAAGTTTTTTGGCTTGGTATTAAATAAGGGAGAGGGAGTTGGGAAGTGGTACGACCCGTTTTTTATGTTCATCTGGTGGCTGCAAGTCGTCGTTTTGGGAGGTTCATCTAGACTCTTCGGAAGTGGTCTTTTGTAGTGTTTATTCTTCTTTTTTCTACCTCTATCCTCTTATTCTACATGTAATATTGTATTGTCTTCTATTGTTGGAAATATCCAATGCTGTTGAGCAGTTCGTCCTACTATTACTGTTATATTTCTACTGAAAGACCTACATGTTGGCTGGAGTACAAAAAATTGGTGCTTCCATCCAGTTTTTGGACGTTTCTAAGGGAAGTAAAGACTTTATTGTGACTGACGAGTTGTGAAACATCGCACATAGCAGTTTTGAAGTTGGGAGGATGACGTACACAACTACTCATAAGCCACCTGCCAACTGTCCTTTGTTTCTGCAGGTGCGCGCCGTTGGGGTACCGCCTAAAGGACCCCGATCACTGGAGAAGACGTTCTTGTTGTAACTTTCTTGGACAATTTTCTGGTAAGAGAATTATTGATCTACTGCTGGAGAAGACGTTCTTGCTAAACATTTGATGGAGCTTGGTGATGTTACAACACAACAGAAGCTTGTCTGAGTGCCACATGGGTTTCTTCGAAGGGCCAAATGGACACCGGATGAGTAGACTTGGTTGCTGGAATGGTGCTAGAAGGATTAAAACTGGTTGAGCCGTACCTAGGTAATGGGGCTAGTTTTCCTTTGGAAAAGGCTGGATTAAAACTATTCTGGTATCATCCAGATTTATTGGATGACTCAATTTTTAGGAAGTATACAATTTTCACCCAGCAAGCAGTGCACACAATTAACAATAGATTCCAAAAGGCATGGAGAAACAACTGTATTGGTATATGTTTTTGGTTTCTCACCTCCACACACAGTGTTTTCCTTGGAAGAAATTTCACCATTTACACTGAGCTCATATTTTTATTTTGTTGCAAATAATGGCGTTGCTGTTGTTATTAAGCTAAGTACTGATACTAATTTTTCTTAATTTGGTACAGACATAGTGTTATTATAAGGAGAAAAACACATTTTTTTTGGAAAAGTGCAATTAATCTAGGAGTTTAGGGAGGTCGTGACAATTACTCGGGTGACATGCAGAGTGAATTGTCCCTTGACACAACTTGTTTCCCAAGTCAAAACATAAAGAAGGTGTCAGAGGAATGGAATTCAAAGTATTTCCAAGTGATGTTATAGAGGTTAAGAAATCCGACTGGGATGTTTTTGTTGGAAATTGCAAACCAATCCATTGGTTTTCCAAAGCAGCCCATGCAGCGTATCTTCCCCATGCAGCGCCACTTTCCCATGTGTCTCCTCATTTCCCCATGCATCCGCTTCTCCCAAGCGAGTCATTTAATATTGTTTGCTTTGTATTTTGGTCCTTCATTAAATGTATTGTGCTGTCCTTTTTTTTTTAATAGCCTATAAATATGGTTCAAATGTAATCCGTTGAGATATATGAAAGTTTGAAAGCCTTGTGGTGTTTTGTTGTCCCATATTTTCTTCCTTCTTTTTTTTCTCCCCACGGCTTGTATAGCCAACAAACTGGTATCAGAGGGCCGGTTCGAAGGCATCCTCCAAATTCCGAAGATGGCCACAACAATCCAGCCGCAAGTTCCGACCTTGTCTAAGGACAACTATGAGAGGTGGTGCATTCAAATGAAGGCATTGTTCGGGTCGCAAGAATTATGGGAGATCGTCACCGACGGGTATGTAGTACCCACTGCGGAGGAAGAAGCGGTCTTCACGAATGAAGAAAAGACGACCGTCAAAAATCAAAGGAAGAAAGACAACAAGGCGTTGTTCCTTCTCTATCAAGGGTTGGATGAATCGACGTTCGAAAAAATTGCCGAAGCAACATCGAGCAAGCAAGCTTGGGATACACTTGCCACCATTTTTAAAGGAGTTGATCGTGTGAAGCGGGTCCGTCTTCAAACATTACGAGCGGAGTTCGAAGCGGCGCGAATGAAGGAAGGTGAGAGTATCTCGGATTACTTTTCACGCCTAATTCTCATTATTAACAATTTGAAAAGAAATGGTGAAAAAATGGAGGATATTCGAGTTATTGAGAAAGCACTTCGATCGCTCACAACCAAGTTCGAGCATGTGGTTGTGGCAATCGAAGAGTCGAAAGATTTGGAAAAATTGTCAATTGAAGAACTAATGGGGTCGTTGCAAGTACATGAGCAACGATTGCAGAAAAATACGGGTTCAACAATAGAGCATGCCTTAGAGTCCAAGCTGACTCTGCAAGAACCCAAGAATGACCAAGCACAACGGGGCGGTTATCGTGCAAGAGGTAGAGGACGTGGATACCATCCAATCTATCAGCAAAAGCAACAAAACTTCAGTAGCTTCCGTGGAAGAGGATACGGTGGAGGCCGATTCACGCGTGGTCGTGGAAATGCAAAAAATGTTCAATGCCATAACTGTAAAAAATTTGGCCACTATGCCTCTAATTGTTGGAGCAAAGTGGATCATGATGAGCGATCCAACTATGCTGAAGCGTCACGCCATGAAGAAGAAGGTACGACACTCCTCCTCGCACAAGAAAAGGCATCTGAACGCCCCGATGTATGGTATCTTGACACGGGTGCGAGCAACCACATGAGTGGTAACAAAGAACTTTTTGAAGAACTAACTGAAGAAGTTCATGGCGATGTGACCTTCGGCGATTCATCGAAGGTACCCGTAATTGGCAAAGGTAAAATCAAAATCTATCTGAAGAATGGTGAGTCGAATTACATTTCCAATGTGTATTACGTACCAAGTATGAAAAACAACATCATAAGTCTCGGCCAACTCCTTGAAAAGGGGTATGTTATACACTTAGAGAATTCTTCTTTGTCAGTAAGAGATGCTCACAGGAGGTTGATTGCTCAAGTCCAAATGGCGAAGAATCGCATGTTTCCACTGCACATCAAAACAAAGGCCGAGGAGTGCCTATTTGGGCTCATGAAGAATGATTCGTGGAGATGGCATCTGCGTTTTGGGCATCTCCATTTTAGCGGGCTTAAACTTCTATCCTCCTCAAGAATGGTGCGTGGCTTGCCGACGATTGAATCAACAAATCATGTGTGTGAGGCATGTACACTCGGCAAACAACAAAGGAACTCCTTCCCAAGTGGAGTGTCCAGAAGAGCAACAGAACCACTTCAGTTGGTTCACACTGACATCTGCGGACCACTTGAAACACCCTCACTTGGAGGTAATAGGTACTTCATTACCCTTATTGATGATTTCAGTAGAAGACTGTGGGTGTATTGCATCAAGGAGAAATCTTCCGCCTTTTCTATCTTTAAAACTTTCAAAGCTCGTGTTGAAGCTGAGAGTGGTCACAAAATCAAAGTGCTGAGATCTGACAGAGGTGGAGAATACACCTCAAATGCATTTCAAGACTTTTGCAGGGAGCATGGCATCAAGCAGCAATACACTGCTGCTTACACCCCACAACAGAATGGCATTGCAGAAAGGAAGAACCGCACCATCCTCGACATGACGAGGACCATGCTGAAGGAGAAAGGGCTACCAAAGAGTTTTTGGGCAGAGGCAGTGGCGTGTACTGCCTACTTGCTCAATCGGTGTCCAACGAAGAGCGTTAGGAACTTTACACCACAAGAGGCGTGGAGCGGCTACAAACCGAGCGTGGCGCACCTAAGAATCTTCGGGTGTGTCGCCTATGCTCAAGTTCCAGAAGCAAGAAGAAGGAAGCTGGATGATCGTGGCGAGAAATGCATTTTCATCGGATATTGTGAAGCCTCTAAAGCCTACAAGCTTTACAATCCACTAACCAATAAATTAGTGGTTAGTAGAGATGTGGTCTTTAGTGAGGAAGAAGCGTGGAAATGGGATGATGAAGAACCAAACAAGGATATTGTAGTCGAAACTGAAGATTTTGAAGAAAGACATGATCATCAGGAGCAGACGCCCACAACACCTTCCTCGGGTGCATCATCAGTTGGAAGAAGTCCAGGAGTACATTTCCTCACTCCTCAAAGGACTCCATCAAATCAAAATTCGGCCAGCTCATCCTCGCCTATGGCTCCTATGAAGATGAAAAATTTGAGTGACATTTATGAGCAGACTGAAGAGGTAAATCTTTTTTGCTTGTATGCAGATCATGAGCCTTTGACCTTTCACGAAGCCATGAGGGAAGAAAGCTGGAGAATGGCTATGGAAGAAGAAATTCGTGCCATAGAGAGAAATGACACGTGGGAGTTGACTACACTCCCAAAAAGCCAGAAGAGCATTAGTGTCAAATGGGTGTACAAAATAAAGAGAAATGCTGATGGCGACATTGATCGATATAAGGCAAGGCTCGTAGCAAAGGGGTACAAACAGAAATACGGGGTGGACTATGAAGAAGTATTCGCTCCTGTTGCTCGCCTTGACACGGTACGGATGATTATCTCTCTTGCTGTCCATCATAGTTGGATGATCTATCAACTAGATGTGAAGTCTGCGTTCTTAAACGGATTTTTGGAAGAAGAGGTCTATGTTGACCAGCCTGAAGGCTTTGTCATGCAAGGGGAGGAAGACAAAGTGTATCGATTGAAGAAAGCTCTTTATGGGTTGAAGCAGGCTCCTCGCGCATGGAATGCACGCATTGACAGTTATCTCCGAGAGAATGGCTTCGCCCAATGTCCATATGAGCATGCGGTTTACATCAAGCAGAATGATCGTGGCGATATTCTTATTGCATGCTTGTATGTTGATGATTTGTTGTTTACAGGGAATTGTCGACCAATGTTCGATGATTTCAAGGAGGCCATGTTCAAAGAGTTCGAGATGACCGATGGGGGTCTCATGTCCTTCTTTCTGGGCATAGAAGTGAAGCAACAACATGGCGGCATTTATATATCTCAGAAGAGATATGCCAAGGAGTTGCTTGAAAAATTCAAGATGACCGATTGTAATGCTGTAAACACACCGGTTGCAACGAGCTTGAAACTGACAAAAGATGGAGAAGGAAGAAGCGTTGACTCGACTCTGTTCAAGAGTCTGATTGGAAGCCTGAGATATCTCACAATCACAAGGCCAGATATTGTCTATTGTGTTGGACTTCTAAGCAGGTATATGGAGACACCGAAGGAGTCACACTGGCTAGCTGCAAAACGTATCCTCAGGTACATTAAAGGAACAATAGATTTTGGTCTCTTTTATCCATACAACGAAGAAGCAGAGCTGTATGGATACTCAGACAGTGATTGGGGAGGTGACCAAGATGAAAGAAAAAGCACTACTGGGTACGTATTTTTTCTTGGATCGACTGCTTTTACATGGAATTCAAGAAAGCAAAGTGTGGTTGCTTTATCCACATGTGAAGCAGAGTATGTGGCAGCATCCTCTACTGTTTGTGAGGGAATATGGCTGAGAAATTTTTTGAAGGAAATGAAGCATCCACAGGATGGATCCACGGTGATATATGTGGATAACAAGTCGGCTATTGAACTAGCCAAAAATCCGGTGCAGCATGGGAGAAGCAAACACATTGATACTCGTTTTCATTTCCTCAGGGATCATGTGAAACAAAAAACGATTAAATTGGAATATTGCCATACTTCGGAACAGGTGGCGGATATTTTCACAAAGGCATTACCGTCGGATGCATTCAAAAGATTAAGAACGATGCTCGGGATGAAGTCGGTTTTGGTTTGAAGGGGAGTGTTGGAAATTGCAAACCAATCCATTGGTTTTCCAAAGCAGCCCATGCAGCGTATCTTCCCCATGCAGCGCCACTTTCCCATGTGTCTCCTCATTTCCCCATGCATCCGCTTCTCCCAAGCGAGTCATTTAATATTGTTTGCTTTGTATTTTGGTCCTTCATTAAATGTATTGTGCTGTCCTTTTTTTTTTAATAGCCTATAAATATGGTTCAAATGTAATCCGTTGAGATATATGAAAGTTTGAAAGCCTTGTGGTGTTTTGTTGTCCCATATTTTCTTCCTTCTTTTTTTTCTCCCCACGGCTTGTATAGCCAACAGTTTTAGCAGTGGTTGTATCAGATCTTGAAGTGCCAAATATGTTCGAATTTTCATCCAAACTTCCAGAGTTGAGGTCGGTATGCCCTCCATCCTTGGTTCTTGTAAATCTTGAAGTGAGAAGAGGTGTCAAGTGGCTCAAAGTTGGTGGTGGACGAGCTGTTGTGAGTTCTGAGATAAAGGGAGTATGTGCTGTTTGCATCCAAATTCTTAGTGAGGATGGATGTTTTGACTGCTTCTCTTGAGAACAGGTTTGTGTGCCTCGCATGTTCTATTGCTCCTTGGAATCCATGGGGGAGTTCACGTGCTTGGAGTTCCTTGTCTGATGAGGGGTGGTGGAGCCCAGGATGCATTTCATTTATATCCAATGGTTTTTGAGCATGGAGTCTGACAGATTGATCCAGTTGACAGTGAAAGAAAGTTTTATTTATCATATCAACATTTTATTCTTTAAGTTTGGATTTTTTCCTTTGGCCTTTTTCCTTGTTAGTCAGTTATGGCCAACTATATTAGTTATGGAGTTGGATAAGTATTAAGTAAGGGAGGGGGAGTTGGGAAGTGGTGTTAACCATTTTGTATGTTCAACTGGTAGCAGCAAGTTGTCGACCTTGGGAGGTTCAACTGGACTCTTCGGAAGTGGTCTTTTGCAGTTTCTACCTATTTCCTCTTCTTCTACCTGTAATTTTGTATCGTCTTCTATTACTGGAAGTATACACTACCGTTAAGCAGTTTGTCCTTCCACCTCTACTATATTTCTACTGTACATACATGTTAGTTGGAGTTCTTTCAACTATGGTGACCATTTCAGTTATAGTTACAAATCTTTGAAGTAGGGCTTAATTACATGTTTCTAGAATAACTATGTATTTGGTCTGTAGGTGTGTCAAGATGTGTCTAACTTGATTGAGTTGATCTTATCTCATTATCTCACCAGTTTGGAATTTGTATCCCCAACCCCCAACCTTAGTTGACACCCTCTATGTTGTATCACCACCATGACACCCTCCAAGCTTGACCCCCAATATTGGCACCCCCTCCTTGTCAACCAAGCAGGCCCCTCTCCACCGGCCGCTCAGGCATGCCAACCAAATATGCTTCCATAGGCATGCCGACCCCCAACCTACCTCTTGGCGGGCTCCCTCTCGACCTCTTAGATTTGGTCCCTATGCTCCAGGCCTCGCAACCTCCCGATTTATTCTGCTTCTTCCCAATGACCATCATTGCTACCTATTTGATGTGTTTCTGCCCAACTTCTTATAACATCTATTTGTAAGTCCTTTTTCTTATGTTAACATTTGCTATATGTTTCTCAACATTTTGCTTCCATGTCCATCGACCCCTCTACCGTGCCTGATCTGAATGCCACCTTTAACCGAGATTATCCCAACATTTATGTGTGGCAGAAGATGGTGGTCATCCCTTTGAAAGAGATGGGTTGCTATTCCCATATATAGTCAATTCTCCACCCAACTTTGCTTCTTAAGATCAACATGATAACAACATCTTTGTGCTTCTTTAAAATTCCATGGATAAGTTTTACAAACACGTCAATAAGAATGAGATCCATTAATTTTCCATGTGTTTCTAATCAATTTCAGTGACTACCATGTCTTCGGTGGAGAGCCCGTTTGATTCCACCATATTACAATCAATAGAAGATGATTTTCTAGCCCACATTGACATCCATTCTACTTTCTTATCTCACCGTATTTCCATTTGACTATTGGAATTTGGAGCTTTTGATCACGTCACTGGTATTCTTCAATCCCATCCCTCGATCTTCGATAGTGGTTCTATCACTATGGTTAATGGTTCCTCTATATCCATTACTGGTTTTGGAACCTGCACCGGAACTCCTGAGATTTCACTTTATTTAGTGGCCTATGTTTCATGTAGCCCATTCAGTTTATTGTCCATAAACATGCTTACTCAACTTTTAAGTGTTAGTTAGTGGCAGATTGCATGAAGGAATGTATGTGCTAGACTCATCACCATCCTTTTTCTATCCATCCCTTCATGCTCAGGAGCTACACTTCTGACATGGTCATCCACCCACACTAGTTTTCCACTGTCTTTATCTTAATTTTGGACCTATTTTGCTTGTTGACTATAAGTCGTGTCATCTTGCAAAACATCATATGGTCACCCATGTTTCCCTAAAACACTGGCGAGTACTGAGTCCATCCAAATTAGTGCATTCCCAGTAAATTGGGCTACCAATACCACATCTTTCATTGATGATTTCACACATATATCTTAGGATTGTTTAATGAAAAGCTGAGTTGATGTTATTATGTTTTTCTCATTTGATTTTGAAATAAAAAAATTCATTCACTATTTTCATTAAATGGTTACGTTATGATAATAGTCGCAAATACTTTTTTGCCTTTCTTTTCACATTCCTTGATGACCATGATATTATCCATAGGACATATTGACCAGATACACCTCAACAAAATAGTATTTCTAAAGTTCCCTAGGAAAGAATAATGAGAAACACTGGGGGTGATTAGTGCATCTAAAAACACTACTTTCCTTCAAATATCACTAGTTTTCTCGTGCCGGTTAAATCAAAGACCCATGAACAAAACCAATTAGCGAAGATGAGAGATAGAGAGTGAGCTATAACACATACGATGCAAGAGTTTTACCAGTTTCAAACACTCATTTTATGAAGTGTCTAATCCTTGGCGTCTAATTATTGTGATCCCACTGTCCATGTTCTTATCTAATTATCAATAAAAACAAGGAATAAGAGCAAGAAGATGGTATTGAACTCAAGTATAAGAATGATCAAACAAGCATGTGCAAGTCGATCAATCTTTTTCTTTCCTCATCAAGTGCCTCCAGATATTGGATCAAGTGTGCACTAGTGTTCTCCTCAATCCCAGCCACGAGTGCGACCTTCAATTCTAGTGGAAACTCAATTTTTCATGGCCTGTAGATTGCGGCGTGAATTCATCTATGACAGCGCAATCCTCTATGCTTCAGCATGACAAAAATCCTCACGATGAACGTCACTGCACATGAAAATCTAGACTCCTTGTTGTGGAATAAGATAATTCTCATAATTCCTCAGGAAACTATCATGTCACAACACATGAGTATAGGTGTGTTGTTGACACCGCTTTCCTCGTGCAATTTAGACCTCCGTGGATCATGCTCTATCACAAGCTAAACCCTAAAACTTGGACGTAACCATCCAACTCCTACTGTTTTGAAAAAACCAGCATCACCCACTACTTATTTCAGGCTCCTGAAAATGACACCCATGACATTCGTCAATATCCGGTCCATCCCGAGGACCTCTCCCACAACCGGTTGATGGTGTACTCCCCCACCACAGGGCTCCCAATAACATACCGCTCCTTTAGAATATCCTCTAAGAGGCTCCATTCCCATCCAAAACACACTCAAGCTGCTAGACATAAAGCCAGATCCCTTCTCAGCACTGCTGGGACAATGTTAAGATATTGGGCATGATCATCCCTAGTTAAAAGTAAGCTATGAAGTCATCGACGAACACCACCACAAACTATCCACCGTCGATGTCACCTCTTACCAAGAGGACACCTCGATCTGCCGAAGGTCTCGAGCTTCCCTTCCTGACAAAGTCTTATCAACATCAAAACACCACAACTCGAATGGGGTTTCCAACCAAACTCACGGCCACCTCAGAACTCTCTACCAAGCGGTTGTGACCCAAAATTCCTTTTGACACCACTATCATTACCTCACCCAAGTTATCCTCGCATGATCTTGCTGACCACAACAGATGCGCAACGATTCATTCCACCGGTCTAAAACCAACCAGTTTCTTTCACCACCAGGGCCTCTCCTCCTTGATTCTATTGAAAACACACACGCTTACATCCAACCCACCTGGCTTACATCCCAATGGCATTGTGCATCTCTAACATGTGCCCATCACCTGGTACTCATCGAAACCATTGAGGTCTTTCACTCTCTTACGACCATACACAAAACCCAACTCTATCTCACACGAGCCATACATCACCCAAACTAGACCCAAAGTCCTCTCACCCTACTGATCATGCCCCCTGACCCGACAACCTCATCAAACTCAAGGCTTTCTTAACATCTCACCCCACAAACATACCACTCCTACAAACTACCCATCGACATAACCAACCTCAACCCGAGTGTCCTCCAAACAAAAGCGCCCATCCATTCTTTGATCTCCCTTTCCTTGTCTTCCCCAAACCAACATCGCCTTCCACATATAACTTCTTCAAAACCATAGGTTTAGGTCTTTGAACGATCCTTACCTTCCCAACCACTCCTGCAACCAAATATAAGAACCCTAGAGCTTCCCTGAGGCGAGTCTAAGGCATAACTATTCACTTTTACCAAATCCCGATGGCACCCACCATGCATCGATTTTACCTATGAAGCATCCACATATGCTTCACATTCCACGACACCTGCAACACCAGACTGACCTCCATCGTGGCTACCCTCGATTTTCCAAAGCTTCCAACTCATAACCACCACTCGGGTCTCATTTCTAAAACCATTAACCTTCCCACTAAGCCCCTTGGGCTAAACCCGCACTAGGAAACACTCTTTACATGCCACTTTCAAAGTCCAAAACATTTGCCTGTGTCATACGCACCAAAAAGCACTAGAAACCAACCGACCTATCTCACAGGTCATCAAAGAAGATCATATGACACCAACTCCCTAAGTGGAGTCACATCAAGCTAGGGTTACTGACTATATCTCTCTCTCTAAGCCATGCACATCAACCCCAACCAACTTGCTGCCAATGGCGGTACTCCTGCCCCCACTCCAAAACATACTGCATCTAACGCACCCCAACAAACATTTACTCTAGGAATTATACCCAGGTTACCCATACCCATACACATACGTCAGAACTACAAGCCAGACACCCACCTTAGGGTCCAAAACACAACTTTCACAATCACAACCCTTAAGAGTTACCACATCCACATTACTAGAAAATATCTCATAACCCACGGTCATAGCCCTTTCGTGGGTGCAACAAGCACATCTCTTTTACAATGCAACCAAAACCCAACAAAAGTTCATGACCCAAAACACTCTCGCTACCCAAACTGCCCATACACAGGGTCTGATCACAACACTAGGGATACCCATTTCTAATATCCCTACTAGTTTCATCATGTTTCATCTCCATTCTTAATTAAAATTTAACAATTAAAACCAAAGGTTTCACATTTCAAAACATTCAATTTCAAAACCCTAGAATTTACACTTCCAAAAACCTTTTTATTAACCCACAATTTCAAAAATCCAGAATCTATTCAAATTCATATTTCAAAACATTTCCCATTTTTAAAACTCAAGGACTTACATTTCCCAAAACCTTTTTAACCCACATTTCAAAATCCATAGATTTTATTCAATTCCACTTTTATACCCATTTGGTTTAACATAATGTCATTCAAAAGTCAATCATAGGAAACATATGAATGACCTATCTATCCTATGTGCCTAATACGATGCATAAGCTCACACACCCTCTCTTTCCACATCGGGCCAAGAGTTAAAACTTCATAAATCAATAACATCGCATCCAGGTGCACCACTCGAGGCGGAAATAACAGTAAACAGTAAGTGAACAAAACTGAACATCAATTCCCACCCTTAGAAACCCAGATTTCCCCTCGTACATGGGGCTACATGCACCCATGCACGTGCTCATTACCAGGCCCCGACAAGATCCACGTCTTCTATCTACCCTGCCCCAGATAGTAAGACAAAATACCTACTCTGATACCACTTTGTAATGTCCCTGGTTTGGTATACACCAAAATGGTGCTCCAAGTCAAGTTGTCACATAATGTCAAGCGCGCCTCCTCGTATGCCAAAGTCTGCCGAATAGCAGTGCGGGTCTTTAAGGAAACGTTGGGGAGACTATACCCACTTATCAGAGTAAAGCTACAACAGAAATAACATCAATAGACATAATATTCAGCGGAAACAACGAATGAAAAACATGAGACAAATGCCAACAAGTAACCAAGTAACACATGCTATAACAATGGGATTAATACACTAAATGTCAGGCATTCATAAAAATAAAATCCCAAAACCATAACTACCAAGTGATCCAAAGCACAGACCCGAGTCCCCACCTGATCCTGACATCCCATGCCCAACCAAACAACCCATGCATGAACCAAACACCAGGTCCCTGTCCTGAACCTATACTTGAAGCAAGTAACATCTTCTCGAGTACCCAAGTGTCATGGAGGCCCGAGCAGGGTGTGAGTACAACTTAATAGGCCAACACCAATAGTGTCTAAGAAATATCCATTTATACAACAATGTATGAAAATAATAATGTACACCAAGTAAACAAGGAAACAAGGAATCATTTAGGTAATTATATAATACTCATTTTATCCATTAAGTTCTCTAGAGTCAAACAACCAAAAGAACTAACTCTGGTCACATTGGAAGTCTAAGCCAAGGTACAGTGGTTACACACACTTTTATCCACAAGGGGTGTTCACTATTCACATACTAACACATACCCTTTAGTTAAAAATATTCACTGGATCATTCTCATCATTTATCCCATGGGTTGGGCATTTACATCATTTACACTGTGACTTAAGCTAGTCAATTACCATGCTTAAGGGTATAGGCCAAGTTCCCTATCTCACTAGGGATTAACACATAAAAAAATACATCATACTCGCCTTGAATCCCCAGTCTAGGTGGTCTCATCGAATGCAACCATTAGGGGAATAGATCCTCCATCCCCTTCCCTAACCCATGCATTTTGGGATGGATTTTAGAGCCTCAGTCTAACTCGACCCGTGGGCGTAGAACCTTAAGTCAATACCCCACACTACCAAGCCATGTGCACATGCTTATTTATCCATTCACCACACACATACCATATCACAACCAAACACAACCAATAAAAATATCAATCATGATCCATAACAATCAACATGAGAATTAATATTATTCTATAACCCATTAACTCATTTTCCATTTACATTACATAGTTGTTTATCCAAATTCCCATCTATTATTCCTAAACTCATTAATCATATTCATTAATTCCCATACATTAACCCATTTAAAACATTCAACAATATACATATGTTAACTCACTCAACCCATTCATCATTTCCCATGCATTAACCCACTTATACATTTCAACTACAGGCTCATGAGTATTTTGACATATTTACATTATTCTATTTAACATTTTTTCACATCATAACAAACATCCTCTTATGATATATCATTAACTAAGAACGTTCACCATTTAGTGAATTTCATAACCATGTTAACAGGCCAACATAATCACCATGGATCCTATATCACTAGCCCATAGATCAATTCAACGACTATAGTCCCAACCGACCTTTAAAACGACATCATGGTATAAAACGCAATTCAAAACACTTATTTGAAATCATCTTGAAGCAACCCTTTAAAACACAGGTCTTTACCTTTGAAAACTAAAACATTCCCCAAGGCTTTAGTTTCCATTTCATCCATCCAAAACAACCATTAAACCGTTTTCACAAAATGGGAAACTTTCCCTCATTTCAAATATCATTTGAAATCTCATAAGAAAATCCCTTTTTAAATCAAATTGAGGTAAACAACTCTTCTAAAAACATTACCCACTTTCAAACACTGCATTCATCATTTAAAAACCATAACCAGATTGAAATCCAAAACGCAACATTTAAGTCATTTCAAGCCTCTTAGGAATTTCTCAAAATTTGACATTTAATCAATTCAATTTACCCTTTATCCAAGACCGCATTCCCATTTACCAATTACAACTCATATACTCTCATATTTCCCCTATCTCAACGTTAAATAAATTAATCCACCACTCTCAATGGTTCGACATACCCCATGGGTAGCCCTATGTTTGGGATCACATTATCAATGAACCTAACGGGGTCCATGAAGGAGTTTCCACCTCAAACTAAAGCCCAAATCACTTTACAAAATCAAAAAATAAAATAAAATAAATTCAATAAGTTAACACATTTTCACAACCACATACACATATAAAGAATCAAGACTATGGGAAAAAGATTAAAGACCACCTACCTCATGCTCGAAGATGATTACTTGTCCAAACACATCCCTTGATTCGAATTCAAACACCTATTAAAGCCCCAACTTAGAATCTACTAGAAAAGTGAGGGTTTTAGGTCTTATGAAGAAGAGGGGGGATTCTATGTGTGCTAATCCAGAAAATAGGGAAAAGAGGAGTGTTAAACTCACCCGAATCTTTGATTCACACTCAAACACACTCCAAATGCCTAAGAATCGAAGTAGAATCACCTATTGGAAGCCTTTTAGGGTTCGGTTCATCACCCAAGCTGTAGGGGGTCGAATGGGGTGAAAAATCGGAGAAGAAAGAAATAGAATCCTAAGGGAAAATGGGATTTTCCCACCTTTTAAAGGCCACATGGTTTATCCGCATGAGCTTCCAACTATGTGCCAACCATGTGGCTCCCTCTATCCAATAGGAACCATGCCACAAGATTTCTTGGGGACACCCACATGGTTTGGAAAACCGTGCTGTAATCGTGCGCTATCCCTCTTTCTGAAATAGTTCCCATGCCGTAGAGTTTCCTAGGACAGGTGCACGGTTTATACTAATTGTGCACCAACAATGCGCTATGCACTATGGGACACTTTTCTCTTCTTTTTGGGTACCTCACCCCCAGAATACTCCCAAAACTCCTCAAGCACTCGAGAATCACTTTTTTGACTATAAAATAAAGTTTAGCCAAAATTTTTAAAAAGGAAATACTTTTACGAAAGATCATGATCCTATAAATTTACATGAAGGACTTTCTATACTAGAATATATCAATGGATTCTTCTTCCCATATTGGATAAAAATGCAAACCAATACCTACAGAAGTAGGAATAGTGGCACCAGAAATAATATTGTTTCCATAAATTAGAGATCTAGAAACTGGTTCACAAATACCATCAATATCAATTGAAGGAGCAACAATGAAGGAAATTATAAATACATAAGTTGTGCTTAATAGGGTAGGGACCATCAAAACACCAAACCATCCAATGTAAAGGCGATTTTCAGTGCTAGTTATCCAGTTACAGAATTGAACCCACATGATTTCGCTTTCACATCTCTCTAAAATTGCAGTCATGGTCAATTTTTATTTGACTTATCCTCACGGACTCCCAATCACATGAATGGAATGATATAAAATAAAAAATTTCATTTTTGTGCTTGTAATGAAACTGTATAACATAACTGATATCGTCATGTCAACCAAATAAGGCTTGTTAATAATAAGTTACAGAACCAAATTCAATAAAAAAGATCATAATGGATTGCCCAGGACTCGAACCTGAAATGAGTCAGATGGAGTATAATTTATTTATAAAAGTATTTAAAAAAGGAAATAAAATTTAAAAATATAAATAAAAAAAATCTCTCCTTAAACCACACATTCTTATTTCATTGCACATGGATTTCCCTGTGTATATAGTTCCTCCTCCTGTCCTTCTGGAAGAACTCTAATATAATAAAGTAAATGAGTTGATTCACCCTTCTTAGTCTTCTACGTGAACTATTCACACATCAAAAAACAAACGGGATTTTATTATCCTATTTTGATTGATTTATAGGTTCTTTTCAGATATATGATTTGAGAATAAATCAGTGGATGAATGATAATATAGATCCTTCATACAAATAATATCTAAATACCAAATCCATCCTCTATATGAAAACCATTTAGAAGTGTAATATTTTGAAATAATAAAGGAAAAAAATATTACAATAATTCCAAAACAAATATTTTCTTCAAAAAAGAATGTACAATCAATTTGTGTTTAAGAGAAATAGTTTTAACATAAAAAAGTTGAAGAATATAATTTATTTTAAAACTAACACTTGACTGGAGGTGGCAGATTGGGGGGCACTCAAGGAAGTATGGGGTGACATGCCTGCTAGAGTAGAGCACACACTAGGGGTAGGGTGGATGTAACACAACAGCCCGCCCCACAAAAGTAGATATGGTTGTGGCATGCCTGGTTCCCGTCTTGGGTTGGATCACATGCGCAAGGTTCAGAGATAACAGATCTTCCTGGGTAAAGGCATGATAGAGGGAACATGAGACCTGTGTGCTTAATGGCAAGGAACACACATGTGAGAGGCTTGCAAGGCCTAGACACACGATGTTAGGACATGCACTGGAAGATATATGCATAGCGGTGTGACTGCACTGTCGTCGCAAAGCTTGGATCAGGGTGCAAAGACTTAGGAAACCCTAGGGTTAGCTGAAAGAGGAGTTGTTGGTGACTGTTGTGATGGGGGGCACATTCAACAGGGGGAGGGATGACACAAAATGAAGTAGGACTTGTTGGCTATGGGGGTCACCCACTAGGAAATACCTAGTCGAACCTAGAAGGGGCACGATGGTAGAAGAATTAGGGTTTGTATCATGTTCTGATACCATGTCAAAATAGAGACCCAAAAACCGAACCTCTAAATGAGGAAAAGTGCTTTATTTATAGGGAAATAAATAAAAAAGATAAGGGGAAGATTTGAAATTCAAAATACAAGGGATAATGTTGACCGATTCAAACATAACCTAAATATCTAAAATACTCTAACATCTTCCTTTGATTTTGATGTAACATGGGGTGTTGAATACTTTCAAACTCTTTAAGATGACTTCTTCTCAAACCAAATTTCATAAGGCGTATTGACCAAATTTGGTCGAATTAGGCACCGATTGAGAATATAGTTAGCCGCTGCGGTGGCTTGTCTCCAAAAGTATTTCAAGGTGCCATGATTTGATAACATAGTCCTCCCCATGTCATCTAAACTCTGGTTTTTATTTTTAGCATGATAAGCATCATGAAACACATGTGCAATGAGGAAATGAAGGTATACATGGCACAGTGGGCGGAAGGTGCAGAATTTCACCAGACCTGTTTTAAGGAATTTGAGGCCCAATGACAAGAGAGTGAATTAAAAGAATGGAAGAGACCTTACATGGATTAATCATGAATATCCATGGGGAGGCCCAACACCCTTGCTTAGGGGAAACATTCGAGCCTATAATTACACTAATTAAGGCCCAAAATTACTTTTAAAAGACCAATCCATGTTGTGCTATGAATTTTAAGCCCACTCACCAATGAAATCTTCAATGTCAAAGTTAGAGCATTAAATTTCAAAGGTGGTGGGATAGTTTGTCTTGAAGTCTTTGTTATGTGTATTGTCTTCAAAAGGGGTGTTCTTGTTGTCTCCTAAAGTCTTAGTCAAGTGAAACATTATCATAAATCTTGACATAAGTTTTTGACTATGGGAAACTAGAACTTAGACTATTGTATCTCCTATTTGGCTATAAATATCCACCCCTTGTACTCTTGATACATCATTAATGAAATTATTATTACTATGGTGAGTTTTTTCTTGCAACATTCTTGCTTAATTTTCCAACTTATCAAAGGATTGGTCATCCTTTGTGGCATTTTATGTCTGAAGTTCTTAGAGAAAATTTATCTTTGGGTTCTTTATCGACCATTTTTCAAATCCTTCCCATCTTCACCATCCACACATCATTTCCCTTGTTATCTTGTGAAGATCCAAGAGCTCAACTCACAAGCATTGGAAAAGGTTCTTAGGATGTTTCCTAGCAGGTCTTGGGTTACGTATCATTTTGTATCAATGCGCACTTGCAAGAAATTTGGTTTCATCTTTCATATCTCTTCTTACATATTCATTTCTCTTTAAATTGGGCCAACATAAATTCTAGTCTATTTTTTTCATCATCTGCATATTTCATTTTTTCATCATTTTGGACGTATAACATATCATTCTTATAGTTGAGTGGCTCATCTTTTAACGACCCATAATTCTATCAATGAAAATTTCTCTTCTTATAATTATTTTATATATTATAAATCACATAAAATCACATAGAGAACAAAATAAAAACTTTATAAATGAAGAATGAATTAAATAATAGTTATTTCTAGAAATTAAGGAACCTATACCAATGGAATAGTAACTAGACCTTTGGAATAGTAATATGACCCCTCTGAATAGTAAACCAACCAATAGAATAGTAACCTCACCCATGAAAGTATAAATAAAATTTTCGTATCTTATAAATGAAAATATGATATATTTATATCATAGTATAGGTAAATAAATGTTTTGAAAATGAAAAATTAAGTTTTGGTATTTTTGTGAAACATAAATGTTTATTTATGATTTTATAATTAATATAACGATTTAAAAGAAAATTTATTTTCATAAAATAGATTTATAAATCAATATTTTTTTGTATTATGATTATAAGATAATTTTATGAGACCATAATTAAAATTTTCAAGTGTTATAAAATCAGTTATAATTTTAAAATTGGTATTTTTCAAATAAATGTTGATTTTGATTAAAAATGAAATTTCTTATATTTAGAAAATAATTTTCATAAAATGGATTTCATTTTTAAATTCTACACATTGAAAAATGGTTAGGGTGAATTTTTCATATTTTTCTAAAATAGTTGAATTTTTGGTGAATAGTGAAATACAGTAATTTACGGTATTTAACAAATATATGAATTATTGAGTCATAAATGGTGTATGAATGATGTAATCCCATAATCTTGAACTCTCCTTTATTATTTTAATATATTTAGTGATAAGTTTCATAATACTGATAGTCTTGATCCAAAATAATAAAATAATGAGAAAACACCCCTCTCCTCCACTATAAATACCACCCCTCACCACCTCTTCTCCTCACACCTCTTAAGCCTTGAATATTGTCCAATTTTTACCCAATATTCTTCCCAATCCTATTCCCCAAGTTTGAGAGGTACTAGTCTCAACAAAATACCAAAACCATTTTCTTTAAAGAGGCTCTCAAGGAGAAGAATTCAAGAGGTAAAAACCTCTTAATAACATTAATCTAAACAATTATCATTAATGTTTTATCTAATGAATCAGCCTAAAATATGGAAATAAAATGATATATAATACCATTTAATATCATGTAATTTCATTAATAACATGTAATTTCAATTTTGGACAATAATTCTCATTTTACATGATTTTCCATACACATATACAAGTGAACCGATCATGAAAACCAATGAAACGAACACTCTCAAACGATGAAATTGTATCTTATAACTCATAAAAAGGCCATGAATGAACTTAATAAAATTACAATAAATCAAATACATGAATAAAATGTTATGAGTTATTTAATTAATATATTTAATTTGATTATTAAGGACATTAAGATAAGTACAGAACACTTTCGGACATAAGGTAAGAGATTATTTTTGAACCTCCATTTTTCCTTCGGGTTACACTTTATATATCTTTACCCCAATGTAATTATTCTTTATTTTTTTATAATACTTATACATTCTATTTATATGTTCCAAAATCATGTATCCAGAATATATTATCCTTATTTGATGAAGAAATACATGTTTTAAAAAGGTTCGTTCTCAATTCCTCACGATAATCAAACCTGAGTAAAGGGAACTTCCCATTTTCCTACCCGTTTTCAAGTACCATCCCTAAAATGTTTTAAGCCTCCAATATTCTTCTAAAATAAATAATTTTATCATAAAAATATATCTTGGTTTATTTCTGGTTTTAAATGAAAGGTTATCCCCTTTTCACTTTAAATGCTCTTTAATATTTTCCTTAAACCACACTAAAATTGTTGAGTTAATAAGGTTTTCCTTATGAATTTTCCATTAATTCTTGTTTTGAAAATCACAAACACCTTATACTTAAGCAAATGTATGTTTTAACCCCATCAGGAAAATTTACTTCTTTAAGGAAATTTACCTTAACCTGAATTTTCTTATACATAGTAATATTTTTCTTAAATTCAAAAACCGGTTTCATACCCAAAATCCTGGAGCCATATAATGAAAAGATTTGGAGCATTCTGTTTTTTTAGGATCCGAATTCTGGATGTGATCTGTAATATAGTTCTAATCTGAATTCTGGACTCCGAACTTTCATGAGTTCGACTCCGAACTCTTAAGTAGTTCGACTCCGAACTCTTAAGCAGTTCGACTCCGAACTCTTAAGCAGTTCGACTCCGAACTCTTAAGCAGTTCGAATCCGAACTTTTAAGTAGTTCGACTCCGAACTCTTAAGTAGTTTGAATCCGAACTCTGCAATTTCAGATTCCGATCTCTGGTGAAACCAGACTCCGAATTCCTATAAAACAGAATCCGAATATTTCTTAACATAGACTCCGAACTTCATTTTGGTTAGAATCCGAACTTCTGACTTGCCTACACTCCGAAATATTGATTAGATTTTACTTACATATGCTTCATTTCAAAACGATGTCGTGTATTCAGTTATACATGGTTTGTTATAAAACAATGTCATCTATTCTGTTTCTAATTAACCATTGGTTGAGTTACACGTGTACATGTCCCTCCGAATTTCATGGAAAATATGACCGTTGGAGGAGGGAGCCGACCATTGGAGATTTGCCTATAAATAGGAGCTCATTTGAAAGAGCTCGAGAATCAATGAAAACGAGTTGATCGATCTAGAAACCACACGCTGTTAAGGTGATTTCTAGAGAGAGAAGCTTTTCATGCCTTGTGTGTACTGAACCACTCGTTCAGATTGCTTTGTGCGACTCCGGATGTTGGTGATTACATTCGAGGACTTCTGGGGATAGGAAAACAGAGGTGCCGACTACCTTGAAGTTCGAGGGCTTCCTTGCTGAGGAAGACAGAGGTTCCAACTACCTTGAAGTTGAGGGCTTGTGGGGATAGCAAGACAGATATTCCGATCTTCGTATCGAGGGATTATCCCGGTGTGGGTAATATAGACTTGCTTCAAATTATAAATCAAGAGACCTTTATCCAAGGTTGTTGGATACCCTTCTCTTTGGGTTAAAAGAGTTATTGTTTGTTACTTGTAGTTTTACTACTTGTTTGTTTCCGCTGCATATTGTATTGTAAGGAAAGTATAACCTTCTTGTATTTCCTTACACTTGTACTCTGATTAGTTTAGATTCTATACGCTTTAAGGTATAATCTTATATTGTAAACCTTGGTTCCAATTCTCCAGTTGGTGATCAGAGGTGTTGTGAATTTGAATAGTTTAACTTTGTTAAATCTAGACTTTCCTTGTCTAAGGAAAAAATAGTTATCCATAACTAACTTTAAAGGTTCCAAAGGAATTTTTAAAGTGTACAATTCACCCCCCCTCTTGTATATTGAGCATCTACATCGTTATTTCGATCCTAAAATTGGTATCAGAGGGAGGTGTCTGAAATACTCGTAATCACGTATAAGTTTTTCTTGCTCTTTATCATTCTGAAATTTATCATTCCGAACTTTATCATTTCGAACATTGTCATTCTAAACTTTGTGGTTACGAACTTTTTCTACTAACTGGATTGGTTTCCCAAGTTGTTTTGGAATGGCAGGATTCAATGTTGGTTCTATTGGCAATCTAAATCCTACAAGACCACCAATATTTGATGGTAATGACTATGAGTACTGGAGAGATCGAATGAAGACTTTTGTTATCAACACTGGAGTGGACAATTTCGTTATGCTTATTGGTGATTATAAAATACCTGATAAGGAAGTTAGAACTTTCACTAACCAGGAAAAGCAAGAGTATCAACTCAATTATAAGGTACACAATACTTTACTATGTTCAATGACTAGAAATATATATAGCCAAATTTCTTCTTGTGAAGCAGCTAATTGTATCTGGAAGAAGTTAGAAGTTACACAATTTGGAACTTCTAAAGTTATTGAAACTAGGAGAGCTATGCTTAGAGCTGAATACCATGGATTCAATTTTCCGTATGGTGAACCAATCTGCAAAGTTCAATATAGGTTTATGACTATAGTCAACAGCTTACAGTCTATGGGAGAAAAAGGGTTAGATGATGAAGCCCTTGTAGATAAGATAATTGATATTATGCCCAATGAGTGGGAATCAAAGAGAACAGCTATAGATAAGAACAGGAAGGTCACTCAAATTTCTCTTGATGAGTTATTCGGAACTCTTCTCCAACATGAAACCAGAATGAAGAGAGATGATGACAACATCAAAAGGAAGAATGGGAATGGTACTATTTATTTTACAACAAAATCAAATCATATGAAAGCCAAGACTCCTGAGAGAGTAACCAGATCCAAGTCTAAGAAGGTAGTTATTCAATTAGATTCTAGTGAAAGTGAAATATCAGAAAATGAGTTTTCAAATCTTGCTCGAAGGATGAACAAGATATCCAGACAGAGAAATTTCCAATCCAAGTATAAGAAAAAGGAAAGTAAAGAAAGGAAAGATGGAGAAGTTACTTGTTACGAATGCAAGAGAGCTGGACATATTAGACCAGATTGCCCTCTACTCAAAAAGAAAGGAAAGAAAGGCATTCTGAAAGGAGCAGGAAGAAGTATTACAAAACCAAAGCTAAGAAAGTTCTGAAAGCTAATGACACCTGGAGTGCCAGTGGTGGTGACTCTTCAGATGAATCTTCTGATTATGAATCTTAAGGAAAGAATAATCTTGGTCTTATAGCCAGAATACCTATTGACAATCATTGCTTTATAGATAAGGTATGAAATGCTAAATCATTGACCAATGTATCTTTGAATTCTAATGATAGTAAGTATTATAACTCCTCAGATGAAGAATCCTCTTCTTATGAATAAAATACTTCACCTACCTATGAAGAAGTTTCTAGGTTTGCTGAACTTCTTGAGATTGAGAACTCTAAACTCAATAAGAAACTTGATAAGGAAAACTCTAGGAATTATATTCTTACAAAAGAGATATCAGATCTTTCTAAAGATCTTGATAGAAAAAATGCTGATTTTATAAGTATTTCAAAAAAAAATCTTGAGGAAGTAAGTTCTGAGAAGAACAAACTTTCTAAAGAGTTAGAAAAAGTAATTTCTAAGAAAAGTGTTTTCGAGCCTAGCTCTAGTTCTAAATATAATGATTTTGAAGATAAAAAATTGGTTATAAAACTCAAGTCCAAAATATTTTCCTTAAAGAAGTGTTTGTCGAACTTTACCCATGGTAAGGAAAATTTTTATAAAATGTATTCTCAAATATGACTTTTAAGAAAAAAATCCGGATTTGGTTATACCCATGCAAAACCAATTTTTAGTAACAAATAATTTGTTCCACAAAGTTCCCCATTTTGTACCAAGTGTCAATGTGGTGGTCACTGGGAAAAGAATTGTTCTTTAAATAAAACCCAATCTCTAGGTTTTCATAAAGCCTATTTTTCTAAGAAAGTGTGGGTTCCTAAAATTTTGTTGTCTGGAAATCCCGGATCCAAGCAAGTTTGGATTCCGAAAGTCTAATTATTTTCTTATTTCCAGGAAGATAGAGGAAGTACCAACAAAAATACATGGTACATGGATAGTGGATGTTCCCGACACATGACTGGTAACAAAAGCTATTTTGAAAAGATTATCAAAACGAAAGGAGGAAAGGTAACTTTCAAAGATAATGCACAGGGAGAAATTATTGGTATTGGTAATATTGTTCTTCTAGGTAAAACTTTTATTTCAAATGTTTTATTTGTTAAGGGTCTTAAGCACAACCTCATTAGCATAAGTCAGTTATCTAATGAAGGGTACCTTGTGAATTTTAGGAATGATAAGTGCTTAGTACAAAATTCCAAGGAAGAATTTATTCTCTCAGCCAATAGGCAAGAGAATGTTTACACTTTGAACTTAGAAGACCTAAGGAGTCAAGATTTACCTTTCCTAAGTGCAATGGAAGATCATTCCTGGCTATGGCATAGAAGACTAGGACACTGTAAACTTAGAAACTTATGTAAACTCTCTAAGAAGAAACTAGTTAAGGATCTACCGGAGCTTAGATTTGATTCTTCCAAAGTTTGTGATCCTTGTCAATATGGCAAGCAACATAAATCTAGTTTTAAATCAATTGGTGAAGTCTCAACAACTGATGCATTACAGTTAGTGCACATAGATCTTTTCAGTCCAACACAAACTGGAAGTATTGGAGGCAAATACTATGTGTTTGTTCTAGTTGATGATTACACCAGATTTACTTGGGTCTATTTTCTAGCAAAAAAATCTGAAGCTTTTTCTTATTTCAAAATTTTTAGAGCACAAGTTAAAAATGAGAAAAATCTTTCACTGAAAACTATTCATAGTGATCATGGAGGAGAATTTCAAAATTCTGATTTTGAAACTTTTTGTAGTAGGAAAGGTATTACTCACAATTTTTCAGCACCTAGAACTCCTCAACAAAATGGTGTAGTTGAAAGAAGAAATATAATTCTTAAAGAGATAACTAGAACCATGTTGAGTGAATATTATATAGCCAGAAATTTATGGGCTGAATCTGTAAGTACTGCTTGTTATACTATAAATTGAGTTTTGATTAGACCTTTTCTTAATAAAACTCCTTATGAGTTATGGAATGGTACAAAACCAAGACTTTCCTACTTCAAGGTTTTTGGTTGCAAAGTATTCATTCTGAATACTAAAGATAACCTACATAAATTTGCATCAAAATCTGATGAAGGAATTTTCTTATGTTATTCCACAACTTCTAAGGCTTATAGAGTTTTTAATAAAAATACATGTACTGTTGAAGAAACAGTGCATGTAAAATTTGAGGAGTCTGATACTTTTGTTTTTAAACTATCCCAACCTACATCCTCAGATGTGTTTTCAAAAACTAATTTTCAACCCTTGATAGAAGATCCTTCTGATAAGGAAAATGTTCAAGAATATACTTCTGAAATATTTACCCCAAAAGACTTTCTACCGTATGTTGGTGAACAGGTTTTACAAAACCCAAATCAGGTGTTTCTTAAGAATCATCCCAGTGATAACATCATTGGTGATGTAAATCAACCTTTAAGGACTAGAAATTCCTTAAGAAATGAAGTATAACATCTATCATTTATTTCCCAATTATAACCAAAAAGCATTGATGAAGCTTTAGGTGATGATGATTGGATCAAAGCCATGCAAGATGAACTAAATGAATTTGAGAGGAATAAAGTCTGGACCTTAGTTGAAAGACCTAAGGAAACTTCTGTTATTGGAGTAAAATGTGTTTTCAGAAATAAATGTGATGAAAATGGATTCATTGTAAGAAATAAAGCTAGACTCGTGGCTAAAGGCTATAATCAGCAAGAGGGAATAGACTATGAAGAAACCTATTCCCCAGTAGCTAGACTTGAATCTATTCATATTCTACTTGCCTTTGCAGCATTCTTCAATTTTAAACTTTTTCAAATGGATGTGAAATGTGCTTTTCTTAATGTTTATGTTCAAGAGGAAGTTTTTTTTGAACAACCTCCTGGTTTTGAAGATACAAAACATCCTGATCATGTTTTTAAACTTATCAAAGCTTTTTATGGTCTTAAACAAGCCCCACGAGCATGGTATGATAGACTCATAGGATTTTTGCTTCAAAATAACTATGTTAAGGGAAATGCAGATCCAACCCTTTTTATAAAGAAAGATAAGAAAAATGTTTTGATTGTTCAAATTTTTGTTGATGACATCATATTTGGTTCAACTCAACAATCTTTAACTGATTCTTTTGCAAGTCTAATGAAGTCTGAGTTTGAAATGAGTATGATGGGTGAGTTAACTTTTTTCCTTGGTTTTCAAATTTCTCAAAAACCAGAAGGAATCTATATATCTCAACATAAGTATATTAAAGATCTTCTCAAAAAGTATGGTTATAACAACACTAAGAGTATAAGTACTCCCATTGGTACCTCAAACTCTTTAGATCTTGATGAAGCTGGGAAACCAGTAGATCAAACGTCTTTTAGAGGTATGATAGGAAGTCTACATTACTTAACAGCTAGTCAACCAGACTTAATGTTTTTAGTGTGTTTATGTGCAAGATATCAATACAATCCTAAGGAATATCACTTAAAGGCGGTGAAAAGAATTTTTCGCTACCTAAAGGGAACCATGGATCTAGGATTATTTTATACTTCTGGAAATGATTTTGTTCTAAAAATATTTTTTGATGCTGACTTTGGTGGATGTAGAATGGATAGAAAAAGTACATTCAGAACTTATCATTTCTTAAGAGATTCATTATTTTCTTGGTCCTGCAAAAAGCAACATTCTGTAGCACTTTCCACTACTGAAGCTGAATATGTAGCAGCTGGAAGTTGTTGTACTCAAGTATTGTGGATGCAACACACACTCACAGACTATGGTCTGAGTTTTACTAAGACTCAAATATTGTGTGATAACACAAGTTCCATTTCCCAAAGTAAGAACCCTGCACATCACTCTCGTGTAAAGCACATAGATATTAGGCATCACTTTCTTAGGGATCAAAAACTTAAAGGAGATATCATTCTTCAGTTTATCGGAACGCAAGATCAACTTTCTGATATTTTCACAAAATAATTACCCTCCGATATATTTGAATACATTAAACAAAAGATAGGAATGATAACTGTAAGGTAATCATTCTTCATTAACTTCTTGTTGAACAAATTTTCCTAACAGTAATAAACTCCTCTTTATAGGGGGAGTACATTTGATTGTTAGTGTAACTAAATTTTTTTGTAAGTTTTTCAAACTTTTCAGAACAGAAGTTTCCCTAATGGAAATTTCTGAAACCAAAATTTCTGGAATGGGAATTTCCGGAACTGAAATTTTCAGGACTGAAATTCTCGGAATGAGAACTTCCGGAATGGAAATCTTCGTACTGAAAACTTTCGGAATGGAATTTTCGTACTGGTAAGTTTCGGAATGGAGAGTTTCGTACTGAAGTTTTCGTAATGAGATTTTTGTACTGGAACTTTGGTTTTTTTTCCTTCAAAAAGAATATTACCATTTACGAACAATATTTCTATTCAATCTGTAAGCTATGATTTTCTTACTTATAGTTTTGTAATCAAATTTTGATTACTGGTATTTTCCTTGTTTTTAAAAAAGTTTGGATTATAGTTTTTCCTTAAATCCGAAGGTTTTCTTTAAAAACCTCAAAATATCGGAGTCAAATTTTCCTTACGGGACTGTTCTCAACCGTCAGATCAGATCAAAGTTTTTTCAACCGTTAGATGGCTTTTGGAAGACCAATGGTCAAATGCTTTGCCTATATAAAGGGGACCCTGAGACTCTTCCCACATAGGTTTTTCCATGCTTTTGCGTCTCGAAGACTTGCTGCTCTTCTTAAGGCCGGTTCCGAACTTTGTGAAGCCGATCCGAATCTTTCAGATTATTTCACTCCGAATGTCTGTTGAAGCAACTTCTCAAGATATGTCAACTACGAAACCAATATCAAAGTGGTTAGTCTTCAAGGAAATATTAGTTCATCAGGATTTCTATAAGCTTGATTCCCTTATTTCAAAGAACATTAGACTGAATGGATGGGAAGATTTCTGCATAGCAAAGTCAGATAAACAGGATCTGGTTTATACTGATTTGTTGATAGAGTTTTACGAGTCTGTTTCCTTCCATATGGAAGATGGAATAGAGAGGTTTTCTTTCAAGTCTTATGGGAAGACTTATAAGCTTTCTTACACCAAGTCCGCGAGCCTGGTTGGTTTATCATATGAAGGAGAAGATGAATTCTGCTCTCACAAACTTCCCGATGTGCAAGGAAGTTTCAATAAGGAGAAGGCACTGAAGTGTCTTGGGCTCAAGGATGATTCAACTATCAAGATTGCTCGTCTCACTCCGAATAATAGAATTCTTCAGCTTTGGGTGCAAGGATTTCTGGTTCCAAGAAGAGGTGATAAAGACAATCTGAAGAAGAGTGATATCTATGTCTTAGATTTCTTGGTAAATCTAAGAAAGATAAATCTGATGAGGCATGTCTTGGTTACGATCAAGAATATCAAAGAAGGAAATTTGAGAGCTCAGATTATCATGTTTGATGCATTATTATCTAAGTTGATAGTTCGATGCTTAGAATCCTTCAAGGTTGCCTGCAAATCAAAGATCCGGAATTGCAAACTAATGTTAGTGAGTGATGATACTCTCAAGAGGATGAAGATGGGTTTTTCCACTGAATCTGGAGAATTTTATCCTCTATGTGTGGAAGAGGTTGAAGCAGCTCAAAAAGAGTCACAGAATCCAGAACCATACAAAAAGCAAAGGAAGAAGAGAAAGATTAAGGAAGTAGTTGCTGATGAAGAAATCTCCAAAGCTAAGGAAACTGAATCTGCACCTCCCAAGCTGAAGAAGCAGAAAACATATACGGATGAAGTAGCAGCCAAGTGGAGGGAAGATAAAGAGAAGAGGAAGTAAGGGGATCCTCAATTCGGACTGGACCCTGCCGAGGTTAAATCCTTAAAGGAAAAAGTTGCTGAGGATCTAGAGAGACAAGCGAAGGAAAAGAAAATGAGAAAGAAGATGCCTGAAGCTGAAGTGGTGCGATCTTTGCTGAAAGATATAGAGTTGGCTTCCAAAATGCTTCCAGTTCCGGAATCTTTTGGTGTTGAACCTTCTTTACCAGAAACTCCAGCCAAGAACTATGTCACTCCGGAAAAGTACAAGGGTAAAGAAATAGTTGAAGAAGCTGAGAAGGAAGTTGCTGAATTAGTAGATGAAGAAGTTGAAGAAGAAGAAGAAGATGATGAAAGTGAAGATTTGGATACTCTAATCAAGCAAGTAAAGGACTACAAAGATAAGGCTGAATCCGCAAAGTTAGTTACTCCAGGTAATGGAGATGAGGAAGCTAGCATGCAACATTAAGAAGAAGAAGAATAAAATTTGTTGTATGATGAAGAAGAATCCTATGAGAGGAATTTTCTTGAGGAAGGTCAAGAAAAACAGAAACCAGATGAAGACAATATTGTTCAAATTTCTGAATCCGAGGAAGTATCTCCTAATGTGTAAACCATTCCGATATCTGATAAGGGGAAGAAATCTCTCATGGAGACACCTATAAAAGATATCATCAGGAGGAAAGAGGTTGGTGGTACCTCTAGAAGGAAGCTGGTGCCAGTTGAAGAAGAGAAATCTCAAAGAGAAATTTCTAATTCTGAATCATCATCTCACGGGCATGATTTTGTGGTTCAGTCTCTGAGAAAGTTGGTGGACACAATTCTGATTCTTCCAACAATAGATTCCAGATGCCAGATGTTGCAACAAACTATGAATCATAAATTGGATTCTTTATCCATGGCCATGGATAAGTTTGTGAAGTTGGAAGCTGAACAAAAAAGTTTTCTGATCGATTATGATATACATAGAAAGTCTTGAAGTAAGGTAACAAAGTGGTCTAAGAGAGTTGAAGAAGACTTTACAGTGTATGATAATTTTCAAAATGATGTGAAAGAAGCTTTTGACACAGCAGATAAAAAGGTTAAGAATCTTGAAGATGAGCTGATTATTGAGTAGAGTACCTGGAGTCAACAAGTGAAGGAACTCAATGACAAGGCAAATTCTCTGGCTCAAAATATTATAAATGATAGAAATATCCGGATTGAGCTTGAGAAAAAAGTGGTTCAGCAATATGAGTTGTTAAAGTTGCAAAAAGAAGCCTTGGAGGCTCAAGTAGAAGCTTTAAAAGTCCAAGAAGAAAAGGTAAAAGCCTTGGAGAAGCAAGGTGAGGAAGATCAAAGGTACTTGAAGAAACTCAAAACCTTGTTAAAGAATCTTATTCCGAAGGAAAATGAAGACAAATGAACCCACTCCGATCTTTTGTTGTAATTGTCTTTCCTTGTAATTTTTTTCCCAACTCTAATGAAATGGTTATCTGGTTGGTTGTATCTTGTTATATACAAATGTTTCAGGTACCATACTTTATTTTCCATTCCCTTCAATTATTTTTGAAAATCACAAAGGGGGAGAAGGAAAAAGAACTACTCCTAAGGAGGATAAAAGAAAAATTTCTAAGAGAAATATCCTTAAAGAAAGGGGGAGTTTCCCACTACGAAGTTTTTCAATCTTACAATAATAAAAACTCCACTCTGAAAACTCAGAATACAATCCTTATAGTTTCAATGCCTAAGGGGGAGTTATTTTTATTCACTTTTATCCATGAACAAAGGGAGATAAGTTTTAAATTTCAAAGTCTAATGAAATTTTTCAAAATCCTTATATGTTTTCTTAAAGGATGTTTGTGCTTTCCAAAAAGAGGGAGATTGTTGAGTCAATAAGGTTTTCCTTATGAATTTTCTATTCCTTCTTGTTTTGAAAATCACAAACACCTTATACTTAAGCAAATGTATGTTTTAACCCCATCAGGAAAATTTACTTCTTTAAGGAAATTTACCTTAACCTGAATTTTCTTATACATAGTAATATTTTTCTTAAATTCAAAAAACAGATTCATACCCAAAATCCTGAAGCCATATAATGAAAAGATTTGGTGCAGTCTGTTTTTTTTAGGATCCGAATTCTGGATGTGATCTGTAATGTAGTTCTAATCCGAATTCCGGACTCCGAACTTTCATGAGTTCGACTCCGAACTCTTAAGTAGTTCGACTCCGAACTCTTAAGCAGTTCGACTCCAAACTCTTAAGTAGTTCGACTCCGAACTCTTAAGAAGTTCGACTCCGAACTATTAAGGATTTTGACTCTGAACTCTTAAGCAGTTCGACTCTGATCTCTTAAGCAGTTCGACTCTGAACTCTTAAGTAGTTCGACTCCGAACTCTTAAGCAGTTCGACTCTGAACTTTTAAGTAGTTCGACTCCGAACTCTTAAGTAGTTCGACTCCGAACTCTGCAAGTTCAGATTCTGATCTCTGGTTAAACCAGACTCCGAATTCCTATAAAACAGAATCCGAATATTTCTTAACATAGACTCCAAAATTCATTTTGGTTAGACTCCGAACTTTTGACTTGCCTACACTCTGAAATATTGATTAGATTTTACTTACATATGCTTCATTTCAAAACGATGTCGTGAATTCAGTTATACATGGCTTGTTATAAAACGATGTCGTCTATTCTGTTTCTAATTAACCGTTGGTTGAGTTACATGTGTACAGGTCCCTCCGAATTTCATGGAAAATATGACCGTTGGAGGAGGGAGCCGACCGTTGGAGATTTTCATATAAATAGGAGCTCATTTGAAAGAGCTCAAGAATCAATGAAAACAAGTTGATCGATCTAGAAACCACACACTATTAAGGTGATTTCTAGAGAGAGAATCTTTTCATGCCTTGTGCGTACTGAACTGCTCGTTCAGATTGCTTTGTGTGACTCCATATCTTGGTGATTACATTCGAGGACCTCCGGGGATAGTAAGAAAGAGGTGCCGACTACCTTGAAGTTCGAGGGATTCCTTGCTAAAGAAGACAGAGGTTCCAACTATCTTGAAGTTGAGGGCTTGTGGGGATAGCAAGACAAAGATTCCGATCTTCTTATTGAGGGCTTATCCTGGTGTGGGTAAGACAGACTTGCTTGAAAGTATAAACCAAGAGACCTTTATCCAAGGTTGTTGGATACCCTTCTCTTTGGGTTAAAAGAGTTATTGTTTGTTACTTGTAGTTTTACTACTTGTTTGTTTCTGCTGCATATTGTATTGTAAGGAAAGTATAACCTTCTTGTATTTCCTTACACTTGTACTCTGATTAGTTTAGATTCTATACGATTTAAGGTAGAATCTTATATTTTAAACCTTGGTTCCAATTCTCCAGTTGGTGATCAGAGGTGTTGTGAATTTTCATAGTTTAACTTTGTTAAATCTAGACTTTACTTGTCTAAGGAAAACATAGTTATCCATAACTAACTTTAAAGGTTACAAAGGAATTTTTAAAGTATACAATTCACCCCCCCCCCTCTTGTATATTGATCATCTACATCGTTATTTCGATCCTACAAAAATTTCTCATTTATAATGTTTCTTAAACATTTTTTACATGTTTTCAATTTAGTTTGAAATAACTTGTCATGTTTTATTCCTATTTTACCTTATTAATTTCCATGTATGATTTAAATCCATTCTTTCATGGACACATTTATGATATTACCTTTGGTTATTCTTTATGACATGATTATAATACCTATTTCTTTCCATGGCTAACCCTTATGTATATTCCTTATGTATGATTCTTTATGTGGAACAAATATTCATGGATATGTTATGATGGGTGCCCCTAGATAGTTATATAATACATTGGGTAATTTTTAGTATCACGAGACGTCATGTTGGTATAGGGAGTGAACCTCATTCCTTTATGGGACGTTGTTCTCCATGTGGAATGGTCTTGGCAGTTAGCCTTGACTCATGCTTATGTCATGTTGTGTGTTATTTCCGAATTTCTATGATTACATGATTACATGTTCCTATGCTTAAAATGTTATGTTACCTTATGTTTTTTCATGTTCCTTACCTTTTTATGTCATCATATTATTCCTTATAACCCATATGCTATGCTTTACTTCTATGCTTATTCCCTTACTGGGCTTTTTAGCTCATCATTTTTGTTCATGTAATGGAAGTTAGGAGATATTTATAGATGATTTAAATAAATATGTTTTATTATATTTTAATTTTTTCAGTATTATGTAACTAATCATCCAAAGACACTAGACTTTACGATCATTGTCATGTAATTTGCTGGGTAAATATGCTTAAAATCATGTACTAATACGTGTAAAAGGCTAGAGTCGTTATGTAAGGACCCGACCCCAGTTTCTTAGATCTGGTGCCTTATTTTATTACATTTCATATAGAAAAGGAATATGAATCCTGAAGGACAGAGTAGTTTAGTAGATTTGGAAACAAGATACATAAGTTCAACATCACAACTTGAAATGGAAAACAATTAAGAAACTCCTTTGAAAACTTCTATAACTCCTAGGTTATTTCTGCATGTCATTCATAATATACCTATTCATGTCCTGGGAAAATGCATCATAAGAAAGTGGTGATCTAAAATTCTTAGTAAGGGTAATCAATACAGAGGAAGATATGATAAATATAAACATTAGGCACGACGAATAACTAAAAAAACACACACCTTTAAAAATGAACTTGAACACATTATGGTAGGAATAAGAACTGAATAAAAATGTAATAATAAAACATAATCAATGGTATTATAATAGTTTAATAACCTCATGAACTTTCAATTACTAGTTTCATGATGAGGTAATGAATAATGTTGGACATCATAACCATACCGTTAAGGGCTCGTTCCAAGACCATAAATAATCATTTTGTCAAGGCCTTCTACCAAGACTGTAGTTTGTCTCATGAGACCTACTGATGAATTGAGGGTGTATAGAGGCCCCCACACTTCAATTATTAAGTCCAATTCATTACTCATATGAATGGGGATAAATATAAACAACATATACATTCATATTAAAACTAACATATGAAATGTAAATAACTTTCCCCAAACATTAAGCATAAACACTAACCATTTGGAGTAAACTATTGAATGATTTTAAGATAGTACATCCATAGTCAAACTAATCATAAAACATTCAATTAAATATGGTAGATGATATCATACATGATAATTAACAATAGTTTTGAAATATATGAAGATACTATTATAAAATGACCGAGTAATTCTTGAGATAAATACTCTTTTACTTTGAAAAGAAGAGTTCTTTTAGAAAATTCTCTGTATAAAACCAGAAGCGAAGTAAGATATAATATTCATAATAAAATTTGTGTTTTTAGAAAGATAATGGTTGCTAAAAAAATATTATATATGTCCCTTGAAAATAGGTAAGAATTTGAGAAATTCTCTTGCATCTGGCTTGTATTTCGGGATGAATTTTTGAAAGATCCTTTTAAAACAGATAAATTCCCAAAAATAAAAGTAGGATTCTTGTTGGTCCACATATATAGAACATTATCCCAAAATATGTGAGGAGTACATATGAATAGATAAGAATTTAATTGAGGTAAGTAGATAATAAGAGTAACCTGAATGAAAATGGAGGTTCACGTAGAAAACCCTTACCTTAAGTCTAAAGGTGTTTCTCACTTGATCTTAATGACCAGAATAATAAAATTTAAGTTCATAAATTAATTATTCCAGAACCCCCTCTACATTTAATTTATTTATTATAAAATTATTTAGGTTCATTCATGGACTTCTGATGGGTTAAGATATTCAATTCCATTGTTTGGGAGTGTTTTCTTCCTTGGTTTTCATGATCGGTTGAATTATATTCATGTACAGATAAACATGTAGAATGAGAAAGGTTTTCTAGAATATAAGTTGTATTTTATTAGTGAACAGCCATAATATTACATGGTTATAAAAAAATTTTGGCTATTGGGAGTGAATATGAAGCATTATATAAAACATTAATGACAATTGTTTGGGTTAATTGGCGGTTCTTGATCACAACAAACTCATTTTGATTTATAAATTAATATCATGTGTATAAAAGGATTATATAACCTTAAATAAGTTATAATACATATATTATAGTCTATTTCAAACATAAAAATGGTTTTATGACCATATTTGAAGATGGTAATAGAAATTGAAAACTTGTCGTCCTTGAATGTGATAAATTAACACATCTCAGATGGTGTTTTTATTTCTAGTATAAAAGAAGGGGAAATGAGAGATGATAAATAATTATTTCTTTATCATAACAAAATTACAGTACATGTAAGTTACTAGATTCATCATAATATTTGGATTAAAGGAGGTGAGGAAAGAAATAGAAATGAAAGGGACTTTAAATAACATAAATGAAAAGATAAATTTACCTCTTGAAGTTATCTTCCTTGAGAGCCTCTTTAGGGGAGAGGTTTTGGTCTTTTTATGAGTCCAAGGGATACTGGACATGGGGGAGGAGTTTGGTAAGATATTTGAGTAGAATTTAGACAAGACACAAGGCTTAAGTGGAGTGAATAGAAGAGGGCGTGGGGGAGGGGGGGTACAGTGAAGGAGAAGAGTGATTTTTGAATATCTTATTCATTATTTTATTATTCCCCTCAAGAAAACCAATAGTGTTGATTCATGTGACTAGTAATAGTAATAAGTTCATGTGAGTTCAATCCAAGTGTGCTTACATAATCCATGATGCTAGGAATAGTAAATTTAACTGATAATGCATATATACGGTAAATTACCGTATTTTACTATTCATAAAAAAATCGAGTATTTCAGAAAAATCCCAAAAATTCACCATAACCATTTTTTGATGTGTAAAATTCAAAAATGAACTCCATTTTTTGAAAATAATTTTCTAAATATTATTAATTTAATTTTTAAATAAAATCATAATTTATTTGAAAAATAACAATTTTAAAACTATAATTTGTTTTATATCACCTTGAAAATTTAATCAATATCAGATTATCTTATAACCTCAAGACTATAAAATAATAATATGATTTACTATTCATAAGGGTCATATTACTATTCATATTACTATTCATAAGGGTATGTTACTATTCACCAAAAATTAAGTTTGTCTTATCAAACTCTAAATATCTTACCGAATGCAACCGCGTATATCAATTTTTCGAAATTCAAATCAAAGAGGTCAAAAAATTATGTTTACTGAATAGGTTATAAAAAGTGATGTTTTTTAGAGACTTAGTGTTTCATGCATTCAATATTAAATTTATTTTCAAAATCTTGGGGTGTTACACGTTATATATCTTTCCTCTTCATCTAGAATCACCAAAACCCAAGCTATAAAGCATGAGATATAGAAGATTCAATTATTGCGACAAATTCTTTAATTTTAAAATACATGCATCACTTTGATTTCATTTGGAGTTTCAAATTATTTCCTCTCCCACTTATACACACTAACAATTCAGTTTTTTTTCACTTTTATTGTTAAAAAAAGTGCTGAAAAAAGTAAAAAAAAGCTACAAAAATATGCACCATCTTGAATCCTACACCCCATCATTATTTTCTTCATCCGTTTTGTTTCTCATCCATGCATTCTTCCTCTTGAATGATTTTTTAATTTTATCTTTTAATTCAAGTTTGGGATTGTTATAGAGACTTAGCTAAACGGGATTCCACTGAACATGTCTCGGCAAAACGAGGCTCCTTTGGTCAGGAATTGTGTGTGTGTTCCCTCTGCTGATGCATTGTGGGAGAGTGTGCCTCCTCTAACATGATTTGATCATGCATGTCACCTCTGAGAAAAGGTCTGATAGTGTGCACCACCGATCATGTGTGACTCGTCTTCGTTGGGTCATGCGGAAGCCAAGAATAGAGGGAGAAGAACAACAGTGCACTGCTTGTCTAGTCGGGATCCAGCGATAGGTCAGACCAAATTATTGGATCCTCGCTAAAAAAACAAATTAGAATCATAGAAGTATGGTGTATATTCTATTTATGTGGAGAAACACTTACAATATTTCAACAGATTGATAGAAAGAAGAAACAAGGAGGAAGAAGAGGAATGGAGAAGACACTTCGAGAGAGGGGTTCACTCTACCCACCCAATCCAGAAGGTTGTTGTCCCAAGCTAGAAGGTCGATTGGCTCAACAAATAATATTCCAAGCAGAACTAAACATCTGTTGAGATTCATCACATTTATTGATGAGAGAGGAAAATTATTAATGGAGAGATTTATATCACCATTAATTGAGGATTTTCTCCCAACATTAATGGATATTTAATTCTCAATAATAATGGATGGAATAATGGATGTTGACTACATTAATTGATTATTATTGACTTGGTGTCTATATAAGGAGGATGCAGAAACATATTTTGAAGAGAGAAAGGTGTGCCAACAAGATATAGCCGGGAAGGGGTTGCCGCGTTTGCGGTGGCCCGTGTGGCACGACGATGATGGTGCGTCTGTGTTTGACAGGTGCGGTGCAGCGATGAAACAATTGATGATAGAGGCCACGTATCGAAAGTCTTACTGACAGTGGTGATCAGGTGGAGAGTCCCGATTGAAGATCGGCGGTACAACATGATGGCGAGATCATTCGGGTGTCGCAAGCTGGTGCGAGGTTGACGCATGATCGGGTGAAGATCTCCGAGGTAGTGACGTTTCGTCGACAGAAGGGTGAAATTTTATCACAGATTGATCTTCCGATAAATGGAGTCAGTGGGATGATTATCAGAGAGAAGGTAGAGGCGTATCGGGGTGTGGTTTTCACACAGGTTTTCTACGCTCACTCATTTGTAATTCAAGTTTGGGCATTACTTGGATTATTGTATTCTCTGATTCATAGTGGATATTTTGGGAATTGCCCCGTGGTTTTTTAATCCTCCGCATGGGAGAGTTTTTCCACGTTAAAAAATCATGCGTGTTGATTTATTTATTCTGCTTATATTGCTTCCATATTTCGACGGGTTTCTCACGATATTTTTGGCAAGCAATTTTTGGCCCGGATTCAGGATTCTCCCCAACAAGTGGTATCAGAGGAGGTTGGTTCATGCTTACAGTTTAACATGAGAATTATGGAAGATTCAGAGAGGATTGCTGATGCATGCGCGGAGCAGAATAATGTTTAGAAATTAAAGTAGGTTGAGAGAGGTGATGCACATGTCGTCTTAGGGGATGCTGAGCAGGGGGAGAAAGTTTTTCCTGCAGATGATCCAGATTATGTGGCGATGACGATTATGGGGGAGCCAGATGTTTCTGGTTCTGGTCTTGTTCAGTAGGATGGTGCAGATACAAATGTGACGAAGATTTCGACCTTTGGTTTTCTTTTTGCAGGGGGAGCTGATATTTTTTTATCAAAAGTACAAAAGGATGCCGTCATATTTTCTGCAGATGATGATGATTGGTGTAATACCGACCTATTTTTTTTCAACAGGGTTTGTTGGATGGTTCCATTCATTAATGTGATGAAGGGGAGATTGTTGAGATTCATCACATTTATTGATGAGAGAAGAAAATCATTAATGGAGAGATTCATCACATTTATTGATGAGACAGGAAAATTATTAATGGAGAGATTTATATCACCGTTAATTGAGGATTTTCTCCCAACATTAATGGATATTTAATTTTCAATAATAATGGATGGAATAATGGATGTTGACTGCATTAATTGATTATTATTGACTTGGTGTCTATATAAGGAGGATGCAGAAACATATTTTTAAGAGAGAGAAGGGTGTGCCAGGAAGATGTAGCCGGCAAGGGAGACTCGGGAAGGGGTTTTTGCGTTTGCGGTGGCCCCGTGTGGCATGACGACGATGGCGCGTCGGCGTTTGACAGGTGCGGTGCAGTGACGACACAATTGATGATAGAGGCCACGTATCGAAAGTCTTCCTGACAGCGGTGATCAGGTGGCGAGTCCCGATTGAATATCGGCGGTACAACATGATGGCAAGATCATTCGGGTGTCGCAAAGCTGGTGCGAGGTTGACGCATGATCGGGTGAAGATCTTCGAGGAAGTGACGTTTCATCGACAGAAGGGTGACATTTTTTCACAGATTGATCTTCCGATATATGGCGTTAGCGGGATGATTATCAGAAAGAAGGCAGAGGCGTATCGGGGTGTGGTTTTCACACAGGTTTTCTACGCTCTCTCATTTGTAATTCAAGTTCGGACATTACTTGGATTATTGTATTCTCTAATTCATAATGGATATTTTGGGAATTGCCCCGTGGTTTTTTTAATCATCCGCATGGAAGGGTTTTTTCCACGTTAAAAAATCATGCGTGTTGATTTATTTATTCTGCTTATATCGCTTCCATATTTCGACGGGTTTCTCACGATATTTTTGGAAAGCAATTTTCGATCCGGATTCGGGATTCTCCCCAACAGCATCACCACCGACTTAGGAATGAGATTCTATAGTCTGTTAGAAAGTCCCCTTTCTATCAAGGCATGGTAGACTATCTCCCAGATGCTCCTTACTACTGTATAGATTGTCTTCAAAATCTAAAGTCATGGGTTATATCACAATCTAGAAAAATTCAAATAGGAATTCAACCCACGCAATCATCCCCTTACTATATTTTTTTTCCTTATGCGCACCTTCACTGTTGTCGGGTGATAAGTCATCCCACACAACCGGTGTTCCCTTTGATCTGGAGCAACCTATGACCATGCACTAAATTTTCCAAACTCATTTGGGTTTTTAAGGAAGCTTTCCGGTGTCCACTGTGTTGGGGCGCCTCCTCATCTGGCCCCGATAAATATTTTTTATATCTGATATCTTTAAAAAAAAGAAAGATATTTTGAATATCTTTGAAAAGATATATCTGATATCTTTGACAAGATATATTTGATATCTTTGAGAAGATATATTTTATATCTTTGATGAGATATATTTAATATCTTTAATCAGATATGAGATATCTTTTAGGAGATATATGAGATTTCATCTTCTATTTATATGAGGTGTGCGGCTCCTCTCTTGGTAGTGGTTGGAGGCAGTGCAGTTGCGTTTTCAAGGAGCGGTTTTCAGATCTGCAACCGGTGGAACTACTCTGATTTGATCGGCTTTCATCTGCGGTGGTTTTTTGATCCGATCCCGGTTTTTTTCATCTGCACTTTTGTTCGGACATCAATCTTCTGCTTTCACGGTCAGATCTATTTGGGTTTCTTTAGCAGTCTGCTTTCTTCTTTTCAGGCTTCATCAAGACTGCATCTATTCTCCGACTTTGATCCACTATTTTTCTAAGTATTGCTTTTGAGATCCCTTTTAATTTTGGGGAGTCTCTACCGTGTACTTATCTATTTTTAGTGGATTCCTCTTTCTGGACTAGGTCCCGTGGTTTTTCCCTTTTTGGGTTTTCCACGTAAAAATTCTGGTGTCAATTTTATTTTTCTACACCTGTTTTTGTCGCTACGCATCCGCTGTTTGAGGGAAATATTTCTCCGCTGCGCGTTCGTGTTTTTTGTTGTTTGCGCGTTCATCGCTTGCCATCTTTCCCAACATCTGGTATCGGAGAGTTTGGTTTTTATTTCATATTCATTATGGAAGCTAATTACAGTCGGATGATTTTATTGAATGGTGCCAATTATCATATGTGGCGACTTAAAATGAAGGATCTGCTTTTTGTCAAGCGAATGCATCTTCCAGTGTTTAGTACCCAGAAGCCAGAAAGGATGTCAGATGAAGAATGGGCGTTCGAGCATGAAATGGTTTGTGGCTTCATTCGCCAATGGGTCAAAGACAACGTGATGAACCACATTGTCAACATCTCTCACGCCAGAACATTGTGGGAGAAGCTCGAGACTACCTATGCTTCTAAGACTGGAAACAATAAATTGTTTCTTCTCAAACAAATGATGAATTTGAGGTACAGAGAAGGTACGTCTATTTCTGATTATTTAAGTGAATATCAGGGATGTTTTGATCAGTTGTCTGGCATGGGTATTAATTTTGAAGATGAGGTTTTGGCACTTTTATTGCTTAACACATTACCTGATTCTTGGGAGAATTTACGTGTTACTCTAACCGGTTCTGCTCCTAATGGTGCTGTGACATTCAGTTTTGTTAAGTCTGCTATTTTGAATGAAGAAGTCAGGAGACGTACTCAAGAGAAATCTTCAGAGCTTTTAGTCACAGAGAACAGGGGGAGAAGCCAGGAAAAGAATTAGGGACAGAGCAGTCGAGGAAAGAGTAAAAGCAGAAGCAAATCTAGATCAAAGCAGAGAGATTTTGAATGTCATCATTGTTGTAAGAAGGGGCATGTTAAGAAGTTTTGTTATCAGCTGAAAAGAGAAAATAGAATGAAGGAAAATCAGCCAAAGAAGAATATCGATGGAGATGATCATGTTGCTGCCGCTACAGGGGGTGATCTTGTTATTGTTTATGATTCCATTAATATTTCTTCTGATCATTCTTGCTGGGTTGTTGACAGTGGTGCTTGTTTTCACGTGACATCAAAGAAGGAGTTCTTTACATCTTACAACCCAGGTAATTTTGGGATTTTGAAGATGGGTAATGATGGTCATGTTGATATCGTAGGTATCGGGACTGTTTGTTTAGAGACCAATACTGGAAGTAAGCTGATTTTGAAGAATGTTCGACATGCACCAGAGGTTCGCTTGAATCTTATTTCTACCAGCGTTCTTGATGATGAAGGGTTTATCAACACATTTGGTGATTGCCAATGGAAACTTTCCAAGGGCTCTTTGATTATGGCTCGAGGGAAGAAGCAATCAGGTTTGTACTGGACTAGAGCATCTATTTCATGTGATACTGCTTGTGTTGTTGAGTGCAGTGTTTCGTCCAAGTTGTGGCATAAGAGGCTCAGTCACATCAGTGAGAAAGGGGCTTGGTTGTTTGGCCAAGAGAAATCTTCTTCCAGATTTGAAGAGTGTCAAATTGGACACATGTGATCATTGCATGGCTGGGAAACAGAGCAGAGTGAGTTTCAGCAGTCATCCTCCACACAGGAAGTCACAGGTACTTGAATTAGTACATTCAGACGTTTGTGGTCCCTTTGAAATCTAAGACCTTTAGTGGCGGTCTTTATTTTGTGACTTTTATTGATGACTACTCACGAAAGCTCTGGGTTTATGTTTTGAATGCCAAAAGTCAGGTGCTCAGTGTTTTTAAGCAATTTCATGTTTCTGTTGAGAGGGAATCAGGAAAGAAATTGAAATGTATTCGCACTGACAATGAGGGAGAGTATTGTGGTCCATTTGATCAATATTGCAGGCAGGAAGGTATTCGGCATCAGAAGACACCTCCCAAGACACCTCAGCTAAATGGTGTAGCTGAGCGGATGAATAGGACTTTGTTGGAAAGAGTTCATTGTTTGCTTTCGGAAGCAAAGTTGCCTGGACACTTTTGGGGTGAGGCTTTACTTACTGCTGCTTATATTATCAATTTATCACCTTCAGTTGCTTTGCAGACAGACACTCCTGATAAGTTTTGGTATGGAAAAAGGATCAGGTACGATCACTTGAAAGTTTTTGGTTGCAAGGCTTTTGTTCATGTGCCTAGAGATGAGAGATCCAAATTGGATGATAAGTCACGACAGTGTATTTTTATTGGGTATGGACACGATGAGTTTGGGTACAGGTTTTATGATCCTGTTTTAAAGAAACTTGTCAGAAGCCGAGATGCAGTGTTTAAAGAGGACCAGACTATTGCAGATATTGATAAGGGAGAAAAGTCCACTTCTCCAACTTCTGATGGTTTTGTTAGTCTTGAGCCAGGTTCTGATTCACATTTACCTCATATTGTTGATTCGGATGATCACATTGATGTGCAGAATGATGCTCAGGGTGAACAGGTTGGAGTTGATATTTCTGATGCACCTTTTGTTTCTGATGATCCGGTTCCTGGGGTTATCAATGAACCCGCAGTTCCACTCCGGAGGTCATCTTGGCATCGTACCATTTCTACTCGGTATTCACCTGATGAGTATGTGCTCCTCGCTGAAGGGGGAGAACCAGAATCTTTTGATGAGGCGATGGAAAGTGAACAGAAGGAAAAATGGGTTGCGGCAATGGATGAAGAGATGACATCATTGCACGACAACCACACTTTTGAGCTGGTGAAGTTACCGACAGGTAAGAGAGCTTTGCAAAATCAGTGGATTTATCGGATTAAGAATGAAGAATCCAGTTCTGTTCCCCGATACAAGGCAAGGTTAGTTGTTAAAGGCTTCCGTCAGAATAAAGGTATTGATTTTGATGAGATTTTTTCACCTGTTGTCAAAATGTCTTCTATTCGGGTTGTTCTTGGTTTGGCTGCTAGTTTGGATCTGCAGATTGAGCAAATGGATGTGAAGACGGCTTTCCTCCATGGAGATTTAGAGGAGGAGATTTATATGGAGCAACTAGAGGGTTTTGTTGAAACAGGTAAAGAGAATCATGTCTGCAGATTGAAGAAGAGTTTGTATGGTTTGAAGCAAGCTCCGAGACAGTGGTATAAAAAGTTTGAATCTGTCATTTCTCATCAGGGTTTCAGGAAGACATCTTCTGATCATTGTGTGTTTGTTCAGAGATTTACTGATGATGATTTTATTATACTGCTGCTTTATGTTGATGATATGCTCATTGTTGTCCATGATGCTTCTAGAATTGACAGATTGAAGAAGGATCTTTGTCAGTCTTTTGTGATGAAAGACTTGGGGCCAACACGACAGATTCTTGGCATGACGATCTCCCGTGACAGGAAGACCAAGAAATTGTGGTTATCTCAGGAGAGATACATTGATAAGGTTCTTCAAAGATTTTCTATGGATAGAGCTAAAGTGGTTAGTACTCCTCTTACTTTACATTTTAAGCTCAGCACCAGTCAGTCACCTTCTACTGATGAAGAGAGAGAGGAGATGCAACACATACCCTATTCATCTGCCGTTGGTTGTTTGATGTATGCTATGGTATGTACTAGACCTGATATAGCTCATGCAGTTGGTGTGGTCAGTCGTTTTCTATCGAATCCAGGCAGAGAGCATTGGAGGGCAGTGAAGTACATTTTTCATTATCTTCGTGGCACTTCTAATATGAGATTGTGTTTTGGCAAAGGGGAACCTATGCTTTGTGGCTTTACAGATTCAGATATGGCAGGAGATATCGATTCGAGGAAGTCTACTTCAGGCTATTTGATCACTTTTGCAGGGGGAGCTGTATCTTGGCAGTCTAGGTTGCAGAGATGTGTTGTTTTATCTACCACAGAGTCAGAGTTTATTGCAGCTACAGAGGCGTGCAAAGAATTGTTGTGGATGAAAAATTTTATTCGAGAGCTCAATTTTAATCAAGACAGATATGTTTTATTTTTTGATAGTCAGAGTGCTATTTGTTTGGGAAAGAATCCCACTTTTCATGGCAGGTCGAAACATATCGATGTTCGGTATCATTGGATCCGCAATGTTCTTGATTCGAGACAGTTAGAGCTTGAGAAGATCCACACTGATGACAATGGGTCAGACATGTTGACCAAGAGTTTACCCAGAGGAAAATTTGAGACTTGCCGACTGATTGCAGGGTTGGCGATGATCCCCAGTTGAGTCGGAGGGGGAGTTTGTTGGGGCGCCTCCTCATTTGGCCCTGATAAATATTTTTTATATCTGATATCTTTAAAAAAAAAAGATATTTTGATATCTTTGAAAAGATATATCTGATATCTTTGACAAGATATATTTGATATCTTTGAGAAGATATATTTTATATCTTTGATGAGATATATTTAATATCTTTAATCAGATATGAGATATCTTTTAGGAGATATATGAGATTTCATCTTCTATTTATATGAGGTGTGCGGCTCCTCTCTTGGTAGTGGTTGGAGGCAGTGCAGTTGCGTTTTCAAGGAGCGGTTTTCAAATCTGCAACCGGTGGAACTACTCTGATTTGATCGGCTTTCATCTGCGGTGGTTTTTTGATCCGATCCCGGTGTTTTTCATCTGCACTTGTTTTCGGACATCAATCTTCTGCTTTCACGGTCAGATCTATTTGGGTTTCTTTAGCAGGCTGCTTTCTTCTTTTCAGGCTTCATCAAGACTGCATCTATTCTCCGACTTTGATCCACTATTTTTCTAAGTATTGCTTTTGAGATCCCTTTTAATTTTGGGGAGTCTCTACCGTGTACTTATCTATTTTTAGTGGATTCCTCTTTCTGGACTAGGTCCCGTGGTTTTTCCCTTTTTGGGTTTTCCACGTAAAAATTCTGGTGTCAATTTTATTTTTCTGCACCTGTTTTTGTCGCTACGCATCCGCTGTTTGAGGGAAAGATTTCTCCGCTGCGCGTTCGTGTTTTTTGTTGTTTGCGCGTTCATCGCTTGCCATCTTTCCCAACACACTGGAAACTCAAAACCAACGAAGAGGAACAATCTATCCCAAAAAAACCAAAAAAATGACTAATAATGGTGGAGAAACTTACAACAACAATTGATTTAGTAGGGATGACTCTTTCAGCAGGCTCAGTACCCTTCTCCTGCTCACAAATGGTAGTGACATCGCTCGACTTTCCAATTGTGCTGTAATTTTTCTCCTCCTCACTGTCCCCATCCTAACCAAACTGGAATTTACTCAAGGGATTTACATTAGCCTTCCCTCTCACCATTTCCACCACTTCTTCCATTCGCATTGAATACACAAGATCTTCCTTGGGTGGGCTTCCAAAATCTCCAAGAAGTACTTCTTTGAGGTTGGGTGGGCTTCCAAAATCTCCAAGAAGTACTTCTTTGAGTTGTATCCACATGAACTAAGTCGTAGGTCCTTTGGCGAATATTAAAAAAAGTTCAATAATACCTGTCATGCGTGGTCATTACATTGACACCTTTATCTTTTCCAGTGTCTGATGGATTGTGAAATAAGCGTCAACTCATGTAATCCAAGTCTCACGATCTGTTCTAGAAAATTCCATATGCAACCCTTACTTAGATTACTTCTCCTGACGCCGGGTTACCTGGGCTAGTGAATCCCAGAGCTCCTACATGTGATTCACCATACACAAGAAAATCAATTTGTCACGTCTGAATTAGCTGCTATCTCTACTATTAGAGTTTCCTTTTTTTCTTTTTCTTTTATTTTTTTGTTCTTTTTTGTGATTTTGTATTTTTTTTTGTTTTCTTACCTTGGAAAAAAAATCTGGTAGCCTCCTCCCATGAATGGGTATTTTGGTAGTGTGCACCTCCTAGGAGACAAAACCAGAACGGTGCATTTTTTGTGTAGAGATAGCGGTAGTACGTGTTGCGTCAGAAGGAAAGTCGGGTTTTCACACCTCCTTTGAATGTGATTCGATTGGGAACACACCGGTGCTGAATGTAAGCTGATAGTGCCTGTGACCTTATGTGGAAGTCACTGATAGTGTGCACCACCCTTGAATGTGATAGGATGGAGATTGGGCAGCGAATGAGTCCTCAAAAGAATGAGTGAAGATGAACCACAATGATTCTAATAGAGATAGAGGACAAACAATTCTATTTATATATGAAACAAACCAAAAAATTACAACATAGGAGGTAAAAGAAGACTGAGAAGACTCTAAGGAGAGATCCCGCCCAATCCAGTAGGCCGATTTCATGACAAAGGCCAATTTCAGAATATTTCCCCTATCCCCTTCCCCTGCATTAGCCACCCTATTAACAACCCTTACATGTCTCCTACCAAAACCGAATTGGTTACCCCCACACAAGACACTTATACCCCTTAACAATATTCCCTCCAGCTCACAGATCATAACACTCACCACCCCATAAAACAGTCTTGTCCTTGAGATGAAGAAAGGTGGTATTTCTATGCAGATGTGCCAAGCATCTCCCAAATACTCCTCCCTGCTTTTATGCTTCAGGCAGAACCAAGCAGCACTGCTGCTATAGGACCAAGCTGTTGTGGTCCACCAGCATGTCCCCTTTCTACCCAGGCATGCTAGATGATCTCCAAGATAATCCTTTGTACTTTAGCACTTTTTCCTCCTTCATGGATCAAATTTGGATATACGAAGGTGGATGCGACTGCCACCACCCTGCTTATTGCGTGTAAAAATTGTTTGGTACCTGTCTCGCCATCTTCCTGGCCAAGCATGTTTTCCGTGGAATCGGGTTGTTGGGCCATGTAGTTTAACCCAACCATAGAGCCTCACTTGCAGACCAGCAGGCGGATCATTCTAGACAAAGGGAATTTGCTCGAGGGATCTATTCCATTGGGTGTTCCTCCTCCTACACCTCCATAATGCTAAACAGTGCAGAGTACACCTTGGGCAACACAAGCATCTAAGAAGGCTCCAAATGCAGCAATGGAATCATATGCATGTCTGGATTCAGCATTACTTACAAAGGATGTGCACTATCCTTCCTTATTTTAGTTTCCATCCTTGCCACTATGAACAAATCCCCCTCCACATCGTGTTGGTGTAGCGATGCTAAGTTGTGTGGATTATTGTTTTAAAAAACAAACTCCTCATGAAGTGGCATCTCCATCAGACGATGCAGCCAAGTTGCACGAGATGTTTGGAACTAAACCCGATCCTGCGGTGTCTTGAAGAGCATGGAGTTGATCCATGGAAGGCACTCCTCCACCACATCCAGTAATATAGTCATTGATTTGTTTGTTTTATTAACAGAAAAATCGAGCAATGTTTTTTTGGTCCTCCCCAACAAAAAAACCTTGAACGCCTCCTTTTTACTTTTATTTTTTCTTTTTATTTATGGTTTTGGTGAAAGAGGAACGAGAAAAAGGTACCATACAGTGTACTACACTCCTATGAGTGCTACTGGAAGCACGCTTCCTCCGCAGATGATGTTTTTGTTGGGGGAGAATCCCGAATCCGGGCCGAAAATTGCTTGCCAAAGTGAATATCGTGAGAAACCCAAAGCGAAATATGGAAGCGATATAAGCAGAATAAATAAATCAACACGCAGGTTTTTTTAACGTGGAAAAACCCTCCCATGCGGAGGATTAAAAACCACGGGGCAATTCCCAAAATATCCACTATGAATCAGAGAGTACAAAGAATCCAAGTAATGCCCAAACTTGAATTACAAATAAGAGAGCATAGAAAACCTGTGTGAAAATCACACCCCGATACGCCTCTGCCTTCTCTCTGATAAACGTCCCGCTGACGCCATGTATCGGAAGATCAATCTGTGACAAAATGCCACCCTTCTGTCGACGAAACGTCACTACCTCGGAGATCTTCACCCGAACATGCGTCAGCCTCGTACCAGCTTGCGACACCCGAATGATCTCGCCATCATGATGTACCGCCGATCTCCAATCGGGACACGCCACCTGATCACCGCTATCAGGCTGACTTTCGATACGCGGCCCCGATCATCAATTTCGTAGTCGCTGCTCTGCACCTGTCAAACGCCGACGCGCCATCGTCGTCGTGCCACACGGGCCACCGCAAACGCGGCAACCCCTTCCCGGGTCTCCCTTGCCGGCTACATCTTGCTGGCACACCCTTTTCTCTTTTTTCAAAATATGTTTCTGCATCCTCCTTATATAGACACTATGTCCATAATAATCAATTAATGCAGTCAACATCCATTATTCCATCCATTAATATTGAGAATTAAATATCCATTAATGTTGAGAGAAAATCTTCAATTAATGGTGATATAAATCTCCCCATTAATAATTTTCATCTCTCATCAATTAATGTGATGAATCCCTTCATTAATGATTTTCTTCTCATCAATTAATGTGATGAATCTCAACAATCTCCCCCTTCATCACATTAATGAATGGAACCATCCAACAAATCCAGTTGGAAAGAAAATATGCCGGTATCACACCAATCATCATCAACTGCAGAAAATATGACGACGTCCTTTTGCACTTCTGAAAAAAAATATCAGCTCCCCCTGTAAAAAAAAATCAAACGCCGGAATCTTCGTCACATTTGTATCTGCATCATCCTGCTGAACAAGACCAGAACCAGAAACATCTGGCTCCCCCATAATCGTGATCACCACATAATCTGGAGCACCTGCAGGAATAAACAGCTCCCCCTGCTCAACATCCCATGAGCGGATATGTGCATCACCTCTCTCAACCTGCTTTAATTTCCAAACTTTATTCTGCTCCACGCACACATCTGTGATCCTCTTTGAAGCTTCCAAAATCCTCACGTTAAACTGCAAGCACAAACCAACCTCTTCTGATACCACTTGTTGGGGGAGAATCCCGAATCCGGGCCGAAAATTGCTTGCCAAAGTGAATATCGTGAGAAACCCAAAGCGAAATATGGAAGCGATATAAGCAGAATAAATAAATCAACACGCAGGTTTTTTTAACGTGGAAAAACCCTCCCATGCGGAGGATTAAAAACCACGGGGCAATTCCAAAAATATCCACTATGAATCAGAGAGTACAAAGAATCCAAGTAATGCCCAAACTTGAATTACAAATAAGAGAGCGTAGAAAACCTGTGTGAAAATCACACCCCGATACGCCTCTGTCTTCTCTCTGATAAACGTCCCGCTGACGCCATGTATCGGAAGATCAATCTGTGACAAAATGCCACCCTTCTGTCGACGAAACGTCACTACCTCGGAGATCTTCACCCGAACATGCGTCAGCCTCGTACCAGCTTGCGACACCCGAATGATCTCACCATCATGATGTACCGCCGATCTCCAATCGGGACACGCCACCTGATCACCGCTATCAGGCAGCCTTTCGATACGCGGCCCCGATCATCAATTTCGTAGCCGCTGCTCTGCACCTGTCAAACGCCGACGCGCCATCGTCGTCGTGCCACACGGGCCACCGCAAACGCGGCAACCCCTTCCCGGGTCTCCCTTGCCGGCTACATCTTGCTGGCACACCCTTTTCTCTTTTTTCAAAATATGTTTCTGCATCCTCCTTATATAGACACTATGTCCATAATAATCAATTAATGCAGTCAACATCCATTATTCCATCCATTAATATTGAGAATTAAATATCCATTAATGTTGGGAGAAAATTTTCAATTAATGGTGATATAAATCTCCCCATTAATAATTTTCATCTCTCATCAATTAATGTGATGAATCCCTTCATTAATGATTTTCTTCTCATCAATTAATGTGATGAATCTCAACAGTTTTGGGCATACCTTCTGGAAGAGCACGACTCCTCAGGTCGTGAGTTGGAAATGCGTGCGGTTGCCGAACGCGAATAAACCCACAGTGGATGTGTTGGGGCGCAGCGGACCTCAAACAAGTGGTATCAAAGGCGAGTCAGAGCGAACGCAGGTGAACCGACGGGACAATGGCAAATTTTCCGGTGGCCGGAAAATTGAAAGTGGTCGGAAAATTTTTCCGAGGGCAGATTCGGGAATAGGGCGGCGAGACGATTCCAACGGCGCAAACGGCGAGAAAAACGGAGTTGAAACGAAGGAGATATGGCCGGTCAAAGTTCGGTCAAACCCGCGGGTGAACAGTAACCACGTGCCGGAGAAGACGGTACTGTTCACGCCGCCGGCAACAATTCTGGAGAGATTCCGGCAGGAATTCCGGCATGCCACGTCAGCGACACGTCAGCGCCACGTCAGCGCCACGACAGCGGGTGATCTGGACCGTTGAACGTGTTTTGACCATAACTCGGTCAATTGGTGTCCGATTTCGGCGATTCAGGCGTCGATTCCGACTATTTCGACCGTTCCAGACACATCCGTACGGTTAGTTTTTGAAAATTCGCACTCTTTCAGGTGGTGATTAAAGGGTGTGACATCGACGGTGGTGATCGCGTTTTGCGACAACGACGATGACGGGTGGCGGAGCACTACCAAAATTTGACATCGAGAAGTTCGATGGTCGAAACAATTTCGGTTTGTGGCAAAGCACGGTGAAGGATCTTTTGGTGCAGCAGGGCCTGATCAGACCGTTGATCGGAGAAAAGCCCGAGACAACCAGTGCCAATGATTGGGAAGAGCTCGAGATGCGGGTCGTCAGCACAATTCGGCTATGTCTGGCGAATGAGGTAAAGTACTCAGTGTTGGATGAGACCTCATCGAAGGAGATCTGGAAGAAGTTGGAGCAGCGATATATGACGAAGTCGCTCACCAACAAGTTGTTCCTGAAGAAGAAACTGTACCAATTGCGCATGGACGAGGGAGCGAATTTGTTGGATCATACCAATGAATTCAACAAGATCCTAACGCAGTTATTGGGGCTCGATGTGAAGGTTGAAGAGGAAGACAAAGCACTTTTGCTTTTGTCATCACTACCAAGCTCATTTGATGGGCTTGTGACTGCATTGCTCGTGGGGAAGGAGACATTGAAGCTGGACGATGTGATGGCGTCACTTCAAGATTCGGAAGCATTTCGAAGACCCACGACGCATTCAAGAGAGCAAATCATGACGATGACGGGTGGCGGAGCACTACCAAAATTTGACATCGAGAAGTTCGATGGTCGAAACAATTTCGGTTTGTGGCAAAGCACGGTGAAGGATCTTTTGGTGCAGCAGGGCCTGATCAGACCGTTGATCGGAGAAAAGCCCGAGACAACCAGTGCCAATGATTGGGAAGAGCTCGAGATGCGGGTCGTCAGCACGATTCGCCTATGTCTGGCGAATGAGGTAAAGTACTCAGTGTTGGATGAGACCTCACCGAAGGAGATCTGGAAGAAGTTGGAGCAGTGGTATCAGAGGCGAGTCGGAGCGAACGGAGGTGAACCGACGGGACGACGGCAAATTTTCCGTTGGCCGGAAAATTGAAAGTGGTTGGAAAATTTTTCCGAGGGCAGATTCGGGAAGAGGGCGGCGAGACGATTCCAACGGCGTAAGTGGCGAAGAAAACGGAGTTGAAACGAAGGAGATATGGCCGGTCAAAGTTTGGTCAAACCCGCGGGTGAACAGTAACCCCGTGCCGGAAAAGAAGGCACTGTTCACGCTGCCGGAAACAATTCCGGCAAGATTCTGGCAAGAGCTCCGGCATGCCACGTCAGTGCCATGTCAGCGGGTGATCTGGACCGTTGAACATGTTTTGACCATATCTCGGTCAATTGGTGTCCGATTTCGGCGATCCAGGAGTCGATTCTGACTATTTCGACCGTTCCGGACGCATCCGTACAGTTAGTTTTTGAAAATTAGCACTCTTTCAGGTGGTGATTAAAGGGTGTGACATCGACGGTGGTGATCGCGTTTTGCGACAACGACGATGACGGGTGGTGGAGCACTTCCAAGATTTGACATCGAGAAGTTCGATGGTCGAAACAATTTCGGCTTGTGGAAAAGCACAGTGAAGGATATTTTGGTGCAGCAGGGCCTGATCAGACCGTTGATCAGAGAAAAGCCCGAGACAAATCCTCCGCTGAAAACTCTCCAAATTGGGAGTGGCCCCCACAAATCTCCCCCTCACGACCAATTTGGGGTAGACGCTTGACCTGCAGTCTCCTTGCAGGTGCTGAAAACTTCATCAGCAAATCAAACACGCTTCTTCACGCCAGACGACGTGGCACTTCCACCATCTTCACTCGATCTCGAGATGACTGTGGTCCCCATCAAAAGATACAACCCTTGGGACTCCTTCCCAGTAAATATCGATGCATCCCCATGTGAGACTTCCAACACTCCACCTTCTATGGAAATCTTGAACCCTCTCGCATCGAGCCTACTCAATGATATCAAGTTCCGCCTCATCCTCGGAACGAATTTCACATCAGCCAGTGTACGAATTCCTCCATCGGGTGTCTTCAATTTCACTGTCCCGACTCCTCGAACCTTGCATGTTGACCCATCACCAAGTCGCACCGAGTCTCGCACCTGCTGAAAAGTATCAAATGTACCTCTCGTCGTACATATGTGTGTCGAGCTCCCCGAATCCAGAACCCATCCGTCTTATTTTGGATTTTGAGCCCGCTCGTTCTTCCTTCTCAGAAAACGGCATTCTCGCTTCATGTGTCCGAATATTTTGCAGTAATGACACTACACTTCTCCCCCTCACGACCAATTTGGGGTAGACGCCAGACCTGCATTCTCCTTGCAGGTGTCAAAAACTTCATCGGCAAAATGAACACGCTTCTTCACGCCAGATGACGTGGCACTTCCATCATCTTCACTCGATCTCGGGCTGACTGCGATCCCCATCAAATGATACAGCCCCTGGGACTCCTTCCCAGTAAACATTGTTGCATCCCCACGTGAGACTTCTAATACTCCACCTGATATGGAAATCTTGAACCCTCTCGCATCGAGCCTACTCAATGATATCAAGTTCCGTCTCATCCTCAGAACGAATTTCACATCACCCAGTTTACGAACTCCTCCATCGGGTGTCTTCAATTTCACCGTCCCGACTCCTCGAACCTCGCATGTTGACCCATCACCAAGTCTCACCGAGTCCTGCACCTGCTGAAAAGTATCAAATGTACCTCTCGTCGTACATATGTGTGTCGAGCTCCCCGAATCCAGAACCCATCCGTCTTCCTTTGGATTTTGAGCCCGCTCGTTCTTCCTCTTTAGAAATCGGCATTCCCGCTTCATGTGCACGTATCTTTTGCAGTAATAACACTGCACTTCTCCCCATTCAACTCGCTCATCTCAGTGCAAAATTCTCGTTGTCACGCAAATTTCATCATTTGCGGATAATCCCGTGATGTTCACATCCTCCTCTTCAACTTTCTTCTTCCCAGCAACGTACCGTTTGCGCTCTCCACAGCCACTTTTATAGTGACCCTTCTTCTCGCACCAGAAACACGTGATTTCTCTCGGATCACGTCCCCTGGATTTTGGCCGCCATTCTTTACCTCCTGACTGTCGATGTCGGCTCCTCCCACGCTGATCATCTCGCATCGCCATGATTTGATCACCTGAATGCGTCGTGGGTCTTCGAAATGCTTCTGAATCATGAAGCGACGCCATCACATCGTCCAACTTCAATGTCTCCTTCCCCACGAGCAATGCAGTCACAAGCTCATCAAATGAGCTTGGTAGTGATGACAAAAGCAAAAGTGCTTTTTTCTTCCTCTTCAACCTTCACACCGAGCCCCAATAACTGCGTCGGGATCTTGTTGAATTCATTGGTATGATCCAACAAATTCGCTCCCTCGTCCATGCGCAATTGGTACAGTTTCTTCTTTAGGAACAACTTGTTGGTGAGCGACTTCGCCATATATCGCTGCTCCAACTTCTTCCAGATCTCTTTCTGTGATGTCTCATCCAGCACCGAATACTTTACCTCATTCGCTAGACATAGGCGAATCGTGCTGACGACCCGCATTTCGAGCTCTTCCCAATCATTGGCACTGGTTGTCTCAGGCTTTTCTCCGATCAACGGTCTGATCAGGCCCTGCTGCACCAAAAGATCCTTCATCGTGCTTTGCCACAAACCGAAATTGTTTCGACCATCTAACTTCTCGATGTCAAATTTTGGTAGTGCTCCGCCACCCGTCATCGTCGTTGTCGCAAAACGCGATCACCACCGTCGATGTCACACCCTTTAATCACCACCTGTAAGAGTGTGAATTTTCAAAAACTAATCATACGGATGCGTCCAGAACGGTCGAAATAGTCAGAATCGACTCCTGGATCGCCGAAATCTGACACCAATTGACCGAGATAATGTCAAAACACGTTCAACGGTCCAGATCACCCATTGTCGTGGCGCTGACGTGGCGCTGACGTGTCGCTGACGTGGCACGCCGGAATTCCTTCCGGAATATTGCCGGAATGTTTCCGGCGGCGTGAACAGTACGTCTTCTCCGGCACGGGGTTACTGTTCACCCGCGGGTTTGACCGAACTTTGACCGGCCATATCTCCTTCGTTTCAACTCCGTTTTTCTCGCCGTTTGCGCCGTTGGAATCGTCTCGCCGTCCTCTTCCCGAATCTGCCCTTGGAAAAATTTTCCGACCACTTTCAATTTTCAAGCCACCGGAAAATTTGACGTCGCCTCGCCGGTTCACCTCCGTTCGCTCCGCCTCGCCTTTGATACCACTTGTTGGGGCGCAGCGGAGGTGCGTGGTACCTCAAACACACAAAAACGGAACAAGAACGGAGGAACACAAGATTTAACGTGGTTCGGTCATATGACCTACGTCCACGGGAGAAGGGGCTGACTCTATATTATCTCTCCGGTCTCATCGGAGGATTACAAACACATACACCACAATTTTTCCCTTACAAACAATGGGATTTTCATCCCGTTTAAATAGAGAAAGAAAACTAGGTCGTTGGAGGGTAGCTCATCTACCCTTGAGAAGTCCTCCCGCCGCCTGCTGTGGTCCACCGCGTCGGCTGCCAAACTTTGATGCCCACCAAAGAAGACTCCTTCTCTTTACCAGCAGAGGACTCTTCCGGCTGAAAAATCCACCCCACATTGGGAGTGGCCCCCACAAATCTCCCCCTCATGACCAATTTGGGGTAGACGCCAGACTTGCATTCTCCTTGCAGGTGTTGAAAACTTCATCGGCAAATCGAACACGCTTCTTCACGCCAGATGACGTGGCACTTCCACCATCTTCACTCGATCTCGAGATGACTGTGGTCCCCATCAAAAGATACAACCCTTGGGACTCCTTCCCAGTAAATATCGATGCATCCCCACGTGAGACTTCCAACACTCCACCTTCTATGGAAATCTTGAACCCTCTCGCATCGAGGCTACTCAATGATATCAAGTTCCGCCTCATCCTCGGAACAAATTTCACGTCATCCAGTTTACGGACTCCTCCATCGGGTGTCTTCAATTTCACCGTCCCGACTCCTCGAACCTCGCATGTTGACCCATCACCAAGTCTCACCGAGTCTCGCACCTGCTGAAAAGTATCAAATGTACCTCTCGTCGTACATATGTGTGCTGAGCTCCCTGAATCCAGAACCCATCCGTCTTCCTTTGGATTTTGAGCCCGCTCGTTCTTCCTCTTAAGAAATCGGAATTCTCGCTTCATGTGCCCGAATCTTTTGCAGTAATGACACTGCACTTCTCCCTGTTCAACTCGCTCATCTGAGTGCATGCTTCCCGTTGTCATGCAGATTTCATCATCTGCTGATAATCCAGTGATGTTCACATCCTCCTCTTCAACTTTCTTCTTCCCAGCAACGTACCGTTTGCGCTCTCCACAATCACTTTTATAATGACCCTTCTTCTCGCACCAGAAACACGTGATTTCGCTCGGATCACGTCCCCTAGATTTTGGCCGCCATTCTTTACCTCTTGACTATCGATGTCGGCTCCTCCCACGCTGATCATCTCGCATCGCCATGATTTGCTCGCCTGAATGCGTCGAAGGTCTTCGGAATGCCTCCGAATCTTGAAGTGACGCCATCACATCATCCAGCTTCAGTGTATCCTTCCCCACGAGCAATGCAGTAACAAGCCCATCAAATGAGCTTGGTAGTGATGACAAAAGCAAAAGTTCTTTGTCTTCCTCTTCAACCTTCACACCGAGCCCCAATAACTGTGTCAGGATCTTGTTGAATTCATTGGTATGATCCAACAAATTCGCTCCCTCGTCCATGCGCAATTGGTATAGTTTCTTCTTCAGGAACAACTTGTTGGTGAGCGACTTCGCCATATATCGCTGCTCTAACTTCTTCCAGATCTCTTTCGGTGATGTCTCATCCAACACCGGGTACTTTACCTCATTCACCAAACACAGTCGAATTGTGTTGACAACCCGCATCTCGAGCTCTTCCCAATCATTGGCACTGGTTGTCTCGGGCTTTTCTCCGATCAACGGTCTGATCAGGCCCTGCTGCACCAAAAGATCCTTCGCTGTGCTTTGCCACTAGCCAAAATTGTTTTGACCATCGAACTTCTCGAAGTCAAATCTTGGAAGTGCTCCGCCACCCGTCATCGTCGTTGTCGCAAAACGCGATCACCACCGTCGATGTCACACCCTTTAATCACCACCTGAAAGAGTGCGAATTTTCAAAAAACTAACCGTACGGATGCGTCCGGAACGGTCGAAATAGTAAGAATCGACTCCTGGATTGCCAAAATCGGACACCAATTGAACGTGTTTTGACCATATCTCGGTCAATTGGTGTCCGATTTCGGCGATCCAGGAGTCGATTCCGACTATTTAGACCGTTCCGGACACATCCGTATGGTTAGTTTTGGAAAATTCGCACTCTATAAGGTGGTGATTAAGAGGTGCGACATCGACGGTGGTGATTGCGTTTTGTGACAACGAGGATGATGTTGTTGTGGCACAACAGAGAGCGTTTGTTGTGGCGAGCCGCGACAACAGTGAACTCGAGCGGGGTTGTTGCTCGATAGGCTAAGTTAATGATGGGGCGGAGAAGAAGCATGTTCGGTTTGCCGATGAAGTTTTTAACACCTGCAAGGAGACTGCAGGTCTTGCTTCTACCCCAAATTGGTCGTGAGGGGGAGATTTGTGGGGGCCACTACCAATGTGGGGTGGATTTTTCAGCCGGAAGAGTCCTCTACCGGCAAGGAGAAGGAGTCTTCCGGATAAAAAATCCACCCCACATTGAGAGTGGCCCCCACAAATCTCCCCCTCACGACCAATTTGGGGTAGAAGCAAGACCTGCAGTCTCCTTGCAGGTGTTAAAAACTTCATCAGCAAACCGAACATGCTTCTTCTCCGCCCCATCATCAACTTAGCCTATCGAGCAACAACCCCGCTCGAGTTCACTATTGTCGCGGCTCGCCACAACAAACGCTCTCTGTTGTGCCACAACAACATCATCCTCATTGTCACAAAACGCAATCACCACCGTCGATGTCGCACCTCTTAATCACCACCTGATTGCGTTTTGTGACAACGAGGATGATGTTGTTGTGGCACAACAGAGAGCGTTTGTTGTGGCGATCCGCGACAACAGTGAACTCGAGCGGGGTTGTTGCTCGATAGGCTAAGTTGATGATGGGGCGGAGAAGAAGCATGTTCGGTTTGCCGATGAAGTTTTTAACACCTGCAAGGAGCGGAGGTGCGTGGTACCCCAAACACACAAAACAGGAGCAAACGGAGCAACACAAGGATTTTAACGTGGTTCGGTCGTATGACCTACATCCAGGGGAGGAGGCTGCTTCACTATTTCATTTCTCTCCGGTTCTCGTCGGAGGATCACAACACACACCACACAACCAGATCACAACTCTTCTCTTTTTAAAGAAAAAAAAATATGCAACGTTAAGGATTGGTTTTGGGTAGCTCATCTACCCATGGAGTCATCCCTGCCGGCTGCTCACCCACCTTGACCACCTGCTGGTGTTGGCTGCCAACCCTGGAAGACGTTTCCTGCAGCCGCCTGGTTAGTTGCCGTCAAAGGAGACTCCACCAATCACTCCCAAATTGGGAGTGGTCCCTACAGGATGGATGGTGGACTCGATAGTGTACATGCTAGAAATGGGGATCCTGTGTGTGACCGTAATTGGAAAGACACGCCTGAGAAGAAAACGACAACAAGGGACTAGTTTGCGGGAGCGTTTGAGGATCGAGATGCCGTTGTGGGGGAGCGGTGGGTGTGAGTCAGCTGAGTGTACTGTTACAAAACAATAGTCTACAACATGCATTGTCGGTGTGTGCCTTGTCCAAGGGAGTGGATAATGGATTGCGTTGTTGCTAAAGAGATGCAGCCCAGTGTGTCTCCTCAGAAAAGAGGAAACAATGGTGAAGTCTGAGGAGATGGATATCTGTTGTGCATGCCTCAGGGAGGAAGAAGAGTTAGAAACATCAGAGCTGTAGGTCAGAACAAATGATAGAGATAGTGGAATGAAACTTGTATTTATATATGAAATGAACTGTCAAATTATAGTAGAGGTGGTAGAAGAAGACTGAGAAGGATCTCGACAGAGATCCTGCCCAAGCCAACAAGACGATTCCAATATAAAGGTCAATTCCAGAATATTTCCCCCTCCCCCTTCCCTCACACTAGCCTCCATAGTTAACAACCCCCTATGCCCCCCTCCCAAATAAAATTTGTTATCCCGCCCACAAGACACTTATACCCCATAACAATATTCCATCCAACTCATAGGTCTTAACAACTTCCCCTAGTCGCGTGCATCTCCTTTGGTCGACAACCAATAGAATGCGACTCCTCTATGGAAAAACTCGATAAAGTGCACCAATAGTAGTGTGCACATGCTCCCCCCGTCTAGAGCAGCCAACATTGATTGTGTGAGAAACCACATACCGATAGTGGGTGGTTCGACCGAACGTGGATGGAAGAATAACGACAGGTCGGACCAAGTGATAATGATCACATACCGGGAGAAAGCTACTTTATATATATTGAAATAGATAAGACCAGAATTATATGTAGATGAAGAAGATGATGAAATGAATGAGAAGACAATCAAGAAATTCCCCAACAATCTCCCATCCAAGCTCCAAAGCACAACTCACGAACTGAATACCTTCCTACCTTCCCCTTACCCACTCCCTGCATATATAATGAATCCCCAACCTGATATGTGGGTTTGGAATCTTCTCCCCCTAATATAATAACAACATCCTCTCCCTTTGATTACATGTGGACCCAAATATCCCCCAAAAAAACTCCCTTACCTCTATGACACTTTTACTCTTCTCCCTTGTCTATCAAATTGCCACATTTCAATGACCTTTAGACTTGTTGTAATTGAGTAACAACACTATATGAAACCAGTGGAGTGGTAAAATACACGTGAGTTAAATTTTATTTAAAAAATACAAAAATTGAGTGAAACATGAGTGAAAATGATATTTTCAAGTGTAAACATGTGAGTGAGCGTGTGAGGTCCATAATTTTTTCTCTTTAAATTTTATTGCAGGGTTCCTAAATGGCGGAAGAGATTGACACTAACAAATTAGACATTATGCATGAGGGATATTCAAGAACAATTCTAAAGGTTGAATACGAGGATGGATGAATTACAATCCCCTTTGAATTCTAGAGAACCACCAAAGAGGCAGGTCATCGAGTAAGAGGAGTTATTAGGGCCGTAAATGCGAGAGAGAGAGAGAGAGAGATAAAGATAGAAGTAAACCTATGATTTGTTGTACTGATAATGAAGGAATTGCATAAGAAATCTAGGGTAAAATAAGAAGGAATAAGATAGATGAATAAGGGAGAGAAGGAATATAAAAAACTCCTGGATAAAGACCACTTCTACAAGCAGTCAGACGTCCCAATGTCCAAGCCCCAACAACCCTACTGTAGAATATAGAAAATGATTTGTACCCCCTCTCTTCTAGCTGGTTCCCCTTTTAATACTCCATTAGAACAACCAACAAAAATCATACCAACTACAGATGTCAACAACAACCACTTGAATGAAAAAATACCTCACCTACCCAACCAAATCAATAGTTTTCGACACAAAAAACTAATAAAAGAGAAAATACAAATATACGACTAGTAGTAATTACTCCCATGATCTACTCTCAGATAACACCACACCTGGATAGCCCCACTAGAAAGGACCCATATCTGGATAGCCCCACCCGCCACCGACTGACATCCCATGGACAACCACATTCCTAACAGGAGTTCATTGTTTTTTGAGTCATAAATTTAGAGAAATCAATCACTATTGAGGTAAAACAATGATATTAGAGGTATAAAGTTAAATATCCCTTCATTCCATGGTAAGAATGATCCCAGAACATACTTGGAATGAGATCAAAAGGTTAGACATGTTTTTTTCATCACAACTATTAGGAGTAAAACAAGGTGATGTTGGTAGTCATGGAATTCACCGATTATACTAGTATTTTTTTGGGACCAACTACAAGTGAGTCAATGATAAAGTAGAGAAAGAATCATCCACACTTTGGGGGTAATGAAAGTGGTAATGCGTAAGAGGTTCATTTCTATCCACTATTTATGGGATTTGTTCCTCAAGGTGCAGGGTTTTAAATAAATAGCCATGAGTGTTGAGGAGTATTACAAAGAGATGGGGATGATCTTGATTATGATCAATATTGACGAGGAATGAGAGGCCACCATGGAAAAGTTTTTGATCGACCTAAATCATTACATTTGGGACATAGTGAACATGAACCACTATTTGGATGAAGAGGATCTACTTCACATAGATACTAAAGTGGAGAGGCAAGTAAAGGAAATAAGTTTTCATTCTAGATATTATGGAAAGTATTATAGATATTGTTTTTAGTTGAAGGATTTCTAACCAAAAAAACTTGGAAAGGAACATAAAACAGAGTCAAATGAAGCGTCCATGCCAAAACCATTCTTTTTTGAATCCAAAGGTAAAACAAAGGGAAATTTTGTTTCCAAATGAGGTGATATCAAATGTTTTAAATGTTAAGGATTTAGAAATTTTGTCTCACAATACCTAAACAAGAGAACCATGATTATTTTGGATGATGGAGATGTTCTTAATGATAGATCAAGTGAAGATGAAATTCCATCCCTTGAGAGTAATTTTTAGATGTGGAATAGAGAGCCTCATACATGGAGGATTTCTTGTGGAAAGGCATGCTTTGAGTCCTCAACCCGAAGGAGAACATGATCAAGAGAAAATGGGGGAAATTTTTCACATTAGATGCCTTCTCAATGATAAGGTATTTAATATGATTATTTATGGTGGTATTTGTACAAACGTAGAAAGTTTTTTGATGGTTGATAAATTTATTTTAGCTACAACCAAACATCCTAGGCCTTGTTGATTTTAATGGTTAAATTATAACAGGGTTATTAAAGTGACTAAGCAAGCATATGTTACCATTTATATCAGGAATTATCATGATAATGTGATATGATATGTTTTTCCCATGTATTCTAGTCATAAATTATTGGGAAAACCATGAAAATTTGATAGGTGGCTCATGCATGGTTGATACACCAACCAAAATTCTTTTGAGTACAATGAGAGGATAGTCATCCTTACATTCTTGAGGCGTTTGAAAGATTATGAAGACCAAGAGAGGATTTCTAGAGATTGTGAAAAGAGTGAAAAAGAAGAGAGAAATAGATAATTAACAAAGTGGTAAAAATAATAGTGAAAAAGGAGTGATGAGTGACATCAAAAGAAACGAGGGAAAGAAATGAGTTGAAAAACATGAGTGAAAACAAGAGTTCTGCGGTGAAATTGTGCTTTTTTTAAAGAAAAATATATATTTAGGGAGCTTTATTGAGAGAGGAAACTCTCATGATTCTAGGAAAGGGATAATTCTTTTCCACCAATGTTCTTAACCAATCAATTCCTTCCAGCATTGTCTCTTTTGTAGGAATTTGGTGATGTGTTTCTGGAGGAAATTCTCAATGGATTACCTCCCTTGTGGGGTATTGAGCACAATATTGAAATTCTTCCCTTGAGAAACACTTCCTAATCAACCATATTATTGGGTTAATCATGTAACACCCTTATATTTTGTGAAATATATATATATTTCAAATTAATTTAATCTTTTTGATATTTTGCATTTCACACAAAAATGAAAATAGTTTTTTTATATTAAATCACTAAGTTTGGATTTCATTATATGCAACACTAAGTTAATCATTCACTACACGCAACATAAATTTTAACTTTCTCTACATGGAACACTAAGTTTAGTTTATGTTACATGAAAGACTGACTTTCCTCGATGTCTTGCATAACATGCGAGATCGAGTTTTACTGAACAATAATATATTATTAAAAATATTATTATTTAATATAATAAGATATAACATAATAATTAAGTTTGAAGTTATGAATAATATTAACTAACTTATGAAAATACATGGTTGAATTCATTAGTTACAAATTAATTATAAATAAATATAAGAACCAATTGAATATAAAGGGACTGTTTTTTCTAAAAAATACTTTTATACTCACAAAGGAATTTTAGACTAATAAATTAAATTAATTAATATTGGTGAATGATATTAATGAAATATATATTTTATATATTCAATAAAATATTTTTACATTCATTGAATATATTTTATAATCATAAGATAGAAACAAACCCAATATTACATATAAAAACCAATATTTTTATAAAAGTAGTTTTACCGCCTTTTAATGGAGAACCTATTTTAAATCTAAATTTTGAAAATTTTATAAATATTATATGTAAAAATAAACTTCATTTTTGAAAGTGAAACATAGAAATTATGTTAGGGTTAATTTTTTGTATTTTTCTGTGAAATTTCATTTTTTTGATGAATAGTGAAAAATACTGAATTTTAATTCAAAACTGCTTTTTAATCTAATTTATTTATAAGGTTAAATTATATTTATAATTGGTTTTAAAGTATAATTATATAAATTATACATCAATTAATCAAATTCATTCCATTGAGATCAATTATAGTTTTAAATTTGATATAAAAACTTAGAAAACTTTTGAACATTTTTATTTTAAAAACCCACATTGTCATCCCGTCTAAGGTATTAATATTAACTTATTTTCTTCCACTTATGTGATTGGAATTTGGAAAAAATGGATTTCATATTTTTAATCATAATAATTTATAATTTCTAGTAAGGTAAAAAAAATTACTAAAAATATTAGTGAATGTGATTAAAATTAATTAAAGTGATTAAGGTAAAATTAAGCTTAACAAGGGACTGAACTTTAAACTTAAGGGACAAAATGACCTAAAAACTTGTCCAAAAGTCATTTTTTGGATATATTTCGACACTATCTTCCCTTGGATCTAATTGGGTCCATTATTTGATCCACTTGACATGGGAGCAACGTGGGTGGAATTCCCTTTTCAAAAATTTACAAGAATACAACTCCTCCTCCACTATAAAAAGGCACTCACCCCTCTCACTTATTCACACCTCTCAAGACCTTTGGATTGCCCAAAATATTCTCAAATAATCTCCCAAAATCCCTAAATTCATCCTAGAATCCCTCTTTTTGGTAGAAATCCATCCAAGGAATCCCTTTGGTGCAAACTAAAAGGAGTTACCCAAAGAAGAGGTAACATCCTTCCTTAAGCTCTTTTATATTATTTTCATTCTCCAACCCCTAAAACCATATTATTAAATGCTTAAATAATAACCTTAGTATACCAAATATAATATATTTTGTTACTATAAGGTTTATACATAAAATTACACACACTTCAATTGAATGGGCAACAAACTTACCATTCTTGTGTACAACGAACTACTGCCTCACGAAACAAATCCCAAGGTATGAAAATTCATAAAAGAACTTTGTACCAATCAAAGAGGGATAAAGGGAAATGATAGGATCAATCTTGGAAGGAATGTTTCAGCACTCATTACACCAACTCTAGCAATACCAACAAAGTGCAAGGATCCTGAGACATTCACCATCACATGCACTATAGGGGAGTTACACTTTTATGATGCACTTTGTGATTACCATAAATTTGATGCATCACTCTGTATTCTATTCCTTACAGGTTGGTGAGTTGAAACCAACAAGAGTAGTGGTGCAGTTCGAAAATAGAGATATAACATATCCAGTGGTATTCCTTGAGGATGTATTTGTCCGGGTAAGAGACATGATCTTCCCAGCAGATTTTTACATGCTTAACCTAGAGGATGATCAGGTAAGTTCACATGCTCCCATTATCTTCGGTAGACCCTTCCTCAAAACTGCAAAAAACTATCATGAATTTCAATGAGGGAACACTTTCCATGGAGTTTGGGGATGAAGTTGTGATATTTAATGTTAAAGACTCCATGAAGTAACCCTCAGAGGATTGTTTTTCATTTGTTGTCTCCCATTTGGAACCACCAAATAAAAACCCCATGGAATTTGATTGTCTTATTCTTAGAGAGATTATGAGTATTGGTTCTAGTTTTATGTCTAAGAGTACTTCCACACCTATTTCTAATGCACAAGTCTATTATATTTGATTTTGAAATGGATTCATATTCTGATTTTGATCATATGAACTCTGATTATGACATGGATGTTGAGTATGCAGATGGATTTGACGCTTTATTCTCTAATTTTGATGATGTATATTATGATAGTGATGTTCATTGTGCACATATTTCAGTTCCTTCAATTTATCCATCCATACATCACCCCCTACATTGGAACTCAAGCGATTAAAATCTAATCTCAAATACTCATACTTGTTAAGTGGTGAGAAATTAACTATTATCATTGCTAAAAATCTACCTTTTGAACATAAAGAAAAACTTGTGAATCTTTTGAGGAGAACATCAGGGAAATCGGGTGGACCTTGGCTGACATATCAGGTATTATCCCCTCCATTTTCATGCATAGGATTATTTTTGAGGATGGGGCTAAACTGGTTAGAAATCCACAAAGGAGACTCAATCCAACATTTTTGGAGATTGTTAAAAAAGAGGTTGAAAATTTTCTCGAGGTAGGTATAATCTATCCTGTTTTAGATTCTCAATGGGTAAGTCCTATTCAGGTTGTGCCTAAGAAAAGTGGTGTTACAGTTGTTCAAAATGATAAATAGGAGTTAAATCCAATGAGGTTGAAAAATAGTTGGCGTGTGTGTATTGATTATAGGAAACTAAATCAGCCACTCACAAAGACCATTTCCCCCTCCCATTTATTGATCAGATGCTTGAGAGACTAGATGGGAAAACACACTACTATTTCTTGGAAGGATTTTTTGGATATTTTCAGGTTCCTATTGCTCCAGAAGATCAGGAGAAGACAACATTCACTTGTCCATTCGGTACATTTGCCTACCAAAGGATGCCATTTGGACTTTGCAACGCCCCAGGTACCTTCCAGAGATGCATGATGAGTATTTTTTCTGATTTTATTGAAACCTGCATGGAGGTATTTATGGATGATTTTATAGTGTATGGGTCTTCATTTGATGATTGTATATCTAGTTTGGGAAAGGTTTTGAATCATTATATTGAGAAGAATCTGGTCTTGAACTTTGAAAAGTGTCATTTCATGGTAGAGCATGGCATTGTCTTAGGGCATGTAGTGTCAAAACATGAGATAGAGGTTGATAGATCTAAGGTAGATATTATTTCATCCTTACCATATCCTCCATGTGTGCGTGATGTTAGATCCTTCCTAGGTCATGCAGGATTTTATCGGCACTTCATCAAAGATTTTAGTAAGATTGCTCTTCCTATGTCATGATTACTTCAAAAGGATTATGATTTTGTGTTTGATGATTATTAAAGGACTTAAGTTGATGAGATAAAGAAGTGTCTGAACACTCTACCGATCATAAAACCCCCACGGTGGGAGCTTCCTTTTGAGATTATGTGTGACGCCTCCAACTTCACAGTTGGAGCTATCTTATTTCAGAGGGTGGAGGGATGTTCACATGTGATTGCCTATGCATCGAGGACACTGGATTTAGCCCAATCAAACTACACAACCATGGTAAAGTAGTTTCCTGCTGTCATATTCACTTTAGATAAATTCTGTTCATATTTATTGGGCCCTAAAGTAGTTGTTTTTTTACCATGCAGCTCTGAGGTACCTCTTGAAGAATCCAAACACAAAGCCCAGACTTATCCGATGGTTTCTCCATCTTCAGGAATTTGATATTGAGATAAAGGAAAAGAAGGGGTCAGAAAACCTGGTGGCAGACCACATGAGTAGGCTTACTCACAGAATAGAGGATGACACCTTGGACCAGGCACCACTTCGGGACACTTTCCCTGATGAGCATCTTTATGCCATCTCATGTACGCATCCTTAGTATGAAGATTTAGTTAACTACCTTGTTGCCTCTGAAATCCCTGCAAATTTAAAGAAGCATTAAGTCCAAAAAATAGAGTGAGTCAAGATTTTATGTTTGGGTTGATCCATACCTATGGAACATGTGTAGTGACCAATTTATTAGGAGGTGTGTTCATGATCATGAGTTTGAGTCAATTTTACATTTTTGTCATACACTTTCTTGTGGTGGACACTTTGGACCCCAATGAATATCTAGGAAAGTTTTGGACTCTATATTGTATTGGACTAGTTTATTCCATGATGCTCATGTGTTTTGTAAGTCGTTCTCTCGTTGCCAACACACTGAGAACATTTCTAGGAGACATGAGATTCCCCAACATCCCATACTATTCTATGATATTTTTTATGTGTGGGGCATTGATTTTATGGGTCCTTTTCCTAGTTCATTTGGATTTTTATATATTTTGGTTGCTGTTGATTATGTGAGTAAATGGGTGGAGGCTTAGGCCACCAGGACTGATGATTCTCATGTTACTGTGAACATTGTCAAAGTGCAGATTTTTTGCAGGTTTGGAGTATCGAAGGCCATCATCAGTGACCAAGGGACACACTTCTGCAATTGGAATCTTTCTTCCCTTCTTCAGAAGTATGGGGTGACATGAAAAACATCAACACCATACCACCCCCAAACAAATGGCCAGACTGAGGTTTCAAATAGGGAAACAATTTTTGGAGCAAGCACTTGGATGATGCACTTTGGGCTTAAAGGATAGCATACAAGACACCCATTGGTATGTCCCCATTTCATATTGTTTTTGGGAAAGCGTGTTATCTCCTAATGAAAGTTGAGCATCAGTATTATTGGGCTATAAAGAAAAGTAACATGGATTTGACACAAGATGGAATCCAAAGGAAGTTGCAAATTCAAGAGCTTGAGGAGATTAAATTGTCTTCATATGATAACTCAAGGCTCTAGAAGTAAATATCAAAATAATATCATGACAGAATGATCCAACAAAGGGAGTTTCATGTTGGAGATAAATTCTTTCTCTACAGTTCATGACTGATGCTGATGCCTAGTAAGTTGTGTTCTAGATGGTTAGGTCCTTATATTGTGACTAATGTTTTTCCTTATAGTGCAGTGGAGATCACACAAGATGACATGGGAAGGATCTTTACAGTCAATGGGAAATGTTTGAAGAAATACATTGAGGGACTTCCTACTGATGTAGTGGATTTCATCACACGGCATGACCCTATAATCACTTAAGCATGTTAGGATGTTCCTAACCCTTTCACTTTTTTATTCTTTTTCCTATTTAAAATCATACATTTCATGTGAATATATCATCTCATGGGTTCTCATTGTGGAAAATTCAATATTTTAAGTGTGGGGGAGGGAAATTTTTAGTTTAGAAATTTCAATTATTTTCCAATTTTTCAATGATTTTAAAAAAAAATGTGTTTTTCAAAAACAAAATGTGTTTATTTTTCAATTTTTTGTGTGTTTCTGAAACTTTTGAGCTGAAATGATTCTCATCATGATTTTGAAATCCATATCAATAAGTGAAACAATTTATCCCATGAAACTAAACATAAATGAATGCTGAAAATGACTTTGTTTCAAGTTCAAATCATTAGTAATTTTATATAAAGTACTTTGAATTTTGAATCCCATGCCATATCTCACAGTATTTATATTTGAAATCACTTTCTTATGAGGCTTCTGAACCATTATTTTTCATATTCTTCACATTTACCTAATTTCTTGAGAGAACCAAACCATGCTTGATTTAACCAGAATTCGATTTATTCCTGTCAAAACTTGAGGGTTTGAGGTACTTATGTTTAAATGATTGAGGCGTTTGTTTGGTATTAAAGCCCATATTTCAAAGAATCCTTTTTTATAATGGCCTACCTTAAACATTTAATCCTTGTAGCCCTTAGAATCCATGAAAAAACAGTTAGGTTAGCCACATTACAAGGCAATTTTCCCTATCCAACCATCTCTTGAAGTGAAATTGCATAATCTAGTTGAACTTAAGTGTGGGGGAAACTGTCTTGTGTTGTGCTACCACATTCTGTGATACTTTGGGTGGAAAATTAAATTCTGAAGAGATGTGTTTGCTGATGAATAAAATCATTATATTGAAATTTGTGCCTTTTCTGGAGCTTTCATGATAAGTGAAGTTGTGCCTTTTTTGGATATTTTAATAGAGGGATAAAGTTATGCCTATATGGAGATTTCAAGAAAATAATATTTGAGAAGATTGAAATTTTTGTTGCTGAAATGATGAATGGTGTAAACTTTCCATGATTGTTCACGATTATGGAGATTAATTGATACTATGGGGATTGAGGAGGAGACCATATTTAAGTGAAAATTATATTAATGCAATTTTTCTTCAAAAAGAGTCAATCCCTCCTCATTCAGCCTCAAATTTTTTCACATCTAAATCCTACCAACCGAAAGCTACATAATAACCCTAAAAACACCTCATGATAGACATATGTACTTGACTCAAATCGGGTGGCAATGTAGGAATTTATCAAGCCTATGGTGACCCTTGTATGAGTTTGGATGAGAAATACATTGCTTAAAAATTGGCATTTTTGTGATGGGAGAAAATGAAAGCGAGGTAAGTGTTTTGTGTGCATGAGAGGAAAAATGAAGTGGAAATATATTGAATATTATAAATGGAGAACTTGAAATAATGGTTTTTTATGAGGCATGATATCTTTTGTTTCTTGGTGTGGAATTGTTGGATCTCAAGGATATGTGTTTTAAAATTTGTTTTGATTTAATATTGATGTTTACTTGATATGAGGTTTTACCCAGGAGTGCAAAAGGGTAAGTGTGGGGGAGTTGATAAAACAAAATTTTATTGAATATTTTATTGATAATAAATGATATAATTTCCTCACATTATGCTAAATATGTTCAATTATGGAATATTTGGGATTAGATCATTCATTTGAAAATTTGATGAAAATTCTAGTTTTAACTCTTAAAAATTCATTGTAGTATTTAGAGAATAAATATTTTTATGTAAATTATTTTGACTTAAATTTTTTTAACTATGTTCCTTACTTAATGAGATAAAAATTACATTTAGGACATGGGAGCTGGATCGTTCATTTGAGAGGAGTAAATGGTCCATGAAGACAAAGCTAGACTGAACTATCCAGATTGGACATCACTTCACCATTTGGGTCTTATCTTCTTCATACGGACTTGGATTAGCCCCAAATTTTGAGATCCACTCTAGGACATGATTATGAACAAATAATCTTTCTATAAGGACAGATAATAATCTCGTTTTGGAGGTCAACTATGCGGTGCAAGTGGGATTAAACAATTTGGCCTAATTTCCCTTTTACATTTAAAAATGTTTTGCAACCCTAGCCCTACCCAACTCTATTTAAAGAATTTTTTCACTATTTGGGAGGTCTGGTCGAGTCTTTGGGAAGGTTTTTCCTAAAGGGTGGCTCTTGGGAACACCTCACAACCCTTTAAATAAGTAAGGCCTTGTGCAAAGTTCTCTTCCAAGAAGGCTCTCCTCTCCCACCTCCTCTTCATTTTTCCTTGTTTTTATGCTTTTAATGTGAATTTTATACAATAAATCTTCTATGTTATTATCTTTTCATCTTCTTATTTTTCTTATTGGGATGGAATCTAAGAGTGGATACGAGATTGGGCCTTCCCCAATCAATCCCTTGCTTATGAAAAACGTCTCCATGATGACAACTCCGCCCATAGAAGAGTGATTTCTTTCATAGTTGATCTAATCCCAAATCCCTTCATTTATTTATTTTGAATACATAAACATATTTTAATTCATAAATTGTGATAAATTAATTAAGTTTTAATTTATAAGTTACTCGATTGACTTGCACTTGACTGCGTGGTCGGGCTTGTGTAAATCGTGTGAGTGAAACCTCAATCGCAAAATATAATCAACTTGGGATAGAATTGTAGGGTTCAAGTCTCATCCCAAACTCAATTAATTCTCCACTCCATGGAGGAGATGATTAACTAATTGTCCACTGATCATAATTTGGATTTTGGATCACAATAAAAGCAGGGTGCTGCGATTGGAGGTCCCGAAGTTAACCTAGTGCCAATTTTCACAAATATTTGTGGTTGTGTTAATTTTCATAGAGTTTGAAGGTTAACAAGGTTAGGGGTTCATAATTTAATGAATTATAATTATATGGGATAATGATAAATGAATGGTTAAGGGGGAATATTAGATCAACTGCATCTTCTTATATAAGTGTTTTTGAAGAAATTGTCTCTTGATTGTTACTTCTCATTTTCTTGTTTGGTTTACTATTCGAAAATTCACAAATGATCTAAGCCCCGGTAAGGTCTGAGGATCTTGCGTAAATTATAAAGAGCACAAAATTAATCTGAAAACATACTTGTTTTAGATCTGAAGTTTCCGTCGACTTCAACTCACCATCGGCGATCGTTTCTTGAAGGATCCATAACAAGAACCCTCTAAATCGTCCACACCTGCTTCAATGATCTGTTGGAATGTCGATCATCGAATTCCGGGTTCTAGCGTGGAGATATGATGATTCCATCAATGCTCTGATGATCACCATTATCCTATGCCTTTTATTCTTGAAGACATAACTTGGATCAACACTTGATAGGGAGAGACTCTCTCTCTAGAAAGTGGGAGGAGAGAGAGGCTCTCATTCATAAATGAATGAATAGTACCTTATGAGAGAGCCTCTTCTTCTATTTATAGTGGTGTTTCTAAATACCTAGTTGGGTTCCCCAACCCTCTTATATTTCAACGTCCACTAAATAACAATTATGAAGAACTAAAATGCGCCATAAATATTATTAGTAATTTACCACATACTTATATATAAAATATATTACATGATAAAACCGAGCCATTTAACTCGACTCTCCATTCCCGCTTAATATTAAACAAACCTTGAATGTTAAAATAATATTCATTTGAATGATATTTTCTCTTATTTATTTAACTTGTAAATAATAAATAAATTCAGTCCCAATTATTCATAACTTGAATAATAATGAATTTATTTATTTATTTGGTGATCCATACCTTGGACAACACTCGAACCCATGTCCAACATACATATTCCACTGAATAGGGTGGATTCTTGAATACACTATTGTGTGTGACCCTCTAGGCCCTTACCTCAATAGTAATGAATAAAATTCACAGACAAAGAGAGAATTCTAGCAACTCATCAAGACCCCTAAAGAGATAAATATAGTCATAACAACGACTACCAACCTATGAACACTAACTGTGTACTATAATCATTTTGTATTTAGATATCTCATAAATCTGGATGCACACTTGTGTCATAATCCAATTCTTGCTTTATTATTTTTTGATCTATCTGGATGGATTTACCTTTTGACGGCTCTGGCCAGAGACTTATGAAGGTAGCACCATCCTGATCAACTAGTCCTGAGATATACAACTTCCATTACCTGGAAGCGACAAATCCTTCCTTGATCATTCAACCAATGTCATACCACGATTTTAATATCATGGTTTTTTCTTGAATCAAAGTACTCAATCAAATGGTACACACTAGTAATGATCTCAAGTCTGGAGACCAATACACATGTTCCTAGATAGGAAAAACCAAAGACACCCAAAACATATGGTATTCCTATTGGAGGATTTGTCCTCATGAGATCTCACTAATAGAGATCACCAAGTGTAAACTTCATGAGAATAAGTCTCAATGCTTTTGAGCCCCCAACACCTGATAGTCAAATATCAACTGTGTCCAATTAGTATGATGCATCTAGACCATAAGACCATTGTTTAAGATTAATGCCATTATATCTCTAGGTTCTCATTATAGCTCAGGATCTGCTATAACCTTTTTATACGACAATTAATCTAGGACATTACCATTAAATAGTGGACGTAGAAAAGTCTACACTATAATGGTAAGACTACATCATGTATAACTAACTGTATAAACGATATAGTAACCAAATTTACTACATATGTTGGTCTAGGGAACCCACTATTTCAACACTATAAGTCATACTTCACATCTATACAAACATATAAAAACTATGGTTTCATCACAATTCATACTTCACATCCATACAAACACATTAATGCCACATCGACATCATGTAACCATAATCATATTTAAAGATCGAGATCCATCAAAATCCATGTAAATGTATGAAATACCATATCTAATCATATCCCATGTGGAATTACACATATAATAACTATAATCCATTATAACTTGATAAAATTATATATTATAACCTTAAGCCAAAACTACTCGCATATACATGTAAGTCATAACTGAGAGCCATTACATCGTTTATGAGCACACACCCTATAATTATAAGCCACAACATCTCTGTTATGCCTATATAGTCTATGTATGGAATAGAGAGTGGTGTTAGAAGAGTAGTTATTCATATGAATCCTCGAAAACTAAGATGTTGGAAGAACACTCAAATCTCATGGAAAATTTGGGCATCAGTTTCCCCTATTGACTAGAGTGTATGAGTGTAAGAGATAAATTAATATAATAAATATATAGAATAAAACCTTTTTAAAGGAAACTATCATACCCTAAACTCGAATATTATCCAACCTCTTTCATGACAAGCCAACTTCCATTGCTATAGACTAGAAAACTAATTCCATTCCATGCACACAAGCATAAAGTTTCATCATAACCACTAATTATTTAGAGAAGTTCTATTACTAATCATTTTATAATAATATGTCCTTAATTATAGTTTAATAAATCAACCCTTTAAAGTGAAGGTGATTTTAGATTCTACATTTTTTCATCGAGATTCACAACCAGCACTATAACCATTACCATCATTAATCAGCATAAACCGACCTTATTACTTAATCCATCATTTATTACCATTTCAAATTCTGGGTAATTTAAGACTCAACTATTCCTATCACATGGAAGATAAGTGATCTACAATAAGGGAGAAATAAGAACACTAGATAAGAAATAAGAAAACAGCCATTAAGGAGGAATCCTAACCTAAGCTAACCATCCATCATCACTGCCAACACCTTTCCACATCATCCACACTATCCCATCATAAATCACATCAAATCACTACCACAACCATGTCATAACTACCTGAAACTCACATTTACACCCAAGTATACCAAGTTTTCATGTTAATTAAAATAAATAGATCAATCATTCCAATATATAAAGGGAAGAAAATAAAAATTCCAAAAAATAGTAAATATCAAGGAGCAATAAATTCTCTATCATCTAAAGTGCATGATTTTATAAAAAACACGATATATATGTATTTAGAAACTAGTTATTAATTTTGGGAATCAATATATTTCCTACCATCTTTTCTTATCAATCAATTGTGTGTAGGTTTCAACAAAATAAGAAACCTAATAATCAGAAGTTAGTAGTGGCCATATTTATCCAATAAAATTTTTCATAGAAATAATTTATTAATCTGGGAGGTTTTAAAAAAGAATGATTAAATCAATTCATATTCCTTACCATTATCCTCCTCATTTTATAATCTTGACATTGTTAAACTAGATTTATATACATTTGAAAAATGTTAAGGATAAACAATAATTATAGAAATATACATTCAATGTATCTAGAAAATAACATAAGGCAACCATCATGAATAAAGTATAATCACATACGAATGAAAACACCATTCCAATACCTTCCAATTCTTTTATACCATATTATTTTCTTCTTTAAGTTAACTTCATTGTTTAACCAATAGAAATATAAACACAATAATACCAAATTCACACATAAAATAAATGATTTTTTTGAATTCCTTACCTTCATATGAATCTTCAAGAAGTACTTCATGAAAATAAAATAACCAAGGATCAACCGGTACCAAACTTGGTGGAAACTAGCTCTAGGCCTAATCACAACGAACCATCATCAAACCATACTTGAATACAAACTATAAGAAGAAAAACCTAAGTTCCATAACCTCTATAAAGGGAGAGATTAATAAAGAAATAGAAAAAAGAGGATAAGAGATCCATCTAGGATAGAGATAGATTAATCCCCATGAATCAATAGGTTTACATCCACCAAGAAAAGATTAGAAGGTACCAAAGAAGGTCTGGGCCGATAAGGGTTAAAGGAAAGAAATAAAATTCAAACCAAAAGAAACCTTGCCACCTATTTTTATGTAAAATATGATGGGACTTCACCATGGCATAGTACAATCAACCATGACTTTGGCGTCTTTGGTAAAATCCATATACGAAACTCTGGTCTTAAAAATGGTTGTTCCTCACTCTTCTAGACGGTTGTTTCACCTATTCAAGATTTGGCCTAACCAACACCACAGTGTGTTGATGGAAAACATAGTCACGATGACCTAGAAAATAGATTCTCTCAAAGATCCACCACGGTGTGGTGTAATTTCCCTCACCATTTAAATTATACCACAACTCAAAACACAACATAGAGGAACCACTCTTTCTGTTTCTAACATACCTACAAAACTCAAACATGCCTTGATAAAACACCACCATAGACCCTGAAATAGGTGTTGCATCCTTCTTTTTGTTGCATAAGGAAATCATCTAGACACAATGATCATAAAATTTCCATCACCAAGACATGGTGACCTTCACACACCTCAAAAAAATACTTAAAAATGAAAAAGGGACAATACATAAGATTATTCAATCCATACCTATGATTCAACTCCATGGGGACCAAAACCGAAATTTTACCCCCACTGTGATATGTAAGGATCACACTAAGACTCCCTAGAAACCATCACTATATAAACGAACCTTTGACACCCCAGGTTCATCAAGCATCAAAATAACCAACTCCCACGGTGACAACTCTAAAACGAGATAGACTGCGATTTCCACCACGGTAACCACCATAGGCATTTTAGACCCAAAAGGGCCAAAACTCACAGCCTCTACCTCAAGACCACCCTTAAAAATCCTCTCAGAACCTCCAAGTCTTAGAAAAACACAAATTAAGGGTTTAAAAAAATAGATCCCCTCAAAAAATATTAATAAATAGAAATAGAAATATAAATAGAAAAATAAATATTAAATACAATATAAAAGATAAATAATCTTGTTATTCATTCAAATAAATTTTAAAAAATCAAGAAAAAAAATCATTGTTAAATAGGTAGAGTACAAAAAATTTATTATATTTTATAAAAAATTAAAAAAAATCATGAAAAATAAAATTATGTTTAATTAAAAAAATGAAGAATAAAATAAAAAAAAACTTAAATTTTCATTTTTCTTTTAAAAATGTTTATAATATATCCACAAAAAAATTTCCCCATAAAAATATAAATTAGAAAATTATTATTTTAATTTAAAATGTGATAAATGATGTAATGACTCCTTCCCCACAAAGATACTACAATGGGAGGAGAGAGATAGAAACTTCCTAAGTCCCACCTCCAGTAGGCCCTAGGTTGGCGACTAGGACCGAGTGTGTAGTAAACATGAAAATAAGAGGTATTACCCTCTAAGATAAACATGTAGAAGAGAGAGATAAGAAGGATATGACAACCAACACATACTCAAAAATATATATAAAAAGAAAAATAATACCCAAGTGCAACCATGTAATGTCATACAATACTAAAACAAATGGAATGAAAACTACAAGTACCAAAAAAATAAAGATGATAGTGACCACGAAGCCCAAACAACACCTACTAAACCCTGAGTTAGCAATATCCATCCCGATCACCAACCTACTCTGAATGACCTAAAAAATAGTTTATATATATATAGGGTGAGTATAATATTATGCTTAGTAGGATCCTCCCCGAATCCTCTTGTGTAAAAGATAAAGAAAGCATGCTGAAGCACAGTGAACAATATTGAATCTAACTTGTCACATAAACAAGTATACTAATTTATCAACCTCGCCATGGATATCTCTCACCATGTATCACATAAAAGAGACCATATAATATAATAATAAAACATCAAGGGTACCCCACTCCCACTTCCCCACTGGTTTTCCTCTTTACCACAACATTGCACGTCCTGATCATCTCTCTCCAAAAGTAATCCAACCCATAAAAACTTTGGAAAGGCACCACCACATGCACCTCTTGCATCACACGACGACACCATCCCATATAAAAAACCAAATAGTAACCAAGTAGTTTTCTAGAGCCACCACATCCTGTATGACATATATCAAACATCGGGTATTATACCTAAAGTCATTACAACCCATACACAGAGTAAGTACCTCAAGCCATCACAAACAATACATGTCATACCTATAATAATCCTTTGGATACTATATTTGGTAATATATGTGTGTTAAATAACCACAATCCATCACATCCCTCTACACACATATATGGGGAAAACTAACCATCGTTCATACTAGCACAAGTAACTACCAAGAGAAGAGAGTGGGGACAGAGGGGGTAGTCAGCCCTCCATCCTCCAACCAGAATGTTGGGGAAAACACCCCCTAGAGTCCATTGGGTGTCAATTTCCCTAACCAATATAGGTTGGGTAGAGTATGAAATTACAAAATTATACATGATATAATTTATATCACAACCACACAATGAGTATAAACTAGTCTTAAACTCAACTGTAGGTAACATCGCATGGAATCCTGGCTGCCACTACTAGGACCAAGTAACATATAAGAACACAATCATATAAAATAGATACATTAATTACTTATTTTATTTTAAGCACAAACTTCTGTTATTTAATTCATTATCTATTAATTAACCATTTAACATTATTTAAGATTGAATTACATTAATTATAAGAGTAAAGAACTTTCCCTCCAGGTATAAACCAAACCAATGACTTGGTTTATCAATATTAACATCTTTTTAGCATTTTCATTCCATCATCAACCAACCTCATGGGTTAAAAATTTATTTAGTCATTATTAAAATTATTCCATATCCAGGTACTCTAGGAAAACCATCCTAAGCCACCACCAAGAGGAAACATGCAATCAAGAACATCCAACTGCCTCAAGTAGTGGGGAAATGAATGAAGATAAAACAAGAAACTCAGACAATGTACATTAAACAGATTCAAGTGAGCATACCGCCTCTCAACATCTCATCAATAGGTAAGCTCAACTTTAACCTGTTTCATCATCTTCGGTTTGATCCCCGACACCCATTTTCATATACCGATGCATCTCGCCAACATATGAGTCATATTATTCCAAAATATTTGGGCCTCCCTACCCATGTATCATAACATCTATCCCAGGATCAGCCATATTAGGCTCACAACATAAGAAGCAAGAAACGAACAAGAAAAAATCCAAGCAATTGGGCCCTCAAAACAAGGCATCCAACCTTCTCAACCAAACAGGCAACTCAATCCCTAGAAAACATCTTTATCACACAACTAGTTCTTATTACATCTTGAATTAACTGATTCATTTATTAACAAGTTCCAACTATTGGAAACCTAAGGCATCAAGCTATAACAAGCTAACAAAGGAAAAACATGCTCTTAGCATTTACTCCAGTTTCAAAAAACCTAGATAAGAACCATTCTTAATTAACATGCCTTTTCAATTTTATCAAAAATCATTATCACGCTTCAGGTTCCTTAACCAATTTCAATTAAAAATTCACACTTGCATAAATTTGATCAAAATCAAATTACATTAACCACCAGATTACAAACATTCCTCTCATTTAATTATTATTAAGAAAATTAATTATTAGTTAATTTAGGATTTACATTCTTTACCAATTTCCATCAAGAACAACATGCTAACAAATAAAGGCATAGATATCACACTATCCAGAAAATCTTGAGGCAAACTGTTATCACTGTATAAAGCAACAACATCATCAACAAGCGATCTCTATTTAATTTCTTAATCCAATTCAAATAATTATGAGGCTAATTACATTGCCATAAAAATGGCTCAAATGTGATCAATTTATGATTGCACATAAATAAAGTAATAGAAGCAATGAATCCCCTACCTCAAAAATCTTCCAACGCTCTTTTCATGTGAATGGACCGCGTGGTAGATCTCCAATCACTTCTCCTGCAAGAACTACATCCATACAAGGATGTCGCAGCACAACCGCACCAAAAACAACCAAGGGAACCCCCATTAGAAACAAGGGTGATCAAACGCCATAGCATGGTGAGAAGGAATTGGTGGAAATGAGATCAAACTGGGAGAAATCTCTATAAAACGAAGGAAGAACACACCTTGGATCACCACAGATTGGAGACAGAAGGCTAAGGATCGACCCCCCTTTGAAGGGAATCCAAAATGCTAAAGGAGAGGGTCGTCAGCCACCTAAAACAAGAGAGGGAGTTGTTGCAGCTGTAGGGTTATGAATAACTCGAGCGACTAAAACTCTTATAACAACAATACAGTGGAGAATTACACAATGTGTAATCCCCTTTCACGCCAAGTAATCCTTGGTATTAAGTTGATGCTGAAAAACACATTACCTTTTTATTGTTTAACCCTAAAACTTATACGCTGTGAACTTGCACTGTACAAGTATTGAACCACACTTACATGGCGTACAAGGATTACAAGACATGTAATCTCTTTGCTTCCAGTATTTTCATCAGCCAACTCCTCTGGACTTAATCCAAACCTCCTCCAAGCTCCACTAGCCTCATAAACACACAAATGGATGGTCTACTAGGATCCAGGCCCTTACAAATGAAATTCCAAAAAACCTGGTTTCATTAGAAAATGATTGATGACATTAAAAAAATAATAAAATAATAAAATAATAAAATAATAAAATAATTTTAAAATATTAAAAATATTAAAAAATTAAGAAAATTTCAAAAAAAAAATTATATTTAAATTAATGAAATAGTAAATTAAAACTCCATTTTATTTAAAGTTTAATGATAAAAAATAAAAAATTATTAATATATTGAATATATAAGAATAATATTTTAAAAATATATGTTAAATAAATGGAAAGAAGAAATAATTTTGATTTTATATCAATAAATTAAATAAATTTTATGTATAAATTATTTATCATGAAAATATAATGAATTAAAAGAAAAAATTCCAAAAAAAATATTTTATTTTCAAAGAAATTAAAATAATCATGAAAACCACCAATTTATCAATTTATATAAAAATGAAAAAAATTGGAATGGGAAAAAATAAAAAAAATAAAAAGGAACATATAAATAAAAAAATAGTTACATTAGTTTCTAAATAATCTTAGAGGAAGAAAGATGGTGATGAATAACTTCAAAAGATTTATAAGTAGACAACATAGGTTATTAACATCGTAATATTTGATGTTATGAAGTAAATGAGTTTGAATATTATGTTTAAAGAGTTAAACATTAGGGATATGATTTATAAGTCTCATTATTATTCAAACAAACTTTCTTCATAGATGTTACTCAATAAAGAGTTTAGTGGGAGAGTTTTATTTGATGGTTACATAGAGATGTGTTAGGAATTAAATAGAGATGTAACAAGTTTAACAAAACTCAAAAAGTAGAACAAACATAAGGACTTAATGGGAGTCTATCATGTGTGATATGATAATATGGGAACTTAGGTGTGGTTTTGTTAAGTAATATTAACGGAGTTCAAGAATATAAAATGTATTATGTTATTAAAAAGGAAGTCTTCACTTTATCATTCTTCCATGTTAGCTGCATGAATTGGGTAAAGTATAATGATAATTGACCTCTCAAAGTATGTCCTTAAGTTATATCTAACCAATGTTCATCCCATAGTATTATGGGTTGTGATGAAATGTTAAGGTTGGTGTTAGTAGGATTTTGTATAGAGATACAAAATTTTCTCATGAGGTTGAAAACAGGTTTTCTGTGTTGGATGACCCACCATGTACAACACATAGAGTGTCATACACTATGTCTTTAGTATGATAAGGGTGAATGTTTCATATTTAATCTCCACACCTGATGTTGGAAATACACTTATCATGGGAACCTACATACCTTGATACCAATCTCATGCAAGTCCCATGGCTTAGCTAACGATAGAGTGGTTAGGAGTGTTGCAGATCATATCATCAGTTGAGCCTTAACCAAGATAAAATTTTTCCTCTCATGCGATGATTATGAAATATGGACCCTCGATTGAGATAAAATGTGGAAGTTTATGACCATACATAGATAAGGTACATGCAATATGCTTATTTGATTGGATGAGGGGCCTGTGATGCGCTGTTCTGTTTAGATGAACAATGTAAAATGTATTCATCGACTTGGTCAATGTATACTAAGAGAATCAAGAATGTATGAGTAGACTATTTGGGATTGACATATTCTATTTCCCATGGTCACTCAATGTATTAGACAAAGATATTATATGATTATACATACTTGTGTATGATATAACTGGTGGACACAGGTATGGAGATTCATGTGTTTGATAGAGATCATATCAGATCCTTTCTAACTTGATTAGCATTGACACTTTTCTAGAGATCACTCTTTTATTACTTTTATGGATTAAAAAATTCATAATCGTAGATATAACTATAAAGGCCTATGATATCATACTTTTTGGTTGTCTTGGAGGATATATAGAAGAATTTCTGGATAAATTTTTCTCAAGTTGTTACTTGTGATGTAACATAAGGTGAAAATGAATGACAACATTTTCCAAAACGAGTTTTGGAAAATAATCAAAAGGTGTTTTGTATATAGTTTAAAAAGTTGTTTCATATGATGTGACATATAGTGAAAGTATGCTAAGACCATGATGATTTGGTGAAAGTGCGGTATTATTGGAATTTTGCATTAAAACCATCGCCACACCATGATATTTTAAACCACATTGTGATATATGGTGTTGTGCACCATGACATAATGAAGGTCATTATGTCATGGCTCTATGCATGGGAATTATCATGCAATACGATAATGCTTTGCTTGAAATATTTATGAAATGTTTCATTTAATATAACAAAATAGTTGGAATCTAGAGGGTCTCCATGGATAGTTATACACAGATACTTATTGTTTATCATGCGTGTGTATTCTTTTACGTATGGATGTTGTGAAACTCCTCTACCAAAATTCTCTCAAACTCTCGATTCTCTTTATCCTTTAACAAAAGGTTCTAGTAGACCATGGATAGGAAGTATATCCTTATCGATAGTTGGGTGGTTTGTACTATCTTTGGATTCCATAAAAGGGAGGAACTCGTTGGTTGCTCCTCGATGATCTACATCAAACAAGTGTGGACGAGCCCATATTGATTGGTGCAAGAAATGCCAAATTTATTCATTTTATTATTCATTAAAAACCTATAGATAAATCCGGGGATATTTGGGTTTGGTGTTGTTCATTCATTGCATTTTGGATGATATTCATCCCTCCAAAACTCATCACTCCAAATGTATAAGTCAAATTTTATTGTTTCTGAATTAAGAGAAAACATGAGATTCTGAACTATGAAATTGATATATAACGTGTTTAGAATTGTGGAGAAAAGTTGGTATAAATGACTAAAGGAAAATATGTCCATAATGGTTGATGACCAAAATGGAAGTCGAGATTTGATACCAAATAATGCAATACTGAATATGGTTGCAATATTTGTTGGCTTAATTGAGGAAACACAACCGATGTGAGTAGAAGAAAGTGGTGTGAAATAAAGAAGTGGAATGAAAGAGAAAAGAGAATGCTCAATTAGGACCCTCAAGAAATTTCCCCTCTATACCCTATTTTAAATATGTCATAAAGGTCGACAACTCCCTTTGATAAGTCCACCATGTAGTCATTCAATAAATCAAGAAACACAAACATATAAGAGTTAAAGAAACACTCAAATTCATAGTAAAAGTAAGGGGTGTACAACGAATGTGAATAATAATTGTCAAATGAGTGATACACATGTCAAAAAACTACCACTCATAGTCCAACTCAACCTTTCCTTTAATTTCTTACACCCAACAAATAATTTGAAGATTCACAGCAAAACTTTCATGCCGCAAGAATACAAGTATCCCGTTGACATCAACTTCAATGGATTTTTTAATGAAAGTGACATGAATTTCGTGAAATAATTTGGGAGACCCAATGAAGTTCACTTTCGGTCTTTGAAAAATGTGATTATAGTCCAATTTTCTCTTGATATTCTTCTTGTAATTTCAAAGTTATCTCATATACAACCTCTTTTATCCTCCTCATTTTATTATTGGACCACCAATAACATGTAACAGTTCATTGAATTTTTGAGCTTTTGGTTTTAAATCCCTTCTCCTTCAATGCATTCTCTAATCTCCTTCCTTGCAAATACACGTGTTTTGACATTTATGGACTCCATCATTACAATACTATATGGATTACAAATGATCTTGAAATTGTGGTCAGAGATTTCAGTGAGGCACCTCGGGTTTCGCCTTTCTTTTCAATCATTATCATTTTATCAGTCATTTGAAAAGTTAAGAGACATTCTGATTCTGATGGTAGTTGACCAGAAACACAAATTTTCCATCCAGGAGAAGGGGGATAGGGGCAGATAAGATTTCTTGTGATATCTGAAGCCTGATTCCTTATTTTACGTTCCATCAATGGGAGATGGGATTTAATGAAAACTCGCCAGCTAATAGCGGTAAACTGCAAGATACATATGATGAGCTGCTAGAGTTCAGGATAGTGTTGAAAAGGTATATTTTGTCTTGATTAATCAGTTTTAGTGGCTATAATTCTAGGTTGGCCTTGTTAAAGAAAGCTAGAAATTTCTGGTGTCCATAAAAATAGTAAATAACTATATGGTTGTTCAGGGTAAATATGATTCACAACATTTTTTTATGAGCAGTTTATGGCTGCCCTGTTTACGTTATGCTCTGCCCTAATTTTCATTCTGTTTAGGAAACATTTTATATTGATTGAATGTCTGAGCTATTTTCTAGGTATCTTATGTTGCTAGATGATTCTCTTATGTTCACTTTATTTCCTCCTCTTGTTTCTTGTTCTACAGTTCTGTTTATCTTATGGGACATTATTATTTTTTTGACTATTAATAATATAATTTGAAATATATTTACTAAAGTTGGTGGTCTGCAAGGATGAAAATTATGCATCAGAAAGATTTAAAATTCCTATGGGTTTAGGGGTGGGTGTTGCAGGGTGGGTTTTCCTGGGTGGTTCCCTTTCAAAAAAAAACTTGTAATTTGTAAAGCTATTATTTTCTTAAATATTCACAAAACATGAATGAATATTCTGGGCATGTTTTTGGTGTGATTAGATTTGGAATATTGACTTATAAGGTGAAACATTTTTTAACTAAAAAAAGAGAACAAAAACATAGCCACATACTACACGCCATCCCATTAGCTATCCAAGGACTCTTTGAAAAATATGTTAGAATGAAAGAGGAAAACCTCATTGACTCATCTGGAGAGGGACCTAACAAAATCATTTATTGGATCTGACACAAAAAAACTACAATAAATCATTAATTATTTCCCAACAGATTCAGTTTCATCTACTGAGGCTTTCTTATAATTCCTAATTTGATTCTCTTTTTATTCCATTCCATTCCACCTAGAGGACATATATCCTTGTTCTTTATCTTCTTCATTTTTTCGTTAAAAAAAAGAAAAAGAAAAATTCATCTTGACTGCCCAAAGAGGCTCATGTACTTCATTTCTTCAGAATTTTGTGTCCTGACTTAATGTTATATTGGTTCTTCCAAATGTTAAAATGATGCATCTATGATTCTTATGTTAATGATTTTCTTTAAATCTTATTCAAGAGTATTTAGGTAGGTGAATTTCTTATTTTGATACCCTTCATTTTATAATCATAAAATGTGTAATTTATGTGTAAATAATCATATTTCATGATAACACTATGCCATCTAATTTATAAATATTATGATAACACTATGTAACATAATGAAAATATGTAATATGATAATAGTAATTAACATAATGGAAATATGCAATATGATAATAGTATATTTCCATTATGTTACGTACTGTTATCATATTGCAGATTTTCATTATGTTAATTACTGTTATCATATTGCAAATTTCCATTATGTTACAAATATTTATAAATTATATGGTATAGTGTTATCATGAAATATGATTATTTACATATAAATTACACATTTTATGAATATATGATGGAGGATATCAAGTAAAAATCTTGCAGTCACAGAGGAGAGATAATTAGCTGAAAATTTACACTAAGAATAACTACATGGAGACAAAATCTTTGATCAAACATGTCCTTTAGCTTATTTTAACACCCTTGTATTGTCAAGTTTTTTGATACTATGAACATGGTTTCATTTATCAAAGAGCATTTGTTTTACACGACATTGGGTTAGGATCCTCATGCCAATCTAGTTTAAGATTTATTAGTGGGATTATCTGTGAATCCAAGGTCCTTAAATTTGAAAGGATGTTGTGTAACATCCCAACCCAACTTAACATCAAACTAATGGGTCACTTAGCCTCAAGAAACTCTCCCCATATGCCAGATAATATTAGAAATAGTAATAAACAATTGACAGAGCAGATAACAACAGAAGAATATAATAATCAACTGAATGAAAAGTGGCTAATGCCAATTCCATATAATGACGCATGAAATGTCAGATGTTACTACAAGGTACATACAACATAATATAACAAAAGAGAATGAAAATTCAATGGACAACTCCTCGAGCATCCTGAGCATGATCCCAGTCCTATACTCCCTAATGCCCATGTACACAACACAACACAAACAATTAATCCAAAGACCTATGAGCAAGATCTACTCGGATGCCAAACGACGCCCGAGTAGGGTGTGAGATATAAATCTCAGTAGGCCGACACCCATAGTGTCTAGGATAAACTATATCATGAAATAAGTAAATAAACAGTGTGCCAATATGTATCTATGCAGAGCAGTAAAAAAATTAAATAATAACTTGGTCTGGGTTCCCAAATGGACACCCGCCCCTTATCACCTGCTTCAGCCTAAGACGGAAGTCTGAATAGGCTACCTGTGCACTCCATAATATGTATACAAGGTCCCAAGTGATCAAGGAAACCCAAGAATATGTGCACCCCCAAGCTTGTGCTTCATCTTGGGGTTTAATTCACAAGTCATCATTCAAGAGTGCCAGTAAATCAAGAAGAATCATCCCCTGTGAATAAGAAAGATCATAATAATAATGAAGGATATACATCTCAGATGAATAATAAATCCAATGAAAAAATTCATCAAAACCAGATGTGGAATCCCATGCCCATCCAAGGCAATCTACAAGAATACCAAGTGTCACAATAGGAACATATGATAATCCAATACCACCGAGTCCGTCTAAGGTGATCCAAATGGATTCCCTTGTATCACTACGAGGAATGGTAATTCTGAGTAAGTACCAAGTATTGATAGGTTCTGGGGCTCATAGTGGAATCCAGTGGGCTGGAGATTTTAAAATTTTTATCGGTGGATAGATGGTACTTGTCGATTCTGATGATCCGAGCCCCGGTGAGGTCCGAGGATCTCGTGTAAATTGTAAAGAGCACAAAATTAAATTGAAAAACGTACCCATTTCAAATCTGAATTTGAATTCTATTGCAACAAGTCGATGGCAATTTTTCCTTGAAGGATCCAAAATAGGAACCCTCTAGATCATCCACATGTACTTCAAAAACCCGCGGGAACGTCGATCGTCAAATTCCGGGTGCTAGCGTGGAGATCTGACGACACTTTCGACGTCCCGACGATCACCGCATCGAGATGCCTTCGATGCTGAAGAGAGATCTTGATCCAAGCTTATTGGATCGAGAGATTATCTCTCTAGAGAGTGGGAGGAGGGAGAGACTCTGGATTTCACTCCATGGAATGAATGAATAGTGAATTTCACAACATAAGAGAGAGCCTCCACCTATATTTATAGTGACATTGATAAATACCCTGTAGGGTTCCCCGACCCCTGTTTATTTCAACGTTCACTAAATAAATAATTTTTATGAACTCAACTACATCAATATTATTTATTATTTCATCACATACTTGTAATATATATAAAATATATTATATGATAAAACTGAGCCATTAAACTCTACTCACTGTCCCGCTTTATATTAAACGAACCTTGAATATTAAATAATATTCATTCGATTAATATTTTTCTCGTATTTATTAAACTCATAAATACATTAAATAAATTCAATCCCAAATATTCATAACTTGAATATTAATGAATTTATTTAATTCTTTTGGTGATCGACAACTTGGATAATACTTGGACCCCGTGGCGGGGCCCACCATATCCATATACTTATTCAACTGAATAGGGAGGATTCTCGAATAATCTTTTGTGTGTGACCCTCTACGCCCTTATCTTAATAGTAGTGAATAAAATCCACATACCAAGAGCGGAGTCTAGAAACCCATCATGAACCCTAAAGGGATAAGTATTGTCATAGCAATGACAACCAACCTACGAGCACTGACTATGTACTATAATCTCTTTGTCATTAAATATCTCATAAATCAGGACGCACACTTGTGTCATCGCCCTTTTCTCGCTTTATTATTTGTTGATCTAACCAGATGGATTTACCTTTGTACTGCTTTGGCCAAATACTTATGAAGGTTACACCATCCTGATCAACCAGGTCTGAGATATACAACTTCCTAAACTTGGAAGCGACAAATCCTTTCTTGACCATTTAGCCAATGTCATACCACCAACGACGCACCCAACACATGCTACCTCACCATGATTTCAATACCGTAGTTTTCGACTTGCATCAAAGTACGTAATCAAATGGTAGACATTGGTAATGGTCTCAAGTTAGGATACCAATACACATGTTCGTAGATAAGAACGACCAATGACACCTAAAACATGTGGTGTTCCTATTGGCAGGTCTATCCTCATTATATCACTACTAGAGATCACTAAGTGCGAACTTCAGGAGAAGAAGTCCCAATGATTATGATCCCCCAACACCTGATAGTCAAATATCTAAAGTTTCTAGTCAGTAAGATGTATCTAAACTATAGAACATATATTTAAGATTAATGTCATGGTATCTCGAGGTTCTCATTATAGTCTGGGATTTTCTATAACCTATCGACACGAAAATTAATCTTTGGACATTACCATTATAATAGTGGATGCTGAAAAGTCTACACTATAATGGTAAGATTACATCATATATAACTAACTGTACACATGATATGGTAATCAAAAGTACTACATAGTTGGGTCTAGGGAACCCACTATTTTGACACTCCCACTTGCACTAGAGACAACTTGCTAACCAAACTTGTTATCTACTCACCTGATAAATATCATGCTTTTGCTGAGATATGTATTTAACTGCTGGGCCTACCACGTTTTCGTTGTGCAGTATATCTGATGTGTGAAACCTTATCTCCTTAGTAAAACTTCTCAAGAGATGGCATCCCTGAGTATACCCCTTTTTTCCATTATCATAACTTGACAACTTGGCTAGTAATAATATCATAATTTACATCTTGATAATACTTTTCTCACTAGGTATGATTCCAAGAACTGGAACAAATTTTTGCATTGATAACTACTTCTTAGCTACCTTAGAAGGTGAAATGTACTTGGTATTTGTAGATATGGCTACCACTAGCTTTTATGAGCTTGTCTTTCTCATCACCTTAGCCTAACTGCGATACTGGATCAAATTGATCTAAGGATTACTAGTTTGTGTCCCAAAAAATCTAGTATACCTTCATCTCCATATACCAGAAACATATCATTTGTACTCGCCAAAGTACAAGATGATAGTTCTGACTGCTTCACTTGCAGTGCTCTTGGATATAATTGATATCTGCCTATAATAAAGAATATTCTAGCAGTATAAATTATTGTACATAACATGGCATATGTGATTGATCTATTACTGAAGCGTATGGAACTCAATTCACAACATTAATCTCTTCTCATGCTCTGAACATGTCAACCTGGAGAGATTAAGCCATGTGACATTGGAAACAATTATAAACTTGAATTGTTCTATCTTGTATTTTTCAATACAATGTCACTTTATGTACGATTGACTAGGTCCAAGCAACCGTTAGATCTACTTTAGTAGATCATGTTCCCTTGAAATTAGGTTGCTACTTTAAGTCAATCATTGAAGAATTACTTTTATTCTGGTCTTAACTAACTATAAGAACAATATCTTTTTTCTGTATGTTGCCAAAAATATTTCACATGGAAAACATTGGCGCTCCCACTAACCTTTGGTAGACACAGGTCAAAGATTCATCTGAAATGAATGCTCTAAGATCTTGTTGCTTACTTTAATACAGAACTAGATTTCAGTAACTTACAACCTTCATTGGCCTTTGATGGTGTCATCATCTCTTTCTGGTTGCGTTTTATGGACACCTTCCATGAAAGATGATCTTGACATCCAATGACCAATATAATGATCTGAAAAGTTAGCTATGACAAGTAAAAATACAAATGGATTTAGTCATACTGACTTGGTATAACCAATCGAGCCTTATTGGTACTAGGCTTGTACCATCCATGTATCATTTCATTCAGATACCCACCGCAGTATTCAATTTATAATCCCCTTTTCACTTTGATACATGGAATCCATTAATTAATTTTAATTGATATTGTCAATCTTACCTCATTTCCATGTACTTCTTACTTGTAGGATTTATTATTCTCAATGAATAATTTATCACCGGCCGTGGTTAATATAAAACCATCACTATGGTTTCATTCATCTTACGTAGTATGTGTCATTGGAACGTCTCTTCTACATGAACTTGTGAAACATGTTCCTATGCCAACCATTTGTGCATCTCGAGCATTGACTGAGTTCAAGTCAATTAAGCTCCCACCATCTCTAATAGAGATGTGCACCCTTATATAGAAATGTATTCTGATACTTTACCCCAAATTTTCTATCTTGTGGATTTATTTAATATCCTAAGGAACTGTTAGGATAATTACTTAGATGCACCATGTGTTTAGCTTGATGCATGTTTGTTTATATCTTAACAAACTCTCTGCATCCTAACACATGATCTATGACATAATGTATTTTCATTATACTATGACTCGTATGATATCCATTTTTCATTTTAGTTTCCATATTAGTTATGGGTTTATGCCGTTATTTTCAAATCACGTCTTGAAATATGATGGAAGTTACTACAGGTTGTAACATTGATACAACTTACATCATAACTTTGATGTATAAAAGGTGCGTTTAGGAATTGATACATGCTACATTTTGTTAATCAATGTAAACATGTAAGACTTTATCATCGATCCTCCTTATGTACATCAATACGGTGATGTAGATAAGGTAACATGTGTTTAGGAATTACACCACAGTACATTATCATGATCGATGATTGCGTAGTCAAGATATTCTTCGGCATGTCGATCCGAAGAAACTCATATCTCCAGACCAAACATATACTTCACTATTACGTTTCTTAATATAAAGTAATTTTATGAAGTATCTTTACCTCTAACTTTCCTTTGGAATAGTTCACACTTTCTTGTTGAACTAATCCTGGAAGCTTTGTGGCATACCTTTATTTCTAAAGGGTTTCTTTTCCTAAACTAAAGATGTCAATAATACGAAATGTGTTTAGCTATGCCGAGCCTAAATACCTTACTGGGTATATCATTGACGTCCACTTTTAGTTTTACTTGACAAAGAATTATATTGCCACAACTGGGTAGGTCTTACATTTTATATTCATCATGTTTTTCCTTTGATTCAAGTATGTATGAACTATTTGTTGAGTATATTACACCACAAAAAACATTAATTCCAGAACTTGGAGTAATGTCTCATTATGTCTAAGAGGGAATGTGAGATAAATGTTCTGATTATACTCAACAACTTGTTCAATTCGAATTAGTCACTTAGCAATTTGAAGTTATGTGTTTCTCACCGTTGAACTAGGAATCACCCTTTCTCAGCTACTTGGAGAAGACACCTTACTCCTAGTAATGTTTCTCTAATTACTTGGTTACTGTATTTCAATACATATATGTGAAAATAGTATTGTATTTTAATACCCAAGAAGTATGTAAGAAAACAATACTTTCATTTGATGAATATAAACTGAATGAAAAACCGGTACTTGCTTCTTGTATTTCAGTTCATTGAATTTTTAAACTTCTATAAATTAATTTCTATGTGTGATAAAATAACCTTATATTAAATAACCAACCACTTTTCATTGAAGGACATGATTAAGGTGACTTTGGAGTAACTTTCCATAGGCCTATTCGCTTTTTCTTTCAATTAATTCGCCATAAGAATAAAAGATCGTGCTATCTCCAATATTCTTATTACTTGGTGAATGTTACCTTAAAGGTAATGAAGCGCTTACTCTATATTGTTCTTTCATATCCTTAAACGAAACTAGAGTAATGAGGTGTAAAAAGGTATAAAAATGAGATGACATGAAAGATTGTGAACTGTCTTTAAATTTACACAAACCGAGTGAAATCATCACATTCAAATCTTGTTTCACTTTCTCATTACAAATTTCTTGGAGATGAGACTTCATGTAACATCATCCATGTCATGATGTAGCGACCGTAACTAACATCAGAAGGTGATGATAGCATCATGATAGAACCATCATATTTTTGATTCATGAGTCTCCTGTAAGCAATTTTACACCCTCGCTTCCTAAGGTGGCTTAACAGGTTGGGACACAAGTAGCTTGAATTTCCATTATGGTAGTAATGTGCGCAAGCGCCTATACTACACTTGGAATTTTGTGCTTGTTTAGACATTAACTGTTTCCAAAATTTATCGCAGTTTTTATTGTGGTATTACCATTTTCTACAAATTAAACTTTAGCAGATTAGTACCTTTTATGTTGATTACCAAATGTGACATTGCTGATTTATTTAATCAATAAATGTCTCCCACTAATTTTTCGAATTCTAGGAACCCTCTGTACTAGAATCAGAATACTCTTGAGTATTATAGTGGAAAGGATCCCTGAACCTCCCTCATAGTCTACAAGCTATGCCTACTCCACTACTCGGAGGGTCCAAGGTAGGCTTTTGGTTGTCCAACCGCATTAACTCGCGTTTCCTTGATCTGTTGAGTGAAGTCCCAGCTTCTAAAATCATTACTTGATTTACTCAACGCTTGCCTCAAAAATTACAACAAGATAGTTATGACTATTTCTTTTCTGTAATTTTAGTTAAGTCAACCCACCACCCTAATAAGAACTCTTTGGCAGTAAGAGGCACCCTCAGCTATGACATGACCGACACCTCGAACACCCAGTTTTGTTCAAACTTTAATGATGGAAGGCTGTTTTGACTTAATATTTTCTAGGATGGTTTTATTGGTTTCTCTCGACAAATGTGATCTATTTCTATTAAACTTGTTCATCTATGTTGTCGCGCTCACAACTGAACTTTAATAGAAAACATACGCCGATTATTTATGCATTTTATTATCTATTATTTTATATATTTTATCCGCTATTCTAAAATGCATAAAATAATAAATAAATGCATAAAGGAAAACTACTACCCAACTGGTCTTGAACATCTAAACGACCTAAGGGCATCATACCTGAGTCGAAACTTGACTCTTGATGCAGCTTGTCCTCATCTTGTATGTTCGCTTCGCATCTAAAGTATCGCCTCGTCTTGGCGAGGTCCACGTCACGTCTTGGAGTACCGCTTCGTCTTGGTGGAATCCATGTGTCATCTTGCACGATCTTCATCAACGTGCACCACCTAATATTGGTGGGGTCCACATCATTCTACGTCTTCGTCCGAAGTACAATAATACTCACACGTAGGTGAGGGGGACTAGTGGGATAAATGTACATCAGGTGAATTGGACATGCATGTTCTTATACATTTTAACTGAAAATAAAAATGATTTGCAGACCGTCGATTTAATTAATTACAATCATCACACGCAATTAAAATAATAAATTAAATAAAAGCAACATACACGGGTCGATGCTCAAGACCAGTAGACTGGTAAATGATGCGCGATAAAATTAAAATTCATTAAATAAGTATGAGGGTTTATTTAATTAAATTAAATGAATTAATAAATTCAAATAATTTAATTAATCATCGTTCCTCTAATTAATTTAATTTTATTACAAAATTAAATTAATTTATAGCTTCGGGTATAAAAATAATTAACCAAAATTAAATTTAATTTATTTAATTTAAATAATAAAATAAAATTATTAAAATTAATTTAATTTTGACTAATTAAAGTAATTGGTCCCCAAAACATCAATGCATGACCCGTGCAGGTCGGGCCAAACCCGCATAGGGCCCTAAGAGGCCGTGCGGGGCCAAACTGGGCCAGACCGATCTGCCCAAAACCCGTTCCGGGTTGGGAAGGTCCGCCCGGACCGCTTCGGGACCAATTTTATCCTATGGAAATAAAAACTTGTAGGAAAATTAAAGGAGTACCTTCCCAACCGGATCAGCCAACGTCTGGGGTCGTGCAGTCCATGGCGAGGCCAACGACCTTGTCAGGTCCGGTTAAGAGCGGAGGAGCCACTAGTCCTCTGTGGTGGTATGGGGTCACCAGATGTCTCACAACGGTCAGCCTGCGATGAGGAAGATGCATGAGCAGTAGGAGGGTTCAAGCTCGAGGTGCCGGGACCAGGCCTCATGGGCTATGCGCCGGAGAGCAGTGCCGACCGGGAAGGGGGCATGCGCCCTTTGGGTAGCGCTGTGCGGGGGCCTACTGCGGCGCTAGGTGGTGACTCTGGGAAGACAGCCAGAGGCTGGTGCGGGTGGCGCCGGCCTGCTGCAGACAAGGCCAGGAGACAGTCGGGGTGCCCTGCTAGTGGTCGGCTACTGGATGGAGGGTGTGCAGGTGCTGGGCAAGGCCGTGGCACTTTCCGCAGGAGAAGGAGGAGGCGTCGTCTCTGCTTCAGGGCTGGGGTGCCTCGGCCGAAGCCTAACGAGGAAGAGAGGGGTCCTCAGGACCCCCTTGGTGGTGTGGCCGGAGGTCAGGGTCTCAGCGGCCTCATGTAAGAGGGCCTATCCGGCGGTGTTAAGGGGGAGGCATGCAACGCTATGGAGAGGCAGAATAGATCGACGTGCACTTTGAACCGATGGGACCAGTTTTGATCCCTCTATTTAATTTTAATGCAATTTTAATTTTCTAGGCTCAGAAAATCTACGCAATCCCTCTGATACCACTAATAGGTTCTGGGGACCACAGTAGAAGCCAGTGAGCTGGGGATTTTAAAATTTTCGTCGGAGGATCGAAGGTACTTGTCGATTCCGACGATCTGATCCCCGGCGAGGTCCGATGATCTCGCGTAAATTGTAAAGAGCACAAAATTATGATGAAAAATGTATCCGTTTCAAATTCGAAGCTACGTTTGACTACAACTAGTCGATGACGATCATCTCTTGAAGGATCCAAAGCAGGAACCATCTAGATCGTCCAAACATGCTTCAAAAACCCACAGAACGATCATTGAATTTCAAGTGCTAGCGCGTAGATCCGACAGTGATTTGGATGTCCCAACGATCACCGCATCGAGATGCCTTCGATGCTGAAGACATATCTTGATCCAAGCTTTTTGGATTGGTAGCTTCTCTCTCTAGAGAGGGGGGAGAGAGAGGCTCTGGATTTCACTCCACAGAATGAATGAATAGTGAATTTCACAACATAAGAGTGAGCCTTTTACTATATTTATATTGATGTTCATAAATACCCGGTAGGGTTCCCCGGCCCCTGTTTATTTCAACGTTCACTAAATAAATAATTTTGATGAACTAAACTGTGTCAATATTATTTATTATTTTATCACATACTTGTAATATATATAAAATATATTATGTGATAAAACCAAGCCATTTAACTCGACTCGTTGTCCCTATTTATATTAAACGAACCTTGAATATTAAATGATATTCATTCGATTAATATTTTTCTTGTATTTACTAAACTCGTAAATACATTAAATAAATTCAATCCCAAATATTCATAACTTGAATATTAATGAATTTATTTAATTCTTTTGGTGATCTACAACTTGGACAATACTCGGACCCCACGGCGGGCCCCACCATGTCCATATACCTATTCAACTGAATAGGGAAGATTATTGAATACACTTTTGTGTGTGACCCTCTAGGCCCTTACCTCCATAGCAGTGAATAAAATCCATAGACCAAGAGTGGAGTCTAGAAACCCATCATGACTCCTAAAGAGATAAGGATTGTCATAACAACGACAACCAACCTACGAGCACTGACTGTGTACTATAATCTCTTTGTCATTAAATATCTCATAAAGAAGAATGAATACTTGTGTTATCACCATTTTCTTTCTTTATTATTTATTGATCTAACCAGATGGATTTACCTTTGTACTGCTTTGGCCAAAGACTTATGAAGGTTGCACCATCCTGATCAACCAAGCCTGATATTTACAACTTCCTAAACTTGGAAGCGACAAATCCTTTCTTGACTATTCAGTCAACGTCATACCACCAATGACACACACAACACAAGCTATCTCGACACAATTTCAATACCACGGTTTTTGAATTGCATCAAAGTACATAATCAAATGGTATACATTGGTAATAGTCTCAAGTCAGGAGATCAATACACATGTACATAGATAGGAACGACCAATGACACCCAAAACATGTGGTGTTCCTATTGGATGGTCTATCCTCATGATCTCACTACTAGAGATCACCAAGTGCGAACTTCATGAGAAGAAGTCTCAATGATTATGAGCCCCCAACACCTGATAGTCAAAAATCTACTATGTCCAGTCAGTAAGATGTATCCAAACTATAGAGCATATATTTAAGATTAATGTCATGGTGTATCGAGGTTCCCATTATAGCCTGGGATCTGCTATAACCTCTCGACACGACAATTAATCTTTGGACATTACCATTATAATAGTGGATGCAGAAAAGTCTACACTATAATGGTAAGATTACATTATGTATAACTAACTGTGCACATGATATGGTAATCAAAAGTACTGCATAGTTGGGTATAAGGCACCCACTATTTCAAAAGTATCTCACACAGGGGACTGGGTCTCACCCGAGGCATGGTATAACCATCTTTCCAAACGAGTTTGTCCTAATTTGCTTCCCTGGAGAACCAATATCACTCACGAGTAATAGAAACCACCCAGAAAACCCTCTCCTAGAAACCAAAGCATCGCTCTCAGTGCATCAAGTTGTAATTTCCCAAGAATGGCGAGTTTTTCCATGAGTCCTTAATACATAACCCATATTCTCTCCTGACCCACATCAAGTAAGTCATATAAAAAAGGCATATATCACAAGGTAAACACTTATAATTGCAATCCATTTAAACAATATCCTCATTCCAAAAGGTATCAAGCTATACAAGCTATTCAAATATGCCAAACACATTGGCACAATTAATATGGCATGGCATGAGGATTAAAATATAACAAGGCATTAGAAAGAGCCATTAATTACAAGGTGTGATCTTTAAGCAATGGAATGCAACCATTGGCACATGACATTAACATTCCTCTAACCACATGTCATTAATTAAATCTCAAGAAAACAAGATAACAATATTTCTAAAGCACAATATTCAATAAACGACATGGTCGTACTCAATTCAATACACATGGAAAAGATATCTTATGCATAACATTAGCTGTATTAAATTCCTTTTTGAAACATTACAATTGAGATAAGTAATTTTATAAAGAAGAATCAGAAGACATGGTTTAACCATCCTATACATGTTAAGGCAATTTGATTCATCAATTTAAAAGAGGATAACTTCATGTGAAATCCATTTCATTTAATTTCAACCTGGTCAATTTCATTAAAACATGGAAAATTCATTTTTAAGGTTCAATGAGAACATAGAAGGTGTCATTGGATAAAGGGAAATTTCCTACACGGTCAATTCCCATTTAATTCCATAAACCATGACAATTACATTTATAAAGCTCAAAAGATAGGAAAAGTGTCATGGAAACATGCTGTATACCTACCTAGTAAATTTCCACTGTAAGGAGTTGCAACACTAATAAGGTGTCTTGGGTTACATTTAATAATCATGTAAAAGGGGGGAAAGATACTAACTTTCCATGCATGAAACATAACAAGAAGGCAGACAAGCATAAAAGTCTACTCACTACTTTTTAGCTTGAAGACAACACACCTCTGTTGGAGGGATTTTATTATAAAATCATGACATTTATTATCACACAATCAGTTATCATATTTAACATTTCATTGATGAGCATACTCAATTAATATTTAAGAAACATTAAATATGAAAATTATACTGCATTAATTAAAAACTAAGGACAGTGCGATAAATTAATTAATTAATGCATTCATAAATTAAAGGGAAAAGGAATGAGGCCCTACATCAGGAAGTAGATTAAAGCCCAAACCAAAACACCTTGGCACCTGACACTTTTATCAACGACCACCCGAAACTGCTCCACAATCGCACACACATATATTCATATATATATATATATATATATATATATATATCCCTTAACCCAATGCACATATTTCCCTCACCATGAGGGAATATATACATGGAATATATGTATATATATATATATTTATAATATACATACCTATGTATATGAGTGAAAGTCTTAAAATATGACTACAACTCAATACAACAAGTGACCTTAAATCATTCGTAGGTGATAGGCAGCGGGAGGATTCTGGTGGTCGGACCAGGCCACCTGTTCTGTTTACATATCATAGAAGGGGGCGAGGGCTACATTCGGGGTAATATTGTAATTGTTTCCTTTTTCTGTTGAGTCTTTCTAGCGGTGGTTATAAATAAGAGGGGAGGTTAGTTTGTCAGGCAGACATGTATTTTGGTTAGAAGGAAGATAGACCTTGGACTCCAGAGAAGTTCTCTCTCCTCTGGTGTATTTCGATTCCATAATCTTCTCTAATAAAAATTTCTTTCTAGATTCGTATTCTCTCAAATATAGAAGCTCTATCAATTTTTCCTTTCATTGAGAGGCATTCTAGAGAGTTTTCTGGATAGATAAACTTGAAGTGAGATCTTCCAGAAGAGTTCTTATGGCTACACGAATGGATAATCGGATTTTTGAATTGGAATAATCTTTAGAAGAGTGGAAATTTGGACTCCAACAACAGGATAAAATGGAAACTACAGTTTAATCGATTCAACAACAGATGTTAGATGTTTCAGAAACTTTGAGCAAACTCAATAGTTTTGTTAGGCATCAGGCAGTGCAATTCAGTAGTAGAAAGGAGAAGGTCTCAACGTCGGCAATGGATGAAGGTGATAGAAGACTGCATTCAAAAGATGTAGAACCGGAGAAGAAACACTTTTCAACAAATGTTGATCGTGATCCACAAAAGATTATTGGAAAGGAGATGCATCAAAATTCTCAACAAGTAGAAATTCCAATCTTTTCTGATGAGGATCCAGTTTTTTGGATAACTAGAGCCGAGACATATTTCATAATTCACCAGACACGTGAATAGTTGAAAATTTCATGGGCACAGTTTTTCATGGACGGTTTGGTTCAATATTGGATGATTTCATTGAAATCTACTAGAGCTAGAATCACTTGGACACAGTTCAAATAAGATCTTCTTGGTCGATATGGAAGTGCTGAGGAAGAATATCTGGTAATTTTCCTCAAGAAACTTCGGTAGACAAGAACAATGGATGTTTATATCGATGAGTTTGGAAGAGTGGCTATGCGAGTATCCAATTTTATAGAAAAATGGTACATGAGTTTGTTCATTGGTGGATTGAGGAAAGAAATTGGAAGTTTGGTAATGACTCATGAACCTCAAAATAAGGTGTGACTATTTACCTTAGCCATAAGAATAGAAAGGGAGTTGATTATTATGGGAATCATTAAACCAGCAGAAGTCCGATCTAGAAATAATCCTTTTGGACATTAAGGAATGAGTTTAAACACTAATCCTATAAGGGTGGCCACTACAGGGGAATTAAATGAAAGGAAAGGAAGAAACGTTCCGAGATGGAAAGGAACTAGAAACCTTTCCAAAGAAGAATTTTAAGAAATGAAGGCTATGGGATTGTGTTATTCATGTGGACAAAAATTTGGTCATGCTCACAAATGTTAAGAAAAAGGGTATAAACTAATGGTATGAGAGTTTATTGAACCCCAAGAATAGGATGAAATTGAATTGGATGGGTCAGGAAGAAAAACAGTGCTGGGAGAAGAGATGGTTGAGCTGGAGATGCAAGGAACCACTACATATGGAGTGGATTGGGCTCAAACAAAACACAATTCTATGTTAATGGAGGGCATTATTGGGGAGGTTCCTTTATTAATCCTTGTGGATAATGGATCAAGAAACAATTTTATCTCCAAGAACTTCGTTAAATCTCTATCATTACAGGTTTCTAAAACAGAACCATTTCGAATTTGACTAGGGGATGGCCATCGGGTATTTTCTAAAGGTATGTGTCAGAGTCTGAAAATTATGCTTGGAACAGAAGAATCTGCTGTTAATTCATATGTATTTGATACCACTAGGCCAGACTTAGTATTGGGGATATCCTGGTTGGATACCTTGGGTTATGTCACAACTCATTGGTTGAAAATGAAAATGGAATTGGATAGGAATGGTAAGAAGGTGATCTTGCAGGGGGTGAGAACTTCCAAGGAGACATCAGGAGCATTACAAGAATTTTTGAGTAATGGTAAATTGGGAAAACTATGGGGAACTTTAATTACAGAAATTGGTTTGGAATTATAAAGTATACAACAGTTGCAAATGCAGGGGATACTTAAGCAATATCGGACATTATTTGAAGTTCATCAGGGGCTTCCACCGAAGAGGGAAACTGACCACGCTATAAACCCGAAGAAAGGGGCAGAATCTATCAACATTTGACCTTATAAACATTCTTATTTTATGAAGAATGAGATTGAAAAGTAGGTACAAGAGCTTTTGGAACAACAGTTTACTAGACATATTACTAGTATATATTCAAGTCCTATTATCTTGGTTAAAAAAATACGGAGGGTGGAGAATGTGTGTGGATTATAGGGCTTTGAATAGTTTGACAATTCCGGATAGGTACCCTATTCCAATAATAAAAGAGTTAATAGACAAGTTACATGGGGAACAATTTTCAACAAATATTGATTTAAAATCAGGATTTCGTCAGGTTCGAGTAAAAGAAAAAGATGTAGAGAAAACAACTTTTAAAACACACGAAGGAAATTACGAGGCATGGTGGAGAAACATGGATATACAATCAAGAATGGGTTGTTATTCTATAAGAATTGAATGGTTTTATCCAGTGAGTCTTCTTTGATTCTGAAACTATTACTACATTACTATTTTTCTTCAGTGGGAGGACATTTGGGGTATTTTAAAAGATATAAATGTCTCGCAGGAGGTTTATATTGGTTTAGAATGACTTGTCTAGTTTTACAGTTCGTTTGGGAATGTAAATTTTTTCAAAAGAATAAATATGAGGCTTTAAGCCCAACAGGACTTTTACAACCACTTCCAATCCCCCGTTTAATATGGGAATAAGTTTCAATGGATTTTATTTTCGAACATCAAAAATCCCAAGGTTATGAAGTTATATTTTTTGTGGTTGATAGACTTAGTAAATATTCACATTTCCTCCCTCTTAAACATCCATTTACTACAAAATTAGTGTCTAAAGTATTCCTAAAGGAAGTTGTGCGCTTACATGGAATTACTTTATCTATAGTCAATGACAGGGATCCTCTATTAACCAGACTGTTCTGGAGAGATTTGTTCAGATTATAGGGGACAACAATAAAAATGATCTCTTCTTACCACTCACAAAGTGATGGACAAACAGAAGTAGTGAAAAAAAGTTTGGAGGTTTATTTGCGATTTTTTTCTTCTGATAAACCCAAACAGTGGGCCTCCTGGTTGTCTTAGGTGGAGTACAGTTACAATACTTCATTTCACACATCTATTGGTAAAACTCCTTTTGAGGTTGTATATGGTCTTAAACCACCACATATTATGAATTATACCAAAGTAGTGGTAGCGGTAGAAGTCGTGGAAACAACTTTGGTAGCTCGTGATGATACATTGAAACAACTACGAGTTAATATACATAAAGCACAAAAACTCATAGTGAAGTATGCTAAAAATCATCGACGGGAAGTTATTTTTCAGGTTAGAGATTTGTTTTGGGTAAAAATAAAACCCAATAACCTTGGAAGTGTGACCAAGGTAAACTCTAAGTTAGCAACCCATTATTATGGACTCTTCCCTATTGTTGAGAGGTTTAGATCAGCAGCCTACAAACTACAGCTTCCTAGGAACAGTAGGGTACACCATGTTTTCCATGTTTCTCAATTAAAGTCTGCTATAGGAAGAACCCAAGCAGAATAATTTTTACCAGAAGAATTTGTAGAAAAAGATGAATATCCAGTGGTGAATCTGGAAGAAAATACTCAAGGTAGGACCCTATTTTGGATTGTCCGGTGGCATGGAAGAGCTACAGAAGAGGTGATTTGGGAATATGCTCTGGTGATAAAGGCCCAGTTCCCCAATTTCCACCATGAGGACAAGGTGGTTTTTCAAGAGGGAATAATTAATAGGTAGTGAGAGGATTCTGGTGTCTGGACCAGGCCACATGTTCTGTTTACATATCATAGAAGGGGGTAGGGGCTATGTTTGGGGTAATATTGTAATTATTTCCATTTTCTGTTGAGTCTGTCCAGTGGTGGTTATAAATATGAGGGGAGGTTAGTTTTTTAGGCAGACATGTATTTTGGTTAGAAGGCAGATTGGCCTTGGACTCCAGAGAAGTTATCTCTCCTCTGGTGTATTGTGATTTTGGAATCTTCTCTAATAACAGTTCTTTATAAATTATTATTATATCAAATCTAGAAGCTCTATAAATAGGACCCAATACAAAAGGCATGGAACCAAGAAGCAGGTGTAAACCCTTACCTCAGACGGTGGCGGCAACCCGAATCGAACCAAACTGTTTCCCCTCTGGCAGCGACAACCCGAATCGAACCAAACTGCTTCGCCTCTAGCAGTGGTTTCTGGAATACACACAAGGGAGTCCCAAGAGACCTTTCACATACCCTAACATCAAAGGAAAATCGAAATCTGGATTAGCTCAAAACCCTAGGGTTCGGCCGCACATCACCGAGAGACGGTAGAGGAGAAAAACGCTCGATCGATGGAGGAGGAAGGAAGAGGAGTACATACCTTGAAAATTCAGACAAAGAATGAGAATAAATCTAGATTAAAGAGCAGCAGAATGAGGGATCCAAGAGGGGGATCACATCGCATGCTGGGGAGGAGAGGGAGGTAGGTCGCGTGAGGTAGGGGGAGACCCTCTTGGGCTCTCCTAAAACATAACATAAAAAAACAATAATAATAAACAATAATAATAAATAATAATTATAATAAAAATAACAGTATTATTATTACTTATTAAAATGTTTCTTTTGTTTTTATTTTCCATTTAATTAAATTAATTCAAATTTTGAAATAGGGACCCGGTGCTTCCGAAACTCAATGAGACTTTTGTGGGATATTTCAGACCTTTACCCAAGTCCAAAAACAACACGTTGAAGTGTTCCAATCCTCAAAATTTAGTTCTGACACTCAATTTTAAATAGCCCATCTAGTAAATGAAAAAGTTAAAATTCCTTTTCATTTTTGTTCAGTTTGAAAGACAGATCGTAACAACCTTCCCACCTCAGAACTTCTCATTCCTAAGAAGCCTTCGGGAACAACATCAACATCACCCAATATATGAGGGTCGTGAAACTTTTTTCAAATGGTCGTGTTTTATTTCTAAAATCCCAATGCACCTTTGAGAATTTCTTTAAACACATGGAACTTAAACCACCAAGACTCAAGCCAACACCTGTTTTTCGATTTAAACAGCGAGACGATGCTTACCCGGGCCCGTTTAACCAGAGACACGATCACGTCGTTGTCTTGTTGAACATCTAGCCACAGGTACTTCCCACCTTAGGCTTTAACATTTAAGAGGGTCAATTCCGAGCCACAACACTTCCCACTATTGGAATTGACTACAAGACACGCCCTTAAGCGTTCAAGCGACGCTCTCGGCATGACTCTAAAACGATCAACGATCAATTTACCATCATCCTTAAAGTCCAAGTCGAGCCATCTTCTCATGAAAAGCCTTGACTAAAACAAACCACACTTGTCTCCACCTAAAGATGTTCCACAGATGGTTCTTCACCGACCGTGAACATTAAACAAGAAGAAATACAAGTCAAACCACCTCTAGATGACCATTTTAATTGTCGTGCCTCAGCACAACAAAGGTGAAATCCAGATCCACACCAGTGGAATTATCACCATTTAAGCATTACCTCTGAGCCCATCAACCAGACCAGGGTAACCTTGGAATTCATTGAACTGGAGCCTTAGGAGAGAACTGAGGTAGTCTATACTCCCTATTTATAAGAGAGATATTGGTACAAGGCCACGATGTCCACATTAAATCATTGATTGAGCCCAGAGCGGTATCTGCCCGACAGTCTAGTCAAGGAAAAAGGCTAGCGTCTAGAAGTCCATTTAAGGAATTCCTACATAGAAACCCAAGAATCATTCAGAACCACCATGGCTTGATAAACACCACACACCAACATGAAACACCAAAAGAGTTCACCCAAACAAGTCCATCAGCTTTTAAAACATCAGAGCGACATAAGAACGACACTCTCTTAGCACATAGAGGACGATGTCAAGACAATGGACATGATCATCACATAGAAGAATACACTAAGAATATTTTAAATATTACCATAACGAAAACGACCGAACCACTACCGGTTGACACCTTGAAAGAAACTCGGCTTCACCTGCGAACGCACTGATATTAATCAAACACATGCCTTTACTACCCAAGGTATTCCGTGATCATTCAACTTACCACCGAAGTACATCCCAAACTGAAAATTCTTCACAAGGGTTGCATACACTGCAAAATAGATCAAAGTCATTCTACCAAGCAAGCAATGACATGATTTAGCACTTGCAATCCTCGAAGGAATTCAAGCAGAACTGACCATTTCTAAATGGTCTTCTAGAGTTGTGTTCCATCTACTAGGAAGGGCATGCTTATCCGAATTGATGGGACACTCCACACCTTAGGAGTCTCATAATAGTTAAAAAGAAGATATATTAGCCACTCACAAGTGCGCTAGATCAGATTAAACTCAAAGGCATGAGCGACACTTCACCAAGTTGAACTCACAACGTCAAATCATTTGGTGTGAAAACCAAAACCAAAATGGACCGGCGTGTGAAAACACCTGATTCTCTAGAAACTCCATCCCAAGATTTGGGACTTACTTAATTACTTTTTATGCTACAATCACTCTACTATAGATGTGTCCTCAGTACATACTCAATATTATAAGGCTCAACGATTCAACCAAACTCACCGAGTTCATTATACCACCTAGCACTCGATGGTACCGCACATATCAATGCATACCAATTCGAGGTTATATGAGAAAACAGAACATCCTAATTACTACCCATATTATTATCATACATATGGAAAAAATTATTGGACGGTCTATATTATAAATTTATCCCATCGTCGTATTTCCCCATATGACCATTAATCTTGATGATGACATACTGAGTTGTCCATAATTGAGGAATAGGAAAGGGTCAAGCGACCTACCGAGTAGCTGACCAAGCCTGTGGAATGTCTAACCTTCTGAAACCGGGCATTATCCAATGCTCATTCCCATAACAAGGCCATGGAAAGCATGACCACCCATCCAAAGAATGGTTTCATGTAGAATCTAAGAGTCCCACTAGGGATAACGACACCCGAACGACACCAATCGGTAAAAAACTCACAACATTTAGAAAGGCACTGAACCTATAAGGGTGATACCTACCATGGTATATCCCCTTATGAAGCACAAGCGCCAACCCTATCACCAAGTCACGCTGAACAAAAGTCACCGGGCTCAAAAGTCGATCTTCTAAGCCATTACTAAGGAAAATAAGGCCTACAAAAAACTCTCACACTTCCATTCCAAGGAAACTTGGAGAAACTAAAAATACCCTTCATGAGGGTTTTAAACAGAGGACAACACCTAGGGTTCCATTTCCAGGCCCTTTACATTTATTCACATTTAATCTTTAATCATTAAATTTTTAATCAAAACATCATGTACCATTTCTCAAAACAAAAACACAAGGTACTTTATTAAGTTAACGCCCCAAGGGAAAAACAATAAAGTTTAAAAAAACTTCCTTTAAAACCTCTCATTTATTAACATATTTCCGTTATTAGGTAATTTATCAGTAATTGATTTTAATAGATAAAGTTACCTATGAGGGTCCCACTGATCCAACCTGGTTTCTCTAGAAAGCAACCCAATAACAGTTGCTAAAATATAAAAGTTTGTAAACACCCAAATGGGTCATCTCATAAGATACATTCCCCCAAATGACCTACTTGGGTCTATTTGTGCATTTTAAAAATTAATCAATTCATTTTATATTCAAAACAGACAACCATTCATTCAAAACCTTCTCTTAATAAAGCATTCCTTTACATTTTATATGGGTTTCCATTTCCCAATTCATGAAGAGCCCATGCACTTCATGGATTGAAAATTGGATCCCATTAATCTAAATCTAATCCCATTTCAGAATATAACATGCTTAAAAACAATGGTCCAATTGTATGGGTGGCCACCTACTAACCTATAAAGTTCCCATACACTTTATAGTTTGAAATTTGGACCCCTTTAGTCAAAATCAATTTACTTTAACATTTTAATTTAGCAGCCTTCACATTTTAACCACACCCTTAAAATATATAAATATATATTTCTCAAGATGGTTTGAATATACAAGCCACCATTTCCCAGTCCTAAGGCGCCCATACACCTTACAATAGAAAATTGGTTCTCATTCATTCACAACCCATATATTTTCATCCCATTCCGAAACCACATATAAACAAAGCAAAGCATGCCATCATAAGCAATAAACCCAGACGCATGCTATAACACTGAAGCATGGTACATAATAAAAACTAAGCATGTTATACAGGAATTCATGCTAAGAATTACCTAAACATGGTACAAAACTAAGCATGGTATAACAAACAAGACACACAAACTACTTAGCAGGAAACCTACTAATCCAACTACATGGCATGGCATATGCATGACATGTTAAATTCATGTGTGTATAATACGATGCATGAAATTTTACATCCTTATCGAACCAGGCCAATGGTAAAAATACCATAAACTTTATCAATCAATAAGCAGTGGAAAATACACCAATCACTGTAGGTGAAATCAAATTCAACCATAATAGCAATAGCATGAACATCAATCCCATTCATGTCCAGTTGGTCATTTCCCATATGTGGGGTGATTAGTCCCAATAACGACTATTAACCAAGCACCAAAACATTCTTAATCTCCTGTATACCAACCCAAAACATTAAGACAAAGGAAAAATAAGGGCTTTGATATCGCTTTGTAACATCCCGATCCAGATTACCATCAAACCGGAAGCCGGACCGGTGGGTCACTTGGCCTCAAGCACGTCTCCCCGTAAGTAAAAGGCTTCCGAATAGTAGTGAGGGTCTCATGAGGAGATAGTGGGGGGACTACCCTCTTATTAGAGATGTACATCGGTATTATCAGATAATAAAAAATAGACAGTAGCGGAAGCAGTAATAAATAATTGACAGAGCAGATAATAGAGGAAGAATATAATAATCAACTAAATAAAAAGTATCCAATGACAATTCCATATAATGATGCATGAAATGTCAGATGTTACTACAAGGTACAAATAGTACAATATAAAAAAATAGAAGGAAAAATCAATGCACAACTCCTCGAGCATCCTGAGCATGAGGCCAATCCTTTGCTCCCTAGCTCCTATATACACAACACAACATAAGCAATGAATCCATAGACCTGTGAGCAAGAAGATATACACGGGTTCTAATCGGTGCCTGAGAAGGGTGTGAGATATAAATATCAGTAGGCCATCACCCACAGTGTCTAGTAAAAACCATCTCATGCAATAAATAAATAAACAGCGTGCCAATATGTATCAATGTAGATCAATAAACAAATTAAATAATAACTTGGTCTGGGTACCCAAATGGACACTCGTTCCTTATCACCTTCTTTGGCCTAAGATGGAATTCAGAATACGGTACCTTTTCAATCCATAATATGTATACAAGGGGCCAAGTGATCAAGGAAACCCAAGAAGAGGTACACCCCCAAGATTGTGCTTCACCTTGGTGTCTAATTCACAAGTCATCATTCAAAAGTGCTTGTAAATAAAGAAGAATCATCCCATGTGAATAAGAAAAATCATAATAATAATGAAGGATATGCATCTCATATGAATAAGAAATCCAATCAGATAATTCATCAAAACTAGATGTGGAGTCTTGTGCCCGTCCAATGCGATATAAAAGAATCCCATGTGTCACAATGAGAACATCTGATAATCCAATACCATCGAGTCCATCTAAGGATAATCTAAATGGAGTCCCTTGTATCAATACAAAGCATGGTAACTTTGAGTCCGTACCAAGTATCTCACACAGGGGACCGTGTCTCACCCGAGGCATGGTATAACCATATTTCCAAATGGGTATGTCCTCAGTTGCTCCCATAACGAACCGGTATCACTCACGAGTAATAGAAACCGCCTGGGCAGCCCTCTCCTGACAACCAAAGCATCACTCCCGATGCATCAAGTCATAATTTCCCAATCACGGAGAGTCCGTCCATGCGTCCTTAATACAAACCCCATGTTCTCTCTCGGCCCGCATCATGTAATCCATATCAAACAAGGAATATATCACAAGGTAAACACTTATAATTTCAATCCATTTAAACAATATCTCCATGCCAAAAGCTGTTAAGCTATACAAGGTATTCAAGTAATCCAAACACAATGGGACAATTTATACGGCATGGTGTGAGAATTAAAAGACAAAAAGTCATTATAAAGAGACATTAATTATAATTTATGGGCTTTAATCAATGGAATGAAACCATTGACACATGGAATTAACATGCCTCTAACCATATGTCATTAATGACATCTCAATAAAACTAGCTAACAAGATTGCCTGAGCATAACATTCAATAAACAAAATGGTCTTACTCAATTCAATACATGTGGGAAAGGCCTCTTATGAATAACATTATCCATATTCAATTCTATTTTGAAACATTACAATTGACACAAGGAATTTTATAAAGCAGAAGCAAAAGACATGGTTTAACCATCCTATACATGTCAAGACCATACGATTCATCCATTTAAAAGAGGAAACCTTCTTGTGCAAGATATTTCATTTAATTTAACTCGTTAAATTTCATTAAAACATGAAAAATCCATTTATAAGGTTCAATGTGCACTTAGAAGGTGTCATTGGAAAAAGGGAAATTTTCTACATGGTCAATCCCCATTTAATTCCTTAGACCATGGAAATTACATTTATAAAGCTCAAAAGACAGGAAAAGTGTCATGGAAACATGTCGTATGCCTACCTGGGAAATTTATAATTTAAGGAGTCCCAACACTAATAAGGTGTCTTGGGTTACATTTAATACTTATGTAAAAATGGGGAAACATACTAACTTGCCACACATCAAACATAACAAGAAGGTAGACAAGCATAAAATTCTACTCATAAATTTTTAGCTTGAAGACAGTGAACCTCCGTTAGAGGGGTTTTATTATAAAATCATGACATTTCTTATCACACAATCATTTATCATATTTAACATTTCATTCATGAACATACTCATTTCATATCTAAGAAACATTAAATCTGAAAATTATACCACATTTATTAAAAACTACAGACAGTTCCACAAGTAAATTAATTAATGTGTTCATAAAATTAAAGGGAAAAGGAATGAGACTCTACCTCAAGAAGTAGATTAAATCCAACCCAAAACACCTTAGAAACTAACAACTTTATTGATGACCACCCGAAACTTATCCACACTCGCACACACATACATTTCAATATATATATATATATCCCTTAATCCAATGCACATATTCCCCTCTCCATGAGGGAATATGTACATGGAAGATATATATGTTTATATATATACATACCTAGGAACCCTGAATCATCAAAAGGACCCAAAACAAAAGTTGAAAAACCAAGAAGAAGGTGTAAACCCTTACATCAGACGACAAAGGCAACCCGAACCAAACCAAACCGCTTCGCCTCCAGCAGTGGTTTCTAGAATACAGATAAGGGAGTCCTAAGAGACCTTTTGCATACCCTAACATTGAAAGAAAACCGAAATACAGATTATCCCAAAACCTTAGGGTTCGACCGCACATCACCAGGCGATGGGAGAGGAGAAAAATTCTCTATCGATAGAGGAGGAAGGAAGAGGATTCCCTACCTTGAAGATTAAAATGAAGAATTCCAAAAATCCAGAGGAAAGAGTAGAGGTAGGGAACTGAGAGGGGGCTTGTGCTGCATGATGGAGAGGAGGAGGAGGTATGTCGTGTGAGGTAGGGGAAGAAACTATTGGGATCTCCTAAAACATAACCTAAAAAAATAAATAATAATAAATAACGATAATATTATTACTTATTAAAAAAATTCTTTTATTTTTATTTTATATTTAATTAAATTAATTCAAATTTTAAAATAGGGACCCGATGCTTCTGAAACTCAACGATACTTTCATGGGATCTCTTAGACTTTCACCCAAGTCCGAGAAAAACACGTTGAAGTCTTTTAACCCTCTGAATTTAGTTCTGACGCTTGGTTTTAAAAATAGTCCATCCAATAGATGAAAAAGTTCAAATTCCTTTTCATTTTTTCTGGTTCAAAATACAGATCGTTACACATGTTGTTTTGTTCTACCATAGATAAAATGCTCTTCAAAAAAATTCTTACTAATGGGAAAATCATGAATCCAGTATCTACTGAAATGGGTTTTCCCTTCTCCCTATATTTCTTATAAATTTTGTCATCTTTTTCAAGTACTTTGCCTTTTACAATGTTATTATGTGAAAAGCCTAGATTCCATGCCACTGTGTGATGTGTTGCATTTTCATTGTGAGTTATGTTACTTTTGTTATTTTTCATTGTTCTTTAGGGATATTTTTGGTGATTTTTTAATTCTATAAACAGAGTTTCTTTTCAATTATAAATTTTTAGGTTGAGAAAACTGTTTTTAAAGTTTTCTTCTCAGGGGTGCAGAAAAGTTCAAAAATACTTAAATTTGTGAAGCTTTTGGTGGAAATTGATATCCAGTTTCAGAAGATATAACTAAATATCAACAAATAACTCAAGAGGTAAGTTTTCAAGTATGTCAACTATTTTGTTATTTAATTTTCAGGGAATATTTCCCTTTCTATTTTATAATGATCATCCACAATATAAGGCATTTTATGTTCAATTTTCTTGTTATCAGGAACATGATGCTTAACATGTAATTTTCCAAAAAAGACTCGCTCTCCATTTTTTAAGTAATTTTTTAGTCTTTATATTTATCATCTATTGATGCTATATTGATTTTAATGTTCAAATACATTATTTTCAGGTATCCTAAATTATATATTAATGTTATTGTTTACTCTACTAACCCTATGGTCATTTTCTATTGTTATCTTTTTTTTGGTTATAGGATCCTAATATTTTTGTTGGTCTCAAGTTTTGAAATGCCTTTCGGATCTTGAAGTCACATTGAATACTGGACCCATCATCAAAATAAATCCCTTACTTCCCTTTAAGTTAATCTAAATAAATATATTATTGTGGTAGATGTTCTATTCTATTCTTTGGTTTTATTGGATAATATCTTGTTTATAGTCAGATAATTTCTGTTCAACACATTTCTTTCAATGTGCCATGTAATTTGTAGGACTCTTATATAAAAACAATCATCTTTGTTTAGGTAAGAAAGGAAAAGACTTTATATGACATGTTAAACAAGATTAATTTTTATGTTACAAAAAAATGCCTTGTTGGAGAGTGCTGGTGTCCAAAATTTTCAAAATCTTAGGTAATCTATACTCTGTATCATAAGCAATCATTTTTATGGTTCAGTTAGGTGCAGTTATTTCCAAATGTTCTTTCAGATCCAAGAGGCCCTACATCGAACACATTTTGATTGAAATTCACAAGTAGGTATAATCTTTCATGAGATGGTTGTTGTTGAGTCGCCTCTGACTTCTTTGAGAACCAAAAGTGTATTTTTGGAAATTTTTGATTTATTTGGGTGAGTAATTTTGGTGATGTAACCATTTTTCTTGAGTGTTTTTCTCTATAGTTGTTATCTTCAAATTTGAGTTGTTGTTTTTAACATAAATAGTTAATATTCAATAAAAAAATTCTACATGAAAACTCAACATGATCTAACAATTCTATAATGTGTCTTTGACAATATTTTGAGGATTTATCTAATACGCATAAAAGATACAAGAAAAAAATGAAATATGTTGATAGAAACACTTGGTTTCTGTTTGTCATGTAATAATGAATGGTATTTTTAGTAAAGTATTTCATATTTTTAGTCATTAAGTAGTACACCACATCAAAACTGATTTTGTATTCGATGTATGCTTATATGCTTCTTGTTTCATTTATATGCATTTGGTGAACATATTACCAAAAATTTCCCCCCAAAATATTATATACATATATATATTAGTGTCTTTCCCAAAAAATAAATAAAATTTTGTGTCCAAGTATTGAATGGTGTGAATTATATCATAACTTTGGGGCTGATAATAAACTAATACAATGATTTATTTTGCAGTGTCGCTGATTAACAGGAAGAAAATCCCATTGTTTACATTGTCATCACATTTTCATTTCTGTTTACTGTGTTGTTTGGGGACTGGGGCCATGGAATATGTTTTCTGTTTGGAGCATTGGTTCTTATATCTTGTGAAAAAAAGCTTGGTTCTCAGGTATATCCTTTTTTGAGACTTGTATTCTAGAGGGTGAATTTTAGGATTTTATCTGAATATCGTTGCTTAGAAATATAGTTTTTATTCCATTCTAGATTACATGTTTTTATGATGGTTAACTTCCAATTATGGTGGGTTTCCTATCATCAGAAAATGATCTAATGCATACATGTCTCTCATCTGTTACTATTAATATGATTCATTTATTTCAAATGAACCTTAGTATGCTACGTGGTTGAATATTCTAGTTAATATGGTTCATCGATCAATCCTCAACCATTTAATCATCAGCACTGTCATGTGTATTGGAAAGAAATTGGATGGTCATTTTGGACACTAGACTTGATTTTTTCCATGTACATTTGACAAAATGAAAAAAAAGAAATGGAAAAAAATCTAGATATGCAAGGATCTCATCTTTCTTTAGCTACCCTAAAGGACTCTTTTTTAACATTTCTATGTAGTAAATTTCTCAAATTGGTTTATGTGTACCTAATGTTGATAATAACTTTATTTCATCTACTATAGGGACTCTTATTTATGTTTCTATGTATTAAATTTCTCAATTTGGTTTATGTGTACCTAATGTTGACAATAGCTTCATTGCATCCGCTATAACTATATAGTGTTGTGGAAAGATCCACATCAGTAATACTGATGCATAAGTTTGGTAGATTCACAATAGTGACAGATGAAATTCAATAGTGGTTGTGGTATACTGGGTAATGGCTTGTAGTGATGCTATTTAACCCTTGTGATCATAAGGTCCACTTAAATGTTTTTTCGATCGATTTAATTACTTCCTCTAATTCCATTTTATATAAGGGTATTTAAAAATAATTTTAGGGATTAAGGGTATTTAAAGCTGATTTTATCAAACATCAATATTTTTTTCAATGCGATCAACATCGGTATTTAACTCTTGTTTTTACATGTTCTTATAATGAGCCTTAATTATGCATGTTACAATGTTGGGTCATATTTATTTTGTTTAATGGTTTAGTTATATTTGTAAGGGTTTAATGGGATACTTTAACTTGCGGATTTGGGATTTATGGTTCAATGCATGTCATATGATGGGCTTAGGGAGACTTCTCTAATTTTTTTGAGAATGAATTTGGACTATGGGAAGTTTTAAGTGTTTTCCATTCTAAGCAAAGAAAGTTCCTTTTCTAATATCATTTTCACCCTTCTATCATTTGTCATTGGAAATTTGGAGGATCAAAATTTTGTTTCCTCTGGAAACTTAATATAAGAAATAACATGTTGGATGAAATATGGTAAAATTTATAAATTATGTCGACTATTGTTAGGTAGTGGGGTTTTCAGTGTGCATTGAGTTTTCATTGTACTTATTAATTAGTGTTAGGGTTCAACCCACACATGGGTGTTTCCATTATTTAAGATATGATGTATCTTTTAGATTTGAAGATATTTTTTTTTGGAAATTCAAGTTTCTTCCACTGTGTATCTTCCAGCATGAGATTCAGGTAATATCCCATGATATCTTTTTGAGATATTTTCAGATTTCCTTTTCAATCAAGATATGTGGCATATGGGAGCCTATTAAAGGGGAAGCAGCGAATCAAGTAAGTGACGAATTTTGGTGGTGCACGAAAACCCAAGGAGAACAGATACTTGGGTGACTATTTTCTAGGGCGTGGGCAGCAATGAGCAGCGAAAAATCAGGTTGTGCAACGAGGTGCTGCAACGACGCCGTAAGTTCAATTTTGATCTCCAAAGGGTGATGTATTGTCACATACTATTATCAGAGAGGCGACGGAGGCATATTAGGGTGTGGTTTTTCACACAGGTTTTTATGCTGTATTTGCGATTCAAGTTTTGGGTTTAACTTGGATTTTTGTACTCTTTGATTCATAGTGAATTTTCTCAGATTTGCCCCGTGGTTTTTTAATCCTTCAAAAGGAGGGGTTTTCCACATTAAATTTGTGTCCTCATCTGTTATTCTGCTGTTTGGTTTGGCGCTTCGTTTACATTTGTGATTCTCAAAAATTATTGTTGTCGCAACTAAGTTTATATTTGGAACCAATCCGTTTTCGACCCAACATCCGGTATCAGAGGAGGTTATCCGTGTCTTCTTACTGATTAATATGGGGGATTCACGCCGTGGGATTTCTGCTCATATTGAACTGTTCAATGGGCAAAATGATTTTACACTTTGGCAGCAAAGAGTTAAAAATATTTTGGTCTGTGAGAAGACAGCAAAGGCGTTGAAGAAAAAATCAGAGAAGCTGGAGACGATGAGGGATGATGATTGGAAGGATATGTGAGAGTTGGTGACAAGCACAATTCAGATGTATTTGGGTGATAATACACTGCGGGAAGTGATGAATCTGACAGATCCGGAGGAGATCTAGGCCAAGCTTGAAAGCAGGTATAAATAAAAATCCCTCACAAATCGTTTATATTTGAAGAAACTGTTGTATCGTTTGCGAATGCCAGAGAATGGAGATTTAGGTAACCATCTGGATGAGTTCATCAAACTTCTGATGGAGCTATCCTCGGTGGCGGTCAAGATTGATGATGAAGGTAATGCGGTACCTGTTGAAATGGAAGAAGAAGACAAGGCTTTGCTTATTTTGGGTTCGTTGCTTGATTCATATGATAATCTTGTCACCACATTGCTATTTGGGAAAGACACACTGAAGTTGGATGATGTGATTTCATCATTGTTGATGAACGAGACTCAACAAAAGACCAATGATGGTGAATCTTCAGGTAATGGTGGTACTCTGGCTATGGCAGATGGACGCGGTAGTCAGAGAGGTCGGTCAAGGACAAGAAGAAAGGTCAAGTGCTACCTTTGCAACAAGGAGGGTCATGTGCAGAGATGCTGCTATGAATTGAAAAAGATTAAGAAGGAAAAGAAGGTGCACGACACTGATTCTGAGGATACCGGCGTAAGTCTTGTTCAGGGTGAGGGTTATTTACTTTCAGTTGGCATTGATTGTCGTAGGTCAGATTTGTACACCGAATGGGTGGTTGATTCAACAGCATCATACCATATTTCACCAAAGAAGGGACTATTTTCTTCATATGAAGAAGGTGACTTTGGTAGATTGAAGATGGGAAATGGAGATTCTACTGATGCCATTGGTGTTGGTGATATTTGTATCACTACAAATGCAGGTTGTACACTGACATTTAAGGATGTGCGACATGTGCCAGGTATTCTCCATAATTTGTTATCTTCTAGTGCTCTTGATACTGATGGATTTAGGAGTTTGTTTGGCGGTGGAAGATGGACTTTGTCCATAGGATCGATGGTTTATGCGCGTGAAATAATGGATGACATGCTTTACAGGACAGATGTGAAGGCATGCGGGGATGTGATGAATCCAGTTGCGAAGAGGACTTCATCAGATTTGTGGCAGTGGTGATCGACGTGCATGAGTCGAAGACCGTCGACTAAGTTGAAGAAGGTTTGGAAGCCGAAGATTGTCATGACAGGTGTTTCAGATCTTACACCTAATTATTTTTCTTTAGAGAGTGTCACTATTGAAGAAAGAATGGAAATCAAAGATCGAGGTGATGCACTGAGTGTTTTTGACTGCTCGAAGGATGTTGAGCTGAGGGAGCAAATAATTCCTACAGGTGCTCCAGATTATGTGGCGATCACAGTTATGGGGGAGCCAGATATTGTTGATTCTGGTATTAGCAGTGCAGACATAAGTATGAAGAAGACTTCGACATTTGGATTTCTTTTGCAGGGGGAGCTTTCAGGTTTCCGTCAGAGATGCAAAAGAGGGATGTCATATTTTCTGTAGAGGATGGTGGTTGCTGCGATACCAACCAGTTTTCTTTCCAACTGAGTTTGTTGGATGCGATATCCTTCTTCGATGGGCTGAAGGGGGATATTTTTAGGGTTTAGCCCACACATGGGTGTTTCCATTATTTTAGATATGATGTATCTTTTATATTTGAAGATATATTTTTTTGGAAATTCAAGTTTCTTCCACTGTGTATCTGCCAGCATGTGATTCAGGTAATATCCCATGATATATTTTTGAGATATTTTCAGATTTCCTTTTCAATCAAGATATGTGGCATATGGGAGCCTATTAAAGGGGAAGCAGCGAATCAAGGAAGTGACGAATTTTGGTGGTCCGCGAAAACGCAAGGAGAGAAGATACTTGGGTGACTGTTTTCTAGGGCATGGGCATCAGCGAGCAGCGGCAAATCAGGTTGTGCAACGAGGTGCTGCAACGACGCCACAAGTTCGATTTTGATCTCTGAAGGGTGATGTATTGTCACGGACTATTATCAGAGAGGCGATGGAGGCATATCAGGGTGTGTTTTTTCACACAGGTTTTTATTCTGTATTTGTGATTCAAGTTTCAGGTTTAACTTGGATTTTTGTACTCTCTGATTCATAGTGAATTTTCTCAGATTTGCCCTGTGGTTTTTTAATCCTTCGAAAGGAGGGTTTTTCCACGTCAAATTTGTGTCCTAATTTTTTATTCTACCGTTTGGTTTGGCGCTTCGTTTACATTTGTGATTCTCACAAATTATTTTTGTCGCAACTAAGTTTATATTTGAAACCAATCCGTTTCCGACCCAACAATTAGTTGTTAGGGGGGATATTAAATAGGGTCGGTGTTGTAATTTTTCCTTGTAGTAGTTAGCAAAGTTTTTTGGCTTGGTATTAAATAAGGGAGAGGGAGTTGGGAAGTGGTACGACCCATTTTGTATGTTCATCTGGTGGCTACAAGTTATCATTTTTGGGAGGTTCATCTAGACTCTTCGGAAGTGGTCTTTTGTAGAGTTTATTCTTCCTTTTCTACCTCTTTCCCCTTCTTCTACATGTAATATTGTATTGTCTTATATTATTATAAATATCCAATGATGTTGAGAAGTTTTTCCTATTACTACTAATATATTTCTTCTAAAAGACCTACATGTTGGAAGGAGTAAAAAAAATTGGTTCCATCGAGTTTTTGGACGTTTCTTAGGGAAGTAAAAACTTCATTGCAACTGAAGAGTTGTGAAACATCACACATAGTAGTTTCGATGTTGGGAGGATGACGTACACAACTACTCGTAAGCCAGATACCAACTGTCCTTTGTTTCTGCAGGTGCGCGCTGCTGGGGTACCACCTAAAGGACCTCGATCACTGGAGAAGACGTTATTGTTGTTACTTTCTTGGAAGATTTTCTGGTAAGAGAATTCTTGATCTACTACTAGAGAATACATTCTTGCTAAACATTTGATAGATCTTGGTGAAGTTAAAACACAACAGAAGCTTGTCTGAGTTCCACACAGGTTTCTTCGAAGGGCCAGCTGGACACTGGATGATTAGTACTTGGTTGCTGGAATGGTGCTAGAAGGATTAAAACTGGTTGAGCCGTACCTAGGTAATGGGTCTAGTTTTCCTTTGGAAAAGGCTGGATTAAAACTATTATGGTATCATCCAATTTTGGTTAGTGATGGTTGAGGTGGTTACTTCTAGGAAGATTTATTGGATGACTCAATTTTTAGGAATTATAAAATTTTTACCCAGTAATAAGTGCACACAATTAACAATAGATTCCAAAGGTCATGGGGAAAAAATTGTATTGGTATATTTTTCAGGTTTCTCACCTCCACACACAGTGTTTTCCTTGGAAGAAATTTCACCATTTACACTGAACTCATATTTTTATTTTGTTTCAAATAATGGTGTTTCTGTTGTTATTAAGATAAGTCCTATTAATTTTTCCTAAGTGGGCTACACACATAGTGTTATTATAAGGAGAAAAACTCATTTTTTTTGGAAAAGTGCAATTAATCTAGAAGTTTAGGGAGGTCATGAGAATTACTCGGGTGACATGCAGAGTGAATTTTTCCTCGGCACAACTTATGTCGAAATTCAAAACATAAATAAGGTGTTAGAGGAATGGAATTCAAATTATTTCCAAGTGATGTTATAGAGGCTAAGAAATCCGACTGGGATGTTTTAGCAGTGGTTGTATCAGATCTTGAAGTTCCAAATGTGTTAGAATTTTCATCCAAACTTCCAGAGTTGAGGTCGGTATGCCCTCCATCCTTGGTTCTTGTAAATCCTGAGGTGAGAAGAGGTGTCAAGTGGCTCAAAGTTGGTGGTGGACGAGCTATTGTGAGTTCTGAGATAGTGGGAGCATGTGTTGTTTGCATCCAAATTCTTAGTGAGGATGGATGTTTTGACTGCTTCTCTAGAGAACAGGTTCGTGTGCCTCGCATGTTCTATTGCTCCTTCGAATCCATGTGGGAGTTCATGTTCTTGGAGTTCCTTATATGATGAGGGGTTCTGGAGCCCAGGATGCATTTCAGTTATATCCAACAGTTTTTGAGCATGGAGTCTGACAGATTGATCCAGTTGACAGTGAAAGAAGGTTTTTTTTATCATATTAACATTTTATTCTTTAAATTTGGAATTTTTCCTTGTTGATGGATACAAGGAAAGTATCGGGAGGTCCACATTGGGGAAAATATGGTAATTCAATGGGGATGTGATGTTAGGTAGTGGGGTGTTGGGAAGTGGTGTGAACCATTTTGTATGTTCAACTGGTAGCAGCAAGTCGTCGACCTTTGGAGGTTTAGCTAGACTCTTCAGAAGTGGTCCTTTTTAGAGTTTCCTCTTTTTCTTTTTCTACCTATTTCCTCTTCTTCTACCTGTAATTTTGTATCGTCTTCTATTACTATAAGTATACACTACCATTAAGCAGTTTTTCCTTCCACCTCAACTATATTTCTACTATACTAAAATGTTAGTTGGAGTTCTTTCAACTATAGTGACCATTTCCGTTATAGTTACAAATCATTGAATTAGGTCTTAATTACATGTTGCTAGAATAACTATGTATTTGGTATGTAGGAGTGTCTAGGTGTGTCTAACTTGATTGAGTTGATCTTATCTCATTATCTCACAAGTTTAGAATTTGTATCCCCAACCTCCAACCTTAGTTGACACCCTCTATGATGTATCACCACCATGACACCCTGAAGGATTGACCCCCAATATTCGCCCCCCCTCTCTGTCAACCAAGCATGCCCCTCTCTACTAGCTTAGGCATGCCAACCAGATATGCTTCCATAGGCATGCGACCCCAACCTACCTCTTGGTAGGCTCCCTCTTGACCTCTTAGCTATGTTCCTTATGCACTAGGCCTCACCACCTCCCGATTTATTCTGCTTCTTCCCAATGACCATCATTTCTACCTATTTGATGTTTTTCTGCCCAACTTCTTATAACATATATTTGTAAGTCCTTTTTCTTATGTTAATATTTTCTATATGTTTATCAACATTTTTCTTCCATGTCCATCAACCCCTCTACCATTCCTGATCTGAATGCCACCTTTAACCGAGATTATCCCAACATTTATGTGTGGAAGAAGATGGTTGTCATCCCTTTGAAAGAGATGAGTTGTTATTCCCATATATAGTTAATTCTCCACCCAACTTTACTGGTTTAGATCAACATGATAACAAAATCTTTGCGCTTATCTACAATTCCATGGATAGGTTTTTCAAACATGTCAGTAAGAATGAGATCCATTAATTTTCCAGGTGTTTCTAATCAATTTCAGTGACTACCATGTCTTCAGTGGAGAGCTAGTTTGTTTCAACCATATTAAAATCAATTGAAGATGATTGAGGATGAGATTTGAGACTGGGAAAAAATTCCTCTGAATCATGATAAGATGCAGAGTGAATATTTTTTCATGTTTTTTCCTCCACAGGGGATGAATCAACAGTTTTCCACTGCCACAACTGAGATACCATTGAGTCTCACATCGCTACATCAATCCTTGATGTATGATTGTATTATTTGGGTCAGTCCTCCAAGTGTTTCTACTACTTTCAATGACTTATTTGATTGTAGTGGTGGTGGATGTGGTGGCACCTGTGACAATCAGTTGAGAAATATCTTTGTGGTCATTATTTCCCTCAGTGTGCTCATTGTGACCGTTGTGGTCATACAATTGACACCTTGTTGGCGACTTCATGCTCCTCTCGATCGCCCTCTACCTCCTAACCACTCGTTCTATTTAGATCTTAATGGTTGACTCAGCAACCTCGATTTATGATCCTCACCACATGAAGAAACTTTATAAAGAAGAATATGATCTTCCACAATCTTATCATGTTAGTCCATCCTCCTCCGATGATTTTATAGCCCACATTGACATCCATTCTACTTTCTTATCTCACCATATTGCCATTTGACTATTGGAATTTGGATCCTTTGATCATGTAACTGGTATTCTTCAATCCCATCCCTCGATCTTCAATAGTGGTTCTATCAATATGGTTAATGGTTCCTCCATATACATTGCTGATTTTCGAACTTTCACCAGAACTCCTGAGATTTCACTTTATTTAGTGTCCTATGTTTCATGTAGCCCATTCAGTTTATTGTCCATAAACATGCTTACTCAAATTTTAAGTGCTAGGTAGTGGCAGATTTCATGAAGGAATGTATGTACTAGAATCATCACCATCCTTTGTCTGTCCATCCCTTCATGCTCAGGAGCTACACTTATGACATGGTCATCCACTCACACTAGTTTTCCACGGTCTTTATCTTGATTTTGGACCTATTTCGGTTGTTGACTATAAGTCGTTTCATCTTTTAAAACATCATCTAGTCACCCATGTTTCCCTAAAACAGTGGAGAGTGCTGAGTCCATCCAAATTAGCGCATTCCCAGTAAATTGGGTTACCAATACCACATCTTTCATTGATGATTTCACACGTATATATTAGGATTGTTTATTGGAAAGATGATTTGATGTTGTTATTATGTTTTTTCTCATTTGATTTTGAAATAAAAAATTCATTCACTATTTTCATTAAATGGTTACGTTATGATAATAGTCTCAAATACTTATTTTCATTTCTTTTCACATTCCTTGATGAGCATGATATTATCCATAGGAGATATTGACCAGATACACCTCAAAAAAATCGTATTTCTAAAGTTCCATGTGAAATAATAATGTGAAACACTGGGGGTGATTAGTGCATCTAAAAACACTACTTTCCTTCAAATATCACTAGTTTTCTCGTGCCAATTAAATCAAGGACCCGTGAACAAAACCAATTAGTGAAGATGAGAGATAGAGAGTGAGCTATAACACGAACGATTCAAGGGTTTTACTAGTTTCACACACTCATTTTATGAAGTGGATAATCCTTGGCGTCCAATGATTGTGATCCCACTGTCCATTTTCTTATCTAATTATCAATAAAAACAAGGAATAAGAGCAAGAAGATGGTATTGAACTCAAGTATAAGAATTATCAAACAAGCATGTGAAATTCGATCAATATTTTTATTTCCTCATATAGTGCCTCCAGATATTGGATAAAGTTTGCACTTGTGTTCTCCTCAATCCCAGCCACGATTGAGACCTTCAATTCTAGTGGAAACGTAATTTTTCATGGCCTGTAGATTGCGGTGTGAATACATCTATGACAGCGCAATCCTCTATGCTTCAGCATGACAAAAATTCTCACGATGAACCTCACCGCACATGAAAATTTGGACTCCTTGTTGTGGAATAAGACAGTTCTCATAATTCCTCATGAAACTATCATGTCACAACACATGAGTATGGTGGTGAGATTTTTGTGTAAAAGTAAAAACTCTCCTTTTATAATCTCATTGTGACGTAATGAGTTGATCTGCTCTATTTTCAATCCTTCAAAACTTCTTCATTCCTTTTCTACGAACTCAATTGAGATCATCTTCCGGCCCCCTTCTCAATTCACTTCATGAGGGCTCGTCAATATTCTAAATCATCAATGACTCTTCAATATCCCCCTTTTTATTTATTAGAAACAAGAGAAAAACATATGAACTATTCTCCAAGATTTAGCTATGAACTTCTCATGTCTCCCCCATGCAAGGAAAACTCTTTTTCTCATCCCCCCCTTTATTGTCACTTGAAAAAATAAATAATTTCCCCCCTTTACAAGAACTCCTTTGTATCCCCCCTTGTTAATAAATACAATGGAATTGGAAAAAATATTTCAATGAACTTAGAGGGATTTTGGGAGAGTGTACTCCCAAAACCACCCTCAAGTGCTAAAAGAAATCATTCGTTAAGGGATTTTTCATGATATCCACAACTTTCTCCTTCATTAAAACATATTCCAATAGAAATTATCCACATGCCACCTTATCTTTAATGAAGTGGAACTTGTTGTCAATATGCTTCTACCTTAAGTGTTGCACCAATTATTTGACAAATTGGCGGTGCTTTTATTGTTACACCCTATTATAAATGGTTACTATACATTCACCCTCATGTATTAAAGTTGCAACTTCATCCATAACATTTGTGTTGTGCCTTGAGATGTTGCAGCATACTCAACTTCTGTTGTGCTTAGGGAAACATTATTTTTCTTCTTGAAGTTCTAAGGAACACACCTTCCTTCGAAAAAGAATGCACCTCAAGAAGTTGACTTTTGATGACCATGGTCCCTTTCCCAATACGCATCGTAATAGCCACAAAACGTTAAAGACAATTTTTTATCGTAAGTCAGGACATAATCAAGAATGCACTTCGTGAAGTTGAATTTCAATCGCCGATGTCACCTTCCCAATATGCATCGAAATATCCATAAAACCGTAAAGATAAATTTTATCGTATGCTAGGCCATAATCAAGAGTCCCTTTCACGTAGCGCAAGATCTATTTTGATTCCACAAGATGCGACTCCTCAGGATTACTTTGGAATTGTGCACGAGTAACAACAAACATTATGTTCGGTCTAGACAATATCTAGTAGAGTAGGCTTCCAATAAGACTTTAGAACTCATTTTGATTAACACTCCCTCATACAATTATAACATGGTCTTAAGATCTATAGGAGTATAGGTCTATCTCGATTCTTCCATTCCAAACATCAATAACCCACGTGCATATTTTTCTTGTGAGTGAAAGATACAACCTATTGATTTTATGATAGAAAGTCAGTCCTAGAACCTGACAACGTTATAAAAGGGTAAAATTGTCTTTTTTCAAGGGAATATTGTTTGAATATTGTTAGGAGATGCTGGGACTGTGTGGGAGGGGGTGAATCCATTTTAAATAAGAAGCGGGGGTGAGAGGTAGGGAGGAGGAAAAAATGTTAAGGGAAATCAGTCTTTTGGCTTAGACATCACTCTTGAAGTGTCTTCTCTATATTCTTCCTTCCCCACTGTTTCATTTCTCTAGTTCCTTTACATATAATTATGATTGGTCCTTTGGTTTCCTATCACTTGGTCCAACCTGTCGGATCACATCCAACGAGGTGTGCACTACTAGATAGTACTTAGAAGAGAGGACCGACACCGTCAAAAGCTTACAATGGTTGAGAGGTGCATTAATGCTATTCTTCACCGCTTGTTCTGAGGGGATGCACCAACCTTCTGGATAATTCCTCCGCTGGCTCACATCTCAAGTACTTGCCTATTGTTTTTGACTAGCACCACCGCACACTGCCGGTGCCTTCCACCGAAGCAGACGCACACTACCGTTCATGATCTGAGGAGGCATGCACCATCGCCTTTCATCATAGAACACACACATGACGTTTTTTCTTCTCAAATGGCCAATGAGACAATTTTTTTTCTTCCAAGGTAACACGCACTATTAGTTTCCTCTCGTTCGACAGTGGATAATGTTACCTACTCGCGACCCGCAGAGACTCGCCCACTGTAAGGCTGACCTAGTCAGCTACAACTATGAGGAGGTTTGTTTTTTCTAGAAATGTTGTCGGGGGAGGTGGAACACTATCAGGTTACTCTTTCAGAAGAAAAAAATAGAGACAGTGCCAGAATTTTTATGTTGGGGATGGAAAAAAACACCAAGAGAGTGCTTGGATTTTTTATTGGGGGAGGAAAACTGAAAAAAAAGAAAGAAAAAAAGAAACAAATAAATTACAACATTTCTCGATGAGTTGGAGAAATGCCTACATCAGATCAACGTCATACTCTGTAAGAAATTGTAGAAGCATACTAAGTTCCAAACATCCATTTCAGCCTGGGTGCATCGTTTGATAGAGATTCCACTTCATGATGAGGGGTGACCTTCACTTCTGTCGGTGATGATTGTTGCGCAACAGGAGGAGTTTGTTTTTTATTATTGTAATCCATGTGACTTGGAAAAGATGCAGCAACAAAAGAGTGCACTTCATCCCTACCAGTGCTAACTGATGGGGTAACAAGGAGGGTTAATTCATAATCCACAGTGATCATGGGAAAAACACTTCTCGATAAGGTGACTCTGTCAGCCTTAATGTTGATGTTGCTTGAAGGATGTTACCCAACATTTGCTACTAAACAGGTGAAGCTGGGTGACAAAGAAACATTATCGGGACTGACAGTGATGGTGGAATCTTGTATGTCAATAGAATAAGATTAATCCGAACTCGAGAGATCCTGGTCACTGATCCATTCCAATACATTTTTTTGGAAGTTTCATGGAGAGTTGTTGTCCCATACAGATGTGTAGAGCATCTGAGAGATAGCCTAGTATTCATGGGCAGAAATGGGACATGCTAACGGACCACAACAGCTCGGTCCTATTGGAGTTGTGTTGCTTAGTTTTTCCCAAAGCATAAACTTAGGGAGGTTAATTAAGGAGATCTCTTGGCTCGCCTGCATGGCAATGCCACTTTTCTTCAGTCTTGAGGGAAAGATTTTTATTAAGGGGTGACAAGTGATAGAAACTCAGTCTTGACACCACAACACATTCTAAAAGGAAGGGTAAAATTTCATTTTGGGGAGGGAACATTGTTAGAAGATGTTGAGACCATGTGAGGGGGGAAATTTTTTATAAATAAGTAGTAGGGGGTAAGAGGCAGGGAGGATGAAAAAATGTTAAGGTAAATCAGATTTTGGCATGAAATCGACCTTTTATCTTGGGCGGGATCACTCCTGAAGTGTCTTCTCCATCTTCTTCCTTCCCCACTGTTGTATTTCTCTGGTTCCTTTACATATAATTACTATCTATCCTCCGATTTCCTATCTTTTTATGACTTGTAAACCCAAAAATAATTTCATCTCACCGATTATTGACATTTCAAAATGTTTTCTCATCTAGGTACCAAAGTCCTCACATGTTCTCTTTCTTTTTGGAAAAAATAATGCCATCGACATGCACAATCACAATAGGTGAATTTGTGTCAAGGATTGTTATTTTTCATGCCTTTTCTAAAATTCATTCTCTTTATGTTGTTTTCCATCTTTCAATACCATGCTTGGGGTGCTTGTTTTAGCTCATATAATACCTTATTCAGTTGATAATTTCGAGATCCATCACCTTCAAGCATAAAACCTTTTAGTTGCTCAATGTAAACCTCTTACTCAAGTTCTCCTTTTGAGAACACCAACTTCACATCCATTTGGAACACTTTGTAGTTAATTTGATCACATATCGCCAGAAAAATTCGAATCCTTGTGACTGGAGCACGCATCACAAGATAAATTTGAAGACTTTCACTCAAGGTGAGATTTGTTCTGTGCTACTTCTCTCTTCTCATTGTGTTTATTTTGAAAAACCCACTTCATTACAATCAAATTCTTATCTTGGGGTCATGAAACCGGTTCCCAAGTTTCATTTTTCTCAATTTGATTCAACTATTCTTCCATTATTGTTATCCAATCCTCATGTTGAAATGCTTTGTCAACACTCTTTGGTTCAAATTGTGAAAGCTAGTTGGTATGATAGGATTTTCGTAGAATTCTTCATGTTTGAACACCCTTGTTACAAACTCCAAGGATGTTTCTAGGCTCAAAATTTTTTCTAAGTCTTTTTAACTTAGTTCCTCATTACATTAGACGTTCCACATCATTATAAATTTTAGTATTAACATGAGAATAATGAAAATCTATTGCTGTGATCAAATCTGTTCCATGTTATTCATCACTTTCTCCCTAAACTTTTTCAATGTCATCATCAATAGGCAGTGATGTTTTCAATGTTTTTTGATTTTCCAAAACAATAACATCATAACTATCAACGATCTTCTTTAGATTATTATTGTAACACTAGTAACTTGTTCTACTAGGTGTACATCCAAGAATTATCCTCTCATAAAATTCTCATCAAACTTTCCCAATTATATTTGGTAGAGTGACCCAGAAACCATACCTCTAAATGAGACTGAGTACTTTATTTATAGGGAAACAAATACCAAAGATAAGAGGGATATTTGAAAATAAAAATACATGAGATAAGGTTGACCCATTAAAACCTAACATAAATATCTAAATATCTAAAAAAATAAAATGTACTCATAGGAATCCCCCTAAAACTAGACATTCCCAACATGGTACCTAAAAAAGAATTAAATAAAGAACATCCTCATATGCACCACTTTCTTATTTTGCTCTGACCTCTATTTAGACTCCTCATGATAGTAATTATAGAGAAATAACTGGCGCTATTGATAAAGAGACGACCATCATAGAACTCCTATGCTGATTAAATCCATTGCTTGAAGATGTCAGATGAAACGATGATCGATAAGGGGCCTCGAAACAGTCCGGTTAAGCGATGATCGAATTGTGGACTCTAGAGGCTAGGTGAAATGACGCCTGACTTATGGACCCAAATAAAGAATTTTAGATCATCAACGGTGGTGGTTCAATAATAATGAGACCTAATAGAGATATGGGGAGTAGCGAAGAAGTCTGAAGAAGGTTTAAGAAATTTTGAAGGCGAACTTAATGCGCGTTTTCAGGAAATAGGGGAAGCTTAGAGGAAAACAGAGCTGGGTGGGGGTGACACAAAAGGAGAGGCATCATGAGTTGGATGGAAGGGATGGGTAGTCCAAGATTCTAAAAAACAAAGTTTCAGTTTGAAAAAACACCATCATTATGGTAATATATATGCACTTGAAAAATTACCTCAATCTATTGATATATGATACGTAATAAGAGATATTTTTACGATAAGAAATGAATCTTAATTTTAGGATGACTGATCCTTTTAACCCCATCTATATAATGAAATTTTCAGGAGCTAGAGGAAATGAATCTCAGGTAAACCAATTAGTATGTATGATAGGATTAATGTTGGATCCACAAGGACAAATGATTTATTTAACCATTCAAAGAAATTTTGTAACGTCCCTAGCCCAATAGCCACTAAACTGGTGCTATGTGCTGGGTTGTCGCATAACCTCAGGCACACCTCCACATACACCAGAGGCTACTAACTAGCAGGGCAGGTCTATAAGGAAATGTTGGGGAGACTATGCCCTATTATCAGAGTAAAACCACAATAGAAATAACATCAAAAAACTAAATATTCTGGGGAAACAATGAATGGACATCACACGACAGATGTCAACAAGTAACCAAGTAGAACATGCTATAACAATGTGATGAATACACTAAATGTCACGAATCCATACAAATAAAATCTCAAAACCACAACTACCAAGAGAACCAAAGCACAAACTTTAGTCCCCACCCAGTCCTGACATCCCATGCTCCAACCTAACAACCCATGCATGAACCAAACATTGCTTCCCTATCATGAACCTTTACCTGAAACAAGTAACATCTTCTCGGGTACCCAAGTTTCATGGTGGCTTGAGCAGGGTGTGAGTACAACTCAGTAGGCCACCACCAATGGTGTCTAAGAAATATCCAGTCAATACAACAATGTATGAAAATAATAAAGTACAAAAAGTAAACAAAGAAATAATGGATCATTTAGGTAATTATCTAATACTCATTTTATCCATTATGTTTTCTAGAGTCATCCAACCAACAAAACTAACTATATCCACACTATAATTCTAATCCAAGCCATAGTGGTTACACACACTTTTATCTACAAGGGGTGTTCACTAATCACAAAATAACACATACCCTTTAGTTAACAATATTCACTTGATCATTCTCATCATTTATCCCATGGGTTTGGCATTTACATAATTTACATTACGGACTATGCCAGTCAATTACAATGCTTAAGGGGATAGGTCAAGTTCCCTATCTCACTAGGGATAAACACATCACAACAAATACATCACACTCACCTTGAAGCCTCAGTCCGGGTGGTCTCATCAGATGAAACTGTTAGGGGAATAGATCCTCCACCCCCTTCCTCAAACCATGCACTTTGGGGTGGAGTTTAGAGCCTCAGTCTAACTCAACCCATGAGCGTAGAACCTCAAGTCAATACCCCACACCACTAAGCCATGTGCACATGATTATTTATCAATTCACCACACATACCATATCACAACTAAATACAACCAATACAAATAGCAACCATGATCCATAATAATCAATATGGGAATTGATATTATGCTATAAACCATCAACACATTTTCCATTTACATTACATAGACATTTAGCCCAATTCCCATATCTTATGACTAAACTCATTAAGCATATCCACTAATTCCCATACATTAACCCTTTTAACATATTCAACAATTTTTATATGTTAACTCACTTAACCCATTCATCATTTCCCATGTATTAACCCACTTATACATTTCAAATACAGACTCATGAGTCTTTTGAGACATTCAATTTATTCCATTTAGCCACTTTTAACATCATGTCAAACACCCCCTTATGATATACCATTAGATAAGTATGTTCACCATTTAGTTAATTTCATAAACATGTTAATAGGACAACATAATCTTCATGGATCCTATCTCACTAGCCCGTAGATCAATTCAATGAATATGGTCCCAACAGACCTTTAAAACCACATCATGCTATAAACTACAAATTCAAAACACTTACTTGAAGTCATCTTGAAGACACCCTTTAAAACACGGGTCTTTCCCTTTGAAAACTAAAACATTCCCAAAGGCTTTCGTTTCCATTTCAACCATCCAAAACAACCATTAAACCATTTTCACAAAAAGGGAAACTTTCCCTCATTTCAAACATCATTTGAAATCAATTCAATGAATATGGTCCCAACAGACCTTTAAAACCACATCATGCTATAAACTACAAATTCAAAACACTTACTTGAAGTCATCTTGAAGCCACCCTTTAAAACACTGGTCTTTCCCTTTGAAAACTAAAACATTCCCAAAGGCTTTCGTTTCCATTTCAACCATCCAAAACGACCATTAAACCATTTTCACAAAAATGGAAACTTTCCCTCATTTCAAACATCATTTGAAATCTCAAAAGAAAACCTCTTTTTAAATCACATTGAGGTCAACACCTCTTTTGAAAACATTACCCACTTTCAAACACCGAATTCATCATTTAAGAAACCAAGACTGGATTTAAATCCAAAAAACAACATTTAACCCATTTCAAGCCTCTTATTCATTTCACAAAATTTGACATTTAATAAACTAAATTTACCCTTTAGCCAAGATCGCATTCCTGATTACCAATTACAACCCATTTTCTCTCATATTTCCCTTATATCAACATTCACTAAATTAATCCACCACTCTCAAGGGTTCGGCATGCCCCATGGGTAGCCTTAGGTTTGGTCTCACATCATCAATGAACCCAACAGGGTCTGTGAAGGGTTTTACACCTCAAACTAAGGCCAAAATCACTTTCCATAATCAAAGACAAAGAAATAAAACAAGGTAACACATTGGCACAACCACACACACATATAAAGAATTAAGACTATGGGAAAAAGCTTAAAGACCAAATACCACATGCTCGATGAAGATTATTACTCCAAACACATCCACTGATTCAAACTCAAACACCCATTAAATCGCCAACTTAGAATCTGATGGAAAAGTTAGGGTTTTAGGGCTTCGAAAGAAGAGAGATTCAACAACCCAAATCCAGAAAATAGAGAAAAAAGGAGTGTTAGACTCACTCAGATCTTCGATTCACACCCAAACACACTCAAAATGCCTAAGAATTGATGTATAGTCACCTCATAGAAGCCTTAGAGGGTTTGGTTTGCCAACCAAGCTATAGGGGGTCAAATAGAGTGAAATATTAGGGAAGAAAGAAATAGTCATTAGGAAAAAAATTGGAATTTCCCACTTTTTAAGGGTCGTACAGTTTTTCCATACGGTTTTCCAACCATGCGCCAACCATGTGGGTCCCTATGTCCAAGAGGCACCATGCCGCATGATTTCCTGGGGGCACCCATATGGTTTGGAAAATCATGCGGTAACCGTGCTCTAGCCCTATTTCTAAAATGGTTCCCTTGCCGCACAATTTCCTCGGTCTAGTGTATGGTTTACACTAACTGTGTGCTAACCATGTGCTATGCACTATGGGCCACTTATCTTCTATTTTCGGGTCCTGCACCCCTGAAATACTCCCAAAACTCCTCAAGCACTTAAGAATCACTCTTTAACCATAAAAGAATGTTTAACCAGAAATTTTAACCGGGACGTACCTTCACGAATGATTGCGATTCTACAACCTCCCCACCTTATAGTGGTTCGTCCTCGAGCCACACTTCCAAGCATTCCCAATTTCTCAAGACCAAAAGGTTAGACTAGGGACCCACCAATCAACCTTTATCCTTTGATTTTCTCCCTAAACTTGACCATGTCATAACAATTTTTGGACCCAGGAAACAATCCTATCCCAAGAACATTTCCCCCATCGAGTTCCACAATCACAAACTGATTTTCCTTGTGGACACATCTACCTCAACTCATCATTACCAACACCAAGTACAAGAGAAAGGTCGGGTTAATTCCACTAGACCATTACATGAAAGGATACTGACTAGGAACTATATTACCCTAGAAGAACTAACCAGAACACTCTCAGTCCGATCCACTTCACAATTCATGGACCAAATCGCTTGGAACCATCTCACCCAGATTCTGCTGAAGTGCCAATGATGATACAAGCCTGACATCACCAAAATCAACATCCTGATTTTAACCACATTTCATGACCTACCTCAGTCTGTAACTCGAGGACCGATAGCCTCAGTTAGTTTAGAACATCTGAATTGCATAACCCAAATATACTCTTCATCTAGAGGCACTCAACTAGTCAACATTCGATCCAACGCCCATCACTAGAACCACTTCACCAAGATGACTCCTACTTGAGTTCAGTCAACTTGAACCATTGGTTATGTCATTAAATGACCAATTTCTCTCTATGGTTCTTCCCACTATATGCTCTAACCAATCACCACCTTTTTCCCAGTATTGATAACTTCTATAAATGAAAAAGAGACCAACAGAACCCCAACTCAACTTTCAAAACTTACCCAATGCATTTTACAACTCACCATGCCCAAAAATCTATGGGAACACCATCCAACATTGGCATTTGACCCTTCCATTGAAACCAACTAGATTGGACACCTCCACTATCCATACTCATTTAAGGGTAACTTGGTTCTTCCTCAGAGCCCATTCCCATTACTAAAACACACACATCCTTCCAACGTTAACCAGAGGTGGCTTACAACCCACCACATCTATTCCATTTTGCCCATCTGAGTCTGGATATCCTTGGTTGACTCACTCTATTGGTTCTCCTTTTTCAGAGCACATTCCCATTACTAAAACAAACTTATCCTTCCAACGTAAACCATAGGTAGCTTATATCCCACCACATCCATTTTTTTGTCCAGCTGAGTCCGACTATCCTCGGTCGACTCACTCTGTTGGCGCTCAACTTTCACAATTAGAATGTCGTACTTAACTTGAATATGATTCCTTCTTGACCTAGTAATATTTCATCATTTGCGCACACACACTGGATCCCATTATCGATCTCTATTGAAACTTCTCTACCAAATCATCAGCTGCTCTGTGGATCGTTGTCGGCTCTACAATACCCACCAACACGCCCCACTGTAAGCACTCATATAACCTCTAACACCAGCCTGAGTTCAAAGCTATCACTTGACTCGATCTACCACTACACCTGTGGCCAAGCTGGACATTCCTAAGGAATCCAATCATGCCATTACAGACTTCTCATTGGAATCCCAATTCCACCACATCCACCTCATAATTTTCTCCACACATCCATGATTTAACATAATGCTCGTTGCTATAGGTGTGTTGTTGACACTTCTTTCCTCATGCAATTTAGACCTCCTTGGATCATTCTCTATCACAAGCTAAACCCTAAAACCTGGACGTAAACATCCAAATCCGACTGTTTGGAAAAAACAAGCATCACCCACTACTTATTTCAGGCTCCCAAAAATGAAACCCATAGCATTCGTTGATATCCAGTCCATCCTAAGGACCTCTTCCGTAACCAGTTGATGGTGTACTCCCCCACCATAGGGCTCCCACAAACATACCACTCCTTTAGAATATCCTCCAAGAGGATCCATTACCATCCAAAACACACTCAATATTCTAGGCATAAAGCCAGATACCTTCTCAACATAGTTGGGAAAATGTCAAGATATTGGTCATGATCATCACTGGTTAAAAGTAAGCTATGAAGTCATCGGCGAACACCACCACAAACTATCCACCGTCGATGTCACCTCTTACCAAGAGGACACCTCAATCTGTCAAAGGTCTCGAGCTTCCCTTCCTGACAAAGTCTTATCAACATCAAAACAATACAACTCAAATGGGGTTTCCAACCAAACTCACGACCACCTCACAGCTCTCTACCAAGCAGTTGTGACCCAAAATTCCTTTTGACACCACTATCATTACCTCACCCAAGTTATCCTTGCACGATATCGCTGACCACAACTGATGCACAACAATTCATTCCACCGGTCTAAAACCAACCAGTTTCTTTCACCACTAGGGCCTCTCCTCCTTGATTCCATTAAAAATATGTGCGCTTACATCCAACCCTCATGGAAAACATCCCAATGGCATTGTGAATCTCTAACATGTGCCCATAACATGGTACTCATCGGAACCATTGAGGTCTTTCACTGTCCTACGACCATACACAAAACCCAACTCTAGCCCACACGATCCATACATCACCCAAACTAGACCCAAAGTCCACTCACCCAACTGATCATTCCACCTGAACCGACAACCTCATCAAACTCAAGGCTTTATTAACATCTCACCCAACAAACATACCAATCCTACAAACTACCCATCGACATGACCACCATCAAACTGGGGGTCCTAAAAAAAAGTGCCAATCCATTCTTTGATCAACCTTTCTTTGTCTTCCCCAAACCAACATCGCCTTCCACATATAACTCCTTTAAAACCATAAGTTTAGGTCTCTGAATGATCCTTCTCTTCACAACCACTCTTGAAACCAAATTTAAGCACTCTAGTGCTTCCTTGAGGTGAGTATAAGGCATAACTATTCACTTTTACCAAATCCCGATGGAACCCACCAGGCATCGATTTTACCTCTGAAGAATCCACCTGTGCTTCACATTCCACGACACTTGCAACACCGGACCGACCTCCATCGGGGCTACCATCGATTTTACAAAGATTCCAACTCATAACCACCACTCGGGTCGCATTTCCAAAACCATTAACCTTCCCACTTAACCCCTTGGGCTAAACCCGCACTAGGAAACACTCTTTGCATGCCACTGTCAAATTCTAAAATATTTTCCTGTGTCATACGCACCAAAAAGCACTAGAAACCAACCAACCTATCTCACATGTCATCAATGAAGATCATACCACACCAACTCCCTAAGTGGAGTCACATCAAGATAAGGTCACTGGCTATCAATATCTCTCTCTCTAAGCCATGCACATCAACCCTGACCAACTTGCTACCAATGGCAGTACTCCTGCCCCCACTCCAAAACGTACTGCATCTAACGTACCCCAACAGTCATTTACTCTAGGAATTATACCCAGGTTACCCATACCCATACACATACGTCAGAACTACGATCTAGACACCCACCTTAGGGTCCAAAACACAACTTTCATGATCACAACCCTTAAGAGTTACCACATCCACATTACCAGACAATATCTCATAACACACAGTCATAGCCCTTTTGTGGGTGCAACAAGCACATATCTTTTACCATGCAACCAAAACCCAACAAAAGGTCATGAACCAAAATACTCTCGCTACCCAAACTACCCATACACAAGGTCTGATAACGATACTAGGGATACCCATTTCTAATATCCCTACTAGTTTCATCATGTTTCATCTCCCTTCTTAATTAAACTTTACCAATTAAAACCAAAGGTTTTTCATTTCTAAACATTTAATTTCAAAACCCTAGAATTTACACTTCCAAAAACCTTTTTATTAACCCACCATTTCAAAAATCCAGAATCTATTCAAATTCAAATTTCCAAACATTTCACATTTTTAAAACTCAAGAATTTACATTTTCCAAAACCTTTTTAACCCACATTTTAAAATCCCTAGATTTTATTCAATTCCACTTTTATACCCATTTGGTTTAACATAATGTCATTCAAAAGTCAATCACAGGAAACATACAAATGACCTATCTATCATATGTGCCTAGCATGATGCATAAGCTCACACACCCTCTCATTCCACATTGGGCTAAGAGTTAAAACATTATAAATCAATACCATCACATCTAGGTGCACCACTCAAGGTGGAAATAATAATAAATAGTAAGTGAACAAAACCAAACATCAATTCACACCCTTAGAAACCCAAATTTTCCCTCGTACATGGGGCTACATGCACCTAGGCACGTTCTCATTACCGGGCTCCAATAAGATCCTAGTCTTCTATCTACCATACCTCAAATAGTAAGACAAAATACCTGCTCTGATACCAATTTGTAATGTCCCTGGTTCGGTATACACTAAAACGGTGCTCCGAGTCAGGTTGTCACATAACATCAAGCGTGCCTCCTCGTATTCCAAAGCCTGCCGACTAGTAGTGCAGGTCTATAAGGAAATGTTGGGGAGACTATAATCACTTATTAGAGTAAAGATACAACAGAAATAACATAAATAGACATAATATTTAGCAGAAACAATGAATGGACAACATGAGACAAATTCCAATAAGTAACCAAGTAACACAAGCTATAACAATGTGATGAATACACTAAATGTCAGGAATTCATAAAAATAAAATCCCAAAACCATAACTACCAAGTGATCCAAAGCACAGACCCAAGTCCCCACCCGATCCTGACATCCCATGCCCAACCAAACAACCCACGCATGAACCAAACACCAGGTCCCTGTCCTGAACCTATAATTGAAGCAAGTAACATCTTCTTGAGTACCCAAGTTTCATTGAGGCCCGAGAAGGGTGTGAGTACAACTTAATAGGCCACCTCAAATAGTGTCTAAGAAATAGACATTTAGTACAACAATTTATTAAAATAATAAAGTACAATAAGTAAATAAGTAAAAAAGGAATCATTTAGGTAATTATCTAATACTCATTTTATCCATTAAGTTCTCTAGAGTCAAACAACCAAAAGAACTAACTCTGGTTACATTGGAAGTGTAAGCCAAGGTACAGTGGTTACACACACTTTTATCCACAAGGGGTGTTCAATAATCACAACCTAACACATAACCTTTAGTTAAAAATATTCACTTGATCATTCTCATCATTTATCCCATGGGTTAGGCATTTACATCATTTACACTGTGACTTAAGCTAGTCAATTACCATGCTTAAGGGTATAGGTCAAGTTCCCTATCTCACTAGGGATTAACACATCACCACAAATACAACACACTCACCTTGAAGCCTTAGTCTAGGTGGTATCATCAAATGCAACCATTAGGGGAATTGATCCTACGTTCCCTTCCCTAACTCGTGCATTTTGGGATGGAGTTTAGAGCCTCAGTCTAACTTGACCCGTGGGCGTAGAACCTCAAGTCAATACCCCACACTACCAAGCCATGTGAACATGCTTATTTATCCATTCACCACACACATACCATATCACAACCAAACACAACCAATAAAAATATCAATCATGATCCATAATAATCAACATGAGAATTAATATTATTCCATAACCCATTAACTCATTTTCCATTTACATTACATAGTCATTTAGCCAAATTACCATCTCTTATGCCTAAAATCATTAATCATATTCATTAATTCCAATACATTAACCCATTTAATACATTCAATAATTTACATATGTTAACTCACTCAACCCATTCATTATTTCCCATGCATTAACCCACTTATACATTTCAACTACAGGCTCATGAGTCTTTTGACATATTTACTTTATTCCATTTAACCCCTTTTCACATCATAACAAACATAATCTTATGATATATCATTAACTAAGGACGTTCACCATTTATTTCATTTCATAAGCATGTTAACGGGACAACATAATCACCATGGACCCTATATCACTAGCCCATAGATCAATTCAATGAATATAGTCCCAAACGACCTTTAAAACCACATCATGTTATAAAATTAAATTCAAAACACTTATTTGAAATCATCTTTAAGCCACCCTTTAAAACACGGGTCTTTACCTTTGAAAACAAAAAACATGACCCAACGATTTTGTTTCCATTTCATCCATCCAAAACAACCATTAAACCATTTTCACAAAAAGGGAAACTTTCCCTCATTTAAAACATCATTTGAAATCTCATAATAAAATCCTTTTTTAAATCACATTGAGGTAAACACCTCTTCTAAAAACATTACCCACTTTAAAACACTGCATTCATCATTTAAAAACCATAACCAGATTGAAATAAAAAACGAAAAATTTAAGTCATTTCAAGCCTCTTAAGAATTTCTCAAAATTTTACATTTAATCAATTCAATTTACCCTTTATCCAAGCCCGCATTCCCAATTACCAATTACAACCCATATAATCTCATATTTCCCCTTTCTCAATGTTAACTAAATTAATCCACCACTCTCAATGGTTCGACATACCCCATGGGTAGCCCTAGGTTTGGGCACACAATATCAATGAACCCAACAGGGTCCATGAAGGAGTTTCCACCTCAAACTAAATCCCAAATCACTTTCCATAATCCAAAAATAAAATAAAATAAATTCAACAAGTTAACACATTAGCACAACCACATACACATATAAAGAATCAATACTATGGGAAAAGGCTTAAAGACCACCTACCTCATGCTCGAAGATGATTACTAGTCCAAACACATCCCTTGATTCGAATTCAAACACCCATTAAATCCCAAACATAGAATCTACTAGAAAAGTGAGGGTTTAAGGTCTTATGAAGAAGAGGGGGGATTCTATAAGCGCTAATCCAGAAAATAGTGAAAAGAGTAGTGTTAGACTCACCTGAATCTTCGATTCGCACTCAAACACAATCTAAATTCATAAGAATTGAAGGAGAATAACCTCTTGGAAGACTTGGAGGGTTTGGTTTATCACCCAAGATGTAGGGGATCGAATGGGGTGAAAAATCGGAGAAGAAAGAAATAGAATCCTAAGGGAAAATGGGAATTTCCCACTTTTTAAGGGCCTCATGGTTTAGCCGCACGAGTTTCCAACTGCCATGTGGATCCCTCTATCCAAGAGGAACCATGCCGCATAGTTTCTTGGGGGCTCCCACACGGTTTGGAAAACCGTGCGGTAACCGTGCACTAGCCCTTTGTTCGAAATAGTTCCCATGCCGTATAGTTTCCTGGGCCAGGTGCACGGTTTATACTAATTGTGCGCCAAAAATGCGCTATGAACTATGGGACACTTTTCTCTTCTTTTTGGGTACTGCACCCCCAGAATACTCCCAAAACTCCTCAAGAACATGAGAATCACTTTTTTGACTATAAAATAAGGTTTAACCAAAAACTTTAAAAAGGAAATACTTTTATGAAATATCGGGATCCTAAAAATTTAGGCGAAGGAATTTCTATACCAGAATATATCATTTCCTGCTATGGATCTAGAAAAGAAGTTGTGGATACAGTTGTATGAAATCAGATGTTGGATATCTCATGCATAGACATGTGGAAGTAGTTCAACACATGGTAGTACGTAGAACAAATTATGGTATCATATAAGGTATTTCTTTGATTCCCCAAAAAGGGATGTCGAAAATCAATTTTATCCAAACATACATTGGTTGTGTGTTAGTAGATGATATCTAGATGGATCAACGATGTATTTCCATTTGAAATCGAGATATTGGGATGAAAAGTTTATATCGATTCATAACCTTTAGAGTAAAATCCATATCTATTCGAACCCCCTTTACTTGTAGGGGTATGTAAAAGATCTGTAGATTATGTTATGGTAGGAGTATTACTCATGGAATCCTGGTTGACTTAGGAGAAGCTATAGGTATTCTTACAGGTCAATATATTGGAGAGTCAGGGACTCAAATAACATTAATAAATTTTCATAATGGTTGAGTATTCATAGGGGATACTACAGAACATGTAATACGAGATTCCTCTAATGGAAAAATAACATTCAATGAGGATTGGATTCAGCCCACATGTATATGTGAAGGACACATGCCCAGAAAGAACCTAAGTTCCCACTTATGACCCATGTAAAAAGATACACCAAGTAAGAAGTTAAGAACAATTAAATCATATGGAATACCATTTTATACCATTCATCAATGGATTATTCTTCCCATATTGGATAAAAATGCAAACCAATACCTGCAGAAGTAGAAATAATGGCACCGGAAATAATATTGTTTCCATAAAGTATAGATCTAGAAACTGGTTCACAAATACCATCAATATCAATCGAAGGAGCAGCAATAAAGGAAATTATAAATACAGAAGTTGTGCTTAATAGGGTAGGGACCATCAAAACACCAAACCATCCTATGTAAAGGCGATTTTCAGTGTTAGTTATCTAGTTACAGAATCGAACCCACAAGATTTTGCTTTCACATATCTCTAAAATTGCAGTCATGGTCAATTTTTGTTTGAATTATCATCAGGGACTCCCCATCACATGAATGGAAAGATATAAAATAAAAAATTTCATTTGTGTGCTGGTTATGAAACTGTATAACATAACTCATATCGCCTTGTCAACCAAATAAGGCTTGTTAACAATAAGTTACAAAAAAAATTCAATAAAAAAGATCATAATGGGTTACCCAGGACTCAAACCTGAAATGAGTCAGATGGAGTATAATTTATTTATAAAACTATTTAAAAAATGAAATAAAATTTTAAAATATATATCAAAAAAATCTCTCCCTAAACCACACTTTCTTATTTCATTGCACATGGATTTCCCTGTGTATATAGTTCGTCCTCCTCTCCTTCTGGAAGAACTCTAATCTAATAAAGTAAATGAGTTGATTCACTATTCTTAGTCTTCTACGTGAACTATTCACACGACATAAAAAAATGGGATTTTATTATCCTATTTTGATTGATTTATAGGTTCTTTTTAGATATATGATTTGAGAATAAATCAGTGGATGAATGATAATATAGATCCTTAATACAAATAATATCTAAATACCAAATCCATCCTCTATATGAAAACCATCTAGACGTATAATATTTTGAAATAATAAAGGAAAGAACATAATCCGTAGTAAAAAATCATACAATAACTCCAAACCAAATATTTTCTTCAAAAAAGAATGTACAGTCAATTTGTGTTTAAGAGAAATAGTTTTAACATTAAAAAGTTGAAGAATATAATTTATTTTAAAACTAACACTTGACTGGAGGTAGCGCATTGGGGGGCGCTCAAGGAAGCAGGGGGAGACATGCCTTCTAGAGTAGAGAACACACTACGGGTAGGGTGGATGTAACACGACAACCTGCCCCACAAAAGTAGATATGGTTGTGGCATGCCCGGTTCCCGTCTTGGGTTGGATCACATGCGCAAGGGCTAGAGATAATAGATCTTCCTGGGTAAAGGCATGATAGAGGGAACATGAGACTTGTGTGCTTAATGGTAAGGAACACACATGTGAGAGGCTTGCAAGGCTTGGACACGCGATGTTAGGACATGCACTGGTAGAGATATGCATAGTGGTGTGATTGAATTGTCATCGCAAAGCTTGGATCAGGGTGCAAAGACTTAGGAAACCCTACGGTTAGCTGAAATAGGATTTTTTGGTGACTTTTGTGATTGGGGGGGGGGACACATTCAACAGGGGGAGGGGTGGAAAAAAATGAATTAGGCCTTGTTGGCTAAGGGGGTCTCCCCCTGGGAAATACCTAGTTGAACCTATAAGGGACATGAGGGTAGAAGAATTAGGGTTTGTATCATTTTATGATACCATGTCAAAAGAGATACCAAAAAACCATCCTTCTAAATGAGGAAAAGTGCTTTATTTATAGGGAAGTAAATAAAAAAATGTAAGGGGAAGATTTGAAAATCAAAATACAAGGGATAATGTTGATCGATTCAAATATAACCTAAATATCTAAAATACTCTAACATATTCCTTTGATTTTGATGTAACATGGGGTGTTGAATACTTTCAAACTATTTAATATGACTTCTTCCCAAACCAAATTTCATATGGCATATTGACCAAATTTGGTCTAATTAGGCACTGATTGAGAACATAGTTAGCTGCTGCGGTGTCTTGTCTCCAAAAGTATTTCAAGGTGCCATGATCTGGTAACATATTCTTCCCCATGTCATCCAAACTCTGGTTCTTATTTTTAGCTTGATGACCATCATGAAACACATGTGCATTGGGGAAATGAAGGTATACATGGCACAATGGGTGGAAGGCGCAAAATTTCACAAGACCTGTTTTAAGGAATTTGAGGCCCAATGACAAGAGAGTGAATTAAAAGAATGAAGGAGACCTTACATGGATTAATCATGAATATCCATGGGGAGGCCCAACACCCTTTCTTAGGGGAAGCATTCAAGCCTATAATTACACTAATTAAGGCCCAAAATTACTTTTAAAAGACTAATCAATGATGTGAAATGAATTTTAATACCACTCACCAATGAAATATTCAATGTCAAAGTTAGAGCATTAAATTTCAAAGGAGGTGGGATAGTTTGTCTTGAAATATTTGTTAGGTGTATTATTTTAAAAAGGGGTGTTCTTATTGTCTCCTAAAGTCTTAGTCAAGTGAAACATTATCATAAATATTGACATAAGTTTTTGACTATGGGAAACTAGAAATTAGACTAGTGTATCTCCTATTTGGCTATAAATATCCACCCCTTGTACTCTTGATACATCATTAATGAAATTATTATTACTATGGTGAGTTTTTCTTTCAACATTCTTTCTTAATTTTTCAACTTATCAAAGTATTGGTCATCCTTTGTGGAATCTTATGTCTCGAGTTCTTATAGAAAATTTCTCTTTGGGTTCTTTCTTGACCATTTTTCCAATCCTTCTCATTTTCACTATCCACACATCATTCTCCTTGTTATCTTGTGAAGATCCAAGAGCTCAACACATAAGCATTGGAAAAGGTTCTTAGGATATTTCCTAGCAGGTCTTGGGTTATGTATCATTTGGTATCAGTGACCACTTGCAAGAAATTTGGTTTCATCTTTGATATCTCTTCTTACATCTTCATTTCTATTTAAACTGGGCCAACATCAATTCTAGCCTGTTTTTTTCATCATCTATATATTTTATTTTTTCATCATTTTGGACGTATAACATATCATTATTATAGTTGAGTGGCTCATCTTGTAACAACCGATAATTCTATCAATGAAATTTATCTTCTTATAATTATTTTATATATGATAAATCACATAAAATCACATAGATAACACAATAAAAACTTTATAAATGAAGAATGAATGAAATAATAGTTATTTCTAGAAATTAAGGAACCTATACCAATGGAATAGTAACTAGACCTTTGGAATAGTAATATGACCCCTATGAATAGTAAAATGACCAATAGAATAGTAACCTCACCCATGAAAGTATACATAACATTTTTGTATCTTATGATATATTTATATCATAGTATAGGTAAATAAATGTTTTGAAAATGATAAATTAAGTTTTGGTATTTTTGTGAAACATAAATGTTTATTTACAATTTTATAATTAATATAAAGATTTAAAAGAAAATTTATTTTCATAAAATAGATTCATAAATCAATATTTTTTTATATTATTATTATAAGATAATTTTATGAGACCTTAATTAATTTTTTCAAGTGTTATAAAATCAGTTATAATTTTAAAATTGGTATTTTTCAAATAAATGTTGACTTTAATTAAAAATTAAATTTATCATATTTAGAAAATTATTTTCATAAAATGGATTTCATTTTTGAATTCTAAACATTAAAAAATGGTTAGGGTGTATTTTTTGGATTTTTCTAAAATAGTTGAATTTTTGGTGAATAGTGAAATACGGTAATTTACGGTATTTAACAAATATATGAATTTTTGAGTCATAGATGATGTATGAATGATGTAATCCCATAATTTAGAACTCTACTTTATTATTTTAATATATTTAGTGATAAGTTTCAAAATAATAAAAGTCTTGAGCCAAAATAATAAAATAATTAGAAAACACCCCTCTCCTCCACTATAAATACCACCCCTCACCACCTATTCTCCTCACACCTCTTAACCCTCGAATCTTGTCCAATTTTTACCCAATATTCTTCCCAATACTATTCCCCACGTATGAGAGGTACTATTCTCAACAAAAGACCAAAACCAATTTCCCTAAGGAGGCTCTCAAGGAGAAGAACTCAAGAGGTAAAAACCTCTTTCTTTTTCTTTTATTTTTTTTCAATTTAGTTTCTTTTCTTTTACTCTCCTCACATCATCTGTAAAAACATGTATGATAACTCCAGTATCTTATATAAAATTTAATTTTAATATTTTAATGTAAAATACACCATCAAGTCTCTTCTCCCCCCCCCCTTTATTCTAAAAATGAAAATATCGTACGCGATGTGTTGATTTATCGCCTTCGAGGATGAAAAGTTTTAAAATTCCTTTACCACCTTCAAGGATAGTCATAAAATCATTTTTATGGTTAAAAAAGATTATAATATATTTATTACAACCTATTTAATGTTCTGGAACCAATATATTACATAATATTAATTAATTGAACAAAACTAGTTTGAGATAGTCGAAAAATCACCAAATTAATCTAAATGATTATCATTAATGTTTTATCCAATGAATCATCCTAAAATATGGAAATAAAATTATATATAAGACCATTTAATATCCTGTAATTTCATTAATAACATGTAATTTCAATTTTGGACAATAATTCTCATTTTACATGATTTTTCATACACATATACAAGTGAACCGATCATGAAAACCAATGAAACGAACACTCTCAAACGATGAAATTGTATCTTATAACTCATCAAAAAGGCCATGAATGAACTTAATAAAATTAAAATAAATCAAATAAAAGAATAAAATGTTATGAGTTATTTAATTAATGGATTTAATTTGATTATTCAGGAAATTAAGATCAAGTACAGAACACTTTCAGACATAAGGTAAGAGATTATTTCTGAACCTCCATTTTTTCCTTCGGGTTACGCTTTCTATATCATTAACCCAATGTAATTATTCTTTATTTTTATATAGTCCTTATAAATTCTATGTATATGTTCCAAACTCATGTATCCAGAATATAATATCCTTCTTTTATGAAGAAATACATGTTTTAAAAAGGTTCCTTCTCAATTCCTCACGATAATCAAGCCCGGGTAAAGGGAACTTCCCATTTTCTTACCCATTTTCTAGTACCATACCTAAATTTTTTTAAGACTACAATATTTTTCAAAAATAAATAATTTTATTATAAAAATGTATCTTGGTTCATTTCTGGTTTCAAATGAATGTTTATTCCCTTTTCACTTTAAATGCTCTTTAATATTTACCTTAAACCACACTAAACTTTCTCATTTCTAATGTTTCTTAAACATTTTTTAAATTTTTTAACTTTATTTTGACATCAATTATCCTGTTTTATGCCTATTTTCCCTTATTAATTTCCATGTATGATTTAAATCCATTCTTTCATGGACACATTTATGATATTCCCTTTAGTTATTCTTTATGACATGATTATGATACCTATTTCTTTCCATGGCTAACCCTTATGTATATTCCTTATGTATGATTCTTCATGTGGAACAAATATTCATGGATATGTTATTATGGGTTCACCTAGATAGTGATCTAATAAATTGGGTAATGTTTATTCTCACGAGACGTCATTTTGGGATAGGGAGGAACCTCATTCCTTTATGGGACTTTGTTCTCCATGTGTAATGGTCTTGGCAGTTAGCCTTGACTCATGCTTATGTCATGTTGTGTGTTATTTCCGAGTTTCTATTATTCCATGATTACATGTTCCCATGCTCAAAATTTTATGTTACCTTATGTTTTTTCATGTTCCTTACCTTTTTATGTCATCATGTTATTCCTTCTAACCCATATGCTATGCTTTACTTCTATGCTTATTCCCTTACTGGGCTTTTTAACTCATCCTTTTTGTCCATGTAATGGAAGTTAGGAGATATTTATGTATGAATAAAATAAATATGTTTTATTATATTTCAATGTTTTCAGTATTATTTAACTAATCATCCAAATACACTAGACTTTACGATCATTGTCTTGTAATTTGCTGGGTAAATATGCTTACAATCATGTACTAATATGTGTAAAAGTCTTGGGTCATTATGTAAGGACCCAACCCCAGTTTCTCAGAGCCGGTGCCTTATTTTATTACATTGGAATATAAACAAGGAATATGCATCCTGAAGGACCAAGTATTTTAGTAGCTTTGGAAAAAAGATACATAAGTTCAACATCACAACTTGAAATGGAAAACAATTAAGAAACTCCTTTGACAACTTCCATAACTCCTAGGTTATTTCTGCATGTCATTCATAATAAACCTCTTCATGTACTAGGAAAATGAAGCATAATAAAGGGGTGATCTCAAATTCTCAGTAAGGGTAAGCAATACAATAGAAGATATCATAAATGTAAACATTAGGCATGATGAATAACTAAAAAAATACATACCTTTACAAATGAACTTGAACACATTATGGTAGGAATAAGAGCTGAATAAAAATGCCATAATAAAGCATAATAATGGGTATTCTAAGAGTTTAATAACCTCATGAACTTTAAATTACTAGTTTCATAATGAAATAATGCATAATGTCAGACATCATAACCATACTGTTAAGGGCTCGTGCCAAGACCATAAATAATCATTTTGTCAAGGCCTTCTGCCAAGACCGTAGTTTGTCTCATGAGACCTACTGATGCATCAAGGGTATATAGAGGGTCCCACACTTCACTTATTAAGTCCATTTCATTCCTCATATAAATGGGGATAAATATAAAAAACATATACATTCATATTAAAACTAACATATGAAATGTAAATAACTTTCCCAAACATTAAGCATAAACACTAACCATTTGGAGTAAATTGGTGAATGATTTTAAGATAGTACATACATAGTCAAACTAATCAAAAAACATTAAATTAAATATGTTAGATGATATCATATATAATAATCAACAATATTTTTGAAATAGATGAAGATACTCTTATAAAATCACCGAGTAATTCTTGAGATAAATACTCTTTTGCTTTTAAAAGAAGAGTTCTTTTGGAAAATTATTTGTATAAAACTAGAATTGAATTAAGATATAATTTTCATAATAAAATGTTTTTTTGGAAATATAATGTTTTCTAAAAACATATTATATAGTGCCCTTGAAAATAGGTAAGAATTTGAGAAATTCTATTGAATCTGGCTTGTATTTCGGGAAGAATTTTTGAAAGATCCTTTTAAAATAGATAATTCCCCATAAATGAAAGTAGGATTCGGGTTGGTCCACATATATAGAACATTATCAAAGAATATATGAGGAGTACATATGAATATATAAGAATTTAATTTAGGTAATTAGAGAATAAGAGTAACCCTAATGAAAATGGAGGTTCAGGTAGAAAACCCTTACCTTTAGTCTGACGGTGTTTCTCACTTGATCTTAATGACCTGAATAATAAAATTTAAGTTCATAAATTAATGATTCCAGAACCCCCTCTAAAAATAATTTATTTATTATAAAATTATTTAGGTTCATTCATGGACTTTTGATGTGTTAAGAGATTCAATTCCATTGTTTGTGAGTGTTTTCTTCCTTGGTTTTCATAATCAGTTTACTTATATTCATGTATAGATAAACATGTATAATGAGAATAATTTTATATAATATAATTTGTATTTTATTAGTGAACAACCATAATATTAAATGTTTATAAAATTTGTTTGGTTATTGGGATTGAAGATGAAGCCTTATATAAAACTTTAATGACAATTGTTTCGGTTAATTGGCGATTCTTGATCACAACAAACTCATTTTGATTTATAAATTAATATCATGTGTATAAAAGGATTATATAACCTTAAATAAGTTATAATACATATATTATAGTCTATTTCAACCATAAAAATGGTTTCATGACCATAATTGAATATGGTAATAGAAATTGAAAACCCGTCGTCCTTGAATGTGATAAATTAACACATCCAGGATGGTGTTTTCATTTCTAGTATAAAAGAAGGGGAAATGAGAGATGATAAAGAATTATTTATTTATCATAACAAAATTATAGTACATGTAAGGTACTATATTAATCACAATATTTGGATGAAAAGAGGTGAGTAAAGAAACAGAAAAGAAAGGGACTTAAAAAAAAAGAAATGAAAAGAGGAATTTACCTCTTGAAGTTATCTTCCTTGAGAGCCTCTTTAGGGGAGAGGATTTGATCTTTTTACAAGACCAAGGGATACTGGACATGGGGGAGGAGTTTGGGAAGATATTTGATCAGAATTTAGACAATACACAAGGCTTAAGAGGAGTTAATAGAAGAGGGAGTGTGGGGGGGGGGGGTTATAGCGAAGGATAAGAGTGATTTTTGAATACCTTATTCATTATTTTATTATTCCCATCAAGACAACCAATAGTGTTGATTAATGTGAATCGTAATAGTAATAAGTGCATGTGAGTTCAAGACAAGTGTGCTTAAATCATCCATGATGCTAGGAATAGTAAATTTAACTTATAATGTATATATACGGTAAATTACTGTATTTTACTATTCATAAAAATTTTGAGTATTTCAGAAAAATCCCAAAAATTCACCCTAACCATTTTTTGATGTGTAAAATTAAAAAATGAAATCCATTTTTTGAAAATAATTTTCTAAATATTATTAATTTAATTTTTAAATAAAATCATAATTTATTTGAAAAATAAAAATTTTAAAACTATAATTTGTTTTATATCACCTTGAAAAATTAATCAAGATCACATTATCTTATAACCTCAAGACAATAAAATAATAATATGATTTTATATTCATAAGGGTCATATTAATATTCATATTACTATTCATAAGGGTATGTTACTATTCACCAAAAATTATGTTTGTCTTATCAGACTCTAAATATCTTACTGAACGCAGCCGTGTATGTAAATTTTTTGAAATTGAAATCACAGAGGTGGAAAAATTATGTTTACTGTCAGGTTATAACAAGGTGATGTTTTGTAGAGACTCCATGTTTCATGCATTCAATATTAAATTTATTTTCAAAATATCGGGGTGTTACATGTTATATATCATTCCTCTTCATCTAGAATCACCAAAACCTAAGCTATAAATCATGAGATATAGAAGATTCAATTATTGAGAAGAATTATTTAATTTTAAAATACATGCATCACTTTGATTTAATTTGGAGATTCAAATTATTTCCTCTCCCACATATACATACTAAAAATTCAGTTTTTTTTTCACTTTTATTGTTAAAAAAAGTGCTGAAAAAGGTAAAAAAAAGCTACAAAAAGTTACAGCATCTTGAATCCTACACCCCATAATTATTTTCTTCATCATTTTTGTTTCTCATCCATACATTCTCCCTCTTGAATGATTTTTTAATTTTATCTTTGAATTCAAGTTTTGGATTTTTATAGAAACTTAGCTAAACGCGATTCCACTAAACGTGTCTCAGAAAAACACGACTCCTTTGGTCAGGAATTGTGTGTGCGTTTTGTTGGGGTTAATTATACTAACCCTAATGAAGCCAAGATCCACTGGTTTATAAAATGGAGAACAAATAAAGAAACGTATTATTATAAGAATCGTTTGAACCTTGATAAATTTGGAATAAGAATCTCAGACGTGATTTAAGATGAAAAAACCTTTTCACGATAGTAAAGAACAACATATATAACGTGCTTCGGTCCCGAGGGGACCTACGTGCACGGTGAGAACACCACCCAGGGCAACTATTTTATTAAGAAAGCAAGAAAGGTCATAGGCACACAATACAGACTCAAATGTAGAAAGAAAGGACCAGAGAAACTATCCGAGGAGGCCAAGCTTACTGAACTTGGTGGCAGTGATCAAATCTGTCACCAAGAGTCAGGCCTGTCCACTCCTGGATGGACTCACGCACGCACACAAGAAGGATACAGTAGCATACATATCAAAGAAAAGATAAACCGTGACAGAGCCAAGATCTACAAACCAGATCGTGGATACGGTAGAAAAAAATGTAAATACTGTTACCCCCTTGAAGCGTAGCCGTTGAAGAACCCAAATTCCAGGACGATCACCACTAAGTCTCCACCGGAATAGATATCTGGTTACAGGAGGCGGCTCGTGCTGCGGCAGTGGGGAGTGCGGGTGCCGGAGGGCTCCTGGTCAGTTCGTCCTTCTTCTTCATGGAGTCAAAGCAGATCCGAGCTCGTCGAGAGCTCTCGTGGAACCAGAGTGAACCGTCTACCTCAAGCCGCCTCTCGCACACCGAGAAACAAGAGAGGCAATCAATTCACAACAGACAGACAGTCGTCTGTTTGGCTGATCAGCGGGATGGATGTCGCGTGGACAGTAGGGATCGTCGGGGCGGTTCGAATAACCGAGGCGAGCCAGCGCATGGGGAACGTGGCACCGATCGAGTGGAGAGGCACGTCGCAAAGCGGATCAAGGCCATCCAGAAGAAACACAACAGGCGCAAATCCAAGCCGTTGGATGGACGGTAATCAACGGCCATAGCAGGTCCACGCTAACAGTAAGGAAAACAAATAAACCGGGTCCAAACACAGTGAATCGGGAAACAAGGCCGAACCGTAAACATGCAAACAGAACCCCATGCCATGCAAAAGAACATGAAGAACAAAAATACAATATATAAATGGAACGGAAGAATGAATTTCATTGAAACAGAATGCATGCATACATATTCAACAAATCTCCACCTTGCAATCAAATACAATTCAGGTATTCAAGGATGATGTTCTCGCAACCTATATTATAGAATAGGGACCAAATTCATAAGCCTAAGACAAAGCATGAATTTAGATAATGAAACAGCCTTAGTCAAACTATCAGATGGGTTATCACCAGTGGGTATCTTTATGACACTCACTTTCCCAGATTCTATAATATCCCTAAAAAAATGCAACCTAATGTCTATGTGCTTCGACCTACCATGGCAGACATAATTTTTAGACAGATGCAAAGCAGATTGGCTATCATAGTGAACTACTATACTATCAACAGATAATGACAACTCAGAAAGCAAACCTTTAAGCCATATGGCTTCCTTAATAGCTTATGTCAAGGCAATATACTCTGCCTCAGTAGTAGAAAGTGAAACCACTGATTGGATGTTGCATTTCCAGGAGACCGGTCCTCCATATGCAAGAAAAAAAACAAGTGATATAATTTCGGGTGTCAATATTAGCAGCATAGTCAGAATCAAAAAAAACAAACAATGTCATCATTAAAATTAGTATTCAAGCCATATCGAATGCACAGTTTATCAGACATGGAAACATACCTTAATAACCATTTTAAAGAATGCCAATGTACCTTACCAGGTTTCCCCATAAACCTACTCAAAGTACAAACAACAAAAGCTAAGTCTGGTCTGGAACAGACCATGGCATACATAAGACTTCCTACAATATTTTCATAAGGAATATTATTCATAAAGGCAGTCTCATCTTCATTCCTAGGTGATTTATTTAAGGAAAACTTAAGTTATTGACCTAAGGGAATGTTAATAGGTTTAACATGTTCAAACAGATATATTTTTAATACCTTCCTAATATAATCATACTGGGATAAGTACAAGGTTCTAGCCTTCCTATCCCGAATTATATCCATACCAAGAATTTGATTTGCATGGCCTAAGTCTTTCATTTCAAAGGCACAGTTCAACTGGTGCTTTACAACATTTATAATCCTCATGTTTTTGCAGATTAACAACATGTCATCAACATATAATAAAAGATAAACTTGCTCATGTTTAACAGTCTTAATGTATACACATGTATCAAATCTTCTTCTAGAAAACTGATTTTCAATCATAAAATAATCAAACCTTTTATACCATTGTCTCTAAGATTGCTTAAGTCCATACAAGGACTTCTGTAAAAGAAAAACATGATTAGGTTTGAAAAAATTTGAAAATCCTTCAGGAGGGGTCATATGAATAGTCTCATCCAGGTTGCCGTGTAAAAAAGCAATTTTAACATCATGTTGTTCAACATGCATATCGAATTTGGAAGCAAATGCAAGCAGGATTTGAATGGATGAATGCTTAACAACGGGGAAGAATATTTCACTATAATCAATGCCTTTACGCTGTAGAAAACCTTTTGCTACCATACGGGCTTTAAATTTGATTTTAGTTTCTCCTACATTGTTCTACTTTTTCTTATAGATCCATCTACAACCTATAACTTTCTGGTTATTGGGTCGAGGAACAACAACCCAAGTGTTGTTCTTAAGAAGGGAATTCATCTCCTAATGCATTTCTCTCAGCCAACTATTGTCTTCTTTGGACTTAATGTCTTGCTTATAAGTTTGAGGCTCATCATTGGACAGATCCTGAGCTACATTAAAATCATAAGCAGCAATGTCTTCCTGGTTGAAACGGGCTGGGGGTCTAATAACCCTTCTCTCTCTGTCTCGGGTAAGCTGATAGTTGCTCAGGTCATCCGATTCTGGGCCCTCAGGTTCTGATTCCGAACTAGAATCTGATTCAGGTTGGGATTGCGTGACCATGGGAGCAGGGTCAGTACTGGACCGTGGCTGGTCACTGGATCTTAAAGGGACTTCAACACCTAGAGGGGTTACGTCCCGTGAGGGTTCAGTATCTTGTTAAGAGGGTCCAGCAGGTTCAATCTCCTTACCTTTGGACATGCCGGATTCATGGAAAACAATATCGCGGCTAATGATGCATTTCTGGTAACCAGGTTTATCTACCCATAAACGATACCCTTTAACACCTTCTGGATATCCCATGAATATACACTTAATAGCCCTAGGAGAAAGCTTATCATTCCGTGAATGAGCATAAGCTATGGATCCAAAAATCCTAAGGTGACTAAGATTCGGGGGAATTCCCTTCCAGAGTTCTTCTGGTGTCTTAAAGGAGTTGGCAGAATACGAGAAACGATTTATGAGATACACTGCTATGGAAGCAGCCTCCTCCCAAAAGGACCTAGGGAGTTTTGAGTGGGACAACATACACCTCACCCTCTCAAAGACAGTCCTATTCATTCTCTCTGCTAACCCATTCTATTGTGGAGTTTCCACAACAGTTCGGTATATTTTAATTACTTCTAATTCACAATACTAAATAAACTCATTGGATAGATATTCTAAACCATTATTGGTCCTAAGGGCTTTAAGTTTCTTGTTTATTTCACTCTCTACAGAAGTTTTCCATTTCTTAAAAGTCTGAAAGGTATCAAACTTGTGTTTAATTATATAAATCCATACTCTCCTGGAGAAATCATCAATGAAGGTAAAAAATTATAAGCCTCCACCATGGGAGGTAACTCTAGAAGGACCCCACAAATCAGAATGCACACATTCGAGAGGCTCTTTAGCCTTATACAAAGACCTGCTGAAACTTACCATCCTAGACTTCCTATACACACAGTATTCACAAAAGGGAAGACTGTTCGGAGTAATATTGCTTAACAGACCCTGTTTTTGGAGTTCACTAAGACCATTGGCACTAACATGTCCTAGTCTCCTATTCCACAAAGCAGTGGAATCGATTCCTGAGCCAGAAGAGGCATTCAATTGATCTCTATGTACCTTACCATCTAACACATACAGGCCATTACGAAGGGTTCCTTTCATAACTGTGAGGGATCCTTAGGCTATTCTAAGGCTTACAGATCCATACTTGAATCTGTACCCTTTCTGGTCAGGTATTCCTAGGGATATTAGGTTTCTTTTCAGTTCGGGTACCCACCTAACTTCCTCTAGAGACTTGACAGACCCATCATGAAGCTCAAGAGATATTGAGCCTATTCCCATAATGTGGCAGCTCTTTTTATTCCCTATAAAAACCTCACCGGACTTGACTTCCCTTAACTCAATAAAGAAATCCTTCCTAGGACACATGTGGAATGAGCATCCTGAATCTAGAATCCACTCATTTTTAATGGCAGTATCATAGACATTTAACACATCAGCAGTGTCAAAGTCTTTTTCAACTAACAAGGAATGGTCCTTATTACTTTCTTTATAGTCACCCTTCCTATTAGGACAATTTCCCTTAATGTGCCCAGGTTGTTTACATGGGAAACACTTGATTACCCTGCCTTTAGACTTGCTCCTATGTTTCTTAAACCGAACCCTATCTTTTCTTTTACCCCTTGTCTCACTTCGGCCTCTTGACTCACTTATGTCCCTAACATTTAAACCCTCAGCCTCAGTTTTTACAATACCCTTTCTTTGAAAATCTTTAGAGAGAAAGGCAGATTTAACTTCCTCCAGAGTCAATGTGTCTTTACCATACATCATAGAGTCTTTAACAGAGTTAAACGAATCATCTAATGATGTTAACAATATGATGGCTTGGTCCTCATCATCCAACTTAATATCAATGTTGGCCAGGTCTAATAAGATTTTATTGAATTCAACAATGTGTATCCTGATTGCAGTTCTAGGGCGCATTTTAAATGTATACAATCTCATTTTATTATATAGTCTACCAACAAGGGATTTTGTCATATAAAGGGATTCCAATTTAGACCAAATACCAGCGGTAGAGGACTCATATGCGACTTCTCTTAAGACCTTGTCTCCTAAAGACAAGAGGATTAAACTATGGGATTTTCTCAAGGTTTCCTCGGGGACATCTACAAATGAAGTGGAAGCCTGCCCATCAGGGGCAGTAGTGGTGAGTTTCTTCCTAGTGCCAGCAAGGGAATCGATAAGGTCGTTGTGATCTAATAAGGCTGTCAACTTAATTCTCCAGAGATTAAAATCATTTTCTCCATCGAACTTATCAATATCAAATTTCGTCGAACCCATAATAATAAAACAGAAGGCTCTGATACCACTTGTTGGGGTAAATTATACTAACCCTAATGAATCCAAGATCCACTGGTTTATAAAATAGAGAACAGATAAAGAAACATATTATTAACAGAATCGTTTGAACCCTGATAAATCTGGAATAAGAATCTCAGACGTGATTTAAGATGAAAAAACATTTAAAAGATAGTAAAGAACAATAGATATAACGTGCTTCGGTCTCGAGGGGACCTACGTGCACGGCGAGAACACCACCCAGGGAAAATATTTTATTAAGAAAGCAAGAAAGGTCACAGTCACACAATACAGACTCGAATGCAGAAAGAAAGGACCAGAGAAACTATCTAAGGAGGCCGAGCTTGCTGAACTTGGTGGAAGTGATCAAATCTGTCACCAAGATTCAGCCCCATCCACTCCTGGACGGACTCACGCACGCACACAAGAAGGATACAGTAGCATACATATCAAATAAAAGATAAACCGCGACAGAGCCAAGATCTACAAACCAGATCGTGGATATGGTAGAAAAAAATGTAAATACTGTTACCCCCTTGAAGCGTAGCTGTCGAAGAACCCAAATACTGGGACGATAAACACTGAGTCTCCACCGTAAGAGATATCCGGTTACAGGAGGCGGCTCGTGCTATGGAAGTGGGGAGTGCGGGTTTCGGAGGGCTCCTGGTCAGTTCATCTTTCTTCTTCACGGATTCAAAGAAGATCTGAGCTCGTCGAGAGCTCTCGCGGAACCAGAGTGAACTGTCTACCTCAAGCCGCCTCTCGCACACCGAGAAAGAAGAGAGGCAATCAATGTGCAACAGACAGAGAGTCGTCTATTCGGCTGATCAGCGGGATCGATGCCGCGTGGATGGCAGGGATCGTTAGGGTGGTTCGAATAACCAAGGCGAGCCAGCGCATGGGGTACGTGGCACCGACCGAGTGGAGATGCACGTCGCAAAGCAGATCAAGTCTATCCAGAAGAAACACAACGGGCACAAATCCAAGCCGTCAGATGGATGGTAATCAACGGCCACAACAGGTCCACGCTAACAGTAAGGAAAACAAATAAACCGGGTCCAAACACAGTGAACCGGGAAACAAGGCCGAACCGTAAACATGCAAACAGAACCCCATGCCATGCAAAAGAACATGCAGAATGAAAATACAATATATAAATGGAACGGACGAATGAATTTCATTTCCACAAAATGCATGCAGACATATTCAACATGTTCCCTCTACAGATGCACTGTGGGAGAGTGTGCCTCCTCTGACATGAGTCAATCGTGCATGTCACCTCTGAGCGAAGGGACGATACTGTGCACCACCGATCATGTGCGACTCGTCTTCGTTGGGTCATGAGGAATCCGAGAATAGATGGAGAAGAACCACAATGCATTTCATGTCTAGTTGTGATCCAGTGATAGGTCGGACCAAATTATTGGATCCTCACTAAAAAACAAATGAGAATCATATAAGTATGGTGTATATTCTATTTATGTGGATAAACACTTACAATATTTCAACTGATTGATCAAAATAATAAATAAGGACAAAGAAGAGGAATGTAGAAGACACTTCGAGAGAGGGGTTCACTCTTCCCGCCCAATCCAGAAGAGTGTTGTCCCAAGCTAGAAGGTCGATTGTCTCAACAATAATATTCCAAACAGAACTAAACATCACTGTCGGCTTAGAACTGAGCTTCTATAGTCAGTTAGCAAGTCCCCTTTCTATCAAGGCATGGTAGACTATCTCCCAGATGCTCCTCACTGCTATATAGACTGGTCTTTGAAATCTAAATTCATGGGTTATATCACAATCTAGAAAAATTAAAATAGAAATTCAACCCATGAAATCAGCCCCTTACTATATTTTTTCTTCCTTATGTGCACCTTCACTGTTGTCGGGTGATAAATCATCCCACACAACCAGTGTTCCCTTTGAGCTGGAACAACCTCTAACCATGCACGAAATTGTCCAAACTCATTTGGGTTTTGAAGGAAGATTTCCGGTGTCCACTGTAAACTCAAAACCAGTGAGGAGGAAAAATCTATCCCAAACAAACCAAAAACATGACTGATAATGGTAGAGAAAATTCCAACAACAATTGATTCAGCAGGGATGACTCTTTCAGTAGGCTCATCACCCTTCACCTGCTCACAAATGGTAGTGACATCGCTCGACTTTCCAATTGTGCTGTAATTTTTCTACTCCTCACTTTCGCCATCCTAACCAAATGGTAATTTACTCAAGGTATTTACAATAGCCTTTTCTCTCACCATTTCCACCACTTCTTCTATTCGCATTGAAGACACAAGATCTTCCTTGGGTGCGCTTCCAAAATCCCCAAGAAGTACTTCTTTGAGTTTCATACACATGAACTAAGTCGTAGGTCCTTTGGAGAATATAAAACAAAGTTCAAGCATACCTGTCATGCATGGTCATTCCATTGACACCTTTATCTTTTCCAGTGTCTGATGGATTGTGAAATAAGACTCAAGTCGTGTAATCCAAGTCTTAGGATCTGTTCCAGAAAATTACATTTGCAACTCTTACTTAGATTACTTCTCTTGAGGCTTGGTTACCTGGCCTAGTGAATCCCAGAGCTCGTACATGTGATTCACCATACACAAGAAAGTCAATTTGTCACTTCCAACTTAGCTGCTATGTATACTATGAGAGTTTCCTTTTTTTATTTTTCTTTTCTTTTTTTGTTCTTTTTTTTTATTTTGTATTATTTTGTTTTCCTACCTTGGAAAAAAAATTATTGTAGCCTCCTCCCATAAAAGGGTATTTTGGTAGTGTGCAGATATTATGAGACAAAACTAGAAGGGTGCATTTTTTGTGTAGAGAGAGCGGTAGTATGTGTTGCGTCGGAAGGAATATTGAGTTTTCACACCTCCTTTGAATGTGATTCGATTGGGAACACACCAGTGCTGAATGTAAGATGACAGTGCCCATGACCTTATGTGGAAGTCGCTGACAGTGTGTAGCACTGTTGAACGTGATAAGATGGAGAATAGGTAGTGAACGAGTCCTCAAAAGAATGAGTGAATATGAACCACCATGATTCTAATAGAGATAGAGGACAAAAAATTCTATTTATATATGAAACAAACCAACAAATTACAACAGAGTAGTTAAAAGAAGATTGAGAAGACTCTTAGGAGAGATCCCGCCCAATCCAATAGGCCGATTTCAAGATAAAGGTCTATTTTAGAATATTCCCCCTTCCCCTCCCCCTTCCCCTTCCCTTTCATCATCCACCCTATTAACAACCCTTACGGGTCTCCTACCAAAACAGAATTGGTTACACCCCCACACAAGACACTTATACCCCTTAACAATATTCCCTCCAGCTCAAAGATCATAACACTCACCACCCCATAAAACAATCTTGTCCTTGAGATTGAATAAAGGTGGTCTTTATATGCAGACATGCCAAGAATCTCCCAAATAATCCTCCCTACTTTTATGCTTCAGGCAGAACCAAGCAGCACTGCTGCTATAGGACCAAGCTGTTGTGGTCTATCAGCATGTCCCCTTTCTACCCAGGCATGCTAGATTATCTCCAAGATAATACTTTTTTACTTTAGCACTTTTTAATCCTTTATGGATCAAATTTGGATATACAAAGGTGGATACGACTTCCACCACACTGCTTATTACGTGTAAAAATTGTTTGGTCCATGTCCCTCCATCTGCCTGGCCAAGCATGTTTTCCGTGGAATCGGGTTGTTGGGCCATGTAGTTGAACCTAACCATAGAGCCTCACTTGCAGACCAGAAGTTGGATCATTCTAGAAAAAGGGAATTTTCTTGGGGGATCTATCCCACTGGGTGTTCCTCCTCCCACACCTCCATAATGCTAAACGGCGCAGAGTACACCATGGGCAACACAAGCGTCTAAGCAGATTCTAAATGCAGCAATGGCATCATATGCATGTCTGGATTCACCATTACTTCCAAATGTTGTGAACTATTCTTCCCTATTTTAGTGGCCATACTTGACACTATGAACAAATCCCCATCCACACCGTGTTGGTGCAGCGATGCCATGTTGTGTGGATTATTGTTTTAAAAAACAGACAACTCCTCATGAAGAGGCATCTCCATCAGACGATGCAGCCAAGTTTCACAAGGTGTTTGGAAATAAACCTGATCCTGCGGTGTATTGAAGAGCAAGGATTTGATCCATGGAAGGCGCTCCTCTAACACATCCAGTAATACAGTCATTGATTTGTTTGTTTTATTAACAGAAAAATCGAGCACTGTTTTTTTTGTCCTCCCCAACAGAAAAATCCTGAACGCCACTTTTTTCCTTTTCTTTTTTCTTTTTATTTATGGTTTTGGTGAAATAGGAACCAGAAAATGGTACCATAAAATGTACTACACTCCTGTGAGTGCTACTAGAAGCACACTTCCTCTGCAGATGATGTTCCGGGCATACCTTCTGGAAGAGCATGACTCTTCGGGTCGTGAGTTGGAAATGTGTGCAGTTTCTGAATACGAATAAACCCACAGTGCATGGATGGTGGACTCAATGGTGTACATGCTATAAATGGGGATACTATGTGTGACTGTAATTGGAAAGACACGCCTGAGAAGAAAACAATAATAGGGGACTAGTTTACGGGAGCGTTTGAGGATTGAGATGCTGTTGTGGGGGAGCGATGGGTGTGAGTCAACCAAGTGTGTTGTTACAAAACAATAGGCTACAACATGCATTGTTGGTGTGTGACTTGTCCAAGGGACTGGAGAATGTATTGAGTTGTCACTAAATAGAAGCAACCCAGTGTGTCTCCTCAGAAAATAGGAAACAATGGTGAAGTCTGAGGAGATGGATACGTATTGTGCATGCCTCAGGGAGGAAGAAGAGCCGGCTGCATCAGAGCTGTAGGTCAGACCAAATGATAGAGATAGAGGAAAGAAACTTTTATTTATATATGAAATGAACCATCAAATTATAGTAGAGGAGGTAGAAGAAGACTGAGAAGGCTCTGGATAGAGATCCCGCCCAAGCCAGCAGGCCGATTCCAATACAAAGGTCAATTCCAGAATATTTCCCCCTCCCCCTTCCCTCACACTAGCCTCCATATTTAACAACCCCCTATGGCCCCCTCCCAAATAAATTTTTTTATCCCCCCCACAAGACACTTACACCCCTTAACAATATTCCATCCAACCCACAGGTCTTAACAGCTTCCCCTAGTTGTGTGCATTTCATTTGGTCGGCAGACAGTAGCGCACGACTCCTCTATGAAAAACTCGATAAAGCACACCAATAGTAGTGTGCAAATTCTCCCCCAGCTAGAGCATCCAACATTTATTGTGGGAGAAACAACATACTGATAGTGGGTGGCTCGACCGAGCATGGATGGAAGAATAATGACAGTTCGGACCAAGTGATAATGATCACATACCAGGAAAAAAGATACTTTATATATATTGAAATATATAAGACCAGAATTATATATAGATGAAGAAGATGATGAAATGAATAAGAAGACAATTGAAAAATTCCCCAACAATCTCCTATCCAAGCTTCAAAGCACGACTCACAAACTGAATACCTTCCTAACTTCCCCTTACCCACTCCCTTCTTATATAATGAATCCCCAACCCCATACGTGGGTTTCGAATCTTCTCCCCCTAACATAATAACAACATCCTCTCCCTTTGATTACATGTGGACCCAAATGGTCCCCCAAACAAACTCTCTTACCTCTATGACACTTTTCCTCTTCTCCCTTGTCTATCAAATTTCCACATTTCAACGACCTTTAGACTTGTTGTAATTGAGTAACAACACTATATGAAACAAGTGGAGTGGTAAAATACATGTGAGTTAAATTTTATTAAAAAAATCCAAAAATTGAGTGAAACATGATTGAAAATTATATTTTTGAGTATAAACATGTGAGGGAGTGTGTGAGGTCCATAATTTTTTCTCTTTAAATTTTATTGCAGGGTTCCTAAATGGCAGAAGTGATTGACACCAAAAAATTGGACATTATTCATGAGGGATATTCAAGAACAATTATAAAGGTTGAATACGAGGATGGATAAATTACACTCCCCTTTGAATTCTAGAGCACCACCAAAGAGGTAGGTCATCGAGTAAGAGGATTTTTTAGGACCGTAAATGCGAGAGATAGATAAAGAGAGAAGTAAACCTCTGATTTTTTGTATTGATAATGAAGTAATTGCATAAGAAAGCTAGGGTAAAAGAAGAAGGAATAAGATAGATGAATAAGGGAGAGAAGGAATATAAAAAACTTCCAGATAAAGACCACTTCTGAAAGCAGTCGGATATCCCAATGTCCAAGCCCCAACTACCCTACTATAGAATATAGAAAATTATTTGTACCCCATATCTTCTAGATGGTCCCCCTTTTAATACTCCATCAGAACAATCGACAAAAACCATACCAACTATAGATGTCAACAACAACCACTTGAATGAAAAAATACCTCACCTACCCAACCAAATCAACAGTTTTCAACACAACAAACTCATAAAAGAGAAAATAAAAATATACCCCTAGTAGTAATTACTCCCATGATCTAATCTCAGTTAACACCACACCTGTATATCCCCACCAGCAATGAACCATATCTGGACAACCCCACCCGCCACTGAATGAAATCCCATGGACAACCACATTCCTAACAGGAGTTATTTGATTTTCATGAGGAACCAATTTAGATAAATCAATCACCATTGAGGTAAAACAATGATCTTAGAGGTGTAAAGTTAAATATACATTTATTCCATGTTAAGAATGATCCCAGAATATACTTGGAATGAGATCAAAAGGTTAGACATGTTTTTTTCATCACAACTGTTAGGAGTAAAACAAGTTGAAGTTGGCAGTCTTGGAATTCACTGATTATACTAGTATGTTTTGGGACCAAATATAAGTGAGTCGACGATAAATTGGAGAAAGACTCATCCACACTTGGGGGTGATGAAATTGGTAATTCATAAGAGGTTCATTTCTATCCACTATTTATGTTATTTTTTCCTCAAGGTGCAGGGTTTGAAATAAAGAGCCATGAGCGTTGAGGAGTATTACAAAGAAATGGGGATGATCTTGATTATGATCAATATTGATGTGGAATTAGAGGACACTATGGAAAAGTTTCTGATCGACCTAAATCAAGAAATTCAGAACATAGTGAACATGCACAACTATTTGGATGAAGAGGATCTACTTCACATAGATACTAAAGTGGAGAGGCAAGTAAAGGAAAGAAGTTTTCATTATAGATCTTATGGAAAGGATTATAGATATTTTTTTAGTTGAAGGATTCCAAACCAAAAGAACTTGTAAAGGAACATAAAAAAGAGTCAAAGGAAGCATCCAAGCCAAAACCATTCTTTTTTGAATCCGATGGTAAAAAAAAGGGCAATTTTGTTTCCAAATGAGGTGATATCAAATGTTTTAAATGTTAAGGATTTGGAAATTTTTTCTCACAGTACCTAAACAAGAGAACCATAATTATTTTGGATAATGGAGATATTCTTAATTCCAGATCAAGTGAAGATGAAATTACACCCCTTGAGAGTAATTTTTAGATGTGGAAATAGTGATCCTCGTACATGGAGGATTTCTTATGGTAAGGCATGCTTTGAGTCTTCAACCTGAAGAAGAACATGATCAAGAGAAAAGGGGGGGAAATTTTTCACACTAGATGTCTTCTCAAAGATATGGTATTTAATATGATTATTGATGGTGGTATTTTTAAAAACGTAGAAAGTTTTTTGATGGTTGATAAATTGAGTTTAACTACAACCAAACATCCCAGGCCTTGTTGATTTTAATGGTTAAATGATAGAGGGGTTGTTAAAGTGACTAATAAAGCATAAGTTACCATTTATATTGGGAATTATCATGATAATGTGATATGATATGTTTTTCCCATGTATTCTAGTCATAAATTATTGGGCAATCCATGAAAATATGATAGGAGTCTCACACATGGTTGATACCCCAACCACTATACTTTTGAGTACAATGAGAGGATAGTCATCATTAAATTCTTTAGGCCTTTGAAAGATTATGAAGGCCAAGAGAGGATTGATAGAGATTGTGAAAAGAGTGAAAAATAAGAGAGAAATAGATAATTAACAAAGTGGTAAAAATAATAGTGAAAAAGGAGTGATGAGAGACATCAAAAGAAATGAGGGAATTAAATGAGTTGAAAAACACGATTGAAAACAAGAGTTCTGAGGTGAAATTGTGAAAGTTTTCAAGAAAAATATGTATTGAGGGAGATTTATTGAGGGAGTAAACTCTAATGCTTCTATTCGAGGGATAATGATTTTCCACAAATGTTCTTAACCAATCAATTCCTTCCAACATTTTCTCTTTTGTAGGAATTTGGTGACGTGTTTCTGGAGGAAATTCTCAATGGATTACATCCCTTGTGGGGTATTGGGAACAATATTGACCTTATCCCCTTGAGAAACACTTACTAATCAACCATAATATTGGGTTAATCATGTAACACCATGATATTTTTTGAAATATATTTTTCTTTCAAATTAATTTAATCTTTTTGATATTTTTCATTTTCACACAAAAATGAAAATAGTTTTTTTATATTAAATCACTAAGTTTGGCTTTCATTATATGAAACACCAAGTTAATAATTCACTATATGATACATAAATTTTAGCTTTCTCTACATAGAACACTAAGGTTAGATTATGTTACATGCAAGACCGACTTTCCTCGATGGCTTGCATAACATGCAAGACTGAGTTTTACCGAACAATAATATATTATTAAAAATATTATTATTTAATATAATAAGATATAACATAATTTTTAATTTAGTAGTTATGAATAATATTAACTAACTTATGAAAATACATGGTCGGATTCATTAGTTACAAATTAATTATAAATAAAAATAAGAACCAATTGAATATAAAAGGAATGTTTTTTATAAAAAATACTTTTATGCTCACAAATGAATTTTAGACTAATAAATTAAATTAATTACTATTGGTGAATGATATTAATGAAATATATATTTTATATATTCAATAAAATATTTTTTACATTCATTGAATATATTTTATAAGCATAAGATAGAAACAAACCCAATATTACATATAAAACCGATATTTTTATAAAAGTAGTTTTACCGCCTTTTAATGGAGAACCTATTTTAAATATAAATTTTGGAAATTTTATAAATATTATATGTAAAAATAAAATTAATTTTTGAAATTGAAACATAAAAATTAGGTTAGGGTTATTTTTTGGTATTTTTCGTTGAAGTTTCATTTTTTTGATGAATAGTGAAAAATACTGAATTTTAATTCAAAACAGCTTTTTCATCTAATTTATTTATAAGGTTAAATTATATTTATAATTGGTTTTAAAGTATAATTATATAAATTATACATCAATTAATATAATTTAGGCAATTGAGATCAGTTACAGTTAGAAATTAGATATAAAAACTTAGTAACCTTTTGAACATTTTTATTTTAAAAATCCACATTGTCATCCCGTCTACAGGATTAATATTAAATTATTTCCTTCCAATTATGTGATTGGAATTTGGAAAACTGGATTCCATATTTGGAATCATAATAATTTATAGTTTCTATAAAGGTTAAAAAAATTTGACTAAAAATATTAGTGAATGTGATTAAAATTAATTAAAGTGATTAAGGTAAAATTAAGCTTAACAACGAACTGAAATTTAAACTTAAGGGCCAAAATGACCTAGAAACTTGTCCAAAAGTAATGTTCTGGATATATTTCGGCATTATACCCCCTTGGATCTAATTGGGTCCGTTTTTTGAGCCACTTGACATGGGAGCAACGTGGGTGGAATTCCCTTTTAAAAAATTTACAAGAATGCCACTCCTCCACTATAAAAAGGCACTCACCCATCCCACTTATTAACAGATCTCAAGACATTTGGATCACCCAAAATATTCTCAAATAATCTCCAAAAATCCATATATTCATCCAAGAATCCCTCCTTTGGGTATAAATCTATCCAAGGAATCCCTTTGGTGCAAACTAAAAGGAGTTACCCAAAGAAGAGGAAACATCCTTCCTTAAGCCCTTTTATTTTATTTTCATTATCCAACCCCTAAAAACTTATTATTACAAGCATAAATAATAACCTCAGTATCCTAAATATAATATATATTTTTACTATAAGTTTTCTACATAAAATTACACACAGTTCAATTGAATGGGTAACAAACTTACCATTCTTGTGTACAACAAACTACTGACTCATGAAACAATGTTCGCCTTTTTTTCCTTTACCACATATAGTGTTTGAGAATTATGATGAAAAATATATTTTTATATGATATTTATGATATTTATGATGACTTTATACTTTAGTAGTTATTATATAAAACATACCTTCATGCTTTCCATTTTGTGTAAATATGATAACTTCATTTGCGGAAGTGTGGACTACCGCCTCCTCAAAGCGATGTGATTTGATCACACTTTACATGGGATGTATTAAGGATGGGTTTAATTAAAATATATGATATATATTGGACAATAATGATAATTTAATGATATTATATATATATATATATATACATATATACCATTTAATTTATTTCTTTTAATACGACAATAAAATGGAAACAACGTTCATCCATACGTAGGCCTACCGTCTCCATGAACAATGTATCTTGTTTAATATTTGTATCTATTATAAATTACTATAAATAATTATATAATAAATATATATTATATTTATATCATGGTTTAAATTCTGGATATCATGATATAAATATGAGGACAAAAAATATGACAAATCACAACACAAGAGAAAAACAAAGAGATTATTACCCAAAACATAACATTAACATTGAGTTGTTAATAAAAAAGTAATATAAAGTCATAATAACATCATATATGGTATTATATATAATAATATGGTTCTAAGGTAGATTTATAATAAAATTATATTTACTATACAAGATTTTTTAATGTGTATGAAGTAAGTCAAGACTTAAGGTAAGAGTTTTATCGTATCACTTTTATTTTCCATGAGACACAAGCCATGTTCACCACCTATTTCTTATATGTGGTATGTTTATTTCCCATGTATGTATAATATTATTATTATAATTAAATTTATAGGTATTTACATATCTGTTTTATGATCTTTATTTCATGGGGTTTATATTTTAAAAGTTACCAAATCGGTAAATAATTTTTTTCTCAATTTTCCTTCTTTGAGACACATGCCATGTTATGCACATATATTCTTTTACAAGGTGTATTTAATTTAATTTGAAATGTTATATCATGAACCCACTTATTTTGATGATATTTTAAGCTTTGTGTAATTTCATTTTCTTACATGGGGAGTATAATTCAATGTTACCAAGTGGTAAGAGTTTGTTGAAACAATCTCATCATTTCTTGAGATTGTTAATGACTATGCTTCCATTTGATTCATATCTCAAGAGAACTCATTAATTTTATTACCCTATATATATTTAATATGTATTCCTATATTAGTACCATTTTCTACTATGTGTTACTTAAGATAATTAAGAAAATGTTTTTATGAAAATATGAATTTATTTCTCCTCTCACTCAGAAATTTGTGTTCTTTAAAAATAATGTTTTATAAAAATATTTTACTAACATCCAATGATGTTTAAAGTAAATTTTTACCCATGCTTTTAATTTTTAAAAAATGGATTGAAAAGGAATATTATTATCATTTTCCGACCAAGGCACTTTTCTAAACTTTTAATGTGCAAAAGGAATGTTCGACATGTACATACTTACCTGCTATCATGACTGTAATTTTATTGAATCTTCATTTGTAAGTTTAAAAGGTTATTTTTAAAGAAAATATTTTCCTAATATTCTATAATTTTTTTGAATTTAAAGTGTTTTCAAAGAAAAAGTTTTTCAAAAAATGTTTTATGTTTAAAAAGTGTCTAAAATGATTTTCAAAGCTTCCTTTTTATGTTTTCAAAAGTTTATTTTCCAAGAAAAGGATTTCACTATTTTCAATATTTATTTATGATTTCAAGGTTTTTTCAAAGGAAAAATATTTTCAAAATATTTTCAAGATTCCCTTATAAATTTTTAGATATATTTTTAAAGAAAAAGGTTTTCAAAATGCTTTATGTTTTAAAAAATGTTTTTCATGGTGAAAAAGACATTTTTCTCAAGAAACGTTTTAATTAAAATTGTAATGATTTATTTATAAGAAAAGGATTTTGAAAAGGTTTTATAAAATGGATTTTCAAAGAAATTTTATCTTTCTTAAGAAATGTTTCATGTGATCTTTCAAAAACCTTCTTCATCTAATATGACATAATTTGTTAATGTTTATGATGTACTAGGGATATGATCCAAGAATATTGTTCATATTCTTTATTTAATGGTTTATGTTTTGATAGAATGATGTTTATGACACCCATTTATCTTACATAGGTTATATTCTCTTGAAACTTGCTTCTTTTCATGGGTTATGCTTTGATTAAATGATTATGATACCTATCTATTCTCCATAGGTAATGACGTGATGAAATTTTTATGATACCCGTTTCATTTCATTGGTTATGTTATATTTTTTTATGAAACACATCTATTTTTATGGGTCATGATATGATGCAAGTATTATTATCTTTTGGAACTTGTTTGTATGATTTTATTTTGTAACGAGTGTGATCTATATCTCCCTCCAATGCATTGGGTAAAGATTTATATCTCACGAGTTAATGATGTGATTCAAGTTTATGGGCTTAATCCACTATGGGAGTATGGGGAAACTTGATTCACTATGGGAAGATGGGGAAACCCGATCCACTATGGGAGGATGGGGAAACTCAATCCACTATGGGAAGGTGGGGAAACCTGATCCACTATGGGAAGATGGGGAAACCCGATCCCTTACAAGGAAGTGACAATGATTGTGTCACTCCCGCCTCTTTTACCTTATTTATTTTATTAAATTTTCTGGGTGTTGGGTAGTTCGGGTTGAATCCTAACTTAAATTTTTTTGAGTTCTTATCTAAAAATGCATGTTTTGGCCTTGACAATGCTCAACGCGATGATGACGAAGCCGCGCGGCCTCGCCTGGGTCACCGTGCGGCCTCGCTCGGTTCTCTGCATGTCTATCTGATGTTCAACTAATTAAATAAAGGAATTATTAATAAATAAAAAAAGTTTAAAAGAGGGATAAAATAGAAATAAAATAAAATAAGAAATGTGATAAAAATTTAATGGATTGTTTTTATATTTAAGGATGATAAATTATTTAAGTTATTAATACTATTCTAATTATTATTATTACTATCATTGTTAATGTTTTAATTATGTTATTAGTCATTATTAAAATCATCATCATCATTATTATTATTATTATTACTACTATTACTATACCTTATTTTTTTTAGGTTTTATTTTATTTTTTTTATTTTTTGTTGTTGTTTTCCTTAGGGTTGCGGGTCTCCGTTTTTTTCTCCCTTGTATCTCGTCACAACCCCCCCTCTTCCCTGCTTCTCCAGCTCGTCGCCCACACTCCCCTCCCCCTTTTGGTCGCGCTGCCACCCATCCTCACTGGCACCGTCGACCGCACTGCTCCCCGCCCCCGTAACGACCCCTGCTTCTCTCTCCCACCCGCTACACCGCGCCCCTACTCCCCTCGGCCAGCCTTTAGACCAGGCAACCGACATTCTCCTCACGCCTCACCCTACCCTCCTTGGATCGCGCCGCTGCACAGACCTCTGCCAGTGACTCTCCTCAGCCTACTTCTAGAAACTTGGACCCGACAGCCTCCTCCCTCTAGTGCGTCGCGCCGACCCCCTCCTCCTGGCCTCTCCTTATGTGAACCAATCTGCCCTCCAGCGACCGCAACCCCCCGGTGGAGTCTTCATCCTTGGTTTTTATTTCTTCTTTTTTCCTTTAATTTTTGGTTGTCCATTAGGTATGAGGTTATTTTAGGGTTTGGACTTAAATTGTTTTGGTTCGAATTCTTATTTAGCGTTCACATCTGGCTCACTTGCGGTGCGCATTAAGTGCGATTGGTGATTCACACAAGTTTATGGAAAGGTCTTCACCCGGTAGGTTATTCTGTGCCTTAGCATCTATTGATAATTTAATCTGGTTGTTAAATTAATTTTTTCACGTTCCATACTTTGATTGTGTGATTCGAATTGTGTTTCTGAAGTGGTTAGTATGCCTATGCATTCGAAATGGATTTTTGTAAAGAAATTGGTTATATTTTGTGTGTGTTCTATTGAGTTAATTTTTGAAAGGAGTTTATGCCTTGTTTGGAGGGTGCAAATTGTGTTTCATAAAAGCTTTAAAAGTGTTCTTGTATTTAAAAGTGCTTTTTTTAGGAAAATAGGTTATGTCCCATGTGTGCTTCCCATGTGACATATTGTTTCATGCCTTAAAATTTTTGACAGAATGTATATAATATGTGAAACATATTTATTAATTTGTGCAAGAAGTGCGAGTCATGTTTTCAAAAACACATAAGATGCGAATGTGTTAGTAATAAGGTCTCTTTTTAAATTTGTGTTTATTTAGCTTGTTAAGCATGTTTTACACCCTTGAAACTGAATTAAAAGTTGTTTGAACAATGGAAAGAATGTTTTTGATATGCATATTCTATACTTTTGGTTTTAAAGTGGCGTTCTTATACGGAATCAGGTGTGTCTTTCTTGTGTAAACCTTTGATTGGTAAATTTTATGTGTTTTATAAATCGTTAATTGGATTTATTTAATCATATGTGAGGTTTGGGAGTTGTATTTGATAGGATTGCATGTGTGTTAAGTTTTTAAAGTAACTCTTATATGTGGAACTGGACATTTTTTTAATGTGCAAACCCTTGTTGTGCTATTTAGAAATGTTCATTAAATTGTTTAAATGGTTTATAAAGTCATGAAAATGATGCGAATTATGTTGTGAAATGGTTTAGTTGTGAGTGTGTTTTTTTAATGGTGTTTGGGTATGCAAGTGGGGGATTGTGTGTGTAATGTCTTGTTGGTCAGTGATATGAGAAAGAAATATATTATGTGAATGTGAAACTTGATCGAGCACAAGGGAAAACTTTGGGTATCTGGGTGGGAGGACTAGAACTAGTGTGCTAGTGATCCGGAGTGGTATCATACCTGTTTCACTTAGCTGGATTGATGATTAAAACATTAACTAAACTTTTGGTTTTCTGAGGTTCGTGGTCTTCTAAGCCACATTTTTTGAGGGTCATGGTTTCTAAGCCACGTTTCACCGAGACACAAGGTTCTAGGGTCCCACTCGAGCGAGATAATCCTTAGGGTATTTACCCATGGTGCTCTACTATTTATGACATGGTGCCTTCTATCGGCATACAGAGGAACACTTGCGTATGTGCATGTTCTTTATGATTTTCCTATTTCATTTTAAAGTAGTATTTGTGAAATGGTTTTTTTCCAGTTCTCTTTTCTTTTTACTTGCATCCTTTAAGTGTTTTCCTCAAAAGTGTTTTAAAGGTATGGTTTTAAATAAGAATGTTAAATTGTCTTTTTGATGTTGTGGCATGGAACCTTTTTAACGGGTGCTATCCTACTGGGAATTTGGCTCACACCCTACATACACCTTTGGGTGTATGTAGATCTTGTCTTTTGTGTATTCCAGGTTGGGGCATCGTGCTTAGTGATGGTGGTTTTTGATTCCATTGGTCTTCACATTCCAGTTGGTGTTGGTAGCTTGGGGATGTAGATCCTCATGTCGCTTGAGGTTGGTATTGGTGTTTTAGTTATCTATCTTTGTTGTTCATTGTGGGGTTTCAGTTGAGTTTTAGTCTTAAAACTGTTTATAATTGAAAGGTGTGTTTGGTTGTTTGTTTCCAGTTCTAGTTTTGTTTTTAATCTTGTTAATTGTTTTCCTGTCTTTCATTTAGGGTAAACCATTCCCACATGCGACTCTTGATACCCGGGCACTTGTTCTAGCTCGTGGGGATCGGGAACGCCCTTCGGGCCATGTCGTAGACTTGGTCGGATGGCGACCTGGCCTAGTTCGTGACAAAATGGTATCAGAGGTGCAGTTTTTCTCTCTTGGGTCGTTTTCTTTTGGGATAGGGTCAGTGTAGACCAAAGTTACGGGTGTTAGAACTCGACGTTCTGGTTACGAGCAAGGTGCCTGGCTAGCACACCTCGTGGCGGGACTCGAGTTACCAGGGTACGTTGAGGTCTGTTGAGTCTTTGGTCCTTGTGATTAATCTTACTTAGGGGAAAATAAAAAAGAGTGAGGTCAGTGGTCCTAGTGAGCTCGTAGGGTCTAGCAAGCCATGTAGAGCTAAGGATGCTATCCTAGAATACCCTCAGTGGTAGTGGCGTGATTGGCGTATGGCCGCCAACCATATGTTCCAGTAACCCGCTGACACTAGTTTTCTCTTTCACCATTCCTCATTTCTTTTTTTTTGGAATTGTGGACATTTGGTTTTTAAGTAAAAATGATTTGGTCTTGGAAAATATTTTGGAAAAAGTTTTGAAATAAAGCACCTTAAAAATAAATTGAGGTATGAGGTTTGAAAAGTGTGGGTTGGATGTTTTTGTTTTGAAAAATTGAAAGGTTTGGTTTTTATCCTTGGTGTTCTCGTGGAAAACCACATGCATGAGTGTATATGGAAAGAGAAAGGGTTAATGGCACGAGCGGATGAGTGCCTGGATGGATATGAGGTGGGTGATAGTGTGGCATGGGAACATGCATGTGCAAAGCCCATGGGACACCATTGGTGTTTGTGCGACCCACTGGCTTTGCTTATTTTAAAAATGTTTTTTTAAAGGAAAAATTTGGTGTTTTTATATAACTGGTGAGTGTGTGGTGTGTCCTTGTATTTTTGAAAGGTTAGATGTGAGGCGTTTTGATTCGAGAATCCTTTTTGACTGATTTGTGTCTTGGGTTGGAATTCTTATTTTTAAGTTGGTGTGCAAGCGTGTGGTTGATGGTTTCTTTTGAAGAGTGCTTCAGGAAGCCCTTACAGTGGTTCCCCCTACATGTTTAGTGTTTGCTTGTGGTATGTCTTGACCATTGGACCAATTTGGTTGAGTCCGTGGTTTTCTTTCATGACTAGTGTACGCCCCCATAAAGCGTTAACATGCGATTGAAGTGTGGCCATGTGAAGCTCACTGTTGGCTGACCCTCCAGTTGATCAGATGACTCTCTTCTTGAATTCTAGGGTGACATAAGGATCATGTCTTTAAAGAAGTTTTTAAAACGTTATGATTATGAAATGAAACCCATTTATTTTAAGCTATATGGGTTGTTTATGAAATGATTGATGATGATATATGTGGCTCACATGATAATAAAGACATGTCAAGGGTGCGCCCAGATAGCGCTCCAATGCATTGGGTAAAGACTTAATCTCTAGAGATGACTTTTTAGACAGATACCTTGGTGAATAACCTTGGTAATTTTTAATGACACCTTGGGGATGGACCTTGGTGAAACGAAAGGATTGTCAATATTAAATGTTTTAGCCACATCTTCAAGTTATGAAAAATGTTATTTTTATTATGATATATCTCATGATTTCTTTCTCATTCCTTAAAGTTCTTTTCATGACATTGTTGATGTATCCCAAGTTCACATGTTAAATGTTTCCCCTCATTTCCCTTACTGGGCCTTCTGCTCACCCTTTCTTTTGATGTATGTCCCCAGGTTTGAGATTCAGTAATGAACCTAGGATGAATATGAGGAGAATCCTTTCAAGTGTTTAACAATAATGTTTTATTTTTTCATGTTTTAAGTTCCTGGTTTCCAAGACACTAAACCTTAAATATCCTTAGTTTTGTAAAATGTAATGAAAGTTTATGTGATAAAAAGGTGGGATGCTATAATGTCAGTCTTAGCCAACATGCATGTGGAATGTGAAAACCAAGGTGATGTTGCAGTTTTCTTTTCAGCCATGATTGTTCCTGATTTGGTGGAGAGAGTAAAGGAGGCACATACATCTGATCTAGACTGTGTTGCAATGAGTTCAAAAATCAATGGTGGGGAGACCACTGAGGGATGGAAGCTGGATGGGAGTTCAGTTTTGCGGTTTATAGATCAGATAGTTGTACCTTTAACTGCTCAGGAACAACTCCTTCATGCTTACCACCATTCCAGATGGGCTGTACATTAGGGTACACAAAACATGTACAAGGTGTTGAAGCTGCAGTTTTGGTGGAGCGACATGAAAAGGAAGGTGGCCGAGTTCATCTCGCGATGCTTAACTTGTCAGCAGGTTAAAGCAGAGCATCAGAGACCAGATAGTATGTTACAGTCCTTACCTATTCTAGTTTGGAAATGGGATCAAATAGCAATGTATTTTGTTACAGGTCTTCCAAGAACGGTCCGGAAACACGATGCCATTTGGGTGATAGTGGATCATCTAACCAAGTCGGCCCATTTCATCCCTATTCGTGAAACTCATACGGTGGAATATATTTCAAAAATATATATTCTGGAAGTGGTAAAGAGACATGGTGTACCAGTTTCAATCGTGTCAGACAGAGATCTGAGGTTCACATCTCGTTTCTGGAAATCCTTACAACAAGCCCTTGGTACTCAGTTGACTATGAGCACAGCGTCTCATCCTCAGACAGATGGTCAATCTGAGCGGACGATAAAAATGTTGGAAGACATGTTGTGGGCTTGTGTAATGGATTTTGGTGGCTCATGGGAGGAGCATAAACCCTTAGTGGAGTTATCATACAATAAAAGCTATCAAGCTTCAATACGCATGGCTCCATTTGAAGCATTGTATGGGCGTCCGTGTAGTTCTCTACTATGCTGGGTAGAAACGGGTGAAACTTCACTAGTTGGGCCGAGCCTTGTCCAGGAAACAACATAGAAGATTTAGTTGATAAAAAAGAGGATGGACACGGCACAGAGTCGACAGAAATCCTATGTGGATCATCGCCGAAGACCCTTGTCGTTTGTAGTGAGTGATCATGTCTTCTTGAGGATCTCTCCAAGGCTTGGACATCGTCGTTTCGGCAAGCAGGGCAAATTATCTCCCCAGTATATAGGCCCTTTTGAGATACAGGAATGAGTTGGCGAGGTGGCATATCGGTTGGCATTACCACCATGGTTCAGTGTAGTGCATAATGTGCTCCATGTATCTCAGTTGAAGAAGTATCAGCCCGATCCTGACCATGTGATCAGATGGGATCACGTTGACCTAGAGCTTGATGCTTTGTTGGTACATATCCCGGTGCAGATTGTGGATAGGAAGGATAAAGTCTTGCATGGAAAAAGAATCGGTCTAGTGTGGGTTTTATGGAATCATGGTCAGATTCAGGAGGAGACTTGGGAACGCGAGAAAGAAATGAAAGAGCAATGGCCAGAACTCTTTCAAGAAAGCGATGGTTTTCTACTTTCCAAGGACGGAAAGGCCAATGGTGGAGAGAATGTAGTACCCCCGGTTTCTGGTAAGTAACCCTTGTTTTATGCTTTTTAAGTGCATAAAGTACATGGGAGATGTTGAGAGGAAGTTTGGGAGACTTTTAAAGTGAAAAAGGGCAAAATGTGGGGACCCACGGGTTGCGCACAGTTTTCCAAACCATGCGGAATCCATGCAGGTGATGGTCTCTTAGACAGAGGAGAGTGCACGGTGTGCGCACGGTTTGGGAAAATCGTGCGATAAGGTCGTGCGTGGAGGATGGCCAAGGAAGAAGAAAACACACGATTAGCGCACGGTTTGTCAAACCGTGCGGTCACTTAAAGTTAGATCCTAAAATTATGGATCTAACTCGTTTTGCCTTTAAGTGCCTCTTTTAAACCTCCTATGCGGCCATAACTCAGGATTACTCTCCCTTGAAGTTTGGAGGACTTCCTCAAGGCATTCTGGAGGCGATTCGAAGGGTTCTCTCGACGAATCGAAGCCGGATCCTTAAGATATGTGATCGTTCTTGATGGTTTCTTAGATCTACTTAGATCTATTTCTCCTCTTCTCTTGTTTTATTAGATCTACGCCCGTTATGGGTAGATCTTAGGGTGTGGATGCCAAATATGACAAGATTTGGTCTTGGTTGTGTTAGGAGGAGAGATCTAAGGAAAATTCTTGGAGTTTTGACCCAGTGTTCTTGAGCGTTCTTCGACTGTTGGTTGGTTTCTCCAAAATTGTTGGGATAGGTGGCTTCACTCTCGATTCCTCTTTCCTAGAACTTGAAGGCTTAGTTCAAATTGATTTAACTTCTTGGTTTTTATTGTGAAATTGTGGTGCAAAGCATGTTATAAATCTTCTTTAGTGATGATTTATGGGTTTTGATGGAATTGTGGAAATTGAAAGAATGGTTTGTGAAAAGTGATTGAGTTCCTTGATTTCAAAATGTTGATTTTAAAATATGGCTTTTCTGGATTAGGAAAATGGTTGGTGGGAAAATGGTTTTCAATAAAAGGGTTGCTTTATTGAAATGTTTTTGGCATGGTTGAAATGGTGTGGTTTTTGGGCATACTTGGTGTGTGTGTTCATATTTCATTTACGGGGCTTGGTTGAAATATGACCTTGTGCTCGGTGCCAAAAATGTAATGGCACATGGGGAATATTACCTTATGATGACTTGGTAGATCGACGAGAGACTGCTCATGAGTATGGAACTGTCATAATGATGCATGCATGGGTGATGATGTGATTATGTGGAATGAAATGTTTTTGCCAAGGTGGAAATGTGGTTTTCATTTGGGAACTTGGTTTTGTTTCTTTTCTTAGAAAAGATGGTTTTTGGCTGTAAGAATGGTTTTGTTGGAAAAATGGATTTGATATGAAACTTGTAATATTGTGAACTATTTTGGAACAATTTTATATAAATTGTTTCGTATAAATGTGCTAACATGTTTTATCCTAGAGGCATGGGTTGGGAAGTCATTGGGGAAAACCTACTGAGTTTCATTACTCACCCCCTGCTTTGGCACGTTGGTGCTTTTATAGATGTCATTTACTGGGATGTTGGCAAGGGAAAGGTGGCACACATGCTTAGTACTACTTAGTGATTTCTTGAGCTATTGGTAGAGTTGGAGCATGGAGCTTGTGAAGCCTTAGATTCTTGTTGTCTTTGAGTCTTTCCCGTTGTCTTTCCTCCATTTACTCTGTTTTAGTTTTGGTTTCTGCTGTTGCACTTTGGTTGGTTTAAAATGGAATAAATGGATGAACTATCTTGTTTTTAAATCATGCATCATATAGTGGTTCCTGGGAGATGTTTATTTAGTTTTCGTTGTTGTTAGTTGTTTTCATTCAAAGGGTAAATCGTCCCCCATGTGTTTTGAAACCCTTCGACATTTATTTCCGGCCTTTGGCGGCTTGGGGACGTCGCTTAAGTCCAAGTAATGACTCGTTGAGCTCTCAATCCAATGAGAATTGGCGGGTTATTACAGGACCATGAGAACCTAGTGCTATAGGCTATATAGGGATAAACTGAGTGAGCTTCCTTAGAGAACCTTGGAAATTATAGACTATAAGGGATAGACCGAGTGAGTTTCCCGAAGAGTCTTGGATATTATAGACTACAGGTGGTAGACCGAGTGAGGTTCCTAGAGAGTCTTGGATATTATAGACTACAGGAGGGTAGACCAAGTGAGCTTCCTCAGAGAGTCTTTACTTGTTTGAATTATCTTAAACCATTCCAGGATAGAGGATGAATTGACCGAGCGAGCTTCCTCAGAGAGTCTATGATAGACCTGAGACTATAGGAGGATAGACCGAGTGAGATTCCTCAGAGAGTTTCTAGACCTTGGGGCTATAAGAGGGTTAGACCACATGATCTTCCTTAGAGAGTCCCTGACTACCCTAGACTATAAGGGGAATTGACCGAGCGAGCTTCCCCAGAGAGTCTTAAATTTTTATATGACCAAACCAGAGGGGTTAGGCTGAGTGAACTTCCCATAGGGTTGTTGGTGCTTCTTGGATAGGAATAGAGGGGTTGGGTGTGAGTACTTCCCAGAGGGCGTTCCTGTTGTGGCTAGCTGTTTGCTTCACTGTTGCTTGTTGTTCTGTGGGATTTAGTCTCACACCTTGTTTAGGTCATGATTTTGGGCCCAAACAGACTATGTTGTTGCAGGTATAGACAAGGAAAAGTTCCCTTCGACTTCTGGTACTTGATTGCTTTGGAGCAGGAGATCATGGGACCAAGTCGAGGCTTACGATGCTGAGGAGTTGCTTATCTGTTTTCTTTGTACATTGGTTTAGTATTGTGTTCCGCATTGTGACTTGTTTGGCTACTTTCCTAGACATATGTGTCATGAATTATTTCATATATACATGTGTGCTCCCGTTGTTATTTTTTTAGTCTTCCACTGTTTATTGTTGTTGGTTATTTACTGCTTCCTCTATTTCATGTTTTGTTTAGTTCCGTTGTGTACTCTACCAATGAGGGCATAGTTTCCCCACTATCACACCCAAGGCCCTCACTACTAGTCGGTAGCCTCTGGCGTTTGGGGAAATGCGCTTGAGGCCATGTGACCAACCAGGTACGGGGTGCCTCTATGTGTCTTCCAGAACTGGGATGTTACATTACATATCCATTTTATGATCTTTATTTCATGGGGTTTATGTTTCAAAAGTTACCAAATCGGAAAATAAAGGTTGTATTAATTTTCCTTTTTTGAGACACATGACATGTTATGAACCTATATTCTCTTACATGGTGTATATAATAACATTTTACATGTAATATCATGAACTCACTTCTTTTCATGATATTTTAATCTCCATATAATTTCATTTTCTTACATGGGGAGTATAATTCAAATTTACCAAGTGGTAAGAGTTTGTTGAAACAATCTCATCGTTTATCAAGATTGTTTATGATTATGCTTCCATTGATGAAATATTATAATTCATATCTAAATAGTGCTCATGAATTTTCTTCCCCTATGTATATTAATTATTTATTCATGTATTATTACCATTTTTTACTCTTTGGTACTTAAGATAATTAAGAAATTTTTTTATATGAAAATATGAATTTATTTCTCCTTTCGGTCAGAAATATGTGTTCTTTCAAAATTGTGTTTTAAAAAAAATAAAAAATGTTTTACTATTATCCTATGATGTTTAAAGGTAATTTTTACCCATGTTTTTACCTTTTTTAAAAATGGTTTGAAAATTAATCTTCTTGTTGTTTTTTGACCAAGGCACTTTTCTAAACATTTAAGGTGAAAAAAGAATGTTTGGCATGTACAAACATACCCACCATCGTGACCGTCATTTTCTTGAAGCTTCCTTTTTATTTTGACAAGGTTATTTTTAAAGAAAAGTTTTTCATAATATTTTGGAAATTTTTTGCATTTAAATTTTTTTAAAAGAAAAAGGTTTTCAAAAATGTCTTATGTTTAAAAAGTGTTTTAAATGATTTTCAAATATTCATCTTTATGTTTTCAAAAGGTTATTTTCCAAGAAAAGGATTTCAATGTTTTCAATATTTATTTATGAGTTTTCAAGGTTTTTTAAAATAAAAAGTTTTTCAAAATGATTTATGTTTTAAAAAACGTTTTTCATAGTGGAAAAGATATTCTCCTCAAGAAATGTTTTAAATAAATTGTAAATATTTATTTATAAGAAAAATATTTTGAAATGGTTTTATAAATAGGATTTTCAAATAAAGGCTATCTTCCTTAATAAATGTTTCATGTGATCTTTCAAAATCCTTTTCCATATAAGATAATAAACATTGTTATAGTTTATGCTCTATTGGTGATATAATCTAAGAACACCATTCATATTCTTTATTTAATGGTTTATGTTTTGATGAAATGATATTTATGACACTCATTTCTCTTCCATGGGTTATATTCTCTTGAAACACGCTTCTTTTAATAGGTTATGCTTTGATGAAATGATTATGAGACCTATCTATTTTCCATAGGTAATGATATGATGAAATGTTTATGATACCCATTTTATTTCATGGGTTATGATATGATGTTTATGAAGCCCATCTATTTTTATTGGTCATGATATGATTCAAGTATCATTATCTTGTGGCACATGTATGTATGATTTTAGTAAGTGAAGGGTGGGACCTATATCTTCTTCCAATGCATTAGGTAAAGATTTATATCTCACGATATAATGATGTGATTAAAGTCGATGGGATTAATCCACTATGTGGAGATAGGGAAACCCGATCCACTATGGGAATATGGGGAAACACGATTCACTATAGGAAGTTGGGGAAACGTGATCTACTATGGGAAAATGGGGAAACCCGATTCATTAAGGGAAGATGGGGAAATCCAATCCATTACCCGGAAAGAACTATGACTGGGGATGGTGGTGTGTCTCATCCAATAGGTGTAGTCCCCATGAAGTTACCTGATAAGTTATATAAATGAATCTTGACTTATAGGGAATGATGTTACATGTTTATGTGTATGAAACAATTCTACGTCTTATTACTATGTTATGATTTCATGGCTTATGCTCTTGTTTTCCTTATGATTCATGTCTTATGAACTACTAATATTTTTTCCATGATTAATTTTTGTGATCTTTGATATGTAGGGTATGATATTCTAATGTTATGATCACATTATTATACCCTTATGCTCATGTTTATGCTTACATATCTCTCTTATTTACCCTTACTGAGCATCTGAGCTCACCCCTTTTATTTTTTCCTTCCCCAGGTTATGAAGATGTATTTCATGTATAATATATCTAAGAGGGATGATAGTCTTGGATAACCTAGTGGGAGATAATGTAGCTTACTCATGTATCAGTGTTTACATTTCCATGTTTACAAAGGCACTAAACTAATACTGTAAGTGACTAGATCTACATGGATCGACCCTTTACATGTTCTCGAAGTCCGAGGTGCTCAGAGAAGGGTCGAAGGAAGTTTGGAGGAGTTTGGTCATGAGAAGCTGGAAATAGGTGGGGGGGGGGGGGTACACGACGTGACCAAGGGGGACACGACGTGCATCGTTCGAGTTTTAGAATAATAAAACAGAGGGTTGAGGTGATGATTTTTTTAGTGTAAGTTGGCCTCTAGGCAGTACAAGACGTGATGGGGAGGTACCCATCGTGTACTGCTCCGCCATTGGGTATTTTAAATACACCCAGCCACTCGGGTTTTTTCAACCCCTACAGCTTGAGCTCACCCTCTATCGACTCTAGATGACTCAGACACCTCCCTCTTCCAGATTTGGGGATACCTTCATCCTGGATTGGTTCCTCGCTACCTTTATTCGATCTGTCTTCAATCCGAGGTAACATCTACCTTTGTTCTTTGGTTTTCTTCAATCCGTTTTCTCCCGTTTCTCCTTTCCATGCTATGGTGTTTGATCTCCATGGTTATGCGGGAGATTATTTTGGTTGTTGTTGATGGAGTTGTGCTGCGACATATTTGGGTGGATGATGTTGTTGCGGGGAAGGCGATCCTGATCCACTTCTTTGATCCGTTCTCGAGCGAAGAAGGTCGGAAACCTTTTGAAGTAGGGGATTTACTGCTTATCTAATTATTTAAGTGCAATCGTAGAGTTAGAATGATTTATCCCTTTGGATTGCAATGTAATTTAATTAATTAAATACTTGAACCAAATTAAAAGAATTGGTTTTATCGCATGTTGTTGCTTTGCACCATGATACCAGTTTGCCTCTTGATTTGATAAATAGTGTGATATCTATGCTTTGCTTGTTAGCATGTTGTTCTTGATAAAATTGGTAAAGAACATAAATCCATAATTAATTGATAATTAAATGGATAAATATAAATATGCATGTAAATGAATCTGATTGGTGTTGTTGTAATTTGATGTTAATAAAATTGATACTAATGTGCATGTTTAATTCAGTTTGTTGTTAAACCTGAGGCATGTTGGTGCTTGTACTTTAAAGGCATGTCAAATTAATTGTTTAATTAATTTATGATGGCTATGATAGCTTGCTATTTAGTATTCCCATAGTTAGAACCTACTAATGATGAATCGGTTAATTCAGGATGTATTAATGAACTAGATATTTGACAAAAAGATAATTCTTCATAGGGTTATGAGTTACCCTCTTGCTTGTAAGGCCAAGTGTATTGTTCTTTAGAGCCATTAGTGCTCATTATGTTTGAAGGATGGATTCCTTGTTTAAGGGCCAAGAGACCAGTTGATATGATGCTTGTTTCCTGCTTCTTGTGATGTGTTATGAGCCTAGATGAATGTTGTGAGATGTAGGGGTAGGGAGGCCCATTGGTTGTGGAAGTAGTTAATGCCTAGAGTGGAGAGATGAATCGGTTTATGCATGTGGGTGTTGGGGAGGACACCAGAGATGATGAAACAAGTTGGATGTGAATAATTGGATGTTTTCTGAATCTTGTTGGTTTTTTATTTGCTTTACTTTCCCCACTTCTCAAGGTAGATGGTCTTTCTTACCCTCCTTCCAAAAGGGGTGAAGACGTGTGTGGTATTCCATGTTCTTTCTGTGTTTAGATTCTCAAGGGAGGATGAGTCTATGATCCTTATATAGGTGGAAAAGACTCAACAGGTAGTTCATCTTCTCACAGTGTTGGTCCCCTTATGTTTGGTATCTTAGAATGTTTTTCTAGAATGCTTGGGAATATGGGAAAGTGATAATGTTGTAAATACATGATCGAATGAATGCAGATTAACCCATGGGACTGGAGCTTGATGGGACACAATATTGAGGTTGCAATTTAAAGGAATAGTGGACTTTGGGTATGATTCTAATGAAATATAATGTGGAATTGATAATAGTTAATTAATGTTTAAATAATTAATTAACATAAAGTTAAACTGATTAAAAGGGATTGAAGTAATAAAATAATGTTCTTAAAATGTTTGTGTGCTTATAGGATACCTAGTCTTAGTAGTGGAAGCCAGGAGTCTGAGATACATTAGTTGCAGTTGAGTCTAAGACTAGGTTATTTCCATAGTGTGGTTGTGAGATATAATATATTCTGTACTTTTGGAGTTTCTATATGATACTCCACCCCATCAGTTAGGGAAACTAACACCCCGTGGATTCTGAGACCTGGGGGGGGGGGTGTTTTCCCCAATATTCTGGTGGAAGGATGGATGGATAACTACCCCCTTTGGCCCCACTCTCTTATCTTGGTAGTTACTTGTGGTAGTAAGAAAAGAGGTTAGTTTTCCCCGTATATATGTGTAGAGGGATTTAATGGATTGTGGTTTTTCACAGACATATATTCTGGATATAGTTTTCTATGGACTACTATATGTGTAATGTGTATAGGCTGTGATGGCTTGAGGATCCTTACTCGGTGTATGGGCTGTAATGGCTTGTGGTATAATTTCTGATGTGTGATACACATTATGAAATTTTTGGTGGCTCCCAGAAACTACCTGGTTACTTTGGATACGTGGATGTAGCGGTTGTGTTGCATGAGGTGCATATTGTGGTGCTTCACCCAGGTGTCTGCGGGCAAGCCTTTTTGGAGAGAGATGCTTAGGACATGCGGCGTTGGGGAAAAGTCGCAAACAATTGGGGAAGTGGTAGCGGGGTACCCTTGATATTCCTTATTATATTATATACTCTTGTATGAGATACTTGGTGAGAGTAGCCATGGTAAGGCTATGAACTTAGTATACCAGTTTAGGTGACGAGTTAGTTTCACTTGTTGTTTATTGTGCTTTAGCATGATTTCTTTACTTTTTCATGAGAGGATCTGGTAAGGATCCTACTGAGTATACTTTTATACTCACCCTATGTATATATAAACTATTTTTCAGGTCACTTGTAGAAGGTTGGAGATTATGTTGGTTACTACTATCTTGGGGTTGCAGGAGCTGTTCAGGCTTCGTGGTCACTGCCATTTTTATTTTCTTTTAGTGCTTGCATCTTTCCATTTTAGTGGTAGTAGTTTTTGCATGACATTACATATGTGTACGTGGGATTTATTTTATATTGAATTCTGAGTTCGAGTTGGTTGGTGTTTGTCTTATCTCTCACTTTCGCATGTGTTCTCTTAGAGGGTAATGCATCCCATTTGTGTGTTTACTATACCCTTGATGATAGTTTCCAACCTAGGACCTACTGGAGGCGGTACTCGGGGGTCACTGTCTCCCTTCTCACATTTCTAGCATAGGAGGGGTACACCTAGTGGGGAGGGGGTCGTGACAAAGTGTTATTCGAGCGCAGGTTGAGGGATATGATAGAGTTTGGTGTTAGGAACATGTGAGGCTGCATTGGTTTATAGGGAAGCAATGTCAGTTAAGTTTATAAAGTGATGTAAACACTAGAGATCAGTTGAGACAAAGGTGTTTAGGTCCCCCTGTGATCTGATGCATGGAACTTTAAGTTTATAGTGGTTACTAAATGAGGTGATACTGGTTGCAAGGTAGAGACCTAGGAGAGGATCACACATCATTATTCTTTGTGCCTGTGTTTGAATGGGTAGAACTTGGGATATGTTAACCTAAAATGAATAAAATGAATAAAATAAAACAATTAATTAATTAATGTTGAGTCTTCCATATTCCAGGTTTAGGAGCTCTAACTGTTTTTTATTTTATAGGTATGGATCCAAGTCAACATCCTCATCAGTTTTTCATAGAAGATGTCCAGCAGGTTGTGCCAGCAGATCCCTATAGGGTAGAGGTTGACGATGACAACACTTGGAGGAGGAAACTCTAAGAGTTTCATTGCTAGAGTCTATAGAAGTATGAGGGCTCTGTTTTATATGTAGTCACAGAAGACTGGTTAGAGGAGGTTGAGATAGCCTTCAGTTCGATCCGTGCTCGAAAGGAGCATTGAGTGTCTTTTGTTGTGATGATTCTGCATGGGGTAGTGAGGTAGTGGTGGTTCTTGTTCCTCAAGGATTGTGAGGAGTCGACGATCTCGTGGGGGGAGTTCTGAGACAAGTTTAGAGTTGAGTTTATTTCTTTTAACATGAAGGCATCTAGTCTCCAGGAGCTACTTACCCTCTGACAGGGGATCTCCAGTGTGCGAGAGTTTGGAATTTTTTTCAGGAAGCTTTTACAATATGCTTTAGACCTGTTGCCAGATGAGGTGGCCAGGGCAAGGCATTTCGAGGAGGCTTTGCATTCAGAGATCCATCGTCAGGTCACCCTATTTATGCTGAAGACATATCATGAGGTGCTGGTGAGGGAGAGGTTGTCGAGAGGACTTTGGCCAGAACTGGATTGTCATGATAGGAGAGTCATCATGATTTCTCAAAAAGTAGAGCTGTGGTCCGAGGTTCCCAGCTTTCAGGGAAGAAGAGTTTTTGTTTGGCCGGGGGTAGCTCCTAGCCCTCAACATCTCGTTTATATGGGGGTGGCGACTCTCAGGCATATTCCAAGGGATGAGGAACTTGTTTTTCTTAGGGAGGATGAGGTCATAAGCAGTGAGAGTGTCCGACCTTTTAGAGCGGTTATCGTGAACCAAGTGTTTCTCTCTAGGTTCCTCCGTTGAGCCAGTTCCACTCGATGCAACAGCAGCAGGTTGCACCAGCTTTGGATCTGCAGAGATCAGATGGGGTAGGAAGAGGAAATCGTTGTGACACTCCCCATCCTTAGAGAGTAGAGCATGACCATGGTGGTGGTCTTCATCAGGGTTATAGAGGGCATGGAGCAGGTGGTGGTCAACTTCATGCTTTAACATTGCCAGTTCCAGGTGAGCCAGACGTCGTTTGAGGTACCCTTTTCTTGTTTTCTACTTGGGTGTATGCCTTTTTTGATTCAGGAGTGACACACTCCTTCATATCACCTTCCATTTTCCATTCATTGGGACTTAAGGTAGAGAGGCTTCTAGTGCCCTTGGCGTTGACTACGCCAGTTGGAGGTCAAGATGACTTGTTTGAAGTATTAAGAGACTGTGAGCTAATGTTGGGGTAGCACCGTTCTTTGGGAGATTTCATATGTTTACAGATACAACCATACAATTTCATTCTCTGCATGGATTGGTTGTATTCAGTGTAGGCCATCATTGATTGATTCAGTATGTAGGTGGTGTTCTTCGATGTTGATGGAGAGATAATGGTGTTTGTTGGTGAACGAGACCCTCGGATGGGTCAGAGGTGTGTAACATCCTTGTCATCCTTGATAACTAAGATAATGTTGAGTTATTCAGAGGTTTAGTAGTTGGTGTTTCCCAAGGTCATAGATGAGTACCCTAATGTCTTTCTAGAAGAGGTTGTAGCATTACCCCCTCGATGATAGATCAAGTTTAGGGTCGAGCTATAGCCAGGAGCATCTCCTATCTCTATGTATCCATATAAGATGACCCCTTCTGAGTTACGGGAGCTGCATATACAGGTCAATAGTCTGTTATAGTGTTGTTTTGTTCGAATGAGTGTGTCACCGTGGGGTGCACTATTTTTTTTATAAATAATGTTGATGACAGTTTTTGGTTTTATATTGATTATAGTCGCTTAAACAAAGTGACAATGAATAAACACTATCCTCTTCCATAGATTGATGATTTATTCGATCAACTGAAGGGTGATAGTTGGTTCTCAAAGATCGACTTGCAGCTAGGATATCATCAGATGTATGTTAAGGATGAGGATATCCTGAAGACGGCTTTCCATTGTCGTCATGGGAATTATGAGTTTGTTGTAATGTTGTTTGGTGTGAATAATGCTCCAATTGTGTTCATGATATTGATGAACTCCATGTTCCGTGAGTTACAAGAAAAGTTTTTGGTGGTTTTCATCAATGAAATCCTTGTGTACTCCACATCTAAGGAGGAGCATACAGAGCATCTGCACACCATTTTGTGAGTTCTTCATCAACATCAGCTGCTTGGGAAGTTGTCAAAGTGTGAGTTTTGGGCTTGAGAAGTATGTTTATTGGGACATGTTGTATCCCAATAGGGAGTAGCTATGGATCCATCGAAGGAATAAGTGGTTGTGTCTTGAGAAGCCCCCAAGATAGTGGCAGAGGTGCAAATTTTCCTTGTTCTCACATGCTACTACAAGAGGTTTGTAGCTAATTTCTCTCGGGTTGCAACTCCTCTGACAGTATTGACCAGAAAGGATCAAGCGTTCATGTGGACTGGTCAGTGTTAGGAATCTTTTGAGTATCTAAAGAAGATGTTGGTAAGTGATCCAGTTCTTTGTCTTCTAGTAGAGGGATTTCAGTTTGATGCTTTCTGTGATGCTTTGCATATGGGGTAAGGTTGTATTTTGATGCAACAAAGATGGATTGTTTCTTATGGGTCTCAGCAGTTGAATCCCTATGAACGTAACTATTCCACCCATGATCTTGAGTTAGTAGCAGTGGTTTTTTCTCTGAATTTGTGAATACAATACCTCATTGGAGAATACTTTGTGGTTTTCACATATCATAAGAGCCTGAGGTATGTTTTCTAAAACATGACTTGAACTTGCAGCAACATCATTGGATAGAGTTCTTATAGGAATATGACTTCAAAATACCGTATACACCTAGAAAGGGGAATTTTGCAGCTGATGTGCTGAGTAGGAAGTCACGTAGTGATGTAGTGAATGAATCTGGTGATTCCTGGAGAGACCGAGTTGTTTGTGGCGAGGCCCCTGATGGTTGGTTAGAGGATGAACAACACCAGGTGTTATATCTGGGAAGGATTTCCATTCCTTTGGTGATGCATGAGACACTTGTTAGATGGTTCCATAGTTCGCCTTTAGCGGTGCATCTTGGCATGAATAAGATGTACCGGGCCTTGAGGAGTCAATTTTGGTGGCCTGGGTTGAAGCATGTAGTTGCAAAGTTTGTGTCTCATTTTTTTGTCTTCCAAAAGGTGAAGGTCGAGCATCGTGTCCCCATCGAGTTGCTCCAATATTTAGATATTCCTTAGTGGACGTGGTAGGACATCCCAATGGACATTGTTACTAGTTTAACTTGAGCTCAGGGAGTCCATGACACTAATTGGGAAGCAGTGGATCATTTAACAAAATCATCCCACTTCATAGTGATCAAGGAGTCGAGATCAGTGGAGGTTTTGTCGAGGCAGTATCTGAAGAATGTGGGGAGACTCCATGGAGTCCCGAGGATAATCATTTCTGATCGAGATCCTCATATTACCTATAGGGTGTGGAGAGGTCTCTATAATGATTTCGGTTCTCATCTATTCCATATCACTGCTTTTCATTAGGAGACAGACGATCATACAGAGCAGACCATCCAAACTCTTAAAGACATGTTATGCTCTTGTGTCCCGGATTTTAGTGGTTCATGGATGAGGTACTTACCCTTGGTGGAGTTCACTTACAAAAATATTTTTCACTCCACCATCGGTATGGAACTGTTTAAAGCCTTGTATGGACGATCTGGCCATTCTCCATTATGCTGGATTGGGGTCAGAGAGTTAGCAATTATCAGGTTGGAACTAGTACAGAACATGACAGAGATGGTTCAAGTGATTCTTGAGAGGATGAAGGTAGCACAGGATCATCATAAATCATATGACGATCAAAGGAGGAGACCTTTGGATTTTGATGTTAGGGATTATGTATTTCTGAAGGTGACTCCCCATCGCTGGCAGCAAAGGTTTGGTCGTGGGTGTAATCTATCTCCCTGGTTTGTTGGGCCTTTTGAGGTGTTGACTTGTATTGGATCCATGGCATATCGAATAACACTTCCCTTGAAGATGAGTCAAATACACAATGTTTTTCATGTGTCACAACTCCATCGTTATCTTCATGGTGACTCTCACATCATCGATTGGGGAGAGATCAATGTTGATGATGATGTGACCTTCAAGGAGCGGCCTGTAGAGATCTAGGACCACAAGGAGAAGGTGTTTCGAGGGTGTTCTATTCCCTTGGTTTGTGTCTTGTGGTGACATAGTGACGTGGAGGAGAGTACATGGTAACATGAGTCGTAGATACATTCTCAGTACCCCAAGTTTTTTGATGTTTAACTCTTTTCATATAATGATGTTCGCTTTGTGGTTGTAGACCTTTCGTGTTTATGAGATGGCTTTATTTTGTTTCTTTTTGTGGCTTGCTATCTTTTGAGAGGTATCTTGATGGGTGGTTGTTCGGAAAACCCCTTTTATGTTCCCTCTCTGGGTTGGTTTTGGATTCTCGAGGATGAGAATGTTTTGATAGGTATTTGATGTAAGGTCCCAAATCCGCGTGGATAGACCCTTTGCATGTTATCGAAGACCTAGGTGCTCAGAGAAGGCTTGGAGGAAGTCTGGAGGAGTTTGGTCGCAAGATTCTAGAAATAGGGGGTACATGACGTGACCATGGGGGACATGATGTATACTGTT